>CM057455.1:553517500-558517500 GCA_016271365.2 Neoceratodus forsteri
GGACAGAGAGGAATAGCCAGCAGTGACAGGTAGAGTTGGGAAATGGGGAAGAGAGAATGAGGGAAGGTGGGTACCTGGGAGGGAGGTAGGAGTGGGTAAGGGTGGGAGACAAGGATCGGGGGACAGTACAACAAAAGTGGGGTGAGCAGACAGAAAAGGAAGGGAGGAAGGGTAGGTGATAGTGGATAAGGGAGACAGCGGGTAGTGGCCAGGCTAGGGAGTGAGGAAGGGGTTATGAGGTGGGTGAAGAAGGAGATGGTTGGGGGGAGTGGCAGGGGGGAATGATAAGAGATGGGAGAAAAAGGGGCAACCATCCAGGGAATTAAGAGAAACAGTCACAGATGGCCCTGGACACAAGTATTTGATGAGGATTATGTTTGAATGAGCAGAGGGTGTCTAAACTGGTGATTTTTCAACCCAGGGAGTTAAATATCTTAGGGGTTCTACCTACAAAAGACCACTGGCCTTGAGAGGTGCAACAGCGGGGGGACAGAAAGTGGATAGTTGTCAGAGCTTCTGCTGTATCGGGTGCAGTTGGCTGGGCTTAGGAGAGTCTGGACCCCATGGGGCATGAGACCCATCAGTGCCTTTTTTACTACTAGGCAGGTTTGATATGTGATTCTTCCCTACAGTTGTAGCCAGTTAGACTGCTCGTAGAGGTCACAGGTATGTGTGTGGTGGGCATCTCCAGTAAGAAGTTGGCAGGTCTTATTCAGCGCTATAGAAATTCACCATAGTGCAGTAGCTATGGCTGCTCCATAGATAACAAGCCCATAATCAATGATGGAGACAACAGAGCTGTGTATTGCTAGTTTAAGGGCATCAGGTTCAGGCGGTGCCTATGTTTGTAGAGAAGGCCAATGCGGATAGTTACAGATTTCACAACTATATTGATGTGACTGGAGAAGGACAGAGTACTGTCCTAGGTCACACCAAGGTATTTGAACGTTTGTGCCTGGTCAAGAGTCACACCCAAGCAATTTTTGATAGCTAACTGTTTGTGTTTATGTTTGCTATGTGTGCCATGGAATAGCATGGTCTTTGTAGTTTTGTAATTTAGCACTAATTTCTGCAAGACGAAAAAGGTCTCAACTTGTGTATAACTTTCCTACAGCTGTTTCTCCAAGTGGGAGGGGTCATAGAGAATATCATCACATCATCAGCATACAGGATAATGTGTTCATCACAGGCAGAAGGGAGTTTGTTTAGGAAGATGCTGAAAAGAAGGGGCCCCAAAATTGACCCTTGGGGAACACCAGCTTGGACTGGTTGTTTGGAGGATAGGGTGTCACCAATCTTAACTTGTTGTGACCGGTCTGAGAGATAACTCTTAAACCATTTTAGGGTATCATAAGACAGCCCTAAGTTTCCAAGTTGTTCAAGTAGTAATGAGTGGTTAACTGTATCAAGGCCTTTGATAGGTCTATAAAAGGTGGCACCGGCAAGTTGTCCTTCGTCAGGTGCTTGGTGAATGTAACTCATAAATTCAAGGAGAGCAGAGGAGGTGCTATGGCCTTTCCAAAAGCCATGTTACTGTGGATATTGCAGGTTGTATTTCTCCAGGTACTCCACCAGCTGGTTCATGACAATTTTTTCAAGTGCTTTGGACAGAGGGGGTAGGATGGAGATGGGCCTGTAGTTAATTAGTATTGCCCTATCCCACGAGTTGTATGTTGGGGTCACTAGGACTAACTTCCACTTGAGCGGGAACTGGGAGAGTATAAGGGACCGGTTTATGATCTTGGTGGGGGGGGGGGCAGGACAACATCAAGGGTGAGGGTGATGAACTTCATGTCAAGTGTGTCCCCACTTAATCTGGTTTTTCCAAGCACCTTGAAAAGATATTTCTTGGCCTCCCTTTCAGTAACTTCCTTGAAATAGAATTGCGGATAATTTAGTTCTTTTTTTTTGGCTAAAACTGGGAGGCCATGGTGGAGTTAGTATTAAAGAAGATAGTGGGAAGCATATGACTGAGGTCAGTGAATGCCAGATTGTAGGTATGGGCAATTGTGTAGGGGTCCATGGTGATGCTGCCATCTACATTTAGCATGTTAGATGTTGCTTTGGATTCTTTCCCTGTGACTTCAGAAAGGTTTTTCCAAAATTTCCTTCCATCTGACCAGGAGTTTGATAGGGTGCTCCTATAGTAGCTGGCTTTTTCTGAGCGAATCGCTCTGGTACAGGCATTCCTGGTAGCCCTGTATACCTGAGTATCTGCCTGACTCTCAGAGGCTCTAGCTCGAGCCCATAGGAGGTCCCGTGCTTTCAGTTGTTCTAGGAGTTTGTCTGTAATCTAGGGATTGTCAAGGCCTTTAATTTTGCGTTTCTTAAAAGGGGCATGAATATCACATGTTGCATTGAGCTGTGAGATAAAGTACTGTAGTGCAGCATCTACATCAGAGGCTGTGTCAATCAGGGATCAGTCTTGTTGTTGCAGGAGTGACCTAAGTGGTGCAAGGTGTCCCCTGCTAAATATCCTACTGTCGATAGTTTTCGCCAGGGTTTTAGTGAATTTATTAGACCATAGGCACTGGACTGGAGAATGGTCACTAATGGAGTCAGGGAGGACTACAGTGTGGACAATAAGGTTGGGGCGGTTTAAGAGTACCCAATCCTATAAGGTGCTGGTCCCAGTTCTATAGTTGATCCTTTTGGGTGAGGTAACAAGTTGGGTAAAGTTTGCTGTCGTCAATGCATCCTTGTAGTTGCTTGCACTGGGGGAAAGCCAGTTGACATTGAAATCCCAAAACATCACAACTTCCAAGTTAAGCTTTAAGCTGCTGATGCAAGTAAGGAATGGGTTCAGGCCTGCTGTTGTCAGTTTGGGAGGGATATAAACAGATGCAATTGTCAGAGCTTTTTTATGGGCCCCTAGTATAACCTTAATAGCAAGGACCTGCAGCTCCTCATCAATTATGGGTAAGGTCAGGGCATGCCACATCAGTGAATCTTTCAGATATAGGGCACAGCCACCCCCTTTTTTGGATAGTCTATCCTGCCTAAAGATAGAATACCCAGGTATTGCCACAGAGGTGTCAGGGATCCCTGGCGACAACCATGTCTCAACCACAGATAGTACATCTGGGCTGTGCTGGGCGGTCCAGGCAGAAGGACATCAAGTTTATTTGAGTAGGCTACAAACATTGATGCTAGCTAATGAAAGAGACCCCATTCTACCTGGCTCCCTAGGGTTAGTTAAGAGTGGTCCTGGGTTGGGGTGTATGTTGCCCGATATTAGCAGGAGTAGCAATATTTATCTTCTCAGGAGCTTCTTAAGATATCTGCAGTGAATCCTGTGTGTTCTTTTATCCATATGCTAATTCTTAAGTGTTGTCTGTAGTGATCTGACTCCCGATAAAAGGAACAGGGAGTAATAGTTCAAGGGTAAGGTTGTCCTTGAGCGCAGAAGCAGGTTCGCGTGTCATAGTAGTTGGGAGAAGAACAGAGTGCAGTTCATGCTACGAATACTGGTAACCATTCCACTTCTGTGCTGGGGGTTGTCATCCAAGAGATCTGCGGTAGAGCCCTCATGGACTTGGCCCGGACTACTTGAAAGAGCTTCTGATTCCCTATCGCCCCATGCGACAGCTCCATTCTGCCAGCGAGGGGTTGCTGGAGATTCTAAGGGTGTCTTTGAAGTCATCTGGGGTGTGTACATTCATGTACACTGCCCCTATCCTGTGGAATTCTCTACCCTGCTGGCTATGTGAATGCACGACAGTGGGAGGCTTTAAGCAAGCGCTTAAAACTTATTTATGGTGTCAGGCCTTTGATGGCACCTAGTAAATGAACCCTGCTGTATTTTCCTGTTTTATACTGTTTTCACTTTTTATTATCTTTTAATTCTTTTGTAAAGAGCCTTGAAATCTGAAAGGCGCTTTTGTGAAATAAAATTATTATTAATATTAGATTGTAAGGGCATTATAAAATAATGCTAGTGGGGGATGCCAGCATGAACAGGAGGAGCAAGTACAGCAGGAATAGGCTTGGGAGCATTGTTGATGCAGCAAATTAGAGCAGAGCAGATAAGAATGTTCAGGGGGGGAGTACAGCATAGAATGGATTCAAGTGTAGTATCAGTGGCAGCTGGAGGAGATACTTATGGTAATACAACCAGGACTCGGTATTGGATAGTTAGGCAGAAGTATAGCCTGAGAGCCAAGGGGTGGGTAAAACAACAAACAACCAGGGTTTGGGGTGGAATAGTTAGGTAGAAGTGTAGCCTATAGCGAGAACAGGGGTTGGAGCCAAGGTATATTTAATAGAGGCCGGGGTCGGGGCATGGGGCACGGTGGGGCAGGACATAAATATAGAGAAAGCTAGAACAGAATCTAGGGCTTGCAGTGAGAAACGAGCAGCCAGGAAGCCGCACCAATCAGCAGTGGGCAGTTTGAGTGGCCAGCCAATCTAGGGCTCAGAGGGGCACGGCACGAGTTTTCTGTCAGCAGCAGTGAGGTGGTTGTACCTGTGGCATGGATCCATGGAGAAGAGTGAGAGCAGCAGTTAGTTCAGGCCCGCCACACTGCTGAGGAGGAGTGGAGTCCTTGGTTTTCAGCGCCCCAGGTCGGGCCACCTGCTGTAGTGTGGATCTGGAGAGAGAAGCATGAGCAGCGGCTAGTTCAGGCCTGCCACACCGCTGAGGAGGAGAAGAGTCCTCCGTCTTTGTCACCCCAGGTCGGGCCACCTGCTGTGGCATGAATCTGGGGAGAGGAGCGTGAGTGGCAGCTAGTTTAGACCTGCCGCACCACTGAGGAGGAGAGGAGTTCTTGGACTTCGGCATCCCAGGTTGGGCCACCTGCTATGGCATGGATCCAGGGAGAAGAGCATGAGCGGTGGCTAGTTCAGGCCTGCAGCATCGCTGAGGAGGAGAGGAGTCCTCGGACTTTGGTACCCCAGGTCGGGCCACCTGCTGTGGCATGGATCCAAGGAGAAGAGCGAGAGTGGCGGCTAGTTCAGGCCCATTGCACCACTTAGGTTGAGAGGAGAGGAGTCCTCTGTCCTCGCTGCCCCAATTGGGCCACCTGCGGCATGGATCCAGGGAGAAGAGGGCAAGCTGTGGCTAGTTCAGGCCCGCCACACCACTGAGGAGGAGAGTAGATCTCGGTCTTCGGAGCCCCAAGTCAGGCTACCTCTTGTCAGAATTAAACAAACAAAATGTATCTAAAGCAGCAGTCTGGGAATGGTATCCTGCCCCTGCTGCTGAAATATGCTGCGCCAGTAATCTCACCACCCTGTACATATTGTCAGTGTCAGTGGCTCAGTAGTAGCACACTCACCTCTGAGGCTGGGAGATCAGAGGGCTGTGGGTTCAGTTCCCACATCTGGCACTTGGGTTAATATCCCAGTACTGACATTTTAGTGCAGCATGAGAGGGGTGCTGCACTTCTGAGGTGCCGTCTTTCGGATGAGACGTTAAACTGAGGTCCCATCTGCCTGGATTGGTGGTAGTTCAGGTGGATGTTAAAGATCCCATGGCACTTATCGAAAAGAGTAGGGGAATTTCCCCAGAGTCCTGGCCAAATTTCCCTCATTCACTAAAAAAAATACCACCAACAGCTTAATCTGGTTCAAGGTCAGTTGGCATTCATCTGTATCCCCCTCCCAGGGTCGTGCCTGAAAATAGGCAGGATTTGTCTAGTGCACTTACCCGGTCAACAAAAACTAAATAAATAAATAAAATGAATATTTAATATGTCTTTGAATCTTGGGAACTTCCCAATTGCTTGAAAGATAGCTAAAGTTATTCCTGTCTACAGATCTGAAGATAAAATGGAAATGGGGAATTATCACCCTATCCCACTGCTTTCAACAGTGTCCAAAATCTTGGAAAAGTTAGTAAGTATCCAAATGAAACGGTTTTAGAAAATAATAAAGCTATGAATTACAATCTAGATTTCGTTCTAAGCACAGCACTACTATGGTCCTAATTCAAGTGGTGGGCTACATCCAGGATGCTTTAGACAGGGGGATGTTAATGGGGGCTGTCGTTATTGTCTTTTCTAAGGCCTTTGAAACCTTGAACCATGACATCCTCCTGTCCGAGCTTGAGGCTCTGTGTTTTTCGCCCACCACTCTGAAATGGTTTACTGTTCATGTAAAGGGGAGACGTCCCTTTTAGGACATGTAGGATCAGGGGACTTGATAATCCCTGGATCTCTTTTAGCCTTCTGGCTCAAATGAAAGATTGTGACCACCTCTGGCATAGGGCCAGGACCTCTGGCAGTCAACCTGACATACAGGCCTATAAGAGGGTCAGGAATGCATATACTAAGGCTATCCATGAGCACAAAGCACGTTACTGTAAGGACATCCTTGCCAAGACCTGGGCTGATGGGAAAACATTCTGGAAAAACCTCTCGGAAATCACTGGGAAAGCATCCAAACAGGCTCCAACTATGCTAAATGTCGATGGGTCTATCACCCATGACCCCATGTTAATTGCCAACACATTTAATTCATCTTTCACAGACCTTAGCCAAATTCTGCCCCAAAATTTCTTTGAACTACCCAGCATAGCTCCTATGGCCACCAAATTAGAAGAGGCCTCTACCCACCCATGTTTCTACTTCAAAGCTATCTCGTGAAGCGAGACCAAGACCCACCTACGTAAAGTTCTAGGAAGATCTAGGACAAGCAGTGATTCCCTCGACCTAAAGCTTCTTACCTTAACTCTAGATGAAGTCCTATCCCCCCCTCACCAAGCTTCTCAATCGCTCCCTCATACTTTCACAATTCCCCCAGATCTGGAAATCTGCTCTGGTTACATCAGTTTTTAAGAGTGGGGACAGATTACTACCTGGGAATTATATGCCAGTATCTATTCTTCCCCCACTGTCCAAAGCACTTGAAAGGATTGTTGCTGACCAGTTTGTGGAATACCTGGAAAAATGCAACTTACAATGAGTCCAACAACATGGTTTTCGGAAAGGGCACAGCACATCTACAGCCCTACTGGAATTCACAGGTTTCATTCACCATACTCTTGATCAGGGTCAGCTTGCTGGTGCAACCTTTATTGACCTGTCTAAAGCATTTGACACGGTCAATCACCATTTGCTGATACATTAACTTGCTGGGCTTGGTATATCTTCAGAAGCCCTAAAGTGGTTCACCAGCTATCTAGCAAACCGCACACAGCAGGTGAGAATAGGGTCTGCCCTTTCTGCTAAACTGCCTGTCTGCTCTGGGGTTCCTCAAGGATCGATACTGGGACTCCTTTTATTTAACACCTTCCTCAATAATCTTCTGGTGTCCTGTTCTGAACCAGTACTCCTCTACGTGGATGATGTGGCCATTTTCTCAAAGACTTCTGACCCTACCCTCCTTCAGGCCCAATTTCAGGAAAATTTACTGAAGCTGAGTCCTGGTTCATCTCTCGTAAATTGCTGCTTAACTGCAAAAAAACTATGATCATGCTCTTCCATGGTACCCACAGCAAGCACAAAGCCAAACAACTGGTGATTAAAAACAGTGTGGGTGTTATCCTTGATCAGACTCAATCTTTTAAATACCTAGGAGTTACTTTGCATAGTACGCTCTCCTACTCCAACCAAGTTGAGAATGTTGCCAAGGTAGTTAACATTTGCCTAGGCCTTCTATAGAGGCATAAACTCTGCCTTACTACCGAAGCTCTCAGATTGGCTATCCAAAGTTCAGTTGTGTCTATTATTGACTATGGTTTGGTCAATTATGGTTCTGCCACAGACACAACCCTACGTCGGCTCACCACAGCTCTGAATAAGGCATGTCATCTACTAACTGGTGCAGCATATAGCCTAGAGGTTAAAGGAACGAGGTGTGACCGAGCTTGGTACATCCAGCAGACCAGACCTGAGTTTGATTCTCACAACCTCCACTTGCATACTGTGTGACTCTGAGCAAGTCACTAAACCGCCCAGTGCTCCCAGGTAGCCCCTGAAAACAGGTACTTGTGCCTAGTGGGCCTTACCCGGTTACCAAAGACTAAAATAAAATAAAAAGTGTCATACTCACACTTGTGACCTTTATGAAGAAGCAAACTGGCTTCAACTCCAGGCTCGCACTGTATACCAAGCCTGCCTTCTGGCTAAGAAGGCAGATCTTGGTCTCCTACCACCAGGTTCCCTTCAGCTTTTCAGTGCCTTCTGGGGCACTCGGAGCACATGAAATTCTGTGAGCTAAACGTTTACTGTCCCTCGCTGTCGAACCTCACTCTAACAGTGATCCATTGCAGTTAGAGCTGCTAATTTATTTAATTCCTTCCTCCTGAGATTGCGACGACTGCAACCTTGGGACCATTTAAGTGGAAGCTGCATCAATTCCTAGTTTCCAGAGCATCTTGTGACTGCCATACCTAATCTCTGCTGACAGCTAAATGCACTGGGACCTCCGTCTTTTACCATTTGCCTCTGTATAGCCCTATGCTGCTGCTGAGCTATTCCACTCACAGCACTTCCTCCCTTATCCCTTTCCCATTCCTGCCCTCTTTTCATCCTACCTCATCCCCCTTCCCTTACTCCTCCACTCCCACTTCCCCCTCTCTCCTCTGTTTCCTCATCTTGTTCTCTCCCTCTACCCCCCTGCCCCGTGAGTCTTTCCTGCTCAAGCTTCATTGTGGAATCTCCCTCCTTGCTCTTTTTTTGCTCCTTCCATCCCCCAATTCACCCCCTGTACTTTCTCTCCTTGTAAGCCCTTTCACCCTCTTCAGACAAGGCCACTGGCTGCACTTGACACAATATTTATCTTCCCATATTGTTCTTTTGTTTATGTAGTTACTTTCCTCATGTTGTACTACTTACTGAAACCATTGTAATTTGCTATTCTTGTGACTTGATGTGGAACCTCTGTAAAAGAGCCCTTGGCTCAAAGGTCTTTCCAATTTGTTAAATAAATAAAATAAAAGAAATAAATAAAACAATAATTTAGAATATGAAAATTTGTTTCAGACAGGGCACAACTCATCTCAAGGGTCCCCCAAGGATCACTAGTGGGGTCCCTTTTATTCAATATCTGTATGAATAGTTTCACACTACATGACTCTGATGTCAAATTATATTTATAGGTGGATGGCACCATTCTATATGCATCAGGAGTCACTGCTGGACAAACTTAAAGAAACTTGCAAAATGCATTTGACCAGATACAACATTTTTTCATCAATAATAAATTGGTACTACAGTAAATCCCAAAAAGTCCCAAATGATGTCGTTCCAGGGAACCCATAACTTGAACCAGGTTAATGACTCATTGGTAGTGGTTACCACAAATAATGTTTTGTTAGAATAAACCAGTTGTGATAAATATCTTGGTATTTGGTTGGACAAAACATGCAAATAGAACATCCATATAGATAAAACTGTGGCCAACTTGGAGAGAAGATTAGGAATGCTATACAGTACAAAGAACTACTTCACCCGAGAATCATGGGAAATGACAGTGGATTCCATGATTGTCCTGATATTTGATTATGGGGATCCGTTCATCATGGGGGCATCAGGGAGGCAGCTGGCAAAGCTGGATGTCATGTACAACAGGTTTGCTCACTTCACCTCGACGCCCCCCGGTGGACATATCACTGTCATTTGTATCTGGAACTAGGCTGCGTAAGACATATGCATCTTGCAGGTCTAATGCATTCATATAATATCGGTAAGGTCCCAGACTACCTTTTGGAAGGCGTCAAACAAAGACAAATAAAGAAGAGCTTGAGAAAAGCTCAAGGAATGGAAATTATTCTTCCATTAAGGAAATCATCCTTGGGAAGATTGACTTTTCATTACACATTCCCAAAAGTCTAGAATGCCATCCCCTGCCATTTAAGACCAATAAATAGACAAATAAATCTAAACAGGATAAAAGCATGGCTAACTGAATTGGGAACAAAACTCTTATCTTGTTGTTACCGCGTGGTGTAGGTTACAGTTTTTAATTTGAACCTTCTCTTTCTTCCACTGCTTTTAGCTGTATGATACCTTTCTTGTATATATAAATAGCTCTAAATATTTCATACTGAGTAGTACAAAATCTGAATATAGTAATACATTTGGAGTCAATGGAGTATCTACTCTATTTGTATATATTTTCTTTGATACTTGGTATATTCTTGTCTTATTTGACTAATAATAGCCTTTTGTTTGACTGGGTTACAAAGGAATCAGATAAAAGCCTTGCCATGGATCTGCTGTATTTTGACTTCAGCAAGGTGTTCGGCTCTGTGTCCCAGAGGTGCCTGCTGAAGAAGTTGGAGGACCTCAGGGTGGCTAGGGATGTGGTTAGACAGGTGGGGAAATGGCTAAGAGGAAGACAGCAGCAAGTAGTGGTAAACAGAATAAAATCAGAGCAGATGGAAGTCAAAAGTGGGGTTCTGAAGTGATATGTCCTGGGTCTGGTCCTTTTCAACATGTTCATCAGTGACATTGGAGAAGGAATGTGGGACAGACTAGGCCTCTTTGCAGATAACACCAAGCTCTGCAGAAGAGTGGATAGCACAGATGGAATTAGAGAACTTCAAGCAGACCTTCAGAGGCTAGAAAGATGACCGAGGGTTTGGCAGTTGAATTTTAATGCCAAAAGGTGAAAGGTAATGCACCTAGGGAAAAAGAACCCCCAAGACAGAATACCGGATGGGTGGGGTAAAACTCAATACTACAACTGAGGAGTGTGACCTCAGAGTTATTATTAGAGACACCCATAAGCAGGCTAGCCAATGTGACAAGGCTTACAGTAAGGCAACCAGGATGCTAGATTGTATAGGGAGAGTTATTGACAGCTGGAGGAAGGAGATGATACTCCCCATCAATATATATTTGCTGAGGCCACATCTAGAGTACTGTGTTATTTTGGAAACATCATCTTGGAAAATACAAGGATAGTCTGGAGACAATACAGTGCATGGTAATGAAGATGATTCAGAGCCAACTAAAAAAGTCCTATGAGGAATGCCTTAGGGCATGGAATATGTATTCTTTGGAGAGCGGGGATATGATAGAGATATTTAAATTCCTGAAGGCAATAAAAAAGCTGAGATTTGAGGAACTGCTTACCAGAAACACCAGCTTGACAACATGTGGGAATGACTGGAAGCTGACAAGAGTAAGGTTCAAGAGGGATGTGAGAAAGTATTACTTTACAGAAAGGGTGGTGGAACTGTGCAATCACCTACCAGTTGAAGTGATGGTGGCCAAACTTTCAAGCATGCTTGGGATAGAATGAATGGTATAGTCATCACTGTGAGTGACAAGGAAAGGGAATTAAACAGGATAACCATTGGGTAGGGGTTAAACCCCAATTGACATCTGATTGTGGGGTTCTATAGGGACCCATGGTCAGACTGGATGGACCATTGGTCTTTTTCTGCCATAACTTTCTATGTTTTTGTGTATATAATCATTGATATGTGATGCAATCTTTGTATTAAGGACCCCATTGAAAATGGGTTTTGCTCAATTTGTGTCATCTATATTTATGAAATGAATAAAATCTACTACTACTACTACTGAAGGTCATTTTGTATTTATTTATCCAGTGTTCAGTCACCTTCAGTTCCTTTATCAGTATTTCATATTTGCTGCCCATGTCCACTTACCCTCCCAGCTTAGCGTCATCAGGAAGTTTTTTCATCCAGTTCTCAACCCAAACATGCATATCACTGATGTGTAGGGAGAAAAGTGTAGGTCTCAGAATGGATTCCTCTGGAACCCCACTTGTCACCTAACCCAAATCTGATAATGTACCTGTTATTCTGACCTGCTCTGTTATCATATCCAACTATTTATTTACCCATGTTGTTATTTTTTTGATTGATCCCCATATTTTCCATCTTATTAATCAGTTCTAAGTGTGGCACTTTTATCACACACTTTTTTAAAGTTGAGAAATATGTTGTCAACTGGGATATCCTTATTCAGGCTTCTGCTCACTTTTTCATAAAAAGTGATTAGGTTTGTTGTTCATGACCTTCCTGTCCTGATGCCATGCTGTGTGTAATCCTCTGATCTCTTAGACTTTATGGGCCCGATTCTCAAAGCACTGCATCTGATGCAAGGTGCCTGCACCAAACAGAGATGGTGCAAGGTTCTAATATTAGTGTGTACACTGTACAGTCTGCTGCACATTCTGGTCAGTCAGACACTGGCCGCAGAGGTGTGCGGAGGGCTATGCTGATCCCCTGCTCTATCTGGGGATGGGGTGGGCACTACCTGTTTGGGTGGAGGGTGGACCACCACTGGGAGGGTCACTGGACTGCGCTGGGGTCATCGGGGAAAGGGGTTACCAGCTGGGCATTGCTGCAAGGGGCTCGTGGCACACCCCTTCCATGTGTCTTGTGTTAGATGCATGGGGGTGCTGCCGCACGTAAGGGGACTTAGGCGCCGGGATGCCTCCTTTACCTGAATTGGGTGTAGGGTCCCTGGTGCAGGGGGAGTCGGCCCAAGCTGCTGTTTGCCACATCTTGCACCAGACGCAGACCCATTTGAGAATCGGGCCCTGTATCTCCCAACAGTTTGCTTCTTGTTAGTGTCTCTAACGCTTTACAGAGGACAGCAGTTAAGCTAACTGGCCTATAATGTTTGACTGAATTTTTATTTCCTTTTTTATAAATAGGAACTACAATGGTTCATTTCCAGTCTGCAAGAATGTCTCCCTCATGATAAGATTTATTAAACAACATATAGTAGTTACAGGACCTATTTTTCTTTAAAGTGATTTACCAGCTTCCCCTGATGTCATGTTTGCAGATCACCTTCCCTTCACTGAGTGATGCAAAGCTCAGCTGCCCTGAAGTTAAGTATTAAATATATTCAGATGCTTTCATCTTTCCTGGACCCAGCCTCAGTGAGTGCAGATTCAAAACTGAACTGGCAAAAATTACAGCACTGATGACTGAAACTGTTTGTTATATTGGCAGCTGAGGTGGATATTTACTTTTTGGACTGCAGAAGTGGTAATTTCTCCTGATTTTCAATTGTACTCGTCTGACTACGCACTGTGTACTAGGTCCATCAGTTCTAGGAACATCACAATCTACATTGCTTGAGTACAGTGTTAGAGTTTTAATAAGTGCTGCAAGTACATAGTTATAACAACAAGTCTGTGTAAAAAAATATTTTTTTTAACTGAGTGGAGCTGTAATCTGTAGCGTATTGGGACACAAAAGGATGACTTTTGAACTGGGCAGATCTATAAATTGCAGTAAGCTTTTCAGTATTGGTACATAGAGGTCTGTGTTAAATGGGTGACTTTTTCAACAGTTCAGAATTGTAATGTGCAGTAAGAGTATAAGCACTGAGCTGCACAGTCCAATCCCAGGACAACAGTGCAGTAAACTGTGTATTTTTGGCAAGTGCTGCTTCCAGTGTGATTGCTTTAGTAAACTGCCTTTGCTATCGCATTTCTGATTGTCACCATCATTAGAGACAGTTTATATTTTCTCCTGTGCTTCTGTGTTTTCTTGGGCTCATTTGGTGTTCTCATGCAAGCACCATAATACTGATCACCAAAGTATGCTTAGATGTGCATGAATAAAGGGACATGGTGCACTGAATTGTTTCTCCAGCTTGCAAGCTCCTCGCTAAGTTTATAAATGAATGCAATAAAATTAGTTATACACTGTACATAGTTATACTGTACATAGTTTACAGTGTATCTCAAAATTAAACACTTAGGCCCAGATATTCAAAAGGGTTGTGCCATGCGCAATAGGGTAGCGCCAGCACAAGTCCGAAAATGCGCCATTCTGCAATACTCAGCAGGAGGCAGTTGCACCCCCCTCAAATCATGCTGAGCAATAGCACAATGATAATGAATGTATGCGCAACTGAAGGGGGAGGAACCATGCATAAATGGCGCAGTGCGACATTCAACAACATGCGCCATGCGCAATAGGGGAGCAAGCAGATATTGCGCGATAGGAAATGATCCAAAATAAAAAGGAACAAGGGAGAGGCGCAAGAACGCTACAGGGAAGGCACATGTTGCTGAACTATAGCCAGCCACACAGGCAACACACACACACAGGGCAGGACAGAGAAAGAGCACCTGGAACCCACAGGCACAGGGAAGGTGTGGGAGCCACAGCCACAGCCACAGTGCAGAAGGGGGAAGTGCCACACAGCACTGAGGCCACCACAGTTAGGTGTTCCCGGTGCAGGGGAAGTAGCAGCCAGGACAGCGGGGGGAGAACACAGAAACAGCTGCCAGGGAGGGTGAACACAAGCCAGGGACATGGCCAGTGCCACCATCCGGATGGAGGCAGTAATGAGGGGGTGAGAAGGCGTGCAGCAGGGAGGCACGGCCATGGAAGGGCCCATCGTCGGTATGCCACCAACAGGCAGTACCGAGCCCGCACCAGCTTTGAGCTGTACAGTGATATTGAGATTGTGGGCTGGTACCGCCTGAATTGGGCAATTCTGAGGTGGCTCTGTGAGCTGTGCAGTGATGCGATGCAGACACCCACACGACGGAGCCATGCTCTGTCAGTGGAGACTAAAGTAACAGCTTGCATGTGCTTGCTCACCACGGGTACCTTCCAGAGACCAACAGGGGACACCACAAGCATAACACAGTTGGCCACGTCATGCCACCTCACCCAATTCCTCAGCGCACTGCTGCCACATGCTGCGGAGTACATCCATTTCCCCAGCACACCAGCAGAGCGCACAGCAAACATACAGGAGTTCCACAGGATAGCACATATGCCTGGCATGCTAGGGGCAATAGACTGCACCCATGTGGCCATCCACACACCACCTGGCCCTGAGGGAGCCGCATATATTAATTGCAAGGGCTATGCTAGCATCAACTGCCAGGTGGTGTGCGATGCCAGGGGGCGCATAATCAATGTCTGTGCCACGCACCCTGGGGGAGCACACGATGCCTTCATCTGGCACCATTTGGCACTGTGCCACAGATTTGAGAGTGGGGACATCCCCACTGCCACTTAGTGGGTGAGTATACAAACCACACGGAAAAACTTAGGGCCTGGGAGGGGCATGGTCAGAGGTGACATGGGTAGTGGCCTAATGGCCCGGAGCAGGGCGATGCTGATCACCAAACTAACCTCCACCCTCTACACACAGGTGACAGTAGATACCCACTCCATCCTTGGCTGCTCACACCATACCGGCAGCCCGCAACCCCATCGCAGCAACGCTACAATGAGGCACATGCCACCACACGTAATGTCATCAAGCGGGTGTTCGGTATGCTGAAGGCACGTTTCCGTTGCCTGGACACCTCCGGCGGTGCCCTACAGTACAGCCCCTCAAAGGCCTGTGGGCTATTCCTGGCCTGTTGCACAACATGGCCAGCGAATGTGGGATAGCCGTACAGGTCGAAGAGGGGGACAGCAATGGGGACGATGAGGATGCTGGTGTCAATGGTGATGGGCAGCCCCCCCTTGGGCGACGGGACCCCCGACTGCTCTGGCTGGCACAGCTGCACCGGGACACCATCATGGAGGAGCACTTCAGCCAACCCAGGTAAGTCATGGGGCCATGTGCAACCACCAGTGGCAAAGGCACAACCCACAAACATGCTTGGACATACACCAGGGGTGTGTGCCGTCAAAGGAAGTGGCCAGGCATGGAACCACACACACTGCCAGGGATGGGCGAGGTCTAACATGGCACACGGTCAGACACACACACACACACACACACACACACACACACACACTCACCAGACATGCACAAAGGGTAGGAGGCACGCTGACCAGAACACCACCCAGCACACACATGTCCACAGACCACCACCCACTGCCTGTCATTGTGCATGTGTCAGACGCTGGGCACCATTGCACATTGGTGTACAGCACAATGCAGGCATCATCATGCACACACAACTGCAGACAGCAGCTGGGAGGGTGTGTAGGTGGTCTGTGTGTGTGTGTGCAGGGCCGGGTACCCACCCGTGCATTGCCCGCTGAATGACACAATGCACACAGGGCAGCATCAGACAGTAGCCATGCTGGAAGACAGGTCAGTCACGCGCCACAGTGCTCTGGCCACCACGGATGCATGGGCGGCCCCGCCGAGACCCGACAGCAGTGACAGACTGACCACTGGCCTCATGGGGTGGCACCGATGGTCCCCCAGGGGTTCCACTGCGTGAACGCGACCGTGCTGGCACAGGGGTCTACAGCACACCAAACATGCCTGCACCAGGCGTACTTGGGATGCCCACAGCTGAATCCAGTGTCGACAAGGATGGTGTCGCATGACGCCGGGAATGGGGGGTGGACATTGCACTGTGCGGTGTCTGCGACACATGGGCAAATAACTGTGTGCCCACTGTAGCCATGGCAGTTGTGATTCTCTGTGTCAGCCTGTCAGTGGCAGTGGTCACATCCTCCTGCACCCGGTCCATCCCTGCCAGGAGCAGAGCAGTTTCTGTGCTGCGATGCTCCTCTGCCTGGTGCAGAGCCACACTCAGTGCATCCACCGCCATCACAAGCCACATCTGCTGATTGACTGATGCTTGCAGTATGCGGGTGTGCTTATCCAAGAGGTCATCTGCCTGATCGGCATGCTGTCCCTCAGGGTGTTCGTGGCCCTGATGCTCATCACCCCTTGAGGGTGGGCACTGCACACCAGGGCCAGGCCTGGGCATGTCCACAGGCGGTGCACTGACGCCGCCCTGCTGACACTGTACCCTCATGCCCATTGGCCGACTGCTGATGCTGCCCCCTCCGGCTGCCACTCCCCAGGGCTCAATGGTGCTGCCACAGTGGCCGCAACAGTCCCACTGTTCTGTACACACACCAGTGCTGACAGGCACAGGCTGGGACTGTGATGACACGCAGGCCTCCACAGCGGCACCACCCACAGCCATGGCCGCGATGTAAACTGCTGTGTGGCCATCCTGTGGCACACATGTGTCACTGCCCATGACGTTAGCGACATCATCATCGGTGATGGATCTGGCACCAGCCCGAGTCTCAGCATGCTGGCATCCATGGACGCTGGCAAGCTGGGACACGGGCAGGGCCTCCTCCGCACCTGCTCCACCAACTTCAGTCTGGGATGTTCAGGTGGGCCCACCGTCACCCTGAGCCATGTATTCTTGTGGAGGTGGATGGGCCCTCCTCCATCTCCATCTGACCGGCCTCAGTGGAGAAGCCCACCACCACTGACCCATGCAGATGCTCAGGAGCTGTAAGGGAATACAAAGTCGTGTTACTGCATGTGACCTACCCTGCCCCTCCCCCGAAAGACAGACCATGACCTACCATGCAGTGACAGGCTACCACCTGTCTGGAATCCACCACCCGGAACACCCTCAATGGTGCAACGCTGCATGCTGCCAGCAACCCTCTCCTCTTGTGGGGTCAGGCGTAGCACCTCCGGCTGTCCCCCACCTGTCGCAGACCATGCTGCCTTGATGGCAGCCATCTTCTCCTTAATCCTCCACCTGTCTGTGCCCATCTTCTTCTTGCACTCCTGCATGGAGTGCTGGTGGCTGCCATGCAGGTTTACAGCACGTGCCACCTCCTCCCATGCAGCAGCACAGGCCTGTGGTGTTCCCTGGCGTCTGCTGAGAAGCGGCTCCTGGTCTAGGTAGACCTCGAACAGGGCATCCATCTCGGCCTTCATGAAATTTGGCCTCCTCCTCCTCCCACGACTCTGTTCCTCTTCCTCCACAACACGCTCGGTCATGATTCAGCCTGTGAGAATGACAGGTGTTACCTGTGACTGTGCAGTCCCATGCATGTCCCAAAATCCACAGTCCACACTCCCAAACAGCACGCAACTCACCAATAGACTGCAGTAACCGACTATGGCCAGTGCAGCCCAATGTCTCACTTTTATAGCGCAACCCATGCAAATGAGGCGAGGCGCATCTTTAAGTGGATGCAAATTGCAGTGACTGCGCCATTGAATGGCTGATTAGCTGATTTGCATATGCCGGCTGAATATCGTGCTGTTGCGCTTTGTGCAATTGTGTTGAACGTGCTGAGCCAAGGGTGCAGTTCTGTGACATGTGCAGTACACACTTAACTGCGCATGCCCGGGTTGATGATGCAGGCGCCAGCCATGCTGCTGATGTGCTGTGCATGGGAGGCAATGCAGAGCACAGCCACCACTGTGCCAGTAGTGCTACAGCGCTGTTCACCTATATGGTGCTGTGGCACTGGGGCGTCGTAGGTGCACTGGGGCAACAGCGCGGTAGGCTTCTAAAGTTTGTGGCACACAGGCACCCAATCACGCTAGATGCATTGGGTTCCAATCGTGCTGTGACTGTCCGTGCGCCAGAGACCCTTGACCCTGTGCCTGACCTTGGCCCCCTAGGCGCCATGCGTCAGGCATGGGTGCACCACTATCGCGCTGTTCGGTGACAGTGTGATAGGGAATGGCAGTACTGTACCACACAGCATCTGCACATGTCAGAACCATGCTGAAGAGCACCATTTTGACTTAACTGAGCAGCAGAGATGGCGCGGAGGTGAGCTGTGCAGTGGAGCCAGGTGGAGCTGGCATACCTGGTTGCCATTGTGGAGCCACATGTTGGCCCACTATTTGGGGAGGCACCCCTGGACAGGACCAGGAGTCAGGTGTGGCAGAAGGTGGCCGACGCCCTGGAGGAGGCCACTGGTATGGGGCAGACTGCAGAGCAGTGCCGCCACCGATATGGGGACCTGAGGCGGAGGGACCCGGACCTGCTTGCCCACCTGTGGGCACGTGCCAGAAGGGGCACGGTGCCACGGCCAGGTAGATGCAACATCCATATACTTTTATCTTCCATACGGGTATCACAGTTGCATGTGTCCAGCACATGGGGGGCATCCGTGTTGGCCATGGTGGTGTTATCAGGGTGTAGGGTGGGTGGGTCTGGCTGTGTGGGACTGCACACACATGGGGGTGGGGGAACTTTGCTACAGGATTGTACTGATGTTCCTCTCTCCATGTTTGCACCTTAGGCCCAGAAGAGCGCAGACTGGCGAGGGAGAGGAGGCGCCACCAGGAGGACCATCAGACCGGGAGGGGAGAAGGTCCGCAGAGGCGCAGGGACCAGCCTGATGATGGTGAGTGCCTTACATCCATGATTACTATTGCATGCTGTGTAACAGGATGGGCAGTGGGGCATGGCCACCATCCATTGACACCACTGCCATGCATGCAAATTGTTACAGTCAGCACTGTCCAGTGGCACTGCAAGTCTGGGAGTGTGTCAGCGGTGGTCCATGCATGCACTGGGCACATGGCTGTGCCACTGCCTTCACACCACATAGCCAAGTCACTGTACGGCCATGGTGATGCTGTGCAGGACATGGGCAGTGGGTGTGTGCAGTGGTCCACATGGCTGTGGCTGCCTGGGTAGGCAGGTCTTGTGGACACGGTCACTGTGGGTGGTCACACACCATCACAGAGGTGTGGCACATGGCTATATGCCATGCACAATGGGTTTGCTGAAGGGGACTGGACAGTCACACATATTGACTCTGCTCCCTTGTCCTAGGTGGACAATGCTGGATGGCCCTGGAATGGGCCATACAAGAGATACTTCAGCTGGCATGGGCATCCCTGGCAGCATTGGAGAGATTTGAGCAACATGGGGTCCAGAGGAGGAGAACCCGGAGGCGCCACAGGAGTGGAGAGCAGGGCAGGGAATAGGCCCTCCATCACCCCCTGACACCCATACCCCCCTAGACCCACCCTCACACCCCTTCTTTCCTCTCCCATTTGTACACCCCTGCCCCATGCCCACCCCCACCTGGTTTGTGGCCCTTCACCCCACCCTTGTATATATTTGTAAATATGTTTCGTAGTTCTTATATTTTAATACATACATTTTGTTATAATAACTGTGGTGGTCTCTGATTTGCAGCAGGCTACAGGTGCTCAGCTGCAGTGGTGTGCATGGCGTCAGGGGTGGTGCACGCATGGGCATGTATGTGTGTGTGTGTGTGTGTGTGTGTGCAGAGGTGGACCACCTATGGTGTGGGCAGGGGGATCAGTCACTGTCTGTGGTTTGTGTGTTGTACTCTGTGCACTGGATGCCTGTGTGCAGTGGTCCATGGGGCCTGCACTGTGTGCATGGCACCCCTGTCAGACCATCCATGGCCTGTGCAGCTGACACCCTTGCATGTCTGTGATATGCACGGTCTGCTGGTGTGTCAGTGGTGGCTGCTGTGGCCAGTGCTGGGACAGGATGTGTCCTTGGGAGGGTGTGCAGGGTGCTGTACCGCTGGAGGTGGGGTCCAGGGAATACCCTGTCATATGTGGGGCACCTCGTGTGCTGACACATGGTAGGTCTCTCAGCTGTACCTCGGGGGGGACGTGCAGGGTGGCACTGTGTATGCATCTGTTGCATCACTGTCTGCTGCCGCCCACTTCAGGGTGTCCATGGTGGGGCTGCCTTGCATGGCTCAATGGTGCACAGGGTTGCATTGTCACAGAGGGGGTGGTGGCATGCATGGGGTGTCCTGCACTGTTGGGTGCTACTCCTGGGCAGGGCGTATGGGGATCATGGTGCAGGGTGTGCTCTGAATTTGTGGGATGGTGTGGTATGGGGTGGTCGGCCATCCTTGTGTGCAGGTCACAGCTTGCCAGGGGGTGTGATGGGGTACCATGGCCCGGCTGTGGGTTGGTTGCTGGTCTCCATGGACCAGTGGTTATTACAGCCCTCCCCCAGTTGTGCAGTGCATGGGGGTGTGGGGGGACGATGTCTGTTCTGCTGTGTGTTCCTCTGCCCATCTGTGGCATGGGTGGTGGGCCCCTGCATCCCTGGTTGTGCTGCTGCATTGCTGCCCTGCTACTGGGGGGCATCCTTGGTTGCACTACGGCGCATCTGGACTGCTCAGCTGAACATCCCTTGTTGCGCTATGGCACATCAGATATGCTTAGCTTCACCTCCCTAGTTGCACTATGGCGCAGGTGGTGTGATATTCAGTCATCAGCCGTAGGCTCATCTTGGCATGCGCAGTTTTTGAATATTGCACTTCTTGCGCATGGATGCAGTGGACTTGCACTTGCTCCTGCTGTTGCACACTTTTTGGGCACAGTTTGAATATCTGGGCCAAAGTTTTTTAACATTTTAACATACAGTCTTTATTTATAATTAGGATTATAGCATCATTGTATGTGCTCCGGAGCATCAGCAAAAGAAGAGACTGCAGTTTCCATCCTCTCCCGACACTGTGGTACCAATGTACATCTTCTATGGTGTTATATTGCAAAGTGTGCTTGTCAGTTTGGCATACTCAGGGAATAATGTCTGAACCAAAATATGGGCTACACAGCAATGAATGCACGGAGTCTACACAATGCACCATGACAATGGTAAGGCATGGGAGACAGTATAGTGCAGCATCTGTTGCATTTGCTGTACACTTTATGCATGTGCATCAGAGATCCACTGTAATGGAAAAAATGGGAAAACACAAATGGCTCGACACAGACCGAAGTGGTAATGAAGTATGGTGACTTAAGTGAGGAATGGTGGTTCAAATACAGTCTAACACTTGCGTACCTACCAGAAGGATATGTCCCTTTTTGTAGTGGACCAATCAAAGGGTACTTAGGCTATCTAAACAAAAATACAGTCTCTTTCTCCATGAAAAGGGTATTGGCAGTGTCATTTTTAACCTTGGGGAGTGGGGGACGATCACTGACTGTACTGTGTATTTTTTGCTCAATTCATAATGCACCTGGAGGCACACATGTAGCGGCAATAAGCCAATGCCAGGATGGTATTACAGATGCTTATGCAGACACTAATGACAGCTGTAGTCTGTATAGTTCCTGAGCGCTTAGAGGTAACACAAAGCTGGTGCAAAAATTTGTAGTTTTAAATTTTAACATGCTGTAAACAGGGGAACTGGTGACTTCAACACGTTACTCAATCACTGATACCTCTAAAGGGGAAAGTACAAGCAGGTCCCCAACCCCCAAACACACACATACACAGAGAAGAAAGCTACAGTGTAGACCAGTTAGCACTAGGGCAAAGACAGACCCAAACAGTATAAATAATTTACAGATAATAAAAGTTCTATGCTGCAGCATTTTTCTAGGTGTATGTGTGCAGCTGGGGGGTTTGGAGTGGTTGGGGTACAAGGTGCCTGCTTGTAATTTCCACCCTGTGTTCCATCAGAGTGAGTGACTGATAAATCAATTGGCGGAAGGTCACTACTAACTAGTACCAGGTGAGGAATTTGGACAAATTGGATTTGGACAAATTGTGAGCCATTTATCCTGCTCAAGCAATGCCACCAGATCGAGCCGTGCTGTCAGTGTCAAGTTGGAGTGGCCAACAAGTCGTTCGCATAGGGAAAGCAATCCCCCCCCCAAAAAAAAGAAATATAAAAACCCAGGGTACTATCACTAGCATTTGTGTGGGCAGATCGATGCTGGGAGTAACAGAACACACACCATACCTCGATTTTGCACAGTAAAATGACAGCAATGACAGGAACCAAACCGTAGCACTAAGTAGCAAAATATAATATTAACAGTCCGTGTTGCTATGTCTGCTCTCGCTGCTGTACTGGAATGGATCAGGACTACTGCTGTGACTGCCTGAGCTACTGTCCACATCATTCTCGCTGCTGTCATAGGGTCATCCCTATGGGGATCTACTATGCAGCGGTTGTCAAATTGTGGCACTATGTCAGTGTCCGAAAGATCACTGTTAGTGCAGGACAACATAATGCGTTCATCATCGGACTCTGAAAATGAACTGTTTGACATTGCCATTGTCGTGCTGCATGCTGCGACCAAGAGCTCTGTTATCAAGACAGAATTGCTGTGACCAAGAACTAATTTTAATTGCAGAGCACAGATCTCCCTGTGGTGACATTGCAAAGGTAATGAGTGTCAAAGGTCACCAAATACAGGCTCCAATACACAAAATGGCACTTTCTGGTTTGTGAGGGTGAAAGCCTGATTTAATTTGCTAAAATAGGCTATGCATCTATCAAAATACATTGCGAATCAGTTCTATATGCAGTCACCTTGCAGTATATTTGTTCATATATCAAAACTTGGTAAATTGCTTTAAGTAATCTTGAGTGCAACCCATCTGGGCCGGGCGATTTATCTGCTTTAATTTTGCATACAACTGGTGTTACTTCTTTCCGGTAAATATAGCAGTTGTCATTAGGTAATTATTTAACTTGTTTGCTATTAATAGTGGTTCCGTAAGCATCTCTCCACTACTCATTATTGGGCCTACTGACTTCTCTGATCATTTGCTGTTATTTACATATACATAACCATATTCTGGTTACCAGCACTTTACTCTTCTACCTTGATAAGCACAAAATGTCAAAAACTCTATTTTTAAATCTTCTCCTTAATAATGAAAATCATAAATAATTTATATTAATGCAACACTGCTTATGTTGTGATGTTTATTATTCTAAAGCAATGTGACACTCCATTCCATTCTGTGGCATTTATGTAAGGAACCTGTCCTTTGTGCTATGATGAACTGCTGCTGAAGGCTGCATCTACTTATGATGTCACTCACTCAACCAGCAGTAATGTAAAATAAAGTTTTTTTAGATGATGAACATAATAAAATTGACTTTACTTTAATACATTAGCTCAAACATGGCAAAGTGCATTATTTTGCAAGAAAACAATATATGTGCAAAAGACTACCTGAGAAGAAAATTGTGCACATTGTTAGCTCAAATTTAATACATCATCAGCATGGTTTAATGGTTAAAGCACTGAACTGTGAAACAGGAGCTACAAAACACTGCAATTTTTTACAGTGTTTTTCATACAGGCTGTATTACAACATGTTTTACTTAAGTAAAACCATCACAGGTTTAAGTCTTACCATTGCAATGGCTCACTGTGGGACTCTGAGCAAGTTACTTGCTCTCCCTGTGCTTCCGTTCCCCCACCCAGCTATAACACTGGACAGAAGGAGGACTGCAGCGTATGCGAGAGAGTGTGTCTTATATGGCATAGGACACACCATTTTCATTTCATATTTTCATTATATTTTTTGTTGTAACCATTGAGCTGAGCTCATTTGCAATGGTGACCTATAGAAAACATTAAACAATATAAATACACATTTCAAACATACATACATGAGTAATCACAAAAAAATAAATCAAAATACAATACAACTAGTTTTAAGCAATGTATTTTTAGACTTTGTTTAAAGGTGCAGCTATATTGTATGTTTTATTGTATATGTTGTGATTACTCATGAATTCGTGGTTGAAACGTGTATTTATATTGTTTTATATTATCTATGGGTCACCACTGCAAGTGAGCTCTGCTCAATAGTTATAACCCTAAATAAAATGAAAAAAAAAATTAAAATGGCCAGTTCCAGGTAAATAAATAATACAGAAAATGTACACATGTGCAAGGTACCCCACTGCGTGTACTCTTCAGTCCTGAATTGCCAAAAGGTGGATGTTCTGGGGTCTGATCACATGACATAGACTTCCTCACTGATATCAGTCTTTCTTTAAATAGGCAGGTAGACTCTTCCATGAGTTGGTTGTCAGAAAAGCAAAACACATGTTTTTTTTTTCTGTTCTTCCTTCACCCAAAGTACAGCAAAACTGAGTCTGTACTAGAGTGTAAGAAGCATTTTGCAGCACCCAACCGTGACACTGAAGAGTGGTGTGGACAGTCTCCTCTGAGTCCCCACAAAGCCCTGCTTGTCTATTGGCTGCAGGTGGTGCTGAACAGCAAAGCAGCCTGGCTACCATTTGGTGGAGGGTAAATATGATGTCACTGTGACATGCTCACTCTATAGCCTACTATGGTTTTAGAGGCAGAAATAATACCATGAGGTCTATCGAGGCTACCTACCCACTACTCAGTGGTTTACTGTATTGAAGTATCCATTAAGAATTAACACATCCAAATTCTTCTTGAAGATTTCCTTGCTTGGAGAGTTTGCTACCGAAGAAGATACTTTATTCTCATAGACTTGCTACTCTCCCTACATTGATGTTTGATCTGCTAGTAGTTTTAGCTTTTTCCTGACTGACATGTTTTGAGTGTCATCCTATTGCTTATTCTATTATGCAGAGTCTGAATCTCATTAATCCCACAGGTGTGCCATGTTGAAGGAGATCAAAGAACAGGCACAGCACCCTTCTACACATTCTTGTTTTTAATGTCATGAGACCCTACATTTTCTAATTTTTCTTGATAGGTATAGTGCCCTAACCCCTTAAAGAGTTTGGTGGCCCTTCATTGCATACTCTTAATTACGCTAATATCCTTTGTTAGGTAGGGTGACCAGAACTGAGAGGCAGAGTCCATATGAGGTCTAACCAGGCTTCTGTGCAATGGCAAAATTACATTTTTATTCCTTGAATATTGGCCTAGTAGGTAAGAGACCAGAGACAGCTCCCAAATTATGGGCTTGTATGCTCTGGCCCTGTCCCTATATCTAGTCTCACTAAATGGGACACTGCTTATAACAATATTTGCCGCTTTGCGCTCTCGGCCCCTCTCCTCCTGCACAGCTGTGATCTTTACACGTGACTGTAGTGGCTCCTCCCGGAAAAGCACCGCACCTTTGTCCTCGGCAACTTCATCAACAACATCGTCAGAATGGCTACCCTCTCTGCCCTTGCCCTACCCCTCAAACATGGAACCCCAACCTACCACTTAAGATCTAGGAATTCGCAGGACCGCCTGGTGCCAAAAACCCGCACCCTTGTGGGTGATCGTGCTTTCACCATCTACGTGCGGAGAGTGTGGAACTCCATTCCTGCCTTAATTCACTCCTCCTCCTCCTCCCATCCCTGTTTAAAGCCTCCCTGTGGGGCTTCCTGAAATCTGCCTCCACCTGTCTCTGTGCCTCATAGACCACCTGCTGCGGCTTACTTTTTTCCCAGTTTTCATACTGATGGGGGCATGGCTCCAGTGTTTTAATGCACTTCTTCTCCTGTAACTGGCTTGATATAACAATAAGTTGTCAAGTTTGCACTGGGCCCACTCCCTGCCCACCTGTTCCAGATGGGTACCCTGCCTAATCTATCCCTTTCTTTCTCCAGGTCTCTTTCTCTCCTGCACTTTGTAACTCTCCTGTTAACCACCTAGCCCCCCCCCCCCAGGTTATGGCATACCCTATATTGACTGCCCTGTTGACAATGTCTGTACTATTCTGTATAATGCTGTTATCTACCTAATTAATCTATTATGTATCTTAAGCTGATATCTAATCATTAATCAGTTGTGCCTGAAGTCTGTTATCCGGATAGCTACCCATTAGTCTTTGTTATGCCCAATGTTCTTGTATGTTAACTTTGACTCTTCCTGTTGTTCTTGAATGTATGTATCTTGTAATCCTCCCGGGTCGCACCTGAAAATAGGCACTTGACTGTCTAGTGTGCTTACCTGGTAAACAAAAGCAAATAAATAAATAAATCCGGACCAACTCCATGGCAGAGTACTGCACTGCCACTGAGTCACTGTGACAGCAGGAAATAATTTCGAAAATGACTTTTAGTGATACATTTCTTTGTTGTGATAAAAAATAGGTATTTCTGCACTTTAGTCAGTTCATCTCCTGGAAAGGCTCCAGTAACAGATGTTCCTGTGAATCCTCTATTTACTGCATTTACAAGTTGTGCTCTCTGCAGATTCTGCTCTGATACAGTATGATGAAGTGGTAATGCTGTAGTGGATAATTCATCCTGTTAAATTCGTAGCAGGTGAAGTTTGAGTTTACGGAAGCTGTAGAGAGCATTATTCTAGGCAGTTCCATTATATTTGTTTTAACTTGCTTCTGGTGATGAAACTGTTATACATTATGGCACGGTGCTTCAAAGGTGCTATTTCAAGAACCATATGCCAGGATTTCTGCATTTCAGTATATGAAGAATCCAATAAACAGCACCAAAGCTAATGGCTGATAATGTTGCAGGCTGGTCTTGCAATTCTTTTCAGGCTGCTCCCCAGTGCACAGGAGGCAGTGGCGTCATTTCGCCAAAATCATTGGAGTTGCAAAACCCAGTTTCAGCAGAATCACATGGATTGCCATCACATTTTATATAAATAAATACTAGGGAAGCCTGGTTTTAGGGGTTCAAATGCACAGCGTAGGGATTGCAAAGAAATCATAGGGGTCTCTCTCAACCGCAACCTCTGCCTACCCCTGAATGACACCCCTGACAGAAGGGAGCCAACCTCTTTAGACATGTGATATACAGTTCTCTGCAATAGTTTTGTTCAGTTGCTATTTTTGGTTGCAAAATTTAAAACGACAGTGTCAGCCTTTTTGCGTCATACTATTTCTAGCTAAAACTCCATTTTTTTACTTCTTTTCTTTAAAATTCATTGCTGTTGCTCATTGTTTTATATGCTTTCTGTCTTAGTAGAACTGAAATGCATGTTAATTGTGTAGCTATACCCAACCTTGTATTGTTTCAAATCCTTGATCTACTCTCATTGCACACGTCTTGAACATTAGAAAGACCATAAAATAGTGCAGCCACTCATGATGCAAAGTCTTCTATCTTTCATCGACATCATGAGTGGCTCAACTGCACAGAGGGTGTGCCCAAGTCCAGGAAAGATGCAGTGGGCATTGATAAAGGACTGTAAACAAATGCGTTTTTGTGTGGTAACACCAGTATGGTGTGCAGTCAGTTTTTTACTCTTAAATGGAAAAAATGAATCAGATTCAAACTACCAGGTATAATAGCAAAATCTACAGAAAGTGATCAATCATAACATGGGCTGTTTAAACTAAAGAAACTTTGCGGCCTAAGGGGGTTCACAGTGTCTCTTTAACCCTTTCAGTTATCACATTTGTCTTTGGCAAATAATACTTTCTTAGAGTTGTGAAAAGCTTTGAAACTGCAGTCTTGCCAGAACTCTTTGGAGATAAATTACCTTAAAGCAGGGAAAATGACTTTTATATTCATCCTCAGTTTTGTTTGCATCCCTAAATTACCTTTATCTTTCCTCACAGTTTGAGAAGCTCTTTTTAACTTCATTAAAGCTAAGGAACATGATTTTTCAAAGGGATCTTGCCAGGGTTCTACCTGTCTCTGTTTTAAAAAAATGGAAATCCATCAGACTGGTATACTATCAGTTTATGAATTTATTGAAAATGTTTTACCAGGTAAACATAAAGAGTTACATAAATCCCATTTACAGCACAAATGTGACATTGGGAGGGAACAAAATTACAAAGTGGTGTAACACATTATACAGCAGCCAAGAAGGTTAACAACAAAATCTCTAAGGTGTATGACAGTGCAATGGAAAATATACATCGATTACAATAGTAGGTACAAAAACAAGTGACAGGAGTACACAAGTACGATAATAGCAAAATTCAGAACAAGTCAAACAAAGAGTAGACTCAGGCAGAGTCACAACTGAATCTGAGTTGGCAGTATAGCCTAGAGATTTGAAAAACAAGCTGTAAATGAGCTTTGAACATCCAGCAGACCTGGGTTTGATTCCTACAACCATCACCTGCATACTGCGTAACTCTGAACAAATCATTTAACCTCCTCAGTACTCCTGGATCACTCCTGAAAACAGGCACTTGTGCTTAGTGGGCCTTACCAGGTTACCAAAGATTATCTGAGTAGTAATGTCAATGAATGTTTAACAATGGGAACACTGGTAGGTGGGCAGACATCCTTGTTCTTTCTTTCTTTTTTTTTTCCTTAAGTACCTTTCAGGTATGTCAAGGCACTGTACATAAAAGTTAATAAAATCAGTGACATAAAACAGCAGAATAGAATAATCAATGAAATCCATTTTTCAGTATAGTTAACTGGAATAGGTCTGGTGCCATTAAAAAGTTTTCAGTGCCTGTTTAACCCCCACTCCACGGTTGCGCACTCCCAGAGCTGACAGGGTAGAGAATTCCAGAGGGCTGGGGCCATGTGCATATAAATGCATAGGTCCCTGAAGATTTTAAGGATACCCTTGGAATCTCTAGCAACCCTCATCAGCTAAGCAGAACTGTCGCTCAGGGAAATAAGGTAGCAGAAGCTCTTTCAGGTAGTCAAGGCCAACTCCGTGTAGGGCTTTATATTTCAGTAATCTGACTTTGAAGGTGATCTGCCACTGGATCGGCAGCCAGTGCAGTTTGCACAGCACCAGTGTGATGTGACATGACCGGGGAGTCTTTGTCAGCAGCCGGGCTGCGGCGTTCTGCATTAGCTGCAAGCAGTGGCTATCAACCCCCGGTAGCCCTAAGTAAAGGGAGTTGCAATAATCCAGAGCTAAGTTGTTCCATAACTGAAAGACTCTGTAGTTGAGGGCAAGCTGACCAGACTTCTTTTTGCATGTAGAGATGAGGAGTTAGGTGTCAGTATGAAAACACAGATTGTGCCCCCAGTCCAGGAAGGGGGTACACAGATTATTTAGACACTTGGGAAGATTGTTAAGCCAAACATTTAATGGTCTATTTCCATCTGAATTGTAGACACACTTGGATGAAACACATGTACGGTAAAAAATATACAAGTTGCAATACATATACTTTTTTAACACGAATCGCCACAAATTGTGACTTTTTGCCTCAAACGGATGGATGTTGTTAGAAAAGCATGGATGGTTGCAGATGCAATGGTATAGATGAAGGTATATCTAGCTTACCTGGTTACCAAAGAATAAAATAAATAAATAAATATGAAGTATTTGAGTCTGTGTCCACCCTTTTGAAAATCCTGCCCCACATCTGATTCCTTGACAAAGTGTGCCACTTTTTCTTCTTTTTGTTGTATTCCCACCTCATGGACCAATACTGTTGTGTATAAAGCAGAGCCACGCTGGCCCAGTAGCATGGAGGACTGAGGCGCTGGATGCTTTACTTCCTCCCATGCCAGTGATCCAGGTATGGGAATGAGCCTGGGTCTCTGGGGATTGACTCAGGGGGAGGGCGAAGAGCTGGATTGAGCGGATGCAGGCAGCTCTCCTCTCCCAGAGAGGGACGTGGGTTTTCCTGGCTCTTGGCTGCCACCCAGTGGAGGCTAAGTGGCAGAGCTAAGCTGTAAGGAACTAGGCATTAGGCCTGGCGGGATGAAGGAGCCATCACCAGAGTCATGGAGCACATTTGCACCTCCACATGCATGCTCAACCATGTTCTGGGGTCCCAGGATAATGGGGAAGAAAACAGGAAAAAGGGGATACAAGGGGAAGCTCAAAGCCCCGTGCGCAGGGTGGATTGTGATCCTCTGCAAGAGAGGATCACAGCAAGCCTGCTCCCCCAGAGCCCCAAAGAGAGAAAAAAAGCTAAATGAAATATATAAAGCAGAGCTACAGTCAGAGATACCCTCAAAAGTTTGCATAGTAGTGACTGCTACACAAAGATCATTATGTATAATCATTGTATAGCACTTTAGAAATTTAATAGAAAAAGTTAGAAAACTTTATTTGTAAGTGTGACAGAAATGGGAAGGAAGGAGTTAATGTTTGGATTTTCCAAACAAATTTTTTTTAGCAGTCTGGAAAAAAAAACACTCACATAAGCTGAAGTTCCACAATCTGGAATTCTCACTGTCCTCCCTAGCTGCTAGATAAGACCTGGGTCATAAATCTTGAGTGGACCTGTCCACACACAGACTCACAGTTTAAAGGGATTGGTTCACTCAGATATAAACTTAAGGTTAAAAGGGAATATAATTGGTCACTGATAGGTGTTTAGTCTGATTGGGACAATTAAATACATACATGGTAGATGGCTGGTACATTCAAAAGGTGAATTACCTATTCTCAAGAGAGTATATAAGATGCTGAAAGACAGCGAAGGGGGTTGTTGTTGGTTACTCTCTCTTGGAGTAGAAGGAAGAACTAAGCTTGGGGGCCTACCCTTCTAGCTATGTTCGTGGGAGCTGGCAGTTAGCATAGGGTCCAGTGTTCTCTTGAAAGGACAGTGAAGGGTAAGTTTAATACTAGCATATTGCAGTAATAGCCTTTTTTCTTTTGCCATCTGTTATTTAAAAACATTTGTTTACTTTTCCTGTATCAGTGTTATTCTCTTGTGTTGTAAATAGATATCCTGTACTGCTCTATTCACTTTCTGTTAAGTAAAAAGCTATTTATTTACTCAACAGTTGTGACTGTGATGTCATTTTTCTAAGGTAATACATGGTTTCCACTGGCTGATGTAAATTCTGTTTAGCATCCACCACCCAAGAGAGACACACTACCAGACTTTGGGTTGTGCAATTTCACATTTAATTACCCAAGTTTCTAAACTTAAAGGTTGGCGCTTGATGACTCCAGCTTGTGGAAGCAAATACCCGAGGACAGACACCTCTCTAAAAGCTGTTCCAGCCCAGAGGGAGTGGTGGGTTGTACACAATTGGTTGGAAGTGGTGCGGTGATGATAGCGGACTGCTTAGCACATTGAGATACAGAGTTTGCCAGTGGAACATTTACTTTAGCAGTTGCAAAACTGGACATATAAGAGAATGCACTTGTACAACTGTTTTTTTTTCTTTTGACAGTTAGCACAGTATAGTGTAGGATTAGAGAATCAGCTCTACGGAGTATGACTCGCTTACTGTGCAACAGCTTTGTGAAAAGTGCTGTGAAAAGGGGGTTCAGCTTGAAGGTCTAAAACACAAGAAAAGGGCAGACCTCATAGCTGCCCTTGTGGCACATGACTAGAAGCAGACAGTCTCAGGGGCTGAGTCAGAAACTGATGTAGCAGACCTCGCCAAACCAGCTTGATGCACTGCCACTGCAGCTCTTGCTGCAAGACAAGGCACTGGAGGCGAAAAGACTGGATGCTGAAGCGGAAACACGAAGGTTGGACTCCAAAACAAAAAGATGGGAAGCAGAGACAAGAAGACAGGACGCAGAGAAAGAACTGGAAGAAAAGAGACTGGCAGACAGAGAGAAAGAATGCCAAGACAGAGAGAAAGAACGTGAAGAAAGAGAAAGAGAATGACAGCATGAACTCTAGAAACAACAGCATGACAAGGAGATGATATCCCTGCGCAGCCAGCAAACCATGAGTAATGGTGGAATGTGTTCTCCTCATGAAGCCAAAATTAATTCTAAATTGTTCCCTCAGTTTAGAGAGGGAGATGACCTTGATTTATTTTTAAGGTAATTTGAGAGAGTCTGTGAGCAATTCCAATTGACTAAGGCTTCGTGGTCAACTTATCTTGCACCCTTACTTATGGGGAGGGCTTTGCATGTATTTTCTAAAATGAGTAATGAAGACTATGCTGATTATGATAAAGTTAAAACAGTGTTGTTGAAACATTTTGAATGAACTCCTGAGGCTTATAGAAGGAAATTTAGGGAGTTAAAGAAAAGCCCAGAAGACAGTCATGTAGAACTGCAGGTTCAACTGTGTACTTACCTTGATAGGTGGGTGGAGGGGGCTAAAGCAGACACTGTGGAACTAATCAAAGATGTGTTGGTGAGAGAATAATTTCTTAAAACTGTACCTTAGGATATGCGCGTATGGCTCAAAGACAGGGCATGCACCTCCTCAAAAGAGGTAGCAGCAAGCGCTGACATGTACATGTCTAGCTGGCCATACGCACAGCATAAGTCTCATGGTGGGGGGGCAGCACATGGTTATAAGGGATCCCATAGGGGGTAGCCCAAAGGAAACCAGCCTGCACCTGATCCCAAAGCAGAACCCTCTGGTTCTAAAGGGACTCAAGAGACAGGACCCAAGAAATGTCAAATTTGCAATCAAGTGGGGCACTTGAGATGTAACTGCCCTCAGAAAATGGTTAAGGGGCAGAGGCATGGGGAGGGGGGTGATCAAAATAGCACTGGTGTGTTTGTGGGGTGTGTTCAGCCTGAAGAACCACTCCCCTCTGATGAGAATATGCATCCCATTGTAGCTAATGGAACAGTAACACAGGGACTGAGGGACACAGGTGCTTACATTTCCCTAGTGAGGCAGGATCTCTTCTGGGCAGAGCAGATGTTGCCTGGGAAATACTCCAGGGTCCTGAGATTCACAGGACCAACAGTCCAAATACCAATGGCTAGAGTCTTCCTGAGCTGGGAAGGGGACCATGGAGAAAAGAAGGTATGGGTCGTTGAGGATCTCTCTGTAAATGTGATTGTGGGGAATGATTTTGACCACAGGAAAAAAATGGTGTGTGTTGCAACTCATAGTTAGGCAAAGGGACAAGCTTCTGAGGGGGAAGAGGGGGGTGACTCAAGGTGGTCCAGCCCCATCTTTTGCAGCTGAGGAAGTGGCTAGCACCAGGGATGGGCTGGCTAGAAGCAGCAGTCTGGAACCCCAGTCACAAATAGAGGAGCCCACAGGACTTCCTTCTGAAGGGGTGCTGGGAAGGGTCAGATGAAGGCAACTGAGCGCTGTGCAACGAACTGACCCTACCGTGCAAAAATTGAGGGAAATAGCTAATAGGGCAGCTGAGGATCCTCAGGGGTGTAAAGAGTCCATTTACTGAGACAAAGGGCTGCTGTATAGAGAATGTACAACAGAGGAAGGCCTAGATGCTGAGGTGCTCCAGCAGCTGGTAGTCCCTAAGGTTCACTGTCAGCAGCTTTTGGCCCTTGCCCATGATATCCAATTTTCAGGCCACTTGGGGGTGAGGTGCATGAAAAAGCGGCTGACCAACAATTTCTTTTGGCCTGGTATTGACAAGGATGTGGCAAATTATTGCAGGACTTGTCCACAGTGCCAGTGGGTGGGGAAAATGGGGGACAAGGCCAAGGCAGCTTTGGTACCCCTGCCCATTATTGATGAACCCTTGAAGAGGGTAGCTGGGGACATAGTGGAGCCACTGAGCACCCCAAGTAACACTGGTAAGTGGTATATCCTGGTAGTTGTAGACTACACCACAAGATACCCAGAGGCAGTGGCTCTATCATCCTCTGAGGTGGAACCAGTGGCAGATGCACTGTTGGGAATATTTAGCCAGGTAGGCTTTCACCAGGAGATACTGTCAGATCGGGGTGCCAATTTCATGTCAGTGTTAATGAGTAGTTTGTGGGAGAAGTGTTGGGTAAAGCAGCTCAAAACCTCCCCATACCATCCCCAAGCTAATGGTCTGGTGGAGCGATTTAATTCAACCCTTAAGACCATGCTAAAGACTTTTGCAGACCAGCATAAGAGGGACTGTGACAAATATTTGCCTCATCTCCTATTTGCATACAGGGAAGTCCCACAGGAGTCCACAGGGTTCTCACCTTTTGAGCTCCTGTTTGGTCATAGGGTACAGGGGGCCCCTAGATTTGATTTGGGATGAATGGAAGGGTGACCGTGCCTCCCCAGGGGAGTCTGTTGTGGCGTATGTCCTGAACATCAGGACCTGCCTTAAGGAACTCATGAGGCTTGCCCAGGAGCACTTGGCCACCGCACAACAGTGGCAGAAAGTCTGGTATGACCGCGGAACCTGAGCCAGAGAATATGAGGTGGGATAGTGAGTGATGGCACTCATCCCTGTCCGAAAGAATAAATCACAGGCAGCATGGGAGGGGCCATTCTCCATTGTCCAAAAGGTTAGTAATGTCATCATGATAGAGCTACCGGACAGGAGATTCAGGCGAAAGGTGTATCATGTTAACATGCTGAAGCTCTACCATGACAGGGAAGAATCAGTCCTTGCTTTATGCAGTGCCCCAGAGGAGGAAACTGAGATGGATCCACTGGTGGACCTGCTTGGGGAGGCCCGGGTTGCATCCTCTGTGGACAACCTTACCCTCTCTGAACAGCTGATGCCAGCCCAGGGGCAAGAAATACAGTGCGTGCTGAGAGAATTTGAGGACATGTTCACAGGGAAACTAGGGTACACCATGATGACAGAGCACCATGTGGATACAGGAACCCAGGTTTCCCTGAAACAGTCTCCCTACAGGGTACCAAAGCTTGTTAAGCAGACTCTGAAAGAGGAGCTCAAGGAGATGCTGGAACTTGGAGTAATCCAGGAATCTAGTAGCCCCCGGGCATCACCCGTGGTATTGATCCCCAAAAGGGATGGCACCACATGATTCTGCATTGACTACCAGAGGCTTAATAGCTGCATGGAGTCTGACGCCTATCCCATGCCCAGAACAGATGAGACCCTGGAGTGACTGGGGGGAGCCAAGTATCTAACCACAATAGACCTAACAAAGGGCTACTGGCAGGTACCTCTGATCCCTGAAGCCAGGGAGAGCTCAGCTTTTGTCACTCCATTTGGTTTATATGAATTCAAGGTAATGCCATTTGGAATGAAGAATGCACTTGCAACCTTTCAATGGCTTGTGGATCACATTCTGTCCAGGGTAGGTGAGTTTGCATTGGCATATATGGATCATATAGCCATATACAGCCAGACCTGGGATGAGCACATCAAGAATGTATGGGATGTGTTCCACAGACTGAAGAATGCAGGTCTGACAGTCAAGGTGGAAAAGTGCCAGATATGTATGGCAGAAGTGTCCTACCTTGGGCACCGGGTGGGTAATGAACATATCTGCCCAGAGTCTGCCAAGGTCAATGCCATCCTGGCCTGACCTACTCCTACCACCAAGAAACAGGTAAGGGCATCTCTGTGGACAGCAGGGTACTACCAAAGGTTTGTTCATCACTATAGTGATCTGGCTAAGCCCCTGACAGACCTAACCAAGAAGGGAAAGCCAGATAAGGTGCAGTGGTCAGAAGGCTGTGTGGTCGCTTTTCAGGAGCTAAAGAAGGCCTTAAATGACCCAGCTGTATTGGCCAGCCCCAATTATAGTCTAAAGTTTATGGTCCATGTGGATGCCTCAGATCATGGGCTGGGGGCTGTGCTGAGCCAAATTACCCAGCAGGGGTAGGAGCACCCAGTTGTATACCTCAGCCGGAGGCTTTTGCCCAGAGAGGAGGCATATACCACAATCGAGAAGGAATGCTTGGGAATAATGTGGACCCTTCAGAAGCTGCAGCTTTACCTATATGGGAGAGAATTTACTGTGGTCACAGATCATAATCCCCTGATATGGCTTCATAGGTTAAGTGGGCAAAATGGAAAACTACTATGTTAGAGTTTGGTACTGCAGGCATGCAACATGACCATCCAGCATCGCAGTGGCAAACAAAATGCAAATGCGGATGGGCAATCTAGACAGGGCCAATGGCATGGATGGATACTTTGGGCATGTCCCAGCAGTTGCATGAATGGCTGCATCACTTGGGTGGCCCAACGGACACACCTTTATCATCTGGGTGGGGGGGGGAGGATGTGACAGAAATGGGAAGGAAGGAGTTAATGTTTGGAGTTTCCAAACACATTTGTTTTAGCAGTCTGGAAAAAAAAACACTCACACAAGCTGAAGTTCCATAAGCTGGAATTTTCACTGTCCTCCCTAGCTGCTACATAAGACCTGAGTCATAAATCTCGAGTGGACCTGTCCACTCACAGACACTCAGTTTAAAGGGATTGGTTCACTCAAATATAAACTTAAGGTTAAAGGGAATATAATTGGTCACTGATAGGTGTTCAGTCTGATTGGGACAATTAAATACATACATGGTAGATGGTTGGTACATTCAAAGGGGGAATAGGAATTACCTATTCTCAAGAGAGTATATAAGATGCTGAAAGACAGTGAAGGGGGTTGTTGTTGGTTACTCTCTCTTGGAGTTGAAGGAAGAACTAAGCTTGGGGGCCTACTCTTCTAGCTATGTCCGTGGGAGCTGGCAGTTAGCATAGGGTCCAGTGTTCTCTTGAAAGGACAGGGAAGGGTAAGTTTAATACTAGCATATTGCAGTAATAGCCTTTTTCTTTTGCCAACTGTTATTTAAAAACATTTGTTTACTTTTCCTGTATCAGTGTGATTCTCTTGTGTTGTAAATAGATATTCTGTACTGTACTGCTCTGTTCACTTTCTGTTAAGTAAAAAGCTATTTATTTACTCAACAGTTGTGACTGTGATGTCATTTTTCTAAGGTAATACATGGTTTCCACTGGCTGAGGTAAACTATGTTTAGCATCTGCCACCCGAGAGAGACACATTACCAGACTTTGGGTTGTGCAATTTCAGGTTTAATTACCCAAGTTTCTAAACTTGAAGGTTGGTGCTGCATGACTCCAGCTGGTGGCAGTGAATACCTGAGGACAGACACCTCTCTAAAAGCTGTTCCAGCCCAGTGGGAGAGGTGGGTTGTCACAGTAAGTACTTTATGTAAATTCACTCTGACCTTTGACACTGTGTGCTGTTCTGCTGCAGTACTGTGTGACATCCTGCTGCACTTCTTGCTGTGCAAACTACCTGCGCGTCTATGCCTGCTGCTCTCAAATGTCTCTGCCTGCTGCTCTCAAATGTCAGCTGCTGCAGTACTGTGTGCCATCCTGCTGCTCTTTGTGTTGTGCAGACAACCTTCCTGTCTCTGTCTGCTGCTCTTAGGTGCCAGCTGCTGCAGTACTCTGTGCCATCCTGCTTCTTATCTTTGCCGTGCAGACTACCTGCTGCTCTCAGATGTCCGCTGCTGCAGTACTGTATGCCATCCTGCTGCTCTTCTTTGCTGTGCAGACTACCTGCTTGTCTCTGTCTGCTGCTCCCAAATGCCAGCTGCTGCAGTACTATGTCCCATCCTGCTTCTTATCTTTGCAGTGCAGACTGTCTGCTTGTCTGCCTACTGCTCTCAAATGTCCACTGCTGCTGTTCTGTATGCCATCCTGCTACTCTTCTTTGCTGCACAGACTACCTGCCTGCCTCTGTCTGCTGCTGTCAAATGCCAGCTGTTGCAGTACTGTGTGCCATCCTGCTTCTTATCTTTGCCGTGCAGACTACCTGCTTGTTTCAGCCTGCTGCTCTTAGATATCTGCTGCTGCAGTACTGTGTGCCATCCTGCTTCTTATCTTTGCTACACAGACTACCTACCACTCTCTGCCTGCTGCTTTCAGAAGACAGCTGCCGGAGTGTGCCTTTCTGCTTCTTTTATTATTGCACAGACTACCTACTAGTCACTGCCTGCTGCTCTCAGATGTCAGCTACTGCAGTACTGTGTGCCATCATGTCACTCTTCTTGCTATGTGGACTATTTATCTGCCTCTGCCTGCTGCTCTCAGAAGCCAAGTGCTGCAGTAATGTGTACCACACCACTGCTCTTCTTGCTGAACTGACTACCTGCCTCTCTACCTGCTCTGCCCACTACAGGGTTTGTCTTTTCTTTCCTTTTTCTATTATAACACATTTATGAAAAAAAAAATCATAAAAAGAGATAAGAAAAACACCAACTACCACAGTACAATCATAGGTGAGTAAAAATCAACATATGCATAAGGCAGCTAAGCCAATCTAAGAGAGATAAAAAATTGTTGATGACACAAAACTCTAGAAAGCAAAACATTAATAATCAAAAAAAGCAAAAAATGCCAATGGGGGATCAAATATAGTATAAACAGTACTAACTATGTAAATAATGTAAGGGTAATGTAAGGGTAAAAGTAATACATCACTTATAACCTTATTAGTAATCTTTTCTTTCCTTGTTAAAGATATCAAACCTTCCAGTGATTCCAACTTTCCTTGTTGCAAAATTATAGTGGCTCAGTTGCACCACTATACAGTAGTTGGGGGTGAGTTGGCTGTTTAATGATAAACCCCCAGCCTGTGCACTTTAATAACTTTACAGCCATTCAAGGGATTTACACAAAATTTTGCACGTATTGTTGGAAACCCAAGGACTCTTGATATGTCAAGCTTCAATCTGATTGGATGTGCAGATTCCAAGAACCAGACAGTGCAAATTGGGGAGTTTTGCTGTTTTTTTGTCAGCCCCTAGCACCCAGATGGTTTGGAATTTTGATCTGAAAATTTCCATGCAGAAAGGGCTTGGCCGAGAGTAGTGCTGTTTGCTGGTTTGGTGAAAAAATAATAACCCATTCCAGAGTTATAAGGATTTGAAATTTTGGTTCTCGGCATGCTCAGTAGGCACTTTAGGATAGATGTTTGAAAAGAAAGAAGAATTAGGCCACATGAAAAAGGATCCATTTTTTCATGAGGAAAAAAATCCTTTTTCACATGGCCACCACTTCCTTTTTACTGTTTAAACTTACAAACAATTTTTTTATACAAGGCACTTCTCTGTGTGTGTATTTTGGGACATATAATTTACTGAAAAGAACACCACTCGGCCAGGCTCTCTCTGTCTCTCTCTCACCCAAGTTCTTTTACATACAAAGTCCATGCACCAGTAATTATAAAAAAATAACAGATAGGCAAGTGTGTGCCTATGAATATTTTTTTCACACCCTCGGTGCATGATGTAAGCAATAATATCCAACAGGATGGGCGGTATTGTGCTATACCAGACAGCCCAGGGGTGTAATGAGGCCCAACACCACAGGCAGAGGGCCTTATAGCCCCTGGAAGGCCTGGTATGGCACAATACTGCTCATCCTGGAGGGTATTATTGCATTTAGAAAATGGGCACTGTAAAAAAAATAAGTTTAATAAAAAAATGTTAATGAAGAATTAGGATAAAGTTAGTTCTGTAATAAAATAGTTCCTCCACCTGCATTCAAATGATGCTTCAAAGACAGTACTGTGTTTGAGTTTTTTTTTCTTCTTAGTTTTCTTGGTGTCTTTTTAAAGAGACCCCCCCACACACACACACTGGCAAAAGGCAAGAAAAGACTACCATTAAGTATTCCTTATTTATATTAGCTTATAATTATAAACTGACTGTAATTTACTACTCTGTGAATTTCAGTGAATGAGGAAGCAAGTGGACAAGAGTGAACAATTTTCAACCACCAGTTACAATCTTGCAGAGGGGTCCCCAACTCTCTACACAAACCAAAGAGGCAACAGTAAGGTGAGTTGTGCAGCGTCTGCTAGTGATGGTGGCTGGACTGGATCACAGAGCCTCACTGAATGCATGAATTGGGTGCCACCCAATTACCACCCCAGTAAGGACCATCCCCCAGTGCCCGGTACTGCACATGGCTGCAGTGATTCTGGAAGCGCCTCTGAAGCTCCCTGTTCAAGCCCAAGTTTGGAGGTATAATCTATTTCCACCAGTGATTACAGTCCCCCAGTGCCCCGTACCGACCACGGCGATGGTTTAGAAGGACATTGCAGCTCAACGGAGAGAAACCAAGTGTCGGGACCAAAGTCATTTGGGAAATACCGGAAAAAGCTGCCGCCTTTGAAGACACAGGAAGAAATTACGAAAGCTACATACCAGGAAATGGTGTGGTTATTGTCGGGGTATCTAAAATTGTTTGGGGAACACACACCAAACCGTCCGCTATTAAACACGCAGAGACAGATGATGACTGTATATGCAAAAAGCATTGAGCTCCTGTATGAATATGGGAGACGTGGTTTGGGGAAGCCAGTGAAAACCTGTATCCTTCTAAAACTTTGGGAGGGGCTATGGGAACTGCTTGGGACAACTGAGGAGTTACGGAGAACCCACCATGGAAAATTTAAAAATGAGCATCAGCTGGCTATACAGGTATGATCGCAGTCATGGTAGGGTAAACAGCAGCATGACTGTTTCAAGTGAAGGCAGTTCTGTACTGTTTGGAAGCACAGGAAAAAAAATTGTATTTAACTTTTTTTTTTACTTTCTGACTCATATGTGATGACTGTTTGTTGATGTGTCGGCTGAGGGAGAGGGTTGTCACTCACTAAAGAAAAATAAACATGGCGGTATTTGCCTTTTTCAAAATTCTAACGGCCCAGTTTTATTCAGAATGATATGAGGCAATGGAGAGTGGGACTAGTTATTTCCCAGTCTCTGTTGTCTCATACCCTCATACCGGACCGGCTGATTAGTGCTTTTAGCCAATCAGTATCAAGATTACACTTTGCCCATTTTCTAAGCCCACATAAACCTCTCGAGCTTCACTTTCGAGGTTTGTGGGTCATCATACACCTTGGGTGTGAAAAAAATATTAATAACACACACTTGCCTATCCATTATTCTCTGTGTTATACACAAGACCCTTTAGGCTGAGCCTATTTTCAAAGGGTCTAGGGTTGTAAAGACAGAGAGAGCAATACAAAGGAGAGTCAGCATATTTGCAACTACGAGGTATAAAGTTCACAGTACAAAATGGAATTAGGTAAGTACAATTGAATAAGTTGTTTTTAAGCTAAATAAGCTGTAATCACCAAGTCAAGCATAAATAAATAGTGGGATATATTATAAATGCACATAGTGATGGGTAGAAACAGGGCCTAGTGGTGAAAGGGTCAGAGGCCAGAGTGGCCTATGGAGACATTGGGGGGTCAAGTGGTCACCAAAAGCAGGCACATGGATTAGAAGGCATGAGTGATGATAGGAGATGAGATTTAAAGTTGGTTAGGGAGTTAGTGACTTTGAGGGATGGGATAAGGGAGTTTTATAATTTTGGGAATCTGAAGGAGAAACAGGCTTTTCTCAGTGAGGTTTTCCTGCTAGGGAACACCAAGGGGTTGGTTTCAGCACCTATCATGGGGTAACTGTAGTCCACAGGGCACAGTAAGGCCAGAACCCTAGGGGATATCAGTCCCAACAAGGCTTTTTTGTCTCTGACTAGGGTACTGTATTGTAATTGTGAGTCTAGATTCGGTCAGCTTAGATTATTATATAGTGTGAATGTATGAGAATCCTGCCTCAGGTTGAATACATAGCGGCAGGCTCTGTTCAACAAGCCTCGGACCCCGGCAAACACTCTTTCACAGGTGACACCATAGACAACGAGATCATAATCAATGAGACTAAGGATGTAGCATCTGATTAGTAGATGCTTTATGTCAGAGAGGAATGCATTCCGGTGCCTGTAAAGCAGGCCGAGCCTGGAGTTGGCTGCCTTAGTTAGTGTATCCACATGCGCTGCTGCATAGGTAAATTCAGAATCAAGGGTTAGCCCCAGATATTTAAAGGAGTACATCTGCTCAATAGGGGCTCCTAAAGGGATGTAATTTCTAGGGAAGAAGGGGTAAGGGATTTACTTTGGGTGGAGAAGAGCACAGATTTGTTTTTTTGCATTTAAGATAAGCAAATTGGCAGTGAACCAGTCTTGGATAGCTGAGAAATCAGTTTGGAAGTTAAGCTGGAGTTTGGCTAGGCTGCTCTTTGTGAAAGTGATAACAGCATCATCTGCATACAGGAGGAGTTTAGCTAAACTGCAAGCTACTGGAAGGTCATTGATGAAGAGACTGAAAAGAAGGGGACCAAGGATAGATCCTTGGGGGACACCCACTGTTACCAACTGATAGTCTGAGAGGGATGCACAGCATTTTATCGCTTGCCTTCTGTCTGTCAGCCAGGTAGTTCATTAGCTACTGGGTAGCCTCATAAGAGAGGCCTAGCCTGGTTTATTTTTGGCAGAGCAAGGAATGGCTGACAAAACTGAATATCTTTGTGAGGTCAATGAAGATGGAGCCTGCTAGTTCCCGTCTGTCCAAGGTAGAGTGAAGATGGTTAGTGTATTCCAACAGGGCAGTTAGGGTACTGTGGTTCTTATGGAAACCATGCTGCTCACTAGTCAGCAGGTCATATTGGCTCAAGTACTGAGTAAGCTGGTCATTTATGTTTTTTTCCAAGGTTTTAGAGAGGTGGGGACAAGATTGAGATGGGGCGGTAGTTAGTAGGCTGGTCTTGGGCACCCCTGTTGAAGACAGGAGTGACAGGAGCTATCTTCTAGATCCTGGGCACTTACCTAGTGAAGAATGATAGGTTAAAAATGAGTTGGAGGCCCCCTCCTTCATGGCCGATTTGAGTAGTTTCATATGTAACCCCTAGGTGGCGCTATCCCAAGGGCCACTACCCCTGCTGGCTTGGCTAGTAGCAGGTTAAGAGGCCTGAGTTCTGAAATGAGTGCCTCCACCCAGAGGTCAGGGTTGGTAGTGGTCAAGCTAACCTGGGCACAGCCCTCCGGGACACTGTAACCCCCCTCTTACCTTACTAGTGGCCAGAGCGATGCACAATAATCACTTTCACAATACCCCTGATACACCACACAGGCACCCACACTGTTTGCACTTACCACCAGGGCTTTCCTCTAGGTTGGCCCTGGGGAACCCTGTAAAACAAGGTTATACACAGCAAATAACAGCAGTACAGTATTCTTGCACAAACTGGAACCACAGTCAGGGTACAGTAGCAGCCACAGACACTGCCAGATATTTCCAGAAATTTCTGTGATATTTCCAGAAATATCTCATGCTTTCTGCATTTCCACAGTAGGGGCAGCAGATAGAAACTCTTCAGAAATTTCACAAAATATCTGGAAATAGCTGACAATGTCTCTGGCTACTACTGTAAATGCAAAAAAGAGTTAGATCTGAATTTATTTAAGGGACTTGAACAAGGGAGGGGCGTAATCAGGTTAATTTGCTTAAAGGCTGTATCAATCAAACAGTTATGCATGCACTTCACGGTCCATAAACAGTCAGACACTCTGGGTACCCAGAAGGAGAATGGTGGGCTAGCCAGGAACGTTGCAGCTGGTTGGGGCCCTATGATGGAAGAAAACAACTTGCACAACACACACTATTTATAATCCAGAGCCGGAGGGCTCAGTTCATGAAAAGAAAACAACAAAACAATCAGATGACACACTTTCAGATTAGGCTGTTGTTGCAGGGAGCTACCCTGATGATTACTCATGATACCCAAGAATGGACACAGGCTGGATGAAAATTGAGACAGCATGTGGTTAATCTGGATTGCCAGGAGAAGCAGGGCCCACACAAATCACTGAGGCATCATTCCTGTTCAAGCATAGAGCAGGGGGCTGATCCGCAGGTAGGTCTGTGGTCGATGGCTTTCTCTGTGCAGCGGGTAGTCTGTCTGAGCCAGTGTGGCAAGGCCCTGGCCAAACAGAGACAAATTCGGATACAGTCCGTTTAGGCTGGATAAAGCTTCCAGCAAACAGAACACAGTTCACACAATGGGGAACCAAATCACAACCCACTTTCAATACACAGCACATTTACATGTAAGGAAATTCTACAGTACCAGGCAAACCGCTCTCCAGTCATGACCGCAAAGTCTCTGCACAAACCGGGGATTCAAAAGCAACTGGAAATCCTGACAGGCCAATCACCTTCAGCAAAATCTCTGGTCTTCTTCAGGTATGAACCTGGTAAAAAATCAGTGTCTTACTTCATTCTCACAAACTTGGATTTAGTCTGAAAATAATTCTCTTCTCTCCCTCTCAGGGGCAGCAGGCAGACATGCAGGCCACAACTTAGGCCTTTCCACAGTTCTCTCGTGCTAAACTACTCAGATGGCTGCTTGACCGTCTCAAGCTCTTGCTTCTTCAGCTCTCAACTGAGATCTGATTCAACTGCTAGCAAGCTGAGGACTTTTCCCAGAATCCAAAAGGTTTGGTTGGCTGATCTGTCTGTCAGTCACAACAAAGGTTCCCCCTTCAGGTGCAAAAATGTGCCAAAAACCTAAAACTACAATTCCTACAGATTTTGACTCCAGACAGCTCCTGTAGTCCGGCTCCATTTTAGGTCCCACCAGAACTGATTGGTCCAGTTCACAGTCCAGGACCAAGATAGTGGAGATAAACAAAACAGTCCTTGCTGCAAAGAAGGCAGGTTAGACAAACTACATTATCATTATCACTCTAAATGACTTTCAGCAAATAGTTACATCTTTCAACAGAGCTCCGTCTCAGATTACTTATGACTGCAATCCAGGCAGCTCTTAAAGAAACAGTATACAGAGGCTATACAGGCACTCTCTGGCAATCACATTTAAACTGCTAAAATGCAAAACACCAGCCTAGCAGTGAGAATTTAGGCAAGCTCGAGGAAGACTTTTTGGGAACCCCCATTAGTAGGGGGGTTACACCCTTCCCTGCTTGTACAAAACTTGGCGTCTGCATCAAGTCTGTACCATCATGCATCAGTTAACATACTGTAAATATTACTTTACTATACATATTCACTACACTTCATGATATTATATCCATTCTGACAACACATTTTGCATATTTCACACAGGTAAATTGAACATTACTGTACTGAATCAGGTAATAAATTCTTGTACCTTAAACAATGCAAGAATCTCAGATTTGGAAGTGGGTAGCCATCTGGGAACAAGCCACCACCAAACAGTGTGGTTCATGATAAACACAGCCGTACAATCAAGCCATACAAAAGCAAGAGTACTGGACTTTAGGAGGGCTGACTTTGGGAAAATGAGAGAGTGCCTCAGAAAAGCACTAGCAAACAGGCAAGAAGGAGGGAAGGAGCAACAATGGGGAGTAATCAAAACAGCCATCACAGAGGCAACAAGCCTTTGTGTAAAGCAAATCAATAAAACACAACGAAGGAAAAAAACGCTATGGTTCTCAAAAGAGGTGGCAGGGAAGGTTAAGGAGAAGAGGATAGCATTCAGGAAATATAAGGAAACACAGAAGGAGAAGGACAGAGAACTTTATTAGTTAATGCAGAAAGAGGCTGGGAAGGCAGTCAGAATAGCAAAGGCCCAAACCGAGGAAAGGATAGCCAGTTCTGTTAAGAAGGGGGATAAGACCTTTTATATGTACATTAGGGAGCGAAGAAAGACCAAAGGAGGGATACTGAGGCTTAATAAAGGGGAGGGAATGTGGGTAGAGGGTGACAGTGAAAAAGCAGGGATACTGAATGAATATTTCTGCTCAGTATTCACAAAGGAAGAGGAGGGGAGGTACCTAAACCAAACAAGAGAAACACTCTGAAGATGGGAGTCGATACCAGTCCATTTACAGAAGAAAGGGTTCTGAAAGAACTAATAAAATTGAATGTGGACAAAGCAATGGGGCCTGATGGGATTCACCCAAGAATTCTAAAAGAACTAAGGGTAGAACTAGTGACACCGCTGACTACTCTCTTTAACAAATCATGGGAGAATGGGGTGATACCCGAGGACTGGAGGAGGGCAGATGTGATTCCTCTTCACAAAAGTGGGAGCAGGACAGAGGCAGAAAACTACAGACCAGTTAGTTTGACCTCAGTGGTAGGAAAAATGATGGAATCACTTCTGAAGGAAAGAATTGTTGAGTACCTAGAGGCCAGTGGGGCACAGGACCCAAGGCAGCATTGATTCACGATGGGAGGGTCGTGTCAGATGAATCTAATAGATTTCTTTGACTGGGTGACCAAAGTAGTAGACCAGGGAGGGGCTGTGGACATGGCCTACCTAGATTTTAGCAAGACATTTGATACAGTCCCGCACAAAAGATTAATACACAAGTTAGCCAGCCTTGGAGTGGGTCCCAAGGTGGTAGCCCGGATAAAAAATTGGCTAGACAACAGGAAGTAAAGGGTAGTAGTAAATGGAGTACACAGTGAAGAAAGGAGGGTTACTAGTGGGGTACCACAGGCTTCAGTACTGGGACCGGTCCTTTTTAATGTCTTTATAAGTGACATTGCAGAGGAACTGGAAGGAAAAGTATGTCTCTTTGCAGACGACACAAAGATCTGCAATAGGGTTGATACACAAGATGGAGTGGAAAGGATGAGAAGGGACTTGGCAAGGTTGGAGGAATGGTCAAATGTATGGCAGCTCAGATTCAATGCAAAGAAGTGCAAGGTAATGCACATGGGAAACAAAAACCCAGGGGACGCGTACACAATGGGTGGTGAGATATTGACAACTTTAAAAATGGAAAGAGACCTTGGGGTAATTATATCAGATGACCTAAAGGTGGGCAAGCAATGTGAGAAGGCAATAAGGAAGGCTGGGGGGATACTGGGATGCATAGGAAGAGGTATGACCAGTAGAAAACAGGAAGTTGTTATCCCTCTGTACAGACAGTTGGTGAGACCCCATCTGGAGTACTGTGTTCAGTTCTGGAGACCCCATCTCCGCAAAGATATAGACAGAATGGAGGCTGTCCAGAGGAGGGCAACCAAAATGGTGCAGGGTCTGCACCAGAAGACATACGAAGAAAGACTAAAGGAGCTTAATATGTATACCCTTGAGGAAAGAAGGAGAGAGGGACATGATAGAAACTTTCAAGTACCTCAAGGCAATCAACAAAGTCCAAGAGGTAGCATCTTTCAGAAAAGAGATGTGCAGAACAAGGGCACAATTTGAAGAAAGAGGGCTGACTCAGAGGTAATGTGAGGAAGTATTTTTTCACAGAGAGGGTTGTGGATGCATGGAACAACCTCCTTGAGGAGGTTGTGGAGTCAAGAACAGTGGGAGAATTCAAGAATGCATGGGACAGACATATGGCAGTCCTAGTGGGGGGGGGTAGGAGGAAGTAAGCTGTTGGTTAACTAGGATCTGCAGCTTATCTGTTAGAGAGGAAAATGGGCAGACTAGGTGGGCCAAGCGGTCCTTATCTGCCGTCAAATTCTATGTTTCTATGTTTCTTCCCTATCAGCTAACTTGGGGCTGGATGGGGCAGGGGCACCTTAGTGAGAGGGCAGAACAAGTAACCTGGAATGGGTTGTCAAGCTCAATTTGGGCAGTGAGCTCGGTGAAACATAAACACCTTTGTGAACCACATGGAGATACAAGTTCACAGGCCTTCCCAGAGAATCATAGCTGAAACACAATACTGGCTTGACAGCTTGGCCAGTCTTTCTGGGGGGAACAACCACAGTCTCTGTACTTTCAGCAACAGTCTTGGGGCTTTCACCACTTGTGAGGGGTGCCACTGCCTGGATGGGAATGTCCAAACTTGGGGCACTGTTGGCTCCTTGCTCTGCACGCTCTGTTTCTATAACACTTGACTCATTGTGCGGAGGCTCAGGCACAATCAAACTTTGAGGCACTGAAGGGAGGTTGTCAGCACTCTCATAGTGTTCTTCAAGTTCTGGTATGTCACCAGAAAGACTCAAACCATCAGCTCCTCCTTCAGGCATATCATACAGTTCCACAATACACAGGGAATCAGCATCTTCAGACGTGATACTTTGCACTTCACTTGCAGGGAGCATTAGCTCCAAGGACGAAGCTGGGGGGTTAGACAGTCCAGAAGGCCCAGCTTCATCCCCGCAATTAGTCATAGGATTTCCTTGAAACAACTGACTCAATTCATAGGATGGGTAATAGGCATTGTCACACTAACTATCATCAGAATCTGACAGACAACCACTATCAGTCTGGACCTGCTGGTGGGGAACCCTTAAATCTGGATCCACTGGGGTAGGTCGACTCTGTCTCTTCCTTGCAGCAGCATGAGTCACCGGCTCAGAGGAATCAATCTTTGATTGTTCAGCCTCAATTATGACTTGGCCAATAGGTAACAAGTGGTTACGGTGCATGATCTTGACAGCTTTGGAGTTGTTGTCTGGGTGCACCTTGTACACAGGTAAATCATCCAACTTTCCAACTACTACATGGGGAAGATGGTGCCACCGATCAGCAATTTTGTGTTTAACATGCAGTCCCAAATGGCGTAACAACACACAGTCTCCAGGTCGAAGCTCTTGAGCCTTTACTTTTTTATCTTACCTCTCTTTGTTGGCTAGATTACTCTTGGTGGCCATTGTCTGGGCCAGTTGATAGGCGTGGTTCAATTGAGCTTTCAGTTTTTGTACATATTGCAAGTAGTTTTTGGCTTGGACCCCATCTGGAGAGACCCCAAAACAGACATCAGCAGGCAGCCGGGCCGGTCTCCTGAACATGAGGCGGTAGGAAGAGAACCTGGTAGCATCATTTTTTGTGCAACTGTATGCATGTACCAAGGTGCTAATCTGCTGGCTCCATTTATGCTTGTCTTTTATGTGGAGGGTGCCCAGCATGTCTAGAAGGGTGCAGTTAAAACATTCTGGTTGAGTGTCTCCCTGCGGGTGATAGGGGTTGGTTCTTGACTTTTGCACCCCCCATAGAGAGAGCATTTCTTTTATTAGTTGACTCTCAAAGTCTCTGCCTCGGTCAGAGTGGATCCACTGGGGGGCACCATAGTGGACAAATAAATTTTCCACTAGCACCTTGGCCATGGTAGATGTCTTTTGATCTTTGGTGGGAAAAGCTTGTGCATACCATGTGAAATGATCCATAACCACTAACACATTGCCAATGTTCCACTGATAAGGTTCTAAACACAACAAGTCTATGCAGACTAGTTCCATGGTGGTGCTGGTAGTAATATTAACAAGGGGGGGCAGACCTCTGAGGCAGGGCTTTTCTTTGCAGGCAGCGACTGCAAGTCTTTACATGGTACTCAACACCGGCCCCTATTTTGGGACAGTAGAAACGAGATCGTACCAGGTCAAGGGTTCTGTCAATACCGAGGTACCCCTTTTATTGTGGAGGGACCTCAGTACCAAATCTTTAAAGGCCGTGGGCAGGACCAATTGTTGCTTGTCTATTTTGCCACTATAATCTACAGTCTTTCTATATAACAACTGATTGAGCAACTTCAATCTGGGGTCTTCTTTGAACAATAAAGCAGTTTGCAAGTTAGTGGAATTTAACTTAGACACATCTTTCCCCACATGCAGGGTATCAAGTGCTTGCTGAATCATAGGATCTTGGGATTGAGCTCACTGAATGCTGTCATTGTCAAATTGAGGTAATGCACTAATATCTAGAGCTGAGAAGTGGCAATAGGCAGCTGGTATGCAGGTGTCAGAAGGGCCCATGCAATCTGCTAAACAGTCCACTGTGTCCGCAGACACCTGTTCATCTCTATCAAACTTTTGGCACAATACTCGAATGTCAGGTTCAGACAGCCTGACCCAATCACTCTTGGAAGTGGGCCTTCGTGATAGGGCATCAGCATCAATATGGTTCAGGCCCGGTCTGTATTCGACAGCATAATCATAGGTTGATAATGCAGAAAGCCACCGGTGCCCAGTGGCATCTAACTTAGCTAAAGTCCGTACATAGGTCAACGGGTTATTGTCAGTATTCACCAATATCTTTGCCCCAAAGAGGTATTCATGAAACTGGTCAACGATGGGCCATTTTAGCGCAAGGAACTCCAACTTATGCACATGGTAGTTTCGTTCAGATGGGGTCAAGCTCCTACTGGTGAAAGCTACTGGTCTCAGGCCATCTTCATGGTCTTGATACAACATCACTCCTAGACCCTGCAGACTAGCGTCTGTATGCAGCACATAGGATTTGGTGGGGTCAGCATAGGTGAGGATGGGGGTGTGGGTGAGTTGGTATATGATGTCATGGAAGGCTGCTTCACAGTCGGGTGTCCAGTGGGGCTCGAAGAGTTCACCTTGGTGGAAGTATATTTTTTCTGGTTCTTTAACCGCCCCTTTTTGCATTTACGATAGGTAGGAGGGTAACCCTGGGTAAAGTTCAAGAGTGGGCGAATCACCTTGGAATAGTCTTTTATGAACCTGCGGTAGTAGCCACAGAACCCAAGGAAACATTGTTGTTTTTTCAGATTATGGATCTGGGGCCAAGTAGTCAGTGTTTCAACCTTACTGGGATCAGTCTCTATCCCTTTTGTAGCTACTATGTGCCCCATATACAATCAATCAATCAATCAAACTTTATTTAACCAGACAAAATCATCCTTGAGTAAGCTCATTTGCAAGATGGTCCTAGACAAGTAGGACATATACAACTACAGCAAAATTATCAGATAAGCAGAATAAATACAATGAGCAAATAAAAGACAGTTACAGAGAAACAAATAAGATCAGGGCTGGGAAGTGTATATGGTGAACAATATCCGGGTTGATAATAGACTGTATATATAAAGGATTCCCTCAAGATGTGGGATTATTCAGACAAAGGTCACAATGTTACAATAAGACGAGGGATACCAGGTAGGGTAAGTGAGGGAACAACAACTGAAGGTTTATGGGCGGGGGAAAAACAAAGGAAAGGGTCGGTGAGGGGTGGAAATAGATGTAGTTAAACAAACAGGTGGGAGTTGGCAGAATAATCCCAAGGTGGAACGAAGAAGAGAAGTGCTAGGGGAATACACGTAAGCGCCAAGAGTTTGGGGAGCCACAGGAGATGGAGGAGGTGGTTATTTGTGGCATACACACAGGGCTCTCAATTTGAGAGCGAGCAGCTTCCTAAAAGAGTGAGGCCCCGGGAGGGAGGACAACCTGAGAGTTTTTGGCATGACATTCCAAAGGGTTGACAGAGAAAAGATGATAGCCACTGAGCCATGTCGTGTCCTTATTTTGGGTACTTAAAGAGAGACAAGAGACAAACTCCTCAGACTCTACGTTCCCTCAGTACGCTGAAACAGCATAGAAATATAGGTCGGTAGTTTATCGGTTAGGGCCCAGTAAGTCCACATGAGGGCATATTTTTGCCTCCTCAGAGTGAGGGAGGGCCAGTCTAGCACATGATAGAGCAAGCAGTGGTGGGCGCATAATGGCATGTTTAGGATAAATCTCAGCACGCGATGGTAGATAGTGTCAAGTTTACATAGCGCCTGAATAGGACAGTGACTATAGAGAAAGTCAGCATAATCAAGCAGCAGTAGAAAAGTTGTTTGGACAATTCATTTCCTTGCTTCAAGAGTAAGGAGGTGTCTTATCTGATAAAATATGCCTAGACATCTTAGCTTTTTAGATAGTTCATTAAGGTGAGCCAAGAAGTTGAGGCTGTTATCCAGCAAAACACCTAGGTACTTGAATTTTTCTACTAGTTCCAAGGCTTCGCCAAGCAAGGTATAAATCTGGAGGTTCAAAGATGGTCCTGCGTAGTGGGCAGCACAAGGCGAGATAATCATAGCTTTGGTCTTTTTGGCATTAAGCAGAAGCTTGAGCCTAATTAAGTTGAGTTGAAGGATGTCAAAGTCTACCTGAAGCTCCTTGTGGGCTACTTTTAGGGAGGTGTTAGTAGTACAGAACACGGTATCATCAGCGAATAGATGAACGTTACTTGTGCATGTAACTCCTAGGTGGCGCTATCCCAAGGGCTACTACCCCTGCTTGCTTGGCTAGTAGCAGGTTAAGGGGCCTGAGTTCTGAAATGGGTGTCTCCACTGGAGGTGAGGGTTGGTAGTGGTCAAGCTAACCTGGGCACAGCCCTCCGGGACACTATAACCCCCCCTCTTTCCTTACTAGTGGCTGAAACAATACACAAAAATCAATTTTACAATACCCCTGATACACCACACAAGTACCCACACTGTTTGCACTTACCTCCAGGGCTTTCCTCTGGCTTGACTCTGGGGACCCCCTGTAAAGCAAGGTTATACACAGCAAATAACAGCAGTATAGTACTCTTGTACAAACTGGAACCACAGTCAGGGTAAATGCAAAAAAAGAGTTAGATCTGATTTTTTTAAGGGATTTAAACAAGGGAGGGGTGTAATCAGGTTAATTGGCTTAAAGGCTGTATCAATCAAACAGTTATACATGCACTTCAGGGTCCATAAACAATCACGCACTCTGGGTACCCAGATAGAGAATCGTGGGCAAGCCAGGAACATTGCAGTTGGTTGGGGCCCTGTGATGGAAGAAAACAACATGCACCACACACACTAATTATAATCTGGAGCCGGAGGGCACAGTTCATGAAAATAAAACAACAAGACAATCAGATGACACACTTGTAGATTAGACTGTTGTTGCAGGGAGCTACCCTGATGATTACTCACAATACCCAAGACTGGACACAGGCTGGATGAAAATTGAGACTGCAGGTGGTTGATCTGGAGTGCCAGGAGAAGCAGGGCCCTCACGATTCGCCTAGGCATCGTTCCTGTTCATGCATGGAACAGGGGGCTGATCCCCAGGCAGGTCTCTCGTTGATGGCTTTCTCTGTGCAGCAGGTAGTCTGGCTGGGACAGTGTGGCAAGGCCCAGGCCAAATGGAGACAAATTCGGATGCAATCTGTTTTGGGCTGGATACAGCTTCCAGCAAGCAGAACATAGTTCACACATTGGGGAATCAAATCATGACCCACTAACAACTCACAGAACATTTACATGTGAGGAAATTCTACTGTACCAGGCAAACCACTATCCGGTCACGATCGCAAAGTCTCTGCACAAACTGGGGCTTCAAAAGCAGCTGGAAATCCTGACAAGTCGATCACATTCCGCAAAATCTTCGTTCTTCTTCAGGTTGATCCTGGTCACAACTCAGTGGCTTTACTTCATTCTCACAAACTCGGATTCAGTCTGAACTGATTCTCTTCCTCCTCTCAGGGGCAGCAGGCAGGCTTGCAGGCCAAAACTCAGGCCTTTCCACAGAGACTGTATTGAGCTGTTCTTCTTCAGCTCCCAACTTAGATCTGATTCAAACTGCAGCAAGCCTGGGAATTTCCCCAGAATCCAAAAGGTTTGGTTGGCTGATTTGTCTGTCAGTCAAAACAAGGGCTCCCCCTTCAGGTGCAAAAAGGTGCCAAAAGCCCAAAACTACAATTCCTACAGATTTTAATTCCAGACAGCTTCTGTAGTCTGTCTCCATTTTAGGTCCCACCAGAACTGATTGGTCCAATTCGCAGTCCAGGACCAAGATAGTTGAGATAAACAAAACAGTCCTTGTTGCAAAGAAGGCAGGTTAGACAAACTACATTATCATTATCACTCTAAATGACTTTCAGCAAATAGTTACATCTTTCAACAGAGCTCCCTATCAGATTACTTTTGACTGCAATCCAGGCAGCTCTTAAAGAGACAGTACACAGAGGCTATACAGAAACTCTCTGGCAATCACATTTAAACTGCTAAAATGCAGGACACCAGCCTGGCAGTGAGCATTTAGACAAGCTCGGGAAGACTTTTCAGGAACCCCCATTTGTAGTGGGGTGACAAATATCCAGGTTATCAGGACCAATTCATGTTTATATTTTTGTTTGGGCTAGATATTTGTAGGTATCAGCCCAGGTTAGCCTCTTAAGATAGAAGTTTGGGTGCATAGCATGGGTTGGAGTGCTACTGTCTTCAGCAGAGTGTGTGGTGTCTGTGGAGGAATGTAGGCTGTTAGGTCGCTAAAAGTTTTGTTAAATGTATTGACTACGTTTGCGTCTTCCTCAGTGGTAGACCCATCCATTTGGATGGAGTATGGAGCAGGTTTTCTAGTATTGCCAAGAATGTCATTAATTCTACTCCATAGAAGTTTTGGCTGATTGAGAGAGGTAAATTGCTTGTTTTTATGATAGTTGGCCTTGGCTGCTTTTACTTGAGTTTTTATGTTATTTCTGAGCTCTTTATGTTTTTGGAGGAGGGAGATGTAACCAAGCACTCGGTACTGTGCCCATATTCTGTCATGCACTCTGGTTAGTGTCATAAGATTAGGGGTGAACCATAGCTGGGACATACATTTTTTGATCAGTCTTATATGGGGCAACAAGGTCACGCACTTTGTTAAATTGCCTGATGAAGTAATGCAGGGCAGCATCCAAATCCTGAGTCTGCGTGGCAGATCCAGTTTTGTAATTGACTCTGGTTGGGGGGAGGATATAACTTACATTAGGTATAAGTTGGCAATTTTGTATGTATGTAATGTGTTGTCCTGGTGTCTAGTGGAGCCCCCTCAACTCTTTGATCACCATCCCCTTACTTTTATAATGTTTCCCTGGTGTCTATTGGCACCCCCTCCCACCCTTCAATCATTATCCCCTTACTTTTAGAATGTTGTCCTGGTGTCTAGTGGCCTCTCCACCCTCCAATCACCATCTACTTACTTTTACAATGTTTCCTTCATGTCTATTGGTGCCCCTCACCCTCTGATTATCATCCCCTTATGTTTCCCTGGTATGAAGTGGTGCCCCCACCCTCTGATCACTGTCCCCATACTTTTGTAATGTTTCCTTGGTGTCTAGTGGCGCCCCCCCACCCTTCTATCCTTGTCCCCACATTATCTTTCCTGTAATAAAGAAAACCATTTTTTTAAATTAAACCTGTAGAAAAGGAAACTGTCCCTCACCGATCTGACCCCCCACCCCAATGTCTCCCTCTGCACCCCTCACTCACCTGAACATGTCCCAGGGCAAATATCTACTCTCTGATCCAAGACTCATCTTGGTGCTGGAACCGGGCTACTGCGTCTTTGCAAATCATGTGTGGGATGTTCCCCAGGGTTGTCAACCCTAAAGCTCATCCCATATTTATATAATGGCACATCTCAGCTTCTTTAATGATTGAATGGGGTGATCATTAGGGATGATGACCCCAGGGCACACTCCATACCTGATTTGTGAAGATGCGGGAGGGATGAAACCGTAATGGTTTTTCTTGTTGCTGCCTGGAGGGTGAGGGTGAGGTGTTACAGGTGGAAAACCTCATGCCACATTTCCCTATTTTTCTTGGTTTAACCCTAACTAGTGCATTAACAAAGTTTTTTGCAAAGAATTATAAAATACAGGTAGAGTGCTGACCAGGTTAACAGTTACCTCTTCTTGCAGCATGCCCTAAGATGCTCCCAGTTACAGAAACTATATTAAACACCCACTGAGAACAATGGGGTTGTTGCACAAGCATGCCTTACTTGCTGCAGCACTCCACAGCAATGGGAAACTTCTTAGTGATCCCCAATGTAAATGTTGAAGGTGTATTGGATGGGTGGTATGCCATTTAAATTCAATTGTAAAAATAAAAAATTGGTAAAGCTGAATAAATAACATCTCGTGAATTTAAATAGTAATGTGAACAGTCATTTTAGTCCATACCTGATGTCTTGGGCCAAGCCCCCAACACCTCTTTGTCTGTCCACTCCCCACTTAACCATAGACCAGGCCCTACTTGCCATTTTACCAGTTGTCTGCTGTCACTACCTGCTTGCTGCCATTAGCCACTGACAGGCATTCTTTGATTCTGACTCTAGCAATATTCCCTGAATGCAGCTTGTTCATTTAGGTAGGCGCAAGCTGTTGTGTTGCCCTGTCAATCAATGCCCTGTGATTGTTTACGGCCTGCCACTAAAACAGTACTTCATTAGGACTCTGAGATGGTGCAGGTGATGGACAGAGAAGCATGATTGCAAAAAAGTATGCAGCAATATTCTGCCCCTTATCCCATCCTGTGACAACTCAGCCCAATCTCAAAAGCGAGTGGGATTCAGGGAGGGTCCAGGATACCATAAAGTACATTCTGGCCCTGCTGTCACGGCAATCACGAGTCAACCCTGAATCAAACATACCTGTTGTCAGTGCAGAATTGAGCTCTGCAATCACTGAATTTGGGCTACTGACTTCCTAAAGCATTTTTTTCACTTCCTTTGACTGCCTGCCATGGCTGATCTCTCAACATGCAAATCAATGACCACCCTATCCTTTGGGCTGCTGCTCTTTGCAGGACTGCAAGAGTGCCAATGTAGGGTATGTGTGCAAAATTAAGTAGGAGGGAAGACAGCACAATATAGTTAATATTACAACTCAAAATTTTGGGTAAATATCATAACATTAGCTCACCTACTGTAACCCTCCTGAGTTCACTGCTGGACAAATGATACTACAACAAAACTCAAAGCCCACACTCAGGTGGGATGATATATACCACACACATGCTTGTTTGTCTCAGGAGAGCTGTCGACAGTGATAGAATGCCTTAAATCATTGCCAGACTCAGACCTTACTATCAAATGCTGCTCTTTTGCCCTAAAACAGTAAATAATACCCTATAGAAAAATGCGGTTTATCCATGTGTGTAGGTCAGCACTTATAGGTAATAATCACTGAACATTGTTGATAGCTTTCTTGGCTCTAACAAACATTGTTTAAACAGTCCGCTTGGCTGTACCTAGCATATGTGTCTACTGACACCAGCGAGGTAGTGTGGAATTATACTTGCACAAACCAGGAAGTGACCATTGTTTTTTCACCCACAGTGATTGAAAATTGAGCTCCGCTTTGTTCTGTATGGTAAACTGTTTTTCTACTATGTTGTTGCATTTTTTTGAATTAAAGGGTTGGTTTTCACTGCTACAAGACTCCTTGTCCTACAGTGATTATTATCTATAAGGGCTGACCTATACACACTCAGATAAACCATGTTTTTTTGTTACAACATTTGCATTTCAAATTTCAGGGTATGTGCACACCTGCTTAATATTAAGAGCCCCCCCTCCCCACTATACTTGTGTATTTTCTGAATACCCTACAGACTTTTAGTTTTTACTATTATTGTTTTATTCAGACTCATCTGTGACTAACCGGCTGACCACTTGATGCAACGACTGCCCTTCAGTCTGCTGCTGCAGTGGCTGCAAAATGGTGATTGGTGTCATGTGTGGATATATGACTCAGAAGGGGAGGAGAGACACATGCAACATACATCCAATAAAAATTTTGAGTACTGGTTTGAAATGCTTTTTCCTCCAGTCATGGTCCCCCAACCCTGGCGCCATTGGCTGCAGACATTCTGATTTATTCTAGAGTTAAAAAGAACTACAAATCTGCACCAGTGTTTGGTTTTAATTTATTTTTTTGTGCTTCACATTTCAGCTGCAATCCATTCAATGTGCTTGTTTTCACTGAATAAAAAAGTTACAATGCCTGCTAAGACTACATCTTGTGCCCAGAGTGATTTTAACCAGTTCTTGTAACAAGCATTTGTCAATGCTGAATGTTTGCTTGCATGTTGTGTCAGGTACAGTTTGGTTGTGTTGTGAAGAATGATAAAGCCAGAAGTAGTAGTGTAATAAGAGAGAGTTTGCAACAAAGTTAGTGAGTAGTATTTTGAGCCCACCTTGGGTTTGTAGACTTTGGTGGGATTGCAAGGCACAAATTTTCCACCACCTGCAAGTTGGGCAGGTTTTGTCCTGATTCCAATGGTGAATCAATTAGATCATTCCGTACTGAGAGCTTGGCCAGCCAAGTGGTTATCTTTTCTGACCCTGCTCGTGGCAGAAAGCAACTGTCTGAGGAATTCAGAAGCCAGGGCCTCCCTTTGACCCAGAGGAGATGCCAGCTTCTAGTAGTAAGTAAAAAGTAAAAAATAAACACTTGGAACCCAGTAATGAGGTTCCCCTAAAACTCTTCCCAAGCATCCCCCTCCGAAATTGAAAATGCAACCTCTAATACTGTTGGATTATCCCTGTAATATTAGTAGCAATGTTTTCTCACATGACATTGATGACTTGGTTCAGACGTCTGCTCAGATCATCTGAGTTCCATGGAGGGAAGGAGGATTGAGCGTCTAAAAGGATATTCTCCACCTTTGGGGAGAGTGGCTACCTCTACTGCCACATGCCACCTGACTGACCTTGAGTGTCAGTGCAGAGAAGGTACCATGGGAAGGAAGATGCCAGCTGGGCTCTGCTTTGAAACACCCAGCATATGTATGCTTGGAGTCTCTAACATGCTAGCATTCTGCAGGCTGGGAACAGGACAAATAAGAAATCCATGACCTTCAGCAGAATGAAGTATGGTTCTCTGGCCCCTAACCCAGCAAATGGATTCCCATTGAGGAGTCTCTCATGATGAGGGACAACAACCAGAAGGGCTCCAGGAGAACCCTGCCAGGGGTAAGTTCCAGAGAAGCTGGGAGGGATAGGTGATGGAGTAGGGATGTGAGATCGCCCTGGTGAATGGGAGCAGCATCTGTGCACAAGAGCATAAAGAATCAATTAAAATTAAAATGTGGTGGTTTTAAAATCTTGGAATTTCCTGGTACATAGTTCTGTGCTCAAATCAGTAGAACACATTGCCTTACTAGTAGTTATAGTGGCAAACATTGAGGTGGGTCATCTATTGTAGTGTCATTGCAAGCAAGTTAAATTGTATTATCCTTTTATTTCAGGATTTACACTCTATGCCAGAGCTACAGTAGTGGTCAGAGACATGTCCCAGGATATCTATATATTGTATATTCTCACAGTAAATCCCCATTCATTTCAAAAGGATTTCCTGTGATATAGCTGGCTTTAAAGCTATACTCAGACATATATCTGGTATCCACTGTAAAAACATGATCATTATTATGAGCTCAGCAACATCTTCCTACTGTACACCGAGTCATCGACAACTATAAAACTTGTACTGAGAGTGGGAATTCAGACCAGGACACCAGGGATATCCTCTACACTTTGAAAAGTACCATGAAATTGTTAACTTCCATCTGGACAAGTACCAGCAAGTGGCTTCATTTAACATATTATTCAAAGGATGGAACACCTGCAACCGGGCAGCACCCACCCACACACTGTAATATTGCACTGTAGCTGATTTCTTACCCTTCAGCATGTAAAAGCTATTACACAGAATACAATATGTTGCAAGACTGAAATAGAAAAAATGACAAGTTGTACTCATTTAAGACTTTTAACATTTGTCTTTGTGTTGTGAATGCTACAGGTGAATTTTAATTTTGCTATATAATGGCTACACAATTGCACTCTAATATACTGTATGTGTTTATTTTCTATTTAACGATTGTGCATTGTTTCTACATGAAGGGATGAAAATGTAAATAAGAATATGATTTTTAAATTTGATTTCCAGAAAAATTTTATTTGATTTGAGTGCCAGCACTGAAATGGACATAAGATCAATGTAGACCTTAATACTCTTATTTCCTGCATTTATATGGCAGAAATGAAATCAAAATGAAAATGGATTGTAGTAATATATATATATTATACTAGCACAGTAGCGCCAGTATAGTTATGGTTCCTGCAAACATGTAATGTTAAAGGTCAATTTTTGCAGGGTAACAACTTTGGCCAGGTTCAACAAATTTGCTTGAAATTTAGCGCACCTCATTGGAAGGGATAGGTCTATTGATGTTCCAAACTTGGTTTGCATCCCTTATGTGGTTTGTGAGATACAGAGTGTTCATAAATAAGAGATTTTTATGATTTTAGCTGTTTTTTTTTGTCAACTTGTATCTCACAATTAGCTGTAGCTACAGACATGAAACTTTCAGGGTAGAACAATTTGGCCTCACATACGTGCCTTTTGAAGGTTTGGAGAAAAAGTATGAATCCGTTCAAAAGTTATTCAATTTTATTTTATTCATTATTTCCAATGGGAATAAATATATGTCCCTGGTGGCATAGGATTCTAAGTTGGAGCAGCACTCTGGCATAGGATTTTATGCAGAAGTTTAGCAATGGGCATACAATTTTATATCAGAGCAGCTGTCTGGTGCAGGATTATATGCCGAAGGGTACAGGTGCAGGTCAGCACCACCACCCAACCCCAAAAAATGACTGTGGCATACTGGGGAGCCCACTCCCAGTATCCTTAAGTCTGTTTAGTACCCCTAAAATAAAGAAAACAGTCCCCTGATGTAATTTTTAACTTTGATGCAGAATTCTGCATCCTGCCATTTTCGATGCAGAATCCTGCATTGAAGTGTTAACTTTTGCCGATGTCAGGGTGCCTAATCTCCTAGTTGGCATTGATACTGCCCTCTATCACTGTGGCACACTGGGGAGCCCACCCCAGTGTGCAGTAATTATTGTTTTTTTGGTGTTTCTGACACTGGGATGCCAACTCCCAGTATTAGTTGTCTTCCTGAGCCCACTTCAGTTGCCGACGGGGGTGCCCAATCCCCCTGTCAGCATAATATATCCCCCCTCAACTCATGTGGCACACTGAGAGCTCACCCCAGTGTGTCCACATTCAGTTTTCTGTTCCTGTAAACAAAGAAAACAGTCCCAATTTTTTTTTACACATGTAATAAAGAAAATGGTCCCTCGTCATCGTCCCATCCCTTCCCCCTCCCCATCCCCACCCTCCCACTGAGCACCCACCTCCCTGCACCCCCCACTTACCCATACTTATCTCTGGGAGTTGGAAGAAGTGATATTCTCTGGTCTGGGACACGTCTGTACTTTTCAAAGCCCAACCACAAACTGAGGAATCAAGGTAGGCTCATATTATGGCTGTAAATGGACTTTTCAACTTAGGTTGATATCTCAGCCATTTTTAATACTTTTTACACCAAATTTTTAACACAGGGTTCTTGGGACTCCACCTCATGAACACTGTCACTGTCATTTTGTTATTCAGTCCCAAAAGGTGATTTCACGGTCGCTACGCGGGATCACCTTTCTGGACCGATTAATAAAATGACAGTGCCAGAGTTCATGAGGGGAGGTTCCAAAAAGCCCAGGTTGAAAATCTGGTGCAAAAATTCCCCAAAATGACTGGGTTATGAGTACATGTTGCAAAGTTTCTATGCAGATTCATACTGTCGCCATTTTTTAATATTTTCACTCCAGATTTTCAACATTGAGATTTTTTTATACCTCCTCATGAACAGTGCAGCTGTCATTTTTCTTTTTTGAAATTTAATAAACTTGATTAGATTTTCAATTACAAGGTATACAGAGCTTTGTGTGTGTCCGAAACAACATAGAACTAAACTAACTTCCCCTCCCATCACCTCCCCCAACAACCCCAACCCCACCTCCCTCTCCCCCATTTTCCCACCCTTGGAGTGTGCCATTTCATCACTATTGATACTAAGTGAGTCAGTAATGACATTATATCAGAGAGCTGATGAGGAGCAAAGGAGTCTACTCAGGAGGTAAATTCAAGTACAAGGCATACAATTTATCCCACTTATGTTGGAAGAGGTGAGGCTTATTTTGGATGCTTGCTGTCATATGCAGCTGTAATTTTTCACATCATACCCGATGTGTGTTTTCGCAGCTCTGGTGCAGAATGGCCCAGTCACGGTGCAAAATCAACTTTTGGGATGTACTAATGAAATCACAGTGCCACTGTTCATTAGGTGGGGTCCCAAAAAAGGCAGTTGAAAATTTAGTGCAAAAATTCCCCCAAATGACTGCGCTATGACTGTGCTTTGCGCAGTTTTTATGTATATTCGTAACGTTGCCATTTTTTTATATTTTCACCCCAGATTGTCGACGTTGAAAGTTTTTCATACCTCCTCATGGAGAGTGCATCTGTCATTTGTCACAACCTGCCCAAAATGTGTTTTCACAGCTCTGGCACAGAATTGCACAGTCGCTGTGTGAAATCAACTGTGGGGATATACTAACAAAATCACAGTGCCACTGTTCATTAAGTGGGGTCCCAAAAAGACCATGTTGAAAATTTGGTGCACAAATATCAAAAAAAAATCTCACAAAACTGGGATACTATTACACTATGTCAAAAAGTAAGGAAATTAATTAACAAAAACTTTGTTTAAAACAAAGTTAGGGTTCTACACATTGCTCGTCAACCAAAGTGATACAGGTCAGGAAATTGGATGTTAGGGTTTGCAATTTTGATACCCCACCCCCACCAGACCCTACCACTGGACCACATCCCCACACCTCCACACACCAACACACGTTGGAGTGTGACTTAAGTCTTAGTGGGTCCCACCCCACCCCCACCCAACTCTACCATTGTAACACCACCCCACCTCCACACACTAACAAGCATTGGGGAGTTCTTAAGGTCATGGGCCTTAATGCTTACCCCATTCCATCTGAAGGGAATCTGTCTTGGTACAGTATAGGAGAATGGGGTGAGAGCTAGGGCCCATGACCTTAAGGCACTCCCCAACGCTTGTTGGTGTGTGGAGGGTGGGGGTGGTGCTGCGATGGTAGGGTTATGTGGGGGGTGGGGTGGGACCCACCATGACCCTAAGTCACACCCCGACGCATGTTGGTGTGTGGAGGGTGGGGGTGCAGTTCCAGTGGTAGGGTTTGGTGGGGAAGGGGTATCAAAATTGTAAACCCTAACATGCAATTTCCTAACCTGTATCACTTTAGTTGAAGAGCTATATGTAGAACCCTAATGTTGTTTTTTTTTATTTTATTTATAGTCATTTTCAGTTCAACAGTATGACAGAGACATTTATACAAATACATTTAATATAAGACACAAACAGATTAATTAAAAGAAAAATAAACTATAGACATCACCAAAGAAACAAGTTCAGGGCAATGAATTAACTGATTCATTAAAACATATCTGTTAGGAGTATAATTCCATGAACAGTATAGGAAGGAAGGGAAGAAGGGAGGTAGGGGTGGATGTAAGGAAGGGCAAGAGAGGATGAAGTATGAAGCATGATAGGAGCCTGAAAGAAATTCTGAACAACTGTCTCAGTAAATCTCATTACAGTATATCTCAGGGACTTGAAACATTTAGTTCTCTAGGCACTGCCGAGATGAATTCATATTTTAAGATATAAAGTCAGGCTTTGCTGATGTCATAAATAACACCCATCTTCTCCAAATTAACTCAAATTGAGTTTGTTTCTTATTAATAATTGCTGTATGTGCTTCTATTCTATATACTGAAATCATGGTTTCAAACCATTGGGAGAAGGCTGGAACCTATCTAGAAAGCCAGCTCCTAGTAATTACCTTTTGGGCTACCAAGAGTATGATTTTCAGAAGGTTCTCTGTATGGGGATCTCTGTGTCCCCGTGGAACTTCAAAGAAGAAGTATAGGGAGGGGTTTAATGTTAGGTCAGGGCTGAAAATAGAATGTAGGGACTGCTGTTGTTCCCCACAAAAGTCAGCCAGGGCAGGGCAGTCCCACATTATGTGGTTTAGGGCTGCAGGGGAATAACCACAATGTCTCCAGCAAGCTGAATCTCTGCTTGCCTGGTATTTGGTTTGGATCGCCGGAGTCCTGAAGAACCGGATTAACATTTTCCAGGAAAATTCTCTCCAGTGCCATGACGAAAGGCCAAAATAAATCTTTAACTGGGCTCCAGCCCAGGTACCCTCTTCCACCTGTATACCCAGGTCACGGAACCCAGGCCTCTCTAACTGTTTGAGTGGTATCCCCCTTTCACCTCAACAGAATTTTGTATATATAAGATAAAATATGTGTAGTGGGGTCCCTGCCTTCCACAATTGTCCTGCTTAAAACCAAAATCTGAGGAGGAGAGACATCCATCTCTATCTTGGTCTGATGGTTCCTAATGTAGTCCCTAATTTGAAAGTAGTGAAATCTGTCCCTCCTGGTTAGGCCATATAGTTTCATTAAGTCTGAGAAAGGCATTATCCCGGTGTTCAAAAAGAACTGCTAAAGCATGTATAAATTCTTCTTCTCCCAGATCTTAAAACAAGCATCCCACTGTGCTGGGTAGAACCCTTTCAGGTAAGGAACAGAATACATAAGGGCCCTCCAACCACGTAGGCTCCTATCCCCCAGAATGCTGTACCAGGTGTCTAAAGTAAGGCCTGTGTATGGATTAGATTCCCCCAAAGGTATAGGTCTCCTGTTGTCTGCCAACAGGGACCTATGTAAGTTAATCAGTTCTCCCTCCTCCAACTCCAGAGACTTCCATTTAGCTATATAGTGATTACAGGACCAATAGTGGACCATCTGGAGTTGTGCGGCCTGATGGTATAATTTAAAGTTTGGGAGAGATAACCCCCCCACCCCCTTCAGTACCTGGAGTAGGGACAAATGAACCCTTGGCCTTTGAACACCCCAAAGAAAGCGGGAAATCTTTCTATTCAAAGTACAGTATGCGCTGCTTATAACGGACTGATTTGACAATAAGCAATCTGTCTATTACAAGGGGTGTCTTGTACATCAATAAGGCAGACAAAAAAAAAGCATATCACTATAGGCGGTACTCATTCAGACTTTGTTTTGGTGTTTGCTCTGGAACTTTATTTCAGTAATTCTGTGTAAAACAAGCAAACAAAAATGTAAGCGCTGTACTTTACTATTGCTCCGTGGTGTTCTGGTTTACTGCACCAGCATTGCTTTTGTGGGCACTCATTCTTGGCTGAGCCACAGAATGGCAGAAACAGAGCACAACTGCATGACCTGATAGAACAGAACAGCGCTTACAGCCACCACCACCAGAGGTAGAGAAAACAATAACTGTAGTGGGAAAGTGGGGGACAGTCAAACAGATAAAGGCAGAGGGACAGCTGAACATCATAGTAAGTTGATTCAGAGGTAACTGAATGTTAATTAGGCAGGGGGACAGCTGAACATCATTGAAAGCATAGATTCGGAGGTAACTGAGTGTTAATTAGGAGTTAGAACAGCAGATTAAGTTGTGTCCTAAACTGGATTTAAAGCTCCGGCGGCCGTTACTGCCGGAATTGAAGGATTGCTTTAACTGATATTTTTATCATTGAAAGTATAGCGACTGGCATTTGGAAAACATAAAATGTCCGTTAGAAGTGGATGTCCACTACAAATGGAGCCAATATAAGTGGTGCATACTGTACTATAAAAGGGATCTGGGATAGGCACTGGGAGGGTCTGTGCCACGTAAAGAAACCGAGGCAGCACCATCATCTTTATTTTATTTATTTATTTAGTTTTTGTTGACCGGGTAAGTGCACAAGACAAATTCTGCCTATTTTCAGGCACGACCCGGGGGTGGGGGATACAGATGAATGCCAGCTGACCTTGAACCAGATTAAGCTGTTGGTGGTATTTTTAGTGAATGAGGGAAATTTGGCCAGGACACCGGGGAAATTCCCCTACTCTTTTTTGATAAGTGCCATGGGATCTTTAACATCCACCTGAACTACCACCAATCCAGGCAGATGGGACCTCGGTTTAAGCGTCTCATCCGAGAAGCGGCACCTCAAGTGCAGCACCCTCTCATGCTGCACTACAGTGTCGATGTTGGGATGTGCTTAAGTGCCAGATGTGGGAACTGAACCCACAGCCCTCTGATCTCCCGGCCTCAGAGGTGAGTGTGCTACCTACTGAGCCACTGATACTGACCTTGACAGCCTGCACCCTCTGTAGTAATGGGATAGGGATTAGTGCCCACTGCTCAAGTTCCAAACTAATGTTTTGCAGGATAGGAGGATAGTTATTTGTGTACATATCCACAGATGTAGTCCCCAGTTGTACTCCTATATATTTCAGGTGTCTCAGATTCCACTTAAAAGAAAATTGTTGCTGTATATGATAGAAGGGGTGTAGTTTATCCGCAAGACTTCAGTCTTTGCGGTATTCACTTTGTACCCCGCCACTTGACTCAATTCCTCCAAACAGGACCACAATGGGGGAAGAGCTTGTTCAGGGTTGCTCAGGTATATTAATAAGTCATTGGCATATAATGCCAATTTCTGCATTTCACCTCCCAAGACCACCCCTTGTATCTCTTCTCTACCTCTCAAGGCCCATGCCAAGGGTTCTAAGTACAAGGCAAAAAGCAGGGGGGAGAGGGGACAATCCTGTCTCGAGTCCCTCAGAAGGGGAATTGTGTCAGATATCCTACCATTAATTTTGATATAGACTCGAGACCTAGTGTAAATATTGTTGATAATTTTAATATAGGACTCTGAAAATCCAAAATGCTGCAGTGTGGAGCCCAGGAAATTCCATGCCACCCGGTCGAAGGCCTTCTCTGCATCCAAGCTCGGAAGTAGGAAAGGGGGCCCCGATGGGGCAGCATGGTGAATGACATGTAGGGTTTGTTTAATATTGCCCTGGGTCTGCTGACCAGGGACAAACCCTGTTTGGTCAAAATCAATTAAAGTAGGTAAGATCAACTCTAATCTCCTTGCTATAATACTAGCATATATTTTATAATCGATGTTGAGAACCGAAATTGGTCGGTAAGACTTACACTGAGTATTGTCCTTACCTGGTTTCGGGATACATGATACAACTGCATAGTTCCAGGTATCTGGGATCTTTTCTCCTGCCTGGGCTTCCCTACAAGCATCTAGCAGGGGGGGTGCTCCAACTCCTTCTTAAAGAATTAAAAAAATTCTTGTGTATATCCATCAGGCCCTGGTGACTTACAAGATTTAAATTTTTTAACAGCTTGGTCTAATTCTCCAGTGGTGATGGGGCCATTCAGATGGAGGTTAGCCTCTGGGCTAATTTTTGGGAGTGGCAGTTTAGATAAATAATCTTCTATCTGGGTTTCCCAAGGGATCTGCTCCGGTGTAGAAAGGACCTGATAAAAGTCTTTAAAGGCTGTCAGAATTTGTTTATGTGTTCTCTGCAGTTTACCAGTCTTTGGGTCCCTGATCTGAGAAATCTTCGATTGGTTTGTTTGTTGTCTCAGATGGTGGGCCAATAGTCTGGTAGCTCTGGGACCTATCTCCCCATATTTTTGCCAGAGACGCTGAAATGCCTGCTCTTTCTGATCTAATTCTTTCTAAATAAGTTGTTTTAAGGACCCTATTCTATCAAGGGCCATCATTTCCCCAGCAGCATGTTAAGACTTAGCCACCTTTAATTGAGCCCGAAGATCCTCCATCCGAGAATTCTGTTGTTTCTTGTAATGGGCTGAAAATTTAATTACATCCCCTGGTAGTACTGTTTTTAATGTGTCCCACATGGTAGCACGGGAGATGTCTGGGGAGTCATTGTCTTGTATTACCTGGGCAAGCCTAATTTTAGTCAAATCCAAAAATTCTTTTAGATTCAATAAATAATTATTAAATCTACATAGCGTTTGTCCCCTCTCCAAATTCCAAGTTAGGCTCAACGAAAGCTGGGAATGATCTGATAATACAGAAGGGATATGGTCACAACCCACAATCTGATACCGATACTCGCTCGACATCAAGAAGCAGTCGATGTGGGCATATGAGCCATGTGGGTGAGAAAAGTGTGTATATTCCCACTTACCAGGGTGTAAGAATCTCCACACATCAGTCCAAGAGGATCCTTTTAGGTATGCCTTGGTCACCTTATTAATAGGGGTACTCTTTACTGGGTCAGGCCTAGAAGTATCCAGGTGACCCAGGAGTTGATTAAGACCCCCCCCCCACTACTAACACCCCTTATGAAATTCTGTTGTTTTAAGGAGTAATCCTTTCATGATTTTAGTCTGGAACCTGGGGTACATAAAGGGATGCCAGAGTAATAGGTGCTCCTCGAGGGTACCTGAAACAATAGACAAACGGCCCTCAGGATCAGAGTAACTAGCAGTTCTTTGAAACTGGGAACCCTTGGGTATCAGAACAGCCGTTATCTCTTCTCTTTCCCCTCTGATGTGAGGAGGCAACCACTTGCTCAAAACCAAACCTTCCCAATTTTTCATGTTTGACCTTGCTAAGATGGGTCTCTTGCAGGAGGATGGCTGAGGGTGCTTGTCGTCTCCGCACAGAGAGGACCTTATAATGCTTAACTGGGTTGTTTAACCCATTTACATTATGTGATAACATTTTTATAATATGTTTGTCATCCATTTGGAGGCTGAACAGGGGTCACAACTTCACGACATCCCTTAAGGGTCCAAGGAAGACACACCTCCCAACCTCCCCTGGCCGTACTACCAAATATTGTAGTACAGTGCCCTTATATCTGGTATTTCTCCAACCCTTCCCCCACCATCCAAGTCCCATCCACAAAAAATTCTTAATGCCCTGACATAAAACTCTACACAGAACATAACATATAGGAAAACAATTAATTAACAAGAACTCCTGAACTTCCCAAGGAGAAGGTGCCAACCTGGGTAGCCAGCTCCATTGGTATAAACTATGTACATTATGACCCCCAAGGTAGGGAAACCGAGTACTCTGTTCCCCTACATCCCCAGGTCAGAAAACCCGAAGGCAGAGGATAAGGAACTCCAAAAGAAGTTCATTCCTCTTGGGCCCTAACAGAAGTGGGCCCAAACCAGATGGTATGGTTTATATGCATCATCAACACCCAGCAGGGCAGGCAAAGGGAAGCCAGGGGGCTACCGCACACAAAACGCACAGACCCTCCATATCTCCTGACTCCCAGCAGGAACAGGGCAAACAGTGCACAGAGCTTGAACTCCATAGGACTCCCCAAAATTTGTGTAGAGCCCCTGAAATCCCCCCCCAGGTAAACAAAAAAACATTCAACTATAGCTTTAGTCCCTTTGCAGAATGATTAATCTAGAAGGCATCAACTAGTATGAGCCTTATTAATTTTCTTTTCAGGCTGAGCTCCTTTACCAAGTGAGCATTAACTTAGTGAGGTTGAGAAAATGAAAAATGCATTGGAGGTAAATCCCATAACACATGAGCCAGCAGTAAATATCTACTCAAAGCCCCCAAACTCTATTAAGGCAAAGTCTCCAGCTTTAAGTAATAAGTCAGAGATCTACAGGAGCTCAGCTGCTTGTATCAGCTCTCTCCCCCCAGGCCAGCGCCATGCTCTCGTTCTCCTCAAATGAGGGAACACATAAAAATTTAAATTCCCACAAAGAGTATGAAGGAACTATGAATGGTTAAGAGCAACTGCCTCAGAAAGGAAAGTCAAACCATCTACATCTCATTACAAGCTCCTCTTAGATAAGCCTGAGACCGGACAGACTCAAGGCCTCATCAGTCGAGTCCATGCGAGGTTGAGCATCTAAATCGAAAATAACTCTCTGCTATTTTGAGAGTGTGTGCTGCTGTTCTATACTTATTTGAGCTTGAAAAAGTGTTTTTATTTTAATATATATCTTATATACACCTGTATTTTGTGATTGTTTAAGTACCATCTGTAGGAGTGAAAGCACTTCCTGGTTTGAGTGTCCAGGTGCAGTGTGGGATATAGGAGGACTGTGATAGCTTGTCTCTCCACCAAACATCTCCGCACACTGTTTTTCTGGAGCTTCACACAGGGGATACACTCCAAAAAACCAAACTCTGCCTTTTTAAAGGCTTAGTTCTTATTCTTGCACCTATTTGGGCTCGTTGCTGTGCTAGCGTGAAACCGAGTTGCCGTAATTGCTTAATGCACTGCCTTGCTGGCATAAATACACTTGCACTAGCGAGCGGCCAGCAGATAACTCTCTGCTATTTTGAGAGTGTGTGCTACTGTTCTATACTTATTTGAGCTTGAAAAAGTGTTTTTCTTTTAATATATACCTTATATACACCTGTATTTTGTGATTGTTTAAGTACCATCTGTAGGAGTGAAAGCACTTCCTGGTTTGAGTGTCCAGGGGCAGTGTGGGATATAGGAGGACTGTGATAGCTTGTCTCTCCACCAAACATCTCCCCACACTGTTTTTCTGGAGCTTCACACAGGGGATACACTCCAAAAAACCAAACTCTGCCTTTTTAAAGGCTTAGTTCTTATTCTTGCACCTATTTGGGCTCGTTGCTGTGCTAGCATGAAACCGGAAGTTGCGCGGCGACATTCTCCCGGTTTTGCTGGCATAAATACACCAGCACTAGCGAGCGGGCGAGCTTTACAACATGAGTAGAGACACGCGCCATAGCGCTGCGGTCTCATCATGTCCATCGTGGATGTTGGGATAGCGGTCCAACAACCAATGTACTGGTATCACATAAAGTGGAAGTCCAAGGTACTGTACTTAAAGTTAGAGTGTCATCAAGTGTTGCTACCTTGTATCATAATGAAAAGAGCAAACAAACACTGTACTTCCTGTCAGATGTATGCAATAGGCAAACAAACTGCCAATTACATCTGCGACAGGTGTATATTAGTTAAATCATTACAGGATGAAGTAACTCGACTTCTCAACATAGCGGAAACAACTCCTGATGTTACCCAACATGTTGTTGACCCAGAGATAGAAGCTTTAGAGGAATATATTGACCACATGTCTCTCCTACTGGAAGCCAACAACATAACCTCCCCCCACGATAATGAACTTCAGGGTACATCAAGAATAAACTCTCTTCATAACGAGGTTCATAAGACTGTTTTAACTCCCCAGGGTACCTCAAGAATAAACACTACTCATAATGAAGTACATAAAACTGTTTCAACCCCCCAGTGTTCCCACTTCCTTTCAGAACCATTGTCATTTCCTGATGCCACTACTTGGTCCACTATTGCACCCTCAAAATCCAATAAAAGAATTGATCTGCAGGTACAGGGGATCAACACTTCTCCCTCAATTATGTTGCATAATTCTTATGAACCACTAGTTTCTCTTTCAACTGATGACACTTGTAATCAGAATCCGGAATCAACAAACACCCAGGCTGACATCCCCCCCCCTCTTCATAATATTACCCCCACTCAGGTCTTAGTATTAGGTGATTCCATGATCAAATTTATAGATCAAACCATCTGTAACCCTGACAAAATAAACAGGACTTGTTCAAGCTATAGGAGAGCTAGGGTTTCACACATAACCGCTATGACCAAAACTGCTTTACGTGCAGCAGGCAATAATCCGTTAGTTATAGTCCATGCTGGGACTAACGATATCACCAAAATCCCACTACAACAACTTAAACAAGATATAGTTGCTCTTTGTAACTTACTAAATGAAAAGGGTTGTAATATCGGTATATCTGAAATTCTCCCAGTACCCCGAGCCTCATTCTATATCCAAAAAAAGATTAAATCACTAAACGAATGGCTCCGAAAATGGTGTCTTAAACAAGGTATAGCGTGTCTCACACATTGGGAGGAATTCAACGACAACCCCTCCCTATTCTGCTGGGACGGTCTGCATCTCAGCCGAAGGAGAAGTTCTCTTCTTGGCCGTCAGCTTTTGTCATTTATCAATAATTATTTAAACTAAAACTTAAGGGGGAGACTAGGCCCAAAAAGCCATCTCTTAATACTTTACATAAGCTGAATGTCCTATCCTTTAATGCAAGAGCACTTAACAAAATCAAAATGGCAGAATTAGAGTTGAAAATTCAGGAATTCAACATAGGACTGATCGCTATTACTGAAACATGGGGAAACCAGGACAAACAATGGATAATGAACATCCCTGGGTTTAAAGTCTATTACAAAAATAGAGCTAATGAACAAAAAGGTGGAGGAGTTAGTCTCTACGTTACTAACAATATTCCATCTTTCGAATCCTCCATACCAATATTAACAGAAAGTATCTGGGTTTATTTGCAACCTAAAGGACATCCCCAGTTTCTGGTTGACAACTGTTACCGCTCCCCTTCCTTGGACTTTGCATATCTCAATCAACTATCTTCAGAAATTACCCAAATAGCAGATAACGGGTCAGTAATAATTTTAGGGGACTTTAACCTCCCATCTATAAATTGGGATACACTTTCTGGACTCAATCAGTATGACTTACAGTTAATCTCAACCATCACAGATCTTGGCCTTACCCAACAAGTTAAAGAACCTACACGTGGGAATAATATTCTGGACCTAGTATTGACTAACATGAAGGCCTCCTTGTCTAACTTTCGGGTGCTAGACCCCCTGGGCAATAGCGACCATATGACAATTCAATTTTCTATTCTCCTGGCTCATAAAAATTCTATTAACAACTGCATGATAAAACAATATGAGAAGGCAAATTTCTCAAAGATTAACAAACATCTTACAGCTATATCTTGGGACTCATTACTTACATCTCTTAATATTAATGATGCATGAAGCATCTTCAAAGAAACTGTACACAATCTAGAAAAAAATTATGTACCAGAAAGAAAGAAGTACAATAATAAAGGCAAGGTTCCCGCCTGGTACAACAATAAAATAAAAAACTCAGTATTCACAAAGAAAATTATTTACATCTTTAAAAAAGTGCCAACCTGAACAAATAGAGGGTAAACTTATCAAGTATAAGAAAGCACTTAAGGATCGAAAAACATCAATCATCCTGTCTAAATGGAATCTAGAATTTAGAATCGCTCATACTAAGGATTCACATAAAAGTCTTCATTCATATCTAAATAACAAAAAGGGCAACACAAATAAAATAGGTCCATTAATTATTGATAATACAACCATCTTTTCAGATAAGGTTACTGCAATTGAGTTTAACAAATACTTTTGCTCTGTTTTTGAACAGGATAAGGAACCCATATTATATACCAATGTTAGTACATCTTCTAGCTATACTGTCACCATTCCCGATACCCTCAAACTTTTAAAAACCTTGAAGTTAACAACTAGCCCAGGCCCTGACAGCATCACTTCCAAATTTCTTATGGGAACATATAACAACATCGCTATTCCACTTACCATTATCTTTAATAAATCTCTTGGAGAGTCTAATGTCCCCCAGACTGGAAAACAGCCATTGTAACACCAATTTTTTAAAAAGGGGTGCATCATAAGGCTGAAAATTACAGACCTATCAGCCTTACCTCCATTCCATGCAAACTATTGGAAAAGCATATTAAATATCTAATTGAAGAAGAAATGCTGGGATTAAAACTAAATGATGTTACACAACACGGATTTAAACCCGGGCATTCCTGTACAACGAACTTGTTATCCTTTTATAACTTAGTCAGTAGTTATCTCGATCTAAATATTCCAGTGGATGTTATTCTGCTTGACTATAGTAAGGCATTCGACAAGGTCTCACATTCCATATTAATGAAAAAACTAGTAGCATTAGGTTTCTCTAAATGTATAGTGTCTTGGGTTAATAGCTGGCTCTATAAAAGAACCCAAACTGTCAGGATTAATGGGGAATTATCGGCCGAAAAGTCTGTGACAAGTGGAGTCCCTCAGGGCTCGGTGTTGGGTCCCACTCTGTTCAGCATTTTCATCAGTGACCTTACCATTTCATCACAGAATACTTTATCTAAATTCGCGGATGATACTAAATTGGGAGGACCTGTTGATAATGAAACCAACAGGAGTACTCTAATAAATGATCTCAAAAAAATTGAATCCTGAGCGGTAACTAATAAGATGTCATTTAATGTGTCTAAATGTTCTGTGTTACACATTGGTAAAAAAAATCCCAAACAAACATACCTTCTTAATAATATTATACTTAGGGAATCCCTCGTTGAAAAAGACCTGGGTATACTGGTCGATAATAGGTTGTCTTTTTCAAACCACTTTAATAAGGTTGCTAATCATGCCAATGCCCTCTTACATAGGATTAATAATACTTTCATCCTTAAAACTGAGGAATGCATTATGACTCTACATAAAACTCATGTTAGACCCCACTTAGACTATGGTTCATCCTTGTGGAGTCCCTATTTAGCCAAGGACATCACAAAAATAGCAAAAGTTCAAAGAAGGGCCACTAAAATCATACCCCACCTTTCTCGTCTCAATTATGAAACTAGGCTCCATAAAACCAAGCTATATCCATTGGAATTTAGAAGGCTAAGGGGAGATCTCCTTCAGTTATTTAAAATCTTACAATCTGCTACACTAATGAGATCATGTGGATTATCTTTTACATCCAGAAATATAGTAGCTAGAATACACAACAAACAAATTGAAATTGAGAAAACAAGAACCAACAGAAGACAGCAGTTTTTCACTGTTAGAGCTCCAAGAGTTTGGAATTCTCTGCCACAGGAAATTGTTGACTGCCAGAATATTAATACATTTAAGCTCAAACTTGACAAATGGCTTCTGGACAGAACATAACCTACCAATGATCCACATTGTGTGGAGGACATTCTCGATGGGCTTCGGCCTTCTTTTGTCCAAATTACCAAGTTATAGTATTTCAATATCCCAGTTCAGGTATTGTAATCTTCAAATTCTGAGTGTTCCCATCATCGGGGGTGAGTGAGCTTATGCAGCATCTGTTTTATATCTTCCATTGTGCTAGGTGCTGATCCTCTACCATTCTTCCTGGTGTTATGCCAAGTAGGATCCTGCCATTTAGATTGCCTCTTGGTTGACTGATTTGGGTGAAGGTGCTCTTCTGGGATCTCATGGCCTTTCTCCCTCGGGGCTCTCAGGACTTTGTCAGCTGTGTGGTAAAGCTCCACGCCAGTCTCCCATCTAACCCTAAACTGGTCTGGATACGGCATCTGGAATTTAACCCCCAAAGATTTCAGCTTCTGAAGTATGGGGATATAGGCCAGGCGGTGCTGCTGAATTTGGGGGGGTAGTCCTGGTCGAATAGAAGTCGAGAGACATTGTAATCAATTTTCTGTTGTCTCAAAGCAGTCCGAAGGATAAATTCTTTATCTCTATAGCTCAAGAACTTGGCTATAACTGAACAGGGACGTGCAGTGGCTGAAGTCAGCTTGGGTATTAGGGCTCTATGGGCCCGCTCAATGCAGAAGGTGAATGCCTGTGGGAGGTTCAGGACTTTTTTGAGTAGATCACTCAGGAAGTCATTCATTTCTCCTACTCAGCCTCTGGAGGTCAGAATGTGTAGGTTCTCTCGCCGTGCCCCGGCTCAGATCTATGCATTTGGCTGCTGTTATTTCCTGTTGCTATGTGAGAGATTCTACTGCACAGGAGAAGTGGATTAAGTCATCCTCCACAGTGGAAATGAATTCTTCCATTTCATTTACCCGGGTTTCCAGCTTTGTAATGTCGGTATGCAGTCTCTCAAATTCCTCCTTGTTTTCTGAGCGGAATTGTTTAATTTCAGCCAGCAATATTTCAAATCTAGAGTGTGATAGCATTTCGAGCTCAGCTTCCGTGTCACAGCTGGCCATGCTTGCCAGTGACTTCCCTCCGCAGGCCTCTGAGCTCATCTGATCTGCAGTGATCCGGATAGCTGGTGATGTAGTTTAGTAGTTTTAGAGTAGGATCTCTTTCCAGTAGTGCCCCCACTGTTATTCTTTTTCATATTCCTAGTAAATGAAGGTTTCTCCAGTGTTGTGGGAGCAGATTCTCACCTAGAAGGTCGGAAGTTCTGTGTCTATGCCACCATTATGTCAATGACGTCACCGGAAGTCCCCCCAACTTTGTTTTAAATGAAGTTTTTTGTTAATTAATATTTATTTATTTATTTATTTGCTTTTGTTTACCGGGTAAGTCACACTAGACAGCCAAGTGCCTATTTTCAGGTGTGACCTGGGAGGGTTATAAGCTTGGATAACAGGTACAGTGACATATAGGACTTGAATACAAAGAGTATTAGAATACAAAGAGTATTACATGTCATATAGTGAAAATAAGGTAACCAGTAAAAAGACACCTGCCCGGGGAGGGTTACAGACGGCCTGGGAGAGTTAAGATAGAGCATATACATATAGTGAGCGAGTCAGAATTTACATACAGTGGGGATTGCAGGTACTAACAAAAAAAAAAATTTACATACAGGGGTGATTGCAGGTACTGACAAAATAACATTACGTTAACCAAAAAGAAATCTAGTCCAGTGACCAGGAGAGTAAGAGCAGCGGTCCTGGAGTGCGCAACCCCACCGAGAGAGGATTGTTCAAGGGGCTACGGTGCACAAGGACAGGTGAAGGAGCCCTTCAGGAATGCCCATAGAGATGTTTTGAACCCTGTATGGGAGGGGGTGGATTGAGTAAGGGCAGGGAACGAGTTCCATAGCTTGGGGGCATAGTTGGTGAATGCCCGATTGCCCGTAAAGGTACGTGTTCTAGGGACCACGCATTTTTGTGCTACTCTTGAGCTAAGGTGGTGGGAAGATTTGCTGGGGAAGAAGGACAGGGTGAGGGCCGAGGGGGTGGATGTTCTAATGATGTTGTCGATGAAAGTCCCTACTACGAAGGTGCGATGTTTCTCAGGGGAGAGCCACTCAAGGCGTGTATAAAGGTCACAGCGGTGAGTCAGGGGAGGGACGGAGAGCGCGAAGCGGCAGATGCTGTTGTAGGCCGTATCCCATTTTGAGAGGTTGGATTTTGGCAAAGGGGTGAAGGTCACTAGCCCATAACAGAGGGAGGGGAGGAGAACACCCCTGGCTAGGGGCCATCCGCGGCCGGTGGAGGCAGTTTTGGCTCTGTATGCAAGTCCGAGTTTGACATTCGTGAGTCTTGCAGATGTTCCTGATGTGCAGGGAAAGGTCCAGCTGGGGATCTAGGGTCACACCAAGGTACTTGACAGCAGCAGCTATCTGCAGGGGCAGGTCGTCATCCCCGCGTATCAGAAGGGGGGGCAGGGCAGGAGTTTGTTCTATTCAGGGACCGGAAGAGCATAGCCTGGGTTTTTTTTAGGTTGATGACAAGCTTATGCTCACGCAGCCAGATCTGTATCCGCTTGAAGTCAGCTTTTAGTTGGGAATTGATGATGTTGATGTCTCGGGCACTATCCAATAGGACGAGGTCATCAGCATATAGGGTCGCAAGCCCATGGGTGATGATGGATGGCAATTCGTTGATGAAGAGGGAGAAGAGTGTCGGGCCGAGGACAGACCCCTGGGGGATGCCACATTGGACAGTGGTGAGGTTGGAGAAGGTCCTGTTGAAGTTTGTGTATTGCTTCCTTTCAGTGAGGTAATTATGGAACCAGGCATGAGCGGGGTTCAAGAGTCCAAGGGAGAGCAGAGTGGTGCTGAGGAGGGAGTGATCAACCCTGTCAAAGGCCTTGGATAAGTCCACGAAAATCACACCAGTGAGGTTGCCCTGATCGGTTGCAGTTCAGATCTGCGAGGTGACTACAGCGAGGGCGGTAGCTGTGCTGTACCCCTTCCTAAACCCGTGTTGGGCCGGGGAGAGGAGATTGTGCTCCTGTAGGTACTCTGTTAACTGAGAGGCCACAGCTTTCTCTAGGAGTTTAGATGCGGCTGAGAGAATAGCAATTGGCCGGTAGTTCAGGGGATCTTTTGGGTTTCCTTGTTTGAGGACAGGGGTGATCTTTGCTATTTTCCAGATGTTAGGGATGACACCGGTGGTAAGGGAGGCATTAGAGATATGTGTCATTGGCCAGGCTAGGAGGTGTGCACCTAACCTGAGCAGTTTTGGCTCGAGGTTATCGTGCCCTGGGCCGGTGTGGGGAGAGAGGCTTGCAAGCAGCCCCTGGGTCTCGGTGATAGACACCTGCCATAGAAAGAAGGAGGGTCTGGGCGTGGGTCTGGGTCGAGCGGAGTTGGGGGGGAACTTTATAGGTGGGTTATAGTTAGAGGGCTTGGGGGCAGCGGGTGCAGGAGGAAGGGGGGTGGCCTGTTCGGTGAACATAGTGTTAAAGGTGTGTGCGATTGTGTGGGGGTTATTACAGCTGACCCCATTAATGAGCAGATCCGTGGCTTGTCCTCTTGCAGAGCCGCCGACCATGCTTTTTATGTTCTGCCAAAAACTTCTTGGGTTGTTGGTTGAAGAGAGTAGTGCGGATTGGCAGCACTCACTTTTGGCGGCCCTGATGGCTTTCTTGCAGGAGTTTCTGAGGCACTTGTAGGTGGCGAGATCATTGGCGCTATGAGAGGCCTTATTGGTCTCCCAGCATTTGTCCCTGTGTTTCATTAGAGAGAATAGATCCCCATGGAGCCATTTGGTGATGGTACCTCGCACCCTCCTTCTAGTGAGGGGGGCATGCTTGTCCTGCACTGGGATATATTTGGCTAGGGAAGCATCCAGTGCTAGATTTGGGTCCAAGAAGGAGGTGACCTCGGACCAATCCGTAGATCTGAGGTCCCTGAGGAAGTCGGGCAAGTGGAGCTTTGAGTAGTCCCTCATCTGTATCACTTTGCTAGGTATTTTCACCTGAGGGATGGTCCAAGTACAAAAGATGGGCGAGTGGTCCGAGATGGCATCGGGTAGGATGCCCTAGGATGTGACTCTGTCGGGCCTGTTGGTCAGGACCCAGTCGATCAGTGATCCTTTACCCCCACTGGGGGAAGGTCTTGTTGGTTCGGTGATAACCTGGCTCAGAGCAAGGCCTGATAGCAACTGCTCATAGGATTTTGAATTGGGTCCCATCCAGTCAAGGTTGAGGTCTCCAATAATGAGTACCTCACTTGTCCCCACTCTGGAGCTGATGCAGTGTAGTAGTGAGGAGAGTCCGAGTATCCCACCTCTAGGAGGGTTATAGCAGCAAATTACATGGATTTTCTTTGTGAGTCCAAGAAGGAGAAGGGTGTGCAGGAACTCACATATCGAGGGGGTGGTTGGTTGATGGTCAATGGTAGACACGTTGAGGTGGACTTTGTAATAAAGTATCACCCCACCCCCTCGTTTGTTACCCTTGCAATCGCACCGGATGTGGCTATAGCCTGGCAGGGTACACGTAGCATCAGGTGTGTGGGGTTTTAGCCACGTTTCTGTGATGCCCAAAATATCTGGGTTATAGTGGGCAACCCAGGAAGAGAGCTCAGCAAGGTTGCATAGGAGGATGCGGATATTTAGATGGATGATTTTTAGCCCCTTGACAGAAAGCCATGGGGGGGGGTTGAGATGCCGCAGGGAGTCATCCTGTTTATGAGTGGAAGCTCCACCCCTGGTGGGCCCAGGGGGAAGGGGGTTGAGGAGGGGTGCATGCTAGTGGGGGGGATAGGTAGGGTGATGGAGGAACCTAGTTGGCTTGAGATTAATTGATTAATTAGGTCTGCCCTTTAGTGCAGTACAGAGGAACCTAGTTGGCTTGAGAGTAATTGATTAATTAGGTCTGCCCTTTAGTGCAGTACCCTGAAAAAAGAGGAGAACTGTGCTTTTTTTTGTTTTTTTCACTCACTAGTTAGCTAGGAGCATAGGATTACTTGAGTCTGCCCCTAGTAGCAGGTTAGTATAACCTGCAAATGGAGAACTGAGCTGATGGGTCAAATCACCACAGCATGTGACTACTCTTAGCCTATTTAAGGGAGAGCCGACCAAGGGTGGTGGTGGCGGCGGCGGGGCTAGAGCCTTGAGAATATGTGGCACAGCAACGTAACAAGGAACCGTTGAGTCTGATTCAAATTACCTCACTGATTTAGCCTTCTCCTGTTCTCCATTAGCGGGGGCCGTAGAGCACCCTCGCGGCCTCGGGAGTCCGGCTCTGTGGAGGAAAAGGCAAGTTAGTGGTTTTTTTTTTGTTCTTATAGGCAGTCTTGGGGGTATCTGGTGAAAGACGTATCACAATATGTGGCGCGGTTGCAGTTAAGCTGACAATGCGGGATAGTACAGAGAGACAGGATCACTTTGCAGCAGTTTGAAATTAGCGCCTAAAAACTGTATACCAGAATTTAAAAATGGGAAACTGTATACCAGAATTTACAGAATTTAAAAATTGGAGCGCTTTTAACATGCATTGTAGTGCAGTTAGGCTGCTAATGGGAGATAGTACAGACAAGATCACTTTGCAGCAGTTTGAAATTGGCACCTAAACTATTATACCAGAATTTCAGTACATTTCAATAGGTGAGCTTTAGTTAACATGCATTGCAGCACACAGTCCTTAAGGGTGTCTCCAGTCCATAAAGCTGCTGATTCTGAAGCATAAAAAAACTATCTCCAGATGTGTGGGGACAGTAATTCAATTAAGGAGCCTTGAGAATATGTGGCACAGCAATGGTACCTCGCTAATTTAGCCTTCTCCTGTTCTCCGGTAAGCGGGGGGGGGCCGTAGAGCACCCTCGCGACCTCGGGGGTCCGGCTCTCGCTGATTTAGCCTTCTCCTGTTCTCTCGTAAGCTGTGAGGGTCAGAGCACCCTCGCGACCAGGGTCCTGCCCGGCTGATTTAGCCTTCTCCTGTCTCCAGTAAGCGGGAGGGTCAGAGCACCGCGACTCGGGGTCCAGCTCGCTGATTTAGCCTTCTCCTGTTCCTCCTCCGAAGCAGGGGGAGGGCAGTAGAGCACCCTCGCGACCGGGTCCAGCTGTCGTGATTTAGCCTTCTCCTGCTCCTCCGGCAAGCGAGGGGGGAGGGCCGTAGAGCACCCTCGCGACCTCGGGGGTCTGGATCTGTGGAGGAAAAGGGAGTGCCAAAGGTAACCCCTCACCCTGGCTATCCCAGGACCTTAGACAACTAATGCACACTCGCGACAAAGCATGGAAAACTTTCAAAATATCAGGACTACTATCGGATTGGCAATCCTACAGACAATTGCGTAATGTCTGTAAATCAAAATCTAACAAAGCCAAGCGGGACTACCTCCACTCCCTGCAGAAAGCTCACCTTACCAACCCAAAAAACTTCTGGTCACAAATTAATTCCCTACTCAAGGGTAAAGAGTGCTCTATTCCTCAAACTATGTTCCTAAAGGGTGAAACTCTATCCGTTCCCCCCAATATCACCACCAGCATAAATAACTTTTTCATGGACCTGGACAAATATAAATCTGACCTACCATCCCCTCCTAACCAACCACTGACTACAAACACTATGATCTTGAATACCCCCTTCCATCTAAAACTCACAACACGTTCTGAGGTTAGTAAATTGTTAAAAAATCTTAATCCAGACAGCTCCCCTGGTTTCGATTCCCTCCAATCTACATTCCTCAAATTAGCGGCCCCAGCCATTGCCCACCCTGTAACTTTATTAATAAACAGATCTTTCCTCACACAATCCATCCCTGACAAATGGAAGACTGCTGTGGTAGTTCCCACACACAACAGTGGCCCTATTGATCAAATAGAGAACTATTGCCCAATCTCTATCTTATGCCCCCTAGCGAAAATACAAGAAAGAGTCATCTACAATCAGCGTTATTCCTACCTAGACCAGAACAGCTCCTTAACAATACACCAGCACAGTTACAGGAGAAGGCATGGCACTGAATCTGCACTCTTGTGTGTCACAACAGATATCCTACAGGCCATGAATCAATGTGCAACTGGTGACACCTTTGTGGACCTAACAAAAGCCTTTGATCTTGTCAATCACCAACTTCTCTTAACAAAACTCAGTACTTTAGGTCTCGATACCATATCCATTGCCTGGTTTAACAACTATCTAGCCAATAGGGTCTAATGTGTTAAATGGTCCAGTGCAACATCTTCCTTATCGCCTATCATGGACGGGTCCCCCAGGGATCTATACTGGACCCTCTACTCTTCTCTGTATTTATCAGCGAGCTTCCATCTGACTGTGGGGAGGCATCCCATACAGCTATATGCTGCTGATGCCATACTCTACAGGTTCTCAAATGGTATCGCCTCCTTCAATATAAACCTGGAGAGGGACTTCTTGCAGCTGGAGGTGTGGTTTAATAGCAATCTATTGGTGCTCAACATCAAAAAGACCAAGACTATGCTATTTCACCACTCCACCTTCGATACCTCTACCCATTCTCCACTGGTTATTAAGACCACTACCGGTGAACCTCTAGAAAGGGTTGACTCCTTCAAATATCTAGCGCTAATGCTAGATGAGAAACTAACTTCTGAACCCCATATTGACAAAGTCATAAAGTCCTCACACCAGAAATTAGGTCTCCTATACCGAACTGCTCCCTACCTATGACCCCAGATCAGATAAGAGTCATTGCCACTGCCACCCTGCTTCCTGACCTCCTCTATGGCACTACTCTACTCCACTCAGCAAAAAACACTAACCTAAAGAGATTAAGACAAGTTTAACACAGAATAGCACGCTTTGCAGTGTCAGCCCCTGCACGAGCCCACCACTGCGATGTGCTCCACACCCTAGGCTGGCCATCCTTTGAAGCTCAACTTGATTTTCCCTTGCTGTCACCACCTTTAAGCTCTTACACCTGCCCTCCCCACCCAGCCTAGCCAACTTACTCACTCTGAAACCCATTACCAGATCTCTCCAATCCTCACAGTATCCGCTTCTAAAATCGCCGAAATCCCTTCTTGCTTTTTGCAATAGATCCTTCTCAGCTGTGGCCCCTATACTATGGAATAATCTCCCACCGGATCTACTCTCCTGCACGTCACTTATCCAATTTGAAAGAATTTACAAGACCAAATTCATTTCACCTCCACTCTGTAATTGTAGATAGTTTGTGTTTGTAAACAAAATATAGTTTTATCTCCTAAGTCTCTTCTTGGAACCTGTACATTATGTATACTTTTAACAATACTTGTGTGTGGTCATCTCTCTGCCTTACTTGACCTTCCACATGTGTCAAACTGTTCAATATTTATAGTTCCTATGCCTTGCAATTCCTGGTCCTATCCTGCTTTAGTTGTTGCTTAAGTTATGCCCACAACTTACATTTCTGTATGTTATATTATTTTTCAGTACATTTATTGTGTTAACTTCTACAACTGTATGACAATGTTCTTTTTGTATGGAATGCTTATATTCCCCAAGTCACCCCTGAAAAAGGGACAATTCTGTCTCAGTGGGCCTGCCCGGTTACCAAAATTCAAATAAATAATATATATATATATATATATATATATATACACACTGTATATATATATATATATATATATATATATTATGGTAGCAACGGTAGTGCTACCATAGTTAGGGTTGAGGAGCCATTTACATGTTAAACCCAAAATTTTGCACCTTAATAACTTTGCAACTGTTTGACGGATGTACCTGAAATTTGGAACACATGATCAAAACCCATACACCTTGGGATCTGCCAAGTTTTGTACTAGTCAGATATATAGCTGCAGAGTTATTAAGCATGATCTGCACACGCGTTTACGCTTTTTTGGAATGCTACGGTTGTCTCTACAGGTCGCATGGTTTGCGCGACCGGTCTGAAATCTTCAGGGAACGTGTGGCCGGGGTCCCTGATGTGCCTTTTAAAGATTTTGTGAAAAAATATTAAACGGTTCAAAAGTTATTCAAAAAACAAGTTCCCATTATAATTCAATGGGAAAAGTTAACAAAAAGTTCAACAGTGTCGCAAATACAGTTTTTACTTTCACAAATGGCCCTTTTACTGTTGCAAATCTGCCATTTTGTTTTTAGTTGGTGATCGGAAAAATGCTTGGCATTTAAATTTTGGACCCTCTAGCAACCTAATACTTTTTGTATTCACCTAGTCGGGACCCTGAGGATGCTAGCCATGTCTTTATTTTGGGGTAAAACACCCAAGAAATCTGTTTTTCAAATTTCTGGAAAAAGTACTTTGGCAAGGTACTTTCGCACTTGTGACAGTGTCGAATGAATTTGAGAAAGCTTTCGCAAAGTTTGACAGTACTTTTCTAGGCTGTGGGAAACTGACAGCAATTCTTTGGCACCCTGCTGCAAAAGAATGGTTTGGTGTTTTGGCCTTAAATTTGGCGGAAACGCAGCTGACATCTCACAGATTCACTGTTTTGTTGAAAAAATATTACACGGTGGCAAAGTTACGGCACTCCAAATTTGATGCTTTTTCCAATAGGATAACATTACGGTGTCTGATGCATTACAGGAATCCTTTGGCGCCCTGCTGCAAAATAACAGTTTGGTATTTTGGCCTGAAATTTGGAGGGAAGACAGCCAACATCCCACAGATGTGCCTTTTAGTGGTTTGGTGAAACAATATTACAGCGAGCCAAAGTTATGGCACTCCAACCTTCTCTTTTTTTCCCATAGGATAACATTACGGCGTTAGCCGCGCCTTTCAGGGCCCGTATCTCGGAAACGGTGCGAGATACGGACTTTTCGTTGGAAATTCCTTAGCCCCCCCAATGGCCAAGAAAGTCATAAATCATATGACTTTTAAATTTTTTTTCTACATCATATGGTTCCTGAGATATAAGCTATTTAGTATTCCAACTCCTCATTTTCTGCTCCAGAACCATTATTATGCATACATTCTTTGTACTCACTGTCTTTTCCATGCAGCTTTTGGGGAAAACCAGCCTGTGCACTTACATTACTGTTACTGTTACTGCTTCACTTATGTTCTCTTCCCGCTTTACTCTACCGCTCACGCCTATGCCACCATGTGCTACTCTTTTATGCCATTTGCACTTGCTTTGTGTTGTTTTAACATTTCTGTCTACAGTACTATTTCTTCTGTTTCGCTTTGTGTCACCATGTGCATTACCATTTGCGCTTATGGCACAATGCTACTATCTCACAAGACACCATGTCGCTGCATTACATTCACTATTTCAATATCATTCTCAAAGAGGTTAGTTTAGAGGTAAACTCGATGATGAGAAAGGTTGAACATTAGTGATAGGTGCCGACCAGCAGCGAGTTTTCGATTTTCGCCGCCATTACTAAACCTAAGAGCTGGGATGCGCATTGGGTTGTTGGTCCTTACTCTCACCACATTATCTTATACCTCTGCTTACACATGTGATGGTGGGGTGAGAGTTATGGCCGGCAATCCAACGCGCACTCGATGCCGGTTTGGGGTGTGGGCTGGGGTCCAAGGGGGCTTTCAACCCTAACATTGAATTTCCTCGCTTTGTCGCTGTGGAACAACCCTAACTAATGCATTAAATGGATTTTTGCCTCTAATATATATATATATATGTATATATCTGTATATGTCTCTATATGTATATCTCTATCTCTGTTTCTATCTCTATCTGTCTGTCTGTCTGTTTGTTTGTCAGCTGGTTATTATGCAGGCATGTGCCAACAACCAAAGCAGCTGCACTCGAGACTCACAGTTTGTCTGTCTCGAGCACAGCTCTAAAGCAAATGGCAGTATTTTCCCCCCTGAAAATAAACAGTGTGTGGACTGTTCATCATGCTCTGTAAACAGACAAAATGATTTCTGAGTAACCTAAAACAAATACAAAATCCTCCCAGCCACACCACACAAAAAAGACTACCAAATGTCTTTTGGTTTGGTTTGTTTATTTAAAATGTAGCAAATCCATGAGCATAAAGCCTGTTTTCATGAGTGACTAGATATGACATATTAGACAAAGGTTTACAATATAGATAGACATCAAACAACAGAATGCAGAACAAATTACAATACAGAAAACCACAAATTTGCGCTATAGAAATACATTTTATTATTATTATTATTAAATGAATGTACGGTATATTACATACAACCCATTTCAAGCACATAATGCAGAGAAATAAGCTGCATGCAAGACTCGCTGTGTGTCACTGTCTTGAGTGCAGCAGTGCCTCAGTCAGACAGCATTTTTACAGTTTTTTTTTTTTTAGTTGTTTTTAACCAGGTATAGCACACTAAGCTGAAAGCTTTTTTACAGGAGTGACCTGGGAGCACAAGGAGGTTAAGTGACTTGCTCAGGGTCACACAGTATGCAAGTGGAAGCTGTGGGATTCAAACTGTGGGATTCAAACAGTTAATAAATGCTGTTTCTGCATTGGTCAGATCCCTGAAGCACTTCATAAATAAAATCAACTAACCTGAAGAAAAGTGTAAAATCATCACTTGAACATGTTTCACAAAAGGGAAAGTGAAAGCAAGTGCTGCTCGATGATGAAGGGGGATGGAAAAAATAAAGATAATGTAACAAAAAATTATGTCCAGGAACTATAAAAACTAAGCCGTGGGGTGGAATGCATACTCATATTTAATACACACTCTTGGTGTGTGATGTTGCTGTAAACCCTTAGAGCTTCGCTCTCAGGGTTTATGCAGCATCACACATCACGGCTGTTTATTAAATTCTTGTAGTGCACACCACCCAATGCATTATTCTCTCTCTATATTTAGAATATACAGTACAAGCTACTTAAACGAGACGCGCTTAAGTGGGTCGACCGCTTAAGCGGGATGTCTCATCAGGTACAGATCGAGGCTTGTGTTAAGTATATGTTCCCATTAATGCTTAGTCGGGATGGTGTAAAATGAGCATTCCGCTTTAGTGGGACGCTCAGAGCCTGTTTGCGGTTTGCTTTTTGGCTCTAAGTTAATTTATTTGACCTTTAAGCTGTATTTAAGTAGGCGCTACTGAGTGCTTCAGTTTACAGTCTACTCGTGCTGCTGGCGATAATGTCTCTCCTGAGGAATAAGCTGACATTTGGTGGACCGAGTTTGTGTGCTTGATGTGAGCCTGATCTCTCGATGACCTTCCTGGTCCCTGGAGAACCTGAAGATGTGCAGCCGTCCACTTCAGCATCGCTCATCAACTCACTTGTCTAATTCTATACACTGCTGCAGACTGCAGAACTATTTTCTGATGAGTTATTTGATTCTGAGTGTGCTGAATACCCAACTGACCCAATGGAGGCTGTAGGTGAAAAAACGTACACAATGCTTTAAACGCAAGCATACAGTACCATATGAAAAAGTACACTTAAGCACAAGCAAATAAAAAAAAGCACAGAATACATGCACAAAATAAAGACCATTCCTTTATCCTTGCCCGTGCCTATTGCCCATATCCCGTCAATACAGTATAACATACAGCACAACACAATGCGCCTTTTTCACCGTCGCGCATTAACAACGCGGTAGAAATAGGCTTCACATTAGAGAGACAGTCGGATAAATGGGAGACTATGACTGAAACCCAGTTGTCCTGCTTAAACAGCTTGTACTGTATAGTCCTTGTCAAAAATTGTGTAAATACACTAGGTAGGGTTAAACTGAACCCCACAAAAGTAGGGGAATGTGGCATTAGAGTTTCCAACACAATTTTTCCACACCCCTAAGTAGCAAATGGACAAGGCCACACAAGCAACTACAGCCAGCCATCATCAGGTAAGAGAAGCAACATACAGCTGTTTCTAGATGACACAAATGCAGTAGCACTGATGTGCTACCTTTGTGGATTTGTTTCTGCGGTATGCACACTGTAAGACATATAGTACACACTCACTTCTGGCTGCAGAATGAAATCCACAATACTCAAATCGCAGCACTACTACTGTCTTCAGAAGCACAAGGCCCCTTCTGCCACTGATACAAATTCATGATACCCAAATTGCAACAGTTCTTCTGTCTGCAGAAGTGCAGGCCCCTATGGGGCCATCACACCTGTAGCCAGAGGTACAGTACTCATGCACACTGTAAGACATATAAAAAATTCTGCAGATGCAAATAAAAATCCATGATACTCAAACTACAACACTGTTTCTGTCTGTAGAAGCACAGGCTCCTGTGGAGCCAGTGGTTCTTAAGCCACACATACTCATGCACACTGTATGATATACGTACACACTTCCAAAGCCACAGGTGTAAGATATATGGACTGACTTCAGCACTCGCAGATAAAAATCCATGATACCCAAATTTCAACACTACTTCAGTCTGAAGAAGTGCAGACCCCTGTGTTCTGCAACTACATGTACATATGCACACTGTAAGACATGCACACAGTTCTGGCTGCAGATACAAATCCACAAAGGCTATACATCAGGACTACTACATTTGTATTATATGTAAACAGTTGTATGTTGTTTGTCTTACCTGATGATGGCTGTCTGTGTTTGCTTGTGTGGTCTTGTCCTTTTGCTGCTTGGTGGGTCATGGTGGGGAGTTCTGGTTGGAAATCCTAACACCAGATTTCCCTACATCTGTGGGTTAAGTTGAGCCCTAACTGGTGCATTTAACACACATTTTTGCAATGAATGAATAAATCAATCAATCTGTCTGTCTGTCTGTCTGTCTATCTATCTATCTATCTGGTGAGAAACAAATGCTGTCTCCTGACTGGATGAAACATATCACATGACCATGCATTATCTTACAATGACAGCACACCTGTAATTCTTTCTTTTTTTCACCCCACTCCAAAACTATTTCAGCCATTTTATCAGACAGATAATCCACTACAGGGTGTGCAGTTGTTGTGCTCTGGTAAATGCACACCTGGGGTGGTTGAATGCACTCGGCCTGCAGCCTTATGCCTTACAATGCACACCAAGATTTGCATATATCAGAACATGACAACATGCCCTGTAGCGGATTATCTGTTACATATGCATGAATTATGGGTCTCATCCTAACTTGGCTGATAACTGCACTATCCCTTTGTAGAACATACCACATTCTTATGCATTGTGTCACACCAAGCTACTCTGAAGATATCAGTAGCTTCCTGAGCACTCAAAAATATACACACTGTATCAGTAGCTGTCATTCCTTGAGAAATCTGCAAACTGATCCTAAGTATCTAGTTACTGATCTGTCTGTCCAGCTTTACAGTATTATTTATTTCAAGTCCATCTATGCAAAGATTTTTCGTTTGCGTTTCATGCATTTGTAATTGCTGGTGGAGGTGGGATTGAGCTGGAGAACTGAGAATACTGTATTAAGGAATTTTTAAACAGAATGCCACTACTGTGAATCTGCTTCAAGGTTGCATTATTGTGATTATGTGTTACATTTAAACCTACTGGTCCCATACACAGTTGTAATGGGGGGTACAAAATGATGATTTTGACAACGTTGTGCCTCTCTGTAGTTTGTGACCCTGTTGAGTTATGGTCAAGGGCTTGCAACTCATCCCACTGCATTCACTAAACAGGTAAAAGGGAGGATGCAGTGATGTAAATGACTTGCAGAGCCATGTACAGAGCACAGTGGCACCACTTTGCTGGTCACAGTAGTAAGTGACCCTCCTGCCTGTTAGAACTGTAACAGGCAGGTGGAAGGCTGGATACAAAGCTACAGTATGGAGTGGGAGTGGAGGCTAGAGAAGGGGATGAAAGAAAACTGGGTCTGGTCATGGGGCTATGGTTCATTTAAATCTCAAACTCTTCAGAATTTCATCATGATTTGTTTTTGAATTAATCTTTCCCTTAAGGAATTATTTTAGAATTTAAATATTAAGGTATTCAGGTTGGGTAAACATATATAAAACTCGATATTTGTATGTGAGTCAAGACTCTGCTACCAATAGGAAATCATTTAATAGTTTTACTATCATACTGTAATTGCAGAAAGGTTAGTATCACAATCACTGGGGCACCCATGCTTGTGGTGCCAGCTCTTTAAAAACAAGGAACCATTTTAAAGTGGTTATTAACTGCATACAATGTTGATCTGTAGCAATATTATTTTATTTAAGACTCGACCTGCCATCTAAACAGCTGAGCATTTTGAAACAGTCCCTTAATTAATGAACACTGCACATGATATGGAGCAATGTGAGAAATTAACTCAGTACCATTGTTAAAATATGTATTTATGATGCCCTGCCCTTGAGTGGAGCAGTATTTATGTGCAGACATGAGTTCCACACTTTACCCCCTGATGAGGAAGAAGTGATACTTTCAGTGCCAGGGAGTAAGGTGTACGTTCAGAACTGTGTTGCCACTCCAATTCTATGTGCCAGAAAACTGGAACTTGCATACAGCAACAACGCTTGAGTTTTAGCACTTTATCCCTTGGAGTGTACTATTTACTGTATTTATTTATTAGCTTTTGATGACCGGGTAAGTGCGCTAGGCAAGAAGCCTGCCTATTTTCAGGCACAACCCGGGAGAGTACAGTTACAGCAAATGCAGCAAAGACAACAATGACAACAATGAGGTACAAAGGGTGAGATAACAGTCAGAATTACCTATACAAACAACATAAAAACAAGCATAGAATTAACAGCAAGAATATTAACAAGTTAGAGCAGTCATACAATTGTTGAAAAAACTTATACAGAGCACAAGTTAAAAGTCTTACGTAAACTTAAGGAGACAATTAGGCATACATACTCGGTAGTAAAACAGGGATGGGCAAGAGAGCAGCTGGAGGGCAAGCGGTGGGCCCCACAGAACCTAAGTGCAGTCACAGTAGTCAGTAAACAGCTAATATTTTTCCTAGCCAAACTATCTCTTGTTGGGAGCTGCAATACTGAACATAGGATTTGCAAGAAAGCGAGTTGTGCTCACAACAGAGGGAGGGGAACCTTTCAATTGTCTTTGGTTGTAGCAGATATACTGCAGGTGGAGGCTGCTTCTAACTGAAAGGTGAAATAAGGAATTTACAATTATCAGGAAAAGACAGTCTTGTTACAATTCTTAAGATTTTCAGTGTAGGAAGATTTTAAACTCTGGGTGAAACATTTGTCACAAATCCTGAAATAAGTGCAGGTACAGGTTGTGTATTTGACTCAGACAGTAAACTGTTTTCTGTGTTTATCTTTGTTTGCCTTAAAAGGCAATTCCAAACTTTCTCAGGAAGTGATTACATCACAGAAACTTAATTCAGCCAATAGCTTTGGTAACAGACCTAAGAACTATAGTATTATAAGCAAGTGTTTATAGCAAACTCATCAGAACAGCTAATATTTTTCCTAGTCAAACTATCTCTTGTTGGGAGCTGCAATACTGAACATAGGATTTGCAAGAAAACGAGTTGTGCTCACAACAGAGGGAGGGGAACCTTTCAATTGTCTTTGGTTGTAGCAGATATACTGCAGGTGGAGGCTGCTTCTAACTGAAAGGTGAAATAAGGAATTTACAATTATCAGGAAAAGACAGTTTTGTTACAATTCTTAAGATTTTCAGTGCAGGAAGAGTTCAAAGCACAGCTGACTTATTTTGGGGCTGACTGCTTTCAGAGCACAAACCACCAGGCTGTTTTGGGGCTGGGGAGGTTTACCTGTGTCTGACTTGGATGTCTGGATTTTTCTCTGTTTGATTAGCAGGGGATTTTCTCTGTCAAATTGTTGTGTATAGTATCTTGCAAACAGGAAGGCACTCATCGCAGCGGTGGGTCAGAGCTCTTAGCTGATTGTTTTGTGAGGGCACAGTTTAGGCCCAATCCTTTCCCACCCCTGGAAATAGTTCCTTTATACCTGGGGTTCTGACATCATTTCCTCAAGAGTGCAAGGTGCATATCAATGTCATATCCTCTCTAGCACACAGCACTGAAAATATACGCATACACAGTGTATAATATATATATATTTCTATATAACAAACCAATCACACACACAAGCACACACACACACACAAAAAAAGGACATAGTTATGTGGGGAGTAGTGAATGTAATGGCTGTGGGCAGCAGTCTTCCCGAGTCTTTCTGAGGCTGAGATGCTGCCCTATTTGCAGACAACTCTGCCCTGAGGGAGGAAGTTACCCATCTTCAGGCCACACTGACAGCAGTAAGAGAACCTTCCCCAGGCCAGACTGGATGGTAGGAAGGGAACCCCCCCATCCAGGGAGCACCAGAGCCACCACCACTACCTCAGAGGTTGCAAAGAAAGCACAGCAGTTGGACCACAGTGGGCTCAGGGAGGGTGAGGAGGGTGGAACAGAGGCACACCCAGTCAGTTGTTCCACTCCACAATCCATACACCATTCTGGGAGAGCACAGCTCCCCTATGGATGCACCACCCATGGAGGAGATTAAGGAGGCTGAGGACACCTGTCACAAGGGAGGCCCACAGGAAGGAGGCAGAGGATGCCACAAGGAAAGGAAGCAGCTCCTGGTGGGGGACTCAATTATTAGGGGGATAGAACTGGGGGGAGCAGGGAAAACTGAAGTAAAGTGCCTGCCTGGTGCCATGGCTTGTAGGGACAGGAAGCGATCCTCAGGATCACAAGAACAGCTGCACGGAGTTCGAGCTGGATGTCATTGTCCACCTAGGGACAAATGACTTGGCTCAACATGAGATTAGAGCAGTGCAGAAGGACTTTGTAGAACTGGGGAGGGGCCTAAGACAAGTAGCACACACAGTATCCTTCTCAGAGGTGCTGCCTGTAAATGGCATGAGTGAGGCAAGGGTACTTTGCACCATGCAGTTTAATGAGTGGTTGAAAAATGGTGGAGCACAGGGGTTTGGCTTCATTAGGGACTGGGGTTCCACCTGGAGGGACATCAGCCTATACTGGCAGGATGGTCTGCATCTGTCCAGGAAGGGAACAAGTCTTTGAGCAATCGGTTTAAATGCTTCATTGGCAAGCTTTTAAACTAGTCAAGGGGAGGCACTGATAAGCAGCAGGAAAAATCCCAGCCTCCCTACAAAACAGGGTACTAAATGGGAAAAGACCAAGTAGAAAGGTCAGTGGGGATGCTGCAACAGAAAGTAAAGCCATCAAAAATGGAAGCAATGAGTATCAATGCACGTAGTCTGAGTAACAAGCTTCCTGAATTAGTGGCCTTGATGGAGGAGGAACATCTGGATATCGTGCAGTCACAGAAACATGGTCACGACAAAACCATGACTGGGACGTAAACATACCAGGATACACTATCCATAGAGAGACAGAGAGGAAAGAGGAGGAGGAGGAGTAGCTTACATAAGGGAAGGAATCAAAGTAACAGAACAAAAGAGAAAACAGGAGGAGAAGAAGCACTGTGGGTAAATTTGGAGACAGGCAATGGCACCAATCCGCACAGGGTTAGATACAGACCTTCTCAGGGGAGGAAATGGACAAAGAAATGATAGAAAGTATACTTAGTATGGCAAAAAGGGAGATATTGCTGATGGGATCTGAATATGCCAGATGTTAACTGGAGTGCAGTTGCCGAGCCACTTAAGAGTGGTTATTCTAGATGCCCTACAGGGGCATGCCTTAGACAACTAGTATTGGAGCCCACTCGAGAGGGAGCAATCTTAGACCTGGTTCTCTCAAATGGAGATGAAGAGAGGATCACAGATGTAGAAGTGGGTAGCCATCTGGGAACTAGCGACCATCGAACAGTATGGTTCACAATAAACACAGCAATAGAGTCAAGCCATACAAAGGCAAAGGTACTGGACTTTAGGAGGGTTGACTTTGCCAAAATGGGTAAGTGCCTAAGGAATGCACTAGCAAATGGGCAGGAAGGAGGGGTGGAAGAACAATCGGGAATAATAAAAACTGCCATCACAGAGGCAACAAGCCTTTGTGTGAAGCAAATAAACAAAACTAAATGATGTAAGAAACCACTATGGTTCTCAAAGAATGGCAGTGAAGGTTCAAGAGAAAAAGAAAGCTTCAGGAAGTACAAGGAATCACAGAAGGAGCAGGACAGAGAACTGTATCAGTTAAAGCAAAAGGAAGCTGGAAGGCAGTCAGAACAGCAAATGCCCAAACCAAGGAAAAGATAGCCAACTCAGTTAAGAAGGGGATAAAACCTTTATAGGTACATCAGGGAGCGAAGGAAGACCAAGGGGAGGATAGTGAGGCTTAATAAAGGGGAGGGTGGGCAGAGGGAGACTGTGAAGAGCAGAGATACTAAACAAATATTTTGCTCAGTATTTACAAAGGAAGGGGGTACCCAGAACAAACAGTAGAAACACACTGGATACAGAAGTTGATACCAGCCCATTTACAGAAGAAAGGGTTCTGAAAGAACTCTTAAAACTGAAGGTGGACAAAGCAATGGGGCCTGATGGGATTCATCCCAGAATTCTAAAAGAACTAAGGGTAGAACTAGTGACACCACTGACTACCCTGTTTAACAAATCATGGGAGGATGGGGTGGTACCCGAGGACTGGAGGAGGGCAGATGTGATTCCCTTCACAAAAGTGGAGAGGCAGAAGCAGGAAACTACAGACCTGTTAGTTTAACCTCAGTGGTAGGGAAAATGATGGAATCACTTCTGAAAGAAAGAATTGTCGAGTATCTAGAGGCCAGAGGGGCACAGGACCCAAGGCAGCATGGATTCACAGCAGGAAGGTCATGCCAGACAAATCTGATAGATTTCTTTGACTGGGTAACCGAAGTAGTAGATCAGGGAGGGGCTGTGGACATGGCCTACCTAGACTTTAGCAAGGCATTTGACACAGTCCCACACAAAAGATTAATATACAAGTTAGCTAGCCTGGGAGTGGGTCCCAAGATGACAGCCTGGGTAAAGAATTGGCTGGAGAATAGGACACAGAGAGTAATAATAAAAAATGGAGTCCACTCTGAAGAAAGGGGGGTTACTAGTGGGTACCACAGGGTTCAGTATTAGGACCGGTCCTCTTCAATGTCTTTATAAGTGACATTGCAGAGGGACTGGAAGGAAAAGTATGTCCCTTTGCAGATGACACAAAGATCTGCAACAGAGTTGATGCACAAGGTGGGGTGGAAAGGATGAAAAGGGACTTGGCAAGGTTAGAGGAATGGTCAAATGGATGGCAGCTTAGATTCAATCCTAAGAAGTGCAAGGTAATGCACCTGGGAAACAAAAACCCAGGGGAACAGTACACAATGGGGGGTGAGATACTAACAACAACAAAAATGGAAAGGGACCTGGGGGTAGTCATATCAGATGACCTAAAGGTGGGCAAGCAATGTGAGAGGGCAGCAATGAGGACTGGGGGGATATTGGGATGCATAGGGAGAGGCATCACCAGTAGAAAACAGGAAGTTATTATCCTCTGTACAGACAGCTGGTCAGACCCCATCTGGAGTACTGTGTAGTTCTGAGACCCAGTTCGCGAAAGACATAGACAGGATGGAAGCTGTCCAGAGGAGGGCACTAAAATGGTGCAGGGTCTGCACCGAAGACATATGAAGAGAGACTAAAGGAGCTTAATATGTATAGCCTCGAGGAAAGGAGGGAGAGGGGGACATGATAGAAACTTTCAAGTACCTCAAGGAATCAACAAAGTCCAGAGGATAGCATCTTTCAAAAAAGAGGTGCAAGAACAAGGGGCACAATTTGAAGATAGAGGGGGCTGCCTGTGAGGTAATTTAAGGAAGTATTTTTTCACAGAGAGGGTTGAGATGCATGGAACGCCTTCTGGAGGAGGTCGGAGTCAAAAACAGTGGTGGAATTCAAGCATGCATGGGACAGTCATAAGGCAATTCTAGGGGATGGGGGTAGGAAGAAGTAGGCTGCTGGTTAACTAGGATCTGCAGTTTATCCAGTAGGCAGGGAAATGGGCAGACTGGGAGGGCCAAGCGGTCCTTATCTGCCATCAAATTCTATGTTTCTGTGTTTCTATGTTTCTAAGCATAGAATTAACAGCAAGAATATTAACAAGTTAGAGCAGTCATACAATTGTTGAAAAAACTTATACAGAGCACAAGTTAAAAGTCTTACGTAAACTTAAGGAGACAATTAGGCATACATACTCGGTAGTAAAACAGGGATGGGCAAGAGAGCAGCTGGAGGGAAGGCGGTGGGCCCCACAGAACCTAAGTGCAGTCATAGTAGTCGGGGGCATTAAGGTGATAAAAAAGAGCATGCTTAAAAGCTGGGTGAGATGAGGAGTTCTTCACATGAGGAGGGAGAGAGTTCCAGAACCGTGGGGCAAAATAAGAGAAGGCCTGCTCACCCATTTTAGTAGAGCAGTGCTGAACAGCAAGAAAGGGGAAGGCGGAGGACCTGAGGGCACAAGAGTGAGAGACAGGAGTAAGTATAGCACCCAAGGCCACAGGGTGTGGTGTTCTAGTTAAAGAATCTGTTGCTATTTACTGTATGTTTCTGAAAGGGTAGCCATTCCCAGCTATGGCACTGAAGTAGACATGTTGTGCATTCATTTCCTTTTGTTTTTATGACGGATTTACTGGTCACCAGGCAGCAGTAATATCTCTGGATGCAGGTGAGGGCCACTGCACTACCAAGAAAATTATATGGGCAAAAGAAAAACTCACTTGCACTGTGACCCAGAAGCGTGCCTTAGGGTGAGGTAAGGGGGACATCCCATGGCCTCACTGGTCCCATAGAGTTGCAGTACAACATAGAACTATATGACTGGTGTTATGCCATGCTGCAAATCTGTGTGAGTCAATAATCAGCATGTTAGTGAGTGCAAAATCCATTTGTGTCCATTAACAACTGGCTCTGTCTTTACTTTGGGGATTATTTGCAGGGGGACACTCTTCACCTTTCATTGTATATGGCTGCAAAGGGTGGCAGTGTACAACTGGATGTCTGTTTGAATCTTGTGCACCGCTACTTTTTGTGACTGAAAATGGGTTCCCACATATCAAGTATTGTTTGCTTCGGTGCATAGCTAGATCACTCACCGAAACATGGGATATTAAGCTTTGGTTGGTTACTGGTTGATGTCAGCTATTTATTAGAGGTTGTATGAGCAGAGAAAAATGAAGACTGATAAATTCACCAATCGAAATTCTAGCCATACTTCAGTCCAGTTCCGAATATCTAATTCTGACATTATTTTTTGCTGAAGAATTAACTGTATTTACATTTTATTTAGTTTTTGTTGACCGGATAAGTGCACTAGACAAATCCTGCCTATTTTCAGGCACGACCCGGGGGAGGGGGATACAGATGAATGCCAACTGATCTTGAACCAGATTAAGCTGTTTGTGGTATTTTTAGTGAATGAGGGAAATTTGACCAGGACACCGGGGAAATTCTCCTACTCTTTTTCGATAAGTGCCATGGGATCTTTAACATTCACCTGAACTAGCACCAATCCAGGAAGATAGGACCTCAGTTTTTAACGTCTCATCCGAAAGACGGCACCTTAGGAGTGCAGCACCCTTCTCATGCTGCACTACAGTGTCAGTACTGGGATATTAACTCAAGTGCCAGATGTGGGAATTGAACTCACAGCCCTCTGATCTCCCGGCCTCAGAGGCAAGTGTGCTACCTACTGAGCCACTGACACTATACATACAATGAAAAGAAAGGATTCAAAATGCATTATTTTCAACCAAACTTCCCAAGTGGTACACTGTCACTCCCACCCTGTATACATTATTTTGAACTGTTTGCTATCCCTGAACACTGGTTTAGGAAATCATAAGGGCCTAAGTGATTTATTTACTTGAAAAGTTTCACCAGGAAAGGCATACTGAGCTACAATAGCTTGTTTCCAGATGTATTCTGGGAGAGGGGGGAAAGGGGATGCATTTGAGATCAAAGTAAAACATACAGATTTAAGCCTGTGTATACAAACTAATACATTCAAAACTATACCAAACATATTTGAGGTATAGGTAGGCAGCACTTGGCATCCATGTATAGATTATGTACATATTACATGCAAAACATATTAACACAGATACAATTTCCTGGGTTAGCTCTTGAGGGGGTGGGGGGAGAGGGAGTTGCCTGTCCTGACTGACTGGGTCCTACCCAAAAGATAGAAATAGAACCAGCGAGTGGCTGTCTCAGAGAGGCCAGCTGCTGTAAGCTTGTTGAGGAGAAAGGTATGGGCAACAGTGTCGAAGGCTTTGGCCAGATCAGCAAAGATTGCAGAGGTGATGCATCCCTGATCCATGCCAGAGAGAATGGAGTCAGTGAGCTGAAGAAGGGAGGTCATGGTGGAGTGGGCCCTTGCAGAAGCCAGACTGGAATGGAGTGAAGAATGAGGAGGAGTCAAGGAAAAGAGAAAGCTGGGCCAGAACCAGGTGCTCTAGGAGTTTTGCAAGGATAGGGAACAGTGATATCAGGTGGTAGTTACCTGGGTTAGACAGTTGCTGCCCTTGGGAAAAGGGACAACAGTTGCCAGCTTCCAGGTGTCAGTGACAGTGGCAAGTGTAAAGGAGAGATTCAGAGGGTGGAGAGTGGGAGAGCAATAGCATGAGCAGAGAGGTGCAGGAGCTTAGGGTCAAGCCCATCTGGGCGTTTGCCATTATGGGAGCTAAGGGCCAGAAGAGCTTGTAGAGTGCCAAGGGGGAAACTAGAGAGAAGGAGAGGCAGTTGGAAGAGAAAGTAGTTGCTGAAGGAGCTGGCAGTGGGGTAGTTGAGAGGGGGAAGGGATGCAGGAAGGATGGAAGCTCAAGTAGTGAAAAAGATGTTGAATTTGGTAGCTACAACTTCAACTTCTTTAAATTTCTTTATTTTTTTTTTTAAAGTGCAAATCAAAATATCTAAGCACTTGTACAAAAGATAAAATGCAGCATAAAACATCATTCCACACAATTTAAAACAAAGGACAGCATATAATCATCATTTATCATCCATATTCAGAAAAGGCAAGCCTGAATAGATAAGTTTTCAGAGCCGACTTGAAGCTCCCCACGGTCGGGCACTCCCTTAGTGAACGAGGTAGAGAATTCCACAGGGTCAGGGCCGCAAATACAAACGCCCTAATACCAGCTGATGTAAGTCGGACCCTGGGAATCTCCAGCAATCCCTCGTCGGTGGAGCAGAGTGGGCGATAGGGATGCAGGAGTTCTAGCAGGTAGCGTGGACTCTGTCCATGTAGGGCATTATTGGTCAGCAAGCTGACCTTGTAGGTGATTCACCACTGAACAGGCAGCCAGTGCAGTCTGCAGAGAATAGATGTTACATGGCAAGATCAAGGTAAACCAGTCAACAACCTGGCTGCTGCATTCTGCACCAGCTGTAGGCAACAAATATCAACCCTCAGGAGCCCTAGGTAAATGGAATTGCAGTAATCAAGGCGTGAGGTCACAAAGGCATGGACCAACATTGGAAGGTCATCTGGTAGGACCAGGTATTTTATCTGGGTGATATTCCTCAGATGGTAAAAAGAGGATTTAATGACAGTAGACACCTGCAATTTAAGTGTCAGTACCTCATCAAAAATAATGCCCAGATTACGCACCCGATCTGAGGTCAACAGCTGGATGCCCCCGAGCCAAAGCCAGGAAGGATGTCCAGCCAGTTGTTCCTCAACCTGACGTCCTGGGTCCACCACCAGTACCTTGGTCTAGTCCGGATTCAACTTCAGCCAACTGCCACTCATCCAGTCCTGGATCTCAGTGAGGCAGTTGTTAAATACCAAGACAGAATCATCCTGCCCAGGCAGAAAGGACATGTAGAGCTGAGTATCATCCACATAGCAGTGAAAACTCAGCACATACCACCTCTCAATGTCCCCTAACGGCAGCATATGCACTGCGAACAACATGGGTGATAACACAGAGCCCTGAGGGGCACCACACAGCAGGAAGACTGGGTCAGAAGAATAAATCCCTGACACCACTCTCTGAGACCTGCTGATGCGGTACGAATAGAACCATCTGATGACTGTTCCTGACAGTCCACAGATCATCCTCAAGTGCTCTAGAAGCACACCATGGTCCACAGTGTCAAATGCTGCAGAGAGAGATCAAGGAGAACCAAGCTGGAATGGGTCCTCCTATCTCTCGCTATCAGGAGATCATTTAGTACCCGGACAAGAGCCGTCTTTGTACTATGCCTCTTCCTAAATCCTGACTGGAGAGGATCATAGATCTCATGGATGGTAAGATGGTCCTGCAGCTGCAGCACGACCACCTTCTCTATAACCTTCCCTACAAAAGGAAGGTTAAAGACAGGCCTGTAGTTGGTGGGATAGTCTGGGTCTAAAAAGGATTTCTTCAGGAGTGGTATCACCTCTGCCTCCTTCATGGTGTCTGGAAACACATCTGTCTCTAAAGAACACCTGACTATCTCCACTAGGACTGAGCTGATGACCTCAACACACTCCACAAGAAGATATGTTGGACCATGATCCAAATCACAGCAGGTCGGCCACGAACTCTGGATGATCTTCACGACATCCTCGACCGCCAGCTGGTTGAAATTCGACCAAACAGACCCAAAGGCTGCAACCTCCCATCAATCCCTGTAATCCCCATTAAAGTGAACAGCGTAGACTTCAGCTCTGATGCCAGCAACCTTATCTGTAAAGAACCGAGCAGACTCATCACATTTTTCTTGTGACAATGCTCTCCATGGCTATAGACAGGATGGATTGCACATTCTGTCCACAGTCCAAAAGAGCTGAGTTGGTTGATTTAGTGCTGCAGTTATTTCCCTGGACAGGAATTCTGCCTTCTTATGGGAGATAACCAACTGATACTTTTCATAATGAGACATCAGTCTAAGTTTTCCGGCTACCAGACCTGATTTCCACCAGCTTCCCTCCAACCATCACCCCACTTGCCTCAACTTCCTCAAGGTCCCATCAAACCAAGGGGGACCAAGGGCGAAGAGTGAGAGGGTGAACATGAACAGGAGCAACAGAATCCAGAGCCTCCACCACAGCCCTATTATAAGCTTGTCATAGATTCTCTAGATCGGTGCTTACCCTCAGCAAGCTCGATAGGTCCATCACCGCCATTAGGTCTTCTGGGGTCAAACCCCTAAAGGAGCGGAACCAAACCATATTCACAGGGGCAGGACTATTAGGGGGAGCCATGAAGTTGAACCTTATAATGTGATGGTCAGACTATCTGACTGGTTCCACGACCAAGTCAGAGGTCTCCATCCCCAGTAGGAAGACCAAGTCCAATGAGTGACCATGAATATGGGTCGCAGAGGTAATCACTTGTGTGAAGCCCAGTTAATTCATTAGCTGGAGGAAGTCCTGACCAAATTGTGAGAGTTTGTCATCGACCCAGGCATTGAAGTGTCCCAGCACCATTCATCTGAGGGACCCAACACCATAGCGACGATAAAGTCCACGACCTCCTGCAAAAACCACTTCTCGCCTCCTGGTGGATGGTAGGCGAGAAGGATTCTGCACCCCACACCTACACCAGTGATACACTCAAAGGACTTGGGCTCCTCAACTGGTACATCAACAAGGTCCAATTCAGTTCTAAAACAGATTGCTACACTGCACCCCTGCGATCCATCCTCGGGCGGTGTATCACCAAATACCCAGCCGGAACAGCTGACTCCAAAATGGGGCCAGCATTTTTGTCCAGCCAGGTTTTCATGATGCACACCAGGTCCGATGACACAACAAGATCAGCAATCACTGCTGTCTTGTTTTTAATGGACCTGGCATTGCATAACACCAACCCGAGTAGGACAAGCTGCCAGGGTCGGCCAAGCTAGCTGCACACCCAGAGTGGAGCCCTTGGGTATGGGGACCAGGCAATGAGGAACCTTCTTCAGAACCCATTTCACTCCAGGGCACCTCTTGGGCTCCACCACCCCAATCCATCCACTGTACTCCACTCCCCCTCCAGGTCCTCGACCCTCAGCCCTACACCTCTTTCTCACAATCCCCAAAGCTCGCCACTGCCCATACACCTCATTGGGCAAGACGGGGGGGCAGTCAAAAGGCCAGAGACCATTGAGCTCAGAGGGGGAGTAGCGCCTAACCGGGGGAGCTCTCAGTCAACACATATCAACAACTATCAGCTCACTCAGCAACAACTATAACTACAACAGAAACTCAAAATATTAAAATCTACATCCCCGCCCCACCCCCAAACAATACCCTCCCAAAACCAAAATGAAAAATTAATCTAAACTCCTTTAAAGTAAACCATCACAACACAGCAATTGAAAGTCCAGAAGAGTTATAGAGTTCGTGTAATCCAGACTGGGGCTAAGCATGCCACACTTATAATCAATGTCTTGGGCAGAATGAAACTCTCATTCCCACCTGTTCACCACAGTTAGTCCAAGTTGCTGTGCTCTCACCACAACAATCCAAGCAGAATTGAAAAGTAAATATAGGGCTCTCTCACCGCCCAACCAGAACAATATGTCCTATCCAGCAGCTTCAAAGTCACTCCAGCAGACCCCCATCCTGGTCACTTAGGGATCCTTAGGAAGTTCCTTCTAGTGATGAATTTGAGGAAGAAAAACAAGAGGAGCTTGGCAAAAAAAAAAAACAATGTTCCTAGGCCATACAGCAGGCCAAACCCCCTCTCACCTTCTGGCTTGCTGAGATCCCAGGGCGAGTCACCTGGAGGACAGGGTCCCAGTTGGGAAACACCTCACCAGCGAAGCCCTCTGACAAGCCCAAGCTACAGCGGGGGGGGGGGTCAGAGATGGTGATGTCACCTACCTTTAGGACTGGAGGAGGGGATTGGGAAGGCGGGCAAATTGGGCATGGACCACCTTACAGAATTTGGAGGGACATTTAAGGTTCTCTTGGAAGGTGGCGGAGAAATATTCCGCTTTGCAAGATGAATAACTGTGGTGCTGGCATTATGGAGAGTTCAGTATTTAAGCAAATCTGTGACAGCACCTGATGCTTTCTAGGTCGTCCATGCCAGGTCACAAGCATGCTGGCAGGCCAGCAGTTCAGCTGATACCCAGGGGAGGTGGAAGCCTCAAACCCTAGTCTTCTTGATAGGAGCATGCCAGTTCCAAGCATTTAGGAACTATGTGCTGAAGTATCTCAGGGCTGCATCAACAGAAGAGGCATTTGCAAAGGGAGACCAATCAGTTCCAACAAGTTCCTCATGAAGGAAGGACAAGTCTAGGAACCTAAAGGAGCGGAGGTGGAGTATGTTTGGCTGGGCTTTGGGGCAGTGGATTTTACACATGCAGCAGACCATGAAGTGGTCACTAAGTGCATCTGTAGGATTCCTGAAGTAACTACCCGGTGAGGGTGTGATGCAAGAACCCAGTCTAGAAGGGTGTGTTTACCTGACTTGTGTTTTAAACGGGTTGGTTTGGAGATCAGTTGTGTCAGATTTAGGGAAGAGATGTGGTTACAAATTTTGGATTGGGTACTGGATAGCCAATTTATGGTGAAATCACCAGTGATGATGATTTCACCAATTGAGGAGTGGGTGGTGAGAGTGAGATGAGGTCTGTGATAGAGGAGGAAAGAAGGATAGGGCAGCAGTAGACCTCACTCAAAAATATAGGTGAGTAGGGAACGGATAGTTTTAGTAGCAGAAGTTCATAGGCAGAAAAATACATCAAATTACTACCATTTTATAAGGGCTGTGCAGTGGAAAATCAGCAGGATAAGGTTGGTTGGGTAACTGTTTGTTAGCAGTAGACTATTTAATGATGAAACAAACAGGGTACCATGATGCTCAGTTAATTTCCCAGTGGACAAGAAAAAAGCTTATTGTAGTGACTTGGAAATGGAAGCAGGAATCAGTGCAATATTGCTGTCTACTTGCACAAGAGCCTTTTATCCTTTAGAGCTTTTACTGAAAGGACAGATGAAGAGAAAAATACTTGTGATCATACAAGAGCTTTAGAACACCGTATTCCTTCTAATGCAGCTACCATTGCATCAAATCATGAGTCAATCATTTCTTTAGTGCATTTATGATAATCAGACAGACAGCTTCAAGAACAAGCTGATTGTCAAACTTTTGTTCCTTACTGTTTTTGCTGTGAAATGTACAGTGTTGTATTTGATTTCAAATGTTGTTTTCCTATCTACCGTACTTAAAAAAAAAGCATTACATTTTAGCACCTAACCTTTGGCTTGTTGGCTACAGTAATTTAAGAACCCAGTGCAGCTCCATTTACTATCAGGATGATTTCTACTTTTCTGACATTTCCATCCGTCCTAATTTAAGGCCAGAGTGCTTGTTTATTTAGTTTTATGATATGCCCTGTTGGTTTCTTTCAACTTGACCAAGACTTGAAACCTCTCTTGTAGGCACTTCTTAAAATGGAGGCAAATGGTCATTGCTCAGCCCCTTAGTAATATGTTCAGCGGACCATGCACTGGGATGATGGTCCCTTATTGTAATGCTTATAGTACTTCTTGTGAATGATACAAATGACAATAGAAGCAAAGGGACATATTCATTTAACAAGGCTTTCCGTGTACTTCCATTTTATCATCCTTGAAAGAGACACAGGGCCCAATTCTCCAAAGGTTACATCTGGCGTAACTTGCCTTGCACCCAAAATAAATGGCGCAAGTAACACATTACACCAGCAGTTGCGTCATTTGGTATTCTACAAAGCAGCCTGCGACATGCCGCAGGCTGCTTGTGCCAGAGTGGACTTATGCCACCAGTTATGCCCTAAACCCCCTGCAACATGGTGCTAGGGGAATTACAGCAGCTGTTGTGCCCTATTCTGGAAGGGCAGCAACAAAGTCCCCATACTTGCTATTCTAGAACCACCCATGGAGGACATCCATCAATGTACAGTTACACCAGCATTTAGCTGGTGTAAGTGTACTTACGCTCTCCGGGGGTTGAGTGTATGTGCTGCTGGCCCAACACCCGATGCCATGTCACCCTCCTCCCCACCACTGCCTGCTTCCCAAAAAGCCACATGTAAAGCCCCACCCCCCTGAATGCCCCAACCATCTAACAACTGAGTTAAAGCCCCACAGGGCTATCCATACCCCCCATGCCCCAACCCCCAAACATGCATGCCAAAGTCTCACAGGGCTATTTGTGCTCCCCAATGCCCCGATTCCTGAGTGGCTACCTCCGACAACACGCATCCCTTGTGTGACAGCATACAAAACTGCCACCTGTACATGGTATTTATTATTTTATTTATTTAATTAGATACCCCTTAGCTCTGGTAGTCTAGTGGCCCCTACCCCACCACCTGGCTGTGGCAGACATCCCCGCACCCCCCAGCCATTGACTGTCCCACCCCACCTCTCACCTCCACAGCCAGCCACCAACTGAGTTCTGCATGAGTGTGTACTGTATATTCACGTTCAATGAATGAATGAGTTAATTCATTCATTGAGCACATATATACAGCACTCACTCCTGCAGCTGGCTGTGGTGGTGAGAGGTGGGCTGTGCCAGTCGCTGGCTGGGGATGGGTCGGGGGGTATGGGGTGGACTGGCAATGCTAGGTCGGGGGCCACTAGACTACCAGGGACTGTCTGGTATATGTACTGTACATACAGTACAGTACATAGCTGCTTTGGGGTGCCACTCGGGAGTTGAGGTGGGGGGATCCATGGGGCACTGACAGTGGGGGTGTCCTCTAGCCCTGCGGGGCTCTGTCTGCTCTGTCCGGGGGATCGGGCATGGGGGGCACTTGCGCCATGCCGACAGTGGTTGCGGCTTGCGATGAACTCGCAGGTAAGCTCTCTGTTAAGCATACCTGACTAGATGCTGCAAGTCACAGGACTTCACCGTGGGGACCGTGCCCCTTCTAAAATCAGGTGCAGGGTCCTTGTCACAACTGAGTTTGGTGCAAGTCGCCTTTGGTGGCAACTTGCGCCACTCTTCTAGAATCACCCCCACAGTCTCTGGTTTCTTTTCTACAATCATGGTGCTGAATCAAAATTTAGAAATGAACAACTTGATACCCTTTTGTACTCAACATGTGAGTTTCTTACAAAGTGGGCCTATCAGTCTACTATAAAATCTAAAAGTCAGTGTTTTGTACTCTAATGCCTTGAAAACAAAGACTTGAAACCTTAATGCTCTTGACTCTAATACCATTACTCAGGTGGTGTAAAGGTGGTAATAATATAGAGGATGAATGGATGTTTTTAAATTGTGCAAAGCCATGCATCATTCATAGTTCCATGGTGTTTTGAATTATTGCACAGACACAAGAGCATTGCATTGAGCTACACACACAGTGGAACCGCCAGGATGCAGCACAGTATTTCAGGTTACTGCTTGACAAAAGGGATTAACTGCTATTGAAATTAATTCATATCCTGCAGGACCTCTGCTGCAGAATGCCACATTATTACATTCATTTATTTATTTAGTTCTCATTAACAGGGTAGGGTGCACTAGACAAACATTTGCCATTTTCAGTCATGACCTGTGCCTATTACATAGCATCCTGGCAACCTGCACTGTACTGCACAACCCAGTATGCCCTTTAGAGGATAGATGGACACACCTGTTCAGGATACAGGTGTATGGGCAATCTAGTCATACTGCAGCCCAAGACAATCAGTTGGTGCTTTTCTGAACACCTGCATGAGATAGATATGTAACCCTGTGTTACCCGGGGTTACTAGAATCCCAGTAAGACCTAGTGGTAGGCAGGGAAGGCAGCTTGTGAAACTCCAGTTAAATGAGTTTCACACTGTCTCACTCTGTTCTCAGTCTCAGCCGAGACTGAGATATGACATCACCAATAGAACTGTCGCAGCTGCATAAGCCACATTGGAATCTGCAGCAGAGGGAGTTAGAGAGAACGTTGGGAGTTTTCAAAGCAGTCAGTTCCTGTTTACCTTCTGTAAGAGAAGGTCAGAGTCTCCTGTTTGTTTTGAAGCAAGAAGGTCAGTCTCCAGTTTTGCCTTCAAGTGGTAGAGACCGCTGTTCAGGTCTCAGTGCCCCTCCCTCCGGGGGGGGGGGAGTAAAGATCCCCATGTAGATTCCAGGGGCAATCCCCTAAATTCTGCAGAAGAAAGAAAGCTGCCTATTTCAGTTTCAGTCTGTGTTTGGAAAGTGGGAAGAGTTGAAATTCGCCTGTGGGGCACCTGATACAAAAGGGTGAGTGTTTGCTCTAATATGAGAGGGAAAAAAATGTGTTTCTTCAGCCTGGGATATGTGAAAAAATCTAGGAATTGAACTACTATTTGGGAGGCCTATAGTACTAGGACAAACAAGTCGAGTAGTGTCAAAAGCTAGAGTGCTGTGTAATTCAAGTAATATGGTAGAGGGGTGCGACAGTTCATCCACCGTTTAATCTACATTCAGATTTCAGTTTTCCAGAGAAATGGCGGGCGGGTATACTATGGAGCTGGAGGTGGGAACACCCTCCATCTTTAGTAACCAGGTCCACCTCACGGATTTCTGCTGTGATTGCTACTTGCCTCATGCGCACAGTGATGAGGGAAGTACTCAGATTTGGTCAGAATGGAAAGGTCTCTAGGAGTCGCAGACTTAAGTGGTGTGGGAGCCACAGCAAGAAAATGGGTTCATTCTTCCAGTGGACTGGCCATTCAAGTGGCTGCCGTGGGGAGTCAGGCGCAGCCGGGCTGTGTACCCAAAGCGATGCAAGTCTGGGCTGTGGTGCCTGGTGGGTCCAGAGCCTGAAAAACAGTATAATTGGTTCATTCTTCCAGTGGACCGCTATAGTCTCTAATCTGCATTACCAGTAAATGTAGCCCCATGGGGATCCATCTATGCTTTGTTGTGTTCAGCTAGTTATGAATAAAAGCCACACTGTAAAATCCCATTCCTGGCTCTGGACATTACAGTTATTGCTTCCTGTGTTCGGATTTACTTGGGTGCCCCTGTGCAGAGTAGCCAAACCTAGGTCCCCTTGTGCCAGGTAACCTCATCCTCCCCGAACCCAGGTCCCCACCAGGTATCGCTGCCAGCGCCAACAGCATGTCACCTGTCATGTTGGTAAAAAGGCAGGGGTGAGGGGTTACAGATAGATGAGGGATGCACAAGAAATGCAAAGAAGGACAAAAGACGGGGAAAGGAATGAATCTGAAGAAGAAGGAAATAATCATAGATCAAGTAGAATTCTGCTGACATCTGATAGGATTCCAGGAGTTGAGACAACAGTACACAGTACTGTTGAGCATGTACAATATTAGCATTCAAAACTTACTGTAAGTGCTAGCAATTATAACTATGGCATCAAAGAACACCACCTACGGGATTTACAGTACAGCATAAAATAAATCATGCTACTGGTAATTCTTCATCAATGAGTACAAGAAGAAACAAACAATATTTTGTGGATTTACTGTCATAGAACAAAAAATAAACATGATGCTGGCTTCTTTTTCTTGTACCCATGCATCTTGCAATAAAAAAGAATCCTGAATACAGAAACTTAATAGAAGTTTATATTATCTAGTAGAAATGAAGTTGAATAGAGATAAGAGATGCAGCTGCTAATGAAATAATGAAAAGATAAAGAATGGAGAGAGAATGAAACAAAATCATTAATCCATTTGCATCTGATTATTATAATAAATTGTTCTAAATCATAGATGTGATACTCTGACATTTTGGAGAAAAAAAGTCCTTGAAATAAATGTGAACTTTAAAGGTAATAACTTACTCACGCCCACTGGTCTTTTTCAGAAAGCAGATCTGACGTCTCTCTCTACTTGACTGTATACAAATCATTTCCATGTAACACAGAGGCATAGATACTGACAGAAGATAAGGACCATTTGGCCCACCTAGTTTGCCCATTTTCTCTATTTGTGGCCAGGTATGCTATTTTATTCCATATTATTATTTTTTATATACATTTTATCCTCCTGTTTTGCCCTGGTGGCCCCCCTTCCAACCGACCACTCCATCCCCATCACCTGGTTTCCCCTGGACTTACCTTCACCGTCGTCCTGCCACAGGACCATGGTTGTGCCCGGTTGCTGGTATGGGGCCTGCAGAAGGTCGGGCTTCATCCAGCCACCAGCGTGTTTTTCCACCATTTTCTCCCCTGGGCCCACGGATGTGCAGTTACCATAATGTATGTGCTCCATGTCCATGGAGACTTCCTTGGTGACCTGAACATGGGGTTCCCTTCCCTTTCTTAGTGGTGTCACATAAGCTGCCATCCAGCTACTGCTGGGTGGCAGGCAAGCAGTAAGCCACGTCTTCCTTCTCCCCGAGGAAGAAGAGCTGTCCTGGGATGTTCAATCCTTCCTCTCCCTGCCGGCCACCGAACAACTCAAGTCTGTTCCCAACCCCAGGTCTCTGGTGTTTCAGGAGGTATGGTGCACAGCACCTTAGCCATCCATGCCACTGGGTTGGTCATTTTATTCCATATACAGTAATAGCATATCTAACAAAAAAGAAATTATAATTTTACATTTCTGTTTTATTTGTTTTATAATTTGAAAACTGGTGACCAGGAATATTGCACTAATTAAAGGATTGTTTCAAGGCATGACTCAGGGGAAGGGGAACAGGAGAGACCAATAACATAGTAGTTGACATGGGAGCAACATAATACTACAGTCAGTCAAAAGTAATAGCTGACGCTTACTACTTATAGTAGTAGGACAACAACCCAAACAGCACAATACATTACAACCAAATATTATCTCTCAAAAGAGTGAGCAAAAATAGATAGATAGATAAATAAATAAAGCAAACAAAAGCAAACATTATTTGTTTTGTTCACAATTTGGTGACAGGGAAAGGCACACTGAACCAGTGTTCATTTTTGAGCGTGACCTGGGAGAAGGTTGTAATAGAGGGAAGACTACAGTAGAAGCTATTTGAATAGGCTGCCCCAGTGGCAGGCTTTTTGTTCCAATTAAGCGACCATCCCGAATATCAGAAGTAAGTTATTTTGGTGTATCTGACCACTCCCACTGTGCCAAAGATTTGAGAAGCAGTTTTACAAAATGTTTACCTCAGTCTGTGGCAGTACAGTTGCCCAAATTGTGGAGCAGAAGAGGCAATTTAGGCAGCAAATCGAGCAGCAGACATAAATTCAGTGAAATAACTTTTTGTTTTGTTGGTTTGTGGAGAAAAGGCAATCACTGACTATACAGCAGCATTTTTGACCTAGTGGGAATAGGGTCAGTGTTCTCACAATTTACACAGTCACACTGTATGGGAACGTTGCTGAAATAGAGACAGAGAGGGAAAGTGCAGGAAAATGTTCAACCTAGCAGGAGTGGGACTGAGCGGGAATGGGACAGGTGTGCTGACAGCTGACACAGTTGCAAATGTAAGAGAACTTTGCTAAAATTGAGACAGAGACAGAACAGGAGGGACAGCACATTCAGTCAGTTCATGGAGCCAGCTGACCAAGGTGAAAAGCAGCTGCCAAAGGGGATTAGCAGAAACAGCAACAGTGTACATAGGATTGGTGAGGAATGGGGACTAGTGGGAGAGCAACTGTTTCAAGTAAATGACTCTACAGTCCTAATTAAGCAGCAGCATTGCCCATAGGAATATATGGTCACATAATCAGTTCCTGGAGGGATGTCCCAATAAAGCAGATGTCCCAATTATCCGGATCCTGGTTTAGTGATTTATACTGTACAATAAAATTTAAAAGCACTGAACAGCAAGGAAGTAAAACAACAATCGATACTAGTACATCACAATAGCTACAATGGGACAGCAACAGTACTGTACACAGTGCAAATGGAAAATACAGTAATAAAAATAAAAAGTGCTGCAGTACATATAATGTTGTGACAGTAGAGCATGTTTAATTATTAGAGTCAATTGAGCCAAGGTTATTTTTTTTTTTCATACAAGTGTTTATCCTCCCGAGCTAGACTAGGGCAGCTATTCAGTTCCATTCCTCAGGGTACCCTTCACTGTCCCATTCTTCCCTTTCAGTTGGGTGGCTAGTTCCTCTGTGGAATCCCACTCCATGGCAGGGCCAGGGAACAGAGTGCCCTCCTCCCCCCCTGGAGTATGCAAATCCAGAAGGCCCACTTGCTGATATGGAAGGGCAGGTCAGGGTGCTCAGGCTTCATGAAGCCCCTGGTCTGCTCACTGTTCTGCCTGCTTTTTTTTGTCCTTCTGAAGCTGTGGTGGCTCAGAAGACACACACATTCTCCCAGACTTACATCTTGCTTCCTGTGCATCAGCGCTACACCAGGCCTTCACCTGGTGGCAGCTATGTGCCAGGAAGGCCCACCACCCCAGTCTGGGAGAGAAGAGCTGCCTGATGGCTACTTGATCCTCTCTTGGCCCTCCCCACTTTGCTGGCTCCCAGTGACCTGAGCTGATTCCCGAACTCAGGTTGCCTGCCTGGGAAAACGTAAGGCATGCAGAGTGCCTTGGTTCTTTATGCCCAGAGGAGGTGTTAGGCATAAGTGAACCAAGGGACCACTTGTGGTGCCAGCATAGAAGAGCACACAAAAGTAGAAGGTATAAGTAGAAATCAGCTTGACATGCAAAGAGTGTTAACACAAAATTGCTGTTGTTCCCCTTGCAGTCATAGAATTTCTACCACTTTTTGGATGTGGGATTAGGCAGAAAGGAGAAGAGGAAGCAGTGGAAGTAGTGAAGGGGCACCACAAGTATTTCTGCTTGGGGCACCATTAGATCTAAAGCAGGTACTGTTTATGTCATGGAGTCAGCCAATCCAAGGTTAATTTTCAACTGAGGTGCCCAGCTTCAAGTTCCCTCATGACTGGTGAAGTCAATCCGTGTCTTGAGTGAAGAACTGTTTCAAATAGTCAAGGCCATCACTTTGCACTTGCCTTTTTTATTGCAATTTGCTAGCTGACTACTAGAGTCCACAGCCTAAAGGGAAAGGGGAAGGGGGAAGGGGAAATTGCTTAACCAAGTCAAAGTTTGCTTCCAGGCACAACCTGGAAGTATGAAGAAGTTAACTTACTTGCTCAGGGTCACGCAGTATGCAAGTGGGGGCTATGGGATTCAAACCCAGGTCTTCAGATTTGCAGCTCAGTGCCCTAAACCACAGTGCTATATTGCCTCCAACAGGACTCTCCTAAAGGACTTGTGGAGGTACACACGTACAGCATTATTTCTGTGCAATGCCATTTGCTAACTCTTTAACAACACTGCAAAGAAGATGTAATTTTATAGCATTTAAAAACAGGGACATCAAACATTACAGCTAGTGGTGAATAAGGACATTGTGATATTAGTATCAGGACATCTTTAGTCATAATGGAACATGACACTGGGCACCACTGTGGATACAAAGTGAAAATATAAACAAGACAATCAAAAATACATCAATGAAAGCAAGTACAATTCCTGCAGGGGAAGAGAAAGGTTGCTACTAGGTAGGATACCAGTTGTAGATTCTGGGGGGCAGGAGAAGTTCTACCAAAGCAGGGGTAAGGGCTATCAGCACACTGAGCAGAACTACACTGGTCAGGCCTTGCAAATTGCTGAGGAACAGAATATGGTACAAAGAGGATGGAGAAGTTGTAGTTAAGGAAGGCAGGAGGAAGCATAGAGAGGGTGATTTGCAATATCAAGTATGTAAGGAGAGGTCACAAAGGAGTAATCTGAAGGATAAGGAAGTGGAAGCACTACAGAGGGTCAGATGGAGGGTGTTCCATGAAAGTGGGAGGAGAAAGCTTATTGCCCAGCAGAGGTTTTGGAATGAGACAGCAAAGGAAAGGGAGTCACAGAAAAGGAGGGAGTTGAAGGAGGAAAGTGAATGGGAAGGAAGGGATGAGAGGTAGTAGGGAAAAGAGCTGAACCAGCATTTTGACAAGAACCAGGCACAGGGAGATTGGTACTAGGAATCAAGAAAGGAAAATGGGAGTTCATTGGACAGAGAGAGAGAGAGAGAGTCAGCAGAAGGAATGAAAGAGGAGGTACAGCTTGGCAAGTGTAGACTAGGGGCAACATGGAGCACACCGCATTCACATAGTCAAACACCAGAACGATCTTCTTAAGGAGAATCTCTCTGGAGAGGGAGACAGGATTTTTTTCAGTGCAGTGCACCAAGGTTGGGGAGGAGCTTCTTATTGACAGCATCAATGTGCAATGAAAGGTTGAGGCTTTGATACAGCCACATCCCAAGGTACTTAAAATGGAGAACTTCTTCAATGAGGATGTCATCCAGAGTCTTGAAGACAAGGATGACATGGAGCCAGGAATGACAGTTTTGTGGGTGCTATATACACCATTTGTTGTCATTAGGCAACAGCTAATTTGAATGAAACATATGCTGAATGTTGTCAAAGTCACACTTAAGAGGAAGATAGGATGGGCCCTGTATATAATCCTGGTAAACACTTGAGGAGATGGAAAGAAGAGTGGACTGCCTTCTTGGACTGGCTTGTACCTATCAAACAGGTAAGAGTGGAGCTCACTGATCTTTAGGTCAGATACACTCAGTTCCATGAGTTTTTCAAGTACAAGGGGATGGGAAAAAGTACTGTAGGCCTTCTTGAGGTCTATCCCCTTTAGGCAATCATCGGTGTGCTCTGGAAGGGACAAGACTGTACAGAGGGATTATTGAAGCCAGACTGGAGAGAGGAGAAGAAGGAGGAGGATTTAAGAAAGGAAGTGAGCTGGGAGAAGACAGGTTTTTCCTGCTCTTTTGAATGGGTAGGAAAGCATAAGATTAGATTGTTGCTGCCTGGGGAACAAGGTTTACCCCTCTTTGTAGAGAGGAAGAATGTTTGTCTTCTTCCAAACCCCAAGAACCTAACCAAGATGGAAAGAAAGGTTCATCAGGGAGGAGATAGGTAAAGCAATGCCATTAGCCAAGAGGTGAAGGAGTTTAGGGTTGTGACATACTGGGCTGTGACCCTTGGAAGGACTGAAGGGAAAGCAGGGTGGCTAGTGTAGCAGCCAGTGTGATAAAGGCAAAGGAGAAAGTGGGTATGGGAAGGAGGGAGGGGAAAGCAAGGTGGAGCATGGGAAGGGGAGATGGGAAGATGGGCAGATTGGGAGTGGGGCAGGACAGTGGGAGATGAGCAAGATAGGTTAGTTGGTGGGTAATGGGAGGAAGAAGACAGTGCAGAAATGGTGCAATATGGATTAAAGTTAGAGACAACAGGAAAGGGGTAAGTGATTGGTGAGTTATTGGACTTAAAGGATACCTAAACCATAGTTTTGGACATTAAATGCTCTGAAAATGGATTCCAGGATGATGCAGCATGGTGTGTGCCCTTTTAAATACTGTGCCTTTTTAGCTTACTTTCTAAGACTTATAGCTTTGCCTCATTTGGAAAAAGTAAACAATCAGCCAGACCCTTGAAAACTCATGCAGCAGTCTTAAGATGGCATGATCATCATGCATGATTAGGTAATTGAAGTGAGATCGTTTCACATTTATTACAGGAATTCTATGAATGGTGCTTGTATGTCAGCATATTTGGACTCTTACATAGACATCAGCATACTAATCAATACTCTTTTATGGTCTTTATTATTAATAAAAGCAAATACAAAGGAAAAGGAAAAGTATATGTATAAATACAGTATATACAATAGTGGGCAGAAGATAAAATTATTAAACAATTATTACATCAAATGAAGTTACAGAAACACACGATATACCATTTTGCATTTAGACTATTGTATAACTAAATAGCTTGAGCGATACTCCATTAGACCCCAAAATAATTAGACATTATGCAACAGTTTTTCTGAGAAGGTCCCAAATAGCATTCCAGCTTTCCTGATGATTTTTATAATTATAGTGGATTTTTTCCAACTTAATCAAAATTGACTTGAGATTTACTTACTGATTATATGAGGGGGATTAATACTTTTCAAGTTTGGAATACATTTATTTGCATTTAGTATGCAAAGTTGCATCAATTTTAGTAGAGCCATAGTCAGATTGGTCTCTTTATGAAACCCTAGTAGTATCAGTTCTGTATTTATTGCAACAGGTTTACTCATTAAAGGAGGTAGAACTCCACCTTTTTTCCACAAAATACTTGTAATTTGGGGCAAGCCAAAAACATGCACCATATCAGCATATACTAATCAATACATAATGCATATATTGAAGTCTGAAGGCTGGGGATTTCCCTGATTCTGCCCTCCTGGGCAGGCTAAGCTGGAGATGGAATAGCTCACAAGGCTGACACCCAGTCCTGACAAAATGGTTGTGCTGGAGAATGGTTTGTTGGTTTTTATGTATCGGTGAAGCCTTGCATCAAGCAAAGGCTTCACTGGCTCAGTCTGTGTCCCAATACCATCCATAACAAGAGCCAGCCTTCCAACTGGGGGGATTCCAGCACAAACCTTGAGCGATTGGAATTGTTATTGATGCTGCCAATGGCAATGCCTGTCACTGGAAATTATACTTTACACTAAATGTTTTCTTTTATCCACTGTTTTGTGTATTTCATTTAAACTTTTCTTACTTCAGTATCCAATATTTCATAACTTAAATAACTATGCCTTTACCAGATGAATCACTGACTGTAGTCAATTCTCTACCACTTCCAACTCTCCTACTCCCATAGTGGTTTACAAGTTGGAACATTCTACTATTCAAGCTTAATGGAAAATGACCCAAATAAAAAAAAAATTAATAATTAACTTCATTTATCACGTTGTGGTGTATGTAAATGCATGCCCCATAGCATGGAGTGGTGTCCCTGGCAGTAGCCAGGCAGTTTCGTAGGGTTGCTACCTGTTTTACTCCCTTGGGTATCCCTTTTTGGGGGGGACACAAACTATGGTTGTCCACCTGATTGAGCTCTTTTAGCCCTATGTTGGGGCTCATTTTGAGTGAACAGGGCAGGTATGTCGGGTTTTGGTTGTTGAAAAAAGAAAGCAGTGCTTCCTATGCGCATCTTTTCTCAGGAGGCCAGGAAGCCAGAATGCTTAGCTGCACATAAATGGTAGCTCCCACTGGGAGTATGTCAGCATGACACCAAGATAGCCTGAGGGATGTCCTTGCTCTAGATGACAAGGGACACTGACCTCAAGATCAGCTGTAGTGCAAGCAAGCTCTCGACAGAAGCTAGAGCTTGCGCTGATGAGACTGGAGAGCCATTCATTTTTAAAAAAACAAAGGAAATTGGGCCAGCCAGCTGGCACAATGGTAGCACTACTGCTCATGGCACTGATAACCTGGGTTTGGGAATGAGCCTGAGTTGTGAAAGGGTCAGCAGGGGGAGGTAAGACAAGCATCCCGGAGGATGAGCTCCCCTGTGTGGGAACAAATCCTAGATTACAAAAATATGTTATTATAATTTTATTATTTTGCATTATCATTATTATTATATTCTATGGTTATACTAGTAGATTGTAAAGGTAAATGGGGTATAATACAAGACATCTGGTTGGACTTTGAAAACTCCTGACTCCCTGAACTGTCTGAAAAGCAAACAAAAAAACAACTTCTGTTAAAGAGTGGTTTTAAAATTTGCTTGGACTTTCAAAGTTAAGAAAAAAATGTCTAGTTTCAGATTAATATCTTACCTTTTGACTCATGGAAAAGCTGAACCCCTTTCTCAGACTTGAGTTTCATACTTGTGTCTAGCCAGATGCAAAAGAAGAGTCTTACTGATCAAGTTGCCTAGCAACCACATACTAAAATGTCAAAGTAAAATTTAGAGTCTAGCACTGTCTTATACGAAACCAGTTACTTCAAGAAAAAACAAGCATTTGTCAATGCTGAATGTTTGCTTGCTGATATTAGCATTGGAAGTGCAGGAGTGAGACAGATGCAGAATAGGAGTGGCAGTGAAGTATTGAACTCACGCCAATCCCACCTCCACCCTGCAGAGATGGACAGGCATTGAGGTGTGCCTGTGGGTCGTTGCCCATAATGCTCATGGCATTTCACCTCACCCTATCCTGTAGACACCGACAAGTGTTGAGGTGTGCATTAGGGTGTTTGGCTTCACAGTCAGCCATTTCATAAGGACATACGCTGAAATGGGCACAGTACAGGAGAATGGGGTGAAGTCTGGGGCTGAAGAGTGCAAGGCACACCTCGATGCCTGTCACTGACTTCAGGGTGGGGCATTGGATGACATGAGCATTACAGCCGGTGATCCAAAGTTACACCTCTTATGCCTGTCAGTTTGTACAGGGTGGCATGTTATGGTTAGGAACCCTAACGCCCTGGGTGTATGTTGGTATTTACACTACAAATTTTCAGCATGGCCTTTTTGTGACCCCCACCTCATGAAAGCATTTGGGACCTCTTCTCGTGAACAGTGGCAGTGTAATTTTGTTAATGTGTCCTGAACTTCGAGTTCCCACAGCGACCATGCCATTCTGCGCCAGATGTGCGAAAACACAGATCAGGCAGGATGTGAAGAATGACAGCTGTACCATCCATACGGAGGTGTGAAGAGATGGCAATATTTTTTTTTCAGTTAATCCTTTTCTCCTAACTCCCCTATGGTGCTCCCTCCTGCCAGGTCACCCAGCTCCATCTCCCGCTGACAGCTTACCTCTCCGCTTTCCTCCATGGCTTGCCCCCCCAAGGCAGGGTGGTGGGGATCCCTCAACCCGCTGTAATGGATCCGGTGCAGGGGTTACTGCCAACTGCAGGAGCGGGGGCCTGTGGCAACCTGCATTCATCATGCCAAGGAGCCATTTTTCTGATTGTCTCCCCTTCCATGAGTGCGGCACGGTGACATGCAATGATGCCAATGGCCGAGCCACGCATGCTCCCATACATGACATGCCAGGCATCTGCCCTGTAACTGCTCCCTACATGTGAGCCACTGGAGCTGGTCCCCAGCCTCCGCTGGGGTCAGGCATGCAGCGGACTCCATCCCCCCTCCCCGGGAGAGGAGAACTGTCCTCAGGATGCTCGATCATCTCCCTCCCCAGCTGAACCCCGGTGGCCCGCTCGCACCGCGAACACGGGTCGCTGGTGTGGTAGGAAGTAAGGCATGATGCTTCAGCCCTCCATGCCACTGGGCAGGCAAGAGATAGCAATGTTGGAAATCTGCAGTGAAAATATTAAAAATGTTCAAAGTTCTGCACGTAAGTGGAAACTGCACAACAGTTGTACAATGCTTGTGCCACAGTCATTCAGTGGAATTATTTCACCAAATTTTCAACATAGGCATTTTGTGACCTCTGCTCATGAACACTGTCATTATGATTTTCTTAATCTGTCTGAAACATTAATTTCCCACAGCGCGCGCACCATTGTGCGCCAGATGTACAAATGCAAATTTCTGGCAGGATATGAAAAATGACAGCTGTACTGTTTATAAGGAGCTGTGGCAAAATGCCAATGTTGAAAATCTGGAGTGAAAATATTACAAATTTGCGCACTTCAGAGCATAAGTAGAAACTGCGCAACACACACTTGTAACACAGTCATTTGGTGCTCTTTTGTCACCAAATTTTCAACATAGGCATTTTAGATCCTCTGCTCATGAACAGTGTCACTATGATTTTCTTAATGTGTCCTGAACACTGATTTCCCACAACAACCGCGCTATTCTGCGTTGGAAGTGCAAAAACACATTTCGGCCAGGATATAAAAAATTACAGCTGTACTGATCATAAGGAGGTGTGGAAAAATGACAATGTTGAAAATTTGGAGTGACAATATTACAAATCTGCAAAGTTATGAGCATGCATGGAAACTGCACAACCCATGCTCGTAACACAGTCATTTTATGGACTTTTGTCACCAAATTTTCAACATAGGCATTTTAGGACCTCTGCTCATGAACAGTGTCACTGTGATTTTTTTAATGTGTCCCAAACACTGATTTCCCACAGTCACCATGCTATTCTGCGCCGTAACTGTGAAAACTCACTTCGGTCAGGATGCGAAAAATGACAGCTGTACTGTTCATAAGGAGGTGTGGAAAAATATCAATGTTGAAAATCTGGAGCGAAAATATTACAAATTCACGAAAGTACATGCATGCGTGGAAACTGCGCAATGCACGCTCGTAAAACAGTCATTTTTTCCACCAAATTTGCAACATAGGTTTTTTGAGAGCCCATCTCATGAACACTTGCACTGTCATTTTGTTAATCATCCCTGAAAGGTGAGTCCACGCAGTGACTGCAAAATCACCTTTCGGGACCAAATAACGCCATGTCAGTGGCTGAACTCATGAGGAGGGGTCCCAATAACCTCATGTTGAAAATTTGGTGCCAGAATTCCTAAAAATGCCTGAGATATGCACCAAAGTGGAAAAAAACCTATTTATGCCATTATACAGCTTACTGGCATTTCTTCAGTTCGCGGTCTGCTTTAAAGAGTGCAGACTTGTTCCTGGTCCATGAGATCCTTCGCACAGGCTCTGGAGGTAAGTATGGGGTGAGGGGTGTGGGAAGGCAGGGTTCACAGAGGATGGGGCAGGTTGGGGGCACGAACTCAATGAGGACCGTTTTCTGTTTACAGGTAAAAAAAAAAACATTGCGGGACGGTTTTCTTTTTACAGGGACATTTGGTATGCTGGGGTGGGCTCCCAGCATGTCACCTGAGTGTTTTTTTGGGGGGGCTGTAGCAGATGGGGAATTGGGCACCCCTGTCAGCACATACTGCAGGGGGGAAGAGCCAAGTGAGATTGGGCACCCCCCTTGGCACACAACAAATTGAGGGGGCATTATGCCAATGGGCAGTGGGCTCCCCCATTGGCAAATTGAACTGGGAAGGGAGGAACTGAAGCTGATGGGAACTGGGCCCCCCATTGGCAAAGAAAGACTGTTTGGGGGGTGCATGGTGCCAAGAGGGAATTGGGCACCCCCTTGGCACACAACAAATGTGAGAGGGAGTTACAGTATGCCGACGGGGTGTGGGTTCTCCCATCGACAACAGAACTGGGTCAGCATGCAGATGGCAAGGTACCACCTTGCAATGACGGGTCGCTCCCTCATTGCAGCGGTGGATTCCTTTCAAGGTGGTGGCACACTGGCTGAACTAGTGTCAGCAGCAACATGCCCACGGATTGGAGAAAGCAGGCCAAGCCTCAAAAGGCACTGGGGGCATTGGCCCCCACAGTGCTGCACCTCCAAAACCCCACATCTCTCCTAAGCTGTGCCAAAATGTTTCTTGTGCATGCGTGCAAGCAAACATAAAAACAGGTCAAGTTAAAGTTCCTATAGACTTCAATGCAATGAATAAACTTTTGTTTGTTGCTGGAGAATGAAACCTGCTGACGGCATGACATTACGTCAGTGGATAAAGAACATTTCAACATATCAAATGGCTGAGTTTGAGACTTAAAACTGCTGGAGAATATGAGTTCTTTACAAGAATGTCCTGTGTTAGAAATCTAAGAACTGAAATACCTGTGCCTGGTCTTAAGTGAAAACTGCCATTGACGTTCCAATTAGTGTTGGTTCTCACTCAAGCATTTCAGTTAGTGATTTGGGTGGGAAAAAGTCAAGCTCCCAGCCCTTAGCCCCTACTTTGTCATCTGATGCCCCTCTCATTGATTTTTCATCTAATACTACCAATGCCATCATTTCTGAATGCGTGACTTCTTCTTCCATTCCTAGTGAGGATGTCGCTCACTCTAGACAAATATTCGTAGTAGGCGATTCTATTGTAAAACATCTGGATAGGGCTATTTGTGAACCAGACAAATACAATAGGACGTGTTCTAGTTTTAGTGGAGCTAAGATTGATGACATCACATGAATGGCTGAAAACATATTTAGTTCTCAGGATCCAACTCCGCTTTGCATTATTCATGTGGGTGCAAACAATATCTACAAAGATTCAATACATCATACTAGATCAGCTTATGCTGCCATGACAAACAAACTCACCGAGCTAGGGTGTGATATTTATTTCTCTGAGATTTTGCCCATTCCCAGATACTCTACTATACTTAATTCCAAAATTAAAATCATTAATAACTTGTTGCGACAGTGGAGTCTGTCTCATGAAATCACTTGCATCACTCATTGGGAGGAGTTCTCAGAGTTACCTGAACTGTTTTGTTCTGACAGTTTGCATCTTAGTAGATGGGGTAATACACTATTGAGTAAGCAGTACTTGTCAATAATTAGTAATCATTTAAACTAAATCATGGGGGGGGGGAGTCGAGGACTAGTTCCTCAACTCTGAATACATGTAAATTCTCGAGTCAACATTTAAAATTCCTTAGTTTAAACGCAAGGAGTTTAACTAAAATAATGGATGAACTCCATCTTAAGGTACTTGATAATGATATTGATATTATTACTGTTTGTGAAACATGGGGAGATAATAATTCAGCTTGGATCAGTCAACTACTGGGCTCTGCCTCTCATATACTCAATCAAAAGGATAGACAGGGTGGGGGGGTTGCTGTATTTATAAATAATTAAATCAATGCTGTTAATATTTTTACTACAGTTAAAATTCATGACCTTCCTACAGAAACTTTATGGCTTAAAGTATTTCTTTCTAATAAGGAATTTTTTCTCTTGGGGTCATGTTACCTCCCCCCAACTCATCTATCCAAACCTTGGATGCTATTTTGTCAGAATTAGAAGCTGCTAATCAAATTGGAAATGTCATAATCTCCGGTGATTTTAACATCCCAGATGTAAACTGGAATTCTTCTTCCGCTTAAGGTTCTAGGGGTAAAAAGCTTTTAGCTGTCTGTCTAGACCTAAATATGAAAAAATAGGTCACATCTGCTACTAGAGGTAATAACATCTTGGACCTTGTCCTAACTAGTGCAAATCTGGATATTAGAGATGTAAAAATATCTGCCCCTATTGGTGACAGCGATAATTACTCCATCTTTTTCACTTTACAGATTTACTTAGCTTATAACTATAACTCCTCCGTTATTTATCTGTATGAAAAAGCAAACCTTAATGATCTTAAGTGCAGTTTAGAGGTTTTCGATTGGGCATCTGCTTTTTTACATCAATCCCCACAACAGTGTTGGACCATTTTTAAGCCTTTAATCATTAGTTTAGTGGATACTTATATCCCGTCAAAAATAAAAAAAAAACTGATGGGAAAGAGATTCCAAAATGGATGAACCAAAATATAAAGATATTGATTAGATATAAAAATAAAAAAACATAGGAATTTTCTTAAAAATAAGACTACATCTAATTGGGCACTTTATAAAAAAGCTAATAAGAAATGTAAATCTAGTATTAGAAAAGCAAAATCCAGATGGGAATTAAGTTTTGCAAATTTAGCCAGTAAGTCCAACACAAAGCAATTGTATTCTTATATAAATTATTTAAGGAAACCATCATGTAACAAACAACAATTATCTTATCCATGATTCAAAGACCATGGCTAATGTATTTAATAATGAATTTTGTAAAATCTTTACACAGTCAGAGACTCTTACTTTTAAGCCTATTACAAATCATTCTGATCTTTCTATCAATTTCACTGAGGAAATTATTAAAGACAAATCGAAAACACTGAAGGGGAAATATTGTTCAGGCCCAGACAATATCACTGGCCATCTATTATACCTAGGGACAAATGACTTGGCTAAGAAATGGAGCAGAACAGTGCAAGAAGAGTTTGTGGAGTTGGGAAGGGGTCTTAGACAAGTAGCACACACGGTAACCTTCTCAGAGGTGTTGCCTATCTATGGTGTAGGTGAGGCTAGGGTGCTCCACACCAAGGGATTCAATCAGTGGTTTAAAAACTGGTGCAGAGCTCAGGGATTTGGCTTCATTGGGGACTGGGGGTCCACCTGGAGTGATGCAAGCCTATATTGGCATAATGGGCTGCATCTGTCCAGGAGGGGAACCAGGATCCTAGGTGATAGGTTTAAATGCTTCATTGGCAAGCATTTAAACTAGCCAAGGGGGGAGGCACTGGAAAGGAACAGGGAAATCCTAGCCCCCCCAAAAAGTCAGGGTAGTAAGTGAGGTAAACACCAAGATAGAGATGTTGATAGGGAGAAGGGCTGGGGTAAATGGAGAAAGTGACAAAGGCAATAACGACAATGATGGGGCAAAAAGGAGTAAGGCCATCAGGAAATGGAGAGTAATGAGTACCAATGCCTGTAGTCTGGGCAACAAGTTCCCTGAACTGGTGGCCTTGATGGAGGAGGGATGCCTGGATATTGTAGCAGTCACAGAAACATGGTACACAGAGAACCATGACGGGGATGTTAATATACCAGGGTACATAACCTATAGGAGAGACAGGGAGGGGAGAAGAGGGGGAGGAGTAGCTTTCTATGTAAAGGAAGGGATAAAAGCAACTGAACAAAAGAGTAAACAGGGAGGAGAGGAGTCACTGTGGGACACCTTAGAGACTGGAAGTGGCACCACAATCTGCACAGGGGTTGTATACAGACCCCCCCATGTCAGGGGAAGGGAATGGACAAGGATATGATAGAAGGTATTCTTAGGATGGCAGAGAAAGGGGAGATACTGTTAATGGGAGACCTGAATATGCCAGATGTTAACTGGAGCACTTTTGCTGCAGCCACATTCAACAGCAGAGCCATTCTCGATGCCCTACAGGTGACATGCCTCAGACAGCTAGTTTCGGAACGCACTCATGAGGGAGCAATCTTAGACCTCGTACTCTCAAATGGGGAAAGTGAGAGGATCTCAGATCTAGAAGTGGGTTGCCATCTGGGAACAAGTGACCATCAAACAGTGTGGTTCATGATAAACTCAGCTACAGAGTCAAGTCACACAAAAGTGAGGGTACTGATCTTCAGGAGGGCTGACTTTGGCAAGATGGGAGAGTGCCTTAGAAAAGCACTAGCAAACAGGCTAGAAGGAGGGGTGGAGCAACAATGGGGAAATATCAAAACTGCCATCACAGAGGCAACAAGCCTTTGTGTGAAGCAAATAAACAAATCATTACGAAAGAAAATGCCACTATGGTTCACATAGAGGTGGTGGGAAAAGTCAGGGAGAAAAAGATAGCATTCAGGAAGTATAAGGAAACACAGAAGGAGCAGGACAGAGAGCTGTACCAGTTAAGGCAAAGGAAGCAGGAGTAAGTCAAGTGCTTGAGAGCCCAAACTGAGGAAAAGACAGCCAACTCAGTTGAAGGGGGATAAAACCTTTTATAGGTACATCAGGGAGCGTAGAAAGACAAAAGAAGGGATAGTGAGGCTGAATAGAATGGACAGTGGGTGGACAGTGGGTGGGCAGAAAGGGACAGTGAAAAGGCAGGGATATTGAATGAATATTTCTGCTCAGTATTCACAAAAGAGGAGGAGGGGGAGGTGCCTAATCCAATTAACAGAAGCCCTCTGGATAGTGGGGTCGATCCCAGTCCTTTCACAGAAGAAAGGGTTCTGAAAGAACTCCTAAAACTGAAGGTGGACAAAGCAATGGGGCCTGATGGAATTCATTCCAGAATTCTAAAAGAATTAAGGGGAGAACCAGTGAAACCACTGAGTACCTTTTTTAACAAATCATGAGAGGATGGTGTGGTACCTGAGGACTGGAGGAAGGTGGATGTGATTCCTCTTCACAAAAGTGGGACCAAGACAGAGGCAGGAAACTACAGACCTGTCAGTTTGACCTCTGTGATAAGGAAAGTGATGGAATCACTTCTGAAGGAAAGAACTGTTGAGTACCTAGAGGCCAGTGGGGCACAGGACCCAAGACAGCATGAGTTCAAAAAGGGAAGGTCATGTCAGATGAATCTAACTGATTTCTTTGACTCGGTGACCAAAGTAGTAGACCAGGCATGGCCTACCTAGACTTTAGCAAGGCCTTTGACATAGTCCCACACAAAAGATTACTTGTCAAATTAACCAGCCTGGGAGTGGGTCCCAGGGTGGTAGCCTGGGTAAAACATTGGTTGGACAACAGGACGCAGCAAGTAATTGTAAATGGAGTCCATTCTGAAGAAAGAGGGGTTGCTAGTGGGGTATTGCAGGGTTCAGTACTGGGCCCAGTCCTTTTTAATGTCTTTATAAGTGACATTGCAGAGGGACTGGAAGGAAAAGTAAGCCTCTTTGCAAATGATACAAAGATCTGCAACAGGGTTGATACACAAGGAGGTGTGGAAAGGATGAGAAGGGACTTGGCAATGTTGGAAGAATGGTCAGAAGTGTGGCAGCTTGGACTGAATGCAAAGAAGTGCAGCATAATGCACCTGGGAAACAAACACCCAGGAGAATATTATATGGGGGGGGGGTAGGAACAACAACAAAAATGGAAAGGGACCTGGGGGTAATCATACTAGATGACCTTAAGGTTAGCAAGCAATGTGAGAAGGCAGTAGGGAGGGCTGGGGGTATACTGGGATGTAAAGGAAGAGGTATCACCAGCAGAAAACAGGAAGTTGTTATCCCTCTGTACAGACAGTTGGTGAGACCCCATCTGGAGTACTGCATCCAGTTCTAGAGACCCAATTTCTTCAAGGATATAGACAGGATAGAGGCAGTGCAGAGGAGGGCAACTAAAATGGTGCAGGATCTGCAAGAGAAGCCATATGAGGAGAGACTAAAGGAGCTTAATATGTATACCCTTGAGGAAAGAAGGAAGAGGGGGGACATGATAGAAACTTTTAAGTACCTCAGTGGAATCAACAAAGTCCAAGAGGGTAGCATCTTTCAGAAAAAGAGATGTGCAAGAACAAGGGGACACAATTTAAAGAAAGGGGGGAGCAGTTCAGGGGCAATGTGAGGAAGTATTTTTTCACAGAGAGGGTGGTGGACACATGGAACAGCCTTCCTGAGGAGGTTGTGGGTCTAAAACTGTGGGAGAATTCAAGAATACATGGGACAGACATAAGGCTATTCTTGTGGGGGGTAAGAAGAAATAGGCTGCTGGTTAACTAGGATCTGCAGCTTATCCTGTAGGTAGGGAAATGGGCAGACTAGGTGGGCCAAGCAGTCCTTATCTGCTGTCAAAGTCTATGTTTCTATGTTTCTATACTTATTGGCTGATCTTCTTGCATTTCCACTTCAGCTCTTGTTTGAACTATTTATGTTAAATAATTTTATACCCAATGAATGGAAAGAAGCTTTTGTTGTTCCCATGCATAAAAAGGACTCTAAACACCATTGGGAGAACTATAGATCCATTACTCTAACTTCTACCATCCGCAAAGTTTTGGAGAGTCTTCTTAAGGATATCATTGCACCTGTTATAGATGCCAGTGATTTAGAGCAACATGGGTTCAGAAAGGGCAGAAGTTGTACAACAAATTTGCTTTGCTTCTATGAACATTTCAGCTCATTTTTAGACAACAAAATACTATGCGATGTTGTTTTTATTGATTTCAGCAAGGCTTTTGATACTATGCCTCATTGGGCTCTAAGTCTCAAGCTCAGGAACAGAAATATAAATTTCTATATTCTAGCCTGGATCGAGAATTGGCTTTGTAATAGAACACAGAGAGTAATAATGAATGGCAATCTATCAAACATTGGTAGGGTCTTGAGCAGTATACCGCAAGGCTCCATTCTTGGTCCCTGTTTACTTCAAAGTTTTCATTTCTGATTTCACCCATAACTGTGTTTCTATTACTACTAAATATGCAGACAATGTGAAGATTGGGGGACCTTGTTCTAATCAAGACCAGATATATCTTATCCAGCATGATCTTGACACAATTTCATTTTGGATTAAAACATGGGGCATGCAGCTGAACACCACCAAATGCAAAGTGATGCATCTTGGATCAAATAATCCAACCTTCTCATATGATATAAATGGCTCATAGTAGCTTAGTGCCACGATGGATGAGAAGGATCTAGGTATTACCATCTCAGACAACCTCACATATTCCAAACACTTACATTCTGTTATTAGTATATCTAACAAGGTGGTTTGGTCAATTCTTCAAAACATTAGTTCTAGAGATCATAAAGTGCTCATGCCCTTGTTTAGGTCATATGTCAGGCCACACCTTGAGAATGCCTCACAGATATGGTGCCTGTTTAAAAAATCTGATGGTGGATCTCTTGAAAAGGTACAAAGAAAATTTACAAAAAAAATATCCAGTCAAACATTTAAAAACATAGGTTAAATACTCTGAAGCTTAGGTCACTTCCCACTAGACGTCTGAGAGGTGATCAATTATTTTTATTTGATGTAGTACATGGTTCCTATATCATGATTGAGTTAGGCCTTGAATTCAAGTTCTCTACACACTATATCTGAGCTCTTCCTTTTCAGTTAATTAGGAAACCCTTTAAGCGTAATAATCAGAAATATTTCTTTACTCTTTGTACTAAAGGGCCTTGGAATAAGCTTCCATCCTCTGTAGTTCTGAGTGACTCCAAGAACATTTTTAAACAACGTCTGGATAAGTTAATCAGTTCTGGGTATAACCAAGCATACTATCCCTTGGTCTAGTATAAGAGCATTATGGGCCTTGGCCTACTGGCTCATTTTCCTCACCTTAGTATGAACCATAGTATGTGTCTTGACCTGGAAGGACACTACTTCTTTATTCAGCTGTGAGCTGTGTGAGAAATTCTATATTGCACTTGATATCTGCAACAACGTGCACTTTTGCTTAATTCTGTGGGAGGCAAAACTAACTACCCTTGGTAATTGCTTTTTATTCACATATTTATTTAGTGTTTAACCAAGAAGGGGCTTGCAAACTCTGTTTATCTTGTGAGTAACTCCAGAAGGATTTAAATACTGCATTTGTGTAGACCCTTGGAGGTAGCCAGATTGTCTACTAGAATTTTCTGACAGTTAAACTATTTTAAATAAATTACAGGTGGCTGAGGAGTTGAAAAGAAGCTTGCAAACTCTGCTTATCTTGGAAGTAACTTCACAAGTGTTTGAATACTGCATTTTGGTTGTCCCTTGGGGGTAGCTGGATTGACTACTAGGATTTTGGGACAGAAACTATTTTTAAATAATTTACAGGTGCGAGGAGTTTGTGTAGTTAAACTATTTTTAATAAGTTACTGTGGTTAATGAGTTAGTCATAGTAAAACCTGCAGTGTGAATTGAAACACAGACAGCCTCAGGTGCAGGAAATTGTTTTCAGACCACAAAGTGTTGTATTGGAACAGGAAAGGTTGCATCATAACCATTGTCAACAAATTGCCCTGGTGGAGATATCCAGAATAGATCAGATTACTATAAGTTACTGAGGCTCGTAATATTTAGAGACACAAAGCACATCTTCTTGACCTGGAAGGACACTACTTTTAGTCAGTCAGCTGTGAGCTGTGAGAAATTCTATATTGCACTTGATATCTGCAACAATGTGCACTTTTGCTTAATTCTGTGGGAGGTGAAACTAACTACCCTTGGTAATTGCTTTTTATTCACATATTTATTTAGTGTTTAACCAAGAAGGGGCTTGCAAACTCTGTTTATCTTGTGAGTAACTCCAGAAGGATTTAAATACTGCATTTGTGTAGACCCTTGGAGGTAGCTAGATTGTCTACTAGAATTTTCTGACAGTTAAACTATTTTTAAATAAATTACAGGTGGCTGAGGAGTTGAAAAAGGAGCTTGCAAACTCTGCTTATCTTGGAAGTAACTTCACAAGTGTTTGAATACTGCATTTTGGTTGTCTCTTGGGGGTAGCTGGATTGAATACTAGGATTTTGGGACAGAAACTATTTTTAAATAATTTACGGGTGCGTAGGAGTTTGTGATAGTTAAACTATTTTTAAATAAGTTACTGTGGTTAAGGAGTTGTCATAGCAAAACCTGCAGTGTGAAACAGGAAAAGACAGTCTTTCAAGCAACAGAAGGAGGTGGATACAGGTTTAAGTTTGTTTGTTACAATTCTTAAGATTTTCAGTGCAGGAAGAGTTTAAAGCACAGCTGACTTATTTTGGGACTGACTGCTTTCAGAGCACAAACCACCAGGCCTGTTTTGGGGCTGGGGAGATTTACCTGTGTCTGACTTGGATGTGTGGATTTTTCTGTTTGATTAGCAGGGTATTTTCTCTGTCAAATTGTTGTGTAGGGCTTCTTGCTGACAGGAAGGCATTCATCGCAGCGGTGGTTCAGAGCTTTTAGCTGATTGTTTTGTGAGGGTACAGTTTAGGCCCAACCCCTGCCCACCCTCACCCCACCCACCCCTGGAAATAGTTCCTTTATACCTGGGGTTCTGACATCATTTCTTCAAGAGTGCAAGGTGCATATCACTGTCATATCCTCTCTAGCACACTGTACTGACAATATAAGCATACACCTTGTATAATATATATATTTCTATATAACAAACCAATCACACACACACACACACACACCCAAAAAAAAGTGGGGAGTAGTGCAATGTAATGGCTGTGGGGCAGCAGTCTTCCGGGAGTCTTTCTGGAGGCTGAGATGCTGCCCTATTTGCAGACAACTCTCTGCCCTGAGGGAGGAAGTTGCCTGTCTTCAGGCCACACTGGACAGTAGTAAGGAACCTTCCCCAGGCCACACTGGATGGTAGGAGGAGCCTCCCCATCCAGGAGCACCAGAGCCACCACCACTACCTCAGAGGTTGTGAAGAAAGCACAGCAGTTGGATCACAGTGGGCTCAGGGAGGGTGAGGATGGTGGAACAAAGGCACACCCAGTCAGTTGTTCCACTCCACAATCCATACACCATTCTGGGGGAGCATAGCACCCCTATGGATGCACCCACAGAGGAGACTAAGGAGGCTGAGGACAACTGTCACAAGGGAGGCCCACAGGAAGGAGGCAGAGGACACCACAAGGAAAGGAAGCAGCTCCTGGTGGGGGACTCAATTATTAGGGGGATAGAACTAGGGGGAGCAGGGAAAACTGAAGTAAGGTGCCTGCCTGGTGCCATGGCTTGAGAGACAGGAAACGATCCTCAGGATCACGAGAACAGCTGCACGGGAGTCTGAGCTGGATGTCATTGTCCACCTAGGACAAATGACTGGCTCATCATGAGATTAGAGCAGTGCAGAAGGACTTTGTAGAATTGGGAGGGCTAAGATAAGTTGCACACACAATATCCTTCTGAGGTGCTGCCTGTCAATGGCATGAGTGAGGCGAGGGTACTTCACACCATGCAGTTTAACGAATGGTTGAAAAAATGGTGTGGAGCACAGGGGTTTGGCTTCATTGGGGACTGGGGTTCTGCCTGAAGGGACACCAGCCTATACTGGCAGGATGGTCTGCATCTGTCCAGGAAGGGAACAAGTCTTTTGAGAAATCGGTTTAAATGCTTCATTGGCAAGCTTTTAAACTAGTCAAGGGGGGAGGAACTGACAAGCATCAGGAAAATCCCAGCCTCTCCCTACAAAACAGGGTACTAAATGAGAAAAAGACCGAGATAGAAAGGTCAGTGGGGGATGCTGCAACAGAAGGTAAAGCCATCAAAAAATGGAGAGCAATGAGTACCAATGCCCGTAGTCTGAGTAACAAGCTTCCTGAATTAGTGGTCTTGATGGAGGAGGAACATCTGGATATTGTGGCAGTCACAGAAACATGGTACACACAAAACCATGACTGGGACGTAAACATACCAGGATACACTATCTACAGGAGGGACAGGGAGGGTAAAAGAGGAGGGGGAGTAGCTCTTTACATAAGGGAAGGAATCAAAGCAACAGAACAAAAGGGAAACAGGAAGGAGAAGAAGCACTGTGGGTAAATTTGGAGACCGGCAATGGCGCCACAATCCGCACAGGGGTTGTATACAGACCACCTTCTCAGGAGGAGGAAATGGACAAGAAAATGATAGAAAGAATACTTAGAATGGCAGAAAAAGGGGAGATATTGCTGATGGGTGATCTGAATATGCCAGATGTTAACTGGAGTGCAGTTGCAGCAGCCACTTCAAAGAGTGGGGTTATTCTAGATGCCCTACAGGGGGCATGCCTTAGACAACTAATATTGGAGCCCACTCGAGAGGGAGCAATCTTAGACCTGGTTCTCTCAAATGGAGATGAAGAGAGGATCACAGATGTAGAAGTGGGTAGCCATCTGGGAACTAGTGACCATCGAACAGTATGGTTCACAATAAACACAGCAGTAGAGTCAAGCCATACAAAGGCAAAAGTACTGGACTTTAGGAGGGCTGACTTTGCCAAAATGGTTGAGTGCCTAAGGAATGCACTAGCAAATGGGCAGGAAGGAGGGGTGGAAGAACAATCGGGAATAATAAAAACTGCCATCACAGAGATAACAAGCCTTTGTATGAAGCAAATAAACAAAATGAAACGATGTAAGAAACCACTATGGTTCTCAAAGGAAGTGGCAGTGAAGGTTCAAGAGAAAAAGAAAGCATTCAGGAAGTACAAGGAATCACAGAAGGAGCAGGACAGAGAACTGTATCAGTTAAAGCCAAAGGAAGCTGGGAAGGCAGTCAGAACAGCAAAGGCCCAAACCAAGGAAAAGATAGCCAACTCAGTTAAGAAGGGGGATAAAACCTTTTATAGGTACATCAGGGAGCGAAGGAAGACCAAGGGAGGGTTAGTGAGGCTTAATAAAGGGGAGGGAGGTGGCAGAGGGTGACTGTGAAAAGGCAGCGATACTAAACAAATATTTTTGCTCAGTATTTACAAAGAAAGAGGGGGAGGTACCTAAAACAAATAGTAGAAACACTCTGGATACAGAAGTTGATACCAGCCCATTTACAGAAGAAAGGGTTCTGAAAGAACTCTTAAAACTGAAGGTGGACAAAGCAATGGGGCCTGATGGGATTCATCCCAGAATTCTAAAAGAACTAAGGGTAGAACTAGTGACACCACTGACTACCCTCTTTAACAAATCATGGGAGGATGGGGTGGTACCCGAGGACTGGAGGAGGGCAGATGTGATTCCTTCACAAAAGTGGGAGCAGGGCAGAAGCAGGAAACTACAGACCTGTTAGTTTAACCTCAGTGGTAGGGAAAATGATGGAATCACTTCTGAAGGAAAGAATTGTTGAGTATCTAGAGGCCAGAGGGGCACAGGACCCAAGACAGCATGGATTCACAGCGGGAAGGTCATGCCAGACAAATCTGATAGATTTCTTTGACTGGGTGACCAAAGTAGTAGATCAGGGAGGGGCTGTGGACATGGCCTACCTAGACTTTAGCAAGGCATTTGACACAGTCCCACACAAAAGATGAATATACAAGTTAGCCAGCCTAGGAGTGGGTCCCAAGATGACAGTCTGGGTAAAGAATTGGCTGGAGAATAGGACACAGAGAGAAATAGTAAATGGAGTCCACTGTGAAGAAAGGGGGTTACTAGTGGGGTACCGCAGGGTTCAGTATTAGGACCGGTCCTCTTAAATGTCTTTATAAGCGACATTGCAGAGGGACTGGAAGGAAAAGTATGTCTCTTTGCAGATGACACAAAGATCTGCAACAGAGTTGATGCACAAGGTGGGGTGGAAAGGATGAGAAGGGACTTGGCAAGGTTAGAGGAATGGTCAAATGTATAGCAGCTTAGATTCAATCCTAAGAAGTGCAAGGTAATGCACCTGGGAAACAAAAACCCAGGGGAAGAGTACACAATGGGGGTGAGATACTAACAACAACAAAAATGGAAAGGGACCTGGGGGTAGTCATATCAGATGACCTAAAGGTGGGCAACAATGTGAGAGGCAGCAAGGAGGGTTGGGGATACTGGGATGCATAGGGAGAGGCATCACCAGTAGAAAACAGGAAGTTATTATCCCTCTGTACAGACATTTGGTGAGACCCCATCTGAGTACTGGGTGCAGTTCTGGAGACCCAATCTCCGCAAAGACATAGACAGGATGGAAGCTGTCCAGAGGAGGGCAACTAAAATGGTGCAGGGTCTGCACCGGAAGACATATGAAGAGAGACTTAAGGAGCTTAATATGTATAGCCTCGAGGAAAGGAGGGAGAGGGGGGCATGATAGAAACTTTCAAGTACCTCAAGGGAATCAACAAAGTCCAAGAGGGTAGCATCTTTCAAAAAAAGAGGTGTGCAAGAACAAGGGGGCACAATTTGAAGATAGAGGGGCGGCTCAGAGGTAATTTAAGGAAGTATTTTTTCACAGAGAGGGTTGTGGATGCATGGAATGGCCTTCCAGAGGAGGTTGTGGAGTCAAACACAGTGGTGGAATTCAAGCATGCATGGGACAGTCATAAGGCAATTCTAGGGGTTGGGGGTAGGAAGAAGTAGGCTGCTGGTTAACTAGGATCTGCAGCTTATCCATTAGGTAGGGAATTGGGCAGACTGGGTGGCCCAAGTGGTCCTTATCTGCTGTCAAAATCTATGTTTCTATGTTTCTATGTCATGGCAAATCCACAGAGATAATTTTTGTGTGCAACTTGGTGCTGAACTGAAAAATACTGTGTTAAAGAGTTTGAGGTAAACAAACTTGACAGCTTGATTTTCCACAGTCTGCGTTTGAGAAGTTCTTTTGCTGAGACACTTCAGGAAGTGTGTGTGTTTGATAACAGATTCCAGGTAACTTCTGTGTTTTTGTAACAGGCTTATGTAACTGAGTTTATATACTGTAGCTGTGTGCTCTTTCCACTACCTTTTGGCCCTGTCCACACTACATCCCGAAAACCCCTCTGTAGCGTTACAGACAGTCCAAACTGTTATTGCAACGGTTTGCGTTTACACCTGTAATGTTACAGAAGGCATTTTTGTAACTGTTGTTGAAGCTGCATATGAGGTGGTTTCAACAATGGTTACAAAACTGGTTCTGCCTCGGTAACATTACTGGTAGTAGTGTGGACATGTGAGCATGTTGCTCCAGCTGTCCCCCAGTGCAGAACACACTGCATTGTGGGATAGGGTGCCGTCTGTAATGGTCCCACGGCACCCACAATGTGGATGGAGTGTCATGGTTCCACACTGTTACCGAGCCTGTTCACCAGCAATGTGGACACACTGTAACGGTTACTGTCTGTAACGGTTTGGAACTGTTACAGCATTTAAGCGGTGTCGTGTGGATGGGGCCTTTGTTCTAAAGTGATTTTCCACATTCAGCTTTTGGGGAGTTCTTTTGCTGAGGCACTTCAGGAATTGTTTGTGTTTGGTAGCAGATTCCAGTTAACTTCTGTGTTTTACATACAGACACACAGTACATACGAAGAAGCCTTGGTCTATCAAGTCTGCTTGTATTGCAGGGCCCATAGCTTGAGCTAATGTCCCTGCCTTCCCTCCCCACTCCTCCCATCCTCTCTACCGATGACCCTTACCCTCTCCCTATGTCTGTCCCAGCCTCTCTTAAAGCTGCCCACTGTCTTCAACAAGATTACCTCTTCTGGCAGTGCATTCCAAGTGTCCACCACCCTCTCTGTGAAGAAGAGCTTCCTGATCTCCCTCCTAAACCTCCCACCCTCCAGCTTAAGACTGTGCTCCCTCATGTTATGGTTGCCACTTAACTTAGAGAGACTTTCCCTATTAACCTTATTTATCCCTTTCAAGTACCTGAAGGTCCTAATCATGTCCGCTCTCTCTCTCTCGCTCTCTCTCTCTCTCCAGTCTGTTTTTTGAAACAGGTTTTATGTAATTCTTCTGTAGTTTACAGAAGAAAGTCTTTTTTGTTTACCTGATTGTTTTTATGTACACAGAGTACCAAAGGAACAACTCCCCCAACCACCCCCAGGTGGTTTAACTTTATAGTGGTAGGCCAGTGGTGGTACTTAAAGACACAGAAACAGTTAGGCAGCACAGCAGAAGCAATAGCCTAGCTGGTATATAGGCAGAAGTACAAAGGGTGCAGCTAGCATCTAGGTCCACAAAGGTACATACAAGAGGAGGAGAGGGAAGCTATAAGTCACTACAGAAGAAGAGAGAGACAGAGAGATAGGGAGAAGGAAAACAGGGTCAGTACACAGAACAGGGAAGAGGGTTAGGAGAGAGCATAGCAATTAGGAGGAATAAGCAGGCAGAAGAATGAGGATGATAACAGTCATGATGGAAGTGATGCAGTGCAGTGCAGTGGTTGTGGAGCAGCAGTCTTCAGGGAGACATTCTGGAGGCTGCGATGCTGCCCTATCTGTAGGCACCACTCTGGGCTGAAGGTGGAGGTTGCCTGTCTCTGTGCAGAGTTGGTCAGGTTACAGACAGCATCCACCCCCACACAGAGACCACTGGGTCCATAACATGGACCTCATAGGATGCTCAGAAAGAAGTGTGACTGGAACACAGTGGGCTCAGAGAGTGTTTGTGTGTGTGTAGGGGGGGTCAGAAGCACAATTCCTAACTGGTCCAGCTGAATAACTCCTACACTGTTTTGGAAGAATGGGAATGCCCCACCCAGGCATCCACAGCTGGGACCAGGGAGAATGGTCAGGAACTCCAAGCTGGAGCCCCAGGGAAGGAGGACAGGGGACCATGGAGGAGGGGGAAGCTTCTCCTAGTGGGAAACTCTATTATCTGGGGTGTAAAGTTAGGGACACCTAGCAGGGGGGAGAGGGAGGTCAAGTGCATCCCAGGAAGTGCTGCATGGAAGGATGGGAAGCCAATCCATAGGATCTCTAGGGTAATAGCCAGGAGGGAGGAGCTGGATGTCATTGTCCACTTCGGGACCAATGACCTGGTGGGGAGAAGAGTGGAGTTAGCCAGAGTCCAGGAGGATTTAAGGAAGCTGGGGGGGATCTGAAACAGGTAGCACATTCTGTCTCATTCTCGGAGGTGCTACCTGTCCAAGGTACAGGGGAGGATAGGGCACTCCACATCCAAGCCTTGAACACCTGGTTGGAGGATTGGTGTGGAAGGGTAGGATTTGGCTTCATAGGGGACTGGGGCCCCACCTGGACAGATGTGAGTTTATATCAGGAGGATGGCCTGCATCTGTCTGGAAAGGGGACCACACTCCTTGGTGAGAAGTTGGAATGCTTCAGCACAGAGCATTTAAACTGGCCAAGGAGGGAGAGTCAGTAGGGACAGGTGGCTTAGGATCACTCCCCCATGGTAGCATGCAAAAACACAAGCTGACAACAGGAACAACTGAAGTGAGCAGGGAGGAGCAGGCAGGTGAAACGTGTAAAAGGGGAGATGGGGCAGGAGCACATGAACAAGAAAACCAGGGTGGGGGAAACAGGCATGGGAGAGAGAACAAGAACAGAGGGAGGGCAGGGTATAAAACACAGAAGGTCATGCTCACAAATGCCCGCAGTCTGGGAAATAAGGTTCCAGACCTGGAAGCCTTGATGACAGATGCAGACCTTGGCATAGCAACAATGTACTGGGCTATACACTGTTCAGAAGGGACAGGTAAGGTAAAAAGGGAGGGGGTAGCCCTGTACATCAGAGAAGACATAAAGGCTACAGAAGTACAGGGAAGACAGGGGGAAGCTGAGGCAATGTGGGTCACCCTTGAACCAGGGAATGGCACAGCAACATATACTGGGGTGATCTACAGACCTCCAGCACAGAAGGAAGAAGTGGACAGGGTACTAATGGAGGAAATTCATGACATGGCAGCTAAAGGTGAAATCCTGCAGATGGAGGATTTCAATATGTCAGATGTAGATTGGATCACCCAGGCAGCTGCTTCAGCTAGAAGCACGGCCATCCTGAAATCCCTGCGGGGGTTGGACTCAGCTGGTGCATGAGCCAGCCAGAGACAAATCTATTCTGGACCTGGTATGGACCCATGGAAACAGAGTCGAAGGAGTCCAGGTGGAAGGGCAGCTGGGATCCAGCAACCACCACATGGTGTGGTTTGGCATGGAGACAGGGACTCAATTAAGCAACACAAGGGCAAAAGTATTAGACTTCAGGAGGGCAGATTTCAATGAAATGGGTAGATGCTTAAGAGCAGCCCTGGAGAAGGGAAAGGTAATGGAGGGAGTGGAAGAACAGTGGGGGAAACTAAAAGGAGCCATAGTGGAGGTAACTAACCAATGCCTTAGGATAGTAGCCAAAGGGAAAATAAGAAGGAAACCACTATGGTTCTCTAAAGAGGTAGCAGACAAAGTAAGGGATAAAAGAGCAAGTTTCAGGATGTATAAGGGAACCCAAAGGGAGGAAGACAGGGAGGTGTACATTGAATGTTCAAGGGAAGCAGGGAAGGCTGTTAGGAGAGCCAAGGCACAGACAAATGAGGGTTTAGCATGGACTGTTAAAAAAGGGGACAAGATATTCTATAGGTACATCAGTGACAAAAGAAAACCCAGAGGGGGGGATTGTGAGGCTCAAATGGTCTGACGAACACACCCGCACATACTCTTCTAGCCATATGCAAAAATGACATGCTCCATTTCACTATGCTATTAATGGCACATAGCCATTAGTAACATATTGCCATTTTAACTTTTGCTATTCTGACGTCACTCAAATTACCTTGCTCATAACCTCTCGCCCTCTTCACGGGCTACCAATTTCAGTCTATTGTTCTGACAGCTGCATTACTGCCACCTTGGTGACCACAGTTGACATTGTAGATGGAGCTGAGGATCAGGGCAGGACGATGCAAACGTGCTGTATAGCTCAATGCTCACAGTAGCATGAGCTTGGCATCCTAGGGGCTGGGACAACAGAAAATAGGAAAAACCCTGATTGCTGCAGGAGGACATCCACTCATCACCACAAGCTCCACACAACTGACTGTGGTGCTCTTTCCAGTGTACTATTGACAAAGTCTTAGTGGGGGGTCAGGGTCCATCCCCGGCTGTCCCGCCTTGGTGGGCCAGACAGGGTGGAGTTGGAGAGAGGTAAGCCCCTGTAAAGTGGGTGATGGGGCTTGGTGAGAGGGCTGGTGGGGAGAAGGGGACATAAACCATGCTATTTAAAAAAAAAGAAATTGAAGAAGTTGAGTTCAGCCAGGTGGCGGTGGTTATAAGTGAAGGCCAGGCTATAATTTCTAACCTATCATACTGACTTCATTTCTCTGTAAGTATTAGCCAAACTCATAGAAACCAGGCCAGGCAGTTCTCTGAGTTAAGTGGCTGCCAAGGAGAGGACAATATTGATGGTGTCAGGCAGCCATGATAGTTTTTTTTTTAAAGAAAGAGACAGAAGAAAGAGAAAAAACTGCTAGTGGCAAGCAGCCACAACAAGTACAAAACAACAGAGAAGGAAACAGACAGAGAGACAGGCTAAGGAAAGCAGCCTGACAGATCCAGCCTTGTTGCCCTCAACACCTGAGGGTTATAAAAGTTTGGGAACACCTTGCTGTGGCAAGGGTGTCATGAGAGACATCAAGAAAGCCTGGTAGCTCACAGTACAGACTCTAGGCACCCAAGACATTTTGTGATCTGGCAAGGACAAAAGACAAGTAAAGTTTGAGGTCTGCTTATAAGTGAGAACTTCATAGAGAGACTGCCAGGAGGATGCAGGAACCCAAGGGGATATTCCTTCAAGTGATAGTTCCTGATAGTCTTCAGGCCTCAGGTGGGTTCCACTGAAGAGACCATGGGCACCATGAGGATGGGTGACCCCAGGAATGCAGAGAAGGTCATCTGAGTACCCAAAGGATAAAAGTACAGGTACTGCCAGTGTATACAGGAGCAAGGTATGTGAAATATCTCTGTGCGAGTGGAGATGGGAATCCCTTAAGGTGAAGGTGGCGCTAACAGCCAGATTGCCAAAATGGTTCCTGGAAGGGCGGGTCATTGGGGATCAACAGTATAGTGGAATATCATCTGGTGCTGCCCCTGCCATACAGCTGGAGATTCAAGAAGTAACTGGGCACTGTGGCATGGTGGGAGAGTACCAGCCTGGTGGGCCTGCATGGATAGAATGCATCCTGGATTGTGAACTCAACTTCGGTGTGCCAGTTAAACCCTTATTACATATTTGACAGGAAAAAAGGCAGTGGTGAAGTAGGCCCGGGACAATAGTACACAAGAAAAAAGGTTGTGGTGAAGCTCAGCAGTGAACAAAAAAGGTATACGTGTTAGGAAGGGTGGGGGATAGGGATTCCCAGGCACTGTGATGCCCACCACATTCAGGGACGGGGAGAGTCCAGTAATGGCAACTGAAGTGCACACTGCAAGAAACAGGAATGGGATACTATCTGCTAGTGCTTCTCAGGACAAGGCTTTTAATTTACAGTAATTAACTAAATAGTAATCAAATAATTGGTGGTCTTTGGACTAGGAAACAGTGAATTGTACAAATACATTTGACAAAAGCCCCAGTAAAGAGAGTAAAGCACTTGAAATCCAGTTGTCAGTGTGTTTTGTCCACTCAAGAAAGGTACCCATGTTTAGCATCCCCAGCAGGAGGAAAGGCATCATAGATCAAGGGAGCACTCCTAACCAATCAAAGTGCTTCTTTCCTCTGTGTTTGAGACACTCTTATTCTATGAAGAGTGCCACACACACAGCTGCCCTACAAGCAGGCTTTTTCAGGAAAAGTTTTTAAAATGTTAATATATTATTGATGAATCTCAATCAATAATATAGTAATACCACCACTGAGACCACTCTTACCATTGTAAAAGTGGTCTCACTTACATCCTTAATGTATCAGAAGTGCTACACTTTGGTTCATGGTTCCTATACCCTAAGTATGCACTTGAGTCCACTCTTACAACCATAAGAGTGGTCTCAGTGGTAGTACTAACATACATACCCATAACTGTTAAGTGCAGGGTGTGCCTGGTGTGCTTAACACCTGTCCCCCTAGACAGGAGAATACCCTTGGGAATGTCTACCCCCATTCCAGGGCATCAACACAGGCTAATTAGCATACCACTTGATGGGGGGTGTATAAACCTTAGTGCAGAAGCACAGACTAATCTCACTAGCATAGCCCAACTGAGAAACAGTATAATTTGCAGTGCTTCTAAAATTATACAGTGCCACTTGAAGAACTGAAGCACAGTGAGGTGAAGCGACTTGCTTAAGGTCACACAGTGAGTAAGTAGCTCTGGGGGGATTTAAACCTGAGTCCACTGGTTCTCATGCCAGTGCTCTAACCACTACATCACCCAGCCTCTAACCAGTAGACCACACTGCCTCTGAATTTGTTTTACATACATCCCTCAGCAGGAAACTGTAGGGTAGGAAGGTATTTTTTTGCCTAAAGCAGAGGACGTTTTATAAATGATTCTATAACAACCTGACAAATGTTACCCAAGCACTAAGATAGAGACTGTGGACCCCATTCTCAACTGCATAGGGTTGCAGTGCAAAAAGGGGAGGAAACAATTATGCCTCCAGCTGTTGGAGTTATACACAAATGATGGCATAGTTGCTGTGGGAGAATTCCTGCCAGTGACCGTGTCTCAATACAAATGAAGCAGCCAGATGTTTGTGGTTGCATATGTGGTTTGCATCTGCCAACATGCTGGTTGGTGACACACTATGCCATGCTGTAAGCTTGTGAGGATCAGTGGTGCTGCTGGAGGTGTTCCTCCTACACACTACCACACATAACTTAAAGGGCCTCTTTTGGGCCACTGCTATTTTAATTTTCCTCTGTCTTTTGGTGATGCTCCCTGAGCCCACATCTCTCCCTGACAGAAACTGGTCTCCTCAGTACTGTTCCCCAGCCAGACTGTGGCATTTGGCAGCAGTGCTCCCATGATAGTCTTCATCCCCACTGGTTCCTCAGTGCAACATCACAGAGCTGCAAAACCCCCAGCACATGCCTGTATCACTAGTCTGATGTGCCAAAAGTCTATGACCACGTGGTACTGGTAGGAGTTTGCAAAGATAGCTATGCTTTGTGTGTGACTCCATGCGATCCACTTGCATCTTGACCACCATCACCACTACCACCTTTTCCCTATACAGTAAGCATGCGTTCTGCAACTGTGCAAGAAAAGGCTATGACCCTCATTCTACAAGACATAATTAGGTCACAGTGTCAAGACTGATGCAAGTGGTCTTGTGAGCTCTTAGAGACAGTCCTGTGTTAGTGTTTATGAGGCCTACTTGCACAAGCTCATAAGAAAACCTTTGTAAAACTCACTTATGGTTGCATTTTAATCAAGTCCTTTCAAATCTAATTACTCGTAAGCTGCAGAACTCCTGTTTTAAGTTGCCAGGCCATTTAGTTCTAATGTCAGCCTGGACTGTGTCCCAGATCTATGCAGCGTTACATAACTGAAGTGCAGTGTGCATCCTAAAAAGTCTACTCTATTTCTTTGTTGGTCTCTCTCTCCCTTTATATTTTTGGTTTGTATATTCAAGACATCTAGACATGCTATGAAGAAATATTTTTTCTCTAAGGCTAAGCACTGGACAGAACAGCCAAGACAACATTCCAGGTCATTTAGTACTGTGTAAGAATTAGCAGCATTCAGTTAAGCACTACAAATGTTACTGCACTGTTCAAGAAAAGCAGGATAAGTATGAATTTCCATAACTTTAATATTAGAATGTAGATATTAGTGTGCTAGTGTAGCAGCTCTATGTTTTAGGCTACTGGTTACTTCAAATGATAACCATCAAGCTAAGTAATGGAATGGTTGCATTTTGTCATTTAAAGCAGCAGCACCTATTTAATAAAAACATTTTATAACATAGGTTTTTTTTTTTAGTGATATTGTATTTCTTGCAAAACATCATTACACCCATCTTTTTTTAATAGTATTTAACTCCTGAACTAAGAACGTGGTTTGACATTTTCAGACATTCCTGCTCTCTTGCCATGCCCCCACCATGTAAACATCAAACATCTTCTTGTGGTGTATTGCTGTTCACCATCAGGAATGTGTGTTACCACCGTCCTATTTCACTGTACATCCACCTAGTTTTGTATTGTTAGTTTTTCTTTAATGTTATACTGTCTCAATTTTATTGTTTCTCATATATCTGTATAGCCCCTTGAACTGGAAATTGCACTTTATCTATTTATCTATATATCTCTCTATCTCTCTAGTTATCTATCTATCTATCTATCTATCTATCTATCTATCTATCTATCTATCTATCTATCTATCTGTCTGTCTGTCTGTATCTATCTATCTGCAGCATCTGTTTGTTTACAGGATATGTCTACAATCTCTGTCTGTGCGTCTGTGTGCCTGTGTGTGTGTGTGTGTGTCTGTCTGTCTATCTAGCTACAGTATCTGTCTGTCTTTCTATCTACAATATCTATCTATCCCTCTCTCTTTCAGTACTTGCAATCTCAATAGATAGGCTTTTTTGTTAATTGCTAGGTTGCCATATTTATTGATTTATTTGTTTCAAAACTAATAAAACAAGCTGTTTTAAAAAAACATCTGACAGAATTGAGAATACATTAAGGATGATCTACAGATGTCAAAAGTGCATTATTATCTTCTGATGCCTTCACGGGAAAAGCCTGCTAATACAACAAAGAGTAAGGTTTGCTAGGTGGGAAACTGAAATGTGCGTGATGCCATATAGGGTTTAAGATTTAGGGTTAGAACAGTAAAACCAGCACAGTTTCTCATTAAATTGGGTGAAGTAAAATCAAAACTCAATAAAATTATTGAACAGTGGTTGTAGGATTTTTTTTGTTATCACACATTTTACACATATGGAAACTGTGCCAACATCACTTATTAGCACTTCTGCAGTCTTCACTGACCTGGCCATAGCTTTTGACTCGGTGTCCCACCCTTTTCTTCTGGACTCTCCCCCTACACCATACATTGGGAACATCTCACCAAAATGATCATGCTAGTCTTTGGCTATGTTGACAGTGTATACAGCACTGCCCCCTCCACCTCAGTCTCTTGTCTCGACTCGCTCTATTATGCTTTCTGTCACTCCGCCTGCAACTCTCTGTACAGGACTCACCACTGTTCTCTACTCTCCTGCCTAGACCTTCCTCCTCTCTCTCATAGGCGTCTCATCCACTCTCTATCCTTCATCTCCAAATTTTGGTTCAACCTGCTCCCCTCTTACATCTCCACCCTGCTTTCTCCTGCCCCATCCCCAACTTACTCCTTACAATCTAGGGATTCCCGGTCCTTCCTACTTCTATTCCTATCTACCAACTCTGTCAGATCATTGCTGCACCTCCTGCCCTTCCCCAGTTGCTACCACAGCAACACATAACACTTGAATTTTTAACAGCTTGCTGTACCTAAAATTGCTCTAGGATATTCCTCCTTCTGTATTTTAGCTATTTGAGTAACCTATATGCTGTATTACCTAACATGTATGTTTTCATTGTAATTTTGTTATGTTTTCTATAGTGGTCCACTGAATTTGTATTCCTTGTTCCCATGCTCCCTGCCTCCTGGGTCACACCTGGAAATGAGCCTTGGCTCAGTGTGCCTTTCCCAGTCACCAAATGTTTAAATAAAAAAATAAATAAAAATTAAAGTGCATCAATGTATAGAAGCATAGAAACATAGAAAGTAATGACAGAAGGGGACCATAAGATCCATCTAGTCTGCCCAAATATTTTTGTTTGTTTTCTACCCCCTTCCTGTCATTTACCTTTCTGTAAAATGATACCCTTGTGTCTATCCCATGCATTCTTGAACTCCCTCACCATTTTGGCCCCCCATGACCTCCTGGGGTAGGCTATTCCAGGGGTCTACCACCCTCTCAGTAAAGAAGAAGTTTCTGACATTGCTCCTGAACCTCTCTCCTTTTAGCCTCATATCTTTTTTCTTCTGCTTTCCTACAATTGAAAAAAACTCCTGCATCCCTAGCTTGTTTATTCCCTTGATGTACTTAAAGGTCTCAATCATGCCTCCCCTCTCCCTCCTCAGTTCCAGGGAGTACATGTTGAGCTTCCTCAACTTATCTCCAATGCCATATGCCATCTGATGTAGCCTCTGAATAATTTTCGTTGCCCTCCTTTGTGCCATCTTAGTCCTGTCACTGTCCCTTTTTCGGTGTGGCTTCCAGAACTAGACACAGTATTGCGCTAGTTGCAGTATCTCGGTTGATCTGGTCTGACTTTGCCTGGCTGAAGATTGGGGATCTTGCAAGGATCATCCAGAGTATGCGGCCAACCTGCTGTAGTTTGGACCCGGGCCCAACACGCTTCCTGATGGGGTGTGTTGAGGTCATTAGCCCGGTCCTTGCTGAGATTGTCTGGAGCTCGTTAAAGACAGGTATGTTTCCAGACACCCTGAAGGAGGCAGTTGTTATACCTCTCCATAGAAAACTGTCTCTTGACCCAGACTGTCTCGCTAACTACAGGCCCGTCTCTAACATTCCCTTTATGGGAAAGGTTATTGGGAAGGTGGTCGTGCAGACAGCTGGAGGATCATATTACCATCCACAATATCTATGATCCTCTTCAGTCCAGATTTCAGAAGAGACATAGCACTGAGACAGCTCTAGTTCAGGTACTCAATGATATTCTGATAGCGAGAGATCAGAAGAGCCATTCCATCTTGGTTCTTTTTGATCTCTCTGCAGCATTTGGCACTGTGGACCATGGCGTGTTATTGGAGTGCCTGTGGCTGGTCTGTGGACTGTCTGGTATAGTCCTCAGATGGTTCCAGTCTTTCCTCATGTGCAGGTCTCAGAGAGTGGTGTCAGAGGTTTATTCCTCTGACTCCTTCTCCATGCCTTGTGGGCTGCTGCAGGGCTCCATTTTACCACCCATGTTGTTCATGGTGTACATGCTGCCATTGGGAGACACTGTAAGGCAGTATGGGCTGAGTTTTCATTGCTATGCAGATGATACTCAGCTATACATGTCCTTTGTGCCCAAGCATGAAGATGCTGTCTCAGTCTTTAACAATTGCCTCTCTGAGATCCAGGACTGGATGAGTTCCAACTGGCTGAAGTTGAATTCGGACAAGAATGAGGTTTTGGTTATGAATCCAGGTCATTGGTTAGAGGGGATTTTGTCTGGCTAGCCTTCTGGGCTTTGGCTTGGTTGCAGCCAGCTGGTGGCCTCTAACTGGGTGTGAAATCTGGGCATTATTTTTGATGATGGATTGACGCTTAAATCTCAGGTGTCGTCAATTGTCAAGTCCTATTTTAACCATCTGAGGACAATCACCTGGATTAAGCACCTGGTTCTGCACCTTGCAGTGTTAGTTCACACCTTTGTGACCACCCGGCTTGACTACTGCAACTCCCTGTACCTAGGGCTACAGGGGGTTGATATTCTTCATTTGCAGCTGGTGCCGAACATGGTGGCCAGTCTGTTGACTGGTCTTTCTTGATCTAGCCATGTCACGCCTGTGCTGCACGAACTGCACTGGCTGCCTATTCAGTGGTGGATCACATTCAAGGTTGGCTTGCTGACCTATAAAGCCTTACATGGACAGGGACCATGCTATCTGCAAGAGCTTCTGTGTTCCTACCACCACCACCACCCACTCCGCTCCATCGAAGAGGAATTGCTTGAGGTTCCCAGGGTTCACTTGAAGACCTCTGGGGCTTGAGCATTTGCATTTGTGGCCCCGATCCTGTGGAACTCTCTACCTCATTGGATAAGGGAGTGCCTGACCATGGAGAGTTTTAAAATCACACTGAAAACTCATCTCTTTAATCTTGCTTTTTCTCAGAACTTCGAATGAATTGCTTGATGGTATTTGTATTTGACCTTTTTATGGTTATTTTAATTGGTCTAAATATTTTTGTACAAGCACTCTGATATTTTATGAATGGTGCTTTATAAATAAACACTGGACAGTACTCCAGATGTGGTCACACAAGTGCCTTGTACAGTGGCAACACCACATCCCTCCTGTGACTCATGATTCCCCTCTCAGTGCAACCCAGCATGCCCCTGGCTTGTAGTGCTGCCTTTTTGCACTGTTTCCCCTCTTTCAAATCATCTGATATAATGACCCCCAGGTCACACTTCTGACTGGTGGAAGCTAGCTGCTTCCTCCTCCAGGTAGTACTTCTCTTTGGGATTGCATCTGCCTAGGTGCATGACTTAACACTTTTTGGCATTGAATTCAGCTGCCATGCTTCGGACCACTCTTCCAATTTCATTAGTTCTGACTTCATACTCTACTCCCTCAGGGGAGTTTACTCTGTTGCATATCTTGCTGTCATCAGCAAACAGACACACCTTCCCCTCCAGTCTGTTCGCGATGTTGGCTATGAATACATTGAAGAGTAGAGGTCCCAGTACCAACCCCTGGGGTACACCATTAGTCACCTCTCTCTCAGCTGATACTGTGCTGTTGAACTGCAACCTTTGAGTTCTTCCACTCAGCCAGCTGCTTACCCACCCTACCACCTTGTTTCCCACCCATGTGGTCCAGCTTCTTTACCAGCCTCCTGTGTAGAACAAGGTCGAAGGCCTTACTAAAGTTCAGGTAGACCACATCCACCTCTGCCTCCTGATCCACCACCTTGATAACCCAGTTGAAGAAGTCTACCAAGTTCATTTGGCATGACCTACCCACTGTGAAACTGTGCTGTTTTGGGGCTTGTTGCCCACTGGTTTCCAGATATACTATTATCCTCTGTTTGAGTAGTGATGCCATCAATTTTCCCACGACTGAAGTGAGTCTCACTGGGCAGTTGTTTAGAGCCTCCTCTCTGATTCCTGATTTGTGAAGTAGGACCACTGTTGCCCTTTTCCAGTTGTCGGGCACTATCCCGCTCACCAACGATTTGGTGAAGAGTTCTGCCAGGGGGACTGCCAGCACACTCCCAAGCTTCCTGAGGACTCTGGGATGAATCTCATCTGGCCCCACAGCCTTTTCCACTTTCAGCTTATTTAGTGCTTCCAGGACTTGATCTTCTGTGAAGGGGCTTGTATCAACCCCTGATCCCTGGTTGCTACTTCTTTGTAGATTTGGGTTGTCTCCTGCATTCTCCTTAGTGAACACAGCACATACATACTGGTTTAGGACTTCTGCCTTTTCACTGTCCCCCTCTACTAGACAGCCTCCTTCCGCTGCTAGTCTTACTATTCCCCTCTTGTTTTTTCTCTTTTACCGTACATACCTAAAGAAGGTTTTGTCACCTCCTTTAACCCCTTGTGCTATACTGATTTCAGTCTGGGCTTTAGCCTTCTTAATTACTTTCCCTGCTTCTCTCAGTTTCTCCTTGTAAGTTTCCTTATCTTCTTCATTTTTTGATGCCCTAACTTTCTTGTAAGCATTGCTTTTCTCCTTTACTATGGTAGCCACCTCCTTGGAGAATCAGAGAGGATTTCCTTTCTTATTTGCCTTACTAACCCTCCTGGTGCATTGCTCAGTTACCTCTCTGATAGCTCCCTTGAGGTCCTCCCAGGAGTCTTCCACCCCTTTCCCTTTTCTGCGTCTAAGTTTTTCTGCTAGGCTGACTCTCATTTTCTGGAAGTCGGCCTTTCTGAAATCTAGAACCCTGATCTTGGAATGACTAGTGTCCTCAATTGTGTTCACTTTGAATCTGACCATACGATGGTTGCTATTGTCTAGATGGCACTCTACCTCAACCTCTTTTACCCTGTTGCTGTTAGCTAAAAACCAAGTCCAGGACAGCTTCACCCCTAGTTGGAGTATAAACAAGTTGCCTCAGCCCTGCCCCCTGCATGGCCATTAAAAAGTTCCTACTTCTTGTTGACAATGCTGTATAAGAGTTCCAGTTTATGTCAGGTAAGTTGAAATCCCCTACTATAATCGCCTCGCCTTTGTCCGTCATTTTGTGAATTGTCTCAGTTAATTCTTTGTCCCCGATTTCCCCTTGTGATGGGGGCTTATAAATAACAACAAATCTAATGGCTGCCCCATACCCTGACTTGGCTGTTATCCACAGTGCTTCTGTCTCACTAGAGATCACCTGAATCTCAGTGGCTATTATCTCCTCCCTGACGAAAAAGTGACACCCCCCTTGTTTCCCCTTCGTGTCCCTTCTGTACAGGTTGTACCCTGGGATAGCCATGTCCCATCCATGGTTTAATGCAAACCAGGTTTCTATCATGGCCACTAATCTAGTCCACCCTTGGCCATAGTGGCCATGAGGTCAGGGATTTTGTTTACCAGACTTCTGGCATTGGTTACCATTACCCTCTATGTATGGTCCACCCTCTTTCTACAGGTGTGTTTTCCTTTTTTCCACCTATCATTTGCTTCTATGACTGAGCTCTTTGGTTTTAGGCATGTGAGATTTTTCTTTTTTTGTACAGCATTTGCCCTCTAAGGAGTTGTTCTCCTAGCATTTGTTTTTTTCTGGGGGGTAGTGACCTGCTTACTCTGAGCCTTGGTAACTGTTGTCACCATCTCCTCTTTCCTAAGTTTAAATGGCCCGTGTATATATCAAACATTTGCCCAAGCACCCTCACCTCTTCCTTGGTCAGGTAGATGCCATCATACTTAAAGAGCCCCATCTACCAGCAGCTCTGCCAGTTTCCGATGAAACAGTAGCCATTTTCCTGGCACCATTCACGCAGCCATGATTTGGGTTCATTTATTTCCTCCTCTCTGACTCTCTTGGTGTTTCCTCCCTTTTCTCAGATCAGCAGTACTTCTGAGAAAGCTAGGTTGGACAAAATAGAGATTATCCTGTTAGCAAGTTGAGATAAGCGTTTTTTAGCCTCCTCAACTGTTTGATTGGACAAATCATTTGTCCCAAGGTGGACTATAAGCTGTTTGTTGCCTTCTTCCCTTTGCACTAGCCTTTCAGTGTGATTTGCATATCTTTTTGCAGTTTTGCCAGGGAGACACTTGACTACAACCCTGGCTTTGTCTTTTGATTAATTTATTTTTGCTTCTGATGGTGCTGTCTTTTCCTTTTTTGTTCTTGTAGGTCACTGCACAATGCTGGTTTGTAATGCCTCTAAGCACAGTGCCTGGTTCAGCCACCAGAGGTGAGTATGTGTCTTTTGTAAGTTATTGTCAGGCATGAGGATTTGCTTGTCAGTCCTGACCACAGGCGTTGGCCCCTCCTTTACCACCTGCCAGCCCCGTGATCTTGCATCCTGCCTGTGGCAGTGGTTGACATTTGGATACTGCTGGATCAGAGGTGGGATGTGTGGGGGCCTGCTGCCTTGCAATTTATCTTGTAGTTCCTGTATTTTGGCCCATGCTTTCCTAAGCTGGGTCTTAAGGTTGGCAATGGGGATAAAACCTTTTTTAGGTACATCAGGGAGTGAAGGAAGACTAAAGGAGGGACAGTGAGGCTTAATAAAGGGGAGAGGGTGGGTAGAGAGTGACTGTGAAAAGGCAGAGATACTAAACAAATATTTTTGCTCAGTATTTACAAATGAAGAGGGGGAGGTACCTAAAACAAATAATAGAAACACTCTAGATACAGAAGTTGATACCAGCCCATTTACAGAAGAAAGGGTTCTGAAGGAACTCTTAAAACTGAAGGTGGACAAAGCAATGGGGCCTGATTGGATTCATCCCAGAATTCTAAAAGAACTAAGGGTAGAACTAGTGACACCACTGACTGCCCTCTTTAACAAATCATGGGAGAATGGGGTAGTACCTGAGGACTGGAGGAGGGCAGATGTGATTCCCCTTCACAAAAGTGGGAGCAGGGCAGAAGCAGGAAACCACAGACCTGTTAGTTTAACCTCAGTGATAGGGAAAATGATGGAATCACTTCTGAAGGAAAGAATTATTGAGTACCTAGAGGCCAGAGGGGCACAGGACCCAAGGCAGCATGGATTCACAGCAGGAAGGTCATGCCAGATGAATCTAATAGATTTCTTTGACTGGGTGACCAAAGTAGTAGATCAGAGAGGGGCTGTGGACATGGCCTACCTAGACTTTAGCAAGGCATTTGACTCAGTCCCACACAAAAGATTAATATACAAGTTAGCCAGCCTAGGAGTGGGTCCCAAGATGATAGCCTGTAAAGAATTGGCTGGAGAATAGGACACAGAGAGTAATAGTAAATGGAGTCCACTTGATGAAAGGGGTTACTAGTGGGGTACCGTGAGGGTTCAGTATTAGGACCGGTCCTCTTCAATGTCTTTGAAGTGACATTGCAGAGGGACTGAAGGAAAAGTATGTCTCTTTGTAGATGACACAAAGATCTGCAACAGAGTTGATGCACAAGGAGGGGTGGAAAGGATGAGAAGGGACTTGGCAAGGTTAGATGAATGGTCAAATGTATGGCAGCTTAGATTTAATGCTAAGAATTGCAAGGTAATGCACCTGGGAAACAAAAACCCAGGGGAAGAGTACACAATGGAGGTGAGATACAAACAACAACAAAAATGGAAAGGGACCTAGGGGTAGTCATATCAGATGACTTAAAGGTGGGCAAGCAATGTGAGAGGGCAGCAAGGAGGGCTGGAGGGATACTGGGATGCATAGGGAGAGGCATCACCAGTAGAAAACAGGAAGATGTTATCTCTCTGTACAGACAGCTGGTGAGACCCCATCTGGAGTACTGGGTGTAGTTCTGGAGACCCAGTCTCCCCAAGGACATAGAAAAGATGGAAGCTGTCCAGAGGAGGGCAACTAAAATGGTGCAGGGTCTGCACTGGAAGACATATGAAGAGCACCTAAAGGAGCTTAATATGTATAGCCTCGAGGAAAGGAGGGAGAGGGGGGACATGATAGAAACTTTCAAGTACTTCAAGGGAATCAACAAAGTCCAAGAGGGTAGCATCTTTCAGAAAGAGGTGTGCAAGAACAAGGGGTCACAATTTGAAGATGGGGGGTGGCTCAGAGGTAATGTAAGGAAGTATTTTTTCACAGAGAGGGTTGTGGATGCATGGAACGGCCTTCCAGAGGAGGTTGTGGAGTCAAAAACAGTGGTTGAATTCAAGCATGCATGGGACAGCCATAAGGCAATTCTAGGGGTTGGGGGTAGAAAGAAGTAGGCTGCTGGTTAACTAGGATCTGCAGCTTATCCATTAGGTAGGGAAATGGGCAGACTGGGTGGGCCAAGCGGTCCTTATCTGCTATCAAATTCTATGTTTCTATGTTAATGGCCTAGCATGCCAAACACTGATCATAGCCCTGGATGAGTGCCCTGCTGAAGAGTGCCCCACATTGTCCACAGTTGACAATGCCTACAATGTCCTTAATTAGACAGCACATCCCTTGGGAATTGTGTTATCAGCTGTAATCTTGTACACATCTATAGGTGTGTAGTTTGGATGAAAGAAGATAGAGATTTCTGCGTGGACAAAGGAAATGGCATGGATGGACTACGGTGGGTTCAGGAAGGTTGAGGAAGGTGGAGCTCAAGCACACACCCCACCCGGTACAATTAAAGAACAACTATCTTGAAATCTGGTGATCCCACATTATTGTCAAATTATCATCCAATTTCTTTGTTATCCCCTTTGTCTAAAATTTTGGAACGTGTTATTTTTTATCAAACTATTGAATATTCACAAAAGCATAATTTGCTTTCTGATTGTCAGCATGGCTTCAAGCCGTGTCACAGTACTGAGACGGCCTTAGTGGGATTCACGGGTGCCGTTCAGCATGCCCTTGATAAAGGGCTGGCTGTTGCGGCTCTTTTTGTGGATCTCACCAAGGCCTTTGACTTGGTTGAACGTGGTCTGTTAAATGGTATTCTTTCTGGTTTATGCTTCTCTGATAATGTTATTTCTTGGTATTATAATTATCTTACTGACAGATTTCATTGTACCTGTATAGGTGATAGTGTCACAAATTTGCTCAACCGGTCAGCCCTCTACTCCCAAAGTGCCAGCCTCTGAATGTATTATTTATGGACAGTGAACAGAACAAGGTAACCCTCTTGTCTGTTTTGTGGGTTCGAGTCACCTTAGTCTCAAGTTCTGGAGGGATTCAAACTGATAACCTCTTGTTAACGTACTCAATTATCAGGCTCAGATAATTCTGTCTTCAGGGGGCCAGATATCTTTGCCTACAGGCACTAACCAGGTCTACAAAATGAACCCTTAGAACTCTATGCAAGACCCTCAGAGAACTCTATCCATTTCCCAGTTTGGTATATCAGAAAGTCCATACACAGTGTTAATTGTAACCTCTTAAAAGCTCCACTTAAATAAAAAGAAATGTCAAGGCACTCCAGGTAGTTTCTGTTTTAAAATATATATCTTTACTTTATAATAGGAAAACAGAAAATATTACACAACAAAATATCCCAACACATACAGCCTTAAAAACAAACAGGTTTAAAGTGCAAGTTTCTACAATGCATACATTCAGACTGGTCTAATCTTACTTTCTTTCAGTGCTGTGATGTTTCTTCCTCAGTCAGATAATATGAAAGTGTGTCTCACAAGGTTTTCTCAGTATGTTTTAAAACTAGTCCTCAGCTGGCCTTCTTTGAGGTCACCAAACTCCGCCTTGGTGTAACAAAATCTATATTTATTAAAACACAGGATGTCTAACTAAAATATTAAAAAAAAACATAATAGGTGACCTCACTGACCTTTCTCTCCTCAGGTTAACCAGACAAAACCGGTTTGTGCTGTGCTACACATATATATAAAACATTTCTTTGATATAAGTCACTGTATTCAAAGCAAAAGTGTATTTGACTCTTTAATCCCGTCTAGGCCTTGGTATCTACACATCAAAGGTCTCTCTGATGTAATTCAAGGGTTTCCCGGGAATGGATATTGGACCTTCCAAATTCATCTGGGTCCTGTTTTTCCCAGACATCAACCTCTTTGATGAAATAAGCTGGTTTCCTGGGCTGATACCAAAAGCACTGGCATGCTCTTTCCATATGACACCTAGAGCAAATCAAAGGATTTTCCTGGGGATGCCATGAATGGCTAATTTCATTTCCTGGGATCAAAGCAAATTTAACATGCTAATTGAACCTCAGATCTCTGTAGTTTAAAATACCTCCTGTCCTTTGAACTTATCCCTGGGGGGTTTTGATGTGTCAGTTCAGCAAGACTGTAGTTTCCTCAAACTAACCTTCCCATCACATATTTTATATGTAATAAAAACAATTGATACATCACTCAGAACTTGCTGTCTACATCACAGATAGTACTTCTTATTCTAGTATTATTAAGTGTGGGGTACCTCAAGGGTCAATACTCAGCCCTTTTATTTTTTCAATTTACATGAATTCAGCTCCTTTGGTCTGTTTACACTCATCAATGATACTTTATGCAGATAATGCAGCCATTTATAGTATAGGTTCTACTCCTAATGATACCTTGGATATGGTGCAATTTGATTTCAATTTTTTTCCAAAAATGGTTGCTTCTGAATTGTATGGTACTTAATCCAAGTAAAACAAAGGCCATGTTGTTTTCGAAAGGGATTATTGAGCCTAATAGCCTACATCATATCATTACCTTGGATGGTAGAGTGACTTAATTGGTGGATAGTTTTAAATATGTGGGCATCATTTTTGATTCAAAGTAAAAATGTGAACTTCATTTGAATAAATTAAGAAAGACCCTTCATCAGAGACTGGGTTCTCTTTATAGAGTTAGGCAATTTTTGACCAGAGAATCAAGGTTTTTGCTTTCCTATAGTTTTTTGTTGAGTATTTTGGATTATGGTATAATCATTTATTCCTTGTTCTCTGATCACTTATTTAATAAATTTATGGTAACCTATAATTACATTCTGCATTTTATGCTTGATGCGTCTTTACGAACACACCATTGCTATTTGCTTGAATGTTCATATAGTTTATCTCTTAAAAATCGGATTTTGCACAAGTTTTGTATTTTCATGTTTAAGGTAAAGAATGGCGTTATTTCTCCTGTAGTCTCATTATTATTTCCTAGGTCTTTTAATTCCTGTGGAACTAGATCTCAGGTTAAATGCTCTTATGAAATCCCATTGTGTCGAACTGCTTTTGGCCAGAGATTTATCTTATTTAGGGCTCCTTTGTTTTTTAATTCATTGCCTGTTGATATTGTTGAGAGTACGACATTGTGGCCTTTCAAAACTAGACTAAAATATTGGCTGATGGATAATGATATTTGCACATGTACATGTTAATAACTGATTGTCAAATGTTCTTTGTATTTTATATTGTTCTTAAATGTTTGTTTAATTAGTATGTTAAGTTTGTTTGTAACTTGTTGCTGGTGAAAATGTGCAGTTTTGCTCATCCTGCTTACAAGTATAAAAAATAATGAAAATGAAATGAAAACTATGATGTTCTCAAGGAGAGGTAGAGTCCTGAAAGGGAACCAAAGATTGTGACCAGGGGTGATGAGCAGACCCACCAGGAGGGGGCACAGGGGATGGGGCCAGAAAATACCAGGGGAGAAAGAAGATTCTCCTAGTGGGGGCTCAATAGTTTTGGGTATGGTAATAGGATCAGGCATCAGTAGGGAGAGGGAGGTTATGTGTCTCCCAGGAGGGGCCGTGGATCCACAGGATTACAAAGGCCATGGCTGGGGGGGCTGCTTGTCATTGTCCGTCTGGGAATAAACAACCTAGCCAAAGAAAGAGCAAATATGGACAAGGTTCAGGAGAATTTTAAGGATTTGGGTAGGAGCTTGGGCGGGGGGGGGATAGCAAACTCTGTTATGTTCTCAGAGGTGCATCCAGTCAGGGGAAGGAGGGGGGAAAGAAACCAATGCATCAAAACCTTCCACAAATGGGTGAAAGACTGGCACAGGGAACACAACATTGGCGACATTGGGGACTGGGGCATCACTTGGGATGATGCAAGCCTTCACAAAAAGATGCTGCATTTTGTGGAAGGACATGCACTCAAATGCCCGCAGTCTGGGGAATAAGATTCCAGACTGGTATTCTGCAATGACGGAGGCTGATCTGGACATAGTGGCAATTACCGAAATATGGTACACCAGCAACCACAGCTGGGACATAAATGTACTGGGTTATGTCCTGTTCAGAAAAGATAGGGAGGGTAAAAGGGGGGAAGGGGTTGCCTCTACATCAAAGAGAGCACACAGGTGACTGAAATTCAAAACAGGCATGAGCAAATGGAGGAAGTCTGGGTCACTCTTGAGCCAGGCAATGGAACAACTATTCACACAGGAGTCATTTATAGATCCCCGGCTCAGGCCAAGGAAATTGACAAGCAGCTGCTAGAAAACATGCATGAAATGGCAGCAAAGGGGGAGGTACTTCTAATGGGAGACTTTAACATGCTGGAGGTAGACTGTTCCATCCCAGCAGGGGCCTCAGCTAGAACACAGGAGTTCATGGACTCCCTTCAGGGGCTGGACTTAGGCAACTGGTTCAGGAACCTTCCAGGGACTGAGCAGTTCTGGGTCTGGTGCTGATCAATGGGGACAGGGTAGCAGATCTTAGGGTGGAAGGTCAGTTAGGGTCTAGTGACCACAATATGGTATGGTTCAAAGTGGACACAGCGATCCAGTCAACACATACGAAGGCAAGAGTTTTAGACTTTAGAAGGGTGGACTTTACCAGTATGAGACTACAGCTAAAAGAAACCCTGGAAAAGAGAGGGGTAGGAGGGGACATTGAGGAGAAATGGGCACACATCAAGGAGGCTGCTACAGACTGGTAACAAAACAATGCATTAGGTCAACAAACAAGAGTGAAAAGGGAAGAAAAACACTTTGGTTCTCGGGGGGGGGGTTGGCAGAAAAAGTAAGGGCCGAGAGGCTAGCCTTCAGGAAGTATAAGGAGACACAAATGGATGAGGATGAGGAAATGTACCAGAAGTGTCTGAGAGAGGTGGGAAATGCAGTGAGGAACACTAAAGCACAAATGGAGGAGAGAATAACTCAATCAGTTAAAAAAGATAAGACATTAGTCAGGTACATTAGTGAGAGAAGGAACTCAAGGGGGAAGTAGCAAAGCTTAGAGAGGCGGGGGGGGGATAGTGGAGGGAGACGGGGAAAAGGCAGCGATTCTGAACAAATATTCCTGTTCAGTCTTCCCTGTGGAAAGGGATGGGCAGGGTCCATAGCTGGACTTCGAAGGAGCTAAGGATTAGGAGGTAAACAGTCCAAAAGCAAGGTGTACACTCAAAAAGGAAAACAAGGAGACAGAAGTATGAATCCAAACCAAATGGTTTAATGTTGCTCCTTGGTAGTTATAGCAGGTAACAGTGGCACAATGCTTGCCCCTAATGCCTCGACTCTAAACGAGTCTTCAAGGGGGTAACATGACTGGATAGAGTGAATCATTTAAAGCTCTCATTAATTACATATTCATGAGCAATATACTTAGAATGTAAAGGAACAGCTATGCCTTACAACATAGTCTCCTAATTACAGTACATATTTCTTACCTTTTTTGTGTTTTTTAAAACATTTTTAACATTTTTTGTGTAGTTTTAATGTATTCTGTTTTGATATACAATATATTTATATGTCAAAATTCTTATTTCTAGATAGAACCAAAAGAAGAAAAAATACTAAATCTTAAATAGTCTTATAGTTAGTTCTTCAAAAACATACAAACATTACATGCTGTCACAAGGAATAGAACTAAAGTCTATTATCTACAAAAACACCCTCTAGATTATAGTATATAGAATATAGGCTATAACAGTGCTGGCACACTTCCCCACAAAATTTCAACTGGTGGTACCCACACTACAGATAAAAATGAGATTCTTGACCTCCTTAACAATCACTTTGCCACAGCAAGGATGGCTTTTGATACCTCCCCAACAAATGCCATCAGGGTAACAGTTCCTTAGTCAGTCATCTGATTACCACGATCCGGAATTTATTGACCCTTACCACTCTTTCTCCTTCTGTCTGGTCACCGTCAAACAGGTTGAGGATCCCCTTCTTCAACTTGATACTAAGAAATGTTTGGGTGCGGATATGATTGAGTCTTTCTTCCTAAAGTTGGCCTACTATATTTTGGCTCCCCCTATTACCCACCTTTCCAATTTGTCCCTCAATCAGGGCTCCCTCCTCAAGGTCTGGAAGACAGCCCACATCATCCCTCTATTCAAATTGGGGGAACCCTGCAACCTAAATAATTACTGCCCAATCTCCTTGCTCCCGGCCTTGTCAAAACTATTGGAGAAGGTAGTAAATGAACAGCTCAGATCTCATCTGGAAAGTTTTAATCTACTAAACCAGATTCAATCTGGTTTCCATCTCATGCATAGTACCTCCACTGCCCTTGCTAAGGTTATAAATGACTGGCAGTGCACACTTGATAAAAAAACAATACATATGTGCCTTGTTTCTGGACCTTAGCAAGGCTTTGGACACAGTGGACCATGATTTGCTCCTGGTGTCCCTGAAGAAAGTTGGGGTAGACAACCTGCCCTAAGTTGGTTCACAAACTATCTTGTGGAGAGAGAGCAGCAAGTCAAGGCTGAAGGAGACCTATTGCAAAAAAAAAAAATACTCCTTAGAGGTGTCCCCCAAGGATCCATACTTGGTCCACTTCTCTTTGCCATTTATATTAATCAAATTGACACTGGCCTAAAGTTATCTAGTATCCATCTCTTCACTGATGATACAGTGCTACACATTGACAGATCAACTCCGGATCAAGCCATTTTGGACCTCCAGAACGATTTTGACATCCTCAAAAAAAATCTACTCAACTTAAAACTCCTGCTCAATGCCAAGAAAACTAAGGCCATGATTTTCTCTTCACTGGCCCCTCATCTCAAAAAAAAAACAAAAAACCCAGATAAAGGTTCCTCACATAAGCACCCCTTTGGGAGAAGCCCTGGAGTTCATGGAACAATTCAAATACCTGGGGGTTTGGATTGACTACAAATTGTCCTTCATTGACAACATTGAAGAACTCACTAAGAAACTGCATCAAAGGCTTGGTATTTTCTTCAGGATCAAGCACTCACTAACCCAGGAGGCTAGAAAACTCCTAGTCCAAGCTACCTTCTTGCCTGTCCTAGACTATGCAGACTTCCTATATGGCCATAGTACTAGCACAGCTCTCTCCAAGCTTGATACCCTATACCACAGAGCACTTAGGTTCATTTTGGATGCCCCTAATGACATGCACCACTGCATCCTCTATTCTTCCATAGGCTGGAACTCCCGTAGCTTCAGGAGGCAAAAGAATGCTATTCTATGGACTGTAAGGCAATCATTCATAAATGACCTCAGTACCTCACAAGCTGCCTAACTCCCTAGTGCCTATTCTCTCAGAAGTCTTACCATCTTATCTCTGGCTATCCCTACAGTTAAAACGCACTTTGGTAGAGCCTCAATAAGCTTCACTCTTCCTATGCTCTGGAATAAGATCCAGAAAACCTGAAGGCTTGCTTCCCCTGTCACGTTCTCCCTCTTCAAATTCTTATTCCTGAGGACCTTCTCTGAGGTCTGTCATTGCTTCAAGTCAAGATCTTAACATCACAATTTTTTACTGCTTTAAATTCTGGACTTAAACCTCAATTATTGCCTGAGGCATCATTTGAGTCCTCCCTTCTGTGATTGTCCAAATCAAGGTCCCAACATCACGATCTGTCTTTGCTTCAAATATTGGACTTAAACCCTAACCATTGCCTGTGTCATCTGTCATGTTTCTCCCTTAGAACAGACCTTCCTCCCTAGGCCATCATGTCCAACCCTCTCCTATCTCATCTGACCTTCCCTCCCCACTCCCTATACCCCCCTTCCCCTTCCCACCCCACTTGCCAGGCCATGTCTACAGTACTTATCAAAGGACTCTTACATCTCAATCTTCTTCACACTTTGACACTAGAGGAACTGCCACTCCTGCTCACTATGACTCCTCCAATGATGTTTACTGTATAAACTTTAGCTCATTACCTTACATCCATATATTTGTATCTATGCAATTGTATTTAAATGGCACTACCATCTGTTGAACATATTGCTATGTTCTCGTGGAAGTATCTTGTTACATGTGATGGTTATATGTTATTATGTTGTTATTAATACTATGTAATTGTTATGTACATTCACTCAACCTGTTATGTCTTAACCCTGTTGGCAATTGTTTTGCCCCAGGTCAAACTTGTAAATGAGCTTATCTCAATGATGTTCCACTTGGCAAAATAAAGATTTTGATTGATTGATTGATATTAGTCCTTTTATGGGCTAATGCTAAGTACACTGAATCCAAGTATCTCAATTAGTAAATGGATTTATGCAAAAAGAGGTCTATATAACAGCATGAAATTCTACAAGGCAAGAGGGAAACTTTGTTTTTTGACACTTCTGGACTGTGGATAGATCTGTGTGTCAATGCCAAGTAGATCTGAACTCCCTAAACTTGTAATACCATGTAGGTGGAAGGTGTCAATCAGTCCAGAGGGATACCTTAAACCAAGTGAAACCTAAAAAGCAAGAGAAAATAATTCTAAAATTAATAAGCAGTCTGCTTAGAAGACAGTGGCTTTAAGTTGTAACAGTAAGAAAAGGTAGTTTAAAGCAATTTTAAATCCTTAATTTATTTTTTCACTTTCAGAAAGGGTTTTAAGTCACATTAACAAGGCCACTGATTTACGGTAATTAAAACAATGAAATTCCATTTTCAAGCCTTCAGATTCTGGAATTGCACTGGTGATTGTTACTCTAATTTCTGGATTTTACCGGGATTCTGCTATCATTCTTTTAGTATATGCATAAATAATCAGAATAAGCAAAGGCTTAATCTATTTAGCATTAAATAAAGCAAACTGAAAATAGTACAGGAAGGAATTATAAGAAAAATACAAGTTTTTGTAGATTTACTGTTCTGATATAAAATGCCAGATTCCATGAAACCTTTGTTTTTACCAGTGTTCAGGCAGCTCTGTTTACGGAATTTTACCGGGTTAATCGGTAAAAACCGAAAATCAGTGGCCTTGCCCATTAATTATTGAGTCCCTTAGGCTTCATACTATTTATTTGAAAATTCACTTACTCTCTTTCTGGAGTAAAGTGTTAGGATGATCACCACCTGATTTGGGTGGAGGAACCCACTCCAGACCCATGAACTGGAGACATTCAGGTGAGGAACTGTGGTATTGTGAAAAATGTATTCCAACAGGGGTATCAAAGTTACTGTAATTAGGAGACTATTATGTAAGGCATAGCTGTTCCTTTAAATTTTAAGTGTATTGCTCATGAATATGTAATTAATGACAGCTTTAGATGATTCGCTCTATCTAGTCATGTTACCCCCTTGAAGACTCGTTGAGAGTAAAGGCACTTGGGGCAAGCACTGCACCATTGTTACCTGCTGTAACTACCAAAGAGCAATATTAAACCATTTGGTTTGGATTCATACTTCTGTCTCCTTGTTTTCCTTTTTGAGTGCGTACCTTGCTTTTGGACTGGTTAAGTGTGTGGGAGATGAACCACCTTTGTTGGTTCATGCACTGGATCCAATTCCCTGCTGCAGCTTTTCTTTGGAGTGTGTTTACTACTAGTGCTACTAAGTTGCTGAATGGGAGCATCACAGGGGTTGACGTTTGGTTTCTACAAAAGGATACTAACAGGCTCTTTCAGTGACAATTGCAAGCTTTATCTGTGAGTGTTCCATAAAAGAAACTCTGGAACTTTGAACTTTAAAATCCAAATAATGAGTGAGACAAATGAACAAGAAAGTTCAAATGGAGCAGCCAGTTACGATTGGGAGGATGCCAGCTTTGATGTCAGATGCCGAAAAATAAAAGAACGACTACATGGCACCAAGGCACTTTACATGAACCTCTTTCCTCTGATATAAAAGCTGTATTTTTCAAACTTTAGAAACTACTAACTAAAGAAATAGAAATTGCTTATAACATATAAACATTAGAAGAATATCTAGAATAACAAATAGCACCCAGAGGTCTTAGAATTATGATTGTGCCATCCAGTGGATTAGAGGATTTTCAATTCAAAGAGGAGTGGCTTCAAGCTGTACAAGAGTGTTCAAAAATCTTCATACAGCTCCTGATTAAATATGACTTACAAAAACAGGAAGAACTGAATAAAGAATTACAGTTAGCTAGGAACGCTGTTGAAAGTCTGAAAACAAATTCACAGTATAAAAATTGAGCTGAGAAACTTCAGACAAAGCTAAAAAAACATGAGGCCAAAGTAATTGATAGAAAACTAACAAAGTTGCAAAGAGACAAAACAGACTTTGAAAAGGGCAATATTCTAAATTGGCCAAAGAATAGATCTCAGATCAAAGGGCGCTCTCGAGTATGTTTTGCAAGAAAAAACAGTAAGCAACTTTCTAAAAAAAACTGCTCAGGAACAAACTATTGAAGGGGTCCTTTTTTATATCAAAAACAACTGCAGAAAAGTGCAGAAAAAACAGACGAGGAAAGAGAGGAGGCAGGAACATCAACTGGAATAGATTGTGCACTTTGGGAGAGGAAGAAAGACGTCCGTTACACATAATTTACTTATCTAAAGTGCACTTGGATTCTAATCAGGAATCAGTCGTGCAAAAAGGCTTAAGCTTCATTCCAACACCACCAATTAATGATTTTCAAATCTTTGTGGACTTAAACAAGTTTTTTTTAGGAAACTGAGGCTTAATATTCACTTCCTTAGGAATCTGTTACAAAATTTAGACATGGGGCAAGATATTAGAGAAGAAACAATCCCAATGGAAGAGCTTGAGGACTTGGACATTTTGTTACAGAAATAATGAACACTGATGGTGTCCCATTTATTGAGCTGGGTGGTGGAGCAACACTGGGGACTTGTGTTTCTGGGGAATTCACTGAGGAGAATGCTATACATACACAGAACATTGACTTGGAAGCATTGGAATCATTTTGGCTGGAAAATGAAGAGACTGACAATTTGGATGACCCTTTGACCTCCCATGTCGATGGGGGTAGAGGTATTCTGTTAGCTAATAAGAATATAAAAAATTTGAGACAAAGTGTATCCAAGGTGAATTCTTTATTTTGTCTTAAGTGTACAGTACTACTGTGGACTCATTTGAAAAAATGCTGAGCCAGCAAGTTAAAGATTTGTTATATCAGGATCCCTAGACTCCCTGCAGGAAGAACTTATCTTTTAAACAGAGGTCTGCCCTAGATTAGCTACCCAAAGATAAAACAATAGTGATCAAACAGGCAGACAAGGGAGGGAATATGATTATTTTGGACATAGATCATTATTTTTATTTTATTTTTCTTAGTTTTTGTTGACCAGGTAAGTGCACTAGACAAGTCCTGCCTATTTTCAGGCATGATCCAGGGAAGGGGGATACAGATGAATGCCAACAGACCTTGAACCAGATTAAGCTGTTGGTGGTATTTTTAGTGAATGAGGGAAATTTTGCTAGGACACCGGGGAAATTCCCCTATTATAGAGACATTGCTAATACACTTTTGAGTGATACAAGTAAGAATAAAAAATTACCCTCAAATCCAACTAATGCTACAAAAAGGAACTGCATTGCTTACTTTCAGATACATTTACAAAAAGAGAAATTGCAGAAGCAGAATATAAATTTATTTGGCAGGACTACCCAGTGACCCCTGGTTTTTATATACTTCCCAAAATATATGAAAATAACAAAATTCCCCCTGGGAGACCCATAGTGTTGGGGGTGGGTTCCATTACACAAAACTTAGGCAAGTTTATCGATTTTGTTATGCAATTCAGTGTAACAGGGCTGGACTCGTATATAAAATACACTACTGATCTTTCAAGAAAACTAGAAAATATGACCTGGAATGAGAGTTTCATGTGGTTTGGTATTGATGCAGAGGCCCTTTGCTGCTCAATTCCCCATGATAAAGGGGTTATTGTGATAACGTTTTTCTTAGAACAATTTCAGGATGTGGAAGACATAACACTGGACTTTATTTTGAAGTCATTGGAATTTATTTTGCCCCATAACTATTCTGAATTTGTTGGAATTAACTATTTACAAATGTGTGGCAACCATTTATGCAAATTTATTCTTGGGACCTTGGGAAAAATAAATTGTTTTCAACAAAGATATAAATCCTTACTTCAAAAATATTGCCCACTGGTTTCGTTTTATTAACAATATTTTATGCATCTGGCAAGGTAGTGAAGAAGAAATATTGGAATTCATGAATTGGATCAATACTAATTATCTGAATCTGAATCTGAATTTTACACATGTAATGAATGCTAACACTTTAGATTTTTTAGATCTAACATTAAATATCATTGAAGGGGATAATAGCATCATTAATACCAAAACATACAGAAAGCCCATTGCCACCAACTCTGTGTTACAGTCAGAAAGTGCTCACCCCCCTAGTCTTAAGCAGTCAATCTCTTACAGCCAGTTACTCAGACTTAAAAGGAATTTCTCCAGTGATGTTGCTTACAACAATCAAGCCTTTGAACTCATTGATAGGTTTTTAGCCACAGGCTATGATAAGAAACTACTAATGAAGTCAAAACATAAAGTGGACTTAATTTCAAGGGAGCCCCTGTTAAAGCATCAGAAATCAGAGGCAATATAAAATGTCCCATGCACGTTTATAACAGAATATAATTATATGGCTGGGCAGATTGGCAACATAATACATAAAAATTGGCCAATCTTGCTAACCGATGAAGAAGTAAAATGTGCAGTGGGACTCAAATCCAGAGTTACATTTATATGGGCTCACAATTTGAAAGCTAAATTAGTCCACCGTAGAATGCAGAAAACTATGGCTTCCTCCAATTGGCTACTGTCATGACCTAAAGGTTTTTCAAATGCCATCGGTGCAATATCTGTAAGTTTGCAAAATCAGGTAATAAATTCAAGCATCCACTAACATCTGAAAAAAACATGACTATAGGAGAATTTATTACCTGTGACACTGAGTACACTATTTATGTGTTATGGTGTAACTGTGGACTCATTTATGTAAAGTAAAATGATTCAACTGTTAAAATAAAGAATTCAGGAGCATATCAGCTCTGCAATTAATAATAGATCTGATATCCCTGTTGGAATACATTTTTCACAATACCACAATTCCTCACCTGAATGTCTCCAGTTCATGGGTCTGGTGGTGACCATCCTAACACTTTACTCCAGAAAAAGAGTAAGTGGATTTTCACATTAAATAGTATGAAGCCTAAGGGACTTGGTAATCAATGAGACTTAAAACCCTTTCTGAAAGTAAAAAAAAAAATTATGGATTTAAAACTGCTTGAGACTAACTGCATTTACTATAATGTATGGTAAGCGCCTATTAACCACCATAATCAGCAGTCACACAGCTTTGTTATACACTGTTTAGAATTTTAAAAGTTGATAACCACACTTCGGAACTTCCAAACAGTGGCATAACAAAAAAGAATGCGTCAGAGTTCCATAATTCTCACACATAGAATGCAAACAGTGTTTTTTTGACCATACACCATAAAAGATGATGGCTGGGGATCAGGTGACAACCACACTGAAATCACCTCTCGTGGTTGCTAGGGCTACAGTAAACCTCTCAAGCTGCACTCTCGAGGTTTATCATGTTGCCCCAGCAACCACTCGAGGTGATTACAGCGTGGTTATCACCTGATCCCCAGCCATTATCCTCTATGTTATATCTTATAACCCCTGTCTTCTAAGCAGATTGCTTATTAATTTTAGAATTATTTTCTCTTGCTTTTTAGGTTCACTTGATTTAATGGATCCCTCTGGATTGATTGACACCTCCCACCTACCCGGTATTATAAGCTTGGGAAGTTCAGATCTACTTGGCCTTGACACACAGATCTATCCACAGTCCAGAAGTGTCAAAAAACAAAGTTTCTGTCTTGCCTTGTACAATTTCATGTTGTTATATAGCCCTCTTTTTGCATAAATCCATTTACTAATTAAGATACTTGGATTCAGTGTACTTGGCATGAGCTCACAAAGGGACTAATATACTATAATTTAGAGGGTGTTTTTGTAGATAATAGACTTTAGTTCCATTCCTTATGACGGTATGTAATATATGTATGTTTTTGAATATAAGACTATTTAAGATTTAGTATTTTTTCTTCTTTTGGTTCTATCTAGAAATAAGAATTTTGACATATGAATATATTAAATATTGAAACAGAATACATTAAAACTACACAAAAAATGTTACAAATGTTAAAATTAAAAAAAAAACAAAAGTAAGAAATATGTACTGTAATTAGTAGACTATTTTGTAAGGCATAGCTGTTCCTTTAAATTCTAAGTGTATTGCTCATGAATATGTAATTAATGAGAGCTTTAAATTATTCACTCTATCCAGTCATGTTACTCCCTTGAAGACTCGTTAAGAGTCGATGCACTAGGGGCAAGCATTGCGCCACTGTTACCTGTTGTAACTACCAAGGAGCAACATTAAACCATTTCATTTGGATTCATACTTCTGTCTCCTTGTTTTCCTTTTTGAGTGCACACCTTGCTTTTGGACTGGTTAGGTGTGTGGGAGGTGAGCCGCCTGTATTGGTTCATGCACCGGATTCAAGTCCCTACTCGCAGCTTTTCTTTGGAGTGTGTTTAAGGAGGTAAACACCAGTCCATCCACAGAGGAGGGGGTCCTAGAAGAACTGGCAAAGTTAAAGGTGGAAAAAGCTGTGGGTCCAGATGGCATACATCCCAGGTTCTAAACGAATTGAGGCCTGAACTAGCAGCCCCTCTAGTAGTCCTGTTCAGTGAGTCCTTAGACACTGGAGTGGTGTTAGAGGACTGGAGAAGGGCAAACATCCCTCTTCACAAGAATGGTAGTAAAGAAAAAGTGAGGAACTACAGGCCAGGTAATCTATCCTCTGTGAACGGAAAGATAATGGAGGTACTCCTTAAGGAAAGAATAGTGGAACACCTGGAAGCAAATTGATGGGTGGATCCCAGGCAACATGGGTTCTCTGCAGGATGATCCTAATCTGATAGATTTCTTTGACTGGGTGGCAAAGACAGTAGACCGGGAGGGGGGGTAGATATTGCCTACCTTGACTTCAGTAAATGATACTATCCCACAGAGGAGACGAGTCAACAAGCTAGGCAGCTTGGGGTTGGGAAGCAAGGTGGTGAACTGGATTGGAAACTGATTAAGGGACAGAAAACAGAGGGTAGTGGTGAATGGAACCTAATAAGATGAAAGGGAGGTGACCAGTGGGCTACCACAGCGGTGAGTTCTGGGGCCAGTCCTCTTCAATGTCTTCATCAGTGATATTGCAGATAGGCTGGAGGGAAAGGTTTGCCTGTTTGTGTATAACACCAAGATCTGCAACAGGGTGGATACTCCGGAGGGGGTGGAAAGGATAAGGAAAGATCTGGAAATGCTGGAGAGATGGTCAGAGGCATGGCAGCTAAGGTTTAACACAAAGAAGTGCAAAGTCATGCATGTAGGAAGCAGGAACCCTTGGGGGAGCTACAGGTTGGGGGGGATTGCTGGCACTAACAAAGGAGGAGAGGGACTTCGGGGTCATAATCACAAATGACTTGAAGGCTGCTAGGCTGACAGCAAAGGCTGTGGGAAAGGCCAGTGGGATGTTGGGGTGTATTGGAAGGGGAATCACAAGCAGAAGGAGGGAGATAATAGTTCCGCTGTACAAGACCCTGGTGAGACCTCACCTTGAATACTGCGTGCAGTCCTGGAGACCACACCTTCAAAAGGACATTAACAAAATAGAAATGGTGCAGAGGAGGGTGACCAAAATGGTGAAGTGATTACATTACAAGCCTTACGAGAAGAGAGTGAGTGACCTCAATTTGTACATGCTAGAATAAAGGCGAGAGAGAGGTGACATGATAGAAAGATTCAAGTACCTCAAGGGCATTAACAAGGTGGAAAGGGAGAACATATTCCATATTAACAGTAGTATATAAACCAAAATAAGTGTCCTCCAATACAGGACATGCTCATTAAATTACTGAATTCAACAAACAAAAATAAGAGCACCATCCACCATCATATCAGTAGAAGCATTATTTTCTTTTATTGTTTTCAAAAGTTTTCAAAGCAAGCACATATCCAAACATACAATTGTAGAACACTCCCCCTGTGGCCCCTAAGGGAGATGTCAGGAAGTTCTTTGTTTTACAGAAAGGGCGGTGGATGCATGGAACAGCCTGCCCCAGGAGGTGGTGGCAGCCCATACAGTGGTGGGCTTCAAACATGCATGGGACAGAAACAGAGGAATAATAGGAAGAGAAAGCTAAAGCCAATGACCAGACAGGGTCACTGGATGCTTTCTTAGGCAGCTTAAATGGACAGACTGGATGAGCATAGCGGTCCTTATCTGCCGACAGCATCTATGTATCTATGTAAATGGAGAGAATTGTACAGTCCTAGAGCTTGGACAAAGGGGAAAGTAGGGATTTGTGGAGTAGGATTGATCCTTTTACTCTTTTGACAGAAAGAGTTAGAGATGAGAAAAGAGTGAAATCCCTTACAACAGGTGCACAGTTTTATTTTTTGTTTAATTATGCTCCCAGTAAGGGAGAGGTTTACATGGTCCTGGGATACCATCAAGAGAAAGTGAGAGACCTGCTCAGCCACCCGATATGTGGATTTCAGTAGCTGCCAACAGATCTCCTGCCCTCTTTGCTTGCTTGGCCTTGCAGGGTGCAGAACCAATCAACAGCTCCTTAACAAAGTGAAGGAGCAGTCAGCAGCACAAGAAGATTTGCTTGTAGAACCTTACCCACCCTCTGTCTGCCTCTATAAGTATGGCTTAGGGTGGGGGGGTGGCTAAGGAGGGTGGACTGGAAGAGCATTTTTTTGTTAGGCAGCAACAGTTGTCCTGGAAGTGCAAGCCAAGTGCCTTAAGAGCTGCCTGAAATGCCACTTAGAGGAGCAAGGTTAGTTCTCCCTGCTAGTGGGCAGTGTGGTGGAGTGAACTGAGCACTTGCTCAGTATTTAAGAGCACTGAGCTGAGATAGGGAGCAGTTGATGCTTCCTGATTGGCATTTATTGTTGGTGGTGGCCTCTGATTAGCAGATCTGCAGGAACGCTGTTCCTGGTTGGTCCGTTTTTGAGTCTTTGCATCGGAGTGAAAGTTGGGGAAGCAGATGAAAGGAAGGGTAAAAACAGCTCCTCTATGAACAAAGTAAAAGAAGGTTTGCTGTTTGAACTGTTAGTGCTTGAAAAGCACCAGCTGCCACCTTGAAGCTGGTTTAGATACTCCGGGATGGTGCAGCAGGGGATGATCGGCTGAAAAAAAATTAGTCTATTTTTTTTTAGGCCTAGCCAGTTGTCCTGGAAGTGCAAGCCAAGTGCCTTAGGAGCCACCTGAAGTGCCACTTAGAGGAGTGAGGTTAGTGTTCCCTGCTAGTGGGCAGTGACAGAATAAAAGATTAAATAAAGCAAAATGGTAATATTAAATGCATGTTAAAAATTGAAAATAGAGCAAGAATCAACATTAGGAGGTCTGTTAGATTATATATTGACAAGCAGTGCTAGAGTAAGAAATAATGTCAATGGTAGAGGTCTTCAAGTACATGAAGGGGTTAAATAGGGGAAAAGCAGTCAAGGTGCTCCGAAGGAAGGGGGGAGCAACTAGAGGGCATGGGTGGAAGCTGGAGGGAGGGTGATTCAGGAAAGAAAGGAGGAGGTGCTACTTCACTGAGAGGGAGATGGAGCCATGGAATGTGCTGCCCAGGGGAATGGTGGTGGCAGAGACAGTGGAGGGGTTCAAGAGGGGGTGGGACAGGTACAGGGGAAGGGTTCTGGATGCAAAGTCCTGTGCAGTGGGAATACCTGGGACTGGGAAGGGAGAAGCCAGAGAGGATGAGGGGGGCAGCAAGGTCAGCTCCCAGCGTGGGGGCTGACCAAACGAGCAGACGCAAAAGACCATTAGGCCTATTCTGCTGGCATTTTAGTATGTTAGTATGTTAGTATCCTACTAAAAGTCAAGTTATTTTATATATCAATGTATGGTGGTAGTACAACTTTCATGTATTGATAAAACAAAATGCTACATAGTTTACAACATTTTCCAACTTTATTGATTTATTGGAAATATATGCGATAGACAATGTCCTAAATCAGACTATGCAATTTAACTTCATGAGTGAGGGGCAGGGACATAGCTCATAAGTGGCAGAACCATAAATAAGTTATAAAGATCCTGCCATTTCACACATTTAGATAAATTGTTTATTTTGAGTATTTGATTCTTATATCAGTCCATAAGTTGTAACTTTTGAATCAGCTGTTTGTGTAAAGACTTAAAGATTGAACTATTTGGGCCCAATTCTAAACAGCATTACACCTGGCCACAAGATTTACACCAAACCTGATGGTGTAAATCACACCTTGAACCAGGCATAACGCATATCACGATTCCAAGTTGTGGCTTTCCCTATGCCATTTGTGGGTTGCGCCAAAGGTTGGCTATGCCACCCACTACACCTGCAACCCACAGCTGCATGGCACAAGGGTGTGTTATGGCAGCAACTCTTCCCTATTCCAGAGGGGTGGCTGTCGTAACCCACTTATGCCATTCCAGAACAGGGAATGGCATAGCGGGGTTAGACCAGCTAGGGGGTGGTCTAAGGATCATCCATCCTGGCTCAGTGACAGATGCCCACTCCGCAGCACTGTGGAAGTTGCAGTATTGTACTCCTTGTGTCCCCCCTACCCTGTCATGCCCCCAACCCCCTGAACTTTGGGGACCCAGGGGTCCATTCCCATCACTGCCCCCCCAAGCGCATGTGCCAACCGGCCAGCCCCCTCCAATGCCCCAGGTGCTTGCTGTTGCATTTCAGGGTGGGGGCTCCAGGGGGGCAGTAGAATGCGTGCTGTGATTTGTGGTACCCAGGTCTGGTGCACCATTCCTTTGGCACTAGCCTGTGGCTGCCGCAAGTCATGGGTGTAAGTGCTGGGGACCCTTCTTGTCCTGGAATATGGCGCAGGGTCCCTGGCATAGCACCACATGGCACAACTCGCATACGCCCGTGAGTTGCACCACGTGTTTTAGAATCAGGCCCTTTGTCTTTAAATTCAACAGCTGACTCCAGGTCAGGGCAAAGAAACAGTGATGTCATCAGCGTTATGAATGCTGCTCTCTGATCATAACTCTTTCATAACTTTCATAACTCACTCTTGGCTCTGCCATTCATGAGACATGGTCTTGCCTCTAATTCATGATGATAAATGGGATATTCTAAGTCTGGCCATTGCACATCCTACATTTACCAGGGAAAATGTATCATCGCTGGTGTTGTATGAATATTGTTATGTAATGTTGTTACACTCATTTAGACCATACCTTTTCTACATTTGTTACACTTACTTTACCTTTTATATAAACAAGCTAAGATGGCTGATTCATTATTTAAAAATTTGTAGAAATTAAATTACTTAAATGCATGCACAAAAAATTATATTTCAGTCCAATGAATATTAAACATAAAAAGTAGAGGTCTTAAGATATTAGTGGTTCTTCTATTAAATAACCATTGCACTGTTTTCTAGTTGCTAAAACAAACTATATGGTGAAATATGCTGCTGACTAACAAATACTAACAAATTCTGCTGCTTAAATGAGAAATAATTTTACTTTTGTAAAGCCCCCTCCTCCTCTTGCTGGCCAAAAGTGTCATATAATAAAAGCATATTTACAAGGTCAGACTTGAACCTAAAACATGGTGCTCATACTAGTTTTGTAATTTATTGTATTGTAGACTTATTTAATATGTACTACATTATTATCTGCCTGGAATGGTGGTAGTTCAGGTGGATGTTAAAGATCCCAAGGTACTTATCGAAAAGAGTAGGGGAAAATTTTATTAAAGAAAGCTGAAAAGAACATATAAGTAATAATAATAACAACCATCAAACAAAAGATTTACATAAACAAGAGGTAAAGAAACCAAAAAAAAAAAAGAATAGACTCATCCTATTTTATCCTTCATAAAAGGAACATTTTGCCAGCGTTATTACCCATGCACTATGTTGCATACAAGTTACTTCAAGCATACTTTGTTTATATAATTCTTGCTCAATAACATTAATTATTGTCTGTGGGTCCTGGTATATCTGCGTAAAACAAATTTACACCGAGTTTGCCATAAGACAAATTTTATAGAAGAGAATATCAGACGTGTTAATCCTTCACTTAACCCCAAATTTCGTAAACTAAACCCTCCGACTACTTCTGCATAAGTAATCCTTTTCCAATGTATATTACCCCATTTTTGTACTAGTAATGTCCAAAATTCACATACATATGGACACTGAATCAGAAAATATTGCATGGTTTCTTCTTGTGCAATACAGGTCAGTCTGGGACACATACGTTCTTCTACTGATTTATGTTTTGCGTTCCCCTTAACAGGCGACCATGAGAACATAGCCATGTGACATCCCATAGCTTTAGAGGGATATGGGGATCTTTTAAAGTTTCTAACACTCTAGATTGCTGATGCTGTGCTACATCTTTAAACATTGCTGAGGAAATGCACACCTGTTGCTTAATGAAATCATAGACCATTTTACTAGAGTTTAGGTGCACAATTTACATTGTTATTTTCCATTTTTTCATTTTCCCGAGGGCTGGTCTAAAAAAGAAACATTTTGTTTTAACCTGGGCTGTCAATATCTTCTGATCTAATCATGTTTGATAAAGTGGTCTCATCCAATGTCTGGCGTATAAGGTCCAGATTGCTGAACTGGGTTTTGCTGAATCCAGTAAGTTTGTTTTGAAAAAAATACTATAAAAAAATACTGCTGGGTTTATTAAATTTAGACCTCCTTTCCCTACCGTTAAATACAAAATTTCTCTCTTAAAGGGGTTTAAGTGATTTCCCAAAATGAAATGAAAAGCTAAACTTAAATGGGAAACTTCCAAATTACAAGGCAGAAGGTACATAGCGCTAATAAAAATATCGGCAATAAAAAGATTTTAACTACAGCTACTTTTTTCTTTTTAGATTGTTGCCAGGTTTTCCATACCGCAACTTTAGAGGAAGCAATGTCTAATTTAGCCTTCCAATTAAAATATCCATTATCCCCCCCTTCCAAACCAAATCCCTACAAATTTAAAAGGGTTCATAGACACTTTTATCCCTTGCAATGTAGTCTTCCGGGGGACAGTGTCACTCAATGGGTAAACAACGCTCTTTCCTTTATTCAATTTCGCACCTGTTTCTTTAGAATACTGGTCAAGCAACTCCAGTACCTGTTCCCCTGATTCCTGATCTGCAACCATAACACATACATCATCTGCATATGCTATTACACGCACCTCTATATTTCCACCTATTGGTTTAATACCCCTAATGCTCAAGTCTTGGTGTAGTATACGCAACAGTGGGTCTAAATAAAACACATAGAGCAAGGGGCTGAGTGGACAACTTTGACAAACTCTTCATGAAATTTTAATATATGGCCCAAGCATCCTGTTTACCAAAGGGATAGCCTGTGCATTTTTATATAGTAGTTCTATCCATGTCACAGAAATACATGGAATATCATAATGGAGTAAAATCCGAGATGTAAACTGATGTGGAACTCTGTCAAAGGCCTTCTCCTGAACCAATAACATAATGTATCCATTTAGTTCCTCCCCCTTACCTTGTTCCACTATTTCCCGTATTAATAATAAATTATGCTGAATCACTCGATCTGGTACTGTACACATTTGGGCCAGGGAAATAAGTGTAGTAGCGACATGAACTAGTCTGTTATGAGGTATTTTTAGTAATATTTGATAGTCTGTATTTAACAAGCTAAGTGATCTCCAGTTATTAAGATCTGCTCTGTCACCTTGCTTAAAACTAAAATCTGAATAGCAACACAAAAGTGAAGATCAAGTTTTAAGTTTGCCATTTCAGCTTTTAAATTTGTAATTTGAGTAGTTAAGTTTATATGTTGTGTATTAATAATGGAATATACTTTAGCCAATTGTGAATGAAGTTTAAGATATGATTTATAATGATCATTACAATTTTGTGTTGAGTGTTTCTGAAACAAGGACCTCAGGCCCTGTTTTGTCTCTTCCCACCAGGGACTGATATTATTTTCTAATACAGCTGTAGACATCCGAGCTTTTAAGAATTCAGTTACACTAATAACCAGAGTATCCTCCTGTAATGTAGATATATTCAAGTTCCAATAACTACGACCATGGCGGGGGCCAATGACCCCACCCAATTCCACACAGAGAATAACAGGATTTGATGTCTCCAAAGGAATTGTCTCTGCTTTATGTATATATAAGTTTTTTGGGGTTAATAAAAAACCTGTCCTAGTGGATAATGCCCCTCTATGATACGTGTACCCTCCCTGTGGATGCAAGACTCAAAAAGAGTCCTGCAGTTGACACTGTTCAAGGATAAGATTCAGACAATTAGAATCACAATATAGCTTTTTTGTGGTAGCACCTCTATCAAGCCGATCCACAACACAATTAAAGTCTCTCCCCCCCAGAGAATATGTTAGGTAGTAAGCAAATATGGTTTAATTGTGTTAAAGAGATTTATTCTATCTTTTTTTGAGGGGGGGCATAGATAGTGATCAATCTCCAACGATCTCCATTATAAAAAAAATCTAATAATAAAGCTCTTCCCAATGAGATGTCTACCATTCTGGAGACCCTGAATTTGTCGCCTCTGAACAAAATCCCAATACCATCGCAAGTCTCAGTGCCAAATGAAAAAAAGGAAGGCCCCAACACCACAATTTCTGGGCTAGCTGAACTAAGGAATCTGTATTTAATCTGGTGTCCTGTAGCAAACAAATATCACATCTTAAGTCCTTTAATACTGAGAATGTAATTAGTCTATGTGTAGCATTCCTAATACTATTAACATTAGCCGTAGCTATGGTTAAGGTTGTTAAAGACTCTGAGAGAGAAGGGGGAAGGGGTAACTAAGGTGGCTTTTTCAACCTAGAACTTCTCCTTGTTCTTACACCAGTGTTTTTCTTTCTATCAGTGTCAACCCTCTTTTGTTGATCTTCTTCTGACTCCGAAGAACGAGGGACCAAGGAGGAAGCCTCAGAATCCCCACCTTGTTACTACTCCTGTGTACCTCTGGACAGTGGCTCATATTTGTTGGTTAATATAATTCCTTCTTCTTCAGGCTCACAAGCTTTTGCAACTTTAGTACAAGGTCTAGAATGATTGTTTAATACTCCTTTGTTTTGCTGTGTTTTTAACTGGCTGAGGGGGAGGCATTTCTATGATCGGTATTGCACTTTCCGACTCCACTATAAGGGTAGTTTTCTTCCATATCAACCAGTAAGGGGCCGTTTATCTCTTCTGGTTCTAAATTACTAACTGGTTCCTCCACCACAACCTCCACACAGGGTGAAGAAGGCTGTGGTGGTGGTGGGGGAGTTTTAGAAACTGTGTCATCAGATTGAGGCTGGTCTGAATGAGTTCTCTGTTTCGCCATATCTTTCTTTTGTGCTTCTTTTATAATAGTATCCTGGCTCACATGATCTGTTCAATTGTGTGTAGCCCATGGGCAAGATCTGTAAGTGTGGCCTGTCTCCACACACAAATTGCACTTTAATTCCTCCTTACAGTCTGAACTATGGTGGCCAAAGGACAAACATAGGTTACTCTTTAATCTGTCGCATGCTGAACCTAAATGTGTGTAGGCCCCACATTTAAAACAGGCCCGTGGTTGCCCAGGATAAAAACAATGGCCTCTCTCTTTTCCCAGAAATAAACTATTAGGTAAATGTACTGGGCCTAGACTGTTGTTTCTTAACCATACCTTTTATTTCCAACCACCATTCCATAAATGTTCCTTATCAAAAATTGGTTGTGGAGTTTCAGTCACATTACATTTTTGCTGCATCCAATATGTAATATCATGTACAGATACAGATTCATTTCTAAACAATACCGTAACATTTCTAATAGATGGCTTAGTCAAAGGGAGAGCTTTAAAAGGTAGCCATGTTTCAGTATATTTTGGAGAGTCATATTTGGTCCAAAAGTGATCTAACCCCTGTGGAGTATTAAAACTCACATCATAAAAAGTAGCACCTGAAACATGAATTAAAGCATGCATTTCATTTGAAACAAATCCAAATGAGGCCTTCAATAAATGTCTACCAATATGCAGACAATCAGGAGCAATTTCCACCCCCCCTAAATATTCAGCATTACACTGTTGCAGGGGGGCAGAGAAAGGATCTTGTTTTCTAAAATGTTCCCATGCAGTTTTTGATTGTTCCAAATAGTTTGCATGCTGCTGTGGAAGGTTCTGTTCAAAGTCCATATTTTCTCTCCACTCAGAGGAACCAGGTATAGGTTCTTCAGATTCTGAGGAAACAGATTCTGAAGGAACGGGTAGTTCATGCTCCTGTAAGTCTCGCAAGTCACCAGCATTTTCTTTTTGCCCTATTCGGGCTGTCTCTTCTTTGACATTATTTGTTTCAACAATTAAGTCTAACTCAGGAGAAATCAGTCCCGGAATTGGGCTGTGCGTGGGGTCAGGAACCCATATACCAGTTTCTTCCATCCCTGCATTCAAGAGGGAAAGTTCTAAGGATGTCAGAGAGTTTCTGTGTGACTTTAAATTACTCTGTTCACTGCCTCTACCCTTTCTTAACCCCAATCCAAGTAATGAAAAATCTACTGTGCTTGTAGTCGAGGAGGTAAGTGTTTTTAAAGTACTCACAGAATCACAAATTCCTTCATTCATACCGTGGGCTACCTTCGGCACTGAAAGCCGAGCTGCAGCTGTCACACTCTCTTCCACTGGCTCTGACTCAGACTGGAGGAATGTTTTTGATGCGGATGTGTCATTAAGCTGATTTACAGCCTTCTCAGCTGTAGCGTTGTCTGTTTCCTGGCATTCAGCCAGTTTCTTAACCACTGCTGCAGCTTGCCTCAAGAAATTAGGTTCCACAGTATCTGTTGCAACTGCAGATATTTCCAGCACATTATCCAACCTTTCTGTACAGCGTGTAGTTTCTCCAAATCATAGCTATTTATTTTGCTGAAAAATATTTTCCAGCCAAGCAGCGTCAGAAGTAAAGAGCCCCTGAGGTGTCCTCGCTGAATCATGAGCAATAAGCGACACCTCTCTATCCAGTTCCACCGCATTTCCAACAACCAAAACGGTCTCCTGAGCTGGAACTGTGGGCTGAGAGACCTTCACACCCACAGGTACACCAGCAGAATGATCCTTGAACACATATTCCTCCATAGCAGTAGCCCTCTACTGTCAGAGTAGGGGAATTTCCCATGTCCTGGTCAAATTTCCCTCATTCACTAATAATCTGGTTTAAGGTCAGTTGGCATTCATCTGTATCCCCTTCCCCCGAGTCTTGCCTGAAAATAGGCAGGATTCGTCTAGTGTACTTACCTGGTCAACAAAAACTAAATAAATAAATAAATAAATAAATTATCTTTCGCTGCTTTTGCAAGTGAAGCTTGTGAAAGCAAGGAAGAATATGTATTGCTAGAAGGGAGAGTGAAATGTTCGCAACACAATTAAGGTCACAAGATTAATGAAAATTAAGATGTAAATGACACAGTTACTAGTTAAATAATGTGTAGTATTTACAAAACTTAGAAAAAGTCGAAAAATATTTTTTATCATTTTTTTAAACCGTCCTGTAATGTTTTGTGTCAGTACAAAAAATAGTGTTAACATACTCCATAACCATTGAAAAACCATATCAACATGCTGTAGTTTTCAATTCTAACTGGTGTCACAACTAAAATAGCATTACCAAAAAGTGGCTTTTGTACAATGTTGACATATTCACAATATTATCAACACAAAAAAATGGTATTGACAAAGCTAATTCTTAGTAGCTGGTTTCCAAGCTTTCATTAAAAACATAGGTTTCTAACCCAAAGTGTTCCTAAGTTAGAACTTTCTAAATGCAATTTCTTTAAAATTGGATACCATTGGAACCATGAGGGCTAGAGACTTATTTTTTTTTAATGAGGGCTTGGAGTCAACTAAGTTATTAAGTATATAAGTTTTTAGAAAGTTTATATATCAATACAAGATAGTGCCACAGCTACTATATATGGTATTAAAAATGTAAAATGGCTCACTAAACTTTTAAAGTCCTGTTATTTTTAACAAAATATTATATTGAAGTGTACAGATGTAGTGACACATAGCAACTACATTTCTAACTATATAACTATATTTATAGCTTCCTCCTTCTTGCTCCCACTACTCTCCAATGGAGTCCTCATACTCCACTCCACTCAGGTCATCACTCTTGAAAAACTCAAGCAAACCTACCACAGGGTCACATGCTTTGCACCAGCGCTAATGCAAGAATGCACCACTGTTCTGTCCTGGCCTCCCTAGGCCGGCCTTCCTTTGAAGCCAGACTACAATACCCCACCCTCTGCCTTACCTACAACTTTGTTCATAAATTCACTCCTCCCTGCCTCATAGACATTGTCCAACATAAACCCATGACGAGGTCCCTAAGGTCATCCGACTGTCCTCTTCTCTCCATTCCAAAACCCCACCTGGCCGTGGGTCGACAAGCATTTGCCTTTTCTGGGCTTTCCCTCTGGAACTTCCTACCAACTGCAGCTCTGACATGCCCCTCCATCCACTCCTTCAAGTGTTCTCTTAAATCCTACCTTGCTTCCCCTGAGCCTTGCTCCTGTGCCTAAGTTATCCCACCTTGGCTTCCAGTTTATTTCCTTGTCCCTTTTCATCTCTGTCTTGCTGTACCCTGTTGTGCCATTCCTGCTCTGCTGTGTTTTGACTGTTTCACTCCCACTTCAACTGTGATCCAGTGTTATGGAATTCTTTGCCTCTGTTTTATCTTTTAAAACTCAGCTGTATGAACTATAAAAATCTCTGCCCATGCACATTGATTATTTATTGTAAATCGCTACCTCTGTACTTGCTTAATCTGTATAATTTTATAAATACTGTACATGTATCTTGTATTTTGTATATTTTATTGTGTTCTATGGACTATTGTAAAAGTGCTATTGTGCACTTATCTGTTGCTTTTATGTATTGTTTCTTTGTAGCTACCCTTTTACTCTCCCCCAGGTCACCCCTGAAAAAGGGACATTCTGTCTCAGGGGGCCTACCCCATTACCAAAATTTCAAATAAATAATTAAATAAATATATATTGGCAGTATCTATTCATGTTGATCAGGCTCCAAAAAGGTTTCTACATCTTAAATGTTACAGCTTTTGGAATATCATTTCAAGCATTATAAAATATAAAAGAATTTATTGGAAATGGTTAGAAGATATAGAGTATATTGGACAGTCAACTATACCTTGATAAAGCACACGTGACCAGTGTGGAACGTTGGTACATATTCTGTGGTGGATGTCACTATGTTTTTACTATTTTATTTATGGAATAAGTTGTTTTTTTTAACCTATACCCAATATTGGGTTTTAATTTGTTTAGCAACTGTGCTGCCTGACTTTTGTTTCTTGTGCAGCTATACACAATCAGTGTGTTCTGCCAAAGAGGAGTTCTGATTCCCTCTGAGCTTGAAAGGGAAGTTCAAGAGATCGGGGGGAATCAGAACCCCAAGGTGTCAGAACATACTGGTTGTGCATAAAGTTGCTCATCCTCTATTTTTTTTATAGTGTATTGTATTATGTGAAATGTACATGCTGTGGTTCTTTCACTTTCAGAACAAAACTGACTTGTGCAGTCTCTAGAGGCTTCAGAATGCTGTTGTACCACAGAAGGGTGCAGTCACGTTCCACGACCTTTGAACTGTGGCACAACAGCATTTTTAAAAGGGATGGACTTCTGTACAGAACAATGCTCTACTATACACTATATTAGTATTTTTCTGTCAAAGAATAAACACACTCTTTTCTAGTTTAATTTGAATTGCTGCTTGTGAAATTCTGTTTTATATTTTATTTTTATTTAGTTTTATTTTTCGACAAGATAGAACTGTTAGGACTTTGCAGCCCAGTTTACAAAGTTGTCCTGTTTAGGTATGCAGTTTCTTATATACAGGTTAGGAATACAGGAGGATATAGACTGACAACATTACATAGTGGCATATAGCAAAATAACAAATGTGGTGACACCTAACAAATAAGTAGTCAGATAAAAACTTAGCACATGACCAATTTGGAGTAGATGAAAATAGAATCAGTGACATGTGCAGGTATCATACAGATAATTATTTAACAATATTTTAAATGATTTAATAGGGTTCTATAGCATAACGGCGATCGTAGAATAGTGATCTCCGTTTGGATGAGTGTACATCGCCGAAAAAGAATTTTGGCGATGCACACTTGTGACAAATGGGAAAAGGGTCCTTGAGATCCATGGGCTTCCTTTTCATGCAGGGGGATGTGGCCTCCCGCACCCTCCTACTAAAGCATTCTCAACTCCAGAGGGGTGCATGTCAAGGAGAGGGGGGTGAAATACTTAAAAAACAAACAAACAAGCCGCCTGATGGCAAAAAAAAAGCTGCACTGCACCGGACTCGAACCCTGTACCCTGCACCTTTGAACTGACCACCCTCACCACCATGCTAGTGAACCAGCTTGGCAGCTGTCTGCCACATCCCCTCCCACATACCTTTCCTCCCTTTCCTCTCCCCCGTGCATGTACGAGTGTGCATACATGCACGTACTTCCCATTGTCCTGCCTCACCCACTCAGTTATCCAGTCACTAGGTAGCCCTGAACACAGGCATAGTAACTGAGTCACCATTTTTGTAAGTGCTCAATTGTGGTCACCTTGTTCACAGGTTACCATTTAATAGTAGGTGCCTTCCTAATTTCTGGGGGCAGCTTGTTCAATTGCGTTGCAGCCCACCAGTTGGAGTTCATTTTTATGGCTGTGGGTGGAGCCTGCAGCCATCATGCTGTCTGTAGCCGGAAAAACGGAATATCGTGGAACACATTTTTGGAATTTTCAATGTATCCTTCCACACCTACAAATCACTATGCCAGCTGAAATAAAATACTCTCTTCTTTCTGTTTAGAATAATGGAGACAGAACTCCAAGCTGCTTGTCAGATGGCCATTAGGAAACTGAAACAGCTTGTTAAATAGTGGTTGCCTATTAAACTGGAGATTTGTTTACCCCCTTCGAAATGCAACAACTTGCACATTTAAATACTTAGTATTTAAACATTTTCTTGCTACTAACTTCAGTTGGGCAGGTATTGTCTTTCAAGAAAGAGTCATACCTCATGAATGTCACCCTTTCCCAGCAGTGAATCTAAAAAGATTTACACTGTTTTTTTAACCTGTTAAGACACTATCTGATAAGCACTGTCTCAGTCATATGCCAAGTCTTCTGTGAACTATCTAGGCTAACTATATAGCAATCAGCAGACATTTTTTACTATGCTTTTTTGGGAAAAAATATATTGAGCTACATGCATGCACACACACACACATGATCCTCATGGCCATAACATTCAAAATAAACACTGCAGTCTAATATGTTATAAAACAATAAATAAACTGTTTGTTTATGTCAGTGAACACAGTGAAGTTGTAAATTTCCTTTAAATATTTCTTATCCTATATTTTGTGTCCTGGATAGCGCAGGGGAGATGCTACATATCATAGGGATCTTCATTTTACATGTTTTGCACAATATTTACTCAGGATGTCCCAGATGAGATGCAATATCTTGTTTTCAGTGGGGTCATGATTCTACCATTTTTATAATGTATTTATTCAGGGTAGCCTAGTCCAGATGTAAAATATTGTTTTTGACGTGTTCTTATTTTACATGATGCAGCATAATATTGTGTAGATGTAGAGCCCTACTTAAAATAAGATGCCATGTCTTCTGTGAACTATCCAGGCTAAATATATTGCAATCAGGAGGCATATTCTAGGAGAACACATTGCAAAAATGTGTAAAAGGAAGACCACATTAAAACTGCCTCTCAGCAGATCTGCATTGTGTAAATTCATTAGAAATAATGGGTAAAAGCATCCCAAAAGCTCTCCACAGCCATATTGGCTCTGACCAGATTTTGTTCCGTATGAGATGGATATTCTCAGAAATGTCCCTGTTTTTTACTTCCCATAAGTTGTGTGTGTATTATGGGTCCACTCTTCCTGAGTTCTGATGTGTTTGTGGGGTCCTTATTCAGTTTATATGTGGTTAAGGCTTTTGATTTCTCTTGTCTTTGTTTTACCAAATCCCACTGTATGTCAGTGTATATTAGGCAGTGGTGATGGTTGTAGTCACATCCTAGTGCAAATCTTGCTAGGCTGTTGTATGTTCTGTCTAACTTCATCTGTGATGTGTGGGCAGCATGTTGGTAAGCTAGGCTACCATACTGTAGTGTGGATAAAAACAGTTGGGTCACTTTCACTTTCTTAGTGTGTCTGAGGATGTAGAGAGCCTTCCTTCTTAGTGCTCTTAGTTGTTTATTTACTTTGCTAATAATGTTATTTATGTGCATGTCAAATTTAAGTGCCTTGTCTATCATGACCCTGAGGTATTTGTATTTCTTGACACTGGTTAATGTTTGGCCATTTTTTTTTATTTGATATTCAGAAAGTCCTTTGAGTCAGAGACTCATTTACAAAGGTTCCACGTCATACATACATTGCACAGGGGCTGGGACTTAAGATACAGAAGGAAAGAAAACAGCACATTACATAGTAACATTAAATAAAAAAACAGGTTACATAGTTGTTTCAATGTGGGTTAACAGAGAAATTTAGGAAATTAAGCACAGCCAGGAGGGAAAGAAAACAAAAAATGTCAGAGAGATCCTGTAGGAGGCTGATTGTCATGTTTCATAAATGCATTTGAGGTACATTGAACTGCTAAAAGCTTGTTTGTAAGGAGGCAAGACAGATCAGGTTTCAAGGGCAGTCACATCTATTTGAAGCCTGCAGGTATTCCCTTAGCTTTGATTTATATGGGACCAACCTTCTTTCCTCAGCTACATGGATAGGGAGGGAGTTTGTCCAGGACGGGGCCCTGAAGTTGAAGGTGCGTTGGTATTGGGAGGTCCGGCCGTTGGGTACCCACAGTAGCCACTTGCATGAGCTACGGTTTGTTTTGCCTAGTGGTGTTGGGAGGATAATTTGGTGTAGTGAGGGTGGGGTGAGGCCTGGTAATACCTTTTTGGCCATAAGGCAGGTATGGTACCTGATTCTGTTATCCAGGTTTAGTCAGTTTGTGCTGCTGTATAGGGAGCAGGAGTGAGTGAGACGATCACATCCTAGGATGAGGCGGCAGGCTTTGTTAAGCACAAGCCGGAGCCTGCTTAGGGCTGTGAAGGGTGCAGCACTGTAAATTAGGATGCCATAGTCAAGTAGGGAGAGGATCGAGGAGTTTATGGTAAGCTGTAGTGTCTCAGGGGTGAGGCAGTGTTTGTACCGATAGAGTACACCTAGCCTGGAGCTAAGAGCAGTAGTTAGGTGTAGGATATCTTGATTAAAGCTGAGGGCGGGGTCTAAAGTGATCCCTAGGTATTTAAAGTGGTATACTTGTTCTAGGGGGGTCTGATTAGCAGTGAGAAATTTGGGGCACAGGTTTTTGTGTGGGTTTTGAGGGTGGGCGAATATCATGACTTTAGTCTTATTATAGTTGATAATAAGACGGTGGGTGGTGAGCCAGTCTTCGATTTCACAGAAGGAGAGCTGGAGGGTTTGGTGGAGTTTGAGGGGAGCTGGGTTGGAGGCGAACAAGACTGCATCATCTGCATAAAGGAGCAGATTTCTGGAGCAAGAGGATGGGAGGGAGTTGAGGTATAGGCTGAAAAGTAGGGGGCCAAGTATGGAGCCCTGTGGAACACCGGATCGGATTGGGAGGCAGGGTAATAGGACAGGGCCTATCTTGACTCTCTGCATTCTATCAGAGAAATAACTGGAGAACCATTTTAGGGTGTCATTGGAGAGACCCGTGTAGGCCAGGGTATTTAGTAAGAGGGCATGGTTTACTCTGTTGAATGCTTTAGATAGGTCCACGAAGATGGCACCCGAGAGGTGGCCGTGGTCCAGGGCTGAGTGGACATGGGAGGTAAATACAAGGAGGGCAGTAGTGGTGCTGTGGCCCTTGCGAAAACCATGTTGCTGCCTGGTTAGAAGGTTATATTTATTCAGGTGTTCAGTGAGTTGGTCGGTGACCATACATTCTAGTGCCTTTGACGGGGGGGGAGGGTAGGATCGAGATGGGGCGGTAATTATTTGTGGATGTTCGGTCACCACTTTTATGGATAGGTGTGATATAGGCTGATTTCCAATGGGTGAGGAATTTCCCTTGGCAGAGGGAGCGATTGAGAATGTGGGTGAGAGGGGCAAGGACTTCCTGGAGGGTGAAGTGGAGAAGTCTATGGTCTAGGGAGTCGTGACTGTAGTGGTTTTTGCTTAAAGCTTTAGTAAGGTAGGGTTTCGCAGTCTCCGGTGTAAGGACTCATAGGTAGAAAGGCGCTGCATGAGGGTGGTGAGGTATGTTACGGTCCGTTGGGGGGGTCGAAGAAGTTTGGGGTCAACACATGGGAGAGATCGGAGAAAGCGGTATTTAGGGCTGCGGCTATGCTGACAGGGTCGGCGGAGAGGCTGCCATCAATGAGTATTTGGTCAGGTGGTAGATTAGGGCCCTTGCCACAGAGTTCCTTTATGTTCTCCCAGAACTTGCACCCATTTCCCCAGGCGGAGGTTAAGGTGACTTTTTAATAGTTAGCCTTGGCGGTGCGTACGGCCCAGATGCATTTGTTTCGGGCCTCCGAATAGCGTTGCCTGTCCTGAGGCTGTTGGGTCTCATTGGCCAGGTGCCATAGAGCATCACGCTGGTGTAGTTGGCCTTGGAGGTGGTCCGAGAACCATGGGGCATGGTTCCCCTTGGTCACAGTTTTGGCGAAAGGGGCGAACTTGTCATAGGCTGCATTAAAGGTGTTGACAAACAGTTCGAAGGTGTGGTCAGGGTCGAGGGTATTTGTAAGGGGTGTCCAGTCCCAATCTCTGAGGTATGCCTTGAGAGTGGTAATTTGCCAGGCCCTAGTTTATGTTGTGTAGTAATTTTAGGCACAGTTTTGAGGTGGGTACCAGACCAGTTGCAGAGTACTGGTGAGTGGTCACTTAGGGTGTCGGGGAGGACTTAGGTGCTTGTTATTTTGTGGGGGCGGTTGGTGAAAACTAGGTCAAGAAGGGTTGATGTCCCCGTGCGGGCAAGCAGCCGGGTGGGTGTTTTGACGACCTGGGTGAGGTCGAGGGCAGCAGCCTCATTTATGTAAGGCGCGGCTGTTTTGGCCAGCCAATTTATGTTGAAGTCCCCCAGTAGTATTTTTTCTTGTTTTGGGGGTAGGGTGGCGAGGTGGGACATGATGGCTTGGAAGGCTAGCTTCTGGTCTCTGGGGGGGACATAGGTTGTGGTGAGGAGGAGAGGGGATATAGACCTGCCTAGAGTAATTTTTAGGGTGAGGGCCTGAGCCCTGGATGTTAGCACTGGCATGGGGAGAAGGTGGCCAGTGAGGGAGTCCTTGAGGTAGGTAGCACAGCCGCCACCTCACTTTCCCATATGGTCGGTGCGAGAGAGGCAGTATCCAGGGAGGTTAACTGCCGAGTTGGGGACAGAGGGGGAGAGCCAAGTTTCGCACAGGGCAATGATGTCTGGGTTGTCCTGGAGTACCCAGCCCTGAAAAGAATCCCATTTTTTTTGCAGGCTGCAAATGTTTAGTGAGGCAATGCGCAGGCCATTTCCAGGGGATGGTTGGGTTGGTGTGGCAAGCTGGGGGCCCGGGTTTGGGTGAACATTACCTGTCAGCAGAAGAAGAATGAGTGACCTGAGTCAGTTTCAATTTGCTCGAGTAGTAGGTCTTCGGCATTTATACTGTGTGTAGCTGATGGTGGGTATTGGTAGTTTCATCGTAAGGGGGCAGATAGGAGGAGAAAGCGGGGGTTGTTTTGTTATGGAAGTGGTGGGAGGTTGGCAGGAGAAAGGGGGCTCCAGTGGGTGACTTGACATGGGAGATGACATCCAGGGGTGCGTGTGGATGTCATGTGTTGTGGGGGTTTGGGATAGTTTTGTGGCCAGGTTTGCATGGGCTGGTAGTGCAGGTGCAGTGGGGGTGGGCAAGGCTGGGAGTGCCAGCCAGAAAGTTGACAGAGGGTTTCAACATTTTGCCCCTTTTTCATGTTGTGAGTGGGGGGTGGAGGTGCCTGTGTAAATTGCAGGAGTAGAGCGATGAGGGTGAGTGGGAGCATGGTAGGGTAGAAACATGAGGAAAATATGTGACAGGGCTGGGGAGAAATGATGGAGAGAAAAAAAAGGGAAAAGCGTGAAAAGGTGAAAGGGCCTCTAGTGGTGGAGGAAGATAAGCTGCAGATGGGAAAGTGGCCTGGTAGGTTATTTTGTGATCATGTGATCAGAAAACAACCTATATATTTGGATGCCGACCAAGGGTGGTGGTGGGGGCGGTGGGGAGCCGAACATGTAGCGTTCGGCGGGGCAGAGCCAGCGTGGAGCTGAAGCAAGAAGCGAGACAAAGGAGACAAAACAGGAGTCGAGACTGCAGGAGCAATCCTGGTAAGCAAGCGGTCCTGCAGGGTTCAGTACCTGAGCGAGGTTTAGTTTCCAGCTGTTCAGTTCCAGATGAAGGGAGTGTGGGGGGAGGACTACTCTTTCAGCCCTCACGACCGCCGGTGAGCTCTGGAGGAGAGAGGAGGAGACAGGCAGATTATATAGGGCTCAGGATGCTTTCACTGTTTGGGGGGCAGGGTTCTGTAACTATAACTGGCAAATGGCAGCAAGATTCAATGCAGTTTAAGTTCAGTGCAGTTTAACTATAACACTGGCAAATGGCAGCAAATGAGTTCAATGCAGAGCGAGTTCAATGCGGTTTAACTATAACACAGCCAAGTGGCAGCGAGCGAGTTCAATGCAGTTTAACTATAACACTGGCAAATGGCAGCGAGTTCTATGCAGTATCTTAAAGTACTTGAGTGGCTAAGCATTTTCATAAGTATCTGACTTAAGGCAACAGTTTGTACAAAAAAGTAAGAAACGTCTTAAAGGGGAAGTAATTTAACTAAAAACTGTGTATGCATTTAAGCCAAAAAAATATATGCTATCGCCAATGTTGGGCCGCATTAAAGCTCCTCTTTAGCTCCGCTTTAAAAAAGGCACCAATTCTTTAGTGAGCCAGCGTGGAGCCGAAGCGAGAAGCCTAATGTTGAAGTTTAGATCTGGATTAGTTCTTTCCCTGTTGTTTATGAACAGCATCCCTTGGATCTGCTTGGTACTCAGGACCATGTTTGAGTTTACAAATTATTTCTTCAAACTACTGAATTCTGTCTGTAGAGTGTGCTCTAGGTCATTTATGGAATTTTCTTTCCCTATTAAGTCTCATCTGCATACTGTTTTATGTCTACCTTGTTAATGTAGGTGGGCAGATTGTTTACGTAAATCAGGAATAGCAAGGGACTTAGAATTCATCCCTGTAGTACTCCCCTTTGTAAAGTTAATGGGGTTGAAAGTGTGCCACTGATAATAACATGTTGCTGTCTATTACATGGGTATGATTGGAACCATGTTATAGCTATGTGGGAGAGTCCTGTTCCTGTAAGCCTTACCAGTAGTTTCTGGTGGTCCACCAGATCATTTAATCTGGTTTGGTACTGCCACAAAGGGCATCACTGCCAGTGAATACCCATGCAGTGATTTCATTCTGGTCTATAATAAATAAATTGAAATTGAGTGCCTAGGTCTATCTCCTTGATAGTATATAGGCAGAAGAGGGATTCCATATATATTTATTTATTTGTTTTTGTTTACTGGGTAGGTTCACTATACAATGGAATTGCCTATTTATAGGCACGACCTGGGAGTGTTAAAATCTGTTACTAGCACTCAGTTTCCCAAAACAGGCTATGCACTTTAGAAAGCTCAAAGCATTTTGCATAGTTCTTCCATTTGTGTTTGAAATATGAAGGTTTTACCAATGTGAAAGTTAACAATGTACACTACAATGTACATGGAACCCTGTTACAGTGGTCCACTATACTGGCCAGTCATCAGAGAGGTGGAGCTAGCCACTCCACTTTCATTTCACAACATTTCAGGCCAGCAGGGGAAGGGGGGCTTCCTTTTACAAATGCAATGGGAATTCTCATTCAATAATGGCAACAAGATAACTATTCCCTTAGGCTGAGGGCTCCTGTTTGATAGTACCTAGCAGCATACAAAAACACCAGACCTCATTGACTAGCTATGGCTTTTTAAGAATTATAATACTTTCCCTTGACACAGTGATGTGACGTTTAGTGTATGTTCATTTGAACTAGTGACAACTGGGCAAAGAAGTTTGCTGTAAGCAAACATTTGGTCTCAGGAGTTTTTTACTGATGAGGTTTTGCCTCTGAGGTTTTGTCTGATTGGATGTGTTTTGTGGTACAGTATCAGCTATGATCTGTGCAGGTATCTCTGGGGTATTAGTTGCAACTTTAGTTTCTCAATAGAATTGTTTGTTTTGTTTTCCGATGTGGATTTGTTCTTGCATTTTTGTTTTGCTTCTTTTGTGCGTGTTTGAATTTGGATAATAATGTGCCTAATAAAATTGTGATGGAGATGAAATAAAGTGTGATGGTTGTGAGTGCAACTTGTCGCTGGACATAAGTTTGTGTGATTTTTTTCCCATTGAATAGTTTGGACAGTGTTTTTTCTATGTGGTTGGGAATATGCAGTGAGTTTAGTGAAGTGTCTCATTAGTCTAGTTGTCTCATTAGAGGATGCATTGTGTGGTAAATTGACTGGGGCTGGATGCCACTAGTGCAAAAGTTGTTAGGCTAAATGTTGCGGAACCCCTTGATACATCTTATTTAGTTTAAAGAAATCCAGCATGTTGCCTGCAAAACTATGGCCGCTGTGCCTACAGTGCATTACTTGTTTTACAATCCTGAGAGGTAGACATATTGCAACACTGCATGAACACAACGCATGCCAGACTGTTTCTTCCTCCGTGCAGTATCCCTGCTAGCAGGATGACAGCAATATTCAGTTCCATATTTGTGCACCAGTAGTGCAACAAAAGGGCAGAAAGATATAGCAAACATACTTCATTATGATTATTCAAGAAAACTGAAATAACATACGCTCATTGAACCTTTAGCTGAAGCCCTGTTCCATCTAGTGACACATCAGTAATTGCCTTTGGCCACAATTCTCTGTTGTTCATAAAACTTGAATGAAGCAGTCAAAGAAACATAAAGCAGTGAAAAAAGAAAGCAATATTGTCCCTTGAAGCTGCATGTTTCAGACTCATCATTATCTGCTGCTAGTATAGGACACGGAAAAGGACAATGTCAGGTATAACAGCTACTGTGCAGTAGAGTCCAGAGATCATGGTGGCACTATTGTAAATGTTAAATCTTTAACCCAAAAAGCAAAATCTGGTAACACACATCTTCCCCTTTCTATTCCATTTCTAGCACCATTCCTTCAAGAAGTGCCTGAACTAGCAGACAACCAAAAAGTACCAAGATACTGTAGGTTATTCAGAGAGTGGCAGAATGAAGATTGTTAAGAAAAGAATATGCCATATCCAGTTTGCTACAGTACATTCTATATACTGTATGTATATTATAGGGTTGCAGTAGCACCCTTATAGTTAGGGTTGAGTTGCCTGCTCAATGTTAAACCTCAATTTTTGCACCTTAGTAACTTTGCAATTGTTTGACAAATCAGCACAAAATTTGGCATGTGCGGTCAGGATGTCAGAGTCTCATCACATGAAATGTTTCATGGTGACATCTTGTATGGTTTTTGAGATATGGTGTGCCAAAAAAAAACCTCTATACTTAACATTGTGTATTTTTTGCTCTTACCTATAGGATAGACAGTGTAAAATTTTTTTAATGAAACGTTAAGGTTTGAAGGGGTTATGCCATGTGTGTGCCTTTTGAAGGCTTGGTGAAAAAATATTGTACCATTTGAGTTATAATGTTTTTGAGTTAACATTTAAGTTCAAGCAGTAAAAAAAAACTTGCGCAAGTACTTATTTTCATGACTTACATCTCGTGCTCAAAAAAATATAAATCATGACGGCTGCCATTTTTTTCTCCTTTTAAACTTACAAACATTGAAAATACATAAAACATGTCTTTTTTTTTAGAAAACAAACACCTGAACCTAGATCTGTTCAGCTGGAGTTTGCGTTTGTTTTTTAAAAAAGTTGCCAGAAACACCTTTTCTTGGCACCCCAAAATCCAGGGTGCCCAGATTTGCAAGAGGAGCCATTCACCTGAGTCCTCTGTATGAAAACAGTGGGATTTTCTTGAGTTCTGCAGCCACAGCTGGAGTCCTGCTGTGGGCTGAAGTGATAGCAGTGTGCCACTGATCCCATTCTCCCTGTCTCTCTTTGTCTGTTTATCTATCTATCTATCTAATTTCACTATTTAATTATTTGTTAAGTGGACAAGAGTGCCCACCCCTGTACCACTTGTCCTAGTCACCTCCTCCCCTCCAGGTTGACTACCCTATTCACATATAGTTGGTGGCAGCACTGGGGTGCCCACCCTCAGTGCCGCAAAACAGTAGCCTAACACTGGCTTGCCGAATACCCAATGTTGGAATCTCTCTGTCAGGTCCCCTGTAAAGAAAAAAACTGTCTCTTGTTGTTTTTTCCCCTGCAATAAAGAAAACTGTCACTTGTGATTTGCACCCCCAACCCCACCTCCCACAAAGCACCCACCACCCCACAGCCCCCCCACACAACTTCACTCACCTAAGCATGTCCCACTGTATAGATACACTCTCCAATCAAAGATATGTCTTGCTGTTGGAACTGCTGACTGAAATATGAGAAACTAAGGTAAGTATGGTTCAATGTATTTCAATGGGGTTTTGAACTTTGAAGCATAACTTTGTCAGCTTTGCATATTTTCAGCCCAGATTGTCAACATGCACTTTTTGGGATCCTATCTCATGACCAACAGCAATAGAATTGTGCAAATCATGCCTTAAAGGTGATTTTGTAGTCACTTGGTGAAATCACCTTTTGGGCAGGATTTGATCATTTTCACTACCCTTGTTCATGAGGTGGGGTCATAAGAATGCCATGCTGAAAATGTGGGGGCAAAATATGTTAAAATGGCAAAGTTATGCACTTACATTGAACATTTTCAACACTCACTCATAACTTTGGTAATTTTAAATATTTTTACCCCAACTTTTCAACATAATCATTTTTTCATACTACCTTGCAAATGTGACAGCTGTCATTTTTCAAATCCTGACCAAACCATGTTTTTATACCTCTGTCATAGAATGACATTTCTGTGTTGCCGAATGACATTTTGGTGTGGATTTGAAAATGTTCATCTACCGGGTTCATGAGGTGGGGTAATAAGAAGGCTATGCTGAAATTTTGGTGACCAAGTATGGTAAAATGCCTAGGTTATGAGTGAATGTTGAAATATTTCAACAATTGCTCATAACATCACACATTTTCAATATTTTGTCTCCAAAGTTTCAACATAGCCATTTTCCCACACCACCTCATTAATGTGAAATGTGTCTGTTTTTAAATCCTGGGTGAGATGTGTTTTTGTACTTCTGGTGCAAAATGACATTCTGGCCAATATACTATAAATGGTACATGTCATGTTTGTAAGGCAAATTATTAAATTGAGGATCTTGAAAATTTGGGGTCAAAAAAAAAAAAGTATATGTGTGTATATATAGATGTGTATATATATATATATATATATATATATATATATGTGTGTATATATATATATATATGTGTGTGTATATATATATATAAATTAACAAACTTTGTGTGTAATTCCAGTCTTGTCTCCAGTGGGTATGCTTTGTGGTGGTGTGCTGGTGAGCTGAGTTTGGGGATGAGCTCAGTGACCCAGCTGGATGGGGTGAGGGTGGGGGGATGGTGCCGTTATGCGAAACCCCCCTCCCCCCAGCCAGGGAATAGAAACATAGAATGTGATGGCAGATAAGGACTGCTGGGCCCACCCAGTCTGCCCATTTTTTAACCTTCATTTTTTGCTACAGATCTGCTGCAGATCTATCATGCCATACCTTCCCCTGCCTTCCTTACCTTTACAATTCCCTTGTGCCTGTCCCAGGCATTTTGAACCCTATCACTGCTTTTGCCCCCACTACCTCTGCTGGCAGGCAGTTCCAGGCATCCACCATCCTATCTGTGAAGAAGTACTTCCTCACATCCCTCCTGAATTTACCTCCTACAGCTTCATAACATTCCCCCTTGTTCTAGAGCAACTTTTCTCTGACAAATACCCTCTCCTATACCTTATTTGTCCCTGTGAGTTATTGAACGGTCCCTATCATATCCCCCACCTCCTCTCTTCTGGAGTTTACATATTTAGCTCCTTAAGCCTCTTCTCATAGGGCTTTTGATACAGACCATGCACCATTTTGGTAGCCCTCTTCTGTACTGCCTCCATGCTGTCTATGTCCATCCTGAGATGTGATCTCCAGAACTGGATACAGTACTCAAGTTGCGGTCTCACCAGCAATCTATCATGGGGCAGTACCACCTCCCTCTTCCTGCAGGTTTGTCTGCATGGGCCTGGGTACCATATAGTGAAGACAACTGTCCTCTTGGCATAGGACCCTGCACCTTCCCACCTGTGGGTGGCAGAGGGCCCTGTGCATTGGCTGACAGATGCACTCTTAGCCCTGTGCATCTATATCTGTGGTCACATGGAAGCACAGGGACCACAGGGCCCTGTGCTTCCACAGCCCACTACACAGCCCCATGAATACTTCACATCCATTGCTGCATGGCAGTGCAGAGCCAGCAAGGGCCATGCACTTCTTTAGGCAGTGGGAGTCTTCCCTTGGCACAGGGTATATGCATTTGTTCATGCAGGTCCTGAGGGACCTGCATAAATGAGGATGCAATTTCACTATCTTAAAAAGAAAGAAGGTTCTTTGCAAAAAACTTTGGTAATGCACCAGTTACAGTTATTTAACAGCACAAAGGTAGAGAAATGTGACGTTAGAGATTCCAACTCTAACTCCCAACCCCCACCCCTTAAAAGCAAAAGTAAGAAACACTAGGACTTTGGGTCTCTGGAGTCTTGGCAAATCAGTGGTGGGGTATTCCTTGAGGTTGTCAACCCTAATGTCCACCCTGTTCCCTGAGCAAACAACATCATGCATGATGTTCTTTCTTCATGCAGGGCCTCTAGGGCCCTGTTTGAAGAAAGCTACAACAAACTGTGTTGGCAACATGCAGCAAGACATACTTCTCTACCTTTGAAGAGTGCATCATTAGGAGGCACTGGCTTGGTGCTGTACCTTGTGCTTCTTGACAAGAGGCTATGGGCTGGGGGAGAGGGGTGAGCATTAAGGTTGACAATCCCAAGGAAGACTCACACCACTGATTTGTCAAGGCTCCAGAAACCCACAACTGTAATGTTTTTTCCTTTTGCTGCTTGGGGGTGGGGAATGAGGGTTGGAAAGCCTAACATCACTTTCCCCTACTTTTGTGGCATGAAGTTACCACATCTGTTGCATTAATGAAGTTTTATGCCAAGAAAAAAAAAAAAAAAAAAAATATATATATATATATATATATATATATATTATTTATTTTAGTTTTTGTTGACTGGGTAAGTGCACTACACAAATCCTGCCTATTTTCAGGCATGACCCGGGGGAGGGGGATACAGATGAATGCCAACTGACCTTGAACCAGATGAAACTGTTAGTGGTATTTTTAGTGAATGTGGGAAATTTGGCCAGGACACCGGGGAAATTCCCCTACTCTGCTGTGGGGGTCCACTTACATTCTGGCTTTCTGCCAAGATGGCTGTCTCTGTAATTGTTGTGGAGGACATGGAGGTGTTGGAAGCAGGGGGGGTGGTCTCCTCCCCTGTCTCGGGATTGCAAGAGGCCTTACTGATTGCTCCTAAATATTCTTCTACTGAACCTGAGTTACATTCATCTGCAAGTCTGAATATTTCCCCAGATATCTCGGTGGATCAAAGTAAGCAGAAGATTGTTTATTCTCAGACTATTCCTGCATTAAAACAGCCAGCGTCTGATATTGAGCCTGCAGACTGCTTAAAGGAAGGAGATGTGGATGCTTTGCTTTTACTTCAGGAACAACGTTATTTTGCAAAAAGACAGGAGCTTTTAGCCCTAAAGACTTCAACTATGCAGTTGTCCAAAAGTTCTGACTCACAGTTGTTGAATTCTGCATCAGACACCCAAGTGCAGGTTTTGACATTTCCGCATTCATTGCGGACCGCCTGATGCTTCCTTCTGTTTCTCCTGCTGCGGTTTCTCCTGGAGACCTTGTTGTTTCATCTAACCAACTACGAGAAAGCACTGTATCCGACCCACTCCCTGCTGAGCCTGTTGCACCGGGAAACTGGTCGATTGACTCAGCATTTGTTGCGCCGGGGTGGGAGAGAGAGATCCGGTTGTTGGTATGTGGCGCTCCAGTCCTTCCCCCATTCTGATCTCCCCTGCAGATGTCCCGACTGTTACCCTCATGGAAAACTAGCTGGATTTGACTCTAACTCCCCATTTATGTTTAACACAGAACCCGGTTTTAAAGTTACCACTTTCAACATCTTCTGTGGTTCTGATACTGGACTCTGACTCTCCTCACCGAAATCTCCTACCCCAGGGCCCTGGTCTATGACCCCATCAGACTGAATGGCTAAAACCTTTGCATTCTACAGTTCCGAAAACATACACCTCTTGTTTTTCTGTCCCCACTCAACAGGCTAAGAGACATAACGCTGTACGGTTACTGTATCTGGGGGTGGTTACCCGAACTGCCTGATAGGGGTTTTGTTGGGCGCACTTTACTAAAGGAATCTATGAAATTTGCAGCTTATGATATACATGCCTTGATATGTGTCTCTAATGAGTCACACTTTGATGTTAGTTTTAAAACCTTAAAAGGTTTAGAAAAGTTTTGGTCCCAATTTCACTTGTTAAAAAAATCCCCTTTATGGACACCCTTCAGTGCTATTCCTTTGACTAAACCTGCACAAAAAAAATCACCATTTTGTTCAGCAATGAAGGTGTCAGCTTGAATGATATTACAGTTTGGTTAAAACAAAGGTGCACAGTACTTTCTGATCCTGAAGCTATTTTTGATACAGAAAATTTGTTAGCAGGAGGGTGGAAGGTTAGAGTTATGCTCAGAACCACAGATGCTTGTATACAACACCTGCCCAATAGTTTTATGTTGGGCAAGGATAGGGGAGTACTGTTTTATTCTGGGCAGCCAAAAGCATGTTATAAGTGTGGTTCCACATCCCACCTGAGTAGCATTTGTGACACCATTAAATGTACTGTTTGTGGTGGCCTTGGACATGCAGGCTCACAGTGTGTTGAAGAACCTCTTTGTGTTTTGTGTGATGACCTAGGACATACTTTTCAGCAATGTTCCTGGGCTGCCCATAATTCTCCCTCTTTAGCAGATGGAGAAGAACAAAGGCTTATCATTACAGTGGCCCAATACTCTAAAATTAATGGTCCCTCCTCCTTTCCTTCTATGGTTAGACCTTCTCCTACTACTTTAGCTGAATCACACAGTATTGCTTCCACTGCCATTGTAGCGCCTGCTAGTGAGGATTTGACTGAGATTGTTACAAATCATGTTCAATCTACTATATCTGCCGATCTTCCCCCCTCCTCCCCTGTTCTTCCTGGTTGTTCAACTTCAGATAACTCATCTATGAGACCCCCCCGGCTCCATTAGAAACAATGGAACCCCCCGACCCTTTTACTACACCTTCCAGAGTCACAAGGGGTTCGAGGAAGTTTGGTTCTCCTTACTCGAAAGCTCAAAGGATGGAGGCTCTTCCTTTAGCAAATAAATATGAATTATTACAAAATACTTCTGAGAATACGGACTCAGATTCCTGATCTATCTTGTCCTCTCACCCTGAACTGATCACGGATACTGAAGTCCCTATTGACAATGTGGGGTCCCAAAAGAGGAAGGCAAAAGCCAAGATGAAGCACAAAGAATGTTCCCCGAGGAAAGGTAGGCCGAAGTGATTTTTGCTAGTATGTCTACCTGTTTTGCAATACATACCGTTAATGTTAACGGTAATAAAAAACAACCTAAGAGGGATTCAGTTTTTTCCTTTTTATCCTACCTTACAGCAGGTATCATACTTTTACAGGATGTTAGGTTCCATTCCTTGCCTGAAATTTCTAGGGCACAAAAAGCCTGGCATCTAGACCCTTCCTATTGGTCATTTGGACAGAAGACATGTTCTGGGGTGGGTGTATTGTTTAATCTCCCTAATATATCTGTAGTTAAGATCTTAGATTTATGCCCTGGTAGAGTATTACGTATAGACTTTAAATTCCTTTCTATCCCCTTTCGGATAGTGAATATTTATGCCCCACAAACTAAGTTACTTAGAATTGAACTTTTGAAAGTAGTACAGCCCTATCTTTACACTTCTATGCATGTTATCTTTGGTGGCAGGGGTGTAGCCAGAAATTTCTGTTTTGTACACAGTCTCCAACAGTTACACCCCACTATTAAAAAATGTATACATCCTTTCCAAATGGCACCCCCTTCCAAACAAGTCAGATTGTTGTCCGATGATTCCTTAATTGTCTAAAGAGGTTATACATGTATCAGACACTCCTCAGTGACCTACATTAACCCAAATACTACAGATTAGAATTATAATATTAACAGAGTGACTTATGGTTTGGGACAGGCACTCAACAAAACTGTACACAAATGTGTACAGTGAGTATGCCTGCCTACACCCTTGTTTGGTGGTGATTTCAATTGTGGTTTGTCCACAAAGAATAGATCCTTGGCCTCTAAAACCACAGAATTGTTCTGTGCTACCAATTTTCCTAAAAATCACTTATTTTCAGCAAAATTAAAGGATGCTTATCTCTCTCTTACCCAGAAAAATGCTCCTAACTTTCATAAAGGCTCTTTAGCCACCCGTATAGATTTCTTTTTTGTTTCCTCCTGTTTGCAAACTTCTGCTGCTGAAGTACAAGTGGCTGAGTTTTTGGATCATGATTTGCGTTCTGTTTTTTATGGTCCTAAGAATACTATAGTTTTTGGCCCTGGTACTTGGAAATTTAATGTTTCATTGCTAGAGAATTCGTTATTGTTGACACATCTTCAGAACTTTTTTCAAAACAGGAAATCAGTGTTTTTTCTTTATGACAATCTTTGGTGGTGGTGGTTGGATACAAAGAGGGATTTAACAAAATTGCTAAGGACCTTTAGCAAATCACATCATGTGGATTGCTGTTTTACATACCACAGGACAAGGAATCAGTTGCAAAAACTCCTTACCCTTTCCTATACAACAGGCCAAGATGTTTCTTTACAAATTAGTATCTTGAAAAAAACTTTAATGGATTACCACTCCAAAAAATATGCTTCAATGCAACAATGCCAATGTTTTAGTGTAAAGGGCACCTATGATGTGATTTGTCTGTTTGCTCATTTTTATAAACAGATTACTAGTAAAACCATTGACACTATTGTAATGGAAGATAATCATGAACTTACTGAATCGAGGCATATTCAACATTATGTGGCCAGTATACATGAAAATTATTCAGCCCAATTACTACGTGTCTAGATGACATATTAGCTTACCTTAGCCCCATTCAAAATCCTGATATACAACAATCGGTATTAGATATGCTTGAGTGTGACATACAGGCATGGGAAGTAGCGGAGGTCATCAAAACTTTGTGATCTGGAGTATCTCTGGGTTTGGATGGCCTTCCAAATGAACTTTATACATTGCTTAGTATTGAGTTAAGTGCAGAATTGGCTGCAGTTTATAATTTTCTTTTAAAAGCAGACACCTTACCATTGGACTTTAATATAGGAAGTACCTTCTATATTTATGAGAAAGGGGACAAAAAATTGCTTACGAATTGGAGGCCTCTTAGCCTATTGAATACAGATTTTAAAATCCTAACTAAGATTCTTTCTCTCTGTCTAGCGAAACTAGCCCCTTTAGTAATTTCTGAAGCTCAATCTAGTAATGTCCCAGGTAGGAGTATACATAATCATGTCCTTTTATTATGGGAACTGGTGGAACATGGCAATTCAGACAGATTAACAGGCCTCCTGTATTCATTGGATCAGAAACAGGCATTTGATTTAGTGAATTATGAATTTTTATGGCAGGTTTTGAGACATTATAAAGTTCCAGATATTACCTTCTCCTGGTTACGATTGTTGTATTCTACAGCCACTTCTATCACTATTGTTAATGGCTGGAAGGGTCCTTTAATACCTCTGAAGAGAGGTGTTTGACAAGGATGCCCACTCAGTCCCCTTTTATATATCTTTTTTTTGGATCCCTTACTTCGCACCATTAATACAGCACAAAATGTAAGGCCTATTCTTTCATTACCAATTTCTGTTTCAGCTTATGCTGACGATATGAGTTTGATAGTAGCTGATGTTCCTTTGGCAAACTCATCTCTCCACCTCTGTACATCTTTTGGTTATGTCTCAGGGGCATCTCTGAATTTGGAGAAATGTATCAGTCGAAGACTCGGGTCTCAGCAGTTGACTGATACGGTAGTTTCTAATATTGCACTTTGTGAAACCCCTATTAAAATTTTGGGATTTCTGTTTGGGACTGGTTCACTAGATATTCTAAATTTGACTGCTAAGTTAGAACTTACGCAGGCCATGGTTTCTCTTTGGAACACATGGAAGCTCGGCAAGAAAAAGAGGGTTTATTTAATACAGTCTCAATTGCTTCTGATTTTTGTTTTTAGCCTATGTTCCCCCAAATTTTGGAAACTAAACTTTTGAGTATATTTTTCAGGCCTTATGGGCAGCCACCTGAACTCAATTAAGCATTCTATAACCTGCTTACCTTTCAGGGAGGGTGGTCTTAACATGATGCACCCATTAATTTTTTATAATAGTATATTCTTTATGACTAATCTTAAACCACTTTTAATTAATTACGATGTAGGCTGGGAATTTTATTTCTTTCAGTCTTGTACACCTTGGTTTCATCTTTGGGAACTTAACAATTTGAAACAAATTAAACATATCTCTTCCATCCCTTCCTATCTTCGTGATACCTTTTGTCGTTTAAAGCAATGGAAGATTACTAATCACATGATTATATCCCTAGATAGGAAAGCTATTTATACATTTTTGATAGATACCACCAGTGCAGACCTTGTGATATTTCCCAAATGTCCCCCTCCACACTTACCTGCCTTATACACAATGTTAAGGAATCCTCGCATCCCTCAGAAGATGTGGGATCTGCATTGGCTTAGTTGTCACGAACGAATCAATGTAAAGCTAATCATAAACATAAACAGCTGAATGACAGATTGTGTTCTAGACCCTTATGTGTGCGACAGGATGAAACAATACAACATCTTTTTTTCCTTTGTTCTTATATAGCTGGTTTTTGGTCATTTTTAGCAAACAGATGGAGAGAACCCTTATTTACTTCTATTACCTATGAAATGTTATTATATGGTATGTTTCCAGCATGATGGAAAAAGTGGAATATTGATACTCTTAATTTATTGTTTACTGTAATTAAATGGCATTTATGACTACTCGATGGTCTCTTCATCTTACAGCAAAAAGATATGTCCCACCTCCTGGTGGTCCAAGGCATTGAACAGGATTTGAAAGACATTTACATTTCTGAAATGCAAAGTCTGTCATTTGGAACTTTGTTTGCTTTATGGAAAAGTTTACCATGGATTACTGATTCTGATTTTCCTGTTACATGAGTCCTCTGTATTTGTTTTGACATGTGACTTCTGTTTTTCAGTTTATTTGTTAATAAAAATTTCCCCTACTCTTTTTGATAAGTGCCATGGGATCTTTAATAACCACCTGAACTGCCACCAATCGAGGCAGATGGGACCTCGGTTTTAAAGTCTCATCTGAAAGATGGCACCTCAGAAGTGCAGCAACCCTCTCATGCTGCAATACAGTGTCAGTACTGGGATATTAACCCAAGTGCCAGATGTGAGAACTGAACCCACAGCCCTCTGATCTCCCGGCCTCAGAGGCGAGTGCGCTACCTACTGAGCCCCTGACACTGATTAATATATATTCATAGCAAAAAACTCAGTTAATGCTTCAATTGGGGTTGATGTCACAGCTACAAAAGTTTGGAAATTTGATGTTAGGGTGACCAACCCTACCACCCAACCCCCCAAACTACCACCCCACCTCCCAAACCCCCACCCCACAGGTACCAACAGGCATTGGGGTGTGCCATGTGGTCACCAGGCCCAACTCTCACCCCATTCCAAGTGTAAACAAGTTGACACTCTACAGTATAGGAGAATGGGGTAAGTATTAGGTCTGATGACCCCATGGCATGCCCCAATGCCTGTTGGTGCCTGTAGGGAGAGAGGTGGGGTGGTAGGGGTGGTAACCCTAAAACTGAATTTCCAAACTTTTGCCACTGTGAAATCAACCCTAACTGATGCATTAATGGAGTTTTTTTGCAATGAATTTCCCTTCTTTTTGAGAAAGTGTAATGTAAGTGGTTAGTGGTATGTGTTTGTGGGAGTGCGGGCCCTCTGGGCCCTGAGCTCCCTTCACGTTGCCCATTTTTTTGTGTAATGGTATATGTATGTGGGAGCACAGGCCCTGCACTCCCACTTACATATAAATACGGAGCCATAGAGCAGCCTCATAGTACTGAAAAGGAACCCTTGTAACACTTATTTGGCAATATCTCAGTAACTGTAGCAACTATGGAAAGAATTCCACCGCAGTTATAATCATGACTTTGAAAGCTCCTCACGTGCATAGTCCACTTAAAAGTGGACTAAGCAGCAGGTAGCGAAAAATCCGTATCTCAAATCGTTTTCAAGATACGGGTGCAGAAAGGCACCGCGGGTGCTGCAATGCAATCTTATGGGAAATTTTTTAATTCTGGAACACTGTAGCTATGAGCCCATTGAATATTTTGGGACCAAAACACCAAAAGGCACATCTCTAGGACCAGGGCTTGCCACCCTGCAAATTTCTGCCCAAAAGCACAATCCACCTTGGCACAATGAAGTGACAAAGAAAACAACACATGGGAAAATGTTTCTGACCAGTGTTTTTGTGATAACTTTAATGTGCTTGTGGCACTCCTATCTCTATAATGGGAATGTTTTTAAGCACAAAAATATGTTGCTGAGCCATCTTTTTTTGTGTGCAAGGTCATTGCGGTGCACACAAAAATTGTTTTTGCGACAACAAAATGGCAAGATGGTGGAAACACGTTGGAAAGCATATTTCCAGGCTATCTGCACAAAAACTGATGCCAGGGTCATGTTTCTCAGGACCCAATTAGGTAAACACAAATGTTGATGTTTAGCAAGAGGCAGTATTTTTTTATTTACAGTGTTTTTTTGTCTCTTGCTATCTGAAAACAAGATGGCAGCAGCACGAAAACAAAATTCCAGAACATGACAACAAAAATGTGTTTGTGAAAGTTTTCACAGTGCACATATAAATTTTCTCATAGGCTAAAATGGGACATGAAAAACTTGCATAACTTTTGAACGGATTAAGAATTTTTTCACCTAATCTTCAACAGGCACCAGTTTAACCCAAGCAACATATAGACATGCAAATCTGAATCCATTCAGACACATTCTTCAGTCCCTTAAGCCTGACCGAAAAATGTGCAAAAGTTGAAGATTTTCACTTTTTTGACACTCTACAGTTTCACAACCGCATATCAGACAGAAACTAAACTTTACAGATCCAGAGATCTATGGTTGGACACTGAGCATGCAAAATGTCAGGCAACATGGACAAATGGTTGCAAAGTTATTAAAGTGCAAACTTTGGGGTTTAATATTAAAATGGCTTGTCAACCGGAACAATACTGGCCCTACTATATAGATATATGTATATATACATATATATATGTGTGAGAGTGTGTCTGTGTTTATATATGTGTGTGTGTATACTTCTAGAATAAATAATTGGTAAAGGTGGCATACGTATAGAATAAGTAATGGATAAGGTTGGTATACAAGGATGTATATCCATCAAGGGGGCTAATTAGGGCTGTAAGGCCATAAGGCTGAAGGACAAGTGGCTTTATTGTCCTAATTAGCCCCCAAGACAGGTACACTTCTGAGTGTTCCACCCTTACAAACTGCTGAATGTAATACATTAGGATGGTTGTTGTTATGGAGTTCACACTGCAATCACATTATGGCACCTGAAGGCCTCATGCAACAAGGAGGGAATGGTGTGCAGTGAGTGGAGGTACAGTATTAACCTGTGTTTATCAAGGCTTTCCTACACAGATACATAGACAGTGTCATCAGATAAGGGCCTACGGCCCACCCAGTCTGCCCATTTGAGCTTGGAAGTTTACTTTATGTTTTCCTAGAAGTCTGTTGCCCCTTAACCCTAACCTCCAAAATTCCCTTATGTCTATCCCATGCATTCTTAAATCACGTATAGATACATAAACAGTGTCGGCAACCTAATTAACCCCCGAGATGGGTACTTCCTGGACCCGAGTGCTTCTCTACTGTAAATATTTGTCCCTCCCCACCCCACCCACCTCCAGCATTTATTAAATGCTCTGTCGGTGGGATTGGCAAGCACACTGCTAGAGCTGGCCTTTTTCATTGGACCACTGGGGGAGAAGTAGCTTAGGGTTGTGTCATAGGATTGTGTTCCTGGGTTGTGCTCTACTATATGTTGAAGCCTGTCTGATATATGCTTCTTCTGGGAGGGGGATCACTGTCATGTAGACAAACGCAATTGAAATGTGAAATGGGGAAGTGTTGTTAAATGTTTTGTAATCTAGGAAAAGGTGTAAATGGGCTATAAGGATCAACTATAAACAAAGGACAATAAGGAATTGTGTTAAAGATTTTGTTAAGGTTTTTCTTAAATGTTTGTTTTGTTATATTTGGTTTTCTAAAACTTTGTTGTTGTATGTTTACATTGTTCTGTTCTGTTAAGTTTTTGGAATCTGGGCTATTGGGATCAATTGCTTATATAAAGATAGGTGGTCATGTGACTAAGTTCCCACTTTCCCATCTGCAGCCTATGCAAATACACCCATAGAAGGCATTCAGATTCACAGGACCTGTATCCTGCACAAGCATAATTAACAGAAAAGCAATCACTGATACAAAGAGGTTCTCAGACAGGGTATGTGCATACCTCTCAACTGTCCCCGATTTTCATGGACGCCCCTGATTTTGCCTTAAAATTTTACTCTATTCCCTCCTAAAAATTGTGTTTTCATGACCAAACATTGAGGGTTGTAAGCACAAAATAATGTCAGACATTAAAGTTACACACTTGTTCTTCCTTAGAAAATGTATTTTACACTAAGCCACTTACTCTAGCAACTTTCTGAGTGGATATCACCAATTTTAAAGATGTGTCCCTGATTTTGGTCCTTTGTCCCTGATTTTTTTAAGCCTTGTCCCTGATTTATGAGGCAGGATGTTGAGAGGTATGTGTATGTGCCACAGACCGTGACACCAACACAGCGACCTACAGTCCTGTCGACAAAATTGACAGTTCACCAATAGGTCGCTGCGTTGGTGTGCCTGAGATAGGGGCACACTGTCTTCTGATCCTGCACCCCCTCCATGAATTAATTCTGTCTCAGAATTGATAATCTATAGTATGGAGGGTGCATGAGGCTGAGCACCCCACATGGGGGGTTGGGGGTGAAATCCCCTGATGAAAAAAATGGACCGGGAGATAATTGGGATTTATGTCGACTGCAACTTGTGGTCGACATAAATCCTGTTGCTGTGATGCCATTCAACAAAAGTGTTGTCAAACTGGCATCATAGAGCCATCAGACGGGGAAACACACTCCTTTAAATTATCTAAAGCACACCTAAGGTAGGGAATACCACTCAGGTGAATAAGAAATGAGATTCAAAAAGTTATCTTTCCTAAGCAGAACTAAATCTATACTACAAGAGAGCTTACAGGTGCAAGCTGCCCACAGGATTCTAGGGTTTCTATTTCTACCTGCCCCCTAGCCCAGGGGCACAATGGTGCACCCCCTAATTGTGATGCGCATCTTACTTTTCTGTTTGTCACCTCCCTGGATCATCTGTCCACTGAGCCCACACAGGGAAATCAAGACACTGCAATATCTCACAATGAAGTGCTTAGGATCCCCAAAAGGATGCACCTGAAAATGCCTTGTTTGAATGCATCCCACACTCTACCCCGACAATGGAAATGCAAACAACAACTGGGGTCAGCCTTATCATAACTGCAATACCCCGACTCTCCCAATAAAGTCACTGCAACCAAAGTCACTCAAACTGTACCAAAAAAAGGTTAAGACTAGGATATATATTAGCCTCTCAAGGAAAAACACAGTAGTATTACTACTACTGCTATCAGGGAACATGCATCTAAATCATGGACCTCCAGGTAAGGTAGGGAAGTAACAAGAGGGTCTGAAGATAGCATCTATGAATATCAGGAGTCTATTGGCAAAATGGACACAGTTTCAGGCATGGACACACATGCATTTTCCGGACATCATCTGTCTCATTGAAACCTGGCTAGCCCGAAAATTAAGGATAATGCTATTTTCTTACAAGGATATGTGGCATACAGGCAAGACAGGGTTGGTAAAAGTGGAGGGGGAGGGGGAGACTGATCTACATCAGGGATACTATCCAAGGGTGCTTGCTCCCCATGTCAGGGAGCTCTGGTGACCATGAATTGCTGGCCATTAAGCTAATACTCGGTGCACAACACAATTCTCTTACAATAGCCACAGTTTACTTACCTCCCAGGAAGGCGAAAGAGGGATTTGAAAAAGTCATTGAGATGTTCAACCAGCTCAAATTTAACATTACTGTCATAATAACTGGAGACTTCAATCATTACTGTTATAATAACTGGTGACTTCAATCTTAACTGGCTCTGCAAGGAAACTGATCCTCAGAAGGACCTGGTTACTAATCTAGACCTCGCACAACTGGTAACTGAACCCACTAGGCACAACTATAAGAGTAGTAATAGTACACTCCTGGACTGGGTCCTGGTCAGCTGCCCATCAGGGATGCCTGGGGTCACAGTTCACCCAGACTCCCTAAGTGACCACTCGCCTGTTACCTGCCTTTTTTCAAATAAAATCAAGAAAGCTGCTCCAACCTTGATAGAAAGTAGGGTCCTCAAGAGAGGCCTGCTTAACTCCTTTAGGTCAGCGCTTGCCCAAATCAACTGGACAAAATCCAGGACATAGCTCTAACTCTTCAGTACTTTACTGACAAGTTTACTGCTACTTCTGACATATTTGCCCCAGTAAGGAGAAAAACCAATAGGGATCCTGTAATGGATGGATCACCAGGGAACTGCTTGATCATATGAGGGACCAGGACAAACTGTGGAGCAGGGCCAAGGACACAGGCAAGAGAGGTGATTATCTGAGATTTAGGGTGGCCAGGAATAATTGTACTAACCTTATAAAACTTGCCAAAGCAAAGTTCTGTAAGGGCCAACTTGAGCGGTTGTGGGGTGATGGCAGGAGATTTTCCGGGAACATAAAGGAAATATTAGGAAAGGAAGATAAAAGCATCCCACAATGCTCAACATAAATGGGACTACTACCCAAGACTTGCTCACCATTGCCGTCTCCTTCAATAAAGCTTTTACAGACCTTAGCTCTGTACTACCCGTGAACTATCTTAATGCCCCTGAACCTCCTCAAACCATCTCCAGCAAGGAATACAAGCACCCTAATTTCTATTTTAAATGCATTTCTATCAAGAAGGCTAGGAAATATGTAAAAAGGGTACTCAGCAAAACTAGACAAGGGAGTGATAAACTTGACATGAAAATGATTTTTCTTACCTTGGAAGAAGTGCTTGCCCCCATCACTAAAATATTCAATAAATCCCTTACACTTGCTGAATTCCCCTTAGTTTGGAAACTTGCTCTAGTGACCCCTGTTCACAAAAGTGGGGATCGCACAAGCACCTCTAACTTTAGGCCAATCTCTATCCTCCCCCCCCCCATTCAAAAGCTCTGAAAAAAATAGTGGCTGACCAAATCACCATTTATCTGCAAAAATGCAATCTTCGGTGCACACAACAGCATGGCTTCAGGAAGAGCCATAGCACATCAATTGCTTTGGTTGAATTATTTTACTTTGTGCATAGGGCCCTGGATGGAGGCATGCTTTTGGGGTCATTTTTTATTGATCTCACTAAAGCATTCAACACAGTCATCCACTCTTTTCATACACAGCAGCTGCAGTATTTAGGCCTGGCAACCACCTCTGTAAGGTGGCTCCACGACTACCTCTCCTGCCTATCACAGAGCATTAGGGGCTACTGTCTCTACCATTACAGACGTCTCCCTGGGAGTCCCTTAAGGGCCCATACTTGGCCCGCTGCTTTTTAGTTTATTTCTAAATGCACTCCCTTATGCCTGCACTAGTAACATCATTCTGTACGCTGATGATGCAGTCATCTTGAAAAGTCTCTCCCAGCTTGCGCAACTCCAACAAAATTTCCAGGCCACCTTTCACAGACTGGTTTCAACAACAAAAGCTGCTACTCAACTGCAAAACAATGAAAACCGTGCTCATCTCAAGCTATCAACACAATGCAAGAAATGCTCTACTCACCATTATCAACAAAAAGGCAGTCCCACTGGAGCAGGTAGACTGCTTTAAATACCTAGGGGCCATAATAGATGACACCCTGTCCTTCTTGAGGCACATTGAAAAGGTAATAACAGAAGTCAATGTCAGACTTGGGGGTTTTATATAGGCACTGTCAATACCTTATGCCCACAGTCCTTTGCCTTGCCATCACCAGAGCTATCCTATCAATAATTGACTACAGTCTAGCAGTGTATGGTGCTGCCCCAGAAACTTCCCTAAAATGGGTGGCAGGGGCACTCAATAAAGCATGTTGGCTAGTCTTTAGGGCAGATAAACTTGCCCACATATGCTTCTTGTACGAACAAACTAACTGGCTCACATTCAGAGACAGGGTCAAATTACAAACTTGCCTACTTGATAAAAAAACACAACTAGGCCTTGCACCCCTCTGCATCCAAAACTTCATCCTACCGGCTCACCCACAGCATAACACAAGAGGCATGGTTAGAGGTACCCCATGCATCCCTTTCATGAGGACATCCCTCGGCCAGTGCTTGTTTGCCTAAAGGGCTCCTCTCTGGCAAAACGAGCTCCCAGTCAGAGTAAACAATACAAAGAGTTTCTCTACCTTTAAGCATGAGCTGAAGCAATCCCTAATCGACACTAGAACCTGTGAAAGCACACATGCATAAGGCACTTACACCCCCTCAGTAAGGCACTCACTGTCCTAAGTGCTCCACTGTGGGAAATTAGACTCCCTAACTTCACCCAATAGGATTTTAATGCACCGCAGATTAGCTCTTACTCCCACCTTGTTCTTCCAGCTCCTCTCTCTGCATGCCTGAGCTCCATTAATTCAGTCCCATCCCTGTGACTCTCAACCTGCTCCTACCCCCTCATTTCCTCTCCCCCTCACTACTGTTTCACCACCCATTCTTGCCCCTTACCTCATACTCACCTCCACTTTGCTTCATCTATCACCTGTTGCTTTCCTAGCTCCAATTTTTCCAGCACATCTCTGGGACTGTACCTGTTGATCCTCTGCTCCTGCACCCCTCTCCCTCCTCCCTTTATCTGCAAATATTTTGATGAATTTGGAACCTGAAACTTGTGACAATGCCTGTTCCCAAGACAGCTGGTTATGACTCTCATGCTTGTTTATTGCAACTGCTTGTAATCAGCTACAAAGCTACAGTTTTTTCCAGCTAGTATTCCTATGTTAGATACCTATATTTCTGTCTATGTGAATTGTACCGTTGTAACTGTTGTATTGTCTCTTGATGTGGAACCTTTGTAAAAGAGCTCATAGCTCAAAGGTTAATTCCAAAGTGAAGTAGGAGTTTGGGGAATTTCTGGGTTTGGGAGGGTTCTGTGTATCTTTTTTCCAGGTTCTTTTGAGCTTTTTAATTGGTTTGGCTAGCTTCCTGATGATGTGTTAATTGTGTTATCAGTACTGTCCCTTTAATTGTTTCATTAGTGTAGGTATATTGCTTTAATTAGTGGAGGTATATAGCTGTAATTATTTGATTATTACAGGTATATAGCTGTAATTGTTTGACAGTGCAGGTACACAGAGGATAATGTATGGTCTTTGGTTAATAACTACGCTGTAAACACTTCGAGAGGTTGCCATGACATCATTGGTTTTCAGATGCAATGGCAACCTTGAGAACTGTTTTCAGCATAGTTATTAACCAAAGATCATACATTATATTTTATAGTGTATGGGCTACCAAGATTGTGTAATCATGGATTGAATTACTTTTCTGAATAATTTTTACCTTAAGCAGTTGGAAATCATGCAGGAATACGCCTCAACAATGTTTATTGTGTGTTCTTTGTAACACTATTCATTGGTACAGCCTGGCACAAATCAATTTAATATCAACATTTTACACATTTTTCTCAAAGTGGAACATTGAATGTTGTGAGCATTCCATTTTGTTATACCATTGATATGACATACTCAAGAAGGGTTAACAACAGAGTGATGTCATAAAGATATCATAACAAGGTTGAAATCTGCTTGATTTCAGTTAGTAATATGGGCCCCTCATATATTATATATTTTTAATTGATAGATTAGTCACAGGTATACAGGATAGTAAATGATGGCCTTTTCTATGGGGAAAAGTTCCCATCCATGTATTATAAGGACGTATACCCATTGAGATGGCTAATTAGGGCTATAAAGCCTTCAGCCCAAATGGCGAGGCTTTATTATTCTAATTAGTCCCTGAGATGGGTATACTTCCAAGTGTGCTACCTTTACACATTGTTTGTTGAATATAAGACATTAGGATGGTTATTATGCTAAAGATTTATTATGCTGGCGATTGCAATAATTTCCAGGTTTGCCCTTTTTGTTTTTGGGGCATAATGTTTTTCCATAGTGTGGTGGTGTTTTTGGCCTTTGTAGTATGTTGGCCTAAGTTGTTTTCTGCAGGGTCCTCCCACGTAAGGAGGTGTGGTTAGACCAGTCTGTCCTGTAGTTTTTGAATGTAGTCAGGAATGGCATGCAGTTGCATTCAGGAGTGGTGTGTAGTTGCGATTGGGAGTGGCACATGATTACAGTCAGGACAAATGGTGTGCATGTGTGGTCAGTAGAGGCTTTTGTGTGATTTTGGAAGTGGCGTCTGTGTTTGGGAGCAGCATGTGAGGGAGTTCAGCTGCAACAACATGGAGGGCATGGCATCTTAGGAGACAGACAGCTGTAGCTTTGAGTGACATGACTATTTGGTGAGAAATGGGGGACTGTAAATTTGTTAATTTATGTGTTAATTAGTTGTAATTAGTGTGATCTCATAGGGGTGTATGTGGTATAGATATGCTTTTAATTAGTGCAGGTATATTCTTTTGCTTTATTAGTGTAGGTATATAGCTTTAATTAGTGTAGGTGTATAGCAATAATTGATTAGTATAGGTATATACTTTTAATTAATAATTTAGTCACAGGTATACAGGGGAATAAAAGATGGCCTTTTATATGAGGAAAAGTCTCCATCCATGTATTATATACCTATATATTATGCTGGCACACTAATGCCAGTATAATTAGGGTTGACAGAGATGTTCTATGTTAAACTGCTAACTTTGCACAGTAATAGCTTTGGCAGTGTTTAATATGTTTGCTCCACATTAGACATGCATTGTCTAGGAGGCAAGGTCTTAATATGTGGAAAGCTTTGTGACGGCAGTTTGTGCAGTTTCTGAGATCCACATAATATTGTTTTTATATTAACCCTTGCAGGGCCATGGACTGATGTATCAGTCCAGAATTCCTATATGTTCTAATTTTGTCTGCAGCCTAAAGAGGGAGTCAGGCTTAAAGTACTACATTACAGAATTAGAATCAACATATCCTCAATAAGCCTCATATCAAAAATTAGATCTCTAAATTAATTTGTTTATGAGTTACAAGCCACTGTGTAAGTCTGATTTCTCCCTTTGTTCAAGAAAACCAGTTTCACTGAAGAGGAGCTACTGAAGATGTCATAACTGGAACTCATAGCCTAGCCCTCCTTGTAGAAAACCCTACATAACTTACTTCTCCAAAGTTTAAGAAACTGTAATTGTGGTGATCATTTGAAAAAAAAATGACACAGGGTTGGGTGCAGTGCATACATTTCCAGAATGTTCAGATACAGAATACTGTGCCTTAGAATGCAGCAAGAGGTATTTTTTTAGAATGCAGTGCTAGACAAAGCTATTGAATGCCAAGATAGTGCGCAATTTCAGAATGTTGGGGGACATGCAATCTCAGAATAAGGCAGTGATGTGCAATCTTGAAATGTGGTGGTGATACTCAATATTGGAATGTGACAGGGTTACACATCTAAGAATTTGGCAGGGACTAACAATTTCATAATAAAGTGGGTATGCACACTGTTGGCATGTGACAGTACACATCATTTTATTCAGAAACAGTTTGCCCCTGCCACATTCCAGAATTGTATATACCCACCACATTTCAAAATTGTGCATCACATCCCCACCACATTCTAACAATGTGTATTCTTGCCACAATACAAATGTGCATGCCCCCACCACATTCCAAAATTGCATGTCACCACCACATTCTGAAGTTGTGTGTCAATGCCATATTCTGAAATTATGTCACCAGTATATTCCAAAATTGTATCACTGCTGCATTTCAAATTGTGTATCTTTACCATATTCCAAAATTGCATGTCCCCAACACATTCTGAAAAGGTGCTTCCCAGTCACATTCTGAAATTTTGTATCCCTGCCGAATTCGAAACTTGTGTCACCACAACATTCAAAAACTGTGCACCTCATCACTTTCCAAATATATTCATCCCCTCCATATTCCAAAATGATGCATTTCCTCCATATTCAGAAACTGCGTTTACTAGCCCCATTCCAAAACTGGATGCCCCAACCACATTCTAAAATCTGAGAAGAGGAGGGTGATCATAGATACATAGATACATAGACAGTGTCGGCAGATAAGGGCCTATGGCCCACCCAGTCTGCCCATTTGAGCTTGTAAGTTCAGTTTGTTTTCCTAGAAGTCTGTTGCCCCTTACCCCTGACCTCCAGAATTCCTTTATGTCTATCCCATGCATTCTTAAATCCCGTGATTGTTTCAGCCCCCACCACTTCCTCTGGCAGGGTGTTCCACTTGTCCACCACCCGTTCTGTGAAGAAATTCTTTCATGTTTCCTCTGAATCGTCCTCCCTCCAACTTCATCCCATGCCCTCTGTCCTGGAACATCTTTTTCACTTAAAATAGTGTTTTCCTGCACCCTGTTCCTCCCTGTAAGATACTTGTATGTCTCTATCATATCCCTCTCCCTCCTCTCCTCCAGGGAGTACATGTTCAGTTCCTTCAACCTGTCTTCATAGGACTTGTGATGCAATCCATGCACCATCTTTGTTGCCCTCCTCTGAACCTTCTCTACCCTGTCTATGTCCTTACATAGGTATGGTCTCCAGAACTGTACACTATACTCCAGGTGGGGCCTCACTAGTGTCTTGTAAAGCAGAATTATGACCTCCTTTTCCTGCTGGTGATGCCCTGCCTATACATCCCAGCATCCTATTTGCTTTACCTGCTGCCTTGTCACACTGTTTCCTACCTTGAGGTCATCAGAGATGACAACCCCAAGATCCCTTTTCCTGCTTGGTGCATGCTATATCCTCACCCCCAATTGATATATTGTGCTAGGGTTTTGTGCCCCATATGCATTATCTTGCACTTCTTTGCATTGAATTTCAACTGCCAAACCCTGACCATTCTTCAAGTTTCTGCAGGTCGCTCTCATTCTGTCTACACCCTCTGGTGTGTCTACTCTGTTACAGAGCTTTGTGTCATCAGCTAACAGTGAAATTCTGCCTTCTAGCTCCTCGCAATGTCACTGATGAAGATGTTGAATAGGACCGGTCCCAGCACTGATCCCTGTGGTACCCCACTGGTCACTCTTCCTCTGTGGAGTGACAGCCATTTACCACCACCCTCTGTGTCCTGCCACCCAGCCAGTTACCTACCCACCACACTACTGTCCTGCCCACACCCATATTCCCCAGTTTGTGTAATAGTCTTCTATGTGGCACAGTGTCAAAGGCCTTGCTGAAGTCCAGATAGGCCATGTCCACTGCCCTCCCCTGATCCACCTCCCTAGTCACCCAGTCAAAAAATTCAATGAGGTTGGTCTGACATGACCTCCACCTGGTGAAACCATGTTGCCTCGGGTCCTGTAGTTCATTGACAACCAGATGTTCCACCAATCTCTCCTTCAGTAGTGCTTCCATGATCTTCCCCACTACCGAGGTAAGGCTGACTGGTCTATAGTTCCCTGCTTCCTCTTTGTTCCCACTTTTGTATAAGGGGACTACATCTGCTGTCCTCCAGTCTTTGGGTACCTCTCCTGTTTCCAGTGATCGGCTAAACAGGATAGCCAGAGGTTCAGCCACCACCTCTCTTAGTTCTTTAAGGACCCTGGGGTGCACCCCATTTGGCCCCATTGCTTTATCAAATCTTATTACTTCCAGTTCCTTCAGGACCCTTTCTCGTGTAAAGGGACTTGTGTCCATTTCTGCACCATTCTCACCCCTTGTACTCCCTTCAGACCCATTACCCTCCTCTTCCTCAGTAAAGACTGAGCAGAAATACCTGTTCAATATGTCAGCTTTACCGTTGTCATTCTCTACGCGGCCCCCATCCTCCCCCTTCAGTCTCACTATCCCTCCCTTTGTCTTTCTTTTTTCACTTATGTACCTGTAAAAGGTTTTGTCCCCTCTACCCACTGATTTTGCAATGTGTTCTTCTGTCTGAGCTTTGGCTTCCTTTACTGACCTCTCTGCCTCCTTTGCTTCTCCTGGTACGTCTCCTCCCCTTCTGCCTGTGTCTTTTGTATTGCCTGAATGCAATCTTTTTGGCTTTCACTTTCTTTGCTACCTCTTTGGAAAACCATAATGGTCTCCTCTTCCTTTTCCTCTTGCTAACCTGCTTAATGCATAATTCTGTTGTTCTTGTAATCCCCATTTTAAATACTGCCCACTGTTCCTCAACCTCTGATTCCTGTCCCATTCCCCTTAATGCCTCATTCAAGTATCTCCCCATTTTCCCAAAGTCTGCCCCCCTAAAATCCAGGATACGTGTTTTTGTGTGGTTTGGTTCTGCTCTTTCTGTGATTTCAAACCACAATGACTGGTGGGGTGCCTCAGGGATCAGTCCTGGAGCCAGTCCTTTTTAATGTCTTTATCAGTCACATTGTTGAGGGACTGAAGGGGAAAGTTTGCCTGTTTGCAGACAACACCAAGATCTGCAAAGAGTGGACACCCCAGAGGGGGTCAAAAGAATGAGGAAGGATCTAGGAAAGCTGAAAAAATAGTTCAAGGTGTGGTAACTGAAATGTAATGCTAAGAAGTGCAAAATCATATACCTGGGGTGAAGAAACCCTGTGGAAAGTTACACAATGGGGGGGGGAGTTGCTGACAATTACCAGGTAAGAAAGGGACCTAGGGATACTCATCTCTGATTACCTAAAGGTGGCCAAACAGTGTAACAAGGCTGTGGGGAGGGCCAATGGGATGCTGGGGTGCATAGGAAGGGCATCACTAGCAGAAGAAGGGAGGTGGTGATGCCACTATAGAAAACACTGGTGAGGCTCCATCTGGAATATGGTGTACAGTTCTGGAGGCTGCATCTTTGTAAGGACATAGACAGGGTAGAGACAGTCCAGAGAATGGTGACAATGATGGTGCAGGGCTTGCATCAGAAAACATATGAGGAGAGATTTAAAGACCTCAATATGTAGAGAGGTGGGAGTGGGGGGATATGATTGAGACCTTCAGGTATCTCAAGGGCCAGAATAAAATTCAAGTGAATGACATATTTCAGTACAGGAGTTGTACAAGGACAAGGGGGTACAATATAAGATTGGAAGGGGGCAGGATAAAGGAAAATGTGAGTAAGTTTTTCTTCTCAGAAAGGGTGGTGGATGCTTGGAATAGCTTACCCTAGGTAATGGTGGGGGCTAACACAGTGCAGGGATTCAAGCATGCATGGGATAGACATAAGGGAACCCTAGAGGTGGGAATGAGAGGCAAAAGCCAACGACCAAGTAGGGTCAGCGTCCGCTAAGGCAGGCAGGGAACATGAGCAGACTAGGTGGGCTTAGTGGTCCTTATCTGCCATCAACTACTATGTTACTATGATTATACAAAACTATATTGATGCCTCAGCAAGGTGTTTGGGGGACAATGTGCTGTTGTGAGGTGCTGTCTTTGAGATCAGATGAAACCAAGGTCCCATCTACCTGTTCTGGTAGTTGTTCCGGTGAGGGTTAAAGATCCCATGTCACTTCTTGAAAATAGTAGGTGAACTATTTATTTACAAGAAACAAATAATAATAGTACAGAGTACATGCAAAATTACAAGGAAAACATGAAAAACCAAAAAGGTAGAGAAAAAAATAAAATATTGCATTACCTCATGCAGAAATCTAAACTAAGAGTAGGGGAAATCTGTAGCAATAATAATAAAAAAAAAATAAGGGCTGATGCAAAAAAAATACATATCAGAGACACACCAAACAGAAAATTAAGTAAGAATCATGAATGGCAACCAATTGGATTGATTCTCAACATAGGGAGGAAAAAAACAATGCAAAAAAAAATGGTAAAGGAAACAAGGGGAGAGGAAGGGGAGGCAAAACCAGATAACAAGTGCAAGAAAACTACAACAAAATGAAATATAATTGAGCAGAAACATTCAGTCCGGTGAAGAGGGAAAGAGGGTAAGCGCAGTCAAAAAAGTGCCCAAGGGGAGTATCTCCAGTGTCTAATCCACAGAGTTTGAGGGAGCCTAGTATGTTCTGCTGCACACAATCTACAGAAGTCTGCTTCAACTATCTGCAAGAGTACAGTGTAATCTAACAACTGCTGTTGTAACACAAATTTACAACAGACCCTCCAAATCATTACTTTAAGGCAAGAGAAAATCAGAAGCATCATAGAAGGAGCCTGCCTAGGGGACAGGTCAGTTAAGGAACCATAAATAAGAGCACCATAGGTAACGGGACACCAAAATGAGTCCACCCAGGGAGCTCCCAAGAATGACCAAAATGGATGAATATAAGGGCAATTGAAGAACAAACGCTGAATTGATTCTATGGTATCCTGGCAACAATCTCTGGGGCAAAATCTGTCTGTGATGCTCTTATGTTTGTTATTTCCTTTAACATTACCCCTGCCATGGCAACATAGCCAGGTCACATCCCAATATTGGGGACAAAAATGAGATACGGTGAAATACAATACAGGCTTTTCTCTAAGAGCAGGTAAGACTCCAAGCAACACCTCTACATTTGTAGGAAGCAATGCCTTATAATGTATATGTATATATTGGCTGTATTTTGTATTGCCTGTCACTATCTGTATATTATATCTACCTACTATTTGTATTATATCTGTATCTGCATACCATGTACATTTACTTGTGACTACTATTTGTATGCTCCATGTCCCCTTCCCCCAGGACGCTTGTGGAATTGAGCGGTACACTGCTCAGTACGCCTTCCTGGTAAAACTCTTAAATAAATAAATAAAAAGCCTTCCTATGCTGAATGCAAATTAAATCCCATGACAAATGGTGATGTTTGCTAAAGTAAAAAAAAAGTACTAAAAACTCAGGAAAACCATTTCCTGGCCAGAACCGGGGTTTGTCCCACTCTACACCAATTGAAGAGGTGTCAAACAGATGCCCAAGCCTTGCAAATGGAAGGGGGGCCTGTACCCACAGGAACTATATTATACTCAAAAAAATGTATACTATAAAAACCAAAAACCACAGGATTCACCATTTTCAAACCTCCCTTGTAATAAGGGAGATACAGGATTTCCCTCTTCACAAGGTTGAGCCAACTTACCCAAACCTTAATAAAAAATGTGCTATACAATCTAGTTTCTAAACACTGAGGAATGGCGAAGATACTGCTTACACTTTGTTTTATCTTAAAACAATAAACATCAAGTTAAAAAAAAAAATAATAAACATGAGGAATAAAAATGTTTTAATCACCCCAACCCTGTTCATTTTAGACAGTTGCCATGATTTCCAGACCACCACTTGGGCAACCCCGGTATCCAAGGCCTGACTCCAGTTCAAGTCCGGCAAGTTGGAGCCCCCAAAATAAATGACCAGGATCTTGACTGGTTCTGAGGTGACAGTACTATTACCAGTTTCCGAGGGAAAGATCACATGGGTCCCGATTAGAAGCACCCAACACTTAGAATATATAAACAATATTGATGCCAACCTCACTCAATCTAACATTCATCTGTTTGCTGATGATACTGTACTGTATGTCAGCAATCCCTCACCTTCCAAAGCCTGTGAACTTCTACAATCCGAATTCTCCATTCTGCAGCACAATCTACTTGACAAAAAACTACTTCTAAATGCAAAAAAAACAAAAGCTATGTTCTTTACCACAAAGAGTTGTACTACCACTACCCCAGCATCCAACACCTACATATATCCACCTTACTTGAGAGAAACTTGAATTTGTTGATAACTTCAAATACCTTGGAGTCTGGATAGATAACAGGCTTGACTATTCTGTCCATATTGAAGAGTTACTTAAAAGCTAAGACAGAGGCTCGGACTATTTTTTAGAATAAAACATTACCTAAACAGTGATTCCAAAAAGGTTAATTCAGGCCTCATTCCTATCCCTCATTGATTATGCTGATTTTCTCTACTGCCATTGTTCAAGTCATCTCTTACATAAGCTGGACACCCTGTATCACAGGTCCATAAGATTTATTACTGACCTTCCCTCCAACACCCATCATTGCTCCTTTATATGGCAGTCAACTGGACATCATTGCAACACAGAAGAAATAGGAATGCTGTTATCTGGATACCAAAGCGTTAACAGGCAACTACCGACCTATATCACTGATTGCTTTACCCAAATTACAACCAGGCCATACACCTTAAGGATCAGTAAACTCATCACATTAAAGGTCCCCAATGCCTGCACCCGGTATGGGAGGGCTAGTTTCACAGCTATTCAGCAGCTGCATGGAACTCTCTCCCAAAATCCATGAAGCTAGATAGCCTACTACCTCTGGCATCCTTCAAAGATTGTTCTCCGCCTTTTCCAGAGCTCTGCAATTGCTTTTATAAAGCATAATCCCCACCTATCTGACCCAACTAAACCTCCTTTTTCTATCCATTATATTAACTCAATTTCTTTCTTCCGAATCACCTATTATATTCACTTAAAAACTAGTTTAGACCATATAACTTATATTTTAGGACTGCTATACCCTTTGTCCTCTTTTTTTCCTACAGGCTAAATGGTTCTATTGTTACTTGTATATATGTAAATTGTTGTATATAATCATTTCATGCCATTGTATTGCTATTTATTCTATTCTTGTCTATGTAATAATACTTGTATCCTCATTTGTATGACCACTCAGGTCCATCTTGTAAATGAGCTTTGCTCAATGATGTTCGCCTGAATAAATAAAGATTTTTTTGTGAAAAAGAATAATTAAAACTAGACCCTGTCATATAGGCAATAGTAGTAATCAGCTGTATGGCATTCTCACCAGAAGAGACATCCTTAATAAATAAACAGACATCATCAGCATAAGCTGATAGTTTTATAGACGAGGAAGTGAGGGGATGGGGAATTCCCAAAATATGGTGGGCTGCAGTCACTGCTTGTAACAAGAGATTCAACATAAGAATGTACTGCTGCTGATGCATAGGTCAGGAAGCATAGGAAGATCAGGTGCAGGTATGAAATTCACAAGTAACATTTAATTTTTTTTCAATGACGGTAAAATAAAAAAATTAAATTGTTCAGTAGACTATTTACAAAGGCAGTACAAACAGAGAAAACGAAGTCCTTTGTCTGAGCGTTTCTTCTCAATTCCAAATATCAGTCTCTCAATCTCTCTCTCTCTCTCTTTAGCAAAAGCATTGGTGCTCTTATTTCTGCCTCCTGAGATCATTAAGAGACCAGAACTTTGTAAGTCTCTTTCCTTGCAATAGAACATGATGTCCCAGAACTGGTCTCTTGTTGACACCTCTGCAAAAGAGTTTGCGTTGCATGTCAGGTTAATTCCCTAAGTTCCAACTGGCTTTTTGCAATCATTTCAACAGTATAACTATATACAGTTTCACACTAAGGGATCCCAGTACTACTTACAGTTTCACAAAAAAATTCACAAACAGTTTTATAAATGCAAACATTCAAGGGGAAAGAACAGGACAGAAACAGCAAGTGAAGGCACAGAAATAGTGAGAGGTGGAAAATCATGAAATCATTGGGGTGGTAAGTTCCCAGGTCTCCTGAGAACATTTGGTTGGCCAACCAGCCAGACAAGAAACAGAAAAAGAGAGGACAGAACAGATCCTTGCATTTAACTCTTTCTGCATAACAGATGGGGCAGGGTCTCATTCAACCCTGTCACATGTATAAAATGGCGCTTAACGGGCAGTCGTGATGGACTCACCTATGCAAGTGAACATGGGTTTCCTGCCACCAGTTAATAGTGGGGAGTATGGAGGAGTGAGAATAGAGCAGACAAATCCAATTAATAAAAATGGGAGAGAAACCAAACTTCTTAAAAACCAGGTAGAGATAATCGTGGGGAACTTTATCAAATGCCTTGACTTGATTTAACACAAAGAGGCAATTCCCCACCTTGTGAAAATGACATGAGGTAATTAAGTCCCTAATCCAAATTAGATTATCCTGAATCCTACATGCAGAAACAGAGCAGGACTGGAGGGGTTTGAATAATTAAGGCAAAAATAGGAGCCAAACGTGCACAAAAACTTTGGTTAGAATTTTAGCATCCATATTAAGGAGGCATCTCGGCCTCCAATTGGAAGGGTACTGTTTATCATCGGATTTGAATGAAAAAATTTGAAGAGCCTCAGTAATGGAACCCAACAGGGACATATGGCCAAAAATCAAATTATAAACAAAAATAAGAATAGGAGTAAAAAGAAAAGGGAACAAATGGAAAAGCTAGGACATCAAGCCATCTGTCCCAGGGGAAGTATTTTTGCACAGAGACTGGATAGCTGAGACCACTTCCTACTCAGTAGTCTGTTAAGTGAGAAATTCATTATTGGTGGGAGATACCGGTGGTAGGTGCAAAGAGTCCAAATACCTGGTGGTTGAATTCTGAAGAGGAAAATGTGTCCCTACTGTGTGCTGCAGGAAGTTCTGGAACACCTGCAGCATTCCAGTATGGGATCAATGTTCCAATCCTGCTGTATCCACCAAAGAGACCATAGTTCATAATTTGACCTTGTGAAAACAACTCAGAAAAATACCCCTAGTCAGATGTTTCCTTTCAGAACCAGAAGAATGTTCAAATGTTAGGGACTTAACCCTCTCATACTGAAAGGACTTCATACGTTCTGTTATAGACTTGATTTGGTCCTGCAAAGATAAACCTCTCTTGGCCAGCAAGGAGAAAACTTTAAATACAGTATGATGCAAATCCAGATATGAATGGTAATAGGATCTGCCCATGAATCAGGAACACCTCTTAGCTAGATCCCCAATGGCAACCTTGGTGAGGTCCCACCAATGTAACACATTTGGGTAAAGATCCACAACAAAGGAGCGAGCCCATAAAAGAGATCTCAGGGAGCCAAAAAAGGAAGAGTCATGCAGGATGGTGTTATTTAACCTGAAGCATAACTTTCCAAGCCGAATGGACAGGTCTATGGTCAAAGAACAGCTTAAGAGAAAATAATCAGTGAATTCTATGGGACAAGTATCTGCAGTTAAGATGGAGCACCTTCGGGTAACAAAAACATAATCATTGGGTGTTGCAAACTGAGCTCGGTGGTATATGAAGCCACCACAAGGATGAAGGGTACGATATGTGTCAACCAGGAGGGAATCTCTACAAATGTCTTGTAAACACAAGGAATCACAAAATAATTTGGTTGTACATGTCCCCCATCACGAAGATGAAGAGGGCAATTAAAGTCCCCACCAAAGATAAGCATCCAGGAGGTACAAAAATAAGGCTGGAGCACCTTAAGCAGTGTAATCCTGCCAAATTTAGATTGCGGAGCATAAATAGCAATCAAATGATAGGCAGAATGATCAGTGGTGCAGTCAAGTAGGGGGGAACTACCAGAGGGCACGAGTGGAAGCTGGAAGGGAGGAAGTACAGGGGGGAGCGCAGGAGACACTTCTTCACAGAGAGGTTGGTGGAACCATGGAACGCACTGCTCAGGAGTCTGGTGGAAGAGACCACAGTGGAAGGATTCTAGAAGGGTTGGGACATGTACAGGGGGAAGCTGAGGCCAGGGAGGGCCACCTCTGGGGATGGGGGGTGGAGGAGCAAGCTCCCAGTAGGGGCTAGCTTCCAAGCAGACATGATAGACCATGGGGCCTATTCTGCTGGCTTTTAGTATGATACTATGATAAGTAATAAAGCCTGACCTGGGTGCACGAGTACCCTAGTCACTGTAGGAGAAAGATTATAGAAATACAGAAACATAGAATGTGATGGCAGATAAGGACTGCCGGGCCCACCCAGTCTGCCCAGTATGCCTAGCTAGCTGCTAGGACTTTGGTATTTCCTATTAAACAAGATAGCAACCCCAGAGCAAGCATCAGTGCCCAGAGAGAAATAGGAAAAACCAGGTGTCCAGAGTTGTTGAGTTGTGTCAATGTCAGCCAATGAACGTAACCTAGTATTCTGTAAAATCAGTAAGTCAGCACCAGAATCTTGTAAGACCTGCAGGATGACCTTCCTACGGGAAAGACTGATGATGCTGTTGACTTTCAGTGTAGTGACCCTCATTCAAAGAGAAAGGGGAAGAGAAGTTCAACAAACAGTGCAGAGGAGATGCTACAACTAAATTGGTTGCGTATGTTTCTTTTTAAATGTAACTTTTGATCCTGGCAAGGGTCCACCTTTCCATTTGAAAGGTGATCTGTGTCGGAGCATCATTCTCTGCATCCAGAGAGCCAGAAGGCCCAATCGACATGGTAGAAGAGGCATCAGAATTGATATCTGTGTCGGTATTACCCCAATTCTTCGGGGGTGCAAGCAGCTGAAATCTGTTCCTGAGGAGAAGAGCCATAGCATTCACCAAAGACATGCCCTCACGAACTGAGCTATTACGAAGAGATCATCTGTGAAGCACTAAAGTGAAGGATGGAGGAGGAGGCATAGTAGATAAATTAGGGGAAGGGGGGTTCAAAGGAACCTCCAGAGCAGAGACTGTTGAAGTCAAAGGGGAAAGTAAGCCAGCTACAATGAGAGCAGCAGGAGCAGGGTCCAGAGATGACAGAGGTAGCAGGCCAACAGGTGTTGGCAATGAGGAATCAGTCAAGATAGCCAATGCGGTAGACAAGACTTCAGAGGATGGCTGAGAGATGGATGCTGAAGGCAGGTTGGAACAAAACAGTCTCGTCGTCCAGCTGAGAAGAAGCAGGTTTATTGTGAGCCACCCAGGGCAGTCTTGGAAGAAGTGACCATCCATCTGACAGAGGCTGCATTTCATGCAATTGGTGCACTGAGCGGCAATGTGGCTATGTTCCAGACAGAGGCTACAAAGCCTCTGGTCACAGACGTTGCTAGGATGATTAAGCAAGCGACACTTAAAACATGCCTTCGGTTGTCCTGAATAAAAGTAAACCCCTTGATCACGGCCCAGAAAAAAGCTGTTTGGAAGATGGGTCAGCCCAGAGTCAGTGGCCCTGAGTTGCATTCTGTATTTCCATCCCTTGTACCAGATTCCATAATTGTCCAAAATTCTATCTGGCCTACCATGCACCTCACAGTGTTGCTGCAGCCAATGTGTCATACTATGAGCAACAACTCTTTCATTCCGAAATATTACTTTCACAGTTCAGGTGGTGGGTCTGGTAAGAGGAAGTACCTGAAAAAGCAGCCAAAGTTCTGAATAACGCAAGGAACTGTACCGAGTCCAAAACCTGTCCAATGAGGAATGTAACTGAAAACTGATATCATAGAACAGGAAGCCAGAGAAGTAAATGATGGCAAACATATCTGCAGGGACAAACCCAAGGGAGTTCATTAAAAGTTTCTCAACCAAAAAGGAGCAGTCAGGTGGAAGTTCCTCCATTTCAACATATTGAGGCAGACTGCATTTCACTGGGGGGTGGGAGCTGGCTGAGCAGAAAAGAGGTCCAAAGGTTTTAAGGGGGTGTCCTGTGGAAGTTCCAAATGCCCAGGAGGAGCCTGGGTGACAGGCAAAGAGGCTGAGGCAGAAGCATCCAAGGTGGCTGAATCAGCCCTGGTAGAGGTGCTGGGGCACTCATCTGGGGGAGCTGGTGCATCTGGTCCTGAATGCAAGAATAGCTGGTTTGGGGCTGGGGGCCATGACTCAGAAATCTGGGGGTACCTGGATCCTGGTCCCTCATAAGTATCAATGCAATAAGTAGATAAGAAATCTGGATCCGGGATCCAGGATTTTCCACCAGGCCCGATTTTCCAGCCTGCTATTCTGAGGGCCCTATCAGGGCTCCAACCAAGTTTATCAGTCGTGGGGTAATGGCCAGGCTGACTCAGTGAAGTGGCCTGACAATCCATGGGCACACCCTCAATGGATGGCTATCTACATCCAAAAGAAGAATCCACAAGAGTAGATGCAGAAGATGATTCTAAATGAGCCACGGGAGCAGCAGCTGCCACACTCTGCAGGGGCAAGTGAGGTTCAGAAGCCAAATTACAAGGCTGAAGTAATGGAGTCTCAGGTGTGAGTAAACCCAGCTGTATCAAGGCCAAGGCAGCCATCAAAAATGGAGCCTGGTTTGGCAGCAAATCAGACACTAGAGACCACCTACCTTCAAGAAAAGCTGAACTCTGGTGTCCTGGCAGCACACTGGAGCTGCCACTAATAGAACCTCTGGACCGTTCAGCTCCTGGAGAAGGCAATGTCTGAAAGAGTAAAGCTGGTCTGCATTGCTCAGCTGGGAACCCTAAATTCGGCTACATCCCTTGTGGCAGTCGGACTGTGCAGATCCTGGAGAGACTATGGGAATAAACAATGGCAGGTGTGGCCCATTGGGGGCTGTCAAAGCTTCAGCCACAGGAAACTCATGTCCTGGAGTGGAATCTGGCACAACCAATGCAGGATTAGCAGAAACAAACTTACCCAAAGGAGAAGCCATTCTGGACTGTTCTGCAGGCTGATCTAGTCGCTGAGGAAATGCCAGAGGAAGTTGGAGCAACAGTGGAGCTGTGCCTGACAGATGAGCACCAGTTATAGGGTCCAGGGTCACTATGCTGGAAGGCCATTATAGAGAAATATCCAGGGGGTTCACTGAAAGGATAGGCAGCTGTTCAGTGCAAGGGCAGCAGTAACCCGAAAAGACTCAGGGCAGTCTATATCCAAAAGTTGCAAAAGACTAGTTGATTGTTCCCGCAATCTTTGGAGCAACAAAGGGTCATCTGGAAATGGGATGGGAGGCTCATGATCACAAGACTGGTGCACAAAGGAAACAAACTCCAGTGCCACAGATGTAGTTAAGTAGGTTAACTGCCACAATTCCAGCAAATCAATAGGGAAAAATGCTTTGGTCAATGAGGAACTAATCGATGTAGGCATAGGAACTTCCATGGAGGAGCCCACATGCAGCTGCATTCCTCCCTGTACTCCAACACCCAGGTCGGCCATCTTGCTGGTGGCCAGCAGTTCCCCTACTGGCAGAGTAGGGGAATTTTTATTTAAAACTTAAGGACAGAACATACAAACAATGCTACTTCTTACAATAATCATAAGAAAAATAGAAAACATAAACAGTATTCCATCATCAAAAAAACACACAGAAGTATTACAGCATACCAGAACTCTTAGATGCAAATAATTCTTGCTATACCACCCCCCACTGAAAGTTAGGAGAAATTTTTTTTCCTTAAACTTCAAAAAAATAAGAAAACAAGACATGTTACAAATCACATGAAAAGGTGGTGAAAAACATTCCAGCTATAACAAAGAAAGTATTCAAAAATACAACAGAAAATTAAAAATAATGGGAAGTCATGTCACATTTAGTTCATACCATGGAAACAGTAAAAGAAAATGCCTTCACGGGAAAATCAAACATATTTTCTAGATCATACAGTAAGTGGTATTAATTTATGTAAACTAAAAAAAAGATTATTTATTCAGTTGTTATCTTTAGGCAAAAACCAAACGCTGCCAATATCTTTCCCAAATCCCCCTCCGTAGTTGAACAAACTCTGAGTTTCTAAGATGGATCATCTATAAAATAATAATAATAAAATGTATTTAGTTAAGCGCCTTTCAAATTTTTCAAGGTGCTGTACATAAAAACATGAGAACACCAGCATAATCAATACATACAGTAAAACAACACAGCAAATATTACAAGCTAAAATAGCCAATTACAACATAACAGGAAATGCCTTCTTCCATAAAAAAGACTTTAAGGCCTTTTTAAAACTTCCCACCATCGTACTCTCTCGGAGCTGATGGGGCAGAGAATTTCTGAGGGCACGAGCACCAGAGGACTTCAAATTTACCCTCAGAATCTCCAGCAACCCCTCGTCAGCCGAGCGGAGCTGTCTCAGAGGGGTGTAGGGCACTAAAAGCTCTTTCAAATAGTCAGGACCAAGACCATGTAGGGCTTTGTAGGTCAAAAGACCCACTTTAAAGGTGATCCGCCACTGTATTGGCAGCCAGTGCAGAGTGCGCAGCACCGGGGTAATATGAGACCTTCTTGAAACCCCAGTCAACAAACGTGATGCCGCATTCTGCACTAGCTGCAAGTGGCGGATATCAACCCCAGAAAGTCCTAGGTGAAGGGAGTTACAGTAATCGAGATGAGATGTCACGAAGGCGTGGACCAAGACCGACAAGTCACAAGGTGGAACCAGGTGCCTAATCCTGGCGATGTTTCTGAGATGAAAAAATGCAGTCTTGACAACTGCAGACACCTGATAACGAAGAGTCAGACCAATGTCAAGCTCCACATCCAGGTTACGCACTCGTTCAGAGGTAGGGATCTGGTCTACCCCCAGAATTAATCTAGAGGGGGATCCCGCCCCTAAACCCTCAACCCTGTGACCGAGGTCCACCACCATAACCTTGGTCTTTCCCGGATTCAGCTTCAAACCACTGGTATTCATCCAGTCTTGGATATCAGTGAGGCAGTTATTCAGCACCGAGATAGCACTAACCTGGTCAGGTGCAAAAGACAGGTAGAGCTGGGTATCATCAGCGTAGCACTGAAACCTCAGCTCAAACCATCTTACAATGTCTCCGAGGGGTAGCACATATACTGCGAATAACATGGGGGAAGCACCGAGCCCTGAGGTACCCCACAAGGCAGGGAGAAGGCCCTGGATGAATGCAAACCCGAGACCACTCTCTGCATTCTCCCCTCAAGGTAAGATGAAAACCATCTGAGGACCACACCCAATAGTCCACAAATGGACCTCAGGCGTTCGAGCAAAACCCCATGATCCACAGTATCAAAAGCTGATGACAGATCAAGGAGAACCAAAATAGAGCGGTGTCTCCGATCTCTCACCATCAGGAGATCATTGAGCACCTGAACCAGAACAGTCTCGGTGCTATGCCTCTTACGAAAACCAGACTGGAAAGGTTCGTATAAACTATGGATGGTCAAATGGTTATCCAATTGCGCCACCACAACTTTCTCAATAACCTTCCCCACAAAAGGGAGGTTAGAGATCGGACGGTAGTTTGCTAGGTCACCCAGGTCTAAAGAAGTTTTCTTCAGAAGGGGAGTCACCACCCCTTCCTTCAGAGAGCTAGGGAAAACTCCCGTTTCTAAAGAACACCGGATAATCCGAGCAAGGACCAGGCCGATAGTCTCACTACAACCCATAATCATGGAAGTAGGGCCCGGATCCAAACTGCAACATGTTGGGCGCATCTCACGGACAATCCTCATAGTGTCTACGAAATCTGGTAGATTAAAGGAACTCCAGGAAACTCCGGGCTCTGCTACAAAACATTGATCAACTGCAACAACCTTAGAGTGAGGTCGGGGGCACTGCCTCCGAATGTCTTCCACCTTATTCGCAAAGAATCGAGCGATCTCCTCGCAATCAATTTGAGTGAAAGCTCGACGGATCTGCCGACAGACTGGGTTGCACAGTCTGTTGACAGTTCTGAAGAGCTGAACCGGTTGATTCCGAGCGACAGAAATTTCCCTGGACAGGAATTCTGCCTTCTTATGGGAAATTGCTGTTTGGTAGAGCTTATAATGCTCTAGCAAAATAAGATGGTCGGCATCAGAGGCAGTCTTCCTCCAATGGTGCTCCAACCTATGCCCCAACCTCCGCAACCCTCTCAATGCCCCATCGAACCATGGGGCAACGGGACGGCGTGGGAGGGGGCGAACACGGGCTGGTGCAATCTGATCAAGAGCAGCCGAGATGTCCCCATTATAGGCCACTACCAGCTGCTCAGGATCAGTGCATGACTCGTCAAACAACGAGAGGTCAATAAACACCATCAGGTCTACAGGGACAACGTCCCGCAATGGCGGTACTTGACCAACTCCACAGGGGCCGACCTACCCAGGGGGGCCTCAAAATTGAACCGAACTGAGTAATGATCAGACCAACTGACTGGTTCCACCACCAAGTCGGAAACCTCGATCTCCAGGAGGAAAACTAGGTCAAGAGAGTGACCTCCTTTGTGAGTAGCTGTGGAAACAACCTGTGTAAAGCCCAGAGATGTCATCACCTGGAGGAAATGTTCTGAAAGAACTCTTAAAACTAAAGGTGGACAAAGCAATGGGGCCTGATGGGATTCATTCCAGAATTCTAAAAGAACTAAGGGTAGAACTAGTGACACCACTGACTACCCTTTTTAACAAATCATGGGAGGATGGGGTGGTACCCAAGGACTGGAGGAGAGCAGATGTGATTCCCCTTGACAAAAGTGGAGCAAGGCAGAAGCAGGAAACTACAGACCTGTTAGTTTAACCTCAGTGATAGGGAAAATAATGGAATCACTTGAAGGAAAGAATTGTTGAGTATCTAGAGGCCAGAGGGGCACAGGACCCAAGGCAGCATGGATTCACAGCAGGAAGGTCATGCCAGATGAATCTGATAGATTTTTTGACTGGGTGACCAAAGTAGTAGATCAGGGAGGGCTGTGACATGGCCTACCTAGACTTTAGCAAGGCATTTGACACAGTCCCACACAAAAGATTAATACACAAGTTAGCCAGCCTGGGAGGGTCCCAAGATGACAGCCTGGGTAAAGAATTGGCTGGAGAATAGGACACAGAGTAATAGTAAATGGAGTCCACTCAGAAGAAAAGAAGGTTACTAGTGGGTACCGCGAGGGTTCAGTATTAGGATCGTCCTCTTCAATGTCTTTATAAGCTTACATTGCAGAAGGACTGGAAGGAAAAGTATGTCTCTTTGCAGATGACACAAAGATCTGCAACAGAGTTGATGCACAGGGTGGGGTGGAAAGGATGAGAAGGGACTTGGCAAGGTTAGAGTGGAATGACAAATGGATGGCAGCTTAGATTCAATGCTAAGAAGTGTAAGGTAATGCACCTGGGAAACAAAAACCCAGGGAAGAGTACACAATGGGGGGTGAGATACTAACAACAACAAAATGGAAAGGGACCTGGGGTAGTCATATCAGATGACCTAAAGGTGGGCAAGCAATGTGAGAGGGCAGCAAGGAGGGCTGGGGGGATACTGGGATGCATAGGGAGAGGCATCACCAGTAGAAAACAGGAAGTTATTATCCCTCTGTACAGACAGCTGGTGAGATCCCATCTGGATTACTGTGTGCAGTTCTGGAGACCCAATCTCTGCAAAGACATAGACAGGATGGAAGCTGTCCAGAGGAGGGCAACTAAAATGGTGCAGGGTCTGCACCGGAAGACATATGAAGAGACACAAAGGAGCTGAATATGTATAGCCTTTGAGGAAAGGAGGGAGAGGGGGACATGATAGAAACGCTCAAGTACCTCAAGGGAATCAACAAAGTCCAAGAGGGTAGCATCTTTCAAAAAAGAGTGTGCAAGAACAAGAGGGCACAATTTGAAGTAGAGGGCGGCTCAGAGGATTTAAGGAAGTATTTTTTCACAGAGAGGGTTCTGGATGCATGGAACGGCTTCGGAGGAGGTTGTGGAGTCAAAATCAGTGGTGTAATTCAAGCATGCATGGGACAATCATAAGGCAATTCTAGGGGTTGGGGGTAGGAAGAAGTAGGCTGCTGGTTAACTAGGATCTGCAGCTTATCCAGTAGGTAGGGAAATGGGCAGACTGGGTGGGCCAAGCGGTCCTTATCTGCAGTCAAATTCTATGTTGCTATGTTTCTATGTTGACCAAAATGTGAAGATTCGTCGTCGACCCACGCATTGAAGTCGCCCAGCACCATCAATCAATAATTTAAAATAAAAGAGAACAGCTGCGCAGGTGATAGTTCTTGTTGTTGGAAAATAAATTTACATCTAACCTGCCAAACCCAGTATAAAATATACGCTGTGATAACAGTTAGTGTGCTACTACTATATTTTCCCCAACTTATGGGGAAAATTCCATAATACAACTGTCTATCCATCCATTTTTTAAATGGGTGTAATTTCCAATAAACTTCTCAAATCAACCAGAACTCTGAAATAAATGGGCAAGCAAAATATAAATGGTCTAGGGTTTCAATTAGCAATACGCAAGTATTTCTTAAGCAAAACTATTCAGTAATACTGTTTTTCTTATGGTTCCCTCTAATGTTTATTCTATTATGTGACCCTAACCATACTATGTCCCATATGTGTTTTGGAATTCTATTGTCTGTAAGTCTGTTCCCGATCTCTGAGCTTTGCTCTCAAGGTTTCTGTGACACCAACGACTCCTTCGATGGAAACATAGCCTTGTTGTGGATGGTCAACCATCCACTATTCTATATGTTCTAGAATATTGTCTTACCTCTTTTTATGATACATTCCAAGTCCGAATTAGATCAAAAAGTCTATTCCAATCAGGAAATAGTTGATATGACCTTTGGTTTTTATCAGTGAAATTTGTATGCTCCCATTCTACATAGATACATAGACATAGATACATAGACAGTGTCGGCAGATGAGGGTTTACGGCCCACCCAGTCTGCCCATTTGAGCTTATAAATTCACTTTATGTTTTCCTAGAAGTCTGTTGCCCCTTAACCCTGACCACCAGAATTCCTTTATGTCTATCCCATGATTGTTTCAGCCCCCACCATTTCCTCTGGCAGGGTGTTCCGCTTGTCCACCATCCATTCTGTGAAGAAATTGTTTCTCATGTTTCCTCTGAATCGTCCTCCCTCCAATTTCATCCTATGCCCTCTAGTCCTGGAACATCTTTTTCACTTAAAAATAGTGTATTCCTGCACCCTGTTCCTCCCTGTAAGATACTTGTATGTCTCTATCATATCCCCTCTCTCCCTCCTCTCCTCCAGGGAGTGCGTATTCAATTCCTTGAACCTGTCCTCATAGGATTTGTGATGCAATCCATGTACCATCTTTGTTGCCCTCCTCTGAACCTTCTCTACCCTGTCTATGTCCTTACATAAGTAAGGCCTCCAGAACTGTACACTGTACTCCAGGTGGGGCCTCACTAGTTTCTTGTATAGTGGAATTATGACCTCCCGTTTCCTGCTGGTGATGCCCCTGCCTATGCATCCCAGCATCCTATTTGCTTTATCTGCTGCCTTGTCATACTGTTTCCCTACCTTGAGGTAATCAGAGATGATAACCCCAAGATCCCTTTCCTGCTTGGTGCATGCTATATCCTCACCCCCCAACTGATATATTGTGCCAGGGTTTTTGTGCCCCATATGCATTATCTTGCACTTCTCTGCATTGAATTTCAACTGCCAAACCCCTGACCATTCTTCAAGTTTCTGCAGGTCCCTTCTCATTCTGTCTACACCCTCTGGTGTGTCTACTCTGTTACAGAGCTTTGTGTCATCAGTGAACAGGGAAATTCTGCCTTCTAGGTCCTGCGTAATGTCACTGATGAAAATGTTGAATAGGACCTGCCCCAGCACTGATCCCTGTGGTACCCCACTGGTCACTGTTCCCTCTGTGGAGTGACAGCCATTTACCACCACCCTCTGTGTCCTGCCGCCCAGCCAGTTACCTACCCACCACACTACTGTCCTGCCCACACCCATATTCCCCAGTTTGTGTAATAGTCTTCTATGTGGCACTGTGTCAAAGGCCTTGCTGAAGTCCAGATAGGCCATGTCCACTGCCCTACCTGATCCACCTCCCTAGTTACCCAGTCGAAAAATTCAATGAGGTTGGTCTGACATGACCTCCCCCTGATGAAACCATGCTGTCTTGGGTCCTGTAGTCCATTGACAACCAGATGTTCCACCAGTCTCTCCTTCAGTAGTGCTTCCATGATCTTCCCCACTACCAAGGTGAGGCTGACTGGTCTGTAATTTCCCACTTCCTCTTTGTTCCCACTTTTGTATAAGGGGACCACATTTGCTGTCCTCCAGTCTTTGGGTACCTCCCCTGCTTCCAGTGATTGGCTAAACAGGATAGCCAGAGGTTCAGCCACCACCTCTCTTAGTTCTTTAAGTACCCTGCGGTGCACCCCATCTGGCCCCATTGTTTTATCAACTCATTACTTCCAGTTCCATCAGGACCCTTTCTCATGTAAAGGGACTTGTGTCCATTTCTGCACCATTCCCATCCCTTGTACTCCCTTCAGACTCATTACCCTCCTCTTCCTCAGTAAAGACTGAGCAGAAATACCTGTTCAATATGTCAGCTTTACTGTTGTCATCCTCCACGTGGCCCCTATCCTCCCCCTTGAGTCTCACTATCCCTCCTTTTGCCTTTCTTTTTTCATTTATGTACCTGTAAAAGGTTTTGTCCCCTCTACCCACTGATTTTGCAATGTGCTCTTTTGTCTGAGCTTTGGCTTCCCTTACTGACCTTCCTTTGCTTCTCCTGGTACTTCTCCGTATCTCCTTCAGCCTGTGTATTTTTGTATTGCCTGAATGCAATCTTTTTGGCTTTCACTTTCTCTGCTACCTCCTTGGAAAACCATAATGGCCTCCTCTTCCTTTTTCCCTTGCTAACCTGCTTAATGCATAATTCTGTTGCACTTGTAATCCCCATTTTAAATACTGCCTACTGTTCCTCAACCCCTGATTCCTGCCCCATTCCCCTTAATGCCTCTTTCAAGCATCTCCCCATTTTCCCAGTCTTCCCCCCTAAAATCCAGGATACGTGTTTTTGTGTGGTTTGGTTCTGCTCCTTTTGTGATTTCAAACCACAATGACTGGTGGTCACTGTTCCCCAGGTGCTCCCCCACTGTTACCCCCATCACACTGTCCCTGTTTGTCAGCACTAGGTCAGATGTGCCTTCTGCCGAGCTTGCCATGACCAGTTGCTTGAGGGAAGGCACCCTGAAGGAGTCCAGGATAAATCTGTTCCTAGTTGATGCTGCTGCTGGGATACTCCGGTCCACGTCTGGAATACTGAGGTCTCCAACCAACACTACCGCACCCTTGTCTGCCATCCTTTGGATGGCTAGCATCAGCTCCCTATCTGTTTCTTCCTCCTGGGCTGGTTGTCTATAAACCACACCTGTGTGGATGGATGGCCCCATTTTACTATATATATTTCTAATAGAATGTATTGAAAATGATCTAATACCCATGATTTCCATGGTTTTTCGCTATCCCGAACTATAGGCTGCAAGTTTGTGGCTAAAAAAATGGAAAAGAAAAAACTGCTGGGTGTAACATTTTGACTCCAACTTCCATAATATCTAAATATAAAATATTCCTTTTTATCGGGTTAAGCCTGCTTCCCCAAAATCCAGTGAAGAAACAGTTTAGTAAAACGGTTTCATATTTTTTGGTAATAAAAAAATATGACTTAAAAATAGAAAACCGGGTACTAAAAACATTTCAATCATAAAAATTATTTTCCTCTTTCCCATTTTCCAATTAGTCCAAGAACTTACTTTTTCTTTCCCTTTATTTATACATATTTCCCAATTGTATTCTGCCATATTCCCGGTCCCAAAGTATATTCCTAAAATTTTTTGAGGAGAGTCAGAAATAAATATGTCACCTATGCTCATCTTCACAGCTGAATTTCCTGAAAGGCTGAGACAAAAACTTTTAGTTGTATTTATACTGGACCCAATAATTTGCAGCGACGTAATTTATTTATTTATGTACAAGATTAACCAGGAAGGCATACTGAGCAGTGTTGCTCGATTCCAGATGTGACCTGGGGGACAATTCCCAAGACAATAGAACAATCACAGGTACAGTAGTTAAACATCACAGTGAGGGAGCCACCTGCCATACAGACAATCAGCAGATAGACACAGGAAACATAGGAGGGGAAAATGCAAGTGGATAAAATTACACAGAAACTCATCTGAGAACATAAAATACAAGTACATATTGGGAACTAGCTAAAGCAAGAGCAGCTGGAGGTGAAGTGGATGCTGAGTAGGAGATTGAGGTGGCGGGGGTTGGGTGAGTGTCTTTTATTGGCTGACAAGGCATTCCAAAGCTGCGGGATATGGAATTTGAAAGCTGCCTGCCCTTTGGTTGTGCGCATGAAGGGGACATGGAGAAGCATGGGGTCCGTGCTTCTGAGGGAGTAAGCAGGGAGAGGTTGTGGGGAGAGGACAGAGGCCAGGTAGGGGGGAAGGGTATGGGACCAAAATTTGGCTGCGGACCTAGCACAGTGAGTTAATCTGCGGTCTTGGAGGGACGGCAGGGCTAGGGAGCTGTATAAGGCACAGTGGTGGGTTGTTTGTGGGCAATCCAGGATAAAGCCACAGAAAGATGGAAAAGGGTGTCAAGGCTGGCTAAGGAGGAGGAGGGAGCAGTAGCATAGACTATGTCACCATAGTCGAGTATTGAGAGGATCATCTTTTGAACAATAGCTTTCCTGGCAAGAGAGGGGAGGCAGCTTTTGTTCCTATATAGGGCGCCGAGTTTAGGGAGTAGTTTCTTGTGGATGGAATCAATATGAGTGGCAAAATCTAGGTGCTGATCAAGCCAGGCTCCTAAGTATCTGAAACTGGTGCATGCTTCCAGGAGGGTCCCATCCAGAGTTTGGAAAGGGGGGCAAGGGACTTGGCGGGAGAGTCTTTGCTGTGAGCTGAAACTTAGCGACATAGTTTTCTTTGGGTTTAGGAATAATTGGTTTGACCGGAACCAGTCCTCGATGGTGTTGAAATCCTGCTGTAGTAGATTAGCCACCTCGCTTGTGGAAGGGCCCGTGGCGTACAGCACTGTGTCATACATTTGGATGGATAAGTAATGACAGACTGATGGGAGGTCATTTAAAAATATGGAGAAGAGCAGTGGGCCCAAGACTGAGCCTTGGGGGATGCCGGCAGTAACTGGTAGTGGGTTAGAGATGTGTGAGATGACTTTTACAGCCTGGTGCCTTCCTACCAGGTAGTCGTGGAACCAGGTGGAGGCTAGCTTGGAGAGACCGGCTTCTTTTAGTTTAGAAAGGAGCAGAGTATGGGAGACGGTGTTGAAAGCCTTGGCCAAGTCTATAAAGATGGCAGAGGTGATGTGGCCTTTGTCCATGCCGGTGAGTATGTCGTCAGTGATTCTTAGCAGGGAGGTGATAGTTGAGTGTGATTTACGAAAAACGGATTGGTATGGGGAGAAGAAGGAGGAGGTGTCTAGATAGGGAGAGAGTTGCTCAAGGACAAGACGTTCCTGTAGTTTTGCCAGAATTGGGAGTAGGGAGATGGGGCGATAGTTACCCAGGGAGGAGGGGTCACCCCCTTTTGGGAGGAGTATGATGGTAGCTTGTTTCCATTCAGTTGGTAATTTGCCTAGTGAGAAGGAGAGGTTGAATAGATCGGCTGGTGGGGCAGCTATGGCTGGAGTGGACAAATATAACATCATGGTGTCCAGGGCCATGGGGCATTTACCTTTGTTAGGGTTCAGAGATCGTAGGGATTTGAGTACTTCAGCTGGGGATACAGGGTGAAAGGAGAAACTGTATGGTCGGTAGGAGTGCTCTTGTTTGGGGAGTGCATGGAGTGGGTGGGTGCTGGAAGGACGATTGGAGCGAGTCAGCACAGCTGGAGAAGTAGGTGTTGAAAGCGGCGGCAACCTCACAGAGATCGGTGATGGGAATGCCCTGTATTGACAATTGTCGGTGGTGGTGGCTGGGTAGGGGGGAGAAAAGGGATTGGAACGATTTCCAAAAGTTTGTCGGGTGGTTAAAGTTTGCGCTGAAAGCCGATAGGAAATAGTTCTTTTTTACCTGGCAAATGTGTTTAGTGCAGGAGTTGCGGAGGGCTCTGTATCTTTGGAAGGATGTCTGGGTGCTCAGTTTCTTGTGGGCTTTCCATGCATGGTCCCTGGAGTGGCATTGGCTGATGATAGCAGCGGTGATCCAGGGAAGGTGGGCGCCTCTGACCCTTTTTGTGTGCAGGGGGGCATGGTAGTCCCTTAATTTTAGAAATTTGGCCTTGAAAGTTTCGAGTGCGGTGTCAATAGATGTGACCGCTGGGATGAAGGACCAGTCTACGTGTCCTAGGTCTTGCACGAGCGATGCTAGGTCCAGGGAATTATATGACCTTGTGTGCAATATCCTGGGGGGGGGAGCGGTGGGCCTGTGCACTTTTCTGATCATGAAGATCATGTGGTAGTCACTTAGGGAGTCTGGGAGCAGGCCTGCATGTAGGATCCTGTGGGGGTGGGAGGAAAGGACCCAGTCCAGGAGTGAGTGATTTGGTGTTTTGTGGTTTAGCCGGTTGGGGTCTACAATTAGTTGTGTGAGATTTAGAGCCTTGATCTTGGTCTTGAGGTGGGCCTTATCTGTGGCTTGCCAGTTGTGGTTAACTAGCCGATGGCGTGAAGCTCGCCTCCTGTGGTTAAGGACTTTAGCGTGTCCAGGTGAGCTAGGATGTCAGGTAGGGGGGTGCCGGGGGGGCAGTAGGTACCTGCAATGTACACAGGGGTGGTACGTGGGAGCAAGAGTTTGATTAGGAGAGAGTCGATGTGGGCTGGAAGTGAGGGAATTTGCAACATGGTAAACTGCAGTCTAGAGGAGATGTACATAGCTGTTCCACCGCCTCTCTTTTTCCCTGGTCAATCATGTCTGATGATTGAGTAGCCAGGGATGGATACTTCAGCATCAGTGTGGTGAGGCTTTAACCAGGTTTCAGATATGATCAGGATATCAGGGCGATGGGACAGTGCGATTGGTTGCAGCATGGTTATTTTGTTTAGTAAGCTACAGGTGTTGAGGTGCAGGAGCCTGAGACCTTTAGGCAGTGAAAACGGGGTGTGAGCGTTTGGGGGGGTGAGTCCAGGGTTGGCCTTAATGTTCCCAGCCAGGAGGAGTAGCAGTATGATATACTGCTTGGATTTATGCCAGAGGTATTTGGGCCTGGTGGTAGGGGTGGTATCTGAGGCGGTGGGCGGAGGGCTGCGGAGGGCTGGGATGTGGAGAACAGTGTGACCTGGGAGAAAAGAGGGGGGCAGGAGGGTAGCGCTCATGGCCCAGTTGTGCACTTTAGCGTGGGCTTGCTGTTGGTGAGAGTTTGCATAGTTGGGCTGGGGGATAAAGCAGGGGGTCATAAGTGAGGGCAGTTCCCTTTTTGGGAGGACAGCTGGGGAAGGGGATGCCAGTGGGGCAAGTGAGAAAAATAGCAGTGGTAGAAAAGGCAGCATAATTGGCAGAAATAAGTGGAGAAAATGCTTGAGCAGAGGTATAGCAACCACTAGTGGCAGCAGCTGATAAGCTGCAAATGGGAGAGTGGGTCGATAGGTTTTGGAAGTCACGTGAGTGATCGCTATAAAGTGAGGGCTCACCAAGGGTGGTGAGGGTGGGGAGCTGGCGACAGCACCAGCGGGCTAACACACGGTCTGATTCAGCGGAGCATCTCGCACTCTGTTGAGCAGCTCGTGGGAGGGGCGCCCTCAGATGCACTGGCTGACTGGGGAGGCAGCTTCACACTGATTACCCTCGCGACCCCAACTGTGAAGGAATAAAGACAGAGAATTTATAGCCAAGCAGAGAGGGAGGAGCAACATGGATGGTATGTGTAATCAGGCAGACTGGCAATTACTAATGCTAGCACTTTTAAATAATATCTGCGTATGTTCTACAGCTGAGCAGTATGTTAACTTTTTGTTAAGGGTCCCACAGAAAGCAAATAAATCAGTAAAAATACGAGTTAATTAGCTGGCAAATAAACTACCTATAAGCCTGTGCCGACAGTAAATGCAATTTAAAGTCCTTAGGGCTAGAGCCTTTAGAGTTCTTTTGTCCAGGATTTGAATTTCCGTTTTTTGGCACCAACACACACTCTGATTCAGCGGAGCGTCTGTACCTGTTGAGCAGCTTCGGTGGGGGGGGGGCGCGACCTTGGATGCACTGGCTGGCTGGGGAGGGCAGCTTCACACTGATTACCCTCGCGACCTCAACTGTTGAGCAGCTTCGGTGGGGGGGGTGTCCTCAGATGCACTGGCTGGCTGAGGAGGGCAGCTTCACACTGATTACCCTCGCGACCTCAACTGTTGAGCAGCTTCAGTTGGGGGGAGCATCCTTGGATGCACTGGCTGGCTGGGGAGGGCAGCTTCACACTGAATACCCTCGCGACCCCGACTGTGAAGGAATAAAGACAGAGAATTTATAGCCGAGCAGAGAGGGAGGAGCAATACGGATGGTATGTGTAATCAGGCAGACTGGCAATTACTAATGCTAGCACCTTTAAATAATATCTGCGTTATGTTCTACAGCTGAGTAGTATGTTAACTTTTTGTTAAGGGTCCCACAGAAAGCAATTAAATCACTAAAAATACGAGTTAATTAGCTGGCAAATAAACTATCTATAAGCCTTGTTAAGGGTCCCACAGAAAGCAATTAAATCACTAAAAATATGAGTTAATTAGCTGGCAAATAAACTATCTATAAGCCTGTGCTGACAGTAAATACAAATTAAAGTCCTTAGGGCTAGAGCTTTTAGAGTTCTTTTGTCCAGGATTTGAATTTCCGTTTTTAGGCGCCAACACACACTCTGATTCAGCGGAATGTCCGTACCTGTTGAGCAGCTTCAGTGGGGGGGGAGGGCGACTTCGGATGCACTGGCTGGCTGGGAAGGGCAGCTTCACACTGATTACACTCGCGACCCTGACTGTTGAGCAGCTTCGATGGTGGGGGCATCCTCGGATGCACTGGCTGGCTGGGGAGCGCAGTTTCACACTGATTACCCTCGCGACTTCGACTGTTGAGCAGCTTCAGTGGAGGGGAAGACCTCAGATGCACTGGCTGGCTGAGGAGGGCAGCTTCACACTGATTACCCTCGCGACCCCGACTGTTGAGCAGTTTTGGTGAGGGGGGTTGTCCTCGGATGCACTGGCTGGCTGGGGAGGGCAGCTTCACACTGACTACCCTCGTGACCCTGACTGTTCAGCAGCTTTGCTGGGGGCGGGGTGACCTCGGATGCACTGGCTGGCTTTAATACTTTACAGATTAGTATACCCATTTGTTCACTGGGAAAACAAACAAATAGATCATCAGCATAACTAATAGTTTTTAACATTCCAAACTAGGATAACTAATACCACATAATAAATGTGAATTATTTAATATTTTAATTACAGGATCTAATGCTAAGACAAAATACTAGGAGGCAGTATAGTGCAGTGGTCTAAGGCTCTGAGCTGCAAATCTGGTGACATCCAGCAAATCAAACCTGGGTTTGAATCCCACAGCTTCCACCTGCATACTGTGTGACCCTAAGCAAGTCACTTAACCTCTTTGTGCTCCCAGGTCGCTCCTGTAAAAAAGCTTTCAGCTTAGTGTGCAATACCTGGTTAAACAACTAAATAAAAAAAAAAAAAACAGTATTGGGCTTAGGGGGCAGCCCTGACGGGCACCTCTCCTAATATAACAAATGTGTCCTAACCATCCATTTACATAAGGCTTTACATAGGCCAAAGCGTAGCTAATTTATAAATTCTAAAGGAAATCCATACATTTGTAAGTCCAACCATAAATATTCTTGTGCTAATTTATCAAAGGCCTTAGTTTGATTTAAATTAATCAAATACCCAGGAGTTGAAGTGTCTGATTTGCTTGAAAATAATTCTCATAACAAAATTAAGGTGTCTTGAATAGTACAACCTGGAATGGAGCAAAATTGTGAGGGGTGTATTAAGCATTCCACAGTTTTAGCCAATCTATTGCTCAACAATTTTGAGAGAATTTTAAACTCTAAGTTGAATAAAGTTATAGGACACCATTATCTATTATTGTTCGATCTCCTTTCTTGTATAGGAAGATCATAAAACCTTCATACATGTAATTTGTAATCCTATCTTCTAAGAGAAAAGCATTAAATAGTTATGTAACCCCTTTGTTACCCGGGGTTACTAGAATCCCAGTAAGACCTAGTGGTAGGCAGGGAAGGCAGCTTGTGAAACTCCAATTAAATGGGTTTCACACTGTCTCACTCTGTCCTCAGTCACAGCTGAGACTTGAGAGATGACATCATTATAGAACTGTCGCAGCTGCATGAGCCACTTTGGAATCTCCAGCTCAGGGAGTGAAGTTTAGAACTTTGGGAAATTCAAAAGGTATTCTTCTGTTTGTCCTTAAGCAAGAAGGAAGCATTAGTGTGCAGTGTGATTTCTCACTCAGAAAAAAGGAAGTGTTCCTGTATTTTACCTTTTTAAAGTGGTGGAGACCGCTCCCCCGGTCTCAGTGCCTCCCTCCCTCTGGGGGGGGGGAGGAAAGTTCTCTGTGGGTTCCAGGGGCAATCCCCTTCTCCCACCCTGGGAAGAAAGCTGCATGTTTTAAGTTCAGTCTGTTCATGTATAACAGCAAAGGTTACAGTACTTCGCCTGTGGGGCACCCCAACGAATGGGTGAGTGTTTGGCTTCATTGGAAGGGCAAACAACTTTTTTCTTCAGTTGGAAATAAACGTGGACTGCTATTTGGGAGGACTATGTCAACTAGGACAAACAAATAGAGCAGTCAACTGTTTAAAGTTAAATGGATTTAAAGTTCGCTGTAGAGGGTGCTTCAGGTCATCCAATTGCTCAATCTACATTTTAAAGTCTAAAGTTTTCTGTGTGTCCAGAGAAATGGCTGGTATGGGCTGTGGGAGCTGGGGTGGGAAACCTCCATCTTTAGTAACCAGGTCCACCTCACGGATTTCTTCTGTGTTTTTGCTACTGCCTCATCGCTTGGCAGTGATGGGATGGGTACCCAGGCGTGGTCGCATGCAGAAAATCTCTGAGATCGCAGACTCAAAGTGGTGGGGAGCTCACAGGATGGGAAAGTTACTCCTTGTTGGATAGAGTCTCTTGTTTGATGGGAGTTTGATTGGAAGTATGAAAACAAATCTCTAGTAGTCGCAGACTTCAAGTGGTGTGGGGAGCCACAGTTTGGGAGCCTCCTTGTTTGATGGGATGTCTTTCCAAGTAAAGTTTGGGTTCATTCGCCAAGTGGACCATCAATCGAGTGGCCGGCAGGGGAGCCGGGCCAGTCGGGCTATGTATCCAATGTGCATGCAAAGTCTGGGCTGAGTGCCTGGTGGGTCCAAAGCCAGACATCTGTAGTAATGTGTTCATTCCTCAAATGGACCGCTGTGTTTAACATCTAATCTGCATTACAGTAACGTAGCCCTTTGGGGGACCATGCAGTGCTTTGTTTATGTTCAGTGAGTTAATAAATAAAGCCACACTGAAAATTCCCAATTCTGGTTCTGGACATTACAGTTATTGCTTCCTGTAGCTGGATTTACTTGGGTGCCCCTGTGCAGCGTAGCCAAACCTAGGTCTCTTGTGCCAGGTAACCTCATCCTTCCCCGAACCTGTAGATACATATGTATATCCATGTTACAAAAATGGAGGCACCGCTTTGGATTTGTTTGAGAAGGAAGGTGCTTGGGCAAGTAGGCTAGCGTTATGGCTATCTGGCAGTCGGTAGCACAAAAAAGTTGAAGCAATTTCCCTAGTGTGTGCTGTGTGCTGTGAATCTTGTGCTGCTGTTTAAAAAATGCCAACTGTTTACCAAGGAGCTGTAAAGCCAAAGTGTGTGTCCTAGTCCTGCATCAACATAGTTTACAGCGCTTGTCAGTTTTAAAATAAAGTTCTGTGAAGGAAAGTGTGGAAAACTAGGGGTAGCAACAGATAAATTATGCCCTGGATGTTGGAAATGCTTTCTGTGCAATGCTAGAGACTGCAGAGTTAATGGCAATGTTACATGGTTGAAATGGGCTCCCGCCGTGGAGTCAGTTGAAAAAAAAAAAAGTGCATCTTTTCAGTTTAAATGTGCCTGCTCGACGATCGCCGTGAGGAGAGGAGCCCTTGTGAGGAAGAAGAGGCTCATTTGCATGGCGTTGTGTGGTTGGTCAGTTTGCCATTAGTCCCGCCCCTCAGCCAGCTCTTCAGAGTCTGCTTCAGCATTCGAGAGGAGACAGAGAGTAGTGCATGTACTGGCAGTGGAGGAGCATTCGCGAAGTGTTCAAAGCACTGTAAACAGTAAAAAAGTGACTTTCCAGTTAAAAATCGGGCTCAACCCGCTTATTGATCGTGGGATCAGTGAATTGTGTGGTTAATACTACGATGGCGGAGACTGCCTGCCCATTTGCAATCTGAGGCCTTCAAAATCTGGCTGCAGGCTGTTTTACCCCATCGCAGCAAAATGCTACAATAACAGTGAGTAAACGATTTAAAACTGCTCAATTCAGTGATTTTCAGAGAATGCCATATAAAATGTGTGTGCAGCTGTGTAGTCGCTTTGCAAGTTGTGATTGTGTGATGTCCTGCTGGCAAGTGAAAGTCTGTAAAGCCATTAAATGTGTGCATAGCAATGAAAGTAGCCTCAGTTTAAAGTTTGCAGCCAGAGAGACTGTGGGTTGTAAAATAAGTGCAACACTAGTAAAAAGCAGGCAATCCTGTGCTGAAACCTGAAGTTTTAAAAAGGACTGTAATTAAATGAATGTTGCCAGCAAGTGAAAAGTCCAAGGAAAATCCTGTAAATGTGTGAACAGCCAGAACAGAGCAAGTTGTGCAGTCTGAGTAAAAGTTATTAGTAGTTGATGTAAATCTGGTGCGCAGTGGCTTGACCCAGAGTCTGAATGTCGATGCACAGGAGTGCTGCCGCCGCCATTACAGGGTGGGGAAGTAAAGTAAACACAGCAGCAGAGGAGCCATTTTAAAGTGGAATGTGTTCATTTAAAGTGGGACTTTCAGTTACAGTGAACTTTTGTTTGTTTTTCTGCAGTTATGGCCTCAGGACCAGCTCGTTACCCGGATCATGCCTTGGTTGCAGTAACAGCAGCAGTAAATAGATTGAGAAATATTGAAAATTGGTGCTATAGAGGGCAACTCCCTCCTGATGTGGCAATTCCTAATTATCCAGTGCGTGTATGCCAGATGTGCTTGAGTGCTGGAAGGGATGTCTTCATGATTCCTCACTGTGCTGGATGTCTAGAAAAATATGTCTTGTATAAAGTGCCTCAGATTCGTTTGGCTCCCACATGGACACAACTTCAAGAATCTGCAGTTGGCAGCACACAGCATCAGGCGGAGCCTGTGGAGGAAGGTCCCTCGGGGAGTGTGGCACAAAGTTAGAGAGTGCAGAATTAGAGACTGAATCTGAAATTGAAGCATTGGATGCTGGATCTCAGAAGGCAAGTTCAGATAAAGCATCAATAGTCCCCTGGGTGGGGGGGCCTAGCCCAAGTCTCGAAGGTGAAGATGAGATGCGGGAGGCCTTTGAATGGGAGGTGTCGACCTCCGCTCTCAGTGATGAATGGATAGTCTGAGGGGTGAGAACTACTGCTCACTCCTGGGCTCAGATCCTCAGTGAAGAGGAAGATGAGGGGGAACCTATGTGGCCTTGTGAGAAAGGAATGGGTACACAGCCTCAAGATCTTGCCTCGGAGGAATGTGTTCAAGAAGGTGGTGATGCCACTGCCCTGGCTTCACTAGAAGAAGAAAAAGAAGAAGTCAGGGATCCATTTTTAATTTCATTGAGGATGCGAAGCTGGCAGAACCAGGACTGGCCACCCCCAAGCCAGGCCAGTCATCTCAGATTGACCAAAGCAAGTAAAGAGGAGAGACTGGTTCGTAGAAAGGCCAATGAAATCTTTGGTATGACCTTTCCTACCTTTCCTCGGAGAGTCTGGGAGGAGATTGACAACTGCAGGAAATCCTGGATCAGGGATGAAGCAATGAAACATGTGCATCCTGGGGCTAACCAGCATGTAAAGAATAGACTGTTCCACGAAAAGTATACACAGTGGAAGAGAGACAGGACACTGTTTATGGACAGAGTGAGAATAGTGGACGGAGAGGGATGCAAAGTCTCCCACTGTGTGAATTATGTGCATCCAGATGGAGTAATAATTCAAGCCCCTGACCCCCTCTACTATTGGCCTCAGTGCAAGGACCTCCCAGTAATTAAGCCCGTGCCTACAAAATGGAGAGCCGAGCAGTGGTAGTCAATACTGCCACATCTAGACTGTGAAGTGCCCTTATTGAACTGCCAATATGAATAAACAAGAAATCAGGTGCCCCATATTCTTCAGTCCACAGTGTACTTCCCTATTCAGCGACCATCTACTGGTACCACCAGATGACTTCAGATCCAGAGAGGACACCAGCCCAGCTGTTTTCCTGTTCATCGCCTGGTAATCGGAAGACGCCAGACAGCTGTTTCTCTTTTTGTTCCTGTTCTAAGGTTCCTTCTCCAGTTATGACATCAGCCCAGCTGTTTCCAGATGTGCACTCCTGTGGGTTCCTGGAAGATGTCCGCCCAGCTGTATCAGAAGAAATGCTGCCAGGGAGAGTCTTTGGAAGGACCAGGTTTGTAATTCCGAATACTTCCAAGAGGCTGGTAAGTCCATAGAAACCCTTTTATTCTATCTTTATGACATTGCAATACACACCCTACACTACAGACTTCAAACAGTGTGAACTGTCCCAAAGACTCCTCCCCTTCGGGATTATTGCCTTAAAGAACTATGCTTCACGGGCTCCGCCCAGGAGAGACTCTTTTTAATGGACTGGCCTTTCTGGCCTTAGAATACTAGTTGGGACATTTAGGCATTCCATCCCCAAAGGTGTATTGATACCAATGTCATTGTACTTTAATGTAAATACTGTTTTCTACCCTTTTTTTTCTAAAAAAAAAAATCTTTTTCTTTTTTGGGATTGTTCAGTGCTTTTTCTGTGTGGTAAGGGTTGTTGTTGTCATTGTTGTTGTTTAGATAGATTGTACATGCAGATTAGGATGTGTTTTTTTTGTTTTTGTCTTTTCTTACAGGTGTTCCTGGAAGACAGAAGAGAAGACAAGAAGAGGAGGAGGGGCTCATCGGAGTCCCTCGTCAGTGCTTATGGTGTAGAATTTAAATGTACTGTGTTATTATTGCTAAAGGTTGTAGTTGCAGGCTGCCCAAGGTCGGGGAGGTCCCTGGGTTTTGTTTTTGTTTGGGATGTTATGTTAGAGGCAGATAGGTTTTCCCTAGAGGGTTAGGGGGGATGGACAGGCTATGGCCCTGACCTGCAGTAGGGGCCGCAGTGCTGATCTATCAGGGCTATGCTCTGGATGGTTCTACCAGAGCCACTAGGTGTCCATAGTAGGTGGATAGAGTAGAGGCTGATATGTCAGCTATAGGCCTCTAGGCCCTTAGTGTTGTCTACCTGTGCTCGCACATGGTAGGAGGGGGCCTGATCACCCCCCTCCGCAGGTAGCACATAGGGTGGGATGGCCTAAGGCTGGGTGCATAATGACTGGGGACAGTCATTTTCCTGGTCAAGGGCGAGTGTAACCCCTTTGTTACCCAGGGTTACTAGAATCCCAGTAAGACCTAGTGGTAGGCAGGGAAGGCAGCTTGGGAAACTCCAGTTAAATGGGTTTCACACTGTTTCACTCTGTCCTCAGTCACAGCTGAGACTTGAGAGATGACATCATTATAGAACTGTCGCAGCTGCATGAGCCACTTTGGAATCTCCAGCTCAGGGAGTGAAGTTTAGAACTTTGGGAAATTCAAAAGGTATTCTTCTGTTTGTCTTTAAGCAAGAAGGAAGCATTAGTGTGCAGTGTGATTTCTCACTCAGAAAAAAGGAAGTGTTCCTGTATTTTACCTTTTTAAAGTGGTGGAGACCGCTCCCCCGGTCTCAGTGCCTCCCTCCCTCCCTCTGGGGGGGGGGAGGAAAGTTCTCTGCAGGTTCAGGGGCAATCCCCTTCTCCCACCCTGGGAGGAAAGCTGCCTGTTTTAGGTTCCAGTCTGTTCATGTATAACAGCAAAGGTTACAGTACTTCACCTGTGGGGCACCTGCAACGAATGGGTGAGTGTTTGGCTTCATTGGAAGGGGGCAAACAACTTTTTTTCTTCAGTTGGGAAATAAATGTGGACTGCTATTTGGGAGGACTATGTCAACTAGGACAAACAAATAGAGCAGTCAACTGTTTAAAGTTTAAATGGATTTAAAGTTTGCTGTAGAGGGGGTGCTTCAGGTCATCCACCGTTCAATCTACATTTTAAAGTCTAAAATTTTCTGTGTGTCCAGAGAAATGGCTGAGTATGGGTTGTGGGAGCTGGAGGTGGGAAAATCCCTCATCTTTAGTAACCAGGTCCACCTCTACGGATTTCTTCTGTGTTTTTGCTACTTGCCTCATGCGCTTGGCCAGTGATGGGTTGGGTACCCAGACGTGGGTCGCAACTTGAAAATCTCTCTAGGAGTTGCAGACTCTAAGTGGTGTGGGGAGCCACAGGATGGGAAAATTACTCCTTGTTGGATGGGAGTCTCCTTGTTTGATGGGAGTTTTGATTGGAAGTATGAAAACAAATCTCTCTAGGAGTTGCAGACTCTAAGTGGTGTGGGGAGCCACAGGATGGGAAAATTACTCCTTGTTGGATGGGAGTCTCCTTGTTTGATGGGAGTTTTGATTGGAAGTATGAAAACAAATCTCTCTAGGAGTCGCAGACTTCAAGTGGTGTGGGGAGCCACAGTTTGGGAGCCTCCTTGTTTGATGGGATGTCTTTCCAAGTAAAGTTTGGGTTCATTCGCCAAGTGGACCATCAGTCGAGTGGCCGGCAGGGGAGCCGGGCCAGTTGGGCTATGTATCCAATGCGCATGCAAAGTCCGGGCTGAGTGCCTGGTGGGTCCAAAGCCAGACATCTGTAGTAATGTGTTCATTCCTCAAATGGACCGCTGTGTTTAACCTCTAATCTGCATTACATGTAGCGAGCCCTTTGGGGACCATGCAGTGCTTTTGTTTATGTTCAGAAGTTAATAAATAAAGCCACACTGAAAAATCCCAATTCTGGTTCTGGACATCACAGTTATTGCTTCCTGTAGTTGGATTTACTTGGGTGCCCCTGTGCAGAGTAGCCAAACCTAGGTCTCTTGTGCCAGGTAACCTCATCCTTCCCCGAACCCGTAGATACATATGTATACCATGTTACAGTTATAATAATGTGGATGGCATATACTCCCAAAACAGTTTATAAAATTCTGAAGGAAGTCCATCAGAGCCAGGGGCTGTATTATTTTGTAACCTTTTTATAACTGTATCTAATTCCTCTCTTGTAATAGTCTGTGTGAGATTTATTCATTGTTGCTGTGTTACTTTTGGTAGATTTGCAGCCTGTAGAAGTAGTGATATATGCTCAGAAATACCAAAGGGGACCCAAACTTATGATTAATATCAGTTTCTAAAACAGTTACTATCTCATGCCCACTAACTAAAGAATTCTCGTGATCTTGTATTGAGGCCGTATGTTTTGTCTGAATTCTTTTTTTACAATCTTCAAAAGGGTTTGTTTGGTTTCTCTTCCCTTGTGTACCAAATCTTTGTTCTTTCTCTAATGTTTTCTGTCTGTCATATTGCAGTCGCACTAATTGTTCTTTTATTTTAGAAATTTCATTTTTGTCAATTGGTTCACCGTTATTAATTAAAGAGATCCTGGAATTTTATTTCGCTCTTAAGGATGCATAATTTTGCTGCCTCTGATATGCTACAATTCTGGATTGGCATTTTAAGAAGTCAATCAGACATGACTTTGTGTCTATCCACAAGTCTATAGGCGAATTGTACAAAAATAGTACCGATACTCTGTCACCAATAACTTCTTGTAATTTTTGCACAAATTCAGGGTTCTCTAATAGACTTGTATTAAATCTCCAAATCCCTCTACTAGGCAAGTGGGTAGAAAAGGGTGAGATTCTGAGACTTGACAGGCAATGCTCTGAGGTTTCAACTGCATGAGTTAGTTCTTCAGAAATAAGTAACTGAGTAGAAATGAAAAAGTAATCAATTCTTGATTTTAGAAGGCCTCCGAATAATGTGGGGGCCTTGTTTTGGACAAAAGCATCTTTTAAAGAGGTTTATTTAATAATGTTTTTCAACTCATTTGCATCACAATATGATTTGCTATGTGATTTCTGTTGTGTATTTATATTAAAGTCACCGCCCCAAATAAGTTGTCTACTCATAAATAAAAAGGGTTTTATTTTTTGAAGAAGAGCTACCCTTAATGCTTTCTGTAGTGGTGCATACAGATTAATAACTCTAAAATATAAACCTTGAAATATAATGTCAAGTAACATGGCTCTTCCTGGTTCTGTATCAATGAAATTTTGTATAGTGTAATCTGATGTAGTAAACATATATCAATACCTGAACAGGTTTCTTGACCCAATGATCAAAAAGAGTTACCCAAACACCATTCCTTAGAAGCAGAAGAAATATCATGGTCTGTATAAAGTCTGGTATCTTGTAATAGGAATATATCATGAGGCAAAGTCTGTAACAAAGCATAGGTAGCTGTTCTTTTAAAATCAGACTTTATACTATTAACATTCAAACTGCCTAGCTTTAAAGAAAATACAGTCACTCTTGAAAGTTTGTTGTTTTTTAAGATGTTTTCTTTCTCTGAGACCTAGTGACTCATTTTTGGGCCATAGAAAGTTCTTGCTGTTCCATTTTTTTTGGCAGGGGGATCACTCTGGTTTGAATGTAAAGAAACATCAGAGTCTTCATCTTTCATGATATCACCCCGGCTTTGTAATGGTTCATATGGGCTGGAGGTACAAATGGGGGTTGGAAGACAGTTTCAAGCTTTTTCCACAAAGTATCTTTTCTTGGAACTGGCTGGAAATCAGGCTCTTTTTGAGGAACAGTTGGAGCCTTTATTATATTAGTAGTCTCTGGACCCTCAGGAGGGGGAGGGGGGCATGTTAGTACTTGTTTTTGAAGAAATGTTAGTATTAATATTTGAACCACGCTCTGAACTCTCTGAACTCTTGGAAGGCTGAGGGTCCGTCCTCGAAGCTGGGCCTGCTTTCCTGGGAGGAGGGCCTGATTCTGCATGGTCTGGTGTCTGAGAATATGATCTAGTGGCTTTGTTAATATAAAAGTCATGCTCAACAAAATCAGAGGAGTTATGAGAAGCCCATGGGAAGGATGCAAACGCATGATCCTCAGCTCCACAAAGGTTACAAGATGGAGGAACAGTACAAGTTGTAGCAGAATGACCAAGGACTCCACAGACTGAACATTTAAGTTGAGGGCAGTCAAAGTTTCAATGTGAGGTAGAACCACAATGGTAGCAAGATCTAGGCTGGCCAGGATAAAGGAGTATACCTTGATCCCTTCCGATATAAAAACAGTTTGGCAGTTGTTGAATGCTGTCTTCTTTTAATTTGAGCTGAACTGAAAATGTCCACCCTCCTGTCCAGAAACCATTTTCATCAATAATCGCATTGGGAATTCTGTTCACAGTACATCTTTTCTCCAACCAATAAATGATATCCAGCACATTTACCCCCTCATTTCTAAACAGAACGGTAATGATTTTAGCAGTGGGTCGAGTGATGGGGATTGCCACAAAAGGTCTCCATAATGGTGTATGTTTTATTTCATAATATGCTGCCCAGAATCTGTCTAGAAGGGCTGCAAACCTAAAGCTGATGTTAAAATTATGGTCTCCGGCTGTGTGTATAAATGCATATACTTCGGCAGGCATAAAATGCAATGAATCAATAATGAGCTTTTTCCCCCCATACATTCTATCTGGGGGCAAGTCTAGGCTTCCTTTATAGTATAAACATATGGCAAAATGCCGCTAGCAGCCTCTTCAGGTGTTTTAAATAGATTTGCATAGCTAGGAGGCCGATTTTGGTCATTAGACATACCTGGTTCCCCTGAGCTAGTTGTAGATGTTGCATTTGTAGAAAATAAAAAGTTCCTGCAGGATTTTGTCGATGTGCCTGAGTTCTGGATGTTCCAGCACTGTTATTTGAGTGCTCTTGGGCAGCCTGGTGTCTTCCAGTCGACAGTTCCAAATCAATGTCAGGGCTAGTGTCTAACATGACGCAGTCACATCAAAGGCTGAAGCTGCACCCTGTGAATTTGCTGTCAAAACACCGCTGCCATTATGCAGACCATCCGTTCCCACTTCTTCTTGATTTATACTTCAGGTCAGAGATAAGGTCCTGCTTTCTTGCCCCTCTATGCCAGGTATTGGAATATTCAAATCCAGAACCAAAGTTTTATCTTGCAAAATTCGTCCTGCTTTTGTTAGAGCAGTTTTGGGCATCCAAGAGATGCGTAAGAACAAGGGGGCACAATTTAAAGTTAGAGGGAGGACAGCTCGGGGTAATGTGAGGAATTCTTTTTCACAGAGAGAGTGGTGGACACATGGAACTGCCTTCCTGGAGAGGTTGTGGGGTCTAAAACAGTGGGGGAATTCAAACATGCATGGGACAGACATAAGGCAATTATAGCGGGGGGGTTGCAGGAAGTAGGCTGTTGGTTAACTAGAATCTGCAGCTTATCCAATAGGTAGGGAAATGGGCAGACTGGGTGGGCCAAGTGGTCCTTATCTGCCGTCAAAGTCTATGTTTCTATGTTTCTAAGTAGCCTGTTCAGCTATAAAAGGCAGTAGAACTGAATCCTGAGATAGGGAACCAGGTGAAGGCTCAGTTAAATTGTCCTGGAAAAGACCTTTTTTCATAGGTAAAACTGAGGGGCTTTGCTCATCTCATTTCTGTTTCTTTTCATCTTCCAGAGGTAACCCAGAAACATCCATTTCTTCATTATGCTCAGTTTCAGACATAAGTAATTTCAGATGGGATTCTTTTATCAACAAATCTTGATGTCATCTCATCTCTTCCATACCATTATGCTCCAGTATACCTTGTTGTGCTGTATGTTTACTCACAATTTCATGTTCTTATATTTCCTCATCTTGCAAAGCACAACCTTCCTCATACACAATCTGCTGCTGATTAACTGGCTCCAAGCTTGAAAAATCAGCAAAGATCCCCCTTACAGAAGAGTAGGGGAATTGTGTCCTTGCAACATTTCCCCCGTTCACAAAAAATTACTAACAGCAGAACCTGGTTCAATATCAATCAATATTTTCTGCATCCCCCCCATCTCTTCTCTGGGACAGGGCTAAAAACAACAAATATTCCCTAGCCCTCCTTTCCCAGTCAACAAAACCATACAACAACAACAACACAGTAGTCGCTTTTATTTAAATATCATAAAATGCTTTTCAACTTGAGCGAATACAAAAAACCAATACATGGATACTGCAAATTCATGATATTTGATATATTGTTCAACTAATGTGACAATACAGTCTTAATTAGCAATCTTATGATGCTTCATTTGACTTCAGCTGTACATAATATGAGCTCATTACCCATTTATTATGCATGAAACTACATAAATTCCATGCCAGCTATTATAAAACCTTGTCATTAACTGTAGAATGAGATTCAGCAGTAACAATAAGGAAGGAAAGGAAAAAAGAAGAACGGGGCTTGCCTTTTCTATTTGAGATCTACTGTAGGTAATTTTACAATAGTTTCCCTAGTCTGTGTGTGTGTGTGTGTGTGTGTGAGTGTGTGAGTGTGTGTGTGTGTGTGTGTGTGTGTGTGTGTGTGTGTGTGTGTGTGTGTGTGTATGGTGTCTGTCCATCATTGCCATGAGGAATGGGTGAGTGAGATTACCTTTGGACTGCCACGAAACAAAGAGAGGATAAGTGCAAACAACCCCAGTGCTTCAAACCATAACAGTCTTCCTCAGTGCCCCCCCACCCCCACTGAGGAAGAATCTTCGTCTGCTACTGGGTTGTTTATGTTGGTCCTCTCTTTTGTGTCATGAAATAATATACACTATTTCAGCAATTTTGCTTTTTGGCCCTGATTCAGTGTGTGGATTTTCTTTTCCTGTTCACTGTTGTTTACTGAAGCCATGACACATCCTGCCTTTGTGCACCAAACTGTGTTGACTTGTGAGATTAACTTGCCTGACACCACTGTCGAGAGCAACGCTAACAGCAGAGGGTCACAGAGAGAGGGGATTTCACATTTTACAGCCACCTGTAATATTTACCATCCTGAACAACAGCAAATAGTGCCTGAGAAAAGTAATGTTGTGGTTGGGAGGTGGAGGCAACTCTCTGTGAATGCCAGCCAGAACCCCACCTTGAATTGGTATCCTAACTGGGCAGGAGCTTAACACAAGAGATTTAAGGTCACTGCTGTACTTTCACTTGAGCATGTATGTGTCAGTGCATGCATGCATGTGAGAAAGTGTGAGTGTGTGTGAAATAGCTGCCCATTTTCAGTGCTAAGATCTGTCTTCAACTTGAAGTGTGTATTTCTCTTCAGATGCTTAGGTGAGATGCATTACACCGGGGTAAAGAAGCTTGTGAAAGTCTTACTTGCTAGTGGGGGATAAACTCGTTATACGTTCGTAGGTATTTTATGAATTAGGAGGTCGATGACCTATATTATACAATGGCATGAAAATTTCCTTTGCTCTCATTGGCTAACACCAGCTAGAGACAGTGATGATATTGAGCAATAACATCACTGTATCTAGGTCTGGCATGCTGATGACCTCATCACCTCTCCCACTAAACAACTAGATCAGTGACCACACCACTTACCAAGACGTCACAACCAGCCCGATTCAACAACCCCCATCCACATACAAACCCACGTTCTCTGCCTGTCTCCTCCTTGAGGCACTTAATAAAAATCATAATCGAAAAGGAAAAACGACAGCTCTCCTGCTTTTACTTCACGGAGCTGCCTCAGACTGTGACCCTGCACGCGCTCAGCCGTTTCAATAAAACGTAAACAGACACTCGCCAGCTTCTCAGCAAACCCACAAACTTTCAGTCTTCGTAAATAGCAGTTCACCCAAATTAAAAAGAAAAAGACCTGTAACTTACAGGTTCCAACTGATGTCCCACGGAGTGGAGCGGAACCGAAGGTTGTCATTGTTGTTTTTTACGATCCCTGCTTTTCTCTCACAGGGCTAAGAAAACCAAATAAAAAAAAAAAAACTTTGTCAAATGCTCCCAAGGCAAGAAGTGGGAGCACAGGCATCAAATGATATACTTCAGCAAACGTTACATCGGGGGTGGGGGGGCATACACAAAAAAAAACACTGTATTAGCAGCAGCACCACCTGCTGGACTACTTTTTTCTTTCATTTTTGAAATATGCATATCATACAAAAAAACAATACAAATACTTAAAAAAAATGTTTTCTTTTTAACTTTTAATATTATTTTAAAACGAGCCATTGTATAATAGCAATCGTGCTTCGACCCACCCCAGGAGTGACGTTATTATTCAGTGGTAGTGTCCACATTTTTCACTGCCCATATAATCATCTAGAGATTTCTTAAATGCTTCCATGGTACTACGTGTTACAACATGCTCAGGTAAAGAGTTCCATATTGAGATATCATTATAGTGTATGGTGGAACATCGTTCTCCACTGAAATCCATTGCTGTCGAAATGTTGTTCTCCTACACTAGTGACGTTCCTTGTCATGTAAAGTTCACCTAAACAACAACTAAAAGTGCAAAGTGACTGAATGCAGTGCCAGCTGGGGAGGGGCTGACATACAAACTACATAGATAATGGAGTGTGAAGTAGTTACTATGTAGACACAGGGGACCCTATATTCGAAACTTTGCACTTGACACAAACTGTTTACGTAGGGTTAGTGTTGGTCCACTGTATTCAAAAGGTCAAACAGCATGAGCAAACTGCATTAGGGCCGGGCAAAATTACAATGCATGCAAGGGGTAAACAGAGGGGGATTTTTTGTTCTACTGCACTGCACACGTCACACACTGTGTCCTCGAGCCAGCATTTGACAGTTAGGGGCTCACTCCATAGACAGGACACATAGTGAAAGCAGCAATGTCAGCGGCAGTACTAATGTTTAGCATTAAAACATTCAAAATGTAAAGTTCTTAATCAGTTAAAATGTCAAGTGTGAAAATGTTCAAAATGTAAAGTTCTTTTTTCCTACTAGTAACCCAGTAAAAATGTTTTGAAGCAGAAACATGCTGCACTGATTTTTTTCCCCAAAAAAACAACGTTCCACCATACACTATAAAGAAAAGTGCATGGGGAACAGTTGACAACAGGGCTAATCTTTCACCTCGTTGGCACTATGACGACGGATTACCTCGAGAGCTGTGCTCTCGAGGTAATCCGTCGTCATAGTGCCAACTCAGTGAAAGAATAGCCTGTTGTCAACTGTTCCCCATGCACTATCCTATATGTAGCCCATCACGTACCCTGTTAATACCACACCACATAAAAATGTATACTGTATTAGCCCTTCACAGGAAGCTCTAATTATTTTTGTTGGGGTTCTGTAAGCTACTTATGCTACGTGCAAAAGAGAGGCTTTGTGATTGCATCAGGTATCAGGAAAACTGCTTTCTCATTGATTTAGCAACCTTAAAGCACCTTTGGGGCTACTGCTTTGTAATTTAAATCCTAAGTAAGGGTCACAAACATGGACACCAAGATGATAATTGAATTTTGAAATGTTATGTATTTTTGTACATAAACTCTAAAGGGTAGGAATAAAAAAGGAGACTACCTGTCTATACCTTTCAACCTTTTGTCACTGAAATGAGGGACATGGACACTCAAAATGAGGGACAATGAGGGACACTGACCTTCACGATGTGTGACACTTACTCAAACATGGAGATATAAGCTCAGGACCCCATGGAAACCAGTGGGCTTCCTTGTAAGAATTTTATGTTTGATTCAGCATCTTAGAATATTATGAATTTCTGCTTTAAGATCTTAAATTAAAACACATTCTCTGTGCTGACAGCCCATTTTCCATGAGGGATGGATAAGGAATACAGAAGTTATGAGGGGTGAAGTGAAGGACATCCTTCATAATCAGAGACAGTTATGTTCCTGTGCCACAATTTATGGAAGAGTTTTTTCTTTTTTTTTTGTTGAGACTGGAAAAAGTTAATTTTGTTGTCAGAAAGAGTGCCAGTACTGTATACCACAACTTGCAAAACATACAGTGCAGTACAGACTGCATTTAAGTTACTTTGCACTACATTATCAACTCATTTACACAGCCCAAAGAGACAATTTATTTCAAAATGACATTTTAGGATGTTTGGTTTCTGTTTGAATGCACCGCTAATGCAGTGACTATATTAAAATGCCTGCAAAATGGAATACACTCTTACACAGAAACATAGAATCTGTTGGCAGATAAGGACATACAGCCCACCTAGTCTGCCCATTTTCCTACTTGGTTTGGCAGTCCCTACTCTAATCTGGACTGATTTTCACCTGCTCTGCTGTACAGCAGGGTGCCTTTATGCTTATCCCATGCACTTTTGAGTCCCCGTACTGTTTTTGCTTCCACCACCTCCGCTGGTAGGCTGTTCCATGGATCCACCATCCTTTCTGTGAAAAAATACTTCCTAGCATTCCCCCTAAGCCTCCCTCCCTCTAGCCTCATGTTATGTCCCCTTGTCCTTGTGCACTTTCATCTCTGAAATAGGCTCCTCTCCTGTACCCTGTTTATTCCTCTAAGTTATTTGAAAGTCTCTATCATATCCCCTCTCTCCCTTCTCTCTTCCAGTGAATAGATGTTTAGTCCCTTGAGTCTTTCCTCATAAGCCTTGTGGTGCAATCCATGTATCATTTTGTTGCTCTTCCCTGGACTGCTTTCATTCTGTCTGTGTCCTTCCTGAAATGCGGTCTCCAGAATTGGACACAGTATTCCAGATGGGGCCTCACCATTGATCTATACAGTGGCATCACCACTTCACTCCTCCTGCTAGTTATGCCTCTTCCTATGCACCCCAGCATTCTGTTTACCTTCCCCACTTCTTCACATTGTTTGGCTGACTTCAGGTCATCCGAAATGATAACCCCAAGTCTTTTTCTCCTGACTTATGGTAGCTACAACCTGCACCCCCCCATCCTGTATTCCTCCCTTGGGTTTCTGTGTCCCAGGTGCATTATCTTGCACTTCTTAGTGTTGAAACCCAACTGCCAAACCCTTGACCATTCCTCAAGTAGTCTTAGGTTGTTTCTCATTTTATCTAGTTCCTCCTGTATGTTGACTCTGTTACAGATCTTGGTGTCATCTGCAAACAGGTATATTTTCCCCTCCAGTCCCACTGTAATGTCGCTTATGAAGACATTGGATAGAACTGGACCCAGCACTGATCCCTGTAGAATCCCACTGGTCTCCTCCCCCTCTTCTGATTTTATGCCATTTACTACCACTCTCTGGGTCCTGCCTTTTAGCCAGTTTCTAACCCATTCTGCAATTTTAGAGCCCACACCCAGATTCCCCAATTTGTTAAGCAACCTTCTATGAGGAACAGTGTCGAAGGCCTTACTGAAATCCAGGTTGGCCACATTCTCTGCCCCTCCTTGATCCACCACCCTGGCCACCCAGTCAAATAAATTGATAAGATTAGTCTGACAGGACCTGCCTTCAGTAAATCCATGCTGCCTTGGGTCTTTTACACCGCTTGACTCCAGGAACTTCACTACCCTCTCCATAAGCAGGAACTCCATCAGCTCACCCACCACTGAGGCCAGACTTACAGGTCTGTAATTGCCTGTCTCCTCCCTACTTCCAGTCTTGTGCAGGGGGGCCACCTCTGCCCTCCTCCAGTCCCCAGGTACCTCCCCCACCCTTTAGTGATTGGTTGAAGAGAGTTGTCATCAGACCTGCTAGGATTTCCCTTAGTTCCTTCAACACTCTAGGGTGAATTCTGTCTGGCCCCATTGCCTTGTCTGTCTTTACTTTTCCTAGTTCCTCCAAGACTCTAGCCACCATAAATAGGGTGGTGTACACCTCTCCCCCCCGTACATCTTTCCTCATGAGTCTTGGCCCCTCCCCTGCCTCTTCCTTGGTAAATACTGAGCAAAAATATTTGCTCAGTATCTCAACTTTTAAGGTTGTCTCCACCCACCACCCTTTCCCTTCTTCAGCCTAACAATACCATTTCTGGTCTTCTTCCTCTTGCTAATATAATAGAAGACAGTCTTGACCCCCTTCTTAATAACCTGTGCTATTCCTTCCTCCATTCTTGCCTTAGCCTCTCTGATAGGTTTCCCAGTTTCTCTCTGCTTCTTCAGATATTTCAGTCTGTCTTTTTCTTTCTGTGTCTCTTTATATTTCCTGAATGCCTTACTTTTTTCTTACAGTTTCTCGGCTACTGACTTAGAGAACCACAGTGGCCACTCTTGATTGAGAACTCATTTAAGATTCACTGCTGTTCCAGCTGTCAGCACATTTGCAGCTGAAATCATGACTCATTACCAGCCAAATGCCAAACAACTTAAATGCTGTCTGTATTGTAAACATACTGTAGGCCTACATTCATGAATATTACCTCTAGTGTTACCATTTCTATACTGTACCTTTACTAACCATAGATACATAGATACATAGACAGTGTTGGCAGATAAGGGCCTATGGCCCACCCAGTCTGCCCATTTGAGCTTGTAAGTTCAGTTTATGTTTTCTTAGAAGTCTGTTGCCCCTTACCCCTGACCTCCAGAATTCCTTTATGTCTATCCCATGCATTCTTTTTTTATGTGCCATTATGATGTGCCATTGACAACACAGACAATTATTGAATCAGGTTAGTGAAGGCAAATTACAATAGTATTACTGCTGGAGGTAATGTTCATGAATACAGACCACTGAACATAGTAATTTACGGACAGGAGGGACATTAGGCCCATCATGTCAATGCCCCATTTCGTAAGCAAATAAATACTATTGGCCTTGGCCAGGTTCTCAAATGATCTACACTGCCCTACCCTATATATTTTACACCCCTCTCTACACTCTCCACACTCCCCTCTTTATAGTTCTCTGCTTCCCTACCTTATCTATTTCTTCCTCTCCCCATCTCCCCGCTTGTCCTCTTTTTTTAGCCAAATACTGGCTTGGCTCTCTCCCTTAACATCTCACCACTATCCCCTCCCAGCCTCCTCCTTCCTCTTATGCCCTTTGTAGCTCCAACTTTTGCTCCCTTGCTCTTCCCTCAAGGACTTCTTCAGCTGTCCAGGCTGCTTTCTTTTACCGCTTCCCTAAACTCTGGAATTCCCACCCCTTACGCATCCATTTAGCCTCATCCCTTCACTCTCTATTCTCCCTTCTGCATAACTTCACCTCCCCTTCCTGTACCTGCATCTGATCTCCACACTATCTCCTCTGCTTTTCCTAACCCATCTACTTATAGAAACATAGAGACATAGAAGCTGACAGCAGATAAGGACCGCAAGGCCCATCCAGTCTGCCCATTTCTTTTTCTACCTTATAAATGTGCCATCGGCCTTTGCTCTGTCAATGGCCTATCTATTCATACTCATTTGTATTGCTCCCTTATGCCTATCCCATGCCTGTTTGAAGCCCTGCACTGTATTCATATCCACCACTTCCTGAGGTAGGCTGTTCCAGGCATCCACAACCCTTTCTGTGAAAAAGAACTTCCTCACATTACCCCTTAATCGGCCTCCCTCTAATCTCATGCTGTGTCCTCTTGTCCTGCTATTTTTCTTATATTGAAACATGCTAGACTCTTTCATCTTGTTAATGCCCTTAAGATGTTTGAATGTTTCGATCATATCACCTCTCTCCCTCCTTTGCTCTAAGGTATACATGTTGAGCTCCTTTAATCTGTCCTCATATGTTTTCTGATGAAGTCCCTGCACCATTTTGGTTGCCCTTCTCTGGACTGCCTCAATTTGGTTAATGTCCTTGTGATGGTGTGGCCTCCAGTACAGCACGCAGTGCTCCAGATGGGGCCTGACCAGTGTCTTGTAAAGAGGGATTATTACCTCCCTCTTCCAACTTGTGATACCCCTACTAATACACCCTAACATCCCCCTAGCCTTACCTACTGCTTTAGTGGTCTGCTTGGATGATTTCAGGTCATCGGTGATGATGATGCCCAAGTCTCTTTCTTCCCTTGTGACTGCCAGCAACTCCCCTCCCAGCCTATAGGTGACTTCAGGGTTTCTCTTCCCTATGTGCATGATCTTGCATGTCTTTGCATTAAACCCCAGTTGCCACTTAGGACACTATCATCTGTTCTCTTGTTTAGACTCTAGATTGTTCCTTAAATTTTTTTCTTCCCTGTCTTTGTGTGTGCTGTAAATGGGGTACATGGCAGTACTTGAGGATGAAATTTTATTTTCTCTTCCCTCCTCCCCCCCCTTTCTTTTTATTAATTCTCCTAGATTTGAAATTTTGGAAATGAACATTCCTTGCACTAAATTGTGTACTGAATTGCATATCCTTCTCCATCTTATAAATGCTTATATTTATTCTCAAGCATAAAAATCTTTTAGATTTTTTGGTATACTGTGTATTCTTGTTTTTGTATGTAAGCTGTGGAATTATGTGTTGTGATATTTGTAAGATTGTTCCTGTAATATATCCTATTACATGACGTTTTGTATCTGTTGAAACTGTATTTCAAAACAGGACAACTTTGATAAACAGGGCCTCTTTTGGTCCTAAAAGTTATTTTCCTGTCAAAAAATAAAAGTTTTTATCTATCTATCATTTTGCTAATTTATCCAGATCTCTTCTCATTCTGTCCACCCCATATGGATCATCTACTCTGTTGCAGATCTTGGTGTTGTCTGCAAACAGACAAACCTTACCCTCCAGTCCATCTGCAATGTCACTGATGAAGATATTGAAGAGGACTGGCCCCAGGACTGATCTCTGAGGTGCCCCACTTGTGACTTGCATCTCTTCTGACTGTATACCATTTACCACCACTCTCTATTTTCTGCACGTCAACCAGTTTGCCACCCAGTTGACCAACTTCTGACCCACCCTGATCCTACCTAGCTTATTAATCAATCTTCTATGTGGAACAGTATCGAAAGCTTTGCTGAAGTCAAGATAGGTGACATCAACTGCTCCCCCTTGGTCCACCACTCTGGTTACCCAGTCAAAGAAATCTATGAGATTAGTTTGACAGGACCTTCCTTTTGTAAACCCACGCTGTCTTGGATCCTGTGCACCTATGGATTCCAGGTGTGGCACTATCCTTTCATAAGTGCCTCCATAATCTTGCCCACTACTGAGGTAAGACTGACTTGTCTGAAGTTCTCTGCCTCCTCTCTGCTACCACTCTTGTGGAGCGGGATCACATGAGCCCTTCTCCAGTCTTCTGGGACCTCTCCTGTGCTCAGAGACTCACTAAACAGTTCTGATAATGGCTCTGCTAGTTCCACCCTTAGCTCCTTTAGTACCCTGGGATGTATGCCATCAGGTCCCAGTGCCTAGTCCACCCTGAGCTTATTGAGCTCTTGTAGGACCCTTTCTTTTGTGAAGGGACTAGTGCTCACCTCCGTCTCCCCTGTGTCCATGGTGCTGAGCTGTGGGCCCTGCCCTACCTTCTCTTCAGTAAATACTGAGCAGAAGTATCTATTTAGGATAGATACTTTTACATGGTCCTCCTCCTCACATGCCCCCTTATCTCCTTTGATCTTAGCAATACCCTCTCTGGACTTTCTCCTTTCACTAATGTATCTATATAAAGTCTTGTCACCTTCTTTTACTGTTTGTGCTAGTGTTTCCTTGGTTTGGGCCTTTGCCTGTCTTACTGCCTTCCCTTCTTCCCTTAGGGAAGTTTTGTATGCCTCCCTATTTTCATCCCGCTGTGTTCCCATGTATTTCCTAAAGGCCAGCCTTTTGGCTCTGACCTTTTCTGCTACTGTTTTTGAGAACCAAAGTGGTTTCCTTCTTCTTTTGCACTTCCTTTTCTCTCTAACACAATGGGATGATGCTTCAAGTATTGCATCCTTAATGCTTGCCCACTTTGCCTGTACCCCCTCACCTGTATTTCATTTTGCCAGGGCTAGCTTAACTCTGTTGGCCATCTTATCAAAGTCAGCTCCTCTGAAGTCCCATATTTTTGCCTTGAGATGGGATGATTTAGTTGTAGTGGCCAAATTGAACCATACCATGTGATGGTCACTGACCCCCAGTGACCTTCTATCTGGAGATCTGTGATCCTTTCTCCTGTTAGTCAGTACAAGATCTAGGATAGCCCTGTCTCTTGTGGGTTGTTATACCAGTTGTTTGAGGCCCTCCCCCTGAAGGGAATCCACCATGTGTCTAGTTCTGGCAGATGTTCCAGCTGGTATTGACCAATCTGTATCTGGCATATTGAAGTATCCCATTATCAGACCCTCCCCTTTAGCTATCATGTTTGTATATCTTCTAACAGTAATGTGTCTATATCCTCCCCCTGGTCTGGGGGTCTGTAGACAACCCCAGTTCTTATGGCTTCTACCATTTCCTGTTTCCAGGGTGACCCACAGTTCTTCTGGCTCCTTATGTGTATTCTGAATTTCTGTAGCTTTGATATTTTCATTGACATACATACTCCCCTCTCTACACTTCTCCACTGCCCTACCCTATCTATTTTACGCCCCTCTCTACACTCTCCACACTCCCCTCTCTACACTTCCCAGCTGCCCTACCCAATCTATTTACTCCCCCTTCCTGTCTCCCCTCTTGTTCTCCTCTCCTTCACCTTCCCGCCTGCCTTCTCAAGCCTATTCTTCCATTTAAGTTGCCTCCCTCTTTCTCAGCCTTCAATGTTTCTCCCCAACTCCAATCATTGATTGATTCTTCCTTTCCCCAAATAAGGCCATCTACTGGTGTAGGATATATCGCACTATTGCACTTTTAATTGCATATGTATTACTGGTAATGGCTGAGCTCTTCTACTTGTATTCTATGCTCAAATTACCCATGTATACTTGTCTATTGTTATTTTTCTATGTTGCCTCGTCTTCCCTCACCCCCCAGGATGCATCTGGAAATGAGCCGTTTTCAGCTTAACGTATCCTTCCTGATAAAACAATTGAAATAAATAATCAATCAATCAATTAATCAATCAATACATAAATAACTAAATAGAAATGTAAACAAAAGACACCATTTTATATAATTTAAGATATAAATTTGCTCTTAGAGTCAAAACATTTGGATCATCATTGTTCCTTGTATGAGAAAATTGAATTACTTACTATTGAGGAGAGGGATGTTTACAATGCCTGTATTTTTGCCCACAGACTTGTCCGTAAGGGAACTGGTGGCATTATGGATGATGTTGTGAGCACAAAATATGAAAAATTGAATCTGAGATCTAATAAGGTATCTAATCTAGCAATAATGCAGTTTATAACCAGTACTGGACAGAGGTCAATCGCATATGGTCTGCCCAAAATCTAGAATATTCTTCCATTTGAAACAAGACACATTTTTAAATTACCAGGAGCATTGAAGGTTCGTCTGAAACAACATTTATATAGTTCTACCGGGTGTAAGTGTTTCATAAACTGTCTATTTATGTATGTATGTATTTTATTTAGTTTTTGTTGACTGGAAAAGGAGAACTTGGCAGTTCTGATTATTTTCAACCTCCTTCTGGGGGAGGGGGTACCAGATGGAGACCGACTGAAAATGAACTAGACTAAGCTGTTTGTCATATTTTTAGTTATGGAATCCATACTTTGCACAATGTTATCTGGAGTCATTTGCATCTCATCTTTAGGAAGCACTCATTGGTTATAATATTCTATGTACTCCTGCTTCATCTAGTCTTTCGTGCATTTATTAACTAGGAAACTTTTTCTGCAACAATATATTGTTATAGAGCTTACTATTTTGATTTGTTTGTTAGTTTTGAATGTTATTTTACATTTTTTTTATTGTGTTGGTATTTTGCTAAGTTTGTTCTTTATTTCACTTACGTTATATTGTTTGTAGAGAATGTTATTTTGCAGTTTCATCTTGCCCGGGTTGTGCTTGTGAAAGTGCGATGTGGCACAGTGCACTTACCCTGTAACCAAATCAAATAAAAATACTGCATGCTGTGCAAGTGTAATGATTAACTCATTTATATTCCCTACTACCTCTACTACCCAGAGTATGCTGTGATTCCCTTGGTAAGCAAACATTTGTCTAGGTTTTTCACGATGGCCTCTACTGTCTTCATACCCTCTGTCTCTTCTTGTGGCTATTCCATAAGTTCACCACTCACTAGGAGAAGAAAATGCTTCCAAACAACACCTGTGAATTTACCTCCTCTGTACTTCATGGCTTGCCTCACTTCCTGTTGCAAAACACTAAATCAAACATCTCTGTCTGTTCGAGCTTGCTGGCACTCTTCAGTACACAACAAACTGAGATTGTGTCCACTTTCAGCTTCCTTTTTCCAAGGTAAATATGTTAAGGTCCACCAGTCTCTCTCCTAATCATTTTTGTTCCTCACACCCTGATTTTTTTGGTGACCATTTATTGCCCCCTTTTGACCACTTCGGTGTCCTTTTTGTACTGAGGAGCACAGAACTGCAGATAGTACTCCATGAGTGGTCTGATCAGGGCCTTGTAAACTGTCAGGATGACTTCCCCTGCCTTGCTGGGTATCCCCCTTTCCATGCACCCCAGTATTCTGCTGGTTCTCTTGACAGCTGCTATGCATTGCTTTTCAGTGCCTATTATGAATCTCAGGTCCTTCTTCTCATTCACTGCAGCAAAAAGAGTCCCACGCAGTACTTAGGTGTTACCCGTGTCAGACAGAATTTGAATTTCAAATCTCACCATAGCCACTTATTCACTCTGTGGCCCTAAACAAATCACTTAATCTCTCAGTGCTTTCTTTGATGAAGATGTAAAATGTGTAAAAGCAATACCCCACTGAAAATGACATGCTGTGTCCTAGTTGGGCTATTCTGGGTAAATAAACTGTAATGAAAAAAGCTACACTCGACAAAACTCACTGGAATTATTGAAGAGAACATTCTGTACCTTTTAGGATGTCAACTGCAATATAAAATGCATTGTTGTTTTGTTTTCCTTCTTTAAAATATACTGAAGACATATTTGTATAAAAATAATCTCTTAAATAAAATGACGCTGAAATGCAGCACTGTATATATTTACTGTGTTGCTGTCTCTGTGCTGAGTGATCACTATTACAATCATCTGTGGCAAGGAGTATATCATTTAAGTCACAGCACTGTATTCTGCCACTAGAAAGTGACTAATTGTACCACATAGTATGAAAGCAGTTAATTATGCTACTTTTAGTTTATGTCTCATTTCTGTATTAAAAGATAATGGTTGGGAAGTGAATCCTGGTGGGGGACTCCATCATAAGAGGGTCCAGCTAGGAATACAGGAGGGGGAAGACAGGGAGGTGAGGTGCCTACCAGGTGCCACGGCATGGAGGGATGGGAGGAAGATCCTGGGGATTGCTGGGAAGGCAAGACGGTAGGGTGAACTGGATGTCATTATCCACCTAGGTAGTAATGACCTGGCGAATGGGGAGTCAAAGGAAGTTCAGGAAGAGTTTAGGAAATTGGGGAGGGGTCTCAAGCAAGTAGCTACTTCTGTCACCTTCTCGGAAGTACTACCTGCGAGAGGCATGGGACAGCATAGGGGTGCATGCACCAGGAACTTTAACTCATGGTTGAAGAACTGGTGCTGTGAGGAAGGGTTTGGATTCATTGGTGAATGGGGACCCACCTGGAGGGATGGTGGCTTGTTCAAGCCAGATGGCCTGCATCCATCCTGGAGGGGAATCCAAGCACTCAATGATAAGCTTAAATACTACATGGACAAGCATTTAAACTAGCCAAGGGGGGTGGCAGGCCAGCAAGGAGGGTACTCAATTGCCCACCCCCCACAGCTAGCAGTGGAACCAGTGAACCGGAGGAGTGGATCTCTCTACAAAGCAGTGTGCAAAAGATGGAGATAAGTGCCCAAGAGGTGGATAGGCTGAAAAGGGGCCAAATTCACCAGAAGGGCAGACAGCAAGGAGAACCAGGGATAAAGAACAACCAGGGAAGGGGCAGGAGTAGAATAGCTAAACAGTCTAGGGAGGTCAAATCACGGAAAGCCATGTGTGCCAATGCCAGAAGCCTTAGCAACAAGATGAAGGATCTGGACATTGTCATGGTGCAGTCGGACCTGGACATTGTGGCCATCACAGAAACCTGGTGTAATGATAACCACTACTGGGAGTTGGCCATACCTGGCTACAAAATATTCAGAAGAGACAGGGCAGGTAGGAAGGAAGGAAGGAGGAGTGGCACTTTATGAGAAAAATGGCATAAAGGCCACAGAGATACAGGAGGAACAAAATGGGGGAGAGATACTGTGGGTTAAGTTGGAAAGGAAAATGGGGACCGCCATCCGCACAGCTGTGGTCTATAGACCACCAGCCCAGGTGGAAGAAACAGATAGGAAGCTGATGCTAGCCATTCAAAGGATGGCAGACAATGGTGAGACAGTGCTGGTTGGAGACCTCAATATTCCAGATGTGGATTGAAGCATCCCAGCAGCAGCACCAACTAGGAGCAAATTTATCCTGGACTCCCTTCAAGGTGTCTTCCTCAAGCAACTCGTCATGGAACCAACTCGGCAGAAGGCAATACTGGACCTTGTGCCCACAAACAGGGACAGTGTGATGGGGTAACAGTGGATGAGCACCTGGGGAACAGTGACCACCAATCACTGTGGTTTGAAATCACAGAAGGAGCAGAACCAAACCACACAAAAACACGTATCCTGGATTTTAGAAGGGAAGACTTTGGGAAAATGGGGAGATGCTTGAAAGAGGCATTAAGTGGAATGGGGCAGGAATTAAGGGTTGAGGAACAGTGGGCAGTATTTGAAATGGGGATTACAAGAGCAACAGAATTATGCATTAAGCAGGTTAGCAAGGGGAAATGGAAGAGGAGGCCATTATGGTTTTCCAAGGAGGTAGCGGAGAAAGTGAAAGCCAAAAAGACTGTATTCAGACAATACAAAAAGACACAGGCAGAAGGGGATAGGGAGAAGTACCAGGAGAAGCAAAGGGAGGCAGGGAGGTCAGTAAGGGAAGCCAAAGCTCAGACAGAAGAGCACACTGCAAAATCAGTGGGTAGAGGGTACAAAACCTTTTACAGGTACATAAATGAAAAAAGAAAGGCAAAGGGAGGGTTAGTGAGACTGAAGGGGAAGGATGGAGGCCGTGTGGAGGATGACAACAGTAAAGCTGACATATTGAAGAGGTATTTCTGCTCAGTCTTTACTGAGGAAGAGGAGGGTAATGGGTCTGAAGGGAGTACAAGGGATGGGAATGGTGCAGAAATGGACACAAGTCCCTTTACACGAGAAAGGGTCCTGAAGGAACTGGAAGTAATGAGTTGATAAAACAATGGGGCCAAATGGGGTGCACCCCAGGGTCCTTAAAGAAGTAAGAGAGGTGGTGGCTGAACCTCTGGCAATCCTGTTTAGCCCATCACTGGAAGCAGGGGAGGTACCCAAAGACTGGAGGACAGCAGATGTAGTCCCCTTATACAAAAGTGGGAACAAAGAGGAAGTGAGGAACTACAGACCAGTCAGCCTCACCTTGGTAGTGGGGAAGATCATGGAAGCACTACTGAAGAAGAAATTGGTGGCACATCTCGTTGTCAATGGACTACAGGACCCAAGGCAGCATGGTTTCACCAGGGGGAGGTCATGTCAGACCAACCTCATTGAATTTTTCGACTGGGTGACTAGGGAGGTGGATCGGGAGAGGGCAGTGGACATGGCCTATCTGGACTTCAGCAAGGCCTTTGACACTGTGCCACATAGAAGACTATTACACAAACTGGGGAATATGGGTGTGGATAGGACAGTAGTGTGGTGGGTAGGTAACTGGCTGGGTGGCAGGACACAGAGGGTGGTGGTAAATGGCTGTCACTCCACAGAGGGAAGAGTGACCAGTGGGGTACCACGGGGATCAGTGCTGGGACCGGTCCTATTCAACATCTTCATCAGTGACATTGCGCAGGACCTTGGAGGCAGAATTTCCCTGATTGCTGATGACACAAAGCTCTGTAACAGAGTAGACACTACAGAGGGTGTAGACAAAATGAGAAGGGACCTGCAGAAACTTGAAGAATGGTCAGGGGTTTGACAGCTGAAATTCAATGCAAAGAAGTGCAAGATAATGCATATGGGGCACAAAAACCCTGGCACAATATATCAGTTGGGGGGTGAGGATATAGCATGCACCAAGTAGGAAAGGGATCTTGGGGTTATCATCTCTGATGACCTCAAGGTAGGGAAACAGTGCAATAAGGCAGCAGATAAAGCAAATAGGATGCTGGGATGCATAGGCAGGGGCATCACCAGCAGGAAAAGGGAGGTCATAATTCCACTATACAAGACACTAGTGAGGCCCCACCTGGAGTATAGTGTACAGTTCTGGAGACCTTACCTACGTAAGGACATAGACAGGGTAGAGAAGGTTCAGAGGAGGGCAACAGAGATGGTACATGGATTGCATCACAAGTCCTATGAGGACAGGTTGAAGGACTTGAATATGTACTTCCTGGAGGAGAGGAGGGAGAGAGGGGATATGATAGAGACATACAAGTATCTTACAGGGAGGAATAGGGTGCAGGAATACTCTATTATTAAGTGAAAAAGATGTTCCAGGTCTAGAGGGCATGGGATGAAGTTGGAGGGAGGACAATTCAGAGGAAACGTGAGGAAGAATTTCTTCACAGAACGGGTGGTGGACAAGTGGAACACCCAGCTAGAGGAAGTGATGGGGGCTGAAACAATCACAGGATTTAAGAATGCATGGGATAGACATAAAGGATATCTGGAGGTCAGGGGTAAGGGGCAACAGACTTTTAGGAAGACATAAAGTGAACTTACAAGCTCAAATGGGCAGACTGGGTGGGCCATAGGCCTACAGCTGCCGACACTGTCTATGTATCTATGTGTCTATATAATGAAACAGTGACCTACTGTAAATTCAATCACCAGAATGATGCACATCTGAAATACCCTGTCCCCCCATATGGTGACCACCCCATGCCCAACTTCCACTAGCCCCACCTCCTTGATGAGGGAGATACATGACATGGGGCCTGATGTAGCCACTAGCTATCATCATGATGGTGGCATTTTTTTTATTTCAATTTTTCTCTCTTTCATGTCCTCTGAAGTCGGGCTGTGCTCCATTGGCCTCGGACCTTGCAGTGCACCATGCATGAGCACGTTCCTTAGTTTACCATGAGCAGTTGCTACGATGACAGAAAATGGATGCCTCCCTCCCTGGGCTGGCTTGCGCTGTATTCCGCAGCCCTGGGCACACCTGATCCCAGCTCCCCATGTTCACTTGTTAACCAAAGTCATAGGAATGGAAGTGCATTTCTGTTGGGTCATTGTTGTTTAGTAAAACTGTGACCTTATTTCTAATACACATTATCAGTAATAATAAAACAATATTAATAAAACATTACCATTGATCTCTAAGGGTTTGTACAGCCTGTTTATTGTGTTTGGAATCCCTCAAATTCTATATAGTATGTAGTTATCCTCTGTTGTACCCCCGTTTCTAAACCTTGCTAAAATGCTGTTGCACCACAGCTTAGATAAATGGAACAGTTACTTACCCTTCTGTAGTACAATAGCATTTAGTTAGTTAGCATCTACAGTAAGTGCCACCTGTGTTCTGCATAACCCTTATTCCTCATGCACACGTCAAACGTCATTAAAATCCTTTACTGTTTTAAAAACATCAATCCTCCCACAACCAGCTGTCGAACCCCCCATGCCTGAAATAGCTGTTAATTTAACAGTTAATTTATAGTAGCATTTCTTTTATAGCAACTTCTCCAACACAGAGCGAGAAGTCATGGCAATGCTCCTCAGTAAAGATACTTCTACAGATTTAAACAGAAGTGCTTACAACAAGGATCGCAGTGGTCACATTTTACCACTTCATAGCAGGCTTGCTGCAAAATGGTTTCTATAAATGTATTGTTATTTAAAATTATTTGCCAGATGAACCCCTTTTTCAGGAACCAGTTGAGTTTTACTAGCTAGTGGCTGGGAAAGTTTATGATTCTAAATGGGAAAATGATGGCAACATGATATATTACGGGGGTGAGCACATGGCAACACAACAAAAACAAACAAAAAAAGTATACAGTATTAAACAAATAATAGAATGCCAACTATGCCCAACTCACCTGGATTTCCGTCTCTGGAAATCTGATGACACTAGAGATCTCTCCAGCTTTGCACTTGGGGTCTATAATGTCATCAGAATCCCCTTGATGGAAACACAGGCTTTTGTGCATAGTTGCTCACTTATCTCAGCATCAACCAATGTTTAAAATAAACTGTCGACAGCTGGTAAAACGTTACATGAGAATTACAAATATTTATTCGTTTCCTGTATTCTTAGCTCTACCTGTGAGCATTGCAGAATGATCAATACAAAGAAGAATAAGGAATGTACTGGACTTTGTTACTGCGTCACCCTTAGGGTGGTGAAAGTATGGAACAGGCTGCCTCAGGGAGTGTTAAACAGTGCCCCTGTTAAATATTCCTAACCATTCTAAGGCTTGCAAATGTGTAATGAAGTGTTTTTTTTGTTGTTTTTTTTTATTAAGAATGGTGATGGTGAACTGCTCTGATTGCCTAATGACTGATTTGGGGTCTCCCCATCTCCTAGGTTCACCAGCCATTCAGTGCTCACCAATGGTGCTGGGGGACCGGCTTGATTGCCTGCCTTTTGGTGGGGTTAGGTAAGACATAGCATAACATCCAAGCACAGCAGGGTTGGTAGCTACCCTCCCATGCAAGTTCTAGATGACAGCATGGATGGCCATCCACTGAGGCGATAGGTAATGGCTGCAGAAGGAAGGATGGTTAGATGGATAACATTAAAAGACGGCAACAACAGAATAATAAACAAGCATTTGTCAATGCCGAATGTTTGCTTGCTGGCATTGGCATTGGTAGTGTAGAAGTTACAGAGCTGCATAATAGGAATGGCAGCGAAGTATTGAGCTGAAGCCAACCCTGCCACCACCCTGCAGACAGTGACAGGCATTGGGGTGTGCCTTTGGGTCGTCAGGCATAACGACCATGCCATTTCACCACACCCTACCCTGTAGACGTTGACAAGTGTCACGGTGTGCCTTGGGGTCTTTGGCCCTTATGCGCATCCCCATTCCATCAGGAAATACGGTGAGATGGGTGCGGTATAGGAGAGTGGGGTGAAGTTTGGGCCTGAAGAGTCCGAGGCACACCTTGATGCCTCTCACTGGCTGTAGGGTGTGGGTGGGGGTGGAATGGTATGAGCATGACAGGCAAGAATCCCAAGTCACACCCCTGATGCCTGTCATTCTCTACAGGGTGAAGCGTTATGGTCGGAAACCCTAACGCCTCAGGCATTCGTTGGTATTTTCACTCCAAATTTTCAACATGGTTTTTTTGTGACCCCCACCTCATGAACAGTGGCAATATCAGTTTGTTGGCCGAAAACTGCTTTTGCACAGCGACTATGGCATTTGGCACCACAGGTGCAAAAACACATTCCGAACAGGATGTGAAAAATGACAGCGGTACTGTTCATGGGGAGGTGTAAAAAATGGCAATGTTGAAAATCTGCTGTGAAAATCTTAAAAATACTGATGAAGTCATGAGCGTGTGTAGAAACTGTGCAACGCACACCCGTAATGTAACTAGTTTGGGGATTTTTTACAGCAGATTGTTAACACAGGCATTTTGGGACCTCCGATCATGAACAGTGTCAATGTGATTTTCTTTATCTGTCCCGAACAATGATTTCCCACAGTGACCACACATTTCTGTGCTGAAAGTGTGAAAACACATTTCGGCCATGTTTTGAAAATGACAGCTGTACTGTTCGTAAGGAGGTGCGGAAAAATGCCACTGGTGAAAATCTGGACTGAAAATATTACAAATTCATGAACTTACGAGGGTGCATGGAAACTGTGCAATGCTCACTCGTAACACAGTCATTTTATGGAGTTTTGTCACCAAATTTTCAACATAGCCATTTTAAGACCTCTGCTTATGACTAGTGTCACTGTGATTTTCTTAATCTGTCCCAAACATTGTTTGCTTTTCGACTGTACCATTGTCACGCTACATGTGCTAGGAAACACATTTTGAGCAAGATGTGAAAATGGTAACTGTACTGCTCATATAAAAGTGCAGTAAAATGGCACTGTTGAAAATCTGGTGTGCAAATATTACAAATTCGCAAACTTGCCAGCGTGCGTAGGAACTGCGCAATGTGCGCTCCTAAAACAGTCATTTTGTGGAATTTTTTCACCAAATTTTCAACATAGCCATTTTAACACCTCTGCTCATGACCAGTGCCACTGTGATTTTCTTAACGTTTCCCATACATTGATTTCGCACACCGACTGCGCCATTGTGTGCTACATGGGCAGAAACACGTTGTGGGCGAGATGTAGAAAATGACAACTGTACTGCTCATAAGGAGGTGTGGTAAAATGGCAATGTTGAAAATCTGGAGTGAAAATACTTAAAATTTGCGAACTTACGAGCGTGCGTAGGAACTCTGCAACGCATGCTCGTAAAACAGTCATTTTAAGGAATTTTTTCACCAAATTTTCAACATAGCCATTTTAAGACCTCTGCTCATGAAAAGTATCACTGTGATTTTCTTAATTTGTCCTGTACATTGATTTCGCACACCGACTGCGCCATAATGCGTTACATGGACAGAAACATTTAGGGTGGGATGAAAAATGACAGCTGTACTGCTCGCAGAAGGTGTGGTAAAATGGCAATGTTGAAAATCTAGATAAAAATATTGAAAATTGTGAACTTCTGACGTGCGTAGGAACTGCATAGCATGCTGGAAAACAGTCATTTTAGAATTTTTTTCACCAAATTTTCAACATAGCCATTTTAAGACCTCTGCTCATAAACAGTGTCACTGTGATTTTCTTAATGTGTCCTGTATATTAATTTCGCACACTGACTGCGCCATTGTGCGCTACATGGGCGGAAACATGTTTTGAGTGGGATGTGAAAAATGACAGCTGTACTGCTCATAAGAAGGTGTGGTAAAATGGCAATTTTGAAAATCTGGAGTGAAAATATTGAAAATTTGTGAACTTACGAGCATGCGTAGGAACTGCGCAATGCACACTCGTAAAACAGTCATTTTTAGGAATTTTTCCACCAAATTTTCAAAATAGGCTTTTTGAGAGCCTACCTTATTAACAGTGGCAGTGTCATTTCATTAATTGGTCCCAAAAGGTGATTTCACGCAGTGGCTGTGAAATCACCCTTCGGGCCCGAGTAACGCCATGACAGTGACATCAATCATGAGAAGGGGTCCCAAAAACCCCATGTTGAAAATTTGGTGCAAAAATTCCAAAAAATGCCTGAGATATGCAGCAAAGTTGAAAAAACCCTATCTATAACATTATACAGCTTACCGGCATTTCCTCAGTTACCGGTCGGCTTTGAAGAGTGCAGACATGTTCCCGGTCCACCGAAGATCGTCGTGCTGGACTCTGGAGGTAAGTATGGAGTGAGGGGGGGTGTGGGGAGGCAGGGTGCGCAGTGGGTGGGTGCAGGTGGGGGCAGGAGACTGCGAGGGACCGTTTTCAAATTTACAGGTTTTTATTTGAATTAGGAAGGCGGCAGCGGGCGTTTGCCACGCTGGGGTGGGTTCCCAAGCGTGGCAGCTGAAAAAGACTGTTTGGGGGCTGGAGCCGGCGGGGATTGGGCAAACCATCAGCCATATGGGCTGATGCCACGCTGGGCGGGCTCCCAGCGTGGCAGTTGTGAAAGCTGTTTTGGGGGGGCTGGGCCGGCGGAAGTTAGGCACCCCGTCGTATCTGACTGCGCCATGCTGGGTGGACTCCCAGCGTGGCAGCTATAAAACTGTTTGGGGGTTGCAGCCGGCAGGATTGGGCACCCGTCAATAAACACCAGGCTTGTGCCGCAGCTGGGGTGGAGCTCCCAGCGTGGCAGCTGCAAACTGTTGGGGGTTAATCCCCCGTCGGCTATACAGTATGGGGGGGAGCGCGTCAGCACGCAATGTGCGTGCGTGTTGAGGGGGGGAGCTCTGCTCACTGAAGCGGAGCTCTCCCTTTCAACTGTATGCCACTGCATTTTCCTGCTGTCACAGACAGCTGGAGCAGTGATTGGTGAACTGCGACCACGCCTGCAAATACACTGACTGAACTGGAAGAGGCTGACACACCTCTGGAAAACTCGGATGATGGCACTATGTTTCTTGCACATGCGTGCAAGCAAACATAAAATACAGAAGATGGTGATGGCTTCTAGAGGTTCCTCTTCTAGAAAGCTGCTAATGGTACATTCTTTTTTCATCTGTTTCCTTGGGATCTTTATTCCCCCTTCCACTGTCATACCATGCTGTCAGAAGCAAAAATACTCGTACATTCAAGAGACATCATGAATTGTAATAAATGCAAGTTCCATTCCATGTAAGCATGGAAGAATGCCTAAGGCATTAATGTAGGAACAGGACAAAGGTGGGAATCTGTTCCCTGTAGTCTCCATATTTTTGTGGATGTGTCTGAGTGGGGAAAAAAGTAAACCTAATATTATCAATGCATATTTCTATTCATAAGCTGCTGAAGTTGCTTCACCTCTTTTCCACTGATGTATCATTTTAATTAGATTTAATCATAACTTATGTAGTGGTAAAATCTCATACAGAAATAAAGGCACAGAAAAAGTGTGGCTGCATCACATGTGTTGTGTGAGTCAGGGTTCAGATTTCACATTAAACAGGTAGATAGTGCACCAGCTCAGTAGCACAGAGGGCTGAGGTGCTTTAACCCCTTACCTTTCGTGATGCCAGGAACCCGTACTCAGGAATTACACGGGTTGCTGGGGGTCAGCTAGTGAGAGAGAGGACTGAGCACCCACAGGGCTGCTCTCCCCTACTGAGGAGGAAGAACTACACATTCCACTGAATGACTACCACCAGGTGGAGGCCTGGTGACAGTGCAGATCAAGGGGGGGCAATAGGAGGGAGGCACTGCAGGACTACGCAGCATGCATGTGCCTCCACACGCACATGTTGACAAGCATGCTCCAGCATTGGGGACAGGTCAAAAATGGTGGAAAATGTAGCAGGGTAGGCGTTATTGAAGCCCACCCGCTGGCACTCACCCACTGCATCACCAGAGACCCTGGACTGGAACTGGATTTTGCTTTGGGGGGGAGAGGATGGCCCTCTCCTCTTGACCCCACCATGGGGGAGAATCCATGGGGGTACTCCAGCCTTAGGTAAGGCCTGGGAAGATGCTGGACGGTGGGGGATCAGCAGGGTGGAGCTGAAAGGGAGCCCAGGCTGTCTTGGACATGAGAGGGAAAAACAGAAAATGGAAAGGTAGGAAGATAATGAGATAGGTACTGTAAATAGCTAGATACAGTAGATAGCTAGATAGATAGATAGATAGACAGACAGACAGACAGACAGACAGACAGACAGACAGATAGATAGATAGATAGAGAGAGAGATATTGTAGATAGCTAGATATACATTACTTAAGTAATCCACGTCAGAGAGTTCAAGGTAAGCGGGATGTGAAAGAGGGATTAGGGAAGGGAAGGGCTTGTCTCCTAGCCTTTTATTGGTATTTTACAGGGTGGAGGATGTTTCTAAATGTGCTATTTGGATTCAGATACAGACTTTTGATTCTGACTCCAGTGACCTAATAGGTATTGGAATGGAATAAGATTCAGAACTGAATAATGTGATCATCTGACAAATGCCTGCCATAACAGAATCAAGAATGCAGGATAAAAAGGCCACTTGAGCTGTTTGTAAGAATGTTCCTTCTGGGTAAATGCTTGGTAAATTTTGTAGATTTCAGTATCCTGTCAAGCTTCCTGTGCTTGTCTTTGTGCAAGTAAGAAACAGCAGTGTCTGTGTTAGAGTGATTGGAGAAGCAGTTATGCTCAGACATGAAGTTCTCTGCACATAGTTTGGTTGACTTCTTAAAAGAATAAAACAGTCATATTTTCTAAGAACAAACTACAGCACTTCTTCATACACTACACTAAAGGTTATTTTCAGTGAGTACTTTGTCCCCAGCTGGTGCCATTTGCCATGGTACAAAGGCAGTTCCCCTCCACCCTGAGACAACATCCCACCCTATTGGTGGTATACAGCACAGGGCCCAAGAGTGCTGAGAGGGGGAACACTATTTGGTGGCTGAAGGGGGTAATTCAAATTTCTCACCTTGTCTCCCTCCATCTGCTCCACAGTGCTCTGCAGAACATTTCTGTTAGCTACACCAACACCAGCATCACCTTGCAGAGGAACACAGGAAAAGCCAGCACAGGAAGGCCTCGCAGTCTGTCAAGTCTGCTTGATTGGGGGGGGGGGATTGTCCTTTACAGGCAGACACAGGCATACAGTACCTCCATTGCCCTCTACAGGATTTGCTGGTGCTGTAGGTACATGCAACCCTCTCCATTCAGGGAACAGAGGAGGTTTTAGGGACAAGCGAACCAAGCAGCCATATGGGGCGCCAGCACAGAAGGGGTACACCAAAGCAGAAAGTATAAGTAGAGAACAGCTTGAAATGCGAGAACTGTAAAAATAAAAATAAAATTGTTGTTTTCTTTCATATAGTTGCAGAATTGTTGCCAGTTCTTTTATGTGGGTTGGAGCAGAAAGGAGGAGAAGGGATTGTGGATTGGTGAAGGGGGGTACCACAAGCACAGTAATTCTGCTTGGGGTGCTATTACATCTAAAACTGGTCCTGTCAGGGAAGCATTGCCAGTGACAACTCTTCCTAAACTGGCTGCCTTCTCATTGCTGGCTCACGACATTGCTCCTGAGCCAGAGTTGCTGGCATAGGCCACAGGGTGGTCCTAGTGAACAAGGTTTTATAGAATGCAAAAAAATAATATGGCTAAGGTACAGTTGCCAATGACCTTGTTAAACCTTGGTTTTCTCCAGCTTTGTTTATGAATTGTTCAGAAATGTGCTGGCAAAGCTCTGATGGCAGTCTTGCCAGACACACAGAAAGTCCAGCTAGATTTCCATTATAGCTAGCTGGAAAAAAATGTGTTATCTACTGACAAGTTAACTGATATTCATTTGAGTCTATTCTTTGTTGGCTGGATACATGTTAAATTAAATTTGTATCTTCTACACAGTCACGCCACACACAAAATGTCATTATTTTGTCCTCCTTGCCCTTGTGTGTTCCTTTCCTCAGTGACTCTATCACCATGCTAGCCAGAGTGAATTCTACAATTCTGTAAGACAGTTTTCCACATATTTTAATTCAGTCCCTAGTGGACATGCAGGTTTTGACGTGACACTGCATTTTCACAAATTACCTGCATAGTTCATACAAAAACAAAAACAATCACACAACATACAGCAGTGTCTCCAGACCTTTGTTTAACACCTCTTGTTAAACTCTGCAATTTTTGTTTTAATTATCATGCATTAAGGAGCAGTTGTTCAAGAAATTATTCAGTAGCTGTGGAATTATTCTTAGGCTCAAGTCCCTCACACCCTTGCACCCTCTTTCTTTGTATCACCAAAGTCTCTTTGTATTACTATCCATAGCAAATCCTATGGTCAATCTATGGTCAAAATCTCCACAAAGATGTAAATAAAAAGGCCCCCTCTAACCTTTATCCTGTTTCATGTCTTCATCCAGTAGGTTACTATAATTTACAGTAAAAGTAATAGATTCTGCAAAGTACCCAGAATCAGAAATGAAAAAGGGGCAGATCAACTTATGCCTACAGGTAGTTGATATGACTCCCTGCCCCCCATACTCCCCTCTCAGCTAAAGCAGATGAAACCCTGGGCATTTAAAAAAAAACAGCTTGCACAACTATCTGAAATATTGCGCATAACCACTTTACAATGAAAATCTGCAAATGCAACATATTGCAAACTACTGTAATAAGGAATGTTCCCAGCTGTATTGCATCCCAAATAACAAGACTCATTTGCAGATGATAGCTGGAACAAGTCATACCTTCAGCTGTATCATGGCCAAGATGAACAGTGGCAGAAGCAGGAAAACTTTATCCCCCTGAATTGTGACAGGAAACATAACACTGTTTTCAAACTGTAGTTTATGTTCTGGATGCATTTATAAATGATCCTGGCTTAAGTGCTTTCCAGTTGTCTCTCAATAATCTTAATACATGAATGAATGCATAGTTCACTGAAACATAAAAACATAGACTTTGATGGCAGATAAGGACAGCTTGGCCCACCCAGTCTGCACATTTCCCTATCTATTGGATAAGCTGCAGATTCTAGTTAACCAACAGCCCACTTCCTCCTACCCCCACTATAATTGCCTTATGTCTGTCCCATGCATTCTTGAATTCCCACACCATTTTTGACCCCATGACCTCTTCAGGAAGGCTGTTCCATGTGTCCACAACCCTCTCTGTGAAAAAATACTTCCTCACATTGCCCCTTAGCTGTCCACCCTCTATCTTCAAATTGTGCCCCCTTCTTCTTGCACATCTCTTTTTCTGAAAGATACTCCCCTCTTGGACTTTGTTGATTCCCTTGAGGTACTTGAAAGTTTCTATCATGTCCCCCCTCACCCCTTTCCTCAAGGGTATACATATTAAGTTCTTTTAGTATCTCTTCGTATGGCTTCTGTTGCTGATCCTGCACCATTATAGTTGCCCTCTTCTGGACTGCTTCCATTCTGTCTATGTCCTTGCGAAGGTGGGGTATCCAGAACTGCATGCAGTACTCCAGATAGGGTCTCACCAACTGTCTGTACAGAGGGATAACAACTTCCTGTTTTTTACTGGTGATGCCTCTCCCTATGCATTCCAGTATCCCCTCAGCCCTCCTTACTGCCTTCTCACATTGCTTGCCTACATTAAGGTCATCTGATATGACTACCTCAGCTCCCTTTCCATTTTTGTTGTTATTAGTACCTCCCCCCATTGTGTACTCTTCTCCAGGGTTTTTGTTTCCCAGGTGCATCACTTTGCACTTCTTTGCATTGAATCTAAGCTGCCATACTTTTGACCATTCCTCCAACCTTGTCAAGAACTTTCCACCCCCCCCATGTATCAACCCTGTTGCAGGTCTTTGTGTCATCTGCAAAGAGGCATACATTTCCTTCCAGCCCCTCCAAAATGTCTCCTATAAAGGCATTAAAGAGGACCAGTTCCAGCACTGAACCCTGTGGTACCCCATAATCCCCCTTTCTTCAGAATGTACTCTAGTTACCATTACTCTGTGCGTCCTGTTGTCCAGCCAATTTGTTACCCAGGCTACCACCCTGGGACCCACTCCCAGGCTGGCTAACTTGATTATTAAACTTTTGTGTGGGACTTTGTCAAATGCCTTGTTAAAGTCTAGGTAGGCCATATCCACAGACCCTCCCTGGTCTACTACATTGGTCACCCAGTCAAAGAAATCTATTAGATTCTGTTAGATTCACCTGACATGACCTTCCTGCTGTGAATCCATGCTGCCTTGGGTCCTGTGCCCCTCTGGCCTCTTAATGTATTACATTTTGTACAAATACTGTGGATAAATAAATACAGCAACACAGTAATTTAAAGTCAGAAAGGATTAGGCCCCCTCGGTTCACCCCCTGCTTCATAAGCAGGGGTTGATAAGTATGCTGACCAGATATAGGAAGTCCCATCCATTCTTCTAATGAGGGTAGAGTAAGCAAAAATATGTCACTGCCTATTCTATCTTGTCAGTATCCTTGAATATGTGGAATACTTGTGCTGCACCCTCTTGACCGCCTCAGTGTCACCTTTGTATTGGGGAACCAATAACTGCATGCAGCTACTCCAAGCAGAGCCTGACCAGGGCCTTTTCGAGTGGAAACATTTCTTTCCGTGTTCTGCCCCCCCCCCACAGATGTACTACAGCAGTCTTCCATCCCTTTTGAAAGTGGCCACACACTGCTTGCCATACTTTAACACCTCACTTACTATGATCCCGGATCCTGTTCCTCCTCCTAGCCAGTGCAGCATGAGGAGACCCATGGAATGTATAGGTTCTACCTCTGTATTTCCTCCCTAAGTGTAGCACCTTGCATTTGGCAACACTGAATCTAAGACTAGCATCAAATCAGTTGCCCAGCTTGTTCAGGTCTTCTTGAAGTTTGCTCCCTTGAGTGTCCCACCTGGCAGCTTAAACAAATTAACAATTAGTATCATCAGTGAACTTAAGCAGCCTACTGGAGGACCCCAACTTCCAGATCATTGAAGAAAATGTTGTCCAGTAGTTGCCCTGGCACTGATCCCTGATGGATACAACAGAGTACTTGCTCCACTCAAAGTAGAGCTCATCCTCCACAATCCTCTGGTCAGTTAGCATTCAATATTGTGCAAACAGAATAATACTGCACGGTGCAGGAAACAAATACAGACTAACAGATGAGGCAGATATAGTATTTGCAAAAGTGTAAAAATACTTTATCAAATGTACAATGGCAGCCTCCAAGTAAGGTACAGCTGGCAAGACTAACTTAGCACCTCAGTGCTTTAAGCTGCACAAGCTTTTCTTTAGGGAGTGACCACCTTGCGTATGCCATATTTATAATGCACTGATATACTTGTTAAATTCCAGATAGGTCATGTCTTTGGCCCTACTCCTGTCCACCCCATGATTACCACCTCAAAGAAGGTGATCGGTTTGGTTTGCCAGGATTTGTCCCACATAAATCCATTCTGAGACTGGGTGAGTAGTACACCTTGGCCTCTGTCAAGTAATTCAGTATTCTATTCTTGATAATGGATTTCAGGACTTTGCCCAGCACTGGAGTCAGGCTGAATGGCATGCTCTGCTCTGACCTTGCCCCTTTCTTGAATGCAGGAACCATATCAGCTGCTTCCAGCCCTCCAGCACAATGCCTGTATGAACAAACTCATGAAAGATTACTGCAAGTGACCTAACAATTGTTCTTTTAGCTTCACTGTGATCCTGGGGTGCATCTTGTCCATCCCTTGGAATTTACCTGGCTTGATCGTCACCAGAAGAGGCACACAGACTGAGGGAAACAATGCTATAAACAGCGCAGGAATGCTGCTAAATCAGGCCCACTGAGCTATTTACATTGATAAAATCACATACAGTGAAAATACCATGCTTCTACTCCTTAAATATGGGAGGCAAATCAGTTTCTTTCACTTATGATTTACATGAAGAATCCCACTTTATGAAGCATGTACAGGCTGTCTCTGATCCAGTCTGGTGCACCGTATTTTCTCTGTTAAGGGCATAACTGCATGATAGGATAGTGAACAGCCTGTGCATGTTTAATGAAATAAAACTTCTTCTTGTAAACTGTAAGTAAAGGAAGTTGACTTGCTTCCAATATTTAAGGAGTAGAAGTGTGGTGTGTGCACTCTATTTGATCTTCACCAGGTATTCAGCTACCAGGGAGGGAGTGATATCTATAGGCTGTATCATTGCTAATAAAAAGTTCAAAAGAAATGTGCTGCTTGAGGGACAACCTTGCTTGAGGAAAAAAAAAAATCAAGATATGCAGAGAAACTTGGCTATCAGTCATTACTATTTACCACTGCACAGATTATGACAAGGGTTTTACTTACACTCTTGAGATATTTGTGCAATCCACCTTTATTGAAGGAGTTCTTCTGTGCAAACATGCTACAGACAACAGGTCAGCAAGCTATGCCCATGATTTTGCATCACCATATTAATGCTTTCTCAGAGGTCTTCCCGTGAGAAAGTACTGATACGGTTGGCCGTGGCTTGTTGACCCACTGTTTGTACCACATTTGCATGGAAGAGCACCTTCAATAAAGATGGATTACACAAATATCTTAACTGTGTGAATAAAATCCTTGCCATATCTGTGTTGTGGTGGATAGCAGTGACTGGTAGCCAAGCTTCATTGCATATCTTGTATCATATTTTGATGCCATGTCTCATCCCAATGAGTACCCTCCCCACAGGGACCCTTTGGTCAACACTGAAGCAAGGCAGTCATTCAGCATCTTAACCATTGCTTATGGCTCTCATAGGTTCCTGCTCCTCTTCTGTCTGTGAGCCCCTAAATGCTGCTCTTTACCCCCCGTCTTGTATGGTAGCAGTTCATCTCTTTTCAGCAATTATAGTCCCTATTTTTGTTTTTGTGATGAATTGCCTTAGGTCACTGTTGAGCCAGTGGGTTATTTTTAAGTCCTTTTTCTCTTACTGGTGACATGGATACAGACCCTGGCAGTTGCTTTAAGCTCCATCTTCCACAAATCTCACATGTGCTCTACGTTACCAGCCTCATGCAGCTGCTCCTGATCCTTGGCCACCATATTCTTCACCCTTGGCAAAGATTACCTTTATGACGTTCCACATCCTGGTGGCTGAAGCCTGTCACCAGTGAGAAGGTTTCATTGTTGAGGTTACATCTTCCCACTGTTTTCTTGATACCCCTCTCCCTACTGTTGAGAACAAGCCCAACTGAAGCTAGAAACCTAGTCCCTTGTTAAGCATGCTGTTCTGGGAAGCATTCTTTTAAAGTTGCAAAGACCACAGTCTCAGTCCTGCTGTTAGTCTTCTCAAGGCATCAGAGGCTGAGGTTTTCTGGATCATAGAAACAGATAATGATGCCAGGAAAGACTGACAAGTCCATCTAGTCTGTCCATATTACCCTATCATAGCCCATGATCTTTTGTCTCTGTGGGGTCTATGCTTACCATATTAAGCCTTTTGTTCTCCATGTTTCTGTCTCACTCATCCTGTTGAGAAGCTACTAGACCTTGAAGGTCTCTATCAGTCCCCCTCATCTGGTTTCAAGTTAATGCATGTTCAAGTCCTTTAGCCGATCCCCATAAGATTTGCCTTCCCAGCCCTGAATCATCCTGCTCACCCTACATTGTACCATCTCCAGCCTGTCCCTGTCCTTTTCTAGGTGGGGGCTCCAGAACTGGGCACAATACTCCAGGTGTGGCCTTACCGGTGACATATACAGAGGTAAGAGTACCTCCTGCTTCCTACTGTCGAACCCTCTCCCAGTGCACACTAGCAACATGTTAGCATTGCTGAAGGCCTTGTTATACTGGCTGCTTTGTTTTAGGTAATCACTAATGAAGACTCATAAGTCTCTTTCCTCTGATGTTGTATACAGCTTATCTCTCTCATTCAAAACTCTGTTCTGGGGTTTTTGTTCCTTGAGTCCATCACTTTGCACTTCTTGGCACTGAATTTCAGTTGCCAGATTTTGAACCAGTTTTCCAGCCTTTGCAGGTCTCTGTGCAATTCCCTTGTCAATGCTACCATATAGTATCTGATTTGGCTGCTCTATTGATTTCCCAGTCCCGCTGGTCATTATGCTCCACTGCACAGCTTTGATACCTGTAACTCACTCTAGGAGACTCTTTTGCACCCCATTTTACCTAATTTAATCCAGATAAGCTCCATGGCATTGATTTCCACTAGATCGCCTTCTTATCATCTCACCCTCCCTTCCAAAGGGAGCCACTGAGCCCCTATTTCCTGTCAGGCCTTCCCCTTTGGAATAGTCTATATGCCTATGTCCTTGTGTCACAGTCCTTTTTTTCCCCCCAGCAGGCCTATGTGAATGCATCAAAGTCCTGGCCTTTAAAGAACATCAGTTCCTGGAACCCACCTACTTTGCTGGGTCTCGTCCTCATATTGCCCTGCATGCAAGTGAGGATAGTTACCCCTCTATATTTCCTCACTACACCTGGGGATCTTCTCTTCTGGTGTGCCCAGTTCTGCTGTGCTTTTCTTGGTAGTCCCCTGCATAAGTCTGTTACCCTTGGTGATATCTTGCACCACACCCTTTATCCTATCCTTTGATTCATTTAAAGGGAACATACACATTGTTTTTTTAAATTTAAAATAATTAGAAGTTAAGGCACGTGTGAAGTCTGTTTAATAACCCTGTATAATATGCATTTCTTTTGAAATGGTCTTATTTTTCCTTATTTGGGTCTCTTCATAATGCTGCAAACTTCCAGTCTAATATTAAATTTTTAATTAGTTATTAGTTCCAGGCACCAGTGACATTACTTTAGAAGAAGCCTAAAGTGAAGTTTTTCATTTAGGGTTTCTACTCAGCTGATGTCACTGGATTCTAGAACTCACTGGCAATTAAAAAAACTAATGCTGCACAGGAAAATGGAAGTATTAACAAGGGCCATTGAATAAGAAGAAATAGGACTATTTTAAAACAAACACAAAAGATATTCAATAGCCTTTGCATATGCCCAAATTCTGTCTGACATTAAAAATGTAAAAAAAAAAAAACAAAGTTTGTGTTCCCTTTAAGTAAGAACACTATCAAAAGTAATTACAACCAGATTTGTACTCAATGTTTTTCTTTAATGCATGTTTGAATTCATCAAACCTGGACATGTTTCTACTGTACACTGAAGGTCATGCCACAAAAGTGTAATAGCAGAAAGCTCTTTTGGTGAACTCAGATGGAATTTTGTCAATGGCAATAATGATTTAATGGAAAAATGAAAAGCATAAACCCTGTCTGGGTTTTTCAATAAACTGAAAATTAATGTTAGAGCCTGTTTTGTGAAAAATGTTAACAGCTATACCTAATTGACTGTATTATGAGGGAGGTAGCACCCCTATAGTTAGGGATGAGTGAGATGTTCTATGTTAACTCCCTAAATTTGCACCTTAATAACTTTGGCAGCATTTGACAAAATTTGCTGAAATTACATGAGTGGTGTCTAGGTGGCAAGGTCTAAATCTGTGTAAAGTTTCGTGATGGCAGCTTGTGCGGTTTCTGAGATCTGCATATGTCATTTTCCTGTAGACATCTAATTTTTTACCTATGCTAAACATGGGATTTGGGTTTGCTCTCACATATATCCTACATGGAATGGAATTTTTTATTCAGAAAGTTTCAGGGTAGAAATATGCTGTGCCAAGGTAGTCCTTTGGAAGGTTTTGTAAAATAAAATGTTAAATGGTTCCAGAATTATAAGGATTTAATGCTTTGTTTTTTTTTTGTTCTGAGCATGCTCTGTAGGGATTTTGGATAACATTCTGGTACAACACCAAATATTTGGTATTGTGAGACTGTTTTTAGTTTCATTAGATGCTGTGCTTATGACACCAACACAAGTTTTTTTCGTGACAGCCATCATCTTGTTTCTCACCTCAGTAACAAACTACTAATTCAAGCTTTTCTTACAGCAGACACAATAACAAAACAAACAAACAAACAAAGAAATCTCTGTACTTGGTAAAGTAAGAAAAGTAAAGTTTTTATTTGTATTTGGTGCTCAATCCCAGAGGCTCTGAACACCATTAAAATTAAAAAGCAGGGTTATAGGCAGCATAAGATACACAATATAATTATAATAAATATATGCATAACATAAATAAAATGAATTTAAAAACTATCAGAAAATGCTTGATTAAAAAGATAGGTCTTCAGGCCCCCTTTAAATGCCTCCACTTTTTGGGCCTCCCTCAAAGATGTTGGCAGTGAGTTCCAGAGGGCCAGTCTGGCCACCTCAAAGGAGCGATCTCCTGAGGTTTTCAGCCTGCCCGCAGAACAGCAAGGAGACCCTCAGTGAAGGAGCGGAGGGAACATACCAGGATGGCAGAAGTAAGGAGGTCAGACAGTTAACCAGGGACTAGAACATGCTGGTTTAGGTTCTGAGGCTTGTTTCAGTCAATCATGATTATAAATATATTTTACATTGTTCTCTTGGCCATGGTAGTGTCTTTCCAGTTTTTTTGAATCATGACACGCTTTTGTGTGTTGCACTGTTAAGGTGGTGCACAACTAAATTTGACTTGAAAAACTATTTTTTAAATTGCAATTCAAAAAACGTCTGTTAGAAACACATTTGCTTCTGGATTATAACTTGCACTTGTGAAATGGAAATTGGTTATGTGACATGGAACATGATGGTGTGTTATTTTTCATTTTGTAGCAGAAAATTGGTTTCTTAGCATGAAATCTGATTGCACACCTGATGGTTTGTTTCACAACAAAAACTGGTTTCCCAACTTGAAATTTGATTGTGCAACAGCATTTTTTTGTTTTGCAGCAGTCAAGTTGTTTCTCAGCATAAAAATTGATTGTACACCATGATTTTTAATTCTGCAACAAAAATTGGTTTCTTGACTTGAAATTTGATTGCACATCAGAATTTTTGGTTTCACAACTTAAATTGGTTTCTTGCCATGAAATTTAATTGTGCATCTTTAAGTTTCCATTTCATGGCAACAAAATCGGTAACTCGATATGGAATTTCACTGCAGATCATAATTTATCATTACATGGTTGCTGGACATGAAATTTAGTTGTGGTCCATAATTTTTAGTTTTGCATGGTGAGAAACACAAAACTAAATTTGACTTGCAAAACTATTTTTCAACTGCCATTCAAAAAAAAAATCAGTTGGAAACACATTTTGGTTCTGGATCATAACCTGTACTTGTAAACACAGAAATTGGTTGCTCAATATGAAATTTGGTTGAGAATCATACTTTCCGTTGCATGACTATAATTGTTTTGTGATATTACAGGTACATTTTCTGTGTGGATCATAATTTTTTCATTCCAGGACTAGAACTGATTCTTCAACAAGACAATGCATTGCAAATAAAATTGTGCAATGCATGACTTAAATTGGTTGCATGAGATGAAATTTGATTACCCAGCATAATTTTTCATTTTGCTGCAGACAATAGGTTTCTCAGTATGAAATCTGATTGCACACTGTGATTTTTCATTTTGTAGCAAAAATTGGTTGCTCGACTTGAATTTTGATTGTGCATCATACTTTTTGGTTTTATCAGTTAAACTGATTTCTTGCCATGAAATTTGATTGTGCATGAAGAGAAGACAACTATTCTCTTGGCATAGGGCCTTGCTCATCTGCACCCATGGGTGTAAGAGAGCCATGTGCATTGATTGACAGATGGACTCTTTCCCCTGTGTGTCAGTATCTGTAGCTACATGGAAGCACAGAGAACATAGAGCCCTGCACTTCCACAGCTCACCCAATAGCCCAGTAGATTCTTGGACTCCATCGCTACACAGACCTGCAGGGCCCACAGGGACCCTGCACTTCCATAGGTGGGCAGAGTCTTTTCTTTCTTCCCTTGGGCCTGGCACATCTGCATCTCTTCATACAGGTCCTGAAGGGACCTGTGTGATATGATTCCATTGTCTCAAAAGGAAAGGACATTATTTGCAAAAAACTGCATTAATGCAGCAGTTAGGGTTCAAGTTAATGTTGCAAAATTATGAAAATTTGGCACTAGGGTTTCTAACCCTAACTCCCCAACCCTACACCCCCATGCATCAAAAGGAAAAAAACATTAGAGTTTTGGGTCTCTGAAGTCTTGGCAAATCAGTGGTGAAATCTTCCTTGTGTTTGTCAACCCTAATGTCCACACTGTTCTGTGAGTGAACAAGGTCAGATCTGATCTTTTTTCTGCGGGCCCTGCATGATGAAAGCTTCAAAACACTGTATTGGCAACATGTGGGGAGACATACTTCTCTACCTTTGCAGAGTGTATCAGTATGAGGCACTGGCTTGGAACTGTACCTTGTGCTTCAGAGAGGAGGCTATGGGCTGGGGGCAGGGGTGAACATTACAGCTGTCAACCCCAAGGAAGACCTTACCATTGATTCACCAAGTCTCTGGAGACCTCAAGCCCTAATGTTTTTATCTTTTGCTGCTTGGTGGGTGAGGATGAGGAGGTAGGGTAGGAAATCCTATCACCACATTTCCATACTTCTGTGGTGCTAATTTCAACCCTAATTGGTGTATTAATGCAGTTTTTTTGCAAATAATATATATATATTTATATATATGTGTGTGTGTGTGTGTGTGTGTGTGTGTGTATACAGTATATATGTGTATACATATATATATATATCGTCCTTTCAAAAAACTTTGTTAATGCATCAGTTAGAGTTAAAGCAACAAAAGTAGGAAACTAGGCATTAGGGTTTCCAACCCTAACACCCCCAGCCAACCCTACCACCCCATCCAACCCTCCACAGACCAGCAGGTGTCGGGGTGTACCTTGAGGTCATCAGCTCTAATGCTTACCCCATTCCACATGTAAGGAAGCTGGCATGATACAGCACAAGAGAATGGAGTGAGCGTTAGGGTCAATGACCTCAAGGTACACTCTGATGCCTGTTGGTCTGTGGAGGGTGAGAATGGGGTGGGTGGTAGGGTTGGGTGGAGGGGTGTTAGAGTTGGAAACCCTAACACCTCACTTCCCTACTTTTGTTATTTTAACCCTAACTGATGTATTAACAAATTTTTTTGCAATGAATTTCCTTACTTTTTGAGAAAGTGGAATATTACCCTTATGTGGTTTTGGGAGTGCAGGGAACACCAGGCCCTGCACTTCCATCAGTCTATAGTGTGTTGTGGGAGTACAGGGCCCCCATGCATGCATAGTGAAATTGTCTGTGATTTGATCCTATCTAACCATAAGTGTAGAGACATTGTAATTAACCCTTATCTCCCTGTGGGAGTACAGGACCCTCTGGGCCCTGTGCTCCCATCACTACATAATGGTATCCATATGTGTGGCCTGCACTCCCATCTATCCATAAGTGCAGAGACATTGTAAGTGACCCTCATCTCCCTGTGGGAGCGCAGGATCCTCTGGGCCCTGCACTCCCATTACTGCTTAATGGGGGGGTCCTGGGCTCACATTACTGCATAATGGCATCCAGGTATTAGAGCACAGGGCCCTCTAGGCCTTGCACTCTCATCTATCCATAACTGTAGAGACAGAGCACAGGGCTATGGACATTCCAAGTAACCCTTGTGCTACAAACTTCACAATATCACAGTAACCGTAGGGACACTGGGAACATTTTCACCGCAGTTATAATCAGGGCCTGGCAACCTGCATCATTGCTTAATATACCTATTAGAGATTAAGCTGCATCTAGTGAAAAATCTATATCTTGAAGCATTTTTGAGATATGGCCGCTGAAAGGTACTGTGACCACCATAGTGTTATCTTATGGGAAATTTCTAAACTTTGGAAGGTTATAAGAATGGAAGCAATGTAAAATTTATCATCAAACCAGCAAAAGTTATATCTGTAGAGCAAACCCTTCGTACCCTGCAAATGTCAGCCCAACAGTCCTAACCGTGTCTTTGCAGTGAAGTGACATAGAAACAGTAAACTTTGAATATCCTTTTTTTCCACTGGCCTGGTAGCATTGAGAGTTGAGGTGCTGGATGCCTTACCTCATGTTACACTGGCAACTCAGGTTCAGGAATGACCTTGGGTCGTCAGGGTGCTGGCATGGGGGGGTGGGAGTAGGATTGAGCATTGGCTCTTCCCTTCCAGTAGGTGGGTCACCCGTTCGTAGTCCCACTGTCACTGGATAGAGGCCCAGTGACAGATGCAAGTGGCAATGGGCTACAAGTAGGGTGGGGTGTCCCATAGGGTGTGACATGCACATGCCTTCACACGTGTGCATCACATTGGGGACACGAGGGCTCGGGGACTGGGGAGAAAAAGGAAAAAAATATATAAATTACCTATGAAAATAATAAATAAATACATCAATAAATAGCCTTTTTGTGAGGTGTAAAAATCCTTTTTCACCAAGTGAAAAAGGATTTTGACACCTCGCAAAAAAGGAATTTTCCTGGTGAAAAAGGATTAATGCCAGGGCCATCTGGTCCCAGAAGTCCTAATCCTTTTTTGCATGGTGAAAAAGAATTATGACACCTCATGAAAAGGGAATCGGCAGATGAAAAGGATTTTGATAGCCTGCAAAAGGGACTAATTTAGAACTCTTCCTGAGCTGTCAAAATCCATTTTCTTCAGCTGATTCCCTTTTCTTGAGGTGTCAACATCCTTTTTTGTATCACGAAAAAGGACTTGGAGTTCTCAGACCAGATGGACCTGCTTGCCATCCCTTTTCGTGAGCTGTCATAATCCACTTTTGTGATGCGAAAAAGGATTTTTGTACCAGGCAGCTATCCAAAAAGACTGAACTGAGCATGCACAGAACCTGACATTTAAAAACTGAATAACTTTAGAATGGATTAATATTTCTTCACCAAACCAATGCTAGCTTGTTCTTTGGGACAAGCTCTTTCTACCCTGAAAATGTCAGACCACAATTCTAAATGGTGTGGCCGTAGCGTGATGAGGAAAAACAGTCAAAAAAGACAAATTTTAGTATGTTTCACTGTGTGCAGTGTGAAGTCTGCAAATCCAATAAAAGCAAAACTTAGTACATAAAGAGATCTGCCTGGCAGGACAGCACATACCAAATTTCATGCAAATCTGTTGAACAGTTGCAATGCTATTAAAGTGCAAAATTTGATGTTTAACATTAAACTGCTTAGTGAACCCTAACTATACTGGCGCTACGGTGCCATTATCACATATATATATATATATATATATATATATATATATATACACTGTATATATATATATATATATATATATATATATATAGTGTACATATACACAGTTGTTTTTTTGTCCGTAGCCATCGTTAGCCCTGAAAGGACACCAATATACTCAGTGAGTGAGGTATATGAGTTTGGGATCAAACCGTGGATGACTGGCATTGTTCAGACCATAAACTGAGCCAGTTTGCTGCTATGTTGAACACAAGCATGCTTGGAACAGTAGGCAAGCAAATGCTCCTTATTTTTTTGTGCTTAAGCAAGATATAGTAGTGCCATATTGGTTGGTGAGTCTCCCCATGTCCCACTTGTTATTACACTAATAAAGGCTTTAACCTGAGCAAGAAGACTACATGTCCTGCTGTTTGTCTAAGTGCTGACCTTTTTCCACAGAGTGTAAACTTTGTGCTTTTGTAGTGTCTCTACACTCCTAGGTAAGTGCACTAGTATTGGTCCTCTTTCCTGAAAGGTGAGACCCCAGTCTTGTGTTTTTGGATATGCAGATATATGCAAAGCTTGTGAGGATATGTTCAGACAAATATTTTCAATATTTAGAGGGTGGTCAGACCTACAGTGAGGATACCATGTTTATCCTCACTAAGAGTCTCCCATGCCAGAATTTATCAACACTGTAGGTTTTGATTGGTTTGGAGCTGGCAGCATGAGCAGCACACGTTCACTTTCTCAGTCTCCCGCTGCCTCGTGCCCCGGCTCCAACTCCAGTCCTTTCACTCTAAAACTGGTGCTTTCGCTTTACACAGCTCTCCCTTTATAATTAAAAAAACAAGTTTTAAATAATAGCAGAGAACAAATCATTCTTTAAACAACTTTAGTGTAACAGTTTTCCACCGAATGTATTTTGAATGTCTCCCTCTCCCCCCACAAACCCAGTTTCCAGGCTCCCTACCTGAAGCCGGCACTTTCCCTCAGCCTGACGCCATGAACATGGCTGCCTTCTCCAGCCAGCTCCACAGCAATTGCTGCTCAGTAGAAACCCTCCACTTCCTTGGACACTCTCTGTCAACTAAACTGAATGTTGCTGCACTGACGCACAATATCATCATCAGTGTCAGCACATGTTAGCACACAGCATTAACTGCTCACTTTTGGCTCAGTTATCTTGAACAAAACTGAAAAAAGCATGTAGAAAAAAACAATACTTTTGTATAACAAAGGTAATGCACCATCAATTTGAACTCAGCCTTAAATAAATTAAATATGTCAATGCCCAAGACTGAGAATATCATTGATAATCGTCCTCATGCAGATTGATTTTTGACATCATGAGTGGCGTAGCCATGAGTGATGTCAAAAAGTCAGACTGCATTAGGGAGGAATATCAATAATATTCTGAGGACTTGGATAGAAAGATTCCTACCTGTAAGTTTGTATAAGAATGTACAGTGGTGGGGTAACCCTGGAATACAAAGTATAAATCTGCATACTGTATAAAGCATTGTAAGATACAGTTAATGTCAGTTCAAATTCAGAAAAAACATGAAACATGATCTTGCCAGAGTCTAGCACTAGCATTAAAGTATCACAAGTATAGTGATAATGTTTGTTGTTTCACTGTACAAACAGATTTTGACTCTGCTAGGTACCAAAGAGGAGGTAGAGGTTCAGCTGCATGTTGCACTGTATGCGGAGTAGCTTCATCAGTAACCATGAGCTAGCTCCCTACATACAGCTTGCTGCCAGCTGAAAGAATTATTACAGCTATGCCTGTTTTTTGGTTTTAAAGCTTTTTAAATTTGTTTTTCACCATGTTTACTGGGGGCTGGTCAACTATACAGGCAATTCCTCTTGCAATCCAGTAGAGAACTTGGATACGACCTTTTGCCTTAAGGAATGCATTCGGGTGGGAGTTGTATTAGGATTATTGCCCAGAAAGGAGTAAGTGGTGTGCATTTTCATTTCTTGGTTCACTTATTGGTACTAGCAGTTAACAACATGTATTGCTTTCAGACTGAGTGTGCACAAGAGTGCTGTGAAAGAGCAGCAAACCATTCCAGGATGTGTATGTTGGCAACCAACACCCCAAACATTTTCTGCTTCAATCATAAATTACACTTACACACTCTTAACCACATAATGCAGTAACTTTTCGTTTGCTGCAGATTGCATCAAAATCAGTAATTTCATATATCTATAACAGAAGCAGGGTATTATATAACCACTGAGCCAAGGCTCATTTACAGTGGTTTCCTGTGATAATTATTCATTTGAACAAGCACAGTTACATTTTAAATGCATAAAATATATGACAGGTATTACTAAGCACCAATAAAAGCTTTTACTACATACAGTATATCACATTCATTCAGACTATTAAGTTGCATATCCTGTTTAAAATACATAACCAGTTTGATTAACAGTGCAAAACCATTTTTTTTAAGAAAGAAAATTCATCTACTCTATTGATTCAGAGGAAGTGCTGCCACTTGAGATGCTGGCAGCCTGGGTTCAGAAGCGAGCTCAGATGTCCAGGGGAGTGAGGATTGAGAAGGGACAGCTCCCTTCCTTCAGGGTGGAAGGGGATGTGTGTCCCACTGGGTGATCACCATTTAGTATAGGTTAGTGGAGATTGCTTTCAAGTCCACCAGAAGGGAAGGGAAATTGCCATATGGCAGCATGGTTACACATTGGTGTGTACACATGCACGTCAGTGTGCAGTGTGTCCCTTTGGAGAGAAAACCTGGAGTAGAAAAGCCCCATTTTGCCAAAGTTGATGCCCGACTCCCAGAGACCCGTGCATTACTGACATGGCATGCCATCCATCAAGGGCACTGGGCCAGGGAATGTTGTGGGGGTGGGGGTGTCTTCAGGAGGAGGGACCAGGGAATGAAGAAAAAGCTTGATTAAAAAAGAAAGACAAAGCAGGAATTCTCCCAGAATCAGGCCTCATTTCTAATTATTTAGCTTTTGTTACCAGGTAGGTGCACTAGACAAACGAATCCCTGTTTTTGGGTATGACCCAGGACAGCATAAAAAAGGCAACATTACTGATGATCAGGAATTACAGGTAAAGCAAGGAAGGAGAAAATTACATGCACAGAAGAGCAGGATAGGGCCAGCGTGTGTAAAAGCTTGCAGATCAGTTAAACCTTTGAGACTGCAAATTCAAACAACATGAAGTCTTGCTATACTATGACATATGCAGTATAACCCCAGGTTAGAACTGCTCCGAAGGTGAAAGAGTTAACTTTCCTTGCAGGGCATGGAATCTTGATCGCGAGCTCGGTTGAACACTCTGTCTGTTGTAGCTCAAACTTAAACTGTCAGATTCTTTACTCCGCCTCACTGAACAGTCGCTCCGGAGATTCCTCCAGCTGCTCAGTTCGTTTGTTGGTTTTAAAGTGTAATTCTCGGTTTATTTGACCGAAATTTAACCACAATCGTCGGCTCAAGCTCTGTCTGTGGTATTGTAAGTAATAGATAGGCTTTTGTTTATTTCTTCTGTGTGGAACTTGTAAACATCTTTTCGGTTCGGTTTGAACCGATCAGATTGGGTTTAAAATTACTTTCTAGTCCTTTAGAGTGCGGTTCCCGGTTCTTATCGGTTCTAAAAAAAACGGATTTTATTACTTTTTTTCCACGACCTGTGACACGGTTGGGAACCGATAGAGAGTCTTGTTTACGGATTGCCATTAACTGGCAAGTTTTGGTTAGACTGGCACTATGTCTGAGAAACCCAAAAGAAAACGGACCCACTGGTTTCAGCACTGTGGCCTCTGTGGAAGCCTTTGCTAAGGCTGGACCCACACACCACTTGTATATTGTCTGGGGTTTGACCACCTCAATGCAGACTGCCAGATTTGTAAGAATTTTCCTGCTGCCACCATGGAAAAGAGAGTTGGTAGGCTCAGGGAAAGGGAGGCCAAAAAGTCCGCTGACCCGGATGGCCAGCCCGGTTCGGTTCCAACTGAACCTGAGGGAGTGCCCTCTGACCAGGGTGATACTTCCTCGGGCAAACGAAGAGCCAGCTCTGAGGAGCTGGTTCCAACTAAAAGGACTAGAAAGTCAGCTAGTTTGGGGCCAAAAGTTCTTTCTCCAACGGCTGAGGAAATAGCCAAAGCTATTCAAATTGTCCAGTCTCTTTCCCCAGTTCCGTCCGAACCGACACCATTAGGGAAGCGCTCGGTTCGGACGGTTCCCCCGGTTCAAGATTATGATTTTGAGGATTTTAATGAACCGGAGGAAGGGGAGGAGGGGTATGAGGAGAGTGAGTGTGATTTTGAAAGTCTGGATGTGCCCATTGAACCGGACATCTCTCCAGACAGACCCTCAGGATTGTCCCCTCCCAGGCTATCTGAGTCCCCTTCTCATTTTTTGTTTTACAAGAAAGTTGCTGAGACTCTGCAACTCCCTGTTGAGGAAGCTGTTGATGATCAAGAAGAGCCTGATTTTGTGGAAATGATGGATATTTCAGAATCTAGGAGACTGTCTATTCCCTTGCACAAATCTTTTAGGAAACAGACAGTAAAAATTCTAAAAAACTCCTCATTCTATCCTCCCTGTGGATAAAAGGATGGACAAGAGGTATGCTTTATCAGGCTCTGATATGGGTTCCTCTCCCAGCAGTGCAGCCATGTGGGGGTAGTGCAGGCTGCAGCCTGTGACAAGGCTAATATTCCTCTAGCCTCTCATCCTCCTGAAAAGGATTCCAGGATAATGGATGCCATGGCAAAGAAACAGTACATGGCAGCATCTTTGGGACTCAGACAGGCAAATTATATGGCTTATGCAGCTAGGTACCAGAAATCCAGGTGGGATACTGTCCTGGCCCTAGCAAAACAGGCCCCTGACCAATCAATCAATCAATCAATCAAAATCTTTATTTAATCAGGCGAACATCATTGAGCATAGCTCATTTACAAGATGGACCTGAGTGGTCAAGAAGTGCAAGTGTTATTACATTTACAAGGGTATCATAAACAGTAAAACAATGACAGGGGTAACAAAAAACAGTAATACAATGACATAAGTGCTAGTATATAACAATATACATATGTACAAGGCATTAACACTTTTAATCTGGGAGACAGTAGGCAGTTGGCACATCAGAGTTAATATGTAGATTATAGGACCTAGCAGGCATTTTGAGGTGAATCTTGAGACTGGGACAGGAGTTTTTTCAGCATATAGAAACACGAGCAGAAAAAAGGGGTGGTAGGGACCAGCTTGCCAGGGAGCTGGAGCAGGTGGTCTGCGGATGGTATTGAGGCATCCAAGGTGCAATTCATGCTGCAGTAGACTCTAATGATGTTTCATCAAGAGTCATGGCTACATCTGTGTCTCTTCGCAGAATGGCCTGGCTCAGATGTACTGCCCTGTCACAGGATACTCAGTCTAAGGCTATGGATTTTCCTGTGGTGGGCAATTCTCTGTTTGGGGAGCAGACAGAGAATTATATGAAGAAAATGGATGAGTATAGGACCACCTATAGGGTGCACAGGCCAAAGAAGGCAAGTCACTCCTCAAAGGCATGTCAGGGGCAGGGCAGGCTTTTCATGAGCCTTTTACCAAGCCCAGCCTCCTCTTCTGCTTATGCCCAGAGGGGTCTCCTTAGAGGAAGGAGCAGAAGGGGTTCTAGTAAGCCTGCTTCTACCCCTCAACCCAAAGCCCCTGCAAAACAGGCTCCTTGATGGGGTGGCCAGGGCCGATTCTCCACTACCGGTAGGGGGCAAGCTGGCTTACTTTGTCCAGGACTGGAAGTCTTTAACATCAGACAAGTGGATCCTGGAAGTAGTAAGCCTAGTAAGACTAGTAAGTAGTAACTGGTTCTCAGCTTCAAAAAATTTCTGAAGATGAGAGCCAGGTCTTTTCCACCTGCAAACCCATCAGAGGCACTTGCCCTGGAAGCAGAAGTTTCTTCTCTCCTGGCTCTCAGAGCCGGGGAAAGGGTTCCACCCATACACCAGGGCAAAGGATTGTACTCCAGGTACTTCCTTACCCCAAAAAAGACAGGAGAATGGTGGCCCATCCTGGATCTCAGGTATCTAAACAAGCACCTTTTAAAACCAAAGTTCAAAATGGTGACCCTGGGATTATTTTACCCTCTAAGGCCAGAGGACTGGCTAGCCTCCTGGACCTCAAGGATGCCTACTTCCATGTTCTCATCAGAAGCTCCCATCGAAAGTACCTCAGATTGAACTGCCCTCAGGCCATTACAATTCAAACCCAATGCCTTCAGCCTCACCTCGGCCCCGAGGGTGTTCACAAATGCCTGGCAGTAGCAGTTGCTCATTTAAGAAGGCAAAAGATTGCCATCTTTCCATATCTGGACGACTGGCTCATTGTAGGCCAGTCTCCAGAACAGGTCAAACACACTTACAAGTAACCCAGCAACTGCTTACATCTCTAGGTTTCCTTCTCAGTCTTCCAAAGTCAGTTCTGGAGCCTGTCCAGCTTCTCACCTTCATAGGCATGAGAACTGAACACAAAAGAAGCCAGAGCCTTCCTTCCTCTGGAAGAGCAAGGACCCTGGTGTCTCTGGCCTCTTCCTTCACCCTGCAGGTCTCTTGACCAGCAAGGCATTTTCTACAGCTCCTGGGGCACATGGCTGCTTCTACAGCAGTAGTGCAGGGAGCGAGATTTCAGATGAGGGACATACAGTTCCATTTGAGAGTCTTTTGGTCTCAAAGGACAGATCCTCTAACCAAATTGATTCCAGTGACTCGAACCCTGATCCAGGCCCTTCAGTGGTGGCAGGATCAGAACAATCTGAGACAGGGGTTCCTTCACTCCCAGTCTCACTGCTTGACCCTTACTACAGATGCATCCTCTGGGGTGGGAGCTCACATGGGCGACCTTTCACCCAGGGCTGTGGTCCCCTCAGGAATCTCTGCTCCACATCAATTTGCTGGAACTCAGAGCAGTTTTCTAGCACTCCAGTTTTTTCCACATCTGTTCAGAACAAGGTTGTTCAGGTCAGAACAGACAATACCACTACAATGTGGTACATCAACAAGCAAGGGCACTCGGTCTACGGCCTTGTGCACTGAAGCAATGAAGTTGTGGTCTCTGGCTTATTCTCTGAATGCCTCCCTTACAGCAGTTCACCTCCCAGGCAAGGACAATGTCCTAGCGGATGTTCTCAGCAGGATTTCCCAGGGCCATCACGAATGGGCACTGGACCCCCTAGTACTGGAGGTAGTATTTGCCAGATGGAGCACTCCACAAATAGATTTCTTTGCAGCCCCAGACAATCACCAACTTCCCCTTTTTTGCTGCAGGCCCCCAGTGTTGGGCTCAGTCCCTCTGGATGCCTTCCTCCTCAGTTGGGAAGGGAAGTTTCTCTATGCTTTTCCCCCTTCCCCCTTCTTTTCAAAGTGCTAGTCAGAATCAGATCTCAATCCTGCCAGATGATCCTGATTGCTCCAGATTGGGCCAGGTAGCCCTGGTACCCACTCCTCATGTCCTTAGCAGTCCACCTTCCCCTGTGTCTTCCCAGAATCACAACCTGTTAACCTGTGCCCAGGGGAGAGTTTGGTATCCGAACCTCAAATCTCTCAATCTCAAGGCATGGCTCTTGAAAAGTTAGAGTTTGCTGACCTACACCTTTCCCAAGGTGTATTGGAAATATTGAAGGCCTCTAGGAAGCCTTCCACCAGGGCTACCTATAATTCAAAATGGAAGAGATTTTCCATATGGTGTGCTGGTAAACATATTTCCAGAATCTGCTGGCGTGCTCACGATCCTGGATTATTTGTGCATTTGAATTCCTTGGGGCTGAGACCAGCTACCCTAAAAGTGCACTTGGCAGCTGTGTCTTTCCTTCTTATCAGCATGTAAGCCCTCTTCTTTTCAGCTCACCCTGTGTTCTCAAGGTTTTTAAAGGGTTGCTTCACACAACCCCCATTCAGGGACCCTGCCTGCTTGGGATCTAATATTTGCATCGCTCAGCTTATGCAACCCCTTTGAGCCATTGTCTTCAGCAGAGCTTAAGTACTTGACTTGGAAAACTGTGTTTCTGGTAGCCATCACTCTGCCAGGCGATAAGTGAGCTACAAGCATTGTCAGTGAAGCCTGATTTTATCTCCTTCATAGGGATAAGGTGGTCCTCAGGACTAACAGGAAGTTTTTGCCTAAGGTGGTTTCAGACTTTCACCTTAATCAATCCATTCTCTTCCTGTGTACTTCACTGACCATTCCTCCTCTGGTGAGAGGAGATTGCACAGTTTAGATGTCAAAAGAGCCCTTAGTTACTATATAGAACGTACCAAGGGTCACAGGTCTGAATCCTTCAATTGTTCCTCACTTATGGTGAGGTTGGTAAAGGAAACCTGCCTAAAAGATCCATTGCCAGGTGGATTGTCTCTTGTATCAATTCTGCTATGAAAACTGGGTAAGGTTCCCCTCAGGCCTGAGGGATCACTCTACCAGAGGTACAGCTGCATCTCTGGCTGCTGCCAGGACATCCCTATCCTAGAGATATGTCAAGCAGCTACCTGGAAAACAGTTCACACTTTTACTAAGCATTACTCTCTGGATATCCAGGCTAGGAGTGATGCTCAATTTGGCACAGCCATGCTTCAGAGCCTATTTCCAAGTAGGTTCTGTCCCTCCTTCATGGAGGTACTGCTGTGTAGTCTGCATATGTCATAATATAGCAAGACTTCATGTTGTTTGAAGAAAAAATTACTCACCTTAGTAATGTTGTTTCTTCTAATGGAGGCTTGCTATATTATGACCTCCCCCCCAGCCTGCCCCTCTCAGAATCTCTATTTTTGGGATGTGGGTGGGCAGTGAAATGTTGGCACTTCATTGATGCCCACTTTATTTTCACCCTTTCTAGGGTGCTTAGGTGTTGCTTATTTTTTCTTTCTTGAATCCCCCGACTTGAGTCTTTGTTTTGGGATCAAGATCAAAAATGTGTTTTTGTAGTTAGTAGCCAGTGGCTAGTGTAGGTTTATGGCTCCACACAGAACCTTAGTGAGTTTTTGCTCAGTAAAGATCTGACAGTTTAAGTTTGAGCTACAACAGACAGAGTGTTCGACCGAGCTCGCGCTCAAGATTCCATGCCCTGCATGGAAAGTTAACTCTTTCACCTCCGGAGCAGTTCTAACCTGGGGTTATACTGCATATGTTATAATATAGCAAGACTCCATTAGAAGAAACAACATTACTAAGGTGAGTAATTTTTTTCTTCTATACCCTTTGATTACTTTAACCTAACTCAAGATTGTTGAACATAAAGAAGAGACTGCACAGGCAGGAAGGGAGGAGGAATGGCACTTTATGTGAAAGATGGCATAAAGGACACAGAGATACAGGAGGAACAAAATGGGGGAGAGATACTGTGGGTTAAGCTGGAAAGGAAAATGGAGTCAGCAATCTGCACGGGGTGGTTTACAGACCACCAGCCCAGGAGGAGGAGGAGGAAGAAACAGATAGGGAGCTGATGCTAGCCATCCAAAGGATGGCAGACAAAGGTGAGATGGCACTGGTTGGAGACTTCAATATTCTAGACGTGGACTGGAGCCTCCCAGCAGCAGCATCAACCAGGAGGAGATTTATTCTGGATTTCCTTCAAAGTGCCTTCCTCAAGCAACTGGTCATGATACCAACTTGGCAGAAGGCAATACTGGACCTCATGCTCACAAACAGGGACAGTGTGATGGGGGTAACAGTGGGGGGAGCACCTAGGGAACAATGACCACTGGTCACTGTAGTTTGAAATCACAGGAGCAGAACCAAACCGCACAAAAACATGTATCCTGGATTTTAGGGGGCAGACTTTGGGAAAATTGGGAGATGCTTGAAAGAGGCACTAATGGGAATGGTGAGGGAATCAGGGGTTGTGGAACAGTGGACAATATTTAAAATAGGGATTACAAGAGCAACAGAATTATGTTTTAAGCAGGCTAGCAAGGGGAAAAGGAATTTTGGTTTTCCAAGGAGGTAGTGGAGAAAGTGAAAGCCAAAAAGATTGCATTCAGGCAATACACAAAGACACAGGCAAAAGGGGATAGCGAGAAGTACCAGGCGAAGCAAAGGGAGGCATGGAGGTCAGTAAAGGAACCCAAATCTCAGACAGAAGGGCTCATTGCAAAATCAGTGGGTAGAGGGGACACAACCTTTTACAGGTACATAAGTAAAAAAAGAAGGGCAAAGGGAGGGATAGTGAGACTGAAGGGGGAGGATGGGGGCTGCATGGAGGATGACAACAGAAAAGCTGACATATTAAACAGATATTTCTGCTCAGTCTTTACTGAGGAAGAGGAGGGTAACGGGTCTGAAGGGAGTACAAGGGGTGGGAATGGCGCAAAAAATGGACACACGTCCCTTTACATGGGAAAGGGTCCTAAAGGAACAGGAAAGAATAAGAGTCAGTACAGCAATGGGGCCAGATGGCGTGCACCCTAGGGTCCTAAAGGAACTAAGAGAGGCAGTGGATGACCTCTGGCAATCCTGTTTAGCTGATCACTGGAAACAGGGGAGGTACCCAAAGACTGGAGGACAGCAGATGTAGTCCCTTTATACAAAAGTGGGAACAAGGAGGAAGCAGGGAACTACAGACCAGTCAGCCTGACCTCAGTAGTGCGGAAGATCATGGAAGCACTACTGAAGGAGAGATTGATGGAACATCTGGTGGCCAATGGACTACAGGACCCAAGGCAGCATGGTTTTACCGGGGGGAGGTCATGCCAGACCAACCTCATTGTATTTTTCAACTGGGTGACAAGGGAGGTGGATCAGAGGAGGGCAGCGGATATGGCCTATCTGGACTTCAGCAAGACCTTTGACACTGTGCCACATAGCAGGCTATTAAACAAACTGAGGAATATGGGAGTGGGCAGGACAGTAGTTTGGTGGGTAGGCAATTGGCTGGGTGGCAGGACACAGAGGGTGGTGGTAAATGGCTGTCACACCAAAGAGGGAAGAGTGACCAGTGGTGTACTGTACCACAGGGATCAGTGCTGGGACTGGTCCTATTCAACATCTTCATCAGTGACATTAGGCAGGACCTAGAAGGCAGGATGTCCCTGTTTGCTGATGACATGAAGCTCTGTAACATAGTGGACACACCAGAGGGTATAGACAGAATGAGGAGGGACATGCAGAAGCTTGAAGAATGATCAATGGTTTGGCAGTTGCAATTCAATGCAAAGAAGTGCAAGATAATGCATATGGGGCACAAAAACCCTGGAACAACATATCAGTTGGGGGGTGAGGATATAGCATGCACCAAGAAGGAAAGGGACCTTGGGGTTATCATCTCTGATGACATCAAGGTAAGGAAACAGTGCAACAAGGCAACAGGTAAAGCAAATAGGATGTTGGGATGCATAGGCAGGGACATCACTAGCAGGAAAAGAGAGGTCATAATTCCACTATACAGGACACTACTGATGCCCCACCTGGAGTACAGTGTATAGTTTTGGAGACCTTACCTATGTAAGGACATACACATGGGAGAGAAGGTTCAGAGAAGGGCAACAAAGATGGTACAGGGATTGCATCACAAGTCCCATGAGGACAGGCTGAAGGACTTGAATATGTACTCCCTGGAGGAGAAGAAGGGGAGAGAGGGGATATGATACAGACATACAAGTGAGGAAAGGGTGCAGGAATACACTATTTTACATTGAAAAACATGTTCAAGGACTAGAGGTCATGGGATGAAGTTGGAGGGAGGACTATTCAGAGGAAACATGAGGACGAATTTCTTCACAGAAAGGGTGGTGGACTAGTGGAACACCCTGCCAGAGGAAGTGGTGGGAGCTGAAACAATCATGGGATTTAAGAATGCATGGGATAGACATAAGGGAATTCTGGAGGTCAGGGGAAAGGGGCAACAGACTTCTAGAAAAACATAAAGTGAACTTATAAGCTCAAATTGGCAGATTGGGTGGGCCCTGCTGACAGTGTCTATTTATATATGTATCTAAGATCATTGATATACGATAAGATGTTTCAAGCATAGGTCACTTTGATGTCATAGCCCCTTAATGGGAACACAGCTTAGTTGATTATGATTGCCCATACGCCATTCTCTGTGTCTTATTTGAATTCAGTCAGGTTTGGTGTACAATAAACAGTGATGGAGATCCCTTGGGACACTTAAACTAAAATGAGCCAATTGACTGTGCACACTATCAAACTTGATAAGATGAATGTTATGATATGTTAAATCTTCACAGTCAGTTAAAAGGGAGAAGTAGAGTTTGAATTATTTTCAGTACTGCCTTGTGGGAAGAGCATAGTTGGTATCTATAAAGGAAACCAATTCTGTCACTGATCTTTTTAATAACACTGTTAATAACAATGTTTACGTACTGATCTTCTTTCAGGTTTGAATCTAACCACACTGTCAGGTATTCATAATTATTTACATTTTCCAAAATGGTAATACCAAATGTAGAGATACTCAAGGACCTAGTAACAGATTTTAAATTGTAGGAACTAAGAAAGAGCATGGGTTTGAGTTTTTTTCTCATTTTGCACTTACTAGTTATGTAAAACCTCTAAATTGTATGAATAATGACTGAGGCTTTACCTGAAGAGACGTCAAATCCTTACTTCATCCTTACTACGATGGTGTCACTGGCATACATACAATATGTATGGACACCTTTGTAGGCATCATGCTAAATGGATGATGAAAAGTGAGAAATGTAGGGGTCCCTGGAAAGTGCCCTGTAGGACCCCACTTTTATCAGATAGTACTTGTGAGAAGGAGTTTAGAATTTATACTAATTGACATATGTTAAATAAGCAGTTTCTAAATCATTTGCACGAGTGATCATCAAAACAAAATCGACTCAGTTTCTGGAGATCTTGGTTTAGTGCGTCAAAGGCCTTCGACTAATCAATATAATAGCTGAAGTGGCAGGCCAGTGTAAGCTTCCCTCTGGAGGTCACTTGCTTTAACCAAAGCAGACATACTGTATAGGGAGTTTATACTGTTTGTACTTTAGCTAACAATACTTTATGCTACACCATACAATAATAGAGTTTACATGTAGCTGATATTTATTTATTTTAAAGTTTTAGCAGGTGAGCATACTGAGCGGACTACCACTCAATTCCAGACCCGACCTGAGGGAGAAGAGCAAGGGAGTCAAACACAGAGAATAAATACAATGATACATGAGTCACAAGATTGCTACCAGGTATTTTAGACAAGCTTTAAAAACTAGCCTCATTTCTTACTTGTGTTTTTTCATGTTGATACTGCTTTACAAGCAGAAATACAGTCAATGCATTTTTAAATTATACTTTATTCTTCTTCAGAAAAGTAGTGTTTGCAGTTATCACTGAATGCCAACAGCAAGTAACCCACACATTTAAATGGAGATTATATTTAGTGACGACTGCAAATAGTGTTTTATTCCAATTGAGTGAAGAACATGTTGTGTTTATTTATTTAAAACTGGTGACCAGGAGAGGCACACTGAGCCAAGGCTCATTTCCAGGTGCGACCCAGGGGAAAGGGGAAGTGCAGAAGCACAATTATAAATGAAATACAGCCAGTCAGGTGATGTGGTTACAATGTGGATGATATAGCAAAATGGCAAAATATTGCATATGAAGGACAAATGAATTAGTAAGCAAATCAACTCTGCAAACTCGCTAAACTGAAAGTGCATAGTGCCGGAGTGAAGGCAGTCTGAGCTGGTGATGAAAGTAAGAGTCAAAACAGCTTGATAAACTTTAACACAGTTGCTGGAACTATGAAGTTACAGGGGAGGGTGAGGTAAGGGGTAGTCAAAAGCCAGGTAAGAGTAAGGAAGGGTTCAGGAAGAGGGTTGGCAGGAATGAGGGAAGGGGGAGGAGTTTTAGTTGGCCTCTATTGGAGGGTAAGAGAGGCATGGAGGAGGGTAGCTGGTTCCAGAGGAAGGGGAGGTGGTATGAGAAATCATATTTCCTGACTGAGGAGTGTGGGTGAGGAAGGAAAAATGCGTGTGGGTCTCTTGAGCAGAGGGAGTAGGAGGAGGAGGAGATGTGGAGAGGAGACGGGACTGGTATGAGGGGAGGGACCCAAACCTCTATTTAAAGATAAGGTAAGCACAATGGGACTGGCAACATGAAGGGAGAGGGAGGGAGGAGTAAGGGGAGCAATATAAGTACAAAAGGGTGAGCTGCTAGCAAAGTGGCAGAAAGCATTGCAGAAGGTGTCCAATCTGGCAAGGGACATATACTCCCAAAATACTGAGTGTGATTCCATTTGAAAACTCTTATCAATAGGAACATAAGCAAGTGAGCAGTGAAGCTAGTTTTTTTTAAGTTTTTACACAAACTCTGCACTTTTTGTGACAATTATTGCCTGCATGTAAACCGTAGTGTGTAACATAGTGTAGTGTAATGCCACCTACATGTAATCACTCTTATAGTACTGTGTTGGTGTCTATAACTGGATTTACTACAAATAAATAACATATTAGTGTTAAGAAATGTGTGATATGTTTAACTTTTTCAATTTGTTCAAAACAACAGAGATATGAAGTGATAATTAATGATGTAAAAATTATTACCTGATTTTGAAACAGGAATCACTTTTTCTAATTTCCACATGTCCGGAAATTCGCCTGTAAATATAGACAAGTTAAAAATAATGACTTGTGTGTGACAAATCATCAGGGTAGCATACTAAAAATAACACACACCCCAAAAGGGGAAATGTTTTAATCAATGGTGCTGGGGGCAAATGCAAGATGGATCTGTGAAATGGTAGAAAAGGAAAACAATCTAGACCTCTCTGTTGCTTTGCCCATCTAATTAGGTTTATCACCTTTGAATGATACAAAAATTGCTAGCAGACCAAACCACAAAATTTGTCCATAGCCCAATTACTTTTTGTGACCGAGTACATCACTTCTCTTTCAAAGCCATTTGTAATGTCAAAAGAAAACTAACAGAGCAGTAAAAGACCAGACAATGTATATAGTGGAAAAGAGGTTGATTTTCTGCTAATGGTCTTAACAGCCATACTTTTCACTTCCCAGAATGACTGGTTGACTGGTTTTACAAACACTGGTTTTACAAAGGTACGTATGATATCAGAACTTGTTTGTAGCTGAGATAGACATGCAGCCAAAGCATTGAATAATTTAGTAGAATCTGTTTTAAGACTATGTAGTCACTCAAAATGGCCCAAAAAACAGACTACCTCTAAGCAAAACCAGACAACAGGCTAAAGACCCTGAAAACTGAATATTCCCATCCAAAACCAAAGAAGTGGCAACTGTTTATGTAACACTAGGAATTCTGCCGTTTTCCTGTCATCTTTTCCCTTCCCTTTTCCAGTTCCTCACCCTGTCTTTAGTGTGTGCCTCACTTCTGTAAAAGAAGAAAGTCCAAATCCAGGACAGTATTCTCATCATGCCCCAGGCTGTTCTGGTGACACAGGGAAAATAGCTGCCCTGAGCAAGCAGTCCTCTCCACATTTTCTTAAGTTTGTTAGTGAAGAGCAAGTGGGGCTCTTGGATAACAGTTTTAGTAATAGCCAGTAGTTACAGCAGCCAAGAGCATGCTTCTGCCTCTTTTTGTGTCACTGAACCAAGAGAAGCAGCTGCAGCTTTAACCTCAGCTTCCTTCTCCTTGACTCCGTACCCCTTCCCATTCTACTGCCCCCTGGCCATCCACATAGCAAGCATACCCTTCTGCATCTGGACAGGAGACTCTTTTGCCTTCTAACTCCCTTGCCTCCATGTTTCCCATCATCCTGCAGGGCTCCTTTCTCCCAGATGTGCAACAGGTGAAAAACCAGCAGCATTTTTACAGGGTGATCAGTCTATCCCCAGTTGGAATAGCTGGGCAGTATGAATAGTTGCGTCATGACTGCCAGCAACCACAAGGGCTCATCTTCAGTAATTCTGTCCTTCTTCTCTCTTGTGTTAGGCAAGTCAGACTGTAAAAGAAGGATTTTCTTCTAAAAACTGTTTTAGTAGGTTTACTGGCTACTTCATAAGCACAAGTTATGTGCATCTGTTTTCTTTTTGTTTAGTGTATGGTAAAAGTTGCATACTGTGTTTGGAATGAAGCTCGCAGACTTGCTTTCTAATTATCTGCCTTCTAATTCTTCTGCATAGGTATCATAGTCCTTCTCTTAAAAAAAAAACAAAAGACAAACAAACAAACACTGTTAATGTTTAAGGTTGCTACAAGAAACCTGTTATTACAGCACTGGTGCTCTGATGGTGAAATGCTGTCATGATTTTATTTCCATTTCAATATTTTTGTTTAGTATAGTATATTTTATAATTAACTCCTTGATGAGTGAAGTGTATGAATTTAAAATAAAGTACAGTACAGCAAAACAACAACACTGCCATAACAAGACCAGTGTTGTTGGCAAGACAAGTATTGTTTTGTTTTTTCTCACAAGGGGTGTGTATATGCCTTTTCAAATACTTGCCATGTATTTGTACTTGGCACACCACATATTCAGCTATTCCTTCCTTGTTACTCATTAGGCCTAAAGTATGGGAACAGTCTACAAAATGTATCCCTTCCCAGGTGGCCAGGGCTACTCCCTTAGATGCACCTTCCTCACTCCAGATTCCTTACTTTAACCCCTCCGCAGTCTTACTCGATTAATTGAGAAAAAATCCAGCATTGTGCCAGCAGTTAACACTATCTTTGTAATGCCCTCTTTCCTAGCTCAACCCCAAATCCCCAAATAGTCATTATTTGGCCACTGGCTCCTCTTCTGAGCCATGATTTTATGGGCTACAATAGTGGGAATCTTGCTTAGCCCTGTCACCCCCGCTTTAACTCACAGCACCACCTCTATCAGTCTATCATATGACTGATAGAACGTAAGATGCATGCAACTGGGAGGGGGAGGGCAGAGTAGCAAACATTGCTGATGATGCTAGGTAGTCTGTTTTATCCCAGAGTATACCATAGCTTGCTAAATGACCAGAAAGTTATGGAGGCAAATAGTTCTCAAGTTTTACATCAGCTGTAGCAACATTTAAATTGAATGTATGGAATCCCCAAGACAGTATTTCCCTGTGGAACTCTTTGCAAGATGGAATAGAGTTGGTTATGGATGCAGTAACCCCTGTTTTAGAGGTAAGGTGCAGAAACAAAGATATGCAATGGATTCATTAAGAATTTAAGGATCACTGCTATAGAAGAAAACATGCCTTTAAGATGGTGACTCTGCCTTTGTAGATTGCCACTGAATAAAGCCAGTAGGAAAATAAAGTAAATAAACTGTATAATAAGGAGACAGTGACTAGGTTACATGGCACAAATCTTAAAATCTGGAGGAGGGACATACAGAAAGTTTTAATATATGAAACATGACTTCTCTTTAATTTACATTATTATGATTGAGACTCTGAAAGTTAATGGCATGTCCAAACTGGTGGGCACAATAAATCCCTATATTAAGTCCTTTAGGGGCTTGGTATAATGTAGTACCCCAAAATGTAGCTGACAGCATTCTCTTCTCAGATACAATTATTGGCCAGGAACTTAGACAGGTTATGCTTAACAAAGCTGTGGGGTTCTGATGAAATCCCTGCTTGGAACTGACGTGAGGGAAACCATATTTTAGCACCAGTGATCTGCTTAATTGTTAACATCACTTTTTGCAGGAGTAATTTCTCCCATCTGGAATTCTGCAAACATAATTTCTACCCCCTCCACAATCCCATTTCAACTAAGAAAGACTTGAGACTATTATTACTTACTCCTACTGTATCTCACATTTATGAGTGTTTCCTACATTGCCATTCTGCATCCTTTCAGGCCAAAATGAATCTGGCTCATAGGCAGGCAGTTTAATAACTCAGCAATGCTTGCTTTGGTTACATTTCTCCGTTAGTGCGATGAATAACTGGATCAAAAGCAATGTTTTCATCCATTCCAGTTCATTTTTCCAAATCTTTTGATCTATTCAAAAAGCAAATTTGAATTCAGATAATGATCCATTTTAAATTTTATCCAGTTATGATAACGTGAGCCTTTTGTTTTTGGTTAGGTGCAAAAGGTCAAAATTAAGGAAGTGTTTCTCTAGTCAAAAAGGCCTTCTGCTGTTCTTTATTTTTGTTAATTTTAATATCAGTTGAAATTCTATTAAATATATGGATAGTACAATAATGTTTGAAGAAAGGAAGGGGGGCTTGGGAAGCATCAGTTCATTCTGTATTAAAACTTGGGCTGTCCCCCATCTACAGCTACTGCCCCAAAGGTGATTTCTTAGAATTCCACCTAAATTTAGTTACATATAAATACTGTAGATCCTGCACCAACCAGCAAAAATAAAACCCAAGACTGCAGCAAGTTTTGATGGTGCTAACTATAAGTTACTTAAAATAGCTGCCTCCATTATTGCTGCCTGACTCCAAGTCTTCTACAATATGTCATTTGTCCAAGGCATCATATCAGAAAAATGGAAAATGACCCTTGTAACTCCCATACAAAAAAGCAGGTTAAAAAACCTGATTGAGAACTATAGGTTAATCTTGATACTTAGCACATGGGGCAAGATCCAAGAAAAGCTACTATTTTCTCAAAAGGCAGTGTGCACTGAGATCCATGGCCTTCTCTCCTCTGCTCAACAGAGTTTCCATGAATATCACAGTTGTGACACAGTCCTAATCAGTTTTACCAACAACATTGCCTGTGCTACCGACATGGGACAAGTTACAGGCACTGTCTTTGCTGACCTCTCAAAAGCTTTCAAGTCTACAGTATTTGATCTTACATTATTACTACTGCATAAACTTCATAATCTGGACTTTAGTAATCACTCCCTATCCTGGTTACCTCTCAAACAGTAAGCAGTGTGTAAAGATAAAAAAAAGAAAAAACATGCTTTCCTCTTCCAGAAACATCACTGAAGACATACTACAGGTTTTCATTCTTGGGCCCCTACCGTTCACCTGATTTGTCAATGAACTTCCCATCAATAGTGGTGGGGTACAAGCCATACTCTATGTGGATGAAGAGTATGTGGATGATATGGTACTCTGCCACAGTGCAGGTGATGTCCATACCCTCAATCATTCCCTGCTAAGTGACATTCTGCATCTATAAGACTGGTTCAAACAGAACAGCAACAACAAAACAACATTAAACAAAACAAAACAACAAAAATATCCGGCTCAGTTCCACCTTGAAAATGCAAAACCAGTCAAACTGTCTCAAGACTGTCATCTGCATGGTGACTCCTCTAGAAACTGTTGCCACCTTAAAAAAAATAACCTGGACTAAATCTGGACTCCACATTATCATATACTGTATGTCATACACAGATGCTGTCACGAGAACGATTAATTAGAAACTGGGGCTGCTCTACAGCATAAGGGTTCATCTTCCTAAAGAATCCTGACTGGCCATCACCAGCAGTTTTCTTCCCCCCACCCTCACCTATGGGGCAGCCACACTCCTGTCTGCAAGGTAAAGTGAAACTGCCAGGCTCAGGGTGTGCTACAACAGAACTGGCCATTTTGTCCTTGACACTTAGAAACCCTCATTGCAGAGTCCTGATGAAGCAAACATGTCCCACACTCACTAGTCAGATATAAGTTACCCTCCATTGTATAACCTATAAACTCATCAACACTGACTCCCCTCACTGTCTGGCTTCAACTGTGACCAGGCACCACCCCTCCAGAAACTTGAGGTCTTCATCCTTGTCAGCTCCATGTACACAGCAAGTGCATGACAGAGATCCTTTGCATACATAGTCCCACTTCTGTAAAATTCCCTCCCCTCTGTTAAATGAAGGAAATCTATTGACATATTCAAACCATCCCTCACAGAGCATCTCATATCACTAGCTGAATGCAGCTGTTGATTCACTACTGCCTCAGTCCCCATTTACTGAATTATACTCCTCTCCCTATGTCCTATGTTTGGTAACTAACGTATTTGGATAAAAAACAGGCAGTAGAGGTCTCACTGGGTCTGGGATGCCAGGACAGAATAAAGTTCAAAGTTGTACAAACAAATTCTGCACTCATCACCCTTAAAGAGCACCCTTCATGATGGCCCAAAAAGTTACAGCTTGTAGTCATTATATGCAGTACTAGATCTGGAAGGGTGTGTGCATTTGTTATTTTTGGCCAAGGTTTACTCTACCTTCCATATTTTGCATTTGTTTTGAGCCCTGCTTTAGCCCTGCTGCACTTGTCTTTGCTGTTCAGCTGGTGGGCTGCTGGCTCCTGATGACATCACTGTAGGGCAAAGGAGTGACTCACACTGTGCAGTAAAGTTCAGTCACAGCAATTTTGTAAGGGAAAACTACCAGTACTCAATGTACACACTGAGTTTTCCCCCTTCCCCATACCAAAATCCAAATGCCTTGTCAGAAACACCAGACTTGCTACAGAAGCTCTGGTATACCATACAGTTTTTAGCAGCTCAGGATGCAAAAACTAACTGCAGTGGACAGCAATGAAATACAATTCCAGAATCAATGCAAGAAGGGGTAATTTATGCATGAAAGTAAAAAGGACTGGGAAAGGTGCTCTTTACTGAAAGGACTGCTTACAGTTTCAAAAAAAATGCTTCATTTTATTTTACAAAGTGCCATGTGCATACAGGTTCCAGATTTCAGACACATTTCGGAATATACAAGATTCCTTTGAGAAAGCAATCCTTTAAGGGTGGTGAGTGCAGGATTTGTTTGTATAACTTGTAACTTACTTGTATTTAGATTTCTTGTAAGTCTTATCTCAGTTTGTACCTATGCAACCCTTTCTATTGGCACTGTGCATCCTAAATGTTTGCACTATGTATACTAAATGCTTTGATCACTTTATGTATCTCTTTTGATATATAAATTCTAGGTCACCCCTTAAAGAGTGACTTTCAGTTGCAGTGGGCCTACCCGATGTCCAAAAACAAACAAACCAATAAATAAATAAAAAACACAAATGGTGTGATGTTAAACCCACTCACGACTAAAGAAATGTGCCTTGTCAGTAATTATTATTTGCACAAATGGTCAGAAGAATCTACCCTGAAAATAAAAAGCACAGAACTGAGAGGCATCCATACTGAGTAAAATGGCAAATCCTAACAAACAAATGACAGAATTCAGTGAATATAGCGAATGACGCTGCTCACCAAAAGTATGTAATATAGTATATTTATTTTCTCAGGCACCAGCTCATTCATAAGCCATACAAAATCATCAATGTTTCACTGCTATAAAATGCAGCTTCATCAGGAAATATGACTATCATCTAAAAGTATATATAACTATTTAAATTAATAAACATTCCTCCCTATAAGGACTATACAGCTTACTACAGTATATGATCTACCATGTTATATTTTTATAAAATTATTGACTCATTATTTAGCTGGTTTCTAACTGTTACTTTCATTTCATATATAACTTTGTTTAACAAACATAATGCAATAGATTCAAAACATGAAATAATAAAATAAATATGAATTATCAATCACCTTATATGAGGTGTATTGGCATCTATTTATTTTTCTTTCACAACATTCCGTGACTGGCAATTGAAATATAATTTTATTTCGATGAGTTTCACCATATCATATTTATATTTATATTATGTTAAAAATAAATTCAAAGATGAATACATCTGTTTTGTTAAATACTAAATATCTCTTTTAAGCAGCTTGCTTTTTAAATGCAGCTTACTGTTAAACTGCTTTATATAGTTGCTCTGGCAGAAACAAAGAGAAGCATTCATTTAGCTTGCTGAGTCAGTATGTATCTAACCTTTAAATACTTAACATCCCACCCATACACACCTTGCTTAAAGGCCAAACATCTCATGTTTCTCAAAACTTTTTTACTTATTTTCAGATAAGAGCTCACACTCTTTCATCAACAATCAGTCAGTGTTGACAAAGGCAAGACTACTTACTTCTTCAAAGATTATTTATTTATTTATTATTAACCCTTAGGCAGCCAACATAATTGGAATGTATAGGAATTCTGGACTGATATATCAGTCTGTGGCACAGCAGTGGTTAAGATTTTGGAATAACACCTTTGAGCCAGGGCTCATTTACAAAGGTTCCACATCAGAAGAACATGACAAGTAGGAGCACAATACAACAAGAGTGGTTACAAAACATATTTAAGATACACAGAAGAACCGCCAAAGGCATTGTCATATAATGCAGTAAGAATAACTTTAACAACATGATAGTACATAGGCATTGTACGATGTATGCCTGGATGGAAAGTAGTACTGAGAGATTAGGGCAGATGCAGAAGATTTTGCTTACAGCAAAATCGGTTACTAGAGGGGGAGGGAGGAGATGGCAACCTAAGGGCATAGTCTAGGAGGAGAGAGCCATTCCAGTGGGCAAGATCATGGTGGGGTAAGGTGGGAAATGGGAGGGGGAGGTTAGGAAAAATGGGGAGATGGCTAAGATACAGAGTGAGAGGGGTGGAAGAGAAAGGAGGTGGAAGGGTCAAGGGAGGAGATGGGAGGTGGAGGGAGTTGAGGCTGAAAGAGGGAGGAGTGGTAGTGAGAAGGGTACCAACAGTGACAAAGAAGGGACAGAGATGGAGTGCGGGGGGGAGGGGGAGGAAGAGAAGGAAGGAGGGGAAGCAAGGAGAGGTGCAGACCAGGGAACTAATTATGTGAAGCAGTCACAAGAGGCACTCGCCACCAAGTGCAGATGAAGGTTATGCTTAAAGGCCCCCAAGCATGGCAATGTTGGAGATTCCTGACAGAAGAGAGTTGAACCAGTTGGAGGCTCTAACTTTGTAGGAGTGTTGGCCTTTTGTAGTTTGGCATAATGGAACGGAGAATGTTAGACCTCCTGAGTGTCTGATTGTGCAGGAGACACAGTGATGAGTCCTGAATATGCCAGATGTTAACTGGATGACATGTACTGCAGCCACATCCAAGAGCAGGGTCAATCTTGATGCCCTGCAGGGGGCAGGCCTTAGACAGCTAGTATTGGAACCCACTCGGAAGGGAGCACTACTAGACCTGGTACTCTCAACTGGAGAGAGGATCACAAATTTAGAAGTCAGTAGAGATCTGGGAACAAGTGACCACTGCATAGTGTGCTTCACAATGAGCACAACCATGGAGATAAGCCATACAAAAACAAGGATACTGGACTTTAGAAGGGCTAACTTTGGCAACATGGGTGACTACCTGAAGAATGCACTAGCAAATGGCCAAAAAGGAGGGGTGGAAGAACAATGGAGAAAAATCAGAACTGCCACTATAGAGGCAACAAGTCTTTGTGTGAAACAAATAAAGAAAACAAAGCAGAGTAAAAAACCACTATGGTTCTCAAAAGAGGTGGCAGGGAAGGTTAAGGAGAAAAATGCTGAATTCAAAAAGTATAAGGAATCACAGAAGGAGCACGACAGGGAACTGTATCAATTAAAGCAGAAAGAAATGGGGAAGGCAGTCAGAACAGCAAAGGCCCAAACCAAGGAAAAAATAGCCAACTCAGTTAAGAAGGGGGATAAAACCTTTTATAGGTACATTAGGGAGCATAGAAAGGTTAAGGAAGGGATAGTGAAGATTAATAAAGGAAAGGGGAGGTGGGCAGAGGGAGACAGTGAAAAGGCAGAGATACTGAATGAATACCTTTGCTCAGTATTCACAAAAGAAGATGAGGAGGAGTTACCTAAACCAGACAATAGAAGCACTCTGGGTTGGGGGTTGACACAGTTCATTCACAGAAGAAAGAGTCCTGAAAGAACTCCCAAAACTCAAGGTGGACAAAGCAATGGGGCCTGACGGGATTCACCCCAGAATCCTAAAAAAACTAAGGGAGGACCTAGTGACACCACTGACCATGCTTTTTAACAAATCATGGCAGGATGGGGTGGTACCTGAGGACTGGAGGAGGGCAGATGTGATTCCCCTTCACAAAAGTGGGAGCAAGGCAGAAGCAGGAAACTACAACCCTGTATGTTTGACCTCAGTGGTAGGGAAAATGATGGAATCACTTCTGAAAGAAAGAATTGTTGAGTACCTAGAGGCCAGCGGGGCACAGGACCCAAAGCAGCATAGATTTACAGCAGGAAGGTCATGCCAGATGAATCTAATAGATTTCTTTGACTGGGTGACCAAAGTAATAGACCAGGGAGGGGCTGTGGATATGGCCTTCCTAGACTTTAGCAAGGCATTTGACACAGTCCCGCACAAAAGATTAATAATCAAGTAAACCAGCCTGGCAGTGGGTCTCAGGGTGGCAGTCTGGGTAGCAAACTGGCTGCACCACAGGACACAGAAGGCAATAGTGAATGGAACACATTCTGAAGAAAGGGGGGTTACTAGTGGAGTAACTCTGGGCTCAGTACTGGGTCCAGTCCTCTTTAACATCTTTATAGGTGACATTGCAGAGGGTCTAGAGGGAAAGGTATGCCTCTTTGCAGATGACACAATGATCTGTAACAGAGTTGATACCCAAGAGGGGGTAGAAAAGTTGAGAAGGGACTTGGCAAGGTTGAAGGAATGGTCAGACTTATGGTAACTTAGATTCAATGCAAAGAAGTGCAAAGTAATGCACCTGGGAAACAAAAACCCAGGAGAAGAGTACACAATAGCAGGGGATGTACTAACAACAACAAAAATAGAAGGGGACCTGGGGTAGTCATATAAGATGACCTAAAGGTGGGTAAGCAATGTGAAAAGTCGGTAAGGTGAGCCAGGGGGATACTGGGATACATAGGAAGGGGCATCACAAGTAGAAAAAGGGAAGTGGTTATCCCTCAATACAGACAGTTGGTGAGACCCCATCTGGAGTACTGTGTGCAGTTTTGGAGACCCCATCTACGCAAGGACATAGACAGGATGGAAGCAGTCCAGAGGAGGGCAACTAAAATGGCAGGGTCTGCAGCAGAAACCATATGAAGAGAGGAGAGAGAGCTTAATATGTATACTGTTGATGAAAGGAGGGACGGGGGACATGATAGAAATTTTAGGCACTCAAGGAATCAACAAAGTCCAGGAGGGTAGCATCTTTCAGAAAAAGAGATGTGTAAGAACAAGGGTACAATTTAAAGTTAGAGGGGGATGGCTCAGGGGTAATGTGGAGGAAATTCTTTTCATGGAGAGAGGTGGTGGACGCATGGAACCGCATTCCTGGAGATGTTATGGGGTCTAAAACAGTGGGGGAATTCAAACATGCATGGGACAGACATAAGGCAATTATAGTGGGGAGTTGCAGGAAGTAGGCTGTTGGTTAACTAGAATCTGCAGCTTATCCAATAGGTAGGGAAATGGGCAGACTGGGTGAGCAAAGTGGTCCCTATCTGCCATCAAAGTCTATGTTTCTATGTAAGTATAGCCTGAACCCCAGAGGGCAGGAGACCCAACGAGGACTTCTTTGTAAGAATGCATGTCTGGTATTTCAGTTTGCCTGTTAGCTGGAGCCAGTTTGCCTGCACATAAGTATCACAGGTGTGGGTTAGACAGTTGGTTGAGGTGAGGATCCGACAGGCCTGATTTAGGGATATGGCTATGTGCCACAGAGCAATGTCAGTGGCAGATCCATAAAACACAAGCCCATAATCAATAATAGAAATGATTGAACTCTGAATGGCAAGATTAAGGCTTTTAAATGGTTACAATGGTTTCACACTCACCTTGCATTTAGCATTCTACCTGATAGCTGCTAGCAACAGAATTATGTTTGCACTCTCCTTCTAAACTCTTCATGCTAATGGGCACTTTAAATGTCTTGTAATGTCTTGGCATCATACATACTGGTGTCATGACATCAGACACCATACACTGCCTGCATATCGTTTACTTCCTTTTACCGGAAATCTCCATTTTCACATGTTAGTAAAAATCATAACAATTCACTGTTTACAGATTCTTTTTCTTTATTAGATATATTTTACATAATTATTTAATTTACAAAGCTACTACTGCCACAAATTCAGCCAAATCTGTAGCAGGCTCTCAGGACTGGAAGGTGACATCCCAATGTTATGGGTCACCAAGTCATGATGTCCAGTGCATGGCATTCAACACTCTCCCCTTTGCAGCCTCCTGCCCTTTGCACCTGTTGATTAAACCAAACTCATCTTCTTAAATAATTTTATATATCCAACTAAGATCAAACCAAGGTGAATCAACTCAGAGATATCATCTCACCTATTTCTCAACAAGTAGGACTGCATAATATCAACATTTATCCACAGTTAACAGAACAAACCCTCTTTATTCCAGATAGATAGACAGACAGACAGACATATAAATATATAGATAGATAGAAAGATAGATAGATAGACAGACAGATATATTCAGGACCCCTTCTACACACTATGGGTGAAATATTCATAACTGCGGATGCAGCACATGCATCTGCATTTTGGGTGCATGGTGCATCCATGCAGATGCATCAAGATGTCTGCATCCTATTTACAGACATCTGGACGTATTTGTGACATTTCCTGCAGTCTGATAGTTAAAAAGTTGAAGTAAGTGATTCACATCTCATTTTAAACAGAGCAGCCCAATAACAGACAAGTAATTACTAGTTAGTAAGGCAGCTACAGGCAGTGTCAGTAAAACTGGGCCAGTCAGTCCACACCTGACACAGCAAAATTGAGGGAAAAATATACATTTGAAAGGGATCCTTTATGTGTTTAACAGGTTTATTTTACATAGGAAGTATAAGGAAAAACTGGGACTTGAAAGTGCTGTGCATTTATGTGGGCTATGCATTTATCAGGTATGTGTTTAAGTGGGATGCACTGTATATACAAAAAATAATAATGTAAAAAATGTCCTATCCCAGACATTTTGCAAGTCACAAACATTTTAGGATTTAAAAGGAACAAGTGGAGTATGGATGAATTGTGGAAGGGGGCCTACAAATAAAAGTAAGAAAGGCTCGTGGGGAAGCTCAGGGTCATCCTACTATACCACTGAAAGTGTTTCTATAAAATCCAGCTAAGTATATCACAATAATGCTAGCCAGTTTACCATATCAAGGCCATATTTTGGGTTTAATGTCTCCATTCTCTCTATCCATCTAGCTTCATGAAATAATAATTCCTTTTCCCAATTCCCACCACTAGTGGGTGTCTTCACTGCCTGTATTCCAAAGAAATATAGTAGGGGAATATTGTATTCTTCCTTCACTGAGTTATTACACTTGTTTGTTAGTAATTAAATCTGACCATTTGAATGTTGTTGTAGTAGTAGTTGCAAGTAGTAAAAAGTTTTATTCATATGAACATATGAACTAGGATATACTCAATTGAGTCGAGGCTCATTTACAATGAGGTCCTATACAAACAATTTTAAAATAAATACAAATTACACACCAGGAGACATACAATTTCACATTACATACATTATTGCAGTGTAAAGGCACACATTTAACAAAATAAATTAAAAATAAACAAGGTGAAATAAAATATGCTACACTAATGACAACATTCCTAACCTTAATAGCCTTCTGTCTGAACCATTCCCTAATATTCTGCCAGGATAGTTTTCCCTTACAAAGCTTAATGTCAGGAGGTATCTTTTTCCAGGCCATAGGGCCTCTATAAAAAACATAATGTCTGCTGATCTCTAACTGATATTAGGGCACAATAAACTCAGGGGCATATGAGGCTCTCAATGAACATAATTTAGTTTGTCATGAAATCTCTACATTGATATATGGAGGCAAAGGTGTCATCCAACATCTACACATAAGAGCAAGCAGGTGCCCTTGCCTGTATTCAGACAGTCTCATCCATTGAAGGTGGCAGAATAGAAAATAGTTTTTAGTAAACCTATCAGTTTCTAGAATAAACCTGTCTAGTCTACCACAACATACATCAATTCTATACAGATCAGTTTTCTTAGCACTGGCATAAATAAAATCCCCATAATGCAGAGAGGGCAAACCCATTGACTGCACAACTTTCTCCCTAATTTCAGTACTCATATAATGCCTAACATGATACAAAGCACCTAATTTTCTTCCTACACTAGTTACCATGCTATTTATGTGGGCTGCCCAATTTAAAGACTCGTTGAGCCACATTCCCAGATAATTTTATGTTTGGGTTTGAAGGATCGGGGTTCCTTCCAGGGTATGAATTTTTAAGGTCAAATCTTCCTGAACTAAAGCGGAACACAAAAATAAAATCGGCTGTGTTTTTTTAGAATTCAAAACCAATTCACACTCCCTCAAAAAACTCTGCAGTTCGTCAAATGCTTTCTGCAGCTTTATTTGAACTCCCTTTACTAGACAGTTCGATGTGTGTATATATATATATATATATATATATATCATATCGTCAGCATACAGATGATAACAAATAGATGAATCTGATAAACTTTACCCATTTACATAAATATTAAGTAATATAGGACCTAAAATTGAGCCCTGAGGAACCTCTGATCCAACTACCACACTACTTGAGGTCCTATCACCTAGTGTAAGTAATTGAGTTCTTTCTGTCAAGTTGGAATACAACCATTGCAGACTAGGTCCCACAAAACCCATGGAGGATGCTCTTGATAGGAGGACCCCATGGTTCAATGAGTCAAAAACCTTAGATAAATCAACAAAAATTGCTCCGACTGGGGTCCTCCCACCCAGAGCAGCCTGTAGAGCCCCAGTAACCTTGACCAGAGCAGTCATGGTACTAAAGGTCTTCCTAAACCCTGACTGCTTACCATTTAAGAGAACCTCAGTTTCCAAAATATCCAGAGATCTGGGCAGTGACAATTTTTTCAAAGATCTTTGAGACCTAAGGTAAAAGGAAATCGGATGATAGTTGCCAAAATCAGTTTTATCCCCCACCTTTAAAAATTGGAACAACTTTGGATCATTTCCATCCTTTGGGGAATACCCCTGACTTAATAGACAAATTAAATAAATATGCCAGTGGGGAAGCAATCTCTGGAGATGCAAATTTTAACAAATTAGAAGGGATACTGTCCAAACCTATAGCTTTGGACGTATTCAATTTCAATAATTCCACCAGAACTTTATATGACGAGATTTCTGTAAAAGTAAATTTTGGACCAATGTCTCTCTTCACATCTAATTGGTCTAAATCTATCCCTTGTGTACACTTTGAACCAATTTCACCAAATAACTCATTAAACTTGTCCACTATTTATTGAGACAGTTGGGTTGAATGAACCTTCAATTGTAAACACATTGGGAGCTATTGCATGTTGGTGGAAGGGGAAGAACTGTTAACATTACAAGATGAAAACAAAAATAAAATATTGCACTCACCAGAGGGCACGCTGAACAGTTTATTGCAGCAAAACATAAAGATGCAGTGCAACAATCGATAGGTGCTTGAAAAGAGCTGATGTAATAGGGTCATATGGTGTGTGAGTATAAGAGACCAGAGATTTCAAACCATTTGAAACCACATGGCCTTCCAATGCAGTCATCCCTTTCCATTACTTCACTTTGCTGTTGGAGGTCTAGTATTAGAAAAGATTTGTTGATTGTTTTTATTTTCAATTTTCAAATGCAGCATCTATAAGAGCCAATTATACTTGATCTTCCATTTCAGACATGACCTACATCTGGCACCAATAAACTGTTTTAAACTCACAAATTACAGAAAATACTAATATTAAAAAACATTTCTCCTTTATGTTCTACCAGTTTTTTGAAAAGTAGTTAGAGATGTAATTATTTTTCTGCTACTGTTAACTAACAAAAGCATTGCTTAGTTGTTCATTCCATTTTTTTACCATTTTTATTTTGTTCTTCACATCCAACAACTCTGAAGCACCTGTCTTTATACAAATGTTTGCATGTATTATTTAATGATTCTAAATAATAATAAACAGAAAAGTAGCGCTCGGAGTGTATAATTACTTAAATATTGCAATGTTTTGTTAATTATTTTCACTATGCATATATGTGTTAAGCAAGTTTTACAGTTTTATACTGCACATTCTACACATGTGCTATTTGCAATGTATTAATGAATGGGCTCAATTAAAATACGTGAAGAGCACTTTAAAGGAAAACACTGGGAAAGACACATCTTTCCCCAGACACTACAGAAACTCTCGATTAGTACTTTCAGACAATAACAACTTTTTTTTTAATGATTTAAACAGTTACCCACAACTTTCGCTTTCCATTGCTGTTAGTCACCATCGCATGAGCAGCAGTGAGCTTCCCTAGCTCCCTTTATGCTAATATGTCTCACTGACCTCTGCTATTGGTCAGCAGGGCATATTAGCATAAAGCGAGCTTAGGAAACTCTCTGCTGCTCATGAGATGGTGGCTGCCAGAAAATAGAAAGTGAAAGTTGAGGGTCACTGTTAAAATAATTAAAAAAGCATTTAGAGGTAATTTAAACAAAATGGTTACTGTCTGAAGGCACTAATCAGGCATTTTTATTTTGACATGGTTTACACACATCTCTGTCACCTGATGAAGCCCTGTATGCAGGGCGATACATATGGGAGACTAGCACTGGTTTTGCTTCAATAAACCTTTCATAGTACCCTCTGGTGGGTATTGTGTCGTCATTTGTTTTGCAACCTGCTTCAGTGAAATGGTAGCACCTTTCATGGCATGGTGAGCCTGATTCTTTTTTTTTTATAGTAACATTACAAGGCCTGCATGTTTCACATGGTTTGAAATAGTTCATAACACTGAGCCACTTGCAAGACCAAGATTCTCCTTCCCATAAAACTGGTTCATGCAATTGTCCAAGGCTGTATGTGGGTGTGGATGTGTAAAATGGCTGCCACTACACATTCAGTCATCTCTCTATTTGTCTAGCTTTGCTTGTAAAGTGCTTTTGCATAATGTGTATAAAAAGCACCATATAAATGTTGATTTGTTTTTTTTTTTTCGTTCTTAGCAAGTCTGTCATAGTTTATGCAAACCTGGTTCAGGGCCTACCTTAAAGGTAGGACACAATCAGAATTGCTGACTCTATATCACCTCCTCTCCCTATTAACACTAGTGTGCCACAGGGCTCAGTGCTAGGACCTCTTCTATTCTCTTTAATTCCTCAATTACCTTCATTCAGTCTGTACCTCAACCTTCATACACATGTATGCTGACAACACTGTCCTGTATACCTATGGCCATTCTCTCACTGATGTAGCAACCAGACTCCAGTATGACTTTGTAAAGGTTCAGTGCTGGCTATGCTCACATCAACTTTTTCTAAATGCCAAGAAGACTGTCTCCATGACCATTGGCACTAAGCAGAGACTCTTTTGGCTCCCCTCCATTCCCTCCTTCCACACCCTTGACAGGACTACGCTGGAGGACACTTCCTCTTTTAGATACCTTTGGGTTTGGCTTGACCAACACCTTAACTTTTCCGGACATGTGGACACCATCCGGAAAAAAAGTGCACCCCGAGCTAGGCACCCTGTAGAGGAACCGCAGTTGCATACCACTATTGGCCAGGCGGGTACTCTTCCAGAAAATGATACTCCTAATTTTCAACTATGGTGATGTAGTCTATAGTGCTGCTCCCAAGACTTCTCTAACCAGATTGGATAACCTCTACAACTCCTTCTGACGCTTCAACCTGGACTCCCCCCTCTCTCACTCACTCACTCCCCACTGTGATCTCTACCATTCTCTTGCATTTCCCTCTCTGAAAACAGGCATCTTTCCCATAGTGCTAAATTTATACCCAAATTTTGGTTCAGTTGCCTCTCCTCCCTCTGTATCCATCCCTCCCACTCCTTCTCACTCCCTTAGATCCTATGATACCGATACCATGGTAGTCCCTCACCGCCCCACCTCAGTTGATCAGGCTGCTTTCTCTCACCACTTCCCTAAACTATGCAAATCCCTTCCCCAATCAAATTAGACATGCCTCTTCCCCATGGTCCATCTCTTCATCCCTACACAACTACTTTTCTCCTATTTGTACCTGCTTTTTTTAAAGTATTCCCACCTCCCTCTCCATGCCATTCTACACTATTGTTTGTTCTATTGTCCACTGACGCACTACATGTCCTCACATTCCTAAATCCAGTATGGCCATCTCTGCATATTAACTTTAATCTATTTACATTTAATCTGTATATAACTTTACCTTTGCTTATGTACTGCTAAAGTAAGCTCAATGCTATTGTTATGTAATGTTATATCTAATTTGCATACCAATTAGAAGTGTTAAGAATGTGTTATCTCCCACTCCCCTTTCCCTAAAGCTGTATGGCAATCCTCGCTTAAACCGTTTATGTAAGCACTTCAAATGTGAATCTTCATATGTATGTTTATGTATTGTTAATTATCTAAGTATGTATGTCCATGAAGTATATAATGTAATGTGTGTTGCTACTCCCATTCCCGTTCCCTCCCAGGACAGAACTGGAAATGAGCAACTTGTCGCTCAGTATGCCTTTCTTTTTGAATAAATAAGTAAATGAATGAATAAATACATAAATAAATAAAGTAAGAGCGCAAGAGTATAACAGTTTGTGTGGTGGGGGATGGGACAACAGACCTCACAGAAAATATTTTATGTGGGTATACACAAGTGTTAGATAAGTACCCTAGTGTCCATTTGTGAACCAAACACACACACACACACACACACACACACACACACACACACACACACACACACAGATGCTGGCCATACATTGTCTCTCTCTCTCAAAAACAAAGTCACTTACAGGACATTCCAATTCTAGACAATGGGATGTTTGGGGGGGGGCTTTTCAGCCTGAGTAACATTTGAATTCAAATGACCTTTTCTGCAGTTGTTTTATTTAGAACAACACTAGATCCAGACTCAAAAACTTTTGGAGGGATCATTTGTCACTGCAAATGAGGTGTACACATATGTTCCATATTAGGAAGTGTCTACTCCAGGTGACTGAGTGTGGTCAACAGGAGTTGTTCAAATTAGCCCTGAACCACAGAAAAGGTACAAGGACCTTAGCAGATTTAGCAGTAGACAGTGTCTGCTAGGGGACTGCCTACTCAGAGAGTTTGGGGGGGAGTACTCTGTACACTGCATGGCCGCAAGACACCACCAAGACTTTAACTTTTTCTCAGGAAAACAGTCCAATTTCAAAAAGCCTTCCATATTTTTAGTAGGTGGTGCATACTTGCTAACTAATTTCTGAGTACTGTGTGGTAAAGGTAGACCTCATGGGAGCAACAGAATGGCCTGTTACCCAAGGTCAGTGTAGTCTTGGTTACAGCTATAGCCTAGAAATGCATAATATAGCCAACAGTTACAAATCTGACTCAAATCGTGAAAAAGGGTATCACTAAATGGACAAATTCCTCTCAAAGCAACTTCTAATAAATCATCAGAAACTTTATTCAGTTCTCTTTTCACTGGAGTATTCAATAATTCTGACTAACAAAATGTATACTCCAAAATGCAGTCTTAAATCCAAAGTTTACAATTTTTAATAAAAGGCCCATTTAAAAAAAACAAGATATAGAGGATAATGGCTGAGGATCAGGTGATAACCATGCTGTAATCACCTCGAGTGGTTGCTAGGGCAACATGGTAAACCTTGAGAGCGCAGCTCGAGAGGTTTACGGTAGCCCTAGCAACCACCAGAGGTGTTAGCGTGGTTGTCACTCGAACCCAGCCATCATCTTTTATAGCGTATGGTCAGAAAAAACACTGTTTGCATTCTATGTGTGAGAATTATGGAACTCGGGTGCATTCTTTTTTGTTATGCCACTGTTTGGAAGTTCTGAAGTGTGGTTAACAACTTTTAAAATTCTAAACAGTGCATAACAAAGCTGTGTGACTGCTGATTATGCTGGTTAATAGGCACTTACCATACATTATTAGTTGATAACTGCCAAAAATCCACACATTTATATACTCACAATGTATACTGAAGAATTATAATTTTTTTATGTATTATGTGTCTATGTTATCACTAGTGTTAAATAATTCAAATAGGAGAAATGATTGTAAAACCATGTTCTATTGCATATACTCAACTCCTGAAGGCTCCAGCACTAAACCTGTTTCTGAGACCTTTCAATTCTTGAAATGACAGTGACAAATAAGTATGGCTCCCACAGCAAAGATCAAAAATATGTGCTAAGAAGAAGTTGACAGAGTACCACTTGACAACGCAGATGTGAACTTGATTTCAAATTTTGCTGCCATAAGGAAGCTTAATTATTTTTGGAGGCTGTAAGGAGGATATCTGAAACAAGATAATGATCAACAAAGTAACTATTATACATGATTAGTTCATTCCAGGTTGGACCACTTACAATGCTCTAGCTTCAACTTTAGTTCCAGTTAAATTAATAATCTGCTACTGTCCGGTAATCAAGACTTTCCAACTGACATCAGTTTGATTTTTACACTAATGAAGATCACTTGCAAGATCTTGAAAAACAGAGGTCAGTAATACATCATGCTGCCCTTGTTCAAGCTATTTTGTTTAGGTCTTTGAAGTTCAGTTGGTCACTCCAGATATGTTTGGCAAGCTGTAGCTCTGCTTGATGGTTTTAGCACTGCTTTATCCTTCGTCTATCAATGTAAAGCAAACCATCTATTCAGCTTTTGAAGACAGACTAATAAAACATAGATTAATTACAAGTGAATCTGCTTCAGCTGCAATGTCTTGAAAATCATATAACAGGGTCATCAGAGCTCACAAAATAATGGCAGAGGTCCTTTGCAGGTTACAGGAGGGTGCTTTAGGATTACCTCAGCTTGATGAAAATACAAGTACAGCTCAGTGAGCCTTAGACAGTTTTAGAAACAATAATATAGATGAGATCTCTGCACAGGTAGATATTTTATCTGGCCAGCTTGCACAATTTAAATCAACAAATATCAAATTATTGTTGAAGTAAGAAAGCCATTCACTGTGTTTCTTTCTGAGGTGATGACCTAAGTATGGAAGAGATTTTACAAATTTCATGTGAGTAGAATTAACAGGTCACAGGGAACAGCAAAGTGCTGCATGTAAAGCTATGCTGCTTTACTTTTTCACTTACTGTATGATTGTCAGAAGTACTGTATGTCAAGTATGGAACAATCTTTTTATCGAAGATGAAGAACCTTGCTTACTACAGGTAGATACTTTAATTGATTTTAGCTTTCAGCATGGCTAAGTTGATAGCACATCCACCTCTGAACAAGAAGGTTGTTGGTCCTAACCCACACTGGGATGGGGCTCATACCTAACTGCTGACACCTGAGTGCAGTGCTAGGGGTTGCTGTACTGCAGAGGTTGTACCACCCTTTGGATGAGATGTTAAACCAAGGTCTCTTCTACCCATCTCTGGTGCTGTTCTGGTAAGTGTCCAGGTCCAGGACTTGACTCAGCTCAGCAGCAGGCAGACGCACCCGGCCCCCCGTCGGGAGGAAGGTCCAGCAAGCAGATGTGCCCCCCCCATCGGGAGGAAAGTTGAGAGGGCTAGCATCGGGGAGCCCTCCCTCACAGATCAGCAACTGCAGACTTAACTTGGCTCAGCAGCAGGCAGACGTGCCCCCCCCCCGTCGGGAGGAAGGTCCAGCAGCAGGCAGACGTGCCCCCCCCTGTCGGGAGGAAGGTCCAGCAAGCAGATGCGCCCCCCCCATCGGGAGAAAGGTCCAGCAGCAGGCAGACGTGCCCCCCCCATCGGGAGGAAGGTCGAGAGTGTTAGCATTGGGGAGCCCTCCCTCACAGATCAGCAACTGCAGGTACGGTGGATTGGAACGGCAGGCTCGTTGTGTGGGCCACAGAATTTTTCTGCTGGCCACAGAGGACTCTGGGTGTATTGGCACCATCTTTAATTCGAATCTGAGCCCTGAGACCTTGATGTTTTTTGTGTTGCGTCTTATCTAAATGGAACTGAGACCTGAATAAGTTTTGTTGTTTGGCGCCATTTCTAAAAATTATTTTTTGTCCCCACACAAATGGAAATAGTCTCCTGTAGTGTGATGTTTTAGACAAATAGTATCTGTTTAGTAAGCCTCCTGCATGCTGCCTTAATTAAAGGGTAGTAGGTAGGGTTAGACAATTGTGTAAATGCAGTATTATTTAGTTTATGCCATGTAAGGCAGTATAGCCTCTCATTTAGCTGCTTTTGCTGTTGTAGACATGCTGTCCCTTTTATAGTCTGCCTCAGTAAAGCTTGTGGACGCTGTGCCAAGTAAGCTAATGCTGCACTTTTAACTGTTTGTTGTAAATTATGTCAAGAAAAGTAACATTGCACATTTAATTGCTGTGGCCACTAATAATTGTAGTGTGCTTTGGGACCCAGAGCTTAGAAGGTAGCAATGAACATGCCCTGTGCCATACCCAACAATAAACAATGCGCACTGTTGTTCACCCTGTATCATCTCAAACCACTGACAGCTAAAGAAGTCAATACAGTTGGCTACTGGTGTTGAGCATCATGCTATGTTCAATAAAACTTTGTTAATATTCCTTAAATCTCACTGTCAATTTGCAGCCATAGAAATATAAAACATTGAACTGTTACATGCAGAAAAAGACATGGTGCTCAATTTTGAAAAGTCAGGAGTGGTACAAGCAGACTTATGGCAAGGACAAATGGTGCAAAAACAGCCAGCCCTCCATATTTTAGCTCCCCCCCCCCCCGAGTGCTAACAATAGGTGACTTAACCTACTTAATCCCTTGTTCTTGTGCTCCTTCACAGACATAACTCGGCTCAGCAGCAGGCAGATGCGCCCCCCCATCGGGAGGAAGGTCGAGAGGGCTAGCATCAGGGAGCCCTCCCTCATAGATCAGCAACTGAAGGTATGGTGGATCGGAATGGCAGGCTCATGGTGTGGGCCATGGAATTTTTCTGCTGGCCATAGAGGATCCCCACCGACACTCCGTGTCTGCTCCCCACATCCCCCACCACCACCCTTGGTCGACTCAGAGCTATATTGAGGAGATCATGCGGTCATCTGAGACTATCAGCTCACTTCTTCATATGCAGCTTATCAGCTGTTGTCGCTAGAGGCTGCTTCACCTTGGTTCATCGACTTGTACTTGTACTTGCTTGGCATCTAAAGTGTATACAGGTAACCCTGTGGTGCTGTGCTCTTGGTAGGTGAGACGACATTAGATTAGCTGTCCTCCTACTTGCCTGCTCCTCTGTGCTCTCTGGATGCCTAGTGGGATCTGGATGGCCCTATCGCCTGACATTCTGGGTAGTCCATTGCAGTTTCAGTTGGTCTGACTCAGTTGGTGTATAATTATGGGGGCTCCTAAACATCGCATGAGCGGGGCTGAGTCCTCCTCTTTCACTAATGTCCTCACTATTGGGCTGTTCTCTGCTATGTTCATCCCTCTTCTCATTGTGGACTGTGCACCCCCCTTTTGATGTTCCCGGGTCTCACTGGGACTATTTGATGAGTTTGATTTTATTTTCTCAAACCTAATAGCCAGTGACAGACAGTCCTCCTGGCTCATCTGCTGCCTTAATCTGTGGAGCTTCCAGTATCCTGTCAAATTGGTCAGGCGGCCTGGTTGCAGGATGACCATTAGGGCTGCCCCCCCCCATTGAGGCATATCCTCTGGCTCTTCTTGCTGACAATAGTCCTTGCAGGGAACATGGAACTGAACCCTGGTCCTCTATGCTGAGCTTTCTCCACTTCTGTGGGCTGGCTGTCTGGCAAAGGGTTAAAAATAGCACATATTAATGTCCACAGCCTTCTGCCCAACCTGGCTGAGCTTATTGCCTGGGTCACCCATTACAAGCCTGACATCCTTGGCATAACTGAAACTTGGCTGAAACCCTCCATCTATGATTCGGCCTGCACACTCCCTGGCTTTGACTTTGTTAGACAGGACAGCCCAGGAAAAAAGAGGGGGGGTGGTATCCTTGTCTACTACAGGAGTCACCTCAGCCTGACCTGTCTACAGCCTGTACAGTCATCCTGTGAAATACTACACACTGTGTTGCTACTCAGTAACACTAAGAAGCTACACATTGTGTGTACCTACAATCCCCCTACGGGGGGGTGTACTGGGCTTATCCTCCCTTCTTGACTCTGTTGGCTCTAGGATAGGGAATAATGAGTTTATGATCCTAGGGAATCTTAATCTAAACTGGCTTGGAGGTAATGTCAAGCAGTATGAGCCTCTGCTAGTAGGCTCTTCTCTGTCCCAACTTATTAAGAATCCCACCAGGTGGTCACCCACAGGTGGTTCTAGCTCGCTCCTGGACTGGATCCTGTCCAATAGGCCTGAGAGGATTAACTACATAGAAACATAACAGAGAAATTGACGCCAGATAAGGACCACAAGGCCCATCCAGTCTGCCAATTTCTTTTTCTACCTTATGAATGTGCCATAGGCCTTTGCTCTGTCAATGGCCTAGCTATTCATACTCACCTGTATTGCTCCCTTATGCCTATCCCACACCTGTTTGAAGCCTTGCACTGTATTCATATCCACCACTTCCTGAGGTAGGCCATTCCATGCATCCACCACCCTTTCTGTGAAAAAGAACTTCCTCACATTACCCCTTAATCGGCCTCCCTCTAATCTCATGCTGTGTCCTCTTGTCCTGCTATTTTCTTATATTGAAACATGTTAGACTCTTTCACCTTGTTAATGCCCTTACGGTGTTTGAATGTTTCAATCATATCATATATATATTTCCATATAACAAACCAATCACACACACACAAAAAACAAAGCAAAACAAACAAACAAATAAATAAATAATAAATAAAAAAAGACAAGAAGGTAGACAGACATGTGGGGAGTAGTGCAATGTAATGGCTGTGGGGCAGCAGTCTTCCGGGAGTCTTTCTGGAAGCTGAGATGCTGCCCTGTTTGCAGACAACTCTCTGCCCTGAGGGAGGAAGTTGCCCATCTTCAGGCCACACTGGACAGTAGTAAGGAAACCTTCCCCCAGGCGGCACTGGACAGTAGTTAGGGAACCTCCGCCATCCAGGGAACACCAGAGCCACCACCACTACCTCAGAGATTGCGAAGAAAGCACAGCAGTTGGACCACAGTGGGCTCAGGGAGGATAAAGGTGGTGGAACAGAGGCACACCCAGTCAGTTTTTTCACTCTACAATCCATACACCATTCTGGGGGAGCATAGTTCCCCTATGGATGCATCCGCAGAGGAGACTAAGGAGGTTGCAGACAAATGTCACAAGGGAGGCCCTCAGAAAGGAGGCAGAGGACACCACAGGGAAAGGAAGCAGCTCCTGGTGGGGCACTCAATTATTAGGGGGATAGAACTGGGGGGAGCAGGGGAAAACTGAAGTAAGGTGCCTGCCTGGTGCCATGGCTAGGAGGGACAGGAAGCACATCCTTAGGATCATGAGAATAGTTGCACGGGAGTCTGAGCTGTACGTAATTGTCCACTTAGGGACAAATGACTTGGCTCATCATGAGATTAGAGCAGTGCAGAAGTACTTTGTAGAGTTGGAGAGGGGCCTAAGACAAGTAGCACACACAGTATCCTTCTCAGAGGTGCTGCCTGTCAGTGACATGGGTGAGGTGAGGGTACTTTGCACCATGCAGTTTAATGAATGGTTGAAAAAATGGTGTGGAGCACAGGGGTTTGGCTTCACTGGGGACTGGGGTTCCACCTGGAGGGACACCAGCCTATACTGGCAGGATAGTCTGCATCTGTCCAGGAAGGGAACAAGTCTTTTGGGCCATCAGTTTAAATGCTTCATTGGCAAGCTTTTAAACTAGTCAAGGGGGGAGGCACTGATAAGCAGCAGGAAAATCCCAGCCTCCCCCTACAAAACAGGGTACTAAATGAGAAAAAGACCAAGGTAGGAAGGTCAGTGGGGGATGCTGCTACAGAAGGTAAAGCCATCAAAAAATGGAGAGCAATAAGTACCAATGTCCGTAGTCTGGGTAACAAGCTTCCTGAATTAGTGGCCTTGGTGGAGGAGGAACATCTGGATATCGTGGCAGTCACAGAAACATGGCATACATAGAACCATGACTGGGACGTAAACATACCAGGATACACTATCTACAGGAGGGACAGGGAGGGTAAAAGAGGAGGAAGAGTAGCTCTCTACATAAGGGAAGGAATCAAAGCAACAGAACAAAAGGAGAAGGAGAAGGAGAAGAAATACTGTGGGTCAATTTGGAGACAGGCAATGGCACCACAATCTGCACAGGGGTTGTATACAGACCCCCCTCTCAGGGGGAGGAAATGGACAAGGAAATGATAGAAAGTATACTTAGAATGGCAGAAAAAGGGGAGATATTGCTGATGGGTGATCTGAATATGCCAGATATTAACTGGAGTGCAGTTGCAGCAGCCACTTCTAAGAGTGGGGTTATTCTAGATGTCCTACAGGGGCATGCCTTAGACAACTAGTTTTGGAACCCACTCAAGAGGGAGCAATCTTAGACCTGGTTCTCTCAAATGGAGATGGAGAGGATCACAGATGTAAGTGGTAGCCATCTGTGAACTAGCGACCATCGAACAGTATGGTTCACAATAAACACAGCAATAGAGTCAAGCCATACAAAGGCAAAAGTACTAGACTTCAGGAGGCTGACTTTTCCAAATGGGTGAGTGCCTAAGGAATGCACTAGCAAATAGGCAGGAAGGAGGGGTGGAGGAACAATGGGGAATAATAAAAACTGCCATCACAGAGGTAACAAGCCTTTGTGTGAAGCAAATAAACAAAACAAGCGATGTAAGAAACCACTATGGTTCTCAAAGGAGGTGGCAGTGAAGGTTCAAGAGAAAAAGAAAGCATTCAGGAAGTACAAGGAATCACAGAAGGGGCAGGACAGAGAATTGTATCAGTTAAAGCAAAAGAAAACTGTGAAGGCAGTCAGAACAGCAAAGGCCCGAACCGAGGAAAAGATAGCCAACTCAGTTAAGAAGGGGGATAAAATCTTTTTCAGGTACATTAGGGAGCGAAGGAAGACCAAGGGAGGGATAGTGAGGCTTAATAAAGGGAAGGGGGGTGGGCAGAGGGTGACTGTGAAAAGGCAGAGATACTAAACAAATATTTTTGCTCAGTATTTACAAATGAAGAGGGGGAGGTACCTAAAACAAACAATATAAACAATCTGGATACAGAAGTTGATACCAGCCCACTTACAGAAGAAAGGGTTCTGAAAGAACTCTTAAAACTGAAGGTGGACAAAGCAATGGGGCTTGATGGGATTCATCCCAGAATTCTAAAAGAACTAAGGGTCGAACTAGTGACACCACTGGCTGCCCTCTTTAACAAATCATGGGAGGATGGGGTGGTACCTGAGGACTGGAGGATGGCAGATGTGATTCCCCTTCACAAAAGTGGGAGCAGGGCAGAAGCAGAAAACTACAGACCTGTTAGTTTAACCTCAGTGATAGGGAAAATGATGGAATCACTTCTGAAGGAAAGAATTGTAGAGTACCTAGAGGCCAGAGGGACACAGGACCCAAGGCAGCATGGAATCACAGTGGGAAGGTCATGCCAGATGAATCTAATAGATTTCTTTGACTGGGTGACCAAAGTAGTAGATCAGAGAGGGGCTGTGGACATGGCCTACCTAGACTTTAGCAAGGCATTTGACACAGTCCCACACAAAAGATTAATATACAAGTTAGCCTGCCTGGGAATGGGTCCCAAGATGATAGCTTGGGTAAAGAATTGGCTGGAGAAGAGGACACAGATGGCAATAGGAAATGGAGTCCACGCTGAAGAAAGGGGGTTACTAGTGGGGTACTGCAGGGTTCAGCATTAGGACTGGTCCTCTTCAATGTCTTTATAAGTGACATTGCAGAGGGACTGGAAGGAAAAGTATGTCTCTTTGCAGATGACACAAAGATCTGCAACAGAGTTGATGCACAAGGTGGGGTGGAAAGGATGAGAAGGACTTGAGGTTGGAGGAATGGTCAAATGTATGGCAGCTTAGATTTAATGCTAAGAAGTACAAGGTAATGCACCTGGGAAACAAAAACCCAGGGGAAGAGTACATGATGGGGGTTGAGATACTAACAACAACAAAAATGGAAAGGGACCTGGGGTTAGACATATCAGATGACTTAAAGGTGGGCAAGCAATGTGAGAGGGCAGGAAGGAGGGCTGGGGGGATGCTGGGATGTATAGGGAGAGGCATCACCAGTAGAAAACAGGAAGTTGTTATCCATCTTTACAGACAGCTGGTGAGACCCCATCTGGAGTACTGTGTGCAGTTCTGGAGACCCAATCTCCGCAAGGACATAGACAGGATGGAAGCTGTCCAGAGAGGGCAACTTAAATGTGCAGGGTCTGCACGGAAGAATATGAAGAGAGACTAAAGGAGCTTAATATGTATAGCCTCGTGGAAAGGAGGGAGGGGGACATGATAGAAACTTTCAAGTACCTCAAGGAATCAACAAAGTCCAAGAGGTAGCATCTTTCAAAAAAAGAGGTGTGCAAGAACAAGGGGCACAATTTGAAGATGGGGGCAGCTCAGAGGTAATGTAAAAGTATTTTTCACAGAGAGGGTTGTGGATGCATGGAACGGCCTTCTGGAGGAGGTTGTGGAGTCAAAAACAGTGGTTGAATTCAAGCATGCATGGGACAGTCTTAAAGGCAATTCTAGGGGTGGGGGTAGAAAGTAGGCTGCTGGTTAACTAGGATCTGCAGCTTATCCATTAGGTAAGGAAATGGGCAGACTGGGTGGGCCAAGCGGTCCTTATCTGCCGTCAAATTCTATGTTTCTATGTTTCCCTTGTGACTGCCAGCATCTCCCCTCCCAGCCTATAGGTGCCTTCAGGGTTTCTCTTCCCTATATGCATGATCTTGCACTTCTTTGCATTAAACCCCAGTTGCCACTCTTCCGACCATTTTGCTAATTTATCCAGATCTCTTCTCATTCTGCCCAAACCATCTGGATCATCTACTCTGTTGCAGATCTTGGTGTCATCTGCAAACAGACAAACCTTACCCTCCAGTCCATCTGCAATGTCACTGATGAAGATATTGAAGAGGACTGGCCCCAGGACTGATCCCTGAGGTACCCCACTTGTGACTTGCATCTCTTCTGACTGTACACCGTTTAACACCACTCTCTGTTTTCTGCTCGTCAACCAGTTTGCCACCCAGATGACCAACATCTGACCCACCCCGAGCCTACCCATCTTATTAATCAATCTTCTATGTGGAACAGTATCGAAAGCTTTGCTGGAGTCAAGGTAGGCAACATCAACTGCTCCCCCTTGGTACACCACTCTGGTTACCCAGTCAAAGAAATCTATGAGATTAGTTTGACAGGACCTTCCTTTTGTAAACCCATGCTGTCTTGGATCCTGTGCTCCTATGGATTCCAGGTGCTGCACTATCCTTTCCTTAAGGAGTGTCTCCATAATATTGCCCACTACTGAGGTAAGACTGACTGGTCTGTAGTTCTCTGCCTCCTCCTTACTACCACTCTTGTGGAGCGGGATCACATGAGCCCTTCTCCAGTCTTCTGGGACCTCTCCTGTGCTCAGAGACTCACTAAACAGTTCTGATAATGGCTCTGCTAGTTCCACCCCTAGCTCCTTTAGTACCCTGGGATGTATGCCATCAGGTCCCATTGTCTTGTCCACCCTGAGCTTATCAAGCTCTTGTAGGACCCTTTCTTTTGTGAAAGGACTAGTCCACACCTCCTTCCCCCCCCTGTATCCATGGTGTAGAGCTGTGGGCCCTGCCCTACCTTCTCTTTAGTAAATACTGAGCAGAAGTATCTATTTAGAATAGAAGCTTTTACATGGTCCTCCCCCTCACACACACCCTTATCCCCTTTGATCTTAGCAATACCCTCTCTGGACTTTCTCCTTTCACTAATGTATCTATAGAAAGTCTTATCACCTTCTTTTACTGTCCGTGCTAGTGTTTCCTTGGTTTGGGCCTTTGCCTGCCTTGCTGCCTTCCCTGCTTCCCTTAGGTAAGTTTGGTATGCATCCCTATCTTCATCCTGCTGCGTTCCCTTATATTTCCTGAAGGCCAGCCTTTTGGCTATGACCTTTTCCGCTACTTTGTTTGAGAACCAAAGTGGTTTCCTTCTTCTTTTGCACTTCCTTTTCTCACTAGCACAATGGGATGTTGCTTCAAGTATTACATCTTTAATGCTTGCCCACTTTGCCTGTACCCCCTCACCTGTATTTCTTTTTGTCAGGGCTAGCTTAACTCTGTTGGCCATCTTATCAAAGTCAACTCCTCTGAAGTCCCATATTTTTGCCTTGGAATGGGATGATTTTGTTTTAGTGGCCAAATTGAACCATACCGTCCATCTCTGACCATTCCCCTGTGCACTGCATATGGAAAGTCTCTGCCCCAAAGATACATAGATACATAGACAGTGTCAACAGATAAGGGCCTATGGCCCACCCAGTCTGCCCATTTAAGTTTGTAAGTTCAGTTTATGTTTTCCAGGAAGTCTGCTGCCCCTTACCCCTGACCTCCAGAATTCCTTTATGTCTATCCCATGCATTCTTAAATCCCATGATTGTTTCAGCCCCCACCACTTCCTCTGGCAGGGTGTTCCACTTGTCCACCACCCGTTCTGTGAAGAAATTCTTCCTCACGTTTCTCTGAATCATCCTCCCTCCAACTTCATCCCATGCCCTCTAGTCCTGGAACATCTTTTTCGCTAAAAATAGTGCATTCCTGCACCCTGTTCCTCCCTGTAAGATACTTGTATGTCTCTATCATATCCCTCTCTCCTCCTCTCCTCCAGGGAGTACATGTTCAGTGCCTTCAACCTGTCCTCATAGGACTTGTGATGCAATCCATGCACCATCTTTGTTGCCCTCCTCTGAACCTTCTCTACCCTGTCTATGTCCTTACGTAGGTAAGGTCTCCAGAACTGTACAGTGTACTCCAGGTGCGGCCTCACTAGTGTCTTGTATAGTGGAATTATGACCTCCCTTTTCCTGCTGGTGATGCCCCTGCCTATGCATCCCAGCATCCTATTTGCTTTACCTGCTGCTTTGTCACACTGTTTCCCTGCCTTGAGGTCATCAGAGATCCCTCCTAAAATCATCCAAGTCAGGGACTTCTCCAGTTTCGACCTGGGGTCTTTCCAGGGGGATCTTATGCTCACAGACTGGTCTGATGTGAAGGATGCCCAGGCTGCCTCCTCTGCAGTTACTCATTTCCTTAGTACTTTTGGGATAAGCATGCTCCCTGGTCAGAAGGAAGGTAAGGGGGGCTGCTACAAAATAGTTGCATGGGAGCCTCTATACTCTCATAAGGGCTAGAAACAAGTACTGGGCCAATTTCAAGGTCTCAATGGACCAGGCCATATTTCAACATTATAGGAGGCTCAGGAATGAATGCAAAAAGGCTATCAGGGCTGCAAAAGGTGACTTTTGCAAAGCTGCCTTATGGACTTCTTCTAAGGACCCTGGGAATTTCTGGAGGAATATTAAAAACATAGTGAGTGGCTCCTCCTCCAGTGAGGCTCCTGGCATGCTTATCAATGGTGCGAGCTGCAATAATCCGCTAACCATCACCAATGCATTTAACTCGCATTTCTCTGACCTGTCAGCCTTCACCTTGCTATTCTCCTCCAATGGTCCTGATAGGCCTTTCCTGGTCCCTTGACCTCAACTGGCACCTACTTCCCATCCTTAGTTCTACTTTGAGGCTGTCATGGCACAAGAGATGCAGGGAAATCCTAGCCCCCCCAAATAATCACGGTAGTAAGTGCGGCAAGCACCAACATAGAGGTGTCGATAGGGAGAAGGGCAGGGGTAAATGGAGAAAGTGACAAAGGCAAGAAGGACAGGGAAGGGGCAAAAGGGAGTAAGGCCATCAGGAAATGGAGGGTAATGAGTACCAATGCCTGTAGTCTGGGCAACAAGCTCCCTGAGCTGGTGGCCTAGATGGAAGAGGATGCCTGGATATCGTAGCAGTCATAGAAACATGGTACACAGAGAACCATGACTGGGATGTTAACATACCAGGGACATAACCTACAGGAGAGACAGGCAGGGGAGAAGAGGGGGAGGAGTAGCTCTCTGTGTAAAGGAAGGGATAAAAGCAACTGAACAAAAGAGCAAACAGGGAGGAGAGGAGGCACTGTGGGTCACCTTGGAGACTGGAAAGGGCACCACAATCCGCACAGGGTTGTGTACAGACCCCCATGTCAGTGGAGGGAATGGACAAGAATATGATAGAAGGCATTCTTAGAATGGCAGAGAAAGGGGAGATACTATTGATGGGAGACCTGAATATGCCAGATGTTAACTGGAGCACATTTGCTACAGCCACATCCAAGAGCAGGGCCATTCTTGATGCCCTACAGGTGGCAGGCATTAGACAGCTAGTTTCAGAACCCACTCGTGAGGGAGCAATCTTAGACCTCATACTCTCAAACGAGGACAGTGAGAGGATCTCAGATCTAGAAATGGGTTGCCATCTGGGGACAAGTGACCATCAAACAGTGTGGTTCACGTTAAACTCATTACTAGAGTCAACCATACAAAAGTGAGGTACTGGACTTTAGGAGAGCTGACTTTGGCAAGATGGGAGAGTGCCTCAGAAAAGCACTAGCAAACAGGCTAGAAGGAGGTGTGGAGCAACAATGGGGAATCATCAAAACTGCCATCACAGAGGCAACAAGCCTTTGTGTGAAGCAAATAAACAAATCAAAATGAAAGAAAAAGCCACTATGGTTCTCAAAAGAGGTGGCTGTGAAAGTCAGGAAGAAAAAGATAGCATTCCGGAAGTATAAGGAAACACAGAAGGAGCAGGACAGAGAGCTGTACCAGTTAAGGCAGAAGGAAGCAGGCAGGGAAGTCAGAATAGCAAAGGCCCAAACTGAGGAAAAGATAGCCAACTCAGTTAAGAGGGATAAAACCTTTACAGGTACATCAGCGAGTAGAAAGACAAAGGAGGATAGTGAGGCTGAATAGAATGAACGGTGGGTGGGCAGCGGGGACAGTGAAAAGCAGGGATACTGAATGAATATTTCTGCTCAGTATTCACAAAGAGGAGGGAAGTGCCTAATCCAATTAACAGTAGCACTCTTGATAGGGGGTCGATCCCAGTCCTTTCACAGAAGAAAGGGTTCTGCAAGAACTCCTAAAACTGAAGGTGGACAAAGCAATGGGTCCTGATGGAATTCACCCCAAATTCTAAAAAATTAAGGAGGAACTAGTAAAACCACTGGCTACTCTTTTAATAAATCATGGGAGGATGGTGTGGTACCGAGGACTGGAGAAAGGCAGATGTGATTCCCTTCACAAAAGTGGGGCCAAGACAGAGGCAGGAAACTACAGACCTGTCAGTCTGACCTCTGTGGTGGGAAAGTGATGGAGTCACTTCGAAGGAAAGAATAGTTGAGTACCTAGAGGCCAGTGGAGCACAGGACCCAAGGCAGCATGGATTCACAGCGGAAGGTCATGTCAGACGAATCTAATAGATTTCTTTGACTGGTTGACCAAGTAGTAGACCAGGGAGGGGCTGTGGACATGGCCTACCTAGACTTTAGCAAGGCATTTGACACAGTCCCACAAAAGATTAATAGTCAAATTAACCAGCCTGGGAGTGGGTCCCAGGGTGGTAGCCTAAATAAAACATTGGCTGCACAACAGGACACAGAAGGTAATTGTAAATGGAGTCCACTCTGAAGAAAGAGAGGTTACTAGTGGGGTACCGCAGGGTTCAGTATTGGGTCCAGTCCTTTTTAATGTCTTCATCAGTGACATTGCAGAAGAACTGGAAGGAAAAGTATGCCTTTTTGCAGATGACACAAAGATCTGCAACAGGGTTGATACACAAGGAGGCTTGGAAAGGATGAAAAGGGACTTGGCAAGGTTGGAGGAATGGTCAGAAGTATGGCAGCTAGGATTCAATGCAAAGAAGTGCAAAATAATGCACCTGGGAAACAAGAACCAGGGAAGAATACACAATGGGTGGGGAGGTAGTAACAACAACAAAAAAGGAAAGGGCCCTGGGGGTAGTCATATCAGATGACCTTAAGGTTAGCAAGCAATGTGAGAAGGCAGTAGGGAGGGCTGGGGTATACTGGGATGTATAGGGAGAGGCATCACCAGCAGAAAACAGGAAGTTGTTATCCCTCTGTACAGACAGTTGGTGAGACCCCATCTGGAGTACTGTGTCCAGTTCTGGAGACCCCATCTCCGCAAGGACATAGACAGGATAGAGGTAGTCCAGAGGGCAACTAAAATGGTGTAGGGTCTGCAGGAGAAGCCATATGAGGAGAGACTAAGGGAGCTTAATATGTATACCCTTGAGGAAAGAAGGGAGGGGGACATGATAGAAACTTTAAGTACCTCAGTGGAATCAACAAAGTCCAAGAGGGTAGCATCTTTCAGAAAAGAGACTTGCAAGAACAAGGGGACACAATTTAAAGATAGAGGAGGGCAGTTCAGGGTAATGTGAGGAAGTATTATTTCACAGAGAGGGTAGTGGATGCATGGAACAGCCTTCCTGAGGAGGTTGTGGGGTCTAAAACTGTGGGAGAATTCAAGAATGCATGGGACAGACATAAGGCAATTCTTGTGGGGGGTAGGAAGAAATAGGCTGTTGGTTAACTAGGATCTATGGCCTATCCTGTAGGTAGGGAAATGGGCAGACTAGATGGGCCAAGCGGTCCTTATCTGCTGTCAAAGTCTATGATTCTATGTTTCTATGATTTCTCTCTGGTCTCTGCCCCTTTGCTAGTGCTGGCCACGATGGTATGGAACCCAAGCTTCTCCACCTTGCTGCTGCCTTCATTGCCTCTTCTGTGGCCCATATTGTCAACCTATCCTTATCCTCTGGGGTTATTCCTGACCTATGGAAGGTGGTGAGGGTTGTCCCTGTATTCAAACAGGGCAACCCTAGGATTCTTGACAACTATCGGCCGAATGCCATCTTGTCTGCTATCAGTAAGCTTCTTGAGAAAGTTGTGGTGGGGCAACTCAAGGATTATATTCAGTCTCATGAGCTACTGTCTCTCTCACAGAGCATGGCTTTCAAAAAGGGCATAGTACAACCTCAGCCCTGGTCACTGTCACCTCGGGGGTAAAGACTGCTATGGACCAAGGCAGACTCTCTGGGGCTATCTTTATTGAGATCTCCAAGGCCTTGGCCTAGTTGACCATGTGCTACTTTGCACTCAACTTAGGTCTCTGGGTCTGTCCCCTCCTGCGCTCAGTTGGTTCTCTAATTACCTTCAGGGCAGGCAGCAACTTACCAAATATAGTAAGGTGCTCTCAGACATTCCTGCAGTGTCCTCAGGGGTTTCTCAGCAGTCAGCCCTTGGACCCCTGCTTTTCTCCATATTCATAAACGATCTTCCCTCTTCTGCTACCTCCTGCAGGTCCATACTGTATGCCGATGACCTGTTTATTCTCACTCATTCTCAGGATATTGGGGTCATTAACCACCAATTGAGTGAGGATTTTTGGAGTATCCAATCCTGGATATCGTCTCATAAGCTGGTCCTAAACCTTAAAAAGACTCAGGCCATGCTGTTTGGATCCCTGGCCAAGTTAAAGGCCTCCCCTGTTCCTCTGTGTATCTTGGGTAATGATGGTGTTACCGTTCTCATCACTGACTCTGTCAAATACCTTGGGGTGACACTTGACCCTCAGCTCGATCTTGGTCACCACATCCGCAATGTATGTCATGCTGTTAACTGGAAGTTGGGTTTGGCGTATAGGGCAAAGAATAATCTCACTTTGGCTGCTCGCCTAGCATTGGCCAGAGGTGTGTTTCTGCCATCTCTCTTTTATGGGCTACTTTTTTTTGCCTGTACCTCCATGGTACACCTCACTAGGTGGACCGTTGCCTACAATAATATTTGCCGCGTTGCGCTAGCAGCCCCTCTCCTCACCCACCATTGCGATCTATATGCTAAGCTCAATTGGCTTCCCATCCAACTTCTTGAACTTTGTCTTGGGCTGCTTCATGGGTGAGGTGCTGTGCTCAGGCCCCCCCCCAGATTAGTAGAGCTCCTTGCACCTGCTGCCTCCACTGGCTACTCCCAAAGGTCTATGGGCCCTTCTATCCTTAAGGTTCCTACGAGGCGCACCCATATGGGGGACAGGGATTTTGCGTCATGTGCCCCCAGATTATGGAACTCCCTTCCAGTACAGATCTGGTCCTCCCCCTCCCAGGCATGCCTATGAACCTCCCTGAGGACACACTTAAAGCTCACCTCAGTATGTGTCTGCCTTAAACCCCCCTAAGTCATTGATTACCTGCAGTATACTTGAGCATATCATCTCCTGTACCTTGGCTCCAGTCCTACCGTGGTTGCCTGCCTACCTGGGTGTTGGCCTTGTGTTAAGTGTGAAAATCTTGTATATACTGCTTTGAACATTGTTATTGTGACTCTGTATATGATTATAAATATGACTGTGCAACTGTTGTAACCTGAGTTTATCTTCAATGTACATTATGTTTTTTTCTGATTTCAGTGTATCTGCCTTACTTTGCTTCAAATTGTACTCTGTATGTTCTCTTAATTCCTGTACTCTCCCGGGTCATACCTGAAAATAGGCATATGTTTTGTCTAGCGTACCTACATGGTTAACAAAAGCTAAATAAATAAATAAATACAAGAACCCAGAGCGTTTTTTGCAAGAGTAGGAATGTTCCCTGGTGCCCTGGCCAACATTCTCCTTCCCATAAAACTGGTTCAAGCAATTGTCCAAGGCTGTACGTGGGTGTTGATATGTAAAATGGCTGCCACTACACATTCAGTCATTTCTGTACTGGTCTAGCATTGCTTGTAAAGTGTTTTTGCATAATGAGTATGGAAAGTGCTATATAAATGCTGATTCTTTTCTTTCTTTCTTAGCAAATCTGTCATAGCTTATTCAAATCTGATGTTTTACTTATGTTTCAGTGGACCAAGCACTTGTGGAGACAATGATGTACAGTACCTATGAATGAGCCACTAGATTGCAACAGCTCAAAATAGGCATCTGTCTAAAAGCAAGCAGGTTACTCCTGTGGAAAACCACCACTGGAAGAAGATGAAAATCCTGCAAATTGTGCATAATGATAAAGGACATGATAAACACTTTCTTGTTGGAAGGTGTCCCTCCTTTAACCAACATTATATCTGGATCTTGCCAATTTGCTAGTCTAAAAGTGTAACCTCACCATGAAAGTGCTTTGGAAATTGAGAGGAAGGCTTAATCAAATTTATTTTTCCGATCGACTAAGGCACTGAGTCCAAAAACACAGCTACTGTAAGTAAAGGGAAAATAGATTCTAAAGCTGATTTTTTAATAAAATAATTATGTACATTAAGCTAATTATTATAGCTCAAGATAACCGGTGTGATTTAAAAGAGCTGCTTCAGTAGGTTCTATGTGATAACAGCGATGGCAAAACCGTAGTTGCCGTTAGGGCAAGTGTACATTGCCGAAAATAAAAATGGTGATTTACACTTGCAGCGAGACAACTCACTTTTAATATTTATGTGAAGGGCTTCACCCCCACCGCTCCAAACTCCAGGGGGTGCATGTCAGGAAGGGGGAGAACCGCCAAGAAAAAAACAACACCACCCACTCCAAAAAAAGTGCAAAATATTGTGCTTCTCCTGAGCCCCAAACCCTGTACCCTTCCCACTGTAGCCAGCCACCCTCACCACCACACCACGTAACCAGCTCGGTGGCTTCCTACCTCACCACCCCTCTCATACCTTCCCTCTTCTTCCGGTATGCCTGTTGCTTTTCCCTTCATCCTGTCCTCCCCTGTCACTATCCTTTCAGGGTCACTGACTGTACAGGTGCTGAGAATGAGTTGCTCAAATCTGAGTTGCTCAATCTAAGTTGCCGTTTTCACTGGATACCACTTCACTATGAACTTGCAACAACCCTGTTTTCAACTGCTGCTGCAAAGTCCCTGGAAGACTCAAAAGTCTGGACTTTGCCAGTTCATGAGCAGTAGATGGCACCCTTCAAAATATGTTTGAAGTTCCAACTCAGCGGCCTTTTACAGTCTTTAATCTAATAACTATTACTCAGCCATCAAAAAGTATTGTTACAATGTTTGAGCAATATACATTTAGTTTGTTAAAACACATTGTGAATAATCCTGGAAGAACTGACTGGATAGACATTGAATCTGACTGATACAATTACAGTCAACTGATTAAGGGTCTGGGTAGACTTAATGGACTACGTGGACTCGATTTTCAGTGTGCGCATAGAGCGGTGCAGGTTGTGCTGAACCCTCGCCTGTGGCAACCCCAGGTGCACCAAGGACCCTGCACTGGATTCTTAAACAACAGCAGTCCCTGCACCAAAGTCCCCAGATTTGCTGCAGGTGGGGGGTGCTATGCCAAACAGGTGGTGCACTGGAGGGGTCCGACTGAAGGTGCTGTAATGCCCCCCCCTTCTGATGCAGGGCCGGCACAGGTATAGAAATACAGTGGAAGGGAGGGGACACCCTGCAACCAGCATGGGACACTGAACAGGAACCTGTGGGAGTGCCTTAAGGGGTGCTGTGGGCATGGACAGCAGTGTCAAGGCAAACAGTTGCACCAGGCAGGTGTGCCTGTATCAGGCTCACAGACACACAGACAGGGTATCAAGTAGTTGGGCATACTATGCATGTTGTACACTAAGCTCGACTAAGCAGTACCTTGTCTCTGGGTCTGTGAACCTGATGTGCACACACCTGCCTGGTGCCATTGTTTGCCCTGGCACTGCCGTCTGTGGCCACAGCACCCCATAGGGCACTCCCCCAGGTCCCTGCTCAGTGTTACATGCTAGTTGGAGGGTGCCCCCTCCTGCACAGGTCTGACTTTTACCACAAGTGCTGTCTGACCAGCACTTGGCTGGTCTAAGCACAGTCATGGTTGTGGCCATGGTGGGCTTTCAAACTCCCAATTTAGGGTATGTTGCAGTCCCACTATGGTGTCAGCTCCCTTCTGCCATGGTGCATCGATGTGGCAGTCGCAAGGGCAGGGCAAGTCTAGCTGGCACTGGCAGCCCCACCAGTGGTGCACAGTCCCTTCCAGAATCATGACTGGTATAAAGTGTGGTGCAAGGAGCCCTTTGCACCATTTGTCCTTGCCATAAGTCTGCTTGTGCCACTCCTGACTTTTCAAAATTGAGCACCATGTCTTTTTTCTGCATGTAACAGTTCAATGTTTTATATTTCTATGGCTGCAAATTGACAGTGAGATTTAAGGAATATTAACAAAGTTTTATTGAACATAGCATGATCCTCAACACCAGTAGCCAACTGTATTAACTTCTTTAGCATTTGACACAGTCCCACACAAAAGATTAATATACAGGTTAGCCAGCCTGGTAGTGGATCCCAAGATGGTAGCCTGGGTAAAGAATTGGCTGGAGAACAGGACACATAGGGTAATAGTAAATGGAGTCAACTCTGAAGAAAGGGGGGTTACTAGTGGGGTACCGCAGGGTTCAATACTAAGACCGGTCCTCTTCAATGTCTTTATAAGGGACATTGCAGAGGGACTAGAAGGAAAAGTATGTCTCTTTGCAGATGACACAAAGATCTGCAACAGAGTTGATATACAAGGTGGGTGGAAACGATGAGAAGAGACTTGGCAAGGTTGTAGGAATGGTCAAATGTATGGCAGCTTAGATTCAGTGCTAAGAAGTGCAAGGTAATGCACCTGGGAAACAAAAACCCAGGGGAAGTGTACACTATGGAGGGTGAGATACTAACAACAAAAATGGAAAGGGACATGGGGGTAGTCATATCAGATGACCTAAAGGTGGACAGTGTGAGAGGACAGTAAGGAGGGCTGGGGGAATACTGGGATGCATATGGAGAGGCATCACCAGTAGAAAACAGGAAGTTGTTATCCCTCTGTACAGACAGCTGGTGAGACCCCATCTGGAGTATGGTGTGCAGTTCTGGAGACCCAATCTCCGCAAAGACATAGACAAGATGGAGGCAGTCCAGAGGAGGGCAACTAAAATGGTGAAGGGTCTACACCAGAAGACATACGAAGAGAGACTTAAGGAGCTTAATACAGTATGTATAGCCTTGAAAAAAGGAGGGAGAGGGGGGACATGATAGAAACTTTCAAGTACCTCAAGGGAATCAACAAAGGCCAAGAGGGTAGCTTCTTTCAGAAAAAAGAGGTGTGCAAGAACAAGGGGGCACAATTTGAAGATAGAAGGGGGCGGCTCAGAGGTAATGTAAGGAAGTATTTTTTCACAGAGAGGGTTGTGGATGCATGGAACGGCCTTCCGGAGGAGGTTGTGGAGTCAAAAACGGTGGAATTCAAGAATACATGGGACAGTCATAAGGCAATTCTAGGGGGTGGGGGTAGGAAGAAGTAGGCTGTTGGTTAACTAGGATTTGCAGTTTATCCATTAGGTAGGGAAATGGTCAGACTGGGTGGGCCAAGCGGTCCTTATCTGCCATCAAATTCTATGTTTCTATGTTTCTAAGTGGTTTGAGATGATATAAGGTGAACAACAGTGTGCATTGTTTATTGTTGGGTATAGCACAGGGCATGTTCATCTTGTGGCTAAAGAATCACATAAGAAAGCTAAATGTCTGAGTTGGTAAAATAAAGAGGCAGACACTAGGATGTTCCTGTCTGTCAAGGAAGTACTCAGCCAGGAAATATCTTATGTTGCTATGCATGGCCCAGATAGAGAATATATGTTTTTACCCTTGGAGTTCCTGTTGCTTGAAAACTGACAGGCATCAATATTCTTACACAAACAAAACAAAACATTAAAGCCTGAAATGTCTACAGCAGGGTTTCTCAATTGGTGAGGCCAGCCTCCCTGGGGAGGCCCCAACCCATTCCAGGGGAGGCTCAAGCAAGTCTGAAAAAGTACTGTATTTAAATTTTGAGTTTTATATATTTTGTGTGAAGAGATGAAGCAAACTGAAAGAGGATAACAGTAGGTGAATTGTATGTATTTATTTACTGATAGGTGACAAGGGAAGGTGAATGAGCCAAGGCTCATTTCAGGTGTACCCGGGAAAGGGTAGGTAGTGAATACATTTCAAAAGGTAACTGCAAAATAATCAAGAAATATACAATGGACAATAGTGCAAACAAATATGAACAATAAACTAATAATGAGTGGTGGTAATTGATCAATTTGTAGACTGATGGCAGAACAGCCCAAATGCAAGGGTTGAGCATAGAAGTGCTAACAGCAATAGCAGGAAGGAGCAAAGTAATCCCCGAGAAGTTGCTTAGGAGCAGGGATGGAGGGAAGAGGCAAAATATGTAGGAAGGTTATTTCACACAGAGAGAAACAGAGACAGTAGTTGGACCCATGAAGGTATTGCAACAAGGGGTAACAATGGTTCAAGAATGAAAATAGCAGAGCAAGTAGGCTGGCCTGTGGGAGGGAGGGGAGTTACAATAAGCTGAATAATAATTGTTTATTTTATTTATTTGTTATTCAGATAACACCTTTGAGCACCGGACTTTTTTCAAAGGTTCCATGTCAGTATAAGACAAAGAACTGAAAGTGAGCCAAGTACTCAAAGGGGTTTCAATGTATTCATGGTGTACTGCACAAAGTACGGTATGTTATTTTTCTTTGGGGAGGCCCAAAATTATTTTAGTTTTTGGGGAGGCTCAAGATCTTTTCCATGGATTTGGGGAGGCTCACTGTGACAAAGTGTGAGAACTATTGGTCTACAGTATAGCAGCTGCAAAACTTGCAGGAGAAGAGTTTCAGAATAAGAATATATGTTTTACAGAATGTGATGCAACATCATTTGTCTGTTTATTATTCATTCAGTTACCTAAAATATGGAGACCAGGATAGGCATACTGAGCTGGTGCTCATTTCTAGGTGTGATGGGGAGGAGATACAACAGAGAGTGAAATAACAAATAAACAACAGTGAATGCATGTACAGGAACAATGAAAGCAAAGCACAAGTAATACATTCCATAGAAAATAAAATGTCATGAAAAGTCTACAGAGTATATCAATTATGGGTATAGCCAAGATGAAAGCAATGGTAGCATACCTCTAACGTATGTAGAGGGGTCTATGTGATAACGGCGAATGCGTAAAGGTGATCACCGTTATCGCTCAGTGTACTGAACACATTTTCGGCACTCTGACAACCGAGGTGTACCAGAACAATGGCACCAGGACAGATTTTTACTGCTTTCTGTGGGGTTGTGCCCCCACCCCCTTGAGGGGCTTCACTTCCAGCACCCCCCTACTTAAGGATTCTCAACTCCAGCGGGGTGCATGTTGTGGGGGTTGAAAGCAGTAAAAATAAAAGGTTCAGGCCAGGCGCAATAAAAATTGTACCAGCGCCCGGAGCCGAACCCAGTACCTCAGCCACCCCAGCCACTAGCCAATCCCTGACACCACGACGCAGCTCGACCAGCAACCACAGCATCACCTCCTATCGCCTCTCCACCCCCCTCCCAGCCCATGCTTGTTCTGTTCGCTCCCACCCCCCCGTATGTATATAGCGACATCCTGTCACCTAGTTCGCCCACTCCCTCATCCGGTAGCCCTACCTTTCCATCACCGTGAATGGATTGCACTGGGAAGGAGTCGCCATAATGGACAGCACCCTTCTTCATGCGCCCACTTCATGGGTTACCTATGTAGAGATATTTGTAATGGAATCATGGTGATGGAACATTCAAATTACACAGTACACTTAGCTTTAATCAGTGCGACAGAGTAAGAGGCAAAATGGGCAAATTTTGGTGGGGCTGCATAGGCTATGGTTTGTTATAATGTGGAGAGAAGAAGCAGGTTTGCCGATTCCCTGAGGAAGGAGCATTCTGCTCCAAATGCACACAGGGTATCAGTATTTATGGTGTAGCAGGTCTGCACAGTTTTGCATAATGTGTAGTATCGCACTTTATCTTTTTCCATAAATAAAATGTATCCCTATCATGTACTCATTCTTTTCTGGTTTTTGGTGAGATGAAGAAGCCTAGCTGCAGGTGTATCCTGCTGAGAAGTGTGCCGGTAAAGGTGATCTAAGAGAGCGCAGAGAGGATGGGAGATGGATAGAGAGAGGGAGATTGTTCCACAGTGCTGGAAGACAGACAGAGAAAGCAGACTGGCCTGCAACAGATTTACAGTGATGGATATGAAAAGAATTAACAGCTGATGATGTTGGTACGAGCGAGAAAAGGTCATTGGCTGTATCTTGTACAAGTCAGAATTACTACTGTAAATGGTTCATGAGTCTTATTACAGTTGGCATGTCTGGATCAAGCTAAATATGTAAGTAATTTGGCACCATATCGCACAGGCTTGGGGGATCTTCCCAAACACTAAACATACACAACAGTACGTCTCCTAAACTACACCAGTTCTAAGATTAATTCCAGGCCAAGCACTTCTTAATCCAAAACGATACTAAAATACTGAAACAAATCACTGTGCATTAATAGCTTGTCCAGTAAATTGTCTGACAGCAACATATAAAACACAGTCCCCAGATGCACCCTGTATGATTTTTAGGACAATGTAGGCTTTTTGATTTATGATCAGTACCATCAAAACCTGCATGGGCAAAGCTCATTTGCTTCACTATCATAATTCACATGAATAGTAGTCCAGTGGACCAACAGCGTTTCCTATCTAACTGTCTTAGAACTAGCTTTGCTCTAGAAAATTGTATATTGAAATGTCCATGTTAAACATTGTGGGCAGGATTTTTAAAAGGATCTGGCCAAGATGAATCTGACCCTATTTCCAAAGTAGAAATGTGTCCATACCTGTTTCACCATCTATTAGATGGCCTAACAGTATGCAACATTTGCATCCAAAATTTGTTGCACTTGCAAGTTGCATAGGATTTGGACCAAGTTTCATCCATTTTTTGCCATAAATTGTGACTTTTTGCCATAAACAGATGCAGCTTCTGAAAATAGCTGCAGGGCTGCCTGGATGTAAGTGAATGGATGCAGAAGCAGACGCAGGTGCAGTATAAGTTTGTATCTGTGCCCAACCCTTTTGATACTCCCCCACCCCTGTGTCAATTAATATAATGCAAAAGCATGGGGGCTTGATATGTTTGAGAAATATTTGCCTGATCCTAAATATTTTATTTAAATTATTGGCATTATTAAATTTAAGATTGATTTTTTATCATGTTTGTTTTACCAGGCAAGTGGACTGAGAAAAACCCAATTGTAGCCATTCCTGGGTGTAACTTATGAACATTAAAGAACATCAAAGTAAGATAAATTCAGATATTATATTGCAAATTATAAATGACAAGTAGTTTGTCCAAGGTACCAGTCTAATTTTTCAGACTAAAATAATATACCGGTAGAGAGAGCACGGCAGATTATAGTGGAGTATAAACATTGCATTTTAATAAACATTTACATTTACCAACAGAATTTATCCTTATGAAGTTGATCCTGTAGCTATGCCAGCTAACTTTTCATGCTCACTTGCCAAAAATGGCAAAAGTGACAATTCTTTAAATAGCTGGTACAGAGGATAGCAGAGGTATTCTTCTGTCAAAGATAACCATAGCCTTTTTCTAGTTCAAAGAAGGTTTGGCAATATTTAATGGTATTATTTACTAATAAAGGCCTTTCTAAGCCCCCCATTTAACCATACCAAACTTTAATTTGGTGCGAAAAACTAAATACTGTAGATCTGATAGGCCTCAAGTTATGTTGTGTTGAGACCGGACATCACAAGCTGGCTACTGCTAATGAAGTGATTTTTCTTCATGTAATCTGACATGTATCAATGTCCTTTCTGGTATTTTAGACATTACAAATAAATAAAATGGATCTGCAACTGTTCAGAGTTGGCCTAGAGCCAGATTTGTACAATGATGGGATATCTTCGCAAATTTGAAATTGGTTTGGAGGATACTACTGGATAGTTGTAAATAAAAACACACACACACATGTGTGTGTATATATATATATATATATATATAGGGGATACATGATGGGCATGAGTGTGATATGGCAAATATTGTCACTCCTGCAGAGTGAGCTCTGGATAGCTCACGAGTGCCGAAGGCACGAGTGAGATATCCAAGCTCTCAATGCAGGAGTGACAATATTTGCCATAGCACAAGATCTGCCCATCATGTATTCGATATATACAATAGGGCCATAAGTTTCAGAAGTTTTGTTATGCTGTCTTGTGTTCTGTTCCTGTTGATGTGTTTGCTCATTCTGTGTGTGAGCTTTTCTGAATGGGCTGGCAGTGTTATAAACTCTGAGAGACACATGAGTGTGTTTTGCAATGCTAAATGAGTTAGTTTTAGATAGGAATGAGAAACATACTTTTGTGAAGCTGTATTGTTTAGCAGTCTGGCTGCAGTGAAGTTAAAAGCATCACAGTAATTGTAATGAACTGAGAGGCAGAGTGTCAGAACAGCTGATACTGTTTTCAGTGGTAATTAAGTTAGCTGCAGGCAGAGTGCAGAGTGTTCTGTGAAATTGTGTTCTTTAGGATTCTGGCTGCAGTGAAGTTGAAATTGTCACAGTAATTGTAATGGGTGAGAATCAGTTTGAGGAACAAGTGAGAGTGTGTTTCAGTGGTAGTTGAGTTAGCTGCAGGCAGTAGTTTAGACTGTTCTGTGAAGCTGTGCTATTTGGAATTCTGGCTGCATCAAGTTGAGAGCATCACAGCAATGAGCTGGAAGTTGGGGGGGGGGATAGGTGTGTTTTGTAATGCTCACTGAGTTAGCTGTAGGCAGCAATGAGACCTTTCAGGTAGTTCTGCATTTGTGTCTATGGTAACAGCACAGGTGTTTCTTTCATGCTGAGGGGAAAGCTGCCTAGGGTGATGATATCAGTGACCTTTTGTGACCTGTGTGTGTAAATGTCTCCTATCAACACAGTAGAGCAGAGGGTAAAAATATCACACTGAAGTGGATGATACGCTGTTTTATCTCACTCATTTACCACTCACCCCTATTGTGTATATATATATATATATAGGATATGCAATTACCCCATCGAAAATATCTCTATTTTCCCCGAGTGCAGTTTGACCTTCGACATCACAAGTGGCGAAGCCACGAGTAATGCCATAGGTCAAACTGCTCGAGGAGAAAATATCTGAGGTATTTTCAATGGGGATATTGTAAGTTCCATTTATGTAATGGCCCAAGTTTAGACTAGGTGAACACAAAAAGAATTGTGCCCCTAGACGGTCCCAGTTTTAAATGGCAAGCATTTTTCTGATCGCTAATTGAAAACAAAATGGTGGATTTGCGAAAGTAGTAGGGTCATTTGCTCCCTCCCTCCCTTGCTGATGTGCATACTACTGTATGTGCCTTACAGTCAGATGACTATATTCAGTTATTGCACAAAGCATGCTGGGGGACAGAGAGGGGGAGCACTGAACTAGTCTGAATTTTGTGACTAGTGTAGGCCTCCAAATTCTTGATTGGGGGTCACTATTGATGTAGTTTATTTTAGGACCTGGATGCGGGTTGGACTAGGGAGGAGGATGGACATGTTATTCATTATTTATTTATTTGTTTAATTATTTGCTTCTGCAGCATTTTCAGGTGAAATCTGTAAAAGCAGAGGAAGATTAACCCTTAGGCTGCCGACATAATTAGAAAGTACAGGAATTTTGGACTGGCACAGCAAGTTTTTAAAGATCACTGATCATGAAGCGAAGATTCTTGCAATTTGTGCAACGTGACTGTGGTACTTTGTCAGTGGATTATGATTATTAATGTAAGAGGAATCACATCTATTTAATTTGAATGTGAACAAAAAATCTGAAAATTTAAAAAAAGACATTGAATTTTTAAAATGCCTTGTAAGGCTCCATGCACAGTATGTACCCTTTCAAACATCACAATTATTTCATTTTTTTCCATGAATTTGGAGTCACTGAATAGTTTGATAACTTTATTACTAAATGAATATACCATATATATTGTTCAAAAATTCCATACAATGCAAGTTTTGGGGGCCACACAGGCCACTTTGACAGATGAACAGTACCTGCATAAGCCTGAAAACATGTTTACCATAATATCTTTGTACAATATGTATTAGTTAAATAAAAGGTATCCAACTATTCAGTGAATCCTAGTATTAAATATGGAAACAAACTTTGTTTCTTGAATAAAATATATTTTTAAATGGCAAAACTCCTACTCTAACAAAGTTGCTATGATATGCATGGTTAAGTTACTTGCTTGTCTAACAGTTGTTGATACGTGATAAATGCTTGATAGCATCTCAGTTGGGTGCATTACTGCTTTTTATGCTAACTACAACTAAACACAACAGTATGCTGTTGAAATAACACTTTCACATTAAAGTGCTGCTGAGACAGAAACCAGCAGCAGATTAAAGTAGGTCAGATTCTTCAAGTAAAGAAATCAAAATTGTAAAGTCAACATACTCAGCAAAGCAAGAGGAAATGAAATCAGTCAGTGAAATGCTCTGAGGAAAGCAGCGCAGAAACTGTAAAGACATTTTGAATTTCCCAAAGAAAATACATTTGTGTCATAAGTGTGTTTCTCAGGGATGGAAATATGTCTCAGGGTGACCATTCCAGTGTTGTACCAATATATGTGATTTCTTTTAGATTACAGAATTATAACAGTGGGTTAATCTTTTTTTACCAAAGCAAGATCTGAGCACTAGGTTTACAAACACAAAACAAGCATTTGTCAATGCTGAATGTTTGCTTGCTGACATTGATATTGCTAGTGTAGGAGTTAGAGAGATACATAATAGGAATGGCAGTATTGAACTAACACCAACCCCCATCCCCACCATGCAGAGACTGAAAGGCATTGAGGGTGTGCCTTTGGGTTGTCAGCTATGACGCTTATGCCATTCTGCCTCACCCCACCCTGCAGACACCGACAGGTGTCGCAGTGTGCTTTGGAGTCTTCAGCCCTTATGCTCAACCCATTTCATGAGGAAATAAGCTGAGATGGGTGCAGTATAAGAGAATGGGGTGAACTTTAGGGCCAAAGATCCCAAGGCACACCTTGGTGCCTGGCAGTGGTTGTAGGGTGGGGGTAGAATGCTGGGAACATTATGGCCGACTAACCCAAGTCACACCCCTGACGCTAGTCAGTCTCTACAGGGTGGGCATTATGGTTGGGAATCTTAATGCCCTGGGTGTTTGTTGGTATTTTCACTCCAGATTTTCAAAATGGGCTTTTTGGGACACCACCTCAAGAACAGTGGCATTATTTCATTACTCAATCCTGAAAGGTGATTTCGCACAGCAACTTTACCATTTGGTGCCACAGGTGTGAAAACTCATTTTGGGCAGGATGTGAAAAATGATAGCTGTACTGTTCATGAGAAGATGTGGAAAAATGGCAATGTTGAAAATCTGGAGTGAAAATATGAAAAATCCACGAAGTTACGAGTGTGCATAGAAAATGCGCAATGCACGCCCGTAACGTGGTCATTTTTTGGAATTTTTTCATCAAATTTTCAACATAGGCACTTTAGGACCTCTGCTCATGAACAGTGTCACTGTGATTTTCTTAATCTGTCCCAAACACTGATTTCCCACGGCAACCATGTTATTTTGCGCCGGACATGCGAAAACACATTTCGTCCAGGATGTGAAAAATAGCAGCTGTACTGTTCATAAGGAGGTGTGAAAAATGCCAATGTTAAAAATCTGGAGTGAAAACATTACAAATTCACGAAGTTACAAGTGTGCATGGAAACTACACAATGCACGCTCATAACACAGTCATTTTTAAGTAACATCCTGTGAGTAGTGCAGATTTGGAGGCGTGGTCACTGTTGGACGAATGCAGGGCATGGACCAGTAGATGCGTCCCACATTCCCCAATCAGCCAGCAGCAGGGGCCGACATCCTGCCTAGGTAATCAGATGAAGACATCACAGAAAAGGTCCACTGCAATGAGAGCGAAGCTCTCATCCAGTGTGACCACAACACGCCTCTCCCTATGTGCAGGCAACATGGCGGCAGTGACTGCTTCTGTTGCCTGTCAACTCCCCTTCCTTTATTGTGTGCCGACAGGGGTGCTCAATCCCCATTGGCATCATGTAACCCTCCCCTTTCTTTAATTGTCGAGGGGGTGCCCAATCCCCCTCGGCATCATGCACCCCCCAACAGTTTTTCTTTGCCGATGGGGGCCCAATCCCTGTCGGCATGTATCCCTCTCTCCCCTTGAATTTTGCCAATGGGGAGCCCACTCCCATTGGCATAATGTTTCCCCCTCTTCTTTTTGCTTGCTGAAGGATGCCCAATCCCCCTCAGCTCCTGCTCCCACCTTTACTTGTTTGCCAATGGGGGGTGCCCAATCCCCCATCAGCTAAAGCACCCACACACTCACACACACAGGTGGCACACTGGGAGTCCACTCCAGCCTGTCAAAGCACCTATTAAAGTGAAAATGGTCCCCTGATGTCTTTTATTTTTATTTTTTTATCTATAAAGTAAAAACGGTCCCTCGTAGTCTTCCAACCCCCTCCCACAACCTGCACCCACCCACTGCGCACCATGCCTCCCCACACCCCCCTCACTCCATGCTTACCTCCGGAGTCCAGTGTGATGATCTTCGGTGGACCAGGAACACGTCTGCACTCTTCAAAGCCGACCACGAACTGAAGAAATGCCGGTAAGCTGTATAATGGAATAAATAGTTTTTTTTCAACTTTAATGCATATCTCGGGCATTTTTGGGAATTTTTGTACCAAATTTTCAACATGGAGTTTTTGGGACCCCTCCTCATGAATTCTGTCACTGTAATAGCATTAATCAGTCCTAAAAGGTGATTTTGCAATCACTGCGTGGAATCACCTTTTGGGACCCATTAATGAGATGACAGTGCCACTGTTCATGAGGTGGGCTCAGAAAAAGCCTATGTTGCAAATTTGGTGGAAAAATCAAAAAAATGGCTGTTTTACGAGTGTGCATTGCACAGCTGCTAAGCAGGCTCACAACTTCATGAATTCGCACTATTTTCATACCAGATTTTCAACATTGTCATTTTTGTACACCTCCTTGTGAACAGTACAGCTGCCATTTTTCACATCCTGGCCGAAATGTGTTTCCGCACTTCTGCTGCATAGTACTGAGGTAACTGTGGGAAATCAATGTTCGGGCCAGATTATGAAAATGGCAGTGACACTATTCATGAGCAGAGGTCCTAAAATGCCTATGTTGAAAATTTGGTGGTGATACTTCATAAAATGACTGTGTTATGAGCGTGCATTGGCAGACTGCACACACACTCATGACATTGTGCATTTGTAATATTTTCACTCTGGATTTTCACCATTGGTATTTTTCCATACCTCTTGATGAACAGTACAGCTGCCATTTCATATATCCTGCCCAAAATGTGTTTTCACACGTCCAGCGCAAAATAACGTGGTCACTGTGTGAAATCACTTTTTGGGACAGTTTGAGGAAATAACAATGACACTGTACATGAGCAGATGTTCTAAAATGCCTATGTAGCATTGTGAAAAAATTACAATTATCTATTACAAATACTTAGAAAGGAGACGAACGGAGATGAGGCTGATGGCGGAAGAATTTAATGATTATAACAATAATCACAGCGAGAGATTACAAGTGGTACATCCTTCATTCTTCATTCTTCAAACTAACAGTGAATGTAGGCTTGCTTATATAGTGGAAAACAGTATCATTATTTCCTATGGTTGTCTATGATTGGTTCAAAACAAATACAAACATCGACTTAAAAGGCAATTCTCCTTTTAGTACATGTATGAACTTATCCTTGGTAAGCACAAATGTATTGATAGTGTAAATTATATTACTATATAAAGCTAGTAATAGTTGTCATTACCAGTTACCAAGGTCTAGGAGGTAGAAATAGATTTGGACTTAAGAATGTGCACACAAGCACTTTGGTCTGTAGTCAGAAGGGTAACTTGAACTCTATCCCTACATTTTTTGTCTTTGCAGACACTTGAGACACCTGTCTTCAATTTCTCACATGGTCAATACAAATATCAAAAGACACTTTGATATTACAACTTGTGGCTCAGTTAAACTTGTAGCTTTACAAGTTTTAATATGATTCAACTATATAGGCCATTATTTGTTACACAGATGCATTATGTTTTAGACCAAAATGAGGTTAGCCTGAAATATTGGGACACACTTCTTTATCCCTTGTTACAAGCTCCCCTTGGCCCAATATTGCCTAATTATTATTTGTGCAACAATGCAGTTCCTCGGAGCATGTACATCTCACTATGTACATTACGAATAATAAGTCTTAAGCGACACAGGCCTATAATTACCAAGAACACCAAGATCACTTACAACACAAGTAAAACTTTAAAAGACAGGACTCCTAAGGGTCCCCCCTGCATAGCTATAAATTAAGTGCTCATTATCACTCCCACTGAGCAATTCATTTACAACTACTTGTGCCTTATGAATTTGTATCAAATGAATATCTTTTCAATTTAAAAATGACTGTACATTAAGAAACAGGAGAGGTATCACAGCTCCAAATGATGGCATTTAACATGTCAGTTAACATAGTGGCATAAAACTTTGACACACCAGTATCTGCACAACTATTGTAAACATTTATATTCCAACCAGAGAAAATCTAGATTTATATACACTCTACTGTACTTTACATTATTCACAAGCATTTGATCAATAGGTGTTGATTAAATCCACTCTCTGGCCCTTTTGTCACATTTGGACATTCAGTTGGTGTTACAGTTAAGTATATGGCATCTGAGACTACAAAACATAATGAGTTGCTTACACTAGCATAGTTACAAACACTATCATCACCCCAAAGACAGTAGGACAGAGTAAACACATAAACACCATTGTCCTTTGGTGTGGCTCTGTTTATAACAAGAGACTCATTTTTTCTGTTTTTAGTCCATGTAGCTTTGCTGTGATTCAGGCTTGAGCTTTGAGGCACAGCTGCTAGACCAGCTGTTAAGTATGTCCACACACCAACTTAGAAAAGTCAGTGTTCATGTTGCTGGCTGCTGGATGGCTGATTAGCAGACTCACTGGCCAGGGGTGCATTAGATTGTGCATTGAGTAGCCACACACATACTGACATGGCATTTGTGTTGTGGTAGTTGATTACACCCTGGCACACAGATGAACAGTCTATAAAAAAGCAATAGTTCTGCATAAAGTATCAGCTATGTTTGGAACAAACAGCAGTGAAGAAGATGGATATCTTGCTTGAAGATCAATTGAAGAAGAATCTTCTTGCTGAAATTAGGGGATTGCCCCTACCCCAGACTTAACTTTATAGTAAGTAGAAACAATAAGCTTGATTGTAGAGTTTAAACTGACTGGACCTTTTTCAGTTGCTTTAAAGTTTTACAAATAGATGTAATTTTGCTAAAAACATTACATTTGCAGAGGTAATAATGACTTGATTTATGCAATAGAACAATTTCAGTATTGAGCATAATGCATAAAATACATTTTAAACACGAAACAAATATAGCTTGTAAATGGGCTAAGAAAGCTGAAAAGACAATCAAAAGAATGAATATGTGGAAATATATACACAACTCCCACTCCAGCTTAACTGATTCTTGAAGCATATGTTTTTGAAGAAGAATCAAATACACATTTTTTGGTATTTACCCCTATGGGGAGATAGCAATGTACCTTACAACCTGTGGACATTACACTGGAAGGAAGGAATGGTAGCTACCCCTCCCCTGAGCTTCTACTGGTGGAAGAGACAGCTCAATTACTGTAAAACAAGATTATTTCCATAGGATAAAAGAAGCCAAGCGTCCCTGGGTTCCCTTAACCTAAGCATGACAAAATGTCAGCTGAGTTTATAAAAGATCCGGATTGATGGTAATACCGTACGTACGTATTTTTTAGAATGCATTTAAAATTTTAAAAAATGATTACACCATGGTCACACATAAAACCAAAAACCATTGTTTTTTAATTGTAGATGGTAAACTCTCAAAAACAGCTGTAATAGTCCTCTTTTTTTTAAAGTGTACTGTATACACATATAAAAAAGTAAAAAAGTATGGGGAGGTGATGAATAATTCTCCCCGTCCAGCTGGACTACCTTGCATAGTATAGGAATAGCAACATTGTTTTTAATATTGCAGCTTAAGGTATTAATGCACTGCACAGGAAAAGCAATATGTTTAGACTTCTTGGCTGATGTTATATTGCACAAGAAATGAAAACAACTTTTTATGTAATTAACTTAAACATTTTTTATCCAAGGACACTTGAACACCATATTTAAAAGTATGCCAACATCATTTTTAATGAGAATCTTTTGTCCTTCAGAAACGCTAGTGTTACTGATAACATTATTAATCATGCCAAACAACTCCAGGCGGTTTGTTTGGTTATGGTAGCAATCACAGAAGAACAAGTGGCTAGCCTTTTCTCTAGTCCACCCCACAGCATACTGAGAGTATTTAGAATCAAACTTTTTAACATTAGAAAAGGCAAGGTCTTTGGGCATTAAGTTAGTATGCCTTATAAATACCTCTGGCTAACGGCACAAGTTTGCCATATCTGACTTTTTACTAGATTTTACATCTTACAAATGTGCTATTTATTAACAGAAGCTGTGTTATAGTTTATATTGCAATCAACAAAAGAGAATTATCCCTATCTAAAAAAACAAAGGTCTCCCTGTACCTTTACAAACTAACTTTAGTTATTAGTTTTTCTCTTGCAGGGATTTTGGCTCTTGACTTATTTGCATTTCTAAACTATCTATTTTTGACTGTAGCTGTATTATTTCATCTTTCTGCTCATGCAGCTTTCTTTTTTTTTTTGAAGTCTCATGTGTTAATGAATTACCACCTGGCTATATTATCACAGACTTTGTACAGTATTTGCTAGTTTCTCTTTTTTTTTTGTTAATTAAAATACTGCTGTGCCTGTTGATCATGGTTTGTATGCTCCCCCTTTAGGTGTTTCCCTAAGAAACAACCTATTAATGTTTTCATGCTCATTTTTCATCTTTGTGCCTGCCTAGCCTTTACTACCAGGTCCACCTGTGCACTGGTGCCCCAGTCCATCTGGCTATGTCTTACAGCTCCCCTGTGAGGTCCAGCTTGCAAGTCCCAGAACCTTCACTTACCTACTCTGCCCCATGAGTTCCTACAGAGTTAAGCATTACTTTTATTTAAAGAAATTGGAAAGCATACCTCACCTGATTAGCAAGTGGCTAAAACTGTCTGTGTCTTTTTCTCTCACTTTAAGCCATCAGCACCACGTCTCCGAGCATCGTCACCTTCTTATTTGGGGCCCGCAGACTAACCAACCTGTAGTTAGGCAGCCTCCTCAGCATACAGCACCAGCGATCTGAGTCACTGCACCAATTGTAGCATTGTGAAAAAATTACAATTATCTATTACAAATACTGAGAAAGGAGATGAACGGAGATGAGGCTGATGGCGGAAGAATTTAATGATTATAACAATAATCACAGCAAGAGATTACAAGTGGTACATCCTTCATTCTTCATTCTTCAAACTAACAGTGAATGTAGGCTTGCTTATATAGTGGAAAACAGTATCATTATTTCCTATGGTTGTCTATGATTGGTTCAAAACAAATACAAACATCGACTTAAAAGGCAATTCTCCTTTTAGTACATGTATGAACTTATCCTTGGTAAGCACAAATGTATTGATAGTGTAAATTATATTACTATATAAGGCTAGTAATAGTTGTTATTACCAGTTACCAAGGTCTAGGAGGTAGAAATAGATTTGGACTTAAGAATGTGCACACAAGCACTTTGGTCTGTAGTCAGAAGGGTAACTTGAACTCTGTCCCTATATTTTTGTCTTTGCAGACACTTGAGACACCTGTCTTCTATTACTCACATGGTCAATACAAATATCAAAAGACACTTTGATATTACAACTTGTGGCTCAGTTAAACTTGTAGCTTTACAAGTTTTAATATGATTCAATTATATAGGCCATTATTTGTTACACAGATACATTATGTTTTAGACCAAAATGAGGCTAGCCTGAAATATTGGGACACACTTCTTTATCCCTTGTTACAGCCTATGTTGAAAATTTGGTGCTGAATGTCCATAAAATGACTGTGCTACAAGTATACATTGCGCATTTCCCACACACCCTTGTATCTTCGCAAGTTTGCAATATTTACATGCCACATTTTCAACAATGGCATTTTTTTACACCTCCTTATGAACTGTACAGCTGTCATTTTTCACATCCTGCCCAAAATGTTTTTCCACGCTGCACTACCAAAGCCAATGCCAGCGCGACAACATTCAGCATCGACAAATGCTTGTTTGGAATTTTTTCACCAAATTTGCAACATAGGCTTTTTGAGAGCCCACCTCATGAACAGTGACAGTGTCATTTCATTAATCAGTCCCGAAAGGTGATTCCACGCTATGACCACAAAATCCCCATTCGGGATGAAATAATGCCATGACAGTGACTGAATTCATGAGGAGGAGTCCCAAGAACCCCATCTTGAAAATTTGGTGTCAAAAGTCAAAACAATCACAGAGATATCTACATAAGTTGAAACCCCCCCCCCATTTATGCAATTATACAGCTTACCAGCATTTCTTCAGTTCGCAGTTGGCTTTGAAGAGTGCAGATGTGTTCCTGGTCCACTGAAGATTGTCATGCAGGGCTCCTGAGGTAGGTATAGGGTGAAGAGGTATGTGGGAAGGTCGGGTATGCAGAGGGTGGTCGCGGGTAGGCAGAGGGGGCAAGAGACTCAACAAGGGACCGTTTTCCTTTTTTTACAGGTTTTTGTTCTTTTTTAAAAAAGAAAAAGACAATGCAGGACTTTTGGCATGCTGGGGTGGGCTCCCAGTGTGCTACCTGGAAGTTTGTTTGGGGGGGAGTGGAGCCAATGGGAATTGGGCACCCCCGTCAGCCATACAGTGTGCTTCGGGGGGAGAGTGCATCAGCCAAGGGGGATTGGGCACCCCTTTGGCACACAACAAATAGGGGAGAGGCACATCATGCTGACAGGGATTGGGCTACCCTGTCGGCAAATGAACTGGAGAGGGGGCATGCCAAAGGGGGATTGGGCACCTCTATCGGCTTCACCAGGGATTGTGAGAGGTGGCAGCTGTCCATTGGCTTCCTGGGGACTGTGAGAAGTCAACTGAGAAGCCATTACCATGTTTATTGAAAGGGGACACCAGACAATGCAGCTGTAATTGACCACTGCAGTCTGGGATCACCCCGAAAACACAGCTGATTGTATAGTAACAGGGCGCTCACTGATTGCAGCGGTCAATTTCTTTGAGCATAGTGGCATGCTCATTAACTGCCATCATCAACAGCATGCTCCTCTATTCACTGCAGCAGAAACCAGCCCCAAAATGGACTACTGCTGTTTGCCACAATACTGCTGCGCCTCCACCACCCGCTACTGAAGCAAGGTGTTTCTTGCAAATGTGCAAGCAAACACAAAAAGACTACAGAATCATGCCCACATAGCAGGGCAAATCCAAGAGTCATTTCATGAGTCTCTTAGTCCAAGGGATTCAAAATGTAACAAACATTTCAGGATAACAAGCCCCATTAATGCAACTCCTGATGGACCTAGGCTATTGGATTTCTAACACTAGGTTTAAGCATTTGACAATGTTTGGTCTGAAATTGGTGCTTTCTATAATTCACAAGCCATGTGTAGCATGGACAAGTACTGAGCAAGCTCAACTGAACAAGTTTCTATACAAGTATAGTTAAGCCAGCAGTGAGCAAATGGGTAAAACATTTAATTGCTTCCCCTCATCATGAATCTGAACACATCTGAGCCACAAACTGTGAGGCCTGTACATGTGCAGGGTACTTTACTTATAGCACTTTAAATATAACATAAATTATAGTAATCCCGTAACTTGAAAAGCAATAATTCCACTGACAGACTTTCATATCATGAAGCATAGAACACTGAAGTAATAGCAGTTTCATGACGTCATCAATGCCCAAAGAAGAAATGTATGCATTTTCATAGGTTTTTTCTTTTATGTTACAGTATGTTGTAAATGGATCAGAGTACTTTCAAAGTGCAATAAATAGATGATAGTTTATTTTTTTTGTTTATTTATAAGAAGGATTGTAATATCTTTGAACCAGAGGTTTTTTACAGATGTTCCACATCAAGTACAAACAGTGCAGGGAATGCAGTACAGGATGACATAAATAAACGTAAGTGATACCATGAGCGATACCAAGAACAACAAGGGTAAAAGTATATACAACTATTTACAATTTATAATGAGTGAGGATAAACAAAAAGATCATGGAAGGTAACTGTTAAGGCATTCAGGCAAAAATAAGTCAAAGTAGAAAGCAAGGATAATAAAATGTACATAAGAGGCAACATGGGTGATACCAGGTACAACAAAGGAATAGGTATATACACCTGTTTACAGTTCATCACAAGTGATGATAAGCAAAAGATCAGGGAGGATGACATTAAGGAAACCAGGAAGGCACACTGAGCAACAAGATGCTCATCTCCTGGTGTGATCTGGGGAGGTGGGGAGGTGGGGGCAAAGGGAAGTGAAAAAAGAAAATGCATACATACATGCATAAACTCATTAAATAGAGACATACAAAGTTGCATAAGTTCACTTTTGCAACATTTGCAAAAAATATGAATGAACAGAAATTGTTACAATTAAAATGCACACATATGCTCAATACAGAGCATGTTACATTGATGAGTTTAGACAGAGCAGGAATTTGCATGTTCACTAAATACAACATTAACATGTTCACTAACTACAACATTAACATGCTCACTAAATACAACATTAACATGCTCACTAAATACAACATACAAGTTACATAGGTCCACTTGCAAACATTTACAAGCCATGTGGATGTACAGAGATGGTTACATTGATATTGTTACCATATGCTCAATACAGTGCTTGTTACATTTAGGTGCATTAAGAGGAACTAGCGTATTAGCAGGAATTAGTATAAAATGGGGGGATGATTGTACAGTTTAATAAGTTAATTTATGAGTACATGAGTTAGTACTTAAGAGCAGGTTGAGTTATAGGGAGGGTAGCAGAGGCACAGAAAGGCAGACATGGGAAAGGAAGGTTATGGCAGTTAAGAAAGAGGGCAAATTAAAGAGGGACAACAGTTTGGAAGGCATACAAAGTAGAAGGCAATGTAGAAACCAGCAGGGATGGGGGGTCAGCCAAGTGACTTAGTCTAACAGGGAAAAATGTGAGAGGAAGGTGAGAGAGAAAAAAAGAAGGGGGGGAGGTTGAGGACAGGGAGAGAATGATAGAAATTGAAAGATGGGTGAGGCAATCAAAAGATGACTTTGTCCTGAATGGTGTAGGTGTTAAGGGGCTGGGGGGGCATAAGGAGATACAAAATAAAATAAAATGGGGAAGGACTCAGGACAGAGGCCCTAGCCTGAAAATGTGATGTGGGCTTTCGCAGGGTGGTAAAAGTGAACACAGAGCAAGGACCATAGCTTAGGGAGGGCAGTAACAACTGTTTAGTAAAGAAAGATGCTGGCATAGTTTAGTTTTAATGGGGCCAAGGGGAGAGGTTGCTGAGCCAGGAAGGGGCTTGGAACCTAAAAGACTGATGCTTCTGGGCAGTACGGCAGGACCAAGTATTTTAACGTGGATGCTCTGCATGTGTTGAGTAGATTTGGTGCTGGCAGCAGAAGGGGCAGGGTGCTTGGTGGGGTTTTGCTAAGGTTAATTTTTTTCACAAATAGGCAAGTTTGGTAAATGACCCTACCCATGAGATTCAGCCAGTGTGTTTGTGCATAGAGGTCACAAGTATGGGTATACCTGGGGGTCCAGAGACAAGCCTACATGCCTTGTTGAAAGCTACAGTGATTCTTTTCAATGCAGAGTTGGTGGCAGCTCCATAGATAATCAGTCCATAATTGATGATGGAAACGATAGAGCTGGAGAGAGTAATTTTAAATGGAAAATGACATCTATACAACACCAGTGCTGATACATTTGCCTGATAAATATGTTTCTAAGATGCCAGTGAGGAATAATTTTGTCAGATAAAAGATGTTATTTTTGTTAATGATATACAGCATCAACTATCAAAATAATATAATGCAAGTTATAAAATGGGAAGAGACAATCATGCTTTCTGATGTGTCGCAAATCTGTTTAACTGGTCACTGGAAACAAGAGAAGTACCCAAAGACTGGAGGACAGCTGATGTAGTCCCCCTATACAAAGGTGGGAACAGAGAGGAAGTGGGAAATTACAGACCAGTCAGCCTGACCTCAGTATTGGGAAGATCATGGAAACACTACTGAAGGAAAGCATAATGGAATATCTTGTTGTCAACAGTCTACAGGACTCAAGGCAACATGATTTTACTGGAGGGAGGTCATGCCAGACTAACCTCATTCAATTTTTTGACAGGGTGACAAGGGAGGTGGATCGGGGGGGGGGAGTGGACATGGCCTACCTGGACTTCAGCAACGTCTTTGACACTGTACCACATAGAAGGCTGTTAAGCAAGATAGGGAACATGGGAGTGGGTAGGATGGTGATGCAGTGGGTGGGGAACTGGCTGGATTGTAGGACACAGAGGGTAGTGGTAAATGGCTGCCACACCACAGAGGAAAGGGTGACCAGTGGGGTGCCACAGGAATCATTGTTGGGTCCAGTCCTTTTCAACATCTTTATGAGCAACATTACAGAAGACCTAGAAGGGAGAATATGCCTGTTTGCTGATGACACAAAGCTCTGCAACAGGGTGGACACACCGGAGGGTGTGGATAGAATAAGTAGAGATCTGCAGAAGCTTGAGAACTGGTCAAGGGAGTGGCAGTTGAGATTTAATGCAAAGAAATGCAAAATAATGCATATGAGGCACAAAACCCAGGGACAACATGTCGGGGGGAGTTACAGAATGCTCCAAGCAGGAAAGGGACTTAGGGGTTATCATCTCTGATGACTGCAAGGTAGGGAGTTAGTGCGACAAGGCAGCAAGAAAAGCAAACAGGATGCTGGGTTGCATAGGCAGGGGTATCACCAGTAGGAAAAGGGAGGTAATAATTCAGCTATACAAGACACTAGTGAGGCCACACCTTGAGTACAGTGTCCAGTTCTGGAGGCTTTATCTGCATAAGGACATAGGGTGAAGGCAGTGTAGAGAAGGGCAACCAAGATGGTGCAAGGATTACATCACAAAACCTTTAGGGAAAGGCTGAAAGACTTAAATATGTACTCATTGGAGAAGAAGAGGGAGAGGGGGGATATAATGGAGACATATAAGTACCTCACGGGGAAGAACAAGGTGCAGGAAAACACAATTTTTCATAGGAAAAGATGTTCCAGGACTAGGGGACATGGGATGAAACTGGAGGAAGGGAGGTTCGGAGGGAATGTGAAGAAGAATTTCTTCACGGACAGAGTGATGGACAAAGGGAATGCCCTGCCAGGGGAGGTGGTGAGGGATGAAATGATTACAGAATGTAAGAATGCATGGGATAGGTATCAAGGAATTCTAGTAACCTAGTTCTAGAAAAGCTTGAAGAAGCAAAGTATGTGTGCACATAGGCAGACTAGTTGGGCCATAGGCCCTTATCTGCCATCAGCATCTATGTATCTATGACTGGTCATTACCTGTGCGTGAAATCTGTTTCAGGCATAGGTTATAACAAGTTTGTAAAAGCAGGACAGCAAACAAAATCACTGTGCCATTAGAATACACAAGTTTGAAATGTTACCATTGCATAGTGAAAATCTTCAACTGGGCCCTAAAAATAAAACTACTTTAAATAAAAAATAAAATAAATTAATTAAATGTTGTTTTGCTGATTATCACTCTCTCCTTACACACATAAACAAATTAAAAACACTAAGTATTGTTTATAGTTTTCATTACAACCATCTTTGCTGACAATGAAAAATCCCCCTTCTATCTTACCTGCTCAGCAGGGAAATCTCTTCTGCTTGTCCAGACAGTGAGATAATTTAGTCTGTGGCTCTAGAAGAGGCCAGTGTCATATATTGTTAGCCTTTGTTCTGTACAAAAATTGGCCTGTTCAAAATCCTTATAGTATATGGGTGCTGCCTATTGTCAATGGATTTCAGCAACTGCTGAAATCTTGTTGTAGTACAGTTCAAAGGTCAAAAAAGTTGTTGTACTATCGTTCTGACATCACATCGATAGTACAACAACTTTTTACCCTTGACCTGCTGACTGATTGGCTTAGAGGACGCCCTATAGAAAAAAAAACAAAAAAACATGGCGGTGCGATTTAGCGAGCGCCGAACAGCGGAGCCACCGACTGAGAAGTCAGGAATCGGGACACAGAGAGCCATACATGGCTCCTTTTCTATAAACAATTGCTTCTATTTTTTCTCACTGATTAAAATAAAATAAAAAAAAATGATGTGCTGAGGAGCAGGACGGAGCCTAAGTGGGAACGGCCGCAAGTAGCAGCACCAGAGGGGAAACGGGAGCAGCGCCTATGGCAAGTAATGAAAAAAATAAATGTAAAAACAAAAAAAAAAACATATACTATAAAAAACAGTGGATGGGTGAACATCCACAACTAAGTCTGCATCCCCATCTCGGGCAGTTGATGACATCAACGAGACCTCTCGAGCTTCGCTCTTGAGGTCTCTGTGATGTCATCAACTCCTTCGATGGAAACACAGCCTTGTTGTGGATGTTCACCCATCCACTATTCTATATGTTGTGCACATTCTAAACTATTGTGTGCATTCCAAAGTGGTGGTGTGTACATTCTGAACAGTTGTTCTACACAGTTCAAAGGTCATACAATTTTACATTTCTTTTATTCCACACCTAGTTACTTACTTACTAACCATCCAGTGCCCAGAGTTGTACCTTTTAACTTTCAAAAATCTGTAAATTTGATTTTGATAATTGAGCAGAACAAAGAAATGGCAAGATTTTTTGTTTTCACTTCAGCGGGGGGGGGGGGCTGTCACTCCAGTGTAAAAAAGCATATACTATATGAAATAATATATGGGAAAAACATTCTGCCAGTGGAACTGAGCAGAATTTTGAATCCCTGTATTCCATGGTAACCATGCCATGATAAACATTGCATATCTTGAATGTGGGGAAAAGCAAAGAAAAAGAAAAACAGCATGAAGACAGTAGGCAATAATACTTTATAAACAAGAGAAAAGGTGGGAAAACTATTTTTTTGTTCATTTGAGTGATGCTCCTTTGCTTTTCAAGTTTTAATGTATCAAGAGACCAAGGTTACATGGACTGAGAGAAAGAGAGAGAGAGAGAGAGAGAGAGAGAGGGGCGTTTAGTAGAGTGGCTGCAATTCTGTGTTGTCCTCCCCCTTCACTAAGCAAAAACAATCAGAAGCAGCATTTTTTATTTTCTAAACTGCAAGATGTCAATGCGGAGGGGGAGGTCAGACAGCTCTCCTGATACATTAAAACTTAAACAGCAAAGAATGGAACTATATATATATATATATATATATATATATATATATATATATGCTGCCTGTCTGCCTGTCTATCTGTCTGTCTGTCTATCTATCTACCTACCTACCTAAATGAGACTCACAATAAATTCTACTACGGCACTACATGGACATATCTCTGTTGTGGGGGCAGTCACCATCAGTCATGTTCTCATTAAAGAAAAAAATGCAACTATGGATGCTGCCAAAGGACAAACACCCAATAGCTAACCAGGCAGAAGGACTATTTTTTCATAAATTCACTAAATGACAGCCTTTTTTCATAGATAAACCTATTTATCTAGTTTTAGAATGCTTTTAAAAAACATAGCTCATTTTATTAGTGCAATAAGACACTCTGGGGGTGTGCATGGGGCTGAAGGCACTTGGCCTGCAACCTCATACCTCACTACACCCCTGGACATGTGGTAAAATCTCTTTCATGCACACCCTGTCATGTATTATTGCTTACATGTTAGATATGTCAAAAGCAAAGACAATGGGCTGGATTCTCAGAGCACTCTGAAGGTGGAAAACTACCCACAAGTCCCCAAAAGTTCTGCAGTTGTGAAAAAAATGGGAAATTGTGCTGAGTGGTATACACAAACTTTTTGCAACTGCAGAAAAAATACACTGCAGACTGTGGAAAAAAGTGCAGCTGTGGAAGTTCCTGAAAAAAAAATGCCATTGAAAAGTATGGCATAACTCCTTAAAGGCTATTCTCAGCTAGTGTTTTTTGGAAGTTGTGGAAAAAATGTTGCACATATGCTGCATCACAGAGGGTGAGGCACAACTCTCCCTGAGCAACATACAGTGTAATAACAATTGAAATACAATTATAGTGGAGGTTCAGGCACCAAGCAACAGCAAACCAGTCGGTGTATAGTAAGGTCAGTTGTTACAACAAAAATAGCACACATCTTCATTGAAAAGCAATAAATGACAACCACTAGACCCAGTGCAGCCATAAAGGAGCCCCACAGGCAGTAGAGGCAGAGCTGGTAACAGCCTGCAGTGGGTGCTACTAAAGCAGGCATCAAAAACACTCCAGGGAGACACACAACCATCAGTTATAGACAGCCACTATGGTGCATGGTTCTGTTGGTACTAGTGCTGCAGTGGTCCCAGTTGAGGGACTGGCTGCTGGTCTCTCTCTGTGAGTACTTTCTGCTGCATCTATGATAAGACAGTCAAAGTCTGCTGCTCCAGTTAATATGGATCACCTGGTGTTGTGCCTGCTGAGCCTTTTCCTCATCTGTGGATCTGCATTTGTAAATTTTCAGCAGCTGCGGAAAAAATTTTGCAGATTTTCGGCACTTGCAGAATTTCGCAACTTGCCTGTTTTGCGATTTTTCGGCAACTGCGGAAATTTTCTTTGTGAATATGCTGCAACTAAATTTCGGCAGTGCTACAAGCCATTTTTCCACAACTATAGAATTTTTGACTCTCTTTGAGAATCCAGCCCAATGTATTGTAGTTTAAATATGTCATAATGATATACTTAACCAGTGGGACAGCAGCTGAAACAATTAATTTATTTATTTAGTTATTTATTTCAAATGTTTTACCAGGAAAGGCATACTGAGTTTGTATCAGCTCATTTTCAGATGCATACTAGAGGGAGAAGGTAGAGGAGAGAACAACGCAAACACAATGTTCAAAATGCAGTAATACTGAAATAAGTACAACAAAATAAGCAATTACAAGCAATGCTACTGAGCAGAAATTATGCAATTCGATAAAATGAGCTTAACAGGCAATGTATCTGAGCAGGAATTATGCAACACAATGAATTACAGAAGAAGAACAATATGCAGTGAGCAACAATGCAATTACAAGAGGGGGAGGGCAGTGTCTGAAAACTGGGAAGAGAGGGCTGTACTAGTGACAGTGTAGGGTGTAGGGCAGTGGACAGGTAAGCAATAAGTCATGATGGGGTGTGCATTACGGTGTGATGACTGCACTCCTAGGGGCATAGTTAGGCATGAGGCCGAAGGCCAAGTGACGGTCGTACCTAGGAGTGCGGTTATCACACCGTAATGCACAACCCTGAAGTGTCCTATTGCGCTTATAAAATAGCCTTTTATATTTAGAAGCAGTTTTTATAAACACATTTTAAATAAGTAAAAATGTAAGTGAATCTGTGCTTTTAACACAAAATAGTCCTTCTGCCTATTGGTGCTAGGTTAAAGTAGTGTTATACAGTGTGTGCCTCCCTGCCAGCTTAAGCTTCATATTCCCCTGCCAGCTACAGCAATTTACAAATGCTGTTTTCCTCATTCTAAGTATGACACATAGCTCCCTTAATTTATTTCATTCTTTTCACTCTGCAGACAAAACTAGAAGGAAGCCGTGACAGAGGCTTCTCAGTTCCCCAATGCTGTAAGCATGAGTGTGGTTCAGAACCGCCACACTCACTGACAGCATCATGAACTGTTCACTCTGTCCTAAAAGCTAAACAGCAGGGTGAGTCATTTACCACCTTCCCCCTTGGTTTTTATAGAGTATTAATGCATACTTTCTTCATTCTGTGTTTTTTCCTCTGTGTTGCCCCACATTCAAGAAATGGAATGTTTATCATGGAATGTTTACCATGGAATACAGAGATTCATAATTCTGCTCAGTTCCACTGGCAGAATGTTCCTCTTCTAACATACAGTATATACACATACAAAGGCCCTTTCTAAAGCCACAGACTCAATTATCTCACTGTCAGGGAAAGCAGAAGAGATTTTGCTGATGAGCATGGTAAAATTAGAAGGGGGATGTTTCACTGTCAGCAAAGAAACAGTTGTAATGAAAACTATAAACAATACTTATTGTTTCTAATGTATGTGTGTAAGGAGAGTGTGATGATCAAGGAAAAACATTTAATTAATTTGTTTTATTTTTTATTTAAGGTAGATTTATTTTTAGGGTCCAGTTGAAGGTTTTTACAGTGTAAAGGCAACAGCCATGTTTGTGAAGGAAAATCAGTTCTGGATCTAGGGAGACTGATGGAAGATAGTTCTGGCTGTAGGAGGACTGATTTGCTTATTGTGTGATGTGGTTTAAGACCAGGATAACTGTGTGTATACAGAGACTTAATATACAGTCAGCTGATGTCTCTTGGCCAATGAGATTTTTAGATTTTCTCATGACATTTTATAAAGGTCAATGTTTAATGATATCATAGTGCAGCTACAGTATTCAGCATTCTAACCAGAGTTGTGAGATCATGATCAAAAGCTATAACTCCAAAAGAAAGCTCATTTGAAAGCTTTACATTTGAAAATGCGTGCTATGAACTTGACATGTAATTGCCTGACTTAGAATATGCCACTGATCATCATTTGTGAGGGGCAGGACCTTCATAACTCACTCATGGCTTTGCCACCTGCAATTACGGTGTGGCTCCATCACTCACATGAATAAATGATGAAGGGTGGAGGAGCTTGAGCAAGATGGCTGCATGAGTTTGCTATTCCATTAAAGAGCTGCTGATGCCTCAAAGAAAACAAAAACATAATATTTATGTACAATTTTCTCTCATTCTATATGTATTCAATAGATTTCTCCTCCCCATTACTCATCACTGAGAAATGTGCATGGAAACATGCTCTGCATCCCTTGAAGTTCTTCTGCCTCTTTAGCTTACTCACTAATTCATGTCATAGTCCTCTGTTGTGATATCACAATCTGTTGTCATGGGAATAATTGTGATGTTACAAAATGAGCATTATGACCTTAGGTAGGGAGAAAGCAACAGGAATAGATGATCTCTTCAGAATAACGTTCCCATTTTCATGCAGATGGCCTCAGTAATAAATAATGGGGAGGAGAAATACAGAACTAATAAGAAACATAAGCTTAACTGTGTTTAAATATTATGTTTTGTTAAAGCTGTCCTAATGGAATCAGCTGTTCTTTAAACTTTTTGTACAACCGCTGTTTTGTCAGTTTGTCAAATTTTTCTCTTGTTCTATGGAGCTGTGTTCAAAATCTAAGGCTTCTATATTTGAAATGACAGAGGTCGTGTTGAAGAAAGCACAGACGTGAGTGCTAAAGAAGATGTACAGTACAAGCAGTGGTCCATTGATCAGTATGTGTCTCATGAAGAAGTCACCTGTGATTAGAAACAGGTATCAGTGTCCGGGGTTACAGATTCGAAAGAGCAGCCCAAACCTGCAAACATATGCATGAGTGGATATGCCTGCACACACTTCCATCCAGTGTGTGTGTGTGTGTGTGTGTGTGTGTATGTATGTGTGGGGTGGGCATACACACATGGGCATTCCGGCTATGCATCCACAACCATTTTCATTTTCCACAGATGTCTGTGTCTCCTCCCACTATTATCACCTTTCAGCCTTCTTACTAGGCCCTGTTAATCAGTGCCCACTTGAGGACTCCTCAGATCATTCACTCCTACTATGCCTTTTCATTCCCATCACTGGGAGAGAAGTATGGGCCCCCTATAAATAGTACAGTGATGCTCAAACTGTAACCTGGGCATTGCTTTTCCTCTTGATATATGTATAAATGTGTCCTTCATGCAAACAGTGTGTTTTATGGGGATTATGGCAGATCTTAACTGTTTCACATGGAATGTGAGAGGCTTAAACTCACCAGTAAAGATGAAAAAGGTGTTGTCATATTAAAAAAAACAAAAACCTCAGGTGACATTGTAGCAGGAGACAAAATTAAATAAAAGGGACCACAATCTCCTGAAAAGAGACTGGGTAGGCCAGGTAATTCATGCATTGGTCCCCACTAAAAAAAGAGGGGTGGCAATATTCATCCACAGGCAACTATGGTGGTCTGTCATCATGACTAAAGCAGACCTGCAAGGTCGGTGGGTTTACGCCATATTTCAGACACCCAATGTCTGTATCTTTAGTGGGAATCTATATGCCCCAAATGAAGAAGACCCCGAGTTTTTCCACCAGGCATCACAAAACATACTTAATATGAGCAATGGAGGAATCCCCACCCTGGTAGAGGTTAATTTCAATTTGGCCCTGGACTGTCATCAAGGCACAGGTCAGGAAGGATGGGAATAATCGGGAGCAGTTGTAGAATTCGCAACAATTTTTTATTAGTATTAGCAGTAACATAAAAAAATAAACTTGTTCAGTGTAACTATTTACAAAGGCAGAATAAATAGAGAAGATTCATCTGAGTTTTCCTTCAATCTCTATGTCGTGTAAGCAATTGCAGTTCTGTCTTATAAGTCTTTGAAACCCCCCTTCTTAACAAGCATCCTGTTTTTTCTAAAATTTGCTTGTATATATCAAGCAGGAGCAGCTAGAACACAGTGTCCCAGAACTAAGGCTTCTTCTCCACAGCTTCTGCAAAAGGTTTAAAAACTGCATTTCAGGTTAACCCCTTGAGTTCTAAATAGCTTTTCAGTCATCTCAAACTATAATTATATACATTTCAACAGTAACACTATATAATTTCTAAACAAGGGATCCCATTATCAGTTACATTTCCACATAATGATTTGCATATATTTTTATACCAGCAGATATGCAAGGGAGGAAAAGACAGAACAGCAAGGGAAGACTGAGAGACAGTGAGAGGCAAAGAATTGCGAGACTATCAGGGTCTCATAGGAAAATTTGGTTGCACAACCAGACAGAGAAGAGACAGGAAAGGAAAGAACAGAACAGAACAGATCCCTGCATTCAAACTCTCCATAACAACTGGGACAGGGTCCTATTCAACCCTGTCACATTGGACCCACTGGTTGTTAGGAACTTGGGAGCAGGAGAAACTCACAGGAAGAGTCACACCGCACTGCACAACCTGATGAGAGACCAAGGCCTCATGGATGTTTGGAGGGTATTGCACCCATGGGGATGGGACTACACCTTCTACTCTCAGGTACATGAGATGTACAGTCATCTGTATTTTTTGCTCACCTCCCCCCAGATTATGCAAGTGGCAGTGGCAACAGTGATTCTCCCCATAGTCATCTCGGATCATGCCCCTGTACAGTTCTGCATTTTGTGGGGCCCCTCTGCCCCAAAATCAACTTCATGGAGACTGGATTACCTGTTAATGAAAGACCCCACTTTTGTGGCATGGGCACAGAAAGAGGCCAAAGATTTCTTCCAGGAGAACCCAATTGGGGACACTACAGTGAGAACAAGTGGGAAGTCTTTAAGGCCACCATGTAGTACTATAGGGTACGCGGTAGCCAGAATATAGAAAAGGGAAGCCCAGCTGACAGAACTGGAAGGGGAACTGAAATAGCGGAGAGTGAAAACAAGAAACAGGCCAGGCCCAACCACCATACCCCACTGAGGTTGTGCAGTGTGGTGTGACTCTTCCCGTGAGTTTCTCCTGCTCCCAAGTTCCTATCAACCAGTGGGTCCAATGTGACAGGGTTGAATAGGACCCTGTCCCAGTTGTTATGGAGAGTTTGAATGCAGGGATCTGTTCTGTTCTTTCCTTTCCTCTATGTTAGATGGAAAATATTGGGTCTGAGGATGAAGATTAATGACTTACTGTCCAGAAAGGCTGAAGTCTCTGTCCTTAGACTAAAACAGAAGTACAGGGAAGGTGGGGAAAAAGGAGGAAAGGTACTGGTGTACAGGCTAAGGAGGCAACAAATGGAGAGATACATAGCTGGGCTCAAGGACAAGGAGGGGACAGTCCACAGAGCCACCTTAGGGTTGAACAAGGTTATGGAAACCTTTTACACATCCCTGAATGCCTCCTTGAGGGTGGTGCATCCACAAGAAATCCAAGACTTCCTACATTCAGTCCACCTCCCATCTATCTCACAAAAGCAGACAGAGACTCTAGACTCACAGTTGACCACCGAGGAGATACAGGCAGCACTACTTGCACTGAAACCAGGGAACGTTTCAGGGGGGGATGGCTATACCATAGAATTTTGGCAGGCCCTTGCTGACACCATATCCCCAGTTCTGCAACAGGTATATAAAGAGGCTGAGGCAATGGGGAAATCCACCCCCCATGATGTGTGAGGCAGTTATAACCATCCTCCCCAAAAAAGGGAAAGACTCTACCTCCCTGGGCAGCTATCACCCCATATCAATGATTAATGTAGACAGCAAAATTTACACAAAAACAATTGCACTTAGGCTCATTCCCCTTTTACTGCAATTGATCCACCCCACCCAGGTGGGATTCATTCCAGGCCATTACAGCGTGTACCATATCCGGACACTGGTCAACCTAACCCATATTGCTGGACACCTTCCAATCCCGACTCGACAACGGCAGTAACAATTAACTTTGAAAAGGCCTTTGACTCACTGGAGTGGGATTACCCTCCATGCAGTCCTGAAACATTTAGGATTTGGGCCTTGGTTCAGGATCTGGATTGAATCCTTACACAACTTCCCAACCACCTGGGTTCCCACCAACTCCACTGTGTCACAACCATTTCAACTTGGGAGAGGCACAAGGCAGGTCTGCCCCCTCTCTCCCCTCTTATTTGTGTTAGTGGTCAAACCCCTAGCAGCCAATATAAGACAGCATAAGGAGATCTTCGGTCTGGTAGTGGGAGGAGAATATTCTACTCTCTTGTAATGCAGATGACCTGTTAGTGATGGTCTCCAATCTAACTAAAGGCCCTCCCCCCCTCTCTTGGAGACCCTGCAAGCATGCCATAGGTGGTCTGGGCTCCATTTAAACCAGACAAAAATGGGGGTACTCCCCCTTAATCATCTATGCTCCCCCCCAGGACCTGAATGCCTCAGGCCTCAGATGGGTGGTGGATAGGGATGCAACAAATTTAAATTCCGCCAGCGAAGTGGCCAAGTTCACCTGGTGGAGCAATGTGTGAAATTTTTTGGCCTAAGGCGGAACTTCCCCTAGGTGAAATTCTGCCTTCTGTGGGTGAAATTTCGCCTTCCACCAGCAAAATTCTGCCTTCCATGGGTAAAATTTCACCAAGGAAGGCAAAATTTCACTAAGGAAAGTGGAATTTCGCTGCAGAAAATTGAAATTCCACAGGCAAATTTCACCAGAAGGTGACATTTTAACTGTTCTGCTGGGCAAAATTTTGCCACTCCAGCGAGGCAGCATTTCGCTCTGTGAAATGGGCGAATTTCACTGATTACTCTGTGAAGTGAATTTCGCTCACTTCGCCCACCACTAGTGGTGGAGGGAATCACCTATTTGGGGATCAGATTTTCAGCCAAACTATGGGAGCACAATCTCCACCCCTTGATAGCTGAAATAAGGGAGGATATGACTAGATGGAACAATCTCCACCTTACCTTACTGGGAAAGGTAGCTGCTATCAAAATGATAACAGCACCCAAGATGTTTTAAAAGTTGGCACACATACCCCTGGGGCCCTCCTGCCAAATGGGCTTTAAAAATCGACAAATTAGTGGGAAGCTTCCTGTGGGGTGGCAAACCCCCTAGATACAGTCAGAATAAAATGAGGTCCCACTTGAAGTAGGGGGATGGAACCTCTCCTGGTTTGAGAGATATAAATGGACATTACAAATTACACAGATGCTCCAATGGTTCTGTCCCAGGATGGACCTTTCCACCCCCCAATGGGTGGCCATAGAGATGGGGGTCTGTCAAAAAATGCCACTCCCATTACTACTATACAACACTCCCCAGGCTAAGTTACACCCCACTATAGGGCCTACCATGTAGAAATGGAACAAGGTGCAGAGAAGGCTGGCAACAAATCTCACCCCATTCAAGATGGCCCCTCCATGAGGGAACAAACATATCTGAATAGACAGGTGCCCAGTGCACTAGAAGGATTGGGAAGGCAAAGGCCTAGAGGGGGTGGCAGACTTGCTAGCCTCAAAAACCACAGCAATAGACTCATTTGCCAATCTGCAGACATGATGGGATCTCTCCAGCTCAGACTTCTGGAAGTATCTGCAGATCCGGAGTGCAGTTCAGGCTTATGATAGAGCTAGACCCACAGGGCAGACCACTACTGTACTTCCAGCTTGGTTGGCCACCCCCAAGGGTAGGGCCAGCAAAATATACTCCATACTTAGGGACACTCTCCCCAGTTAGTCTGACCACTCCAGAGAGAAATGGGAAGGAGCCCTAAGGATGGATATCAGTGACCAGCAGTGGAAATAATACTGGATGGGGCACACAAGAATTCTGTGGATGCAAAAAGTAGATTAATTCAAAACAAAGTCCTGCACTTCTGGTACCGAACCCTGATGGTGCTTCATCATGCCAGGGTTTTGAGCTCCAATCTCTGCTGGAAGTGTCAGGAGAGGGAGAGGGATCTCACTCACATTCTTTGGGAATGTCCCAAAATACAAGGGGTATGAGATCACATCTGTGAACTGGGGTCTAAGGTGCTGAACAAACCATCCACAGGTCTGCTCAACTGCTTCTTCTAGGAATGAAGCCCATACCCCCACACCTGAATGGGCCAGAACATAGATGGGTGGCTCTTTTATCCATGCAAGCAAAGCGGCTCCTCCTGTGCAGATGGAGAACCACAGAGGTACCCTCGGCCCAGGAGGTCACTGCATGTTTGGTACAAATAGCATCCATGGACAGACTTACCCATGTGACTAGGAATATGCTGGCAGCATACACTGCCTGCTGGACACCCTTTCTCCAAAATGTCACCCTCAAAACTGGACTAGGCAGGTAAACCAGCATTGGAAGTAAGGAGTTATATTTATTTGGTACATGACCTTAGCAGAGTGTTCAATGTGACAAAGCCCCACATGGTAGCATGCATAACCCTGAATGTAAATAGTTGTGTTTGTTAGTAGTTTATAGCAAGAATAGTGGTTCTTTGTGTTCTCTTATTTTAGGGTGAAGGTTGCCTTGCAACAACACTAGTCCCTTAGGAGCGCAACACCTCATGGCTTGGAGCACTGAAGCCCTGCACCTCCAGCCCTCCACTGATGAAGTGTCACAGCGTATATGTAGGTGAGTGACAATATGTAGCTCTGATATATATTGCAAAAAAAATAAATGTTCGGTTATGAGTGTAACCAGCAATCTACATCTGACAGACTCCATCTGTGATTGTATGTAAAAATTGGAACTCTCAATAAAAACTTTAACTGCAAAAAATAAACACTCATTTATAATCGCAAATTATACCATGATTTCCCTATGGGAAAAAAACAATAGCTAGTTATTATAACACAGTAACGTGCAGTAAATCACATGTCACAAAATACTGCATGACAAAAGGGCTTAATTGCCATTGAATTACACTGTTCTCTGCAGTATGCTGCAGTATTTTGTGATAAACTGCAGCATTACTGCATTGCACCCTGGCTGGCACCACTGTAGTTGTTATGTGACAGTCACACACAAGGGTTTGCTGTGAGGCACAAGGGCTTTAACCACCAGGAAATGTGGTTATCGCATAATAACCAACACACTAAAGAGTTTTATTTCACTCATAAAAATGAAGGAAAAATTACCCACTGCCCTACAGTACTTGCAATATTCTGTTGCCTACCGCTCACTGCAAGAGCGGGGAACATTCATGAAAGGACACATGCCAGCATAGGGCTGCCCCCTCTACAGCCCCACCTCCCTAGGAAATGGCTGCTATATTTCTTAGGATATTTAGTAAGAATACTATGTATTAACTTAATTGTTTCCCTGTGCAGCACTCTGAGACTTCAGGATAAGGCACTATATAAATAAAGTTTGCCTTGCCTTGCTTCCCATTGTGGTTGTCAACATTTCCCTGGAGGAATAACTTAAAAAAACATGTCTCATTTCTTTCTCTGCCCCAGCCATTAGGCTTTCATCCGTGATCAGGCCTTGAAAATATTGTGCAGTATAATCACTGCTTTTAGTGGCATTTTTATGTCCACCCCATCCACAGAAATGGTTGTTCTAGCACCTGACTACAATCCCATACAACATTTCTGGGAATTAAAAAAAGACTTCAGTTTGTGGGGGGAGAAGGTGTCAAGGAAGATTTGTTTTTTTTTCACACTGTAGCATTTTATATACTGTACAGGACAGTTGCTGTGTATGGAGTGGGTGCAGATTTTTAAAGTTAATAGGCAATATGGTATTTGTTTGGGTGGTGGCGAGCAGGAGGTGGTGAGTTTTTTTTGTTAACTTTACCAAGATGTTAGTCAGAAATTTATTAAACAAGGTTTTGATAGGCATTACAATGGAGTGGGTGATTTTCCCTGGTTGCCAAAGAGAATGCAAAACCAAACATAAATACTTGGCTTCTGAAGCATTCCAGACAATCAGGATGCAGGAAATTACCAAATACATTTTTAATGGTTATCCTAAATGATCAGGACATATTCAACTAATAATCAGCATAGAAACATTGAAAAGAATGGCAGAAAAAAAAAGTAAAACATTGGTCCATCCAGTCTCCTCATAAAACCCTAACAAACCTATTGTCTATAATGGTTCTAATCCACAACATCCACCCATGTGCTCCCTGCCCTACCACTATCATCCTGAGCAACCACTAAGCCCTTCACTCTGCCCCAATCGTGTTTGAAACCACTGATAGATTTGGCGCCCACCACATCAGCTGTCAGATTGTTCCATGGCTCCACCACCCTTTTTATAAAATAAAAATTCCTCACATTCCTCTTGTACCTCCTCCCATCAGTTTCAATTCATACCCTCATGTTCTTGGTCCACTAGTCATGCTAAATTATTCCCAATAGTTTACTTTGTTCATTTCTTCTAGTAATTTGAAGGTCTCTGTCATACCTCCTCTCACTCATCTGGCCTCCAGTGATTACATGTTCACTTCCTCGAGGAGATCCTCATAAGATCTGTCCTGCTGGCCACCCTATGTTGCACTGCCTCCAGCATGTCCTTATCTTTTGAACATATGAACATATGAAACTTGCCAGTAAATAAAGGCCTAGAGGTCTAGTAAGTCTGCTTGAACGTGCCGCTAGCACCTCTTATTCTGCAGCTGCCCTTCTCTCCCACCCTTCCCTTCCCTTGACTTCCTTCTTGCCCTGTCCCAGTCCCTTTTGAAGCAATCCAATGTTCTACTGGATACCACTTCTGCTGGTGATACATTCCACCCAGCTACCACCCTCTCCGTAAAAAAGTGCCTCCTCAACTCCCTCCTGAACCTTCCTCCCTCTAGTTTCATATCATGGCCTGGGTGTCCCTCCCCCCCCCTTACTTTGAACAGCCACTCCGTACCTGTCTTGTTTATTCCTTTCATGTACTTGAAGGTTTCAATCATATCCTATCATAATCATAGGCTGTACAATGGCCTGCTTAGACCATACCTTGAGTACTGTGTGCAGTACTGGAGACTGCACTTGAGGAGGGACATCCAGCTCTTGGAAAGGGTTCAGAGGAGAGCAACCAAAATGATCCTGGGGCTAGGGGAGTTGACAAATGAGGAGAGACTACAGGAACTCGGCCTGTTCTTGTTGGAGGAGAGGAGGAACCACAGGGACATGACTGAGGTCTTCAAGTACCTCAAGGGAACCAATAGGGTAAATCAGGAAGGGATCTTTGGGCTAAAGGAGGGTGGTATCACCAGAAGGTATAGTTTGAAGCTCGAAGGATGAAGGATGAGGGGGGAAAGGAGGAGGAGGTATTTCAAAGAGAGGGAGGTGGAACCATGGAATGTGCAGTCTGGTGAGCTGGTTCTGGCTTCTATGGTGGAAGGGTTCAAGAGAGGGTGGGACAGGTACAGAAAGGGGATGAAGCAAAGGTTGGCTTGCCCCAGGGGGGCTGGAAAGGAGGTCAGGAGAAACAGGAATGTGATAAGGAGGGATGGCTTCGGTACCCACTCAGAGTTCTGAGGCATGAGCAGACTCAATAGACCATAAGGCCTAATCTGCTGGCGGCTAGGATGTTAGTATGTTATATCCCCCTGTCCCTCCTCTCCTCCAGTGAGTACATGTTCAACTCCCTCAGCCTCCTCTTGTATGGTAAGTCCCCCAGCCCCTTGATCATCTTTGTTGCCCTGCGCTACACCCCCTCCAGTAACTTAATGCTCCTCTTCAGATATGGGTGCCAGTACTGCACTCAAAGTCCCCCAGCCCCTTGATCATCTTTGTTGCCCTGCGCTTCACACCCCTCCAGTAACTTAATGCTCCTCTTCAGATAGGGTGCCAGTACTGCACGCAGTACTCCAGTTGCTGTGTAACTAATGATCTATGCAGTGGCACAATCACCTCCTCCCTCCTCAAGGATATACCCGTTGCAATGCAACCCAGCATTTTGTTGGCCTTTGCAGCTGCCTTCCCACATTGTGCCGAGTTGTTCATTGACCCAGTAATGAGCACTCCCAGATCCTTCTCCTCCTCCTCCTCTGTCTCTGCTAGCTGGTAACTCCTCCTTGGGGTTTTCACCCCAAAATGCAGCATCTTGCTCTTTTTGGCATTGAACCCCAGTTTTCAGGTGTCCAACCAGGTTTTCAGCTTTGCCAGATCATCCTGCAACCCCTGCCATCCCCCCAGGTCATCCACCACTGCTCCCATCTTGGTGTCGTCAGCAAACAGATTGGTCTTGCTCTTGATGCTCAATGATATGTCTGCAATGAATATCCCAAACAACACTGGTCCCAACACTGAGCCCTGCGGAACACTGCTCATCAATACCCTTGGGAATGAGAGCTCTCCACCCACCACCACCACCCTCTGTTGCCTTCCCTGAAGCCAGTTCCCTACCTATCCCACCAGCTTGCCACCCACCCCTGTGCCTTCTAACTTACTTCCCAGCCTCCCATGTGGCACAGAGTTGAATGCCTTACTGAAGTCCATGTATAGGACATCCACTGCATGACACCCATCCAATTGCCAAGTTACCCAGTCACAGAACTCCACCAGGTTGGTTCAGCAGGGTCTGCCATGTACTGTACGAAGCCATGTTGTCTGCTGTCCTGTAGTCCTTTGGCCTCCAGGGGGGCCACTTGCCTCTCCTTCAGTATAGTCTCCATCAGCTTACCCACGATGGGTGTGAGGCTCAACAGTCTGTAGTTCCCCAATTCATCATTGGGGCTGCTCTAGTGGAGGGGCACCACATGAACCATCCTCCAGTCCTGAGGTACACACCCTGAGTGTAGTGAAGCATTAAATATGTCTGCCAAAGGTCCCACCAGGACCTCTGCCAGCTCCTTCAGTACCCTGGAGTGGATGCCATCTGGGCCTGGCGCCTTGTCCACCCTCAGTGCCCTCAAACCCTCCAGAACCCTGCCCTCCATGATTTCCCCATTTGTCACCCCCCACTTATGCCCTCCCTCCCCTTGGCTATCTCCCCCCTCTTCTCCTTAGTAAATACTGAGCGGAAGTAATCATTTAAAGTTTCTGCCTTATCACCCCCTGCTTCCACCCAAGCCCCCCATTCCTAATCCTTACTATATGGTCCTTACAGTTGCTTTTCTCCCTGATGTACCTGAAGAAATTCTTCTCCCCCTTCTTAATGCCCTGCACCAACCTGAGCTCCGTAGACACCTCGGCTGCCCTTACTGCCCTTGTCACCTCCTTCGATTTCTTCAGGTACTCGTCCCCCTCCCTGTTTTCTTGTACTTCCTAAAGCATCTCTTTTCCTCCTTACCTTTTCCATGACCTCCTTGCTCACCCAGCTAGATTTCTTTGCCCTAGCCTTCTTGCTCTGGGCCTTGCTGCAGGTTCTGGTTGCCTCCACTATCCCCAGCTTTATGAGTTCCCACCTCTGGTTAGTGCCCATACTGGGTTGAATTCTGGCCAGGCACCCTTTTATGACTTCCCCCATCCTCCCAAAATTGGCCCTCCCGAAGTCCAGCACCCTTGTGCTGAACTTCTAGGAGACCCTCTGCTGTCTCATTTCTAAGCAGTTTTTCACCCATTTAACTGTATCCTTCACTGCATCCAGATCCTTTAGCTTCATCAGCAACCTTCAGTGCAGCACTCCAGAAGGTGCAGGTGAGGACTCCAGAACAGGGCACAGTACTCCAGGTGGGGCCTCACTAGTGCTATATAGAGAGGTAATAATACCTCCTTCCTTCTGCTGTCAATATCCCTTCCTGTACATCCAAGCATCCTGTTTACTTTACTGTAGGCCTTATTACACTGGTTTGATTGTTTTAGGGAGTCACTGATGATGACCCTTATCTCTTTCCTCAGAGGTCATGCCCAGCTTTACCCTCTCATCCAGTACTCTGTCCTAGGGTTCCTGTTCTTGATACGCATCTCCTTGCCATTTTTGGCATTGAATTTCAGCTGCAAAATCTTTGACCACCTCTCTAGCCTTTACAAGTCTCCCTGCATTTACCTAACCCCTCTTCACTGTCTATTCTGCCATAGAGCTTAGTGTCATCTATGAAGAGACTCATCTTGCCCTGTATTCCTTCTCCCATGTTGATGATGAATATATTGAAAAGGCTGAACCCAGAACCGATGCTTTTGACATCCCACTGGTAACTTCCCTCTCTTCTGCTTTGACTCCATTAACCTGCAACCCTCTGCTGTCTCCTTTCCAAGCAGTTTCTCACCCATTTAACTGTTTCCTTCACTGCACCCATATCCTTTAGCTTCTTCAACAACCTTCAGTGCGGCACTGAGTCAAAAGCATTGCTGAAATTGAAGTAGATTAAATCAACAGCATGGCCGTTATCCACTACCCTCATTACCCACTCAAAGAACACTATCAGGTTCATTACCCAGTCAAGGAATACTATCAGATTGGTCTGACAAAACCTTACTGCCACAAACCCGTACTATTTACTGTACTGGAGTCCATTGCTCTCTAGGTAGTCCACGTGGTCCTCTTTGACTAGTGTCTCTATCAGTTTACCCACAGTAAAGACTGACAAGTTTGTAGTTGCCGGTATGCATCGGCCTCTCCCTGGTCAAAGCACCATTATAAACTCTATGCCGATCTGAATTGGCTCCCCCCCCAACTTCAGCTAGAACCCTTGCCCTTGGCTCCCTATCTGATAATATCATTAAAGCAGGCTCCCCAATCTCGTTGGCATCCCTACTCACTCCACTGACCTCCTTTCATGGCCTACGATCAGCTGATAAGTCTTTGCTGCAAATACCAGATGTAAATCTAACAAAGGAACTCTTGCTTTCTCTCATTTGATACCTAAACTCTGGAACTCGCTTCCTCTTGATGTCCGCTTAGCCCCCAGTCATGCCCAGTTCAAACGCAGTTTTGCTCTTTCCTCTTCAGTCAGACTTTCTGTTCCTGCTTCAAACCACCCTGAATTTTGCCTCTTACTTTCACCCACTTCCCAAGCTGCTGAAAAATACTCTCCACCTATTCTGACCTTCTAGTTTACTACCCTAGGCACTTATTGTCTCATCCTGTTTGTACTGTAGCTACCCTTAACCAACCAACTCTCAGCCGTATGCAACTTTTCTCATTGATTCTCCCAATTAATGTAAACTATTGAAATTTTATTTTTACCTAGTTACATCATTGTAAAACCTTGTTTTTAATGTTTATTTTTTACCTAATCATGTGATTGTAAAACCTTGTTTAGCTCTGTATGCATTATGCAAATCAAATGCAAATCAAATTGCACTCCATTGTTCACACTGCTTATTGTAATTCTCCCGAGTCGTGCCTGAAAATAGTCATGTTCTGGCTAATGGCACTTACCCAGTAAACAAAAACTAAATAAAATAAATAAAAAAATACCTGGTTGCTCTTTATTGAGCAGGACTATGTTTGGCACCATCCATTATTTTGGAACTTCCCTTGTCCGAATTGAGCTACAGAACAGCCCTACCAGGAGTTCAGTTAGTTCCACTGCCAAGTCCTTGAGCACCCTTGAAAGCTTCCCATCTGGCTCAGAGTCTTATTTATCTTTAGGGCTGCTAGCCCTTTCTGAACCCTTTCACTGTTAAATACTTATTGCTTCACCTCTGAGATCCCCCTTACAGGTGCCTTAATGACAGTCTGGCAGAGGGCCTCTGTCTTCCCTGGTGAATACACAGCAGAAGTAGTCATTAAGAATGGTTGTTTTCTGCCCCTCCTACTCAGTTACCCTTCCTCCCTCAGTTAGCCTGACAATTCCCCCTCCATTTTTACTTTCCTAATATAGATGAAGAACTGTTTTCTCTCTCTCTCTCTCTCTCTCTCTCTCTCTCGACCGCCTCCACAATATGCAGCTCTGTGTCTGCCTTTGCATCTCTGACTGCCCTCCTGGTTTCCCTTATTCTCATTTGGGACTCTTCACAGTCTTCCTCCCCTTGTTTTTCCTTGTGCCTGGTAAAGGCCTTCTTTTTGGCTCTCACTGCTTCCCTGACTTTTCCAGAGAACCATATTATACTAAGGATCATACTAAGGTATAAGGAACTTAGTAAGACCGTTGGCCCAAATGCACTCCTATGTCTAACAGTAATAGCAGAAAGAATGGTTCCTTAAAATATATCTATCCACATTTATCTTAAGATGATCTTTGTCTGTAGTGTTCATTGTTTCCAGTGGAAGACAATTTCAGGGGTTAATCACTCTCTGCATAAAAAATGCTCTTTTTTCAGTTGAAAATTTATTTGCTTTTAGTTGCAGTGGGTGTCCCCTTGTTCCTTTTGTTTGATATTTAAACTTAAAGTTCAGATCATTAAAGAGATATTTATCATGGACAACTGAATAGCAAAGGAATAAGTTGCCTCTTATCCTTCTGGTATGCAATGACATAAGAATCAACTTACTTAGATGTTCCTCTTATGATAGGTCTTTACAAGTTAATTTAGTTGCTTACCTTTGGGTTCTTTCTGCTCGATCTCTCATGGTTCCTCTGATTGGCCCCCAAAGAGGGATGCATAATCTATCAATGGCCTGACATAAGATCTAAACAATGTAAAATTACAGTATCTTCCTTGCTCTTAAAATTCCTTTTAATAGCCCACAATACCTTTTTAACTTTAGTTATTTGAGCATCTACATGGTCTTCATAGGATAACTTAGGTGAAATAATTACCCTAAGTCTTTTCCTTTATTTGTTATATTGAGAGGAATGTTTTTCATGTAATAATTGTCTTGCCTGTTGTGATCTCCAAAATGCATAACACTGCATTTCTTCATATTGATATTGATATTGGTCTCTTGTACCCATTTCTTTTTATTACTGTTCTCCTGCAAGACTTTGTTGCCTCAAGAATGGCCCCCTTGATTGGCCCCATCTTTCCTCCACATCCCTGATGCTGTCCACTCCAGCTAACTTGTCTTGTACCAGCTCCCTCACCTAGTTGAAGTGTAACCTTCTGAATTCTAGGACTTAAGCCTTTGATGAGGGCTTACGAGTTCCAGGACCAGGTCAAACCATATAGAGTTATTGTCGCTGAACCCTAGAGGCTCTCCTACCCTCAGTCCTCATATCATTTCAAGTTGGTGAGCACCACATCAAGAATGGCAGAATGCCTAGTTGGTTCCTTAAGCATCTGTACTAGTAGGCAGTCCTAAAATGTATTCAGCAAATCCTGATTTCTGGAGCCTCTGTCCACTGGAATGTCCCAGTAAATATCTGGCAGTTTTTTTTTTTATATTCTCTTTTTATGCCCCCTTCTCACCCTGGTACTTCCTCACCTTCAGGAGTCTCCTACGGCCTTGTACATCCCTGCTCGTCTGCCAGCTTCGGGTGTAGTCATGCCCCCATGCTGCCTTGGTTTGACCATCAGGCGGGTACAAGGTGGGGCTCCCCTTCCTCTGCCCTGAGCGTCTGTGTTTCATCGGGGATCCATCACCCCTGCTGGCAGGGGCCCTGGGATTGGGGCCTGAAGCTCTATCTACAGGGAGCACCAGGGGGTATTTTCCTACTGTTTCACCCATCCCATCGCATAGGGCATCTGCCTGCAAGGAGAGCCTAGGAACCACGCACTTCACAACGTGCTAATGCTCCGGCTCCTGGCAGATGTCCTTCCTCCCTGCTACATGCGATCTTCACTGCACCTCCACCCGTGGTCACCCAGGTGGCGGTGGCGCAGTGGGACCTGCATCCCACCCCACCCAGAGGAGGAGAGCAGCCTCTGGGTGCTCGATCCTCCTCCTCCCAGCCGGCTCTCCAGCTGCCTGAGTCCATTCCCGAACCCAAGTTGCTGGCGCTGCGAGCGGTAACCCTACCGCTGTGCCGGTGGGACGGTCTAATATCTGGCAGGTTTAGATATCCCACCATCACCACCTCCTCCTTTGCTACCCCCTTTCTAGTTCTGCCTCTAGCTCCTTATGTCTCCCTTCCCCCTGTTTTGGAGGTCTATAGATCTCCCTAATCTGTAGTTTCTTGCCAGAGGCTGCCAAGAGCTGAACCTACAGTGATCAGTGATTCTGTTTCCCCATTAGCTACCCTAATGTTGCCGTCCTCCACTACTTCTATGCCTTCCCTGACATATAGGGCTATGTCTCCCCCTTTGTCTTTTCTTCTAGCCCATTTAAACATGGTTTAGTCTGGGATTGTCAGGTCCCAAATATTATTCTTTGGTGCCCAGGTTTCTGTGGTGGCAACTAGGTCCATCTCAGTGTCTACCATCATTGCCTGTAGCTCACTAATTTTGTTTCCCAGACTCCTAGCATTAAGACAGACCCATGTGTGTCTTTCTTCTGATCTCCTCTTGCATTTCCTAGTTCCTTCTCCCTTATACTTCCCTATCATCCTTAATTTTCTTTTATTTTTCATGCTGAATACAAGCTTAGACAGCCCTCCCTCACTGGTGTGTTCTTCAACATAATTTGAACTTCAACCTTATTGTTACCCACCTTGTGGCTACTAGTTCCCTGTTCAGGGGTAGCTTTAGCTTGGTTTCTCACCCACTCTCCCTTCTCAGTGGTTCCTCGAACCTCCATCTCCCCCACAATCAGTTTGATTTTCCAATGTAGACATTATACTTCTGCCCCAGAGTACTGTTACTCTCACTCACAGGAATGCTTCACTTAGGTGCAAGGATATTTTATAAGGTATAACCCTGAAATAAGGATCTTTTAGCATGGAATGGCCTGATGAATCACAGTTCCTGGTTGTTTGTATACTAAAACCGTCTTCCCCTATCATGGCTGCCGAAAGACCAAGGAGCTGTGGTTGGGTGACCTTAGGGGCAGAGAAAGATATGACAGTGGATATCTACAGGATACTTTTGGTCCCCCTGTTCTGGTCACAGTGGATCATCAAAATTCTGTCTCCATATAACCATCATCTCCTTATTATCCAGTTCTGATAGTTTGCACTTGTTTACACAAGGATCAATGTCAGAAATTGCTTTTCAGACATTAACATTGTGAAATGTGATTCTGCATAGTTTTTCATCAAGCACTGTGATTGTTTTACATAATGGATAATGGCTACTTTATGCAGTGATGTTTGACAGTTTTGACTCTGCTGCTTCTACAGAATACCTCTGTAAATGACACATCTGCTTCAGTGATTTAATATCCTGGTTCAGTACAGATTGCTACTACTGCTACTGCTATAACACAGGGAAGAAATGCACTGGCTAGATCCTCGGGGATAGTGAGGTATGGCAGCGCATAAAAATTCTGTTATGTTTTTGTACATTTTTCAAACTAACACTGCCATAGAAAGGGCATACGTTTATATTCAAAGGGAACATCAACCCTGTTGTTTATTTTTTTCATATAATTTGGTCACATGTGAAGTTTTTTTTTTTTTACTAACCCCAGAATACAGTTTTTTGTGTTTGGTTTGAAATTGTCCTATTTTTTTCTCATGTAGGGGCCCATTTTAATGTTGGCTTTTTATTTTTTACCAAACTAGACTCATTTTTTTAAATACTTAGTAATATCGGAACTCAGTGACATCAGTTGAACAGAAGTCCTGCTTCACTGTCAGCTTCCACTAAACTGATGTTACTGGGTTATGCAACTGCTAAGTAATAAAAAAAAACTGAATGTTGGGCAGGAACAAAAGGAAACATTAACAGGGGACACTTTATAAGGATAATAAAGGTCCATTTGAAAATAAATACATGAAGCAGTACCCCGGGGATATCAAACAGACTTCACACATGCATATTCATAGATACATAGATACATAGATACATAGACAGTGTCGGCAGATAAGGGCTATGGCCCACCCAGTCTGCCCATTTGAGCTTGTAAGTTCAGTTTGTTTTCCTAGAAGTCTGTTGCACCTTACCCCTGACCTCCAGAATTCCTTTATGTCTATCCCATGCATTCTTAAATCCTGTGATTGTTTCAGCCTCCACCACTTCCTCTGGCAGGGTGTTCCACTTGTCCACCACCCGTTCTGTGAAGAAATTCTTTCTCATGTTTCCTCTGAATCGTCCTCCCTCCAACTTCATCCCATGCCCTCTAGTCCTGGAACATCTTTTTCACTTAAAAATAGTGTTTTCCTGCACCCTGTTCGTCCCTGTAAGATACTTGTATGTCTCTATCATATCCCCTCTCTCCCTCCTCTCCTCCAGGGAGTACATGTTCAGTTCCTTCAACCTGACATCATAGGACTTGTGATGCAATCCATGCACCATCTTTGTTGCCCTCCTCTGAACCTTCTCTATGCTGTCTATGTCCTTACGTAGGTATGGTCTCCAGAACTGTACACTGTACTCCAGGTGGGGCCTCACTAGTGTCTTGTATGGCGGAATTATGACCTCCTTTTCCTGCTGGTAATGCCCCTGCCTATACATCCCAGCATCCTATTTGCTTTACCTGCTGCCTTGTCACACTGTTTCCCTATCTTGAGGTCATCAGAGATGATAACCCCAAGATCCCTTTCCTGCTTGGTGCATTCTATATCCTCCACCCCCAACTGATATATTGTGCCAGGGTTTTGTTCCTATGCATTATCTTGCACTTCTTTGCATTGAATTTCAACTGCCAAACCCCTGACCATTCTTCAAGTTTCTGCAGGTCGCTTCTCATTCTGTCTACACCCTCTGGTGTGTCTACTCTGTTACAGAGCTTTGTGTCATCAGCGAACAGTGAAATTCTGCCTTCTAGGTCCTACGCCATGTCACCGATGAAGATGTTGAATAGGACCGGTCCCAGCACTGATCCCTGTGGTTCAATATTGGTTCAATTCAATATTGCAAAATGTAAAAAACAGAGTTTATTTTCCCTGTAAACATACTGCAGTTCTGGGGCTGGCTAAGGGCTGAGTGCATTGTGAAGATAAGATGCTTGGCTGCCCAACAGAACTGTTTATGCAACCTCGATGACTAACCAAGAAGAAGAATTGTTAACTGGACAAGTGCTGTACCACCTTTTTGGCAAGAAGAAGGGGGCAGCATACTTGGAATGAGAGACATGGGGCAATAAAATTCCCCAAATATAAGACAGATAAGGTTGCCTAAAAAATAGGAGTACTTAGGCCTACAAATAAGAAAGGCAAATGAAATGGGCAGAGTTACGCTGAAGAGGGCATAGCTCACAAGCACTTCATAGACTTTACAGGCAGTCTGTATTAGTGCGTATCTTTTTTTTTTTCATCGTTCTCTTTTGAGGAGGGTTTGCCCCCAATCCCCAATCATTTATATCCCAGACTGGGGTATGTAGGGGAAGGCCCCCTCCCCAAATAAAACAACATATTTAAAAAAACACACAAAAAGAAAAAGATTTGCACTAATACAAACTGTCAGTAAAGTCTGTGTTGCATGCATGCACAAGAAAACACCTCCCATGTCAGCATGGTCCTTAGTCCTCCACCAGTGCCTCTAACAGTTATACCTGACACTCCTCAGAATGTTCTTTGTAGCCCTGTGAGGCCTTACTTGATATATGCACATGCAAGGTTACAAGGTGCATGCTCTGAGCTGGCCTCTTTCCCAAGCACTCATACAAATAACATCTGCACTACAAGTACTTAGGGAAGGGTACTGGCATAGGAGTGCATGGCTGCTTATGTGGCTTATCAGGTCCTGACATACTGTATGTAATCTCTGGGAATCCCACAGATTCCTAAATTCATCGAAGTTGCAAGCTGGCACTGCAGGGGATAAAGTCTGAGAGCTCCTACTGCCATGTGCTCCAGTGCACATGTAAAGGGAGGGGCCTGGTGTGCTGTGTATATGTCACTAATTGAAGCTTCACTCATGTTTGAAGCCAGTTCCCTTTCCACTGAAATCAGGAAAGTGGCTGTTCTGTGGAGGGCCGCATGTGGAAGATCTGTGAGGGAGATCACCTTGTCTTGTTCCTCTCATGTTGCCAGTGACTTTCTAAAAGCTTTAGTGAAGTGGTGTGGTCGATGCCATTATTTTGTCCAGCTATCAAGTGTCTGCCCTGCAGAATCGAACTATAGCTGTGGCTTTGACCTTCTTAGATTTTTTTTTTGTTTTCTTTGACTTTTCTGTTTTGTAGTCTGACAACATTGCTGCTGCAACAATGTACCTCCTATAACGTAAGATGCTATTTGTTCTTTGCTCCTGTCATCATCTCTCAATCAAGATGTAGGTCTTTACAGATGCTAGTAGAATGTTAAAGTGTTCCCTATGTTTGGCACTGCCAGAGCTAAGGAAACATGAATTACCTTTACCACATTGGAACAGCATTCTAGTCGATCAGAAACCAAATTCTACTTTTGACTTTGCTGCTATTGGAAACTTCCATTGCACTATCCTCAGAAAGAGCTGTAATGTATACATTTGATTATGCACCACTTACTTAAACTATGGTATACATAGGCTGTTGTGATGTAGTATGGGTCACTCTTGTGGAGATCATTGTCTGCTGCCATGGACGGAGTCATGAAGATTGCCTCAATGCATGATTGGATCTGATGCTCCATCTCCACTTGGAGCTGTGTGCACAGGTTATATTCATTGTGTGTTGAGAGAGAGGATTCATGGGTTAAATGTTGGTGTGTATGAGAGCCTGAACTATCCCTCCACATGCTCATGGGCACAGTGAGGTCAAACTACTGTTACGTGTATTGTTTGCGATATGCAAATAGCACGGGTACTAGCTGTGACAGTCAGATTCTGCTCTTTAGCTTTTGGATATTAAAAGACACAACATGCATGCCATGTCATCAGTTCTGCAAAATGTCATAAGAGAGATTGGAACTGTTTGTTTTAATGCCTTTCCAACAAGTGGTATTTTCCCTTAGAGCTAATGCTGGCATGTCAGCTACCCAGTCATCCATACTGCCACAAAGTGGTGATATAACTAAAATTGCATGAGACATTATCATCTAAAAGCGGCTAATCTAGATTGAAGTATCCACTATGCTACCCATCAGTTGCTGTCTGTCTGTGTATAAATGAAGGAATATCTAGACTCTGCAGTCAAGTTTGTAACTGTTATTGCAACTTATGGTGCCTGGTTCCCCACTGGTTCTAGTCTGCCAGACCCTGGATTCCATCACTGTTAGATATGGATGCAAGGGGCATGAGATCCTGAACCATCTCTCCACGTGCTCATGTCCACAGTGAGGTCAAACTACTGTCACATCTGTTGCTTGCTATATCCACCAGACACTGGATTCCATCACTGTTAGATATGAAAGCATTTGTGGTGTGCCTCCAGTCTTCAAGAGCCAAGTATTTAAACTCACAAATCTCCTAGACTGATGGCAGTGGTAGTGGTGGGAGGGGGTACACATGCACAATGCATTAAATGCTACAAAACTCTGAGAATCTGGCCCTTATTGCTCTTAGTTGTTCATTCCCTTTTCTGTGGAGCAAAGGCTTCTAATCATTCCAAAATGAAGGCAGAACATTAGTGAAGATGGACAATGTCCAGAGCTGTCACTCAAACATCGTCAACAAGAATAAAACTACAAACAGCATTAATTCATCCTTTCATAAGCATCTACCTATTTTTAGCTCTGCAACCAACCCCTGCATCATGAATAAATCTCCCATGTTTTACATTTGCTGCCTACTAAGTAATAAATATACTTACATCTTTCTGAACAGGTTACACCACAGACCAAACCTGTGCAAAGTAAAGAGCCACTACTACTCTAAGAATGGTGCAGTGTTCGAAATATCATTTTTCACTTCATTTTCTATTTTTCCAATGACTGTTTATCTAGGATTCATGTTCTCTTTGCATCCCATGTGGTGACACTGCACTACAATTGTACTGTACCGTTCTGTTACCTAGTCACCTGAAGCATGTAGTACTGCACCTTAGAAAGCACGAGCAACAAGGCAAAAAATGACTGCATTCAACTCATATGCTAGTCTCAGCCTATTGTACTGGGTAATGTGACAGATGTCTGATCCTTAACCATCAACTGCTTCTTCTTTTTTTTTTTCAACTTTATGTTCCTCACCTGTCCCTTAGACTTCCTCTCCAGTGTGGTCTTTCAGTTCAACCTGTATCCCACCCAGCCTGAGATCCTCACTGGTCAGACTTGCCATTCCTGGGGTGTTTCTCTAACTCCTCTGACCACTCCACCCCCCTGGTTCTGAGCCCCTTGGGGTGGACCCACCCTAGCTCTTCCAACACTCTATCTAGAATCTAGAGGAGCAGCCAGGGAGAGGAGACACTGAAGCCAACCAGGAGAGATCCAGCAATGCGCGTGGGGTGGTTGGCCACTGGACCCACCATCAGCTGTCCGTGTGCTGGGGCCATTTTCACTTGTTCAGTGGTCCCAGGAGCATGGATGTGCAATGACATCCAGTGCAGGGTTTAATGTCAAAACCGCGCATCGTCAGTAGCGTACGCACATATAGCATGTACAAAATATCACAAGTTCTATATAGCGCTGTAAAATTAGCCATGTTCACAATAGTGTACCGAGCAGTGCTAGTCATACAGAAGTACACAGCATGGGTGTGCTCCCGCACCTGCCTGCAGGATGTCCGCTGCTGCTTCCATTCCCTCCGTAGCATGCACTGCATCAGCTGAGTCCCCCAATCTCCACTAGGAGCCACCAAAGCTGTGCTGTGCATACATCCCTCTCCTGGGAAAGGAGTGCTTGCCTGATGGCAGCTCAATCCAAGTCCACGGCGTCCCCCCTGACCAACCCCCATTAGCCCGAGTTCGGTCCTGAACCCTGGTCGCTGCAATGGCGCGAGGTGTGGCATCCAGCGCCTCAACCATCAGTGTCACCAGGCCACATCAACTGCTTCTTTAAAAAGGGGGTTCACATACTAGTAAAAAAAATCACCACTGGTATGTATCAGCAGAATTTGCTTGAATTACATTCCAACAAACCATTTACGTTTAGTCATCCTGTTCTTTATTATTGAGAGTATTTACATTGCAAAGCAAGGCACATTTTATTTAAAAGACGCCCAATCCCATAGGCTCTGGGTGCTGTACAATGGTAAAACACATCAACAATTACAGTACAATCATACAACATAATAAAAAAATCATAAATATCAAAATAATAAATTATTTGAATTACAATTAAATAAGGGAAAAACAAAGGTCAGAAACAGTCTACATAATGGCCAAGCAAAAGAATGTTACAAAGCAAAATCAGGGGATGCCTGCATAAACAGGAAGGCCTTGAATACCTCAACTGAAAGGGCCCCCCTTATAGATGATGGAAGCGAATTCCACAGGACGGGGCCAGCGACACTAAAAGCTCTGTCACTGACCATTTTTAACTTCATCATGGGAATTGCTAGGATGCCCCTAGAGGAGGAGGAACGTAGGGAGTGGACTGAAATGGCTGGTGTGAGAAGGTCAGCCAGGTAGCCAGGACCCAGTCCATGTAGCACCTTAAAGGTGAGCAAGCCCACCTCGAAAAAGATCCTTCACCTGACTGGCAGCCTGTGCAATTCCCGCAGCACTGGCGTGATGTGACAGTATTTAGACAGCAATGTCAACAGCCTGGCTGCTGCAATTTGCACCAACTGCAGCCAGTGGAGGGTACCCCCAGAGACCCCAAGGTACAGCGCATTACAATAACCAAGCCTCGTCATCACGAAGGCATGCACCAAAGATGGGAGGTCCAGAGGTGGAACTAGGGGCTGGACCCTGGTGATATTCCTCAGACGATAAAAACTCACATGGACAGCAGCCGATGCCTGAGCCTCAAGTGTCAGATCGCTATCCAGAATAACGCCCAGGTTCTGCACCCTAGAGGTGGCCTTCAAGGGTGCAGATCCCAAGAATAATCCTGTCTCTGCACCCGAGGCCACCCTAGCACATCCTCTGTTTGACTCCACAACTAGTACATCTGTCGTATCGGGGTTCTATTGCAACCAGCTGGAGGCCATCCAGTCATTGATTTCAGTGAGGCAATTATTTAGCACATTCACTGTGTCGTATATTCCAGAGGCAAAGGAGAGGTATAGCTGGATATCATCGGCATAGCAATGAACCCTTAAACCATACTTCCTAATGATCCTTCCCAGGGGTAGCATATACATGGCGAACAACATTGGCAACATGACCGATCTTTGAGGTACTCCACAAGAAAAGAGGCCAGAGGAGGAGGAGGAAAAGTTCCCCATCACTACCCTTTGCCTCCTGTTTGTGAGATAGGACTCAGACCTGCAGATGACCATGCCAGTGAGTCCACAAAATTCCCTCAGGTGGTCAAGTAACACACAATGATCCACCATGTCATAAGCTGAGGAAAGCACGAGGAGAACTAGAATTGCCCCTTCCCCTCGATCTCTCACCCTGAGAAGGTCATTATGTACCCAAACTAATGCAGGTTCAGTGCTATGCTTCACCCAAAACCCAGACTGGAGAGGCTCATATAGATCATTGGCCAAGAGGTGCTGCTCAAGCTGAAGCACTACAATCTTCTTTACAACCTTCCCTGCAAATGGGAGGTTGGAGATGTGACGGTAGTTTGCCTTGACATCAGGGTCCAATGATGGCTTTTTCAGAAGGGGTCTCACCAATGCCTCCTTCAAGACATCCTGGAAATCGTCCTCTGACAAAGAATACCAGACAGTCAAGGCAAACACCAAGCCAATGGAGTCAATGCATCCCATCAAGAAATGCATCAGCACCGGGTCCAGTTCACAGTATGTGTGCCTCAGCTTGGAAGCAACCTCAATGACCTCAACCACCTCTACTTCTATATGTACACAACAACAGTTTGGAGTTTGATCACCTACAGTTTATCTAAGATTGAGGCTTGCTCAGGAGTGGTAGTCACAATGCCCTGTTTGTAATGTCAATGTTGTTTCCAAAGCACCAGACTGTGATGTCATAAGCAGAGGGTTATGAGTTCAGTTACGGCAGAAGCCTCAGTTACAAGTGAACTATAAAGGGTGTAAAGGACCATTATAATGTATTAGCTGTCCTTAATAAACAAAATGGGATAAAATTAATTTTTTTGGTGGGGGGCTGGTGTACTTGAGTTCTACTAATATCACCTGAAATGTATTCTTCGTTGGTGATCACAACCCCTCTTTACAATGACTAATGTTAGAAGCTGGCCCAGCAGCACAGCATTAGTTTTACTGCCTGCTATGTTGGTTACCTGGGTTCGAGGGTAAACTCGAGTCACTGCGGGTCTTCCAGGAGGAGCTCTCCTCTACTGTGGTGGGGGGGGGGGTTCATGTCTCAAACAGTATGCCTGATAACTGGTGGAGGATGGTTGTCAAGGAAGATGGGAGGCCCAGAAATGCTGGAATGTCAATCAATGATAAGTGTCATTGCATGTAGATGTCCCAGGGGAACAAAGAAAATGAGGAAGAACTCCCTTACCACAGCATAGTGAAGGATGGCCCTCCACAGATCTGGTGCTACTGCATGGGCACCAACTGAATCATGCCTAGGAGGGGCAAAAGCAAGTCACTATGACTCCACCATGAGGGGTACATCCTAGGGGAATGAGGTAAGTCCCTGGGATAGTGGGTGAAAGGGCTGGGAAGGGCCTTCCAGATAAGGAGCAAGCAAGGGCAAACAGGTGGATAAAAATCGAGTATAAAAAAAAAAAAAACAGCAAACATTAGAGCAGTAGACGATCTGTCTATACATGTTTTTCTTTGTTATAGTACAGTAACATCAGCATAAATTGCCAGTGAGTGAGTGCTGGGGGTAAGTAAGGTTTCCACGAACTTGTGTAGAGTTTGTTCCTGCTCTGGGTAACTGCACGAGTTCCGCATTGCTTCACAAGATCTGAGCTAATTATTACTGGTGAGATCTTTCTCATGGCTTGTTGTGCGGAACTGGCCTGGAAGTGTACAGTACCTGAGACACTGAAGGAAAAGGCAACATGACCTTGGAGAAGTGCAGCAGGACAGCTTGGCCAGATCCAGTAGGTGGTAGGACTCTTGAAATAATCATAGAGGAGAAGAACTTTTTCTGTATTACCCAGTGTTCTTGTTCTTGTTCAATTTACTTTTTGTGACATGCACATTCACATGTGTGCGCACACACACTTACATACACGCACTGATAGGATACTCTGGTGGAAAATGTAATTATTTTTCTGTACTACTCCTCAAGGTCCTCTGTAATGTGAAGATCATGGTTTATGCTGTGGTTTACTGACCAGCAGGGTGAATGCTACAGAGGACTGCTATCAGAAACCTCAAAGAAAGAGTTGAGTGCTACATTTCTATAGAACATTTGTGGTTATTGCCAAAGGAAACTTCAGTTTCAGCTGCTTTACCTTTCAAGAACTGCACGCAAACAACCTACTTGGTACTTTCAAGAACAAATTACAAAAACTAGAGGCATACGTTTTTCAGTCAGCGTCTAGACAGTCTGAAACTCCAACACACAGATCATGCTGACTAATACAGTGCAAGCATATTAAGACAGACTCTGCTACAGTGAAATGCTTGTTAAATAGCAGCTTTCTGCTATCATAAAAAAGCTTAAAACCATTAGATTTATACCAATTATGTTTTAAATTTAATGTTTAGTTGTATTTTGTTTTACTTTTTCCTGCTGTTGGTCTACTAAATATTGTAGCTAATGCAGAACTCATTTTACCAAATATTTCAAAATGTATCTGACTTTCCCCTGTAGGCCTTACAATTGTTTATGACATTGCAGCACACTGTCATGGTGAACACTATGATGTCATAAACAGGCACTATGAAGTGAGGAGAAGAAGCAATTAAGACACGGCAAGGTGTGGGCTATGGCCTGATAAGTGAATGCCCCAGGTGCATTAAGAGGCATGAGGTGCTTGCACCAAGTGCCTTTAGCACATGGGAAGTACTCTTATCAGGCTGTAACCTGCACCTCAGAGTGTCTTATTACTCTTGTAAAATGGGCCCCACAGTAAAGAAGTTCATTTAAAAAATGCACACAGTATACTTAAAAACAGCAAAAAAAATATGGTCATATTTGTAGAAAAACACACAAAGGAGTCCTTGTCATTGGCTGGGAATGTAGGTGTTTAGGGGTTGGTGTATGGCTGTATCTCCATTCTCCACCCCCACCCAGCCACACACACACACACACACACCAACACACAAAATGTTGCAGAATATGCTTATTTTTTTTTACATTTCTAACTTTATCTGTGTCTCTGATTCTGCTCACTCAGTCTCAGACAGGGAGCGGTATTGAGCGTTTCCAACACTGGATGCTGTATGATGTTTCAAGCGAGCAGAACACAGCATTTCCAACATCGGATGCTGTGTGATGCTTCTGGAAAAGCCCCCCCCCCCCAATTCACTAATAATTTTTTTTGTCTTTTTTATCTTTGTCTCTTTCATTTACTATAGTTGTTTCATTTACTTTCAGAGTCCTGCCTCACTCTGAGCGAACGTGTCCTTTTGCAGATGCCATAGAGAGCCACTTCCTTTTTTGCCATGTGGTTTTCAAAACATAACTAACGATGAAGTTGGCTTTTAGGGTTTTTAACTTTAATTCTTTTTTTCTGTTTTTCTTTTTTGTTTCATGGATGGGGCACCTGCAGATTGGACACAATAAGTGCCACTACCAGATCAGAGACCAGAGATGCTATTTTCAGACATAAGGAGAAGCATGTCTCTGCAATAATACTGTGGTGACCTGCACGGTGTGGGAGTGTAGGTTAGATTTATTTAGTCAGTCTGGGAGGTTTAGTCAGTCTGGGAGGTACTGCTGTTTTTCTGCTTTCTGTGTCACTCCCACAGCCACTGCTTTGCCATCAGATGTTACCTGAGGAGCTGCAGCGAGAGAGTAGTGGCATGGATTGATTTCCCTGTGTGCTTCGTCTTGGTTGGCACAAGTAGTGCTCATTGTAAGACTATGTCCTGATAAGGATACAGCTGGAAACAGCTTCCAGCCAATCAGAATTCAAGATTTTTTTGCCCATTTTATAATGTTTTTTATATTATAGTGTATAGTTAGGGTTGAGTAGCCAGTTCGATGTTAAACCCTAAACTTTGCACATTAATATCTTTGTCACTGTGACAAGCTGGCCTGTGGTAGATGGAGAGGCAACACGCTGGGTTTAAAGTTCACAGAACAAAAGGTACTTTTATTGCTTCAAATGTAAGTTGTTGCTCCAGAAAAGTATAATCAGTCAGATCAACTTCTCCAGTCTGGTCAGTTAACATAAAGGTTAACACAAAACATTTTTTTCAGGCTGACTTGACAAAGGAATCTTTGAACCACCTATGTGGGCCAGCAGTTTGTTCAATATACAGTCTCAGACAAAACAATCGGTTTGTGGGCCAGCAGTTTTGAATGCACAGTCTCAAATAAAACACAGTTTTCCATTGTTGCTTTGTTTGTAGGCTGTTATCAGCAGTACATGCCACTCACAGTTTTTGGCCCAGCTGGCTAGACTGATCCTTTACCTCAGGACTCTCTGCTCTAAAAAAAAATGGTCTGTTTCTCAGCAGTAAGTTTCAACTTTTTCCCAAAGGCTGTCTCCAATACTTAATCATTCTCCTTGGCTTTCTGCTCTAGTTCCTGTCTCACATTCCATCCTCCATCTTGTAGGGTTCTCTGCTTAGAAGACTCTGCTCCCTGTAGCAGTTTCCAGCTTCTAACTAACTCCTTGCTGGATTCTCTCTGCCTTTCAGCAATCCCTCTAATTAGCAACACCTGGGGAGGCACCCCCCTTGTCTGTTCATGTTGCATTCCCTGCATTTCCTCAGCCTCAAACAAGAGGTTAACCTCTTGTTTCCCAGTGTAGTGTTTACACTTTCACATACCTCCCCCTTTGTGTGAAGGCACAGTTGTTTGGCCCCTGACCATTCCCCTCCCAGGACAGGAAGTCTGTGTTTCCATTCTGGGTCCTGGCCCGGTGGTGCACCATAAAGGAAAATGGCTGGAGGGCCATGTACCACCTGGTGATGTGGGGGTTGTCATCCTTCATCACCTGTAGCCACCTCAGAGGGGCATGATCTGTGACCAGGATAAACTGCTGGCCATGCAGGTAGAAGTGGAGGGCATCTACAGCCCACTTGACTGCGAGACACTTTTTCTCTATCACCGTGTAGTTTTTTCTCCCTGAGAAAGAGTTTTCAACTGAGGTAGAGGATAGGATGTTCCTCCCCCTCAAACTACTGGGAGAGCATAGCTCCTAGCCCGACTTCAGAGGCATCCATCTACAGGATAAAGATCCTGTTGAAGTCAGGACTGCTTAACACTGGCTCTCTGCACTGCATCGCTTTGAGTTGTCTGAAGGCCTGGTCACACTCCTCTGACCATTGGACCTTACTGGGGGCAGATTTCCAGGTGCGGTCTTCAGGAGGGCTGGCAAGGGTAGAGAAGTGCAGTATGAACTGGCGGTAATACCCTGCCAATCCTAAGAAGGCCCTCACCTGGGTTTTTGTGGTGAGTACTGGGCACTCTGCTATGGCTTGGACTTTACTGACCAAGGGTCTCACCTGTCCATTGCTTATACAGTACCCTAAGTACTTTGTTTCAGCTTTGGCCAAAGCACACTTTGCTGGATTGGCCATCAGCCATGCTTCTCGTAAGGACTGTAGTACAGCTGCCACCTTGGATACATGGGACTCCCAATCAGTGCTGTGGATCACCATGTCATCTAGGTAAGCAGCTGTATAGTGGGCATGGGGTCACAGCAAGCTATTCATGAGCCTTTGAAAGGTTGCAGGTGCCCCATGTAAGCTGAAAGGCATAGCACAGAACTGGTACAGCCCAAATGGGGTAGCAAATGCTGTATTTTCCCAAGACTCTGGGGTCAAAGGGATTTGCCAGTACTCTTTCATTAGGTCCAAAGGCGTGATGTACTTGGCTTCCCCTACTCTATCCAACAGTTTGTCTACCCAGGGCATGGGGTATGCATCAAACTTCGAGATGGCATTGACCCTGTGAAAATCAATACAGAAGCGGGTAGCTCCACTTTCTTTTGGTACTAACAGTATGGGTCTACACCAATCACTACTGGATTCCTCAGTCACCCCCAACTCTAGCATGTCCTGTAACTCCTTCTTAGCAGTGTCTTGTACGGCTTCTGGCAAATGATATGGTCACTGCCACACCTTCTCCCCATGCTCTGTTTCAATATGGTGAGCTATCATATGGGTTGTCCCCGGAAGGAAGCAGAAAACATCCAAAAACTGGCTTACCAACTCTCCTAGTTGCTGTTTCTGTTTGAGAGACAGCTGTTCTCCCATTGGGACTTGTATCCCCAGATTGTCATATGGCACTTGGGGTCCCAGATCCACTATGTCTGGTTCAGGGGAAATCAATAGGCTATCCCTCTGGTTCCAGAATTTTCAGTAAATTGACATGGTAGATCTGGGTCTCTTTTCACCTGCCTGGCTGGTAAACTTTGTAATGAACCAGGCCCAACCTCCGGGTAACTTCGTAAGGCCCCTTCCATTTGGCTATAAGCTTGTTCTGGCTGCTCGGCAACAAAACTAGTACCTTATCCCCTGGTTTATATTCCCTCAACTATGCTCCTTGATTATAGTAGTACTCCTGTCTTTGTTGAACCTTCACCAGATTTTCTAGGGCAAATTTCCCTACCCGATCTAATCTTTCCTTCAATTGCAGGACATATTGCACCACATTTTCAGTCTTGGGGTTAGGTTTCTCCCATATCTCCTTTGTTACATCAAGAACACCTTGTGGGTGGCGCTCATTGAAGAGTTCAAAAGGAGCAAACCCTGTAGGAGTTTGAGGGACCTCCCACATTGTGAACATCAGTAAGGCAAGTAATTTGTCCCAGTCCCTGATCTCAGTGGTTATGAACTTTTGAAGCATTGTTTTAAGGGTTTTATTGAATCGCTCCATGAGGCCATCCATCTGGGGATCGTAGATCGAGGCCCTTAAGGAGCTGATTCCCAATAAAGTACAAACCTCATGAGTCAGTCGGGACATGAAGTTAGTTCCCTGGTCAGTCAACATTTCCTTGGGTATTCCCATATGACTAAAGACCTTTAATAGCTCCCCAGTTACAATTTTGGCTGAAATGCTTTGCAATGGGATGGCCTTGGGGTACTGGGTAGCATAGTCTACAATCACCAGAATGTATTGGTACTCCCCCACTCTCTTTTCCAAGGGTCCCACTATATCAGTCCCTATCCGGTCAAAAGGTGCCTGCATAACAGGTAAGGGTACTAAAGAGGCCCTTGGATTGTTCTTTGGAGCTACTAACTGGCACTCAGGACAAGATGCACAATAATCTTTAACATGTTGATAGATGGCCAGCCAAAAGAATCACAGCAACAGTTGGGCTAATGTATTCTCTACCCCTACAGTGCCCTGCCACAGCAATAGAGTGGGCGAGGTGGAGTAATTCCCCCTGAAAGACTTGAGGGATTAGCAACTGATGCCAGGTATCCCCATCTGGGCCTCCTTACTCACCTGATGTAGGATACCCCTTTGTAACTCAAAATGAGGATAGCGTGCTACTCAATTCTCATCTACCACTTCCCCTTCCCCTTCCCTGTCAGCCAATTGGATGTATACCTGACTGAGTATAACATCAGCCCGTTGTTCTTTGGCAATGTCCAGGCAGTGCTTTAACACATCTTGCTCTGATAGCGATGGCCCTCTGGGACTTTGGTTAGGTGGGTCAGTGTTAGGGTCGGGCTGTGGGACTGGACCCACTTTTGCCTTTGCGTCACCTCCCTCCTGTGCACCTACCCCTTCAGAACCCCTTTCCTTTGCTGCCCTACATTCTCTCTTAGATTTGTGGGTTCTTGTCTGGGTATTAAAGATCCCTGGATCTGGGAAAGGAAAAACTTCCCCCAGCTACAGGTGGCTGGCCTCCTCCCTTCATGACCCTGAGACCGGGTAGTTACCAAAGATAAGTCTGCTTTCCATGAGTCATCAAACCATTTCCAATCTCTCCCCAGTAACACCAGATAGGGTAACCCTGGGGCAACCCCCACCTTTATAGTCTCTGTTTGGCCCCCCCAGAGTAAGTGTAACCATAGCAACAGGGTAAGCTTTTACATCCCCATGCACACATCAGTTAGGGATGGGGTTCTGGTCCTGCCAGCATTGGGGGTTCACAAGGGCCAGCCTGACTAGTGTCTGGCAGCTTTCTGACTCCACCAGTGCCTCCATCTATATCCCTTCTACCTCAACAGTGATCCCAAAATCTTGGGATTCAGAGCCCCCATCCCCACTGTACAGTGAATGCACATCTATAAACGTGCAGCCTATGAAGGTACAGTCCTTGTGGGGGCAGTTCTTCACAATGTGACCCTTCTGTCCACATGAGAAACAGGCCCCTGTGTCTCGGCTATGGGGTGAGCCTCCGTGTTTAGGCAGCGGGCCCTCAGGAAATGTCTCCCTGGGCTGCTGGGTTGTCATCTTTCTCAGAGTCTGACCCTTATTTGGCCCATAACCCCCTCCCTACATGCCCAAGGTCCCTTCACATTTCCAGCATATATTTCTTCAGTCTGGCTCCTGGGATGATTCCCCATCTTCCTAAGTGGCCTTGTAAACTGGATCACGGGGTGGGAGGAGAGTTCAGCATCCAACACTTGTTCTGAGATCTGCATGGCCTCTGCTAGCATGGTGATCTTCTGTTTGTGGACCCAGCTCTGAATTCCCGGGGGCAGGATGTTCAGAAATTGTTCCAAGATGATTAACTCGGCCACCTCGGGGACACTACATCCTTCAAGTTTTAGCCAATGCCAACACAGGTCCCACAGTTGTTGCCCCACTGCTCCAGGTTGTGCACCTGCTGCAAATTTGAAGCTGTGGTACCTCCGTCAGTAACTTTCTGCATTGATGCCTAGGTGGTCCAGGATTTCTGCTTTCACCTCTGTGTACTCCCTGGCTGTGGTACTGTCCATAGCTTGATAGGCTGCTTGGGCTTCCCCAGTCAGACAGGGGGCAAAGCAGACAGCCCACTGGGGTCTGGGCCATTCAGCAGCTTCTGCCACTCACTCAAACATTACCAGAAAGGCCTCAGGATCATCCTCAGACATCATTTTGGTCACCATGGTGTTCATCCTAGGAACCCCTGGCCCTATGATAGCTGGACCAGCCTCACCAGTAGCATTTTGTTGCAGCTGTTGCACCAAGGACTGCAGGAGCTGCTGTTGTTGTTGCCCCAGATGTATAAGAAACTGCTGTTGTGCCTCCTGTTGCACTTGTGCTTATTGGGTCCATTGTTGCACCTCCTGCTGCTGCTGAGCCAGCTGGGTGAGAACCTGGTGTTGCTGAGCCTGTTGTGCTTGCTGTGCCCGCTGTTGTGCCTCCTGCTGCTGCTGTGTCAGCTGCCTGAAAGCCTGTTGTTGTTGTTCAGCAAGGAACTTCAGCAATTTCTCCATATCCATTTTTCCAGAATGTAACTAGTCCTGCTCACTCCAGTAGGGGTTCAAATCCCACTGCTAACACCATGTGTGACAAGCTGGCCTATGGTAGATGGAGAAGCAACACACTAGGTTTAAAGTTCACAGAACAAAATGCACTTCTATTGCTTCAAATGTAAGTTGTTGCTCCAGAAAAGCATAATCCATCAGTTCAACTTCTCCAGCCTGGTCAGGTAACATAAAGATTAACACAAAACAATTATTTCAGGCTGACTTGACAAAGGAATCGTTGAACCACCTATGTGGGCGAGAAGTTTGTTCAATATACAGTCTCAAACAAAACAAACAGTTTGTGGACCAGCAGTTTTGAATGCACATTCTTAAATTAAATATATAGTTTTCCCTTTTTGCCTTATCTGTGTGCTGTTATCAGCAGTACATTCCACTCACTGTTTTTGGCCCAGCTGGCTAGACTGATCCTTTTCCTCAAGACTCTCTACTCTAGAAATGGTCTGTTTCTCAGCAGCAAGTTTTAACTTTTTCCCAAAGGCTCTCCCCAATACTTAATCATTCTCCTTGGCTTTCTGCTCTGGTTCCTGTCTCACATTCCACCCTCCATCTTACAGGGTTCTCTGCCTTGAAGACTCTGCTCCCTGCAGCAGCTTCCAGCTTCTAACTAACTCCTTGCTGGATTCTCTCTGTCTTTCAGCAATCCCTCTAATTAGCAACACCTGGGGAGGCACCCTCCTTGTCTGTTCATGTTGCATTCCCTGCATTTCCTCAGCCTCAAACAAGAGGTTAGCCTCTTGTTTCCCAGTGTAGTGTTTACAGTGTCACAGTCACCATTTGATGAAATTAGCTGAAATTTTGCATGTGCTGTCTAGCAGACAATGTCTTGATCTGTGAAAAGTTTTGCGATTACAGCTTATGCAGTTTCTGAGATCTACTTGTGTCAATTTCTGATAATGTGTAACTTTTTTCCTATACGTAACTTGTTTTTTTTTTTTTGCTTTCATCTATAGCCTACACGGAATGGAGTTTTCTCCCCAGACTTTCAGGGTAGATGTGGGATGTCCTAAGGCTGTGCTTTTGAGGAGTCTGGTGGAAAAGTGTTAAATGTTTTCCATTATTAGCATGTGCTGTAGCATTTTTGAGTTAATATTGTTCTGCTAAATGAAAATTTTCATATCGGGGACCCTTTTTTTGATTTCTCACCACTTGCTTCTCACTTTGGGAAGCATTTATTTGTGCTGTGAGACTGCCATCTTGTTTTTTCCTCCTTGAATTAAAAACATGCAAAATGCATAAAAAGTATGTCTTTTTAAAAAAATAAACACCTGCATCTAACTAAATGGAATCCGCTTCGCTATATTTTGAAGTCTGTGTTTAAAAACTAATGCCAGAAATATATGTTTTTGGGCAGCCTAAAACCCAGGTTGTTCAGCTTAGTGAGTGGAGCCAATGATCTGCATTCTCTGTATGAAAACAGCAGGATATTATTGACTTCTGCAGCTGCAGCTGGAACTTGTGCTATGGGCAGCAGTAAGAGGAGTGAGACACCAATTCCCTCGTGTCTAGGGGTGCCCCCCATCACCATACCCATAATACTTTGAATGGCTACAGTCATACTTCCCAAGTCCTCCCAGCATAAGAAAAAATGAGATAAAGCCTAGGGTTGGGTATATTGGGGGGGAGACTTCCCCTCTGGGGTGCTCTGGGTGCCTGCAGTCTGAGTGGAGTTGAAGTATGTCTGCCTATGAGGCTTTTGGGCAAGTTTAACGGGGTTGAATTATTTATTTATTTACACATTTAACCAGGAAGGCATACTGCGCAGTGTTGCTCGATTCCAGATGCAACCTGGGGGACAAGTCCCAAAGACAATATCACAATACAATGTACAATAGTTAAAACAACACAGTGAACAAGAACAGGGAGTACAGCAAGCAGAGTTGAAGGGGGCAGAAAACAAAAAATCAACAGAAAAGCTGAAAAGTACTACATGTCACTCCAGCACAAAAGACAGCAACAACAACAAGAAAAAAACAACAACAACAACAATAAAACAGTACTTTGCTACTGAAATGAAAATTTAAAAAGTAAGGGGGAACTTAGGATGACAGGTTTTCATCAGAATGTATGGAAAAAGCAAGGGTTAAACATATGTTATGTGCTCTGTGTTGCATCACTTCCCCAAAACTCAAGAGATAGCTTCAGCAGGTTATAAGTCATACATTAGTTATTTTGTTTCCCTGGTGCCTAGTGTCACTCCCCACCCCCCAATCACCATCCCCAGAATATTGTTTGCTTTTCCTGGTGTCTAGTGGCCCCAACCCTCATCACAGTCCCCATAATATTTTGTTTGTTTCCCTGGTGTCTAGTGCCATCCCCCACCTTCTGATCGCCATCCCCATAAATTTTTTTCTTTCCCTGGTGTCTAGTGGCACCCCTCCCTCCAATCATAATCCCACTCTGTAATAAAGAAAATGGTTTCTCAATACCTTTTTTATTTTACCTCTGTAAGAAAGAAAACAGTCCCTCATTGATTCGAACATCCACCCCACCCTCCCACTGAGCACCCACCACTCTGCACCACCCCACACCCCCGACACATCCTCAATCACCTGAACAGGTCCCAGGGTGAAGCTCCACTCTTCAATCAAAGACACATCTTGCTGCTGGAACTGCCGACTGAAATACGAGAAACTAAGGTACAGTAAGTGCGGTTCAATGTATTCAATGGGGTTTTCAACTTTGTTGCATAACTTTGCTAGTTTTGCATATTCTGAGCCCACATTTTTGACATAGCCTTTTTTTGAGACCCCACCTCATGACCAATGTCTGTGGAATTATGCAAATCAGCCTAAAAGGTGATTTTGTGGTTGCATGGCACAGTCACCTTTCAGACAGGATATGAACATTTTCACTAACCTTGTTCATGAGGTGGGGTCATAAGACAGCTTTGTTGAAAATCTGGGATGAAAATATGCAAAAATGGCAAACTTATATGCATGCATTGAAATTTTACTATGCTCGCTCATAACTTTTGTAATTTTAAATATTTTGACTCCAGATTTGCAACGTGGACTTTTTTTTTTTTACACCACCTCATGAATGTGAATGCTGTCATTTTTCAAATCCTGGCCAAACTGTGTCTTTGCACCTGTGGTGTAGAATGACATTGCGGCGGTGCAGAATGATGTTTTAACAGGGATTTGAAAATTCTCAGCATGGCATTCATGAGGTGGGGTAATAACAAGGCTATGCTGACAATCTGGTTTCTTTTTCAACTGAAATGCAAGTACAGGGCTCCCACAGCAACATACATGCATGCATCTATAGAGGGATGGGAGCGTAGGGCCGAGATGGCCCAGTGTTCCCACCGGTAAATGAGAATACAATTACAGTATCTCAAAAAGTAAGGACATTCCTTCCAAAAAACTGTGTTAATGCACCAGTTAGGGTAACAACACCACAAAAGTAGGGAAATGTGGCATTAGGGTTTCCAACCCTAACCTCCCACACCCCCCCAAGCAGCAAAAGGAAAAAAAAATAGGGTTTTGGGACTCTGGAGCCTTGTTGATTCAGTGGTGGGGTCTTCCTTGGGGTTGTCAACCCTAATGTTCATCCCTCTCCCCTGTGGACCCTGTGTGAAGAAAGGAGATCACGTGTGGCATTGTTTGCTCACATAAAAATCCAGTGATAGCCATGTTTAAAGGAGCACTCACAATTTTAAATCTAAAATAAATGCTAAAACAGATCTAAAAACAAAGAAAGAGTGCATCTTACAAGATATGAGAATGAGGTCAATCTAAAATGGCACAAAAAGGTATAGTGTCAACATTTTTACTGTAATGTGCACTGCTTCTTTAAATGACTATTTGGGCACCTACTTAGACTTGTGAAATAAAAGCAGCACATACAATCAACAGTTAGCTGTCAGCAAAAAAAAAAAATCATTCAGACATTGTGAGTAAGGATTGTGTGGCAAGGATCACTGTGGCGGAGCAGAAAACCTCCACAAAAGTTATGGACAAAATTTCACTCAAATGCCCTGATGTAGCTAGCTGTCCCTCCCCCCACCCACCCCACAAGAAAATAACATTACATACCTCTATTCCCTGGTGGCTAGTGGTCCCTCCCCTCACCGGATCACTTTTCCGACTAGTCACCAGGGCATTTGTGAGTTGGGTTGTGTGGGCTGGGCACTATCAGGCAGGGGATGGGGGAAGGATCACTAGGTAAGGAAGGAGAATTAAATGTGTTTTAAATGTTTTTTGCACCCCTTGTAGAAAGCAGACTGAGTCTGTCTGCATCAGTTTTCTCATGCAGGGGATACAGAGTAGCCATCTGCTTGAGCACACTCCCTTTTTACTGAAGTTCCTGGTAAGAGAGATCTTGTCTATTTGAAAAACAAAACTTTATGTATTATAAGAGGGTAGCACAAAACTGATCTTTGCTGTTTCAGGTGATAATGCTGATGTTTGAAAACAGCTAACATGTACCACCTACAGTTGTCCATGTGAACTACAGCATGAACTCATGCAAGGGACTTAAAGAGCTACTGACACCTTAAAGAAAAATTTGAAAAACATAATAATTAGGTGCAATTTAGCTTGCGTGCCATGTGTATTCTGTATTTTTCTCTTCCTCATTATTTATTACTGAATAAATTTGCATGAGTACGTGATTTTATCCCTTAGATTTCCCTTAGAGTTTATCTGCCTCTGTAACTTACTCCCTACTTCAAGTCATAATCATCTGTTGTGACATCACAATCTGTTGCCATGGTAGTAACTGTGATGTCACAAGCAGGGCATTATGATCTTAGGTAGGGAGAAAGCAACAGGAATAGATGAACTCTTCAGGAGCAAAGATCCTACTTTCATGCAAATGATCTCAGTAATAAATAATGGGGAGGAGGAGGAGGAATACAAAACTAATGTGAAATACAAGTGGAACTGTGTCTAAATATGTTTTGTTAAAGTTCTCCTGAAGATGTCAGCTACTTTTTAAGAAACCTGGGGCCAAATTCTCAGTTACTTGTGCTAAGTGGTTGCAATGGTAACAATGGGCTGCATTTAGGGGTGTGAGAAAAAAAAAAATTTCACTGGCGGAACTTAAGCAAAATTCAGACTTTAGTTTCCACAAAAGTTCAGAAATCAATGTTTGAACTTTTGCGTAAATGTCGCCTCCCCTATAATTTTCACAAAATATTACAAAAAGGTTCCCTGGTAATCCCTGGTGGTTAGTGGTCCCTTCCACCACCTGCCCAACAAGAAAATAACATTACATACCCCTATTCCCAGGTGGCTAGCAGTCCCTCCCCCCACCAGATCGCCCACCCAACCCGACTTTTAAAAAACATTTAATTCTCCTTCCTAACTAGCGATCCCTTCCCCCATCCCCTGCCCAAGAGTGCCCAGCCCACACAGCCCAAGTCATGAATGCCTTGCTGGCTAGTGGTCCCTCCCTCCCGCATTCACCCCCTGAAACTCCATCATGGTACTGTTAAAAAAATCCCTGGTGGTCTAGTGGTTTGAACTGCTTTCACAATCAAACCATCCCAGCCCCTCCCCATACCCTATCCCCACTACCTGAGTAGATTTTTAATCCCTGGTAGTCTAGTGCCCCCCACCCCCACTCCAGCAGGTGTCGCACCACTTTGCTTCCAGCCCCATTGTAAACCTCAGTGGGTAGACCGGCACAGACCTTCTCTCTCCTCCATGGCTGGCCCACCCACTGAGCTGTCAATGAATGAGCGTATTCCTGTAGAACTTGCTCATTCATTGACAGCTCAGTAGCGAGCCAACCATGGCGAAGAAGGAGAACTGTGTCCATCTACAGGGGTTTACAATGAAAGTGAAACTAGGTGATAGGACACATGCTGAGGTGAAGCACCTGCTGTGGGCACTAGACTACCAGGATAAATCTACTCGAGGACTGAGGATCGGATATGGGGAGGGGCTGGGGATGGGTTGATTGTGAAAGCAATTCAAACAACTAGACCACCAGGGATTTTTTTAACAGTACTGCAATGGAGTTGGGAGGTGGGTGAATGGGTGGAGAGGAGGGACCACTAGCCACCAGGGCATTTGTGAGTTGGGCTGTGTGGGCTGGGCACTGTCAGGCAGAGGATGGGGGAAGGATCACTAGATAAGGAAGGAGAATTAAATGTGTTTTAAAAGTCGGGCAGGTGATCCGTTGGGGGGAGGGACCACTAGCCACCAGGGAATAGGGGTATAATGTTATTTTCTTGTGGGGTGGGTGGGGAGGGACCACTAGCTACACCAGAGCATTTGAGAGAAATTTTGTCCATAACTTTTGTGGAGGTTTTCTGCTCCGCCACAGGTTTAAATTCAGAAACTTCCACAGAAGTTCCACGGGGCCAAAAACTGCACTTTCGTCCATCCCTAGCTGCATTGTTATGGGAGGGATTGTATAGGTGATGGGGGAGTGGGGGTGCATTGGTAACAGCAGGTTGTATCACTGGGCTGCATAGCCAGCAAGATAGATTACATTGGGTGATTGGAGGATTCATCCAGTCATCACAGGAAGGGGCACTGGGCACCAAGGAATTGGAATCAGACAGGTTAAGGTGTAGGGACTGTGAACATTCTGGTCAGGGGATCGTGGCACCATTGGATACCAGGGAATGCTAGTGACATGCACAAGAGAACCTCAGACCCACAAATGCAGCATTAGTTTTTAGTTTTGCAACCTGCGCTAGGTGTATGTGATGCTGCATAACACCACATATTAGAAAACTCACCTTGATTTTAGCATGCATTATCTCCTGTCCCCAGTAGTATAGGCCAACATTTAGATTAGCAATTAGGGTTGTAGGTTACCTCCCTTAATGGTCCAAGGCTGCATTTGTGTATAGTGCAATGGGGTCACAGCATAACACAGCTATGCTGTGACTCAGAATCAGGCCCTAGTTTGAGAATAGTGGTGCAGAATACTGTAATCAGTATTACTGCATTAACATTATTGCCTCCAAAGACCATTCTAGGAGGCAGTGTGGTCTAATGGTTAGTGCAATGGTTTGGGAACCGGGAGCTCACAGGTTCAAATCCCAGTAGAATCAAATACTTAACTGTTTGACTTTCAGCAAGTCATCTATCTTCCCAGTGCTACAGTCAACACAGCTGCAGAAATAAGAAGGAACAGGACCCCACTGGAAATTAGATTATACTTCTCAGCTGGGCTATCCTGTAACCTTTCCTATAAGAAATGGAGGCAGACCTTGCTGATATGTTCCAACAACCGTTGGCACCAATGGCAGGGGTTTCCTTCTTACTGGACTATCCTGCTGGTTGGAGGGACAGACACGAGATGTTTCTTGAGTATCCTGTTAACAAGCTACACAAAATGTATAACTTACCTATGGCTGAACCCTCAGGCCCAACTGTTAGAGCCTGGAGGGGCATATTCAATCAGATATATAACATGCAGCACATCACATACTTGCTCAGTGATAGATTGGAACTTTTCCACTCACATTAAACTGACTGGCTCTTATATGTCATAGCAAAGGGCCCCAACTTTGTCCCCTGTTTCATGACTGAATGAGTTTGCATATTGGGTTAGATGGTGAGGATGGGACATTACAGGGTTTCCTCTTCCTTATCTAGTATTGCAAACATTACATGCTTTTGGTGCCCTTCCCCGCAACTTGTGCCCTGGAAACTGCCTTGCTATTTGACCATCTAAGCCCTGCTAGCCACTGGGACTATATGTATACTGAATACAAATACCTGAGTTGAACAATGGTATGGGTGAGGATGCTAGTGTTATCTCTACATATACCACAGGTGTAGTAGGATGATCTGTGTGCCAACCAGTGTACTGCTGTGACTGAACATAGCTCTGTGCAAGTTCAATAAACAGAATGTTACAAAAAAAGGAGAAAAAGAGTTCCCCTTATGGACCACTACTAACCTTTCATTCTGTATTTCATTAAAATGATTTTTTTTTAATGTAATTTATTTCTGTTACCATACCACGGCAACCTCATTAACTGGGTTTGAATCCCAGAGCCCCCACTTTCAAACTGTGTGACCATGAGCAAGTCACTTAACATCCCTGAACTCCCAGGACATACAGTACCTGGAAACAAGCCTCAGTTTAGTGTGTTTTTCCTGGCGAAAAATTGTAAAATAAAGAAATTAAATATGTTATTATTTGCAAATTTTGAAATATGATTTTGATTGAACATGGGATTAGATGTTGAAAAACAAGTTGCTGTTTCTTTAGTCTGTGCTCAATAACAATAGAAATTACAGGAGCAGGGGACTATATTTTATATTTATAACAAGACAAGAAAAAAATCTAAAAACTTCACTGGCTGAGAAATGACCCTTGACCATGCATTAAATTGCTAGCACCACACAGTCAGGTGCCGGGACTCATTACCAAGGCAAAAAAGTCCATTACCTACAAAATCAGGGACTATTTCATTATATATTTTATTTAAGATGTAGATAAACAAATGATTCATGTAAAACATTATAAATGTTTCAATTTACATTTAATAGTAAAGATCAGTGAGCTATTTTATAAGCACAATAAGTCACTCCAGGGTGTGCATTAAAGAATTTGAACCCACTTCCCAGGGGTGTAGGGACACTCTGCCTTTGGCCTTATGCCTTACACCCCTGAGGCATGCATTACAGTTGTTTAATGCGCACTCTGTCATGGCTTATCTCTGTGTCTGTCTGTCTGTCTGTCTATCTATCTATCTAGGTGTCAGTGTGGCTCAGTTGGTAGCACATCCGCCTCTGGACCAGAAGTTCGTGGGTTTTCGTCCCACACCGGAATGGACTTGCACCTAAAAATCTCTGGCATCCAAGTGCGGTATTGGGGGGTGCTGTACTGCTGGGGTGTGCTGTCCTTCAGATGAGACGTTAAACCGAGGTCCCTTCTGTCCATTCTAGTGTTGTCCTGGTGGGTGTCCAGTAGGAAGTAAAAGAACTCAGGGTACTCTTCGTAAAGACCAGGGAACATTCCAGATGTCCTGGCCAACATTCCCCTTCCCATAAACTGGTTCATGCAATTATCCAGGCTGTGTGTGGGTGATGAAGTGCGATATGGGCGCCGCCACCACACATTCAGTCACTTCACTACCACTACCAGTCTAGCATTGTTTGTAAAGTGCTTTGGGATACTGTGTATGAAAAGCACTATATAAATGCTGATTCTTCTTCTTTCTATCTATCTATCTAGCTATCTATCTTCTGTCTATCTCTATATGTATGTGTATATTATAGGGGCAAGGTAGCGCCCCTATAGTTAGGGTTGAGTAGGCTGTTTCTTTTTCGCCATTAATCTTTTTCTCCCCACTGTGGTAAAGGCTTAGCTCTCTACCAACCCCCCTAGCCCTGTCACCTGGTATTCCAGGGAATTACCTCTTCCCATGCAACCCCACAGCTTACCCCCCCATGGCGGTCATCAACAGTAGGTGCCTTACTGTCAACAAGATGGATACGGTTCCAGGAGAGGGCCCTATAGCTGGTGACTATCCTGTGAGGGTTGGTGTCATCCCATGTTGCACCATGCCATTTTCCCTGTTCTGTGGTATAAGAACAGACGTGCAACACCGTCCAAATATACCACGCATGCTACTGTGTTTGGGACATCAATGGCTGCCTTTCCTCCATGCCCCAATATGCCGACACTGGCTATCTGTTCCCCAGCATTTGCTAGGGGCAAGATGAGTGCTAGGACCCAGAACCTTCCCTCCCCAGAGGAGGAGGAGGAGAGCCATCCTCCAAACAGGCCAGCCCCTGGCAAACTGAGTCCATCCCCGAACCTTGGGTGTCGTGGCAGGTGAGGCATGGATGCCTCTGCCTTCTGTGCCACTGGGCTGGCGAGTAGGCTGTTTAATGTTAAACCTAACTTTTGATATCTTAGTAACTTTGGTGTAATTACAGAACAGCACAAAATTTGGCATGCATGGTCTGGCTGTCAGAGTCTCAAGACATGAAAAGTTTTGTTATAGCATCTTGTTCGTTTTTTGAGCTATGAAGCATGAAAAAACAGAAGAAAATCTGTTTGATTTCCCTATTCTTGATACTGTGGCTTTTATTTTGCTCTCACCTACAGCCTAGATAGTGTGGAATTTTTTCATGACATTTTCAGGATTGAAGGGGCCTGTGCCAAGGGTGTGCCTTTTGAAAGTTTCATGAAAAAATATTATACAGTTCAAGTTATAAGGATTTCTTGGATAACCGACAAATGCAAAGAGTAAAATAAAAAAAAAAATTAAGATTGTGAGTCCTTATTTTCGTGATTTACTTGTCTTTTGGAGAAAAAATACAATTGTGACAGCTGTCATCTTGCATTTTTTTTAAAGACCAATGGCAAATATTTTCAGTTGTTTTTACTAACGTAAATAGTGCACAAATTCAACATGTTTTGTACCTTTTCACAATGCTGTTTTTGGGAACCTTGTCGTATTGACATGTAAATGGCATTTTTGTTCAAACTAGCTGCTGTACTGATGCTCAGAGTTTCTCTCAGCGTGATTCTGGAACCGTTGTTATCTCATGTCATGGGGGGTTTAATTAGCATGTCCTATTGCCCTGGTTACAACTTTAGTCTCCACAGACAGCACAGACCCAGACAGTCTTCACTTTGTTTTAGCAGCTGTCCAAACTTTGTGTTCATTTGTTTTAAGCAGAAGCTCAGGGAGGTTCTATGTGATAACGGCGAAAGCCTAAAGGCGATCACCGTTATTGCGCACTCAGAGTGCTGAATACATTTTTGGCACCACTGACACCCCAGCATACAGCACAATGGTGCTGGGGACATAACTTTCAATGTTTTACCCCCCCCACGTGGGGGGGCTTCACCCCCTGCACACCCCTACTAAAGGATTCTCAACTCTGGGGGGGGGGGCATGTCGGGGGGGTGAAAGCATGTAAAAATAAAGGTTCGGGCCTGGCACAATAAAATCGCACCTGCACCCAGACCCAAAAATGGTACCTCACCCACCCCAACCACAGGCCAACTCCTGACACCACGATGCAGCTCAGCAACCCACTGCAGTGCCAACTCCTACAGCTCCTCAGCACCCTCCCAGCCCACGCTCGCCGTGCTCGCTTCCCCCTTTCCGTGCGTACATATATTGACATCCTGTCACTCATTTCACCCACACCCCCATCCGGTCACCCTACCCTCCCATTGCAGTAAGGGATTTCTCCGGGAAGGAGTCGCCATTATGGATGGTGCCCTTCCCCATGTACCCTCCTCATGGGCTACCCTCAGGGATCAGAATAGCACTATCATCCTGGTGTTAAAGCTGAATTCACTGACACCATGCTTGTCAGTTTGAATTGATCAGGTATAATAGACATGTTTCATTTTCCCTAACCATTACTGTTAAATCCTGTTTCTAATACCCACCATATAACAAGCATTTGTCAATGCCAAATGTTTGCTTGCTGGCATTAGCATTGGAAGTGCAGGAGTTAGACAGATGCAGAATAGGAATGGCAGTGAAGTATTGAAGTGATGCCAACCCCCTCCCTAACCCTGCAGAGATGGACAAGCATTGGGGTGTGTCTTTGGGTCGTTGCCCATAACATTCATGCCATTTCACCTCACCCTACCCTGTAGGTGAGGTGTGCCTTGGGGTGTTCAGGCTTTACACTCACCCCATTCCATAAGGAAATATGTTGAAATGGGTGCAGTATAGGAAAATGGGGTGAACTTTGGGACTAAAGAGTCCAAGGCACACTTTGATGCCTGTCACTAGTTGCAGGGTGGGGGTGGGGGTGGAACGGCATGAGCATGACTGTCGACAATCCCAAGCCACTCCCCTAATGCCTGTTAGCCCCTGCAGATTAGAGCATTAGTGTCAGAAACCCTAATGCCCTGGGTGTTTTTTGGTATTTTCACTCCAAGTTTTCAACATGGGCTTTTTGTGACCCCGCCGCATGAACAGTGACACTATCAGTTTGTTAGCTGAAAGGTGATTTTACACAGCAACTGCACCATTTGGTGCCAGAGGTGCAAAAACACATTTTGAACAGGATGTGAAAAATGATAGCTGTACTGTTCATGAGGAGGTGTAAAAAAATGATAATGTTGAAAATCTGGAGTGAAAATATATATAAATTGGTGAAGTCACGAGCGTGCGTAGAAACTGCCCAACACAGACCTGTAATGCAATTATTTTGGGAATTTTTTTACACCAGATTTTCAACATAGGCATTTTGGGACCTCCGCTCATGAACAGCGGCACTGTGATTTTCTTAATCTGTCCCGAACGTTGATTTCGCACAGCAACCACGCCCATTGTATGCCACATGTGCGAAAACATGTTTCAGGCAGGATGTGAAAAATGACAGCTGTACTGTTCATAAGGCAGTGTGTAAAAATAGCAATGTTGAAAATCTGGAGTGAAAATATAAAAAAAAATGGTGGTTATGAGCATGCGTAGAAACTGCACAACGCATGCTGGTAACGCAGTCATTTTTTGGAATTTGTTCACCAAATTTGCAACATAGGCCTTTAGGGATCTCTCCTTATGAACACTGTCACTGTGATTTTCTTAATCTGTGCCAAACATCAATTTTGCACAGCGACTGTGCCATTGTGCATCAGATGTGCGAAAACACATTTCGGGCAGGATGTGAAAAATGACAGCTGTACTGTTCATGAGGTGTGGAAAATGGCAATGTTGAAAATCTGAAATGAAGATATAAAAAATTCTCTAAGTAACGAGCGTGCATGGGAACTGTGCAATGCACACTTGTAACAGTCATTTTTTTGGAATTTTTTCACCAAATTTGCAACATAGGCTTTTTGGGAACCCGTCTCCTGAACAGTGACACGGTTATTTCATTACTCTGTCCCGGAAGGTGATTCTGTGCAGTGACCACGAAATCACCTTACGGGACGAAATAACAACATGACCATGACTGAGTTCATGAGGTGGGGTACCAAGAACCCCATGTTGAAAGTTTGGTGCCAAAAGTCATAAAAATGGCCAAGATATCCACCTAAGTTGACCCCCCATTTATGCCCTTATAAAGCTTACCGGTATTTCTTCAGTTCACGATTGGCTTTGAAGAGTGCAGATGTGTTCCCACTCCACCAAAGATCACTGTGCTGGGCTCCAGAGGTAAGTACTGGGTGAGGGGTGTGCGGGGAGGTGGGGTGTGCAGAGGGTGGGTGCAGGTTGGGAGAGGGGCACCGCAGAAAATGAGAGATCCGTTTTTTTTTTACAGGTTAAAAAAAAACTTATTGGGAAGGTTTTCTTTTTTACAGGTACATTTGGCACACTGGGGTGGGCTCCCAGTGTGCCACCTGGGTGTTTTGGGGGGACTGGAGCCAACAAGGATTGGGCACCCCATCAGCAAAGAAAACACTTCTGTATTTGGGAGGGCATGATGCAGAGGGGGATTGGGCACCCCTCAGCAGACAAATTTAACTACAGGGACATCATGCCAATGGGGATTGGGCTCCCCATCAGCAAATGAACTGGGGAGAGGGCATGCTAACAGGGGGATTGGGCACACCCCCAACATCGGCTTTCAAGGAACTGTAAGAGGATGATGGTGACAGCTGGCATGTTTATTGAAATGTTACACCAGGCAAGGCATGCCTTGCAATAAGGGAGCTCTCCTTCATTGAAGTGGTTCATTTCTTTCAAGTTGGTGGCACACTTCTGAGCTGCTGTCATAGACAGCATGCTCATTCATTGATGCGACAGCGACAAGCCCAAAAAAGTAGTGGCAGCATTGGCCACAGCATGACCACACCTCCACAACCTGCTACTCCAGCAAGCAGTCACAACATGTTTCTTGTGCATGCGCACAAGCAAACATAAAAAATCACCTGGTTATACTGACTGGACAGCTGTCAACTCTACCTGCTATACTTTATTGTCCCCTTTTTCAGTCTGTAATTGTGGGGAGCAGGTGAAAGGGAAGGAAGGAGAGCATTAGAGGGAGGGAGGGAGAAGAGAGAGAGAGAGAGAGAGAGAGACAAATAGGCTGATGGGATAAAGAGAGGATATGTAGGGTTGTGATCTTTGCATATTTTTGTGAGAACATTTTCAGCATCCAGCCAACTCAAGCCTTTTCTCCTGCAATACTAAGTGCAGTTCTGAGTTTGCTCAGGTAATCAGATTGACTTCAGGACAGGTGTTACAGTTTTTCCCTTTAGGGAGGTGGGTCCCAGATCCAAACTACAGCAGTAGGGTGCACACTCTGGACGATCCGCATGACATTCATGAAAGCCTGTCGGACAAAGGTATTCCAAAAAGGCTGAGGATGAGTGACCCTGCATTGATCTACGGCAACATCCATAGAGTGTGCTGGATGGAGTGCCGACCTAATGTCGGCCAACTTATTTGCAAAAAATCGAGCAAGTTCATCTCACTCTTCTTGCGAAAAAGCTTTCTGGACTTGTACACAGGCTGGGTTGCAGAGTCTGTCCAGAGTTCGGAATTGTTGAGCTGGTCAATTTTGAACAGCTGTAATCTCCCCAGACAGGAACTCTGCCTTCTAACAGTAATTGCCGATTGATAGACATGATAATGGTCCATTAATCTAAGGTGGTCGGCATCAAGGGCGGATTTCCACCAGCAATGCTCTAACCTTCGTCCTAGTCACCGCATCTCCCTCAAAGTCCCATCAAACCATGGGGATTGAGGGTGAAGGGAGAGAGGATGAACACAGACAGGAGCAATGACATCCAGTGTCACTGTAATGGCCAAATTGTAAGGCATCATGAGGGCCTCTGGGTCACTGATTGCCTCTCAGAGGGTTGAGAGATCCAGCACTGCTATCAGGCCTTGAGAATTTATATCTCTCAAAGGGCAGTACCAAGTCATCTCCATCAGGGTAGGCCTACATGGGAGGGCGCTAAAACTAAACCCCATGGTGTAGTGATCAGACCATCCAACTGGTTCCACCCCCAATTTGGAGGCCTCAATCCCCAGAAGGAAGACTATGTCAAGGGAGTGACTGTGACTATGAGTAGCAGTGGTAACTACCTGTGTAAGGCCCAGTGATGTCATCAACTGGAGGAAGTACTGACCAAATTGCAAGAGTTCATTGTCGACCCAGTCGTTGAAGTCACCCAGGACAATCAGCCTGGGAGATTCAAACGTCATGTCAATGATGAAGTCCACGACTTCCTGAAGGAAACGTTTCTCATCTCCTGCTGGATGGTAGATGAGAGCGATCATACAGCCTACACCTGCTACTATGGTACACTCAAATGACTCAGTCCCCCCAACTGGTACATTTGTGAGGTTAAGCTTGGTCTTGAAACAGACCGCTACCCCCCTTACGATCCAGTCTCGGCCGGTGTATCACCGAGTACCCAGCTGGAACTGCAGCCTGCAAAATGAGGCCAGAATTCTCATCCAGCCAGGTCTCAGTGATGCAAGCCAGGTCCACTGATTTAACAAGATCTGCAATAATTGCGGTCTTGTTTTTAACAGACCTAGCATTACATAACACCCCCTGATTTGGATGGACCTCTCGGGTAACACCCAGACCATCTGCCTACTACCATTTGTAGTGCTCTTGGGTATGGAAACCAGACATGGTGGACCACGTTCTGGCTTCCATTTCACTCCAGGGCATCTCCTGGATCTCACCACCCCAATGGGGTGGCCCACCGCATTCATTCATCACTGTTCACAGCCCCACACCCTCCTCCCGCCTCTCCATACAATGTCTAGTGCCCTACAATGCAGGTATGTTGTATACTGGAGTTGGGGGGGGGATTCAGAGAGTGTGAAGGGCAGAGGATGAATAGCGGACAACCATAGGGGCAGGACTCCAACACATTTTGGTAATCCAGATAACACTCCACAACTATCCGACTGTGAATTACAAAACCAAACCTTAAAATAATACAAAATAAACTAATCATATAAAATCTTTCTAAAAACAATAAATGTCTTTAAGTTCACTCCCCCAAATAATAAAAAACACAGAAACTCACCTTTCTAATGCCATATACCTAAAATCTAAAACTCTAAAATTAAAATAAACAAAACAATACACTAAAATTAAAATATCAAGTAAATACAGTTGGTACAGGCAGACAAAATGAACTGATAGTACATTTAAAATCAACTAGGAAAGAATTCCGATTGTCCAAGTCCCAAAAGTCCTCTCATCACCAACAGGATTGGACAACCCTCTCAGGAGCTCATACCTCCCATACCAGACAGATGAAATAGTCTCAGGAATCCTTTCGAATAAAACCAGAGCAATCCCCAGTCCTCAAGCGCTCTCACTACTAGAGTCTGGGAAATACTGCATGACACTCTCACTGTTGACATATAAATAAAACAAAGTAGTCTGACCGTAATTCAGGAGAAAGGGTCACAATTCCAAAATTCCTCCAGCAGGTCTCTTCAGTATCAGCCACAGCTCTGAGACCACGGACAGCCCTGACAAAACTGACCTGGCAGACAGCCTCGAGCTGTAGCTGCTATCACGGAACTCCCCGATAGAACCCACCAACTGATAGATCCCCCAGGAAGCCCCAGGGATCAACTCCCACCACTGTCTTCCCGGTGGCCAGGAGCATAAATCTCCATGCTGCCACAGACCTCCATACAGCCTACCAGACAGATCAGGGCAACTCCACCTGGCCCCAAATTGAGCTGCTAAATGTCCCTAGATCCACCAAGTAGTCCTGCAGCAGTTCATCTGCAAAACCATGCCTTTTAGGTCCACAGCTCTTTAATCCATATAACTGCACAGACCGACAAATCACAAAGCCAGTCAATGAAGAACAGTTTGGCTTATGTCCCAATCCTGGGAGCGTTCTCCAGCTCAGCCCGTTCTCAGCTAAAAGACCCCTTACACACAAACGCCTTCCAACAATTGGAAGACCAGTCAATAGCAGGTCGATCCCCTCCCGGTAAAGCAAACAGTCCTCACACACTCACATGGCTCCACTCCTTACTCCAAAGTAAGGGTACTAGCAAACGAAACAAAACGGTAATCCAGTCGGCAGCAAAAGGGAAACAGTCACATACAAATCCCAGTCCTGAAAATGCTCTCCAGCTCACCACTCTCACAGCACTTTCCAGCAGGTGCAGTACAAAGCAGAGGGCAACGAAATAAAACCCTCATTCAACTGTTCAAGTTGTGCCAGCAGAAACGCCTCAAAAAAGGAGTAAAAGATGTAAAAAGAAATTTACCGAGTAAAATGATCAAACTTGGTAAAACGGTCTAAAAAAAACGGTCAAACTCTAACACTTTGCAACTATAAAATTAATTAAAACACACAGAACTACGGAGCAGTTCACAGTACACCCAGCCTGGCGGCCATATTGTGAAGGATATTAAGAACCAAATAGTGGAGATCATGAACTTGGCAGAAGATTGTGACAATGCACAGCATGGTTTTAGGAAAAGTTTATCATGCCAAACAAATCTCCTGTAATTCTATGAGCATTGGATGAGGGCAGCTCTGTGGATGTCGTGTTTTTGGACTTCTTGAAAACATTCGATAAGGTCCCTCATTGGGAATTAATAGACACCTTAATAGAGCACAATATTCCTGGGTACATCACATGCTGGGTCAATGCATGGCTGAGCGAAAGAAAGCTGATGGTCTGTTTGAAGGGTGCATATTCAGATTGGTTAAATGTGGAAAGCAGAGTCCCCCAGGTTCAGTGATGGGGCTTTGCTTGTTTAACATGTATATACACTCACTGATGGGTGGAGGGGAAGTTTGGGAGACCAAATTTGCAGATGATACCAGGATTGGCACATGCATCCATAATAATGGGGATGCACAGAAGCTACAGGATGCTCTAACTAGGATGGAAAACTGGGCTAGGGATTATAAATTATCCTTTAACACTAATAAATATACGGTTATGCACTTCAGTAAAAATAACAACAAAACAGATTATGTTCGAAATGGACAAAAGTTGTGAAAGGTCTCCGAAGAAAGAGATCTGGAAATTAAGGTGACTAATGATCTCAAGTTCTACCAGCACTGTAGCAAGATGATAAGGACTGCTAGTGGTATACTAAACAATATCAAGAAACATTAAAAGTAGGAAGAGGGAGGAGATTGTGTCACTTTACAGTTTGCTGGTGAGGCCACATTTGGAGTACTGTGCCCAGTTTTGGTCACCTGGGTTCAAAACAGATATCAAGAGACTGGAGAGGGTTCAGAAAAGGGCAATGAGGTTGGTGGCTGATGTTAGGGACAGAGACTATGAGGACAGATTGGAGGATCTGGGGATGTACACACTGGGGTATAGACATCTGAGAGGAGATCTGTGTATGGTGTATAGATCAATCAAGGACATCAATTTAAGGGGGAAACTGGGACTTACACTTAGGGATCAACATCATAACACCAGGATGAACACATTGCAGTTGAAGGGGCAACATTTTAAGACAATAAAAAGGAAAGAGTGGTTTAGTGTTAGGGTAATTCCAGTCTGGAACAACTTGCCTGAAGAGGTTGTTACAAGTAAGAACATGCTTGGGTTTAAGAGGGAACTGGACAAATACTGTGTAGCAAACAAAATCGTGAGTTACTATAAATAGGGCATCCTCGAGCACAATGGACTAATGTCTTCTCTGCTCAGATATAACTTATGAAACCTATGAAACTTGTTCAGCGTTTAGTCTTTCCCTCTGTATACACTGTATATTAGGGTTGAGTAAGCACCTCTGTGTTAAACCCTGATATTTGCACATTAATGACTCTGCAACCCATCAACCAATTTGGCCAGCATTTGGTAGGCATGGAGTCTGGGCCAGGGTGTCTAGATCTTGAGAATTTTGTGTCAATCTTTTTTGGGGGGGGGAGGCAAAGTCACAGCAGTGCAAAAATGCTAACATTCACCGTTTATAGCACTGTTTTGCTCACCTGTAACTAAAATATGTTTGTGTTTAAACCTGAAACTTAAAGGTTTGGTACAGCCTGTCCTACGGTACACGACTTTGCAGGTCTGATGTTTGTAACTTATATAGTTTTCAAAATATAAATTAAAATCTGTACCATTTTCTTAGCATACTCAGTTAAAAAAATGAATGTTTTGGGGTAGCTGGATTTTTGTTAGCTTCTGTCCAAAAGTGATTTCCTTCAAACTGCTTTCATCTGTCAGCTGACAAAGACAGTTTGAAGGAAATCAAAAGAAATTACATTGAAAATGATTTCTTTCAAACTGCTTTCATCAGTTCACTGACAAAAGTAGTGTGAAAGAAATCATTTTAGTCACACTGCTAATGCACCAAACCCACCCTCAGAATGCCTTCTGACTGATGGTGGGTACCCAATCCTGCTACTGATATAACCCCCTTCCTCACAATCAACCAACATGTATTATATACGTAAGCAATAAGACATGACAGGGTGTATATCAGAACTATCGCACATCCCAGGAGTGGCTTATTGTGCTTATAAAATGGGTCTGTGTATTCTACATGGGGTTTCTAGTTTTAGCTGTGCATTAGACACTTTTAATGCATGACTAACAACCAATCAGATTGCTTGAAATCCTTTGCCCATTTTATAATAATACCTATATTAAAGGTGTCCTTTTGGGATAAAAGGTTATCTTGTGCTGTTTTGGGCAGAGATCAAACAAAGCTGAGTGGGTCCGTCAGCCGAAAGCAGCATGAGATAACCTTCTTATGCCATAAGAGACACCCCTCACTATATGTATTAGTATATTATGAAGCAGTGGAACTGTCTTCAGCCTAAAACACCATTTTAGAATAGAAATTTCTCTGAGAATGTTCTATTGATTTATACCATTTTTGCTGGTCTCCCCCGCTCTTTGAATATGGTAATGGTACATTACATAAGGGGTCATTACGTTCTTACGCTGCTTACACAACGTGTAATGGTGGCTGCTTACATGCCATGTAATTGTGGTGGTGGGGGCTGACTGGGGATAAAACATTTTTATTTATTTGAAATTTTGTCAGCATGTTTTGAGTTCTGCCCGCCAACTATGAACTCAACAAGAAAGTAAGTGACACACTAGCTTAGCTTCAAACTTTACTAGGCTTTCCAGTCTGTCTCAGCATTTGTCTGTCCCAGTTTCCTCAGGATCTGTGAGATGGCAGAGCTACGTATGAGTTGATTTTGTTACTGCTGATAAAACTTTTTTTTGTGGGATGGGGTTGTGGCTAAATATACAGATTTTGTACGTTTGCTTGCGCTTTCGCAAGGAATGTTTTGCTACTAATGGCATTTTGGAGGTGTGTCACTGCCAAGCCAATTACAGCTGAAATTGCAATGGGCTTGGCAGTGTAGACCAATGATCAGGCACTCTGGTCATGACACTAGTACTGCTGGCTGATGTGGCACTTTGTGTAGTTGGAAGAAGTGTACCGCTCCAATGAGAGAGAGCGGGTGACAGGGAGCTGAGTGTGTTCTACCATCTCTCCAGGCAGAAGTGAATAAAGACTGTAGTGCAGGACAAGACTGAGGGAGCGGGAGAGACCCCAGGCAGATTTTCCGCTCCCGGCACCCCCTCTCAGCTAGCAGCTGAGCAGCTTTATTTCTTTACATGCTTGCTCCTGTAACAATACTTCTTAATGCATTATGTCTGCTTCACTCCTTGCAACCCACGTACCAAATAAACATTTTGTTTTGCACACGGTATGAACTACAGATGACTGCCATTCTCCAGACTCCTTGTTGCCCAGTACTATGGAAGGGAAGGGGTTACTCACATTTCACAGGCTGTGGGTTTGACTGTTTCCTCTGGGCATCTCTTGCTGCCCCTGGTTCTCACAGCACACGGTGCTTGCGACAGTGGAACCCTTCCACAGCTTATTGTCCCCTACCATCCGTTGTCTCAGAAGCAGCCACAATGGTACCCCTCTCTGGCTGGCCGCTCATCCTCTTGTCCTCCGCCTCGGCACACTGAATCTGACATGGCCCTGCCACTCACCGCAGTTTCATAGTGACTTGCCTGGTTTGCATCTGTATTTGTTTAGTTTTGCTTCTGAGGAGAGGGTTCAGTTTATTTGGGATTTCACCATGTCTGCCTTTCTTTTCTGCAACTCCTAAGCATTCATGCAGTTTTAATTTTGGCCGAGACACTGCTGTTACTTCCGGGCAATGCAACCATTTTCACTCTGTTGATAACACTGAATGACGAGATTCTGGGAGATGTAGTTTGTACATTGACTGACTGATAAGGAAAGCTGTACTCCAGCGTCATGGCAGGCTGTAGACATTCTGCTTGACTGGAAATAAGAGTTGCAAGGAACTAGTAGGATGATTCTTTTGGGCACTGCAGACCCGCACTACACAAGGCTGATCCCACCATGAGATTGCAGCATCCTGAACACACCACAACACTGCAGCATGGCAAAGTCCAGTCCAGTGAACTGAAGTGCATCCTTTCTCTTTTTCTGTTGCCATCCCCTATCTCTTTTTCAGTCCTGTCAACAGAGTGAAAATGTGTTTTATTTTATTCTTGTTTGTTGAAAAGGTTTGTTGTCTCAGAGGTGTTTCAGTCTCCTTCTCACATTGAAGGAGCTAATTGCTTTTCCTCCCACAGCTCTTCCAAAGGATTAGGTGTGTATGTGGGGGTGGAGCTGGCAAACTGTCAGTAATTTCCAACAGAAAGAAGGGTTAAAAAGTCAGGTTAGTTGATATCTTGGAGGTAGAAGACTTGGTTTGCTGGCCAAGGCACCTAGCTTCACCTGAGCTCTTTCCTTCTAAGACTGCTTGAAAGGCAGGTGAGAAACTTACCAGAGCAAGGAGAAGGATTAAGACTTAGTTTGGCTAGCAGATTTACTGTGTGGTGGTTTTATTTTTACTCACAGGGATTGCTACTGTTTGTTGCTAACATTTCATTGCTTTATTTTTTCTCGATTCAAATTGTTGTTGCTGGTATACCTTCTTCTGCATTATTACAAGGTGTGCCTCACAGGTGTGAAGCTAACAGATTACTGCTGTAATCTTCTGATTCAAATTGTCTTTGCAAGGTATATCTTCTGTTACTGCTTTATTTTTCTCTGGAGCAAAGTGTTTCTACAGGGTATATCTTCTCTGAAATTATTACAGGTGGTGCTTTACAGGTTTTACAGTTTTATCTAACATTAGGGATAAGCTTTCAGGGTTACTGCATTTGTTGTTGACTGATTGTTTCTGCTCTTACCTCCTTGTTCTTTCGTCCGTGGTTCTTCTTTTAGGCAGAGGAAGGGCCCAGCCACCCACCCCATCCCCAACCACCCCACTACACTCCTTTTATAGGGTACCACAGTTGTGACATTTCCTGTGGCAGAGCAGGAAGGGCGGATCAGTGGGGCCTCCACAAGGTGATCTCATTTACAGGGCACTAGTAATTTAACTTGTTATAACAAGTTAAACAAAGCACAATTAAACCATTACTTGCATTTTTTTCCTTCTAATTACTCTGACTAGGTTACAAACCCAGCAACTTATTTGGAATGGATTTCATTAACTGCAGGTACTGTGGAACAATTTTCAGAAGGACAGTCTTACAGGATTTAGGACACTGTCCTACATGCTGGGCCTTTGGAGAGCTTAGGTCTCAGCTCCGGGCAGCAGCATGGGCAGAGATTGCACGCTTCAAATTTCATATTGAAGAGGAAATTACATTATAAGAACCACCTGCCATTTCCCCAGCATCCAACAGAAAACCTCTACCGAGAGGGTAGTTGGTCCAGGAGGTTGGCAGGTGGTTAGAGGACAAATCAGGTGCCCCATCACCTCTGCCTCCAACACATTACCTCCAAAAACCATATAAACACTACAAACAGGTATCTGCCTCTATCTCTGAAATCAAATAAAGAGGCAGAAGACACTGCAGAGCAGGACACTGCGGCACAGGAGCTAGCACAACAATACTCACCCAAATCAGGAACCAAAACTAACAAGCACAAAGAAACTAAAAACTTCTGATCATAGGAGACTCCATGATTCGGGGAGTTGATACCCATCTCAGCCAGGGGTGATGGTCAGATGTCTCCCAGGTACATCAGCATGGAGAGACACTGACCTCATTGCTAAAATTGTTCACAAAGCAGGAGAAAACATTGATGTCCTAGTACACATAGGGACTAATGATCTGCCAGCCGGTCAGTTGTGGAGACCAAGGAACACCTGACTAGGCTGGGTGACAAACTATCATCTATTTCGTCCGGCATCTCCTTCTCTGAGATCCTGCCAGTCTGGGAGAAGGGAGCAGATGGACAGAAGGTCAGAGAAGGGAGATAGGGGAGCTAAACACGTGGCTCAAGGACTGGTGCCAGGAAAAAGGACACAGATTTGTAGGGAACTGGCAACAGTTCTGGGAGCGAAAGTTCTTTAAATTTGATGGACTGCATCTGACTAAAGAGGAGTCAGTGCATTGGGGCAGAAGTTTGACGTCTTTGCAGAATATTTAAATTAGCAAATGGGAGAGGTGCAGCACCCATAAGTCGAATGGGAAGAACACCCCTCCCTCAGCTAGTGGTCAAACAGGAATTCGCGTGTTTGCCGTTCATTTGCATCACCAGGTAAGAAAAAAGGTTTGTCTCCCCATACGATGCACAGGGGTAATGCCAAACTTCACCCAACAACTAACACACCAAAATCTGGCCAATGGAAAATCATGTACACAAATGCTCACAGCCTGGGAAATAAGATCCCAGACCTGCAGGCAATAATGTCAGAGGCTAAACTGGACATAGTAGCAATTAGTGAGACGTGGTTTACCAGTAACCACATTAGGAGACTTCAGTACCTGGCTATGTATTGTTCAGAAGAGACCGAGGTGCAAAAGGGGGAGGAGTGGCCTGTATGTTAATGAAAATATCAAAGCTACAGAAATTCAGAATACACATAAGGAGCCAGAAGAACTGTGGGTCACCCTGAAACAGGAAATGGACAGCCATAAGAACTGGGGTTGTCTACAGGCCCCAGACCAGAGGAGGACATAGGCACATTACTGTTAGAAGATATACAAAACATGACAGCTAAAGGGAGGTTCTGATAATGGGAGACTTCAACATGCCAGATACAGATTGGTCAATACCAGCAGGAACATCTGCCAGAACTAGACTCATAGTGGATTCCTGCAGGAGGGCCTCAAACAACTGGTACAGCAACCCACAAGAGACAGGGCTATCCTAGATCTAGTACTGACTAACAAAGAAGGGATCACAGATCTCCAGGTAGAAGGTCACCTGGGGCCAGTGACCATCACATGGTATGGTTCAATTTGGCTACTACATCTAAATCATCCCATTCCAAGGCAAAAATATGGGACTTCAGAGGAGCTGACTTTGATAAGATGGCCAACAGAGTTAAGCTAGCCCTGGCAAAAGAAACACAGGTGAGGAGGTACAGGCAAAGTGGGCAAGCATTAAGGATACAATACTTGAAGCAACATCCCATTGTGTTAGACAGAAAAGGAAGTGCAAAAGAAGAAGGAAACCACTTTGGTTCTCAAATACAGTAGCAGAAAGGTCAGAGCCAAAAGGCTGGCCTTCAGAAAATATAAGGGAACACAGCGGAATGAAGATGAGAGCATACAAACTGCCTAAGGGAAGCAGGTAAGGCAGTAAGGCAGGCAAAGTCCCAAACTGAGGAAACACTAGCACGAACAGTAAAAGAAGGTGACAAGACTTTCTATAGATACATTAGTGAAAGGAGAAAGTCCAGAGGGTATTGCTAAGCTTAATGGAGAAAAGGGAGCATGTGAGGAGGAGGACCCTGTAAAGGCATCTATCCTAAATAGATACTTTGCTCAGTATTTACTGAAGAGAAGGTAGGGCAGGGCCCACAGCTCAGCATCATGGACACAGGGGAGGGAGGTGAGCACTACTCCCTTCACAAAAGAAAGGGTCCTACAAGAGCTTGCTGCTCAGGTGGATAAGGCAATGGGACCTGATGGCATACATCCCAGGGTACTTAAGGAGCTAAAGGAGGAACTAGCAGAGCCATTAGCAGAATTGTTTAGTGAGTCTCTGAGCACAGGAGAGGTCCCAGAAGACTGGATAAGGGTCATGTGATCCCACTCCACAAGAGTGGTAGCAGGGAGGAGGTGGGGAACTACAGACCGGTCAGTCTTACCTCAGTAGTGGGCAAGATTATGAGGCACTCCTTTAGGAAAGGATAGTGCAACACCTGGAATCCATAGGGCACAGGATCCAAGACAGCATGGGTTTACAAAGGAAGGTCCTGTCAAACTAATCTCATAGATTTCTTTGACTGGGTAACCAGAGTGGTAGACCAAGGGGAGCAGTTGATGTCGCCTACCTTGACTTCAGCAAAGCTTTTGACACTGTTCCACATAGAAGATTGATAAATAAGCTAGGTAGGCTCGGGTGGGTCAGAAGTTGGTCAACTGGGTGGAAACTGGTTGACTGGCAGAAAATAGAGAGCGTGGTAAATGGTATACAGTCAGAAGAGATGCAAGTCACAAGTGGGGTACCTCAGGGATCAGTCCTGGGGCCAGTCCTATTCAACATCTTCATTAGTGACCTGCAGATGGACTAGAGGGTAAGGCTTGTCTGTTTGCAGATGACACCAAGATCTGCAACAGAGTAGATGATCCAGATGGGGGGCAGAATGAGAAGAGATCTGGATAAACTAGCAGAATGGTCTGAAGAGTGGCAACTGGGATTTAATGCAAAGAAGTGCAAAATCATGCACATAGGGAAGAGAAACCCTGAAGCCACTAGGCTGGGAGGGAGTTGCTAGCAGTCACAAAGGAAGAAAGAGACTTGGGCATCATCATCACTGATGACCTAAAATCATCCAAGCAGACCTCTAAGCAGTAGGTAAGGCTAGGGGGTGTTAGGTTTATTAGTAGGGGTATCACAAGTCGTAAGAGGGAGGTAATAATCCTCTGTACAAGACACTGGTTAGGCCCCATCTGGAGTACTGCATGCAGTATTGAGCACACCTTCACAAGGACATTAACCAAATTGAGGCAGTCCAGAGAAGGGCAACCAAAATGGCGCAGGGACTGCATCAGAAGACATATGAGGACAGATTAATGGAGCTCAATATGTATACCCTTGAGCAAAGGAGGGAGAGAGCTGATATGATCCAGACATTTAAACACCTTAAGGGCATAAACAAGGTGAAAGAGTCTAACATGCTTAAATATAAGAAAAATAGCAGGACAAGAGGACACAGCATGAGATTAGAGGGAGGCCGATTAAGGGGGAATGTGAAATTCTTTTTTCACAGAAAGGGTGGTAGATGCATGGAATGGCTTACCACAAGAAGTGGTGGCTATGAATACAGTGCAGGGCTTCAAACAGGCATGGGATAGGCATAAGGGAGCAATATAAATGACTATGAATAGATAGGTCACTGACAGAGCAAAGGCCGATGGCACATTTATAAGGTAGAAAAAGAAATGGGCAGACTGGATGGGCCTTGTGGTCCTTATCTGCCGTCAACTTCTATGTTTCTATGTTTCTATGTATGCTGCATCTCTGAAACTGAATGGAGGGCAAATCATTCAGGTTGTTAAGGGTTTGGACACTGCTTTTTTTCCGTTTACTGAAAACAGATAACCCTGACAGATAACCCTACACAGCCTGACCCCAAGTACTCATCTCAGAGCCAGTGACATAATGCTGACACCAGTGGATGAAGTTAGCTAGAACAGTACCAAAGGCTGTTCATATGAATGTGACTACTCACACACAAAAAATAAAGATTTGGGCAAAACTGTAAATGAAACCGCTTCTTTTCATTCACTTGGGTAAACTGCATCATTTGTTTGTTCACTACCCTTGTTTTCTATTGCATACAGTTCAAACATATGTTCAGATGAGATGCTGTGCTGTGTTGTACTGTACTGTACCGTACTGCACTGTCATTTTGGGAAACTAAAGCCGGTTTGCTGACTCATGCAGTACTGTCTTTTAGGCTCATTCCTAGGATGGATTTGATTTTCACTTACCTCAGTGATCCTCATAAATTAAAATATAACTCTTATCATGGAATGAATGTAACATTTCCTGAAATGTAACACATTAAAAGAACTGTGCAATAAAATCCATCCTACGAGTGAGCCCAAGAAACATTACTAGTGAGTCAGCAAACCGGCTTCAGTTTGCCCAAAACAGCAGTGCAGTACAGCATCTCATCTCAACATCTGTTTGAACTGTATATAATAAAAATCAAGAGCAGAGAATAATTAAATGGTGCAGTTTACCTATGTGAATAAAAGGAAAAGGGGTTTCGTTCACCGTTTTGTTCAAGTCTTTATTTTCCGTGTGTAAGTAGTCACATTCATATGAACAGCTGTTCCAGCTAACTTCAGCCTCTGATCTGTTGACATTACATCACTGTCTAACAGGTGAGTACCTGGGATCAGCTGGTTATCTGTTTTCAATACGTGAAAAAAAAGCATCTCCAAACACACGATGACCTGAATGACATGTAATACGAGCAGCACTTCATCAATAAACTGGATACAAGTACGTTCAGAAAAATTCGAAATGTGGAAAAAAGTTAAAAACAACAGACATGGGTGTTTTTAGACAATTTTCATTCCCCTAGACAGGTTTACATCACTGTATCTTATACTAACTAAATCATATTTTTCATTGCTCTTTAACTGTCATATTGTTGCAGTCCTGATAGGTGCATATAACTTTCACTAGCAGAAACACCTCCCCATGTCTCTGTGTCTGCTGCACATCCCTCCCTTCTGCATAAATTATGTAAAGAATTATGTTTCACTCAGCCAGTAAGTTACTGAATGTTGGGGGGGGGTAGATAGACAGGTAGATAGATAGACAGACAGATAGATAGAAAGATAGATAGATAGATAGATAATCAGACAGACAGAGAGATACATACTTAGATAGATCCATGTGTAATCAAGACATTTGCCTTTGCAAAAACGTGCAAGCAAACGTTCAGCATTGACAAATGCTTGTTTAAATCAGGATTCCTCTCACAGCTGACTCCACTGCATCACTTCTGACAAGAACAGTGTGATAAGCCAGCATCACCATGGTGGGAGGAGTGCGAGGCAGCAACTGCATGCTGAATAAGAGGTACAGTAATGCTGTCCTCTTATTGGTGGAGGCAGCTCCACTGTTTTATAATAAAGAATTACCAGACTGCAGGTGCCCAGCCCTGCTGCTGTTAGGTTCCACCATTGGAAAGTGCCCGTCTGAGTACGCCCATCATTAGGGCCCCAGGATTTGAATTTGCCATTTAGTGTTTATGCAGGGGGCTGTGCCCCCACACCCCCCTGTGTGGGGGGCTGGGCCCCCATGCCCCCTCAACTATATATGTTAACTCCAGGGGAGGGGTGCACCTTGGGGGAAAGGATTGTGAATTTGGGATTTTGGCACCCCATTGACGGGTGCACTTGGACCAGCGCATGGATGGCCAGAAGGGTTGCTGGTACCCCCCCAACCCATGTTTTCACTAGCAATGTCGAATGAGTGCCCAATCCTGCTAGTCATTACACAGTTCTTAAATGCTGATGCTGACAATGGGGTGCCCACTCCCAGTGCTGGCTAACATCAACCCCATCTTGAATATTGGCCTTTGGTGGACGCAGATCTGACCTGGTTGGTAGACCTGGTGGATAATAGTCACTAAGCACCACCAGTTGTTCTTGTGAACAAAAAAGGTTGTTCAGTCTGCATTTGTGGGGACTTTACAGGGACTCTGAACCCCATCATGTCAGCTTCAGTACCCCATTCCAAGAATCAAAGATTTTCTTGCCTCAGCTGGTGGTAAACTTTTTGGCAAGTTGCATCTGCTGAATGCATAGTTCTAAATAACTGTGGATGAAAGATTATGGAAGTATTTAATGCTTAAATGCAAATAGGCTATTTTACTACACTCTCCTTCCTTTTTGCATCTCCTTTGACCCAGCTGTATTCCAAACAGTGATGGCTCAGATTCTGGAGAGACTTTCAGATGTCTATTGTTTGCCAGCTATTTCCTGAAATTTCTGTCCTATTTCTGGAGAAATCTCCTGCTTTCTGTATTACCACAGTAGGGGAAGCAGACAGAAACTCTTTAGAAATTACGCAAAATATGTGGCTATAGCTGGCAGTGTCTGTGTCTTCTACTGTACTTGGATGCTCTCTTTTTATCTGGTTAGAATGATTTATAAAATGGGGAGAGAAAATCCTGTATTCTGATTTGTTGTCACCTGTGCATCAAATCAATTTGATGCACAGGCAAAAACAAGTACTAAACAGCAGTACCACACTACAAGAACAAGCATTTGTCAATGCCGAATGTTGATTGCGTTGGTCTGTTCAGCTCGCACAGTGGGCCTCTATCACTGGCTCAGCCTGTTTGTCCCGGTGCTGCAGGCTGCTCTTTTGTACTGGGCTGTTGCGTGCATTGGCACCTTGTTCTGCCGAGGAAGAAATATGCAGTTGTCCCCACAGAGCTCCATTGACGTGGCTCACTCCCCCTGTCTCACTCACTCATTCTGTTTCTCCTGGTGTTGCAGGCTGCCCTTTTGTACTGGGCTCCTGCCTGTGTTGGTGGCTTTTTCTACCCATGAAGAAATCCACAGCTGCCCTGACAGAACTCTGTTGAGGTCGCTCACTCCGCCTGTCTCACTCACTCATTCCGGTTCTCCAGGCGCTGCAGGCTACCCTTTTGTACTGGGCTCCTGCCTCTGTTGATTGCCTTTTTCTGCCACTAGAAATACCTTGGTCCTAAAGCTCCATGAGCTAGCTCCTCCTTCTCGCTCGCTCATTCTGTTCTGCTGGCTGTAGGCTGCCCTTTTCTACTGGGCTCCTGCCTGCGTTGCTGCCTTCTTATTACCATAAAGAAATTTGCAGCAGTTACAATACAGCTCTGTTGAGCTCACTCACCCGCTCATTCTGGTTTTCCTGACACTGCAGGATGCCCTTTTGTTCTGGGCCCCTGCATGCATTGCTGCCTTTTTCTGCCCACAAATAAATCTGCAGCAGTCCCAACAAAGCCCCGTTGAGCTCACCAACTCCACCTCCCTCACTTGGTCATTCTGTGTCTCCTGGCACTGCAGGCTGCCCTTTTGTACTGGGCTCCTGCCTGCATTGGCGGCTTTTTCTGGTCAGAAGGAAATCTGAAGCAGTCCTGACGCAGCTCCATGGAAGTTTGCTCACTCCCCCTCTGTCACTCTCGCATTCTGTTTCTGCCGGCGCTGCAAGCTGGCCTTGTGTACTGGGCTTCTGCCTGCGTTGCCGCATTTTCTGCCCACAAAGAAATCTGCAGCAGTCACAGTAGAGCTCCGTTGAGCTCACTCACTACCGCTCTGTCACTCGCTCGTTCTGTTTCTCTTGGTGCTGCAGACTGCGCTTTTGCATGGAGCTCCTGGCTGTGTTGGCAACTTTGTCTGTCCACGAAGAAATCTGCAGCTGTCCTGACAGAGCTCCATTGAGGAAGCTCAGTCTCCCTCTCTCATCGCTCATTCTGTTTGTCCTGGTGCTGCAAGCTGCCCTTTTGTATATGGTTCCTGCCTGCATTGGCACCTTTTTCTGCCCACAAAGAAATCCCAGCAGTCCTGACAGAGCTCCGTTGAGCTCACTAAGTCCCCTTGTCTCACTCGCTCATACTGTTTTTCCCACTGCTGCAGGCTGGCCTTTTGTACTGGGCCCCTATGCCTGTATCAACGCCTTTTTCTGCCCACAAAGAAATCTGCAGCAGTCCTGACGGCGCTCCGGTGAGTTTGCTCACTGCTCCTCCCTCACTCGCTCTCTCATTCTGTTTCTCCCAGTGCTGCAGGCTGCCCTTTTGTACTGGGCTCTTGTGTTGGGGCCTTTGTCTGCCACAAACAAATTCGCAGCAGTCCTGACAGAGCTCAGTTGAGCTCGGTCACTCACCCCTCTTACTCGGTCGATCTCAATCTGTCCCAAATACTGATTTCCCAGAGTGACCGTGCTATTGTCCGCAGGAGAGCAAAAACATATTTTAGCCAGGATGTAAAAAATGACAGCTGTAGTGTTCATAAGGAGTTATGAAAAAATGCCACTGTTGAAAATGTGATGTGACAGCATTACAAATTTGCGGAGTTACAAGGGTGCATGGAAACAGTTCAACGCACGCTTGCAACACAGTCATGTTATGGAGTTTCATCACCAAATTTTCAACACAGGGATTTTAGGACCTCTTCTCAGGAACAGTGCCACTGTCATTTTCTTAATCTGTCCTGAGCACTGATTTCCCTCAGTGACCATGTTATTCTTCGCCGGAACTGTGAAAACACATTTCGGTCAGGATGTGAAAAATGACAGCTGTACTGCTTATAAGGAGGTGTGAAAAAATGGCACTGTTGAAAATCTGGTGTGACAATATTACAAATCTGCAAAGTTACAAGGGTGCGTGGAAAGTTTGCAACGCACACTTGTAACACAGTCAATTGATGGGCTATCATCACCAAGTTTTCAACATAGGCATTTTAGGACCTCTGCTCATGAACAGTATCATTGCCATTTACTTAATCTGTCCCAAACAGTGATTTTTCCACAGCGACTGCTCTATTCTGCGCCGGAAGTGCGAAAACGCATTTCGGCTAGGATGGGAAAAAAAGACAGCTGTACTGTTCATAAGTAGGTCTGGGAAAATGGCAATGCAGAACATCTGGAGTTAAAATATTAGAAATTCATGAACTTACGCGCATGCGTGCCAACTGCGCAACGCACGCTCGTAACACAGTTATTTTATGGAGGATCATTACCAAATTTTCAACATAGGCATTTTAGGACCTCTACTCATGAACAATGTCACTGTCATTTTCTTAATCTGTCCTGAATACTGATTTCCCACAGTGACTGTGCTATTCAGCTGTCCCGACAGAGCTCCATTGAGGTCGCCCGGTCTCCCTCTCTCATCGCTCATTCTGTTTGTCCTGGCGCTGCAAGCTGCCCTTTTGTACGGGGCTCTTGCCTGCATTGGTGCCTTTTTCTACCCACAAAGAAATGCCAGCAGTCCTGACAGAGCTCTGTTGAGCTCACTAAGTCCCTTGTCTCACTTGCTCGCACTGTTTCTCCCACACCTGCAGGCTGGCCTTTGTACTGGGCCCCTGCCTGTATTGACGCCTTTTTCTGCCCACAAAGAAATCCACAGCAGTCCTGACAGTGCTTCAGTGGTTCCTCACTCCCCTCCTCACTCGCCTCTCATTCTGTTTCTCCCAGTGCTGCAGGCTGCCCTTTTGTACTGGGCTCTTGTGTTGGGGCCTTTGTCTGCCACAAACTAATCCGCAGCAGTCCTGACAGAGCTCAGTTGAGCTCGGTCACTCCCCCCCTCACTCAGTCGATCTTAATCTGTCCCAAACACTGATTTCCTACAGTGACCATGCTATTGTCTGCAGGAGTGCAAAAACATATTGTAGCCAGGATCTGAAAAATGACAGCTGTAGTGTTCATAAGGAGTTGAAAAATGCCACTGTTGAAAATGTGGCTTGACAGTATTACAAATTTGCGAAGCTACAAGGGTGCGTGGAAACAGTTCAACACACACTTGTAATTATGGAGTTTGGTCACCAAATTTTCAACATAGGGATTTTTGGACCGCTGTTCATGAACAGTGCCACTACCATTTTCTTAATCTGTCCCAAACACTGATTTCCCACAGTGACCATGTTATTCTGCGTCAGAACTGTGAAAACATATTTAGGTCAGGATGCGAAAAATGACAGCTGTACTGCTTATAAAGAGGTGTGAAAAAATGGCACTGTTGAAAATCTGGTGTGACAATATTACAAATCTGCAAAGTTACAAGGGTGCGTGGAAAGTGCGCAACGCGTGGGCTATCATCACCAAATTTTCAACATAGGCATTTTAGGACCTCTGCTCATGAGCAGTATCACTGTCATTTTCTTAATCTGTCCCAAACAGTGATTTCCCACATCGACCGCTCTATTCTGCGCCGGAAGTGCGAAAACACATTTTGGCCAGGATGGGAAAAATGACAGCTGTACTGTTCATAAGTAGGTCTGGGAAAATGGCAATGTTGAAAATCTGGAGTGAAAATATTAGAAATTCACGGAGTTATGAGTGTGCGTGCCAACTGCACAACCCACGCTCATAACACAGTCATTTTATGGAGTATCATTATCAAATTTTCAACACAGGCATTTTAGGACCTCTACTCATGAACAGTGTCACTGTCATTTTCTTAATCTGTCCTGAACACTGATTTCCCACAGCAACAGCGCTATTCTGTGCCGGAAGTGCGAAAACACATTTCAGCCATGATATGAACAATGAAGACTGTACTGCTCTCAAAGAGGTGTGACAAAAGCCAATGTTGAAAATCTGGCGGAAAATATTGTAAATTTGTGAAGTTATGAGCATACATAGCAACTGCGCAACGCACACTAGTAAAACAGTCATTTTTTTTATTTTTCCCACCAAATTTGCAACATAGGCTTTTTGAGCCCACCATGAACACTGGCACTGCCGTTTCATTAATCATTCAGAAGGGTGATTCCATGCAGTGACCACGAAACCACCTTTCAGGGCCGATTAACACCATGGACAGTTCAAGAATCTATGAGAAGGGGTCCCAAAACGCCATGTTGAAAATTTGGTGAAAAATTCCCAAAAATGCCCGAGATATGCACTAAAGTTGAAAAACCCTATTTATTACATTATACAGCTTACCGGCCCAGTAGCGAAAGCTTTGCTGAAGTCAAGGTAGGTGACATTAACTGCTCCCCCTTGGTCCACCACTCTGGTTACCCAGTCAAATAAATCTATGAAATTAGTTTGACAGGATCTTCCTGTTGTAAACCCATGCTGTCTTGGATCCTGTGCTCCTATGGATTCCAGGTATTGCACTATCCTTTCCTTAAGGAGTGCCTCTATAATCCTGCCAACTACTGAGGTAAGACTCACTGATCTGTAGTTCCCTGCCTCCTCTCTGCTACCACTCTTATGAAGTGGGATCACATGGGCCCTTCTCCAGTCTTCTGGGACCTGCTGGAACTGGATTCCAGCATGGGAAACTACATTCACTCATGCAAAGTCCTTACTAGTATCATCTGGGGGCCAGATATTGAAACTTTAGCGTGGGTGCTAAGGTGTGTTTGCCCACCTTAACCAGGTTTTGCACCTAGTTTTGAGGTGGGTCTATATTTAGAGACTTCTCCAACATGGGTTAAACCCATTAGTACCCGAGCGCTAACATAACGCTGAACCCATGCAAATGAGAGGGTTCCCCCTGCACACAGGCACAGCTGCAATTTCAGAAGTTTGCATCAGTGGTAAATGGCACCCAAAGTAGTGCTATTTACCAGTTCTGGAAATTTAGTCTTCACTTAGCACAAAACCCGTGCCCTACCCCATCGATGATGGGATGGCTGTACTGCAGTCCCCACCTCCATTTACCCAGCTTGAGACAGGCAAAAAAATCTCTGGTGTCCAGTGGTATCCCCTACCCTCTGTTCACCCATCCTGGCAATACAGTGTAGTCCCTGGTGTCTAATGGCACCCTCTACCCTCTGCTCACCCATCCTGCCACATGTAAAGTATTCCCTGGTGTCTAGCTGCACCTCCCCATCTCCCATCTCAAATATTGCTCTGCATCCCTGGTGGCCAGTGGCACCTTCCAATCTCCTAGCCCACGTAACCTAGACTATCTCTGGTGTCCAGTGGTATCTCCACCCCCTGACTGCCAGTTGCCAACTGGACCAGCAAACATTGGTGGTTCAATGGCCCCCACCTACCTCACCTGCACCCAACACACCACCCTGCCATCCCCCCCACCAATGATGCTGAGGCCATGCAGTTAGTCCGATATGATGACAGGTACAGCCCTCCTCTCACTTCCTTGGCTGGTTGCCATTTGTGTTGATAGTGAGTATGTGTACAGTATTCAGTATACTGTACATACTGACTGTCAACACGTACAGTGGCCAGCTGACGAGGTGAGAGGAAGGCTGTGCTGGTTATTGTATTGGGGTCACTGCACAACCCTAGTATTACTGGTAAGGGGGTGATGACTGGGTGGCTTGCTGGGTGCAGATGAACTGCATGGCAGGCCATTGAGTCACCAATGTTCGCTGGTCCATTTGGCAACTGGTAGTCGGGGTGGGGTAACACTGGACACCAGGCATAGTTTCAGTTACATGGGCCAGAAGATCAGGAGGTGCCACTGGACATCAGGGATGCAGAGCAATATATGGATGGGGGATGAAGGGGTGTCACTAACCACCAGGAAATCCTTTGAGTCACTGGGATGGGTGATCAGTGTATAGGGGGTGCCACTAGACACCAGGGCATACTTTAGATGTACCAGAATGAGTGATTGGATGGTGGGTGTGCCACTAGACATGGGGCTATACTTTAGAAGTTGTGGGATGGCGTATCAGCAGGTGAAGGGTGCCACTAGACACCAGAGAATAATTTTGCAGTACTGGGATGGGTGGTCAGAGGGTGGGGGTGGGTGCCACTAGCCTCTAGGTCAGACATTATCTGCATCAAGATGAGTGATCAGAGGGTGGGGTGCCATAAGAGACCAGAGAATCATGAACATGAACCAGGAGGGGGGATCAGGTGGGCAGTGCCACTGGACACCAGGGAACACTGTCACCCAAGCAAGATGGGTGTTTGGGAGGTGGAAAGCACCACTAGACACTGGGGAAATGACGGACATCTATGGGCTGGGTGTTAAGGTGGGGGAGCCACTGGACACCAAAGCAATGAGAGATATCTGCAGGATGGGTGTTTGTGGGGTTGGGGGTGCCACTAGACACTAAGAAATCAAGGAAACCTAATGGGATGGGGGATCAGGGAGTGCCACTAGAAACCAGGAAACCTGTCAAAGAACTGGGGCTGGTGTTTGGTGATGGGGGGGTGCCACTAGCCACCAGGGATGATGCCAGGACCGGTGCAACTGAGCCACTGCTTCCAATGCAATGTGCCCATAATGGGCATGCAAATGGCCCCTTAGCACATTGCTTGCCCAATGGGATCATTATCTCTCTTACTTGTATGGTCATCATTAACATTGCTCACAGACCACTGACCTCTGGCACTATTCTGGACCCAAGACGGAATTCATCCCTTGGCAGCTGCATTAGACTTTGCTACTTGTTGCACATTCATATGACATTCAGCACCAAAAGGTCTACTCTACATTGGAATGCTGATGGTCTATCTGGGCTGGCACTACAGACTTCCAACAGAACTGAGACTGAAGATGTGGAACTGTTTTATGTCATCCTTTTGGATGAGTAGCTAGTAACATGGCAAATTGTGTATTGGAATATGTATTGAGAAATTATTCTGGAAACCCAATTGAAATTAATGGTGATTTCCTGCAATCTATTGTAATATATCTAGATAGTCTGCATCATGTCACTGACTAGCACTGTAATCAATGAAGTTATACACTATCTTGGCTGGAAGGCTATCTAAGGTACAAGATTTTCAAATTCAGTATTGTCAGAAATGGTCTAGAGATAGAGGATTCTTTGTGGTTGATATTCCCTTCTTTATTTAATTGTTGGCCAGAACTGAGCAATGAAGACATGTTGACCAGATGCAGCAGTGGCTCTCAGAGCCAGATACTCCACTGGCTGACCCTACTGGTGAACCATCAGATTCCTAGGTCATTTGTACAAGTTGTGCAAATTCATCCTGTCCTGCGGATAAGCTGCACATCATTGCCTGCTGCATGACCAGTTTAGTTGGCCAAGTCTCTCAGTCAGCCATGACAACCACTGGCTTTCTTTATTGCAAAACTGTGCACAAAGAGAAGCCCCATATTATTTCCTAGTCTACCTCACATATTCAGGCAGGGCCCACTCATTCTGTTCAACAGCAGCACTTACTTTCTTAATTTTCAGGATGAAGAGTGGAATTGTTAGGAAGGCCTTTGCATTTGCAGCACCAGACATATGGAACAAACTCCCTGTCTGGCTGAAGAATGCTTCTAGGTTTCAAGTATATAAGTCCAGTCCTTGCAGCAACTTTAGAACTCCCTGTATTTGTTTTGGTCCAGTATCCCCTCTCCCAGACCATGGTCATATTGCCTAGCAATGATCATGCTCTCTATTTGCTGCAACCCAGCTTTGTTAGCATGCTTTGATTACTGTTTCAATGTACTTACATTTACAGTTTGTTTTTTGCCTTCTATGTTGAGCCTATATGTAACTTCCTACTGGACTATGTTAACCTGTTGACTGCTGATGTTCTCCAAGGAACACCATAAAAACAAGATGCTGCCTCTTATGGCACTATCTCAGCTGGAATAATTTCAAATAAATATATTGGTAGCTTTGACTGTTGCATCATTGGAAACTTTGGTGCATAATGCACCACCCGTGGAAGATTGTCAAAGTCATTCTGGGGCTGCTAAAATGTCTGAAGGGACTTTGGATGTGACAGGAGAGGCTGACTACCATCAGAGATGGTTTCTAGATATGCTATTACCTACAGCAAGTTGAAACCCTAATCAGCAATTGGATCTGTAAGGACTTGCCCCCTGCAAAAAGGATATTTAGAAAACTGACCATCATCCTAGGACAGAATAATCCCTTGGTCTGTTGGGACTGGAGTAGTCCACTCTCATCCCATAATTAGGACAAAAATCCCCATATCTATTGTAGTGCAGGGGACTTGTAATTTAAGAGGGAGATGTTGCATGTATTGCTTGTTATTTTGCAATGCTTTACCGCTGTCTAGTGGAAGCTGCCAATAACCCATACAAGTGTTAACTGTTAATGTTATATGCTGATGGAGATGTCTCATTCCTCTTGCTATTTCCTGTTCCTGGGTATGTTCTAGCTCATGTTGACTTGCAGTTAATAAAAAGAGCTCCAGTGCTGTAGACCCCTCTGCTCATGATCTTCTGGGTATGTGTTTGTTGAGTCCAAAACCCAACATTTTCACAACCTTACTTTATATATGTTACTTCTAGCCATTGGACTGCTGACAGAATTGGAATACATATGAATTCTGGACTGATATATCAGTCCATGGCACAGCAAGGGTTAAAGCAACCTGACAGAGATGTAGCACCTTGGTAAACCTAATCTTCCCACTTTTACAGATGAGATAGCTGAAGCAAAATACGATGGAGGGACTTGGCCACAGTTCTATAGTTGGCCTGTGGCTAACTTGGATTGGAACTAGAGTCTTCTGGCTTTTAGTAGGGCTGTGGAGAGGCTGAATATTATTTCCCAAATACCACGGATAGTAGGGCTCTAAATGTTTGGGAGCCCTTCCCGAATAGGGAACTATTCAAATTTGGAAAAGAGTAATCAGCCACCTACAAAGTAACAAAAAAAAAAAAAAAGAAACAGCCCTCCACCCTCCTCCCCAGAATTAAACCAAGTAAATTGTAAACCCATCCATCCACCCTCTATCAAAAGCCCAATCCCACCCTCCTTCCCCACAGCACCCACAATTTGCTATATTTACAGTAAATCCCCTGATCGTCCATCGGCTTAACCCACCTGCCTCCATGGCTAGCTGCTGTCTTACTTAATGCAACACACTCATTTGCACTTATAAAAAGTATAATTGATGCCCCCCCCGGCACAGCACCGCATACCTCCAGCCTGCACCCAGTTCTTTTATTTATTTTTTTTAACTTTCTTTATTCACCAGGGACCTAGGGCATCTCTCCAGGGTACCACTCGACTCTGCCTCTACTCTCTGCCTGAAACCTCCTCTGCTGGGCTCCTACAGGGCTGTCTCCACTGGGCTCCATGGCTTGACCAGCCTCCCAGATTACCCCTTGGGGGAGGTCCTGTCCATGGTAGCCTATCTGTGAATTAGAGGGACAGCTGCGGGAGTTGGTAGAGCTGGAGCCCAGGGAGGCAGGTCCAGCACTGGGATATGGGAAGGTCTCTGGGCTCCTTTCACCTCTACTAGACCATCAGGGTTTTTCCATACAGTTTTCTCCAGGAGTGCAGATGTGCAATGCTGGCAGGGCATCTATGTGCAGCTTGGCCGTGGCCACTTCATCCCCCAGTGTAGTGTCAAGCCCTGCTACATGTAGGGCCCCTGGTCTCCATCAGGTGCTGCTACAGAGTGGGGCATACCCTGGAACCCATCCTGGGTGGGAAGAGCAGTCCTCCAGATGGTCAATCTCCTCCTTCCCCTGCCAACCCCCAATGACCTGAGTCCATTCCCGAACCTGGGTTGCAGGCATGGCACAAGGTGTAGCATCCAGCACCTCAACCCTCAATGCCACCAGGCCGGCCTCCTGCACCCAGTTCTTAATATGAGAATTTGAGAAGGTGACCGGCTCTTCTGCCCTCCTGCATGGCCGGACGTCTACTCACAAATGAAAGCCCTTGCATGCTTGTTATAGTAAAACCAGTTGATCATGTGATCAGCTGGTTTTACTGTAGCATGCACATGAGTGCTTTCATGAGATGGCGACCAGCTGTGGAGGAGGGTGGGTTGAGCAATCACCTTCTCAAGTTCTCATATCGAGAACTGGGTGCTGGGTGCAAGTAAGAGGTGCCCTGCTTGGGTGGGGGAACATAAACAATATTTTTTAAGCTCAAATTAGTGCTTTACATTAAGTAAGATGGCAGCTAGTCATGGAGGTGGGTGGGTTGAGCTGGTCACCCATCAAGAGATTTACTGTAAATATAACAAATTGTGAGTGCTGGGGAGGGAGGAGGGATTGGGCTGTTGACAGGGTGTGGGGGAATAGGCATATATTTTACCTGGTTTTGGACAAGGGGAGGAGAAGGAGGAGGGGGGCTGTTTCTTTTTTTTCAGTTTTCTTCTTGTAGGTAGCTGAATACCTTTTCCTGAATACCCAAACACAAGTATCTGGCTGTCAAATACTGAATATTTAGCCAAATATTTGGGAAAAGATGTTCACACAGCCCCAGCTTTTAGTGTATGAGCTCACCCTAGCTTTTAGTGCATAAGATAAAATGTATCTGGTTTACTTTTGAGAGAATGCTAATACTGTGTACCACATGGGTATTTCTCAAGCAACCTGTAAACCAATATCTGACAATGAGAACACATGTTTTCTTGAAATATTAGTTTACTGTTCTCCTTGGGACCTGTTCCAGGTACTGAGTCAGGTGCTGTTAGATTATTACTTTCTTGTGAAGATCTCAAAGTCATTTCTAATGGACACAAACTCACACTGCAGAATCACCACACTCATCTTAACATGACCTAAGTCTTCTGACAGTCTCAGCTCAAAACTGCCTCAACGATACTGAAAAATAAAATTTTTAAAATCTGTTTTTATAAAGAGCATGCAGAGAAAAGGGAGAGTGCTTGGTTAAAGTGTAATAAATATTAAGGGCTGCAAAGACTGTGCAAATCAAGTTGGGATTTATACTGTAAGTACACCAGCTCTCAGTTTGATATAGTGCAATAGAGAATCTCTGTTTAATAATGTGAAATCTGACAGCTCAATGATCACAATGACATCAACAGATGCAAAAAAACAAATGTCAGCTTGGCACCACACCACTGGGAATTACAGTGCACAGCACAGGGAAAAGGTTCAGTCAGTCTGCTGCTAATGCTAGCTATATCAGGTCATTTCATTATACAGAGCTAATTTTCTTTTTTCTTACACTCAGAAGGGAATTAAAGCAGCAGAGATGCCTGATGTGAAATCAAGACAGTGACACATCATTTAAGTAACAGGAGAGCTGACTGTGTACGGTTGGAATGGTTTCTTATTTGGGCTGAAAACATTCTCAGTGCTGTACCGTATGCATACGCTGACTTTCCATCACTCACAGTGTAAGGCAGTCAGCCTTAAATAGGAGAGGAGAGCAACATAAAACTCAGCCAGCCATGGGGAAATAGTCTCTCAAATCTGTGTACAGAAGTGATTTGGAGAACTAGCGCCTGTTGTTACTGGAAGACTAATGAAACAGTATTGCTTCAAATTCCATTTGTGCTGTGCTGGAGTTGGCAAAAGGGGAAGAACTGTTGTATCACCATGTTGCTGATGCACAGAATGCATTCAGTCTTCAAAGAACTCAAAAATCTTAAACTGACAGCCATTTCCTTATAACCATCCGGCTCACCTCCATTTAACAGGGACATCTTGGGGCACATCCCAGAATCCTCCACAGCTGACATCATGGCGGGGGATGACCAGGGGATTTAATTATCTAAGATAATTACTGGAGCTATTAATGGTTCCATGTTGCTGGCCACCAGTCCCACTGCCTTACTGAGACTAAGTATAACTTCTGCAAACTATACATAGTCTCAGCAGGGCAGCAGGACTGGCGGCCAGCAGCCTGGAGCTACAGTATTACTAGCACAAATAACAAGGGCATCCAAATGAATCTCCAATGACTGATCACCAGCTGTGATGCCATGTAGGGGATTGTATGTATGTAGCCCTAGCTATTTCCCCATTTGTAAACAAACCTCATTCAGAGATTGAGGTCTGAGGCTCTGGGGAGCTTACCAAGTATTGCTGTACCTCTTTCGTATGTTACTGTACCCCTGCATCACTGTGCTTGTTTTTGTATATTTTGTATCTTTATCAGTTTGTCATTTTGAATCATTATCAATTTTTCATTTTAGTTAAAATAGTAATACAATCAATTTGCATCTACATGTGGTGTTAGCATTCTGCCATTTTAATAAACAAAATAAAGGTATGGTCCCCTCAGCCTTTTATTCTTTTTACCTCTGTAGTTTGTGGGCATGAACAGTGATTGCCTCTACTGCACCATCCTAATGTCATCAAATAAAGGTATTTAAGTCTAGTATGAAAACCTGCTTGACTCCCTTGCAAAGGTTATGACCTGACTCATAAGGATCCTGGAATTTTATGATGTTTCAGTGCAAATGCCTGCAGTAGTTATACTGTATTAGTCAGTGCTATTGCTGTCCTCTGCAGTCCCTATGTGCTTATCTTATGTTGGTCATGAAACTTTTCAAGGCATAGTAAATGCCCTGCTGTTTTCTGTAGTTTAACGTGTATCTGAGTTAGAAAACAAAATGAGTTTAGAGCCTACAGGACTTCAGAAGATGTGTAACAAAACTGAATGAGTGTATAACTTCTGATGGATTGTGCAGACACACATCAACTCCAATGATGCCTTGCATGAGTGTGGGGGGGGGGGAGGGTCATGACATTTGCAATGGAGACAAACAGGTTTTCATACCAGGGCAAAACAGAGTGAAGCAACCTTATTTATATTTAAATTAGGATGAAATTCAGGGATGCAAGATCCTGAATCATTGTTCAGACCTACAGACTACACAGTTCCCCCCAGGGTCTAGGAGGGTTTTGGGTATCCCTATGAAGGAGCTTTAAACATACTTTTTCCTGTGAGACAGCCATTTTGCTACAGCACATGCAGAAAGCACTCAGGAGGAAGCACCAAGTGTCAGATGTTTAAATCTGAACCCAGGCCACCTTCGTCGTCTATGGCTTTAAAGGATTAGCCTCTAAAATACAATGTTGAGAATTTGCTTTAGCAAGGGTATAGGTGAACGGCTACAGGGAGGTACAGGTATCCCTCTGGTGTGTGATAAGGCACAAGTCAAATGGCCAAATGCTTCTTAACACACAGTGAGGAGTGCCTCTACTGTATCTCCCTATAAATGTATCATCCTGGAGTGTGTTATGGCACTTACAGACTAACCTAGTATTAAAAAATTGTGCCTAAGAAAATGCTGCACCATGTGCTTTTGGGTAAGTATGCAGTAGGCATGGCAAGTGACCTGGTTTGTTCAAGTAGCAGCATTTATGGCAGCTATCATGACTAGTGTTTCTCAGATAGTGTTTTTGTGGATCCTACCACTGTCAGACAGTGCTGGTATCCTACCTAGGATCCTACCAGAAGTCCTACCAAAGACAGATGTAGGATCCAGGGACAGATAGCGATGGATGCTAGTTAGGATCCAGGGATCCTAAGTCATATGCAGGGATCCTATGTCAGATAGTTAGGATCGGAGAGCAGATAGCAATGGATCCTAGTTTGGATCCAGGGATCCTAGGTCAGATAGTTAGGATCCAGGGGTCAGATAGCAAATGGATCCTGAGTCAGATTCAGGGATCCTTAGTCAGATAGTTAGGATCTGAGCTGGATCTGTTGCTAGGATCCATAGGATCCACAATGTTTGTTGCTATAATCCACAGGATTCACAACATTTGTAGGATCCATGCACTGGATCCTAGAAGGTAGGATCCAAGGTCAGATTGCACTGCTTTCCTACCACAGCAACTGTCTGGCCAAATGGGAGGTATCTGTTGGTATGCTAGTTTCTAGAATACTATATGAGCAACACTGATCATGACTCATTTTTATAAATGCATTTATGCAGTGGCAGTGTAACTAACAGCTCACGGATATCAACATTATTTTTGCTTGTCAGACACCTACAATGAAACTGTTCTCTCTGGATTCCCTCTTTCACTCTTTGTGTCACTTTAGCCTGGATTTGGACCCATCATTGGTCCTTCTCCTCCTCTCTGTCTCTATGTCTCTCTCTCCCCCCCCCCCTCAGTCTATCTCTCCCTACCCCCCTTAATGCCAGGCATCTCTTCCACTGTGCTTCCTTAATTTATAACTTCTGGCTTAGCTCCCTCTGCCCTATCATATCTCCATCCTTTTTACTCCCTCTGCCTCCACATACCTCCTTCATAACACTGACTCTTGCTCGCTAGCCCTTCCTTGGATGAAATCCTCTGTAGGCCAAACTGTCTTCTTCTTCCACTTATCTATGCTCTGGTTCTCCCTAACCCCTGCTATCTGCTCTGCCTCATCCCTGTTTTTACTCAAATCCCTCCTTCAGGACTTCTGTATTTACTCTCGTAATTAGCCTTGACTGCACAGTGCCCCACTGCTCTCTGCTTCTCCTAGTTGCAATCTCATTTGCCCCCACCCTTCCCAGGGTTTTACTCATTAGTGCTAGCGTTGAACCTGCTAATTCAGTGTGTAACTTCCTGGGTCATGGCTACTGCTATTTATACTGCATTTATACAGTGTTACCATTTTGCAAAACATCTGTCACCCATTATTTCTTGTATGTGTTTTGCACTTTTTGTCTAAGCTGCACAGTACTCCCCAGCCCACCAGGATGCATCTGAAAATGAGCTGCTCCCAGATCAGTATGTCTTTCCTGGTGAAACATTTGAAATAAATAGATGGATGATAAAGTAAATATTCTCACTATAGGTGCATCAAAATAGAAAACAAAACAAAACATGGTGCACTTGCAATTCTGGAGCAGGTCATAATGTAAGAACCAGGACACAGAGCTGGTCCATCAGTGCAGCAGCAGAGCTACTGCTCAGCACACTAGCGACCTGGGTTTGGGAACAAACCTGGGTTGGCAGGGTCTGGCGGGGGCACGAGGATCAAGTGGCCAAGTGGCCACTCTCTTTCTCCTGGAGGAAGCGTGCCATGTCCCACAGCACTACTGCTACCTGTAGATGTATGGGTGGCAGAGCACTCAGGACACAGGAAGGGAGGGATGCCATGCAGTATAATATGTGTACATGGTGATGTATGCTCACATTGGGGACTGCGCTCCAAACACCAGTGTCCCTATGGAGTATGAAGACATACAGCACAAAAGAAATGGGTGGAAACTAACAAAAATTGGATAAAACCCTTCCTCCACCAGTAGCTCCATGAAGTCTAGCACATCCAAACTGAAGGCAGGTATATCCACCACATCATAGCGGAATGGGTGCAGAAACAGTATAAAACAAGCATTTGTCAATGCTGAATGTTGTCTCGCTAGCATTGGCATTGGTAGTGCCGGAGTTAGAGATGCATAATAGGAATGGCAGTGAAGTACTGAAGTGACGCCAACCCCAACTGCACCCTGTAGAGACTGACTGGCATTGGGGTGTGCTGTTGGGTCGTCAGCTATAACGCTCATGCCATTGTCCATCACCGTACCCTACAGACACTGACAAGTGTCGAGGTGTGCTTTGGGGTCTTTGGGCATTATATTTACCCCATTCCATAAGGAAATACTCTGAGGTGGGTGCAGTACAGGAGAATGGGGTGAACTTTGTGGCCGAACAGTGCAAGGCACACCACGATGCCTGTCACTGGCTGCAGGGTGGGGTGGGGGTGGAATGGCATGAGCATTAGAGCTGATGATCTCAAGTCACACCCCCGATGCCTGTCAGTCTCTACAGGGTGGGGTGCTACAGTTGGAAACCCTAACACCATAGGCATGTGTTGGTATTTTTCACTCCAGACTTTTAAGATGGGCTTTTTGTGAGCCCATGTCATGAAAAGTGGCACAATCAATTTGTTAGCTGAAAGGTGGTTTTGCACAGCGACTATACCATTTGGCGACACAGGGATGAAAACACATTTTGGGCAGGATGTGGAAAATGACAACTGTATTGTTCATGAGGAGGCATAAAAAAATGGCAACATTGAAAATCTGGAGTGAAATTATGAAAAATTGTGAAGTCATGAGGATGCATAGAAACTGCGACACACGCCCGTAACCCAATTATTTTGGGGAGTTTGTTAGCCACATTTTCAACATAGGCATTTTGGGACCTCCCCTCATGAACATTGGTGCTGTGATTTTGTTAACCTGTCCCAAAAGTTGATTTCCCTCAGAGACCATGCCATTGTGCGCCATGGGTGCAGAAACATATTTTGGGCAGGATGTGAAAAATGACAGCTGTACTGTTCGTAAGGAGGTGTGAAAAAGCCAGTGTTAAAACTCTGGCATGGAAATATTGCAAATTTGCGAAGTTACAAGGGTGCATGGAAACTGTGCAATGCACGCTTGTAACACAGTCATTTTATGGACTTTCAGCACCAAATTTCAACATAGGCATTATAGGATCTCTGCTCATGAACAATGTCACTGTCATTTCTGAAATCTGTCCCAAAAACTGATTTCACACAGCGACTGCGATATTCTGCGCTGGACATGTGAAAACACATTTAGGCCAGGATATGTAAAATGACAGCTGTATTGTTCATAAGGAGGTGTGGGAAAATGCCAATTGTGAAAATCTGGAATGAAAATATTACAAATTCATGGAGTTACGAGCGTGCATGGAAACTGCACAACGCACACCCGTAAAACAGCCATTTTTTGGATTTTTTCCACCAAATTTGCAACATAGGCTTTTTGACAGTCCCCTTCATGAAGAGTGGCATTGTTGTTTTGTTAATTGGTCCTGAAAGGTTACCAAATAATGCAATGACAGTGCCTGAATTCTCGAGGAGGGTTCCCAAAAACCCCATGTTGAAAATTTGGTGTCAAAATTCCCAAAAATGCCCGAGATATGCACCAAAGTTGAAAAAACTATATTTATGCCATTATACGGCTTACCAGCATTTCTTCAGTTCGTGGTCAGCTTTGAAGAGTGCAGACGTGTTCCCGGTCCACCGAAGATCGTTGCGCCAGACTCTGGAGGTATGTATGGGGTGAAGGGGGGGTGTGGGGAGGTAGGGTGCACAGAGGATGGGCATGGGTTGTGGGAGGGGGCAGGGAGACCGCAAGGGACTGTTTTCTTTTTTACACATAAAACAAAAATAAAAAAAACATCGCAGGACTCTTTTTTTTTTTTTACAGGGCATTTGGCATGTTGGTGTGGGCTCCCAGTGTGCCACTCAAGTGTTTTTTTTTGTGGGGGATGCAGTAGCTGATGGGGGATTGGGCACCCCCATCGGCACATATAGAAGAGGACTGGGGACATGAGCCAAGGGGATTGGCACCCCTGCACAGAACAAAGGGACATCATGCCGACAGGGAGTGGGCTCCCCCGTTGGCAGATTGAACTGGGAAAGGAGGGGAAATGAAGCTGACAGTGATTGGGCCCCCCATCAGCAAAGAAAGGCATTTTTGTGGGGGTGCATGATGCCAAGGGGGATTGGGCACCCCCTCGGCACACAGCAGAAAGGGGGGGAAATTATGCCGATGGGGAGTGGGCTCCCTCGTCGGCATTGTGACAGGTTGTCTGCAGGTTGGGAGGCGTGTTGTGGTCATGCTGCATGAGATCTTCACTCTTATTGCAGCGGACCTTTTCCCAGATCTGGTGGCCGCATTAGATATGCAGAGTGTTGGCCCCTGCTGCTGGCTGATTGGGGAATGAGGGACGCACCTACTGATGTGTGCCCTGCATTTGTCCAACAGTGACTGTGCCTCCAAATCTGCTATTACCGCAGTATGTTGGCTGCACATGCATGAGCCAGCATAAAAAGAACCAGGATACAGCATGTGCTGCAATAGTCTAATTTATTTAGGGTACCAACTACAAGACTGTCTGTGGAGTATGAAACAGGAATGTCTGCTTTGTCACTCCACAGACAGTCTGATTTCTAGTCAATAATAGCAAAGTGAAGATGATTTGAAATACAGTGGTGCCCACCAAGGTTAAGCCCTCTTATCACAGTTTCTGCTGTGATATCTTACTGGATATTGCAGGAACTCAATTTAACCTAAATGTAATTGCTCCAATTTGTCATGCAGTAAACTGTAACATCTCACATGGAGCATTTGAGTGAGGTGTCTTGGTGGGTGGTGCTCTAGGTATGAAGATGAGAACACTGAAATAAAGGACTTTACTACATTTACTACAGACCATGTAGTGTAGAGTGGAGCCCACTAGGATGCAATGCAGAATCCTGCAGAGTTCTGCATAGTTACTACAGGAAACAGTACAATTAAAGTGGCAGTTAACATCCAAACATATATAAACCTGCACTCACTACAATGTCTAATTCTATATTGAGGGGTTCTATGTGATAAGGGTGAGCATAAAATGATGAGGCCAAAAAGGGTGAAGGGAAAACAGCGCAGCCACATAGGGCGAGTGGCACAACACAGAAAGCACTTAAACAGTGACAACAGTGCCACAGTGACTTTCTTGGGGGAGAGGCTTTGCCCCCTGCACTGTGCTTTTCAGGGAGCTCCACCCCCAACATTCCCCTGACAAAATATAACCAACTTTGGGGGGGGATGCAACTTGGGAAGGGGAAAAAAGCCATAGGTCTCCATTTCAGCGATCACTGTGTTTTGCCACTCACCCTATGTGGCTGTACTGTTTTCCTTTGCCTTTTTCGGCCTCACCACTTTTTCGATCGCCGTCTTCATGGGATACCATATTGAAGCACTTATAACAACATATGTGTGGTACAAAAATTCATTTATTTAAAGTGCTTAGAAAGTGCTACATACATAGAAGGCACACAGTGGAGAACATACCCCACTTGCCGTCTGGTGTGTCTGTGTGACCTTGACTATACTGGAAAGACTATTAAAACATGAGAAAAAAGCATTTGTCAAAGCCAAATGTTGGCTTGCTGGCATTAGCATTGGTAGCATAGAAGTTAGAAATGCAAAATAGGAATGGCAGTGAAGTATTGAAGTAACTCCCAACATCCCCCCCCCGCGCAGAGACTGAAAGGTGTTGGGAGTGTGGCTTTGGGTCGGCCATAATGCTTACACCATTCCACCTCACCCCACCCTGCAGAGAATGACAGGTGTCGGGGTGTGCATTGGGGTCTTCGACCCTTATGCTCACCCCATTCCATAAGGAAATAAGCTAAGATGGGTATAATATAGGAGAATAGGATGAATGTTAGGGTGATGGAACCCAAGGCACACCTCAATGTCTGTCAGTGGCTGTAGGGTGGGGGTAGAATTCTGTGAACATTTTGACTGACGAACCCAAGTTACATCCCTGAGGCCTGTCAGTCTCTACAGGGTGGGTGTATGGTTGTAAACCTTAATGCCCTGGGTGTTTGTTGGTATTTTCACTCCAAATTTTCAACATTGTTTTTTTGGGACCCCCACCTCATGAGCAGTGGCACTATCATTTCGTTACTCAATCCTGAAAGGTGATTTCGCACAGCAACTGCGTCATTGGCAGCCACAGGTGTGGAAGCATATTTTGGGTAGGATGGGAAAAATGACAGCTATACTGTTCATGAAGAGGTGTACAAATGGCAATGTTGAAAATCTGGAGAGAAAATATGAAAAATTTGCAAACTTACGAGCGTGCATAGATACTGCACCACACACACCTGTAATGAAGTAATTTTTTGAAATCTTTTTACCAAATTTTCTACATGAGCATTTTGAGACCTCTGCTCATGAACACTGTCACTGTAATTTTTTTAATCTGTCCCAAACATTGATTTCCCACAGTGACCGTGCCATTGTGCGCCAGATGTGTGAAAACACATTTTGGGCAGGATGTGAAAAATGACAGCTGTACTGTTCATAAGGAGATGCAAAAAATGGCAATGTTGAAATTTGGAGCATAAATATTAAAAATTCTCGAAGTTACGAGCATGCATGGAAACTGCATCATGCACGCTCATAACACAGTCATTTTTTGGAATGTCTTCACCAAATTTGCAACATAGGCTTTTTGAGAGCCCATCTCATGAACTGTGGCACTGTTATTCCGTTAATGGGTCCCAAAAGGTGATTTAATGCAGTGATCGTGAAATCACCTTTTGGGACTGAATAACAAAATGACAGTGACTTATTTCAAGAGGTGGGGGTCCCAAGAACCCCATGTTGAAAATTTGGATCCAAAAGTCCAAAAAATGGCCAAGATATCCACCTAAGTTGAAACCTCCCCCATTGATGCCATTATACAGTTTACCGGCATTTCTTCAGTTAGTGGTCAGCTTTGAAGAGTGCTCTGCGTTCAGCCTCACGAAGATCACAGCACTGACCTCCGGAGGTAAGTATGGAGGGGTGTGTGGAGAGGTGGGTGCAAGAGGGTGTGTGCAGGTTGGGGGCACCGTGGACAACGAGGGACCATTTTCTTGTTTACAGGTAAAAGGAAAAAAAACTTCTGGGGAAGTTTTTTTTTTACAGGTTACACAACTACATTTGGGCACACTGATGTGGGCTACCAGTGTGTCACCTGTTTTTTTTGGAGGGGGTACTTGAACCGATGGGAATTGGGCACCCTGTCGGCAAAGAAAGTGTGTCTGTGTTGGGGGGGATGATGCCGATGGGGATTGGGCACTCCAGTCGGCAAATAAATTGAATTGGGAAGGGAGAATGCCGGCAGGGGATTGGGCACCCCCAAAGTCAGCTTTCTAGGGATTGTGAGAGGTGGACAGTGAGAGCCACCACCATGTTTATTGAAATGTGCACCAGGAATGGCACATAATGGAGGTGTGTCAGATCTGCCATTGCAATGACAAGCCTGTCTCTCACTGCAGTGGCGGATTTGTTAGAAGTTGGCGGCACTGTCTGAAACTGCTGTCATCGGCAGCATGCTCACTGGTTGGCGGCTGAGGGACACACCAACTAAAGCATCCCCTGGACTCGCCACAACATTGACACACATTTGAAAGTGCTACTACAGTGCTACTACCACAAGATGTTGCTTGCACATGCGTGCGCAAGTCAACATAAAAAGGAACAAAAAAGTGCCTTCAGGAGAGGGAGAGAACTTCCTGGGTGACTCAACATTTCAAAGGAATAAACTGCCCCAACTCGCTTATGGAGATTCAATGGGAAAAGAAGTAGGAGTAGCATACACTGTGACCCCTAAAGCTGCAGTCGACTAGGCACAAACACTTATTGTAGAAACACAACAAAAGTAGGTGCACACACTTAAGGCAGTACCATATGACTTTATTTAGAAGTAAAGTGCAGAGTCCTCTCCCAACCCCCCCAGATTCCTAATAGGATCTCTTTAGTAATTGCTTGCTATTGTTGCAATTTGTTAGTCCCCCCCCAATGTAAAATATGTTTCTTTTTCCCCTCTTAACTACTGTAGACATCTGGTGAGGAAAATGTTTATTACTGTAGCTGCTGACCTTAAGCTGCTATAAATAGTTTCATTTGTTATATGGATTTTTATATTTCTTTTTAACACATTTGCACCTTGAGACACCTAATTATGCTGACAACTCATGGGTTGTACTCTCATGTGTTCTTGATTAATTAATTTACTGTGGACTTCATGAATATTCATTTAGTGACAGTATTTATACCTGTGTTGTATATGCTGGCACTGTCCCCCAATGAAGCCTCTGTAAGAGGTGATACATATGGGGTGTTAATCTGGATCCTGGTAGCTGGCTGTGCCCTTTAGTACTAAATAAATTAAGCTGGTACTGCCTTCAGTGTGTGCACCTTCTGTTTTTTTTTTACAGGAGGTTCAATGGGCAACAGCATGTTCCTGCCCCAAGCAGAAGAGAACGCCACGTTTATAGACCTCTCAAAGGCTTTCAACATGGTTTCTCATCCCCTCTTTCTTAACACATTACTACAAATTGGGGCTTCTCAGTGTCCATTCTCATTGTTCTCCAGCTATCTTTCATCTAGAACCCAATGTGTTAAAATTAATAATACCATATCTACTATACTGCCTGTGCACTCAGGAGTTCCCCAGGGGGCTATACTGGGTCCCATGCTATTCAGCCATCTACCTCAATGCCCTGCCTAAATCCTGGCCTGGCAACCTTCTCCTCTACGTGGGCGATGCTGTTCTTTATGCCACACATCCTGATCCTCTCTCTCTCTAGCGTACCTTACAAAACTCCTTCTCTCAGACTGAACACTGGTTCACTGAACACAGATTGGTGGTCAACATTAAAAAAACTAAGACGATGCTCTACGCCCACCGCCAAAACAGATCAAAGGATTTCCCCCTGGAAATATTGTTCACCTCTCTCAACCCACTGGAACAGGTCCAAAAGTATAAGTATCTAGGTATTACATTTGACTCTTCCCTCTCATTCCACGAACATATAAAAATCCTCACCTCTGCCACCAACACCCACATTGGTCTCCTTTGCAGACATAAAGACTGCCTGCCACCTGAAGCACTTCAACTAGCCATTACCTCCTCAGTCTTACCGCTGGTGGACTATGGCCTCACAATCTATGCTGCCGCTGACCCTATGGTGCTTCATCAAATACAAGTAGTCATCAATAAGGTCTGCTGGCTCCTCTCTGGTGCCGACAAAAATACACATACCTGCACCCTGTACATGCTCACCAATATCCTCTCCCTTGAGGAAAGACTATTATACCAGACCTGTCTCTTCACCATAAAAATCCACCTGGGTTTAACCCCAATAAGTGTCATGGCTTCTCTTCAGGCAGCCACCATCTCAGCATCCACACAGGCTGCGCCAAAAACTATATGGAAGGTGCCTAGGGTCAGGACCAACCTGGCCCAGAGATCCTTCCCCCTTAGAGCTCCATTCTGGTTCAATGCCCTCCCACCAGCTGTCACATCAATCATCAATCTAGATCCTTTTAAAGTTGCCTTAAGAGCCCATATCCTCTCCTCACGTCAATGTCAGTGTAACTGATTGCTTGTGGATCCTTCACTATGCCGCTAGGCCTCACACATGCCCTTGGCCAGGCAGTGGAGAGCCCTCAGTATTTCTAGCCTGCAGGCTCCTCACCTCCCTTGGTTACCATATAGTTGCACTGGATTATGAATGTGTTGCATTATGTATAAGACAAGGCCTCCCTGAGGCAGCTTACTACCCACTTATATCATGCATTGCTTTAGCTACCAATTGTATAGGTCTTAACCGCTCATTAGGTAAATATGTTGATAGCTCTGCCCTGTTTTAGCTACCAGATGTATAGGCATTAACCTGTGATCATTGTATTTATACTCTGTATGAATGCTCACCCACATTTATTCTATGTATGTACTGTATGAATGTCTGTGTTTTATTCTGATGCAGAGCCTTTGGAAACGAGTCTATGACTCAAAGGGTTGTAATTCCAATTTCCTAAACAAATAAATAAATAAATAAGAACTGGGATCAAGGACTATTAGTAAACAAGTCTACTGCATAGATAGGTTTAGGGCAACAGACCACACATTTGTGCTCAATGGGGGCTATGCACTACATGACACATGGTATGCTTGAGAGGTGCACGCCTGGCCCATGCAGCTCTGCACCCATGGCAGGTGCATGGGGCTTAGAATGCATGATCATCAGCCACCACAGGGTGCCTGTTTGCAGCCATGCCCCTCATGGCGAGCTGGTATGCAGGACACAGCTCAGTGGACAAAGGTGGGCATGCAGTCATATGCCTGTCCTGGTACTGCAGTGGATCCATTGCTCCACATGAAGCAGGAGATTGTGGGAAGGTGCAAATCCCCAGAAATATGATTATTAGGTGAGTGCCTGAATGACCACCTCAGCCCTCTTTGCTTAACCAGAAGCCTGTAACAGCATGGCAGGGGTATTTTGTTATTCCGCTGTGACCAGCGAGTGTACGTAGTTGGGGGCTTGCCACAGCTATGACAGAGTACCAACCTGCATATGGTCCAAAAGATATGCAGCACTCAAGAAAAACTCACCAGACAACTGAGATGCAGTAAACGGTATTTTCAACTGAGGAAGGCTGGGCTAGCCGAAGTGCTGGGGCCAGTTGCTGCTGTAGCTCTAGCAATAGAAACCTGCCATTAGCCACTTTTATAGCCAGTGTGAATTTTGTCTTTTTTCTGGATGTCTGAGTACAGATTAAAATACTGTTTATTGCATCTCAGTTGTCCAGTGAGTTATTCTTATATAATTTGGATATCATTTGGACCATGTGCTTACATTGTGAGGAGCTGGCTGCCCATTTTATGTTCAGCACAGAACCCTACACTGCAGTTATGGCTTACCAAGTGGAGAAGGGTACCTACCCACATAGCCTGCAGCTCCTAACCTGACACTGTACACCTTTGTGAATGGCAGAGAGTGTGGGCATGCCTACTGGACACTCCCCCTGACTGTCCGCACATGGAGCAGCGTGACCAATTGGGAGATTTAGCACAGAAGGGGTACGTGGCCCTTTCGAGCATGTCACATGGTTTTTAGACCTAGGGTTAACTATATGTTGTAGATATATGGCACAGAGGCAATTTAATTATGGATGCATAACTCCCAATGAGAAAATGATTGTGGCAATAATGTAAATGTAAACAGCTTGTAGCTACCAGTTTTTATCTGTCTTTTTAGGGCTGCAGTGGGCGGAGCCCTGCAGATCTCTTGGTATGAGAAAAGGGATTCCTGCATTTCTTGTGAGTGAACAACATGTTGGAATGACAACACAGCCACCTCTGCGTCTATGAAGCACTCTGATCGCTGTCTCTATAGGTAGTTGCACTGCGCTATTTTATTTTTGACTGTCACAGAAGACAGTGCTGTGTTCTGCCGTGACCACTGAAATATATAACTCCCCCACCCGACCCTCCCTCCTCAGCATCCCCCCCCCCACAGCCCCAGAAACATAATAGTGATGCTGGGGGTGCCAGATCCCAGTGTCTCAATCAGAAATCTGACTGCCCCATCCCCCCCATCCACTATCATGCATGTGCAGTTATTTCTGCTTTTTTTGTTTTAAATATTTATAGTTTCCTCCCTCCACCCGATCCTCCCTCTCAGCACCGACCACCCCACACACCCCTCCCCCAGAAACATTACAGTGACACCGGGAGTGCCTACTCCCCCAGTGTCCCAATCACAAATCCTCTAACTTCCCACCTCCCCCTCCACTACTGCGCATGTGTGGTTATTTGTGGGGATTTTCTTTTTTTTTTTTATATTTATAGTTTCTCCCCCCACCTGACCCTCCATCTCAGCACCCACCATCCCACTCCCCCCCCAGAACTGTAAAAGTGGCATGGGGGGATGCCTAATCTCCCAGTGCAGGTATCCTCATTTGTTTCTTTTTTTTAACCTGTAAAATAAAAGTCCATAGATGTCTTTGCATCATTACACTGCCCCCACCCAACCCTCCTACTCAGCACCCACCACCTCACATACCCCCAAGCCCTTACTTATCGATCATAGGTCTAATGCAGTACTCTCTCTGGACCACAGACACGTCTTCACTTTCCAAAGCTGGACCAAGAACTGAAGAAACTGGTATACAGCTCAATGTATTTCAATTGGATTTTGAACTTAATGCTATAACCTGGCCATTTTTGCATATTTTTGCCTGAAAATTTCAACATGTCTTCTTTGAGACCCCACCTCATGAACAAAGGCACTGTCATTAGGCAAAACTGACCCAAAAGGTGATTTTGCAATCTCTGCACAAGATCACCTTTTGGACAGGAGTTGAAAATGTTATTTGCCCTCATTCATCAGGTGGGGCCATAAGAAAGCTATATTGAAAATCTGGTGTAGAAACATTAAAAAACAACAAAGTTATGGGCCTACATTGAATTTTGAGAATGCAGGCTCATAACTTTGGTAATTTTCAATATTTCCCCCCATATTCACAACATAGCCATATCTTTAGTGGGTTTCATGAGTGTGACAGCTGCCATTTTTCAAATCCTGGCTGAAATGTTTTTTTTACATCCCAAAAGGGGATTCTGCAGTCCTAGAAATCACCTTTTAGGCAGTGAATATTTCTTGCCTTTGTTCATGAGGTGGGGTTATAGGAAGGCTATGTTAAAAATTGGTGTAAAAATATTAAAAAAACAACCAAGTTATGAGCCTGTGTTGACGTTTGCAAATACAGGCTCATAACTTTGGTAATTTTCAATATTTTCCCCCAAATTCACAACATACCCATATCTTTACAGCATCTCATGAGTGTGACAGCTGCCATTTTTCAAATCCTAGCCAAAATGTTTTTTTATATCCTGAAAAGTGATTTTGTGGTCCCTGCACAAAATCACCTTTTAGACAGGAGTTGGACATTTTCTCTGCTCTTGATCATAAGGCAGGGTCATAAGAAGGCTATGTTCTAAATTTGGTGTAAAAATATAAAAAAAAACACAAAGCTATGAGACTATGTTGAATTTTGCAAACGCGGGCTTGTAAGTTTGGTAATATTCAATATTTTACCCCAAATTTTCAACATTGACATTTCTTTACAGCACCTCATGAATGTGACAGCTGTCATTTTTCAACTCCTGCCCAAAATGTGTTTTTGGATACCAAAAGTTGATTTTGCAGTCCGTGCATGAAATTACCTTTAGGCCAGAAGCTGAACCTTTTTTCTGCTGTTCTTTATGAGGCAGGGTCATAACAAGGGTATGTTGAAAATTTGGTGTACAAATATTACAAAACAACAAATTTATGAGCCTACATTACATTTTGCTAACACAGGCTTGTAACTTTGGTCATTTTCAATATTTTTACCCCAAATTCCTCCCACGCAGCCTATCAGCTCTGGCCAGAGTTTGTTTCATTATAGGTAGAGTATTTATTTTCTGCAATCCAACAGAGGCTCACCTGCTCAACTAGTCCTTCACTACTTTCTGTGTTGACTGTTTTTTTGTTGCTGGATGATACTATATAATAAAAACTTCTCTGTAAGTGCACAATAACAGCTTATAACTAACTTGGTGCTGGTCCCACTGTTGGATCAGTGGGGGAGGTGGTCCTGTGTTGGACTGCATAGTATCCTGTTGGGAGTAGGTGCCTTAGTTGGTTGAACCCAGGAGCTGGAAATAGTTGAATCCTTAGTATTTATCTTCTTTTACTCAATCTCTTTTCTGTCCTATAGGGGCTCAAGCACTTACAGACATATGTGGTACCTCAAAGTTTTGGTGCCCTAGTTGCCAGTACCTCCCAGTATGGTGCCCTAGTCCCCAGCGTGCCATAGTAAAGGTGCCCATATCTGACCTCTGTTAGAATAAAGTGGCAGGAGAGGTTGATACAAACAGAAAACCATGGGGACCCTTTGGAAAAGCAGCCTGCATCTAAATCACTCTTTTTCTCCTATCATTTTTCTTAGACAGGTGCCTGCCTCCTGTGAGTGGCATGAACCCAGTGGCCAGAATTTAAATTGTAAAGCCCGGGCTGCAACATTAGTTGCCCCCCACATTGTCAGAGACTCAGTGTCTTGAATGTTGGGAGGATACTTAAGGGCCATCACTGCAGGAAAAGAAAGGTTGAGTCATCGAGTAGCTCTCTTAAGAGCTGAGGAAGGAGAGCCACTTGTGTGAACATGGTTATGCCAGAGAGAGAGAGAGAGAGAGAGAGAGAGACAGAGAGGGAGAGACAGAGCTGTCTGGAAAGAAGAGGAGGGAGCATTTACTTTTGTGTTTCCCACTTGATCCCTCCTGTGTGGTAACAGTGGTCCAGTCTAGGAATCAGAACATTTTTGTGCCCCCCCCCAAAGAAGCAGCAGCAGCAGTGTAGGCTGAATAGAGTAGGAGGTGCCGAGGAACAATGAAAGATGAGTGGTGGCTGCTGTGTAGGCTCTGTTTAACACCATTTTTTTGTTTTATTTCAATTTAAAAGTAAGTCCTTGGTCAATAAGAAGGCATGTCATGGTGACGAGAGAGAGAGAGAGAGAGAGATTGGCAGGAGTGGCTACGGTGGTGAGGAAGAGGCAAGAGCAGTGTGGCACTAGAACAAGGTGCAGTTCATGACGAAGAGAGAGAGAGAGGCTGCGGTGGTGAGGAGGACTGCTAAGAAGCGGGGCAGAGTAAGCCATAGCAGGACCACCCACAGTGAAGCCCCTCTACTGCAGCAGCCAGTAATACAAGCAGCCAGCCTTCCTATCACAACAGTACTTCACTCCAGGTCAGAGCAGTGGTTTGTCAGCAGCACCACCAGGCAAGTGCTGACTGCCAGATCTGTATATAAAAAAAAGGTATTTATAACACTGGACCATGCAAGAGGCAGCAGCAAAAACTGCAAGGGGGGTGAGCAGGGCTCCAGTATCAAGGATCACCCCAAAGGGTGGGTTAAGAGAGCAGGCAGGCCATAGTTTAAAATAACAAGCTCCCAGAGGGTGAAGTAGAGGGGCAGGGCAAGCCCCACTTAAAATAAAGAAACACCCTGATGGGCAATGGCAGGCATGACCTAATTTAATTAAATAAAGCCCAGGAGGGGCAGGGAAAGACAAGGCAGGCCCCCTTTCAACAAGCAAATGATGGAGAGTGGAGTAAGCGTGCAAGAAGCCCTTATTTAAATACATTAGGCTCCTGGAGGACAGAGCAGGGTGCATGGCAAAGCTCCATTTAGAAGAAAGAAAAGCCCAGGTGGGCTAGGTGGGAAAGGGCAGGCAGGCCCTAATTAAATTTAAATAAAATGAGCTCCTGCAGGGTGAGCCAAGTTGGCAAAGCAGTCCTTTTCAAATAAAAGCAGCACCAAGAGAGTGGAGTAAGAAGTAGGGCAGGCCCCATTTAGGCAAAGACATGCACAGCAGGGCTAGAAACAAGGCAGGCCAGTAGCCCAAGAGGAAAGCGCATAGCAGGGCTACTTTTACATACTGAGAAATGCACTACACACTAGCTCCAGCCAGGAGCAGGGGGAAGGGAGCAGACTGGCCCCATCATAGCCAGCTCCAGCCGGCCATCCAACAGCATAGCTGCCACAGCCCTAGCCAAGGGCTAGTTATTGTTTTAAAGGATTTAAGCATTTTCTGATCCTGGAGCTCCAGCATGGTAAGGACAGTGAGTGTAGGACCCCAGCAAACGGGTCTAAGGTAATCAGCCCTGAGCAAAGAAGGTAGAATTGAAATGTAAAGCTTAAGTGTACACTTGTGGGAGAGGGGGCGTAGCCTGTGGTCCATATGTTACTAGGTATATCCCAGCCATTTAATCCAGGCTTCCCCTTATGTAGTATTTGCCCTGGTATAGTAGCCCTGGTTCCAGAATGAACATTTCAAAATGCAAGTGCAACTTTTATTCAAGTTAAAGTGCAAAGCATCCGGGTATTTAAAGTGACAGTGCCGAACCACAGGTCCTTTATGGTTTGAGCATCATCTTGCACAGTTTGGGCAGGCAGAATTGTTCAGGTTCTCTTTGCAGTCTTTTCAACCAAACTGTTAAAATTACACTCTTATACCATTAAATAACATGTCTCACAGCACCTGGAAATGTATGGTACAGTGTTATGAAAAGAGGAACATTACAGTTCAAGAGATCCTACTGCATGTTTCCCACTCAAAGTCAAAATCCTCTGCTTATAACATAAAAACATAGAAACATAGAAACATAGACTTTGCTGGCAGATAAGGACCGCTTGACCCACCCAGTCTGCCCATTTCCCTACCTACTGGACAAGCTGCAGATCCTTGTTAAACAACAGCCTACTTCCTCCTAACCCCCACAAGAACTGCTTTGTGTCTGTCCCATGCATTCTTGAATTACTAGACTGTTTTTGACACCTCAACCTCCACAGAAAGGCTGTTCCATGCATCCCCTACCCTCCCTGTGAACAAATACTTCCTTACATTGCCCTTACATTCCTTCAGTCTTCTGCCGTGGATATGGATGTCACACCACAAGAAGGTGATGTTGGCTTCAGATGGAGAACAGGCAACAGGGTAGATGAATCTAAAATGATCCATGGCCAGAAGAGACAATCCTATGAAGGAAAGTTGGATGACCTCAACATGTTTGTACTCTCTGGAGACTGAAAGAAAGAAGGTGGACATGACTGAAATCTTCAAGTATGTCAAAGGCATCAACATTGTTCCTTTTGCTCTGCATTACTGTATCTTCACTGATTCCTCTGCTATGCCACCTACAAAGTCTGACCTAGCTCGCTCTATGTAGATATCTACCCAGGCCTATTGCATTTCACCTGGGACAATCCTGAAACACTATTGAGGTTAAATTGTTCCCACCCCTTACAGTCAATATCATCCTATAAACCCCTAAAGAATGCCCCACCACAGTGCAGCTGACTCCTCATAATACTGCTACTTCCAATGGGAGGGTGATGTGGAATCTAATCCCCATCTGCCTCCAGACCCCAATGGTGAACCCCATCTCTTACCTAAAGTTCTCAGAATCTTCCATGTTAATGTCAGGAGCCTCCTCCCCAAAACTGACCTAATTCAAACCTGGGCAATTTTGAACAAGCCTAATTACCTGGTCCTGGCCAAAACTTGGCTTTCTGTCCATACTTCCGCTTCAACCATCAACATCCTGGGCTACACATCCCACAGACAAGACCACTCTAAGAGAAGGGGTGGAGTACTCATTTACTCAGCTAGCTCCTACAGGTTCTGTGTTACTGACAGTGAAGCCTCCTCAAATTCACATGCGCTCATCTCAGGGGTCCTCACCCTCACACATTCCATCGCATTGCAGATAATGGGTGTCTATTGCACCACAGAGAACTCTTCAGATGTAGTGACAGACATACTCCATAAAGTGCTGGATCCACCATACAGAAACAAACACATTGTCCTTGGCAGCATCAGTTTCAGCTAGCCTGTTGAAACCAAGCCATCATCTCATCACAAACTCCACTGAACAAGTAAGACCTGAACCTGTATCAACTGATCTTTTCACCCCCAAATTCTCCAATCACAGTACAATAGACTGGGCGTTAATGTACCCACAATGAATCCTGACCTCAAGAACCTTGCCCAATATATTCAGCTACAACTGCATGAATTACTGTGTGCGGAAAATTAAACTCACCATTGCACCTCCCAAAATAATATTTGCCAGACCCTTCCAAAATTTCTGCCTAGACAGATTCCTTCAGGATCTTTGAACTGCCAGCTTGGCCCCAGTCCTATCCACCCTTGAACTGGAAGAGGCTCTGGCACACTTTTCCACAATCTTCCTAGAAATTTGTGACAAATATGCCGCAGTCAAGAGTGCCAGAGTCTAATCAAACTATTCCAGTGAAGAAACTTGGCCTGGGCCAGACACAAATCCAGTGGGCTACCCCAGGACAGGTAAACCTTTGCCATCCTCTGGAATCACTGTACTAGTAGCACTCATTGAGCCAAGTACAACTACTTCCAGCACAAGCTAACCTCCTACACCCTTGACCATTCAACATTTTGGAAGACAGTTAATACTCTAATCAACTCCTCCTGTGATGCACATTCCAACCCCAGTGCCTCCTTAACCACCAATACCATCAACAGGTACTTCACCAAAGGACCCAAGGCCCTCATCCCAACCCCCTCTACCTCTGCAACCCAAATGGCACTCAGGTGTCAACTCTTGCCTGCAGGCAATTTGAGTTGATGCCATCAACAAAGAATTACTGCCATTAAATGCTGTATTCAGCAGGCATCTCCCCTGTAAATTCTTCAGAAATAGGTGCTCAGTTATGGTCGATGGAAGGCTACAATGCCCATTGGAAAAAAATAGAAGAAACCCTGGTTGAGGGTACCCTCCTAGGGGCTAGAGTGATGGAGCCACATTTCAAGACACAAATGAGAGACAGTCCCCTCATGACAGTCCAAAACACACTACAAGCTGCATATAAGGCTTGGGAAAAGCATAAGCTGGTGGCCACCCTCTGGACCCTCAGATGGTTCACCTGGGATGGTGGATTCCTGCCCTCCAGACAGGATCTGACCTTCCGGAGGTGGGTTAGATTGGGATTGTGTCGACTGGGACAGCTCCTTAAGGGTGGAGTGACACAAGAGTTCTTCCAAATTAGAGACACCTATCAGCTGATAAACTCAGATCACTATAGATTTCTGCAGCTTCGAACCTATATATTGAATCTCCAGAGACAGGTCCAGGGCTCACCCCTATAGAACACTGCCTGAACACATTCCAGAATATCTTAAACAAGGTACTAGTAAAGGGGCATATTTCAGCCATATATAAAGCCCTTAGGAGCCTGGGGAGAGAATGTATATTACCCTTTAAAAAGGAATGGGAACAAGAAACAGGACTGAGGCTGGAGGAAGAGGAATGGTAGAGGGTATTTAGGGGTGTGAGTAAAACTATCCATTCCCCAAACTGCCAGGAATTCGAGTGGAAAATTAAAACAAGATTCTTTTACACACCAATGATCCAAGCCAAATGGAACAATGATTTCTCTACGGAGTGCTGGAGAAAATGCTCAGAGCCCAGGGCACATCATATACATGTTTTCTGGCAATGTCCATCCCTACAGGTTTTCTGGGAAAGAGTCCAGTTGGCACTGAGGGACCTTTTACATTGACATTGTCCCTGGACCTCTCGAACTTGTTGTGGAGCCTAGCACCTCAGGAAATTTGGGGAAAGGATTGACTATACTTGTGGAACATCCTGGTTGCAGTTGTCCATAAAGCAATCACAAGGAAGTGGCTCCAGGAGGCTCTCCCCACCTTCGATCAATGGCTAGAAATAGTTCAAGAGATCAAGAATATGGAGGAACTAATGTACAAAATAAACATGAAACCACAAGTGTTTGTCCACAGGTAGAGAAAATGGATGTTCTGGAGGGGAGAAGACCTCCTGGGGGGAGCATAGTTAGATTCAGAAAGGGCAGTAGAAAACAGAAGATTGATGGGAAGGTACACCTTGGATGAAAGGAAAGAGGGAATGGGATAGAGGGTTAACCTACTCCCAATGATGGGAACAACAAGGAAGAACCATTGATCAGAGTGGAACCTCCTGGACACTACCGAAGAATTAAAAGCTGGTTTGAGCTTGCTGAAAATTGCTATTGATGATGTGTTCCAAAATGTAAGATAAATGGATTGAATGGATTGATAGAAGTGCTAGTATGAATTGTGAACATAATGTCATGCCCTAATGTTTCAATAAACATGAATTAAAAAACAAAATAGGTGCTCAATAATAGTTGTTCCTGTTGCTAACATTTTTAATTGGTCCATCTGCACCAGGTCTTTCAAAAAAGTGCATGACTGAGTACCTATAATATACATGTTCATGTCTGCTTAGAGGGTGGGGCATTGTTTAACCAGGAGTAGCATACTAAGCCAATGCTTGTTTCCAGATGCGACCTGGGAGCACAAGGAATTTAATTGACTTGCTCAGGATCACACAGTATGCCCCTGTGGGATTCAAACCCAGGTCTCCAGATCTGCAACTCAGAGCCTTAACCCACTGCACTGTACTGCCTCTTATGGAAGTATTCTGCCTTATGGCAAAATACCTTAATGCCAGAAAGACTTTTTGGTTGTTCCCACCTATAAATGTACAACTAGGGACATTTTTATTTATTTATTTATTTTAATTTTTTTATTTTATTTTATTGAAATCTAGGATTACAAATACCTTTGAGCAGGAACTGCTCATTTACAAAGGTTCCACATCAAAGGAATGGGGGGTATACATACATACAAAGGTCAACATAATAATACATAGTTACACAATAAAAAGAAGTAAGAGATTGAGGCTTAGGAAATTCCAGTAATTCAAAATGTGCCAAAAGTTAGGTAGCATGACATACCAGCCAAGGACAATCTTAGAAATAAGCTCTGCAGGTGAGAGGGAAGGGGGTATGCAGGCAGGAAGGCCATTGTTGGAGGGTAGAGGGTGAGGGTAAGAGCTCTAAAGAGGAGGGATAAAAGTCAGGAAATGCCTGGGGGAGAGGAGAAGGAGAGAAGGGGGTAGGCAGGTAGAAGGGGCAAGGCGAGGAGAGGTAGCTGTCAAGACTGAAGTAGAGGGCAGTGAGCAGTGGGCCCCTGATTAGGCGAGGCAGTCACAACGACTAGTTGAAATGAGATGAAGTCGGAGTTCTCTCTTAAAAGGGCCAAGAGTAGCAGCAGTAAGAGTTTCTTTGTTAAGAGTGTTGTACCACTGTGGTGCTCTGTGGCAAAGGCCCTCTGGCCCATGGTAGTCTGGCATCTGGGGACAAGAAAGGTTAGTTGTTGTGAACTTCTAGTTTGCTGGGTGCTGTGGTGGTCAATGAGGAGCTTTTCAATGCCTAGGGGCATGACCCCGAGGAGGACTTTTTTGGCTAAGAGGCAGGTTTGATACTGTATCTGGCTAATGAGAGGAAGCCATCCTGCCTGAGTGTACAGGTCACAAGTGTGTGTAAGTCGGTCAGCCCCAGTTAGCAGCCTGCATGCTTTGTTGAGTGCAACTGTAATTCTGCAGGGGGCAGAGGTGGAGGCAGAGCCATAAATTGCTAGTCCATAATCAATGATGGAGGTGACAGAGCTGTTGATAGCCAACTGGAGAGTGTCAGGAGTCATGCAGTGCTTGTGCCTGTAGAGCAGGCCCATATGGATGTTGGTGACTTTGGCGACAGAATCTATGTTCTGATGGTAGGAGAGTGAGCTGTCCTATGTGACACCTAGGTATTTAAAATCAGGAATGTGTTCAAGTAAGGTCCCTGTTTGGTTTAGGATGGTGAGGTCACGGGATTTGTACTTGCTCCTGGCATTGTAGAAGGTCATAACCTTTGTTTTGCTGTAGTTCATGACCAATTTGTATGACTTGAACCATTCTTCGATGCACATGAATTTAAGCTGTAATTGTTTCTCGAGGAGCTCTGCATTTTGGTGGTTGGTGAATATGACTGCATCATTGGCGTGGAGCAGTAATTTCTGGTGGCAGACACTGGGAAGGTCATTGAGGAAGAGGCTGAAGAGTAGCAGCCCCAGGATGGACCCCTGTGGGACCCCTGAAAGGACTGGCTTTTCTTCTGAGGTGACACTGGCAATCCTAACCCACTGGACCTTCTCCCCAAGGTAGCTTGAAAACCAGAGCAGTGCTTCATTGGAGAGTCCAATGTTTGATAATTGCTTGAGTAGGAGTGGGTGGTTCACAGTATCAAAGGCTTTCGTAAGGTCGATGAATACTGCCCCTACACAGTTTCCTTGATCGAGCGTGGTATGGATGAAGCCCATGAATTCTAATAGTGCAGTGGTGGTACTGTGCCCTTTTCAGAAACCATGTTGCTCAGGACACTGGATGTCGTATTTTTCCAGGTACTTGGCTAGCTGGTCTGAGGCGATGCGTTCCAGGGCTTTAGACAATGGAGGGAGGATGGAGATAGGTCTGTAGTTGGAGTGCAGTGATTTGTCTCCACTTTTGTGTACTGGTGTGATGGTCACCTGTTTCCAGCGAAATGGGAACTGGGACACCCTTAGTGATAGGTTGAGAACTGTTGTCAGGGGTTCAAGGACTTCTCTTCTTCAAGGACAAGTACTAACAACTTCAGGTCAAGGGAGTCACCGCTGTAGCCTGCATTGTGAATGGCCTTCTGAATATAAGTTCTGGCTTCATGTGCTGGGATCTCCTTGAAGTAGAATTGTGGGGCAGGGTGTAGGAGAGGAGTAGTTGCAGGAGGGTTACTACCAGAGGGGGCATCAAAGAAATTAGAAGGGAGGACACTATCCAAGTTGGAGAACGCATTGTTAAAGGTGTTGGCGATTGTGTACAGGTCAGATGTTGTGTACCATTTATGTTGAGCATGGTGGGTGGTGACTTAGGGTCCTTGCTTGATCTTTCAAGTTACTCCAAAATGTTTTTCCATCACCCCAGGAGCTGGAGAGAGCTTTCTTGAAGTATTTGCTTTTGGAACTCCTAACTGCCTGCGTGCGTTCATTTCTGGCAGCTTTATATTTATGAATATCCCAAGGTTTGGATGTTGCATGGGCACAGTGCCAGAGATGATCTCTATGTTTGAGTAAAGTGAATAGATCAGGGGTTATCCAAGGGTTAGCTCTGCCCCTGACCTTCAGCTTTTTGAGAGGTGCAAAGATATTGCAGAAAGAAATTGCTTATAAGGTTCTCAGAGACATGGGCCTCCTTTGGCCATCTCCAGTGCTTGATGCTGCCTAGCTGAGATCCTCTTGACCTGACTCCATGGTCACCTGTGAGTCTCCTGCTGGGTAGACCCTAGAGGCTTATACTCCCTCCCAATGCAGGGACACTTGCAACTACATGGCGATTCCCATATACACATCTGGTTCCCCAGGCAGGTAGAGGTGAAGACTGGGGTGAGGCAATGACCAGAAGTGCAACATTCAGCAGTGGGCATGGTGGCAAGAAGTCGCATCACCTGCCCAGTCAGCAATATTATTTGTTGTTTCTGTGTCTCCTTGTGGGGAGCGGTTGTGCAACGATGTCATGGAGCATCACACACACCCCCATGTGTTGCACCAGTGTCTGCCATGTCCCCCCATTCCCCTCCATAGTTAGGTCCCCAGGATCATTACTCCCAGCTGTCACCAGGAGGCACTCTATGGCTGGGTGTATTCACCCTCCCACCCTGCCAGAGGCAAGCTGTCTATAGGGTGCTCGAACCTCCTCCCCCCCAGCCGGCTCACCAATGCTCTGGCCTCACTTTTGAACCTGAGTTATTGGCGTTGCAAGTGGTAGCACCACTGCTGCACTGGTGGGCCAGCCTCCAGAATACTTCTTTCATTATGATTGATTTCATCCAATATATCTGAAGGCAGCATGCCATGCAGTCAGATGTTAAGAATTCAGAGAAATAGCACTGATCAAAAATACTTTGAAAGAGACAGGGATATTCAAATCCCACAATTCCATGAGCAAGTTATAGTCAGAAAACATTAGAAGTAACTAGGAGAAAATATGATGAGCTGCCCAGAAATACATGATAAAATAAGGGGTGATTTGTTTAGAATATTGGACCACCATCAGACCTCGTCACGGGGTCATCTTGTCACAAACAAAAACAGCATGGCACTATACCATGCTGTCAAAACAGTGACTGAAAAAACAACAACAGTAAAACACTTGTTTCTGTGGGGGCGGCTTTGCCACTGTACCCCCCATTATGGGGGACTGTGCCCCCCAAACTCCCCTACTAAAATAACCTTCTCGGGGGGGGGCAACTTAGGGACAGGTGAAACTCGGGTTGGGGTGAGAAAAAAAAACTCTAATTGGGACTGGGAATAGAACCCCAGTATACAGCCACTCCATTGTCCTCCAGCACTGATGGCTCTACCCCCCTGAGCCATGGCAGCTATTTGGCAGACCCCTTCTGGCAGAGCTCTTACCCTCTGCAACAGAGCTCTCCAGGAAACAGCTACAGGGTCACCACTACTGCGCCACACTATTTGTGTCATGCAGCATTGTGTACCCTGTAGCTGCACTTCCACACACTGTTACTGTTGTGCGGTTTTGCCCTGAGGCATTCTGTATGCAACATATTGACCCTTTACGTCAGACCTCACTGTTAGCATAGCACTCAATTTATGTTACTTGTGCACTTATGGCATGTTCTATGCCAAGTCAACCTGTTGATTATTTGTTATTAGTTCATTTGAGTTGGGGCTTCACCCCCCCCAATCCCCCTGTATTAAAAAAAACAAGGACGGTAGGGGGGCAGAGCCCCCAAACTCAAATAAACTGATAAAACCTTAAGCAACAGCAAGCATGTGACTAAAATAACCTAGCACAGTTACAGTATAGTGCAGCAAGCTGGTGACAAAATTATACTGTATTCTCTAGCTTTGTGCTACACTAATAGTGGGGTCCAATATTCTAAACAATTGCCAAATAAGGCATCTAGTAGAAAGCAAAAAGATACTACTCATTCTGTTATCAATAATGAATTGCCAAACATGTTGAAAAGACACTGGTGTATCCTTTAGAAAGAGGATGTGGTATTTTAAAGTGATTTACCAATTTCCCCCGATGTCATGTTTACATACTAACATACTAACATACTATTTGCCAGCAGATTAGGCCTTATGGTCTATCAAGTCTGCTCGAACCTAGATCCTTAGTTGGGTGCCGAGACCCTCCCATCCCTTGTGCTCCAGAAACCCCTATCATCCATCCCCACCCCCCCGGGACAGGCCATCATCTGATACATCCACTTTCTGTGTCTGTCCCACCCTTTCTTAAAGCTCTCCACTGTGGATCTCTGAACCAGCTCACCAGGCAGAGCATTCCAAGGGTCCACCACCCTCTCAGTGAAAACCTCCTCCTTTTCCCCTCACCCTTCCACCTTCCAACTTCAAACCATGCCCTCTGGTGATGCCTCCTGCTTTAGTCTAAAGATCCCTCCATGTTTACCCTATTTATTCCCTTGAGGTACTTGAAGACCTCAATCATGTCCCCTGTCTCTCCTCTCCTCCAATGAAAACAGGCAGAGCTCCTCAAGTCTGTCCTCGTAAGTCAAACTCTAGCCTCGTATCATCTTTGTTGCCCTCCTCTGTACCCTCTCCAGGAGCTGTATGTCCCTCAAGTGTGGTCTCCAGTACTGTACACAGTACTCAAGGTGTGGTCTAACCAGTCCATTGTACAGTGGCAGAATCACTCTTGCTCCTAGAGGTGATCCCCTTGTGATGCATCCCAACATCCTGTTTGCCTTGCTAGCTGCTCTCCTGCACTGCTCAGTGTTATTCATACATGTATCCACCATGACCCCTAGGTCTTTTTCCCTGTTGAGGCTTCCAGCACCTCCTCCCAGGGTGTACCTGTGTTTAGGGTTTCCCGACCAAGATGCAACACCTTGCACTTGGTGATATTGAAATTTAATTTCCATGTGTGAGCCCAGCTTCCAGGGTGTCCAGGTCCCTTGCAGGGCCAACCTCCTCTTCTCCTCAACTACTGCTCCCATCTTGGAGTCATCCACGAAGAGACTCATTTCACACCCTATACCATCCCTGATGTCTGATATGTATGCATTAAACAGGATTGGACCCAGGACCGAGCCCTGTGGTACCCCACTACCAACCTCTGTAGGGTTCGAGAGCTCCCCACAGACCACTACTCTCTGAGTGCGTCCAGCTATCCAGTTTTCAATCCATCTGACCATCAAAGGGCCTACTCCTAACCCCATCAGTTTCTCCACCAGACCATTGTGGGGGACAGAGTCAAACGCCTTGCTGAAGTCCAAGAATAATACATCCACAGGCTTACCCCTATCCAGTTCTGATGTTACCCATTCATAGAACTCTACAAGGTTGGTTTGACATGATCTACCTGGCACAAACCCATGCTGCCGACTATCCAGACCTCCCACCTCCTCCAAGTAAACCCCCAATCGTTCCTTTAGTATACTCTCCATTAATTTTCCCACCACCGAGGTTAAACTGATGGGTCTATAGTTTCCTGGTACTTCCTTCGACCCCTTTATGGATTGGTACCACATGTGCCTCGCCAATCCCTAGGTACCCTCCCTGTCTCAAGTGACCTGTTGAAAAGCTCCGCCAGGGTGCAGCCAGTATGTCCGCCAATTCATAGTACTCGGATGAATGCCATCCGCCCAGGGAGATTTGTCTTTCTTTAGGGCCTTGAGGGCAAACCACACCCTTTTGGTGGGGATGGCATCATCCGTCCCCTCCACCTTACTGGTCTTTTTATCCTTATCCAGATGCGACACCCCTGGGGTACCTTTCCCTCCCTTTTGCTCCATTTCTGCTGCTTGCAGATCACCTTCCCTTCATTAAGTGATGCAAAGCTCAGCTGCCCTGAGGTTAAGTATTAAATATATTCAGATGCTTAGTTTTTTAACATTTTTGTGCCACCGTTGTCTCTGCATGTTTTTTTCTTTGTTTGAAGTTCTCACATGAGCAGTGCATCCACAGGCATGAGTGACATCAGCACAGGGAAGGTGTTCCCACTGCACCTTTCTTACTGCTCATTCATTCATCTTTCCTGGACCCAGCCTCAGTGAGTGCAGATCCAAAACTGAACTGGCAAAAATTACAGCACTGATGACTGAAACTATTTGTTATATTGGCAGCTGTTATACTTGCTTTTGTGCTTGCAGAAGTGGTGATTTCTCCTGATTTTCAATTTTACTCATCTGACTAAGCTCTGTGTTCTAGGTCCATCGGTTCTAGGAACATGACAGTCTACATTGCTTGAGTACAGTGTTACAGTTTTAATAAGTGCTGCAAGTACATAGTTATAACAACAAGTCTGTATAAAAAATAAATTTTTTTAACTGAATGGAGCTGTAATCTGTAGCGTATTGGGACACAAAAGACGACTTTTGAACTGGGCAGATCTATAAATTGAAGTAAGCTTTTCAGTATTGGTACATAGAGGTCTGTGTTAAATGGATGACTTTTTCAACAGTTCAGAATTGTAATGTGCAGCAAGAGTATAAGTACTGAGCTGCACAGTCCAATCCCAGGAGAACAGTGCAATAAACTGTGTATTTTTGGCAAGTGCTGCTTCCAGTGTGATTGCTTCAGTAAGTTGCCTTTGCTATTGCATTTCTGATTGTCACCATCATTATAGACAGTTTATATTTTTTCTTGTGCTCCTGCGTTTTCTTGGGCTCATTTGGTGTTCTCATGCAAGCACCATAACACTGATCACCAAAGCATGCTTAGGTGTACATGAATAAAGGGACGTGGTGCACTGAATTGTTTCTCCAGCTTGCCAGCTCCTTGCTAAGTTTATAAATGAATGCAATAAAATCAGTTATATACTGTACATAGTTATACTGTACATAGTTTACAGTGTATCTCAAAATTAAAAACACTTAGTTTTTTAACATTTTAACATACAGTCTTTATTTATAATTAGGATTATAGCATCATTGTATGTGCTCCAGAGCATCAGCAAAAGAAGAGACTGCAGTTGCCATCCTCTCCGCTACTCTGGGTACCAATGTACGGCTTCTATGGTGTTATATTGCAAAGTGTGCTAGTCAGTTCGGCATACTTAGGGAATAATGTCTGAACTAAAATATGGGCTACACAGCAATGAATGCAGGGAGTCTACACAATGCACCATGAGATCGGAAAGGCATGGGAGACAGCATAGTGCAGCATCTGTTGTATCTGCTGTACACTTTACGCATATGCATCAGAGATCCACTGTAATGGAAAAATTGGGAAAACACAAACGGCTTGACACAGACTGAAATGGTAATGAAGTATGGTGACATAAGTGAGGAAGGGTGGTTCAAATACAGTCTAACACTTGAGTACCTACCGCAATGATATGTCCCTTTTTGTAGTGGACCAATCAAACGGTACTTAGGCTATCTAAACATAAATGCCGTCTCTTTTCTCCATGAGAAGGGTATTGGCAGTGTAATTTTTAACCTTGGGGGGTGGGGGATGATCACCGACTGTACTGTGTATTTTTTGCTCAATTCATAATGCACCTGGAAGCACACATGCAGCGGCAATAAGCCAATGCCAGGATGGTATTACAGATGCTTATGTAGACATTAATGACAGCTGCAGTCTGTATAGTTCCTGAGCGCTTAGAGGTAACACAAAGCTGGTGCAATAATTTGTAGTTTTAAATTTTAACATGCCGTAAACAGGGGAACCAGTGACTTCAACACGTTACTCAATCACTGATACCTCTAAAGTGGAAAGTACAAGCAGGCCCCCCACCTCCAAACACACACATACACAGAGAAGAAAGCTATAACGTAGACCAGTTGGCACTAGGGCAAAGACAGACCCAAACAGTATAAATAATTTACAGATAATAAAAGTTCTATGCTGCAGCATTTTTCTAAGTGTATGTGTGCAGCTGGGAGGTTTGGAGTGGTTGGGGTACAAGGTGTTTGCTTGTAATTTCCACCCTGTGCTCCATCAGAGTGAGTGACTGATAAATCAATTGGAGGGAGGTCACTACTAACTAGTACCAGGTGAGGAATTTGGACAAATTGGATTTGGACAAATTGTGAGCCATTTATCCTGCTCAAGCAATGCTGTGTTCTCAGTGTCAAGCTGCAGTGGCCAACAACTCGTTAGCATAGGGAAAGCAATCCCCCCCCCCAAAAAAAAAGAAATATAAAAACCCAGGGTACTATCACTAGGATTTGTGTGGACACATCAATGCTGGGGGTAACACAACACACGGCATGCCTCGATTTTGCACAGTAAAATGACAGCAATGACAGGAACCAAACCGTAGCACTAAGTAGCAAAATATAATATTAACAGTCCGTGTTGCTATGTTTGCTCTCGCTGCTGTACTGGAATGGATCAGGACTACTACTATGACTGCCTGAGCTACTGCCCACATCATTCTCGCTGCTGTCATAGGGTCATCCCTATGGGGATCTACTATGCAGTGGCTGTCAAATTGTGGCACTATGTCAGTGTCGGAAAGAGCACTGTTAGTGCAGGACAACATAATGCTTGCATCATCGGACCCTGGAAATGAACTGTTTGACATTGCTATTGTTGTGCTGCATGCTGTGACCAAGATCTCTGCTATCAAGACAGAATTGCTGTGATTAAGAACTAATTTTAATTGCAGAGCACAGATCTCCCTGTGGTGACATTGCAAAGGTAATAAGTGTCAAAGGTCACCACATACAGTCTCCAATACACAAAATGACACTTCCTGGTTTGTGAGGGTGAAAACCTGATTTAATTTACTTAAATAGGCTATGCATCTATCAAAATACATTGCGAATCAGTTCTATATGCAGTCACCTTGCAGTATATGCGTTCATATATCAAAACTTGGTAAATTGCTTAAAGAGAGGCCAATGGTAGCTACTAGAGAATCAAAGTCAATCAAGGATAAACTTGTATATACCACATATGCTACAAAAGTAGAGAATACTTAATTGCAATTGCTACTGGGCCCCTACAGGCAAAAAATGTTCCTTGTGGTTGATGTGGCCAATGTAATAGAATGATAAAAGGTATACAATTTGGGAATCACAATAGTGGGAAAATCTGTCCCATAAACCAACACATTAATTGCAGTATCATGGACTTAATCTATATTTTAAAGTATCCTTGTGATGCAATTTATGTCGGTTAGGCAAGTCAAGAGTTCAGGAAGCTATCAGTGAACATAAGAGCTCAATACACTATAACAATATGACATCACCAGTAGCGAAACATTTTGTGGAGAGTGGGCACTTAGTACATTATGAGTTCTGGGCGTAGAAAAGGACTATGAGCTAAAGTGGGGATAACTTTAGACAACTTTACTAAGATGAGAAATGTACTAGATCCAGCAGTTGAATGCACTTCAGTCCTCATTTAGTTTAAACACTGAACAGAACTGACAGGCATTTTATGAATAGATGTTCTAATAATGTTTTAACATTAAGCATTTATCAGTGGTGATGGACAACTTTTTAAGGTCCATAGAAATATTTTTTGCATAATTCACTATCAAATGAGGCATCTTTATCCACAGGAGTCTAAACTGAATCACCTACCAACCTGTTAATGATTTTCCCTTTTCTATCCCATCCCCCTGTTTTGATAATTCTATAAATTCAGTTAGCAAGTTTTTGATGTTTTTTAATGTTCACTTGCGGAATATACAAACATATTGATATTAGTCTAAGCTGTTAGAAGGCTTTTGGAGGTGCACCCCTCCTCCACCTATCACAGCTGAAGAATATTGAATCTCCTTTCTACTTCCACCCACTCTCCACATTGCTTCTCTTTTCTGTTTGAAGTCCTTGCCCAGTCACAGGGCTGGAAAATGCAAGCTGAAAGTGAAGTTTCTTGTACAACTCCTGCTTGAAACAATTCCACTGGCTTTCATTCTGCTTCTGTGCTTGCCCACTTCTCAGTGCACTCTATGCCACTGACGAACCACATTCTATGCTATCTTACATCTGCGTCACTTCCTCCATATACCTTTCCTCCAGCTGTGCTGCCCCCCCAACACATATCATCATTACCCATTGCTTGCCATCCCAAATACACAATCTGTGGTGGGTACTCAAACCAGTATTCTCACTCCTGCCTGACTTATTGCTGCAAGACCTCAACATTGGGTGCCCATCCCTCATGTATGCAAACAGCAGCAGCCCACACACAAACAGTTTCCCCAAAGACAGACTTCCAGCACTGGGGTGCCCAACCACTAGTGCTTGCTAACACCCCCCACTCATAAATGTATTCGGCACTGGGGCACACACTTTCAGTGCTGGAAAATAGTTTCACTAAGCCGCATCGACAGGAATTCTGTTGAGCGGTATTACAGCGATGGCACAATGCTGACTGCTGACACTGTGCGATCAGGGAACACAAGTGGTTTATGTGGGGGCTTTTCCCCCCCCTGTACCCCACCCACACTATAGATTACTAGCTCTGAGTTGGAATTGTTTTGGGAAGGGGGGTGAACTCCCCTGAGACAGCTGCGTCAGACAAACAGCACACCATTATAATGAACAGCCGATTCTGTTGCTGTAATGGTCTTCACTGTTTTTCCATCACTGTTTGAACAATATACCCTGCCAAACAGCCCATGATACTGAGGTGCCCATTCTCCAGTGCTGGTCACTGGTACCATCCCCAATACAAAACCAGTGGCAGATGCTCAGTCCTGCTGTCCATGTTCCTCTTTCCACCTGACCCAATGCCACAAGACTGTGACACCAGGGCACCCACCCTAGTGCCAGCAAACAACAACCATCACACACACACACACACACACACACTCACACTCTCACACTCCCCATCCCCCAAAGACACACTTCTGATGCCGAGGTGCCCTATTCTTGGTACTGGCTAACACCTTCCCTCACCACTGTGTGTCACTGGGGTGCCCACCGCCAGAACCACCAACAACTCGCCAACACTAGGATGCTGAATCAAAACTTGGTGATGTTGTCAATGCTATTTTTGGGCAAGCCTTTCCTCAGTGCTTTTGAGCTAAGGTTCTTTGCCTTTTTATAAGACTAATGAATTTACTCACATGTTTCTGTAGTCCACAGCTTACACCCTGATTGCAGACAGACAAAACGTGGTCACTGTTTGCACTGTTTCTCAGTATTTACCTACATGGGAGGAGTTGGAACAGAGGTGCTCCCACATCATTCAGGCCTTTCTGGCTCCAAATCAGACAGACTTTCTGTCACAAGTACTGCTCTGTCCCATATAACCTTTCTTCCATACAAGAAAGAGACCATGTCATTTTAACACACACACAATACTGGTTGGAGCAGCATGGCAGTTTGCAGTCATTTCATTCAGAGAGGTGATTTGGTAGGATTCCCATTTACTTGAAATAACTCAGTATAGTGATAGAAACAGCATTTTGTTGCTTTCATTTTGTTTAGAACAAATTATAAAGGTGAGTAAAGTGAAAGAAGGCAGCAAGGAACTACACATACTGTAGGACAGTCCTCAATACTTATAAAAGTTAACCAGGAAATGGAATTTATAAAAATGTAATGACATTTAGGAAAGTTAAGGGAAAATTTAAAAAGTTGTCAAACAAGTTAAATCTGCACAATTTTATTTTTTTCTTTTATTTATTGAGTACTAGAATTACAATAACCGTTGAACCAGAGGTTCATTTACAAAGGTTCAGTATTCAAAAATGGTGTTCAGCAAATATGGGTACAATAACAAGGTGGTTACAATCACTTAAATAACAATGTTAGAAGCATGAGATAAAACTGCAGTTTCAGTAAAGTAGTCCGAGCAAGACCTAGTCAAGAAAGTGGTGATGTGGAGCAGAAAGTGCAGGCAAGCACGGGTGAAGAGGGGTGAAAAGAAGGGAGATGGGGAGGGAGAGTAGGGTGTAAATCTGCAGTATATAACGAGGAGTGGGACATAATGAGGAGTGGGAGACACAAGGAGGGAAGGGGAGAGGCTGAGGAAGCAGGGACGATGGGTAGGGGGAGTGGACGGGGAGGAGGATGAGTGGGGAAGTGGGTGTGTTGGACATAGGATGAGCAGCAGGAGGGGATACAAAGAGTGGTGGTGGGATAGAAGGGGGAGGAAGAGGAAGTGGAGGGGAAGAAAGAAAGGAAGGGAAATGATAAGGGAGCGAGATGTGGGAGAGGGTGAGAGAGTAGTTGGGAAGGACAGTTGCAAGGATGCTGAGACTAGGCAAAGCAATCACAATGACTTAGAGTGAGGAGATGTTGATGAAGCTTGAGTTTGAAAGCACTTAGTTTAGGTTCAGCAGTGATATTGGTGGGGAGACAGTTAACTAGAGTGGGTGCTATATAGGCAAATGTTCACTGAGCTTGTGAGGTCCTGTAGAAAGGGACGAGGTAGGATGGCTTACAGGTGCTCCACATATGCTGGGTTGTATGCACAGGCAAGATTAGGGTTTCAGTGAAAGGAGGCCTAGACTAATCTTTTTTGCAAGCAGGCATGTGTGGTAAGAGACCCTATCCTTGAAATAAAGCCAGTTGGTTCTTTCATTCAGTTTACAGGTATGGGTTCTTTTATCAGACCCAGAGACTAGCCTATAGGATTTGTTCAATGAGTGTGATTCTCTTTAGAGAGGTGTCAGAGGCCGCACCATAGAAAACTAGACTATAGTTGACAAGTGTAAGGATTGTGCTGGTTACTGCAAGTCTCAGAGCCTCTCTGGTCATATAGTAGTGGTAACGATAAGGGATCCCAATCCTAGAGTTGATGACCTTAGCAATTTGGTTTATATGGAGACTGAATAAGAGAACTGTATTAAGTGTTATACCAAGGTACAGAAATGCTTGAACTTGCTCAAGAGGTTGGCTTAGGTTGTTGCAAATGGTCAGGCTAGCAGCTTTGTGCATATTGTGAGGGCTAGAAAAGAGCATGACCTTGGTCTTTTTGTAATTCATGAGAAGGCTGTGTTGTGCAAATCAGGTTTCTGCCAAACTGACGTTGTAGTGTAGGTCAGTCATTAGTGTGAGTAGGTCAGGCTTCGAGAAAAGAGGACCACAGGATCTGCATAGAGGACTGCTTTTACAGGCAGAGGGGAGATTATTGATGAATAACCTAAAGAGTAGGGGTCCGAGGATGGAGCCTTACGGGACTCCAGACTGAACAGGAAGGCTGTTTGAGAAAGTGTTGTAGATATTAACTTGCTGGGTATGACCACCAAAGTAGCTACTGAACTGGCTAGTAGAACCCAAGAGAAAGGAGAGTGCAGTGCAGGAGGGAATGGTTAACTGTATCAAAGGCCTTAGTTAGGTCAATGTAGATTGACCCAACTAGGTGGCCATTGTCCAAAGCCTTATGGATGTAAGTGGTGTGGGCAAGTAGGGCAGTGGTAGTACTGTGTGACTTTCTAAAGCCATGCCATTGTGAGCACTGTAGGATATATTTATTTATTTTTATTTATTTATTCAATCTCGGATTACAACCTTTGAGCACATAACAGCTCTTTTACATAGGTTCCTCATCAGTGGGGAAAGATGAACATACATACATACAGGCAAGAGGATATAAATATAGTTCAGACTTTACAATGTATATACAGTCTTTCGTGGAGATTAAAAGAAATCTCTATTATACAATGGCTCAAAAAAGAATAACCCAAGAATTCAAAAGAAAGGTAGCAGCTCAGAGGGCATTGTCAATCAGGAGGGAAAGGAGGGATGAAACAAAGACTCAGGAAGATGAAGATGAATACAGCAGAAGGCAGGTGGTGGGATGGGTGGTGGGAGAAGAGAACTGGTGAAAAGAAGAGGGGCAGGGCATAGGACAAAGCCATGAGGGAGAGAGCAGTCAGGCCACAGGGCAAGGAGGGAAGGAAAGCACTCAGAGGCGGTCAGTGAGTACTGTGGGGGAGCCTGTATAGGTGAAACAATCACAGGAACTGTTAGCTGTGAGGTGCTGACAAAGAGAAGTTTTAAACAGTCCTATTTTTGGTATGGAGGAGATTTCTATGGGCAGTGCATTAAACCACAGTGGTGCCCTATAAGCAAATGCACATTGGCCTTGGTTAGTCTGGAATCTTGGAATTGAGATGAGTTGTTTGGCAGAGCTACATGTATGCTGGGAGCAGCAGAAAGGGTTTAGAAGGTTTGCAACACCAGGAGGCATAAGCCAAAGAATTGCATTTTTCATTAGCAAGCAGGTTTGGTAGTGGATCATTCTGTTTAACGGAAGCCAACTTGATTACTCATATAGTTCACATGTATGGGTGAGGTGTTCTGCACCAGCAAGAAGTCGTCAGGCTTTGTTAAGAGCTATTGATATTCTGCGGAGGGAAATGGTGGTAGCTGAGCCATAGGTGATCAAGCTGTAGTCAACAATGGATAGTTTGGAACTATAGACAGCCAATCTAAGGGCTTCTGGCATTAGATTGTGTTTATGTCGATGGAGTATCCCAATCCTGATGTTAACAGATCTGGTAACATTGTCAATGTGCTGGGCGTAGGAAATTGAGCTGTCCACGGCCTCCACTAGGTACTGTACTGGAAGTTTTGAACTTGTTCAAGGGTGATGCCAGAGGAGTTCCTGATGGTTAGAGCACTGGATTTGTGTTTGCTACAAGTGCCACTGAACAACATAACTTTAGTTTTTAGTAGTTCAGAATCAGTTTGTGGATTCCGAACCATTCCTCCACTCCATTAAAGCTATGCAGAAGTTGTTGTTCAAGAGACTCAGGGTCAGTGCTGCTGGTGAAAATGACTGCATCATCCACAAATAGGAGGGTCTGTTGGTTACAGGAGAGTGGGAGGCTGTTAAGAAAGACACTAAAGAGGAGTGGATCCAGGATGGAGCCCTGTGGGACTCCAGCGTGGACTTGTTGGAGGTCAGAGATGACATTAGCTTTTTTCACCTGTTGAGAGTTGTCAACCAGATAACTTTTGAACCAGGACACTGCTTCAGAAGAGAGGCCAATGGATGAAAGTTGCTTGAGGAGGAATGAGTGATTCACTGTATGAAAGGCTTTCATAAGATCTATGAAGGCTGCACCCACAAGTCAACCTTGATCCAGTGCTTGGTGAATGAACCCAGTGAATTCCAACAGTGCAGAGGTGGTACAGTACCCCTTCCTAAATCCATGCTGCAGTGGTCATTGGATATAATATTTTTCCATGTACCCTTGCAGTTGTTCTGCAACAGTGCACTCAAGGACCTTAGAGAGAGGTGTCAGTATTGAGTTTGGTCTATAATTGGAGTGTATTGTGTGGTCCCCGCTTTTGTGCACAGGGGTAACCATGGCTCACTTTCAGATATGGGGAAATTGACCAAGCCTTAGAGAAAGGTTCAGAATCTTTCCTAAGGGCAAGAGTATTTAATCAATGGTAAGGGCTACTAGTTTGAGGTCGAGGGAGTCCACACTGTGTCTTGACTTCCCAAGAACTTTCATTAGGTTTTTCCTGACCAGATGGAGTGGGACCTCTTTGAAGTAGAAAGGAGGTGGTCCAGGGAGTTGATCATTTGCACCCTGCATACTGTTGTCAGCGGTGTTATTGAAGAAGTCAGATGGGAGGATACTACCCAGATCTGTAAAAGCACTGTCAAATGTATTGGCTGTTGTCTGAAGGTCCAGAATGGGTACATCATTAATATTGAACATGGTGGGCGCGGCTTTGGAGTATTTCCCAGTTACTGTACATCTTTTGTATTGAACCAAAGGTTCTTATTGTTGCCCGAGGTATTTGCAAGGACCTTCTTATAGTACTTACTTTTGTCAGTACAAATAGCCTGGACACACTTGTTTCTGGCTGCCTTGTATTGTTGTACATCTGCTGGCTTACTAGTAGACTTAGCACAGTGCCAGAGGTGATCTCTGTGATGCATCAGGCTGATAAGGTCTGCAGAAATCCAGGGATTGGTGGTGCCTCTAAATTTCCTCTTTCTCAAAGGAGCATGGATATCGCAAGCTTCATTAAAGTGCATAATGAAATGGTCCAGAGCAATATTAACATCAGTAGTGGTATCAAATAAAGACTAGCAGATACTCCAGAGGTGTTGTTTCAGAGAATCAAGGTGTCCCCATTTTAACACCCTGCTTAGAATAATAAATTTGGAAGGGAGCAGTAGAGGGAGAAGGGGTAGCAGAGGCAGCAACTTGGGCAGGGCTAGGAGAGTCAGTGAAGTCAGGTGGGAATACACCACCTAGATCAGTAAATGAGTCATTAAAGGAAAACTGCACCCTCTTATCATTTACATTTTATTTGCTTCCATGCCAAAAGACAGGTCCTTTCCTGTAGATGTTAGGGCTATATGTGTTACCTTTAATTTGTTTTCACTGCTTATAGTATCTCCTGTGATTTCCCTGGGGGTCTCCATTTCATGGTTGTTGAAATCTCATTGTCCATGAGAACTGCACTAGCATATGAGAACATGATTTTAGATCAACCATTTGTATCATATCTCTATGCTGAAAGAACAAATACCCCACAAAAGCTCTCTGGAAAAACATAAACTGAATGAAGTTTAAAGGAAAAAACCCTGCATTATAACTCAGATAGTTTGCAAAGCTCACTGAAGGCAAAAGTGGTATTTCATACCTTCTTGCAGCATTTTTCTTTGAAGACTAACTAAGCAGAGAGGCATACTGGGGACTTTAAAGGTTGATTATGCATCATGTTCTCATTTGCTAATGCATCTCTCTGGGACAATGAGATTTCATCAGCCACCAAATGGAGCCTCCAGAACAGTTACAGGACCTAGTAGGAAGTGTGAAAACAGAGTAAGGCAGCTGCATACATCTCTAACAACTACATGAAAAGAGTTGTCTGTTGACATGGAAACAAATAACATTTAAAAGATATGAGGGTGTAGTTTTCCTTTAAGAGCATTCACTATAAGCTTGTGGTCCTGTGTGTTAATACCATTTACAGTACCTGGAGCAGGGAGGGGGAAGCTTTATCAGACTGGTACCCCATTAAATGAGCACTACCAGAACAGCGCTGCACTATACGGCGCTAGTCTGGTAAGTGCTCACATGGACAGTGAAGGGGGATTTACAGTGCTTGCTGTACGCTCTCCCCTGGTCGCTGTCTGGGGTGCTGAAAAAAGATAAGAGCACCAGGAGCCAGGAGGCTGGCTCAGCTGCTCCCATGGTGTGGAGGGCTGGGGCATTGAACAGCTCAGTCAACAACAGAGGAGACCAGGGTTCTAATCCTGGTGTCTGACTTTTTAGCACACCTTGGGACTTAGTTTTTTTTCCACATGGGGCCGTGATGGCCCCTCGAATTTTAACTTTCCCCTGGATCCGCTCCCCCTCGGAGTGAGAATCCTAAAGACGGGGAATGCTGGGGGAAGAGCCCCCATGTCAGAGGGATATGGAGGTGGAGCCCCCCACAAATTAAAATTGGCTCAGTTTTTACTGCATGCTCTTAGATGACTCTATTGTTGTCAGCACTGTTTGGACCCTGTGCCTATTAGACTTGTGTGTGAGGTTTTTAAGTGTTTCCCAGAAGTTAAGACTATTGCCCCAAGAGTTTGTGAATTTCCCTTTGAAGTATTCTTTTTTTGCCCTATGGATTTTGCAGGTGCAGAGATTTCTGGCAGCCCTGTAGAGCTGCATATCCCTATGCTTCCCAGTAGCCTTCACCCAATGCCGTAGATTATCTCTCTGTTTCAGTAGGTTTATTATGGAGGTGGAGATCCAGGGGTTGGATGGGCCCTTGATCTTTTTTTATGGAATGGGACAAACAGATCACAGGCTTTGTTAAACAGGGAGGTAAAGTAGGAGAGAACACCCTCCACATTGTTGAAGCTACTGATAGGGGACCAGTCACACTGAGCAAGATAGGTTTAAAAGTCCTTTTTTGAGGACCAGATGATAGACATTTTTGGCTGGTGGTTTATGTGGCTTATTTGACCAGTACCAAAGTACAGGGGAGTGGTCACTCAGGGAGTCAGGAAGAACCACAGTACCTGAAATATTCTGTCTGGGTGTGTGGTATGGATAAGGTTCAAGAGGGAGCTAGAACCAGTCCTGGGGTTAAATCTTGTGGGGGTGGTGACCGTCTTGGAGATGCCGATGGATGTGATGGCATCTTTAAATGGGGCTGCTTCAAGGGCAAGCCCATTTATACTAAAGTCACCCAATATCAAAGCTCATACTGACATGGGAGGGTTTCAAGGTAGTCAGTGACCATTCTGAACACAGATGTCTGGTCATGAGGGGGGAGATAAACCAAAAGCACAGTGAGAGATTTCCCGTGCTGCCCCAGTAATATTTTGTTAGCAAGTAACTGTGAGTTATTGCAAGGGGTAACGAAAGGGAGGGCTATACTCTTTAGGTGGTCTTTAACATGTATCACACAGCTCTCATCCCATTTACTCAACCTATCTTGCCTAAATAGGTTGTAGCCAGGCAAGGAAATAATGGTATTTGGGACCCTGGAGGAGATCCAGGTTTCAATGATGGAGAGAATATCAGGGGTGTATTGTGACATCCAGACTTGCAGTTCATCTAGTTTGGGTAGCAAGCTCTGGATGTTGACAATGGCAAGGGTTAATAGCTGATTATTGTGGTTTTGTTGAGGTGGGTTATAAGGAGGACCTGGGTTGGGGTGAACATTGCCCGAAAGAAGGAGAAGGACCAAGGCAATACTGGCAAGGTATTGCTTGAACATCTTGAATGAGATTGGGCACATACATCAGGATGGATGGGCAGGATTATGGCAGCAGTTTGAGACCAACAGCAGGTGGAGTGATGGGAACCCAGAAAGTGAAGGGTGCCGAGTTAAAGTGGTTGTGTGTAAGTTGGGCTTGCCGAAGTAAGGGTGAGAGGTTATGCATGGGTTAGTGCATTGTGGCAGAAGAATCCAACAGGTAGTATGCGGTTGTGATAAGGGATCGGGGAGAAAGTAGCATGTGGGTGTGGGTATGAAAATGTAAAGAGTCAACTGTACCATGGTGGTAGATGGAAGAAGTGAGATAGGAGAGTTAGGAGAGAGTAGTGAGGGGGTTAATAATTTCAGGGGAGAGGATGGCCAGGTCAGGGTGTGGGTACTGTGTAATGACAAGAGGGGGGTAGTGGAGGGGTAGAATGCAAGTAGAGAAAAGGAAACGACAGTGGGGGTACTGTATTGCTGTATAAAATGTGGAAGGGGAGGTCTTTGGAGTGCAGTAAGGAGGGCACAGTGTTAATTGGTTAGATGGCTTGTGGAGGCGGAGCTTACAGGGAAAAAGCCCACGGTGCGCGGACAGAAGAAAATTGAAGTTGGAGAAGTCTGGAGAAAGAAAAGCAAGTCATAGAAGCAGCTAGGTGGTGGAAAACCTCACCAGCCAATGGCAGAAGTTTAGCAGAGTAAGGCAAATAATAGAAGCTGTAGGCAGAGAGAGAAGATCAATCAAAGCGGTGGTTTTGGATGCTGAGGAGTGCAGAGAGATCCTCCGGGCATCCTGGAAGCATACCTGGTCAGCTTTTTGGCAGGTGGGTAGCGGAACATGGTCGGCAGTCGAAAACAGCCAAGCTACCACCACAGCAAAGCGGATTGCCTTGTCAGGGGCAGAGATCTAGAGGGAGGGAGAAAGGCAAAGGTTAACAATATATATTGGCCGTAGGGACAGCCTGAGCCATAATCGGTGGGAGGTCAGATTAAAACAAAAAAGGACAGATGGGGGTTGGCGGCAGACAAACGAGCAGCCTGCTAGGGGTGTAAGTGGTGCAGATCAAGTGTGGGTGGTGGGATTTAAGAGCAGAAGGGCACGAAGAAAGAGAGCTACTCAGAGTGGAAGAGAAAGAGGAGAATTAGCTAGGCAGTTAAAGGAGGGTTGTGTAGGAGGCAGAAACTGTGTCACAAAATTTCACAGCAATTCTAAAACAGTATTGAACAGTACTAAACATGTAATCATAAAACTTAAACTACTGGATCTACAATTCAAGTTTGGGAAGCCCAGAGAAAGAAAAGCAAGCTGTAGAAGCAGCTAGATGGTGGAAAACCTCACCGATCAATGGCAAAAGTTTAGCAGAGTAAGGCAGCCAATAGCAGCCGTAGGCTGAGAAAGGGGAACCAATCGAAGTGGTGGCTTTGGATGCCGAGGCATGCAATGAGATCCTCCTGGCATTCTGGGAGTGTACCTGGTCAGCTTCTTGGCAGGAGGGTAGCGGATCATGGTCAGCAGCCGAAACCAGCCAAGTCATGACCACAAGAGAGTGGGTTGCCCGGTCAGGGGAAGAGATCGGGTCAGCTTCTTATCAGGCAGCTAGCAGAGCATGGTCGGTGGCTGAAAACAGCCAAGCCATGACCTCAGGAGAGTAGGTTGCCGGTCAGGGGCAGAGATCTGGTCAACTTCTTGCAGGTGGGTAGCAGAGCACAGTTTGCAGCCGAAAACAGCCAAGCCACGACTACAGGGGAATGGGTTGCCTGGTGGGGCAAGAACTTAGAAAGAAAAAATAATAAATCAAAAATAAAAGTCACCCAGACTTCTATTAACAGCATTTTTGTTTTTGCATTTTACAGTGCGTCTAAGCACAACCTTCTGGTACCTTTCTGTCGGACCACCAAGACTCAATGTTCTTTCATGTTCTGAGCTTCTGGTGGCTTAAACAACCTCCCCTAAGATATCCTCGATGAACCCAAGCTTGGTTCCTTCAAATGCAAACTCTAGCAGTATCTTACTCTACTTAGCAACTGTGACTGTTCCAACTAGCTTTTTACCCTAGCAGAACGTTGCCATCCCATTCCCTATTTTGTGCTTGCACCCTACTACTCCCTCCCTCCCTCTATCAGCTCCCCTTCCTTCACTGGTCACCCCCTCCCCACTCCCCCCATCCTCACTCCCTGACAGCTCCCAGACTTTTTACATGCTCCCCTGATCCTTCTCTCTGTCACCACATGGCCTCTGTGCCCCTCCTCCCACTCCCTTCCCATATCACTCCAGTTTCTCCTTTCAACCCTTGGCCCAACAAAGTCTCTTTGTGACTGCTCTGCTTTTGTCCCTTCTTCTCTCCACTCTTTTACTTGATAAAACCAATAGTCTGACTGCTCAAACATTGCTGTGTCGCCCAGTTGGTGCACCAACCTGTAATTCACGTTATAAACTTGTATTTCCTACCTGTAACCCCTTTACCTGTTTCCATCTACATGTTTCATGCCATTACCATTCCTCGTTATTTATCAGTTTGCACTGGGATTGGAATCCCATGCTCTTTTGACAATGTCTCCTCACTGATGGCTCAAGTGTCACCTAATGTTTTCATTGTCTGTGCCCTCTATTATCATCCGCACCCACTGTATCCACAAATGTACACAATGCTGTTACCCAAATGTGTTTACATTCATTTACCACATAATTCTGCTCCGTGATTCAATATCCCATTGTCTGTACTATTTTATTGTACTTTGTATTCTAACTTGTTGCATGCGCAGATGTGGAACCTCTGTAAATTAATCTCTGACTCAAACGTTTTGTAATTCTGAGAAATTAATAAAAAAAAATCAAAAATAAGTGAAAAATGCAACTTAATATGAGCTGATATCTGAGTGTCAGTTAATATCTAGCTATGGTATTATGAAAGAATACACTTCAAATATAAGTAACTTCGTCACTTATTAGTACTTTAGAGAGACATTCAAGTTATTTGTGAATGAATATGTATGATTCTCAATGTAATTGTTAAAGCACAAAGATGGTTCTATGATAACTGGAAATATGGCTTCATTAAGCAATAATGAATACAGTCAGCTTCATAGGAGATTTAAATGACTTTAGAAACCAGTTTGAAACTGTAGATGACAGTGTGTAGTGATATAGCTGGTTGCCTTGCACCATCTGCTGGTGTTGAATAGCATTATTTTTTTGTAATTTATGGTATTTTTATTTTTATGATATTGATATTATAGCTCCATTTTGTGTTCATTTTTCAACTGAAGTAATTGGGAGCTATCTAAAAAAGATGAGGCCGCCAGTGAATAATAATTGGGTGCCATCTAACAAAGATGAGGCCACAAGTGAATAGAATGCTCTTTCAAAAAATTAGTAACATTTAAAAGAATATCGTAAATTAAAAAAATATTAATATTCACTTATTGTTAATATAAAAAATAGCACTATAAGACAACAAAACATTGGACTTATCATATTTTACATGTGTTAATTCTTGGGCCACTAGCCTTGAGAATGCTTCATAGCAAAATGTTGGCATTAATAGTAGCCATTCATGAAAAGTAAACATTGTTTGATACAATGACAATTTCTATATAATTTCTAAGGGTGAGTAGATAGCTGCACCACTTTTCTAAAATTAATTTAGCAATTGGGTTCACTTCAGCAGTAGTTCCACCCGTTGAATTTATGTAAGTGGCTTAGACCATTTGTTCTTTTATTATGTTTGCTTGCACGCATGTGCAAGAAACATAGTGCCACCATATGAGTTTTCATAGGTGTGCCTCCCCCAGTCCCAATGCCCTGCTCCCTTTTGCAGGCGCGGCTGCACCATGCCAATGAATGTCCGAGCTCTCTATGACAGCCATTGAGATGCAGTGGCATACAGTTGAAAGCGGAAAATTGCTGCAGTCAGCGGTTGTAATATGTAAGCAATTTGCATACTGCCATCAGCAGGTAATTTAAATACTGCCGTCGGCATATGAACATACGAACATACGAAATTTGCCAGCAGATAAACGCCTAGAGGTCCTTGGATCCAGACTGTCTAGCTAACTACCGGCCTATCTCTAACCTGCCTTTTGTTGGGAAGGTTATTGAGAAGGCGGTTGCGTTACAATTGGATGATCATCTTACAACTCACAATGTCTATGATACTCTCCAATCTGGTTTTAGGAAGAAGCATAGCACGGAGACTGCCCTTGTCCGGGTGTCGAATGACGTCCTAATGGCTAGAGATCAAAAGGAATGTACCATTCTGGTCCTTCTCGATCTCTCTGTGGCATTTGACACTGTAGACCATGGTGTGCTGTTGGAGCGCCTGCGGATTTATTGCGGACTGTCTGGAACAGTCCTCAAATGGTTTCAATCCTACCTCACAGACAGGTTTCAGAGGGTTACCACTGGAATTTATTCCTCTAGTATACACTCCCTGCCTTGTGGGGTACCGTGAGTTCCATTTAGCACCCATGTTGTTTGCAGTGTATATACCTTTTTGGGAGATATCATCCAGGCGATTATTAGAGTTTTCACTGCTATGCAGATGATACTCAGCTGTATTCGTCCTTCCCGCTTCCGGCACGATGGTGCTCTCTCCGTGCTAGATAACTGCCTTACTGAAATCAGATTATGGATGAGTTCTAGCTGGCTGAGACTGAATCCTAATAAGACTGAGATGTTGGTAGTGGACCCGGGTCGCCCTGTGGCGGGTTTGGGGGCTGGCCAACCACCGGGCTTATTGCTCGGTGGTATGTCGCTCACTACCTCTGATCGGGTACGAAACCCGGGCGTTATTTTTAATGACGGCTTGACCTTAAAATCTCAGGTGTCAGCCGTGGTCAAATCCTCTTTTTCATCTGAGGAATATTGCCTGGTCAAATACCTGGTCCACCAGGTGATCATATAACGTTGGTCCATGCTTATCACTACCCATCTTGATTACTGTAATTCCCTTTACCTAGGGCTATCTAGGTTGATATCAAATGCCATACAGCTGGTGCAGAACTGGCCCGAAGACTTTGATCAGGATCTCTTATCCAGCCATATACACGCCTAAAGTTCGCGAACTGCACTGCTGCATGTTAGTGGCAGATCACATATAAGGTTGGTCTTACTAACCTTTTAAAGCCCCACATGATCAGGGACCCGGCTACCTGAAAGATCTCCTGGTACCCTATTGCCCTCCCTCTCCTGGGCCCACCAACGAGATTGCTGGAGATTCCCAGAGTTCGATTAAAACATCTGGATCTCGTGCCTTTGCTTTTTCAGCACCAACCCTGTGGAACTCTCTACCTCGTTGGTTGAGAGAATGTCCAACCGTCGAGAAATTCAAAAATGAGTTGAAGACATATCTATTCAGTTTAGCATATCCTAGTTATGGCTGTTAATTTATGATTATTTTAATTTATGTATTTATTTGAATTTATTGTACAGCGCCTTGGTTTTGAAAGGCGCTTTATAAATAAAGAAAATTCGATTTGATTTGAGAGGTCTATCATGTCTGCTCAAATGTGCAGCTAGCACCCCTTATTCTGCAGCTGCCCCTCACTTCCACCCTTCCCTTTCATTAACCCTCCACCTTGTCCTGTCCCATCCCCTTTTGAAGCAGTCCACTGTTCTACTGGATACCACTTCTGCAGGTAACACATTCCACCCAGCCACCACCCTCTCTGTAAAAAAGTGTCTCCTCATCTCCTCCTGAATCTTGCTCCTCCAGTCTCATATCATGGCCCTGGTGTCCCTCCTCCCTTACTTTGAACAGCCCCTCTGTACCTGTCTTGTTTATTCCTTTCATGTATTTAAAGGTTTCAATCATGTCCCCCGTCCCTCCTCTCCTCCAGTGAGTACATGTTCAACTCCCTCAACCTCCTCTTGTATGATAAGTCCCCCAGCCCCTTGATCATCTTTGTTGCTCTGAGCTGCACCCCCTCCAGTAACTTAATGTCCCTCGTCAGACACACGCACCAGTACTGCACACAGTATTCCAGGTGTGGTCTAACTAATGACCTATACAATGGCAGAATCACTTCCTCCCTCCTCCAGGATATACCCCTTGCAATACAACCCAGCATTTTGTTGGCCTTTGCAGCTGCCTTCCTACATTGTGCCGAGTTGTTCATTGACCCTGTAAAGAGCACCCCGCGATCCTTCTCCTCCTCTGTCTGGGCTAGCTGCCTTCCCCCTAGCTGGTAACTCCTCCTTGGGTTCTTCATCCCAAAATGCAGCACCTTGTATTTTGGCATTAAACCCCAGTTGCCAGGTGTCTGACCAGGTTTCAAGCTTTGCCAGATCATCCTGCAACCCCTTCCATCCCCCAGGTCATCCACCACTGCTCCTACCTTGGTATCATCAGCAAACAGACTGATCTTGCTCTTGATGTCCCATGATATGTCTGCAATGAATATCCCAAACAACACTGGTCCCAACACGAGTCCTGTGGAACACTGCTCATCACTACCCTTGGTGTGAGAGCGCCCACCCACCACCACCCTCTGTTGCCTTCCCTGGAAGCCAGTTTCCTACCCATCTCACCCGCTTCACCTGCCCCTGTGCCTACTAACTTACTTCCCAGCCTTCCATACGGCACATCGAGTTGAATGCCTTACTGAAGTCCAGATACAGGACATCCACTGTATGGCCCCTGTCCAGTTGCCTAGTTACCCAGTCATAGAACTCATGAGGTTAGTTTGGCAGGATCTGCCCCATATGAAGCCATGCTGTCTGCTGTCCTGTAGTCCTTTGGCCTCTAGGAGGGCCACCAGCCTCTCCTTCAGGATAGTCTCTATTAGCTAACCCACAATGGATGTGAGGCTCACTGGTCTGTAGTTTCCTGGTTCATCCTTGGAGCAAACTGCCTACACTCAGCACTGCATCCTGAATGGAGCTGTCATAGATATCTCCCTTGAAGTTCCCCCTTCCCCAAATTCTCAAGAAGCATGCTGGGAGCCCACCCCAGTGTGCTCGCTACGCCCCCGCCACACACAAATATGGCTGACGGTGCCTAACTCTGCTGGCTCTGCAGACCCCCACAGACTTCTAGGTACCACGCTGGGAGCCCACCCTGAGTGACAAAAGTGAGCATGGCGACGGGGGTGCCCAATCCCTTGTCGACTCCACTCAACAACCCCCCCAAAAAACCCCCACAGATTTCCAGTTGCCACACTTGGAGCCCACCGCAGCATGGCACACATCTGTATGGCCAATGGGGGTGCAGAATCCCCTGTTGGCTCCACTAACCCCCCTCAAAAAATAAAACTTTCAGCTGCCACGCTGGGAGCCCACCTCAGCGTGACACAAGTCCCGCATTGTCTTCCTAAAAGAAAAAACACCTGAAACAAAAACAGTCCTCATTGATTGTCTTACTCCAACCCCAAACCCATGCCACCCTCTGCACAAACCACCTCCCCACAACCCTCCGGACTTATATTTACCTCCTGGACCCAGCGCATTTATCTTTCGTGGACTGGGAACACGCCTGCACTCTTCAAAGCTGACCACGAACTGAAGAAATGCCGGTAAGCTGTATAATGGCATAAATGTTTTTTTTTTCAACTTTGGTGCATATCTCGGCCATTTTTGGGAATTGTTTCACAAATTTTCAACATGGGGTTTTTGGGGCCCCTCCTCATGAACTCAGTCACTGTCGTTTTGTTATTTGGTCCCGAAAGGTGGTTTCACAGTCACTGCACGGAACTACTTTCAGGACCCAGTAATGAAACAACAGTGTCCCCTTAAAACCCTATGTTGAAAATTTGGTGAAATAATTCCCAAAAATGACTGTTTTACGAGCATGCATTGCGCAGTTCCTACACATGCTCGTAACTTTGCAAATTTTTAATATTTTCACTCCTGATTTTCAACATTGCCATTTTACCACACCTCCTTATGAGCAGTAGAGCTGTCATTTTTCATATCTTGCCCAAAATGTGTTTTCACCCATGTAGCACCCAATGGCGCGGTCAGTGTGCGAAATCAATGTTAGGGACAGATTAAGAAAATCACAGTGACATTGTTCATGAGCAGAGGTCTTAAAATGGATATGTTGAAAATTTGGTCACAGAAGTCCATAAAATGACTGTGTTACGAGCGCGCATTGCGCAGTTTCCACGCACCCTTGTAAGTTCATGAATTTGAACTATTTTCAGTTCAGATTTTCAGCACTGGCATTTTTCCATACCTCCTTATGAACAGTACAGCTGTCATTTTTCATACCCTGCCTGAAATGTGTTTTTGCACTTCCAGTGCAGAAATGCGTGGCCGCTGTGGGAAATCAGTGTTCGGGACAAATTAAGAAAATCACAGTGACACTGTTCATGAGCGGAGGTATCCAAATGCCTGCATTGACAATCTGCTGTAAAATATCCCCAAACTAATTACATTATGGGTGTGCATTGTGCAGTTTCTACGCATGCTCGTGACTTCACTTTTTCTTCAGGGTGGTGGTGGGGCTGGCTTCAGTTCAATACTTCACTGCCATTCCTATTATGCATCTCTCTTAACTCCTACACTACCAATGCCAATGCCAGCAAGAAAACATTTGGCATTGAAAAATGCTTATTTACATGTGAGTCTGTCTGGGACCCCTGCTTGATTTTGGATAGTGTCCTCTACACCCCCCCAACTAGAAGATATTACGTAATAGCCTTGGAGAATAAGACCTAGCAGCATTAAAGTCACCCGCAGTGCAACTTTTGTTAGAAGTTTCTGGTAAGCTGCAATGCACATAAGTTAGCAGCATTGTGACTTTAGTTTTAAGTTCATAGAGGTTAGGTGTGAGGGTGAGTCAGTTCATTGGAGTGAATGGAAAGGGAGGCCAGCTACAAAAGCACTGTTTTGAAAGATTCAGAAGATTTTTTTAAAGCAGTCTTTATGGGCAGCAGGTTTTGAAGTGGTGTCAGGGCAGCAGTTCGATGTGAAGGTGTTTTTGAGTGTGAGAAGTGATTTGCAATAATTTAACTAGTGTGAACATGCTGTGGTCAGAGAACTACTTTCTACTAGTGGTTTTGTGGGGAATATCACCATGGATAGAAAGCCGTCTGAGTGAGTTTTCAAGTATGCACATCTATTTATTTATTTGCTTTTGTTAACCAGGTAAGTCACACTAGACAGCCAAGTGCCTATTTTCAGGTGCGACCCGGGAGAGTTACAAGCTTGAATAAACAGGTACAGTGATGAACTGGTATTATATACAAAGACCATAACAGGTCATCTAGAGAAATAAATGTAAAAAGGCAACCAGTAAAAAGACACATGCCCGGGGGGGGCGGGTTACAGACGACCCGGAAGAGTTAATAGCTAGAGCATACACAAACAGTGAGTGAGTCAAATTTACATACAATGGTATTGCAGGTGATGACCATTATAGCATTACATTTAGCCAATTGCTTGACCAGTGAACAGGAGAGTAAGTGCAATGGGCCTGGAGTGTGCAAAGACCCCCCGTGTGAGCATAGTTCGGTGGGCTACGAGGTGCATGGACAGGTGGAGGAGCCCTTCAGGAAGGCCCAAAGGGAAGTTTTAAACCCTGGATGGGAGGGGGTGGACCGAGTAAGGGCTGGGAATGAGTTCCATAGTTTGGGGACATAGTTGGCGAAGGCCCGATCACCCGCAAGGGTGCGTGTTCTGGGAACCAGGCGATTTAGTGCCGCCCTTGACCTAAGGTGGTGGGAAGAGTTGTCGGGGTTGAGGGGCAGGGCAAGGGTAGCGGGGGTGGCTGTTCTAATGATGTTGTCAATGAAGTTCCCTACTACAAAGATGCGATGCTTCTCAGCAGGGAGCCACTCAAGGCGAGTGTAGAGGTCACAGCGGTGTGTCGAGGGGGGGGCAGAGATCGCAAAGTGGCAGATGCTGTTGTAGGCCGTATCCCATTTCAAGAGGTTGGATTTTGGCACGGGGCGAAGGTTACTAGCCCATAGCAGAGGGAGGGGAGGAGAACACCCCTGGCTAGGGTCATCCAAGCGGCCGGAGTGAGGCAGTTTTTGGCTCTGTAGGCGAGTCCGAGTTTAACATTCGTAGCCTTGCAGATGTTTTGGATATGTAGGGAGAGGCCCAGCTGAGGGTCCAGAGTGACGCCAAGGTACTTGACAGTGGCAGCTAGCCATGTTTTTAGCGTTGCTATTCTGAAGTGTGAAATGGCAGCTTTTTAAAATGTGCACTAGGGAAATTGACCAGTACAAGATTTTAGCATCTGAAAGTTGTTTTGCCATAGTAGTGATGTCCTTACTGTGGTACAACAACTTTCTGTGACCTTTGAAATGTGGTGCAACAGCATTTTTAAGTGTATGGATTTCCATACACCACAGACCCTAACCATATATTTATACAATAAACCCATATACTATGTAATAACTCAAGACAGGCAAGGTATGTATGAAGTCGGTGACTTACTGGGTAGCTGGAGTTTAAACTGCTCACAAGGGGAATACCAACGTATACTTTTTTTCATTATATTATAGAATGGTATATGGGGAGCAAAACCATTAAGTCCTAATTACTCAATGCCCATCAGGTAATGGACTTTACCAAATTAACTTTTTTCTTTGTGTGTTCAACATCTCTCTTAAAATTTATAAGCATACCAACTCAGGAAGGATAGAAGATCACCAGTCCAGCGAGTTCTTTCCCCCACTAACTCAGCTGATACCCTAGATGGGATAGAAGCCTCTTCTCTGCAGTCTCCCCCTCCCCACCTTCCAAACCATCTAACCAGGTAATATGCTGCAATCTTACGCTACTGACATATACTATACAAAATAATGTATGGACAACAATACAAGACACGACTGATGTTTCCATCTCAGGGTGAGATAACATCAGAGACCTCTCAGGCTCTGCTGTCAAGGTCTATGATATAATCTCATCCCCAATGGAAACACAGGCCTTGCTGTGTACGGTTTCCCATACATTATTCTATATAAAATTACTGGTTGATGAGTTTTTGCAGTGCCACAATACACAGGGCAATGCCATAATAAATATTTGTTCAGTATATTATTGATTTCCACTACTGCAATCATTTTGATGCCTAAAACCACGTTCCTACCATAGTCACAATTATTGTCACACAATTTAGACTTTTCTTTTATTAGAGAGTACAGATTAATACATGTTCCTGACCTGCCATTTGCCAAGAGCCACAGCCTGAGACACTGTACACACAGCCGCTATCAAACAGGAGGCACCAGTTTTAAACTGTTTAAAGTGCCAGTGGCTCACCAGGTTGCACACTTGCCTCTGAGACCAGAAGATTGGTAGGTTGTGGGTTCAAGACCCACACAAGGCACTTGGGATAAAATCCCAATACTGACACTGCAGTGCAACACAAGGGGGATGCTACACTTCTGAGGTGCAGTCTTTTGGATTAGACATTAAACCAAGGTCCCGTCTACCTGCTCTGGTCATTGTTCAGGTGGACGTTAAAGATCCTATGGTACTTCTGGAAAAGAGTAGGGGAATTTCTCCGGCGTCCTGGCCAAATTTACTAAAAATACCACCAACAGCTTCATCTGGTTGAATTTCAGTTAGTTACCATCTTTATCTCCCCCCTCCCCCAGGACAAGACTGAAAATAGGCAGAATTGTCTAGCCCTCCTTTCGCAGTCAACAATAACTAAACTGTCACTTGCATTTGCCGACATCCACAAAGAGATTTGCATACACTGAAATACTATAAAGTGCTGAAAAAAACACAAGGCTGAATCAACAGACAAGTAAGTACCTGTATCCCTAAATGTCACACTAACACTCATTCCATTTCTCTCACTCGCTTGCTGTCTTTCTCCCGCTCACTCCATACACATGAACCTTGCTGAACAGTTAACCCTTGTGTTGCCCATAGCAGATGGGACTGACTACTCCTCTTTGCAAATCTGATTTTCAGTTTTACTGATCGTTCATTGATTTCATGAACTTTGAGAGTTTATTTGTTGTAAATTACTTCAGTCTCACTACTGGAGCTGGGATTTCTCTGTCTGTTGACATCATGACATTTCGCTAGTTCACAGTTCGCTAGTTTGTCTGCTGCCTCTGTTGCATTTGAAAATGTAACATAAATCTTCAGGATTCAACACTGTTTTTTTAACTTAAATTTTATTTTTGCATTAAAAATTTTGTTAACTGGTTAAGCACATTGGGCCACTTGGCCTTTTTACATGTACAACCTGGGACATACAAATAACTATTAAAACTAACACATGGGAGCAGAAATACAACAAAGTGATGCACATAAAACAAAACACAATCAGTTACAGATTACATTGCTTTACAAAGAATATTTACAACAGAATTCAAATGAGTCTTGTAAGCAGCTTTGAAAGACTTACTGTACTTAATGTTCTGATTTCTGGACTTAATTCCAATTGTTAACTGCTGTGTACATGACAGATTTCTGACCTTTTGAAGCATGGCACTGATAAAGCTGTATGGTATCCTGTGTACAAGATGACCATAATTGAGCACTTTTAAAAGGGTGACTCAATCACGGCACCTGTGTACTGGGCTACCTCATGGGGGGCACATGATAGGGGTTCAGCAAATATAGCACTGGGATGTTGCCATGTATACACACGTGGGGTGGGTGGGAGGGACCATGCTGTGCAATGGGTGGAAGGGAGGGAGGGTTTGTGGGTGTAGTACAGCGGTGGGCTGCTGAGCTAGCCATGTGGCGAGGTGGGCTGGTGTCAGGCTGGGGTTGGGAGGGTGCCAGGTTCAGTCCTGGGCACACTTGTGGTTTTTGCGCTGTGTCAGGGTTTTTTTTATTTTACTTTTGCACCCTCCTGGAGTTGAGACTCCTTAAGTGTGTGTATGTGTGTGTGTGTGGGGGGGGGTGCACATACAAGAAAACTATATCTCAGGTGCCCTGTTGCTGTTCACGGCAAGTCTCCATCACCGAAATTAATTTTCAGTGATGCAGACTGGCCCAAACGGAGATCGCTAGTATCACATGGAACCAGCTGTATAGTGTCATTAGAGCGTAAACTTCTCAAGTTATCTTTGAACTTCAGAATACCCAATAGAAAAGGTCCCATCACCTTTTTTTAGGACCTTGTAAATCATACAATTTCAGCAGAACATATCCCTGTAATCCAATGGTAATCAATCCAACCTTTTTATAGAGTGTACAATGATGTTCTCTAACTTTTTCCCTCAGGACAAATCTACAGATTGCATTATGCATACAGACTCTTTGGCTTTTATTTTCTCAACCCTCCAATATTACACTTCCATGTTCAATAGCTGGTAACAGAAAAGCTTGTGATACAGACTTGCAAGCACTGACTGTTAATACATCTCTTAACTTGTACAAGGCACCCCATTTTTACGTAACTGACCACAAACCCGAGTCCATGTGTGCACTGAAGTTCAACGGAGTCCAGGGTCACTCCCAACATTTAAAGTGACCCAACAACTGCTAAAACACCCTTCACTACATTTTACCGCCAGCTTGTTTCCTATTTCTACTAGACATTTGTGCCATAGAAAATAGCATTGCTTTTGTTTTCTTACTGTTCATCAAAAACCTGTGTTGAAAAAAAAACAAACTCTGTAACTTGTCAAATTCAATGTTCAAATTATTATTTAATAAATTCATGTCTTGATGTGATTTTATATATATATATATATATATATATATACATATATATATATATATATATATATATATATATAAATATAATTAAATAATAGTGGCACGGTAGTGCCACTATAGTTAGGGTTGCGTAGCCATTTCTATGTTAAACCTCAAATTTTGCACTTTAATAAGTTCTGAATCGTTTGTCCGATTTGCCTGAAATTTGGCATGTAGAAAGATTTATCATAGATCTCTGGTTCTGGAAATGTTCGTGTCAGTCAGATGTATGGTTGCGGCTTCGCAGAGTGCTTAAAAAGTGAAAAATCCCCAATGTGTGATTTCTTTGTCCACCCATAATGTACTGAAGAATGCATTTGTGTGGGTTCAAATTGGGTTGTCTGCATGGGTCCTGGGCTGCACTGGTGCCTTTCAAAGATTTTGTGAAAAAATATTTCTCCGTTCAAAAGTTAAAGCATTTTTTTTTTCTAATTTGAAGGAGTGTCAGGGTTTTCATTAATTTTATTTATTTGTATGAACTGTATTTCTTATTTTTGAATTAATATGTTTGTATTGCATCTTTGGCATTGTTGCCCTGGGTCATCCAGGAAAATGGGACATTTTGCTCACTGGGCCTATTCTGGTCACCAATCAAATCAATCAGGTCTGTGTATTCTTAATAGCCATTCCATAATTTTTAATAATGCATGTATGTTCTGTATGTCTCTTCAGCTACATCATCTACAGATGTCAACATGCATCTAAGTCTGTTTCCATGCCCAGCACAGAAAAAATATCCTTAGTGCCACCTTTTTACAATTTCTTTAATTTGTATTAACTTTCTATTTATGTCTCCCCCCTTCTTATGGGCACAACCCCATCCTGCTCTGCCAACTACCCAGCTCCATCATCCCTACCTGTGGCTCTTCATTGGTCCCCATAGCCCACCCTCAAAGTGGGGTCAGAGTTTTCATCCTGAGGGATCCCTCCAATATGGTATGGAGACAGCAGGAGGCTGCACAGGGCCGGAGTACACTGAGTTTTCATCCTACAGGTGTGCTGTGTTTTCCTTGCTGCTAATTCACAGTACAGCAGCACACTAGGGGCTCTGAATGCATGTAGATAAGTATACTGCTCACACCATGTCTGACTGGCTTCCTCCTTCCCTTTCTATCACTGCTGCACAGCAACCAGGGGTCACCCAGGGGACAGTACTGTGGCAGAGGCAGTAACCCTCCCTCTGAGATGAATAAATCTACTCTGGGACACTCAGTCCCCCCCCCACTGGTCCTTTGACATCACAGGCTTATTCCCACTGTTGCAATGGACTGGCTGTTGAACTTTGTGTTCCATACCACTATCTCGAGCATCTTTAGTCTTCTATATCTCCTCGGATTTTTTTCTGTTTTCCAAGATATTTCCTCAAGGATGAAAATGTAATTACTTTCACCCATAGTATCCATCTCTTATTGAAATTCTCCTTGTGTAGTCCTACAATCAACTTCTCCGTTTGATACAGAAAATCACCACCATTCCTTCCCAGTTGGAGGAATTTTTTAAGCCTCTTTCTAGTGACACATTTATTTGCTGCTATGACCAGAAGAGAAAACAGGTATTTCAGTGCTTTAGTCAATGTATCTTGTAGAAAAAGTCCAAGACAATGATATTCACATGACTGGATTATCCACAAGTTCATTCCTAGAATGCGTGTTTTGGAAGTTTTTTCCTCTTCCTGGTTTGCGAAGCAGTTTGAGATGAATAGGCTGGATTTTCATACGAGGCATGGCAAATGGTAGCACTTTTCTAATTTTGTAAGTGTGCTGCAGTTTGTAGCACTTCACCCTATTTATGGCTGGTTTGAGAAAAAAAATATTTCAGCCAAAAGGGCACAAATAGCAAACATATCCCAAGTACATTAATTAACACCATAGTGAGGCACCTTGTACTAAAATCTGAAAGGAGCTCTTGTATGATGCATTCCCTTCCAAAATTGCTGCCACAGTGTGTATGAAAGATGCTACAGCATATAAAACTAAAGTTTGTTCTACTTTATAAAATGTTGAAAAGAAATTCTTATTGTGATTGGTGGGATATAGTCAAATGGCCATGACATTATCACCGCAGAACTTCACAGGTCAATTAAAATGTATTTTCTGTTAAAGCTTTGGGTCTTTTAAAATATTTTTAAAAGCACAATAACACACTCAGTAGTTGCAGTTATGCTGTAATAACTGCAAGTTTACTTTCAAGATTTTTATTTAAAAACATGAGAATGATGATTCAAAATCAGTTCAATAGTTAATTTGCAATTGTTTACTGAAATACAGTAAAACAATAAAAAATACATATTTGGCATAAACAGACTCCAGACAAGAGTTATGCCCTTTGTAAGAACAGGATAATTGACCTGTTAAACTGTACGCATGAGGCATAATATAATTAAATCTGTCAGCTGATCTTTAGCCATTTTTTCATTTGTTTAGTTATTTAGAAAATGTTTCACCAGGAAAGACAACATGAGTTGTAAACAGCTCGTTTCCAGAAGCATCCAGGGGAAGGGGGGGCAAACGTATAGCAATACAAGTACAATTTCTATACAATTTCTGAAACAAAACAGTATAATACAATTACACAATAACCCAGACCAACCGGCCAGGGTAAACAAAACTTATTCGGATATAGCATACATTGCAACAACCCAAGAGCAGGTGATCCAGTAGGGTAAAGATTAGAGGATGGATAATGCATTTGAAGTGCTAGAAGTAGTAGGTTGAACACAAGATTCGAAGTGCTATTGTATACCCAACAGAAGACAGTTATAAGATAAGTGGGGAAGTGGACAGGTGAGGGATAGAGGGTAGGGATGGAAGAGGAAGAGAGGGGTACAGCCAAGATCTATACCCATTCAGGTTGCTAAGAACCCTGCAAGGGGGTTAGGACCAGGAAGAAGGGAAGGGGAGAGAAACAGACTGGAGTGGCAGAGAAGAGAGAGGCAGGGGAACAGGAGGTGAGAAAGGGGATAAAGAAGAAGGAAGGTGGGCAGACAATGGATTTGAAAGTGGGGGGAGAGGGATTGGTGGAAAAAAAGAGAGAGAGAGAGACAATCTATACCCCTTGAGGATGCAGAGAACCCTGCCAGGGGGTCAGGATTGGAAAGTTGGGGGAAAGGAAGAGGGCAAAGGAGAGGGAGCCAAGATTGATACCACTTCAGGATGACAGAGAACCCTGCAAGGGGACAGGACCAGGCAGAAAAGAAGGAGAGAAGGGGGTGGGAGGAGGTGGAGTGTGGTGGGTGACTGGAGGGAGAAGAGGATAAGGACTAGGGAGGTTGGAAAATAGGGGTAAACTAGGACTGGAAAAAGGGAGAGCATCATTGGGGAGGAGAGGGGGTTGTGGGGGAGAAGGACAGCCATAGAGTGTTGAAATAGCACAGTAGCTTATGCATGATAGTAGAGTGTCAAAACGGCACAGTCGGTTGTGGTAGGGGGTGGGAGGAGGGGGTAGCATGTGAGGAAGTAATCAGAGGAAGGGTTCAGTTAGGAAGCAGGAGGCAAGTCAGGGATAGAGGAGTAGGGGATAGTGTGCAAGGGATTGGAATTGTTGTGAAGGGGGGGGCTAAGAGAAGTATATTTAGGAGAATAGAAGTAAAGTAGGGTTAAAGGATAATGTGCCAGGGTGGGGATTGTCAAAGGGAGTCTAAGAACAAGTGCAGTTAGGGGAATAGAAATTGTGAAGGGCTAAGGAAATTGAAGAGGAAAGTCTGATAGGAGGTGGCAGTGAGTTCCAAAGCTTTGGGAAGCAGTAGGAGAAAGCTTCCTGTCCTGTGGAGGTAGAGCAATGAGGAATAGCTAGAGTGCATGCGTAATAGATCTGAGAGGGCAGGAGGAGAGAGGTAAAGCAGAGAGTAAGGAGGAGAGGCAAGAGGGAAGAGTCCCAACCCAGAATTTAGACATAAACTTGGCACATTGAGAGAGACACCTACACTCGAGGGAGAGGAACACTAGAGAATGATACAAGGTAGAGTGATGTGTGCGGGAGGGGGAGTCAAGAGCAAAGTGACAGAAAGCATAGAATAGAGTATCCAACCTTGTAAGGGAAGACTTAGGAGCAGCACTGTAGATTATGTCACAATAGACAAAAATAGGGAGTATCATTTTCTGAACTAGATCACACCTAACCGGTAGTGGCAATGGACTACAGTTTCTGGGGCGCAGTTTTTTCAGGATGGCATCAATATGTACAGAAAACTTAAGGTGTTGGTCAAGCCAGACACCCAGGTATTTGAAAGAGGTGGTGTCCTCTAGTGTTGTCCCATCAAGGGTGTGGAAGAAGGGAATGAAGAGCAGCCTAGACAGTCTCTGCCTAGTGCCAAAGGTCATGGAGGTTGTTTTCTTGGCATTTAGGAAAAGCTGATGTGAGCTAAACCAGCATTTAACATTACTGAAGTCACGCTGTAGTCTTGAAGTCACATCAGAGGGAGATTGGCCAGAGGTGAACAAGACCGTGTTGTCAGCATACATATGGATAGAGGATGAGGAGCATACTGACGGTAGGTCGTTTAGAAAAATTGAGAATAAGAGAGGGCCAAGTACAGAGCCTTGAGGCACACCAGTAGATATGGGCAGTGGAGGGGACGTAGAGTCAGCTATTTTAACAGATTGAGTTCTGCCTACCAGGTAGGCTCTGAACCAGTTGCAGGCAGACAGAGACAAGCCGGCTAATGAGAGAGTTTCGAGGAGGAGGGAGTGGGAGACTGTATCGAAAGCTTTGGCAAGGTCAACAAAGATAGCAGAAATGATGTGACCTCTATCCATGGCTGAATGGATAGAGTCAGTGAGTTTAAGTAGGGAAGTGGCTGTGGCATGATTCTTCCAAAAACCAGATTGAAAAGGAGTGAAGAAGGAGGAGTCATCAAGAAAGGAGGAGAGTTAGGAGAGAACAAGGTGCTCCTGAAGTTTAGCCAGGATGGGTAGAAGTGAGATGGGGCAGTAATTCCCAGGCGATGAGAGATCACCTCCCTTTGGTAGGTGGAGAACTGTAGCATGTTTCCAGGCTTTAGGGATAGTCGCAGTGTAGAATGACAGATTGAGGAGATCGGGGGAATAGCAGGATCAGAGAGGTACAACAGCTTAGGGTCAAGGCCATCAGGGAAGCTGCCCTGAGCTGGGTTGATAGCGAGTAGTTTCTGATAAAGCATTTGAAAATGAGCTCAGTAATTTAAGAAGTGGCAAGTTTTGCTTTGCACATTTTCAAATAAAGACCAATGTATGTAATAATCTGGATCTATAATGCCTGGTCGACAAACATTTTGTTGACTGACGTTACAGTGAAAGCTTTAAGTCGATCACATTTGCCATCGGCATAAAGGTGGTCACTGCTGACCATGTTTTCTTCGGGGGGTTTCACTCCCTGAACCCCCCAAGTGGGGGGACTATGCCCCCTGCACCCCCACCAATTAAAATAATCAACTCTGAGTCAAAGCTGATTAGGGGAGGGGGTGCAAGACCCCCAGAAAACAGTACGGGGGTCCAGCGCCGACACTACAGCGACCTAGCACTGTTGTCGCTGTAGTGTGTCGGTCGCTGTTGACATGTCACTGTCAGGGCTGTACACCTAATAATCGCACCTGGTCAAGAGGCAGCCAAATGAGTGAACTCAGTAAGTTGCAATTGTGGGTACACTTTGGTTCTTACAAGATATATCTTTCAAGCTTATAGATTTAATTTAATTTTTGTGAGTACATTTTTGCCACACCTGGGTAGACAATATCTCCACAGTCAAGAAGTGGTACAGTCATGGGAACTTATGCACTAATGGGAGGGTTATACATGCCAGAGGTGCATACCCTGCCCGCGCAGCTCCACACCTGAGGACAGGTGTGATCTGGCAGGAATTCATTACTGGCCGCCACCTGGCCATGGCCTCCCCACCCTAGCATGCAGGTCTGTGCAGGGTGGCTGGGGGAGGTGTAGTGGACCCAGCCAGGCATCCAATCGGATGTTCACCCTGGGTTCACTGTGGATCACTTATGCAGTTGGGCGTGGGTTCGGGTGTGTATATTGCACATGCAGACACCCGGACCCACACAGCAATGCCCCATTCAGCTCTGGTTCTCTGGCATCGCCCCTGGTGCATGGGGGCCACCCGTGCCACCCTCCCCAGCCCAAGTCACCCCGACGTCCATGTAGCAAAGCACCCCCAACACACACACTGCACACTGGTGTGCCTGTTGCCCCATGCAGGCAACCCCTGAATCCCATACCCCAGACCATATACCTATGTTCCCTGGTGCCCCCCCGATAACCCCCTACACATATCTGCAGGTGTGGTACTGGGAGCCTGATGGCCAGTGGCACAGTATTCCATACACCTCCATGGCTGCCATCCATCTGATCTATGCGTGCACGCATTGGCTGCACACCCCTGCATAGGTCAGATAGCCAGTGGCCATGGAGGTGTGTGGAGGGCTGTGCTGCTGGCCATCAGACTCTCAGTATCACACCTGCAGGTATGGGTAGGGAGTTATTGGTGCTGGGGGGGGGATTACGCCCCACTGGGGGCCATGCTGGCATTACCAGGCGATGGGCTGCTTGGGCATGGTTGCGCAGACATTGGGGAGTCAGCAATTAGTGTCAGGATTGGCTCGTAGAGTGTAGGGGTATCTGCCAGGAGGTATGGGGTCAAGGCCAGCCACAGCTGTGTGGGGGGGGCACTGCCTGCCACTTGTGGGCTCATTATCCTGTTCAGTATGCATGTGGACTGGGCACTTAGGGGCACTTACAACAGGGCTTTTTCTGGCTTACCTGTCTGCCCCCACATGCCCTGGTGTGCAGCACTACTCACAATGGTGCATGGTGAGTACTACTGGAATGCCCCTGAATGCCCCCCACCCACCCCTGTCGCATTGCTCCTCGCACACCTGGGGATTGGGTGCATGCCAGCTGTGTGTCCTAGACATGAATGCGGCACGACCACCGCTCTGCGGCATTCCGACTTAGCTATGCCAATGCACCTGGTTAACACGACATGCTTGCATAATGCATAGTGCCCATGGTTTGTACTATTTTTGAATGCACTCCTTGAGAGAAGTGCTTTTTATTCCAACACAGGAAGGCAGTTCCAGCATTTACCTTTCTTATCAATACTGGTAAATGACAGTTCCTCTTAAGATTCTAATCTACCCAGAGGCCGAGATATTTATAATGCACAACTTTTGCCAGCTTCATTTGTTTTTAGTAATAATGGATAATTAAAAGTTTAGGTTTATGAGAAGTATTAAATTGTATAACAAGAATTTTTTGCTCATTCAGTTGCAGATTATTTTTATGAAAAAAGATCTGAACCTCATCAAACACAAGCTGTAAACTGATTTGCAATTTACAAGAGTCCACATTCCAACCATAGATGATGGTGTTGTCTGTGGACAAGTGGACAATAACAGCATCCTGGCTAACTGTTAGGATGTTTATGAAGAGCTATAGGGGGTCATGACTCCAGGACAGAGCCATGTCATACCCCACTTCTCCCACAAACTTTCTTAAAGTCCGTCCCACCAACAGAGACCACCTCGTGTCTATCCATCACGTAGCTATGCAGACAGTTGCACAATAAAATCATCAAAGTCATATTTGCTCAGTTTACTTATCAGAAGTCCATGGTCTATTGTGTCAAGGGCCTTAGAAAGATTGACAAAAATGCCCAATGGGGTGGTGGGTGACATATGGTACACCCCATCAACTGTTACTTATTCTGCACATGATCCAAGTGTCCTTCTGATGCCCAGTTGTGTTGTGTTGTGGCAGCTATGCAGTTGCCAGTCCCCATTTACTGCTTTTTTAGGATTTACCTTTAGTGGGCATTACTTCGAGACCAGTGCATCCCACACACTGCCAGCACTCCTTCCATTAGAGTTCTGATTCTGCCTGCTCAGTTGATACCTGCCATCCCTGCCTCCTTCCTACTGACTGTCCTACTGGGTTACTCCCAAATTTCATAGCGTTGGCAGTGTCCTGTTTGTGAGCCTCATGCGCAGTTGTCGCACATATTGCTCAGCCCTTCCTTTAGTCAATGGTAGCTTGGACTCTCGGTCTCTGCATCTTGCAAAAAACTGCCCTTTCTTAAAGGAGCTGCACCTATTTTATCACCTCTCTACTAGCAGCCTGGATTATTTATTATACTGCCCGAGTTCCTTTTGGACACTAAGAGACACTAATCTTCTTTGTACCTTCATGAAACATTCCCAATTCCACATCAGGCTGTTTTCTGATGCATGCAGTTTCTTAATATTTTAGCCTGTCAGCAATAGCTCATTTCCTGCCGTCTATATCCCATTTTCTTACTTCTCCTGTGTCTACCCCTTTCGCAGGTGGACACTGCCTCCATCGGCTTCTCTGCCCAGTTTACAGTTATCCCTGCCTAATTTCTTATCTGCTGTCCCTTCCTCCTGCCATTTTCTGCCTTTTCTCAGCCCCTGCTGGCCTCACCTGTCAGCCCGACTAGCAAGCACTGCTGTGACCATGCTTCGCTCTTAATATTTTTGGCCATTTTGCCTGGTTCAAGCCCTCAATCTGCTGCATCACCATTACTATTATGTCCACCAGCTTGCCCAGGTGGTCTTCTTCGCATATCCTTGAGGCTCAAGACTCTAGGAAACCCATACCAGTCTATGCCCTCCTTATAAAACTACTTACTTGGGCTTCACCCTCCTTATCAAGCTACTTACCTGAGTTTTGCCTGCCTTTTCATACCACCTACCTGGGTTTCACCCTCATCATATTATCTACCTGGGCTTCATCCTCCTTATAACACTACATTCCTGGGCTACACCTACCTTATAATACTACTTACCTGGGCTTCACCCTACTTATCATACTACCTACCTGAGCTTCACCCTTATTATACTGCTTACCTGGGCTACACCCTCCTTATAATACCACATACATGGGCTATGCTGTCCTTATAATAGTACTTACCTGAGCTTTACCATCCTTATAAAACTATCTACCTGAGCTTCACCTTTCTTATACTACTACCTACCTGGCTTTGCCCTCCTTATCATGCCACCTATCTGGGCTTCATCCTCCTTGTAATACTACCTACCTGGCTTTGCCCTCCTTATCATACCACTTACCTAGGCTTCACCCTCCTTATCACACTACCTAACTGGGATTCACCCTCCTTTTTATACTACCTACCTGGGCTTCATCATCCTTGTAATATTATTTACCCGGCCTTCACCCTACATATCATACTACCTTCCAGGGCTTTGACCTCCCTTTTGTCCTAGCCTACCTTCAGCATCATTACCTTCAATCTCTGGGCATTTTCCCCAGCTCATACTGCACTTATGTTTGATACTCTGCAATGACTACTGAGCTCTTGTCCCAATGCTCTGCTGCTCCACAAGGATTCAGCTATCTCAAAATTTGCCCATCAGGAGCCTGGCACCAGTGTTGTCCCATTGGGCTTTGTCCCTCAAGGTTTTGGTTCGAACATTCCACCTATGGGCCTTGCTCTTAGAGGAGAGTATCTTGGCAGTCATCCCTAAAGCAGCTGTTAGGAAGTCATTCTCCTAAGGGTTCCTTCAGCAATCACATCATTTCATTGGCATTGGGCTTTGACCTCAAAGTACCTTCCGGGGGTGGAGTCCATCCACTTAGGAATTCCTTTGGTTGTATGGCCAGCCCAGCAACACTTTTGAGGCTACAGAAGTCTTAAAGACAGAAAAAGAGACTTATTATCCTTTTAATCAAAACAGCATGTCTAATGATCTTTTCCAGTTATAATTAATAATCCTTAGCCTGTAAATAAGGTGACATAGACCTTGCATCCCCAAATGTTTTCTCCATGGTGGGGGGATGCTTTCCTCCATACTGAAGAGTATATAGAGAATAATGCATGGGGTGGTGTGCAATGTGAGAATTTAATGCATGCTACATAAACCCCGAGAACAAAGCTCAAGGAGTTCATAACAGTATCATACACTGAGGCTGTGTGTATTAAATTTGAGTAGGCACACCACGCCATGCTTTTTTTTTTTTATAATTTCTGGGCCTCTTTTTTCCCCTCCAGATCCCTTTAGCAGCTCTTTTGTCTGCTAACAGATGCATTCATAAATGAACACATAAATGTACCACATCCTGCTGTCTACATTTGTACTGCTATGTTTAAACCTAATGGACATTACTGGTAGTGTTTTTGATGACTTTCTAGTTTTTCTTAATTTATTTATTTGTTACATACAAGACCAGGGTTTTATTGAACTCTAAAAATTGATTAGCGTTTTGCTCATAAAAGTTCTAAAACATTGTGAAAATGCATAGCACTCGCCTCACTGTGTTTAACAAACAGAACACTTCTAGAAAACCTATGTAAATACTTTCTGAACCGTTAGCATTGTCCCAAGAAAAAAAACTGCTAATCAATTATTTAAAACCCTGAAGCCCCTATTAGGCTGAGCCTATTTTCAAATGGTCTAGGGTCATGAAGACAGAGAAAGCAATGCAAAGGAGATTGAAAATATTTGCAACTACAAGGTATAAAGTTCACAGTACAAAAGAGAATTATGTAAGTACAATGAATAAGATATTTTTTAAGTTAAATAAGCTGTAATCACTAGATCAAATGTAAATAAATAGTGGGATATATTATAAATACACATAATGATGGGTAGAAACAGGACCTAGTGGTGAAAGGTTCAGAGACCAGAATGGCCTATGGAGACATTGGGAGAGTGGGGTCAAGTGATTATCGAAGGCAGGCACATGGGTTAGGGGAAGTGAGTGATGACAGGATATGGGATTTAAAATTGGTTAAGGAGTAGGTGACGTTGAGGAATGGGATAATGGAGTTCCACAATTTTGTGAATCTGAAGGAGAAACAAGCCTGTCCCTTCAAGGTTTTCCTGCGAGGGGGCACCAAAGAGTTGGTTTCAACACCTCTCATGGGGTAATTGGTGTCCAAAGGGGGGACAGTAAGGCCAGGATCCCAGGGGATAACAGTCCCAGCAAGGCTTTTTTGCCTGTGACTAGGGTACTATATCATAATCGTGAGTCTAGATTCAGACACCCTAGATTATTATATAGTGTGCATGTATGAAAATCCTGCCTCAAGTTGCTTACATAGCAGCAGGCTCTGTTTAATAAGTCTCTAATTACTACTGTTTGCCTAGACACAACAGCACAAATGCTGCACTCGTGGTTACACCACACCTTTTCTGCAATCTTCTGATAGTTGCAACACTTAAAAAACAAAATAAAAGCAACCTGTCACCGTAGCTCTGAGTCACAGCACACAAGCCTATTCTCAGTCGTCATGTTCTCTCACTTGCAGCACACAGCCTAATTGTGTTGGAAATAGCAGTTAGGGAAAACAGTTTCATGTAAGCATTCATTTCGTGAGAGATAGAGTAACCAGGTTTTTACTTTCACTCAGAGGCAGAATGACTGAAAGATAGAAGCTTGAGCTAAAAGTAAACAGACTGTATGTGTGTGTGTGTTTACTGTAATAACCAGCTGGTTATTGCAGCAAATAATAACTGGTCTTGCCCATAGAAAAAAAGTATGACTGATCATTATAAGAAGATTAATTTTTATAAATTTGATAATTTCCCTGAGAGTTGAAGCTGGAAGGTGGTCCTGCATTCTTTGATGATGACTTTTCCACAGAATTTATCTACTGGGCCTTTATATCTTTTCCAGGAAAGATCCAGCACAACCCTAGGTTCCGAAAAATAAATTGCTGAAATCTGGGAATATGCCATTCCCATGAAGCATACAGACAAAGTCAGAGTATAGGAACAATGACCTACAGTACTTGCCCAGATTCCTTTATTCTACAATATTTTCTTGCTACTGAAATTGTAGAACACCACCTGTTACACCAACAACATTTCGGGGAAGGGCAGGCCCCTTCCTCAGGGTGGACAGGTGTATCTCCTTATTTTGTACCAGCTTCTTAAATAGGAATGGGTTATAAGTCCTGTAATGTCACACTTTCTTCCATTTCTCTAACCTCCTTCTCCTCCATGACTCACCTCAGGATTCGACCCCACTCCTAATTAAAAGGGGTATAATCTACCTAACTATATATAATCCTAAAAAATGCTTTCTCTGCAGCCTAATACCCAGCAGAAGCTATGGTACCTCCTACTCCTGGCTGTTCTGCTATCCGGGTATATTGAGACAAACCCTGGCCCTGCAGGCCATCTCTCTCACTCAGATGTGCTACTAAGGACCACCAAAAGTCTCATTATAGCCCATCACAACATCAGAAGCCTCGAGTACAACTTTGCTGAACTTGAAGCTTGGATCTCCCTTTACAAGCCAGACATACTGTGCCTGTCCGAAACATGGCTAAAATCCTCTATATCTGACTCTCGTTGTTCGGTGCCATCCTATAGCCTGCTACGGAAGGACAGACCATCCTCTAAAAGGGGGTAAGGGTGGTGTAGCCATCTATTTCAAAAATCACCTTCATCTCACTGCCCTAAACACTGATTTTCTGACACACTGTGAGTTGCTACATGCACTCCTCACTTTTGGTGATAAAAAACTTCACATTATATGTGCCTACAACCCTCCAAACAGAGGCCTCACTGGCCTGGATGAGCTCTTAAACCAGACATCCCTACTCTCCAGCAAAAATGAAATGATCATCCTAGGTGACATCAACTTAAACTGGCTAGGGAAATACCAGACCACCTTGCTCACCAAAATTCAGAGCTATAACCTCCATCAACTTATTACTGAACCTACTAGGTTTGCTTCTCGCTCTAACTCTAGCACTCTTGTAGACTGGATGTTAGCTAACCACCATGAGCACATCCAGTCTGCCAGCACACTTGTAGATGCCATCACGGACCACTCCCCTATTTTTTGCATCTGGGGATCGACCTCCCTCCTTCCTGTAAAACTGTGCCTCATCGCCTTTCAAAGCTATGCCAACCTGGATTAGCACATTTCCTTCAAGATGTGGCCAGCATTGATTGGTCTGATCTCTACAATGCTCAAGATGTCCAGTCCGCACTGGCCATTTTCATCACTAAATTCTCAGCAATGCAGGGTCATCACTCCCCTCTTATAACCCGCCATGTCAAGGGAAAACACATTAGATGGCTCAAAAAGGATCTACTAACCAAAATAAAAGAGAGGGACAGGAGCTGGAGCTGTTTCCAATCCTCTGGATTTCCAGAGGACTGTAACACCTATAGGATGTTAAGGAGTGCCTGCAAAAAGGTTAGAAGATCTGTGAAAAGCTCTTATTGCAAAAACCTTCTAACCAATGCCTCGGATGACCCCCAAAAGTTCTAGTCCCACATCAAAACCTTTCTGGGATCCACTCAATCATCTACCCCTAATGATATGATCCTTAATGGAACTCACTGCAACAATCCTCAAGACCATTGCTAACTTCCTTAATAATCAGTTCTCAGAACTAACTAAATTCATATCCTCCTTCCCCACCTCACAACAAGTGTCTCCAGCTTCTTCAAGCAGGGCACCTGTAGCCCCCCCCTTTCAATTTAGAGCTGTTACACCTGAAGGAGGTTAGACAACTTCTTAGCTCAATCTGTAATACTACTGCCATAGGCTCAGATTGTATTGAGCCCAGGCTACTAAAAACAGCTGCCCCTTTCATTGCTGCTCCTCTGGCCAAAATCGTTACCCTTTCCTTGTGTCAAAGTAGTGTTCTTGACATTTGGAAGATAGCGAGAGTCACCCCTGTCTTTAAAAAGGGTGACCCCTCAAACTATACACCCATAGCCATCCTGTCAGTGCTAAGCAAAATCTTAGAAAAACTAATCGCCACTCAAACCATAGAATTTCTTTTCAAACATGTCCTTCTAACAACTGCCCAGCATGGCTTTCGCAAAGGTCACAGCACCTCTACTGCCCTGCTTAAATTTACCACAGACACTCACACTGCTATGGACTTGAGTCTTCTAACAGGGGCTGTCTTCATTGACATGATGAAGGCCTTTGACCTGGTGAACCACTCTTTTCTCCTCGCCACCCTGCAATCCATGGGCTTTGCATCTAACATAGTCAGCTGGTTCAGCAGCTACCTGTCAAACAGGGTCCAGGTTGTTAAGTTCAACTCATCTTATTTGGATAAGGCTGCAGTGAATGCTGGAGTACCCCAAGGCTCTATCCTGGGACCACTTCTTTTTTCAATATTCATTAATGACATTACCTCCAAACTTTCTGCCTCCTCCTCCATACTCTATGCGGATGACATTGTCCTCTATACCAGTGCAAAAAATGTATCTGACATCAATTTATGGCTTTCTGCTGACTTCCAATACATTCAGGCCTGGTTCTCGGATTATAAACTTGTTTTTAATGAGACCAAAACCAAGTTCATGCTATTTGGTACCCCCTCGAAACTCAAATCATACCAAAACAACTTCAGGGTCTCCTACTTAGATGGCTCACCCATTAGCTTAGTTACCTCTTTTAAGTACCTAGGAGTCACTTTGGATCAATCCTTAAACTTCAAATATCACATTTCGAACACATGTAAGTCTGTGAACTCCAAGCTAGGTGTTGCATACCACACTAGCTATGTTTTAACCTCGTCAGTGAGACTAGCTATTGCCCAAGGCATACTTCTGCCTACCCTGACCTATGGGGTATCTTCATATGCCACCATACCTAAAACAAATCTCCATAAGTGGGATGTTGCCTATAATAATATATGTTGGTACAATGCCTCGTCCCATAGGCAGAAACACCACTGCCTCCTCTACTCTGATCTTAATTGGTTATCTCCAAATGCCACCAGGCTCTACTCCTTTGGCTCCACTATAGGCAGTATCATGAGGTCTCAAACCCCTGAATCACTGGTGGAACTGCTCACTCCACGGACCTCCAACTATGGACTGCGCTCAACTGATAAATCCTTCTTGTGTGTGCCAAAATACACAACTAGTAAAGGTTCAAATGCTTTTGCCCACCACGCTCCTCGGCTGTGGAACTCCTTCCCTCTACATATCCACCTAGCACCCACTCATGACACCTTTAAAAAAGCTCTCCATCACTACCTCATCTCATCTAACAAATGCTCCTGCTTTAAACCTCCTTAGTTCCGTGTCCTCCTCCCTGGCTGCAGTCTTAACCTGCTTCTGCCAAAATACCATCTCAATGTCTCTTCTCTTATGCCTCACCTCAGGTGCACCCCCTACTCGACAGGTCTGCATCTCCAAAACTAACCCTGCTCCAAAAATAACCTATCTCAGCTTGCCTATCCCCTGCCTCATACCCCCTTTGCACTTATTTGTTCTGTTCCCATATCCTTTTGGATCAGTACATATTTGCCTACCTATCCTTGTGAGGTATATCCTCTCTCGCCTGTCCCCGGCCCCACCGACTACTTGCCTTGGCTGATATCTCTGAAGCTTACCCTACTCCAAACATGAATTGCCTTAGTTTTCCTATCTCCTGCATCTAACTCCCTTTGCACTTATCAGCTTTGTTTCCCCATATCTTCCTTGTCTGTTATAAAAGTGTCTTCCTCCAGGGTCATATCTGCTATATGTATATTTTTCCTTTTTGAATTTTACCCATGGTTCTCTGATTTATTCCTTGCATTTTGCAACTACACTGTTTTGCTCTACTGCCAAAATGCCTCATCCCAATGCTGTAACTCTAAAACATGTTCTGTACCCTGCTCTCAACACCTTGTATATTATTTGTGCTGCATAACCTGCTGTGTAACACCATTGTTTATACCTTGCTGTAACTACCTTTTGTTGTATCTCTTTAATGTTTATCCTGTAACCTCCCTGGTTGTGCCTAAAAATAGTCATCTCTATGGCTAGCGCACCTACCCAGTAAACAAAAACGAAACAAATAAATAAATAAAATTGTGACAGGTAGTCTCCAGATTTGAATTATTCAGAGCCACTGCTAGCAGAGTCTGGTACTGAGTAAGCGGACAACATTGGTGGTGTAACAGGTGGTGTTGTCACTATTTCAGTAGCAAGAAAATATTGTAGATCATAGGAATCTGGGTGAGTAGGTCATTGTTTCTATACTCTAGCATTGTCTGAATGCCTCATGGGAATGGCATATTCCCAGATTTCTGAAATTTATTCAATTTACTTCAGTACAAACATACTCGGTACCTGGCATTCAAGTCTACCTCAGTGCTTACCATCCTGTTTTTCAACTGTTTCAGTCTCCTAACAACCATTCCAATCATATCAGTCCTAACAATCATCCCCTTATGTTGTCTAAGGATTCCTATTGAAGGACTCCAATGTTTCATTGAACTGAACTTCTCAGTCAGTTGAAGACAGAAACATAGAAACACAACAAGTGTTGGTACAAAAGGACCATTGAGCCAATCTAGTCTCCCATATTCTCCCTGCCTAACATTATACCTTGGACTTTACCTGGTTACAGGTGTCCTACCCTCCTTAACCTCCCCTCTTACCTCTTATAATACCCATGTGCCTATCCCATGCATATTTGAAGCTCCCCACTGTCTTTGCCCCCACCAGCTCTTCTTGCAGGTTGTTCCAGTCATTTATCACCCTTTCTGTGAAGAAGCATTTCCTCTTAAACTCCTCCCCACAAGTTTTATAGCATGCCCCAGGTACTGGTGCTCCTTCTTATTTGAAAGAGGTTCCCCACTGTGCCTTTGTTACCCCCTTGAGGTACTTACAGGTTTCAATCATGTCCTCTCTCACTCTCTTCTCTTCCATAAAGTACATGCTGATCTCCTGCAGTCTCTCCTCTTATGGCTTCTTGTGCAAACCCCACATCATTTTAGTAGTCCCTCCACTGGACCACCTCCATGCTGTCAATGTCTTTGCGGAGGTTTGGTCTCCAGAACTGGATGCGGAGGGGTTTGAGTGAGTGTTACAGAAGAAACACCACCTCCCTTCTCCTGCAAGAGATCCCATGCCCTCTGCATTCCAGCATCTAGCTTGCCTTACCTACTGCCTTGTCTCACTGCCCTGCCACCTTGAGATCATCAGATACAAACACCTCAAAGTCCCTTTCTTTCTTTCTTTCTTGGTAACCATATATGCCTCCCCATCTTATGCACAGTCCCTGGGCTACCCTGCCTCAGGTGCATGACTGCACTTTTTTGGCATTGAAACCCAGTTGCTACTCCCTAGACCACTCCTTTAGTTTCTCCAGATCCCTTTGCATTCTCTCACCCCTTCCTGCATGTCCACCCTGTTGCTAATTTTTGTGTCATTTGCAAAGAGACACACTTTCCCCTCCCTCCAGTTCCTCAGTAATGTCACTTATGAAGACATCAAAGAGGATAGGGCTCAGTAGTGATCCCTACGGTACTCACTGGTCACGCTCCAGTCCTCAGAAATGGCTGCCATTTACCACCACCCTCTGCCTCCTATCTTTCAACTAGTTCAATCTTCAGCACTCCATCTTATCCCTCACCCTCAGGCTGCTAAGTTCCTTTACTAACCTCCTGTGTCGTAAAGTGACAAAGGCCTTACTGAAGTCCAGATAGGCCACATCCACTGCCCCCCCCCATTCACATTCATAGTTACCTGGTCAAAGAAATCTATGTGGTTTGTTTGACATGACTTCCCCTTGTGAAGCTGTGCACAGAAAGATACTCAACTTGTCCTTGTGCTCCACAATCTACACATTTTATAAGCAAAGATTCAACTGTGACTGCAAATATGCATGTTTCAGAAGTTTTGAAAGCCATGGCACCGTACAGTACTATACTGTTACTATTTAGGCTTCCTAATTCAGATCATTCCCCCATCCACCAGCATATGCAGCCCTGTCATCCTGCAATCCCCAGGTCTTACCTTCTCTGGCACCCCATGGCACACCTTCCATGGTAAGGCTGACAGGATGGGAATGGGTCCCGGTGGTGACTGAATCCACATGCAGCAGAGCCTGGTCAGTGGGTGCAGGGCCTGTGAGATGCCAGTGTCATCCTGCACAGGCCAGGATATTTTTGTTTCTGTCTCAGAGTAAACATACACATATATGCACATACTAGGAGGCAGTATAACGCAGTGGGTTACGGCTCTGAGATGCAGATCTAGAGATCTGGGTTTGAATCCCACAGTCACTTAGGTGCATACTGTGTGGTCCTGAGCAAGTCAGTTAACTTTCTTGTGATCCCAGGTCGCATCTGGAAACAAGCTTCGTCTTAGTGTGCTACTCCTGGTTAAACAATGTTCACTTTCACTGGTTAAACAATGTTAACTTCACTTGCACACAATTGATGTGTACATGTGAATGAGCATGCCAACTGATTCCCCTACCGCTCTACTGGTCATAGGAAACTATGCCTCCCGTGCTTCTACAGGTGGCAGCTGTACAGTGGTAGAGTCAACCATGCTTCCATGAGTGGGCGATCGACCTCTGGAAAGATTACTCCCTCTCCCCTCTCCCCTTCCCCCTGCCAGCACTCCGACAACCTGGGCTGGTTCCTGAATCCAAGTCACCAGTGGCACACACCAAACCCTACCACTGCAGCAATGGGCTGGCAAGTACAATACCATACTTTATTCTAGGGAAGGCAGTGTTGCCCCAGAGGCAGAAGCACTGAAATATGAACCTGGAGACCCCAGACTTGAATCCTACAGAAGTCCCAAAACACATTCCAGTATTTCTAGTTATGCTGCCCTGACTGCAATTCCCAGGCAAATGAATACCCCTAGCTTTGCCTTGTGCCTCAGGGTCCCCCTGTGAATGATATTATTGCAATATGACCAATGCCCTGTCATGTGATTTCTCTTACATATAATACAGGCCACATTTAAGTTACAAAGCAATAATGATTGCTAATGTATCATGGTAAGGTACTGTCACAGTTTCTAAAACCCATCTGAATAGCCTGATTTATTTTATAGATAAAGCATTTGGCTATATTTGCATTTCCTGGGTGCTTAAATTAGATGGAAGAATATTTTTTTCTGCACTAGGATGCACTGAATATGGAGTGAACAGTGGAAATGCCAAGATGATGAATGTACTGTGCTGCATTTTTACATACTTTAATTTGTAGAAGGTTATAGCAACACAATGGAAATGCCCACAGGATTGTACTGAATGTGGATGGAACCATGAGAATTAAACAGCATTAAAGTACTTAGGTAACTGAATATCCAAACTATGAATAAATGAACATGGTTTTCATATTACTATTAAAAGTAAAGATGGATCTGCAAATGTGCCTTCTTCCAGAAGTTTTGAAAGCCACAGTCCTCCACCATTTCTTTCTCTACAAGGCAGTGTAGTTTAACAGCAAAAGCCCTGACATATGAACCAGGAGAAAAGCCCACCAGAGCCCCTTGTGTGTTGTGTGTAGCTGAGCAAGTCAGTTGAGCCCCCCATATTTCAATCCGCTCAGCCTAAGTCAGGTAGAAGAAGGACCCTGTTGCAAATTAGATGATACAATCCAGTGGGGCTATTCTGGATAAATACAGTATCTAACAATTGTTATCTTTGCTATTTAAAATTTCTCTGTTTATAAAGTCTTCCTTGGCAACAACAAGGGCATAGTACAATTGTGCTGTGAGTTTGTAACGTCTGGGGAAACACTGAAAAACATAATATTTAAATACAGCTTACATTATTTTTTATTTTTATTTGAAATTTGGTAAACAGCTAACTCACATAAAATGCCCAATTTCATGGAGGACACAGACAGATAGAAATTATTACATATGGTACAAAAACAGTGCATACAAAATATGATACATCGGACAATACAAGTATCATATATCAAATATAACTATGACAATTACATTTAGAGCTGTTAATACAAAAGTGTTTTAAACATAAAACTCTAAAACTAGTTCAGATAATCTTTATTTCTGTTCCATTTATTCTTCATCACTAGGTTCACTTACATGTAAACAAGATCTTTAACCCCTACAGTTGATCTAGTTCTGCTGTTTAACTCTGCTGAAGACACATTGTTTGCGACGTCTTATTTATTTTAACAGCCACCAACTGTAATGTCACAAACAGGATTATGATTTTAACAGTAAAGTAGCTGAAGCAAATGAACACAAGGGGACAAGAATCCTACTTCCGAGCAAATTACTTAGGAGTGAAGAAGAAAGCGAAGCCTCTAGGAATGCAGAACTATATAACATATTAGCTGAACTGTGTCTGAATAATACAGTAGGCTGGATTTTCAAAGCCCCAGTGCAAGCTGCGACAATGGCAGCTTGCGCCGAGTGTGGGTGTGTCTGGGACCCTGTGCCGATTTTCTATTCCACAGGGTCCCAGCGCCAAAGTCCAGTGACATGCAGCAAAGGTGGTGCTGCACCAAATGGATAGCATACCCACCCGGAATGCCGCAATGGTGGCGGGGTGTCTGCGGCACCCACAGACAGGGGCTAGCGACTGGACACAGCCCCCCAACACCACTGCACCACTGGCACCTGCGCCACAATGCACACCAGGACCCTGGTGGTTTAGTGCCCCCCCAGGTAGTACCCAGCACCTCACTCCCACTCCCCTCCTGTACCCTGATCCGCCAACTGGCACAGCCCTCCACACACCACCACGGCTGGCTGCCAAATGAGTTGTCAGTGCATGTACTGTATACAGTACAGTACGCACACTAACAGCTCATTCTACGGCTGGCCATGGTGGTTTGTGGAGGGCTGTGCAGTCACCAGATTTGGGTATGGGGGGTAGGAGTGAGGTCCTGGACACTACCTGGGGGGGCACTAGACCACCAGGAAGATGGAACTATTGTAATGCAATGGGTGTCAGGGATTTGAAGAGGGGCTGAGGGGGGACCACTGGACCACCAGGGATCACCCACTGCGGTTGACCCTCCCAGGAGCTGTCTAAGTACCGTTAGACCAGCCCTTCGCTGTTCTAATGGTACTTGGCACTTATTTCCTGGGGAAGTCTTTTAAATTCTGGATCTGAGGGCTGCAGCAGTCTGGGTCTGCTACAAACCCCCTAGCACCATGCTGCAGCCACTTTTGTTGCACAAGGCGGACACTAGCACACTTTAATGCAGGTAGCCTGCTGGGTGACGCAGACTGCCTTTGAAAATAGCACTTGGAGTAAGGTGCTTCTTGCATCAGACTTGTTCAACACAAGCACCTTGAGTCAGTCTAAAGCCTTTGAAAATCCGGCCCAGTATGTTTTTTAAGATTTTCTGAAGAGTGGCAACTCCGCTTCAACATGACACATCTAAACAAAGGAATACCATGGATTTTATAATGGACAATACAGCAGGAAACATATTATATATCATTTATCAAAACTATGGAATGCCCATCCATACAGTTGATTTTGTAGGAAGGATATTTTGGCCCAGCAATGAAAACTTAAAACAAACTGGTACAGTGTCTATCTGAACATATATGCTAAGCATTAAAACCAGCTGTATTAGAATTTGGGAAACAAATATTTGTTAGTCATACAATACACGCTACTACAAAGTTACCAGAAAATGGCAGACTCTTCTTGCATACATAATGTAAGTACTTGTTGCCAATTTGTGGATAACCCACACACAAAAAGTAAGCAGCAGCTTCTTAGTTACTGTCTTATAAATTAATAGCCTGCATACCAATTCAAGGTAGCTGGTCCCACTGGAGCATCCTCATACTCGTACTCACACTCACACATAAGTTATCCATCTTGCCATGGCACGAACTCTTCCAGTCTAGTCAAGGAAGAAATAAATAAGGCAAAACAAAGCAGTACACACACTTATTAACATACACCTACAAGAACTGAAAAAGTCTGTGAACTAGAGTTGTGCAGATAGCCAAGCAATTGCTCAACTAGATCATTCCATGGTACCTTTAACATCTGAACAGTGTCCCTGTTAGTGCACTATCTCTCCAGTCTGGATAATAAAGAAAATGTACGGCTCCCACCATCCAGCTATTATCACCCCCAAAGTATTTTGCTTGAATGGCTGCCATTTGGGCTGAGCACAATTAACTTTAGTTGCCAGCAGAAATGACAGTAAGCATCTGCAGAACTCGGCTGCAAAACATTTTACATTTTGGGCCACTCTGTTCCTTAATATTGATTAAATCTTCAGTGCCTGAAAACGGAATCTTTACCTGTTACTGTTCACGTAAAGAGACGCTGTCAGCCCTTTTTGCATCATGTTATTTCTAGTTGAAAACCCGCATTTTATGATTGCTTGCCATCTCTAAAATTAATTGACGGCGCTAGTTGTTTTATTTGCTTCCTTTATTAGTAGAATAGAAATGCATGCTAATGGCACAATTATATCCAACCTTGTTTTGTTTCAAATCCTTGATCTACTTTTATTTCATACTTCCTGGACATTAGGAACACCCTTAAACAGTGCAATCACTCATGATCCTCCCCTCCAGCTGCATCTTGAGTATCTAGACTGTGTTGGAGTGTTCCCTAGTCCAGGAAAGATTCAGTGGGAGTTGATCAAGCACTGTAAACACGCATATTTTTTGTGTGTTAACAACATTATCATGGGCAGTCTGTTTTTGATTTTTAAAAAAGAAAAAAGAAAGAATCAAAATTAAAGTACTAGCTACATCAACTATCTCTACAGATTATGACCAGTCATTAAATGTGTTTCTAAACTGTGGACAATTGAGGCCTGAAGGGGTTGAAAGTGTCACTTTAAAGCTAAGGCAGAGCCTGGAGTTGCAGTCCTAATCCCTTTGATTGTGACATCAAAGTCTGTAATAAAGTGTGGGAATGGCATAAAATTCACATTTTTTTAGAATGGCCTACAACTGAGTTCTGCTGATTGTTTTTACTGGAACCTGCATTTTCTCTTTCAGTAGCCTAACAGACTGGCTAGTGATACAGCACTATACCTTTCCTTCTTTTCTCAGGGACCTCATGGCTGACCCAATTGGGAAGAGGAAGGAGGGCTCTGGAGGAGGTGCTGCACTTAGTCACCAGTGTGAAAAGAAACTGAGGATAGCACCTGACATTGGAGCTCTTACTTACATCATGGCTGCTTGCAGCATTATGAAACTTGTCTACCAGGAGGCACTCCCTCCAGAATTGGTTAGTGGGGCAAAGCAATGTGTGTGGGGGTGGGGGCAGAGTCAATTGGGGGTGTTATATTGAGTATTTGGGGGATGGTGCTATGGGTGGGGTAGCAGGGAGATGGTATTATCCTGGCTATTCAGCGTTACAAGGCTATGTGTTCAAGCTGTAGTGGGCAGCTAATGGAGGTGAGCATATTATACACCTTTAAGTCAAAAACTCAAAAAACATTTACACTTGGCTTCCATGTGTAAGTGCCTATGGCCAGCAGTTCATTCACTCTATGCTCTACTAGTTATTCTGTGTAATGTCTTATAACTCAATATCTGGGCTGCTTCTCTAAAAGGAATGCTGTCCCAGTGAGCCCACCTGGATAACAAAATAAATGCTTCTATGAATTAATGGAATGTAGTTTATTTTATATCCATTATACCACCAGAATAAAATGCAGACTTTATATGACAGAGAACTGTGAGCTGATACTTATTTCTCACAAATTCATTCATAAAACTTCAATTCAGCACTGAACCCCAAGTGATCAACTTTTTATGAGAACAGAAAGGTAGATTTTAAGCATATCTCTAAACACAAACCAGATGGGTTAGTAACAAACTCTGAGTGAAAACAATTAGCTCTACAGACTACTCTAACTAGGGACCACAGCAGCTTATTTAGCAATCAGGGACTTAATTGCAGAAGCAGCAGGCAGGACAGGTATGATGTCATTGCTCACTGACAGGGACAGAAACATCTTCACTATTTCTTCAGTTTTCAGTTACTGCAGAGCACATTCACAGATGCTGATTTAAAAAAACACAAAATCAAACAACATGATATTTTCAGGAAACACTACTCATGACACAGGGATGTGAATTCAAGAGAATTCAAGCTTTTTGTGAAATAGGTGAGCATTTCATCTTTAAGTCACTCAGGTGTTACCATTACCACCATGTCATGATTTCTCTTCAGTTTTACATGTACTGATTTTAAATTAGTACTACAAGTATCAGCTTCAAATCTGAAATTATATTACGAAACACTTTCCCAGCTTTTGCTGTTGACAGCTACACCCGTCAAAACTGTCCACTGTTCATATTAATTTGCAAGGTCCTTGCCGGTGGTCATTAATCCTTCCTAAAATATTTGCAGGGTCCTTGCCAGATCTATAACCAGACATCAAGAGAATATACTATTGCAAAAAGAAGTATTTCCTTGTCTCGGAGCATTGAGAATCCATTATCACAATATTTTACGTTAATAGTGATGTCTACCCTTCCTATCACACGGTAAACAATTTTTTCCATGACCCTCAAGCTGGTGGTAGCACATAATAACATGATAAGAACAACTTTGATTTCTGTTTCACACTTCAGGTATCTATTCCTACTAGATATAATGTTGCATATACTGTTAGGCATTGGGATACTACATAGTGATTTTCTACATTAGGATTCATTGTAAATTCATAAATACTTTACCATGGAGATTAGAATTTAGATGACTACTGTATTCATTTAATTATCTGTACCCTCTAATTGTAATTGCAGTACATGATGCCTATACATACTGCAACAACAGTTACAGAGTAAAGAAAATTATATTAATTTTGGTTTAAAATCATTTAAAAAACATAACTGAGTAATTTGTGAACATAAGTGGAGAAGAAAAGTGGGCAATGTATGAATACAATAGGAATGTCCTAGAGTGTATCTATAGGGCATCAGAAACACAATCTTGAACATTAACATTTTTAAATTACCATTCTTAAGCATTTAAACAGCCTTGAGTACTTGGTTGCTATGCAGTCATCCTCGATGAGTGCATAGTAACTAAATACATACCTGCTAGGCCTGCTTCACCAGTAGATGGCAAAATCAAAATGTGCTGTCTGTCATCAGACACTAGGGGCCAGCAAAGAGAGAGACTGATATGTATTAAGGCAGATATGTATGGAAGCAGAGCATTGAATACTCCCACACTTAGAAACATTGACTTTGATGGCAGATAAAGACCGCTTGGCCTACCTAGTCTGCCCATTCCCCTACCTACAGAATAAGCTGCAGATCCTATTTAACCAACAGCTTATTTCTTCCTACCCCCCCCCACAAAAATTGCCTTATGTCTGTCCCTTGCATTCTTGAATTCTCCCACAGTTTTAGATCCCACAACCTCCTCAGGAAGGCTGTTCCATGCATCCACCACCCTCTCTGTGAAAAAATACTTCCTCACATTGCCTCGAGCTGTCCCCCCTCTATCTTCAAATTGTGTCCCCTTGTTCTTGCATATCTCTTTTTCTGAAAGATGCTACCCTCTTGGACTTTGTTGATTCCACTGAGGTACTTAAAAGTTTCTATCATGTCCCTCCTCTCCCTCCTTTCCTCAAAGGTATACATATTGAGCTCCTTTAGTCTCTCCTCATATGCCTTCTCTTGCAGACCCAGCACCATTTTAGTTGCCCTCCTCTGGGCTGCCTCCATCTTGTCTATATCCTTGTAGAGATGGGGTTTCCAGGACTGGACGCAGTGCTCCAGATGGGGTCTCACCAAGTATCTGTACAGAGGAATAACAACTTCCTGTTTTCTGCTGGTGATGCCTCTCCCTATATGATAAAGATAATGATAAAGCCCTTCAGCGTGTTCCTAGATGTAGAACTAATACGGGCACTCGTGTGTTTTCCTATACTGCTCCAAAATATTGGAACTCTATACCCCTCTCTATCCATCAAACAAATAGCCACACTGTCTTTAAGAAACTACATCGGGAACACCTTCACACCTTACATCCCTGCACCTGTTTTAACCCTCCTTGAACCCACACTCTTTCTTGCCCTCTCCCCATCTCCATCCTATCTATCTCCTCTTGACTCTCCCTCCCCTCATGACCTACATCGTTCTAGCTCTTTCATCCTCTTTTTCCTTCTCTCTCCCCCTCTCTACTTTTCATGGCATTTATAGTACTGTAACTTCCTTCCTTCCATGTTACACTCTCTTTTGCCTGTATTCACAGTATCCTAACCTTCAGTACTCAGAATGTCAATGTACTTATTACACGCTGTTTTATCCTGTTTTGTATTGCCTGCATTCCATCATGTTTTGTTTGTCTGTAAAATGTTTTCTCGAAGTGGGTGCCTGAAAATAGGCATTGTTTTGCCTAGTGCACTTACCCGGTCACCAAAAGCAAAATAAAATACATCCCAGTACCCCCCCAGCCCTCCTTACTGTCTTTTCACATTGCTTGCTAACTTTAAGGTTATCTGATATGATTACCTCCAGGTCCCTTTCCATTTTTGTTGTTGTTACTACCTCCCCCTCCATTGTGTAATCTTCTCCTGGGTTTTTGTTTCCAAGTTCCATTATTTTGCACTTCTTAGCATTGAATCCAAGCTGCCATGCTTCTGACCATTCCTCTAACCTTGCCAAGCCCCTTCTCATCCTTTCCATGCCTCCTTGTGTGTCAACCTATTGCAGATCTTTGTGTCATCTGCAAAGAGGCATGCATTTCCTTCCAGTCCCTCTGCAATGTCACTTATAAAGACATTAAAAAGGACCAGACCCAGCACTGAACCCTGCATTACCCCACTAGTAACCCCTCTTTCTTCAGAGTGGATTCCATTTATAATTACCTTCTGTGTCCTGTTGTCCAGCCAATGTTTTACCCAGGCTACCATCCTGGGACCCACTCCCAGGCTGGTTAATTTGACTATTAATCTTTTGTGTGGGACTGTGTCAAATGCCTTACTAAAGTCTAGGTAGACCATGTCCACAGCCCCTCCCTGGTCTACTACTTTGGTCACCCAGTCAAAGAAATCAATTAAATTTGTCTGACATGACCTTCCCACTGTGAACCCATGCTGCCTTGGGTCCTGTGCTCCACTGACCTCTAGGTAGTCAACAATTCTTTCCTTCAGAAGTGATTCCATCACTTTCCCTACCACACAGTTTCCTGCCTCTGTCTTGCTCCCAATTTTGTGAAGGGGAATCACATCCAGCTTCCTCCAGTCCTCAGGTACCACACCATCCTCCCATGATTTGTTAAAAAGGGTAGTCAGAGGTGTCACTAGTTCTCTCCTTAATTTTTTTAGAATTCTGGGGTGAATTCCATCAGGCCCCATTGCTCTGTCCACCTTCAGTTTTAGGAGTTGTTTCAGAACCCTTTCTTCTGTGAAAGGACTGGGATCGACCCCACTATCCAGAGTGCTTTTGTTAATTGGATTAGGAACCTCCCCTCCTCCTCTTTAGTGAATACTGAGTAGAAGTATTCATTCAGTATCTCAGCTTTTCCACTTTCCCTTTCTGCCCACCCACCATTCATTCTATTCAGCCTCACTATCTCTTCCTTTATCTTTCTACGCTCCCTGACCACTTAACCCTAAAATGCACCACAGTGCATCAAAAATACAAAATATTTGGGGACTTAGGCAGCCCCCATACCCCCAACATATTGCTTGATCATTAACTTGTGCATACACTTTTTTAAAGGCTGGTTACTCCCCTGTGTGGGGCTATCAGCTCAAGTGATCCAGTAGAGCACGGGGATCTTTTTTTTTTACAGGGCTCTCTGCCAGATTTCAGCCCTGGTCATGGCCCCAGTCTTCCACCATCTGCCTATTGCCATGATCCCCCGTCATCCCCAGCTTTCCCCCCGGAGGGCGGGGCTGTGAGACTGGTCCCCTAGCCAGCCCGTGGAACCAATATCTAGTAGGGGGATCTGGCAACAGAGGCTAACTGAAGCCCAGGAGGGCTTCATAGAGGCAGTGAGACCCTTGATTTTTCAATTTTTGACCCCTGAAGAGCCGGACGTGCAATGACGTCAATACACTGATGTGCAGACGTCTGCCGGATCTCAACCCCCTGTAGATGCCCGCAGCTTGCCAAACACCCAGCCTCTGCTGGGTGTCACTGCAGAGTGGTGCATATCCTACACCCACCCGGAAAGAAGGAGAGCTGTTGCAGGACGCTCAGTCCTTCCTTCTCCCTGTCAGCCCCCAGCAGCCCAAGTCCGTTCCCAAACCCGGGTCATTGGCGCCAGGCGAGTTGTGGTGTCCAGTGCCTCAACCCTTAGTGCCACCAAGCCGGCTCGAGCATGGGGATCTAGAATAGGACTTGCATGTAAGCCCTGAGTGCAAATGAGTGGGAGAACAAAATGAAGTGAAATTCCATCCTGTCACATAGGGACAGCCAAGTTAACACTCTGTAGCGCTTACAATGCTAAGTGTTCTAAGAGCAGTTAAGTATCAGGCGGCCAGCCTGTTTTAAAGAACATCTAACTTGACTAGTCTGGAGCTGTTGACTCCACAGAGGAAGATGTCTATGTAGTTGAAAGAAGGGAGTATAATAGATTAGATTATTCTTTCTCTGCAGTTCTGGGGCAGCAAGGTTTTGTTTTTGAACAAGAAGTCAATCGTTGGGTCTTGGACTTTGATGAGTTTGCCTACACTGGTGTTCCCTGGGAAGAATGAGTCGGCCTAGAAACCCAAATAATTATATACAAAAAACACTTCTATGAGGGAATCCATCTGTAGTAGCAATCACCACAGGGGCAGAGTAAGCATAGCTCTTCAGTCATATGGCAGACTCATATGCTGTAGCTTGGTCTTTCCTATATTTAAAGACAGTTTTGAGTCAAAGAGAAATGCTTGCAGGTCATGAAATCTCTCTTGGAAAGCAGTCTGCACAGCAGGTAGCTGACTCTAAGGTCAAGAGCTCAGCATCATCCCTGTACAGTTGGAAGTTCACCCCTCTAACATGCCTACCCAGGTCTTTTATCTATAAAGAGAACAGTAAGGGGCCAAGTATTGAGCCTTGTGGTACACCTTTAATGACTTGGAAGGGGTCGAACTCAGTGCCACCTTGTATCCTGATGTTGCATTTGTGGTTAGTTAGAAAGTTGCTTAACCAGTTGGCTACTTCTGAGCTCATGTGCAGCTAGCTAGTCTGGTCATTTGTATTCCGTGGCCCACTGTGTTGAAGGCCTTTGACAGGTCAATGAAGGTGGCGCCAAGGTATTTTCCTCCATCTATGGCCAAACTGATTTCATCAAGCATCCTTGCTGCAGTGGTGACTGTACTGTGGCCTGTTCTAAAACTGGTATTCATTAAGCAGCAGGTTTTGTTCAGCAATTTGAATATTTGATTGTGTAGTACAGTATATGCTTTAGTTAAAAGCAATTTAGGTATTAATACTACGGTACATGACACTCACCATTCAATCCTATTCAGACATTAAAAAGCAAAAACGTTCACTTAATTGTGAGGGCAGTTATCTTCTTTACAGGTATTTTTTTTTTTGTGTTATTTCTTTTTCCTCCCCTATGTGCTACCTCCTCAGCCACTCCTTCAGGTTATACCAAGGCGGCATCCGACCCATTTTGTTCCCGAGCTCCGACCCTCATATTGCCATTGAGCCCAAGGTAACCCAGACATAACCCTTCGCCGGGCAGGTCCCCCTCCTCCGAGGGGGAAGGCACCAGATGTAGGGCTAGCACAATACTTGGCCCTGAGGAACTGCTGAGGAACCAGGAGCTCTGGGACATTGATGGCCTCAGATTACCAGGCGGTCATCATCCAGCTGAACGTGGAGCCATTTTTCCATTAAACTGGTGACATTCCTTTGCGTTGCATCTGCACATCCTTCTGTCTCCACTGGAGGTCACTGCAGAGTGATGCCTCCCCACTACCCAACCCAGGAGAGGTGAGCAGCCTTAACAGATGGTCAATCCTCTCCTTTCCCTGCCAGCCCCCAGCATCCATAGTCCATTCCCAAACCCGGGTCACCGGCGTGGCTTGAGGTAAGGCACCAGCGCCTCAGCCCTCTGCACCACCGGGCCAGTCTACAGGTATTTTAGAGAACTGAGAAAGGGGCTTGGGCACGTTGGGGAATATTTATTTCCAAGACAGTGGGAAGGGGGGAAGGGATTCTGTCACCGGTAACAGGGATGGGGAGGGGATGGGAAGTGGGGCGAAACTTTCTTTTGAGGGTGGGGAAGTCAATGCCATGACACTGAAGATGCTTTCTCTGCCACAGGATAGTGTTCTTCTTTACAGGTATTTTTGACTGCTGAAATTGGAATTTGGGATCTTTGAGGGGGAGAGGAGGAGAAGGAGGTATTTTTGTGCAAAAGAATGTGAAAAGGAGGGGTGTTTCTGTCACCATTATTGGGGGGGAGTGGGGGCTGAGTTGTTTGTGGTGAGTGGTTGTGAACAGATACTGTCGGCTCCAGACATAGTGCCAGGAGCTGACAATTGAATTCCTTTACCCCGGCGTTCTCTCTCTGGTGCACAAAGAAGGGGAGAATGAGTTGGGAAAACATGTTTAACTTTCTTTGCAGTAACACCCACTGAAGCTGAATAGCCATGAATAGTGTGTATTTATGATTTTTGTCCCCAACTAACAAATAGGCTATTATGCATAGCATTCAGTAATTACTATTCATTACTCACACACCGCTACCATTTGGGTTTCTCTTATTTTTTTCTAGTTGTCTGGTAGATTAATGGATCAAGATTCATATCTAGGGCCAGTAGGGCTGGGCAATATTCATAGATTCCAATTTCACTGAACATTCATTTATTTTTTATTTATTTATTCATTTTTGGTTTTTTTGTGTTGACTGGGTAAGTGCACTAGACAAATCCTGCCTATTTTCAGGCACGACCTGGGGAAGGGGGATACAGATGAATGCCAACTGACCTTGAACCAGATTAAGCTGTTGGTGGTATTTTTAGTGAATGAGGGAAATTTGGCCAGGACACCGGGGAAATTCCCCTACTCTTTTCGATAAGTGTCATGGGATCTTTAACATCCACCTGAACTACCACCAATCCAGGCAGATGGGACCTCGGTTTAACGTCTCATCTAAAAGACGGCACCTCAGAAGTGCAGCACCCCTCTCATGCTGCACTACTGTGTCAGTACTGGGATATTAACCCAAGTGCCAGATGTCAGAACTGAACCCACAGCCCTCCGATCTCCCGGCCTCAAAGGCGAGTGTGCTACCTACTGAGCCACTGACACTGAAATTCAATGAAATGTTACTTTTTTTTTAATTTTCCCCAATTCTTTAATTTGTTATAAATCAGTATTATAGCTAGAGATCTAAAAGTTGGCATGCATATTGTTTGGAAGAGGCCCTAAATGGATGCCACAACACATGACATTTGCATGAGCGTAGGGGAAGTTATTAGGGCTCAAAATATGGCAATTTATTATTCTTGTGAACATTTCAGAAAATATTTCTATGCTTACAGTAGTATAACTTAGCCACCTTTGGAGCTAGATAACTGAAATTTTATATGCAAACTTTCTTGGAAGAGTCATACAAACTGTTAAATAGAGAGGCAATCGGTTATGTAAATTGTAAGTTACAACCATTCAAGTTTCACAATTTGCGTGAAATCTTTCAAAATATTTGGATGTTTATAGCTACACTGCTATTGCAGGTATAAACTCAAGATTTAGCATGAATGCCAAGATAAACAAGTCCTTGAATCTAATTAAGTGGGATAAAAGTGGCCTAGTATGTTAAAATTTGTTGTTGATACTGTAGGAATTCCTAATTGGCAAAATTTGCTCAACAATTCATGGACTTATAATAGGTAATGCTACTAGAATTCCACTTGTGGAATTTAACTTTCAAAAACACTCAACTCCACAGAATTACCTTATGTGCACTAGCATCATGGCCCTGCAATACACCTCCAACACTCTGGTAACAGTGATGCCCAGTATCATGGCCCTGCAATACACCTCCAACACTCTGGTAACAGTGATACCCAGCATCATGGCCCTGCAATACACCTCCAACACTCTGGCAACAGTGATGCCCAGCATCATGCTCCAGCATGACTAAAGATATCCAGATACTTGTGTCACAGTGGCCTAAGTCACAACTAGTTGTAAGGTTGGCATTGTTTGGTGCCACTATTTTCAAATAGTAAAAATATACAGTGCTATCTACAGGGTTGTTAAAGAGTCAGCAGGTGGCATTGTACAGCAACAATGCTGCACATGCATGTACTTCCACAAGTCATTAAGGCAGTGAGTTCTAGTGGTTATCTGGCATACTACAAGAATTTAGGGTAGTGCACAGTGATGTACATGGCTATTCTTCATGGTTTGTCACTCAAGACAGTTTTACTAAGAAGCCTCTTATGAATGCTACCTTATCATCACTTTACCCAGCCTTTACCTTCCTCTACAATGATAACTCAAGTGTATGACTCAGCAAAATGTATGGACATGGCTTTGTCGAAAGTGTCTCAGCATTCCACAATTTCACAAAAGCTCATGAAATTCAACTTGAATTACTGATATTACTTTGGAATATGTGGCTGCCTATAACTTGGCCTGCCTTTAAGCAAGAGATTTGAGAGCTGACACACACATACTCTTCCCCCCATATTGTTTTTTTTTTCTCTCCCAGCTGGCAGTGTGTCTCTAAGGGCTATACCCTGTGCAAGTTCAAGTTTATTTGCAGGAAAAACTCCATTGAGCATGCTCATTTGCAAGGAAATCCCGATAGGACAGTAGTACATCAAATACAGTACAAAACAGGCATAACGTAGAGCGCAAAAAAAAGACAGGAGCATCAGTACACAATACAATGAACTGACATATCAAAATTCAGATAGAAGGGGGGAACACCATTTAGACATTTAGAGCTGAGTACACTATGTCTGTACATATAGGAATACAACAGGAGCTAGGGGAGGACTGGAGGGATAGATGGGCATGAAAAGTGCTTGATGTATTAGTTAAGTTGTGGGGGCAAGTACTAGCTATTATGGCAGCAGTAATTTTCCTTAAGTGCCTTGCTGACAGGATTTAAAGAACTTTACAGAGACTAGTTCTGTGAGCTTGAGAGAGGACTGAATTTTATTCCTGGTGGCTTGGATGACGGAACTGATTGCTCCTCTGCTGTATAGTGTGCGCAATATGGGTACATCAATCAGGATGTAGGTGTTTATCCTTAGGGAATAGCAACTATGTGACCTGTGAAAGAGGGAAGTAATATATAATGGTACAGTAGTTTATTCAACAGGATTTTTAGAGCCCAGATGCCAGTGTGGAGTGCCCTTCTTGTGGCACGCGATGTCCAGCCCACTGCTGAATAAAGGTCACGATGGTGTGTTCTATATGGCACATCAGTTATAAAGCATAAGGCACGATGATAGACAATATCCAACTTATGTAAGCTGGATGCTGTGCTGCTATTATAAGAAATGTCCACATAGTCTGTAAGTGGGAGAAAGGTAGCTTGTACTAATCTTCTCCAAATATCAGCTGGGAATAAGGAGTTATTCCTATAGAAGAAACCCAACCTTGTTTTTAGTTTATCAGAGAGGGATTCAATGTGTGCAGCAAAGGACAGTTTGCTGTCCAGCCAAATTCCTAAGCATTTACATTTTTCCATGACCTCGAGTGAGTCTTCAAGAAGTGCTGTGATAGGTGCCAGTGTGGCTTGTTTACATAGGAATGCTGAGGGATGAGTGGGGAGAAAGTACATTGCTTTGTATTTCTTGGCATTCAATAACAATTTGGAGCTCAGAAGGTTACGTTGTAGTTGATTGAAATCAGACTGCATCTCATTGATTACATCTGTCAAGGAGGGTTTTGAAGTGTATAATACAGTGTCATCCATGAAGAAGTGAAATTTTGAATTATGGATGTTGTGACATAGGGAGTTGATGAAGATTGAGAACAAAAAAGGCCCTAGAATGGAGCCTTGTGGTATCCCTCTTGTGAGTGGCAGGGGAGAGGAGAGGAGCCTATTGGCTTTGATATGTTTGAGTCTGCCCAAAAGATAACTGGAGAACCAGTTTACTGAGCAGCTGTTCAGGCCATGTTCTTTAAGTTTAAGAAGTGGGAGACTGTGGTTGACCTTATCGAAGGTCTTACCTAGGTCTAGGAAGACGGCTCCTGTGGGGTGTTTATTGTCAGGGGCAGTAAACCAGACATTAGTTATTTTGGCAGAGCTGATACAGGCTATGATTCTGCCTGAAGCCAGATTTTAATGGGTTGAATAAGTCTGAGTTCTCAAGTTGTTCTTTTAGATGATTACTAACTAGTTTTTCTAAGAGTTTAGACAGAACTGGCAGGATGAAAATAGGTTTATAATTGTTAAGGTCACTTGGTTCACCCGATTTAAACAAAGATAGTATGAAAACTATTTTCCAACAAGAGGGAAGTGTTCCAGATGAGCTGGACAGGTTAAAGATGTGCATTATTGGTGTGGTTAGTTTTAGGAATGTGGACTCAATTCCATCCACACCAGCATTTTGTTTTCATGTCCAGTTTTTTCCTTGACTTGTTTGTATGTTACTGGGATAGACCGAAAGAGTCTTGAATGACTGGATCCAGGGAGATGTCCTTAGGTGTGGAACAGTCTATGAGCCTAGCAGCTGGCAAGGAATCGGACGCAAGACCCACTGTTGCAAAATGCACATTTATTTTTTCTAGGATGGTGTCTTGATCAGAAATCATGGTACCTTGGGTTGTTATTTTGATGAGTGTTGAAGGAGGGATTCTGTGGCCTTTGACAGTTTTGATTATCTGCCAGATTTTAGCCAAGTTGCCTTTGGCACCCTCTAGGGCTTCCACATAGTAATTGGTTTTGGATGTTGTGAAAAGCTTTGTGCAGGCATTTCTCGATGTTTTGGTCCATCTCGCTAATTCCCAAAGTTTATCTTTTTGGGTTAGGGTTGCTTTCAATTCGGTGGTAAACCAGCGGTGCGTGGCCTTTTTCACCCCACATTTTGTGAGTGGGGCATGTTTATTAGATAGATTTGTAAGATTTGCATTAAGGATATCAGTGGCTTCATCTACTGAGGTGGTCAGGTAAAAGCTTTGCCAATTTGTGCGCCTAAGGTCAGCTAGGTAATTTTCAAGTTTGAATTTACGGAAATTTCGCTTTGTGATAAATTTGGAGCCAGAGATACGCTTTTCCTGGATTCATGTGCAGATGACTATATTATGGTCACTTAAATTGTTATAGAAGATGGCCGTGTGTGAGATTTTGTGAGGGCGGTTTGTAAAGATCAAGTAGAGTATAGTACTTTAACTTTTATCATTATTTTTTATATTAATTCTGTTAGGTTCAGAGATAAGCTGCGAGATACCCAGCTCAACACACAGGTCTTTTAAGGCATTTGTTCTGGGTGTATGCCAATCCAAGTTCAGGTCACCAAGTAAAATAGATTAATTGCGATTGGTTTCAATGATGTTTCTGAGGGTTGATAGGAGTTCAAAGCTCCCAGCTGGCGGTAGCAGCCAATGATATTGAATGCCTCAGAGGAGGTCAGTGAAAACCTTAAAGCTAAACATTCGAATTCCCTAAGTTTGGATAATGAAAGGAATTCAGTGACAGGGCATTTAGTGTTAACATAGATGACTACTCTCCTCCCCTATTTGGTCGTCCAATCTAAAGGTGTTAAAGAAAGGAAGCGTTATCTGTTGAACTGTAGTGGTGCCCTTTAACCACATTTCTGTGATGACTAATATATCTGGGCTTGTATGTGTTACCCATGTTTTTATTAGATCTAGTTTTTTTCAGGAGGCTACAAGCATTAATCAGCATCATTTTCAGGCCTGAAGCAGACACAACTTCTGTTGGAGAATTAAGGGAGTGGTAGGGCCCAGGTTTGCTTCAATATTTTCCAAGCATAACAGTAAAAGCATAAGTTTTTTAAGTTAGGCCTTAGGATTGTACTCTCTTTTTTATTGGGGATAGTGTTATGTGGCGGTAGTGGGGTGTGGTGCTTAGATATAGGGTATAAGCAAGACTGGAAGGACGCGAAGGTGAGTGAGACTGCCCAGATGGTTAATTTTTGTGGTAGGATGAGGGTATATGTGAGGGCAATGGATGTCGAGTCCCTGAGGGTGTGTGGGTTGAGGATAAAAAAAAACAAATTCTAATGTGTCTCGGGGAATGGTGGAAGTGACATGGGCTCCGTATGCTGAATCAGGTGGGGATACGATGTAAACATGAGGATCAATAAGGCTAGCAATGTAAAACAACAGGCCACTTATGTATTATCACAGAGTGTTGTGACATATGTTTACTTACTGAGTGACGTTTTAAAATGTTGCAGTTTGTGAGAAGGTAAAAGTTGTTTAATGTGCACTGCTGGCACTCTGAAGCAGTCTTAGATAGTTACTGGTACAGAATTGAGCATATTGCAATCAAATCTTTATTTATTTATTTATCCAGGCGAACATCGTTGAGCATGGCTCATTTGCAAGATGTACCTGGTAAGGTCAAGGTTCAATTTACATGAAATATAGCATTCAGAACATTTACAAATAGAAGAATACAAAAATGTGAGTTATACAACTGGTCCCAATAATATAATATAATATAAAAATCAAATTATACACCAAATTGTAGAGACAGAAATAAAACAATAAATCAGATATTGGACACATTAATTTGACATGTTAGGATAAAAAAACAAAAAACAAGGATATATTACATATAACACGATTCAGAAGGTTCATAAGGTAGCCAGCTCGCTAGGATGGGTACTAGGGGACAAGGAGTGTTTTGTGGCTGATGGAGTGGCAGGATTGGTACCCTATAGTAATGGTAAGGGTAGTGAACTGGGTGGGGGGGAGGAATCATAATAGTTAATGCAATAAGAGGATCCAGAGTAGGTATAGGAGGAAGAGGAGAGGGTTAGGCACTGGATCTGAAAAGGCACTGGATAGTAAGTTATAGGGTAGTTTCACAGTAGGTGCTGGTGAGCTTATATTGTGTATCTACATATCTACATATGGAGGGTTAAACTAGTGTTGATGGAAGCAGCTACATTTTTCTTTGAAAATCCTATTGTATAGGTATTTGAAGGCTGAAATAGATATAAGCTTTTTCAATTTCAATGTCTTCTGCATTGTGTTCCATAAAGTGGATAACACATGGCTAATTGCATATCTACCATGTCGAGAGTGGAATTTAGGCACCTTGAGGGTAATAAGGTTCATGCTTCTTAATGCATAACTATTTGATGTGGCTTGTAAAAACAGTCAGAGATATATTTTGGAAGCTGCTGCGATATTGCTCTGTAGGTCCATAATACTGCATTTCTATCTCTTCTGGCTTGAAGCGACGTCCATCCCACTGCAGAGTAGAGCAGACAGTGGTGAGTGCTATAGGGTAGGTCTGTGATGAACCTCAAGGCTCTGTGATATAGTGTATCTATCTTGTTCAGACATACAGTAGGGCAGCGACTGTATAAGAAGTCAGCATAATCTAGTACTGAGAGGAAAGGCCTGGACCATCTTCTTTTTGAATCACTTGTAAGAAGTGCCTTATTCTGTAGTACAGTCCAAGTCTTTGTCTGAGTTTTTTAACAGTTCTTCCAAATGTTCTAGGTAGTCTAACCTATTATCTAACCATACCCCAGGTATTTGAATTTTGTGACATAGTCTAGGTTTTCACCAAGGGCAGTGGTTAATTTCAGAAGGTTAAGAGGATACTGTATCCTGACTGCACCTGAGGGAGAAAAACATAGCCTTGGTTTCTTTGCATTCAATAATAGTTTCTTTCCCAGCAGTTGATATTGCAGCAGGTCGAATTCTGTTTGTAGATCTTTGCAGGCTGTAATAGGTGAAAAGTGACTGACATACAGTACTGTATCATCAGCAAACAGGTGTATAGTGGCTTTGGAAAGTTTTAAGTCTATGTTGTTGATATATATTGCAAATAGGATAGGGCCAAGGATCGATCCTTGTGGTACTCCTCTTTGAAGTGGTCTGAGTGAGGATATATCACCTTCGGCCTTCACCTGCTGAGTTCTTCCTGAAAGATAATCATGAAACCATCTAATGGAATTGGTGTCAAGCCCAACTGACCTCAGTGATGAGAGGAGCAGGTCGTGGTCAACCGTGTCAAAGGCCTTACTTAGGTCTAAGAAACAGCACTAACACAATTTTTTTATCCAATTCAAGTTGCCAGTCATTGGTGACTTTTGCAAAACTGTGATGGTACTGTGATTTGTTCTGAAACCAGATTGTGCTGGATTTAGAAGATTGTTAGCTTCTAGGTACTCCCTTAACTGAGTGCTCACAATTTTTCGAGTAGTTTGGATAGTACTGGGAGAATGGAGATTGGTCTGTAGTTATTGAGGTCTGTGGGATCCCAGATTTCAATAGTGGAATAACTGAGCGTTTTCCAGATTGACGGGATACCTCCTGACTGTAATGAGAGATTGAACAGATGTGTCACGGTACTGCTATAACATGTAAGGCAATTTTATGAAGTAGGGGTCAAGGGAGTCAGCACCTGCACTTTTTGTATCCAACTGTAATATTAGTTCTTCAACTTGTTTCAGTGTGGTTGGTGTGAAGGAGAAAGTGGAATCAGTCACTTTTACATCAGAGTTCTTAATCCTAGTTGCAATCTCAGAAGGTTGGCAGGAGAGGAGTCAAATGCTAGCCCAGCAGTAGTAAAGTGATTATTAAAGCTTCCAGTACTTCTATTCTGTCAATGATGGTTCTATTTCCACTATGTACCTTTTTGGGAGTAGGTTGCTTGTGACATTGCCAGTTATATCTTTTATGGTATTCCAAAATTTGGCAGGGTTATGGTATGATGAATCTAGTTCAGCCATATAGTATGCAGCCTTTGTGTCTCGCACTTTCTTGGTGCAGAGATTCCTAGCTTTTCTGAACTGCTCCCAGTCAGTGTCTAACTTGTTTTTCGAGCCTTCTTCCAAAGTTTGTCCCTGTTGAGCAGGTTGGATTTAAGATCTGAATTGAACCAATGACAATATTTATTTTTGATACAAGTTTAGCAACTGGTGCATGGGTGTTTAGAGCACTTGTAATAATATCATTTAAAATACCATGTGCAATCTCCGTAGTAGTACGCTAAATAGAACTCTTGCCATCTTATGGAGTGTTTGATATCATCCAGGTATGCATTGATGTTGAATTTCTTTTTCGATCTCCTCAGCATGAGTTTTGTCGGGGCCAAAAGCTTACATGCAGTTCTAACTGCTGCAATAGTACAATGATCACTGATGTCATTGAACAGTACTCCAATATGTGAGAAGAGGTGAGGTTTACTCACTAGTAATACGTCCAGTAGTGTATTGTTTTTAGGGTTCTTTTTGTTTATTCTAGTAGGTTCATTTATAAGTTGTGTAAGCCCATGCATATCACAGAATGATGATAGTGGTGCTGCTGTCTTAGAAAGCCAGTTTAGATTAAGGTCACCTATGATTATGGTTTCTTCATTTCCTGCTGAGATCAAATCCCCCAAATGGGATAGAATTTTCAGGCCAGCTGAGGGAGGCCTGTAACAGCCCATCAATTGTAGTGAGATAGTGTTGAGAGATCTATTCTGAGGATAGGCACCGAATTCTTTTTCATGGAGGACGAGTCAAGACAAGTTGTAGGTAGGTTGGCCTTTACATAGATTACTACCCCACCTCCTCTTGAATGCCTATCAGCTCTGAATGTTTGATAGTCAAGTAAGTTAATGTCTCTGTCAGCTGTATCGGGCCCAAGCCATGACTCAGATACCACCAAAATGTCAGGTAGTGTATGGCTAACCCAGGCTTGGAGCAATGTGATTTTTTTAGTAGGCTACATACATTAATATGTAGAAGGCTTAGCCTTTAATCTTTACTAGTTCTGAAGGTGCAGAGATATTCATAGGTGGCCCAGGTTAAGTTCCATGCTCCCAGAACAAATTAGTACAAGCAGTAGTATTTTTCATGGTTGCCGCCAGGGATAGGGTATAGAATCTAGTAGATGCATTTTTTATGAGTGTTTTTTTATTTTGTTGGGATCTTAATGCCATCCGGCCTCAGTCTTTCGGCCTCTTATAATAGAAAAGATTAATACTTTGACTGGAATAAGTGTGGACTGTATATCTGAATGCAGTTGATAATAGTCACCAAACAGATGTACAGCTGAAAGTGTCCCTCCATAGTAGCTGTTAAGTGTGTCAGATCGTATTAGTGGGATGTCATAGTAACATATCCAGTCTCCTGCTATATGACTGCAGCAGGAGGAGAACGATACCGTATCAATATGTATTGTATTATTTGGATGTCTGCTTCTTTTACTGGATTCCAGTATTATAAGTAATACAACAAGGCACAAGGGAAAGTTCCCCATTATGAGGTGACCAGATAATCTATCTTGCAAATTACACGCAGTAACTGATTGTTCCTTTGGCAGTGTTGCTATGTGAATGCACAGACTAAATGTCAGCACTACAGATCCACTATCTGCGATCAACAATGGATGTGTGTCATGCTATAGGTCGACAATTTGTAGCAGGCGTGGCTTAGATTTTTTGCGGGAAAGTGACTACTTAAGAAAGACCACAAGAGGGGGAGGCGGGTGGGCATAAAAGTGCGGCCGTTGCACTAGTTGCAGGGTCTCCGCTCTATGGAGCCTCGGGCGCTGCTGAGGTGCCGCCTGCCTGGCTGGCGGCGCCTGTCCTCGGCGCCAGTGAGGGCGCCAGCGAGGGTCTTCTCTGGGGAGACAACAGAGCACAGCTGAATTTAAATCTTTTTGGCTCTGACAAAGGCAGAGCAGCAGGAGGCCAGTGAAATTAGCAGGTGAAAAAGGCCAGGAGGGGCTAGGTGCCAAAGCGCCTGGCTACCAGCAATCTGGGCACAGGAAGGCTGTAATCACTTCGTCCCACTTCACACCTATCACAGTTTTCCCACCCCACAATTACAGTGCTCAGCTCTTTTTGATAAATTCTACACAATCAATACCCCAACAACATTTCGAACAAAAAGCAAAATAAGTCTTTTAGCAGTAGGAAGCCAGGAACAACGGGGACCAAGCGGAACAAAGCCTCAGAAGGCGCTCGCTTTCCGATTGGTTGCGGCTTTGCCGTACCTTAGTTGCAGGGTCTCTCCGGCTCTATGGAGCTCGGCGCCGGCTGGAGGTGCCGCCCGCCCGCTGGCGGCGTCTGTCCTCGGCGCTCAGTGAGGGGCGCTCAGCGAGGGTCTTCCTCTGGGGAGACAACAGAGAGCACAGCTGAATTTAAATCTTTTTTCGGCTCTGACAAAGGCAGAGCAGCAGGGGGGCCAGTGAAATTAGCAGGTGAAAGGCCAGGAAGGGGGCTAAGGTGCCGAAGCATCTGGCTACCAGCAATCTGGGCACAGGAAGGCTGTAATCACTTCGTCCCACTTCACACTTATCACAGTTTTCCCCATCCCACAATTACAGTGCTCAGCTCTTTTTTGATAAATTCTACACAATCAATACCCCAACAACATTTCCGAACAAAAAGCAAAATAAGTCTTTTAGCAGTAGGAAGCCAGGAACAACAGGGACCAATCGAACAAAGAAGCCTCAAGCGCTGCTTTCCGATTGGTTGCGCTACCGTACCTTAGTTGCAGGTCTCGCTCTATGGAGCTCGGCACCGGCTGGAGTGCCGCCTGCCCGCTGGCGGCTCTGTCCTCGGCGCCTCAGTGAGGGGCGCCAGCGAGGGTCTCTGGGGAGACAACAGAGAGCACAGCTGAATTTAAATTTTTCGGCTCTGACAAAGGCAGAGCAGCAGGAGACCAGTGAAATAGCGGGTGAAGGCCAGGGAGGCTAAGGCGGCGAGCATCTGGCTACCAGCAATCTGAGGCACAGGAAGGCTGTAATCACTTCGTCCCATTTCACACCTATCACAGTTTTCCCCACCCCACAATTACAGTGCTCAGCTCTTTTGATAAATTCTACACAATCAATACCCCAACAACATTTCCGAACAAAAAGCAAAATAAGTCTTTGCAGTAGGAAGCCAGGAACAACAGGGACCAATGGGAACAAAGCCTCAGAAGGCGCTCGCTTTCTGATTGGTTACTTGACTTTGCCGTACCTTAGTTAGCAGGGTCTCTCCGGCTCTATGGAGCTCGGGCGCCCGGCTGGAGGTGCCGCCCCGCCATTACGGCGTCTGTCCTCGGCGCTCAGTGAGGGGCGCTCAGCCAAAAGAGGGTAAGGGAAGACGCTGTTGTAGTTTGGTAGAATGTACTTCAGCTATGGGGTATCAGCTAGTCCTTGAGAACTATCCAAGGCTAAGTAATGGGGTTAGTAAAGTGTTGTATGCACTATCACTTTAAGGCTGGTTAGACTCCCTATCAAAAGGGCACTACTTATCCTGAAGGGTAGTTTCAGGTGTAATTACTTCCCCTCCAGCTGTGAGACAGAACTACCACGTGATGCTTTAAGGTAGGGGGAAAGTGATATACCAATCAGCGGAACTAGTGGGGGTGCCGAACTTGGCTGATTGCTTTCAGCAGCCTATAAAAATAATACCACCTTAGGGTGGGGGGGGTGGCTGGGGACGGTTGGGTGGCTAGAACGTAGTGGTACTGCACAAAGCACGGCACTGCCTACCTGGAGAGTTATGCTGAAGGGCAGGCTGGCTTGTGGGGAGGGGGGAGAGCCCCTGTGATCGCTGGCTGCTCCCAGCTGCCTGTAAGGGGAAGCGGTGCTGTCCGGCAGTCCTGGGGCTGATGGTGGGGAGCTGAGGAGAGAAGAAAGCAGGAAGGGGAGTTAAGTACAGAATGGTGGGCGTGGGCAGAGGAAATCTGAGCTCAAAGGGAGGGAAGGAGAGAGTAGAATGTCTGATCCAGAGACCACAACAGCCACAGATCTAGCCCTGAATCCCCCAAGCAAACAGGTAACAATGCCTCTGTATCCTATCACTGCAGCATTTAAACATTGAGCTCCTGCCCTACAATGGTCTATCAGCAAGAAGAACACAAAAATATGCCTACAATCAGTGCGGACTAGCTTAGAAGTACATAATCATTCTAAAGGGCTGAATAATGCAGCAGGTTGCTCACTTGGCTCACAGGGATATACCCTGATGAGGCAGAACTCAACCATTATTCTGTTGGCTACCAGGTCTTTCTCTAACATTTTTCCCCTCCCATTGGCCCTGGTGGGGGCAGTGCCTGTTAGCCATGTGCAGCTACAGCTTTCCCTGTAACAGGAGAAAGATGCCTGGTCTAGCCACAGGGGTCATTGTGCTAGTGGAATGTGCTGCAACCTTCCCTGACTGAGATGCATTCAGCCATGGACTGCCTCTTGACATGACTTTCAGGGCTCGCTTGTGAACCCAGGTCATCAGCATGGCAGCATAATTCTCTGCTGCTGGGCCATAGGATGACCAGAAAGCCTAATATTTAGGGTCAATGAACATAATACAATTGGTGATATTCTGTTCTCTAGTTTAAAACTCTGCAGTTTACATAATTGTGTAATGTAATTTTAAAATATCTGAAGGTATGGAGGCTTATAACTCAGTCACCTTTAAAGGAAGAGATATGAAACTTGGTACATGTCTGTATGGACCTCGGTAAAATTTGCGTAGCAAATATAATGCAATCTGGACTAACACTTTTGAAATTCTGTAGTTTACATTACTGTGAAATGTAATTTTAAAATTTCTGAAAATCTGGAGTCTTATACCTAAGTCACCTTTAAAGATCAAGATCTGAAACTTGGTACACATCTATATGGGCCGTGGTAAAGTCTGCTTAATAAACGTGGTGCAGAGTGGACTAATACTTTTGAAATTAGGTGGTCATAAATTAATTGTAATTTTTGTGAAAAATCTTGAGAAATCTTTGTGGAAATATCACAAAATTTCACAGAAGTGAAATCAGCATTTCACCAGAATTTTGCTGGTGGAAGATAAATTTCACCCAGGCCTAAGGGCCAGCTTTTTTGTGTCTTTAGGTTTGCTTGGGTTCAGCCAGTCCATATTGAAGTTACCCAGGATCAAGAGCTTGTAGGATGCAGCTTATGGTGCCAAAAGACCAACATGGATAGATTAGTAGCACAGTATTCTGGAAGTTTGTAGCCACCATTGAGAAGGATGGGTTTTCTGTTGAGGAAAGTTATCTCAACTGGAAGGATTTCAAAGCAGTCAGGGGGGAATACCTTAGGCCCTAGGGCATCCTTTTAACAAGGAATTTGCTGAAGTAGTAAATGAGAAGCCCTCCTCCCCTTTGCCACTGCCTTGTCTGTAAAATGCATATTCATCCATGGGCAACATGGTGTTGGGAGAAGACAAATGTCTGATAGCTAGGTCTCAAAGAGTATTAAAAAGCAGGGTTTGTTTACCACCATCCAGTCCTCAATGAAGTCTAGTTTTGATGCAGCACTCCTGACACTGGCATAGCAGGCAGAGATACCCTTATATTGTTTCATACTTGCCAGGAGCCTGCCAGTGACTGGGCCCGGGTTGGGGTAGATATCCCCACATAATAACAGCCACAGGATCATAAGGTTCAGAGGGTGCCATATGCTGCAGTGTTGAAAAAGGCCAGGAGAAGGAAACATAGAAACAAAGACTTTGACAGCAGATAAGGACCGCTTGGCCCACCCAGTCTGCCCATTTCCCTACCTATTGGATAAGCTGCAGATTCTAGTTAACCAACAGCCAACAGCCTACTTCCTCCTACCCCCCACTATAATTGCCTTGTGTCTGTCCCATGCATTCTTGAATTCCCCCTCTGTTTTTGACTCCACAACCTCCTCAGGAAGGCTGTTCCATGCATCCACCACCCTCTCCATAAAAAAATACTTTCTCGTGTTGCCCTTGAGCCTTCCCCCCTCTATCTTCAAATCGTGTGAGGAAGCTTACATTATGCTGTGGATGTCCCAGGTGCTTGTTCTCATAGGTGAGGGTAACATGTTTTGACTTTTTGGAGCATCACAATTGAGTTTGGCCATCAGCGAATGAAATAGACAGGAGTTCAGGATGGTTGTGGGGTCAGGCAGGCCCAGGGAGGCTCTTCCAGTGCCCTGGTTGATTGCATTGGAGGTACAATTAGACAGCGTGAGAGGAACGTGAGCCCAGTTAGGGACTTCAGCATAACTACAGAGCATGGTATAGCTGTCCAATCGGTGCAGAGGCAGCACTACCACTCATGATGCCAGTGATCTGAGTTTGGAAAAAAGCTTGAGTTGTCAGGGAGCAGCCAAGGGGAGGAGTATCAAGCATCCCAAAAGAATGCTCCTCCTCCTCCTCTGCAGATCATATTTGCCACCTCATGGCTGCCACCTGGGTGACTACTGGTGAGGTGCTGGCAGGAGCTCCATGTCAGGGAGGGAAGATGCTGATGGAGCTGGATGCATGACACACTTCTGGTGCATGCGTCATGCAGCTCATGGCTGGTCAGCATCTTGAGGGCCAGGAGAAATGGAAGGCAAAGCCCTCCAGCTGATGGAATGACATTGCTCCCACTCCACAGGCCCTGCTCTGCCAACCTTGGCACCTCAACTCTAGACCAAGGTTGAACTTAGGCAGCGGCAAGGACCATTCTATCAACTCTACCATGGTGGGAAAGCCAAGGAGGAACAAGAAGTCAAAAGGTAATGTGAAGAGAAGTCATGACTGTCACCTACAGAAGATAAAAAGGGAGTGCACACCAATTAAAGCTGAAAAATGTCCCTTTTATTTTATCCAAAGACAAATCAAAGGAAGATAAACCTGTACTGTATCAATAAGTCATCAGCATTACAGCACAGAAAAATTTGCGCTGTAAAAATATTGACTACTACTACAGCTACAGGGATAGTGTAGCGCAGGTAATTTAGTGCTATCCCTGTCGCTGTTGGCTGTGGGGGGGGGTATAAAACCTCAGCTGGGTGGTGTGCTGCTGACCAGCTGCCATGGCACAGAGGGCAAGGCCACAGGCAGCGGAGAGTGGTGGAATGTCAGTAGACTGGGTTCAAGTCCTGGGACATTTGCTTCTTTTTTTCTCTTCCCTTCTGACTTATGATTTTAATATGTCCACCCCACCCTGCACTTATTGCTCCCCACACCAGTTGTCCTGCTGTGTTCCCCCTTCTCCTCCTCAAGGATCCCCCGAGGTCCTTCCTCATCCCTGAGTTGCCTCTCCCCCCCATGAGGTTCCTCTCCATTCCCGAGTTGTCCCACCCCCACCTGGAGGGGATTATTACTAGTTGGGGGGGTGCAGGCACACACAGTATAGCTTTTTGTTGTGTTTTTTTGACATTGTAGCACTCTGTGTTTTTCCTGAGCACTACCATGCATTTTGCTGTTTTTTATGTGTGGTGTTTGACCGGGCTCTATTTAGTTTAATTTAGGGCTGGGTGGACTGTTCTGTGGGAAATCTGGATCCCCAGATTGAACCCTCAAAGCACAGACCCAGATAAATACAGACTTTGCTGCAGAAGTCCGGTTCTGGGTCCTTGGAAGTGCCATTGTGTGCATTGTTGCCATGGGGATGCCATCGACATGTTCGCTCCACATACAGGCGACCAGTGACATCCAGTCAGACAACAGATGGTCGCATGATGCACACATGGTATATAACTGTACTGTGTGTGCAACGTGGCCCAGATTAGGGCGGCATGTTTAGTTTGCTCATGCTCTAAAAAAGATTGAACTCCCAGCGTTCGCGCTTGTCCGCACATTGCGAACATTGTATAGAAAACCACAAACTTTGGTTTGTCAGTTCGCCCCAGTCAAGTTTTTTTTTTCCCATACCTTTCAGTCACACATGCTCAGTTGTGGCAGCCCCCAGTAACATCATGTGGTGCAGGATATGGAGAGTCAGGAGACTGAGTCCTTGCATGTCAGTGACACATGCTCAGTTGTGGCAGCCCCCAGTAACATCATGCGGTGCAGGATATGGAGAGTCAGGAGATTGAGTCCTTGCATGTCAGTCAACCAAAAAGGACTTTAATGATTTGTCCATATTCAATCTCTCTGGAGTCTCTGCCTCTCCCTTGCAGAACTGGGAGCAACAGCAGTGGCAATTGGTGGAGCAAGTCAGAAAACATGTGGGTGGGCTTGTTAAACTAACTACACCACGCAGTTTCTTCAGTATGTGAGAGTGAGAGGTGGCAATGAGAGCACTGATAGAGTGCTTGCTTAGTGAAAAAAAAAATCTTCCTTACTGAATCATCGTGACAGATGATGTTGTTTCACTGATTTTTTTGCCTTGACTTCAAGCTGTAGCCCCCCCCCAAAAAAATTTGTTTTATCATTTGTATTTTCTTTCTTTTTGTTACTGTGACGTGGGGTGGATAGGAAAGGAATAGGAGGATATACTAGTCGGGGTAATTCTGGACCTTGTGCTGACTCAAGAGTCATAACTACATAATATAAGGCAGGAGGAAAGAAAGAGTTCAAAAAGTACCTTTACTCCACCAGTGCCACGAGTTAAGAAGAGCAATTTGCTGTGCTGCTCTCAACTTGGGGGATCATTTCAAAATCAAATTATTTCACAGTTGTAGTTTTAAATCTGATCTTGGCTAGTGATTTTATTTTTCATTTGACTGAAGAATTACAAACCACAGGAAGGAAAAATTTAAAGCTGTAAACTAAAAAAGTATACAGAAAGGCAGTGTCAGAGACAGAGTTATCATGTAACTCATTTGCTCTGCTGCTGATTCTGTTTGTGCATGGCATGATCAGGGGGGCTAGTCATTTAGTAGTCTAGTCTAGTCAGTGACAGTGATCTATTTAGGAATTAATAATATCAAGTCCAGCTCCCTGCATTTTTTTCAGTGCTACTACTAACTTCACTGACTCCATGTAGACACTGACAGCAGTGCTGTACTATATTCCTTGTGTGTTTACTGCTTAAAGTACTTGACTCGACACAGCCATCTGTGCTGTACCTACCTATTTGGGAGAAAATATCCCTGTGTCCTACTACTTAAAGTACTTGATGCAGCCAGCAGTGTTGTTATTTACCAGTTAGGGGGAAAATATCCCTGTGTCTTACTATCTAAGTGCTTGATTTGACACAGCCAGCAGTGCTGTATTCATCTTTTTGGGAGAAAATATCCCTGTGTCTTACTATCTAAGTGCTTGATTTGACGCAGCCAGCAGTGCTGTAATCACCTATTTGGGAGAAAATATCCCTGTGTTTTATTGCTTAAAGTACCTGACTTGACTCAACACAGCCAGCAGTGCTGTTATTTACCAGTTAGGGGGAAACTATCCCTGTGTCTTACTACTTAAAGTATTTGACTCGATGCAGCCAGCAGTGCTGTATTTTCCAGTTTGAGAGAAAATATCCCTGTGTCTTACTACTTAAAGTACTTGACTCGATGCAGCCAGCAGTGATGTTATCTTCTGGTTAGGGAGACAATATCCCTGGCTTACTACTGAAAGTACTTGACTTGACGCAGCCAGCAGTAATGCTATGTACTGGTTAGGGAAAAATATCCCTGGCTTACTACTGAAAGTACCTGACTTGACGCAGCCAGCAGTGATGCTATGTACTGGTTAGGGAGAAAATATCCCTGTGTTGCTATTTAAAGTACTTGACTAGACACAGTCAGCACAGCAGTGCTGTATTTATCTGTTTGGGAGAAAATATCCCTGTATCTTACCACTTAAAATACTTGACTCGACACAGCCAGCAGTGCAGTATTTTCCAGTTTGAGAGAAAATATCCTTGCGTCTTACTACTTAAAGTACTTGACTTGATGCAGCCAGCAGTGATGTTATCTACTGGTTAAGGAGAAAATATCCCTGGCTTACTACTTAAAGTACTTGACTTGATGCAGCCAGCAGTGATGCTATGTACTGGTTAGGGAGAAAATATCACTGTCTTACTACTTAAAGTACTTGACTAGATGCAGTCAGCAAAAGCAGTGCTGTATTTATCTGTTTGGGAGAAAATATCCCTGTGTTTTACCACTTAAAGTACCTGACTCGACGCAGCCAGCAGTGCTGTATTTACCTGTTTGGGAGAAAATATCCCTGTGTCTTACTATTTAAAGTACTTGCCTCGATGTAGCCAGCAGTATTTTCCTGCTAGGGAACAAATATCCCTGTGTCTTACTGCTTGAAGTACTTGACTCGACACAGCCAGCAGTGCTGTATTTACCTACTAGGAAACAAATATCCCTGTGTTGTACTACTTAAAGTCCTTGATGCAGCCATGAGTGATAAAAAAAAACAGCAGGACTTCTCAGGCAATCCAGGCAACAGTGACAACAGTACAGCTACTGAGTGGCTTCTGTTTGAAGCTTGGCACAAGTAGTAACCCTCTACTGAACCACTAATAGAACCCAATGGCTGTCGCCATGGGCCATAAATTAGTGTGGCATGCTATCTGGGTGCTGTTAGCCTGCACACATTTTGGACAGTATATGTTTTTGAACTGTGGCAGGTTCATTTTAAGAAAACTGAGCCTTTCTACATTCTTTTTGGAAAGACATGTTCTTTTGTCATTCACTATTGCTCCAGCAGCACTGAAAATTATCTCGGAATGTGTGCTTGCAGGAGGTACTTAATCTCAGTTAAAGAAGGCCGCATAGATTTTTTCTGTTGCCAATACAGCGATGGTTTGTCACCTGCGGTGAGATGTATAGTCTCCTCCATATAAACTTTCACCATTTTTGCAGCAGGAACTTCTGGTACCACAATAGCTGGCTGAGCCTTTCCAGCTGTCTTTATCAGACCAAAGTCTGACAGAATGTCCAACAGTGGTCTGTCCTCTTGTGGTGTAGCAGCAGTTCTGGTTGATGTTTGATGACAAAAAAAATCAGTAGTGGTGGCACCAGCAGCAGCAGCATCAGCAGCAATGGCAGATTGTTCTCCCTCCCTCTCCACCAGATCTCATTCAGAATCTGAATGTTGCCACAAGGGCACTGATGATGTACTACTTTTCTCAACTATATGTGCTGACACTTTCTCAATTAACAGTTTGCGATAGTATTCCAGATCGTTAAAGTCGTGTGGTTTGAAGAATGTCTCAACTGTATCCTTAAACTGAGGATTGAGAAGTGTGGCCAAAATGTAATGTTCTGCTTTGTACATATTTACAATGTGCTCATCGGCCAGGAATGTGTTCAACATTTTTCCCACAAGGGATGCAGCACTGATGTTATCAGTGTTAAGAAACTGTTGACTCAAGACACTCTATTCTCATTCTGATGAGTGAGATTAAGGGTAATATCTGGCTTAGCCCAGCACCATCGGAGCTCACCACTTGTTTAGCCTCCTGAAAGGGTTTAAGAATACAATTAAGATTCTCCATCAGATGCCACTGATTGGGGTTGATATTCACATCTTTCCCAATGCCATGTTGGACTGCATATTGATGGATGGCTTTCTGCTACTCAAGCATTCTCTGCATCACATAGTAGGTGGAATTCCACCTGGCTGGAACTTCCTGGATCATCTGGTGGAGAAGGAGGCTGTTTTCTATTTGAATCTGCCACAACAACTTTCTGGCTTTAACAGAATGGCCAAAGTGGGTGCACACAGTGTGGGCAGCTGCAATCAAGTTCAGAACATTTCGGTCCTCACTGATGAAGTCTTTCACCACCAAGTTAACAGTGTGTGCAAAGCATGGCACATGTGTAAAATTACCAAGCCTTACTGCTTTCACAATATTAGAAGCATTGTCAGACACTATAAACTCAGGTTGCAAGGACTTTGGAGTTAGCCAGTCAACAAACTTTTCTTCAAGGCCCTCCAGAAGATGTCCCATTTTGTGAACTTTTTCAAAACCGTAAATACATAATGCTGCCTGTCTGTGAACAGAGAAAGACCCTTGCTTTATGCTGCTGCTGCCACCAGTGCCACTACATGATGACGAGGAGGAGGGAGGAAAGTTTATCCAATGGCCGGTCACAGCCATATGGTCAGTCGTCTGGCCACTTGTCCACACATCTGTTGTGACATGGACCTTTTTGCCCATTGAACCTTTGAGAGCCTCAGACATGCTGTTACGAACAGCATCATACAAGTCTGGGATGGCAACAGTTGAGAAATAAGTCCATCTAGGGGCTTGATAGTTGGGCACAGTGATTTCCATTAATGCTTTAAAGCCTGGGTTAGAAACAAAGGAGAATGGTAGCAAGTCGGTGGCTATCATCTCTCCAATTGCCTTTGTTAATCACCTTGCCTCAGGCCTGTTGGGCTTATATTTTTGTGACTGCTCAAAACAGTCTTTCAGCGAAATTTGATGACTGCTACACTTGCTGATATCAGCAGATTTTCTTGGTAGCTTCCCTTGACTTTTATCACCACGAGAGGTATATGTCGTGGACATGGATGGTGTATGACTCCTGGCAGGTTGTGGTGATGGGCTCAGAAGGGTAAAGAAATGCGAAACTGAAAATGTTGTGCTTTGACTGGAAGTCAGACTTTCATCATCCTCCAACTCTGCATCAATTACATCATCACCGTGACCTTGGTAAACATCCATATCATCATCCTCCTCAGCAGAGTGCAACAGTGTAACAACTTGTGTGTGCTCCTTTTGTGCTTTTTGATACTGATAAATGTGAGACTTGTTCATATGTCTTATCATTGTTAATGTTCCCATCCTGGTACCCACTTTACCGTGCATAATTTGCAAATCACATGACTGCAGGATGATTTATCTTGTTTAAAAAAATCCCACACTACAGATTTCACAGATTTTGTTGCACTGCTGCTCATGGGGAGGATATGTTTGCCACTGCCCATGGCACCACCACAGCCACTGCTGCTGCCAGTATCTCTTTGAGATCTTTCCCTCTCCATGCCAATCAATGAATGTTGATGCACAGCAACTCTTCCTGCCTCAACTCCTCTAAAACCCTGCCCATTTTTTATTCTCTGTTTCTCCACTGCAGGTGTGGTTGTCTCATTATGCCCTATTAATTTTTTTTTTAGCACCACCATCCATCCTAGAACTCTTTTTTGCTCTTTTGCTGGCCCTGTAGTCTTCATCATCATCATCCCACTCCACAGAACTGCTGCTACTTGACAGACTGACTGCTACTTTATCTACTACAAACTCAGGATCTGTTTCACTGATTTCTCCCTCAGTTTCATCTGTCTTCTCCTCCTCCTCATCATCATCTATCACTGTGCTTACTAAGACTGGCTGCTGCACTATGGTGGCTCTTGTGTTCATCCTCTGAGTACCACGATGGATTGCTCCTGCAATGTCCTGAATTTTCTGTACTGTTGTCACTATTGCCTGGATTGCCTGAGAAGTGCTGCTATTTTTTACCACTCATGGCTGCGTCGAGTCAAGTGCATTAAGCAGAAAAATATAAGGACATTTTCTCCCTAGCAGGTAAATACAGTACTGCTAGCTGCGTCGAATCAAGTACTTTAAGTAGTAACACACAGGGGTATTTGTTCCCTCGCAGGTAACTATAGCACTGCTGGCTGCATTGAGTCAAGTACTTTAAGTAGTAACATACAGGGATATTTGTAGAACCTGATTTTACTTAGTAGAACCTGTTTTTTTATTTAGTAGAGCCTAATTTTATTTGGTAGAACCTGGTTCTACTTGGTAGAACCTGGCTCTACTTGGTAGAACTTGGTTATAAATGGTAGAACCAGGTAGAACTTTTTTGGGTTCCACTCAGAAAGTCTGTGAGGTATAACTTTTAGAGGTTCATGCAGCCCTGGCACAGATGAGAGGGGGACAAGTTAGAGCAGCACCTCACTTATCACTGCAGCAGTCACCAGAAGAAGTTGCTAAAAAGCAAAACACACACAAAAAATATATATATACATTTGGAGGGAAGAGAAAAGGAGAGAGAAATGACTCAATTTACTGGTGTGAGGGGGGAGAGAAACTTATTGTATGGGGAGGGTGTCGGGTCAGAACTGGAGAAAGGAGAAATCCAGAGGGACTGGGGAGATAGTGGTGGCCTGAGTGCTGCCTGGGGGGGGGAGGAAAAAGGCAGGCAATGTGGCAGTGTGACTATGTACATGAGTAAGGGCAGGCTGGCAAAATCTTTGACTTGTGGCATAAATATCCAGAGGAGAGAGAGAGACTACTGGATGCCCAAGAGAAATTTTACAGTTACAGAAAATCTCAAATGAAAGTTTTTATCTTTTCTTGGCCTCAGACAGTGTAACTGTGTGTACATGAGCAAGGGAGGGCAGGCTGGCAAAATCTTTGACTTGTGCCATTCCAAATCCAGATCCAGTGGAGAGAGAGAGAGACTACTGGGGGCCCAAGAGACATTTTACAATCACAGAAAATCCCAAATGAAAGTTTTTTTTTCTTTTCTTGGCCTCAGACAGTGTAGCTGCATACATGAGCAAGGGCAGACTGGCAAAATCTTTGACTTGTGCCATTCCATATCCAAAGGAGAGAAGGAGAGACTATTGCGGGCCTAAGATAAATTTTACAGTTACAGAAAATCCCAAATAAACATTTTCTCCTGGCTTCAGTGTGGTTGTGTGTACAGGGCAAAGGCAGCAGGCTGGCAAAATAAATCTTTGACTTGTGCCATCCAGAGGGGATAGAGAGAGAGAGAGACTGCAGGGGGACCCACGAGAAATTCAACAGTCCCAGAAATCCAAAATACATTTTTTTTTACCTGGCTTCAGTGTGGCAGTGTGTACAGGGCAAGGGCAGCAAGCTGGCAAAATTAATCTTTGATTTGTGCCATCCAGTCATGAATCACGCTCACTTGTAAATATTCATTCATAATTTCATGTATTAAAATAAAAAAAATACTGTTCAGATAAACAACATACAAGTTGATGCACCTGTTCTGCTTGCTGTTGGTTGCCCAGGGGATAATCTGACTTTGTGACTCATAGCAGGCTGTTTACACCACAACACAAGTAAAATACAACTACTGTACACACAAGTGTCATCATTATCATCACTCATTCCCCATTATTCCTCCTTATTGTCATTAGTTTTATAGTATATTGTGTTACATTATGTATAAGCATTAACCAACCGCCAGTGTGAGACTGTGCTGTGTGCGGCTATGCACCAGATGTGTTTGCAACTCCAATTCAATTTCTGAGGCACACTTAACAGTTGCTGAATTTGGTCACTTAACAGTAACTAACTATACTGTAGGAGTCAGTGAGGTAATCTTGGAAGGAACTGGTGGTGGACTGTTGTACTGTCAGTGTGCTGTGTACAGTCACGAGTCACGACAGTAAATTTGTCCATGGCCTGTGGGTGGGAGCCATCAGAAGGACATCAAGTTAGTTAGAGGGATCTTTTGTTACAGGTTAGAATACTAAGACAAAATGGATCAAAGTGTTGATGAGGCACATTATATTTCTCAGGTAGGCAGTTTCATTGCAAAAGATAGCAATCAGCCTGAAAAGGGAAAATAAAATCAAACCCCAAAAAGTGATTTTTTTCACGTATAAGGTTTCATCTTCCAAGCGAATGCTTGAATCCCAAAAAGGTGAATATCTTGGATCATCATCAGTCCCAAGTAGAAAAAAAAAAGTTAAGTAGTTAAAAAAAAACTAAAGGCTTGGTGGGTTAAACTTGCAGAGGCACCCAACGGTATGGAACAATTGCATACTATGCTACTGCCGGTCCCTCACCCTCATTCAATTCTTCTGAGGTTGAACCTGATGAGGGTGATAAAAATAAAGATGAAGACAATGATCAGGCAGCACAAGGTTTACTGGAGTGATGGAAATTGCAGATGAGGAAGAAACAGGCAGAAATATTTTGATTGTGGAGAGGGGCAGTGGGAATAAACCACAAGAGGAACAGTCCCAAGAAAAATCCGGGGGGGGGGGCCCTGAAAAGGTGACTGAAGTGCCATGCCTCCCTTTTAGTAAAAAAACCCCTAAAAAAATAGAATCTTTTGTTTGGTCATACTTCTCCATTTTGCTTCCAATTAGTTGGTACTGTAGCAACATGAGCTATTTGTTAATAGCTAATCAGCAGCGGTAAAAAGAAAGGAGCATTGGGAACTTCAGCACTGAAAAGGCACCTAGACAGATGTCATAACATTACTGAGAACTCCAGTTGTGAGTCTCAAAGACCAAGTGATAGTGATAGCTCACTACACTCAGGGGTAACTCCCATAGATGAAAGCAGTGGCAGCCCCCGCAGCACTACTGAAATACCTCCACCGCCACTTCCTTTCATCCATTCGAAGGACTTCTCCTGCTGTTATTGAAAGTGTCCGTGTGTTCAAAAGCCTTCCTCCTTCAGGGAAACAGCTTCCCATCTCAGAAACATGTGAGAGTAAAGCCAAATATGCCTTGACCCACCTTTTTGCTGTTACAATAACCAAAACAATTTCAGAAATGATAGCTGTTGATTTGCTACCATATAACATGGTTGAACATTACAGAAAAAACACACACAGCACTCCAGGCTAGCATTTCAATTAATTTTTACTTTGTATTAAAAAATGAAACAACAATAGTAACAATACATTTGATGTTACAAATATAAAAGTGGTTCACATACCAATGAAGTGCAAAACAGCCCTGCGCTTCAAGGCCACCAGGACCTCTTCGTCAGGGGTCAGGTGGTTGAACATATAGGATTCAGGTGGCTTCTTGAGTACCTTGAACCTCGATATAGTATACCATCATGGAAATACTTCTCAACAACAGGGATTCCAGATCTTTACGATGTTGTATGTAAAAAATTAAGACGCATTTTTTGCAATGCTTATGGGAGGGTGGTACATCTCACTACAGATATCTGGACAAGCTGTCAGCCTGAACCCTTCATGTCTGTCACAGCACATTGGGCATGTTTTGATAATTCTTGTGGGACTGGGGCAGTGAAGCATCGCAGTTTGCTGTTCTAAGAATATTTCATTTTCCATCTGAATATACCTCATACATCAGTGAAGAGCTCCAAAAACCATTACAGCAATGGTTCACTTTACAGGAACTGTCAGTTAGCTTTATAGTTGCAGATAATGGATCCAGCATAAGGAAGGCCTTGGAGGAGGGGGGCTTTGTTCACATCTGCTGCCTTGCACATTGCTTAAATTTAATAGTTCACCGTTCTCTCGATGACAGTGAGATTAAGACTCTCATTAGCACTGCTAAAAGAATATGCACTCATTTCAGTCACTCAAGCAAAGCCCGTCACTGGTTTGAAAAAACACAGCAGGAGCACAGTTTACCTTTGCACAGACTGATCCAAAACATTTCTACTTGATGGAATTCAACCTATTATATGTTCCAAAGGCTGCTGGAACAAAAGAAAGCTGTCAGGCAATGCACCTTGGAAAATAAAATTAGCGAAGCAGACGTCTATATTACTCCACCACAGTGGGCTATGCTGGAGTTTCCAATTTTTCTGCTCCAGTCATTTGAAGAAATCAGGAGGGAGGTTAGTGCAAACACAGCAGCTCTCAGCCAGGTGATACCCCAGTTAAAAATTTTAAAATTCAGATTGAATCCGATTAGGGAAAAGTTAGACAGTTCCATGATCACACAGGCTGCCAGTGGTGCTGCTAGCACATGCAGGTTGCTCCCCAGAAAACAAGATCTAATGAGATGTTGGTTCCAAAAAGTTTAAGAAGATGATAAACTATGTAAAATGCTTCATTCTAAGTACTTACATTAAAGCAACAATCTTGGACCCACAATATAAATCGAAGCAACTACTGAGTGATGATGATGACACTTGTTTCAAGATAAACCGAACAAGAAATAACTGACGAGGTGTTTGCTATGATGAAACAGAGTACAACAGCAGCACCACATTCAGAATCTTCTTCATGACACAGCACAGCATCAGGTGGCCCATCCTGTACTATTGCGGCATTTTCTCCCTTTTTCTCCTTAGTCACTGCAGCCAAATCTTCTTCTTCTTCACCACCAGCCAAGCACAGCACTGTACCACAGTCACGTGGTTCAGCTTCATGTCTCTGGAGTCACTTAGAAGATATAATTGTAACATCTTCTTCATCTGCCTCTTGCAACACAGCCTCAGCACAGACTACTGTTGAAATGTACCTGGCAGAGCCCAATATCAGCTGGAATGCTGATCCTTTGCAGTACTGGAAATCCAAACAAAATACGTGGCCTGCTTTAGTAAACATTACAATGAAGTACATGAATTGCTGTCCAACTAGTGTCTGTTGAGAACAACTGTTTAGTTCAGCAAGTAACGCCTCTCTCTCTCTCTCTCTCCCTCCCTCCTTCCCTCCCTCCCCTTTCTCCACACTCATGTCATGGACCCAAGCAGGATATTCCACCATTATAGGCCAGCCATGAACGGGCTAGTAGTTAGTGATTGCTTTTTTATTTAGCAGTTTTACACAAAGCACAAAGTATAGCAATAACAGAAGGATTGGTGGAGCCACTCTATTAATAAGCATTTGTCAATGCCAAGTGTTGCTTGCTGTCATTAGCAGTGGAAGTGCAGGAGTTAGACAAATGCAGTATAAGAATGGCAGTGAAGTATTGAACTGACACTAATTTCACCCCCACCCTGCAGAGGTGGACAGGCATTGGGGCGTGCCTTTGGGTAGTCGCCCATAATGGTCATGACATTTCACCTCACCCTACCCTACAGATACTTACAAGTGTCAAGGTGTGCTTTGAAGTGTTCAGACTTTACACTCACCTCAATCCATAAGGAAATACACTGAAATGAGTGCAGTATAAGAGAATGGGGTGAACTCTGGGGACAAAGGGTCCAATAAGCACCTCGATGCCTGCCACTGGCTGTAGGGTGGGGGTGGAATGGCATGAGCATTACTGTCGACAATCCCAAGTCACATCCCTGATGCCTGTCAGTCCCTACAGGGTAGGGCACTATGGTCAAAAACCCTAACACCCTGGGCATTTCTTGGTATTTTTACTCCAAGTTTTCAACATGGGCTTTTTGTGATCCCATCGCATGAACAGTGACACTGTCAGTTTGTTAGCTGAAAGGTGATTTTGCACAGTGACTGTGCCATTTGGCGCCACAGGTGCGAAAACACATTTTGAACAGGATGTGAAAAATGTCAGCTGTACTGTTCATGAGGAGATGTAAAAAAATGGCAATGTTGAACATCTGGAGTGAAAATATAAAAAAAACTGGTGAAGTCATGAGTGTGCATAGAAACTGCTCAATGCACACCAGTAATGTAATTAGTTTTGGGATTTTTTACAGCAGATTTTCAACATAGGCATTTTGGGACCTCAGCTCATGAACAGTGTCACTGGGATTTTCTTAATCTGTCCCAAACACGGATTTCCCACAGTGACTGAGCTATTCTGTGCCGGAAGTACAAAAACACATTTTGGCCACGGTGTGAAAAATGACAGTTGTACTGTTCATAAGGAGGTGTGGAAAATGCCAATGTTGAAAATCTGGACTGAAAATATTACAAATTCGTGAACTTACAAGGGTGCGTGGAAATTGCACAATGCATGCTTGTAACACAGTCATTTTATGGATGTTTGTCACTAAATTTTCAACATAGCCAGCGTAAGACCTCTGCTCACAAACAGTGTCACAGTGATTTTCTTAATATGTCCTGAACATTGATTTTACACACCGACCATGCCACTGTGTGCTACATGTGTGAAAACACATTTCAGGCAAGATGTAAAAAATGACAGTTGTACTGTTTGTAAGGAGGTGTGGTAAAATGGCAATGCTGAAAATCTGGAGTGAAAATATTAAAAACACTAGAAGTTATGAGCGTGCGTAGGAACTGCACAATGCACGTTCGTAAAATAGTAATTTTGGGGAATTTTTTCACCACATTTTCAACATAGGGTTTTTGGGGGCCTACCTCGTATACAGTGATGTCACTGTGATATTCTTAATCTGTCCTGAACATTGATTTCGCACACTGACCACGCCATTGTGCGCTACATGTGCGAAAACACATTTCAGGTGAGATGTGAAAAATGACAGCTGTACTGTTCATAAAAAGGTGTGGTGAAAGACTTCTGGTTGTGATGGCTGCTGAATAGACATGCAGTTTATATCTCTGCTAACCCTCCCCACTCATCACAGCAATTTCATTCTCATTATTTGCCTACGTTCACCAGGAGATGCGGTATTTACTGGGTACTAACCTCTACAGCTCTATTTTCCACAAATCACCCTGTTTATGGATGCGGACATGAAGATCCAGCAGCCTAAGCATATGCCACCCCCGTCTCCAGACAAAATCAAGCCATCAAAGAGGAACAAAATGGGAGACTCAGCTGAGGCGACCCCGCCTGCTCCCCAGGCCTTACTGACCGAAGCAACATTCTTCGAAGGTCTGGCTCCAATAAAAGAATCACTACAAGCCGTAGTAGGGGATATGCAATCTTTAAAAGCCTCCCTGAACCAGCGTACCATATGTACAGGGGACAACAAATCCAGAATATCATCGCTGGATGACTGGAGGTTGCACTTGGATCCTGAAGTGGTTACGCCCTGACAGTGTTTACACAAAGCCGAGGACAAACTTGAAGACCTAGAGGGCCGATCATGTAGGAACAACCTGGTGATCCTAGGACTCCCAGAAGGAGAAGAATGGATGAACCCAGTTTCTTTTGTACAAAAACTGTGCAGCAAAATAGCTGGCCCCTCGCTGAATGGCCCTATCTATATCATAGAGAGGGCCATCGCTCTCTTCGGCCCATTCCACCCCATGGATCTCCCCCACATCCTTTAATCTTTTGCTTTCTCAACAATCTGGACAAACAATTTATCCTAGACAAGGTGAGAGAAACCAAGGATATTCAGTGGGAAACTAAAAAAATTCGAGTGGCACAAGACCTACCCTTGTCGGTGAGGCAAAAACGTATGGAGCTTCATCCGGTGGTCGTGAAGCTGATTGCAGCTGACATCAGGTTCAGAATGCGCTATCCTGCAATACTTCAAGTGCAGCATGATGGTAAATGGCTATCTTATGAATCTCAAATCGATGCCAAGACCGAACTCAAGAAACTGTTCCCCGATCTTTTAAAGTGAAAACACCCCAGGCTTATGAGGTCCCTCAGCCAGGTACTGATAGCGATCATTTGGCCTAACTTTTGACTGCAGTTTTGGTCCTATTCCTGCTCATTTACTACTAACTCCCCACTATGGTCAGGAATTCCAGTCTATGCCCTCCTGGAGTAAAAAGGGGACATTAACTCCATTGTCCACTGTATCTACAGAGAAAAGGACGCCGTGCACCAAGGGCTATGTAGACTTTACTAGTTAGGCCTCCTTAGACTATCGGAGTGGTTAGATCTCTCCACGGTCATTTCAGAGCCCAGCTCAGTATCTCAGTTATGTAATTTCACAATATAGCATGTTCCGTTGTTGTGTGTTATAGACAAGGCCCCTAGAATTCTGCGGCCGCAGAATTTTGCGCAGAACTTGCACTCTTCTTGGTGATTTTTTATTAATATTTCTGTTTATACATAGAATCTGGTTCCCTTCGACACTTTTTATATCCAAAACCCACCTATATGTTCAGAATGATATATTATCATTGCTATAACATCATACATTAGCTAATGAAATGGCTGCATTCTGCAACAGAAATGAACAGTCACTTATCTACCACAGCTCCCACTGCCAAAGACGGTGGCACAGCACATCATGCACGGTGATATTTGCTCAACCTGCACTACAGCCTAATACAATTTTCAGTCTTATACTGTTGCACTAAGGCCAACTTAAACAAAACCTTGTCAATAGCACAGACCTGTTAAGTCCATACCTTACTTTGTACAAACCTATTTGTGACTTTAAGGCATAGAGATGCCATCTGAAATGAATAACTGGTAATATGAATTTAACTCTCTACATTTTTAAGAAAAATAAAGAAATTATGCCCAGAAAAGTGAAATATAATAATGTATAGACCTGTTGAAAGAACAGACCTTTTAAATAAATAATTGCACTGTACGCATTTTTGCCAGGGTTATTGATTGCATATTGTCATTGGTTGAGAGAATCACCTAAAAGTTATTGAGAAATGTTGTATGCAGGGACAGCTGTTGGGCCAGAGGGTAGCATGCTGTGTTTTCAAAGCCGACCTGTATAAATGAGGATGCAAGTTCATGGAAATTAAAAAATAAATAAATATATATATATATATATATATATATATATATGTATACACACACACACACACACACACACACACACATATACACACACACATACATACAGTATCTCTGTCTCTCTCAACACACACAAACACACACATATTTGCATGTATGTTACAGATTGTAGATAAATATATAAGTGATACACAGTGGGAACCTCATGAATGGTGTAGAAAGCACATACAAATATATAAGTGATAGACAGTAGAAACCTCATTAGTGGGATAGATAGCATGCATATAGAAATACCCTATTTATCACGTAAGATCACCTCTGCATATGTCATTTATACAGCAGGCTAGGACCTTAAGGGAGAGACATTTGTTTTGCTTCTTTAGGCATACAATTATTTTTATAAGTCTGTTATCCTGATTGCTATAACCACTGCCATGAAAGTGAAGTTAGGATGACAAGCTGACACTGTGATGTGGTAGTTAGTTAGTGCCGCAGAACTTCTGCAGAATTTACAAACCACCGCTGCAGAAGTTCTGCAGCAAATGGTAGTCTTGCCGCAGAACTTGATCCCACTCTGCCGCAGGAAAGTAGGGGCCCTGGTTATAGATTCATAAAGGTAACTGAATTTAAGTTAATATTAAAAGTTGGCTACAGTTTTCTTCAGTCAGCTGTTGAGAGGGGAGGGGGGGAGTAAGGATGCTGCGGGATATTTGGCAGTTAGTTAACTTCGCAGCCAATAATTGGTGAGGAGGGCAGTCTAATGGACTGAGGGTCTTTTGGCTTTTTAATTTGGGGGTGTTATGGAGGGGGAGGGGGGTTAACATTTTCTCAAGATCTCAGTTTCTCAGGGGAAAAGAAATGAAGGGGGAGGAGAGTGGGTATCTTCCCAAGTCAAGTAATCTGTGCTCCATCTATGGTTACAAGATTAGATGTTTCATTACAACTTAATGTGGCTCCACTTAATGTATACTATGAGAGGACCTTAGTAGTATCTAGACATCCTTATCTGTATTTCTTCTTTGGCAACGCTGTACTCGGGCCAAGATGGTGTGCTTTGTCTCTTGGAATGTGAAAGGAGTCAGGAGCAGGGTCAATCATTACCAAATCCTTAGGCACCTTGACTCGTTAAACAGCAAGATTGCCTTCCTTCAGGAAATGCACTTGCTGGAATCAGAGGCAAACTTATTTAGAAGGTGTCAAATGGGCCAGCTGTATGCTGTGGGTAATGCCAACACTCAGAGAGGTGTAGCAATTGCTAATACAAAAGGCACACCCTTTCAGCTACAGAAGTCCCATATTTACCCCCAAGGGAGAATTATACATTTATATGGCATATTGAACCACTCAGAGGTATTACTGGGATCAATCTATTGCCCCAATATAGACTCTCCAGACTTTTTCTCTGCCCTCTCATTCACTTTAGGTTCCTTCCCAAAAGTGCCAACAATTTTGGCTGGAGACTGGAATCTTGTCCAATCTCCAGAATTGGACAGGTTGGGTATATATGGCAAAAAATCTCTATATCCAGCTCAAATAGCTCTTAGAGAGCTTGTGGCAGACCACAGACTTACTGACCCATGGCACCTTCTAAATCCTGATGCTAAACAATTTACATTCTATTCTCCTGCTCACAGGTCCCTATCACATATAGATTACTTCTTTGTGAACAGCTTAGTTCTCGCAGGGCTAACTAGCAGTGGAATTATCCTTAGAACCCTCTCGGACCATGCTGCAGTATGGTTAGAGGGTACCCTACCCCATGCACCAAGCAAAGACAGCAGCTGGAAGCTGAATATACAGATGCTCCAAGATTCAGAAATAGTGCAGACCCTAAAGGAAACCATAGAACGGTACATATACCATAACTACAATTCCATCCCAAACATAAATAAAATATGGAGTGCACTAAAATGTGTAGTAAGAGGTGAGTGCATACGCTTAGTTACAATCAGGAAAAGAAAGAGGGACGCCCTCTCTTCTTCCCTTTTGACTCAGATTCAAACTCTGGAAGACAAGCTACCTTCTGATCCCAATGAAGAGACTCTGTCCCATTTGGCCTTATTTTGGAACCAGTACTCAGAAACCTTAAGAGAAAAAGCGCAGTTTGCGCTGTTCAAATCCCGGTCCAGATACATTGAGCAGGGAGAGAAGGCGAGTCACCTATTAGCATTAAGATTAAAAAAGCAAGAGGAATCTAGAACTGTAATTGCCCTGAACTCCCTCAAGGATAACACACTTCTCACCAAACCGAGGGAGATAGTCATGGAATTCAAAGAATTCTACAAGGCCTTATACTCACCCCCAACCCACCCCCATCGTAACAGAAATTCAGGACTACCTACAAAGGACTCATCTTCCATTGCTTTCCCAAATCCATAATGTGTCAGGATCACTGGAGTCACCTCAGATGAAAAGCCAGTCCTCTCAGGTGTCCCCCAAGGGTCAATATTAGGACCACTACTCTTTTCTCTCTTTCTTAATGGTCTCCCTAGCATCTGCCAAAAGAGAATATTACTTTATGCGGATGATGCAGTACTATTTTCAAGGAACTGAGATACTAGCCTACTAGAGAGTCACCTTCAAAGTGACCTCAGGTGTGTTGAAGATTGGTTCCGCTCACATAAACTGGTTCTGAACTTTAGCAAAACTAAGATTATGACATTCTACAACCCACGAAGCAAGTACAAAACTCTGATCTTCAACATCAAGAACCATGCAGGGGCCTCACTTGAGCATGTTCCTGAGTTTAAATACCTTGGCATCACCCTGGACAGCTCACTTTCATACTCACATCAATAGATTGGCCTGCTCCACAAGCACAAGCATTGCCTGACCCCTGAAGCCCTTAGGCTGGCTATCTATAGCTCTGTCACCTCCATCATTGTCTATGGTCTTGCCATCTACGTCTCTGCCTCCCCTACAGCTCTCCGGAGGATATCTGTGACTCTCTACAAAGCCTGTAGGCTCCTTACAGGTGCCCCCCACCTAACTCACACCTGTGACCTATATGGCCAGGCTGGATGGCTACCTCTCCAGAGCAGAATACAGTACCAGACCTATCTACTCACCCAAAAAATTCTCCTTAGGCACATGCCGCCTGGAGTTGCAAAACTCCTCACTGCCCACAGCAGCACCCAATCTACACGGAGAGCTCTGCAACAGATGTTTCAGGTCCCCAGGTGCTGGACCACTATGGGGCAGAGATCATTCACACACAGGGCACCTCAGTATTACAATACCCTTAACAAAGAAGCACTTACAGCTGCGACTCTTGGTCCCTTTAAAAGGGAACTTCTGTGCTCCATTGCCTCAACCACACAGTGTGACTGCCTCTCCTAAAGAATAGTCTTCACCTTGTATCGGTGACAGTGGTGCTCTGGGTTCCTGCCTCCTGTCCCTCTTTTGTCACCCCCCCTGCACTCCTCCCTTTACCCACCCCTCCCCTCTCAGCTGACACTAGGCCTGAGCCACCATCACCGATCTCATGCCACCCACCCCTTCTATCTGACAATGACATTGCCTGCTCACTCCTCCCTACCTCTCTCCACTCCATGTGCAGTTCACCATCTAAACTTACTCATACTGGCTATTGCTGTCTCTCTCTGCAAGCCACTGTACATACCATGTTTAATTCAACCTTGAAATGTAATATATGTATCTATTGTTTCCTTTGTATTGTCATTCCCCTACATCCTTTGACGTGGAACCTTTGTAAATGAGCAGTCCCTGCTCAAAGGTACTTGTAATCCTAGAGTTTACTAAATAAAATAAATAAGAAAAAATAAATAAAGAATCACTGGTTAGTAAGATTAGCCAGCAAGAATTACCTGAAGCTATTCATTCTCTCCCCGTGGATAAAGCCTCTTGACTTGATGGATTCCTGCCCCGATTTTATAAAAAATTTGAAAAACAAATTGCTCCCTTGCTATTGCAGATGTGCAACAATTTTTGTGACTCAGGGATAAGAGATGAATCCCTATTAGAAGCTCATATTAATGTCCTCCCCAAACCAAACAAAGATAAGAATAAAGTCACTATCGCTTCATATCCCTAATGAACTACGACATCAAGCTTTTTGCTAAAATCCTGGCTGCTAGACTAGCTAGGGTATGGACTCCCTTGCTTAGTTTAAAGCAAGTTGGATTCATGGCAGGTTGATCCTCAGCTGACCACCTGAGAAAGTTGTTCCACATCTTCTCCGCATCCAGGATGGCTCACCTCCCCATGGCATTAGTGTCCCTGGATGCAGAGAAGGCCTTTGACAGAGTTAGTTGGCCCTTTTTGTTCAAAGTGCTAGACAGCTTCGGATTTCCCAGCAAGTTCGTCCAATGGATTAAAGTTCTTTACACAAACCCTCAGCAAAAATTTATTGCAATGGGGTCTATTCCAATCCTTTCTCATTACAGTCAGGTACCCGACAGGGCTGTCCTCTTTCGCTGATGCTGTTTAACCTCTACCTTGAACTGCTACTTTATAATCTTCAAAACTCCCGCCTCATAGCGGGTATTCAAGTGGGCCACGTGAATCTTCGCTTCTCAGCCTATGCGGATGATATCTTGTTGCATTTAAGAAATCCGGAAGCTTCACTTCCTGCTGCCCTGGACATTATAGATTCCTACGGATCATTGTCCAACTATAAATTAAATAAGGATAAATCCACAATAATGCCGTTAAATTGTCATGCAAGCCATGCTCAGGTTGATAACCTGCATCTGGATTGGGCCCCTCAAATTAAATATTTAGGGCTCACTATTTCTCAAGATGTGGCTCAAATAAAGAGGCTTAACCTAGAATCCCTTTTAGGGACCATTAAACAAGATCTGGACAGGTGGGACCCACTATACCTCTTGCTACAAGGGAGAGTTAGCGTAATTAAGATGAATATCCTTCCCAGGATATTCTACCCCTTAAATATGCTTAATTTCCACCTTCCTTATTCCTGTTTCTGGAAACTTCATAGCATTATCTCTCAATTTTTGTGGAGATGGAAACCTCCAAGAAGGTCATATATCAGGCTAGGAGCGGCTAAGCAACATGGAGGTCTTAGGCTTCCTAATTTTTACCACTACCACTTAGCAAGCCACTTAGCCAAGTACCTACGTTGGATGTCCCCTGACTCTCAGCCCCAGGTGTCTTCCCATATTCCAGTTTGGCTGCAAATAGAATGCCACCTGATTCAACAGAGTGGCATCTCCCCCTCCACCATCCTGTATACCACCGCTGAAACGTGTCTCCCTTTCATCAATAACGAGCTGATAATAAAGTCCATCAAAGTACACACCCAATTGTGTAAGGCCATCAATTATGATAATGTTAAGGACATTTCCCAGCTTCTATACATGAATCCTAATTTTAGAATAGATGGACAATACCTCAAGCAATTTGTGAAGACCCAGAAGAGGGAAATGAAAATTTTGGACCTTTTAGTGGAGGGAAAACTCAAAACTACCCCGAAACTCCTTCCTATTCTGAGTTTGTCTGAGAGGCAGATTTTTCGTGGATTCCAACTTAGACATCTACTAGTTAATAAACTGGGAATGGAAACATGGGATGTTAACCAATCTGAGTTCATTGATTCACTCCATACCTTGGCTTGGCAGCCCCATGTGGTTTCCAGATTACAGCTGCACTGTACCCTGCCATTTGCCCTGAAATATTGGGTCACTCTACATACTGGGTAGAACAATTCCCTAATAGGGTGTTCAACTGGGATAAAATTTGGCAAGTGTTTTTTTCCTACACATCCAATGATAGACTCCGGATAATATAATTTTACATACTGTATAATATTTACTTTACCCCCTCTTAACTAGCAGCCATGGGGAAATTGGAGGATAACAAATGTTTTAGATGCAATAAATCAGAAGGCACTCTGCTTTATGTACTGTGGGACCGCCCAAATATTAAGTCTCTGTGGAGGGAGATACAAGGTACAGCAGACCCCTTATTAGGCCTTGAATCGTTATTTACACCCGAGGTCTGTGTAATGGGTGATTACTCCCAGGTGCCTGTTAAAGAAAGAAGGTTCAACTTAGCCATAATCTCATACTCAGTTAAAAAACTGATATTGAAGTACTGGAAGGATTCCTCAATGATTACCTATACTGAGTGGTTGAATGAGTTACTGTTTAATCTTAGGGTAGAAAAGATGATGGTATCTTTCAGGCATATACCTAATAGTTCTGACAAAAAGTGGGGGAAGCTATATACATTGTATTCAACCCCATAGTGCTAATAGTTAAAATTCAGTGCGTAGCCTCGTATGGTATTATTCATAAAGTCTCTAGATGGCCCGCAATGCTGCCTCTCTGAACTATGTTTTGACCTGGTCCACTTTTACAGGTTGCCTAGTAATTTTAGCCCTTTCATTGGAGTCTTTTCTACCTGTCTTAATTTAACCAGTCATGTCCTCAAGGGTGGGAGGAGGGGGCGTTCTCCTTCTAAGTTTTTCTTAAGGGGAAAGATAGGAAGGAGGGGATTAGGAGGGAGTAAATGGGGGGGGAGGGTTGATTGGGCTTTATTGAGCCAATGTAACCTGAAGGCTCCAACCTTTCTGTTCATGCATCACAATGTTATTTGTATTGCCTCATGTATCTCAATGTAACTTTGTTCAAAAGATATAATAAAGCATCTTGAATTTAAAAAAAAAGGTGTGGTGAAATGGCAATGTTGAAAATCTGGAGTGAAAATACTAAAAATACTCGAAGTTACGAGCGTGCATTGCGCAGTTCCTGACAGTCATTTTGATAATTTATTATAATTTTCAACATAGGGTTTTTGGGGCCTACCTCATGAACTCAGATATCTGTCATTTTGTTAATCAGTCCCAAAAGGTGGTTCCATGCAGTGACCATGAAATCACCTTTCAGTACCGAATAACAAAATGACAGTGACTGAGCTCATGAAGTGGGGTCCCAAGAACCCTATGTTGAAAATTTGGTGAAAAAATTCCCAAAAATGGCTGAGATATGCACAAAGTTGAAAAAAAAAATGTATGCCATTATACAGCTTACCAGCATTTCTTCAGGGTCGGCTTCGAAGAGTGCAGATGTGCTCACGGTCCACTGAAGATCATCACGCTGGGCTCCAGAGGTAAGTATTGGGTGAGGTGGGGGTGTAGGGAGGTGGGGTACGTAGAGGGTTGGTGTGGGTTGGGGGAGTGTGTAAGAGAATCAGCGAGGGACTTTTTTTTCTTCTAGGTCTTTTTTTTTTTAAAGATGACAGGGGCCATTTGCCATGCTGGGGTGGGCTCCCAATGTGGCACCAGGCAGTTTGTTTGGGGGGCAGTGGAGCTGATGGGGGACTGGGCACCCCCCTTGGCCATACAGTGTGCTGGGGGGACGCATGAGCTAGGGGGGTGCATTATGCAGACAGGGATTGGGCTACCCCATCGGCAAATGAACTGGGAAGGGGGTCATGCCGACAGGGGGATTGGGCACCCTATTGGCTTTTTTTTTATTTTTATTTATTGAAATGTTTCACCAAGAAGACTCATTGAATGATGGGTGGTGGCCTTCCTTCAGCTTCCTGGGGACTGAGAGAGGCTGATGGAGAAGCCGTCGCCATGGGGACACCATGCAATCCGCTGTTTTGGTAGCTTGTAATGCACCAACACAAGCTGATTGTGTGGTGAAGTGGCCCAGTTTCTTGACACATTGTGACATGCTCCTTAACTGCTGACACAGTATGTTTCTTGCACATGCGTGCAAGCAACACAAAAAAAGCATAAACAAAAAAGGAAACTGTACTCTAAACTTAAGAAGAAACCATCACAGAGTACAGCAGGAAGTTATACTGACAGTGTCAGTGGCTCAGCAGGTAGCACACTCACCTCTGAGGCCAGGAGATCAGAAGGCTGTGGGTTCTAGCCCCACACCAGGTACGTGGGTTAATATCCCAATACTGACACTGCAGTGCAGCATGAGGGGGTGCTGCACTCCTGAGGTGCTGTCTTTCGGATGAGATGTTAAACCGAGGTCCCATCTGCCTGTTCTGGTGGTAGTTCAGGTGGATGTTAAAGATCCCATGGCACTTCTCGAAAAGAGTAGGGGAAATTTTTATTAGAAACAAAAACTAAATACAAAGACACAGCATAAACACATGTATCAAATATCCATATGTCCCCATAAGGAAAATAAAAGAAACAAAAGGCACGACTATTAACTACAGAAACTATGCTATTGAAACCATCATAAAGCATACCTAAATAGAAAAAAGTCAAACAATGAACTCGGAGTTCTCCATAGAAAAATTAAAAGAAAAAGGAAAACACAAACCACATATTTGCAAGCATATGTCAAGAAAATAAAATAAAAAACACTTTCCATCAGAGAACTGTGTACCTAAAACAAAAAAGTCCAACTGGTATATACCAGGTAAGGTTGCCCCTTCAAGTAATGGGAGCATCTGAATCTGTAATCCATGGTAGACCTCTCCATTTAGTTAACCAAGGAGTTTCTTGCAAAGATTGCCACTCAGTGGTACAAATCATTTTCAAATCTTTGGTTATTTTCCCCAAAATTCCAAGATGTGAGGTCTGCTTTTGCTGTAAGGTAAATAAACAGTGGGCGTTCCATATTTGCCACTTACATACAGTGAATATTACTTCTAACATCTCACCATCCCATGCTTGCCATGATCTTGATATCTCACCGTATATTAAATTATCTAGGGGATATAGAAGCAAAAATCGGGGCCTGCCATGTGGTGGCTAGAAGATCCCAAAATCCTATAATAAAAGAACAGTGGAAAAAGAGGTGTTCTACTGTTTCAATCTGGGTAATACATTCCAATCACCTGCAATATCTGTCACACAGCTGCTTATGCTTATGGTTGCCCTTTGCATTGAGTTTACCATGGCAACTGAGCCAGTGCAGATTCCACATCTGGGGGGGGTCCTGGAATTTCACAAAAACTGAAGAACACGCATTCTCTTATCTTCTGGGCAGCGATCAACCATTATTGGTACTCGGCAAATTGTACCCAGTAACTCAGAGTACACACATTTCCTCTGCCCAGAAATTATCCCGAAAAGTTGTCACCTTCCATTGCCTTAATCTGGAAAACATCTCTTTCCAATATGTTGGGGCTGTTTGCAACTGTCTAACCACCTTTAAAGTTCCCCCTTCCCACATCCGAAACCATACCTGAATTGTATCAAAAACTCAAGGTTCCCATCCTTTGCCAGTATGAATTAAAACTGGGCAAAGATTAGCCATAAAAAATATACTATTAAAAAAAATTAACGGGTGAATCATGTTCAAACCCCTCCTGATTAACTGGTAGATATAACTTATTTTGTTGAATAGGGTTGAGCCTACTTCCCCACACAGCTTGGAAAAAAGTGTTCAGTAGTCAAGTCTCTAAGGTCTTTGGTGGTGGAAAAATATAAACTAATAAACAAAAACACTGGCACCAGATAGGTTTTAATTAAATACACTCTCTTTTTTTTCCCCATTTTCCATCTATTCCAATCAATCACTTTTCGTTGTGCTATTTCCAGCTTCTCCTCCTAATTAAAGAGGTCTGGACGTTCCATTCCAAAATGAATTCCCAAAATCTTAATTGCGCGTGTACAAAATGTGATTCCCCCTATATTTACCGGGGTATGGCTATCCTGTCCACCCTCTGTCCTGTACATTTGTGGAGGTTAAGACTCGCTCCCGCCACTGTTCCAAAAGTGGAACACAGCTGCAAGGCTGCCAGTATGGAGGCTTCATTCCACATCAGTAAACACATGTCATCTGCGTAAGCCATAACTGGGCAGACTTGTAATGTGGAGGAGAACACAAATGGAGAAAGAGCTCGGGAGTTCTGTAACAAGTGCAACAATGGATCCAAAAAAAACACATACAAAATGGGGCTGAGGGGGCACCCCTGTCTTACCCCTCACTTAACCCCAACCAGTGGACCACACCATCCATTAACTATAGGAAAAACTGTTGCAGTTCTATAGAGAGGGTCTCCAATTTGTCAACACTTTTTTTTCTTTTAACTTTCTCTTTATTACTCCCCCCCCGGCCAATGACACTCCTCTCTTCGGGAGTCGCTTATGCCTTGTACGTCCCCGCTCTCCTACCTGACCCTTTCTGAGCAGTCTCACCACCCATGGAGCCTTGGTTTACCCCCCTGGTGGGGTCAAGGTGGGGGCCTTTACCCTGTGCTTCCTTGACTCGTTGGGATGCCGGTTCAGTGGCAGGTAGGAGGCTTTGGGGATCGGGGCTAGCGCTCTGTCTACCAGAGAATGCTGCAGCCATTTTTCCCATTTTTGTTGTGGATGTCGCATGATCCCCTGATGTCAGGGTGCATAGCGCCAATGCCCGCGATGTCCTCCCCTCTCTGTACCTCAGTGTATGCTGTGCCCCAGACCTCCTTCTGGGGCCAGACTTGTACCGGGATGTTGATCCCCTTCCCTCCCTGGAGAAGAGCTGTCCTTGGGATGCTCAAGCCTTCTCCTTGGCCATCCCTCCAGCTTCCCAGGCTCATTCCCAAACCTGGGTTGCTGGCGTCGCAAGCTGAAATCCAACTGCTATGCTGGTGGGCCAGCTGTCATCACTTTTTTATCCCCTTTCTTAAATAAATATATTAGGGAGCCCATGTTTAAATTTAACGGCAAAGATGAACTTTGTGAAAGACAGTTATAAACTTGGGTCAATTCTTCCCTCCAATATGGGGCCAAGAACTTATATAGCTCTGATGGCAAACCATTGGGGCCAGGGGCCATATTTGCCTTTAAAGTCCATATAGTCTCCTTGACTTCTGATGGAAGTATGTCCAAAACAAGATTTGCACTATCCTGTGAGGAGATACCAGGAAAATCAATGTGGGATAACTACTTGGTAGCTTGTACAGTATCAAAGGCTATTGGGATAAATTTCTTCCCAGTATAATCAGTAACTACCGCCATAATCTTAGCCTGAGTCTGTACTGTCTGACCCTGATCATCATATAAGGATAACATTTCTTTATGACCAATACGTGAATTACAGGTTTCAAAGGGGAGCACTGAGTCAATGAACTTGTTGTACCAAACTGTCGTTGACATCGAATAGATTGAGCTTTTTCCATATGAAACTGTTGCATTTTAGACTTAAAAATTTGAATCTGTGGTATATAGTTATGTATGGTTGTACTGGACAATGTAAATAATCTCTGTTGATGGGTTTGAATCGCTAAATAATCCTTATATATGGTCATGCAAACATTCTTACTATATTGTTTCAAAAAGAAAACTAGATCCCGTTTAGTGTCTAGCCACCACTGCACTGCATCCTCATACAAAATAAATACCGATTTTCTGGTCACCACAAATTCAGTCAAAAACAGTTTAAAACCTATATTCGCCAATGCAGAGGAATTCATTTTCCAGATACCAGGTCCCTTCTGGACATTACTAACGTCTCCAATTTCAACAGACACCATCCTATGATCTGAAAATTCAGCTATCTTCACTTCAACCCTCCTAATAGATAATTGATAAGAGATAAACAAAAAAATCAATCCTAGTAGCCAGGTTTCCTTTATAAAAAGTTGATGTATGTTGCCCAGTATGTGATGCAAAGGAATCACCAAGTTTGACTGTCTTTATCATGGAGGTTAAAAAAAGGGAATCTGAATATAATTTAGCAGTTTTAGAAGTGTGTGTTTTATCTTTTAATGATAAACCACAATTAAAATCACCACCAAAAATAACAAACTGCAAGGTGTGTACAAAAGGCTGTAGAGTTCTGAACATCTCAACTCAAATCGTTTGGTTTGTGGGGCATAACAATTAATTAATTGATAGGAAACCTGCTGAAACTTAACATCCAGTATAAGAACTCATCCAGGAACCATGTCATATAATTTCACTAATGCTATCTCCACTGATTGGAACAAAATTCCCACCCCTGAAACAGCTTCCTGACCTACTGACCAAAATGATGGACCCGGGTACCATGCCCTAGTGGCTTGCATCACTTCGGGCAGTGTGTGGAATCTAACATCTTGCAAACAAATAATTCCTGAAGCATACAGTAGTAAATAAGAGAAAACTAAATCTCGTTTAGCTAGATTTTTGATACGGTTTACATTAATAATGTGAAAGGCATGCCCTGTATACAACATTCAGAAAGAAAAGTGAAACAGTGCCCTTATCACTTTAGTTTACCCTTGAGAGTAACGGACTCCTTGTGTTTAGTCTTAGCTTTTCTCTTATGGGCTTCAGTACGTTCCACTGGTGCCTCCATATCTGAAGTTTGATCTGGTATAGAGGACGGCAGAGATGAGGAGTCTGAATCATCCAAAGACTTCCCAGTGGACTGCAGTAGTTCATATTTGTTCAAAAGAGGGCATGTCTGTGAGTCCAGCAATCTTCTGCTATGAGTTACCCTAGGAATGGTAAATTGTGATCCTGTCTGTTGAGGTAGAAGGGGTGTCCTTATTGTCCCCAAGTTCTGTTTATCTGTAAGCCGTGGGTCTTGAGTAGATGGCAGTACAGTACGGGATCCTATTATACTGCCATAGGCCTCTGTCTTTAGTTTAGAGTTTAGCTCTTTATTAGTCCTGCAGCTCTTAATTTTTGGGGGAGCTTGATCAAATTAATTGTCCATTTCTTGACTTACTAATCCCCCTTCCCCTCAGTCTGAAACCTGAGCCCTCTTTCACCTCCCAGCTAATTCCTCCCTTTTTTCTCTCTACTTTTTTGTCTCCCCAGGGATTTAAGAGACCATACCTGCTGCTTCCCTAAAATGGCCATAGAGCTCCAACCCACCCCCAAAGAACTGGAATTTCAGCTACAGATCTCCTGCGAAGACCTCTCAACAGCCCAGTGACTGCTCCCTTTTCAAACACTGTGGCTTTTTTGCCACAGACAGGAGACAGAGCTAAAGTCTGATCAAACTTTTAAGGACTGGGAAATTTTTTTTCCCACCCACTCACCCTGGCCCCGACATAGGACATTTTTTTCCCACCCACCCCAACTCTGACCTCTAGTAAATGTTTGTTATCTCCACCCAGCCACATTCTGATTGGTACCAAGATGGGTCCTACAGGCAACCAACATAAGCTCTCACAAGATTAAATGGAACATATCTTCTGTCATTTTCTCTAAGGCTGCAGTAACTACATAGTTGCAAATCTCAGCCAATTTCTCTACCCAGTCAGCCTATCACTACTAGCTGACTACTATCCCAGCCCTTCTGTGCTACTAGTGTCATTGAATTTGTCAGGTCTATCCCTCCATTACTGCTTACCCAGGAGCCTCAATACTGAAGTTCCATATTCTGACTAGGATCCTTCCTGACCCATAGTGCCTCGACTATCTTGCTTACTTCTATAATAAAAACTACAAACCTGTCACTGGGGTTACTGAGCTTAATAAAAACAACACAAAAAATAAAAAGCTAGTTTACATCCCCATTCTCCCCCTGCTTGTCTGGGCTCTAATTACTTATCTCTGAGGGGATACTACTATTTACCTTTTTTCACTAAACTTAAGGCTCACTGGTGCACTACTATCAGCTCTGCCCCTTACTTCAGAGTCAAATTTTGGATGGCATGGGGAATTATCACCACCTTGTACATCGCAGTGGTCTTGGGCTCTGACCTCTTTCTACGCTGTTTTCACATGGACCCAGTGCATGGAGAGGATGTCCCCCACCACAAATGTCTGGACATATACCCCCAAACTAGGTTTAAAACCTCCCTTATCTATATGCAGGGTCTTAAACAAAAAGGAAACTTGTACAATCTAATGTTCTATCTCTGTAATAAAAGGAACAAGGCCCCTCTCCTAATACCATGGTCCCTGATTAGCTCATTGTTTGAGCTAATACTCCTACTCAATGGTGATATTGAGATGAACCCCAGCCCCAAGTGTCTCTGTTGCTTCAAGCAGCCAGGTGGACCCCTTCTGTCTGCCGGCTGCCTTCCACGCTGCACTGCCCACCGATCACCATACCGAAGGTACACTGCAGAAACTGGACTGTCCAGAACCATCGACTCTGCCTGCTGATGGGCTGCTACAGTTCTTGAATTCTTTGCTACTGCTGTTTCCTCTCTGGACTTTAAGCTAATGTTATATTCTGATTGTGGTACTTGTTAAGTCTCTCCAAATTGTCTTGTAAATCCTAACTTGAACACGAACCTAAGCCTGTTTACAGCAATTTTGCACTCCAAGGGTACTTTGAAGTGCAAGTTCAGTTAGGATGCAGGTTTGTAGATTGTAAAATATTACAGCTCTCTTTGCTTTAAGGTCCAGTGGTACGCTACCCTGGATCAGAAACTAAGTTTAAAGTGATACAGTTTTTTTTGTTTAGACCAGATTCCATTTGGGTCACAGTTGTAAGCTTTGCCCTGCAAATAATTCAATTTCTCTTTCACTTTCTGTCCTTCTGTCTCCTTGCTGCTTGAATTTTTACGCCCACACTCCCATCCCCCACCTCCAGCCTTTATTAAATATTCTCCTTCCCCCCTTGGCACCACCCCAGCAATGTTCACCCTCCCCTCTCACTAATATTGCAACTCCTCTTAAAGATACAGAGTGCAGCTATTAGGCCTAACACTTGTTCTGTCTTCCTTTTAAAGACATCTTCCTGTTTTCACCATCTGCTTGCCTATCAGCTTTGCTTAGTGCCTGCTCTGCTATCTACTGTGCAGTTCCATAACTGGGCTTCCTCTCTTGCTACCCTGAGTAATTTTCAAGTTGCCTTGGTACCCCCTGCCCTAGCTAATAACATCCTATCTTAACCTACATTTTATATCTTAAAATAGATCCACTGTGCCTGATCGTGCTCCCAGTGAGCAGCGCAGCTAATTCTGCCAGATGCCCATACCTCCATCCTCCTGACGAACAGGACACCTTCATATCCGGTTAAGTGTCCGGGCTAGCACTGTGCGGGTTTGATAGGTGGCCACCTGCTGCCACTCTCCTCTAACTGGACTGCTGCTGTCTGCTTGGCCACTGTTTGGCCCTGCCTTTTCTCTGTCAGATTATCAGTATCTGGGCTTTGGCACCCTCTGCTTTGCATTGACTTTTGCTGAACACTACTGCTATCTGTCTAGTCTCCCATTGGTTCCTTATAAAGTTCCATCACTAGGGGTGCCATCTAACATATCTTGAATAGGTCTTCATTTCCTCACTGTAATCTTTACCACGAGTAGAGCCTCTGGCTGGTCTGCTTTCCTAATTAACCTTTGTGGGGCTTTACTTTCTGCTTCTCTGATCCACTTCTTCTAAATAGTTGCTACGCTAGCAGGAAACACTTCATTGTTTTTGCTCTATCTCTAATTTCGGCCAAGGGTTAAAACGGTGGAACACGGTCACCCTTGGCAGACTTAATTTTACACACATTATCTCTTTATCCCTAAGAGCTAATCCTCTGTCTCAGTATACCACTAACCTTCCTACCCAAGTCAAATAGTAACAATATGGCGAAGTATAGTCTGCTATGGGCACTCTTGTCATTTGTCCTTTACTCAGCCTGGACACTGCCACATGGGCTCTCCCATGTAACCAAGTGGCAAAAGACTCCTCAAAGGCTTACCACAACTATATTTTCTCTGACTTGATTGCACAGACAAAGCCTGATCTTCAACCTAACCCTATCCTCCTTGTTAGAGGCAGCATCTATTACCCTCTACATGCCAGAAGGAAGCTGCCATGGAGATGTGCTTTCACCCTAACCTGCCACTGTGCAAGACTTTGGTTCCTAGCCATGATCATTATTCTGCTATCTGGGGACATCAAACTAAATCCAGGTCCACCTGCCTGTTTCTTTTCCCCAAATGAGTTATCTGGCATGTCCAAGAAAGGATTATTAATTGCCAATATCAATATCAGAAGTCTTACCTGTCACCATGCGGAACTCGAGGCCTGGGTGAAACTCTACAATCCTGATGTACTCTATCTCACAGAAACTTGGCTAAAACCCGTAATACCTGATGACGTATGCTCCTTGCCTAACTATTCCCTGTTCCGGCAGGATAGATCCTCATCCAAGCGTGGAGGTGGAGTTGCCCTATTCTTCAAAAAACACCTCAACATCTCTATTGTCCCGGCATCTGCCTCTCCCGCAGTGTGCGAATTCATACAGGCAACTATTGTATTGGGGGAAAAGAAGCTTCATATTATCTGTGCCTATAATCCCCCTGCTGAGGGAATAGTAGGTCTTCAAGAACTCCTTGACATCACCTCCCATACTATAAATCATAATGAGGCTGTCATCCTAGGTGATCTTAACCTCAGTTGGTTAGGGTCAGCTCAAATATCCTTGCAATCACTCACGCTTATTTATAATTTTCACCAGTTGATCTCTGAAGCGACTAGAGCCACGTCATCCCATCAAATGGGTACACTCCTCGACTGGGTGATGGTTAACCATATGGAACATGTGTCAAAAGCAGGAATCCTTGCAGATGCACCAACAGACCACTTACCCACTTTTTGTATCCTATCTATGGTTGTGCCTCCATCTCCTCCATCAAGACTAATCACGTTTACAAATCTAGCTCATATTGACCAGGATGCATTTCTCTATGATGTCTCCAATATCAACTGGGCAGGTATCTATCAGACAAAGGATGTGGAGGTTGCTCTACAGATATTCATAAATGAATTTCTTACCATTCAATATAAACATGCCCCAAAGACTACTAGGAGGGTCAGAGGAAAACAGATGAGGTGGCTGCATAAAGACCGCCTTGCTAATCTGGCCAGAGGGACAAGCTTTGGATTCGCTACAAACAAACTGGCCTACAGTCAGATCTTATTGTCTATCGTGAACTAAGGAACAGATGTAAGAGACAAGCTAGAGCTGCTAAAAGCAAATACTGCAAGGACCTTCTACAAAGCTCAGCCTGCGACCCGAGGAAATTCTGGGCCCATGTCAAAACATTTCTCGGTACTTCACAGTTGGTCACTCCTGATGAAACGATCATAAATGGGGCACATTGTAATGACCCTAGGACCATCTCAAACAGTTTTAACAATCTTTTCTCTGATCTGTCATACTATACCTTGGCTTTACAACCTAGTGGATCGCACTCCAATCTTCCTACCACACTACCATTACACAACCATACTGCCCTATCATATGATGCTCCTCCAGCACCACCATTCTATTTCAAGGCTTTATCAAGAGTGGAAGTTCTGAAATTAATGAGATCCATATCTGCCAATACCAGCTCTGGTTCTGACTCACTAGAACCTCATCTTCTTAAGCTGGCTGCTCCACTCATTGCCTCTCTGTTTGCCAGAATCTACACTTTATCCCTTATCCATAGCACTGTGCCAGACCTATGGAAATCTGCAAGAGTAACACCTGTCTTTAAAAAAGGTGACCCAAAGGACATGGCTAATTACAGACCTATAGCAATTCTCTCTGTCCTTAACAAGATCCTAGAGAAAATAGTTGTATCACAGACCATTGACTACCTTACACGCTACAATCCCCTCTCAGACACCCAGCATGGTTTCAGAAAAGGTCATAGCACCACCACGGCTCTTCTTCAACTAACTACTGATATTCTGTCCAACATGGACTCTGGAAAACTCACAGGTGCCATCTTCATTAATCTCACTAAGGCTTTTGACCTTGTAAACCATCCCCTGCTTCTCTCCACTGTCCATAAATTCCATTTCTCTACCCCTGTTGTGGACTGGTTCTGTAACTACCTGTTAAACAGGTTGCAAGCTGTCAAATTTAACTCCTCCCTGTCCAACACATCTACTATCAACCTTGGGGTCTCCCAGGGCTCTATCCTTGGGCCCCTTCTGTTCTCAGTTTTTATCAACAATGCAGCTGAGGTCCTGGAATCCTGCTCAGCTATTCTCTACGCTGATGACCTGATCATCTACACTAGTTCTTCTAGTATTGCCTGCATAAACACATCACTTAGTTCAGACTTCAATAAGGTCTTAGACTGGCTACTAGACTGTAAGCTTGTACTAAATGAAAAGAAAACGAAAGCCATGCTCCTAGGTTCTGCACCAAAGATTAAGACCTGTTCTAGTTTGCTGGAGGTTCTTCACTCAGGAGGATTTCCACTTGAAAATGTTACTTCCTTCAAGTACCTTGGGATCCTCCTGGACCAGTCCCTGGATTTTAATCTTCACATTCAGTCCTCGTGCAAAGCTGTAAACTTGAAACTAGGAGTAGCTTACAAAACGAGCTACATGCTTACACCCTCAGCCAAATTAGCAATTGCCCGAGGTATACTGCTCCCGACCGTTACTTATGGTGCTTCTATTCTTACCTCTGCCCATAAAACCTCCCTACTAAAATGGGACGTAACTTATAACAATACATGCCGATTTGCCTCTGTCGCCTCAACTCAAACATCACTGACTTCTTTATAAGGATCTGAATTGGCTCTCACCCTCTGCCAGTAGACAATACTACCTTGGATCACTAATGGACTCGCTCATCCGGGGAAAAAAAATCCCAGCTGGTGGCGTTGCTGGTCCCTCACCATCCTCCCATGGCCTGCGATCAGCTGACAAATCCTTGCTCTATGTTCCGAGATGTCAGATGACTAAAGGCACAGGGGCCTTCCAATTCTCTGCTCCCAGGCTATGGAATGCTCTTCCACTCAATCTCTGGCTGTCTCAGTCTCACTTTGGATTGAAAAGTGAATATCGTCGTCCTCTATCCTTAGCTGATGCTTGTACTTGCTTTGACCCAACCTGAAGCTCCTGAGACTTACCAGTAATGTCACCCCTGCTCTAATCCAGCTCCAAGACTGTCTCCTCTTCCCCTCCCCATATTTTTCCTTCTCTTTGTAAATAACTTCTTGACTACTAGCTCTCTTCCTTCTCGAACCTTGTTGCTGACCATCCACTGTTGTTTTGCCAGTTACCACCCCTGATCTTCCTTCTGTCAGTCTTTCTTGTTATGTTTGAACATTCCTCACATTTCTCTCTCTACAACCTTACTATCTTATTAACCCTTTCACTCCACAGGTTGGGTCCATGGTTTCTGCACGTATTATATCTTACTGCCATTATCTGTATAATGCTTGCCATTATTTTTTGTTGTTTCTACTCATTGTATTTTTTGTAGCACTGCTGTACTGTTCCTCTATTTGTATTATTGTACCCATGTTGATGTTGTTCAACTGTTCTCCTTTTGTTGTACTCTCCTGGGTCCTGCCTGAAAATAGTCATTTTATGGCTAGTGCACCTACGCAGTTAACAAAAACTAAATAAATAAAAAAAAAAATAAATAAAATAAAATGTATGCATTACCTTCTCCACCCAGCCCACCTGGGTCAATTCAAATGGGTTAAGAATAACCCATATGAACATCAACAGCCTGAGGCCAAAGATTCATGAACTGGAAGCCTGGGTGAATCTTTACTCCCCTGATGTTGTCACTATCTCGGAAACCTGGTCCAAACCACATGTACTAGACCATGAGATTGAGCTAAAAGATTTCAAGATATTCAGGCAGGATAGACTGGGCAAAAAGGAGAAGGTGTCCTGAGCTATGTTAGATCCTCCCTTATTGCTTCCAAGGTGGCAACCACTGCCCTAAACAACACCAGCTGTGAAACTGTATTCATAACTCTGTTGTTGGGAGGCACCAAACCCCTGATGATCAGATGAGTCTATAACTCCCCCCAAAGCAGCTGACAGAGCCCTAAACTCACTTCTCACAGTGCTACTCGACCTCCCCCAGGAGCAGAAGGTGATAATGAGTGATTTTAATATCCATTTGGGGCCCCAAATGAATGGAGAATTAAAGGAATTAAAGAATATACTACTAGAAACTGTCTAACTCAATTAATTCATGAGTACACCAGGCTGAACACCAAAACAGGAAACCACTCTACACTAGACCGGATCCTGGCCTCAAAGTCAGATAGCATTAGACTGGCAGGTACTTTTGCTGGTGCCTTAAGTGACCACTCACCAGTGTTTGCAATATGGAGAAATAAATTTCAAGCCCCCCCCCCACCCAGAATACTCTGGGCCTGGAACTTCTCTAACTTTGTCACAGGATCCTTCCTAGACACATTATCTGAGGTAAATTGGACCTGCATCAAAAAAAGCCTCAAACTTAGGTACTGCCCTTGAATTATTCATAAATAACTTCCTATCTGCAGCTAATAAGCATGCTACACTGAGGGTAAAAGGTCAGGGTGCTAGGTGGCTGTCCTGGGACCTGAAAAAACTCATGCAGGAGACAGACAGGACCAAGACCTGGCAGAACTACAGGGAATTATGAAATAAATGTAAAAGAGAGCTCAAATCTGCAAATAAATGATACATCAGAGATCTCCAGAAAACAAAATCTCTCCGACCCTAGAAAATTCTGGTCACAGATCAACACCCTCATCAAGGGTAGTCCTGCTCCAGGTGACTGTGCCATAATAGCTAAAGGTGCCTGCCTAAAGAATCCTGAAGACACCACCAATGCAATCAACTCCTCCTTCACAGACTTAAATAACTTCAAGACCCACCTTATGGGGGATCCCCGACCCTCCCAACCCGATTCTAATAACACTCCCCCTCCCCTAACTTTCACTTCAAGTTGTCTAAAAAAGAGGTCCTAAAACTAATCACAAACATAAAACCCCATGGCTCAGCTGGGCATGATGAGCTGGAACCAGGACTGTTCAAGATTGCAGCCCCAGCCATTGTCGCTTCTGTCTCATGGCTGTTCAACAGATTAGTGTTCCTCGAGTAGTATCCTACAAATTCGGTTACCATCACATACCATCATTTTGGTTGGATATCGGATAGTCTCAGATGGGGTAGACATCCAACCAAGGATCCAACCTCCCAGGATCCACTGTAAGTATCTGAGGTATCCAATGGATCTGACCAGGGAGCCGATGTATCCGACCATTGGATCCAACTATTCGTGGTGGGATCTGATGGATCTGACCATCGGATCCAACTATCTGAAGTGGGATCTGATGGATCCAACCACTGGATCCAGCTATCTGAGGTTAGATCTGATGGATCTGACCACCGAATCAATTCACCGGATCCTAGGTCAGATACCAGCACTATCCAATGGAGGATAGTTGGACCCACAAAAGCACTATCCAAGCAGCACTACAACAGATCCCTTCTTGAAGGGAACATTCCAACACTCTGAAAAGTTGCCATGGTGATGCCCATCCATAAAGGGGGATCACAGGAACACGTGGAAAACTATCATCCCATATCGATCCTTTCCATCTTAAGTAAGGTACTGGAGAGGGCCGTCTATAATCAACTAACAGAGTATATTGAGAGGAATAGCATATCTATGCCTAGAGAACATGGTTTTAGAAAAAAACATGGCATGAACACTGCACTTGTCTGCCTTACCGATCACCTCTTCATAGCTCTCGACAAGGGGCAGTTTACGGGATCTGTCTTCATAGACCTCACCAAGGTCTTTGACCTGGTGGATCATCAGTTACTCCTAGCAAAACTCAAACTTACAGGTGTAGACTGTTTGATAATTCGGTGGTTTACTGACAACCTTCAAGGGAGATCCAAATTTGTCAGATTGCAAGGTGCGCAATCTGAAAAAGGCTTAATTTTCAATGGGGTTCCCCAGGAATCCATCCTGGGGCCCTTACTATTCTCTGTTTTCATAAATGACATGCCAAATCACTGTGGTGAGGCAATTATACTCCTATATGCAGATGATGCAATACTCTACAGGTCTTCCAAGGACCTGAACTCCTTGGACACTTCTCTGATAAGTGACCTGTAACTCCTCGAGAGTTGGCTGACCAGCAGCAAACTAGTGCTTAATAGTAAAAAAAAACACTAAGGCTATTCTATTCAGTCCAACAAGCCTGGGGCCAGGCAGAGCCTCACTTCTAACTCCAAGCCTCTTGAGTGGCACAAGGATTGAGGTAGTAGATACAACAAAGTACTGAGGCATTACCTTAGACCAGAATTGCACTTTCAAGACACACATCAAACTGCTGACTAAGACACTGAATCAGAAGCTGGGGCTACTATTTCACCTTAGCCTTTTCCTCACAGAAGATTCCTGGCTAAGGATTGTAGCCAGAACCCTACTTCCCACTCTACTGTATGGGTCACCAGTGCTACTCACAGTAAAAGGTAGGGAAATGCAAAAACTTAGTACCCTTCATCACAGGGTGTGCCGGTTCATCTTGGGGGCTCAGCCAAGTTAACACCACTGCCAAGTGCTCCAAACCTTGTCTTGTCCTCTGCTGAAAGGATGTCTTGAGTACCCATCTTTATGCCTTGCCTACAAGCTAAGGTTAAACTATGCACCACCTAACCTAGCTAACACTTTATCTGCCAAACAAAGCAGGTTCCTTAGTTCCTCGAGCTGGTAACTCCTTACTGTGCCTAAAGTCAGGTCATCCCTGGGACAGAGGTCATTCTTGGCCAGCATCCCGCCCCTCTGGAATACTCTCGCTGCAAATTACAGTCTTGTAAATCCCCTTGGAGGATTCAAAAATGAATTTGACTCATCTGTTAGAGCTTAACCAATGCACTTGCTACCTTTGAATACTGTACCCTCTTCTGCAACCTGTATTTCCCTACTGCAACTTTTCATTTGTTATCATGAATGTAACCTAATTGTTAACCTATGTGGAGTGTTGAAAATTGTTCAACTGTAAACTATAATTTGTGTTATATACACTGCAATGGCCTGATGTACATCATTCTATGCTCACAGCACTACTGTCTGCTGAAAGCTGTTTTAACTTACAAAATGTCAACCTGTACTTGTTGTGTAACTATGGATGGTCTTGCCTGTAATTAACCCCAGGTCACCGCTGAAAAAGGGACTGTCATGGTCTCAGTGGGTTTACCCAGTTACCAAAATTAAATAAATATTAAATAAATAAATCAGAACTCATCAGAACAAATCAGAACTTCACTGTGTTCCAGTTCTTATTTAATAAGGGTCAGAACTTCAACGAGTTCTCCCAGCCCTAGTTTTGTTGTTATAACCTAGTGCCGACAGAGCCTTATCATAAGGTGAAATGTCAGGACTCTTCTGCTCCCACTGCTGTGGCAATTCTTGTTTGTATGTCTTTGCTTGGGTAAAATAAAAGGAAAGTTTTTCAGCTTTAACTGGAGTGGGCTCACTTTTTATCTTTGGGAGGTGAGTGCTGCAACTCTACACAACTGTACTCGTTTTTGTCAGTGGCACTGGGTCCCCTGAGCAGCTCTGCTTGTTTTGAGTTGAGAGGTAAGACTGGGTGAAGATGGGTGATGGGGCTGGGAGAGGGAGACAAATGCAGAGGACAGCCTAGGGGGGAAAAAGAGTATGGTATAGGCCTTCAAGGATGCAGAGGAGAAGCATTAGCATGGGGGGGGGGCATGTTGCCCGCAGGGTTACAACTGGGCTATTTAGGTGCCACCAACTGAGGCCAGCATAAGCTACTATTAGTAAGTATGGTTAAAAAAGTCCATCACTGTAGAGTCACATAAGGTCTCACACAATGTGTACCATGGCAGTGGGAGGTTCCTGCCTCATAACTACCAGCACATCAAGCCAGATGGGTTTCTGTATTCAATGCAGGTTGAAACAGGCTGAAACAATTGCTCTCTCTTTGCAAAAAAAGTAGGACAGTAGAATCATTTTTCTTATCTGAGCTCATCAAAGTATAAGGATGTCTATTTGATACAACTGTGTTCAAAATTAGAAAACATTCATATGAGAACAATGTCCAGATGATCATCTGCAAAGTGATTGAAAAATGTACATCATTTAGAGCCCCAAAAAGTGACAACATTAGGAAAAGTATACATTACCAAGCATCACTTTCCACCAGAGCAGTGGTTTTGTTGGTGAAATGTCATTAGTTTAAAGTTTCATTTTGATATAAAAAGTGCAAAAATGGCAGCTAAAGGAAGCAGTTTAAAAAAAAAAACTTTGTTTGCCAGACACAACTGCATATAATCTGCATATTACTAATAACTTATGAACAAGATTGTAAATTCATATGCATCCATAACTGGCCACCATCTTAACAGGGCCACAATAAATACATGTCTTTACCCTGTAGTGAACCCCAGTATGACGTTTTAACAAAAAATAAGATATTGGAAACATAGAGTATAATGCATGGGCAGCCATGCACAACAAGCCTGTGTTCACATTGAGAGCTTGCCATGACAGCCATGAAATGCCAACTCAGGCTTGTCTAAGTATGGTTGCCCATACACTGTCTTTTATAGTGTGTGGATACAAGCACTTAAAAAAAAAATTGTTTATCAATTTGCACAATGCTACCACTCATTTCTTTGTCCAGATGTGCTGGAGGGACCGCCAGTCTCATTTCCCCCTCTCAAACTCCTCTGTATTTCACCTTCATCTACTACCCTTTTTATGTTTGCTTGCACGCATGTGCAAGAAACATAGTGCCATCATCTGAGTTTTTGGAGGTGTGGCAGCCCTCTTCCAATTCAGGCAGTGTGTTTGCAGGTGCGGCTGCAGTTTTCCAATGCCTGCTGAGCTGTCTATGACAGCCGTCCAAAATGCAGTGGTGTACAGTTGAAAGGGGGAGCTACGCTTCAGTGAGCAATGATAAGATATTGCCTGCCCATGCGCACTCCCCCTACACACACACGCACGCATACTGCGTGCTCACCCCCCCCACACACTGTGTAGCCGACGGGGGGTGCCCAATCCCCCGTCAACCGTGCTGTGCTCCCCCAAAAGCAGAGTTCTGTATGCCATGCTGGGTGCCCACCCCAGTGTGGCTACACATCATATAGCCGACGGGGGTGCCCAATCCCGCCGGCTCCACTGGCCACCCTCCCCAGAGTACAGGGTGCCATGCTGGGAGCCCACCCCAGCAAGGCAACACATGCTATCGCCGACGGGGGTGCCCAATCCCCCGTCGGCTCCACGCCCCCCCACCAGCCGTCCTTGTGCCATGCTGGGAGCCCACCCCAGCGTGGCAAACGTCCCTCGTCATCGTCATTTTAAAGAAAAAACACCTGAAATTCAAAAACGGTCCCTCGTTGTCTCTGCTCCCACCCACGCCCATCCACTATGCACCCTGCCTCCCCACACCCCCCCTCACCCCATACTTACCTCCGGCCTCCGGCACGATGATCTTCGGTGGACCAGGAACACGTCTGCACTCTTCAAAGCTGATCGTGAACTGAGGAAATGCTGGTAAGCTGTATAATGGGATAGATAGGGTTTTTTCAATTTTGCTGCATATCTCAGGCATTTTTTGGAATTTTGGCACCAAATTTTCAACATGGGGTTTTTGGGACCCCTTCTCATGAATGATGTCACTGTCATGGCGTTAATCGGCCCTGAAGGAGATTTTGCAGTCACTGCACAAAATCACCTTTTGGGACTGAGTAACAAAACGACACTGCCACTGTTCATAAGGTGGGCTCTCAAAAAGCCTATGTTGAAAATTTGGTGGAAAAATGCCTAAAAATGACTGTTTTACGAGCACGCTGCACAAGTTCCCACGCACGCCGTAGTTCGCGAATTTTCAATATTTTCACCCAGATTTAATATTGCACTTAACACACCTCCTTATGAGCAGTATAGCTGTCATTTTCACATCTTGCCCAAAACATGTTTCCGCCCAGGTAGCGCACAATGGTGCAGTGGGTGTGCAAAATCAATGTATGGGACACATTAAGAAAATCACAGTGACACTGTTAATGAGTAGAAATCTTAAAATGGCTATGTTGAAAATTTGGTGAAAAAATTCCTAAAAATGACTGTTTTACGAGCGCGCGTTGTGCAGTTCCTACGCATGCTCATAAGTTTGCGAATTTTCAATATTTTCACTCCAGATTTTCCACATTACCATTTTATTACAGTTCCTTATGAGCAGTGCAGCTGTCATTTTTCATATCTTGCCCAAAACTTGTTTCTGCCCATGTAGCGCACAATGGCGCATTCGGTGTGCGAAATCAATGTATGGGACACATTAAGAAAATCCTAGTGACACTGTTCGTGAGCAGAGGTCTTAAAATGGCTATGTTGAAAATTTGGTGAAAAAATTCCTAGAAATGACTTTTACGAGTGTGTGTTATGCAGTTCACGCATCGCCGTAAGTTTGCAAATTTTCTATATTTTCACTCCAGATTTTCCACATTGCCATTTTATTACACTTCCTTATGAACAGTACAGCTGCCATTTTCACATGTCACCCATCAGCGCTTCCGCAGACATGTAGCGCCGCAGAATGATGCGAGTCGGTGCGAAAAGCAATGTTTGGGACAGATTAAGAAAATCACAGTTACACTGTTCATGAGCAGAGGTCTTAAATGGCTATGTTGAAAATTTTGAAAAAAGTCCATAAAATAACTGTGTTACGAGTGAGCATTGCGCAGTTTCCACGCACCCTTGTAAGTTCATGACTTTGTAATATTTTCAGTCCAGATTTTCACCAATGACATTTTTTCACACTTCCTTATGAACGGTACAGCTGTCATTTTTCACAACATGGCCGAAATGTGTTTTCACACTTTCAGCGCAGAAATGCGTGGTCGCTATGGGAAATCATTGTTCGGGACAGATAAAGAAAATCACAGTGACACTGTTCATGATCAGAGGTCCCAAAATGCCTGTGTTGACAATCTGCTGTAAAAAATCCCCAAACTAATTACATTACGGGTGTGCGTTGCACAGTTTCTATACACGCTCGTGACTTCACCAGTTTTTTTAATATTTTTACTGCAGATTTGCAACATTGCCATTTTTTACACCTCCCCATGAACAGTACAGCTGTCATTTTTCACATCCTGTTCGAATGTGTTTTTGCACCTGTGGTGCTAAATGCCGTAGTCGCTGTGCATAAGCAGCTTTCGGCTAACAAACTGATATTGCCACTGTTCATGAGGTGGGGGTCACAAAAAAACATGTTGAAAATTTGGAGTGAAAATACCAATGAATGCCTGAGGTGTTAGGGTTTTCAACCATAACACCCCACCCTGTAGAGAATGACAGGCATCAGGGGTGTGACTTGGGATTCTTGCCTGTAATGCTCATACCATTCCACACCCTGCAGCCAGCGAGAGGCATCGAGGTATGCCTTGGACTCTTCGGCCCCAAAGTTCATCCCATTCTCCTATTCCGCACCCATCTCACCATATTTTCTGATGGAATGGGGTGCGCATAAGGGCCAAAAACCCCAAGGCACACCGTGACACTTGTTAGTGTCTGCAGGGTAGGGTGTGGTGAAATGGCATGGCCGTTATGCCTGACGACCCAAAGGTACACCCCAATGCCTATCACTCTCTGCAGAGTGGTGGTGGGGTTGGCATCAGTTCAGTACTTCACTGCCATTTGTTATGCAGCTCTGTAACTTCTACGTTACCAATGCCAATGCCAGCAAGCAAACATTTGGCATTGACAAATGCTTGTTTAAAATGCAACAGAAAAACATGGGTTTCACAAACACTGATGCTGATCAGACTGCAACTTCAGTAAGGCAGCCAAGCATGTACATTCTATTTTGTTGTACCACATTAATGATGAACCTAGTGCAACACAACAGTTTAAATCACTACTGTGATACAACAAAACTATAAAATTTGACAGTAGAAAAGGACCGTTTGGCTCATGCTGTCTGCCCAGATACTCCCTTCCTAGTCCATCTCTGTGGACGCTAACTGGTCTCCAGTGACCCACTCTCCTCCTTGCCTATTGACTAATATTCCCCTATGTCTATCCCACGTGTGCTTGAAGCCCCACACTGTTTTCACCCCACCACTTTCCCTGGCAGTTTATTACAGTCGTCTACCACTGTTTCAGGGAAGTGGTGCTTACTCCCATCCCTCTTAACCCCCCCCCCCCGCTTCATCGCATGCCCTCCAGACCTGGTGCTCTTTCTCATTTGTAAGAGACTCCTCTCTTGCACCCTGCTCACCCCTGTGAGGTACTTGTAGGTATCTATCATGGAGTCTCTTGCTCTCCTCTGCTCTAATGTGTACATGTTAAGATCCCGCAGACTCACCTTGTAGGGCTTTTGTTGCAACACCTGCAACATGTTAGTTGCCCTCCTCCAGACTGCCTTCACCCTGTCTACTATGGTAAGCTAGTTTAGTTAGTTTTCTTGTTTTTTTTAGAGAGGTCTGCAGCTCACTCACCTTTTCAGACTGCCCGAGAGGATTGTGTAGCCTGATCCCGATATGGTGAATCAGTAATCAACTAAGCCCCCCCAACTATATGGAATACCCTCAAAACACCTTGAGGGAGCAGCATGATGGCCGCAACACTACTTCTCTCTGCTGCCAGCTCTGGACCTCCTGTTGTTTATTAACTGTTAACGAGCTTTAGTTAGGTGTTTAAGAGATTTTTTGAATGCAACTTTGGTTGTTTTAATATATATTACTCGGATAAGTCCTCTTTTAAAGCTTAAAAGCTACAGATTATTTTGCTGCATGGTGGTGTTGGCTGACCACTGGTATTCACCACTTGGCATTCAGCACAATGTCTGGCCACTTGTCAGCTATGAAAGAAGGAGAGGTGGTTCTGTCCCTGTACGGTTCTTTTTCTGCAGTTGGTTCTGGTGTTTTGTCAGACACTTATTTGAAGAAGATTTGTGGAGAAGCGGCAATAAAGAATTATTGTGGTGTTTGCACCCGACAGACAAGAACCATGAGAACTACAAGATAAGCATTTGTCAATGTCGAATGTTTGCTTGCTGGTATTAGCACTGGAAATGCAGGAGTTAGACAGATGCAGAATAGGAATGGCAGTGAAGTACTGAACTTCACATCAACCCCACCTCCATCCTGTAGAGATGGACAGGCATTGGGGTAAGTGTTTGGGTCTTCACCCATAACGATCATGCCATGTCACCTCACCCTATTCTGCAGACACTGACACATGTTGAGGTGTGCCTTGTGGTGTTTGGCTTTACAGTCACCCCATTCTATAAGGACATACGCTGAAATGGGTGCAGCATAAGACAATGGGGTGAAGTCTGGGGTCGAAGAGTCCAAGGTACACCTCGATGACTGTCAGTGGCTGGGAGGTGGGGGTGGGATGGAATGAGCAGGACAATCAGCAATGCAAAGGCACACCCTGATGCCTGTCAGTCTGTACAAAGTGGGACGTTATGGTTAGAAATCCTAACGTCCCTGGCATTTGTTGGTATTTGCAGTACAAATTTTCAAAATGGCCTTTTTGTGACCCCATATCATGAAAGCATTTGGGACCTCTTCTCATGAAGAGTGGCAGTGTGATTTTGTCAATGTGTTCAGAACTTTGAGTTCCAACATCAACCATGCCATTCTGCGCCACATGTATGAAAACACAGATCGGGCAGGATGTGAAGAATGACAGCTGTACCATCCATAGGGAGGTGTGAAGAGATGGCAATATTGAAAATCTGTAGTGGGAATATTGAAAATGCTCACACTTCCGAGCATACGTGGAAACTGCGCAACACATGCGCGTAACACAGTCATTTTATGGACTTTTGTCACCAAATTTTCAACATAGGCATTTTAGGACCTCTGCTCATGAACAGTACCACTGTGATTTTCTTGATTTGTCCCAAACACTGATTTCCCACAGCGACCTCACTATTCTGCACTGGAAGTACAAAAACACATTTTGGCCAGGATGTGAAAAATTACAGCTGTACTGATAATAAGGAGGTGTGAAAAAATGGTAATGTTGAAAATCTGAAGTGAAAATATTACAAATGTACGGAGTTATGAGCGTGCATGGAAACTGCGCAACGCATGCTCGTAACACGGTCATTTTATGGACCTTCAATACAAAATTTTTAACTTAGGCATTTTAGGACCTCTGCTAATGACCAGTGTCACTGTGATTTTCTTAATCTGTCCTGAACATTGATTTCCCACAATGACCGCGCTATTCTGCTTCGGAAGTGTGAAAACACATTTTGGCCAGGATGTGAAAAATGACAGCTGTACTGTTCATAAGGAGGTGCAGAAAAATGGCAATGCTGAAAATCAGGAAAGAAAATATTGCAAATTTGCCAAGTTACGAGCGTGCATAACTGCATGACCATGCTCGCAAAACAGTCATTTCCTGGATTTTTCCCACCAAATCTGCAACATAGACTTTTTGAGAGGTCACCTCATGAACACTGGCACTGTTGTTTCATTAATCAGTCCCGAAAGGTGATTCCATGCAGTGACCACAAAATCACCTTTCAGGACTGAATAATGCCATGACAGTGGTAGAAATCATGAGGAGGGGTTCCAATAACCCCATGTTGAAAATTTGATGCCAGAATTCCCCAAAATGCCTGAGATATGCAACAAAGTTGAAAAAACCCTATTTATGCCCTTATACAGCTTATTGGCATTTCTTTAGTCTGTGGTTGGCTTTGAAGAGTGCAGACGTGTTCCCGGTCAACCGAAGATCATCACGCTGGGCTCCGGAGGTTAGTATGGGGTGAAGGGGGTGCATGGAGAGGCAGGGTGTGCAGAGGTGGGCACGGGTTGGGGGCAGGCCACTGGACTTAACGAAGAACCTTTTTCTGATTTACGGGGGACAAAATTGCAGGATATTTTTTTTCTTCATAGGGACATTTGGCATGCTGGGAGGGCTCCCAGTGTGCCATCCAACTGTTTTGTTGGGGGCTGCAACTGATGGGATTGGGTACCCCATTGGCACATATGGGGCAAGAGCTGAGGGGGATTGGGCACCCCCTCAGCACAAAACCAACGTTTTTTGGGGGGGACATTATGCCGATGGGGAGTGGGCTCCCCCCTTGGCAAATTACACTGGGGGGAAAATGAAGCCGATGGGGATTGGGGCCCCTGTCGGCAAACAAAAACTGTTTTTGGGGCGGCACATGATGCCGAGGGGGATTGGACACCTCCTTGGCACTAGTGGCGTCTAATATTGTTTGTGAACATGGCGGCGGCTTGCTGCCATGTTCACAAACAATATTATACTAGGCAATGTTCCGGCCAGCAATGAAGGGTCGCTCCCTCATTGCAGCAGAATGGTTGACACTGCAGTGATGAGGCGGCCCCTGATTGCTGCGGCACAAATGTTACAACTTGATGGCACTTTTGGAAGCCAGTGTCATCAGCACACTGCCTCCACTGGTCTACCAGTGCCAAATCCCCAAATGTAGTGCCTCCGTTGGCTGCCACAGTGCCGCGCCTCCACAACCCGCTTCTCTCCTAAGCTGCCACATAATGTTTCTTGTGCATGCACGCAAGCAAACATAAAAAATGGATAGAATGGCCATTGTGCTATATGTGCTGAGGGGCTCACTATACCCCAACTAAAGGTATGCTAGTGTTGCCTGAGGTGGGGGATTACAGTAGTCCCACTATGATATAAGTTACTACTTTCAGAGGAGCATTTGTTCTGTTTTCTGCCTTTCAGGTGGTTGCACAGAGATGTTTGAGAATGTCTGAGGATGAGGACATTATGTCTTACCGTATGTAGGAGCTGGAGACCGGCTCTTGTGGGAGAAGGGACCCCTGCATTTTTGTCCAGAAAATGGGGGACAAGTCTGATGGTGATCTGCCTGTGATCTCCCTTGTTTATTTGTACAGACTTCACTTGCATTGGAAAGGACGCTTTACAGCGATTATGGAAGCTGAATATGGGGTAATAATTCCCCTTAATAGGTACTTTTCCACTTTATAGTTTCTCATGCTAATTTCACTCAAACTAAAGAACTGAGCAGACAGCCTTGGCAAGTTGGTATTGTCTATATGGTTTATCTGCTTCCAGAACTCTTATTTTGGAGTCTGAATTTTTAATACTTTTTTGCTTTATTTTAAAATGTTTTAAGCTTCCACAGTTGACTTGCCACTGAACCGAACTTCTGCGATTTCTTCCAAGTAATTTTAGGTCTCTGAATAATGTAATTTAGTCTTTCACTTTTATCATGGAGCCAGTATGAAGCCCTGAAATGTTTGCAATTATATTGTTGATATTTTTAGACTCTACACATGTCCCATTCAGGTAATGAATAATAAATTTAAATCTATAATGAGCGTGAATTAATGGTGGAGTCTGCTTAAACCCCATATTTCTGGAACATGTTGTGTTCACCTTTTAGTACATTTTATGTTTTTGGATATGTTAGAACTTTGTGTGTTTAAACTACTGAAAAATAATTAAGTTTATTTTTTCAGGCGTTACAGCTCCCAGTTTATAATATGTAAGGAGTCAATGTTTGAGCATTATTGTTTTGGGTTGCTGAGGGGTGGACCTAAGTATGGACTGGAAGAGTATTGTGCAGTGTGGCCACACTGCTCCCATTGAGGTTTCCCAGTGGTGACCACATCGGAGGTGGTGCAGAGAGTTAGAGATCTCGCCTAGCTGTGAGCTTCCAGGCAGCATACTGTGGAATAAAATGACCCATAGTAAGAAGACTGTCTGGCAGTGTGTGGTCCTATTTCAAGTGCCTTAGGTGCAGCCAGGAGGTGTGGTTGATTCCAGAGTTAGCCAAATGGGGTAGAGAGCAGCATCACTGCACAGTGCCCCTTGTGGTCTCCGTTGAGTTGACGTATCCAGGCTGGTGGCACAGGTTGGCACAGAATATACCTGTTGCATGCTGGAAAGGTCAGCTTCAATGGGATAAAATAATCCAGCAGTGAGTCTTGGAGATCATGCGTGGGCTTGATGTATGTGTGCTCATACCAACCTCTGTGTGGTGGTCCGTCCCTGGACTGCCATGGAGATACAAAGTGACCAATGCAGCATGATACAATCTAGGAAAATCCTAGTTGGTTTTCCCCTGGGCAATGTTATGAGTCAACAGCTTTTGGATCTTGTTTTCCATATGGCTGATCATTTTATTTTGGGGTATAAATCCTCACTGAGTGTGTATCCCAGAAGCTGTTGCATTATACTGAAAGGTTTTAGAACTTGATGCTATGCAGAGATGTTAATGATACCTATAATTGAATACCTATTCCCTATTGACTGGACTCATGAAAGATATCTTGTATATGCTTGAGAGTAAATATCCTTTCATATATGAACTGTATTATGTGAGGATCAGTGGAGCCTATTTTATTGGATTTTAAAATGTATGGAATGTAATGTTGCAATGGTTTGTTTAACTGAGCAACAATAAAACTGAAACTAGAAAACACCTTGAAACTTACCGAAATTATCTGTCTGCAGACCTTTAAATCCCTGCTGGACCACTTCCTGCAGGAAAATTGCAACTGTTACGCTTAATCTTTACTTAGTGTGCACTCCTTGAAGGATACTTACACTGTGTTACTTTGCATACATAGCACTTGATGCACTGCATCCAGCCTTGTAGTATGTATGTATTATGTCATGCATTTCTTATTGTATGTTATTACATTGTTGTTTTGTCATCCTCCTAGATCTCCCGTTAGTAATGTATACTGTATCATGCTCAATTGTATGTTTTGTAACACTTTTTCTTTGTTGCGTCACTCAAGGACCACCTTGTAAATGAGCCTGCTCAACGGTGTTATTTCTGGTAAAATAAAAAATGGATTGATTGATTGAAAAAGCACTTTTTATCAGCAGTAGCCTGCAACTACATTCAACTGTTAACTTAACCCTTTTAATTGACTTTAGCCACCAACATGCCCCCTCACACCTTCCCTCTCCCCCTCAACCCCCCTTACCTTCTTCCTCTCGAATACCCTCCACACTCTCCCCTCTGCTCTTGCCTACTCTGACAATGTTTATCTAGCAGCTAATTGTATTCTGACTGTACTGTTTTAGTGAAATGTCTCTTCATTATTATTATGTAATTTCCCTGTCTCAACTCAAAGTTTGCTATGTATAATCTGACGTGAAACCTGTGTAAAAGAGCCTCACTCAAAGGTGTATGTCCGAAATCTGAATAAATAAAAAAATAAAATAAAATGTCTCCTCTGGTATTATACTGTGATTTTGCTCATACAGTGCCACCAAAGCAATTGTATTTCCAGTTCTGTGCAGCACTGACAGACTTGATAACTTGGCTTCCTGCATTTTTCACCAGTCAGAAACCTGTTTTTCTTCAGTTTTCAGTTTGATCTCAACCAGCCGGTTATTCTTGCATTATGCTCTTAAGACTACAGTTAATTGAGTTAGTAACCCTGAGAAACCATGTGAGCCTAATAGCTCAATGATAGAGCACTGAGATGGTATTCCAGGGGCCTGAGTTTGATTCACAGTTAGGCCATGTTATTTATTATTACAATTTGATTACATTTAATTAAAAAATGAGGCTGTAAACCTTTCCTTTGGCCTTTTTTTATTTTACTTATGGTTATGGAACAATATTTAGCAATGCACAGGTAAGGCACTGAAGGGAACATTCAGATTTTCTAAAAATTAGGGGACAAGAATCAGCTGGTACTTACTATAGTCAGTTGTTGCTGTCCTCTTTTACTGTATGCTCTCATTTAGAAATTACAGATGAAAGAGAATAAAACAGAAGCCACAGGTTGCAAAGAGTAACATTTAGTGGAGTCAGCTCTGCAATGCTCTTACCATAGTTTCTGCCAGTGACATGCTGCAGAATACTGCAGGAACACAATGTAATTCTATGGAAATTACTCCAATATGTCATGCGGGAAAGTGTGACATGTTTATCACACAGTGTTGCATTCTGGCTGATTTCACTGATAAAGAGCATGAGGAGAACAGCACTACAAATTAGTGGGGGTCGAGGTGAGATACAGGAAGGAGATCAGAAGGCATTTCTTCACTGAGAGGGTGGGGACAGGATAAAACACACTTCCAGAAGGGGTAATAAATCACAGTGCAGTTGAGGAATTTAAAAGAGGGTGGGAAAGTTTCAAAGGGTGGGTTAGGGTGGCAAGGGAGGGGGGATGGAGCAACATGTAACAAATGCACATGAGCTCTGCAGTGAACAGACCTGACAGATATTCAGGCCTTCTGTTGGCATGTTGTATGTTCGTATAAATGGTTAAGTGTGGTATATGGGGGCCATTTTTTGGCTAACCAAATGTACAATACGGTATAAAACAAATGCTAGGAAATTGTCCTGTACTCATGAAATAATAGTATGTTGGAGGTGGGAGGGAGGGCTTGAGAGCTCACACATGCAAACACCCATCAAGATCATGGCTTATTAGCTCATTAGCCCCCCTCTATACAGTGGAACAGAAGCTAGAGACAAGATGCACCATGTATCTGGATATCTTAGGAAATATGACAAGCTATCCAATGGAAAGGAATGGGTATTTTGCTTGATATATGGGGCTACGTCTTAAAAAAACCTTCATCCATCTCAACATCTCTACACAACTTTGTTTCTCCTACTTGCAATTATGTTTAAAATTACTCCATCCTCCACCTCCTTGCTTGTCCTCACTATTGTCAACACTACTGTCTACGGACTCGTAACCCGTTCTTGCACTCCCTGAATGCTGTTGAGTTATCGCTGCATACAACTGTAAATGCTTAAGCACTGCTAATGTTAAGATCATATGTTATGTAAGGTTACATTGAAGTATGTATCTAAATTAGTATGTCATATATGTTTGCTACTCACACTCCCTTTTCCCTAATGCAGTATGGACTACCTGCATATATATGATATTCTTAAGCACTTTAAATGTAACTTCATATGTATGTTTATGTAATGTGTATCTATGTATGCATGCTAAGAAGAATGTTTATTATTGTTTATTACTCCCACTCCCTTTTCACCCTGGACACACCTGGAAATGAACAAATGTTGATCAGTGTGTCTTTCCTGGTGAAACTTTTCAATACCTAAATAAATAAAAACATTTAGCTATTCTGCATTATGCCAATGGCTACCACTGTAAAATTTTCTTCTGATGCTTTTGCAGGCTTTGCCTGATAAACTAAGAGTAGGGGTTGATACAGGGGAGAGTGGAATGTGTGTGATGCAATAAGGCTTTAAAAGTTAGGGTTAGGAGGTTTTATCCAGCATAATCATTATCTTCTTTTTTTTTATCCTTGAATGCTTTCTCACCTGCAGCCACAATTCTGCCAATCTCCAGGCACTGCTCATCCACCGCTGACCCCGAAGCTGTTGTTCCCAGCTGGCATAGGCAGCTACACCATTGAGAGGGGCTCCCATAAGCCCCTGCACCCGGCGAGGATCCACTACCGGCGCATGTCCTCCAGGCATTGTCAGGTCAGTGAACTGCGGTCACCAATCTGCCACGGACTTGCGCTGCTATTTTCCTTGTTCTTCCCCAATGGGGGCATGGACGTGCAATGATGTCCATGCACTAATGTGCAGACGTCTGCCATGCTTCCCCCCAGCCTTGGCACCCATGCCTCTGCAGTACCTCCGGACATCCCCAGGGACCACCAGAGTGTAGTGTGCACCCACCCCTTTCCCCAGGACTAGGAGAGCTGTCATTGAACGCTTGATCCTAGTCTGCCCCTGCTGACCCCCGATGATCCGGGCTCAATCCTGAACCCGGGTCGCTAGCATGGATCGAGGTGTGGCGTCCAGCGCCTCAACCCTCAGCATCACCAGGCCGGACCATAATCATTATCTTCTGATGCTTTTGCAGCCAAAGGCTAGAAAAGCAAGAAAGAACTGCTGCTACTAAGGAGGAGAATGAAATGTATAGATAACATAATCACCAGCTTTCCCTTTTTCCCATAGGGAAATCATTAATGCATAATTTGCTGAAATAAAGGAGTGTTTATTACGGCAAACACACGTACCATTTCCTTCATTCTATGCATGCTCCTGCTATAGCCCTCACACCATTACTGCTGGCCGTGTTCTGTTTCTCTGGGACACTAAACCACTGTTTGGAATTGGCGGTAAGTAACTTAATGCAGAGATCTCCTGCAGAAAAAAAACAAAACAAACAACCCCCCCCCCACAAAACTGGCTGCCAACTAAGGAAAAAAAATGTTTTAAACCAGACCATGCATTGAAACCTGATCACGGCGGTGACTGCATCAGAACATCTTTACTTTTATTTTATATAATTGCTGAGGCGAAAAAGGGAAACCCAGCAATTATATAAAATAAAATATGGGTAGGTGTGCATAAACTTGAAGTTTACACGCACCGACCCATATTTTATTCTATATATAATTACTACTGTTACATAATGAACATAAAATAATGACACTATGTCTTAATGGCTGGACCCCAATCTGTCATTTAAAACAAAAATTGTACATTTCTAGCCCCCACAGTTCCAGATTTAGATGTTTCAAAAGGTATTTTCTTTAAAATTAGATAACTTTGGATCCCTTATGGCTAGAAACTTAACTAAGGAATAAGACATGATGAGCATAGGTGCCGGAACTGGGGAGGCGAAAGGCGGTAGCCACTCCACTTTTATTTCTGTATGGCAAAACTAGTATAGAAAAAGTGCCCTTTGTACCCTCATAAGTGCCCTTTTGATTCTCAACCCCCTCAGCTTTTGCCATCTTCCGGCACCCTTGATGATGAGGTGTGGTTTATGGCATGATAAGTGCACACCCCAGATGCATAATGAGGCACAAGACTTTTGCTCTGAGTGCCTTTAGTCCCTGAGAAGTGCTCTTATCAGGTCATAAACCACACCTCAGAGTGTCTTATTCTGCTGCTAAAATGGGTCCCCCTAAGTAAAGAAATTAATGAAAAAATGCACAGAAAAAGTGTACATAAAACAAGTAAAAAAATATGATCATGCCAGTAGAAAAGTGGAAAAAGTAGTTCTTGTCATTGTGTTGAAATGGAGTTCTTTCATTATAAGTCACCAGAGGGTGTTTCTGTCTGTCTGTCTCTTCTACACTGCATACCCATCTACTGACACACACACACACACACATACACACACACACACGAAAAATCTTACACAATATGGTTATTTTGCTTTTTTTCTTCATATTTCTTACTTTGTCTGTTTATCTGAGGAGTGACTGGCTGCCCACTCAGTTTCACTAAGAGTGAACAGGAGCAAGTGTGTCCTATATGGGCTGCTGCGTTGTTTGTCTGTGTCCCCTCCCCCACCCAAACACACAAACTCCTTTGACAAGATTTAGATTTCTTGTTGTCCTGACAGACAGGCCACAACAACCTGAGATTGGGACCAGTTTCAGTGTTTCAGTAGGACTGAGCCAGGAGCAAGAGAGTCCTTTACCAGCCTCCGTAGCTACTTGTTTGTAATGTTTTACTTTATGGAAGCAGATCGGCACTGTTTTCTGTGACAAGCTGCAGTCAAGCTAGTCCCAAACTGGGTTTATCACCTGTGCTGATGGAGGCTGTTTTAAATAATTATTATAACGGCAGCAAGGCTGGCGGAGGTGTGGGTCTCAGCTTTGATTTCAAAGCTGTTTTGTTGGTAGCATGCACGGATGCTCGGTAGATCTCTGGCAGCTCTTCCTGAAGCAGATATTGTGAATGGCTTTTTCTAGCAGAGGTCATACTTTCGTTTTTAAATGTTTTATTTTACTTCATTTAATTTGGTTACTGCTACAGAGCCGGGGGGGGGGGGCAGCAGGTTGGCCAGTACAGGACAAAGTACAGAGGATTCTAGCTCAACCCCTATAGCGGACTTTTGCACTGTGATATCTGTTGTTGTTAGTCCTGACTGACTGAAAAGGTGCCAGTTGGCACAATATGCCCTGATAAGGATACAGCCACAGGTATCTCTCAGTCAATCAGTGCACAGAAAACTCCTGACCCACTTTATAATTATTTTTTAAAATGAAAGCTTGGAGTCAGCTAAGTAGATATGTCATTAAAATATCACTACAATGACCATATATTGATATAAAAAAAATAAACTGTTTCATAGCAATATAAAAATCAAATGGCTCACTGTCATTTTTAACATATAGCGACATGTGCTTGCATGTAGCAACACAGAAGAATTCTATTAACTGTTCAAGTCTTATAACTTTCAACATGTAGCTTCAAGCCTTATAAAAATATCCCATAAGATTATTTTTGGAAATGGTTGGAAGATACTATTGGTTTTTCCATCTAAGAATAAACACATTCTTTTTTAGTTTATTAAATAGAATGCATAGTAACATATAAAACTACTGGCAGGTGAGGGCCTGATGGTCCGTCCAGTTTAACCTGTGAGGTGATACATGCCCTTTGGAGCTTCATGACCATCCCCCTGACCATTGCAGCTCCCTCAACCAGTCCTTTATGTATATCTCACCCCATCTAGAATCCCTCCACCATTTTGTAAACTGAACAGTTCTGTAGGCAGTTTATCCCCCCCACCATAAGCTCCATAAAAAAGTGCTTCCTAACATCCTTGTTAAACCTACCCCCACCAATTTTCTGTTATCCCCCTGGTATTAGTGTTGCCACTCACTGGGAACAGCTTGCTTGAGTCCACTTTGTTTATACCTTGCATATTTCAATGCATTGTAATTTAAATGTATGTCGGTATAAATGCAGTCTTTGTACTTGCACATGTTTCCTGGATCCTATTGTAGATTTGCTGAACTCAATGGTTTACTGATTGTTTCTGTATAAACATAACTGAATGAAACAACTGTGTAAATGTTGCAAAACAACTACAGTATGTTAGCGTAACAATACAGTTGACAGCTAAACACTAAAAAGTAAGGAAACTGGATATAAAGGTTGAAAAGGTACAAGTATCTATGAGAGTGTTACATGGTATATCACTTAAGCAATAATGCATGACAGGGTGTGGGTTGTGCTGGGATAACCTCACACTTGGGGTGGTTGGGTAAGAGGCCACAGGCCGAGTGCATCCAACACCCCAGAAGTGAGTTTATCCCAGCACAACCCACAACCTGGAGTGCATTATTGCTATTATACAATGGCTAATTTAAAAGGAAAACAAACATTAGAACAAATACTGTTTAAAAGTATATTTCTTTACATGTTTTTAAAGTGTGGAAGCTTATTTTATAAAAAAAAAGTTCCTTTTACTGTTTGTCCTGAAGGTGGAGCTGTTTTCACTTAGCTTTTGTTTCCTTAATGGATTGTCTTTGAATGTGTGGCTCTCTTGTGGTCTCCCTCCCAAGTAAAGCTGTTTTATTCCTTGGTACCGCAGCCAACCCTCACCCCATCTGTTTAATTTTTTTTTAAACCGCGTGTGAGAAAACACTGTATACTTAGAGGAAAGAGCAAAAAGCAGCCAGCAGGCTGACTGGAAAGTGTTCGGGTGAGTCATGGATTTGATTTGTGGTCTGAAGGGGAAATGGAAACTGAATATGACATCCCCATTTAAAAAAAAATTAATGTCACTGGAGTGGGATCGGAAAAAACAGGAAGTGCTTGCTACGGTGCTGTGAAGAGCGAGTGTGTGCACTTTGAAACAAGCGGCTTCACTTCATACTGCCAGATAGTCTGAAGCCATGGATGTAGCAGTAAAATTTTTGTTGTTGGAGATAAAGCTGGCAGTTTCACAAAGGGTAACTTATGGCTTAATATAGTTTTGATGGCAGTTTTGTTTTCGTTGAGTGAAGCGGTGTCTCTGAAGCATGCGAACGGTGGTCAGCGCACTTCAGTGAAGCTGCTCGGTTTGGGAAAAAACACAGGCAAGATAATTACATTTATTTTATGACCTGTACTTTTGTGTTTGGCAGGTGACCTTTAGTTCTTTATTGAATTGCTGTTTTGGGGGATGGTGACATCATCGGGGGAGCGGCTCAGAGTGCTCAGAAGCTCAGAGTGGTAGTAAATTGTGGAAGGGACACATGAATCAACAGTGTGTCATGCGGTCATGTTTGTGCCTGGACTTAATACAGTGAGGTTGTGCTCAGATAACCTCACAGTCCCAGGCATACACTGACCAGAGTCCAGGAAATATTCTTGCCATTGTATAATATAGCATAAACTGATGAGTATCAGGCCATCCTGATGGCAAAATGGCTAAGGTGGTTTCACCTGCAGGGGCACAGGTTTGATTCAGGAGCCTAAATCCTTGTAGGAGACTGGCTTAAGGCCGATGTGAAGCCCAGGGAGTTGACCTCAGTCTTCAGAGTGGGTGCTGCCTTCAGCATTGATCACCTGCTCTAGTTAGCCCAGGGGGAGAGAGTGATAAAGCATCAGAACCCCGCCCAGGCTGCTGATGTCTGCTAATACAAGGGTGGAGCTGGGTTAGCATTGAGGAGGTGGCACTGCACCCAACCATTCATCAGGCACTGAAGAAAAATGCCTGGATGTAGGCTGCAAGAACTTGGAGTACAGAGAAAGCATGGTACTATATAATGCAGTGGCTTTGACTTGGAGTATATTTAGGAAGAGCCCTGGCACCCTCACTTCATTGGTAAACAAGAGCAGTGATACACCTCCATATGGGCACTGATGATGAGACTCCTAGGGCCCCTGGCATTGACTCTCTGGAGGTAAGCCAACTATGTAGGCAGCTGGAGGCTAGGAGCAGCAGGAGGGAGGCCTAGGGAGGAAAATACTATTGCCATATATGGCCTCACCCAGAGCAGAGTCAAGTGTACAGTAGCAGGGGCACATCCACAGAATGAACTTATTGCAGTCAGGGCACACAAATACAAATTAGAAGTAGGGAGTGTAAAACGTATTTGGTATACTCTTTTGAAGTATGACAATAGAGTTTCAAGGTCTGTCATTAACTTTGTGTGTCCTAAGATAACCTACTAAATGTAGGCTTACTAGGGGAAAGTAAAAGCCTGCAAATAAAATTATTATGCAGCATTCTGGCATACTCTATGGACATCAACCTCTTTTTCTATTAAAAGACTGTGTGTCATCAGCATGCTATTTTCACTGAACATATTTCATGAACAATAGGAAAACAACTTTCATAATGCTGGATGACATCCGTGATGAATCACAACAGGTCAAAAGTCAGAGTAGCAGCATGAGCTAACTGCGATTCTCCATTAGCTTAGCTACAGGGTGCTCGCTTCAGATGTGGAAAGGGATTCAGGCTCCCAGTTCGATGCACAACTTTGTGAATTAATCACTTGTCTGTGTTGTTTTGCAGTTTATAATGGAGGTTTGTGATCATCACCTCTCACAACTTGTGATGGGTCCTTGTGTGGCTGTTTCGGACGCATTACACTTATGCACAAACTGCTGCCCTCAGCTTATGACCTTCTGTAGGAGATTTTGGGAATGCACTCTGGTATTACAGTATGCTCATACCATACATTTTATGAGTTGAAAGAGGTGAAAAGCCTCAAATAGCAGCATGTGCTATAAAAATTCTCCTTGTCTCAGCTGCTGGTCATGACTAGAATAATCAATGTGGAAAGGGCTCAGCGAACAGCTCGGTGCTACAGTTTGAGAAATAACTACTTGTATTTTACAGCAGTTTGTGAGGGAGATATTTGAACATCTTTCACTACTGGCTTTGGTCCTTGTGTGGCAATCGTACTTCTCAGCCCTCCATTTCAAAAATCAGTGACAAGGCTTCAACAAACAGAGACAAATGACCCAAATTAGAAACATTTTAGCAAATGACAATATCAGCTCAAGAGGCCATTACAATATGTGGCTTAGTGTAGAAAGCATTTCTGATAGGGAACAGCACTATCATACCAACTGACATTATTTTATGATTCAAATCCATAATTTTTAGTAGCAAAAATATCATATTTAGGAGTCACCATGGGATTTTTTGTGCAGGTTTTTTTATCTATAGTATCGTGGCCTTTCTTAAAATCATTATGTGTATGTACAGTGTTCATATGCCAGTATAACCATGCTTAGAGGCACTGATAAAACATGGTTAAGACTGTGACATAATGATCTGTGTATTTTTGAATTATGTAAAGATGTGTGACTGCTTTCTGCTGCCTGACACCAGCTTGTGTGAATCCATTTCAAAACTCTTAAAAAGACAAAGACCTCAGTGCAAAAACACTGAAGCAAGAACTGGCAGTGGCAATAAAGCTGAGTTTCCAGAAAGTCCCAAATTATCCATGCCTCAATAATGCAAAGCATCATGGACAGTAAATGCAGACCACCATGAAGTAATTTAGGCTGGCACAGCTTTAAGCAGGATGGTGCCAAAACGCCTCACAAATAATCTGCAAAAGCTGACAATAGCAGATCCCAGACACATGTTTTGTCTTTGTTAGGACTCATCATTGTGCCAGAGGAGGGGAGAGCCAGTCTCATGATGTAAATAGCCTGGGTCAAGGTGAGCACAAAATAGGAAAGCAAATTAAAAGACAAGGATCTCTGTACAAAAGCTCTTAAAGGAAAACTAAAGTCAAAATTTGCAAAAACATATGTTGTGGAGCATGTTTTGATTTGTGTTTAGTCCTAGTGTATACCTCCCTTTGTTTCCTATTGGGAAATTTTTCTAAATTAGCCTATTATTTTAATTTCTTTTGGGGGTCTCCATGTTTGAATATTTTATTATTATTCTCTCTCCTACAATGACTTATGTCCAATGTGACAGAGATGCATCCAGAGCCACTGATTCAGAGAATAATAACTGCTGTAGCAGCAATCTACTGTTAGGAGCCTGATATTCTGGCTACAACTAAATAACTATGCCTAATCCAAACATTTTGTTTTCTAGGTATGTCTACAGGTCTACCTAGCAGAAGTGAATATTTTGTTTTTAAAACTTTTCATTTCTTCAAACTACACACAACCATAAAAAAGCACTCAAATAACCATAGGTTACAAATGTTATAATTAATGAAGACCCTGCTATTTCCTTACAGAGTAGGCCACTCAATTATCTCTCAGATGTTTGCCATCAGTAAAGGTAGCCTACATTAGAGCTCCATGGATAAAGAAAGTTACTTAAAATCAGAGCTCTGCTGCTGTAAACTTGACAAAAAAAGAGCTATTGTTGAACTAATGGAATCAAACGAATCACTGTCACATGGGGCAGGAAGCATTGTAGGAAGAAAAACAATAAAAACTTTTGAACATGGAGAACCCCAGGGGTCTTAAAACTAGCAGGCAAATTTAGAAAAAAACTCCTTACAGCAAACAAAGGAAAGGACACACTAGTGGTATACCTACAAATCAAAACACTCAGCACAATGTATTTTTTTTTGTAAATTGTGCCTTTAGATCCCATTTAAGTAGGGGTTACCCAAGAAGGGCATTGGCAATAAAGACAGCTTTTAAAGATATATAAATTTACAAAATTACACATACACACTAATACCTACACTGATTGAATTCCACACAGTCATAACTTCCAGTAAGCATCATGTGCTTCAGAAAGTTATGTTGGTAGCCCTGTAGGTGGCACATTCCCCTTGATTAAAACTAGCCATACCAGCACCCCAGTATGGTATTTAGGGGACACTATGATCTTGGAGGTGCTATCTTTCGGATGAAATGTTAAACTGAGGTCCTGTCCGATGGTGTTGGTATCTGTTCAGCTGGGCATTAAAGTCTCCTTGACATTTGTTGAAAAGGGTAAGGGGATTTATGCAGTGTACTGGCCACATTTCCCCCATTAACAAAACATAAATAAATAAATAAAAAACAAAAGCATAACCAGGTTCACTAGCAGTCAGACTGCATTTGAACCCCCCCCAGTAGCCTTCTTTTCCCAGTCAACAAAAAATAACTAAATAAATAATGACGAGCATCATGGGTAGTATATGCAAATCACTACAATGTCATTTAGGCTGGCTCTGTTTTAAGCAGGAACATGTGGTACTAAAAGGCCTCTCAGATTTTCTTCAAAGGCTGACAACAGCAGACCAAAAAAAGTGTGTTTTATCTTAGTTAGTACACATCAGAAGTCTATAGCTGGAGCAGACCCAGTTGGAATTACTTCCTTGTAATTTGCATACACTAGTCATAGTGCTGTGCATTAGTGAGCATATAGGCAGTGTAGCGTAGTGGGTTAAGGCTCTGAGCTCCAGATCTGGAGACCTGGGTTTGAAGCCCACAGCCGCCTAGGTGCATACTGTGTGATCCTGAGCAAGTCACTTAACTTCCTTGTGCTCCCAGGTTGCATCTGGAAACAAGCTTTGGCTTAGTGTGCTACTCCTGGTTAAATAATGTTCCCTTTCCATGTGTCATTTTTGTCTAACCGCTATCCTTTAGTGGGGCTTACTATTGCTTCCTTTAAGTGTTTGTGACCTCTGGGTGAATACTGTTCTGTGGATTACAATACTATGCCTAGAAAAAGGCTACAGGATGCTCATATTCAAGTTCAGCTGCAGAGCTGATGACCTGACCCTTGGCCTCTAGGGCATAAGAATGTGCATCTAGACATTAGGGTGGGCATGGGGGACACTTAGCCAGTTTTGAACATCTCTGGCTACACCAGACAGTCACTGTACAAAAATGTAAACAAAGCCCTAAGACATTGATATATTTTATGCTCTGTATTGCACTGGAGGTCAAAGGGGACATCTGATAGTTAACCGGCTACAAGGAATCAAGAGTATCAGGGCAAAGATGAATTGAAGGATTACAGGAAATATTAACCCCGTTGAATGGTGCAAAGGGACATCCAGTCCAGAAGCAGATGTTGTGATACAGCTTCACTATTAAGACTACACCAGTGGGGAGCTAAGTTTGGTGAGTTGGTATGTCTTATCAACCTCAGTGTTGGGGAGACCATGATTTGCCTTGCAGGAGACTGGAGCCAGCTCCTGGGGCTTCATGTGTGCAAAAGAAGGCATTATTTTTGGTCTGGTTTAGGCCAGGTTCCCAGCAGTGAAACTCTAAAATGGAGAACCTTTTTTGTTTATGTACTACTGAGGCTTATTCTGGTGCGGAAGTCCTAGTGCCCTGCTTGTGACATCATAGTCTTCCAAAGCAACAGACAGTAATGCCACAAGCAGGGGGTTATGAACACAGATCTTGACTAGGCAGTTGTAAGTGTACTGCAATTGACAAAGATCCATGTCTATTATGTAGACATTAAGACACAACAAAAGAGTGTTCTACTGTGGAATTAATGCATGGTTTGAGGGTGGGGTTGTGGCGAGTGACTACAGCTACACAACCATGCATTAATTCCACAGTAGAACATTCCTTTGGAGTGCCTTTATGCACTTGTCACATGGCAAGTGCTGTGGGACATGTGCATTATTCACAGAAATCTATTAAATTCTGTCTGAGGGATTGTTAAGAGGATGCATAAAGCACACAGATGCAGGATTTCATGTAATATTTCTCACTCAATGAACAACGCTTCTGTTACAGGCAAAGCAGGTATGATACCACTGTACCACTGCCACTGTATAGGTCATTAGTTAAACCACACCTGGAGTACTGCGTGCAGTACTGGCGCCCGTAACTGAAGAGGGACATTAAGTTACTGGAGGGGTGCAGCGCAGGGTGACAAAGATGATCAAGGGGCTGGGGGACTTATCATATGAGAGGAGGTTGAAGGAGTTGAACATGTACTCACTGGAGGACAGGAGGGACAAGGGTGACATGATTGAAACCTTTAAATACATGAAAGGAATAAACAAGACTGGTACAGAGGGGCTGTTCAAAGTAAGGGAGGGGAGGGCCACCAGGGGCCATGATATGAGACTGGAGGGAGGAAGGTTCAGGAGGGAGATGAGGAGACACTTTTTTACAGAGAGGTGGTGGGTGGGTGGAATGCGTTACCTGCAGAAGTGGTATCCAGTAGAACAGTGGACTGCTTCAAAAGGGGATGGGACAGGACAAGGGGGAGGGTTAATGAAGGAGAAGGGTGGAAGGGAGGGGCAGCTGCAGAATAAGGGGTGCTAGCTGCACATTCGAGCAGACTTGATAGACCTCTAGGCCTTTATCTGCTGGCAAATTTCGTATGTTCGTATGATACATTGTGGTTGCTGCTAACAAAAAAAAAAAAAACCTGCATGCAACATTTGAACAACACTTCCTTTCTACACTAGAATATCATAATACAACTGTTAGATTACTTACAAATATAGAAATATGCTGCTCAACAGACACCATGGACAGTTATGAAATGATGTAGTGCTGCTTTGTGGGTAGATAAGTTATACAGTAGTAACGGTATTTTGGGGCAAATACCACCTTAAGAAACTCGTCAAATGCTACCTGCAGTCAGTTCCAATGCAATATTACCCTTTACTACGGATTGTCTTTTCACTGCGACACCCTGATTCCGAATATCCTGTAAGTAGACATATACAATAATATTACGATCATTACTTACATTTCATACTATTAAAGCTCTACTATTGGCACAGCGTGTATTAGGCATAACGAGAACATCTTTTGGTGTGATTTAGTGATAGCCCCCTGGGTGGGTGGGTGGGTACAAACAGAGCTTTGGAGGTTCAGCTGGTAATGTGCAGTACTACTGTAGCTGCTGTGCATTACTAGGGAAATAATGCATGGCAAATTTATTTTTTGAGCCAGTCATAGCACTCTATTTTGTTGATTGTTTCTGTGCCATATTACAATGTGTAATAATAAACAGAATGGGCTGAAGTTTAGAGTTTTAGAACGCTGTGCAAGTGAAACCAATTGTGATTTTTTTTTTTGGGGGGGGCTGATGCCTGGGCCCTTTGTTAACAGAGAGGGCACATATATGATCTTTACAATAAAAGTCATGGATTATAGACACTTGATTTAGTGATATTGTATCTAGGAACATTCATGTTATACATCTACAAGGTCTAGAAGGAACTGGTTGAAAATTTGTACAGAAACAGGACACATATAATATACAAATGTAACTTCTGACCTGACCGGTGCAAATGATCTTCCTCTGTTTTGTGTAGAGCCTTGGAAGGAGTACATATAACAAGTTTGAAAGGATTTAGATGCATACAGTTCATATTAAATGTATTGTGCGACCAGTTGCCAGTGCATTGTAAATCTCTTTATCACTGATATCTGGTGATTAGTCACTTTCTGCTGAGCTTTAAATGAGTTGCCTGAATACACATTCAGGTGGAAACCATATTTTATGGCAGAAGGAAAAAAAAAGACTAGTTGACAACTCATTGTAGTTCCATAAAAATAATGGGTTGCAAACTTGACTGTACTATACGTTTAATGTTAACGGGTAGATGACAGAGAGTGGTGGTTAACAGCACTCACTCTAATGATGGAAGAGTGATCAACAGGGTGCTGCAGAGCTCAGTACTGGGACTTGCCCTCTTCAATGTCTTCATAAGTGACACTGCAGATGAACTAGAAGGGAAAGTATGCCTTTTTACAGATAATACCAAAATATGTAATAGGGTGGGCAGGCAGGCAGGAGGGTGTGGAAAGAATGTACAGGGAGCTTGGGAAACTTGAGTAGTGGTCAAGAACATGGCAGTTGAGATTCTATGCCAAAAAGTGCAAAATCATTCAGCTAGGGCATAGGAACTTGGGAACTGAGTATAGGATGGTGGCAGGTACTGTTGAGATGAAAACAGCAGGGGCTTTCAAGCATGCATGGCGTAGACATACAGAATATTAGTAAATAGGTAGGTAGGAGGGAGGGTTGCTGGAGACAGGATTAGTGAAGACAGACTAGGCAGGGACCATCTGGGCAGACTGGGTGTGCCAAGTGGTCCTTTTCTGCTGGCAAACTGTATGTCTCTATGAAATGTGAATAGTACTGTAGTGTTCATCAAAATGCAGGAAATACCTTTGAACTTTGCCCTTTGCACAGGTCACATGGGTTTTACCGTATTAGTAGTAGTAATAATCATTGTTTATCAAGCACCATTTCCTCGAGATCAGAGCACCTTACAAACTACAACTTTAACTAAAAATAAAGTAAGTCACATACATAAATATCACATTAAGAAAAGTGAAAACAGTAAAATCATATGCCATCAGATACCAGAGGCAGTTATTAAGTAGTGCTAAATCCTCCTGAAAAAGAAAGGACTTTAAATCTCATGGAAGCCTGTTCCACAAGGCTGGGTCAGCTAGCACAAAAGCATTGTCACCCAAAGATTTCAAGCCTAGCTCTAGCAACAGTTAGGAGACCCACCTTGGAAGAGCGGAGGGGGCCAGTGGTCTGGCAGGGAGTCAGAAGGTCTCTCAGGAAATCAGGACTCAGTTCACATAAGGCCTTACAGGTTAGCAAACCAACCTTGAAGGTGATACGCCACCTCACTGGTAGCCAGTGCAGTTCACACAGGACCGGGGTTATATGGCAAGACCTGGGGAGGCCTTTAAATAACCTGGCTGCTGTGTTCTGCATCAGCTACAAGTGTCACAGGACACTTCCTATCACCCCCGAGATACAGATCTTTGCAGTAGCTGAGTTGGGAAGTTACAAATGTACATACAAGACAGGGGGTAGCATGGCTTTTATCCAGGTGATGCTTTGAAGATGGTAAAAGCCATCAGGGCTACAGCCGATGACTGAGCCCCAAGTATCAACCTCTCATCCAGAATGACCCCCAAACTCTTCAACTTAGCAGAGGCCATAAAACTTGAGGAGCCAAGCACAAGGCCAATCATCCTGTCAGTCAATCACCAGTGCATTTGTCTTGTCAGGGTTAAATCTTAACCAGCTTGATGACATCCAGTCCTGAATCTCAGCCACGCATAATTTAAATACATTGACTTCATCAAGCATCCCGGGTGTAAAAAAACAGATACAACTAGGGATCATGTGCATAGCAATGAAAACCCAAACTGTATCATCTAAATATCCCTCCCAGGAGTAGCATATACACTGCGAACAGTATGGGAGAGAGGATTGAACCCTGGGGTACACCACAGAGCAGGGGCTTTGGGAGTGAGGAGGAATTCCCCATCACCACCTTCTGCATTCTGTCTCAGAGGAAGGACTCAGACTAGCAGGTGACAGTGCCGGTGAGCCCATAGTACTCCCTTAGGTGATCCAACAACAACTCATGGTGTACAACATCAAAAGCTGATGAGAACTGACTGCTCTCCTCAATCTCTCGCCCAGAGAAGGTCATTATGCACCCCAACCAATGCAATCTCCATAATGTGCCTAGACCTAAATCTAGGCTGGAGAGGCTCATAGATATAAAAGTCATTGAGGTATTCCTTAAGCTGAAGAGCCACCATCTTCTCTATAACCTTTCCTAAAAAGGGGAGGTTAGATAAGGTCTGAAATTCACCAAGCAATCCACGTCCAGCAATGGTTTCTTCAGAAGAGGCCTTACCAGCGTGTCTTTCAATGTGATAAGACAGGTTTCCTCCGAAAGGGAACACACGGAATCACTTGGCGAACACTGACCCTCTAAACTCCCACACACCTCCCCAGGAAGAGTGTCTGGCTCCGGCTTAGGTCCAGCTGACAAAAAGTGGGCCACAGCTCCCAGAAAACCTCACACACCCCTTCCACTGAATCTGGCCTAAACTCTTCCCAGACCTGAGGAGGGAGCCTGTTAACAATCTGTTCAAATCTACTGGATTGGAGTGGTATGGTGTCCATATAGGGTATGCACTTGTTTAGTCTGAAAAGAATGTGATCAATAGTAACCGATATAAGTGTTTTTGTTGAACTGCAAAAAAAGTTAAAAGATGGATGGACAATATGAACACATAATACCCCACTCCAGTCTGCAGAGCAGGAAGCATAGTTAAAAAAAAAGCCAGTCTGCGTGTACAGTAACTGGCAGAAAAAAAGCATCTATTTTACATTTTCTGAAGAATGTGATGAGCAAGATGGTAAAATGATGCACTGGTTTTGCACCAATAAGAAAATGAACAGCCTTTCCTTTTACTATAACACACCATAAACTTACATAATGGACCTTTTTTTTGTTATGTCTTTCTTCCTTGGTAACTGGGTGAGGCCCACTGAGAATAAATGCCTATTTTTAGGGGCAACTGGGGAACACTGGAGAGGTTGAATGACTTGGTCACAGTCACACAGCATGCAAGTAGAGGTTGTAGGAATCAAACCTAGGTCTGCTGAATGTGTCAAGCTCATTCACAGTTCATTACTTTAACCTCTAGGGTATACTGCCAACCTTTAAACTATAATTGCAGACATAATGTAGCAAAGCACAGCAATTCATAAACAGAACACCTTTAATAATTCAGCAGGATTTGGGAAATCAACCATAGTCTCCATACCAAGAGCAAACTGTACAGGCAATTAGAAAAATATTTTTTTACTTCTGGGTTGATAAGCTGCCTAATGGTCATTCCTAAATATATGGACGTGAAACGTAATTGCCTCTTGCTTGATGACATGAGGAAGAGATGCTCTCTCACTTGCTTGGGCTGAGGTACAATACTAGTGCAGTAAAAAGGAAAAGAAAGAAGGAGAGGAATTTGCTTTCTTACAGGGACAGACAGACAGACACACACACACACACACACACATAATTTTAAAGCACTTTAGAAGCAATGGAAAGGTGAACTAGTCCTTAGGTGTACACTAGGAGGTGAAGAAAGATTGTGGGATTAAAGAAAGTAAACATCACAGACATGCTACAGTTTTGCTGTACAGTATGGGAGGGCTTTGCCCAAGATTCAGTGTGGGGGAATAAACTCCTCCTACAATCCAGATAAAAGACAGCCTCTCCCAGCAACCCACACTCTGAGTGTTTCGAGCATTTGGGATGCTGCATGGTATGTCTGACTGTGCTCCTTTTCCCCTTTTGTTCTCCTCTCTTGCCTCTGTTCCCTCCCTGTCCTTTCCTCTGCTGTTTTTGCCACTCCAGTGGCCTCCTTCTTGGTAGTCCTCATCCCCCCATCACCATTACTTGTTCCACCTGCAGCCTCTTTCTGAGTTTTCCCTTTCCTCTCTCAGCTGTCCCACAGCCTCTGTGGCATCGACAGTCATTGGTCTCTCAGTACCTCCTTTATCCTTCAGGCTCCTGGATTTGCTTCTTCGCTCTGCACTCCTGTTGCTGATGGCTTTCTTTTCTTTTTAGAAACACAGACGCATAGAATTTGTGGCAGATATGGACTGCTAGGCCCATCCAATCTGCCCATTTCCTCTATCTACTGCAAAAACCACAGATTCTTCTTGATCTCTGGCTTTGTTCTCCCACCTATCGATAGGGTTCCACCATGCCTATCCCATGCATTTCATGGGAGTTTTTTCCATTTTGCATCCTCAGCACTGTCCACATAGTTTCAGGTTTGTGATGTTGATGATATCACCACCTGGACACAGGAACACTCTCACCGACCTCCACAACTGCAGGAAGAATGGATCGGCATTTGTGTCATAATACAATACCTTCTTCCAGGATTCATCATAGTTCTTCAAGCCTCATTTCTCCACCCATTCCTTTATTATCCAGCCCTAACATTTAAACATGTTATGCTGCTGAGCCATTATGGTTCCTAAACAGAACCAGCCACCTTGAAATCTCGAATGCTGTTTTGGCTCTTGTACATAAAACTCTCATTAGGGTACCTTTGTTTTGGCTCAGGCCAGCATTAATGTAATGTTTTCAGAGACCGGAGGCTAAGTTCAGATAGAGAGCTTGAGAGCTGCAATCTTCCTCGTACGTGAATTTTTTTTTTGGCATGATTATCACTTCTATAAATAGAATTATGAACTGGATAAGAAAAATCAAAGAACCTGATTGGTCGACAGGTCTTTGAAGCCATGATGATATTGGGCTACATGCTCATGGTTTCAAGAAACCTCTGGCCACCAGCCTTCTCACTCACAGTCAAGTTCCTCTGAGAGCAATGTTCTCTGCCTCCCGCAGTCCAGAGAGTCAGTTCTTCAGAGGGCTGCCACTAAAATGCACACACCAACCCCTCAGAACTGTGCCAGCTAAAATGAGATTGCCACCGACTGCAGCAAAACAAAAAAAAAAAAAACCCCTCTCAACATCGCCTTACCAATTCCATTACACGAGTCTCTCCTGACCATTGCTGTTCACGCGGTGCAGTTGGAGCCACTCAACAAACTCACTGACGGCATTTGTGCAGTGCATGACTTTTTCATGGTGGTGGTGGTGGGGCGGGAGACATACACACAGGAAACTACAGCTTGTGAACGCACTGGATTTGAAAAAGAAAAAAAAAAAGTCCACCCAGATCTTGACCTGGTCCCACAGCAAACAGTGCAAGGACACCATCCGGGAGCAGTGCAGGAAGAGTGACATTCATTTCACAGCTGCACCTCCTCACAACAGTGCCACCTGCTGGCCAGAAACCTCCAGAAACTATTTTCTGAAAACATACTCCTCCGACATATTAAAAAAGGCATTCTCAAAAGGTTTTCAAAGTTTTATTTTTATTACTAATAAAAAAAAACAGTTCATAATAGTAATAATGCACACCAGGGTGTGGTATATCATGGGATATCGTCACTTCTCGTGTGCGTATGACACTCGAGCCTGTAGGGCTCATGCCTTGCAATGCACCCGAGGTGTGATGATATCCCATGATATACCACACCCTGTCATGCATTATTGCTTAACTGCATAACCCAGTGGGTCACACGTTCAATATCACTTGCCTCTCCAGAGTTGCATTATTACATTCTATGGTGTCAAAAAAAGATGTGTTTCTACATCAGCCATAGTACAATTAAGTATAAATCGACCATAACTATTATAACAAACAACACTGCCTAGAATGTAGTAACAGGTCCTACCATAATACGTATCTAAACATTTCTTACTATTACTATGCCATAAATTTGCTAAAATTGTAAAAGCCCAATGTACATTCTGTAAATTTTCCTATTAAATAAAATAGTCGATCCCAGTTCAGCATAAGTAAATCAGCTGAGAGAAAAGCAATAACAAGATTTTCTGTTTTTCACTTATTTAGTATTCAACGCTGTAGCACAAGCATGTTTTCCTCTCTAATAAGCTCCAGTTTCAGCCTCCCACTGCCTTCCTTTCTCTCTTAGTGTTTTTTTTTTGCTGTTCTGCTCCTTATTATCCTGTGGCTCTTTAATCATGCTATAAGCTTCATAGCCTAACAATTCAGGCCTACATATTATAACTCAGCTGCCTCCATTTTAGTTCCTAAAGCTGCTACTCTGTTGCCTTGCCGTCCTTCAGCAGCCCTTACCAGCAGCTCTACTGGACTCCATCTCCCTGACTCGTGCTTTCAGGAGGTTCACGAGTGTAGGTAGAGTTTGACTTCATCCACAAGAGGTCAGAGTCTGCAACTTTCAGTCACTCAGCATCATGTCAAATTCACTTCTCAATCCTGAATTCAAACAATTTTTAAACCAATTGCATCTTAGGGTTCGACTTTGTCTGCCAGAGGTATGATTCTACAACCTTCAAAGCTCAAAGTGAACACAGCCCCACTAGAGCTGTTTCATCCACAGTGGTGTCCAGTAGCTGACCATAACTGCCTGGAGTTTGTTTTCCTTCTTAGTGCTGCCAGTGGTAATGCTTCCCATTAACTTGAGAGAGAGTACACTGTCCCTTATTCTTCCAAGGTTTGTAAAAGGCCCGGGTTCTCTGGCCTGGGAATTGTTCCTCTGAAATGCAATACAAAGGGGAAGATTGGCACTATGGCTTCTACTACTCCTACTGGTTCTCCATCTTCAGATCCCAAAGAAGATCCTCAGGGTTCCTCTCGGACTTCATAAGACATGCATCTGTCTTACAAATCCATACTCCATGAAGCCTCTACCACTATTAGTTCTAAATCTTCAGATTCCAAAGAAAGTTCTCATGGTTCCCCTTGAAATTCTTCAGATGTGCATTCATCTTACAAAGCCATCAAATCCATACTCCATTAAGGACTGGACTGTCCCACCTCTTATATCTGAATTGAACAACCTCCGTATTCCACCTCCAGCTTCAGCTTGGAAGCAGGAACTGTGCAATTCATTTTTAATCAGCTCAATCTCAGCCTGCCAGAGATCCTACTCAAGGAGGCAGTATAGTGCAGTGGGTTAAGGTTCTGAGCTGCAGATCTGGTGACCTGGGTTTGAATCCCACAGCCACCTAGATGTATACTGTGTGATCCTGAGCAAGTCATTTAACTCCCTTGTGCTACTCCTGGTTAAACAATGTTCTCTTTCCCTACTCCTAGCCTGCTTGTTCCTGAGTCATTCCCTACTGCCTTATCTGAATTTCATGGATTCATGACTCAGCTCATGACTTTCACATCAGAGCTACCCACTTACATCACTTTTCTCGAAACCTGCCTTCCTCGTAACGTACTCCGGCCTCAAGCTTCGGAACACCTGCTGTCCTTCCATCCACCTGCTGTCATGCTCTTTTAGTGCTTAATTGCCAACTATAAGCCATAAGCATTTCCATCCATTTCAGAGCTGCCACTCAACAGAAGTCTGTCTAGACTTGAGGAACTGGACTTGTATTCATATATCTTGGTTGATCTAGACCTTGATATGGAGAGATACAGCTCTATTATTATTATCAGTCCTTCTCTGCACAACTACAGCTGCAAGATCTTCTTTTATTACAAGCCAAACTGGGTCGATAATGAGCGGTTTTGTCATCACTGTGCTGGTAAGCCAGCATACTCTTGCCCATTGTGTGGCTTCCTTGCTCATTTCCAGATAAGAGCCAGCCTCTCCCAGAAACCCATGCTCAGAGTGTTTCAAACACCCACTATCCTCTTTGCCTCCTCCTCCTTCTCATCCTCTGGCATGCTTCTCACTCTTACTGCTGCTTCTTCTACTTCCCTAGTGCTGCCCTGCTTCTCTACTGAGGGTGGGAAGAGAGAAAGGCCAAAGTTAAATATGCATAAGCACTATACACTATTCTCCAAACATTGAACTAAAAACATGTCAGTTTGGGGCTCCCCCCCCAATATACTGAGACATAACACACAGAGGAGAGTGACAGAGAAGTGAGCAACAGCTGGCATGGCAATGTACCGCTGAAGAGAAAGATACTGCATATGAAGACTATGAGTCCAGAATCTTGAGGTTTTGGAGGTAAAGAAAGGCTTACAGGTGGTTAAATACAGAGAAAGATGGTGAGAAGGTTAAGCACTGGGAGGGTAACTTTCCTAAGTCCACACAGTGGGAACACTGAAGTGGTGGGACTAAACTCCCAAGTTCCCAGCTTCACAATTCTATACTTGAACCACTGGGTCAAAGGAGAGAGAAAAGGGCTAACATGGTTACTCACAAATATACTGCATCTTAAACAAAGAGTGTGACAAAGCGCCTTATGTTAAAGTGTCCACTTGTCTGCCAGCCTTTAGGCCCTAAGCTGGCGCACCTTTTTAGGGATGATATTCTAAGCCTATCTCACATTTAGCATACTTGTCCACACCTTCTCAACTGCTCATCTTGTAAAAGTAAAAGTAAAACTGCATTTGTATAGCGCCTTTCCAGAACCAAGGCACTGCACATTTAAAATACAATAAACCAACTTTAAAATTTTAACAAAAAAAACAATAAATAGCTATAAATTAAAATTCATCCAGGAAGGCTAAAGTAAAGAGATATGTCTTGAACATTGATTTATAGGTTGCTGTCCAAATAAATAATCATTGAACCTTTATCCTTATCATGGTATAGAGGCAGAAACTGAGAAAAAAATACCAACAAAATGTCCTAAGGTGGAGGCCAAGGTTGCCCGAATGAGTACTAAATAAATTCAGTGGCCATAAGTTAAATCTAGGTGGCATCAGGTGAACTGACCACTGGTTTAATTTTTTTTTGCAGTTTATTTACACTGCTGAAGTGCAACATAGCGTTTTCAGTGGAACCCTACATCTACCCCAAACCAGCAGCCATGAGGACTGATGCACGATTCAGTCAATTACTTTCTTAAGATCACTCTGTGAACCTACGGCTGTGGTAAGACTTCAACCTGAGAGCTTGTGTTTCACAGGTCAGTGTCCTAAGTACTGCAGCATGCTTCTATCCCCTCAAGTTACGCAGATATGACATTCAGTAGCTGTACTGCCATGGACAGGAGGGACAGACCTTGCTCTTAAACCAAAGTTATTGACAAGGCAGATCATGCAGAAAGTATTAAATAAAAGCATTAACTTACATATTATACAGTATACTGCATGTAATAGCAACCGGTTGTTTACAATAAAACAAGTCGGACAGAATTTGGAATCTTCTGAGAAGCTAAGTGCTTCTAAACGTTCCTTCTATTATATTTTGTTTTGGAGATAGTATCTGTGGAATTATTAGAAAGCAATTCTTTTTTTCTTTATCACAAAAAGGCAGCAGTGTGTGAAGACATCTTAGCCTAGTATCACATACTACTGAGTAACTTAACTGTAGGCATGTAGCAAAGCCATTTAACTGACTGGAATGGAGCATTGGGTGAGTGGAGAGGTAGTTAGCTGCTGGGATTGTGGGGTACTTGTCTCAAAGGTTATGCTTTGAAGAAGGGGACACTGCTCTATTTTCAGGACCTTCAGGAAGCTTCATGCTCAGTTAGCAGCAACTAGGGGGGAAATATGCTAGTTGCAACTCCAACTAAGCTTGTGCCCATCCCCTGAACCCCACTTCCTCAGAGGCCCACTGGCCTGGAGGAGGGGGGTGGAGGGTCGTGCGGAGGGGGAGAAGGAAAGGGAGGAGATCAAGTGGTAGGAATGGTCACACTGCAGTCAACTCTTCCCATGAGGTAACAATGGCAAACTGCTTTGTTCCCCTAGAAGAGGCACAGGTGCCTGACTCAGGCAGGGGTGACAATGGGTCCGTTAGTGCCAACAGGAAAGGAGACAGGGTGACATCCGAGGGCAAGGGAAAGCAGAAGTTAGCAAGGAGGATTCTAATATTAGGATACTCTATTGCTAGGGGTGGGGAGGGTGGTAGGTAAGAGGGTATGGGGGGGTAAGATGGCTACCTGGAGCATCTAGCATCTGAGATTGGGATAGCATAGGGAAGATAGTGGGGGCAGGGAGTACTGGTACACCTTGGAACAAATGATCTGATGAATAGGGCTGTGGAGACAGTGAAGAGTGACTTCCAGAAGGCCGGACCACTGGTGCAGCGGAAGAGCTACCACTTGCAATGCCAGTGGCCTGGGTTCGGGAATGAGCCTAGGTCATCAGAGGGCTGGCTGGGGGGGAGCAAGGATTGAGCATCCTAGGGATGCTCTCCTCCTCCGGGGAGGGAGTGTTGTTGTGCCCTCTGCAATATTGTCACCTGGGAGCCATGGGAGGCAGTGCAGCCAGGGCCACTATGAAGGAGGGGAGGACATCAGCTGGGTTCTGGAGTGGCAGCACATTTCTTCATGCACTTGCTTCCTTGGTCTCCCTTGCATGCTGCCGCCCTTGGGGATTGGGGATCGGCGACCTCAAGGGGTAAAATCTCGTGGCTTAGGACCTCCTGGATCGGCCCTGGCCCCATACATGGCCACCGTGGGAAAAATCATCATTGTACAGAACTGTCCCCTGAGATGGCCCCACCATGAGGGGATGAACTTGTGGGGTTGTTGTCCATTGGTGGGGTGTTTTCTGGTGATGGGGATGATCGGGGGCAAAGCTGTTGCTGGAGACTACAAAATATAAATTAAAAAAAATGAGTGACTTCCAGAAGCTGGGGACAGACTGAAGAAGTGCTACACTTCCTTAGCATTTTCTAGGTTCTTCCTGTCTGTGGTGAGTAGAAAATGAAGCATAGAATAAAAGAGATAGAGATTGAGAAGTTCAGTGGGGTGGTGTCAGGATTAGTGGCACCACTTTACAGGGGATTGGGGGACTTTCTGGGACAGAAGGCTCTTCAAAGGTGACAATTTCACCTGACAAGAGAGAGGGCTAGTGCATTGGGGCAGAAGGTTGATACCTACATTAGCTAATGGTTAAACTAGCTGCAGGGGATGCTGGGGTTAGGGATTTCAGTGGGGAGGGAGGAACACTGGGAAACCTAGACAGGACTCCCCCAGGGATGGGGATAAGGTGTTCAGGGAATAATAGATGGGAGGAAAGAGTCCATGGAACAGGACAGAGTTGACACAATAGACATGAAATGAAGGGAAAATACAAGACACCACGGTTATTAGAGAATAGTGTTGGAGGATGACCAACAGATGTGCAGGTGCATGTTGGAGGGTGGTATGTGTCAATGGCAGGAGTTTTGGTGATAAGATTAGTAAGCTCCAGGCTGTCATGGCGGAGGGATTTAGTGGCTGTTACAGAAACCTGGGCCAGTATGAACTATTGGGACATAGTGATCCCAGGCTGCAGTTTATATAGGTGTGTTACAGGGACAGATAGAGATGGAAGGGTGGCCATCAAAATCTATAGAAGGGACTGAGGTTGTAGATGATGCTACCATTTGGAGAAAATGGAGGCAGACTCACTGAGGGTTCGGCTCACAGAGTTGTCAGGTAGGAAAACTCACATAAGGGTGGTTTGCAGTTCATCAGGACAGGGAGAAGAGAAAGATAAGGAACCTGATACTGAAGTAGGGAGGAGGGCAACAAAGGAGGAGGTTGTAATTGTGGAAGATCATAACCTGCCAGACACTGACTGGGACATCCCAATGGCCAGAAGTGCCAGAAGCCAGGCCCTGCTTGATGTCTTGCAGGACTGTGTCTTGGTATAACAAGTCAGGGATCTCACTAGATAGTGAGCCATTCTAGATGTGGTACTCACCAACACAGAAAGAGTAGGTGTAATATGGGTCTGGGAACCTCTGGGGTCCAGTGACCACAACACTATATAGTTAGAGGTGGCCTTGGGCACCTGTAAGCCCTCGTCTAAGGCTGATTTGCTAGACTTCAGGAGGATAGATCTCAACCATATGAGGGAAATCATGTTGCACAGGTTAGCTGGGGTAAGCAGCATCAGAAAAGTGCAGGAAAGATGTGGGGGGGGGGGTGTTATAAACGTGTCTGTTCCTGAGACAACAAAAACATGCATCAGAATAGTTATGAAGAGAAACAAGTATAAGAGACCTTTTTGGTTCTCTGAAAGGGTCAGGGAGGCAGTGAGGAATAAAAGAGGGCCTTTATAAAGTAAAAAGAAAAGCAGTGAAATGAAGACTGGGAATAGTACTAGGAGAAAATTAGAGAGGCCAAGAGAGCTGCCAGAATCACAAAGGCATACACAGGACTGTGTATTGCAGAGGCAGTCGAGAGAGGTGAAAAACAGTTCTTTAGATATACAAGATAAAAAGAAAGATGGGAAGGGCAATTGTCAGGCTAATGGGGGGCAGTGTGATATAGGTGGAGGATGGGCAGAAAGCAGCTGTGTTAAATGACTACTTCTGCTCTATATTCATTAGGGAGAATAACAGATCCTTACCAGACAGCAGCATAAAGGCAGCTGATAGAGTGGTCCCAAAAAAGAAACTGCAGAAATTTACTGATGAAAGAGTCAACAAGCATTTGTCAATGCCGAATGTTTGCTTGCTGGCACTGGCATTGGTAGTGTAGAAGTTACAGAGCTGCATAATAGGAATGGCAGCGAAGTATTGAACTGAAGCCAACCCCACCACCACCCTGCAGAGAGTGGCAGGCATTGGGGTGTGCCTTTGGGTCGTCAGGCATAACGACCACGCCATTTCACCACACCCTACCCTGCAGACACTGACAAGTGTCACGGTGTGCTGGGTCTTTTGGCCATCTTATGCCCCATTCCATCAGGAAATATAGTGAGATGGGTGCGGTATGGAGAATGGGGTGAAGTTTGGGCCCGAAGAGTCCGAGGCACACCTTGATGCTCTCTCACTGGCTGCAGGGTGTGGGTGGGGTGGAATGGTATGAGCATGACAGGCAGAATCCCAAGTCACCCCTGATGCCTGTCATACTCTACAGGGTGGGGCATTATGGTCGGAAACCCTAACGCCTCAGGCATTCGTTGGTATTTTCACTCCAAATTTTCAACATGGTTTTTTTGTGACCCCGCCTCATGAACAGTGGCAATATCAGTTTGTTAGCTGAAAACTGCTTTTGCACAGCGACTATGGCATTTGGAACCACAGGTGCAAAAACACATTCCGAACAGGATGTGAAAAATGACAGCAGTACTGTTCATGGGGAGGTGTAAAAAATGGCAATGTTGAAAATCTGCTGTGAAAATGTTAAAAAAGATGGTGAAGTCACGAGCGTGCGTAGAAACTGTGCAACGCACACCCATAATGTAACTAGTTTGGGAATTTTTTTACAGTAGATTTTTAACACAGGCATTTTGGGACCTCCGATCATGAACAGTGTCAGTGTGATTTTCTTTATCTGTCCCGAACAATGATTTCCCACAGCGACCATGCATCTCTGCACTGAAAGCGTGAAAACACATTTCGGCCATGTTGTGGAAAATGACAGCTGTACTTTTCATAAGGAGGTGTGGAAAAATGCCACTGGTGAAAATCTGGACTGAAAATATTACAAATTCATGAACCTACGAGGGTGCGTGGAAACTGTGCAATGCTCACTCGTAACACAGTCATTTTATGGAGTTTTGTCACCAAATTTTCAGCATAGCCATTTTAAGACCTCTGCTCATGACCAGTGTCACTGTGATTTTCTTAATCTGTCCCAAACATTGTTTTCGCAAACCGACTGTACCATTGTGCGCTACATGTGCGGAAACACATTTTGGGCGAGATATGAAAAATGGTAGCTGCACTGCTCATAAGGAAGTGCGGTAAAATGGCACTGTTGAAAATCTAGTGTGTAAATATTACACATTCGCAAACTTGCCAGCGTGAGTAGGAACTGCACAACGTGCGCTCCTAAAACAGTCATTTTGGGGAATTTTTTCACCAAATTTTCAACATAGCCATTTTAACACCTCTGCTCATGATCAGTGTCACTATGATTTTCTTAACGTGTCCCATACATTGATTTTGCACACCGACTGCGTCACTGTGCGCTACATGGGCAGAAACACGTTGTGGGCGAGATGTGAAAAATGACAACTGTACTGCTCATAAGGAGGTGTGGTAAAATGGCAATGTTGAAAATCTGGAGTGAAAATATTGAAAATTTGCGAGGCTTCTGATGCATGAGAACTCTCAGCACTGCACCTTGTAAAACAGTCACTTTTAGGAATTTTTTCACCAAATTTTCAAAATAGCCATTTTAAGACCTCTGCTCATGAACAGTATCACTGTAATTTTTTTAATGTGTCCCGTACATTGATTTTGCACACCGACTGCGCCATTGTGCACTACATGGGCGGAAACACATTTTGGGCAAGATGTGAAAAATGGTAGCTGCACTGCTCATAAGGAAGTGCGGTAAAATGGCACTGTTGAAAATCTGGTGTCCAAATATTACAAATTCGCGAACTTGCCAGCGTGCGTAGGAACTGCGCAACGTGCGCTCCTAAAACAGTCATTTTGAGGAATTTTTCACCAAATTTTCAACATAGCCATTTTAACACCTCTGCTCATGACCAGTGTCACTGGATTTTCTTAACTTGTCCCAGTACATTGATTTTGCACACCCGACTGCGCCATTGTGCGCTACATGGGCTGGAAACACATTTTGGGTGAGATGTGAAAAATGACAGCTGTACTGCTCATAAGAAGGTGTGGTAAAATGGCAATGTTGAAAATCTGGAGTGAAAATATTGAAAATTCGCGAACTTACGAGCGTGCGTAGGAACTGCACATGCGCTCGTAAAACAGTCATTTTTAGGAATTTTTCCACCAAATTTTCAAAATAGGCTTTTTGAGAGCCCACCCTTATGAACGCTGGCAGTGTCATTTTGTTAATCATTCGGAAGGTGATTTGCACAGTGGCTTGAAATCACCCTTCGGCCCAGTAATGCCATGACAGTGCAAGAATTCATGAGGAGGGGTCCCAAAACCCCATGTTGAAAATTTGGTGCAAAAATTCCAAAAATGCCTGAGATATGCAACAAAGCTGAAAACCCCTATCTATCCCATTATACAGCTTACGGCATTTCCTCAGTTCGCGGTCGGCTTTGAAGAGTGCAGGCGTGTTCCGTCCACTGAAGATCATCGCGCCAGACTCGAGGTGAAAGTATGGGGTGAGGGGGTGTGGGGAGGCAGGGTGCGCAGTGGGTGGGTGCGGGTTGTGGGTGGGGCAGGGAGACTGCGTGGGACTGTTTTTCTTTACAGGTATTTAAAAAAAAAAAAAGACAACGGGACATTTGCCACGCTGGGGTGGGCTCCCAGCATGGCATAAGGGCGGCTGGGGGGCGTGGAGCTGGCGGGATTGGGCACCCGTGGGCCATGGCAGCTATTGCCACGCTAGGGTGGGTTCCCAGCGTGGCACCCTGTACGGGGAGGAACAGTGAAGCCGATGGGGATTGGGCACCTGTTGGTGATGACAGCATGGGGGTGGGGAGATACAGTGGAGCCGGCAGAGGATTGGGCACCCCGTCGGCCATACAGTCTGGAGAGGGAGGGTGAGCATGCAGTGTGCGTGGCGCACGGCGTCAGTGTGGGAGAGCTCTGCTCACTCAAGCAGAGCTTCCCTTTCAACTGTATGCCACTGCATTTTTCAGCTGTCATAGACAGCTGGAGCAGTGATTGGCACTCTGTGACTGTGCCTGCAAATACACTGACTGAATTGGAAGAGGCTGACACACCTCTGGAAAACTCATATGATGACACTATGTTTCTTGCACATGCGTGCAAGCAAACATAAAAAGTGGCTAGCAGCACTGAAGGTAAACAAGGCCCTGGGGCTGGATGGGATGCATTCGAGGGTGCTAAGGGAACTGGCACTGGTGTTAGCTGAACACCTGGAGAGGCTATTCAATATCTCTGTGCAGCAAGTGGTGGTTTCAAGGGGTTGGAAGATAGTTTATGTGGTTCTGCTACACAAAGGAGGGGACAAGGAACAGCCAGAGAACTATAGACCTGTCAGCCTTACCTCAGTGGTAGGGAAACTGATGAATACACTAGTCAAAGAAGTTCTAATGGAATACCTAAAGAAAAATGGACTTCAGGAAAAAAAGCTGCATGGATTCATGGCGGGGAGTTCTTGTCAGACCAATCTGACAGTATCCTTTGACTGGGTAGCCAAGGTATAGTAGCTGATAAGGTTCATGCTGCAGATTTACTCTACAGTACTTCAACTTCAGCAAGGCATTCGACTCTGTGTCACACTGAAAGCTGCTAAAGAAGATGGGGGAGCTTGCAACAGCTAAGGAAATAGTAAGGTGGGTGGGGAGTTGGTTGGAGAGGAGGCAGCAGAGAGTTGTGGTGAATGGGGTCAGATCAGAGGAAAAAGTCACTAGTGGAGTACCACTGAGATCTGTTCTGGGCCCAGTCCTTATCAGTATGTTCATCAGCAACATGGGAGTCAGAATCCAGGACAGGCTGTTTCTATTCACAGATGACATTAAGCTCTGTGGTAGGGTTGACAACATGGAGGGGATAAGGGAGTTGTAGAAAGACATGCAAAGGCTTGAAAACTGGCCCAAAGTCTGGCAGCTGAAATTCAATGCCAAAAAGTGCAAACTCATGCACTTAGGGAACCAAAACCCCAGAACTGAGTATTGGATGGAGGGTTGGGGATAAGCCGGACACAACATCAGAGGAAAGGGACCTAGGAGTCATCTATAGTGACTCCCTTAAGCAAACCAGCCAATGTAACTAGGCCTTCAGCAAGGCTAACAGGATGGTGGGGTACCTCGGGAGAGGGTTCAACAGTAGAAGGCAGGAGGTACTGTTTGTGACAGGGAGCTCCTGCCACTCTTGATGACTGACTTTTTCTTAAATCTGTTGCAACAGTTCTTCTATTTCTTAACCTAATCTGTCCTTTACAAATTCTAGTCCATAAGGTTGGCCACTTATGGGCACCCCCTTTCCTTTCTTGACTGTGCTATAGTGTCCTCTTTAATTTTCCTTTTCCCTCTCAGGTCCTCGTACAGGGAGGTTATTTTGGTGACCTCCAAGCATATGTAAAACAGGTTGTGTTTATCATTGTTGAATTTAGTATATAATAGCACTATGTAATAAAATACCTTGATGTATATACCTTATGTTTATGAAACCTGTAAATGTTGCAAATACCATGGCACTAGGTGTTTTTGATAATGGTAAAAAGTACTAGGTGACTATTATAAAAATTAAGTTAGTTGTGCTATTTAAAATGCATATACATCGCTGTAAACGGAACAAGTCTGAAACGTCATGGTGATTTGCATATATCCCATGATGCTTTGCATTATGGAAGTATGTGTGATGTTGTGTTTCTTTGAAACTTGGCTTAATGTCAATGCTTTTTGGGGTAACCCTTGTTTCAGTGCTTCTGCACTAAGGTTCTTTGTCTTTAGTTTTTTTTTTTTTTCCATTTGAGCCCCCACTACCCAAGCAAACAAGGCCCGCATAGGGGTGGAGGCTGAATCTCAACTGCCGAGTTAGATCAGAGATCAGTATTAGTAGGTGCTGGCTAAGTGCAGAGAAAAGACATACATAGTCTCTTGCTGCAAACTGATGTACTGAAGAAGGGATATGCCCTTGCTTAAGGTTATCTTCCGTATTTTGAATAAACATCACACAGAGATTGTGTGTTGAACTTGAAGTTCGGTGTCTGGTCCATCTGTTATCCCACAACCCTGTCACACTGTTGACTCTGTATAGGTTGCTGGTGAAGCCATATCTGGAGTATTGTGCCCCGTGTTGGAGTTTCCACCTAAAAAAGGACAAGACATGCTAAAGACAGCACAACATAGGATGACCAAGAGGATTCAGGACCAGGAGGGCAGATCTTATGAGGATCTGTTAAAAGTTCTGAATATGTATTCACTCAAAACTAGAAGATTAAAGGGGGATATGATGGAGACCTTCAGGTTCCTGAAAGGAATTAACAAGGTAGACTGTGAGGAACTATTTACTAGGAATAGAGAAGATAGGACAAGGGTTCGCAAGTGGAGGTTAATGGGGAAGGTTTAAAAAGGATGTGAGGAAGTATTATTTTACAGAAAGTGTGGTTGAGACATGGAATGGTCTACCGGCAGAGGTGGTGGGTGCCAAAACCATAAATGGCTTCAAATATTGCTGGGACAGAGTCAAAAGGATATTAGCTACTCAGCGGGAAGTTGGGGGGTGGGGTGCTGGAAACACAGATAGCAAAAGGAGGAATAGTTTAAGTGAAAAGTCCACTGAGGCAGTAGACCCTGGGGTATGATAATGTAATATGGGCAGACTGGATGAACTGTCTGTCTTTTTCTGCCATCATTGCGTATGTTTCTATATTATCAGAGTAACATAACATAGGAACACAGTAATTAAAGGGAAACTAGAGCCATCTTTTTATTTACTTATTTATTTAGTGATTCAGAAAAGACCTTTGAGCTCAAGCTCTTTTACAAAGGTCCCACATCATAGATTACAAAACAAAGAATAATAGGAGAAAGCAAAGGTACATTACAATGAACGATACAGCTTGGATTCAGAACTTACAGAATAACTCAAAACATAGGTACAAGTTAAAATAAAATGAAAAACACTTTATGGGGGGGGGGATAAGCAGCCACGGAGTGCCTTGTCAGTAGTTCAGAGGGACAGGGATAGCAGGCAGAGGGGTGAAGAAAGGAGGTATGAAAGAGAGGTATGTAGTGCGGTGGAGGTGAATGGTGGGGGAAGAAGGGTGATAAGGTATAGGGATAAATGGTGGGGTGAAGGGAGGCTGAGTGGAGAAGACATGCTCAAGTAAATGGTGAGGTGTGAGGGGGCATGGTCAGGAAGCCTGCATTAGTAGTGACTGTTAGGGAAACTCATGGGACTGTGAGTTTGGGGGGAGGGTGCCGAAGGAGCATGACGCAGACTGATTGCTGAGGCAAGTCATGAGAAAGGACAGAGGGTGGGGGTACCTTGAGGCCTGCCTAGTGCTTGCTGGGAGGCAGAGAGAGCAGGTGTGGCTGCTCTCATCATGTCTGCCACACTCCCATTTCAAAAGCAGGGATAACTTAAATATTTTATGTAAAAATGTATTAATTCATAGCACATCAAGGCGTTGACCTCAATAACCCTTATCAGACATTTGCAGAGATCACTTTCGCTTTCAGATTCATACACAATATAATGACATAGGGAAGCATTGTCAGAGCAGTTCATAATAATTCTAAAGGATATTTTAGGCTGGCCTGCCAGCACAGTGGTAGCACTATGATGTGGGTTCAGGAATGGGTCCGGATCATTGGAGGGCCAGTTGGGAGGGCAGATTGAGCATCCCAAGGATGCTGTCCATCTCCAAGGTGGAGGAGGAGAAGTGCCTTCAGTGCTGTGCCGCTTACCTGGGTGACCATGGGTGGCAGACAAGCACCAGAGCCAGGTATGGGTGAGTTTAAGTCGGCATGTAGGTGTGCATGGGAATGCATATGCCTGTCACATCACTGACATCATGAGAAAGGGACGGAACTATGGAAAAGCCCCATCCAGCAGGATGATGTCACCTCTCCTCACAGGCCCCACACATGCCTACTACACTTACTGACCCACAAGCAAACTAAAGAATGTTCTTGGAATTGCGGGGGATCCAGGAGGCCCTGCCATGGGGGTGGAGTGGGTAAGCTGTGGGGCAATGCAAGAGTTGGGATAGGTAAGTCCCAGGGATGGTGGGGTGACAGGGCTGGGGAGAGGAGGGTAGATGGGGTAGGCTGGGTGATCAAGGGTGATAAAGCATACAAAGACAAAAAAAAGAGAAAATTTCAACTGAGCTCATGGCACAGTTACCATGCAATCTATTTCACATGCCTTCTTCTATCACCAAGACAGTATTAATGCATGTTGGTAAATTTAGTTTTAGTCAGATATTCATTAAAAATTATCCTTTCTTATTCGGTTCTGCCTTAAATCTAATTTCCTGAGTACTAAATGTTAGCCAGGAAGAGAAAAAATTTAATAGAAAGAATTCTTGCACCAGCACTTTCATTCTTCACCTCAATGAACATCAAAATGAAGGGTATATTATAAATATTACTGTCTGTTCCATCCCAGAAGAAAGTAGAAACTTGAAATGTGCTCACATCCTAGTGCTTCTGAAATTAAATTTCTTTGGTAAGCATGGATGTTTTATAAAATACTTTATAAATCATTACATTGCCAGTAGTCAGTCGAATAGCTGCTTTACTGCACAGATGGAGACACTTAATAGCCTTTAGTATCTGTTATGTTGTACTGCCTATCAATTGTGCAAAACACTACCTTTACTTGGAAATTTAAACCAATTGCAAATGTATATGAGTTACTTCTTTGTGTGTGTGTGGCGGTAATGCTGGGGTGGTGAAACAGAAGTAGAAGCATGGAAACACAGAACATGTCAGCAGAAGAATGCCATTGGTCCATCCAGTCTGCCCTGTTTTCCCTGTCCTACCCTGGGATCTAATGTCTAGTCAGGAATACTACACTCACCGTCCCCCTTGCCTCCTGCCCTATCACTTCCCCCAGTACTGTAGAGGCCAGTTAATCATGATATGGATAATCAGGATGTCCGCTTTACTGGGATGTCCTGCAGGGCAACAATTGAATGGCTATGATATCCTATGGATGCCGTCACTGGTTAAATGAGATGCCTCTCCCATTTAACTGGAACGATTTCCTCTCTGTCATACAAGCCCTGACTCATCTCTTATGCTAACCCTGATGCTAATCCCTTATTAATCATTTTATGACATTTAAATAGGTGTGAATAGCATGTTTGGATGGCTGTTTCCTGTGTTTCCTTCTACTTCCTGTACTCTCAACCCCCTCCCCATTTCTGCTTTCTGCTTTCAGTTATACTGTTTTACCACTGACATGTGTTATGGTATGCCACTATGCAATTTGCTGGAGAGGGTTTTCTTTTTAAAAACACAACTGAACAAGTCCCCGAGTCTTCCTGACTCCAGCGGACACTAGCGGAGTGAGAGAGAGTAAGCAACAACACCATCCGAGAGAGACCAAGAGAAAGAGAGAGAAAAAGCACCACAGGGGAAAGCATGGAACTCTGGGCACTGTGCTGGAGAGACAAAGGAAAAGGTTTTTCTTTAAAAAAAAAATGACTGAATAAGCCTCAAAGTTTTCCTGACTACAGCGGACTCACGCAACAGAACCACAAAACTGGCGGAGCAACCTGCAAGCCTGTAGGTTGGAGGGTGGAATATACTTCTCTAGTGACAGAAGAAAGGCTAAAAAAGACCTGTAGTGTGCATGACAAAAACTGTTTCAATGGCTTCTGATAAACGTGACGGTCACTTAATTAGGACGTAAAGCTGCTACCAGGGCATTCCGATTAAGTAGCTTCTACTGTATAGGTATTAAGCCTTTTACTCAGTACCAGCCATGTTTGAAACCATTAATGGCTCTTGCACACACCACCTCTGCTGATAGGCTGTTCCACAGCTCAGCCACTCTCTGTGTAAAATAAAACCTTCTCAAGTCCCTCCTCAATCGCCCCTCCCACCACTGCCAGCTTCCACTTATGTCCCCATGTTCTTGATTTGCCAGTCCTGCTGAATATTTCCCCACAAATTACCCTGTTCATTACTTTCAGGAACTTGAAGCTCTATCATATTTCCCCTCTCCCTTTCGGTCTCTAGTGAGTCCATGTTCAGGCTGATCCTTGTAGGAAAGTAAACATTTTCCTTGTTTTCACAGGAACATAGGAAACGCTAGCCAAGAAATCAAAGAGTCAATTTATTCCAATTCCTATCATGCAAGCAGTCCCAGCATTTAATATTTTGGTTACTGATTATAGCCCTAGTTAAATGGGATGTTGTATAACTCAGCATGCTTTTGCTAGCAATACATTTGAAATACTGTAAATAAATCCAGACAGAAGATAGAGAGGAAGAAATAAGTGCCTTCGCTGGAATTTGAACCCAGGCCACAGGGAATACTGTTCCATTGTGCTACCAGCTGCACCATCAAGGCAACTGGAAACCTCAGACTCCCAGAAGAACCTTACTCTTTCTCTCATGCACGCCTGGAACTACACAGATAATTACATTTTCATCACAAGGGTGCAGTGTGGACATGTATGGAACCCAAACAAGTAGGAGAGAGAGAGAGAGAGAGAGAGAGAGAGAGGAGGGAGGAGAGAGAGAGAGAGAGACAGAGAGAGAGAGAGAGATATTTATAAGAAAAGTCAGATTTACAACCTTTGAGTCATGGACTCATTTACAAAGGCACCTTGTACCTTGTGGTACACAGAGTTACATAGTGTGGTACAACAGTGAGAACAGTACAGGTGCACAGCATTAAACATAGAGTACACATAGGTTACATAATAATGTTACTTATAATAGGTTACAGTCAAACACAAGGTACCCAAGGGTTACACTGGGGGTACATACTTAGATGATACCTGGAGATGGTGGAGGTAGGGATGGGAAGTGGGGTGGGAGGGAGGGAGGGAGGAGGAGAGGATAGGCTGTCCAGAGGATGTTGTCAAGCAAGGGAGGCCTGACAGGAGAGGAACTCACAGTGGGATTAATTAGGTGCATCTACAGCAATAAGCATTGAAGAGATGGTTCCGGAGGGCAATTTGAAGGGACCAATTTTGGCAATGTCTGTGATGCAGGGTGGGTGGGAGGAGGAGTTGAATCAAGCAGAGGCTCAGTAATGGAAGGACCTCTGGGCTAGCAAGGTCTTGGTTCTGGGCACCAGAAAGGAGGCCTTGACAGAGCTATGGGTGGCAACAGACAAGAATGCACACCATAGGGAAGCAGAGACCCCCGGGGGGGGGGAGCCCTAGAAGAGATTTTTTGGCAAATAGGCAGGTCTGGTAGCACAGATGCTGCTCAAAGGTCAGCAGGTCAGCAGTGGAGTAGAGCAGGTAAGTGTGTGTGTGACTAGAGGCTCTGGTCAGGAGCCTGCAGGCCTTATTGATTGAGAGCTGGATTTTAGTCACGGCAGTATTGTCCGTCGCAGCATAAATGGGCAAGCCATAGTCCACTAGCGACAGGACAGAAGAGGTGATGACCAGCCAGAGGGCAACTTGGGGGAGGCAATCTCTATGATGGTATAGTAGGCCTATCCGAGAATTTATGGCCGAGGATAGGGCATTGATGTGGGTGTGGAAGGTGAGAACTGATGCCTAGATATTTGTAACAGGTCACTTGCCCCAGTTGGTGCAGAGTGCTGGGGAGAATGCAGAGGTGGGTATTCTTGGCCTTGTTTTGGTGATGGGAGAAGAGCATTGACTTTGTCTTCTTTGGGTTAATGACAAGTCGGTGGTCAAGGAACCACTTTTCAGCTTGGTTATAGGTGTACTGGAGGGATACCTGGAGAGAAGAGGGATTGGGGTGGGATGCAAAGAGAACTGCATAATCGGCATAGAGGAGCATTTTTCCTGTATAGGAGCTGGGGAGAGTGTTGAGGTAGAGGCTGAAAAGTACAGGGCCCAGAATGGAGCCCTGGGGTACCCTGGAATGAACGGGCCAAGTATTGGACAGGGAGCCATTTATATTCACGTGCTGGGATCTAGCAGAGAGGTAGCTAGAGAACAAGGCAAGGGGACCAGCAGAAAAGCCAAGTTGGTGGAGGGAGTTGAGCAGGAGGGGGTGACAAACACTGTCAAAAGCCTTGGAGAGGTTTATGAACATTGCACCGGCAAGGTTGCCGGAGTCAAGAGCAGAGTGCAGGTATTGAGAGAACTCCAGGAAAGCAGTAGTGGTACTGTGTCCTGGGCAGAAACCATGTTGTTCTGGGCACATTATGTCATATTTGGCCAGGTACTTAGTTGAATAGACACTATTTTTCCTAGGGCTTTAGAGAGTGGAGGGAGATAGAGATCGGCTGGTAGTTGTTGGGTCCGAACCAATCTTCACTTTTATGTATAGGGGTGATTTTGTCTGATTTCCAAGCACTGGGAAACTGACCGAGTCATAGAGACCGGTTTAGTAGGTCAGTAAGGGGGACTAGGACGACATCCAAGACCAGGTGGAGGATCCTGGAGTCTAGGGGGTCGCAGCTGGGGTTGTTGCTACCAAGGGCTTTTAGCAGGTACAGCCTAGCTATTGGAGGCAGTATAGCACAGTGGTTTAAGGCTCTGAGCTGCAAATCTGGTGACATTCAGCAGACCAGATCTGGGTTTCAATCCCACAACTTCCACTTGCATACTGTGTGACCCAGAGCAAGTCACTTAACTTCCCTGTGTTCCTAGGTCACTCCTGTAAAAAAGTTTTCGGCTTAGTGTGCTACTCCTGGTTAAAACAACTAAATAAAAAAAAAATGTGAGAGGATATAGTGTGCAGATAGAAAGGAGGGTGATCCAAGGCAGGGGAGATAGATGCAGGGATTGGGTCAAAAAAGTTGTTTGGGAGGACAGAGCTTAGGTCAGAGAAGGTAGTATTGAGGCAATCAGCTGTGCAAGTTGGGTCTGTAGTGACGGTGCCATTGATGGAGAGCTAGAATGGTGGGGGGGAGCGGGTCTTCCCATTAAGCTCTTTCATGCTGTCCCAGAAAGTCCGGGCGGAACCCCAGGTGGATGCAAGGGTGGTCTGATAGTGCTCTGCCTTGGCCCGTCTAATGGCCCAGGTGCACTGATTATGTACCACATTGTAGGCTTGTCTATCAGCCAACTTGCTTGATTCGACAGCGATGTGCCAGAGATTATCCCTATGCTTAAATTTTTGGATTAGAGATGGGGAGATTCATGTGGCATTTTGTTTTTTAGTACGGATTCTGGTGTGGGGGCCAAAAAGGTCACAGGCCTTGCTGAAGGCATTGGTGAAGGGGTCTAGGGCAGAGTCAATATCAGAGGTGTGATGGATGGGGGACCAGTCCAGCTGTGCTAGATGAAATTTTTGCTTTCTGAGACCCCTGGGGTGTAGTCACCGGCGCAAGGTGGCCTGGGACAAAGGTTTCAGTATGGAGGATGACCAGAGACAGAGGACAGGAGAGTGATCACTAAGTGAGTCAGGGAGGACGTTGATATCCAGGATTTTATGAGGGCAGTTCAATAGTATTATGTCTAGGAGGGTGCTGGAGCCACTTGTCCGGTTGAATCTAGTGGGCTGGGTGACTAACTGGGACATGTCCAGGGCAGCGAAGGAGTCCCTTGTATGAGAGGCAGTAGTACTAAGTCAATTGACGTTCAGGTCACCTAGGATGAGTTGCTCGGCTTTGTGTGGTAGGGAGGTGAGGTAGTTGATGAAAGACTGGACTACTGGGTTCTGGTTCCTCGGGGGTATGTAGGAGACTTTGAGGAAGATTGGGCCCCTGGCTAGGTCAGGGGTAATTTTTAGAGTGAAGGCTTGGGTGCCATAGTCAAGCCTAGGGGCAGGGAGCATATAGGTTATAAGGGTGTCCCGCATGTAGATTGCACACCCACTGACGTGTTTACCAACTCAGTCTTCCCTGAACAGGGTGTATCCAGGGAGGGAAATATCGGAGTCAGGGGTTGATTTGGAGAGCCAGGTCTTTACTAACACAATAATATCAGGTTGGTGTTGTACACAGGAGTGCGGCGGATTTCTTTAGAAGGCTGCATATATTCAGTGATGCAATGCAGAGACCGGCTCCAGAGTGGGGTATGGGAGGGCTAGTTGGCAAAGGTCCAGGGTTTGGGTGCATATTCCCGGAGAGCAGTAAGAGCAGAGTGATTCATCTAATTAGGGGACAGTGGCGACAAGGACCCTTAGTGTGGTGCTGATGTGAGGTCCTGACAGTAGGGGTGCAGGGGACGGGTAAGGCATGGGGGGTAGGTATGGCAAGGAAGAGGTGGGTCCAGGATGGTCCTGGGAGGGCAGAGGGAGTGGGGGTGTTGGTAGGTGGTGGATGCAGAGGAGTTGGGGGGTGTCCAAGGTGGGAGTGGGGCCAAGCTGTTTGGGGGTGGCTTAGGGGAGAAATGCTTGGGTTGGAGGGCGGGGACACAGGACGGGGGTGGTCTGAGCCAGAAAGGTAGACGTGAGCAGGCCTAGTAGAAGAGCAATGGTGCTCATTGTTATGTAGTAGGTAGCTGGAGGTAAAACTGAGCCAGCAATGGTGTTCCAACTGTGAAATTAGCCGAAGCACAGGGCAATTTTGGTAAAACGCCTGGAAAGAGTCACTGTAATATTGCTTTACTGCGTGGGGGTGGCAGTGACACTAGTTGTACTTTAGTGATATCGTTGAAAATTCAGCTAAGGCAAAGGTGCCAGCTACTGGGATGGTTTGGCTGTGACTGGGTATGTCACCATAGGCAGTGGAAGTGTAAGAATTTAAAGAGTATATAGTCAAATTAGGGTGAGGTCCCTAACAATAGGGCAGGTTACAGCAGTAATTGAGAGGAATTAACTGGAGTGGCTGGAGAAAAACTTGAGAGCAAATGTGCAACCCTGAGGTTAGATTGCTTTAAAAAGGGGCGGTAAGAAAGTGGGTCAAGTCAGGTATTGAAGACAGGGAGGCCAATAGCCATAAGAATGTGCAGCAGTGGAGCGACCAATCAGCTGCTAGGCTGAGGAAAGGGGTGGGGCAAGGGTCTCTTTAATACTGAGAGGAGGTGGGGGTGAAAAAATTCAGTCCAGAACATAGCACAGAAAGAGATTTCTCCGAGATCAGGAAGCACCAGGAGTTGGAAAATCAGCCGAGGAGCAGAAACTGCCAATCAGTGCCTGGCTCCTCCACTGGGTGTCCAGTCAAAACAGCGGCATTCAAAACCACGAGTTTCAGAGGTCCGGTGCATACTTGAATCTGTCCGGGAGTCAGTCGGGTGGTCTGTTAGCTGTGGCCAGCTTAGAGAGTGCCGGGCCACAGCAGCAGCTTGAGAAGCCCGTAGATGGGCTGTCTGCGGAACAAGAAGGGAAAGATAAGTGGGATCCTAGCTTAAGCACATATTTATTTCTCTCCCTCTTCTGTTTGTGTGGGTTCTATTTACTGTTTATGCACACTGCACCCTTGTGAATGAAAATGTAATTATCTGTGCAGCACTGGGCTGTGGATTAGAGAAAGAGTAAGGTTCATGTGAGAGTCCCAGGTTTACAGTTGCCTTGGTGGCGCAGCTGGTAGCTCAATGGAATGATATTCTGGGCAGCCTGGGTTCAAATCCCTGCTAAGGCACTTATTTAATTTTCTCTCTTCTGTTTGGGTTCCATATATACACACCACAACCTTATGAATGACATTGTAATTATCTGTGCAGAACCAGGCTGAGCATTAGAGAAAGAGTAAGCTGCTTCTGAAAGCCCCAGGTTTCTAGTTGCCTTGGTGGCTCAGCTGGTAGCTCAACGGAACAGTATTTCAGGCAGCCTGAGCTTAAATTCCAGATAAGGCACTTCTTTCTTTCTCTCTCTTCTATTTGTTTTGGGTTCCATATATGTGTACACTGCACCCTTGTGAATGAAAACATAATTATCTGTGCTACACCAGGTTGTGCATTAGAGAAAGAGTAAGGTGCTTCTGGGAGTCCCAGGATTATATTTGCCTTAGCAGTGTATTCTGGGTGGCCTGAGTTCAAATACTAGCTAAGGCACTTATTCTCTCTCTCTTCTGCTTGTTTGTGTTCCATATATATGCACACCGCGTCCTTTCAAATGAATAAATAAACTGATAGTATTACCAGTACAGTCAATGAACCTTGGCATCGAGTGGAGAAAAAAAAACACTAATGGAAGAAATCTCTGTGAACAAAGGCCAAGTGATACATCTGTTCTTCCCAGATATATTACTGCTACCATAGTGTATGCTCCTCATGAATATCACTTTCTGATTATAAATGTATGAACATATGAAGAAGCCAGCAGAATAGATCCATTCGGTCTTTCAAGTCTGCTCATATTGCAGGGTCCTCAGCATATGCTACTGATCCCACCTCCCTCCCCAATCTTCCCTTTCTTTTCATTCTGCCCTCTTGCCCCATATTTTCCCCTTATTTCTATCCCAGCCTCTCTTGAAGCTGCTCACTGACTTCAAAGAGACCACATCCTGGGGCAACCCATTCCAACTGGCCACGACCCTCCCCATGAAGAAGTGCTTCCTAACCTCCCTCCTAAACTTCCCCCCTCCATCTTTAGACTGTGTCCTCTTGCAGTTCTGTTGCTACTTATCTTAAGGAGACCATTCATGTTTACCCTATTTATCCCTTTCAAGTACTTGAAGGTCTCTATCATGTCCCCTCTCCCCCTCCTCTCCTCCAGGGAGTACATATTCAGGCCTCCAACCTTTCTTCATATGTTTTACCCTGCTGACCTGCAATCATCTGAGTTGCCCTCCTCAGGACTGTCTCTTGCAGGTTGATGTCTTTCTTGTATCTTATACAATATTCTAGATATGACTTCACCAGCGACATGTACAAGGGCAGTATAACCTCCTGCCTACTGCTAATTCCTCTGGCTATACACCCCAGCATCTTGTTTGCCTTTGCTGCTGCTTTTTCACACTGTGCAGTGTGCTTCAGGTTGCTGGTGATCATCACACCCAGATCCTTCTCCTCCACTGTTGCTGCTACCTGCACCCAACCCCCCCAACCAGTAGTACTCTGTCCTCGGATTCCTGGCCCCAATGTGCATAATTTTGCATTTATTGGCATTGAAGCCAAGCTGCTCTATCCTCGATGACCGCTCAAGTTTTCTAAGGTCTTCCTGCAGGTCTTGTATCCCTTCTAATGTGCCCACCATCCCACAGAGTTTGGTGTCGTCTATGAATACCAAGACAAAAGACAGTGTTGGCTGGGTTCCTTTCAATAGTTTATGTTATATATTCATACGTTGGGGCAGGTATAAGCAGAAATGTCCAAAGTCAAAAATAGCTGGCCACTTAAAAGTTTCAGAAATTCACCTGTTTTATTTTATGGAAGAGATTTTCTTTAGCAACCAGATCCCCTTGTATTGCCAGATGTTTTGCCCAATATGGGCTTCTTCGGGGGCTGGGAATCTCCATTTAAACTAAAGATCAGTTAAAATATGATAGTAGACAACAGTCTACTCATGTTGCAGTTTATTAGGTTTTTTTCATTTTTGCCTCCATTTTGGGGGCAATACACTAAATCATTACATCATATTTACAATTTTTAAACTAATAAAGTCATTTACCAAGTCCTGTTATATCAATTCTGATTACTCCCATCCAGTAGTGCCCGCATTTTGTTATAATACCTTGTATTTTGAACTTTTGAAAATATCTTGACTTTTGTTCTGATCACATACAATATTGTCATTACATACGTCATACTCTTTTTTTTCTCTTTTTCTTAGGTTTTAAATAACAAACTAGTGGTGCATCTTTTCGTAAAGCCTTTGTTCGTATCACCTGTGAGAAAGTGTTTTTCTTTCAATACGTTCCTTGTGTACCTGTTTGTAAAGGCATCCTAGTTACACTTGTTATGGGTTATGGCTCACTCTTCACGTGTTTCTAATTATCTTCATTAATGACAAGCACTTTACCATCTTCATTTAATTCCATTGCAGTTTACGCAGTCTGTTAAGCTTCTTTTGTAGTATTCTCATTTAAAATGTAAAGACATACATATTATATTTATACATTTTTCTTCAGCCTCTTAAACAGTTTCTTGTCTGTTATGAGTTCTCGGCTCACACTTTTAAGTAGGTTACATTCTTTTTAAAACAACAAGTTACTGCCACACTCTCTTGGTTCAGAAGCTGTTCTGTTTTAAATTGTGTGATATAGTAATTCGACTCAAATGTATCTTTTGGTACTTATGTTTCTAATTCTCTCTCTGTATTTTGAGTCCTGAAATGGGCGTTCCTATGGGGATAATGAAATACTCCCATTTATCCACTTTCATGTGAGATAAAATACATTTTACATGCTAAAAATTTAATTACTCACTAACTGGCACACCAGAATGGGATGCAAGCAGCTTACCTAACAGTTTCATGCCTGTGACCTCAAAAGTTTTTCCAGAGCAAGTGACACCTTTGCTAACAATCTTTTTATAGTAAACCGAGGCAGGAGGCAGAACCATACAGTCCCAATGAGCTGCATGGTTTCAAATGTATGAAGAAAACGAATATTAGGTATGTAATGACAACACTGTATGTGATCAGAACAAATGTCAAAGGCCAAGATTTTTTTTCAAAAGTTCAAAATACAAGCTATTACAGCAAAATGTGGGCATTACTGGGTGGGAGTAATCAGAATTATATGAGTACATGTTAAATGACTTTATTAGTTTAACAATTGTAAATATGATGTACTGATTTAGTGTATTGCACCCAAAATAGAGGCAAAAATGAAAAAAAAAACTAATAAATTGTAAAATGTGTAGACTGTTGTCTACTATCATATTTTAACTGATATTTTGTTTAAATGTAGATTCCCTGCCCCTGAAGAAACCCACATTGGGCAAAATAATGGGCAATACAAGGAATCTGGTTACTAAAGAAAATCTCATAAAACAAATCAAATGAATTTCTGAAACTTTTGAGTAGCCGGCTATTTTTTGACTTTGATGTGTCATCCCTGATTAGGTACATTTTGCCCTCAATGCCATCCCCAATATTCATTGATAAAGACATTGAACAACACTGGCCCCAACACCAAGCCCTGTAGGACCCCACTAGGGACTTCCCTGGTGTTAAATAATTCTGCCCCATGAACACCCTCGGGGTCCTGTCCCTCAGCCGACTTTCTACCCATCTGATCATCTTCTCCCCAACCCCGAGCTCCGCCAACTTTCTGATCAACCTCTTGTGGGGCACAGAGTCAAAGGCCTTGCTGAAGTCCAGATAAAGGATGTCCACCACCTGACCCCTGTCTTCAGACTTACTGACATAGTCAAAGAAGTCAATCAGATTTGTTTGACATGATCTCCCTCTCATAAACCTGTGCTGCCTCCCGTCCTGGAGAATATTCTCCTCTAGATACCCTACAAACATTTCCTTAAGTATTGTTTCCATGAGCTTGCACATGACTTGAGGTCAGACTGACTGGTCTGGAAATTTCCCATTTCATCTTTGGGACCACTGTTATGGAGAGGCACCACATGTGCCATTCTTCAGTCCTGTGGTACCATGCCTGACTCCAAGGAACTATTGAACAGGCCTGCCAGTGGTCCTGAAAGCTCCCTTGCCAGTTCCCTCAGTACCCTTGGGTGTATGCTGTCTGAGCCTGGTGATTTGTCCACCTTCAGAGCTAGCAGAATCTCCCTCACTCTGCCCTCCTCTATCACCTCATCCATGTTCCTTTACCCCTCACCCCCATTCTCCACCCAGCAGCACCATTCTGTCTTGTTCCCCGCTGAAGATGGAACAAAAGTATTTGTTCAGTACCTCAGACTTTTCCCCGTTATCCTCTACCCATTCTTCCCCTTTCTGAAGACTAACAATCCCATCCTTCTTGTTTCTTTTTTTGCCTATGTAGGAGAAAAAGTCCTCTTTTTGATTCCTTCAGCTATCTGCAGTTCTTTTTGTGACTTAGCCTGCTGCACTACCTTGCTTGCCACTTTGGCCAACCTTAGGTAATTTAGCCTATCAACCTCTCTCTTCTTCTTCCTGTATTTCTTATAGGCTGACCTCTTGCCCCTTACCGCCTGGACAATCTCCGAGTTGAACCAGCTGGGTGCTTTGGCCCTTGAGTTCTTCCTTTTAAGCCTAACACATTCTTCTGTGGCAGCCACTACTCCTTCAATGATTATGGACCATTTTTGGTCCACCCCATACCCACTCCAATGCCCGTCAGGTGTCTCTTTCGTACTTCACCCATCTTTCCGAAGTCTTCCCTCCTGAAATCCAGGATTTTGGTTTTAGTGGAAATGATTTCCCTGACCATATTCAACCTGAGCCACACTGTGCAATGGTCACCACCACCTAGGGGTTCCTTGACTATTATTTCTTGTACATGCTGCCCACTTGTGAGTACTAGATCAAGGATTGTCCCCTCCCTGATGGGCTCTGTGACACCCTGAATCAGGAACCTACTCTGCAGCGCATTTAGGTTCACCTGACCCCTGGCAGAAGATGTGGATAGTATGCTCCAGTCCACTGTGGGCAAGTTAATGTCTCCCACCACTACCCCTTCTCCCTTCCTTCCAACTCCCAGCAATTGAAAGCTAAATTCCCTGTCCTTTTTCTATTCTTGGTTGGGTGGTGTGTAGTCCACCTCCAACCTCACCTTTGTCTCTCTATTGGACCATAACTGAATCCACAGTGTTTCTACCCTCTCCTCTTCCAACTCCTCCCTCATGCATGTGATACCCTCCCTGATATAAACTGCCCCCCCCCGCTGATCACCCTGTCAGCTGTCTCTCCTATATAGTTTGTACCCAGGGATCGAGAGGTCCCAGTCATGGTGTGGTGTGGCCCAAGTCTTTATTATTGCTGTTGTGCCCACCTTCCACTCAGCTAACTAGTGCCTGCAGGTCTTCCATCTTGTTCATACTATACTAAGATTCATACTAAGAGCAGTAGGAGCTAAGAGGCAATGTAGCCCATCAAATACTCCTATAAATTAATAATAGTTTAATGAAAAATCAGAAAAAATCAATTTGTCCAACTGATTTTTAAATGTTATTTTGTTGCTACTGGCAATAACTTCTATAGGAAGTGCATTCCAAGGTTTGATGCTACGTAAGGAATAGTAACATTATCGCGGAGTGAACTTAAATTGCTTCACCTGTAACTGTAAGGGGTGACCTCTAAGATTAAAACTATCATCTTTGAAAGATAGTCCAAGATTAATGAGTAACTGTGGATCTTTTCTAATCTCGTACATTAAGAGCAGATCTCCCCTTAAGCGTCTTATGGATAGATCCATTAAGTTAAGGGAAGCTAATCTAGTTTCATATGAAACTTCCTTCAGGTTTTTAACCAGTTTAGTGTATCCCCTCTGAACTATTTCCAATTTCAATATATCTTGTTTCTTAAAGGGGGCCCAAAACTGCAACGAATAGTCCAAGTGTGGTCGAACGTAGGTTCTATAAAGAGGCATAGGCACCTCTTTATCCCTTGATCTAATATTTTGCTTAATTGCCCAAATAACCCCATTTGCTTTACTTATAATTGTTCCCAAGACTTTGAGCATTCAGCAACACCACCCTCCACCTCGACCCTGTGCCTCCTGCCCTTCCTTCTGTTATTTTTCTTACATTTCTCCCTCTTGTACTCTCCCCCCCACCACCCTTGCTAACAGCTCCACTTTCCCTCCACATCTACCCTCCAACTTCTTCTATCTGTATGGTGGTGAGGTCTGTTGTCCTCCTCCTCCTCCTGGAGTCTTTGGACCTGCAGGCCTGCTGTCCCCCACCTCAGTAGTTTAAATTCAGCACATTGGCTATGTACTCCCCTAGTTTGTCCCTGAGTACACTGGAGCTCTCCCTACTGGGATTTGCCTATCTGGTGAAAAGAGTGTTTTATTCAACCAGACCCCCCCGTCACCAATACAGGTGAATCCCTCTTCCCTGCACCAGTTCCTCAGCCAGTTATTGAAGTCCTGTGTTCATTCCTTCCTACTATAACTGTGCTGGCTCTGGGAGCTGGTATCACCTCTGAAAAGGCTAGAGAACTTATTATCTCCCTTCAGGTCTTTGCTAACTCCCTAAACCTGCCTGATTAGTTAAATAAATGCTATAACCATTAATTGGGTTTATCTCTGACCCCCACTCCACTATATTTGTTCACTACTGTAGCTAAATCTGACTTGGGGCATGAGACTTCATGCAAGCTAATATGGTCAACTGATGAGTGATGAGCAATGCTGCAAAAGTGGAAATGCAGTTAAGCACTTGCTTGGCACAAGTTAGATCTGGAAACCAACACTCATCTTATAGGTTCCTGGTGTCACTGTCAATTCAGGAATAACAACCGCAGTCACCATACAGGAGGCAATGGCATCAGTGCAGCTACTGTTACTGTAAGGCATTGTTTAATTGCCTAAGTTTGAGTTCAAAAACATTTTATAACATGCCATTAAAGTGTATTTATGTACAAAAGTTACTTCATGCATAAGGACTTGCATTCTTTGTATAGTGCTTGTAAGTGACTTTTTTTTTTGCCATATATAAGCACTTTTATCTATACTGTTGGGACATGAACTACCCCATTTTGTTTTCCTTTTGCATCTCACAATCATCCAGCAGTTCTCAAACACCAGCAGTGCAACATGTGCCTCAGACATGGGGCTTTCCATCATCCTAGGTAGCACAACAAGCAAATGAAAATAAAAGCTAAAATGGAGGTAGAATTTTTGTCAAAAGGGAAGAGTAGGATGTCTAGTCTCACACCACATGAAGATTGCTTTGTGCGGAGGTCTATAGCTGTACCTGCACATCCTATACTGAACAGCTACAAATTTTCCATACATAAAAGAAAATATTTTAAATGCATTTAAAATACCCCCAAATTGTCTGTCTTGTGATGATTTAAATGTGTGGAATAGTGGAAAATGCATGGCATACAGTATATGGATAATACATGAACAATATGTACTGTACAATATGCTTGCACCCTTTTACATTTTAAAAGCATATTGTCATACAGTGAATATGGGATATATAGCACAAAAAACAGCAAATATTGTGTTATTTAACATACATTTTTGCCATATATGGAAACTATATGGTTCTTCAGTATGGGATGGAGTCTGAATGGAGTATGCTGGCAATGAGAGGACTGAGGGAGTTTGTTTGACAGTTCGGTAAAAGAACAGAAGCAGTATCTAGCAAACATGTTTCATCTTTAAGATGGGGGAATATATCTAATATGATGGTAGTATGCCCTCCCCACTAGAAACAAAATGGCTGGTGCCAACAAGGCTGGTCTAGCTTTCTATGTTGTTATCTTTATTTTTGTAGTAGGCCTTACTATCTCACAAGTCTCACTGTTATACTGTATGCAGTGTTCAAGTCAACCAACACCAGGCAATTAAATGGCCCCCCAGCACCAACCTCACCTAACCCCCCCATATCACCATTTTTTTAATTTTTTGATGGTCCAGGTTGGACGCTGATCCCATCAGATAGTTGGGGGGGATGCAACATATTGTTTTTTAATTCTCTGGTGGGCCAGGTTTGGCATCAGACACATCTGGTAGTTTGGGGAAGGGAGACAGATATTTTTCATTCCCTGACAGGCCAGGTTGGTCTTGGGATTTGTCAGGTTATTGAGGGGAAGAGGAAATTTTTTTTAATTCCCTGAAGGTTCTGGTTTGGCCCTGGACTTATCAGGTAGTTGGGTGGAGGAGGAGGACAGACAGATCATGTTGGGCACTGGACCCATTAGGTAGTTGGTGGGAGGGGGCCAGATTTTGTTTATTCCCTGCTGGGTTGGGCACTGGTTCCATCAGGTAGTTTGCATGAGAGGAACAGATTTTATTTTATTCCCTGATTGGCCAGGTTGGACACGAGACCTTTCTGCTGTGCAGCAGGCTGGGTTGGAGCACACAAAGCAGTGTGATCTCTTTGTGTATATTGGGAAGAGAGCAGAGCTGGGATTTATGTCTAAAAGAATGAGAGAGAGAGAGAGAGAGTTACAGCCACTGAAGATAGATAAATAGATAGCTAGCTAGCTAGATAGATACATACATACATACATAAATAGATAGACAGATAGATACATACATACAGACATACATACATACATAAATAGATAGAGAGAAGCTACTGAAGAGTGTGCCATAGGTCCCCCTAGGTCCAGTTTTCCATGTTAGGGTGCTGCAATCAGAGGAGGCTGTCAGCAGCAGTAGTTGGGCAGCAGCCCCAAGCCTCCCATGCAGTTTCTGAGCTCCCCACTGTCACCTAAGTGGATGGGCATGAGGAAAGCAGTGTTTTTCTACCCTGCCTCTTCCACCTTCAGCCCATCGCTTTGCTGCTGCTCCTCCTTATCTCTGTTTGGCTTAATACATGGGCCTAGTTGAACATGGGACCCATCAGGTAATTGGAGTGAGGGGGGCACACTTGTTTTAATTCCCTAATGGGCCAGCTTGGGCATTGAACAGGTAAGATGATAGGGAGGAAGTTGGCCAGATTTGTTTTATTCCCTGCCAGGTGTGCTTGGGCAGTGTACCTGTCAGGCTGTTAGGAAGGGTCAATTTTTTTTTAATTCCCTCATGGGTCTGGTTGAACAATGGACATGTCAGGTTGTTGGGGGAGGGTTATACATTTTTTATTCCCTGATAGGCCAGGTTGGGCATTGGGTTGTTGAAGAAGGGGGACAGGATTTTATTTATTCCCTGATGGTCTGGGTTGGGCACTGGACCTGTCAAGCAGTTTGGGAAGGGGGACAGATGTTTTTATTTCATGATGGGACATGTCGGGCACTGAATCCATCAGGTTGTTGATGAGTGGGGGGAATATTTTATTATTCCCTGATAGACTGGGTTGCATACTGGAAGCATCAGGTAGTTTGGGAGAGAGGGACATTTTTTTTATTCCCTGATGGGCTGGATTGGGTATTGGTCAGTCAGGTAGTTGGAGGGGGGAGAGGGACAGTTTTTTTAATTCTCTGATGGGAAGGGAAGTGCTCAAGAGGTTGAGAGAGTAACACGCTGATTTCCAGAGCTCCGCTATAAACAAACTTAGCACTCTGTGAAAGTCCTTAAACTTCTGGAAACTACAGGGCACAATCAAGAATCAAAGTAAAGGACCTACCAGAAGCTAGATTGGATAATGTCAAGAAATTGCCATGAGGGAATGGTGGTTTGTGACTGCTGGTTGATGCAATGGCTTCTCCAGCTTCAGTGCATCCTGATATGGACATAAAGTTGAAGGCACCTCCAAACCCTACTTGCAGTCCATTCAGACCTTATTTATGGGGTTCCAAAAAGAATTCAATTTTTCTTTCGATAAAGTCCATGAGACTTTGACAGAAATCTCCAAAATTTAGGAAAAACTCAAAACTTGTGAAGAATGAGTGGTTACAATTGAAACAAGCATTTGTCGATGCCGAATGTTGTTGCACTGGCATTGGCATTAGCAGTGCCGGAGCTAGAGATGCATAATAGGAATGGTAGTGAAGTATTGAAGTGACATCAACCCCATCCCCATCCTGTAGAGAGTGACAGGCATTGGGGTGTGCCTTTGGGTCGTCAGCTATAACGCTCATGCCATTGTACCTCACCCTACCCTGTAGACACTGACAAGTGTTGTGGTGTGCCTTGGGGTCTTTGGGCATTATACTTACCCCATTCCATAAGGAAATACGCTGATGTGAATGCAGTATAGGAGCGTAGGGTGAACTTTGTGGCTGAACAGTGCAAGGCACACCACGATGCCTGTCAGTGGCTGCAGGGTGGTGGTGGGGGGTGGAATGGCATGAGCATTACAGCCGATGATCCCAAGTCACACCCCTGATGCCTGTCAGTCTGTACCGGGTGGGATGCTACAGTTGGAAACACTAACACCGTAGATGTGTGGTGGTAGTTTCACTCCACATTTTCAACATGGGCTGCTTGTCAGGCGACCTCATGAAAAGCGACACAATCGCTTTGTTAGCCAAAAGGTGGTTTTGCACAGTGGCTGTGCCATTTGGCGACAGAGGGACGAGAACACATTTTTGGGCAGAACGTTGAGAATGACAACTGTATTGTTCATGAGGAGGCGTAAAAAAATGGCAACGTTGAAAATATGGAGTGACAATATGAAATATTGGTGAAGCAATAAGCATGCATAGAAACTGCGCAATACACGTCTGTAACCCAATTATTTTTGGGAGTTTGGTAGCCACATTTGTAACATAGGCATTTTTGGACCTCCCCTTATGAACAGTGGCGCTGCGATTTTGTTACTCTGTCCCAAAAGTTGATTTCCCACAGCGACCACGCCATTGTGCACCACAGGTGCGGAAACACATTTTGGGCAGGATGTGAAAAATGACAGCTGTACTGTTCATAAGGAGGTGTGAAAAAATGCCAGTGTTGAAAATCTGGCATGGAAATATGCAAATTCTTGCGAGTTACGAGTTGTCAGAAACTGCACAATAAGCACAGCAGTCATTTATGGACTTTCAGCACCAAATTTTCAACATAGGCATTTTGGGATCTCTGCTCATGTGTCACCGTCATTTCCTCAAACTGTCCCGAAAAGTGATTTCGCACAGTGACCGCACTATTCAGCGCCGGACGTGCGAAAACATATTTCGGGCAGGACATGTAAAATGACAGCTGTACTGTTCATCAGGAGGTGTGGAAAAATGCCAATTTTGAAAATCTGGATTGAAAATATTATAAATTCATGACATTACGAGCATGCGTAGAAACAGCGCAATGCACGCTTGTAAAACCAACATTTTTGGGAGTTTTGTAACCAAATTTGCAACATAGACTTTTTGAGAGCCCCCCTCATGAACAGTGGCACTGTCGTTTCGTTACTCAGTCCCGCAAGGTGATTACGTGCAGTGACTGTGAAATCACCTTTCAGGACCGAATAACGCAATGACAGTGCCAGAATTCATGAGGAGAGGTCCCAAAAACCCCATGCTGAAAATGTGGTGCCAAAATTCCAAAAAATGCCTGAGATATGCATCAAAGTTTAAAAAACCCTATTTATTCCATTATACAGCTTATCTGCATTTACTCAGTTGGCGGTCGGCTTTGAAGAGTGCAGAACTGTTCCCGGTTCACCAAAGATCATCGCACCAGACTCCATGAGTAAGTATGGGGTGGGGGTGAGGAGGCAGGTGTACAGTGGGTGGGTGCTGGTTGTGGGAGGGGGGCAGGGAGACCACTGAGGGACCGTTTCCTTTTTCCACAGGTACAAAAAAAAAAAATTGTGGGACCGTTTTCTGTTTACAGGGGCATGTGCACGCTGGGGTGGGCTCCCAGCATGCCAAAGGAGCCTTGTTTTTGGGGGGCAACTGTAGCGATGGGGGATTGAGCACCACCGTTAGCACACAACAAAAGAGGGGACTTACTTTATGTCGCCGGGATTGAGCACCGATCAGCACACAAGGAAAGCGGGGGGTCGGGGCAAGAGCCAAGGGGGACTGGGCACCCGCCTCAGCATATAACAAATGGGAGTGGTTCTTTATGCTGACAGGGAGTGGGCTCCCCAGTCAGCACATACATTGGGGGCAGGGTATGCCGACAGAGGGATTGGGCACCCCGGAAGTCGGCAGTTTGACGGGCAGTGTGCCGCCATGTTTGTGTTTCCGGGTAAGCACACTGGGAGGTCCGCTGCATGTTATGAGCTTTGCTCGCATTACAGCAGACCTTTTCTTAGATGTGCTCGCCCGGGTGTTGTGGCGCCGGCATGCAGGCTGATTGGGGAATGAGGGATTCACCTACTGATGTGTGCCCTGCATTCGCCCAACAGTGACTGCGCCTCCAAATCTGCACTACCGCAAGATGTTGGCTGCTCAAGCGTGCTAACATAAAAATGCTCAGATGCTTTCCAGAAGAGTTTTGACTCTGGAAGGTGTGATAAATGCATCATTACATAAACAATTGTCTAATATGGCTAAGTCTGAGAAAATTGAAAATAGCCTGCTGATGAAGAATCTTCAGCTGCCAGGGCTATGAGCTGATACACCCACTGGTGATCTTAAGAGTGAAGTAGAGCATATCATTTCAATTGTTTTTTTCCTTGGATCCACTGTTAATCTTAGTATTTTGCCCTCAGTTATGAACTGACACAGGAAATGCAGGAGCAAGATATGACATTTGTACCTTTTTGTCTTTACCTGCATAGAATCACATTTTGCAACTCTCTTGGCAAAGAAAAAGTTTTTCTATACGAAGGAAAACACTTCCATTTGTACCCTGACCTCTGCCTGATAACCCAGCACTGGAGAAAATATTTTCTGGCTATTTGGACAGATTTTTCCAGACTGTTGTCAACAATTCTTCAAGCACCTGCAAAGCTGAAGGAAAATTGAAAATAGCTTGCTTATGAAGGAACGCAGGGGCGGGGGAGTGGCCCTCTGTTTTAGATCCGAGCTGGGCTTCACCGTGTGTCCAGTGGAATGTGTGGTGTTGCGTGGGGCTCTGGGTGCAGGCTGCAGGATTCTCCTCATTTACCGCCCTCCCAGGGCAGGGGGAGATTTCCTGCAGGAGGTGGTGAATCTTGTCATCGGCAACGTGTTGGAGTCCCCCAAATGTTTGATTTTGGGGGAATTCGATGCTTGGGCTGACGATGAATCTTCTTGGCTAGGTTCCAACCTCCTCCAGATGATGTCATCACTGGGCATGACACAAGAAGTTACTTCCATCACCCATCATGGTGGCCACATGTTGGACCTGTTGTTCTCACTGGGGCTTGAGGTAGTCAACCTCAGAATTGATCAGGTCATGTGGTCTGATCATTGTACGGTAAAGTTCTCGTTTGAGCCCCCCCCCCCCGAGAGCTCTTCTCCTGCTGAGATGATCAGCAGCTACCTGAGGGATTGTTCCGGAGAGACTTTTGGCGGCAGCAGATCTATCTAGTGTATGGGCTGCATGTGTGAAGGACACAAGTGAGGTGGTTGCCGCCTATAATAGAGCAGTGTCCAAGGTACTTAATGCCCTTGCACTGGTCTGCGTATGACCCAAATCCTCTCACTTGATGTCTCCCTGGTTTGATGGAGACCTCAACGTGATGAAGATTAGGGGTTGGAAGTTGGAGTGCTGCCGGCAGAGGACCAAGTCGGAGAAGAACAAAATGGCCCTGTGTGCTCACTATGGTGAGTATCAGTGGGCAATCAACCATAAGAAGGTATAGTTCCTGTCAAGGGAGATTGCCGCAGGGAAGAACTGACCAGCTGTGCTGTTTTATACTGTCGTCAGACTTTTACATCCAGTCTGTCTGCAGCCAAAAAAAGCCTTTTCAGTCAGCTTGTGTGATGAGTTTGCTCAGTTCTTCACAGACAGGGTGTCCTTCCTTTCAGCAGGGGATTCCACCAGTGAGTCACACTGTGACTCACAGTGATTGCCTTGGGTGTTGCAGAGGTGTTCCACCTGTCTGGGAGGAGTTTAAACCAGTGGAGGTTGCTGAGGTCATTGAGGTAATCTCAAAGCTGAAGCACACATATTGTGAACTGGACCCGGCTCTGACATGTTTTTTAATGAGAAGTGTTGGTTCTATTGGCCCGGTGTTCGCCTTGATTGTCCAGTGTTCATTGTTGGAGGGAGTCTTTCCAGATTCCTTGAAAGAGGCTCTGGTGAGGCCCCTTCTGAAGAAGTCATCTCTTGACCCAGACATCCTGGTGAATTATCAACCTATCTCCAACCTCCCATTTCTGGAAAAGGTTCTAGAGGAGATTGTGGTGCAACAGTTTGAGGAGCACCTTGTGACCTTTGACATTTATGAGCCACTCCAGTCTGGTTTCAGAGCCAAGTATAGCACTGAAACAGCATTAGTTTGGGTGCATAATAACCTCTTCTGGGCGAGGAATAGAGGAGACAGGTCAATTCTTGTTCTCCTCAATCTCTCATCAGCCTTTGACACTGTAGACCACATTGTTCTGCTTGATCATCTCAGAGAGTACTATGGACTTGCTGGCACTGTTATTGGCTAGTTTGAGTCCTACCTTGCTGGCAGGAAGCAACGGGTAGTGACAGGGAATTTCTCCTCCTCCTCAAGGCCCCCTGTTGTGTGGAGTATCTCAGGGATCAATCTTGTCACTGATGTTGTTTGCAGTGTATAAGCTGCCCCTCGGAGAACTCATTAGGAAATACAATGTGGGTTTTCACTGCTATGTAGATGATACCCAATTATATCTGTTCTTTGCCCAGTAAAATCCAACACTGTGGAAGTGCTAAATACTTGCTTTGCCGAGATCAATGATTGGATGTCCTCCAGCTGACTGTGACTGAATCCTGACAAGATGAAGATTCTAGTGTTTGCGCTGGACTGAGGGCATGATGGAGGTCCCTCCAGTATGGCAACAGGTCTTTATCTGGGGTCTACTCCATTGATGGCCTCTTCTAGGGTACAAGATCTTGGCGTGTTCCTGGATGATAGACTAACATTTGCATCTCAGGTGTCATCTGTTATCCAAAGTGGTTTTTACCACTCGAGGAACTTTACGAGGATCAAATCCCTAGTTCCACCAGAGGACCTGCCCAAATTGGTTCATGCCTTTGTGACATTCAGGCGTGATTACTGTGATGCTCTTTACTTTGGGGTCTCAGGAGGCACCCTCTGCTGACTGCAGCTGGTGCAGAATGTAGCCACCAGATTGCTGATGGGCCTTTCGAGGTTCTACCATGTAACCCCAGTGCTGCGGGAACTGCACTGGCTGCCGGTCAGGTGGAGGGTTATCTTTAAGATGGGTTTACTCACCTTTAGGGTCCTATATGGACTAGGCCCTGGCTACCTGACTGATCTTCTAACACTGGCCACCTCAGTTCTCTCCCTCTGCTCCTCCTGCAGGGGTCTCCTTGAAGTTCCCAGGACTAGAATTAAAACTGCTGGTGACAGGGCATTTAGTGGCTCCAGCCTAGTCCTGTGGAATGCACTGCCATCCTCTGTCAGGGAGACCCTGTCGGTCAAGCTCTTTAAGTGCCGTCTTAAGGCCCATTTGTTTTCCTTGGCCTTCCCGGTTGTGGTTTTCTGACCTTGCTCAGCTAATTTTATGGAAGTTATTTATTGATTATTACTGTAACCTATTTATTTTTTAATCTAGTAGTTGTTTTAAATGTTTTCTGTTGTTTATCTTACTTCTTCTCTTTGTTTTAATGTAAGGCTCCCAGAGCCTCCAGGATTGGGCACCATAAAAATATACTTTGTCTTGCCTTGCCTAACCTTTCACAGAAAGGATCACTATTTTTTTGATGTTGATGCAACTTGAAATTATTATGAAAAAAATGTAGTGATACTGACAGATATGGGCTGAGATCTTAAAGACGAGGAAGCGATAGATACATAAAGAATAATGCCTGTGCAGGTGTGTGTTATGATGATTTTTCACACACCCAAGGTGTGTGATGATTCATAAACACCGAGAGCAAAGCTCGAGGGCTCAATGAGATTTTCACACACTGAGGGTGTGTGAAAGATGATCATAACACACATCTTGCACAGGTATTAATTTTTATAATTACTGGTGCACGGGAATGATTGACACAGGAACTGGAGTAGTTCTGTTGGACAAACACACACACACTGTTTCCCTTTCATCATCGCATTTTTTTTCTTTACTTACTATGGCCAAGATTTGTTCCCATTGCAGCTGGTGTCACATCACTTGAGGGGTACAAACAGCAGGCTCAATCAGATAATGTAAAACATTAAAAATGCATGGACATGACATGGATAAGTGAAAGGTCAGCACAGTTCATCAGCTAGAGGAAAACGGAGCTGCCATGTTTATTTTGCTGTTCGGCCCTCCCACAAACAGAGTAATGGCCACTGAGTTGGCGCATTTAAGAAGAGTGACATAAACCACGGTAATAACCCATTATACAGGTTATTACAGCGTTTGAAACATGGCTGTAGTCTATATATTAAAGGGGGGGTCACTAGTAATTATCACTCAATATATGCCTATGAAATAAATCTTATTTTTCTTTTCCTCAAACTTTGTGAACTCTGAATATTCTGACATTTTTTTCTAGATATTATGGACATCAGTAGGATATTATGAGCTATAATGTATATATAAGCATACATCTTCTGGTATAGGAAGTGATTTTCTCTAAATAAGAAGCTTAATAGCAAATATGTTTTCTTTTTGTAGGATAATACCGATTGCAGCAAGAAAATATGGAATAACTCTAAAATGATTTAATAATTGACCTTTTGTTTAATAACTCATAATTAATAACCTTTTATTTAGAATCAAGAAAATCTTTTGATACTTTTCATTGGTTTATGTTGCATTATTTTCTATGTTTTGAAATGTTTTTACAGGAGATGGATTGTAATGCTTTGTACTTTTAATTTTTTTCTCTCTGAATAAAAATATAAGAAAAAAGAAAATTCCCTGATGGGTTAGGTTGGGCACTGTATCTGTGAGGTTGCTGGGAAGGGGGACAAATTTGTTTTACTCCCTGATGGGCTGGGTTGGGCACTGGACCCGTTAGGTTGCCGGGGGACAGCAACAGATTTTTTTTTATTCCATGATGGGCTGGGCTGCTCACTGGACCCATCAGGTAGCTTGGGGATGGGGTCAGATTTTTTATATTCCCTGTTGGACTATGTTGGGCACTGGAAATTTTATTATATTCTATATCCCCTGCACTACCAGTACTGAACTCCTGTAAAACACTTTGGGATGCAGAGTGTATACAAGTCATGTTGGCTAAGTGTTGTTTTGCAAATTGCCTCACTCTGGCTCCCCTAAAGTTGTTCCAACAACTGATCTCTCCACCCCTTTAGTTTTCCCAGTCCATGGCCAGGCTACTTAGATTGACTGGAAACCCAACTGTTTGTACATTATACAGAGAGCATGGGAGAGATATTTCATAGTTCCTACAAGCATCAAATGGTGTCACAGCTATGCTGTTCTTTGTTCTTTTGCATTGCAATAATTTAGTAGCATGACAAACTCTCATGTTTATATAAGCACTTTTTTTCAGAAAAAATAAAGATTTACTTTCCATTCCTAAAGTTGTGCAGACAGAGAGTTTATTATTACTTCTTCTCTGCGCTAATTCACTGTCATCCTTGTCATCACAGCGGGGGTGCTGGTGGTGGTGGTGGGCTAGGCTCAACAACTTGAGGACTTCTTCAGTGTATTACCTAGGTCAGCTGCACATTCACGAGTGTAACACCACTTGCTCAACAGATTCTCATGCTATCTTCTCCTTGTAGCCAACAGAAAGGTAGCAAAACATTACAAACAGCTATAAGGAGCAATAGAAACCACAACACACCGTGATTGACAGCCACAAAATAGTGTGCCCCAGTCCTACAATGCATTTCAGTGGGGAAGCTGTAAAACAGACCTAGCAAGAGTAGCTCAACTATAGTAGGTTGCTGTTATAGTGTATACAGGATATGAAACACAAACTTTAGTGTTAGCTGTGCTTTTTTGCTGATAATTCATGCTGAACTGTGTTTTACTGACATAGCCCAGCACCAAACTGCCTGTTCAGCCTACACAATGAATCTGTAAGCAATTTCATGCCATTAGTTTATGAAATGATAGATAAAAATGCCACTGTAAATCTCTGTGCTCCCACTGGGGTTGATGACAGATGAGAAATTGAAATGCAGTTTGTGTCTGTGGGGTGGGGGTGGGGGGTTACATCCAGCACAGAAAAACAATTTTGCATGAGTTCTGTCTAGTGTGAAGGGAATGACAGTAAAACAGTTGCTTAAACAAAACTATTTCTTGCCTTGTAAGCTGTAGATTTCTCCAACACTGTTCTGCCTGGTGATGTGGTGCCAGTATGCGCTGCAAGGAAGTGAGATTGATTTCGATAGCACCATGGAGTCATTTAAATTGGACTGGACCTGAAAAAAAAAAGCACAACTCCTGGTTATTCACCATCAGCAATCCAGAGCTCACATACACACAAGCTAAAAGTAGGTGGTAGAAAACACCTTTACCCTCTCAGTGACCAGTTGGACCATAACCCAGCAGATTAAGCAGCACCCCACAAAATTTGGTAGTCTCACTAGGTTTGATAACAAAGCCAAAGTACTCATGACAAAGAACTGAAGCCTGACTATAGAGATGATATCATCCCTCTCCAAAAAATGTGGTTTTGACCCTTTTTTAACAAAAACAGGTTTGACTATCCCTATTATACAATGCTTCATCTTTGTTGTCACAAAGCATTTTGTTCTTTTCAAACATTTCTGAATTAGTTGAGATGAGGTGAAATACCAGACGTGGCTTCCATGATGGCAGAGGCGGAGCTAGACATAGTGGCAATTACGGAGATATGGTACACTGGAAGCCATGACTGGGAGGTAAATGTACCAGAGTGCACTCTACACAGGAGGGATAGGGAAGGTAAAAGGGGGGGGGAGGTGGCCCTCTATGTCAGAGAAGGTATTAAAGTGACAGTGGTGCATGGTAGACAGGGGGTGGCTGAGACACTGTAGTTCGCACTTGAGCCAGATAACGGCACAGCATTTTACACAGGTGTGATCTGCAGGCCTTCAACACAGAGGGAGGAGGTAGATAGGGCAATAATGGAGGAAATACATGGTATGATGGCAAAGGGGGAGGCACTGCTGCTGGGCAATTTTAACTTGCTAGATGTGGGATGGACCATCCCGGCAGCTGCCTCAGCTAGGAGCCAAGACATTATAGAATCCTTGCAAGGGGCAGGCCTCAGACAGTTGGTACAGGAGCCCACCAGCGACAAGGCGATTTTAGACCTTGCGCTGACCAATGAGACAGGATCAAGGAGGGCAGGGTGGATGGGCACCTAGGGACCAGTGACCAGCATACAGTGTGTTTTAACATCAGTACGGTGTCACAAGAGAGTTACACAAAAACAAGGGTTCTAGATTTCAGGAGGGCAGACATTGATAGGATGGGGAGAGGGATCAAAGAAGCCCTGGCAAGAAGAGATCCAGGCTGAGGGGTTGAGGAGCAGTAGGCACACCTAAAAGAAGCCATAGTGGAGGTGACAAATCAGTGCATCAGTCTGAGCAACAAGGGAAAAAGAAGGAACAAACCACTATGGTTCACAAAGGAGGTGGCAGAGAAAGTGAGGGACAAGAAGGGGGCTTTCAAAAAATACAAGGAGACTTAGAAGGAGGAGGATAGGGTGGTGTACCTAGAGAGTCAGAGGGAGGCAGGGAAAGCTGTAAGGAGCACAAAGGGGCAAACAGAGGAGAGATTAGTGCAGACAGTAAAGGGGGGGCAAGACATTTTAGAGATACATTAGCGACAGAAGGAAGGCCAGGGGAGGAATATTAAGGCTCAAAGAGGAGAGAGGGGTGTATGTGGAAGGGGAGCTAGAAAAAGCATCAGTACTGAAGGAATACTTCTGTTCAGTATTCATGGAAGAGAGGAAGGGGCAGGGACCACAACTTGGCAGTAGAAATAACGGGGGGAGAGAGGTAAACACTAGTCCTTTTATAGAAGAGAGACTCCTAGAGGAACTCACAAAACTGAGAGTAGACAAAGCTATGGGACCAGATGATATCCACCCCAGGATATTAAAGGAACTTAGGACAGTGCTGGCATCACCACTGGCAGCCCTGTTTAGTGAGTCGCTCAATACAGGGGTGGTTCCAGAAGACTGGAAGGGGGCAAATGTAGTCCCTCTTCATGAGAGTGGTAGCAGGGAGGAGGAGGCAGGAAACTATTGGCCGGTCAGCCTCACCTCGGTAGTGGGTAAGGTTATGGAGGCACTGCTTAAGGAAAGGATTATGGAACACCTGGAAACCATGGGAGCATAGGCTCCAAGGCAGCATGAATTCACAGCAGGAAAGGCATGTCAAACAAATCTGGTTGACTTTTTTGACTGGGTGATGAAAGAGGTGGATCAGGGAGTGGCGGTGGTGTGGAGGGGTTGTGGAATAACAGACAGACCAGACGCAGAACTTCAGGTTCAACACACAATCTCTGTGTGATGTTTATTCAAAATACAGGGGGAAAACCTTCAGTAATGGCATATCCCTTCTTCAATACATCAGTTTGTAGCAACAGACTATGCATGTCCTTTCTCTGCACTTAGACAGCATCTACTGACTCACTGATCTAACTTTTCAGTTGAGATTCAGCTTCCCCTATGTGGGCCTTGTTTGCTTGGGTGGTGGGGGCTCAAATAAAAAAAAAAACAAGAAAACACGCTAAAGACAAAGAACTTCCTTGCAGAAGCACTGAAGCAAGGGTTACCCCAAAGGGCATTGGCAATAAGCCAAGTTTCAAAGAAACATAACATCACACATAATGCCATAATGCAAAGCATTATGAGATGTATATGCGAATCATCATGAAATTTCAGACTGGCTCAGTTTACAGCAGTAATGCATGGTGCCAAAGGGTCTCTCAAACAATCTGTAATTTACATGTATTTTAAATAACACAACAGGGGGTTTTCTGCTATCTCTACCACAGTAATTTAATTTCGATATTACAGTCATCTAGTACTTTTTACCTTTCTCAAAAACACCTAGTGCCATGGTATTTTCAACATTTACAGGTTTCATACACATAGGTTATATATAGCAAGGTATTTTATGACATAGAGCCATTGCATACTAAATCCAACAACCAGGAACACAGTTTTACATTAGCTTGAAGGTCACGACAATAACTCCCCTGTATGAGGACATGAGAGGGGAAAAGGAAAATTAAAGAGGACACTATAGCATAGTCAAGTAAGAGGAGGGGGGTGCACATTGGTGGCCATCCTTATGGACTAGAAATTGTAAAGGATAGATTAGGCCAAGAAATAGAAGAACTGTTGCAATAGATTTAAGAAAAGGTCGGTCCTCAAGAGTGGCAGAATCTCCCTGTCACAGGTGGATATTGCCTACTTCGATTTCAGCAAGATCTTTGATACCGTACCCACACAGAAGACTGGTAAGTAAGCTAGGGAGCCTGGGGTGGGCCACAGAATGGAAAACTGGGTTAGAAACTGACTGATGGACAGGAAGTTGAGGGTGGTAGTAAATGGGATGAAATCAGAGGAATGGAGGGTGACCAGTGGGGTGCCTCAAGGATTAGTCCTGGGACCAGTCCTTTTTAATGTCTTTATCAGTGACTGCTGAATGGCTAGAGGGGAAGGTTTTCCAATTTGCAAATGAACCCAAGATCTGAAAAAGAGCAGACATTCAAGAGGGGGTTGAAAGAATGAGGAGGGATCTGGGAAAGCTGGAAAAATGATCCAGAGTGTGGCAATTAAAATTAAATGCAAAGAAGTGAATAATCATGCACCTAGGGTGAAGAAACTCTGCAGAGAACTACAGGATGGGGGGGAGGTGCTGACAGACACCAAGGAAGAATGGGATATAATAATAATCATCTCAGATGACCTCAAGGTGGCCAAATAGTTTAACAAGGCTGTGGGAGGGCCAGTGGTATGTTGGTGAGCATAGGAAGGGGTATCACGAGCAGAAGAAGGGAGGTGGTGATGCCCTTATACAAAATGATAGTGAGGCCTCATCTAGAGTATGGTGTTCAGTTCTGGAAGCTGCATCTTTGCAAGAACATAGACAGGGATGAGGCAGTCCAGAGAAGGGCGACCAAGATGGTGCAGGGCTTCCATCAAAAACATGAGGACAGATTAAAAGACCTCAATATGTATAAACTGGAAGAGAGGAGGGAACGGGGGATATGACAGAGACCTTCAAGTATCTTAAAGGCTTGAACAAAGTGCAAATGGGGGACATCTTTCAGTACAAGAGCTGTACAAGGACGAGGGTGCACAATGGGCTGGCAGTATATCTTAGAGGTTAGAGAAACGAGCGGTGAATGAGCTTGGTACAGCCAGCAGACCAGGGTTTGATTCCCACAACCCCCACTTGCATACTGTGTGACTCTGAACAAGTCACTTAACCTCCCCAGTGCTCCCAGGTCACCCCTGGAAATAGGCACTTGTGCCTAGTGGGCCTTACCCAGTTACCAAAGACTAAAATAAAAAATAAAATAAACATGAAATTGGAGGGGGGAAGAATAAGGGGAAATATGAGGAAGTTTTTCTTCATGGAAAGGGTGGTAGATGCTTGGAATAGCCTGCCCCAGGAGGTGGTGGGGGATAACACAGTGGGGCATTCAAACATGCATGAGATAGACATAATGGAACCCTAGATGTGGAAAGGAGAGGCAAAGACTGATGACCAGCTAGGATCAACGGATGCTGATGCAGGCAAAGAATATGGGCAGACTAGGTGGGCCTAGCAGTCCTTATCTGCCATAAACTACTATGTTACTATGTGACATTTGTGTGTTTTATCACCCATAATATATTAAAGTAGCAGTGCATGATAGTGGTGAAAATTTTGACCTGTATGTTTCATTCTGTTTTAGATTTCCCCTCATCTCATGACTGATGTTACCCTTTTATCCTGTTTTTAGTCTGCTTTAGCACTTTTTTCACTTTTGAAATAATAAAAGGAGTATATCGTACACACATGACCCTCAGGTTCTGCTCACAAAAGCTCTATGCAACTGGCTTTAAGGATTTAAAGGTGCAAAATAGCAGGGAATATAGATACAAAACAATGCTTCACCACAAGGAGTCCTTGTGTGGCACGTCTATTTTCACTCTGTTAAGCAAACAAAGAAGAGGCTGTAGACTTAAAAGTTTTCCTACCAAATCTTCTTTACTTATTTTCTTTTACATGAAAAAAGAACACCTTTGAGTAACTTCACTTCATCCAGTTCAACAGCAGCTCCGTTGAAGGCATGGTTTAGATACCAAAATGTCAGCCGTGATGTCGAAAGCACATAACAATGTTGTATGGTTGAACGTTTTGTTCTAAACCCATTCTAATATTCACTCAATATTTGATTTCCATTGAGCCTCTTGTAATCTTTGGAGGAGAATCCTAGAAAATATCTTTTGAGAAGCATCTATCAGACTTATCGGTCGATACATTCTAGGGTCAGAGGCATTTCCTTTTTTGTATAAGGGAAATATAATACGTCCTAACCGACTAGTAGGGATTTGACCCCCTTGAACAATATAGTTGAATAAAGATCTAAAAATGGGAATCCACCACTCCTTAAAGAACTTACATATATCCACCAGTAGCAGATCTGGTTCTGGAGCTTAATTTGCATGATCTTTCACTATTGCTTCTCTAATCTCATTTTCTTCTATATATACTGGATAGGGTGCCCATACTTGGCTTAAATAATGTTTTGATGAATAATGATTCCTAAAATCATTGCAAGAAAAACAAAGCAGCACCAAGTGTATTTCTGCAAAAAATCTCTTTTTACTAGCAAAAAATAAAGAATACAAGCAGAAATGAACACACAGCAGTATTACAAATAGCAAAATAGACACCCAGCGCTTCAACTCTTAACAAGTCTTCATCAGGGGTTGTTAAGAGTTGAAGTGTTGGGAATCTATTTTGCTGTTTGTAATACTGTTGTGTGTTCATTTCTGCTTGTATTCTTTATTTTTTGTTAGTAAAAAGAGATTTTTTTGCATAAACACACTTGGTGCTGCTTCGTTTTTCTTGCTATGGTATGTGTTTGGCTGGTTGCCTTTTGTAGCTAGCACCAGACCAATGAAGAGCTGTGTCGCTTGACTCCACCTTGGAGTTGTTCCTAAAATCATTAACTTTTTAATTTTTGTTGAGTTTCTCAGATTAAACCTTTGAGAACAAGCTCATTACATAGGTTCCACATCATGGTCAAACAGCAAGAGTCATAACATCAAGATTACAGTTAAACATTAACAAAGTGGTTACAAGGCAATGAGATTTAAATAAGTAACACCATATTTAATAATAGTGGACAAGACACAGGGGAAAAGAGAGATGGGAGTGTGACAGAGGGAAGGGAAGGCACAGGAGAGGAGGAAGCAGAAAGGGAAACTACGGGGTGGGAGGGGGTAGTGTATGAATCAGCCCAGGATGTGGGCCTAGTCAGAGGAGATGTAAAGACTGCATAGGTGTCAGGTGTTGGGGGGTGGGGCCAAGTCCAGTACTAAGAAGCAGGTACTGAAATTCCTAGGAGGCCAGATATAGGGCTGGAGCAGGACCAATTATAAGGTACCATGAAAAGACAGAGCTTACAAGTGATGAGGTGGGAGGGCTAGAGGGGCAGGAGGAAGGAGGTAGGAGGAAGGAAACATTGGACAGTTTAGGAAGGGATGTGATAGAGTAGAGAAGCAGTGATAGGCAGAGGTGTGATAGGGTTACAGTCAGGTAGGCCGGAGGCCCTATAGGAAACAGCTGCAGCGAGCATTAGCAAATGGGTGATTCCTAAGCTCACGTTTAAAGGGACCTAATGTAGATTTGGCAGTGATGCTTGCAGGCAGGTTGTTGAACCATATAGGCACCCGATGGGCAAAAGCTTGTTGTCCTAGAGAGGTGCAGCATCTTGGGATCTTGGAGACCGTACTCCCGGAGCTTCTTGTGGGGTGGGTACTTTCATAGGGGGTGAGAAGCTTCTGGATACCAGTGGACAGCATACCTAGATGTGCTTTCTTCACCAGCAGGCAGGTCTGGAACTTGAGTCTGCCCTTGAACTGAAGCCAGTTGGCTCAGGCATATAGGTCGCAAGTGTACGTGTACCGCTCTGAACCAGTGGAGAGGTGGCAGGCCTTATTTAAGGACATTTTGATGTGATTGAGGACTGAGTCAATTGCAGACCCATATATTACAATTCCATATTCAGCTAAGGAGACAACGGAGCTGCAAATGTCCAGGTTGAGGGCTTCAGGGGTCTGGCTGTACTTATGCCAATAAAGTAGGACGATACGCATGTTGAGGGCCTTTACAACACTGTCGATGTGAGTGACAAAAGACAAGGTCCTGTCAACTGTAACCCAGGTATTTAAATTGCTACACCTGTTCCAGAGATAACCCCCTCAACATTTGTAATGGTGAGAGGATGCATTCGGTGTCTGTTCTGCGAACTGGAGAACATCGCTGACTTAGTTTTTTTTATAACTCATGACCAGTTTATGGTCCCTGAACCATCTTTCAGCTGCAGTGAAGTTATCCTGCAAAGTGTGCTCCAGGTTAACGGGGTCAGCATCATTAGTAAACAGAACTGCATCATCTGCATGGAGCAAATTGTTGCAGTGGCAGGCACATGGTAGCTGATTTAGGAATATGCTGAACATTAGGGGACCCAGTATAGAGCCCTGGGGAACACCAGAGTGAACTGGTCTGCTGTCAGATAAGACATTGTCAATCCTAACTTGCTGGGTCTGGTTGGAGAGGTATGACTTAAACCATCCAACTGTGTTATTGGGAGACCAATAGCTGCAAGTTGCTCAGCTAGGAGGTCATGATTAACCATGTCAAATGCTTTCGACAGGTCAATCTAGGTTGCACCAACTAGGTCGCCCTACTCAAGGGAGCTGTGAATATAGCCTGTAAACTTGAGCAGAGCAGTTGTGGTGCTATGACCTTTGCAGGAGTCATGCTGTTCAGTACACTGTATGTTATATTTATTCAGGTGTTCCACTAATTGATACGCAACAATCCTCTCGAGGGCCTTAGACAGGGGAGGGAGAATCAAAATGGGTCTATAGTAACCAAGCGATGATTGAGCACCACTCTTGAGGACTGGAGTCACTAATGCTACTTTTCAAGTCTCGGGGAACTCTGAGAATCTTAGCGAGGCACTGATTATGAAAGTAAGAGGCTCCAGTATATCTTCCAAGGTGAGAGCTACAAATTTTAGGTCAAGGGAGTTCCCCGCTGTATTGTGATTTTTCCAAGACCTTTAGGAGGTGTTTCCTGGCTTCCTTTAAGGAGATGGTTCTGAAGCAAAATGGAGGGTTCAAGGGTGACTGGTCCTCAGTTTGCATAGTGGCAGTGGTGTGAGTGAGGAGGAAGATATCCGGTGGTAGCACTCCAGATAGATTTGTGAACACTTTGTTGAATGTGTTTTCAGTTGTTTCCTGGTTGGTTGTGGGTAGACCTTCAATGTTGAGCATCATAGGTGCTAACTTACTATCCTTTCCTGTGACTTTCCTTAGGTTAGCCCAAAGATTTCTACCCATCACTCCAAGACTGGGTGAGTGCTTCCTGGTAGCACAGATTTTTTGCACAGTTGTTTTGAGCCTTTTTGTAATTTTGGATATCGGCTTGTTTGTCAGTCTCCCGGGCTCGATACCAAAGGCGGTCTCCAACTTTCAAGCTCTCAAGAATTTTAGCAGAAAACCAAGGGTTGCTCCATCCTTTTATTTTCTGCTTTTTATTGGGTGTGTTTATCACAGATCACATTTATGAGCCAGATGAAACACTGAAGAGCTGCATCAGCAGTATTGGAAGAGTTGACTTAGGACCAGTCCTGTTGGCACAGGTCTGTTCTGAGCTGGTTCATGTGGCCATGTTTAAGGACTGTATTAGTGACAGTCCTGGCAGGGGGTTTGGAGCAGGAACAGGACCAGAGACATAGAACAGGTGAGTGATCACTATAGGAATCAGAGAGGACAGTGGTCTTGGAGATACGTTCTGGTCAATTTGATAGAACCCAGTTCAGTAATGTGGAAGTACCAGTCTTATAATTTACCATGGTGGGTGAAGTGACGAGTTGGGAGAGGTGCACTGCTGACCCTGCATCCCTGTAGGGAGTTGCTGCTGGGGATAGTCAAATAGCATTGAAGTCACCCAGCAGCAGAGTTTCCATGTTAAGGTTAAGGGTGCTGAGACACTGCATTAAAGAGTAGAGCTCAGGGGTTTTAGGCCCGGAGGTATATACACAGAGAGGACAGTAACTTCTATTTCCGAGTAATACAAATTTTGGAAATGTTCCTCCCAAATATCGAGGGTTATGTATGCCTGTATAGCTGTTGAATATCCACTGTAACTTTTGCTGACTAATGTTCAAAATTTCTTTGTGTCTCATTTATAAATAGTTTCACTTAGCTCCTCCCACATTTTCTTGTAGTATTTACCACTTTCAGCCTCCAGTAACTTTTTATATTTTTTCCTTGTTCTATGCAGTATATTCTCTTTTGTCCTTGAATTCTTACAGAATCTCACCTGCTTCTATAAGGTTGTTTTTTTTTTTGCATTTTTATGTGTTTTCTTAAACCACATGAATTTTGTTTTCTTTAGTGAGGTTGCAGTTCTCATACATGGTCTAATACATGAATTTAATGAGGTCCAATTTTTGTCTATCTCATCTCTTATCTCAGGATTTAGAATATCAACAGTAATATTAGCTATATTTGCACTATTAAGTATTTCTGAAAAAAGTGTCACATTTTGATTGTTCCACCTAACCCTTTTTTTCTTTAATCACTTCCATGCCTTCAAAATTCCTATTTAAATCTTCAAACCTCTCTGAATAATATTGTGTAACCAACCTTATCACTACTGGTACATGTGAAGAGTCTGAGCATTCTATTACTTTTAAAGCAAGGATATTTTTTAAAGCTTGCAGATTAGCCCAGGCCAGATCTATAATGGATCAATCCAAAGGGCCCATATAGGTAAATTCCCCATTTTAATCCCTAGGCAAATGTCCAATAGGTAAGCATAAATTTCCATCTGACATTTACTGAAAAATACTTTTACTACACAGATTACATTTTTGATCTTTAGATCTTCTAATCCAATTTACTCTTGAGTTAATTATTTGAAAGCTTTATATTTGTTCATAGTAGAGATTTGCCTGTGACTTATTTGTATTAACCCTAGCATTATGATCACCAGTTATAATAATTTTCTTATTTTTATATGCATCCCTTAATTTTTTATTACTAATTCATATTGTGTCCAAATATCAGCAAATTTTTCTTTATTTGGGGGAAAATAAATGTTTAGAATTATGAACTTTAGATTCTCTCTGGTTAGTTTTGCATACGTGCATACTGCATACTTGCATACTGTGTGACCCTGAGCAAGTCACTTAACTTCCCTATGCTCCCAGGTCGCACCTGTAAAAAAGCTTTCAGCTTAGCGTGCTACTCCTGGTAAAACAACTAAATAAATAAATAAATAAGTTTTAAGATTAGTATATAATCTGTCAAAGAAGGAATAACTGTACCCTTCAGATTCATAGCTGTTTTAACATATGTGACTTTTCCTGTTCTATTACGGCCATATTTTTCTCCATGTCGGCTGGAATTGCATAGGATGTATAATCTGATATTAATGGAATGTTCGAGGACCAAGCCTCTTGCAGATATAATATATCATGCTTTTCCAAATATTCTCTAGTTTCATTGTCTGCCAGTTTAAATGAAAGGCCCTCAATATTCCATGATATAAGCTCCATTTTTTTCCTCTAGCCTTTCTGTGGTACATGTCACTAGTGACTTTTCCCTATGTCATTGAGATGACATTGTCTGCAGAATTGAGAATCTATTACTTTTCTCAATGACTGGCTTTTCCCTATTTGAGGGATATTTTTCTGGGTGTGTACAGAGTTAGAATCCAAAGTCAACATTTCCAGATTTGTTATAAGTATTCCCAGTACATCTAGTACTTGTGAGGATTATAAGACCAGAGTGGGAAGTTTGAGCTTTTAAATGTAATGTCTAATTGTAGGGTATCTGAAATGCCCTTATTAATCTTAATACAAACAATGGAGCTGGATTCAACACTCACCCCAAGTGATCAAGAAAGAAAAGTGGCCAGTTCCTGCTTTACCCTTCCTGCTGACTCACCCGCATCTATTTTCTATGCAAAAATTGAGAGAGTTCTATTTTCCCAGGCCTATTACCATCCTACCGGTACTTAGTAAGGTACTTGAGAAAATTGTTGCTGCCCTACTTAACTCCTACCTAGAAGATCATGACCTCCTTTACTATGCCCAGCATGGCTTTCACAAAAGTCACAGTGCTACTACTACTGCTTTGCTCACCCTAACAAACAGTGTATATACCTCTCTCAATAAAGGCGAATACACTGGAGCTGTATTCATAGATATCACGAAGGCCTTCAATATGGTTAACCACTCTCTTCTCTGCAATAAACTAAGTACCTTAGAGATATCTGGACATGCTCTACCCTGGTTCACTAGCTACCTCTCCAACAGAAAACAGCTAATTAGAATTGGCTCCTCTTTCTTGGGTAATCTTCCCTCCTCACTTGGTGTCCCACAAGGATCAATACTTGAGCCTCTACTCTTCTCCTTACACATAAACTCAGTCCATCACTGCTTTGAAAATAGCACTCCTCTCCTATATGCTGATGAATTAGTGCTCTTAGCCAGTGTTACTGATGTAGCTAACATCAATAGTGTCCTAACCTCCAATCTTAAGGCCATTCAGTCCTAGTTCAAGGAAAATAAACTATTAATGAATCATACAAAATCTCAAGCCATGCTCTTTGGCACTCCCACCAGCTAAAAAGTCCTAACACCCCTTTAGCAGTGCTCTGTGACAATGGCTCCCATTTGGACATCATCACTTCCTTTAAATATCTTGATGTTACACTTGATCTCACCCTTGAGTTCTCACAAAATATATCTACCTATCTGTGCAAAGAAGAGCTACAAAGATGGTTCAGGACCTCTACCACAAACACTATGAGGCAAGATTTAAAGAATTAAACATGTACTCCCTGAAACAGAGGAGATATGATAGGAACCTTTAAATACCTATAGGGTATCAACTTAGTGCAGAATCAGAACCTCTTCCAAGAAAACAAGGATGCACGTACTAGAGGCCACAATAGACGTCTAACGGGAGGGAGTTTTGGAGCAACATTAGAAGTTTTCTTTCATTGTAAGGGTGAAGGAGTCATGAAACAGGCTGCCGCACGAGGTCGTGGATACCAAGACAGTTATGGAGTTCAAAATATATTGGGACAGACATAGCAGAATATTGAAATAAGGAAATATACTTGTGGAGGAGTAGGTCAAATAATGGGTAGACTAGATGGAACACACAGTCCCCATCTGCTGTCATGTTCTTATGTTCTTATGTTCTGCCATCAGTAAGGCAGCTAACACCAGCCTTAGCATAGCCTATCAAGCCAGTTCTATCCTCTCTTCTTCAATGGACTGACTAGGTGGGCCAAGCAGTCCTTATCTGCCGTTAAAGTCTATGTTTCTATGTTTCTATGTTTCTTCAGTGCGAATAATAATTGCACATGGCTTACACATGCCTAAGCTAACCTATGGCCTGCCAGTCTTTGCCCATGCCTACTGCACCTTATTGCGTAAGTGGGAGGCGGCGTTTAACAACATCTGTCACCTCGCCCTTGCGTGCAATCACCTCACCCACCATTGCATACTATACACTAAATTAGGTTGGCCATCCCCTTTTGCCTTATGGGACCTTTCTCTTAGGTCAATTATCCATAACACACCAATGAACCTAATGCCCCACTCCCTAGCATCCCACCTTGTGCCTTTTTTTTTTAGTTATGAGTTTTCTTCCCCACTGCCGGCTATCTCAGGAGGGCGTCCCCAGCCCCGTCCCCCGGCATCTACAAGCTGACGATGACCTGACCCCAGGGCTTGCCCACCCTGGCGGGGTTGGTAGGGGGGTCTCCAACTCCCCCACTGAAGTCCGGATACAGTTGGCCAGTGTCGTGGCTAGCCAGGGGCGGAGCCTGCGAGGCACCCTCTGCCATCCTGCATGGCAGTCTATTACCTCCAGTTTTTCTCCCCTGGGAGTCGGGACTGTGCAATGTCACCAGCGGAGGGGGGCATGCACGCTTCTGTACATGCTTCCTCCAGGCATCTGGCCCGACTCCTCCCAGCTTTGTGGTATGGCGCACTGTCCTCCAGCCTCCGCCGAGGGGCGAGAAAGCACTGACCATCAGGAACCCCCCTCCTCGGAGAAGGAGAGCAGTCCATCGGACGCTCAATCCTTCTCCTCCCCTGCTGACCCCCGTCGGCCTGTGCTCATTCCCAAACATGGGTCGCTGGCATAGCGCGAGGTAAGGCGCTAGTGCCTCAGCCCTCAGCGCCACCGGGCCGGCGACCACCTTGTGTCTTTTAAAAAATCATACTCCCTTAGATCCTCTGACTATGATCAGCTATCCATTTCTAGGTCTAGGTCCAAGAATGGTGAAACAGCCTTCACAGCTGCAGCCCCTAAATTATGGAATAGCATCCCACCTACCATACACCAGTGCCAAGTCACCAACTCCTTCAGATGTCAATTCCGATCCTACCAGCTTCAATATTATCTTTGTGCTTGCTCCTAATCCACAAATCCCTGCACTATCCCTTCTATTCTTAACTGACAACTTGTTGCACTTAACTACTCCTTTGCCTGTACTCCTCTGCTTACTCCTACTTATACCCATTGCCCTTGCCTTTATGAATCTGCCATGCTATTTTGCAAAATTGTATCTGCTTACTGTAATGTACGTAAATGTTTTTGTACCCTGTTACATTTGTTACTTGTGCAGTATGTATCCCTGCACTTTATGTTAATGCTTGTGTCATCCAGTTTGTGCACTGTGCTACTCCTGGTGCTTTGTCACTGTTTTCTCTGAGTCCTGTAAAAGCCTACCTTTGTACCCTCCTGGGTAGTGCCTGAAAATAGGCAAAAGTATGCCTAGTTCACCCCACCAGATCAACAAAAACTAAATAAATAAATAAAAGGTGTTTTTTCTTCCTATGTAAAAGTGGGAGAATAAGTAAAGAAGATTTGGTAAGAAAACGTTTAAGTCTACAGACTCTTCTTTGTTTGCTTAACAGAGTGCAGATAGACTTGTCACACAAGGTCTCCTTGAAGTGGAGCATTGTTTTTGTAATGGAAGGAGTGCACCTCTTAATATGGCTCAAACTCAGTTTTCACTGGTATTCTCAGCTGTTTTTGTACACCTGTTGTCCCCAGAGGTCAGGGAGTAGTGTCTGTTGCATGCTAGTTCATTATAGTTACAACAAAAGTGATCTTAAACAATGGGGGTCTGATTCTTTTTTTTTTTCAATTCAACTTTTATTAAAGATTTTACACCAAAAAAGGACAGCATCCAACGAGAAAAAGAAATTGACAGAAAAAAAAACATACCATTAATGAGAAAAACCAACAGGATGCAGTCCCAGTCCCACCCCCTACCCCTCTCCCCAAGCACAGCACAAGGTATAGACTAACTGGAAGTCACATAATGAATCATAGAGAAGCAGAAAAAAAGGTGTATAGAGAACCCCAGATACTGTTAAATTTATGGAGTTTATGTTGCAAACTAGCTATGATTCTGTCTGTTCTAAGACTGGCTAAAAGTTCTTGCAGCCACTCGCCATATGAGATTTCTGTAGTGTCTTTCCAATGCCCCAACACTACTTTTTTAACTGAGGCCGATATCAGCCCCATGTGGTATTTCCTATTCCGAACATCCACCTGGGACATGTCCCCTAGGATACAGATCTCCGGGGTGAATAAACTGTCCAGACCCAGCAAAGGGTCAAGATTTCTTTTAATAGCCTCCCATAAGACTGTCACTTTCGGGCAGTGCCAAAAAATATGGAGGAGATCCCCAACCCCTTGCCGACACCTAAAGCAAGAAACGGAAGCAATCAGGCCCCGATCCACTAGCTGCACAGGGGAATAATAGCAATTGTGTAAGAGTTTAAATTGCATTAATCTAAGTCTATCCTGCAACAAAAATTTGTGACAGGCCCCCCAGATGTCACCCCAATCGAAATCATGCTCAGGAAACCATGGGGGTCTGATTCTGAAAGCACCTAGACTGATACAAGGGGCTTGTGTCACACATCAGTGATACAATTTGCACCTTGTGTCAGAAACTGTGGCATTCCCAATTCTAAAACGCAGTCTGCATTGGAATGGGAAACTGCTGTGGCAAATGGGTACTATGCCACCCTTGTGACCTACAGATGGATATGCCAGGTCACAAGGGGGCTTGCGCCATGGCAGGGTTGCAACATCCCCTTTTTTGGGAGTCAGGAAGCCCCGCCATGGTCGCACCAAGGGGCAGAGTTAGACCAGCTAGGAGTTGGAATAAGTTCTCTGTGCCATTGCCCCACAAGGTGGGGAATTGATAGAGGGGCTCTGTATGTGGTGTCCAGGGGCAAAATGGACAGGGGATGCCATAGGGGTTTTGGGGAGCCAGTGGGTATGCCAGGAGAGTAATCAAGCACCCAGCGGGGGTGCTGGTATTATGGCACATCATACACCATTACAGGACTGGTTATAACAAGGGCACCCCTGCCAGGTGCCCGATCATCCCCCCGGCATACCAACTCACACTCCAACACCCCCTATGGCATTCTCTGTGCCTATTCTGCCCCATGACATCTCCTGGCATTGTTTTCTTTGTTGTACTGGGTTGGGGGGAGCCAGATCTATATGACTAGTCCTGCAGGTGCACCTATTGTTTGCCGCCAGCCTGCATGTGCAGTGAAGTCCAGGTTTTTGGCACAGGACTTCTGATTTTACAGAATTGGGTGGAGGGTCCCTGATGCAACCAGAGTGCACCTCAGCCCTAGATCACTGCAACTTCTGATGATCTAAGGGTTCTTTTGGAATCGAGCCCCAGGTGTTCAGAAACAGTCAAGCCATATCAAAAAGAGTGCTTTATTTACTTCAAATGTGAAAAAAGTGGTAAAGCAGACTCAAAATGGGGTGGGGGAATGGTATTGTGCAAGTCAGGAGAAAAGGGGCAATCTAAAATTGAATAAAAAAATATAGGTTAAAATTGTTACCTCTCTTATGCACTGCTGCTTTAAGTCAGTTGTGCAAGTTAATCAAAAATACAAGCTTTTAGGCTGCCAAAATACTGCAAAGTGTAAGGAAAGTCAGATACAGCAAGGAAAAAGTACACAAATGCACACAAATGTGATGTAGTAGGGAGACTGGAAAGGTCTCATGTTATTTAGAGATAACTCCATTAACGGTCTAAATCCTCCATTTTGTGATACAGCCTAATCATCACTTAGCTGGAGTGACAACATGTAAAGTAAAGCACAAATATGGAAAAATAATTATGCTGCACATTAGAATATAGTACACAGAATTAAAAAAAATGGGGCATAGGAAACTGTCATGTGTCCAAACTGCTATCAATCTATCAAATAAATCAATCCATCAAATCTATGTATCTATCTATCTGTCTATCTATCTTGTACAGTTGGCCCTTGTTCTGCATGGATTTCCATCTTAGAGGAAATGTTGTTGCACCACAGTTCAAAGGTCATGGAATGTCATTATACCCTTCTGTGGTACAATAACATTCCAGCTGATCAGAAATCCTTCTGTTACCTGCCATGAGAACTGCACAAATTAGATTAACTAAAAAGTGATGCCAGGGCAGGGTGTAAAGAGGCTGGTCACAATCTCAGATGCGCCAAACAGATCAGAAACAACTAACGGAAGACATCATGCCACAGATAAGTCCATTTTAACTTTTTAAATTCAGGTTTTATTTTTATAACTTGCCTTCTTCAAATGTGACCATAATTCTCCAGTTTCAGTGCATCTCCATTGTTGGTTCTGCCACTTCACTCACACTGAAACCTGATAACAATAATTTCTCTCCCTGGAACTAAAAAAATATACAACATAAAAAAATACTGTATGAGCAACCTCTGACACAACTAGCCTATAGTGTATGGTAGAATGCTGTTGAGCATGGAAATCCATACTCACAACAGTGTTGTTGTGCTTGACTCAGTGTGTCACGATCTTGTGCTGCACTGAGTACATCACCGGTGCAGCACAAGAAGATCTAATGCAATTGCGCATGTGCAATTTAGCAGCCGCGGCGGAGAGGAAGCGAGTAGCACTGGAGCGAGCCACTACATTGAAGCCAAGTAAGGCTTGATTTAAAAAATGTGAAAGTTTATTTCTGTGTCCATTCGCTGTTTTGTATTGAATAGACTCCCCATACACTATAAAAGACTGTCTATGGGGAGTCATTCACAAACAAGTATCTTCTTTGATCTCGAGGTCTCCTTGGCAACGGACGACCTCTCGAGCTTCACTCTCGAGGTCTACCATTGCCAAGGAGACCTCTCGATCGAGAATATCCTTGTTGTGAATGACTCCCCACAGACAATCCTCTATGTGTTCCACTTCAGGGTTCTGATTACATCAGACCTCTCAAGTTTTACTCTAAAGGTTAGTGATGTAATCAGAACTGTGGTTGCTCAGATACCTTAAAATCTGATCCAAGTTAGGATAATAAGATATTAGGATAAACTATATCAAAATCAGACATCCAGTTCTAGTCTTGGATGCCATTGAATGTCAGACGTCAATATCTCAACATCGGACTATTCTAATATCCTTCACATAAAAATTAAAATTTAATAGCAGGAGAAGGTAAAAACAGTAACCACCTCTGACCTACCCAAACCACCCTGTAACCCACAACCTCCCTCACCCTCCCCAAGCCCACTGATAGTTGTATTCATTGGTTGGTCTTATAAATAAAATAATGGCAGCAATTATTGGTAACTGTCCCCCCAAATGAAGCTGCCCCTCCCCACCCTGGTACAAGCCATTGGACCCTGGTCCCCCAATCTAATAAAAAACTCCCACCCAACACCCACTAGCCCCCACCTACATCCTTCCCCATAGCTCCCAAAGTAGTGCAAGATCTAAGTTGGGTGCTTGGAAATAGCAGCAATTACCTGCAATCATCTGCCTGCTGTCCTGGGATCATGAGAGGAATATAAAGCCCTACCAGCCACCTTTCCCCCTACCAATCACCACTGGAGCCACTGGAAGAAAAGGAACACTGAAGCTCCACCTCTACATCATTGATTCACCAATCAGTTGCACCACTTGGGTCAGCAAAAGCCCACCGATTTTAGCAAAGGAGCTTTGACTCTTCTTTTTTTTTTAAATCACAGACTTTGGTCCTTTTTTGGCCACAACTCTCTCTCTGCTGTCCTGGGGGTCATGAGGGGAATCAAAAGCCTTTCCAGCCACCCCCCCCAGCTGATCACCGCTGAAGCCATCAAACTAGAAGGCACACTGAAGCCACACCTCTACACTGCCAGCCAACCAATCAGCTGCAGCACTCAGGACAACAGGGCAGAGATAGCAAAAGCCCACTGATTTTAAGGGGGCAGACTAAGGCGTAACGTGAGGAAGTATTTCTTCACAGAAAGGGTGGTGGATGCATGGAACAGCCTTCCAGAGGAGGTAGTGGGGACAAATTCGGTAGGGAAATTCAAAAATGCATGGGATAGGCATAGGGGAACCCTAGTGATAGGAAAGAGATCAAAGTCAGAGATCAAGTAGGGTCTGTGATTTCTGTAGGTAGAGAACATGACCAGACTGGGTGGGCCTAGAGATCTTTATCTGATCTCAGTTCTATGTTTCTATGTTTAACAAAGGAACTTTGACTCTGTTTTTCTTTAAAATCACAGACTTTGGCCCTTTTCCTGCCACATCCGCCTGCTGTCCTGTGGTCATGCGGGAATTCAAAGCATTTCCAGCCGCCCTCCTCCCAGTTGATTGTTGCTGGAGCTGCCAAATGAAAAGGCACATTGAAGCCATGCCTTTACATTACTGACCCACCAATCAGCCACAGCACTTGGAACCTACTATTGTTGCTAAAATCCACTGAAATCTAGTGTTCCTCTGCACTGTGGTCAAAAGCACAAAGGACTGCGGTGCAAAGGACATCAGAGTCTGCCCAGTGGAGTCAGCACAATGAGGCAGCGTGCAGCTGGTCCTGCTGCTTCAAATGTACCCCTTGCAATCATTTTGGGACATTATGTACTATCTAGACAGGACATTTTAAGGTACATTGCATAATCATTAGTGCTCTGAACTCTGAATTTTGACAGTGGTCACTACTATGTCTTATGCCTGCAGATATTCTGTGTCCCTTTACATACAGAGACTGAAGTGTGGTACCCTCAAATCGCTCTAGTACTGTAACTCCCGAACAGTTTCTGTGTCTGTTGTATCCTAACTGTTCTTAGTATTGTAAGTCATAATCTGGGGTCTGCCAACAGCGGTGTAGGTAGCAGCTAATTTTGTCGAGAGCTATTGCTGTTGTTTTACGCATCTTACTGGTATGCTTTGAAACTTGATATTCTACTCTGTCCAGTTTATACTGTACCACATATAAGGTCTTCCTCATTTCAGGTTTTCTCTAAATTTGTTAACAAACTGTAGAATGCCATATTGGTCCTAATAAGAACAAATCCAGAACAAATGGTTCGATACCTTTTATTGGACCAACAAGGGTGTTACAAAAAGAACAAATAGCTTTAGCTTTCGGAATAAAAAGGCCTTCTTCTGAAGCTTAATGACAATTATTTAGAAAATCCCATATTATTAACACTTAGAACATGCAGAAAAAAACAGAAATAATTCTCATTGATTTAAAACAGGCATTCAGAAAATAATTAAAGTGCCATCAGAGAGCTTGAATATCTCAAGAGTGCTTTCAGCTGAACCAAACTTAAAGGTCAAAGGTTGTCCAGAGATAGCAGGCAGAGAGTTAAAACCACATATATATGTATACCATGTATCAGTCTAATGAATAACAAAACACTAAGATTCTCTACGCACTAAATTATATGTCAAGTAAAAAAATCCTGCCAAAGATACATACCTCAAGAGTGAAGTAAGAGGTACACCAGTAGAAGCCAGATTCAACTCTGCCCAGAACTCTGTCAGTTTGTCATTTTGCCTTGTATATAGGTAAATATTTGTATATCTGTCTCATTCATAAATATTTGTATTTGTGTTCATTCAGTACCATGTTTTTGTGTAAAATTTGTAACCTTATATTGTTATGACCACTCAGGTCCATCTTGTAAATGAGCTATGCTCAATGATGTTCGCCTGAATAAATAAAGATTTTGATTGATTGATTGAGTTTGAGAAAACAATTGTATGCCAAAATGTTACATATTAGCAACTAAAAAATAAAAAATAAGCCCCCAAAATTACAACAGAAATTATCTTTACATGGCATATAGAAGGATGAAAGTGATGTTTACCCAAAGTGAGTAAGAGTATCACACTGATGAAAGTACACCTGACTGGAGATATGTTCCCATCATACTCTCAACCAGCTATTATGCTCCAGAAACCTTAAGGCCGTCAGTGTTGTAACAAGATTTTATACATGATAATATCAATTGTTAGTGTAAGTGCCAGATACAAAGAAGTACTAGTCAAGGACCCCCAAGAATTCGAGGACTATGCAGTCTGATATGTACAGATTTCAATAAATTGTCAGTGTACAATCAAGATAATACATACATAGAAACAGCGTAAGGAATCTAAACAAAAATTCCTAGGGAATTAAATCCCCCCCCCCCCGGGGAAAGTAACTACTTAAAATGAAATATATGTACATGGATCCTAATACACCATCAATTGTACCCATCACTACAGTAGTTACCCAAAAAGGAATTACACCTGTCATGAACCCCCAAGTAAATGATACATGTGTCCTAATTAGTACAGAATGTAAAAACATAACAGTATATACTCAAACTACAGAATTAGCAGGAGGAACTAAATATCCACTATAATATGAGCCCAGAGTCCTAGCCACTATGACACCATAATATCATTCACCTGAACATGTTTACCTCAATATTCCCCACAATATTCACATCCACTATACCCACATAACCAACAACCTCAAATACCCATATTAAAAATTAAATGTGCCACATTTCTTCTCCCCCTCAACACACACACATAAACATATACACAAACCCACACACACACACACACACACACACGCGCATACATTCACACAATACTAATGTGAGAGGCCTGTATAAATATAAGAGTCAAAGTCCAAGGCTAGCTGAAAACCTAAAATATGTATGTCCATCCTTTGAAGTAAAGTTCCATATAAGTTTACTTGTAATGTGTTATATATCCAACATCAATGTTCAAACCATCTTTCACCGTATTAAGAAGTAACATAAGTCTGATCTCACAAGCTCGTCTCTGTTGTGTACTGTTGAAATGTCCTTTCAAGACCATCACAAACATATCTGAGATTGAGTGGTCATCCTGAGAGAAGTGTTGTGCCTCTGGTTTGTCAGTATCAGTAATCCTTATCCCTGCTGCATTTGTTACTACTTCGGTTGTATTGTTCTTAAGGTGATTTGACTGGTGGGGTGTCTTGTTACACAAGCTGTTGAAAATGTACTATCTTGTCAGCCTAGGAATGGTTCTGTGGCCCTGCAAGTCACTACCATTTACCTTACTGTCCCAGGGCCTTGCAGCTTTCCTAAGTACTATAATGCCCCAGAGGACTTCTCTTTCTCAAATCTGATTGCTTCAAATGTACGGTCCCCAAACCTCACTTGTCTGCTCAAGAAAAATGTGGTACTCCTGGCTCATTTTGTCAAATGTAGACTGCATAGTCAAATCAAAAATTAAATCAACTTTATTTTTATAGCGCCTTTCAAAACCAAGGCGCTTTACATAAAATATATACATACTGATAAATTTTTTTAAAACAGCATTAAAATGTAACAGGAATAATTAAACAAATGCTAAACTAAATAAATATGTTTTCAAACCGGTTTTAAAACTATCGACGGTTGGGCATTCTCTCAACCAGCAAGGTAGAGAATTCCACAGGGTTGGTGCTGAAAAAGCAAAAGCACGAGATCCTGATGTCTTTAATCGAACCCTGGGAATCTCTAGCAATCCCTCTTTGGTGGAGCGGAGAGGATGGAGGGGGCGGTAGGGAATCAGGAGATCTTTCAGATAACCAGGTCCCTGGTCATGTAGGGCTTTAAAGGTTAGTAAACCAACCCGAAAGGTGATCCACCACCTAACAGGCAGCCAGTGCAGTTCGCGGAGCACAGGTGTAATATGACTGGTTCTAAAAGTACCAGTCAAAAGCCAGGCCACCGCATTCTGCACCAGCTGCAGGCGGCAGATATCAACCCCAGGTAGCCCTAGGTAAAGGGAGATGTAGTAATCAAGATGGGCAGTGACAAAGGCATGGACCAATGTTGGAAGATCACCCGGAGGAACCAGGTGTTTCACCCTGGCGATATTCCTCAGATGGTAAAAAGAGGATTTGACGACAGCTGACACCTGAGATTTTAGGGTCAAACCGCCATCAAAAATAATGCCCAGATTTCGCACCTGATCAGAGGTAGGGAGCGACATACCACAAGTAACAAGCCTGATGGTTGTCTAGCTCCCAAACCCACCCCCGGATGACTTGGGTCCACTACCAATACCTCAGTCTTGTCTGGATTCATTCTCAGCCAGCTGGAACTCATCCAAAGTCTGATCTCAGCAAGGCAATTATTCAGCATGGAGAGTGCATCATCCTGGCTGGGCAGAAAGGACAGATACAGCTGGGTATCATCTGCATAACAGTGAAAACCCAAACTGTATCACCTGATGATTTCTTCCAATGGCGGCATATACACTGCAAATAACATGGGAGCTAAAATGGAACCCTGTGGTATCCCACAAGGCAGGGAGTGAGTGCCAGAGGAATAAATTCCAGTGGCAACTCTCTGAAACCTGTCTGTGAGGTAAGAATGAAATCATTTGAGGACTGTACCAGACAGCCCACAATAAACCCACAGGCAATCCAATAGCACACCATGGTCTACAGTGTCAAATGCAGCAGAGAGATCGAGAAGGACCAGAATGGTACATGCCTTTTGATCTCTGGCCATTAGGAGATCACTCAATGCCCGGACAAGGGCAGTCTCCGTACTATGCTTCTTCCTTAAACCAGACTGGACAGCATCATAGACATTGTGAGTTATAAGATGATCATCCAATTGCAACTCAACCGCCTTTTCAATAACCTTACCAACAAATGGCAGGTTAGAGATAGGCCGGTAGTTAGCCAGACAATCTGGATCTAAGGAGGTTTTTTTAAGGAGTGGTCGAATGACCGCCTTCTTGAGGGGGTCAGGAAAGACCCCCCCTCCAAAGACTTCCAGACAATGTCAGCAAGGATTGGGCAGATAACTTCCACACATCCTACTAAGAGAGGTGTAGGGCCCGGATCCAAACTACAACTGGTTGGTCGCAGTGTTTGGATGATCTTACCAGTGTCACTGAACTCCAGCTGGTGAAACTCTGACCAGAAAGACCGAGTACATGTCACTTCCCATCGATCACTGCAATCCCCTATAGGAGAGGTCGGACCGATGCCAGACCTGATGCTGGCAACCTTATCTGCAAAGAACCGAGCGAACTCCTCACATCTTAGCTGAGAAAAAGCTTCTCTGGGCTGGAGGCAGATTGGATTGCACAATCTGTCCACAGTCCGGAAAAGCTGAGCTGGTCGGTTTTGTGCAGCAGAAATCTCCCTGGACAGGAACTCTGCCTTCTTACAGGTGATTTCTGATTGATAGCCATCATAATGTGCCACAGCCTAAGCCTGTCAGCATCATCTCCGGACTTCCACCAGACTCTCTTCAACATTCGTCCAATACGCCTTGACTCCTTCAAGGAGCCATCAAACCAAGGGCTCCTTGGACGGAGGGTGAGAGGTCGAACACGAACAGGAGCAATCTTCTCCAGAGCATTTCCCACAGCCTTATTATAGGCTAGTACCAGATTATCTGGACTCATGCATTCACTCGACAAGCCCGATAGGTCCAGTACTGCTGTTAGGTCCATGGGTTTTATACCCTTTAAAAGGTGGTACCGAACAATCTCTGTGGGGGCAAACCTATTGGGGGGGGCCCTGAAACTTGAACCTTATGGTGTGATGGTCAGACCAGCTGACTGATTCCACCCCCAAATCAGTGATCTCCATACCCAAAAGGAAGATCAGATCCAATGAATGACCTTTTACATGGGTCGAGGAGGTAACAACCTGTGTTAGGCCCAGCATCATCATCAGTTGGAGGAGATTTTGACCAAAATGCGAGAGTTCATCATTGACCCAGGCATTGAAGTCCCCCAGAACTATCAGTCTGGGAAACCTCAACACCATGTCGACGATGAAGTCTGCTATCTCCTGCAGGAATTCTCCACCAACATCTGGTGGACGGTAAAAGAGGAGAATCCCACAACCTACACCCTCTCCCAGGATATATTCAAAGGATCTGGTACTTCCCAATGGCACATCCACAAGGCCCAGCTCAGTCTTAAACATAATGGCCACACCCCTGCCCCTACGATCCAACCTTGGACGGTGTATCACCGAGAACGCGGCTGGAACTGCCGAGGCCAATATAGAACCTGGGTTTTCATTCAGCCAGGTCTCGGTGATGCAAGCCAGATCAGTTAATCCAACAAGAGCAGCTATAATAGCTGTCGTGTTTTTAATAGATCTGGCATTATATAACACCACCAAGGTGGGATGAGCTGTCGAGGAAGACCTCGGCACCTGTCCATTAAAATCGGAACCCTTGGGTATGGGGACAAGACATGAGTAACCCCTATCCTGACCCCATTTCACCCTAGGGTGTCTCCTGAACCCCAAAACCTCAATCCGCCCGCCACCCTCCTGTCCCCCAAGAGGCCCAGCTCTCCACTTTTGCTTACACTTCCTGAGAATGCCCAACGCATGACACCTAAAATAGGTGTCGGATGACAAAGGAGGGCATTCAAAGGGACATAATTCCCTGAGCCTGGAGGGGGAATAGCGCCCAACCATCCCTAAACCTCCCCAACACATAATAAGCAAATAAACAAAAATAAAATAAAATCAATTAACAAAAAAACTATCAATATCAAATAACTTAAAAGAAAATAAATAAATTCACTCCTCACTCTCTCTCACAGAGGAAGGAAACAAACAAAAGCCAAACACTATTACATATTAAAGAAAATAAAAATCCAACCCAAACTATAACCCCAAATAACAGTAAAATACAATTTTAATAACTACAACAGCAGTCTGAGCATCTGTTACTGTCCAAATGACGCAATGTCCAGTGTCTTCATGAATTGCTGAGTTCGTTTCGTTTTAAAGTCATAAACAAATAATAATAAATCCAAAGTGAGAAAGATAGCACTCTCACTGCTACAAGAAAAGATATTAAATCCAAACTAAGAAAGTTGAAAAAATTGAAAGAACTGAAAAAGCTGAAAAAGTTGTGGCACTCTCACTACCACCAACTGCAGTTTAAATTATATATACATCTCTAATATTAATGAAAAGCTCTCTCACTGCTTTTCAAAAAGTAAATGAAATTACAGTACCTGGGGATGATGAAAATGAAAACAGCAAACCCTTGACAGTCAAATACAAAGAGAATGGTACCGATAATGCTGGCCAAAGGAAAAGGGGGGGGCCCGGATCAAGAGATGCCCCACTTAGCCCACCAAAGCCACCCAGTCAAGCTAGGGGGCCGTGTGGAGCCAAGGAGGAAGATTCTCCACCAGCCTTCTGACTGGTAGCCTCAACCCCCACAGGGAATCCCAAAAACCAGGCACCCAGATTTCATCACAGGCCAGTTCGGAACCCCGATTTCCACACCAAGTACGGCTCCAAACACTTCCCAAGATAGAAATCCAACAAAGCTCCAGCAGTAATCAGCCTCTTCTGCTTCAGACACTGACTCCTGTTGCCACCTCCAGACCAAACCAGACAGCAGTAGTCCCCACTACAAAGAGCGGTAAAGTCCCTTCAGACAATTACTTTTTCCCGATTGTGCTCTCACCACATTTGCAGCTTAAGATTCAGCTAGCTGCAAAACCCCAGGGAAAAAGCTCCTGCAAAGTTCTGGAGGCTCCTCAGCAGGTCTCTGATGAAACACACTTCCCACCCATCAGGGATTCAACCAAAGAGCGGTAAAGTCCCTTCGGACAGTTTCTTTCTCCTGACTGTGTTCACACCGCAATCAGAAGCCAATTAGTTGCTTTCTCTCAGCTATGCTGTCACTGCAATCAAACTCCAGAGGCTCCTCGACAGATCTTTAATGAAGCACACACTCCACCCATTGGGACTCAGCCAGGTAATCAATATAGCCTTCCAAACAACAATCGCTGTAAGTCAGTCCAAGTGGCAAAAAGCACCAAAAAGTTAAAAAATCTGCCAGATGGGATCAACAACTAAATGTAAATAGCGATTTACGGCAAAAATAATCGATGTTCCAACCGCTAATAATTTAGAGTAACAGCGTAACAGCAGTTTATTTCAAATTGGCACCATAGACCAAAAGGCAAATGATCCAACTCAAAAACAAAAATAAAAACCAGAGTGCTCACACCAAATAAAGCGAAATAAAACAAAATAAAACAAAGCATGGCTCTACTAGTGCTCAGGCAGCTCACACACAGCCGCCATCTTGCCTCACACTTTAACCTTGATACTAATATCCCAAAACGTGCCTTCTCTATTATATCCATTGTGGCTCCCAGCCCTGTTGCATGTGATTGGTGGTGATTTTGAACCTAATCTGAAGCCACCCCAATACTCCTTTGCAGCTCTTCCAGCATGGCATAACGTTAAAGACTTGAAAATGGCACACTACAATGTTTGCAGTATTATGTTTAATTTGGTGGATCTCATTGCCTGGACTAGACACTTAAGCCCTGACATACTTGGCCTAAATGAGATCTCTCTCAAGCCTACCATATCAGATGCTGACTGTTCCCTGCCTGGCTTTAACCTCATCAGGTCTGATTGTCCTGGATCTAAGCATGGAGAGGGCTTTCTGGTGTACTACAGAGGTCACCTGAATGTCTCCCTGATCCAGCAGGCTCTTTCCTTATCCTCTGTCTGTGCTTTTATATATTTTTACTGCTGCTGGGTGGTACTAAGAACATCCTCCATCGGGGGGTCTACAAGGGTTAACTTAACTCCTGGAGACTGTTGGTGCTAAGGTTGGCTGGAAGAAGCTGTTAATCATGAGTGACCTGAATCTGAACTGGCTGGGGAGCAATGTTAAATGGTATGAGCCTCTCCTAGGGAGGCTCGGTCTGAAGCAACTTACAGTATCTATTCTTCCAGACTCTCTACAAATGGAAGTCAGCACTCTCTCCTGGATTGGATCTTGTCGAACAATGAAGAGTGTATTCCCTTATCAGGAACCATCCCAATGCTGTCTCAGTTCACACTCCCTCTTATGGAGTATGGAAAGTGAGTTTGCCTAAAGTTTCTCCTAAGGTCATCTCCTTCTGTGGCCTATCCAAGTTGAATGAACGCTCCTTCCTCGGTGACCTTGCCCACAATGATTAGTGCTCTATATTGCTGGAGTCTGATGTTTCTGTTGTTGTCTCTAATTTCCTCTCCATCTTCTCTGTCCTACAGGACAAACATACATGCCCTTTTCATCAAAAGGATAGTTTGGGACACAGTCAGAGTGGCTGCACAGTGACCTGCTAACACTGATGAAACCAAAGGATAAATCCTACACTAAATTTAAATTCACCTGTGATACAGCCAACTTCCTTGAATGTAGACAACTTAGAAACATCTGAAAGAAAGGCATACAACAGGCTAAAAATGAGTTCTGTAGGTCCACCCTCTATGCTTCTGCTAGGAATCCCCACAGCTTCTGTGGAATATTAAAAATGTAGTTGTTGGCACGGCCTCACAATATACAAATAAACTCCTCCTCAATGGGGTAAACTGTAATAACCCTCTTACAATAGCCCATGCATCCAATAGGCAATTCTCTGATTTGTCTTCCCTCACATCATCATTCACTTGTGCCACTCTGCAGTGCCCACCTGTGTCTCTCCTTCATCCTCCCCAGCAATCTATCTTCTACTTGTAAACAGTATCAATAACAGAAATGATCATGGTCCTCAGTGAATCTCCTCATTTACCTGTGCTGGCTTTGACTCTGACAACATGGAGCCTAAGCTTATTTGCATTGCTGCCCCTCTCCGCCCCCCTCCATAGCCCACATCTTCAACCTTTCACTATTTAGTGGGTTGTCACAGACATTTGGAGGGTAGCTGGGGTAGTCCTGGTTTTCAAGGAAGCAGACCTTAAAACTATGCGTAACTATTACCCCTCGGTGATACTATCAGTGAAAATAGACTGCTAGAAGACAAAGGGGAGACTTACTACTTCTGTATCAAATTATCCACAATCAGGAACTTATGGACAAGTGTTACATCAAATATAGTAATGCCAGAAATAGTATGAGATCCAGTAATGAAAAATGATTTATACCTAGAGCATCTACTATAAAAAGAGGCAATATTTATAAAGTGAGAACAGTTAGGGCATGGAACAAGCTACCACAATCAGTCGTAGACAATACTAGTTTAGAGTCCTTCAAGAAATCTTTGGATAATATATACTACTAGAAACAATTATTGGTCCAGTTACCCACCTGTGTGGGAGACATTTCAGATGGGCCTTGTGCCCCCTTATGTCTAAATCATCCTAGTAATCCTAGTAATCAGCAAGTTCCTTCAGAAGATTGTTTCCTCCCAGTTTCACTGAATATCTTTACTCTCATAAAGTATTGACCCTGGAGTAGTATGGTTTCTGAAAGAGGCACAGCACCTCCACTGCTCTTGCCACTGTTGCCTCTGCCATAAGGGCTGCAATGGGCTATAGTGAACTTTCACGGGGCGATTTTTGTGGACTTCTCAAAATATTTTGACATAGTGTATCATAAGTCCCTTTGTCTCAAGCTTTACTCTTCTGGATTGTCTGCCTGTGCTGTTGTCTGGTTCTCCAAATACATTCATGGTAGGCAACAGCTAGTTCAGTTTAAAAGGGTGATGTCTGAACTTATACCCACTATGCTGGGGATGCTGAGGGTTCCACCCTAGGGTATCGATGCAGGCGTTGCTCTTTGGTTCATCTGGTGAGATCACTTCCTGTCTTGAACCTTTGGTAGTCACCAGTACTGAGGGGTCCTCCATTTCCACTATGCACTCCTTCAAGTTCCTTGGAGTGACAGTGGACCTTCAGCTAGACCTCTCCTTGCATATCTTAAATATGTACCATATAGAACCATAAACTGCAAACTGGATCTGGCCTATACAGCCAAACATATCCTTATCCCTAAAGCTTATGTTGCTCTTGCAAGCGGGTGCTCCTCCCCAGCCTTAATTATGGGCTCATCACCTATGCAAATGTGGTTAAGGCTTCACTCTGTAAATGGTATACAGCTTATAATAACATTTGTAGGTTGCTCTATCTACTGCCCGTCTCACACACCGCTATGAACTCTACAGCAAACTCAGCTGGTTATCCTCTGGAAACAGTGACTTTTTTTCCCCTGGGTTGTTTTGTTACAAAGAATCATAGAATGTGTTGGCAGAAAAAGACTGGTAGGCCCATCTAGTCTGCTGTGATTCCCAGCCTATTACTACACTCTGGACCCTATTTGGTAACAGATGTCCCTCCCTTATCCCTTATCTCTACTTATTATACCCATGTGCCTGTTCCACACATGCTTGAAGCTCCCCTTTTTCTCTGCCCCACCACCTGTTCTGGCAGGCTATTCCAGGAGTCCACCACCCTTTCTGTGAAGAAATATTTCCTCACATCCCTCTTAAACTCCCTCCCTCAAGCGTCAAAGCATGCCCCCATGTTCTGGTGCTCCTTCTCCTGTGAAAGAAACTCCCCTCTTACACCTTGTTAACCTCTGTGAGGTGCTTATGGGTCTCAGTCATGTCCCTTCTAATTTCTCATGCAACCTGCCACACCATTTTGGTGGCCCTCCTCTGGGCTGCTTCCACCTTGTCGATACCCTTGTGGAGGTGTAGCCTCCAGAACTGGACAGAGTACTGCAGGTGGGGTCCCACAAATAAACAATACAGAGGCAACACCACCTCCCTTCTCCTGATAGGAATCCCCTTCCCTATACACCCTAGCATCTAGCTAGACTTGCCTACTGCCTTGTCGCATTGCCTTGCCACCTTGAGATCATCAGATATGATTACCCCAAGGTCCCTCCATTGCTTGATAACTATAAGTACCTCTTCCCATCTTATGCAGTGCCTCTGGGTCTCCCCAGGTGCATGTCTTTGCATTTTCTGGCAATGAAACCCAGCTGCCACTCCCAAGACCACTCATCTAGTGTCCCTTGATCTCTTTGCACTCTGTCCACCACCTCCTGGGTGCCCACCCCATTGCAGATTTTTGTGTTAGCCACAAAGACACAAACCTTCCCCTCCAGTTCCTCAGCAATGTCACTTATGAAGACACTGAAGAGGACAGGACCCAGTACCAATCCCTGTGGTACTCCACTTGTCACTCACTTGTCCTCCGAGTGGCTGCCATTTATCATCACCCTGTTCCTCCTATCTTTCAACTAGTTAGTTACTCGACTAACCACCTTCTCCCCCACCCTCAGGTTGCTAAATTTCTTTATCAGCCTCCTGTGTGCTACAGTGTCAAAGACCTTACTGAATTTAGGCCACATCCACTGCCCTCCCCTGATCCACCTCCCCAGCTACCAAGTCAAAGACATCTATGAGATTTGTTTGACATGACCTCTCCCCTGTGATGCCATGCTACTGGTGGTCCTGCAGCCAATTTGCCTCCAGGTACTCCATCAGTCTCTCCTTCAGCAGGGACTTCATTAACTTCCCCATGGCTGATGTGAGACTGTCTGGTCTGTAATTGCTGGCCACCTCTCTGTTGCTGCTCTCGTGCAGAGGGACCGCATTGGCCCTCCTCCAGTCCTCTGGAACCACCCCCATCTCCAATAAGGTCCTGAATAGTGTTGGCAGAAGAACGTCTAGCACCATGCTCAGTTCCTTTAGTACCATTGTGTGGATCCCCTCAGGCCCCATCACCCTGTTTTCCTTTAGGGCTTCCAATCCCCAGTGAACTCTCTCTCTCTCCTGTAAATGAACTTATGTCCACTCCCCCTCCCTCTGGTGCCTGTTAATGCATGTCAGGCTGTCCCCTTTTCTTCCACTGTGAAGACTGATTAGAAATATTCATTTAACATTTTTGTTTTTGCTTGCCTTCCTCCGCAGAGTTCCCCCTGGTTTCTGATCCTCATTATACCACCCCCTGCCTTCTTCTTTTTGCTCACATACCTGAAGAAAGTCTTCTTCCCTTTTTGGACCTCCTTGGCTACCCTGTCCTCAGTTTGAGCCTTTGTTGTCCTTACCCTCCTTCCTGCCTCCCTTTGGTTCTCTAGATATACCTCCCTGTCCTCTTCCGTTCAGTTCTCCTTGTACTTCCTAAAAGCAGTTTTGTCTCTCTTACCATCTTAGCCATCTCACTTGAGAACTATAGTTGTCTCTTTCTTCTCTTACCCTTGCTCATTTTCTTCAGACAGCTTGCTGTTACTTTAGTTATTCCCTCTTTTAACCTTTTGAATTGTGCCTTCACAACCCCCTCAGCTATCTTCCCCCTTCAGCATATTTCCTAAGGCAGTCTCCCATTTCTTTACAAATCTGCTCTCCTGAAGTCCAGGACCCTTGTCCTAGTGTATTTTTCCCTGTACAGTCTGTATGCCAAACCACATTGTACATTGATTGCCTGTACCATGGGAGCTACTCACTGTCATATCTGTAATGCTCTTGACAAGCCTCTCAGAACTGCTACCCCACCTATCCTGGAATGCCAGCTAATAAAATGTGCCTATTCAGAGCTACCAACTTAGGTCCATTGTCCAGTCCCTGTTGGTGGTTCCTAAGACCCATACCATCTCAGATGACTAGGCCTTCATAGCTTGAACACCAAGGCTCTGGAACTCTTTCCAGTCTCTGTCATCTGGTGCTGTCTCCCATTCCCTTTTCAAGAGGCTTCTCTGGGACTTATTGAAGGCCCACTCAGCCTGCTGATGCACGTAACCATATGGTATATAGCCTATGGACTAGAGTTCCTTATCTTTTTTCTCTCATAGTGTTTATTCCACTCAGGATGGCTTACTGTCCCTGCTCACCAGGAGCTAGCTTGTATACCACATTTTGAATCTTCTTTGAAACAGTATCTGATTTAAGTATGTAACTGGCTCATGTTCACTGTTGTTTGTAATTTCAGCTTTCTGCCTGTGTGATTTCCAGTCTGCTATTCTGCAGCTTGTAAACATCACTGCATTGTTGTTGTATGGTTTTGTACTGCCTTCTATTCTCCCAGGTCGCACTTGAAAATAGGCACTGTGATTGTCTAGTGTGCTTACCTGGTCAATAAAAACCTAAAATAATTAATCCTTCCAAATCAAGCTGCCCCACCCCATCCTGGCACAAATCATCAGACCCTGTCTCCCTAATTCAATAAAAGACCCCTCCACCCAACACACCCACTAGTCCCCACCTCCCTCTTCCATCCCCACAGTTACCAAAGTAGTGCAGTACCCAAGATGGGTGCTCAGAACTGGATCAGTCACTACTATCAGGCACCACAGTGGAGTAGCTTGCAGTCATCTTCATTCCTGAGAAGTGTGAATGAAAGGATGTTTTCCTATAGTAGTTGGAACATCTGATTGGATGTCAATTTCACAAAATCCATTTATGAAGATAACATTAAAAAACAATCTGTACATGTGCAAGAACAGCAATTTATTTTCTAAATAATTTAAAAGCTACACATTTTCCAGTAAAACTACATATCGAAGACTTAACCTTGGACCAGACTCTAATAAAGTTTCAGGTTTCAACTTGCAGTTATTTTTATGTTAGAATGTGTTTCAACCTTCTAGAACTTTTAAACCACTGAACAGACCATTTAACAGATTTACAGAATCTTTGAGATCCTGACACCAACTCTTCACATGACAAATTTCAGGCTACGTCATCCAAGAACAATCACATTATTAAGGTGCAAAAATCTGGGTTTAACATTCAACTGCCTTCTCAAACCTAATATACTGTACAGGCACTACTGTGACCATATACTAGCAACTTTGTCTCATCAGGTAAGTACATAATCTTTGTTTTTTGGCAGGCAAAGGCTATTAGGACACTGAATGCCATATTGTACAACCGTCCATTTGATCCAAAATGTCTGAACTACATAAAAATACATTTACCATAGACCAATAGATTAGATGTTTTAAAATGATAACCTGACAAACAATGACCAAATTGTTATTCAAAAGGCATCAGAAACATTGACATTATCTGTTAATTATGTTTGCAAACCTTTCACAAGTATGACGATTGTTGTTATGCAGTAGTTCATTTCTATTGAGAACAGTTCTAGTTAGGGTACCTGTACCTATAGTTTCAATCTTCCATAAAATCTCTTATTTTTGTTTGTCCACCTTTGAACTATGTCCAGTATACAGTACCTATATCTTTTGTAAATATGGCAATCAGAGTAGTTCGCAATACACTAGATGGGGCCTAGCCGAAGACCCGTTAAATGGTATTATCGCAGCCTCACCACCAGCCTGGTCAGTAGTAGAATGGGAGAAATCCAATGAACACTAAGTGCTGCAGGAACTGGTGCTGGTAGCTCAGCAGGGGCATACTGTCCTTGTTAAAAAAGAACTGCCAGCATGGTATTTGAGGGACACTGCTGTCGGAGGTGCTCTTTTTTGGATGTGACATTAAACTACGGTCCAAGCTGCCTGTGCTGGTGGTTGTTCAGGTAAAACATCCCTTGGCCATGGCACGTCTCGAAAATTGTAACAGAATTTTCCTGGTGTTCTAATAAGATTTCCCCTATTCACTTAAAAACACCCATAGTTTAACCTGGTTTTTATATTGACCAGTTTGCATTTGCATCCACTATCTCCCTGGAATGAGACTGAAAACAGTTTGTATTTCCTATGGTAGCCCTCCTTTCCCATTCAACCAAAATTAAAAACAAATAAATACATTAGAATTTATTTATTCATTTATTTATTTGTTTTCAGTTTCCAGGTAGGTGCACTAGACAAATGGATACCTATTTACTGCAAGTGACTGGGAGAGCTGGGCACATTTGGAGGCAGGGAATGACGGAATTTACTGTAGGTGCAAATGAAGAAAAGCTAGGTGGACGAAGTTAGTGGAACATCTGTGTTCTTGGAGAGGCTGTGAGTTAACAGATCTAAGACAGTAGGTAGGGATGGGATGCTGCAGGTAGGTGGCCAGGGCAGATGGAGAGCCAGACCTCAGCGGTTTATCAACAAATCAGCTCAGAAGGAAAGACTGTTGTCCTACAGAGGAGGGCTAGCCCAGGCAAGCATAGAGGTGGCATGATGGGTGAGTCTCAATGTGGGAAAGAAAAACAACAGGCATGGTTGAAAGTAACATTCCATTTTGAGAGGATGATGTGCAGGCACCAAGGAACACCAGTAGACTATACTGTTGGTGAGACCTGACATCAGCACCCCTTGATCAATGGCCAAGCATGCTGCAGGCAAAATGCAATGTTTGGCCCAGTAGGCTGAGCTTTTCTATGCAGTAACTGCTCATTGCTGCTTTTATTGCTTCTTTTACTGCTTATTGTTGATTTCTCTTGGTAGAAGGTTGATTTTTGACTTCTTATAAGGGCTAACAATGAACTGCTTTGGGGCTGTTGAAAATTTGAAACCTAGTTTGGTGTGATTTAAGTGAGGCTGTTGTTTCTTTGAATTAGAAATCTATTTCTTCTAATTTCAAACCTATGTTTGTGTTCTTTTAGTGGGGCTGTTATTTCTTGGCTGTTTTTACTTGCTGTTGAAAATCTGAAACTTATTTTGGTGTGATTTAAGTGGGGTTGTTCTTCCCTTGCTGTTTTTACTTGCTGTTGAAAATCTGAAACCTATTTTGGTGTGATTTAAGTGGGGTTATTATTTCCTTGCTGCAAAACTTTGCCCCCACTCCCACCCTGCCCCACTGTTAATTAAATGCCCTGTTAAATCTGACTACCAGGAGCCCAGCACAGGGAATAGCAGGGGCTATTGAGTAGGAGGGGCATAAAGGGTAGCAAACTTGCCCTTGGCACAACAAGTTACATTAATGTAGAAGTGCAATCAACTCGGGGGCTACGGTAGTGTTAATTATAAAAAAAACCAACAAACAAACCCTGACATCAAGTAAAAATACTTCCAAGAAACCAAACACAGGGGGGACCTAGAAGGAGAGCTACACATCTAGGGGAAACTAGAAGAGGGCTTCAGAAACAGATAACTAGTGTGATAGCTTACAGTCAAATAGTGTAATAGTGTAATTACACAAATAGTGTAATAGCTGTATAAATGCAGAATAATGTGGGGAGTGGTGCAATGCAGTGGATGTGGAGCAGTCATATTTAAGCAGACCTTCTGGATGCTGAGGTGTTGCCCTATCTGTAGGCATCTCTCTGGACTGTGGGATGAGGTAGCCAGACTCAGACCAGAGGTAAACTGGGCCAGGAGTACCTTCACCCCCATCCAGAGACCACCAGTCTAACGCTACTGCCTCAAAGGATGCCAAGAACCAGGAGCACTTGGACAACGGTAGGCTCAGGCAGGGTTAGGACAGTCAGGAAGAGGCACATCCCAAATCCTATTCCACTCCAGAACTCATACGCTGCACTTGCAAATGGGGAAAAGCAGTGAACCCCAGAAACTAAACTGAGGAGGTGATCTCAATGGGGGAAGCAGTGAACCCCAGAGGAGGAGGAGGAGGAAGTGAATCCTGGTGGGGGACTCTATCACAAGGGGGATTGAGCTAGGAACATGCAATGAGGAAGACAGGGAGGTGAGGTGCCTGCCAGGTGCCAAGGCATGAAGGGATGGGAGGAAGATCCTGGGGATCACCGGGAAGGCAAGATTGGAGGGAGAGCTGGATATCATTATCCACCTAGAAACTAATGACCTGGCAAATGGGGAGTCTAAAGAAGTTCAGGAAGAGTTTAGAAAATTGGGGAGGCGTCTCAAGCAAGTAGCTACATCCGTTACCTTCTCAGAAGTACTACCTGTGAGAGGCATGGGAGAGTGTAGGGGCACATGCACCAGGAGCTTTCACATATGGTTGAAGAACTGTTGCTGTGAGGAAGGGTTCAGATTCATTGGTGACTGGGGACCCACCTGGAGGTATGAGAGCTTGTTCAAACCTGACAGCATGCATCCATCCTGGAGGGGAATCCAAGCACTCAATGAAAAGTTTAAATACTACATATACAAGCATTTAAACTAGCCAAGGGGGGTAGGTCAGCAAGGAGAGTACTTAATTTCCCACCCCCCCCCGTAGCTAGCAGTGGAACCAGAAAACAGGAGGAGGAGATATCACTACAAAGTAGTGTGCAAAAGATGGAGATAGGCACCCACAGGGTAGATAAGCAGAAAAAGGACAAAATACAACAGAAGGGCAGACAGCAGGGAGAACCAGGCATAAAGGACAACCAGGGAGGAGTCTTGAGGAGGACAGCAAAACTGAGCAAGGAGATCACATCATGGAAAGCCATGTGTGCCAATGCCAGGAGCTTTAGCAACAAGATGGAGGATCTGGAGGCTGCCATGGTGCAGTCGAACCTGGACATTATGGCCATCACAGAGACCTGGTGTAATGATAACCATGACTGGGAGATGGCCATACCCAGCTACAACATATTCAGTAGAGACAGGGCAAGCAGGAAGGGAGGAGGAGTGGCATTTTATGTGAAAAGCGGCATGAAAGCCACAGAGATCCAGGAGGAACAAAATGAGAGAAGATATTGTGGGTTAAGCTGAAAAGGAAAATAGGGTCAACCATCCACACGGTGTGGTCTACAGACCACCAGCTCAAGAGGAAGAGACAGACAGGACTTAATGCTAGCCATCCATAGGATGGTGGACAGGGGGAAGTGGTGCTGGTTGGAGACTCCAATATTCCAGATGTGGACTGGAGCCTCCCAGCAGCAGCATCACCTTGGAGCAGATTTATCCTGGACTCCCTTCAGGGTGCCTTCCTTAAACAACTGGTCATGGAACCAACTTGACAGAAGGCCATACTGGACCTTATGCTCACAAATTGGGACAGTGTGATGGGGTAACAGTGGAGGAGCACCTGGGGTTTGAAATCACAGAAGGAGTAAAACCTAACTGCACAAAAACATATATCCTAGATTTTAGGAGGGAAGATTTGGGGAAAATGGGGACATGCTTGAAAGAGGCACTAATAGGAATGGGGAGGGAAATGGGGATGGAGGAACAGTGGGCAATATTTAAAACAGGGATTACAAGAGCAACACAATTATGCATTAAGCAGGTTAGCATGGGGTAAAAGGAAGAGGAGGCCATTATGGTTTTCCAAGGAGGTAGCGGAGAAAGTAAAAGCCAAAAAGATCGCATTCAGGCAATACAAAAAGACACAGGCAGAAGGGGATAGGGAGAAGTACCAGGAGAAGAAAAGGGAGGCAGGGAGGTCAGTAAGGGAAGCCAAAGCTCAGACAGAACAGCACATCGTAAAATCAGTGGTTAGAGGGGAAAAGACCTTTTATAGATACATAAGGGAAAAAAGAAGGGCAAAGGGAGGGATAGTGAGATTGAAGGGGGAGGACGGGGGCAGTGTGGAGGATGACAACAGTAAAGCTGACATACTGAACAGATATTTCTGCTCAGTCTTTACTGAAGAAGGGGAGGGTAACAGGCCTGATAGGAGTGCAAGGGATGGTAAGGGCATGGAAATGGACACAAGTTCCTTTACGCGGAAAAGGGTCCTAAAGGAACTGGAAGGACTATGAGTCAATAAAGCTATGGGGCTGGATGGGGTGCACCCCAGGATCCTAAAGGAACTAAGAGAGGTGGTGGCTGAACCTTTGGCAATCCTATTTATCTAATCACTAGAAATAAGGGAGGTACCCAAAGACTGGAGGACAGCAGATGTAGTCCCCTTATACAAAAGTAGAAACAAAGAGGAAACAGGGAACTATAGACCAGTCAGCCTGACCTTGGTAGTGAGGAAGATCATGGAAGCACTACTGAAGGAGAGATTGGTGGAACATCTGGTTGCCAATGGATACAGGACCCAAGGCAGATGGTTTCACCGGGTGGAGGTTGTGCCAGACCAACTTCATTAAATTTTTTGACTGGGTGACAAGGGAGGTGGATCAGGAGAGGGCAGTGGACATGGTCTATCTGGACTTCAGCAAGGCCTTTGACACTGAGCACCATAGAAGGCTGTTAAACAAACTGGGGAATATGGGAGTGGGCAGGACAGTAGTGTGCTGAGTGGGTAATTGGCTGGGTGGCAGGACACAGAGGGTGCTGGTAAATGGCTGTCACTCCACAGAGGGAAGAGTGACCAGTGGGGTGCTGCAGGAAATCAATGCTGGGACCGGTCCTATTCAACATCTGCATCGGTGACATTGTGCAGGACCTAGAAGGAAGAATTTCCCTGTTTGCTGACAACATGAGGCTCTGTAACATAGTGGACATGCCAGAGGGTGTAGACAGAATGAAGAAGGACCTGCAAAAGCCTGAATAAAGGTCAAGGGTTTGGCAGTTGAAATTTAACACAAAAAAGTACAAAATAATGCATATGGGGCACAAAAACCCTGGAACAACATATCGGTTTGGGGGGTGAGGATATAGCATGCACCAAGCAGGAAAGGGACCTTGGGATTATCATCTCTGATGACCTCAAGGTAGGGAAACAGTGCAAAAAGGCAGCAGGTAAAATAAATAGGATGCTGGGAGAAATAGGCAGGGGCATCACCAGCATGAAAAGGGAGGTCGTAATTCCACTATACAAGATACTACTGAGGCCCCACCTGGAATACAGTGTCCAGTTCTGGAGACCTTACCTACATAAGGACATAGACAGGGTGAAGAAGGTTCAGAGGAGGGCAACAAAGATGGTACAGAGGTTGCATCACAAGTCCTATGAGGACAGGCTGAAGGACTTGAATATGTACTCACTGGAGGAGAGGAGAGAAGAGAGCAAGGGGATGTGATAGAGACATACAAGTACTGTAAGGGGATGAACAGGGTGCAGGAAAACACTGTTTTCTAACAAAAAAAGATGTTCCAGGACTACAGGGGATGGGATCAAGTTGGAAGGAGGGCAATTTAGAGGACACATGAGGAAGAATTTCTTTACAGAAAGGATGGTGGACAAGTGGAATATCATGCCTGAGGAAGTGGTGGGAGTAGAAACAATCAAGGGATTTAAGAATGCATGGGATACACATATGGGAATTCTGGAGGGCAGGGGTAAGGGGCAACAAAGTTCGAGAAAAACTTAAAATGATCTTACGAGCTCAAATGGGCAGACTGGGTGGGCCATAGGCCCTTATCTGCTGACAGTATCTATGTGTCTATGTATGTCAAGTTTAGCATTCACAGATTTGCAGAATGTGGATGTGGAGGGAGAAAAGAGAATGAGCAAGTGTAACTCTAAGGTGCTTGAAAGTGTTAACTCTTTCCAGTAGGGACCCATCACCACAGGGAAGGGAGAGTTTAAGTGGTCTCACACAGAGTTTTCATTTACAGCCAAAAAGATATGATTTTTTTAAATTAAGAAGTGAATTGTTGCTTGATAGCCATGATTGAATGCAAGCAAAGTACTCAGTCAAATGTCAGGGACAGTAGTTGCACTATCATGCAGCACATGATCACCCACATATACAGTAGCAGTGAGTTACAATGGATGGCAATATCAGGGAGACTGTTTATGTAAACTAAGAAGTGGATGGGTCCCATAACTGAGCCTTGGGGAATGCCAACAGCTGTGTTAGTGAGGTCAGAGATAATGGTGTATAGTTTGATTAAACTCTGTTATCTCTTACCTTGCCAACTTAACTGTTATGGTGATGATATGGTGAATCATAACAACTTTATAAAATGTGGGAGTTTACAGTCCTTTAAATATGCAATGCTTAAGTCAGCAATGAATGATTATAAGATATGACATAAGCACCAACATTTATATACACCCTAGCAGGATGCTGGGGTGCACAGGGAGGTGAATCACCAGCAGAAGGAGAGAGGTGGTCCTACCACAGTATTGATTGTTGGTGAGACTCCACCTGGAGTACTGGAGTACTGTGTCCAGTTCTGGAGACTACAGCTCACGAAGGACATAGACTAGGTGGAGGCCATCCAAAAGAGGGTAACTGAAAGGGTGCATGGACTGCATCATAATCCCTAAGAGGAGGGACTGAGGGATCTCAGTATGTATACTCTGGAAGAGAGTAGGAAGAGGGGGGACATAAAAGAGAGCTATACATATCTCATGGTGTAAATAAGGTACAGGAGGGGAGTATTTTTCAGAAGAAAAGGTGCACGAGAACAAGGTTGTATGCAATGAAGCTGGGGGGCTTAGGATGGATATGAGGAAGTACTTCTTCACAGAAAGAGTAGTGGATGCTTGGAACAGTCTTCCAGTGGATAGAGGTGGGGGTGAAAACAGTAGTGGGGTTCAAGCTTGAACGGGATAGGTACAAAAGAATCTTGGTAGGAAAGAGGGGGCAGGGGGTAGCTGGAGATCAGGTAGGGTCTGCAGTGACTGTATAGGCAGGGACAAAATGGGCAGACAGGATAGGCCAAAAGGTCCTTATCCGCCAACAAGTTTTCTTTCTATGTCTGTTTCTATAACCTTTCAGTGCTTACGTCATTACAAAATGACAATATGAGAAATAAAATAAACAAATACTGTATAAACCAAAGTTATAACATAATCTTGGGATTCTGGAGACAAATATAAACAACAAGGCCAAATGTGTCCAGACAGAAGACCAATCATAAAATGGGTAAAGAGAGTAAAGCAACCTGATTGGCTGAAAGCCCTTGCCAGCTCTGCCTTTTATTTTGGGTATACCATACTAAAAAACAAGAGCCACCAGAGGGATCCATTAACCCAGGATATCCTTGTGTCACCCCTGGCGAGACTTCTTTTATTCTTCCCGATCCTACATGCTGAACTTTCCAAGAAGCATGAAAATATATGCCATTCAAACAGCTGCTCTGTTTCTCTCTAAGCAAACCACTCATTTATCTCCAAATCCTTTTTTTTTACACTAACCAGTGCCGCTCTTGCTTCTGACCTGCAGACATTCCTTCTTTGTTGCTGAAGTATCCGCAATCTTTCACACTCCCTACCAACCTACAGACTGTGAGACCAGCAGTACTTTTGTGAAAGTCACTTCCACAGATGGTAGCGTGCTGCTGGAAAGACCATTAGAAAATCTTGGTCTTGCTGGCAACCTAGAGAGGCGATGCAGTAGTTCTTTAGAAGAATAACATTAGCTCCCTTCTGCTGTTACAGGTACACTTAATGTTAAAACTAGTACATTTAGGAGTGGCAGAAGTCAGAAGCTTAGTTGAAAGTGAGCGGGAGGAGTCTGGTAGGTGGGGAGGAGACTGCGTAGAATAGACAGCCTACAAACCATAACTCTGCAGCTACCTTTTGTAACAGTGAAGATAATTTCAGACTTGCTACCCATAATTTCAAAATTGCTCTCTCTTTACAAACAGTAACTCTGCAGGTAGGTACGTTTTGCAACAGCTCAGATGATCTCAGGTAATTTGAGACTCACTTCCTCCTGCCCCAGAAGTCTCTCTCTTCATTGTCCCTACTAACACAATAATGCTGAGGTATTATTTTGTACCCAAACACAAACACTTTTAGAATGTTTCAATTTTTTGGAAAAGTTATAATATTTCTCAGCATATACCCATTTTATAAATGCAATAACACACTCGGGGTGATGGGTTATTATCTGATTAACACACTTCTAGGGTTAGTAAGGCACTCAGGCTGTGGCTTTGTGCCTCACTGAGCCCCTAGGCATGAGTTTATCAGAGCATAACCCACATTCTGTTGTGTGTTATTGCTTCTGTATAGCTAGATAGATACCAGGATATATCTCTGGCTGCTACTGTAGCATTATATGTAGAGTAATGTATGGTCAACTGAACTACAAGTGTATAATTCCATTGAGGTTTAGACGACATGCTAAACCACAGAGTAGAACTCAGGTGATTTGTTTCACCTACACTCCAAGACTGAATTATGGATTTGTGATTCCCAGTTGCCCATATGTTATTTAATTTATGGGCAATCCAACATTTTGTGGCAAATCAGAGATTGGCTAAGGTCTTACAGGTTTAGGTGAATAGCGCTAAACTGCCTGTTCTTGTTTGTTTCTGACAAGAAAGTGATAACTCACCTCGGGTCCAAGTTATATTTTTTTGTTGCATTTCATTTTAATTGTTCATTATGAATTTTTTTCTCTTTCTTCATTTGTATGCCATTTCAAACCACAATAGACATTTCTTAAGGCATCGTTTGAAAATTGGTCTGTGTAATTGGTGGGCGGTAGTTTGAACAAGAAACGGAAGTAAGCATGATTGAAAACAGGTGGGGAAGAGATATGATTAGTAGGAGGCTGAATTATTGTTTAGAATTTTGAAACCATAGATTATTATGGTGTGGGTTATCAGGCCGTGGCTTATCATGCTTGGTTACCACAACTTGATAAAGCTTTAATTACCTTGGCCATACATTTATACCTATTATATACATAGTTGGGTGTCCCTTATTCTTGACAATATATCTCTTAATCTACTTAAAGCATTCTGTTAATGAAGGCAAGGATTTTATTCCTTCATTTGCTGCAGTTCTTTATTGTGGCTCTCATTTTACTTTGTTACTTGCAGTGACAGCTAGATAATTTTTGTGGCACCATACAATAATGTTTATAACAACTGAACAGTAATGTGATCAATTGTTGCTTTTCCAAGATGCAAATTGTATGCTTTCCAACAATAAAACTTATTTGTCCATTTTCTGAATTCATTTATGATATTCTGAAGCTATTTACACCATTATGTGAACTGATTCCTCTCCTCATTTTATCATCTACAAATAAAAAAAACAGCAACTCACCCCTGCCTCTAACCTTGTGGCATCACACTTATTACTGGATTTCATGCAGAAAGGCTTAAATGGATTTGGTTGATGGATTTGGTATGATTTTTGAGCTTTTAGAAGCAGCAAATTTGGGAGAAGAACAGAGAAAGCAGCTACAGCTTCCCCTCCTCCCAATCTTTTAACTGCTAACTGAGACAGCTTACTGGGAGGGCACTATAACCTGTAAAAGCAGAGTTAGCCATGTCTCACCTCCATTTTGAGCTTTTAGAAGCAGCAAATTTGGAAGAAGAGCAGGGAAAGCAGCTACAACTTCCCCTCTCTCCACAATCACGTAACTGCTAACTGAGACAGCTAACTGGGAGGGGCCGATGTCTTGTAAAAGCAGAGTCAGATGTGCTCCAGCTCAGTTTTGAGCTTTTAGAAGCAGTAGCTTTGGCAGAGGAACAGGGAAAGCAGCTTCAGCTTTCGCTCCCCCAAGTCACTTAACTGCTAGCTAAGACAGCTACTGGGAGGGGCCTGTGACCTGTAAAACCAGAGTCAGCTGTGCCCCAGCTCCATTTTGAGCTTTTAGAAACAGCAGATTTGGGAGAGAAATAGGGTCCAGGTGTCAGAGGACACCAGTAGATTGATTATTTCATATGGTGTTTAGGCTTTCAAGCTGTGTCAGGCTTCAGGCAGCATCGGCTGCATTTCCCTTCAGCAGCACAGCCTGCTCAGCTCTGGGGACGGACAGTAGCAGAACAACAGCGGGGGACATAGAGGGCTCCTCACTGTAAAGTACTAGCCTCCCACCCACCCAGGAGTTGATCATTATATAGAGACTGCAGGGGGTTGACGTGGCCTACATAGACTTTAGCAAGGCATTTGACACAGTCCCACACAAAAGATTAATAGTCAAATTAACCAGCCTGGGAGTTGGTCCCAGGGTGGTAGCCTGAGTAAAGCATTGGCTGGACAACAGGACACAGAAGGTAATTGTCAATGGAGTCCACTCTGAAGAAAGAAGGGTTACTTGTGGGATACCGCAGGGTTCAGTACGGGGTCCAGTCCTTTTTAATGTCTTTATAAGTGACAATGCAGAAAGACTGGAAGGAAAAGTATACCTCTTTGCAGATGACACAAAGATCTGCAACAGGGTTGATACACAGAGAGGTGTGGAAAGGATGAGAAGGCACTTGGCAAGATTGGAGGAATGGTCAGAAGTATGGCAGCTTGGATTCATTGCAAAGAAGTGCAACATAATGCACCTGGGAAACAAAAACCCAGAGGAAGATTACACAATGGTGGTGGGGGAAGGTAGTAACAACAGCAAAAATGGAAAGGGACCTGGGGATAATCATACCAGATGACCTTAAGGTTAACGAGCAATGTGAGAAGGCAGTAGGGAGGGCCGGGGAGATACTGGGATGTATAGGGAGAGGCATCACCAGCAGAAAACAGGAAGTTGTTATCCCTCTGTACAGACAGGTGGTGAGACCCCATCTGGAGTACTGCATCCAGTTCTGCAGACCCTATGTCCGCAAGGACATAGATAGGATGGAGGTAGTCCAGAGGAGGGCAACTAAAATGGTGCAGGGTCTGCAAGAGAAGCCATACAAGGAGAAACTAAAAGAGCTTAATATGTATACCCTTGAGGAAAGGAGGGAGATGGGGGACATGATAGAAACTTTGAAGTACCTCAGTGGAATCAACAAAGTCCAAGAGGGTAGCATCTTTCAGAAAAAGAGATGTGCAAGAACAAGGGGACACGATCTGAAGATAAAAGGGGGGTGGTTCAGGGACAATGTGAGGAATATTTTTTCACAGAGAGGGTGGTGGTCGCATGGAACAGCGTTCCTGAGGAGGCTGTGGGGTCTAAAACTGTGGGAGAATTCAAGAATGCATGAGACAGATATAAGGCAATGTTTGTGGGGGGTAGGAAGAAATAGGCTGTTGGTTAACTAGGATCTGCAGCTTATCCTGTAGGTAAGGAAATGGGCAGACTAGGTAGGCCAAGCGGTCCTTATCTACCCGTCAAAGTCTATGTTTCTGTGTTTCTATGTTGCCCCATCTGTATTCCTGATATTTGTGTGTGTACTCTGAGTGCTGCTGCTGCCAGCAGCTCAATAGCCAGCACAAATAATAGAGGGGATAGTGGGTAACCCTGTCTTGTGCCTCTAAAAAGTGTATAGGGATTTGACAATACATTACTGGTAAGGAGCCTGGCTTTAGGGCTATTGTATATTGTTTGGATCCAGTTGCAGAACATTGGGCCAAAGTTCCCTCTGCTCTGGACTGCATGCAGGTACCACCACTTCACTGAGTCAAAAGCGTTTCCAAAATCCACTGTTATAGCTGCAGCCAGAGTGGGGATCCCCACTGTGGCCTGCATCAGTGTAACCAGGGTCCTTACATAATCTGCGCTGGGATCCGGTCATAATAGCGTGGACGAAATAGCATGAGAAATAACCGCGCATACATAATAGTGCTACTACATTACAGCGCGTGCACAATATGGCGCTTGAAATAGTGCCAAATCATTATTCAAATTTATTACTCAAGGATGCTATTTAATGGGTGACAAGTGATGGCATACTCAGATCTGTGCATCATGTCTCAGCAAGTGAGATTCATCCACAGCCAAAAGGGCAGTGAGCTTGCAGTCCTACACGGATTCCTATTTCGTAGATAAAGCTTACTGCAAATGTTTGCAATATGATAAAGGACACTGCTGCGCTCATTTGCATTTGAAAGGAGATACAGTGTTAAAAGAACTGGGAGAGCATAACCATGTACCTGACCCAGCTGAGCTTGCTGTGAAGGAGGCAGTGGCCGACATGAAAGAACGAGCCGAAACTACCTGTGAGTCCACTCATCAAATCGTGGCATCTGGTGTGTCTGAATTGTGTCCTTCAATATCATCTCAACTTCCCTCAATGTCGCTATTAAACAGTATGGTCTGAAGAAACTGAATGGCCACTGCCCGCCCTCCTCCAGAACCAGAGAATGCTGCAGCTCTCATTATATCAGAGGCATTCACTGTTACATCTAAAAATGAGAAATTCTTACTATTTGACTGTGGTCCCAGCAGTGATCGAATTCTTATATTCACAACTTACCAGGACCTCGATGTATTGAAGGCAAGTGCCCATTGGTTCGCAGACAGAACTTTTAAATGCTGCCCAACCATTTTTCATCAACTGTACACTATACATGTTGTGAAGTACAAAACAGTGGTCCCTCTGGTATATATCTTGATGGGAAATCGTACAGCTGCTACATACTCAAAAGTGTTTGTTGCCTTGAAAACTTTATGTGGTGACATTGAACCAGAAAGTTTGTAAAAAAAAAATACAAAGACTCTGCAAAATGCATAACAAGCATCATATCTCAGTATGCTCAACGCACCTGAAACCAATACCTTAGAGAGATAGCCTATAACTTTCAGCTACAGGCATAAATGGACTAGCATTTACATATGCACTCTGTAAAGCATCAGTCACACTAGAAATGTGACAGCTGTCCAGTTTTAAATAATTTTTCCTTTGCTTTTGTTTTTGATATATCAGTAAAGATGAATTATGTGACTGTACCTTGAAAGACTTGCAGTGTTACCATGTTTGAGGATAATCCAGATAGGAACAGGAAGTTCAGGAGGGGAAAGAGAGTGACACATTGTGGTGCACTGCTAACCAGGGTCCTAGCAAACATTATAGAAGCTATCAGGAACATAGATTGGGAAGCAAACAGGAACCACTAGCAGGAACATAGATCGGTAAGCTGACATAGGTCTATGGCATACTATCGATTTCATTAATGTGCTATAAAATACAAGCTGTTATGGCACTACGCTAATATGAAGGAGCTCTAAAATGTATGCGCTGTTATAACACGCACGATATTGCATGCACGATTTTGACAGTAACCCATCTGCGCTCACTCTACCTTCAACAAATCCCACTTGTGAGGGATGTACCAACAATGGAAGTATTGACTCCAGTCAAGCTGCTAGGGCCTTTGCCAGCATTTTTGCATCTGCATTTATGTGGGAAATTGGTCTATAGCTCTTGGGAAGGGCAGGGTCTTTTCCATCTTTGGGCAGAACTGTGATTACAACCTCCTTTAGGGTGTCTGGTAATTCTTTCTTTTCCAGCGTCCCTTGCAACATCTGTAGCATAGGGGCCACGACCACCTCTGGGACCAGCTGGTAAAAATCAGCAGGGAACCTATCACCCCCCAGTGCTTTGCGAGGCGCCATTTTTTCGATGACTAAGTTTATTTCCTCCTGGGTAAGGGGGCTATCCAGAGTTCTCTCCTGGGTCTCCATTAGCTGGGCTAGTTGCAAATTCTCTTGTAAGGCTGAGTAATTCCCTTCCTGGGAGCTATACAAATCCTTATAGAATTCCACCATTATGTGGTTTATAGTCTCTAATGAAGTGCACATTTGCCCTTTGGAATTCTTTAATTGTGGGATGTGGCTCTCTGCTTGCTGTTTTTTTAATCTGTAGGCTGAGAGTTTGCCGGCCTTTTCCCTGTAAGCCCAGTATTTATGTTGAGTCCCTCTTGTTTGCAGCTCAGCCTTCTTAGTGATCAGCTGGTTTAGTTGGATTCTAAGTGATGTCATCTCATATACCAGATTTCTATTTCTGGGGTATGATGGGTTCTGTTTATATGGTTTCTGCCTATTTTAGTTACCTCTCTAGACTAACTAGCCCTTTCTCCCTTTGTTTGTGCCTGTGTGCAGCATAACTAATTATTTTACCTCTTATTGTGACATTGAAGGCCTCCTAAATCTTCTGGAGCTGCTGATCCAGGGAGATTATCCAAAAGGAAATTGCATACTTCCTTCCCATTCAGCCCTTATACTGCTCGTCTTGCAGAAACAATGGGTCAAGTCTTCAAGTGGTTGATCTTGGCAGGAGGGGACTTCTACCAACAAGGATATCCCTACTAGTGCATGGTTTGACATGTACAGGAGGTTGATCCTCATGTCCACCACCATGTTAGTAAGCCTGGGGGATGTTAGCCAGTAGTCTAGCCTACTTGCCATTGACCTGGATAGTAACACATACGTGTAGTCTTTTTCTACTGGGTGAAGAATCCTCCATGCATCTACTAACTGATGCAAGCTCATTATTTGTTTTAGGGTGTGCTGCACCTTTCTATGGGGTTCAGGGTAGGCATTGGACCTATCCATTCGATGGTTCATTGCTAGGTTAAGATCACCTCCTATAAGTATTTCTGGGTTGTCAAAGGCCATGTCCATCAGTGCTTGCTTAATTACACTGAAGAACCTATGGGTATCCTAATTTGGGGCATACACATTCACTAGAATGGTTAGCACCACCAATGTGGATACTTTTACCACACCCACCTCCCCTTGTCATTCTTTCTTTGCTCAATCAGCTTCCACTTTAAGTTCTTATGACACAGTATCGACACCCCCCTTTTGGTCTTCATGGAGGTGCTATGGACCTCCCATCCCACCCACTCCCTTTTAAGCTTTTGCTCTTCTGCAGATTTAAGTTTGGTTTCTTGCAAGAAGGCTAACAGTATTCCAAGTTGTTTCAGCCTGGAAAATACTTTTTCCTTTTTAATCACAGAGTTCATGCCCCTCACATTCCAAGAGGCTGCTACCATTATGTCTTTACTAGCCATTATCCAAAATGAAAGTTCTCTTTTTTTTACATTGTCCTTTCCGGCCTGAAACATCATACTCCCTAGATGTATCTTTCCTTTGCAGAAATGGGTGACCTCTAATTTCGTCTCTGATACCTGTTTACCACACCATCCCCTGTCTGGGGTTCTGTTGTCCCTTACTGCTTTATACCTCAACCTGTACACCTTGAAAGCTTATTTTTGAGTATAATCATACAACATCCTGACAACATTTTTAAACACCGGACTTACCCACATTGTTTAAATAGTGTTCTTATAAAACCATACAATACTTTGGGGCATCCCTGTCTAATTACTGCTAAAACACATACACAAACACACACACACACACACACAATATGGTCTGTAATAAACCAAACCATATTAGATAACTTGTATTTTGCCCATATTTTCTGATCTAACTTTGTGGAGTGACCTTCCTTTAGTGCCCCGGCTTCCACTGGTATGTATACCCATGAGTCAGAGAATATCCTCTGGGGGATGGGGTATCCTCAGAGCTAGTCCACTGCCTTCCTCCCACTCCTAATATTTAAGAGTGAATGCCAGGAATCTATTTACACCAGTGATCAAGATTTATACTGGGTGCTGGGGGAGGAGAGATTTACTTCGCCATAAGTACACCCAGAGAGCTGTTCCATTCTTTACCTGCATAGTAAATCAATTCCCTCTCTCCCCTTGGAGCCTTTGTGACTTTGTAGGGCTCCATATTGCTGCAGAGGTTGCTGTGCTGAGATGTACAGTAGTAGCCAGAAGTTTTTCCGCTGCCTACCTTGTGCCTGTTCGTAACCCCCGCTGGGTCATTCTCCAGATCGGTGGGGGGGGGGCAAAGGACCTGTTGCATTTCTCCCCTTTCCCTGGTCCTTGTGCTTCCCTCTTCCACCTAGGTTGTCCCTTATTTGCACCACTCTCTACTCATACCCTGTACCCCTATACCGTGGTTTGGGATCTCAGTGCTAGTTTGTCATATTTTTCCCATTTTACTGTGCCCTCATGTTTGAGCTCATTCTGCATCGAGGATGAGGGTATGAGTGCACTCTTCCTCTAAGTCAGACCTTTCTTTAGACTGGTATGCCCACAAACCACATGGCGTTGGAAAGCAAGGGTAGATGGCTTTATTTTAAGAGAGCCCCCGGTGTATGCAGGCCAGTATCCCTTACTTTCTTTCCCCAAAGTGACACGCCCCTTAAGTAGCAGGTGGGTAATCCAAGTTAGTATGCTTCCATATTCTCTACTTGGGGGGTGATATGCAAGTTTAGCTGCCTGTCTTATGTCCCCGGCCCCCAATAGACCTTGTTCCACCCCTTTCCCCAGGTCCCCTCCCCACTTCCCTTTGTCAACCATCATGCTGCACATTTGCCCCCCTTCATGCACTGTACACTTATTTAGCTCACTTGGAGCTTACTTAGCTCTTTCAAGGCTCAACATCTGAAACACAGCTCTGCACGTATGAGGTAAGCATCATCCCCATACTGATGTTGGACTCGAGAGTTACAGTTTTAATGTCTTAGCGAGTAAAATCTAGCTGTGATCCCCCTCGTTCATCTCTGTGGTGGTCGCACATTATATCCATGATTTTTCCTGCCCCAAGTTTACACCATGCAGCTATCAGTTAGTGGGAGCAGCTGGGGGTGAAAGAAAATAGTAATTTCTCACAGTTTGTATATGCCCTTTCGCCCCCAGCCCTCTGATATCAACTTGCTGGGGGATCAGCTTGAACTAGGACCTTAGGGAACTCACTCTCACAATGCACATTGTCAGTCATTATTTTTTCTAGCGTCTGACTTCGGCAATGCGTTGTCAACCACCTCAATGCACTCACATAGCCCCTTCACTCCTCCATCACAAACAGGCTGTCTGTAATCCATTTTAACTTCTTTCTGCTATGAATAAATCCCTGAGCACCAAAGTTATGTAAGTTTACCTTACGTGAGTGAACTCCATTAGCTGCCAGCCAGAGGGGTATCTTGTACTGGACTTCGCCACTCCTCTCCTACACTGGGCTCTGGCAAGCCATCGGCCCATTCCTGACAAAGGAGCTCCCAGTCTGGAAGGTCTTCCACAGCAGCTCTGGGATCTTGGATTATTTCTTCTTCAGTTTGCGGCAATTCCAGAGCCACAGAGGACAAGCCTCTAAGCACCTCATATCTATTCCCCACCTTCTCCGGAGTCCCTCTTGATGATCTACTGCTGGTATCTGACTGTTGCTGCATGCATTTTTGGCTTTTGGATCTTGTTCTTGATGAGGAGGAGTGCCTGGTTTGCTGGGTCTTATTCCTTCTCTTTTGCTGCCACCTCTTTACTGGCTGCCAGTCTCCTTCATTTTGGTTGTCCCCAGGCCCATTTGGTGCCCTCTACATTTTTGGCCTTTTATTATTACTGTGTGCAGCCACAGTCTCCCTGACTTGAGGGCCATCTCCATGTGGTGGGCACTGATGCCTTGTGGGTCTGGATTCATTGGCGGCAGTCTTTAAGAACCCTTCTGCTTCTGCTGGGTTGTTGAAAGTTATGTATTCCCCTTTGAACAAGATTCTCAACATTGCAGGGTACCTCAAAGATGTTTGGATATTGATCCTGGCAAATTGTCTTTTTACATCCTTGTATGCCCTCCTCCTTTGGGACAGCTTGTATGAGTAGTCCTGATACAACTGGATGGGGTTACCATTCCAGCTGAGGTTTTGTCTGTCTCTTGTCCACCTTAGGTATTGCTATTTAATCGCATACCTCAGAAATTTACACAAAATAGCGCGAGGGCGCTTTCCTGGTTTGGGTCTCGGGGCTAGGAACCAGTGAGCTTACTCCAATTCCTGCAGTGGTCCATTATTTTTATTTAACAGTCTAGGTAAAATCATTTGCAAAAACCCACCATGTCCCTTCCTTCAACCCCTTCTGGAATACCCAGTATTCTTACATTCTTCCAGTGGGCAAGGTTCCCCATATTGCCCACCTTATTTAGCAAATATTGGATTCGTGAGCCATGCTGATGCAATTGGCCTTGGTGCTCTCTCAAAGCCACCTTGTGGGTTTTGGCAACTACCTCCATGCCTGCCACCCTATTCACCAGCTACTGTAGATCTTTATTCATTTGACTTGTTGTTGATTTTAGCTTCACAGTGTCCTGCAAGATCTTCACCAGCAGAGCTGTTATTTTTTCAAGTTCATAATTTGTCTTTTGCTCCATTTCTGATGCCATCATTTTAGCCAGGCTTTCCCTCCAAGTCACTGTCAAGTGCTAAAATGTCCACCCCGCTAAACTGGCATAGATGGGGGTTCAGCCCTTAGCTTACTGTCAGAACGTGGCATGGGAGAGTGGAATCTGTCAAACTGCTGCCCTTCAGTTACTTCTGGATCAAATTCCCCAGTTCAGGTATCGTTTGAAAGCTGGATGCCTGTAGATTTAAATTCTTTTTATGATGCCCCCAAGGTTCTCTCGCTATTGTCGTCTGATCATGAAATCATTCCCTCGATCTTCCCTTGGCACTTCAAGCTCCTACCATGTTGCTGACTAGTTCCACCCCCCCCCAAATGATATTGGACTTGGTGCTCACCAATGGGGACAGAGTCACAGATGTAGCAGTTGGTAGCCACCTGGGGAACAGTGATCACCATATAGTGTGATTCAACATGAAGTCAGTAGAGGAGTAAAACCACAAGAAAATACAGGTCCTGGATTTCAGATGGGCCAACTTTGCAAAGTTGTGGGGATATCTCAGGACAGCCCTGGTAGGGAAGGAGGAAAGAGGGAGTGTAGAGGAACACTGGGCAAATCTTAAAGGTGCCATAGCAGAAGCAACAAGCCTTTGTGTTAGGCAAGTAAGTAAAGCAAAGCAAAGAGAATGAAAAAACAAAACACAATGGTTCTTTAGAGAAGTGGCCAGAAATGTGAGAAAAAAAAGTTAGCTTTCAAGAGGTACAACAAAACACAGAGGGAGGAAGACAAGGGACTGCATCTGGAAAAACTAAGAGAGGCAGGGAAAGCAGTCAGGGGTACAAAGGCACAAACAGAGGAAAGAATAGCGCAGGCAATAAAGAGAGGGGATAAGACCTTTTTGAGGTATATATCAGTGAAAGAAAAAAGTCCAGAGGAGGGACTGTGAGGCTAAAAGGGGAAGGAAGGGGTGTCCGGAAGGGGACCCAGAAAAGGCAGAAATCCTGAACGAATATTTTTGTTCAGTATTTACAGAAGAAGGGGAAAGTGACGGACCACAGGTAGGGGATAGAAGCATTAAGGGGAAGGAGGTGGACACCAGTCTGTTTACGGAGGACAGAGTCCTACAGGAGCTAGCAAAACTGAAAGTAGACAAGGCAATGGGACTGGACAGAATACACCCCCAGAATACTAAAAGAACTCAGAAGGGAGCTGGCAACACCTCTGACAGCTCTGTTCAACAAATCAATAGAAACAGGTGTAGTTCTGGAGGACCAGAGGAGGGAAAATGTAGTCCCTTTCCACAAAAATGGGAGCAGGGAGAATGCTAGCAACTACGGACCAGTCAGCTAGATCTCAGTAGTGGGGAAATTGATGGAATCATTACTGAAAGAAAGAACTGTGACATATCTAGAGGACCACAGGATCCGAGGCAGTATGGGTTCACAGCGAGAAGGTCTTATTAAACAAATGTGATAGATTTCTTTGACTGGGTAACCAGGCAAGTTGATCAGGGAGGAGCAGTGGATATGGCCTACCTGGATTTCAGCAAGGCCTTCAACACCGTCCCACATAGGAGGCTTGTAAATAAGTTGGGTAGCCTGGAAGTGGGGACTAGGGTGGTAAAATGGGTCAGAAACTGGTTGAGCAGAAGGACACAAAGGGTGGTGGTGGTGAATGGAGCTCAGTCCAAGGAGATGGGGTGACCAGTGGGGTGCCACAGGGATTGATATTGGGACCAGTCCTCTTTAATGTCTTCATAAGTGACATTGCAGAAGGTCTGGAAGGGAAAGTATGCCTCTTTGCAGATGACAGTAACATCAGCAACAGGGTGGACACTATGTTGGGGGGTGTGATGAAAAGGGACCTAAGAAAGCTAGAGGAGTGGTCAAGAGTGTGGCAGCCAAGATTCAGTGCAAAGAAATGCAAGATCATGCATTTGGTGCACAGAAATCCAAAGGAGAAATACAGGATGGGAGGGGAGGTTCTGATGGTCACCAAATAGGAAAGGAGTGATAGGTGATTACATCTGACAACCTAAAGGTGACTAGATAATGTGAGAAGGCTGTAGGGAAAGCAAGTGGGATGCTGGGGTGCATAGGAAGAGGAATCACTAGCAGAAAAAGAAGGCGGTGATGCCACTGTGCAGATCACTGGTGAGACCTCATCTGGAATACTGTGTCCCGTTCTGGAGGCTACATCTCAGGAAAGACATAGACAGAATGAAAGCAGTACAGAGAAGGGCAACTAAAATGGTGCAGGGGTTGCATCAGAAGCCACATGAAGAGAGACTGAAAGACCTCAACATGTATTCACTGGAGTAGAGAAGAGAGAGGGGAGATATGATAGACTTTCAAGTACCTCAAGGGTATCAATAATGCACAAGTGGGTAGTATCTTTCAGAGAAAAAGAGGTTCAAGAACAAAAGAACATGATATGAAATTGGGGGGGTAGACTCTAGGTAACATGAGGAAGTATTTCTTCACAGAAAGGGTGGTGGATACATGGAACAGCCTCCCAGCGGAGGTGGTGGGGGCAAAAATGGAGGAACTAAAAAATGCATGGGACAAACATAAAGGAACACTAACAATAGGGAAGAAAGGGGAAGCCGCAGCTCAGGTAGGGAATGCGGTTTAAGCACTGGGTAGGAAAAATGGACAGACTAGGTGGTCCTTATCTGCCATCAAATTCTATGTTTCTACAGTATGTTTCTGTGTATTGCAACACTGTCTTCTACCACCCAACCAGTAATTGTTTCACTGTAGCACATTTCTAAAACTCTTATCAGAGATCTGACTGCTCCACAAACAGTATGGAGCACTTTGAAGTAATGGGATGTATTTCTTGTATGTGGCATCTTCAGATTGAAAGGAGGAAAACAATTGCAAATTGTGAATTGCTGGACTGCAGGAAACATATACAGTACAGTCTCAGAGACAGTCCAGCTGTTGAACGAAAGAGAGAGAGAGAGAGAGAATGAAAGAAAAGAAAGAAAGGCATGATGCTGTGTTACATTACTAGTATGGTATGTGCAAGAAGTTATGAAAAATAAGAGAATGTAATACTCCTCTCAGTATAGCCTGTGTCACTTAATGGCTATTGTAAAATGCAGGGACCTTCCTTAAAACATTAAGTATGAAAATGATTTTTTTGTTTTGCAAAATATGATAAAGAAATTCAATAGCTGGCTTAAAGATATAAAACTGATAGTTTCAAATACAGTTCAGGAAGAACTGCAATACAGAGATGCACCATTTTTTAATGTTCCTCTTGACCCAGGGTAACCACAATTACACTGGAGACTTGTAGAAGTGTACTTCGGACTGTAGCTGAAGAAGCTGCAGTTTTGTTTTTTTTAACAAATTTATCCTCTCGTTACCATTGGTAAGTGACTGACAGAATCCTATATGCACTTCTGTATTGGCTCTGTTCACAGCAGCCCAGGCCTCTGAGAGCAGCAAAAAGATTAAGACTGCCAGTGCAGTAGCTTCTACTCATTATACACCGAGACTGAAGAAAACTCTCCTTTTCTGATACTAAGGCTTCACTGTGGTTTACTTTTTTTAACTAGGAATAAGAACTCATTCGGATATGTGTCTCTTTTGCATGGACCTCCCAGCAGCAAAACATGAGCCCATAACAAATTCAAAAACTTTTGTACAGTGACGCAATTCAGTCCATATCTGTTGTTATACAAACAACACAAGATTAGCCAATTTGCCAACCATGTTTAATAGGCAGTTACAGAAAATACAATCTGAAAGATATTTATTTATTTAAAAGTTTCACCAGAAAAGGCATGCTGAGCAATCAGCTCATTTCCAGATGCATCTTGGGGAGGATACAATACAATGCACGATATAACAGAGAACACCAGATACAATTACAATATAACAAAAGTATTTACTAGGTTTACTAGGTTTTAATGGAAAAAAGAAGGCCGTAGCCCATAGTGATTTTCCCCCACACAGTGTGGGCTCATTAAGACAGAGGTAACCCTGTTAGCCAACTATCAAGACCTCTTTTAAAAATATTGACACAATCTGAATCAACCAGTGCTTGGGGTAATTGGTTCCAAAGTCTGGGTGCCCTAACAGAGAAAAAACATTTTCTAAGATTAGTATTTGCAAATGGAACAAATAATTGTTTATTATGGCTTCTTGGCACTATACGGTGAGTAGCAAAATGGAGGCCACACTTTTTCATAAGTTCAGTGTTTTGCATAAGTTTATAAATTAATATTTGATCTACCCTAATTCTTCTGTTTTGCAGAGTATGCAATCCTGTCAATTTTAGTCTATCTGGGTAAGAGTACTTAGATAGTCTTGGAATCATTTTTGTAGCTCTTTGCTGGATCTTCTCTAACCGCTTTATGTCACCTTTCAGATGGGGGCTCCAAAAAGGAGACCCATAATAAATTAGGGGGTGAATACAAGCCCTGTAAAGAGGTATTAAACGCTGTTCATTTCTTGCGACAAAGAAATGCCAAATTTGTCTGAGTATGCCACTTGTGGTATTGGCTATTTTTAAGCAATGGCCCGAAATGGTTAATGAAGAATTCACCAAGATACCTAGATCTCTTTCTGTATTAGTTGATTTAATCAAGTTGTTGTTTATATAGTAACTATATTTTGAGTTGTGGGTACCATAATGTAAGACTATACATTTGTCTATATTAAAATCCATTTTGTTCATAATTGCCCAATTTTCAATTTTTAATCATTCGAGTTTGAGTAAATTATGGTCATAATCATTATCGACCACACCCCCAAGTTGGAATCATCAGCAAACTTACATAACCAATTTTTATTACTTATTCCCATGTCACTGATATATATATTGAACAGTATGGGGCCAAGCACTGAGCCCTGCGGTACCTCACTGGAGACTGTGGCTAAGTTTGAAACACAGTCATTTATAGAGACCCTTTGTGTTCTGTTTGATAGCCAAGCATTTATCCAGTTTACTAACTCTACAGAAAATCCCAATGATTTTAGTTTTCTAATTAAATTACCATGGGGCACTTTGTCAAATGCCTTGCTGAAATCCAACAGTATGACATCCATATTTTGTTTATTTTCTAGGCCCATGCTAATGTTATTATAAAAAGACAACAAATTAGGAGTGCAGGAGTGACCATCTTTAAAGCCATGTTAGGTGGAGTCTACTATATTCAATTCCTCCATTTCCTTCTCTAAGTAGGTTTTTATTATTCTTTCCATGGTTTTACAAATAATTGAGGTTAGGCTAATGGGCCAGAAATTTTGAACAGAAGATCTATTTCCCTTCTTATGAATAGGGGTTATGATTGCTGATAACCAATCTACTGGGATTTCAGCTGAATGTAAAGATTTGTTGAATAGAATAGATAAGGGAATTGAAATTGCCTCTGCTGTATCTATAAGGAATCTAGGACTAACTTGGTCAGGTCCCGGGCTGGTGGATTTCTTTAAGGCTTTAAGAAAAGGGAGAATATCTGTAGCCATAATGTTATAGTTTTTTATGAAATTTTGACTTACTTTTGCATCACTACTGGGCATGTAATAATCTTTTTTTACAGTAGACAGAGCAGAAATAGGAATTAAAATAATTTGCTATTTCAATGTCTGAATTAATTATTTTATTATCTAGTGTTAAAGGCCCTATTTTTCTAGAGTTAACCTATTTATTGTTTAAGTATGAAAATAATGCTCTATAGCCATCCTTGGTATGGGCTAATTTGAATTCTATTTTCATTTTAGCCTTTTTAATCATATGTTTTAAAACTTGTGTTGCCTTTTTATATTTAGTGTAGGTTTCATCGAGTCTTTTACCTGTTTTTAGTTTTATGAGTAACTTTTTTTCTTTTAATCTGAGTCATAATGGATTTATTTAGCCAAATTGGAATTCTGCCTTTTTTGTTATATTTATTTTTTGTTGGCACATTTTTTCTTTCTAGTGCAAAAATCACATCCTTTAGCTTTAACCAGGCCTCATTTACCGTGAGGCCAAAGAAAAGTTGTGACATTTAACACTATTTAATTTATCTGTAATCACTCCAAAGTTAGCATTATCATAGTTTCTAAAGACAGTTTTTTTTTATTTAATCTATGGTGTACGTCCGTTAATTCAAACATAATGGAGTGATAGTCAATATTGTCTAAGGGATCAGATGCTAAAATATTGGTGAGTTTGTGACTTATGTTGGAGATGAGGAGATCAAAAATGTTCCCTCCTCTGGTGGGAAAATGTACTAGTTGTGTTAGACTATTCTCAGTTAACATGTTCAAAAAATCAATGTCTTGTTTGTTATTACTAGAATGAGTGGACCAGTTTATATGGGGCATGTTAACATCGCCCATGATTACCACATCTCTATAATCAGAGAATGTATCAATGTCCATAAGTAAAGCCTCCCTATAACTATAATCAGAAGAAGGGGGTTATAACAATTTCCCACAACAATTTGGGGCTGACTTTGGATCTGAATAGACACCCATATAGATTCTACATTTGATGTTGACTGTAATTCATAAGATGTAATGTCTTCTCTAACACAGAGTCCCACTCTCCCACCTATTTTATTATTTCTGTTTTTATGATAAAGTTTGTAACCTGGAATTTGCTGATTCCAAACAGAATTTGAGTTCCACCAGAATTCAGTTATCCCTATTATATCTAAATTTAATAATTTACTTTTAGCCTCTAGTTCTGCTAGTTTAATGATATTCAACGATCTAGCGTTTAGAGACAAGAATGTGTAACCCCTAAGGGACTGGTTTACCCAATGATTAAGAGATAGGGGAGATACCCCTTTCTCCCCTTTTTGCTTTAGTTTAAATGGTTTGTAATTATCCTCAGAAGGGATTTCCCCAACATGGTACTACCCCGTCTACTAAGATGTAGACCATCCCAACTATACAAAGGAGATTTATCCACAAAATTCTCCCAGTGGGTTATACACGCTATGTTTTGGGATATGCACCATTTGCGAAGCCATTCATTTGTTTGTTTAATCCCAGTAGTGACAAAATCCTTTGCTCTAGGGACGGGTAAGATTTCAGAAAAACACACCGTGCAATCTCTATCTACCAGCATGTTGTTTAAAGCAATTATGTCCTATTGTAAGGACTTGTGGTTGGAGCTTAAGATATCATTAATTTCTGCATATATAATGACTAAGGGATTTTGACTGATCTTTTAAAATATCAGGTATCCTGTTGGTAATGTTGGATACCTTATCCCCTCTAAAACTGGAACAGGTGCGATTTACCTTGTCCTGGCCACAGACAATCCTGATTGTGTGTTTAATTAGAGAGTCCCCCAATACAAAGATCTGTTTCGAGTTCCCAGTAGGATGTTGTGGTGTAATATCTGGGCTATTGTACCGTTAGGTAGGGGGAGTTTCAATACCAGAGGGGACATTGCAATTTGGTGGAGAAAGAGGGCCATTATTTAAAGTAATGCTTTTTGCTTTTTTCCCTCTGGATTTAGTAGTGTTAACTAACTTTGACTTTTCACAAATCTTGGAGGTATTAGATTCATCCACTAAGTCATAATCCTCATAGTCTATTAGGATTTGATATCTATTATGTAGAGGGACCTGATCAGAGTGATAAGTTTGACCACCTCTGCATTTGGTTTTAACTGTCTGTACCACAGCCCAATCCTCAATATAGAGAGATGAGGGATCCACAGTGTTAGTTGAAGGGGAACAGTAGGGCTCATCATTTAATGAAGGTGACTGAGGGCCAGTTAAAGTATACTCAGTAACTGCCTCATCTATAAAGTTTTCCAGTTGTGCAATATCAGTATTTGTAGACTGTGTAGTAGGCTAGCTATTTCTTTTTGTAAAACGATAATCAACAAACAGTTGTCACACATAAAGGTGTTATCAGATTCTCCATAACAAAACATAGAACAGTTTACACACTGCTTAATAGGGCCCTCCATTTTAATAAGAAGAAAGAACTTTAAATAAAGACAACTTATATATGCTCATGACAGTTATTTGCATGACTCGGATCCCCAGGGTCTCCAGCGGACACAGTAGACATGCGCAAGTCTCTGCACGCGTCTCCGTGTGCGCAAATGCATGCCCTACTGCACTCACCCTGCTCGCTACCGGGCCGGTATTTACAGCTTAGAAGACCCGGAAGTAGAGCTCAGGGTTACGGGCGTCTTGCAACTGCACTGCGAAATTTACACTAACCAGGAGTCTTGTGCGTCAACCACTCATGCATGGAAAAGGCACAGACATGTTTGTAAATTGCAGCCCACAAGGTAAACATAAAGCACAAATAAAAGTTTTTAAAAGAACTGGCACAGTTTAATAATTGTAGTTCTTCACTGCCACCAAAGAACTACAATTCCCCTCCTGCTTCCGTATATGACATAGGATAGCAGGGTTCACAAGAAAGTTTTTTTGATATAAAGTGCCTTCAAGTAAAAAAGAACAGTCTGCAAGCATTTACAGAGTGAAAATGTACCTAGCTACTAGGTGAAATACACTGAAATCAGAGACAGCTTGAATTTGAGGGAGGGAGGTGGGGTGGGGGGGATATGCAAACTATTTGACTACTGTCTCTGTTTACAAGACCACAAAAAAAAGAAAACTTCCATTTTTACCTTATCAAGCTTTTACACAAATACACAGGGTTTAAGCCTCCCAACTGATTGCAGAGTACTTTGGAATGCTCTTGTGAAAGGTACTTTAAAAAGCATTAAAACATAGAAGACTTGAAAATGACGAAATTTATTTATAGTAATTTTGCCTCACATGCAGTGTCACAGAACTTTCCTGTGCCTTTTATTGTGGCTGTGTTGCAATAAATTTGAAGATCACAGGGCTGCTATGCATAAAGGATGTTGGTCACAAAGAGTGGACACCCCCTCTCTTCTTCATCTGTGCATATTTGTTTTTCAAACACTGCACCAAAGGAATGTGAAAAAGCAAACTCAACACAGTGAACTAAGCAAGCATTTGTCAATGCTGAGTGTTGTCTCGCTGGCATTGGCATTGGTAGTGCCAGAGTTAGAGATGCATAATAGGAATGGCAGTGAAGTACTGAAGTGACACCAACCCCATCCCCACCCTGCAGAGACCGACAGGCATTGGGGTGTGCCTTTGGGTCATCAGCTATAACGCTCATGCCATTTTACCTCACCCTACCCTGTAGACACTGACAAGTGTTGTGGTGTGCTTTGGTGTCTTTGGGTGTTATACTTACCCCATTCCATAAGGAAATACACTGATGTGGGTGCAGTATAGGAGAATGGGGTGAACTTTGTGGCTGAACACTGCAAGGCACACCATGATGCCTACTGGCTGCAGGGTGGGGGTGATGGTGGAATGGCATGAGCATTACATCCGATGATCCCAAGTCACACCCCTGATGCCTGTTAGTCTCTACAGGGTGGGGTGCTGTAGTTGGAAACCCTAACACCGTAAGCGTGTGCTGGTATTTTCACTCCAAATATTGAACATGGGCTTTTTGTGAGCCCACCTCATGAACAGCGGCACTATCAGTTTGTTAGCTGAAAGGCGGTTTTGCACAGTGGCTATGCCATTTGGCGACACAGGGACAAAATCACATTTTGGGCAGTATGTGGAAAATGGCAACTGTATTGTTCATGAGGAGATATAAAAAAATGGTAATGTTGAAAATCTGGAGTGAAAATATGAAAAATTGGTGAAGTCATGAGCATGCATAGTAACTGTGCAACACACGTCCATAACCCAATTATTTTTGTGATTTTTTTAACCACATTTTTAACATAGGCATTTTGGGACCTCCCCTCATGAACAGTGGCACTGTGATTTTGTTAATTTTTCCGAAACATTGATTTCGCACAGTGAACCCGCCATTGTGTGCCACAGGTGCGAAAACACATTCAGGGCAGTATGTGAAAAATGACAGCTGTACTGTTCATAAGGAGGTGTGAAAAAATGCCAGTGTTGAAAATCTGGCATGAAAGTAGTGCAAATTTGCGAAGTTACAAGGGTGCGTGGAAACTGCGCAAAGCACACTTGTAACACAGTCATTTTATGGAATTTTGTCACCAAATTTTCAACACAGGCATTTTAGGACTTCTGTTCACAAACAGTGCCACCGTCATTTTCTCAAACTGTCCCAAAAACTGATTTCACACAGCGACTGCGCTATTCTGCGCCGGCCGTGCGAAAACACATTTCAGGCAGGATATGTAAGATCACAGCTATACTGTTTATAAGGAGGTGCAGAAAAATTCCAATTTTGAAAATCTGGAGTGAAAAGATTACAAATTCGCGAAGTTATGAGCATGCATGGAAACTGCACAATGCACATATAAACACATAAACATAGACTTTGATGGCAGATAAGGACCGCTTGGCCCACCTAGTCTGCCCATTTCCCTACCTACAGGATAAGCTGCAGATCCTATTTAACCAACAGCCTATTTCTTCCTACCCCCACAAAAATTGCCTTATGTCTGTCCCATGCATTCTTGAATTCTCTTGCAGTTTTAGACCCCACAACCTCCTCAGAAAGGCTGTTCCATGCATCCACCACCCTCTCTGTGAAAAAATACTTCCTCACATTGCCCCTGAGCCATCACCCTCTCTATCATCAAATTGTGTCCCCTTGTTCTTGCACATCTCTTTTTCTGAAAGGTGCTACCCTCTTGGACTTTGTTGATTCCACTAAGGTACTTAAAAGTTTCTATCATGTCCCCCCTCTCCCTCCTTTCCTCAAGGGTATACATATTAAGCTCCTTTAGTCTCTGTTCGTGTGGCTTCTCTTGCAGACCCTGCACCATTTTAGTTGCCCTCCTCTTGACTGCCTCCATCCTGTCTATGTCCTTGCAGAGATGGGGTCTCCAGAACTGGACACAGTACTCCAGATGGAGTCTCAGCAACTGTTTGTACAGAGGGATAACAACTTCCTGTTTTCTGCTGGTGATGCCTCTCCCTATACATCCCAGTATCCCCCCAGCCCTCCTAGCTGCCTTTTCACATTGCTTGCTAACCTTAAGGTCATCTGATATGATTACCCCAGGTCCCTTTCCATTTTTGTTGTTGTTTCTACCTCCTCCCCATTGTGTAATTTTCCCCTGGGTTTTTGTTTCCCAGGTGCATTATTTTGCACTTCTTTGCATTGAATCCAAGCTGCCATACTTCTGACCATTCCTTCAACCTTGCCAAGTCCCTTCTCATCCTTTCTACACCTCCTTGTGTATCAACCCTGTTGCAGATCTTTGTGTCATCCGCAAAGAGGCATATTTTTCCTTCCAGTCCCTCTGCAATGTCACTTATAAAGACATTAAAAAGGACTGGACCCAGTACTGAACCCTGCAGTACCCCACTAGTAAACCCTCTTTCTTCAGCGTGGACTCCATTTACATTTACCTTCTGTGTCCTGTTGTCCAGCCAATGTTTTACCCAGGCTGCCATCCTGGGACCAACTCCCAGGCTGGTTAATTTGACTATTAATCTTTTGTGTGGGACTGTGTCAAATGCCTTGCTCCCATGTCTACTACTTTGGTCACCCAGTCAAAGAAATCATTTAGATTTGTCTGACATGACCTTCTCACTGTGAACCCATGCTGCCTTGGGTCCTGTGCCCCACTGGCCTCTAGATACTCAACAATTCTTTCCTTCAGAAGTGATTCCATCACTTTCCCTACCACAGAGGTCAAACTGACAGGTCTGTAATTTTCTGCCTCAGTTTTGCTCCCACTTTTGTGAAGGGAATCACATCTGCCTTCCTCTAGTCCTCAGGTACCACAACATCCTCCCATGATTAGTTAAAAAGGGTAATCAGTGGTGCCACCAGTTCTTTCCTTAATTCTTTTAGAATTCTGGGGTGAATTCCATCAGGCCCCATTGCTTTGTCCACCTTTAGTTTTAGGAGTTCTTTCAGAACCCTTTCTTCTGTGAAAGGACTGGGATTGACCCCCTATCCAGAGTGCTTCTGTTAATTGGATTAGGCACCTCCCCCTCCTCCTTTTTTGTGAATGCTGAGCAGAAGTATTCATTCAGCATCCCTGTTTTTTCACTGTCCCTTTCTGCCCACCCACCATCCATTCTATTCAGCCTCACTATCCCTTCCTTTGTCTTTCTATGCTCACTGATATACCTATAAAAGGTTTTATCCCCTTTCTTAACCTAGTTGGCTATCTTTTCCTCAGTTTGGGCCTTTGCTATTCTGACTACCCTCCCTGCTTCCTTCTGCTTTAACTGGTACAGTTCTCTATCCTGCTGCTTCTGTGTTTCCTTATACTTCCTAAATGCTATCTTTTTCTCCCTAACCTTCACTGCCACCTCTATTGAGAACTACAGTGGCTTTTTCTTTCATTTTAATTTGTTTAATTGCTTCACACAAAGGCTTGTTGCCTCTGTGATGGCAGTTTTGATGCTTCCCCATTGTTGCTCCACTCCTCCTAATAGCCTGTTTGCTAGTGCTTTTTTAAGGCACTCTCCCATCTTGCCAAAGTCAGCCCTCCTGAAGTCCAGAACCCTCACTTTTGTATGGCTTAACTCTGTAGCTAAGTTTATCATGAACCACACAGTTTGGTGGTCACTTGTTCCCAGATGGCTACCCACTTCTAGATCTGAGATCCTCTCACTGTCCCCATTTGAGAGTACAAGGTCTAAGATTGCCCCCTCATGAGTGGGTTCCAAAACTAGCTGTCTGAGGCATGCCACCTGAAGGGCATCGAGAATGGCCCTGCTTTTGGATGTGGCTGCAGCAAAGGTGCTCCAGTTAACATCTGGCATATTCAGGTCCCCCATCAACAGTATCTCCCCTTTCTCTGCCATCCTAAGGATGCCTTCTATCATATCCTTGTCCATTCCCTCCCCCTGACATGGGGGTCTGTATACAACCCCTGTGCGGATTGTGGTGCCATTTCCAGTCTTTATGGTTACCCACAGTGCCACCGCTCCTCTCTGTTTATTCTTTTGTTCAGTTGCTTTTATCCCTTCCCTTATATAGAGAGCTACTCCACCCCCTCTTCTCCCCTCCCTGTCTCTCCTGTAGGTTGTGTACCCTGGTATGTTAACACCCCAGTCATGGTTCTCTGTGTACCATGTTTCTGTGCCTGCTATGATATCCAGGCATCCCTCTTACATCAAGGCCACCAGTTCAGGGAGCTTGTTGCCCAGGCTATGGGCATTGGTACTCATTACCCTCCATTGCTTGATGGCCATACCCCTTTTTGCCCCATCCCTGTCCATACTGCATTTGTCATTTTCTCCATTTACCCCGCACTTCTCCCTATCGATATCTCTATCTTGGTCTTTACCTCACTTACTACCCTGACTTTTTATTGGGAGGTGGCTAGAATTTCCCTGCTCCTTTCCAGTGTCTCCTCCCTTGGCTAGTTTAAGTGTTTACCAATGAAGTTTTTAAACCTATCACCTAGGATCCTGGTTCTCCTCCTGGACAGATGCAGACCATCACGCCAGTATAAGCCTGTATCCCTCCAGGTGGACCCCCAGTCCCCAATGAATCCAAATCCCTGAGCTCTGCACCAGTTTTTCAACAGCTGATTAAATCCCATGGTGTGGAACACCCTAGCCTCACCCATGCCATAGACAGGCAGCACCTCTGAGAAGGTTACCATGCCTGCTACTTGTCTAAGGCCCCTCCCCAACTCTACAAACTCTTCCTGCACTGCTCTGAACCCTTCCTTAGCCAGGTAATTTGTCCCTAGGTGGACAATGACATCCAGCTCCCTCCCCTGTGCAGTTGCTCCGGCGAGCCTGAGGATTCGTTCCCTGTCCCTCCAAGCCATGGTGCCAGGCAGGCACCTTACCTCCCTCTCCCCTTCCTCCCCCAGGTCTACCTTCCTAACAATGGAGCCGCCACCAGGAGTTGTTTCCTTCCCTTATGGGGTCCCATGCCACCCTCCTGTAGGTCTCCTTAATGGAGGTTCCCAGCATCCTCCTTGATCTCCACTGTGGGTGCCTCCATAGAGGAATTACACTTTGCCAGAATGGCATATGAATTGTGGAGAGGTACAACTCATAAAACAGCCATTTTTTTGATTTTTTCCACCAGATTTGCAACATAGGCTTTTTGAGAGCCTCCCTCATGAACAGTGGCACTGTTGTTTCGTTAATTGGTCCTGAAAGGTGATTCCACGCAGTGACCGCAAAATCACCTTTTGGGACTGAATAATGTCATGACAGTGCCTGAATTCATGAGGAGGGGTCGCAATAACCCCATGTTGAAAGAAAATTTGGTGCCAAAATTCCCAAAAATGGCTGAGATATGCACCAAAGTTGAAAAAATCCTATTTATGCCATTATACAGCTTACTGGCATTTCTTCAGTTTGCAGTTGGCTTTGAAGAGTGCAGACATGTTCCTGGTCCACTGAAGATCGTCGCACTGGATTCTGGAGGTAAGTGTTGGGTGAGGGGGGTGTGGGGAGGCAGGCTGTGCAGAGGGTTGGTGCGGGTTGAGGGAGGGAGCAGGGAGACCATGAGGGACCATTTTCTTTTTTACAGGTTTAAAAAAAACAAAAAAACATTGTGGGACAGTTTTTCTTTTTCAGGGGATTTGGCACGATGGGGTGGGCTCCCAGCCTGCCACCTAAGTGTTTTGGGGGGATGCTGTAACCAATGGGATTGGGCACCTCCGTTGGCAACCAACAAAAGCGAGGGGGTGACATTATGCCGATAGGGGTGGGCTCCCGTCGGAAATATAAGCGGTGAAGGGGGATTAAAGCTGACGGGGACTGGGCCCCCCATCGGCAAAGAAAGACTATTGGGGGGGCGCATGATGCCAAGGGGGATTGGGCACCCCCTCAGCATACATTTTAAATGGGAGGGGGGTCATTATGCCAACAGGGAGTGGGATCCCCCGTCGGCATTGTAACAGGCAGCAGCGGCAGTCACTGCCACCATGTTGCGTGCACGTTGGGAGGTGTGTTGTGGTCCTGCTGCATGAGAGCTTCACTCTTATTGCAGTGGACCTTTTCGTAGATCTGGTGGCCACATTAGGGATGCATGATGTCAGCGCCTGCTGCTGGATCATTGGAGAATGAGGGATGCACCTACTGATGCATGCCCTGCATTCTTCCAACAGTGAACGTGCTTCCAAATCTGCTACTATCGCAAGATGTTGGCTGGCATGCAAGCATGAGCCAACATAATAATGTTAGCCCAAATCTATCTTTTTGGGTGTAGTGCCCATCCTGGTCACTTAAGGTCCCTCCCCAACCAAATGAAGCATCAGTCTCCTCTAGAGTCCTAGGTCATTCACCTTCTCTCTTTCCAGTCCTCTGATTTCCAGTGCACTTCCCCTAAACAATACAACCTGGGGACTGACCTGCCCATACCCACACCTGGATCAGAGGCTGGATTACAGCTCTTCTCTCCTTTTGGCTGATGTGGTGGTCATTTCTGCCTTTCAGCCAAAAAAGTGCCATCATTGGTTGCATATGGTCTGGAGTTACTCTTCAAAGGAAAAAGCCTCTTGGGGCAAACTCATGCAACTCTACTCAACTGCTTTTCTCTTCAGCTTCGACTAGAAATGGCCTCTCCCGGAATTCCTAGGAGGTCACTTGCCCAGTGACCAGGGGACCAGTCCTGAGGGGCAGTCCCTTCTGGGTCAAATAACTGGGAAGGTAGTGTCCATTGGGCCTTTACCCTGAGCTGTGGGAGTTAAGAGTAGCCTGCAGTAGGGAGGGGCAAAGGCCAACATTCTTAGGAGCTGGTCAGGAGAGGAATTTCCTCTTTCTGACCAGACCTCCAGAGAATCAGCTTGTCCAGTCTCTTTCCTGCAGGAGCATTTCAGGTAGGCCTCATTTTTTTTTTTTGGCTGGGAGGCCTCTGACCGGGTGGAGGGGCTGGTTCTGGATCCATGGTGGCCTGGGCAGCCCACCTGGGGCTGCTTAAATAAAATAAAATAAAATGGGGGGGGGTCCAAACAGTTTTCCCTGTTCTGTGATTAATTTTCCGGTGAGGGCGATTTTTCCTCCTGGCCCCTCGCTCCCCCTTTGTCTCCTTACCCGGAGGGCAGTTCATTGTCCTGGCCCTTGGCCCGGCTCCAACTTTGCTCGGTGGGCAGTGATGGGGGGTTGCCCTGGTCCGGCCTTCGCTACTGGGCACGGTGAGGCACCTGCCTTGCATAGTCCAGGGTGGATGGTAGGCTCACTGTGCCTCTGAGCCTTTCCGCTATGGAACTGGTTGGGGTTTTGCAGCTTGCCCAATGCCTCCCAGAATGCGGGTCCTTTACCATCCTTGGGTGTTTTCTCCAACTGGGTCTCCACCTCCCCTGTGCCCGGGCTGGCTCTCCTGCTCATGCCCGTTTGTTTATGGCTGCACCACGGCTGGAGGCTCCCTGCCTTCAGGCTCCCTTGCTACCTCCTTCCATCCCCCCTCCAGTTCTCTCTCATCACTGCTTACCTGGGTGGTGTGGCATGGTCCCAGGATTATCCTCTGCATCTCCACCAGGGCTGAATCTCCAGCTCCTGTGTTGCCTGCTTGTCTTTTGGGGTTTTCTTCCTGGGGCAGCTGGGAGGGTGTGTAGTCTGTGCAACCACTCCATGCCTCACTTGTGCGCTTTCCCCATGATCCATGGGGTGGGGGGGTGACTTCCGCTGAGGGACAAGTGGGGACCAGCTTCATATCTCCTGCACCACTGTCGTGTCGCTCCTGGCCAGGTGCCGCCATTGTGCTGTTTCCTCGGCATGGCAAAGGGTGGGGTCTTGCAGTCTTTTGGAGAGGCCGGGGACCTTTATGGAGCATGAGATAGGCGGCTTGCACTCTTGTTGGATCTCGTGAGAGTCGCGGTGGCCATCTTGCCTGGGTTGCGTCTCCCTCTGCTCTGCAAATGAGGGCCTCCTACTGTTGTGGGTCTTCTTACGAGGTTTTGGCGGCCATCTTACATGGGCCTTTGCGGTTCTCAGTCTCATCAGGCATTTTGCCTGTTTACAAAACATTTCTGGGTGGCCAAAAGGGGCTGTCCTTCTTTCTCCCCTCCTTTTGTCCATGCTCCCTCTGGCTAGGGTTATTGGAATAGTATGCGGAATATCCGCTAATATTTTGTGAAAAAAAAATATAATAATATAAATAAATAAGTAAAAAGACCTTTGTCTTCCAAAAAATAAAAGAACGAAGTGTATGGAAAACATTGAATCCTCTGCATCTTTTTAACTGGGGCTAACAGGTTGACAACAACACAACACATAGGGAGTGGGATGGGACCCCACCCCCCCGTTCATCCACCATGGGTAGGCAGACACTAATATGGCAGTTTTGTTCTCTTTTCTGGTTTCTGCAGGTCTCCACTCACCTTTACAGTCATGCACACCAGGGGTAAGTCATCGGGGCAGGGTCCATGGAGGCTCAGGCTTCCTCAGACCTGGGCACCAGGGTCCAACCCTCACAAGGATTTAGGGACACCCTAAAATGGCTGATGCAGCTGGAAGGCCCTGACTGGCTCCAGGTGGTGATGCAGGAAGCACCGGAGTCGAATACTGGTGAATACAGGACCCCCAAGAGAACACGGAGGTCATCCACCAAGATGGTGGAGGTCATGGCAGCAAGAGAGATCCAGAGGAAGGCGACACCTGTGAGACAGCCAGAAGAGCACAGGGGCACAGCACCAATTGTGGAAGATGACATCTTCCTGGAGGAAAGGGAGAATTCACCAGATGAGGAAGAACACCCACTGGAGGGACCCAGCACGGGGCTGCTGGCACCTGGGGCAGTGGGTGAGTTGTATGACAGATCACTAGCAGCTGACGAGCCCATTGGGAGTGGCAGTCTATGCTTCTTAAGAGGAGAAAGGGCAAGTGTATCCAGAAGGGTGCCCGGCAGTCCGGGTAGGTCAGGCACATCTGGGGAGACGCTTATATGTGAAGGCTCTCACTAGAACTCGCTGTGCCGGCAAGGGGTAGAATAAGGCCACAGTGGCAATGGTTGTGGACCAGCCTGGCTCGGTACAACTGGCACCAGTTGGGGTACAGCAACCACCACTACGTACTCAGCAAGGCTGGTGGCTAATGCCAATCCCTTGGTTCCACTCAGCTATGCCCGGTTCTGATCCTCTTGGAGCTTCACTGGCCACTTCTCCAGTGGGCGGGTGAGGGCATTGCCCCCTGTCTTCAGGTTTCCAGCACTGGCCATGGGCCCCATGGGGGGGGGTCAACAATTTTTCAGAAGTAGTAATGTGGGCAATAATGTGGCAGTGTCACAAGGCCCTTCCACACTGGCGGTACAGCCGGGGTCTCACGGTGTGGGAGAAAATAGATCACAACCTCTGGTTTAGCCATATGACCCGGGCAAGGCTGGCACATTTCGCCTACACCGCCAGTGGCTACATGGTATCCAAGACCCCTTGGTCTGGCCAAAAAGGAGTGGGCACTTGCAGGCAGTTCAACACGGGTAACTGTTTTCAGGAGTACTGCAAATTCCGGCACAAGTGCAGCAACTGTGATGGTAAGCACAAGGCTAGCACCTGCCATGTGGGGGAAGCTGTAGAAAAGGGGACGGTCTGCAGGCTGAGAACAAACAAGGGGATAAGCAGTTCAGGAATTGAAAGAGTGGCCACTTGGCTTGACTGCTATCCTTGCAAAAAAGACGCATTATATTTATTGGCTGGCTTCACCAATGGGTTTTGCATCCCTTATAAGGGACCATGCGTTTTCACCACAGATCATAACTTACAGTCAGCGGCAGCGCTGCAGCATGTGGTGGCAGAAAAAATTTAAAAGGAGGTGGACGCTGGCAGGGTTGCGGGACCTTTCGATAATCCCCCACTGAGCCCCTATCCCAGAGGGGCATCAGTCAATGACTTCATTAGCCTGGAAGACTGCTCAGTGTGTTATGCATCTTTTGATTCAGCAGTTAGGCTCATTCAGGAGGCAGGCAAGGGTGCGCAGCTGGTGAAGGGTGGCATTGCCTGCTTTTCGCCTCCTGCCAGTCAACCTGCAGGATTTTGATTTGCTGGGTTTTTGTTTCAATTGGAAATTCTACTATGATATGGCCATGCCTATGGGCTGCTCCATTTCGTGTGCAACCTTTGAGGCTTTCAGTTGTTTTTTGGAATGGGCCACCACACATTACAGCAGCATCTCCAGGATAACTCATTATTTGGAAGACTTTCTGTTTATAGGGGCTGCCAGCACTTCTGAATGCAGAATGGCCCTCTCTTCCTTCGTGCAATGTATATTCAAAATGCCATTGATTTATATCTTGTATATGGAAAATCAACGTTGAAGTAAAGTTTGGCCTTTCTGCCAAAACACTGGGTGTCCTGTGTTTTTCTGAAGAGGGATTGGGATGGTTCTATCTGGGCATTGCTTCCTCCAAAAGTGTCAGTGGGCACACACTTAAGCCTGCCAGGACTGCAGTCCCCTGGTAGCCAATCAGTCTCTGGCTCACAGTCTCCCTGTTACACAGACTGAGCAAACCGAGCCCGCCCATAGTCATTGTTATATTGACTTTCGTGCACATGCACAAGCAACATCTTGCGGTAGTAGCACTGTAGTAGCATTTTCAAAAGTATGTCAGTGTTGTGGCGAATCTAGGGGATGCTTTAGTCAGTGTGTCCCTCAGCTGCCAACCAGTGAGCATACTGCCGATGACAGCAGTTTCAGAGAGTGCCCCCAACTTAAAACAAATCCGCTGCTGCAATGAGAGACAGGCTCGTCATTGCAGCAGCAGATCTGACATGCCTCCAATATGTGCCATTCCTGGTGAAACATTTCAATAAACATGGTAGTGGCTCTCACCATCTGCCTCTCACAATACCAAGAAAACTGACTTTGGGGGGTGGCCAATCTCTCTGGCAGCATGCCCCTTCCCCAGTTCAATTTGTTTGCCGACAGGGGTGCTCAATTCCCGTGGCATAATGTTCCCCCAGTTTCATTTGTCTGCCGAGGGGGTGCCCAGTTCTCCTTGGCATCATACCCCCCCAACACAGACATTCTTTCTTTGCCGATGGGGTGCCCAATCCCCATTGGCTCCAGCCCCCCCAAAAAAAACAGGTGGCACACAGGGAGCCCACCCCAGTGTGCCCAAATGTAGTTCTGTAACCTGTAAAAAAAAAACTTCCCTGAAGTTTTTTTACCTGTAAATAAGAAAACAGTCCCTCATTGTCCACAATGCCCCTCCCCAACCGCACCCACCGCTGCACACCTCCCCAAACCCCCTCACCCTACTTACCTCCGGAGGTTGCGGCTGCGATCTTCAGTGGAGCAGGAACATGTCTGCACTCTTCTAAGCTGACCACAAACTGAAGAAATGCCAGTAAACTGTATAATGGCATCAATAGGGAAGGTTTTAACTTAGGTGGATATCTCGGCCATGTTTTTGATTTTTGGCTCCAAATTTTCAAGATGGGGTTCTTGGGACCCCACCTCATGAAATCAGTCACTGTCATTTTGTTATTCTGTCCCAAAAGGTGATTTCGCAGTCACTGTGTAGAATCACCTTTCAGGGCTGATTAATGAAACAACAGCACCGCTGTTCATGAGGTGGGCTCCCAAAAATCCTATGTTGCAAAATTGGTGAAACAATTCCAAAAAATGACTGTTAAAGTGTGGATTGCACAGTTTCCACGCACGCTTGTAACATCAAAACTTTTTAATATTTTTACTCCAGATTTTCAACATTGCCATTTTTCTCACACCTCCTTATGAACAGTACAGCTGTCATTTTTCACATCCTGCCTGAAATGTGTTTTAGCACATGTGACACACAATGGCGTGACCTCTGTGGGAAATCAACGTTCGAGACAGGTTAAGAAAATCAGACTGACACTGTTCATGAGCAGAGGTCCCAAAATGCCTATGTTGAAAATTTGGTGAACAAAAATTCCAAAACATGACTGTGTCATGAACACAAATTGCGCAGTTTCCACGTACGCCCGTAACTTTGAGAATTTTTAATATTGTTGCTACAGATTTTTCAACATTGCCATTTTTTTCACACCTCTTTATGAATGGTACAGATGTCATTTTTCACATCCTGCCTGAAATGTATTTTCGCACATCTGGCTCACAATGGCGCGGTTGTTGTGAGAAATCAATGTTTGAGACAGATTAAGAAAATCACAGTGACACTGTTTATGAGTGGAGGACTCAAAATGCCCATGTTGAAAATTTGGTAAAAAAACTCCAAAAAATGACAGCATTACGGGCGTGTGTTGCACAGCATCTATATACTGCAGCTCATAAGTGCAAATTTTCATATTTTATCTCAGATTTTCAACATTACCATTTTTACACCTCCTCATGAACAGTACAGCTGTCATTTTTCCCATTCTACCCAAAATGTGTTTCTGCACCTGTGGCTCCCAATGGCACAGTTGCTGTGCAAAATCACCTTTCAGGATTGAGTAACGAAATGATAGTGCCACTGTTCATGAGGCAGGGTCCCAAAAAGCCAATGTTGAAAATTTGGAGTGAAAATACCAACAAACACCCGGGGAGTTAAGGTTTCCAACCATACACCCACCCTGTAGAGACTGACAGGCATTAGGGATGTAACTTGGGTTCATCGGCCATAATGTTCACAGAATTCTACCCTCACCCTGCACTCTACAGCCACTGACAGGCATTGAGGTGTGTCTTGGGTTCCGTCACCCTAATGTTCACCCCATTTTCCTATATTGTATTCATCTTAGCTTATTTCCTTATGGAATGGGGTGAGCATAAGGGCAGAAGACTCCAATGCACACCCCGACACCTGTTGCTCTCTGCAGGATTGGGTGAAGTAGAATGGCATAAGTGTTATGGCCGACCCAAAGTCAGACTCTCAATGCCTTTCAGTCTCTGTTAGCATTACTAATACTTCACTGCCGTTGCTGTTTTGCATTTCTAATTCCTGCACTACCAATGCTAATGTCAGCAAGCCAACATTCGGCATTGACATGTTTCACTCCCTTTTATGGCGCTCTGAACTTGACGTCTGATTAGACAGAAAGTTCATGAGTGAACCATGCCTTAGAATCCTCCAGTAGCTATGTTAGGTTTGCATGCATGCTTCTTTTCAAACCTGAGCTCATGATTTGCTTACACTGTCTCTAGGCAAACTTCTAAAACTTCTATGAGCCTCTGACCTCTTCCCAGTAGTTTCTGTGGCATCTGAGGGCTTGCTGTGCCTTGGCAGCAGCCTTTTTTGTTTACATTTGCAGCCCTTAGTTCTCTACAGTTCTGTAGTCTGCTGCTGCTTTATATGTTGCCCAGAGTTGTTTTCTTTCGAGGATCCTGGCCCTGCGTTCTCTACTGGGGCTAGGTATATGCATGCTTGTGTGGCTGTTCTGCTTGTTGGGGAGCCAGGATCCAGGGGAGGAAAACCAGCAGGAGGAGTCTTTTAACATCTAGATTATCATATTGCTCTATTAGCTATTCAAATGCCAGTAAGGCAGACCTGCAGAGGTGGAATACTAGTTATAATGACATCTGCAGGTCTGGCTCACTGGCAAGCCGAAGGACACATCAGTGTGATTTATATAATGGTCTCAAGTGGTTATCCCCTAGAAATAGAAGATTTATGATCTTCTGTCTAGAGAATACTGCTTGGGCAACCATGTGCAACCAGTCTGTGTTGCCACAGAGGAGTTCTGATTACATCAAACCTTCAGAGCAAAGCTTGAGAGGTTCAATGTAATCAGAAGCCTGAGGTGGCAGCACAGGCTTGTTGGGCATGTGGTTGCCCAATCAGTATTTTTTTTTGTATAGTGTATAGTTTTTTTTTTAAATGAAAGTATTTTCGCAGTGCTCAGTGGCAGCAATGAATGTGCCGACAGTTTCAGTTCAGAACCTGAACTAATTGCTATGCGTGTGGCAGCATTGTGTAAAACACCAGCTGCCATGAAGATTTGTGATCAGCTGGAATATTTTTGTATCACAGAAAGGTACAACTGTGTTCCATGACCTCTGAACTGTGGTACAACAACGTTTCAGCTGACATGGAAATCCATGCAGAACAAACCCTTAATATACACTATAATTGCTTTCAATATAATGCACAGGAACCAGCCGCAGTCCCTTAGGCAACTTCTGTCACATTCCATTTCTGAAAGATCTCTATCCCTAAGATCTAGTGCTAATGAACCAATGGTAGTTTCTTTCATCAGAACAAACATAGGACAACAAGCTTTTCTGCATATTGGTCCTACTATGTAGAACTCTTTTCCTTTAAATGTAAGATGTTCTGAAACAAAATACCAGTTTAAGAAAAGGTTGAAAGAATACTTCCAATACCCAACTGCACTGCAGATGCTTTAATTAGGCATACTGTAGTTTTTAGATAAATATGCATTTAGTAGCTTTGTACATATATGTATATTATTTAAAACTTATTTTAACTTTTGTGTACATTCTACATTATATTTTCTGTTTTACGAAGTTATGTTTTTTGATTTTACTAAGTTTTTGTAATGCTAAAATTTCTAGTCACACTTGAAAATAGACCCTCAGCCTAGTGTACTTACCAGGTTTTCAAAAACTTAAATAAAACAAGCATTTGTCAATGCCGAATGTTGTCACGCTGGCATTGGCAGTGGGAGTGGCGGAGCTAGAGACGCATAGTGCTGTGATTTTGTTAAGTTGTCCCAAAAGGTGATTCCATGCAGTGACTGCAAAACGACCTTTCGGGACCGATTAACGTCATAACAGTGACAGAATTCATGAGGAGCGGTCTCAAAAACCCCATGTTGAAAATTTGGTGTAAAAAGACCAAAAAATGCCCGAGATATGCACCAAAGTTGAAAAAACCCTATCTATCCCATTATACAGCTTACCGGCATTTCCTCAGTTCGCAGTCGGCTTTGATGAGTGCAGACGTTTTTCCGGTCCACTGAAGATCATCGTGCCAAGCTCTGGAGGTAAGTATGGGGTGAGGGGTGTGTGGGGAGGCAGGGTGTGCAGTGGGTGGGTGTGGGTGGTGGGTAGGGAGACTCCGAGGTACAGTTTTCTGTTTACAGGTAAAAAAACAAACAGAAAAATGTTGTGGGACAGTTTTGTGTATTTCAGGGGGATTAGCACACTGGGGTGGGCTCCCAGTGTGCCACCTAACTGCTTTTTTGGGGGTCTGCAGCCGACGGGGAATGGGCACCCTCCCTTGACTTAACCGGGGGGGGTTGGGATTTATGCCGACTGATTGGGCATATTGCGCGGCACACAAAGAAAGGGGTGCCGTCGAGGGCGCATTTGGGCACCCCCTAGGCATTTCACAATGGGAGGAGAGGGTTCTTATGTCGATGGGAGGGGCTCCCGTCGCTACCACAAGTAAAGGGGGTTAGGAGCTGAGGGAATTGGCCACCCTCGCATATAACACATGGGGGAGTTATTTATGCTGATGGGGAGTGGGCTCCCCTGTTGGCAGTACATAGATACATAGACATTGTCGGCAGATAAGGGCCTATGGCCCACCCAGTCTGCCCATTTGAGCTTGTAAGTTCAGTTTATGTTTTCCTAGAAGTCTGTTGCCCCTTACCCCTGACCTCCAGAATTCCTTTATGTCTATCCCATGCATTTTTAAATCCCGTGATTGTTTCAGCCCCCACCACTTCCTCTGGCAGGGTGTTCCACTTGCCCACCACCTGTTCTGTGAAGAAATTCTTCCTCACGCTTTCCTCTGAATCGTCCTCCCTCCAACTTCATCCCATGCCCTCTAGTCCTGGAATATCTTTTTCACTTAAAAATAGTGTATTCCTGCACCCTGTTCCTCCCTGTAAGATACTTGTATGTCTCTATCATATCCCCTGTCTCCCTCCTCTCCTCCAGGGAGTACATGTTCAGTTCCTTCAACCTGTCCTCATAGGACTTGTGATGCAATCCATGCACCATCATTGTTGCCCTCCTCTGAACCTTCTATACTCTGTCTATGTCCTTACGTAGGTAAAGTCTCCAGAACTGTACACTGTACTCCAGGTGGGGCCTCACTAGTGTCTTGTATAGTGGAATTATGACCTCCCTTTTCCTGCTGGTGATGCCCCTGCCTATGCATCCCAGCATCCTATTTGCTTTACCTGCTGCCTTGTCACACTGTTTCCCTACCTTGAGGTCATCAGAGATGATAACCCCAAGATCCCTTTCCTGCTTGGTGCATGCTATATCCTCACCCCCCCCAACTGATATATTGTGCCAGGGTTTTTGTGCCCCATATGCATTATCTTGCACTTCTTTGCATTGAATTTCAACTGCCAAATCCCTGACTATTCTTCATGTTTCTGCAGGTCCCTTCTAATTCTGTCTACACCCTCAGGTGTGTCTACTCTGTTACAGAGCTTTGTGTCATCAGCGAACAGTGAAATTCTGCCTTCTAGGTCCTGCGCAATGTCACTGATGAAGATGTTGAATAGGACCGGTCCCAGCACTGATCCCTGTGGTACCCCACTGGTCACTCTTCCCTTTGTGGAGTGACAGCCATTTACCAACACCCTCTGTGTCCTGCTGCCCAGCCAGTTACCTACCCACCACACTACTGTCCTGTCCACACCCATATTCCCCAGTCTGTGTAATAGTCTTCTATGTGGCACAGTGTCAAAGGCCTTGCTGAAGTCCAGATAGGCCATGTCCACAGCCCTCCCCTGATCCACCTCCCTAGTCACCCAGTCAAAAAATTAAACGAGGTTGGTCTGACATGACCTCCCCCTGGTGAAGTCATGCTGCCTTGAGTCCTGTAGTCCACTGACAACCAGATGTTCCACCAATCTCTCCTTCAGTAGTGCTTCCATGATCTTCCCCACTACTGAGGTGAGGCTGACTGGTCTGTAGTTCCCCGCTTCCTCTTTGTTCCCACTTTTGCATAAGGGGACTACATCTGCTGTCCTCCAGTCTTTGGGTACCTCCCCTGTTTCCAGTGATTGGCTAAACAGGATAGCCAGAGGTTCAGCCACCACCTCTCTTAGTTCTTTAGGACCTTGGGTGCACCCCATCTGGCCCCATTGCTTTATCAACTCTTATTACTTCCAGTTCCTTCAGGACCCTTTCTTGTAAAGGATTTGTGTCCATTTCTGCACCATTCTCACCCCTTGTAATCCCTTCAGACCCATTACCCTCCTCTTCCGCAGTAAAGACTGAGCAGAAATACCTGTTCAATATGTCAGCTTTACTGTTGTCATCCTCCATGTGGCCCCCATCCTCCCCCTTCAGTCTCACTATCCCTCCCTTTGCCTTTCATTTTTCACTTATGTACCTGTAAAAGGTTTTGTCCCCTCTACCCACTGATTTTGTAATGTGTTCTTCTGTCTGAGCTTTGGCTTCCCTTACTGACCTTCCTGCCTCCTTTTGCTTCTCCTGGTACTTCTCCCTATCCCCTTCTGCCTGTGTCTTTTTGTATTGCCTGAATGCAATCTTTTTGGCTTTCACTTTCTTTGCTACCTCTTTGGAAAACCATCCTGGTCTCATCTTCCTTTTCCTCTTGCTAACATGCTTAATGCATAATTCTGTTGCTCTTGTAATCCCCATTTTAAATACTGCCCACTGTTCCTCAACCCCTGATTCCTGCCCCATTCCCCTTAATGCCTCTTTCAAGTATCTCCCCATTTTCCCAAAGTCTGCCCCCCTAAAATCCAGGATACGTGTTTTTGTGTGGTTTGGTTCTGCTCTTTCTGTGATTTCAAACCACAATGACTGGTGGTCACTGTTCCCCAGGTGCTCCCCCACTGTTACCCCCATCACACTGTCCCTGTTTGTGAGCACAAGGTCCAGTATTGCCTTCTGCCGAGTTGGTTCCATGACCAGTTGCTTGAGGAAGGCACCCTGAAGGGAGTCCAGGATAAATCTGCTCCTAGTTGATGTTGCTGCTGGGATGCTCCAGTCCATTTCTGGAATACTGAAGTCTCCAACCAGTACTACCTCCCCCTTGTCTGTCATCCTTTGGATGGCTAGCATCAGCTCCCTATCTGTTTCTTCCTCCTGGGCTGGTGGTCTATAGACCACACCTGTGCGGATAGCTGGCCCCATTTTCCTTTCCAGCTTAACCCACAGTATCTCTCCCCCATTTTGTTCCTCCTGGATCTCTGTGGCCCTTATGTCATTTTTCACATACAGTGCCACCTCCTCCCTTCCTGCCTGCCCTGTCTCTTCTGAATATGTTGTAGCCAGGTATGGCCATCTCCCAGTCGTGGTTATCATTACACCAGGTTTCAGTGATGGCCGCAATGTCCAGGTCTGACTGCATCATGACAGCCTCCAGATCTTCCGTCTTGTTGCTAAGGCTCCTGGCATTTGCACACATGGCTTTCCATGATTTGACCTCCCTAGACTGTTCCGCTGTTCTACTCCAGTCCCTTCCTTGGTTGTCCTTTATCCCTGGTTCTCCGTGCTGTCTGCCCTTCTGCTGAATTTTGCCCCTTTTCTGCCTATCCACCTCTTGGGCACTAATCTCCATCTTTTGCACACTGCTTTGTAGAAATAGCCACTACTCTGGTTCACTGGTTCCACTTCTAGCTGTGGGGGGTGAGCAAGTAGGTACCCTCCTTGCTGGCCTGCCACCCACCTTTGCTAGTTTAAATGCTTGTCAGTGTAGCATTTAAACTTATCATTGAGTGCTTGGATTCCCCTCCAGGATGGATGCAGGCCATCAGGCTTGAACAAACCTCCATCCTCCAGGTGGGTCCCCAGTCACCAATGAATCCAAACCCTTCCTCACAGCACCAGCTCTTCAACCATGAGTTAAAGTTCCTGGTGCATGCACCCCTATGCTCTCCCTTGCCTCTCACAGGTAGTACTTCTGAGAAAGTGACAGAAGTAGCTACTTGCTTGAGACCCTTCCCCAATTTCCTAAACTCTTCCTGAACTTCCTTTGGCTCCCCATTTTCCAGGTCATTAGTACCTAGGTGGATAATGACATCCAGCTCACCCTCCCGTCTTGCCTTCCCAGTAATACCCAGGATCTTGCTTCCATCCCTCCATGCCGTGGCACCTGGTAGGCACCTCACCTCCCTGTCCTCCCCCTCCTGTGTTCCTAGCTGGATCCCTCTTATGATGGAGTCCCCCACCAGGATTCGCTTCCTCCTCCTCCTCTGGGGTCCACTGCTTTCCCCACTGAGGTCACCTCCTTGGCTAACCTCCACATCCTTTCCTTCCACTTCTCTGGGTACCTCTATTTGGTTGTCCCCATTTGCCAGTGTGGCATATGAGTTCTTGAGTGGAATAGGATCTGGGATGTGCCTCTGCCTGACCACTCTAACCCTTCCTGAGCCCACTGTCATCCAAGTGCTCCTCGTTCTCGGCATCCTTTGAGGCAGTTGCATTGGACTGGGTGGTCTCTGGATAGGGGTGATGGTACTCCTGACCCAGTTTACTTCCGCTCTGAGTCTGGCTACCTCATCCCACAGTCCAGAGAGATGCATGCAGATAGGGCAGCACCTCAGTGTCCAGAAGGTCTGCCTGAATATGGCTGCCCCACAGCCACTGCGTTGCACCACTCCCCACATTATACTGCTATTCCACTACTTGTCTGCTACTGAAGCTCTCCTAGTTCCCTTTTTATTAATTTACTGTCCTAAAATTCCTGCCACTGATCCTCAGATCCTTTTCTTTTTTAAAAAAAAGAAAATAAACCAATAAATAAATGAGTCAAAACACTTGTCGTGCTGAAGGTGGGCTTTTTTCCCCTTATGCCACTCTTACTCCACACCCCTTACTATACTCTGTGTTTAGCTCCTGTCAATCAGACTTAACAGGGCATATAATTAAGAGTTGGGGGGGTGAAAATTTGCAGCAATTAAAGACAGCAAAGAAATACACCACCACTACATTTTAAATTTTCAACAGCCCAAAAACAATTCTAAGTAAAGACAACAAAGAAAGTACAGTGTCACTAAAAGCCCACAACCTAAGTTTAAAAGAAAAATAGCAATTACCAGTTACTGTAAAGCACTGAACTGAATATGTTTCCTTCCCCTTCTGGCTTCATCTGAGAAAATAAAACTTACTTGCTCTCCTCAACTCTGACTAAGCCCCACCTCCAGTTATCACGTAGCTGAGGTCAGAGGCCAGACAATTAACACCCCTCACCCAAACTACAGGGCAAGTCAGACAAGCCAAGACTAAATTTGCAGCAATTAAAGACAGCAAAGAAATACACCACCACTACGTTTTAAATTTTCAACAGCCCAAAAACAATTCTAAGTAAAGACAACAAAGAAAGTACAGTGTCACTAAAAGCCCACAATCTAAGTTTAAAAGAAAAATAGCAATTACCAGTTACTGTAAAGCACTGAACTGAATATGCTTCCTTCCCCTTCTGGGTACAGTGAACAGGGCAGGGGTAACCGACAGGGGGATTAGACACCCCTGAAGTCGGCAGTTTGGAAGCCGGTGTACTGCCATGTGCATAATAGCAGCGAACACAACAAGAAAAGGCCTGCTGCGTCTGACGAGCTTTGCTCGGATTGCAGTGGACCTTTTCTTAGATGTGCTCACCACATTATGTATGCATGGTGTGATGTTGGCTGCGCAAGCGCGCCAATATAAAAATAAATCTGAGGTTTTATAACAATGAAGAATGGACTTCATTGTATCATTCACAAATAGTGAATGCATCATCCTCGATGGTAAAGTATTTCTAATCACTTTTCATTTTTCATGTGCAGAATACATAGTAACACACAATTCTTGAAATGCAGTCAGTGAACGACAGCCTGCTAATTACAGTGCTAGCTCAGGAATAAATCAGCAAGTGGGTTAATCTCATTAATGAACATATTCTTATTAATCAGTGAACCCACACAGTCATTACCTGCAGTTCAAAAACAATTAGGCTTCCTACTTTACCCCACGCATGTCTTCTTTTTAATTTTATGGCAGACATAACAGCAGTAAAAATTTAACTCTTGAGTTATTAAGAGCTGGCATCCACTCCAGTATGTACTTTCACTGATACAATATTTTGGCTGTTATGACTTGCTAGAGAATACACATTTAGAATTGTTCAATTTTACTTTGTTCAGTGTTTAGAACACAGTTAGGCAGTTTATGCAAAATATATGTACAGTGTAATAGGCACTGCCCTCCCCCACTGACCTCATTGAACTCTTGTTTATGACATCATAAGGCTTGTTTACACATACCAATAGGTGCAGAGTTGCTGATGCATTCCCCAGCAAGTCACTGTGGATTAGTCCGGGAGGGATGTATAGGTGCTCTGATGTGGGTGTTTCAGGTCACTGCAGCGTTGAAGAGCTGTTGGAGAGCTGATATGCTACAGGCAATTTCCATCCGTGTCTGTACACCTTCCCACCACCTGCAGCAGTGCAGTTTCCATGAGGTGTGGGTTGGGGTTTGGAGGGATGACGTATGTCAAGTGAAAGTGTAGGTGGAGGTATTTTTTTTGTAAGTATAGTGCTCATGGGCAGGAGATGGAAACCAAGGGAAGCATTTGTTTAAATGCCTTTTCTTGGGTCCCTAGCAGTGGAGGCATCCTGGGACAGGAGTGATCGGTGATGCAAGTATTATTCAGAGATGGGACTGGCAGCAACATAAATATCCTGTTTGGCTGAGGCTGGCATTGTGAGTGACTGCTGGAGAAATTTAAAGGGAAGCCATCTGGAACTGAGGATACTTGTGCCAGGTGAATTTTTCTTGTTTTTTTAGTACCCAACTAATAAATGGTGGGGTTAATCAGAGAAAACATTAAAACTAAGAAAAGTAATTACAAATATAACAAGCATTTGTCAATGCCGAACGTTCGCTTGCAGGTATTTGCAGTGGTGTTTGGCACGTATGGTGCTTTACCCTAATGCCCTGTGCGATTGCTGGTATTTGCACAATAAAATTTCAGCATGACCTTTTTGTTACCCCCATTGTGCGCTACATAGGCGGAAACATGTTTTGGGCAGGATGTGAAAAATGACAGCTGTACTGCTCATAAGGAAGTGTGGTGAAATGGCAATGTTGAAAATCTGGAGGAAATATTGAAAATTCGCAAACCTACGACGCAGTGGGAACTGTGCAATGTAGCCGTAAAACAGTCATTGTTAGGATTTTTACCAAATTTTCAACATTGGCCTTTAAAACCTCTGCTAATGAACAGTGTCACTGTGATTTTCTTACTGTGTCCCATACATTGATTTCAAGACACCGACTGTGCCATTGTGCACTACATGGGAAACACGCTTTGGGCAGGATGTGAAAATGACAGCTGTACTGCTCATAAGGAGGTGTGGTAAATGGCAATGTTGAAAATCTGGAGTGAAAATTGCAACTTAAGAGAGTGCGAGGAACTGCACAACGACGCCAGAAAACAGTTATTTTAGAATTTGTTTACCAAATTTTCAACATAGCCATTTAAGATCTCTGCTCGTGAACAGTGACACTGTGATTTTCATAATGTGTCCCATACATTGAGTTCGCTGGCGGCTATTGCCATTAACTCTGCGCTACATGAAAGTAAGCATTTTGGGCAAGATGTGAAAATGACAGCTGCACTGCTCATAAGGAGGTGTGGTAAAATGGCAATATTGAAAATGTGCAGTGAAAATATTGAAAATTAGCAAACTTACGAGCGTGCATAGGAACTGCGCAATGAACACTCGTAAAACAGTCATTTTTGGGAATTTTGTCACCAAATTTTCAACACAGCCATTTTAAGACCTCTGTTCATGAACAGTGTCACTGTGATTTTCTTAATGTGTCCCATACATTGAGTTCGCACAGCGACTGTGCCATTGTGCGCTACATGGGCGGAAACACATTTTGGGCAGGATGTGAAAAATGACAGCTGTACTGCTCATGAGGAGGTGTGGTAAAATGGCAATGTTGAAAATCTGGAGTGCAAATATTGAAAATTCACAAACGTATGAGCGTGCGTAGGAACTGCGCAATGCATGCTCATCAAACAGTCATTTTTAGGAATTTTTTCACCAAATTTTCAACATAGCCATTTTAAGACCTCTGCGCATGAACAGTGTCACCATGATTTTCTTAATGTGTCCCATACATTGATTTCGCACACCGACTGCGCCATTGTGCACTACATGGGCGGAAACACATTTTGGGCAGGATGTGAAAAATGACAGCTGTACTGCTCATAAGGAGGTGTGGTAAAATGGCAATGTTGAAAATCTGGAGTGAAAATATTGAAAATTCGCGAACTTATGAGCCTGCATAGGAACTGCGCAATGCACTCTCGTAAAACAGTCATTTTTTGGAATTTTTGCACCAAATTTTCAACATGGGGTTTTTGGGACCCCTTCTCATGAATGATGTCACTGTCATGGCATTATTCAGGCCTGAAGGGTGATTTCACGCAGTGACTGTGCAGTGACTGCGAAATCACCCTTCGGGCCCAATAATGCCATGACAGTGACATCATTCATGAGAAGGGGTCCCAAAAACCACATGTTGAAAATTTGGTGCAAAAATTCCAAAAAATGCCTGAGATATGCAATAAAGTTGAAACCCCCCTATCTAGCCCATTATACAGCTTACCGGCATTTCCTCAGTTCGCGGTCGGCTTTGAAGAGTGCAGACATGTTCCCGGTCCACCGAAGATCGTTGGGCCGAGCTCCGGAGGTAAGTATGGGGTGAGGGGTGGGGAGGCAGAGTGCGTGGGTGGGTGCGGGTTGTGGGAGGGGCGGGAGACTGCGTGGGACCGTTTTACTTTACAGTTTTTTTTTTTTAGTTGACGACGTGGACATTTGCCACGCTGGGGTGGGCTCCCAGCATGGCACAAGGATGACTAGGGGGCTGAGGAGCCCGGCGGGGATTGGGCACCCCATCAGCAAACAATAGGGACATTTGCCACGCTGGGGTGGGCTCCCAGCGTGGCAGAAAGATGGTTTGGGGGAGCTGTGGAGCTGACAGGGGATTGGGCACCCCCGTTGGCAAACAACATGGGAGGTTTGCCACGCTGGGGTGGGCTCCCAGCATGGCAGCAAGGATTTGGGGGCGGCGTGAATGGGGGGCGGTATTGATGGTACTAGCGACAGCTGTGGTTTTCTTTGAACGTAAGACCACTGCTGTCATACACAGCTCCTGCACCCATTGGTGCAGGATCGCCACGCCTGCTCAACTGAGCAGTGGATTTAACGGGAGAGGCACACCTCCAAAGTGTGCTACTCTCCCAAAACGTTCCTTGCGCATGCGCGCAAGCGAACGTAAAAAGCAGAGTATTGCATCAATGGGAAATGAATGTGTTCATAGGAAGCACTAGATTTATGAATGCAAGTTCTGGGGATCAGAGCAGTGCTTATAGCACCACCAGCCTGCATGCCCATAGATTAGACTGCATCATTGTAAGATGGTGTGGGGAAAAATAAAATGTAGAATGTGTACAGGGATCAATGACAAGCCTTTTGCTTTTCTGGGTGTTGCCACTTGCATCTTGTAATATTTAGTGTTCCCTTGTTTGCTGTTCAAATAATTGTTGATACATATTTTATAAGTTTGGACTCCCAGTACATTGCATCTGCTGGCATAGTTTAATTTTGATCATACAGAACTGTCAGGGGATACAGGAGTCACAGAACTCTATCAGCATATTGGTTCACTGATATTCAGTTCAGAAGAAGTAATCAAGTCTGAATCACACAGGACTTTCCTAAAGAGGGTTTTGCCTCTTATTGCTGTTTCATCCAAAAGTTGATACAGCAGTGTTTAAAGTCTATAGTCTAACATCCTCATTCATAAGCTCAGCATTTCATTTTTATGTTTGCTTGCACGCATGTGCAAGAAACATAGTGCCATCATCCGAGTTTTCGGAGGTGTGTCACCCCCTCTTCCAATTCAGTCAGTGTGTTGGCAGGTGCGGCCCAGTCCTCCAATGCATGCTGGAGCTGTCTATGACAGCTCCAAAATGCAGTGGAGTACAGTTGAAAGGGGGAGCTACGCTTAAGTGAGCAGCGATAAGATATCGCCTGCTCATGTGCCGCCCCCCCACACACACACACACACACACACACACACACACACACACACACACACACACGAGGCATACTGCGCGCCCCCACACACACACTGTACAGCCAGGTGTGCCTAATCCCAGGTCAGCTGTGCTGCGCCCCAAAAGCTTCACATGCCACGCTGGGTGCCCACCCCAGCGTGGCAACTCATCGTATAGCCGACGGGGGTGCCCAATCCCCCGTCGGCTCCACTGTCCTCCCCCCCCGAGAGTACAGGCTGCCACCTGGGAGCCCACCCCAGTGTGGCAACTGATGCTATGGCCGACAGGGGTGCCCAATCCCCCGTTGGTGCCACGCCCCCCAACCAGCCATCCTTGTGCCACACTGGGAGCCCACCCCAGCGTGGCAAACATCCCGCGTTGTCATTTTAAAAAAAGACAAACCTGGAAATAAAAACTGTCCTCGGCGCTTCTCCCTGCCCCCTCCATAACCCGCACCCACCCACTGCACACCTGCCTCCCACTCCCCACCCCATACTTACCTCCGACCTCGTGCGACGATCTTTGGTGGACCGGGAACACATCTGCACTCTTCAAAGCTGACCGCGAACTGAGGAAATGCCGTAAGCTGTATAACGGATAGATAGGGTTTTTCAACTTTATTGCATATCTCAGGCATTTTTTGGAATTTTTGCACCAAATTTTCAACATGTGGTTTTTGGGACCCCTTCTCATGAATGCTGTCACTGTCATGGTGTTACTCAGGCCCGAAGGGTGATTTCGCAGCCACTGCGCAAAATCACCTTTCCGGAATGATTAATGAAACTACACTGCCAGTGTTCATAAGGTGGGCTCTCAAGAAGCCTATTTTGAAATTTGTGAAAATACCAAAAAATGACTGTTTTACGAGCATGCATTGTGCAGTTCCTACGCAGGCTCGTAAGTTTGCGAATTTTCAATATTTTCACTCCAGATTTTCAACATTGCAATTTTACTATACCTTCTTATGAATAGTATAGCTGTCATTTTTCACATCTCACCCAAAATGTATTTCCGCCCATGTAGTGCACAATGGCGCAGTCGGTGTGCGAAATCAATGTACGGGACAAATTAAGAAAATCACAGTGATGCTGTTCATGAGCAGAGGTCTTAAATGGCTATGTTGAAAATTTGGTGAAAAATTCCTAAAATAACTGTTTTACGAGTCGCTTGCGCAGTTCCTACACACGCGCTGTAAGTTCGCGAATTTTCAATATTTTCCTCCAAATTTTCAACATTGCCATTTTACCACACCTCCATGAGCAGTACAGCTGTCATTTTTCACATCCTGCCCAAAATGTGTTTCCACCCATGTAGTTCCCAATGGCGCAGTCGGTGATCTAAATCAATGTATGGGCCACATTAAGAAAATCACAGTGACACTGTTCATGAGCAGAGGTCTTAAAATGGCTATGTTGAAAATTTGGTGAAAAAATCCCTAAAAATGACTGTTTTACGAGTGTGTGTTGCGCAGTTCCTACGCACTCTCGTAAGTTTGTGAATTTTCAATATTTTCAATCCAGATTTTCAACATTGCTATTTTATTACACTTCCTTATGAACAGTACAGATGCCATTTTTCACATGTTGCCCAAAATGTGTTTTCGCACATGTAGCGCACAATGGTGCAGTCGGTGTGCAAAAGCAATGTTTGGGACAGATTAAGAAAATCACAGTTACACTGTTCATGAGCAGAGGTCTTAAAATGGCTATGTTGAAAATTTGGTGACAAAAGTCCATAAAATTACTGTGTTACGAGTGAGCATTGCACAGTTTCCACGCACCCTCGTAAGTTCACGACTTTGTAATATTTTCAGTCTAGATTTTCACCAGTGGCATTTTTCCACACTTCCTTATGAACAGTACAGCTGTCATTTTTCACAACATGGCCGAAATGTGTTTTCACACTTTCAGCGCAGAGATGCGTGGTCGCTGTGGAAAATCATTGTTCGGAACAGATAAAGAAAATCACAGTGACACTGTTCATGATAGGAGGTCCCAAAATGCCTGGGTTGACAATCTGCTGTAAAAAATCCCCAAACTAATTACATTACGGGTGTGCTGCACAGTTTCTATGCACGCCGTGACTTTACCAGTTTTTTAATATTTTTACTGCAGATTTGCAACATTGTCATTTTTACACCTCCCATGAAAAGTACAGCTGTCATTTTTACATCCTGTTTGAATGTTTTGCACCTGTGGTGCTAAATGCTACAGTCGCAAGATAAGCAGCTTTTGGCTAACAAACTGATATTGCCACTGTTCATGAGGTGGGGTCACAAAAAACATGTTGAAAATTTGGAGTGAAAATACCAACGAATGCCTGAGGTATTAGGGTTTCCAACCATAACGCCCAACCCTGTAGAGAATGACAGGCATCAGGGATGTGACTTGGGATTGCTGCCTGTAATGCTCATACCATTCCACACCCTGCAGCCAGTGAGAGGCATCGAGGTATGCCTTGGACTCTTCGGCCCCAAAGTTCACCCCATTCTCCTATACCGCACCCATCTCACTGTACTTTCTAATGGAATGGGGTGCACATAAGGGCCAAAGACCCCAAGGCACACCGTGACACTTGTCAGTGTCTGCAGGGTGGGGTGGGGTGTGGTGAAATGGCATGGCCGTTATGCCTGATGACCCAAAGGCACACCCCAATGCCTGTCACTCTCTGCAGGGTGGTGGTGGGGTTGGCTTCAGTTCAATACTTCACTGCCATTCCCATTACGCAGCTCTGTGACTTCTACACTACCACTGCCAATGCCAGCAAGCAAACATTCGGCATTGACAAATGCTTGTCTGATGTACTGTAATATCTGGCCATTCCTTGCAGATGTTCCAACATTATAGGTTTTTTCAATTTGTGTTGCTGGGGTATCCTTGGGAGCTGTGAACATAACGGCACTACCATCAATGTTCGGTCAAGTAACAATCTCTCAAACACACACCCTGAATTATAGACCCAAAATGATGGAAACTTTAGTCAGCGATATGATCCCACTCAAAATTTATTCCAACAAGCTGGTTTGACAGGAAAACACTGACGGCATCTACATCAGCACCATCACTGCGATAGCCATTATAGTGACAGCCGACTGAAGCGAAACACCAGCACAGCAATAAATACCAGCAATAACACAGTGACCAAATAAACATGGCAATCCAACTGTAAATGCAGGGGCTTTGCCCCCATACCCCCTTTATATTAATATAACTAACTCCATGGTGCACAGGTCGTGGAAAAAATGTGCACAGCAGTTTGCACGAGCTGCAGTGGCATTACCAATCACAAAAATGTGGTTGACACTACAACTTCTGACCCCAGCTCCACAACAACAGCAGGCTTCCACAGCCAAGACCACATACACACCTTGTCTCCCTAGCACAACCCATCTGTTGACCCTCAAGATCCACTGACTTGGCTGTCCCCCACACCAGCCGAAGCAATCACAACTGACATAATACACCTGCTGGCAGCACACCAATTGGAGTAAGGCACCTGTCAGTGGGACAAACAGCTCACTGACACTGCAGTCACTGTAACTGTGTTGCTGTTACAGCATCGCTGTAGCAATGGCAAACCCTCAAAACCACAATTAATTCTATCATTGATAATGTTTATGATCTAGGGGTTAGATTTGAAATAGCTGAAAGTAGAGATGTGCAAAGTTGATGACCTTCACTTCATGAATTAATTTGCAAGGATTGCAAATTGTGCAAAGCGTGAACTATCGGCTTTGTGAACATTTTTTTCAGGGGAAGTGGCACTTTTTCTAGCAAAGTCATGCAAATTCACAGGCAGTGTTTCCACTTTATTATGATTTCACCAGAAAAAGTAGATTTTGCCATGAAAAAATATTGCAACATGGCAAAACTGGTGCTGTAGATGGGAACTTCATGAAGCTTCATGAAGTCAAAGATTTCTCACTTTGCATCACCTTTGCCGGCACAGTTTTACCATCGCAATGTCTCTAGCAGAAGGACGGACCTTCAAAAATGATTATGAAATACACAGGTTGAAAGAAATCATATAGGAGCAGAGTAAACAGATATACTAATTTTATGAAAAACTGAAGCACAGAAAAACTGGCAATGAAAATATAATAGTAGAATTGTTGACATTCCTGAGGGGCAGAGAATCCCAATATTATATAAATTTTTGAAGATTTGCTATCAGAACTATTGTGTCTTGGAGTTCCATCTCCATTTCAGAAGCTGCACATTGTTCACTAGGAACACCAGCAAACACTGATGCTGGACCTAAGCTATCTTGGCCTTTTTCCTGAGAGTCTCAGTTGAAAAAACAAGTGTTTGCCATAGCGAGGGAGAGAAAAAACAAACAATATTCTGGAGGGTGCAAGAAACTCCTTTTTTTAGGATTATTTCCTTGTTTTATCTGATAACAACGCAGATTACTCTTCCATTCAACTCACTCTCACGAAGCTGGGGGTCCCATACAGCCTTCATTTTCCATCATCTATGGTGTTCAACAACAATGTTGCAATTCAATGAATTCAGTACTCCTGAAGACACTTGGGATTTTATTACAAAACCCTTTCTTGATGGCCAGTTTCAACTGCTACCTCACGAAAAGGCCATCAGGAAAAGTTATTCTTCCTCAAACCACCCTTTGCACTGTCAGCAGAAGAGTACTGGAACATTTTGCCAGACTCAATGGAAATTGCTCCACATACCCAAAGCTACAAATGAATTGATCCATTAGGATGTTTTGCTTACCGCACAATGAAAAAAATCAAACAAAATTAACAGCCTAGAGATTGAGATAAAGATCATTCTTCTCCACTACAGGCAGTATGATCATCAGTTAGACGCTGCAGCAAAGGCAACAGGAAAAGTTCACCATCTATGAATAAATCTGCCTTTGCACCCTCCACCACTTGACTTTCTGCATCTAATTCTGCACCATCAGCTCTGGATAAGGTTGACTGATGAAATGTTACTCCACTATTGGACATCTGGGGCTCGATTTTCAGAGTCCCATTAGATTAGCACTTGTTGTGCCGACACCCTGACTGCGACAAACTCAGGTGAGTGGGACCCTGTGCCTGATTTTGTAAAAATCAGGGTCCCTGCGCCAAACTCCCTGAGTTTACCGCAAGTTGCCCTGTGCACCAAACTACTGGCACACAGGCAGGGAATGCTGCAGAATGTGGGCATTTTGAGCAGCATTGGTGGCCATGGGGAGGGGACCTGACAGCCATGCAGGTGGCAGCTGGCAGGTTTCATGGAAAAGGATGGAGGTGGCATCAGACCCCGGCGTGGCACTGACATATCTACCTCCCTGGCAGGCAGTGGGGGGGGGGTGGTACTGTGACTTGCAGCAGGGGGAGGTCCTGAAATTAACCAGACATGGCCCTGCCACTGCCAGGACACTTGGCCAGGTGGGGGAGGGCAGCAGATGTCCACTGGCAGCAGCCACAATAGGAGGCACGAACCACCTCTCACCACAGCAGGGCACTTGGAGTGGTGCAGGGGCCATTACACCAGCTTCTGGCTGGTTTAACTCTGGCAGCCTGTGCACCCATTGATGGGGTTTGCAGAATCTCAGTTAAGGGGATACTGCAGTGCTGCTCTGGTGCAATCCCCCCTCTGCCTTGCTGCACAGTTGTGTCTATCATAAGGACAGTGTAAGTCCATCTGGCCCAGGTGGACCTCTAGTTGCAGCAGGGGGCATCTGAAATTCAGGACTGGTGCAATGTGTGGAACAGGGAGCCCCTTGTGCCATTTCTCCATTCACAAGCCCCTTGCACCAGTCCTGATCCTTTGAAAATCAAGCCTCTGGTCTTGGACAGACATTGCTCATTCTCCTGAGTACTTACCCTAACCACGAGGGACTTTAATCCATGCGAGTGAATACTTATAACAACTCAAGTACTTTTTACTGCTTGCCTCATTACAAGTGTAAAACCTTAAAGTCTATTCAAGATGGATACTGATTGTGCTAAAAGAAGGAGTTATGAAGTGGAGATAATGATTTATCCCCATTCCTTCATTACCTTCTTTGTGATCCTGTTATTCATCATCATTATTCCTCCCTTAACCACACCCCTTTCTCTGAGGTGCATACTGAGTAATCAGTCATGTACAATTGTTTACCTTTCATAGATAGGTCAGGAATACCCTGGTATGTCTTTCTAGAATAAATGGTAAGAGCAATAAACTTACAGAATAAGAGACCTACTGTAGGTAATGGGAAGGGTCTCATATGTCCCCACTCAGGTCAAGTTGCTAGCGCTGCGTATGAGCAGCCAGTGAGAACCCAAACTCAAACCAAAACAAAAGCAACACTTCTCAACCTAAGCATACCTGTCAGTTAACCCACTTTCTATTTTATTATTTAAAATATTTGGCTAGGAAGACGTGCTGAGCAGCCAAATATTGCTTGTTTCCAGGTGCATCTTTGGGGTGAGAATGGAATACACAATAAGATTGAAATACAGAAAAGGATTCCTTATAAGAGAGAACAGTGGGAAATAGCATTACACAGGGATAGCACTGAAAGCAAGACAGTACATTCTGAGTGACAGTCCCTTATTTTATCAAACGGAAGCCCTCTGTCCCTCATTGAAAGATCTGTTCCACATTTTGGTTTTAAAGCACAAATCCATAGCTATGTTGCTTTAGGGAACTGAATTGCCCAATGGATTAGTGACTGGTTAAGGAGCCTTTGACCTCTAGGGCAATGGTTCAGATCCAGCTCAGGTCGGTAGAGCCCATAAAACATTATCACTTAAAGATGTTCAGTGGCCTATGTAAAATGAGTCATGGTGGTCTCAATGCAGTTCTCAGTGGGCAGGTATCTACTGTACATCACAAAACCACCAACACGGTTGCTACCAATTAGGTGTCCTAGTTGTCAGTCTCACATAAGTAGTATTATTAATGTAGCAGTAGATTTTATTTGTTTATGATGCCCTTCCTTTCAGGTTCAGGGTGTCAGTACAATAAAACAGAGACAGCGACACTGAAACAATAAATACCAGTCAACAAAAGAATATAACATGATATAAAATATACATAAATGTGACAACCCCTAATGAAAACTGGCTCTTAAAAAACAACTAAGTCACAATGCTGAGACAGAGTTTGGAACTGTCTGATTTTGAAAGCAGCACAAGGGAAATCACAGAGTTTGGAACTGTCTGATTTTGAAAGCAGCACAAGGGAAATCACAGAGTTTGAAACTGTTTGATTTTGAAAGCAGCACATGGGAAGTCAAAGAGTTTGGAACTCTGATTTTGAAAGCAGCACAAGGAAAATCACAGAGTTTGGAACTGTCTGATTTTGAAAGCAGCACAAGGGAAATCACAGAGTTTGGAACTTAGTGCTTTGGCTTCTCAGAAGGAACTAAAAGGGGGACAAGATCAGATCTACAGTACAGTAGCTTCTTGTTGTTTTACATTGTTTCTTGTGGAATCTACTTGGTAGAAGGTTATTTCTTTTCTTTCTTACTACTAAGGGGCTAGCAGGGTATTATTTGGGGCTGTTGGAATTTTGAAACCTGTTTTGGTAGCTAGAAGTGGGATCATTTGTTTAATTCACTGTGTGGCAGGCTGCATTTGTAGAGAACTATTTCTTCTGTTTTAAAACATAATTGGTGTGATTTAACTGGGTCTGTTTCTTTGAATAGGAGACATCTATCTTTTAATTCCAAGCCTATTTTGATGTGTTGTTGGTGAAGCTGTTTGAATTGGAGTCCTGTTTCTTTGGGTAGCAAATCTATTTTGGGGCTTTGAGTAGAATTGTGATTCATTGTTGCTGGCTTCACTAGTTGCAAAGTTTGAGTGCAGAGTGGGGAAGGTGCGTTAATGGTCTGACCAGAGGCCTCAGCTACCTGATTGTTTCTGGAAGACTTGGGCTGGTCCCACCCTTTGTCCATTATTTTTATACCAGGGGTTCTGACATCACTCTCAAACAGGCAAAGGATATGCACCTGTCATAGCAAAAGCAGACATCCAGGAAAGGAACAGCAGCAAGTGAAGAGGTGACTGCTCTCTCAGTGGAAGGGAAGTAAATGCAAATCTAGGAGCTTTCATTATTACTTCTTCGTATTGATATTGCATTGGGGAAAGGAGGAGTAGGAGTTTGAAGAAGGTTGTACAATGGCTACTTAAAGTCTGTTTTTGAGTGTGAATAGGAAGGATAGGAATATAAAAAGCAGTTGTTCAATATATCTAAATGTGTGCAAACAAAGGAGGTAAGGAAATAAAGAAAATGTTTTGCACTGATAGAGGAGGGAGAGGGAGACTTGGGGGAGTGTCTTGGTATCCTGCATCTGGAAGGGGGGGGTCGCTGGTGGGCAACGACAGCAATGGGTAGGGTGGTAGGCTGCAACAACTACGGTGCACCAATCTTTCTAAAAATTGCCTGGAGTGTGGAAGATGTTTAGTGTGCAACCACATAGAAAAACTTAGAAAGGAGATTGAGGGTCTGCAGGAGGAACTAAGACAGGCAAGGCAGATTGGGGGTGGGTTTAGCCCAATACTGGAGGGAGGAAGAAAGGGAGATGAGGGAGGGTGATTTAAGCCAACAGTGGTGAGGAGAGGGTCAGAAGAAGGGAAGCAGAGACAAAGGGGCCCAGGCCAGGAAGAACAATTGCCGGGGAAACCAGGTCAGGAGACAAAAGACAAATGGAAGGAGGAGATAGTAACTTGTGAGGTATGGAGAAGAAGTGGCAAAAGTCATGGAGTGGAAAGGAGAGAACAGGTTACTATGAAGAGAGAGGAGCGGGATTTGTGAAGGGCCTCAGAAAATAGTTGTGCACTGCTAGAGAGGAAGAAGGTGGAGGAGAAATGATGAAATTAGGAGGAGTAATTGATAAATGCCTGGACCAAACTGGAGCGGGGAAGTTCTGCTGGGAGAATTGCAACAGGGGTAAAAGGGGAATAATGTGCAGAAGGAAGAAGAGGAGCTGGAAATGAGAGAGGGAGATGAATGGAAGCAAGCAGGGAGTAAGAGGGTGGAATCTTAGTGCTGGGGACTCAATACTAAGAGGAGTTAGGTGGGTAGCAAGGGGAGAGGATAGTCACATTTGGGTGGAGGCCATGCCAGGAATGACAGCGGAAAGGGTGGGACAGTCTGTTCTGAAATATGCTAGAAGGGGTAAGGACAAGCCTCATTTAATTATACATCTTGGGACAAATGACCTGGCTGACAAGACAGTAGATACAGTCAGAGGAGGTTTGAGGAACTAGCACAATTATGTGAGGGGGCAGGAAGATCAGTAACTTTTTCAGAGATACTTGTGCCAAAGGCAAGACAACAAGAAAGCTGAGAATAGAGGAATTTAACGGATGGCTAAGAACCGGTGTTGTGCTAAAGGGTATGGGCTGGTTGGGGGGTGGGAGGACCTGGGAGGACAGTAGTCTCTATGCCAAGGACAGACTACACTTGAGTGAGGAGGAAAGAAAGTGTTGAAACAGAGGATGGAGGGATATAGAGGAAGCTGGGAATTTAAACTAGGAGTGGGGAGTGGCAGTTGGGGAAGAGATATGCAGAGACCACAGGTTGGGAAACCATATGAGCTAACCCCCCATAACAGTGACAAAGGATAAATGGCAAGTACTGTTGGTGATGCTAGGAAAGGAGGGCAGGATGAGAGGAGGAGAAAAGGGTGGAAGGTGGTTACCCTTAATGCTAGGAGCCTTGGGAGGAAAACTGCAGAGTTACAGGTTTTCATGGCAGAGGGAGAGGTGGACATTGCAGTCATCACGGAAACATGGGCCACCCAATATAATGACTGGGACCTGTCTGTACCAGGGAACAGATTATTTTGTAGGGACAGAGTGATTGGGAAAGGAGGGGGGGTGGCACTATATGTGAAGGAAGGACTGAAGTGTGTAAGGGAGGAAGGGGAGGAGGGTAGTACGGAGTCACTTTGGATGCAAATCCAGGATTCCAAGAATAGGATTCTTAGAATGGGAGTGGTGTGACAGGCCACCATCTCAGACTGAGGAGTTAGACAGGGAACTAGCGGGACAGATCAGGAGGACCTGTGAGAAGGGTAGTGGTGATTGTGGGGACTTCAACATGCCAGGAGTGGACTGGGCACCCCAACAACCAGGAACAGAAGGAGCAGGTACTGCTGGAAGCCTTCCAGGACAGCTTCCTGCTGCAAATGGTCAGTGAACCAACCAGGTTAGGAAATACCCTTGACCTTGTGCTGGAAAATGGGGACTTTGTGAGAGAACTTACAGTGGAGGAACCGCTGTCAGGGAGTGACCACTGCTCAGTATGGCTCACATTGGATATGGGCAAGGAAGGAGTGGAATCTAGCACAATAGTGCTGGACTTCAGGAGGGCTGACTTTGGGAGGATGGGGGAAGTGGTAAAAGGGTACCTGTCCAGAATTCAATCTAGTATGGACACTAACCAGAGGTGGGAGCTCATAAAGCTGGGGATAGTGGAGGGAACCAAAACCTGCTGCAAAGCCCAGAGCAAGAAGGCTAGGGCTAAGAAACCAATCTGGTTGAGCAAGGAGGTCATGGAAAAGGTAAGGAGGAAAAGAGCTGCCTTTAGGAAGTACAAGAAAACAGGGAGGGGGGAGGACAGGGAGGAGTACTTGACAGAATGGAAGGAGGTGACAAGGGCAGTAAGGGGAGCCAAAGCATCTACGGAACTCAGGCTGGCACAAGGCATTAAGAAGGGGGAGAAGGACTTCTTTAAGTACATCAGGGAGAAAAGGAGCTGTAAGGACCACATAGTAAGGATTAGGAAGGAGGGGGTTGGGTGGAAGCAGGTGCGACATGGAACACTAAATGATAATTTCTGCTCAGTATTTACTACAAAGAGAAGAGGGGGTGACACCCAAGGGGAGAAATGGCAGAAGCGGGGGGGGGGGGGAAGTGGTGACAGATGGGGAAATCATGGAGAGCAGAGTTCGAGAGGGTTTGAAGGCACTGAGGGTGGACAATGCGCCAGGCCCAGATGGCATCCACCCCAGCGTACTGAAGGAGCTGGCAGAGGTCCTGGCAGGACCTTTGACAGACCTATTTAATGCCTCATTACATTTGGGGTGTGTACCTCAGGACTGGAGGATGGCTCATGTGGTGCCCCTCCACAAGAGTGGCCCCAAGGATGAACCGGGAAAGACTAGTGAGCCTCACATCCATCGTGGGTAGTTAATGGAGACTATCCTGAAGGAGAGGCTGGTGGCCCTCCTAGAGGCCAAAGGACTACAGGACAGCAGACAGCATGGCTTCATATGTGGCAGAGCCTGCCAAACCAACCTGGTCAAGTTCTATGACTGGGTAACTAGGCAACTGGACAGGGGCCATGCAGTGGATGTCCTGTATCTGGACTTCAGTAAGGCATTCAACTCGGTGCCACATGGAAGGCTGGGAAGGAAGTTAGTAGGCACAGAGGCGGGTGCAAAGCTGGTGAGATGGGTAGGAAACTGGCTGCAGGAAGGCAACAGAGGGTGGTGGTGGGTGGGGAGCTGCACCCAAGGGCAGTGACGAAAGTGTTCCACAGGGGTCAGTGTTGGGACCAGTGTTGTTTGGGATATTCATTGCAGACATATCATGGGACATCAAGAGCAAGATCAGTCTGTTTGCTGATGATACCAAGGTAGGCGCGGTGGTGGATGACCTAGGGGAATGGCAGGGGTTGCAGGATGATCTGGCAAAGTTTGATACCTGGTTAGACACCTGGCAACTGGGCTTTAATGCCAAAAAGTGCAAGGTGCTGCATTTTGGGATGAAGAACCCAAGGAGGAGTTACCAGCTAGGGGGAGTGCAGCTAGCCCAGACAGAGGAGGAGAAGGATCTGGGTGTGCTTATTACAGGGTCAATGAACAACTTGGCACAATGTAGGAAGGTAGCTGCAAAGGCCAACAAAATGCTGGGTTGTATTGCAAGGTATATCCTCAAGGAGGGAGGAGTGATTCTGCCACTGTATAGGTCATGTTATGTTAGACCACCTGAGTACTGTGTGCAGTACTGGGTTCCATCTGAAAAGGGACATTAGGTTACTGAGGGGTGCAGCGCAGAGCAACAAAGATGATCAAGGGGCTGGGGGACTTATCATACGAGAGGAGGTTGAAGGAGTTGAACATGTACTCACTGGAGGAGAGGAGAGACAGGGGTGATATGATTGAAACCTTTAAATACATGAAAGGAATAAACAAGACGGGTACAGAGGGGCTGTTCAAAGTAAGGGAGGGGAGGGCCACCAGGGACCATGATATGAGACTGGAGCGAGGAAGTTTCAGGAGGGAGATGAGGAGACACTTTTTTACAGAGAGGGTGGTGGCTGGGTGGAATGTGTTACCTGCTGAAGTGGTATGCAGTAGAACAGTGGACTACTTCAAACGAGGATGGGACAGGACAAGGGGGAGGGTAAATGAAGGGGAAGGGTGGAAGGGAGGTGCAGCTGCAGAATAAGGGGTGCTAGCTGCATATTTGAGCAGACTTGATAGACCTCTAGGCCTTTATCTGCTGGCAAATTTCGTATGTTCGTATGTTTGTAATGCTACAGATCTTAGACATTCACATTTTAATACTAGCAGGAATAATTCACTCTTCTAAAACCTGTATAAGTAAATAGGTTTTAAGACCCCTTTTAAAGGCCTCCACCAAAGAGGTCTCCATCAAAGCCCTCAGGAGAGAATTCCATAGTAAAGTTCCTGCTACTGCAAAAGTGTGGTTCCCCGTTGTTTTTAGTCTTGACCTAGAAACCACTAGGAGACCTTCCTCTGTGGAGCAGAGGGGGTGCACAAGACTATAGGGATGCAGGAGACCACATAGGTAACCTGGGCCCAGCCCATGCAGGGTCTTATAAATTAATAATCCAACTTTATAGGAGAAAAGCCACTTTACCAGCAGCCAGTGCAGTTCATGCAGCACCAGGGATATGTGACTTGACCTTGAAAGGCTGGTCAACAACCTAGCAACTATGCTCTGCATCAACTGCAGTGCCACAACATACCTCCACTGACCCCAGGGTAAAGAGCATGACAGTAATCGAGCCATGAGGTCACAAAAACATACACCAGTGAGGGAGAAATCCTCTGAGGGGTAAGGGATCAAATCTGGCTGATATTCCTAAAATGGTAAAAGGCCTTCTGGACTACTGCCGACACCTGAGCCTCAAATGTCAGCCCTATGTTCAGAATGACACCCAGATCCTTAACCTTCACAGCAGCTGTAAGCCTTGAGGTGCCAAGACAAAGCTCCGTCTCCCTCCTGGCTGCTTCTACTCCCCCCAAATCTGACCCATCTCAATCATCAGTACTTATTTTCTCCAGCTTGAGTCTCAGCTAGCTTGATGACATCTAGTCCTGAATCTCAGCCAAGCACTGATTAAGCACATAGAAAACATAGAAACATAGAAGTTGTCGGTAGATAAGAACCTCTTGGCCCACCTAGTCTACACTATATTCCCTACCTACTGTGCCCTCACATACCCTACTCAATCTCCAGTCTTCTCCCCCCCTTGCCTTACTTCTAAGGTCCCCTTGTGTGTATCCCATGCATGCACAGATCCTATTACTGTTTTAGCACCCACCACCTCTGCTGGGAGGCTGTTCCAGGCATCCACTACCACCCTCTCCATGAAGAAGTATTTCTCACATCTCCTCTATCCCCCCCAAGCTTCATAGCATGACCCCTTGTCCTGGAGTATCTTTTTGTATGGAAAATGCTACCTTCCTGTACCTTATTAATACTTGTGTGGTATGGTAGCATTTCTATCATCCCCTTTCCCTCCTTTCTTCTAGAGAATACATATTTAGTTTCCTGAGCCTTTCCTTGTAGGGTTTTTGATGCAGACTCTGAACTATTATGGTAGCTTCCTTTGTACTGCTTCCACCCTATCTACGTCCTTCTGGAAGTGGGGCCTCCAGAACTGGACACAGTACTCAAGGTGGGGCCTTACCAGTGGTTTATACAGGGGTAATACTACATTCCTCCTTCTGCTGGCGATGCCCTTCCCTATGCACCCGATCATCCTGCTAGCCTTCCCCACTGCCTTATCACACTGCTTGGCTACTTTCAGGTAATTAGAAATTATTACCCCAGGTCCCTTTTGTGTGTTGTGGTTGCGAATACCTCCCTGCTCAGTTGATACATTGCCCCTGGGTTTCTATACCCTAAGTGCATGATCTTGCACTTTTTTGCATTGAAACCCAGCTGCTGTTCCCTTGACCACTCTTCAAGCTTTTTCTGATTGCCCCTTATTCTTTCTACCCCCTAATGCATTCACTGTGTTGCAGATTTTTGTGTCATCTGTGGATAGGCACACTTTCCCCTCTGTCTCTTCTGCAATTTCGCTACTGGACATTGAAGAAGTCCAGGCCTAGTACTGACCCCTGGGGTACCCCATTTGTCACCTTGCCTTCTCCAGAGTGGACCCCATTTACCATCACCCTCTGACTCCTATGGTTTAGCCAATTTCTTACTCATTTTACTACTTTTGGACCTACTCCTAGGTTGCTTAGCTTGCTTACTCCAGACTTCTATATGGAACAATGTCAAAGGCCTTACTGAAATCCAGGTAGGCCACATCTGTCGCTCCTCCCTTATCCACTTCCTTGGTCACCCAGTCAAAGAACTCAATCAGGTTTGTCTGGCAAGACCTTCCTTCTATGAGCCCATGTTGCCTTGGATCCTGTAATCCACTGGTTGTAATGCATTCTCCAATCCTTTCCTTCAGCAGCGATTCCATTACTTTACCTACAACCAAAATCAGGCTGGCAAGTCTATAATTTCCTGCCTTCTCCCTTTTTCCACTTTTGTGTAGTGGGATCACATCTGCCCTCCTCCAGTCCCCCAGAACCTCCCCTGTTTCTAGTGATAGGTTGAACAGAGCTGTCAAAGGTGCAGCCAGCACCTCCTTGTGCTCCCTCAGAATCTTAGGGTGCACCCCATCCGGTCCTATTGCCTTGTCTACTTTTAATTGTGCTAGTTTCTTGAGGACTCTCTCCTCTGTAAAAGGATTAGCATCCGCCTTCCTTCCTTTAATGATCTCATCCTTTACCTTTGGCCAGTCACCTACCCCTTCCTCCGTAATACTAAACAAAAGTAATTATTCAATATGCCCGCTTTTTTTTGTTCCTCTTCCTCCCCAACTCCACCCCCCCCACCTTCCTCTTTTAGCCTTACTATGCCTCCTTTGGTCTTTCTCTTCTCGCTTACAGTATATATCTAAAGAATGTTTTATCCCCCTTTTTTTACTGACTGGGCAATATTCTCCTCTGTTTGCCCCTTTGCACTCCTAACTGCTATCCCTGCCACTCTTTGTTTCTCCTGGTAACTCTCCCTATCCTTCTCCTTCTGTGTCCTCTTGTACCTTCTAAATGCCAGTTTTTTTGCCATTACTTTCTTTGCTATTTCTCTAGAGAATCATAGTGGCCTCGTTTTTTTTCTTGCCCTTGTTAACCTGCCTGACACAGAAATTTGTTGCCTTTTCAATGCCCCCTTTGTTTTTGCCCATTGTTCCTCATCTTCCCCCAGTTTCCCTATCCATGCTAGGGTGTCCATGGGGCATTCTTCCATTTTCTTAAAATTGGCCATCCTGAAGTCCAGGACCCTCATCTTAGTGCAGCTCAATTCTGACCCAACACTGCACATCCATATCCATTGTGCCCTTTGTCTTGGGTGCAAGAGACAGATATAGCTGAGAAGCCCAACTCCATACCATCTAATGATCCTACCCAGGGGTAGTATATATACCACATCAACATAGGTGAAAGGACAGACCCTTGAGGTACACCACAGTGCAAGTCCATTGGGAGTGAGAAAAACTTCCATCACAATCCTCTGTGTCCTGCTCATGAGGTAGGATGTAAATCAGCAGGTGTCTTTGTCGGTGAGTCCTACATACTAACATAGAACGTAGACATTGACGGCAGATAAGGACCACTTGGCCCACCTAGTCTGCCCATTCCCTATGTATTGGATAAGCTGCAGATCCTAGTTAACCAACAGCCTGCTTCCTCCTAACCTTGACTATAATTGTCTTATGTCTGTCCCATGCAATCTTGAATTCCTCCACTGTTTTTGGCCTCACAACCTCCTCAGGAAGGCGGTTCCATGCAACCACCACTCTCTTTGTGAAAAAAATACTTTCTGATGTTGCCCCTGAGTTGTCCCCTTCTATCTTCAAACTGTGCCCCCTTGTTCTTTCACATCTCTTTCTCTCAAAGATGCTCCTGTCTTGGACTTTGTTGATTCCCTTGAGGTACTTGAAATTTTCTATCATGTCCCCCCTCTCCCTCCTTTCCTCAAGGGTGTACATATTAAGTTCTTTAAGTATCTCCTCATATGGCTTCTGGTGCAGACCCTGCACCATTTTAGTTGCCCTCCTCTGGACTGCCTCCATGCTATGTCCTTGCAGAGATGGGGTCTCCAGAACTGCAGACAGTACTCCAAATGGGGTCTCACCAACTGTCTGTACAGAGGGATAACAACTTCCTGTTTTCTACTGGTGATGCCTCTCTCCCTATGCATCCCAGTATCCCTCTAGCCCTCCTTACTGCCTTCTCACATTGCCTGCCTACTTTAAGGTCATCTGATATGACTACCCGAGGTCCCTTTCCATTTATGTTATTGTTAGTACCTCCCCCCAATTGTGTACTCTTCCCCTGGGTTTTTGTTTCCCAGGTGCATTACTTTGCACTTTCTAGCACTGAATCTAAGCTGCCATATATTTTACCATTCCTCCAACCTTGCCAAATTCCTTTTCATTCTTTTCACTCCCCTTGTGTATCAACCCTGTTGCAGATTTTTGTGTCGTCTGCAAAGAGGCATACTTTTCCTTCCAGCCCCTCTGTAATGTCTCCTATAAAGACATTAAAGAAGGCCGGTCCTAGTACTGAACCCTGTGGTACCCCACTAGTAACCACCCCTTCTTCAGAGTGTACTCTGTTTACTATTACCCTCTGCGTCCTATTGGTCAGCCAATTTGTTACCCAGGCTATCATCCTGGGACCCACTCCCAGGGTGGCTAGCTTGTTTATTAATCTTTTGTGTGGGACTGTGTCAAATGCCTTGCTAAAGTCTAGGTAGACCATATCTACAGCACCTCCCTGGTCTACTACTTTGGTTACCCAGTCAAAGAACTCTATCAGATTCATCTGACATGACCTTCCCACTGTGAATCCATGCTGCCTCGGGTCCTGTGTCCCGCTGACCTCTAGGTACTCAACAGTTCTTTCTTTCAGTAGTGATTCATTCATTTTCCCTACCGCTGAGATTAAACTAACAGGGCTATAGTTTCCTGCCTCTGCCTTGCTCCCACTTTTGTGAAGAGGAATCACATCTGCCCTCCTCCAATCCTCAGGTACCACGCCATCCTCCCATATTTGTTAAAAAGGGTAGTCAGTGGTGTCACCAGGTCTCTCCTTAATTCTTTTAGAATTCTGGGGTGAATCCCATCAGGCCCCATTGCTTTGTCCACCTTGAGTTTTAGGAGTTTTGTCAGGACCCTTTCTTCTGTGAATGGACTGTTATCGACCCCCCTGTCCAGAGTGCTTTTATTGCTTGCGTTAGGTACCTCCCCCTCTTCTTCTTTTGTGAATACTGAGCAAAAGTATTCATTCAGTATTTCTGCTTTTCCACTGTCATCCTTTCCCTACCTCCCTTCCCCTTTAGTAAGCCTCACTATCCCTCCCTTGGTCTTCCTTCTCTCCCTGACATACCTATCAAAGGTTTTATCCCCCTTCTTAACAGAGTTGGCTATCTTTTCCTCAGTTTGGGCCTTCACTATTCTGACTGCCTTCCTCGCTTCCTTCTATTTTAACTGATACAGTTCTCTGTCCTGCTCATTCTGTGATTCCTTATACTTCCGGATTGCTATCTTTTTCTCCTTAACCTTTCCTGCCACCTCTTTTGAGAACCATAGTGGTTGTTTACTTCATTTTGTTTTATTTGCTTCACACAAAGACTTTATGCCTCTGTGAAGGCAGTTTCAATTTTCTCACATTGTTCTTCTACCCCTCCTTCCTGCCCCTTTGCTAGTGCATTCCTTAGGCACTCACCCATTTTGCCAAAGTCAGCCCTCCAAAAGTCCAGTACTTTTGTCTTGGTATGGCTTGACTCTTCAGATGTGTTTATCATGAACCACACTGTTTGGTGGTTGCTAGTTCCCAGGTGGCTATCCACTTCTTAATCTGTGATCATCTCACCATCTCCATTTGAGAGTACCAGGTCTAAGGCTGCTCCCACCTGAGTGGGTTCCAGCGCTAGCTGTCTAAGGCATGCCCCCTGCAGAGCATCAAGAATGATCCCGCTTTTGGATATAGCTGCAGCACATGTGCTCCAGTTAACATCTGGCATATTCAGGTCCCCCATCAACAATATCTCCCCTTTTTCTGCCATTCTAAGGATGCCTTCTATAATTTCTTTGTCCATTTCCTCCCTCTGAGATGGGGGTCTGTATACAACCCCCATGCGGATTGTGGTGCCATTACCTGTCTTTAAGGTGACCCACAGTGCCTCCTCTCTTCCCCGTTTCCCCTTTAGTTCTGTTGCATGAGTCAGTACAAAATAAGTCCATAGTCTATGGTATCAAATGCTGAAAAGAGACAGAGGATGACAAGAACTGACTGCTCTCCTTTATCCCTTGCCCTGAGCAAGTCATTATGCACCCTAAACAATGCAGTCTCTATACTGTGCTTTGACCTAAACCCAGACTGGACAGGCTCATAGATATCAAAGGTTATGAGGTGTGCTCAAGTTGCAACACAACTACCTTCTTAATAACCTTGCCTAAAAAACAGCAAGTTAGAGACAGGTTAGTAATTTGCCAAGATATCCAGATCCAATGATGGTTTTTACAAGAAGGGCTTCACCAATGCATTTTTCAGTGCAGGTGGGAAGATTCCCTGTGATAAGGAACACCTGATAATCTTGGCGAACACTGGGCCCAGTAGTGTGACACAACCCACTAGTAGCCAGGTTGGGCCTGGGTCCAGTTCACAATATGTTGGTCACAACTTTGAGATCACCTCCACAGTCTCCATCATCACCAGCTGAAACTCCCCCCAGGACCACTGACTGCTAATGAGTCATGGTGGCTCAGCACTCTTGGGCCATAACAACTCACTTAGTGAGATCAAGGACCTAACAGAGGACACAGCATTTGAAAGGAACTGAGCAAACTCCCCACACTTAGCAATTGAAAAAAAACCTTAATGGGCTCCAGACAGGCAAGATGAAGATGCCTGTCTACTGCCTGAAAAAGCTGAGCAGGTCAGTTCCTTCTGGCCACAATCTCCTGGACAGAAATTCTGTCTTCTTATGGGAGATTCCCCATTGATAGTCACTGTAGTGAATATTCAAAGCCAGTTTGTCCTCCACAGCCCCCAATCTTTTCCAACAATGCTCCGGCCTCTGCCCCTTTGTTTTCATCCCTCTCAGCTCACTGTCAAACCACGGCAAGCCAAGGTGACAAACCAGTGAGCATACACGGACTGGCTCTTTGAGGTTGAAGGCTTCACCTATGCCCTATTATAGGCTGCCACTGCTTCCTCTGCACTCCCAGCACACGCAGTCAACAAACCCAGATAGTTCAGCACTGCCATAAGTCCATCTGGCTAAAGCCCTCGCAGAGGGTGGTACTTGACCATCTCTACGGGGTGTGGACTACATAGGGGTGCCCTGAAGTTGAATCTAATGGCACAGTGATCCCACCAGCTGATTGGGTCAATCCTGAGGTTCTTCCACCTCAAGCTCCAGGTGGAACATCAAGTCAAAGGCATGATTTGTCGGTGAGTTGCAGCAGCAACTGCTTGTCCTAACCTCAAGGATTTCAGTCTCTAAAGGAAATCTTGCCCAAAATGCAAGAGTTTGTCATCAGCTCAGGCACTGAAATCATCCAAGAGAATCCACCTCTGTGACTTCCATGGCCAAGCATTGAATGGGTATGGAGTCTAAACACCCCTCTCAACTATGTGGTGGTCCCTCCGTGATATGGTTCATTGAGGCACATTTTTGGGGCAGAGTGGGGTAGCAGTCACCGTGATCTTCCATGCTGTACCTTTCATGTGGATAAACAGAGGACTTCAGTTTCCAGTGTTATCAGTCCGGCACCTGTCATAAGCAGTAACACACACACTCTGAATAAAAAAGTCATCTATGTTAATTTGATGAACACAACAACATTCATTACCAAAGTGTTCTGGACTTTTATCCTGTATGCTTTGATAATGCAGTATAAGCCACAGTTTTCCTAATCTTCCCACAGTTTGAGGGACAGTGTCTCACATCTGGGTGATGGCTGACAAGATATGCCCTTAAAACTGACTAGCATAAGGATTACAGTACATATATGATGAAAATCAGTGACTTTTCCAGCTTTTGGCAACTCTTCTGACAGCATCTGATCACATTTTTGGAAAATAGATGTCTAAATACACAAGTCTGAAACATCACAGAAAACGGAGGATTTGTCCTTGTCAAGATAAATCTAGAAAAGGTGACATCTACAGTATACATTTAATGCATTAATCTTCACATCTAGACCTCCAAAATGTACTCGTCAGAAAAAAAGCCTTTCTCTTAAAAAAATCTTTCTATAGACATATTCTTAATCTAATTTTACCCACAAGTCTGTCAGCCTTTAGTCTTTGCTTGTGGCCCTAATTTGTGGTGCCTTGGTCCCAGCCAGATGGTGGCACAGTGGCAACACTCTATGCTGTCACCAGGGAGTCTCAGGTCCGGCAGCAGACATAGGTGCTTATGAGTAGGATCACTCATCACCATGCCAGTCACTGACAGAACGTTCAGGGAAACTGACTGCAGAGGCATCTGTTATGACTTTCAAGAGGGAGAGAAAAAAGAGGGACTGTCACGCAAGGAAAGAAATTAAAATGATAAAACTTAGTCTTAAAACACAATAGTTTTTCCTTAAGGGCAATTAAAATTTTCAAATAACGAAAATCACAATGAATGGAAAAGAAGAATAAAGCTTTGAAGCCCATCTGTCTTTAAAAAGAACAACATTTATATTTGGACTGAGCAGAACTAAGGTTTTACTGGTATTCATATCATGTATAATGGGATGATTTGTTAAAGTTTCTATGTAGAAGTCAAATATTATGGATTCTATAGAGAATAATGCGTGGGCGACCTTGCACAACAGTGGTATGTTACCATTGAAGGGTTCTGATGACATCACAGTGACCGCAAGAGTGTAGCTTGAGAGGTTCCTCATGTCATTAGAACCTCAAGATGGAAACAGATGCGGTGTGCATGATTGCCTTTGTGTTATTTTGTATAGTATAAGGTTTAAAACATAAAATAAAAAATGTGACTTTTTTCTTTCTAAGAAATCTGTTAGATGTTTCATTAAAAAGTTTAATTATCTAAAATAAACCCCCCTCCGCTGCTCAACCCCCCCCCCCCAGGTGAGGGGTGAGTTTCTGTTTGTGTTTTTGTTTGCCTGTTAAATAATGAAACAAAAGAAGAGTTTGTGTTAGCAAATGATCTGGGTTCAGTGTTTGTGTGGGGAAAATTAAAGGAAAACAGCAGCTGGCATGAGTTTCCAAGCTGATTACAAAAGCTGTTGCACCACAAAAGGGTAAATCAGCATCCTATGACCTTTGAACTGTGGTACAACCTAGAGAATAACTAACTCCTCAGTGTTAAGAACAAGCAGGTTCTCCACACTGAGTTGGTGTGGTGATCTCCTTGGTATAAGAGTGAAGCTAAGGTGCCCTATGGCGTCATCACACTAATGAGGTGTGGAACACTTAGCATTTTTCACTCTATATGACACAACAGAAAGCATGTTTCCCAAACAGTAAATATGAAGCAGTGCATGAGGCTAGTTAGTGCAGCTGTGTGTGTGTGTGTGTGTGTGTGCGGGGGGTAGTTCAGCTCATCCTCCATTCATTACTAAGGCTGGAGAGTGCGAGTGATTATGGCACCTGAGGAAAGTTATTTTTCACTTTCTAAATTGTAAAGAACAACTTTTCAAAATCAAAGCTTTTTAATTAGGATGGAATTTCATGCACAGCAAGGAATAACCATAGTAATCCTTCCATGAATAACTTTCAAATGGCAGATAGTTCTGGCAGGCAACTGCTCTGGTAATAAATAACATTCAAATACACATTTCTGCAGCATTTTGGGACCACTACAATGCCTGTGTCACTGCAGGTTGTGCTGTGTGGACAGCAACAGAGCTGAATTGGGAATGTTGAATCATGCTGGCAGTGGGGAACAAAAATGCTTTATGCATTTTCATGCATAATGTGGACACTCCTCATAACTCACAGCATTTGCTGGGCAGAGTACAGTGCAAAAAAAGGCTGGCCTGCTAGTACAGCAGTAGTGCTACCACTCAAGATGCTGGCAATCTGGGTTTGGGAACATGCCTGTGACATCAGGGGCCCACAAGGGAGAGGGGATTGAGTATCCCAAGTGGAGGGAGGGAGGGATGCTGTCTTCACTGTAATACTGGCATGTGGGTGACCAGAGGTGGCTGTGCAGCAAGACACTGAGAGGGGGGGTGGGAGAGAACACCAACTGGGGAAACCCCACTGTCATGCACTACATGAGCATACACATTGGCCCCCCGTCAAGTGTTGGCATCTTCCAGAGGATCAGGGGAAAAAACAGAAAGCGGCCCACTTATGGCTTCCTAAGGACTCCAGTATATATGGGCTGGCCCTCACATTCTCAGTATGGTTATTGATGATGTGGGTGTATGTCCCTGTTGTAACATATCCCTAAACTGCAACAAAGAAAAACTCTCAGCAGTGCACCAATCTTCCAATGCAGCCTTTTGTTATGGAGCACCACAACAAGTGTGGATGCACCAGACAACAGATCAGGCTTGTGTAGTACACTTTGAGATGCAAAATAGCCCCAGATTAATGGTAGGTGTAAACATGGTTAGTGTTCTTGATGTGTGACATATTTTGTGTTAGGCAGGCGCAGATACAGCAGGTCTCTTACCAGGCTGCAGCAGTTGAATACCAAGATGTACTAGGGGAAACTAATTGAATGGCTTGTTCTTATAAGACAAAATGAACCCCTGCTTTAGCTATTCAGTTATGAACCAGCATTACCACTCTATGTATGTGTATCTCAGGTGTGCATTTTCCATGGATTTCCTAATGATAAATCTTCATCAGTATCTTTACTGTTTTTCTAATTGTTTTATCCCCTCTGGAGTTGTCCTACTTGGGACAACTGGTAACATCCAGGCCACAACACTTTTAGACAGCTTTTTTTGTGAAGTGCAGGGCCCTAAGAGTACCAGCAGCCTTCATTTAATTCACAAAAGTTGCTAAACCCGGCTCAGTCCGGCTTCAGAGCCAAACACAGTACAATATCGGCTCTTGCCAAAGTAACTACAGACTGGCAAATGGCCTTAGACTCTAAGAAGCATGTATTTGCTCTCTTCCTTGATCTAAGTAAGGCCTTCAATACTGTGGATCATACCATCATGCTTACTGCACTGGGTAACATAGGACTTGATAGTTCTGCCATTAAATGGTTCACCAGCTACCTAACCAATAGGTTACAACAAGTCAAAGCCATAGGAGATCTGTCCCCACAAAAATCCTTGTTACGAGGAGTCCCACAAGGCTCCATCCTGGGCCCTATCCTCTTTGCAATATACATCAATAATCTGGACTCGCAGCTGGGCACAGCAAATGTGCACTTATTCGCAGATGATACTGTACTCTATACCACAAATTCATCTTTGGATCTGGCCCATGAGTACTTATAGAAAGACTTCGTCACCCTCCAATACAACCTTCTCACTCATAAGCTCCTCCTCAACGCCAAAAAGACTAAAGCAATGATTCTCTCAGCAAAGTCTACTTCCAGATGTCCACATATCACACAGATCCGAACACTCTTAGATGAATCCCTTGAAGTAGTTGATACCTTTAAATACCTGGGGTTTGGGCTGGATAACAAGCTCAACTTTCTGTGCCACTTAAATGAAACCTTAAAGAAACTAAGACAGCGATTAGGTTTATTCTATCGCATTAAACACCTACTCTCGTTAGAAGCCAGAATGAGACTAGTACAAACTACATTCCTACCTATACTGGACTACGCTGACTTCCTTTACAGTCATTGCCCATCAACGATGCTAAACAACTGGACACACTTTACCACCGGGCTTTAAGACTTATCTTAAATCTACCCCGTAGGCACATCACTGTCGTCTATACCAGGTTTCGGGATGGACCTCACTCTCAACTAGAAGAAAAAGGAATGCTCTCCTCTGGTTTTTTAGAGCATTATCTGATAACCTCCCTGCATACATCTCGAACATCTTCAAACGGGCTAAAAGTTCCTATGGCCTGAGACGCTTCTCCTTAATCTGCTTCCAGATTCCTAGAGTGAAAACTACCCTTGGTTCAACTTCTCACTTCCATCACTTTGGCACACTATGCAAGACTTATTAAAATTATCCTCACTTCCAAGCATTTTCACATTCAAAGCTCTATTAACGGATTATCTGAAGGAATCATGCAACTGTTTCAGATGCCGATGACCCCTAAGCCTCGGGTGCCACACTCAAATCCTACGCCTAAGTATCTCATCCACCCCCACATTCCTAACAACAGAAACCTAGGACATACAAGCTAGTTCCCTTAATCCAAGATGACCCTGCCTATTCTCTACCTTTTACCTATTCTGGCCTCCCTTTTGGCTGCCTACTCTTTCACCCCAATTTCTACCCTATTCCTTAATACCTCCTTATTTTTTATCATTTAGGTATTAGCTCTTACTCAGCGGAGACTATATGGGATTGTTGTCTCTTCTTATTTCAGTAAAGCTTATCATTATGTACCTTTGCATGTTAATTATGTTGACCAGTATGTATAGGCCCATATTGACCAGCACCTTCACAATGTTTTTTCTTTTTTTTTTTGCACCGTTGTCCACCGTAATTGTAATCTTATGAAGTGTACTGTATTGTATTTATGCCCAAGACCACCTTTAAAATGAGCTTGCTCAATGGTGTTTATGCCTGGTTAAATAAAGTGATTGATTGATTGATTGATTGATTTAGATGGCCGTGGTTGGGATTTTTTCCCCCTAGTTTTCACCCTTGACCTCTCATCTTTACTGCTGGTGCCACCCAGTGTCACTATGAATTTAAAAGCACACAGCATCACCCTCTGAAGTGGGTGACACCTCTTCGGCCTCCCACAGGAGTGGTTGTGTCCACAGAATCCAGCTCCACAATGCACCAGCTGAGGAAGCATTGCCACTGACCACTGACCATTGATGCCCAATTGGTGCCCAACTGCAGACATCCTGTGCACAGTCCCTAACTTTGGTTGTCCATATGGCAGTGTTTTGAGGTATCCAAGGGCCTTCTTTTGGCCCCTCTTTATCATTATTTTGAAGCAGGTAAGTATCTGAAACTGGATCATCCACAGCCAAGTTGGTGTGAAGCAACACTACACTAGAGGTGCAAAAGTGACTGAAAAAAGAATAAAGCCCCCTCAACATTGGGGTTCAGTATCATGGTCCATCATAAACTTTGCCTGTGAAATACAAGGTGCTCACCTTCCCTCATGTGCAGATGCTCTCAGCTGCCCAAATAGTTGCTTTGCCATTGGCTCTGAGGGCAGCTGTTAACCTGCTTCCCAGTGTATGTGCACACCTTCCAGTTGCACAAAGAATGACCTTGCTATTGGCCCTAAGGGTGGCTGTTCACCTGCCCCACCCCTTAGCAGGAGGAGGGGTGCTGCAGAGGTGACCCTTATTACTGAGGTAAGAGACAGCAGGAGCAAAGGGATGAAAAAAATGCCTTTGCCTCGGAAGCCAGGCACACACACCTATATAATGCAGCTGTGATCACTGTGTGTGTCTATGAAATGTTGATCTGCTTCATGAATGTCTCTGCTGGCTGAGCCTGAGATGTGCTGTGGCTGTAAGACTCAGAAGAACTATTGATGATGCTGACTGACACTGGAAGGACTGCAAGTGAATGTGCCTGCGTTGTGTGTGCCCAGCTCCTGGGAAATTACATTTTATTAAAAGTACAATTACTAAATGGGTTTGGGCAGGTCTCAGCAGATGAGAAAGGTGCCATGGATGTCTATGGGTGCTGAACACAGAAACATAATTTGTTGCCAGTCTGTCTCCACAGACCCTAACTGGTCGTCAGCGACCCTTCCTCCTCCCTGCCCATTACCTAATATTCCCTACATCTATCCCACACATGCTTGAAGCCCTTAAGTGTTTTTGCCTCCACCCCTTCCACTGGCAATCTATTTTAGATGTCCACCACTTTTTCAGTGTAGAAGTACTTTCTCAAATCCCTCCTTAACCCCCCCCCATATTCATTGCATGCCTTCTGGTGCTGCTGCATTACTGGCCCACTCTGGTTGTCAGTTAAAATACACATTTTTTTTGCGCCCCTCTTCCCAAGATCTGAGCCAGGTAAACACCCTAGCAAGGGATGTGTGAGGACTGTCTATTGTCAAAGTGAAGAAAGGGGTCACACAATATGGGGGCTCATCCAGGATTTGTGGGGGTCAGGTTGCCAGTAAGAAATGGCATGGGGTGGTGAATTTGGTGGCTTTGCACCCATAAGAGGAAGAACTAGCTGTAAAGGCAAGTGGTTGCAAGCTGTGGTTCGAGCGGTGAAGAATATAAATGAGTTCAGTTGCAGTTCAAAATCATTCCCAGAGAGCCTTGGAATATGCTCGAATGAGAGAGAGAAAGTGTGCCCTAATTTGCATGGTGTTGAGTGATTGGCTGAACCATTAAGCCCCGCCCTTTGGACTGTGTTCTATGCCAGTGGGGATGGGCAGAGCTGTTTGGGAAGTCAGAGCTCGTGGAGCAGCAGAGTTTGCAAGGACTTCAGACCTAGCTGGAAATCTCTTTTTGAATTTGGACTTAATAAAGTTCACTCGGTTTATACATTGGGTGTAACCCCTTTTCGTGGGAAGTCATCAGTCCTGTTTTGTGGGTGTAACAAACCCGGGGAGTTGGTTGTTTTTTTATAATTAAAATTTTATTGTTCTTTCAACGACCACTATTACAACCACACAGCCATATTAGTATTACAGAGAAAGCATGAAATCTTGATTCTAACATACAAACTTTGGGCATAATGCTTTCAGCCGGAATAACAACAATCAATAATAACTACCCCAAAACCCACAACCCATCCCCCCCCCATCCCACACCACAATTGTAAGAGATAGGAGGGAGGGTGCAGAATAACCGTAGGTTAAAGGTGCTTGCTTAAAGAACCAAATCTTCTTAACTAGACGGTCTCCAAGTCAACAGAAAATGCTCCAACTGGCTCCATAAAGAAGCAAAGTACTCTCGTTTACCCCTCATATCTGCTATATGTTTTTCAAGTTGTATAGCCAGCGCACATTCCCTGTGCCACTCGACCAATGTTGGGACCTTATCCGAGGACCAATGTCTAAGGATTAACAACTTCGTTACAGCTGAGACCAGGGAGACTCGCGCTCTCCAGGCTTTGGGAGTGGCCGCGGGGAAGGCGCCCAGTAACTAAATCTCAGGGGCATCCAATCTGGGAGAGCCAAGGATGGGGCCCAGCAGGGTTCCACAGATCTCCAAAGCCTTTGAATCTCAGGGCACTGCCATAATAAGTGGTATAAGGTTCCGTCTTCTTTTTTGCACTTCCCACAAAGAGGTGAGCGAAGCGCACCACTTCTATATAAATGGGTGGGAGTCAAGTATAGGTGGTTCATAATGTTAAAATGTATCAATCTTAGCCTGTCTTGCTTAATATATCTATATGCTGTGCTCCAAAGTGCTTGCCATACTCTCGAGGAGGCACTTATATTCAGGGCCTCTACCCAATAATAACATATTCCGGAGGGGAGTCTGTGATCCCATTCTTGGAGAAGTCTGTGGACCTTGGCTACTGCGTGCTGTTGCTTTGCTGTCATTAAAAGGGTGTGGACATTTACCCTTCCCTCATCAGCCAAACAAACCGAAGAGAAGACCTGGGTCAAAGCCTTACTGACCTGTAGCCATTTATAAAAATCGATATCCGTAAGACCCCATTTTTTTTTGGACCTCAAATGGACAAGGTCTATCCTGATTCCAAAATCAGCTACCATCAAATTGCTTATCTGAGGCCAGAAAGCTACAGAAACAGGAGAACCATCAATTTTAATTTGTGGATTATCTAAAATGGGTTGGGAACCACATGACCACCAGTGGGCCCCAAAATAACGTTGCAACTGATGATAGGCTCTAAAGGACCATCCCATAGGGTTATTTTTAAAAGATTTGGGTAAACTAGTCAAAGGGGCGAACAGTAATGCATATAAAGAACATTTAGCCCTCTTCGCCAGAACCCGTTCAATGTCCAACCAGAGAGGGGTATAAGCTACTCTTGTCAGGTCCTCCTTCCAAAAGGCCACTTTACTAACATGTTGGGCTAGGTAATACATAAAGAGGGAAGGGGCAGCCAATCCACCTTTAAACTTAGGAGCCGTGAGTTTAAAATATGATCGACGGGTAGCTTTACTTTGCCACAGAAAAGAATTAAATAACTTCTGTAGCTTCAAAAACCAGTTCTTAGGTAGGTAGGTTCCTAACATGTCTAAAGGATAAAGAACCTTTGGAAGAACCATCATCTTTATAAGATTCAACCTACCTCATAAGGATAAGGAAACTGTGCCCCATCTATTAAGATCTTCAGAGATCTCTTGCACTATGGGGCCTAAATTATCTCTAAACATTTGAGTGAAATTCGCATTGATGTGTATACCCAAGTATGTAATGGATTTGGTTTCCCATGCAACACCTAAATCCTGTAAGCCAGCTCTCCTCATGAGGTGATTTAGAGGGAAAACTTTGGTTTTAGCACAGTTTAATTTATATGAAGATACTCTAGAGAAGCAAATAATCTCTTTAGTATAGATGGGATTGAGGTCCCTGGGTTTTCTATATGTAATAGCACTTCATCTGCATATGCCGAGCATACATAACTAGATTCCCTATTTGTATACCTTTCAATCAAAGGATTCTTCATAAGCCCTCGCAGTAATGGCTCTAGATACAGGTTAAATAATAAAAGGGGACAAGGGCAACCCCTGCCTAGTGCCAGCTCCAACTTGAAGGCGATTGACAGAAAACCATTACATTTCACCCTGCCGAAGGGCAAGAATATAGGATTCTGATCCAACTTAGGAAATTTGGGGAATACCAAAAGCCGAGAGGAGGCAAATAAAAAGGCCAAGATACTCGATCAAAGGCCTTTTCGCATCGAGTAGATAAAAAGTGCCGCTGGGATTTTGGAATCTTTAGCTACTGCAATAAGATGGATAAGCTTCCTCATATGGTCATGGATAATCTCCCTTTCATAAACCCCACTTGTTCCCTGCACACGAGTCGATCCATCACCTTGACAGTCTATTAGCCAAAATTTTTAAGTATTTTAATGTCGGTATTAAGAAGCTATGTCACGGTAGCTGTCTAAACTAGATGGATCCTTACCCGTTTTAAAAATTAGGAATTGTATCCTCCAAGAAACCCGAGTCAGAGATACCAGAATTGAACCAGAACATGAAAGTATCTAGTAAAATTGGTGAGATATCCGCAGAAAAGCTTTGTAAAATTACTCCGGAAACCATCGCCTGGAGATTTATCAGCAGGCAACTGATGGATAACCTGGTGTATCTCAGAGATTACAATTGGCTTCTAAGATCTTGACTCGGCCTCTGACAACTTTGGCAAGTACGCTTCATTTAAGTAAGCTGCAATTTCTGAATCAGAAGAACTAGAGTCGGGTTTCTGTGTATATAATTTCTGGAAGTATTCCCTGAAAATTTTTGAAATTTCTCTCTGTACAGATCTGATCCCCTTGATCTACTCGAACACCTGCTATGAACTGTGATGAATCAATTTGTTTTACACGCCATGCTAGGAGTTTGCTAGCTTTTTCTCCTATATCTAAATATTGCAGCTTAGCTCGAGAAAGAGCAAGTTCTGCTTGTTGGAAGACTATTTCCGAGTATTGGGCCTGTAATTGGTGTAACTTGATCAACTCGGATTCAGTTGAGGTACGGGATAGACTGTGTTCCAACCTTTGAATAGAAGATAACACAGAGTCCAACCTGTGCCTCTGCTCCCGCTTCTTCCTAGATGCCATCTTAATCAACTCTCCTCTCAGTGAGCATTTTAAGGCAGCCCATATCAAATCTTTTTGAATAATGGAATCTCTATTGTCTGCCATAAAGTGTAGGGGAGTTGGTTGTTGCAGTCAGGGGCATCCCGTGTGTCAAAGTGTGCTCAGTGTAGAGCAATCATGTCTGTTTGAGCAGGACAGAAGAAAAGTTTGAAAATAGCTGGACTATGAGTATTATAAATCAAATATACTTTAGAAATGTTGCAAACTGCTAAAGGGGCAAATGTAATAATTGCAGACCATTGGGCCATAGGGCTGGGGACGAAGAGTAGTCTAATATTGTAAATGCAGGTTGCAAAGGTGCAGCGCACACCAAAACAGTGTGGGAATCTTGGAAATTTGTTGGCAGGCAATGGCAGGCAGGGGCTCAGGGAAGATGGACTGTGAGGCCTAGTTGTAGCACAGTAAACTGAAGCCCAGTGTGCAAAGGGTCCGAAGTGCAGTAAAGCATTGTGAGCAAAATGTTGAAATAGCAATCCACCTCTTGACGTCTTTAGGAAATATGAACTAAAAAATAAAATTCAGTGCACATTTAAATTGCAAAGAATGGGTGTGGGGGATGGGCAACAAAATGCACTGCCCCCCTCATAATTAGCTATACCATTCATAAGGCATTCTAAGATAGGGAAAGTGTGTGAGAGTTAAGATCAGTGCAACAAACTACAGTTCAAGTTGTGTTTGTTTTGCAGCATCCAGAAAAGATGGACAGTGGCGAAGAGATGATGTTGCCCTCAAAACGTGCACACCTGGTTCAGCCAGAAGAAGAGGGAGCTTAAAAAGTTAGAAGAAGATAGTGGATATTTTGGAGCACCAGACAATGTGGCATTACCTAGGTGGCCTGTGAATGTGTATGTAGTATGCTTCCATCATGGGAGGGACGTTTTACCAGTATCTTACTGTTGGGCATGTCAAGAGACGTATGGGCTGAGCCAACCATTGAGGCCTGCTTGGAAACAAGTCAGCTGCACCTGATTCACAGCTGGGTCAGATGTTAATACTGTATTGTCTGAAGAAGAGGACTAAGAAGAGTTCAGTGAGGAGTGGCTACAGCAGCTGCCCCATAGAACTGTCACCTCTGGTTCGGAAACCAGCTCGCCAGGTGAGGAAAAGCCTGGGAAGGTCCAGACAAGGGAAAAGTCACTGGTTTGCATGGCCACCCGACAGGACCAAGAAGCAGAGCTGGGGAACAGCATGCAGTGGGATTCCCTGACATTGTCTCCAGTGGGAGAAGCAGTAATGCTCAAGGTAGCGCCTGGTGTCCATTAGCAAGCCAAAGATTCTGGAATGGGAGAACAACCCCAAGATACTGCCCTGCCCACTGTCATCAATACCATTACTGCCACCGCTTTTCCCGTTGAATCCTTGACAGCTGAGGAAGAGGAGGAAGATAGTAGTGTCCTGCCCATTTGGGACAGACACCTAGGGTGACAAGATTTGGCCACAACCCAGCTGAGCTGGGGAGCATCATCTGCCCAAGAGCAGTAAGGAGGAGAGAGTAATACGAAGAAAGGTGGAACACATTTTCAGAGAAGAATATCTGTACCTGCCATGGTGGGCCTGGTACAAAATTGAGGACTTCTGTGAAGCATGGCTCACAAAGGAGGCCATGGTAATAGTCAGGGGCTGAAGATACCTGTGGACTCCTGCAGGAGCTGCAGAGAAGGTGTGAATAACTCATCAAAATGTGGAGGATTGGACACACTCTATGCACTGATGCAGTAATTTGCATAGATAAAGAGGGGAGACAAGTGGGTCACACTTCACCTATGAGATGACCAGATATCACCATTGTGTACTGGCCATATACTGATTGGTATTCCTGAAGAAATTTACTGAATAGTCCAGACTGGCACCTCAACAGAGCCTGATATACAAAGTTGCCATGTTGGCAAAGAATGGAAAAGAATGTAACCCATGGTCGGGGGGGGGGGCACATTCTGCAAGGCATCGGCTGAAGAGGATGATGACTTGCCACTGCATCCTCATCGCTCAAGTAAGAAGAGAGATAAGTCTTCACCACAGTCCAGTTCCAACTCCAGTAGCAGAGGTCATGAGAGGGATTGGAGTAATGAGGTCTGCATGCAGTAGTTCTGGCCACAGGAGGAAGTACCAACTGGCAGCAGTCATGAGTTCCAGTGTCATCCTACATGTCAGAACTGGTAGGGTCAAGTTTTTGTTATTTCTTGTTATACATGTTCCTGTACAGTGATCACACCTCCAAGGAGAAATGTGGATAGTATGCCATCTTGGCCCTTCTGGACATTGTACCTGGACATTTCCAGCAGGCATTGTGCCTTGTTTCAGAGGACTCTGGAAATGTTCACTATCTGACTGCCAGAGACACATTTTTTTTCTGGGAAGTCCCAGCCTCAAGGACGTTTCTGTTTAGATGGACTAATTGGGCTCCCTTTCCCCCAATGTTTTATATCATTTTGCATACAAGCACACCAAAATAATAATTACAAATTATTTATAAAAAAACCTTTTTTACAAACTTTAGAGCCAAGTAGTATGTAGTTGTACAGGTATTCTTTTGCATGATGTTTTGCAGGTGCACCTGAAGAAGAAGATCCGGATGACTCTACCAAAGCATCCATGGATGCTTCAGGGACTGTTTTTAGAACTGTTCTACTAATGGTAAAAAGGGATGTCCAGTTATTGTATAACAAACTAGCTCCAAAAATGGCTTCACCTGTTTCTCAGACATACTTCTAGTGCCAAGGGCTAGCGGATTAAGACAAAATAAAATCAAGGCCATAAAAGAATGGCTAAGAAATTGAACCCTCGAAAAAGGCCTGAAGTGTCTTATCCATTGGGAGACCTTTGGAAATAACTATGGTTTATATTGCTGTGATGGTCTCTATTTAAATAAAAAAGGTAGTACACTCTTAGGCAAGAAAATTGAAAAGTACATATCCCCTATTTTAAACTAGATACTCAGGGGAGATGTGAAACTAGGGCTCATACCATTAGTGGAATTAAGGTCAGCAATTTATCCCAAGGTTATGGGTTTTTAATGGTGAATGCCAGGAGTCTCAACATCCTAAAAAAGGGTGAACTTGAACTCACATTAGCCAGGGATAGCATCAATTTTGCTGCCATAAGTGAAACCTGGTGGAATGAGACTAGTTTCTGGTCGCAAGAAATTCCGGGGTTTAAGCTCCTTTTTAAAAACAGAATCAATAAGAAAGGTGGTGTCGTTTATATCTAAGCAAAGCAGATTCATGAGGTTGTTGAGACTACATTAATTAGTAATAATGACATAGAAAGTATTTGGATCAAACTACAATTAAAAAATAATAAACCTATTATTATTGGTAACTGCTACAGACCCCCACAATGTACATTAGAGTATAATGAAGCACTCCATGAAGAAATAACTATGGCTGCTAACTCCCAGGATGCCATCATCAAGGGCAGTTTTTTTAATTTAATATACTTTATTATTTTATAAACATACAGTCATATATGGTGACAGTCTGGACCTAACCATGGTCTGCCATAAGTTACACTTGTGACATATGTAATATAGGAGAACATATAAAAAGAAAATACATAAACAAATACCTACAAAGAAAAAGACACAAACATATTTCACTAAAAACTACCTCCCAAGAGACATGGTTCTGGGTATGGAAATATCATGGCAAAACAATATACTGTATCAGCAATCAGCAGCAAACATCAAAAAAAACAAATATTCAGAGAGACAGTGTAAAGATGGCCTTGGGAAAATAAATCTGAGTTCCTAGGAAAGAATATTAACTTTTACGAAGAGGAACAAGCAATTATGAGGGCTTCCAATTTACCCCACTTTTTGGTATACACTGGGGATTGATGTCTCTGACTAGCAATTGTTTTCTCCACTCTGAGATTGAACAGAATTTCAACTAACCATTCGGAGTAAGTAACGGTTTCCTGGTCAAGCCAGTGTCTGAGAATCAATTTCTTCGCAGAAAGTGCTATAATGTATGGTAGAACGCTGTTAGCCTTAGGAAATCATCATTTCCTAAGGTTGTTATACCATCGATGTGACGTAGTAATGTTGTTAACCTATCGATGCTACGTCACATCGATAGGTTAACAACGGGGATCGGTCTGCGCATGTGCGTGCCTTTTTTTACACTCGGGAACTGACGGGTGCATGCAGCAGTAAGGGAAGGACTGAACAGCTGCAGCGGTGACTCTATTTCATAAAGTAAGGAGCCGTTTTCCCTTTTTCTTGGGACCATACACTATAAAAAACAATGTATGGTCCTTCTATCGGCAACCGGTTAATGTTAACCGTCTTGAGGTTGCCATGGCGATGTAAACCTCTCAGACTTCACTCTTGAGGTTTACACGGGTTGCCCTGGCAACCTCTCGATAGTTAACAGACTGGTTACCATACATTATCCTCTATATTAGTGATAGGTGGAATCTCCTCTCTAACACTGGTAAGTCTGCCACCTTTCCTAGCACACAAATTTCTGGGGTAAAGTATTCTTGTAATCCTAAAAGTGGGTCCAGAGTCATTTGAATCCTTTCCCAAAGAGGTGTAACTTTAGGACATTCCCATAGAATATGAAAAAGGGGACCTTCAGCTCTACCACATCTAGAGCAAAGATTATCGGGAAGTTTCCCTATCCTGTGAAAGTGTTGTAGTGTATAATAAATGTTGTGCAAGATATAAAACTACATAAGACATAGTTTATCATTAGTGATGAAGCGGTACATGTCTTCCCATAGCTTATCCCAATTAAAGGAGGAATCCGGAAAAGTGGAGGTCTGGTATTCTGATTTCCCTGTTGCCTTCAGAAACAGCTGGTCAAATAAACATGAAACCAGGTGGGAGACAGCATGGGGTTGGGATACTAATGTGGTGACTTGGGTAAGAAAATCGTTGCGGTCAACATCCCATGTATTAGGACCAAACCAAGCAATTAACATGTGTCGAAGCTGGAGAGTCTTAAAAATACTGCTTGTGGGGAAGTGGAACTGGAATAGAAGTTCCCGGCTGCCAGGGATTAATCCCCTGACAAGAAGCTGGGACACCAATTTACCTTGCAGTTCCAGGAAATTCAGGCCAGACAACATATCTCCACCTATTTTGAAGTTTGGGTTACCCAAAAGAGGTTATGAAATATCTCGGGAGTTATCATACCGCATACCTTTGCATAGCTGAGATTGTACCAGTAGGGAAGTATCAATTACTGTATTTTTAAGAATGGCAGGTAGATTATTCCGAATCACATAAAACAGACTAACCGGAGTGATACCCAACTGCTGTATTTTCTGTATTTCAATTTGGAGCCAGATTGGGGTGTAATGAGATTCTGGACCTCCTGTAAACCATCTTGCATACTTGGAAAGGTGGTTAGCCAGGTAGTATATATAAAAGTTAGGGAGTTTTAGCCCACCTAAATGCTTAGGAGCCCCCAGTTTAGAAAAGGCCCTTCGAGGGTGTTTACCCTTCCATATGAAACGAATAATGATAGAGTGGAGTCTTTCAAACCATCTGCGGGGAGAAAAACATTTAACATATTCAGGGGGTAAAATACCTGGGGGAGGATGTTCATCTAGACCATGCAGGTACATGCCTGAAGGGAAAGGTAAAGGAGATTCCACCTATCAAGATCTTGTTTGATGGCAGCTACTATTTTACTTAAAGTAAGTTGCTTCACTAACGTTTGGCTCTGGGATAAAATAATACCAAGATATTTCAAGCTCATCACCCAGGTCAGCCCTAAGTAGGCATACTCGGCAAGGACAGTTTTGGTATTCAGGGGCATAATTGTGTTTTTTTCTACATCAAGTTTGTATCTGGAGAATGTCCCAAATTTGGCAATTATGCGAAGCACTTCTGGTACGGACGAATACAAATTGGAAAGATGTAATAAGGTATCATCTGCATAAACAGAGACTTGAAGATCAAAGGCACCCACTGGAATGCCTGTGATTAAAGGGGAATATGTAAGCAGACAAATTAGGGGTTCCAAATATAGGTTAAAAAGGAGAGGAGATGAGGGCATCCCTGCTGAGTGCCTGAGAAGAGAGAGTAACCTTTAGAAAGTATGTCATTACAGAGTACCTTCGCTCGCAGGTTGGTGTATAGAACCCGAGTCCATTCTATGAAACTTTTGGGGAAACCAAATTTTTCCAACACCAAGAACATAAAATCCCACCTAACCCTGTCGAATGCCTTCTCCACGTCTAGGGGAAACCAAGGCCATAGGCAAATATGTTCTTCCAGACACGGAGAAGACATGCAAGAGTTTCCTCAGATGATATGTTGAGGATCTCCCCCTCATAAAACCTATTTGTTCTGGTCCGATCAGACCATCCCACACTTTCATTATCCTGAATGAAAGAATTTTAGCAAATAATTTCATGTCATAGTGCATAAGGGAAATGGATCTATAATTAATGGTTTTATCTTTGGGTTTATCAGGTTTAGGCAAAGCAATGATTATTGCCTCTAACAGGGAATGGTCTGTAATACCCTCCTGACAGAAGAAGGTAAATAATCGGTGCAGAATAGGTGCCAGCTCATTTGCTAGTGGCTTATAAAAATCATAGGGAAAGCCATCCGGTCCCAGAGCTTTATCAAACGGGAGAAAAATTATGGCCTCCAGAAGTTCCTGGATAGAAATGGGTTGGTCTAACAGTGCTTTTTGTTCTGGGGTTAGGTAGGGCAACTGGACGGAATTCAAATAGGCTTGTATCAGCTCTAAGGAAGGAGAGGCAGCTTGGGTCGAGTATAACTCACTATAAAAGGCATCAAATTCCTGAGCAATCTCCAGAGGGGAAGTTTTATGGGTCCCATACGTAGGGGATAGAATAGTCTGGATCAGCCTAGAGGCTTTCTGTTCCCTGAGATGAAGCGCTAACAGATGACCAGCGTTCTCATCTTGATCCACATATGTCAAATGAGTTTTAAGCATGGTGCATTCGGCCTTCTCTCTGAGACCTCAGAATATTGATGTCTGAGTTTAGACAGGGTGGTCTGTTTAGGCTCAGAGGAGTCTAGAAACAGCTCTTGCTCAATGATTCTTATACGGTACAACAAACCCTTTAAATGGGTCTCTTGTCTCCTTTTTCTAGTTGTAGCAATACAAATAAACTCCCCTCTTAGGGCACACTTAAGGGAACACCACATTTTAGCATAGTCTGGAATGGAGCCCTTATTATAATTCAAATATTGGCTAGTAAACATTTTTATTTCCTCTAACACCTGAGGCACTTTCAGCAGTTGAGTATTAAGCTTCCAAGTGTGGTCTTTCTTAATATTAGGAGTGGGGGAATATTCCAACCAGACTGGGAAGTGGGCTGATAGAACTCGGCTGCTATCCCACTGTCTGTTACTCTTGGTAAAGAGGTTATACTAAGTAAAAGAAGTCTATTCAGGAGTACGACTTATGGACAGGGGAGTAAAATGTATATTGGTGTTCGATGGGGTGCATGATTCTCCATGGAGCGCATAAACCTCCCATATCTACTAGTTCATGCAGGGCCAACTGGGTGGGAGAGAGGCACCTAGAGCTCTATTGGGACCGATCAAGGTCCATGGTCATGGTCACGTTCCAATCTGCAGCAAGAAGGGCAGGCAAGTGAACATAAGGGGCAATCAGGGTGAGAAGATGAGAAAAGAAATCAGGGAAGGGTATATTCGGCCCATAAATACTTCCCAAAAGCATCTCTGATTGTTCAAGTATGTCATGTAACAAAATATAATGTCCGAGTGTATCAATAATACTATATTTTTTACTGAAGTTAACCCCTTTAAAAAACAATATCGCCACTCCTCTTTGTTGGGTAGTGTTACCTCCAGCAAACACCTGGCCCACATTGTGCAGGCAGAAAACAAGCTGTTCAGTGGACAAGAGGTGTGTTTCTTGTAAAAACGCAACTTTACACTGAGGAAACTGTAAATGTTTAAGAATTTGGTATCTCTTACCCTTTGCCCTCGCACCTTTAATATTCCACAAGATATATCTCATCGATAAGTGATTCTATATGGTGGATTCAAAGGGGCTGAAGTGATATGGTTCATAGAAAACACACTTCAGATTCCCTGAAATCTCATGTCCCCATCCCCCATCCCCAAACATACAAACCCCCTCTGTGTTCCCCTCCCCCCAAACAACAGAACCTGCATTACCCCTGTCCCTGGTACTGTAACATTCATGTTGAACTTAACCTGCAGGGTCTGATCCCCTCAGTCCTAATGACCAATGCTCCATCACAAACCAGCACTTGAAGCAACACCTTCCCTAGTGAAAATTCCCTTCCCCCCGAACTAGAACACTAACCGTCTTGTACAGTCCATGTAGTAATTTATGTAACTTGTCAGAATTTCTAATCTATATAACATACTGTAAAGAGAATCTTACCATTAGGAAAGGAAGAATAGTATTAATAATATCTTGCACCACAAGGCCCCTTCCAGGCTACCAACTATGAAACAAATCCTAATTGAAGAATGTGTGTTGTAAAACCTTCAACCTTTGGAATAACAATATTTGTTAGACAAAACTTTATAGGCTAGACAAGAAAAAGTAGTCATGTGCCCCATTAAAATGAGAAAAAGTCATAAAGAGCAAATACAATAATAAAATAGTAATAATAAAATAATAATAATAATAATAATAATAATAAAAGGATCTCCCTTTCCGATCACCCAATGCTTAAAGGGGGCGGGTAATATTTATATACAGGGACCCCCAGCCTAACGTCTAGACATTAACCAAAAAGGAAGGTTTATGTTCACCCAGTATATTGCGGGGGCAAAATGAGGCATATTGGGACCAAATTACGGTGAACTGCTCTGCTGATAACCTTGAAACTACAGAGATCATGGTGTCCGAAAATTTACAGTCTACCGTAAAAACTAAAAAGTAAAACACACAAATGAGCATGGCACCATATCTATTACTGATTGGACCCCATTGTCATCGGGCGTGGAGGTCATGGGCCACGGTATTCAGATTCCCATCCTGAATTGACCCAGGCAAGCCACAACTTAATTAGGGGTTCAGGGGTCTAATGTTTGAAATACAATGTCTGTGGACTGCAAAAATCAAGGGAAATGCTGGGGACTTCCAAACATGTACTGACTTGCATCTTTATCCAAGATAGATTCTCTGGCTGAACATACAGTACAGGTGGGATGTGTACCCGCATACCAGAGTTTTTAGCTGAGACGCTGATTACAAATCTGGCAGTCAGTAACTGGAGGACTCTGATAGTGTCTCGAGTTTAAAGTAGATCCCCATATTTAGGCAATGTTGCAAACTAATAACTTGAGCGACTCACCGTGCTAGAGGTAGCTCCAAAAAGTAAAAGGAAAACCCCGCAGAGCGACAGTAGGTTAATGGCCCATTATAAATTAACAAACAAATTGTGAACAAGTCGCCCAGGAAAAAAGTTTAGCTCAGGCCAAGACGAGGCAAATCTGGGTTGCGTGGTGTGGTCTCTAGTTCTGGCTAGCAAAGTAGACATGTCTCCATTTTCATGGGAGCCACCTAAATGAGGTACTGAAATGCACATTTTGATTTAAATACTGCATCAAGCTCAGAATCTCAGCCAGGTTGAACCAAAGTCACTTGAACAGGACTGGGAACCAGGCTTTTAGTGACCCAGTGGCTTGCTCCAAACTATCAAAGTTGTGCCAGACATCTTTGTGTAATACTTGCAAGATTGCAGGGTATTTCATCCTATACTTCACCCCTGCCGCAATCACTTTTGTGACCATCGGGTGTATCTCAGTGAGCTTCAAACGTACCGATTTTGGAAGATCTTGGGCTATTCTGATCTGGCAGCCTTCCCAGAGTAGTTTCTGTAGCTCATGCACTTTATTTAAGATATACTGCTTGTTGAGGAAGTTGAGCAGTTGAAAAATTAGAGGCCTCAGAGGAGATCCCAAAGTAGCAGCTGGGTGGAGAGACCTATGGGCCTGCTCTACAATACAGTCCAATCCATTCGGGGATGGGCCAGCAATTTTTGAGCAAAACTTCTGCACAAACATCACTGGCGCTGACCCTTCTTCCCCCTCAGGGAGGCCCAGTATCACCAGGTTGTTTCTTCGGAAACCTCCCTTCTAGGTCTTCCGACTTGGATTCCATGGATTTAATACTGTGCCAGAGCTGGGCCATGTCTGGGTATACTTGAGCCCTCCAGTCATCTAACAAGGAAATCCTGGCTTCATTGTCACTGGTTCATCTGGTAAGAACATCCAGGGAAGACTTTACATTTTGTATATCAAGCACTAAGATGTCTAGTGCTGTTTTTAGAGGGGATAGTCCTTCCAAGATTTGTGCCTCCGTTAGAGCAGCCTGGGGGCTTGTAGTAATATCTGTCCCATATTCTTGCGCCTTAGAGCGCTTCACTGTTTTCTGTATGGTCAGTGTTGTTGGTGGTGTGTGGCGTGGCAGCGTGTCTGTCATTTCTGTATCCATTTTTAGTGCTTTTTGAAATGAAGAGCCACTAGCCAGGCTTCAGTAGTCCGCGGCATGCCAGAATTGCAAGACAAATTGTTCAGGTTAGTGTATGTTAACGTAGATAAACCAGTTAGAGGGAGCTCTGGAAGGCACATCTGCTCAAGCAGCCATCACATCATGTGTCTGGATGATCATCATGGGCAATTTTAACTAACTAGGGATAGACTCGATCAAGCTAAGCTGTAACGTTACTACCCAGTCAGCCTTTCTAAACTCGATATTAGAGTTGGATCTTGAGCAGAAGGTCACAATACCCACAAGGGAAAACAATATTTTAGATCTAGTTTTGACAAATTCAAATGACTTAATAACAGACATCACTGTGTTGGTAACCCTGGGAACAAGTGATCACAATATGGTGACCTTCCCATATCGGGTTGAACAGGAAATCGATAAAAGGAACATCTGAACCAAAAATTACAATAAAGCTGATTTCTAAAATATGGAAAAAAATATTAGACTAAAATTAAATGGAATACGAAAGGACTTGTCCGTCGAGGAATGCTTGTCCATTGAGGAATGCTGGTCTTGTATTCTAAACATCATGAAAAAACATAGAGGAGTGGTATGTGCCAAATAAATTGATAAATAACAACAAAGGAAAGGTTCCTCTATGGATGACCAAACAATTAAAAAGACAAATAAAAAAGAAAGAACTAGCATGCAGGTGCTATAAGAAACAAAATACTAATAATACCAGGTTAAGATATCAGGAAGAGTTAAAGGCAACTAAATACCTAATTAAAAGGGAAAGGTGAAACCTGGAGTTCAAGATAGCTACTACAAAAGATAACCAAAAAAGCTTCTTCGCATACATTAACAACATGAAGATGGGAAATACATCAATAGGTCCATTGATCTGTAGTGATTTAACAACAAATAACTCCACGAGATGACAAACATGTTTAATGACTATTTTTGTACAGTTTTCAATAAAAAAAATTACCTACCATACCAAAGCATTACAGCACTAACAAATACAGAGGCATTCACTATGTCTGAAGCTCTTAAAGCCCTAGATTCTCTTAAACCCAATTCTGCCCATGGCGTAGATGATATACATCGATGTATTTTAAAGGTACTATCACAATCAATGTGTGTTCCTCTAATGATTCTTTATAACAAGTCTATAACATCAGGAATGGTTCCATCTGACTGGAAAAGAGCAGTAGTCAGCCTCATACATAAGAAGGAGAGGCGAGCAATACCAGGGAATTATAGGCCCATAAGCCTCACCTCCATCCCCGGAAAAGTTCTGGAGAGGCTAATAAAAGCAAGATTTCACAAGAAGACATCTAGTAGGGGGCTCTTAGATCTGACTCACACAGTTTCGTCAAGGTATGTTCTGCACAACAAACAACATAGTCTTCTACGAGGATATCAGTACTGCTTTGGACAATGAATTACAGATTGATATAATATACCTGGATTTTGGAAAGGCGTTTGACGCCGTTCCAAACCCTGAACTAATAGATAAACTTAACAAACTTGGATTTAGCAAATATTTAGTCCATTTGGGTTCCTTCTTGGCTGTCAAACAGATCACAGCATGCCGAATATCTAGGGTGGGGCAGGTCACTAGTGGGGTGCCTCAGGGATCTGTTCTTAGACCGATTCTATTTAGTTACTTTATCCATGACCTCCATCATGGTTTGTCCAACAAAATAGTGAAATTTGCAGACAATATGAAAATCTGTTCTGTAATGGACACATTGACAACACACCAAACTTCAATGCAAGGATCTGAAAATCATTGAAAACTGGAGTATAATAAATAAAATGGAGTTTAACTCAAGTAAATGCATGGTACTGCATATGGATAGACACAATCCAAACTATATGTATAACTTAAGAGGACATGTCCTATCACCAGTAACATCAGAAAGGATCTGGGTATCTATATTGACAACTCCTTTAACCGGCACCCATATGTTAGATATATAACCCAGCAGGCAAATACATTTATAAATATTATTAAGAGAGGTTTCACAATCAGAGATGAAAACTGCTTAATGCACCTTTATAGAAACTATGTTCGACCACAAGTGGAATATGGTTCCCCTCTTTGGTTACCATATCTGATCAAGGACATCAAATTCATAGAAGGGGTACAATGGTGGGCAACCAAATTAATCCCCAGGTTGCGATAAAAACCAAATGAGTGTAGACTGGAGAAATTAAGATTAATGAGCCTTGAGCAGAGAAGAACTAGGGGTGATCTACTTCAACTATATCAGATGTTGAACAATCCTGATTTCAATAATATGGGCTATTTCACTTTCAAAGATAAAGCACTAAACCTTTGGTCCCATGGCAGACAAATGAATATCCTAAAAGCAAGAACAAAAAAAATGAAAAACTATTTTTCAATAAGGGCCACCAGAACTTGAAACAAAGTCCCCCACAATATTGTAAATATCTCCAGTTTTAATATTTTTAAGGCTGAAGTAGACACGTTCCTGAGGATAATCTAAACTGGATACCCACAGAGAGTGGGAGACAGTGTCATGGGCTCACATTTTCTTCTGTTTTAATGTACCAAGTAACCAAGTAATGGTTTTAAATGTTTTAACATGTACTGTTATGAATTGTTTTTATAGGTGAAAATTTAGTAGTTAGTTTAGGAAATGCATAGCAGTCTATTGTGTATATCCTTAACAGGTGCTAATGTCTTTTTACTTTCCAAGTTTTGGAAAGGAGATGGTTTGGGTACCCCTGTGGCATAGCATAGTGAGTAATGCCTAGCTGGAAGGTTCACTAGTAAGCACCTGGTGTTGAAACAGATGAATACCTAATTGGGGATGGGCTGGTGACCCCACCAATGGTGGTAAGTGGTCAGTCCTGTTCCATCAGGAAGGTACCTCAGCTAGTCAGACATACTACTATGAGGGATCCCATAGTTAGCTGATTGGAGGTAGCTATAGCATGGCTTCCATGTCCTCTGTGGTGACCTGCCTATGCTGAACATAGGTTGGGGGGTGGGCCAGCACCTATGTTAGGGCACCGGGGGGGGGGGGCTTTTGTAGTCCAAAGCCCTTGCTGCAGACAGCAAGGTTTTCTGGATGTGATGAGTGTAACCCCTGGGTTCCCCTTAGGGTTACTAGAACCCTATTAGTTAGTGGAGTTTTAGGTAGGCATGCTGGGGTGCAAATAGTTAAACTTCTAGGGCTCCCTTGGTAGCTTCTTTCAATCACTCTGGGCAGAGGTTCCAAGTGGGAGTGGCTTTTGCAACAGCATAAACCACAATAGAATGCTGCTGTGTTAGTCAGTTTTTCTGCCTCAGAGCAGCACAGTACAGCTCTGATTGCTGACTTAGGAGAGCCTTGCAAGAGGTGTCACCTCTCTCCTGACCCTTTTTAGGCTCTAGTCAATCCACAGAGAGACCTGTATTGAGTCATGGTGGTGGCCAGTTTCTGGAATGGCCAGGTTCTATGTTTCTTGCCCTATCTCTCAGGGAATTCCTACTTGTTGGGACAATTTTACCTCATGAATTATCAGAGGACTGTTTTACTACTCAAATAGTGCTTTCACAGTTATGAATTCATTTGGAAAAAGAGTTGCCTCCCCTCTGCCTAGAATTTGGAGCTACACACTCACTTTTGTCTGCGATATGAGGAGAAGACCTTTTCTCAGTTTTGGTTATGTTTTCTGGAACTGTTCTCCCAAATTTGAGGACATGCTTTGTCTGGTAAAATACTTTGTTGAGATGGAATTTTGGAAAAGAGGAGAACCCAGCGTTGCCTACTCCTGGGACATGTGAACCCAGTGTTGTTCACTTTCTTGAAGAGAATGGAATCTGGTAAACTGTGAACCCAGTGTTGTTCACACTCAATTTGGAAAAGCTGTGTCCTGTGTCCATAACCCAAAACAGGGATGGATGGAAACCTTGTTTCTTGTACTCTCTAAGGTGGGAAGGGGGACCTGAACAAATGAACTCAGAGTAAATCACTACTGAGGATTTGTGGACTTTGTTGTACCTGTTCTGCACCTTCAGCCCCTGTAGGCAAATTTCTGGCAGTACATCATGTCAGAATAAAATGTGCTACTTGACTGTAGTTCTGCTTGTGGACATTCATCCATGTGTGAACTGTGTGATTCAATGATGCCCCCCAATGCCATGGCCCACCCCTATTCGCGGTTAAAATATAAATGTTTTGGTCCAGCCCAGTGGCACTGAGGGTTGAGGTGCTGGAAGCCACACCTTGTTCCACGCCAGTGACCCGGGTTTGGGAATGGATGCGGACTGCTGGGGGTCAGCAGGCGAGGAGAGTGATTGAGCATCCAAGGGACTGTTCTCCCTCTCTGGGAAGGGGGGTCTTCAGCTTTCAGTGTGCTTGTAGCCCTAGTGAAGGCTGGGGGGTGGTGTGCTGGGATGATAATACACAGGGGTGAGCTGGGGGCACAGTGCCAGGAGGGAGCACGTATAGAAGTGTGTGCACTCCCCATTGGCATCATTGCACACCCCACTTACGCTGGCACAGAAAAAGGGGAAAAATGGTGAATGGTCACAGCTGCTTGATGGCCATCTACAGGGACACCCAGCTTCTGGGGCATCACTGTATATTGGATCCGGTCTCAGCTGGAGAGTGTGGGGGCTCTCCACTGCCCCACCGCGGGGGTAAGCTGTGGTGATGATAGCAGTGAGGGTTCCACAGGGATCTGGGAGTGGATCTGATGGTGGCTGGATGGAGAGGATGCATGGATGTGGAAGCAGACCGGGAGCCAGGTAGAAAAAGGATTAACAAAAAAAAAAAAAAATATATATATATATATATATATATGTTTTTTGTGTGCCCTTCCTCCTGAGATCCAAGCTATGTAAACACCCTAATAAGGGGAGTGTGAGGACTGTCTGTTGTCAAAGTGAAGAAAGGGGTCACACATAGAAACATAATTTGTTGCCAGAAAAGGACTGCTAGGCCCACCCAGTCTGCCCAGATGGTCCTTGCCTAGTCTGTGTCCACAGACCCTAACTGATCTTCTGCAATCCTTCATCCTCCCTGCCCATTTCCAGATATTCTCCTTTGTCTATCCCACACATGCTTGAAGCCCCTTAGTGTTTTTGCCTCCACCTCTTCCACTGGCAGTCTATTCCAGACATCTGCTACTTTTTTCAGTGAAATAGTACCTTCTCATATCCCTCCTAAATTCTCCCCACCCAGCTTAATTGCATGCCTTCTGTGATGCTGCTCTTCATCACTTGAAAGAGACTCCCCTCCCCTCCTGCATCCTGTTCACCCCTGCGAGGTACTTGTAGGTCTGTATCATGTCCCCTCTCGTTCTCCTGTCTTCCAGGGTTTATATGTCGAGATCCCTTAGTCTCTCCTCATACGGTTTTTGGTGCAGCTCATGAACCATTTTAGGTGCCCTCCTCTAGAGAGCTTCTACCATGTCTATGTCTTTTTTGAGGTGTGGCCTCCAGAACTGGACTCAATACTCCAGGTGAGGTCTCACCAGCATGTGATATAGTGGCAACACCACCTCCTTCCCCCAACCAAAGATACCTCTTCCTATGCATCCCAGCATCTCAATGGCCCTACCCACTGTTTTGTCACACTGCCCTGCCACTTTGAGGACATCAGATATGATAACTCCGAGGTCCATTTCCTGCTTAAGGGCTGACAGCACTTCCCCCCATCCTATACTCAGTTCTTGGGTTGCTATACCACCGGTGCATGATTTTGCACATTTTCCATTGAACCCCAACTTCCATGCTCTTGACCACTCCTCAAGCTTCCCAAGATCCCTAAACATTCTTTTCACCCCTTCTTCATTGTCCACCCTATAACATAATTTGTCATCATCTGCAAAAAGGCATACCTTCCCTTCCAGTTCATCGGCAATGTCACCTATGATGACACTGAAGGGACCAGTCCCAGTACTGAGCCTTATGGCACCCTGCTGTTCACTCTTCCCTCATTAGAGTAAGTGTCATTAGCCACCACCCACTGTCACCTATCTATTAACCAGTTTCTAACCCAATTCACCATTTTAGATGCACCCCCTAGGCTGCTCAGTTTCTTAATCAGTCTCCCTTGCAGCGCAGTGTTGAAGGCCTTGCTAAAGTCCAGATAGGCCATGTACACTGCCCTCCTTGATCCATTTCCCCAATCAACCAGTCAGAGAACTTAATTATATTCATCTGCTATGACCTCCCCCCCCATGAATCTACCCTGCCTTTGGTGTTGTCGCCCACTGGATTCTATATACTCTACCAACATGTCCTTTAACAGTGTTTCAATTTATTTCCCCACTACTGAGGTAAGACTTACTGGCCTAAAGTTACTAGCCTCTTCCCTACTGCTGCCCTTATTCAGATGTATACATCTGCTCTCCTGCAGTCCTCTGGAACCATGCCTGATTCCAGTGATCTATTAAATAAGGCCATTAGTATGGAAGCCAGCACCTCCCCTGAGTTCTTTCAGTACCATTGGGTGCATCCTGTCCAGTCCCATAACCTTGTCCATTTTCAGAACTCAAGTCCCTTCAGGACTCTTTCTTCTAACAATAGACTTGAATCTGCCTCCCCTCCCCCTTTGTTCCTGCTTATCACTGGTGGTCCGCCCCCACTGTGAAGACGGAGCAGAAGTATCCATTCATGATATCTACTTTTTCATTGTCCTCTTCTGCGAAGTCATCCTCTGCTGCCCTCCTTATCCTTGCTATCCTCTTCTAGCTGAAGTACCTCTGAAGTCTTATCCCCATTTGCTACCACTTTGGCTCTCCTTTCCACTCTCTGTGCCTTTGTTCTCCTCACTGCCTTACCTGCTTTCTTCTGTTTTATCTGGTACACCTCCCTGTCTTCCTCCTGTGCATTTCCTTATACCTCCTGAATGCCACCTTTTTTCCCTTCACCAGTGTAGCCACTTCCCTAGAGTACCATAATGGTATATTTTTCCTTTTGCTTTCACTCACTTCTTTCACATAGATGCTGGCTACCTTAATTGTACCCTCCCTTATTTTTTCCACTATTCCTCTACCACTTCCTGTCATCCCCTCCTACACTAGGCAGTTTCTGAGGATCTCCTATTTCCTTAAAATCCACCCTCCTAAAGTCCAGAACCCTTGTCCTCATGTGGTTTGCCTCTGCTCTCATCTTAATGTATTTATTTAAGTCTTTGGTAACCAGATAGGTGCACTGATCTAGGGGACTGTTTTCAGGCATATGTAGCAACTGCCAACAGAAACGATCACATGGCAAGGCTTTTGACTATTTTGCACTGCAGCAATATTATGCCAGAAACAGCAACTCTCCTTGGGCTTAAACAAACACTGACAGGCAACAGGAACAGATGTGCAACTTAATATGACACTGACAAGGCTTGCTATTATTATTCTGCAGCAGTAATATCACAAGAGAGCAAAATGCTACTTCTTGATTTGTGCCAGCTTGTTAAAATCTGGCTTCAGTGAGGTGACTGGCTAAATTTAGGCAATTCTCTGAAATTCATTGGTGAGCCTGTTTCTAGCATCAGTCTTGGTTACATTCATCACCAAGAAGCTGGATTCACAGGTATAGGTTGATCCAAACATTGAGAGCACCGGGGAGGGGGGAGTTGTTTGAGGTTTGGATACTTTTCTGCGCGTCCAGGTAATGTGTCCAGAATGTAATGATGTCACTCTTCTTGAATTCTCTTTCAGCAGTTCTGATGTCTGCAGGTTGGCTAGCTCCAGCTGTAGCTCACCCTCATTTATGACTGGGAGGACCTCATATGTTTGAGATGTGAAGTCACCCTCAGGTGATATTTGGCATGCCAAAATCTGCAGATCTTGTGTTAAAGTTGTCCTGTTGAAGGAAGCCTGTCATGAAGGGAGTGACCACATTATCTGCTGCTAGTGCTACAGTAGCAGCCACAGACACTGCCAGCTATTTTCCGAAATGTCTGTGATATTTCCAGAAATATCTCCTGCTTTCTGCATTTCCACAGTAGGGGCAGCAGAGAGAAACTTCAGAAATTTTGCAAAGTATCTGGAAATAGCTGGCAATGTATGTGGCTACTACTGTAGTTGGTGGTTGAGCAATTGCAACAGCTTCCAGGAGTTCAAATCAGAGATAAATATGTCCAGCTTCTACAAAAAAGTTTACAGCTTCTCATCAAGGTCACTGATTGTCTTGTTCCGGCCTTGCAGCTGCAGATTCATGGTATTCAGGTGGCCAAATATGTCACAGAAGAACGCTATATTGGCCATAAATTCATTTTCTTCCAGAATGAGCAGGAAATCATCAGCCTTTCTGAGTGTGATTTGCTGCAGGAACTCAGCAACCTGACCCTTGAGCTTGCAGAAGCGTGCCAGTGATGCACCTTTATTGAGCCAGCGAACGTCATTGTGGAGACGATCTTCATGGCTTGCAGAGGACTCAGCAATCAGCTTGCAAAATAGTCTGTGCTGAAGACTTCAGGAAGCTCCAATGAAATTTATTATTTTCATCACTATCTCCATGACATCTTTCGGTTCCCCACTGATCCTGGCACACAGCACACTTTGCTGCATGAGGCAGTGCAGTGCTTTCATATGTGATGCTGCTTCAGCCATTCATGCTGCTAGGCCCCTCTGCCTGCCCACCATTGACGGTGCTCCATCTGTCACCAGAAAGCTAATCTTGCTGAGGGAGAGTCCATGTTTTTGAAAGACTGCTGTCAGTTTCTCTAAGATGACAAATCCAGTGATGTTTGTTTCCAGGGTGATCAAACCCAGGAGTTCCTCTCTGAACAACTTGGCCATCAAAGTATCTTATGTACAGACACAGCTGCGCTATGTCCCTATTGTCCGTTGATTCATCAATGGCCAGGGATACAAACTCAGCACCTGTCAGTCCATTCAATGATAAATGGAGCTCTTCATCATCCAGTGCCAGGACACACTTCAGTATGGTGGTGTTTGACAAGGGAACTTCTTTGAAAGCATTCATGACTGCTGTCTTTGGTTTCTCATCTGGTGCCACTTCCTCCAGAACTGCCAGCACACATTGCTTCACTGTTTCTGTAGTAGTAGTAGTAATAATTTTTATTTATAAGATGTATATGAAAAGGATAGGTGGTGCAAGCTCCATTGAGCTAAAGGCTAAAAGCTCATTTCCAAGGAGGTCCTGATTTTACATACATAATATTGCACTTATAAGTTACAATAAGTACAATACATACAAAAATTCAACATTTGTCACAAATTGCAAACTTACTGCAAATACATCATACATACATCCTATAGGACAGTCAAAAATGTACGAATCAACAAATTTGAAATAGAAAATATATCTCTTCCAACAATGTGCCACTCCCTGCAGCAATGCAAAGGTATTGCTGATTTCTCATAATACCATCTTTTTATTGGTGCTATATCTATAGTGCAATTTGCATTGCGCAGAGGAATAGGCACAGAGTTCCACAACACTGGTCCCCATACCAAACCACTGACCTACCTATATTTAAGCCATATTTTGCAATTATATATTCTAAACCATAAGCAGACCTTAAACTTTCTCTTGTTTTCTTAATTGTAAAATATTTCTGAATATAGGGAGGCACTTTTCCTTTCTGCACTTTAAACATAAATGCTAAGAGGTGCCGCTTTCTCATATCCCTTAATCTCATCCAGTTTAATGATTTATACAGTTCACAGTGATGACTTCTCCTGGGGGCATCGAGGATGAAACGAGCCAGCCTGTTATACATAGTATCCAGTTTGGCTAGTTCTACCCCTGCGGCCCCCCCATAGAACATATCTCTATAGTCATATACTGGGAGCACCATGGTGCCTACTACCCTCTGCCTTGTAGCATTGGACATAAAATATTTAAGTTTATGCAACATAACCAGTTTTTTACCTATGTTCAATATTAAGGTGTCCAAATGTAAGTTCCAGTTCAGATTTTGATCTACACTAACTACAAGATACTTATACTTACTAACTTGTTGTATCTGGACCCCTTCTAAAGAATAAATCTTTAACTCATCTTTCTTATTTTCATTACGAGTGAATAACATTGATTGGGTGTTTTTTTGTATTTAAACATAGCTTATCTTCTCTAAAAAAAAGGCCTGCAGATGATTAAAAGCCTCTTGTAACTTATTCTGTATGTCAGTGGTATTTTTCCTCCTCTATGTAAATCACAGTGTCATCTGCGTAAATGTGGTAATTTATTGTAGAGTCCAAAAAATGTAAATTGTTTCTGAATCAGTGAATGACTTCTTGCATGCCAGAATCCAGGCCACACAAAGGGAAGCTGCCATAGCCTTCTCTTGCTGTGATGCAGTAGTAGTGAGAATCCTACTGCCATAATTGTACAATACAATCAGAGTCTCGATCTCCGAGCACCTTGCCTCAGACCTCAGTGGATAAGTGTCACTGAAAGCTTGGTGGTTTGTCTGAAAGTGGCACCTCAGAACAAGTAGTCACAGGTCCATTCCTCTTTAAAAGATGTGTTTTCTGCATCTATTTTATGGTTTTTGCCTGACAGAGCCATTGTAGCAGACTATTTTCCCCTGACTCATTGTGGGGAATACTAACTGCGAGGCAGATGTACTGCAGGGCAACACACAGTATGGAGTGAGTGCCACTCATTCACCTAGGTGACAGGGATTGGCGAACTCTGCACAGGTGTACAGTGGTGCTCCAATCAGGGTGCACATTTTGGGATCCACTTCTGGTTTTGTCCAGTCAGTTTACCCACCGTTATGCCACGTACTTTCATTTTGGCTTATTATTATTTTCAACATAATTGCAGCTAATTATGTGAGTAGTAGTCTGTTGTACAGGTATACTGCATAGGCGATCACATCCCAAATGAAAACAGAAGTGAAAACAGATCCTGCTTAAGAGGAATGGACACACCACCTTGAGACAATCCACCAACATAAATAACTGGTTACGTCTCTGGTGTTTAAAAAAGGGATCTGGATGCATTACACACTGGAAGGACTTCCTCGAAAGACCACGTCTTTTTTTCTTGGGATTGGTTACATCTTAGTAAACATGGTAGTAATTTACTAGGGAGGTGATTTGAACGTTACATCACAAATCATTTAAACTAGTAATAGGGGGGAGGATGTAACCTCCAATTATCTGAATACTTACTCCACATCTGGCTCATCTTTCCTTTTCAGGCAGACATGAGGCTACAAGATTTTAACTGCTAATGCCAGAAGTTTAAACAAGCATAAAAAACTAGAATTAGAAGCAATTATGGTACAGAACAATATTCATATTGCTGCTATTACAGAAACCTGGTGGGACCCCATGTCTGATTGGATGAGGGACATCCCTGGGTATAATCTTTACCAACAGGACAGGAAACATCAGTTAGCAGGGGGAGTATGCTTCTCCATACACATGTAACCTCCCTGTTACCTGGGGTTACTAGAATCCCAGTAAGACCTAGTGGTAGGCAGGGAAGGCAGCTTGTGAAACTCCAGTTAAATGGATTTCACACTGTCTCACTCTGTTCTCAGTCTCAGCTGAGACTGAGGGATGACATCACCATAGAACTTTTGCAGCTGCATGAGCCACATTGGAATCTGCAGTTGGGAGTTAGGTTAGAATGTTGGGGAGTTTTGAACACAGTTGTGTGTGAGCAGTCTTGAAGAGAGCAGCACAGCAGTCTGTGGACAGGTTCTTTGAGCCTAAAGCTCTGATATAGAGCTACTCCAGGGGAGGTGTGTGTTTCAACCAAAAGAGGAACACAGTAAGCTGTTTGTGAAGTGGTGGAGACTGCTGTTACTGGTCCCTGTGCTCCATCCCTGAGGGGATGGGGGTAGAAAGGTTTGCCTGTCATTCCAGGGGCAACCCTCCTGGTTCCAGCTAGGGAAGAAGCTGCCTTATTCTAAATTGTGCTGCTGCAACAGAATCTGTGAGGAATCGCCTGTGGGGCACCTGCAACCAAAAGGTGAGTTCGCTCTAACATAGGGCCAATGTTTTCATCTGAACTGTTGTAAAGTGGGGATTGGACTGCTTAATCAGTGGGAGGCCTAGAGGAGTAGGCTAAGCCAAGTAGAAGTATGTTCAAGTCCAGCACAATGGGAAAGCCAAGACATGTAGAGGAAATGTGACAGGCATTTACCCTTTAATCTACATTGCCAAGCTTTACAGAAAGAGATGTTTAAGTATGTTCAAGTCTAGCACAATGGGAAAGCCAAGACATGTAGAGGAAATGTGCCATGCATTTACCCTTTAATCTACATTGCCAAACTTTATAGAAAGAGATGTTTAATGTCCAGAGAGATGGCCGGGTATGAATTGTGGAAGTGAGAGGTGGGAGACCCTCCATCAGTAACCAAATTCACCTCTTCGGATTTGCTCTGTGGCACTTTTACTTTCTCTCAGGTACTAGGCCAGTGCCTGAGGAAAGTACCCAGACGTGGGATTAAAAGGAAGTTTCCCTTATGGAGTCAAAGGCTCTTAGGTGGTTTAGGGAGCCACCAGAAAATGTGTCCATGTCAAATGGAAGGTGTTCGAGTGGCTGGCAGGGGAACCGAGCCAGGGAAATCCCAGAATAGTGTACAAGTTCGGGTTGTATACCCAAAGCAGCATGCAAGTCTGGGCTGTGTGCCTGGTGGGTTCAGAGCCTGAGGGCTGAAGTGTTGAGGAAGTGTTCTGATTCTTTTTAATCTGCATTACCAGAAGTGTAGCCCCATGGGGGTCCATCTATGCTTTGTTTTGTTCTGCTTGGATGTGAATAAAGCCACACTTTAGAATCCCTTTTCTGGTATTGGACATTAAAGTTATTGCTTCCTGTGTTCAGATTTACTTGGGTGCCCCTGTGCAGAGTAGCCAAACCTAGCCTTTGTGCCGAGTAACCTGTTCCTTCCCGAACCCAGTCCCCCACCTGGTACTGCTGTCAGATTCAAACAGCATACCACCTGTCATATGCAAAAAGGCAGGGGTGAGGGGTTACACACAATTCTATTTCATCACACATAGTCCAACCCTCACTTACGGTAGAATTTTCACTAGAAACCATCTGGGTCAAGCTAATTTTTTCAGAACGAACTTTGATGTTGATTGGTAATTGTTACTGACCTCTATCAGCCACTATACAATACAATACAGCCTTAATGGATGAAATAACATCTATATCTAACAATGGGATGTAATTATATTAGGTGATTTCAACCTCCCAGGTTGTATTTGGACCAATTACTCTGGCAAAAATGAAGTAGAAATACTTTTTGCTGAAATTTGTGTTTTAAATGGTTTAGACCAGTTTGTAACTGAACCAACAAGGGGTAATAACATTCTAGATTTAATCCTAACTAACATAGAAAATGAGATCTCAGATATTTACACAATTGGCCCATTAGGCAATAGTGGCCATGATATAATCATATGTCAGTCTACTATGGGGTGACAAAAAATTATCTGCGGCACAAAGGTTAAAAATTATCATAAGGCAGATTTTGCTAGTATACAACAACGTCTCTCTGAACTTAACTGGGACAATATATTGTTAAATAAAACAGCCAATAATGCTTGAGTTACCTTTAAGAAAGTATTACTGAAAATAGAAAATGATTATGTCCTGACTAAGGAAAAATATAATAATAAAGGAAAAGTGCCTAACTGACTTACCAGTAAGGTCAAAAAACAAATTAAGATTAAACACAAGGCCAATGCCAGGTTTAAAAATAATAAAACAGATACTAATAAACTGGTTTATCATGAAGCAAAAAGGGAGCTAAAAAATGAATAAGGCAGATTAAAGAAGGTATTACATTTAAGATTGCACACTCCAAAGATAATAAATGTCTGTATTCATATATAAACTCTAACTGCAGGAATTGAATTAAGGCTGTGATCCCAACAACTGATAATAATAACATAATAGATAATGATAAACTGGTAGCAGACAAATTAAATGATACTTCTGTTCTGTATTTCCCCCCTCCAAAATCAGGGCACTAATGTGTTTGAATTTGATCAAGTAGTTGAGGTTCCATTTCCCCCAGGAGGTTCATATGGTGCTCACCCAAATAAACGGTTCATCATGTCCAGGACCTGATAATATCATTTCAATACTTTTGAAAAATATGGCTTCAGTACTGGCATATCCTCTTTCCATAATCTTCAACTAGTCTCTGAAGGAGGGTGTTGTACCTGAAGATTGAAAACATGCAATAGCTGTTCCAATCTACAAAAAGGGTAAAAGAGTGAACATAGAAAATTATAGTCACATAAGCCTAACCTCCCATTATAGCAAACTTTTGGAACGTTTGATCAAAACTAGGCTTGAACTTTATTTAGAGAGTTTGGGCCTTGGAGATAAAAGTCAACATGGGTTCACAAAGGGAAGGTCATGTTCTACTAATCTTATAGTTTTCTACAACCAAATAAGTAAGTGCCTAGACAAGTGAACCCTGACAGATGTTATCCTACTAGATGTTTCAAAAGCATTTGATAAAGTACCCCATCATAACTTGATAACTAAATTATTAAACCTAGGTATTAACAAAGACTTAATATGATGGATCAATAATTGGCTTGTAAATAGAGTACAATGCATCTGTATCAACAACGTTATGTCCAAAGATGGTATTGTGAGTAGTGGCATCCTTCAGGGCTCGGTGTTGGGGCCCGTACTCTTTAATATATATGTTAGTGATATGGGTTTGGACATAACAACATGACCATCAAATCTGCAGATGACACCAAACTAGGGGGAGAGGTCAATACACTCAGAAAACATTTATCCTTAAAGTGTGACCTCGGTAAAATTGAAAACTGGGCTACCCAAAATGGTATGACTCTGAATGCTAGCAAATGTGTTGTGCTGCATTTTGGTAAGAACAACCCAAACTATTCTTATACCTTAAATCAAACTATACCCAAGAGTTCTAGTAAGGAAAAAGACTTGGGAATACTGGTGAATAATAGTTTATCATCTTCTGACCATTGCCTGATGGAAGCACCAAGTTTGGTCGACAGTAAACCTGTTGACCGCCCGTACAGCAATGGCAAAATACCAATGCAGGTATTATGCTGCCCAAGCCCCAAGAGTTTTCTGTAGGGGGCTCTGCCCCCCGCATCCTCTGGACTTTAAGATTCTCAACTCCAGGTCGGAGTTGGTCCAAGAAGGGGGTAGGACACTGGGGGACTGCGAAACACAGAAATAGACCATTACAGTGACTGTCGCTGTAGTGGTAATTTTACCTGTTTCACCGTTGGGGTGTCAAGCAAAAGGGGGCAACCCTGCCTGACAGTAGCTAGATCTGATAAGAGCATGTTTACTAGAATCAATTGCTCATTTATGTGTAAATCAGAACAGCTCGTCATACCAATCTATAAAAGTTATGTATGCCCAATATTAGACTTTGGGTCCCAAATGTGGTCACCTTCACTGGTTAAAGACACAAAAATAGTTGAGGAAGTACAAAGGTCACTCATCAAGATTATACCCAGGCTGGAAAACAAAAGCTATCAGGATAGATCACTAGAAACTGGTCTCCACTTTCCTGAAGCCAGGAGGCAAAGGGGGGACTTATTGTTTCTTTTTAAATTACTACCGTCCCAAGAACTAATGGCCAACTGTGAGTTAAAATATAGTACAGCTAGAAGTAATCTAAGATCCCACAACAAAAAACAAGAAATTCCTAGAGCCTCTACTGCCAAGAGGGATAGTTTTTACACCATTAGATCCATTAAGGCACGGAATAGACGTCACAATATGTTGTAGATATCACCTGCTTTAATAACTTCAAGAATACCTTAGATATGCTCTATTACTCTAAACAATTGCTGGTTTAATTAGCCCACTTGTGTGGGGGGACATTCTCAATGAGCCAAGTGCCCCCTTATGCCCAAATCGTCCTAGTAACTCCTAGTAACTGTGCAAGGATCATTATCATCCTTTCTTGATGTTGGTGGCTACATCTCGATATTACTTGTAAGTAAGTACTTTTAAGCATGCTTTATATGGCTGCAACATAACAAACAGGTCAGCAGGTGCAGTGTGTGTGAGCCTCGCAAACATGCTTCATCAAATTATATGGCTGCAACATAACAAAATCTGGTCAGAGCCAATATGACTGCATAAAGCAGTGAGACTGTGGAGGAGCTCTTGCCGTGCCACCTGAGCCTGCCGTATTCAAGATAACTGCCATGAGAAGACTGCGCATGTGCGATACTCACACTTGCACAATTATCATTGGTGGCCATCTTGGGCAAGGCGGCCATAACTTCCTCAATTGTGGAAACAAAGTAGTATCCCATGAAGGGGGTGTGTTTATTCAACCTGCAGAGGGGAAATGCCATGTAAACACAACCATCTGGAATTATGCCTGAGCACTGTGGAAGCACTCCAGAGTTCAATCCGGTGATGTGCTTCCACAGTGCACTTTCCAGATGATGGCAATACGTCTGCAGAGCACCACCCTCACAGCTGTAAAAATGGATAAGTAGGTGCAGTGTATGTGATTCATGCAAACATGCTTCTTCAAATACATACATTGTGACATCATAAAAAGTGAGTCAGTAGGTGCAGTGTATGTGAGCCACGCAGTACTTTTATTGCGGAAAACAAAAGACAGTAACACTTTGGCCCACTGAGGGTCTGACATGGTCTTATGTGCCCACCACAAACAGTAATTGAATACTACTGGTATGTATATTGGGGATGAGAGGTGCACTGATCAATAGTCGATCCAGCCTAGTGTATGAGTGATGAGCTTGAGAAAAGAAGCTACACTCACATCCACTGGAATGATTGTGTCTCCACACATCGACTAAGTTATATGTGGTTTCTACGTCTCCCAATGCCTTCACATTTTTGGACTGTGGAATGGGGGGGGGTTGATCAGTCGAGGATCGTGTCATGCACACAGTTGAAGTCACCCCTAGGATCCATGGTTCAGGCATGGAAGCAAGATTCAGGGCTTACTTCTGAAAGAAGCCTGGGTCCTCAATGCTAGGGGCATAAATGGATCCCACCAAGATATTCCCCACACCAGCCACATTAACATGGACCAAGACATATCTACCTGCTGAATCTAACACCCTTTTATGTATAGTAACTTGCACGACATGGGAAAACCAAATGGCCACCCCCTCCAGCTTTGGAAGAGAAGCAGAAGGAAATCCAACCCCCTCCCATACTAGCACTTGTTTTACCAGCCTCCACATTAGACATGTGGGTTTCTTGCATGAGTAGAACTTTTATCCCAGTTCTTTCAACCTCTGCAGCTATTCGTATTCTTTTAATACCATTTGTAAGCACATTAACATTCCACATGGAAACATTTGTCATGTTAGCCATTTGATATCCATTTCAACAATCGTGTAACAGCTGGAAATGTAATCCAACTAGAGATCACATGCTTACACATATACAAAAACAATATTGTCTTATATAAAATCAGCCAGTGTACTAACCAAACATTTTCCCCATATATATCCCTCCCTTCCTACACCCAACAGTCTCACAGATTTGTACCGCTCCCCTCCCTTCCCCCTCCACCTGAGCAGAAAAACTTTGTCCAACTACAAACTGGTGGGTAAGAACAATAATGAAAAAGAACAAGGACAGGATACACAACAGATGGCATATTCTCTCTACCCCCTCTTTCCCGCTGGGCATACCATAGTCCAGCTAAGTTTCCCCCTGCAAACCAATGGTGGCTGGTTTCTTAATGCTGTTATTTGGTATGGGCACTAATGAGCAAGACGTTCTATGAATATTGCCCATGTATCTCTTGTGAACAGATATAAGATATGGCAAGGGCAGGGCACAGCTGTTCCCACCCTTCCCATACCTGGGTGTCAGATAGAGAGGTATTAAAGCATTTTATTATGAAACAGCTACTCTCTTATTTCAAAGGGGGCCCTGTAATGCTCACAGTATGTATTATGTGATAGCTTCTTCAGTGACCAGTAGCGACCTGTATGGGTACCCCTAGCGTTAGATAAAAATGGAGAAAAGTAAAAAAATGTAGATTAATCAAGGATCGCGCATTTTACAAAAGAATCAAGTATAGGAATGGATGTGTTAGCAGCTGATGACTACTGCACCTTCCACTGCTCTTTGGATACAAGTACACCCCCTGTCATGTAAAATACATCAAATCAATGATTTGCCTATTATAAGAGACCAACCAAGCATAATGAAACAAACAGCTTAATGGAAAGGCAGTCCCAGATAGAGGAGCGCTGCTCAGCTTATCATGCACCCACCACTCTCTCATATGCAAATGGAATGGCTGTGATGCTGTCACTAAACAAGAGCACACTTGACTGTTGATCAATAGGCAGCTTTACCAAGTCCCACTGTCTGCTAACCCATTGTTACCTATGTCTCTAGACATGGTCGGGATACGATACCAATGAAGGGACACTTTGGTACAAATAGACAAGCACAACAGGGAGACAATATAACTGTTTACTCCAAAGGCAGGCAGGACAGAAGAGTGTGGTAGATGTTCCTAGTTTGCTACTGCAAGCAGATTGTGGTGCTCGGCTATCAGCTGAAAGGTGAAACAACAGCAATTAATCCACATTAGTAGAAGCAGTTCGGGTACAATCCAAGGAACTTGGGGTTCTGACATATATAGTCAGTTACCTGCCTACATGCCATACACTGGACTGATCAGCAGGCATAAAGAAAGAGAAGTAATGTCCCTTTAGCCCATGGCTGGGTTCTTCAGGTATTACTGGTAATGTTGGAGGTTCTGCACCCCCCTAGCAGCAAAAGTTAGGCTTATGATACAGTATTAAAACATAGATAGACATATCAGACTAACCTAATATGATGCCACTGGTGGGGCATGTACAAAACAGAGCTCTAGCCATCTTCTGAGTTTAGGTAAACTATACAAAAGCTGAAACAAAACAGAGTTTAAACAGCAAACTGAAAAACAGTTCCAAGCAGAGGAGCACTGATCAGCGCTGCGTGCACCTGCCACTGTCATACACAGATAAAATGGCTATGTTTGGCCACGTAACAGAAGGTAGCTTTACAAACTCCCAGTGCCTACTATCCTGTTTTTACCCATGTCCCCAGACATGGTAGGAATAGCGATGCAAAGGCAGGGATATTTTGGTACTTATAATAAACACAACAGGAAGATAACATAAGTGCTGGATCCAGTTGAAAATGTCTGGCGATCATGCCTTTGAGGTTGCAGCCCCGGTCCTGTGAAACTTGTTCCCCAAATCATTGAGGGAGGCCCCATCAGTGAAAGCTTTCAAAAGGGTTCTGAAAGCACCTTTTAGATCAATTTTTGGATCTTATCATATTATTAATTTATTGATTTTACTGTTGTTATTTATCATGCTTTGTATTTTATATATATTTTTCTGCCTGTACGCTGTATGGTGCACTGAGCCTCAGGGAAGGGGTACTAAATAAATACAGGATCAGCTCAGATATTGGGGTGCCTCTGACTCTGTTTTGTATGAACCAGAGATACAAAGACCTGTCGAGCTGCTCATCCTGGCAGATCTTCATGGTCTTACATTTGTTAGCACCAGATGTGGTGTGCAGATCAGATACAGTGGATTTTACAATGCCAAACCACTTGGAAACAACAACGGCCTTCTCCCCACTGTCTCTGCAGTCCAGAATGCAAATCTTTTGGGTGATATCCAGGATGCAACTCTTTCTTTTTCTGTCACCCATTGTTCAGCTCAGACACTCAGAAACTGCAGGCAAGTGTAAATTTTGAACTGTGAAGTAACTGAATGCTGTGTTAGCTCCTCCAGTACCTTAAGTACCAGTTACGTGCCACTAATTGCTATGAGTTTGTACCACCAGCGGCACATGGTTAGCACTGTAATTACAACAGATACCACTTCACTTTTGATCTTTTGCAGTCTGCGGTTTTGCCAACAGTGAAACTGCCAATTGTGTGAATGTATGGGGCAAAGTGGGGACACTACCCAGGTTCAGTTAATCCGGAGATTCGGTTAACTGGGGGTTGGTTAATTGAAGTTGAACTGTAAAACCTTCCTTGCTTGCTTGCTGTTTCACTGTTGTCTGGGGAGAGATGGGAAGAAATGATGGGATGGTATTGGGGTGAAAAAAACAACAAAGCTCCCCATCTGCCCCAGCTGGAGGTGCAACAGATCTTTCCTTTTTTTCTTGAGAATAGATTGTTCTGAACCATCAAAACTGGCAGTGCAGATTCCTAAGAATCTTCTCTTCTCATGAAAAAGAAAACTGCTATGCCTGTAATCATGGGTAACGTCACTTTAGATTTCCCCCTAACCATTGACTAAACATGGGTTCTATATTCAGTTCAACAGCTGCAGATATGTTTCATATTCCAAAAGGACTCATCATGCTTTGCAGTCACTACTTCAACAAATGACCATCTGAACCCAAGCGGCATGAGCATTAAGCACATCCTAAGTGCAAAGTACAAAAAACAGCTAATGACCCATGAATCTCCAGAGCCAAGCAGTGCAATTAAAGGAATGTAAATGAATGAAGATGGCCTTCCACATTTACAGCATCTGTCTTGAGGCAACCAAGGTCTTTAGACAGTCAAAGAAACAAACAGACCAAAAAACACATGCACACTAACGATGTGAAAGGCTCATTATCAGTTATGCAAGTTTAGCACAAAGCCCAACAACTAAGCTGAGAAACACAAATACTTTAAGAATGTAAGTTGTAACATGACAATAGAGAGTGGACTACAATAAGCTATTTAGATTGGTTAAACTGCCACACATGACCAAAGCTCAACCATGCATTAATTTCTTAGTAATGCCCGGTTGCTCCTGTTGTACCTTTGTGAATCAGAGTAAATTCTTTGCTCAAGTGCAGTTCCCATGGCAGCCCAACAGATGGCTGTAAAACAGTACTGTGCTGCTAGCATTGTTTCACAGCCATCTGTTGGCCTGCCAAGGGAGCTGCAGGAACAAAACATGAAGATCTACCCTAGCATGGTCCCATCATGCAGTGCAGCCCATATCTTGTAATACACACTGTTGAAAACTGAAATATCTAGCATCGATCCAGATAGTAAGTTAAGAGAAAAAGTACCATAATAGTAAAAATTATGACAGTATATTTGGCAATAATAACACCATGCACTTCAATCAAAATATTGTAAAGTAATGCCTCCCTACACCTACAATATATGTAAGACAGGCCACATTCAGCAGAATGTGTACTATCAAGATAGTGTTAAAGATAAGAAATATAATAGCTGTGTTTGTGTCTCTTTTTGCATTACAAGTAAGCATTACAAATAATAAATCTGGTTATTTCTGGAAATGCTTGCCATGTTACAAGTGCATTAAGCCATTCGAAAGGAGGCTTCTTCTAGGGAATTAATACATCATTGTGCGGTTGGGGCACTTGGCCTTCGGCCTTGCACTCCACCCCCCCAACTATGCATTAATTCCCTAGTAGAAGCCTCCTTTCTTGTGGCTTAATACTTATGTGTATCCCTCCCTGCTCAAGTAAGTGAGTTACCTACAAAACCTACAGCAACAAGCAAACCATTAGACCCACACAATGTAAGAGAGTAAGCAAAGTCAGTGGACAGCTTAAAGGACACTGTCAACCCTTTTTGCATCATATTATTTCTAGCTGTAAACCCACATTTTATGATTGCTTAGCTTCTCTAAAATTCATTGATGTTGCTAATTGTTTTATCTGCTTACTTTCATAGTAGAACTGAAAGGCATGCTAATGTTGTAATTGTGCTCAACCTTGTTTTGTTTCAAATCCTTGCTCTACTCACTGCATACTTCCTGAACATTATGAACACTGCCAAGCAATGCAGCCACCAATGATGGCTGCATTCAATCTCCGTGGGGTGGACTGGAGCACCCCTGCCACCTCCAGTGCAAAGGAGTAGGTACTCTTGGACGCTTTCCAGGATAGTCTTCTGACCCAGATGGTCATCGTGCCAACTCGACTAGGCACTACACTGGACCTGGTGCTAACAAATTGGGAGGTGGTGAGGGATCTAAGGGTGGAGGATGCACTAGCAGGGAGTGACCATCAAATGGTATTGTTCAAGCTCAGGCTAAGTAGGGAGGCTGTAGGCACAGAAGTAAGGGTGGTGGACTTTAGAAGGGTGGACTTTGGGAAGATGTGGGAAATACTGCAAGGAAGACTGGAGGCGATTAGACAGGAGATGGATGCACAGAAGAAGTGAGATATTATCAAACTTGGGCTAACAGAGGCTACTGAGGCTTGCTCCAGCATTTTGAGTAAGAACAGCAGGGCCAGGTAGCCATGTTGGCTAAACAGCAAAGTGCTGGGGTGGGGGTGAGGGAGAAAATAGCTGTGTATCAGAGATTCAAGAGGACAGGGAGGGGAGAAGACAGGGAGTTGTATGCAAGTTGGTCCAAAGATGTAACCTAGCTGGTGAGGGAGGCCAAGGCCTCCAGGGAGCTGAGGTTGGCTCAGGGAATTAAGGAAGGGGAGAAGGACTTTTTTAGGTACGTGAGGGAGAAAATGAAGTGCAGGGACCAAATAGTGCGATCAAGAAGGGAGGGGGATGGGTGGCAAAGGGTGCAGAACAAGCAGAAGCACTAAATAAATACTTCTGCTCTGTGTTCACACAGGAGAAGGGTGATCCAATACCTAGTGGACTGGGAGGGTGGGGTCGGGGGAGGAGATGACTGACGGAAGGACTCAAGGAGAGTAGAGTACTAGAGGGACTGAAGACACTAAGGGTGGACAAGGCACCAGGTCCTGATGGCATTCATCCAAGGGTGCTGAGGGAGATGGCGGAGGTGCTGGCCAGGCCACTGGCAGACCTGTTCAACACCTTCCTGGATGTGGGATGCATGCCACAGGACTGGAGAATGGCCCATGTGGTGCCTATACACAATAGGGCCCACGGGACAAACCAGGCAATTACAGACCTGTCAGCCTCACTGCCATAGTGGGAAAACTCATGGAAGCGATACTGAAAGAGAGGGTGGTGGCTTTTCTCAAGGTGAATGACCTCCAGGATAGGTAGCAGCATGGATTCGTGTTGGGGAAATCCTGTCAGACTAGCCTAATAGAATATTATGATTTGGTAATGAGGGAGCTAGACAAGGGCCATGCAGTGGATGTCCTATATTCAGATTTCAACAAGACCTTTTATTCAGTGCCTCATGGGCAGTTAGGGGGGAAACTGAAAGCTGTGGGAGTGGAAGGGAAGCTGGTTAACTGGATTGGGAACTGGCTGGCAGGGAGGTAGCAACAGGTGGTGGTGTTTGTGGTGGGGAACTCAGCACCGAGTCCAGTGATGAGTGGAGTGCTACAAGGCTCTGTACTGGGCCCAATGTTATTTGGGCTGTTCATATTGGACATCTCGCATTGGGTTGAGAGCAGAATCAGTCTGTTTGCAGACAATACTAAAATAGGGGCGGTAGTGGATGATGATGATGGATGGAAACAACTACAGGGGGACCTGACCAAACTGTAGGAGTGGTCGGAAAGGTGGCAGCTGGGTTTTAATGCAAAGAAGTGCAAGGTTACACACTTCAGGCCAAGAACCCAAAGAAGAAATATTGGTTGGGGTGTTAGGATGGGGGGTCACTGAGGAGAAGGACTTGGGGGTGTTGGTAATGGAAAACATGAACAACTCTGCTCAATGCAGGAAAGCTGCAGCAAAGACTAACAGGATGCTGGGGTGCATCACCAGGGGATTCTCGTTCAGGCATAGGGAAGTGATCATGCCCCTATACAGGTCATTGGTCAGGCTACACCTAGACTACTGCATGTAGTATTGGCGTCCATATCCGAAGAAGGATGTTAGACTGCTAGAGGGGGTGTAATGTAGAGCAACAAAAATGATATGTGCGATGGAAGGCAAATCCTATGAGGACAGGCTGGGGGATCTGGGTTTGTACTCCTTGGAGGAGAGAAGAAATGGGGGATATGACTGAAACATTCAAGTACTTGAAGGGGATCAACAAAGCTAGTGCTAATGGGTTATTTAAGTTTAGGAAAGGAAGGGACATGAGTGGGCATGGCTAAGATTATTGGGGGGGCAGATTTCGGAGCGAGATGAGGAGATACTTCTACATGGAAAGGGTGGTGTTGAGATGGAACATCCTTCCTGAGGGGGTGATTTTGTGTAAGATAGTGGGTAGTTTTTAAGAGGGCATGGGGAGATAAGGCCGAGAATGACCTGGAGGTGGGAGGAGGGTGGGGCAGCTACAATCTAAGGGTGCTAGCTGCGCACTCGAGCAGACTCGATAGACCATGAGGCCTGCTTCTGCTGGCAAATTCGTATGTTCGTATGTACTGTATGTATGATGCAATAGTCTCCTCCCTCCCACTGCATCTTGAGTGTCTAGACTGTGTTGGAATGTTCCCAAGTCCAGTAAAGATGTAGAGAGAGTTTATCAAGGAATGTAAACAGACGCATTTTTGTGCGGTAACAACAGTATGGTGGGCAGTCAGGTTTTTGCTTTTAAAAAGAAAAAAGAATCAGACTCAAACTACAGTATTAGCTGCATCAGCAAATTCTACAGAATGCAAACAATCATAAAAAGTGCTTTTTAAACAAGGGACATTTTGAGGCCTAAGGTGGTTGATAGTGTCCCTTTAACAAACACACTGCTTAAAGGTGTGCAAGGTCAAACAAGGTCAGTAGGGCCTATCTTTCAAAGAAACAAAAAGACAGCTTAGGACTTATAAGGCTATGATTTGTCAAGAGAGGTCAGCAAAGAGCCCATTAAATATACAGCACCATCTCCACCCAGGATGAAGCACAGTATAGTGGAGCCCACTCAAGTGCACATAAGATAACGGAACATTCTGCTTAAGTGCACAATTTTCTTATATCCTGATTTTTTGACTATACCTTCCATGTTAAATATACCTCTTAAGAGCACACCATATAAATGCACTGATCGATTATATGCATTTTGGCATGCTTTGTATGTCTTTTCCGAAGTTAAGTACACATTTCCCCATGTTTCTTGACATTTTTACATTTACCCACCTGAAATAACCACCTTAAGTCTTGATGATTCCTGATGATCACTGCAAGCTAGCTGAATTAAGAACATTTTAAACTGAGCTGTTAGCAAGTGGCAGCACAAACAGAATGATGGAGAAGATCAAGAACACATTTACAACGGAGCAGAAAGCCACCCTGGTTCAGAAACAAGCTACCTGCTAACCTGTGTTTACTTTTGTTTTAGATGGTTGAGAGGGTTCTGTTTTTTTATGGAGAGTGGGATGACAGCCACAGTGTCAGATCTGGCTAAACAGCTTGTGGTCTTGAATGCCATACACATGTTTGACTCAGTGTGGGCTGCTGAGCATCAAAAAAACCATAATCAATTGCCATGAAGGCTGACTTCACGTCATTGACCCCATCAGCAGACACAGCCACAGACCTGGAAGTCAACCTCAAAGAAGAAATGCTGCCAGTTCCTGACCTACTGGTCAGCATTTCTCTGAGTGATTTTGGGGCATAGGCAGAAATCTATGCAATAGCACAGAGTGTTGGACCGATCGGCAATGTTGACGTACGTGGAGATATCCATGGTGACACCAAAAAAAAAAGGTGACCATGATGACAATGGAACTTTTCTCACCTGATAAAGGTGACTGTGGACATAGGCGACAGAACCGGGGGGGCAAAAGGGGCGTAAGCCCTTCCACTTTTTATTTTTACACGGCAAAAACTAGTATAGAAAAAGTGCCCTTTGTACCCTCATAAGTGCCTTCTGATTCTCAGCCCCCCTCAGCTTTTACTATCTTCTGGCAGGTGAAACCCATGATGTATGTACAATGATGATGATTTTAATTGAGATCAGATAACAAAGTACATTTTTGATTTAAGTGGCACCCAGTATGAAATAAAGCACGTGACATAATTGCTAATACTGTATTCAATGTCCTTGGCAATTGAAAACAAAAATGATGGTTTAATGCACATCCTGCTTAAGTGCACAGTAAATTACTACCCAAGGCTGTGCACTTAAGCAGGCTCCCCTGTATCACAATTTCAACCAGCAGTACCTTACAGATACTGTACGAACCCATTTTATCCAGTTGTAATTATTCCAACTTGTTAAGCAGGAAACTGTAACATCTAATTAAAGGGTGTTTCATCCTGGTGGATGGCATTGTACATATGATCTTATCTAGCCCAAACTCCAGTGATAAAGCCAGGTTTGAGGGCCAAGGAGATCACAAAAGTCAACCAGGGGTACCAAGTTGCAAGCGAGTGCCAAATTGAAAATGTGATGCGGTCTGCTGAATAATCAGTAGTTTTTATCTACAAAGGGTAATAAAGTGAATAATCTTCTGGAAACTTGTAAGAACTGTTATTTCACATACACAGCTAAAGTAATGATCCCACCAGTGGTGGTATATAAGATGTCTATTAAGAGGGCACCGGTAGGATTTAACATTTTTTTGTATGTTTGCGCTCATGGGAGCAGTAAAAGTGCCCCCCCCCCCCACTGTGTAAACATTGTGTCCCAAATTTGACAAGAGGGCAGGAGCTGAAGCAAACTGTGAGAGTCAGTGAGCAATGCACATTTCTGAGCAGTGAGACTGTACAGAGAGGCTGAGAATGGTGTTTCCCCCACATAACTGATCACTCGCTCAGAGCTTCTTTGTTTAAAACTAAAGGCAGACTGGCTTGTCAGTAAGCAAGCAAGTGCATTATTCTGCATGTGTGCATGCACTCACCTCTACCTTAATGAGAAATTCAAAACTACGTGGCATATGAGGAAAGTGAACAAGTCAGTGACCACAAGATGCCCCTTGTGGTCACTGACCTGTTCACTTGCCTCGTATGCCATGTATTTTGATTCACATATTAAAAGAAGATTTCACTTGATCCCTGTGTCACTGCTCTCATTCATTGATTACATCTGCTCTGTGAGCACCCAGTTTGCCTAGTTTTGTTCCTTTCTACTTGAGTTAGCAGCTCCTAACCAGCACCAGATTCCGTCTCTGCTTGAGCACACCTGTTTTCTTTGATTTTACTCACCTCTACCTTACTTACCTCCTGTTCTGTTTTCACACATAACTATGGGAAGTTTACTCTGCTGCATTCATCTAGTTGCTAAATGAAGCTGCACACAGATTTACAAGTTAAATCTTGTTTGAGGAGGGATGACTATATTTCTGAATTTAGAAACTGGGGCATAACACCTTGGGTCTGGGATTCCTTAGACCTCAGAAGGTCTAGGATTTTAGAAGCTGTCTGGTGCATTTTGGGGCTTATTGAGAAAGAATAAACACTTTTCTAGGTCTCTTCCCACATGTTATTCCAGGAGGGGAATTCTAATCCTCCACAGGATTTTTTAAAGATCAAGTTATGGATGAGAAAAGACACTTTTTTTTATTCACCAATAATCAACCCTCCTCCTCTCTCTCTGAGAGAGCCACACTTCTCGTAGTCCTGATCCATGTGGCATGGGCCCCACTTTGTGCTCCTCTGACCTCTTAGCCAGGCTCTTCTGTGTTCTCCTCAGGATTTTTTTTTTAAATGGATTTTAATTTACTGATATTTCTTTTTTTTTTTTTTCACAGAAATTTTACTCACTAACATGACTCATACTACCTTCCTCCTCCTCTCTATCACTCAGCAGCTGGCAGTCCTGATCGCTTTAGACTCCTCCCGACACCCCATCTCAAGCTCCCACTTCTTGTCCTGTCTCTTCTCCAACCTAACCTCAAGATTTATTTTTCAATTATATTAATAAGGCACTGGTCCAGATAAATAACAGAAAAAAGAGAAGACTGACCACAAAGCAGGAGCAGCCATCTGACACCAACAGACACTGTTCCTTGAACTCGACCACACTACCCACATGCACCAAGCTTCTAAGCTGCAGACTGTGACCAGTGTTGATCTCCATCATGTGTTTGATAGACTGTGTGGTCAGGTTGGCGATGTTGCAGTTTGCTTGGTGGTGTGCACACATGTTGTCATTGGGTGATCCACAGAGTTCTATATTAACTCTGGGGCAATCAGAGTTGGAGGCTGGCTGCTTGATGCGTGGGTTTAGGTCTCAGAGGAAGGAGTAGACTGGTGCCTAGCTGGAAGCAGGAAGGAAGAAAGGTTCCAACCCCACCCATTGGATGAGATAACTAAGACAAGCAAATCTTTAAAGTATAAAGGGCCTGAAGGCCAGCAGTTCAGTAACATTGCTACACATAAGGGACACATTTTCCTGGATGGAAACGGGGTTTGTAGTTAAAACTGGGACAAAGCACTGGTGAGGACACTGGGACAGGCAACAAAACTTGGGACTGTCCTGTTAAAACTGGGACATCTGATCACCCTATCTTAGACAGCCGATGTCTGGAATCATCAATAGTCATTGTGAAGAGCACCAGTTTTTCAGCCACAGCCCAAGGGAGGCAACTTCCCCTGCCCCATCTCGAGCCCCACTACTGCTTAACTCATGCATATGTAGGTCAAGGCCAGTAAAGACACTTGTGTGCCATGCAAGGTCAGCAGAGAGCCTAAGTAGAAAAAGGGTGTGGTTTTCCTTGACTGAATACCATATGTACCTCCTGCATGCTTGGCCCAAGCTATTTTGGGAATTGTCACTTTCTGTTTGAGCTGGCACAGCTAGAGGATCAACTTCATGAGCATAATAAGTCCTATTGATCTAATTTACATACATCACTATACAGTGCATTGATATACAGCAAAATGCTAGTAACTATTGTGGTACCTGGCTCAAAATTGGGGATTTATAATCCTACAGCTCTCAATGTTCAAAAGCCTAGGAAATGGAATGCTCAGTCCAGAGACAGGATGTGGGGGAAGAGGGAGAGGTTTCAGCTAACAGATTGCAGTTTGTGAGTTTAACTCTTCAGTTCTGCTGAGGGAGCAGACCAAGAACAGTGCTGCTGTGCTGCTGCACGTACCTGGAAGCCCCATGGCCCACATAGGTATCTTCCTGAATCCTAAGTGCTGAGCAGCCAGGAGCTTCAGTGGCAGAGGCTGTATAATAAGTTATCCTTCTTGGGGGCTGGGTCACCTACCTGATTGTCCCTGAAGTGTTCAAACAATGATGTATTGCTGAACATGTGTCCAGTTGCTGTTCCAGACTAAGAGACCAAGAGCGCCAGGAAATTAAGGCAGTACTGTATGTTATTGGCACTCATGGGGTCCTGAACAGAAGAAGGGAAAATGGTATGTGTGAAAGTAGTTGTGGGTGGGAGGAGGAGCAGCTCCTGTAGCACCTCTGTTTCTGGCCCCATGGGTTTCTCTTAAGTACCTCCTGTACTATAGCAGGTGCTCGATCCTCCACAGGGGGTTTGACTTCATAAGAAGGCATGCCAGTGAAATGGATACCTATCCAAGTCCCACCAAAAGGATGTGCTTGCTGCTAAAGATTAAGTTATACTGAATCACCATAATGGCATACTTACTAATTTTTTATTTAGAATTTGCACACTCCTTGATAGCCTTGTTTAGTTCGGGCATCTAGTTTCCAATAGGATCTGAGGGGGGAGAATTACAGCAGCAGAGTTGAGCAGTTATAAATGCACATGTTTAAAGGTTCTATGTACTAGGTTAAGTGTAAAATGAATACACAATTATGTTACATTTTAGAGATCAACTATTCTGATAAACTGTAGATACATTACATTGCAGTCTTGCAGAGTGTAGGGATTAAAGACAATGATTTAGGAAGAAGGTTTAGGAAAGAGTTTAGATCAAATGGTTATCGACATGCAAATGGATTTCAGAGAAAACAGAACATGACTTTCGTGAAGGGCCCTCACACCACAGAACAAAATCATGAGCACACAAACCTTTCAGCCCTAGTTAGCATGAATTTCAAATATGATACCATTTGTAAATCAGCTATTGCCACTTAATTAAAGGAGGCAGTATAGCGCAGTGGTCTAAGGCTCTGAGCTGCAAATCTGGTGACATCCAGCAGACCAGACCTGGGTTTGAATCCCACAGCTTCCACTTGCATACTGTGTGACCCTGAGCAAGTCACTTAACCTCCTTGTACTTCCAGGTCGCTCCTGTAAAAAAGCTTTCAGCTTAGTGTGCTATACCTGGTTAAGCAACTAAATAAAAAAAATAGATGTGAAAATGGCTTAATAAGCAGTGCTATGCATTTAACTCATATGTAACTGATAATAAATTGTCATTTAAAACTATATTAACCCTTGCTGTGCCACGGATTGATATATCAGTCCAGAGTTCCTATATGTTCTAATTCTGTCAGCAGGCATTTTTCTTACTTTATTGGGCAATCAATTAATGTTTAGTAAGCATCCAGAAATACTGTATTAGCTATGCAATAGATATGCATTTGTTATTTAAAGGTAGTGATGTCAAGATAGTATACTTTTATTACCCTTTGCTGCTATTTGGGAGACCAGGATTGGCACCCAGCGTTCTGGACTTCTAGCTAGATTCTAAAACATTCAGTAGCCAGGTGGCCAATGCAGCTAAAATGCACTAGTGGGAACTAATTCAGATGCTTATTTTACATAATTTAAACGTCTATTAATCTTTAATAATCATCAACAAATACTTTATTAGATGTGCATTTGCCTTTTAAAATTTACTGATGTCCTGATGATATGCCCTTGCTACACTTTGCTGTTTTACACCCAATAATCTGGAATTATACCCAGGTTACAAGAAATCCATTTGCCTGGAGGCCAATGAGTACAGACAAATTATTAATGGAAACTTTAACAAATGAATGCTTCTTTTTATTGAGCCATGCCCTAGATGGTCAAATAGAATAAAATAAATAGTTCATTCTTGACATTTTCCATTTGTCATTGGCCACCTGTCTAATGGATTTCTTACACTCTGGGTAAATGTCCAAAATGGTGGGTGGAAACTCTGGTCTCCCACATCGCAGCAAAGGATAATGAAGTTACACCACTACAACATCATTAAATTTTAATGGCAAATGCATGCTCCATATGATTATCTGTCTATACTATACACCTCATGGCTTACACAAAGCCATAGTAATTGTTAGCATTAACAAATGTTGTCATGTACTTTTTTAGTAATAATGCATTTCTGGCAAAAACATCAATACAATATTTCCATTCTTCTTCTTGTCATTGTATTTCACTCCTGAACTGAGATATGGGGTTTCAAAGTTTTCAAAAGTGCTACACTCTGGATATGCCCTTTATGAATTAATTGAACATTTTGGTGTTGTGCTGTTCTGTTTAACATCCGACATGCATGCTAGCACCCTTCTAATACATCTACGGTATGAATCCAGTATGTAAGACTGGTAGAGTATCTGGAATCAAATGAGTTACAAGACCACAGATAACATGGATTTATGACGGGAAGGTTTTGCCAAATGAATCTGACAGATCTCTTTGACTGGGTGTCCATGGAAATGGATCGGGGAGTGCAGCAGCAATGGTCTGTCTGGACTTCAGCAGGACCTTCCAATACAGTACATAAGAGGCTGATTATTTTTATTTTATTTATTTATTGTCACAATCAGAATTACAATCCTTTGAGTCATAGACTCCTTTGCAAAGGCTCCATGTCATGGTACAGAGGTTATGAGACATTGTGAACATTACAGTACATCATGAACATTACAGTACAGTGTAGGACATAAATGGGCACAAAAGCTCTAGGGTCAGGTGTCAACATATTCAATAATAGATTCCTTAGCAGTGCTCCATGTCTTGGTATAGGGGTTACAAAACATTGTGTTAATACAATAGAATGTGGATATAAAGGAGAGCACAAACTCTAGGGTCAGGTAACCCAGTGTCTGTAAAACATGATTCAGTGATACAGAATACAACGTAATGAATAACTAACTTTGTTCAGAGAAGATAAGGAATGTCAGCAAAACATTTGTTTTTGAATCAGAAAAGACCCACTAAGCTGAAAGCTGGTTTACAGGTGCAACCTGGGAGCACAAGGAAGTTAAGTGACTTGCTCAGGGTCACACAGTATGCAAGTGGGGGCGTGGGATTCAAACCCAGGTCTCCAGGTTTGTAGCTCAGAGCCTTAAACCACTGTTTAACATCTGACATGCATGCTAGCACCCTCCTAATACATCTACAGTATGAATCCAGTATGTAAGACTGGTAGAGTATTTGGAATCAAATGGGTTACATGACCACAGACAGCATGGATTCATGAGGGGAAGGTTTTGCCAAATGAATCTGACAGATCTCTTTGACTGGGTGTGGATTAGGAAGTTGACTAGCCCAAGAGTGTGATCCAAAGTGGTAAACTGAGTCAGAAGCTGGTTACCAGATGGAAGGCAGAAGGTGGTGGTGGTTAATGGCTCTCATTCTAAGGATGGGAGAGTGACCAGTGGGGTACTACAAAGCTAGGTTCTGGGACCAGTCCTCTTCAATGTCTTCAAAGGGGACATTTCAGAAGAACTGGAAGGGAAGGTATGCCTTTTTGTAGATGACACCAAAATCTTCAGTAGGGTGGATAAAATGCACAGGGATCTTGGGAAACTGAATGAGTGATCAAAAACATGGCAGTTGGTGTTCAATGCCAAAAAGCACAAAGTCACGCAGCTAGGACATAGAAACCCCAGCGCTGAGTAAAGGATGGGGGGGAGGGGGTACTGACACTCACTAGACAGGAACAGGACCATGCAGTTATCATATCTGAAGACCTCAAGGTGGCAAGACAGTGGGTAGGGCTAGCGGGATGCTGGAGTGCATAGGGAAGGGTATTTCCAACAGGAGAAGGAGGTGGTGTTGCCACTGTATCACTTGTTAGTGCAACCCCACCCAGTGGTGGAGCTAGGGGGGCAGTCACCCCTCCTGGCTGCCCCAGTATGAGTAGTGGTGCCCCGCCACCCTTTATTCACCATTTATTGTCCATTGTGGAGCCCTTGATTGACTGAATGGTACCCCTGGCTCCCAAATGCTCCCAAACCTGGCTCTGCCACTGACCCCACCTGGAGTACTGTGTCCAGTTTTGGAGACCACACCTCAGATAACACACAGACAAGGTGGAGGCAGTCCAGAGGAGGGCAACTAAAATCATGCATGGCTTGCTGAGAAGCCCTATGAGGAGAGACTGAGAGACCTCAGCATGTACAGCCTGGAAGAGAGGAGAAAGAGAGAGAGAGAGAAAGAGAGTGACAGAGAGACAGAGAGAGAGAGATAGAGAGAGAGAGACAGAGACAGAAAGAGATGATATGAATCAGACTTACAAATTCCTCAAAGCAGTGAACATAGTGCAGGTGGGGAGTACTTTTAAATGAGAATGAGCACAAGGACCAGAGGGCATGCAATGAAGTTGGGGGGGGGGGTTCAAGAGTGATGTAAAGAAATATTTCTTCACTGAAAGGGTAGTAAATACCTGGAATAGATTGCCTGCAGAAGTACTGAAGTCTGGAACAGTGGGAGGCTTCATGCATGCACAGAATAGACATAGAGACATAATTAGATAGGAGACAGGGAAGAGCTTTGGGGTTTCAGAGACCAGATAGGGTCTGCGGAGGCAGAATAGACAGGGATCATCTGGGCAGACTGGGTGGGTCAAGTGGTCCTTTTCTGCAGCAAAATCTATGTGTTTATGCATGTATCTCAGTAAAGTCAACAAGTAACCTCAATTGAAGGGATTTTTAAAAATTGTTAGCTGAGGGCATCTTTAATGACTTGAGTTATTAATTATAAAATTAGTAATGACATTCATTTAAAAACTGAGAAAAATGGAAATAAAATGACGATGAATCTAATTGTGTCAGAAATACATTATTGCTAAAAAAACCTACATGATAATTTTTTTTCACACTAAGAAATAGTGCTGCTTTAATTTACAATCCTGTTAGAAAAATCACACCAGAAGTTTCTCAGATTTTCAATTCTGGGTCAACCTCATCAGCACAAGGACATCCTTTTAGACTTTTGTCAGCACAGAGGGTATACACTATGGCATTAAAGATAGAATACTTACTATATAGCAGCTCTCACTAAATAGAGCATCTATGTATAAACTTTCATTTAGGACCACCTCAGGCCAACGTGTATTATTAGTGTTGATAACAGCACACGTCTTATAGAATCTGAGTGTATTCATCAACTCAGAAAGAGCTCATTATTCCCATCTAGTTATACAATGTCTTGGAGTATATCTGACAAATGACCTAGCGAAGACCTTTCTGATTATGGTCAGAATAAAGTAAATGGCTCAGCATGCTTTCATCTAACAGTCCTAAAGTAAGGCTTCCACGCCCATGCCATGTCTCTAGGGTATAAGTATATGCAGACAATATTCTTGCTTTATAATAACGGGCTCCATTTTTTCATGTCTGGAAACCTAGTTATTATCTGCTGTTATAACCAGCTAGTAATAATGGCACTCCTGCACCATGTTTTCCTAAGAGCCTACATACACACTGAAGCTATGTATGTGGTTGGAAAGTGAAAGTGCCAGATGCCACCTTCAACACCCAGCCCATACTTCGCTCTTGTGGCAAAAAAAAGGGGGGCCAGCAATTATATAAAACAAAGCCTGGAGGACTTTGTCAAACTTGAACTTTATACACACCCTTGGTGTGGGATGCTGTTATAAACCCCTCGAGCGTCACTCTCAGGGATTATATAGCATCCCATACCCCGTGTGTATAAAGTTCTCACTGTACATAATCCCCCTGGCATTATTCTCTATGTCATTGTTATCCCCCAAATGTGCTTGGGCTTACCTTAAGTCATCTCTCTGGGCACTGCTTTTGCCCTCTGCCTGGCCATGTCCCAGCCTAAGTTCTGTCTTTTGAACCCGGCTAACATCCAGCAGAGAGAAACCCAATTTAAAGTATTGCTGGGTTCCTGTGTGAACGTGTGAATGAATACCATCGTACTGTAGCTTTAAGAGGCTCAGACCTGTATATACTGTGCATAGCCTGTGGTGGGTCTGAGTGAAACAAGATCATGACCAGCCAGGGAATGCTCCTACAGACTTCACTCTGTCGTCACTTAGAATTGCAGAGGGAGCACTTTCAAATGTTGTAAATATCTATTTCTAAAACTAAACTGTTGTATTTAAAACAAACTTTAAAGTTTGAATTGTTTACTTTCTGCACTGTAGCAGCCATGTTTGGTACTTTGACCCTGCTTTCTAGCCAATGGGAACTCTAAGGGTTCTAATGGGGTCCTTCTGCTATGGCTGCTGGGAGAAACTGTGAACTGTGTGCTTGGCACCTATTTTAGCCAATCATAACACTTGGAATAAGATTTACAGCCTCAGCAGCCGATCACATTACAAGACTCTGTTTTCTTCAGTTTAGAGGGACAGTTGAACAGCAGCAGTTGCTAGAGGGCTTCCAACAGGGAAGGAGGCTCTGTGTGTGGCTTTGAGAGAAAGTGGAGCGGGCTGCTTGCTTCTCTACCACCTTATAGCCCAAAGTGGGTTGTTTTGAACTGCCAGATCTGCAGAAAAATTCTCTAATATCTCCTCCTACCCTTCCCACCTTGACCATTCCTCCAATGTTTTGTTTTTTTCCTGTGATAAACTGTATTTTATACTGGCTTATTGAAACCTTTATAATTTGATGACCATTCTATGTAACATGTCTTGTTTGTTTGTACATTGATGATGTGGAACCTTTGTAAAAGAGTCATTGGCTCAAAGGTAATAATTCCTAGAACAATAAACTAAATTAAATTAAACTAAGCTACCAAAGCCAAAAGGGAATGTGGTTTCTGCCCAAAACTGCAATGTCTGACTGAACTGCATCAGAGCTTGTGTTGGAGACAGACAAGCTGAGCTGCTGCAAGGTAAAATACTGCGTCAGAGACTGCTGTTTAAAAAGTGAAGCCTGTGGCTATAGAGTGGTCTCCTGCTTAGCTGTGTTTTGAGGACACTGGAAGATAATTGTGCCAGCTCACTGCCAGAGACTACCATTTGCCAAGTGAGTAAGCTGTGTGTCCTAGTTGAGCTGCATAAGAGACTGAACCATGTACGTTTAGCTTATATGCTAAAAAAGAGTGAAAGACTGTTGCTGCACTGTAAATTTGAATTGCTACAGCTTGAAGACCAGATTGGGGAGTCAGCTTCCATTGCAACATTCAGCGTGGGTTGTGGCCACCTCTGGGAGGGAAGCCTTGACGTGGGGGTGACTCGTGTTAGCCCAGGTCCCTCTAAGCTGGTCCTGTTTTCCAGATGGTCAGAAGATTGTGGTCTACAGCCAAGAGCCAGAGGAAAAAATCCTGCTCCAGAACAAATCAGCCTGACATCATTACCAGCTTGAGAAGCCACAGTATCGTGAGTAAATTCAGGGCCTGTCCCTGCAACCAAGTAAAAGTTATTTTGCCAAGCTTGTTTTGTTTTTCGATTGCCAAGTGCTGTTTAAACTGTTGTGCAGGCTATCGAGCCTGGGAATTGCAAATACCAGTTGTTTAAAAGTTTCTGCTTATGGTTTCACCAAAAAGTTACAGAATTAAGTTAAAATTTATTTGTTTAAGTGTTAAGGGCCCCAACACCGGCCAATCAGCTGCAACACTGGCCAACCAGCTGCAATGCGCCAGGCCTGCAACTGCCAAATTCTGGATACCCAGTGAATTTAACTGGACTGTCCAGGGGGACCGAATGTGTTATACGAAAGTTTATGTCAAATGCCAAACAAACCACTTGCCTTTAAATCTGCTTTTGATTTACACCCCCTTCTCCTTTGTTTAATCCCAAAATAAATAAGATTTGTTGATTAAATTTTAACACAGTCCATGAGCATATTATTACCAAGTGCCAGTTTATTGTGGAAAGAAAAAAGGTGTATTATTGTTGTTGTTGAAAGTCATTCCTTACAGGTGCACAGGGTGTATTCCAGAAGTCCAGACCCTGTTGGTAAGTGTGATACGAACATATAAATATACAAAGAAGCCAGCAGAAGGCCATTTGGTCTATCACGTCTGCTCATATTGCATGGTCCACAGCTTCAGCTAATGTCTCTGCCCTCCCTCCCCACTCCTCTCATCCTCCCTACCCATAAGCCTTACTTTCCCCCTATGCCTATCCCAGCCTCTCTTAAAGCTGCCCACTGTCTTCAATGAGATGACATCTTCCAGCAGTGCATTCCAAGTGTCCATCACCCTCTTTGTGAAGAAGTGCTTCCTGACCTCCCTCCTAAACCTCCCACCCTCCAGCTTAAGAATGTGCCCCTTTTGTTATGGTTGCCACTCAGCTTAAAGAGACTCTCCTTATCAACCTTATTTACCTCTTTCAAGTACTTGAAGATCCCAGTCATGTCCCCCTCTCCCTCCTGTCTTCCAGGGAGTACATGTTCAGTGTCATCAACCTCTCCTTCTATGCCTTACCCTGCTGACCCACTGTCATCTTTGTAGCCCTTCTCTGGACCTTCTCCAGCAGGTTAATGTCCTTTTTGAGGTGTGGGCACCAGTACTGAACTCCATACTCTAGATGCGGCCTTACCAGTGACCTGTAGAAGGCCATTATAACCTCCTCTCTCCTACTACTGATCCCCCTAGATATGCATCCCAGCATCTTGTTAGCCTTTGCTGCTGCTTTCTTGCACTGCATGGAGTGCTTCATGTCACTAGTGATCATCACTCCCAGGTCCCTCTCCTCCTTTGATGCAGATACTCAGAGTCCACCTAGGTAGTACTCTGTCCCGGGATTCTTGGCTCCAATATGCATAACTTTGCATTTCTTGGCATTGAAGCCAAGCCACCAGATCTTGGACCACCTCCTCAGTTTTTCCAGATCTTTCTGTAGATCCTGTATCCCTTCAGCTGTGTCCACTCTCCCAGACAGCTTGGTGTCATCTGCGAATAGGCACATTTTGTCCTTAATGCCATCCTCAATGTCAATATGGTGAGCATATTATTAGCACTCACCAATAATTGTACCTTTGAATGCAAAGTAAAGTGTGTTATGGTAATCCATGTCTGGGACCACTGGTTGGGGCAGTGGGTAGGTACAACATCCTGGGGGGTTGTACTAGCTTGTCATCAGGCCCACTTAAAAGTTACTCTGTGTGGAGGCACCATGCAAATAATTCTACTGTTGGTATTTAGCCCCTTTTAACATCCAAACCAGAACCCAGGCCCCTCAATCTGCATTGTGGGCAGCATGCATTGGTAGTATCCCACTGGGACTTGGCATCCGGGTTACATCATGGTTGAAACTCCACATCAGAGACCTTCAATTACTCCTTCTCAGCAAATGGAAATTAGCAACACAGGATTAAATTAGGATATTGCACATTCATTTCCAGGTGAAATTAAACATGAACTGGTGGTTTAAATCCCCAGTCTCCAAAGGTATCCCACTATTATATCCTTAAGATGTAAAATTTGCCACCAATGTACGTCTCTTTGCATAGCAACCTCAAGCCATCACACTGTTCAGGGCCTATGGTCTCCTCACCCAACTCAGATGCCCATCAGCAGACAAGAAGTGAGAACAATACACTTCAGCCCCACTAAGTTTTCAGGAAGCATCCAAAGTAAGCAAGTACAAATCAGACAACACAATGTCAACCACATTCATAAACAATCGGGGGGGAGGGGAGAAGCAAATAAATGCTGCCCAAACCCCTAGATTGTTGGAATCTATAGAAAAGAACTGAGCATCCCTCTTCATAGCACATCTAGTAGGAGTTTTCAACAAATAAGTAGACCGATTTGTTGTAAACTCCCACTAGATATGCTATGAAGAAGGAGCTTTCAACAAGTAGACTGATTAAGTAGTGATATAATTCACTCAGGCAAGTGATCTTTGCATTCACAGGCCTTCTTTGAAATATATGTCAGAGCAAGACAGCTGGTCTACACTAGATAGAGCTGTTTGTTTCCAGCCAAAAAACAAACAAACAAACAAAAAAAAACCATCAGCTACCAAAGGTCTCCAACAAACTCACAAATGGAAAAGTACAGCAGCTTAACTGACTGAAATGTGAGTGTTTAGACTGGCATTTTCATTTCCTCCAAGTTCCCTGGTATTCTTAGTAATCAGAAAGCAAAGCTCTTTAAGGGTAGTTTTGTTTCTTGTAGCACTAGAATGGATACATAGCTCATGGTACCACAACCTCATGAACATATGAACATACGAACATGCCAGCAGATAAAGGCATTATGGTCTGTCAAGTCTGCTTGACTGAGCTGTTTCCAAGGTGTTTACAGAGGGAACTGCCCTCTCCCCATTTCCCTCTTGACCTCCCTCAACTACCTCCATCCCCCACCTGCAACTTTCCACTTCACCGTATTCCATCCCCTCTTAAAGCTGTTCACTGTCTTTAGGGATATCACCTCCTCTGGCAGCTCATTCTACTTGGCCACCACCCTCTTGGTGAAAAATTTCCACATCATCTCCCTCCTCAATCTGAAGGGAGCAATATTGAGGCCATTCAAAAGTCTTCAGAGCCCAGGCCTTCTGCTTCATTGTTCTATAAAACATGTCCATCTTGCAAAGGATTCTTAAAACTGGGCTACTCTCCCAGGCCTTTGACACATTGCTACAGGCCTGCAAGCCATGTACAAATGCCTTGTACTCCAAAAACTAGGCTATTTTCAGAAAATTAGTTACTCCTTACCACACCAAATTTATACAAGCATCTATTTTACATATTTTAGATTTCTTTCAGGAAGGCATACAGTAGCTAAAGGTTTGACACTCAACCTTTCCTGAGTTCATAGTTTGTCAGTACCATAGGTACTGAATTGCCAGATGTAAGTTGGGAGCTTCATCCTTGGTCACTTGCCCAGACAGCCATTGCTTTTTCACAGATGTACCAAGGTCCAGAAGAAATCTCCTTACATCCTTGGGACTGGCATTAAATCTGGCACCAAAGCATCTGTGTAAATCTCCATTTGAACCTGTGTAGCACAGTTCAGATGAGTTTGTGTAATTCAAGCCTTGCTTTATGACAGCAAGGAGCTTCTCTGGCAGAGTAAGCAGTATTTAAGAAATATCATGCAAGGAACCATTCACTAATTTTCTGAAAAAAATGGTACTGTTTCCGGTATGACCTTTTATCTGTAGGATTCCTTTAGAATTTCACTTAAACCAATAAATAGTTTTAGTATTTTACCCAAAGCCTACCAATGATACAGAAAAAGAATACCACCAGGTGATGTAAGAATGGTACTTACAACAGCTGTATTTGTTAGTCAGCAAAAAAAAAAAAAAACTTTCATCATATAGTATTTTGGCAAAAATATATTTCTGGCATCCTTAGCTTCATGCTTAGTTTTAGTTTTCTCAAATATTCTTATTGTTAAAATAGCTTTTACAACCAATTTTTTAATTAATGGCTCCTGTCATTAAAGATGACCACCAATAGCAATTTTTTTTAAGATCTCTTCTGTTGAGGTTACCCATGCTAAATTTACAATGTAGATGTATTAGGATAGTGCTATTGCATATTTCTGATGGTAAGCAGCACGACACTGTACCATGATATTTCATTTTTTCATGGTGGGCATGGTATGAGAGTTGGACATTGTTGAAACTTCAAATTCCTGTATTTTGGTTCAGGAATGAAAGAAAATGAAAAGAAAATTGGGCATCATAATATTTTTGCCAGAGAAACATTATCACTGGAAAAAACTATATGGTGACTACCAAATACCGCTCTTCTGAGATCCAGTGAAACAGAACATAAAACTCTAAGATATTTAAAAAGAAAGGATATTTATTGAGGTCAGCTCCATAAAACAGCCCCCTCCCCGCAGAAAGCTAGAGCACTATAGCCAGATGGGTAAAACAGATTCCATTAATGAAGCATACAGGGCATCTCACATGCATATACTGTATCAAAACCCATTAAGACCAACTCTTCTAGAAGTCTTTTCAATTCTCATGTACAAAAAGCTCATGCTTGTGCTTTCAGTTCATACAGAGGAGCCCCCTTGTCTCCTACATACATGCATTCATGAAACATTACAGTATGGGTTTATTTAGGTCTCAGTAGGGAGCCTTTGGTAGAATGGTATTGCCTGAAATGATCTCTACTAATGTCATTAAGGGAATGAATTCCTTGTTGTATTTCTCACCTGACTCTGCTATGCAGTGCATTTCATAACCTTATGACTTAATATGCTTAACAGACACGAGAAAAGTGGCATCATACTTACCATACATTTATTTTATCTGAGAGCCTAGTAACAGGCAAGCCCCCCCCCCTTGAGTTTTATACACTTATTTAATTCCAGTTCTTGACATATACATTTGAAATGTAGAAACACAGCAGATGACAGCCAGAAAAGGCCTCACAGCCCATCCAGTCTACCACTGGTTTGGTGCAAATGCCTTGTGGCGGTTCACTCCTTCATCCACCTCCACTCCTCCTACTTACTTTTAGTTGTCCCATATATCTGTCTCACCCATGTTGTAATTACTCCTCTGAGGAGTTGGCTGTTTGTGTCACCTATTTACTACCCTTTCCATGAAAAATATTTCCCAACATCCTTCTTGTATCTCCACCCTGCCTGCTTCATTGCATTTCCCCTGGTGCTTGTTTTTTCTCAGTGTGGATGGTTCTCCCTGTCAACCTTGCTTACTCCATGTAGGTACTTGTATATCTCTATCATATCCCCCTCTCTCTTCTTGCCTCCTAAGTGTATATGTTGAGGTTTTCCAACCAATCCAAGTAAGACATTTGGCATCCTTCTTTGTTTGGCTATAAAAGTGGTACCCCCTCTCAGAACTGGTTAATGAGTGATCTACAGTGGTGATTGTATAAAAGTTTGGAAGTGCTGAGGTATACCTCGAGGTACCACTGAGGCACTCAAGTTCACGTGGTGATTGTATAAAAATTTGGCAGTGCCTGTATATTCTACCAACAAAAATCATAGTCACTATTTGGTATTAATGCAGAAGAATGTTAAGCTTGCTGTTGAATTTTGTATTCTCATCTTCTTAGTGTCAATAAAGGTTTTCAAATCTTTATAGATCATCTCTTCACTCCAGGGAATATTATACTTAGTGCAGAGAAAATAAATCCCACAATATCTGGTTGTACCTGATGCAAAGTAAAATCTCTTGACATTCAGTTGTTTAGTATCTATTTTCTCAGACGTATTACATGAAAGGTACTTGTTGCTATTCTTAGTCATTGTAGTGTTATGCTTTATTGTGCAACTGGCCCCTACTTGATTTAATCTTAAGAAAATGGTAATGAGGTTCAGAATGGCAATTGGAGACAGCAGCCATACTCATAATGCATTCAAAATTCTGAAAGCTCTAGTCTCCCTTATGAGGGTTGTACCCAATGTAATGTCTATTGCCACTGTATGCTGTTAAATTAGAGGAAGGTACAGATAAATATGATAATTTCCCTAAGTTGCCCTCTAAGTGACACCCAAGAACAACAATCATCAGATGAGCTGCACTGTATTCCTTAGCAACAGAGATAAATGGCAACCAGCAACTTACTAACTTCCTGCCCTGAGGTCTTAGAGAAAAAACAGCAAACAATTAACACTCAGAAATGCCCAAAAGTGCAGAAACATCAGGTTTTCTGCTTGACTACTCTCCTGTAAACAATACACTAACATTGGCAGCTTCTAAAGCCAACATCAGTGATCTGCTTTTGCCAATGACATAAGTTACTGACATTGTGACAAAATTCTTGAGGCCAAGGTCCCCCAGTGTGTTTTCAAATGTGAATCACCTTTATCTTCAGCGGAGCAGCCAACTAAATATGCACTGCCTGGCCAGTCTTAGTGTTTATCAGCTGCTATTCATTTTTTCAGAAACTCAGTGAAGTGAATTGCTCATATGTTAGCAGACATCTCTTTGTGTTTCGATAAGAAAAGCAGTGATTATGCTCAATAGGTTATTAAAATGTGAACTATTGATGGTTTGAGGGCATCTGCATGATCCAGTGTTATTTCATTCTTCATGACTCGAGCAGAGCCGGTCCACTGAGATGTGTACGTTTTCTTTGTTATTTTATTCCTCTCACATTTTCAACTTGTCTTCCTAGCTTCTGCCTTGGCGGGGGATCTGAAAAGGCTGCTCTCTTCCTCTGGTAAGGAAGGTGGGCAAGTGGCTGAATTCACAGCTCCCACCAAAGCCACTCTTTGTTTTCAGGTGGCTAATGTCTCCTCAAGGTCCCAAACAACCTGATGCCTCCAGTCAGCCCCCTAGTACAAGATTCCAGGGCTCCTATATGAACTCAGGTCTTCAGGTGGCAGTGTGATGCATTGCTGCTGTGTCATTGGGACCAGCCTGACTGTATTTGAATCTTATTAAAGTGCTACACAACAGCAGCTATATGTGAATACACACGGTAGTTGCAAGTGATAAATAGCTACCAGTAATGGCCTAGACCTTTGATTATCCATTGCTGACTCTGCATGTACAGTGGCTACAGCACTTAATCTATTATGTCATATGCAGAAGGGGTGAACAAGGTGCAGGATGGTAGACTTTTTCAAATAAGGAAGAGCACCAAAACCAGAGGGTATGTGATGAAGCTGGAGGGTGGGGGAGTTTAGGAGGGATGTGAGGTAGTACTACTTCACTGAAAGAGTGGTGGATGCCTGGAATAGACTACCAGTAGAAGTAGTGGAGAAAACAGCAGAGGGCTTCAAGTATGCATGGGATAGATATAAGAGAATATTAGGAAATGGGCACGGTGGAGGGAAAGTCACCAGAGACTAGATGGGTCTGTATAGAAAGAATAGGCAGGGGCCATCAGGGTAGACTGTGTGGGGCAAATGATCCTTTTCAGTTCACAAATGCTATGTTTATGTTTCAGGATTTTATAACAACTGCAAGATTTATCAGACAGAGGATATATCTTAGTAGGTTTACAATCTACCCAAGACCCTGTACACACTGTACACTGTTTGAAAAAAGTAAAAAAAAATATTTCAAAGCCAGTTTCTAGCAAGGTTTTCAGAGAATCCAGAGTGTGCTGTGACACCATGCTAGCCCAAGCAATTTTCCAGTCATGACTGTGGCAAGTGTGCTGTGCAAAGCATTGTGGGTGCTGCAGTTCATGATAGGAGACTCACATCAGGTGTCGGTGCCGATCACTGCAAATAAATAATTGTCTGGAATCAGGAGATCATTGTGAGCTCAGTCATATGACTGATGTAGTTTTTTTTCTTTTTTATGTTGGCTCACACACCAGCCAACATCTTGCAGTAGTAGCAGATTTGGGGATGCGGTAACTGTGGGCAAACACAGGGCACGCATCAGTAGGTGTGTCCTTCATTCCCCAATAAGCCAGCATGCAGGCACTGACACCAGCAATATGTAAAGTGGTCACCACATTTAAGAAAAGTGCTGCTGCAATGAGAGGCAAGCTCATCATGCAGCGGCACAATAACAAGCCTCCCGACGTGCCCTTCCTGGTGAATTATTTCTATAAACATGGCAGCAATGACTGCCACCGCCACCTGCCACAATGCCGACTTCAGGGGTGCCCAATCCCCCTGTTGGCATGCCCCGACCCAGTTCAATCTGCCAATGGGGGAGCCCACTCCCAGTCGGCATAATGTTCCCCCCATTTGTTTTGTGCTGAGAGGGTGCCCAATCCCCCTCGGCTCTTGCCCCCCCACTCAGTATGTGCTAATGGGGGTGCCCAGTCCCCTGTCATCTACAGCCCCCCCAAAACACTCAGATGGCATGCTGGGAGCCCACTCCAGCATGCCAAAGGTCCCTGTAAAAAAAAAAAAAAAATTCCTGCAATGTTTTTCTTTTTTTTTTAAACCTGTAAAACAGAAAGCGATCCCTCGTTGAGTCCGGTGGCCTCTCCTCCAACCTGCGCCCGCCCTCTGCACACCCTGCCTCCCCACACCCCCCTTACCCTATACTTACCTCTGGAGCATGGCGTGAGGATCTTTGGTGTACCAGGAACACGTCTGCACTCTTCAAGGCCGACTGTGAACTGAAGAAATGCCGGTACGCTGTATGATGGCATAAATAGGGTTTTTTCAACTTTGGTGCATATCTCAGGCATTTTTGGGAATTGTGGCACCAAATTTTCAACATAGGGTTATTGGGACCCCTCCTGATGAATTCAGTCACTGTCATGGCATTATGTGGTCCCAAAAGGTGATTTTTTGGTCACTGCACAGAATCACCTTTCTGGACCGATTAACAAAACAACAGTGCCGCTGTTCATGAGGTGGGCTCTCAAAAAGCCTTTGTTGGAAATTTGTCGAAGAAAATCCAAAAAATAAATTGTTTCATGGGCATGTGTTGTGCAGTTTCCATGCATGCTTGTAACTTCGTGAATTTGTAATAGTTTCACTTCAGATTTTCAACATTGCCATTTTTCTGCACCTCCTTATGAACAGTACAGCTGTCATTTTACATATCCTGGCCGAAATATGTTTTCGCACTTCCGGTGCAGAATAGCATGGTCACTGTGGGAAATCAGTTTAAGGACAGATTAAGAAAATGACAGTGACACTGTTCATGAGCGAGAGGTCCTAAAATGCCTATGTTGAAAATTTGGTGATGAAAGTCCATAAATGACTGTTACAAATGTGCATTCGCAGTTTCCATGCACCCTTAGCAACTTCACAAATTTGCAATATTTTCATGCCAGATTTTCAACACTGGCATTTTTTCACACCTCCTTATGAACAGTACAGCTGTCATTTTCCACATCCTGCCTGAAATGTGTTTTCACACCTGTGGCGCACAATGACATGGTCGCTGTGGGAAATCAACTTTTGGGACAGATAAACAAAATCACAGTGCCACTGTTCATGAAGGGAGGTCCCAAAATGCCTGTGTTGAAAATGTGGTTAAAAAATCCCAAAAATAATTGGGTTCCAGACTTGCATTGCGGAGTTTCTATGCAAGCTCATCATGACTTCAATTTTTCATATTTTCACTCCAGATTTTCAACGTTGCCATTTTTTTACACCTCCTCATGGACAATATAGTTGTCATTTTTCACATCCTGCCCAAAATGTGTTTTTGTACCTGTGGCACCAAATGGTACAGTCACTGTGCAAAATGAACCTTTTGGCTAACAAACTGATAGTGCCACTCTTCATGAGGTGGGAGTCACAAAAAGCTTATGCTGAAAATTTGGAGTGAAAATACCAACAAAAGCTTATGGCGTTAGGGTTTCCAATTGTAACACTCCACCCTGAAGAGACTGACAGGCGTCAGGGGTGTGACCGAGGATCATCGGCTGTAATGCTCACACCATTCCACCCCACCCCGACCCCGTAGCCAGTGACAGGCATTGAGGTGTGCCTTGCAGTGTTTGACCCCAAAGTTCACCCCATTCTCCTATACTGCACCCATCTCAGTGTATTTCCTTATGGAATGGGGTAAGTATAAGGCCCAAAGACCCCAAAGCACACCATAACACTTGTCAGTGTCTACAGGGTAGGAAGAGGTGAAATGGCATGAGCGTTATAGCTGATGAACCAAAGGCACACCCCAACGCCTGTCAGTCTCTGCAGGGTGGGGTGGGGTTGGCATCAGTTCAATACTTCACTGCCATTCCTATTATGCATCTCTAACTCCTGCACTACCAATGCCAATGCCAGCGAGACAACATTTGGCAATGGCAAATGCTTGTTTAGAATCCTTACAAAAAAGGGGGTTGTTTTAGTCTGTTTGCCTTAACCCATGTTAGAGCATGGATCATGTTCACACTACTGTTAATACTGGTTAAGGCAACCATGTTTGTCTAAAACCATACTACAGTCTACATCTCTAACAGGGTTTTACCACAGTTTGAGAATACAATTGCAGCACTGTTTTAACCATGTTACAGTGTGGATGTTAAAACAATTTTAAGAGTTAATGTTTTTTAAAAATCCTGGTGTGTATAGGGCCCAAAATGTTTGGGCACTCGTGGATCATGCTTCCCACAGATCACTGTAAAGTGACCAAACATTTGGGGACATAGTGGCTGTATTAAAACTGGCAGTATGGGGCAGACATACAGCCACAGTAAAAGTCTTACAAACTGTGACTAACAAGCTGTGGATTGCAGACATTTTTATTAACCTTTGAAAATCCACCCCAATATGCATACATTATATACTGATATGCTGTCTTCCATGCAGACCATTTCCTAAAATTCTTTACAGATGCACACAAAAAATGATGATAATTTAACAAATAGTGGAAAATTAGTAAATATGCATTGTGCAAAATATTCCAAACAGTGCATTATCACCAGCGATAAAACTTATCCATCAGTAAAATAGCAGAGACAAAACCTTGAATCGTAGGCACAGGAATGCAGATATGTTTGGGAATACATTTAAAGAAAGATACAGGGTCAGAAACAAAGTGAGTCAATGAGGCAGAAACAGACTAGAAAACTCTCTGTGACTGTGGGTAATGAGATGGTAGGCTGTGGAAGAATGAAGTAGAAGGACAGCAGTCTAAAGCAGTCAGGTGGGAATGTCAAGATGGACAGCATCAAAGAGAGAGGGAATGTGATGTATCCACTGAGAATTTTATTGACATGAGTAGCCATTTCAAATAGAATCCTTTTAAGTGTCAGGAAGCCAGTGTAGATTATTTTAGACTGAGAGTGACAAGGTTTTATTATTTTTGCAAGACAGCAAATGAGAAGAGGCATTCTGAACATGCTGGCTGGATCTCATACATCAAAGCAATAACAAACATTTGAAAACATTCAGAAAAATCAAACTTCAGGTCCATTACATCATCAACAAGTTATGCAGCCCCTTCGTAAAGCCAGACACATGCAAGAAGTACACAGCACATTCCAGGTTTAAGATGCCTGAAATGCAAAAACCATACTGTACATCCAAAATCAGTGTTCAGTTAAAGAACAACTAATGAAAGCAAGCCTCATGACCTTAGTCCCGACCTTCCAGTCTTCATCGCAAACATATTCTGGGCAACTGGTAACTAAGTACCTGTGGTTTCTGACAGTTACTGTTTTAAATATAAGATCACACCAGTTATACTCCCTTCTGGCTTGAAGACTAAGCTACCCAGGGTTACTGTAATGTGTATGCTTCACTGGGGAGTACAGTAATCAAGGAATAACAGCAGCTGAATTGTTGTATCATTTATCCAGTAAGGGGTTCAATACAATCAGAAACTAAAATGAGAGGTGATTTAACCACTGTCATTCTAGCCTGGTAATTGAAGCAAGATGCATTTCTGTACAATGACAGCTTTTGTTTTCTTAACTTTCAAAACTTTGGAGATGAGCCTGTGAAAATAAGGATGATATGGGATTAACGAACATTAAATGAATAATTCTGCAGTTTTTGCAAAGCAATTGTAATACTTTGCAAATGAGTTAAGAGTAAGAAAAATGACAATGTTACTTTTGGATCTGAATGTAAACCAAAAATCAGAAAAAGCTGGAAACATTTTTTTTTAAAGTCAGGCAAATATTTTCAGAAGTTTTTCAGAATGCTTTTATAGATACTGATATACTTTTTAAAACTACATACACATATACTATTCTTTGCAAAAAACTGCATTAATGCATCAGTTAGGGTTTAGAATAAAGCAGCAAAAGTAGGGAAATACAGTGCTCCCATATCTACGGGGATTCTCGTATTTTACAGGGATTTAAGTCTTAAAACAGGCTATGGGGAGGAAATCACTGTTTTGATAAATCCACGGGGATTGTTTCCGGTGCTACAGGAGAAAACAGTGTGCAGAGCTCTAAGATGTCTGCCGAGACTCTCATAGCGAGCGAGAGAATCTTAATGCCCTTGGAACCCCACACGCTGTGATCACATGCTCCTGGAGACTGCTGGGAGCTGTGATCACGTGCTGGGATGCGACCCTGATAGGCTAGAAAACTAGAGCCATGCATGTCCGTGATGGCTCGGCTAACCGAGAGACAAATCTACCTGTGCCCCCCCCCCCCAGGATAGGCTATCCAGGTGAACCCCTCTTGTATAAAATCCAGCTCTGTGTGTCGGGAAGTTTAATTTTGGAGAGAGAGAGAGAGAGAGAGGATCGCCGGCGTTCGTGTAGCAGCCACAGAGAGACTCAACATTGAAGCAAGGAAGCCCAAGGACATTCACTGAGAGCAGCGGGACCAAAGGAGTTTTTTCACACTGGCGCCCAGGTTCTGTGTTCAGTCGGCAGGGAGGAGCAATAGTCGTAGAGTTTTTTTCCGGTCATCCAGTCGTAATGTGGCGGTATAGTCTGACCCATCTATCTCTTCCGATCATCAATCTGGTAAGACTAAGTGCATCAGCAGATGCGCACCCATGTCTTGTATAAACAAACTAGACAGTTGATATTACGAGTATTTGAATGGAACTTGACTGTGTGTTGGGACACCTGAGATTCACTGACATTTGCTTGCTGTATTAATGATTTAAAAAAAATAAAAGAGGACAAGTTCACCCGGGGGGGGGGGTCACTGCAAGCTCTCTAAGGACTGCAGAATGATCTGCAGTGTTACTGTTTTTTTTTAACACTTTTAAGTAAACTATATACAGCATATTCGCTGATCCTCTGTCAAAGGGTGCCATCTTTTGAAAAAAACATGAGCATCACTGTGCAAAGATGCACTGTCATGTTTGCTTGCCTTTAAGATTCATTTTAATCATATTCCAAATCATTAAAGGGGTTGCTTTCCTTGAGTTTAAAAGCAGGTTGTCATAATTCAGCAGTCTACGTGCAGGCACTAACATTTTTCCAGATGTAAAAGTTGTTAAGGCTAAAGCCTTTGATTTTATTGACAACTATAATGACGCAAATTACAAAAATAAATTGGCTTGAGCATACAGGAAAATCTACAGGAATTCCACCAAGGTTTTACAGGGAAAATACATGAAAAATGAAGGTTTGCTACAGGAAAATCTTTGGCCGATATGAGAGCACTGGGAAATATGATGTTAAGGTTTCCAACCCTGAAACCCCTGTCCTTCCCCTGAAGTTAATGAGGGGTGGAGTCTTCCATGGGGTTGTAAACCTTAACTTTCACCACATTGCAGTAACAAACAAGCTCTGGCAGAGCCACTACGACTGTGAATGCATTAACTAGATAAGGGTGTTTCATGGGCTTAAACATAAACATTTATTTATTTTATTTAAAAAATATCAGATTTACAAACCTTTGAGTCAGAGACTCATTTACAAAAGCACCTCATCGAAACTAATGCGAAGACAGCACAGTTAACAAGTTTAAAAACAATGGCTCAGAGAGCAGACAATTATAACAATCATTCACTGCAGATACATGGGTAGCAGTAGATAAACATATTACATAGTTTAGGCACACAGGCACCACATCAAGAAGACCAAAGCAGTTCAAACAATATACAATAGCTAAAGCAAATAGATATCAGGAGTCAAAGAGAAGCTCAGAGTGTTCACATGAAGGCTGTTGCATACACTAACCGAATCAAAGTATAGTACATTGAGAAAGGGCATATTTAAGAAATAAGGCATGACAGGGTGTGTGTTATCATGTAATAACTTCACTCTTGGGGTGGGTTGAAGCACGAGGCAAAGCCAAGTATTTATTTATTTATTTGCACATATCTATTTGATCCACTGGATCAGCAATATTTGCACAAGCTGTGCCCAATGCAGATTTTACAGCACTGGTCCTGGCCTGGTGATCTGGGTTTACCCATACCACACTGCATATGGCTTAGTGATGACAAGTTTCCTAAATATTGGTACTTTATCCAGCTGTGTTCTGCTTGGTGTGTGTGTGTGTTTAAACATGAAACTTTCTAAAGTATATTGTATAGTGCTGTGAATCCTGGCTGCAGTGTTTTTTTTCTCTGCTGTGGCTAAGCAAGATACTGTAACAAGACACTGGCCTGCTGTAGGGGCTATTAGACATCAAACCAAAGGGTATACTGTAAAGACTCACTTGGAGAAGATGCAATAAAACAAACTTGAATGGCAGCCCCCAGACATCATAAAACCCTCAGGGAAAATTAGAAAAACTTCTCTAACAGTCTAGGCAGAAACAAAACACTGGATTGAAATGAGAACTCAAAACTGGTAGTAATACATATATAAAGCTATCTAACTGGGGTTTCTGTAAGAAAAGAGCTGCTAAGTAGCTCTAATTCATAATTTGTGTTTTTGATGTTAAAACACTCCTGCTAGCTAGACCTGATGCACAGAGAAAACAAAAATAGTGAATTAGAGCTTTTTAGTAGCTGTTGTCTTACAGAAACCCCAGTTAGCTTGCTCTCAGGTATCTGCTAAACTAACTGTTGACATTTGTGCTCCCTTGATAAGAACAGTTACAAGGCTGTGCTGTTGCTAAACTAATTTTAAAGAAGTACACATGCTAAATCTAAGGACATGGCTACATTACTGTCACATGAGACAGGGGGCATCGTAGGAGAAAGAAGCCAATAAAACTATTTATAATGTATGGTATGTGCCTATTAACCACCATAATCAGCAGTCACACAGCTTTTTTATGCACTGTTTAGGATTTTAAAACTTGTTAACCACACTTCGGAACTTCCAAACAGTGGCATAACAAAGAAGAATGCACCAGAGTTCCATAATTCTCACACATAGAATGCAAACAGTGTTTTTTTGACCATACACTATAAAAGATGATGGCTAGGGATCGGGTGACAACCACGCTGAAATTACCTCTCATGGTTGCTAGGGCTACAGTAAACCTCTCGAGCTGCGCTCGCGAGGTTCACCATGTTGCCCTAGCAACCACTCGAGGTGATTACAGCGTGGTTATCACCCGATCCCCAGCCATTATCCTCTATATAATGTATGGTAAGTGTCTATTAACCACCATAATCAGCAGTCACACAGCTTTGTTATGCACTGTTTAGAATTTTAAAAGTTGTTAACCACCCTTCAGAACTTCCAAACAGTGGCATAACAAAGAAGAATGCACCAGAGTTCCATAATTCTCACACATAGAATGCAAACAGTGTTTTTTTGACCATACACTATAAAAGATGATGGCTGGGGATCGGGTGACAACCACGCTGAAATCACCTCTCATGGTTGCTAGGGCTACAGTAAGCCTCTTGAGCTGCGCTCTCGAGGTTTACCATGTTGCCCTAGCAACCACTCGAGGTGATTACAGTGTGGTTATTACCCGATCCCCAGCCATTATCCTCTATGTTATGGAGATCCCCAGGGGTTGTATAACTACCATACAGCTAGCAAGCTAATTTAGGAAAAACTCCTAATAGCAGACAAAGGGAAGGACACACTAGGATTTAACATACATATCAAAACACTCTACATAACATATGTTTTTTGCACATTCTGGGTGGACTACTCCTTTGAAAATAAAAATACACTTCATCACAAAATGTGCCCTCACATGAACATGCATGCTTTATCTGTAGAGACAATTAAAACAATGTATTTCTAAATGCATTAGTAACACCAGTTGCTGTCAAGATTATCTGTAAAGACAATTAAAAAATGTATTTCTAAATGCATTAGTAACAGCAATGCTTTCAAGATTTTGAAACTGCTAAAAAGACAAACTATATATATAGATAGATAGAATATGGTAAACACATTGTCCCAGATATTCAAAAGGGTTGTGCTTGGCGCAACAGTGTTGCGCCATGCGCAACCCACTGATGCACCCCGGCACAATATTCAAATGGGGATTGTGCCTTGCACAAATCCCGATGTGCTGGAGTGCATCAGTAATGTATGCAGTGCAGGTAGGGGGTGTGCCCATGCATACTCCACACATCCCGATATTCAGCCCGGGATGTGCTGAGTTCATGCATGCACAACCCCTACTTGCATCACACACAGGTGAGCCAAAAAAAAGGAACAATGTCTGGCCACCCACAGGTGAGCTGCCGTATTGCAGGGTGCAACACGGCAGCTGCCACCTGTCAGTGGCCACCTGAGCTCCAGCTGCACCCCCGTGGCAGCACCCCCCCATGCCTGATCATGGGCATCAGTTGAATTAAATAACGTCCTAAATCCCTGGTGATCCAGTGGACCGCTGTCAGCCCGACCGCGGGAATTTTTATCAAAATAATTAAGTCTTACATATCTGGTGGTCCAGTGGACTGCTGTCAACCCGATTGCGGGCATTTGTATTAAAAAAGCAAGTCCTAAATTCCTGGTGGTCCAGTGGACTGCTCACAGCCTGATCGCGGACATTTGTATTGAAAAAAGTAAGTCCTATATCTCTGGTGGTCCAATGGACCACTGTCAGTCCAATCACAGGCATTTGTATTAAAAAAAGCAAGTCCTAAATCCCTGGTAGTCCAGTGGACTGCTCGCAGTCTGATCGTGAGCATTTGTATTAAAAAGAGTAAGTCCTATATCCCTAGTGGTCCAGTGGACCGTTCGCAGCCAGATCGCGAGCATTTGTATCAATATAATTAAGTCCTATGTCCTGGTGGTTCAGTGGTACCCCCCACCCACCCACTAGAGCCCTGCCCTGTTCCCCGGTCAGCCGAGCGGGTGGCAGCACCACCATCTGCCACCCGCCGCCCGCCAACTGACACCATAGGTGGGGCTGTCGCCCATTGGTCCACAGTGTGAGCCAATGGGTGTGCAGCCTATACCATACTGCACATTCCAGATTATGTTAATGGATCCCATTCACATATCTGAAATATACTGATACGACATGGCTGCACACCCATTGACTCACGCTGTGAACCAATAGCACAGCCCTACCTATGGTAATGAAGTCGGGGGGTGGCAGTGGTGCTGCTGCTCCGCCGCTACCGGGGGGGAGCGGGGCAGTGGGGCTCAGTGGGCGAGTGGGGAAGGGGATACCGCTGGACCACCAGGGATATTGGACTTAATATTTTTAATACAAATGTCCATGATCGGGCTGCTAGCGGTCCACTGGACCACCAGGGATATAGGACTTAATTATTTTGATACAAATGTCCGCGATCGGGATGACAGCGGTCAACTGGACCACCAGGGATTTAGGACTTGCTTTTTTTAATACAAATGCCCGTGATCAGGCTGACAGCGGTCAACTGGACCACCAGGGATTTAGGACTTGCTTTTTTTAATACAAATGCCTGCGATCGGGCTGACAGCGGTCCACTGGACCACCAGGGATATGGGACTTTATTTGTTTATACCTAAGCCTGCGATCAGGCTGACAGCAGTCCACTGGACCACCAGGGATATAGGATGTGATTTATTTTTACTTAAGCCTGTGATCGGAGCTGTGGGGCACATTGCCATGCTGTGCAGGATGCGTCAGTCCCCGACGGCTGCTGCCTAGCAGGGCACCAGGCGCAAGTCACCGGGGATCGGTGCACCTGCATACAAATGGGGCCATAATGACATGCAAATGGCCCCATTTGCACCTTGCATACATTATGGCCCCATTTGCATGTGCACTTTTGAATATCGCGGTTGTTGCACATAGTGCAAGGGAACTTGCGCTAGCGCACCCCCCTGCTCCACTCTGGCCACTTGCGCTGGTGCAATGCCACTGCACCATGCACACTGCGGGTGGCCAGAGTGCAACATTCAATGATGCTGTGCCATGGTGCAGCTCCATTGAATATCGCCTAGTCAATGCCCCTGCGCAGTCAAGTTGCACTGCGCTCAGGCTTGCACCATAGCCTGGCACAGTCTGAATATCCGGGCCATACTGTTAATCCCAAAAGCTGAACTTTGTTTTTAGTATATAAATGTTTAAGAAATACCTGAAAGCTGTCTATTTTCCTTAGTTTTTAGACACTTCTTAGTCTTTCCTTTTGAGACACCAGATGACTCTGATAATCATTTGTTCCAAAGGTTTTTAAGTCAGTTTGAAGACATTTTAAGTGTCTTCTGTTCTGTTCCTTAACAAAATGCAGGGACTCCAGACTTGGTGTTCTGTTCCTTGGTCCACATCCCAAACATGTGAGTCATCTTTCAGGATGATAGATTCACCTCATGCCCCTCCCACATGAATAAATAAAAGGTGGGATGGACGTTTTGGAGCTTCTTGGATGGAGGTGGGATGGACCTTACTTCCTCCCAAAAAACAATGCTGCCTCCCACTATTCAGGTTCCAGTTCTTGTACCACCCATTTAAGAAAGAAAATAATACCCTGCAACCATTGACTAACATGAAAGCGTATTTATTTGAGGGCAGAAAACATTTCTTGGAGGAGGGTAAGGCGGAGGAAACTATTTACACCTTCAGTCAGTTCCACGGACAGATAACATGACATCACTCTTTTTGTACATGCAATACTCCTGTAGGCTCCGCCCACAGTCATAAAAAGCTGAGATGTGATGAAGACAGGTGTATATTTGCCATGAGTGCACTGAATGGGGTGACCGTTAGTGTGGCATACCCCAAGAAAGACTCTACCCCTCATTAGCTTCAGGGTTGGGGCAGGGGTTTTAGGGCTGGAAACCCTAACATCATATTTCCCTACTTTTGTCACTTTATCCTGAACCCTAACTGTTGCATTAACACAGTTTGATGCCAAGAATGTCCTTACTTTTTGAGATAGTGTAATTATATCCTTATTTGTCTGTGGGAACAAAGGGTTCTCTGGGCCCTGCACTCCCATCCATCCATAGTTTTTGAGACAGAGTAATCATATCCTTTTTGTATGTGGGAGCACAGGGCTCCCATCCCTCCATGGATGTGTATATGTATGTTGGTTTGGAAGCACAGGGCCATCAGGGCCCTGCGCTACCATTTGTAGGACAACAGCAACCAAATTGTCAGCATAACCTTCTTATTATCCCACCTCATGTATCCAGTACTGGCAATTTTCAAATCCATGCCACTGCAATGCCATTCCGCGTCACAGGTGTGAAAACACATCTTGGCCAGTATTTGAAAAATGACAGCTGTGACATTCATGAGGTGGGGTTGTAAGAATGCTATGTTTGGGGTCAGAATATTTGAAATTCCCAAAGTTACAAGCGCACATAGCCAAATTTCAACAGATGCTCATAACTTTGGCATTTTTACATGTTTTGACCCCAAATTTTCAACATAGCCTTATGCCACCACCTCATGAACAAGGGTGATGAAAATGCTTGTAAAATCACATTCTGGGTGAGATTTATCTAGTTCCACTGACATTGATAAGGAGGTGGGGTCCTCAAAAGGCCACGTTGAAAATGTGGTGTGAAAATATGACAAAACAGCCAAGTTATGCAACAAAGTTGAAATCCCCCTTTGAAATACACTGAACCACATTTACCTTAGTTTCTCATATTGCAGTTGGTGGTTCCAGCAGCAAGATGTGTCTTCCATCAGGGAGTGGATCTTCACCAAGCTACCTGTTCAGATGAATGAGGTGTACTGGGGGGTGTCAGATGGGTGCTGAGGTGGAGGTTGGGGGGTGTCTGATCAGTGAGGCACCTTTTTTTTTTTGCAAGTTTGAAGACACTACAAAAAAAAACATAGAGGGACCATTTTCTTTCATTCAGGCACAGACAGTGATATGGGGGGTGCCACTAGGCACCAGGGACATATAATTTTATAAAGGGGATGGTGTTCAGTGGGTGGGGGGGTGCCACTAGGCACCAGTGACATAATAATTTATTACGGGAAGGAACTCGAAGGGTGACGTGTGCTACTAGGCACCAGGAAAATAATGCTGCATTATGAGGATGATAATCAGCTGGTGGGGGGTGCCACTAGACACCATGGAAATATTATTTAATTAGGGGATGACAATTGGATGGGCAGGGTGCCACTAGACACCAGGGCAACATTACACATTTTCAGGGACAGCAATTGGGGTGGGGCCACTAGTCCCCAGGGACATTTATCATGGGGAGCAATCGGCGGGGGGGGGGTGCCACTAGATACCAGGAATATATCACTTTAACCAAACAACACTCTTAATCTGAACAATATACAGACTACTTTGCTGTCTCATCTTTTAAAAAGGATTTAAACAGTTTAGCTAATGTTGTGTGTGGTCCAGACGTTGATACAAGTCAGCGTACTCACTTAAATTTAAAACTGAATATCTGAGGAGGTACGCTTGGTTTTGAGATCCATTTAATTTGTAAACGATATTAAGTGAGACACAATTCTAGTTGAAACATTGTGAATATTGTTAAATTTGTAGTTAACTGGTCAAAACTTTTTACTCTTATTAATGTTCAGCCCATGGTATGTCTAATTATTTAGTAAAAAGCTATTATAATTCAAACTGTTATGGGCCTTTACTGTTCACAGTATTTTACGATAGAACAGTAAAGGTCCAACTGTAAAGATGTTTGAATGGTTATTTTCTGATCAAACTATCCTTACATAAATGAATGTTGGACAAAATTAATCTTGCCACACAAACACATATTTGCCCGTAAATTTTAAAATTGTAGGAAAAAAATCTAACAATGTATGTGAAGGAGACCTAAATACAGGTCTTGTTCATTAGCTACCAAGCAGTACTTCTGTTGAAAAACATTTTTAAAACAGGAAAAAAAAAAATGATAATAGACATCACGCACAGTATTTCCCTGAGTACAAACAGTAAACCCTTAAGTATTTACAGTTCTGTTTTCATTTGCTTTTGGGGTTTACTCACCTGTGCTACACATTGCTTTCTTCCTGGTTCTCTCTTCTGGGTGTTGGACATCATCTTAAAGCTCACTGCATAGTTTACTGCCTCATCCTTACATAAATGTCTTATGTATGATGCTTAATTCCTATTCTACATGTCATTTTATTCAAAAGGCTGAGAAGCGATTAGTTCCAATTCTACCTATCATGCAATTTTTTATTTTGTAATTTTTTGTTATCGATTTATTCTTTCCCCTTCCCCCCAGGACATATCTGGAAATTAGCTGTTATCAGCTCAGTATGTCTTTTCAGGTGAAACTTTTGAAATAGATAGATAAATAGAGAGACAGACAGACAGACAGATAGATAGATAGATAGATAGACAGACAGACAGACAGACAGAGATAGAGAGATAGATAGATAGATAGACAGACAGACAAATAGTAGTAGTAAACATTACATAGCACCTGATTCCAGGTGCTCTGAGCACTGAACAGAAATCCAGCAAGAAAGTATGAAAGGTAAAACATTTCAAGATATACAACTATAAATAAATAACATTATAAACAAAAACCCAGGGGAAGAGTACACAATGGGGGGTGAGATACTAACAACAGCAAAAATGGAAAGGGACCTGGGGATAGTCATATCAGATGACCTAAAGGTGGGCAAGCAATGTGAGAGGGCAGCAAGGAGGGCTGGGGGGATACTGGGATGCACAGGGAGAGGCATCACCAGTAGAAAACAGGAAGTTATTATCCCTCTGTACAGACAGCTGGTGAGACCCTATCTGGAGTACTGTGTGCAGTTCTGGAGACCCAATCTCCGCAAAGACATAGACAGGATGGAAGCTGTCCAGAGGAGGGCAACTAAAATGGTGCAGGGTCTGCACCGGAAGACATATGAAGAGAGACGCAAGGAGCTTAATATGTATAGCCTCGAGGAAAGGAGGGAGAGGGGGGACATGATAGAAATGTTCAAGTACCTCAAGGGCATCAACAAAGTCCAAGAGAGTAGCATCTTTCAAAAAAAGAGGTGTGCAAGAACAAGAGGGCACAATTTGAAGATAGAGGGAGGCAGCTCAGAGGTAATTTAAGGAAGTATTTTTTCACAGAGAGGGTTGTGGATGCATGGAACGGCCTTCTGGAGGAGGTTGTGGAGTCAAAATCAGTGGTGGAATTCAAGCATACATGGGACAGTCATAAGGCAATTCTAGGGGTTGGGGGTAGGAAGAAGTAGGCTGCTGGTTAACTAGGATCTGCAGCTTATCCAGTAGGTAGGGAAATGGGCAAACTGGGTGGGCCAAGCGGTCCTTATCTGCCATCAAATTCTATGTTTCTATTCACGTAAAAGTTAATAATGCAGTGCTGGTCAGCAGGTGAATTTCCAGCTTGAAGATTAAACAGTGCCAAAAGCCTTCCAAAAGAGGAAGGATTTCAGGCCCCTTTTAAAAGCTTCCAATGAGGGAGCCTCTCTCAAAGCCCTGGGAAGTCTGCTTGAAAGGGCAGTGGCAGCAGAAGAAAAAGCCCTATCTTCGTAAGATTTTGGTCTAACCCTAGGAACAGTTAGGAGGCCCACCACAGAGGAGTGGAGTGGGTGACAGGTCTGATAAGGAGTCTGTAGGTCACAAAGGTAACCAGGACCTCATCCATACAGGACTTTATAGATCAGTAAGCTGATCATGAAGGTGATATGACACTTTACAGCTAGCCAGTGCAGTTCACACAGGAACAGGTTTATATGAAATAACCTCGAAAGGATGTCAACAACTGAGATGCTGTATTGTGTGCTAGCTGCAGATGTCGTAGGACACCTCCACACCCCCAAGAGTTGCAGTAATCAGGTCTAGACATGATGAATGCATGTACCAGTGAGGGCAAGACTTCTGGGGGTATCAAGGTTATAATCTGGGTGATGTTCCTGAGACAATGAAAGCCATTCCAGCCATTCCAGACTACAGCCAACACCTGAGACTCAAGTGTCAGATTCTCATCCAGAATGACCCCCAGAATCTTAACCTTAGTAAAGTCCATCAACCCAGAGGAGCCTAGCCATAAACCAATCCCCCCATTTGTGGTCCCTACGCCTCCTTTCTGACCAAGATCAATCACGAGTACCTTCATCTTGTCCGGATTGGATCACAATCAGCTTGATGACATCCAGTCCTAGATCTCAGTCAGGCTTAGATTTATTACCTCAACAGAACCAGGCATCCCAGGTACAAAAGGCAGATACAGCTGGGTATCATCAGCATAGCAATGAAAACCCAGATCATACCGTTTAATAATCCTTCCCAGAGGCAGCTAATACACCATGAACAACATAGGACAGAGGATTCATCCCCAGGGCACTCCACGGAGCAGGGATTTTGGGAGTGAAGAGAAACTTACTATCACCACCCTCTAGTCCTGTCTCCAAGACAGGACTCAAACCAGTGGATGACATTGCTGGTGAGTCCATAGTACTCCCTGAGACAATTCAACAACACATTTTCTTTGGTGCTGAATGCTGAAGAGAGTTCTCCTTTATATCTGGTCCTGAGAAGATCATTCTGCTACCTGACCTGGTAGACCACTCCCTGGTATTTGATAGAAAAAGGGGACTGGGTGTAAGTGATGGTCTCTGGGACTGGATCAGGTCTTATTTGGCAGACCACTCCCAGAGGGTGTCACTTTCTCACACTTTTTCATCATGGAGGAATGTAAGTCTAGGGGTGCTCCAAGGGTCCATTTTGGAACCCCTTCCTGTTTTTGCATTTCAATAATTCATCTACCACAAGAGATGCACTGTTCTGCACTGAGATTGTACGCAGACGATACAGCTTTGATTGCCGCAGGAGGGAACATGTTGGATCTCAAAAACAAACTACAGGCAGACTTTGATAGAGTGCAGGAGTGGTTCACCAGGTCAAGGCTTAAAATGAACATAAAGAAAACTAAGTTGCTCCACTTTGGATCAAAAACAACCCCCAACTGCACATGTTTTACCAATGAATGTTAACAAATTGAACAAGTAAACAAATATTGCTATCTGGGTGTAACTTTTGATGCACATTTAACCTTCAATGAACACATAACTAAGCTTGTTAGCAAAACAAACAAAACAATTGGTACAGTACTTTAAGACGCACTACAAAGTGCCTGGATAACACTGCTAGAAAATGGATAGCCAAACAATTTTATTTTATTTTATTTAGAATTTTGATGACTGGGAAAGGCACACTGAGCCAAGGCTCATTTCCAGTTACGACCTGGGTACAGATTGTACAAGGAGTAACAGAATTGGTGAGGAACACAGGTGGTACACATAAGCATTATTAACAGAAAGTGCAATACATTGTCCACGCTATACAGTAAAAGACTTTGTGAGACAGAGAGGAACAATATACATATTACAGAGAGTGCAAATACGGTGTCTAAGCTATACTATAAACGCTTAGCCAGGAGTGCGAGAGGAATTGAATGTCAGCTTAGGAAACTGCGGTTATGGTGAGTGAGAGGGAACTGAGTAGTGGCTCATCGGCGTATTGGGAGCATTAGAGAATTTAGGGCATGGTGGGCTTGGTAAAAGCCTGAGTAGCTGGGTAAAAGCAGGACCGGAAGGAGCCATATGGAGGCTGGAGGGTAGAGAGTTCCAGATGTGGGAGAGGCAGTATGAGAAGGCTTCTTGACCTGAGAGAGAGTGTGGGGGTGGGGAGTTGGAAGGAATGCAGGTCCCTGTGGCGAAGAGGGTAATTGGGTGAGGTCATTGTAGTGAGACGGGAAGTGAGATAAGATGGGAGGGAGTCCAACCAAAATTTAGCTAAGAGGGAGGCACAGTGGATGGTTCTCCTGTGTGAGAGTGGGGACAGGGAGAGAGGAGCATAGAGCAGGCAGTGGTGTGTGAGAGGGGGGGAAGCAGTGGCGAATCAGCAGAAAGAGTTTAGGAGGATGTCCAGCCTGGAGAGGGAGGAGGAGGATGGGGCTGTGCCATAGACAATGTCTGCGAAGTCTATCACTGGTAGGACTGTTTTATGAACTAGCTCACACCGGGTGGGTAACGGTAGACAGGATTTGTCATGATAGAGGACAGCGGGCTTGGACCGGATCTTAGTGCAGATTGACTCGACGTGGTTGGAAAAGTTAATGTGGCTGTCCAGCCATACTCCCAGGTACCTAAAGGCTGGGACTTGCTCAAGGGGTGAGCCTTCCAAGGTGGTGAGTGCTGGGGGGGTTGGAAGCGTGGCCAACTTCTGTCTGGAGCCAAAGACCATGGTGACCATTTTTTTGCATTTAGAGTGAGCTGGTTCTTGAGAAGCCAGGATTGGATTCTGTTGAAATTGTTCTGAAGAATGGAGAGGGCATTGTCATAGGAGGTGCCCGAGGCAAAGATGATGGTGTCATCAGCATAGACATGTACACTGGAGGAAAGATAGGATGAGGGAAGGTCATTGATGAAGAGAGAGAAGAGTATAGGGCCAAGTATAGAGCCTTGTGGAATGCCGTTTATGACTGGAAGAGGAGAGGAGATAGAGTCACCTATTTGGACTGATTGTTGTCTGCCAAGGAGGTACCAGTGGAATCACTCAATGGCTGGTGGGGTGATGCCGAAGGAACTGAGCTTGTTTAGCAGCACCGGGTATGAAACAGAGTCAAACGCTTTTGCCAGGTCAATGAATATAGCGGCTGTGATTTGGTTGTTATCCATGGCAGAGAGGATGGAGTCAGTTACACTTAGAAGGGTGGTGATGGTGGAGTGGTGTTTATGGAAGCCAGATTGGACTGGTGAGAGAGAGAGTGGTTTGAGGAGAGAAAGTCTGACAGTTTAGACAGGATGAGGGATTCCTGGACTTTGGCTAGGGAGGGGAGGACAGGTATGGGCCTGTAGTTGCTTGGCAGGGAGGGTTCTCCGCCTTTGTGCAGAGGGATGATTTTGGCTGATTTCCATTTTTTGGGGACTGTGGTGGTGGCTAGAGAGAGAGATTTAGTATGTGGGTCAGAGGGGCAGCAATATGTGTTGCTGAGATGCGGAGCATTTTTGATTTTGCCTTCCCTTGAATAAGGCAACCTAATATATAGAACTGCAAATAAGAAAATGTTGGACAAACTGGACAAGCTACATTACAAAATGGCCAGGTTCATATTATGCTGTAATTTCAATACCCACCATTGTGTCTTATTATCTAGATTAAAATGGCAAACATTAGCTGTACGAAGCACCAAATCCTGGTTAAAGCTCTTGCACAAGAGCTTAGTTTACAACCCCAAACATTACACCACACATGTGGCATTTAGCAATGATAAGCATCCAGTCCGCTATCTAAACAGATCAGTGCACATAAACAAAATATACCCCTCTACATGTAAAGCAAAGTTTGGAGAAGAAAACCTTGCAGTTCCAGGCTGCACTATCCTGGAATAACTTATCTTTTTCAGTACATACAGTTTCATTTCACAATGCTTTTGTCACTGCACTGGAAAATTGCTTTCCTTTTGCTTGCAATTGTTAGTAGAGTCTTCAGTCTCCTGTGTCTCCAATGTTTGTATAGCTCTTACTTAGTCAAATGTGATGTGATGTGAATTAGGTTATACTTCATAATGTAATTTTATATTTTTATACTAACTGATTGGTGGCATACACAGGACTGTCTTGTAAATGGAACTTTTTCCAAATAACTTGTTTATTCCTGTATGAAAATAAAGATTTTATCTATCTATCTGACCAATGATGCCTTGGTACTGTGCCTTGACCAAAACCTGGACTGGAGGGGTTCATAGATGTCAAAGAGCATGAGGTGTTCCTCAGGCTGCTGAGCTACCATCTTCTCCATAACCTTATCCAGAAATGGAAGGTTAGAATCGGGTCTATAATTTGCCAAGCAGTCTGGGTCCAGAGGTGACTTTTTCAGAAGTGACCTCACCAAAGCGATTTTTAACACCCTATGAAAGACACCTTTCTGAAAGGGAACATTGGATCAGCTCAGTGAACACAGGATACAGAAACACCACACACCCAGCTATTAGGTGAGTTGGGCCTGGGTCCAGCTTACAGTAGATGGGCTGCAGCTCCAAGACCACCTCACAAATCTCTTCCATCAAAACCAGTCTAAACTCATTCAAGACTGGCAGATCGCATCCCTCTTCACCAACTCAGTACTGCTGGATTGAGATGATCCAGATGAAGAGATCCTTGACTGAACTGAGGACATCTATCAGAGAAAAAAATGAGCAAACTTGTCACACTGAGCAAATTAATTAGATCGTACTGGTTGCAGACAGACTGGATTTAAAAGTCTGTCTACCACCCAGGAGAGCTGAGCTGGTCAGTTTCTCTATGCAGCAATTTCCCCTGGAGAGAAATATTGCCTTCTTATGGGAGCTCACCTGCTAGCTTGTCCTTATCAGACCTTGATCATCTTCAATAAGGCTCCAACCTCTGATCCCTTATCTTTAGCTCCATAAGCTCCCCATCACACTACAGGGATCTCATGTGCCAAGTCAGGGGTCATGTTCAGACTGGTGCAACTGCATTGAAGGCTGAGGCAATGGCTGAATTATAGGCCATCACTGCCTCCTCTGATCCAATCACATAAGCAGCCCACATGCAGGAGAGATCCACTACCATTTAGAGTCCTTCTGGAGACAACCCCTTCAAAGGACGTTAGTGAACCATCTTCCTAGGGGTGGACTCTGTAGGGGTCTTTGAGAGAGAAATTCACCATACAATGATCCAACTTCAAGCCCCAACGAGAACACTAAATCCAAGGCATGACCATATTGATGAGATGCAGAGGTAACCACTGATAATTAGATAGATAGAGAGATAGATAGATAGATAGATAGATAGATAGATAGATAGATAGACAGACAGACAGACAGACAGACAGATACAAAATAGGGAGACTGTTGGTACACAAGCCAGCAGCGCATCAGTAGGGAGGCTACCGAGTCACTGCTAGCATTCAGGCTGGCAGAACATCTCCATCTGTGGCTACAGCAGTGAGGAAAGACCTACTGTTCTCATACAGAGAACATGATTCCCTCACTACTAGCTAATGCTGTCTTTGGGATGCCCAGAAAAGGTATTTATGAGCATAATTAAAAAAAAAAAAACAGAATCTAACCAAACATGTCCCATTTAGTTAGGTTCAGGTATTTGTTTTTTTCACAACACATAATTTTTAGTTGAAGAAAAAGAACAAGATGGCAGCCGTCACAGACCAAAAATTGTTTTTTCGCTTAGTGAGAATTGTTTTTGGTTTCTGATAACTAAGTGATGCAAACTGAAAATGCTCTCATGAACCAAACATTTTTGTTTCATATCAGAGGGTTATCCAACTACCCTATAGAGCATGCACATAAAAATAAACCTTTAAATGTTCATAACTCTGGAACAGATTAATATTTTTTTTTCATGAACCCTTAAAAGGCACTACTTTGGCATGGGCTACTTCTGCCCTAAAACTTTCAGGAAAAAATTCTACACTGTCTGGGCTGTATGTGACAGCGAATAAAACATGAATTAAGTATAGGACAAACCGCACTTCACTAAAAATCAACATTCTGTATCTCAGGAACTGCACAAGATGCCATCATGAAACTTCTCATGTCTTGACACCCTGCCAGCCACACTGTGCATGCCAAATTTTGGGCTATTTTGTTGAATGCCGTCTAAGTTATTAAGCTGCAAAAATTGGAGTTTAACATTAAATACCTTACTTAATCCTATCTATAGTGACAATATTGTGCCAGTATAATATATATCATGGGAAATCCCCATTTATTTCATTGGAATTTCCTGTGATATATCTAGACATATACTAAGATGTATGTCTGGCTACCACCATAGTTCAAAGAGTTACTGCAACCTCCCTACCACAGCCCACTGTACAAGAGGGGCAGTGAGTCAATGTAAAGGGAAGAGAGAGGGGTATTACTCAATATTTATCATAACTGGTCACAATACAATACATGAGAAGAGAAACCATTCATTACCCAACTGTACATCACAGGCTTGTCCCCGGTTATGCTGCACAAATCTTGTGTGACTTGTCGAAAAATCACATCCCTTTACATGGCCAAAACTGGCACATTCAGTTAAAAATTTGGTGAATTCCAGCCCAGTGGATGGCTTCATGAATAAGTTCTAAGTTGTTCATGCATAATCAGCAGTCGATTGGATTACAACACTGTGCTTCTGAGACACTTATTATTTATTTATCTGATCTCTCAGTCTCCCTTGAATATTGGGTGGTAGTTTAGATAATTCACGTTGCCACAGGAGATTAATTTCTTCGTAAGCACTGTATCTATTATTTCTTGCTGCTGCTGTAATCAACTTTCTGAAACTTCTAGTTCCATAGCATTTAAGCATTACATGATTACTAAGAGTCCAATCACAACAGATTAATCAGATTATTTAACACATAAATTCTGCTTTGATTGATTACCTGTCCTACAAGTTGCTTACACCATGCAAAACTCTAGCAGCCCTCACCAAATATCTGTATAATGCATCTTGCATTTGTATAGATGAATTAACCTAAAAAAAAAATGCTTCATGTGCTCTTATTTTCCTAATCCTTTTCTCCAGCAAATCCATACTTGTCCAAACTGATAGATACTTTACTTCAAAAAGAGTACTCTGTCAGTTTATATATCTCACAGCCTCATTCCCTCTCACACACTGTATAATAACTCACTCTTGCCATAACTACCAGAGCGTAGAGGGATGCTGCATTGCTTTATAAAAAAATTTGTCATTTTCCATTTTCTAAATGCAATGATGGGAGAATGGTCTTTAGAGAAATTATTCTTTTTATGCTTGCTTGTGCATGTGTGCACAGTGAACATAGACAGACACAAAGAAACATAGAATTTGTTGACAGAAAAGAACCAATTGGCCAACCCAGTCTGCCCCTTTTTCCCTACCTACAGTACCACCATTTTGTTATGATGAATTGCGTTTCAGAGGTGTGTCACTGTAGAGTCTAATGCAGCTCACACTGCAATGGCCTTATCAGTGACAGCCCAATGATCAGTGACAGCGAGGCTCATCAGAATATGATTTTCTTTTAGCAGAGTGTAAACTTGCATAGTTCAAAGAAGCCAACCACTCCATTCACAGAGTGGTTGGCTACTTTGATCTGCATAAACCTGCCCATGTATGTCCAGGCTGATGTAGTGGACCTCCTCCAGTCGATCTTGTGAGTTGTTCATGTCCCCCTTTTGCCATGCCCATGTCACGGGCCAAGGCTAGCCAGCCAGTGACCCATCTGTCTGTATTGCAATGCTCATCCCACCACCCTGTTGCAAAGTCCTGCTTGAAAGAAACATGCTTCACTCTCAACAACAGGTATTCAGTTACTCATTCAGTCCTGTTGCTGCTCACTGCAGAAGTCTTGGATTGTTCAGCCAGTACTTAAGGCACCTTACTAGCCTGCTGCAAAAGTTAATTTTGATGTTTGGATTCCACTCAACAAAGCAGGTGACTAACTTACTTTATTTTATTTATTGACTTTGTTATAAAACAACTCACAGATCCTGAAGTGCTATATAGGGTATGTAGCTCGTGTTTAAGCCCGGCATGCTCTGACAGGCTTTTGCTTCTGCTTAATTTCTGCTCTGTCTACAGAGGTTGGGTGGGGATTGTTGCCAAACTGGGGCTGCCAGCATCTGCTCTATTTCTGTCCACCAGCAGCAGAAAACATGTCAGGGAGGAATGGGTGAAAATTAATTTAATTTAGCCTGACCCACTCTATCTAGCCTCATGACCTGTCACTTGTACTATGAGCCTCACAGCTTTTAGAAAGGATGACACACTGCTGTAAGAGGCTCTTAGATATCTGCCCAGGATGGATTACTTACCTCTGACTTTTTGCAGCTAGAGAGATGTTTGTAGTTGCAGCTCACCCCACATGTCTTATTACATGATGTAAACTAAACAGTACTATAACTTCACTAATGCCTATTTTTGTGCTGTACTGAAGCTAACAGAAACTAAATTGTGCTGCATCTTTCCCTGGGGTAGCATGACTAGTCTTAATCATCTACTAATCCTCTACACTGAAAAGAAGGCTGAAACACTGCCTGAAAATAAACACATTGTGACACTTGGACAGCTCATTCTGATCACTGTATCATTTTTTGTAATATAAAAAAATGTGTGATGTACTGTCTCTCATGAGAAATGCTTAAATAGCATGTGAGTATGACACACACACAGGTTTTAGATACAAGGTATTACTTGGAAGGCCAGAAGCTAATTACAGACTTTAACTAAGTTAAATACAGCTTTAACTGCTAAGATGGAAATCATAAACTTTTATGGCATTTAGGGGAAGAGTGCAGGATTATGTAACACTGGTGTGAAGTCATAAATGCTTTGATGTCTGTGTGAGTTAGGAACTGCTTATAGATGAAAGGAAATATACAGACTTGATTGGGAAAGTCACATGTGAAAAGGAGTTTCTGCTGATGTAACCTTAATTATCTTACCTTGTAATATGATAAAATATCCTGGGTGTATGATTTTTCATAAACAGAGGAGGAGCTAGGTGACCTTATGCAAAGAGGTGGGCAAAGCCAGCTTTTAAGTAGAATTCTGTTTTTCTTCAGAGACTTTTTATCTACACTATGACAAATAAACATCTTTGAGCACTTTAAGCAAGTATACAGGTAGACAGAGACAAAATGTAAATACTGTAGTAGGAAATTCACTGTTAAAACCTTGTTCTTTTAAAAGATTTGTATGTTCTGTGATATATGGTTCTGTATTTTATGTTTTGCATATTTTTTATCTATTTTAGTAAAACTCTAATTTTAGAGCCTACTTGGTCTGTCTTTGAAATTCTTTCTTTAATAAGTGAAATATATATGGTTAAAGCAGACACTGTGCATAAGCTCGAATGATGATACCAAACTGGAAAAAGGTAAGATTAATCTGAGGTCTTTATTAGAGTTTTTAATGGTTCATTTCTGTATACCTGGTTAGGTGCCATAGACAAAGATATCTGGCCCCCCGAAGACAGAATTATCTGAGCCTGTGCATTGGGTACGCTAGCAAGAGGTTCACAGTTTGAATCCCTCCAGAATTGAGACCAAAGGTTGATTCTAACCCACAAAACAGACAGGAGGGTTACCCTGTTTCTGTTAACTGTTCACAAGACTACATTCAGAGGATGGCACTTTGGAAGTAGAGGGCTGACCTGCTGAGTGGGTTTGTGACAGATTGGTTGGCTGCGGTGCAGATTTTGGTATTACAAGCTTGTATTGTTCAGTGTGTCAGCTTGAGACCATCAGCTCACTTGCAAAGAAAGAAAAAGGCAGAGTTTTATTTTAAAAGGAGACAGAACTATATCACTTGGCTTACAGTCAAGTTCCTACCCATTTTATTTTGGTCAGAGTAGCAGTAGTTAGGAAGATGGCTTCCAACTACAGTAGGCACACTGTAGACTACTTAAGGCAGTTGTGCGGGGACAGAAGAGTTCCGTTAGAGGTGAAAGCCAGCAAGCAGAACCTCATAGATGCCCTGATGGTAGCAGATACCCAGAGCAGTGAGTCACAAACCATGACTGAAAAGGACCAAACCTCCAGTGTGGCAGGGCTAAGGCCAGTGCAGTGTCCAGATCCGATGAGGAGGGCAACAGGGCCACTGTCAGTGAAGGGCCACAGTGGAAGGGAAGATAACCAGTATCCTGGATCCAGAAGTACTCAGGCTGCAAATTGAGTTGCGCAGGATGGAGCTGGAGTTCCAGGAAAAGAGAGAACAAGAGAGAGACGAGAGGCAGAGTGGGAACAGCGGGAGGCAGACCGTGAGAAGCATGAGTGCCAGCGAGCTGCAGAGGAGAAGAGAGAGTGAGAATGCCGAGACACAGACCATGAGGAGCAGGAGTGCCATAGGCAACATGAACTGAAGAAGCTACGACTCCAACCAGCGGTACCAGAGCAGGTAAGTGGCTTGGGTTTAACTGGGACTGCAGGACTGGATTACAAATTGAACTCCAAATTGATTGCCAAATTTAAAGACAGGGAGGATATGGATGCCTTTTTAAATTCTTTTGAAAAAGTTTGTATTCAGGCTAAAATTCCTAGAGAGTCCTGGAGCTTCCAGCTATCCCTGCTAGTTACCAGGAAAGTTTGGGATGCATTGGGTCAGATGGACAATGAGGACAGTGATGATTACAGCAAACTTAAAGCTGCACTGTTAGAGAAATTTGAATTAACTGCTGAATCATACAGAGCTAAATTCTGTAAGCTCAGGAGAGGCGCTGACATGAGCTACAAGGAGCTAGGCACGAAAAAATGTTAGTTTTTAAAACGTTGGTGGGAAGGAATTGAGGCAAACTCTGTTGATAAAATTGAAAATGTGATTCTGTTAGAACAGTTTTTCTGGGCATGCCCAGCAGAGCTGAAAACTGGGCTGGAGGTCCGAGATCCCAACACAGTGGAAGAGGCTGCTGAACTCTTGGACTGCTATGCTCTGAGATAGAATGGGGTGGGCGTGACAGTGTAGAAAGGGAAAAGTGTGCCTTCTGGGCAGCTAAAACCCTCACTGCCTCCACCAAAACCAGTTAGCCCCAGGTTTCAGAGAAATTATTTCTCTGAGAGAAGAAATGAATGTTGGTTATGTAAAGAAACTGGGCATATTGTCAGACAGTGTCCCAAAAAGGTGAGCAATAATACATAACCGGGTGCTAGAAAAGAAGTGGGTTGTTTGTGTGTCTCTGGAAGCATGCCAGTGACCATGAGGGAACTCACGTACCCAGCCATGGTGAATGGTGTACAGACACGGGGGTTAAGGGACACAGTGGCATCCCTGACCTTGGTAAAGGGGGATCTGGTACAGCCTGGTCAGCTTATACACAATGAATACGTTACTGTATAGGACTTTGTGGGTGGGGAGAAAACATTGCCCCTCGCTAGTGTTCTCTTAAATGGGGGTGAAACAGGGGGAACTGTGCAACAGGTGGCTGTAGCCAAAACATTAGTAGTGGATGTGATCCTGGGCAACAGTCTCAAACAAGGGATGGTGTGTGCAGTTACCCGTAGCCAAGTGGCAAAGGAAAATTGTAGTTCCCTGAACCCCACAGAAGCGATTGTGGAAACCACTGAGAGGCTGGTTCCCCAGCTTATGTCTCCTGATATGGAGATTAATGAGGAGGGGTAGAAATTTCCCCAGTAGCAAGTAACCACACAGCTACAGAGGGTTACTCCAAAGAGGGAGGAGTGACCCCTTGTCAGACGGTTGGAATTGACAGTGATCCTGAGTGACCTGACCCTAGTGCTAGGGACCCTAGTTTAGTGACTGAAGGGGACCTGTCCCATGCCTTGGGAGTGTGTGAGGGGTTTGCAGCTGCTCAGAAAAGTGACCCTGGTTTAGAGAAGCTGAGGGCTTGGGCAGACTCGGTCGGCACAGAGGGAGGTGATGGCAGACATAAGGTTTATTGGGAAAATGGACTTATGTATACTCAGGCAGTACAGACAGAGGGAGGGAGGGATGCTAGGCAGGCAGCTTGTCATTTCCCAGGGGTATCGTGAGCAGTTGCTCAAGATTGCACATGATATTCTTCAGATGGAGGACTGGCTCACTCTGAACAAAATGGTTTTAAACACCAACAAAACAAAGGTAATGCTCTTTGGTCCTAGATCCCTGGGATCTGAGAGGTCACATCTTCTACAACTCCAGTCCAGGGGGGGTGTAAAACTTGAGGTGGTCACCTCCACCAAATACCTTGGCCTTACCCTGGACCAAGGCCTCACACTAAAAATCACGAGACCAAATCACCAAAGCCATCCATGGGAAACTTGGAATCCTTTATAGACTAAAGGACCAGATTATCCCTGAAGCTAGGGTAGCCATTGCCACCAGCGCATCCCTCCCAAAGCTCACCTACGCGGCCCCGATTCTCCAGGGTGTGGCCGTGACAGAGTTAGGGAGGCTGCAGACCTTGTACAACAAGATAGTCTGCTTTGCCACTATGTCACACCCGAGGACTCACCACTGTGAGGCCCAATCTAGGCTCAGGTGGCCGTCTTTGGAAGCTCGCCTCTCCTACCCAACCCTCTGCTTTACATTCAAGCTACTGGGTCCCACACCTCCCGCCAGCCTGAATGGTCTCGTTAGGGTGAAACCCAACCCACGGTGCCTGCGCTCATCAGGCCAAACTCTCCTCATGGTTTCCAAGACTAGGACTAAAGCCGGGTCCAGGTCCTTTGCATACACCGCCCCTTCCACCTGGAACAACCTCCCCTTGGAGGTACGGGAGGCTGTGTCCATCTTCAGCTTCCGGACAAAGCTCAAGGGACACCTGCTTGACAGGAGCACATGTCTTTGTTACAGGACCTGACCATGTACAGCCATCCTGGTAGCTCATTAGACCCGACCTTGCATAGCCATCCTGGTTGCATAACGGACCTCCCCCTAAAGATGGGGTGCACTTTTGTCCCTCTTATCCCCCTTCCAATATGCCCACAAAGAAGCTAACCCCAGGTCTTTAGCTACTGCTTGCCTACCAGAGCACTCTCAACCTAATCACTAACTTGGGATGTAAAACGGTCTCATTATGTGTAACCTCTATGTCCTTACTGCCTGCATGTCTTACACTACCTGCCACCTGTAAACCTATGTATTCTTATTGTTAAATACCTTACAATTACATGACTGTACTGATATGTTACCTGTAATTTGTTGTCTCACCCGGGTCGCCCCTGAAAAAGGGACCTCCGGGGCCCAGTGGGCCTACCCGGTCATCAAAATTCAATAAATAAATAAATAAATATTCTCTTGTCTGGTCATCTTGGAATCATGCGCATTATGCAGTGGTTGGCCCAGAATTTCTATTGGCCGAACTTCACCCAGCAGATGAAAGAGTATTGCAGGTCTTGTCACCAGTGTCAAGAAATAGGGAAGGCAGGCAAGAAAACCCAAGCTGCCCTGATTCCATTGCCCATAGTAGAGGAGCCATTCCAGAGGGTGGGAATGGATATTGTGCAGACTTTAAATACCCCCGGCTCCTCAGGGAAGAGATTCATCCTAACTGTGGTGGATTATGCCAGCTGGTACCAAGAGGCAGTCACCCTATCCTCACTGAGGACAGACAAAGTGGCAGATACCTTAGTTGGGATTTTCTCCCATGTTGGGTTTCTGCCAGATGTTATCACCGATCAAGGGGGTTCCTTCCTGTCGGACCTGATGAAATTTTATGGGAGAAGTATGGGGTGGTGCAGAGATGCACAACACTGTATCACCCACAAGCCAATGGGCTTGTGGAAAGATTCAATGGTACCCTAAAGTCAATGCTCTGGGCGTTTGCTGAACAGCATGGGAGGGACTGGGAGAAATACCTTCCCCACCTTTTGTTTGCATACAGGGAGGTGCCCCAAGAGTTGACAGGATTTTCCCCCTTCGAACTCTTATATGGATGCTGGGTATGTGGGCCCCTAGAGTTGATCTGGGAGGACTGGTAAGGCAAGCATGCCACCCGGGGAACTCCCATTGTGGATTATGTCCATAGGTTTAGGAAAAGGCTGGAGGAGCTTATAGGGACAGCCCAGAGCAACCTGGCAGCTGCCCAACAGAAACAAAAAGTGTGGTACGACCGCAGAGCCAGAGCTCACTTGTACAAGGTGGGTCAGGAAGTCATGGTCCTTATTGTGGTCCAGAAAGACAAGTTGCAGGCTGAGTGGGCAGGACCATACAAAGTGGTTAGGAAAGTAAATTACATGAACTATATCATAGAGTTACCTGACCAAAGACAGACAGAAAGGATGTGCCATGTCAACATGATGAAGCCATATGCAAATAGGGCTGACATGGTGTTTGCAGTGTGTAGTCATGGGGAGGGGATGGTCAAAGGAGACCCCCTTCTGGACTTGCTGGAAGAAAGTAGGTGGGAGTCCTCTGTGGAGGCAGTTAAATTGTCTCCCAAGCTGACCCCAGACCAGATCCAGAAAGTAAGGGAGGTTTTAGCAGACTTTGCCCCATTGTTTAGCACCAAGCCTGGACTAACCCCCTTAGTGACACATGATGTGGAGACAGGGACACAGACGCCCATACGGCAGACAGCATATCGGGTGTCAGAGGCTGTCCAAAAGGACATTAGGAGGGAAATGGAGGAGATGCTGGACTTAGGGGTAATCCAGAGATCCCACAGCCCCTGGGCCTCATCTGTCATCCTTGTGCCTAAGCCAGATGGCTCTACTCATTTCTGTGTAGACTATCATGGACTGAATGCAGTCATGAAGTCAGATGCCCACCTGATGCCCCGGACGGATGAACACCTGGACAAGTTGGGAGGGACAACCCCACCTTACGACTACTGACCTGACCAAGGGGTATTGGCAGGTAGAGTCGATGGACAGAGCTAGGGAGAGGTCGGCCTTCATCACTCGGATAGGCTTATTTGAATTTAAAGTAATGCCTTTCAGAATGAAGAACGCCCCGGCCACTTTCCAAAGTTTGGTGAACCAGGTGTTAGATTTTGCTGAGGAGTACTCTGTGGCATACCTGGATGACATTGCCATCTTTAGTACCAGCTGGGAGGAACACCTATCCCACCTTAGGGAAGTGCTGGGCAGGATATTGAGGGGCAGGCTCACAGTCAAAGCTGAGAAGTGCCAGGTGACCATGGAAGAAGTGGCATATCTTGGGCATGTGGTAGGCCGGAGACAGCTCCATCCTAACCAAATCAAAATAGAGGTAATCCAGGCATGGCCCAGACCAGAAATGCAGAAGCAGGTCAGGAGTTTTCTAGGGACAGCAGGGTACTATAGAAAGTTTGTATCCCATTACAGTGCCTGGCTGCTCCCCTATCTGACCTGACAAAAAAAAAAGGATGCCAAAGAAAATTATCTGGGGCCCAGCCTGTGAGGAAGCCTTTTCCAAACTAAAGGAGGCACTGTGCAGTGCTCCTGTTTTGACAAGTCCTGACTATAGCAAAACCTTTATAGTTCAGACTGATGCCTCAGACATGGGTATTGGGGCAGTACTGAGTCAGACATCCAGTCAAGGGAAGGATCACCCAATAGCCTACCTGAGTAAAAAGTTACTTCCCAGGGAGCAGGCATACTGCACGGTGGAAAAGGAGTGTCTTGCCATAGTGTGGGCTCTAAAGAAATTAGAGCCATACTTATATGGACAGCATTTTGTGGTGCAGACTGATCACAACCCTCTGGTTTGGCTGATGCAGATGGGAAAAAACAATGGTAGATTGCTAAGATGGAGTCTTGCTTTGCAAGGGTATGATCTGACAATCGTACATAGAGCTGGAGCCAAAAATCAGAACTCTGATGGGCTGTCTTGGGTTTACGAGGCGTGAACTGATTTTGGAAGCTCATCCCATGCAGGGGATAGAGCCCCCAAATTCAGTCTAGGTGTGGAGGAATTGTGACACTTGAACAGCTGATTCTGATCACTGTATCATTTTTTGTAATATAAAAATGTGTTATGGACTGTCTCTCATGAGAAATGCTGAAACAGCATGCGAGTATGACACACACACACACACATGTTTTAGATACAAGGTGTTACCTGGAAGGCCAGAAGCTAATTACAGACTTTAACTAAGTTAAATACAGCTTTAACTGCTAAGAGGGAAATCATAAACTTTTATGGTGTTTAGGGGAACAGTACAGGATTATGGGACACTGGTGCGAAGTCATAAATGCTTTGATGTCTGTGTGAGAGAGGATACTGCTTAAAGATGAAAGGAAATTTACAGACTTGATTGGGGAAGTCACAAGGGGAAAGGAGTTTCTGCTGATGTAACCTTAATTATCTTACCTTGAAATATGATAAAATATCCTGGGTGTGTGATTTTTCATAAATAGAGGAGGAGCTAGGTGACCTCATGCAGAGGTGCACAAAGCCAGCTTTTAAACAGAATTCTGTTTTCCTTTAGATACTTTTTACCTACACTATGACAAAGAAACATCTTTGAGCACTTTAAGCAAGTATACAGGTTGAGAGAGAGAAAATCTAAGTACTGTAGTAGGAATTGCACTGTTAAAACCTGTTCTTTTAAATGATTTGTATGTTTTGTGATATATGGTTCTGTATTTTATGTTTTACAAATTTTTGTTATCAATTTTAGTGAAACTCTATTTTTAGAGCCTACTTGGTCTGTCTTTGAATTTCTTCCTTTAACAAGTGAAATATATATGGTTAAAGCAGACACTGTGCATAAGCTCGAATGGTGATACCAAACTGGAAAAAGGTAAGATTAATCTGAGGTCTTCATTAGAGTGTTTATTTCTGCACACCTGGCTAGGTGTCCATTGGCAAAGATATCTGGCCCCCCGAAGACAGAATTATCTGAGCCTGTGCATTGGGTATGCTAGCAAGAGGTTCACAGTTTGAATTCCCTTCAGAACCGAGACCAAAGGTTGATTCGAACCCACAAAACAGACAGGAGGGTTACCCTGTTTCTGTTATCTGTTCACAAGACTATGCTCAGAGGTTGGCACTTTGGGAGTAGAGGGCTGACTTGCTGAGTGGGTTTGTGACATACATTAACAACTCATTATGGCTGACAGCACCTTATGGTATCATGGCTGTTAGCACTTAATACTGTCTTTGGCTGTACACTATAGATGGATGCTATAGGTCCATGGTATACAGCAGTATTATCATTGGCAGCTATGGGAGTGATTTTGGCAAATGGGACCTAGGTGACTTTAACTGAATGTGTGGTATAAGGATGTCCAGTATAAGTAGGCAGTACTGTATTCCACCAATCTGCCCTTGTTTGGATAAAATTGCTCCTATTGCTGCTACTGCAGTAGTGCACTTTGTTCCAGGGGCCCTGCTGTATGCAGGTATGGATGAATGCATTCTGGCAGCTGCTGACTGATTGAGGTGGGTGAATGAGCCAGGGCTAGTTACTATATTCAAGGCTTGGGAAGATCGTGATGGATGGATGAAGGTTAATACTTGCAGTCAAGAATACATTATGATCTTGATGCTGAGGGAAGTGGAGGCAGGCGGTATTTCCAATTTTTTGAATAAGACCTGGTGGCAGGGTGGTGCATGGGTGAAGTGGAAATGGGTGGGCACTTGGCAGTAGATGTAATGGGGGACAGAGTAACACAGAAACATAGACAGTGATGGCAGAAAAAGACCAATGGTCCATCCAGTCTGCCCTAGTTCTCTGTAAGCCCTGGGACCTGCTGTTCCTCCAGGGTCCTAGCACTCCCTGTCCTCTTCCACTTCTCCTCCCTGATTCTATCACCCTAAGCAGCCACTATACCCTTCAATCTGTCCCAACTGTGCCTGACGCCCCTAAGTGTTTTCGTACAACTTCGACTGTTGGACTGTTCCATGGCTCCATCATCCTTTTTGTAAATTAGTACTTCCTCATGTCCCTCCTAAACCTCCCTCATGTTAGTTTCCACTCATATCCACGTGACCCTGAGTTATTGTTCAAGCTAAATAGCTCCTGTGTTCACTTTGTTAATTCCATTAAAGAACTTGAAGGTCTCAATCATATTTCCCAGCTGGCCCATCAGTGCAGTGGTAGTGCTACTGCTTGTGCCACCAGCAACCCAAGTTCAGGAATGAGCTCAGGTCATCAACAGCCAGCCGGGGGAGGAGGATTGAGCATCCCAATGAATGCTCTCCTTGTCTGGGAAGGGAGGGCTCCAATCTCCACTGTGATACTTCCACAGGTGGCAGTGCAGATGGAGTAGGTGGTAGGCAGGAGGGACCTTGTGGATGCTGGCATGTGGATGTGGATACAGTGTGCATAGACATGCCTTAATGTCAGTATACATGACATCCCTGTGGGAAGGAAATCATGGGGAAAATACTTCCATGGCCCCCAGCACCTCTGCTACAATGATAGCCCTGGTCTACCTGGGTCCCCCTGCCTCCAGCAGCTCCATGCACCACCTGACACAACGTTCAATATTCGGGGGTTCCTCCCCCATCCTGACCCCACCTAGAGGTAAAGCCATGGCTTCATGGTGGTAGATGCCCGAGATTGTAGAAAGAAGGGGATTGGAATGTGCCTGACAGTCCAGAAGGACTAGAAGAGGAGCTGAATGCATAGTGGAGGGTTAAAAACACCAAATAATAAACAAATCATATTTCCTATCTCCTTTCTGGTCTCCAGTGAGTACATGTTCAGTATCTTGAGGTGCTCCTCATATGCTTGACCTGCTGGCCATGAATAATTTATGTTACTCTGTGCCATATCATCTTCAGCATAACCCTATTCTTTTTGAGGTGAGGACTCCAGAACTGAGCACAGTACTTCAAGTGTGGCCTCAACAAGGATCTATATAGGGGTAGTATTATCTCTTTCCTTCTGCTAGCAATACCCCTCCCAATACATACCAGCATCCTACTACCCTTACTATAAGCCTTATTGCAATGACATGATTGCTTTAGGGAGTTGCTCATGATAACTTCAAGGTCCCATTCCTCATCTGTAGTGCAAAGTCTCACCTCTCCCATCCAGTACTCTGACCTGGTATTCTTGTTCCCTAGGTGCATTACTTTGCACTTTTTGGTTTTGAATTTCAACTGCCAAACCCTTGACCACCATTCTAACTTTTGTAGATCTCTCTGCATTTCCCTTATTCCCTCATCACTAGTCACCCTCCCACAGAGCTTTGTGTCATCTGCAAAGTGACACAACCTGCCTTGAATTCCCTCACCAGCATCACTGATGCACATGCTGAAGAGGACAAGACCCAGGACAGATTCTTGCAGAACCCTTTTTGTAACCTCCCTCTCTTCTGATTTAATCCCATTGACCACTACCCTCTGCTATGGTCCCTTTAGCTAGTTAGCCACCCAATTTACTATGACTCTAGCCACACCCAGATCCTTCATCTTCTTCAACAGTCATCTGTGAGGTACTGAGTCAAAAGCTTTGCTGAAGTTGAAGTAGAGCAAATCCTGAGCGGGGCCCTTATCTATTTCCCTTGTCACCCAATCAAAGAAAACTATTAGGTAGGTGGTAAAAAAGGATAGGGGTTTATTGGCTTTTGTGCACTGGGGAAGAATGGTGGGGTAAGGTGGCTGAATGGGGTTATCTGGAGCAGAGGAAGAAGAAATGTCAGTGGTAACTGAGTAGGTTAGCATTTGGGGGTGATTGGCATGGTTGGTGCTTATTTACAACAGGTGGAGTAGGAATGGTACACTTACTTGGGGAAGGTTGGTAGTGTTGCAGCTTAGGGAAGAGTAGCATTGGATGAGGAAAATATCATTTACAGATGGCGATGGAGAGGCTTGGGGTGACTGCCAGGTCTCTGGCTAAACTTGCCTATCTTCCAGTGGCAACTCCAGGAAAGAAAGTTAGGGGTGTCCGCTGACCAGGCCATTAGGTAGAATTTATTTATTTATGTATTTATTTATTTATTTGATGTATCGGTTTACAACCTTTGAGCCAGAGGCTCATTTCCAAAGGTACCTCATCACATGTAAGACAGAAAGTAATATAGACAGGGTATAACAACAGTTACATAGAGCATGTGCTACAGACATTTGTCACAGACATTATTTACAGTAAGTACAGACTTTATTTAAATCTGAACTGTGTAGTAAACTATGTATCACTGCTAGGGCACTGCACAATTTTCCATGGTATGCACCCTATCTAACTCTGTCCTGGAGCAGCAACTATTCACTCTCAAGAGATGCTCAGGAGTCAGGACTAGTTCTTGCTCATTGAAACATGACCTGGAGTTGCTGCTGTGAGACAAATGTGCATTCTTGGAGTGTTGTGGTTTTTATTTACTTCCTCTGTATGTCATCCTTTGGAGTCAGTTTCACTAACATGCTGTCAACTTGACTGCAGCAGCTACTGGTTTCCCCAGTGGTTACATTAGGAACAGTTTCAGGATGTCCAAGGCTTGATCTCATCAAAGGAAATAAGGTGGAGGAACTCTTCTACAGCCAGTGAAGAATCCAAAAAAAGTAATATGAAAGAAGGTTCAGTTCCTTTATACTCCACAAAAGGGTGTTTTCACAGTGGCAGTGGTTTGCTAGCAGATGTACAGGTATGTAGGTATATGTACTGAGTCAGGGAGGTTGTCAACAGATAGGTGGGTAGAGGTTTTCATACAAGAGTAAGGTGAATGCTAGCAGATGAATGGGATTAGAAGGTAAATACTGGGTCTGGGATGTTCATGCTGGAGCAAGGGGGTTCCTTCAGATGAAAGGGCACAGAGGAGTTTATGTTTGGACAGCATGGGTGGTAACAGATGAGTCTGGAACAGACAGGGGTGTACATCCTGGTATATGGCTATGCATGTTGGGGAAAGGTGGGTGCCAGCAGGTAGGAGGGGACATGGGTATACATATTGGAACAGTATGCATGTCAGTGGTCAAGTAATGTAATTAATAGTGGGGCAACATGGATTTTGGGATCAAGGATCTACATATTAGGTTGGGCAGACTGTCACAGAGGCTGCTGGCAAGGAACATACTCACAGTACATGGATTCTTTATACCCAAGAATAAGTGGAACACAGAGCAGAAGAATAGACAAAATGGAGTCATAAACATAGCCATACAAACTTGGGTTAGAAAAATACATTTATGTTCAATGTATTAGTGCATTTCGTGATTGTTTTCTAGTGCTGTGCAGAATTTTCAAATGCCGGTGGCACAAAATTACACTGAAATTCCGCCAAATTTTGCCACAAATGTAATGGTGAAATTATGTGGTAGAAAACAGCTGTGGAATTATTTTCTGTAGAAACAAATGCTGCTCTTGGGAATATTAGTCTGCGGATCTCAATATTTTCTTCGGAAATTGTTGTGGAATAATTTTCCACAGCAAAATTGCATCTCAGTGGAATAATATTTCACAGATCATAGTAGGTGGAATTCCGCTGAAGAAATACCAAAATTCCAGAGGAAATTCAGCCGGTGGAATGGCCATTCCACACTAATTCCATTGGCAGAATTCCACATTCCACACAGCACTATTGTTTTCATGCATTTTTTGATGCTTTTCTATATTAACATTAATTTCCTAAACATTCTGATTTGAATCGGAACAAGTTAGAACTCATCTGGACCCTGACCTGGATCCTGCTACTAATAAAAAGGATCAGGACCTTTTCAGGTCCATCCATCAATAATAGGCACTTACAGTATGCATAAGAAAAACAGCACCTCTTCATTTCACAGTTATGGCAATTTCACTGTTACAACTCATGATATTAATTTGTTAATTTAACCTGCCGTGCTCTCTATGACCAACAACTACTACATAACAAATACAAGCATGCAAATGTCTGGCATTGACAAATGCTTATTTTATCTTGAGAAAATTATTTTGAGATAAACCCTTCATGTTGCTTATAAAATGGCTCAAGATGGTGTGATGGGGTGAAATAGGACCCTGTCCCAGGTGTCATAGAAAGAGTTTGAATGTAAGGATCTGTTCTATTCCTTTTCTGTCTCTTCTGTGTCTGGTTGTGCAACCCAATTTTCCTGTGAGATTTTGGATTTGATCACCCGACAATCTCGCAATTCTTTGCCCCACACTGTATCTCAGTTTTCTTTTGCTATCTGTTTTTCCTCCCTTGCATATCAGCTAATATAAAAAATATGTGCAAATAAATATGTGGAAATGTAACTGATATTAGGATCCCTTTAGTTTAGGAAATATATAGTGTTACTGTTGAATTGCATATAATTATATTTTGAGATGATAGCAGAAAGCTATTGTAAACTCTAGGGGTTACCTGTGTGCAAATCTTCCAGCCTTTTGAAAAGCTGCAAAAGAGGGCCTCAAGCTCAAGCACACTCTGTTCCTGCCTTGCTCCTGCCTGATATTTACAAGGACAGGATGCTCATTTAGAATGGGGGTTGCAAGGACTTAAAAAGAGCGGAGCTGCAATTGCTAAAAAACAGAGATGGACACACAGAGACTGAAGAAAAATTTTATTTTATTTCTTCTTTGTAAATAGTTTCACTGAACAAGTTTATGTATTATGTTACTGATACTGTAAATAAATATTTTTGGTGAATTGTACAACTGCTCCTGGTTTTCCCTATGCTTCCTGACCCATGCCTCGATGACAAATGGCCACCCCTGCTACCGACTAACCAGGTCACCTGACAGTCTATATGTACACACAAATGCACAGAGCTTCTATGCAAAAATCTTTAGGCTATTCCATCAGTACAATAACACACTTCAGGATCCTGCGTTCATCTGAAGTACCTACCTACGGAAGCAAGCAACAACTCAAAACTGCACTAATCAGCAGAGGATTACTTAGTGCAAGATATTACAATAAAAGATGACATTGTAGTGCCACTGAGATGTATGCTGAATGAGCAAATAATACATGCTGTATTTTTAGCAATGTGTGCGTATTTCTAATTTATAAAAAGATCTACCTCCAACTTACACAATTTAACATTTTAAGTGGAAAGCAGAATCTCAACTGTTATTCCATATGCACAACATAAATTCTTTGCTCAGGTAAGTAACCCAGATGTGCACTACAATACAGAAGGATGAAATTATACAGTTGTTATAGACACCCTTACAAAATGGATTGGGACAGTTCTCCTCTTTTTTTATATATTCAATAACTTTTATTGGTTTTCAGAACAATAAGCAAACACAATTACAGTTAGGCATACAAACCAAGCTATGAGACCTGGATAAAATAAGGTTAAGTAGAACAAAATACAAAAGGACCCCCCCCAATATACCAACACAACAATCCCACCCCCTTAATACTCCCCCCTCCCCCACATGGAGTGTGGACACTAAGTAGAAAAAATTGGAGGTATAGTGGCTGAGCATATACTATATGCAAAGGACTAAGCCCTAAGTATTGTCAAGGCTTTCAGAGAAAGAGTGAGGAACCAGAAAGGAGTGCTGTCAACCATCAGTGTAAGTACAATGCATAAAGTTTACCCCATTTCTTATCGAAAAGAGGAAGCTTATTATTTATACTAGCAATCATACGCTCTGTTCTCAAAAAGAAGGAGAGTTCATGTAGCCATTCCTCATAGGAAATACTTGATTGATCCATCCAGTGTTTAAGAACCAGTTTCTTGACTGCTGAGGGGACTAAAGCAATATGATACTCATGATCTTTGACCCTGACCTGACTATAGTCACCAATAATGCAGATCTCAGGTGTGAACAACTCTTCCAGTCTGAGCAACAGGTCAAGTTTAGCTTTGACCAAAGACCAGAGAGGGGTAATCTTTTCGCATTGCCAGAAAATATGCAAGAGATTGCCTGGTGATTTACCACAGTGAGTACATAAGGGAGAGCTGAGACGACCCATCCTAACAAGCTTGACCAGAGAATAATATATGTTGTGCAGGATTCTCAACTGGGTAAACCTTAATTGGTCTTGAGTAGTATACGTATATAAATCCCTCCAGATATGGTCCCAGTTGCAACTGGTATTAGGCAGGAGGTCCCCAAAGTCTTTGAATTGTGATTGTGTTGAGATTACTCACTTCTTTGTGAATAAGGTGGACAACATCAGGAGGGAGTGCCACCAACTTTACTCTAAGGGGGTTGCTGTTGATCGGTGCTCTGTCGCAAAGCCCAGAGTTCCTGGAGTACCTTTGACCTGCCAGATTTCGTAGACATTATGAGGATTGTCCAGGAGATGCATCCCACATGCTGTAGTTTAGACCCAGGCCCTACTTAGCTGATTTTGGGTTGTAGTGAGATCATTGGCCCGGTCTTAGCTCGGATTGTCCGGTGCTCTCTAGACATGGGTGAGTTCCCTAGCTCCCTGAAGGAGGGGGTCATGATCACCCTTCTGAAAAAAGCTTCTTTAGACATGGAGAACCTAGCAAACTACAGTCCTATCTCTAACCTCCCTTTTGTGGGGAAGGTTATTGAGAAAGTTGTGGCTGCTCAACTGGATAACCATTTAACCATCTGTGACAGAAATGGGAAGGAAAGAGTTAATGGTTTGGATTCTGTAGATGCCTTATTTTTTTAGCAGTGTGGAAAAAATACACTGAGGCTGAAATCCTCCAGCAGCAACCAGCTTGTGGAATTCCTAGCTGCTAGATAAGAGCTGGGTCATAAATCTCGAGTGGACATCTCCAGACACACACAGACCTTGCAGACATGGACACAGGGCAGTTTGAATGGATTGGATCATTCAAATATAACCTTAAGGTGAAAAGGGAATATAATTGGTCACCAATAGGTGTTCACTCTGATTGGGACAATTAAATACATACATGTTAGGTGGTTGGTGCATTTAAGGGAGAATAGGAATGACCTAGTCTCCATAGACTATATAAGCTTCTGTAAGACAGAGAACTCTCTCTCTTGCCCTGGAAGCTGTGAGGGGAAACATGCTTGGAGCCTACCTGGTATGTCCGTGGGAGCTGGCAGTTAGAACAGGGTCCAGTGTCTCTTGTAAGGACAGGGAAGGGTAAGTTTAGTGATAGTATATTTCAGTAATAGCCTTCTTCTTTTGCCATCTGTTGTTTAAAACATTTGTTTACTTTTCCTGTATAAGTGTTATTCTCTTGTGTTGTAAATACATTTCCTGTAAATGCTCATTGCACTTTCTGTTAAGTAAAAGCTATTTATTTGCTCAACAGTTGTGTCTCTGATGTCATTTTCTAAGGTAAGATTTGGTTTTCCACTGGCTAGGTAAACTCTGTGTAGCATCCGCCACCTGAAAGAGACACACTACCAGACTTTAACTTGTGCAATTGCACGTGTGATTATTCAAGTTTGTACACTTGAAAGAGGTGCCGGAAGGAAAGTCCGGCTGGTGGCAGCGAATACCCGAGGACACACACCTCTCTAAAAGCTGTTTCAGCCCAGAGGAAGAGGTGGGTTGTCACACCATCCATAATTTATACAAATCTCTCCAATCGGGTTGTCGTAAGAGGCATAGTACTGAGACTGCTCTGGTACGGGTGCTCAATGATCTCCTGATGGCGAGAGATCGGAGATTCCATTCTATCTTGGTTCTCCTGGATCTGTCATCACTTTTGATACTGTGGATCATGGGGTTCTGCTCAAACGCCTGAGGTTCATCTGTGGGCTGTCGGGTACAGTCCTCATATGGTTTTCATCTTTCCTTGCTGGGAGAATGCAGAGAGTGGTCTCAGGTTTGTTTTCATCTGGGGCTTTCTGCCTTGCGGGGTACCTCAGGGCTTGGTGCTGTTCCCCATGTTATTCACAGTATATATGTTACCCCTCAGAGACATTGTAAGACAGTATGAGCTGAGGCTTCATTGCTATGCTGATGATACCCAACTCTACCTGTCTTTTGAGCCTGACCAGGTTGGTGCTATCTCGGTACTGAACAGCTGCCTCGCAGAAATTCAAGATTGGATAAATTCCAGCAGTCTAAAGTTGATCTCAGGAAAGACTGAGGTTTTGGTGTGGACACAGGTTGTAGGGTAGAGGGGTTGAGGACTGGGCTCCCTTCCGGTTTATTCCTGGGGAAGGCCCAGATTCTCACTTCTGAACGGGTGCATAACCTGGGAGTGGTGCTTGATGATGGTCTGACTCTTTGACATCAGGTATCGGCAGTCATCAAGCTGGCCTTTTTCCATCTTAGGAACATTGCCAGGATTAGGTGCCTTGTTCCATCCAGCGACCTGCCTGTTTTGGTCCATGCCTTTGTGACATCGCACCTTGATTATTGCAACTCCCTTTACCTATGGCTTCCTGGGGTTGATATCTGCTGCTTACAGCTAGTGCAGAACGTGGCAGCATGTTTGTTCACTGGGATATCTAGAAGATCACCTATTACCCCAGTGCTGTGCGCTCTGCACTGGCTACCAATACAATGGCGGATCACCTTTAAAGTAGGTCTATTGACTTACAAAGCCCTACACAGATCAAGTCTCGATTACTTGAAAGAGCTCCTGGTTCCTTACACCCCTTTGCGACAGCTCTGCTCGGCTGACGAGGGGTTGCTGGAGATTCTGAGGGTTAATTTAAAGTCATCTGGTGTGCGTGCCTTTGGGTTTGCGGCACCTACCCTCTGGAATTCTCTGCCCCATCAGCTCCGGGAGTGCAGGACGGTGGGGAGTTTCAAGCAGGCACTTAAGACTTTTTTATGGTGGAAGGCATTTCTTGTATTATTCTGATTTTATATTGCATGTATTTGTACATGTGTTTTGTTTTTATGAATAGTGTACAGCGCTTTGAAATTTGAAAGGCGCTTAATCAAAAAAATGTTATTATTATTATTATTATTATTTGAAGCACCCACTAATGGTGGAGTGAGTTTGTCCAAAAGCATGGAGTAGCATGAGGTAATGCCATGTGGTTTGGGTGATAGTTCGATTAATTTGGAGAGAAAGGTGGGGAGATTGGAGATATTGGGGGTAGGTCCAAATTTTTGGAGAGCTAGGTGTCTAAGTTGGAAAATCTTGAAGATATGTGAAGTGTTGATTCTTATAGTCCACAGTTTTCCGGGGGAGGATTGAAGTTGACCCTGTACGTTTAAGTCTGATATCCTGTAACCTTCTAGCTTTGGCAGCCAGGAGCTTGGTATAGTATTACAACTGATTTTGATATTATTGTTGAGAAGAATTGGTTGATAAATGTCTTTGGAAGGGATAATCCTGCTCTGTGATTGATGGAATCTAAGTACATGACTTCGCATTATTCCACACAGCAGCACAGGCCAGAAACAAGTATTCTCTATTTTCTCTACCTCATTATTCAAGTTAAAAATTAAAAACCAGAGGAACCATTTTATGACCAAAATAAGACACTCACGTGTGTATTTTATTGCAGGATAACAGCACTTCTTAGGTGTATAAGGCACTTGGCTTTGCTTCCTGCCTCATTTTGTGAGGAATGTCATTATCCCAAAATAAAGCACACATTCATATCTTGTTTTTTAAATATTACACTATGAAGAAAAAAAAACACCACTTAGCTTAAAGTTGACATATACTGTGCTGGCCATGATGAAGGGCCCACTTTCCATAAATTACCATGGTGTAGAAAGATTGTGAAAGTTCTAAACACAACCTATAGGTAAAGATCACTAAGTTTCCATACTGACCTATGGTACACTCACAACTGGAGTATACTACTACATAATCAGCACAGTTTTGAATATATTCATCAAGTCTGCAATATACTCTAATGCCTACTTTTTAAATACTGTATCTATTATCTTTGAGACTAACTGGTAAAATTCTACTGTATGTCAACCAATAATGAGGTTGTCTAACAATCGCCATTTTAATTTTTGGAACCCAGTACTAATACTCAATGGATTTTACCAGTGTGGATGTACAGTATTTTTCTCCTGTGATCACCTGATGATATATTACAATAAGCTTTCGATAATCATTTTGTACACCACTGCCATCTATATTGCTTTTTTATCTGATGGCAATAGCCCTAACTTTAAAAAGATCTTGTTCAAATAAAAATTGCAAAGATCCATAGTCAATCTTAGTTACTCTGCTCAAGGTTGACTGCATTATACTTCCATATTCCTTTATCTTCCCTTTCAAAGACTGGTAGAAGGTCAGTCTGGTTATGTAAACATAATGTATTTTCTTCCACATAAAAGTATAAAATGAAAGGAAGCAGAATGCATTATATACTGAAAAAAAATTATGAAAATATTCAATTAATGGCCATTAATAAACCACAAGTAAAAGCTTGTGGTGGATGGGTACTACTTTGAATGGAGAGGGGCACCAAGCAGCATCCCTTAGGGATAAATGCTAAGGGCCAGGGCCACTGCTGTTCGATGCTTTCATCAACAGTCTGGAAGCAGGAGTCTCCAAGAGATTGCTTACATTCACTGATGTCAGTGAGCTGGCCAAAGAGGTGGACTCCCTTGAGGACAGGGTCTGAACAAGATGGGTGACTGGCCAGTCTCCTCGAGGTCTATAGTCAGTGCAGTTGTGGTATGGTCCATACCTGCACTGGAATTTGTTTTAACAAGGTGGGTGTTACTATAGAGTAGATTCACTTCATCAAGGTCCCCTCATCAAAATACAGTACATATACAGTACAGATGATGCAGTGCTAACTTGCGAAGTAAACTGAATCATAGAATAAAGCCGATTTCTTACTTTTCTGTCCTTTTCTAAGCCCTCTGTCCTATCACTCTGGCTTGTTCCTAGGATGGCCAGTCAGGAACAGCAGAGGCCGGGTGTCACAGCACATCCGAGGTTAGGAGAACTGACTCACTCACCACACATTTTAGAAGATTCAATATTATTTAACATGCTAAATGATTGGTGCCAACACATAAGTCTGGTTAACAGAGGCCTTTAAGGAATGGACTCCTCCCCTTGGTTTTTCATTGCAGGGGTGGCCAGACTAGCATAAGGATGTGCTGGCTGTCATAGCATCAGTGTCCGCCTCTTGAAAGGTCAGTGTAGGCACTGAGTAAATTCAGCATCTTTACAGTCTCCACCCTCACCATAGCATGCATTACTGATCCTAAGGGACAGGGAAGAAAATTGAGGAAAAACTCTGAGCAGCAGGATGGTGGCCAGTGACATCACAGGCTCCACTCCACTACCCATGGCACACACTCACACATTGTGGTAAGTAAATGGGGTGAGAGCCAGGATGGTGGGTGACTGGGATGGGGTCACCATTAGAAGGGGACTGCTCTGTGTTGGTGGATAAAAATAATTAAAAAAAAAACAAGAAATCTGGAAGAATTCCAGGATGCATCAAAAGGGATGGGTGTCTCCAGTGGGGAGGTGAGGGAGGGGTTGGGGGGATGTAATCATGCTTTTTTAAAAGATTCTGTTCAGGCCCGCACCTGAAATACTTTGTGCAGTTCTGGGATCCTCTGTAAAAAAAGGATATTGAGGTAGTTAAGAGGGTGAAAAGGGTGCAATGTAAGGCCTCCAAAATGATCAGGGTTGTGGAACACTGAAGCTAAGAGATAAGACTAGTGGGTTGTGACATGTTCATGGTGGCATAATGGAGGTTGAGACGGGACGTGATCTTAGTTTTCCACATATAAAGGGGTATTACAATGATCCAACAGACTTATGTTTGATCTGGTGTCTTCCAATAGGGCACAGGAACATGCCCCAAAGCTCAGAGGTGGCAGGTTCAGGGGTAACACTAGGGAACATGGCTTCTCACAGTGGGTGATGCACCTACCGAACAGTCTGCCAGTAGAGGCACTGGGCATAAAGACATTACCAGCCTCTAGGGTAAGTCTGGACAAACTTTGCTTGCCAAGGGAATCACCAGGTGCCCTGGGTAGTAGCGTGGTTGGAGTATCTCTACAAACTGGTCTGTGTTTGTACAGTGTGCTTATCTTCATCTCTGCTTGTGAAGGGGGCTCAGTATGATGGACCTAGAGTTCCTTCTGAATTTTAATTTCTATATCATTAGTACAGTTCTTTAAGGTTAGTCTGAACAAATTTATTTTATCAAGGGGATCTCTGAATAGCCTATGTAGTAGAGTGGGTGGGGAACGCCTTTAAGTTAGTCAGTGTTTGTCATATATATTTGGTGGTCCTTGCTGATGAATCAGGTAGTGGATATAAGGGATCTAGAGCCCTCTCTGACCTTAAACTATTATGCCTCAATGCACATTCCAACTGAAACAAGTCAATCACAAGTGCAGTACTACATGGCTGGGTATTCTACATGTCAATATGTATATAGGTTTATATACTGAGCTGTGAATAATGGCTGGCAGTATAGTCTAGAGGTTAGAGTAATGAGCTGTGAATGAGCTTAGTACATCCACCAGAACTGGGTTTGGTTCCCACAAACTCCACTTGCATACTGTGTGAATCTGAGCAAGTCACCTAACCACCCTAGTGCTCCGGGGTTGCCCCTGAAAATAGGCAGTTTTGCCTAGTGGGCTTTACTTGGTTACCAAAGAATCATAATTGTACATTTATTTTACAGTATATTTAGTTGGACTTTAATATTCAGTATATACATTCCATAGTATAGTTCTAAGTAATGAAAGCTGCTTTGATTACTATTGCCCCTAGAGTCAGTATGAAGGAAAGTGGTATGGCCTGCTTTTTAGAGCACTCAGCTGTGAAGCAGTAGATCGCTGGTTCCAATCCTACCCCAATCACTGACTCATTGTGGGTCCTTGAGATAGTTTATTGGACCCTCTATCCCACCTCTGTGCTATGGCTGGCTCAGCTGTAAAACTGGGTAGAAGGGGAAGGGATGGTGAAATTGTTTAACCAGGAAAGGCACACTAAGCTGAAACTTATTTCCAGGTGAGATCTGGGTGCATAAGTAAGTTAAATGACTTGCTCAGGTCACACAGTATGCACATTGGGGCTGTGGGATTCAAACCCAGGTCTTCAGGTTTGCAACTCAGCACCCTAAACCACAGTGTTATACTGCCTTCTAGTTGGAACCTACTGCAATGAAACAGTTAATCTCAGATGGGGTTTCCAGGAAAGTTTCTTCTTGAGACAACTGCCTGATACATTACTCAGATTCTCAACTGTATAGCAGAAACAAGCCAGACTGGCCACTTCCCATCGAGAAACATCTGGGGCTAGATTTTCAAAGCCCCTGTCAGTCTCCATCACTGTGAGAAAAACCTGGTGCAAGTGGGTCTCCACTGGTGAAGCCACAGTTTTTCCCACGGCCACAGTATTGTCAAAGGGGGAGCTGCTTTATGACCGGCTCCCTGATTTAGAGTACCTTGCAGCCAATTTCTTGGCATAGCTGCAGGAAAAGTTATGCCTGGTGGGACCTGGGGTAGCATCCCCTGCAGCTGCTCTGGCTGGAAATATGTAACTTGGCAGGTTTGGAGATTTCAGTCTGCAGTGGTCATTGCAGAGTGGCACTTAGTCCCGGGATGGGATGAAAATACAGCCCCCTGGTTTTAAACATTATGGTTACTTTGCAAGATCTTGCAGAAATCATTTCATATCATACCTGCCTCTTACTGTGGCTCACTGATGCAGTTACACTTATCCTACTCACTGGTACATAGGCAGCGAAGCATAGGCCGGTTGCGACTTTCAAGCAGCATTTTTGTGAATGGCAGTGCACTATCACCCCAAGATCTAATCCAGTGATATCTGTATTAGTCTGTAGTTGTTTTCACTGCATTCTCATCTGCTCATCACATCAATGCAAATTGTCTAACACAGACACCTCATTTAATTTTGTAAATAAGTACCCTGCCATAAATGATTAGTTTAAACTTTTTCTCAGTATAACTGCCATATAAATAGCAACACTCATTTTGAGCAAATGTGCCTTCCTGAATGACTTACATACATTCTCCACTCTCCTTATCACCCCAAAACGAAACCATTCATGTCACTTCCCCTCAAGAACTAAAGAACTAAATATCCCAGTTACTGTAGATCCCTTCAGATCAGTGTAAAAATACTTCAGCCAAGGCCAAACCTGTCTTCATTCCACTAAGAGCTGGAATAAGACAACTGGCATTTTGGACCCAGAACATTCCCTTGCTGGGAAACACTTTTACTTGGGACTATTAAAAACTTTGAGGGAAGGATATTCAAAGCTGCACTGGGGACTTGCAGCATGAGTGTTCCACATCCCCAGTGCTCATTCCTGCAAGTTATACCACCTAAACAGTGGTTTGACTTCTGTATGCAAATGCTATAACTTGTGCCAATTTGGGAGCCAGAAAATTATGCATGAGTCATGTTTTTTACCAAGAAGCAGGACAAAGAGACACAAAAGCATCAAAACATTCAAAAATAGCATCCAAACACTTTGTCGCATTTGGCATGACACAGGCTGCATTCAGACTTTGGAACTGCACCTGTGTCATGCCGTTTTTACATCCCTTCTTAATCTACTTTGTTGTGTGACGTTGCAAACTTGAAGGTCCTATATGCATGCTAGGTATGTCATGATAACACAACATGATGTTATATCATGATAATTATCACAGATGATAAATTATCATTGTAAACAAATACCACAGTTATTGTGCAACATGATTTACACCACAATATAATGTGATAAACTTTCCTGACATTCTCATCTCTGCTGCTCCTGCAGTGCATTCTTCTTCAGGTGCGGCCAAGATTCCAGATTCCCCATATTCCCCAGTCCCATTTTCACTATTGTTTCTTAAAATTAGAAATGCTGAAAATCATTGTTATAATCAATATATGATTTTTTTAAAATACAACTATCGCAATACTCAAATTTTATATTGTGACATTCCTTATGCTAGCCCAATAATATGGCAAGTGCCGAACGTGATGCCAGCTAGTCAGGTATGTTTTCTAAGTATAGACTGTCCAAGGAGACAGTGGGGATTAACTCCCCCTGTCCAGCTAACACCTGAATGCTCACAGGATGCCTTCAACCCCCTCTCATGCATTTGTTTCCTTGAAAAACCCTCTCCTCCCATTAAAGGTGCTCCAGTAGCAACACCATGGGTCAGCTTTTCAAAACATTTGTGAGTGCAATGTGGTTACTCCAAAAATGTAAAAAAATGTATTTGCAGAAACAATAGGTGTCCAGAATGCTGAGACATCCCCAAACTATCATATTCATTGGAAATTTTAGTGATGTTTATTAATCTTCTGGGCAAGCATTTTCCCCCCCAATAAAAGTGCTACAAAACTTATAGAAGTAACCAAGCTGCACATGCTAATGTTTTGAATATCTGCCCCCACTATGTCCAATGGGCAATGTTATCACAGGGCTGGCAAGCAGGCAATATGCCAGCCAGCTTCCAAGACTACCCACCGAATAGGAAATGCTAAATGAAAAATGACCAATGGTCCATCCTGCCATCCAGGCAGCTCCAGTGTTTAATATCATTTGAAATAACTGTAGCCATTGTTTCACAGAAGCACAATCAGTACATTTCCTGGCAACCCAAGGTAAAATTATGCACCTTTTCTTCACTGACATACTAATGCTGACCCTCCCTTTCACCAATGAATTTAAATGCTGTACATTTATTTATTAAAACATGAGAGGTGGGATTATTGTACAGTCAGACACAACACTTGAGTCTACATGTCAGATGCATGCTGCATCAATGCAGATGTGTCCAGACGTCTGCATTCTGTTCACAGATATCTGGACATGTTTGCAATAAATTCCTGCAGTTTACAGTGATCTCTGCCACAGCTGCAGGAATCATGATCATTTTCTGGATATAAGTATGGAATTCTGGGCAACTGTGTAGATTATCAGACCACCGCTATTAGCGTAGTGCAAAGCTACAGAGAATACAGTGTAATTTTGTTGCATGCTTGCTGTGGTAGGTTACTTTAGTCATGTGCTTGCTGCTGATTTATTCTTTGTCAGTTTATTTGAGTTGGGGCGCTCTGCTCTCCCATACCCAACCTTGTTTTTTTAATATGGGGGTGTGGGGGTGAAGCCCCTCAACTCAAATAAACTAATAAAAAAATAACTTGACAGTTCGACATGGTGTAGAGTGTGCCATAAGTGAGGATTGTCAGTTTATTTGAGTTGGAGGGCTCTTCCCCCCACACCTTCCTTGTTTTTTTAACATGGGGTGTGGGGAGCAAAGCCCTCCAGCTCAAATAAACTAATAAAAAGTAACCAATGTGGCATAGTGCATACCATAAATGAGAAAGTAGCATAACTTGAGCGCTATGCTAAATAGTGAAGGTCAGATGGTGGTCCAGTGTTCTACACAATCACTGAATTCTGTCCTGGGAGCTTGAACAACTTTTCATGGTCTGACTCCCGGGATGGAACTCGACACTTTCATCTAAAAATGGACATGGGTTTCTTGAAACCCCTCCACCATGATGTTATTCTCCATGAAGAACCGATCCAATTTGAGATTAAAAGATGCACCATTTCTCTGTTACAGTACACTGTTTCCTTTGAAGCATGTTTCATAGGGTTTACCACTCTTTTTGGTGAAGAGATGCTTCTTCACTTTACCCCCTAATTCTCTGCCTAAGCAAAGGTGCACTATCTAATTCTAATGCCCTGAACAAGCTAATACATTTCCATGATCCCCTTTATCCAATCCCTTTAATTTTTTTAAATTAAACTGTAACTACTCTTAGCATTTTTTTTTTGGAGAAAAATATATATAACCTGTCTGAAGGTTACCCATCGTTTAATCCTACATCCACTAAATGAACCTGCCCCATTGTTGCAATATCCTTTTTACAATGATGCAGACTGCTTTGCCTCCTTCCAACTAGTGTGTATGTGCTGCATGTTTAAATAGTCAGATGGGGACATGAATGAGACCTACAGTATTTGTACCTCACAGGAGTAAGCAAGGTGTAGGTGGAGAGTCTTTTTCAGAAAAATAAAAGCACCAGAACATGACAGCATGCAGTGAAGCTTGGGGGGGGTGGTGGGGTGGTTAAGAGGGATGTTCACCGAAAGGGTGGGGAATGCCTGGAACAGTCTGCCAGAAGAGGTGGTGAAGGCAAAACAGTGGGGGGCTTTAAACATATATGGGATAGGCACACAGGTACAATAGGCGGCCGGAAGAAAGGTAGGATGGACACCAGAGATCAAATAGTGTCCAAGTGTCAGAATAGGCAGGGAAAAATAGGGCAGACTGTATGGGCAACCGGTCCGTTTCTGTTGACAAATTCTATGTTTCTATGTTTCAGATGAGAATAAGATGCTGGAAACAGTATGGTATGGGACAGAAGGGGGGATCTGACTAGATTGCTTGGATTTGGACTACCATGGCCCTCCCAAATCATGGATCTGGGATCATGAAGCAGGACTACCATAATATAAGTACTGTAGTAATAGTAAAAGTTTTAATTTTTATACAGGAAAGGTAGTACAATAACACCATTAGGGTTATTAATCCCATTTTCAAGGTGATCCTGTTAACTTTGCATTCTCAATAAAACAGAGTTATGAAGACATACATACATTATACTGTACACATACAGCTTAATCATTACAATTACATTCAACTGCTAGTTCTTATCTTATGAAGTATTCACATTTTTAATTTTTTGTAGGTTGGTCAGCAGTAGAAACAACTCTATTCCATACTTGAGCAGCTGTAAGAGAACATTTTTTTCACCACATTTTCTTTCTATGCATGGTGTCTTTAAGAAACCCTTGTTTGAGCTTCTCAAGGTATAGTTATTCTCAAATTGTACCAACTTTTCAGACAAATGAACCAGTTTGGCTGAGTTTATTACTCTATACACATTTGTCAAAGCTACAAATACTCTATTTTCTATTGTGAGTCATGCTAATTTATTATATAATATGCAATGATGGGTTCTCAAGTCTGCTCTCAAAATGAACTGTGCTAATCGATTATATATATAATTTCTTCCTTTCTTGAATTTTTTGAATTTGCATATATATATATATATATATATATATATATATATATATATATATATATATATACATACACACACACACACATACATACATACATACACACACACACACACACAAAATAGTCCATGATCAGGAGTAAAAGTTGATTTATCACTTTCTTTCTCATACCCAGATTCAGACAATATCTGGTTCTTCTCATAGCCCCTAGTTTAACATCAGTTTCTTTACCAATTCTGTTACGTGAAAATCAAACTTCCACTTATTATCTATCCAAAATCCAAGATATTTGTCTAGGATTTTAGGCCAGGGAAGGACTAGGGAGGAGGGGGTTGGTTGAAAAGATGGTGTTGACTCCTCACACAGTACCAGGAGATGACAAATGTTCTTTTATTAGGTATCAGTGTATGATAGGGCTAGAGAGGGAGGATGGTAAGTAACTGAGGGTGTGTAGAGGGTGGCCAAGGGACTAGCCCTGACCACCTGGGGAGGGATAGTGGGTTTTTAAAGTTTTTAAAATTTAGCAACTCTAAAATGGCCCTCTCTTGAAGCCTGACTCCAGTACCAGCTGCTCATCCTGGCCCACAAGCTCATGGGTCCATCCCCTCCTCCTAGTCTCTCTGGGCTCATTGCCCCCAAACACAACCCATGGAACCTCTGAACCTCCTTGAGAACCCTTCTCTCTGTGCCGAGGCCAAGTACTAAGGCTGGAGAAAAGTCATTCTTTTATATGGCCCCTCTTCTGTGGAACAACTATCTGCCTATGGTGCAGGAAGCCCCATCCACAAATACTTTCAGCACCAGACTCAAGGCCCTCTTGTTTGCACCTAGCCTATGCCTCTGCCTGGGCACCTGACACCCCTCACCCAAGCTCAGCTTGGAAACCTTGCCTCAGGCTCCCTCCCCCACCCCCTACCCACCTTCTTCCCTTCCCCTCCCAACTTGGTTGCTTATATTGTACCATTGTGAACAATTGTATATACCTCTGAATATCTTGTATATGTACAATAATCACTGTTATCTATGCAATTACTCTGTGTCTGTATAACTGAATTGTCTATAATGTGTAATGTTCACCTGGGTCACCCCTGGAAAAGGGACTTCTGGGGCCCAGTGGGCCTACCCGGTTACCAAAATGAATAAATAAATAAATAAATAAAAATAAAACTCCTTGCTAAATAACGAGTATAGGATAATAAGTAGTGGGGGTGTCGAGTATGAATACTCACCAAGTACAGTATTGAAAAATGTACTTGCATACATAGAAACATAGACATAGACTTTGACAACAGATAAAGCCCACTTGGCCCACCTAGTCTGCCCATTTCCCTACCTATTGGATAAGCTGCAGGTTCTAGTTAACCAACAGCCTACTTCCTCCTACCCCTCACTGTAATTGCCTTATGTCTGTCCCATGTATTTTTGAATTCCCCCACTGTTTTTGACCTCACGATCTCCTCAGAAAAGTGGTTCCAAGTGTCCACCATGAAAAAATACTTCCTCATGTTGCCCCTGAGTCATGCCTCCTCTATCTTCAAATTGTGCCACCTTGTTCTTGCACATTTCTTTTTCTGAATGATGCTCCCATTTTGGACTTTGGTGATTCCCTTGAGGTACTTGAAAGTTTCTATCATGTCCTCCCTCTCCCTCCTTTCCTCAAGGGTATACGTATTAAGCACTTTTAGTCTCTCTTTGTATGGCTTCTGTTGCAGACCATGCCATTTGGTCTTTTTGTTATTCTTTTGTCCTGCGAGTGCTGTTTTGCTTTGTGTGGTGTGCTTCATTCTCTAACAGCACTGACCCTACAACCAGTGACACTCCAGATGTTTGTGTCTCCTGCACCATTTTAGTTGCCCTCCTCTGGACTGCCTCCATCCTTTCTATGTCCCTGCAGAGATAGGGTCCCCAGAACTGTATGCAGTACTCCAGATGGGGTCTCACCAACTGCCTGTACAGAGGGATAACAACTGCTTGTTTTCTACTGGTGATGCCGGAGATAGTGAAGAGTGTCGGACCAGTCATGGTGCTGCACTTAATGCATAACTGACAATGCGCAATCATTGGGGGGTGTGTGGGGGGCATAGCCCCCTGATGAAAGATAAAATAAACTGATTATGTCTACGATTGATCAGAGATAGTCCGACACACTACACTATCTCCTAGTTTGTTTTCTTTTTCACTTTTTCATATTAGTTTTTTTTATTGCCCTAGCGATGGTAGCTGTGTGATGTGAAGGAAAAGGGGGGGTTGTGGGGGAGGGGGCACAGACCCCCGATAGCTAGGTCAGTTGCCACACATGTCTTATCACCGTTACTTCACTTGCCCGAGTAGTGTTTCGTTATGCTTATGTTTATAGTGGCATGCGATTCCAGTAGCTTTTGCGCTATGCAACATCAGGTGGTCCGACTCTCTCCACTATAGCCTTGATGCCTCTCCCTATACATCCTAGTATCCCCCCAGCCCTCTTTACTGCCTTCTCACATTGCTTACCTACCTTAAGGTCATCTGATATGACTACCCCCAGGTCCCTTTCCATTTTTGATGTTGTTAGTACCTTCCCCCATTGTGTACATTTCCTCTGGGTGGATACCACTATCCACTGAAGAGTTCCTTCAAGTCTTTTGTCATTCCTTGCATCAGTACCTGCTGAGACTGATTACATAACCAGCTCTCAATCTATTGCACCATATTCCCTGTAATTTTGAAATTTCTCAACTTCAGAACCAACTTCACATAAGAAACCATATTGAATACTTTACTGGAATCTAAGTATATCGCAAAAAATTTCCTTTTCCATGGCTAGGTCTTTTGTTACATCCTCAAAGCAGGCCAGCAATCTAGACTGGCATGATTGCTCCTTAGTGAACCTTGGTTAACTCAGTTTTAAAAGCTAGATTTGACCCTGATGTTCCATAATGTGATCATTGATAACTGTTTCCACTATTTTTCTCCAAATCAAGATTAGGCTCACTGGTCTATAGTTGTGTGGGACAATGAACCTCCCTTTTCAAAGAGAGTGGTCACGTTTGCCCTCCTTCTGTCCCAAACACCTCAGCAGTTTCCAGCAACAGCTGTAACGATCACTGCTAGTATCTGAGATTCATGTGAGGAACTTTAGGACTAATAAAGGTAGTAAGCCCATGAATACTGCCTCCCATTTCTCAGTGGTACTAATCTTTACATGACCTCAGTCCATATGTTGGTTCACTGCGTATGTAAATATCCAGACTGGTGCACTTTACCACTTCTTGAGGCAGAACTCCAAAGGTTTATGCATGCTATATGAAGGAACATTTCCACCAAACTGTCTTAAAGCTACTGACTTTAAGTTGTTTATTATGTGCTCTAAAATGGTGCACCTAGTATTTAAGTGCTAGCCCAACAGAACGTAATAACTTACTGTCATCAGTCATTCTGTACATATTAATACGTCGCCTCATACTCTACGTCTCTCAAGAATGTGTAGTCCCGAAATGGCTAGTCGATCAAAAGTATCGTTTTCTTTACTTGGAATCATTTTGGTAGATCTTCTCTGGATTCTTACTCTTTGTCTCCTGTCACTGACAGTAAATAGGCCCCAAAACTGCACACAGTATTCTGTGTAGGGCCTCACATAACTTCTGCACAAAGGAATAATGACCTCAGCTGATCTACTGTACTTACAAAGCTTTTCATGATATGATTTAGGATACAGTTTGACTTCTTGAATATGCTGTCACACTGTTACCCCAAAGGTCATTTAGCCAGGAATCCAAGTTTCAAAGAAATACAAAATCACACATGCCCCCACAATGCAAAGCATCATGGTCTGCATGTGCAATTCACCACAGAATATTATTTTGATTCAACTTTAAGCAGAAATGTGTGGTGCCAAAAGGCCTCTCACACAGTTTGCAACAGAAGACATAAAAATGTGTTTTGTCCTACCAAGACTCATCAGTATGCCTCATCTGTTTGACACCCTAGTAGAATGAACCAGCTACCCTAAGATGGTCTATCTGGGTTATGTTGGGGTTATGCTGGGGTGAACCAAATTAAAACAAAAAACAATCCAAAAGACAAAGAACCACTGCGTGCAAGCACTGAGGCAATGGTTACCCTAAAGGGCATTTGGCCGGGGTTGTAACAATGATCACAAGGATTATTTCCTCCTTTCTTTTTTGAGATTAGGTATACTCCTTGTTTAAATCACTTTGAGATTTACTCTATTATTGTAGTGGGATTGTGCCACTATAGTTAGGGTTGAGTAGGTAGGCCGTGCGCCAACGCTTGAAGCAATGGATGTCTGCAAGATCTCGTGATCCGAGTCTGTTTTTTTATGATTTATTTTAACAGTTTAAATAGTTTAAACTTTGGGAAAATAGTAAGAACAGGATTACCAAGTATCTGGCTACAAAGAAAGATCGATTATTTGAGCTGTCTCTTCAATACTATGATAAATCTTCTGTTTTAATTTTACATGGCTCAAAAGGCATACTCGGCGAGCAAGAGGCTGACAGAAAATCACAGGCCAATGGTAAATTAGCACAGCAGTGGGCACACAGCTACAGTGCTACCTACAAGTGACATTGCAAGTAAGGCTGCTATAACCCAGATAAAATATTTATTAGCTGGTCTTAAATTGGACATTGCAAATGTGAATCAGGCTAAAATTAAGCTCCAAACAGAAACAGAGTTAATTAAAAATGAAGCCAAAACAACATGTCAGCAGATTGATGAACTGAAGGAAACAGTTGCATACTTAAACTTAGTCACACAAAAGCAGAGTACTCAAATTGAACATCTATTGGGGAAAGTTGGTAATTTTGAAAACAGGGGTCGTAGAAACAATATTAGAATTATTGGTGTCCCAAAGGGTTGGGAAGGCAATAATATGATTTACTTCCTGCAGTAATTTATCCCAGAGTTATTGAATGTTCAATGGGACCAACCACTTGAGATTGAGTGAGCCCATAGTACCTTGTGTCCCAAAATATCACAAAATAAATGGGCACAACCTATTATTGCCTACTTTTTAAGATTTTCTATAAAGGAGGAGGTTTTGAGAATTGCCAGGGAGAGGAAATCATTACATTGCCAAGGATGTAAAATTATGCTATTTCAGGATTTTTCTTCTGAGCTTGTTAATAAGAGAAAAGGCTTTTTTGAGATAAAGCAAGAATGTCAGAAAATGGAAATTCAGAATAACTTTAAATATCCAGCAGTGTTTCAAATAAGGGAGCAAAGAGGAGGGGTAGTTTCATGCACTTCAGTGAAAGACACCTGGCACTATTTACAAATGATTAAGGAGTCACACACTGCAACATTAGATTCCTCACAAACCATCATTCAGGCTCAAAACACTGAACAACAGCATGTAACACTGCTGCATCAACCTACTCTTCTAGCAGTGTTACGCATGCTCTGACAAACCCAATTGAATCTATGGAAAGCTTATCCTTCTCCCTCAACTGCACAAGAAACTTTTAAAATATCTACTCCACAACTTTAATCCACTGCTGTGAATACATAAAAATGGAAAGAAAATGTGCACCAATCAGCTAATTATAGAAAAGTAAAAAATACCTCCAAATTTGTGACTTCAGCTCAGAGACAAGGCGGGCAGTGGCAACAAAATGAGAACTGAGGGAGAAGTAGAACTAGAAGCAAGCAGTGTAGTAAGTAAGAAATAAGATATGATGGGGTGTGCATTAGACAGTTCTAATGCACGGCTAGGCGGACGTAGTGAGGTACGAGGCCACAGGCCGAGTGCATCCAGTCCCCTAACCGTGCATTAGAACTGTCTAATGCACATCCCTGGAGTGACTTACTGTGCTTATAAAATGGGCCTGTGTATTCTAAATGGGGGTTCTAGTTTTAGCTGTGCATTAGACACATCTAATGCACGCTAACAACAAATCAGATTGCTTGATATCCTTTGCCCATTTTATAAAATATCCCCAAGCAATACTTTCTTTGATAATTCATTTGAAGTACAGGAAGTGGAATCATTAATTAGTGCCCCCATTACAACAAGCTCCAGACTACATACACCAAAGGACACAGAGGGAACTTTTTGTGCAAGGTTTGTCAGATTACGCAGGGGCACCTTCAGTCACGCCCTCTAACCTTGCAACCAAGTGACTTTAGTTGAATAAGAACAGGAACATCGTGTTGCAAATATGGTAGACCTATTTCACAAACCATACCTGAAAAAGGGTGAGAATCTCACTTACTAGAATATGCAAGGTTTATTCTGCTAAAAAGGAATAAATACTATTCATTATTGACTAATTATAGACCTTACATGCATTTAGTACATAAAGGCATGCTATGCTAATTACATATGATTCTTAAGCATGTATGAGCCTACTCTCTTACTGGTTATTACTTTATTCATTTATTGAAAATTTCGGAATTACAACCTTTGAGTTAAGGACTCCTTTGCAAAGGCTCCACGTCAGTCACGACAGGACATTACAACAAGACAGAATGTACAAAGTTCTCAAGACAGAGACATTACATTTTGACAAAATGTTCAAAATCATAGCATAAGCAAAGGCTACACGTCAGTTGCAATAGAACATTACACAGAGAGCAGGTTGTACAGGAGTTTCTAAACAGGACATTACAAGTGTTCAACAATCACAGTATAAGGTATTGCCAAGGCTCAGATAACATCTGAGGGTTGAAATGGTCATAACGGTGTGGTGGCACCGGTGACCAACAACCTAGGGGGAATGATGGAAACAGCTACAGGTCTCAGAGTTAAGAAGAAGCCTCTTGATCCCGGTTTTGAATTGACTTAGATTAGGGGCAAGTAAGATGGAAGATGGTAGATTGTTAAGCCAGGGGGGAGCACGATAATGGAAAGATCTTTGCCCTAGAGAGGTCCTGCAGTGGGGGACTGTATAGGAGGTTCCGGCCAGCCATCTAGGGGTGCCCCTATGGGGGGCTGGTTGGATGAGGCGGTGTAGACAAATAGGTGTGAGTTTCATAAGGATCTTTTTGGCTTGGAGGCAGGTTTGGTATTTAAGCCTCCCTTCGAGGGTTAGCCAGGCCGCTCGATTATAGAGCAAACAAGTATGAGTTTGTCTACTGCTGCTAGTGACCATGCGACAGGCTTTGTTGAGTGCTATATTGATGCTGCTTAGGGCTGATTGGTCAGCGGCGCCATAAATAGTTATTCCATAATCGACCAATGAAAGGACTGAGCTTGTAACAGCTAACCGTAGAGCCTGTGGGGTAAGACAGTGTTTGTGTCTGTAAAGAATGCCAAGTCGGGTGTTGACTGAGGAGGAGAGAAGTTTAATATGATGGTGGTAGGTGAGGGATGTGTCCAGAGTGTTACCTAGATATTTAAAATGAGTGACCTGTTCAATGTGGGTACCCTGCAAGTTTGAGATTGAAAGCTGGGAGTTACTGAGGGGGTTTTGGCGGTGGGCAAATATCATGGATTTTGTTTTGTCGTAATTAAGTATTAGTCGGTGGTCAGTGAACCAGTATTCAAGCTCTCTAAAACAGCCTTGAAGGGTACTTTAGAGATGGATGAGGTTGGTGTGTTTCCAATATAGCACGGCATCATCTGCATATAGCAATAGCTTTCCACTGCAGGCTTGGGAGAGTGAGTTCAGAAAGAGAGTGAACAACAGAGGGCCAAGTATTGACCCTTGAGGGACACCAGCTAGAACTGGTTGCTTGGAGGAGAGTGTGTTGCTAATTTTTACTTGCTGTGTTCTGTCAGTAAGATAGTTTTTGAACCAGGAGATAGTTTCAGGTGCAATATGGAGGGATGCAAGGGCATGGAGAAGTAGCTCATGATTGACAGTGTCAAATGCCTTGGTCAAATCAACATAGAGTGCCCCTACTGCTGACCCCTGTTCAAGAGCTTCATGAATGTAAGATGTAAATTCAAGTAGTGCTGTGGTAGTGCTGTGCCCTTTTCTGAAACCATGTTGCTCATGGCAGAGGAGTCCATATTTGTCCAGGTATTTGGTGAGTTGGTCAGACACAATTCCTTCTAGTGCTTTTGAGAGGGGAGGGAGGAAGGATAGTAATGGGCCTATAGTTGCCTGGGGTTGTTGGATCACCCTTTTTTAGGATAGGTGTGATAATTCCCCTCTTCCATAATGTAGGGATTTGGCCAAGGCACAGTGAGTAGTTGAGGAGTTTGGTGAGATGTGGCAGAGTCTTATTAAGGGTAAGCCAAAGAATTTTTAGGTCAAGGGAGTCACTGCTATAACACGAGTTATGCAAGGCTTTTGAGAGGTAGCGTTTAGCCTCATTGCAAGAGACTATGCGCAGCCTGAAAGAAGGGTGTATAGGGGAAGAAGGTGTAACAATGGGGGTGTGAGTAATGGGGTCAAAGAAGTTTATATGGAGGACGTGACTAAGGTCAGAGAAGGCGGTGTTTAGGGTATTGGATATGGCGGTGGGGTCGTGAGAGAGGGTACCCTGAACTAGGAGCTGGGTTGGGTCTGTGTTGGTGGCTTTCCCACAGAGTTCCTTGACATTGTTCCAGAAAGATTTCCCAGAGCTCCAAGTACTGTCTATAACTTGTTAATATTATTAAATATGTTACAGCTGAGATACTCTGCAGATGTTCTAGGGCATGCTAAGGAAATGTGCTGTTAAATGAATGGCTGGCTAATAAATAAAACCAATATCAATCTCAGAACTTCTGCACATTACATCTTTTGAGTATACACATATTTTTGTTTTTCATGTAATCTTCTGTATATACTAAGTTGATCTGATTTATGCTAGAAAGGAAAGGATGCAGTGTAGGTGTGCTGAGAATGTGACTTTTGGAATTTTGACTCCTCATATGCAGACCTCTTCTCCAGTAGTTTCCAAACTTTCCAGAATGGGTGAGACAAATTTGTTCTTCTTTCTAGAGTTTGAAATTAATAGTGGCCTTTTACTTACATACTGATAATACTTATTGAGACATGATGACAGTGGATTGAATGGGTTAGAATAAATGTATTAGTAATTTTGGTACTCATTTGCAAGCCTAAATTCCCACATTACATAGGATAATATTGAGCTCGCCCGATAGGACTACCGGGAACTCTACAAACCGAAATATCACTTTAGCAGATAAGGGCTGATCCTAAGAAGTGATATGGTTCAAACTTATTGGGTACTAAGAAGAAAATAGTTATAAAAGTGATTACTAATCTTTTTTATGCCTCCAATCATATTGTGTTCTAACAGTCAATTAAATAACAGAGACCTAGGTGCCAAATTAGAGGGTAAAAGAAGGAGTCTTATTGCCTGGGTGCCTAAAGGAAATTAATTCTGGACTTACCTAGAAGCAAGAATTATGGAAAAAAGAGGAAGAATATGATAGGACTGGTAATGAATAGAGCTAATTGACCTTGTTACATTAATGCACATGTGTGGGTACTCTTTTATACCTTGGTGTTATGGAATTCTTAGAAGAGTCTGGATTCTCAGATAGTTGTATTAAAGAAATGATGTAAGTCAAATAATAATTATTTCTGGCCTTTTAATAACATGCACATTGAACTCCAGCTGCCACAGAGTACTCAAACTGTCATTTTGTTTTTGGAAAACAACTTGTTGTTAAAAATGATCTCTCTCAAGTTATTCCAACTATATTATAATGTTTTTATCTGTTATTTCTTAGAAGTGTTAAGTATTATTTGTTTCTTAATTTAATGGACTTAGCAATATATAAGCAGATAAGTGTCAGAGTTAAAGCTGTTGGTTACACCACCACCTTGGACTAGTAGTTCAGTGTTTCTTGGCTCATCAGCAGCTAACATCCTGCTGTTATTAGAGTAGTCAATTTCTTTAGACAATTTTTATTTTTTTAGCTGTAGTGACTTAGTACACACAGATACAAATACAATAGTACTAAAGTTTAAGTTACAGTTAAATTCATATGCCTATTACTACAGTGTTTTGCTATAGATATTCATTTCAATAGCTATTAATTAAACTTTGAAGAAAGCAAAGAGCTAGTACAGGATTTGGAAAAATATAATTGTTATACTTTTTGTCTATTGCAGTCCCTAGAAGAAACAATGACACGTTGTCAATTATTTAAGGTTGGGTGCTTGTACTAGAAATGGCACAATATAGAATTGTGTCTTGAAATGTGAATGGAATGGGATCCCTCATCAAAAGGAAAAATATATTGTCTAGACTTAACAAACAGAAGGTAGACATAGCACTTATTCTGGAAACACACATGACGTATGAAGAATCGGAAAAACTGAGGAGATCCTGGGTGGGTCAAGCTGAGAGTTCATGTTTCTCTTCAAAAAAATGTGGCACTTCAATTTTAATAAGAAAATGGGTGATTTTTTGTAAACATGGTCAATACCCTGATCCACAAGGAAGGTATCAAATACTTTCAGGTACACTTGATAGTCAGAAAGTGATACTCTGTAATATTTATGCCCCTAACACAGGTTATGATGAATTCTTTAATTCCACAGTGGTCTTCCACAGCACTTTTCCTGAGTATGAAATTATTCTTGGAGGTGATTTCAATGAAGTACTAGATCCTATTTTAGATAGATCTTCAATCAAAAAAGTACAGGTTAACACAAAATCCAGAGAATCCTTTTAAAAAAACTACTAATGGAAATAAGTCTTACTGATGCATGGAGGGTGGTTCATCCTATGGATAAAGACTATTCCTATTTTTCAAATAGATATAGGTCCTATAGTAGGATCAACTATATATTAGTGTCAAACACCCTAATTACAAATATTATGGATACTAAGATAGAAAGTATTATTATTTCAGACTATGCAATGGTTATTTTAGATCTGGTGCTAAGTGGTAGGAGGGAGAAATCACATAGATGGAGATTTAATGCAGGATTGCTTAAAGAAAAAGACTTCCTAGCATGGGCGACCAAACAGACGAAGGAATACTTTGAAATCCATGACAATGGAGATATTTCCAGTGTATGCTTATGGGAAGCATATAAAGCCTATATTAGAGGCAGAATAATAAGTTATTTTGCAAACAGGAAAAAAGAAAGATAGAATACTTGAGATGAAAGAAAGGGAATATGGATTACAGGAGTATAAATCATTTGCATTTGCTGATCACTTGCTACTAACCCTTAGTAATCCAATTCATGCTTGTCTAAATGTGAAAGCAGTTCTCTTAGAGTTTGGAAAACTCTTGGGACTTAAAATCAACTGTGACAAAACTCAGATACTGTATAACTATTTGAACAAATACAATATGAGTTGTCTTGAAGGAATCCTAGATAAAGTGGTACAAACCTAGTATTACATACTTAGGTCTTTAAATCTCAACCAACCTAAAAGAAATAATCTCCCTCAATTATGAACCACTGTTAAAATACATTGCATTAGATCTTTCTAGATGGGGGAAGCTCAATATATCCCTTTGGGGGGAAATAAATACAATTAAGATGAATATAGCATACAGATTGTTCTACCTATTCCAAAATCTACCATACTTATAGTGAAAAAATAGTTAAAAAGACTTGATAGAATCATTAGGAAATTTTTATGGCAAAACAAACCTCCTAGGATTGAAATAACAAAACTTAGGACACCCTAGCCCAGATATTCAAACTGCGCCCAAAAGGTGTGCAGCTGCAGGAGCAAGTGCAAGTCCATTGCGCCCATGTGCAAGATGTGTGATATTCAAAAACTGCACTGGCCAAGATGCGCCTGCAGCCGATGACTGAATATCGCACCACCTACGCCATAGCGTAACTAGGGAGGTGAAGCTGAGCATATCTGGTGCGCCATAGCACAACAAGGGATGTTCAACTGAGCAGTCCAGATGCACCATAGCGCAACCAGGGATGCCCCCCAGCAGTAGGGCAGTAATGCAACAGCACAACCAGGGATGCAGGGGCCCATCACCCATGCCACAGATGGGCAGAGGAACACAAAGCAGAACAGACATTGTCGCCCCACACCCCATGCACTGCACAACTGGGGAAGGGCTGGAATAACCACTGGCCCATGGAGACCAGCAACCAACCCACAGCTGGGCCATGGTGCCCCATCACACCCCCTGGCAAGCTGTGACCGGCACACAAGGAGGGCCGACCACCCTGTGCCACACCATCCCACGAATGCAGAGCACACCCTGCACTGTGACCCCCAGACACCCTGCCCAGGAGCAGCGTCCACCGGTGCAGGATACCCCATGCATGCCACCACCCCCACTGTGACAATACAACCCTGTGCACCACAGAACCATGCAAGGCAGCCCCACCACGAACACCCATCAGTGCATGGCAGCACACAGCGATGCAACGACTGCATACATAGTGCCACCATGCACAGCCCCCCCTGAGGTACAGCTGAGAGACCGACCATGTGTCGGCACATGAGGTACCCCACACGTGACAGGGCATGCCCCGGACCCCACCACCAGTGGTACAGCTCCCTGCACACCCTCCCAAGGACACACCCCAACCCAGCACTGGTCACAACAGCCAGCGCAGACACCCACAGTGGTGCATGGAAGCATGCACCTCACCGGATACAACACAGTGCATGGACAATCACCCACCCATACCCAAGGGCACACCAACACAGGGATGCAGTAGTGGGGCAACCAAGCCCCCAGCGTGTGGCCATGGAAACCGTGTACACACGGCCAGCACTCCTCCATGGCACAGGAGTGCCAGCCACCCTGTGCTGGCACTGTGGAGCTGTACACCACCAGCATTTGCCTGGAGCATAAGTGACATAGATACATAGATACATAGGCAGTGTCGGCAGATAAGGGCCTATGGCCCACCCAGTCTGCCCATTTGAGTTTGTAAGTTCAGTTTGTTTTCCTAGAAGTCTGTTGACCCTTACCCCTGACCTCCAGAATTCCTTTATGTCTATCCCATGTATTCTTAAATCCTGTGATTGTCTCAGCCCCCACCACTTCCTCTGGCAGGGTGTTCCACTTGTCCACCAGCCGTTCTGTGAAGAAATTCTTTCTCATGTTTCCTCTGAATCGTCCTCCCTCCAACTTCATCCCATGCCCTCTAGTCCTGGCACATCTTTTTCACTTAAAAATAGTGTATTCCTGCACCCTGTTCCTCCCTGTGAGATACTTGTATGTCTCTATCATATCCCCTCTCTCCCTCCTCTCCTCCAGGGAGTACATGTTCAGTTCCTTCAACCTGTCTTCATAGGACTTGTGATACAATCCATGCACCATCTTTGTTGCCCTCCTCTGAACCTTCTCTACCCTGTCTATGTCCTTACGTAGGTAAAGTCTCCAGAACTGTACACTGTACTCCAGGTGGGGCCTCACTAGTGTCTTGTATAGCGGAATTATGACCTCCCTTTTCCTGCTGGTGATGCCCCTGCCTATACATCCCAGCATCCTATTTGCTTTACCTGCTGCCTTGTCACACTGTTTCCTACCTTGAGGTCATCAGAGATGATAACCATAAGATCCCTTTCCTGTTTGGTGCATGCTATATCCTCACCCCAACTGATATATTGTGCCAGGGTTTTGTGCCCCATATGCATATCTTGCACTTCTTTGCACTGAATTTCAACCGCCAAACCCCTGACCATTCTTCAAGTTTCTGCAGGTCCTTCTCATTCTGTCTACACCCTCTGGTGTGTCTACTCTGTTACAGAGCTTTGTGTCATCAGCGAACAGTGAAATTCTGCCTTCTAGGTCCTGCACAATGTCACTGATGAAGATGTTGAATAGGACCGTCCCAGCACTGATCCCTGTGGTACCCCACTGGTCACTCTTCTCTCTGTGGAGTGACAGCCATTTACCACCACCCTCTGTGTCCTGTCACCCAGCCAGTTACCTACCCACCAGACTACTGTCCTGCCCAAACCCATATTCCCCAGTTTGTGTAGTAGTCTTCTATGTGGCACCATGTCAAAGGCCTTGCTGAAGTCCAGATAGGCCATGTCCACTGCCCTCCCTGATCCACCTCCATAGTCACCCAGTCAAAAAATTCAACGAGGTTGGTCTGACATGACCTCCCCTGGTGAAACCATGCTGCCTTGGGTCCTGTAGTCCATTGACAACTAGATGTTCCACCAACTCTCCTTCAGTAGTGCTTCCATGATCTTCCCCACTACCGAGGTGAGGCTGACTGGTCTGTAGTTCCCTGCTTCCTCTTTGTTCCCGCTTTTGTATAAGGAGACTACATCTACTGTCCTCCAGTCTTTGGGTATCTCCCCTGTTTCCAGTGATTGGCTAAACAGGATAGCCAGAGGTCCAGCCACCACCTCTCTTAGTTCTTTGAGGACCCTGGGGTGCACCCCATCTGGCCCCATTGCTTTATCAACTCTTATTACTTCCAGTTCCTTCAGGACCCTTTCTCGTAAAGGGACTTGTGTCCATTTCTGCACCATTCTCACCCCTTGTACTCCTTCAGACCCATTACCCTCCTCTTCCTCAGTAAAGACTGAGCAGAAATACCTGTTCAATATGTCAGCTTTACTGTTGTCATCCTCCACGCAGCCCCCATCCTCCCCCTTCAGTCTCACTATCCCTCCCTTTGTCTTTCTTTTTCACTTATGTACCTGTAAAGGTTTGTCCCTCTACCCACTGATTTTGCAATGTGTTCTTCTGTCTGAGCTTTGGCTTCTCTTACTGACCTCCCTTCCTCCCTTTGCTTCTCCTGGTACTTCTCCTATCCCTTCTGCCTGTGTCTTTTTGTATTGCCTGAATGCAATCTTTTGGCTTTCACTTTCTTTTGCTACCTCTTTGAAAACCATAATGGTCTCCTCTTCCTTTTCCTCTTGCTAACCTGCTTAATGCATAATTCTGTTGTTCTTGTAATCCCCATTTTAAATACTGCCCACTGTTCCTCAACCCTGATTTCTGTCCCATTCCTTAATGCCTCTTTCAAGTATCTCCCATTTTCCCAAAGTCTGCCCCCCTAAAATCCAGGATACGTGTTTTTGTGTGGTTTGGTTCTGCTCTTTCTGTGATTTCAAACCACAATGACTGGTGGTCACTGTTCCCCAGGTGCTCCCCCACTGTTACCCCCATCTCACTGTCCCATGTCCACCACTGTCTGTACCTGACAGACAGTGGTGCACATCCCCTGCAACACACACAAGCCACAGCATGGAGGTGGGTCAACAACAGTGGAGGCCACAGTGTCACCTGAGGCAGACATGCACCACACCAGTGACAGGAGGCAACCCGGCATTGTGACGGGTACAGTGGCTGTCCTGCATGGACAGCCACCACTAACATGCCAGTGGACTGTGCAGGTCACAGACATGCAAGGGTGTCTGCTGCACAGGCCATGGACAGGCTGACAGGTGCACCATGGGCACGGAGCATGCAACATGGACCACTGCACACAGTCATCCAGTGCACAGGGAACAACACACACACCACAGACAGTGACTGATAGCTACTCCCACACCATAGTCACTTCCCCACGGACACACATGCACGCACATGACTGCACCACCCCTGACGCCATGCACACCACTGCAGCTGAGCACCTAAAGCCCTTTGCAAATCAGAGACCACCACAGTAGGTATATCAAAAGAAATGTATTTAAAAACAGCAAACAAAACTATGTCCAAGTATTTACAAAGGTTTGTGGGTTGGGACACAAACAAGGTGGGGGTGGGTAAGGAGCAGGGATGAACAAACGGTAGAGGGAAGGAAGGGTGTGAGGGTGTGTCCACAGGGGTAGGGGAAATCAGGGGCAATCCAAAGCTCAGGGGGAGCCCTGGTCCCCGCTCCGGCTTCTCCTCCTGCCATGGCGTCTTCGGACACCGATCCTGTCCAACATTTCAAAGATCTCCACGGATGCCCTGGCTACCTGGAGAATCTCCCTCAGTGCCACCCTGATCTCCCACAGCTGCTGTCCACCTAGGACAAGGGAGCTGAGTCAATAGGTGTGAATGCACAGCCCCATGCAGCCCACCCACTGTGCATGGCATACGGCTGTGGGACATGCCTCTGTGTTGGTGTGTGACCACCCACAGTGATCGCATCCACAAGACCTGCCCACCCAGGTGCACACAGCCATGCAGACCGCTGCACACACCCACCAGCCAAGTCCTGCACAGCACCACCGTGGCTGTTCAGTGACATGGCTATGTCGTGCAAAGGCAGTGGCACAGCCAGGTACCCGGTGCATGCACAGACCACCATTGACACACTCCCAGACATGCAGTGCCACTGGACAGTGCTGACTGTAACAAGTTGCATCCATGGCAGTGGTGTCAATGAATGGTGGCCATGCCCCGCTGCCCACCCTGTTACACAGCATGCAATAGTAATCATGGATGTAAGGGACTCACCATCATCAGGCTGGTCCCTCTGCCTCTGTGGGCCTTTGCCTCTCCCGGAATGACGGTCTTCCTGCTGGTGCCTCCTCTCCCTCACCAGCCGTCACTCATCTGGGCCTAAGGTGCAAATGTGGAGAGAGGAACATCAGTACAATCCTGTAGCAAAGTCCCCCTGCCCTCATGTGTGTGCTATCCCACACAGCCAGACCCACCTACTCCACACCCTGATAACACCACCACCACAGCCAACACCAGACGGTCCCCCCCATGTTCCGGGCATATGCAACCATGATACCCATATGGATGATAAAAGTGTATGGATGTTGCACCTATCTGTCCATGGCACTGTGCCCCTCTTGGCACGTGCCCACAGGTGGGCAAGCAGGTCTGGGTCCCTCTGCCTCAGGTCCCCATATCTGTGGTGGCACTGCTCCACCATCTGCCCCATTCCTGTGGCCTCCTCCAGGCATCGACCACCTCCTGCCACACCTGACTCCTGGACCTGTCCGGGGGGGTGCCTCACCAAACAGTGGGCCAACAAATGGCTCCACAATGGCAACCAAGTTTGCCATTTCTACCTGGCTCCACTAGGCAGCTCTCCTCCGCTCCATCTCTATTGCTTGGTAGAGTCAAAATGGAGCTCTGCAGCACGGTTCTGCCACGTGCAGATGCTGCGCAGTACAGTGTTGCCATTCCCTATTGTGCTGTCACTGAACAGTGCGATAGTGGTGCACCCATGCCTTACACATGGCACCTAGGGGGCAAAGGTTGGGCACAGGGTCATGGGTCTCTGGTGCACGGACAGCCACAGTGCGATTGGAACCCAATGCTTGTAACATGATTGGGTGCCTGTGTGCCACCTCCTGTAGTGGTCTACCGCGCTGTTGCCCCAGTGTGCTACGATGCCCCAGTGCTGCAGTGCCATATAGGTGAACAGTGCTGTAGCGCCACTGGCACAATGGTGGCCATGCCCTGCATTGCCTCCCACACACAGCACATCAGCAGTGTGGCAGGCACCTGCGTCATCAACCTGGGCATGCGCAGTTAGGTGTGTACTGCGCATGTCACAGAACTGCACTCTTGGCTCAGCACATTCAGCACAATTGCACAAAGCACAAAAGCGCGATATTCAGCCGTCATATGCAAATCAGCCATTCAATGGTGCAGTCACTGCATTTGCATCCACTTAAAATTGCACCTCACCTCATTTGCATGGGTTGCACTATAAAAGTGCGACATTGGGCTACACTGGCCATAGTCAGTTACTGCAGCCTATTGGTGAGTTGCATGCTGTTTGGGAGTGTGGACTGTGGATTTTGGGACATGCATTGGACTGCACAGTCACAGGTAACACCTGTCATTCTCACAGGCTGAATCATGACCAAGCGAGTTGTGGAGGAAAAGGAACAGAATTGTGGGAGGAGGAGGAGGCCAAATTTCACAAAGTCTGAGATGGATGCCCTGTTCGAGGCCTACCTGGACCATGAGCCGCTTCTTAGCAGATGCCAGGGAACACCACAGGCCCATGCTGCTGCATGGGAGGAAGTGGCATGTGCTGCGAACCTGCATGGCAGCCACCAGCGCTCTGTGCAGAAGTTCAAGGAAGAAGATGGGCACAGACAGGAGGAGGATTAAGGAAAAGGTGGCTGCCATTAGGGCAGCACAATCTGTGACAGGTGGGAAACAACCGTAGGTGCTATGCTTGACCCCACAGGAGGAGGGGGTTGCTGGCAGCATCCAGCGTTGTGCCATTGAGGGTGTTCCGGGTGGTGGATTCCAGACGGGTGGTAGCCCATCACTGCAAGGTAGGTCGTGGTCTGTCTATGGGGGGGGGACAGGGTAGGTCACGTGCAGTAACACAACTTTGTTTTCCCTTACAGCTCCTAAGCATCTGCATGGGTCAGCAGTGGTGGGTCTCTCCACTGAGGCCAGTCAGATGGAGATGGAGGAGGGCCCATCCACCTCCACAGGAATACACAGCTCACTGTGACAAGGGGCCCGCCTGGATGTCTAGACTGATGTTGTTGGAGCAGGTGCGGAGGATGCCCTGTCCATGTCCCAGTGTGCCAGCATCCATGGATGCCAGCATGCTGTGACTCGGGCTGGTGCCAGGTCCGTCACCGATGATGATGTCGCTAACGTCATGGGCAGTGACATGTGTGTGCCACAGGATGGCCACACAGCAGGTAACATCACGGCCATGGCTGTGGGTGGTGTCGCCGTGGAGGCCTGTGTGTCATCACAGTCCCAGCCTGTGCCTGTCAGCACCAGTGGGGCAGCACTGGTGTGTGTACAGGACAGTGGGACTGTTGCGGCCACTGCAGAGGCACAAGTGAGCCCTGGGGAGCGGCAGCCGGAGGGGCAGCATCAGCAGTCAGCCAATAGGCTTGGGAGTACAGTGTCAGGGGGCGGCGTCAGTGCACTGCCTGTGGACATGTCCAGGCCTGGTCCTGGTGTGCAGCACCCACCCTCAAGGGGTGCTGAGCATCAGGGCCATGCACACCCTGAGGGACAGAATGCCGATCAGGCAGATGATCTCTTGGATGAGCACACCCGCATACTGCAAGCATTGGTCAATCAGCAGATGTGGCTTGTGACGGCAGTAGATGCACTGAGTGCGGCTCTGGAGCAGGCAGAGGAGCATAGCAGCAGAGAAACCACTCTGCTCCTGGCAGGGATGGACCGGATGCGGAAGGATGTGACCGCTGCCATTGACAGGCTGACACATACAATCACAGCTGCCATGGCCACAGTGGGCACACAGTTATTTGCCCATGTGGCGCAGACACCGCACAGTGCAATGTCCACCCCCCCATTCCCGGTGTCGTGTGACACCCTCCTTGTCGACATCGGGTTCAGCTGTGGGCATCCCGAGCACGCCTGGCACAGGCATGTTTGGTGTGCTGCAGACCCCTGCGTGAGCATGGTTGCGTTCACGCAGTGGAACCCCTGGGGGACCATCGGTGCAACCCCATAAGGCCAGTGGTAAGCCTGTCAGTGCTGGTGGGTCTCGGTGGGGCTGCCCACACATCCATGGTGGCCGGGGCACTGTGGCGCATGACTGACCTGTCTTCCAACCTGGCTACTGTCTGATGCTGCCTTGTGTGCATTGTGTCATTCAGCAGGCAATGCACGGGTGGGTACCCGGCCCTGCATGCAGACACACAGTCCATCTGCACACCCTCCCGGCTGCTGTCCGCAGTTGCATGTGCATGATGATGCCTGCATTGCGCTGTACACCAATGTGCAATGGTGCCCAGCATCTGACACACGCACAATAACAGGCAGTGGATGTGGTGGTCTGTGGACATGTGTATGGCTAGGGGGTGGTGTTCTGGGTCAGTGTGCCTCCTACCCTTTGTGCATGTCTGGTGCGGGGTGTGTGTGTGTGTGTCTGTCCACATGCCATGTTAGACCTCACCTATCCCTGGTGGTGTGTGTGGTTCCATACCCGGCCACTTCCCTTAGATGGTATGCACCCCTGGTGTGTGTCCATGCATGTTTGTGGGTTGTGCCTTAGCCACTGGTGGTTGCACATGGCCCCATGACTTACCTGCTTTGGCTGAAGTGCTCCTCCATGATGGTGTCCCGGTGCAGCTGTGCCAGCTGGAGCAGTCTGGGGTTCTGTCACCCAAGGGGGGGCTGCCCATCACCATTGTCACCGGCATTCTCATTGTCCCCATCGCTGTCCTCCTCTTCGACCTGTACGGCTATCCCACATGTGCAGGATGCAACAGGCCAGGAATAGCCCGCAGGCCATTGAGAGGCTGTACTGTAGGGCACTGCCGGAGGTGTCCAGGCAATGGAAACATGTCTTAAGCATCCCGAACATCACTCAATGACATTACGTGTGGTGGTGTGTGCCTCATTGTAGCATTGCTGCGATGGGGTCGCGGGCTGCCGGTATGGTGTGAGCAGCCAGGGATGGAGTGGGTATCGCCTGTCACCTGTGTGTAGAGGGTGGAGGTTAGTTTGGTGATCAGCATCGCCCTGCCCCGGGCCATGTAGGCCACTACCCATGTCACCTCTGACCATGCCCCTCCCAAGCCCTATGTTTGTCCATGTGGTTTGCATACTCACCCACTAGGTGGCCAGTGGAGATGTCCCCACTCTCGAATTAGTGGCACAGTGCTGACTGGTGGCCAGATGAAGGCATTGTGTGCACCCCCCAGGGTGCGTGGCACAAACATTGATTATGCATCCCCTGGCATTGCATACCACCTGGCAGTTGATGCTAACATAGCCCTAGCGATTCATGTATGCAGCCCCCTCGGGGCGAGGTGGTGTGCTGATGGTCACATGGGTGCAGTCTATTGCTCCTAGCACGCCAGGCATACAGTACGTGCTACCCTGTGGAACTTCTGTATGTTTGCTGTACACTCCGCCAGTGTGCTGGGGAAATGGATGTACTCCACAGCATGTGGCAGCAGTGTGCTGAGGAATTGGGTGAGGTGGTGTGATGCGGCCGACTGGGTTATGCCTGTGGTGTCCCCTGTTGGTCTCTGGAAGGTACCCTTGGTGAGCAAGCACATGCAAGCTGTCACTTTAGTCTCCACTGACAGAGCATGGCTCCGTTGTGTGGGTGCCTGCATCACATCACTGAACAGCTCACAGAGCCACCTCAGAATTTCCCGATTCAGGCAGTACCAGCCCACAATCTCAGTATCACTATACAGCTTGAAGCTGGTGTGGGCTCGGTACTGTCTGTTGGGGGCATACCGCCAACAGGCCCTTCCACGGCCATGCCCCCCCCGCTTCCCGCCTTCTCACCTCCCTCATTACTGCCTCTATCTGGATGGTGGCACTGGCCATGTCCCTGGCCTGTGTTCACCCCCCCGGCAGCTGTTTCTGTGTTCCCCCCACTGTCCTGGCTGCTACTTCCCCTGCACCAGGAACACCTGACTGTGCTGGCCTCACTGCTGTGTGGCACTTCCCCCTTTTGGACTGTGGCTCCCCACACCTTCACCTGGGCCTGTGGGTTCCAGGTGCCCTTTCACTGTCCTGCCCTCTGTGTGTGTGTGTGTGTGTGTTGCCTGTGTGGCTGGCTATAGTTCAGCAACTTGTGGCTTCCCTGTAGCGTTCTTGTGCCTCTCCCTTGTTCCTTTTTATTTTGGCTCATTTCCGCTATGGCGCAATTTCCGCTTGCTCCTCTATTGCGCATGGCACATGTTGTTGAATATTGCACTGCGCCATTTATGCATGGTTCCTCCCCCTTCAGTTGCACATACATTCATTATCATTGCGCTGTTGCTCAGCGTGATTTGGGGGGCGCAACTGTCTCCCGCTGAATATCGCAGAATGGCGCATTTTCAGACTTGCGCTGGCGCAACCCTATTGCACATGGTGCAACCCTTTTGAATATCTGGGCCCCTGTGTTTTAGGTGGATTTGCTTTACCAGGGTGGGAACGATACCAGATGGCTTTTATTCTCAAACATGCCTTGAGACATTTGACAAGCTCTGCCTCAAACAAAGAATGTCATCCCCTATGGCTTAAACTAGAAAAAGAAATACTTAGGCAAATTAAACTTTTTGATTTAATAAATATACTGCTGAAAGCTCCCATACTGGATAAACCATGCTTACAAGGATCGATGGTAGCACTTAAAAAAATAAATGTCCTTATAAATCCTAAACAAATGCCCCTGGACTTGACACCAATTTGGAACAACACTTAGTTGACAGGGTTTAAACAAATATTACGCAATACTGAATGGTGTAAAAGGGGAATTACAAGACTCATACACTTAATAGATCAACAACCAGAGTGTTGCTTTCCTTCCAGGAGCTAAAAACCAAATATTGTGTCTGCAATTATCACTTACACTATTATCTACAGTTAAGGGAAATGCTTGAAAATTCTAACAAACTTAATCAGAATTACGAATTACCAAATTGTGAGGATTGGGAACAGCTAATTCTACTGTTGGAACTTAAGAATGGGGCAGGCCTCTTATATAAATTCCTAACTATCAATTGATCCTCTATATGTCTAACCATAAAGGCCAAACAGAAGTGGAAGGAACAGCTTCATGCTGCTATAAGTGAAGAAGAGTGGTATGCCACATGGGGAATTGCAATCAGATCACATAAAGAGCTACAAGGTAGGTTGCTTCAATTCAAAATGCTACACAGATATTATCTTTGTCCAGAAAAGATAAACAACATGGGATTAAGTGGAGAAGTCAGATGTTGGAAGTGTAAGGAATTAGGTGCCATTCTGACACATGTTATGGGATTGCCCCAAGATCAAAGCAATTTTGAACAGTGTATGGTCTATCTATAATCTAGACATAGGAAAAACTATTCCCTATTCACCAGTAATTCTCATATTAGGGAATTACCAGGATTCTTTAAATTTGAGTAGACATCAGGACATTTGGATCTCTCCCTTTCTTTAAAGAGACTCTTACTACAAGATGGAAAAGTACATTGACACCCACACTGACAGAATGGTACAATGAAATTGTGTTTCTATATAATAATGAACAAACATGTTATTCTTTATCAAATAAATTAGACATTATGCAGGATATCTGGACACCTTTCTGTTCATTGCAGCAGAGATGTGAATTAATAGTAAAATAAGTGAAATATAACAATGGCAATGCACTCAAAATAATTTTTAGGGGGGTGGGTAGGGGGAACATGGTATGAAATTTTCTATTATACTAGTCAGATATTTGGTCTAGCTCTTATTTAAAACAGATGTAATGTTTGATATGTAAGAATTACAACTTGCTGTTATGTTATATAAAACTGTTTAAGTTAATTTTCCTCTATTTATCTAATTTTCATTTCTCATTCAGCTTGTTGAAATGTTTGTATTTATTTTTGAAAAAACAATAACAATTATTATGGAAAAAAAAAGGGTTGAGTAGAGTGCTCAGTATTAAACCCTTACTTTGCTATTAAAATCTTTAGCATCATTTGATGAAATCAGCTGAAATTCTACATGTGCTGTCCAGTAGGCAACATCTTGATCTGAGGAAAGTTTTGTGATGGCACCATGTGCAGTTTCTGAAATCTGCATATGTCATTGTTCTGTAGAGGGCTAATTTTTTTCCTATACTTAACATGCGTTTTCCTTTTTTTTTTACTTTCACCAGCAGCCTATATGAAATAGAATTTATTTCCCAAACTTGCATGGGACATGTGTCATGTCCTAAGGCTGTGACTTTGATAGATCTGGTGAAAAAATATTAAATTGTTCCACAGCTATAAGGCTTTAAAGTTTTGTGTTTTCTATTCTGAGCATGCTCAGTATGGTTTTTGAGATAACGTTCTAGCATGAAATTAAAAATTGGATGTTGCAGGACCCCTTTTTTGGTTTTGCACCACTTGCTTGGTATAGCACCAAACATTTTTTGTGCTGTGAGGCCACCATCTTTTGCTTTTTTTCACTGAACTAACAGCATAAAAAATACATAAAAATGCTGTCATTTGAAAAAAAAAAACAACAGACCCTAAATAGGCTGTTTAGTTAGATTCTGTTTGTTTTTTTTTAAAGTGAGGGGCAGAAATACCATTTCTGGGCACCCAAAATTCCAGGTGTCCAGCTTAGTGAGAGGAGCCCTGCACCCACATTCTCTGTATGAGAATAGCAGAACTTTGACTTCTGCAGCCTCAGCTGGAACTCGTGCTGTGGGCTGCAGTGAGAGCAGTGAGCCACTATTTCCCTGGTGTCTAGTGGCACCCACCCCACCATTACTGTCCTTTTATATTTAATACGGAGAACCCAGCATTTGTTTTACACACTTTATACATTTTTTTATAATTTTATTATGTGCTGTGAACACTGAGTATAGTGGGGTAGCAATAGATAGGAACGCTGAGTGAGTGTAGTGTAGGAGCATAAGTTTTTAATTTTTTGTATAGCAGTAGTTTTTTTATACCAGCTTTTGCTTTTTATTGAGTCATCCCATTCCTGTGCTTGTCCAGTATGCATTGCTCTGTGAGGTACTTTCAACTGATCTCACAGTGCTGAGACATTTCAAACAGCCACCCGGCACTCCAGCATTATCCTTGGAGCAGTGATTCAGCTGCCAGTGCTGATTTTGGCATCCGACTCACAGTTGAAGCTGTGAGTGGAGATTAACTGACTGGGTTGAGATTTGTTGCTGGAGTGTTAGGGCAGGATTCACAAAGTGATTTGGGACTAAGTACCACTGTGCAACCCCAGTTGCACTTTGAAATCACTGCAGCTGTGGAGAGGCCGATCCACAGCCGCAGCAGTTGCAGAGGGTGCTATGGCGGGTCCCACTGCCCATAGCAGCCTCCTGCAGCTGCACTGCTGTCCCTGGCAACAGCACCCGCAAGCTGTCGTAATCCATGGAACCAGTTGTACTCTGGCTCCACCTTAGTGCATACCCACAGCTGTGGGCAACCTGCTTGCATGTGGAAACCCACTAGCGCCAAGGTTTTCCCACAGCTGCGGGACCTTCCCCGACATTCATGAATCCTGCTCTTTGTCTTTGCTGCCTTGCTGATTCTTGTTACATTGGACTCTTTATGGGCTAAGGCTACTACTCTCAGCTGTTTCTACCAGTTGAACTGGAGTGGAACCCACAGTCATCAAAAGGAGCTGCATAGCAATTTTACATTTGGAGCAGGGATTCACCTGCCGAAGTTGAGCCCTCAGTCAACAAAGGGATTTATAAACCATCTTTAAGATGCAAGAACAAGGATGGAGCTCCTGGTTACAACTGTAATAAGGGACTGTGCACGGACATAAAACTCTGATGTAAGATCAGCACTGGAGTACTCTAGGGATTGGTGGACTTTTATCGTGGTACAGTTTATTGGAGTATTGCATTACATTGCTGGTGCTGAGACTGTTGCAGGCCACTTGGATTACATGTAATATTTATTCTCCTGAAAGACATTAGTCTCTTATTAAATTTGGCTGTTAATTTTTTGCAAATGGAGGTGCAGTTGTGAGAGGACTGTTCCTTCCCATTATACACTATTGATGTTAATCTCACTGGTGAGAGCAGGGAGAAAAGTGAGTTCTCAGAACTCTGACCTGAATTTTGAACTTTGGGCTTAAATTCTATTGACCATTACTTTGGACTTTTTACTGCCATTTTGGACACTGTATCACTTGGGCTACTGGCATTGGTTAACTTGGCTCTGGGTTCTCTCATTGTTTGCAATAATTTATGGGGTGAATTTGTTCTTAAAACAACCTTCCTCTTGTGTCTTCTAATCATAAATTTTTAGGGGTGGGGTGGGGTCTATGTTGAGCACAGTAGGTTTTGGACCATTTTTATGTTGGTGTGTGCTTGTGCGCCAGCCAACATATTGCAATATTAGCAGATTTGGAGGTACAGTCACTGTGGGTGAATGCAGGGCATGCATCAGTAGGTGCGTCCCTCAATCCCTAATAAGGCAGCTGCAGGTGCTGACACCAGCAACATGTAAATTGGCCACCAGATCAAAGAAAAGGTCCGCTGCAATGAGAGCCAGCTCATCATACAGTGGCATGCCTTTCCTGGTGAAGCAGCTCAAGAAACATGGCGGCATTGACTACCGCCATGCAAAGTGCCAACTTCAGGGGTGCCCAATCCCCCTATTGGCATGCCATGACCCACTTCATTTTCTGATGGGGGAGCCCACTCCCCATTGGCATAATGCCGCCTCCCTCCCTCCCATTTCATGTGTGTGCAAAGGGGGTGCCCAATCCCTCTTGGCATCATGTGCCTATCCCCAACAGTCTTTGTTTGCTGATGGGGGGCCCAATCCCCATTGGCTTTAGTCCCCCTTACCAGTTTAATTTGCTGATGGGGAGACCACTCCCCATTAACATAATGTCCCCCCATTTGTTGTGTGCCAAGGGGGGTGCCCATTTCCCCTTGGCTCTTGTCCCTCCCCCTTTGCATTGGTTGTGCTGACAGGGGTGCCCAATCTCCTGTCAGCCACTGCACTCCCCCAAAACACTCAGGTGGCATGCTGGGAGCCCACCCCAGTGTACCAAATGCCCCTGTAAAAAAAATCCTTCAATTTTTTTTCTTTTAATTACCTATAAATCAGAAAATGGTCCCTTGCAGTCTGTCCTACTCCCTCCCTCAACCCACACCCACCTTTTACGTATCTGACCTCCCCCAACCCCCCACTTCATACTTACCTCTGGAGCCTGGTGCAATGATCTTCAGTGGAATGGAAACACATCTGCACTCTTCAAAGCTGACCACGAACTGAAGAAATGCCGGTAAGCTGTATAATGGCATAAATAGTGTTTTTTAAACTTTGGTGCATATCTCAGCCATGTTCAGAATTTTGGCACAACATTTTCAACATGGGATTACTGGGACCCCATCTCATGAATTCATTCACTGTCATGGTGCTATTCAGTCTCAAAAGGTGATTTCACGGTTACTGTGTGGAATCACCTTTTGGGACCGATTAACAAAATGACAGTGCCACTGTTCATGAGAGGGGCTCTCAAAAAGCATATGTTGCAAATTTAGTGACACAAATCCACAAAATGGCTGCTTTATGAGCGTGCATTGCGCAGTTTCCATGCACGCTCGTAACTTCATGAATTTGTAATATTTTCACTTCAGATTTTCAACATTGCCATTTTCCCACACCTCCTTATGAACAGTACAGCTGTCATTTCACATATTCTGGCTGAAATGTGGTTTCACACATCCAGCACAGAATAGCGCGGTCGCAGTGCGAAATCAGTTTTTGGGACAATTTGACAAAATGATAGTGACACTGTTCCTGAGCAGAGGTCCTAAAATGCCTATGTTGAAAATTTGGTGATGAAAGTTCATAAAATGACTGTGTTACAAGCATGTGTTGTGTATTTTCCATGCACCCTTGTAACTTTGCAAATTTGCAATATTTTCATGCCAGATTTTCAACACTGCCATTTTTTCACACCTCCTTATGAATAATACAGCTGTCATTTTTCACATCCTGCCCAAAATGTGTTTTCGCACCTGTGGTGCACAATGGCGTGGTCGCTGCGGTAGATCAACTTTTGGGACAGATTAAGAAAATCACAGTGCCACTGTTCATGAGGGGAGGCGCCAAAATGCCTATGTTGAAAAAGTAGTTAAAAAAAATAAATAAATAATTGAGTTACAGACTTGTGTTGCGCAGTTTCTATGCATGCTCATGACTTCACCAATTTTTCATATTTTCAGTCCAGATTTTCAATGTTGCCATTTTTTTACACCTCCTCACGAACAATCCAGTTATTTTTCACATCCTGCCCAAAATGTGTTTATGTACCTGTGACGGCAAATAGCACAGTCGCTGTGCAAAATCACCTTCCGGCTAACAAACTGATACTGCTGCTCTTCATGAGGTGGGGTCACAAAAAACCCATGTAGATAATTTAGAGTGAAAATACCAACACGTGTCTACGGCGTTAGAGTTTCCAACTGTTACACCCCACCCTGTAGAGACTGACAGGCAACAGGGGTGTGACTTGGGATCATCAGCTGTAATGCACCCGCCATTCCATCCCCACCCCCACCGTGCAGCCACTGACAGGCATCGAGGTGTGCCTTGGAGTGTTCAGCCACAAAGTTCACCTCATTCCCCTATACTGCACCTACCCTGTACCTTGCCATCAGCTGTGTTCAAATGCTACAGGATGATGGGGATCCTCTGGAGGTACTGCTCACACTGTAGATCTGCTCCACAGGTGGACTTTGAGGGTAGGATCAGGAGTGTGTTTTCTAGGAGGCACCCAGGGAGTAGAACACTTTTGGAAAGGGATCCTTCCTGCCTTGTCCCTATTACTCAGCATGGCATTCATGAGGTGCTGATAATTTGGTTGCTGTTTTGGCTGAAATGCAAGTGCAGGGCCCAGTACATGTATGCATCTAAGGAGGGATATGAGTGCAAGATTATATTACCTAAAAAAGTAAGGAAATTCTTTGCAAAAAACTGCATTAATGCACCAGTTAGGATAACTTAACACCACAAAAGTAGGGAAATGCAGCATTATGGTTTCCTACCCTAAAGCTCCCAACCCCCCAAGCAGCACAAGGAAAAAACATTAGAGTTTTGGATTTCCAGAGTCTTGGCAAATCAGTGGTGGGATCTTCCTTGGGGGTTGTCAACTCTAATGCTCACCCCTGCCCCAGTGGCCCTGTGCGAAGAAAGGAGATCATGGGTGATGTGGTTTGCTCATGGAATGGGGGTGGGCATTAGGTTTGACGACCCCCAAAGAAGATGCCACCACTGATTCACCAAGACTCTGGAGACCCAACACTCTAATGTTTTTTCCTTTTGCTGCTTAAAGGGTGGGAGTGTGTTAGGGTGGGAAACCCTAACACCACATTTCCCTACTTTTGTAGCATTAAGTTACCCTAACTGGTGCATTAATGCAGTTTTTTTGCAAAGAATAGTATGTATGTATGGATATGTACTATATATTTATATATACTGTATATATATATATATATATATATATATATATACACACAGAGCCTAACTTTACCTTTTTTCTGATTTAGATAGTTCCTGAAGAAGACCTATGGTTGAAATGTAAATTTTAACTCTGTTTTCTGAGTGCATTTAAAACAGCCTTTTTGTTTTTTTGTTTTAAACAGTGGGGTGAACTCAAAATCTATGTGATAAATCCCTTTGTTTCCACTAATGTGTGATAAATTTTAGAATCCCAAATTTATCACACATATGCGTGATAAACTCAACCTGTCAGCTGCCCCCCCCAACTCTCTGCACTGTTTCTTCAGTTTGGCTTTTACTTTCAATACCAGCACTGCACACAGCAAAGACAAAAAACATCATTCCCGGAAACACACCCCACAATAATTTTGTTTTTTTACAGGACTTTAGTTAGCTGTAGCAAAACCATTTAAGCACACACCAAAGACACACTTGCTTAGCTCCATAGCTTAGCTCTTTCCTGCAGAAACACAGACTTGCTCACCTCCTGAGCTTAGCACTGGCCCTTACCACCAGATACATTCACTACTTAATGTACAGTCACACCACAAGCCTTCAGGCATCTCCTCTACCACTGACATAATCTCCACTCCAATTCTTGATGACACCATTATATAGTTAAAAAAAGACATTGCAGAGTTCAGAAATCTTCTCCTCAACTGCTTCATGCTCGCACTTACTGTGCAGTCTCTCTGTAACAAAAGATATCCAAAGTAGAATAAAAAGAGACTTTTTTAAAAGAAAAATCTTGCCAGAATAAGCAAGAAGATACTTTTTAAAAAATACTGACAAGCTGCAAACCTCGCTAAACCCAAAAAGCAGTCCACCAAGTTTTTTAAAAATGCTCTGCCTGCACAGTCCTGCCCACTCGCTCTGTGTCATCAAAGGAAAATGTGTTCCCAAAATGTAGGGACATCAAATCCCTACCAACCAGTACAGTATCCCTACCAACCTGTTGTACAGTGAGGATCCATGTGCAACAAATACAAAATCCCATATAAATCTGCTTTTAGAAAACAAACCAAATTAAGAATATTAAAAAAAAGTAGAAAATAAATACCTGCCTGTTGCATAAATCAAATATGCAATGGGGACAATTGTGTGATAAATTTTTTATCTACAGTTAAGCAGTTTGACCTCAGGCACACCACTCGTGAGGTTACCTGAGGCCAAACAGCTCTTGTGTAGATAAAAATTTTATCACACAAGTCTGCACTGCATATTCCTTACATATAAAGCTAAAAAGACAAAAAAACACTGAGCACAAGAGCACTGAGGCAATGATTACTCAAAACATGAATTGGCAAAAAAGTAAAGTTTCAAAAAATACAAAATCCCACATATCCTCATATTGCAAAGCATTATGAGATACACACACACACACTCACCAAGAACATTTAGGTTGCTTCTGTTTTAAACCAGAATGCATGGTGCCATATGACCTCTCACACAGTCTGCAAAGGCTGAGAACAGAAGACACAGGCACATGTTTCATCTTACACAAGACTCATCAGTGTGTCTTATCTATATCGCTTCCCAAGGATATATAGAGCCAGCCCTTTTGTGGTTTTATGGGTTAGGGTTATGGTGGGCCCAAAATCACAAGGCAAGGGTAACCCAAAAAGAGCACTGCCAACAAAGCCAAGTTTCAAAGAAATACAAGACTCCACATGCCCCCTAATCATCATGGGCTATATTGTACATGCAGATCACCATGAACATATAGGCTGGTTCTGCTTGAAGCAGGAACACATTTTTCTCTCATTTACATTAATTTCAGAAAACTGGGAAATAACTTTCTACATTAATCTGATTTGTTTTATGCTTAGACTCTGTCATTATATCATGTGTTGAAAAGCATGACCATAGACTAAATGGGAAAGGGCAGCATCTATTTTTTATTTCTCTGTTTAGTTGTTTAACCAGGAGTAGCACCCTAAGCTGAAAGCTTTTTTACAGTAGTGACCTGGGAAGTTAAGTGACTTGCTCAGGGTCATACCGTATGCAAGTGGAAGCTGTGGGATTCAAACCCAGGTCTGGTCTGCTGGATATCACCAGATTTGCTGCTCAGAGCCTTAAACCACTGCGCTATACTGTCTCTCAAGTATCTAGAGATAATGTGTGTACAGAACTGAAATTTATTGTTATACTTCTGCTGGGAGCCAAATGTAACCTCTCACTGGTGCTTTCCTAGCACTGCAGTAACATTATTTGTATCTCTACAGATAGTCATACTATGCAAGTACTTACTTCTGCTGTAATATAACAATTGATAATCTCTATGACAATCCTGGGAGCAATCCTCTATAAATGACTCTTCATGTAACCATTGCCCTTCTAGCCTTAGTCAATGACAATTGCATTCTTCTAAATATAAGGTTGTCAGCTTGATGCATTTTCTAGACCTTTCGGTAGACGAAAGTTTAACAGATACCACTGTTTAAACTGTATCAGATATCTCATTACAGATGTGATCACTTACTAATTTAAAAACACAGCCAAAGGCTTACATATGCTGTGCACTTATTTCAGTATGGATGTGCTCAGATATGCCAAAATGATGATACTGTAAAAAATAGATGTCTAACCTCGAGTCATTTCAACATCAAAAATGATATTGTCCAGTTATGCAGATGCTGCCCAAGATAAAGTCAGACAAATGTTAAACAGTGCTATAGCTCTGAGCTAAGACACCAGATGTCATAATGCCTTGGAGTCCCAGAGCACTAAGTCAACAGATGACAAATGCATGACTGGCAAGGGATAGATATTTTTTTCTTCTCAAACCACATACAAGTGCTGGCACCAGATACTAGTGACAGCTTTGCTCCATTTTCACTTGAATTTTGACTTTATTTTCATTATTAATTTGGGTGTTGATAATTTTGAGTATGGCAACTGAAGTCCAGGGCAAATATCAGAGTCTGATTTCACAGCTGCTGGATTTAATGTTAATACTGTTGAGTGTACTTGCCCAGCTGTAGGAAGTAAAGATCAGCAGACACAGGAGCATGCATACAAGAATACAAAGTGAGTAAATATGCATGTAAATGGAATTTAATTTCTTTTTCATATTTTATTTTTATTTTGAACCAGGAGGTGAACTGGGCGCAGCTATTTTTCAGACATGCCTTACATTTAACATACAGCAGTAAACATCACAAACAATAGACAAATATACAAGCTAATTTACAAGTACATGAATTGAATTTATTGTAATGTGCTCTCAACAGTCTCTTAAAATGCTTTGAGTTATGTACAATCTCAATTATTGCTGTAAACCCATTTAATAAGGTGGGACCATACCAAGTAAAAGAACACTTGCTTGTAGCCAGTTTTATAGAATTTGGGTAGAATAGCATGTCTGTGCTATTTCTTGCTGAATAGGGTGCCTGATGTTTAGTAAATTTCTTAAACAAACAATGTGGTAATGTTTATTTATTTAGTTTTTGTTGACCGGGTAAGTGCACTAGACTAATCCTGACAATTTTCAGGCACGACCTGGGGAGGGGGATACAGATGAATATCAACTGACCTTGAACCAGATTAAGCTGTTGGTGGTATTTTTAGTGAAATGAGGGAAATTTGGCCAGGACACCGGGAAAATTCCCCTACTCTTTTCGATAATTGCCATGGGATCTTTAACATCCACCTGAACTACCACCAATCCAGGCAGGTGGCACCTCAGTTTAATGTCTCATCCGAGAGATGACACGTCAGAAGTGCAGAACCCCTCTCATGCTGCACTACAGTGTCAGTACTGGGATATTAACCCAAGTGTCAGATGTGGGAACTGAACCCACAGCCCTCTGATCTCCCGGCCTCAGAGGCAAGTGTGCTACCTAGTGAGCCACTGACACTGTACTCTGGTAAATCCTCTGTGCAAACACAGCAGCATGGTATTCTGTTCTCTGCAAAGGAGGCAAAATGTTCATTCTGTTGTATAAGAGACAGTGTTGTATGATACACAATCGGGCATTATTCCTTTGTTATACAGAGGCAAGAAAGAATGCTGGCCTCTGATTGGTCAGTCTGGGACTGAAACTGGGATGCTACCCCAGCTTAACATCCCACCTCTAGTCCCAGCACACAAACGACCGAATGACTGTCAAAAAATCACTGCCCATTGCATGCCATCAGCTGTTTTCACAATCTGATCTGTGGTCAGCAGCGGAGGTTTTAGAAATGCAGTGCACCCTCATCTCACTTGCTCCAATGAAAAATTCACCCCTTCAAACAAACCGCACCAAGCATTATTTTTTTATCCACATTTAAATGAAGAGCCACACTGAGCAACTTCTAAAAGTAACAGGCAAGCCCACACAACCCAATCACCGACCACAATGTCAGTGCATGCGCAGCTCAACTGAGCTACGCCCCCAGCTTGGCGAGTAGAGATGCAGCGAAGTTTGTCTTCACTAGTGCAGCAGAGGTGATGTGGTCCACTTTGCCTTGACATACAGCTACGTGAAGCACCCACTGAAATGCTGTACTTTGCATCATAATGACTTTGTGTCATTATGATGTTGCGTTATAATGATTTCACGTTTCTTCACTTTATTTTCTTTTAAAGGCAGAGTGAGTGAGCATTGTAACAGCCCACAGATCACATGGCTCGCAGTCTGCAGATCACATGCTTCAGTCAGGAAAATAATCATGCAAGAGAGTGAAAGACTTTCATTTTTACCTTACCTAGTATGGGAGAAAGAGCTGTGTTTGAGAGGAGACAGAGAGATAGCAAAAAATATAAACCCCTCGTCTGAAATAGAGCACCCTCCAGGCTAGTGGTCCCCTCCCTGAAGCAAGAGGTAGTGGTGCCATGGAAGCACCACCTCTGGTGGCACCTACCAGTTTCCCCACCAGTATCATCACCTGCTATGGCCCCTGCACCAGCGGCTCAGCAGGAAGTGAGGAAGGAGATGCAGTAGTCGCAGCCACAACAGCAGCTGTAGGTTCCCCCCCTCCAGCCCCAACTGAGCAGCAGCCGGCAACAACATCTGTCCCTCCCACCTGTGCCCAGTCATCCCTGCAGCTCATTAGTGTGGGAGTTCTTCACTACACTGCCTGTAGACACCAGTGTAGTAAAATGCAATCTGTGTGGTGAAGTGGTGTGCAGTGGCTCCAAGAGAAGTCATCTGGGCACAAGTGGTCAGCACACCCACCTAAACAACTACCACCATGCAGATTGGCAGGCCAAGCTTGCCAAACAGGGCAGGAATGCACCTGCTGGCAACAGGAGACAGCAAGTCCTCCACCTGCACATGGTGTCAAGTGGGGGTGGGCCAAGAGGCTGCTCCACAATCTCCGGGTGACAGTGGCAACCCTGCATGAATACCTGCCACTCATGCCAATCTGGGCCTGATGTGGAATGAGTTGGACTATGTGAACCACCAACGTGGAGCAGTGGTTGGAGTGCATGGATGTGCACCAACTCCGAATAATGGGAATGCTTCAACTGCTGCTCTCACACCATAACATTGATCATTAGTTTTTGATTATCCTTGCATCCACCACCCTTTCCATGAAAAAATAATTCCTGATGTTGACCCTGATCCATCCCCCCTCTGTCTTCAAATTTTGGCCCCTAGTTCATGCACATCTCTTTTTCTGAAAGGTGCTACCCTCTTGTATGTTGTTGATTCCCTTTTGGTACATGATAGTTTCTATCATGCCTCCCCTCCTTTCCTTGCGGTTATACATATTAATCTTTAGGCTCCAAGATATTTGGCAAAATGATTAACTTGTCACAGGCTGAACATGGGGCAATACTCATGACATCAGCAACTTCACTACTGCCAGCAGGGACAACAGCATCTCCAACTATGATTGAAGCTACAGATTGCGCTGTGAAAAACATAGCGAAATCCCTTTACTGGCATCAGCTATGCACTTCTGCTGCATACTACCATGCCCACGGCAACTCTTGCCACTGGCAGCAGTCAGTGCCATGGCCAGAAGCATCTTCACATGCATGTCTTTTTACAGGCATTTTTGGGGACTACACAGAAAATTCACAACAAATGGAGATTTCTGAAATTCGGGGTGGATGGGAAGCCAAAAAACAACAACTGTGGCTTACAGATGCAGATTGGGCACTAAACAAATCCAAATGCAGAGGCACAGATTACACACTGTAAAGAGATGCAGCTGCACAGGCACAAAAACTCCTTAACCAGTGGTCACACAAATCCAAGACTGGAAAGATAAATGATACCATTTGCAGGTTGGGGAGGGTGGTGGTGCTGCAGTAGCAGTCCACTAGCTAGATGGAAGGAAGCAGTAAGAAATACTGCAGACAGATAACCAAGTCAGAGTGCAGTGATTACTGTGTGGCATTATAAAATGTGTCTGACTTGATGGCACACACACACACTCACACTACAGGTAATGTGCAGAAAATGTAATAGTGCGGTACACTATATAAACACATCTTTAAAACAGAATGAAAATATACACTGCACCACAACAAACAGAAAATAATTATCAACAATTACTTCAAGTATTACTGTGTGTACATAAACACACAAATACTAACACACACTACTAGTATAAAACAGAAAGACTGCCTTTCTCGTGTGAATCTCATCACCACAGATATGCCCCTCCCCCGAAGCACACTTCAACAGTGTCTGTCAGGAAACAGATTAAATGTTCTAAATCAACATTCAAAATGCACACAAAAACAATCAACACTCGACAATCTAAGCACAGAAGAGTTTCCACAGTCGATGTACTAAATTTAGAACAAAATAATTGGATCAAAAGTGATTTTTTTAAGCTTTTTAGATGGTTTTATTCTCAGAGCTGAGAGAGCAAACTGTCTCCAGATTTCCACTACACACACTACACATGAAGCTTTGAAAGACAATATGGAGCTCATGTGACCTGCCATCCCATGAATCACTGCAAAATTCACCTCAAAATAATAGCAATAAACAGGCAAAGTAAAGCGAAGTCAATTACAATTAATGGCACTTCACGTTAAAATTAAGGGGAAGACTGTAATACAAGGTGAAGTAATGCAAAGTCCATCTGAAACAGTACACTTCATATTCCAATTTATAGGTGGAGTAATTCACTTCACATTTTGGAGCACTATGCGGATTGGGGATAATACTCAAAGTGCTCCGTGTAGCGAAGTGGGAGCACTTTGCCAGCCTCTATTAGCGGCAAACCCGAAGAAAAACAAACTCTTAATAGTTTTATTTTCTCACAAACCTAGCACTGGAAATTACCAGAAAGTAAAGCAGAAAATCCCAAAATAACACAGAAAGAGAGAGAGAGACGGAAGGACAATAGCAGACACTGACAGCCTGGAGTGGGGTGGGGTGAGTGGGGGGGAGGACACAGACCTACACACCGCACATGGCAAGCACACCACCTGCTGCAGAAGCACAAAATAAACTACTTTCTGTATAAATACTCTTCCACACCACTAAATCATTAAAAAAATAAGGGATCCTGGTTTTCCATTTTTACCGGTAACACCGGTAACAATCATGGAATCCTGCTTGGTTTGCGGATTTTGAATTCTTGTACCGGTGCCTCACGGAAATTGCATGTCACTGCACAGACTCTCTAAGATTTCAGCATCTTTTTAATTTTTTTTTTATTTTCTCTTTCTATGCCCCCTTCTCACAGCATCAGTCTCCACTTTTCAGAGCTCCCTAGGCTGGGTATCCCCTAGCTTCACCCCAGGTAATGCTCAGGAGCTCCTGTGGGCCTGCTCCTATCCTGCCTGGGCTGTACCCCCCCCCAGGTGGGAAGAAGAGGACCCCAGGTCACCCCTGCACACTCCCTTAGTGTGTGTCAGGCAGCTTAGTGGGTCCCTCATGGAGCCTGGTTATGAAGTCTGGAGCACCTGGGTCCCTTCTGCCAGTGGCCGATGTGGGGTGATTGTTCCTGGTTTTCTGGTCTCTGTCCCTAAGGGCACTGGCACTAGAGGAGATCGAAGGAGATAGGTCACATGGAGACATGCCACTGCTCCAGATCCTGGCTAGCGTCCTCCGCTCCTAATCGCTCTGCAGCACCATTGCACCACCACCCATGGTCACACAGGTGGTGGTAAAGCTGCAGAATCTGCAGCCCACCCTCCCCGGAGGAGAAGAGCAGTCTCCCAGGTGCTCAATCCTACTCCCCTGTCCAGACCTCCAGCAACCCGAGTTCACTTCTGACTCTGGGTCACTGGCATTGCAAGCAATAGTACTACCGCAGTGCCAGTGGGCCGACCCAGATTTCAGCATCTTAAAATGAATGCTGCTGTGCTTTGCATTCTTTCCGCTTTGCTGCATGTAGAGTCAGTAAGGAAATTGCCCGCACTGCTTTGTTGTAATCAGCCATTCAGTTTAACCACCCATGCCTAGTGGTTAGAGTAACAAACAGTGATTGAACTGGGTACATCCAGCAGACTTGGTTTGATTCCCATGACCTCCACTTGTATACTGTGTGACTCCAAGCAAGTCACTTAACCTCCCCAGTGCTTCTAGGTCACTCCTGAAAACAGACAGTTCTGCCTAGCAGGCCTTACCTGCTTTAAAAGAATATAAAAAAAATACCAATATATGTTTGCTACATCATAGAATAGTAGTCAGGATACCATGCAATTTACCTGAGTTTTATTTGGGCTGCAATGATTTTTTATAGGTAAAGATAAATGTTCAGATACATTTTATGTGTTTTATAAGCTTGTTTTTTAGATTTTAGTCAGGTTTTTATTGTATTCTTTGCATATAAGCATCTAGGTTGTAGATTGCTAAATGCGGGATCACTGTTACCAACTAGCTTATTCAAATTTATAATCAGTAGGGCCATCCAAAATCCTCAGTTGTTTGAATGAAAACTAGTCTGAATGAAATTTATGTTCACAAAGAAGAAACTGCCTTACTAATTATGAAAGACTTCACAGTTAGCACCCCATTTAGGTGAATGGGGTCATTTGCACCTTTTCTCCCACCTGCTGTTTCAGTCTCTGTAACAATGAAAACATTTCTGATAGACTGCTTCAGCAAAAAGCAAATTTTAAGTGTTTAAGTCTACTTATGTTTGGCCAGTGGATTTTGAAAGCACAGTCAATGACGTACAGAAGGTAGGACCCCAGGGGCTGTATGATGCTGGTGGGCAGAGTGGTGCTCAATTCACATCTGAACAAAGACATGAAAACTGGGAGACGCCCTTTTCATGGATACCAAGTTAAAAAAATCATCCACATGTCTGGGAGATGCATGAATCCATTTGAAAGTTCTCCACTAATCACTTTTGGACTTTTTAGGTAAAGACACTTTATTTCAAAGAAGCAAATTCAAGCAGTTTTTTTTTGTTGTTGCTCCTCCTACCCCCTGGCCATCCATTCCTTCAGGCCTGCCAAGGCCCCCTACCACTGCTGCTGAATCCCGACCACCATCCACTGCCCCTTACTGCTGTGCTACCAGGTAACCCAAAGTAACCCTTCACTGAGTGGGCCCCCTACCCCTGTGGGAGGGTACCAGGGGAGGTGAATTACCCCAAAGATCTTCCTGTGTATCCTGGGCATGGCAGGGGTCAGACCAGACACATGTCTGGGGCTTCCAGCTTATGGAGGGACCAACAGCCATCCTTTGGTTGGTCAGCGGATGTTTTCCCATTTTCTTGGGAGCATGACAGGCCACATGATTTCAAGGCACAAGCCGATGCCCATCACGCTCCCTTCTGCAGTGAGGGCTGACATGTTGTCGTATCTCTGGCCTCCACTAGGGGCCAGCAAATGCTGAGCCATGAATCCACCCTCCCTCCCTCCCTCCCTCCCAGGAGAAGGTGAGTGGTCGTTGGATACTAGCCTTCACCCACCAGCTGGCCCTCCAACACCCAAGTTTGTTCCCTAATCCTGGTGGTGTCACAGGCAGAAATCCAATTCAGGCAGCTAAATTATAGATAGGAAAAAACAAAGGTCATCCACCTTAGCGGTGATGGTTCAGATTAATTCACATCTGAGTTCTAACAAACAGAGACTAAGTCATTTGTAACTTGTGCATGTGGGGTGTGGGTGTTGAAGAAAGGGGATCATAGTGCTATCACTACTGCCATCACCCCAGAGGGATGTGGGCTGCATTGTTGCTACTGCCATCACACTGAAGGGGTGGAAGCTGTAGTGCTTCTGCCATCACCACAGGTGGATGGGGAATATAGTACTGCTGCTGCCTCACATGAGGGATGGGGGCCATAGTACTGATACTGCCATCACACCTGAGGAATGGTGAACTTAGTTCTGCTGCCATCACACCTAAGGGATGGGGCCACAGTGCTGCTGCTTCTGTCACACCTGAGGGAGAGAGGTTGTAGTGCTGTTGCCATCACACCAGAGGGATGGGAGCCTTAGTGCTGTTGGTGCTGCCATCGCACCTGAGGGATGGGGCCATAGTGCCGCTGCTGCCATCACATCTTGTACCTAAAATAACTTTAAATTGGTACAAGGATGGAAGGATGTGTAATAGTGGAGGTCAAAATTGCTAAAATGCATGCTAGCAGAGTTGAAAATTGTTAAATAAAGTACACAAAACCAAACACCGGTAAAACCGGATTTTGGCTTAGTAGACACCGGTGAAAATACCGTTTTTTACAATGTGCAAAACGGAATATGCCCTTTCTCAATCCCGGTAAACCAGTGTCCCTGAAAAAAATACATATATGTGTATTGACTATGTCTTTTTTCAAAATATCATGAGCCATTGTATAATAGGAATAATGTCTTCCAGAGTAGGTGTTATGCTGGGATAACATCCCTTCTCGGATGTTGGATGCCTTCAATCTGCGGCCTCCGGCCAAACCACCCAAGGCAGGATGTTATCGCAGCATAACACCCACCCTGTCAGGCATTATTCCTGTATTAGTATTTGTTTGGCTATTATTGTTCTAGTTTCATCAGTTAGAACATTGATATTTCTGTATAAGAACCCTAGCTTCTGATTTATTTTCTTACCATTTATCTTCTTACTGATCTTATCTAGCTGTCCAAGCAGATTCAGGGTGGGGTCCAAATATACACCTAAATACTTAAATGAGATCACCCCAGAAATCTCATCCCCATTGCTGCCCAAGATGCACAGGTCTTCTTCCTCTCTGTCTAGGCTAGCATCTGTATTGTTTCAAACAACATTGCCTTTGTTTTCTTTTCATTCAGTTGCAACTTAATCTGAATTAATCACTCTGTTGATGCTGTTTAATCTTTTTGGAGCTGTCATTATGTTACATTTACAGAGGTGCCAGAGCTGACAAAGACTGTGTCATCTGCATATAAAATGCACTCTATGTTACAGCTCTTTAGGCAAATCATTAACAAAAATAGAGAGGAATAGGCACCCAATGTCAGGCATCCCTGAGGAAGTTAAGGCAGTGCTAATTGGAGGCTGTTTGCAGTGGGGCAGGGAAGTTGTTCTTTTATTTGTTTTATTTTCTGAGGGTGATTATTTAGTTTTTCCTGGTTCAGGTATTGTTTACAGTAAGCTGTCTGCTGCTTGCATCATAGCCGAGAGGGGCTTTACTTGGTGCACAGGCTATCTGTGGCTTTAACGGGGGTCCAGGCTGTACTGAGTGGGGGATTTAGTTTGAGACGTTTAAGGGCATCTGGGGCTACAACTATCTTTAGTTTTTTTGTTTGCTTTTTCCCTCAGGCATTACTATTTGGTGGGGCTTCTTGTGTGCATTTAAGGTTATCTGTGGCTGTAACCCATTTTTTTTCCTCCAGGCATCACTGTTTTGTGGAGTAGAGCAGTGGTGAGCACATTGGGGCTTTCCTGAAGCAGCTTACTGCTGCCCACGGTAGCAAGTCCTGGCTGAACTGAATGTAAGGTGTTTCTGTGGGGGTTAGCAGAAAATTGGAAGTGTTCCGTGAACCAAAACTCAGGCTGGGTTGATTCTGGAGTTCTAATATAGGGCAGTAGAATTGGGGCTGCGGATTGTTGGAGTAGCAGAGCAGTATATTTTTCTGATGGGCTATATCTGGCACTGAGGACTTTGTGGTGGGGGGTAGCTTCAGGCACGGAGCCATAAAGTGCATTGCCTGATTGTTTTCTCACCATAGAAGCGAGAAGGTTGGGCCTACCTACCCACTCCCTTTCCCACCCACTCCTGGATGGGCCACATTTACAGATGGGGTTCCAGTCTAGGTTGTACTACATCCTGCTGTAGCCAGGCCAGGTAGGGCTGGAACCGCAGCACGTAGCCAGTACCAAGAGATGTAACAGTACAACCACAGGGCCAGGTAAAGGTGAGACAACAGAACAAACAGTAAAGAAAGGTTGTAGAGAAGGAAAGGGGGAAGGTTACACAGCACCCAAAGGCTCAGAAGGGGAAGAGGTAAAGAAGGAAGGGACTCTTTGATCAAAATGTGGTGGTCAGAAGGATGGGGGGATGGGTACAGAACAGTAGGAAATAGGTAGGCTGTAGAAAATAGATAGGGGTGGCAAGGGGAGAATGGAATGATGGTCAGCTGTAATGGTTGTGGTGCTGCCATCTTCCTTGGGGCACCGTGGAATGTAGGAGGTTGTCAAATCTGAAGGCATCTTGGGCAACTTAAAGAGGAAATCAAGTGGTCAAGATGAGCATTGGGAATGAGGGGGGATGGTAGTGGGGCAAGGGAACTGGGAAGAAAAGGTAGTAGGTCTAGCCAGGGATCAAGGATGGAAGGAGAGCTTGACAGTAAGCTAGGTGGCCACCCAAGAGACAGGGGGCACCCAAGACACAGCTTCTAATAGGGTCAGAAGGTGGGAACTGGGTGGTGGTGGGGAGGTGAGGAAATCTGGGAAAGACAATAAGCATGGGAGGCAAAAAGGGAGAGCAGGGCAAGGGCACTGATGGCAACACAGTAATAGAGGGGAAGTACACAAACCTGCAGTATCTAGATGGGCAGAGGGACAGCACTGAGCTGGGAAAACAGGATCCCAGCCAGATCCAAGTGGGGGAAACCAAGAAGATATGAGTGGAACACAAGAAAGGAGGGCTATCAGGGTGATGGAGACTGGGAAGCCAGGAGTGGAGGACAGAGCAGCAAGAATGAGCAAAGGGGACAAGGATGAAGGAGACATAAAAAAATCAGGGACACCAGGGGAGGAGCCCACATTGGGTGAGAAGAAATCTAGGAGGCCAGCTGCAGAGGTCAGCAAAGCAGGAGCAAACAAGGGGGGAAGGGTTGAAGAAGGCCATAATAAGGCAGGGGCAACTCCAGGGGGGGAGAAGAAAGGTCTAGGAGGGGGGCAAATCAGGGAGGAGCCAAGGGCAGGGAGGTCACTAGGGCTTAGGAGGGACAGCATAGATGGCACTCTATGGGTAAGAGGATCAATGGAGAGGAGTCAGTTGTAATAATAAGTGACTCCTTCCTGAAGGGAATAAGATGGGATAACGGGAACTCTGGCAGAAGCAACAAGAAGGTGGATTGCATGCCTGGCACGACAGCAGGCAGAGAGAGAGCAATATTACCCAACTGTCTTGGAAAGGGGAGGCCGCATATCATAGTCCACTTGGGTACCAATGATCTGGCAAGCAGTGAAGTAAGGGTAGTAAAGGAAAGATTCTCAGAGTTGCGTAAGGTCTGCAGTGGGATGGCCAATCAGTGGCCTTCTCAGAAGTGTTGCCAGTCCCAAAAGCAAGCACAGTTAGAAAAGACAGGATAAATGAGTTCAACACGTGGTTGAGAAGGTGGTGTGAGGAAGAGGGGTTTGGCCTCATTGGTGAGTGGGCTATGACACTGGAGAACAAAGAACTCTATGCAACTGACAGGCTGCACCTCAGCAGGGAGGGACCAGGGTCCTAAAAGGAAAACTGGAAAACTACTTAAAGGACACAATACATTTAAACTGAATAGGGGGCAATATGGGGCGAGGACCTCTGCACCAGTCATGAAGGGCCCAAGGGCCCCCCCAGGCCAAACAACAAAAGGCAGGGAGGACTAAGCAGAGGGGGCAGTAGGGAAGGGGAGGGTGTTGAGACATAGTATAAACAGAGGCAAGGGGGGCCATGGTATGCACTGGAAAGTAGTGACCCTGAATGCTAGGAGCATAGGAAACAAAGTACCTGAACTACAGGCTCTATTGGCAGAGGGTGATGTGGATATAGCTGCCATTACAGAAACATAGGCAACTCCATTCCATGACTGGGATCTAGAAATCCCAGGTTACCAACTGCACAGGAAAGACAGGGCTAAGGGAGGGTGGGGTGGCTTTGTATATAAGAGAAGGGATCAAGTGTAGTAGGGAGAAGGGGAGAACAGTTTGACAGAAGCCCTTTGGGCAGTTCTACAGACTACCAAGGGCAGAAGATTTCGAGTGGAGGTGGTGTACAGACCACCTTCTCAGTGAGCCGATTTAGACAGGGAGTTGGGAGAACAGATTAGAAGGTCAGGGAGCAGAAGGAACATTGTCATTCTGGGAGACTTCAATCTGCCAGGAGTAGACTGGAGCACCCCAGCTACCTCCTGAAGCAGGGAGCAGGTTCTCCTGGATGCTATCCAGGACTGTTTTCTAATTCAGGGAGTCAAGTAACCAACAACGGAGGACATCATCTTAAGTCTGGTATTGTCAAATGGAGAGCAAGTCCAGGATGTGGAGGTGAGGGAACCTCCCGCCGGTAGTGACCACCAACAGTGTGGCTTTCAATCTGCATGGGGAAGGAGGTTTCCAGGGCTAAAACAAAGGTGGTAGACTTTAGGAAGGCAGATTTCACCAAGATGGGAAGCAAAGTGAGGGAGCATCTGGCAAAGATCCAGCTAGGGATGAATATAGTCCAAAAATGGACCATCATCAAAAAAGGACTGTTAGAGGCTACTGGCACTTATACAAAGGTTTGCAAAAAGAGTATGAAAACCAGGAGACCAAGCTGGTTTAACAGCAAGGTGGCAGAAAGGGTAAGGGACAAGAAAGCAGCCTTTCTGACGTACAAACATACCACAAGGGAAGAAGACAGGCAGATTTATGCAGAGAAATCTAGGGAGGCAGGAAGGGCGGTCCAGGCAGCCAAAGCTGAAAAAGAACTCAGATTGGCTCAGGGGATTAAGAAAGGTGAGAAGGACTTATTCCACTACATTAAGGAAAAAAGGAAGGAAGGATGGGATAGTTAGGATCAAGAGGGAGGGAGGGTGGGCAGAGGAGGTAGCGAGCAAGCAGAGACACTCATAGAGTACTTCTGCTCTGTCTTCACCAAGAAGGACAGCAGACACATGCTGAAGGGGAAGATGGCAAAGCCCATTAGGGAGGGGAAGGAGTATGAGGAGGAGATTGAGGAAGAAAGGGTCTTGAGAGGATTTAAAGAACTGCGGGTGGACAAGGCTCCTGGCACAGATGGGGAGCACCCAAGGGTTCTGAGGGAACTGGCAGAGGTGTTGGCAACACCACTGACAGACCTGTTTACACCTCACTTGAGGAGGGGTGTCCCCCAGGACTGGAGAACTGCTCATGTGGTGCCTATTTACAAAAGAGGCCCAAGAGATAAGCCAGAAAACTACAGGCCTGTCAGTTTAACCTCCATAGTAGGTAAGTTACTGGAGAGACTTCTGAAGGAAGAGCTTGTGTCCTTCCTTGAAGATAAGGGTCTCCAGGATCACAAGTAACATGGATTTGTTCGGGGGTAGTCACGTCAAACCAATAGGTGGACATACATTATCAGGACTTCATCAAGGCATTCGACTCGGTACCCCATGGCAGGCTAGTCAGCAAGCTGGGGGACCTGGGGGTGGGGGACAAAATGCTGATGTGGGTGTAGAGCTGGCTGGCAAACAGAAACCAGAGAGCAGTGGTAGCAAGTGAGCTGTATGAATATCGGCCAGTGACCAGTTGAGTCCCACAGAGCTCGGTGCTGGGACCTGTGTTATTCAATGTATTCACTGGCGAGATAGCAGGGGAGGTCATGAGCAAAATCTGCCTCTTTGAGGATGATACTAAACTCTGTGGGAGGGTGGACACAAAGGAAGGGAGACAGGATCTAATGGAGGACCTGGCAAAGATGGAGGGATGGTCTGGTATTTGGAAGTTGGGTTTTCATGCAAAAAAATGTAAGGTGATGCACATGGGAGCCAAAAATCCAAAAGAAAGCTACTGGCTAGAGGGAGTACAGGTGACAGTATCGGAAGAAAAGAAAGACCTAAAGGTATGGTATGGGGTGACATGAAACACACTGCACAGTGCTGTAAGTCAGCAGCTAAAGTGAATTGAATGCTGGGATGCATAGCCAGGGCATCACCTCTAGGAGGGAGGAGGTTATCCTGCCATTATACAGGTCACTGGTGAGACCACACCTGGAGTACTGTGTCCAGTTCTGGTGCCCCTATCTTAGGAAAGATACCAGATTACTGGAGGCAGTACAGAGGAGAGCAACCAAAATGATACAGGGCATGGGGGACAGAACATACAATTAGGGACTGAAGGAGCTGAACATGTATTATCTGGAGGATAGGAGGGAGAGATGGAACATAATTGAGACCTTTAAATACTTAAAAGGAATAAACAAGACATGCATTGAGGGAATCTTTACCCTAAGAAAGGAAAGTACAACAAGAGGTTATAGCCTGAAATTTGTGGGGGGAAGATTTAGGAGAGAGAGAGATGAGAAGGCACTTCTTCACAAAAAGGGTGGTGAAGGGGTGGAATGAGTTGCCAGAGGAGGTGGTGGTGGTAAGTACAGTGACCTGCCTTAAGAAGGGGTGGGACAGGGTAAAGAAGAAGATTATGCAAGCAGTGCCCATGGGGAAGATGGGTTACAGTGAAGGAGGGAGGGGACGAACTCCAGGAGGAGTAAGGGAGGCAGCTACATGGTATAACTAGCTGCGCGCTCAAACAAATTCGATAGTCCTTTATGGCCTGTATCTGCAGGCAGTTTCGTATGTTTGAATATTCCTAACCCCTGTCCTCACTTGCAATGGTTCTGACATAAAGTTACTTAACCTTATCCTTTGTATTCACATACCTAGGTAACTTCTAAACTATTGCAAGCTTACCCCAGATATTCCATATGCCTCCATTTTTGATATCAACATCTCATGGTCCACTACATTGAAGACCCTGGTCAGGTCATTGAACTCCTCACCTGTCTATAGGTGTATATATAGATATATATAATAAATGCTAGAAAAGGTTGTGTACAAGGAAATAATACCACGGAGGGAGCTAATGAGCCCATAAAGCCAAGAGCTCAAAGGGTGACTGGCTTTTATGAAGCTCATTAGCTTTCAAGATGGTATTATTTCAAGAGCATAGGCTTTTCTAGATTTTGTTACGTTGGCTCGCACATGAACAGCCAACATATTGTTGTAGTAGCAGATTTGGAGGCATGGTCACTGTTGGGCGAATGCAGGGCATGCATCAGTAGGTGTGTCCCTCATTCCCCAATAAGCCTGCATGCCAGCGCCACACCATGCATACATAATGTGGTGAGCATATCTAAGGAAAAGTCCACTGCAATGTGAACAAAGCTTATCATACGCAGCAGACTTCCCGAGGTGCTTTCCCTGGTGAGAAAAAACATTAACATGGCGGCACACTGCCTGCCATAATGTGGTCTCCGGGGGTGCCCAATTCCCCCTGTCAGCATGCCCTGCCCCAATGAATGTGCCAACAGGGGAGCCTGCTTCCCATCGGCATAATGCACCCCCCCATTTGTTATGTGCCGAAGGGGGTGCCCAATTCCCTTTGGCTCTGGCCCCCCCACTTTCATTGTGTGCTGATGGGGGTGTCCAATCACCTGTTGGCTACAGCATCCCCCCCAAAACACTTAGGTGGCACACTGGGAGCCCACGCCAGTGTGTCAAATCCCCTGAAAAATAAAAACCATCCCACAATGTTTTTGTTTCTTTTAACCCTGTGAAAAAAGATAACGGTCCCTTGCTGTCTTCCTGCCCGCTCCCGCAACCCTCTGCGCACCCTGCCTCCTCACACACACCCCTTCACCCCATACTTACCTCCTAAGTCCAGTGCAACGATCTTCTGTGGACCGGGAACATGTCTGCACTCTTCAAAGCCAACCACAAACTGAAGAAATGCCAGTAAGCTGTAAAATGGCATAAATAGGGGTTTTTCAACTTTGATGCATATCTCGGGCATTTTTTGGAATGTGTGCACCAAATTTTCAACATGGGGTTATTGGGAACCTTCCTCACAAATTCAGTCACTGTCATGGTGTTATTCCATCCTGAAAGGTGATTTTGCAGTCACTGTGTGGAATCACCTTTCGGGACCAAGTAATGAAACAACAGTGCAGCTGTTCATGAGGGGGGCTCTCAAAAAGCCTATGTTGCAAATTTGGTGAAAAAAATCCCAAAAATGGCTGTTTTACAAGCATGTGTTTTGCTGTTTCCACGCACACTAGTAACTTCATGAATTTGAATTATTTTCACTCCAGATTTTCAAAATTTGCATTTTTCCACACCTCCTGATGAACAGTACAGCTGTCATTTTACGTATCCTGGCCGAAATGTGTTTTTGCATGTTCGACACAGAATAGCGCAGTCGCTGTGTGAAATCAGTTTTTGGAACAGTTTGAGGAAATGACGGTGACACTGTTCATGAGCAGAGGTCCTAAAATGCCTGTGTTGAAAATCTGGTGCCGAAAGTCCATAAAATGACTGTGTTACAAGTGTACGCCAGCAGTCGCTTCCACACTTGTAACTTCGCAAATTTGCAATATTTCCATGCCAGATTTTCAACACTGGCATTTTTTCACACCTCCTTATGAACAGTACAGATGTCATTTTTCACATCCTGCCCAAAATGTGTTTCCGCACTGGTGGCGCACAATGGCGTGGTTGCTGTGGAAAATCAACTTTTGGGAGAGATTAACAAAATCCCAGCATCACTGTTCATGAGGGGAGGTTCCAAAATGCCTATGTTAAAAATGTGGCTAACAAACTCCCAAAAATAATTGGGTTACAGACATGTGTTGCGCAGTTTCTATGCATGCTTATTACTTCACCAATTTTTCATATTTTCACTCCAGATTTTCAGCGTTGTCATTTTTTTACACCTCCTCATGAACAATATAGTTGTCATTTTCCACATCCTGCCCAAAATGCGTTTTCGTCCCTGTGTCAACAAATGGCATAGCCGCTGTGCAAAAACACCTTTCAGCTAACAAACTGATTGTGCCGCTTTTCATGAGGTGGGCTTACAAAAGGCCCATGTTGAAATATGTAGTGAAAATACCAACAAATGCCTGTGGTTTTAAGGTTTCCAACTGTAGCACCCCACCCTGTAGAGACTGAAAGGTGTCAGGGGTGTGACTTGGGATCATCAACTGTAATGCTCACGCCATTCCATCCCCACCCCCACCCTACAGCCAGTGACAGGTATTGTGATGTGCTTTGCACTGTTTGGCCACAAAATTCACCTCATTCTCCTATACTGCACCCACCTCAGTGTATTTCCTTATAGAATGGGCTAAGTATAATGCTCAAGGTCCCCAAAGCATATGATGACACTTGTCAGTGTCTACAGGGTAGGGTGCGGTACAATGGCATGAGAGTTATAGTTGACGACCCAAAGGCACACTTCACTGCCTGTTGGTCTGTACAGGATGGGGGTGGGGTTGGCGTCACTTTAATACTTTACTGCCATTCCTATTATGCATCTCTAACTCGGGCACTACCAATGCCTATGCCAGCGAGACAACATTCAGCATTGACAAATGCTTGTTTTATATAATGCATTAGGTTGGACACTGTTTGCTATGTCCTATGTTTTCCTGTAGTGTAGGGCTTTTCAGTAGTGTGGGGACTGCCTGATTTGTCCTTTTACTGTTTCCATAGTGCAGGGACCTCCTATAAAGGGAGGCATGGCTCCCAAGGTCTTTCCTTTAGTGGAGGGGTGAGTGGCAGTTTCAAGACTGGTGGTCTTGAGAGTGACATGCAGTCAATCACATATGAAATTTTCTGTGTGGAAGCACTTTACTATAAAGGAGCCAATTTAAGCATTGCACTCTATTTAAGAGTAGCTGTCAGAGGGAGACTTGTACCTCTTCCTGAAACTAGAGAATCCTAACTTTCACTTTTCTTGTTCTTTCCTTAAAAAAGTCTGTTGCACAACAGCATCATGTTCCTTTTCTCTGCCTAATCCCTTTTCATACTTCTGTCCCGCTTTTTTTTATCATTTCCTCAGTGTGCTGGCCACCTGCCGCTTTTGTCTACAGTTATATTTATTCTTATTCTTTCCTTTAATTCTGTTTCTCTTTTTCTTTGGAATTGCTAGCCCCAGGAAGCTGGAGTGAGTGTACCTCTAGCACTGGGTAGTGTATGAAGTAAACGCTGGAGTGAGTGTGCCTCTAGTGCTGTGTAGCATCTGGCAGCTGGTATTGTTGTCTTTTCTCTTTGAGACCAGCCTACTCAGATGCGACATTAAGATTTAAGCTGGCGATTCTTGATTGTAACACTGCCTGAAGATTTTAGTACACCAATACAGTTTGTTTTTATATTTTAAGAAAACACAGCCTATAATAGAAATGTTGCTAAATGTACAAAGAACTGTCAGAACAATACTGGTGTTTCTCCGATTGCTGTTTTAAAGGACAGCCATGAAGTACTAGAAAACCGCCCACCCAATAATGTGAGTGGCAAGAGGTAAATGCTAATTTCTGATGTTTCAGTGTTCCTGTATAAACAAGGGATAGAGAATAGTTCCAAGGATATTATTTGGGGATACTTGCCAAGTTCTCAGTAATGAATTTCAGGAAAGCTTGTTTTTCTTTTCTCCACCTCAATCTTTCCCTCACAGATTTAGGAGCTCTCTCTCGCACTGCTGTTCTGCCTTACTAAGAGGCGGCCGGCCCCTTCTCACTGTCATTTATGGTAGAGAACAGTGTGGGAGGAGTCCTAGTAAGCAAGACTGGATAGTTTACACTTTTAAATGGTACCAAATTTCATTCTGGCTTATGCAAAGTCATAGTTGTGGTATCAGAATATGATTACAGTTTTCAACTGTGAATTTTTCATTTTATTTATGGAATAATATGTTTAAAGTCAAATGTAGGAGGAGCTAGCAGGTCTCCTGATTTAGTTTTCAGATATAAGGAACTGCTGCTAGTAGAAGGAGTAGTGTGTTTTGGTCAGCACAAGGACCAACAGCTCTCTAGACTGTTCTAGAGATAGTCTTTGGTTTGTTTATTTGCTTATGCGTTTGGATTTTATTTTGTCGCTTAAAGTTCGTTCAGTTTATTTCTTTATTTCATTTAATAAATTTTGGTCTTCAAAGTCCTCTTTGTTCACATTTATATTCTGCTGTCTGAGTCATCAATCCCATAGCCTTCACAGTTGGTGTCAGAAGTTGGATTTGTGGTTTGCTGGAGTCTTCTTGGTGCATTTCCAGGCAGCTGATGGACCGGTCAAGGGATAGAGGAAAGAAAGACAGTTGCTGAACCAGAGATGTTACCCAAAGGTGTACTGACCAGAAATATGACAGCTAAGTTGGGAGAACCCTTGTTGCATGGTCTGCCAGATATCAAAAGGGAAAGGCTAAAGGCAGAGCAGACTATAGGAGAGGAAGGTGATGACCTCCAGGGGGTGACTGCCTGGGCCCAGATTGAGGAGGAACCACCGGAACAGGCACATGACCTTTTGAGATGGCTGTGTCTCACGCAATTGGCCATGGATAAAGAAAGAGAAAGGGAGCAGGAAAAGAATGAGAGGAGATGGCAAGAGACATTTAGGGCCATCCAGACATTAAGTACTCCTCGAATTTCCCCAACTCCTCATGAAAATCCTAAGGAAATTAAATTGACTAAGTTGGGAGAACAGGATGATATAGAGTCCTACTTGACAACTTTTGAACATGTAGCTGGAGCTTGTAGATGACCACAAGAGCAATGGGTTATCCGCTTGACACCATTTCTTACTGGAAAAGCCCAGTTAGCTTATGGCAACATGGACAGTCATCAGGCAGAAAATTATGATGTTGTCCAAAGAGAAATCTTAAAGAGATAAGACATTAACATCGAGACATATTGCCAAAGGTTCCGTGCCCTCTGGTTCAAGCCTACTGACCATCCTAGGGAGGTGTATGTAAGATTGAATGACTTGTGTAACAAATGGCTACAGCCTGGGATAAAGACTCTGGATCAGATAGTGGAGGCTATTGTGGTAGAACAATTCATTCGAGTATTGCCCCAGGATGTGCAATTATGGGTGAAGGAACATCACCCAGAGACTTCTGAAAAAGCCATTTCCCTGGTGGAAGATTACTTAATGGCTAGACCCTACAGGAAGAAGAATCAACCAAGCCATCCTACCATGACCAACACGGTAAGACCTCCTTCCACTGCTATCCCTTCTAATAATGTTGGAAACTCTGTTAAAGTGGGGATTAAGTGTACTGTAAATAGACATTATAGAACACTCTCTCCAGATATTATATGCAGAGAATGCCATGAAAAGGGCCATATTGCCCATTAATGCGTGAAGAAACAAGCGGAGAATGTAATCTGGCCTTGGCAAATATGGGACAGTATACTATTCCGGTACAAACTGGAAAACAGACAGTTGTGGGACTCACTGATTCTGGGAGCAAGCTGACATTAGTTCAAGTAGAGTTGGTGGAAGGAATGCCTAGAATCTTTATCAAGATGGGAGTAATCTGCATTCATGGGGATATACATTATTATCCAACTACCTCAGTGGAATTACAAACAGCATACTCCAATAGAGAATTAGAAGTAGGAGTAGTCCCACAGCTACCAGTCCCTGTGTTGTTGGAACAGGATCATCCTGACTTTATGACTTTCATTTCATCCAATCAGTTATCTGCGGTTACCACCAGGGCACAAAGTGAAATGTAGAAACAGAACCCCTTGTTTCCATATGATGAGGACACTTTCGGAACTCCAGGTAAACATAGAAAAACAAAAAAAGAACATAATTTGGATAGACTACACTGGACTCAGAAACATGTTAAGGACATTAAGACTGTTGAAACAGATATGACTGATATAACCAGTGCATGTGATTTTGTAAAGAAACAAAAAACTTATGAAACATTATTGACTTTCTATTCACAGGTATCACAAGGAGAGACAGGGAATGGTTTTTGGTATAAGTTAAAAAACAATTTATTGTACAGGGTTTGTATAAATCCAAGAACCAGAGAACAGGTAGTCCAGCGAATGGTACCTGAAGAATAATGGACATTTGGGGAGGGATCATACCCTAGCCCAGATTTTATACTGCCTCTTCTGGCCAGGAATACATAAACAAGTGGAAGAATATTGTTTGGGATGCCCTGAATGTCAGAAGATAGCCAAAATAGGTAAAAAGGATACAGTTCCCTTACAGCCCCTACTCATCATAAACAACTCTTTTGAGTGGGTAGCAATGGAAATTGTGGGGCCCCTACAGAAAACAAAGAAAGGAAATGGTTTATTTTAGTGTTATGTGATTAACACACCAAATATCTGGAGGCTATTCCTTTACGGACTATAACTGCAAATAAGATTACTGAGGAGCTTGTTAAGATCTTTAGCCATTTTGGAATACCAAAGGAAATCCTCACTGACAGGGGTACTAATTTTTGTTCTCAGGTTCTTAAATGCCTTTACCAAGCTTTAAATGTACATGCAATGCGTACTTCCTCTTATCACCCACAGACCGATTGTCTTGTGGAACGATTTAACCAGACCTTAAAACAAATGTTAAGGAAGTATGTATAAGAGGAAGGAAAGGATTGGGACCTATAACTCCCATTTCTGATGTTTGCTTATAGAGAGGTCCCCCAGGTGTCAGCAGGGTATTGCCTCTTCAAATTGTTATATGGGTGGAACCCTAGGGGACCCCTAGATATAGTAAAAGAGCAATAGGAGGAAGGACAAGAGGTAGGCCCTACTACAGCTCTCAATTTTGTAACCAAAATGAGACAAAGGTTGGTGAAATATGTTGAGTTGGCCCATAAAAAGGGAATACAGCAACAAGCAAAGCAAAAGTCACTTTATGACAGAGGGGTAGGGCAGAAAACATTTCAAACAGGTGATAAAGTCCTTCTGCTCTTGCCTTCTTTTCTGAAAATAAATTAAGCATGAAGTGGTAACAAGGACCTTATCATGTCAAGAAGCAGAGTGGTCCAGTCACTTATGAAATAGAGTTACCAGACAGAAGGATAAAACGGAAAATATATCATGTCAATCTTTTGAAACTTTAGAGAGAAAGGGATTCCCCTGCATTTTATGTGTACCCTGAGCAAGCAGAAAGTGAGCTAGTTATGGCATATAAAAGATTAGAAGGGGTGGGATCATTATCAGAGGTACCCAGGAACCAAGAATTAACCAGTATACAGAACCAGGAATTGGAATAGGTTTTGCACCAGTATCAAGGGATGTTTACTAACACTCCTGGGAAAACAGACCAGATTCAACATGATATAGAGATATTACAAACAAACCCTATTCGGGTAAAGCCTTATAGACTTCCTGAGAAATTAAGGGGGGGAGGCAATTGAAGAACTTAACAAAATGCAGCAATTGAAAGTAATCGAACCCTCCAAAAGTGACTGCTCCTTCCTAATGGTTATGGTAAATAAAAAGGAAGGGAGAATTTGCCTTTGTTTGGACTTTTGAAAGTTAAATACAGTATCCAAATTTGACAGTTATCCTATGCCACGAATCGACGATATAGTGGATCGTTAAGTAAATGCACACCACTTAACAGTGTTGGATTTATCGAAAGGATATTGGCAAATACCTCTAGATGATAACTCTAAAGAAAAGCCTACTTTTAGCACACCAAAAGGCTTTTTTATTTTACCATGAAGCCTTTCGGATTACATGGAGCACCGGCGACATACCAGAGGTTGATGGATCAAGTGTTACAACCCCATATGAACTATAGTGCAGCATATTTAGATGATGTTATCATCTATAGTCTAACCTGAAAAGATCATGTAACACGTATATCAGCTGTTCTGTAAGGTCTAGATAAAGCTGGTCTTACCATTAATCTGAAAAAGTGTGCTTTGGCAATGCAATTGACCAAATACCTTGGATTTGTGATAGGAAAAGGGTGTGTCAAACCCAATACAGGGAAAACTGATGCTGTGGCTAATAGTCCTAGACCCATTACAAAAAACACATGTAAGATCTTTTCTTGGTTTGGCTGGCTATTATAGGCATTTTATTCCAAATGTTGCCTCATTAGCAAGCCCTCTCACAGATTTTACCAAGAAATGAAATCCAGCAAAAGTTAAATGGTCCACTGAATGTGAGGAAGCCTTTTGAACTATTAAAGTGTTATTATGTTCCTCCCCGGTATTAATAAGTCCAGATTTTTTGAAACCTTTCTTAGTACAAATTGATGCTTCTGCTACAGGAATTGGAGCAGGACTACCACAGGTGGTAAATGCACAGGAGCACCCCATTCTAGATATAAGTAGAAATCTGTTTGTTCGAGAAACAAAATATGCAACGATTGAAAAAGAATGTCTAGAAGTTAGTTGGACAATTGAAACCATTACATTTTATTTGTGGGGGGCACAGTCTGAACTAATTATGGATCATAATCCCCTTTGCTGGCTCATGGCGATGAAGGGTAAAAATCCTTGCATTATGAGATGGTACCTCACCCTGCAACCTTATACATTCATCGTGAGACATAAACCTGGATCAGCTCATAAAAATATTGATTTCCTGTCCCGATTTGGTGTGGAAGTAATCACAGGAACAAAGGCATTATCAGACCTCAGGGTATAGTTAAAGTTCTTGGGTAAACTAATCTAGTGTGTTTACCAGTGTTTAATATTGTATTGTTGTTGGGACCCCGAGGTGAAGCTTTGGGAGAGGGTAGGCTGAAGCCCCATCTCTTCTTCAGGAAGAGATCTGATTGATGCCATTTGTACATGAGAACTAAAGCTACAAAATACTAAAAAGATACTAAAATACTAATAGAAATACTAAAAGATATATTTTGTATCAAAAGGGGGACAGTATGTCAGAGGGAGACCTGTACCTCTTCCTGGAGCTAGAGAATCCTAACTTTCACTTTTCTTGTTCTTTCCTTAAAAAAGTCTGTTGCACAACAGCATCAAGTTCTTTTTCTCTGCTTCATCCCTTTTCATGCTTCTGTCACATTTTTTTTTTAATTATTCCCTCAGTGGGCTGGCCACCTGCCGCTTTTATCTGCAGTTATATTTATTCTTATTCCTGGTTTTAATTCTATTTCTCTTTTTCTTTGGAATTGCTAGCCCCCAGGAAGTGGGAGCGAGTGTACCTCTAGCGCTGGGTAGGGTATGAATTAAATGCTGGAGCGAGTGTACCTTTAGCGCTGTGTAGAGTCTGGTAGCTGGTATTGTTGTCTTTTCTCTTTGAGACCAGCTTACTCAGATGCGACCTTAAGAGTTAAGCTGGCAGTTCTTGATTGTAACACTGCCTGAAGATTTTAGTACACCAATACAGTTTGTTTTTATATTTTAAGAAAACACAGCCTGTAATAGAAATGTTGATAAAGGTACAAAGAACGGTCAGAACAATACTGGTGTTTCTCCAGTTGCTGTTTTAAAGGACGGCCGTGAAGCACTAGAAAACCGCCTGCCCAATAATGTGAGTGGCAAGAGGTGAATACTAATTTCTTATATTTCAGTGTTCCTGTATAAACAAGGGATAGAGACTAGTTTCAAAGATATTATTTGGGCATACTTGCCGAGTTCTCAGTAATGAATTACAGGAAAGCTTGTTTTTCTTTTCTCCGCCTCAATCCTTCTCTTGCATATTTAGGAGCTCTCTCTCGCACTGCTCTTCTGCCTTACTAAGAGCTGGCCGGCCCCTTCTCACTGTCATTTATGGTAGAGAACAGTGTGGGAAGAGTCCTAGTAAGCAAGACTGGATAGCTTATGCTTTTAAATGGTACCAAGTTTCTTTCTATCCTATGCAAAGTCATAGTTGTGCTTATCAGAATATGATTGCAGTTTTCAGCTGTGAATTTTTCATTTCATTTAAGGAATAATATGTTTAAAGTCAAATGTAGGAGGAGCTAGCAGGTCACTTGATTTAGTTTTCAGATATAAGGAGCTGCTGCTAGTAGTAGGAGTAATGTGTGCTGGTCAGCTCAAGTACCAACAGCTCTTTAGCTTGTTCTAGAGATAGTCTTAGGTTTGTTTATTTGCTTATGGTTTTGGATTTTATTTTGTCACTTAAAGCTCATTCATTTTATTTCTTTATTTCATTTAATACATTTTGGTCTTAGAAGTCCTCTTTGTTCACATCTATATTCTGCTGTCCGAGTCATCAATCCCGGAGTCTTCACAGTAGCCACTGCAGGCATTTCAGAGTTGGGAAGTAGGGACCAAATCATAGAAACATCGAAATTGTCAGCAGATAAGAACTGCTAGGCCCATCCAGTCTGCTTCTAACCCTACACTTGTGCGGCTACTGACCCTACCTGGTCACTGGTCTGTTCCCATTCTTCCCTTTCTCTAAGGTTCCCCTATGCCTGTCCCAGACATGTTTAAATCCTTCCACTGACCTTGCTCCCACCACCTTGTGTGGCAGACTATTCCATGCATTCACTACCCTCTCTGTGAAGAAATATTTCCTCACATTTCCCCTCAACCTGTCCTCTGCTAATTTCATATCATGCCACCTTGTTCTTGTAGTCTTCCTTTATAGAAAGATGCCTCCCCCTGCACATTGTTTATACCTTTGAGGTACTTGAATGTTTCTATCATGTCACCCCGGTCCCTCCTCTCTTCCAGCAAGTACATGTTGAGGTCTTTTAGGCTCTCCTCATATGTTTTCTGGTGCAAGCCCTGCACCATCTTTGTCACCCTTCTCTGAACTGCCTCCACCCTGTCGATGTTCTTACGAAGGTGTAGCCTCCAGCACTGCACACAGTACTCCAGGTGAGGCCTTACCAGTGTTTTGTACATTGGCATCACCACCTCCTGCCTTCTGCTTGGGATGCCTCTGCCTATGCACCCCAGCATGTCACTGACCTTCCCCACTGCCTTTGCACTCTGTTTATACACTGTTAGGTCACCTGAAATGATAACCCTCTGGTCCCTTTCCTCCTTGGTGACAGTCAGCAACTTCCCCCCCATCCTGTAGTTCTCCCCAGGGTTCCCTCTTCCCAGGTGGATTATTTTGCACTTCTTTGAACTGAACCTTAGTTGCCACACCTCCAACCATTTTTCAAGCTTCCCCAAGTCCCTCCTTATTGTCTCCACCCCGTCTGGCGTATCCACCCTGTTTCAGCTCTCGGTGTCATCTGCAAACAGGCAGACCTTTCCCTACAGCCCTTCTGCAATGTCACTAATGAAGACATTGAATAAGACTGGCCCCAGGACTGATCCTTGAGGTACCCCACTGGTCACTCCCCTCTCCTCAAATTGAATCCCGTTTACCACTACCCTCTGCATCCTGTCTGTTAGCCAGTTTCTCACCTAGTTTATCACTATCTACCCCATGCCCAGTCTACCCATCTTGTTAACCAGTCTTCTATGTGGGCTGGTGTTGAAGGCCTTACTGAAATCGAGGTAGGTGACGTCCATTGCCCCCCACCCCCAATTTACCTCCTTTGTCACCCAGTTAAAAAAATCTGTCAGCTTCATCTAACACGACCTTCCTGCAGTGAATCCATACTGTCTTGGATCCTGGGCATTGATGGCTTCTAAGTATGCCACTATTCTTTCTTTAAGCAATGCCTCCATGATCTTATCTACTACTGAGGTGAGGCTGATCAGTCCATAGTTCCCTGCCTCCTCCTTACAACCACTTTTGTGAAGAGGGACTAGATGTGCACTCGTCCAGTCTTCTGGAAGCACCGCCGTGTTGAGTGAGTTAGTGAACATGGCTGCCAGAGATGCTGCTAGCTCCCTTTGTAGCTCTCTCAATATCCTTAGGTGCATGCCATCTGGCCCCATTGCTTTGTCCACATTTAGTTTTGTGAGTTCCTCCAGGACTCTCCCTTCTGTAAATGGAGATGTGTCCACCTTCCTCCTCCCTTCATGTTTGTTACTCAGCTGTGGTCCCTGACCCTCCCCTTCTTCAGTGAATACTGAACAGAAGCATTTGTTAAGTATTTCTGGCTTCTCCAGATCTCCCTCCTTGCACTCCCCTGTATCCCCTCTGAGCCTTATAACCCCCCAGTTTTCCTTCTTTCACTGATATACCTAAAGAAAGTATTGTCTCCTTTCCACACTGTCTGTGCTATTCTTTCCTTGGTCTGTGACTTTGTGCTCTTAACTGCCTTCCTTTCTTCCTTTAAATTTGTTAGGTACACCTCCCTGTTCTTCTCCCTTTGAGTCTCTTTATGTAAACCCCTAGGTGGTGCTATCCTATAGGCTACTACCCTTGCCTGCGTGACTATACACAGGTTGAGGGGCCTGAGTTCTGTGAACGGGTGCCGCCACCCAGAGGAATGGTATTAGGGTAGTGTAGCTGCTTTGGTATAGTCCTCTGGAATGTTATAACCCCCCACCAACCTATCTAGTGGCCTGAACAGTAAAGCAACAGAACATTCACATTCCACGAATAACAGCAATGATATGCTCACATACCTTGTACTTACCACCACGGCATGATTATCTACAACTGCCCTGGAGACCCCCTGGAAAATAATACCAGTGATGCAACAATGCAATAGTAATACTGTAACCCAACCAATAAGGTATACACTAACCAGGTTATACATGAAAAACAACAAGCTGGTTTATTTATGTGGAGTGAACAAGGATGGAGCATGAATCTAGCAAATGACTGGCACTTCTGATTTGATTCAGATTGATTCAGCATGCACTGTAAGTCCCTTTGAAACAGTCCCGCAACCCTGGGTACACAATATGTTAAACAGGCTAGCCTGAAGCATTGCCCAGGGTAGGCCAGCGTTGCAGCTGTTGTTGGGGCCCTTAGGAAGGAAAACAGTTAACATGCACACAACCAAAATATTTGTAATCTCAAGCCGGATGGCGCAGTCCTTTGCAATAAACTCAGAACAGATAATCAGATGGTACACAATGATTGTAGCTGTTGTTGCAGGGAGCTATCCTGAAGTTACTCATGCTACCCAAACCAGGATGCAGGAATGGCAAGATGAAGACCTTGTGGTGTTGATCTGGATGGCCAGGGGAAGCACTGCCTACATGACTCACCTCCTGGTGGTTGCTACCTGTTTGATGGTGTTGAACAGGGGGCCGAATCCCCAAGTAGGTCTTTCACTGAGAAGATCTCTGAATCAAGGATAGCAGCCTAGGCTGAGATGGCAGGGCCCAGGCAGGGTGAACAGTTCAGAAAAAGGTCCGTCGTGATCGGTTGCCTCCAGTTGGCATAAAAGATTTCGTCGTGGGCAACCAAATCGCGACCCACAAAACACATTCAGCACATTTAAATCAAGAACTTCACTGAATAACAGTTCAGATAAAGTCTGGTTGCAAATTGCAGGTTCTCAGTGCAAACCTTTCAATCTGAAGCTATTTTCTTTCATTCAAGCAGGCCGATCACTTCTGGAACAAGTCTTTGGTCCTACTTGCAAATTGCAGTAACAGAACTTTCCTCTCTTCTGATGCAGGTCTCAACCAGCAATTAAAAAAATCTGACTTTCACACAAGAAGATATCTTAGGCTGGAGAATGTGACAGGCAAGCCAGTGGTGCTTTCCACCAATTCTCCTATGTCCCTGCAAGGAGCAGCTGCTGTACAGCTCCAGCTGTTCACTCTTCCACCTCCAACTTTTGACTGACTCTGCTTCAGGCAGTTCTGGGCATTTCCTTTGAGATCTAAAGGGTTCGGCTGGCTGAGGGAACTGTCTGTCACAGCAAGGGCTCCCCCTCTAGGTCCATTTAGGAACCAAACCTTCGAAACTACAAATACTACAGAATTTCATTCCCACAAGACCTCTGGAGACAGTCTCCATTTTAGGTCCCCTGAGGTTCGACTGGTCCAACACTGGAAGTCCAGAACTAAAATGGTGTCTCCTTTCAAAAGCTCTAGCTGCAATTTAAAGTAGGTTATACAAACTCCTCTATCATTATTATAACAGATAAACAGTAATCACTTTCCTTAACAGAGCTCCCTCTGCACAAGTAGCGACTGCAGAATGAGGCAGAACAATGAACTGTCTTGTTGGGCATGAGTGTTAAATCACTCAGACTCAGCCCAGAATGATTTCTAACACAGCATAGGTGCTCTCTTAAAGAGACAGGCACGGAGGCTTACTAAAGCACTCTCACACAGACAAATGGAACTACTGCGTACAGGACACCATCCTGACAGTGGGCACTTCAGGAGCACAGAAAGACATTTTAATAAACCCCAGCTTGTAGGGTGGTTACATTTATATTTCCTGAAATTTTCTTTTGACCTTACCTTGTCTGCCACCTCTTTTGAGAACCATAGTGGTTTCCTCCTTTTCTTGCCTTTGCTTACCATTCTAATGCATTAATTGGTCACCTCCTCTATGGCTCCCATCAGGTTTTCTCATTGTTCATCAACTTCCCCATCTCCCTCTTCAGCAGGGCCTCCTTGATACCCATTCCCATTTTGTCAAAATACACCCCCTCAAAGTCTAAGGCACCTGCCTTAGTGTGGCTTGACTGTGTCTCTGTCTCTGTCTCCAGGTTAATACATACTATGTGGTGGTCGATGGATCCCAGCTGACCTTATTTTTTTTTTATTTTTATTGATTTAAACATTTGGTAACCGAGAATGACACACTGAGCCAAGGCTCGTTTCCAGGTGTGACCTGGGGGGAAGGGAACAAGGGAACAGATAAATAATACAGAAGAGTAAATAGTTCAAGGAAATCGAAGACAAATGCAGCGTTTACGTAATATAAACAGAGTATAATATTTCCAGTAATTACACGTAGTAACAAATCGAAGGGATCATGTCATACAGCAGTGGTTGCAAAGTATAAACAAAGTACATCAATTCCAGAGTTTACACAACGTGCACTATGTACAGCAGACTGGAGATAAAATAAAAAATGCAAACAGACAATACTATAGTTGCTATGCAATGTTGTGAGAGCACACAGGGAAGGGGAGAAGGTGAAGGAGAGATTTGGTAGTGTAGTGAGAGGGAGAGTTGCATAAGAGAGGGAGTTGAGAGTTCCATAGGGAGGGGAGGTGGAAGTTGAAAGCAGCTTTGCCTATGTTAGAAGATGGGGTGTGGAGAGCAAAGGTGCGAGAGTCTCTTGAGCATAGAGAGTAGTTTGAGTCAGCAGCTGGAGACAAGGTGGCTGAGATGTAAGATGGGAGTTGGTTAAGCCAGAACTTGGAGATGAAAGATAAGGAGTGGATGTGGTACCTGTGGTTGAGCGGAGGTAGGTCCAGGTTGAACAGTATCGAGCAATGGTTGGTCCTGTAAGGGGAATTAGATGCAAAGCGACAGAAAGCATAATAGAGATAGTCAAGACAGGATAGTGCTGAGGATGGCGCAGTGCAGTATACAGTGCCGGCATAGTATATTACTGGTAATATCATCTTGGTCAGGAGCTCCCGACATATAGGCAGGGATAGGGAGTCCCTGTTCTGGTACAGGATTCCAAGCTTTGGGTAGAGTTTAGAGGTTAGATAGTCAATGTGCACTGTGAAGCTTAATTGAGGATCTAACCAGACGCCAAGGTATTTGTAGGAGTGTACTTCTTTAAGAGGAGTGCCATCAAGGGAGGATTTCAGGTGCTTTAGCTAACCTTTGCGAGGTACCGAAGGTCATGGAAACAGTTTTAGTTGTGTTTAGTTTGAGTTGCTGTGAGTTGAGCCAGGACTGAACAGAGTGAAAGTCTTTCTGCAGGGTACAATGGATAGTGGCAAGGTCAGGGCCAGATGTGAATAGAATTGTATCGTCCGCATACATATGGATGAGGGATGTAGAGCAGGCAGATGGGAGGTTATTTATGAAAATGGAGAACAATAGGGAACCACGTATGGATCCTTGGGGGATGCCAGATAGGATAGTGCCAAGGGAGGATGAGTAGCTCACTGTCTTTACTGATTGCTGCCGGTCAAATTTTTTTTTTTTATTTAGTTGTTTAACCAGGCATAGCACTCTAAGCTGAACGCTTTTTTACAGGAGTGACCTGGGAGCACAAGGAGGTTAAGTGACTTGCTCAGGGTCACACAGTATACAAGTGGAAGATGTGGGATTCAAACCCAGGTCTGGTTTGCTGGATGTCACCAGATTTGCAGCTCAGAGCCTTAGACCACTGCGCTATACTGCCTTGATAAATAAGTAGGATTTTAACCAGTTTAAGATGGGAGAGGTGAGTCCAGCATCCTCGAGCGAGTTAAGGAGAAGGGGGTAAGAGACTGAATCAAAGGCCTTGGTCAGGTCGATGAACACTGAGGCGGTGAGGTGACCTTTGTCAGCAGCAGATTGGATGTGATTAGTGACATGGAGAAGGGAAGATAAAGTGGAATGGTTCTTTCTGAAACCAGATTGGTACGGAAAGAGGAAATTTGAGGAGGAGAGAAAGTCGGATAATCTGGTATTTACGAGACACTCCTGTAATTTGGCTAAGGCAGGGAAGAGGGAGATGGGGCGATAGTTCCCAAGGGAGGCTGGGTCACCACCTTTGTACAGTGGGATGTTGCAATCTGACTTCCAGACTCTTGGAACTATTTCAGAGGCGAAATACAGGTTTATGATTAAGGTAAGGGGGTTGGTGATGCCAGGCGCAGAGAGGCAAAGGAGGCTAGGATGCATACCATCAGGGTTGGATTGGGATGCATTGAGGAAGAGGAGGGCATCCATTACTTTGGAGGTGGAGGTAGGGGCTAGATGGAGTTTCTCATTTGTAAGGCCTGTTGGAGTTTGAGTGCAGGCGTGTGGAGGGGTAACAGCAGGGTCAGGGGAAGCACAGGAGGTGAAGAAAGTATTGAGCTTTTCTGTGATCTGGGAGGGATCTGATAGCTTGATGCCCTCATGCTTAAGGGTTGGAGTACTAGCCTGTTGTGAGGGGTCCACAGCGGAGTGGACACTATTTCAGAAAGAGGAGGGGTGTGCAGAGTTTAACTGGTGTTCAAAGTAGTTGGTCTTAGCAAGGTGAATAGCTTTAGCACATGCTTTCCTCACTGTGTTGATTTCTTATCTGGCAACAGGTGTTTGGGAGGTTTTGAAAATGGACCAGGCTTTAGCCCCAGCTTTGCAGAGGGTGACTACAGGGGCAGTAATCCAGGGGTGGTGCTGTTTCCTGACCCTAGCTTTTTTGACAGGAGCATGGTAGTCCCAGACATTACTGAAGATAGCAGAGAAGTGGGCAAGAGCAGTGTTGACATTATTCGTAGAGTAACCTGGAACCCAGTTCACTTGCAATAAGTCAGAGGACAGCATTTGTATCAAGTGAATTTAGTGGGCAAGTTTCTATATATGTTGGTGCCGACCTGGGGAGGTTAGTTTTTCTGACACAGAAAGTGATGCAGTGGTCACTTAGGGCTGAGTCAAGTACACCAGCTGAAGATATCCGGTGAGGCTGGGATAAGAGTATCCAATCAATAAGGGAGTGGTTTGGGGAATGTGGGTTACAGTATGTCAGTTGGGTGATTAACTGGGTGAGATTTAAGGATTCCAATTTGATAGTGGTGGACTTAGATGACGGAGACAGTCAGTCGAGGTTGTAGTCACCCAGTAAGATAAGTTCACCTGATTGAGCTAATGGGGGAACAGTAGAGATGCATGTTGTGAGGGCATCTTGCGTTAGTCTAGGTGAGGCATAAACAACCCCTGTGAAGGTAGGGAGGGTTTGGGGTAGGGAGAGTTTGATCAACAGCAACTTGTGAGATATCAGGCAGCTTTCAGCTTTTATTACTGAGACATGGAAGTGCTGCCTTATGATCATGGCTACGCCACCACCTCTTTTGCCGTGATCTTGCCAAATGGTGAGATAACCCGGGAAGGATATAGATGGGTCAGAAGTTTTGGCTGAAAGCCAGGTTTCTGATAAGCACAGTATGGTGGGGGCATTCTGTGTTATCCAACATTTTAGCAGGTCTATTTTAGGGAAGAGGCACCTGATGTTGATGTGCATTATCTTTAGTTTTTTAATGGCAGATAATTAGTTATGTGTGGTAGGAGAGCCGGGGTTCCTTTCTACATCCCCAGCTATCCTAATCATGTAACCATCTCCCCATACAGGCCTGCATCCTCCCAGATGGACTGCCAGATCCCAATGTAGCCAAAACCTTGCTCTCTGCACCAGTTCTTTAGCCAAGCATTAAAGTTCTTGGTGCAGAGATCCCTAGGCCCTTTGCCTTGGACAGGCAGCACCTCCAAGAAGGTCACAGAGTTTGTTACCTGCCCCAGGACTCTCCCCAGTTCCCCAAACTCCCTCTGCACCCTTGCTAACTCTGTCTTGTTCCCAGATAGGTCATTTGTCCTTCCCCCTCCTTGCTATTGCCCTAGCGATCCCCTGGATCTGCTTTCCATCCCTCTGAACCGAGCTTCCCAGCATACACTTTACCTCCCTTCCCTCCCCTTCCCTCCCCTTTTCTTGCTGCTTCTAGTTCTACTCCCTGGACAATGGAGTCCCCCACCAGGAGTATCTTCCTCTTCTCTTAGGGTCCTCCACCATCTGCCCTTGGGGTTTTTCTTCAGAGACCCTGCCCATCTTCCTTCTGTGCAACATTGGGTGACCCTTGGGGGCCTTCCTGTTCCTCAAGCACAGTGTAGAAGTTCCTTAGTCAAACCAGCTTGGGGATGTATCTCTGCCCCACCTCCCTTACCCTGCCCAAGCCCACCATAGTCCAACCACACCTTCTGCTGGGCAGCCTTTGAGGCAATGGGTGTGGGTATGTAGGCCTCTCGGTGAGGGTGAGGGGGTTCCCAAATCCTAGCCAACTTGGCCCGGATGCTGGCAACCTCCTCCCTCAGCCCAGAGAGAAGCCTGCAGAATGGGCAGCACCACAGTATCCAGAAGGTTTTCCTAAATACTGCTGCTCCACAACCACTGCACTGTACCACTCCCATCAGTTCCACCTCCTTCTTCATTGTTTCTACCCTCCTGGTATGCTTAAGGCTAAGACTATTAATGTCTCCTGACTCTGTTTAGCCAACTTTTATTACAGGGGCCCCTTTTATTTGCATCCTGTCCTTTGTCTCTTCTGTTGCTCCCTGCCTCCCTTTCTACTATTCCATAGGCCCCTTTAATTTGTATTATGCCCTTTGTCTCTTCTGTTACTTCCTGCCTCCCTTTCTACTATCCTAGGCGCTATACCTCTTTCCTGTTTCCAACAGGAAGTAGCCAGGACCGAGCCAGCTAGACCCTGTAAATGTAGACTAGCTCGGGTGGGTAGGAAGGTGTTAGGGTTGAGAGGGTCCTTCCCTTCTGCAAAAAAGAGAACAACAAAACCCAGCCAAACAAGCCAATAAGATTAGAGAGTGAAATCAACAACAAAACCATCCCCCCAAAAAATCAACTAGCCTGCAACGCCAGTCTGTGTAATCCAGAACAGTACAGTTAGTTAATATTTAGTTATCTTTTGTTAATCCCACAAACCACAGTCCTGCACCTTGAATCCCCAAGTCCTCTGCCCCGTTACCCCTCACCAGCGGACAGTATTATGGACTGCATGGCAAGCTCCTTACAGATCAATTTAAACCCCTATTGTCCTCACCAAATCTTGGCACCCTTTTTCTGTGGTTCCTGATTTGCTGTTGTCCTACCATTTGTACTTCTGTGTGGTCCCATTCCCTGGTTCAACCTCTGTGCCACATTTTCCCACTAAACAATCAGCTTCCCTAACTTGCTAAAAAAGGAGAATGCAAATCCAGCAGAGTCTCTCTGATCCTTCTGTAAGCAGACGCTGCAGGGAAAAATAAACAGTTAAACCCCTACAGGGTCACACTCATTCACCATTCCTCCTCCAAGTGAATGCTGCAAGTGAAAAAGATATTCAACAAGTTATTTAAAATAGGAATTCACACTGCCTTCTCCTGCTAACTGATGCTGTCAGGGGAAAATGTATTTAAACAATTAGCTAAAGCTGTAAGTCACACTGTCTACCCAATCAACAAGTAGATGCCACAATTCCTCCTCAAACCTCCTACCCCCGAATTCTGCACTAAGTGTTAGAAAACAAGTAATAACCCCACAAACTGGAGTCCTACGACCTGAATCCCTGAGACCTCTGCCCCACTACTCTCACCAGTGGACAGTATTATCATGGGGTTCCACCTTAATGATTGGTGATTTGGCTTGCTCACATTAGAATTCCAATCTGTTAAATAAGAAGATTATTTTTTCATGGTGTTAAAAGTAAGAAAATAGCCAATTCAGGCTGTTAAAAATGTTTTATTTCCCAGATGTGCCATGCTGGGTGTGTGTGTGCACTGGATTCTGTTTGCTTGGCATGCAGTAGGTGCAGTAGCATGGGGCATGCACCATGGTTTGTAGTTGGGAGCAGGCTGGGAATGACTCTACTTATGGCCAGAGCAGCGTTTATTAGAGGAGCACAGTGTGAAATCTGTGGGACCTGTAAGAACTGTTTAGAACAGTGGCAGCATGGAGAGCCTTGAAACAGGGTATCTGCAGTCCTTTTTCAGTGGTTTGGTAGTGTGGGTTTCTGCAGGTAGCATGCTGGGGGGGAAGGTGGCTGTTGTATACGTTATAAAGGGGCTTGTTACATGTGTCTTCATGGGACTTGTTAGATGTGTTATTAAGGGCTTGTGATGTGTTATTAGGGTATTTTGCAGTGAGTTGGATATTAATGTGTTATTAAGATGTTAATAACACATTAACACAATGTTGTTAGCTAATCAGGGTCATAATACCCTAACTGGCTACCATCATATATGGGGAACTATATAATGGCTTTTTTAATGGGGACAAGGGCCAAACCATGCCTTATATAATGTATATCTATCTATCTATCTATCTATCTATCTATCTATCTATCTATCTATCTATCTATCTATTATGGTAGCATGGTAGTGCTACCATAGTTAGGGCTGAGGAGCCATTTACATGTCAAACCTAAAATTTTGCACCTTAATAGCTTTGCAACCATTCAACAGATTTGCCTGAAATTTGGAATACACGATCAAGAACCATACTTCTTGGGATCTGCCAACTTTTGTACTGTTCACATACACAGCAGCGGAGTAATTAAGCGTGATCTGCATGCGCATTTACGCTTTTTTGGAATTCTTTGCTCGTCTCTGCAGGTCGCACGGTTTGCATGACTGGTCCGAAATCATCAGGGAACGTGTGGCCAGGGATCCTGATGTGCCTTTTGAGGATTTCGTGAAAAAATATAGAAAGGTTCAAAAGTTATTCAAAAAACAATTTCCCATTATAAGTCAATGGGAAAAGTTAACAAAAAGTTCGACAGTGTCGTAAATGCAGTTTTTGCTTTTGCAAATGGCCCTTTTACTGTCTCAAATCTGCCATTTTTTTTTCAGTTGGTCATCAGAAAAATGCTTGGTATTTAAATTTGGGACCTTCTAGCAACCTAATTCTTTTTGTATTCACCTAGTCGGAACCTGAGGTTGTTACGCATGTCTTTATTTTGGGGTAAAACACCCCAGAAATATGATTTTCAAATTTTTGGAAAAAGTACCTTCGCACTTGCGACACTGTCGAATGAATTTGAGGAAGCTTTCACAAAGTTCGACAGTACTTTTCCAGGCTGTGGGAAAATGACAGAAATTCTTTGCCACCCTGCTGCAAAAGAACGGTTTGGTCTTTTGGGCTGAAATTTGGAGGGAATGCAGCCAACATCTCATAGATGTGCCTTTTAGTATTTTGGTGAAAAAATATTACAGGGTAGCAAAGTTACAGCACTCCAAAGTTGACACTTTTTCTCATAGAATAACATTATGGCATCCGCCGCATTACAGGAATCCTTTGCTGCCCTGCTGCAAAATAACGGCATGGTCTTTTGGGTCAAAATTTGAAGAGAGGAAAGCCAACATCCCACAGATGTGCCTTTTAGTAATTTAGTGAACAAAATATCACAGGGAGCCAAAGTTATGGCACTCCAAACTTCTTTTTTTTCCCATAGGATAACATTATGGCGTTCGCTGCACCTTTCAGGGTCCGTATCTTGGAAACGGTGTGAAATATGGAATTTTCATTGGAAAATTACTTAGACCCCTAATTGGGCTAAGTTCAAAGCTAGCCAGAAAAGTCAAAAATCATATGACTTTTAAAATGTTTTTCTACGTCGTACGATTCCGGAGATATAAGCAATTTAGTGTTCCAACTCCTCATTTTCTGCTCCAAAACCCATTATTATGCATACATTCTTTGTACTCGCTGTCTTTCTCTATGCAGCTTTTGGGGAAAACCAGCCTGTGCTCTTATATTACTGTTACTCTTACTGCTTCTGCTTGCGGTTCCATAACCGTTTCACTTACTGTTCCCGTCTACGGCACCATGTACGTTACCCTTTGCATTTTCATTTGCATGTGCATTTGCATTATTATAACCAGTTGTGTTTACAGTACTGTTTATCTTTCTGTTTTGCTTTGCATCACCATGCTCATTACCATTTGCATTTGCGGGCACCGTGTTACTATGTGACAAGACATCATGTGGCGGGAACACGGGTCCAAAGAGCCCCATGCTCCTGCTGCCACATTACATTCACTATTTCTTGGTATCATTCTCAAAAAGAAGGGAAATTAGAGGCAAAAACTCCTTTTAATGCATCAGTTAGGGTTGTTCCACAGTGACAAAAGTGAGGAAATTCGATATTAAGGTTGAAAGCCCCTCTTGAACCCCCCCGCCCACACCCCCAACCAGCATCGGGGTACACATTGGGGTTGTTGGTCCTAACTTTCACCCCATTCTCCTGTACCTCTGCTTCTTCACACATCTGATGGGGTGAGAGTTAGGGCAAGCAACCCCAATGTGCACCCCAATGCCGGTTGGGGGTTGTGGGCAGGTAATCCAAGGGGTTTCAACCCTAACAGCAAATTTCTCACTTTTGTCACTGTGGAAACAACCCTAACTGATGCATTGAATGGAGTTTTTTATATATATATATATATATATATATATATATATATATATGGGTTTTATTTAACTCTAAAATTGATTAGTGTTTTGCTCATAAAGGTGCTAAATCTTTGTGAAAATACATAGCTCTTGCCTCACTGTGTTTAACAAACACAGCACTTCCAGAAAATCTATATAAATACTTTCTGTACAGTTAGTATCATCCCAAGAAAAAAACTGCTAATCAATTATTTAAAACCCTGATATATATATATATATATATATATACACATACATATATATACACACACATATACACACATATACTGTACATATACATATATTCTTCGCAAAAAATTTCATTAATGCACAGTTAGAGTTCAGGTTAATACCACAAAAGTAGGGAAATGTGGCATTAGGGTTTCCAACCCTAACTCTCCATCCCCATTCCCAAGAAGCAAAGGAAAAAAAAAATACTATTTTGGGTCTCCAGAGTCTTGACAAATCAGTGGTGGGGTCTTCCTTGTGGTTGTCAACCCTAATACTCACCCCTGCCCCCAGCTCATAGTCTCCTATCCAAAGCACACGATACAACTCCTAGTCAGTACCTCATAATAATACACTGTTCAAAGACAGAGAACTATGTCTTACCAGATGTTGCCAATACAATCTGTTGTAGCTTTCTTGATGCAGAGCCTGTGAGCCCTGTGTGAAGAAAATAGATCACATCTGATGTCATTTGTTCAGGGAATTAGGTGGGCATTATGGCTGATGACCCAAAGGAAGACCCCGCCACTGATTCATCAAGACAATGGAGACCCAACCCCCTGATGTTGTTTTTCTTTTTGCTTCTTGTGGGGTGGGGGTAGGGAATTAGGATTAGAAACCCTAACACTACATTTCCCTATTTTTGCGGTATTAACTTGAACACTGGCTGGTGCCCTAACAAACTTTTTTTTTGCAAAAAAAAATTACCTTTCTTTTAAAGATAGTAGAATCTTATATTGATTCACACAGGACCCTTTGGGACTTGAGTGAACAGATGCAGATGTACAGGGCCCTTTGGGCCCTGTGCCAAGGGAAGACTCTGTCCATCTACAGACATGCAGGGCCCTTTTGAGCCCTACACTTCCATGCAGCAATGAATGCCAAGACGTCATAAGGCTGTCTGGTGGGCTATGGAAGCAGAGGACCCACTGGTCTATCTACTTCCATGTGGCCACAGATACAGATGCATAGGGCAAAGAGTCCATTTGTCAGCCAATGCATAGGGCTCTCTGCCAACCACATATGCAGAGGTGCATAGCCCTATTCCCAGAGGACAGTTGTCTTCAGTATATGGTACCTGGGCTCATGCAAACAATGCTGCAGCTTTCATTCTCTGGCTGGGGGTGTCACATAACAGTGCCATCCCTCCACCCTCACCTCATCCAGCTGTGTCACTGATCTTGCCCCTGAATTCAGCTCAGAGGCACAAAGTCACAAAGTGTACTTGCTGGGGCCAAGATTAACACTGTACACAAAGTTTATTAAAATTATATATATATATATATATATATATTTATATATATATATATATATATATACACACACACAGTATATATATGTGTATTTATTCATTAAAAAAATCCATTTAATGCATCAGTTAGGGTTATTCACACAGTGACAAAAGCAAGGACATTCCAGTGTTAGGGTTGAAAGCCCCACTTGCACCACCCAGCCCCCCCAACTGGCATCAGGGTGTGCTTTGGGGTAGTGGCCCTAACTCTCACCCCATCACATACCAGCTGAGGTATAGTAGACTGGGGTGAGAGCTAGGACCAATGACCCCAACTCACACCCTGATGCCAGCCGGGGGGGGCTGGCTGGGGGGTGCAATGGGGGTTTTCAACTCTAACACCAAATTTCTTCACTTTTGTTGCTGTGGAACAACCCTAACTGCTGCATTAAACAGAGTTTCTTGACATGAATTTCCCTTCTTTTTGAGAATGAGGACTATAAATAGTGAATGCACGGCAGTGGTGGGAGAACGGACCCTTTGGGCCCGCGCTCCCACCACATGATGTCTTCTGACATAGAAACAGTAAGTGCAACATAAATGCAAGCACTAATGGTTACGCACATGGTGATGGAAATGTAAATGGTAAAGCAAACGTTAATAGAAACACAAGCTCAAAGTGATGCCAAAGCAAACAGTGACACAAACGGAGAAGTAAGTGCATACAGAAATGCAACTGGTAATGCGCATGGTCATGGTACCTCTATTGTAAATGCTAATGTTAACTGTTACAGCAGCAATAATGCCAAAGGGAACAGAAACGGAAATGCAAATGCAAGTGCGTACAGAAAAGCAAAGTGTAATGCGCCCGGTCATGGTACTGCAATTGTTAACGCAAATGGTAACAGTAACAGCAAAAATAATGTCAAAGAAAACAGAAACACAAATGCAAGCGCATACGGAAATGCAAACTGTAACATGCACGGTCACGGTATTGCAGTTGTAAATGCAAATGGTAATTGTAACAGCTAAAATAATGCAAAAGGAGACAGAAATGGAAAAGCAAACACAAGCGCATACAGAAACACAAACCATTACATGCACGGTCACTGTACCGCAATTGTAAATGCAAATGGTAACTGTAACAGCAACGTTAATGCCAAAGGAAACAGAAATTAAGTGCATGCATAAACGCAGACCATAATGGGCACGGTCACAGTACCGCAATTGTAAATGGAAATGGTAACAGTAACAGCAACAATAACACCAAAGGAAACACAAACGTAAACCAAGTGCATATGGAAATGCAAACTGTAACATGCACAGGCACAGGAATGCAATTAGAAATGCAAATGGTAATGGTAACAACAATGATGACGCAAAATGAAAGACAAATGCAAACACAAACGCAAACGGAAGGGAGGCCGTAACACAAATGGTAATGCACATGGTGACGCAAAGTGAAATGCAAACAGAAACAGTACTGTAGACACAAATGGTAAGAGTAATGCAAATGCAAGCCCAAAGAGAAATGCAAAGGGTAACGCACACAGTGGCGTACAAGGGAACGCTAACACAAATGGGTACGGAAACACAAGTGGAAACACTACATGTAACAGTAACTGGAGTGCACACCCTGGTTTTCCCCAACAGCTGCATAGAGAAACACAGTGAGTACAAAGAATGTATGCATAATAATGGGGCTCTGAGCAGAAAATGAGGAGCTGGAATATTAAATTGCTCATATCTCAGGAACCGTATGACATAGAAAAAATGTTTTAATTTCGTATGAATTATGACTTTCCTGGCTAGTTTTGTACTTAGTGCCTATCTGGGGGGCTAAGCACTTTTCCAATGAAAAGTTCGTATTTTGTACCGTTTCCGAGATACGGGCCCCGAAAGGCACGGCAGATGCCGCAATGTTAGTCTATGGGAAAAAGCATCAACTTTGGAGTACCGTAACTTTGCATCCCTGCAATATTTTTTCATCAAACCACCGAAAGGCTCATCTGTGAGATGTTGGCTTTCTTCCCTCCAACTTTCAGCCCAAAAAAAACAAACTGTTGTTTTGCAGCAGGGTGGCAAACAATTCCTGTCATTTTGGACATAGTGTTGCAAAGTAGTGTCGTGATTTATGATACTTTCACAAAAAAAATCACGAAAGTGTAGCAGGTGCAACATGACTCTGTGTCATTACTTTTCCCAAAAATTTCAAAAACATATTTCTGGGGTGTTTAACCCCAAAATAAAGACATGCCTAGCATCCTCAGGGCTCGATTGGGTAAACACAAAAACTACTGTGTCCCTAGATGGTCCCAATTTTAAATGGCAAGCATTTCTGTGATCAGTACCTGAAAAAAAAATGGCTGACTCACTACAGTTTTCAGACCAGTCATGCAAAGCGTGCGACCTGTAGGCATGAGCAAAGAATGCACAAAAAAAGGTAAATGTGTCCTGGAATGTCTCTTAATAACTCCGCAGCTGTATATCTAACTGGTATAAAAGTTTTCAGATCCCAAGATCTATGGTTACACCCCCTGCCTGCCAAATTTCAGGCAAACCCATTGAATGGTGGCAAGGTTATTAAGATGCAAAGTTTCACCATTTAGCATTTAATGGGGTTCTCAACCCTAACTATGGAAGCACTACCGAGCTACTATAGTATATATTTTTTATTTAGACCCCAAATTTTCAAGATAGTCATTTTATGACTCCCTTTATAAACATGACATGTAGCATTTACTGTATATTGGCTAAAATGTTATTTTGCTCCAGAAGTGCGAAATCACATCTCATCCAGGATTTAAAAAAATGACACCTGTCATATTTATGAGGTGGTATGAAAAAATGGCTTTGTTGAAAGTGTGGAGTCAAAATTTTGAAAATTAGCAAAGTTATGAGTGAATGCTGAAATACAGCCATGTACAATCATAACATGGTCAATTTTCCATATCTGTGCACCAAAGTTTCATCACAGCCTCCTTATTACCCCATCTCATGAACCTGGTAGGTGAACATTTTAAAATCCCTGCTGAAATGTCATTCTGCACCATCAAAACCTCATTCCACACCAGAGGTGTGAAAACACATTTTGGCCAGGCTTTGAAAAATTACAGCTCTCATGGTAATGAGGCGGTGTGAAAAATGGCTATGTTGAAAATTTGGGCTCAAAATAATTAAAATTACCACAGTTATAGGTGAGCATAGAAAAATTTCAACATATGCTCATATCTTTGACATCTTTACGGATTCTGGCCTCAAATGGGGAGATCACGTGATGCCTCAAGCTGTGTAGATGCTTCTCTTGAGCGCTCCTGCTATCCCTCCTTTAATCCTCCATATAAACTTTCTACAGTGGTTCAAACTACTCACTTTTACAATTTATTGGAGTGCTGCAATTCTAGTCTGTGACAATCTGAAGAATTTGGTGGTTTTGCACTAGTTATGGAGGCAGAAATGCAAGCGGCCCCACTGCATCACACACCACCAGTTACTCCTGAGAAAACTGCCAAAAAGGTGAAGGCCCAACCTACTTCGGCAAATAAGAGACTCACTACAACTGCTGAACTGACTCCTCTTTCTCTGGAGTGGTTCTTAGAAGAATTACGACCCTTCAGAGATGAGGTCCGATCCTTAACCAAGGAAGTCAAAGTGATAACTGGCAAATTAGTGGACATAGCTCAATGCACAGGGGATTGCGAGGTATGGCTAATTTCTGTGGAAGAAAAGCTGGAGAAAGTCAACCTGGCCATGGTAATTGTCAGACAATGAGTGATAAAACTGGAATCCAAGGTCGAAGACCTCGAAGGGAGGAGTTGCCAAAACAATGTTGTGGTCATTGGGCTGTTGGAAAGGGAAGAGGGTTCCAATGCGGTAGTATTTGCACAAAAACTAGTGCAGAAAATAGCAAGCCCCTCTCCCTTCGGCTTGGAGTACATCATGGAGCGGGCTTATTGAGCTCTAAGGCCCATGCCACCAACAGGGGCCCTCCTAGGACATTCATCTTCAAGTTCTTAAATTATCAAGAGCACCATCACTTGCTGGCTAAAGTCAAGGAACTGAAAGACGTACTCTGGGAGGGCTCCCCAATCCATATTACTCAAGATCTCCCCCCAACTGTGAGGCAGAAGAGATCTGAATATCACAATGTAGTGACAAAGCTGCACACAGCAAACATTCATTTTTGGATGTTATACCCAGTTATTCTGCAAGTTTCCATTGATGGAAGTGGCTCCTTTTAAAAGATCCAAAATCTGCAGACCTCAAGCTGCAGGAAATTGCTTCCAAACCTCTTCACGAATGGGTGAGTGGCTAATAGTGACTGAAGGGGGATTACAGTTAAAAGTGCCCTGTTTAATCGTAGGGAATGTTTGAGCTATCCTGTAATGGAATCTTAAGGACACTGTTGTACGATGTTTCGTCTCCATACTGTTAGTGCAGGATTTAACTGACAGCACTAAATATTTGAGACAATATGCATCAATCAAGATTGTTTTTGCTTGTTTCAATTTAAGGGTTGTGTTTATATTTTGGGACTAAACAAATAAATGCCCTTTTCCTCTTCTTATTGGCAGGGCAAATATAGTATTTCTGCAGACAAGATAAAGCTAGTTTATAGTTTATGTTGCTTTTCTGGACATAAACACTCATGGAGAGCGTATCGCACTAGAATGAAGGCAATACTGTGGGGTTTGGGACATTTTTAGTTTAAAGTCTGATATTTTGTACAACAAGTCTAATTTCGATCCACAAGATGTTATAGAGAGAACCGAATGATATGATGGTGCAGCGGATTATTATGGGGCGAGAAAGGGCTTTTTCTCTAGTTCATTTTGGCTTTTTTCCTTATATCTTTAAATATTTTGTCTAATTCTGTCAAAGAAAGACAGGAATGGTTAAGTTGCTGTCAACCCTCACATATCCGAGGTTCACTAGAAGGGGAAATGATTCAATGTTAAAGAGTTTGGAGATCTTCCCAGTTGTACTGATATTGGGGAAGCTACTTCTTTTTTGTTTTTTTCTGAATGTGTAGCATTTATGATATTGTTCAATTTAGGGGAAAACTAGGAGGGTGGGAGGTGGGAAGAGACGTAGCTGCCCAGTGGTAGATATTGCATACTGTAGAGCTTATGAGTGGAGGAAGGAAGGTCCTCCTGATGGAACTCTATTAAGCTACTGGTCTGACAGGAAGATTGTAACTATTGATGGGTTCATGGAGGGAATAGGGGTATTTGGGATGGTAAGAAAAAGTCTGGGGTATTGGGGGGAGAGTACTTCACATGGGGTCGGGGAAGGGGGTTGGGTCAGCTTGGCACAAGGGATAGTTGGTTGGTTACCTATGGGGATCTATGGTGTCAATTGATTTTAATGGTTGCTCAAATAGAGCATGGCAGGCATTAAAAAATGTGTGTCCTGGAATGTACGTGGGCTCTGTACTAAACTTAAACGGTACCTGGGGTTGAAGCGCATCAATTTGCTTAGAGGAGGCCTTATGTTTCTTCAAGAGACCCACCTGTTGGAAGCAGAAGGTGCTCTCCTTCACAGACAATGTGTTGGATAGGTTTTTAATGCAGAGGACAGTTCACAGAGTTGGGGGGGTAGCTATTTTAGTAACCAGGAACATACCTTTTAAATCCGAACAGGTTACTTGTGACCCACAGGGCTGATATTTATTTGTAAAAGGAACTTTAAAGAGAAACTCCGTGGTGTTGGGTTGTGTCTATGGTCCCAAACACAACTCTCTCTTATTTTTAACAGACCTGTTAAAGATACTGGCACCTTATACTACCTGCCCTTACATTATAGGGGGAATGGAATTTACCCTTTTCACTGGAAAGAGGCAAATCAAACCCTAAGAGACAAGGCCTCTCCCCTGCACAACGTGGTCTTAAGGAAATGATGGATCACCTGGGGCTGGTAGATCCCTGGAGAACATTATATCCCACCTTAAAGGAATTAATCTTCCACTCCAGTGTTCACGGGACCTCTTCCTGGATTGACTATTTTTTAATCAGCCAATCACTTCTGCACTGCATGGGGTAGTGTCAGCAGGGATAACTTCAGGGGTAATTTCAGATCACTCGGTAGTAAACTGCGATCTAATGTTAACACTGGGTGCATCACCAGATTCACTATGGAAGTTAAACAATCAACTTCTTAAATAACCTGAAACTAGAGAGATTATCACTCAGGAATTAGAGAAGTGCACCAAAATCAATTGGAACCCCACATCCAGACCAGATCTTGCATGGGGAGCTATGAAATGTATACTTTGTGGGGTATTCATTAGAGTGGCCTCCAGCTGGAAGAGGGAACGGGAACAAAAAGCCCTCTCCCTATTATCTAGAATATGTACTCTGGAGGCTTCCCTGTCTCCCACCACTTCTGCAGCTGACAGGCAGTTACTGCTGGGGTTAAGGGATCAATACAGCTCACTCCTTTGGGAGAAAGCCGAATATGCCATTTTAAAGACTGGAGTAAAATATAGTGATAACAGGGAAAAGGCAGGACATCTTCTGGCATTAAGGCTGAAAACAGTAGAATCCTCCAGAATTGTTCCGAGTATTAGATCTCAACATATCAGTGATCTTTGCCTAGCTCCCGAAGATATTACTGCTGAATTTGCAGCATACTATAAGGACCTACATAGAAACATAGAATTTGATGGCAGATAAGGACCGCTTGGCCCACCCAGTCTGCCCATTTCCCTGCCTACTGGATAAGCTGCAGATCCTAGTTAACCAGCAGCCTACTTCTTCCTACTCCCATCCCCTAGAATTGCCTTATGACTGTCCCATGCATGCTTGAATTCCACCACTGTTTCTGACTCCACGACCTCCTCCGAAAGTCCGTTCCATGCATCCACAACCCTTTCTGTGAAAAAATACTTCCTTAAATTACCTCTGAGCCGCCCCCCCCTCTATCTTCAAATTGTGCCCCCTTGTTCTTGCACACCCCTTTTTTTGAAAGATGCTACCCTCTTGGACTTTGTTAATTCCCTTGAGGTACTTGAAAGTTTCTATCATGTCCCCTCTCCTCCTTTCCTCAAGGCTATACATATTAAGCTCCTTTAGTCTCTCTTCATATGTCTTCCGGTGCAGACCCTGCACCATTTTAGTTGCCCTCCTCTGGACAGCTTCCATCCTGTCTATGTCTTTGCGAAGACTGGGTCTCCAGAACTGCACGCAGTACTCCAGATGGGGTCTGACCAGCTGTCTGTACAGAGGGATAATAACTTCCTATTTTCTACTGGTGATGCCTCTCCCTATGCATCCCAATATCCCACCAGCCCTCCTTGCTGCCCTCTCACATTGCTTGCCCACCTTTAGGTCATCTGATATGACTACCCCCAGGTCCCTTTCCATTTTTGTTGTTGTTAGTATCTCACCCCCCATTGTGTACTCTTCCCCTGGGTTTTTGTTTCCCAGGTGCATTACCTTGCACTTCTTAGCATTGAATCTAAGCTGCCATACATTTGACCATTCCTCTAACCTTGCCAAGTCCCTTTTCATCCTTTCCACCCCACCTTGTGCATCAACTCTGTTGCAGATCTTTGTGTCATCTGCAAAGAGACATACTTTTCCTTCCAGTCCCTTTGTAATGTCGCTTATAAAGACATTGAAGAGGACTGGTCCTAATACTGAACCCTGCGGTACCCCACTAGTAACCCCCCTTTCATCAGAGTGGACTCCATTTACTGTTACTCTCTGTGTCCTATTTTCCAGCCAATTTTTCACCCAGGCTGTCATCTTGGGACCCACTCCCAGGCTAGCTAACTTGTATATTAATCTTTTGTGTGGGACTGTGTCAAATGCCTTGCTAAAGTCTAGGTAGGCCATGTCCACAACCCCTCCCTGATCTACTACTTTGGTCACCCAGTCAAAGAAATCTATCAGATTTGTCTGGCATGACCTTCCTGCTGTGAATCCATGCTGCCTTGGGTCCTGTGCCCCTCTGGCCTCTAGATACTCGACAATTCTTTCCTTCAGAAGTGATTCCATCATTTTCCCTACCACTGAGGTTAAACTAACAGGTCTGTAGTTTCCTGCTTCTGCCTTGGTCCCACTTTTGTGAAGGGGAATCACATCTGCCCTCCTCCAGTCCTCGGGTACCACCCCATCCTCCATGATTTGTTAAACAGGGTAGTCATTGGTGTCACTAATTCTACCCTTAGTTCTTTTAAATTCTGGGATGAATCCCATCAGGCCCCATTGCTTTGTCCACCTTCAGTTTTAAGAGTTCTTTCAGAACCCTTTCTTCTGTAAATGGGCTGGTATCAACTTCTGTATCCAGTGTGTTTCTACTGTTTGTTCTAGGTACCCCCTTCCTTTGTAAATACTGAGCAAAAATATTTGTTTAGTATCTCTGCCTTTTCACAGTCTCCCTCTGCCCACCCTCCCCCTTTATTAAGCCTCACTATCCCTCCCTTGGTCTTCCTTCACTCCCTGATGTACCTATAAAGGTTTTATCCCCTTCTTAACTGAGTTGGCTATCTTTCCTCAGTTTGGGCCTTTGCTGTTCTGACTGCCTTCCAGCTTCCTTTTGCTTTAACTGATACAGTTCTCTGTCCTGCTCCTTCTGTGATTCCTTGTACTTCCTGAAAGCTTTTTTTTCTTGAACCTTCACTGCCACTTCCTTTGAGAACCATAGTGGTTTCTTACATCGTTTAGTTTTGTTTATTTGCTTCACACAAAGGCTTGTTGCCTCTGTGATGGCAGTTTTATTATTCCTCATTGTTCTTCCACCCTCCTTCCTGCCCATTTGCTAGTGCATTCCTTAGGCACTTACCCATTTTAGCAAAGTCAGCCCTCTAAAGTTCAGTACCTTTGCCTTTGTATGGCTTGACTCTATTGCTGTGTTTATTGTGAACCATACTATTCGATGGTCGCTAGTTCCCAGATGGCTACCCACTTCTACATCTGTGATCCTCTCTTTATCTCCATTTGAGAGAACCAGGTCTAAGATTGCTCCCTCTCGAGTGAGCTCCAATGCTAGTTGTCTAAGGCATGCCCCCTGTAGTGCATCTAGAATAACCCCACTCTTCAAAGTGGCTGCGGCAACTGCACTCCTGTTAACATCTGGCATATTCAGATCACCCATCAGCAATATCTCCCCTTTTTTTGCCATACTAAGTATACTTTCTATAATTTCTTTGTCCATTTCCTCCCCCTGAGAAGGGGGTCTGTATATAACCCCTGTGCAGATTGTGGTGCCATTGCCGGTCTCCAAATTTACCCACAGTTCTTCTTCTTCTCCCTGTTTTCTCTTTTGTTCTGTTACTTTGATTCCTTCCCTTATGTAAAGAGCTACTCCTCCTCCTCCTCTTTTACCCTCTCTGTCTCTCCTGCAGATAGTGTATCCTGGTATGTTTATGTCCCAGTCATGGTTTTGTGCGAACCATGTTTCTGTGACTGCCATGATATCCAGATGTTCCTCCTCCATCAAGACCACTAATTCAGGAAGCTTGTTACTCAGACTACGTGCATTGGTACTCATTGCTTTCCATTTTTTGATGGCTTTACTTTCTGTTGCAGCATCCTCCACTGACCTTTCTACCTCGGTCTTTTTCCCATTTAGTACCCCGTTTTGTAGGGAGAGGCTGGGATTTTCCTGCTGCTTATCAGTTCCTCCCCTTGACTAGTTTAAAAGCTTGCCAATGAAGCATTTAAACTGATTGCTCAAAGAACTTGTTCCTTCCTGGACAGATGCAGACCATCCTGCCAGTATAGGCTGGTGTCCCTCCAGGTGGAACCCCAGCCCCAATGAAGCCAAACCCCTGTGCTCCACACCATTTTTTCAACCACTCATTAAACTGCATGGTGCAAAGTACCCTTGCCTCACTCATGCCATTTACAGGCAGCACTTCTGAGAAGGATACTGTGTGTGCTACTTGTCTTAGGCCCCTCCCCAGTTCTACAAAGTCCTTCTGCACTGCTCTAATCTCATGTTGAGCCAAGTCATTTGTCCCTAGGTGGACAATGACATCCAGCTCAGACTCCCGTGAAGCTGTTCTCGTGATCCTGAGGATGCGCTTCCTGTCCCTACAAGCCATGGCACCAGGCAGGCACTTTACTTCAGTTTTCCCTGCTCCCCCAGTTCTATCCCCCTAATAATTGAGTCCCCCACCAGGAGCTTCTTCCTTTCCTTTCCTTGTGGCATCCTCTGCCTCCTTCCTGTGGGCCTCCCTTGTGACAGGTGTCCTCAGCCTCCTTAATCTCCTCCGTGGGTGCATCCATAGGGGAGCTGTGCTCCCCCAGAATGGTGTATGGATTGTGGAGTGGAACAACTGACTGGGTGTGCCTCTGTTCCACCCTCTTCACCCTCTCTGATCCCACTGTGGTCCAACTGCTGTGCTTTCTTTGCAACCTCTGAGGTAGTGGTGGTGGCTCTGGTGCTCCCTGGATGGGGGGGGGGTTCCCTTCCTACCATCCAGTCTGGCCTGGGGAAGGTTCTCTTACTGCTGTCCAGTGTGGCCTGAAGACAGACAACTTCCTCCCTCAGGGCAGAGAGTTGTCTGCAAATAGGGCAGCATCTCAGCCTCCAGAAAGACTCCCGGAAGACTGCTGCCCCACAGCCATTACATTGCACTACTCCCCACATGACTATGTACTTTTTTTTTTTTTTGTGTCCTATATAAGTTCATGGCTAATAAACCCACTCCCATGGCGGTGGAACAATACCTCCTTTCACTAGGTCTCCCATCTTTCGCACAGACCCAACAAGAATCATTAGTCCTCCCTATTTCAGAGGGGGAAATCCAGTTGGCCATCTCCTCATTAGCAGCTGACAAGGCTCCAGGACTGGATGGGTATTCCCCTAATTTTTATAAAACCTTCAGTAAACAACTCACTCCCTGGTTATCCCTTCTCTTTGAATGGATGTTAGGTGGGAACCCCTAAGATAGCTCTCTACTGGAAGCTGTTATCGTAGTGTTGCATAAACAAGATAAAGATCCTGAACTGACAAGTAGTTACCATGCAATATCACTACTAAATTGTGATATTTAAATATTAGCCAAACTTCTTGCTAATAGACTCAAGGGAGTACTTCCTGACATCATTCATTCAGACCAAGTAGGTTTCATGTAGCAATGCCAGTTATCAGATCATTTTAGGAAGTTAGCGCACATCTTCTCCACGACCAGAGACTTGGATGTACTGGCTAGCCTGTTGTCTCTGGACGTGGAGAAGGCATTCGACTGTGTGGATTGGCAATTTTTATTTTTAACTATGCATAGTTTTGGTTTCCCATCTAAATTTATAGATTGGATCGCTTCTTTTTATCAGTGCCCCCCGGCGAGAATATATTGCAACGGCTTCCTCTCCAATAGATTTTCTCTATGATCAGGCACAAGACAGGGATGTCTCCTCTCTCTCCTACTGTTTAATATATACCTATAACTGTTATTGGTCAAGCTGAGGGCAAATGAAGGTGTACAGGGGATTTCCATAGGCACCCACACATTTAAGTTATCGGCTTATGCGGATGATGTGCTTCTTCGCCTGATTCATCCTGCCAAATCCTTTCCTACAGCTTTAAATATCATCACCGAGTTTGGGGCAGTCTGCAACTATAAAATTAATCTAAATAAATTGATTGTCTTCCCACTGAATTACAGATTTTTGAAGCAGGATATTTCTTCACTGGAGGTAAAATGGAGCTCTAAATATCTAAAATATTTGGGATTAATTCTCTCTAAGAATGATGCCTTAATGAAAAAGATGAACTTTGATACCCTTCTAGATACTATCCAGCAGGATTTCAAAAGATGGCAATCTCTTCTGATTTCTCTGTGGGGGAGGATTAGTATAATTAAATTGAACATCTTGCCTAGAATATTTTATGCCCTTAATATGTTAAATTTATGGTTACCCCAAAGTCATTTAAGACATCACATGCCCATATCTCCTCTTTTATTTTGGGAGGAAAACACCCCCCGATGAACTTATCTTAAATTAGCAGCATCCACTCAAGCTGGAGGTCTAAAACTACCACATTGTGGTATGTATTATTGGGCAAGTCAGGCAGTGCAGTATTTAAGATGGTTTATACTCCCAGAAGAGATTGCCTCTATGTTATACATACTGGAATGGTTACAGTTGGAAAGAAAGATAATTGATAATCTGAACATAAACAAGCAGGCCCTCATCTATGTTCCAATCAGAAGATCCCCCTCTGATTTAAATAATTCTCCTATGCTAGTATCCCTTTGAGCACATAGCCAACTATGTGCCTTCTTTAAATACTGGAATATTAAAGATCCTGGACAACCAATAGTTGGGAATCTGAACCTCCGACTTGGAGGTGAAATTATCTCCCCACACTGGTAACCCCACTTCACCAATGCAAGGGTTGGAGACTTGTTTACTGAGGGCTCATGTATGGACACAAGCACCATACTGGCTAGGTATTCCATAGACCGAAGACAGATTTTCAAGGTATGGCAACTTAGACATCTTTTGATAAAGATGTTTCCAGCCAATGGGAACCTCGATGGCAGCTGTGCCTGGATGGAGTCTCTAATTTTGTTATGTGGGAAGCCCCATGCAGTATCACAAATGTATTCCAGCCTCTGCACAAATATACTGGATACAGGCAGTGGGGTGCCTAGATACTGGAATTTATGTTTTCCAAACTCTACAGAAAGATGGGATTCAATCCACTTAGACTCCTTTAGAAATGTCTCCCAAGGTAGGTTGAAACTCACACAGTACAGAATATTGCATGATATGTACTGGACCCCCGTTATACTTGAAAAAATAGGTAGATCATCAGATGCTCTGTGTTTTAGATGTATAACATCTGTAGGAGATTTGCTCCATATATTCTGGGAATGCCCCTCGATCAAGAAATTATGGGAATTAATTAAGACCAGATCGGACCCCCTGTTAGGAATAAGAGAATTGTTTACACCAGAGGTATGTCTTTTGGGGGATTTCTCCACAATCCCAGTCAGAAACTGAAGATACCATATAGCTGTGAGGTTATCTTTTAAATTATTTTTGTTTTAATTGGGTTCACCACAACATAACCCAGATAGACCATCTTAGAGTAGCTGTTTCATTCCACTGGGGTGTCAAACATCGAGGCATACTGATGAGTCCTGGTAGGACAAAACATGTGTCTATGTCTTCTGTTGGCACACTTTGCAAACTGTATGAGAGGCCTTTTGGCACCATGTATTTCTGCTTAAAGTTGAACCAGCATGATATTCTGTGGTGATTTGCATATGTAGCCCATCATGCTTTGCATTGTGGAGGCATGTGTGATTTTGTATTTCTTTGAAACTTGGCTTCCCGGCCAAATGCCCTTTGGTGTAACCATTGCCTCAGTGCAGAAAATCGCCTTTCAGTCCAGATTTACCTCATTACTCAAGCTCTGAAAGAATTATTCCATTTCTCCTGTCATTGTACTTAACTCATTTGTACATATGTACTGGGTTATCATATACTCTTTTTGTATGATATGTGTCCTATGTGTCATATGTGTCCTGCTTAATCCTATAGTGTGTGTTCCTTCCCTATTTTTAATGTTTCTATATCTACACTTTTGTATTTGCATTTTATAATGTAACTACCATCCATTTTGTACACATGACTGTCTTGAAAACAGGATTGCAAGATCCTAATGACATTGTCCTGTATAAAAATAAAGTTTTGCCTACCTACCTACCTAATTCCACCACCATTGGCCATGAGGTGGTGTCCGAAAAAAGCCATGTTGAATGTTTGGTTCTTGACTCTGATTCAAAAAGTTCCAAATTTCCTGTTCCAAGATTCCTGACTCTGCTATCACCACCCCTGGGTACTCCCTTACCCATTAAGACCATGCCACGCATGATGGTGTCAAGATATACCTCTCTTTCTCCATTCAGTCTACTTAATTACTCTCTGTCTCCTCCCCTTCTGCATACAAACTCCTCCTCCTTAAACTTTCCTTCCCTTTCTCTGTTACTGTTTATGTTGCTGGCATCTATTGCTGTCCAGGGCTGTCCCCTTCATCTGTTATCAAGACCCTAACCACCATCTCTTTTCATGCCTCCTCTGGAGAACTTCTCCTCTTTAGGGATTTCAATATGGCAGTATAGCCTACAGGTTAAAGTAACGAGCTGTGAATGAGACTGGAACATCCAGCAGACCTGGGTTTGATTCCCACAACCTCCACTTTCATACTGTGCACCTTTGAGCAAGTCACTTAACCGCCCAGTGCTCCCAGGTCACCCCTGAAAACAGGCACTTGTGCTTTAGCCAGTTACCAAAGAATAAGAATAAAAACTCTAAATGTTGCCAAAATATTAAATCCCTGCATCGTACACAGCTTAATTCAGTCCCTACCCATCACAATTACAGATCCCTGAACCATTCTTTACTGGACTGGGTACTCAAATCATCCATACCATATCACTGATGCTGGCGCTCTCCCTGATGCACTCAGTGACCACCATATGGTCTACTGTTTGTGCAAAACTCATCGCCCCAGAGTCCTCCCCCCAAAAAATTATCCTTATCAGGTCCTTCAGGTTGTTGGACTTATCCTTATTACTTGCAGACCTGCTAACCACTGACGGGTCCTCTATCTCTATTGCCAGTAACATCAAAACAGCACTCAAATACTTTCACTCAAAATTCTTATCAGTCTGGGATCTGCATGCGCCCCTCCAGAAATCCAGTCTGAGGCTCTCACCTCCCCTGGATCTAAACAGAACTTTTGGCCTGCCTCCATAAACATGACTTGGCATGGAAGACTTACATGTCCACTGGCACACAGGTTGACCTTAACAGGCACCAAGCCCTGAAGAATATTTGTGCCAGATTCACCAGGCTTGCAAAGGCTGAGTTTTTTATCTACTCTTTCCAGAGCAATCTTAGTCACCCCTCTAAATTCTGGAAGGTCATCCATGCTCTCTTGTCCCCTCCTAACCAGTCCCTCCCCCAATTTTTAAGGTGGGAGACACCTTCATCTAAGACCCTCCTTTTGTGATCGCAGCATGCAACTCCTACTTCACCACTTGCACCTACTCACTCCTTTCTGCCTTCCCCTCTACCACCACCCCTCCTCACACCTCTTCTCCTTCTCATCAGTTACTCCTGAACTTCTTTAAGACCCCTCCTGGTCCTCAATCCTCAGAAAGGTGGGAGCACTGATGGGCTTAATCTCTAGTTCCTACTCTCAGCCCCTGCCATTGTATTTTGCATCTCCTCCCTTTTAAACCTCTCCTTCTCTCTTGCTTCTGTCCCAGATGCATGGAAGCATGTAATTGTTATTTCCCTTCCCAAAGGAGGGGATTTCTCCTCTTCTGGCAACTTCCACTCTATCTTCCTCATTCCCACCTTAACTAAACTCCAAGAGCACACAGTGTTGTATCAGCTCTCACCGTTCCTCGATTCCTCCTGCTTTTTTACCCCCTTCCAGTATGGTATCTGCAAATACCACTCCACCACTTCCTTCCTCCTCTAGCTCACTGACTCCATCCACACAGGCATGGATTAGGGCTTCCTCACCTTTACCATTGTTGTTGATTTAACTAAAGCTTTTGACACTGTTTGCAACTCTCTCCTCCCAGTCAAGCTGAAGTCAGCAGATCTCTCAGACTTCACAACAAGCTGGTTTTGCTCATATCTACTTTGTCCATCTTCCCCCCTCCCCACTTGCACTGGTGTCCCCCAAGGCTCTGTCCTTCACCTGCTACTGTTCTTCATATTCCTCAATGACCATTCTTCTGTCTGCTTATTTGTGTCCATCCACATGAATGCAGATGATACATTTCTGTTTGCTTCTGGGTCCTCCTCAGCTGAGTTAACAGCCGGACTCCAGCATGATTTCAACGCTATCCAGCAATGGTTCAGATCAAATCAGCAAACTCTAAATGCTAATAAAATGGTCTCCATATCATTTGGTACCAGACAGAAGCTCTCCAGGCTCCCATCCCTCCCCTCCTTCCATACCCTAGGTAAAGTCACAATTGATGATGTGTCCTCATTTAAGTACCTAGGAGTCTGGCTTGACTGACACCTTCACTTTTCACAGTATGTAGATGCTATTCATAAAAATCTTCACCCCAAGCTCAGCGCACTACACAGAAATAAAAGCTGCATCCCGTTCCCTGCCTGCTGAGATGTCATTACTAAAATGATCCCCCCATTATTGATTATGATGCCATTATTTGTGGTGATGCCCCCAAATTCACCCTTGCCAGACTGGACCCCCTCTTTCACTCATTCTGCTGTTTTGCCTCGGACTGCTCACCTTGCACTCACCATTGTACCTTGTACTCTGCACTCTCCTTCCCCTCACTGGCAGATCACTGCCTAATCCACTGTGCCTCTTATATCTCTAAATTCTATCTGACTTCTCTCCCACCCAACCTCAGCTCTATTCTTTCCCCTCTACTATCCTCACCATACATCTTCCATAACTCAGGTTATCATTCCCTCATGCTTCCCTCTCATAAATCCCTTGCTGGTCTGGCTACCTTTTCTTTCCACTTTCCTAAACTCTGGAATTGTCTTCCCCCAACCATTTGCTCTGCATCTTCCAAAAACTCTCTTTCCTCTCTACTCCATGTTTACACTCTTCCCTCATGTGAATGCCCTTAGTCTAAGCATTTCGCCATCCACTTTTCTCTCCTCTCCTTATTTTCTTCAACTCCTTGTCCTTCCCTATTTCAACTACTTCCCCATCACCTCTCCTTCACATCCTTCTCAATCTCCTGCCTCTCCAATCCTTTCCACAATGCACTCTTACCTTTCTCCTTTACACTCTTTCCCTTCCCTCATCTCTCCTCTTCCTCTGTTACCAACCTCCTCCCTTTATGCTCTCATCTCATTTACACCCTATCCCCTTCTACCCTTACTGACTTAGGTACCTTTCCCTGTTCCTCTACATTTCCTACAGAATATACCTCCCATCCTAGACTTTATATTTGTTACAGGGCATTTGATATGTATTATTCTTTGCATGTGCCTAGTTCACTCACACTCTTTATGTACATACCTGGCACTGTCTAATTTTATATCTCTTTATAACATTTTCTTTTACTGTGCAATCAATTTATTCTATTTTGTGCCCATATTCCTATTTCCCCTTCACCCCATGATGCATCTGGAAATGAACTATTTTTAGCTCAGCATGTCTTTTCTGGTGAAACTTTTCAAATAAATAAATACATTTGGGGTCAAAATGTGCAAAAATGACAAAGTTATGAATAAAAGTTCAAACCCACTGAAATACACTAAACTATACTTATTTTAGTGTCTCATACTGCAGTCACCTGTTCCAACTGCTAGACGTATCTTGGATCATAGAGTGGGTCTTCACCATGGGACATGTTCAAGTGAGTGAGGGTGTGTGCGGGGTGGCGGATGCTGAGTGGAAGGTTGGGGAGCAGAGTCAGATTGGTGAAGGACTGTTTTCTTTTTTGCAGGTAAAAAAATCAACAAGGGATGATGTCTTTCCTTTCAGGGGATAATTCTGACACAGGGGATTGGGAACCCTAGGGTCATACTACTGTTTGGCAGCACTGGGGTGGTGGGTACCCCATTGCCTCCATGTATATATTGGGAATGAGTGTGGGGGACCTGGAGGAGAGGGGTGTCAGCAGAAGTGGTATGGGGGTGGGCAGCTTGGTATTTTAATATAAACCCTGAGGGGGGGGCATGCAACCTGGAGGGGAAAGAAGTGGTGCTGGGGGTGGCCACCCTGGTCTGCATAATAAAACTATAGCTAGATATGTAAATAGACAGAAAAAGAGAGAGAGACAAACACACACACACACACACACACACACACACACACACACACATGGAATATGGGATTGCCATCCACTGTTTCAGCTGAAGCCAGCAGCATGACTTCCAGCTGTGGCATCAACATTCAAGAAAGTCCTGCTATTCTCATTTAGAGAACATGGATGAATGGATCCTTTTGCTAAGCTGCATGCCCTGGATTTTGAGGTGCCCAGAAAAAGTATTTTTGGCCATTATTTAAAAACAATAAAATAAACTTCTGAATCTAGTTAAATGAGTTCCATCTGACTAGGTTCAGGTGTTTTTTTTTTTAATAATACCAAGCTGCTATGTATTTTCCATGTTTATTGTTTTTAAATTATTGTAAGGTGTCTTGGTTTTAAGAAAGACGCCATATAAATAAAATTTCATTTCATTTCATTTTTTAGTTTGAAAGGAAAAAAACAAAGTGGTGGCTTTCACAACACACAAAAAAAAATGTGCTGTGTAAAGCAAGTGGAGAGAAACCAAAAATAGTGTTGCAACAAACAAGTGTTGGTGTTGTATCAGAACGTTATCCCAAAAACCCTACTGAGCATTCTCAGAACAAAAAAGAAACCTTTAATACTTAAAATTGTGGAACCATGTAATATTTATTCACAAAAGCTTCCAAAGGCACTAACTTAGTGCAGCATGCTTCCACCCTGAAAGGTTAGGGAAAAAAGTCCATTGTGTGTCAACTATACATGAGAGCAAACCCACATACCATGTTAAGTACAGGAAAAAAAGACTTGACATCTAAAGGAAAATGACATATATGGAACTCAGAAACTGCACAAGCTGCTATCTAACAAAACTTTCCACAGATTTAGACCTTGCCTCCTGGACAACACATGCACATTTTAGTTAATTTTGTCAAATGCTGCCACAGCTATTAAGGGTCCAAGAGTTGGGGCCTAGAAATTTGATCCAGTTTTGTCAATTTGGCCAAAACTTTGGCTCCCAATGCAATAACTGACATAGGGTAAAACAAGCCACAAATGGGGAAGGGGGTCTTGAGGTAGGCAAACACTATGAATTATGTAGCTTACTTGTGGCAAGTGCTGTTGATATGGATCTACAATGGATTAGTTTGCAGTTTTGTAAGAGTCTGCAAAACCCACAAAGACCACTGCAACCTGCGTGAGCAACAGTAATAGTAACTATTAATTTTTTACCTGAAGGAATATACCTTCCCCCCAGACTCTGAATCTATGCTTTGCCTTAGGCTAATTACTATATGTTCAATTGCAGCACCATCGAGTTTACAATGATATATTTATATTAGGACTATTATTTTATTTAATCTCTTCTATTATTTGGCATTTGTTATGAGAGTTCTATATTAGATAAATAATACTGTGATGAGAACAGTAATATAATATCAAATCTGTTGTCATTAATATTTATGTAATTTATTTCTATGGCAAAGAACCTTGATTGTTGATAATGAATGTTTTGTGTTTAAAAGAACTAGTCTACTTCTATGGTTTCTACTTAATACAATTTTATTATTACAGTATTTATTTCATTACATTTTTTAAATAAACAATGTTTCCCTGAGTTGCTATAAAGATCATAAATAATCCCATGTGTGACATTCAGGATAATGGATCATGGCAAGGACCAGGTAAAGGTCTGCCGATTGTGCACTTTGGATATCTGTTCTTATGGTGGCAGAAGCAGAGAAAGCTTTTTTCAGTAAACACCAGGCACGCTCACGGTCTGGGCCTGGCATGCCTGGACAATGATGATGGGATGTTGTATTTGTGCTTCTGTTCTTCATGGAAGAGTCTTTGAAAGCCAGTATCTATTACAAATGAAAATGGCTGAAGATTAAGAGTCATCTCCGCTCTGCAATGAGTTGTAAAATGAGTGCCAGGACATTGGCTCTTGTGCTTCTGCCGATACTGACAGAGCAACACAGCGGAGCATGACCCTGTGATATGAGTAACAAGACAATTTTTTATTGGAGTAGACGACAGTACTGTAATATATATTTTTTTATATTTTAAATGTATTTTTGTTAATATGACAAGAACACATGATTTCTGAATGAACCAGTGACAACACATGAAGATGACAATAAATAGCACTGTGTACAGTGCCTCAGGCAGACAGGCAATGGCCCATGCCCACAGTTTATGGGTGGCTCTGGTGGCACTAGCATGGCAGCTAATGTCATGTTGTTTGTAATTAACACATGGCAAGTCATAAAGATGATCAGGTACCCATGAAGTTTAAAGATATCACATTCTTTTTACAGTATCTAAAGAAAAGTGGAACATTTTAGCAGAACAGGAGAAAATGATGGATACTGTGCAATTCCTATTGTACCATCTCTGTGCAGTTTACAGGAAGGAAAAAAGGAGATGTCACCCACCCACCCAAGAAATGCATGATGGCCACTGGCCTGGTGGTGCTGAGGATTGAGGTGCTGGATGCAACACCTTGTGCCATGCCGATGACCCAAGTTTGGAAGCAGACTTGGGTCATTGGGGGTTGGTGGGGGAGGAGAGGATTGAGCATCTGGAGGACTGCTCTTTTCTCATGGGAGATATGGGGGTTTGCAGATTCTGGGCCTTGGTGTGGCAGCCTTCGGGAGCTCTGGCAGGGGATTGGCTGTGGCAGTGCTCCCATGAGCATGTACGGATGTATGCATGCTTGCACTGGTGTGCATTGCATGTCCAAACTGGTGGGAGAACAGAAAAACCCTGGATGCCTGGAAGGTGAAGGTGGGTTCAGTGAATGGCCCCCATGCCCATAGCTGGGTCTTTCCTGTCTGCATCTGGTTCTCCCACCACTCCCTGGTCACGCCACTAGATTCTAGGTAGAGCACCAGTAGGAGTCAGCGGTCCCAGTCCGAGGGGGGACTCAGAGCTGGGGGGATGGCCAGTGGAGCTGGAGTGGAGATGAGCCCAAACAAGAGGTATGACTGGGGATTTCAGGCAGGGTGGGAGCGGTCGAGCTGAGACACTACACTGGAGAGAGTCCAGGTGGAGCATAAGGAAATTGTACAAAAAAAAAAGAAAATGAAAAAGAAATGCATGAAGAGGAAAATAAGAGTCATGATGGAGAGCGGAGGAGGATGATGATGGAGAGGATGCACTGTTTTCTGAAGTCCAAGTCCTTTTATGGTTTCTCTTTTAATGTAATAATTATTAGTAGTTCTACTTTTTTAATTTGGCTTTATTTATATGCTGAGAAAATGTTACTTCAGTGTATTTGTGATGCTATTTTAAAATACTCCCAAACTGCAGAGGATCCATTTGTTTTTTAGGTCCAGTAGACCGGTAATTGTGGTGGGGGCCAGTGATACTTTGAGAGAGGAGTTGAGTGCTAGGGTGGTGATTGCAAGGTGATCTTTTTTGGGTAATTGTAGAATTATATACCTTTAGATTAGGACTACAAGTTCAAGTTTACCAAAGAATTGAACACCTTGAACTTCAGATGTTTGATTCTCCTGGATGGTGGAAAACATAAATAGGTGGACTTTTGGCTAGAGTGGTTCAACCTTGTCTAAATGATGTGGACCAGTTGAACCAATGCCACCCCTTACAACAAGGCACTAGATAAGGATGCCTCATTTCTCCTTTCCTCTTTAATCTCTATCTGAAACCTCTAATTAGATCCCTCCAAACAATACATGATATATCTGTGGGTAATGTCAGATATACTCTATTGGCCTATGCAGATGACTTACTACTGCACCTAGAGAATCCCAGCACTTCTATACCAGCAGCAATAGACATCATAGATAAATTCTCTCAGGTGACAGGGTATAAGTTAAACTTGGAGAAGTCTATGGTTATGCCATTAAATGTGCATGTTCAGAGACAAGGGATTGTGGATCTGGGTCTCACCTGGGAACCCAGGGCACTCACCTATTTAGGGATCAAAGTTTCTAGGTTAAAAATGTAATCTCTTTCCCATATCTCAAGCTGTACAGGTGGATCTACAGAGATGGAGATCCCTTCTGCTTTCTCTGTGGGGGCAAGTAAATGTGATCAAGATGAACAACTTACCCGGGATACTTTACTCACTGAGCATGGTGAGCCTGTATCTTCCCACTACTTGATTTGTCCATCTTCATTCTCCTTTTTCAGGCTTTCTATGGCTTGTTAAATTAGTCTGAAGGGCGTATCCAAAGTTGGCCCACTGGAAAGAGTCAGGTGGCCTAAGAATACCTAATTTCTTCCTGTACTATTGTGCCATACAATACTATAAAATATTCAGGTGGAACTCTGGTGCCACTGACCCCCAGATGGTTACTACATGCCACTCTGGCTTTCTTTAGAACAACACCTCTGTCAATCACAGGGTATTGACATAAGCAGCCTAGTATATGCCAGGCCTTCTGATCTCCCCAAATCCCTCTGTAATTCCCTGATACAGTGGTCCTTCAAAGCTCTTCATCAGATCTGCTCCCATCTGGGAATGGTGTTACATAAATATTTATCTCAACCCCTATTTGGAAACCCACATTTCAGGATAACAAACCATACAATTCCCCAGATCCTCTGCCCATCCCTTGTTAAGGCATCGATTTCATCTTTGGTTTCCCATGGAAGATTTAGTTCAGCTAAAGAAGTTCAGGAGAAATTCTCTATCCCAGTCTACCACACTTTTAAACATTTACAACTGAACAAATCAATCTCCTCATTCCTGGGCTCGTACCCATGGTCGGATTCTCCCAACCCATTGTTACACTCACTCATGGATATGGCCATTTTACCTCACCCGATATGCAAATTTTTTGATTTGTTACAATTCTATGATCCTGCCAGACCCCATGAAACTTGCATCTATTAAAAGAATGAACTGGATCTGAATTTGAGCAACAAAGAGTGGCAACAAGTCTGGTGATGCTTATATAAATACATAAAACAGGACCATCTCTGATTTCTGCAATCCCACATTTTACATAATCTTTACTTCTCCCCTACATGACTTCATAGGATATGCAGATCAGGGTCTTCGACTTGTATTAGATGTAGAATGTTTGAGAGCTCTCTAAAACACATCCTTCAGGACTGTGCCCTAGTAAACCCCTTTTGGCAAGCAATTAACTGTTAGGCTGCCAACAGAATTAGAACATATAGAAATTTTGGACTGATATATCAGTTCATGGCCATGCAAGGGTTAAGGGAGCTTTAGACTCTATTCTGAGCCTGGACTCTTATTTTACCCAATTACAAGGCATATGTTGGACTGCTGTAAAGTCTATATGTCGTTAATCTTAGGGGTCGCCAAACTCATTATTGTAAGACATTGGTTAGACCAAATTTGCCCCTCTCTAAAAGAATGGCACTCTGAAAAGCTTCAAGTCTTTGAGATGGAATGACATATTGCAAAACAAATGGACCGACAGGAGGTGTTCAACAGGAGGTGGGCCCCACTTGTGGCTCTATCACCTCTTAGAAACAGCACATATGATTTCTCTTAGATATGGGGAAAAGTGGGAAAGCAGCAATTCATAGGGAACGTGGTCTAGGAGATTCTTGAACAGAGCTGTGGTACTAGCCCCCATCTGCCTATCTTACATCAGGAGGTGTTCTTACGGATGAGCTTTCTGAACTCTTCTGTAATGCTAAAGGTGCTCAGTGGGGGTAGAGGTTGGGGAGGGAGGGAGGGAATGTGAGTAGTTAGATAGGATAAAGTTATGTATATTTTATGTAGCCATGCTGATGTTCATTATACATCTTGTAAACTGTTTGTTCTTACAAACCCATTGTTACAGCTTTCCTTACAGATGCATTAATGTCTTCACTGTGATGGGGGGAGCTGCTGAATGTAAATCTGTATTTTTCTTTCCTGTGAAAAGCATAATAAAGCATATTAAATTGAAAAAATGAAAAACGTATGTGACAACAAGATGTAATTCCACCTATTACATGATAAACGGCTGCTAGAACAACAAAAGATTATCCAACAGCATGCCATTGAGCATGGAATTGGCAATGAAGAGGTAAGCATCAGCCCATAGCAATGGTGCCTGGTGGAGACTCTCTGCTTTCTGCTGAAGCCCTTTGAGGAGGCTATAAGGGTGGTAAGTACTGATGAAGCAGGTCTAAGACAGATACACCCCCTCATTGCCCTCATTAACCTGTAACTTTTTCATATGAAAACTCAATATGAGGAAAAATGGGATACCACTGCTCTCAGTGTAGTAGAAAGGATAGGATCATGTTTCTGGAATAACACATGCATTCTAAAAATGCATACAGATGACCACTATGCCCTGGCCTCTCTTTTGGACCCTCAGATCAAAGACACATTTGAGACATTCTTTGATACGCAAGAATGCAGCGAGGATCAGCAGTCCTATAAAGCCTGGCTTATCCACCTGGTTTCTGTACATATTTTTCAAGTGATAGCTGATGTACAACTCCAACATCTTCCGTTAATCAGTTCTTTAGCCTATTGCATTCCACACTTCTGAGGGGCCACAAATCCCCAACCACTTTCACCCTCAAGGGTTGCAAAATAGTAGCTGAATGTCAAATCCAGGGAAACAAAATACTCAACTCTCACTGGTCCTGTCCCTGGAAATGGGCCAGAATTATTAAACCAACATACCAGAGGCAAAAACGTTAGCAAAAGCAATTGTGGAAATGCTAGCCACTGACTTACTGCCATTCTCCATTGTGAGCAACACTGGTTTTCTATCACTAATGCAAGTTTCAGTAAACCAAAAGAGATATTCAACCTGTGGAGGGTGTGCAGAGAAGGGCAACTAGGATGTTCAGGAGAATGAGGTGCAAGAGATAAGGGATATGAGGAAAGACTGAATGACTTAGATTTGTCAAGTTTGGAATTGAGAAGATTAAGGGGTGACCTGAGTCTATTATTTAAAGCTTTCCAAAACAAAGATCTTGGGGAGTGTCTAGGCCTAGATACAAGGGATACCACTTATGATGGTAGAAGACATACAATGCAGCTTAAAGGAGATCTGCCTGAAACATCCAGACAAGCAGCCTGGTTTACAGAGAAGGTGGTTAATATTTGGTTAATATGTGGAACTCACTCCCTACATGGTGTTATGTAAGACACTTGAGAATTTTAAATCTCACTATGCTAAGTACTTTAGGGAAAACAGGCATCTCAGGATATTTCCACTGAGAAATGGCAAGCATATAATATAATCTACTTTGCTCATAAACCAACGTATGAATCCTATGAATCACCACTGGACCAGTGGTTAGACTACGAATTATATGGCAGTGACTGCCCATTAGGTCAGTTTTCCCTTTTTGTTCCCCTCCTTTTCCTCCTCCTCCTCCTCCTCCTCCTCTGGGTTAAGTGCCAGCAGAAGCAGTAGCAGTAGTCACAAGTCACTGGTGTCCCCCCAACTTCCAAAAGAAGGCAGCTTTATATATTGCTGGCTTTGACAATGGCCATCATGCAGAAAACTTGCTACACTTCCTTCAACAGAAGTTTGATGAGTGGCTGACAACACACTCATTAACATCAGGTTTTATAGTATCAGATAATGCAAAGAACATTGTAAAGTCAGTTGATGCTGGGGATTATACACATGTTCCATGTTTTGCTTACTGTATAAATATGGTAGTTCAGGGATTCCTAGATGAGGAAGGTACCACTGTACAGTCATGTATAGGTTTGGCCCAAAATTGTGGTTATTTTAGCCATTCTGTAAAGGCACAGAAACAAACCACCTTCCCCTCGACCACTTGAAAAAGGATGTGATATAGGAGCTGTGTCCCCACTAGCTCTCCATTTAATGTATTAGTACTGGACACATCGATCCTGGGGTCACACTACTCGATGGTAACCTTGCAATATGTTATTCCTTGCTGGTCATGCAGTGCCAGACACATGGCTTCCGGGGTATCAGTCTTAGTGGGTAGAGTAAAATCTTTACTGGGTGGTTTCTATCACTTGGGGATGTGTGTGGGAAGGGGTAGAAGCTGTTCACCTTTTATAAATTGTATTAAAACATGTAAGTAGTTTTGCAATTTAAGTTGTGGGGATTGAGGGAAGATGAGGGGGCTGAGGGCCCGCAATAGATGGGGTCTTTCATCACAGGCAGTGAGTATTTGGAGTTGTGGCCACTAAGGCTGAGGAGAGACTGTGGATTCACTGGGGGAGATGTGTTAATAGTTGGACTTCTAACACTGTGTTTGGTTTATAGGGGGTGGGAGTGGGAGGGGGGCATGGATGGTATGGTTATGGGGGGGATGGTGATGGTGCACCTAAGTTATATACAGGCCAGCAGATGGGGTTCAACTAACAGCCACTGCAAGCAACAATGATGGGTACCACATATAAATTTATCTCATGGAACATGAACAGGGTAAATGATAAATGCAGAAGATACATGATCTTGCACCATCTCAGAAAATATCAGCCAGACATGGTTTTCTTACAGGAATCCCACCTTAGACAGACAGACATACAGTACTTCCTTAGGGAATGGGTAGGACAGGCCTATGGAGTGGGGATCAGTGGTAAGAGGGGATGCGTAGAAATCCTTATAAGGAGAGGGATCCCTTTCCAACTGATAAAAGAATGCAGGGACCCCGATGGGTGCTTTTTGTTACTTCATGGTCACTTGGGATCAACCGAGGCACTATTAGGAGGGATTTATGGACCTAATGTAGATTCCACAGGATTTTTCTTGAACCCTTTTGGAACGCTTACTGACCTTCTCACACCTCCCAATTATCCTCAGGGTGACTGGAACCTTGTTACTCATTCAGACCTGGACAGATCAGGTTTTCACAGTAAAGGTCTCACTCTGGTTCAGTGGGGGCTCAGGGATCTTATGGACTTGGTAGGACTGGGGGACCCATGGTGCATCTTACACCCTAATGACATGCAATATTCCTTTTTTCTCCACCCCATAAAACATACTCTCAAATAGATTACTTTCTAACTATTCTCTCAAATCTCTCAGATCTTCTTGCCTGCGAAATCCATCCTACCGTGATCTCTGATCATGACCCAATATATTTGGAGCATTCCCTGAAGCGGCAAAATGAGCAGGACAGGGTCTGGCACTTTGTTAAGACTCTTGGAGAGTACATATAAAATTTCTTCAGGGAGAATGAGGGGATGGTATCAAGTAAGGACATGTTGTGGGGGGGCAGCAAAATGCGCCATTAGAGGGGAAGTATACATTTGGTGATGAAGGCGAAAAATGAAGCAGAAAGACAGGACAGATTTGTATTCTGGAACACAGCCTATGTGCTGCGGATGAGCAGGACAAGTGGACTCGGCTATATGCCTGTAGAGCACAATACTTCAGTTTACTGGCAGAAAGGGCTGATCTTGCTTTCCAGAGAGTCAAATTTCAGTACTTAGATTTAGGAGAAAGAGCTGGCAGGTTATTGGCCCTTCAGTTCAAACAGCTAGAAACACAGCAAATGATTCAAAGCCTTCAGCCTACCCTGGGAGGGGCAATTCTTACCAGACCCCATGACATAGCCAACGCATTCCAACAGTTTTATAAGACTCTCTAATGTCCAGAAAAGGAACATTCACCTGATATGACATGTACAGAAGGCTACTAGACTCTATCCCACTGTCTACACTCACAGGGACCCAGCGAGAGATTCTGAAGGCCCATATCTCCCTAGAGGAGGTGGGGCAAGTTATAGGGCAACTACCTAAGGAAAAGGCTCCGGGCCCAGACGGGTTCAACAACAACTTCTATGCCATATTAATAGATATCTTAGCTCCCTCTCTTACCAAATTATTCAACTATCTTTGCTCGGCTGGTCTTTTGGATTCTTTGTTCACCAAAGCATGGATCACTTTCATTCCCAGACCTAGTAAATCGCATCTCTTTCCTGGAAATTATCATCCTATCTCCCTTTTGAATTCAGATCTAAAAATCCTAGCTAAGGTCCTGGCTAATCATCTTTAAAAGACATGGCAGGGTCTCATCAGCCTGACCCAGGTCAGATTTATGGTGTGACGTCTATTGTCTGACCACAGTCCTTCACCTCATTTCAAGAGTGGGGGAGAGGAAAACCCTAGCAGTTCTAGTTTCTTTGGATGAAGAAAAGGCCTTTGACTGTGTCTCCTGGCCTTTTCTGCTTGCCACCTTATGGAAATTTGGGTTTTCAACACAATTCTGTGACTGGCTTAAGGTAATCTACCATCTGCCCTTGGCCAAGATCCGGTGCAATGGGGTGCTTCCAACTTCCTTCCCCTTACAACAAGGTACTAGATAAGGATGCCTCCTTTCTCCTTTCCTCTTTAATCTCTATCTGAAACCTCTAATTAGATCCCTCCAAACAATACATGATATCTCTGTGGGTAATGTCAGATATACTCTATTGGCCTATGCAGATGACTTACTACTGCACCTAGAGAATCCCAGCACTTCTATACCAGCAGCAATAGACATCATAGATAAATTCTCTCAGGTGACAGGGTATAAGTTAAACTTGGAGAAGTCTATGGTTATGCCATTAAATGTGCATGTTCAGAGACAAGGGATTGTGGATCTGGGTCTCGCCTGGGAACCCAGGGCACTCACCTATTTAGGGATCAAAGTTTCTAGGTTAAAAATGTAATCTCTTTCCCATATCTCAAGCTGTACAGGTGGATCTACAGAGATGGAGATCCCTTCTGCTTTCTCTGTGGGGTAAGTAAATGTGATCAAGATGAACAACTTACCCGGGATACTTTACTCACTGAGCATGGTGAGCCTTTATCTTCCCACTATTTGATTTGTCCATCTTCATTCTCCTTTTTCAGGCTTTCTGTGGCTTGTTAAATTAGTCTGAAGGGCGTATCCAAAGTTGGCCCACTGGAAAGAGTCAGGTGGCCTAAGAATACCTAATTTCTTCCTGTACTATTGTGCCATACAATACTATAAAATATTCAGGTGGAACTCTGGTGCCACTGACCCCCAGATGGTTACTACATGCCACTCTGGCTTTCTTTAGAACAACACCTCTGTCAATCACAGGGTATTGACATAAGCAGCCTAGTATATGCCAGGCCTTCTGATCTCCCCAAATCCCTCTGTAGTTCCCTGATACGGTGGTCCCTCAAAGCTCTTCATCAGATCTGCTCCCATCTGGGAATGGTGTTACATAAAAATTTATCTCAACCCCTATTTGGAAACCCACATTTCAGGATAACAAACCATATAATTCCCCAGATCCTCTGCCCATCCCTTGTTAAGGCATCAATTTCATCTTTGGTTTCCCATGGAAGATTTAGTTCAGCTAAAGTAGTTCAGGAGAAATTCTCTATCCCAGTCTACCACACTTTTAAACATTTACAACTGAACAAATCAATCTCCTCATTCCTGGGCTCGTATCCATGGTCGGATTCTCCCAACCCATTGTTACACTCACTCATGGATATGGCCATTTTACCTCACCCGATACACAAATTTTACGATTTGTTACAATTTTATGATCCTGCCAGACCCCATGGAACTTGCATCTATTAAAAGAATGAACTGGATCTGAATTTGAGCAACAAAGAGTGGCAACAAGTCTGGTGATGCTTATATAAATACATAAAACAGGACCATCTCTGATTTCTGCAATCCCACATTTTACATAATCTTTACTTCTCCCCTACATGACTTCATAGGATATGCAGATCAGGGTCTTCAACTTGTATTAGATGTAGAATGTTTGAGAGCTCTCTAAAACACATCCTTCAGGACTGTGCCCTAGTAAACCCCTTTTGGCAAGCAATTAACTGTTAGGCTGCCAACAGAATTAGAACATATAGAAATTTTGGACTGATATATCAGTTCATGGCCATGCAAGGGTTAAGGGAGCTTTAGACTCTATTCTGAGCCTGGACTCTTATTTTACCCAATTCCCAAGGCATATGTTGGACTGCTGTAAAGTCTATATGTCGTTAATCTTAGGGGTCGCCAAACTCATTATTGTAAGACATTGGTTAGACCAAATTTGCCCCTCTCTAAAAGAATGGCACTCTGAAAAGCTTCAAGTCTTTGAGATGGAATGACATATTGCAAAACAAATGGACCGACAGGAGGTGTTCAACAGGAGGTGGGCCCCACTTGTGGCTCTATCACCTCTTAGAAACAGCACATATGATTTCTCTTAGATATGGGGAAAAGTGGGAAAGCAGCAATTCATAGGGAACGTGGTCTAGGAGATTCTTGAACAGAGCTGTGGTACTAGCCCCCATCTGCCTATCTTACATCAGGAGGTGTTCTACGGATGAGCTTTCTGAACTCTTCTGTAATGCTAAAGGTGCTCAGTGGGGGTAGAGGTTGGAGGGGAGGAGAATGTGAGTAGTTAGATAGGATAAAGTTATGTATATTTTATGTAGCCATGCTGATGTTCATTATACATCTTGTAAACTGTTTGTTCTTACAAACCCATTGTTACAGCTTTCCTTACAGATGCATTAATGTCTTCACTGTGATGGGGGGAGCTGCTGAATGTAAATCTGTATTTTTCTTTCCTGTGAAAAGCATAATAAAGCATATTAAATTGAAAAAATGAAAAACGTATGTGACAACAAGATGTAATTCCACCTATTACATGATGAACGGCTGCTAGAACAACAAAAGATTATCCAACAGTATGCCATTGAGCATGGAATTGGCAATGAAGAGGTAAGCATCAGCCCATAGCAATGGTGCCTGGTGGAGACTCTTTGCTTTCTGCTGAAGCCTTTTGAGGAGGCTAAAAGGGTGGTAAGTACTGATGAAGCAGGTCTAAGACAGATACACCCCCTCATTGCCCTCATTAACCTGTAACTTTTTCATATGAAAACTCAATATGAGGAAAAATAGGATACCACTGCTCTCAGTGTAGTAGAAAGGATAGGATCATGTTTCTGGAATAACACATGCATTCTAAAAATGCATACAGATGACCACTATGCCCTGGCCTCTCTTTTGGACCCTCAGATCAAAGACACATTTGAGACATTCTTTGATGCGCAAGAATGCAGTGAGGATCAGCAGTCCTATAAAGCCTGGCTTATCCACCTGGTTTCTGTACATATTGTATGAAACAAGAACAGGAATATAAGTAGAGCAGAAGAACAACACTCATCATCATCACTACCCCTTATTGCAATGGCACTTGAAAGTCCATGTGGAGGCGAGGGAAGAAGGAGGATCTCAGTCTGTTCCACTGCTACTACTGAACAACACAAGTCACACATTTTTGTCTTCAAGTAGCCCTGTTACTACTGCAGCTGCACCCACCCGAAAGACAGTCACTGATGTCAAACCACTATGGGAACAACTATCTAGTTATGGCTTAATGAAAAAGTATGGCAAGTCAGTTTCTGACACAGTGGTGCCTAAGATGCCAGCAAACAAAATGGTGCAGGATTATCTGGATAAAAATGTGCCACTAGCAGAATGATATGAGCCTCTATTGTACTGTTTCCAAAAGTATTACAATTTGGCCCTCTTTGACACAGGTAACTGTTGAACACCTCAGTTGCTAACCTTTAAGTACCTACTTAAAGACAATTTTCAGTGATGAAGGCAATATTGTCACCAACAGATGAATATGCCTTTTGACCCAAAATGTAGAGATGCTCATTTTATAAGAAAAATGAACTTGCCCCTTTTTCACCATGGTTTATGGATGAAGTATTTCCTATGCTTCCAGCTGGGCTAAAGACAGTGGAAGATGACAAAGGGGATGGGAAGGGCTTCTCTGTCCATTATTTCTTTTTTGGAACCACTAGCCTACACACACACTGTGTGGGATGCTGTACTGTTGTCATCAGTCTTCTTCAGATAAATGTTTGGTGAAATTTTGGCAGGCCTACACAGGTCAAAGTAATAATTTTTGTGGCAATGTTGTCCATGAAACCAGTGTAAACAACACTTATCCATGGCATAAATTATCCATTGCATAACTGGAAGCCTTGTCCCTGTGTGGCACTGTCCCAATGGGCACACAATGTTTGGTACCAGTAGCCCACACTGTAGGATGTTGCACTATTGTCTTTACCAAGTCTCCTTCAGATTACTGTTGGTGAATTTTAGCCAGATCTTCAAGGGCCAAATAAATAATTTTTGGGGCAATGTTGTCCACTCAACAAGTATATATAACACTTACCCATGGCATAACTAGATGCCTTGTCCATGTGTGGCACTGTCCCAAGGGGTACACAGTTTTTGGAACCAGTAGCTCACAATGTGGGATGCAGCACTGTTGTCTTTATTAAGTATTCTTTAGATTAATGTTTGGTTAGTTTTCGCCAGGTCAATATAGGCCAAATAAATCATTTGTGGGGAAATGCTGGCCATGAAACCAATATGTACAACACTTATTAATGGCAGAACTAGAAGATTTGTCTATATGTGGCACTGTCCCAATAGACACACGGTTTTGGAAAGGACACTGATTTTCAATTTTTACTGTAAAATCTGGTAAAATTCCAGAATTGGTCTTTCTATACACCGGTAATAATAAAGCATGTCACAGAATTTGCCATTTTGTTTTTACCAAATCAGTGAATCTTCAGAAATTGTATTGTTCTATAAATTCTTTCCTGTACTATTTCCATTTTGCTTTATTTAATTTTGATGTACACGTAGCCTTCTTTTATCCTGAATATTTATACACTTATCAAGAGGGTATGAGGATAGAACACTGCTAAAAACAGATTTTGGTGTGTTGCAGACACTGGTAACAATATCATTTTTTACAATCTGCAAAATGGAATTTGCCCTTTATCAATCACAGTAAGCCTGTGTGCCTACCAACCTGGTGGTGCTGACGGTTGAGGTGCTGGACACAACACCTCGAGCAACACCAGTGACCCGGGTTCAGGAATGAACTCGGGGCCACTGGGGGTTGGCAAGGGAGAAGAAGGATTGAGTGTCCGAAGACTTCTCTCCTTCCTCTGGGGGTGGGCTTGGGGTTGCATTGTGCTTGAGTGGCCCCTGGTGATGAACGGGGGGTGGCACAGGTACGGCACCAGAACAGGGAGTAGTGCGGCAAGCTGCCTGTGTAAGCACTGTGTGTCATTGCACTGATGGCTCCTGGGGCTCAATTGGTGGAAAAGACTGGAAGTGACCACTTGATGGCTGCGCTCCCACCAACCTGGAGGCCTGTTGTGGAATTGCATCGGGGGGTCTGGTCCAGCGTGGGGGCAGAGGTAAGGGGGACCCTCCAACAGGCTGGGACAGCTGTGCTGGACCATCACATATTGAGTGAGCCTGCTGTCCTCTGGGTTGTTGGAGGCTGGTGGCTGGATGCCCCCACTAGTGCACTGCAGAGGTGCATAAACATAAGTAGTAAAAAAAAAAACAGTGTCCCTGCATTTTGGGAACCATTAGCCTACACTGTGGGATGATGCTCTGTTGTCTCCACTCAGTCTTTTTCATATTAATGTTTGGCACTGTCCCAGTGGGTACACAATTTCTGGTACCAGTAGCCTATGTTGTGGGATTCTGTACTGATATTTTGTAGGCATACATAGGTCTTACAGTTACAACCATTTTATTTTTTATTTGATCATTGTTACTTAGCCACGTATTCTTATTACTACTAGCATTGTACATGTTTGGCACTGACTGAACGGATGCAATTTTTGGAAAAAGTACCCCTCAATGTAGCCCACTGTACCATCCTGCTGTTTTGGGTGCTTTGTCAGCCCAGTGCTCTATGTTATTTAATTTTATTCCATTTCCTAATGCTTATTAAATATTAAATCAAATGTGAACTAGTCCATCATTAAGAGAGCTCTGGCAAATTTTATGCGGCTTGATGGCCAAAGTTTGTGAGGTCATACTTTGGGAGGTTCACACATCTCTACTTCAGATGGCATTGGGAAGAGCAGCAAATACAGTATATGCTATATGATAATATATTCTGATAAGAGAAGGTAATACAGTCTGACTTAATATGATATAGTATATGATATATGATAAAATACATATGCTAAAATCATATATGTGTGCAAATGGTAAATACTATATGTTGCAAAATATAGTATACTGTATGATGAAATGATAAAATATGATATAATATTATATAATCTAATCTAATATTAAAGGAACAATGCACAACAGGGTGTGTGTGTCGTGCTGGGATAATGTCACGGTTCAGGTGGTTGGACACGAGACTGCAGGCCAGGTGCGTCCAATATCCAAGAAGTGACATTATTTCAGCAAGACACACACCCTGGAGTGCATTACTCCTATCATACAATGGCTCAGTTGTTTAAAAAAAAAAAAAGAAAAAAGTGATTAACATAATTTTTTTTAAATATTTTTCTCAGTGTGTAGGAATGCTAACAAGAAAAGTACTTCTGGTTATTTTGGCCACTAGGAGGAGCACCTACCGTTATTCTGTCTCTCATGCCCAAAACACACTGTGGCTCTGCTGCTTAAACCTTCCATCCACAAACCATTGTACAGGCTTGTTGTGTGCCATAGTAGCCCGTTTGCCACCACCCCCACCATTGTGCAGGCTTGTTTTGTGTTTTGTAGCCCTTGTGCCACCCAGCCCCCATACACACATTTCTGATCCTGTTTCCCTGTGTCTCCATTTTGCTTTCTTTTAGTCACTGTGAAGCTGGAAATCCCTGTTTGTCATGCTATGGTTCCATGAAGGCACTCAGCCCCCCCCCCCCCAGTCCGTATATTGCAGTGGCACTAGTTGTCTGTGTGTTGTTCTTCCAGTACAGTAGGCATGTGTTTTGCACCAGGAGAAGAAAGTCCAAACCAAGAAAATGAAGGAAACCATGCATGGTAAGAGGTAAAATGTTTGCTATAGAACAGAAGCACTCATTCAGCTTAGTCAGTTCGTCGGACGGGGAGAGCTGAAAGCTGAAGCTGATGCAGATGACTTTATGGGAACATGCACATTTTTTGAGATCTTGTCTTTCTTGTTTTTTTTTTCTTAAAGTGAAACATGATTTAAATGAAAGTCACTGTATATCTGTTAAGCTGCTGCCTGAGTCACTTGATATGCTGTGGCAAGCGGGGACAGTGAAGTCGGCACTGGACCAGGAGCATGAAACTGATCGCGGTGACGGCTTCACTTACTGTTACTCTTTGAATTTATTAGCTCTCTTAAAGTTCCTACTTCTGATGCTGATCCTCATCTCAGGTAACGTCCACCCAAACCCTGGCCCCCAACAGTCTAGCCCCTGTGGTGCTGACAGGTCTGGGGTGCTCCGTCTGGCTACCATTAATATCTGCAGCCTCCTCAAAAAGCTGGATCTTCTCACTGCCTGGGTCACACTCCACAACCCAGATATAATATCAGTAATCGAGACATGGTTATCACCTAAGACCCCCTACACTGCAATAACAATTCCAGGTTATGCCATTTTCAGGCAAGACAGATGCTCCAAGAAGGGGGTGGCTGTGCCCTGAACCTAAAGGACATTCTAATCGGGCACACCCTACCTGTACCTTACCCTGTTAGTGACATTCAGGTTCTTGCTACAAAAATACATCTGGGGACCCACCATAAAACACTGACAGTGGCATCAGTCTACATACCTCCCAAACTTACCAACCAAGGATTGAACTTCGTACTGGAAGTCATTCACTCCCTAGATCAGAAATCTGAAACTATCCTTCTCAGGGACATTAATGTAAATTGGTCTTCCCCCAGTGCACATAAGTATAAAGATGCCTTGACAATTGCCAATTTCTCCCAAATGGTTAAAACACCCATCCAAGTAAACTACAAAATAGGTACTTCAACTCTTCTGGACTGGGTTCTTACAAACTGCTTTGAACACATTACTAATACAGTAGTTCTCCCTGACTGTATAAGTGACCACTCATCAGTCCTACTCTCATGGTCCAACAAATTCATTAAGACCCCCCCCCAAAATCATCAACAGTATAAAACTACTACCTGGCCACCTGTGGCCTCTAAAAACATGCCTACGAGATCACTACTGGTCACCTATAGATGCAGTCCCAGATGTGGATACTGCACTTGACTACTTTATCCAAAGTTTCAGCACAGCTTGTGATGCACATGCACCCTTCATGAAATGCAAGATTAAAAGTGTTAACAACCCTTGGATCAGCCATGGTCTCCTTGAGCAAATGAAGGCCCGCGATTACCTCTGGCAATGTGCTAAGCTGACCAGAAACAGGGCAGACACTCAAGCTGCAAGAAATGCCGGCACCCACGTGATTCAAAATGAAAAAGCCAGCTACTACAAAAGAGTACTAACAAACTCTAGGAAAGATGGAAATACATTTTGGGACAACCTAACAGAACTAACTGGGAAAAAAACCAAAGTCCTTATGGTCCACCTAAATGGCCACATCATCACAGATCAAGTCACCGTGGCAAATAACTTTAATGCAGCATTTACAAACCTTAGCCATGTTTTACTACCAACTTTCTTTAATCCCCCTCAAGATATCACTGACTCAGTCAAAGTCAGAAATTTGGAGGGAAATCCGCCATTCTACTTCAAAGCCGCCTCCAAGAACATCACAAAAAAGTACCTCCTTTGAGTACTTGGAAAGTCTAGATCAAGCAGCAACTCCCTCGACCTGAAACTCCTCGCTCTTACCCTCGATGAAGTCCTGACCCCACTCACCAAAATCCTTAACAAATCTCTCATGCTCTCACAGTTCCCCCCCAAAATGGAAATCAGTGATGATGACACCTATCCACAAAAGTGGCGATAAATCTATTACAAGCAACTATAGACCAATCTCCATTCTCCCCATCTCTCAAAAGCACTGGAGAGAATAGCTGCTGACCAACTGATAGAATACTTTAATAAGTATAACCTGCTATGTCGAGAACAACATGGATTTCACAAGGGCCATAGCACGACCACAGCACTCCTAGAGCTTACCTCCTACGTCCACAATACCCTGGACCAAGGGAATTTCGTTGGCGCCATCATCATTGACCTAACTAAGGCATTTGACACTGTTAACTATTCACTACTGCTTCAACAACTATCGGTTTCAAAGCTACCTCAGTGGCCAAACGCAGCAGGTAATAATTGGCGAATCCCTCTCAACACCTCTCCTGGTCCGATCAGGAGTCCCACAAGGATCCATCCTGGGTCCTATGCCTTTCAGTATTATCCTAAACAGCCTACCTTCATCTTGCTCAGAAAAAATCCTACTCTATGCTGACAGTGCTGTCATCTTCACCTCTGACCCCCTGTTTTCTTCAGTTGCTACTACAAGAAAGCTTCACTGATGTAGAGGCATGGCTTAAATCCCACAAGCTTATTCTTAACTACAGCAAAACCAAATCAATGCTGTTCCATGGTACCCACAGCAAAATAAAAATAGAGACCTCTCTATCTCAAACAGCAAAGGGGCCACCCTTGAACAAGTACATCTATTTAAATATCTTGGGTTGATTCTTGACCCAACACTTGGATACTCTGAACATATCAACTATGTAGCAAAAACTGTGAATACCTACATAGGCCTGCTTTATAGATATAAGAAATGCCTCAAGCATGAAGCCCTAAGCAGTGCCATTCACAGTTCGGTAATCTCTATAATAGACTATGGGCTTGTGATCTATGGGTTTGCCACTGACATAGCCTTCCGACGCATCACCACAGCACTAAACAAGGCATGTCATCTCCAAACATCTGAAAACCACCTTATACACATCTGCGAGATCTACGAACATGCAAACTGGTTTCAACTGTCTGGCAGAATTAAATATCAAACCTGCATCCTAGCAAAAAAGCAAACATTGTACCTACTACCCCCTGGATCACAGGCACTGCTGAGGCCATATAGCGGTCCACGACAAATCAGGAATTCAAACTACCTCTCCTTCACTGTTCCCCTTTGCAGGAATTCCCAAGGCCAATGATTCTTTTTCTTCAGAGCCTCCTTCTGGTTCAACACCCTGTCAGCAGAAGTTACCAGCAAAGCAACCCTGGGTGCCTTTAAGCTCAGCCTGCATCAATACCTCATTTCCCTATGCCTCCTGCAACTGCTACAACTAAATGGTTTATTCCCCCATCTCCCACCCTTCCCTCCCTACTCCTTCACTCCTCCTCTACTTCCTCCACACACTTCCTTGCTGACCTTGCCCCTGACCCATCCCCCACTCCCTCTCTTTCTCCCTCTTTACACCAGCCTCTGGCCTCCCCTCCCTCTGTTGGATGGCTACCTATACAGATCTATATTGTTTAATTTGCTACAGAAGTGATTTGCACAATTGTGATGTTTTGGTAATTGAAAAAAACCCCTGGCTGCTATGTTTATGTCTCTTTTGCACAATGCCACTGCCTGTCCCAATGGTTCAAGTAAACCTGATGTGGAACCTTTGTAAAAGAGCCCCTGGCTCAAAGATGTATTTGATTCCCTTAAATAAATAAATAGCAGATGAGGACTAAATGCTGCAGCTATTTGGTGGGGAAGTAAGACAGATTTTTTTTTGTGTGTGTGTGCGACACTGTGGCAGGGGAGGATGAGCGCTGATTCTGAGCAGATTCAAGACTGCTGAAGCTGCTTGTAGGGATGACTATGGAACAGTCTTTTTTTAACATTTAATGCAGTCGTGAGTGCAATGGGACTAGATCCATGATGTTATTCTGAGATAACATCACGGGTCCAGTCCCAGCCTGACCAATCAAGAACCAACATTCTTTCTTGCCATTGTAAAATTAAGCAATAATGCATGACAGGGTGTGGTATATCATGGGACATCATCATGCCTTGGATGGTTGGGCCGAGTGCATCCAATGACCTGAGAAGTGAAGATATCCCATGCTATACCACCCACTGGAGTGCATTATTGCTATTATGAACAGGGTCAAAAGTTTTTCACAGTAAAAATAAAAATTAAAAATGTTAAAAATTCTTGAAAATGCATGTTTTTGGATGTTGGAGGAGTATCTTTCAACAAAATAGTTCCTGGAGGGTTCTTGGCAGCAGGTGGCACTGTTGTAAATGGTCTGCATAATCTTTGTCAGGCTGCCAGCACTACTGTGTTTGCTACAGTTTCACCGTAGACTTCCTGTTGATTTTTGGTAGTTAGTTCTTTTTGGCGCAATGAATGGTTTGTAAAACAAATTTAGCGTGGTTGCCAGTGCTTTAATGTGGTCTTTTTTTTTGGGGGGGGGGTTCACTTGAGTGGAGGGATTGATATCTAGCATGAGGAAGAAGGACAATGTCTACGTGTGTGAGAAGAGCAACAGTGATGGAAGCCTGCAGCGCGTATAATCATATCGGCAGAAGTAAGCGATTGTGAAACAGCTGGAGGTAGGTAATGACTCTGTTGGCTGCCCCAGTGTAAAATGTGTTTCTTTTGTAGTTTACATCAGTCATCTCACTGCCTGTCTTGCTTTCGCTTCTGAACATGGGAGTTGGAGAATGTTGCATTCGGAAAACTTCATTCCAAATGAGGAGGCTGGTGGTCGGAGGCTTTTTGAAGCCATGATGATGTAGGCCGATATCATCATGGCTTCAAAAACCACTCAGCCAATCAGCTTCCTCAATTATTGGCTGCAAGTTCATAATATATTATAAAAACTATATTATACTATATCATTTTATATATTATATTTTACTATCTTGTGGTTAGTATTATGATTATTTTTATGTGCTATGAAAGATGAACCATGAAAATGAACTTGTAATTTGGGGCTTGCTGCTTGACTCACATCCCTCATACTATTTTTAGAAGTTACTAGGGACAACTACTGTACCATGACCTCCAAGCTCCACACCAAACTTGACATTCTGTTTCATAATAAAGACTCTCTATCCTAACTTTTAGCTCCTAACTAGGGCTACTACATCCACCATTGCAGTAACTGACGTTGAAATGTTTTCAACCACTGTTGTCCTGCAAATGGTGTATTTCTGTGCATTGTAAGTACTGCATTTAATGATTGAATTGTAATGAATATTAGTATGTTGTTTTTACTCATTTTGACCTGCTAATTGTTTCTTCTGAGCATTGTATGTACTACACTTGATGATGGAATTGTTTTATCTCATTTTATCCTCCTCATGATTTTATTCATGAATTACAGTTTGTACTGACTGCAAATGGTACGTTGTAACAGTCAACTGTACGACAAATTGTAAAACTGCTGTTGTATTAGGCTTACTGTTATGTTTCTATAATCTCCTTGCCACACTGTTAATTGTTTCTTTGCTCATGTTCATTGTACACATGTTTAATCCTACTTCTCTCTATGTCTGTAGTTTGCCTTGTACTCTCCGGGGTCATGCCTGAAATTAGGCATTTTCTATATCTATTGTACTTACCCAATTCCCAAGAACAAACAAACAAACAAATAAATAAATAAATAAACAAATCCACCTGTCCGGAACTAGTCTCAAAGACAATAATTCAAATTCTTGACTATGCTGATGTGATCTTCAGCTCAGCCTCTGCCTCCTCACTCTCCCGACATTCTGCTAAACTACTTCTGCCATTTTGCCTCAAGCTAGCTCCCCAGAACTCATCACTGCCATCTCTACTCCTCCCTTGGGCTCACACCCCTATCACATAGACAAACCACCCATTCTCTCTCTCTCTCTCATTGCCAAATTCTGGTTTGGCCTCCTTTCACCTTACCTATTAGATATGCTCTCTTCTGTTGCAAGCTCACCCTTTGACTTATGCAACAGAGACACCCGCACCTTCTTCCTTCCCCACCCTTATCATCTGTGGGCAAAGCTGCCTTTTCTGACAGACTCTCAGCATTATGGAACCACCGGTCTCCACAACTACAGAGTCTTTCTTGTTACTTCTCCCTCAAACAACACCCATGCCACCTCCCTCACCCACCTTAATCCTGTCCCTACATGTCCAACTCTCCAACAGTATAAAATTCGGGGTAAATGGCTATGATCCACACCATCCCCATTATTGCCCTTGTTATGTCAAATGCCAGTATTTAAAATTGACCTCTCTGTAATGCATCCTGCAATGTTTTCTGTAACCTCAAATGCTCATAATATTGTATTTATTTGTATTTTTTGTTATGTTATGTATCCGCTGTAATCATTTGTGCACTCCTACTTCTGGGTCATACCTGGAAATGAACCTCAGGTCAGTTGGTCTTTCCCAGTAAACAAATTTTAAATAAATAAATAAATAAAATGGGCTGGGGTCTTTGAGGGACTGGGTACCAAATGCAAGATGTTTTCAGGAGTTAGAATTTACATTTCTGGGTGGATCACATCTACCCCAAGTTAGAGAACTGGAAACACTTACTGAAGAAGGAGAGGAGAACTGGTGTACTTCTCGATTGTTCAGGATGGTTTCACCACCAGATGCTCTGGGTGACAGGCAGGGAACCCTTCTTGTGCTGTAGTGAGAGTGGAACCAGTGAATACTTGAGGACAACTGGATCCTGGTTTCTTTGGCTGTAATATTATGCATTCAACAACCCTTGTCCTTACAGCCTCATTATGACCATAACTCCCAGTCCCTGTTCCAGTATGACCAGATCTAGTCTCTATCACTATCGCTTGCAAAACTTGTACTTGGTGGGACTGGCATAGAGGAAAATGTTAAATGTATCCACTTCTTTCCTTCCCCTGCATCTCATTCTCTTCATGTGCTTCAATCCATGTTTGTGACATGAATTGACAACACACACAACAGATGATGATATGATCCAGCCACCACCAGACTCTAGCAATGGTGGCTTACAATATATTTCAATAATTCTTAGATGCCCATGTGCTGCACACATGCTTGGTGCATGGACAAGCTGCATTGCTGTTTGATTTCAGATACCATGTTTATTTATATAGTTTTTGTTTACTGCGTAAGTACCATAGCCATGAAATGACTATTTTCAGGCATGACCCAGGAGATTACAGTAGGTAGTCAGGGAATTACATTATGAGTGCAGGAAGAAACAAAATACAGAGCAAACAGAATTAGATAATACTTGAGTAGGTACACGATTAGGCAATTACAAGGGTAGGTAACAAGTTGAGCTAGAGTTTACACACAGTAACAAAAAATTCAGTGATAACTATGACATGTCGCAAGCACAACTGGGTTAAGAGCGGCTAAAGACAAAAACCAAAGGAGACATAAGTGCCAAATAACCTATCTGGACAGTGTAGGATGAGTGGAGAGCAGTTTACAGGAGTGGAGAAGTGAGACTGAGTCTGAAATGCAAATTCAAAGGGGCTTGAAGCAGGCACAGAAGACCTGGCTAAAGAGGAAGGAACAGTAGTTGGTTTTAAAGTGGGCATGACTGGGGACTAGGCAACCATCAAGGCAGGGAGTTCCAGAGTTTTGCTGCTGAGTGAGAGAAAGCAAGGGATCCTTTGTTTGATTTACATCTAGGTATTTGCAGCAGCGATTTGACATTTTATCGGAGACCATGGGAGGAGGAGTTAGTAGGGAGGCCAGCGAGACAGGGATCCCTGATCTAATAACATTATCGGTCAGGGAGCCAAGGGCAAGAGTTCAAGCTGAGGCAGGGGATAGCCAATTTAAGTCAGCATAGAGCTGACAATGGTGTTTCGACCAGGGAGAGGCTGAAGCATACCTGCAGATGTTGTTATAAGTCATATCCCATTTCCTGAGGAGAGTAGTGGATGAACTAAGATAAGTGACTACCCCATAGGATAATGACAGGAGCATGATCCCATGGGCTATAGCTAATCTAGCTGCCTGCGTAAGGACATAGCTGGTTTTGTAGGCTACTGCAATTTTAGCATTAACTTACTTACGTGTAGACATTACATGCTCATCAAACTTTAGATTTTCATCAAGGAGTACTCCAAGATACTTGAAAGAGCATACTGGTTTGAGGACTAAGCCACCTTGACCTAAGACTGTAAATAGATCCCGGTTTTTGTTTAATTTGACTCCAGAACCAAACAGCATTGTATGTGCTTATCAGCATTAAGGATTAGCTTATGATGGAACAGCCAGGACTGAATAGACTTAAAAGCAGTAGTAAGGGTCTAGTTTATATGGTGAATGTTCTTATCGTGACAGTACAAGACCAGGTCATCTGCGCAGAGGATGTCCGAGCAATCAGGGCTATTTGATGAGATACTACTTATAAAAATGGAGAAGAGGAGGGGTCCTAATATCGATCCCTAGGGTACACAGAGGTTAATAGCCATGGGGCTAGACATAGCTGAATTGAATCTAACAATTTGAGTTCTATTAGATAGATCACTATTGAACCAGGTCACTGAGTTAGGTGAGAAACCAAGGGCTAGGAGACTATCTAGTAGAAGAGGATAATCAACAAGTTCAAACACCTTTGTTAGGTCAATAAAAACTGCCCCCGTGAGGTGTCATAGAAACATAGACTTTGACGGTAGATAAGGACCACTTGACTCACCCAGTCTGCCCATTTCCCTACCTACTGGATAAGCTGCAGATTCTTGTTAACCAATAGTCTACCTCCTGTCACCCCCCCACTACAATTGCCTTATGTCTGTCCTATGCATGTTTGAGTTCCCCCACTGTTTTAGACCCAACAACCTCACATGGAAGGCGGTTCCATGCATCCACCACTCTCTCCATAAAAAACAAATTCCTCACATTACCCCTGAGCCATCCCCCCTCTATCTTTAAATTGTGCCCCCTTGTTCTTACACATCTCTTTTTCTGAAAGATGCTACCCTCTTGGACTTTGTTGATTCCCTTGAGGTACTTGAACGTTTCTATCATGTCCCCCCTGTCCCTCCTTTCATCATGGGATTACATATTAAGCTCTCTCAGTCTCTCTTCATATGATTTCTGATGCAGACCCTGCACCATTTTAGTTGCCCTCCTCTGGACTGCTTCCATCCTGTCTATGTCCTTGCATAGATGAGGTCTCCAAAACTGCACACAGCACTCCAAATGGGGTCTCACCAACTGTCTGTACAGAGGGATAACCACTTCCCTTTTTCTACTTGTGATGCCCCTTCCTATGCATCCCAGAATCCCCCTGGCTGTCCTTACTGACTTCTCACATTGCTTACCAACCTTTAGATCATCTGATATGACTAGCCCCAAGTCCCGTTCCATTTTTGCTGTTGTTAGTACCTCCCCTGCTATTGTATACTCTTCTCCTGGTTTTGTTTCATGTGCATTACTTTGCACTTCTTTGCATTGAATCTAAGTTGCCATATGTATGACCATTCCTCCAACCTTGCCAAGTCCCTTCTCATCCTTTCTTCCCCCCCTTGTGTATCAACTCTGTTACAGATCTTTGTGTCATCTGCAAAGAGGCATACCTTTCCCTCCAGACCCTCTGCAATGTCACCTATAAAGATGTTAAAGAGGACTGGACCCAGTATTGAGCCCTGAGGTACTCCACTAGTGACCCCCATTTCTTCAGAATGTGGTCCATTGTCCATTGCAGTTTAAGTATCATTTGTGAGGTGCAGCAAAGCTGTGGAGGTGCCATGACCTTTGCAAAAGCCGTACTGAATTGGTGAGATAAGTTTATATTTAGTCATTGTATTCTGTAACTTGTATTGCTACTAGCTTTTCCATTATTTTACTTAGCACTGGTAGGATGGCAATTGGACGATAATTAGCCATATCTCTTTTATCGCCCTTCCTAAAAACTGGGGTGACTCCAGCCATTTTCCAGACATCTGGGACAATTCCATTGCAAAGGGAGAGGGTAAAAATCTATGATAATGGCTGGGCAATGAATGGTGTAGCCTGTTTTAAAAGTTTGGGTTCTACACCATCAGAGCCAGCACCAGTGTTGTCATAAATGGTATTCAACAGGCCTAGGACATCAGATCTAGAAACCATCATGAAGTAGAATGGAGGGGGAAATGCAGTAGGTGTGGGTGGACTGGTCAGAGATAAGGGCTGACTTTGGAGGAAGACAGATGTGAAGCGGGACAGGTCAGAGAATTGTCTATTAAATGCTTCCGCATTTGTCCTAGGGTTGTTGCAGTGAACCCCGCTAATGATTATATAATTTGTCAAGGGAGTATTTTTAGTGCCCAAGAAAGATTTGACAAGGGCCCAGAATTTTCTGGAGTCGTCTGATGCTTCCCTCAGTAGCCTCTTACAATATATTCTTTTTGCTACTCTAATCCACTTTTTGCAATCATTTCTCTGGGTTCTATAGGTATGGTAGTCTGAAATAAGTTCAGTTTTTCTGAAACGCCTCCAGTTCTTATCTCTAACATGTAATGCTGCCAGGAGGTCTTTGTGTAACCACTTGGTGGGTGCCACATGAACTCTCCGGGTCACAAGGGATGTATGTCTAGCCTGAACTTCCCAAAATGTGTTTTAAAAAGTAGTCTGGTGCCATTTGTGGATCCAGGGACTGAGAAAGACAAGACCAGTCAATAGTTGAGACTTCATACTGGAACTGCACCTGTTTCAGATCAGCATAATTCCTGAAGGTGATATAGTGTGGGGGCTGAGACTGGGAGCTAGAGTGTTGCCACATACAAAAAATGGGAGTGTGATCAGATATGCTATCTGGCAGAGTTCCAGCATCCACGATTATGTCAACCTATAACCCCAATCCCAATCCAGTAGTGTGCTAGACATTGCCTTAGGGGAGATCCTCGTTGGCTCAGTTATAATTTGATGCAGGTTATAGCTCTGGATTACAGATAGAAGTGACCCCTGAGTATGTCCAAGCCTGTTTAGATTCATATCCCCTAGGATAAGCAGTTCATTATGGCCTGCTAGTTTCACTGTATCATCCAGCAGATTTGTGAAAGCTGACAGCCCTCCCTGGGGTGGGTTATAGGCAACCGCTATATGTAGATTTTTTGCACCCAGGCAGAGAAGTGCATTAGGGGATTCACAGACAAAGGATTGGGGTATTTTTTTCTGCAAGACATTTAGATGCACTTTGTAGAACAGTGCAACACCCCCACCCCACTTAGAGGATAACCTGTCATTCCTGATAAGACTATAATTTTGTAGAGTCAGGAGTGGAGGGTTTAAGCCACATCTCAGATAGGCACAATATTTCTGGGTTATGGGTGGAGACCAAAGCCTCCAGCTCCATGCAGTTGCATGTAAGGCTCCTAATATTTAGGCATGATAGTGAAGAGCAACACCCCCAGGCCACTGCCTCACCAGACAGACCACATACTACCCCACTAACAGACCTTGTGTCCAGTGCACGAATTATGATGAAAAAAGTAGGGGGAGCCCAATGGCCCATATTCAGAGGTGGGTGCAGAATCAGTGAAAAGGGGGAGAGTCAAAACTTCTCACAAAGCTAGGTGAGTCTGGGGGCATGCTCCCTCAGGAAAATGTTTTAAAACATCACTGTAAATGGTGCATTTTCCTGCATTTTAATGCTACTATAAGTAAGATATGTTAAAACCCACCAGGATGAAACATTTTGTGATAAGGATGTTACTTTTTCCTGCAAGAATGTTTTAAAAATTAAACTGCTGTTGCCAGCCTGTCAGCACAGCAGGTGTATTTCCACTTGTGATACCAGTGACTCTGGTTTGGGAATGGACTCAGGTACTGGAGGGTCAGCTGGGGAGCGAGGGCTCGAGCTTCGAAAGACTGCTCGCCTTCTCTCGGTGGGAGGGTAGGGAAGTGACTTGGTGCTTGCTGACCCCTGGCAGAGGCTAGAGGCATGGCAACAAGCAGAGTCCCACTAACTAATGGGGTGTGGTGAAGGTCGGCATATGCCTGATGTCAGTGGCATGACACACCTCGGGGAGCAAATGGGAAAAAGAGCCCTGTGGCCAACCAGATGATGGTAGCCAGCTCCCACTGCTGTGAGACCTTGAGCAGTGCAGGAACCATTCCAGCAGCACCCCGGCCAAGAATTGTGCTGGTTGCCCCACTGGTGCCTTTCCCCTCCAAGGAGAGGGACCACCCGGCGAAGGGTTATATCTGGGTTACCTGGGGGAGCTGCAATATTGGGTGATGGGTGGCTGCATTATAGCAGTGTGGCAGTGAGGAGCATAGAAAGGCCTGAGGGAGAGGTCAGCCTGGAGCTGGGGGGAGAAAAAATAAATAAACTGCTTATGAAATTGCATTATTTTCTTCATTTGTAAAATGGATTGCTTCTCACTCCCCATTTCTACCACACTCAGTGAAACAGATCCCCTAGATCATTCTTACCCCCTTTGTTAATCACCCCTTTCTTCCACCAACACCAACCCCCTAGGATGTTTTGCTAGCCCTCTACCTGCGGTTTATGCACCATACACCAATTGCAAGAAGTGGACAAGCAAAGAAGCTTATGTAAAAGATTATCATACAAGCTTCCATTCTGATCTGAGCCCAAGAAAAACAAACTCTGGCCAGAGCTGATAGGGCTGCAGGAAAGGAATCTGGGTTAAACATTTTGAACATTTTTTTTTAATATTTTTATACCTACTTTTCAACACAGCCTTGTGATGAACCTGCCTTGTAAGGAATGGCAGAGAAAATGTTAAACTCCTGGCCTAGAGGTGATGTCATGCAGGGACTGCAAAATCAACTTTTGGGCTACAAACACACATTTTGAGCAGAAGCTGAAAAATGACAGCGGTCACATTAATGAGTCACTGTACCAAAATGACTATGTTGAAATGCTGTGGTAAAAATACTGAATATTACCAAAGTTATGAGCCCACATTTGCAAAATTCAGCATAGCCACATAACTTAAACAAGCAGCGCAACAACTGGTGAAAATGTTGACATGCTTTTTTATGCTATTTTAGATTGCCACATACCTTCTGACTCATATGATATCCTTCTTTCCACAATTTGAATCTGCTTGAGTACCTTTTTCCATGTCTGAAATAATAAAAGGTGCACTTGTTTTAATGCGACTCGGACTAGGTTTTCATTAGTATTTGTAGCTGTTTTTGGACAACTATTGTTCTGTAAGATCAGAGAGCACTGTCTGCTGCATAATAGTTCATTTTAGCCACAACAGAAGTGATATATAAATATCAGATGGTCAAAAACAGCTGAAAATACTGATGAAGACCTGGTCTGCACTGTATTAAAAGGAGTGCTCCTGTTATTATTTCAGACATGAAAGAAATAATAAAGCAGACTCAGACTGTGGAAAGAAGGGTATCATACAAGTCAGAAGGTAAGTGACAAGGTGAAATAGCATAAAAAAGCAATGGCAAAAATTTTAACCAGATTATTGCACTGCTGTTTTAATAGATTAACATACTAGAATCATACAACACAAGAATGTACAAAGTATAATACCACCCCACATGAAATTTATCCAAAGTCAGGGAATGCATTGCTATTTTTCTTTCAGCATTGCAAAAGTATAACTTGATCCACAGGGAGGAAATTTGGATACAGCTTTACTTAATCAAGCCCTACTAAAGGGAGGCAGGGTCCACCCCAGGAAAGGAGAGCGGCTGATAGGTGGCTCAGTCCTGCTCCTACTCCCCTAAACCAGCTCCCCAACCCAAGGTTGTTCCCGAACCTGGGTCACCGGCATGATACAAGGTAAGCCTAGATGACTCAACCCACTGCACCACCGGGCCAACAGGTGATGGCCTTCTAAACCGACCTGCCAATAGAGACTATGGACATGAAGACAGTAGAGCTGTCCTCAGTGTTGCTCAACCCTTAGCTTTTGCAAGCACTGAGCAATGTGGCTGGGGAGAGTGTTTAGGAGTGGCAATTGAAAAGAATATGAGGTGCTCTCACTGCACCACAGTCAGATGTAACTGATACTTCTGCTACTACAGAACTGCGCATTTATGATACTCGTGCATGCACAGTTTACCTTGTACTCAGCCATAACATGGAAGCACTGACATGACTACATATGCACCATACTCACATATGCATAGTTTGAGTCAGCACTGGTAAAAGTAAGACCCCACTGAAAATGAGATACTGCATCTTAGCCAGGCTAATGTGTGTCAGTACATTGAATAAGTGGGTAAAATTAGGATCTCTCTGAAAATGAGATCCTGCATCTCATCAAAGCTATCCTGTGTCAGTACATTGCCAAAATGAATAAAAGTATGACCCACTGAATATGACAGACTGTTTCTCAACCAGGCTATCCGGCTGTGTCAGTATATTGTAACAATGCTATAATACCATGAAGAGGTTCTGGAGACATGTGAACATTGAGAGCAAAGTCTGAGAAATTTCATTTTTTTCCAGAGCCTCTGTGATATGTTGCAGGTGAGTTTTACCATTTAAAATAAATAAAAAGAGACTTAACATTTGTTATAGTGATTTTACTGACAGGCATAATGAAGTCAGTTGCATATGTGTATTGATTTGAGCATACAGGAAAATGTACAGGAGTTTTGTCCCAGTTTTACATAGAAAATACAGTGAAAAGGAGGGTGCCCTACAGGGAACTGCTTTGTTCAAGTTTGGGAACTCTGCAGTTGACACTGCTATCATTCTTTGTAATTCCCTCCCTAAAACATTAGCTGCATAGCATTTTAAACCCTTCCTACATCCAATGTCACTAATTAGGTCCAGAAAGGGTTAACATAAAACAATTCTTAAGAGGAAATGCTGAATTCACACACACATACACACACACTTGACTAAGACTGTAATTAGACACTGCTCTGCAGTTAGATGTTGTTATCTGTTGAATGTCATGTCAGTAAATTATTAGTCTCCAAAGATAGCAAGTCACATTGCAAAAAAGAACAAGCATTTGTCAATGCTGAATGTTGTCTTGCTGACACTGGCATTGGTAGCGCAGAAGTAGAACAGATGCATAATAGGAGTGGTAGTGAAATATTAAAATGACGTCAAACCACACATCACCCTACAGAGACTGACAGGCACTGAAGTGTGCCTTTGGGCATCAGCCATAATCAAGGCCCCTAGAATTCTGCGGCCACGGAATTTTGCACAGAACTTGCAATCTACTGCAGAACTTCTGCAGTGCCTCAGAATTCACTGTTCTTGGTGATTTTTTATTAATATTTATGTTTATTCACAGAATCTGGTTCCCTTCCCCTCTTTTTATATCCAAAATCCCTTTAAGCTCAGAATGTGATGTTATCATTGCTCTAACATCATAAATTAGCTAATGAAATGGTTGCACTCTGCAACAGAAATGAACAGTCACTTATATACCACAGCTCATCAGGCATGGTGATATTTGCTCAACCTGCACTACAGCCTAATACAATTTCAGTCTTACACTGTTGCACTAGGGCCAACTTAAACAAAGCCTTGTCAATAGCACAGACCTGTTAAGTCCATACCTCACTTTGTACAAACCTATTTGTGCCTTTAAGGTATAGAGATGCCATCTGAAATGAATAACTGGTAAAAAGAATTTACCAGTAATTTTTAAGAAAAATAAAGTAATTATGCCCAGAAAAGTGGAATGTAATAATATGTAGACTTGCTGAAAGAACAGACCTGTTAAATAATTGCACTGTACACATTTTGCCAGGGTTATTGTTTACATATTATCACTGGTTGATAGGATCAGCCAAACATTATGGAGAAATGTGTTCAGGGCCAGCTCTTGGGCAGAGGGTAGCATGTTGTGTTTCCTTGCTGGCAACTTAGGTTCAGAGATTAGCTCTGGGAGCTGGCTGGACAACACAAGAACTGGTTGAACACATCGCTGCTCTGAGCTTGGGAAGGTATAGTGCAGTGTTCTGTCACACAGTGGACACATTGCGATGGGCTGTAGAGCTCTATCTCACAATCGGTTCACATGCATGTCATGGCCTGATGGTGTTACGTAGTGTGTCAGGGGAAGCAGGTTGGCATTAAAAATGAGTTTTGCAGTAACTCCTCTATTCTGTTTATTCCATTTCCAATGGGACTTGTATGAATGAGGATACAATTTCATGGAAATTATATAAAAAAAATATATATATATATAGACACACGCACACACACACACACACATATACAGTATCTCTCTCTCTCTCTCTCTCACTACACACACACACATATTTGTATGTATGTTACAGAGTGCATATAAATATATAAGTGATACACAGTGGGGACCTTATGAGTGGTGTAGAAAGTACATATAATTATATAAGCGATACACAGTGGAGACTCATTAGTGGTATAGATACCATTCATATAGAACTACCTTGTTTATCACATAAGGTCCCCTCTGCATATTTCATTTATGCAATAGGCTAGGACATTAAGGGAGAGATATTTGTTTTGCTTTTTTAGCATAAAATTATTTCTATAAGTCTCTGTTATTTTTTTGAACTAGTGTTACTGTGCTTTCCCCATCCTGATTGCTATAACCATTGTCATGAAAGTGAAATCAGGATGACAAGCTGACACTGTGATATGGTAATTTGTTAGTGCTGCAGAATTTCTGTAGAAATTACAAACCACTGCTGCAGAAGTTCTGCGGCAAATGGTAGTCTTGCTGCAGAACTTGGCCCCACTGTGCCGCAGAAAAGTAGGGGCCTTGGCCATAATGTTCATAGCATTTCAGCTTACCTTGCCCTGCATTGTGACAAATATCGCATTGTGCCTTGGGGTCCTCAGGCCTTATGGTCACCCCATTTGGCCATAACGCTCATGACATTTTACCTCACCCTATCCTGCAGACACCAACAATTGCTGAGGTGTGCTTTGGGGTGTTCAGCTTTACAGTCACCCCAAATTACAATGACATATGCTGAAATGGGTGCAGCATAGGAGAATGGGGTGAACTGTGGGGCCAAAGAGACCAAGGCACATCTCGATGCCTGTCAGTGGCTTGAGGGTGGGGGGATGGTATGATGTAAGCATGACAGCTGGCAATGGAAAGACAAACCCCTGATGCCTGTCAGTCTGTACAGGGTGGGACATTATGGTTAGAAACCCTAATGCCCCAGCTGTTTGTTGGTATTTGGACTACAAATTTGCAACATGGCATTTTTGTGACCCCCACCTCATGAAAGTGTTCGGGGCCTCTGCTCATGAATAGTGGCACTGAGATTTTGTTAATCTGTCCCGAACATTGATTTCTCACAGAAACTGTGCCATTCTGTGCCAGATGTGGGAAAACACCATTTGGGCAGGATGTGAAAAATGACAGCTGTACCATTCATAAGTACCGTAAGTGTGAAGAGATGGTAGTGTTGAATATTTTGAGTGAAAATATTAAAAATGTTTGAATTTATAAGCATATGTCGAAACTGCGCAATGCACACTCATAACACAGTCATTTAGTGGAAGTATTTCACGACATTTTCAACATAGGCATTTTGGGACCTCTGCTCATGAACACTGTCACTAATTTTCTTCATCTGTCCTGATCATTGATTTCCCACAGCGACCGAGCCATTGTGCGCTACTTGTATGAAAACACATTTCAGGCAGGATCTGAAATATGACAACTATATTGTTCATAAGGACGTGTGCAAAATTAACAATGTTAAAAATGTTGAGTGAAAACATTACAAATTGTCGAAGTTATGAGTGTGCGTGGAAACTGCGCAATGCACACTTGTAACATACTAATTTTATGGACTTTTGTCACCAAATTTCCAACATAGGCAGTTTAGGAACTCTGCTCATGAACAGCATTGCTGTGATTTTCGTAATCTGTCCCAAACACTGATTTCCCACAGCGACCTGCTATTTTACGCCGGTAGTGCAAAAACACATTTCGGTCAGAATGTGAAAAATGACAGCTGCACTGTCCATAAGGAGATGTGAAATAATACCAGTGTTGAAAATCTGGAGTAAAAATTTAAAAATTGGAGAAGTAATGATTGCACGTGGAAACTGTGCAATGCACGCTCTTAACACAAGTCATTTTTTGGAATTTTGTCTCCAAATTTGCAACATAGACTTTTTGGGAGGCCACCTCATGAACAGCGACACTGTCATATCATTACTTGGTCCCAAAAGATGATTCCATGCAGTGACCACAAAATCACCTTTCGGGACCGAATAACACCATGACAGTGACTGAATTCATGAGGAGGGGTCCTAATAATCACATGTTGAAAATATGGTACCTAAATTCCCCAAAATGCCTGAGACATGCACCAAAATTGAAAACACCCTATTATGTCATTATACAGTTTTTCTTTCAGTTCACAGTCAGCTTTGAAGCATGCAGATGTGTTCCCGGTCCACTGAAGATCATCGTGCTGGGTTCCGGACATGAGTATGGGGTGAGGGGGTGTGGGGAGGCAGGGTGCACAGAGAGTGGGTGCGGGTTGTGGGAGGGGCCACAGACTCAACGAGGGACTGTTTTCTGTTTTACAGGGTAAAACAGCAACAAAAAAAAAACACCTTGTGGAATCATTTTGTTTTTCAGGGACATTTGGCATGCTGGGGTGGGCTCCCAGTGTGCCACATGTATGTTTGATTGGAGGGGGGGTCTGTAGCCAATGGGGATTGTGCACCTCTTCCAGCACATACAGAGTTGGGGGGAGTCACATGAGCTGAGGGGGATAGGGTACCCCCTCAGCACACAAGAAATGGGGGGGTGCATTATACCAACGGGGACTGGGCACCCCCATCGGCAAGTTAAATTAGGAGGGGGCATGCTGACAGGGGAATTGGGCACCCCTGTCGACTTTCAGAGGGACTGTAAAAGGCAGCAACTGTCCCTCGGCTTCTGCGGGACAATGAGAAGCTGACGGGGAAGCCACTGCCATGTTGCTTGACAGGGACACCAGATGAGGCAAGCAGTGATTGGCTGCTGCTATCAGGGACCGGCCCAAGGCACTCTCTGATTGCAGCGGCTAATTTCTTTCAAGGTGGTGGCACATTTTCTGAACTGCTGTCATAGGCAGCGTGCTATGCCATTGCCTGGCCGCAAAAGCAGTGGTGCCATTGGCTGCAGCAGGACTACACCTCCAAAACCCACTTCTCCACTGAAGCAACCATAATATGCTGTCTGTGCTGCACGCACAAGACAACATAAAAAGCTGAGAAAACAGTGTTGAAACTGGTTTACCAAGTTGGATTCAAAAGAACACACGTATTTCTTGCACTCACTAAAGCAATACAAGTTTGGAGAGGAGAGGTGATTGTCCAAAGCATTTGTTTTTTAATCCCTAGGCAGCCAAAAGAACTAAAAAGAATCTATTTGATTGAGCCCTGGACAGATATTCAGTCTACAGTACTACAAGGGTTAAATTGAAAGGCTGCAAAGATGGAAGGATCATTTGAAAACTCCAAAGGAAGTGTTCCACAGTCTGAATCTTGTAGTTAATTTTTAAAATTGATGCAAGAGGGCTGCAGGCTCTGCCTACCTGCAGCCCTAAAAAAAAGGACACAGCAGCAGAGCACTAGAGCAGCAGGTAATGAAAACAGATGGGAGGAGACAGACAACCAAAGCGTGATTTGTGCATCATGATGATAGGCAGAGTAATAAAAAAAGATTAAATTAAACATGTGGATGAATCCTGCACCAGTTAACAATGCCCCCCCCCCACCTACACACACACACACACACACACACACACACATGCCATCCACTTTATTTCTTAAATAAGATTGCTATACATTATGGTCTTTGAGGTTCAGTTAATTTTGAATGACTGGTGTCAACAATTTCAGTGGTCAAACTTTGAAAGTCATTTCAGTTTTGAGAAGTAAAAATACTTCCCAGGTTACAATTTTGGCTGCCAATATAATGTCAGAGAATTTTGTAATATACACATTACAGATAATGCCATGCCCCCCATTCATAAAAAAAAAATATCACACCATTGTTTGACTTTAATGCCTGCAAAATTCTGAGTCAACTACATTTTTCACTACTAGGAGTTAAATACATCCCCCTGAAATTATTAAATAAAGCCCCTGGCTGATGGCATGTCCCACCTTCTCAGGGGTTACTGCTGGCAGGTTTAAGAGTGGGATTAACATGCATCTTTCCTAACACATGCAATATTTACTTCCAGGTCTCCCCATTTCAGGAGCCCATTATTTTGACCAATCCCACACACATCTTGCACAGTCACACTACTATCCAAAATAGCCATAATTCATAGGATGTTCTCTTTTACTGGATCTAGCAATGAATTTATGTCATGTTATACACATACAGGCTAGCTCTCCTTGATTTACTGGTCAAAAAGTAAATAAAGAAACTCACCTGATCAGGGCTAGGAGTTTCTTACCCACGGCTCATTGGGGATGCACAGTTTTTTTGAGACAAGCTCGACCGGAATCTTATTCACCAATTTTTGAACTTGAGCCGGAGTTCTAGTGGCTGAGGATTTTAGGCACCAAGTTCAAATATCGCAATCACATCTGATAAGTTCCTCTGTCTGCCTTCATGTCAGGGCAGCCTGACAGAAGCTGTTTTTGAGCCCCGCGGTTCACTCTTGCCATCGAAGGACCCAAGGAGGTGAGGGAGACCCTTCTTTCAGTGGGTTCTCCCCCCACAATGGACTGTTTCTCCAGGAACAACACTGGACCCAGGGTAAAGGTGCCGGCTTGTTGCTTTTGCCAGGTGGCCCTCCCCCGGCTCCTAGAAACTTTGTCAGGATGCTTTAAATAAGCAAAGAAATTCACCGGCTTCTCTCCCGCAGCTCATGGAACTGCACAGTTTCTTTGGGACATGCTTGACTGGAATCTTATTCACCAACTTTTGAACTTGAGCCGGAGCGCTGGGAGCTGAGGATTTTAGGCGCCAAGTTCAAATATCGCACTCATGCCTGATTGGTTCCTCTGTCTGCTGTGACGCCCAAGCAGCCTGACAAAAAGCTGTTTTCTTAGCCCTGTGGCTCATTCTTGCCACAGAAGGACCCAGGGAGGCCAAGGAGACCCTTCTTTGAGTGGGCCCCCCCCACAACAGATTCTTTCTCCGTGAACAGCACCAGACCCGGATTAGAGGAGCTGGCTTGTTGCTTTCACCGGGCAGACCTCCCCCAGCTCCTAGAAACTTTAAGTAAGTAAAGAAACTCACTGGATTGGGGCTGCATTAAGGGAGCTTCTCTCCAGTGGCTTACTGGGGCTGCACAGTTTCTTCAGGACAAATTTCCCACATACCCACCCTGTTCCCTCCTCCCGCTAAATACTCTCAAACCACTTGCTCTGGGGGGCCTATCACATCTCTGCTTCAGCTGGATCAGTATTTTATTTCACTTAGCTAAAACTGCTTCCTTGGGGAAATACCCTCTGATCTGCCTTGCAGCAGACTAGCAAGTCTGCTACGTCTCTCTCCTGACAAGTTAAGGCTATAATTGACTTATCTAACTGTACAATAACAATTAACAACCTATAGCCCTGCTGTCTGAAATGCTATAAGAATCACTTGTGTTATAAATGCTATTAGAATCACTTGTGTTATAAGAGCAATTAAAGCAATACACTGTCTTATTAGAGCTGGTAAAGCAATGCTCTGTCTTACTGAATTAGCGCAAGTGTAGCAACTACATCAAGTAAAAGCAATATACTGCCTTAAAGAGTTTGAGCAAGTAAAGCAGTTAGAGCAGGAAATACTGTCTTCAGAGTTATGTAACCTATCATAAGCTATGTTTTACTGCTTGCAAATTGCCATTTAGTGACCTAACTTGCTTATTCTCTGTTAACCACTGCTGCTGCACTGATCCCTTGGGTCTTTCCCTTGTTCGGTGCCACACTGTAAACTGCAGTCCTAGGCTTCTGCTTTGATATCCCTGTGCTATTGTGTAATAGGTCAATTGATTGTTATTCTTGGTCTTCCCAGGGCTGAAAAAGCCCAGTGTATGCTCTAATGAGTGCAGCAGTACTAATCCTTCTCCTCTGCCTAGTTCTAGGCTGCTGCCACAGTTCAGAACAATACCTGGGCACTCCATCCCTGTGTGGCCAAACAGAATGCTACCCCTGAGTGGTTGCTCTGTCCTCCCTGGTCTGGCTGAGAGCACAGCTAAAAGCCCTGGACTACCACCCACCATGACCTCCTTCAAGTTCCCTCCTGCCTAGCTATCCACCAAGAGCATAAAAATGGTGCACTTGAATGTACAAAGTCTCCTACCAAATCTAGCAGAACTAATGGTCTGGGTGGCACACTACAACCCTGATATTATGAGGGTCTTGGAAACCTGGCTGAAACCTCACACCCCAGACTCTACGCGTGCATTCCTGGGCTACAACTTCATTAGGCAAGACAGAGCAGGAAACTAACATGGGGGTGGCATGCTCCTCTACTATAATGTACACTTAAACTTGTCTGTCATAGGATGTAACCCCATACATCCCCCATCTGTGAGTTCCTGCATGCCCTTCTCCTGCTAGGTAACACAAAAAAGGTAGACCTGGTCTGTGCCTACAGTGCTCCTAAGGGAGGCATGCTAGGGCTCTCCTTCCTCCTTGACAGCCTTTGCACTAAGGTTTGCACAAATGAGCCACTAATCTTTGGCAACTTTAACCTAAACTGGATGGGCCGCAATGCTAACAATACAAGCCCCTGCTGCCTGATCTCGCCATCAGCCAACTCATTACAGAATCCTCTAGGCTCTCCTCCCATGGGGATAAAGGATATCTCATTGACTGGTGCTGAGCAACAGACCTGATAGAATAGTCTCCTCAGGAATTCTCCCAGATGTCATCTCGGATCACTCTCCCACCTACTACACCTGGGGCTTCTCCCCTCCCAAAATCCCCTGTAAAGTGATCCAGATGAGGGACTACTCCAAATTTAACATTGATGACTACCATGCTGCCCTACGATGAACAGACTGGTCCCAGGTCACTGCCACAAGCGACCCCTCAGAGAGCCCTTGACAATTTTCTTGCTGTCTTTATTCCCCTGCAAAACAAACACGCTCCCATTACAAGAAGGAGGGTGAGGAGCACTGTCACCAAGTGGCTCTATGGCGGCCTATTTTCCCTCATGAAGCAAAGGGACAAATGCTGGGCAAGATACAAGACCTCCATCACCAGTACTGACTTCTTTGAATATAGGCAGCTGAGAAACACATATATTCCTGTTTGCAGATGACACAAAGATCTGTGTGGAAAGGATGAGAAGGGACTTGGCAAGGTTGAAGGAATGGTCAGAAGTATGGCAGCTTAGATTCAATGCAAAAAAGTGCAAAATAATGCACTAGGGAAACAAAAACCCCAGAGGAAGATTATACAATGGGGGGGAGGTTGTAACAACAACAAAAATGGAAAGGGACCTGGGGTAATCATATCAGATGACCTTAAGGTTGGCAAGCAATGTGAGAAGGCAGTAGGGAGAGCTGGGGGGATACTGGGATGTATAGGGAGAGGCATCACCAGCAGAAAACAGGAAGGTGTTATCCCTCCGTACAGACAGTTGGTGAGACCCCATCTGGAGTACTGCTTCCAGTTCTGGAGACCCCATCTCCGCAAGGACATAGACAGGATGGAGGCAGTCTAGAGGAGGGCAACTAAAATGGTGCAGGGTCTGCAAGAGAAGCCATACGAGGAGAGACTAAAGGAGCTTAATATGTATACCCTTAGGGAAAGGAGGGAGAGGGGGGACATGATAGAAACTTTTAAGTACCTCAGTGGAATCAACAAAGTCGAAGAGAGTAGCATCTTTGCAGAAGAAATGTGCAAGAACAAGGGGACACAATTTGAAGATGAGAGGGACGGCTCAGGGGCAATGTGAGGAAGTATTTTTCACAGAGAGGGTGGTGGACACATGGAACAGCCTTCCAGAGAAGGTTGTGGGGTCTAAAACTGTGAGAGAATTCAAGAATGCATGAGACAGACAGAAGGCAATTCTTGTGGGGGGTAGGAAGAAATAGGCTGTTGGTTAACTAGGATCTGCAGCTTTTCATTTAGGTAGGGAAATGGGCAGACTAGGTGGGCCAAGCGGACCTTATCTGCTGTCAAAGTCTATGTTTCTATATAAAAGAGCCATCCGCTCTGCCAAGAGTGAATTCTATCAACCCGCCTTGCTATCCTTGGCCAGGAACCTGAGGAGCTTCTGGCAAAACATCAAAAACACGGTTGGAGGGTCTGCCAGAGTCCAGGTCACTGACATGATAATTGGTGAGGTTAGCTGCAACAGCCCCCTTACAATTGCCAATGCATTTAACTCCCAGTTCTCTGACCTGCCCGCTCACCCCTCCCAGACTCCTGATCCCAAGGCACTAGGCCCCTCCCTTAGTGGGAAAGCCCCCCAACCTCCTTTCAACTTAAAGGCTGTCTCTGCCATGGAGACCCAGAAGCTCCTTGCTGGTCTCTCCCCTCACACTGGAGCTGGGCATGACAACCTTGAGCCCAAACTGGTCTGTCTGGGTGCATCTGTCCTAGTCTGGCCCATCACCCATATCTTTAGCACTTCTTTAATCTCAGGAAACATCCCTGATGTATAGAAAGTGGCCAAAGTCATCCCTGTCTTCAAACAAGGTGACCTGAAAAATCTCAAGAACTACCGCTCTGTACCAGTCCTGCCTATGATTAGTAAGCTAACCGAAAAGGTGGTTGACTCACAGCTCACCCACTACCTACAGAGCTATGACCTACTCTCTCCAGCGCAGCACAGCTTCAGAAAAGGGCACAGCACTTCTACTGCCATAGCCGTTGTCATCTCCGAGATCAAGTCAGCTACTGATCAAGGTAAACTGACCTTAGCCATCTTCATGGATCTCTCGAAAGCCTTTGACGTGGTTGACCAGTTGCTCCTGTGCTCCACTGTCTGGTCCCTTGGCCTCTCTTCCCCAGCCCATGCCTGATTCACAAACTACCTCTCTGGCAGAAGGCAATGCACTAATTTCAACAAGGCCCTCTCTAATCCCTCTCCAGTGAAATGCAGGGTCCCCCAGGGATCTGTTCTTGGGCCCTTACTGTTTTTCCTCTTCATCAATGAGCTGCCCTCGGCCCCAACCTATCGGCACTCCACCCTGTATGCGGATGACCTTGTCATTCTAACCAGTTCCCAGGACATCAGTGTCATCAACTCCAGGCTAAACTCTGACTTCAACTTAATTCAGTCCTGGCTAAAGGGCCACTAGCTACCTATCAACCTTCAAAAGACTCAGGCCATGCTCTCTGGCTCTCTGGCCAAGTCAAAAGCCTGCCCTGCTCCTCTGAAAATCTCTGGAGCTGATGGTTCCCTCCTGCATGTTGCAGACTTTGTCAAGTACATGGAGGTAACCCTCGACCCACAACTGGACCTCACTCTTTTTTTTTCAAATTTAATATGCTTTATTGATGTTTTCAACATTTATAACAAACAATATGGAAAAGCGATGTACAGGTAGCCAGTCTAGTATATTTTTGACAGTCCTGTGTGTTCCCATATCTACAATGATGATTACAAACAAGACATTCTGCATTAGATATTGGAAAGAACCATGAAAAAAATTCCCAACAGTATCCCCCCCCCTCCCTGCCCTCTGTTCCCTCTCCCCATCCCCAAGAGGTTGCACCTGTAATAAAACCATACACATAAAAACCCAATGTAACTTTGACTGTCCTCATCTTGATAATGCAGCAATGATTATAGAGTAAGTAGTGCGTGAAGGGGGGCCCATCTCTTTTGGTAATATTTTGATTTCTTTGAGATGCTGGCTAAGAGACTTTCTGCTTGGCGAGCGAATAATATTAACTCATGTAATGTTGCAAATGTATATTCTGGATTCTTAACCTGTAATTACTGTCTCTCCAAGTGATACTGTCTCACTTCAAACCTCTGTATTATTGTCCACTGTATGTAATAATTGCTGTATGTATCTAACCCTGGGTTGCCCCTGAAAAAGGGACCTCTGATCTCAGTGGGCTTACCAGATTACCAAAATTTAAATAAAAATAAATAAAATATTTCATGAAGCTGTTCCATAATTGTGGGAATCATTTGATCTACCCAGTGATGTAACAGCACGTTCTTGGCACACAGGGAAATCAAGGCCATGTATTTATGTTGGTGCCCAATCAGGGAATCTCCATAGTCTCCTAGGATACATATTTCAGGTCGGAAGGCATCTGTAAGGCCAAGTAAGGGAACTAACTTTTACTTGATAGCGGTCCAGAAAGAGGCAGCTTTGTTACAATGCCATAAGATGTGGAGCGGGTTGCCAGGCTGCTTGCCACAATGGATACAGGTATCATTGGGGAGTTTCCCCATTTTATAGAGCTTAACTGGGGTGCAGTATAAGTCATGAATTATACTGAATTGAAGGAGTCAATACGTGTCCCATCTAATATCTTTGTACATGTGGGTCCATATCCGATTCCAAGGGTGGGGAGGCCTGCAGGGTTGGAGGCAGGACCTGATTCCATTTGTAGTGAGGGAGTCCTTCATACTCTGCCAGAAAATCATGCAGTAGTTGATAAAAAAATGACATGGTGTGGGTTGAGGGAGATGACAAGATAATTGGTAGGAGAGGCCCAGTCAAGTTTTGGTCCCAAGAGCTGAACTGATGTAGAAGCATGTAAGAGAGTTGAATGTATCTAAAGCAGTACAAGGGAGAAAGGCCTAATTTTTGTTGGGCATTCCAGAAAGGAATCAGTTTATAGTTATTATTAAGGAAATCATGGACGATTGGTTTCCTGCTGCTGGACAAAAAGGAAGGGTCAAGTCATATGCCCCCCAATCTTGAAATTAGGATTGTGAAAGATAGACAGTGAGATATCATGCATAAGAGAAGTGTGGGTAATGGCACAGATCTGCTGATGTGCTCTCAGTGTTGCCATGATAGGGTTGTATCATAGCTGGATGGGAAGATACTTAAGAGGAACGCATATTAGGAAGTCAGGTCGACATTATGGGTGGTACAAAGGGATTGTTCTATTTGTAACCATGGGGAACATACATGTTTGGTTGTGCAGGGACTGTTGAGGTTTGTCAACAACGGATCACTGAGCTGTTTATGGATAGATAATACAGGAAAAAAATTAGGGAGTTGTAGTCCCCCTCTATTTTTTGCCCATTACAGTTTGGAGAGTGCTCTTTAGGAAGTTTACCCACCCATATAAAGTTGGAAATAATATTATGTACCTGCAAAAAACAAATCTTAGGGAGGGAATAGTTATACATCTGAAGAGGGTATAAGAGGCGGGAAAGGATATTCATTTTTACCACATTAATTCTGCCTCATAATGAAGGAGGGAATAGGGACCAATGATTTAGGTCAGTTTTGATGCAAGTTAGGGTTGCATCCAAGTTATACTGTTTCATTTTGGAGCTCGATTAGGAGAAGTAAATACCCAACTATTTCATTTTGTCCTTGACCCATGTAAAGCCTAGATGCTGAATTACAGAGGGTACCGTGAAAACATTAAGGAGCATTACCTACATGATGGAAAGGTTTAACTATAATTTGAGATCCTGCCAAACTCTTCAATGATGTTAACAGTAGCTGTGAGTGAGATAGAGGGATTAGTGATGTGAAGAAGTATATTGTCCTCATAGACTGATATTTTGTAATGAGATGAGCCTACTGGAATACTTGAGATTAGAGCTGAGGTGTTAATACATCAGATGAGAGGTTCAAGATACAAATTAAACAAAAATAGGGAGAGTGGACAGCCTTGTCTAGTGCCCTGCTACAGATTGATGGGGTGGGAGAGTACCCCATTACAGAGTATTTGGGCTGTGGCGTGTGAATATCCCAATCCAGTGAATAAATTGGGAAGGGAAATTGTATCTTGGTAACAGATGGAAAAGGTAGTCCCAGGATACTCTGTCAAAGGCTTTCTTTGCATCCAGGGATGCCAACGATGCTGGGGTATTGGAGTCCCCAGACGCAGAGACAAGATGGGCTATTTTCCGAAGATAGTCTGCAGAAAGGAGACCTTTTATGAAGCTCACCTGTTCTGGACTTATCAGGTGATGCCAAACTTTGTTGAGTCAATTGCCAAGGACCTTAGCCAGAATTTTCAGATCTACATTGATTAGTGAAATGGGTCAATAGTTGGAAACTAGTAGGGGACCTCTACCAGGTTTGGGGAGAACAACAATTGTAGCTTCAGTTAAGGAATGATCAGAGAGGCCATGTTGGTAGATATAATTGTAAGTATCAAGTAGGATGGGGACGATTTGGGATTTAAAGGCTTTGTAGAACTCTGCAGAGTACCTATCTGGACCTGGTGCTTTATCTACTGGGAGTGAGTCAATAGCTGATATAATTTCCATCTGTGTAAGGGGAGTTTGCAAGTATTCTACCTGCTGCTGCCACAGCTGTGGGAGTTGGATGTCCTGTAGAAACTGTCCATGAGATCTAGGTCGAAGGTACCCAAAGGTCTGGAATACAGTTTTTGGTAATATTCCTGAAAACCTTTCACCATGTCCCGAGGTGAGGTGACAATATCTCCTTCTGAAGTGTGAAGTGAGGGTACAATTCTATCATTGACTTGGGTACAAAGACGTAGGGCTAGTAATTTCCTGGCCTTGTTGCTTTGATTGTAATAATTGACTTTAGATCTCAAGAGGAGGTGTTCAGCCTTATCACTTAAGATGGTGTTGTAGCGAGCATGGAGTATCTGTAGCTGGTTAAGATCAGTTGAGGTAGGTTGGAAAGGGAGGACCAGCTCTAACTGGTGAATATGCTGGAGTAAGGTAGCTATGACCGGGGAGGCAATTTTCTTGCTTATAGAGGACAGACGAATAATCTCCCTATGTATAGTGAATTTCAAGGCTCCCCAGAGAATGTCTCATTTATTCATGGTCAGGGAATTACTGGTAAAAAAGGAGTCGATGTGTTTCTGGATATGGAAAATAAAAGTATCTAACTTTATTTAACTGTGCATTAAATTTCCAAGACTTATCTCTAGTATTCCTCGGCCCAAGTTGCCAATATAAAAGGGTAGAATGGTGGTCAGAGATCACCTTAGAGAGTTAGTTGCAGGCTATTACAGTCAGAAGGTAACTAGTGGTCAACAGGAAGTAATCAATCCTGGAGAATGAGTTATGTGGGATAGAGTGGAAGGAAAATTCCTTGTTTGTGGGGTTTAGCGCCCTTCACGAATCTAGTAATCCGATGGAGTCCATGAGTTCCCTGAGTGCCAGTTGTGCTGGAGATAGTGAGAGGGAATTAACCTTGTATCTATCCAAGGAATTGTTATAGACCAGATTCCAGTCCTTGCCAAGCAAAGTAGGTAGATTGGACCGGGAAGGGGGGGTTAGGTGAGTCATTAGGAAGGTAAATAATTGAGGATCATCTGTTGTGAGGCTGTATACTGAACCCAGAACTATCTCTGAGTGGCCAAGCAAGGCCTTAATTATAATGTATCTTCCATGGGTATCTGAAATGGAGTCCAGCAGTCTAATTGGAACCCTATGGGCTACCAAAATGGCAATGCCCCTTCCCCCACATCAAGAGTCTACTCCTGTACTTAGCATTTGCTCTACCCATGTTCTCTGGAGTTGTAGCACTTGGGAAGTGAGGAGGTGAGTCTCTTGGAGGAGAGCGATATCTACATTTAATTTGTTGAGATATAGTATAATTTTAGTCCTCTTAGTAGGGGAATGAGTCCCTTTGACATTCCAAGAGCAGATTTTAAGATTTAAAGCCATAATGTTTGGTTAAAACATAATGTGCAAATGGATCTGTTAAAACACCAAATGGGTCAAAATGAATAAAGACATAAGTGGTGCAACCTCTCCCTTCCCCCCACCAAAAACCCAGAATAGCAAAGTTCAACATGGGATTTGTGAGATTCGACATGCATTTACCCAGGTGAGGATCTGACCTCTGTGGTTCCCCTCCATACCCAATCCAGCCCCTCCCAGCAGCACACCAGCAACATCCCTATGTAAAATATTGGGTTCTGAGAACCCACCATGCCAATGGGATAACTAAACCGAGAGTAACACCCTTGCCCCCCCTTCCCCCCTGAAATCCAACAACTATGTTCATCTATCCCTCCCTTGGTCAGAATCCCAAAGCTGGAGAGGAATATGGAAATAAGGAGAGACCAACCCAAGTCAGTTCCTAGACTTGCTTCCTCGGAAGTCAAAGACACAAAATGAGGGTGAAAAGTAAAATCTGACCTGTGGTAGCTATTTTAGAAATCCCAGTTCTTACAGGCCAGGATCAGGAGAAGTGCTAGTAAAAACTGAGCCCTCCATAATTTGGTATGCTATACAGCTCTACCTTGAACCTGTTCAATCTAGAGCATCCCACCCCCCACTGCCTGTCCCAGAAGATTAACACGTTTAGTCCTGTAAGTCAATCTTTGGCACCACCGAGTGTTCCAATTATATGATTGCTCCAGGTTGGAAAGGGATACAGTCTAGATATGCCCAGACATTACCACATCGTGCATTATTGAGAAAGGAATTACCATCTGGGATCAGGATGGGGTCTTAATGTATGTCCAGAAGGCATGATGCAAAGCCTAGTGTGGACGAAGTGTGGTAGAAGGTCCCTACCTTGTCAGTAAGACCCTGAAAGACTAGACAACACAGTCTGAACATGAGACCAGAACCTCACATATTTCACCCCAGGAGTGAGCAAGACCGCCCCACCCAATCCGCTCATAATGTTAAACAGCAATTAAGAAAACAACTTTTGAGCACTAACAACAAGATATTGAACTTGTGAGAAAGCAGTATAGCAATATTTTATAATATGGACTTTACTTGTCACAGGTAAATGTCCAGAATGTCTAATAGTTCGAGTTGGGGATGTGCCTGGGGGAAGGAGATTGGTCCAGAACCAAGAGGCAGTCCCACTAGAAATCTGTCTCCTGAAAGGCATTCCCACATCAAAGGTTCCCACCTAGCCATCTGAGACTGTTCCTGTGCGACTGCCCCTAATGTTGAGAACTGGAAACTACCAGAGCAAGAAACCATAGCACCCTACCCTGTTTCAGAGGACCTCATAACCCCGGTAAGCCATAATACAAATGTGTAAACTCATCGAAAGTCTTGTCAATTAAATTACAACTGGGAGGATATAACCTTCAACATAAAGGCTCCAGAGATCACTAAAGGGGCTGTTCATCCTGGCTTAAAAAGTTCTGGAAGCTTGCTGGCTAGGTCAGTCGATGCCAGTAAGGGTGAGTCATAGGGAATCAACAAAGTCCAGGAGGGTAGCATCTTTCAGAAAAAGAGATGTGTAAGAACAAGGGCGCACAATTTAAAGATAGAGGGGGGGATGGCTCAGGGGTAAAATGAGGAAATTATTTTTCATGGAGAGAGTGGTGGATGCATGAAACCGCCTTCCTGGGGTGGTTGTTGGGTCTAAAACAGTGGGGGAATTCAAACATGCATGGGACAGACGTAAGGCAATTGTAGTGGGGGTTGCAGGAAGTAGGCTGTTGGTTAACTAGAATCTGCAGCTTATCCAATAGGAAAGGAAATGAGCAGACTGGGTGGGCCAAGTGGTCCTTAACTGCTGTCAAAGTCTATGTTTCTATGTTTCTATAGGATATCCAGACACCTGAGATGGAAACCTGCAATTTAGCTGGGCATAACATTTTGAAGGGGATGCCAGTGGCCACCAATTTGTTAACCATGGGGCGAAATGCTGCACACTTTTGTTGGGTCTCATATGGCAGATCCTGGGTTATACAAAGTTTCACTCCTTCCCACATTACTGATTGAAGGTCCCATACTTTTGAAAGAACGTGTTGCTTCTCTACAAAACTCAGGAATTTTAAAATGATAGGTTTGGGATGTGCCCCTGGTTGTGGTCTTGGTCAAAGTGACCAACGGGCTGTCTCAATTTGGTAGCTGGCATCAACTGGTTAAAGTCCCACTACCTTCTCCAGGAATTTCTGAACAAATAGGACAGTGTTGGGGCCTTCTTCTTTCTCTCGAAGCCAATAATTAAAATGTTGTTCCTCCTGCTCCTTCCCTCTAGGTCTTCAGTTTTCATTTGTAATTTTTAAATCTGTTGACGCAGTAGCACTAATTCAGGATCCAGCTTGAATTTCCAGTTTTCTATTGATGTGATACTAGCCTCCGAGTCTCCTACTCTCTGATTGAGATCAGACAGGTCCCTTCTGATAGATTTTAATTTGGAGGAGATTTTGGAGAGCAGTTTCTTAAATGGCACCAATTCTTGCAAGAAATAATCCTCGGTGAGCAGGATCGGTTGATCTGATGCAGATCCATTCTTACTGACCTTCCGTCCTTGAACCTTAGACTTTTCGGTATCTTTTCAGGTGAGGGAGGTGGCATATGCTTCAGCTGGGCCTGCCTCATGTCAACATCCATCGCGGAAATGTTTTGCAATTGTGATGTGGGTTATGGGCACAGTTTGATTGTTGAAGGCAAGCATTCAGTGAAGCTGTGGTGATTTTAGTGAAAATGTGTCCAGAAAAGTGTATAAATTGCAGTGATAGGAGGAGAGAGACAGGAGGTCCAGGTCTCTGCTGCTTCTAGATCCCCTGCATCACGTGACTCCAACTGGACCTCACTCTGCATATTAGAAACACATGTAAGGCTACGAACTGCAAGCTGGGCCTGGCATACAGAGTGAAAAGCTGTCTTACCTCAGTTACATGACTCACCCTAGCAAAGGGGGTCCTCCTTCCCATGCTCTGTTATGGGCTTGTCTTCTTTGCCCACATCCCAAAAACCAGTATCTCAAAATGGGACACAGCATACAGCAATGTATGTTGCTTTGTACTTTCTGCCCCTTGCCTCATGCACCACCGTGAGCTATACTCCAGGCTTGAGTGGCTCCCTCTGGAAAAACAGAGCACCTTTGTCCTAGGCAACTTCACTGACAATATCATCTGAACTGCCACCCCTCCTGCACTCGCCATATCCCTCAAATCTGCAACCCCCTCCTACCACTTAAGATCCAGTGACTCTCAGGTCCTCCTGGTTCCAAAAACACGCACCCAAATGGGGGATCGGGCTTTCGCTGTTTATGTGCCCAGATTATGGAACTCCCTCCCTGCAAACACTCGCTTCTCCCTCTCCCATTCCTGCTTCAAAGCCTCCCTATTATGCTTCCTCAAATTGGCCTCCACCTGCCTCTGCACTTAAGGAACCCCCCCCCCGTGCCTCCGGCTGGACCAATCTAATTGGCTGAGTCATTAAAATCCGGCTGTGACTGACGAGAAGATAAGTCTCCTGATACTGAATGCACTATATCTGCTGGCAAGCTCACTACAATCAGATGTAATAAATGTACTGGGTCCATTCTCTGCCCAACTGTTCACGTAAAGAGTATTTCTACTATTCTATTTCATGTTTTCCTTAGTCTGTCTGCTACAAATTGTACTACTCATGTAACCATGGCTGTACTATGCTGTTTTCTGCCTCTTCTTGTAATGTATATGCCTGTTGTTCTCATATGTACCTTGTAATCTCCCAGGTCACACCTGAAAATAGGCATTTGGCTGTCTAGTGTGCTTACCTGGTAAGCAAAAGCAAATAAATAAATACTAAAAAATCTGAGAACGTTGTGGCTATGCCTCAGCTGCACTATGTAAATCACTTGGGATGCATTACTCGAGTAGAAGAAAGCAACATACTGTCTATTTTCAATAATATACATATTTTACCTGGGCTCCAGAGTCACAAAGGAACCTCCACCCCCCTCCTTGCCTTACCATACTTCACATGGGCTCTGGAAAAAAACACCCCTCCTCCATCCTTGCCTTATTTCAAATTGGGTCTGGAGACAAACATGCACCTCTGCCTTGTCTTATATTACTTCACATGGGCTCCGAAAACAAACATCCCCCTCTTCAACCTAGCCTTACTTCACACGGGGCCCAGAGACACCCCCCCCACTAGCCTTGCCTTACTTTACATTGGCTCTTGAGAAAAAAAAACCCTCCCTCCAGGCTTTTTACCTTATTTTGCATTGGCACTGGAGAGAAGCATCCCTTCCCCAAGCTTGTCTTACTGCACATGGTCTCTAGAGACTAAAGTACCCCCCCGTAAGAGAGATCAGGCTGAGGGGTTCAAAAGAGTGTAGCCCTGGACCATTCAGGGTCTTTCTGTCAGTTCTCTATATGGTGGCAGCTTGTGCTGACACTGCTAGAGGGTCCAGGATCTAGTACAGCTCCACATTGGGCCCTATCCCATATTCCAGCCCCAGCCAGCTAGCACTGCCTGCCCCAAGTTCCTCTGATTCCTAACTTACTTATCCAAATTCCTGCCTATCCACCCTTTGTATAAAAAACAAACAAAAAAAAAACATATTTACATACCATCTGGAGTTGTGTGCTCCTGATTTTCTTATTTTGTCTATAATAACAAGACTCCTCCCATAGAACAGTGAGTAGTAATCTGATTTCAACAGGCAGTGCAGCAGAGGTGCCACGCTAGTCCTCTGGGCTCCCAAAACTGCTTTTTTTCTCTCCCCCTCTCTCTGACAACTCTGTGACAGTGAACAAATACGTTGTTCCCAGGGGCTCAGTGTAGGAGCTACTGGCTACTACTTTTACCTCTGGTTTAAAGATCAAATGCACCATTTTTTCCATATTTTTAATAACAGTTTGAAGTCCCTGTGTCATCTAGTGTTTCCTGAAAATATCATGCTGTTTGGTTTTGTGTTTTTATTTTAAATCAGCATCTGTGAACATGCTCTGCAGTAACCAAAAACAGTGAGGATTTTTCTGTCCCTATCACTGAATGATGACATCATTTTTGCCTAGCCTGCTGCTTCAGCAATTAAGTCCCTGACTGACTGAAGAAGCTGTTGCAGTTCCCAGTTAGAGCAGTCTATATAGCTAATTGTTTTCACTCAAAGTTTGTTACTAACCCATCTGGTTTGTATTTAAATAGAGTAGCCTAAAATGAACAATTCTGTTTTCAAATAGTTGATCATTTGAGTTTTAGTGTGGAACTGAAGTGGTATACATGAATGTCTGTAAGAAATTACATTGTCTGTATTACAGTTGTCAGTTCTTTCTCATTAGAACTTTGCATTGTTTTCTGGCTATATAACACAGGGTTGTTTAATGGATATAAAATAAATCTAAAGTTTGTTACTTTACAGAAGCAGTGTGTCTTTGATGTAGCCTCCAGAAATAGGTTCATGTGAGAACAATGTTGTTTTTATGCCAGACTGACAAAAAGGTGTCTGCCATACTACTATTTCAGGGACATTTACTGTATGAGCTCATAAAATTCAGTTCTTTGAGGATTTCTTTGTGAAAATACATCATGTATATGTTTAGCTAGAAGTACTATATGGCATCCTCATACCCCTGTCTCCTGGCCCTCAGCTGAGGCTGCTGCACCTTGATTCCCTCTGTCCCTAACCCCCAGTCATGACCAATGCACCTTCTTTCCCCCTGTTTCTGTCTGCACAGGGCTGCTGTGCTCTGCTAAGCCCTAGAGTCCCAAGGCATCTGCCTGCACAGCTGGGGCTGCTGCACTGTGCTGCCTCAGGCCACCAAAGGTGGGGCTTTTGCTACACTCTGCTACCCACTTCCATTGTCCCAAATGGGAAGGGCTGCTGCTCTACATGCACCCTGTCTATAGTCAGGGCTGCTGTACCCTGATGCCCTATTATGTTCTGCACCACAGTGAAGGCTTCTGTACCATGCTGTCCTCTGTCCTCTGTCCCCTGACACCACTGTGCCCTGCTGCACCATAGAGCCTTTTGCCTTCACAGTTAGGGTTGTTGTACTATGCTGCTTCTTGTCACCAGAGTCAGATCCTTTGGTACACTGCTCAAACTGCTCAAAAGAAAAAAACAAAAAATACTTTCATCTTGTGTTATAGGGAGGGAGACAGAGGGGAGAAGGGTGCAGCAGCCCTGACTGTTTGGGCAGGAGACAGGGGAGGTATCAGTGTACAGCAGCTCAAACTTTGGGACAGGGTTCAGCAGACATGCCTGTTTGGGACAAGGACATTGGTAGCAGGATGTGGGAAAGGATCTGTCTCTAGTGACAGGGGACAACAGGGAGAAACTGCTCCAATTGTGGAGGCAGGGGACAGGGTGCAGCACATGCCCTGCTTTGTCTTATGACAAGTGGCAGCATGGAGCAGTATCCCTAACTGTGGAGGCATGGGGCTGTAGGGCACAGCAGGCCACAGAAGCCTTTACTGTATAGACAGGCACAGGGTGCAGCAGCATTGGATGTGATGACAAAGACAGAGGACAGCATGGTGCAGTTGCATCGGCCATGTGGCTGGACACAAGAGGGCATCAGGGTATGGCAGCCCTGACTGTGGGACAGGGTATGTGTGGTGAAGCAGCCTTGCCCAGTTGGGGTAATGGAAGTGGGTAATGGGTGCAACAAATACCTCACCTCTGGTGATCTGGGCATCATTGTGAAACAGCCCCAACTGTGAAGGCAGGGGACCTGGGCTTTAGGTTTTATCAGAGTACGGCAGCCCTGACAGTGGAGACATGAACAGAGGGCAACAGGGTACATTGGCCTTGAGTGAAAGGGGTGGGGGAACAGAGGGAAGCAGGGTGCAGCAACCTCAACTGTTTGTGCAGGAGGCAGCAGGGTGTAGCAGAAAAGGCATTTCCTGTTTTATTCTGATTTTATATTGGATGTATCTGAATAAGTGTTTGTTTTTGTATTATGCTGTACAGCGCCTTGAGACTCTGAAAGGCACTTAATTAAATAAATGTTATTATTATTATTATCCCTGATTGTATGGGGAAGACACTGGGAAGTTGGGTGCAACAACCTTAAATGCGGCAGGAGACAGGGGACTTATGGGGCAGGGGAAAGTGGGCAGCAGAGTGATTCTGCCTCAAATGTCGGGCAGGAGACAGGGGCATCAGGTTGTCATGTAGTATTTCTAGTTATACACCTACATGATGTATTTTCACACAGAAACCCTCAAAGAACTGAATTTTGTGAGTTCATAAAGTACATGTTCCTGATATAGCTGAGTGTGGCAGACACCTGTTTGTCAATCTGACATAAAAACAAAATTGTTCTCATATGAACCTATTTATGGAGGCTACATCAAAGACACACTACTTCTGTAAAGTAACAAACTTTAGATTTATTTGATATCCATTAAACAACCCTGTGTTATATAGCCAGAAAACAATGCAGAGTTTTGATGAAAAAGAACTGACAGCTGTGCTACAGACAACAACGTTTCTCACAGACATTCCTTCATACCACTTCAGTTCAGCACTAAAACTAATATGATCAACGTTTTATAACAGAATGATACATTTTAAGCTAATCTATCTAAACACAAACCAGATGGGTTAGTAACAAACTTTGAATAAAAACAATTAGCTCTACAGACTGCTGTGACTGGGAACTGCAACAGCTTCTTCAGTCAATCAGGGACTTAACTGCTGAAGCAGCAGACTAGAAATGAGTGATGTCATTGCTCACTGAAAAAGACAGAAAAATCTTCACTGTTTCAGTTACTGCAGAGCACATTAACAGATGCTGATTTAGGGAAAACCACAAAACCAAACTTCATGATATTTTCAGGAAACACTAATCATGACACACGGATTGAATTCGAGTGAATTCAATTACACAGGGACTTGAATTCAAGTGAACTGAAGTTTTGCTTAAATATGTGCATTTGATCTTTAAGTCATCTATAGTCTTAACTGTAATGAACACCCCCAACTCTGCTTGTTCAAGGCAAGCACAGCAGCATTTTTTTACAGTTAATTTCTTTCTCTTTCAGGCTGCACACCTTCAATTCTGATCCCCCAACCCCATCCCCCACTTGCGGCCTACCTTCTGCTGTCCTCCACGGCTTGCCCCTCATGGCGGGAAGGTGGGGATTCCTCAACCTGCTGGAATGGATCCGGTGTGGAGGTTACCACTTTTCATGGGAGTGGGGCCTGCAGGATCAGCTGTCATCGTGCGTCCAGGACTCTTTCCACTTTTTCTTCCTCTAGGAGAGGAGGTATGCAATGATGCCCTGAGGAGAGAGCGCGCTCGTGTCTGCACACACTCCTCCAAATGTCTGCATCCTCCCCTCCCTTATCAGAACATCTGTGTGCTGTACCCCAGCTGCCACTAGGGGCTAGTTGACACTGACTGCTGGTGACCCCCCTCCCCAGAGAAGGAGCGCAGTCCCTCACTCAATCCTTCTTCTCTCCTGCTGATTCCTGGTGGCCTGTGCTCATTCCTGAACACAGGTCACTGGTGTAGCACGAGGTAAGGCATTCAGCGCCTCAACCTTCAGTGCCACTGGCCGTAGCAGCATTTTTTTTTAATAATAAATAAGGTTAAAGAAAAGGATCTCTGACTATCACCTTTTTAGAGTCTTTGTGAAGGACTAACTTTGGTGCCAGCTGTGGGTACTACCTTTAGCTGGGAGAGGCTATTGTTTATTTGTTTTCCCGGAAGGTGGCTATTAAAGCAGTCAAGCAATGGCATGCTGTCACTTAAGACTTGTTTACACTGATGACTTTGCAGCACATCAACCCATGTGCGTAGGTACATATGCTGCAAAGCTGGCTTTATTTACACTTTCTGGAATGCCATAAGTGCACTTCAGATTCCTTTTCTGCTGCAACTCAATTGTGGGTACCCGTATCAGAGCGAGGGTGTTAACCAACACTGTGAACCATTTAATGCACTCACTCCCATGGGAAGCCTTCTGTCCCAGTGTCTCCCAGCATCCTAAATTCAGTTATTCCTTATTAAAATCCTTATTCACTAAAAATACCACCAACAGCTTAATCTGGTTCAAGATCAGTTGCCATTCATCTGTATTCCCCTCCCCCGGGTTGTGCCTGAAAACAGGCAGGATTTGTCTAATGCACTTACCCAGTGAACAAAAACTAAATAAAAATTAAAAAATCCTCTACTGAATTTACAGCCACTCCCCAGAATGACTTGCAGTGCTGTGAGGGTGGGCTGTGTAAACACTACATTGATGGAGGAGCAGGTGGGGACCCACCTGGAGGGATGGAGGTTTGTTCAGTCCTGATGGCCTGCATCCATCCTGGAGGGGAATCCAAGCACTGGATGATACGTTTAAATGCTACATTGACAAGTATTTAAACTAGCAAAGGGGGGTGGCAGGCCAGCAAGGAGGGTACCTACTTGCTCACCCCCCACAGCTAGCAGTGGAACCAGTGAACCAGAGGAGTGGCTAACTCTGCAAAGCAGTGTGCAAAAGATGGAGATTAGCGCCCAAGAGGTGGATAGGTAGAAAAGGGGCAAAATTCAGCAGAACGGCAGACAGCAAGGAGAACCAGGGATAAAGGACAACCAAGGAAAGGGCTGGAGTAGAACAGCTAAACAGTCTAGGAAGGTCAAATCATGGAAAGCCATGTGTGCAAATGCCAGGAGCCTTAGCAACAAGATGGAAAAGCTGGAGGCTTTCATGGTGCAGTCAGACCTGGACATTGTGGCCATCACTGAAACCTGGTGTAATGATAACCACGACTGGGAGATGGCCGTACCTGGCTACAACATATTCAGAAGAGACAAGGCAGGCAGGAAGGGAGGAGGAGTGGCACTGTATGTGAAAAATGACATAAGGGCCACAGAGATCCAGGAGGAACAAAATGGGGTGAGATACTGTGGGTTAAGCTGGAAAGGAAAATGGGGCCAGCCATCCACACAGGTGTGGTCCATAGACCACCAGCTCAGGAGGAAGAAACAGATAGGGAGCTGATGCTAGCCATCCAAAGGATGGCAGACAAGGGTGAGGTAGTACTGGATGGAGACTTTAATATTCCAGATGTGAACTGGAGCATCCCAGCAGCAGCATCAACTATGAGCAGATTTATCCTGGACTCCCTTCAGGGTGCCTTCCTCAAGCAACTGGTCATGGAACCAACTCGGCAGAAGGCAATACTGAACCTTGTGCTCACAAACAGGGACAGTGTGATGTGGGTAACAGTGGGGGAGCACCTGGAGAACAGTGACCACCAGTCATTGTGGTTTGAAATCACAGAAAGAGCAGAACCAAACCACACAAAAACACGTATCCTGGATTTTAGGGGTCAGACTTTGGGAAAATGGGGAGATACTTGAAAGAGGCATTAAGGGAAATGGGGCAGGAATCAGGGGTTGAGGAACAGTGGGCAGTATTTAAAATGGGGATGACAAGAGCAACAGAATTATGCATTAAGCAGGTTAGCAAGAGAAAAAAGAAAAGGAGACCATTATGGTTTTCCAAAGAGGTAGCAAAGAAAGTGAAAGCCAAAAAGATTGCATTGGCAATACAAAAAGACACAGGCAGAAGGGGATAGGGAGAAGTACCAGGAGAAGCAAAGGGAGACAAGGAGGTCAGTAAGGGAAGCCAAAGCTCAGACAGAAGAACGCATTGCAAAATCAGTGGGTAGAGGGGACAAAACCTTTTACAGGTACATAGGTGAAAAAAGAAAGGCAAAGGGAGGGATAGTGAGACTGAAGGGGGAGGATGGGGGCCGCATGGAGGATGACAACAGTAAAGCTGACATATTGAACAGGTATTTCTGCTCAGACTTTACTGAGGAAGAGGAGGGTAATGGGTCTGAAGGGAGTACAAGGGGTGAGAATGGTGCAGAAATGGACAAAAGTCCCTTTAAACAAGAAAGGGTCCTTAAGGAATTGGAAGTAATAAGAGTTAATAAAACAATGGGGCCAGATGGGGTGCACCCCAGAGTCCTTAAAAAACTAAGAGAGGTGGTGGCTGAACCTCTGGCTATCCTGTTTAGCTGATCGCTGGCAACAGGGGAGGTACCCAAAGACTGGAGGACAGCAGATGTAGTCCCCTTATACAAAAGTGGGAACAAAGAGGAAGCGGGGAACTACAGATCAGTCAGCCTCACCTCGGTAGTGGGGAAGATCATGGAAGCACTACTGAAGGAGGGATTGGTGGAACATCTGGTTGTCAATGGACTACAGGACCCAAGGCAGCATGGTTTCTACCAGGGAGGTTATGTCAGACCAACCTCGTTGAATTTTTGACTGGGTGACTATGGAGGTGGATCAGGGAGGGCAGTGGACATGGCCTATCTGGACTTCAGCAAGGCCTTTGACACTGTGCCACATAGAAGACTATTACACAAACTGGGAATATGGTTCGGGCAGGACAGTAGTGTGGTGGGTAGGTAACTGGCTGGGTGGCAGGACACAGAGGGTGGTGGTAAATGGCTGTCACTCCACAGAGGAAAAGTGACCAGTGGGGTACCACAGGGATCAGTGCTGGGACCAGTCCTATTCGACATCTTCATCAGTGACATATGCAGGACCTAGAAGGCAGAATTTCACTGTTTGCTGATGACACAAAGCTCTGTAACAGATTAGACACACCAGAGGGTGCAGACAGAATGAGAAGGGACCTGCAGAAACTTGAAGAATGGTCAGGGGTTTGGCAGTTGAAATTCAATGCAAAGAAGTGCAAGATAATGCATATGGGGCACAAAACCCTGGCACAATATATCAGTTGGGGGTGAGGATATAGCATGCACCAAGCAGGAAAGAGCTCTTGGGGTTATCATCTCTGATGACCTCAAGGTAGGGCAATGTGACAAGGCAGCAGGTAAAGCAAATAGGATGCTGGGATGCATAGGCAGGGGCATCACCAGCAGGAAAAGGGAGGTCATCATTCCACTATACAAGACACTAGTGAGGCCCCACCTGGAGTACAGTGTACAGTTCTGGAGACCATACCTATGTAAGGACATAGACAGGGTAGAGAAGGTTCAGAGGAGGGCAACAAAGATGGTTACATGGATTGCATCACAAGTCCTATGAAGACAGGCTGAAGGAACTGAACATGTACTCCCTGGAGGAGAGGAGGGAGAGAGGGGATATGATAGAGACATACAAGTATCTTACAGGGAGAAACAGGGTGCAGGAACACACTATTTTTAAATGAAAAAGATGTTCCAAGACTAGAGGGCATGGGATGAAGTTAGAGGGAGGACGATTAAGAGGAAACGTGAGGAAGAATTTCTTCACAGAACGGGTGGTGGACAAGTGGAACGCCCTGCCAGAGGAAGTGGTGGGGGCTGAAACAATCACAGGATTTAAGAATGCATGGGATAGACATAAAGGAATTCTGGAGGTCAGGGTCAGGGGTAAGGGGCAACAGACTTCTAGGAAAACATAAACTGAACTTACAAGCTCAAATGGGCAGACTGGGTGGGCCATAGGCCCTTATCTGCCGACACTGTCTATGTATCTATGTAACAACACTGTGGCCCTGTAAACACAGCTTTAGATAAACATCTGTCTCAAGTATCACTTAACTCACTTTGATGCTGGCTACGTACAGTAGCTATGGGTTGGAGAGAGGCAATTGTTTTCCTAGATGGCTGTGAAAAGGGAAAACATGGTGTTAATTACTATTTTTCACTCAGGCAGGGCTATTGCAATTTGTGTTCCTGACTGGAGATTGGCAGCTTCAGCAGTGAGAAGTAAGGGGGCCAAAACATAGCCCCTCTGGCACCTTTCAATTACATAGAACTCAGGGGGCCCTCCAATAAAGTAAGGGAGCCCAGGCCCCTCAGACCCCTCTGTAGTGTGAGCACTGCTTGTGTCTCACACATCAACTTGCTATATGGCCAATAGCACAGTGGGACCACTCTGGGAGAGAGACCTCACAGTAGTAGCCACAGACATGGCCAGATATTTCATGAAATTTCTAAAGAGTTTCTCTCTGCTGCCCCTACTGTGTAAATATCAGGAAATATCTGGCCATGTCCTTGGCTGTGACTGTCACATGCAGGACATTGGGGGTATCTCCACAGAGTTGGAGCATGCGCATCACATCCATTGCACATGTGGTGGGCCCTGGGGTGAAAATGGGGGAAAAAACCCTGGCCACAGGATGAAACCTGACCCTCCGCAGGCCCCACACTGGTGTCGGAGCACCTTTGAAGGAAGTCCTCTGGCAGAGGACAGTGGAGTGAGGTAAGCCCCTGAGAATTCAGGTGATAGGGCTGTGGAGGTTGGTCAGATGGGGTGATCAGGCAGAACAAAGGTGGTAAAAACTACAAATAAATAAAAAAAAAATTCAAAAATCCTCCCTTGTACCAGCTCCCTGTCTGCTAAATACTCTGCTCTGCTCCTCCTGCAGGCAGGGCATGCAGCACCCAGTGCAGCTGGCTCAAACTGTGCATACTATCCTCTTCTCCTCTTCACCATTTCACTAGCCTGTCTGCCTCTGACTACAGTTAAAGAGGATAGGAAGTCATTTCTAACTGGAAGCTGTTTATAAAGTTATTATTCTCAGAAATGATATGCATTCACCTAAATTATCCATATTTAACTGCACTTGAATAAAAAGTTATATAAAAAGCTGTATTTTGCATTGTCTTGTTTTTATGGGAAGCATTCTATTACAGTTCTCTTCATGGAACTGGCAATTTGGAGTTTTAACTATGTCATGGTTTGTGCACAGAACTCTAAACAGGGTTCTGATAGGACTCTCATGTCACACTTTGGTAACCCCTTTTCATGAACAGTCCCATTTATGTCTATTTTTATTTTTATTCAAAACTGGATGTAGAGTACCCTAAATCAGCTAGAAGTCCTGCAGTCAAGTCAAACTTTGAAAATAGTTCCAACAAGATAAAACATTGTTTAGGTATACTAGAACCAATTCTGACATTGATGTAACTAGGAGTTGCATCCATATTATGACTTTTGAAAATCGATCCCAACATAACTAGGAGCTGTGTTCATTTTATGACTTTTGGAAACCCCACCCTGGAGCTGTATGTAGCACTCTATCACTCAGTTGTGGGCATTTCTACCAATGACATCATCTATTGCATGCGGTCAGTGTCTCCCGACTTTTGACATTGCTAGTTGTATTAGTTATTCCAATGAAAACTGAGCACACTGAGGAGCTGCTGCATTCTGATCCAAGTGGCAGCCCATGCAAGTAGCAGTATCTGCATCTGCATCTGGAGTCACTGACTGGAATTGGTGATGTCACTGGCTGGAACAAGTATAGCGACTCATGCAGTAGGAGAGCTCTATACAGTGCTGGCATCAAACAAGATGGAGACAAAAAAAATATACATCTACAGAAAAGAACAAGGGATAAACAAACATGACTTGATACTGCAGCATTACTCTGTCTCCCCTTTAATGTGTGACCCAGAGCATGTCACTTCACCTTCCTGTGCTTCAGTCCTTCTTTTTGCAATTTAAAATTTTTATTGAACTTCTTTACAGATAACACATGATACACCATAAGATAGCATACGGCCAGCCAAACAGTGACAAAAGGTTAGTACATAGAATACATCTGTAACCTTGTCATTCCTGGATGCTAACCTGAAACTAGGAACAAATTTGAACACTAAAACGTAACGAGAAAGGGGTAACACACCAAGTGTAAAACAAAGAAATATCATGGGGGGACACACAATATAAAATTATGGGGTGCAAAAATACTATATACGAAGAAAAGTCCATATAGTCCAGCAAAGCACCCCATGTTGTTTGGGCGCCCTCCTGAAAATGAAAATGTTCAATAACAATATAAAACAAAGCACAGTCAATCCCCCTAAAGCTGTAAATACACTTGTAAAAAGGGAGACAAGGCCAGTGCACAACATATGGGAACGTAAGTCCCTCATGCTGGCCAACCAGAACTATGAACACAAATAAAACAATAAACATAAAACTACTTCCTAATACTGCACATTATATCACGAATAAATATGGTATCCAACTAATCAAAGCTAGTATGAATGAAGATGGGCAAGGCAGATGGGTGATATGAAGTCGATCCAGGGAAGGCTAAGTGAGGTGCCAACCTTTACACAATATCCAAATAACCATACAGCAAAAGGAACCTATCAGGGATTATATGATCACACCCCACCCTCACCCATAGGAGGCCCCCTGAGAGGCCTCCCTTGTAAATAGGGATCCCACACTTCAGCAAACAAAAAAGCTTTCCCTGCAGCTCTGTATGAAAGATATTCACAGCTGGCTAATTTATGTAGATTAGACTCCCAATCATCCAAAGATGGGATCACCTTAGAATTCCATCTCTGAAGGATAAGACGCTTCACTTCAGTAACTGTGGCCATAAACCATAGGGAGCCTGACTTTGTTGAAAGAGGGAGTCAACTTACATTACTGAGAATGAAAAGGGAGGGATCTGTGGGAATATGACATCCCAGCACCATAGATATCTTCAGTCGTATTGACTTCCATCAATTGGTAAATTTTGTACACATCCACAAAATATGCAGGAGAGTTCCCTCATGTTGGTGGCATCTCCAACATTCCAAAGAAACAGCAGGGTTCATCTTATTTAATAACACTGGAGTCTGGTACCAAAGGTGCAGGGATTTTCCAATGCAGAAGTCTCCCTTTCAAATCCTGGCAAGCCTCCAACAAAGTTTCCCAACAACACTACCAGTCATCCTCTGATAAGGGGAAACCTAATTGATTTGCTTTTCTCACACTGACTTCACGTTGAGGGTTTAGAGGGGTAAATGCTTGCAATAGCCCTTTGTAAATCAGGCCAATCTTTGGGGGGTGAGGGACGACTTCCTCCCACCCACCAATCCCAAAATATCATCCCAGATACCTTTCAGAGGGAGATGGAGATGGGGGCCAACAAACGGAAGCATCAAATGGAAATATTTTCAGAGATGTGTCTGTGGCAATGACGCCCGGGCCTTAATGTCTGCAAAATCTTTTAATTGCCCTGTTCACAGGTAAAAGAGGTCTGCTACTCAATGGATACCCCCAGCCACCCACAGGGGTCACAAAAAATGTTTCTCCTTATCATAAATTTGGGATTATTTCATAGAGGATGGCTTGCTAAGGGGAGGTTGTCAGTGTGGAACTGGTAGTTTAATTACACCTTACCGTATAGTCAAAGCATAATTATGAATAGGGTAATCTGAACGGGTCTTGGGATGGTGCCACAAAATGACATCCGGGGCCACATCTGAAGAAAGCCATTCATCCAAAACTAACCATCTAGCAGAGTTCTGACACCATTCAGCATGAAGCCATATCCAAATTTGTTGCAGGCCTGAAGCCAAATAATACCCTTGAAACCAGGGCATCTGGAGATCACCCTGTCCCACCGAGGCTGCCAACTGGGCCTGGGCTATCCTGGGCTTGCCACCCTCCCACAGAAAATGTTTAATGCTTCAGTCCTTCTAACTGTAAAATTAGCTAGAAGCAGGACTCCACCAAAGATGAGAAGGGCTGAGTCACAGCAGGACTGTCTAGATAATTGAAGTGCAAACATAAAATATTGTAGCATTTTATGATTGTATCCTCAAACAGTTCAACAGTATATCAACATGTATACAACATATACTGTAGCATCTCCTCCGATGAATAAACATGCAACTGAAACTATTTTTAAGAACTGGAAGTCCTCATTAGGACATTGGTTAATGAAAACCTGAACTGGCCAAAATTAACATGCCCTGTGATGTTAAAACTAGAAAACAATGTAGAGTTCTCAAAGACAGAATTACCCTTCTTAATCACCCAAGACCACAATGGAAATCAAGCTTCCATTACCTATAAGTGGGCCCATTACCCATGGTGTCCCCCAGGGCTCCATACTGGGCCCATTACTTTTTTCTCTGTATATTAATGACCTCCCTAATAATTGTGGTGGGGCCTTTGTTGACCTATATGCAGATGATGCTATCATCTACCATTCTTCTCCTGATTTTGGGTGGTTCAATTCAACACTAGCCTCTGACTTCCATACCCTTAAGGACTGGTTCCTTCAGAAGCAGCTTGTCCTTAATACTAAAAAAAACAAAGAGGATGTTATTCTCCAACTCATCCACACCAATCCATCTCCCTCTAGCTGTACTCTCACGTACTGTGGATGCACTCGAATTGATCAGGTCCTTCAAATACTTGGGAGTCATCTTAGATCCCTTCCTTACACTGGATGTGCATGTTACAGCCATCACCAAAATTATAAACCCAAAAATCAGTGTCCTCTACCACATCCGTCTCTTCCTTACATTGACCTTCTGTTGCAAGATTGCGGATGCCACACTCCTGCCCCTCCTCATGTATGGTGCTCCATTACTACTCTCTGCTACTGCATCCATACTATCTCACCTATCACAGGCCTACCATAGAGCTGGCAGGTTTGCTCTCGGGACCAATACTCAGCACCATCACTGCAATATCCTATCTGCCCTGGGATGGCTACCCTATGAATTAAAATGACTCTATGCCACACTAAGCTGTATACATAACCTTGTCCATCGTTTCACTCCTCCTTGCCTTGCTGATATTGTTCAACACTGTCTTCCCGGACGTGCCCTCAGATCTACCTCCTTGCCCCTTCTCTCATTGCCAGACTTACAACTCTCCATGGCTCGGAGATCATTTGTATTTTCTGCTGTGTCCTACTGGAACTCTTTATCTCCTTCTATACTGGTCTGCACCTCTATTTCTCAATTTCAAAGTTCACTGTTATTTCACCTAACTGCCCCACCTTATTCCTGCTTCCGCTGACTTCTAACCCCTGTTAACTCCTTGCGCAATTCTTCTAGCATAACTTTCCACTCTCTCTATCTCCTGATCTCTGAGAAAAAAAATTACTGTAAATGATGTCTGTACCTAAGGTTTTGTTGACTGTGCTTTACATTGCTTATTTTGCATAGCTGAATGTAATTGATGTATTCTCTTACTGTATAACTACTCCTTGTCTAATTTCTTGTATCAATGAATGCACTATCAATGTACTGTACTTCCTGGGTCGCCCCTGAAAAAGGGACTGTCTTGTCTCAGAGGGCCTACCTGGTTACCAAAATTCAATAAATAAATAAATATAAATATATAAGGGTGAAGGGGTATCACATAGGAAAAAAGAAAAATGGTTGGACATGCAATATCATGAAAAGCTCAGAATTCTGAGACAAGTGCATTCATATTCATAACATTTGCTTTTTTTTGAACAACTCAAGTTGATAGGTATGTCTGCTTTGGAGTCTCAGTGTATAATGTGGGACTGCATCATCTCCAGGTGGGTTTAGAGTGGCAAAATGAGTGGCACTGTGGGATATTAAAGTGTTCTGGAAATGTAAATAAATTAAGGGGCTCATGAACTTTCCATTGGAAAATAACTTTTCACTGAACTCATTGTTATAAAAAAAATACCTGAGAACTGTGTTGAACTGAATTTAAAATGTGTAGCCATAGTATCTTCCATACTCTAGATAATGCAGTTACAACAAGTACTGTATAGCCTGTATTCTGGGGACTGAAAGATAAAAGACTACCAATATCATTGCTACAAGTAAGCATATATGACTACACAACATGAAACTGATCTAAACCCTTACCCATCAATACCAGCAGCATATTGGTACAGTACACTACTTAGGGTTACGTAAGTGGCTACTGCAGTAGAGGGTAAGTAATGAACACAACAACACTCTCCCATGGCACTTGGTAGATCACTAGTTGACTACAGTACTGTATGTGCAGATTTATAGTTCTGTGTCACTGAGTCATGAAATGCAGTCTGGATGGTAAGGCTATGATAATGTACCAGTGTTTTAAAAATCAAATTGACATGCACATACCCGTGCCTTTTTCTCCATCTCCAGCAATAGCCTCTCATGCTGCTCAGCAATTGCCAGTGTAGCAGAGTGCACCTTCTGGTAAATCTTCTCGCCTTCTCTTGTTTGAAATGTGAACAGCCCTTCTCCAGTGTCACACATTCTAGGAAGAAGAAACAAAAGAAGGCACAACTCACAAACTGTAAAGATTTTCAGAGAGATTAGGGGTCTGTGCTAAACCCCCAGCAGATACCTCTGGGATCTGTGAAATAAAAGGCTGTTAGTCTAGTCAAGGTAGCAGCAAGATTTCTGCCAGGACGTCCACACCTAATGATACATTATCAAGACAACAGCCTCAACAGGTGTTTGCTTGAATTTGCTTTGGTTATGCCTTTCTCAGAAATTTTAGTTCAGTACAATCAAACTTTGCCAAAGCTGATCTGAAGAACAAAAAGATTGGTAAGATTGGAAATATCAAATAATGCATATGCTTGTTTAATTTGTTTAATGTTGTTTAATTAGTATTTCGGAAAGACCTTTGAGTGTGAGCTCTTTTACACATGTTCCACGTCAGGGTGGACAATAAGACAATACACATATTCAGTGGTTACAGAGGCCTGATCATTAGGCATTAAAGAGTGATTACATGACAATTAGACAAATAGGAGAAAGAAAATGAGCAGTTGTAATTGAATACTAAGCTATTTCTAATCAGTTGCCCTAAGTAGCACCCCGGAAACCTCCAAACCCATTGATAGACTATGGCAGAGTAACTGCATAGGGTTTAATGTTATCCCAGATGGTGAGAGGCTGGGTGACAGTGAAACAAGGGGGTTTGGGTTTGAAACCAACTACAGAGAGTGAGAGGTGGGGGGATAGTGAAATGGGTGGGGGGCTGTGATGGGGGCAGCAGCTCCAGAGGGCTTTGTCAGTATGGTGTATGTGTGTGGGGGGTTGGGAGGGTAGTACCAAGGTGCAGGTGTGTGAAGATGGTTTTATTACACACGCAAGGTATATAATGATCCTTAAGCCTTGTGAGCGAAGTTTGAGAGATTTAGGAAGTCGTCACACCGAGGGTGTGTAGGAAAACCTCCTAGACACACACTTGCATATGCTTTATTTATTTATTTTTTCATCAATTATTTATCACCGAATACTCCCCAGTAGCCCCCTTTAGACCGACCCCCCTAGACCCATCATCCAGCTCCTTGGGACTTACGTTCACTGTCATCCTCTTCCACAGGACTTGTGGTTATGCCTGGCCACTGGTGCAGAGCCCATGGGGGGGGGGGTGTGTGTCAGTCTTCATCATGCTGCATGGAGGTGTTTTTCCTCCAGTTTTTCTCCCTTGGTCCTACAGACGTGCAATGGGTGTGACATCCAAGCTGTGCCTCCACAGAGATGACTCTGGCACCCTGTACATGGAGTGCCTTCCCCTGCATGGTGGCATGCATGTGCTGCTACCCAGCCACCGCCAGGTGGCAGGCAAGCAGCATGCAACTCTAATCCCCCTCCCCAAGAAAGGAGAGCTGTCCTTGGGATGCTCGATCCTTCCTCTCCTCACCAGCCCGTGAGTGACCTGTGTCAGTTCCCTACTCTGGGTTGCTGGCATAGCAGGAGGTAAGGCATCCAGCGCCTCAGCCCTTCATGCCACGAGGCTGGCTTATGCTTTGTTTTTAATAACTTGTGTAGGGTGTTAAAAACTGTTTCTCTTTTGTTCTAGGGTAGATCTTTTGACCATTTAGTCTGTGTAGCTCAGTCACAGTCAAGGAAATCAATAAGAATGAGTTTAGTGCTTTCAACATTAAAAGACAAGCTGTTCTAAGTTCTATAACTGTATTTTAGTCTATTTGTTTCTTTCTTTTGTATTCTTTTTAGTAGGTTCGCTCAGTCAGTTTTTCCACAGGGACCAAATACATTTTGTGAGCACATGAGAAGATGGTGTTCATGGCAGTCGTTAGTGAGATAAAAGGTATATTTAGAGTTTCTGTGATTGTGCACAGCAGGTGGTTTCAAACCAGAATGGAATCTCTTTTTTTCCCACTACAGTGTTTGATAAACAGAGCAGGGAAAAAGTCAGTCATGAAAAGCTGTAATAAGTGGATATGATGTAATGCCCAGTTATTATAGTGTTTGAAAGTAACCGAAAACTGGTGGATAAAGGGAGTCACCAGTTAAGATTCATGTGTTCTACATGGCTGACATTTTGAATTTCTAAGCAGGACAGTTACAGAATACTGTACCATCTCCAGTTCCCAGGTTCTTATTCACTTGACATACAGTACTATAGTCTGAGACTGAGCATGGCATCACAATGGGCTTTACAGAAATGTTAACTACTGACCAACTGCAATCTGCTAGCATACGGAACACATTATCTTTCTTTTTTTTACATTCAGTTTACTGAAGAGTCAGGATATAATGATTACACAATCAATTCTGGACTAAAAATGGTTACAGCTAATGGTGCTAACAGTTCCCTATATAGTAGCAAACACTGCAATTACAGTACTGAGTGAAATGTTACATTTTCTCACTATTCTCGAAATTATCTTCTGTATTAGAGCCATGTAAGTTGTCAATTTTGCTCCAACAGGTGGATTTTGAGCCAGGTTAGGCAAATCTGATTTGGCTCAAGTTTCAAGTTTATTTATTTTATACTGGAAAGGTATATGAGCAAAACTGCCCATTTTCACAAATGTCCAGTTTTCGAACAGTTAAGATAAATTATTAGATACATGAACAAGTACAATAACTTAATATATACAGGGTGACAACACTGACATTTGATATGGATAAAACGGTCATATATTAGTATACACACAGGTGAAATAAGACATAGGCCAAAGAGTGCAGAAGTTTAGACACAATTGCAAGCAGAGAGACCTAGTTAACATACATTTGATACTTTTGATACATTTTTAGACTTGGTGTAGGGAAACTGGATCAAGCCTTTTGTTATGTTAAAGATAGAGAGAGAGTTAAGGTGTGGGAGGTACAGCCACCTTGACAGCAGATTCAGCAGGTGTATTTGTAGTATAGGTTAACTTGTAAACATGGCCTCTTGCATCCCTCATGGTACTGTTGCAGGGGGTGAGTAGAGAGACCCTGGTGGGTGAAGGCAAGGGAGCTGACATCACTTTAACTAGTGTAATGAGAGCAGTTACAGGATTGTTTAGAGACAAAGTGGCTTTTGAGGGAGCTGTGAAAGGCACTGGTGGAGTTACATGCCAGAATTGATGGGAAGGGAGCTGGTTATAGAGCTTAGTCCCAGCTTAGGTGCTGGAGTTTTGCGTCAGTGTGGTGTGATAGAATGGGTTGTTGAAAACGTTGGTCGTAGCTCCTCTAGTAGTGCAGGAGGGGTAGAACTTGGGGAAGAGACTGCTTATGCTATGGGGAAGTTTGTCAAGGTGGACTTTGTGAAGGAAGGAGAATCTATTGATGTTGAACAGGTCTCCTAGTGAAGGCCAGTCCAGGGCCTTGTAAAGAGTACAATGGTGAGTCCTCCTTGGGAGCCCTGTGACAAATTGGATAATGCTGCTGTAGCAGGAACTAAGTTTGTTGAAGAGTTGAGAGGCAGCAGGTGGAGCATAAATGATGGCACCGTACAGCAGAATAGGTAGGAGGAGGGAACAGGCCAGGTGAAGTTGTGACGAGGGGATGAGGAACCGCTGAACCCTGTAAAGCAGCCCTAGCCTCTGGTGGAATTTATTATAAACATGTGAGACATGGTTGCTGAAGGACAGGTGTGGGTCAAGGTAGATGCCCAGGTATTTAAATTCTGGTACTTGTTCTATGCTCACCCCATGGTTATCAGTGAGGATTAGGTGATGGGAGGGAGGTTTCCTTGGCCTAGAGAACACCATGAATTTGGTTTTCTTGGAGTTGAGAACCATGCCTTTATCTGAGAGACAGGAGAATTTGGTTTGAAGGTGTGTGATCAATATATCTGGGTCTTTGTTGCTGTAGTAGAGTGCAGCATCATCAGCATAAAGGACCAATTTAGTATTGGAGCAGATTTCTGACAGGTTGTTAATGAAAAGTGTGAAGAGAAGAGTGCCCATGATAGAGCCCTGGGAAACTCCATACTTAATGGGGCATGCAGTGGAGAGGTGGCCACCGATGGTGGTAATGTGAGATCTGCTGGAGAGATAGTTCTCAAACTATTTCACGGCATCAGCAGATAGTTGCAGTTCTGACAGGGTGAGTAGAAGGAGACTGTGGTCAACCAGATTGAAGGCTTTTGTCAAGTCCATGAAAACAGAGCCAGTACACATCAGTGGCTCAATTTGGTCTGAATTTCAATGAAGGACTTTGAGGGTCAAAACACATTTGATTTTTAAATATTTTCTCATGTACTGTACACATATGCTCTTAATGTGTATGAAAATAAAAATTAAGTATATTACAGTAACCATAATAAACCTTCATAATGAATGGTGCATGCATAAAACTCAGGAACAACACCTTCCTCCTCCACTATTCCACTCTACCATCACTGCTCCGCTGGGTACAGTTACTATCCTTGATGAAGGAGTGATGATGATAATGATAACACTAAGGCTACTGTATGTGTGCTACTGCTGTATTCAGGAACAAAGTTTGGTTGCCTGGCTTCCTACTTGTCTGACTAAACCCAGATGGCTGGATTTTCAAAGCCCGACTGACGCAAGGTGGTTGCATCAAACAGATGTGATGCAGCTTGCACTTTGCGTCATACTTTGCGGTGTTCCCAATTCAGAAACGCAGTCTGCATCTGAATCGGGACCCACTGAAGACAACTGGTACTGCACCCCCCTTGCATCTACAAGCAGGGTGTGCCACATCGCAAGGGGGCTTACACTACGATGAGGCTGCAACATCCCCTTTTCTGGGATGCCAGAAGCCCTACCACGGCTGCAGCAAAGAAATGGAGTTAGACCATTGAAAAGGTTATCTAAGCCCCTTGCACCACTGTGGCCACCATGGTGACCACAGTGGCCACCATGGTGACATGTCTGTCAGGGGACCTGTTGGAAATGTAGGGATCAGCATGGTAAGGGGGTGGCAAGGATGCCTTTGGAAAGGGGTGGTTGAGCATCTGATGGCAATAGCACCTGTCTGGGGTGCCAATTTGTGCACAGGACTGTGACAGATGGGGAATGGTGTTTGGGGGGTATGGAGACTCACAGTGCCATATCCCCATGTGGGCATGGATCTGGGGGCTGCTGCCTGGGCTGTGCCCAGGTGGGACAATAGCACTCTCTGTTTCTGTAACCCTCAAATGCCATTCCATGTTAGTCACAGTCCTGTGCACAAATTGGCACCCTGATGAGTGCTACTGCCATCAGATGCTCACCCACCCCTTCCCCAAAGGTATCCATGCTACCCCTTACCCATGCTGACCCCCCAGACTCATCCTGCATGCCCTCTGTGTGCAGCTCCTACCCCTTGCCATTCCAGCACCACTGTAGTTGTAGCGAGGGGATGGAACCCTGTTGCATTATTCGCAGGTGCGTCATTTTCTTTGTTGCATGCCTGCTGGTGTGGCACATCCTGGAGTTCTGGCACAGGCACCCTGTTGTACCTGAATACAGCACAGGGTCGTAGATGCAGCCTGGATGCCCCGAGGCCCTAGGTTACCACAACTTGCAGCAATCTAGCAGCCCCTTTGAAAATCCAGCCCAGAGTCTCTGACTACAGCAGCTGGCATGCCTGTCTTCCACAAATGCACCTTGCTGCCCACATCCAAAATATCATTCTTAACATGTTGTTTCCCTGTTGCATATCTGAGAGCCTCTGGCTTTGTTGCACGATCTACACTCTGCCCCCTCCTCCCCCAAAGAATCCTTTCTGGACTTTTTTTTTTGCTTTTGCTAAGAAAAATTAAACTTCCTCTGGTCTGGCCTACTTACTTTCTGAACAGAGTCTCTGGCTCTGATGCACTGTCTGCAGCAGCTGCCTGACATCTAAACATAAACTGCCTCCTTCTACTGAAAAAAGTTGCATTTGAATCTTTGTTGACTTGCTTAAATGTTTTCTACAACAGAGAGGTTATCTCTCCCTGTCTCTGACTGCTGCTGTAAGCGTACCACCACACCACTAAGAAAGGGGGAGAAAAGAGATAGTCAAGACAAATACAAACAGTGCTGCTGGACTGCTCTGTCTGTCTCTCAGCCATGTTTCTCCATGTGTTGCAATCAGTGCTTCAGGTTTATTTATTTTATTTTATTATTATTTCGGAACACACCTTTGAGCCAAGGCTCTTTTACAAAGGTTCCACGTCAGGGAAACAATACAGAACATAGTGAGGACAATAGCAAGCACAGTAGTTTCAAGCAGCCATAGGCTTTGTAGAGTACATTAAAGCTTTCATATGGAATTACTGTAATATGTACAATGATTCACAGTATGTATGTTAAGTTACAGTAATTTGTGTATATTATTCAAGGTGGAGGGATTTTGCACCCCTGCACACATCATCAAACTATTTGGTAGCATCATCCAGTTTCATTGCCTCATGTTCTGGGGTCATGAATCTCATGTGAGTTGTGCTGCTGTGCTCACTGTGTGCCAGTCACTGAGTCAGGTGACTGACACTACATAGAGCCTGCATCAAGCACTAGAGGACTGAAGAGAAGATTATGCCAGGACAACCCATAAAAAATCTCAGAGGAGAAGACAGATGAGTGAAGAAGGAGAAACACAATTGGAGAGTTTGTGGCTGTAGCAGACTTGTGAGTATTGCACAAGCACAAACCAGAAACCACAAACTGGACTACCTGCTCCAAAAGACATCCCTGAATTGGATAAAACCTGTGAGTTGCATAAAGCAAAAAAAATTGGGGATTACTGACTCTATTATCTATAAAGTTTTATAGGAGTTGGCAAAAAGGAAAAGTTAGGAACAACCATTACCACTGTGATCTATATCAGGGTCCTAAAAGAGTGTGAAGTTTCCCAAAATGTTACACTTTGTTGGACCAAGTATGACATCCTCTGCAGCTGCACCTGCTGCCTTTGTGGAGGATGGGTGAAAATAGGATTGTCTGCTGGAGTAGAGATTTTTTTCTGCACCAGAGGACTGCAGCATGGGACTTAGTCCCATGGCCATTTTTAGCTGTTTGAAAATTCATCCCCTGGTCTAGATAGGGAGGCAGAGGTGGGGGGGGGGTCCCTGATCAGGGGCCAATATTGGGTCAAGTGAGGCCATTGGAGATTTTGACCTCCTCAAATAGTCTCTTAAATCTGTTAGTGCAGAGGAAGAAGTGCCTGTTTATTGGCAAAATGTTATATCTGCTGTCCCCATCCTTTGGGCCTTTCTCACCATATCGTCCAAGTTGAAACCATCTCTTATATTGTAAGCTGCCCATGGGCAGTTCTGAAAAATGTGTCCCTTCTCCTCACACAGATGGCACTTGTACAAACTGCCGCAGTTCACATTGATGTGGCCAAATTCATTGCACAGGCCACAACACAGCTGGTCTGAAGCATTGGACAAGTGAGACCTGCCACCATACTTGTAACAGGCCTTGGGCTGACCCAAGTGAAAACATACCCATCTGTCCCTCCCAAGAAAGAAGTTGTTGGGGAGATGGACTACCCCCAAGTCTGTTTGCCTGAGCTTCACACAGAACTTCCACCTTGGATTCCACAGGTGTTCCAAGTCAATTATTGCTTCAGGAGGGGCCAGAATGTCACATTTTTGCTCCAACCAATAGTGGATATCTCCAACATTCATCCCTTTATTCCCAAACATTATAGTTAGCATCTTTTTTTTGTTATTTAAAGTTTATTGATTTTCAACCAGGGCAAACAACCAAAAACAGAATCAAAACTCAGTAACAATAGTACAACAGTATAAAATCCCCAACCCCTCCCCCTCCCAAACATAACAGAAGACACCCCCTACATGAGAAAATGTTATAGGAATGAAAAATTCCCCCCAGCCCTGAAAACTCCCTCCACACCCAACTCCCCTTCCCCCTCCCAGAGCACCATAAGAAAAACTGAGTACCTCTAGAATAACAATAATAAGAAAACAAGAGGGGAACCCAAAATAAGTCATTCTTGCTCTGGTACCTGCTGAATAGACAAGAGGGTATGCAGTGTCTCCCATCTCTGCTAGTCAACATCTTAACCATGGGTTTTGTCAGGGGTATGGCCAGGTATGGTATGGGGCTCATAAAGGTGAGAATTTACTACTAAGAGTCACACTACTAAGACTTACAGATGTACAGAAGGCTTAGCCCATGTTAGTACATCTCCAGATTCCTGGAAGTATTTAAACCCAATTTAATAGGCATTTATCAATATTTATTTTAAAAGTATTAGGGTTATTTGTGTCCAGTAGAGATTTAGGTACTGCATTCCATACTGGGATAATCCTCTGAGTATAAAAATAACGTCTGGTATCAGTCCTTGGGTAAGTTAATGATAATTGGTAATTGTGGCTCCTAAGATTACATCCCCGATCTTAAAAGACATACCAGATAGTGCCATAAGTTCTGTATCCATACATATATTATACATCAGTAATAGGTCACCGCTTAATCTTCTTAATTCCAGTGAGCATAGACCTAACTCTTGCAATCTTGCCTCACAGGTTTTGTCCTGCATTCCGTCAATCATTTTTGTGACTCTGCGCTGAATACCTTCCAAACTATTTACATCCCTTCTCAAGTCGGGGCTCCAAAGTGGGGAACAGTAATCCAAGTGGGGACGCACATATGCTCTGTATAGGGGCAAAATGCAACCTCTGTTATGAGTAACAAATACTCTTTTAATGCAGCCTATTAACTTATTTGCATGGTTTCTAATGTAATTACAATGGGTACTGAATGTGAGGTCTGATTTGATTATGACTCCCAGATCTTTTTCTTCAGTTATTGGTTGCAATGGAAAACCATTTAATTTGAATTTTATGTTTTGATTAGACTCCTCCAGATGCATAACTACACATTTATTTATATTATAGCTCATATTGTTTTGTTTTACCCATTTTTCTAGGTTTTCTAAATCTTCTTTTAGGTCTGCTATATCTTTTTCAAATCTGACCTTAGCCAAAATGTTGGTGTCGTCAGCAAATTTGATGGCTATATTCTTCAGAGTTGTTGTCATATCAGACACGAAGATAGAAAACAGCACGGGTCCTAGGACAGATCCCTGCGGAACTCCACTAGTAACAGTGCCTATGCTAGAGGAATATCCTTTTATGCACACTGCTTGTGTATGATTATTATGGCATACGTTTAACCAGTTTACCAACTTATGATGTATTCCTAATGAATTCATTTTATTTATTAGGATTCTATGTGGCAGTCTATCAAAGGCCTTGCAAAGGTCCGGATATACCACATTCACTGGTGTTTTCTCATAAAGGAATTTGCTGACTTTCTCATAGAAAACAAGATTACTGGTTAGGCATGACCTTTTACTTTTAAAACCATGTTGATTGGGATCTACTAAGTTTTTTTTTAAATCATCCTCAATTCTTAGTTTTAAAATGGTTTCAAAGATTTTGCCTAAAATGCTAGTTAGACTAATCGGTCTATAATTAGATACTTCACTTTTATTTCCTTTTTTGAAAACTGGTATCACCAGAGCAGTCCTCCAGTCATTTGGTACTGTACCTGAATTTAATGATAAGTTATATAATTGGAATAGTGGATCAATTAACCACAGTGCTATTTCTTTCAGTAAGCGTGGATGAAGTTTATCTGGCCCTGATGATTTTTTAATATTAATTGCCTCCAATTTCACCTTAATTTCTTCCTTGCTAATTTCTTTGATATCTTCATCCATTACACTATTTGTATTTTCAATATCTTGTTTATTATCCACTGCAGTAGAAAAGATTGAACAAAAATAAGTGTTGAACTCTTTGGCCATTGTCTGGGAGGTTTCTACTATTTTGTTATTGTCTAATGAGAGTTAGCCAATTGTGTTTACTGTCTGCTTTTTATTATTTATATAAGAGTAAAAACTCTTGCCACCATTTTTTATATGTGCCAATTTAAATTATAATTTCTTCTTTTCAATTTTTATAGCACTTTTTTACTATTCCCTTATATTTGTTTCGATTGTAATAATTTTTACATCTAACTAAAGCATGATATGCTCTTCTTTTTTTCTCTAATAGATGTAATATGTATGTGGTAGCCCACATTGGTATTTTCCCCTTTTTATTATAACCTATTTTATCATGTACGTATTTTTTTTCTAGTTCGATAATCTTCTTTTTAATTCTTAACCAAATTTCCTCTGGTGATGTAGATCCATTGTCCCATTTCCATAGTGCAAGTTCTTTTTTAAGCTCAACAAAGTTTGCCTTACTATAATTTTTAAATGTTGTTCTGCCTCGGTTACATTTAGATGTTAATTTAGTATTAAAGGTTATCACACAGTGATCACTGTTTTGAAGTGGGTCATGGATTTTAATATTTTAAACCTGATTTGGAATATCTGTTATTAATAAATCTAGGCTGTTATCCTTCCTTGTAGGTGTATTAATGAGTTGAACTAATCCAATCGAAGCACATAACTCCAGAAATGAGTTTTCCATGTTATTATTGGTAGTTCCCTTACTCCAGTTTATTCCTGGGAGATTAAAGTCACCTAATAATATATATCAGATCAATCACTTTTTTTATGTATGGCATCTACAATTGCCTTGTGGTCTTGTATATTGGTATCTGGTGGTCTGTAGCAAATGCCTACTAATAATTTTGTTTGTTTTTCCCTCATAATTTCTACCCATAACATTTCATTTGCAGTTTCTTCCACTGAATCATTTATTAATTTATATTTAATATAATTTTTTATGAGAAGAGCTACTCTTCTTCCCCTTCTGGTTATTCTATTTTTATAAATGGTATTATAGCGTAAAATATTAGTATTCCAACCATAGTTTTCCCCCACCAGATTTCAGTAATTGCTGCTATATCAATTTCTTCCCTGTTTAAAACTGTACTTAATTCATCCATTTTAGTGGAATGTAAACTTCTTGCATTTGTACATAGAATGACAGGCCATATTTTTTTAAATATTGCTGTTTAGTTTTTGTTATATTTGTAGTCAATAACTTATTTGTAAGAGAATTTATTTTTGTTTCATGTTCCCTTTGCCCGTCATGAATTAGTTTTTTGCAACTGCCAGATTTTTTATTTCATTGTAGAATGAGATACCCAGTAGTCTCGATCCTTTTTTATTTAAATGTAAACCATCATAACCATATAGGTCTTCCCTAAGATCAAAGTTGTCCCAGTTTTTAATGCATTTTGTTTGATTTGTAAGGCACCATCTGTGAAGCCAATTATTATTTACTTATTTATTAAATTTTGTTAACTGGGTAGGCCCACTGGGCCCCGAAGGTCCCTTTTTCAGGGGTGACCCGGGGATTTTTGCATAAGGTTTGAACATACAGACAGGTATCACAATGTCATACAGATCATACAGGGTAACTAAGACAGCATACCATATATTACAAGCTTTTAAATTTCTGGATCTATAGTAACTTTCTCTAGGTACAGGCAGGACTTCAGATATAATCGGTGTTATGTTGAGTGTCTTTAATAGTGTTATAGCTTCCTTCATATCTTTTGTAATACATTCTAGATCATGTTTTCCAAAGTCATTACTTTCCAGATGAAGGATAGCTGTTTTTGGATTTTTTATGTTTTGGAAAATTCCAGGGAGCATATTTGTTACATCTTTTATAGTTGCCCCACTATAACTGCAGCTTGTAACATTTTCCTTATTCCCTTTTATAATGAATCTGTCTGTATATCTAGTAATGGAGTCACCTAAAATATACATTTGTTCCAGTAATACCTCTTGTGTGGGTGTAGTTAACTCATTGCTACAGATATTGATGAGTATTTCTGGAGAAAAGCCAGTTGTACTATCTACAAAGTTAGGTCTGATGTTATATTTATTTCTACAGTTGGTGACAACAAGGGCTGCAAAGGTGGCTCAATGTTATTAGTATCTACATTTACAGACAACAAGGGCTGCAAGGGCGGTTCAAAAGTGTCATTAGATTTTTCAGACAGCTGTATTTTTTAAGGTCCCAGGTGTTTCATTCTCCAAGAATTGACTCAAAGGGTCAAAACTATTTGTTTGGGGTAGGGTAAAACAATCCACCTTCCTTCCCTTTTTTTTTTTGCAGGTCTAGTACTTTGGACCATATACCATTTGTCATCCTCATTGTCATCTGTATCATCCATCCATGTACATTTTTTATTTTGGGTACATTTATTCAACATTTAGGACCCTGTATCATTTTTTTCATCATGTACCTGGATGGTTGCATGTGTAGTCAAAGTGGGGGGGGGTAACCCCAGGAAGTTTCTTAGGGTTAGATGCTTCATGTTTATTTACTAGCAGTACTTGGTCTCCCTTCTCTCTCTCATTTATTCATGAGGCCATACTTTTCTGGCTACACTCTACAGCCTGTAATCTATTGCCAAAGGTTGGAATTTCTGTTAACATATCTGTATTCTGTCTACATTTAAGACATAGAAAGGGATTTTCCAGGACAGGTATCTCTGTAAAGAGATACATTTCTCAAGATACACATTGTATCCCCAGTTTACCACTGAATAATATATTAAGATCCATTATCATTTGTTTTGCACTATCAGGTCCCATTAGGTAGATTTTCCTTAGGTTAATGACTTCTATCTGTTGTTCATTTCCACCCTGTTGTTCGGGTTTTGTTCACCCTCACTTACCTTGCTCAACACGAGTAACACACGCAGACGTGCGTGTCTCTGTGCACATCTCCATGCGCATGAGCACACACCCTGCTTGCTGCAGGGCTTGACTATAAGAATTCCCATGACTCAGAAGTCACTGTCAGGGTCATGGCACCCTCATGTCCAAAATAAACACCAAAGTACACTATTATACAATAAAATGTATCCCCAGCACTATACTGAGGCACTCATGTGTGCAACAGCTGAAAATGTATCCCAAATTAGAATAAAACTGTGTACTAGTGATGTCCCCGATACTGTGCAATGATAGCAACAGTATCCAATGGCAACAACACTCTCTTCCTGTCTTCCAGAAGGTGGCAGGGCTCTACAAATGAACATCAGTTAAAATATAAGCACAAACTTGAGCCTAAATACAGCTCTTTAAAATCAGCTATACACTCAGTTGCATATGGTTCATTTGGCAATGGATTTATCTTGCTTGCTCACTGCAGGGCTTGAATATAAGATGTCCTGTGACCCAGAAGTCACTCTCAAGGTCATGGCACCCTCACAGCTGAAATAAACACCAAAGAACACTATTGTGCAATAAAATGTATCCCCAGCACTATACTGAGGCACTCATGCATGCCAACAACTGAAAATGTATCCTGAATTAGAATAAAACTGTGTACTAGTGATGTCCCCCGATACTGTGCAGTGATAGCAACAGTATCCAATGGCAACAACACTCTCTTCCTGTCTCCCAAAAGGTGGCAGGGCTCCACAAATGAATGTCAGTTAAAATATAAGCACAAACTTGAGCCTAAATACAGCTCTTAAAAATCAGCTATACACTCAGTCACATATGGTTCATTTGGCAAAGGATTTAACTTGGTTGCAGCTCATCTAAAATTGTTCCTACCCTTGTGGGGTCTTAAGGCTTATGTCAGCATTGTCTTCCCCAAAGATATGTATCAAGGCATATATCTCTGAGGCAAATAACCTTAAAGAATTTTTAAGAATTTGCCTCTGAAAAAACACCCTGTCCAGTCTTTCGGCCATACCACCCCTTTACCTGAGGCAGACCAAATTGTTTCTTGGTGCTGGTTCTGACCTGTTTTTTTAACAGTCAGAAAACTTTGGTCCAGAGCATGGAGAAGAACTACGTCTTAGCAAGTCTTCCTCCTACTCAGACTCTGAGATCACAGAATGTTTAACTGGGTACTCTTTTTCCATTACAGTCTCATTTTGCGCATTTTGCCCAGTTTTGGAAGTCAAGGGTTTTGGCTCTGATAGCTGTGTTACCCAGTCCTACTCCCCAGTTATTTGTCTGCCATCATTAAATTCTGTAGATACAGTATGCCTGAGCTTTTCAGTATCTTCTATAGGAGCTGAGATTATGTATATGTGTGTGTGTGTGGGGGGGGGGTTGCCATATTGCCACACTGCAGATACCTCTGTCGAGGGGAATCAACCAGCTGCTGTAGTGTGTTAGCCTGCATTCATTTTTCTGCAACCTCAGTGTTTATATGTATTACTATTTTTCTGCAACCTCAGTGTTTTTATGTATTACTAGCTGCAGGCAGTTGCTCAGACTTTTGTGCTACTTGTACTGCTCCCCCTGTGAGCAAGTCCCAGGATCACCATTTATCACAGTCTCTCCTTTTACCCCTCCCCTGTCCTAGCAACATCAGTATCCTACCAAACCCCTCTTGGTCCCAGTTTTGTTCCAGTTATCAATTTGCTCATAAGGCTTTACCTTATCTATGCTCTCACCTGTTCCATGCTCTGTGGCCATCTCTGTGGTCACCATTGGTTTTTCCAGTACTGGTACTCAGTGTTGATGTGCAGTCTCTGCCAGTGGTGACTGTACCTTGGAGCTAGTATTCTGCTGCAACCCAATAGCTGGGTCCCAAGTTGAATCAGGGACCCAGTTCCTTGAGCTGTCTCTCATCCATCTCCCACCCAGCAAAGCTTTTTCAGGTGATTAAAGAGCATCAGACTGCTGAGATCCAGGCAGATTAAATATTTTAGAATTTTTTTGAAGGAAGGCTAAGCTGGTGGTTTTGATCAGCTGGAATCAGCTGAATGTCAGCTCTGGCTTTTTTGCTGTAATAGTCGGCCTATGATGCTGCTACGTCAATGTTGCTACACGATGGTATACCTGTGCTTCATTTTGGGGCACATTCAGGACAGGCTGACAAATTTTCAGAGCTGCTTTTCTCTTATTGTAGTGCTCTTTATCCTCAGCTAGCACAGCAACCAGCAAATCCCTCCTTTCTGTCACTTCTACTTCCAACTATTTTTCCGCTGCTGCGGTATCACCTGCCTCAGTTACAGGCTAGTTTTCTTCCACAAACATTTTCTCCATAACTTCCATTTCAATCTCCATAGAAACATAGAAGTTGATGGCAGATAAGGACCGCAAGGCCCATCCAGTCTGCCCATTTCTTTTTCTACCTTATAAATGTGCCATCGGCCTTTGCTCTGTCAGTGACCTATCTATTCATAGTCATTTGTATTGCATCTCAGTACCAACCTCTCTTTCCTCAAAAATGGCTTCAGCGGGAGGGAGGAACTCTTCCCAATCTGCTGCAGAACACTCTCTTCCTCTGCTGGTTAGGAGTGCTCCATTTTTTTTTCAGGAAGCCAACAGCACCCTCTGCCAAAAGTAGGGGAATTTCCCCAGTGTAATGGCCAAACACTCCCCATCAATAGAAACAGGTCCACATAACTCACCCCGCAGGATACACCTGGAAACAAGTACACAGCTTAGTGTGCCTTTCCTGGACAAAAATTACAAATAAATAAATAAATAAATACAACTATGTGTCTAAATCACAGTGAACAATAATCAACCCTAACAGTTAATAATACCATATCTCTCAGCACAGGGCCTTGTAAGGTCCAAGCATAACAGTTTTACTGACATTAGTGCTTGGTATTGCAACATATGTACTTTGCCACAGTGAAGGCAGAAATAAAATAAAGACAAGCTTGAATAACATCAGAGCAGTGCCTCTGTTTACTGATCAGCAAAAACACACACTTTATTTATTTATTTATTTGTTTGTTTGTTACAGCAGAGACAACTTTGATTTTGAAATTGCCAACAACAGATAATCGAGTAATAGTTGACCTGGCTGCAAGGAGCTCTTTATCATTTTATTTCATTTCAGATTTAGACAGTACAAATGCATAGTGTGCTCACACAGTGAAACAGCCACATTGGCTTTGAGCTTTAATATATTGGGTGGTGGGTCACTGGTATAAAGTTTAATGTGTTATGATTTAAATGTTTACTGTTAACTTGCCCAGATTTTCAGCCAAATTTAAGTAATATACTTGGAATAATAAGTTACTTTAGCAATTAATTGTTCCATATGTATATTAGTACAGGATTATCCATGCAACAGAGCCTGTAAAACCTGAAATACTGCATCACTTAAGAGAAACCTCGATCGAGCTAATTAGTTAGCTATCGCCGCCTATATAAACAAGCATCTACCATTACCAGCTCTTGCAAAAGACCACATTAAATTAAGGAAAAGATAAATAACTGGATTATATGTCCCATGTTTGCACAGTAATGTGATGATACTAAGTATCCAGGGCTGAGATATAACCAAATATACAAAGAGGATTTTGTAATGTATTCATTGTGCTGATTATGATCAGTACCTACAAGGACATACAGACTGAGTGTGACAACAGGACAGGTTATCAGAGAATCAAGTAACAGAATCCTTTTACCTTACAATACTAGATGTATTGCTGATAAAATGATGAATACTGATTGTCATTTTTTATTTATAAGGACCAGCACTCAAACTAATAGGCCTACCCTGAAATGCCAAAATAAGGTGGCCTTACACTGAATAAAACTGGATTTTGTTTTGTTACAGTGTTTTTCCTGGCCAGCTGCTCATCTTACAGGGATATACAGAACTCTGACTCAGAGATATAACCTGTATTAGGCCAAATCCAACATTCAGATGGCAGTTTTGTTTCCCTCTCAGTGTATTCCATCCCCCCTCAACCTCATGGCATGGGCAGTAGCCGTTTCAGCCTGTATACAACCACAGTGTTCTTTGAGGTGGGGGCGTGCTCCTTTGCCCTCCTGCAGGTGTTGCTGTGATGCCAGACAGCCCTCCTCAGCTGGTGCACACTACCATGCAGCAGTTGCTCCACTCACAGCTGCTTCCAGTGTTGCTCCCCGAGTCTGCCCTGAAACCCAGATCCCCTGCATGGCAGTGCAGTTTGGCACCACTGGGCCATTAGGAAGGCCTACAAAATTGAGATTTTCAACAAAGTGAAGCCAGAGTTAGAGCTTTTACTTTTTGAGATCAGTTATGTGGGTCAAGTTCTGTATGTTGTATGTCCACTCTGGTGGGTGATTCTTGGTGTGTGTGCTGCACAGTGTACTGGCATGAGCTCTGCCATCCTCTCAGGTTATCATGTTTTCCAGGTTGACAACAATGCCCAATGGGTGTTGACCATGTCACTGCTGTGGGTAGCATATGACAATCTGCATGAAATACATCAGGACCACTGACCTTTCCCCAACTCTGTATCTACAGTGTTGAATAAACAAATGTGTTTCTCTTGCAACTGTGTTATCTACATAAGTGTAACTGTAAAGCAAATAGGATGCTGGGATGCATAGGAAGGGGCATCATGAGCAGGAAAAGGGAAGTCATAATATAATTCCACTATACAAGACACTAGTGAGGCCCCACCTGGAGTATAGTGTACAGTTCTGGAGACCTTACCTACATAAGGACATACTGCCCCTCAAGATCCCCAAGGAAAGATGTACCACCCTTTTACTTTAGACATGTCACCAAAGCCGAAACCATCAAGCATATTAAAAGGGCGCTTGGCAAGACCAGGATGTGGGCGGATCTGCTTGACATGAAGCTGGTTGGTCTACTCCTTCACGAACTTGCTGGTCCTTTTACCATGGTGTTTAATGTCTCTCTAAAATCAGGAGTATTTCCAAATGCATGGAAGTCAGCTAACAAAACTCCTGTCTTTAAAGCGGGGGATAAAACCCAAACATCCAACTACAGACCTATATCCATCCTTCCTTCCCTTTTGAAAGTACTTGAAAGAATGGTCTCTGAGCAGCTTACTGAATACCTTGATAACCATAACCTACTCTGTTCACAGCAGCACGGCTTCCATAAAAAGCACTCCACACTCATCGCTCTAGTTGATTATTCATCCCAAATATATAATGCCTTGGATAGTGGTCAGGCAGTTGAATCAGTCTTCATCAACCTTATGAAGGCTTTCGACTCTGTTAATCACAACCACGTCCTAAGTTGCCTTCTGTCTACAGGTCTATCCCCAGATACGGTACGATGGTTTGGCAGGTACCTCTCTAACAGATCACTACGAGTCAAAATTGGTGATATCCTATCTGCAGCTAAGGAGGTGTGCCTCGGGGTTCTGCAGGGGTCAAGCCTCAGTCCTCTACTCTTTAGCCTTTTCATAAACTCTGCCCCAATGGCTTGCTCAGCAAGCACAGTTCTCTATGCTGATGATGCAGTGATCTCAGTCACTGGCAAAGACCAATAATCCATCACAACTGAACTCCAAAGCAGCTTCCATAAACTTGAGTCTTGGTTTATGGAAAACAAGCTACTATTAAAAGTCAAAAAAACAGAGTATGCTCTTCACTACCTCCCAAAGCAAAAAGAAATACCCGCACCTGCGTATCCATAACCAAAAGGGTGAGATCCAAGACCAAGTATCTAACTTCAAATATCTCGGCATTACCTTTGATGACATGCTCACCTTCTCAAACCACATTGACTCTGTTATCAAGACTGCAAATATGAAACTTTGTGTACTTTATCATCACAGACATTCAATGACACCAGATGCACTCAGACTAGTCACCAGTAGCTCAATACTGTCTACCATTGACTATGGGTAGCCTATATATGGGGTGGGCACAAAAACTGCTCTTAACAGGATCAACACACTCCTAAATAAGGCCTGTCATCTTACTTTGGGGGCTGCTCTCGACACCCACACCTGCTCACTGTACACTGAAACTGGGTGGCTCTCACTCCATCTTAGAGGGCAATACCAAACCTGCCTATTTCTAAAAAAAGTACTACTTGGACTGACATCCTCTACACTGGATGGACACTTTACGCTTGCCATCCCAACGAAATCTACTCATAGTGCGGTCACTGAAAAGATGGTGATTCCCTTCAAAAGGATGAAACTTTCCCAGAACTCCATCCTGTATGAAGGATCGAAATGGTACAATAAACTACCTGCTGACCTCACTGATACTATCAAGATAGGTACCTTCAAAGCTGGGCTCAAATCTCTCCTTGGCTCTAAAATGAATTGTACCTGCCTGCACTAATATGATAGTACCTCACCTACAGTTTTCCATTTACCTACCCCCTCTACATCTTTTTGCTATATAACACTTTTTTCTTAACCCACTCCACTACCCCCAATTACATGACAATGGCCTCACTTGGTTGAAAGCTCCACCTCTCTCCCAACTCAGATGATGCCACCTCCAGCTGACCCTCCAACCCCTTCTTATCTAATCAGTCTATCTGTTAATATGTACTAATTTGATGTGTATAAGTTCAAATTTTACTGTTACTACCTGTGTATATGCTTCAATGTTTTTCTTTTTTTGTCTCTGTAAACCTTGTATTTTTGTAATGCTTGTTCAACACTGACATGGAACCTCTGAAAATGAGTCCTTGATTCAAAGGTATTAATTCCAAACTGAAATAAATAAATAAATAAAAAAATAGACAGGTAGAGAAGGCTCAGAGTAGGACAACAAAGATGGTACAGGGATTGCATTACAAGTCCTATGAGAACAGGATGAAGGACTTGAATATGTACTCCCTGGAGGAGAGGAGGAAGGGAGAGAGGGGATATGACAGAGACATACACGTACCTTACAGGGAGGAACATGATGCAGGAACACTCTATTTTCCAGTGAGAAAGATATTCCAGCACTCGAGGGAATGGGATGAAGTTGGAGGGAGGGTGATTCAGAGGAAACATGAGGAAGAATTTCTTCACAGAATGGGTGGTGGACAAGTGGAACACCCTGCCAGAGGAAGTGGTGGGGGCTGAAACAATCACAGGATTTAAGAATGCATGGGATAGACATAAAGGAATTCTGGAGGTCAGGGGTAAGGGTCAACAGACTTCTAGGAAAATATAAAGTGAACTTACAAGTTCAAATGGGAAGAGTGGGTGGGCCATAGGCCCTTATCTGCCAACAGATTTTGTATATCTATGTATGTATGTATCTATGATGGCAAGGGTCCTGGGATTTTGTGTTGGGCTACTTCTCAGTGTGTGTTGCACATGTATTGTTGGTCTTGTAGGTCTGATGTATAGTTTGTGTCATGTGCCAGGTGAACTGTTGGGCATGCATTTCATGGAGCAATCTGCATACAACAAAATGTCCTTTGTCTTGAACCAATCGGTACAGTAATCTTTAACACCCATCTTGTTGGATTGCTACTCCTTGACCCCATGGCCATGCATCAAGTGTGACATACTTTTGCAGCCTTACTGAATATGTGACCATAATGGAAGCATGTAGATGACCACAGCAGCCCAACTACTTAACCATGGCTTACAGAGGGCCCAGCAACTGGGTATACAGCTCTGGCTTGCACTAGGAATGGAGGACTATGGTTTGTAGCATATTAAGGTGTTAGCAGAATTGTTCTGGACCTGATGGCAAAACATGACATAGAGCCAAAGATATGGCAGGAATAACTCATTTAAAAACACAAAACATAGCAAATACCTGCTGAGAGTCAGGAACAAGACCCAAGATATCATGATGCAGCTCCAAACTGGATTCAAACTCTAAAAAATACAGCATGAGTATCATTCTTATATTTTAAGATAATAAATGTACATTGCTATGCAACGGTCTACAAAATAAGGTAAAATCACAAAATACGGAAGCCTCATTGGTAGAAAGTCAGAGCAGAGGGTGGTTAGCTCATCATTCTCTCTGCATGTATTTTCTGATAAGAGTAAAACTAGCTAAAACTAGTTTTTGGTTACAATACAAAAGGTGCTTAGTTAGCAAAATAATAGCAGCTGCATAGCAAAGGAAAATAACTGTACCACAAGGCCTGCATAAACAATGTTAATACTGTTAAGGCCAGAGGGTACTAGTACATACAGTAACCCTGTTAGGATTTGGTGTTTACCACCAGTCCATGCTACAATCATATGTACATGTCTTACTACTATATTACATAGTACTACATTATATTCTACCTTACTAAGTATATCACAAATAAACCCTTGGCAGGTACTGTAATTTCATTTTTCTATTTTGGAGGCAGTGAGAAAGCATGTCAGGAACTAAATTCTTACCAGGACACTGTATCTGTGGCAGTGAGAGAGTCACATTTTGGATTTATTCTTGGACAATGGGTTGGTGAAAGCTACTCCTTGTTGCAACAAGTTTTGAAGGATTTGGCAAGTCCTTAAAGTCAGTTTCATATAAGAAGACACTGGACAATGAAATATATTTGGACAATAAATCAATGATTTAATTTAGTGCTGTAGCTGTGTTAACCATCTTTTTAGATAATTATTATTTTGGGGTTGGGTTGGTTTTATTCTGGGATTAATGAGTTTTTATTTGATTTACTGTGTTGTTATTCTGATTATTTGTTATAGTTTAGGGTAAGAAGATTGTTATTATTTAGATAGGATTTATTGAGTTTTATTGTCTTGGCGTGGGGCACCAGGTCTCTTGAGCTCTGTGATTTTGGTTTTATTTCTTGGTTATTTTTATTATGTATAGAGGAGGTTTAGCGATGGTCAGGCATTACTCCCCAACTAGGCTCAGGGATCTACACCTGTCTGAGTGTGTCCTGCTCTCATCTGATACCTATTTTAGGTATCTCACTTTGGGGATATTTAGAAAGTGCAGAAGAAGGGGGAGAGCTGGACCTGGTGGGGAGGGGAAAGGGCAGGGCGGATAGGGGTTGTGGGGTCCAGGAGGCACCCTGGGGTGAAATGGAGTCAGGACAGAGGTTTTTCCTGTCTTGACCCCATACCCAAGGGCTTAGAAGTTAGTGGGCAGGTTTTGAGGTCTTTCCCGACAACTCATCCTACCCAGGCAGTGTTATGCAATGCCAGCTCTATTAAGAACAAGACAACTATTACAGTGGCTCTTGTTGGACCAACGGATCTGGCTTGCATCACTGAGACTTGGCTGGATGAAAATGTGGGCCCTGTATTGGCCTCTGCTGTTCCAGCCAGGTTTTCAGTGATACATTGCCCAAGGCTGGATAGTAGGGGTGGGGGTGTGGCCATTATATTTAAGACAGAGCTGGGCCTTGTGGTAATGCCATTAAGATGTACCAGATCCTTTGAGTATATCCTGAGGAAGGGAGTAGACTGTGGGATACTCTTCATCTACCATCTGCCAGGAGATGGTGGAGAATTCCTGCAGGAGATAGTGGACTTCATCATCGACATGGTGTTGAAGTCCCCCAGATGGATAGTTCTGTGAGACTTCAATGCCTGGGTTGATGATGAACTCTCACACTTTGGTCAAAATCTCTTCCAGCTGATGACAACGCTGAGCCTCACAAAGGTAGTTACCTCCTCTACCCAAATGGGGGTCACTGGTTGTGTCTGGTCCTTCTTCTGGGTATGGAGATAACTGATTTGGGGATGGAACCAGTCAGTTGGTCTGACCATCACACCATAAAGTACAGCTTTGGGGTCCCCTTAATAGGTCTGTCTCTATGGAGATGGTTCAGTACCGCCCTTTAAGGAGAGTTACCCCTAATGACCTATCGGTGGTGCTGGATCTATCAGGATTGTTGGGTGAATGCATGAGTCCAGGTGATCTTGTACTGGCCTATAATAAGGCAGTGGGAGATGCTCTGGACAAAATTGCTTCTGTTCATGTTCAACCTCTCATTCTTTGCACAAGGAACCCTTGGTTTGATGGTTCCTTGAAGGAATTGAGGTGAGCTGGTCGAAGGATGGAGAGAGCCTGGTGTAAGTCTGGCCTTGATGCTGACAGGCTTAGGTTTATGGCACATTATGATGGCTACTAATCAGAAGTCACTGTAAGAAGACAGAACTCCTGTACAGGAAGATTTCTGTTTTGCAAAATTGACCTGCTCAGCTATTCCGGACTGTTGACAGATTGTGCAATCCAATCTGTCTCCAGCCCAGAGAAGCTTTTTCTCAGCTGAAATGTGAGGAGTTTTCTTGATTCTTTGCAGATAGGGTTGCCAGCATCAGGTCTGGCATTGGCCCGACCTCTCCAACGAGGGATTGTGGAGATCGGCAGGAGGTGGCATGCACTCGGTCTGTCTGGTCAGATTTCTGCTGGCCAGAATTCATGGTCATTATGAAGATCATCCTGACACTGTGCCCAACCAGTTGTATTTTGGATCTGGGCCCTGCACTCATTTTAGTGGGATGTGTAGATGTTATCTGCCTGATCCTAGTTGAAATTTTCTGGAGTTCATTGGAGAGGGGGGTCTGTCTAGATCCCCTTAAGGAGGTGGTCATTTGACCACTCCTTAAGAAAGCCTCCTTGGATCCAGCTAACTACAGGCCTATATCTAACCTGCCATTTGTTGGTAAGCTTATTAAGAAGGTGGTTGCATTGCAACTGAATGAGCACCTTGTCTATGATACTCTCCCAGTCTGGATTTAGGAGGAAGCATAGCACTGAGACTGCCACTCATCTGAGTATTGAATGATCTCCCAGTGGTGAGAGAGTGAAAGGCACACATCATTCTGGTCCTTCTGGATCTCTCTGCAGCATTTGACATTGTAGACCATGGTGTGCTGTTGGAGTGGCTGTGGCTCCTTTGTGGGCTGTCTGGCACAGTCCTCACGCAGTTTTGATCATTCCTCGTGGACAGGTTTCATAGAGCTGTCACTGGAATTTATTCCTCTGGCACTCACTCCCTGCCCTGTGGGGGTGCTGCAGGACTCTGTTTTGGCCCCCATGTTGTTTGCAGTGTACATGCTGCCATTGGGAGATATTATCAGGCAATATAGTTTGAGTTTTCACTGCTATGCAGCTGATACTCAACTGTATATGTCTTTTCTGCCCTGACAGACTGATGCAGACTCTGTGCTAAATAACTGCCTTACTGAGATCAGAACCTGGATGAGTACTAGCTGGCTGAGACTGAATCCAGATAAGACTGAAGTGTTGGTAGTGGACCCTGGACATCTGGGGGTGGGTTTGGGGGCTGGACAGGTATTGGGCTTACTGATCAATGGCATTCAGTTCACTACCTCAGACTGAGTATGTAACCTGGGTGTTATTTTTGATGAAAGTCTGACACTGAAATCTCAGGAGTCAGCTGTTGTCAAATCCTCTTTTTACCATCTGAGGACTATCGCCCAGGTGAAACATGATGATCTTCCATCATTGGTCCATGCCTTTGTCACTATCTGCCTTGATTACAGCAATGCCCTCTACCTAGGGCTTCCAGGGGTTGATATCTGACACTTGCAGCTGGTGCAGAACGTGGCAGCCAGCCTTTTAACTGGGGCATCTAGGTCCAGTCATATTACGCCTGAGCTGTGCGAACTATACTGGCTGCCTGTTCAGTGGTGGATCACCTTTAAGGTTGGCTTGCTAACCTTCAAAGTCCTACATGAACAAGGACCCAGTTGCCTGCAAGACCTCCTGGTACCCTACTGCCCCCTCCGTCCTCTCCGAGCCACTGATGAGGGATTGCTGGAGATTCTCAGGGTGCAGTTAAAAACATTTGGTGCCCATGCTTTTTCCTTTTTTTCTCCAACCTTATGGATTTCTCTGCCTCATCAGTTAAGAGAATGCCTGACTGTTGATAGGTTTAAAACTGAGTTAAAAACATATTTATTTATTTATTTTAGCTATCCCTGATAACGTTTAATTCTGCTATTTATTGTTTTAATTCTGTATCTGATATTTAGATCAGATTTTATGTGCAGTGCCTTGGTTTTGAAAGGTGCTATAAAAATAAAGCTGATTTGATTTGATTTAAATATATGTATACCATCTGCTGCACTAAGCAGAGGGTTATGGAGGTGGGCAGGTCTACATATCCTCCCCCTTGTTGCCTGCTAAACTGGCAATACAAGATGGTAAGTTAGGGTAAAAGCTTTGTGGATTCAGCAGCATAAAGGAAGCATAGTGGTCTTCTATGGTGCCTGAGGGTAGAGCACAAGCAGAAAATGGTAACAATAAGAATCAAAACCAAAATAGCCTGCAAAATGACAAAGGCTTTAAAAGAAATCTCTAACAAAGTATAATTTAAAACAAGATGTAAATCACCATCATGTATCAGGTCATTCAAGGCCTGTTCAGCTTTCTGAATAGTATTTTATTTATTTATTTCATTTTTGTATACCGGGTGGGTGCACTAGACAAGAACTTTGCCTATTTTCAGGCACGACCTGGGAGAATTACGTACAGTGGAAAAACAATGTACAGACATATATATATTATACATAACATTTAGGCAACAGTAAATGTATTATAATAGTGTAAACAGAACAGTGTACACATAACAAATAGGATACAATATACTGGCAGGTAAATACAATTTCCAGGTACACAGGTACAGAGATATGCACTCTATTAGTTGACAGGTCTCAAGGAGCAAGGCATTTAGCAAGTATGAAATCAAGGAGGAGGCATATGAAAGGCAGGACAGGGGCAGTGTTCAGAGTCAATAAGGTGAGACCGAAAACTCTTTTGAAAGGCATGGTGTGTTTTGGGTTATCTGACATGTAACGGCAAGTAGTTCCAAATTCTGGGGGCAGATATTGCAATGGCAAGTTCACCCTTCTTGGAGAAACATCTAGGGGCATCAAGAGGAGATTGCTCAGAAGATCTCAGGGTGTAGAGCAGAGTAGATTGTTTCAATAAAGCTGCAAGGGACACAGGAGTACCAGTTCAGATTATATTGTCAACCATGCATCCCACCATGTAAAGTCGATAGGAGGATGGGGAGAGTCAGTTACTACTAGAGTAAAGTTGACAGTGATGGGTAAATTTGGGAAATGAGAGGGTAAAACTGCAAATGCTATTGCAGCAAGTGCTCCATTTTTAGATTATTCCCTTGCTGGCATTAACATAGGCCATTGAGCCATAGGTAAGGCAAGGTTGGAGATGGCAGCAGAGTTGAGAGAGGACCTGACTTATATGCCAATCACAGTTTAATGTTCACCACCCTACAAGTGGCTGTGACATGTAGCTTAAAATCAAGTGATGGATCAAGGGTCATCTCGAGATACTGAAAGGAGGAAACAGTGTCCAGACTGGAGCCATCTGCAACATGAATAGAAAGGGCAGTTTGACAGGCTTTAAGTCTGGGTGGGGTGCCAAATAGCATGGCAACAATTTTATTGGTGTTTAGTAGGAGTTTGTTTTGTTGTAGCCAAGCGTGCAGGCAGTCAAAGTCTATTTGAAGGGAGGTCCGTATTGTTGATAAGTTTTTGCAGTGGAGTAGAGGACCATGTCATCCATGTACAGGATTAGGAGAGGACAAGCTGGGCAGGGAAGGAAGATCATTTATAAAAAGAGAGAAAAGGAGGGGGCCGAGGATAAATCCTTGGAGGACTCCGACTTGGGTAGGGACAAGATCAGATGCAGCGTTCCCTATTTGAATGAATTATTTTCTACCCTGGTGGTAACTACCAAACCAGGAGGTGGTGAAGTTGGAGAAACTGAGTAAAGACAATTTGGATATCAATAAGGGATGGTCAACCAAGTTGAATGCCTTTGTGAGGTCAATAAAAATGGCCCCAGTGAGCATAGCCTCGTCCGTAGTCTGCAGAACATCATTCATAAATTGTAGTAACGCAGTGGATGTACTATGCCCAATTTGGAAACCATGCTGGATAACAGATAAGAGATTGTTGTGTTGCAAGTACTCAATTACCTAAGAAGCAATGACCTTCTCCAGTATTTTGTCCAGTGTAGACAGGATGGCTATCATCCTGTAATTGCCCATGATTTTGTGTCACCTTTCTTATGTACTGGGACAATACGGCCAATTTTCCATATGGACAGCACTGTGTTGGTTATAATAGATAAGTTGAGTATTCTTGTGACAAGAGAGGTGATGGCAGTGGCTGCAGATTTGAGGAACTTTGTCAACAGGCCATCAGAGCCAGGAGATCCATGAGCAGGGATGGCTTTAATAAGTCGGAACACCACAACTGTGGAGACTGTTTTAATATTAAAAGGGGTCTGCTTAGGTTCTTCAGAATTTTCATGGGTGTCAGAGGGCAGATCTGAGTTTAACAGGTATGCCAAGAGATCGGAGAAATTATCATTTAGGGCATTTGCAATTGTGCTTAATTTGTTGCAGTTTGCACCATTTAGAGTCATTTCCATTATTGATGGGGTTGTCCCTTTTTCCAAGAAGTTTTTAACATGGTGCCAGAACCCCCTAGTGTCACTGGCTGATTTTTGAAGGAGATTGTCACAGTATACTTTTTTAGCTGCTCTGATGTCTTTTTTTAAAGGCCTTCCTCATGGTCCTGTACCTAGCCCAATCACCTGGCTGTTTAGACTTTTTAGCAGCAACCCAAGCTTTATCCCTACTTCTCATAGAGGAGAGGAGTTTGCTATGCAACCATCTAGTCTTTGAGCCCCAGATTCTCCTTCTTTTGAGGGGCACATATTTCCTCGAGGGAGAGGAGTGTAGATAAGAAATAATCAAGAGCCTTATCAATGTTCACTGTCTAATAGATAGGGGACCTGTTGATGCTTCTCACATCCGCTAATAGAGCATCAAGGTTTAATTTAGAGAAATCCCAGAACTGTATATCCTTGTGAGGGGGAGGGCTTGGGACAGTGTGCATTCCATACACAGAAAGTGGGCAAATGGTCACTAATATAATCAGGAAAAGTGCCAACCTCAAGAATCCTATGTGCTTGATTTGTGACAATCCAGTCTAATAAGGACCGATGACTACTGCTAGAAGCGATACTGGTGGGTTCAGTAAGTAACTGAAAGAGGTGAAGTTTTGCAAATGTATCATGGTTTGATCCTGATTTAGAGCTAATTTACAAAACAAGCAGCTCCAAAAGCAGCCAAGATGGAGCCAAGCAAAATATAGTACTTACAAATCAGATGATCAGACTGGCTTCACCATCACTGTGCCAGCATGAAGTAAAAGGCAGATGCAACAGAATAAACATACAAAAACTTTATTTTTGGCACCAAAATGTAGCTCCAAGTTCCGCTCCCCATGAAAGCTTTTATCGGGAGGGGTACTTGAAGCCACATGTCGGTGCCGAAAATAAAGTTTTAGAATGTTTGTCCTGCTGCATCTGCCTTTTACGTCATGCTGGAACAGTGACGGTGAAGCCGGTCTGATCATCTGCCTTTCTGATTTACAGCTAGGCCAGTTGATGTTGAGGTCACCAAGTAAAATTATTTATTTCTTCCCTTTTAGATTAGAGAGGTAGTCTATAATTCCATCAAGACCAGTTAGAGCACCCTTAGGGGGGTTATAGACACAGACAATTTTACTGATATGTATCAAATGAATATCTTTTCTTTACAATAAGGATTTGAGATTCAGTGTGAGTGGGTCAATATGCACATTAAGAACTGTTGTATACTGGCCTATAGCATCCAGATAGTCAGGGTCACTATTAACATAATCTTGTTCCAGAGTAGGTACAAGGGTTATCATGGATTGACCAATAATGGTGCGTTCATGAGACACAAAGCAGAAATTAGGAATGTCAACACCACAAGTGATGTGTCCATAAGACAAAATTCTGGATGTTTGTCACAATGCAATATTGTCCATCCATATTATATGTAACTTTGACTTCAGGAAGACATCACTTAGTAAGCTGTATGGGGCATGTGATAGAGGCCTGAAGCTGCAAGTATCCAGGTTGCTGGATGCTAGATGGCTGGATTTGTTCTACTGCATTTGTTGCGTCAGTGGCATGGGCAGTAGGTGCAGTAACAGTTTGTTCATTTTTCTCATTGATTCTGTCAATGGTGTTGCCATACACCAGCATAGCTATGTCAGAAACATCACACCTGCACAGGTATCGCTAGCCTGCTACTAAACAACAGTCTGTATGAGGTGCCAGCCAGGTTTGCAGTCAAGGGTGGAACACAAGCAGTGGTGGAAGATCAGACTGCTCCTTGTAGATGTCTCATGCCAGATATCCCATGGAGTGAACATGTGCCATCCTGCTGAAGATAGAAGAATCCTTGTGAAACACTGGCAAAGGTACTGTAAAGAAAACGCATATGGTATCCTTGATTGAGCAGCTGCATGTAGAGTAGCAAGGTCTTTGATTTGGATGTGGTGTGACATAACCTAAGTTTCTAGCTGTTGTGAGAGGAAAAGTGTAGGACTCGGCCATACATTTGGAGGTGCAGGCTGAGGTCCGACAATGAGGATGACACCATGTGGCCATCTGTGAATCTTTGATGATAGCAGGTATACAACCTGCTTCCAGGTCTTGGAAGTGGTTAGTGACAATGGTTAAAACATAGCCGACATAGGTGCTACAAATAATTTCCCTGCCCATGTGTCGCTGTTTGGCCTCCAAATCATTGGTGGTGTTTAACTCATTAATCTTAGCCTGTGTTTCATTAAACAAGCATACAATATCGTGCATGTCATAATAATACTGTAAGTAGTAAAACTTTTATTCAATTCATTTTACAATGAAAGAATAGGATAGCTCAATTGAGACAAGCTCATTTCCAGTGAGATCCTTTGTGCAATGTTGCTTAGTTACTAAGTATAGGCAAAAATAAAACAATACATACACTATAGATAAACAATCCCAACAGTAATTAGGACTTACAGGACATAATCAAAACATGCACAAATAAATTATTCAGACATTCATTATAGTGCAATTTAAACCTTACAATATTACTTTCAATTACCACCTTATATGTCTAGCTAAGCTCTTGTAAGGTTCTATGGATTGCTTCTTTTTTATATACCATGTTTTATATCCCCTTTTCTAACCTTATCATTAGTTAATCTAAAAATTTGTGGTAGGGAATTCCACATCTCAGGCCCCCTGTAAAAGCATTGGTTTCTACCCAGTTTTGTTCTATATTTGGGTAGGACATATTCTAAATCCTGCGCTGACCTCAGCCCTTGTTTTATTTGTCTTATTACTAATCTTTCCATAATATATTCTGGTGCCTGTCCTTTAACGCTTTTAATCATAAATAGCAAGGCATGTTAGGAGCACATTTCTTTAAGGCTGATCCAGTCCAACTTTTCATATATTTCCACTCTATGTGTTCGCTTTGGGGCATCAAATATAAATCTTTCTAATTTGTGGTTAACAACATTGGCCCAGATATTCAAAAGGGTTACGCCATGCGCAACAGGGTTGCGCCATGCGCAAGTCCAAAATGCGCCATTCTGCGATATTCAGCAGGAGGCAGTTACGCCACTGGCACCAGGTTGCGCAAGACAGCAATGCAAATGAATGCATGCTCAACAGGAGGAGGATCCATGCATAACCTCGCAACCCGATATTCAGTCGGGTTGCACAGAGTTGTGCATACGCAACTAAGCTAGCCGCACAACGAGCCAAAAAAGGCTTAAGTAGGGGCCACCCACAGGTGAGCTGCTGCATTGCAGGGGCGCAACACAGCAGCTGCCACCCCTGGCTGGCCCCAACTTCCGCTCCCTGTGCCCCCCCACCAGCCCATTCATGGGCAGTACACACTCCTGTCCCCCCACACATCCCACAGCCCGATCATGGGCGGAACCTGTATAAACCCCCAGTGCCCGATCGTGGTGTAGAACCTGTATAAACCCCCAGTGCCCGATCGGCGGGCAGAATGTAACCCTCCCCCAACCCGAATAACTCCTGGTGGTCCAGTGGACCGTAAAGCCTGATCGCGGACAGAATGTCACAGCACAACCCCCAAACATCTCCCTGGTGTCTAGTGTCCCCCACCCACCCATGAAGCCCCTCACCCGCTCCCCCGCGGCCGGCGGCGACAGCATCCACCCGCCTGCCGCCCGCGCCTACCAACCCGGCTGTCGGTAGGGCTGCCGCCCGATGATTGCCAGAGCTACAGCCATTAGGCGTGCAGCCCATACCCGTCGTCCAGGACAGTCAGATTTATCTGGACTGTCATGTAGTAGGGCTGCATGACCAGTAACTGTAGCTCTGCATCAATAGGCGTGCAACTCTGAACAGTCGGTCGGCGGCGGCGGCGGCAAGCCGGTGGGATGCTGTCGCCGCCGGCTGCGGGGGCGGGGTGGAGGCTTCGTGGGTGGGTGGGGGACACTGAGACACCAGGAGATGTTTGGGGGTTCTGCTGTGACATTCTGCCATGATTGGGCTTTCGGTCCACTGGACCACCAGGGGAGTTATTCGGGTTGGAGTGGAGGGTTAAATTCTGCCAGCGATCGGGCACTGGGGAGGTTTATACAGGTTCTGCCAGCGATGAGGCACTGGGGAGGTTTAAGGTTCTACCATTGATCGGGCTGTGGGTGATGTTGGGGGCGACATGTATGTGTTCTGCCCGCGATCGGGCTGTGGGAGGTGTGGGGGGGGCATGTAACTGTGATGCCCGCGATCGGGCTGTGGGAGGTGTGGGGGGGGCATGTAACTGTGATGCCCGCGATCGGGCTGCAGTGTGCGTCGGTCCCCGACGGCTGCTGCCTGGCAGGGTGGCCAGGAGCAAGTCCTCGGGGATCGGCGCACCTACATGCAAATGGCATGCAAATGGGGCCATAAAGAGATGCAAATGGCCCCCCCTGCGCCTTGCATAAATTATGGCCCCATTTGCATGTCACCTTTTGAATATCGGAAATTTGCGCATGGCGCAATGGTACTTGCGCCACCGCAAGTTGAATGCTCAACTCTGGCAACTTGCGGTAGCGCAAGTTCCACAGCGCCATGCGCAAATGCTGTGGCTCGGGGGCGATATTCAAAGGAGTTGCTCAACAGCGCAACTCCTTTGAATATCACCCCGGCCACACCCCTGCGCAACTATTTTGAGTAGCGCAGGGGCTTGCGCCTCAGACTGGTGCAGTTTGAATATCTGGGCCCTTGTCTATTTAAAATATTTTGTGAAGCTCCCATATAAGTGATATCACCATAATCAATTAAAAACAATACTAGTGAATTTATTACATGATACTTTGTAGATTCAGTCATACACTTATTTCTGTACAGAAATCCCAAGCATTTTCCTACTTTTTGTTCCACTATCTCATTATGGAGATCCCATTTTAATGCGGAGTCCAACTGCATCCCCAGGTATCTGTAACTCTGGACCTCTTCTAACTTAATATTATCAAACATTTTTATTTGAAGACTGATTTCAGACAATATCTGATTTTTTTGTCTAGTGAAGATATACAACCTGGGATTTTTTGGCATTCAGAATCAATCTAGACTTCAAGGAGTAATCCTGTAATTGATTAAATGCCTGCTGAAGTGTAGGTTGAATACTTTCAAGAGAAGTTCCCTCTGTATACACAATGGCGTCATCTGTGTATAAATGATGTCTGACCCTAGGATCATAGAGTTGAACACTGTTTATATATATATATATATATATATATATATATATAGGATGCATGATGGGCACGAGTGGAATATGGAAAATATTTTTCATATTCCACGATGTGCGCATCATGTGTCCTATTTATACAATGGGGCCTCACTGTTGCAAAATGTAACATTTATGTAGCTTTGCGCGATTGCACAGCTTTGCATGGGTTTAGCACAGGTTTTAGGGGTGTGATAAATGTCAGTTCTACAGTTATCAAATGCCTGTGAAAATAACATGATTTATCACACTCATTTTTCACTCACCCCATTGTATAAAAATATGTATATTTATATATATTATATAATACTGGGCCCAGTATTGAGACTTGTGGTACACCCAACACCATGTTCTCCTCTGTAGAGGTCCAAGCATTAATGTTTACCATTTGTTTTCTTTCTTTAAGATATTGCTGGAACCAGTCGACCACTGAGTCTGACATGCTGACATTCGTGAGGTTGGACAGGAGGATGTCATAGTTTAAGGTGTGAAAGGCTTTTGATAAATCTGGGCTGGCAGTATAGCATAGTGGTTAGAGGAACAAGGTGTGAATGAGCTTGATACATCCAGCAGACCAGACCTGAGTTTGCTTCTCACAACCTCTACTTGCATACTGTGTGACTCTGAGCAAGTCACTTAACTGCCCAGTGCTCCCAGGTCACCCCTGAAAACAGGCATTTGTGCCTAGTAGGCCTTACCCTGTTACCAAAGACTAAAATAAAAAAAAAGAAATAAATACAAAAAATATAACAAAAAAAAAAGACTGTTCCCATTGACATCCCCCTGTCCAAAGCCTCCGTGATGTCCCCTGTAACTTTAACCAGTGCCAAAGAAGTACTGTGTAATGGTCTAAAACCGGACTGAAATGTATTAATAACCTTATTTTTCTCCAGGTAATATTGTAATTGAGTAGCCAATAATCTCTCAAATGTTTTGGCTACAATTGGCAATCGAGATATAGGATGATAATTCTCTATTGATGTTTTTAATTCAGATTTATATATTGGTACTACCCTTGCTGTTTTCCATTGAACTGGAAAATCTTTTTGCATAAGTGACATATTAAAAATGTTTGCTAAAGGATAGGCAATTATTGGCGAGGCATATTTTAATAATAATGTGGGTATCTCATCTGGTTCACATGCCTTCTTAATATTCAATTTTAATAATATGTCTTGAACTTCTTTTGGTGTGATCAAATGGAAGGAAAATTTCTCTTTCAACTGTATGTATTTAGTATTGTTCTTTTTAACACCCAAGATGCTTTGGTCCACTTGCCATTTTATATCTAATAGCACTTCTTTAAAATGAGGAGTCATGGGAGAACCCCCATCACCAAACAATGCACCTTTGTTCGGCATTGGCTGTGCTCCCATTGTCACAAAATATTTATTACATTCATCTACCACCTGCGGTCTGAGAGGCACTTTTTGTTGGTTAATTACAAAAGTTTCTGGAAGCTTCAGTTTCTGACTATTTTGTATTTTTCTAATTTTCTTCCAGAATTCTCCCTGATTGCTTACCACTGAGGTAGTTAAATCCTTATTAAAGTATTCATGTCTAGCATTCCTTATACTCCTGGTATATTGGTTCCTTAGTCTCCTATGTTGGTCCCATTCAGTCTCTTTGTTTGTATTGTTTGTTTTTTTTCTAAGCCATGTCCCTTTTTTCTTGCTTTTTTGTAGGTCTGAGTTATACCATGCTGCATTGTGTGCTTTTAGCCTTCTAGACTTCATGGGAGCATGTTTATTGCATAGTCCCATGAAGTTTTCACTGTGAACCTTTCCTCCTTTGCTAAACCATCAATACCATGTAGTATGGGTTTAAGTACATTTTCAGCTTGTTGATTTTGAAAATAACTAATGTGTCTCTTGATTTGTTCAATGTCTCCCCTATTCCTTATTGACATACCTGATCCAAATAAACCTGGCATTCTCCCCACTAGGCCTGTTACACTCAGGTCCCATAGGTGCTCTATAGTGGAGCATCCCTTGGTATGGAGTAGTTTCTTGCCCAGCTACAGGATCTTGAGCTCATACTTGATATGCTGCAACAATATCTAACAACATAGTAGCTTGAAACCTTGCAACACTGGTTGTTGAACATTGACTAAATTAGGCTATTTTCCAATGTGATATGTTTAGAACAACAGGAATGTGCATAATTTGAGCATTGTTAATAAGTGTCCCAGGAATGGTGGTTGCAATCAGGCCACTAGGTGGACCTGGTTCCAAGGTGGGGCATCTTAAAGGCTGTGGTGCAGAAGTGATGGCCTCAAATGTAACAGAAGATGATAAGTTCAGTGAGGAAGTCATGGTAGTTTAGCTAGGTGTAGTCATCAAAACCATGACAGATACCCAGTTATTGTAGACTCTTTTTAGGGATCTATGTCATGCTACAAAATCAATTTTCCATGTTCCTTGATCGTACCCTTCCCAGGTATATTTTAAGGCAAAAGGCCCATTCTGGAATACAGTTAATCTGTCTCTGTAGAAACAGTGAGTAGGCTCACCATCCATCCAGGTGATCCCCTGTGGTCCTTGTATGACTGAAGTGTTGAAGATGAGATTGCTGCCTTGTAGATCTAGGTTGGCTGTCCAGGTATCACCTTCGGTACATGTAACATAGCCATAGCTTGTAGGGTCTTAATACTCATATGACTTGTCTTCTGTCCTTACAAACAGCCCAAGGTCATAGATTATGACTTTCATCATTTTGAAAGAAAGGAAAATAAATAATTGGAAGCACCCCCCCACCTTTTTCCCCAGTTCGAGTGTTTACTTACTCAGGGCCATCAGAGCTCTTGTACAGTTTGAGCTGACTGGCATGAAACCACTTGTCAGTGGACTTTTTGCTGTTTTGATAGCCACACCTGGTAGACAGAGGGGCTGAGTTTGTTTACAATCTTGAAAGGATCAATCCATTTGCTGGGTAGGGAGTGGGCTGGTGTTGGGAATTGTAACACCATGACTCTGTCACCCACTTGCAAATTGACCTCCTTAACATCTTTGTCAAAATACATTTTGACTTTTGTTGGGCACTGATCAAAATTTGAGAGACAAAGAGGTGAATTTCGACTAAATTCTCCTGTAACTGCTTCACATAGGTATCAGTTGACAATCTGTCCATAGTAGCGGTGTGGTTATCCTCCCATAAGTGTTCTGGAAATCTCATTTGCTGGCCAGTCATCACCTCAAAGGGTGTGTACTGAGTAGCTGTTGTTGGGGTAGCCTTGATTGCCTTTAGGAATAAGGGCAACAGAGTATCCCAATTCTTCACATTCTCATTGACAGACTTTGACAATATTGCTTTTATCTATCTGTTGGTTCTTTCTACAGTACCAGATCACAAGCTATGTGGAACTTCTGCCTTACCCCTAATATGTTAAGAACTGCTTGCACAACCTGGCCAGTAAAGCTTGTTCTCTTATCGGAGTCTATCTTGAAAGGTAGATCCCATCTGGTGAATACTTGTTCCACCAGAATCTTTGCAGTAGCCTTAGTGGTATTGGCCTTACAAGGGAATGCCTCAATCCATTTGGGAAACAGGTCAGGGATGACCAATGCATACTTGTTGTTTCCACTAGTGGCAGGCAAGGGTCCAATGAAATCCATTTAGATTGCATTCCAAAGACCAGATTGTCTCTGCTGAAGCAATTTGGAATTTTTCTTCCCAGGTACTGGGTTGTTTTGAGCACAGGTGATGCAGTTGTCCAGGTAACATTGGGCACCTACTGTTTGAATAGACCACCACCCTATTAATCTCAGTCTGTGCAGGGTCTTGTCTACACCCTGATGTCCCCCTGTAGGTGTGTCATGCATCTGGTGGATAAAGTCCAACCAAAGGTCTTTAGGGACCACCCACAGTGTAGTGTACTCTGGTTATACAAAACCAGCTTTTGATCTGGAGAGAGGGAAAGATGCTTAGGGTGCCTCTTTAGGGAGTTGTTGCTAGACATCTCCTTCTGGTCCAAGATATGGTTGAATACTTCTTTTATTACTGGGTCTTCCATTTGTACTGCAGCCAAATCCAATAAGATGGTCTGTTTTACCCTCTGTACGGTTACTGGCTGTGCCTCTTCAAGTACAGGCATCACCTATACTTCTCCCTTTAATGCACCTTGTTTGGCCAGTGTATCTGCTTGGTCATTTTGCTCATGAAAAAGGACTGTCTTTGAGTGGGCCTTAATCTTGTGGACATACAGTGTGAACAGCACTTTTTCTGCTATATTATTGATGTATTGGAACATGCCTTGATGTTTGATTGGGGTACCTTCCAAGGAAGCATACCCATAGGTCTTCCAAAAGAGCAGAAACTCTATAAGGGAGTAGCACACCCATGAAGAATCAGGGAAAATGACAGTATCCTCCTCTTGTTGCTCCTGTATCAGTTCCATTGCATGTGCAATGGCTGCCAGTTCTGCATATTATGAGGATCAGACGGTACACTGCCTGGCTACCTCCAGTCATAATCTCGGTATGTTCCCTCCACTCCTCCACTGATGGCCTCCATCAATTCCAAGAGCAAGGCTGAAAACTTTGGAGGATTGTTCCTTTGAGGTGGCTTGGCTAGCCTTCTGGAATTTGCTGCCAAGACCATTGAGGAAGGCCCTATTGGTGGAGGTGTTCAAGGGAGGCCTGAAGACCTATCTCTTTAAAAAAGCATTTCAAGATAGTTTTTAATTGCAATTTATAGATATTTTGCTTTTAGTATTTAATATGACTTATTGTATGATGTCTGTACCATACTGTGAATTGTAATGGCACCCATAGCCTCTGGGATTGGGTGCCACAATACAAATAAAGCCTTACTTTACTTACTTTACTGTGTCCTTCCCCAGCAATGAATGAAGATTCTGAATCCTGCTACCTGGTGTCCCTTGTGGTAAAATGAGGAACCATCTATGAAAACATGGTGTGCCTGCGGGTCCGCCAAGACAATGTCAATGGTGGGCAAAAATGGATTGGGTTCTGGTAAGGAAGGAGGTTCCATTCCACACTCGCATGGGTCTCCATTATAAAGGAATCCATGAACCAGAATGGAGGGAGTTTTGCATGGGTATACAGTGATATCTGATCCTATAGGGGGAGAGGCCAATGGATAAGTCTTGCATTGGAAACATTGCCATCCTTCAACTGATCTGATAACAAGAAATTAATAGGGGTATGATTGGTTTGCAACACAATGAGACTGAGCCCAATAATGTAAGTAAAGTGCCTCACAGCCCAGGCTGTAGTCAACAGATTTCTCTCACAAAGGGTGTATTTTTGTTCTACTGGTGAAACGATTTGGAATGCATAGGTGATAGGCCTAAGGAATCCATGCACCTTCTGTGCCAAGACAGCAGACATAGCCATATCAGAGGTGGCAGTTTCCTAGCTGAAGGGCAAATCTGGGTTTGGGTTAACCAAAGTGGGATCTGAGGCTAAGGCCTGTTGTAAGGTATGTTCTGGGCCCCAACATCATGGGGCATTCTTTTTCAGCAAATCATACAGTAGTGTGGCTTTCTGGGCAAAATCGGGGCTAAAATCCCTTGAATAGTTGACCATGCCCAAGAAGCTTCTGAGGGTAGACACACTGGTGGGCAGTGGTAAGTCCTGAATATCTTTTATAAGGCCCCAAAAAGATACTCCAGAATGGCAGATTTGATGCTTGGCAGGGTTACATTTTAAACCAGCATGCTGCAAGAGTGTGAAGAGTTCTGCAAGCAACTGCAGGTGTTGCTCTTGGTCTACTGTGGCCAAGGGATGATCATCCACATATTGTAGGAGACATTAAGGCATGGAGAATCCTTGGAGGGGATCCCACATGTGGATGTGAAAGAGGGACGGACTGTTATGAAAACCCTGCAAGAGGCACATCCATGTGAATGTACATCCCTCAAAGGTGAAGGTGAACTTACAGTATATTGGCTCTTTAGGGCCAATGGCAGTGACCAAAAGCCATTGGAAATTTCCAAAGTGCTGAACCACTTATGTTCAGGCTTTAAAAGTCTGTGCACATCTGGGCCCAAAGCCACGGTCTGTGCACAGCTGGGTGTCACCTGATTAAGCTTCCTGTAATCAACTGTTAGTCTGCAGGTATTATTGGGTTTTCTCACAGGCCAAACTAGAGAACTGAATGTGGAGACACAAGGTCTAATGACCTATTGTTTTAAAAGTGATTTAGTAGTAGCCCTAAGGGATGGGATCACCTGTGCTGGGAAGTGATATTGCTTTTGATGTGGTGGATCCCCACCCGTGACCTGTATGAAGGTGTCCATACTTTTGCAGTCATGCTTGTGTTTCATAAATGCATCCCTGTATTGCTCCAAGATGGGCTTCAGTCTATCAAAAGGGGGATGGTGCTGGAACATGACCATGACATCATATTCTGTGTCATTTGCTGTACAGCTACCATAACATGTGAATCAGAAATAAGCAACATACGACGGTGACCTGCTAAATCCACCATGCATCCATAACAAGAGAGAAAATCTATTTTCAGAATGCTCTGATGATAGGGAAGGTTCGTTAGATCAAAGTGGTGTTCTGGCTCCAAGGCTACGATGATGACTGGTAAAGAGATTGACTGGTAGGTTGTCACTGTGGTCCCCTTGAAGGTCTGCATGGAAATGGACTTCCTGGTAGACCATTAAGATTATTGGGGATCAGTCTGATGTAAGACTGAGATGGCTGCTTACGTGTCTAGAAGCATTTCAAGCTGGTGGCCCCCTGACCAACACTTCAACATATGGGTGCCAAGATTTGTCAGTTACCAAAGAGGCAAGTAAGTGGACTGGGTCCTGATACCATCATGCCAAGTCCTCTTGGTTTTGCAAGGCATCGTAGAATGTTGTATATATTTCATGGAGCATTTGTCTCACCTCAGAATATGGAGACTTTGGCTGCACATCCTCTCTGGGTATAGTATTCAATCCAGGGATGACTGCCACAACCTTTCCTGATGCTTTTGCCGATTTGACTTTGGACTTGTATGCCCGAAGTTGGTCTACCTCAGCTAACAAATCCTTGTACGAAGATCTAGACCATTATTTCTGTCCTCTGTTTCCCTTCATATCTTGTTGGTTCAACTTTCATTCATTTTCCTTTTTGTAAGAATATGAGGATTCATTCTATGGAGGGTCTTTGGGTTCTCCCTCCACCTAATATTGTGTAAGTGGCTCTGTGCCTTTTTGCACAGTAGCGACTTTGGACTTAGAGCCCAAGCTGATGTCCTTAGCGTGGACCTGAAAAACATGTTCCACCAGCTCCAGAATTTGTCCAAAACTGACCTTTTAAGGAAAGACTAAGGCTTCCCCTTTCTCATGATCACTTCTCAAAGACTCATTCATGCTCATAAGCACACCATTTATCTGTAACACCTGTACCTTATCCTGCTGTAACCTCTCATTCTCCTTCTACAGCTTACTAATTTCCTTATTTTTCTCTTCTTTAACATTCTCAATCTCTTTTTTGTGCCTGCACACCAAACTGGATCTGGATTTCAGTTCCTTTTTCAGAATCAAAACCTCAGATTCCAATGTCTTGCACAAAGCATACAAAGCAGTGACCATTACACACACTTGGTCATGTTTCTTACTTTTAGACTTGACCTCAGTATATAGCTTTCTTACATATTGTACCAGGTCAGCCTGGTGTTACGCATCAGATGCAAAACCTTTCCAACCTCCAAGGGAAGTAAGATATTGTAGCACGATCACATTAAGCTCAATATTATTGGCCATGGTATCGGGGTCTGTCCTTGTAGACTGTGTTGCCTGGAGATCTAATGTGTACTGGTTTACCTCGGCCTCAGCACTCAAACAGCCAGGTGTTCTGGTAGTGGAGGCCACTAACGACCATCCTGCAAACCAAAGAGGGGGGAAGGTTCTTCACATCTGTCATTATCCCACCCTTAATACCTGCAGTATCTTGGTATCAATTCCACCCAAACAGGTCCTGTCGTGGTTGGCATTTTGTTAGAAGAATTGTTCTGGACCCGATGGTGAAACACAACACAGAGCCAAAAAAAATGGCAGGAATAAGTCGCTTATTAGTAGAAAACACAAAACACAGCAAATACCTACTGGGAGTCAGGAACAAGACCCCAGATATCATGATATCACTCAAACTGGATTAAAACTAAGCAAAACACAGCATGAGCATCATTCTTATACTCTAAGATAAGAAATGTACTTGACAAGGTAACAGTCTGCCAATTATGATAAACTCATAAAACATGGAAGCCTGATTGGTAGATGGTCAGTGCAGAGGATGGTTAGTTCATCACACTCTCTGATAAGAGTAAAACTAGCTAAAACTAGTTTTTGATTACAATACAAAAGGTGCTTAGTTAGCAAAATAATAGCAGCTGCGTAGCAAAGGAAAATAACTGTACCAAATGGCCAGCATAAACAATGCTAATACGGTTAGGGCCAGAGATTACTAGCTCATAACCCTGTTGGGATCTGGTCTTCACAGCAGTCCATGTTACAATCATATGTACATATCTTATTACTGTATCACATAGTACTACATTATATCCTTCCCTACTAAGTATATCATGAATAAATGTATGTATACCATCTGCTGCACTAAGTATAAAATTGTGGGAGTGGGCAGGTCTACAAAGGTTTACAGTGCTGAGTACTATACATACACAACATGCAGTTCTGTCAGTTTGTGCAGGGCAGCCCATGACACCATCCCATTTTGTATTTTTGTAGGGTTTTAATAGGGGTTGGTTCCATATAACTACATGCGATGTCTATGGTGAGCAAGGTTGTTGCATGTCATCACACACCCTTCATGACGGATGCTGCACCACTCCCTCCATTCTTTAACTGCAAAGGTAGCAAGGAGCCATATCAGGATCCAGATTACCATAGGATACTATAGGCAGGAAAAAATGGGCAGACTAGGTGGGCTAAGTGGTCCTTATCTGCAGGCAAATTTTACATTTCTATATATGTAGAAAGTTGTTGGCTATTCCATGAATTTGTTAGTACAGTGGTCCCAGATTATAATGAACACTTCCAGAGGCAAGGATTTTGTTCATTATAAGGAGGGTTCATTATAATGAGAAAATGTATTTTTCACAAGTGGTAGCAGTGCTATTGAGTGCTGTAATCAAAAATACAATCAGAGAGAGAAGGAGAGTAAATGGAAGCTTTGTCTGTCTTTCTTTTAAGGAGGAGAACCTAAATCTGTAGCTGTGCCCAATATATCAGTATTGTGCTGGCAGATGTCATGGAGCAGGGTGCAACTGCAGAGATTTTAGTCCTAGAAGTCCTTAAATTTAATAGAACTTAAGTTGCATCTGAAGCTTAGCTGCTTAGCAGTGAGAATAAAAGCAGTTAAACATTCCAATAGGAATGGGCAGCAAACTCAGATCCGGGGCGGCAGTTCAGACACAGAGCTCAGATCATATTACTAACAAAACAAAATAAAAAATAAAATTAAATAAAAGAATACTGCACAAACTACGTCTCACTGAAATTGTCCTAACTAACCTCAAAGCCCTGTCTCATGGGATGGAATGAGGATGAAAAGCGTGTTTGTCATTCTTAATTTTTCCCTTTCCCTAATTTCCCCTTCGTTCCCTTTCCCTAATTTTTCAGCAGAAAAGAAAGAGCTGGTTGCTCAGTTTCTAACTTTTGCTGCACAAGTATTGGAGCAAGGACACAGAGGGGCAGAAAGACCGGCAGTAGAAAACTTAGGAAACAGCTGTGACAGATTCTTTGTTTTCAGCAAAACAAATAATACTTGGCCTTTAACACCTGCGAGTTTAAAACAATGGGAGCCATCACAGCTGTTCACTATAACTGAGATTCACATAATGAGGGATGTTACAGTGAGGGAGTATTGTATAGTTTGTACATTGTCACTCTATGTGTATCGCCTATACACTTACATCACTGTGCTCAAGTGTGGTCACCATACAAAAGGTAGGATATTGTTAGAATTGAGGAGGTGCAGTGAACAGCTGCGAGATCTGTAGCTGGGCTCAAAAGCTTTTCCTATTCTGGTAGATTGGAGCATTTAAACCTTTATTCTTTACACTATAGAAGGCATAGAGGTGATCTATGTATACTATACAAAATAATGGGGGACACCAAATTGTGTGAGGATCTAGGTCTTACATTCAAGACAAGCTGGTGTAGAGGGAGGAAACATAACAAGCAATTGTTCCAGATCCCTTCCCCACAAAAAGAGACGCCACTCTCAATATTGTAGATTTGGCTGCTCAGTTGGCAAAACCTTTTATTTCATATACACATAAATATATACACTTTATACAATATTGAGTTCCTTTTCCTTCTTTCTTCTGATCCTTTTATTCCACTCCTCTTTCTTTTCCATTTTTGTTTCTTTTGTTTTCTCCCTCAGGCGTCGAAACCCTAGGGGGTCATGTTCCACTCCTTTTCCTGGGTGTAAACCCGAGCTGGCCTTATACTTCTTTATATCATGGGCAGATCCAACTCCTGCTCCCCTTTTCTTGTCCACTTAAATCAGGGTGTCCGTACCCTTTACTATCCTCCAGTTTATTCATTCCCCCTTTTGTTTTTCCCCCTTGCCCCTCCGTGCCCCTTTTCCCTTTTTTCTGTCAAATCTTTAGTTCCTACCTTTTTCCTTCCTCCAACTTCCTTCCTTAGGGGAGTGGGTGGGTCTTGAATTTTTACTTACCTAAGAAACCTAGCAGAAACTGGCAGAACCCTCCTGTGTTGCCATTTTTAACCCTCTCTTAGGTCCGCCCCTCACTAGCCTTTCCTAATCTCTCATTGGTCCTTATTCCCCCCTCTTCCATGATGCTGCTATGACACACGAGGGACCTCCCCCGTATGACCTCACTTCCCCTTCCCTACCCCTCCCCTTTTCTTCCCAGGCTCCCACCTATCAATCCCTCCCCACCCTCTGATCCACCCCGCCCTTGCAGCTATAATAGTCTCTTTTTCTGGTTCAGCTGGCCTGGAACAATGAGGCTGCTTCTTATGGCAACCCATTTTGTTCCAGATCTCTTCCCCACAAAAAGAGACACCACACTCAATATTGTAGATTTGGCTGCTCAATCGGCAAGACCTTTTATTTCATATACACATAAATATATACACTTTATACAATATTGAGTTCCTTTTCCTTCTTTCTTCTGATCCTTTTATTCCACACTCCTCTTTCTTTTCCATTTTTGTTTCTTTTGTTTTTCTCCCTTGGGCATCGAAACCCTAGGGGGTCATGTTCCACTCCTTTTCCCCGGTGTGAACCTGAGAAGGCCTTATACTTCTTTATCTCTTGGGCAGGTCCAATTCCTGCTCCCCTTTTCCTGTCCACTTAAACCAGGGTGTCCATATCCTTTACTATCCTCCAGTTTATTCATTCCCCCTCTTGTTTTTCCCCCTTGCCCCCGTACCCCTTTTCCCCTTTTTCTATCAAATCTTTAGTTCCTACCTTCCACTAGCTTGCCTCCAGCTTGCGTTGGATGGTAAGCTTCCCCCAATTGGCACCCGACTTCAACCACTGATCTATACCTCTACCTAGTTCAGTGATGAATATGTGATTTCCCATTTGAGCTAAATGCACCCCATCCATCCTGTATAGGCCATATATCCTCTCTTCTATTTCATCATGCCTGATGGCAGCTCCCCCATTTTCTTTCATAAACCTCCCCACCCTACTATTCATCCTCCTTCTCACTTTGTCTATGGCCTTGTGCTGTCTGGCCTGTCTCCACAACCTCCGGGGAATCATTTCAGACCACATAATTGTTGTTTCTGGCCACCATGTTCTCATAACCTTGACATACCTCTGTATGCTATAAAAAATCTCTAGCCAGGGGCCATGGCCCAAATCATTTCCCCCCAGGTGTATTATAAGGAGGTCTGGGTCCTTGTTGTTCTTTCTCATTTCTATCAGTAAAGGAAGGAGCTGCCCCCATTGCATTTCCCGTATTCCTTTCCACAGGATCCTAATTGTTTTGTGGTCAAAACCCAATTGCTTTCCACCACTCTTCTGCACTGCCTCCCTTTCCGCCAGTAAATGTGTGAGTTCCCCCACCATCCATATGTCCTTCCTTTTCCGTACATCTATAACAATTATAAAACAGTGAGGACAAAAAACTTCTCTGTGTGTTTTTTTTTGTCCCTTCCTTTCTTTCCTGTGGGGAAGACAAACACAATAAGGTTAATTTCTTGCATTTCTAATGTACTTTTTATAGCAGTCTGATGACCATTGTCCTAGGGCTTTTATGTTCTCTCCTCCTTTTCCTTGTGCAGCCGCCTCCGAGGCTGCCCCAATCTGAAAGGAATGAGATGAGATGAGAAACTGTCCGGGTTTTTTCCCAGTTCTTTTACACTCTGCTTCAATACCCCAGACACTTGACTTCCATTTACCCCTTTTCCGTTCTCATGCACAAAAAACAGCCCCCCTTGTTTTGGCCTAATACTGTGGTAATTTTTCATAAGCTGGCATGGGCACAGGTCAGAGTCATCCTTGGGCTCAATCCTTAGTCTGTAACCCTTTCCTGTCTGGTCCGTCTTTGACCTTGACATTTTTAGGGTTCGTCCTTCCCTTTTCCACAGTATATCACCTGATTGGAGACCTTTTCCCGGGGAGGGTGTAGCAGGTCCTACCATTTCAGACACTCTGAATGCTCCCCAGTGCAACACCATAAATAATGCCTTGAATAGAGTTACTTCGAATGGGGAATAGCAGATTTCCATCAATTTTTCTAGTATCTTCGCTAGTAAGTGTTCCGATATAGGTTCTCTGGGATCCTTCTCTTTTTCTTTTATCCTCTGCCACCCCATCATAATTTTTCTTACTAAAATACCATTGCAAGGCTCTCCCCAACCTCTCATTCAGAAAACCGAACCTATCGATGCTAGATGGACCCTCATAGTAGCACAAGCTGCTCCTTCTTTCCAGCTTGCCACCACAAACCTCCCTACCTGTTCCTCTATGACTGCCCCACTTGCCTGCATGCTGTGGCAGGCTCTGAAAGCCTGGAAAATTATCCATGAACTTTCGTAAGCTTTTAGAGTGTTCTCTGCCCAATGCGCTTTGAAAGAGATATGCTGCTCACTCCAGCAAATCTCCCATAGCTCCTCTGGGATCCTCTCTCCCGTTTGATCTGTGTTGGGAGCTAGTAATCAAAACTGTTCCATCTGTAATTGGGAGAGGCTGTCAGCTATAGAGTTGTTTATCCCTGCAATGTGCCTAGCCCTGAAACTCATGTTGAGCCTCAGCCCCTGCAATACAAGCACCAAAATGTAATCCGCTGGTTCCGCAACCATGCTCCCCACAATTTTGTCAGCACCCAAATGGGGAAGATCTCCAAGAAAGTGATGTCCTTTGTCAAACCCTCTTCTATCCACCTTTTTGGCCAGGGTTCCGCTATCCATTTTCCCCGGAAATAGGCCCCAACCCCATACCCCCCCGAAGCGTCCGTGTAAAGTTCCAAATCCATGTTGTATAGCCATTCCTCCTGCCAGAAAGCTATCCGTTGTGGGTTTTATGAATTGCTCCCAAATCTTTAGGTCTTCCCTGGTCTCTTTTCCTATACTGACCCAGTGATATGGCTTTGAACCCCCATAGCTGTGACGTCTAATATGCTTAGCGTCCTGGCCCGATTGCCCTACAAGCAAAATTCAAGTGACCCATTAGTTGCTGGCTGTTAATTAGGGGCACCCATTTTCTCTTTCCTATGTCTATCAACATTTTTCTCAGCTTAATTACCTTTTGTTCTGGCAGGCGGAACAGCCTTGACCCCGCGTCCACCTCTATGCCTAGGAATTCTAAGCACCTATTGGGGACTTCTGTTTTATCGGTAGCCAATGGGACTCCCAGCTCCTTGCACAATTCCTGGAAGTCCTCCAACATCAACCGTACACTTTGTTTGCCTTCCCCTATGAACAAAAAGTCATCCAGGTAATGGACTACTGTGTCATGCCCGTACCGGACCTTGAATACCAACTGCAGCCATGTGTTGAATTTTTCAAAGGTGGAACATGCTACCGAACACCCCATCGGCATGGCTTTGTCAAAATAATACTCCCCCTTGATCTGGAAACCTAACAACTCCCAATACTCTCTGTGAACCGGCAATAACCGGAACGCAGACTTGATGTCTGTCTTTGCCAACCATGGGGTGCGTCTTGCCCTGATAATCTCCACAGCATCTTCCACAGTCCTGTAGGACACCCTACTATCCTCCTCTGAAATGTGGTCAATGACTGATTCTTTTTCAGGGTAGAATAGGTGGTGAATAACCTGATATTCCCCTGCTTGTTTTTAGGGACGAAGCCTAACGGTGAAACCTGCAAGTTTGGTAACGGGGGTCTTTGAAAGGGCCTTCTATCCTACCTGCCTCTTTTTCATTACCAATCTTCTTTTCCAGCAGTGCCTTCTTTCCTTTTATTGAAGCTAGATTCTTTGCCCATGTCCTAAACCTCTTTCCCTGGTAATGTAAACTAAAACCCTTTTGAAAACCATCTATTAACTCTTGTTCCACTTTTCTATTTGGATATTCCTTCATCCATTGTTCTATCAATGCGGCTTTAATCGGTGTTTTTGCAAGCTGATATTGACCTTTCTCATTTCCCCTGTGTTGATATCCTCTCCCCCCATGTACCCCGTCTCTCTTCCTGTAATATCTCTCAGTATCCCCCTGTGGCCCCCCCGAAAGGAACCGCTTCCTTGTCCTCCTCCGGAGAAGGTTTCGGTGTAGGATCGGCATCGAGAAGCTGGGTGGTTTTCCACGCAATTTGAACAGGCATGCCTGAACCTGCAGAGTGGAAAGGAGCAGTGAACCCTGTTGTACCCCCAACAGCATTTTTGTTATTGCAGACCTCCCCTCTGCCCTTCGCCTTCAGCCCCCCCCCTGCTACCGTCATGGTTTCCCACCACAGGTCATTGTGTCTAGAATCCCATCGACAATCCTCTCCATAATTGGCCATACGGTCCTGAACTTTTCATCATACTGTAGCCAATTAGTACCTCCCATCATCTTATATGCATTTCTTATGCTCAGTGAGTACGCTAACAAAGGAATGCCCAACACCGGCTTCTTCTCTTGTGCTATAGCACTGTATTACGTGAACCCCAGGGTTCAAGCCTCCAAAGTCTTCCCTTTATAAGTGGGCCCCTTCTGTTCCTCTCCCTTTCTGACCAGAACTACTGCTGCCGCTAGCTCTTTCTTGCTGAAACTCTCTTTTTTTTCATATAGCTCAGCTGTTTTCTTGTCTACCAAAGCAAAGATATCAACAAATTCTCCTTTCCAGATTTTTTCTTTCATTGTTATTGGCACATGATCCCCTATCCGTACTCCCCCACCCCCTTTATTCTGCTCCATCACTTTTCCCCCATCTCCCTGTTTTTGTTCTTTTCCTTTTTTTTCTAAATCTCCTAACACCTTTTCCAAATTTTTAACACCATCTCCCCCCATGCCTAATATTAATTGCTCCACATACTCCTTCATGGTACTTTCGAATGTCAACACTGTACCTGATTCTCCTTGGGGGTCCTTTGCTGGTCCAATTGTTGCTTTGTCTCCTGGTTCTGCCCCCACTCATGGTCTGGTAGTTGGGGCCTGCCGGTTACTACTAGCCATGGGTTCTGCCGTCCCTCTGCCCCATTGAGTCGTCTCCGGCAGGCCAGCATCGGGTGCTAAAATGTTGGTTCCCAGTCCTGGGTGAGGCCTAACCTCCTCCCTTGGGCTGGGTTCTGGTTCAGGCATCTGCCCCTCTGGATTGGGCTCAGGTATCGGGTCGGGGATGGCATGGGTTGTCAGTTGCTGCCCTGGAGAACTTGTTCTAGGGCATTTTGACACCGGTGCACCAGCTCCCTTTCCTTTTCCTCCTGCCCCACTCTGTCCCTTTTTCTTGCCCCTCTCTTTTTGTCCTGGTACTTCCCCCACCGTGTCTTCCACTGTATCCAGGACTTTATGTGCCCTGTCCATGAGATCCATAATAATTTTCATAGCGTCTGCTTTCATTGCATTGGACCCACGGGTGTTCATACTTTTGTCTTTTTTCCTGCTCACACAAATATCAATGGTTAGTTAGCTCGTTGGGTCTTTTTTTTTTTTTTACTTCCAATCTAATCTGTTGCAATACCTGCCCTCTCTTTTTTTTTTTTTGCCTTGCCATAATTTTTTCCCCTCCTCTATAGCAGAAAAAAGGTCACCATGTTCCCCCAGAAGGGGGGGTTGTTCGTCTGCTTACTTCATTTTCTTTTTTTAATTCCTTTAATGGCTCCTTCAACATTTTAATCCCCCTTTTTTTTATCCACCCGCTCTGTTACCACCAATGCAAAAACCGCATTCTATATACTGTATATATATATATATTTTAAAACTCTAAAGAGAAAACCTTTCCCAGAGAAACAGCATTTGTTTCCTTAACCTTATTACTAAAATCCCCTTTAGTACAGCAAATTTCTCTTGCCTGAAATGCTACGCTGAGTTCACACAAAAAAGGCCCAAATCAGCCCCCCCACCACCATGCGCCTCTCCCTGTGGCATGGCCTCCGGGAAGTCCTCTGAAACCCCGTGCCCTACCTTCCGGCTTCAACTTTCCTGCCGCCCGACTCTTTGCCCTTTGTGGCACATCCCGCTGTCCCCCGATGCCAAAGACGTCTCCCTTATCCTCCGACTCCCCTTTTCAGTCCAAAAAAACCCCGAAATTCCTCCTTTTTGCTCCCCCAAGTAAATTCAGCCACTGGCCAAATTTTCTTCCTTTTTGTAAAACAAAAATTCCCCATTCCAATCTGCACTCCTACTTTTTCTTCCCCAGCCCTTTGTTCCTTTTTTTTTTTTGCATTCCCCCGCAGTCGCTTTGTACCTCTGTTACTAGGCCTCTCTCTTTTTTGTCCCATAACCCCCTTCCCCCCATGCTGCAGTCTGTGGAAAAAAACGCTGCTCAGGGTTGTTGCCACATGGCCTCTGGGCCCTTGTCTGCCCGCTATGCTCCTTTTGCTCTGTCGGGTGGTAAAAATGCCCCATGCCTCCTCGGGTCCTTATCCTGCTCCTCTAGTCTGCTGGGGCCCCCCTTCCTTTGTGCCACTTCTCCCCATTGTTGCTTGGCCTTACCGGCCTTACTAGCCATGCGACTACCTCGGCCATGTGCTTAGCTTGGGTCAAGCAGGGTTCACCGTCTGTGTAGCGATGTGCTCTCTCCCCCCCTCCCAACTCTAACCCTTTAGTTTTTTCACCGCATTGCGGCGTTACCGTCAATGTGCTCACTGCACCTTCTTTTCCCTGAAAATGCCTCCAGGAGAGGGAGAGGGGACATCATTCTTTGTGAGGAAAAAACACTGGCTTCCCTCTTTCTCCCCGCACTATCTCTCTGGCTGCCTGCTTCTCTTAAACCCAACATCCCCTAAAACCTCTCTTTTTTTTTTTTTAAACTTTCCATCAAACCTTACTACTTGCACCCTGCTGGCTCTGCGCTCCAAACCTTCTGGCTGTGGTTTTCATCAATCTTGCTCCTCGCTCCCCGCTGGCTCTGCACTCCAAACCTTCCAGTTGTGGCCCTAACGCATAGCTTCCCTCTCTCATTCACCTGGCTAAAGTCCTTCATTACCGATTCCTTTTCTTTATCAAAAGGCACAACCCACTCTCTGTAACCTCCTACACGTTCGTTACCTGGTGCGCATTCTATTTCCAGCTTAAACAAGGCTTGAATTGCATCTCTTAAAGACATATCACGTAAATACAACTTTGCATACTTTTAGCTTCTAGCTGAATTTTACTAAAAAACCTTATTATAACAACCTCCAACTTATCAGCATATCAATTACAATTGCTGGATCCTCTTTTTCTTACCTTCCTTAGGAACTCCCGACTGATGTGCTAGGTTCTTTTCTTTTTTTTTTTTTTTGCAGTTAAACTTTTTTATTAATTTTTCATAAGATATACAGACAAACCTCTTACAGTACAGTACAATGTGAGGATTTTTTTTTTTTTAAATTGAGGCAGCATATAATAAGAACATTGCTACAATAATACAAGGAGCTTTTGGTTTAAAATATAGTAAACAATACAGGTCATGTAGTTAGCATATACTTGACATTTGTAGTGAACTTAAAGCGGATAGTATGATTAGATACGGTTTGTATTAAAATGTTACATAATTATATATGATGCTGCAAAAGGGAAAAAAGTACATTCATAAAAGGATTATGGAGTAATAAAGAATGATTGAGAACAGAGTATAGGAAAGAAAAGATATATAAGAAAGTTAAGAAGAGAGAGACTATAAAAAAGGGGGAAAAAAGCGAGACTACAATGATGTATCAGTAAAAGGGGAAAATCCATATATATTAAGTCCATACATTGGTGTTGGAAGATTTAGTTGATTCCAAATAATTAAAAAAGCCCTGCCAACAATTGTTATATAACATGAGTCGGTCAGACAAGATATATGTCATATGGTCCAGAGAGGCATATTGCAATAGTTGGTTAATGATACCGGGAAGGGTAGGGATTATGTTGGATCTCCAATGCATTAGGATTGTGCGTTTAACTTGAAGGAAGAGTATATTTAACCATCTGCTCTGCGGATATGAAATTTTATAAGAACGTTGATTAAAAATACCAAGAATGCAATGTTTAGGGTCTAGTGTAAAAGGTTGACCTACCACTTTCATTGAAAATCTGTGAGTACAGTGCCAAATCTTTTGTATGAGGGGACAGTGCCATAAGATATGCAATAAATCACCATTGGGGGAACTGCAGCACCAGCAATTGTTATTGTTCAATAAACCCATTTTTTGTAATACAACAGGAGTTCTGTACCACAAATGAAGGATCTTGGTTTGAATGAGGGAACTGCGTTTATCATTAGAAGATATGTGACAGGAGAGCCAACATCTGGACCATTGTGCATTGGTGATATTATATTGTAGCAAAGTACTCCATCTGTTTTTAGCATTGACAGAGTAGTCAGGAAGGATATCACAAATATCTTTGTAAACAGTGCTATTTAAATTGGATGTTGTTTTTATCCATTTAGAGATGTGCTTATCATACAGAGAATTGATAGAGAAGGGTGTGAGGTAAGAGTTGCACGTGGTACGAAGCTGTAGATATTTCCAAAAATCCTGATGGGGAAGATTCCATATGCCTTGTAGGTCGGTGTAAGATTTTAACTTTAATGACTTGGGTTCAAGTATATCCTGCAAAAAGAGAATACCCTTATTTTTCCAGGTACGACAAAAAATGGGGTGATTATCAAGAGATATATGGTGGTTACCCCAGATGGGGGTGTAAGCTAAGGGTTTGGGGTTAGATTTAATATGCTTGTGAATGATTTTCCAATAGAATATAGAAGCAGCTATGGTAGGGTGAGACTTTAAAGAAGAGGTAAGGGTGTTATAAAGGAAAGAAGTCACCACATTACCAGGACATAAGGATGTTTCCATATTGACCCATAAAGGAGACTGGATGTTGGGTTTGTTAAACCATTTAATTGTTTGAGATGTACGGAAAGCCCATAAGTAGGCTTGGAACCAAGGAAGGCCAAAGCCACCTTTTGACCAATGGGATCTAAGTTTATTATGACTAAATCTAGGTATTTTGCCTTCCCAAATGAAGCTGCTGATAATTTTGTCTATTTTGGTAAGAAAATTAGAGGGAAGTATCAAAGGGATATTGGAAAATAGGTATAATATTTTAGGAGTTATTGACATTTTAATAGTGGAAATTTTACCATTAAAAGAAAGTTTAAGTAGCTTTCATCTATCAAGTGTTGTTTGGATACTGGTTAACAGAGGGGAAAGATTAGCATCCCATAATTTATTCAATGTCGGGGTGATCCGAATGCCAAGATAAGATATACCTTGGGGGGCTCAACGAAAACCTAATGAGTTGTTCATGAGGGGACTACAAAGGGTATTCAGTGGTAGCGTTTTGGATTTGTTAAGGTTTAGAGCTAGTCCAGAGTGGGAGGTGAAGTCATTCAGTAGTTTAACTAAAGGTTGCCCAGAACTTTCGAGGTTTTCAAGTAAAATAAGGAGATCATCTGCATATGAGAGTGAAGTATAGTGAGAGTTACCAATAGTAATGCCTTAAATTGTACCAGATTGATGTAGGACTCAGAAGAGGTTCCTTGGCAAGTATAAACAATGAGGCGATAAGAGGCATCCTTGTCTGGTGCCTCTTGCTAAATAAGGAGGGACAAAATAGAGTTCATGAGAACTCGAGGCTGAAGGGAGGTATACAATAATTGAATCAAGCACAAAAATTATTTGTAAAGCCAAAATGAGATAGCACCTGATATAGATATTCCCAATTGAGAGAGTCAAATGCTTTCTCAAAGTCAATGGCTATTGCAGCTGCAGGGTTTTAAGAGTTTTGCTTTGTGAATTAAATTGAGTAATGAGCGAAGATGATCGGAACTGTCTCTATTTTTGATAAATCCTGATTGAGAAGTATGGATGAGTTTAGTCATTAAAGATTCTAAGCGGAGAGTTAATAATTTGGCAAAGATTTTTCCATCAATATTAAGAAGTGAGATCGGTCTATAGTTTGAAGGAAGAAAAGGGTCTTTGTCTTTTTTGGTAAGACTGTTATAATGGCTTCGGTCATTGTGCATGGGAGTTTCTTTATTAAGGTTGCTTCTTGGAATACATTGACTAATACAGGACAAAGAGTGTCAGATAGGGTTTATAAAATCAATAGGGAACCCATCACTGCCAGGTGCTTTACCGTTTTTAATGATGATAAAGCAGTTTGGATTTCCTGTAAAGTGATTGGTTTATCAAGCACAGCTTTGTCCTGAGGGGATAGGTGGGGTAGATTCAATTTTTCCAGAAAATTTTGTATTAGGTTGGGATTTGTAGTATTAGGTTGCGAGTATAGTTGATGGTAAAAGGATTGCATAATACGATTGATTGAGAGGTTGTCTGTGTGTGTCTGACCTGATGGATCTTTTAGACCTGCTATATCTAGGTTCTTTTCTTGAATTTTTACTTACCTGAGAAACCTAGCAGAAACTGGCAGAGCCCTCCTGTGTTGCCCTTTTTAACCCTCTCTTAGGTCCACCCCTCACTAGCCTTTCCTAACCTCTCATTGGTCCTTATTCCCCCCTTCCATGATGCTGCTATGACACACGAGGGACCTCCCCCCTCTGACCTCACTTCCCCTTCCCTACCCCTACATTTTTCTTCCCAGGCTCCCACCCTATCCCTTTCCCCTTCCCCTACCCTCTGACCCCACCCCCACCCTTGCAGCTATAATAGTCTCTTTTCTGGTTCAGCTGGCCTGGAACAATGAGGGCTGCCTCTTATGGCAACCCATTTTGTTAATGCCCAAATGGAATACCAACTTAAGGAAATATTGGTTTACTCAAAGGGTAATTTCTTTCTGGAACAACCTCCCTTCTTCTGTAGTGGATAATCAAACCATGGATACCTTCAAGGTTAGATTAGTCCTTTTTTGTAGGAAAAGAACTACTAAGTTCTAAATATTGAGGGAGGGCAAGCAATATGGACCAAAGTCTTAACGCTTGATTCTACCTATGATGATACCTATGATGATATCAGGATACAGTAGCTTGTGACATGTTACAACAACAGCTGTTTCATTTGCTTTTTCTGATAATGGCCTTCAGGTGTGGGCCCTGAATTTGCAAGTGCAGGTGTAATAGCAGCAGCTGGAGAAGAGGGGTGACCCCATCTTTTTGTTCCACATGTCATCCTTGTTTCATCACCTTGCCTATATATTTATTCCCAACCAGCCACATGTACCATTGTTTCAATAATAAGTTTGTGTTACTTTTGAATATGATGTCCAGTGGTCTATATAATTCAGTTGCCACCTGCACAGGGCTGTGATGTGTCCATTGTCCTTGTTTCTTTGTTGGCTTGGCCCAAAGGAAATACAGAATTTATTGGCAGATAAGGCCCGCTTGGCACACCTAGTCTGTCCATTTTTTCCCCTGCCGATAGTATCACCGCAGAGCCTACTTGATCTCTGGCCAGTTCATCCCCCTTCCCTTTCCACAAGATTCCCTTATGCCTATCCCATGTATGCCTGAAACCCATCACCGTTTTTGCAACTGCCACCTGTGCTGGAAGACAGTTTCAGGAATTCACCGCTCTTTCTTTGAAGAAGTACTTCCTTACATCCCTCCTGAATCTACCCCTACTCCAGCTTCTTATTATAGCCCCTTGTCCTTGAGCACATTTTTTCTGAAACATACTTCCCAGTTGTACCTCGTTAATGGTCTCTATACATTACCACTGTTTTTGCCCAACCCTATCTCCTATATTTAATTGATGTTTTGCTCCAGGGCTGCACTTACTTATAATATCTCATATATTAAATCAGCTAAGTGAACTGCTTGATTGCGTGATTTGTATGATCTTATGTATTGTATTATAGTACCTTGATACTTTCATTGTTACTTTGTATCATTTGTTCTCTCACCTCGGGTCGCACCTGGAAATAAGATCTGGCTAAGTGTGCCTTTCCTGGTTACCATATTTTAAGCAAACTAAATCAATTTACAATGTGGGCTTATGGCTCCAGGAGAATGGCATTTTTTCCCATGCAGGAATACTTAAGAAAGAACAGTGCAGGACAGAAGATGCCTGGACTTGGAGGAAGTGTGGCCTCTGGACTAGCTCTGGCAACCTGAGTTGGGTAAAGGAAGTTTTGATTTTTTAACTTTTTATCCCTCAGTTTGTAGGCATAATAATAAAATTCACGTGGAGGGAGATTTTTAAAAGAGTTGGATATAGGAGCAAATAAATACTGTGCCTGTGACTGCCTCTGATTAATTGTGTCTGATCAGTCCTGCTTCTATTCTTAAAGGATGAATCAATTTGTGAAATAATCTAAATCTGACATGCACCTATAGGACAGACAAAACCTGCTGTGGAATTCTTGGATGTAAGAATAAGTATTAGTTTGGATGGCTTTGTGACCAGTGTTCCCTATAGGAAACTGATCTTTGGGAAACAGTCTGCTTAGAGCATACAGCTGCCATCCAAGCTCACTGATTAAGAGTATACCTTTCATTCAGTTCTTAAGACTTAAAAGAAATTGCACAGCTAATTTGGTGTTTATGTTGAAGGCAGAAAAACTAAAGACATGGCTCAGAGAGAGAGGGGATACACTTTTGAGACAGTAGAACAAGCATTCACCAAAGGACATAATCTAGATCACAGATCATTAAGGTTATCCAAGGAAAGTAATGCAAAAACAGACTAGGTGGGCCATATTGTCTGAAAATGAAACTTCAGCATCAGTCATGGACACTACACCTTTAATATCATTCAGAGGAGGTCCAAATTTACAAAGTATGTTATCTGCTAACCATTATCAAGAAAGGATTGGTACTAAATTCTCTCAGATAAATGTTTCTTATTGGTGTGGACAATGCAATGTCTGTTGCTCTGCAGACATAGAAGGAATTTTGTCACCCTAAAACTGATAAAAATATACAAGCTACAGGGATACTTTAACTGTATCTCTGATGTTATAGTCTATTTAACATGGTGCCCATGTCAGCTACTTTATGTTGAACAGACAACACAACCTCTGAAGTGTCACATCCAGGAGCATGCACAAGACATTAACAACAAAATGGATAATACCTTGGGTGCACACTTCAGGGGGCAACATGATTCAAGGCCAGAGGTCTTATGTTTCATGTCCTTGAATGTGTATTGATCACTTTAAGAACTGCTCCAGCGTGAGACCAGATGGATCTCTGTACTGAATTCTATGATCCCAAAAGGACTGAGTGGTCAACTTGAATTTAATCCATTTCTGTAATTATATCTTGCTTATAATATTGGTCTATTTATGGTTTACTATACTACACATATTTTATCTCAGTGTGTCTTTGTCTGATTTTGTCTTTCCTTTCTTCCCCTAGACCCCCACCCAGCCCTCTTGGTCCCAGTTTTCTTTTATTTGTTTTAGTTTTGTTGGATTTTTCTTATTTCCACTTCTTTTCCTTCCCTTCACCCCCCCCAAGCTCTCCCACCTCCCTGTCATCTTTATCCAGCTTGGTTGTCATCTTGGTCTATTCCTCTTTTGAGCATTCCAATAACTTTTCTCTTAGTGTGACTTTTCTGATTCTGTTTTTTATTTTCTCCTACAATAACCCCCCCCCCCATCACTGGAACTACTTGTTGCTATGATTTTAATGTGCTATATGATTTGTCACTGTATAATACCATTTTTTGACATCTTATGAATATATAAATGTTATATCTAAAATGTTTTCTCCCTTTGACTTATTCATTCCTCATCCATCATGGTGCTTGGTTAAATATGGCAAGACTGACACTTTGGTACCAGATCCCCCATATTAGGGTGACAATGTTACCCAGTTAAAATTTGTCTGGGGTGTATTGGTCCAATCTAACCATTTTTTGGACATCAATCAAAGAAATAATAATATCTTGAATAATACATCATATTGATTTGCCAAATATATGAGTATCTGATGGATTAGCTGCTTACTTTTTAACCTCTTAAACACTTTTTTTTTTAAATGTGCATATTGAATCAATACCATTCTGTACTATCTTCTCTCTCTCTCTCTCTATATATATATATATATATCTTCTTGGATGAATTTTGAATGTTGGTTATAATATGAGATAGTGTGCTAGTGAATGTTTTAACATTTACGGAGGATATATGTATTTTTGTAATTGTACACTTCACTGAAAACAAAAATGTGATGATTTTTGTAGCTATGTACAGTACATGTTTTTTATCTTTGCAACTTGCACCATTAACTGATGACACAGGTTTATGTATTTTAAATTAATTAAGTGGGGTATTAATGGTGGTCTGTTGCAAGATAACTCTGCCCCTGGAGAAAGTCTCATTTGTTTCTAGTCAATACATAGGGATGTTAGCTCATTTTTGTGTCATGCGCTTTATTTAATAAAATTTATTACAGTATAAAATGGATTGAAAAATAGAGGAAAGCCAATTGGTTAAAGAGCATCAAATGACCATGGATTAAATCTTGTATTTAATCCACAGTTAGACTGCCAGAACTACTTGGCTCCAAGCAGGTTTTGTGTGAAGCCATATCCCTCCCCAGAAACAGAATTTAGGAAGTGAGAAGCAGCCATTGTTTTCACCTGAAAATATCTGGGCTGAGCAGTGTTGGAGATATGCAGCAGTGTATACGTCAGCTAGCTAGTTTGAATATACCTGGGCTTGCCAGATGGGACCTGCACCTTGTCTTAGCGAAAGACAGACAATGATAACAAAGACCAACTCCTTGGGTACTCTGAGGACACTTGGCCTGTGGCCTCATGCCTCACAATGCACCATGGCATAGATTAAATGCCTATAATTCCATACTCTGTTGTGGGTTATTGCTAACTTATTCTGCCTCCAGCCTAGTGTGTGCCCAGTCCTTTTGCTTTTGTGATCTGATCAATTGTGTCTGATAAGTTCTGCTTCCGTTTTCAAATGATAGAAACATAGAAACATAGAATTTGACGGCAGATAAGGACCTCTTGGCCCACCCAGTCTGCCCATTTCCCTACCTACTGGATAAGCTGCAGATCCTAGTTAACCAGCAGCCTACTTCTTCCTACCCCCACCCCCCAGAATTGCCTTATGACTATCCCATGCATGCTTGAATTCCACCACTGATTTTGACTCCACAACCTCCTCCGGAAGGCCATTCCATGCATCCACAACCCTCTCTGTGAAAAATACTTCTTAAATTACCTCTGAGCCGCCTCTCTCTATCTTCAAATTGTGCCCTTTGTTCTTGCATTAACTCTTTTTTGAAAGATGCTACCCCTTGGACTTTGTTGATTCCCTTGAGGTACTTGAAAGTTTCTATCATGTCCCCTCTCCTCCTTTCCTCGAGGCTATACATATAAGCTCCTTAAGTCTCTTCATATGTCCTCCGGTGCAGACCCTGCACCATTTTAGTTCCCTCCTCTGGACAGCTTCCATCCTGTCTATGTCTTTATGGAGATTGGGTCTCCAGAACTGCACACAGTACTCAGATGGGGTCTCACCAACTGTCTGTACAGAGGGATAATAACTTCCTGTTTTCTACTGGTGATGCCTCTCCTATGCATCCCAGTATCCCCCAACCCTCCTTGCTGCCCTCTCCATTGCTTGCCCACCTTTAGGTCATCTGATATGACTACCTCCAGGTCCCTTTCCATTTTTGTTGTTGTTAGTATCTCACCCCCCATTGTGTACTCTTCCCCTGGGTTTTTGTTTCCCAGGTGCATTACCTTGCACTTCTTAGCATTGAATCTAAGCTGCCATACATTTGACCATTTCTCTAAATGATGAATCTGTTTCTGACATAAAATCATGATTTATAGCACAAAACTGATACAAATGTAATAGTGTAATTTTGTGCTGCAGTTTTTTTTTTTTGGATGCAAAATTCAGGAGCAGTGGTTGAAATGTTTGGACAGCTGTCTATTTTGAATATACAGCAGCTGCTGATGGATTCTTGACCAATCCCCAAGCATCTAAGGTTGCAATGAACAAATTAATATGGAGAATTAGAATAAAGTTACTCACATACCCCTACTGAGCACCTCATTTCCATGATATAGTGGATAATGTTTGGTCCACTTTGCACAACAAGCATGTGTAGCCATCAAGAAGTTGCCATGGCAACCATTTAAAGCTTGGTGCTTGCCTTTGTTCACAAAAATTGGTGCTGGCACATTTAGTGTTTGCCTTATTTATTTATTTTTTTTTACAAAAATAGTTGCTGTACATTGGGCTTCTTGGGGCTCATATTTATTTTTCAAGAAAGCTGCACACCAGCTCAGGCTCAGCCTGGGACTCACATCTTTGGGTTCTGTAGAATTAAAGGAGTTTATAATTAAACCTGAAACTCCTTGGGCCAGAATTTCAAATGGTGAAGTTTGACTCAAAGTACCTGCACGAAATATGTATGATGCAAGTGCCATCTTGCATCAAACTTTGCACCAATCCCAATTTTTGAACACAGTCTGCATCACAGTTGGGATGCCTTGTGCTCAACCTACCATGTGCCACCCTTTCAGCAAAAGCACTCCTGTGCCAAGTCATAAGGGGGCTTGTATCACAGTGGGGCTGCACCATCCCCTTTTTGGGGGATTTTGCAAGCCCCACTGTGGACACAGCAAGGGGCTCCACTTAGACCAGCTAGGAAGGGGTCTTAGGGACTTGTACCAGTACCACACACTGAGGCAAAGAGGGCGGGTCTGAAAGTGGGCTGCTGTGAACAGAAGGGGCATGGGGTACCATGGGGGCATTGGGGAGACAGTGGGCATGCAAGGCAATGATATGGCACCTGGAAGGGGTGCTGTTTACATGGCCATAAAGCCAATGGGATGAGACCATGGGGGGCTCCAGAGACAAACAGTGCCATGGCCCCAGGTGGGCACAGCCCTCATAGCAGCCCTTTAGCTGGTGGGGGCTGCTGCCAGGGCTGTGCACACCTGGGGCCATGGCACTATCTGTCCCTGGAACCCCCCCCATGGTCTCATCCCATCTGCTTTATGGCTATGTAAATGTCACCACACCAGATGCCACATCATTCTCTTGCATGCCCACTGTATCTTCGATTCCTCCTATGGTACCCCTGTGCCCCTTCTGCCCCTGGACCCTTCCTGGTAAGAAGTTTCACCACCACTCCAACCATCCCGGCTCATCTAGTGTTTCACCAGGCGGGGGGAGGTGGATCCCTACGGCAGTTCCAGAAGGTGCACCAATTGTTTGGTGCTAGCCTGTGGCTGCAGCAAATCCTGGGTTTTTGGCACAGGGTCCCTCCTTTTATAAAACTGGGCATTGGGTCTCTTACACACCTGGAGTTCACCATAGCTGAAGAGCAATGCAACTTCCATCACTCTAACAGCTGTTTGAAAACTGGGCCCTTTGAATCTACACAGGCCAAAAATGCTTCACCTGATAGTTTAAAAAAGTGGACAGAATCATAATGAGAGCTGAAGGCAAACACAGGTTCTAGTCCCAAGGCGCATCAATAATGTTTGAAAATGCAGACTATGGGTGAGATTGTAGAAGCACGGCGAAAGACTCTGCCACAGGCGACTTGCGGCAAACTCAGTTGTGACATGGACCCTGTGCCCTGTTCTAGAAGGGGCAGGGTCCTAGCATCTAAGTCCTGCAACTTGTGACATGCAGTGGGCTATGCTGAACCAAAGGCATACTTGAGGGGCATGTTACAAGTCACAACCCCCCCCATGAGCGCAAGTGCCCCCAAGGCCCGCATGGCACTTGTGGACCCACAGCTCCTGAACCTGTTGGTGTCTCACAGGGCAACACAGACCCCCAGTTCCCAAACCCCTGAACAGTAAAGCCCCACAGGGATGCCTACACACCTCATGCCCCTGACCCCCCACCACTAAAGGCCCCAGGATACACTGTCCTCCCCCAGCCCATGCCCAGACTCCATGCAATGCCACAAATGGTACCTAATGACCACTCAACTAGCCCTGGTAGTCTAGTGGCCTCCCACCCCCACTCAGCAGTGCCAATACATCCAGCACCAACCACCCATCCCCAGCCGGCAACTGGCAGAGCCCACCTCTCACCTCCATGGCCAGCTGCCATCTGAGTTCCATAGGAGCATGTACTGTATACACATGCTCATAAATGAATGAATACCCATTCATTTTTGAGCACGACAATACAGCTAGCGCTCCTGTGGAACTCAGTCGGTGGCTGGCCATGGAGGTGAGAGGTGGGATGTACTAGTCACTGGCTGGGGATGGGTGGGGGGTGCTAGGTGGATTGGCATTGCTGGGTGGGGGGCCACTAGACTACCAGGACTAGTTGAGTGGTCATTAAGTACCTTTAGCAGTGGGAGGTTCGGGGCCATGAGGTGTGTGGGCAGTCCTGTGGGGCTGTAACTGTTTAGGGATTGGGGGGCCATGGTGTGTGATGCCCTGTGGGGCATGTACTGTATGGGGGATAGGGCAGGGGTGTGGGATGCCCAGTGGGGCACCTACATGGGTATTCTGAACATGGGGGGAGGGCACATGTATTGTGTGCTGGGCTGCTGGTGGGTCTACAAAACCCCCGGAGGGCATACGTTCTGTTACACCAGCTAAATGCTGGTTAACTTATGTCAATGGTTCTCCTCTGGGGGTCCTTGTAGAATCCCAACATTGGGGACTTAGATGCTGTAAACCCCCTAGCACATTGTCACAGGGGATTTAGGGTATAATTGCAATCATAACTCAGCTTTGGTGCAAGTGGCCTGCGGCATGTCGTAGGCTGCATTGTTGAATACCGCATGTCCCAACTGCTGGTGTAACTGGCTACTTGTGCCATTCTTTTTGGCACAAGTGTGGTTATGCCAGGTGTAACTCTTCTAGAATTGGGCCCATAAACTACATCATACAGTTCTAAAATTGTTATTATCAATACCATGTAAAGCAAAAACATACACTAGCTAAAACAGAACTTGGACCAGTGTTTAAAAACAGCTTCTATTAGAAAACATAAATAATAAATTTAGTGCAGTTCTCTTTTAAACCACAGTCACCCATGCTTCAATCACAGCCACAAATTCAGACCTCAGCCCACCAAACAAATCCCAAATACAACTACTGCAACAAACATACTGTACAAAGTTGAATCTACCTTACAGCTAAAAATGAAAATGCAGTGAGAATAGAATCAGGACTATCCTACAACACAGCCGACAAACACTGCTGTGCACAACTCAGACCTACTGTGGGTCAGACCATGAGAATTAAAAGCTGTAAAACTCTTCAAAAGCTACGACTACTTGAAAAACAGAATTTGTGAAACTGAATTGCTAGAACTACTACCCTGAATGATAGAAATGGAAAAAACTGCTGCTTTTCACTTAAAGCTTGAGTGTGATACTGTACTATCCCTACCAGTAACTCCTCCCTGAACAAATATTTCCTGTACAAACTGGTATGCCATTTCAAATGAAACATTCTCCTTATTGATATTGCAAAAATATTTTTACAAGGGTGTTAACACACTTTCAGAATGCGCACAACAGGGGGTCATGCACTCATAGAGATTGAATGCATGCTTCAGGGTGAAAAGGTACTCTGTTAATCCCTTGTGGCTTCTTAGCACCTGAAGTCTGCATCTGATGCCCGGATCATATATTATCCCCCTACATTGCACAGCCTGCATGCATTATTCCTATATTTTTAATTAAGGACTGGCAGAGTACACTACTATATAAATATGTAAGAAATTACTTGCAGAAATTGGCTTGTTTTATAAACTTGTGTGTTTCTGTTTATAGGAATCAACAAATACAGTTAAACTTACCCCACTGTCCTTCAGTACCCCACTAACTCAATGAACTCTATAGTACTTTCCTTGAATAACATTTAAAAAGAGCATAACTTTCTTATGAATCTATCTCTCTATTTATGAAAACAAGAACTTTCTGGCACCAGACATAGGGCCTGATTCTAGAAGAGTTATGCCTGGCGTAACCGCACTTGTGTCAAAAAGAATGGTGCAAGTAGTAAGTTACGCCAGAAGTTGCAACATGCGGTATTCTATAATGTGGCCTGAGACATGCTGCAGGCCACTTGTGCCAAAGATGAGTTAAAGCTGAACTTACACCCTACGCCCTGCGACATGGTGCTAGGGGGTTTACGGCAGCAGTTGCACCCTATTCTGAAAGGGCAACATCTAAGTCCCCAATGTCGGGATTCTACAAGAACCCCCTGAAGAGAACCATCACCGTAAGTTAAACCAGTATTTAGCTGGTGTAATGGTATGTATGCCCTCCAGTGGTTCTGTAGATGCACCAGCAACCCAGGACACAATACATGTGCCCTCCCCCATGCCCAGAATACCCATGTAGGTGCCCCACTGGGCATCCCACACCCCTGCCTCATCCCCAATACAGTACATGCCCCACAGGGCATACGCACCATGGCCTCCCAATCCCCAAACAGTTACAGCCCCACAGGACTGCCCATATACCTCATGCCCCCAAACCCCCCACCACTAAAGGCCCAGCAGGACACCACTGTCCACCCCCACCTGTGCCCAGACCCCGAGATGCAATGTCGCAGATGGTACTTAATGACCACTCAACTAGCCCTGGTAGTCTAGTGGCCCCCACTACCCTCACCCAGCAGTGCCAATCCACCCAGCCCCCACCGTCCCCAGCTAGTGACTGGCACAGCCCACCTTTCACCTCCATGGCCAGCTGTCAACTGAGTTCCACAGGAGCACTGACTGTATAGATGCACTCAAAAATGAATAAATACCCATTCATTTTGAGCACGCTAATATAGCTAGTGCTTCTATGGAACTCAGTTGGTGGCTGGCCATGGAGGTGAGAGGTGGGCTGTGCCAGTCACTGGCTGGGGACAGGTGGGAGGTGCTGGGTGGATTGACACTGCTGGGTGGGGGGTGGGGGGCCACTAGACTACTAGGGCTAGTTGAGTGGTCATTAAGTACCATTTGCAGCATTGAGTCTTGGGGTCAGGGCATGGGAGGGGTGGTGGAAAGCAATGCCCTGTGTGGCCTTTAGCGTTGGGGGGTTTGGGGGCATGAGGTGTGTGGGCAGCCCTACAGGGCTTTTACTGTTTGGGGTTCAGGGGGCTGGGTGTGTGTGCTGCCCTGTGGGGCACTGACAGGTTCAGGAGCTGGGGGCAACAAGTGCCATGCTGGCTTTTGGGGTGCTCATGGGGGGGTGACTTGCAATATGCCCCTTGTGTATGCCCTTGGTTCAGTGTAGCCCACTGCATGCTACAAGTTGCAGGACTTTGCTGCGAGGACCCTGTTCCTTCTAGAATAGGGCACAGGGTCCATGTCGCAACTGAGTTTGGCGCAAGTCGCCTGTGGTGGAGACTTGTGCCATGCTTCTAGAATCTTGCCCTATGTCCCTGTTCTGCTCTTTTGTTGTTGGCACAATGTATCCACATTTAGCTACAGAATTTGTGGTCATTAGGGACATAAACAACCTCATATAGTTCTAAAATGGTACTTAGCACCAGCTTATAAAGCAGAAGCACTCACTGAGGTTACTAAAAGGCTTGTATTGGGCCCAGGCTGCTTGACTGAACTCCTACACCTTTATGTGCCCTCTTGCCCACTCCACTGAGGAGGGCCTCCTGGTGGTGCCAAGGTCAAGGTTGAAGACATCAGGGGACCGGGCATTTGAAGTTGCAGGCCCAGTCCTTTGGAACTCCCTACCAGGTGCTTTGAGGTGGGCACCCTCACTGGAGGCCTTCAAAAAGGGCCTGAAAACTTATTTCTTTCATCAGACATTCAGGGTAGATTTGTTACATCTATACCCCCTTTTAAGACTCTATTCAATGTTGAGGTTTTATTAGTTTTTTTTTTTTATTATTTTATTCTATGTTATTTCTAAATGTCCAAATAGAGAACTGACTAATGTTAGGCCCTGTTTTATGTAATGGCACCATGAGCCTCTGGAGATGGATGCCACAAATAGATAAATACTACTACTACTACTACTACTACTGTATAGATGGAGCAATAACAGAATTAACCAGTGCTTAAAAAATGCTTCTATTGGGAAAAATGACTTACAGTTTCAGTGCGATCTTCTTTAAATGCATTTATTGAAACAATGCCCATGCTTTAAAGCACCATTTCACTGTCTGTGTACTTGGAGTTAAACAATTGTTATGTGGTATGACTGAACCAATGAAATTAATGGACTTCAGCAAGGGTCTTTAAGCCATTTTACAATAGGAAATATTTATTTTACCAAGCTGCAAAAACACTTAAAAAAATACTATGAAATTATTTAACATGATATTTGAATATATGGGCTACAGTAGGCCTTGCAAAAGCGTACTGATGTATTGGTTTAGAAGCAACCTATTATTTTATACTAAATACTCCTCCCCAGCACCATTTGACTAGTGGTTTATGAGGTTAAGTGAGTATTTTCCTCCTTCAAAAACCCACTGCAAGCACAGATGCATGAAATGCCTCACTACATGGAGTTTCTCAAGAGTGGGAATGCAGAGATGTAACTAAAATTCAGAATCCTAATGCTTCATTTTCATTTCATTTCATTTTTATTTTATACTGAAAAGCCTGTGGGCTAAAACCCATTTTCACAGACATCCAGTTTAAACTCATACAAATACATAAAAGAACATTTTGACAAAGTCATGAAACAACTTTTAAAGATTACAAAGTTGCTAGGTCTAGGTAAAACACAAACAGAATTCATGGGCATATTCCTTCTAAGTAGTGGTGGACGAAGTGGCCCCGAATCGCTCTACGAAGTGATTCGCGGAGTGAAGGCAAATTCATGGAGTGCTCCGCAATGCAAAGTGGAGTACTTCGCATTATAATGGGTAATGCGAAGTCCATTGAAAACAATGAGTTCGCATTACTCTGCCTTCCCAAACCACTACTCCACCAATTCTTAAGGTGAAGTACATTGAAAACAATGTACTTCGCCTCACTTTACCTTGTTTTTAAGCTCCAAAGGTGAATTTTGCAGTGATTCATGGGATTTCAGGTCACATGGGCTCTAGATTGTTCTGCACAGCCTCAGTTTGGGGTAGTGTGTGTAGGAAGCTGTAGGAGACAATCTGCTCAGAGAGCTCTCTGTGATTCAAACCTTCTACAAGATGTTAAAAAAAGCCTTTTTGAGCAATATTTTTTGTTCAAGCTTTAGCACATCGATTGTAGGAAACTCTTCTGTGCTCATATCATCGAGTGTTTATTGTTGTATGTGGATTCTGAATATTAATTTAGAACAGTCAGTCTGTGTACTGTGAAGTGTGCTTTGGGGGAGGGGCGTATTTGTGGTGTAGGTAGATTCATTGGGAGAAAAAGGCAATCTTTCTGTTTTGGTTATATTTTTCTTGTATAACTGTGTTAATGTACACACAGTAGTATTTTCAGTAATTCTTGACATTTTTTTTGCTGATTGTTGTGGTGCAGCAGTGTACAATTTGTCTGTTTAAAACATTTGGTTATATTACTAAAGGTTCTCAATTTGCTGCACGCTACTTGAGTGTGAGTGTGAGTGTGTGTGCGATGTGTGCCATTAAATCAGACACCTTTATTGTGCAGCGTAATTGCAACAGTGTGAACCTGCTATCCACCACACCTGCATTAATTTTTTATACTGCTTTGTGGTATCTTTACTGATAGAGGATTGTTACTGTCATGCACTAATTCCGCAACTAGCAAAATGTATTCCTTTTCAGATTTGGATTTGTGACTTGTAAGCACTGGTTAGGTGGTGTTGTGCCTTTTTGTATGCATCCCTTGAGTGTGCAGCACAAGCTTAATCTGGTCGTTCGCATGGTACCATTAATTCTGAGAGATTGCATTTCTTGTTATGCTCTCATTTCACTTTGTCAGCACTGGGGAATTTTCTGGATACAAGACAGTAGCATTTTGTAGATGCACATTAATTCTGGTGACTCTGTGTGTGACCTGACTACTGCGTGGATGAATGAGTGTGCCATTAATTTTGGGAGACTTTGCATTTCTTGTTACACCCTCATTTCACTTTGTCAGCACTAGGGAGTTTTCTGGATACAAGACAGTAGCACTTTGGGGATGCACATTCATTCTGGTGACTGTATGGGTAGGATGCTGCCAATATTGTTGTCACTCTGCCTTACTTCACGTTTAAGGTGGAATGACAAAGTGAAGTAATAATAACAAGGTAAAGTGAGCCTTTCCTATGGGGCACTCTGCGTAGTGAAGTGCCAAGGTGAAGTGATCACTTCGCATTCGCTTCGCTGGTGGATTTTAAATTTGCTGCATCTCTACTTCTAAGCGCTGTCTTAAAAATTCATATATTTGAACAACATGTAATAGTACTTGATATTTCATTATAAAGTTTAGGAGCCAAAAAAATCAAAGAATTTTGGGCAAACACAGTACGATAAAATGGAATCTGAAAAGAGTTTTTGCATTGCAGTCGTGTATGAGTAGTTTTGGGGATTCTTGTCATTTAGAAATCATGAAGTCACCTGTTACTGGAGTAATGAGTTGTTTGTTTATTCCCCCAAGCTATGACAAACATTTTCAAATAAAATTACACATTTAATTATTGGGACTGGCATTTTGTTCAATATGTTGTGCTGAGCAGTTTAAGAAATGTAGATTCTTTAGCCTGCAACCTCACAATTTTAAAGTGTTATATACTGTATTATTATATAGCTCATCAACATCAAATATTACTCTTCATTTAATAAGCAATGGTCATGGAATGCTTACAACAAGCTTCTGTCATCAGGACAAATTATCCTGATATTAGTAAATATGCAGAGTGCATCTTTTTTTTTTTCTCATAGCACTAGTGTATAATTTGTCCTCCTGTTGCCTGCCTTTCTGAAAATGCTCAATAAACATGGAGGATCAATGAAGCTCTCATATTAGGAAGGAGATTTGACAATTCACAAGTGTTCAAGGAGTGTATCTTACTCTCTCCATGCATTAGCAGAGGTAATCTCAAGTATAGAGATTACATTTCAGAAGGAACTCTGTTCTGATTAGATATGTTTCAAGTTGGTTTAGTGGCTCTGGACAGAAACATCTGCCATTACTAACTGCTCCACAAAGTAAACTGAAACCAGCAACATTTCAGTGGTTTATAGGAAGTGAATAACACAACAGTTAACTGTTCCATTTGTGGTGGATTCTACGATGCACTAAACATGTCCCACAAGGAACTGCCCAGTATTTGTATTTCTCATTTTATGTGTACAAAGTAACCACATTTATATAAAGAATGCTTAAAGGACTCATTTTGTGTTTGAAATAGAGTTCATCATTAAGGCTTTGTACTGAACATTACAACACAAGACATATGCTATAAAGATATACTGCACATCCTAGGGTTACTGGATGAAAGTGACATACAGAATTAGTGTAGTTGCCATATTGGTCCTTACAAGAACAGATCCAGAAGCAAATGGTTTGATATATTTTATTGGACTAACATAGATATAACAAAAAGAAAACAGTAACTATGTTTTCAGACCAGCCAAATCCTTTCTTGGAAGCTTATACCAGTTGTTTAGAGAATCACATATTAACACCTAGATCATACGTACAAAACCCAGAAAGAATTCTCATTGGTTAAAAATAACCTTTTGTGAAAAAATAACAGAGATTTAAATGAAAGAAACCAGATTTTACCACTTTGTTACTGCTGAGAAACCTTCCAAGGTCAAATGTCAAAAGAGGCAGATAAGATGAATACTCGAACTGACAGTTCCGCTAACTTAAATTATGAATGAATGAGTCTGTTATGTGAATACACCCTTATTAAAAGCCAGAATTTTGGATGTAATACCCACTAAAGTGCATGTTAAAATGTGACAGTATTGTATGTTAAAAAACTATGAAAAGAAGAAATTTTCAATATATGGAAATGTGAGAGTACAAAGAAAAATTTCCCTAGTGAGAACAACTGTTTCACATATTCATACACTATTAAACCTGTCTGGAGACATTTTCTCAACTAAATACTCAATCAGTTAACACACTTTATAAACATAAAGACATACAGAGCTGTAATAAGATGTTTTACAAGATAATATCAATTGTCAGTATTAGTACCAAATAAAAAGGAAAAAAAAAATATCTCAAGGACCCCCTAGAAAATGAGTTCATGCATCCTAAAATGATCAGAATTCAATAATGTGTCAGGATATAATCAAACTACTATAAGTACAGTAACAGTCCTAGGAATCCTGATAAAAATTCAATGGAATTAACCCTCCACCCCAGGGAAAAGATAACTAGTTAGAAGGAAGTACTGTATATATTCACTATGTACAGTATGTGAACCAAGAGTCCTAACACATTGTAACATCATTATGACATGTACCTGAATATAAGCCTTACCTCAGTATAACCACAAACCCAACCCACCACTTTTCCCCTTCCCCCACACACAACCCTCCCCAAAACAACATACTATCCCTAAACTCAAACACACACACATAGTTGCCCCACCCCTCACCCACCCACACAACCCCACACACAAAACAACCCACCATCCACCAACCCCCCCCACACACATAGTTTTTTGGTGAGAAGCCAACATGTTGATAACCAGTTAAAATGGACTATATGAATATTAAAACAAAAACACACTGAAGTCCCATTAAATGTCCATCCTTTGAAGTAAATATCTGTGTTAGTTTAAGCAGAGTAATGTGTCATAAAATCTAAATCAGTGTTCATGCCATCTGATACTGTACCATATTGAGAAGTAAAACAAGCCTGACCTCAAAAGCCCGTCTCTGTTCTATATTTTTGAAATGTCCTTTTAAGACCATTAGTAATATCTGAGATAGAGTAATCAGTCTGATTGAAGTGTTGCTATACTTGTTTTTCACTCATCCTTATATTAATAATATATCTGTACAAGTTCATTCTAGTGTGGAGAGGTTGGCTTGTCTCTCCAACATACCCAGTTTGTGGACATCACTTGCACGGAATTAAATAAACAACATTCCATGATGCACATGTATAATTCCCCTGTATCCTGGATTGTTTGTTTTGTGAAATAACCACACAATCCAAAGTAGAAATGAGCTCACAAGTCTTACATCTGGGCTGATTACAGGGTTGTGTACCATTTAGTGTTACGGTGTTCTGTTCTGGTGAAAGTTTATGCCTATTTATTTACTGAGATCTTGGATTACACCTTTGAGCAGAAAGCTCTTTCATAGATTCCACATCAAGTATGACACAAACAAGAATACAGATTTGTTCACTGATACAAATACAGTAAGAAACAATTGAAAACTGTCTCAAGGCATAAATTCTAACAATAGCTACACAATCTAAGCACGTACAGGGTGCAGAGTCAAAACAAAGGCTAACGTTTTACTAGGCAAAGGTAACATAACATGAGGACTCTTGTTTAAAAAGGAGAACTGTACAACTAACAACACAGGCAGATAACTGGATTGTGCCTGAGCCAAAGAAAAAACGACAACAATCAGATTGGCTAAATTAGGTGGTTGTTTAAAAGATAGTAGTGGTAGTTCTTGAAAAAATACAATTTAGGGTCTCATCCTCACTAAATATTAGGTGGAGTTCCTTAATAAACTTACATAGAAGTTCCAAGTCAGGATAATACATGACTACTTAGGGTATTCTGTTGGTAGTAGTCCTTTCTTTATACTGAAGTATTTGGTCTCTTGGTACCTGTGTTGCACATTCTACTGCTCTGTTATTTTCTCTGGAAGAATGTCCCTGCTTAATAAAGTTTTTTTTTTCCCATTGTGGCCAAATGTGTATCTCTGTCTTCCTCATTTGAACAGATATGGTGATACTGAAGTGCTTGACCATACATGACAAATTTTTAGTGTGGCTTGGGTGATTACTATGTCTGTGTAAGTATCTTTGTCTGTTGGCTTCCTGTAAATACATGTATGTAAGGTTCTGTCCTTGATGGTGACAGTGGTGCCCAGAAAATTAACACCGGTGGCAGAATATTCCAGGGAAAGCTTTATGGTTGGGTGGAGGTTCTTAATTTCCTGGTGAAAATCCTTAAGTGTGTCAGTGTAGTGGAGGAAAGTGAAAAATTAGGTATCATTACATACAAGAGTTTGAGAGAAAAACTCAATAAGATTTAAATGTAACTCAAGTAACACGCACTATAGGGGATAGTTTATGAGCAATCATAAACAACACATCAATTTTTCAATTGTGAGGTTTCCTTGATAACTGGAGACCTTGAGAGCACAGATCAAGAGGTCTCATTACCATAGAAACCTCAAGATTTTAAAGTAGACGTGTTGTGTATGGTTGCTCATACACTGTCTTTTATAGTGTATGGACATTAAGAATATGTCCTTCCTTTTGATATTTTCTTAGTGTAGCTCACTTCTGAGTCCAGTTTCACTGCCATGACCATTTCCACAGGAGCAGAGGATCGGGAATGTGCATGCATGAATGTGTTCCATGTTATTGTGCTGCAGTAGCCACATAGTGCAGCACAGCAAACTAGGTGACATAGCTACATCAGCACAACAACATTGCTGAAGGGATGGATTTCCATCCTCAACAACATTCCACCATACTCTACAATGTAGTAGTCATGTCCATTGATACTGCATAGGCAGGGCTTTATTTTGTCCATTCCATTTCATACATGTCTAGCCCAGTCATTTGAATGTGATTTATCACTTTTGAGAAAACTGTGAAAATATAATATGTCAACATAGTTTAGGCTGTATTCTATATATCGTCTGCCTTTTGCTTCCCTTTTTCTTCAATACCAAGCTAACATTTATGAAAACAGGCATTGTCCTATAGAGTTTATTTGCTTCTGTTGTGTATGTTTTTGCTGAGGCCATGGTAATCTATTTGTAACATCTCAATGTGATGCTTGAGAAATGGCTATTATGTCACAAACAGAGACTATGACTTCAGCAAACCTTAAACAGCCGAAGTGGATCAACTATGGGGACAAAGATCCTGTTGCCATGTAAATGAACCTAGTATTGAAAAGTCAAAGGAAGGAAACTACAGAAAGTCTATTAGGCTGTTAAATGTTAACCCCCCATACTTTGTACTTTAATAGCTTCAGCCCAGTTCAATGGATGTGCATGAATATTTGCATGCAGCATCTTGGGGACATGGTCTGTTGACAGTCTGTTTTGTTCTGGTCAGATGTGTGGATTCCAAGATGTGGATAGTGAAATAAGTGAACACATTTTTTTTCTGCTGTGTTTTTGTTATTGCCTGGCACCCAGACAGTTTGTGATTTTGGTCTGAAAATTACAGGGTAGACAAGGCCTGTTCCAGAGTAGTGCCTTTCATTGCTTTGGTGAAAAATATTAATCTGTTCCAGAGTAATAAGGAGCTGAAAATTTGGTTCTAAGAATGCTCAGTACGCTCTTTTGGATAGTGGTTTCATATGAAAAAAAAATGTTGCCATACAAAACAAGGTTCTGTTTTGTGTGGGGGGTAATGTTGTTTCTGATTTTTTTTAAACTTTTTTTAAATCCCATAAAACTGGTATCACAAAAACACCCCAATACATGTATCTTGCTAATTGCCACACCATTAGCTGGATTCTGTAGTCAGTTTTTGGATAAAGGGCTCAAAAATATGTTTTTAACACATTTTAAACATCTTTTTTCTTGAGACAATTTCATTTTATAATATGGCCATATGAAACAGGAATGGGGCCAAATGAAATAAGATTACCTTCATACAGAAAAATAATTTGGCCTTAGAAGTTTTTCAAATTTTTTTTCTGTGAAGGAACCTTTGTGAAAATGACACAATCTCACAAAACAAAGATTCCTTCATATGAAAAAAATTGGTTTTATTTTTCAGATTCTTTGTTCATATGAAGGAATATTTTTGTGTATGACACAATCTCATGAAAAGAGATTCCTTTATATGAAAAAATAATTAGACTTGGTGTTTTTTTTCCCCATATTTCACCTTTAACAAGCCATAACGCAATCAGTATTTGCATTTATGCGACAATCTATATATCAAAATCAAGGGTTTAATGGGTACTACAACACTGACATGCAATACCCTACAAAACAATTCATGGGTCCTATAAAAGACATACAAACCTAAAAATGACAATTCTTATAGGTTGACATTGCAACTTTAACAAGCTATATGTCTGTCAATCTTTGGAGTTAAGTAACAATGTACTGTATATATGAAAAAAGGGTATCAATGAGTACTACAACAGTAAGACATAATAGCCCCACCCCTCAAAACAATTAGGGGCCATATTAAAATACATAAATATTAAAAAATGAAAATTACCATAGGATAACAATGCAACTTTAACAAACCCTAACTCCATCACTCTGTGTAGTTAAGGGGCAATCTATGTATCAGTTCAGTTCACATTTTATTGTATGACAAGTTATATCATTACAAACAATATGATAAAACATCTTACAGAGCTAAAAACATGCATCATAATTAATATGCAGCACAACTTGGTCAGTTGTGCTATAATAACATAAATAATCTATACTCATTTTATCATTAAAATTAAATTTTTTTATGTACAATAACTCTCAGAGCTCTCTTCATAGTAACAAAAGAGTGCCCTTGAGCTCTCATGTTCTTTGCGCTTTAAATGAAGCTTCTTCATTTCCACATTCTTGAAAAAAGAGGTAACAGTTTCAAGTATTTTCAATGAATTGGAATTGAAAAGATACACTGTTTGCTCCTGAGGAGTTGATTCTAATTGTTTTAGTATATCCCCCATTAGTTCTTCCCTGTATTTTTCATAGAGTGGCAAAGAATCAACAAATGGGTAACATTATCTTCTCCCAGGTTACATCAACACCTGCCACTAAAGCTCGCACTTCCTGATTTTGTGATATATTCAAATAATTCACTCTTGAAGTACTTGAATCTATATTTTGTAAAAAATCTCCTTCTAGTTGGATGTTTCAGGAGTGATAAGTATTTTTTCAGCCTTAATTATTGTTTTTCTTTGCTAAACTTTGGCTAATTTTGTACTGTGTGGACTTCTCTGGATCTTTCTGCCAAAATATGTTGCTTATCCTTTTCTTTATGGAGATTTGTACTTCTTCAATGGGTTTTCCAAAATAGCCCTGACATCTTATCCTAATGATTGATAAAACTGTAAAATCTGTAAAGCACCATCTGTAATAATTTCACAGAAGATATACCTGTAAGAAACACTTTGTTACAGAGAAAAATAAAGCAGTAACAGAAGATATACCTTGCAAAAGACAATTTGAATCAGAAGATTACAGCAGTAATCTGTAAGCACAGACCTTTAGGCATACCCTGTAATAATGCAGCAGAAGGTATACCCAGCAACAACAATTTGAATCAGAGAAAAATAAAGCAAAAAAATGTTAGCAACAAACAGTAACAATCCATGTGAGTACAAAATAAAAATAACAACACACAGTAAATCTGCCTAGCCAAAAGAAGCCTTAATCCTTTTCCTTGCTCTGGTAAGGTTCTTTGCTCTGTCCTTTCAAGCAACCTAGAAAAACATAGCTCAGGTGAAGCTTGGTGCCTTGGCCAGCAAACCTAATCTTCCATAGACCATCAGATGGCCCCATGAATTCTTGACATCTATAGCTGCACTTTCATAGGTGGACATATTCTGGTCTTGGAGGTCACAAAAGGACCTGCATAAATGAGGATATGATTCCACTATATCAAACTGACATGCTTTTCAAAAAGCTGCTTTAATGCATCCGTTAAGGTTCAACTTAATAAAAAGTAGGGAAATGGCTTTAGGGTTTGCAGCCCTAACTCTACACCCCAACCCCCAAGCAACATAATGAAGAAACCTTACGGTTTTGGGACTCCACAGTCTTAGCAAATGAGTGGTGTCGGTCTTCCTTGTAACTGTAAACACTAATGCGCAGCCCCTTCCCTGAGCAAACAAGGCGATATAGGATTTGTATGAGTTCAGTAGGTAAAATTACCTTTTATGGACTCGTCACCAGGTAGTCATTAGTGGAAATCAAACTTAGCATCTTCCATATATAAATCCAATTTTGTTTTGAAGGAATCCAAAGTGGAACTCAGCACAATATTCATAGGTAGTTTATTCCAAATATTTACCACCCTTTGTGTATACCAATTATTTCTTTTTAACTGTTAGTATTGGTACCTTTTAGTTTAAATGAATGTGTTCTAGTATATTAACCAATGACTGATTCCTAATTAGGCCTATTGTTTCTAGAGTTGCATCACTTTGGATAGCTTTGTATGTCAGGCATAAATCTCCATGTAATCTTCTATATTCCATGGAATAAAGACCTGCTGTTTTTAATGTAGTTTTGTAGTCAAATTTTTTTAATGCGTACATTTTTTTGTAGTTTTACGTTGTACTCTTTCTACAAGTTTTTTATTTCTTATTAAATAAGGTTCAACTACTGAGGAACAGTATTCCAAGTGAGGTCTCGCATGGCCAGCATATAAGGGGATCATTATGTTTTTGTCCCTACTTTTTATATTTCTAAGAATGCAATTTAATATTTTATTCCCTTTTTTAACAGCATTGATTGTATGCATACTAAAGGTAAAATCTTTAGAAAGAGTGGCACCTAAATCTTTTTCATGGTCTCTAGTCTGTAAATCTACATTGTTCGCTGTTTATGTAAAGCAAGGGTTATTCTTGCCCAAATGTATTACCTTGCATTTAGATTCGTTAAACAATAGATCATTTCTTTTAGACCATTCGACAAGGTGTGTTCAATTATTTTGTACATCCAAAGCAGATTTTGCATCAGTTATTATACTGCCAAATTTACAATCATCAGCAAATTTGGAAAGCCAGCATGAATTAGTTAGAGGACTCATGGAGGATATCATTATAGTAAAAAGAGTTGGTCCCAACACAGAGCCTTGGGGTACACTGCTAGTTACTCAACCCCATGCTGACAGATGACCTTTTACAGAAACTTGTTGTGTCCAATCTGATAGCCATGCATTTATCCAATTAATGATCACTGGGTGCATTTTTAAGAGCTCAAGTTATTCAATAAGTATTTGATGGCATACAGAATCAAATGCTTTAGAAAAATCAATAAAAAATATATTCACTGATAAACCCTTGTCCAGTGCTTCACTAATTAGCTTAAGCAAGTGTAAAAGGTTGGTTTGACACAATCTGCCTTTAACAAAACCATGCTGGTAAATGTCCACATAATCTATATCTTCCAAATGTTTTGTTATTCTGTTTTTGAGTATCCTTTCAAGCAGTTAAACTTATGGGTCTGTAATTTTATTGGAGATTTTTACTGCCACCTTTATGGAATGGAATAATTATGGCTTTGCTCCATATTAGGACAGTGGTTCCCATGTTCAATGATCGATTGAATAGTACTGTTAAGGGGCAAGTCAATAGTTCCTTCAGATTTTTTGTAAATGTCAGTGGGATGCCATCATGGCCAGGAGACACACTGGTCTTTAATAATTTAATCCCTTCAATAACTTCTTGTTCGGATATAGGGATATAGGGAATTTCTATTGTTTTATTTGGGTAGATAATCTATGTGTTTAGGTTTAAGTACATTTATAAAATAATTATTCAGTTTGGATGCAATTCTACTTCATCAGTTAAGATGCCTTCTGGGGTATGTAAGGGTCCTATAGTGGGATTATTTTGTTTTAATGAACCAATATAGTTTAAAAAAGATTTTTTTGTTATCTTTTACAGTTCTAGCCAAGTTTTCTTCTAGTTTCTGTTTTTGCTTGTTTATCATATTCTTACTTTTATTGGCTGTTTTTTTATACAAGCTCCAATTAAATGCTGAAGGATTCTTTTTATATTTCCTGTACAACTTCTGTATTTTTGCAAAAAAAAAAATTTTAATGTTTTTATTCCACCATAAAGGTGAGCTTCTCTTCTTATTGTACTTTTTCCTAGTGGGAACCCAAGAATTAATACAGACTTGAAGTTTGTTGTCAATTATACTCCATGTTTTATTTAAGTCACAGCCCATAAGATCAGTGGCCCAATTCCAATTTCTTAAATTTTCTTTCATACAAGGGTAATTTGCTTTATTGAAGTTTTTTAATACTGTACGGCCATTTGTTTTCAAGGAATATGTAAGGTTCATTGATGTAAGGACCATATTATAGTCACTATTTGACAAGGGATGTATAACATTTACTTGTGAACTTACATTATTAATGTTGGTGAAGACTAGATCTAGTATGTTTTTATCTCTAGTTGGAAGTTTAACTAGTTGCTCCATATTATTTATAATCATAAGATATAAGAAGGAAAAATCAAGAGTGGAGCTTCCCTTGCAATTATTCCAATTTATATTAAGGAGGTTAAAGTCTCCCATAAATATACAATCTATCAATTAGGTTGTCTCAGCTGTTAGTCATGAATATGTTATTTTCTTCATTGTTCAGGTTTGGTGCTCTATATCCTAATCCTACTGTAATTATATGATCAATTGTAAACCTAATTTTGATCCAGATTAGTTCAGTTGTGTTATCATTTTGATGATCATTTGTTGCTAGATAACTTTTTAAAGTATTTTTTACATACAGTACAATTCTGCCTCCTCTAGAATTTAATCGTTTTTTTTTTTAAATTTAGTATAAGCTGGTATTTCAGTAGCCCGGTCATCATTTTTAAACCAGTATTCAGACACCCCACATATCTATTTTATTAGATTCCATGAAATAAGATAGCTTGTCTATTTTATTCAAAAGACTTCTTGCATTTAGAAGTAAAATATTTAGTTTATTTTCTATATGTTGTTTACTATTAGAGAATTTGTGATTTGTACTGATAGCTGACTTGGTATTAGTATAATTGATAGTTGATACATTACCCAATATTTTTATATTAGATGCTGGTCTATTATTTAGAGAATCCTCAAAAGCAGGTATATCCCCCACTATGTTTTAGTTTAAAGTTTATTGAATGTATGTCAGTATGTGTTTACCTAATAGAGAGTTACCCCTCCTACTTAGATGAAGCCCATCCCATGAAAAAAGTTATTCTTTATGAAATAAATCCTCCCAATGAGTTATTCATGCAATCTGTTGTTTTATGTACCATCTTCTTAGCCAATTATTCAATGCTTTAATTTTATTTGAATTAAACTCAGAGGCTTTGGGAGTCGGTATTATTTCAGAGAAGCAAATTTGCAGTTTAAATCAATTAGTTTATTGGCCATTGCAACAATGTCTTGTTTGATTTTTATTAGAGGTTCTCTTAGGACATCATTTGCCCCAGCATGTATAATAACTGAAGGTTGTTCTGATTTAGCCAAGATGTTGTCTAGCATTAAAGTAATATAACCTATTTTAGCTACACTGAAGGAGGCTAATGTTCTGGATGCCTTATCAGGGTTGCAAATTAGTCTATCTAAGTTTTTGACTATAGAATCACCTAAAACAAACAGTGGTTTAGCAGTTGTTTCAGTTTCAAGGTACATCAAATCAGGTTCACAAGGTAAATGAGGTGATGAAATGTTAGTGGGTGTTAATGACAAAGCATTGATTTTTATATTGGTGTTTAAATTCAGTGGTGGATGGTTTCAACAGTATGGTAATTGAAACAAGCCTCATTTTCATTAAGAGTACTTAACAAAGTGAACTGATTTGTTAAGTGCAAGCCAGAGGTATTGGCTCTACAGCCCTTTTTGGATGCCCTTGAACATTTTACTGTTGACCAGTCACCCGCTGTGTTAATGTTAGTATCATTTTCTCTAGGCCTTTTTTTGTTGTTGTTCTGGGTCTCTATCTGTGACTTCAAATCTATAATTAATTCTTGAGTAGTATCTGTTTCCAATATTGAGTCACTAACTTGAAAACTAATAAGATCAGTTTTCCCTGAGCTCAGTGTTGCACAATTAGTATTTAACAATGATTGCCCTTCTATGTGTGTATTAGATTGCAGTCTATTGGTCATATTTTTTTGGCTAGCTTCTAATATCTGCAATATTTCTCCAAATATACTTACTTTGTATTGCAATTCTTCATTTAAGGTGCATTTAATACATTTGTGAATTTTTTTATTGCTCAGTATGTTAGCAGGAAATGAATATATATTACAAGAAGGGCATTTCATGCCTACATCTCTATTAATGGCAGTTATAAAATCATCCATTTTGAGATGGTAATTGTTAGTGATTGTGAGCACAATCCTCAGTTTTATTGACAAATATCTAAGACATACAAAGTAAGTGGCTCAGAAACCCAGGAATACTTAAAGGTGTAATATGCCCTGGACAATTTAGTTCCCCTTCAATCCTTAACTCACAGAAATAATAGTTTATCCAGCTCCAAGATAACTTACATTTAGACCAGTGCCATGCCAAACATGCCTAGCACAAGCTAGACGACGTGTTCTTGCATGCTGTTTTCCCACGCCAAGCAGCAGGCACATGCCCTGCCTGCGCAGGGCTTGCTTTAATCTCCCAGCTGACCCAGAAATGCAGAGGGGGTCAGCCTGTACTCTTGCTGAAGCCTTCAATAAAAGTTCTTTAAAAATGCCCCAAATTATAATACATTACATAAATCAGCGTTAGTTACACTAACACAAACTGGATATTGTGCCCAGAATAAGTATTAACCTTCCTCGCTTGAGTAGTAGTCCAACTGAGCTTCAGAGGACTACCAACCCACTCTTCCTGCTTCATGTAGCAGGGCTCCTGAGCACTCCAATCGAGTGCAAGAATATGTTTATATTTTAGCACTGTATTATGCAGTACAATCAAGTTTCATTTACACTAACTGGAGCAAGAAAATAAAACCACTGTGCTCTCTCAGAGTTTCAGCATAATGAGCAGTAGCATGTGATCTCAGGGCCTGAGGACCCTGCATGAAGAAAGCTATAACAGAATTAATTAACAACATGTGGTGAGACATACTTCTCTACCTTTAAAGAGAATATCACTATGAAGCATTGGCTTGAAGCTGTACCTTATGCTTCAGATAGGAGGCTATGGGCAGGTGGGAAGGATGAGCATTAGGGTTGACAAGACCAAGGAAGACTCCATCACTGATTCACCAAGACTTGAGAGACCCCAAACTGCAATGCTTCTTCTTTTTCCTGCTGGTGGGGGGAGTTAGGGTTAGAAATCCTAATGCCACATTTCCTTACTTTTGTTGCATTAAGTTAAACTCTAACTGGTCATTTAATGCAGTTTTTTGCAAAGAATATGCATGTGTATTTTAGAGGTGCAGTAGTACTAGTATAGTTAGGGCTGAGTTAAGGCTGAGCAGGAGTTTCTATGTTAAACCTTAATCTTTGCACTTTAATATCTTCACAACCATTCAGTGGGTTTGTACAACATTTCAAGAGGGTAGATCTCTTGATGTGCCAAGTTTTGTTCCAGTTAGATGTGTAAATTCTGATTTTTTGCTGGTTTTTGTTATTGCCTAGCACCTGATGGGCTTGGCCAACAGATCTGCCTTTCACTAGTTTGGTGAACAAGTATTAATCTGCTCCAAAGTTATTTCATTTTAAAATTTCAGTTCCAAGCATGCTCAGTACAGTCTTGTGAATGGCTGTTTGTAATGTAAAAATAATTTGGTCCATATGAAAAATGATTCTTTTTCATAGGGGGTAATCCTTTTCCATGATGAAAAAATATTTTTTTGTGTGGCTGTCATCTTGTTTCAGTTTTTAACAAAAAAAAAAATGTCAAACCCCACAAAAATGACACACACACCAACACATGTATCTTACTAATCAAGATTCTGTTAGGTGGACTGTGCACTTAGTTTCTGGAAAAATTACCCAGAAATATATTTTTTTAACATTTAAAAATATTTTTTTCATGAACCAATTTTCTTTTTTTTCATACAGGGATATGAAAAAATAAATGGTCTACCTGAAAAAGGATGGCTTCATATGAAAAAATAATTTAGACTTAGTTTTTTCCCTTTCTTTTTTCATATGAAGGCATTTATATTTTTTCATATGAACAAAAACAAAACATACATTTCATATGCGCTTTTCATTCATAAGAAAAAGGATGCCCAATATGAAGAGAAATTTTGGACTTTGTTTTTCCCATTCTTTTTTCATGTGAATAAATCTTTTTTCACATGCTTTTTTCATTCGTATGAAAAAAGAATGCCCTCATGCAAAAAATGTATATATCAAAACAAAGGTCTTAATGAGTACTGAAGGAATAATACATAATACAGAATTCTGGAGGTCAGGGGTAAGGGGCAACAGACTTCTAGAAAAACATAAACTGAACTTACAAGCTCAAATGGGCAGACTGGGTGGGCCATAGGCCCTTATCTGCCGACACTGTCTATGTATCTATGTATAATCCCCAAAACAATGCAAGGCCCACATTAAAAAAAAAAAAAAACATAAAAGCTAAAAAATGAAGATTCCCGTAGGATAACATTGGAACTTTAACAAGCCATAATTTCCTCACTATCTCTACTTAATGGGAAATCTATAAATCAAAACAAATGTTTTAATGAGTACTATAAGGATAAGACATATTCCCCACTAAATATGTTGTGGCAAATTAAAAACAAATAAAAACAAATGAAGATTCCTGTAGGACAAAATTGGAAATTCAACAAGCCATAACTCCCTCAATATTTGGACTTAAGGGAAAATGCATACATCAAAATAAAAATCTCAATGAGTACTACAAGCATTAAACATATGGGCAATAAAAAAAATCCCATAGGATAACATTGGACCTTCAAGAAACCTTAACTCATTCAATGTTTGGACTTAAGGAACAATCTATATATCAACACAAAAGGTCTTAATAAGTAATAGAAGAATAACACATATTGCCCACCTAAACATTTAGGGGCAATATAAAAATAAACAATAAAAAATGAAAATTCCCTGAGAATAACATTGGAACTTCAATAAGTCATAACTCCCTCAATATTTGGACTTAAAGCAGAAGTGCAATGAAAAATGCTTTTCCAAAAAATCTAGTCTGAGCTACAATTAAGAAAAATATTAACATGCCTGTCAAATATACTTGTCTTAGTACCACCTCTGCTGTGCACTGACTCTCTTATTTTTTCAGTCCTTACCCTTTCCAGGTCTACAGTGCTATTCCTATGCAGAATGTGGCAGCCATCTTTTTTCATGATAAAACATTAAATCAAAATATTTATAAAATACTCAAATGTTGGTTGAATTTGAAATTTGTACCACCAAATAAAACTGGAAGATTTCGGGAAACTTTTATAGTAAAAAAATGTAGGGTCACATGTTTTGCACAATTTCATTGTACTGCTGCTTTAAGGGACAATGTATATATTAAAACAAAGGGCTTAATGTATACTACAATAATAACACATACCCCCCTAAACATGCAGGGGCAATATAAAAAAATAAACTTCCATACACTAACATTGGAACGTCAACAAGTCCAACCTCCTCCTATATTTGGACTTAAGGGACAATCTACAGTATATATCAAAACAAAGGTCCTAATGAGTACTACAAGAATAAAACATATTACCCCTAAACATTAAGGGGCAATATAAAAAAATCATAAAATAAAAAATGAAAATTCTCATAGGATAACATTGGAACTTTAACAAGCCATACAACAAAGTAAAGAAATTGCTGTTTTGGCAGAAATGGAAGTGCAGTGCAGACGTGCTGTCAACCCTAACACTCCCCACATTCTCATATACTGTACACATCTCAGCCTATTTACTGATGGAATAAGATGAGTGTTAGGGCTGAAAGCCCCAAGGCAAATGCCACACCTGATTTGCAAAGATGCAGGAGAGGTCAAAGCATTTTTTTTCCTGTTGCTGCCTGCAGGGTGTGGATGAGTTTCAAATTTTCCTCAAAATTGATAGACTCAGTTCAGGTTTTATAATGAATAGCTTATCAGGCACTCCAAGAATATCAATCTGTGACCTACAGTACTAACTCTGTCTCTCTATCCTGGCCACCTCCTTTCAGAAACAATAACTAAATAGAAATTGCTGTCATATAAAACCAAATCTAACAAATGCAGCTTGACCACTGTCTCTTTGATTTCTATCAACTATACAGTAGGTTATTGAGCATGATTCCACTTGGTGTAACCTTTGTGACTGATTGAAGCTTATGTTGATTTTTAAAGGAAAGCACTGCACAACTTTCATCACCCATTAGAGGAAAGATCATGCTTACAATGTATTTGTGCTCTTTTACTTTAAATAACAGGGATAGGCAATAACCTGATTTAAAATATTCAATTTTTTATTTAAAATGTGCTTACCAAGTAAACCTCAAGAGCACCAGATACCCAGTTTAAAGGGGGACCAAGGAGTTTTACAGTACATACAAACAGATAATAAGACAAATGCAAATGCAATCTAAATTACAAAAAACATGTGAAATACAAATTTGCAAAACAGTGCCTCCTTAGAGGTATCTTAAAAACAAATTTTGCTAATTAATATTCTGTAAAGTGACTGGTAAGGCATTCCAGAGGATAAAAGACTGAAAAAAAGAACCACTGAACACTAGAGGGCTTAAAGAAAAGTGTACAAATGTAATGGCTTTGAGAAGAGCTGAAAGACTTTTGTGATGAATTTGTACTCACTTCAGACATAAACGTAAATTGAACTGAGGACTTATGAAATCTTCCCAGATTAATGAGGGGAAAATAATCAGCTCTTTGTTCAAAGATAGCCACCCAGTTTCTTGCACAACATTCAGTTGTGTGTACATCTTTAATCTGCCATTGCAAAACAGTAGATTGAATGGTACTAGAGATGCAGCAAATTTAAAATCCACCGGCAAAGTGAACGTGAAGTGGCCACATCACATTGGCACTTCGTTACGCAGAGTGCCCCATAGGAAAGGCACACTTCATCTTGTTATTACTACTTTGCGTTGTCATTCCACCTTAAATGAGAAGTAAGGCAGAGTGACAACAATATTGGTAGCACCCCACCCACACAATCACCAGAATTAGTGTGCATCCCCAAAGTGCTACTGCCTTGTGTCCAGAAAACTCCCCAGTGCTGACAAAGTGAAATGAGAGTGTAACAAGAAATGCAAAGTTTCCCAGAATTAATGGCACACTCAGTCATGCGTGCAGTGGTCACACACAGAGTCACCAGAATTAATGTGCATCCCCACAATGCTAGTGTCTTGTGTCTAGAAAATTCCCCAGTGCTGACGAAATGCTACTGTCTTGTGTCCAGAAAATTCCCCAGTGCTGATGAAGTGAAATGAGAGCGTAACAAGAAATGCGGTCTCCCAGAATTAATGGTGCACTGCAAATGCACAGACAGATTAAGATTGCGCTGCACACTAAAGGGATGCATACAAAAAGGCACAACAACACCTAACCAGTGCTCACAAGTCACAAATCCAAATCTGGAAAGGAATACATTTTGCCAGTTGGGGGATTAGTGCACGGCAGTAGCAATCCACTACTAGTAAAGATACCACAAAGCAGTATAACAATTTATGTAGGTGTGGTGGATAGCAGGTTCATACTGCTGCAATTACTCTGTGGCACAATAGAAGGTGTCCGATTTAATGGCATGCATCGCACACACACTCACACACACACTACAAGTAATGTGTAGCAAATTGAAAACCTTTAGTAATATAACCAAATGTTTTAAACAGACAAATTATACACTGCTGCACCACAACAATCAGCAAAAAAAGTCAAGAATTACTGAAACTATTACTGTGTGTACATTAACACAGTTACACAAGAAAAATATAACCTAAACATAAAGACTGACTTTTTCTCCCAGTTAATGTACCTACACCACAAAAACATTTATGCTGTGATTCGTGACATGACCGTGAATCATGATTTTTGACTGCATTTGTGACCGTGATGATGAAGAACGTGATTTGTATCACGAGTGACTCATGATGATGGTCCTGACTTAAAAACGCATATTAATGAGTACAATGTTCATGCAGAATTATGCACCACATCAGTCCAGTACTCTGAAAAGCAGCCAAATAAACACTTGTGACATAAGTTACAGATGGAGATTGGACCCTAAAGAGATACAAATGCACAGACAGATCAAGATTGCACTGTGCATTGAAGAGATGCAGATGTAAAGGCACAACACCTAACCAGTGCTCACCATCAGAAATTCAAATCTGGAAAAGAATACCTTTGCCAGTTGGGGCAGGCTGAGGTGGAGGGCAGTGTACTGCACTGCTGCAGTAACAGCCACTAGTACTAGTACCAGTAAAGATACCACAAAGAAGTACAAAAATCACACAGCTGCAGTGGATAGCAGGTTCACATTGCTGAAATTACTATGTGGCACAATAAAAGGTGTCTGATTTGATGACATGCATCACACACATACTCAGACACACAAAGTAATGCGTAGCAAATTGAAAATTTTAGTAATATAACCACGTATTTTAAACAAACTAAAATTTTGCACTGCTGCACCACAACAACCAGCAAAAAAATGACAAGAATTGTTGAAAATATTACTGTGTGCACATTAACACAGTTATACAAGAAACATCATCAAAACAGAAAGAACTGTCTTTTTCTCCAAGTTAATCTACCTACACCACAGATACGCCCCTCCCCAAAAACACACTTCCACTGTCTCTCAGTACACAATCAAAATCCATACACAAATAAACACTCGATGATATGAGCACAGGATGGTTTCCTACAATCGATGAACTAAGATTTCAGGAAAAAGACATTACTCAAAAAGGCTTTTTAATAGCTTTTAGAAGGTTTGAATCACAGAGAGCTCTCAGAGCAGACTGTCTCCTATAGCTTCCTACACACACTACCCCGAACTGAGGCTGTGCAGAACAATCTAGAGTCCATGTGACCTGAAATCCCATGAATCACTGTGAAATTCACCTTTGGAGCTTAAAAACAAGGCTAAGTGAGGTGAAGTACATAGTTTTCAATGTACTTCACCTTAAGAATTGGTGGAGTAGTGGTTTGGGAAGGTGGAGTAATGCGAAGTCATTGTTTTCAATGGACTTTGCATTACCCATTATAACATGAAGTACTCCACTTCACATTGAGGAGCACTCCGCAAATTCGCTTTCGCTTCGTGATTCACTTCGCTGAGCGAATTGGAGCCACTTCACCCATCTCTAATTGGTACAAGGTTTGTGTAAAGATGTCACAGAGACTGAAGAATATAAGGGCAGATCATCATCTACCAATTGTAACAAGAGCGATTGTGCCAATGTTTTCCTTGAGTGAAGTGACAAACATTTTTTTAAGTAATAGAGTTGGCACAGGTAGATATGGACTGATTAAACTAAGTTATCAATATGGTCTTGGAATGTATGAAACTGAACTATTATGAGCCCAAAATACTTAACATTTTGTACCAATTCAAGTTCCTTACCACTGAGATCAATGATAGTTTGTGGGGACTGCAAATATCTAAGCTTTGGTTTAGAGCCAAAATGCATTAGTTTAGTTTTTGTCAAATTCATTAACAAGCCATTTTCCGGTAGCCATCTCCAGACTATATCAAAATCCATTTGAAGATACTTACCAATCTCATCTATTCCTGGGTCCCTTCTACAAAGGACAATGTCATCAGCATACATAACAATACCTGTCCCCAAATATTGGACACTACTACAAATATTGTTAGAAAAAAAAACACTTAAAAGAATGGGATCCAGGATAGAGCCCTGGAGTACTCCCATTTGAACGCCAATAAATTGAGAGACAGTAAAGTGAAATAGTTTGCTGTCTACTTGACAAATAATATTGAAACCAACAAATAGCTGTAAATGACAGATCGATATCCTGAAGGTTTGAAGAAAGATGACCATGGTCCAACAAATTAAAAGCCTTCGATAAGTCCAGGAATAATGCATCAACTGTGTCCCCACTGTCTAAGGTCCTAAGAAGTAAACTTGTAAGTTCCAATATGGCAGACAGGTACTGTGATTCTCCCTAAGGCCATGCTGGAACATAATAATTGCATTCTTGGAGTCTAGTTTTTTTTTTTAACTGATCAGAAACAATCTTCTCTAGGACCTTGTACAGTGGGGCCAATAATAAGGTGGGATGATACTTCCTGGGCAGGATGGTCCCCAGATTTAAAAATTAAGACCACAGTTGCCTGCTTCTAGAGCTATGGCATCTTGACATTTGCCAGGGAAAATTAAAGAAAGCACTTAAGGGATAGCCCATTGAATCAATAACTGATGTAAGTAACCAAGTCAACATTTTCAGCACTGTTCCTAGATTTAAGCTTCATTTTTGTAATCTACTCTAATGTGTTTTTTTCACTGACAGCAGCAAAAATTCAAATTTAGTTCCAGAATCCTTATTAACCAAATCACAGTGATCAAAAGTAATGTTATTCACTGATGGCACCATCTTGGCAATTTTACACAAAACGTTTGAATACATTCAGTGGCAAGGTCAGGTTGGTCAGTGATGTTGCCTCCCTCCGCAGATAATAACAGAACCTTTGTAGTACTATTTTTTATCAGCTGTTTGTTTAGAAACTTCCAATTATCCTGTTGGCCTCTAATCAAAGGAACCTGAAATTCTAAAAAGTATTTAGGTTTGGTTCTCTTAACTAGTGCTTACACAAATGTCTCAGCCATTTATATTCCACTAGAGACTGAGCTGTACCTTGTTTCCTATGTAATCACCAAACTTTATCCCTTTCTTGCATTGCCTAAATTACTTGATGGGTAATCCATTCTTGCAATGTTCTTTAACACGGAGCTTACACTTTGGGGCAAATCTATCACAAACCTTAGTAATTTCCTGAGCAACAAAATCCAGCATGAGGTCAACATTAGGTAATGCAGATTGGTAGGACAATCAGTGCTGGCTATTGCACCCCTAAATTTCACGAAGTCAATGTTTCTCACAGTGTGAAACATAATATAAATAGGAGCCAAAATAAACAAAAGGGAACACTGTGTAACACAATGTAATGAGGTCAGCACCAGAAATGTATGAAGGCTACAGACTCAAGGTCTCGTATTCTTAATACACAAAACATTTACTTCAAGCTGTTTCACTTGAAATAAGTAGGCAGTACAAAAACTCCAACCCACATATAACAAAAGCAAGTAACTTCTGCAGAGTAACATCTATGTGTACTCTGCATACTTGCCACATTTTTAGGTTCTGTAAAGCCATGCTGCTAAATGGCACTTCTGGTGTGTAATCCCAAGCAAAGACCATTCAGCAGACTTCAGCAGAAGTCAAAACCCACCATGTACAGAGTGAAAACTTCTGACATTAAATAGATATCCAGCAAAAAAAATAAATAAAAAAAAAAGGTGGCCCAGACACCCAGCTGAGATGCTATTACTGCAACAGGTGCAACAGGTGCATGTTTATGTATCAACCCACATGGTCATCCTAAAAGCATGTTTTATTTATTTTATTTTATTTATTTAAACTTTTTTTTACAGAGTAAACAATATGAGCCAAGGCCCTTTTTCAAATGTGACCTGGGACCATAAACTGTGTTACAGTCAAGATATAATACATAAAAACATATGCACAATACAATATAATCATACAAATGTAACAAGTTACATGCAAGCAATGATCTAGTAACAATTACACACCAATAAACTTAAAAAATGTTGTCTCACTGATGCCTTAAAAGCATTAATTCTAGCAGTATGTTGTAAACTGCATGGGATCTTGTTTCAAAGTACTGGAGCACAGTTAGAAAATGCCTGCTCACCTAACCTAAATTTTGTTTTTGGAATATTTAACATAACAGAAGCATTAGATCGTAAATCTCTATTCGATATCTTAACATTTAATAATGAATCTAAAGGAGAAGCTGCACCCAAGTGAAGAGTATTATAAACAACTCAAGCTGTATTGAGAATATAGAGCCAGAGGAAGCCAAGATATTGCCAGATATAAATTATAATGATGTGTTCTATATGGCAACTTTAATGAAATCTACATATAGCATGAAATGTTGTTGCCAACAATGAAATATCGAACTTAGTCAAATTCACAAATAAAAATACATTATAGTTCAAAACTGACAACAACACACTTTGACTTATTGCAAATCTGGCCTCCCTGGACAATAAGACAAGCAGCTTAAACAGAGCCCCCAACCTTTGATTAATATTTCTGCAGATGGTTTTAATATGTAATGAATAAGACAAACAGTGGTACAAAGTGAGTCCCAGATACCTAAATTGAAAAACCTGCTTCAAAACAACACCATCACAATTTAAAATCTCTAAAGGATTACATTTATTTAACCTGTACTTTGATCCAAAGAGCATACTCTTTATGTTCTTTGCATTTAAAAGAAGTCAATGAGAGCGTAACCACATATCCAATGCTTGGAAACTAGAAGTCAAATTTAATTTTATTTCATCTTCTAATGGTGAACTAGTATAAAGAATAATATCATCCGCATACATTAAAACCTCAGTCGATACCAAATAATTTTGGAGATTATCTATAAATACAGAAAAAAGTAGGGGCCCCAGGATGAAACCATGGGTACCCTTACCTTCATCATTTTACTCCCAGATTGAACTCCCTGATAGCTAACTTGTAATGGATGCTCAGTTAAATAATTACTAAACCATTTCAATGGGGAGTCCCCAACTCCGATGTCCTCCAATGTCACCAAAGGGAACCAGTGGAGTTTAAACAAGTCATCTTAAAGATGTACAGCACAAATGGCATGTGCTGTGAAACGTACATGCAATTTCAGATAGACCACATATAAATATTCAGAACATCAACAATACAATTTTTTTCTCAAAAAACTGTAAAACAGAAGGTGCATATATAGGCAGAGCTGGAAAGTTATGCCTCTATCTAATGTAAAATCTAAGGCAAAGTTGGCAAGTCATACCTAGGATTTGCAGGTACCTACATATATGTATTTTGAATGCAAGCGTACAATTTTCAGCAAATGCTTAATTTTACAAAGTAAGCTCTGAAGAGTGTAGAATGAGCATGGGGTTCAAGAGGAAATACCTATCAGATTTATGTTCAAAAAACCCCAAAATGAAAAATATGGAAAAGATTCAACAGAGGAAATAAAAGAGAAGGCCAACCATTTGATCGAACAAAGCCTGTCAATGTTCTGGAGCACCAAATAGGAAGCCGAGTTTTTACAAGTCATATTTCCTAAAAAAAAACAGTTTTTGCCTATTACCAAAAGGGCACAAAACCACATGACCTGTCCCTGGAAGATCAATAGTGTCCGCTATAGGATCCATCACAGAAAACATGTCAAAGTATGTGGATTTTTAAATTAAAAATCTGTACCTAGTTTAAGATCTTACATTGAAGACACAAATGAAGCACTTAAAATCATTAAGAATGTCCTCATCCAAGAAAATCGCTGGCTTGTTACAGCTGACATTGAAAGCCTCTACTCAAATATTCCCCATGAGGGAGGTTTGGATGCTCTCAGGAGTGGATTGCAAAACAGAGAAGCAACACTGCCACCCACTGACTTTATCATTGAAGTGGCTAGGTTCATGCTTGAAGCAAACTATTTTATGTTTGAAGGTGACTTCTACATACAGCCAAAAGGGACAGCTATGGGGATTATGTTTGCCCCAAATTAGTAAACATATATATGGGAGAGTGAGAAGATTGTTTCATTTTTAACAAAGACCAAAACCCATTTCATGACAAGATCATTCTGTGGAAGAGGTACACTGATGACTATTTCCTCATATGGAGAGGTGAAGAATCCAGTTTGGAACACTTTATAGAATACATAAATAATTCCAACAGCAATCTGAGCTTCACCATTGAAGCAAGTTGAACTAAAATTCCTTTTCTGGACAGTTTGATCTATAAAGAAGGAACAAATCAAGAATCTAAACTGTACAGGAAACCCCTGTCTAGAAACACTTTCCTCAGGAGAGATAGCTGTCACCCAGGATCCATAATTAACAACATTCCAAAATGCCAATATTTACGAGCCAGAAGAATTTGCTTCTCAGATGAGGGCTTCATACAAGCCAGCCCAGATCTGAGTAAACTCTTCTTAGATAGAGGTTATGAACCATCACTACTTATTTATTTTTTATTTATTTCTAAGAATCAGTTTACAACCTTTGAGCCAGAGGCTTGTTTCCAAAGGTACTTCGTCACATAAAGACATACATTGTGTTTTTGGTTACATAGCATAGATTTGCAAAACAATAGGCGTTCAACAGAGGCGCCACATCACACTGTGGTCAGACAAATACAATTAGGTTACAGGGTACATGTAATTGATAACAGGTGTTAGACAAGTTGGTATCAAGTGAGCAATCCAGTTGGTAAACACTGAAACAGCTGGCACTGGCCAGGTTAAACATAGGCACGGTGTACAGGGAAGTGGTGGTGGGGATGGCTAGGTGGAGAGCTGCCCGGGGGGTGTTGTCAAGAGAAGCAGAGGTGGAGGCTATGTTTAGAGACAGGAGCAGTTACGAGTGCTGAAGATGTGGTTCCGAAGGGTGGTTTTGAACTTGGAGATGGTGGTGGCATTGGTGATGGGGGCAGGGAGAGAGTTAAACCAGGTTGGGGCTCTATAGCAGAAGGACCTCTGGCAACGGCTGGTTCTTGATCTGGGGACCATTAGAGTGGTCTTGTAGGAAGACCGTGTTGCAATAGTGGGAGGGCTCTGGTGGATGGATGCCGTTACCCCGGGGGGGAGAGCCCAAGTAGGGTTTTTTTTGTGAGGAGACAGGTTTGGTATCGGAGCCGTTCATCCAGGGTAAGCAGGTTAGCCTCGACATACAGCTGACAGGTGTGTGTGAGCCTGGGGGCACCAGTAATCAATCTGCAGGCTTTATTAAGGGTTAAGTGAATTTTGTTGAGTGCAGTGGTGTCGGCAGCACCATATACTAGTAGAACCATAGTCTACAGGGACAAGAGCGGATGATGTAACAGCGAGCGGAGAGAATTTGGGGAAAGGCAGGTTCTATGGCAGAAGAGGATGCCAAGCCATGTGTTAGTGGCGGATGTTAGGGGAGGCGTCGATGTGGTTGTGAAATGTGAGGGTTGAGTCGAAGGTAACCTGCTGGGTATTTGTAGGCGCAGACTTGTTCCAGTGGCTGATTGGTACTTGGAAGGATATAGAGTGGGTGGTTGCTAGCTTTGTTTTGGGGCTGGGAAAAGAGCATAGCTTTGGTTTTATTAAGATTGATGACGAGTCTGCACTCCTTAAACCAAGCCTCGGCACTGTTGAAAGACTGCTGCAGGGAGTCCTGAAGGGAGATGGGATTGCGGTGGGTGGCAAAAAGGATAGCATCATCTGCATACAGTAGAATTTTGCCAGGGCATGCACTGGGCAGGGTGTTCAGATAGAGCGAGAAGAGAAGGGGGCCCAGGATGGAGCCTTGGGGGACCCCAGAGAGAATGGGACGGGTATTGAGAGGTGTGCTATTAATTTTACACACTGAGATCGAGTGTCAAGATAGCTTGTAGCACCATGCTAGGGGGGCCAGCTGAGAGACCAGTGTGGCAGAGTGCATTCAGCAGAAGTGGATGGGAGATGGTGTCGAAAGCCTTTGAGAGGTCGATGAACACTGCACCAGCTAGGAGCTGGTATCCAAGGAGAGTGTAGAAAGTTGGAGAATTCATTAAGGGCAGTGCTGGTACTGTGACCAGCATGGAAGCCATGTTGCTCTGGGATAAAATGTTATGCTTAGCCAGATAATCAGTGATTTGAATGGCCACCACTTTCCAGGGCTTTGGGGGAATGGAGATTGACCGTAGTTGTTGGCCAATGACCTGACCCCTTTATGAATAGGTGTGATAATGGATGTTTTCCAAGCTGTGGGAAATTGTCCCAGGCAGAGTGACTGGTTAATTAGGCTGGTGAGTGCGGCAAGGACTTCATCTAGTACCAGCCTGAGGATGCTGGGGTCCAGTGAGTCACTGCCAGGATTGTTGCCATTGAGAGCTTTGATTAGGATGGGTCTGGCTTCCCGGTGGAAATCTTGTGCAGGTGGAAGCTGGGGTGCTGGAGGACAGGGAGGTTGGTTGGGGGAGGTCAAAAGAAATTACTAGGAGGACAGAGCTAAGGTCAGTGAAAGTGGTGTTGAACCAGTTAGCTATGGTGGCAGGCTCGTGGAGGTAGTGCCATTTCTAGTGAGCTGGGATGGGGCAGGGGAGCAAGCTTTACCGTTAAGTTGCTTAATATTATCCCAGAAAGTCCGGGCTGAGCCCCAGGAGGAGGTAGGGAGGCCTGGTAATGGTCTGCCTTGGCTTTCCTGATGGCCATGAGCACTTATTCGGGCTGCATTGTAGGCTTGCCTATCAGACAGACGACCTGTTTCAGTGGCAGGTGCCAGAGGTTATCCCGTTTCAAGTAATTGTAGGAGGGCCGGCTAACCCAGGGTGCGTTCTGTTTTTTGGACTGGATTTTGGTGAAGGGTGCAAAGAGATCACAGGCCATGTTGAAGGTGTGAGTGAAGAAGGCGAGGGCAGTGTCAATGTTGGTTGCATGCTGAATGGGGGACCAGTTTATCTGGGTGAGGAGTACTTTAAGTTTTTTCAGCCCACCAGGGTGGAGGTGCCTGAGGAGGGTGGTCTGGGCTTTGGGTTTGGGATTGGGGACTACCCAATGAAATAGGATAGTGGAGTGGTCACTTAGGGAGTCTGGGAGGACCTGGATGTTTTGGATTTTATGTGGTCGGTTAGTTATAATAACATCCAGAAGGGTGCTGGTACCTCTCTTAGGGTTAAGTCTCATGGGCTGGGTGACGAGTTGCTTCAGATCTTGGGCGGCAAATGAGTCTCTGATTGCGGATGAGGAGGTGCTGAGCCAATTTACATTAAGGTCCCCACTAGGATTTATTCTGCCTTATGGTGGAGGGTGGCCAGGTAGTCCGTTAAAGACACCACGGCCGGGTGCTGGTTCTTTGGGGGAACGTAGGCTGTGGTGAGATAGAGAGCTCCTAGAGGGGTCTGGGGTGAATTTGAGGGTAAGAGCCTGGGCCCCATTTATAAGGGCAGGGATGGGGAGTGCGTGTCCAGGTATTGTGTCCCTGGTGTAGATTGCACAGCCTCCCCCTCATTTGCCTACTCGGTCCTCCCGGTATAAGGTATAGCCTGGGAGGGAGACAAATGAGTCAGGGGTTGATTTGGACAGCCAGGTTTCAACCAGGGCTATGATGTCTGGTTGATGAGCCAAAGGCCCAGCACTGTAGGGCGTCAAATTTCTTCAGCAGGCTGCATATGTTCATGGAGGCTACTTGAAGACCAGTGGGCTGGGTGGGTGGGTGGGAGGGGCAGGGCCTGGGTTGGGATGTATGCTCCCTGTTAGGAGTAGAAGGAGGAGAAGTGCTCTGGTCAGAGGGAGGCAGATGGAGAGTTTACGCCTGGAGTGATAGAATGAGGGAGGGGTTTAGTTGCACAAGGGGTGGGTAGGGCAGCACAGGCAGAGAAGGCCTGAGTGATCAGCGCAAGGGAGCTGGGGGGAAGGTAATGTCTGGAAGGGAGTGAAGTGGAGAGGGCATATGGGATGTGTGGAGGAGGAGGGAGGGAGGAGCAGTGGTAAAGGAGGAGGGAAGACAGGAGGGTAGGTAGGAACACTGGAGTAGTGAGGCTGAGGGTTAATAGGGACACTAGGGTTGGTGGAAGACAAAGGAAGGAGGAGGAGAAGAGATAGCTGGTGAGGGGATGCATATGCATAGTTGGAAAGGGTGGGGAGCTGAAGTGAGGAAAGAATGGGGTACTAGGGCTGATAGAGGGAGATAGTAGCGAGAGGCTCTTTGAGCCTAGTTGCTGCTATGGTGTAGTGGCGTGCACAGAATACCAGGTTCAAGTCTTGACCAGGGTAGCAGGAAAGAGCTTGACCAGTGGCTGTAGCAGCAGGGAGTTGGGTTCAAGGTCTGCAGAAGCACTTAGATAACACTTTAGTTGTGTCAGAGGGTTAGTGCATTTTTAGAGTTTTGAAATCCTGCAGTAAAAATAGGCAGGTGTGCTAGCTGAGTGGTGGAACTGTGGACTTTGGAAGTAAGGGTGCAGGGTTCAAATCCTGCAAGGCAGCAAGAGAGAAGTGGTAAACTTATATTTTGGCAGGTGGGGGGGCTAAGAGACTAAAAGGCTTAGAAAGTAGGAATAAAATAGGTAGGCAATGTGGTCCAGAGGTAGAGCTGCTGACTCTGACTGCAAGGGTATTGGGTTTGATCACAGCTCAGGGACAGAGTGTAGAAAAGTTTAGTTTTTAATTCAGAAAAGGAGGGAGGGAGGGTTAAGAGTATGAAAGTAGAGGAAGTTGTTGGCCTGGTTCATTGGCTTAGCGGATAGTCAGTAGAATTTGGACAGAAAGGTACCAGGTTTGATGCTAGCAGGTGCTTAGAGATAGGCTGGTGGAGAAGTGAGAAAAGTAGGTGGTAGAAGGATTCAAAGGGAACTGCAGTGACCTCTAGTGGGTCAGCTTTGAAATAGTAGCTAGGAGGGGTATAGAGTTGAAAAGAGCAGCTAGAGTGGAGAGTGCAGTGACCCCTAGTGGTTGGTGTCTATAACCTGCAAATGGGAAAGTGGACACTTAGTAAAAAGGAGGGTAGGTCACGTGATGTGACATGTGACCTGCCAGCAGCAATAAATGGAGCGCTGACCCTGGGTAGGTGGGAAGTGCCTCACAACAGTCAGGCTGTAGTGCAGGACACTTTACCTCTTACAGGCTCTGGCAATCCCCGAATTCAGTCTCCGCTGCTGGGCTGAGTTCACTACTATTGCGTGCCCTACAGTTTCTAAAGCAATGAATTGGAAAGAGCTACTACAAGGAGGAGACAATGATGTTTCAGATGAAATAGTGAATTTTATCACCCAATTCAACCCCCTAGCACCTAAAATAGGGAAGATGATATGAAAACACTGGGGAATTTTGCAATCAGATGACCGCCTACAACACTTGTCAGGTTTGACACCATGAATCACTTTCCACCGAGGGACAAACCTGGCAGGTTTCCTGCTGCACACCTTCCTGCCCCCTATGGAGATGCAGAGAATGTGGCTTCTGAAGCCACACAGTGGCAACTTTTGTTGTGGCCACTGTATCCACTGTTCGAACACATACAATACATGTACATTCAACCACCCCAGGATCTGGATGTAAATTTCATATCAATGCTTTTGTTAACTGCAGCACCACAGGAGTGGTGTACCTGCTCACATGCCCTTGTGGTATGTCATATGTGGGGCACACAAAAAGAGCACTGAAATCTAGAATAGGGGAGCACAAAGGCACAATTCATAATAAAAACTTTGACTATGCTGTTGGCAGACACTATGAAGAAGCTGGCCATGGCTTGCCGGCATCCCTGAAATTTGTGGGAGTGGAACAGGTGGAGATGAACCCCAATGGAGATGACTTTGGCAGCAAGCTTCTCCACAGATAAGAATATTGGGTATTCACTTTAAATACCTTGGCTCCTTATGGATTACATGAGGACATTCCTTTAGACAGTTACCTTTAACCCCCCCCACCCACCAGCACTAATAACTTTTTTCCATGCATTGGGTTACAAGTGTACAGACCCAAAGAAATCTTGCTTGAATACTTGGGCATGACTTGCCAGCTCTTCCCAGAGTATTTTTACATCCAATGGCATGATCTTTTGGATTTACATCAAAAAAGTTGATCATGAAATCATGGACTTTAGATTTACAAATGCAGAACTGCTGTTTCAAGTGCTTAGCGCACACATGAACATACAAAATTTGCCAGCAAATAAAGGCCTAGTGATCTACCAAGTCTGCTTGAATGTGCAGTTAGCACCCCTTATTCTGCAGATGCCCCTCCCTCCCATCCTCCCTCTTGCCCTGTCCTAGCCCCTTTTGAAGCAGCCCACTGTTCTACTTGATACCACTTCCACTGGTAACGCATTCCACCCAGCTACCACCCACTCTTTAAAAAAGTGTCTCCTCATCTCCCTCCTGAACCTTCCTCCCTCCAGTCTCATATCATGGCCCTGAGTGTCCCTCCCTTCCCTTACTTTGAACAACCCCTCAGTACCTGTGTTGTTTATTCCATTCATGTACTTGAAGGTTTCAATCATAGTTTCCCTGTCCTTCCTCTCCTCCAGCGAGTACATGTTCCACTCCCTCAGCCTCCTCTCGTATGGTAAGTCCCCCAGCCCCTGGATCATCTTCGTCACCTTGCACTGCACCCCATCCAGTAACTTAATGTTCCTCTTCAGATATTGGCACCAGTACTGCATGTAGTACTCCAGGTGTGATCTAACTAATGATCTATACAGTGACAGAATCACCTCCCCGCTCCTCGGGTATATACCCCTTGCAATGCAATCCAGCATTTTGTTGACTTTTGCAGTTGCCTTCCTACCTTGTACTGAGTTGTTCATTGACCTCATAATGAGCACCCCCTGATCCATCTCCTCCTCAGTCTTGGCTAGCTGCACTTCCCCCAGCTGGTAACTCCTCCTTGTTTTTTTGACCCATAATGCAGCACCTTACACGTTTTGGCATTGAACCTCAGTTGCCAGGTGTCCAGATCATCCTGCAAACCCTACCATCCCCCTAGGTCATCCACTGCTGCTCCCATCTTGGTGTCATCAGCAAACAGACTGGTCTTGCTCTTGTTGCCTAATTATATGTCTGCAATGAATATCCCAAGCAACACTAATCCCAACATCAAGCCCTGTGGAACACTGCTCATCAGTACCCTTGGGGATGAGAGCTCCTCACCAACCACCACCCTCTGTTGCCTTCCCTGAATCCAGTTCCCTACCCATCTCACCAGCTTCACACCCTCCCCTGTGCCTTCTAACTTACTTCCCAGCCTCCCATGTGGCACTGAGTTGAATGCCTTACTGAAGTCCAGGTACAGGATAGCCACTGCATGGCCCCCATCCAATTGCCAAGTTACCCAGTCATAGAACTCCACCAGGCTGGTTTGGCAGAATCTACCACTTATGAAGCCATGCTGTCTGCTGTTATGTGGCCCTTTGGCCTCCAGGAGGGCCACCAACCTCTCCTTCAGAATAGTCTCCATCAGCTTACCCACAATGTCTGTAGTCCCCCCCACACACACCCCAACTTCTCTTTAGTAAGACATTTAATATTAGATAATTTATAGATCTTCTACAACTGCATAACATTCCATTCTGTAACATTTGACCTTGCACACAACTAGAGTTTCAAGGATGTTTTCTTATCTCTGTCTGGTTGTGTTTCTCATCTAATTATTCCTCTAATCTGTCCCATTCATGGGCTAATTACTGTACTTGGATGAATTGAGTTTCTGAATGGACCTTGGTCACTCAGGGGTCCGCTAGGGGAGGGAGGATTGAAAATCCCATGGATGGCTCTCTAGGGAAGTGGGGGCACAGACAGTGTTGCCCTGTGGGACTGCTGTGGTGCTCTAGCATAAGATGGGTGCTGGGTGGAAGCTGAGCAAAGTGGTTGTGTGAAAATAATTTTTTTTTTTTAATTTTTTTTTTGTTATTAAACATCTTTATTAATTTCCACAAAAAAACACCTCAATACAGATACATAGTTGAGAGTGCGAAATGGAGGAATATAAAACAACCAGACACTAACTCACCCATTCATCGGAAAAATAAAATCCCTCCCTCCCCCCATCCCTCCCAAGGCTACACGCATAAGCACACCCTAACTTGCCAGCCCTGAAGTGTTCTGAGGGCCAGGCCTCCACGCCATAAGGAGCGTTTCAAAAGAACTCCAAAGCGCCGTGTATGCTTTCAATCTATTCTGCATATAAGCGATATGTTTTTCTAATTGTACTGCCAAGGTACATTCTCGGTACCACTCCAACAAGGAGGGAGCTTTATCACTGGTCCAATGCCTTAAGATTACCAATTTAGCCATAACGGATAAAAGCGACATTTGGGCCTTTTTAGCCTTGAAGTGCCAACTGGAAAAGTCTCATCAGACATACCTCAGGGTAAACAAGTTTGTTAAGCCAAGGATAGGGTCTAAGAGATTGTTGATAGCCCACCAAAGGACCTGAATTGAAGGCATGACCATACCATGTGATATAAAGTACCATCTTCCTTCTACACCTCATACAAAGAGATGTATCCTTTGCTCTATATTTGCACAATTGGGATGGGATAAGTATAAGTGGTGCATTAAGTTAAAATGTACCATCCTCAACCGGTCTTGTTTTACATATTTATACATTGTAAGCCACAACTTCTTCCAGAGATCGGGTGCCTCAGATATTCCTAGCTCCCTTGTCCAATAGAAGCATACTCCTAGAGGAAGTCTGTGGTCCCATTCCTGAAGTGTTTTGTATACCTTAGAGACTGAATTTGGTTGAGAGGCTATGGTGAAAAGTATATCGGCATCTCGGTCCCCATAATCAACTAGAGTCCTCTGAGAAAAAATAGATGTTAGGGCCTTACTAATTTGTAGCCACTTAAAGAGGTCCTGATCCACAGCCCCGAAAACATTCACCAACTGATAAAAGACCCGAGACCCCATTCACCCAAAAACTGAGATTCTAAGGTGGCTTACCTGGGGCCAAAATGTGTGGACAGGGTTCTTACCCCCAACCCTGATGTGAGATTCTCAAAATGGGTTGGTTGATGGATAGATACCATTTAACTTCTGAGGTAGTTTTGCAACTGCTGAAAGGCCTTTAACGACATACCATAGGGTTATTTTTCAATGGTTTGGGTATAGCCGATGGAGAGGCATATAACAGGGCCCATAGAGAGCAGCTCACCCTCTTCGCCAACCCTCACTGTATGTCAACCCATAAGGGCAAGTAAGCCGATTGCGCGCCCCTTGCACTCCAATAGACCAACTTGCCTATGTGCTGCGCGACATAATATAGAAAGAGAGAGGGAGCAGCTAGTCCTCCCTTTAATTTCAGGGCTGTTAATTTAATATAGGACCAGTGTGCCCTTTTCCCCTTCCAAATAAATAAATTAAACGCCCTCTGTAAGTTGGTAAACCACGTCTTCAGGAGGTATACGCCGAGCATACCCAAGGGGTATAATAATCTGGGCAGAATGTTCATTTTTATGACATTCAGCCTACCCCAAAGTGACAAAGAGAGCAGTCTCCACCTATCCATATCCCCAGAAATGGTTTTAACTAGACTACTCAGGTTATTTTTGATCATGTGATTCAGTCCAGTGCTAATGTTTATCCCAGATACGTAGCTTTACTTTACCTCCCAACATAAGCCAAACGATGATAAATCAGCCTTCCTAACGTTGGTATTTAAGGGGAGAATCTTCGTTTTTGTGCGATTTAACTTGTAGTAAGATATTTTGGAAAAGGAATCTATTTCCTCCAAGGTAGCTGGAACCGAGGTCTCCGGATCTTCAACATGTAATAGTATATCATCTGCGTATACCGAATACATGTATCTGGCATCCCCCACCTGTATACCCTTAATCAAACAGTTTCTAGCCAATCTATGTAATAGAGGCTCTAGGTATAGGTTAAATAGTAACGGGGATAAGGGACAACCTTGCCTCGTGCCTCGCTCCAGCTTTACTACCGGCGACATAAGCCCATTACATTTTACTCTAGCAGAAGGGAAAGAATATAGGATTTGGACCCATCTCAGGAACACATCGGGTAAACCTAAAGGCAGACAGGGTCATAAACAAATAATCCCAGCATACCCTATCAAATGCCTTTTCGGCATCTAATGAAATAAGTATTGCTGGGATCTTGGCGTCATAACAACAGTAATCAGGTGCAATAACTTCCTCATATGATCTTGGGATGATCTCCCCTCATAAAACCCACTTGTTCCTACTAACCAACTTGTCCATAACATTGGACAACCTGTTATCCAAGATTTTGCTAGAATTTTGATGTCCAGATTTAGAAGGAGATAGGCCGATAACTATCCATACCAAGAGGGTCCTTCCCTGTTTTAAAATGAAAGAAATCGTCCGCTCAGGAAACTAGGCTCTGATAACCCATTATCAAACCAGTACTGAAAGATCTCCTTTAGAATTGGGGATATTAGCAAACAGCAAGCTTTGTAAAAATTACTAGGGAACCCATCTGGGCCAGGGGACCTGTCTAGATGCATTTGTTGGATGGCCTGCTGGATATCTAAAACCATTATTGGAGCACTCAGAAAAGCTGCATCGCCCTCCGTTATTTTAGGCAACTCCACGGATCTGAGAAATAGCCTAATGTCATCCGCCGAAGGTTTACACTCTGGGTCAACCGCATATAACTCCTGAAAATACAAGCCAAATGCATTCGCCATTTCCCCTGGGTCCGTGCAAACCTGCTCCCCATGTCCCTTACGTTATGAACTGGGAAGAATCTAGTTGACGGATGCGCATACCGAGCAATTTCCCCTCTCTCTCCCCTACATCTAGATATTGAAGCCTAGTCCTCAAAAGGGCCAGCTCCGCCTTCTGAGATATTAGACTCGCATATTGGGCCTGCAACTGATGAAGCCTAGCCCAATCTGCCACAGTCGAGACACGGGATAAGTTACTTTCTTCCATCCTAATCGAACCTAGCAGGGAACCCAATTGCGCCTGCTGCCTACGTTTCTTATTAGAGGCCATTTTAATCAGTTCTCCCCTCAGGGAGCACTTTAAAGCAGCCCAACTTAGGTCCTTACGATCCACTGAGCCTTGGTTACTTTCCAGGAAGTCCTTGATGAAGTCCAGAATGTGCATCAGCGAGGATTCCTCCTTCAACATCTGGCAATTTAACCTCCATTATGGAGACTGCCTAGGCCCCATGGCTAACCGGTATTCCAGACTGACTGGTGCATGATCAGATATTACTCTGGTAGTTATCTCAGCCTGTGTTACCCCAGGTATTGCAAGCGAGCTAACTAAAATATAGTCTATTCGAGAGTATGTCTTGTGTGCGGCAGAGAAAAAGGTGTATTGACGTGAGATAGGATTAATTACCAGCCAAACATCAACCAGGGCGGCCTTACTGATGAGATCCTTCAACGCCCTTTGTGCAGGCATTAAACCTCGCCTCTCTTTACATGATCTATCCAGATCATTCTGAAGAACTAGATTCCAATCCCCTCCTAAGACCGTAAACTTCTCGGGGTTGGATACTACCATATTTAGTAATCTCAAGAAAAAGGCTGGGGAATCACAATTGGGGTCGTATACTGAGCCCAATAATATCGGGTGAGACTCTAGCAAACCATGCGTATAATATATATCGACCCTCCGGTCCCAAAACTCTTCCACCAATTTGAAAGGAATATTTCTAGCTATAAGGATAACAACCCTCCCTATTCGTGGATACCCCAGCCCCAAAACTTGTCCTACCCATGCCCTCCTGAAGTAATGAATATCACTCCTCTTCAGGTGTGTCTCTTCAGAAAGGCAATTTGTGCTCCTAATTGACGAAGGTGCCTTAATATAATTTGTCTCTTGACCCTATCCTTGGCTCCTTTAACATTCCAACTAATTAATTTATACGAATTGCTCATTATGCCCGACCATCAAGCTCAATAGTTGGTGCAAAGAGAAAGTTACAATCAATCGTGTTACAGCACAATTTAGGCACATACAAACCCCCTGGCTTAGGAAGACCATAATAAATCCAGACAATGTGTAACCTTGGAACCCCACCCTCTTTCCCTGGAGTCTAAACGACTCATAGTGACCTACGACCCAAACACCCCAAATACCCACACTAATATCCCCAACTGAAGCCCCCGCCCCACAAACACACATGCCCCAGTTCCAAAAGAAACTGTTCTCCTAAATATTCAGCCCACGTGATTCACTACTAAGCAGCCCAAACTACCAACCCCACCCCCGGAGCCCGCCCCACCCATGATCATTGCAAAACTACTCTCTAACAACAAACAAATTTTGTCAATAGAACATGATCCTGACTATATAAATGTAAATACCCGCCCAATATACTTGAGCTAACCCTAATCGCAAGAACAACTTAAGTCATTAACTATACACATCTCGGCCGCATTGATAATTCAAGGCCCTAAATTAGTAACCCTCAAGTAAATCATCGGTTCCTGGAAGAGAGTGAAAAAAAAAAAGGGGAGGGGAAGGAAGGGGAGGAAAAAAGAAAGAAACTCCTGCAGGTTTAGGCCCTGCCGATAAGTCTAATGTATATTAGGTAACTCAGTGTTCAAACGCCACCATATGAAAGTAACGTAGAGCCCATCAGGCCTCCATACAGTCACCACGGTGTCATTTAAGCCACATTATAAGGCCACTATTCTTTCCATTGTCAATATCCAAACATCCAAAGTGTGACCTCCCCCAGGAAACAATGGAACTGATATACATTGCATCATGCAAAATAAATCCATCTACCAAAGATGAGAAGGTTCGAAAAGTGGAACGAATCCAAACAATTCCCTCGACGTCAATTCCAGTAACCCAAAACGAGGGGGTTTACATATGTTGGAGCAGCAGAGATCGATCAGGTCAGTGTCCAAACGAAAAGTGGATAACCCGGGTCAACTCTGTCCATTTCTAGGATTTCCATCCTAAGCAACTCCATATTATTTTGCACAGACTAAGACGACTACCAATAATCAGTAGCCACATGGCTAGTAATCGCCACTGAATTTCTGAGATAGCATTCCCCAGTTGATTCTCACAGATGGCACAGCCCACGTGTCCAAAATTGCCCTCTGGACCCTCGAGACAGACAGCTATATCTGCACTCACAGCCCCTCAGCCGAGAAATCCTCCAGCACAGAATCATTTGTATAGGTCTGGGAAGATAACCTTCAGCTCCTGTGTAGCCTGCGCTGGAGAGTCGAATGACAACCATTTGTCCACATGCTTTACCATCAATATGGCAGGGTACTTAACCCTGAATGGCTTGGAAGCCGCCACCAATTTAGAAATGACCGGGTGCAGCTCTTGTCTACGAACTCTCACCGAGTATGACAGGTCCCATGTGACGTGAATCTTCTTACCTTCCCATGACAACTCCTTTGCCTCCCTCGCCTTAGAGAAACATGCTCGTCAGAAAATTCAAAAATTTCAAAATTATTGGCCTTGTGGCTGACCCTGGTCGAGGCATGAGTTTGTGGTGGGCTCTCTCGATGATATACTCCCCCACTCCTGAGGAGCACCAGCTATTTTGCAGCAGAGTTTCTGTAAGAAAGTGATTATAACATTTCCTTCTTCCTTTTCTGGCAATCCGATAATAACCAGGTTATTCCTTCTACTGGCCTTCCAAGTCCTCCAGCTTCTCTTCTAACTTTTTATTCTGTGCCTCATGTTAATAAACTCAGACTCACCTTTCCTGTTTCTTCTCCATTGAAATAATCTTAACTTCCGAGTCCCCAACTCTCCTGGATAGTACCGCCACAGCGCCTTTAATATCATGCAGATCCTCGGAGATTGACTTCGATGGCCGTCTGGAGGGGTTGCATAATCTCCAAAAACCTGGCTTCTGATAGGGCAGCCTCTGGTGTGGGCATCTTCAGAACGCTAGCTGCCTGCTGCTTGGCCCGCTTTGCGGCCTTCTCTTTCTCGGGCGTCCGGGAAGGGGAGTGCCTCGGGGGTGCTTTTTTCATAAAAGCATCCATCAAATCGGTGGTCACTAAAGCCGGGGAGAATTGCCATGTACTTCGCACAGCTGGGATGGGTTTAAAATCTTAAATGCCGCAATTACCGACTGAAATCGGGAGAATGAACTCGGAGCTCCGGGAGGCGAATGTCTCCGTCTAGGCTGCCATCACGTGACCCCGTGTGAAAATAATTTGATGAAATTATTTTAAAAGAGCAATAAAAGCAGGCAGCCTTTTTAATTTGTGAAATAAATAATTTCAAGTGATACGGGGCAGCAAAATGATGAATGCAGTAAATGCAGTCACCTAAAAAATTGTATCTGCAAAATGCAGGGGCAATGGGGGAACTGGGAAGCAAGAAGATTTTGGAAAGTTTGATTTTGTAGGCTGTATGAAAAAGCGGAGTGTTGAGAGGTTAACTGTGCAAGGCAAGGCAAGGCAATGTTTATTTCTTTTTTGCCCATTCCTGGAGTCTCTGGGCACCTAACATGAAATTATAAAGGGAATAAAACATACACAAATACATATAAAACACAGTAGAACACTAAGACAGCTACAAAATCAATAAATAACTCAATTCAGCAGTCTATATATTCAGCAAGTCTATATATTCAGCAGTCTATATATCATATTTAAAAAACTATGTTTGGGAATGCTAGTGAGAAGAGATGGATCTTGACGTGGCACTTAAACACCTCGACTGAAGAGGCCTCCCTGATAGCTGGAGGAAACAAATTCCATAGGACGGGGACAGCGATGCTAAAAGCCCCATTGCCGGCGGTTTTAAGTCCCATCCTAGGAATCACTAGTAGGCCCATAGAGGAGGAACGGAGGGATCAGACTGGGGCAGCAGGTGTTAGGAGATCAGACAGATAGCCAGGGCCAAGTCTGTGTAGGGCCTTATAGGTGAGTAGACCCACCTTGAAGATAACCCTCCACCTGTCTGGCAGCCAGAGCAGTTCATGCAGCACCGGAGTTACATGACAGCACCTCGAAAGGCCTATCAGCAATCTGGCAACTGTGTTCTGCACCAGCTGCAGTTGGTGGAGGGTACCTCCCGAGATGCTGAAGTAAAGGGCATTATAGTAATCAAGCCTGGATGTTATAAAGGCATGGACTAGAGTGGGCAGATCCTTGGGTGGAACTAGGGGTCTGATCCTGGAGATATTCCTCAAGTGGTAAAAAAAACATTTTGGATGACTGATGGCACCTGAAATTCAAATGTCAGTCCGTCATCCAGGAACACACCAAGATCTCGCACCCTAGAGGAAGCCATTAACAGTGTTGGCCCCAGGAAAAGTCTAGTTGCCACACCGGATGCATTCCTATTACTCCTTCGGCCAGATCCCACAACTAGAACCTCCATCTTGTTGTGGTTCAGTTGCAGCCAGGTGGAGGACATCCAGTTATTGAAATCAGCCAGGCAGATGTTAAGCACATCGCAGAGCAGGTGCAGTGCACCCAGTTTTACAACTTCATTCTTATGAAGTCATAACATGAAAAGCAAGTTATTAGCACTCATGGGGCTTTAATTTACCATGGGATTATTATAGCTGTGTTTTTGTTCAGCATCCTAGCTGTTTCTAAGATACATGATAATAATATGTATTAAAACACACAAGAAGAACAAAAGTTATATCTGGTTTAGAAAAAGTTAATGTATTTATATTATATTAAAAGTGTGTGCATTAAAAACTGTAGGAAGGAAGCATCCGGGAAATACACAGGTTAACTTTATGAAGAGAAACAGTCAGCAAAAAGCAGACTTAAGAGACTATATTACTGTTTTCATGGGTGTAACTCATAGTTGTACCCAAGTAATGGAAAGTTAAACAGGATGAAAACAAGCTGCTGGACATGTTCAGGGTCTTCTGTTGAATGATGAGGCTCAACAACATCCCCAGCTGTGCTTAACTTCCTCTTGGATGGCACACTCTTAGGGGGGCAATTGTATGTATTCTATCTCAGAGGCAATTGTGCCAAGTGAGGGGATAAATGCATCTTCTGTTCCCAGTAGCCTAATGAGTCAACCTGAAATGGCACAAGAGACTCAACAAAATAAATGTTCAATATATTTTCCACAGAAAAAGGCTGTGATTGTGTCCTCTTCTATTGCTCTTGATGTAAGGTTGTGCTGATCCATGCCAACTCATCAGTGTTACTGTCAGTAACAGGTATTTCTTTCCCATCTCCACTAGTGGAACCAAACCTACCAGTTGGAATTCATTTCTCTCTGACCTTCTGTGCTAGCTGTGTGTTCCTGCATGCAACCAGCCAGCTCATCACACAGCCCTTGTTGAAAATGAATCACTATGTGGCTATCCATAGCCATGTGAAGGATCTCACATTTAAACCAGGATGCAGCATGGTTGCAAAAATATGGCTGTGACAAGCCAGCACGTTCACAAACCTTGCATCCAGTTCAACTTGCAGCTGCCCAACGAGCATAGTTGCTGCATCTGGAATCTCCCTGTCTTCCTGTACATATCTCTCCATGGATGCTTTCAGTATATGCACTGTTGTGATCACTTGAGTCAGAGGTGCAGTGGGCTCACTTAGATCATGGGTGCTCCTCTCAAATGGCCCATGTACTCTCACCATGATGTCAACCAGTGACCACTCATGGTGGCCTAGGACTGCTCCAATGTTGCACTTCACTGCCGTGTCATGAAGTGCCCTTTTCTGTTCTAGTGGTCTATACAGCATCAGGTATGAAGAATTCTTTCTGGCACTGACATCATATATCAAGCAATGTTGAAACAGACCAAGGTGTTGCTACATTTATTTTAGTTGGTTAGCTGCTTTTATAGAGAGATGAAAGTGAGCACAGATGAAACATGCTTGGAGAGAGACGTGTTAGCCTCAATACTGTGACATAGTACAGATGTGACCACTGGGGTTAGGGTGTGGGTAAAGCAACAAATACTGACAAAATTTCCATCAGCCACTGCTTTCGACATATTTGCCCCATTATCTGTGATGAAAAAGACTTGTAGATTGGTACCAGCTACCCATGACTGCAGCATGTCTTGAATAAATGCCAGGATGTTTAGTAATGGGTGGTCTTTCACAATTAGCTAAACATTTAGAAGAGCAGATCTGAGTTGACTGCTTGATTGTTGAGGGATGAAGGGAGAACCAGCAACAGAGGGAGAGGGAGAGGAGGAGGAGGAATCCGCTATAGCAGAGATAGGCTTTTACAGTATGCAGGGGTCACGTGATGGCTGCCTAGGAGAGAGTTGTGTCTCCTCACTACTCCTTGCCACTCTCACTCAAATTAAATCTTTTTTGGTCACGAAATGCTCTTTATTAGAAAGTAGAAGCTCAATTGCACTGCAGAGAATCTGAAAATATAACATTTATCTGTTGGAAATGAATGCAGAGATGAGGAACCTGCCGCCACACCACACACCACCACCAATACCAGAGAGAGACAAGGTCTCCAAAAGGCCCAAACACCAGGCCACAGGTATGACTAAGCCCTCGGCTGCAAGTACAGTGTTAACAGAAGAATGCTTTTTGGAAACCATGCAGTTGATGCAGGAGACAATCTCCGCAATATCAGGAGATCTGCAAAAGTTGTATTATTTGGTGGATTCCCTTGCTTCCAGAGTGAGTGACTTGGAAGCCAGGCTGGTCTCGGTAGAAAACTGGAAGGGAAAAAGAGACCCAGACATGATGGCCATGCACCACAAGATTTGCCGTTTAGAGGACAAGCTGGAAGATCTTGAAAGACGTAGTCAGAGCAGCAATTTAATTCTGTTTGGGCTACCAGAAAAAGAAGAGGGGAATAATCCTGTGATTTTCATCCAGAAACTGTGTGAACAACTAGCAGGCCCGTCTCCTAACAATGCTATACATGTTGTAGAGTGGGTGCACTGTTTGCTGCACCCCCCCTTCACCTCCAGGATCTCCCCCATGACCCCTTATCTTTAAACTCTTTTATTTTCAAGACAAGCAACATACTCACCAAAACGAGGAATCTTAAGGAGTTAAGCAGGGAAGGTCACCGTTTGAGACTGGCACAGGATCTATCACAGTCTGTGTGAACCAAAAGGCAGGAACTGCATCCCACTGTGTCTAAACTGATCGCTGCAGGGAAGCCTTACAGAGATAGATACCCTGCTGTCCTACAAATTAAACATGCTGACCAGTGGAAATTCTTTGAGACTCCGTGCAAGCAGCCTCAGAGCTCAAGATCCTACTTCCAGATCTTTTCAAGTGAAGCCTACTCTGTGTCTTGCCCTTGCGATTGCTGACTGAGTTTAAGGATGATGCAGTAAGTGATACCTTGTGATTTGTTTACTGGACTTTTTGCTGGGTATGGTGTCTAGAATTGGCATCGTAGCTCCCCTGTCAATAACTATACTTGGTGAGATGGTTTGTGCGCTAAAGAAGTGACTGTGAATCGCACTGGCTGTTTAAACCCTCATGATCTTAACCCCCTCCCAGCTTCATCAGATTTGGGGACAAATTGCTGAGCATCTCAAGGTAGATCCCAGTCCCTCTCTAACTGCTCCCCAATGGACACTGTGCTACACTTCATAGGCAGATCAGGAGTTTTCTTTGTGTGCATCAAGTTACAGCATATCTTTGCCCCTGGGCTCTGCTGTATCTATCCAAAGATGTACGAAGGTTTGATCTGGCTTTCCAGCCCATAACTGACCAAAAGATGGACTGAACCAGTTTATGGTGTACTGCTCCAATTAAATGCTTCACCGGACTATGGCCCTGAACTTTATTAACTGCACATAACTCCAAAGGCCTAATACCACATCGATCTACTGTCAAGTTCATGAAGGCGGAAGGATTAAAAAATGATTCAGATGCCTGTGGCTATACTTCTTCCATCTTAAACAGCTTCTGAAAATCTAGGTTACTTCCTTCAAAGTTGCTTACAAGAAGTTACTTTATTAAGTTGGTACTTTGTAGATCATGAACAACGGTGAAAGAATTAGGCGTTTAGCAATTTATACTTTTTTTTCTAGTAATTATCTTAAATTCTGTGGTTACCTGCACTAGTATAACCTAGCATACAATTACAAGGTTAATTGAATTATTTGTTAAAATTGTTGTCGAACAAATGTGGGGTGGCGGGGAGGAGGGGGGATTGAGGACAATGGTTCTCAAGTGGGTGGTTGGGAAGAGTAATCACTTGACGTGGTGTAATTGATAGTGCAGTTATCAGAACCTGGGTTAGCTACATCTAGTTTTAAAGGTTCGATGGTTTATTGTGGGAAGTTTAGGGAATGTGGGTGAGGGAGTTGGGGATTTTGGGCCTCTGGATCATGGTTTGATTTCTTGGGGAGTACGAAGGGGAGAGGGAAGGGTGGAAGGGGTTGTGATGTCTATGACCATGTAGTATATTGTAGTATTTTGCAGAGAGTATGGTCTACAAAGTGAATAAACCTGTTTTTTTTTCTCCACTCTATATTTAGAACTCCCATTTCCAATGATTGGGCCCTATAATTTCTTTAGTTGGAACATCAAAGGTGCCCAGGATAAGCTTAAGCGTGTAATGATTCTTCGTCACCTCCAACAACTTCGGGTAGGAATAGTATATTTGCAGGAGACCCATCTATGCAGGGAGGAGCTATCCCTCTTTAGACAGAGTTGGGTAGGGTAAGTTTTAAGTTCTGGTATTTCCTCCTAATGAGGGGGAACTATAATTCTGATTGCCAAGTCTGTCCCTTTTAGCCTGACAAAAGAATGGTGGGTCCCCTCAGAGCATTATATCATTGTCCAGGGCATATTGGATACTTTCCCAGTCATTCTGGGATCAATATATGGCCAAAACACTGATTCACCACAATTTTTCTCTCAATGTATCCCCCTACTGACCTCTGACCCTCCTCTACTCACTACAGTGGGTGGAGACTGGAATTTGGCTCCCCAGTCAGATCTTAACTGGTCGGATACCAAAAAAAGTCAGTTTGTCCCTGGCCCAGAGGGCCCTTCATGATTTAATGAATGGGATGGGAACGATAGATGTATGGCATATCCTTAACTCCATGGCTAGACAGTACACCCTCTACTCCCCACCTCACAATACCCTATCCAAGATTGACTACTTCCAAGTAAGTGCATTTTGTTTGCCAGACATACTAGCATCAGATATCCACCCAAGAGTGTTCTTGGACCACTCACCTATCAGTGTCTCCTATTTAATTGGGTCAGGGGTAAGTTGAGATACCCTATGGTGTCTCAATGCACAACCGTTACAAGCACCTGACTCCCTATTCCATATACAAGATTTCATCTCCTCTTTCTTGGTCTCTAACATGGGTATGGTGGACAGAGAGAGTAAAATCTGGGTGGTACTTAAATGCACCCTAAGAAGTGAGTTTATTTGTCTCTTAGTTGTCCAGGCCCATAAGAGCAAAGTGCAACTTGAAACACTGTTGAATGACATCTGCCGCTTGGAACATTCTCTGACTTGCTCTTTTCCAAACTCAGAATCGGCCAAACTACACCTATTGAAAACCCAATACACAGATATTTTGGCACAAAAAGCTGAACTTGCCTTGCATCATACTAAACTTAAATATTTAGAAAATGGGGAAAAGGCTGGGAAGCTTCTGGCTCTCAGCTTGCGATAGGCTGAAACAGTCAAGTTTATCTTAGGGCTGCAGCTTGATCCAGATGCCACAGTTATAACTTTATTCTATCGACAAGTCACTAGACCCCCCTCCCTGCAGATTCAATTTCAGCTTATTTAGATTCTACCCAACACTACCCCCCTCTACCCTATCACACCTGGATGCACCAATTACACTAACTGAAGTGGAAAAAGTGATTGGTCAAATGCTTCCCAACAAGGCACCAGGGCCGGACGTTCTAACCAATAACCTTTATAAGGCTTGCATTCACCAGCTGGCACCCCTCCTAGTGGATGTATTTAATTCTTGGTTTGCTGAGGGAATTGGGGACCCAACCTTTTTGGAAGCATTGATTACGCTTATCACAAAGCATGACAAAGACCCCATCCAGGCCGAAAGCTATAAACTGATATCCTTATTAAATTCGGATGTGAAAATCCTTTCCAAAATCCTAACCACTCGTTTGGCTTCAGTAATGGGGGCAGCTATTGGTCAGGAGCAAGTCGGTTTCATGTCAGGTCGATTCTCAGGAGATCATAAGGAAGCTCCTTCATTTGCTCTCGGTGTCCTGGGAGTCCAGGGTCCCAGTAGCTCTGGTCTCCCTGAACACTGAAAAAACTTTTGACCAAGTTTCATGGGATTTCTTGTTTGTATCATTATGATGATTTGGCATTCCTGTAGACTTTATTAAGTGGGTCCAGTTGTACTCCTCCCCCTCGGTGATGGTCTGGTGTAATGGCTGTTTATCTAACCCCTTCCCCTTGCAACAGGGTACTAGACAGGGATGCCCACTCTCCACCCTTCTTTTCAATTTCTACCTAGAACTGATGTCATGAAAGTTGACTAATACACTAACCCTTCAGGGCATCCAAGTGGGGGATCAGAGGTACACCCTCTCAGCCTACACAGATGACCTGCTCCTCTATTTGGAAAACCCTCAAGTATCCCTCCCCTTTTTGCTACAGAAGATTGATACTTTCTCCAGGGCCTCCTTTTACAACCTGAATTCTCCAAGAACAAATTATTCACACTAAACAGTAGAGTTATTAAAGTGGATATCCTTGAATTGGGTTTAGCACGGGAACCTAGAGCTGTGATGTACTTGGGAATTAGAATTTCCCACTCTGTTCCAAATATGATTAAAGAAAACTTAACCAGGTTACTACATACTCAATAAATTAGTTTTGGATAGATGGTGAGCAATTCCCTTATCCCTATGGGGTCGGATTAGCATCCTTAAGATGAATGTTTTACCCCATCTTTTATACCCACTGGACATGTTAGGTTTTTTTCTCCCTAAGAGCTGGTTTAACCACCTCCAAAGGATGTTTAACATATTCCTTTGGAACAACGCAAGTGTCTGTAGATCCTATAGTAAACTCACTGCTCCCAAATTACGCAGAGGTTTATCCCTCCCTTCTATATTTCTGTATTATGGAGCCCAGCATGCTAGTAAACTACTTCACTGGGACAAGACGTGTACTCAAACTGACCCCGTTACATACACCCCCCTCTGGTTAGACATTGAAAGGGTACTAGCAGCCAGAACTGGTTGCTCTTTATCCAGTTTGATATACCTTCGGACTTCTCATCTTCCCCGACCTTTGAGTAACACACCCATAGGATGGTCCCTTAGGGCCTGGCATCAAATCCAGACATATTTGTCCTCATCTTGGATTAGATCCACTATCCAACCTATATTTAATAACCCCCACTTCCAAATAGGTCACCGTCCCATCCCACAAATCGTTTTTCCCCACTTACAGGACTGCACGTTTGTTGACCTAATCCAGGGAGAAGAAATAGTCTCCTTTCCCAATTTACAGGCCCATTTCCTGCTCAAGAACCAGGATCTTTTTAAGTTCCTGCATCTTAAAAATGCGTCCTGTCCTTTTTGGGACCTAAACTGTGGAGCACACCACCAATAGAGATATGGCCTTCATATCGGCTATAGCAAAGCAACTGCATGTGGTCTCTATGCTTTATAGGCACTTTCAATCCCTGGATACACCTCTCCCCTTGGGGATCTGCTACTACTGAGTCCAAGAACTTCTTATTCCAGATTATGGGGAGTTATTGAAAACCTTATGGTGTAATATAACTAAATGTATCAAACAAGATAGACTTCGCCTTGTACAATTTAACATAATGTATAATCTTTACTTTACCCCAGTAAAATTGCACAGAATAGGCAAATTCACATCTCCTTTATGTTCCTGGTGCAATGAGGCTACTGGATCTCTCTACCACCTGTTGTGAACATGTCCTAAAACTCAGTCATTTTGGAACTCCGTCCAACAAACTCTGTATCCACGTTTGGGTTTAGAGACTCTATTTACTCCCAAAAGTTGCTTAGTGTTGCTTCCCCCCTCCCCCGGTACTGCTTGTATTAGAAAAGCCCATCTGACCCTAATTGCTGCCGCTGCAAAACTGGTCATGTTGCAGCACTGGAAGAAGGACTCCCTTCCCACAGTTTTAGAGTGGTTTCGTGAGATTCTACTGGCCATCCAACTAGAAAAACATACTGCGGCCATGCAATACAGACCACACTCCTTCCGCAATACCTGGGAACCACTGCATACCTTGCTGTCCCTTTGGAGAACCTAGACTTATATGACATGCCAGGAGGGCCTTTTAGTTTCTCTTTGATATGGTCATAGACAGGGGGGTGGGTGCTAGGAGTAGGGGGGTGGGGGTGTTTTTTGAATGAATTATAATGGGGATTAATCTGTTTTAGCAAATGTTGTTACTATGAAATTGTTCTGGTTGATGTTTAACTATGTTCTGCTTTAATGTAATAAATTAAATAATAATAAAAGAGATACAGTATGCATGCATGGAGTTTGTACTGCTCTAGATGTCTGAGGTGCAGTGGAAAATTCCACTCACAGCCTCCGAGAGTAGTGTGGCAATTGCCATTCTCTCACCCTCATATATCTTTGGCATCACAGTGTGTGAAAATGTGGAATGTGATGACAGCTCATACCATGGCTGCAAGTACTACAGAAGTCTACGAAGGCCAGTGTCTTCCACAAGTGAAAAGGGTTGCAGATCCAGTGCCATCATTTCACCTATGTGTTGTTGGATGGGATGACTGGTACTTAGTTCTGGCCTGGAATGCTTCCTCTATTGGCACTGATCATGGATGGAGGGGATGTTCCACACTTGCCAGATGGCGTGCAGATAGCAGGGGGCTGGTGCCTGGTGGGCGTGCTGGAGGTGCTGAGGTACAGTAGATGGACTGGTAGCAGCAGGAGGCACAGCAGCATTTTTTTCAGAAGCAGAACATTATGTGCCATGGCCAGTGCCACCAGCACTACTGCCTGAATCATCACTAAGAGATAGGTCTGATAGAGCCAAAGGCACAGACCATGATAATTTAAAAACCTGTGGATGTTTTACCTTTAAGTGGTTTATCAAGGAGGTGGCTGTTAAAATGGCCAGAGATGTTCCTCCTACTGATAGTCATACTACACTGTGTGCACGCTACCTTTCTGTTATCTTCTTTTAGTGACATGAAATGCAACCATACCATGCTCTTACTGCTCCTGACACCACTCATGTGGCTAGTGCCACCTGTACCACTACAACTCTTTTGGTCTCCATTAGCCTTTCCTGATTGGACCTGCCTCTGTGGTTTTTCTTCATGCACCAGTGGTGCTCCTACACCTGCTCTTCCTGGCTGTTTAGGCTGGGATGGAGCATGCTGAACAAAGTGCTCAAGGGTTGCTTGCTGAGGTTTTAATAGTGGCAGGGTTGTGAAATGTCTCAAAACAGTTTCCTGACAGTGCTGACTAGGACTCCAGTTGCTCTGACTAGCTCAGTGGCACTGTACTAAGATGCTCTTATCTCCTTTTTAATGTTGCTTAGTGAAGAAACAATTAAAACAGACGTTATTTAAAATATTATTTCTTTATCAAGCCCCTGTTCACTAGCCTGCCTGCTTTGGCCCTCCACAGACCCAGTCTTTCCTGGGACTTACCCTAGCTCCAAATTTTACACCTGTGGTTTACCTCCATGGCAGGGCTCCTTCATCAGGGACTTTTGGGGGGTGCAGTCCCCTGAAGGCAACTCAAACCAGCATTTGTGGAGTGGTGTCGCAGTCGATGGTGTGAAGCTTGTGAACCAAGGAAGGGCATCATCCTGCCTGGTGAGGATGTTTTCTTTGTTGTCTCCCTGGCCTAAGTTGAATGTGCACAAGGAAGGACAAGGGAACATGCACAGAGCATGCATGGTGATCCAGCCTCTGACTTGTGTCTTCCTTCTCTGGTGCCCTTAGCTGCACCGCCACCTCTGAGTATCCAGGTGGCAGTGTTGCAGTGAGGTCAGCAACCCTCCCTCCCCAGAGGAGGAGAGCATCCCCTAGAATGCTCACTCCTTCTTCCCCCACTCAGCCCCCAATTACTTGAGCTCGTTCCCGAACTTGGGTCACCGGCATCATGAGCGGTAGTGCTACTGCTGCGCCAACAGGCTGGCAAAATAAACTTCTTTTAAGGGAGAATAGTGGGTATGGCCAAAACCAGAAAATGCTAATTACTCTTTTTTATTCTTACTGAGGGAAACTCACAGTGGGGCACCTACTTCGGCATAGCTTTATTACAATGGTATTGATCTTGTAAAGAGCTACTCCACTGCATAAGATCTTCTTGCTTTCCTTCCCTTCCCTTCTCCCCCAGTTTGAAGCAATTCCATGGTGCAAATATGGCCCTTCCACCCATAGACCCAGTGCATCTGGAACAAATTTTGCAGAAATGTGGCACTGCCACCCATGGTCCAGCTGCATGGAACAGGCAGGACACCAGCTAGGAGTGCATAGCTCCACTTGCTTTTCCTCTGCTGGTCGCCCAATGCTCTATTTTAGTGTCAGCTAACATTTGCTTATATTTACATTTAAAATGTAGTGTTCTTTACAATTACATGCTGCAGTTCACTATGGCAAATGACTGGCAGTCTGGTTACTGCTTTTCTTTTTTCCATTTCATACACCCATGCAACATATGCCTTTTGGCTAATAGTTTAGTTAAAGCCAATTATGCTGACAGGTTTGCAAAAGGTGTGGGTACAATCCAGCTTGCTCCCTCAATTTCTAGTAGAGGAATTTATTATTGTGCACAAAATGTGGGAATGAAATTCTGGCCTCTGAGGAAAGGTATCACTAGTAGTACAGAATGTGCAGAAGTCTCTTTGTTTCTTTGTTCTTGTTTTTTGAAGCTGAGCATAAGAGGTTGTTTGTCTCCGGACAGGAGAATGTGCTGCAAGAAGCCCTCGAGAAATAGATGTCTTTTCTTCACAATTTTCATCTTTTATTTGACATCCATTTACTTGCATCAAATAGCAACTGAATACAACTTAAGAGGACTTTGTTAATTCATTTAAATCCCATTTAGTACTCCAGTCTCCCAGACTGTATGTGTGCAAACCACCACAGCATATCACCAACTTCCAGTGTCTAGTAATGTTAAACATGACTGCATTTCCACATGTTGTCACTTTCATGATATTGTTGAGAGATGGAGAATAGATAGTTTTGATAATGGATAGTGAAAGCTTGTATTCAAATATACCACATGACGTTAGAGTGAAAGATATTGAGCATTTTGCTCCCTCACAGCATTCCTCCTGCATCTGGTAGAATTGGCCCTCACCAAAAACTATTTTTTGTTAAAAAAGGAATTATAGAAACAAGTGAAAGAATCAAAGATGGGCACAACTGTGCCCAGTTTTACCAACTTGTATGTGGGACTGTAGGAGGAGAAATTTACAAATATTGAAAACGTAAATCCGTGCTTCAAAAATCTGAAAATATTCAGGCGCTATATAAGGTGTTATTGTAATTTAGGGAGGGCCAAGGACTTCTCTTGACTTGTTTGTGGAATATACAGGTATTAACACTTGGGATAAAAACCTTAATGTTTACAAGGACACTCAATTCCTCATGTAGGCCATTTGGATGTATGCACAAAAATGTGCTGTCCTGATTCCTGGCTCATTTGGTTGTATGCACAGTGAATGTTGGTTGTGTACATATACTGTATGTTTCCTGATAGAAGCTCCCTAGGAGGTCATTTCCCCCTGTTTAGCAGGTATTAATATTTTCTAAATGTCCCTTTATCCCTTTGCTTTCTCACCCCTTCCCCCCACTATAAGGCAGCTTCCCATACTGTAATGCTCCCGATATGCAGAGCAATCCCCCGATCTCCTGATCTGCTTCCTCTCACCCTGCTGCTGCAGAGCTGAACCACCCCATATTGTAGTAGAGAGAAGTGAACTTACCACTTATCAGAGTGCTCCATGTTTTCAGTAAAGCCCATGGTCACACAAAGATGCAGTGGCTGTTACCGTTTGACATTTTTGCATCTGCTCTGTCACATCTGAGCAATTGTAAAGTGTAAACCATTTGGACACACTGAAATGTTACTTCCATGCTTGTTTCTAATTATTTTGGCTTGTTTCTGTTGATTAATAGCTAAAGACTAAATGGCAACGTGATTAAAAATCTGGGCAAGCATTAACTTAAAGACAAACATGGTATTGCTTTGTGGGTTTTGTGGGTAGGTTGTGGGTATAGACTTGTAATGAATGAGGATATAATTCCATTATGTCAAAAAGAAAGGAAATTGATTGCACAAACCTGCGTAATGCACCAGCTAGGGCTCAACTTAAAGTCACAGAAGTATGGAAATGTGGTCATGTTAGGGTTTTCAACCCTTACTCCCCACCGCCAGGCAGCAAAAGGAAAAGACTCCACAAGCAACCAGAGACAGCCATCATCAGCCAAGACAAACAACATACAACTGTTTTCAGATGACACAATTGTATTAGCACTGATGTGGTACCTTTGAATATATATATATATATATATATATATATATATATATATATACACATCATGTTACACTTTAAAAACATGCTCCATCAGTGCTGTTTAGAAATGTAACAGTCTGACTCAGATACCAAGGAATGAAGGGCTGTTACTGAAACACAAGAAGGAGAACATTGTATATCATTGTTGAGGTGACTATCTCTTCTGTCGAAGTACTTACTGTAAGTAAGGGGCAGTATATTACTTTGCAACACATATGATATAACCTATCACTTGTACTTGATGTTTGTAACATGAACTGTAAGTGAACATATAAATTGTGGTGTGCTAAAATTCTTGACACATATATCATGGTGAGACCTGAGTGTATGCCATAAAGTGGAACCATGTCACATATATGTGGATAAATGACACATTACATGATATTTTACAAAGGAAGAATTAATTCACACAATGTAATGTTCTTTACAGTATATCACATTCATTTCATATAAATCACTTCCCTGAATTTAATCAAATGCAGCTCAGAAGCATAGGGAGACAGTCAACCTCTAAGCTTGTGAATAGTGTGCTCTCATTAGGGAGCATTACAGGGGTGCATTACATCACAGCATCGGGGTGAGAGAACACCCAGTAAACTGTGTGTCTGGTACCTGTCATGCTATTATGTAAAACAGTCATAATATTGTAGTAACTTAGTGGTAGAAAAATTGTACCTTCTTTTGATTAATTGATTTAAGATAGAAAATACATCACAAACCTTTCTTATGCTAGTATTTTTATAGCAAATATAACAAGTAACAAATATAAGAAGTAACAATTTCACTGTGTGGTACAAAAAGTGAAACATTACTTTAGTACTAGTGTCAGATTAAATTTTTTTTACTGCCTTCAGTTTAATTTGAGTGACATAAGGGTCAACAAATTTTGAAGAGATTCATTTCATCATTTCATTTCTCAGCTGCAAAACATGCACATTGTTACAATTATCTCATGTGGCTGCTACGTGCTATAGGTACACTTCAAGTACTTCAAGTGCACATTTGTGTCATGAATAATACCATTTTTCATACACATGTAAATTCAGAGAACCCTCTGTCACCTGGTAACTGAGTCACTCTGTTACATTTCTAAACAGCTGTGATGGAGTATGGGTTTTTAAAGCGTAGTGTGCTGTATGCATACTGTATTTTTGAATGTACCACATCAGTGCTACTACAGTTTTGTGTCATCTGGAAACAGTTGTATGTTGTTTGTCTTACCTGATAATGGCTGTCTCTGACTGCTTATGTGGTCTTATCCGTTTGCTGCCTGTAGTGGTGGGGAGTTATGGTTGAGAACCCTAACACCACATTTTCATACTTTTATGGCTTTAAGTTGAGCCCTAACTGGTGCATTAATGCATTTTTTTGTAATAAGTATATAGAGAATATTGCATAGACCACTGTGTTTTATGAAGATTTTTTTGTACACCCTTGGTGTGTGATGACCCATAAACCTTGAGAGTGAAGAGTTGAAGGAATGCTGCTGTTGTGTGTGTGTAGGGGGGGGTAGGGTGGAAGGGGAGGGGCTGACTGGGAAAAGAACTGAATCATAAGACATGCTACAAAGTAGTTTCTGGAGAGGAGAAAATGGTGTGCGTGTGTGCATGTGTGTGTGTGTGTGTGTGTGTGTGTGTGTGTGTGTGTGTGTGTGTGTGTGTGTGTGTGTGTGTGCGTGTATGGAGGATGTGGTCTTACCTGTCTGAGATTTGTGTCTGTTTATCCTGATCACCAGACCACTGTGGATCAAACAGCCTACCAGTCCAGAGACAGAAGGATTCCTAGGTGCACTAGGAGAACATCCCCCTCCCAACTTTCATCTAGACAACAGGTAAGTAGTTTAACTTATTCATTTATTTATATAGCTAATTCATTTAGTATTTTAACTAGAGATGGGCAAAGTGACCCCAGTTCACTCTGCAAAGTGAATCATGAAGCGAAAGCGAATTTGTGGAATGCTCCGAAATGCAAAGCGGAGTACTTCACGTTATAATGGGTAATGTGAAGTCCATTGAAAAGAATGATTTTGCATTACTCTGACTTCTCAAAATCACTATTCTACCAATTCTTAGAGTGAAGTACATTGAATACAATGTACTTCGCCTTACTTTGCCTTGTTTTTAAGCTCCAAAGGTGAATTTTGCAGTGATTCATGGGATTTCAGATCACATGGGCTCTAGACTGTTCTGCACAGCCTCTGTTTGGGGTAGTGTGTGTAGGAAGCTGTAGGAGACAGTCTGTTCTGAGAGCTCTCTGTGATTCAAACCTTCTAAAAGCTGTTAAAAAATCCTTTTTGGGTCATTTTTTGCTGAAACTTTAGTTCATCGATTGTAGGAAACCATCCTGTGCTCATATCATCAAGCGTTTATTGTTTGTGTGTGGATTTTGAATGTTAATGTACAACATTCAGTCTGTGTACTGAGAGACAGTGGAAGTGTGCTTTCGAGGAAGGGCGTATCTGAGGTGTAGGTAGATGAACTTGGAGAAAAAGACAGTCCTTTCTGTTTTGGTGATATTTTTCTTGTATAACTGTGTTAATGTACACAGTAATATTTTCAATAATTCTTGCCATTTATTTGCTGATTGTTGTGGTGCAGCAGTGCATACTTTTAGTTTGTTTAAACTGTCGTTATATTACTGAAGTTTTCAATTTGCTACACTTTACTTAGTGTGTGTGTGAGTATGTGTGTGATGCATGTCTTCAAATCAGACACCTTTTATTGTGCCACATAGTAATTTCAGCAATGTGAACCTGCTATACAGTGCAGCTGTGTGATATTTGTACTTCTTTGTGGTTTCTTTACTGGTACTAGTAGTAGTGACTGTTATTGCAGCAGTGCAGTACACTGCCCCCCATGACCTGCCCCAACCGGCAAAGGTATTTTTTTCCAGATTTGAATTTCTGATGGTGAGCACTGGTTAGGTGTTGTGCCTTTACATCTGCATCTCTTCAGTGTGCAGTGCAATCTTAATCTGTCTGTGCATTTGCATATCTTTAGGGCCCATCTGTAACTTAAGTCACAGTTGTTTCTTTGGCTTCCTTCAAAGCAGTGGTGCAAGTGGTAGGCAAGATGTACAGGAACTCAGGCTTTGGCAAATATGAAATGCTGAATGAAGATCCTCAATTTGAAGGATAGCCGTATCAAGACACATCTATCTGTTTCGACACTAGTAGATTTAGAGATATTGAAGTATTTCTAGAAAAATAGCATTGTTGTACAAGTCAAATGTTGTTATGGAAACCTTGATTTCAGGTCACAGGCCCAGAAATTGTCATTATGTTGCTGTTTTAAGAATTTCAGTTCCACTGTCAGTGGGAAGAAGTACAAGAACTCCGTTCCTGCTTCAAAAAAGGTACAGGAACGGAGTTCCTGTGCGTTCCTGTTCACTTTCATCACTGCTTCAGAGTACTGGACTGGTGTGGTGCATAATTCTGCATGAACTTTGTACTCATTAATATGCATTTTTAAGTCAGGTTCATCGCCACGAGTCACTCATGATACAAATCACGTTCTTCATCATCACGGTCACAAATGCAATCACAAATCACGATTCATGATCATGTCACGAATCACAACATTAATTTGTTTACTAGTTACTTGGATGTATTGTAAGCCTGTTTTGTAGTATCTCTCCAGGCTTCACCACCCCACCATTGTACTCATTAACATGTGATTTTAAGTCGGGGAGTTTTGTGCTACAGCTCATCGGGGAAGTACAGCTGTAAGCATTAGCATTCCCAATACAGTTCCATATTGGTTATCTCACACCGTCGACACTGAATCATGTTCTTCATCATCGCGGTCACAAATGCAGTCACAAATCACGATTCACAATCATGTCATGAATCACAACATACATTTTTTTACTGGTTATTTGGATGTATTGTAAGCCTGTTTTGTAGTATCTCTCCAGGCTTCACTACCCCACTATTGTACTCATTAATACGTGTTTTTCGGTTGGGGAGTTTTGTGCTACAGCTCATTGGGGAAATACAGCCATAAGCATTTGCGTTCCCAATACAGTTCCATATTGGTCATCTCACACCGTTGATAATCACATTCTTCATCATCATGGTCACAAATGCAGTCACAAATCACGACTCACGATCACGTCACAAATCACAACATTAATTTTTTTTTTACTAGTTACTTGGATGTATTGTAAGCCTGTTTTGTAGTATCTCTCCAGGCTTCACCACCCCATCACTGTAGTCATTAATAAGAGTTTTTAAATTGGGGAGTTTTATGATACAGGCTCAGCGCATCAGGGAAGTACAGCCATAGGCATTCACGTTCATTCCTGTACAGCACGTGAGTTACAGTACTGTAAGCAGTGGTGGGCGAAGTTGCCCCAATTCACTCTGTGAAGTGATTCATGGACTAACGTGGAATCCACGGAGTACTCCACAATATGAAGCAGAGTACTTCACTTCATAATGAGGAACGTGAAGTCCATTGAAACCAATGACTTTGTGTTATTCCGCCTTCCCCAAACACTTCTCCACCAATTTTAAGATGAAGTACATTGAAATCAATGTAATTCACCTCACCTCACCTCACCTTGTAAATGAGCTCCAAATGACATTCTGCAGTGATTCATGGGATTGGAGGTCACATGAGCTCTAGATTGTTCTGCACAGCCTCAGTTCTGGCCTGGGTAGTGTGTGTATGTAGTGGTAGCTGGAGACAGTTTGCTCTCAGAGCTCTGTGATTCAAAACCTCTAAAAGCTATATAAAATGCCTTTTTTAAGTAATTGTTTTTGCTCAAAATTAAGTACATAGGGGCCTGGTGGTGCTGAGGGTTGAGGCTCTGGATGCCACACCTTGCGCCATGCCAGCAAGTCGGGTTCGGGAACAGACTCAGGTCGCTCAAGGGGCAGGCTGGGAGGTAAGGATTGAGCGTTATAGCTCTCCTTCCTCAGGGTGGGGGTCTGTGCTGTGAATGGCAGAGCTAGGAGACTCACCCACACCCAAGGTGCTGGGCTGCCTCCACGAAGGTGGAGACAGCTGCTGCACCCATTGCACGGTGCGCGGACACAAAAAAGGGGTGAAAAATGGAGGAAAAATCCCCGGTGGCAGGATGACACCTGACTCCCAGCAGGCACCGCTCCCAGGCCAGGCATAAGGTAAGCCCTGGTAATTCCGGGGGATGGAGCTGGGGGTGGAGTGGAGCAGAAGGAGGCTGTCGGAGGGAGGGTGTAAAAATAGCAGCTGTGATAAAAACAATTTAGTACATAGATTGTAGGAAACCCTTCTGTGCTCATATCATCGAGTGTCTATTGTTGTGTGTGGATTTTGAATGTTAATTTAGAACAGTCAGTCTGTGTACTGTGAAGTGTGCTTCGGGGGGGAGGGGCATATTTGTGGTGTAGGTACATTAACTGGGAGAAAAAGGCAGTCTTTCTGTTTTGATTATATTTTACTTATATAACTGTGTTCATGTACACAGTAATAGTTTCAGTAATTCTTGACATTTTTTTGCTGATTGTTGTGGTGCAGCAGTGTATAATTTGTCTGTTTAAAACATTTGGTTATATTACTAAAGATTTTCAATTTGCTACGCATTACTTATAGTGTGTGTGTGAGTGTGTGTGCGATGCATGCCATTAAATCAGACACCTTTTATTGTGCCATAGAGTAATTGCAGCAGTGTGAACCTGCTATCCACCGCACCTACATGAATTTTTATGTTGCTTGCACGCATGTGCAAGAAACATAGTGCCATCATGGGAGATTTCGGAGGTGTGTCACCTCCTCCTCCAATTCAGTCAGTGTGCTGGCAGGCGCGGCCCCTGTAAGCCAATGCATTTTGGAGCCGTGTATGACACGCCCAAAATGCAGTGGTATACAGTTGAAAGGGGAGCTAGCTCAGTGAGCACCGATAAGATATCGGCTGCTCACGCCGCAGCCCCTCCCCACGCAGCCATGCGCACCCCTGCACGCGCACTGTATAGCCGACGGGTGCCCAATCTCGGCCAGCTGAGCTGCGCCCCGTAGTAGGTGCCATGCTGGAGCCCACCCCGCAGTGTGCAGTCACGCACTCCTTTTGACCCACAGGGGTTCCCTAATCCCCATCGGCTGAACGCCCTTTGTGCCATGCTGGGAGCCCACCCCAGCATGGCAATGAATTCCATGGCCGACGGGGTGCCCAATCCCCATTGGCTGAACGCCCCTCAACATCTCTTGTGCCATGCTGGGGAGCTCACCCCAGCGTGGCAAACGGTCCCATCGACGCCTTTTTTTTTGTACCTGTAAGACAAAAACGGTCCCGCATTGCGCCTCCCGACCCCTCCCACAACCTGCACCCACCCACTGCGCACCCAGCCTCCCCACACCCTCACCCCATACTACTCTCCGACTCGCGCCACGATCTTCGGTGGACCGGGAACACGCCTGCACTCTTCAAAGCCGACCGTGAACTGAGGAAATGCCGTAAGCTGTATAATGGGCTAGATGGGGGTTTCAACTTTGTTGCATATCTCAGGTATTTTGGGATTTTGCACCAGATTTACATGCGTTTAATTTTCGATGTCATCATCATGAGAAGATTGTCCAAGGTGATTTCCATGCAGTGACTGCGCAGTGACTGTGAAATCACCCTTCGGGCCTGTGTAATGCCAAGACAGTGACATCATTCATGAGAAGGGGTCCCAAAAACTCCATGTTGAAAATTTGGTGCCAAAATTCCAAAAAATGACTGTTTTACGAGCATGTGTTGCGCAGTTCCTATGCAGGCTCGTAAGTTCGCGAAATTTCAATATTTTCACTCCAGATTTTAAACATTGCCATGTTACCACACCTTCTTATGTGTAGTATAGCTGTCATTTTTCACATCTCACCCAAAATGTGTTTCTGCCCATGTAGCGCAGAATGTCGCAGTCGGTGTGCGAAATCAATGTACGGGACAAATTAAGAAAATCACAGTGACACTGTTCATGAGCAGAGGTCTTAAAATGGCTATGTTGAAAATTTGGTGAAAAATTCTAAAAATGACTGTTTTACCGAGCGCATGCTATGCAGTTCCTATGCAGGCTCGTAGTTTGCAATTTTCAATATTTTCACTCCAGATTTTCAACATTGCCATTTTACTACACCTCCTTATGAGCAGTATAGCTTTCAGTTTTCACATCCTGCCCAAAACGTGTTTCCACCCACGTAGCACACAATGGCGCAGTCAGTATGCGAAATCAATATATGGGACACATTAAGAAAATCACCATGACACTGTTCATTAGCAGAGATCTTAAAATGCTATGTTGAAAATTTGGTGAAAAATTACTAAAATGACTTTTTAGGCGTGCGTTCGCAGTTTCCCACGACGCCTAGGTTTGCGAATTTTCAATATTTCACTCCAGATTTTCAACATTGCCATTTTACCACACCTCCTCATGAGCAGTACAGCTGTCATTTCTCACATCCTGCCCAAAACGTGTTTCCGCCCATGTAGCGCACAATGGCGCAGTCGGTGTGCAAACTCAATGTATGGGACACATTAACAAAATCACAGTGACACTGTTCTGAGCAGAGGTCTTAAAATGGCTATGTTGAAAATTTGGTGAAAAAATTCCTAAAAATGACTGTTTTACGGGCGTCCGTTGCGCAGTTCCTACGCACGCTCGTAAGTTCGCAAATTTTCAATATTTGCACTCCATTGACTTCCAAATACCTAAACAGCATATAGAAGCAAGCAACATTCAGCATTGACAAATGCTTGTTTATACTGCTTTGTGGTATCTTTACTGGTAGTGGATTGTTACTGCTGTGTACTAATCCCCCAACTGGCAAAATGTATTCCTTTCCAAATTTCGATTAGCGACTTGTGAGCACTAGTTAGGTGTTGTTGTGCCTTTTCGTATGCATTCCTTGAGAGCGCAGTGCAATCTTAATCTGTCTGTGCATTTGCAGTGCACCATTAATTCTGGGAGACTGCATTTCTTGTTACGCTCTCATTTCACTCCATCAGCACTGGGGAATTTTCTGGACACAAGACAGTAGCATTTCATCAGCACTGGGGAATTTTCTGGACACAAGACAGTAGCATTTTGGGGATGCACATTAATTCTGGTGACTCTGTGTGTGACCACTGTATGCATGACTGAGTGTGCCATTAATCCTGGGAGACTTTGCATTTCTCATTATGCTCTCATTTCACATCGTCAGCACTGGGGAGTTTTCTGGACACAAGACGGTAGCACTTTGGGGATGCACATTAATTCTGGTGACTGTGTGGGTGGGGTGCTGCCAATATTGTTATCACTCCACCTTACTTTGAATTTAAGGTGAAATGACAACGCAAAGGAAGCCTTGCCTATGGGGCACGCCGCATAGCGAAGTGCCAATGTGAAGTGGCCACTTCGCGTTCACTTCGCAGGTGGATTTCAAATTCACTGCAACTCTAATTTTAACCAGTGCTTATGAAGGATGACCTTGGTATGATGGCAGTGATTACCACAAATTCTCCCCTTTGTACACAATACCACAAGTGAGTGCTGTTACTAGGAGATCTAGTCTGAGAGGGCAAAAAATAAATATTGGGGTTTGAGTAGTGGGGGAGGTAAGCATCGGTGTGTACATAAATATTGGTGTGCCTTTGATTGTGTGTGCATGTTTGCATGCATGATACTGTATGTGTTTGTGTGTGTGTTTCAAAAGCCAACAATAGCTGCTTCTTTATTTTCTTAATGTGTAAGGTTTTTTTGTGCTATCCTTGTGATGTAAGTGGTGGATTATTACAGATAGTTTTAGTTTAGTTTCAAGTTTATTGTTTGGCTTTGGGCCTTTAGAAGAAAATGCCAAACCATTTAAAATACAAGGTTCAAAAATAACATCAACTTGTACAGTTATATTAAAAGTTTTAAAAGACATGTACTGTCTCATTACAAGACATCATAGACTCAGCAATAGGTTCTGTTTGTATAACAAATTATCTCCAAGGACCACTCTCAGATACGCACACTCTCAAGTCCAGTACTAATTAGAATATAACAAAGAACAATTTGAATATGCAGAAAGGTCAACAAAATTACAATCAGGGTATAGGTAAATGTAATTTTAGATTGTTATTTTAAAGGTATATATGATAATGATATAAAGATAAGGGAAACACAACAGTCTGCCATAACGTGTGACAAATCAGCTAGACAGAAAATTCACAGAAAAAAGGAAATCTCGGTTGTATAGAAAAACATCGGAAGATTTAAGCATTTATCCATAAATGCCACAAATGATCTACCTAAGTATACCAATGTAATGTTTAGAAAAAAAAAGTAAGAAATAAGGGGACAGAGATGGTAACAATCTTGGATGGATTCTGGTCTGGTTACCTACACTGCCATCTAAGTATCACGCCCGTAATCTCAAAATTCCCAAATCAAAAAACTATTGCATTTTGGAAAAAAACAACTTGTGGCAAAAAAAAAAAGAAGTAAGTCTCCTATGTCCCCTGTAGAATATAATTGTCTAAATTATTATTATTTACAGTTTCAAGAATGATAAAAAGCCAGATAACCTGCGTAAAATTGACACATCTCGAGTATTGTACAACACTGGGATTAATTGATCTAAGGGAAGACTGAGGTCAGCAAGCATAGGGCCTAACCAAACACCTCTTGTCCTTGAATACAAACGGCATATGAACGTAATATGCTTAAGGTCATCTTCACCTTCATCCCACATTTACAGTGGGGACTTTTAATACTAGGTCTTCTCTGTTTTATTACAGATAGAAAAAGTAATGGTAACAGTTTGTACACAAAAGCTTCACTCTCGAGATTTATGGGTTATCAAACATACGTTGCATCAAGTGGTGGAATTAGGTAATAAGCCATGAGGCTGAAGGTTGAGTGGCATATTACCTCGTTCCAGCTCCCTGAGATGCAGTTTTGTTTAGTATACAAATCTTTACTATTGTCTGTTTATATATGATCTATGGGTAGTCAAAAATAGCTGGATTCTTTTTTTTTCAGATATTTTAAACATTGAGTTATTGAGGCAATTATGTATTCAATGTTCCCATTTGTTTGACTTGTATTCTGAGATGTGGGTGTCAGTAACAGTCACTTCACTGAGTCAGCATAGTTTCCAAGACAGAGGTTCTGCAGCATGTTGCTTCCTTTTCAATTGCTCTGAGTATTATATTCATTATTGAAAGCTTTTGAAAACCTTTAAAAAGCCTGTAGTTCTCTAAAAGTGAACTGTTTCTAATATTTCTAGTTATTTTGGATGGAGAAGATGTCTGACATTGATGAAATGAGGAGAGTTGTTTGTACGCAGTTTGAAATTTCAACAAAGAGGCTCACTACGACATGTGTGTGAGTTTGCAACTTTTTTTTACTAATTATTTATAGTTCTTACATGGTACATTCTTAAAAATGTGAGTAGGCTTGTAAGTTCCTGGGTCTCAATACTGGATCTCTGTGTGCAGTGGATTTGCATCATTCTCTGTGCTTGGGAGTGGGTGATGATATTTCACATCTCAGTAAAACTTCATATTTTACTTGGTTGAATCTTTTTTTTTTTTTTTTTGGATGCTCCGGCTGAGATACAAGTCCTTGTTGCTGTTGTGATTCTGGTGCTGAGCCATTTCTTCAGCTCTATGTACTGCAAAAGTGGGAGGTCAAGAGAGATGCATAAGGTCATAGAGCAAGTGTCTTGTTTTAGCAGGGTTTGTCTGTAATTGCATATTTTTAGCTTTGTCAGAGCATGAAACAAAATGTTAAGAATTATTTTTTTATTAAAGCATGGTTTTGAGTCTGAAGTAGAACAGTTTTGAAAGTTTTTTTATTGATGATGTCACAAATGGTTGCATTTGGTTAGTTTTATGGCTTCAGATTAAGTTAGTGTTATTGTTAGTGCTTCATAATTTCATAGTTGATTTATTAGGTTAGTGTTATTGCTTCATGGTGTCACAATTGATTTATTGGGCTCATGTTATGCTTATTTTGTTCAAGTGTCTTAAAATGGGGAGAATGGCCAGCCAGATACTGCATTACAATAATAAAAATATATGACAATCCAATCTGTGACCTCCATATTCAAACACGTAGTGCAGCACTTACCAGGTTAACACCATTCTAACTGTGAAACATAGAAACATAGAATTTGATGGCAGATAAGGACCCGCTTGGCCCACCCAGTCTGCCCATTTCCCTACCTAATGGATAAGCTGCAGATCCTAGTTAACCAGCAGCCTACTTCTTCCCACCCCAACCCCCTAGAATTGCCTTATGACTGTCCCATGCATGCTTGAATTCCACCACTGTTTTTGACTCCACAACCTCCTCTGGAAGGCCATTCCATGGATTCACAACCCTCTCTGTGAAAAAATACTTCCTTAAATTACCTCTGAGCCGCCCCCCCATCTTCAAATTGTGCCCCCTTGTTTTTCCACACCCTTTTTTGAAGATGCTACCCTCTTGGACTTTGTTGATTCCCTTGAGGTACTTGAAAGTTTCTATCATGTCCCCCTCTCCTCCTTTCCTCAAGGCTATACATATTAAGCTCCTTAAGTCTCTCTTTCCTTATGTCTCTGGTGCAGACCCTGCACCATTTTAGTGCCCTTCTCTGGAAAGCTTCCATACTGTCTATGTCTTTATGGAGATTGGGTCTCCAGAACTGCATGCAGTACTCCAGATGGGGTCTCACCAGCTGTCCAGACAGAGGGATAATAACTTCCTGTTTTCACTGGTGATGCCTCTCCTATGCATCCCAGTATCCCCAGCCCTCCTTGCTGCCCTCTTACATTGCTTGCCCACCTTTAGGTCATCTGATATGACTACCCCCAGATCCCTTTCCATTTTGGTTGTTGTTAGTATCTCACCCCCCATTATGTACTCTTCCCCTGGGTTTTTGTTTCCCAGGTGCATTACCTTGCACTTCTTAGCATTGAATCTAAGCTGCCATACATTTGACCATTCCTCTAACCTTGCCAAGTCCCTTCTCATCCTTTCCACCCCACCTTGTGCATCAGCTCTGTTGCAGATCTTTGTGTCATCTGCAAAGAGACATACTTTTATTTCCAGTCCCTCTGCAATGTCGCTTATAAAGACTTTGAAGAGGACCAGTCCTAATACTGAACCCTGCGGTACCCCACTAGTAACCCCCCTTTCTTCATAGTGGACTCCATTTACTATTACTCTCTGTGTCCTATTCTCCAGCCAATTCTTTACCCAGGCTGTCATCTTGGGACCCACTCCCAGGCTGGCTAACTTGTATATTAATCTTTTGTGTGGAACTGTGTCAAATGCCTTGCTAAAGTCTAGGTAGGCCATGTCCACAGCCCCTCCCTGATCTACATGAACAGCATCAGCCATTGAGGCAGGGGCCATATTCAGAGGCCCCCAGTGCATTGCACTAACATGACAGTGCAACCGTGCAGCATATACTGCTGGACCTATGCAAATGAGGGATCCCTCATGCATAAGAACACAACAGTATATTCAAAGGCTGGGACAGCATTAAATAGCCCACACTGCAGTGCTGTTTAAAGCTGCTGATATCCTGCCCTTACCCCATGCAATGGTGCTCTCCCCTCCCCCATAGAAAGAAACATAGAAACATAGAAGTTGTTGGCAGATGGGGACCTTATGATCCATAAGGTCTGTCCTTGTTTTCCCCCATTGTCCCTCTGGTGATATATGCAGTTACACCTGGTGGTCTAGTGTTTCCCCCCTTTCCTAATCACCCTTTTGGTGATATTTTAAGGTGATCTGGTGTTCCCCCCCCTCCAGGATCACCCCTTGGCAGTATTTGTAGGTAATCCTGGTGGTCTAGTTGTCCCCACTACCCCAAATGCAATCAACTGACCCCCTCCTGATCTTCCCACTCAAGAACCACCTCCTCACAGCCCTCTTGCACAAGTCTCCATTGAGTCTGCTGACATATGGCATGTTAGACAATGACTGGCACAGACCTTCATTCACTACTTCAGCTGGCTACCATCTTAGAGACATACCAGATCAGGCATACTGTACAATTAGCGATTCTGATATGTTTATCAGACAGTGGCCTGGTGAGATGGTGAGTGGAGGGCTGCACAGGTCACCATCTGACATGCTGTAGACTGACATAATCAGCTGTGCCTGGGGTGAGAGGGGGTGCAGTGAGGTGGGTCTGGAGTAGGTGGTTCAGTGGGAGGAGTGATTGGTTTGGAGAGAGGGGACCCCTAGACCACTAGTTTTTTTTTTAACCCTTATATTTATCTGCCTGACCTGCCTCTTCCCTCCACTCTCTTGGACACCCTCATTGCACCCCCCCGATCCCCGCCACTGTCTGCCCCTAGAGTGCCTCGACCACACACACACTACTCCCTTGAAGACCCCCAGTATACCCCCTGGGTAGGGGTGGAGAGGGGACGCCCCCTGCTTACCTCTCCAAACCAGCACTCTATGTGTGTGCGTGTAGATCTGACACAGCGGAGTCTGCCTTGATGAGTGGTCAGACAAGTCCTAGGGAGGTGTCATCACCTAGGAAGGACAAGGTATTTTTCTGGTTTCTTCCCCCCTGTCGTCAGCATGCAGTGAGGGGCTGTGAGCTGGGAGGCACACTGAAACGTACCTCTTACTCCGCCTCTCTGCTGACAGTCACCCAACGCCCTTGCTGCTTCTCCACCTACCGCGCTATCCACCTGGGCTCCCCTAGGTGGTAGCATTGCAGCGGGAGCCTGCAGTCACCTCCCCTGGAGAAGGAGAGCTGCCATCGGGTGCTCTATACTTCTCTGCCCTGGCCAACCCCCGGTGACCCGTGCTCGTTCCTGAACCCGGGTCGCCGGCATGGTGTGAGGTGTGGCGTTCAGCGCCTTAACCCTCAGCACCACCGGGCTGGCTTTAGATGACTAGTTTTAACTATGAATATTGCTGAAGGATGTTTCAGGGAGGGGGGACCACTAGACCACCAGGATATGTACAGGATGGGTTCTAGAGGAGCCATGCATGCATACTGTACTAATAATCTCATAATGCATATGCAAATAGCTTCATGACACCTTGCTTGCCCAATGAACTCATTAGCATATTGGGGCTAAATATGACCCACAGAAGTCTTGGTGGCTGTCGCATTGGGGTAGCATTATCTCCAGTGGGGTCCCCAGTGGGCCATATTCAGCCATGGGCTGTGTAAGCACAGTGCAAAGTCACTATGCACTGTGCTGGCCAGCCCCTATTTAGACAGCATGCTTCAGTCAGAATGGGCTAAGTATCTGAATATTGCTATGCCGGCCATGTGCTAACTACCACACAGTGCTCCTGTTTGTGCGGAACAAATGGCCAGCCCTGAATACGGGGTACTACAGTATATCCCTTATCAGGTTAATGTATTAGCAACCACTGTGGCTCTGACTAGAATGTGTTTCTTCTGGATTCTCTAACCCTACCAACTTATCTGTAGGACTAGTCCTTAGAAATAGTGTAGCCTGGTAATTAGAGTGCAGAGCCACGTACCTAAGACTCCGGTTTTAATCCTAGAGGTGAATTACTCACTCTATGACCTTGAGAAAATTATGGTTATCATACTTTGGGGTGCCATGCTCCTTTGTCTATATCCCTCCCCCCTAATGAAGTGATATGGCACCCCAAGGCACTGGAACATTTGTGTAGTACTCTCTTTTGTGTGTGTTTTCCATGTGCTGCAGTAAAGAAATACATTCTTTGTAAACGTCTGTTCCTGACCCGAGACCTCGGCAGTAACCCTGCATCCCCCACCCACAGCATGCTTAAGCCCTGTTTTGCTCTGGGAGCTCCCTTATCCTTTTTACTTATTTATTTGTTAACTGTGTGAGTTTACTGGTCCAAGGGACCATTTTCATGCATGACCAGGGCCATCAAGATGCCATACAATAGTGAACAGTAAAAATATATTCTTGACAAGAGATGAAAGCATGGTGTGATACAGCTGATTACCCATTCAGGAGTGCATTCTAGTCAACAATCAATAATTAATTATGGAAGAACTAGTTCAAAGTCACAGTTAACATGGCAGGTAAGGAGAGTGACTCTTCCTCAGTTATAGTATGTTTACTACTCCTGTTCTAGTGCAATTTTTTCTACCTTAGGTACCTTGTATGTAATATTTTGGTTAGTAAATCCAGAAGAAACACATTCTAGTCAGAGCCACAGTGGTTGCTAATGCATTAACCTGATAAGGGATATACTGTAGTACCCCATATTCAGGGCTGGCCATTTGTTCCGCACAAACAGGAGCACTGTGTGGTAGTTAGCACATGGCCGGCATAGCAATATTCAGATACTTAGCCCATTCTGACTGAAGCATGCTGTCTAAATATGGGGCAGGTGGAGGCTGCTTCTAACTGAAAGGTGAAAGAAGGAATTTACAATTATCAGGAAAAGACAGTCTTGTTACAATTCCTAAGATTTTCAGTGCAGGAAGAGTTCAAAGCACAGCCAACTTATTTTGGGGCTGACTGCTTTCAGAGCACAAACCACCAGGTTGTTTTGGGGCTGGGGAGGTTTACCTGTGTCTGACTTGGATGTCTGGCTTTTTCTCTGTTTGATTAGCAGGGGATTTTCTCTGTCAAATTGTTGTGTATAGTATCTTGCAGACAGGAAGGCACTCATCGCAGCGGTGGGTCAGAGCTCTTAGCTGATTGTTTTGTGAGGGCACAGTTTAGGCCCAACCCTTCCCACCCTCACCCCACCCACCCTGGAAATAGTTCCTTTATACCTGGGGTTCTGACATCATTTCCTCAAGAGTGCAAGGTGCATATCAATGTCATATCCTCTCTAGCACACAGCACTGAAAATCTACGCATACACATTGTATAATATATATATATTTCTATATAACAAACCAATCACTCACACAAGCACACACACACACACAAAAAAAGTACATAGTCATGTGGGGAGTAGTGCAATGTAATGACTGTGGGGTAGCAGTCTTCCGGGAGTCTTTCTGGAGGCTGAGATGATGCCCTATTTGCAGACAACTCTCTGCCGTGAGGGAGGAAGTTGCCCATCTTCAGGCCACACTGGACAGCAGTAAGAAAACCTTCCCCCAGGCCAGACTGGATGGTAGGAAGGGAACCCCCCCATCCAGGGAGCACCAGAGCCACCACCACTACCTCAGAGGTTGCAAAGAAAGCACAGCAGTTGGACCACAGTGGGCTCAGGGAGGTGAGGAGGGTGGAACAGAGGCACACCCAGTCAGTTGTTCCACTCACAATCCATACACCATTCTGGGGAGCACAGCTCCCCTATGGATGCACCCATGGAGGAGATTAAGGAGGCTGAGGACACCTGTCACAAGGGAGGCCCACAGGAAGGAGGCAGAGGATGCCCAAGGAAAGGAAGCAGCTCCTGGTGGGGACCCAATTATTAGGGGGATAGAACTGGGGGAGCAGGGAAACTGAGCAAAGTGCCTGCCTGGTGCCATGGCTTGTAGGGACAGGAAGCACATCCTCAGGATCACGAGAACACCTGCACAGGAGTCTGAGCTGGATGTCATTGTCCACCTAGGGACAAATAACTTGGCTCAACATGAGCTTAGAGCAGTGCAGAAGGACTTTGTAGAACTGGGGAGAGGCCTAAGACAAGTAGCACACACAGTATCCTTCTCAGAGGTACTGCCTGTAAATGGTATGAGTGAGGCAAGGGTACTTTACACCATGCAGTTTAATGAGCGGTTGAAAAAATGGTGTGGAGCACAGGGGTTTGGCTTCATTGGGGACTGGGGTTCCACCTGGAGGGACACCAGCCTATACTGGCAGGATGGTCTGCATCTGTCCAGGAAGAGAACAAGTCTTTTGAGCAATCGGTTTAAATACTTCATTGGCAAGCTTTTAAACTAGTCAAGGGGGGAGGCACTGATAAGCAGCAGAAAATCCCAGCCTCTCCCTACAAAACAGGGTACTAAATGGGAAAAAGACCGAGGTAGAAAGGTCAGTGGGGGATGCTGCAACAGAAAGTAAAGCCATCAAAAAATGGAGAGCAATGAGTACCAATGCCCGTAGTCTGAGTAACAAGCTTCCTGAATTAGTGGCCTTGATGGAGGAGGAACATCTGATATCGTAGTCACAGAAACATGGTTCACATTAAACCATGACTGGGATGTAAACATACCAGGATACACTATCTACAGGAGGGACAGGGAGGGTAAAAGAGGAGGAGGAGTAGTAGCTCTTACATAAGGGAAGGAATCAAAGCAACAGAACAAAAGGGTAAACAGGGAGGAGAAGAAGCACTGTGGGTAAATTTGGAGACCGCAATGGCACCACAATCCGCACAGGGGTTGTATACAGATCCCTCTCAGGGGAGGAAATGACAAGAAATGATAGAAAGTATACTTAGTATGGCAGAAAAAGGGAGATATTGTTGATGGGTGATCTGAATATGCCAGATGTTAACTGGAGTGCAGTTGCAGCAGCCACTTCTAAGAGTGGGGTTATTCTAGATGCCCTACAGGAGGCATGCCTTAGACAACTAGTATTGGAGCCCACTGAGAGGGAACAATCTAGACCTGGTTCTCTCAAATGGAGATGAGAGAGGATCACAGATGTAGAAGTGGGTAGCCATCTGGGAACTAGCAACCATCGAACAGTATGGTTCACAATAAACACAGTAATAGAGTCAGCCATACAAAGACAAAGGTACTGGATTTAGGAGGGCTGACTTTGTCAAATGGTGAGTGCCTAAGGAATGCACTAGCAAATGGGCAGGAAGGAGGGGTGGAAGAACAATGAATAATAAAACTGCCATCACAGAGGTAACAAGCCTTTGTAAAGCAAATAAGCAAAACAAAACGAGGTAAGAAACCACTATGGTTCTCAAAGGAAGTGGCAGTGAAGGTTCAAGAGAAAATGAAAGCATTCAGGAAGTACAAGGAATCACAGAAGGAACAGGACAGAGAACTGTATCAGTTAAAGCAAAAGGAAGCTGGGAAGGCAGTCAGAACAGCAAACGCCCAAACCGAGGAAAAGATAGCCAACTCAGTTAAGAAGGGGAATAAAACCTTTTATAGGTACATCAGGGAGCAAAGGAAGACCAAGGGAGGGATAGTGAGGCTTAATAAAGGGAGGGAGGGTGGGCAGAGGGTGACTGTGAAAAGGCAGAGATACTAAACAAATATTTTTGCTCAGTATTTACAAAGGAAGAGGGGGAGGTACCTAAAACAAACAGTAGAAACACTCTGGATACAGAAGTTGATTCCAGCCCATTTACAGAAGAAAGGGTTCTGAAAGAACTCTTAAAACTGAAGGTGGACAAAGCAATGGGGCCTGATGGGATTCATCCCAGAATTCTAAAAGAACTAAGGGTAGAACTAGTGACACCACTGACTACCCTCTTTAACAAATCATGGGAGGATGGGGTGGTACCCGAGGACTGGAGGAGGCAGATGTGATTCCCTCACAAAAGTGGGAGCAAGGCAGAAGAGGAAACTACAGACCTGTTAGTTTAACCTCAGTGGTAGGGAAAATGATGGAATCACTTGAAGGAAAGAATTGTCGAGTATCTAGAGGTCAGAGGGGCACAGGACCCAAGGCAGCATGGATTCACAGCGGGAAGGTCGTGCCAGACAAATCTGATAGATTTCTTTGACTGGGTGACCAAAGTAGTTGATCAGGGAGGGGCTGTGGACATTGCCTACCTAGACTTTAACAAGGCATTTGACACAGTCCCACACAAAAGATTAATATACAAGTTAGCCAGCCTGGGAGTGGGTCCCAAGATGACAGCCTGGGTAAAGAATTGGCTGGAGAATAGGTCACAGAGAGTAATAGTAAATGGAGTCCACTCTGAAAAAGGGGGGGTTAGTAATGGGGCACCGGAGGTTCAGTATTAGACAGGGACCGTCTTCAATGTTTTATGCTTTACACTGCAGAGGGACTGGAAGGAAAAGTATGTCTCTTTGCAGATGACACAAAGATCTGCAACAGAGTTGATGCACAAGGTGGAGGAAAGGATGAGAAGGGACTTGGCAAGGTTAGAGAATGGTCAAATGTATGGCAGCTTAGTTTCAATGCTAAGAAGTGCAAGGTAATGCACCTGGGAAACAAAACCCAGGGAAGAGTACACAATGGGGGTGAGCTACTAAACAACGAAATGGAAAGGGACCTGGGGGTAGTCATATCAGATGACCTAAAGGTGGGCAAGCAATGTGAGAGGGCAGCAAGGAGGGTTGGGGGATACTGGGATGCATAGGAAGAGGCATCACCAGTAGAAAACAGGAAGTTATTATCCCTCTGTACAGACAGCTAGTGAGACCCCATCTGAGTACTGCGCAGTTCTGGAGACCCAATCTCCGCAAAGACATAGACAGGATGGAAGCTGTCCAGAGGAGGGCACTAAAATGGTGCAGGGTCTGCACCAGAAGACATATGAAGAGAGACTTAAGGAGCTTAATATGATAGCCTCGAGGAAAGGAGGGAGAGGGGAGACATGATAGAAACTTTCAAGTACCTCAAGGAATCAACAAAGTCCAAGAGGGTAGCATCTTTCAAAAAAAGAGGTGTGCAAGAACAAGGAAGACAATTTGAAGATAGAAGGGGGCTCAGAGGTAATTTAAGGAAGTATTTTTTCACAGAGAGGGTTGTGGATGTATGGAACGGCCTTCCAGAGGAGGTTGTGGAGTCAAAAACAGTGGTGGAATTCAAGCATGCATGGGACAGTCATAAGGCAATTCTAGGGGGTGGGGGTAGGAAGAAGTAGGCTGCTGGTTAACTAGGACCTGCAGCTTATCCATCAGGTAGGGAAATGGGCAGACTGGGTGGGCCAAGCGGTCCTTATCTGCCGTCAAATTCTATGTTTCTATGTTTCTATGTCTATTTTACTTTGCACCAAATATTGGTGTTTGCACATCTGTTAATTTATTGCACGTTTGCACCTTATTCTGTTTGCACTGTATTACTTACTGTAGCACAGACTATTGTTGCTTTACAACTGTTAATGTATTTTTATTCTTGTACTTTATTGCTTTGTCTGCTTTAACATAGGTAACATAGGTAAGTACAGAGCTAAGGGGACTTATGTCCATAGTGCTCACTTGTTGAGTTTTAAAGCTTACCTGCTTCATATCTACCAGGACATACCTTTACCCCCCCCCCCCAAGATGCATCTGGAAATGAGCTGTTACCAGTTCACTATGTCTTTTTCTGGTAAAAGCATTTGAAATAATAAATAAATACAGAAATCAAACAATCAATCAATCAGTCAATTAGTGCTGTTCAGGTCTCTGAGGCTTTTTTAGCTGCCCTTGACATTTTATATGAGCAGACTGGCAGTGCATGTCCTCATCTCGGTTAACCTCCCTATGCATGCCTAATAGTTGTTACAGCTGTTCAGGGCATATAAAGTGTAATGTAATGTGTATGAAAGATACAATATATAAACCTTAAGTTAATTTCTTTCCTTTGACTGTAATTCTTATTCTGTTTTTCTCACCTTTCTGGCCAAGCCCCCACTGGGCCGGCCACCCCAGGTCTATCCCTGTGCATCTACCAGGACATACCTTTACCTCTTGTTTGCTCAGGGCTTGCCTTTTCTGGTAGGGTGGGGGTGGGGGTTACCCAATGCCCACCGCATATGGGAGCCAGCTGGAGGTGATGCCTGACTCACCAATGCAGGGCCTACGAAAGGCCAGAGCTGTCATCATGGCATCAGGGCATATCCACACTTCCTTGCCTGGAGCCCCCCAGGATGTTAGTGGCAAGGGTGCATACGCAAACGCATGCAAGCATGCATACATGACTCCAGCCATTGCCCTCCTTCACTCTAAGCCACTCCAATTGATCTGCCACCTGTGTTCACTCAGGTGGCACTACAGCAGTAGAGCTAACTGCCTTCCCTCCCTGGATGAGAAGACCATCCTCTGGGATGCTCAGTCCTCTTCCCCTGGCAGGTCCCCCAAAACTCAAGCTTGTTTCTGACCTTCGGTTGCAGGTATCACAAGCAGTAGTGTTACCCCTGTACTACCAAGCCAACCTTTCACTGTAATTCTAAATCTAGCTTGGTCAACAGTATCAAAATTGATACTTACACCCATTATAGCAGATCAGAACAGTAGAACTAGTAAAGCAAGCAATTATACTTTTTGGGAATACTTTTTATAATGGTCACAAATTATAATACTGTTAGACCTTTACAATGTTGTACAATATCTACTGTAGATTCCATCAAGACGTTTCTTGACATATCAATCTGCTGAGTTTGAACTCTGTTGGTACAATTTCTTATGTGATTATTTTAAAAGGTACCATAATGATTCAGTAATTGGATTGCATGCCTAGTTTTAATATGTATCTTCAATGAAACAAGAAATACATGTTGATAGTGACACGGATGCTCTGTGCAGGCAGCCATTGGTGTGCAGGAAGAGCATTATGAAGATGTCATGACCTGTTCTAACAATGTTAAGAGCAGCACTAACAGGGACAGTGTTGCAGATGTCAAGGTGGGAGGCCACCTGGGGAAGAGTGATCACCATACAGGGTGTAGTTCAACATAAGGATGGCTGCAGAATCAAACCACACAAGGGTGTGTCCTGGACTTCAAGAGGGCAGATTTTATAAAGATGGGTGAATGCCTCAGGGATGGTCTGATGGGAGGAATTACCTGGGTGGGGTGGAGGAACAATTGGTAAAGCTAAAAGGGAAGGCAACAAACTTCTGTTTAAGAAAGTGAGCAAAAGCAAAAGGAAAAAGAGACCTCTATGGTTCTTGAAAGAGGTGGCTGAAAAGGTAAAGCCTGAAAGGGCAACATTCAGAAGGTAAAAGGAGATGCCGAGCAAGGAGGATAGGGAGGTGTATCAGGGAGAAACAGAGGAAAGCAGGGGAAGCAGTAAGGAGTGCAACAGTGCACACGGAAGATAGACAAGCCCAGGCTACAAGACATTTTTTAGGTATGTAAATGAAAAAAGGAAGACCAGGGGAGGGATTGTGAAGTTAAAAATGGAAGGGGGGACTGTACTGCAGTGGATCAGGAAAAGGCAGATATCCTGAATAAATTCTTTGGTTCAGTCTTCATAGTGGAAGTAGAAGGGGAGGGGCCAAAAAAGTAACAGGAGCTTTTGAGAGAGGTGAACATTAGACCTCTTGTTGAAGGAGAGTCCTGAAGGAACTCACTAATCTGAAAGTGGGCAAAGCAATGAGGCCAGACAGGGTACATCCATGGGTTTTGAGGGAGCAACAGGAGATATTGGCTGCACCTCTGACAGTCCTACAGTATTTAACAGCTCACTGGAAAAAGGAGTGGTTCTGGAGGATTGAATGAGGGTAGATGATGTCTCACTTCAGTGGTAGTAGGGAGGAGGCTGGCAATTACAAGCCACTAGGCCTGACATTGGTGGTGAGAAAGTTGATGGAATCACTGCTCAAAGAAAGGATTGTGGAATATCTTGAATCTAATAAATTAAAAGACCAAGGAGGCATGGAGTCATTGGAGGGGGAGGGGTTAAGTCAAATGAATCTGCTAGATTTTTTTGAATGGGTGACCAAGGAATTAGATCAGGGTGATGTGGTGGATGTGGCCTACCTAGATTTCAGCAAGGCTTTCAACACTGTTCCACAGAGGAGACTAGTAAGAAAGCTGGGTAGTTTAGGAGTGGGTCCAAAGGTGGTAAACTTGGTAAGCAATTAGTTAGGGGATAGGTGACAGAGGGTGGTGGTAAATGGAAGTCATTCAGAGAATAGGAGGGTGACCAGTGGGGTGCCTCAGGAATCACTGCTGCGACTGGTCCCCTTTAATGTCTTTATCAGTGAAATTGTGGAGGAGCTGGAAGGGAAGGTCTGCCTCTTTGCAGATGACACCAAAATCTGTAATAGCTTGGACACTCCAGGGTGGTGGAAAGGATGAGAAGAGATCTGAGAAAACTTGAGGAGTGCTCAAGGGTATTGCAGATGGGTTTCAATGTGAAAAAGTGCAAAATAATGCACTTGGGGCACAGAAACACGGGGACAGAGCACAAAATGGGTGGAGCAGTACTGATGGCTACCAGCAGAAAAGAATCCTGGGGGTAATCATATCAGATGACCTAAAGGTGTCCAGGCAGTGTGACAAGGCAGTAGGGAGGGCTAGTGGGATGCTGGGTTGCTTAGGGAGTGGTATCACCAGTAGAAAGAGGAAAGTGGTGTTGCCTCTGTATAGATCACTGAGTTAAGGTAAGGTAAATGTGTTTATTGTTTGGCAAAAGCCAAAACAATATTCTAAAAACTAAAACATTCAATACAAATATATCATAAATAAGCACTGTGGAATCAAGCATTAATAATACAAAATAGATGTCCACAACAAATTACATGGAAATATAAAATTCAGTCTTAAGATTTGCACAATTAATAATGAATATTGAGAGACCAAAATACAATAGAACAAGGGGCAGACTCAGTAACTTTCATAAAACCTGCTCCCTTCCTTTAAGGGACAATTCAGAACCAGATATGCTGCTATCAGAGGATGCACACAGACACTGATTAGGCTAATTCAACATAGAAGCGTGTTTGGCAAAACCACTGATTCTGAGGCCAATGTGGAAATCATTGCCTTTTAAGAGGCCTTTCTTGGTGGAAAACAAGGGAACAGCCCTGAAATATCAAGGGAAACTGCCCTTTCCACCGTCATTTTAATAGGCCTCAAAATACAGTATGGCTATGAATTTATCCCTTTACAGGCCATATCAAAATATAAAATAATGCACCCAGACCTCCAGTTACATAACTTCCTCCTTCTCCCAGCTACCTGCCACAGATTCAGCCAGCATTGGTTATACTTGCACCCACAATTGAGGGAACTGGATAAGTGGACCCACAATGAATCTGCCTTGTCCACAGTATTATAAGACCCATTATCACTAACTAATCTCTCAAACTTCTTATCAGTTTTCATTCTTTCATCCACTGAAAGAACCATTGTGCTACATTTCCAGTACTACTGAATTGTATTACCTATTTAAACTAAACACTAAGTTATATTAATTCCACAGTCCATAAAACAAATACAAAACAGAAAAAATGATATTTACATAAAAATGATTACTTCAACCTTTAAAAATCTATCAAATTCAGTAGGGGTGGGGGGACCGACCCATGATAAATCAGACCCCCCCAGATCCAATGCAGTCTGATGGACCTGGACAAATAAGGGTCAAGTGGTTATATATACTGAGTCTGGGTCCGTTAGCAGCAAGTCCCCTGCCAAAGTAAAAAAATTAAAAAACACCATTGTGTACCTGGTGGAGAATGGCACTGGAGGTGGATAGATAGAGCATTATTGGGGGGATCTTGGCTGGCACGTCACATGATCCCCACATCCTTAGTCATGTGCCGCTGGGCTCCTTGCATTGCCTCCCTTTCCTGGCACATGCACGCATAATTAGTCACCGGGGGGGGCACCCACAACATGATCGAGCGAGTTGATCACTGGCTTATGAATGAGATTGTGGCCTTGCGCGACTGGCTATGGTTAGGGTGTTGGACATCTCTACAAGGGCCCACACCTCTCTCACTCTCCTCTTTCTACAGCACTGCTAAGTATTAGTAAACACCAAAAGCTGAAAAGAAAGAAGTTAAAAAAAATCTGAATAGAAAAAAAAATACATGATTAAATGAAGTTATATGTACTACTACTATCTTTGTACAGTACTACTAAAACTAAAGAATCCCAAAAGCTGAAAAGAAAGACAAAAAAGCTGAAAAGAAATAAAAAAAATACATTAAATGAAGTTATACTACTACTACAGTTCGCTACTATCCCAGCAATTGTACTGTACTAAAGTAAATCAAAGCAAATCCCAAAAGCTGAAAAGAAAGTAGATAAAAAAGCTGAAAAAAATACAGTAAATGAGGTTGTACTGCTACTACTACTGCTATCTTATCCGCATTAAAGTAAACTAAAGTAAATCCCAAAACCCGAAAAGAAAGATTAAAAAAAAAGCTGAAAAGAAAGAAAAACTTAACAGAGTAGTAACACTAGGTGGTGTGTGGCTGTGAGACCAAGTCTGCCCTGGCCGCTGAGAGGGCAGAGGAACCTGGGTACAGCTGATGTCTATAAAGAAACTACATTAAGGAAAAGCATTGTTGTGTGTGCATACAAAAAAAAAATAATAATATAGTAGCTACTGTGGAAGGGGGAGTGTGGCTGTGAGGGTGAAAAAACCTATACTGAATGGGTATTGGAACTTGGGAACAACTGAGAGGACTATAAATATATATCTATATATATATATATATATATATATATACACACATACAGTATTGCAATTTGCAACAGTCATGAAATATTTCCTTGTGTGTACTAAAAAGAATCTAGGTACTGTGGTGGAAGGGAGAGTGTGGCTGTGAGGGTGAACCTGTACTGAGTGGGCAGAGGAACTTGGAAACAACTGAGAGGACTGCATACATCTGTGATATTGCAACAGTCGAGAAATATTTCCTTGGGTGTAATTAAAAAAAAAATAGCTACTGTGATGGAAGGGAGAGTGTCTCTGTGAAGGTGAACCTGTACTGAGTGGGTAGAGGAACTTGGGAACAACTGACAGGACTAAATAAGAAGAAAATATCTACAGGAAAAAATACTTTTCTGTGCCATTGGCATTTAAAAAAATAAACCTAGCTATTGTGGTGGAAGGGATACACTGACTGTGAGGCCAAACCTGTACTAGTGGGCTGGGAAACTTGAGAACAACTAAGAGGACTAAATAAAAAGAAAGCACATACTGGAAAAATCATTTTTGTGTGTAGTAAAAAAAAAAAAAACTTAAAATGTGCACCAGATAGGGTGAAGAGGAGGCCGAAATGGGGAAAGGTATGGGGAAACGTATGGTACAAACAACACTGCACCGTCTGACTGTTAAAAGACCAGTTGCTGGGACTTCATCCAGTAGCAGTAGTGGTTCTTCCACAATGCTGTCCAAACAGTCAGGAAAGGCCCAAACTACCTTAATTAAAACTAAAGGAGTGGTCGGCACCACAAGGAGTGGCAAGCCAAAATATGGTAACTATGTGTACCGTAGTACCAGTACAGATTTAAATGAAACAGAGGAGGAGGAGAAATCTAGCTCTGATGAGACTAATGATTATGAAATGGAGGATGTAGACAAGGAGGGAGGAAAGCAGAAATGAATGGAAAGCCAGAATGAGGTAGAGGTGGCAGTTGCACAGACGCAGGATGAATGTGATGATTTGGACTTGGATGAGACAGTCAGTTTGGGCAAGAACAGTGTGGTGCAGGTGCAGGAGAAACCAGATGAGGGGGCAGTGCATTCAGATTTTGGCTCTCTTGCTGGCCTGGAGGAGCTGTTGGATGATGATAATGGTGAAACAGAGACAGACCATGATGAGCAGCTTCCCAGTGTTGAGAAAGAACAACACAGTGGAAGTGACAAAGGAGGACAGTATAGTATGCCTGGTAATAAAACAAAAAAAGCAACATCTTATGTGTGGTCTTACTTTTCTCACGGCTGCCAATAATGAGTTACGAGCAGTGTGTTGTATATATAAAAAGATCATCAGCAGAGGGAGCAAAAAAGGTGCTTTGGATACTTCGACATTAAAAAGACATTTAGAGAGATGCCACCCATTACGTCTCAGGCGTGATTTTTTTGTCAGAAAGAAAGAAGACAACATGCAGGCAGAGGTAAGTCAGTCTACACCTGCGCCTGTTATATCAAGTGAAAGCAGCAGCAACCCTCCTGCTTCAGTTGTACTGTCAACTCTTTCTCAGTCTTCTTCTGGAATAAGTACTACAAACAGTTCCCTTTTGCCCTTATCATCATCCAGCACTCCTAATGTTGTCCATCTGAAAACTTCAACTGCTAGAAGAGAGCTCACGATTTCAGAAACAATTGAATGTAAAGCTAAGTACCAGCGTACTCATCCTGAGGCAATTGCTACAACAAAACTAATTTTGGAGATGATAGCACTGGACATGCAGCCTTACAGAATTGTAGATCATGTAGGATTCAAAAGGCTTTTGAATCACTTGTCAGTACAATACAATATTCCGTCCAAGAAATATTTCTCGACTGTTGCAATACCACAGATGTGTGATTTAGTAAATGCTAAACTGAAAAATGTTTTAAAAGATGTAGTTTCAGGGGTTGTCCATCTGACTACTGACATGGACAAGCTGCTAGCCAGAACAATTTATATCGCTGACTGCGCATTGGGTATCGTTTATGCCCTGTAGTGACACTGACAATTCCCCTCTGAACCTGACTTCTCTTCACATCCGATATATACCACAGGATCACACAGCTTCCAACATCCTGGATGAGCTCAACAGAGAGATGCAGTACTGGCTTACATCACAAGGGCTTTCTGCAGGTATTATTGTGGCTGACAATGGCTCAAACATATAGAAGCATTGTCTGATGGGGGCTTTGTCCACATTTGATGGTTTTCACACTGCCTAAATTTGATTGTGCATGCATTTATGGAAGAGGACAGAGCTATAAAGGCTCTCACATTGTGGCAAAAAGAATACACACACATTTCAGCCACTCCTGCAAAGCATGCCAATGTCTTCAGGCAATACAAGAGAAGCACAGACTGCCTCCTAATACACTCGTCCAGGATGTTGCAATGATGTTGCAATTAGGTGGAACTCTACATTTTACATGTTACAATGATTGTTGCAGCAAAAAAGGCTGTAAGACAGGATACACTAGAGAACAGCATAGGGGATGCAGATGTGTACATTAATCCTCAGCAGTGAGCTGTTTAGAACTTCTCATCAAGATGCTGCAACACTTTGAAGAAATTACTAGGGAAGTGAGTTCCAACAGTGCCACATTCAGCCAAACAATCCCATTGATCAAGATTCTAAGATTTCAGCTGAATGCAATCAGGGATGAGTTGGAAGGTACAAGAAGCCAGTTTCAGATGGGAGTCTAGTGCAACTGAAAGGTGCTTGCCACCTAGAATAAAAAAAGACATTGTACATAGTATGATTAAAAAAGTCAGAGATGATGAAAACTCAGTGAAATGCTCATGGCTGAACATTACATTATTGCAACAGTACTAGACCCATGGTTCAAGAGATGGCTTCCACAGCCCCCCTTCTCCTCATTGGCTACATCCTCCTTCTGACAGTGGAGCCAAATTTGGACACCAGGAAAGTCTCATCCTGCCCAAATACTCCTATAGGACTGGAAATAAGCCCAATGGTGTCTGCCTCCCAGTTAACTTCCTCAAAAGGCAGCAATCCTTACACATTTCCAGCCCTTTGCACCTTCTACTGCCCAACATTCTCTAAGCAGACCCCCCTTACCCTGTCTGCTAGGGTAATATTATCTGCTCTGATCAACTTCCACTGCCCACCAAACTCCCACACCGCTGCCTTTGATAGTGTTCAAGGCAAACAATCAAACAAAGCCTTCCTAAGCATTAGGCAGGATCATACACTTGACTTACTCTTCTCCAAAATAATGCGGAATGCAATCCAACTTCTGGCCCCAACTACAAGGTGCTCTGACACCACCTCTGGCAATCCCACTATGCCACCCCTCTGCCATCCCACAAGAGCAAGGGATGTAGTTAAACATATGTCCGCTATCCTGCCGGCTCAGCTGAATATGCTGATAGTCACCACAAAAGTGAAGAAGAAAATAGCCAACTCCCACAGCAAGTCCTATCTTATGAAACATTTAAAGCTACAAGCTCTTAGAATTGCCTGGCTACTCCTTCTACTCTCAGGGAATGTTCACCCAAACCCTGGACCTAGTACTAGTGCCTCAATACCACCAACAGACCGCAAGGCTGGTGCAATAACTATTGCATCTCCTAACATATGCAGCCTGCTAGCAAAATTTGATGCTCTCCAGGTATGGGTGGTCCAACATAAACCAGATGTCATCTCAGTCATGGAGACCCAGCTCACTCCTCGAACCCCTGACTCAGCTATCCAGCTTGAGGGCTACACAACTTTCATGGTGGACAGGCAAGGGAAATGGGTGGGGGGATGTGTCATTTATGTTAAAGACTCATTTCAGTGCAGGGCACTCCCCATCCCACCCCAGGGTGGAAGATCACAAATTCTCTCCATCCAGGTTCAACTTGGATCCCAGGGAAAGTGTTTAACTATAATCTTGGTGTACATACCCCCTAAATATCAAGAGGCTGGTTTCAAACTAGCACTTGATTATTTATCTAGTAATCGCCATCAATCTGAAATCATAATGTTAAGGGACTTTAATATAAATTGGTTATCCCCAGATGCTGCACCTTACCAGGATGCAACGGCAGCCATAGACATGGTCCAACTTGTTCAATGCCCCACTCGTGTAAACTATCGCACAGGTTCAAGTACTCTCATAGACTGGGTACTAACCAACTGGCCACAAAGAATAACTAGAACCACTGTGCTAGCCGACTCTATCAGTGACCACTCGCCAGTCTTATGCTCCTAGATAAACAAGACCCTGAAACCCCCCCAAAACAATAACCTCTAGAATTATAAAAGCTGGACATTTTGCCTCACTAAAATCCTACCTCCGCCAGCTAGACTGGGATGGGGTCTACGCTGCTGCAGATGTGAATGCTGCTCTTGAGTGCTTTATCAACAAGTTTTACTCAGTCTGTAACATCTTTGCCCCTCTAAAAATGAGGAAAATCAAAGGAACCAGCAAATCATGGATCACACCACAAATCCTTGAGCTCATGGGGGTCAGGGATAACCTGTGTCATAGGGTTAAGAGCACTGGGTCCCCCTCTGACATACAGAAATACAAAGCAGTACATAATAAGTGCACTCAAGCCATCCACCCTGCAAAAAGATCTCACTTTAAAAGTGAACTGGACAACTCTTAGTGCGACAGCCGCAGATTCTGGGACATTATAAAAACCCTAACAGGCAGAGCAAGTAAATCACCACCATCACAAATAAACTTCAAGGGTGTGATTACCCAGGATCCCAAAACTATCGCAGATAGCTTTAACAAGGCCTTCACAGACCTTAGTGGGGTCCTTCCTCCAGACTAGCTCCGACCTGTGCCTAGCTCCGCCATTAGTTGTACTGACATCCCTCCAACACATACAGCACCTCCTTTCTACCTGAAGGTAATCTCTGCAACTGAGGCAAAAAAATACTTGGAAAAAGTTCTCGGGAACACTAGATCCAGTGGGGACTCGCTTGACCTAAAGATTGTGGCTCTCACCCTGGATGTGTTACTCTCCCCTCTAACCTGGATCTTAAATCTCTCACTAACCACTGGCATTTTCCCTCAGTGCTAGAAAGCTGCGGTGGTCATCCCGGTCTTTAAAAGTGGGGACAGAACCCACCTAGCCAACTACAGGGCAATCTCAATTCTGTCCCCCCTCTCCAAGACACTAGAAAGGATAGTATATGATCAGTTAGGTACATACCTTGATAAGTACAATCTTCAATGCCAGGAACAGCATGACTTTCAGAAGGCACATAGTACTTCAATGGCATTGGTTGAGTTTACTGGTCATATCCATGAAGCACTTGACCAAGGGCTCTTGGTGGGGGCCACTTTCATCGACCTCACCAAGGCTTTCGACACAGTCAACCACGACTTGCTTCTCACACAACTCTCTAACATTGGTATATCCTCTGTCTTTCTAGGCTGGTTCCAGAGTTACCTCTGTAACAGGACTCAGCAGGTCAAGATTCTTGATGTTCTATCTGACCATTGGCATGTCAACACAGGGGTGCCCCAAGGTTCCATTTTTGGCCCCCTGCTGTTCAGCCTGTTTCTAAATGAACTCCCCAAAGTCTGCCAGAATAAGATCCTTCTGTATGCAGATGATGCTGTTCTCTACACGTGTCACTCTACTCTGGAAGAGCTGGAAAAAGGCATGCAAGACGACTTTACTGCTGTGGAAAAATGGTTCCTTCAGTCTAAGCTCTTGCTCAACTTCACTAAGACTAAAACAATGTTGTTTGCCTCCCATCAAAACCATCATAAGTCCCATCACCTCAATATCTACAATAGCAAGTTTGATACACTCAAAATGGTCACTACCTTTCAGTACCTTGGTGTCTACCTTGACAGCTCTCTCTCCTACAGCCAGCACATAGACCATGTTGCCAAGGCAGCTAGTGCCAGATTAGGTCAGCTCTACTGGCATAGGAAGTGCCTCACCGAAAGTGCCATGAAGCTTGCAGTTAACATCTCCATGCTCTCTATCATAGACTATGGACTGGTAGTCTACAGAGCCGGTACCAATACAGCACTTAGGCGAATCAAGATTGTCCTAAACAAAGCCTGCAGACTAGTCCTGGGCATGGACCGTTTAACTCACACTTGTGAACTATACTCAAACACTGGTTGGTTAAACCTGAATAGCAGAATTCAGTACCAAGTCTGTCTATTACCGAAAAAATCCACCCTAGGTCTTGCTTCTCCTGGAGTGAGGCAACTGCTAAGAAACTCCACTTCCCCCAGACTAACTAGGGGGTCGAGTAGAGCTGCCTTCATTATCCCATTCCGCCGGACCTCACTATGGCAACGGTCCTTCAAATACAGGGACCCCTACTGGCTAAATTCACTTAAATCTGAGCTGATTGAGGAAACGAAAATACGCCCATTTAAGACCAAGCTGCTGCAGTACCTGGTCACTCTTAGTAATTGCGACTGTGTCACCTGTGCATAATCCTACCATTATTGGTAGCTTATCTGTCCTGCATAGCACACATCCACCCCACTTCCTCCCCTGCCTGATGTGACCCCACTGAGCACTTACCCCATGTCCCCTCTTTATCCCCCCCACCTTCCTGCTTTCTTTTCACAAATACTAATTCCCCCTAATTTGACCCTCCCCGGTTTCCCCTCACCTACCCCCACACGTCAAAACCCTTTCCCTATCCCTCCCCCCACATCACCCAGCCCTGCCCTATCACCTACCTACGGTAACCCTGGGCAGATTTCTATTCAATCCCACCCCTCTGAATACTCAACCCACTTATTCTGTAAATTATGTAAGTTACTGTATGTTGATGGATCTAATGTAAATGTTATATCCTGTTGTACTATGTGTAATTAATCCTGGGTCGCCCCTGAAAAAGGGACTAATACTGGTCTCAGTGGGCCTACCTGGTCACCAAAATTAAATAAATAAATAAATTATTCTGTCACCCCCTTTGTCTCTGCCCTCACCCTCCCCCTGCTCTCATCTATTCTGTCCTTCCTCTCCTTTGGTCACCACCACTTCTGACCCTCCTTAACTCTACCTGCATGCTCTAAAGCTCAGCTACCACTATAAATTGCTTGTCCACCTTAGGTATACCCTTAGTACTGTTGCAATAAAGTTGACCTCTCCTACCTGCTGTACAGTATTTTAACTGTACTTGCTTGAATCTGTATCTGTATGAACCATAATGTACTTGCCTGCTATATATACTCCTATCTGTTTTATAATGTTTACGTACCTTGTATATTGCCTTATGACGTGGAACCTTTGTAAAAGAGCTTTTAGCTCACAGGTGTTTTCCGAGATTCCAATAAATAAATAAATGGTACAAGATGAAGCACCTCTCACAGTATGACCAAAATGTGTTCCAAAATTGCAGAGAGAAAATCATTCAAGAAGTAGATTTGCTTTTGAAAAAAAAAAACATGACAACAGATGCAGCACCCTCATCCATTCCTCCTGCACCTTCACAGCTATCTCTTCTCAGTCAGGCTACAAAACAGTCAGCTGCTGCCATTCATTCTACATCCAACAGTCATCTTTGGGGTCACTTGGATGTTGTCATCCTTGAAAAATCAGCTCTTCCTTCTCCATATGTCGCTGCTTCTGCCTAGGCCATGGTTGACTGCTATAAATTTAGCAGAAAAAGGTTTCGAATGGAATGAAGATCCCATTAAATACTGGCAAAGCAAGGAGCCTGTATGGCCTGCACTTGTGCAGGTAGCCTTGAAGTACATGGTCTGTCCCCCAACCAATGAATTTTCAGAGCAACTCTTTAGCTGTGCAGGAAATGTGGTGCCAGATACATGTTCTAGGCTACTACCAGAAAATGTTGAAAAGTTAACATTCTTAAAAGTACTCACAAACTGTCCATGTAGGTCGGCACCTCGTAGTCACCCACTGTCAGACATAAATTCCACAAATGATGTGTCAGGATAAAAGCCTTTATTCCAAAATAGGCAGATCGGTCAGCAAACATATGAGACATAGGCTTAACACACCTAGCCCCTCCCCATGGAACCAAACGTTTTCGGGTCACAATTACGCTTTCTTGAGAAATAAAGGCTTTTATCCTGACACATCATTTGTGGAATTTATATCTGACAGTGGATGGCTACGAGGTGCCGACCTACATGGACAGTTTGTGAGTACTATTTGGAATTGGTTTTGGCCCCGTCTTTGCGGCGTTTGCAGCCGCCTATGTATACCTGTGTCATTCTTAAAAGTAAACCTTCCTTTGACTGGTTACACCTGTGACCTGGAGGCAGCAAATATATTTCGTAGTGACCTCAAAGATGACTATTTGGAAGAGTAGAAAGATCATCATTTTTTTTTTTCAGAAAAATAAATCAGTACTCAAGTAAGTCCATATGTGGTCTACACAATTTTTGTACCTTATGGCACAATGTTTTCAGCATGTCCTAACAGACTTTGCAAATTTTTGCATTGCCTGAACCTGATGACACACTTTTTGCAGCATGTCCTAATGGACTTGTGTAAGTTTTGGACTGCCAGCAAGTCACAATGGACTTGTGTAATTTTTGGACTGGCTGAACCTGATGGCAAACTTCTCACATCATGTCCTAATAGACTTCTTTTAATTTTTGGATCACCTGAAGTTGGGACTGATGGCACAACGTTTTCAGCATGTCTTCCTCACATGCTTTGGTAATTTTTGGATAGCCTGAGCCTGATGACACACTTTTCACAGCATGTTCCAATGGACTTGAATCATTTTTGGACTGCCAGCATGTCCTAATGGACTTGTGTAATTTCTGGACTGCCTGAATGTGATATCACACTTTTCGCATCATGTCCTAAGAAACTTCTCTAATTTTTGGATCGCCTGAAGTTGGGACTGATGGCACAATGTTTTCAGCATGTCTTCCTCACTTGCTTTGCTCATTTTTGGATTGCGTGAATCTGATGGCACACTTTTTGAAGCACGTCCTAATAATGGACTTGTCTAATTTTTGGACTGCCTATAGGTAAAACAGATGGCACAATATTTTCAGCATGTCCTCCTCACATACGTGGCTAATTTTTGGATTGCCTGAACTTGATGGCACATTTTTCAAAGCATATCCTAATGGACTTGTATAATTTTTGGACTACCTGAAGCTGAGACTGATGTCACAATGTTTTCAGTATGTCCTAATTTTTGGATTGCCTGAACATGATGGCACACTTTTTTCAGCATGTAATAATGGACTTGTCTAATTTTTGCATTTTTGGATTGACTGAATTTAGGTCTCTGCCCACTCAGTACAGGCTCAGCCTCACAGCCACACTCCCCCTTCCACCACAGTAGCTAGGTCTCTGGACTTCTAAGGACATGCAGTTACTTTATTTTTTGGTAGAGGTCCTCTAAATGTGTCATCAAATTGGGTGGGTGGGTAGAGAGGACCCCATGCCATAGAAAATAACTGCATGACTATCAGTGGAGCAGAGAAGGAACTGGGTGCAACAATAACAAACTGATATCCATTAGGAGGAAGTAGGCTGTTAGTTAACTAAAATCTGCAGCTTATCCAATAGGTAAGAAAATGGGCAGACTGTGTGGGCCAAACGGTCCTTATCTGCCATCAAATTCTATGTTTCTGTGCTTCTATGATATGTTCATTGTATAGTGTATACTACCAAATGGGAATGGGATTTCTCCTCTGAGGTCAGACAGGTCATCAGTTTACAGCTGTAGCACTAGTACTACTGACTCAGAGACAGGAAATAGTCAGAGGTCAACTGCATGACTGTCATATTCAATTGACCAGCACATCAGTGCTACAAACTCACAGTTTTCATATCCCGAAATGCTGATTACAATTCTATATGCGTGTCACAGATCTCAGTGTCATTTTATACACTTATATAGCAGACTTGCAGTTTTCATCACACTTTACAAAAGGATCTGATTCGAATCAGAACTAATCAGAACTTATCAGGATTTTAGTCTGGATCCTGATCATGATAATAAGAGTCAGGACCTTTCCGGGTCCACCCAACCATAAAATTCAGGCCAATTGTGTTCCTTAGACTATTTCAAGAGCTAGGTACAAAATCATTGCAAGTTACACAAAATTCAATATTGGACACACACTTCAAAGGTTATACAGCTTAGTAAAAGCAATTAATGTGTGTACATTCACATATTATATGTGTAAGAGCAAATGTTCAGATTTTCAGCACCTTATAATACTGGTGTCCATAATCAAAGTGTTGCAAATTTTATAATAAAAACATTGCATTAAATAAATCACAACCATATTGATATAGAGAAAAAAACTACTTCAGTATAGGTCCAGGCAAGTCAGATCAAATCACTATGTCTGGGAAAAACTAACTCAGCAATATCAAACCTTAAAACTTGAGAGCAGTGTCAATTACGTAGATCTTGCTCAGCTGTATTAGTTCACTGCAGCACCTTGTTCCTCTTGTAAATTACTTGTATATCAATTTCTTACCAAGTAATTCCTATGGTCAAGTTTCCTCAGATCTCTAATAAAAGTTCTGAGTAGAGGTGGCAGCAAGGATTCGTTTATATTGAAAAAAAAACATTTTTTAATAACAAACAAGTGAGGTAGGTCTACTTTACAGCAATCACTACAAGTCCACAACATCCTTGCAATCTCAGACAGGCTACTTAAAACAACCAGAAGTCCAGTCTCTGTATATTTTAGCACTCGAGAAATATTGAATGATTAGGAACTGATACATTTAATTTTCCCTCAGTGATGAATTGCTATAATTAATCATGGTCCGAAAGTAAAGTGCTTTTTGTATGGAAATTCTAAATAAGGAAGTCTGTGATCTCCAATAATCAATAATATGGGTAAAAAGAAGAATGTTTTAGCACAAAATTCTCAATGGAGTCCATGGTCTCCTATAGTAATCCTTCCAAAAGGTTACCCTGAAATTAGCACATACCTGTCGCTGAAACAGCATCCTTTTTAGCCAGACAAAAATAAGGATAGCTTAATTTAATATGCAAGCAGGGGGCTTCTGTTTTCATCCAGGAGTTCCTTCAGCTGAGGAAACCTCACTCCGTACCTCCACTTATTAGTGCTCATTTCAGTTTAGGTTACGGTCATTTTTTTGTACTATACTTAATCAGCTCTTTAGTCAACCTCCATCTATTTCTCTTATCACCGCACCATTTTTAGACTACAGGCACCTAGGAGACAAAAGAACAAAACAGCTCCTCTGAGCACAGTAAACTTAATAATTCCAATGAAAAACAGGACCCCCAAGCCCTAGGCAAAGGTAGAATGCCTCTTCAAGGCAGTTTCAGGCATTTCAGCACTTACTGTGCTACTACAGAGCTTCACATCCCTGTGAGCCATCGCTGCTGGGAACCTCTTCCTACGGATCCTCCTCAAACAGTTTCCCAGCAGTCTCCAAGTGCTCTCCAAGCCTGGGTCTAAAGCCTTTCCAACCACTAATTCGCTCTAGTGGCTCACAGACAGCAGGGATCAAGTCAGCTCAGAGCCAGCTCCACAGTTAAATCTCAGTGCTTCAGAATGCTACAGAAATGTCAATTACTCCAGTTATCGGCATCACGCTCTAATTTAAAATGTAGAGCAAAAAACAATACCGTATTGGAAAACTGGGCCAAAATCAGCCCACGTTTCATTCATCAGCTTAGAATAAAACACAAATAAAACTAGAATCAATGAAAAAGCCATATACACACCACTTCAGGTTTGGAGCTGCGAGGAGTGGAGCAGCATTGTGGTCATCTTGCTGCTCCAACCCCCGACCAGATCAGCTACTGTGTCCAGTTCTGGAGAGCACAACTCTGGAAGGAAATTGACAGAGTGGAATGGCTCTGAGGAGGGCAACTAACATGGTGCAGAGTCTGCAATGAAATCCCAATGAGGAGAGACTAAAGGACTACAACATGTACACCCAAGAAGAGAGGAGGGGAGAGAGGTGATATGATAGAGACCAATAAATGCCTCACGGGGTAAATAAGGTACAGGAGGGAAGCATTTTTTTGAAACAAAAAGGTGCTCAAGAACAAGGGGATATGCTCTGAAGATGGAGGGGGTAGATTCAGGAGAGATATTAGGAAGTACTTCTTCAGAGAAAAAGGGGTGAATTCATGGAACAGCCTTCCAGAGGATGTGGCGGGGGATAAAAAGGGGGTGGTTCAAGAATGCATGGGCTAGGAATAAAGAAATCTTAGTGGAAAGGAAATAGAGGAGGGAGAAAGCACGGGATATCAAATAGGGTCTCTGCAGTGATACTGTAGGCACTGTATGGAAAAAATGGGCAGACTGGTTGGGCCAAGTGGTTCTTATCTGCTGTCAAATTCTATGTTTCTATGTGAGAATGAAATGGCTTAGATAGCCAAACTTATTATAGCATGTGAAGAAAAGCTATGGATGCTCTTTTTAAACTTTAGTTAAGGCAAGGCAATTTTATTTGTACGGTGCCCAATCCCAGAGACTCTGGGTGCCTTACACAGTACAGAAACAGTGCAAACATTATAGCAAAGTAGGGATACAATCAATATACTGTATGAAGTTAAAATTAGCTTGACCCATAACATAGATTAAACAAAAGTATTGTCTGAATGGGTCCTTTGCACATGCAGAGGTAATGCATTCCTGAGCACTGGAGAGGCAACTCCAAATACTTGGTCTTTGGAAAATGTTAGCTGTGAACATGGAACATATAAGAGGCCCATCTTAGAGGAATTAAGAAGGCAGATGGGGGATTATATGGCTGGGAAGTCTTTGAGGTAGCCAAGCCCATATTGTGCAGTGCTTTGTACTGTATGCTAACAACTATATCCTGAAGTTGTTGCACCACTGAGCTGTCAGCCAGTGCAGATCATGGAGCACCAACATAATATGCTCAGACCAGGGAGTCCCAGCAATCAGCTGGGCTGCCCTATTCTATACTAGCTGCAGTTAATGAACCAACCCCCCACCTATCCCTAGGTAAAGGGCACTGCAGTAATCCAGTCTTGACATACAGTAACATAAGCTTGAACCAGAACTTTAGTGTGTCCAATGTTTGTTTCTTTGTGGGTTCCACTTAAATAAAGTACTACCAGCCATTTTTTATTTGCAACCATTCTGCTGTACAGTCATTTTCATTTGGAATGTGGTTTCCTCTTTGTATTTGTGTGTCAGTTTAACCAGGTCCCTGTTTTACCGATGGTGCAATGAGAACTCTTTGTTTTCCATAGTGAACTAGTGTTATCAGGGTAGCTGGCACCATATAGGGCTTGATCTGGGTAATGTTTCATATGGAAAAAACATTACTGCAGGCTAACTAAAGCAGACACCTGATGCTTGCAGTCCACAATGACCCCCACATTCTTAACCCTATCCACAGCTCCTAGCATAGTGCCATTTAAATATGGCAAGTAGCATAACAGACATTATGAAAGAGGTAGAACATTTCCTGCATTTTGATTGGCTGAGGTACCATTTGCCTTGTTCTTATCAGGACATATACTGGCAACTGGTACTACTTATGTCAACCAAAACACTGCACACTCAGAATCAGTGTCTACCATGGCTCTCCTGCTGCAGCTCCACAACTGGCATCGGATGAACCACAAAACCTGCAGCGGGAGAGCTCAGCCACCACAACAGGAGTCACACTGTCTCCAAGGTCCCCCATTACTGTACTGCAGACAATACATACAGAGCACCACCATACAAGAAACAACACTTAACATTTTACAGTTTAATTTCCTAGAATAACTGATCAGCTTTGCCGTTACTGCATGTGATTCACAAACTATGGTATTGGAGAAGCTCAGCTCACCCACTTGGCCATCAGTCAGCTTGGCCATGACATTTCCTGGCAATATAACTCTCAATTTTTAAAATTGTTTTGTTTTTAGACATATTTAAGAAAACACACACATAAAATTAGGTAACTATTAAATGGCTAGATGAAACTGCAGTGACTGGGAAACCGCACTGGAGAGGCATGAAGCAGAAACTGCTCAGTGCGGCACCTGCAGAGGGACACATTTGCTCCACATCAAACCATTCACTGATGACAACACTCATCCATGCAACCATTAAAAAAAAAGCTACAATCAAGCAACAGCCATTAAAAAGGAAAAAAAACCTAAAAGTAAAACAATTCATCTGTCTGTCTGTGTGTAAACATTAACTATTGCAGCTAACATGTGAAACACTTACTCCTGCCCCTCTGAATAAAAGTTGGTGGGCATTTCTTTGATCATCATAAAACACAGCAAAAAGAAAAGGCATATTCAGAAGGATTGTGTGTGTGTGTGTGGGATGGGGTGGGATGGGGGGCAGACACAACAGCCCTCTAATGAATTTTAAACATGCCAATTACAATGCAATGACATGGACTACATTTTTGTTTTTTCTTCTATGATAGCATATATTTTACTCTCTTGACGTGTATTTTTTACTTAAAATTTTTACTGAGATACCCATTTTATAAGCAGAATAAGACACTCGGAGGTGTGGTTTATGGCCTGATAAGAGGACTTTCCAGGTGCTAAAGGCACTCAGCGCAAGTGCCTTGTGTCTCATTATACACCTGGGGCATGCTCTTATCAGGCCATAAACCACATCGTGTCATGTCTTATTCCTTACTTCATTGCTGACACACAGTAACCTGGTTCCACCAGTTAACACCTCAATTTTTGTTGAGTTAAGACTGAGTCAGCTGGAGGTGAATCAGTCCTCAATTTGAGCAAGGTGCTCATCCAGCACTAAGACCACACCATGCCCATTTGGTGCACAAGACAGGTCTGTCTGGGCATCATTTTATAGCACAGAAACCTCAGCTTGATCTCCCCCAATGGCAGCATGTGCACAGCAAAAAATATGGGAGCCAGGATCAATCTCTGAGGCACATCACAGTAGTGTGCTATCTGAGATGTTACCACCCAGCACTACCTGTTACACCATGCTGAATAAGTAGGACTCGGTCTTAATCTCAGTGCTATGATGAGGGCTGAAACCAGACTGGAGTGGCTCACAGATGTCATACCTTTCTAGATGACTTTCCAGCTGTACCTCTACCACCATTTCAACTACCATCTCTAAAAAGGGAAGTTTAAAACAATCCTGTAGTTTGCCAGAACATTGGTGTTTAATTATGCTTTTTTTCAGGAGGACCTCACTATCACCTTCATCGGGGCAGTTGAAAATATTCCCTCATTCAAGAAACACCTAATGATTTAGACAGAAACTCGAACCAGGGCTACAAACCAAGCAGAATCTAGGTAGGTCATGGGTCCAGAATACATTAAGTAGGGCCCAGCCCCAAGATAACCTAAATGACCTCTTCCACTAAAACTGGCTCAGACTCACCTTTTACTCTGATGATTCCGTACAATCAAACAGGATCCTTGTCCAGATTATTAATACAACTTTTGTAGCCTCACACTGCACATTATTGTGGCAGAACACTGTCACAATACCCTTTCTGTCCACAAAATGAATGCCTTCACATAATTGTTTTGGAATGTATCGTTTTAGTTTTTCCAGTAGACATTTAATAATTCTAACTTATTTATTTAGTTTTTATTTACGAGATAGGTGCACTAGTTATATCAATAATCTGGACAAGACAAACAATTGCCTATTTTCAGGCACAACCTGGGAGGTAGCAATAACAGTACAAGTACAGTAAGTGAAACAGCATTGAACAATTGAAATTGTATGCAAAAGTTACAGAATACAATGTACAATACAAAGTAGAATAATTTGCAAGAGTAAGCAATAGTGCAAAACAGGGTACATGCAATATAACTAGTTTACAACAATAAACAAGTACAAATGGCTCCCTATGACGAGAAGCCTAAGTTAAACACAATAGAAGGAAGCCTAACAACAAATGTATGCCAACCAGGGGTTCTGTTAATTTAATTTTAGTGGAAGTCTAATACTTCCATCAGTCAAAATCTGGAAGTTGTTCCAATTTTTTTGAAGACAAGATACTTCACAGATCCCACAATTTGAAAGCCAGTATTCTAGGAGGGATCAGTTTAGGGATGTTAATATAAAATATTAATGGTAAAGTGCAATTTATTTTAGAAAAATCCATCATTTCTTTGCTTGCGTACCTTCAATTCTGGAAGTCATCCAATTTAGTTTTTTACATTTGGAAGTCAGTGACTTCCTTTCCCTTTATTTTGGAAGTTTTTACCTAATTTTTAGAAGTCAAGTACTCCCCAAACTGAATTAACTGAAGCCAGGATGCCAACTACAGGCAGTAGCACATGAATGTTTTAAGCAGACTTTTAGCAGCTAGCAGTTCAGTTACTGGAACTCAGCAGTTTGGTTACTGGATTATTAAAGTAACTTACAAAATAGTCATAAAATGTCATGCATTTCCCTCTATATCTCAGCTGAAAAACATTTTTTCAAACCCCTACCTTCCACAAATGTTGATTCCACTGTGTGAGATATCACAGTTAACATACAAAATGTCTTCTGATGGAAACATTTTAATATTACTCACAATATGAAACAATATCATAGAAAAAGGTGAGAACAAAACATTTTTTTAATCACATATGCCCCCACAATGCAAAGCATCATGGGCTGCATATGCAAATCACCACAGAATATTATGCTGGTTCAACTTTAAGCAGAAATGCATGGTGCCAAAAGGCCTCTCACACAGTTTGCAAAGGTCACCAACAGAAGACACAAACACATGTTCCGTCCTACCAGGATTCATCAGTATGTCTCGTCTGTTTGACACCCCAGTGGAATGAACCAGCTACCCTAAGATGGTCTATCTGTGTTATGTTGTGGTGAACCCAATTAAAAAAAATGCATATGCAGCCTATGATGCTTTGCATTGTGGGATGATGTGTGATTTTGTGTTTTGTTGAAACTTGGCTTCCTGGCCTAATGCCCTTTGGGGTAACCATTGCCTCAGTGCTTGCACACAGAGGTTCTTTATTTTTTTTAATGAACACTGCTTAATTTTAATTTTTCCTTTAACAGACAAACTCTGGTCAGAGCCACCACAGATGCTGCAGAGTGGTGAGTCCAAGTCAAAGAGTACTCGGAGCTCCCACTGCAGCTGACAAAATACTTGTGTGATTCTCGCACATGCGCAGAGCCTGATCATCTCTGCACATGCACAAGAATGAGCCCACCATGCCCAAGGTGGTCGTTGTAACATAGATGCACATGTGAGATTCTCGTGCATGTGCACTAAGCTCGCAGTGGCCATCTTGGGCACGGCAGGCTATTTGTTTCACCCACAACTCTGGAATTGATGGCCAGACAAAAATAGTATGTCTATGGGTGGGGGGGCTGCATGGGTTGTATGGCCATGAAGGGGAGGGGCGCACTGATGGCAGATTACTGGAATCTTGCCATAGCACTGTGGAAGTACATGACTGAGGAATCTGGTCATGTGGTTCCACAGTCCACTTCCTCTCCCTTAGGGCTCGCAAAATATCTGCAGGACTCTGCCTAGGCAGCTGTAAAAATGTGCTGGTCAAGTTATCTAAACCTGTTCATCCACAGACCAGGTACAGTACAGCACAGCACAGCACAAGGAACTGCTGTAGAGGTTTCACCTTACAGATCCACCAATGCAATTTGCTAATGACTGAGTAGTAATTGCCTCTCAATGTTCATGCTATCCAAGGATTCTGTACAAATACTAGATACTACCGATTCTAATATGCTGTGCTAGACAGTATGTGCTGGGTTTTGATGTGGACATCTGCCCACGAAGAACTAAGCCTTAACAATCATATTCCATTTACTTGTGGCATGCAGGAAGGTCTGACAGACTGGAATTAGACATGATAGAGGTTGGTGTACCATGAGGGAATCAGAAATCTACATCCTAAACAGAGCTGTACAAAATAAAAATGGGAAGGGGGCGCACTTTTGTGAAATTCTGTAAATTATTCTTGGAAAGTTCATGCCTTTGCATGTGTTAATCAAAAAGTAAAGCCTCCCCCATTCCCAATACTTTTCCTTAAATAAAGCATTTTGTTTTATCTATGGTGGGTTGTCCTAAGTGGATTCGGTGGGTGGAGTATACACCATTGTTTATTGTGAGGCTTACAGTGTGTATGGGAATCAGCTGTAGTGAGACTGTTACAGAAGAATTTGCAGCAGACTGCTGATGTTTGTCATTTCTGTTCTTGGAAGCAAAGGACATATTTAGGAAAGTTAACAGCAAAGGATGAGGAACAACTTATCAAAGCTGAAACTCAATAATGTTCCACAGCCGTAGCCTGAAACAGCAACCAGACTCATCAGTGTATTGTTTATGGAATTTTTTTTTGCTGAGGTCTCAAAAGGAAAACAAAAGCTGCATGTAATCAAAATGATTTTTGTGAAAAGGCACAGTGTAAAAGATACTTTGAAATTTTAATTTCACTTTTGGCATCAGAGCAAAGTTATCGCACATGTTTTCCATGAATTGTACTGTAAGGGTTAATTGACTGTGACATCCCTCTCAGCTTTGAAAATTATACTAAAGTACACTGACAAGCAGTTAAAAGATCTTTGTCAGATGTATTGCCTACAGCAAACACCGCACTCATTGCTTAATATAACCTTGGCATCTATGTATCTTCTGTTGAGAAAATTAATTCATCAACCTAGGGTCAAGTAAAGAGGAAAAGAACTTTAAAAATGTGCTTCAGCACTTATTCCCAAGTCAGCAGTCATCATGCATTGGTGCACCCAGGAACTAATGTTGTCCCAGCAATGGAAGCAGACGTCAGTCCCAAAGAGTCTTTGCAACAGTGAATTTAATTATCTTGCTTTCAAGGCAAAAAATATTGTGACTGAGTGTACATGAATGTATGTTGCATGAATGTAACTCTTTATCAGTCATAGTCTAGCACCAGTCATGCAGTTATGCACTGCCAATGCATGTCAGGAAATCAATTCTCTGTCTTAACCACTTAACAAGCTAAATTGCATTCTTATACTTTTTCTGGTTTTGCATCTGTACTGCATTCAATGTACTGGAGCCGCTATTTGTATTCTCTGAGCAAATAATTGATAATCATCATGCAAAGGCAGGCTGCAAGGTACTACAATAAATTCAAATACCATGGACAATTATGGATGACAGACTGACATTTGAAGCACAGGTGTCGGCTGTTGTCAAAAGTGATTTCTACCACTTGAGAAACATTGCCAGGATCAAACCCATGGTTCTGCCTGAGAATCTACCCACACTGGTGCATAACGCTCTTTACTTTGGTGTCAATGGAGGTACCCTTCACCGGCTGCATTTGGTGCAGAACACAGCTGCCAGGTTGCTGACTGGCCTTTCTAGGTCTAGCCATGTAACCCCAGTGCTGCATGCTCTGCACTGGCTGCCGTATAGGTGGCGGGTTATCTTCAAGGTGAGTTTACTCACTTATAAGGCCCTACACGGACTTGGCCCTGGCTACCTGGCTGATCTCTTGACATCCACCACCTCAGTATGCTCCCTCCACTCCTTGACCAGGGGCCTCCTTGAAGTTCCCAGGACCAGATTAAGAACTTCTGATGATCAGGCTTTTAGTGTCGCTGGACCGGTCCTGTGGAACGCCCTTCCAGCTGTCCTCAGGGAGGCCCCATTGGCTGAGAAGTTCAAGAGTGGTCTGAAAGACTACTTGTTTTCCATAGCCTTCCTTGCTGTTGTGATCTGACCAGCCATAAGAAATTGCTAGTGCTTATGCTGTATCAGGTGTTTTTATTATTCATGCCTTATTTATAATATGTGTTTTTATTTTATTAAGTACCCTGCCTGTTTTTATGTAAGGTGTCCATAGCCTCCGGGATTGGGTGCTATACAAATAAACTTTGCCTTGCCTTGCCTAATCTGGGCAACATTCCTTAAGTGGTTAAAACCACTTTGGTTGATGGGTGACACCTGAGCATCAAGCCTCAGACCATCATCAAGGATGACACCCAGATTTCTCACCCTAGTAGATGCCAACAATTGAGTAGGCTCAAGGAACAACTCTCTTACTACCACGGTGTCATCCACATCATGCCTGCAGGTGGGTTTGATCACCATTGCCTCCATCTTATTGGGGTTCAGTCACAGCCAGTTAGAGGACATCCAGTCTTAGATCTCAGTCAGACAGTTGTTTAGCACTTCCACTGCATTATTTGTCCCAGTGGCAAAAGACATGTACTGCTGGGTATCATCTGCATAGCAGTGAAAACCCAGACTGTAGCATCTAATGAGCTCACCCAGGAGCAGCAAGCACACTACAAACAACATCAGAGTCAAGGCCGAACCTTGAGGGACTCCACATGGCAGGAGCTTCAGACAGGAAGAGAAATTTCCCATCACTACCCATTGCATCCTGCCCATGAGATAGGACTCAAACCAGTTAATGACAATACCAGCAAGTCCACAATACTCTCTAAGGTGATCCAGAAGCACAATGTGGTCAACGGTGTGGAATGCTGAGGAGAGATCCAGGAGAATGAGAATTGACCAATCTACTGTATCCTTTGCCCTGAGGATGTCATTTTGCACCCTGACCAATGCCGTCTCAGTGCTATGCCTAGCCCTAAATCCAGACTGGAATGGTTCATAGATATCAAAGGCTGTGACATGTACCTCAAGCTGCAGAGCCACCATTTTCTCGACAACCTTCCCCAGGAATGGGAAATTGAAGGCATGTCAATAATTTGCCAAGATGTTGGGGTTTGAGTGATGGTTTCTTCAGAAGAGGCTTCACCAACATCTCCTTCAAGGCACCAGGAAAGAACTCCTCTGATAGCAAATACCGAACTATCTCAGTGAACAATGGACCAACGGACTTGGCACAATCCACTAGGAGACAAGTGAGGACCTGGTTCAGTTCACAAAATGTGGATCACAGCTTTGAGATAACCTCAACGACCTCAGCCACCCCTACTGGCCGAAAATCCCCCCAGACAATGGGAGTGCCTCTATTTATGCAAGGCCTACCACTGCAGGACTGATCTTGTCCCCCTGGGAAGATCTCAGACTGAAAAGAACTGAGAAAACTCTTCACACAAAGAGACTGAAAATACTCTTTTCAGCTGTAGACAGGCAGGTTGAAGTACTCAGTCCACAGTCTGAAATAGCTGAGCCTGTTACTCTCTGTGGCAATCTTTTTGGAAAGCAACTCTGCTGTCTTATGGTTGGTTGCCCTCTGATGGTCACCATTGTGAACTTTCAAAGCCATAGAAACATAAACTTTCATGGCAGATAAGGACCGCTTGGCTCATTTAACCTGCCTATTTCCCTACTTGTTTCATATACCACAGATTCTAATTGATCTGTGGCTTACCCTCTCTTACTTAACACTAGAGTTCCTTTATGTATATTCCATACATTTTTGAATTCTCATACTGTTTTTGCCCCCAGCACCTTTGCAGGGAGGCTGTTCTATGAGTCCACAACCCTTTCCATGAAAAAATACTTCCTCACGTTACCCCTGAGTCTACCCACCTCTATTCTCATATTATTTCTCCTTGTTCTTGTGCATCTTTTTTTTTTTTAAAGATGCTACCCTCTTGTACCTTATTTATACCCTTAAGGTATTTAAAAGTCCCTATCATATCCTCTCCCCTCTCCTCCAGGGAATACATATTGAGATCCTTCAGTCTCCCCTCATATGACTTCTGAAGCAGTCCCTGCACTGTTTTTGTTGCTCTTCTCTGAACCAGTTTGACTCTGTTAATGTTGTTCCAGAGATATGGCCTCCAGAACTGGACACAGTACTCTAGATGAGGTCTCACCAAGGTTCTGTACAGTGACATCACCACCTCCTTCCTTCTGCTGGAGATACCTCTCCCTATGCATCCTAACATTCTGCTGGCTCTTCTCACAGTCTTCTCACATTGTTTGGTAACCTTTAGGCATGGCAAGGCAAAATTTATTTAAAAACGCCCAATCCCGGAGGCTCTGGGTGCTGTACAAAATGAATAAATACAACTTCAAAATAACAAAAGATGCGTAATACATTTAAATACAAAAATAAAACTTATAACACATCATATAATCATCATATTCAGCAAGATACAGTAATTCAATCTCAAAATGCTTAATAGGAGGGCCTTCAGGTGGGCCTTAAAAATGTCTAAGGTAGGGGCCCCCCAACCCCAGATTTAGGTCATCAGATATGATTATCCCCAGGTCCTTTTCCTGTTTGGTGGCTATCAGTACCTCCCCCCCAATCATGTACTTCTCCCCTTAATTTCTATATCCCAAGTGCCTGATCTTGCACTTCTTTGGATTTAATCTGAGCTGCCACACCCTTTACCACTCCTCAAGCTTGCTTTAGGTCCCTCTTCATTTTCTTCACCCCTCCTGGAGTGTCAGCCCTGTTGCAGATCTCATGTCATCTGCAAAGAGACATATTTTCCCTTCTAGCCCTTCTGCAATGTTGCTTATGAAGACATTAAAGAGGATTGGACACAATACTGATCCCTGTGGGACCCTGCTGGTCATCCCCCTCTACTCAAATTGAACTCTGTTCATCACCACCCACTGTGACGTATCACTCAGCCAATTGTTGGCCTAGTTTACTACTCTGGGACCCACCCTCTGGCAGCCCAGCTTATCCTCCAGTTTATCCTCCTGGGACAGGGTTCTCTGTCAGCAATACTGCAACTTCAGACCCTTGGTCTTTAGCTACTTGAAAGACTCATCAAACCACAGGGATTTATGGACTGGTGTGATGGCTTCAAGCACCTTGGAGACAACCCTGTTATTGGCTGTCACCACCTCGTTCGTGCCAACTGCACATGCAGCACTCACACCAGTGATGTCTACTACCACCAAAAGTCCCTCTGGGGACAATCCCCTCAATGGGTGATGGCAGACCATCTCAACAGGGGAAGGACTCTCAGGGGGGCCACCCGAATGAGAACTACACCATGCAATGATTGGATCAAGCAACCCAATCAATCCTGAGGTCAGTGACCTCAAGCCCCAATGAGAATATGAAGTCCAAAGGTATGGCCATAGTGGTGAGTCATTAAAGCAACCACTTGTGCAGGCCCACTGATGTCATTAACTGAAGGCTGTCAATATAGCATATAAAATCTGGCTAACTGAGTAGTGGAGGCACAATCGTCTATTACTTCTCCATTGTCAGTCACAGGAATAAAGGCAGCTTGCACTAAACTCTTTTTTACATCTGGAGAAAAGCAGAATTTGTTTCTAAATAGAAACCTATTCCCATGCATAGCGTTTTACATAGAGAGTCTCTGTGGGCAGAAAAATGCAGTCTGCTCTCCATCCACAGACCCAAGTATCTACCAGCTCAAGCTGTTCACCTGATAGTGTGTAAATAACTGTTACAGGACTGTTCACTATCATATTTACAGTAGTGGAGAGATCCATTTAGGCATTTAGCAGAAATTCTGAGGAGGTAAGTTTGTACTGAAGCTTATCGAAGGCAGCTTGCTCATCACGTACTGCTTGCTTGCTGCTGATGGCTGGATAAAGGCACTAAGTTTAAAGCACAAACACAAGAACAGCGCTACCAAGAACAGTGCAGCAACAATGGTGTCTGCAAAAACAGCGCCCAGTGAAAAAACACGCATCCACATGGTAACAGTCCAAACACACACCAAGGACTGCTACTCCAGCTACTAGACAAAATCAGAAATCATGTTTCATGGCTCTGACCCCAGGATACCCCCATTTCTAAAATAATCAGCTTTGAGGGGGCGTTGGATTATGTGGGTAATTAGAAACTTGGGGGGGGGTCTGTGAGATGGAACTTAGAAAAATGATGTACATCCACCTCACAGACAAAAACTCGAAGACCAGGAACAGAACCCTGGTCCCAAGATACACACTGGACAGTCACCAACCTTTTCCAACTCTTCTTTCCTTCCACCTGTCATTCCCTTTGATATGACAGCTACAAGAGTAGTGGTGATTGACATTCGCTATCCTACCCCTGTCACTGCCCTTGTTTCATTCTTCTTACAGCACAGTTCTTAACATGCATTGTTAAGGGAGCACTATTCTAACCGGGTACCCCGGATAAATAATTTTGCAACCATGACACTGCTGTGTGAAAGATGTCAATATTGGTGAGTGTGGGTAGAGGAATATTATGGTCTATGGTGTTTAAAGCTTTGCTGAAATAAAGGAAGATGGCCACATGTGTAAGTTATTTTTTATTTATTTAGATCTTCAGAAACAACCTTTGAGCAAAGGTGCTCATTTACAAAGGTTCATCGTCAGCAGTACAAGACAATTCCATTGTTACAAATCACAAAGACATAGACTTGCAATTATACAGACAACAGAAAGTACTTCACAGATAGTTAGTTAAAATGTTGTTTACACTATTATTACAATAGTTCAGATTCAGACCTGGAATGGATTAAGAGTAGTCAAGTACACAGGCATTGTCAAACCATACAGTTTCTGCTTATTAAAAATGAGAAAAGAGAGACCTGGGGGAGAGGGAGGGACATAAGTATGGCCAGGTGGGGGTGGGTGGGTTAAGCAGTACCAGGTAATTTCAGGGGCAGACAGAGAGTGGGGAGTAAGTTAGGGGTAAAGAGCAGGAGAGATGTGGAGTGGGAGAGGTTAGAGCATAGAGATGAGGAGTATAGGTGAGGACAAGGAGCATATGGCAACTGGAGGGGGAATATTAATGGGGTATAAGCGTGTAGACAGGATAAATATGTTGTTCAAAGGAGGAAAGAGGCATTGAAGTTTCCTCACATCCAACAGGGACAATTAAGGTGAAGGTGGAGAGACTAAGAGCAGAAGTTGGGAGGGCATGTTGCTTTCCTACAAGCACATGCACTGTTTTTGACTAGGTGCTGTTTCATTTCAAGTTTGAAGGATGGAAGGTTCCCAACACTGTATTTCAGCCGGGGCCTCGTTCAACCAGATAGGGGCCCTATATGCGAACAGGCATTGTCCAAAAGTAGTTCTTCTGAAAGGGACAGTGAGTGAACTCCGAGCTTTACCCCTTGTATTGTAATGGGAGTTTGTAGCTTGGAGAATATTTAGAATGTGGGGGGGGGGGATGTTTGGACTAGCAGAGCTTTTTTTTTTTCTGAGAAGGCGCATCTGGAACTTTATCCTGTTATTCATGTTAAGTCAATTGGTTTGTTCATACATGGCACATATGTGGGTAAGTTTATTTGTCCCTAGAGTAAGTCTGCATGCCATATTAAGGGCTATAGTTACCCGTTTGAGTGCAGTGTCTGAGGCTGCACTATATACTACCTAGCTGTAGTCTATTATCTACAGAACTGAGCTGGAGACAGAGAGGTGGAGAGCTGTAGGTGTTAGGTATTGTCTGTGCCTGTAAAGAACTCCTAGTCTGGTATTAACTGCTTTTACTACCAGGTCTATGTGCTGTGAGAAAGAGAGGGTATTGTCTATTGTGACCCGAAGGTACTTAAATGAGTGGACTTGCTCAAGAGGGACTGCTTTCTTGTTAGTGATGGTCAGAAGCGGGTTGATTTTCTTATGTTGGTGACTAAAGAGAAGCATAGTTTTTGTTTTTTTATAATTGAGTACTAGTTTTTGTGAGCAAAACCAATCCTAAAGTTGGTGGAAGGTAGACTGTAGGTCATTTTGCAGTATGTCAATATGGAAATTGCTGCTAAGGATGACTGCATCAGCAGTGTACAGTATTATTTTGCTCTTGAAGGCCTCTGGAAGAGCATTCGAAAATAAACTGAATAGCAGGGGGGCCAGAGAATGACCCTTGAGGGACACCGAGTGACTTCTGTAGCACCACAGACAGATGTTCCCATTTTGATGCACTCTGATTTGTGCGACAGGTAGTCCTGAAACCAGTAGGCTGGGTTGGTGGTCAAACCCAGGACCAGTAATTGCTCTGAAAGAAGGGACTGGTTGACTGTGTCAAAAGCTTTGGTGAGATCATTAAAGATTGATCCCACCAGCTTACCACCATCCAGGGCCTTATGTATGCAGTTGGTGAACTCTACCAGGGCATTTGAAGTGCTGTGGCTCTTCCAGAAGCCATGCTGTTGGGGTCATTGGAGACCGTATTTCTGGAGGTAATCCGTGATCTGATCAGCCACAATCTCCTCCAACACTTTTGAAAGGGGGGAGAGGATTGAGATGGGTCTGTAGTTGGCCATGCAGGATTGGTCCCCGCTTTTGTATACTGGGGTCACCAAGGCCAGCTTCGAGATTGAGGGGAATTTAGCCAAGGCGAGAGATTTATTAAATATTTTTGAGATGGGGACTATAACTTCATCAAGAGCAAGGGCAACCAGTTTCATGTCTATTTTATCACTGCCAAACCTGGTTTTACCAACAACCTTGTTTTTTGCCAGATCTTGGGGTTTTCAGGGAGGGTTCAGTAGCCTAGAGATAGTCGGGAGGGAGTACGGCGCTCAGGTCCATAAAGGCTGTGTTGAATGATTCAGTGATGGTGTAAGGGTCCAGTTTGGGGGTACCATTGATATTAAGCATCATGGGATGTTTTCTGTCATCTTTCCCTAAGAGATCCTTTATGTTCTCTCAGAATCTCTTGCCATCACCCCAGTTCCTTTCCATTTGGTCCTTATAGAATTTTGCTTTAGCAAGCCTAGCAAAGTTTGTGCACCTATTCCTGGCTGCCCTGTATCTCTAGTAGCCATTTAGCTGCCAGTGATCCCAGCCCTGCACCACAAATTGTCTTTATCCCTCATTTGCTCCAATAGGTCCCAAGTAATCCACCCGTTCGTGGACCCACGGATTTTTCTCTTCCTGACTGGGGCAAATTTGTCACAAACAGCATTGAATTTGTCATATAAATATTTCAAGGCAAGATCAATGCCCTGCTACTCATCTAGAGGGGTCCAATTGATCTGAGATAATGCTGCTTTAAGTGAGCATAAGTGACATCTCTTAATTACTCTGCTTTTGATGATTTAGGGAGGTGCTGTTTTAAATTTATTTGACCAACGGCATATGACGAAAGAATGATCACTCAGGGAGTCAGGAATTACTGTGACCTTAGTGATCCTAGAGGGGCAGTTGGAAAGGATCCAGTCTAAAAGTGTGCTGTTGCCACTGTTGTAGTTTAGTCTGGTGGGTTCCGTTACCAGTTGTGTGAGGTACACACTGGCAACTAGGTCATTTTAGGGGTCAGATTCCTTGCTGAACCAGTTTATATTGAAGTCATCAGTAATGATGATTTTGCTGTTCTTTTTAATTTGAGTGAGAGCTTCAACAACTTTGTCAAGTCCCACTTTTACCTTCCCAGGCAGGAGGCAAATTGAAACTAATGTGAGAGACTTGTTGTGGTTGCCATGCAGGAGTTTAACCACAAGTGTTTCATGGTCCTCAGAGACACCAGTTATTGGAAGCATGCTCCCCTGTATTGAGTCCCTGACATAAATAAGAGATCCCCAACCCCCTTTTGCCTGCTCTGTCAAGTCTGAAGGCTTTGTAACCTTGTAGCACTATCGCTTTGTCCCTGGTTTTGGTGGTTAGCCATGTCTCTGTGAGATAGATGATGTTGGGGCAATACATAAGTGTCCATGCCTGTAACTGTACCAGCTTAGGCATCAAGCAGCTAGTTACTGATCCATTGATGCACAGTAGGCCAACCATTTGTAACGTTCACTAGAGCAGTAGAGGTACTTTGTTTGGATCTGAGGCCTCATTGTTACGCATTATGATGTCAAAATTATCCAGATATTCATGGAGTTGGTCATTTACAAATTTTTCCAGTAATTTAGACAGCACTGTAAGTATGGAAATGATAGACAGGTAGTGCCACACTCACTGCAGATACCAGTTACACACCTGACACTGCATAACAGTGACACAGCTGTAATGGATCACTTTATACCATGTTGTTGTTTTATTCAGTTCTCAATGTGCTAACAAGCATACTATATAGTGTGAGACAATGTAGGACAACTAGTCCTGGTACTTTGGTCCTTTGACCTTCTCCCGGCCCCCTTCTATAAAGCGATCCATTTTAGTTATGTCACTGTTTTGCACTGTCAGGAGTATGACTAATATCTGGAATGAGTGTGGCACTACCTGTCTGTCTATTTACACTTTGTGCCTTTGTGTGCTTGGGTAAGTCCCCCACCAGCACCAAGTTCTGTATTGCAGAGTGCACATCTACCCTGTGTTAACCAAGAGTGGAACTGAGTCTGTAGTTGTTTAAGGAGCCCTTGTCACCAGATTTGAAAAGAGGAATTATATGGGCTGTTTTCCAGAGAAATTAGGCTTGCCACTAAGAGGCAAACCAGGTTGTTCTGAACCCAGCCAGGAATGAATAGAAAGAGAGGGGGGAGGGGGCAGGGAAAGGAAGGGGACTATGAGAGAATGGAGAGGAGCTATGACCTCACAGGTGATGTCAATTGACCGGGTTTGGGGCTTGATGACTATTGGCCAAGAGGAGGGGCCATGTGGGGTCCTGATCTGGGGTCCTTAGGGGCTTCATAAGGGCCTGCAACCCTCAGAAAGCCCCCTTTCTTGCTGTACATTTCAGAGCTTGAACTACAGCACATCACTGGCAATCTGAGGTAAGGCACTAAAGGTCTGGGGTCCTTTCTGTGGAAGGCATCAAGGTGAAAGGTGGTGGCATTTTGGTGGTGGTGGTGGTTGGTTTACATGCATTGGCTTAATTGTTCATGTAGACTTGGTAGTTTGTTTAAGCAATAAACAGTATTTAAAAAAAAATGTTTAATGTAAGAAGCAGAGGAGGGTAGGGCAGAGTGTTTGGCTGTTGGGACCAGAGCTAGAGGTGGTATTGCTTATCCAAGGTCCTGGTTGCCTGCCCTGGTATGTGGGTTTTGAATTTAGTTGAAAGCAGAGAGGTTGTTGGCGCGATGTTCTGTGATGTGAAAGCTGTTGTGGGGGATGGAGGGCACCTTTTCTTTGTTGTGGTTTTCATACATGATAGCTTATTCACCAGAATGGCTTATGTGGAGGGCAGAGAAGGCCAGCAGGCCAGCGGGAGTGACATGGAATCCTGCGCAATTGGATGGCCAGTGAGGTCTGAGGAGGAATTGCACAGTAGTTGGCCATGCGTGAGGCAGTGGCATTAGGGGAATAGTGGAGACTGGCAAGCAGGCTGAGGATGACCAGGGAGGCCGATGAGGCCCAGCTGTATGGCACAGCCACCATGTTGGAGTGGTGAGACACCAGGCAGTGTCAGAAGGATGTAGGAGTTGGAGGAAAGAGCTGCTGTAGGCCTAGGAGGAGAATGAAGGCCCTGCCGCATAGTGAGGCCACCTGGGTACAGCAGAGGACACCAGAGGAATCTTGGAGGTCTGCCAGACATGTCAATGGGGGCCATGGTAGGCTGGAGCAATGGAAAGGGGTCCAGCTGCATGGCGTGGCCGCCATTTTGGGTGGGTGACACCAGGAGGCATCCGCCGATGAAGGGACACATGGATGGAGCCAGTTTAGGCCTGCCAGAAGGAGGTGGGCCCACGAAAGCCAGCTGCAGGCCCCAGTAACTGTGGAAGGGGGCATAGGTTTCTGTCCCCCTTGGACAGATGGGCCTAAGGGCCTGAAGAGGCAGCCCATGCAATTCAGGTGCAGGGCAGTCCACGTAATGCAGCCATCATTTTGGATGTAGGGCTTGGACATTTGGCACCACAGGGGTGAGCACTGGACATGGCAGAGCTTGGTGCCCAGATGTGTGCAGGAGGCAGCAGGGGATAGGCATAGTGGGGCACAAGCCACCGTGTGTGATGCCATGAGAGGAGGGGGAAAAGAGGGCAGGCAGAGCTGGTTGCTGGGGCTGCTAGTGTGGGGCAGAAGGAAGGGTAAGGGCTCCTCGGGCATAGCCAGCAGTAGACTCCTTGGGTGAATGTACAGGCCCCAGCAGTAGCAGCGTGGTAGCGTGGGAGGATCGCAGCCGGGGTCAGATCAGCAGCACATGGTACACTCGGCATGGTAAATGTGCTGTGGGTGGAGGGATTTATATTTGTTTGGGGGATCCTCATGGGGGGAATGATCTGGGTCTGGGGTGTGGGGCAGTTCATGGCAGAACCATGGAGTCCAGGCATTCCTGCTCCCATCTGAGGTGCAATTGCTTTTTGAGGAGGGTTGGGAAGGATAGGGCAAAAGAGCTGGGAAGTGAATTGGGGAGGGCCGGCAGAACAGTCTGGACTCTCACAACCTTTGCAACTCTTCACCATTTTCAAAAGAAAAAATAAATAAATAACTAAAAATATACACACATATATATATATATATATATATATATATATATATATATATATGTTATAAACCACAAAAAGATGATGGGAGGGTATCAATAATAATGCCATGTCTTGTGGGGAGGGTACTGCTCAGTGGGTAGCGGGGCCGGGCCTGGGCTGGGAAGGATGCTCCATGGGAAGGAGCGCAGTAACCGCGGTGGCATAGGTGTAGCAGTGGCATCATAAAGCCACATCAGAGAGATGTGGGGCACCAGCATGAGGGCTGGGGGCATTAAGGGGCCATAAAGAAGCAGCTGGATGCCAGGAGTAGCCATGCTGGAGGGCCTCGGGAGCCCCAGAATCTTGGGGGACTGGAGCCCTCATGAGGAGGATAGTAGAGGGTCACTAGGTACCATGATTCTTATATGTGCTTGTTGTCTAATCTAGTCACAAGGCAGAGGAAATGGCACACAAGAAAGCTCCAGTATCTAGTATGAAGATGATGGTGGAGGCAACAAAGCTAATGAGCCAAATGACTGAGCTGGTGGAGGCTGCAAAAAGAAGGGGAGTGGAGGAGAAAGCCCAGAGAAAATGAAAGAAGCGGGATGAGAAGGCAGGTTCTGGGAAGGTGAACAAGAGGCTGAGGAGGTGAGGAGGGTGGGACCCAGCCCTCCACCGGCACCCAGGCCAGCACCTGAGCCAGTCCCAGTCCCAGCTGGACTGCAGCCGGATAATGGTAAGGATGAGGTGGATATTAACAATGCAGCAGATTTAAAAGGGTATATTAAGGGTTTGTTAGGAGACATGGGGGAGGAAGGTGTTCAGAAAATAGAACGGGCCTTGCAGGCCATTAAGGACAGTGCAACGGTGGGGGGAGTGAGGAAGCTGTATGATGGACCACTGGGCTTTACACTGGGTGACCAAGTGCTGGCCTTGATAAAAGAAAAGATATGGAAAGGAGAGTATGTAGACATCTTTGGTCTGGTTGACAAGGAAACAGCCAAAAAGTATGACCAAAAGGAGTTGGTGGGCAAATTGGAGATGGCAGTGGCACTGGCAGTGGTAGGACACAAAGTGGAGGAGGCAAAGTTTAAAGGGAAGAGCATTGACATATGTACTGGTACTGGAGAAACAGCCAGACCTGGCAATCCCGCTTCTGACTTATACAGAGATCATCAAGGATGCATATAAGGTGAAATTGGGTTTCGGGTGGCTTAAATACAATGAGGCATTTCAGAGGAGAATGGCAGCAAAAGGGGATCTGAGGTGATATTGTACCCACTCAGAGTTGTGGGTAAGGACCCTCTTGGGGCCAGAGGGGGGACAGGTAATGGAGCAGGTGAAAAGGGTCGCACTGGCCCAGGGTGCCAAGGCCTGCTGGGCTTTCAATAGGGCCTTGTGCACGTGGCCTAGCTCCAACTTCAGGCACGTTTGTTTGCATTGTGGTGGGTCACACCCAGCAACAGGCTGCAGGCAGGGGGCAACAAAGCCAGGCAGTCGGGGGCAGCCCAGGAATAGTCCTTTGAGGTGGAAGGGATTGAGAGATGGGCCGGGGGTTCTGGAGAGAGGGATATAACTTCCAGCTATGATGCAAATTAGAGGGCCCTGGGGACAGGAGGTGGGGCTACATATTGGCCCACACTCCCATCAAGTTTGGGGTGGTAGAGGCATGGATGGAAGGATAACCCGACAAGAGAGGAGCCGAACTGCTGAGGGAAGGTTTTCGGGGAGGTTTCCCACTGGGTTTTGAGAGTGCACGGGTGGTGATGCGGGTAAAGAACCTGGGTTCAGTAAGAGGGAAGGCAGACAAAGTCTGGGCAAAGATTCAGAAGGAAATCAGGGTGGGTAGGGTGAAGGGGCCACTGCAAGAACCCTCCTGCAGGCAGTTCCGGGTATCACTCCTAGGAGTGGTTCCCAAAAATCAGGCCGGTGAGTTCAGGCTCATACACTGCTTGTCCTACCTGGACGGGGGTCAGTGAATGAAAGGATCCTGGAATTACTGAGCATGGTCATTTATGCCTTGTTAGACCAGGCAGTGGAATTGATCTGGGCAGTGGAGGGAGCGTGGCTGGTGAAGACGGACATTGAGTCCGCATTCCATTTGTTGCCAGTCCAGCCATCAGACTGGGACCTGCTACAGTAGGTTTTCAGTTCGAGGGCAGGCTGTATTTTGACAAGGCCATGCCTATGGGCTGCTCAGTGGCATGCTCGACATTCAAGACTTTCAGTTCATGGGTGCGATGGGTATTTGGAAAATGGTATGGGCATAGGAGGGTGGTCCACTACCTGGATGAATTCCTCTTGATCATGCCAGCCAGGCAGAGACCCAAGGGATGTTAAGGGACTTCCAGAATATGTGTAGCACCATGGGGATCCCCCTGGCAGCTGACAAGATAGAGGGCTCAGCCGGCAGGCTGGAGCTCCTGGGAATCAAGGTGGACACAGAGCAGGAGTTTTTCAGCTGCCCAAAGGTGGCATGGCTAAAAGGGCTATTAGCACTAGTGGTGGGAGGAGGAGGGTGTCACTGATACATTTACAGCAGCTGCTGTGGTATCTTAATTTTGCCTGCAAGGCCATAAGCCTGGGCAGGGCATTTACAAGGAGATTGGAGAGGGCCATGGGGAAGGCGAAGCAGCCCCACCACTGGGTGGATGTCAACAAAGAAGTGAGGGAGGATCTCCAGGTATGGAAGACATTTCTAGAGTCATACAATGGGGTGACAGTCTGGCAAAAGGAGTGGGTCTACAATACAGAAATGGAGCTGTACACAGACATGGCTGTGGGGGTTCAGGATGGGGGCTTACTGCCAAGGGTAGTGGATCTCAGAGACATGGCCAGCACAATGGCAAGAGTGGGGATGGACCAAGGACATCCCGTTTTTGGAGAATTTCCCTATATGGGCAGCTTTTGAGATATGGGGGAACAAATCACAGGGAGGCACATTTTATTTTGGTGTGACAACAAGGGAGTAGTGGAGGTGATCAATAGGCAGAGTGGCCACATGGAATTGGTAGGTCAGGTATTAAGGCACATGGTGCTATTGGGGTTGCTTTTGAACCTGTCCTTTAGGGCACAACACACTGAAGGGATACGGAATGAGGTGGCTGACTGTCTTTCTCATTTTCAGATGGATCGGTTCCGGGAGTTCGCACCGCATGCCACACCTGCCTGGACCAAAGTTGTAGATTGGCTCTGGGAGATTGGAGGGAGAAATCCAGTGCCCTGTACAGAGGGGTCTTTGTCAGCCAACACACTGAAGGCCTATGAGGCTGCTTGGGCCGGCTTCTAGGCATTTTGGTCCAGAATGGGCTGGGATGCGAAGAAGCCAGTCCAAGAAGATCGGGCGATGTAGTACATAGTGGAGAAATGGGAGGAGGGTTTGGCTCATGCTACCATGGTGGTTCAGTTGGCAGAAATCAGTTGGATGTGCAGGGACTGGGGGTGGGAGGACGCTGCGGGGGGCCAGGCCATCAGAAGGATAGTCATGGGCTGGCAGAGGGGACAGGGTGCAAGGCAGAACAGAAGAAGGCCTATAATGGGGCCTGTACTCATAAAGGTGGTCGGAGCCATGGACCACATTTACAGTTTGTCAAAGGAAGCCTGCTTATTCAGGCCATATTTGTGCTCATGGCCAGGGGGGTCTTCAGGATTGGTGAGGTGGTGGCACCCAGAAATGTGGCAGCTGCTACCAGTTTACAAGAGGAGAATGTGAGAGTGGATGAGGACAGGGTGGTCATCTGGCTGCAGAGGTCCAAGATGGACCGGTAGGGGAAGGGCACTGTAGTGGAACTGCACAGGCAGTGGGGGGCAGGAGTGTGCTCAGTCCAGGCTATGGGGGACTATAACAAGGGAAGAGACCAGGTGAAGGGGGCCTGGTTCTTGCATGGGAATGGATCCCTGGTGACAGGTTTCCAGGTGGGGGCGGTACTGAAGCAAGCATTGGTATTCACTGGGGAGAACCCCAACAAGTTCACCCACATGCATTCAGGATCAGTGCAGCATCAGAGGTGGCTGCTGGAGGAGCAGGGAAGAATGAGGTCAAGTGGTTGGGGAGATGGAAATCCAACTGTTGCAGGAGATATGTGAGGTGTTGACATGGCTAACTGGTGTTTCTTTTCTCTCCCACAGCAGGCTCCAAGAGACAGGTGTGGATCGCAGGGCACTCTTTCATCTACTGGGCAGAGAGGTTTGTGGCTGCCACAAGGAGAGGAACACAGTTGTGCCCAGATGCAGTGCACACCGAGGTGAGGTGGAGAGGGTTGAGGGGCATGAAGTGGTCGCAGCTGCTTCCCCCGCTGGAGGAGCTAAGGGTATGCAGGGCCATGCTGGACTGTATCATTGTCCATCTAGGGGGTAATGATTTAGGCATCTTGCCATGGAGAGGGGGGACATTATCTCGAACCTAGAGAAGATGAAGAGTTGGTGGCCAGGGGTGGTGATTGACTGGTCCAAGATCACATCCCAGAGGATGTGGAAGGGAGCAAAAGGGGTTAAGGTGGTGGAGGTGATGTGGAAGCACCTGAACAGGAAGGTGGCTAGGGAAGTGATTGAAATGGGGGCATGCACACCCAAAATAGGGACATTTCATATGAACAGGTAGAGGTTTATCGGGCAGATGGGTTACATCTGATGGAAATTGGCATGTACCTGTTCCTACAGCCCTTTGGGGAGCTAGTATGAGAAACCAATAAGAAAGGCCTGAGACTCTAACTCGCAAGAGTCGGGGAGCCCCATCTCCCATCGCAAGCTGAAGATGGGTCAGTGGAAAGGGTTGGAGCAAGGGGAAAGAAGGGGCAGGAGGGGAGGGAGGCACCATGGGCTGTTGACTAAAAGGAACCCAAGTGTAGGACAGGGAGGGAGGGATATTGAACTAGGGGGTGGATCTCTGTGTCTGCACCTAGTGGGGGAGAGGTCGGGGTAAGGTGGTGACCCGGTTAAGGCAATTGAAGAGGGGAGCCAGATCATGGTGTCCAGACCCGGAGAAGCAACTTCGAATGAGGAAGAGAACAAGAAGGAAGAACCACAAGAAGGAAGCCAGGACTGTTATGTCCTGGAACATGATATTGGACTGATATGTCTAAATTTTAAATATTGATTGTTAGAAATGAAATTGGGATGTAAATATATTATTGTGCCTTTAATAAATATTGCCAGTGAGCATCCAAAAGTACTAAGTAGTAGCCTGAGTTATTTCTGGGTGTGGATCCGGGGACAATTAGGCTTACCACTAAGAGGCAAGCCAGGTTGTCCTGGGTCCCAGCCAGGAATATATAGAAAGGGAGGGGGGCAGGAAAAGGAGGTGACTAGGAGAGAAGGGGGGTGGGCTATGACCTCACATGTGATGTCAATTGACCAGGTTTGGGGCTCGCTGGCTATTAGCCAAGGGGAGGGGCCATATGGGGTCCTGATCTAGGGTCCTTAGGGGCTTCATAAGGGCATGCAACCCTCAGAAGTCAGTGTCAGTAGCTCAGTAGGTAGCACACTCGCCTCTGAGGCTGGGAGATCAGAGGGCTGTGGGTTCAGTTCCCACATCTGGCACTTGGGTTAATATCCCAGTACTGACATTGTAGTGCAGCAGGAGAGGGGTGCTGTACTTCTGAAGTGCCATCTTTTGGATGAGACGTTAAACCAAGGTCCCATCTGCCTGGATTGGTGATAGTTCACCTGGATGTTAAAGATCCCATGGCACTTACAGAAAAGAGTAGGGGAATTTCCTCGATGTCCTAGCCAAATTTCCCTCATTCACTAAAAATACCACCAACAGCTTAATTTGGTTCAAGGACAGTTGGTATTCATCTGTATCCCTCTCCCCCGGGTCGTGCCTTAAAATAGACAGGATTTGTCTAGTGCACTTACCTGGTCAATAAAACTAAATAAAGAAAGAAAGCTCTCTTCTTGCTGTAAATTTCCCCACCCACCTCCCTTCCTGCAAGAAAGAGGTGGTAACATGAAATGGGCACTAGAGGAGGGGAGGTACAAGGAAGGATGATGGCCTCTAGGGGGGCCCGGCACGGGCCAGGTGGGGCCAAAGATGGGCAGCCAGGGTCTTGGGGGCTAGGTGGAGCCCCACCAGCCAGATAAGCTAAAGGGAGACCAAGGGAAAAGGGGCATGGTAGGGTTGGGAGTAAGGGGAATGAAGGGGTGCAGGTAGAGGGGGAAGGGTAGGCACCACAGACTGGGGACAAAGGAACCCAGGTGTGAGAGTAATGGGTGAGGGAGGGATATAGAGCTGGGGCGAATCACTGTGTCTGCACCTAGTGTGGGGGGAGAGGTCTGGATAAGGTGGTGACCCAGTTAAGGTGATTGAAGGTGGGGGCCGGATCACAGTGTCCAGACCCTGAGAAGCAACTTCAAACGAGGAAGAGAACAAGAAGGAAGAACAACAAGATGGAAGACAGAATTATGTCCTGGAACATGATATTGGACTGATATGTCTAAATTGTAAATATCCATTGTTAGAAATGAAATTGGGATGTAAATATATAATTGTGCCTTTAATAAATATTGCTAGCGAGCATCCAAAAGTACTAAGTAGTAGCCTGAGTTATTTCTGGGTGGGGATCCGGGGACAAAGGGATGTTATTGCTTGTCATAGCAAGATTTGAAAAGATGTGTAATAGGAATGGTAAGGACAGAGTATCCTAGTTTTAAGAGCACATCAGTCCCTGTACTTTTTGTGGTATCCAGGGTAGAGACTGATCGTTCCCTTGTAAGTAGGTGAAGGATTTAGGTGGAAAGAAGCGTTACTGGAGGGAATATTGTCAGATTGTTTCAGATCAGGAATGGGGCATAACCTATTATTTGACTTTTCAATAGCTAATCCAACAAGGGAAAATAGGAATTTAACTCCTCCACAATTAGATGTTTATCTGAAACAGTTTTGTTGTCACATTCTAATTGCCTAGGAAGGGAGGAGAAGGTTATGCCACCTTCTAGTCTTTATAGCCTTCCAAAATTTTTAAATGCAATTTTTTTTACCTTCAGTACAGTCAAATAGTTTGAAGTCTTTCCAGGGTTAATTCTTTTAGTGCACAGGTTTCTTTTCTGTCTGAGCAGTGTCCAGTCAGATGGTATCTTTGTTGTCCTGGCCTTTGCCCAGAAGGTATATGTTTTCTAACCAAGGAGCATTTTTCTTTCTGGCCCTGTACTTTATCAGAAGGGCATGGTGGTTTATTACTTTCAAAATTTGCGTAAGGAATGCAGCTGCGGTATTAGTTCGCAGGACTTCAATTATGCCACATCAACCAATAGCTGTCAAATTATTGATAAAATTTGTTTCAATAAAAGTGTGAGAAACACTTTTCAAGAATGAAGGTATGCTTACTAAGAAATTTCTTAGTTCCACTAATGCATGCTACGGTGAAATGGTCAATAAATTCCTTGCCAAATGTTGTGATTACAGTGATTTTCTGAGATCTGTTAGTGATGAAAACATCCAGAATGGAAGAACTTGTTGGATTTTAAGGGTTAAGCCTAGTTGCTTCCAATATAATCTGGGTGAGACCAAATTTGTCATATAGCAGTTTTCGGTCAGCTGATTTTGAAGTAAGTCAATGAAAATGTAGGTTCCCAAAAACTATGGTTTTAATTATTATTGACACTGACGACCTTGGATAAATACTCCAATATTTTAGTAACACCAGAAGGGAGCCTATGTCAGCCAACCTTATTAATGGATTCACACTTAAATAGTGCAATAGACATCACCAGACATTCAGATTTATTATTGGATACTATAAAACCTGGTGTTAATGCGTGTTGTGTCAACCACTAATCAAACTTTGCTGAAGGAAATGTAATAGGTTTGCTGCTTGATGGTCATTGTTCAAACCAAAAATACAGAAAGCTTCCTGCTTGCTGAGGCTGGAGAGCCCACGTGACTTATGACTACTGCTACTACTACTGCTACTGCTGCTTCCTGTTGACCCAGGGGAGGAGAAAAGGAAGTAACGGGATCCAATGAGTGATCTCTATCATGTAATCAGTGGTCTGACTACCAGAGATGAAAGTGAACAGGAATGCACAGGAACTGAGTTCCTGTACCTCTTTTGCCACAGGAACAGAGTTCCTGTACTTCCTCCCACTGACACTGCAACTGAAATTCTTAAACCAGCAACATAATGACAGTTTCTGGCCATGTGATGTGAAATCAGGGTTTCTATAATGACATTTTACTTGTACCACAGTGCCATTTTGCTAGAAATACATCAGTATCACTGACTGAATCTGCTAGCGTCAAAACATATATCATGTCTTCACACAGCTATCCTTCATACTGAAGATCTTTATTCTGCATTTCATATTTGCCAGTGCCTAACTTCCTGTACTTCTTGTCTACCACTTGCACCACTGCTGACTACTCATGCACATGGCGGTGGTGATGTGACCACTGGCACAAACAATGTTTTCTGAGCATGTGAAACAGGCTTGTAAATACTCTGATAAAAATCTGGAAGAATTACTGTGGAAAATATGTACAGCTGGGTTCCTAGGCACTGTAATGTGCATTAGTGACAGAAAAGCTGCATTTATCACAAACAAGAAAGGCAGCAAGTAAGGGGATAGGAATTTAGCCCTTATCTTTCTATGTTAAGAAAAGCACATGGTCTCAAGTCATATTTAGTGATGTTATCTACTGAGGAAACTTATAAAGCTGTCACTATTTATAAATGCAATGCCAACCCCAATAAGCTTCCAGAAGTTACATACAAAAGAATTCCCAATGACTTAGTCACTGAATTGTGTCCTTGTAATACCAACGGTGGCAAAAAGCATAAACATGCAGTATCTTATTCACATGCACTTGATGTTGTACAATAAGGTAAGAAGTAAATGGTTATGGAAAATCTTAAGAAATAAATATTTAACCCCTTTGTAATTTGTCTGGATTATTTGATGAACTCGGCAAATTAAGATATTTTTTATTCAGACATGGCTCTTTCCTTTGTGATATCTCCAAGCTAAGAAGTGCAAATTGCATTCAGCTATTATAAATCCTTTCAACATTTATTTCAATGTGGCCCACCCAAATTCTTCAGTATTGCTACAGTATTAATGTTTGGGGATTTTCCCCAGAGTTACAGTAGCATGTTGCCTTCTTCCAATATATGATGTTCTTAGTGTAGGTAAATAATAGCTGTTAGTCTAGCTCAGTCTTTTTAAAATGAATTATGTTTCCTTGAATCATGATTTCATTATAGTCAATGCTATTTATGATATGTAGCTCAATTACTATATTTAATGCATGCTGTTTTTATATTCTATTCACATACTAAAATCTGAAAATTGTAATGTCTATGATTAAACAAATATTTACTACAAAAGGCAATGCTTTTGTTAACATTTTGGCCTCAGGTCTGCTAGCTTTATATTTTTGTCTCCTTTTCAGAGACTAAACTGGAGACAGCTGTTTTTCTATTTGGCTGAACCTCATATCTGGCTCCTACTATTGCCTCCCCTGGCATTGAAGTAGATGGGGATTTTGTGGACTCTGGGAGGTGTGGGAGTAAACAGGCTTAAGAACAAGGGGTGTTGGAGTTGTGCTTAGACTGCTCCTTGAAAGACTTCCTTCCACTTCCTCTCTACCGTCAGAATTCTTCTGCCCTGCCCATCACCATCATCTTCATCATCATCATCATCATCAATATCAGCTTCACTTCCTAATAGTGCTGCTGCTGATACCTTGCTTTGGCACCTCTTCCAATAGTTTTCAGTGGAATTTCAGCAAATGCTTTTTCATGCAAGATGTTCCTAGTCTTGTTCCCTTGTTACCCTGATATAGCTTTTCCTTGCATATAAGGCACATTACTTGCGTGCATTAGTCATTGTCCGCTCAAATGTAAACTAACATCACTGGTTTGGTCTTTCCTAGTGACTTCCTTCTGTATGCTATGCCTTCTTCTTCTTCCACATCCATTTCCACTAGTTCACTGGTTTAAGGTGATGGTTCTTTTTCTGCCTCATGTACCATCCTGGCACTGGTGTACTATGTGCATTTTCAGTGTTTTTCTTTACTGTTGTTTTAGATGCTGTTTTTTCCCTTTTGTGGCCTCTTTTTTGTTTCTTTTAAGAAACACTGTTTACCTTTTTTGAGCTCACATGTGACTCTGCCTCAAGTTCAATTACCACCTATTCGACTTCTTCCTCATTTCAAGAACTACTACTACTACTGCTGCTGCTATCACTTTTACCAGGTACATACACACAAATTGTGTCTCTGTACAGGACTTCCCCAAATCACTTTGCTCCTCCTCCACTGCCTGTGCCATTCATTACCTGCCACACCCCTTTCATGTTTCTTTTCTATACAATCACTGCTTGTGCCCCACCCTTTCGGTACCACTGGAAGAGATCCATATAATGTGTGATGCTCTACATTGTTTGAACAGTTTCCAGTACACTTTCAGCTCCCACAGAGGCTGTGAAGTTCTTGCCAACCTGACTCTTGCTTTATTTATTTATTTTTTTCTGCTTCTGGATAACTTCACTGTGTCCAGTGTTTTTACCTCTCTGCTGCTCCATTGACTAAAGCAGGCACCCACAAATACTTTTATATGTATGAACTTTATTTTTAAGAAAATATAAAGATAGAACCTGGTGGAAGAAAAAAACACATTGGCCCATCGCGTCTGCCCATTCACACCTAACTCATGTTGAATGAAAGACCCTTAAAGGCTTTACATCCTCCCCTTTCCCTCCCTTTCTGTGTGCTGTTTACCAAGTCCTTATATTTGTTCCACCCTTGCTTGAATTCCCCCACTGATTTTGCACAAACCACCTCTTCAGGCAGTTTATTTCACCCCTCCTCCACCACCCTCTCCATTCCAAAATCATTCAAGGTATCTCTCTTGCATTTGTCCCCACCAGATTTGTAGAGTTGCACCAGATGTTTGTGTTCCCACTCAGTATAAACAATTCCCTGCTGTCCACTTTATTTACCCCATGGATTTATTTTTATGTTTCAGTCATGTCTCTGCTCCCTTTTCTCTTCAAGTGTGTACATGTTCTGCTATCCCAACCTCTCTGTTTATGTCCTTTCCTGGTGTCCCTGGATCATCTTGTTGATACTCCCCTGCACTGTCGCCACTCTATCCCTGTCCTTCTTTAGATGCAGACTCTAGAACTACACATAGTACTCTAGGTGATGAGTAACCATTGACTTATATAGTAGTAGCAGTACCTCCCTTTTCCTGCTGGTGATCCCCCTCTATATGCACCCGCACATCCTACTTGCTCTATCCATCACCATACTTCATTGTACTGATGTCTTCTGACTGTCTTAAATTATTACTCCAAAGAAGAAATTTCTTCATACTTACTGTTAAACATAGAAACATAGACTTTGATGGCAGATAAGGACCGCTTGGCCCAACTAGTCTGCCCATGTCCCTACCTACAAGATAAGCTGCGGATCCTAGTTAACCAACAGCCTATTTCTTCCTACCCCCAACAAGAATTGCCTTATGTCTCTCCCATGCATTCTTGAATTCTTCCACAGTTTTAGACCCCACAACCTCCTCAGGAAGGCGATTCCATGTGTCCACCACCCTCTTTGTGAAAAAATACTTCCTCACATTGCCCCTGAGCCGTCCCCCCTCTATCTTCAAATTGTGTTCCCTTGTTCTTGCACATCTCTTTTTCTGAAAGGTGCTATAGAAACGGTAGTTTCTTTTTCTGTTAACTCCAACATTGTCAATGGGTATTCAGTACAAATGGGTAATGTGCACTTTTACTAGGGGAAATGGCACAGCACAGACATTATTAACAGTATAAAATCTTGGGCAAATGAACATTCTGGACCGCAGCAACTCTCCATTCACTTTTGTTGAAGCAGTGCCCCTAAGTAGTGTATGTGAAAATAGATCCTTATAGATTATACTGTGCATCCTGTCATGAACGAACACATATAAGCTGTCTACATGGACAAAGCTTTAACCAAAATAAGGTACAGTAAAACAGTTCCCTACCTAGTCAGGTGACAAAAAAGATGGACCAAGACTTGTCATCTATTTCTCTGAGGTTGTGGAAATTCTTTATGGAACTGAACTAACTAGATGATACTTGCTGAAGGAATTAGTGAAAAACTGGTAACACTGGAAATGAACTGCAAACAGTGTAAGCACTCACCTGTAACAAAGGAGGCAAGGCACCCTTGTTGAACCTGTTTATTCTGCATGCCAGAAACCAATATTAAAATGTGAAACTATTCTTTTTTTATACTACAGTATCTATCTATCTATCTATCTATCTATCTATCTATCTATCTATCTATCTATCTATCTATCTATCTATCTATCTCTCTAGCTATCTAAGATCACAGCAGGTAAAACATAGAAGGATGTCCAGACAGACTTACAATCACAATTTCATTAGAAAATGATGACTATCCCTGTTCTGGCATAAGGGACAATATTCTCCCACAGAGCAAGGCTCCTGGGCTGGTCCTTTTGACAATGTTGGAGCTAACAGAAAAGTAAATTACGGTTAAGTATGAAGAACTTTTTTTATTTCTGTAGTGCTCCACATTGTTAATGGGTATTCAGCACAAATGGATTATAGGAAGCAGTACTCATTACAAAAATGGGTGGGGGAGAAATATTGCCCCATACACAATCTGCAAAAAGGGAAAAGAGTTTATCTGCTAATGGCTGTCTGCAGAACTCTGCAACCAAAGGCCACATCTGTGGAACTCTGAACATCCAATCTGTAGTGCTTGGTGAATGTGTGGATGGAGGACCACATTGTTGCCTTGTACAACTCAAGACAGGCAGCTCACCTTTCTCTGCCCTGGAGGTGGCTACAGACCCTAACAATAAGACCAAAAACAAGCACTTACTTGAGGCACCATGACATGAGGGAAAACACAGACCTACTAAAAATAAACACCCTTAGAGTAGTGGAAGACATGGCCCCCAATCTAAGCACAACCGGGCAGTGGAAATGGGGAAAAAAGGCAGGTTAGCCAATTTGAAACCCACAGCCCAACAGGCACTATTTTAAATTTAGGGGTGCTTCCCGTCACCAGGTAGCTCCAATCTGCTGTGCAGAATCACAGCCCCAAACAGTAAACACTGAAGGAAAAGGTTTCTTCTTCAGAGAAATTTTTGTTGTTTCCTCTTCAGTGGCACAGCAAAGACTGGAGAGTTGCTGCTATCCGGAATGTTCATGTACCCTTGATTCTATACTGTTAACAGCCTTTGGGCTGTGCTCTTTCCCCTAGCAGGGGTGCACATTACCCATTTGTGCTGAATACCCACTGACAATGTGGAGTGCTACAGAAAGTCCCTTTCCTCTATTGTGCTTTCCATTACTACCTCCCCCATTCAGTATTCATTGTTAGGATTATTTGTCCCTATGGGCATCCTCTTGCACTTTACGGTGTTAAATTTTAACACCATACTATTCACTGTCTTTCCAATTTACCCAGGTACACCTTTAAGCAATAAGACATGATGGGGGGGGGGCATTATGGTAGGATAACAGCCCACCTCAGGGGGTTGAAGTAGGAGGTGAAGCCAAGTGCTTCCACCACCCGAGAAGGGCCATTATCCCACCTTAACTCCCCCCTGGAGAGCCCTACTGCAATTATGAAATAAAAAAAACAACACTATTTGTAAATAAAAATAAAGAAAACACATCTTTGTGAGTTATTTATTTCTGCAACACAAGAAATATAGAGAATTAAGTTAAAAGACAAAAAGTAGTGCCTGTCTGTTAGACATCTTGCTCGCTGTCACGGACTTCCTGCTTCACTACTTCCGGATCCCAGTCCTTCTCCAATGTCTTTCTCTACTGTCCATTTCAGAAATGAGTACAACAGTGGTTTTTGTTGGTCCTACTGATTGTTTGGTTATTTTTAAAGACTCTGCAATTGGTGGCAAGTTCAGGGAGAAAGACGATCTGTGGACTGCGAGCAAAGAGAGAGCGAGCAAGTGGCAGTTGAAACACCCAACAGGTACTTGTCACATTAGTGGGGAGAGTGGGAGCCATTAATGTGACTTTATTTTTGTTAGTGGGGAGAGCTGGAGCCCTTAATGTAAGCTGAATTCTATGGCAAAGGTAATGGACAAATCCCTGTCGAAGTGTAGCTTTGTTTCAGATGGAGCAGGGTGGTTGTGATACTTTACATTATGAGATGCGTGGCTGGTGAGGAAGGTTCTCACAATGGGTGCTGGGTCCTGTTTGCCGGGAGCTAGTTTCAGCCAGGCTGTTGTGCTGGGATAACGGCCTGATTGAAAGTAGCTCTCAGCCAATCAGGAGCCGGCATTTTTCCAGCCCATTTTATAATCATAGTTTTGACACCCTCTTTACCATCCACCCATCCTCAGATCATAGTATTATTTCTTATAGGTATATTTTTCCCTGAATCCATATGTTGCAGGCAAAGTTGCTGAAAAGGAATAATCTCAAGACTGCTCCCTGTGGCATTCCACTTTTGACCCCCCCCGATCTCTGACATCTCCCCATTTATTACCACCTTCTATGTCCTGTCATTTAACTATGTTCCCAACCAGCTACTAGTAATTTTGTTCCCTAACATTGAGGTCCTGCATCTTTGTAACCAACCGTCCATGAGGGACACAAATGCTTTACTGAAGTCAAGGAACTGCACAGTATAGCCATTGCCTGTTCCTTGTCCATTGCCTTCTTTACCTAGTCAAAGAAACCAAACAGGTTTGTCTGACACACCCACCTCATGAACTCATGCTGTCTTTTGTCCTGCAGTCCACTTGCCTCCAGAAATCTTATTGTCATTCTCATTATTATGGTGACTAGCAGTTTTCCCACTACAGCTATTAAGTTGACAGATTTGTGGTTTCTTAAAGTTCCCTGCACCCACTGTTGTGCTGAACTAGATTTGCCACCCTGCAGTCCCTGGGTACTGTCCCTGTCTCCAAAGAGCTATTGCATAGTTCAGCTAGTGGTTCTGTTAGGACCGGCCTCATTTCCTTAAGCACATGAGGGTGTAGCCCATCAGCACTCATGGACATATCCATTCTATATTCATTTATGTCTTCCAGTGCCCTTTTAACTGGAATGGGATCCACATTGACCACTTCCCCTCTGTCCTAGTGGCACAGTCAAGCATCAACCCCTTGTCCTCCACAGTGAGCACCAAGTATATCTGTTCAGGATGTCTGTCTTACCTTTAACTTCCTCTTTCCTCTTCTCTACTTTCTTCATCTAGACTATTCAGACTAATTTATGTTGATGATGTTAAAAAAGTGTCATCTAGCCATGGCTGGGCACTTGAAGGCTACCAGTTGGAACCTACCTGCTGTCCACTGCTCAGTTCACACTACACTAGTGCATCTCAGGAAATCCATGAAGTTTGGAGCATGAAGATTAGACTAGAAAACACATGTTGTTAAATTTTTTTTATTATGTATAGGATGCCACAAAAGGACTAACTAGCATTGGCCAGGCACTGGCAGGCTGCCAGCTGATACCAACTTGCTGCATTCTGCCCTAACTACAAGCCTCAGAGGAATCTGTTGTACTATGCACACTTATTAATCTTTAAGAAATGTATTCCCTGAACAAAGGCAGAAGTTCTCCTTACTCATCTAGTTTGAAAAGAAACAGTCTTTTCATGTTTTGGCAACATGAGCACTGTCAGTCTCCCAGCACAAATCAACTTGCTGCCCATTGCCAAGTAATTGCTTATCAGGCCCCATGGGTCTCTGTACTATGCCCTTCTTACTCTGAAAAAAACAATGTGTATTACTGCACAAAAATGCCTCAGTCCAGTCTGACTCCTTGATCTTCTTGTAAAACAGAAAAAAATTGGTTGCTTTGTGCAATTTGACACTGGTAGACTGACACCACATTATTCCCACATTGCCCACTGCTCCTGCACACTCCCTCTCCACCCAGTTCCCACGCCAAGCAAGCCCTTGGTCCCAGAGGTCTACTGCATTCCAATGCACTGCTCAGTGTGGCAGAGTTTTTTCCTCTTGCTAAATAAAAATAAATAATCCACGCAGCAACCCCACTGTTAAATGCTTTTGTTTGTGTGATTTGATAAGGACAAGTGAATATTTTTGACTCTTTGGAAAATTTTCCTAGTTAATCTAGCTAAATTCTCCTGAGTGCTCTGTCTAAGCTACCTATCAATTATAGGTGCTGTAGGGGATCGCTGCACCTTTAAGAAGACCAGAAGTTCCTTCTGAGGTTGAAATTACTGTTGGAAACAATAAATGTGATTTCAACCTCAGAAGGAACTTCTGGTCTTCTTAAAGGCACAGCTATCCCCTACAGCACATATAATTTGTATCCAGGCACCTCGGGGATGCCCAAATATAATCTCATGATTTCCCATGGACCTTGCATGATAATGAGATACCTATTAGCCAGATGCTGAGGGCGTGCGTGAGCTCGTAACGCACTGCGGAACTGGTCTGAGTCTAACATGAAAATAAGGCTGTCACTCACACAACCTGGTTAACTATTTCAGCTGTGGACTGTGGCTCCCCACATGACTGGTTTAACTGGTTTGCAACCTGCAAACCAATGCAAACTAGTCAAACCAAAAGCCTGCATTGTAGCCCTAAATATTTACAGCACTCAGCATGCAATGAACATCTCGAGTGTGAGATGTTCAGTTCTTTGGTAGAACTGAACTTGCGGCTCTAAATTAAAATGTGTTTGTTATGGATGAATCCAAACTGTTTAGAAAGGCATTATTATGAAAAGTTGTTGTTTTTAAAATGTGCTTGTGGGGAAGGGAGTGAACGCAAACCAGACTATTTAGAATGTTGTCATTATAGAAGTCTGTTGCTATTTAAATGTGCTTGGGTTTGTTTTCAAATATTTAATAAATCCTTGTTATGAACATCTTATTTTGAGATTCAGGTGAGAAATTCTTACAACTCATAAAAATGTTGGCACCACAAATAGATTATGAAAATCCTTCCCCCCTCAAGTCATGATTAACTGCATATTTTGAGTCAGACAACCGAGTAGTGTATTTGATTTACAGTATACAACTTCATTCACTAGTGATAATTTTAAATCTGCTATTTGTATGAGTATTTAACTGTTTCTCTTTGATTTTTAACCCAGCACTAGTACAGTACTACATACTTACAATGGTTTCCCCATTGTGAAAGCTGCTCTATTATTGGTTCAGTACTTCGTTGGGTTGATACTACAGTGACCCTCAAGATATCAGTTATGACAAGACTAATAAGATATTATGATATTCTAAGGTTAGATGCAAATATGTCTTGCCATTTTATCTCTGCTGGTGTTGAATATATACAGTATAACTGCACTAGGAAAATATCTGTGATGTCTTCATTAGGGTCAGATTTATGCCATGACTTTTATTATACAATGGCAAGAAAAAATACTATGTCCTGATTGTTCAGTGGCCTCCTTCAATAGTGATGTTAGCCTTGCACATAACTATATGAAGGAGAGCCACACTTGTAAGCTCCCAACCTTCACTGCCACTATGGACCTAGAGTGAGAATATTAAGCTTAGAATGAGAATATCACTGATATTCTCACTCAAGGTTCACAGTGGCAAAAAATATCACACTTTGTTGTCACTTTTTATCCTCACAGGTACAGGTATTTATATTTACACACATATATATATATATATATATATATATGCACATAAGTTGCAAAACACCTTGTTAATGCTCCATTTAGGGACAAAGCAACAAAAGTTGGGAAATGAGGCATTAGGGTTTCCCTAACACCCCACCCTCCCAAACCAGGCAGGATAGCAGGTGAGCATTGCGCTCACCCAATTCCATCTGTAAATAAGGTCATATGTGCAGACTTTATGAGAATGGGGTGATTGTTAGGATTTTGAAGCCCAATGCACACCCCACACCTGCTCTCCTGCCTGGTTTGGGAGGGTGGGATGTTAGAGAAACCCTGATGCCTCATTTCCCAACTTTTGTCACTTTGACCCTAACTGGAGCATTAACACAAATGTTTTTGCAACTTATTTCCTTACTTTTTGAGATAGTATAATATTATTCTTATTTAACTGTGGGAGTGCAGGGTCCGAATATATATATATATATATATATATATATATATATCTGTGAAATCTCTGAGCCCTGCACTTCCATTTATAGTACAACAGTGACCAGAATGTCAGCATAGCTTTCTTATTACTACACCTTCATGTATCCATTATGGAAAATTTTCAGATCCCTGCCAAAATGTAATTCGGCACAACTGCAACACCATTCCATGCCGCCACAGGTATGAAAACATATTTTGGGCAGGATTTGAAAAATGACAGCTATGACATACATGAGGTGGGGTAATAAGAAAGCTATGTTGAAAATCTGGGATCAAAATATTTAAAATTTCAAAAGTTATGAGTGGGTGTAGCGAAATTGCAATGAATGGTCATAACTTTGGCATTTTTCATAGTTTGACTCCAAATTTTCAACATAGTCTTCTTATGACCCTACCTGATAAACACCATAGGCGAACGTTTTTAAATCTGTGCCAAAATGCCATTCTGCACCACAGATGCAAAAATGCATTTAGGAAAATATGTGAAAAATGACAGCTGTACTGTTCATTAGGTGATGTGAAAAAAATTTTGAAAATTTGGACTCAAAATATTGAAAATTACCAATAAAAGTTCATAGCTGAGCCATTTTTCAGAATTTTTTCACCAAATTTTAAACATGCCCTTTTTGGGACCCCACCTCATGAAAACCAGTGGTGAAATTTTGTTATTCAGTCGCAAAAGGTGATTTCATGCAGCAACCGCAAAAACACCTTCCGGGCCTGAGTAACAAAATGACAGTGCCAGTGTTCATGAAGTGGGGTCTCAAAAAGGCAACATTGAAAATTTGGTGAAAAAAGTAAAAAAAAAAAACTGCAAAGTTATGAACATAAGTTCAAAGCACCTTTGAAATACACTATATGGTACTTACTGTGATTCCTGTTCAGCTTTGAAGAGTACAGTCGTGTCTCAGTCCACAGAATATGACAGCCAATGACCTCTGGTGGTAAGTATAGGGTAAGGGGGTGGGATGATGGGTGCTCAATGGGAGGGTCAGAATGGGGATGGGGATGGCAGGGATGATGAGGGACCATTTTCTTTTTTCAGGTTTTTACAAAAAAAAAGATGTTGGGGATTGTTTTCTTTTTACAGGTTTAAATTAAATATTTTGGGACACTGGGGTGGGCTCCCCAGTATCTCATACTGTTGGGGATTTAAATGCTGACACAGGGATTGAACCCCCTGATGTCAGCTCATTAAGAAAACAATGGCTGTAGGGGGTCATTCAATACCAGGGGTGAGCATCCCAGTATTAGAATATATAAATAAAATAAAGAAGGGACTGGGGATGGTGATCAGAGGATGGGGGTGACACTAGACACCAGGCAGTATATGGGAACAGTGATTGGGGAGTGAGGGGTGCCACTAGATATCAAGGAAAATGGGGGCTCACAACTTACACTGCAGCCAGCAGCAGGAGATCAGCTGTGGTTGTAAAAGTAAATAAAATAGAGAAGGGACTACGGGATGGTGATAGAAGGGTGGGGGTGCCACTAAACACCAAAGAATATAAGGGTACAGTGATTGGGGAGTGAGGGGTGCCACTAGACACCAGGGAAAATGGGGGCTCACAACTTACACAGCAACTGGCAGCAGGAGTTCCGCTGTGGCTGCAGAAGTAAATAAAATCTGCTGTTCTCATATAGAGAATGCAGCAGAAGGCCCCTGTCACTGAGCTGGGCATCCTGGATTTTGGGTGCCCAGAAAAGTATTTATGGGGCTAATTGTGAAAACAAACACCTGAATGTAGGTTCTGGTGATTGTTTAGTAAAATGTATTTTCCATGCTTCTGAGTTTGTGGAAAAAACAAAACAAGATGGCAGCTGGTGAAAAAGGAATTTTCTCTCACTAAAAAGGATTTCATCCTCATGGAAAAGAAAATGATCTTGTGAGATTGAATCCTTTTTCGTGAGATAAAATCCTTTGTTGAACTTTTTACCTCTATTCTGAAAAACAAACTTCCTATACAGTAGGAAATAATGGGAACTTAAAAACAGAATAACTTTGCAACAAGTTAATATTTTTGCACCGAACAATCACTGGCAGTTCTGTTACCCACATTCTTTCTACCATAAATAAAAATCACACCCAAATTCCACACCATCTGGGTGCAAGGTAATGAGGAAAAAACTACAAAAAGTGGTGACTTTTAACTTTTTGACATGATCCAGATCTCAGATTCTGCACATCCAATTGGAACAAAACTTTCCATGTCAAGAGGTCTACCACACAGGACAGAGCATACCAAATGTTGTGCAAATCTGTTGAATGGTTGGAAAGATATTAAAGTGCAAAATTTGAGGTTTAACATTAAACGGCCTACTCAACCCTAACTAAAGGGGCATGACCATGCTGCTATAATTAGGGATGAGTGAGCACTTTAATGTTAAACCCCAATTTTTGCACCTTAGAAACATAGAAACATAGACTTTGATGGCAGATAAGGACCACTTGGCCCACCCAGTCTGCCCATTTCCTTACTTACTGGATAAGCTGCAGATTCTAGTTAACCAACAGCCTACTTCCTGCCACCCCCCACTACAATTGCCTTGTATCTGTCCCATGCATGTTTGAATTCCCCACTGTTTTAGCCCCAACAACCTCCCCAGGAAGACAGTTCCATGCATCCACCACTCTCTCTGTGAAAAAATATTTCCTTACATTACCTCTGAGCCGTCCCCCCTCTAGCTTTAAATTGTATCCCCTTGTTCTTACACATCTCTTTTTCTGAAAGATGCTACCCTCCTGGACTTTGTTGATTCCCTTGAGGTACTTGAAAGTTTCTATCATGCCCCCCGTCCCTCCTTTCATCAAGGGTATACATATTAAGCTCTCTCAGTCTCTCTTCATATGATTTCTGATGTAGACCCTGCACCATTTTAGTTGCCCTCCTCTGGACTGCTTCTATCCTGTCTATGTCCTTGCGTAGATGAGGTTTCCAAAACATCACACAGTACTCCAGATGGGGTCTCACCAACTGACTGTACAGAGGGATAATCACTTCCCTTTTTCTACTTGTGATGCCCCTTCCTATGCATCCTAGTATCCCCCTGGCTCTCCTTACTGACTTCTTACATTGCTTACCCACCTTTAGATCATCTGATATGACTACCCCCAAGTCCCGTTCCATTTTGTTGTTGTTAGTACCTCCCCTGCTATTGAGTATTCTTCTCCTGGGTTTTTGTTTCCCAAGTGCATTACTTTGCACTTCTTTGCATTGAATCTAAGTTGCCATATGTCTGACAATTCCTCCAACCTTGCCAAGTCCCTTCTCATTCTTTCTACACCCCCTTGCGTGTCAACTCTGTTACAGATCTTTGTATCATCTGCAAAGAGGCATACCTTTCCCTCCAGACCCTCTGCAATGTCACCTATAAAGATGTTAAAGAGGACTGGACCCAGTACTGAGCACTGAGGTACTCCACTAGTGACCCCCCTTTCTTTGGAATGTGATCCACTCACTATTATCTTCTGTGTCCTGTTGTGCAGCCAGTTTGCAACCCAGGCTACCACCCTGGGACCCACTCCCAGGCTGGCTAACTTGATTATTAATCTTTTGTGTGGGACTGTGTCAAATGCCTTGCTAAAGTCTAGGTAGGCCATATCCACAGCCCTTCCCTGGTCTATTACTTTGGTCACCCAGTCAACGAAATCTATTAGATTCATCTGACATGACCTTTCTGCTGTAAATCCATGCTCCTTTGGGTCCTGTGCCCCGCTGGCCTCTAGGTATTCAACAATTCTTTCTTTCAGAAGTGATTCCATCATTTTCCCTACCATTGAGGTCAAACTTACAGGTCTGTAGTTTCCTGCTTCTGTCTTGCTCCCACTTTTGTGAAGAGGAATCACATATGCCCTCCTCCATTCCTCAGGTACCACCCTATCCTCCCATGATTTGTTAAAAAGTGTGGTCAGTGGTGTCACTAGGTCCTCCCTTAGTTCTTTTAGGATTCTGGGGTGAATCCCATCAGGCCCAATTGCTTTGTCCACCTTGAGTTTTAGGAGTTCTTTCAGGATTCTTTCTTCTGTAAATGGACTGGTGTCAACCCCTCTACCCAGAGTGCTTCTATTGTCTGGTTTAGGTAACTTCTCCTCATCTTCTTTTGTGAATACTGAGCAAAAGTATTCATTCAGTATCTCTTCCTTTTCATTGTCTCCCTCTGCCCACCTCCCCTCTCCCTTATTAATCTTCACTATTCCTCCTTTAACCTTTCTATGCTCCTAATGTACCTATAGAAGGTTTTATCCCTTCTTAACTGACTTGGCTATTTTTTCCTCAGTTTGGGCCTTTGCTATTCTGACTGCCTTCCTCACTTCTTTTTGCTTTAATTGATACAGTTCCCTGTCGTGCTCCTTCTGTGATGCTTTATACTTTTTGAATGCAGCCTTTTTCTCCTTAACCTTCCCTGCCACCTCTTTTGAGAACCATAGTGGTTTTTTACTCCACTTTGTTTTCTTTATCTGTTTCACACAAAGGCTTGTTGTCTCTATGATGGCAGTTTTGATTTTTCTCTGTTGTTCTTCCACCCCTCCTTTTTGGCCATTTGCTAGTGTATTCCTCAGGTATTCACCCATTTTGCCAAAGTCAGCCCTTCTAAAGTCCAGTATGCTTGTTTTTGTATGGCTTGTCTCCATGGTTGTGCTTATTGTGAAGCTCACTGTGCAGTGGTCGCTTGTTCCCAGATGTCTACTGACTTCTAAATTTGTGATCCTTTCTCCATTTGAGAGTACCAGGTCTAGTATTGCTTCCTCCCAAATGGGTTCCAACATTAGCTGTCTAAGGCCTGCCCTCTGCAGGGCATTGAGAATGACCCTGCTCTTGGATGTGGCTGCAGTACATGTCATACAGTTAACATCTGGCATATTCAGGTCCCCCATCAACAGTATCTCCCCTTTTTCAGCCATTTTGAGAATGTCCTCTATCATTTTCTTGTCCATTTCCTCCCCTTGAGATGGGGGTCTGTATACAACCCCTGTGCAGATTGTGATGCCATTCCCTGTCTCCAAGGTGACCCAGAGCGCCTCTTGTCCTTCCCTTTACTTTTTAATTCTGTAGCTTTGATCCCTTCCCTTATGTATAGAACTACTCCACCTCCTCTTTTCCCCTCCCTGTCCCTTCTGTAGACTATGTACCCCGGTATGTTGACATCTAAGTCATGGTGCCCCATGTACCATGTTTCTGTGACTGCCACAATATCCAAGTGTTCATCTTCCATCAAGGTTACTAGCTCAGGAAACTTGCTTCCCAGACTACGGGCATTGGTACTCATTGCCCTCCATTTAATGTTGGCTTTATCCTTTTTCCCCCATGCTTGCTCTTTTTGCCCTTGTCTATTTTTCCATTTACCCCTGTTCTGCCCTCTGTTGAGCACTGTACCTCAGTGTTTACCCTACTACCCATCATGTTTTGTGGGGGGGGCTTGATATTTCCTGCCTCTTATTAGCACTTCCCCCCATGGCTAGTTTAAAAGCTTGCCAAGGAAGCATTTAAACCTGTCACTTAGGATCTTGATTCCCTTCATGGACAGATGCAGACCATCGTGCCAGTATAGACCTTCATCTCTCCAGGTGCCCCCAGTCCCCAATGAAGCCAAAGCCCTGTGCTCTGCACCAGTTTTTCAACCACTCATTAAACTGCATGGTGTGTAGTACCTAGCCTCACCCCTGCCATGGACTGGCAGCACCTCTGAGAAGGTGACCGTGCTTGCTACCTGTCTGAGGCCCCTCCCCAACTCCACAATTTCATCCTGCACTGCACTGATCCCATGCCTAGCTAGGTCATTTGTCCCAAGGTGGACAATGATATCTAGTTCCCTCTCCTGTGATGCTGCTTCTGCAATCCTGAAGATTCATTTCTTGTCCTTCCAAGTCATGGCACCAGGCAGGCACCTTACTTACCTATCCTCTCCTCTCCCTTCCCCAGGTCAACCCTTCTAACAATTGAGTCCCCTATCAGAAGCTGTTTCCTTCTTCTGTGGTGTCCCTTGCCACCCTTCTGTGGGTCTCCCTTGTGGGTGTCCTCAGCATTCTTCTTGGTCTGCACTAAGGGTGCCATCATAGAGGAACCTTGCTCTGCCAGACTGGCATATGGTTAGTGTAGAGGTACAACTAGGGGGCTTTGCCTCTGTTCCACCACCCGTACCCTCCCAGAACCCACTGTGGTCCAACTGCTCTTCATACTTGGCAGCCTCTGTGGCACTGGTGCTCTTTGGGTGGGGGAGGCCTCCTTAGTCCTTGCCAGTTCAGCCTGGAGGTGGGAAACCTCCTCCTTCAGAGCTGACAGTTGCCTGCAGATAGGACAGCAACACAGTTTCCAGAATGTCTCCCGGAAAACTGCTGCCCCACAGCCAGTGCATTACACCACTCACCACATGTTCCTCTCCCTTATAATATACAATATGTAATACATATATATAAATATATATTTTTTTCTTCCTCTTTGTGGTGTGTTCTTACCCTTTATGCACTGTGCAGGGTTATTAAGAATATAAAAGTTCTGCCCCAAGACCTGTTGAGGAAGTGATGTCAGAACCTTGGCTATAAGGGAAATGTCATGCTTGGGGGTGTGGGGTGTGGGAAGGGTGGGTGGGTAGTGCACAACCACTGGTGACTGTTAGAAATAATCAAATACACCACTGCTTCACCATCCTGGTGAGTACTGCCCTTTCTAGTAATCCAGCTAACCTGCAGTAACTGATTTGTTAACTATTTCAAAGTAATTTGATGCAAACTGTCACAGAATACTAGTAGACAGTCCAGTTACCCACAAAGGAAAATCAAATATGCAGTTATTTCAACCCTTCTAAAGTTGCTCACAAGATAAGTAGTTTTTAAAACCCCCTTCCTCATTTAAAAATGGAAATAATTAAACACAAAGCAATACCAATGTAAGACTGTAAAGTAAGGAAAACTTCCCTCAGATGTAAGTAAGAGAGATCTGTTGCAGATTTTTAGTCCAATATAGTATATCCCATGAAGCTTCTCAGTTGTTTCAAAGCACAGCCTGTTACACCACTTGAAGAGATGGGCTTCTGTCTGAAACAGACACCTGAAACCTTAATAGCTTTGCCCCCATTTAACTGATTTACTCAACATTTGTAAAGTTCAGAGATAGTACCATGATCTCTGGATCTGGAAAATGCTATGGCAATCAGTTCATGGAGGGAAAAGCTATAGAGAGCCAACCCCCCCCCCCAAAAAAAAATGACATCAATCAAGGCATTTTATTTGCTCACTCATAACTAAAAAGCAAGGCCAAGTGGAAACCTGAAACTTGCAGATTTAATAGTTTGCCCAAGGTACTCACTTTTGTTATTTTTGTCTCACAAACGTAAGTATTTTTTAAATACTTAAGAAAAAATATTCTGTTTCTGAGCATGCACAGTTTAAACAACAAGGAAAACTGAATTTTTATGACCACATGAAGTCATGTGGTCTTGGAAATGTTCTCATTTGTTGGCTGGCAGGACCATTTCCCTGTTTGCGTATGCTGTTCTGCTGTTTTCATTCAGCATAGACAGGGCTTTTTTTTAACCAGGAAAGACACACTAAGCTGAAACTTGTTTACAGGTGTGACTTGGGAGCACAAGGAAGTTATGTGACTTGTTCAGGGTCACACAGTATGCAAGTAGGGGCTGTAAGATTCAAACTCAGGTCTCCAGGTTTGCAGCTCACAGCTTTAAACTACTGCATTATACTGCCTCCTTAAAGGGTTACATGTCAGTGTGTAACCATACCCCTGCAGAGCATGCTGTGTGTGTTTGTGTGTTTTGTTCTTAAGCAGAGTGTCTGCCATTAGCTACAATAGTGGTTTTATGTGTTTGAACTGGACACCAGGGTGCCCAATCCCTGGTACCAATTTAATTATGGGATTCCGCAGCTTTTTGTGTGATATTTTTAAGCATCACTTTATAATGCTGCCTATTGCCATCAATGGTCTGATAGTTTGTATAATGTGCTCCAATTGTAATAGAATTATGACTTTCTTGTTCTTTTTATAAAACTTCTTGTAAGCGCAATCTGCATGTTTAGGCACTGCCAGACCCAGATACACAATCATGTTTAGTATGGTGTTGAGCCACTTATAAAGTCCTGCATGCATGCATATGTCAGTTTTAATGCAAGGAGAGATGGTAGTATTCCTAAAAAGCTGGCAGTCACCGAAATTTACTAAACTCTCTTTAAAGTAAACATGAGTGCTGTAATATAAAGAAATATTGATTTAGAATCTGAAGCTGGGACTTCAGGAATGTGCATTAGTACCAAAATAAGCACAGTAACATAAACATATATAGATTTGCAGTCTGAAGCTGAGACTCCAGGAATGCATAGTGGTGGCAACAGTGACATGCATGGTGGAATCCAGGTTTCAGATTTCAAACTAGAATTTCTTTATGGTACAGTTCTTGTTTTCACTTTAAAGAGAGTTTAGGAAGTGTAGGTGACTGCCAGCTTTTTAGGAATACTATCATCTCACCTTGTCTTAAAACTCACATACTAGTGCAATGGGCACCTTAGCACCATGCTGATAACATGCACATGCATCTTGGTCTGGTGACAGCTAAACAGGCAGGTTGCTCTTATTAGGATTTATATAAAAAGAACAAGAAACTCAGAATTCTGTCAAAACTGTGGCACATTATGCTATCAGACCACTGATGGCAACAGGCAGCATTAAAAGGTAATGCTTAACAAAATCACACCTCTGGTGCTGGTTTGTTCCATCTCCCTTTGGTAAGGTTCCCCTAACATGCATAATTTCAGCTGGCCAACACCAGGGTGCCCAATCCCCAGTGTCAGCATAGACAACCTTCCTCTCCCTGACCTAGCAATCTGGGACACTGGGGTGCCCACCCCCCATGCCTGCAAGTATCATCCTGACAATGGAGTGTCAAATCCCTAGTTTTGGAAGTACCTTAAATGGAAAAAAAAAAGAAAAATACTGTGATGTACTTTTCTTTTTTAACCCTGAAATAAAAAAGGAGTCCCACATTGTCTGCAACAGTCTCCACCCTCCCACCCACACTCCCCAACTTAACCCCCACCACCCTACATCCCCCACCCTATACTTAACCACTCAAGGTCCAACACCCTAATCCTGTTTGGACCAGAGACATGTCTTCACTGTTCAATGCTGGAAAGGGAACTGACAAAAACAAATAAGTGCCATATAACATATTTCAATACATTTTGATCTTTTCTTCCTTTCTTGGTCATTTTTTAATATATCAACTTTGCCTTTTTGGGACCCACATCATGAAGAATAGTGGTGAAATTATTTAAATCTATCCTGAAAGGTAAAGTCATGGTCACTGTATAAAATCACATTTTGGGCTGGCTCTGAATAATTTCACTGCCCTTGTTCATGAGATAGGGTCCCAAAAAGGCCATACTGAAAATCTGGGCAACGAATATTAAAAAATGACCAAGTTAGGAGCACATACTGAAATGTTTCTAAGCACAATCATAACTTTGGTAATTTTCAATATTTTGAACCCAGATTATTAACATAGTCATCTTTTCACAGCACCTCATGTATGTTACAGCTGCCATTTTACATATCCAGGTTGAAACATGTTTTTGCACCTGTGGTGTGAAATGACTTTTTGGCAGGGATGTAAAAATTTTCGCCTACTGAGTTCATGAGGTGGGGACATAAGAAGACTACATTGAGGTCAAAATATTGAAAATTACCAAAATTAGACCCCAAATTTTCAGCATAGCCATTTTTTCATGCAACCTCATGAACCCAACAGCTGTAGGTTTTTAAATGCTGATCCAAATATGATTCTACAGCTGTGTCTCAAACAGGCACTTCAGCCAGTATTTTATAAATGACACCTGTCATGTTCAGAAGGTGAAGTGATAAAAAAGAATAAATTGTAATGTTGGGGTCAAAATGTCACAAAACATTATACCATAACATTAGTTACAGGGATGTCTGTTGGCCCAGTAGGGACGATGTAGGCTTTCCATGCCACTGACCTGAATTTGGGTGCAAACTCAGTGAGCTGACTGAATGGCCTGAGGCTGGGGGAAAGTGCTGCAGCATTCCACATTTGCCCCAGCCTGGGGATGGACACAGCAGTGTTCTGGCACACACAAGGCACTTTGTGGCAGGCTGCAGAGCCTTCCCTCATAAGGGGTTGACATAACATGTTGAGGCCTGATGGGTCCCTTCACTGCATAATGACAAGTAAGGTAGCAAGAAAAATGGGTGGAGTGTACCTTGGAAGATGAAGGTCAATTCACTGTAGGCCCCCACCAACAACAGGCCCCCTTCTGCTGTCAGCTGACCAGCCCCATCATCCTTCATCTCATGAATGTACATTGTACCATTGGTAACCCCACTCAGATTCCTACATGATGGGGATAGGTGGGGGATGGACATCTGCCCTTTTTGACTGTCAGTCACTTTGCCAGTCTGTCACCCTATCAGTGTTGCAGGGTGTGCAAATGTAGGTGGCTTCATCTTTTCCTGATGATGGTCATAGAGCACAGCAACTTGTCTCCACCATCCCGAAAGGAGAGTGGATACAGGGATGCTGAATCCTGTCTACAGTCCCCCAACCTTGCCTCCATGAGTGACCCAAGTCTGTTCACAAAGTGGGTCACTGCCATGATACTGGTATATGCACTAGTGAACAATTCACTTTAAACCCCTGTAATAAAACTACAACCCCTTTCCACCCCCCACAGTTGATTGGCATTTTTATTGCTTATAGTAACCCATTTTCCAATTTATGTCTACAGGTCCCATCGATGTCAGCACCGGCATTGTAGGACTCTGACCACATGTATCAGATAAGTATTGTTTTATGTTTACATTACCTTGTTGAACATGGTCACACACTGGATCTAATCTTCTCACTCGGACTTGACATAACTGTGATCTAGGTTGATCTGGTCTTTTGGTCAGATCATAATGCAGTTAAGTTCCACTGTGGGGTCCCCTGTCCTAATACCCCCTCTGCAGAGATTATCTGGAGTCATCTGAAGCATAAGTTGGAGCCTCATAAATTCCAGGATGCACTGGATGTTTCAGGTGTGCTGCTAGCTTTGGCACAAGGTCCATGGGCACCCATTGATCACTATAATATGGCACTTATGACTGCTCTGGACTCCATAGCACCTTTCTGCATTGGCCCCTTGACCTCTCAATGTAGCTTACCCTGGTATTGGCTGAGCTATGCTGGTTGAAGATGAAGTAGCATAGTTTGGAGCATTGCTGGAGATCTGTTTCAGTGGGGGACAGGTTGATGCTGAGACTCCATTATGCTGAGTATGAACGGACCATCAGCCAGAAAAAGACAGAATTTTTGTCTTGGTAAATTGCTTCAGTGAAAAACTGCCAAGCTATCTCTTTTTCACTGTAGTCAGAAGGCTAAATCCTCTCTGTTTACAGTCTGTGAGAGCCATTTCTGCAGGAGTTTGGGTGCTTTTTCAGTTGACAAAGTGTCTGCCATCAGATCCACTATTTCTTCTCATAGCCTAGCTGGGGGTAACCAACCTTGTGGAGGCACTGATCGGTTGACCTAGGATAAGGTTTGACTGGTTTCAGAAGCCAAGGTCCTCTGACTGGTCACCAGCTTACATCCCAACAACTGTGAACTGAACTCAGGCCCAATGTGGCTAATTATTGTCTGTGCTGTATTCATGGGTCCAGTTTTAGCTGCGATCGTTAATGGGTCCTTGAGGAGGGTGTCTTTCCCTCTGCCCTGAAAGAGGTGTTGGTAAGGCCCCTTCTAAAGAAGCCATCCTTGGACCTGGACCTTCTCATGAAATACAGGCCTGTCTCTAATCTTCCCTTTTTAGGGAAGATTATTGAGAAGGTAGTGGTTGAACAGCTGTTAGACCACTTGGAGAGTGTTTCTATCTTTAAACATCTCCAAACAGGTTTTTGGCCTCAGCACAGCACTGAGACAGCTCTGGTCAGGGTGACACGAGATCTCCTCATGGCAAGGAACCAAGGGTAATGTACTATCTTAGTGCTCTTGGACCTTTCTTCTGCATCTAACATGGTGGATCATAAGGTGCTGATTGATTGACTGAGGAACTACTGTATGTGGGTTTTACAGTGTGGTTTTGTGCTGGTTTAGCTCATATCTGACCAGGAGAACACAATGTGTGTTTCTGGGGAATTTTACCTCAGGGCCATCCATGTTGCCTTGCAGTGTTCCTCAGGGATTGATCTGTGCCCCATTCTGTTCTCTGTATATATGCTGTTGGGGGAAAAAATAAAGCAGTACAATATAAGGTTTCACTGCTGTATAGATGATACTCCATTGCACCTGTCCTGTCCTTCTCATGACACCTCTGCATCATCTGTGCTGAGCTACTATTTGGCTGAAATAAATTATTGGATGGTTGCACACTGATTATGTCTCAACCCAGGCAAGATGGAAGTCATGGTTATCCAACCTGGTCACCGGATCTTGCCTGATAGTGGAGTTGCTACCCTCCCTGTGTTGAGTGGTCAGCACCTCTCTGCAGTGAGCACGGTCAGAGATCTAGGGGTCTTACTGAATGACAGATTGTCCTTCAAACAGTAGGTATCATCTGTTGTCCAGTCTAGCTTCTTCCATCTTTGGAACATTTCTAGCATCCGGCCATTCTTATCCCAGGATGACCTAGTAATGATTATCTATGCCTTTGTCACTAGAAGTTTGGATTACTGCAATGTTCTATTCCTAGGGCTATCTGGAGGTTTAATATGTTGACTGCAGTTGGGGCAGAATGCCACAGCTTGAATACTGGAAGGCTCCTCTTTGAGGGATCACATTACTTCAATTCTGCACTCTTTGCACTGGCTGCCTTTGTGTTCATACATCACTTTCAATATTGGCTTGTTAACATACAAATCCCTATGTGGTTTGGGACCAGGCTACTTAAAAGAGCTCCTGATTCCTTATCAATCACTTTGCCCTCTGTGCTTCACTGAGGCTGGACTGTCAATGGTCCCCATCTCAAGGTTCAGGACATCAGGTGATAGAGCCTTAGGGGTGGCAGCACCTATTATCTGGAACTGTATTCTGTATCACATTTGTGCAGGCAACTCAGTGGAGGCCTTCAAAGCCTCTTTCAAAACATTTTTGTTTGAACAAGCTTGAAATGGGACCTGATTTATTTTAGTTTTAACCTGTGAGCATTGTGTATCTAAAGCACTCACAGCCCTTGATGGAGTGAGTGCTATACAAATATAATTTGCCTTGCCTTGCCCTTGTTTGTCCCAGTTAGTTACTAAAGAGCTGCAGATCAATTGTGAACCCATTTGCTGTTCTTATTTTACAGGTATGACTAGATGTTCCCTCAAGCATCCCATAATACACAGTGCCCACAGGTAAGACATTTTTATTAGTAGTAGTGTATCTCAGCTAGTAGTTATAATTCTTTTAGTGCACCATTACACCCTACCATCATACAGCGCAATGGTGGAACTACAACTATTAAGACACTGTTATGTTTCACTTGTTAGTTGGTTGGTGAAGCAGGGCTAGAAAAAACTCTAGTATTTTGTTTATTTTATTTTGCACAGGTCCTTTTGGGACCTGCAAGAATGAGAATAAGATTCCAGTAAAAGGAAAAGAAGGGAAATTAACAGCAAAAAACTATGTTACTGCAGACTTTAGAGTTGAAGAATGCAAAGCGAACAAAGGAAGGAAATGAAAAACATTAGGGTTCTGGGTCTATAGAGTATTGGCAAATCAGTGGTGGGTTCTTCCTTTGGGGTTTTAACCCTTTTTTTAATTTAATACACTTTATTGAAAAAGTTATTTGAAAACCATATAATAACGTAAAAGGCAGTGAACACATAAACTAGAAAATTCCCACCCTTCACCCACCCCATCCCACTGGCCCCTCCCCCATAAAACAAATTGGAGGTGACAGGAATGAAAAATTACAATCTTACAATCTTGAGGGTAGGTACAAGAGAGTTACCACATACAACGTACATGTTACTATAAGGTGGACAGCCAGGCATCTAAGGAGCCCAAGCGCTGAACATAGGCTTGATATCAATGCTGCATGGAAGCCAACATACATTCCACTCATAACATTTCTAGCATTTCCTGATGCCATTCCACAAAGGATGGAATTGTCTGATCCATCCAATGCCGTAATATAATTTTTTAAATTGCCGTAGTTATTAGCACAAAATGATAGTGCAAGGTACCCAGTAACGTCTGATGTCTAACCCCAGAGTACAATGTTCCTTGGTAAAAGTCTCATTTAAACCCAAAACAGGATCCAAAGCCTTCTTTACATGCTGCCAAAAAGGTTGGGCCCTGGAGCATTCCCAGAAGATATGCCAAAGGGTGCCTCCCCCTGAGTTACATCTGGGGCAGATTGACAAAGTTAAAAAAAAAAAACAGTTTTATAACTTTTTTGGAGTGCTGTAAGTAGCATGAATGGTTTTAAATTGGATGGACCAATATCCATCATACCTAAGATAGCAATAAATATGTTGCCTGACTTTTTCCCATTGCATTTCATCTGGGTTCCAGACTAATGCTTCTGACCAATACTTAGACAGTGAACCATGCCTATGAGACCAGGTCTTTTGAAGCATCCAACAGAGAGCAGAAATGGCATGTCTATTCTTACTTAACTCTCCAAACTCAGCAAAGGTAATGGAGGGAGTATCTGCTGGAACTACAGTTCCAATCTTTTGCTGAACTTGATGAACAAGTTGTCTTTGGGATCCAGTGCATAGGCTTGCTACAGGTGCATGTTATTATTATTCAGCTTATTGTAACCACCCTCCCACTTCAACATGCCAGACTACTTACTCCGCTAGTTTCATTCTTGAACCATTGTTACCTCTTGTTGCAGTGCCTTCATGGGTCAGACTACTTTCTCTGTTTCTTCTCTATATGAAATAGCCTTCCTACATACTTTGCCTCTCTCCCTCCCTCCTTCCCTGCTCCTAAGAAAATTCTTTGGGATTACTTTGCTGCTTCCTGCTGTTGCTCTTAAGCACTTCGGTGTCAGTGGCTCAGTAGGCAGCACACTCACCTCTGAGGCTGGGAGATCAGAGGGCTGTGGGTTCAGTTCCCACATCTGGCACTTGGGTTAGTATCCCAGTACTGACACTGTAGTGCAGCATGAGAGGGGTACTGCACTTCTGAGGTGCCATCTTTCAGATGAGATGTTAAACCGAGGTCCCATCTGCCTGGATTGGTGGTAGTTCAGGTGGATGTTAAAGATCCCATGGCACTTATCGAAAAGTGTAGGGGAATTTTCCCAGTGTACTGGCCAGATTTCCCTCATTCATTATAAATACCACCAATAGCTTAATCTGGTTCAGAGTCAGTTGGCATTCATCTGTATCCCACTTCCCTGGGTTGTGCCTGAAAATAGGCAGGATTTTTCTAGTGCATGTACCCGGTCAACAAAATCTAAATAAATAAATAAATGAAGGAGGCCCAGACATGGCCTTGAAATAAATGGGAGACCTGGGTTATACACTTACAATGCCAGTTATCCCTATGAAGGGTTTTTCTCTGAATGGTCAAATTAGGATTTAACCACAGAGGTTGTTCTAGTGAACTGGTCTGGGAAAATGGTGGAATTCTTTTTAGTCGGTTAAAAATCATAACAGAGGTACCCACCGGACAGTCTCCGAGAGGTTTAAGTCGAGAGGCATGCGTGACATAAAACAGAGCCTGCACGCTGATACTGTGCTGGTGACATAGATTGGTCTATACTATGGTCCACCATTGTGGGACATAGTAGGGAGAATGCTCTTCCATTAAAGGCATCCACTGAAAATATTTAGCCCCCTGTACGGCAAGAAAATAGCCCCAAAAATTGGGAGCAGTCAAGACCCCTCCATCCCACAGTTTTAGCACTTCCAATTTAAGATATCAAAGCCTGGACTTATGTCCCTTCCATAAAAAGGCAGAAAACATAGCATGAAGTTCTTGAAACCATCGGATTGGGAGCCAAACTGTCAACATACTCATGGGGTAAAGCAACCAAGGCAGGATATTCATTTTAAGTACACTGACTCATCCCCATAGTAATAAGGGTAATCCTTTTTAGTGGTCTAAATCAGATTTGATTTATGCGCAGAAGATCTGTGAAATTCTCTTGTACCAACTTTGTGAGAGAAGTGGTCAGTTTAATACCCAAATAAGTAATATTCTTGGTGATCACAGTAAGCCCCTTGTCTATTAAATTTCCTCGCTGAACATAGTTAAGTGGTAACACTTGTGTTTTCTCTATATTAAATAAAGGAGTGAAGCTCCTCTAATGCTGTTTTAAGAGACGTTGTAGGGTTAACCAAATGTAAAAGGATATCATCAGCATAAACTGATATCTTATATATTGACTGGTCCCAAGGTGGATACCATCTGTGTAGGGGTGAGATTTACTATAGCACACTAAAGGTTCCAAATACAGATTATAAAGAAATGATGAGAGGGGACAGCCTTGACGGGTCCCATTTTTAAGGGGAAAACTGCAGGAAAGGTCTGTATTACACCATACTTTTGTGATAGGGTGTGAGTTCAAAAGTTTCACTATTGACTAAAGACATCTGGGATGCCAACTTTACTTAGGATCCTAAAAAGATACTTCCACAAGACCCTTTCAAATGCTTTTTCTGCATCCAGAGAGGCAAGAACAGCAGGTGCCTTGCCATCCGGGGGTGTGGAAATAATATGTTGGAGCTTTTGCAGATGATCCGATGAGAGATGTCTGGTCATATAACTCACCTGTTCAGGTCCAATTAAAGCTGACCAAACCTACCGTAACTGAAAGGCTAAAGCCTTAGCTAGGATCTTAAGATCTACATGTAATAATGAAATGGGTCAATAATGGAAAACCTTGGTTGGGTCTCAACCAGGCTTTGGCAGTACAGAAATAAAGGTCTCCTGCATGGGTGTCTCCAACTCACCTGCCTTATAGGCCTCTGTATTAACCTGCAACTGATGAGGGAGAAGTTCCTATGAAAAGGCTATAAAAAATGAGACAGTAAAGCCATCCAGGCTGGGGACTTTATCTGGACCCATTGTATTCAAAGCAGCCTGGACCTTCTAGAAGGAAACAGGGCATGCTAATAGGTGTTGGGTGCTATCTTCCGATTGTAGTAAGGATATCTGGTTAAGGTATGTATCAATGCTGTCATGGGTAATCATTTGGACCCTTGTCCATAAACAGCACCAAAGTATATTTTAAACTTCTCAGCTATTTGACGAGGTTGAGATACAACATCCTGACTATCCAGCTTACATAGTTATGTATTTATGTATTTAAAATTTTGGTAACTGGGAAAGGCACACTGAGCCAGGGCTAGTTTTCAGGTGTGACCCAGGGGAAAGTGGAGTGGGATGTATGAAAGTCAAGTAGCAAACATTGCAACAATTGCAGTAAAGAAGCAAAACAGTGATACAGTGAGAGCAAAACAGGGTACAGTATTGACTATATATACACACAAACATATACATAGTTATTTGACCGAACGTGCTGCCTCTTGCTGCTGAAGCCAAAGCACTAATAGTCTACCAGCCTATTTCCTTGAAGAAATATGAAACTTTCACTTTGAATAGAATCAATTCAACTTCAGCTCAGTTCAGCTCATGATACTGTTCTCTCACCTAATTTAGCTGTAATATAACCTGTTCTGAGGGGTCTGACATCAAGTGATGCTCTAGGGATCATATCTGTTGCAGCAGCTCTGTTGCCTTTGCTAGTCACTTTCTTAGCCGAGGCTGCCAACCTAATAATCTCCTCACAAATGGCACATTTATAGGCTCCCCCATAAGGTAACTGCCCTAGGAACCTTACCCTGGTTTTCTTGAAAAAAGTGAGTTGCAAACTCCTTTAAGTGAGTAAGTATAGTAATATCATTGGGTAAGGGAACATTCATCCTTCAAGTTGTATCTGAGTCAGTATTCAATTCCAATGACTAAAAACATGTACTGGGGAGTGATCTGATATAACTCTAGGGAGAATTTCTGCCATCTGAACAGGAGAATGGGGTGACAGGCCCGATGACCCCAATGCACACCTCAATGCCTGTTGGTAGGGGTGTGGTGGACGTGGGGTGCAAGGGGTGGTAACTCTATCACCGAATTTCCTCACTTTTGCCACTGTGGAACAGTCTTAACTGATGCATTAAATGGAGTTTCTTGCCATAAATTTCCCTTCTTTTTGAGAATGTGCTCTATAAATAGTGAATGGTATGTAGAAATGTAAACGCAAACAGAAATGGTAATGCAAACGGTAACGGGAATAGTAAAGGAAATGCAAACGCAAACGGTAACGGTGACACACAAGGAAACAGTAACTCAAAGGACAATGAAAATGCAAGTGCAAATGCTAACAGTAATGGAAATGCAAACGCAAATGGTAATGCAAACAGTAACGAAAACGCAAACAGTAACAGTAACAGTAACACAAATGGAAACACAAACACACATGGTAACAATGACAACAAAGGAAATAGTAACACAAATGGAAATGCAAACGCAACTGGAAACACAAATGCAACTGGTAATGCACACGGTGATGCAAACGGAAATGTTAATGCAAACAGTAATGGAAACACAAACGGTAACGGTAACACAAGCACAAACAGTAATGCCAATGGTGACACAAAAGGAAACAGTAACACAAACGGTAATGCAAATGCAAGTGCAAATGGTAATGCACATGGTGATGCAAACGGAAATGCTAATGCAAACGGTAATGGAAACATAAGTGGAAACTTAAAAGCAAATGCTAACAGTAACAGTAACGCAAATGCACATGGTGTTTGTCCCAAAAAGTTGCATTCAGAAGCACAGTGAATACAAAGAATGTAGCCATGATAATGGCCCTCGGACCAGAAAATAATCACTTAGAATACTAAATTGCTTATATCTCAGGAACCGTATGACGTAGAACAAAAATCAAAATGTTATATTATTATTGACTAGTTTTTTGCTTAGCCTCACAAAATCTTCAAAAGGCACATTGTGGACCTCGGCTGCATGTTCCCTAGCGTTTTGGACCACGATGTCCAAGACAAATTGTAAACCTGTAGGCATGAGCAAAGTAGTGGCAAAGTAATTTATGCATTTTTGGTGCTCAGTAGCTCCAAGAACCGGTACATCCGACCATGTACAACTTGCCAGATCCAGAGATCTATGGCACCAGACAGTGCATTCCAAATTTTAGGCAAATCGATCATATGGTAGCAAATATATGAAGGTGCCAAATTTCAGTTTTAACCTTAAATGGGGTGCTCAACCCTAACTATAGTGGCAATACTGTGCCACTACTTTTCATAGATATATATATATATATATATATATATATATCTATAGTTTTTTTCATTTATTTTCATTGTTAAAAACTCCGTTAATGCATCAGTTAGGGTTGATAGCACAGCAACAAAAGTATGGAAATGTGATGTTAGGGTTACACCCCTACCATCCCACCCACACCCTCCACACACCAACAGGCATTGGGGTGTGTGTTGGGGTTGTTGGCCTAACTCTTACCCCGTTCCATGTGTAACAACTGAGGTGGTGCAGTATAGGAGAATGAGGTGAGAGTTAGGCCCGATGATCCCAACACACACTCTCTGACACCTGTTGATGTGTGGAGGCGAGGTGGGGGTGGCTGCTAGAGCGAACCCTAATATCATATTTCTGTACTTTTGTTGCTGTGCTGTCAACCCTCAGTGATGCATTGATGGAGTTTTACAATAATTTCCCTTCTTTTGAGAAAATGTAATGTAACTGGTGTTAACTGGTATGTGTTAGTGGGGCCGGCGGGCCCTCAGGCCTGCACTCCCTCATGTGTCCTTTTTTTTGTAATGGTATACGTATGTGGGAGCGTGGGCCCTCTGGGCCCTGTGCTCCCACCTACACGTAAGTACGGAGCCATACAGCAGTGCCATAGTACTCCAAAGGAACCCTTGTAACATGTTTTTGGCAATATCTCTGTAACCATAGCAAGTAGGAAAGAAATTCCACTGCAGGTGTAATTTCTGACTTCCAAACTTCCTCAGTAGCATGCACTAAGCTGTGGGTAGTGACAAAATCTGTATTTCACACCATTTCCGAGATAAAGGCACCAAAAGTTCTGTGGACACCTCATTGTTATCCTATGGGAAAAAATATCAACTTTGTTATGGTATATCTATGGAACCGATGACATTTTTTTGTACCTAAACAGCATAATTTACATCTCTGGGACACCTCCTTTATACCCTGAAATTTTCATGCCAATAGACCAAACTGTTTATTTACTGTGTAATGTACCTGGTAACTTGTATGTGTTGGTGGGAGCTCAGAGCTCTTCAGGTCCCACACTCCCACCAAACTACCCAATTATGCATAATGATAATAATATGCATCTGAGGGAGTACAGGACCTCTGGGTCCTGTGCTGCAACTTACACATAAAAACGGAGCCAGCAGCCCCATAGTACTGAAAAAGAACCCTTGTATCAGTTATTTGTCAATATCTCAATAACAGTACAACCAAGGAAAACAATTCCTAAGTTGTCTACTGCAGGTGTAATCTATGACTTTGAAACTTCCTCGCAAGCATGATCTAAGCTATGGGTAGCAAAACATCTGTATCTCACTTTGTTTTCAAGATACGGGCACCGAAAGGCACTGCAGGGGCCACAATGTTATCCTATGAGAAACGTTGAATGTTTTGGGACAAAACCACAAAAAGGAACATCTGTGGGACCAAGGCTTGCCACCCTGCAAATTTCAGTCCAAAAGCACAATCAACCTTGGCGCAATGACGTGACAATGAAAACAAGACATGAGACAATGTCATGGAGTATTGTTTTCGTGACAACAAAAATGCTTTCACAACAACAAAAATGTTTTCGTGATTCCCTGTACCTTATAATCAAGGCCACTGATTTATGGTGATTAAAACAATTAAATTCCGTTTTCAGGACTTAAGATTCCGGAATTTCACCGGTGATTGTTACTCTAATTTCTGGATTTTACTGGGATTCTTTTATCATTTTTAGTATGTGCATAAATAATCAGAATTAAAGAAGGCTTAATATACAGAGCATTAAATGAAGCAAACTGAAAATAGTACAGGAAGGAATTAAAAGAAAAACATACTTTTTTATAGATTTACTGATCTGATAGAAGGTGCCAGATTCCATGAAATCTTCATTTTTACCGGTTTTCAGGCAGCCCTAATTCTAGAATTTTACGGGATTTTCCGTTAAAAACCGAAAAACAGTGGCCTTGCTTATAATGGGATGTTGTCATACACAAAAACATGTTTTCAAAAAAGTTTTCTCACGGCACATATCAATTTTCCCTTAGGCTAGAATGGAACATGAAAAACCTGAATATCTTTTTAACGGATTAATATTTTTTCACCAAATCTTCAAAAGGCACTAGTTCAACACAGGCCACATATAGGCATGCAATTTTGAATCCACTCAGATTCACTCTTCAGTCCACTATGCCCAACTGAAAAAATGCCCAAAGGTTGACTGTTTTACATGTTTTAGATGCTCTACAGTTCTACAACTATACCTCTGACTGGAATTAAAATTTTCAGATACAGAGATAAATGGCTGGTGGCCATCTATGCAAAATTTCAGGCAAATCAAACACATGGTTGAAAAGTTATTAAAGTGTAAACTTTGAGGTTTAACACAGAAGTGACCGTGCAACTGTAACTATATAAAATATACATATAATATATATATATATATATATATATATATATATATATATATATAGCCATAATGATGGCAAACACCATGTCTGACCCACTAAAGTGATGCAACACTAAAAAGGTATCAGAAGGTTTTACTTTTGAATAAGAGTAACTAAGATGAAAAATAAAAGGCCTTTGTGGCTAGAGATTCAGCGAATTAAAATTTCACCAGTGAAGTGCCCACGAAGAGGGTACTTCACATTGTCATTCCACTACACAGAGTGGCCAATATGAAATGCTCACTTTGCCTTGTAATTATTACTTTGCATTGTCATTCTACCTTAATGTGAAGTAAGGCAAAGTGATAACAATATTGGCAGTCCCCCCCCACGCACAGTTGCCAGAATTAATGTGCATCCCCAAAATGCTACTGTCTTGTGTCCAGAAAATTCCCCAGTGTTGATGAAGTGAAATGAGAGCACAATAAGAAATCCCAGAATTAATGGCGCACTCAGTCATGCATGCAGTGGCCACACACAGTCACCAGAATTAATGTGCATCCCCAAAATGCTACTGTCTTTTGTCCAAAAAATTCCCCAGTGCTAATGAAGTGAAATGAGAACATAACAAGAAATGCAACGTCTCCCATAATTCATGGTGCACCCAGTCATGTGGGCAGTGGTCACACCCCAGTCAACAAAATTAATGTGCATCCCCAAAATGCTACTGTCTTGTGTCCAGAAAAGTCCCCAGTGCTGAAAAAGTGAAATGAAAGCATAATAAGAAATGCAAAGTCTCCCAGAGTTAATGGTGCACTGGAAACACACAGATTAAGATCATGCTGCACACGCAAGAGATGCAGACACAAAGGCGCAACACCACCTAACCAGTGCTCACAAGTCACAAATCCAAATCTGGAAAAGAATACCTTTTGCCAGTTTGGCGGAGGGGGAGTGCATGGCAGTAACAATCCACTACCAGTAAAGATACCAAACAAAGCAGAACCAAAACATTCATGCAGGTGCAGTGGATAGCAGGTTCACACTGCTGCAATTACTCTGTGGCACAATAAAAGGTGTCTGATTTGATGGCACGCATTGCACACACACTCACATACACACACTACATATAATGCAAAGCAAACTGGAAACCTTTAGTAATATAACCAAATGTTTTAAACAACTGAAATTATACACTGTTGCACCACAACAATCAGCAAAAGAATGTCAAGAATTACCGAAAATATTACTGTGTGTACATTAACACAGTTATACAAGAAAAATATAATCAAAACAGAAAGACTGTGTTTTTTTCCCAGTTAGTCTGCCTACACCACAGATACTCCCTTCCCCCAAAGCACACTTTACAGTACACAGACTGAATGTTCTAAATTAACATTCAAAATCCACACACAAACAATAAATACTTGATGATATGAGCACAGGAGGGTTTCCTACAATCGATGTACTAAATTGTGAACAAAAACAAAATGAATCAAAAAGGCTTTTTTAACAGCTTTTAGAGATTTTGAGTTACAGAGCTCTGAGAGTAAACTGTCTCCAGCTACCACTACACACACACAGTACCCAGAACTGAGGCTTTGCAGAACAAGCTAGAGCCCATGTGACCTGCAATCCAATGAATCACTACAGAATTTGCCTTGGAACTCAATTACAAGGTGAAGTGATGCGAAGTACATTGATTTCAATGTACTGTACTTCAACTTAAAATTGATGGAGAAGTGGTTTGGGGAAGGTGGAATAATGTGAAGTCATTGATTTCAATGGACTTCGTGTTCCTCATAAGGATGCGAAGTACCCCACTTTGCATTGCCAATTACTTTATGGATTCCACATTACTCCACAAATCACTTTACAGAGTGAATTTTGGCCACTTCACCCACCACTATTTGTGGCAAGGGGATCCAGATGTAAAATTTTGAGTTTATGGGAAAAAATTAAAAATTTGCCATAATGGCTTCCAGGACTCTTTTCGCCGGCAACAAACATATTTTTGCCAAATGCCATACATTGTTAGAAAGAGTTAAGAATTAGCTTTGAATAAATATAGGCACTGCTGGGTCTTTCATTTTGTGTCATGGGTGATAGGTCACGCAAACTCAATTAGACAAGGGCCCTTAATCAAAATGATAGAGGGTGATGGTGACGTATATGAGCATTTTGATGCCAAATGCCATATCAGATCCATTAATGTTATACAAAACTAATTAGGTATCAGGTAGAACTACTTTGAATAAAAGTCACTTAGACAAAGAATAAAAGGCTATGGTGGTAAGGGTGAACCGAACATAACATTTAGTGCTCATTGAAAAAGAATAGTAATTTGCTGTAATGGGTTCTGGGAACCCCCCCCCCCCCACATGTGCAACTAATATATTTTTACCAAATTTCATACACTGTTAAAATGACCTACTAAATAGCTTGAAATAAATGTAGGGGCTGATGAGGCCATTATTTAGAGTCATGGGCGATGCAGTGCCCCAATGGTAGGGAGGCAAATGCAAGTAATAAAATTATATGCGTCAGTTCTGATACACATGGTTATATTGATGCCAAACACTATGTCTGATCCACTAATGTGATACAAGACTAAAAAGGTATTAGGCAGTACTATTTTAAATAAGAGTCGCTGAGACAATAGATAGATAGATAGATAGATAGATAGATAGATAGATAGATAGATAGATAGATAGATAGATGCGTAAATGAATGAATGAATGAATGAATGAATGAATGAATGAATGGCCCTAGTGGCAAGAAAGACCTAAATGTAAAATGTTGAGTTCTTGGTAAAAATGAGAAATTCATCATATTGGCTCCTGCAACACATTTTCAAAGGCAACAGACATACTGTACTGTATTTTTGCCAACTGCCACATATTGCTAGAAAGGGATATTAATCCACTTTAAATAAGTGGAGGGATTTATGGAGCCTTCATTTTGTGTCGTGGGTGAATGGGGCCCACAAAATGTGGTAGGAAAATGCACATAATCAAAATGATAGGAGGCAATGGCGACATATATGACCATATTGACTCCAAATGTCATGTGTGACCCACTAATGAGAAGGAATCCTAAAAATGTATCGGGTAGGACCACATCAAGTACTAGTCACTGTGACTAAAAATAAAAGGTCTTGGTAGCAAGGCAAACCAATGGAAAAAAAGTTAGAAATTCACCATAATGGCTTCCAGGACCCCTTTTCTTGGGCAACTAACATATTTTCACTAACTGTCAAACATTGCTAGAAAGGGCTAATAACTGGCTTTAAATAAATGGAAGGATTGATGAATCCATATTTAGTGTCAAGGGTGATAATGGGCCCCAAAGACCAGTAGACAAGGGCACATAATCAAAATGATAGGTGGCAATGGCAGCCTGTATGGCCATACTAACGCCAAACTCCATGTCTGTCCCACTAATGTGGCACAAGCATAAAAATATATCAAGTAGGACTACTGCAAATAAGAGTCACTTTGACAATGAATAAAAGGCCTTGTTGGCAAGGGTGACCCAAATTTAAATGTTGAGTTCATGGGAAAAAATAAAAAGTTGACCATAATGTCTTCTAAGACCTCTTACTACAGTAATTAGTTTTACATAAATGTAGGGGTTGATGGGTCTATTGTTTAGTGTCATGGGTGAGAGGGATCCTCAAGGATACGTAAACAAAGACTATAATCAAAATGATAGATGGCAATGGTGATATATATATGGCCATATTGACACTAAACGCTAAGTCTGACCCTCTAATGTTGTACAAGTAAAACAAGGGATCAGGTAGTACTACTTCAGATAAGAGTCTCTGACACAATGAATAAATGGCCATGGAAGCAAGGGAGACCCACACCTAAAAGTTTAAGTTCAGAGAAAAAAATTGAAATTCACCATAATGGCTTCTAGGATGCCATTTCATCAGCAAATAACCTATTTTCACCAAATGCCATACAATGATAGAAACAGCTACTTATTAGCTTTGAATTACTGTGGGGGTTGATTGGTCCATCAGTAAGTATCAGGAGTGATAGGGGGTACCAAAGATTGGCAGGCAAGGGCCTGAAATCAAAATGATAGAGGGTGACGGCAAAATATCTGTCTATACTGATGTCAAACCCATGTCCTACACACCAATGAGCTACAATCTTGAAGAGATAACAACTAGTACTATTTCAAATGGAAGCCACTTTGAATTAGACTTTCTTCACTTATGGGATGGTGGGAACATAATTAATTGTAAAAATGCATGATCTGGGCTAAAACCTCACATCATACCTCAAGATGGCCTCCAAAGCCTGACCAAGCATTTCACCCCGGTGTCTCTGGACTTTGTCAAGAGTATACTGGCTCCTAGTGGAATGCCACTCATATAATGCCCATTGAAAGTGACAACAGTGCAAACAGTACATTACATTTCAGTACAAAAACATGTGCATGTGCAAACCCAGTAACTATTTGAAATGCATCAGTATCCTCTTTAGAAATAGATAATAATAGTTAAATATTTGATTATGAAACAGTCTGAGTAAGCTTACAGTACATTTCTGCAGGGAATGGTCTAACCTAAGGATATCCCAGTTACAATGGATTATATTAAAAACTCATTGTGACTCCAGACTATAAGTAGTAACAACATTGATTATCTTTTTACTAGTGCCTGTCTCTCTTTGACTCGTAACAGATCTTTCCTGGTTTTCTGATCTGACAACCCCCCAGCCCTCTGTATGTAGTTGGCAGAATGATCCCATCACAGAATCTGCCCTCCAAACCATCTGCATGAGTTTGATATTCTTCCACACTGTAGCAATTGTGCTTGACCTGTAAGAATCGATTGGTGGGGATGTTGTCTATGGTGTGGCAGGCATGACAGATGCTTGACTGGAGGAGGGAGTTTCTATCTGAGGGTTTTCTAAATAGTTTTGAATGAGAACAGTCAGATTCAGTCTTGTAAATGTTAACATCCAAAAAGTTTATATTACATAGGTTGTAAAACATAGTTAACCTCAGATTTGTATTTGAGATTTCCAGCAAAGATTTAAAAGTCTCCAACTCTTCCACTGTTCGCCACCACACCATAAACACATCATCAGTGTATCTTCTCCATGTAATTATCTTGATAATGAACCTATTCTCAGTAGGACTGAACACCAACGCTCTCTCATTCCCCTGGTAGAAATTTGCTTAATTGGGGGCTAGGGCCACCCCCATGATTGTGCATTTAAACTAAAGGTAATGATTATCTATGAATGGGAAATCATTACACTTCAACACTTTTTCAGTAAACAGCACCAACAATTCAGGAGGGGAGGTCACCTGGACAGATTATTATTACAAAGGGAAATACCCTTAATCTATACTCTAGGGGGACTCAAACCCCCTGGCATAAATGAAAGAGTGGAGCTGAAACCTTTTTTGGGTTAGTGGTCTACCTGTATTTAGACTTGGTAATTCCCTCTGAATATATACAACTTTTAATTTTGGCAGCTGTACATGAAAAACAACCAAGTGAACCTCATGTGCAATATTTGTACATAATTTGCAAATGTAAAGGTAAAATAGGTCAATGAACTTTGTGTGCAATATATGTACAGGCAAAGCAAGGCAAGGCAAAGTTTATTTGTAGGGCACCCAATCCCGGAAGCTCTGGGCACCATACATAAAACATACAGGAGGCAGGGTATCAGATAAAATAAAATCATGAAAACCAACCAAATAAATAATAAAACAACAGATACAGCATCAGAATAAGTAAATGTTTTAAGCAGATTTTGGCGCTGGTCAGATCTCTACATCAGGGACTGCCAGGGAGAACAAGTGAGCTTTCAAGCCGCTCTTGAACCTCTCAACTGATGGGGCCTCCCTGACATCAGCTGGTAGGGAGTTCCACAGAACCAGTCTGGCAACACTAAAAGCCCGATCGCCGGAAGTTCTGAATCTGGTTCTGAGAACATCAAGGAAGTCCTAGTCAAGGAGCAGAGGGAGTGGACTGAAGTGGCAGGTGGCAGAAGATCAGCCAAGTAGCCAGGGCCTAGTCTGTGTAGGGTCTTATAAGTGAGTAAACTCATCTTGAAGATAACCCTCCACCTGACTGGCAGCCAGTGCAGAGCTCGCAGCACCGGGGTCATGTGGCTAGACCTAGATAGGCCAGTCAGAAACCTGGCAGCTGTGTTCCGCACCAACTGCAGCTGGAAATGAGTACCTCCAGAGACCCTGAAGTAAAAAGCATTACAGTAATCGAGTCTGGATGTCCCAAAGGCATGCACAAGCAAGGGCAGGTCCTTGGGTGGAACAAGGGGTTCGATACTGGCAATGTTCCTTAAGTGGTACAAACCACTTTTGATGACAGCCAACACCTGAGCTTCAAGTGTCAGCCTGTCATCAAGGATCATGCCAAGATTTCACACCCTAGAGGAGGCTGTCAACAACATAGATCCCAGGAATAAACCAGTGACCACATTGAAGGCACTCCAATCTTGCCCTCATTCTGGCCCAATCACTAGTACCTCGGTCTTATCTGGGTTCAGTCACAACCAGCTGGAGGACATCCAATCATTAATCTTGGCCAGGCAGATGTTAAGCACTTTCTCATTGTCTAATGTTACAGGTGAAATGGACAGGTTCAGTTGGGTATCATATGCATAACAGTGAAACCCCACACTGTGCAACCTGATGAGCTCACCCATGGCCAGCATATACACTGCAAATAACACTAGCGACAAGATCGACCCCTGAGGCACTCCGTGTGGCAGGAGCATCATGGAGAAGGAGAAATTCTCGATCACTACCCATTGCTTTCTGTCAGAGAGGTAGAGGTAGGACTCAAACCAACTGAAGACAGTGCTGTTGAGTCCACAATACTCTCTAAGGTGATCGAAAAGCACAATGTGACCTACAGTGTCAATAGCTGAGGAGAGATCAAGGAGCAGAAGAACTGACCTGTCTCCCGTATCTCTAGACCTGAGGAGGTCATTATGCACCCTGACTAATGCTGTTTCAGTGCTATGCCCAGCTCTGAAACCTGATTGGAGGGGCTCATAGATATCAAAGGACACAAGGTGCTCCTCAAGCTGCTGCGCGATGATTTTCTCAACAACTTTGCCCAAAAAGGGAAGGTTAGAGATGGGATGGTAATTCACTAGGATATCAGGGTCAGGAGTTGACTTCTTCAGTAGAGGCCTTTCCTAGCATCACTTTCAAGGCTTCTGGAAAGACTCCCTCTGACAACGAACACCAGACAATTCTGGTGAACACCGAGCCAGTGGAACCAACGCATTTCATCAAGAAATGGGTTGGAGCTGGGTCCAGTTCACAGTATGTGTACTTCAGCTTCAAGATGATTACAATGACCTCAGCCACCTCCACTGGTTTAAACTCCTCCCAGTCAGGTGGAGTGCCTATGTTCCATCCAAGTCAATCACTGTGAGTCACAATGCGGCTCTCTAATGGGATCCCCTGTTGGATGGTGGACACTCTGTCCAAGAAAAACTGAGCAAACTCATCACATAAAGTTATTGAAAAGGCTTTTTTTGGCTGCAGACAGACTGGATGGAGAAGTCTGTTCACAGTCCTAAAAAAGTTGAGCAGGTTGGTTCTTCCCGGAAGCAATCTCCCCCGACTGGAACTCTGCCTTCTAATGTTTGATTGTCCCCTGGTATTCAGAATAATGAGCACGCAGGGCCAGTTTGTCCACATCCAACTGGGTCCTCCACCAACAATGCTCCAACTTCTGACCCCTGATCTTCATCACTTTTAGATCCCCATCAAACTGTTCAGACCTCAAGTGAGATAATCTGGGTCATACATGGACTAGTGCTAGGGTATCAAGCATCCCAGAAACCTTCCAATTATATGCGACCACTGCTTTGCTCATACCCACCACACATGCAGCATCTACACTAGATGAATCAATTACCCCAAGTAGTTCCTCCGGGGACAATACCCTTAATGGGCAATAGTTGACAATCTCAACTGGGGAGGGACTCTCAGGGGAGGCCCTGACTGAGACCTTCACTGCGCAATGATCAGACCATACAACCTGATCAATCTCAAGGTTAGTTACCTTGAGCCCCAGTGAGAACACCAGGTCTAACATGTGGCTGTGGTGACGGGTCGTGGAAGTAACTACTTGTGACAGGCCCAGTGATGACATCACCTGAAGGAGGTGAGAGCCAAATTAGGAGGCTTCGTCATCAACCCAGGCATTGATGTCCTCCAGTACTAAACATCTGGGGGACTTCAACACTGTGTCGACAGCAAAGTCTGCTGCCTCCTGCAGGAACTCTCCCCTCGCCCCAGGAGGGCTGTAAATAAGAACAATCCTACATCCTACTCCCAGACCCTCATGTACAGCTGCACAGTCAAAGGACCTGGTTGTCCCCACCACGTGCAGGGTGAATCCCAGGTTAGATTTAAAACAAATGGCCACTACCCCACCCCTGCATTCTCACCACAGGCAGTGCACCACAGAGTACCCAGCAGGGACAGATGCCTCCAAAACCAGCCCTGTATTGTCACCCAACCAGGTCTCTGTGATGGAACCCAAACTGACTGAGGAAATCAAGTCCACCATAATTGTTGTCTTGTTACTTATTGATCTGGCATTGCATAGCACTGACCACAGGGGACTGGTAGGCACTGCAGCCCCTCCAGCCACCTGCCCACCCAGTCTGGTGGGAACCCTGGGGATGGCGACCAAACAAGTCTGGCTTCTCTCTCTTGGCTCCATCTAAACCCAGGGCATCTCCTGCACCTAACCATCCCAATACCTCTCATCTCTGCTGGGCCCACAGCACTCAGCCATCACCGACCTCCCCATTCCCTAATAATGCCAACCTCCCAACAGCACCTGGCTGTCATAGCTGACATAGGGAGATCAGCAAAGGGACAGAGCTCGAGCAGCTGGAATGCATTGTAGGCAGTCCACGAGTGTCCAAAACCACTACCCCTGCTTTCTAATTCAGATTCAGCCAAGCTGATCTTACGCACTCCTATCTAAAACCACTATAAAACACACACACACAACCCACATACAATCTAACTAATACAGAGCAAAACTAACTAACCAGACAATCCGCACCCCCCTGATAACCCAGCTACTCAAAAAAAATCCTCTACGACCACCTCCCACAAAACTACAAGCCAACAAAATTATGTTTTTTCAAAAGAGAAAATTCAGGTGTTACCAAAGAGAAATTATAATGCTCCCTTTGGAGCACAGTCCAAGAATTAACTAACAAAAAGCGTGTTAATAGTTCAGCAAATGTTAAGTCTAAAGGCAGATACTCCTATAGCTCCAAAGTCTGGCAGTATGCTCACACCGAAACTGTAAAAATTTACAGGGGAGTTACAGTAGTCACAGTTCGCGCCCCAGGAGTTAAATAGCAGAATGCTGCCAAAATGCTAAGACCCAAAAACAAAAAGCAGAGGTGACCCTCAGAAGGACCATCTCTCATCAGCCCAGAACCCAGCAAACTGTCACCAATGCTGGGCAAGACTTCATGAAGTAGTACTGGTCAAGGAGCAAAACATGGAGCAGTCAACAGATGAGCAGACTCACCGGTCTTTGCGGTGCTTCTCCCACCAACACCAAAGTTCCAGTCTTCAGATATTTTACCCCGGGGAACAACCTGACCAAAAGAGGCATCACCAACAATAGTCCAGCATCAGTACTTGGTGCTACTCTCACTTGCACCGAGAAAAAACCCAACCTTCAATTGTCCACAATGGGAAAATCCCCAACCAGGACCGGTGATGCTAATGGCAGGGGTTCAGAAAACTGTAGATTGCAATGCTCGCACACCAGCAAGTCCTCCAAGTCTGGAGAAACAGTCTAAAGAGAGGAGAACATTCAGGACTGTGCTTCACACTACCACATACTGGCTCCTCTTGTGAATCATAAATGCCAGCAGTCTTCCCATACCAAGATGTTCAAGAAAATCATAGAGTGTACCTTACATCCAGACTGGACACCATTTGAGACACCCAGAAGCAGCAGAAATGAATCAGCAACCAACCACAGGCTTCACACCAGAACAGATCTTCTGAAATCGTCCACTCACTCCTCAACTCCTTGGCTTCTTCTTCTGAGGCTCCATAGCAGTAAAGTAGTTAGCACTCAAAAAAACCCTACCTAAAAACAAAAAATCTGGCTCCTCAAACTTTTTCACTGTCCCAACCCTACCTGATACTTTAGCCCTACATGTCACACTGTCTATTTAAAATTTCAAATAAAATTTTGAACTCCAGACTGAGTAACAGTCACAGGAGTCATGGACTAATTAATTTAGCTCTCCTGAATCACAAATAGTAAAACAGAAGTAAAATAGAAGGAGGAAATAAAAGTTTTCAGCTTAGTTTTAGAGCTCTTGCAAGCAGCAGCCCAGCATGGCCACCATCTTGCCCTCCCCTAGGTCTACAGAAGATGTGAAGTGCTATACTGTTTATCATCACATATTTAAATGTTAGTTATTTCTAAAGATGGTGTTTTTAAATAGTTATTGGGTTGGCACATACACATGTTTTTGCACTGAAATGTAATGCATTGTTTGCACTGCTATCACTTTACATGGGTGCTTATAAAGTGAGGATTCACTAAGGAACAGTATGCTCTTGTCAAAGCCCAGAGTCACTGGATGAAATGTTGGGTCAGGCTGTGGAGGCTGTCTCTCATCTTGTGCTACAATGAACATGAATTTTAACCTGCATTAACTTAAATTTATGGAGGTATGTGATGTTTTAGCCCACCTCTGACATTTCTACTTTGGATCTTTTTACTGTGTGCACCTCCAGTACAGAGCAGCCTTCCAGTTTTTGGGAATGATTCATACAATTAAAATAAGGTCTTAAAAACAAAAATGTATGCCGTGATTGCTTCGATAACCCTTATTCCCAGCAAAACAATGTATTTCACCAAACTGTCATATATTAAAACAAAGGTCAGGTAGTAAGCTTTAATTAGCCTAGCTGGGCAAGCAAAGTCCTTTTCTACTGCCAGATTTCTATGATTCTATGATTCTAATTAAATATAGAAGTTGGGGGGGTCTCTCATTAAGTTTCATTGAGATAATGGGGTATTACTGCCAGGTGAAAGGGGCAGAAACACAAATTATGGTATACTGAGGATAGAAATGGTGCATAAATGAGACAAAACTGTAAGTCGAACACAAAAATGTAAGACATACTGTACAAGCTACCATCTAGGTTTACTACCAATGGAAGTCAATTTGAGAGCTGCAAAAATAACACAGAAGCTAGGTGGGTCAAGGGAGTTGTTTTACTTTATTCTCCTTGACAGTGCAATTTATATTTTGTTATCATAGCCCAGAAAATGACAAATTTGCATAATCTGGGGTGATGGGGCTACCATCATGAAGCACATATTCCAACAATTAAAATGATGTATGACATATGTGTAATTACTTATGATAACATGGCATTGTGAGTTCTGGAATGCATAGTGTACTGATGTCTCTGCCTTTTCAAATGTGCTTGGGCCAATAGGCACTTTTAATGGGAAAATGGTTAAGATCCATTGGGTTAAAAGAAAAACAAGGTGGTGTTCATAAGAACCCTAAAAAGTGTTTTTTTGTGTTGAGTGAATTAAGTGGTGCAAAAGCAAAAAGCTCCAATGACACAGAACATACCATGTTAAATCATAGATACATAGACAGTGTCAGCAGATAAGGGCCTATGGCCCACCCAGTCTGCCCATTTGAGCTTGTAAGTTCAGTTTATGTTTTCCTAGAAGTCTGTTGCCCCTTACCCCTGACCTCCAGAATTCCTTTATGTCTATCCCATGCATTCTTAAATCCCGTGATTGTTTCAGCCCCCACCACTTCCTCTGGCAGGGTGTTCCACTTGTCCACCACCCGTTCTGTGAAGAAATTCTTCCTCACGTTTCCTCTGAATCATCTCTCCTCCAACTTCATCCCATGCCCTCTAGTCCTGGAACATCTTTTTGCTTAAAAATAGTGTATTCCTGCACCCTGTTCCTCCCTGTAAGATACTTGTATGTCTCTATCATATCCCTCTCTCCTCCTGTCCTCCAGGAGTACATGTTCAGTTCCTTCAACCTGTCCTCATAGGACTTGTAATGCAATCCATGCACCATCTTTGTTGCCCTCCTCTGAACCTTCTCTACCCTGTCTATGTCCTTACGTAGGTAAGGTCTCCAGAACTGTACACTGTACTCCAGGTGAGTCCTCACTAGTGTCTTGTATAGTGGAATTATGACCTCCCTTTTCCTGCTGGTGATGCCCCTGCCTATGCATCCCAGCATCCTATTTGCTTTACTTACTGCCTTGTCACACTGTTTCCCTACCTTGAGGTCATCAGAGACGATAACCCCAAGATCCCTTTCTTGCTTGGTGCATGCTATATCCTCACCCCCCAACTGATATATTGTGCCAGGGTTTTTGTGCCCCATATGTATTATCTTGCACTTCTTTGCATTGAATTTCAACTGCCAAACTCCTGACCATTCTTCAAGTTTCTGCAGGTCCCTTCTCATTCTGTCTACACCCTCTGTTGTTTCTACTCTGTTACAGAGCTTTGAGTCATCAACGAACAGTGAAATTCTGCCTTCTAGGTCATGTGCAATGTCACTGATGAAGATGTTGAATAGGACCGGTCCCAGCACTGATCCCTGTGGTACCTCACTGGTCACTCTTCCCTCTGTGGAGTGACAACCATTTACTACCACCCTCTGTGTCCTGCTGCCCAGCCAGTTACCTACCCACCACACTACTGTCCTGCCCACACCCATATTCCCCAGTTTATGTAATAGTCTTCTATGTGGCACAGTGTCAAAGGCCTTGTTGAAGTCCAGATAGGCCATGTCCACTGCCTTCCCCTGATCCACCTCCCTAGTCAACCAGTCAAAAAATTCAACAAGGCTGGTCTGACATGACCTCCCCATGGTGAAACCATGCTGCCTTGGGTCCTGTAGTCCATTGACAACCAGATGTTCCACCAATCTCTCCTTCAGTAGTGCTTCCATGATCTTCCCCACTACCGAGGTGAGGCTGACTGGTCTGTAGTTCCTCTCTTCCTCTTTGTTCCCACTTTTGTATAAGGGGACTACATCTGCTGTCCTCCAGTCTTTGGGTACCTCCCCTGTTTCCAGTGATTGGCTAAAAAGGATAGCCAGAGGTTCAGCCACCACCTCTCTTAGTTCTTTAAGGACCCTGGGGTGCACCCCATCTGGCCCCATTGCTTTATCAACTCTTATTACTTCCAGTTCCTTCAGGACCCTTTCTCGTGTAAAGGGACTTGTGTCCATTTCTGCACCATTCTCACCCCTTGTACTCCCTTCAGACCCATTACCCTCCTCTTCCTCAGTAAAGACTGAGCAGAAATACCTGTTCAGTATGTCAGCATTACTGTTGTCATCCTCCATGTGGCCCCCATCCTCCCCCTTCAGTCTCACTATCCCTCCTTTGTCTTTCTTTTCCACCTATGTTCCTGTAAAGGTTTGTCCCCTTCCTTCCCTTCTCCCTCCTCCTCCTGTGTCTTTTCTGTATCTTTCTTCCTCCTTTCCTGTGGTCTCCTCTTCCTTTTCCTCTCCTCTTATGCATAATTCTGTTGTTCTTGTAATCCCATTTAAATACTGCCCACTGTTCCTCAACCCCTGATTCCTGCCCCATTCCTTAATGCCTCTTTCAAGTATCTCCCCATTGTCCCAAAGTCTCCCCCTAAAATCCAGGATCGTGTTTTTGTGTGGTTTGGTTCTGCTCTTTCTGTGATTTCAAACCACCATTACTGGTGGTCATTGTTCCCCAGGTGCTCCCCCACTGTTACCCCCATCACACTGTCCCTGTTTGTGAGCACAAGGTCCAGTATTGCCTTCTGCCGAGTTGGTTCCATGACCAGTTGCTTGAGGAAGGCACCCTGAAGGAGTCCAGGATAAATCTGCTCCTAGTTGATGCTGCTGCTGGGATGCTCCAGTCCACGTCTGGAATACTGAAGTCTCCAACCAGTACTACCTCACCCTTGTCTGCCATCCTTTGGATGGCTAGCATCAGCTCCCTATCTGTTTCTTCCTCCTGGGCTGGTGGTCTGTAGACCACACCTGTGCGGATGGCTTGCCCCATTTCATTTCTGGCTTAACCCACAGTATCTCTCCCCCATTTTGTTCCTCCTGGATCTCTGTGGCCCTTATGTCATTTTTCACATACAGTGTCACTCCTCCTCCCTTCCTGCCTACCCTGTCTCTTCTGAATATATTGTAGCCAGGTATGGCCATCTACCAGTCGTGGTTATCATTATACCAGGTTTCAGCGATGGCCACAATGTCCAGGACTGACTGCACCATGACAGCCTCCAAATCTTCCATCTTGTTGCTAAGGCTCCTGGCATTTGGACACATGGCTTTCCATGATTTGACCTCCATAGACTGTTTTGCTGTTCTACTCCAGCCCCTTCCTTGGTTGTCCTTTATCCCTGGTTCTCCTTGCTGTCTGCCCTTCTGCTGAATTTTGCCCCTTTTCTGCCTATCCACCTCTTGGGCGCTAATCTCCATCTTTTGCACACTGCTTTGTAGAGATAGCCACTCCTCTGGTTCACTGGTTCCACTGCTAGCTGTGGGGGGTGAGCAAGTAGGAGCAGAGGGTTATAAAAAAATCCTACTGAGCATGTTTAGAAAAAAGAACTTTAAATCCTTATAACTCTGGAACTGCTCACAAAAAGGAAAAACACAGCTCAGGTCCAGGTAAAGGGGTGCCAAGGTACAAAAAAACAGCAAAAAAAAACAAGGAAAAACACCTTTAGCTTCACCTAAATCCAGAATAACACAGACAGAAAACTATATTCCAACTTAAAAACAAATTTATTAACAGCGTGGCACCCCTCACACAAAACAAATCTATGTTTCACATTCAACGTGAAACGTAGATGTTTTTAGTGTGAGGGATGATACGCTGTTAATAAACTTGTTTTTAAGTCGGAATAGTTTTCCATCTGTATTATTCTGGATTTAGGCAAAGCCAAGTGTGTTTTTCCTTGTTTTTTTGATAACTCTGGAACTGTTTAATATTTTTCTTTCATGGAACCTTTGAAAGGCACTACCTTTGCACAGGCTACGTCTACTATGAAAGTTTCAGATAAAAATTCAGTTCTGTCTAGGTTGTAGGTGACAGTAAAAAAGGTGTATTAAGGATGGGGGAAAAAGGTAAACAGTGTGAAAAATGACATACAGTGGTGTCCCCCAGGATGATACCCACTTTTAAAGCACTCTGCAGTATGCTGCAGCAGACCTACTGAATAAAGCAATGTAATTTCAATGGCAATTAGTCCCTTTTGTCATGCAGGAAACTGTGGCATTCACTTCATCCTGGCAGTGTCACATTTTCCTGGATGATAAAAGGGACTAATTGCCTTTGATATTACATGGCTTTATTCAATAGGTTTGCTGCAGCATTCTGCAGAGTGCTGTAAAATGCTGCAGAATTGGGTTTCATCCTGGGGGACACCACTGTATGTGAATCTCGGAAACCTCACAAGCTGCTATCACAAAACATTCCACATATTGAGACCTTGTCTCCTTGATAACACATGCCACACTTGGGGTAATTGTGAGAAATGCCACCAGAGCTATTACGGTGCAAACTGTCAGTCAACCCTAACTATACTCGTACTATGGTACCCCCCTACACACACACACACACACATATACAGTATATATATATATATATATATATATATATATATATATATATTGCAAAAAATGGTATTAATGTACCAGTTAGGGTTCAACTTATGACCAGAAAAGGTGGGGCATGTGGCATTAGGGCTTCTTGCCCTAACTCCCCACCCCTCCAGTAGCAAAAGGACAAGGAAGCAACTAAAGATTTCCACCATCAGGTAAGACAAACTTACAACTATTTCCAAATTACACAAATGTAGTAGCACTGATAAGCTACCTTCGTGGATTTGTATCCATAGTACACACACTGCAAGACATACACACTCACCTCTGGATGGAGAGAAAAATCCACAATACTCAAATCAAAAACTACTTCTGTGTGCAGATGCACAGGCCCCTGTATCCAAATACAAATCCACAGTCCCCAAATTACAAGAGTTCTTTTTTTAGCAGAAGCGCAGGTCACTATAGGGTCAGCACTTCTGTTTCCATTGGTACTCATGCACACTGTATGACATACACACAGCTCTGGCTACAGAAACATGGGCCCTTGAGGGACCTGTGCTTCTGGAGCTACAGTACAGGTGTAAGACATATACACTAAACTCTGGTTGCAGAAGTGCAGGTCCCACAAAATCTATGATACCAAAATTGCAACAGTACTTCTGTCTGAAGAAGCACAGGCCCCCTGAGAAGCCTGCACTGCAGGTGTAAGACCTATACACCATCTTCTGACTGTGGGGCTAACACTTCCACACCTACATATAGAAATCCATAATACATTGGGTGGCTATAATTATGAGAAGGGAGAGACCATAGCAAGACGTTACCAAGTCCTTCTGGGGAATGTACACCCTGGGCTGGACCTATTTAGGGAAAAATAGGAAGTGGAACCCTGGCCCCCTATAACTGCAGTGGAATATGCTGGGGGGTGCAGCATCCTCTGGTTGTAGGGTGTTCTCATGGAAGTGTGTGGTCTGCTTCTTCCACACCCTCACGGTTACACAACACTTCAGTAGTAATTTGATGAATCTGTGCTGGGGTGGGGGGGGGATGATGGGGATGGGATTCACTGTCACATACTTTAAGAAAGTCAAACAGTTCTGCCATACTGGGTACAAATACATGGAGGTTTACAATTATGGGTCACCCTTATTCCTCACACTATTGCAACCTTATTTCAAAAAGGATGTAAGCTGTGTGGTTTAAGGTGCATTTAGTGAGATTTGTGTAAAAGAAACCAACAACTGTAGAGTAAGCACAGCAAATGAGTCAGCAGCTTCAGAAGAGTAGATGCAAGTGTGAGCGAGTGTTGCTATAGCACTATAGCTACAGCAGAAGGATGGAGGAGGTGCTGCCACTGTATAGATCACTGGTGAGACCCCACCTGGAGTACTGTGTCCAGTTCTGAAGACCATATCTCAGAAAGGACATACTGTAGACAGAAGGGAGGCATTCCAGAGGAGGGCAAGTAAAATGGTGCAGAGTCTGAATCAGAAGCCCTATGAGAGAGACTGAAGGACCTCAATATATACACTCTTGAAGGGGAGACATAATGGAGACCTATAAATACCTCATGGGGTGAATACGGTACAGGAGGGGAGTATTTCTTGGAAGAAAAAATGCATGAGGACAAGGGGACATGGAATGATGCTGGAAGGGGGTAAATTCTAGACAGACGTGATGATGAATTCAGCAATGCACGGGTTAGACATAAGGGCATCTTAGTGGAAAGCAATGGGGGGCAGAGATCAAGTAGGGTCTGTGGTGTCAGACAGGGAAACCAATGAACAGACTGTGTGGGCCAAGCAGTCCTTATCTGCTGTCAGAGTCTATGTTTCTATGTTTTGGAAGGTTCACCCCCTTAATCAAATTTTAATGTGCAATTACAAAATGCCAAGGTTGGCGGACTATATGACCACTCTACAAATCTCGGTTCAGAATGCCCATACATGGCCAAATTATGAGCAAATATAAAAAAAAATCAGAGGAAAAAAAAATTAAGCATGGAATTTTTTCAGATTCAGTTTTTTTCCAGTTTCTTTCTTCATTTGAATGTAGAACAGTGCATAAGGGGAATCTATGAATTACATTGGTGGAGGTGGGGTATTCACAGCAAGGGACAAGTTCGGCATAGATGCTTGTGGGGGTAGAAGATTGTGGCATGGATGCTGGAGGGTGGGCGAGCGTGGAATGTAAATTATGAGCACTTTGGGTAGAAAAGGGGGATACCAGCAGGGGAAGTGGTCACCCAAAGGTATTAAACTCTGGTCAGAGCCAACATGGCTGCTTCAGAGTGGTGAGTCCATGTGAAAAGTACTCAGAGCTCTCGCCCTGGTTGACACTGTACTTGTGCGGTACTTGTGCATGTGCAGTGACTGATAATCACTGCACATGTGCTAGAAATAGCTTGACATGCCAAGACGGCCACCATGACAGAAGAGCGCATTCGCGATTGTGTGCATGTCTGGATGATTCTTCACCAGCTGTCATACTGTAGTTTCTTAAAAGGATTTTGGCATTTCTTTAAATAGTGACTGTTTTATAACTTGGTTTGTAAAACTAGTCCAAATACATCGAGAAGCAACAACAAAAACAACAAAAAGACTACAGCATGACAGTCAGTAATTCAGTAATCATCATCACATCCCACACTGTTCACCACATACATTTCATTGCAATCCACCCCAGGGATTAGAGTGCTTTTTTATGTGAAGTTTTTTTTTGTTTGTTTTTTTTTGTTTACTGATTACTGTATATAACTGCCGTCAGTCATGTAAATAGTTAAAGTACACAGACTAGGATTTGTAGGCATTTGCTGGTCCTCTGAACATTCAGTTTTTGCACTGTGCATGTGCAAAAATGTATAAATTTACCTAATTTAGAGATGAAAACATTTTTCTCAAAAACTAACCACCCAAAAATCATGCTTGGGAGAAGCTCTAATAAACCTGTAAATTCTCACATTCAGGCAGTATAGCACAGTGGTTTAAGGCTCTAAGCTGCAAACCTGGAGAACTGGGTTTGAATCCCACAGCCCCCACTTGCATACCGTGTGACCCTGAACAAGTTACTTAACTTCCTTGTGTTCCCAGGCCACACCTATAAACAAACTTCAGCTTAGTGAGTCTCTCCTGGTTTAGAAAAATTCAAGTCTGCATTGCTTTTTTGCTATCAGTGAGCAAAACAATGTCTTAATTTGAAAGATCCTGGCCAGAATTCAGAAAGCTTTGCTCAGGTGCAAACCCAAACTGGGATTGTGCCTGGGCAAAGAAGTCAGAGAAGCTGCAGTGCAAATGAGGGGGAGGGGACCTGCATATCCCCACAATCCCATTTACGAAGAATTACCCCTCGAAAAAACCTGATGGTAATCCATGCAACCCTGGTGGTTGGGGAAGATACTGCGGCCCCCTCCCCAGTCCCCGATCACCCACCCCATATAGTATAATTAGTGTTCCATAGCATAGCAGTCCCTCCTCGGTTCCCGATCTCCTGATCTCCCACCTGTTAATTATAAAAATAGTTTTCTATAGTGTAGGGTCCCACCCTGTTAATAAAAGAAATTATTTTCCACAGTGTAAGGTCCTTCCCCATTGCCTGATCTCCTACCTGTTAATAAAGGAAAAACATTTCCATAGTGTAGGGTCCCAACCTGTTCCACTGCTTTTCCCTGGTTAGCACTGCCCCCACTGGCCCTATTCACAGTGCCATGCTATCTGACTGTGAATAGCTCCACTGCCCACCAGCACAGCCAGAAAGTGCAACACAAACTTTTGTGCCCACTTTGTGTTCTTTTTATAAATCCTGACCCTCATGTATTTTCAGCCTTTTAGAACTTTCCAACTACTGAATTGACCATTACCAAATTTACAGGATTTTGAGCTCCTGATACCAGCTCGGTTTCTGCCAAACTTTGAAAGATCATGTGATGCAACAATGGGATTGGCTGCAAGCCCTGTGTCCCCGTTTGAAAATCAGGCCTGTGGTCTCCAGAACTGGACACAGTACTCAAGGTGGGTTCTTACTAGTGCTCTGTATATGGGCAACACCACCTACCTTTTCATGCAGGTATTATCCCTTTGTATATACCCCAGCTTCCCACTAGCCCTCATGACTGCCTTGTCACATTGCCTGGCAATCTTTAGGTCATCTGATATGATTACCCCCAGGTGTCTTTCCTGTTCTGATGTTTTGAGTATCACACCTCACATTTTGTACTCAACCCACCCACTGATTTATTTTTTTTTTAACTCAGCTATATTCAATGCACTGTCACCATAGCATACATACAAAACAGTACTATTGCTTTACACAAAACATTGACATCAAGAAGAAATGACAATTGAGCAGGATAATTACTTGTTACAATTGTAGTCTGTGGGTAGACACCCATCATTAAAATGACTAGTGTCCAAACAGTCGAGACCCAGCGCTGGAGGGGAGGTGAGGGAGACCTGTTCCCTGAAGATCCCGAAATCCCTGCAAGCACCAGAGCCGAGTGGAGAGGTGCCGGAGGCTCCAGTTGCTCCGGCAGGCCTCCTCGGTGGCTGTTTCGACAGGCTTCTGACTGCCCCTTCCCTGTGCAGGAGACCGGAGATGCCCTCGCACCACCAGTCTACCATTAGAGGGGCTACTTACTGCAGAGATCACCTTTTCCACGCTGGGGTGGTTGCTGGAGACTGCCCCTGCCTGTCCGACTACAGAATCATCCCACTGAAACAAAGGACTACGCCGGCAATCTTCTTTCGGGTCAGATCTTTTTTTGAACTCTAAGACTTCTTCGCACCTAAAGCACACTCACACATTGGCCCATGGAGGCTACTGATGCTCTCTCCCCTCACAATATAGGGAGAGCTGTCCCACTCCCTCCCAGACAAACAGTCAAGACTCAGCGCCAGAGGGGAGGTGAGGGAGACCTGTTCCCTGAAGGCCCACCCCCGAAATCCCTGCAAGCACCAGAGCCGAGTGGAGAGGTGCCGGAGGCTCCGGTTGCTCCGGCAGGCCTCCTCGGTGGCCGTTTCAACAAGCTTCTGGCTGCCCCTGCCCTGTGCAGGAGACCAGAGATGCCCTCGCACCACCAGTCTACCACTAGAGTGGCTACTTACTGCGGAGATCGCCTTGTCCACGCTGGGGTGGTTGCGGGAGACTGCCCCTGCCTGTCCGACTACAGAATCATCCCACCGAAATAAAGGACTATGCCGGCAATCTTCCTTCGGATCGGATCTTTTTTTGAACTCTAAGACTTCTTCACGCCTAAGCTTCTGACTGCCCATGCACTGTGGAGTTTTTTCGCCCACCCCCCGACCCCATTCCCTCCTTCCATTAAATGCATGTTGGCTCCGCCCCAAGGGTCTGACCCAGCCCACTCACCCAAGGGAGGAGGTTCCAGTTTGTCCAAACTCAAGACAGCTCACCTCGTTTCTGGTTGGTTTACCCATCCTAAGCTGTGTGCTGTCTGATCATTTCTATAGTGGCCTTGCCAATTATACTTATCCTCTGGTATCCACCCACCACTTTCTCCTGCCCTCGATATTTGTATTTAACCAAACTGCCTTGTCAAGCTACTTGTGGACCTGCCTTCCAAAATTTATCACTGTGCCTTACTAGAGAGTTGTATTTTGCCCAGAGTAGGAGTTATTAGGATGCCATTTTCACCCTGAGTTAGGATTTGCTGCTGTTTCCTTGCCTAGCGAGTATCTGCTAACTAAGTTTTCATTCCATACTTATATCAACTGTTGTGCCGTGCTTTTATGTTTATACCTGTGTTTTAGCTTGCCACTTGTTACACCAGTGCTTCTACTGCTAACTGGTACGTAGACACTGTCCCTTTTTCTCCCTAGCTCCTCACTTCATCCCAGCCTACTGCCCCCCCAACTGGGCTAAAACAATCAGTGTGAGTGTGGCCAGGGCCCCCGCCCCACAGCTGGCCAATGCAACTGGTGGGAATGTTGCCCTGGCACCCACTCCTCCCTCCGAAGGGAAGGGTGTACCCCATGGCAAAGGATAAGGGCATGCAGCCCTCCTTCTATAGTACAAACTGGACTTATACTGGGGCTCACCCTGCTCCATGTGGTCACCTCTCCCTCACTGTCCCCAGGAAGTGACGACTGGGAGAAGCCTCCCTCCTATGATGTGCCAGACTTCTTGTTCTCAAATACATTCGTAGCGTCCACCAAGACCTTTCATTCTTTCACCTGGAGCCTTGACCTCGGGTGTTTAATGCACACCTCCAGAGTGAAGAGATACCGAGCCCACATACTCTCCACAGGCCTAACGGCCCTTAGACGATATCTCTCCTGGCTCCTCCTCTTAATGCTCCTGGCAGGAGACATTGAAAGGAACCTGGGCCCAATAACCCCGGCCGCCCCCATTCCCTCGGTATGGGGACTGGGCAAGGGTCTCAAAGTCACGCACATTAACATCAGGAGTTTACTTCCAAATCATGATGAGCTAGTGTCATGGGTCACGCTATACAAACCAGATGTCCTTGGTGTGACCGAGACCTGGCTCAAACCAGCAATCCCTGACTCGGCCTGTGTACTCCCAGGGTACGAGTTCGTTCACCAGGACAGACCAGGAAAAAAGAGGGGGGGATGGCATCATGATCTATTTCAGGGACCACCTTAAGGTTTCCCCAGTAGCTCATCAGTCATCCCTCTCTTCCCACTGTGAGCAACTGCATGTTCTGCTATTACTTGGGAATGTCAAGAAACTGCATGTAGTATGCACATACAATCCCCCAAAGGGTGGGCTCCAAGGACTGACTCACCTCTTGGACTCCATTGGCCCTCGCATTGGGGACAATGAGCTCATTATCCTTGGTGATGTCAACCTTAATTGGACCGGTGGAAATGTGAAACAGTATGAGCCTCTGCTTGCCAAACTGGCCCTAACTCAACTTGTTCAGGAGCCAACCAGATGGTTGAAAAATGGATCCTCCAACTCCCTGCTGGACTGGATCCTCTCAAACCGTCCCGATAGGATCTCCTCAGCAGGAATACTATCTGATTCCATCTCTTATCATTCCCTGGTTTACTGTGTTTGGAAAATTCCCTCCACAAAATCCTACAGATCAGAAACTTCTCCAGGTTTGATCCTGGGGCATTTCTCGTGGATCTCAACCTTACCGACAGGTCCGGGGTGTTTGGAGCCTCCAACCCATCAGTGGCAGCTACCCACTTTCTTGCCACCTTCGGTGCCCTACAAGACAAGCATGCACCGAAGGTCACCCGTAGGGTGAGGGGGTCTGCCACCCCCTGGTTGCATGGCAGTCTCCTAGCCCTAATGAGGGCCAGAGACACGTGTTGGTCCCATTTCAAAGGTTCCTTTGATCCCACACTGTACCATCAATACAGGCTCCTTAGAAACAAGTGTAAAAAGGCCATCAGAACTGCTAAAAGTGACTTCTGCAAGTCTGCCCTACTCAGTTCAGCCAGGGACCCCAGGTGGTTCTGGAGTAACATAAAATCTCTAGTCTGCGGGACCTCTCATCTGAGGATATCTGAAATGACTATCGGAGGGGTATCCTACAACAATCCTCACACCATTGCTAACTCCCTAAACTCCCATTTTTCTGACCTATCTGCTTTCTCAGCACTATTCCTGCCTGACAGGGGAACTTCCTCCACTCCTCTCCCCACTGGGCAGGTGGATCACCCCACTCGACATAAGTTCTGCCTTAGAGCTGTGTCAGTTAAGGAAGTGACGAGGCTTCTCTCTGGCCTCTCACAGTACTCAAACCCTGGCCTTGACAACCTGGAACCAAAGCTGCTAAAACTAGGTGCCTCGCACATTGCTCCCTCAGTGGCCCACATCTTTAATCTATCACTAACTAAGGGAGTCAACCCAGAAATCTGGAAGGAGGCTAGGGTAGTCCCTGTACTGAAGCAGGGAAACCCCAAAATTCTGAACAACTATCGTTGATTGTGATCCTATCATCCCTCAGTAAGCTCCTCGAGAAGGTAGTTGCTGAGCAGCTCTCAGAGTACATGCAGGTGCATGAAATCCTGCCCCTGGCCCAGCACAGATTCCTTAAAGGGCATAGTACCACCACAGCCCTGGTCACTGTCGCTGCCAGCATCAGGACTGCCATGGACCAGGGCAAACTCTAGGGAGCCATATTTATTGATCTGTCCAAGGCATTTGACCTCGTCGATCACAAGCTGCTTTGTACCCAGTTGAAGGTGTCTGGCCTCTCCCCCACTGCAATGACCTGGCTATCGGATTACCTGCATGGTAGAATGCAGAGGACCTGTTTCAATAAAGTCCTATCCAAGCCTCTACCGGTGACCTCTGGTGTCCCCCAAGGCTTGGTACCGGGCCCCCTCCTTTTCTCCCTTTTTATTAATCAACTCCTGGACGCCGCAACAATCTGCAATGCCACACTGTACGCAGATGACTTGGTTATAATCTCTCACTCCAGGGACATCACCTCACTCAACAAGCTCCTGACTGAGGACTTCAACAATGTCCTGGCCTGGGTCAACAAACACAAACTAGTCCTGAACCTAAAAAAGACTCAGGCCATGCTCTTTGGCTCTGCTGCCAAAATCAAAGCCTTAACTACCCCACTTAATATCCCCAGTCCAGACGGAACCTTCCTTCCAACAGTGCTCTCAGTCAAATACCTTGGTGTGATACTAGACCCACAACTTGACTTGGGGAGTCACATTCTCAATGTCTACAGAGCAATGAATAACAAACTGGGACTGGCCTACAGGGCCAAATACAACCTCACCCCAGCAGCCCAACTGGCCCTGATGAGAGGAATCCTCCTTCCCTCCCTCAGTTATGGAATGCACCTATTTGTCCACTCTCCCAAAGCCCACCTCTCGAGGTGGCACATGACGTACAACAACATCTGCCGCTTTGTCCTGGCTGCCCCTCGTCTCACTCACCACTGTGAATTATATGACAAGCTCCGCTGGCTCTCCCCTGCCAAATACCTGGACTTCGGGCTAGGGTGCTTTGTGGGCAAAGTGCTGAGATCCGGGACCCCTTCGGGGCTGGCCCAGCTCCTATCTCCTGCCAACCTCTCTCCCTAGCACCTCAGGTCCCAGGCCCTGGGGGTGTTAAAAGTTTCCCCGACCCGGACCCTCATGGGTGACAGGGACTTCACCGTGTATGCTCCCAGACTCTGGCACTCCCTTCCTCAGTATGTCCACTTGGCTTCCTCAAATCAGTGTTTCCGAAATTCCTTGTGGGGAGTCCTGAAACTTGCCTCAGTGTGTGACTGCACAAAGCCCGCCTAGAGCATTGGCTCCCGACTACTGGGCCCTAACCTGCTCATGTAGTTACCACCTGCCAATCCTAGCCTGTCCCCCTGACCAATTTGTGTACACAATGCACCTGATCGAGGTTTATTTAATACTGTCCATGACCATCCATCCTGGGTGTGCCAAAACGCATTCTGTACTAAGATGTATTTCTGTTTTACTTGTATAAGACCTGTTTCTCTCTTCCCACTGTACTTTCATATGATGCTGTGCTGTAATGCTGTAACTGTGTTTTCCTGAATCTCCCTGTACCTCATTGTTGTAATCTCCCGGGTCGTTCCTGAAAATAGGCATATTTTTGTCTAGTGTATTTACCCGGTCATCGAAAGCTAAATAAATAAATAAATGCAATAAAAACTTCATAAATGGGGCAAGTGAAAACAAGTCTTGGCCCCAAACAAACAATGACTGCACGCATAACTCTTCCCCCCCCCCCACTATTACAGTAATGCTATAGAATGAAATTATGAAAAGTTTAAAGAAAAGTACATCTGATGGAGACATGTCTGCCCTAATTGGATAAATATCAACTGGTGTCACAGTTAGAGATCTGAGTCATTGGCCAAGATGTATTCCATTAATGTGGAATCTGGTAAGTTGTGTCAATGGTTAAACTGATCAAGGCCTCAAAAGCTTTGGAATTGACCAGAAGGTCAGGTTAGGCAGATGTTAACTCTTCCATATTTCCCGGTGGCCCCTTAACACACCCTTCCCCATTTTGGGGGTCAGCAGAAAAGTCAGGACAATCAGGCATTGTTCCCACTGATTCCTCAAGTAACCAGGCTCCCAACCCCTGCCAGCATTGTGCATGTTGATGATGCTGGAGTCTGAGCTGGAGCCTGTCAGGGCCTCCATGGAAAGTACCTCCTTCACTCTACCCATCCAATTTTGTATCTTGGGGGGGGGGGGTTCAGGCTGAAGCCATTTGGCTATATTACATTTTAACTCGACCACTAATAATGTCAGTACCACCTTGCAGCAGTCCCCTTTTAAATGCATTGCAGTGGGGATTCCCAGTACCCATTCCCCAAAATCCAGGGGGAGGAAGTTCCCTGTAATTTTATGAACTGTTGTTTGGAGTGTCTTCCAAATATTCTGTAGCTGGTGACAACACCAGAATATATGTCAATGGTTTCCAATTCCCCCACACTGTCTCCAACACACTGCTGAACAGAATGTGGTGTAGTGCTGCATTATGGTGGGAACATGGAAATAGCTAATTAGAATTTCCAGAAAAATTCCCTCCAAACTGGGGCTGTGCTGACCTTCCAGATGAATTTTAACATGTGTTTCCTGTCAGCATCTCTGATATGTTGATTTGCTTCTTGCTTCCAAGCCACCTTATGTGAACGCAGGGATTCCCCTCTGGCCCCTATTAGTGCCTTATATAAGCTAGACATGTGTCTATTTCCTGCAGCTACCACTACTGTTCCATACAAAAAATTTTCCCAGTCAAAACATGGTCTAGTGAAGCCCACAAGGTGGTCTGCCGAATTAATAAAGTGTCTGATTTGCATATATCTAAGAAATTCTGCATTGTTCCATTTGAATTTCTCCTTGGCTCTCTGAAATGAAATGCACATATCATTTTCAATAAATTGAACAACTCTTGTAACCCTTTGAGCTTTCCATCTTGCATATCCCTGATCCAGCATGGGGGGGGCTGACTCATATCTGATTAGTGACAGTGGGCCCACTCTGTTTGGAGTAGCTGTCAGCTTTCTCACTCTAGTGAGGATGTGCAAATCATGTTGCACCCACTTGTTTGAGATTTGTTTTATGTACTCTGGGGATGCTGGGGCAAGAGCTAGTGTAAAAAGGTGATTGGCTCCCGCAGACTCATTTTCTAGGTTGTACCAGCCAGATGTTACTCTTTGTTTAGCTCAGGTTAACACTGGGACCATCTGTGCTGCTAAGTAATATAAACAGAAATTGAGCTGGTCCAGCCATCCTTCGTCCTTAGGGAGGAACAGTAAGCATCTGGCAATCCTAGATTTTATGTTGCTATGTAAATTGTTGAGTCCCTCTCCCTACTCTGTTCTAGAAGGATCGAGGGAATTTCAGTGGGAGACACTGAAATAAAAATAAAAGGTGGGGCAAGATGTTCATTTTTATTACTGCTACTCTTCCCACTAAATTAAGAGGGCGATGTCACCATCTTGCAAGGTCCTGTTCTATAGATTTCCATAGTTTGCTTTAATTAATTGAAAAAAGTTTAGATAAATCTGTATTAATTTGTATGCCCAAATATCTGATCTGGTTTCTGGTGCCCACCTGAAGTGAAAAGAATCTTTAAATTCCTGTTCTAGTTTTCCACTAAGTGCGAGGGCCTCAGATTTAGAAAAATTGATCTTATAGCCTGAGATCTCCCCTAAGGAATTAACATCTGGACAAGGAAGGGCACTGAGCTGTCTGGAGAAGATATAAAGAGAATAGTGTCATCAGCATATAGTGACATTTTCTGTTCAGAACTGCCCACCATGATGCCCCTCCTGACTCTGTCTGATCTTCGCTGCTAAAGGTTCCAGACATAAAGTGAAAAACAGAGGGGAAAGGGGCAGACATGTCTGGTTCCTCTAGTTGGGGGGAGAAAGGGGAACTTATGCCGTTAACTGTGACCAGAGCCTTGGGATTTTTATAAAGTTGAGAAATAGTTGGAATTTAGGGCCAAATTTCATTTTCTCCATGGATGCTTTTAAAAATTTCCAGTTTACCCTATCAAATGTTTTTTCTGCATCCATGGAAATGGCTAATTGGAGATGTTCATGTGAACTCTGGGAAGAGATAATATTAAGCAATCACCTAATATTGTCTGGCAGAAACCAGCCCGAGATGAACCCTGTTTGATCTATGTGAATTAGTGAAGTAATGCAGGTCTATAATCTCCTGGCTAATAACCCTGTAAACAGCTTAAAATCTACATTCAAAAGGGAAATGGGTCTATATGACCCAAACTCCAAGGGATCTTTACTAGCCTTATGGAGGACCGATATCTGAGCTAACTGCCACGTCTCATGGGTGTCTCCTCCATCCATTATCCCACGCAAACTGGCTGCAAAAGGGGCAGTAAGTGTTCCACAAAGGTTTTAAAAAATCCCAAAGGGAACCTGTCTGGTCCAGGGGAGTTACCATTTTTTAAAGCAGCCACCTGGGACTGAAGTTCCTGTAAGGTAACTTCTTTGTCTAATTCTTCCATCTCCCCATGTGACAACCCCTGCATCTTAAGGCACTCAAAGAAGGAGAGGGTTTTGCTATCTGGGTGGGCAACAGGTTCCTGAAAGTATACAGATCTATTATAATTTGAGAAAAATTAATAAATTTTCCTGGGGTGACTAACTTTATTTCCATTTTCTTCTGGGTTTCTTAGCTGAAGCACCAATCTGCTAACCTGCTGTTGCCGCAGTGTAGCAGCAAGCAACCTGCCCACCCTATTGCATTCTCATAATAGTTCTGCTCTATAGCTAGCCTCCAGCTGGGAAGAAAGAAGCTTCTCCAAAACATCTCTCTTTTCCTGTAATTGGGTCTGTACCACCTCATTTTGTGAGATTTTGTGCTGAAACTCCAAGTCATTTATCTCCTGTTCCAGCTCCCTTCTCCTCTGGTCTTGTATTTTCTTTGCTCTGGAAGCAAAAGCAATAATCACTCCATGAAGGACTGCCTTTAGGCATCCCAGCATACAGCATGTGTGGTCATCCCTGGAGGGTTGTCCAGGGCATATGTTTTAATACTGGACACTATCAGGTCCTTGAACTTCTGACCATTCAAAAGCCCCACATTAAACCTCTAATGTGAGTTGTGGGTAGAGGGAGCCAGCTCTAACCTCATTTCAAGTGGTGCATGGTCTGATAGGGTGCACTGCAGAATATGGCAGGAATTCACAAAATATAGCCATTCTTTAGAGAGAAAGAAAAAATCTATTCTAGAGTAACATTTGTGCCTATCTGAATAATGGGTACAGTCTTGTTGATCTCCGTTAATCTCCCGCCATACCTCCGAAAGCCATGATTTGGCACATAGGCAGGCTAGGGTGGTCCCCACCACACCTAATTTTGTTCTTGATGCCCCCTCCTTTTTGTCCTTAGCTGGACAAAGAGTGGTATTGAAATCCCCCCATTATGCAGAGGCAATCTGTTGCTGTGTGAACATTTTTTTAAAGAACAGAGTGGCTTCTCTGTCTTTCTTGGGAGTGCAAATGCTTGCCAAGGTATAGGGGGTCTTCACAAAGGATCCCTGAACTACTACATAGCATCCCTCTGGGTCTGAGACAACTGATTCAACCTGCAAAGGGCATGCCTTGTGCACTAAAATAGCATTGCCTCTGCAGTGTGGATGGGCTAAGTATGAGGATGCATATACTGAGCCAACCCATCTTCTACATAACTTTTGGTGTTCTGTTTCTGTAAGATGGCTCCCCTGTAATAATGCAATCTGTGCATTGGCTCTCCCTAATTCTTGTAGGAGCCTGGCTCTTTTAATTGGGATGTTAAGCCCTTCAACATTATATGTTAGTACTTTAAGGTCTCCCATTTGTTCAGCCTGGATAGCATCTGCATTCTAAGGTGTTCCACCTGGGACCCCCCTCGGCAACCATGCTGGGTAAGGACCCCTGAGATCTGTGGGGGGAGGGGGGAGGAAGCATGCAGCCAAGTTGAAAAAAACTCAATTCAAAGAGAACATAACTGTTAAATATAACAATTGTAACTTTAAACAGGTTAATATAAAACCAATAACTTTGCTTCAAAGGTGCCACATTAGGCCCACCACTCTTTAGATACTCCATGGTGGTGGGATGTGCGGGATTAAATCCAGCACTGTGCTGCAAGATCAACTTGTGTCACATGGATTGCCCCTTCCCCCATGAACTACTCATCATTTATGCTTCACGAGGTACAGAGCTTGCCAAGACAGGGTAAAAAGCCAAGCCCTGACCTTCTCCTCATCCGTGCTGAAATATTCCATTATCTCTTATTTTGTCAGTTAACAAAGGGCTTGGAGCATTTTTTTTAAAACCCAGCTGACTCCCATTATGATAGTTTTGAAAATATGTAAAGTAGAGGAGGGCTGAGGGCGAGCTTCAAAAGCTGCCTCCCCACTCTTCATACACAATAGTGTATTTTGTGTCTTTAAATCCCCATTTCCCTCATCAAAACAATTGAACAATACAACAGTGTAGGGGGACTCTAAATGATCTAGCAAAAGCCCCAATCTCCCAGAGTCAAATATATGAGTCCCCAGCTAGTAGAGGCTTTAGGCTTATGCCTGGTATAATCCAACATAGTTACTTGCCAGCCAGACTATTTTTTGTTCACTTTATCTTTTTATTGAAATTTGGGTATATAAGAAAACACACATCTTATACTACAGAAGAATGTCCTCCATAAAAGGTATAACATATCACGTAACAAACACAGTATTTGGGGTAAACATATTGGAGATGCCTTATATACACATATTGATAATGAAACACAAACCTAGATAGGTTATAAGTGGAGAGCAGAAGAGTTACAATCAGTAGGGTATTATAGAATCAGAAATGGCAACCATGTACGAAATAAATGCTAGGGCAGGCTATGGCAAGGCATTCAGCAAATTGCAAAAAGTGATAAATGTGGTAATATGAACAATGTTCAGGAATGGAGAGGTGAAGATAAGAGAAACGTGTACAAGGAAAGAAGGAAGGAATAGAGAGGGAAAAAGGCAAGGAAGAAGGGAAGGAGAGAGGGAGAAAATAGAGAAGGAGGGGAAAAAGAGGAGATATCTGTGCACAAAAGATTTGAGAAAACCTAATCTGAGAGAAAAATAAGAAAGAGGGCTAAATATCCATATGAATTAGGGTCTAAAAGAACTAGGTTCAATGTACTTGAAGTAATCCTTCTAACATCTGTCATATACAGTGAGTCAGTTATGAGTAACACGAGATAATCGGTTTAGGAAGGCATACTGAGAGAGGCTTTGAAGAACATCTGAAAGAGAAGGCACCAGAGTTGATTTCCATTTCATAAGAATCAGACATTTGACCAGAAGAGAAAGTATGTTTAGTCATCTAAAATGTGCATGTGAGAGGAGAGAGCTATTGGGGATTAGGATGCCTAGAAGGAATAGCTTGGATTCAAAAGGTAGTTTTTGCCCTGTTACTCTGGAGGCAAGTAAATAGATTTTATGCCAGAGCTTATTAATGGGAGCACAGGACCACTAAATATGAAGTAGATCTCCGTTGACCAAATCATAGCACCAGCAATTATTATTATTTAATAGGACCATTCGTTGAAGCACAGAGGGGGTTCTATACCAAAGATGCAGGATTTTAGTTTGTATTAAAGAACTACGGGCATCTTTAAAGGTATTATGTACAAGATGCCAACAATTACTCCATTGTGCATCTGAAATATTGTATTTAAGAAGAGTACTCCATTTATTTTTGGCTTGTATAGACCAATCAGGTAGCTTATCAATAATGTCTTTGTAAATGGAGCTATTCAATTTTACTGATGAATTAGTCTAGAGCGAGATGTATGGATTTAGAAGAGTATGCTTATACACTAAACTAGAGAGAGAGAGAGTTATAAACTGCCTGAATCTGTAAAAACTTCCAGAAGTCCTGTTTAGGAAGTTTCCATGTGGTCTGCAAATCCAAGAACGACCTAAGAATGAATTAATTCTGGTCTACGATATCTCCAAGAAAGAAAATGCCTTTGTTCTGTCATGTATGACAGAAAATTGGGTGATCTTTCAGAATGAGCAGTGGATTGCCCCATAAGGGGGCATAAAACCAAGGTGTTTGTAATTGGATTTCAGGAATTTGTGAGTTAGTTTCAAATAAAGAATGGAGGATGATATAGTCAGGTGAGATTTTAGTTTAGAAGAAATGGGATTAAAAATGAAGGAAGTAGGAACTCCTCCCGGGCACAATGCGGATTTCATTGCAACCCACAGTGGTAAGTGAGGGGAGGGTTTCTGAAACCATTTAATGGTTTGGACCATTCAAAAAGCCCAGAGGTAGCCTTTGAACCAGGGGAGTCCGAATCTCCCTTTTTTCCAATGTGAATGAAGCGTGTTGCAGTTAAATCGCGGAGGTTTCCCATCGCAGATGAAGTTGCCTATTCATTAATACATTTTAGCAAAAAGGAGGATGGTAAGACTAAAGAAATATTGGCAAAGAGGTAAAGAATCTTGGGAGATATAGACATCTTGATGTCTGTGATTTTCCCCATGAAGGAAAGATTAAGAAACTTCCATCTGTCCAGAATTGTTTTGATGTTATCTAATAAGAGGTTAAAGTTAATGTCCCATATCTTCCCTACGTTACTAGTAATATTGATTCCTAGATATGTCATACCATGTGGTGACCAATGGAATCTAAGAGGTATGTTCATAAAGGCTTTACAGTGGTCGTTAAGGGGTAGAGTTTGTGATTTACCATAATTCAAAGCAAGGCCATAAATGTTAGAAAAATTATTAAGCAAATCAATCAACACAGGCCCAGCCTCATTCAGGTTTTCAAGTAAGATTAAAAGGTCATCCGCGTAGGAGAGACAGACATATCTTGAATTTCCCACAGGTATGCCCATAATTCCAGAAGATTGATGTAAATAAGCAGTCAGGGGCTCCATGGCTAAAATAAACAGAGAAGGTGATAGGGAACAGCCTTATCTAGTTACCCTTGCTAGATGAAAGTAAGAGGAAAGGGTGGAATTAGTAAGTACTTTAGCAACAGGGGAATTACAGTATAACCTCAATTACCCAACCCCTCATTATATGAACTTCTGGAATATCCAAACTCATACCATGTCCCCAAGCTAATGAGAACATGGTGTGAGGGACCCTAGATTTTACGAACCCCCTCTATTATCCAAACTACTCTTACATCCCCCAGTGAATTCAGATAATCGAGGTTGTACTGTATATAACAGCTTGATCCAGGAGCAAAAGTTATGAGAAAGATCGAAATTAGATAAAACTTGCTGAAGGTAGTCCCAGTTTAAGGAATCAAAGGCCTTCTCGAAATCAATAGCTATGGCTGCAGCTGGTGTCTTGAGGGATTTGGCTTTGTGAATTAGATTAAATAAGAAATGTAGGTGATCAGAACCAGATCTATGTTTAATAAAACCAACTTGAAAACAGTGAGTTAACTTGGGAATCAAGGATTCAAGTTGAGAAGTTAGTAGTTTAGCAAATATCTTCCCATCCATGCTTACCAGCCAGACTATTCAAGTGTTGTGGAAGGAGGATTCCTTGTAGTCTTCTGCATCCATGTTAGAGCTGGTCCCTTTGTGGGCTGATCTAGATCTGGCAGGGTCTTTGCGGCCTTCCCTTTGTGGTCAGTTCCTGCAATTTAGGCCAGGGATTAGAGGTCTGCATGGATCTAGGCCCACTTGCAAAGTTTCTATACCGAAGGAGCTCCCTGCTGTTTGCCATTGTTTTTTCTCGAGATCTCTTATGAGGGAGGGGTTAATCAGGTTATCGACTGTGATGTCTAGAGAGGCGAGGTATTTCTTAGCCTCAGGGACCGAGTCAAAGATCTTCACCCCTCTATCTGAAGTTATTCTGAGTTTGGCTAGGAAGTCGACCCATGCTTTTAAGCCCTTGGCCCTAAGTGCTTTCACCACCGGGAACCAGAGCTTGCTCTTGGCCATTGTAGAAGGCATATAATCTGGCTCAATAAAAAGTCTGGTGTCCCCAAATATTATCTCCTTCATGGACCATGCCTTTCGCAGTATCATCTCTTTGGTCTGAAAGTCCATAAATGCTATGATTAAGGAGCATGGCCTGGCTTTATGACCTTTTGGTGGGGCCAGAAGGGCTTGGTGGGCTCTGACGATATTCAGTTGAATATCTTTCCCTAGATTGAGAATCTCTTTCAACAGGCGTTCAACAAAATCTGGTATAGTACCACTTTCTGTGTATTCAGACAGGCCATGTAACCTTATATTAATCCTGAGCGAGCAGTTTTCTAAGTCCTAAGTTTTATGCAAGAGGATTTGGGAGTGGTCATGTAGCTGCAAGATTGCCCCTTTATGTAAATCCGAGGCCTTGGAGTATGTGGTGAGGTGCTCTTCTATGGTTTGTAGCTGCTTGTTATGCTCTTTAATTTTGGTTTTGTTATCTGCTATTTCTTCCCTCATCGCATCCAAGGGTAAAGCATTGAAGTTCATGACACAATTGCCGCAAGATGATGGTGATGTGCTCCTCGCCATCATCTGAGTCTCTTTCAGAACCAGGTACTGCTGTTTCAGGAGGCCTAGTCAGTGGCAAGCTTCTGGCCTGTGCCTTTGGATTCAGATTTAATTTCTGCTGCTTCAGACTGCGTCGGTGACCGATCATGGTTTAGCCCTGTTCGCCATCGCTTCGGAAAGTGTCCCTGTAAGTGTGAGAAGGGGTAACTCACTGGGATATATGTAGAAATTTAATTCATGAGGTATATGGAGGGTGGTATTACCATTGCCGCCTGTCCAGTGATGTCACTGGAAGTTCCCCACCAATTTCTATGGCCTAAGTTCATTATTTTGCACTTTTTTGCATTAAATTCCAGCTGCCATTCCCTTGACCACCCTTTCCACTCACCCCTCCTCCCTGGAGTGTCCACCTATTGCAGATTTTGGTGTCATCTCAAAGAGGCAGACCTTCCCTTGCAGCTCCTCTGCCATGTCACTAAGAAAGAAATTAAAAAGGACCGATCCCAGCACAGAATCCAGAGGTACCCCACTGGTTACCCTCCCTTCCTCAAAGCATACTACGTTTATCACCACCCTTTGTTTTCTGTCCCCTAACCAGTTTCTTATCCAGCTTACCACCTTATTTGCCATCTCCAATCTGCTTAACTTCTTTACCAGTCTCCTATGTGGAATGGTGTTGAAAGCTTTGCTAAAATCCAGGAAAGCCATGTCCATCACATCATCCTGATCTAGCTCCTTGGTCTCCCAGTCAAAGAAATCTATCAGATTATCATCAGTAATATAGAAAGAGACTTGATCTCTGCTTGGCAACTTTGATTCTTAATTCAATTGGTCATCTTTATGTTTCACTGTAACATAGTGTATTAATGATTTGGTCCTTTAAGTTAATCTGCCATTGCCGTAGTTATAAAAAAACAAACACTGTTTAATTTAAGGATTTGATTTGTACAATATATTCTTTTGCTAGCTTGTATTTTTGCTTATACACAGCATTTTTCCTCTGAGAGACAGCACTTCTTTTCTTTTTACAATTCCATCTGTTTATTCTCAGTGGTGTCTGACCTGCTTCTGCTGTCAGTTATCAGTGCAATAACCCAAACCAGAGTGTGTGGTAAGTCAGATCTTATCACCTTTTGCAGGTGGTTGAAAGCACATAGCTGAACCTTGTACTTCACAGCCAACCTGGGGCATGCAATAAGGTCTGTCTTACTGCCCACCCTGTTGTGACTTATTGCTTACCTGATGAATGTTTATGAATGATTATGAAATGGGTAGAAGGAATGCTGGCTCCTGATTGGCCAAAAGGTATTTTCAGCAGGGCTGTTTTCCAAGTACAACAGCCTGTCTGAAAGTTGCTAAAAAATGTGTTTAACAATACAATCAATTTACTGAAAAGGACCTATTTCATAACTGCAATAAGGCACTCCAGAGGATGTGTAATGGTGGGCTAGTGGCCCTTCTTGGGTGGTGGAAACACTTGATTCTGCCTCATGCTTCTACCCACCTAAGATGGACCATTATCCCACCATAATACACTCCCTGTCATGCCTTATTGTTTAATCCACGAACTGAGTTGAAGAACATTTTGAGAACTGTGATGGATGTTCATGAGCAATTCATGAATGTTCCTTAAAGTTCATGAATTAATGAACTTCAATTCACCTGTGCGGGATCCACTAATTATCAGCAGTTAAAGATTCCATATTTTATTTATTTAGCTTTTGTCAATCAGGTTAGGTGTGCTAGCCAAACAAATTTGACTTTTTTCAGACATGACCTGGGAGGTTGCACAGTAAGAAGGTACAACAGAAGTACAAAAAATACAAAGCATTTATACATCGTACCTGAAACATATAAAATGAAGTCTGAAAAAACAGTTAGGTTTGCATAATGCAATAGGGTGCAAAGGGTCAGTAACAAGTAAAACATTAGTATAGGGATTACATCAGGTAAAACAAGTGCCTGAGACATCAGGGAAGAGCAGCTCAGGTAGAAGCACAATAATTCTAAATGTACTAAGCGGAGTAATTAGGAGTGACTAGGCATATAGAGAAGAGGATCAACATAGAAGACAGGCGTTAGAGGGGGTTGAAGCATGAACACGTCAGTTACCAATTAAAATGTGCAAAGTTCTTTTTTAAAGCTAGAATGGGAGGGTGCCAGAGGAATTCCATAGTTGAGGAGCATTGAGGGAGAATGCACAGGTCCCTTTAGAGGTTTTTCTATATTCAATATTGCCTGTTTCTTGTGTCCCAAGTGGTATTTTTTCTGCGTGACTAGCTCCTAGGCATCCTTGAAGAAATCCACAAACATATAGACATATTCTCTGTGCCAAAAGATGATGGGAAATGTTTTTAATAACTGGAATCTGAATGGAATCAATAGGTAGGTTACCCAAATTAGAGTGAGATCAATAACGAAGCTTGGAGCACTAATCTGAATTCTCAGTCAAGCTTGGAGCAGTAATCTGTATCTCCATTTCTCCATCTCCTGAAGGTTTTATGCCTCTTTTTGACTACAATGGATAATCAGGCCCCATAACCTTGCAGCTATAATATAAATGCATGTTACTTCCCATCAATACAGGCTTGCTTTTTCATGAACTACCTTCTCACTAATGTAAGGTCCTAATTTACCACAGGTGATGTTAAAGAAATGTAGGTGCTATTCATTGTAGCTATTTTTGGACCACACATGCTGCTACCTCAATACAGGTATGATTCTTCTGATCATTTACTTGTAATCGGTAACCTATAACACAACTATGAATCTACTTCCCTAGTGTCCTTTGCTCAGAACAAACCTGGGACCCTTAGTTCCCCAGACAGCAGCTTTAACCATTCAGCCAGTAGCGTGGAAGCTACACTGTGCTTTCTTTCCTGATTTAGCTCCCCCCCACTTTGCCACAGTTCTACCCCTTCTATGGATGGAAGAGCAGCTAAGCCACTGCCTCCATGGCCAATTTAAGTGCCACCTCATGATTGCCCAGTGGGGGTGCAGAAATGCCTGACAGCCTGTCCTCTCCCATCCGAGTACCTCACTTTCATGAAGCATCCAGTCCCCATCAGGCACCAGAGAGGGCTCCAGGGGCCAAAAGGGAATGTCAGTCTCCCAAGTGGCAGTGCAACATCCTGTCACAATGCCTGGGCTAGCCCTAGGTTGTGTCTTTACTTTTCCATTACTATCAGATTCTCACAACTAGATGGCAGTGTTTCTATAGTTCCTCAATACTACCGTATGTCATTATTGCTGCATTTAGTATCAAGATAATGCTGCTCCAAGACTGTTTTTATTGTGTACAGTATTACTGTACTTCCCCTATTTTAAAGGTGAACGTTTCCCAATGTAATCACCCATTATGTCTGAACAGAACAGTCCTTACACTGCCTCAGACACAAGATTTTATATGTTTTAAAATATGTATAGTAACCATTTACAGTATAGTGGGAGGGTTTTCAATCACCGGTACATTTAGTTACTTAAATACAAAAGGAAACTGAATAACAATAAAGACATGGAAACCTGCTCATTAGTGATGGAGCAGTGAAACTGATCAATATTTAGTTTAGCAGCAGAGACTTTTTGGTACAAGCAAACACTGTTGAAGAAGCAACCTCTGATTGACCTCTAAATTATTTAACAGAGGCCTTTGGCTGAAATCTCTTCAAGATGTATAATTTTCGGTCATTAAAATTAAGACAGTAATAGCAGTCTTGGAGTGCACAGTCTAACCAACTTGCAGCATGATCCCATCAGACTTCAGAAGCTAAACAAGGTCAAGCCTGGTCTGCAGTTGGATGGGATACTTCCAATGAACACAAGGTGTTGCAGGAAGTGGTTTTGGTAGCTACACTCTCCCTTTGGTTATGAATACCCATATTAATGCCCCAGCAAGGTGTTAGGGGAACACTGCGCTGTTGTGAAATGATGTGTTTTGGATAGAACATTAAACTAAGGTCCTGTCTACCTGTTCAAATGGTTGCTTAGGTGGACCTTAAAAGAGTCCGTGGCACCTTTTAAAAATAATAGCGAATTTCCCAGGAGTCCTGGCCAAATGTCCCAATTCACTAATCCACCAACACATTTACCTGGTTTAATATCAATCAGTACTTTCTCCATCCTTCAGGATGAGGCTGAACAGTGGAAATAGTTCCCAGATCCCCTTTCCTGGTCAAGATAAATAAATAAAATGTTGGTGCTTAGGACCAGCTCAGTAGCATGGAAGATTGAAGCATTCAGTTGCAACGCCTCAAACATGTCACTGACTTGGGTTTGGGAGGGGGCCTGGGTTACTGGGGATTGGCTCTTGAGGGTGAGAATAGAGAATCTGGGGGAATGATCTACTCTTGTAGGGATGGAGTGACATGATGCCCAGTGCTCATGTGGCCTCTAGTGATGGCTGAAGGCATGGCAACAAGGGATTATCATGCAAGGGGAAGGGAGGAGCCATGGCTGCTGATGTCCTGCACATGGGAGAGTGTGTGTGGGACCATCTTAGGTGGCACTGCATGCCCACTCCTCCAGGGTTAAAAAACTGGAAACATAGGAGGCTCCAGCAACTAGACAACTCCAAGCCACCCACACCTGATGAGTACCCAGACCGTGCTGAAAATTCATAATCATATGACCTGGCAGAAAGTTCGGGTGGCAGAGCTGGGGTGGGTGGCATGAAGGGAAGGGTAACTGGACCTGGGGACCAAAAGGATTACCTGCAAAAAAAATCCTAGTGCTTAAATAGAGTCTGCCTTCATGCAATATAAAAATGTCTCTTTTTATTCACAGTTAGAATCTCAGGTGCTGTCCCTCCAGAAATAGGAGGCACATGCTTTTTTTTCTGAGAAAAACAACTGTGGCTAAAATACTGTAAGTAATGACTGATGACTAAAATGGGGATACATGTTTAAAATCCCTTTTTGAAAAATCAGACCTTACTAGAACAAGTTAACCAGCTGCACAAACTGCTTTTCTGATTTCTCAGTATACATGACAACTATTATTATCCAAATAAGTTATACAGAAGATGTGTACAGTTCATAGCCTAAGGTGAACCTTGGGACCTTAATAACATCCTGTTTCATGTCTTATCTCATTTAGTCAGAAAGTTGTTCTGTAGTTTGTCACCATCACCAAGCAGTGCAGAAACTATTTGTCTCACAATGTGATGTCTATCCTTCACACCTAAGTAGCCCTAACATGGTTCATACATTTTCAAAGATGACCATGATGTCAGCTGATAAATTGGCCTAGCCACCCTTGTAAACCAGACTTTAATCTCAATGAGATGTTGCACCACAGTAAATTAGAGTTAACAACCAGTTAAAGATACTATACAGTCAAGGCAAGATAATTAGTATTTTAACGGTTGTCAGCACCTGCTAAATTGGTAATATTTGTAAAAATAACTTTCTTGCTGGCTTTAATCAACCTTTTCTGTCAGATGATTTATTTTGCCTACTGTGTTTTCAATTATTATTTGATTGTGAGTTGTGTGAAGTCAGAATTTTTGATGATTCATTGTATCGTTAACAAAATCACGTTGATGCATTTTATAACTGTATCTTTTAATTGCTTTGGGCAGAGCCTACAGCCCTTCCATCATCGATCAGATTGCAGCTCTAAAACGGCTTTTCATGGAACTCCCATTTGGAAGTATTCCTTTACAGCTGCAAAGTAGTACACTCCCCCTCTGATTTTTGCTATTTACTGCTCTATGTTAAAGGCATATGAAGGGGGGGGATGCTACTCTATTGTGCCTCGAACTTCTCAGGATATTACCAAAAAAACAATTTTTTAAACTACTGTTTCTATCATCTGTCCAGCTCAGTCTTATAGATGTATTCTATTTCTTTCAGCAACTAAGGGGTTAACTCATTATATGATGTCTGTAAAATACCGAACCCCTACAGTGTCAGATTACAGACAATGGACCTGCAGTGTGAGAGCTATTTCATCCCAATGGGCACACATATGAACTGCAGGGTTGGGGGGGGGCTGTAGCCCTATCACTTCTTTTGGCCTGAAGGATCTTACCCTTTAAACAAACAAACAAAAAAAGCAAGCATAAACTAGCATGCAGTGTCAGTGGCTCAGTAGGTAGCACACTCACCTCTGAGGCCGGGAGATCAGAGAGCTGTGGGTTCAGTTCCCACATCTGGCACTTGGGTTAATATCCCAGTACTGACACTGTAGTGCAGCATGAGAGGGGTGCTGCACTTCTGAGGTGCCGTCTTTCGGATGAGACGTTAAACCGAGGTCCCATCTGCCTGGATTGGTGGTAGTTCAGGTGGATGTTAAAGATCCCATGGCACTTATTGAAAAGAGTAGGGGGATTTTATTGAAAGAATGGACTTCATTACAACAAAAAGCAAGTCACTTTGCACTCAAGTTCAGTGTACAAATAAAATAACAGGGAGAAGCACAAGAAAAAGGAACAGTTACATAGCCCACGTGGCACAATTAGTCCAAAAAGTCATAAATTGTTCATGAGGTCCATTAATTGAGTCATATCGCATGAGTCCACCCACTGCCTTACACACAGTGGCTAGCAGTTCTTCAGGGGTAATGATTTTCTGTTGTAAAATTCACAGACACCTAGACTGCCAAATATGAAATCGTAAAAGACAAAATATGACATACATAGTATCACTATGAAAGGGAACAAAAGTATTAGGGAAAGGTCCAAACATAAGCGTAGAATAATCTAAAGACCTAAATTCAGGTACCTTCCAGCAAGTAGCTAGTAAATCCCAGAATGGTTTAATATACAAACATTCAAGAAATAAATGACATTGTGTTTCCAAGATTTGATTACACATAGGCCTAGGACAGTACCGTTCAGAGAATTGTTTATGTTTACTATTATTTTTAACCCCCAATTTACCATAATTCCCCAACCAAACACAATCCCATATATACGGAGGGATACGCTTATTAGTAAGATATTTTAAAATAAGAACCTGTCTGTCCAACAGACAATCAGGGAACAGGACCTCAGAGGTACGTTCCATAGAGATCATATGTTTATACAATGTCTTTCTACTAGAAGACTGCAATAATTGTGCAGTAAATTCCCATTTGATAAGGAGTCTCATACAATCTTTCATATATGTAGGCAACTCCCTTAATCTGGATAAGACTCTAAACTTTCTCTCCTGCCACCCTATGCGACAGAGATCAATCCACTGCTCCATGTAGGGTCTCCAAATAAGCCACCCAGGTTTAAAGACTAATCCCAAATTATAAGAAAAACATATACTAAAAAAAAAAGCAATAGGGTGGATCATAGCAACCCCACCTTCAGGAACTGGAAGATAAGTGAATTCTCTTTTAATGGGGTTCAGCCGAGATCCCCAGAATGCTTGGAAAAAAACGCTATAGAGCTGCGTCCACATTCGCATTGGTGGCGGAAAGATGTAACTAAGGTATAAAAACACAGGTACTAGGAGCGTCTTAATTAATAAAACCCATTTTTTCTTTGAGAGCTGCATACCTTTCCAGTCCCCCACTAATCGAAAACCCTGTGAGAAAGCCCTCTCCCAATTGTAACCAGCCATATCCCCTGGGCCAAAAAAAATCCCCAGGACTTTAATAGGGTCTTTAGAAACTGAAATCCCAGCCTTACACCCAGATTCAGGTACTGGCGTGGAACCTATAACTACTCCATGACACTTAGCATAATTAATCTGTGAACCTGAAATACTAAAAAAAAGTCCAATCAAGTCTTGTAATGCAGTAACGGAAAAATGAGGAGGCAATAATAGAACTAAATCGTCAGCATAAGCCAATACAGACTACAATGGCCTATTCTGAAGCACATCATGATTCCGTAGAGCCGTGTTTGCTTGTAATAATCTAATAAAAATATCTATAGAAAAAGCATATAAAGTCAGACTCAGTGGGCAACCTTGCCGAACACCTTTCGTAACAGCCAGTTTCTTCCCCAACCAACCATTAACATTTGGTATAAGTACTGCCCCGTGATACATTGCAGAGATCAAAAAAACAAATGCCTCTGGCAAGCCAAAGGCCTTCTAAACCAAAAAAGGAAAAGTGTGAGAGACACGATCAAATGCTTTCTCTTGATCAAGTCCAAAAGCAAACCCCTGCACCTGTCCAACATCCCCTCTATAAAAAAGCTCTCGAAGGTATATCAGGTTATCTTGTTGTCTCCTTCCCTGAACTGCACATGTTTGTGCTGGATGAAGAAGCAGTGGAGTGATCCTAGCTAGTCGGGACAAAAGAATCTTACTTAATATTTTCATGTCAGTATTCAACAAGCTAAGTGGACGCCAATTACTAATATCAGTTTTATCCCCTTTTTTATAAATGAGAAGCAAGATGGCCTCTCTCATAGAGGGGGCATACTTCCCAGTGTGTAAAACATGATTAAAAAGAAGTACCAAAACAGGGCCAACGGTCTGTATGAAGGTTTTGTAAAACCCAGTACCAAAACCATCCGTGCCTGGGGCCGTGTGAGACTCAACCGACCAACTGCAGTTCACACTTCCTCCAAAGAAACAACTATGATTAGTTCTTGCTGCTGAGCTCCGGATAGACCAGGTAGCTGCAAGCCCTGTAAAACATCATTGACAGCTGCCTCGTCCAGGATAGTATCCAGGGCCAAACTAGTGGATAAATATTCTTCCACGACAGACAAGAGGCGGTGTGGATCACTCACAAGGTTCCCCGACTTGTCTGTGAGGGATGTAATAAGTCTAGAATTTACCCTTTTATGACTTTCTTTAAAGGGGTCCAAAGAATGTTTGGATAGATTTGTGCCAAACCTTTAATTCTTGACCTAAAGATCTTCCCCTGTCATATTGCAGTGCTACCATCTGTTTTTTTAAGTGCGCTATATGTGTGCTATAATCATGTGTTGAAGTTTCAGACAGTGATATGAGACGCTGCAATTGATGTCTTAGCTGTAAATAAGATAGATAATCTTTCTGAGTTTTAACTTGAGCCCTATTTAGAAATAAATGCTTCCAACCCAGTTTGGTATCCTCCCACCACTCTAAGATGGAGTCATAGCACTCCACCACCGATATCTGAGCCGCCCAGTCTCTCAACCAGAACTTTTTAAGGGCCTGATCTTCCAACATACTCTCATTCAGTCTCTAAAGGTTTTTTTGACATCTCGGGGCCCCTTCCCAAGAAAGAAGGACTGTGAGAACAATATGATCTGAAAATTCAATAGGGACAACCGTGGCCTGCCTTATCTGCAAAATTGATGAGACAAAAACAAAATCTATCCTCGTCCGTAGGGTACCTTTAAAAAAAGTAAAGCCACCCGTAGGGTACAACATTCTATAAGCATCTATTAGATGAGCTGTGGACACTACCTTATGTAAAGCAACTGAATCACAAAACATTTTATCTGTTTTGAGACCCCTATCCTTAGTAGATAAAGCACAATTGAAATCACCTAACCAAACAACCAATCGGGAAGTATGCAAGTATGGCTGCACTTCTTTAAAAAGAGCTACCCGTTGAGCTTTTGTTTGTGGGGCATAAACAGAAAGGATTCGAAATCTAGCCGTAGAAAATGTAACGTCTAAACATAGTGCCCTCCCAGGGTGAATGCCCACCAATCTGGACACAGAAAATGCAGAATTGAAGAATAATACCCCTAGGCCATCACAGGGTTCCTCCTCTATAGACCAAAATGAAGGCCCTAAAGTCCAATTATAAGAAGTATGTCTTAGTTCCTGAGAGGTCTTCAATCGGATGTCTTGCAAAAAAATAACGTCCAAGTCAAAAGTTTTAAGGAGAGAAAGAAAACCAACACGTTTCTTCACCCCCTTCAAACCATTGACATTTAAAGTAGAAATCTTTAGAGAAGACATAGCAGGAAAAATAAGAGGGTAGGTCCAAAACAATACAAGACATAGCGAATACTTCAAGGGGGTTTACCCAGCTGCCGCCTTCTAGTACGTTTAGCGATGGAATCATCAAATCTAGTGTCAGAATCCGTGTTAGAAATAACCGACGAAGTGTCAGTGTCCTCTCCAGAATCCCCACCAACATCTTCCTCAAGCGGGGAAAAAGTATTCCTCAATTTAACCGTGTCTCTCTGGGCAACGATATTAGGAGAGGGTGCAATATCAGGCATAGTCTTGCAACGCCTATTCCTCTTCCTGGGTTGTACAACCTTAAATGGGGGTTCAACTGGGGGAGGAGGGGGGGCATTTGATCCATATCCTCCTCTACCAGCAAATTCCCAGAAGGAACAGGAACAGAAATGTCTACCAGAGTATCAGGGGGGTTAACATCCATTGTTTCAACTGGACTAGTAGGACAAGAGGCGATCTGGGCAGGAAACTGAACACAATCAGCAGCCTGCTTTACCGATTTGTCAGATGTCTGGGAAAAAAGCCGCTGTGCTTGATTAATAAGTCCGTCATGTGGAGGACAGTCAGATCTATTGTGCGAGGCCTAAGGACACCGCCCATATGCATGACCAGTCTGTTCACATAGGTTGCATCTAAAAAGGTTCAGACAAGCCGTGGCCAAATGCCCATATTCCAAACAATGGGTACATTTAGAGGTGTCACAGGTAGAACTCAAATGTAGCCGAGACCCACATTTGAAACACGATCTAGGTTGCCCAGCATAAAATATTGACCCCCGATCTTTCCCAAGGAAAAAAACACTAGGGAGGTGGACAGGACCCGAATTAGTGGAAAAAAGCTTCACTTTAACCCTCCAACTGCCATCCCAGATTTTTTCACTATCAAGCGTAGGAGTAGGCCTTCCCAAAATATCACATCGTTTTCACAACCAAAAAAGGGTGTCTTCAATATTGACACCTTCATTCTTAAAGAGAATAGTTATGGTCTTAATTAAGGGTTTAGTGAGTGGAATAACCTGAAACGGAACCCATAACGGGTCAAACTTGAGGCTCTCATATTGTGACCAAAATCTATCAAGATTGGAGACCTGTTTGAAGCTGATATCGTAGTTCCCATTCCCTAACGAAATCAAAGCAAAAATTTCGGACAAAAAATATTTCATAGATTGTTTTAGTAAAGTCCGAGTCACAAATAACCTATCTGGCGGTTGTTCTAAGCCCCCCCTTGTATAGCAAACGTACTGCGTTTCTCTGAGGAGCAGGCTCCCCAGTCGGCTTAAACAAATCAGCTAGCCTAAATAAAGAAGTTTTATGGGGCATCCCCATAGCATCCTCCCCAGGAACCGAGCTAAACCCCTTCTCAACAGTAGTAGGTGCACCCTTATCCTGAACAACTGGTGAGGCAGAAATATCAACAGTAGGAACAGAATTATTAGGTAATATAACAGTAGAAGTACCCCAGGGTTTGGTGGAGCTCAATGATGAATCGTCGTTGGTAGCCACAGTAACAGAAGAGGAACACATTTTCAAAAAGGAGGGGTCTGTGGGATCCGGTGTCCATTGACCCGACATCTCTGCAATCCATCCAGCTTCAGATAAAGCTTTGTCAGGTGACCAAGGTTCAGTATGTGTATTGGGGGGGTTCAGGGACTAAATCACCCCATTTCTTGGAACGTTTGCAATCCAGAAAGGAAAACACCTGCTCAGTATCAATCGGTTGAAGAGAGTAAGTAACAGGAGAATGTGACACCAACCTTGTTATTCCCAGTCTAGTTTTCTTAGAGTGAGAGCCCAAACAAACAGGAACCTCCAAAATGACCTGTAATGGTGAGCCTCCAGCTGGGACATCTACCGAAGCATCAGCTAAACGAGAACCCGATGAATCCTCAGTGGAAGTTAATACATCCACTCACTGTTCGACGTTCGTCCTGAAAACCAAACCTTTCCGGTCTGAAACAGTCTAGGCCCCCTGAGGAACCTCCCGCAGTGCTTTGAGTTCCGCCTCAACAACGGCACTCCTCGCTAGCAACTCCTGACGGTACTGCAAAAGCTCCTGCTGACGTGGACAGGCAGACTCAGCTGGGAGCTCTTCCAGAGGCATACTAGTGACAAACCCAGGTAAGCTCACTGTAGCAGGCGTAGTTCCATCTGATGCTATCAAATCATGACCAGGAGAAAAAACTGCAAGTGCCGATTCCACCTCTAAGGCCTCCTGAGTAGACAGGACAGGAGCAGATGCCAGAGCTCCTGTCCCAGAGACGTCCTTCCTCTCTGCCACTCCCAGAGAAGTGTCCATCTCTCCCAGATGGCCCAGAAGCCCCCAATGGAGAGTAGGGGAATTTCCCCGGTGTCCTGGCCAAATTTCCCTCATTCACTAAAAATAACACCAACAGCTTAATCTGGTTCAGGGTAAGTTGGCATTCATCTGTATCCACCTCCCTGGGTCGTGCCTGAAAATAGGCAGGATTTGTCAAGTGCACTTACCCGGTCAACAAAAACTAAAAAAAAAATTAAGTCCACACACAGAACAAAAGAGGTGCTTCGTGTTTGTTTGCTGTTTCTGGAGTTGGAAGTGGAAAGTGGAAAGTGCTTTTAAGTGTGTGTGCCCACACAATCCTACTTTGGAATGGGCCATGTGGCACAGACTGCTCATCTCTTAGCTAGGATTTATGGTTTGAGGCTCAGCTACACTGTTTGAGTGAGCATTCCCTGCCACGCAGCAGAAGGTCAGTGAAATGTTTATTATGTTTCCATCCTCCAGACAGTTTCAAAACTAAACAAAAAGGAAAAAAAAAAATAACAGATTTACAGAGAGGGATAGAGTAGTTAGATGGACTCAGTTAGGTATAGGTAGGGAACCTCTGCTTAGTTCGTATCCCCTTAGGTTGAACTCTTTGTTTCCCTTCTTTTCACATCTTTTACACTGTGGCCTTTTAAAGGTAAAAGAATATAAGCATTTAAATACTTTTTTTTATTATTATTCTTTGGTAACCGGGTATGGCCCACTAGGCACAGGTGCCTGTTTTCTGGGGCTACACAAGAGCACTGAGGATGTTAAGTGACTTGCTCAGAGTGACACAGTATGCAAGTGGAGGTTGTGGGAATCAAACTCAGGTCTCTGTGCTTGGTATACCAAGCTCTTTAACTTCTAAGGCTATATTGACAGCCCCAGACTTGGTTGGTGTGTTCCTTGGTTATTGCATGGATCTGGAATCTGTGTACTGGAGTTTAATGTTTGTTTACAGTTTATAAATGTACTTTTATATATATATATTTCCTTTGGTAACCAGGTAAGGCCAACTAGGCATAGGTGCTTGATTCTAGGGACAACCCAGGAACACTAGGGAGATTAAGTGACTTAATCAGAGCCACACAGTATGGAAATGAAGAGTGTAGAAATCAAATCCATGTCTGAATGATGGATGTACAAAGCTCATATATAGCTCATTACTCTAAACTCTAGGCTATACTGCCAGCCCCATAAATAGTGAACAATTTAGACTGGTCTGTTAATATCTCAAAGGAGAACTGCCTTGAATCAGCAAACATGCATTTTTTGTAGAAGTAGATGTTATTTTTTAAAATACAAGTTCTCATTTTGTTACTGCTTAATCTTAACTGGCCTAGTGGTAAATTCAGTGAGTGTGTCTGATTCACACACTGCTGGCATTGACCATTTTAGAACAGTATGATCTTGTCAAGAATTAACATTGTTGGTAGAATGCATCTGTGTTCTAATTTAGAATTCTTAGGTTCATGAGGACATAAACAATATCATACAATCCTTAGATGGCACTTTGCAGCAGCCTGTAACCCATAAATATCCAATGGGTTAACTAATAGGCCAGCAAAACCGGGGCAAAAACAGAAGGGGACCGACTATATGAAAAACAAGCTTCTATAGGAAACATTACTCACAGGTTCAGTGCAGTTCTCCTTTAACTAAACTTGTAGGGAATGTCAGGTATTTTATCTAAATGGCAAGAAACTCTGTTTACAGGGATTTGGAGCCATCTACAGGGAAATTCTTCCCTTAGACCTGCATTAGTTATACGGGAAAACAGAGGAATGTGGCTTCCATTGGAAATAATGTAATCTACAGGAAAACACAGGAAAATTGCCCTGCAGTTACAGGAAAAAGGCAAACTTAATCTGGGAGCACTGACTCACACACACACACACACACACACACACACACACACACACACACACACCAGCAGCATTTACTCTGATTAAATAAATTCAAGAGGACTGATTTAGCAGCATGGCAGTTTTTGATGATTGTGACTAAACCGCACTATATGACATCAACAAGAAAATAACCTTGGTCATTTGGTAGCTTTCCACAGCCCTATTGGCTCTGGCTTGACTTTGTTATGTTCTGGTAGCTGTTCCTGTACTGAATGTACTGGAAAATATGACCCCTCCCCCATTCAAAATGAACTTTAGTTCAATGGGTCTTTACCAAAATAAATATAACCTACAACTACTACTAGTACTACTGTTACTGTACTACTACTAGTATTACTGCTGTTACTACTACTAGTACTTCTACTGTACGACTACTACTATTTCTACTACTACTGCTACTTCAGACTCAAATCTGATGACAAACTAGAAAAGATGTGTTATTCCAAGTAAGCTAAAAAGGAGACAGTATTCCATTTAAAATCTAAAAGACAAAGAACCTCTAAGCAAAAGCACTGAAGCAAGGGTTACCCTGGAAGGGCATTGGAAAATCAAGTTTCAGAGAAATACAAAACTATTCATATGTCAATAATGAAAAGCATCATGGTAAGTACATGTATAGGCAACTGATCATGAAAGGTTCACCATTCTTTCATGGTGAACTGATTATATGGTAATTCCCATGATGCTTTGCATTATTGGTGTATGGGTAATTTTGTATACTATTTTAAATGTATGTGTTTTATAATGCACAGGTATTTCTATGGTACTGTACATTCAAGTACCTTAGAAATAGTGTCACTCAGATAGTATCCTAGAAACTAGGATACCAACAGATACCTCCCATTTGGCCAGGTAGTTGCTGTGGTAGGATAGCACTGCCATCCAACCTTCTAGGTCCAGTGCATGGATTCAACAAATGTTGTGGATCCTGTGGATTCTAGCAACAGATCCACAGATCTGACTAACAGATACAGCTCAGATCTTAACTCTCCGACCTAGGATCCCTGGATCTGACCTAGGATCCCTGGATCTGACCTAAGATTCATTGCTATCTGACCCCAGATCTGACATCCATCTTTGGTAGGATTTCTGGTAGGATCCTAGGTAGGATATCAGCACTATCTGATGGAGGGTGGTAGGATACACAAAAGCACTAGCTGAGCAACACAACATACTGTAGAAGTGTAGTCATGTCTTAAGTACAAGAAAAATAACCATTGAAAGTAATTTAAACTGTAACTTCAAAACAAGCGATGAGTACTTAAATTGTACATGATTGCTTTTCTCCAACAGATAGGAGCTTACACTACAGTAGTGATATAAGATAATATTTTATGGCTACAAATATTTGTTTTCTCTAACATATACCAGTAGCAAGCATTGCATCATTTTAAGACATTATAAGACAGGCTTTCCTTTGTGGGCCACCCTACTTCAGAGTTTCGAACAGGGCAAAGTATGCCCCTCAGAAGCTGTGGATACAAACCATTACTACAGGCTATACCAGGATTAAACATTATTTTTCCTAGGAGCCTGGGCTCTGAAACTAAGTAAATTAGTTTGTTTCAGAACAGTGCTGGCATGTGTGGAAGGTAATGTTTCTAGAATGAGAATCATTTTTGTATCTGCAGCAGCTTGGGAACAACAGAGATTGAGAACCAGAATATTAAGTGGAAAGCTTAAACTAAAGACAGATTAGGATGACACAGAATGAAAGAGATGACAATAATGAGCAAAACAGGCAAACAAGAACAGAGAAATGGAAATGCTAAATAGAGAGAGAGACAGACAGACAGACAGACAGAGAGACAGACATAGAGAATCAGAGGAGACCACAAGAAATACCAAGATAGTTAAGAAAAAATGCCCCCCCTTGATAAATGCTTGGTGTGACACTTTGTGGACCTATCAATCATTCAGTTTTGCCCTTCCAAAAAATATTGTAAGAACCCTTGATAAAAGCTGACATTGTAATGATACAATGACTCATTTTCCCAAACATACACCATAGCAGCAGATAGCATTGCAGCAATATAATAAATTGACAAATACTCAGTGTTGGGTAAGTTACTTTTTCTATTACTTTCTCTTACTTTTGGAAACTTGTTCCAGAAAGCTCTGTGCAGTCACTAGCAAGGATGGAGAAGTACTGGAAAATGTAATACACCTTACAGTTACAATTACTTATGTCTTTTTATACAAAAGAAATACGTAACTATAACTGATTACATTTATTTGAAAGTAACTAGCAACTATCCTATTACTTTCAAAAAAAATTTAATCTTTTATAGTTATTTATTATATTTGTATTGTTTTTGTATAAAAAGAAATAAGTAACTATAATTGTAAGGTGTATTACTTTTTCTAGTACTTATCCATGCTTGTTATTGACTGCGCAGAGCTTCCTGGAACAAGTTTCCAAACGTAATAGAAAAAGTAACTTACCCAACACTGCAAACACTGTAATGAGATGAGTTAAAAAACAAAACACTCAGCAGGTTTGGGTTGTGTAAACAGAAATTCACGAGAGGGTATGTGGTAAGACACATCTTATCATGCCCCAAATAAGATGTGAAACACTAGGTGCAGCCAAGACCTTTCTATTACCTAGGAGGTGCAATTTGATGTGTTACTGCCAACCCTGGAGTCGGTCATTGCACTTATAAAATGACTTGCTTAGGGTGATAAATGTCTAAAAGAGACATTTCAAATTTGTTTGAGAGTCAGCCATGTGGTAAAACAAACCTTATAGCATTTTCACACAGTGTGGTTCAGCCAATCACATTCTTACATTTTTCACTGCCATTTTAGTAAGCAATAATACCTGACAGGTGTGTTGGCCAATACTGAAACTCCAGGGGTAAATGAGGCAGGCCTTATAGCCCGAAGGTCCGTATTGGCCATTACTTCCCACCCCAGAGGGTATTATTGCTCTTAGAAAATGGGATATAGGTGACATTTTTTAAAAACTGTATCAAAATAATATATATATATAAAAAATTAATTAAACAATGAAAATTTACTTCTGAGGAACAGTAGTCCCTGCAAAAAATGACCAGTGGTGGGTGCTTTTGGGTTTCTTTTATGTACTTTTCTGTTGAGCATCTCATTCTGAGTGTGGTTGCTTGCTACTTTGTCTGTCCCCCTCCTCATTACACACACAGGAATGTGATGTGCTTAGCTCTATATGAAGACAGTTTTTTTTTTCAGGTTTTAAATGTGGCACTACGCTTCAGTGCTAATTTCAAATCATGCAGTCAGTTTGGAGCACCGTCTGGATTGTACAAAGTTAAGGAAAGATGCAGTACTAAAAAAAACAAAGTTTACTGCTGTTTCTTCATTTTTCCTTTGTTTAATTGTTTGAACGGAAAACTGTATGACCCAATGGGGAGTACCGCGAGCTCTGCATGCTTAGTGATGCAAGAAACTGTCGCTTTAGTGTGGCTAGGTTTTTTTTTAATTGAAGGAGTGAAATTCCTTTTGACAAGAAAGTACACTGAATTTTGGAGATGGGGGTTCATTTTTTAAAACAAGGAATTGCAGTGCAGCTGTGGGCAGGGTTAGTCTGTTGTGGGATGAAACTGTGTTTCCTATTGCTTAGCGAGGAGGTCCAGGAGTCTGGGACATTGTTAATGACACTGGCAATGGAAAAGAGTGGCTGCAAAAAAAAAAAAATACAATAAACAAAGAAAAGGTACAGTTCTCTGCTTGCTGTGGCTTTTTAAAAAATGTTTCTAATAATTTGTAACATCAGGAGGGAGACACTGAGTTGTGGTGGTGTTGGACATGTGGCCGACGATGAGATAGGCCCTAGGTCTGGTACCGCTACTATGTGTGGGACAAGCAGTTGTGTCTTCCTTCATTTTCCCTTTTTCTGCCTGCTATGTTTTCTAAACTTCTTTATGGGGGTCTGACACTATGAGAGTCAGTCTGAGGAGTGGTGGTGGTGGGCAGGTGGCCAAGGAGAGACTGTTAACTTTAAAATGGTGCTGACCCCTCATGCGAGAAGAGTGGTCCCTTCTTTGTTTCCCATACCAAAGATGGACATTCAGCTGCGGTATGGAAAATGAAGAAAGTACCGCTGCTCTTAAACATACTAGTGCTTCTGGATGTACCTCTCTCTCTTTCAGCTGATTTAGTCATTTTCCAGTAAGGACAGTGATCTGAGTAATCTCTTCGTTATTTTAACGTGTGTCTGTGATTTTTTAAACTAGTTTTCCTAAAAATAAGACAGACTGGGGTGGCAGCCTCCAACTTGCCCGCTAAGGAATAGGGAACAAAATAGAATAATTTTAAACTGAATATTCTAATTGTTGATTGATATTTGTAATGAGGTTTGTGGGAACTGACACTTTTAATACCTGGGCTCTATTGTCTGATAGATGCACACCTTGCTAGGTCTATCAGCCAATCAGAGCCTGGGATTTTTCAAGGCCATTTTCTAAAAAGTTCTAACCCACTCTATGTGTGCATTGGAGTCATGAGTGAAAGCTGTGCAGTGTCAACTACACTTGGAGTGGGTTAGTAGAGTACAACTCACACCTGCCTAGTCTGTTATTGTACATATAAATGGGACAATGAAAGACACAAAAAATATTCTTGAAAGAGAAGTGTTTATTTGGTAAAGTTCCGGCTGCATGCTGCAAAAGAATGAACTAGTTCTCTGATTGTAATGCTTAAAGCAAATGGAAACACATCTTGAGCATTGTGATGCACTGCCACTTAATTGTTTGCTTTGCTGCAGTGTTTGATGCAATTATTTGAAGGAATCTTAAGCCGTGTTTACACAGCTGCTGCACTCTGAGAATTGCATAAGTCAATTCCTGCTCCAGTCACTTCATCAGGCTCAATTAGCTTATTTACAAAGCCCACCCTCATGCCCATGCAGGTTGTAGTGGAGAGAGGTCTGTGGGACAGGGTTAGGAGCAGAGGAGGAGGAGTCTGGGAGTGACTGCTTTTATAGAAGCAAGCACATTAACATTCTCACAAAAAAACATGCTTGTTCCGATAAATGTACCCGCTCCTGTGCCAGAAAAAGATGCTCCAAAATGCTCCTAACACGGTCCAGTAAGTGCTCACATTGCTGACTTTGCAACACATCAAACTGTGCACATAGGTCGATGCACTGCAAAGGTGGGAGTGTAAACATGCCTTTATCTGCAGCAAAAAGAGAAAGTTACTATGCAGCCACAGTTTACTGGAAGTTCATCTGCAGAAGAGAAGATAGTAGTTACTCTGAACCACAGTTCATTTATCTATGATGCAATGTAAAAGCAGTGTTGGGTAAGTTACTTTTTCTATTACTTTCTATTACTTTTGGAAACTTGTTCCAGAAAGCTCTGTGCAGTCACTAGCAAGGATGGAGAAGTACTGGAAAATGTAATACACCTTACAGTTACAATTACTTATGTCTTTTTATACGAAAGAAATACGTAACTGTAACTGATTACATTTATTTGAAAGTAACTAGTAACTAACCTATTACTTTAAAAAAAAGGAATCTTTTATAGTTATTTATTATTTTTGTATTGTTTTTGTATAAAAAGAAATAAGTAACTATAATTGTAAGGTGTATTACTTTTTCTAGTACTTATCCATGCTTGTTAGTGACTGCACAGAGCTTCCTGAAACAAGTTTCCACAAGTAATAGAAAAAGTAACTTACCCAACACTGTTTAAAAAACAGATAGCGTTCAGAACACATTTTGTGGCTTGACTGAATACTGAATGAAATCAAGGTTTTTACATGTTTCAACTGTGAGTCTGGCATAGTGATTTAGTGTCTGTCCTGTGCTTTCAGTGTACATTTAGGTTTAATCCATGGAAAGACCAGCACTGACACCATCACAGACTTACATTTCAAATTTTTATTCTGTTAATATTGCAACTTCCAACACCAATTTGGGGATTAGAACAATGCTCACTAATAGCCCCAAGCATTATTCTAATTCCCCCAATTGGTGTTGGAAGTTGCAATGTTAACAGAAAAAAATTTGAAATGCATACCATTTTGGTGCTGGTGCCAGTCTTGAATGTATTGATATTAAACTGAGCATGACAGTGAGTGGAGCTCCTTCCTCTGGTGGCTGTACATTCCAGTTGCACAAAAGGGGCTTTACTATGGGTTGTGTTCTGATAGCTCACCGTCATGTGGTATAAATCGAACAATTACAGTGCAAGAGTTCTGGAACCCATTTTATTAATGAAAATATCACATTGATAAAATTTATATTGCATTGATACAAGCTAATATTCTATTAAAACAATGTGGCATTTTTTTAATTTGAAATGTTAGCAAAACAACTTTATATTGTATTGCTCCATTTTATTTTAGCAATAGACATTTTTTAGATATTCCAATTTTGTTCCTGCTATACCTTATTTAATTATACTCTACATTGTGTCTGAATAATTGAACCTCTTTGCCCTACTAACATCACATATTCAACTACTTAGTTTTCCTTTCTTGAATCTTCTTTGCATTTTCAAACTTTGCTTGCAAAGGCATCAGAAGATAATGAGGAAAGGAGCAAGGAAGGACAACAGGTTTCTAATTCAGAGGACCTTTTCTAACTAAAATTGATCCCCTTAATGTAAGCCGCTCATACTCTCCAGCATTCCAAGAGATTGTGGTGGGTGGGGTAGAATGCCTCTGGCAGTTTTGGATGGACTTGCTGAATGACATTTAGAAATGATAGCATTAAAGCAAAGGGTATAATCTAATTTTCAGAGCAGTTACATACAGTAGTTTGAGTTAGCTCCCTATGTAGGGATTATTTCTACACCTCCCTTAAGTGACCATTCAGAAGATTTTAAAATAAGCATTATAGCATTCAATGACAATCTCACCATCCCCATCTGGCTGCTTTTCTTATGTGGGCACTTATTCAGCCTATGTACTATGCCACTGTCTACCAATTTTTAACATGCTGTTTTTATCCACCCAGAAGACTGTCTGATACATCTTTTAGACTTCTTTTACTATAATAGCAGTAGTAGTAATAAACTTTATTTATATTGTGCCCAATCCCAGGGGCTTTGAGAGCTTAACAAAGCATGAGCAAACATTGCGCTAATAATAAAACATTGACTATAAACAATCACAATTAAAATAAATAATTCTAGATAATAACATATTGAAAAGCAATAATGCAAAGCTGGTCAGTAGGTGAATTTTCAACACAGTACTACAGAGTGCCATAAGCCTCATGAAAGATGAAGGATTAGAGGCCTCTCTTAAAGACATCCAATGAGAAGGCCTCTCTCAAAGCCCTGGGAAGCCTATTAAAAAAAGCAGTACTGGCTGATGAAAAGGCCCTGTCACTAGAATATTTCAGCCTTACACTTAGAATAGCTAAGTGGCCTATCTCAGGGGAGCAGAGGGGGCAAGAAGTTTGGTATCGAGGCTTTAGGTCACACAAGTAGCACACACCACAACCACAAATTGTCTGAATTTCTCTCAGAAAGTGGAAGTGCACCTTGAAATATTATCTCTGTGGTTTACAATCTTATCCCACTTTTATGGCTGCAGTAGGTGGTGCCTGCAGATGTTTTGCATGCACAGGAGGAGTGATGTCATGTTTTCTGTCCATGGAACTGACTGAAGGTGTAAATAGTCTCTTCCACCTTACCCTCCTCCAAGCAATGTTTTCCACTGTCAAATAAATATGCTATCATGTTAGTCAATGGTTGCAGTGTACTATTTTCTTTCTTAAATGGGTGGTACAAGAACTGGAACCTGAGTAGTGGGAGGCAACATTAGGTTTTTTGGGGGGAGTAAGATCCATCCCTGCCTCCTCCCAAGAAGCTCCTAAAGATCAACCCCAAACTTTTTTCTGATTCATGTGGGAAGGGCATGAGATGGCTCTATCATGCTATAACAAAACACACTAGTTTGGGACCTGTATCAACCAACAGAACAAGTCTGAGCAGTAGAGAACAGAAGATACTTAATGCCTTTATTAAGGACTAGGAGAACAGAAGATATTTAATGCCTTCAAATTGACTTAAAAATCATTTGGAACAAATGATTATCAGGGCTACCTGGGGCCTCAGAAGGAGACCTAGACACACACTCTAATTTACAGTAAGAGTCACATGTTTTTCTTAAACATTTTATATATGTATAGCTTATATATAATTTGTCTTCAGTAGTTTCAACACTTTGAAAGCATTGGTGTTAGTAATGCATTTAGAAATACATTTTTTAATTGTCTTTACAATTAAACATGCAGTTTCATGTCAGGCCACATTTTTTTGGGGGGGTTCAAACTATTTTAATCATGGGCTCAGTACTTGGTGAACATAGACTGATGATAAAGTGTGTTTATTTCTTTTAAGTTTGAGATGTATTAGAAAACATTGAACACAAAAACAATTAGTGATTTTAAAAGCTATTCTGATCAGAGCTGACATGAAAACATCTTAATTGTATTTTTTTATTTTATCATGGACACTAGAAACAGGATGTCAACATTTACTCCATGAAACCTGTTATTCAGGTTTTTTTTTATTGCATCTTGTCCCAGGCAATCTTTCCAGATTGCAATTTGCCATGACACATTTTTGGGGAAGGGGGTTGAAATTGTTTTAATCATGAAGCATTCGTGTTAGTATTGCATTTAGAAATAACATTTTTAATTGTCTTTACAGTTAAACATGCAGTTTCATGTCAGGGCACATTTTTGGGGGGAGGGGTTCAAATTATTTTAATCATGGGCACAGTATTTGGTAAAGAGACTTTGATGATAAAGTGCATTTTTTCTTTCAAGTTTGGGAAGTATGTATTATATATGTGTAACCGTGTTATAAATGGGACTGGGGAATGAATAATGGTTAAGTATGCAGGTAGGTTAAGGAGGCAGTATAACACAGTGGTTTAAGGCTCTGAGCTACAAACTTGGAAACCTGGGTTTGAATCCCACAGCCCCCACTTGCATACTGTGTGACCCTGAACAAATCACTTAACTTCCTTGTGCTCACAGGTTGCACCTGTAAATAAGCTTTCAGCTTAGTGTGACTCTCTTGGTAAAAAAAGAAAGTGCCTAGAATTATTTTTTTCATATAGTTGAGTTTATATGTGGCAAGTAGGTAGGGGATAGTATTTTGAATGTGGCAGTAGGATTTAGCATGTGGACTGCTTTAAATCATTTCACAACAGCAGAGCTGTGTAACTGTTCTTATCCAGTGAGCATAAATGGCAACAGTCACACAGTTATTTCAGCTACACATTTGATTCCATATTACAATGGTCCACTGCACTACACATTTAGTGTATCGCACTTTTTCAAACAATGAAACAAATATTCTCCAAATAAATAACTCACACATACATATGTTATACTTTATTAAAAAGATACTCCACATTTGTAACAAAAAAAACAAACAAAAAATAAATAAATAAATAAAAAGCATGTCATAGAGCAAAATCAGCCCCAACTCCCAGTTCCTTCTAGTAGAATGATGGTATCTACATTTACAGTTTAGCAAATACTTGAAAGCTGAGTAGGTGTTCTGTAAGAAAACAGCTACAGTTTTTACTATTTTACAGCATTGATGATCTGTGACAATGTCTGTGCTTTTTATTGTTGTGAGTAGTTTAATGAAATAACATTTTAAAATGAAAATACTACTGCTAGCTAGACCTGACACACACCAAAAACACAGATAATGAATTAGAACTATTTAGCAGCTGTTTTCTTACAGAAATCCAGTCTTGATAAATTTGTTTTTTTAGCAGTTCTATAAGATTTATGTCTCTCTGAAATAAGACTGCATAGCACAGAAATGAATGTTTGCATGAGAAGTGGGCATGACAGTGGCATGCAAGAGTGAAGTCTAAATTGTTTCTTGGCCATTCTGGGATCTAAAGTTTAACAGTAATGTGTGAAGAGAATAAAGCCATTTTTTTTTTTTGGCATTTGAATAGATTTAGTGCTTTGAAGTTAAAATATTTAAATATATATACCTAGTGTCATGGGCACCTGAAAAGAAAGAAGATACTACTAAAATAAATGCTGTTCTGATATTTTATTTATTTATGAGATTTTAAGTGTAGTTTTGCCTGTCACAGACACATCAACAGTTAAGTTTAGCAGATACCTGAGAGCTAGCTAACTGGGGTTTCTGTAAGACAACAGCTACTAAATAGCTCTAATTCACTATTTTTGTTTTCTATGTGCATCCGGTCTTTTTTTTATTTTTTTAACCAGGATTAGCACACTAAGCTGAAAGCTTTTTTGCAGGCATGACCTGGGAGCACTGGGAAGTTAAGTGATTTGCTCAGGGTCACACAGTATGTAAGTGAAAGCTGTGGGATACAAACCCCAGGTCTAGTCTGCTGGATGTCACCAGATTTGCAGCTCAGAGCCTTAAACCCCTGTGCTATACTGCCTCCCTGAACTAGCTAGCAAGAGTGTTTTAATTTTAAAAGTTTACATTTTTTTAAACTATACACAACCATAAAAGCACAGAAACTGCCCAGATCATCAATGCTATTATTAATAAAGACTCTAGCTGTTTTCTTACAGAAACCGCACTCAATTAGATTTCAAGTATTTGCTAAACTGTAAATGTAGGTATCAGCATTCTATTAGCAGTTTGTGCTAATTTTCCTCTGTGACAAAATTTTCATTTTTTTTTGTGGGGGCTGTGGGATTCAAACTTAGATCTCCAGATTTGTAATGAAGAGCCTTAAACCACTGTGCTATACTGCCTCCCTAGTTATGGCAGTCATCTGTTTTATGATTCATGATGTTGGTGTAGTAAGCATACCAACATACTAACATACAAAAATGCCAGCAGAATAGGCCTAGCGGGCTTTTGTATCTGCTTGTTTGGTCAGTCCCCACCCTGGGAGCTGATCTTGCTGCCCCCCGTCCTCTCGGGCTTCTCCCTTCCCAGTCCAGGGGAGAGCAAGCTAAGTAGGGTTTCTGTAAGACAACAGCTACTAAATAGCTGTAATTCACTGTTTTTTTTTGTATGTGTGTCTGGTCCAGCTAGCAGGAGTGTTTCAGTTTTAAAACTTTTAATTTTATCAAACTATACACAACCATAAAAGCATAGAAACTGCACAGATCATCAATGCTATAATTAATAAAAACTCTAGCTGTTTTCGTACAGAAACCCCACTCAGATTTCAAGTATTTGCTATGCTATAAATGTAGGTATCATCATTCTATGAGTAGTTCGTGCTGATTTGCTCTGTAAGAAAATTGTCATTTTTTGGGGGGGTGGGGGGCTGTGGAATTCAAACCCAGATTTTCAGATTTGCAATTAAGAGCCTTAAACCACTGTACTATACTGCCTCCCTTGTTATTGCAGTCATCTGTTTTATGGTTCATGATGTTGGTGTAGTAAGCATACCAACATACTAACATACAAAACTTCCAGCAGAATAGGCCTAGTGGGCTTTCGTGTCTGCTCGTTTGGTCAGTCCCCACCCTGGGAGCTGACCTTGCTGCCCCCACCCTCTAGGGCTTCTCCCTTCCCAGTCCAGGGTATTCCCACTTCATTGGACTTTGCTTCCACAACCCTTCCCCTGTACCTGTCCCACCCCTCTTGAAACCCTCCACAGTCTCTGCCTCCACCAGTCCCCTGGGCAGCACGTTCCATGGTTCTACCACCCTCTCACTGAAGTAGCACCTCCTCCTTTCTCCCCTGAGTATCCCCCCTTCCAGCTTCCACCCATGCACTCTAGTTGCCCCCCCTTCCTTTGGAGCACCATGACTTTGCCACCCCTGTTTACCCCTTTCATGTCCTTGAAGACCTCTATCATGTCCCCTCTGTCCCTTTTCTCTTCCAACATGTATATATTCAGCTCTTTGAGCCTCTCCCCTTAGGTCCTTTCCCCCAAGCCCCAGATAATTTTGGTTGCCTTTCTCTGGACCCTCTCCAGGAGTTCAATGTCCCTCTTTAAGTGTGACCTCCAAAATTGCATGCAGTACTAGAGGTGTGACCTCACCAAGCAGTTATACAGAGGGAGTATCACTTCCCTCCTTCTGGAGTGATCCTCCTAGCAATGCATCCCAGCATCGTGGCCTTCACCGCTGCCCTCCTACAAGTCTCTGAGTTGTTCATCTTGACATCCACCACCACCCCCAGGTCCCTCTCAGTCATACAGCCATAGCAGCAGTACATTGCATAGCAGATATTAAATGTCAATAAGCAGGTCATGCAACAGATGTGCTGAGCAATTACTGAAGCAAGAAATGTATAGCTGTCATTTTTTACATCCAGTTCAAAATGTGTTTTTGCATCTGTGATGCCAAATGGCACAGTCGCTGTGCAAAATCTCCTTTCAGCTAATGAACTGATAGTGTCACTGTTCATGCAGTGGGGTCACAAAAAGCCCATGCTAAAAACTTGGAGTGAAAATACCAAGAAACACCCAAGGCATTAAGGTTTCTGACCACAACACCCTGCACTGTAGGGACTGACAGGCATTGGGGTGTGACTTGGGATTGTCAACAGCAATGCTTATGCCTTTCCACCCCCACCCCCACCCTGCAGCCAGGGACAGGTATCGAGGTGTGCCTTTGACTCTTCAGCCCCAAAGTTAACTCCATTATCTTATACTGTACCCATTTCAGCATATTTCTGTATGGAATGGGGTGAATGTAAAGTTTGAAAACCTCAAGGCACATCACGACTCTTGTCTGTGTTTGCAGGGTAGGGTGAGGTGAAATGGTGTGAGCGTTATAGCCAATGACCCAAAGGCACACCCCAATGCCTGTCCATGTCTGCGGGGTGGGGGTGGGGTTGGTGTCACTTCAATACTTCACTGCCATTCCCATTCTGCCTGTCTTTCTGTGTCTCCCACTCTCATCTATATGTCTATGTAATTATCTATCATTCTATTAATTGTATGTATCGCTATTTTTACCTGTTTATAAAACAAACCTGCATATCACATTTGCCTGTACTCTGAGCACATACTTATGAAACTGTGCATATTTGTACTCTTCTGCGTAGACCTCATACTTTCCTAATATTCCCATTATCGCACGCATAACTACCTTGCCCTTTTCAAAAGTGCCCCCCTCTGAAACTTAATATCACATTTTCTCTAACAGTCCATCATCATTACATTTAACTTTCTGACATCAACACATTGCTTAAATATAACTTTTTTTTCCCAACTGTTTAACCAGCTGAGACACATCAAGCTGAAAGCTTGTTTACAAGTGCAACCTGGGAACACAGGGAAGTTACAGTAAGTCACTTGCTCAGGGTCACACACTATGCAAGTGGGGGGTGTGGGATTCAAACCCAGGTCTCCAGATTTGCAGCTCAGAGTCTTAAACCACTCCACTATACTGCCTCTCTGAAGTGAACTTACATCACCTCATGGACAAAAACCCTTTTTCTCTTAAATAAAAAAAAACACAAAACAAAACAAAACAAATGTGTAATCCCAAGGCTGAATATATGCCAGCCATTAATTTTTCCCGTACTGCCACCTTCTGTACCATGATGGGGATTTGCATATGTTTCCCTAGATGCTTTGCATTATTGGGATATGTGCAATTGTGTTTTCTTTAAAATTTGTCTGTCTGGCCAATTTCATCTGGGATAACACATATATCGGTGGTATTTGCTCTGGGGTTCTTTTGTAAGCTTCCTATTCCTTCCATTAAAATGTACACCTTCATATATTTTCCTAATAATGTGTATGCCTTCCTTAGAACAGAAACTAAAACAAATCTTACTACTTACAAATCATTGTATTGTTTCTCCATACCTCCTTAACAATTTCACACAAATTCACTAACTTCATTATGCAGCCGTGGTGGATCTGACCAGATTTTGTTACCTTCTGCAGTTACATATAAACTTTAAACAATTATAGCTCCATTAAATGTAAGCAATTTTTATAAGGTAGATGTCATTTTATCTCTGCTCATTGAGCTCCGTCTAATAACATTTGTCATATGCTTGTTAAATATAAGCACACAGATGGATTTTTTAATAGTGTTTGATATATCTAAGTTTTTTAGTACCCTTCTGTGATGGAAATTTAGCAGGATGGGGGCTAAAATGGGATATAGTTTCAAAAGCACTGTGTGTTCCAAAACTGTGTAACCTGCATTCTGTCATAAAACAGATATATATATATATATATATATATATATATATATATATATATATATATACACATATGTATATATATATATATACACACACCTCAGTTGTGAACTTAAAATGGCCTCTTTAGGTTGCAAATGTGTCCATGGACTCTACACAGAGTACCTGTTAAATCCATTAAGCAAGGGATGCCAAGTCTATCAACTTAGATCGCAACTGAGGGACATCATCCATGTGAGACAAGCAGAGACTGCCCCATGGTAGGGTGTGATAAGACAAATAGCAATGCAGCAAAACAAAAAATGCCATCACCACCAACCAAGCACAAGACACAAAACTGGCAGTGAAAAGCTTACTTATTGCTCACATAAGTGCAAGCTACCTTTTACCTGAGGATGCCTGAATGGCCAAACCAGTTGGAGGTTGTTGGTTCCTCCAGTGACCCTTTTGTAAATGGTAACATGCACTTATGTGAGCAGTAAATAAGCTTTTCACTGCCAATGTTGTGTCTTGTGCTTTGGTGAGTGGTGCCAAAATGTTTTGCTTTGCTGGGGACATCATCCATATCCCAAGGGTATGGAAGGAAGCTGGTATAAGTGTTTTTGATTTTGCAGCTCCTACCAGATGGAATTTGATTCCCAATAACATAAATGAGCCAAGGAGCCTCCTTCACTTCAAGTGAGTAATTGCCACATACTTTATTCAAACAGCTCTTGGATCTGCCTTAAAACAATAACACCTTGTTATACTGTATATAGATATTAAACTTTTTTGTTCTCTCCAACTGTAGCTACAGTGTCTCCTATCCCATGCTCAATTTACTTATTTCAGTATAGATAGTAAATGGATAACTCAGTTGTATAGCATTTCTTGTTTACTGTGTTGTATCTGCATTGTATACTATACATATAAACACATTTAATTAATGGCCAGCATTTTTTATTAATGGATAACAGTGCTTTTATTTTTCAGTTGCAACCTCCTGGTTGATATTTTCAGTTATAACCGGGAGGTTGTAATCAGTGCCCGTCTATCAAACTCACTCTGAGAAGCCTCACTGGTGATTTAACTTTCTATGGGCAGGCCAACCATCTCATACAAACATGGTGATTCCATTCCTCCATTAGTGAGAGCTCCACGGCACTCATGGATTTCCTCACACCACAAAAAGGTATGAACTTTAAAAACATTTGTTTTTCACACATATCTGGTTGAGCCTGCCTTTGGAATTGGCCCCCCCCCACTTTCCTGAACCACCGCTGTAGTGAGAGGCAGTAGGGGCCCCCACTAAAAATGCAGCAGTGGCAGCAGTGTGTGAGAGACAGAGACTAAAAGCACATAGAGCCAGCATTCAGCTCAATACCGACATTCCCACAGCAATAAGAATAATCATAAAAAAATAAAGAACTAAATGAATGTCTCTACTAAAGAAAGAAAAAAGGCACTGAGTGTGTGTGTGTGTGTGTGTCACTCTCACACACACATAAAAAATGCTGGTCATTAAAGAGCAGCTGACGCCTTTATGAGAACTTTAATGAAACATAACATTTAGACACAGTTCAGCTTGTATTTCACATTAGTTCTGTATTCCTCCTCCTCATTATTTATTACTGATGTAATTTGCATGAAAGCAAGATCTTTGCTTCTGAAGAGTTCATCTATTCCTGTTGCTTTCCCCCTACCTGAGGTCATAATGCACTGCTTATGACATCACAGTTACTCTCATGGCAACAGATTGTGATGTCACAACAGGATTATGACTTGAAGTAGGGAGTAAGCTATAGCAGCTGATGAACTTTGAGGTATAAAGATCATGTATTCATGCAAATTTCCTTAGTAATAAACAATGTTGAGGAGAAATCTATAGAACATACAGTATATAGAATGCAAGCTGAATTGTACATAAATATTATGTTTTTCAAAGTTTTCTTTGAGGTGTCAGCAGCTCTTTAATTAAAAAAAGAATACATGAGTAGGTGTGTGTAAAGACAGAATTTTAGACACACCCTAGGTGTGGGATGCTTTTATAAACCCCTCAGACTTCGCCCGTGGGGTTTATGTAGCATCCCACATCTCGGGTGTGTCTAAAATTCTGGTTACACACACCCACCCATGTATTATTCTACAAATAATATATATCAGTGTAGCTCAGCTAGTATCCTACCTGATTGGATACCATTACTGTGGTTGGATATTGGAAAATCTCGAATAACATATACATCTGACTAATGATCTGACCTCCTAAGATCCACTATATGCATCGAAGGATCCAACCTGGATCCAATGGATCTGATAGTCAGATCTAGGGATCCAAGGTTAGATTTGATGGATATGACTGTCAGATCCAGGGATCTGACCACCAGATCCATCTATCCGATGGTTGGATCTGAGGGATTCGATCTCAGATCCATTGGCCAGATCCATGGTCAGATATAAGATCTGTCCAATGGAGAATAGTCAGATCCACAAAAGCACTATCTGAGCAACACTAATTATAGGGTAATGGACATGCTGTTATGTTTAGGGTTTAAGTAACCTGTTTAATGTTAAACCCTGTTTTTGTACCTTGATAACTTTTGCATTCATTGATGAAATAAGCCAGCATTTGGCCTGTATGGTAAGGCTGCCAGAATCTCAAGATGAAGAAAGATTTGTGATGACATCTTGTATGGTTTTCAAGATACCGAGTGCCAAAAACAGAAAAAGAAACACGTTTGGTTTCCTTATACTTAACATTTCGTATTTTTTGCTCTCATCAACAGCCTAGACTGCTTGGAATTTTTTCATAAAATGTTCAGGGTAGAATGTGTCTATGTCAAGGGTGTGCCTTTGGAAAGTTTCGTGAAAAAACATTGCACCATTTTAAAGTTATTATGATTTTTGAGTTAATGTTCTGGTGTGAATGGTAAAAAAAAAAACTATTGCAAATGGTACAAAAATACTGCAAAAGATAAAAAAACATTGCAAGTGGTTATTTGTATGATTTACTTGTCATGGGCGAACAAATAGTTGAGATGGCTGCTATTTTTTTTATCATTTTAAACTTACAAAGATTAAGTATATATACAAATTAAATCTTAAAAAAAAAAAAACATCTGATCTAACTTAAACAAGTCCAGTTTACCTAGATTCTGGTGTTTTTTTTTCAGTTGACAGAAATACATTTTTGGGCACCCTAAATCCCAGGTGTCCAGCTTAGCATGAGGAGCCATTTACCCACATTCTCTGTATAAGAACAGTGGTACTTTCTTGACTTCTGCAGTCACAGCTGGAACTTGTGATGCGGGCTGCAGTGTGAACACAGTGCACCACTGTTTTCTTTGTGTCTAGTGGCACCCTCTTCCCGTAACTGTGTCACAGGTGAGAAAACATATTAAAAAATGTAACTGAGTTTATAGTTGTAACCTTTGTAGATGGGAGTCAGGATACAAATAAGAGTTTGCAGTTGATCCTCAAGATGCCAAATGGAAAGAATTGTTTAAAGTCTCAAATTCAGAATAATGGTATATGGGATATTTTAGCTACACATTTCATCCCCAACCCCCATTAAAGTAAAAGTAGTGGCTGGTGTGCTAGATGTTGAGTATTACTTGAAAGTCCAGACTTTCATTTTTTAAGCACCTCTCCTTCCCCAAACTATTTACAGTGGGAAAGTTCAGATATAGTGACTACTAATTAGCTAGTACTTTCCTACTTCAAACTCAGATAAAATCATAGACACCCAGTACATACACAGGCAACCAGTACGCTGAAATGACATACATGTAAACATTTGTTACTGAAATAATGAATGTGATTTTTTAAAATAACCTCTTATAGTAACAGGAGAAGCCAGATTTTGGTCCCTTCCTGATATCATGCCAGTCTTATAGCACCCCCAACCCCACCCTGCACCCCTAGTATTACATACTTGTTGATGGTTCATACCATATTTCAAGTGAAGTTTTTTTTATCACAGATCATAGCAGTGCTTATAGGATTATTATCAATAACCACCCTTGAAAATTAATCCCACCATCCCAGTTGAAGCTCCCTCCCTCTTAACTGCATTACCTGTAAGATAAGAGCAGCTGTCAGACAAATCCTTTTTCAAGTTGACAAACAGAAATACATAAGAACTGACTTAAAACAAAACTCCAAGACTGGCAGCACAGGATACAGTGTGCAAGGACTGAAGGAAGAGACTGGCTCTGAATACAAAAGGACCTCACTCTTCTAGGGTTAACCCCTCCAGCGGTGTTGCTTGTTGGAATTTTTTTTTTCTGTTTCCTTCTAGTTTTCTCCTTTGCACAGAGTACTTGGTTGTCTGGTAGAGTTTTAGGCCAATGCTACTATTCTGGATTATGATCTAAGCTCTTTGCTCTGCTAATCATTGCATGCAAGTGGTTCCCTTGGCTCAGCCTCTGGCTCTTTACTGCTGTCGAGTTTGTGACCGACACCATGTGACCTCTGCTACATAAAACTCAGGGGTGTCTCAGCCCTCAGCTTTGTGCAGGAGAGAGAGAGAGAGAGAGAGAGAGATTGAGATTGTGTGTGCGTGCATGTTGTGTTAGGGCTGGCAGCATAGAAGAATCCCAAATTAGGATGTTTTGCAATTTTACTTCTACTAGAACAATATGTAAATCTTATCAATCCAGCATGCTGCTTTTCTTTAAATAATCAAACTTAAACTAGTTGTTTTAGCCATTTTGTGTGCTTATATTAGTTTTCATTTTCTTCATTAGTAGTAGTAATTTTATTTAATAAGTGCCCAATCCCAGAGGGTCTAGATATTGTACATCATAAAATAAAACATATAACCAAAACACATAATCCTAAATACAGAGAGCTTAAAACAAAAAGTGCAAATTTGTAACATACTCTAAGGAATTACCTGGTTCAGGCTGTGGTCCTTCATCAATGGGGGTGGGGTTGTACCAGTCATGAGAAGAAAGAATGCAGAATCTACTTTTAGTTCATAACATCTTCAAACCTCTGCCCCAAAGCTAATCTATAAATTCATTTTGAAGTATTTTATTCAAGGAGGTATGCAAATAAATGGTGTTCAGAAATTAATATTAGAATTCACAAGTACAGTAATGAAATATGTGTCTTACTTCTTATATTTGGAAGGCTATAACCTGTAGTTCAAAGAGGCGGTGCAATTGGCCACACACACCTTTTTTGCCTATTTAAGAAATGCTCTCCTTACTCTGCACACAAGCATTTTTCCTTGCAACTGGAGGCTCTGTCGGTCAGTGATCCCACTCCACAAGAGTGGTAGAGTGGTAGCAGGGAGGAGGCAGGGCACTACAGACCAGTCAGTCTTACCTTAGTAGTGGGCAAGATTATGGAGGCACTCCTTAAGGAAAGGATAGTGCAACACCTGGAATCCATAGGAGCACAGGATCCAAGACAGAATGGGTTTACAAAAGGAAGGTTCTGTCAAACTAATCTCATAGATTTCTTAGACTGGGTAACCAGAGTGGTGGACCAAGGGGGAGCAGTTGATGTTGCTTACCTTAACTTTAGCAAAGCTTCTGATACTGTTCCACACAGAAGATTGATTAACAAGCTGGGTAGGCTCGGGGTGGGTCAGAAGTTGGTCAACTGGGTAGCAAACTGGATGGCGGGCAGAAAACAGAGAGTGGTGGTAAACGGTATTCAGACAGAAGAGATGCAAGTCACAAGTGGGGTACCTCAGGGATCAGTCCTGGAGCCAGTCCTCTTCAATGTCTTCATCAGTGACATTGCAGATGGACTGGAGGGTAAGGTTTGTCTGTTTGCAGATGACACCAAGATCTGCAACAGAGTAAATGATCCAGATGGGGTGGGCAGAATGAGTTGAGATCTGGATAAACTGGCAAAATGGTCAGAAGAGTGGCAACTGGGGTTTAACACAAAGAAGTGCAAGATCATGCACATAGGGAAGAGAAACTCTGAAGCCAACTATAGGTTGGGAGAGGAGTTGCTGGCTGTCACAAGGGAAGAAAGAGACTTGGACATCATCATTACAGATGACCTGAAATCATCCAAGCAGACCACTAAAGCAGTCGGTAAGGCTAGGGGGGATGTTGGGGTGTATCAGTAGGGGTATCACAAGTCATAAGAGGGAGGTAATAATCCCTCTTTACAAGACACTGGTTAGGCCCCATCTGGAGTACTGCATGCAGTACTGGAGGCCACACCTTCACAAGGACATTAACAAAATGGAGGCAGTCCAGAGAAGGGCAACCAAAATGGTGCAGAGACTGCATCAGAAAATACAGGAGGACAGATTAATGGAGCTCAATATGTATACCCTAGAGCAAAGGAGGGAGAGAGAGGTGATATGATTGAAACATTCAAACACCTTAAGGGCATTAACAAGGTGAAAGAGTATAACATGTTTCAATACAAGAAAAATAGCAGACAAGAGGGCACAGCATGAGATTAGAGGGAGGCTGATTAAGGGGTAATGTGAGGAAGTTCTATTTCACAGAAAGGGTGGTGGATGCATGGAATGGCCTACCTCAGGAAGTGGTGGATATGAATGCAGTGCAGGGCTTCAAACAGGCTTGGGATAGGCACAAGGGAGCAATACAGATGAGTATGCACAGATAGGCCATTGACAGAGTAAAGGCCTATGGCACATTCATAAGGTAGAAAAATAAATGGGCAGACTAGATGGGCCTTGCGGTCCTTATCTGCCATCAACTTCTATGTTTCTATGCCTTCTCTCCTGGGGTCTACTAGGGCCCCCCCCTCCCGTGCATGCTTCTACTCTGCTTGGTTTGTGCTGGACTCCTGTTTTTCTGCTTTTGGTTTGTATTACTTCACGCTTCTGTGTGTGCTGGTTTCCTTTCTGCTCCTTGTATTGGCCTTTTTTTTTTTTTTTTGGGGAGGGGGGTGCTTTCTAGTTTTCTAGTGCCCTGTCTATAAATTGCTACTTGTGCTTCAGGTTATACTCTGTGTTTCCTTGCCTCATGCTACCTCGTGCCTGTACCCCCAAGCTCCCTTTCTCACCTACTGTTGTAGCCCTCTGTTTACTGCATTGTTCACTGTATGCTTTAGCTTACCTTGCTTTCTGCCTATCAAGCCTCAGTCCCTGCTGTTGTCATTGTCTGTTTCAGCTCACACTGCAATCTGCTGCCTTCTTCACCTTAATTGATTATACCTGTTCATGGCTTTGCTGCCTAGCTAACAACTTCCCTGTTTTACTTCCTCACTATAACCTAAGTAACCTAGTCCATGGGACTCAATCCTGCTTCCTGAACTTATACCAAACAAACATTGCTACTGTTTTCAGTGTATTACCTCTCCCTACAGTTTCTGTGTTCTTTCAGATTTCTACCCCTACAAGCTATATTTAATTGCTGCTGGATGCTGATCAATTACTCTAGCAGCCCTACTGCATTACTCCTCACTTCTATGTTTGTGTTATTTAGCCTCATTTATTGCTACTCCCACCTTTACCTAACCTTACTCATACCAAGCCCTTTAGCAGTTTGTTTCTGCTGTTACCTAACTCTGCTTTCATGGCTGACACATATTTATCTTATTTCATTAGCTGCTTGGTGTTGCGGTGTCATGTTTGTGGCTTTGCTTTTCCTACAGCAGGGGACTGATGAGTCACACAGGCAGTCTTCCATACTATTCTCTCTACAACTGCCTCTGGTTCACACCTGGCCTGTTCATAGATCAGTAGATTGGCTGAGTGCCTCAGTGGTCATTACTCTCCTCCTCCCTTCGTGGTTGATTCTTGTTGCAGAGTGTGCTCGCAACCCTCCAGGGTGTTCCTGTTAGAGGGATAGAGCGACAGTGTTCCTAGAAATTGCAATTCCCTTGGATTGGTCTACTAAATTACAGTAGCAGAGCCATTAATAACCAAAACTTTCCCAAAGTCTGGAGGGAAGGCAACCTAGGCCTCCTCAAAGGGTTTTTTTCCTCTTATCTGTGCTGAGGGTCATAATACTAGATAGGCATCCTTGTAGTCTAGGTCACTTAGTAAGGTTTCCACTGTTGGATGGAGATGGCTGGATGCCCTGTATTTGTCCCTTTTCCCCATTTGGCTGTTCTCGCTCTCCTTAGAATCCAAGCCTCCATGCCTTACAGTCAGACCTCTGAGTGAGTCACAAGTCCCCTGTTATTTCCTGCCTACTTTACTCAAGCAATATGACCAACTGATCTGTGCTACTGTACCAGTTGAACCCTATTATCAACCAACCTATGTACAGGTCTTCATTGACCCACAATACTACCTGAACTTATGCTACCACCTGACTTATGTAGAGGTCTTCATTGACCCATGCTACCAACTGAACCCATACTACCAACCAACCTACGTACCGGTCCTCGACCCTGATATGTGTTCACTACCTTGTAAGCTTTGCTTGGCACTCTTTTTGGGCTTCTTTCTAAGGTACCTTTAGCCAAGGGAATCACTCTTGTGGCACCTCAAAGGGTGGAACCCTCCTCTAGTGTTCTTTGCCTTCATACCACTGAAGTGTGGTATATCCCATGGATAGGGAGGTGAACAGCCAAAGTTTATCTATGTTACACAAGCATGAAACCAGTTGCACAGGCACATTGCTTTTCCCCTTTGCTTATACCCAACAATTCTTGGTGTGATGTGTGGAACACTACTCCACCTGGAGTACCGATAATTCTATTCCTCCAGCAAACTAGAACTATTCCAACAAGGTGTGTGTGTGTGTGTGTGTGTGTGTGCACAGACGCGTGTGTGTGTGTGTCTGTGTGTGTGTGTGTGTGTTTGTGTTTTGCTGGAACATAGTGAGAGGGCTCTGACCCTGTCTATGGCACTACCTCTTACACTTGTGTCCCTATCTTTGTGCAGCTCTGATGTATCTGTATTTGTACCAAACTCCTTGTACTGGGGCAGTGAATTTATTTATGATTTTCTTAATTGGGTAGGGTGCACTGATCCAACAGACAGTTTTCAACATGACCCAGGCCAAAAGGCACAAGCAGGATAAATAGTTACAAACAGTAGATGATACAAATTGGTTACAGCTATGTACTGTGCATTTCATATGTCAATAGGCAGCCACAATACAGTCAGCTATTCCTGGCCAGGGTGGCAATAGCAGAATCAACAAATGGCAAGTGAGATAACATGTAACAGGTATGTATATAAATATGGCAGAGTGAAGAATAGCAGGTGAGATGGCAATAATTGCAGCAGTGCAGTAGGGATCCAGGCTGTGATAACAGAAAACCAGATTCAGAACAAGTGTGAGAACTTGTGCGAATTAGGCAGTAAAATAGGTAGAAAGAGGTTACCATGCTTATCATCCCCACCGCAGATCAAGTCTTGGCTGCCTAAGGGCCAGAACAAGAATCTGGGAAGGAGATTTACAGACTGTGGTGATGGAAGGCTACAGTATGAGCAGGTGCAGGTGTCCCTAGTGAGGAACCAGACTTTATAGTCTCATTTAAAGGCATGGGGTTTGTCAGTAGATCTAAGGGGGTCAGGCAGATCATTCCATAGAATGGAGGGAGCAACCAACAGGGCTTTACTACCCATATCTGTGGTGGTACACAGAGTTTCCAGAGGGGGGACAAGGGAGGAATGGAGGGGCCTTGGGAAGATGAGTGGCTTAAAGAAGGTAGATGGGTGGGAAGCAGGACTGCTCCTGATACAGGTATCAATGAGGAAGCCGGTAGTAAAGTTGAAGCAACCTTGTAAGGATAGCCAGTTTAGGGGGCGGTAAAGGTCACAGTGGTGGGTGGAGTAAGGGGTGGACAGGGTAAATCAGCAGATGCTATTGTATACGACCTCAAGTCTTGACTGGAGGGAAGAGGAGGAGACATGAGTGTAAATAGGGTAAAAGTAGTCCAGGATGGGGAGAAGGTTACCACTAGCAACGGCCAGGTGAGCATCTCTGCTAAGATAGGGCTTGATGCAGTATGCCGCACCTTGTTTTTGGTTTATTCTATGAACTACTGAATTCATATGGTCAGTGAAAGAGATGGTGGGGTCCAGCATGACTTTCAGATACTTGAAAGAGTGAATAGTGTCTAGGGCAGGACCATTGGGTGAGTGGACCTGAAGGGAAGAATTGTATTTTAGTGATTTGGCAAGGTAAGTTTTTGATCCAAACAGCGTCATCTCGTTTTTTTTTGGCATTAACCAGCATCAGGTTTTTAGTGAGCCAATTGTGGGCAGCACTGTAGTTCTGGGTGAGGACAGTTGACATGTGAGGAAGGGATTTATCACTGTGGTAGATGACCAGATTGTCATCGTAGATGAGGGATTTACAGGAGAGGCAATCTGAAGCAAGGGTATTAACAAATATGGTGAAAAGCAGAGGGCCCAGTACTGAGTCCTGGGGAACTCCGGTGTTGACAGATGGGGCGGGAGAGGTGGCTGGGCCAATACTGACAAATTGAGACCAGTTGATTAGGAAACTCTGGAACCAGAAACATAGAAACATAGAAGTTGACGGCAGATAGGGACCGTAAGGCCCATCCAGTCTTCCCGTTTTTTCTACCTTATGAATGTGCCATAGGCCTTTACTCTGTCAATGGCCTATTTATTCATACTCATCTGTATTGCTCCCTTATGCCAATTCCATGCCTGTTTGAAGTCCTGCACTGTATTCATATCCACCACTTCCTGAGGCAGGCCGTTCCATGCATCCACCACCCTTTCTGTGAAAAAGAACTTCTTCACATTACCCCTTAAACTGCCTCCCTCTAATCTCATGCTGTGTCCTCTTGTCCTGCTGTTTTTCTTACATTGAAACATGTTACACTCTTTCACCTTGTTAATGCCCATAACATGTTTGAATGTTTCTATCATATCACCTCTCTCCCTCCTTTGCTCTAGGGTATACATATTGAGCTCAGTCAATCTGTCCTCATATGTTTTCTGATGCAGTCTCTGCACCATTTTGGTTGCCCTTCTCTGAATTGCCTGTATTTTGTTAATGACCTTGTGCAGGTGCGGCCTCCAGTACTGCACACAGTACTCCAGATGGGGCCAAACCACTGTCTTGTAAAGAGGGATTATTACCTCCCACTTGCGATTTATGATACCCCTACTAATACACCCCCAACATCCCTCTAGCCTTACCTACTGCTTTAGTGGTCTGCTTGGATGATTTCAGGTCATCTGTAATGATGATGCCCACATCTCTTTCTTTCCTTGTGATTGCCAGCAACTCCCATCCCAACCTATAGGTGGCTTCAGGGTTTCTCTTCCCTATGTGCATGATCTTACACTTCTTTGTGTTAAACCCCAGTTGCCACTCTTCAGACCATTTTGCCAGTTTTTCCAGATCTCTTCTTATTCTGCCCACCCCATCTGGATCATCTACTCTGTTGCAGATCTTGGTGTCATCTACCAACAGGCAAACCTTGCCCTCCAGCTCATCTGCAATGCTGCTGATGAAGATATTGAAGAGAACTGGCCCCAGGACTGATCCCTGAGGTACCCCACTTGTGACTTGCATCTCTTCTGACTGTATACCATTTACCACCACTCTCTGTTTTCTGCCTGCCAATCAGTTTGCCACCTAGTTGACCAACTTCTGACCCACCCTGAGCTTACCCAGCTTATTAATCAGTCTTCTATGTGGAACAGTATCGAATGTTTTGCTGAAGTCAAGATAGGTGAGTCATCTGCACCCCCTTGGTCCACCACTCTGGTTACCCAGTCAAAGAAATCAATGAGATAATTTTGTCAGGACCTTCCTGTTGTAAACTGTTGACACTGTAGTGTCAGTGGCTCAACAGGTAGAACACTCACCTCTAAGGCTGGGAGATCAGAAGGCTGTGTTTTCTATCCCCACACCTGGCACTTAGGTTAATATTACAATACTGACACTGTAGTGCAGCATGAGGGGGTGCTGCACTCCTGAGGTGCCGTCTTTCGGATGAGACGTTAAACCGAGGTCCCAACTGCCTGTTCAGGTGGATGTTAAAGATCCCATGGCACTTCTCAAAAAGAGTAGGGGAATGTTTTATTAAAGATACACCACATATTATAACAGTCAGAACATTTCCATATATACATAACAAACAAAAAAAATAAGGTTACACGATATCGTTGTACATCTAGAAAAACTACCTTCCACCCATTCCATACTTTTATACTATATACAGAAGGAAAGAAAAGGAAAGGATTTACTATTAGTTCAGGTTCATCCAATTTTGTCTTTCCTGAAAAGCACAATTTTCCACCTAGTGCTCCACACATCTCTCAATAACTGCTTTCTTTCTGATTCACACTGTATTCTTATCTCATTTTCCACTTTTTGAAATAACTGAAGTGGACTTCTATCCACTTGTTGTAACACAAAGTTGCACCTGTTTTGCCACATTACAAACTTAATAATTGTTAATATCACTCTAAGTACTCCTCTGTTAAATTGTTTCATATGAACTGAAAATCTTCCAATTAATTCTTCATAAGTTAATAAACCCCAGTATGTATTGGCCCATTTTTGTGCAAATAGGTTCCAGAATTCTTGAATATAAGGGCAACATAAAAAAAAGTGTTCCATTGTTTCCTCCACCACTATACATGTTGGCCTAGGACAATATCTCTCCATTTGTGCTTTATGCTTATCATTTCCTTTCACATTTAACCTCCCGTGACAGCTTAGCCACACTACATCCCACATTCTCTTTGGTATTAATTTATCTTCTAGTGTTTGTAACACCTTTCCATGATATTTATCAGAAATGCCTTTAAAAACATGGGTTTCATAAAAACTGTGATCCTGTATCATATTATATATTGGTTTCCTCGATTTCAGATCAGTGTTTTCCCTAGATATTTTCCATTGCTTTCATTTTGTAATCATTGGTTTACTATAGTCTGGTCCCACTTTGAATCCTGTTTTTTTTCTATCCTGTCTTCTCCATGTTGTAAATAAGGGAACTAACCATCGAGATGCAAATAATGTCCATAATGCTGCATTTGGTCATATTGAGTCTATTAAATTATTAAAAAAATATATACTGTAAAAAAATGCAATCGGGTTTAATAAATTCAAACCACCTTGTTGTATAGGAAGATATAATACATTTCATTTAATAGGGTTTAATCTGCTGCCCCAAATTACTTGAAAACCAGACTTAATGTTACTACTTCTAATGAACTCGGAATAGGGTATACCGTGCTTAAATGAGTGAAAACAGGTAATAGAAAGGTTTTCACAATCATAACTTTCTCCTTTTTTGTCTGTTGCCATGCTTTCCAAGTCTTTACCTTATTTGTAGCTAATTCAATTTTATCTTTCCAATTCAGTTAAACTGCATTGGCATAGGGGGAATAGAGTAGGCGGAGGGAACCGTGGAGGCGATTTGGGTCTCTTTGATAACAAGGGGGGGCAAGAGAGTAAAAATAGGAGTGGTGTATAGACCCCCTGCACTGGCGGAGGAGCTGGAGGAAAGTCTGGTGGCAGATGTTGGGAGACACTGCAGACTGGACAGGGGAAGGGTGGTGGTGTTGGGGGACTTAAACATGCCAGAATCAGACTGGGAGACTATGACATCCTCAGTGACCAGGGAACAGAGGTTGTTGGATGTTTTTCAAGACGCGTTCCTAACTCAGCAGGTGGGGGAACCAACCAGGGAGGCGCGGGTACTCGATGTGGTCCTGGCAGACAGTGACTAGATTTGGGCCTGAAGGTAAGGGACCCGTGGGCGGGGAGTGACCATGCCACAGTCTGGTTCTGCCTGGACCTAGGAGGGGTAGAAGGCTGCACAAAGACGGAGGTAACTGACTTCAGGGGGGTAGATTTTAAGGAAATGTGCAGGATCCTTATGGAGCATTTGGATGGGATTGGGTCAGACATGGACACTGATAGTAGGTGGGAAATCATCAGGAGAGGGGTGCAGGATGCTACCAGCACCTGTGCAAGAGTAAGACAAAAATGCAGTAGGGCCCGAAAACCCTGCTGGTGGACCAGGGAAGTCCAGGAGGTGGTGCGGGGAAAGAAGGCAGCCTATAGGCAATTCAAGTGCTCCAGGAGTATGAGCTGATGGCTAGAAGGGCCACTGGGGTGGTGAGGGTGGCTAAGGCAAGGAAGGAGCAGAACCTGGCCAGGGAAATTAGGAGAGGGAACAAGGGGTTCTTTAGATACACTGGGGAAAAACGAAGGGTGAAGGGGCAGATTAGCAGGATTAAAACAGGGGAGAGATGGGCACAAGAGCTGGGTGAGCAGGCTGAGGTACTAAATGAGTACTTCACCTCAGTTTTCACCAAGGAAAATGGGAGTGCTGCATCATACATGGGAGGAGACAGTGATACTGGGGGGGGACCCCTACTGATCGGCGGGTCTGGGGAGAGGGGGAGGCATCACTAGCAGGAGGGGGAAGGCTAAGCAGGGAGAAGAGGTAGCAGAAGTGGAAATCACAGCAGAGAGAGTGAGGGAAGCCCTCAGGTCCCTTAAGACAAAGAAATCACTGAGGCTGGATAAATTACATCCCAGAGTGCTGAAGAAACTTGCGGATGTCCTGGCGAAACCCCTGGCGGAGCTTTTCACCATCTCACTGAGGACAGGGTGGGTGCCCCAGGACTAGAAGGTGGCGCATATAGTGCCTATCCACAAGGGGAGATCAAGGGAGGTGGCAGGGAACTACAGGCCTGTCAGCCTGACATCGGTGGTGGGCAAGGTGATGGAGGGCATTGTCAAAGAGAGGCTGGGGGGGGACCTGGAAAAGTCAGGGTGCCTGGACGATAGACAGCATGGATTCGTCCCAGGGAAATCGTGTCATTCAAACCTTGTGGAGTTCTATGACTGGGTGATGAGTGCCTTGGACCTGGGTAGACCAGTGGATGTCCTCTTTCTAGACTTCAGCAAGGCATTTGACTCTGTTCCTCACGTGGACCTGTTGGATAAGCTGGGAGAAATGGGGGTGGGGAACCAGATGATCAGATGGGTAGGCAATTGGCTCCAGGACCGGACCCAGAGGGTCGTAGTTGGCGGGATAGTCTCATTCCCAAGAAGGGTCATTAGTGAGGTCCCACAGGGATCAGTCCTTGGGTCCCTCCTGTTCAACGCCTACGTCTCTGACATGAGGACAGATATCAGGAGTGAGATGAGTCTCTTTGTGGATGACTCAAAACTAGGGGCGGTGGTGGATGGGGAGGAGGGGAGGGTGGCCCTACAGGGGGACCTGGAGGCTCTGGAAAGATGGTCTAGAAAGTGGAAGCTGAGGTTCAATGCAGGGAAATGCAAGGTACTACACCTGGGGGCCAGAAACCCGGGCCAAGTGTACACCCTGGGGAATGCTACAAGTCTCGATGACTGAGAGGGACCTGGGGGTGGTGGTGGATGTCAAGATGAACAACTCAGAGACTTGTAGGAGGGCAGCAGCCAAGGCCAACAGGATGCTGGGATGCATCGCTAGGGGGATCACCTCCAGAAGGAGGAAAGTGATACTCCCTCTGTATAACTGCTTGGTGAGGCCGCACCTCGAGTACTGCGTGCAGTTTTGGAGGCCACACTTAAAGAGGGACATTAAACTCCTGGAGAGGGTCCAGAGGAGGGCAACCAAAATGATTTGGGGCTTGGGGGACAGGACCTATGAGGAGAGGCTCGAAGACCTAAATATGTACACATTGGAAGAGAGAAGGGACTGGGGGGACATGATAGAGGTCTTCAGGTACATGAAGGGGGTAAATGGAGGAGGAACAGTCAGGGTGCTTTGAAGGAAGGAGGAGGGGGCCACTAGAGGGCATGGTGGAAGCTGGAGTGGGGAAGATTCAGGGGAGAAAGGAGGAGGTGCTATTTCACTGAGAGGGTGGTGGAGCTATGGAATGTGCTGCCTAGGGGGCTGGTGGAGGCAGAGACGGTGGAGGGGTTCAAGAGGGGGTGGAACAGGTACAGGGGAAGGGTTCTGGAAGCAAAATCCAATGCAGCGAGATTATCCGGAACTGGGAAGGGAGAAGCCAGAGAAGGAGAGGGGGGCAGCAAGGTCAGCTCCCAGGGTGGGGGCTGACCAAATGAGCAGACGCGAAAGACCATTAGGCCTATTCTGCTGGCATTTTAGTATGTTAGTATGTTAGTATTCCATTATCATCCCTCCCAAAATATATACCCAGAATTTTTACAGGATTTTCTGTCCCCGGGATGTCTTGTATAGATATTACTTTTTCTGTACTTGCGCTTAGAGAATACAAAACACTCTTCCCTTTATTTCTATTCATTCCTGTAATATCAGAAAATATTTCGATTACTTTCATCGCTTATTCAACAGATTTCTGGTCCTTTAGGAATAAGCAGAGCTCATCAGCGTAAGCTGATGTTTTCACCTCCAGAACACTATTCTTTGGTGTTATACCTCTAATCTGGTTGTTTGCATGTATCATTTTTGAAAGAGGGTCAATACAAAATATATATAAAAGTGGACTCATAGGACGTCCTTGTCTTACACCCATTTTAATAGAGACATAAGATCCTAGGGTTTCATTTATTAAAGGAAGCAGGGCCGTTGTCAGGATTTTTTCAAGGGGGGTTCTTTTAATGCAGTCTGCAACTTTTTTTTTTTTTCATTTACATTTTTGGTTTTTCTGTTTGTTTCCCCCCAAGGGCCACGGCGTACACATGCATGTACGCACATGGAGGCACACGCCAGGATCCGGAGGCCTCTTCCACCCCTCCTGACTACTGTCACTGCCCGTACCACCTACTCACCCACCGGACCTCCACCCGGTGGGAGCGTGACTATGGTGGGTGGGCAGCCACCCCTTTGGAGGGGAGAGCCATGGCTCAATCCCACTCCAGCCCTCCTCCCCAAGCCAGCAGCCCGGTGACCCAAGGTTGTTCCCAAACCCAGGTCACCAGTGTAGTATGAGGTAAGGCACCAGAGCCTCAGCCTTTTGTGCTACTGGGCCGGTTTGCAGTCTGCAACCCTTAAAAAAAAGCTGCGGGTCTTGGGGCTGCCAGGACCCCAGACGCCATGGGGTCCTAGATGCTCTTTGGTGCATTTTGTGGCTTATTGTGAAGCTAAAGAAGTCATATCTGAGATCTCCTACACCCCTTGCTTTAAGCAAAATTATTATCTGGCTGGCTGCAGGGTGAATACATATATGTATTCAGTACCAGAGCACAGCAAGATGCTGCTACTGTAATATATCTAAGGCATTGTCTCACATATATTACGTTATCAGTTTTAATATCTGCAGCTGTATCTACTGGTGTGTAGGTAAGGGATCTGGGGGTGCCAGGCCCCCAAAAGCTCTGGAGTACTAGATGTTCTGTGGCTCATTGTGTGGCTTATTTTAAACCAAAACAACTCATCTGTGAGCTCCCCACCACCTCCTGCTCTAAGGACAATTATTACTATCTGGGTGGCACAGATTGTGTGTGTGTGTGTGTGTGTCTGTCTGTCTGTCTGTGCATGTATACATATATGCACTGAACCTCAGTGTGGAGTCTGTAGCTGGTTTTGGCTGGGTATTGTATACTACTAACTTACTGCACTGTTGGCTTGCTTGTAGGGCAGGGGTCTGGGGCTGATAAGCTCCCAGAAACCATGGGCTACGGTATGCTCTGTTGTGGCTTATTTTAAGTCTATATAACTCATATCTGAACTCCCTTTACCCCTTATTATAACCCTCACCCTCTCCAACTCAATATACCATTTAAGCAATTGAGTCAGTGCAACATGGCCTACAGCAAGGCCAGCAGGATTTTTCTTATTATTAGGTGATTTCAGAGCAAAGAAGACTTACATCCATTGTGCTCGCTTGTTAATTCTAATTTTGAAACCCCCCCCATTTTATTTGCTTTGCAAAACTTATCCAGTTTCTTCTTGAACTCAACTGTTGTCTTACTTGTGATTACCTCCTCAGGTAGATTATTCCATACTGGAATAACTCTAACACTAAACCAGTGCCTTCTTTTCGTGGTCTTAAAATTATGCCCCTAGTTGCATGAATGTGATCTAGTGTCATATCACTGTTCCCTCAGGGTAAGTCCCAATTTGACCCTTAGTTTTGCATCTTTAAGTGCATTATACACCATACACATATCCCCTCTCAGGCGCCTATACTCCAAGTGAACATCCCCAAGTCCTCCAATCGATCCCCATAGTCCTGGTCCCTAACATCCGCTACTAACCTGGTAGCCCTCCTCTGAACCCTCTCCAATCTTCCTATGTCCAGCCTATAACCAGGTGACCAGAACTGTGCACAATACTCCAGCTGCGGCCTCACCAGTGCACCGAAGAGAGGCACAATCACTTCCCTCTTCCTACTCTTTATATGTTTCTTGATATTTATAAGAGTACTACTAGCAGATTTTATAACCTGACTACAATGCTGGTGGAACTTGAAATCACTTGTCACTTTAACCCCCAAATCTCTTTCCTCCACTACTTTGCCCAATTTCTGTCCATTTAAGAAGTAGTCAGCTTGATTATTTTTATTCCCAAAGTGCATCACCACACATTTGTCGGTGTTAAAGGATAACTTCTTATCCCTTTCCCAGCTTTCCATTTTGAGTAAGGCTTTTTGCAACTTTGTCATATCCTCACCATTTCTGAGAGTAATGCCAATTCTAGTGTCGTCTGCAAATTTGGTTTCCCAGACATCATCTCCTCCAGATAATGAGTGTATATAGATATTAAACAAGCAGGGCCCCAGAACAGATCCCTGGGGAACTCCACTCTCCACTCCCAACCAATCAGAGTAAACTCCTTTAAACAGACCTCTGCTTTCTCTCACTCAGCCATGCCTTAACCCAAGTTGTAATATACCCCGTATTTTATGTTCAATCAGAGCATCAATCAATTCACCATGTGGGACCTTGTCAAACGCTCGAGAAATACAAGAACACCACATCCACAGAGACACCTCGTCCAATGCTCTGCTCACATGCTCATAAAACTCCAAGAGATTAGTTTGGCATGATAACCCTTTTAAAACCATGCTGAGCATCAGCACAATCCCTACTGAATCCTGAAACTCCACCATTTGATCCTTTACAATAGATTCCAACATTTTCCCCAGTACAGTAGTCAAGCTGACAGGCCTATAGTTGCCCACCTCCTGTCTAGATCCCTTTTTATAAATAGGGATCACATTTGCCTTTTGCCAAACCTCAATCACCTCCCCGTTATCCAAAGATTTCTGAAACAGTGATGTTATAGGTCCTGCCAATTCTGTTGCCAATTCCCTTAGGACCCTAGGATGGATTCCATCTGGTCCTTGAGATTTATTTGGGTCCAGGTGCTTTAGTCTATCCTCAATATCGTTTTTGCTTAAAATAATTTTATAATCTATTTTAGTCAGATGATCGCTAATATTTTTAGACTTTTTATTAAATACTGATGAGAAATAAGTATTGAAAAGCTCTGCCATAGTTTGGCAATCCCCAACTAATATACCATCCTGATCCTTAATGGGCCCCACTGAAGTTTGACATCCCTTTTTGTTATTGATATATGTGTAAAAGGATTTATGGTTATCTTTCACTTTTGTAACCAGGTTTAGTTCATGTTTTCGAGTTGCCTGTTTTATGGCACTTTAGTTTCTTTTAATAATTTTTATACAAGGCCCAATTTTTGCACACTCACTTTTCCTGGCTTTTATATAAGCTCTTTTTTTTCTTTTTGATAAATTTGCTAATTTTGGGAGATAACCACAGGGGAATTTTTCCTAAAGCATTGTACTTCTTTCTTAATGAGACATACTTATCAATTAAATCCATAATTGTATTCTCCAAACTATCCCAGTTTTCCACTAATGATCTATTTTCAAAAATCTTTTTCCATCCCCAATTCGAGAGTTCTGTTCTCATATCATTAAATTTAGCCTTATTAAAATTTCGAACCATGGTTAAGCCAAAAGTGTTTGAACAGACCCCGCTTAAATCAAAATTTATCACACAGTGATCACTTGAGCCGAGTGGTGATGAAGTACTACAATTCTTTATTTGGTCTCCCATATTGCTTAACACAAGGTCTAATATTTTATCCCCCTCTAGTGTTATTTCCTATATACTGATCAAATTCAGCTAATAAAAAGGAATCCAGATACTTTAGCTCATAGGATGTCTCCCCTGTTTTCCTAGTCCAATTAATACCGGGAAGGTTAAAATCTCCTAAAAGTATAATATTTTCTGTGATCTCTAAGGAGTCTGAAAATTTTAGCCCTGCCTCATCATCTTGGGTAGAAATTGAAGGAGGTCGATAAATTACCCCAATTTTAATATTAGGTCCCTTAGCTGGCAATACCCTAATCCACACATGCTCTATGCCTGGTATTTTTGGGACTTCAATAGCTACTGATTTTATTTTGTTGGATACATACAGTGCAACACCACCATCCTTTTTTATCCTCCCTATCCATATGATATAGATCATATCCCTGTATGTGATGGTCCCAGGTGTCAGTGGATGTCCACCAAGTCTCTGTTATGGCACATATCTGGATGTTGTCAGTATTTAGTAAACAGGTTAATTCCTCAAATTTGTTTGTGTTTGCTGGGATGTATCGATACGGGTATTGATAGCAGAAGAAAGGAGGTAATACTTCCCTTCTACAGATCCCTGGTGAGGCCTCACCTAGAGTACTGTGCCTAGTTCTGGAATCCTCACCTCAGAAAGGATAAGGATAGGTTGGAGGCAGTGCAGCACAGAATAACTAAAATGATTCAGGGACAGCAAGGCAGATCCTATGAGGAGCGCCTCAAGGCACTAAATATGTACTCATTGGAGACCAGAAGGGAGAGGGGAGATGTGATAGAGACCTTCAAGTTCCTTAAAGGAATTAAAGTGGACTGTGGGGTATTATTTATAAAGCCTGTGTACCAATTTGTGGTCACATGGACGTGAATGGAAATTAACAGGAGGTAGATTCAGGAGAGATGTGAAGAAGTACTACTTTACGGAAACGGTGGTGGAACTTTGGTACAGTCTGTCAGCTGAATTGGTGGGTAAAAAAACAATCAGAGGATTCAAGTAGGGCTGGGATATAATGAAGGGAATAGTGGTTACCGGGGGGCAACAGGACTAAGGAGGAGAATAGAGAGAGGATGGGGAAGTGGCAGTGTAGATCCCAGCCAGACCTTTCCAAACACTTGTATTGCCTTTCCACTGTGGTACCTCTTTTGCTTAACTTATGAAAAGTTAAAACAGGCATATGAAACATGACTACTTTGTATAGAGGAGGATTTAAGTAATTTATTTCTAAATGTTCAGCCCACCCACCGAACAGCTCCCTTGTTCAACTGCACAGTCTATCCCTTGATATGCAGTTATTAAGGGACACTACTTTGGCAATAGTGGCCGGCAAAATTTACCTGTGGGTGACTGATAATATTATAAGTCGAGGTCCTCTGCTTCTGTTTTGCTCTCCTGGAGACGTCATCTCTGAGCCTGCCACCATGCTTCATCTTCCTCAAGTGCTAGCTGACAGAGTGAATTGTGGGCAGCGGCCATGCTGTATTACAGTCACATTCATGATGCTGACATGAGCTGCAGTTGGTCAGCCAGTCAAAGGGGGACGGTGCGGAGAAAGACTCACAAAGCAGCTCCAGTCATCTTACTGGCACTGAGGGAACTGATTGGTAGCAGATGGAAGGGGCATGCATGCAGAGAAAAAGTGCTGGAGTTCATCATGTGTGCATAAGCACCCTGTGACAGTCACAAAATAAAAAGAAGTAATGAAAAAAATGTCACAAATTATGAAAAAAAGGGGGGCGTTTCAAAAGGGGGGTTCTTTCGAACCATACAAACCCCCCCTGGCAAAGGCTGTGTGGAAGTACTGTTGCATCCTTGTACAGTGTCTGAATCCATTTACAAAAGGTCTCCGGGATCCCATATGTACGTAATACCTGGTTTATAAACTCATGGGATACTCTATTGAAGGCCTTTTCTTGGTCCAACAATAGAATATAACCCTGCAATTCTTCCTCCTTCCCTTGTTCTACTAACTCCCTGATGAGTAATAGATTATCTTTTATTGAACGGCCATTTACTGAACATGTTTGTGATATAGTTATAGCATATGGGGCTACTTTTGATGGTCTTATTGCTAATATTTTCATCAATAGTTTGTAATCAGTGTTAAGGAGGCTCAGGGCTCTCCAGTTCCTTAAATCAGAATGATCATTTGTTTTATGAATTAAGATTGGTACTGCTATTTTCATATGGAAATTAAGTTTATTATGCAGTAGAATCCAATTAAACACTTCAACCAGGGTGTCTATCAGGGGATCTTGCAATTCTTTATAATACTCTGTTGAATGGCCATCCAAGCCTGGTGCCATATCTGTTTTTAAAATTTTAATAGCTTGTTCTACTTCAGTTCTACTAATGGGTTGTATTAAATCTTGTATAATATCCTGTGGGATTTCTGTGTTTTGTATTTTCTTCATATAACTACTCATACTACTTTCTTCCAAGGGAGGGTCTTTATACATATCTGATAAGTAAGAATGAACTTCTTTTAAAATTTCTGAGGTTATACCAACTTCCCTTCCATTTTGCATTTTAATTGATGTTATCAATCTATCTTGTACTTTTTTATTACAGATCTTAAAATAGTCACCCAAACCCAATTTTCCACTTGTACAAATTCTATGTTCTACTAACATAGTTGTTGCTCTTGAGTATTGCAAGCTCTCCATTCCTCTCTTAATATTTTGAATTTGGGAGGCCAAGGTAACATTGTAAGTATTTATTGCTGAATATAGTTTAGGTAACTGATGTCTTAAGTTAAGATATTTCATGTATTGATTAATATTCCTTTTTTGAGGCTAAGTACTTCAATAGTTTTTGTAGTTCTCTTTTTGTTTCTATCCACCATATGCATAAATCCTCATCTAGGCCTGCTATTGTCATACATACTTGTAAAAATGTTTTTATCTGAGTTATGTTTTTATCTGAGTTATATCTGAGTTTTTATCTGAGTTTTTATATGAGTCCTGTAGTAAAGAGGCATTCAACTTCCAGTATCCCTTGCTATACGGAATTCTGTCTTGTAACCCATATGCTGCACACACTATTACATAGTCTGATATTTCACTCAACCAAGTAACTGCCTCATGTATTTTTACATATCTGGAAACAAAAAGAAAGTCTATTCGTGTAGACAGTTTCCCTTTAAAGAAAGTATATCTCCCTTCTTTGTGTAGAGCTCTATACAAATCCTGCATTCCCAGTGTTTGATGATGGATTTTAAGCAATTAGTGTCGCAAAAATCTTTTACTGTACTCACCCCATAATCACTACGTGATATCCCACAGTTAAAATCTTCCCCCAAAATGATATGTTTTGTCATAAATTGGTAAGGTTTAATTTTATTAAATACTTCCACTCTTTCTTTTTTTGTAGTTGGGGCATAAATATTAATAATTCTCCATGTTGTATTATCATAGAAAAAATCCAGTAACAGGGCCCTTCCTAGTACTATGTCTATCACCTTGGTCACTCTAAAGTCAGTCCCCTTAAATAAAATGCCTAAGCAATCACACGTATCAGTTCCAAATGAAAAAAAGGAAGGACCCCAGCACCACAGTTTTTGTGCTTGTTGAACTAATGTAGACGTATTAAGTCTGGTATCTTGTAACAGGCAGATGTAATACCCTCCATCTTTTAATACAGAAAATGTAACTAACCTCCTACATGTATTTTTTGCACTATTCGTGTTTAGAGTAGCTACCTTAAACATTGTGATTTTGTGTCAATGAATATTTTACCCAGGATCACCTAACCGGGTACTACTCCTTGTTCTTTCCCCTGCCCTTCAACTTCTTAGTACTTGTCTGTTTTTCCCTCTAAGTCACCCTCAGAATCTGATGATGGTACTGGCTGAGAGGAAGTCTCAGACTCTCCTCTCTGCTCAGACTCCTGTGTGTCGACTGACAGAATTTCAAATTTATTGCTAACTGCCATACTCTGTTCTGGCAAAGATGCCTTTGCTATTTTCGATTTTGGTCTTCTTTGCCTCATAGGTCTTTTTTTTGTGACTATCACCATTTCTCGTGGGGGCATAGTTTCTCTGTCCTTTGTATCATACCTAGGTGGGACAAGATTAGTTTTGTCATTATCTCTTGTTTGCGACATGGGCACTTCTATCCTAGACTCAGGGGTGTTATTCATACTTTCTATCACTGTGGTAGAAAGGGTTTCCTGGTGTTGTGAATACTCTGCTGTCTCTTCTGCTGCTGTTTGGGCTTTTTTTTCTGTTTCCCTATTTTTCTGTGCTGCCATATTCTTCTTCTGTGCCTCTGATAAGAAATTATCTTGATCAGGGCAATTAGATCTGTTAAATTACATTTGACTTTCTCTGTACATTCTGAACTAAGGAGAGACAAAGGTAACATTTTACGTGGTCACAGACTTGGCTCACATGTGCAAAGGAGACACATTTAAAGCAGGTTCTTGGTTGACCTGCATAAAAACAGTGCCCCCTTTCCCTGCCTAAATACAAACTGTTGGGGAGATGAACTGGGCCTTTATTTGTATTTCTGAGATGCACCCTATATTTCCAGCCACCCGTTCAAATGTGTTCATCATCAAATATAGGCTGGGGGGAACCTATCACTTCACATCTTTGTTGTAACCAATGTGTGATGTCATGCACTACAATTGTTTCATTTCAAAATAAAATTGTAACATTTTTCAAAGCAGACTTTGTTAAAGGTATAGCCCTGAATGGAAGCAATAGTTCTGTATACCTCTTTTTCTCATATTGTGTCCAAAATCTGTTCAAATTCTGTGGGGTTTTAAAGCTAAGATCAAAAAGACTGTCACCAGATATGTGTATTAACGCATGTATTTCACTAGAAAAAAAACCCCATGGATTCTTTAATCAACTGTTTTCCCACATAAATCCTGTCAGGATGCAGTTCTAAACCTCCTATATACTGTAGTCTTACTGCATTGTGTCTCTGTATTGGTGGGGGTTGATTTGAAAAAAAGTCTCTTTTCAGGAAGTTTTCCCAATTCATTTTGGCTTTCTCATGAGAATTCTGGCCTTGTTCTTGTGGTGGATTTTCTATGTCCATTTGGTCACCCCAAGGTTGGCTGAGTAGTAGTTTTGTCCTCCATTTCTAAATTGCTGCTTAAAACCACTAGGATTTTTAGTAACGTCTCTGGAGCTGGATGTGAATGTTGCACAGCATCAGGTCGCAAATCCAAATCTGAGTCTGTTACAAAATGTGTAAAGTTCATGCCTCTTATTTCATTTCCCTTTGTGTTCCACAGATCCTGAGTCTAAGCCAGGTATAGGGCTATGTTGTGGATCCGGTACCCAATTCCTCGACTCTAACTGCTTCCATCTTGCAGTTCTTAAGGTAAATGCAACTTGTTGTGGGCTCTTATTTGTTACTGAACCACATGAGTTCTGTGTTATACTGTTAGGAATGCATTCCTGATATCTGCTATATGGAGTATTGTTTCCCTTCCCATAGTCTCACTCCATTTTAGTTGCTGAATCCTGTCACAAAAAGAGTACTCCATTTTAGGTGTTTGTTGGTCTCCTACAGGTGAGAGCTCTGAGTCATTGTTAGGCCAAGCCTTTGATGCTACTGCATCACAGTTTAGCTTGTCAGTTTCCACCACACACATTGTCACAGTCTTTGAAGTTTTCCTGATTTGTTTAGCATTTTTTTCTACAACTTCTTGCATAGGTATTTTAGTTTTGCTGTTTTGATTAGGAATTTCAACAATATTTTCATTTATACAAGTTGTTTTAATTTGTCCTTGCATACCTAAGTGATGCTGTACTGATGCTGCTAGAGGCTTTTGTTGAAAAGAACCGCGCTGCTCTAGTCACTCAGTTTTCTCATTGATTTCACTGCCAGCCGCTACTGATTGCACATTCTTTATGTTATTTGCTTCTGGCACAGTTGATTCTGTTAAAACCGTATTTTTAGAGTCAATCCATTTTCCTGTGTTTGCAAGAGCTCTTATTTCAACATTCAGTGATTGCCTTGGCATTACATCAGGGCTTTTCTCACTCACCTTTTTCTCCCAAACCATATTAGTATCCACTTTAGTTTGTGTTACATACCCTTCTGTGGATATTTCCTCCTGTTCTTGTTATGATATATCTACTGTATGTCCATAATCCCTTCTTGCTTAATATCCAGTATTTCTCCAGCTGCCTCTGTCTCTATATTACCAGTGATGTCTCCAAATTCTTGTTGAATCATGGCCAATTCTATGATTTCCAAGCTAGTTAAAGGTCCATCTTTTTGCTCTGCACTGTCCAGAGCCATTGCTTCCTCCATGGTCTCCTGCAGACTGACTCTCTGGCCTGCAGGACAAAGGTTCCCCTACTGTCAGAGAAGGGGAATTTCCCCAGTGCCCTGGCCAAATCCCCCATTCACTAAAAATACCACCAACAGCTTAATTTGGTTCAAGGTCAGTTGGCTTTCATCTGTATCCCTTCCCCCAGGTCATGCCTGAAAATAGGCAGAATTTGTCTAGTGCACTTACCCGGTCAACAAAAACTAAATAAAAATAAATAAATAAATAAATAAACCCATGCTGTCTTGAATTCTGTGCTCCTATGGATTCCAGGTGTTACACTATCCTTTCCTTAAGGAGTGCCTCCATAATCTTGCCCACTACTGAGGTAAGACTGACTGGTCTGTAGTTTTCTGCCTCCTCCCTGCTGCCACTCTTGTAGATCGGGATCACATGAGCCCTTCTCCAGTCTTCTGGGACCTCTCCTGCACTCAGAGACTCACTAAACAATTCTGCTAATGCCTCTACTAGTTCCACCCTTAGCTCCTTTAATACCCTGGGATGTATACCATCAGGTCCCATTGTCTTGTCCACCCTGAGCTTAGTGAGCTCTTGTAGGACCCTTTATTTTGTGAAGGGACTTGTGCACACCTCCCTCCCCCCCGATTCCATGGTGCTGAGCTGTGGGCTCTGCCCTACCTTCTCCTTAGTAAATACTGAGCAGAGGTATCTATTTAGGATAGATGCTTTTCCTTGTTCCTCCCCCACACACCCCCCCTTATCCCCTTTGATCCTAGCAATCTCCCAATAGACTTTCTTCATTCACTAATGTATCAATAGAAAGTCTTGTCCCTTTCTTTTACTGTTTGTGTTTTCTAGCCACTCCTCCCAAGCTTTTCAAATTGCACAGTTACTTATTTTCCTTTGGCTTTCTGTGCACCCATATCATATCCAGTTGTTGGGGTTACTGCCTGGTAAACTTCCTACAACCTACAAGTGAAACTTAACATCCCTCCCCTGTACAGGCATTCCCTTACCTTTTATCCCCAAACTGCATATACCCTGATGCAGGATCATTGGAATGACTTCCTTATTCATATGGGCTTGGTGCAATGCATGCAAGCTACTGGCCTGATGTTTTTGTGTAATAGTATGTTCTTGGCAGGATCAGAACAGATGATTACATGGCTGTTGGGGCACAGGTTCTTATGAGGAGTGGTTTTCCTTCTAAACATTTATTTTTTCCCAGGAAACACATTCTGAGCTGGTAATGGCTCATTTCCAGAAGCTTAATGGGCAGGGAAGGGGGGAACAGCACGAAACAGTAAATATCATAAAGTGCATACAAAAAATAAACAAAATAAAGAACAGTAACACCTCTCTTAGTTGTTTTGTATATTTGTCTGACCTGTTAATTAACTGTTGGTTATGATATGTGTTTTCTTCGGATGTACAGTGTACTGCGGCATTTCTGATTTATTCATTTATCTTCTAATGAAGACATCAGAGTTGTCTGCCTTTTTATAGGATTCCAGTTCATTGATTAAAAAAAAACTTTTGTCTGTTTTTTTTTTGTATTAGGCACTTCACTTACACACGGCATTATATAGTTACAACATTTCCAGCTGAGCGGTACATTTTGTTATAATTCATCAGGTTCCTTGTTTTAGTTGTGCCATTTCCATCCCTGACCCCTTATTTTTTGTTTCTTTTTGTAGTTTCTAGTGCAGTCATAGTTTCCTTTCACAGCATCTACATCTTAATTAGCCCCAATGCATTGTGTAATTTTGCTACATATTTATTTCTCCCCTTCCTTATTTTTGTAAATTGGTATCTAATACTGTTACTGATGTGGTCTTACTGTTTTTTTCTTTCTCGGCAGCTCAAGTGTTAACTCCAATTGGAATTTTTTGCCACTAGCTGCAATTTAATTTTCCATTCCTATTTCATGTGGTATTATGTTAGAAAGTGCTGGAAAGTGATACTCTCTGTAAGGCAGGGCACTTTATCACTTAACTTGTTTTGGCTCATACATGACTGCAACTCTGCTCTGCAGTGAGCTGTATTTTATTTATTTTTATTTATTACCATATAAGCTATTTTATTTTTGCCTATGCAACCCCCTGAGATACAGAGCAATTGAACAAGTTACCTATTGCCACTGGCATAGCTCTGTATTAGTCCCCCCCTTTTATTTTATAGCTACTTCTCTTCCATTCTGCTTTGTTTTATTTGTATTAACTTCATTCTCTCACTTAAATTATGTGTTGCGTGGAATATCTCCCATTGTTATTTTTTTACAAAAATTATCAACTGTGCAGACGTATTTGTAAAAAAAATGATAATAGTGAGACTTTTTGAAATGTTATTTGATTTACCATACTCATGCTTGTCTACCATCTTACTCTGTCTCCTTCTTGTTTCTGTCTATGTACTAACTAATTCCTGTTGCTTCATATCAAGGGGTTGTTGATGTTCATATTGTGCGTGCCTGGGGTGGAGCAGCAATAAGAGATAAACTATGCAATGCCCTCAATAACACACCTACCCCAATTTACTTTTATCTAACACCCATTTTTTAGGCCTTGTATAGTAAGATCTTCCTTCAGGAGAACAATTTGTAATGAAATGTATAAGATTTACATTGACATTTGGGTATATGCACTTTTATATAATGCTAACTATGTGTGTGTGCTGTATAACAATCTCCAAAAAATCAATTAAACACATAAAATATCTTCCTAAACATGTCTCAACATTGTGTTTATCTTGTACCTTGCACAACATATAGTTGTCTCAGCAGTGTATGCAGTTAAGGCACAGTACCTTCATGAATATGATGGTCTGGTTCTGTTGAGTTGATTGCTATAACAGTGCATAGAATAAAATGCGAAACATATAGGTAACTGTAATACAGATGGTGGCACTATTTTTTTATCTACCCTTTCTCAATGTACCATACTTTGATTCAGTTAATGTATACAATGGCAATTCATGCATATATTTAAGCCCATGAAACATCCTTATCTAGTTAATGCATTTGCAGCCGTAGTGGCTCTGCCAGTATTTGTTTCTAATACTATGGGAAACAAATCAGAGCAGCAGGTGCAGCTAGGGGGAGGGCATATGCAAATTTGGGGTGGGGTTTGCATATATTAAATTATTTTTATTAATTTTTTTTACCAAAGGAAAGAGTATAATGATCCACATTTAAAAGTGTGCCTTTGTATGATAATTGCTTAAGAATGCATGTGTTATTTATTGTATTGACTAACTGTGGAGTTTGAATAAAGACTCATATATGTAAATGCCTTTAAGTAAGGATCACATGACCCTGCAGGAGGGCTATAAAAGGCCCCTCTTTTGTTTTGCAGTTCTGGGAGGGAGAAGGAGAGACAGTGAGATGCAAGGAGAGAGAGAATGAGAGCTGGCATGCTGACAAAGGAAACTGCTGCTCTCCTGCTTAAAGCTGTTTGAAGTTTCTCTCCCTGGTATTCCAGGGGTAATGTTGCACACAGAATTATCCCTGAAGAGTGTGTATCATGAGGGAATTGGTCAGTACACTGCATTGCTTGATGTGATCCTATCTTAAAGCTACAGCGTCATTGTGTTCAGTGTACAGGTTTGTTATTTTAGTTTATTTTGTAACCAATAATATTCAGGCATAATTTATGCCTTTTATGCACCTTATCCTTTCTGTCTTGGCTTATTTTACACACATCTAGTCACACATTCCCCCCCTGGCTCCCACCATCTTCTTCACCCAAGAACTCTCCAAAAATTTGATTTTGCACCTGTAAAACATAAATCATCCCATGATGCAGAAAAGTACACTCCATTCTGTTGGTTAGTATCTAAATGAATGAAAGAATAAGTAAGCATTTTCTTATAGTAAAACCTCCTGATTGGCTGAGGCCTTAGACAATCAGGTTTCACTGTAGGTAAAGATGTCATTCACTCATTCACTCATTATACTTACCTGCAGAATGGAGAGGATGTCTCTACAATGTAGGATGGTTTTCTTTGTTTACTGATGTAGGACTTTTTTTTCGGGGGTGCTGATAAGGAAAGAGGGCAGTGGGGACCAGAGTGGAAATAGTAGGGGGTAATGCAGTTAAAGACTGGGGTTGGGTCAGGCAGGGGAAAATGGGGGGAGGTAGTTTTGATTAGCTGGTGGAGGGAAGGATTACAATAAATTTGTGAGCAAATATAAAACAGCTGATTTTACAGCAGCGGTGAACTTTGTAGGGAAGGGGGGAGGAAAGGGTTTTTCATTTCAGAGGGTGACTAGGTGGGGGTATATAAAGCACAGAAACATAGGGCAGGATTTTCAAAATGTAGTGCAGGGCTTGCTCCAAAGCCCTTCACCATGACACTTAGGTTCTGGTCATGTGTCAACCCCAGTTTTCATGATTTACGGCAGCTTGTACCAAAATCTGGTGCAAGCTCAATAAAATAGCCCCCAGAATTGCTACAATTTAGACCTGAAAAAGTCGGTCCAACCTGAAGCAATTGCTGCATGGGATAGAATCTCCCATTAGATCGCTGTAAGCCCCATGTACCATATTGTTGGTGCATCCAGGGCTTGTGGTGATCTAAGCCTTTGAAAATCATGCCCATTTATGGTGATAGCAGATAAGGCTACTGGGCCCACATAGTCTGCTTATTTTTGTTAACCTTCATTTTTTTGCAGCAGACCCTACCTGATCTATTGTAATCTCTCCCCTCTTCCTTATCCCTACAATTCTTTTGTGCCTGTCCCAGGCATTTTTTAATCTCATCACTGTTTTAACCCATACCATTTCCACTGCAAAGCTATTCCAGGTATCCACCACCCTTTCTGTGAAGAAGCACTTCTTCACATCCTTCCTGAACTTACCCCCAGCTTCATATCATGCCTCCTTGTTCTAGAGTTTTTTTCTCTGAAATATACTCCCCAGTGCTTTATTTACCCCATGAGGTATTTAAAGGTTTCTGTTATATTCCACCTCTCCCTCATCTCCTCCATGGAGTACATATTTAGCTCCTTTAGCCTCTCCTCATAGGGCTTTTGATGAAAACCCTGCACCATTTTGGTAGTCCTCCTCTGGACTGCCTCCACTCTGTCTATGTCCTTCCTGAGATGTGGTCTCCAGAACTGGACACAGTACTCAAGGTGGGGTCTTACCAGTGATCTATATAGGGGCAGCACCACCTCCCTCTTCCTGCTGGTGATACCCCGTCCTATGCACCCCATTATCCCACTAGCCCTTCTGACTGCCTTGTCACACTGCCTGGCCATCTTTAGGTCATCCGATACGATTGCCCCCAAGTCTCTTTCCTGCTCAGTCTTTGTCAGTATCACTCCACCCAAACATTTTGTACCTGGTTCCCAGGTTTCTAATGCCCAAGAGCATTATTTTACACTTTTTTGCATTAAACCCCAGCTGCCATACCCTTGACCACTCTTCCAGTCTTGTTAGATCGCTGCCCATCCTTTTCACCCCTGGAGTGTCCACTCTATTGCAGATCTTGGTGTCATTTACAATGAGGCAGATCTTCCTTTCTAATTCCTCCTCTGTCACTTACAAAGAGTATCCTATTGTCAGGGTGCCATGATTAGGGTGCAAGGGATCTGGGTGCCCAGGACTTCTGGGCATGGTTCACTTCATTGCTTCCAAACCGATATACTAGGGCTGGAGGTGATTATATTTTTTTTTACGGGGGTGCAGGGGATGCAGTCCCCCTATAAGGGGAGGTATGGGGTGAAGCCCACCACTTAAACCACATGGAAACCAGTGGTGTGGTCAGTAGCAAAGTGCTACTGCCTTGTGACCTTAGTCCATGTGACATAATCCCACACCCTAAAGGATGTCACAGTTCTTAACTGTGCACTGCCATTGGTGAACCGTTATAAAGACACTGAAAAGGACCTGTCCCAACACTGATCACTGAGGTATCCTGCTGGTCACCCTCCTTTCCTGTGAGTGAACTCCATTTACCACTACCCTCTGTGTCCTAACCACTAACTAGTTTCTTATCCAGGTTGCCATCTTTTTGCCTACCCCCAAGTTAACCAACTTGCATACCAGTCTCCTATGTGGAACAGTACTGAAAGGCTTGCTGAAGCCCACGTAGGCCATGTACAACGCTCTTCCATGATCCAACTCCTTGGTCACCCAGTCAAAGAAATCTATCAGATTTGTCTGGCACTACCTTACCTCTATGAAACCATGCAGCCTTGGGTCCTTTAATTAATTGGATACAAGATATTCCACAATCATTCCTTTTAATAGTGTTTCCATTAATTTACCCACCACTGATGTTGGGGCTGACAGACCTATAATTGCCTGCCTCTTCCTTGCTACCTCTTTTATGAAGTGGGACTACATTTACTGTTCTTGAAAAGAGTCTAGATAAGGAAGATGGTACTGTAGGCACTAGTAAACTGAGTAGGTGGATAAGATTTGTTTAAAAAACTTAAAACAAAAAGACTTCTCACATCTCTAATCCAGAGTAGCTGACTGATGCTTTTTGGGTTACTAGGCAGGAGCAGGACAGATCTTTTTCTGTCCATAGGATTTTATGCTTCTATGAATGTTCAGCATTTTGTTTGAATGTTCTATCTTGTGAATTTCATATGTTGATTGCATGTAGCTTGGTAGCATTAACAGTTGCTGTTAGGAGATTAGTTTTTAAAGTAGCTGTCACCATTGTTTTATTTGGATTTTATCATTACTTTTGCTAAAATACTTATTCATTTTGCCTCTGCTTCCTCTAAAATAGGAGTGCTGAGCTAAACCTTGTTATTACTGTAAGGGAAGTCTAGTAGATGGTGATATTTTAAAACTCAAAAACATACGGAGAATTGAGGTAGGGGCTCCATAAATTCAACACTGGGAACACTATCTTGCCTTTTATCACTCAGAGAAAATCTAGAATACATAGAAATAGAAATACAGAAATATAGACTTTGACGGCAGATAAGGACCGCTTGGCCCAACTAGTCAGCCCATTTCTCTACCTAGAGGATAAGCTGCAGATCCTATTTAACCAACAGCCTATTTCTTCCTACCTCCCACAAAAATTGCCTTATGTCTGTGCCATGCATTCTTGAATTCTCCCACAGTTTTAGACCCCACAACCTCCTCAGGAAGGCTGTTCCAAGTGTCCACCACCCTCTCTGTGAAAAAATACTTCCTCACATTGCCCCTGAGCCATCCCGCCCTCTATCTTCATATTGTCTCCCCTTGTTCTTGCACATCTCTTTTTCTGAAAGATCCTACCCTCTTGGACTTCATTGATTCCACTGAGGTATTTAAACATTTCTATCATGTCTCCCTCTCCCTCCTTTCCTCAAGGGTATACATATTAAGCTCCTTTAGCCTCTCCTCATATGGCTTCTCTTGCAGACCCTGCACCATTTTAGTTGCCCTCCTCTGAACTGCCTCCATCCTGTCTATGTCTCTGCAGAGACGGGTCTCCAGAACTGGACACAGTACTCCAGATGGGGTCTCACCAACTGTCTGTACAGGAGGATAACAACTTCCTGTTTTCTGCTGGTGATGCCTCTCCCTATACATCCCAGTATCCCCCCAGCTCTCTCTACCACCTTCTCACATTGCTTGCCAACCTTAAGGTCATCTGATATGATTACCCCCTTTTCCATTTTTGTTGTTGCTACTATGCCTTCCCCTGGGTTTTTGTTTCCCAGGTACATTACTTTGCACTTCTTTGCATTAAATACATTTTGAAAGAAATGATTTTGACAAAGTGGTACAGATTCAGTGGACCAGTCTGTCCTGCTCTTCTAGAGATGAACATCCTGACCAAGGTTTGATAGCCCTATTAAATGTTCACTCTTATGATCATCCCAGTTTGTCATAATCCACAATTAGAGATGTTGTGAAGTTTTAATTTGCAAGCAAATTTCAGGAGAAATTACCAAAATTGCCTTCACAGATTAGTGCTTGAATTTTTGCCATATACTTGGAAATTTGCCATTATAAACTTTGCCTGGCAATTTCACCTGTGAATTCACCTTTAGGGTACATTTGGGTGATGTTTCTCAGAATTACACCACTGGTAATGAAAACAAAAGTGCCTCAAGGTCACTTAGAAGCGCTTCTGCAGCTCACATGGCACATCTCTATACACAGAGTTTACTTCACTTTGGTTTTGCAGTGAGTTAGTCAGTGGAGGGAATAGGAGACCAATAACTGTCAGAGCTACATAGAGAGATATAAATCCTCATTTTTTAGTTTACATTAATTTTTTTTTATTAATTTCTCATTTTCATTTAATTCTTTGACTTGTTAGGAGTGGTTTAGATTTTGCTTCTGCAAGAGGCAGCAGGAAGAGTGATCCAGTAGCCTTCCCCAAGAATGCTGTAGCAGTCCCCAGTTCTGCACCAGTAGCAGCCTTCCCCCCCAGGAACAGCATGACACGCAGCTTGTAGTAGCAGTGCCACCAGCACCCACTAACCCTGTTTCCATACCTGCAACACCTGCCCCTATGCTAACTGTGGTTCTGCCACCACCTGAACCCCCAAGAGGAAGATGAGACCTTCCCAGCCAGTCTGTCTCATCCACTCTACAGCAGCATAAGTCCCTCTTCAGAGTGCCTGCCACATTACCATGTGGCACAACTTCTGCAACCAGTATATCCACAGCCACTTGAAGGAGAGCAGTGTGGGCTATAGCTGCCCTCAGTGTCAAAAGTCTTTTATATCAATAAACTACTCTAAGCACTTTTTGAATGCCAGTCTGATGGAGAACTTCAGCATCCAGAAAGTCTATCCCTCTGGAGAATCTGTTTCAATCTGTTTCAATTCATAGGATCCTAGCACCATTTCTAGCTCTGTATATGACTAAATTATACCTGCATTGGGAAGAAATTAACAGGCCACTCCAGTACTTTGCATGGAAAAAAGATAAAGTCTGTTCTTCACTCAGTCTCAGCTAGCCATTACTCGGATCCCAACACAACTCACCCAAGCTTTCTTGACAGGAAATAACACTGTTGTGGAGGAGTCAGAAAATCACTTGCTTTTCCCTAACTATGGTGAGCGGTTCACACAACTCCTAAGAATACTGATTATGGAACCATTCAACACCTGGCTCAACTACTGGGAAATTGGTGTTGAAGAAAAAGGTGTCTGTTATCTAGACATAACAACTGCAGAAAGTGAATGGAAAGGTTAGCAGTTGTTAAATTGGAAATGTTGAGATGGAGGAAATCTTACATCTGGTTTCCTAGGTGGTAGAACTCTCCTATAGTAATAGTATAGTGAAGACGGGTTAGAACTGGGCACGCTGTACTTCTTTTATAAAAAGTGCACACAGTTGGTGTTTTCTTTGACTATGTGCAAGGGCAACTGTCTTTGATAAGTTTTGTACTGTTCCTCTTGTTGCTGCCTCCCCCAGCACCCACAAGTATTAATGTCACACAGATGTGGCAGAGAACAATTTGGCCACATTAACGTCCCCACCACTCATGCCAACTACTCTTTTACTACTATAACTGTCCCAGCAGCAGCAGACAATACCTCCCTTGAGGGATTAGCAGTGTGATCTGAAAAATAAGAAATAAAAAAAAAGTGTTTACTGAGCTAATGGCTAGTAAACACACACCAAAAATGTTTTTTTTTTTTTGGATGGTTGTTACCAAGACAGGGGTTAGCACTGGTAAACAAGTCTTTCATGAGGTTACATTAAGAAGCTTCTGCAGGTTATATGGTACAAAGTGAGACAGATTCATTATCAGTTTTGTGTGGTTAGCCAGTCAGTGGAGAAGAGCAGAAGCCTGATAGCTTTCATATGAATTTCACCATTTTCTCAGCAATTTTTTTTCTTTTCCATTAACCATCAATTCTCTGTTTGTATTAGTAAATTAGTTGTATTTTCTGATCTTTCTTTTAATTTTTAAGTTAAGATCCATCAGTAGTTTATTGTAAATAAATATTTCTTTGAAAGATTAAAGAGAATTATAATTTATTTTAACATGACCGTAACTGTGAAGGAAGGAGAAGACTCTGTCACTTTATCTTGGATGAGGTGGATGGATTGTAGTGATGCAAGTAAATGTATATTTCTTTAAATGATTATGAAAAATTATAATTTATTTTAATGTGACCATGACTTTTAACATGACTGTGACTGTGACCATGTGTATGACATGATCATAGATGTGAGGACAGAGGATATGTTCCATTAAGGTACAGCTTCCCCTATCACCATCTACCTTCATTACCTTCTGGGACAGTAGAGAGATGGCAAGGGGTGTTTTGGGGGAGGATTTATGCACTGTGAGTCTGCAACAATGGTCAACACATTTAAATGTATACTGCTTTACATGATTTCTTAAAATTAAATTTATTTTAATGTGACTGTGACTAAGTTTTAACATGATCATGAAGGAAGGTGTAAGGTGGAGAGCCTGTGCCACCTCATTTTAGATAAAATAGATGTGTTAATTGATGCAAGTAACTGTATATTTTTTTTAAATGATTATGGAAAATTATAATTTATTTTAATTTGCCAATGACTTTTAATGTGGCCGTGACTGTGACCACGTGTAAGAAATAAGCACAGAGCATGTGTTCCGTTTAGGTACAGCTTCCTGTATAACCATCTGCCTCCATTACCTGCTAGGGCAGTAGAGGGGTGGCAATGGGTATTTAAGGGGATTATTTATGCACTGCAACAGTGGGTGATTCAAAACATGTAAATGTAATTTCTTCAAATGATTTCATAAAATTAAATGTATTTTAACATGGTCGTGACCATGACCATAGCTGTGAAGGATGGTAGAGAGGCTCTGCCATCTAATTTTAGACACAATGGGCCCAGTTTATGAATGGGTTGAATCTGCAGCAAGTCCCTGGTGTGCCGAACATATGGCACAGGGGGCTTGTGGTAGATATTTGGCACCAATCACAATTCTGGATCGGATGCCCAGACACGACAAGTTAGACCAGATCCCCCATGATCTAACTTTGCATTCAAGGAGATCTGTTTTATGGGGCTTGCACCAAGCCTTTGGTGAAAGCTGTCGTAAACTGTGAAAAAGGTTGCAAATGTGCCAGCCCTTCTTGAATTGGGCTGCGTTGTGTCAAAGTGTTTTGGTACAGCTGTACCAAACATTGCGGATGATGCAGAGCTTGGTGCAAGCCCTGCGTTATGCTTTGGAATTGAGTGCAATAACTGCATGACAGCTAACGCAACTAAATGTTTGTTTTTTTAAATTATTATGGGAAATGATAATGTATTTTAATATGACCATGGCTCTGACCATTAAGGAAAGAAGAGACTCCCAAATAAGTAAAAAAAAATGTATATTCCAAACAAATATCAACCATACAAGACTGTTCACCACCCTAACTGAGCAAAATATTTCATTTAAACACAGACACTGTGCTATAGAAATAAAATGACAAATCACAGAGTGCAGACTTCTAGAGTTGATCAAGAAGACGCAAGACAGGAGTACTTATAAGGAAGTTACTGCAAGTGTTACAGTAAAACTGTAACCTCAATAACTAAAGAAAAACCTACAGTCAATGTAGTAGCACCAGACTGACAAAAAACAGTTTATTAAAACACACAGAACTGTTCTACAGAAATAAAATAAATCATAGAAAACAGGAAAAATAATTAAGAAGAAATCCTAAGGATAGCAACACTAATGCTCACACAGGTCTACCTTGCTTACTGCTAGCTAAAACAGCCCCCTGCCCCACATAACACTACTTTACTACACAAAACAAAACCACTACTTTAAAGTAAATAAATCTTAAAAACAGCCAAAACAAACTGCTAATCTACAGCAGTTGAATAAGACACTTCAGACACTTTTAGGAGTGATTTTGTTCAAAACACTTAGGACCTGATTCTCAAACTACCCTAAGATCACTGCATGATGTGGCAATCTAAGGCTGTGGAAAATGCGGGTGTGACAAGGACCCTGCACCTGATTCTTAATTGGGTAGGGCCCCAGTCACAAAGTCTCGCAGCTTGCAGCAACCATGGTAGTACGCACAACAGACGGCACATCTGCATGATGTGCTGTGTGCCAGGCCCTGGTGGCTGGCAGATCCCCTGCCTCATTCTGCTGGTAATTTATATTAGTTTTTTTAAACTATATACTAGGTGATATAGGGTTCCCCCACCCTGATCTGCCTGTAATATGCATTATAATTTATATAATTCTAGCATCCTTCCCACCTGGATTTACCTGTACTATACTGTATTAATTTTAAACAATATCCCTTGTGATCTAACAGATCCTTCCCCACCCCAGTCCCCCATTATGTCCAATACTTCATCCCTGGTGGTCTAGGGGACCTCCACCCCTCACCCGCAGTGCTCCACCACCCCGCTCCACTCTATCCTGAAACTGAGCCAGCGACTGGCACAGCCCACCCCTCACCACCAAAGCCAGTCACCAACTAAGTAACATAGTAACTGATGGCAGATAAGGACCACTAGGCCCACCCAGTCTTCCCATAATCCCTGCCTGCATTAGTGGCTGTTGACCCTGCTTGGTCATTGGCTTTCACCTTTCTTTCCCACCACTAGGCTTCCCTTATGCCTATCCAATGCATGCTTGAAGCCTCCCACTGTGCTAGCTCCTACCACCTCTTGTGGTAGGTTATTCCAAGCATCCACCACCCTTTCTGATAAGAAAAATTTCCTTGCATTCCTCCTTATCCTACCCCCTTCCAATCTCATATCATGCCCCCTCATCCTTGGACATCTTCTATACTAAAAGATGTCACCCACCTGGACGTTGTTCAAACCCTTAAGATACTTAAAGGTTTACATAGATACATAGATACATAGACAGTGTCAGCAGATAAGGGCCTAAGGCCCACCCAGTCTGCCCATTTGAGCTTGTAAGTTCACTTCATGTTTTCCTAGAAGTCCGTTGCCCCTTACCCCTGACCTCCAGAATTCCTTTATGTCTATCCCATGCATTCTTAAATCCCGTGATTGTTTCAGCCCCCACCACTTCCTCTGGCAGGGTGTTCCACTTGTCTACCACCCATTCTGTGAAGAAATTCTTCCTCACGTTTCCTCTGAATTGTCCTCCCTTCAACTTCATCCCATGCCCTCTAGTCCTGGAATATCTTTTTCGCTTAAAAATGGTGTATTCCTGCACCCTGTTCCTCCCTGTAAGATATTTGTATGTCTCTATCATATCCCCTCTCTCCTTCCTCTTCTCCAGGGAGTACATATTCAAGTCCTTCAACCTGGCCTCATAAGAGTTATGATGCAATCCATCTACCAGCTTTGTTGCCCTCCTCTGAACCTTCTCTACCCTGTCTGTGTCCTTACGTAGGTAAGATCTCCAGAACTGTACACTGTACTCCAGGTGGGGCCTCACTAGTGTCTTGTATAGTGGAATTATGACATCCCTTTTCCTGCTGGTGAAGCCCCTGCCTAAGCATCCCAGCGTCCTATTTGCTTTACCTGCTACCCTGTAGCACTGTTTCCCTACCTTGAGGTCATCAGAGATGATAACCCCAAGATCCTTTTCCTGCTTGGTACATGCTATATCCTCACCCCCCCCCCAACTGATGTATTATGCCAGGTTTTTGTGCCCCATATGCATTATCTTGCACTTCTTTGCATTGAATTTCAACTGCCAAATTCCTGACCATTCTTCAAGTTTCTGCAGGTCCCTTCTCATTCTGTCTACACCCTCTGGTGTGTCTACTGTGTTACAGAGCTTTGTGTCATCAGTGAACAGGAAAATTCTGCCATCTAGGTACTGCGCAATGTCACTGATGAAGATGTTGAATAGGACTGGTCCCAGCACTGATCCCTATGGTACCCCACTAGTCACTCTTCCCTCTGTGGAGTAAAAGCCATTTACCACAACCCTCTGTGTTTTGCCACCCATCCAGCCAGTTACCTACCCACTGCACTACTGTCCAGCCCACACCCATATTCCCCAGTTTGTGTAATAGCCTTCTATGTGGCACAGTGTCAAAGGCCTTGCTGAAGACCAGATAGGCCATGTCCACTGCTCTCCCCTGATCCACCTCCCTAGCCACCCAGTCGAAAAATTCAACCAGGCTGCTCTGACATGACCTCCCCCTGGGGAAACCATGCTGCCTTGGGTCCTGTAGTCCATTGACAACCAGATGTTCCACCAATCTCTCCTTCAGTAGTGCTTCCATGATCTTCCCCACTACCGAGGTGAGGCTGGCTGGTCTGTAGTTTCCTGCTTCCTCTTTGTTCCCACTTTTGTATAAGGGGACCATATCTGCTGTCCTCCAGTCCTTGCGTACCTCCCCTATTTCCAGTGATTGGCTAAACAGGATTGCCAGATGTTCAGCCACCACCTCTCTTAGTTGTTTAAGGACCCTGGGGTGCATCCCTTCTGGCCCCATTGCTTTATCAACTCTTATTCCTTCAAGTTCCTTCAGGACCCTTTCTCATGTAAAGGGACTTGTGTCCATTTTTGCACCATTCCCACCCATTGTACTCCCTTCAGGCCCATTGCCCTCCTCCTCTTCCTCAGTAAAGACAGTGCAGAAATACCTGTTCAATATGTCAGCTTTACTGTTGTCATCCTCCACACGGCCCCCATCCTCCCCTTCAGTCTCACTGTCCCTCCCTTTGCCTTTCTTTTTTCACTTATGTACCTGTAAAAATGTTATCATTTTTCAATCATGTCTCCCCACTCTAGCTTCTCCTCCAGTGTATACACATTGAGGTCCTTCAGTCTCTCCTCATATGTCTTCTGGTGCAAGCCTCTTACCATCTTAGTTGCCCTTCTCTGGACCGCCTCTGCCCTATCCACATCTTTGCAAAGATGTGGCCTCCAGAACTGTGCTCCATACTCCAGATGAGGCCTCACCAGTGTTTTGTACAGTGGCATCACCACCTCTCCTCTGTTGTATACTGTACATGCTCAGTGATTGACAGCTCACTCACTGAGTGCGTACAGCATACAGTACATGCTCACTGAGTGCTCAGTCGGTGGCTGTCTGTGGTGGTGAAAGGTTGGGCTGTACCAGTTGCTGGCTCAGTTTTTGGGATGGGGGAGTGGGGTGCAGGCAGATCAGGGTGGGGGGATCTGCTGGATCAACAGGGATATTGTTTAATATTAATACAGTACATTACAGGCACATCGGGGTGGGAGGGGGGATCCGCTAGATCACCAGGGATATGTAAGGAATAAGACATGACACAGTGTGGTTTATGGGCAGATAAAAGCATGCCCCAGGTGCATAATGAAACACAAGGCACTTGTGCAAGCTCCTTGTGCCTTTAGCACCGGGGAAGTGCTCTTATCAGCCCATAAACCACACCTCGGAGTGTCTTATTCCACTTAATGATTAAAAGAAGTTCCCTAAGCATAAGTGTTAAAATTTAGGTTAAAGTAGAAAAATGATATAAAGTAGTCCTTGCATTTGGTGTTAGTGTCTGTCTGCCTCATCTCCTCCCCCACACACGCATTCCGTTCTTCCACTCCCCACCTCATTACTTTTTTTTTACAGCTTTCTTTTAGGCTTTTTTTATCATCCTGTGTTGTGTGGCAGATGCATGTAGCTAGGGAGTGGCTGGTATGACTGGTATTGAGAGTGTCAGTCAATCATCTTACATTCAAGCTCCAGCTTCTAGACACACTCACAAAGAAAGATTGCCTATTTTGGTTTATTCATCTTTTTTCTGTGTTGAGTTTTTGTTCTTTCCTTACTAGGTAGTAAAACCACAGAGTGCTTCGTGTGTTTCCCAGCTTGCTGCCTGTATCGGGAGCAAGCATGTCCCTTAGCAGCCACCGTAGACAGGTTTTCTCCATTGCGTGTCTTTCAAATTATATTGCTCTAAACAACGAGAAATGACTTTTTATTTGATGTGAGGGCAGTACTTTTAAATAACTGCAATAGTACTGCCAGCAAGTCAGGAGTGGGGGAGGGGGGAAGGGGAGGGGATGCGGGAGCCGAGTTTCATTTCATGGCAGCATGCAGTGATGCTCAGTGAATCTGAGCTGCTGAGGAGTGTATTGCACAAGTTCAAACCCACATTCTATCTGGGCATCAGTTGTTCGATTACAGTCAGAATTTTGAGACACCACCACAGGTCAGAATTTATTTTTAATCTGATTTGGTCTGAACTGATTTGGGAACTGGTCTGTTCACTTAAATACAGTAAGTGACAGATAGTGAGTGTGTGTATGTGGAAGGGGGAGTGTTCTCCAGCTACAGCAGCCAGCTCCTTGGGAACGGTTTGTGAGTAAAACAAAATACTGAAAGGAGTGAAAGTTTCCGGCTTGCATGGGGAAGGAGAGTTTGCATACACTGACCGACTTTCCTCCAGTTTCACTGCTGGTGCCACTGCGCCCCCACTGCAGCTATACCACGTGTTACTCATAATGGGAGGCTGTCATGAATTGGCTTAAGGTTGGCACACTGATATACTGTTGTTAGATGGCTAGCCTGGCAGAATTAGTACAGGTTGCAAAATTATGGCTCTAAAAGAACACAGCTGGAAAAAGGCTTTCAGCCACTCAGCATTTTGGAAAATGTATTCCCATTGTATCATGTTTAGTAAGCAATAACACATGATGAGGTGTGGGTTATGTGCTGATAAGAGCACGCCTAGGGGTGTGCTAAGGCACGAGGCGCTTGCGCCTACAGTACAGTAGCAGAAAAGGTCAGAGCCAAAAGGCTGGCCTTCAGAAAATATAAGGGAACACAGCGGGATGAAGATAGGGAGGCATACCAAACTGCCCTAAGGGAAGCAGGTAAGGCAGTAAGGCAGGCAAGTCCCAAACTGAGGAAACACTAGCACGGACAGTAAAAGAAGGTGACAAGACTTTCTATAGATACATTAGTGAAAGGAGAAAGTCCAGAGGGGTATTGCTAAGCTTAATGGAGAAAAGGGAGCATGTGAGGAGGAGGACCCTGTAAAGGCATCTATCCTAAATAGATACTTTTGCTCAGTATTTACTGAAGAGAAGGTAGGCAGGGCCCACAGCTCAGCATCATGGACACAGCGGGAGGGAGGTGAGCACTACTCCCTCACAAAAGAAAGGGTCCTACAAGAGCTTGCTAAGCTCAGGGTGGATAAGGCAATGGGACCTGATGGCATACATCCCAGGTACCTTAAGGAGCTAAAGGAGGAACTAGCAGAGCCTTTAGCAGAATTGTTTAGTGAGTCTCTGAGCACAGGAGAGGTCCCAGAAGACTGGAGAAGGGCTCATGTGATCCCTCCACAAGAGTGGTAGCAGGGAGGAGGCGGGGAACTACAGACCGGTCAGTCTTACCTCAGTAGTGGGCAAGATTATGGAGGCACTCTTAAGGAAGGATAGTGCAACACCTGGAATCCATAGGGCACAGGATCCAAGACAGCATGGGTTTACAAGGAAGGTCCTGTCAAACTAATCTCATAGATTTCTTTGACTGGGTAACCAGAGTGGTGGACCAAGGGAGCAGTTGATGTCGCCACTCGACTTCGGCAAAGCTTTTTGACACTGTTCCACTATAGAAGATTGATAAATAAGCTAGGTAGGCCTGGGTGGCTGAAGTTGGTCAACTGGGTGGCAAACTGGTTGACTGGCAGAAAACAGAGAGTGGTGGTAAATGGTATACAGTCAGAAGAGATGCAAGTCACAAGTGGGTACTCAGGGATCAGTCCTGGGGCCAGTCCTATTCAACATCTTCATTAGTGACCTCAGATGGACTAGAGGGTAAGGCTTGTCTGTTTGCAGATGACACCAAGATCTGCAACAGAGTAGATGATCCAGATGGGGTGGGCAGAATGAGAAGAGATCTGGATAAACTAGCAGAATGGTCAGAAGAGTGGCAACTGGGATTTAATGCAAAGAAGTGCAAAATCATGCACATAGGGAAGAGAAACCCTGAAGCCACTTATAGGCTGGGAGGGGAGCAGTCACAAAGGAAGAAAGAGACTTGGGTATCATCATCACCGATGACCTGAAATCATCCAAACAGACCTCTAAAGCAGTAGGTAAGGCTAGGGGGGTGTTAGGGTGTATTAGTAGGGGTATCACAAGTCGTAAGAGGGAGGTAATAATCCCTCTGTACAAGACATTGGTTAGGCCCCATCTGGAGTACTGGCAGTATTGGAGGCCACACCTTCACAAGGACATTAACAAATTGAGGCAGTCCAGAGAAGGGCAACCAAAATGGTGCAGGGACTGCATCAGAAGACATATGAGGACAGATTAACGGAGCTCAATATGTATACCCTTGAGCAAAGGAGGGAGAGAGGTGATATGATCGAGACATTTAAACACCTTAAGGCATAAACAAGGTGAAAGAGTCTAACATGTTTAAATATAAGAAAAATAGCAGGACAAGAGGACACAGCATGATATTAGAGGAGGCCGATTAAGGGGAATGTGAGGAAATTCTTTTCACAGAAAGGGTGGTAGATGCATGGAATGGCTTACCACAAGAAGTGGTGGCTATGAATACAGTGCAGGGCTTCAAACAGGCATGGGATAGGCATAAGGGAGCAATACAAATGACTATGAATAGATAGGTCACTGACAGAGCAAAGGCCGATGGCACATTTATAAGGTAGAAAAAGAAATGGGCAGACTGGATGGGCCTTGCGGTCCTTATCTGCCGTCAACTTCTATGTTTCTATGTTTCTATGTTATTGCGCTTATAAAATGGGCAACTGTAAAGTGAATCAACATTTGTACTTTTGAAAGTTTTTTTTATTGGTATTTTAATAAATAATAGAAGAAGAGATTGTAGGGAAAAAAATAGTCCCTTTTTTTCCATGGTATTATTGCCATTAGGATAGTAATATGCTTACTTGTTTTAAATGAGTAGTTGAAGATTTTTAAATATATTATTTGTTATTGAATTGTAGAAGTACAGAAAGAAAGAAAATATTTTAAAATCATTAAAAATACTATTAAAAGAAAACCTGTCACTGACGGCAAGCGATCGTATTTAAACATACATTGCAAGTGTCAGCCTGTTTAAAAACAAATGAAAGAAATGAAGTGTTATGTTGTTTAACGAAGAAATGGTGCAGAGGTCCTGAAAATACTTAAATCATTAAAAATAGTTTGAAAAGAAAACCTGTCACTGACGGCAAAGGACGTATTTAGAGATAGATTGGTAGTGTCAGGTTCTTTAAAAGCACGAAGAAATGCAGTGTCATCCTGTTTGAAACGGAACGAAAGAAATGCTTCAGAGGTCCTGTCGCATCATGGGTTATAGCTGTCCAGGTATTTTTGACATGGATTTTGATTGAATAATTTTTGTTTTCAATTATATGACTAACAGCGTAGTCGTGAACTTACAGGAGACAGATCGTGGGAGTTTGTGCTGCAGGGTGACGGAATCTGTAGCTGTGCCAGTCGTCGGGTGGATGCTTCGTCTATGGGCGCTGTGACTTCGGACTGTGATTTTTGTTTAAACTTACTAAGTATTTTTTTAGTTAATTGTGGAAAATAGGTGGATTGGTGGAAGCTGTGATTGAGAGGTGCTGTGAAGGATTTCTGTGGTTCACTTTTAAGCAGGATGACACTTCCGGTTTATGTTTCAATAGCTGCTTTGCCACAGTGACAGGTTTTGTTTTCCTTTTTTATGATTGTGTTGTTTTGGTTGTTTCTGTAGCTTTCTTTTGTTTTTATGCTGTGCTACATTAGTGTGAAGTACGATACTGCGATTCAGTGTCGGTGAGGGAATACGCTTCCCCGCTGTGGCATCAGTGAGCTCACCAGTCAGCTGTTATTGTTTTCAGTTCGGCAGAGCTCACTGATTTTTTCTCATCGCGGTGTGTTGCTGGGTGGTAGTGCCGGTTAGCTACAATATCATCTGATAAGGACACGGCTCAGATGATGTTGTAGCCAATCAGTGAGTTGGGATTTCTTAGCCCATTTTATAAATATTAATACAGTACAGTAGGGACAGATTGGGGCAGGGTGAAGATGCTAGAATTATGTTAATAATAATGAACGTTACTGGTAGATCAGGGCAGGGGGGCCCTAGATAACCAGGTACAATATATAGTTTAATAATACTAATGTACATTAGGGGCAGATCAGGGTGGGAGAGGGACCACAGTGCATTGCCACACTGTGCCAAACTCTCCTAGATGAATATTTCTAAGTACCCTTAGACCAGTCCTGGCTGGCTAATGGTACTTAGAAATGTTCCCTCTGGGAGTTTTGTGAATCTGACATCCGGGGGTGTGCCAGCTTTCATCTGCCTTATGCCCCCATGTGCCACGCCACAGACCATTTACATAGAAACATAGAAGTTGACGGCAGATAAGGACCACAAGGCTCATCCAGTCCACCCATTTTTTCTGCCTCATGAATGTGCCATAGGCCATACTCTGTCAATGGCCTATTTATTTATATTCATCTGTACTGCTCCCTTATGCCTATCCCATGCCTGATTGAAGCCTTGCACTATATTCATATCTACCACTTCCTGAGGTAGGCATTTTGTGGTGCATGGGTGACACAAACCCGGTTTGGGGAAGGCAGTCTGCGGTTGACTCCGAGAACACAGAAAGCAGTGCTAATGGTTAAGAATGAGTGCTGGAAAATAAACATTCAAGCATAAGAAGAAAACCATCACTCCAGGCATCAATTCAGTGAATAAGTATTTTTTACTGTGCAATTACCATACTTACAAAGTCTGTTGTAAAAACTATAACATAGTTATAACGCAGAGGCTCCATACACAACCAGCCCCAGTGCTTCGAGGTATGATACCTCTTTGTCAGGGGGCATGGCTACCAATACCCCTCCATCATTTTTATACCCTAACTTACAGGTGTTGTCAATAAATCAAGAAATTACAGTTCAAATCAATTTCAGTAAAAACCACTAAAAACACACAATGTGTATCTACAGATTTCTACCCTGTCAGCTCACCAATTCTGCTATTGCCGAATTATCTGAAATAACTTTTTCTTGGGTTTCCATTATTATTTTACAATGAGAATTTCCAATTATTTGGGCATACAGAACTACTGACAGGGATGAAAACTGCCTAATAAGGAGTGTAAAGTGCTATAGAATATAAAAACATTTCTAAAGACAATAGCATACCTTAGTAACACAGGATTTCATATTTTATCATTAATCCCCATGTGTTTACAGTATTTAATTACAATTCATTATTATAGCAATTTTGTATATAACAATTTTTTAAGGGGATTTCCTAATACTAGACATCAACTAAAACCAGTCTATAGGAACAATAAAATAAATCTGACAGTATATACAGATCTACAATTTTCCCTCTTACAGTACAGTATACAAGCCTTTGTGAAATAAGAGCCATTTCACATGCCTCTATGTACAAGAAATATTCAATAAATGAAACGTTGCCACTCCATATAGTCATTGAAACCAGAGGATTTCAATGTTTTTAACTTGAAGAGCCACGTGGATTCTTTGCGGTCCAACAGGGCAGACCTATCCCCCCCGATCTAAAAGGAACATGATCAGTTCCTGAATAATGTACCTCATGATTTTTTTATATTTTCAACATCAGTTAACTGCTTCCCTACTGGGTGGCATAACTCTAATCTGTGTAGTGTTCTTGAATATATTTTTTTAGACATCTTATGATCTGTCCAATGTAAACCCTGCCACAAGGGTACCACAGAGCATAACTTACAAAACAAGTCTTACAAGTGATAAAGTGATTAATGCCAACCTCCCTAATTCATAAACTTGCTGGATTGAAGAATATGTTTCCTTGAACCGCATGCTTGCAGGTAATGCAATGTTTACATGGGAAAAAAACAATAGGTTTCCCATTCGGTCAATTGCTCTGCACTTTGTGCAATCCTTAAATTAGCTGTGTACATATAAACCTTTTAAACTTTTTCTCTTGTGGAAAGCGATCAAAGGTCCTGCATCTTGTACCTGTTTTACATCTCTGTCTGTACCCAACAGATTCCAGGAATCTGTTGCGTACAAACAGTGATTTGAGACTGGTACAAGATGCAGGATTTACATTGGACAGACCACAAGATGCCTAAAAGAACATATTCAAGAGCACTACAGAGCAATACACAGATTATACCTATCCCATCCAGTAGGTAAACATTTAACTACAGCTGAAAATATTAAAAAATCATGAGGTACATTATTCAGGAACTGATCAAGTATCCTTTAGATTGGAGTGGCTAGGTCTGCCCTGTTGGACCGCAAAGAATCCATGTGGATCTTCAAGTTAAAAACATTGAAACCCTCCAGTTTCAATGACTATATGGAGTGTCAACCTTTCATTCACTGAATATTTCTTGCATATAGTGGCATTTGAAATGGCTGTTATTAAACAAAGGCTTATATAAGAAGGAAAACTGTAGACCTGTATATACTGTCAAAGTCAGAGCATCGTTTACATAGATTGATTTGTGTTGATGGCTAGTATGATGAAATCCCCTTAAAACTGTTATATACAACATTGCTATAATAATGATTTGTAATTAAATAATATTTATTTATTTAAAAGTTGATAATCAGGAAAGGCACCAATGAGCGAGGGCTCATTTCCAGGTGTGACCCGGGGAATGGGAACACAGGGATTACCATAGCAATAAGGAAACACAATAAAATACAGATAAGCAACGCACAGGTCACGGTTACAAGATCCAAAATGATTAGAAACAAAACAGATTGCAGGGACAAAAAATAAAATAATAAAGCAAATTTATAAATACATCATGTGCATAGCAGAAATAATGTCGAGCCAAAGGTTACAGATTTAAGACACTGACAGTAGGTAAACATCCAGAAATTGGGAATTATAATATAAATAAAGGGAAACAAAACAACAGTTTAAAACAATAATTAAAGTGCCAGTTGTGCCGTGACACAAATTACAAAATAGAGACTTGCGACTAGTCACAGGAGCAAAGTTTATGGAATAAATACTGTGGACACAACAGAAAAGGTGGAGGATGGACTAGGAGTAGTTGATGACATTAGAGGATCAATCAGGTAATCAAGGGGGGTGTTTGGGGACACTGAGAGCAGTTGTGTGAGGAAGAAGTCTGAGAAGATGTTTGAGTGAAAGGGAGGAGGGGAGAAGTCAGAGATCAGAAGTGAGTTTATTCCAGAGGGAAGGGAAACAGAAGGAGAAAGCAGACTGACCAGATGCAGTGTTGGAGCAGGGGATGGAGAAGGTATGTGGGTCTCTATGGTGAAGGGAGTATTTTGAGGAGGCAGCTTGGGAGAGGCAGGTAGAGAGGTAGGAAGGGAGGGTGCCAAACCAGTACTTTGCAATGAAGGAGGGACAGTGAATCATTCTCCTGTGAGATAGAGGCACAAAGGACAGGGCGAAGTACAGCAGACAGTGGTGAGTGTGGGGGGAGGAGGGGGCAAATCTGCAGAAGGAATTCAAAAGCGTGTCCAGTTTTGCAAGTGATGAGTGAAAGGCTGTGCTGTACACCATGTTGGCATAATCAAAGACAGGAAGGATAATTTTGGATACCAAATCATGGCGGGTGGGAAGGGAGCTATCTTTATGTCAATATAGGACAACCAGTTTGGGGTGCAGTTTGGTGCAGCTGGAATCAACATGAGTGGAGAAGTCCAAGTGGCAGTCCAACCAAACCCCCAAGTATTTGAAGGCAGGTATGAACTCAAGAGGGGCAACATCCAGGGTAGTGAAGACAGGGGAAGATTGGTGAGTGGCCAGTTTTTGTCTGGTACCGAAAGTCATAGCTACCATTTTTTAGCATTTAATTTGCATTGGTTATTCTGCAACCAAGTCTGAATGGCATGCAGACCATAGAGCAAAACCCTGACCTTGATATCCCTCACAGTGACAATCTCAACAGGATTCAAGATTGTCACTGTGAGGAACCTGAGGGCAAAATTTCACCCTTTTACCAACTTTTGCCCCCTGATAGAAAACACACCGATGTCTGACAGGTGAAATTTTGCCTGTTGACATCGGCAATCTCACTATGCTGAACATTGACAACAGTGTTGTTGATCCGGCATAGATAAACTGTCTGAGCTCTATTGAAATCCTCTTGTAGAGTAGACTGTATGCTGATGGTAGAGGGCCCAGGGATGAATATGATAGTATCGTTAGCATACAAATGCATATCTGAAAATTTGCAGACTGTGGAGAGGTTGTTTATAAATAGGGAGAATAGGATGTGGCCAAAGATGGAGCCCTGGGAGACGCCAGAGAAGATAGGGAGCGGGATAAGAGAGCATCACCTATTTGAACTGATTGCTGTCTGTTGTAAAGATAGGAGCCGAACCAATTTACTGCGGGTTCAGCTAGGCCACTAGAATTAAGATGTTTGTAGAAGGGGTTGGGAAATGGAATGAAAGGCCTTCACCAAGTCTTTGAAAATGGCTGCTGTAATATGGCTTTGGTCCATAGTTGACAGAACTGAATCTGTTATTCACAGTAATGAGGAGGTGGTCAAGTGGTGTTTCCTGAAGCCAGCCTGCACTGGAGATAGAATATTTGCTGTGGCCATGAATTTGGACAACCAGGAGTGAATAATGGATTCTTGAAGTTTCGAGGGAGAGGGGAGGAGGGAAATAGGCCTATAATTTCCAGGGGCAGAAGGATCACCTCCCTTGTGGAGAGGTATAACTTTGGCAGATTTTCAGACCTTAGGGACAGAGGAGGAGGAGAGAGAGAGAGAGAGAGAGAGAGGTTCGGAATGTGGGTGAGCGGGGCGGTTATAGCTGAGGCGGAGATGTGGAGAAGCCTGGGGTGAAGACCATCATGGCTAGATGTGGAAGGGTTTAGGGCAAAGAGGGCTGTGAAGACTTCAAGGTGGGAGAAAGGGGGTAAGTGGAAACTGTTAGGTTGGCCAGGAGCATCCAATTGGGCTGAAGGGGGTTCATGGTGTGAGGGAGTGTGATTGTCGGAAAGGACATAAGTGGCAAAGAAACTGTTGAAACTCTCTGTGACTGATACCGGGTCGGAAATTTGGGAGCAGTCAACTTTTAGAATAGGGGAGACATTTTGGGTAGGTGGGTTAAGGAGAGAGTGGAGGATTTTCCAGAAAGAAGTGGGAGAGTGTTGCACTTGCTGTATATGTTGCTGGAAGTAATTGGCCTTTGAGAGTCAAATGGCCTTAGTACAATTGTTTCTTAAAGCTTTGTAAGCTTGGAGGTCCATAAAAAAACCAAGGATTAATGATAAAATATGAAACCTGGTATTGCTAAGGTACACTGCTGTTTTTAGAAATGTTTCTATATTCTATAGCACTTTACACTCCTTATTAGGCAGTTTTCATCCCTGTCAACAGTTCTGCATGCCTGAATAATTGAAAATTCTCATTATAAAATAATAATGGAACCCCAAGAAAAAGGGGTTTCTGATAATTTGGCAATAGCAGAATTGGTGAGCTGACAGAGTAGAAATCTGTAGATACACATTGAGTGCTTTTAGTGGTATTTACTGAAATTGATTTGCACTGTAATGTCTTGATTTACTGACAACACCTGTAAGTTACGGTATAAAAATGAATGAGGGGTATAGGTAGCCATGCCCCCTAACAAAGAGATACCTTGAAGCACTGGGGCTGGTTGTGTGTGGCAGCCTCTGTGTTATCACTATGTTATAGTTTTACAACAGACTTTGTAAGTATGGCAAATGCACGTTAAAAAATATATATTCACTGAATCAATGCCTGGAGTGCTGGTTTTCTTCTTATACTAGTCTGTGGTTGATGCACTCTTCCTTTGTGAATTCCTCATTGTGCATCTTTTGGCGCAAGGGGGAATTTGTGCCATTCTTTGTGGCGCAAGTCCCTTGCACCCTGCTGGGAAATTTGAGAATCCGGCCCTCCATGTTTAAAGCACTTTTAACTCATTACTTCCTGGGTGGCCATTTTGTGTCAGGTAAATAATGGATAGTTCGGACTTCATATGGAGCTACTGAAGGTAATTAGTTAAAAGGTTTTTGGGCACAGGCCATCATGAACAGACTTAACTTTAACTCTCTTAATGGGCACTATGTAGCAAAATGCATGCAATACTGACATAACCACCATACACACATACCCTGCCCCAACAGGTGCAGAGTGCACGGATTCATGACTGCAAGCACTGCAGGGCACTCAGGGTCCATGCCCTGCCTCTGGTGCATAGCTGTGCAGTTCTGGATCAGGTTTGTGCAGGACTGGGGTGCATGAGGCATGTGGGCATCCAACTGGATGCCTGCCAAGGGTCCTGAAGTGTATCCCCTGTTTCACCTGTGCAGGGGATCTTGGGAAGTCTTGAACCCCCATTCTGAGGTACACTAGGAGTGAGTGCCCTAACTGGTTGCCCCCAGCCCTCAGTGTCAGCCCTGTGGGCTGGGGCAGCTGTGTGGCAAGGATACATGTACCACCACCATCAGGTGTCCTTAGGGGGGCATGTAACACTTATGGCAGGGTACTCCAGCCATAAATAGTGCCCCTCCATGCATGGTACACCAAGCCTTTGTGAATCACATGGAGAGTGGGCCATGCCCCCGACATGCCCCTAACCCACTCCTGGTGAAGAGTGGCATGATCGGCCAGGTGATTGTGTGCATAAGGTGCTTCCACACCTGTTGTGCATGCTGCTGGGTCTCCTCTAGACCCCCACTGCATGGCGTCAAAGGGTTATCTACGCACTGCATATATGTGGTGCATAGACTCGTGCATAGAGCCCATTAAGACTACATTGAATACAGCCTACGCATGACATATAGCTTATTTCAGTACCAAGTGATCCCAATCCCATGGGACCTTGCAAACGTTGCCTGTGGGCCCAACTTTGTGTGCAAAGTTACTAAATTTGCCATTTGTGTAGTTAACGCTCTAGCACAAATTTAGACTTCACATGGTGGATTATCTCTGCTAATTGTGAATTTTTGAATTAATCCACAAAGTGAAGTTAGCCAGTTTAGCATACCACTATCTACATTTTGGTTTCTAGAAATGCATTTGATGTTTTTGTGTTTAAGAGAAACCTGGCTGAAAGACTCCATGGTGTAATAATCCCCCTGGTGAAAGCTAGCCACCCTGAATTAGGGCACAGTTTCCAGTCAAAGTGGAGGTACTGCTGTGTTATTCAAAGCTGTTATAAACAACTCTAAATTGCCCTACTACTAGCTTGCTGTATCTGTTGACCATTTATGCTTTCTGTCCTGGGCGGCCATTTTGTGACAGGCTAAGCAATGGATGGATTGGACTTCATATGAAGCTACTGGAAGTAACTTTCCCCTCTCTTGCTTTAGTGATTGCCTTAATTTACAGACACCACAATAAAACTAATACTGTCTTGCTGAATTGGATAACTTTCAAACTAGTACTTGTCTTTGTTCAGCTGGACTACACATTTTATGTAATTTTAAATGTTTTATTGACATTCTGTCAGGTGTAAGATCTAGAGCATTCCTTACCCTGCTAGATCATTATGACCTGAAACCAGCTGTCAGTCTTCATACCCATCAGCACAGCCATGTTGTGGAGTTAGTTATTGTGCTCAGTGGAATAAAGTGACAGATTTTTTTTTTTTTATCTAGTTGTTTAACCAGGTATAGCACAAATTTGGAGGTGACATATGCAGTATTAGTCTTTCTGATCACTCCTTGGTTTACTTTAAATTATATCTTTCAGTAAAATTGTGTCAGAGGCATACCATTGCTTGTTATCCTTTTAAAAAGATACGTTGTGGTGCCTTGAATATACTGTAGGTCTCTTTGCTTTACAGGATATTACATAGTAATGTTGTATTGTGTGGCTTCTATGAGTCACAGTAGTTATGTGCTCTCAGTAAGAGACTGCTAGGTATTAATGTAGTTTAGAAAGAATAATGAAGATGGCAACTCAGTAAAGAGGCCCTAAAACAACTCCTATCTATGTGAGTTATTTTAAAGCATTAACACTTTACACTAGTTAAGGTTCTATTGTATAATTACACACCCTTGAGAGCTGTCAAAGACTGTTTTAACTTTCAGCGGTCTTGCAGTGCCCTTAAATATATAGGTATACAACTAATCAAAAATGTACAACATCTAGAACTTTTAAACTAGAAACCATAGACACAAGGCAATACAGAGGATCTTCTTAAATAGTCCAATTTATATTTGAGCTGTTTTCACAGATTAGACATAATTTAGCAAAACATTTCCTGGGAGTTCTTCACTACCTGTAGACCCTTCCACTCATGCCAGATCAAATCTATTTCCAGTTATGGAATAAGTTAATATCTCATTTTATTTGAGTGGCAGGCAGGCCTAGAATTTTGTTTTCCTTGCTACAGTTTCCCCACAAAAAGTAGGAGTCAACCTGGCTAATCTTAAACTGTATGCTTAGCCTGACCACCTCTGCCTAATCTGTCTTTGGACTACCAGGAGTACCCATGCTCACTGGAAGTCTGTAGAATTTGCCATGGCCTGTATGAGATAGAAAAGGTAGTGAATGTAAGACCAGTGGGTTAGCAACCATTTTTCCTTTTTATCACATACACAGTAGTTCCACTAAAGGTTTGACACAATCTTGGCAAGGAGCTATGACTCCATGATTTAACAGTTTGGGCTAGATCCCTACTAGATGATCCAGCCTGCCCTTTAAACAAAGTAGACTGGTTTCTTAGACATTGGTACAGATGCTGACAAACATATGTAAACCAATTTCTAGACAAACAGGGGGTGTTACCCTTCCAACAATTGCAAACTGTATATTAATTGGCATACACAGATCATGTCCATTACTTGCAGGTCTGCTAAAAACACAGCAACACAGAATCTGTAGGCAGAAAAGGACCAGTGGGCCCATCCAGTCTGCCCTATTTTTCCCTGCCTATTCTGAAACCTTGGACCCCACTGAGTCACTGGCATCCCTCCTGCCTCCCTTTTCTCTGCTTACTATGCCTATGTGCTTATCCCAGGCATACTTGAAGTAATCTAAGGAGGGGAGGAGTGGGAGGGGCAGCTACAAAATGAGGGTCTAGCTGCACAATTGAGCAGACTCAAAAGATCATAAGGCCTATTTCTGCTGGCATTATTGTATGTTCGTGTGTACCCTACTATTTTTACACCAATGACCTTCTCAGACAGGCTGTTCCAGGTGCCCATCACCTTTTCTGTGAAAAAGTATTTCCTCACATCCCTCTTAAAACTCCCCTACTCTAGCTGTCATTGCAAGCCCCTCTGTTCTGGTGCTTCTCCTCCTCTGAAAGAGACTCTCCACTTGCTCCTTGTTCACCCCGTGAGATATTTAAAGGTCTCAGTCATGTCTCTTCTCACTCTTCTCTGCTCCACGGAGTACATATTGAGATCCCACAGTCTTTCCTCGTATGGCTTCTTGTGCAACCCATGCACCATTTTGGCAGCCCTCTTCCAGCCTGCTTCCACTTTTCAAAGTCCTTACCAAATTGTGGCCTCCAGAACTGGACACAGTATTCTAGGAGGGGGTCACACTGGTGAGTTATACAGTGGCAACACTTCCTTCTCCTACTAGAAACCCCCCTCTCTATGCACCTTAGCATCCTACTAGCCTTGCCTACTGCCTTGTCACACTGCCCTGCCTCCTTGAGATCATCAGATATGATTACCCCCAGGTCCCTTTCTTGCTTGGTGACTGTCAGTACCTCTCCCCCATATTATACACAGCTCCTGGGTTTCCCCTCCCCAGGTGCATAGGAGGCAATATAATGCAGTGATTTAAGGCTCTGAGCTGCAAACCTGGAGACCTGGGTTTGAATCCCACAGCAAATCACTTAACTTCCTTGTGCTCCCAGGAAGCATCTGCAAGCAAGCTTTCAGAATAGTGTCTCTCTCCTGGTGAAAAAAAAACTAAAACAACTTTACACTTTTTGGCATTAAAACCCAGCTGCCACAACCTAGACCATAGGTGCCAGAAAGGGGGAGAAACTATGACCATGGCTCACAACTTCCTTAAGTGCTAGGGCCTGGTCCTATCAGTTTTTGCAATAATGGTAATGTACTCTATAACTAGAGATGACTGTGCCTTTAAAATGCAGCATGTGCAGTAAACAGTGAAACAGTGTTACTTAATGTACTAGTCACTTCCTTTGTGGCTTGCAGGGTGTCAGCAGAATTTTGGAAAGCTACTGCCTGTGTAGGGTTGAAGGGGGTGGGTTGGGGTCATGGTCTACTAAGTTAACATCCATTATAAAATGGCATACACCAATGGAGCTATCTGATTGGTTATTTATAGTGCAATATGGGACAATGTTGCACTATAAATAATTAGTCCAAGTAAAACAGCCTTAGTACAGAATCCGATGCTCCGTGATTCATTTTTTTTACATTCTAATTAGAATGTCACAGTTAGTTATGGTCGCCATTTTTTAGCTCGTTAACATTATTAACAGTAATACAGCCATACCCACAACTTTCTCTCATTTATTTTATTTACTTGTTTTGGTGTTCTGTTGTAATAGAGGGAGGGAGGGAGCAAGGGAAGGAGGAGCGAGCGAGCTGCTGGCAGCTGGTAAAAAAAGCGAGGGACGGAGAAGCGAGCGAGCCATTGGTGATTGCTGAACAAGATCAGATCAGGAAAAACAATTCTGTCTGTACAGCCGTCCTTTACATCGCGACACACACTTGTTCTCTTCCTTTACAGGTCCTGCCAGTTCTTACTCAAACACAGACACTACAGAGGTAAATTGAAATAAGTTGAGACAGCCGACAGCTTGCTTTAAAGTGTGAGCAAGCCAGTGGCAGCTGTTAAAAAAAAAATGGGGCTGAGAGGAGCGAGCAAGCCATTGCCGGCTGCTAAACAACGTCAATAGAAAAAAAAATATGCCATCTGTACAGCCACCCCTTACCTCACACACACTTGTTCTCCTCCTCTGATGACAGATCCTGACAGTTTTCATTCAAATGCAGAACCCGATGTACTGAGGTGAAGTAAGAAACAGCTGACAGCTCTTTTTAACAGTGCAATCTTTCTTTTTTAACTTCACCACTGCAGTGCAGCACCTGACTGAAAACCGACTACAAACTGAGAGGCGCTCTCTTGCAGCTCCCTCTTCCATCCATTAAAAAAAGGCTTCTACAACTACTATATTTAATGTGTAATCTAAACAACAAAGCAAACTGTGTGGGGTTGGGGTGGATGGCAGGAGTACTACAATACTACATATATGGAGACTCCATTGGTTCAAAAGACCACAAGGCAAAGCTGTAAATTAAAGGTGGAGGCACTACTTTAGGTTAAAATCACATATAAATTACAACTTTTTTCATGTTAAAATACTTATTCTAATAATGAAACCTTTATTAAAAAAATAGAAGGCCATTTTATAAGTGCAATAAGACACTCCGGGGTTGTGCATTACGGTGTGATAACCGCACTCCTGGGGGCAATCGGCAATCGGCCTTCGGCCTTGTGCCTAACTACGCCCCCTAGGAGTGCGGTTATCACACCGTAATGCACACCCCATCGTGTCTTATTGCTTACGTGGTCAAACCTCAGAAATGAAAATGAAGGGCCAGGCCTTCTGGGGGAGGGGCATCAAGACACTAGGCACAGGGAGATGCTATCAGTCAGTGAGGGGGAGTTACTTCACATTTCTTTTTTTTATTTTAACTTTTTCTTAACTAGGTAAGTGCAATGAGCCAAGGCCCTTTTTCATGAACAATCCAGAACCATATAAAATATAATCAAGGTGTTACATACTGCACATTTAAACAAAAATCAGTACAATACACACAATATATATAATAACATCACAAGTATAAACATATGCAAAATGCTAATATAATTTCATAAGAAACACTCACATTGTAATTAACTAAAAAAGTTTCTAAAGATGTTTTAAAACGTCATGTCCTATCCTCGTAATAATCCTGGTAGATTATTCCAACTTTTGCTGCACAAGTTTTAAACACAGACTCTCCCATTTTTGTTTTTGTGTTTGGGATAACTGATTTTTTTATCCTGTTTGAATGCAGTACCCTTTCATCTTTTTTAAGCTCATGAAGTGTATTAAGAGGGGAGTCTGATCTCTGCCATAGGACATTGTCTGTCAGCAATTTAAGTTGTATAAACAATTCAGTTTTGGCAGAAGCCAGCCAGTTTGCTGATATAACATGCAATGGTGTGCACTGTATGGAAGTTTTAATGCAAACCTACAGTCTCTGTGAAAAGTAGAAGTCAGTAGAGATAGATCAGTTTCTGCCAAGTCTGAGAAAAGAAATGAATTATAGTTCATAATGGATAGAAGTACACTTTTGGATACCACCAATCTGGCCTGTAAGGTCAAGACATTTTGTAACTTAAACAGAACCCTTAATTTTTGGTTGCTTTGCTTACTAATTAATTTAATATGATGGAAAAAAGTTAAACTCGAATCTAATAAAGTGCCCAAATATTTCAATTGGTTGACCTGTTCCAATGTACCTCCAAAGTTTTCCTTTATTTTAAGTGGGTTACATTTAACAAGTCTAGACCTTGAACCAAGCAACATACTTTTAGGCTTTTTTTTTTTGCAATTTAACAGCAGATGTTGTCTTTTTAACCAGTGATCAAGTACAAGGAAATCATCGTTTAATGATTAATTTAGAACTTCCACTGAAGCTCAGCAACTGTAAAGTATTATATCATCCACGTACATTATTATTTTTGTATTCTTTATAAAAGAGGGTAACCTGTCAATAAACAAAGAAAATAGGAGATACCCCAGGATCAATCTCTGGGGCTCTCCCTCTTCCATTGTTTTACTACTAGACAAAATTCCACCACAGCTAATCCTCAAAGGGCACCCTGATGAAAAACTGTCAAACCATTCACAAGGAGAATCTACCAGTCCGATGCCCCCCCAGCCTCATGAGCAACAGGCAACGGTTTATTAAATCAAATACCTTAAACAGGTCCACAAACACAGCACCAGTGAGCATCCCCCCATCCATAGCCTCACTGATGTGGTTGGTGAACCTGGCCTAGGCTGTACCAGTACCATGGTACTTATGGAAGCCTTGCTGATCAGCAATCCAGAGGGCAGCAGAGTGTAGATACTCTGAAAGCTGTTCATTTGCAATTTTCTTCAGTCATTTCCCCAATGGTAGCAGCAGTGAGATAGGATGACAGTTGTCAATGTCCTTAAAACACCCACTTTTTAAAATCGGCTTACTTATAGTTTGCTTCCAAAAACTTGGAAACTGTTCAGTGGTCAGAAAAAGATTAAACATTTTTGTCGAGGGATGATATATGTGGATAGCAATTAGCTTTATAAGCCTTGGTTCAGGTCCATATGCACCAGAACTCTTCTTAACATATATCTGATTTAATAATCTAAGTACATGTTTTGGTTTTATGACGTGAACAATAATAAGAGTTTATTTTGACATTTGAATTGGAAAACACATAATTATTGTCAATAGGTCCAAAGTCCTTAGTGTATTTAGTTAAGTCAATAAACTTACTAAGAAAAATTTCACTAATTTCGTGAGCATTTGTTATTTCTTTACCATTGCTATAATATACCTCCATCTGCTGCTTGACTGTTGGATTCGTAAGAGACCTTATTGATGACCAACATTTCCTATGGTTTTTGTTCATTATTCTGTTGGTTTAAATGGTAGTCAGATTGGCTTTGTTTAAGTTTTATCTTACATTCATTTCTTAACCTCCGATAGTTGTTAAAGTCGGTATCACTATTTGTGTGCTTAAAAAGTTTTCACGCATTGTCTCTCAATTTCATTAAATGAAATAGGTTAGGGGTAATCCTCTTGTTAACAACTCCTCTGACTCTTCTTGTAATCTTAGGGAAATCCTTGTTTTATAGTTCCTGCAGGGCTGTGGAGAAAGAGTCTACTGCAGCATCTACCTAAGGGATAACTCTAAATAAAACCAGTCAATCTGGTTTAAGTCCCTTAACAACTCATCACTGATAACATTTGTAAATTTCTGATAGCTAATAAACCTTGGGGGTGGTGTTACTCTTTTGCATTTCTGGGTGCAGTAAATAACCAAATAACCAAATGGTCACTAACTGCATCTGGAAATGTGCCTGTAATTTTTACATGAGAGGGGTTGTTGGTAAGTGTCCAATTTGGGATAGTATGTTTTTACTCTGCATATTCATATCAGTGTGGGATGTTATTAGTTGACATAATCCAGCATTAGTAATTAGACTCAATTTCAGGATCACATTCAGGGTTTCAATGTACTGTATGTTAAAGTCACCCACCATCAATATATCACCACCTGATTTCAAGGAGCCAATAAATTGCAAAAAAAATATTTCAACACATTTAAATCCATTTTAGGAGGGCTTTACACTACACAAACCTTCAGCCTATAACACCTTCCCAAATTCAACTCAAGAAGAAACCACTCACAGTCAGTGCTTGGGTTGTAGTTAAAGCTCAAGACAGTGAGTTCTAGTTCTTCCTTGTAATAAACCAGGATCCCCCCCCCCCCTCCTTTTTGGTTTTCCATCTCGGTCCTTTCAAGATAACTTGTACCCTACCATGGCATACCACTTGCCACTTATAGTGGGTGTTAGTCATTTTTCTTTTAAGAAAAATATGCCTGGGTCATACTGGGCTACCCAGGCCTCAATCTCATGCTTTTCGGACACAATGCTGTGTATTTAAGTGAGCGAATCTAAGCCCACCTGACTGCCAAGCATGTTCGTGTAAGACATTGTTCTGAGATAAGGGGCTAGGGTTAGTCTCAATATCACCAGACAAAAGCAGTATTAGCAAATATAATCAAGAAAAAAATAAGAGTGTGGGTGAACCCAATCAACCGGGGGGGGGGGGGAGAATTTGCCCCTTACATCCTTGGCCCTACTACTTTTTAGACTTTTCTGCCACCTATGATCTTGACCACTCCTTTAGTTCCAAGATCCCTTTGCATTCTCTGCAACCCTTCTTGGGTATGCACCCTGTTGCAGTTTTCTTGTGTCATTCACAAAGAAGAACAACTTCCCCATCAGTTTCTTGGCAATGTCACTTATGAAGACATTGAAGAGGAACAGTCTCATTACTGATTCCTGTAGCACCTGCTAGTCACTCTCCCATCCCGTGAGTGTCTGCCATTTACCACTATCATCAGTCTGCTGTCCTTCAACCAGTTTGATACCCAGCTTACCACTTGCATCCCAACCCCCAGGATGCTTAGTTTCTTAACTAACCTCCTATGTGGCACTGTATTGCATACCTTACTAAAGTCAAAATAGGGCATATCCACTGCCCTTCCCTGACCCAACTCACTAGTCACTCAGAGAAATCCATGAGATTTGTTTGGCATGACCTCCCTTCTGTGAAACCATGCTGCTGGTGGTCCTTCAGCCCAGTAGCCTCCAGGTACTCCATCAGCCTCTGCTTCAGCAGGGCCTCCATTAATTTCCCCACCACTGTTGTAAGACTGACTTGCCTGCAGTTGCTAAGCTCCTCCCTGCTGCCGCTCTTGTGCAAAGGGACAACATCAGCACTCCTCCAGTCCTCTGGAACTAGACCTGTCTCCAATGAGGTACTAAATGGGGTTGCCAGAGGGGCATCTAGCACCATTATCAGTTCTTTTAGAATACTTTAGGGCTTCCAATCCCTTTTGGACTCTCTCCTCCAAATATGGACTTGTGTCCACTTCCCCTTCCCCATTGCCAGGTGATACATGTTGGCCCCCCCACTCTGAAGACTGAGCAGGAGTACCCATTTAAAATATTAGCTTTTTCCTGCTCTTCTGCATAGTTCCCTCACCCTACCCTCCTGATTCTCACTATCCCACCTTTTGCTTTCTTCTTTTCGCTGATATGCCTGAAGAACGTCTTATCCCCTTTTTGACCTTCTTGGTGATCCTCCCCTCTGTTTATGCCTTAGCTGCTCTCACCCTCCTTTCTTCCTCCCTCTGCTTTTCAAGATAGACCTCCCTGTTGACCTCCATTTTGGTCTCCTTGTACTTCCTAAAAGCTGTTTTTGTTTCTCCTTCACTGCCTTAGTTACCTCTTTTAAAAACCATAGAAGTTTCTCCCTCCTCCTTCCCTCACTTGATTCCTTCAAACATCATTCCATTCTCATAGCTATTCCTGCCATGATCTTTTTTTACTGGGACTCCACTCTTTCCCTGCTATCCCCCATTCTGAGATATTTACTAAGGCATTCTCCTATTTCTTAAAAATCTACCGTCTTAAGGTCCAGGACCTTCATCTTAGTGTGATTTGTTTTCTCTTGCTCAATCCATATACCAAACCACACTGTATGATAATTGCTTGTACCCAGGGGACTACCCACTGCAACATCTGCAGTGCTGTCTCTGTCTCTAAATATTAGGTCCAACTGCCCTGTCTCTAGTGGGTTTTGTAAGCTGCTGCCTGAGAAATGTCCCCTTTAGGGAGGTTAGGCTGACCCTGCTTCTTCTTGTAGCTGTGGCCAGAATGTTCCAGTCTACATCGAGCAAACTGAAATCTCCCTTAATCAATAATTCCACCTTGTTTACCATTCTGTGAATGGCCTCCCTCAAGCCTACCTAATGAGTCTAGGTCCATACGAACAATATCTACCTGACAGAATAGGGGATCTAGCAGACTTGATAATGGTCCATCTGAAAGGGGTGCTATAATGCCATTTGGAAGGCTAATTTATTTTTTAACATGAAATATTTTATTGTAGTTTTAGATGGGCTGATTTATGAGGAACCGTTAGCATATGATCATGAGTCAACATCCTCTGTGTTGGATAAATCAAATTCAGAACTTCGCATGTCCCACTCAATGCAGATTTGGTTAAAATGTGCACCCCCAGCATAAGAGATAATGATGGCACCTCAACTAAGAGACTTGTTTTGGAAATGCAATACAAGATGCTTTAAAATGCCTGCAGTACAGTTAAAATATATGGGTGACAGATCTGGGAGTTTCTGGTAATTGTGTGGTGACAGCTTGGCAGATCAGTACCGTATATTCTGGGATTGCCCCTCTATCCAACTATACTGGCAGGGGGTGGAAGAGGTGATCAAAAAGGTATTTGATGCCCCTTAGCAGGTGACCACTTCTCTGTGGCTGCTACTGGGTGTTTACTCACCTGGTAAAGGTGATTGTGTTGGTTGACATCCGTGGCACTCCAGACATTACATCATGGGTTTTAGCCCACCTGATAGGCTAGTAATGCACCAGTTCGAATCTTCCATAGCTGAAAATAAGGTTAGTAACACCACAATATGCTTTGAGCTAATTACACACATTAAGAAGACTCCTGAACATGGCCGGATGGACCCTTTTATTTACCTATTAATACAATTCTAATACTCGGTCATCTAGGTGGCTGATGAGAGACATTCTGGATGTCTTAGTGAGACCTTGCAATGCATTCCTGCTCCTGTCAATTGTTATGAAAGTACTCCTTGTCACTCTGATCACTCTGCAGGGAGGGCTGTAGAGTGCCACGAATGTCAACCAACACAATCACCTTTATCAGGTGAGTAAACACCCATTGTGTTGGGTTGACATCCATGGCACTCCAGACATTACATCATGGGTTGATAAGCAGCAGTACTGTACCCAAGGGTGGGACAGAGTGATCTAAGAGTGAGAGGAGGAGCTGGCAGCTGAGAGAACCTGAGTGGCAAAGGGAGTCTGTAACTTGTATAAGTAGTCCAACCAATAGTGTCTGGCAAAGGCATGGATGGAAGTCCAGGTTGCCACCTTGCAAATGTCCTCTGCAGACACATTAGCCCTTTCCACCCAAGAAGTGGACACTGCCCTGGTAGAATGAGCCTTAATACCTTCTGGGGGCATTAGGTTCTTTACCTTGTTTACCTCTTGAATGGTTCTCTTGAGCCAGCTGGCGATCATGGTTTTGGATGCTGCCCTGCCCTGTCGCCGCCGTTTTGACACAGTGAATAGTCTTTCAGGTTTGTGAATGGGTTGTGTTCTAGAGATGTATGTGGCTAGCATCCAAGTGATGGGGAAAAAACATGTCCCCCAGCTGTGAACTATTGAGGAATGTTGGCAGTTTAATGGGTTGTTACTTATGGAATGCAGAAGTGACCTTGGGCTGGAATGCCGGTACCATCCGTAGGTGTACCCCTTGTGGGGTAAATATGATGTAAGGCTCCTTGCAGGACAAAAACCCCAGTTTGCTGATCCTCTGAGCAGAGCATATGGCCATGAGGAAGCAGGTCTTTAGGCCCTCCCAGAATAGGTCCACCTCATACAACAGTTCGAATGGGGTTGTTTTGAGGGAGTCTAGGACTAGGGACAGATCCCAGGGAGCAATTAGAGGCCTGACCCTGGGGCACAGTACCTCTACTACTCTGAGGAAGTGTACTGTGTCCGGGTGAGCCTCTGGGCAATGTTAGCCTATTGGACCAATGGCAGTGCCAATGGCGGGCAGCTGTACCCAGAGTGAGGAGTGGGAGAGGCCTTTATCCACTCCCCGCTGTAGGTACAGAAGAATGGTAGACACGTCAGCTAGTTCTGGTTCTTTGCCCTTGTCTCTGCACCATGCTGAGAAGATAGACCACTGCCTGCCATAGGTGGAGGTGGTGGAGGGCCTTCTAGACTGTAACATTGTGGATATGACCGATATGTGGTATCCGGCTCTCAGCAGTCTCTGCTTCTCAGGAGCCAGGCCATTAGCTTCAGGGTCCCTGGAGTGGGGTGGACCACAGGTTCCTGTGTTAGCATGTCCAGCTGGCACAGGAGTTTACACTTGCCCAGAGCCATGACTATTACTGCTGAGAACCAGGCTCTCCATGGCCAATATGGTGCCACCAGGACAATGGTCCCCTGGGATTGCTGAATTTTGGACAGGACTTGTGACAGTAGGGGGAATTGGAGGGAAGACCTACACCTGATCCTGTGGCCAAGGCTGGGATAGCGTGTTGACCCCCTGTAAGTGATGCTCCCTGTACCTTGAAAAGAATTTGTTCACCTGAGCATTCTCTGCTGTCACCATGAGATCCACTGATATGGAACCCCATGCCTCCTGTATCAGTTGGAACAAGTTTAGATGCAGATGCCATTCTCCTGGCTGTACCTGTTGTTGGCTGAGCCAGTCTGCTCATACATTGAGCTTGCCTGCTAGGTGGACTGTGCCGATGTGTACGAGGTTTGGTCTGGACCCAGTCCAACACCCTTGTCACTTCTCTCTGCATAGCTCTGCTTCTGGTGCCCCTTATTTGGAGATGTAAGCCACCATGACCTAATCATCAGAGCAAATTAAGACTGACTGACCAGATATGGTCAACTGGAAGGATCCGAGGGCATAGTAGACTGCCCTCACCTCCAGCATTGATGGAGATCCTGGCCTCTGGAGTCATCCAGTGGCCTTGAGTTGATAGAGGGCTCAAGCATGCTCTCCATCCTAGTAAGCTTGCATCTGTCTTGATGGTGGTGCTGTAGGTCACCCCTAGTGGGATCCCTCTTCTGAGGTAGTGGATCCTCATCCACCAGACTAGGGACCACCTTACTGGGCCTGGTAACGGTATCTTGACCTTCAGATTCTGCTCATTCGGAGAACCCTGGGTCAGCACGTAATTCTGCAGCCGTCTCATGTGCCACCTGGCCCATGGGACCAGGTTAATGCATGATGCCATGCAGCCTAGCATCTGAGCTATTTGTCCAATGGTCAGTAGGTTGTTGGCCTTCAGCTGATGAACTATGGCTATCAAGGTTTCCACCCTTTTCTGAGATGGACTGGCCCACCCCTGGGATTTGTCTATCTCTGCTCCCAGGTGTTCTAGCTGTAGCATGGGTATCAGGCAGCTTTTGGCTTGGTTCACTACCCAATCATGCTCTTTGAGCACCCGTAATGCCATCTGAGTGACTTTTTGTGACTGTTCCTTGGAACGAGCCAGGATCAGCCAGTCGTCCAGGTAGAGGATAACATCCACTTCCTGTTCTCTTAGTCTGGCAATGAGCACTACAGACACCTTGGTGAATACCCTTTGTGCTGAAGTAAGACTGAAGGTAGTGCCTGATATTGAAAATGCAGTCCGAGGATGTGGCATCGGAGGAACTGCTTGTGTTTTGGCTTGATTAGGATCTGAAGGTATTCGTCCTTCAGATCTACAGAAGTGAGGTAGTTGCCTACCCGAATGCTGCGGAGAGCTGATTTTAGTGTCTCCATTTTTAATCTTTGGGATAACTACGTGTTTGTTGAGGTACTTGATATCTAGAATGGGATGAAGTTCCCCTGTCTTTTTGGGTACGAGGAAGAAAATGGAGTACATTCCCTGTTCTTGCTTGTGTGGAGGCACCACCTGAATTGCCCTGTTCTGCATCAAGTCCTGAAATATTTGTTGAACCTGATGAGCAGATGCCTTCTTTTTTGTGATGGGGGAGCTTATGAACCTGTGTGCTACTGGAGATTTGGACAGTTCTATAGAGTACCCCCTGGACACTATCTCTAGCACCCATCTGTCTGTGGTTGTGCCATGCCACCTGTGTTAGAACAGCATAGATACATAGATTCATAGATACATAGACAGTGTCAGCAGATAAGGGCCTATGGCCCACCTAGTCTGCCCATTTGAGTTTGTAACTTCAGTTTATGTTTTCCTAGAACTCTGTTGCCCCTTACCCCTGACCTCCAGAATTCCTTTATGTCTATCCCATGCATTCTTAAATCCCGTGATTGTTTCAGCCCCCACCACTTCCTCAGGCAGGGTGTTCCACTTGTCCACCACCCGTTCTGTGAAGAAATTCTTCCTCACATTTCCTCTGAATCGTCCTCCCTCCAACTTCATCCCATGCCCTCTAGTCCTGGAATATCTTTTTTGCTTAAAAATAGTGTATTCTTGCACTCTGTTCCTCCCTGTAAGATACTTGTATGTCTCTATCATGTCCCCTCTCTCCTTCCTCTCCTCCAGGGAGTACATATTCAGTTCCTTCAACTTGTCCTCATAGGACTTGTAATGCAATCCATGTACCATCTTTGTTGCCCTCCTCTGAACCTTCTCAACCCTGTCTATGTCCTTATGTAGATAAGGTCTCCAGAACTGCACACTGTACTCCAGGTGGGGCCTCACTAGTGTCTTGTATAGTGGAATCATGACCTCCCTTTTCCTGCTGGTGATGCCCCTGCCTATGCATCCCAGCATCCTATTTGCTTTACCTGCTGCCTTGTCACACTGTTTCCCTACTTTGAGGTCATCAGAGATGATAGCCCCAAGATCCCTTTCCTGCTTGGTGCATGTTATATCCTCACCTCCCAACTGATATATTGTGTCAGGGTTTTTGTGCCCCATATGCATTATCTTGCACTTCTTTGCATTGAATTTCAACTGCCAAACCCCTGACCATTCTTCAAGTTTCTGCAGGTCCCTTCTCATTCTGTCTACACCCTCTGGTGTGTCTACTCTGTTACAGAGCCTTGTGTCATCAGCGAACAGTGAAATTCTGCCTTCTAGGCCCTGCGCAATGTCACTGATGAAGATGTTGAATAGGACCGGTCCCAGCACTGATCCCTGTGGTACTCCACTGGTCACTCTTCCCTCTGTGGAGTGACAGCCATTTACCACCACCCTCTGTGTCCTGCCGCCCAGCCAGTTACCTACCCACCACACTACTGTCCTTCCCACACCCATATTCCCTAGTTTGTGTAATAGTCTTCTATGTGGCACAGTGTCAAAGACCTTGCTGAAGTCCAGATAGGCCATGTCCACTGCCCTCCCCTGATCCACCTCCCTAGTCACCCAGTCAAAAACTTCAATGAGGTTGGTCTGACATGACCTCCCCCTGGTGAAACCATGCTGCCTTGGATCCTGCAGTCCATTGACAACCAGATGTTCCACCAATCTCTCCTTCAGTAGTGCTTCCATGATCTTCCCCACTACCGAGGTGAGGCTGACTGGTCTGTAGTTCCCCGCTTCCTCTTTGTTCCCACTTTTGTATAAGGGGACTACATCTGGTGTCCTCCAGTCTTCGGGTACCTCCCCTATTTCCAGTGATGGCTAAACAGGATAGCCAGAGGTTCAGCCACCACCTCTCTGAGTTCTTTAAGGACCCTGGGGTGCATCCCATCTGGCCCCATTGCTTTATCAACTCATTACTTCCAGTTCCTTCAGGACCCTTTCTCGTGTAAAGGGACTTGTGTCCATTTCTGCACCATTCTCACCCCTTGTACTCACTTCAGACCCATTACCCTCCTCTTCCTCAGTAAAGCCTGAGCAGAAATACCTGTTCAGTATGTCAGTTTTACTGTTGTCATCCTCCACGCGACCCCCATCCTCCCCCTTCAGTCTCACTATCCCTCCTTTTGCCTTTCTTTTTTCACTTATGTACCTGTAAAAGGTTTTGTCTCCTCTTCCCACTGATTTTTCAATGTGCTCTCCCGTCTGAGCTTTGGCTTCCCTTACTGACCTCCCTGCCTCCCTTTGCCTCTCCTGGTACTTCTCCCTATCCCCTTCTGCCTGTGTCTTTTTGTATTGCCTGAATGCAATCTTTTTGGCTTTCACTTTCTTTGCTACCTCTTTGGAAAACCATAATGGCCTCCTCTTCCTTTTCCTCTTGCTAACCTGCTTAATGCATTATTCTGTTGCTCTTGTAATCCCCATTTTAAATACTGCCCACTGTTCCTCAACCCCTGATTCCTGCCCCATTCCCCTTAATGCCTCTTTCAATTATCTCCCCATTTTCCCAAAGTCTGCCCCCCTAAAATCCAGGATACGTGTTTTTGTGTGGTTTGGTTCTGCTCCTCCTGTGTTTTCAAACCACAATGACTGGTGGTCAATGTTCCCCAGGTGCTTCCCCACTGTTACCCCCATCACGCTGTCCCTGTTTGTGAGCACAAGGTCCAGTATTGCCTTCTGCCGAGTTGGTTCCATGGCCAGTTGCTTGAGGAAGTCACCCTGAAGGGAGTCCAGGATAAATCTGCTCCTAGTTGATGCTGCTGCTGGGATGCTCCAGTCCACATCTGCAATATTGAAGTCTCCAACCAGTACTACCTCACCCTTGCATCGTTGCCCACAGGTGGGCAAGGCCCCTGTGTGGATGGAGTCCTGGGAAATGGGGATCAGAAGTCATTGTTGTTTGTTCATGTTTCCTCTTCCTTTGCCTCCAAACTTGGAGATGTAGTCTCTGAAGCTGGAGGGCTGGTAGTTGGAGTTGAAAGAGTTACAGAATCCTCCTTGAGCTTATCTGCCTCAAAAGGAATTGTTTTGATAGTTTTCTCTACTTGTCTGTTGGAACTTGTTTCCCCCTCTAAATCTACATTTGTCTGATGGCAGGAAGGTTGGTCTGCTCTTATTCTTGAGAAGAACCTTCCCTTCCTCTTTCTGTTTTAGGTACTGCTGTAGTCCTTCCCTGAAGACATGCTTGCCCTTCATCGGTAAGTTTTGTAACAGCACCTTGGACTTATTATCTGCTTCCTACAGCTTGAGCCACAATGCTCTTCTGGCACAGTTCATTAAGGCCGCGGCCCTGGCGTCCAATTTCAGGGTGTCCACCGCCATGACTGCCAAGTACTTTGCAGCATCAAGCATGCACTCCAACAGTTCTGCCTCTATGGTTTTGGGGTCCGCTTTCTCAAGGAGCTCCTCAAGCCATTGTATTTGGGCACATGCGGTGTAGATGGTGGTAATGGCCTCTATTTCAAACAGTTTCTTTAACAAGTCCTCCACTTGCTTATCTGTGGGGTCCTTCAATGATATGGTACCGCATGGTAGTACAGTCTTTTTGCTGAGTGCCGCAATTTGGGGGTCAATCGTGGGGGCTGTACACCAGGCGCTGGCCTTGTCTTCCTGGACTGGATACATGCAATCCAGGTTTCTGTTTTCTGACATCCTACCAGGCTCTGTGGACTCCCACTCCTTGTTGAAGATGTCATCAATCGTCTCACATATGGGGAAGGTCTCCTTGGTGGCCTTCTTCTGTTGAGTCATGGGGTCGAGCTCCGACTCGGGCTTGCCCTCCTCAACCTCAAACCCCATAGTGATCTTGATTATTCTCACAAGGCCTGGAATTAGGTCAAATGAGCACAATTTGGATGTGAGAAAAGGCACGGACTGTGTCTCCATCTCCCCTTCATCGGACACTGTGTCCTCCTCACTGGCTGGTAGTTCTTTATCCCCAGTGTCATCCCGTGTGTCAGGGGCTGGGGTGCTTGGGGGCAATTTGACTATGTCTGTATGGGCCCCCATGGCCCCTCCTGGGTTCTCTGGATCTAGTTGTGGCTTAGGGGTTGGTGGCACTTTGGGCTGGGTTGTAGCCTCCAACCTTTCCATGGTCTTCAACATGAAGTTCTGCTGACTCTCCATCATGGCCACCATAGCTCGTTGATTCTTTAGGAGGATAGCCCCTGGGTCCACCTAATTAGAGCCACTGGGCCCCGGATTGTCAGAACCCATTACTGGAGATTGCTCCAGGGACAGTTTGTCCTCAACGTGGAGGCACGCAGGGCATTGTGGTCCCATGTTGTAAGGTATCAGGGTGACACTACATGTAGTGCATTTCTTTGCTTTAACCATCTGAGGAGAGAGGAAAAATGGGGTGGAGTATTAGGGATAGAGTTATAGTGGGCCTCCAGGAGACTGGTTGCCCTAAACAGCAGGTACTGCATCTGCCGACTTATACTGTAGGCAATGCAAGAGAAACCATGGAGCTTAGCATGCAAGCCAACCAGTGCTGTGGCCATAAGGGACAAGCACAGGCTGCAGGAAGAAGCCTCCACTTCAGGCCCCCCCATGCACAACCTATAGTGTTGAGCAGTAAGGGGTATGTCCCCTTCACGGACAAAATGGCAGCCAAATGACTCCACAAAATGGAGCCATGTGAGGTCAAAGGGTATGGTAGTAACAGGCACCCAGCCAGCTGTGATGGTGTTGTCCCCAGTGTCCTCCCCAGAGGGCCACTATAGAAAGGTTCCCACAGATGGTAGGGAATGGATGGAAGGAATAGTGACAGTAAGGCCCGACCATGTCGGCTGCTGAGAGGGGGGCCAAGGTCCCCAAATAAGTCTAGTACTGTCCTTCCCAACCACGGTGCCTTGCGGTCTCCGCTTGGGAGGGGAGACCCATGGGAACCCCTGCGGGAGAGTGCTCTCTGTAGATCTGAAACCTTGCGTTCATCTGCTGACCCTGATTCTGGGGGCCTAAGCCAATTCCAGAGGAAGTAAGTCCAGAAGAGCCCCCCCGAGATCCTTCTAGGATGTCTCGTATTTTGGCCTGCTGGCTCTTTGCCTAGTGGTCTGTTCTGTGCCCTATATTAGTCTTAAAATACTCTTTCTCTCTCTCGCTCTCCCGTGACACCCACGATTGGCAGAGAAGGTGGCTACAAAAGTAGAGGGTCACAGAGGCGAGGCCGATCCCAGATGGCTGCTCGCTGCATCCAGAGCCAGAAAGAAATGTGCGAATTATGGATCGCTCAGCAGTGCATGGTGAGAGAAGCCACTGCACTGCCATGAAAGAGAGTGGAGCCTTGCAGTAGCACCATAGAGCAGTGGTGCCTTGAACAAATGGGGAAAGGGGAGGGGGGGTTGCAGAAGCCACGCAGTGCTCGGCGTGCACTGTCAATCCTTGCCAGCAAACAAACAACCTGAACTCTTGAATTACTCTCTATAGCACAAAAACCTTCTGTTTCACTGTACAACACTACTTGAACAACTAAGTAGGCAATGGAAGTGCAGCCCTGCATCATTGGGACTGTGAGGGATGGTCATTGCCACCTGGCTAGACCTGTTCCTAACATAAGTCCTCTTCTTCAACAGAGCTTTTACCAACATTCAGAATTTCAGCAAAAACAGAGCAGCTTAGTGAATAATAATGATGAAGCAGCACAATCTGCCCCAGAATAACAAATGTTCAGCATTTAACAAAACAAAAACACTCTCTGGCATAATCCAGGACCAATGAACTGCAATTAGTGTATTGCAGACAGTAATTTACAAATATTCAGTCCAACTTCTGTAGGCAGGCTCAAATTAAGGTTTAAAATGTAAAATAAATCTTTCTGTGTGGTCCACAGGCCTACATTTTCTAGTACAGTAACATGGACTCCTGGAGTGCTTGTAGCCTGATCAGATGCACAATTTGAACTGGAAAGCAGGAGCTCCTGGAACCTGGGTGTACTAGGAATCTGATCCTCGTTCATGTGCATCATTAGCCTATCAGGTAGGCTAAAACCCATGATGTAATGTCTGGAGTGCCATGGATGTCAGCCCAACACAATGTAAGTATTTTGCTCCTGGAATGTGAACTCCAGGTCTGCACTTTTAAATGGTTATTAATTCTTTTGACAATGGCAACAAAGGTACTTACCAGATTATGGTTGATACCCAACATACCCACTGTGGCACAGTGGCTCCAGCTGAACAATTCACTTTATAAATTGGAATGTTTAACCTCTCAGTTTAACAATAATCATACGCTTTGACTCTGATCCTTTATTTGTTCCATTATATGAGGCAACCAGTGCCCAACTCTTTCTTTTTTTTGTTGATGAAATAACTCAGCGCATGGGGGCTTCAGTCATTAAGAGTTTTGACCTTTACTGTTGTTTTTCCTAGACAAGATGTTTTTATTATTACTCCACAGCAGCAGGTGCTCTCTTGAGCTTCCGTACATCATTGTAATTTCATCTGGGCCGAATCATACACAAATTATCAATTCAAATTTTGATAGAATACTGACCAAATCTGTATATATTTATCAAATGTCTCTTCCACAATATAAATGGACCTGTTAATCCTACAGTGGTATAACATTTTATCCATCCTTTCTAGAAAAGAAGGAGCGTCCACTTCCTTCCAGTGTTGCAGCACAATTTACTTGGCTACCAAAACCCCAGTATTTAATAAAGCCAATTATGCATCCTGCAAATCCAGAAATCCAGCCATAAAGCCAAATAAGGCAATACCTGGGTTGAATGGGATTTCTAGTCCCAAGATTTTTTCAACATGGTCCATATTTCCCCCCAGTATTTATTTTATTTTCTTGCATGTCACCAGCATATGTGCTAATGTCTCTTTTGATTTCCTGCGCCTTTGGCAGAGGTCAGAGATAGCAGCATCGAACTTATGCAGTCTAGACGGTGTTAAATATGTTTTATGCATTGTGTTAAAATAAATTTGCAATAATTTATTAATTGTAACCTGAATGAGATCCAAATTAATATATTTTTCCCAATGTTCTGTATTCACTGGAACTTCTAAATCTATATCCCAGGCTAACCTAGCTGTTTCCATCAGGGGACAGGGTTGATCAGTCAAAAACTCATATAGTTTAGAAATTAGATGTTTATTAGATTCCAGGCTTTCAAATAGTATGTCCAATGGTGTCTTATGTATCTTAAATTAATTATTATTTTTTCTAAAGATGTAATTTTTAACTTGGAGATAATGCCATCTCTGCTCAGATGGTATCCCATATTTAACCTGAAACTGTTCAAAAAGTCAGAATTCTATCATCTTTGTAAAAATCTCTTATCAAACAAATTTTCTTTTGTTTATACCATTCCTCAAACATGTTATCTGTTGACGGTGGAAAACTCCTGTTTCTAAAAATAGGAGTCCATCCTGAAATAGGCTTCCCCCATGTTTTTTTCTGATGCCTGGATCTAAGCTTGGACTATAGTTTTAGTTACATCTAAGGCATCCATAGACCTTGCTCCCTATCTGGTGTTATATAGACCTAACATATTTATAAGATATAACCCTATTGCTTCTTCTATATCCAAACCTGACCTCTTTCCCCCTTGTTCTGTGTGAAACCAGTAATACAAAATTTCCGTTTGTGCTGCTAAGTAATAATTCAGAAAATGTGGACAACCTAAGTCCCCTCTTTCTCTGTTTAATCAGAGTTTATCCAGTGAAATTCCAGTTCTCTTCCCCTGCCACAACAAATTTCTGATCATTCTATCCAGTTTCTGAAAAAATGGTCTTCCTAAAGCTATTGGAATTGACTCAAACAAAAATAGCAATCTCGGCAAAACATTTCTTTTACAGATGTTTTTTCTACCAATCAGAGCCAATGGTAGATGTTGCCATTTATCTAGGTCTTTCTTTATTTTATCCATCAATGGGTCATCATTCAGTTGAAATACTCTATTCTTGTTGGTTGCCAAAAGAATTCCCAAATATTTAATTTTCTCCTGCATTATATTTTTTAAATCTGGGTTTATTATTTTGTTTGTATCTCTAAAATATAGCATTTTGCTTTTTACCCAATTTACCTTATATCCAGACAATTTGCTATAATCTTCCAAAATACCCCCTATTATAGAATATGAATGGTTTGGGACTCTTACCATTAAAAAGATATCATCCACATAAAGTAATATTGGTGACTTCACCAATCTTCCCTTATTGATAACTATCCCTATTTGAGCTGCCAGTTCTCTGATCTTAATTGCCACGGGTTCCAGGAAAATAGCAAAGAGTGGGGGAACAGCAGACAGCCCTTCTTTGTTCCTCTTAATAGTTTTATAGGGTTAGAAAGGGAGCCATTAGTCTTCACCCTTGCCTGAGGAGCTCTATATATTAAATTTATCCAATCCATAAATTTCCCCTCTATTCCACAGGCCCCCATAACTTCAAACAGGAATGTCCACTGCACCCTATCAAAGGCTTTTTCAACATCCAATGAGATGAGTGCAGTGTCCGTTCCAACCATAGCCCATGTAATGGCGAATGCCCTACGTGTGTTGTGTTGTAATTGCCTATCTTTTATAACTCCCACATGGTCATGATGTATCAGTTTTGAGACTATTCTTGAAAATCTATTTGTCAAAATTTTCATAAAAATCTTATAGTCACTATTTAATAGTGATATTGGTCTATATGACCCACAGCACTCAGGATCCTTGTCCTTTTTTAAAATAAGTGTAATAATTGCCTCATTAAAGGACCAAGGAATCTGAGCTTCCTTCAGAAAGGAATTGAATAGTTCCACCAGGACTGGGGTGAAGACATCCAACATGTTTTTATATAGTAGAAATGTTAGCACATCCAGTCCTGGGCTTTTCCCATTGGGCTGTTTTCTTATGACCTCTTCTATCCCCGTTATGTCTTTATTTATCATCTCTGAATCCTGTCTTGAGATTTTTGGTAAAAGTATTTTTAAGACATAATCCCTAATATGGGATGCTTCTACTTTCCTTTCTGGTGTATATAATTTCTCATAAAAGGATTGAAATGTTTCATTAATCTCAATTTCTTCAGTGGATATTGTTCCATCTTCCCTTCTAATTTTGGGGATTTTTTATTTCTTTCACATTTTAATTGATAGGCCAACATTTTTCCAGGCCAATCATCATAATAATAATATTTAGCTCTGCTTTTATATATTTCCCTGTCTGCTCTTTCCTGCATAAGCTTTTCCACCCTGCTCTTTGCTAAAAGGAACCCCTTTTCTGATTGTTCTGTCCCTTCTTGGACATGCTTTTCTTCAGGCACAAACAGTTCCTTCTCCAGATCTTCCAACTGTTTACTATATTTTCAATTCCTAACCTCCTTGTTGGAACATACACCACCCCCTTATATAAGTTTTAAAAGCATCCCAAAGATGATATATCCTTATATCCTGATTTGCATTAGTGCCCAACTCTTCCTCTAGTAAACTGTAAACTTTAAGTGATGAATTGACTGTAAACAATTGTTATATGCTTGCTTCTGTAACCATTGCATGTCTCTGTTAGAGCCTTTGTAGTACTACATATCCTGTCTGCTGTATGTACTGCATTATAAAATCAATAAAATTTAAATATTAAAAAATGAAACCTTTAACCTGGTGATGAAGTGTTGTGTAATCTCTCACATGAGTGGCCTGTTAGCTCCTCTAACACAGTTGTAGTGGCTCCAGTGTTTCAGTGAATGCTGATCAGCCTGAATTAAAAATGTGACTAAAAAAAGTCAAGCGACTGTCTGTGTTGGTCATAAGAGCAGTGTGTGGTGCAGTGTGATCAGCCACATACATAGACACATAGATACGTAAACAGTGTTGGCAGATAAGGGCCTATGGCCCACCCAGTCTGCCCATTTGAGCTTGTAAGTTCAGTTTATGTTTTCCTAGAATTCTGTTGCCCCTTACCCCCGACCTCCAGAATTCCTTTATGTCTATCCCATGCATTCTCAGATCCCGTGATTGTTTCAGCCCCCACCACTTCCTCTGGCAGGGTGTTCCACTTCACCCGTTCTGTGAAGAAATTCTTCCTCACGTTTCCTCTGTATCTTCCTCCCTCCAGCTTCATCCCATGCCCTCTAGTTCTGGAACATCTTTTTCGCTTAAAAATGGTGTATTCCTGCACCCTGTTCCTCCCTGTAAGATACTTGTATGTCTCTATCATATCCCCTCTCTCCCCTCCTCTCCTCCAGGGAGTACATATTCAGTTCCTTCAACCTGTCCTCATAGGACTTGTGATGCAATCCATGTACCATCTTTGTTGCCCTCCTCTGAACCTTCTCTACCCTGTCTATGTCCTTATGTAGGTAAGGTCTCCAGAACTGTACACTGTACTCCAGGTGGGGCCTCACTAGTGTCTTGTATAGTGAAATCATGACCTCCCTTTTCCAGCTGGTGATGCCCCTGCCTATGCATCCCAGCATCCTATTTGCTTTACCTGACAGTAAGGGACACGTGCTGGGTACACAAACAAAAGTCACATAAAAGAGACTTTAATGTCACCTTCTTGCTGCAGAGCTGTAGTGCAAGCAGCCACAGCTGCAGCTGATGAGCACTTCTAGGTGAGAGGCATAGACTAAAGCAAAGCCCATACTTCTAAAAATAACAGAAAAAACTCGACCCAGGCAAATCTGGTATACATGACTATAATTCAGCACCTTTGCAAAGCATACAGTTAAAGTTTTCTGCCATTAGAGATGACCCACCGGTGCAGCAGTAGTGTTGCCCCTTGTGGCACTAATAACTCAAGTTCAGGAGTGAGCCTAGTGCATTAGAGGGTCAGCCAGGGGGGCAGAGGTTGGATGAGCTTCCAGGAAGAGCTGTCCACCTCTGGGGTGAGGGTTTGTGGAGCCCAGCATTTTGGGTAACACCCAGCAAAGCTAGATACACTACCAGGCAAGGACCACATATTGAGGGGGAAGGCAGTGGTGGACATCTATGGGGCATGCATGGGATCACGCATGCCCTCGTGCTGGCATCACTGCACATCCACAATTTAGGAGGAACACTGACACAAGGAAAACCCTGTGCGGCAGCACATTGCGACACCTATGACTCCTGCACCAAAAGACACTGCAGCAGGCTCAGGCCACACTTGGTTGATCTTGATCTCTCCCTTTGGAGCCCTGCTGTAGATGGTAAGCCATGGAACTCCATTCCTAGGTGGCTGTCGTGGCATGCCAGTCATGGGGCAGCGGACTGAATCAGTGTACAACCCTGCCTGCAGCAGAGAGTATAAAAATAGTTGAAAAAAAAAAAGGTTTTATGCCCATTAAGCACAGGGTGTCTACATTTCTAACCAAAGCAAACAGCATGGTAGTGTATGTGCTTGTATTACAAGCACTTCACCTACATGAAACAGGAGCAGTAGTGCAATGTTTGTAAGAAATGTCTTATCAAGTTTAAAATGCAATTGCTAGCCATGTACAGTTATAGTACAGTGTTTGTTTTGCAAATCTGCCCTTATTTTTTGCATGTGTGACATTGCTTTTCAATATTAAGTTAGATATGGTCACTTTTTTCACTTAAATTGTTTACAGTGTGTTATATTTTTTGTAGGCAGGGGTTCAGCTGCATTGACATTTATTTATTTCTTTATTTATACAGCACTGTTCCTGATAGTGAGCGTGCTTAAGTTAAGCTCTAAGATTAATAATATTTATATATGTAAAGGCAGAAACAGAGGCTAACCACATGAGGAAGAGGAGAACAGTTTTTAAAGAAATTGGGGACTGTCTCAGAGACTGCCTTGAAGGAGGATTCTCAAGGAGAGGTGGAGACACAGTGGAGGAAATAAGGGAGGTTATAATTAAATCAATCAATCTCTATGTGAAGAAAGTGAGTAAAAGCATAAGAAAAAGTGGCTGTTATGGTTCTCCAAGGAAGTGGCAAAGGTGGTGAAGGAAAAAAGGGTGGCATTCAGGAGGTATAAAGAAACACAGAGGGAAGAGCACAGGGAGGTATACTGAGTAAACCAGAGTGAAGCGGGTGAAGTAGTAAGGGAAGCAAAGGCACAGACAGAGGAAAAGTGACTGAAGGAGTCATTGGGGGAGGGTAAGACTTTCTTCAGATACATAAGTGAGGGGAAAAAAGCGAAGGGAGGGATAGTGAATATTAGAAGGGCGGAGGCAGGAGACTGTACAGAAGAGGACCAAGAGAATGCAGACATCTTAAATAGGTACAGTACTTCTGCTCAGTCTTCACAGTGGAGGGAGAGGGATGTACCACCAGGTGGCAGCAGGAATGGGAAGGGAAGGTGGACACAAATCCATTTTCAGAGGAAAGAGGCCCAAAGGGGCTTGAATCTTTTGAAGGTGGACAAAGCTATGGGACTGAACAGGATACAACCAAGGGTTCTAAAATAACTCAGGTAGGTACTTGTTACCACATTGACAGCCTTATTTAACAGCCTACTGGAAACAGTCATGGTTCTGGAGGACTGGAGAAGAGTTGATATGGTCCTTATACATAACAACAGTAGCAATAAGGAGACTAGCAACTATAGGAAGGTCTGCCTAACTTCATTGGTGGGAAAAGTAACGGAAACCCTGCTAAAGGAAAGACTGGTAAAGTATCTTGAATCTAGTTAGGCTGCAAGATCACAGACAGGATGGATTCACTAGAAGGAGGTCATGCCAAAGGAATCTGATAGAAACACAGAAACATAGACTTTGATGGCAGATAAGGACCGCTTGGCCCACCTAGTCTGCCCATTTCCCTACCTACTGGATAAACTGCAGATCCTAGTTAACCAACAGCCTATTTCTTCCTACCCCCCACAAGAATTGCCTTATGTCTGTCCCATGCATTTTTGAATTTTCCCACAGTTTTAGACCACACAACTTTCTCAGCAAGGTGGTTCCATGCATCCACCACCCTCTCTGTGAAAAAATACTTCCTCACATTGCCCCTGAGCCATCCCCCCATCTTCACATTGTGTCCCCTTGTTCTTGCACATCTCTTTTTCTGAAAGATGCTACCCTCTTGGACTTTGTTGATTCCACTGAGGTACTTAAAAGTTTCTATCATGTCCCCCCTCTCCCTTCTTTCCTCAAGGGTATACATATTAAGCTCCTTTAGTCTCTCCTCATATGGCTTCTCTTACAGACCCTGCACCTTTTTAGTTGCTCTCCTTTGGACTGCCTCCATCCTGTCTATGTCCTTGTGGAGATAGGGTCTCCAGAACTGATACAGTACTCAGATGGGGTCTCACCAACTGTCTGTACAGAGGGATAACAACTTCCTGTTTACTGCTGGTGATGCTTCTCCCTGTACATCCCAGTATCTCCCCAGCCCTCCCTACTGTCTTCTCACATTGCTTGCCAACCTTAAGGTCATCTGATATGATTACCCCCAGGTCCCTTTCTATTTTTGTTGCTGTTACTACCTCCCCCCATTGTGTACTCTACTCCTGGGTTTTTGTTTCCCAGGTGCATTATTTTGCACTTCTTTGCATTGAATCCAAGCTGCCATACCTCCATTCCTCTAACCTTGCCAAGCCCCTTCTCATCCTTTCCACACCCCCTTGTGTATCAACCCTGTTGCAGATCATTGTGTCATCCGTAAAGAGGCAAACTTTTCCTTCCAGTTCATCTGCAATGTCACTTATAAAGACATTAAAAATGACTGGACCCAGTACTGAACCCTGCGGTACCCCACTAGTAACCCCCCTTTCTTCAGCGTGGACTCTGTTTACTATTGCCTTCTGTGTCCTGTTGTCCAGCCAATGTTTTACCCAGGCTACCACCCTGAGACACACTCCCAGGCTGGGTAATTTGTTTATTAATCTTTTATGTGCGACCGTGCCAGATGCCTTGCTAAATTCTAGGTAGGCCATGTCCACAGCCCCTCCCTGGTCTACTACTTTGGTCACCCAGTCGAAGAAATTGATCAGATTCATCTGACATGACCTTCCCACTGTGAATCCATGCTGTCTTGGGTCCTATGCCCCACTGGCCTCTAGGTACTCAACAATTCTTTCCTTCAGAAGTGATTTCATCATTTTTCCTACCACAGAGGTCAAACTGACAGGTCTGTAGTTTCTTGCCTCTGTCTTGCTCCCACTTTTGTGAAGGGGAAATCACATCCACCCTCCTCCAGTCCTAAGGTACAACACCATCTCCCCATGATTTGTTAAAAAGGGTAGTCAGTGGTGTCACTAGTTCTCCCCTTAATTCTTTTAGAATTCTGGGGTGAATCCCATCAGATACAATTGCTTTGTCCACTTTCAGTTTTAGGAGTTCTTTCAGAACTCTTTCTTCTGTGAAAGGACTGGGATCGAGATCGACCCCGCTATCCAGAGTGCTTCTGTTAATTGTATTAGGTACCTCCCCCATCTCCTCTTTTGTGAATACTGAGCAGAAGTATTCATTCAGTATCCCTGCTTTTTCACTATCCCTCTCTTCCCACTCACCGTCCTTTCTATTCAGCCTCACTATCCCTCCCTTTGTCTTTCTATGCTCCCTAAAGTACCTATGAAAGGTTTTATCTCCCTTCTTAACCTAACTGGCTATCTTTTCCCCAGTTTGGGCCTTTGCTATTCTGACTGCCTTTCTTGCTTCCTTCTGCCTTAACGGGTACAGTTATCTGTCCTGCTCCTTCTTTGTTTCTTCATACTTCCTAAATGCTATCTTCTTCTCCCTAACCTTCCCTGCCACCTGTTTTGAGAACTATAGTGGCTTTTTTTTTCATTTTGATTTGTTTATTTGCTTCACACAAAGACTTGTTGTCTCTGCAATGGCAGTTTTGATGTTTCCCCATTGTTGCTCCACCTCTCCTTCTTGCCTGTTTGCTAGTGCTTTTCTAAAGCACTCTCCCATTTTGCCAAAGTCAGCCCTCCTGAAATTCAGTACCCTCACTTTTGTATGGCTTGACTCTGCAGCTGAGTTTATCATGAACCACACTGTTTGGTAGTCACTTGTTCCCAGATGGCTACCCACTTCTAGATCTGAGATCCTCTCACTGTCCTTATTTGAGAGTGCAAGGTCTAAGATTGCTCCCTCCCGAGTGGGTTCCAACACTAGCTGTCTGAGGTATGCCCCCTGTAGGGCATCGAGAATGGACCTGATCTTTGATGTGGCTGCAGCAAAGGTGCTTTATGAACTTCTGGCATATTCAGGTTTCCCATCAACAGTATCTCCCCTTTCTCTGCCATCCTAAGGATGCCTTCTATTATATCCTTGTCCATTCCTTCCCCCTGAGATTGGGGTCTGTATACAGCCCCAGTGCAGACTGTGGTGCCATTTTCAGTCTCTAAGGTCACCCACATTGCCTCCTCTCCTCCCTGTTTACTCTTTTGTTTCGTTGCTTTTATCCTTTCCCTTACATAGATAAATTTCTTTTACTAGGTGCCCAGGAAAATAGATCATGGGAGGGCAGTGATGTGGCCTATCTGGACTTCAAGAAGGCCTTCAACAAGGTGCCACACAAGAGGCTGATAAAGAAACTGAGCAGCCTAGCAGTGGGATCCAAAGTGGTGCATTGGGTTAGAAACTGATTAATGGACAGGAGATAGTGGGTGGAGGTTAATGTAACTCACTCTAATGATGGGAGAGTGAGCAGCAGGGTGCCACAGGCCTCAGTACTGGGACAAGTCCTCTTCAATGTCTTCATAAGAGACATTGCTTAGGAACTGAATGCAAAAGTATGCTTTTTTGCAGATGATACCAAAATCTGCAATAGGTTGGACACTCAGGAGAGGGTGGAGAGAATGGCCAGGGATCTGAGGAAACTTGAGGAGTGGTCAACAACATGGCAGTTTACTTTCATTACCACAAAAGTTCAAAATCATGCACCTGGAACATAGCAACCCAGATGCTGAGCATAAGATTGGAGGGGAGATACTAACAGTCATGAAACAGGAAAGGGATTTTGTGGTTATCGTAGCTGCGGACTTCAAAGTGGCAGGGCAGTGTGACAAAACAGTGGGTAGGGCAAGTGGGATGTTGGGGTGCATAGGGAGGGGTATCTCCAGCAGGAGGAGAGAGGTGGTGCTGCCATTATATTGCTCACTGGTGAGAACCCACCTGGAGTACTGTGTCCAGTTTTGGAGGCCACACCTCAGAAAGGACATAGACTTTGTGGAGACAGTCCAGAAAAGGGTAACTATAATGGTGTAGGGGTTGCACAAGAAGCCCCATGGGGACAGACTGAAGAATCTCATCACGTAGACCCTGGAAGAGAGGGGAGTAAGGTGACATGACAGAGAACTACAAGTCCCTCACAGGGGTGAAGCGGTTGCAGGAGGATAGTCTCTTTCAGATGAAAATCAGAGCACTAAAACCAGGGGGCATGTGATGAAACTGGAGGCAGAGGCGTTTGAGAGGTATTTCCTCACTGAAAGGGTGGTAGACACCTGGACCAGACTGCCAGCAGAAGTGGTAGAGGCAAAACAGTGGTGGGCCTCAAGCATGCATGGGATAACACAGTGGTATATTAGAAAGCAGGCAGGGTGGAGGGACAGTCACCGCAGAGCCAGTTACAGTTTGCCAAGACAGATAATGCAGAGAACATCTGGGCAGGCTGGATTGGCCAAGCAGTCCTTTTCTGCAACAAATTCTATGTTTCTATGTTACGACACAGTTCACACCCAAAAGAAATGCACAATATGTTTACTTATTTTGTCAGACAAAACAGGAAAAAAGTGATGCACTAATGGGGTACAATACTTAACTGCACTTGCTAGCCTTCACATTTTATTTTCCCAGTGCTGACTGAAAAACTGACCATGCATATCGAAGATGAATTTTGTAACATTTCTTTGAGCTGAGACCTTCACCAATTCCATGGAACTGACAATTTCTTGTTCAGTTATGGCTCACCTCTTTGGGTTTGTTAGATGTGCAGCATTGGATTATAGTGTACGGAGGAGGTGTGTTCTGCATGGATTTTCAATCTAAGCAGAACACTGTTGAATCACAGTGCATAGATCATGGAATGCAGTGGTACCCTCTGTGGAAGAACATCATTCTACACAGCTAATCACAATGTCTGCACGACCTTCTCTCTAATGAAAGCACAGCTGAAAAAATATTGCACTCCCAACAGATATCAAATAAAACTCTACAATGTGGACCTTTGCTAGTTTACTCTCTTTTCAATTAAACTTAAACCTTTAAATGGACATTAATTTATGTAATCTTAGTTTAAAAAAATAATCTGTTTCTCCATACCTGACAATAGGAGAACAGCCCAAGAACAGGACAGCAGCTTAAGCAGTTAAAAAAATATATATATTTTTGTACTATACAGTATAAAAAAAATGCTGGTTGGGCAAAACAATGCCTACCCAGCCTTGACTGCCATTTTGAGGTTCAGATTACTATGGACATCATGAGCTTCACTCTCAAGGTCTGCTGTAATTGGAACCTCTCGGTAGCACTGGCTGGCCATGCATGGTTGCCCAACCGGTATTCTCTTTGTCTGTGTCTTGATTTCAGAGGCAACATCAGGAAAATCACATATGTTAGCATACAGCTTACTGGGGTCTGTCATTGTTTTATATAACAATGTATTGCTAATAGAAATACATAATGTACCATGGCTTATTTTAGGGAAATTTAGTAATGGAAATTTTACCAGTTTTGCAAAAACTAGGCTTTTGCTGACTATAAGAAAAACAAGTTGTTTTTACCAAATGTAACATGTCAGGGCTACCTACTGTGTGTCTGTATCCTGAGAGGGAACAGAAAAGAAGGTCTGTTTGTGTTTGCAGAACCTTACTGATAAGACCAAGGTTAGCCAGAAAGACAGAGAGAAACATGCCAGCTGCAAACACAATGGATAGCCTTGTAGTAGTTCTGCTGTGGTAGCAAAACGAATGTTAGGTTCCTGTTTGCTGAGAGTGATGAGTAATGGTATGAGTTGTGGCTATATAGAGAGTTTATTTAACAGTCTCAGTGAGCCAGAACCCATATGCAGAAGGTGAGAAGCTGCCAATGTCTCCCAGGACTAGGTAATGTAAGTACTTTGTTCTGTATATTGCTATGGCTGTTAATAAATTTGCAATACACTGGTTGTGTTTTCTTTTGTGATGTCATTACCCACCGAAGCTCTAGGGCAGCACCAGCATACTAAGAGTTTCTCATGATTACATATGTGAGGGCTAGTAGTTGAGTGTGGTACCCCATCAATGCCTCACCTTCTTTGTATTTTGTGTGACGAAAGCAGCAAACTTCAGATTGCACATTACTTTTGAGCGTGAACTACTGTATGTAGAGAGCACTGTCAAGGTTTTGTCAGGATATTCACTCTGTGCCAGATCCCATTTAGGCAGGGCATTATAAATGTCACTAACTTCCTCTCTAACATAGTGCAACAATAATGGCTGTAATGCTCAGCTCTGCACATCAAAGAGGCTGACCTCCCAAAATGAAGTGGAGTGTCAACACACTATCACTTGCTCTCCAGCCATTCCTAGTTTTCAGAACAAGCAGCAGGGAGTGGAAGCGGTAACAGAAGGCATGAGGAAGCCACATTGAGGGGCTAAAATTGTTACAAAATAGTAAAAGAATTCCATGAAGCACAAGCAGCACCATATTAGATTCCTCTGACCATCTGGGATTGCAACTACAGTTAGGGATTATTAGACAAAGTGCATGGTTGGTGGACCAATCCTGAGGCTGCAACAGCCTTACATATTTCGAGGGACACAGGAAGAGGTCTCCCAAGCATCATGGGACATGCTATCACCAGAAATTTGGGCATGAACAGACAATCAGTGATAGGGCATGACCAAGACAAGGCCTTATTAGCAACCAATCAGAGAAGGTGAGTGAGTGTGTTTGTGTGTGTGTGTGTGTGTGTGTGTGTGTGTGTGTGTGTGTGCACTCGTGCATGTATATGTATAGAGCTGTTACAGTACCAACATGAGGAGACTGAGTTTTGAGACCTGAGTAGACTGGAGCTACAACAGACAGCTCACAGCTAAAGATTTCCTGATTTGAACTTCATTTGGGATTGCTAGCCAGCATTCCACACAAACAGGTGGATGTCCCTCTGTCAATTCCTGCTGGGACTGCTGCCTATCCAGGAAGTCATGGGTAATGACCCAGGCCTTGCCCTGCACCAGTATGTAAATAGTTTATATTAGTTTAGATAGAAAGACCCTGGGCAATTTTCACAATTTTAGTTGAAGCCCAGAAGGCAGTAAAATGTTTAAAGACATTTGCAACTGTTCATTTTGAACCCCCCAGATGGGAATCACTTTAAGAAGTTTAGGATTTAAACTGTGTTTGAGTGGGGCATTTGTGTTTTGCTTAATGTCATCACATCCACCAGCTCTGCAACCCAACTGCTTTACAGGCCTGCAACATGCCCACTCACAGCTGTGCATGCATAGACTAGAGGGAACTCCCTGAGGGACAGTTACTGGTGCACAAGTGGGTGGGGGATATTGTGGGACTGGTGCTGAGTGGTGGAACCCTTGGATAATTTTTGTGCTGCTGACAGTCTAAACTTATTGTCATTATTTTAACTGTCCTTTCAACATCCCCAAAATCAAGCCTGTGTTGTTAATTTAGCTGCATATATAGTTTCCTCTGAATTTATTGCATATTTACAAGTCGTTTATTAAAGTTATAGAGAATAACTAACATGTTGATTGTTGGGTTGTTATCCATTGGTTAGTCCCCCCAGTACTGTCTGAGGGTGGCTAATACCCTATTTTGTTTTCCTAGTAGAAAGCACATGGCACCACCTTTGTCAGTCTGCTTCTGCTGCATGGAGCCCCCATGCTACTTGTATTGTCTCCAATTAACACTCCACGACCCCAGGGCCATCTGCCCCAACGCCAAAGGTTCCAGCGCATTGCAAGATATACTAGGCTGCACCACACCTGGGGACAGGGGTTACATGTAAAAGCATTACCTTCAGGAGTGTTGCAAGATGCAGGGAAAGTTTCTCTCGTCAATTTAAAAATGTTCAGACAGCTTGAGGAAGTCAAATCTGACTTGTTGGTGGTGGATAAAGGAGACTATATTCTCAGATGTGGCAAATGTGTTATTCCATCAGCACTGAAAGGAACTGCAGTGGACTTTGCCCATGAAGGTCATCAAGGAAGACTTAACATGAAGATCTTAATCAGAGAGAAACTCTGGTTCCAAGGCATAGGCAGTGTGGCAGAGAACAAAGTTAAGACATGGTTGTCGTGTCAAGCCACAACCGTGTCAGCCTGTCAAAAGCCATTACAGATGCCCCAGTTATTGTTGCATCACTGTAGCACTTAAAGCCTGCCGACTCCTAACTGGTTCTGCCAGATTGATCCACACCTGTGACATGTATACCCAGGCAAACATGCTTCACTTCAAGGGCAGACTTTTGTATCAAACATGTCTGCTGGCAAAAAAATAGGTCTTGGCATGATATCCCCAGGAGTTCAGGAACGTCTCATCCCATATACCACCCTTTGCCACACCAGAAGCTCGGAGAGCCAGGCTTTCAAAATTCCCCACTGACGCACTTCCCAAGGACAAACAGACTTCACCCATCAGGTCTCACTTTGGTTTAACTCACTTCAAGTTGACATCTCTGCAGCACCCAAGTTGGGCTCATTTAAATGGTTGCTCAGACAACACCATATCACCACTTCCAGCTATGACTGCATCTACTAAGGAGTCCATATCTAGATGTCCTACTAGTCCATGGGTCCTCTATCTCCCTCCTTGCACTTCACACCCTCTTTTTCCTCCCATACCTCCCCTACCTCTCTCTCTCACACCCCTTCACCACCCATGCCCCTCCCCTACTTCTCTCCTTGCCTCACATTTGTCTGGCCCTCTGGGCTGACTTTCCCCAAGCCCTCCCTGCCTCTCCACCCTAATTTCCTCCCTCTCTCGCCTCTTTCACAATATAGACAAGGCCCTTTGGACTGCTACATGGGCTGTACCCCTCCTGGTTCCCCTCCCACTAATTCTCCACCTACTACCTGTACTTTGGGCTACTCCTCTCATCCTCTAATTCTACCATTATCTGCCCTCAGCTGCTCACTGTCGACTTGGCCTCATGGGCTACAACTTTTGATTTCTGCTACTCTAGCCACAAGGATCTTCATCTCCCCTCTTTCTGATGCTCCTCCTTCTTTGGCTCCTGGGTCTCCTAATCATCAGTCTTATTCTTCGTGCCCATGGCATACATTGTACAATGCCATGTGAAGTTATTCTGTACTGCCTACAGCTTTAACTTACATGCCTGTTGATCTGTCAGTTAACCCCTACCGGTCATGTTATTGATCCTGTACAGTTGCTGGGCAAAAATGGCTTAGTTATATGTACTAGTTGTTTAGTCTGTATTTGCTCCTGCCTGTATTGTTTGTTTCTCATGTACAATTATCTGATGTGGAAACTATGTAAAGAGCTCATAAATCAAAACGTGTTAATCTGAGTTTACAATAAATAAATAATAAATAAATATTGCACCTTGGTCTGGGCTGGGCAGGGATTTTGCTGACTTAACTAACAGATATTACTTTTTATTTGTAGCAGCTGAGTGCTTTAAATTTCCAATTGTGAAAGTGATTTCCTCCACTTTAGCTCATTCTCTGATAGGTTGTATGAACAGTATATTTTCAGAACTTGAAACACCAGTTATACTAAAGTCAAAATATTGGCCATCAATTCTTCAATAAGAATTTCAAAAGATTTGCAAAAAAACATGGGATTTCTTTGAAAAGATCAGTCTCTACTGACCTTATACTAATGGAAAAGCAGAGAAACTGGTCAAGACTGTGAAAAAAAATGCCCTAAGGAATATAAGGATTGAAAATAAAGATTGGAAAGTGCAGATGCACACATTTCCATGCAGCTACAGATTAACTCATCACTGATCAACTGGTCTACCTCTAGCAACAGTGTTGTGTTTGGCCAGCCTATGAAAGTGAAGCTATAAGAAATGGTCAAGTGTATTTTTCAGCGAGAGACAGAAAGATGCTGTAAAGAAGACTGGCATGAAAAGGTATGAAGACAGGAACTCGAATGTGAAACTTTTCAGAATTCAGAAAGGTGGCACTGATCTGGTGATGGACAGTGGAGTTTGCTCAAAATAACAAAATTGTTACAGCAAGCATCCTTTTGATTAAACTGACTGTGGCTCAGAAGGTGCTGTTGAACCAATTCATCCATCTGTCTAATCTTGGGATGAGTCCTAGGATTCCGGGTATGCCCTTTATGGATATTCCTTGAGGCGGCAAAGAAAGCCATCATCTAAGTACAAGGCAATTATTTTGTCCAAATGTGTTATTTATAATGCCATACAGTATATGCAAGTTACAATGCACTGTTTTCAGCATCTGTTTTATCTTCCTCTCATTTTCAGTTTAAATAGGGGAGAGCTGTGGCACAGTAATGCTGTATTTCTTGGCTCCTGTTAGCTACCATGGTAGTATACTCCCAGCAGTTGGGTAATACAGTGTAGGAAAATAATGAAGATGGTTATTCAGTAAAGATGCCTTAAAGGATACCTAAACAAGCAGTTTTTTAAAACTACAAACTCCAAAATCTGGCTTCATAACAAGGCAAAGTAGATGCTGCTGTTTACATTTATGCTAAAACTGCATTTATGTAAATAACATAAATGCAGTTTCATAGCTTTTGAAAAATGTAAACATCAGCCTTTCACTTTCAAAAAACAGCCTTGGTTTCTCCCTAAGATGGCTGCCAAGTCTGTTAAGTGATGAGTCATGATGACATCATCTGAGCCAAAGACAGAGACCCACATATATTTCTATAGTGCTTACTAGTTCTTCTTTCTCTCTGCTTAGAATTGTTGTACCAGAATGATCAACACCATATATTAACTTGTGGATTATTTTGATCAGTACACATACTAGGCTATGATTTTGTTCATTTAGTTTACTTTAACTTGTAAAAAATGTTTTGCAATCCAGCTGACATTTTTCTTGGCAAACTGCATTACGGTACAACACTTCAATTACCTGATGATCTAGTGGTTATGTGATGCACTGAATTTTGTTTTTTGTTAGCCAGGAAAGACACACTAAGCTGAAAGCTTGTTTACAGATGTGGCCTGGGAGCACAAGGAAGTATAATGACTTGCTCAGGGTCACAGAGCAAAGTACTGGTCTGGTTTAGTTCCAAAGCCTATGGTCTCTTGTTAATCCACAAATAAGGCTTTCTTTTTCCATGTGAACCCCCTGCACCTAGCCTGCCTTCTGTTGAACACCCCACCATCCATACCCTGTCCTTAGTACTGCCTGGTGTTGCATATGTGCTTATGGTCTCATGAAGAGAATTATCATACCTCAGATTGTAATCTTGTACCTCAGAGAGTTGTGCATACCTATACCAATATGCATCATCAGCTGGCACTGTTAAAAATGCCTCCCAAATCACTTTCCAGTCCACATTCTCAGTGTTTGACTTCTGCTCCCACAGTAAACATTGAGTGGATCACCACCCTTCTGCACAATGATGGTAGTATGTACAGTTTCCCTGTTGTGTTTTTTCCCACCTCATTAACTAACAAATAGATCTTCCTGGAGGGCCAATCAATAAGCATCATGACCCATCAGAAAAACTGCTGTTCGTGCTCTTATAAGGGCTGCACTTAGAATGGGTAATGATATTATTAGTAGGAGAGGCATACTTATACCTTGAGCAAATCCATCCGACTTCCATTGTCAGTCTACTCCTTTACCTGTGATCTGCAGAACCACACAGGACAGTTCCCAGCAATTCTTCTCCAGTACTTTTCTGTGCTGTACCCCACAATGCGAGTTGGCTGGCTACCACCCTTCCAAGTCTTGAATGAGCTATACACAACTCCTTCAATACTGTCCTAACAAACGTCAACCCCCCCCCCCACCTGAGGGTAATCTCCCTACACTGAATTCAAGTAACAGTTTAGGTGCAGCCCTGCCACTCTGAGTTTTTGTCATCACTGGCTACTCTCATCCACAGTCAGGTAGTGATCACGATGTTGGCAGCTAACATTTCAGATCTCACTGTGATCTGCTCAGCATCAATCCTTCATGTCTTCAACTAACCTGAATATAGCTATACCCTGCTGGAATGGCCTCTTCAGTCCCTCTCTGGCATTCATTCTTCTCATCTGCACCCCACACCAAAAACTGGTGAGTTCACTACCCTTCTGCATCATGAATGTGGTTAGTACAGTCTCCCATGTTATTTTTACATATTAATAATAAACATGATCTTCTGGTAAGCCAGGCTGATAGCTGCATTGCACAAGTGGAAAAATAGGCTTTTCTACCCATGTAAGAGCTAAGCCACCTATGATTAAGCACTATTAAATGACATGCATAATGATGTGCACACCCATCATTTAATAGTGCCCAATCAAAGGTAGCCTAGATCTTTTAAGGGTAGGAAAGCCCATCATTCCCCTTGTTCCTTGTTGCTATCAGCCTGACTTACTGGAAAGATATATTTATATTTGATATGTCAAAATAAAATGGGGACTCTACTACTTGCATTCAAGATGCAAAAGGGTGATGAGCTCACCAGTTTTCAGTGTGAGGAGGAATAGTGACGAATGAATACCAGAGGGGGACTGAGAAGGCCACTCTTGCAAGGTACTGCTATATTCAGGGAAGGGGAAAGACAGAGGGGAGAAATATGAGCAGATTACTGTGAGAAATAAGATGTGGGCTGCCAGCACCTAGATCACTACCTGACCCCGTTGTCCTGGCCAATATTCCCCTTCCCATAAAACCAGTTCATGCAGTTGTCCAAAGCTGTGTGTGGATATTAATGTATGAAATGGCTGCCACTACATGTTCAGTCACTTCACTACCAGTCTAGTATTGCTTATAAAGCACTTTGGGATATAATGTGTATGAAAACCACTATATAAATGCTGATTCTTCTTCTTATTATTTCCCATGGAAAAAGAAGACAAGGCAAGCATATATTTGAGGTTCAAGAAAGTATAAACTCTAACATTGGACTGAACAAGAACTTTTCTACAAAAAAGTGGTGGCTCTAGGGGTGGTGAGGGGTGTGGCTGCTACCCCCCCCCACATAGTAATGTACTTGCATGCTGCTGCTGCATTTCACTTTGTTGAAGAAGTCTTATTTATTGATTGTACAAATGTTTACATTCAAACTACGGATTACATTTGTAGGTTCTGTCAAAAACGTACTAGAAAAGAACAGCAGAAAATATAAAGGTTTAATAAAAATTTTAAAAAGTGCATATTAAGCACGCACACCACCCCAGCACCCCCACTGTAGCATCTTGGATCCACCATAACCACTAGACTACCAGGTTATTCAAGATTTGTACTGCACTGTGGTTTGCTACAGAGAAAGTCGGTTGGATTAAAACACAATTTCAGCATGTTAAAATAAATAAAATGAACAGAACCATAGCCTAACATGTGTATTATACAAAATAATGCACATGGTTTTGACCTTTTGGGTGAAACAATTCTATACAAAGGTAAAAAATAACTAATTAGCACTATAGAGAGCCATGTATCTTTCTGACTTTGGCTCAAATTATGTCATCACATAACACATTTGGTGGCCATCTTAGGAAGCAGGTAAGACAGTTTTTTTGAAATTAGAAGGCTAATTTTACAATATTCAAATGCTCTGGAACCACATTTAGGTAAATTATATATATGTAGTTTTAGCCTTAATGAATACAGCAGCCTTTCCTTTAGTCACCTACGGAGTCAGAGTTTTGAATAGTTTGTTGTCAAAATGTTGTTTAGGTATCCTTTAACACATCTCCTGCCTTTGTGAGTTATTTTAAAGTACAGTATATTTATACTGTCCAATGCCAGATTTTACTGTCAAAGTGGTAGATGAGAAATTTATTTTTAACATTATATTGTTAGACTTGAACAAAATATTTGATACAGAACCACACAAATCCCTATACATTATTATATATTATATTATATATTATGTATTATATATTACAGTATTTTAGTCTCTCACTGAATATATTGTAAGATGGGTTGATAGCTGGATCAGTGAGAGTTGTTAAAGAGTAAACATAAATGGTACTTTTCAAAATGGGCAGCTCTAACCGGTAGGGTACCATGAGGTTTTTTTCCTTGGCCCCCTCCGTTTTAACTTGTTCATAAGTGACCTAGGTGGGGGTTGCAATGGGTGGATGTTGAAGTTTACTGATGACTTAAAACTGGCCAAGAAGTAAAGACTAAAGACCTTAACATATATTGTCAACAAGATTTAAATTCCATAAGAGTGTGTGCTCTAATAAACAAAACAACATTTAATGGAGAGAAGTGTAAAGTGCTACACTTTGGAAAAAAGGAAACACTGTTAGAAAGTCTTATTTCATTATGTAAATGACATCAAGATAAAGCACTGAAATATAGAGAATGACTCAGAAGTATTTTCTGACAGTGATTTAGGGATGGGAAAAATTATCAAATTCTTGTTTTGTGGAAGCTACAGAAAATTTCATGAAATTTTCTAAGATGTATTAATTGGTGATAGCATAATCTGTTGTACAGATAAAGATCTACAATTTGGCATGCATATTGTCTGGAAGAGACCCTAAAACGACATGTGGATGTGGAACAGGGAATTTATAGGGGCACAAGTTCTGGCAATTTATTATTCATGTGAACATTTCTGAAAATATTTCTATGCTTACAACAGTTCTGAAATCATAGAATCATAGAAATCTGTCAGCAGAAAAGGACCCCACAGCCCATCCAGTCTGCCCAATCCCCCCCCCCGGAAGATCCTCTCCCTCCATTCCCAGCCCTCCCCTTGCCAGTTGGGCCCATGTATGAATCCCAGGCTCTTTTGAAGTTGTCCACTGTACCCACACCCACCACCTATTCCGGCAGTCTGTTCCATGGCTGCACCACCCTCTCAGTAAAGAACCTCCCCCTGAAGTCCTCTCTGAATCTTCCCCCTCTAGTTTGTGGATATGCCCTCTAATGGAAATGTTCTTGCTCATTCTGAAGATGCTGTCAACCATCACCCTATTTATGCCCCTCAAGTACTTGAATGTCTCCACCATATCCCCCCCCTTCTTTCCTCCAGCTTATACAGGCCCAGTTCTTCTAGCTTCTCCTAGTATGACTTCCCATGCAGCCCCCTCGCCATCTTGGTTGCCCTTCTCTGGACCCTTTTCAGCCTGTCATTGTCTCCCTGCAGGTATGGTCTCCAGAACTGGACCCCATATTATGTGTGTGGTCTGACCATTGTTTTGTACAGTGGCAGGATTACCTCCCTCCTCCTGCTTGTGAATCCCCTCCCTATGCATACTAGCATTTTGAGAGCCTTTCCTGGTGCTCTGGCACATTAACTTCGGACTTTCAGGAAACATAGAAACATAGAATTTGACGGCAGATGAGGACCGCTTGGCCCACTTAGTCTGCCCATTTCCCTACCTAATGGATAAGCTGCAGATCCTAGTTAACCAGCAGCCTACTTCTTTCTACCCCCACCCCCTAGAATTGCCTTATAACTGTCCCATGCATGCTTGAATTCAACCACTGTTTTTGACTCACAGCCTCCTCCAGAAGGCCGTTTCATGCATCCACAACCCTCTCTGTGAAAAAATACTTCCTTACATTACCTCTGAGCTGCCCCTCCATTTTCAAATTGTGCCCCCTTGTTCTTGCACACCTCTTCTTTTGAAAGATGCTACTAGGGTTGCCACCTGTCAGGTTTTTTACCTGGTGATCAGGTTTTCAGGGTCCCTATCAGGTAATCCGGTTTTGCTCTGTGCTGGTCAGGCTTTTGAGCCATTTTAAGTGCTCACATACTTTTGAAACATAACTCTGGTATTGTTTGCATCATTCCAACCTGTACCAGCTTGTTTGTATCTATGTCTTAAGTTACTGTTATGCGGTGTTATACTGTTATACTGTGTATTTTCATTTGTCTTACTGTGACAAGGTACCTTTGTAAATGAGCCTATGGCTCAAAGGTTTTCCAAACTGCCTTCTAAATAAGTAAATAAATAAACAGATTTTGTCATCTCATTAATTGTTTGAGCTACATGTCCAGGTTACAAACAAGTTCTGTTGTCAAAATAGCCTTTTGTTTGTGAAAGCAGTCAACCTGGGAGGTGTAAAGTATGGCCATTAACACCATTGGCACTTACTTAACCCAGTCTTTTCCATTGCATCTTGAAGTGGCATAGCAGCAAAGCTGCCCCCACCTTTTGTAACAGCAACACAGCCAGTTGTCTTTCACTTTCATTTGCTGGTAAACATTTTCATCTCTAACAGAATTTAGGCATTTTAAATGTTTTAAATTAATTTTTTCCTCAAGAAAACAGTATGGTCACTTCTTTGGCTTTGAAATAGTGGTGTGGACATGAAAAGGAAATGGAGCCAGAAAAATATATAAAGTACACATTATAAGAAACAATTTCTTTATTATGTATTATTATATACCATGTGCACTGTTGTATACTATTTACAGTATGTAACTTGTCTCCCCCCCCCCCCAGATCATATCTGTAAATGAGATTGATTTTATCTCTGTATGTTTATCTGGTAAACCAATGTCAATAAATAAATACACACATAAGTAAATACATAAATAACTAGGAATAACTTGGGAAAGTAATTTTAACAGGTACAGTACAGTATCTTAACATTTGTGTTGAACCGCTGCTTTAAGTGTTGTCTTTCATTGATATAACAAATGGTTTTCTAGGAGGAGCAATGCATGATGAGTCATGAAAAGGGGTGGAGCTGGGGCTGGGCTTAGGATCCGGTTTTTGCCTCATCCGAAGGTGGCAATCCCAGATGCTACCCTCTTGGACTTTGTTGATTCCCTTGAGGTACTTGAAAGTTTCTATCATGTCCCCCCTCTCCCTCCTTTCCTTGAGGCTATACATATTAAGCTCCTTTAGTCTCTTTTCATATGTCTTCCAATGCAGACCCTGCACCATTTTAGTTGCCCTCCTCTGGACAGCTTCCATCCTGTCTATGTCCTTGTGGAGATTGGGTCTCCAGAAGTGCACACAGTACTCCAGATGGGGTCTCACCAGCTGTCTGTACAGAGGGATAACAACTTCCTGTTTTCTACTGGTGATGCCTCTCCCTATGCATCCCAGTATCGCCCCAGCCCTCCTTACTGCGCTCTCACATTGCTTGCCCACCTTTAAGTCATCTGATATGACTACCCCCAGGTCCCTTTCCATTTTTGTTATTGTTAATATCTCACCCACCATTGCGTACTCTTACCCTGGGTTTTTGTTTCCCAGGTGCATTAACTTGAACTTCTTAGCACTGAATCTAAGCTGCCATACATTTGACCATTCCTCTAACCTTGCCAAATCCCTTCTCATCCTTTCCACCCCACCTTGTGCATCAACTCTGTTGCAGATCTTTGTGTCATCTGCAAAGAGACATACTTTTCCTTCCAGTCCCTCTGCAATGCTCACTTATAAAGACATTGAAGAGGGACTGGTCTATCTTGAACCTGCCCAGTTCCACTAGAGCCTTTCTTCAGAGTCTACTCCATTTACTATTACCCTCTGTGTCCTATTCTCCAGCCAATTCTTTTACCCAGGCTATCATCTTGGGACCCACTCCCAGGCTGGCTAACTTGTATATTAATCTTTTGTGTGGGACTGTGTCAAATGCCTTGCTAAAGTCTAGGTAGGCCATGTCCACAGCCCCTCCCTGATCTACACTTTGGTCACCCAGTCAAAGAAATCTATTAGATTCATCTGGCATGACCTTCCGCTGTGAATCCATGCTGCCTTGGGTCCTGTGCCCCTCTGGCCTCTAGGTACTCAACAATTCTTTCCTTCAGAAGTGATTCCATCATTTTCCCTGTCACTGAGGTTAAACTAACAGGTCTGTAGTTTCCTGCTTCTGCCCTGCTCCCACTTTTGTGAAGGGGAATCACATCTGCCCTCCTCCAGTCCTCAGGTACAACCCCATCCTCCCATGATTTGTTAAAGAGGGTAGTCAGTGGTGTCACTAGTTCTACCCTTAGTTCTTTTAGAATTCTGGGATGAATCCCATCAGGCCCCATTGCTTTGTCCACCTTCAGTTTTAAGAGTTCTTTCAGAACTCTTTCTTCTATAAATGAGCTGGTATCAACTTCTGTATCCAGAGTGTTTCTATTGTTTGTTTTAGGTACCTCACCCTCTTCATTTGTAAATACTGAGCAAAAATATTTGTTTAGAAACTCTGCCTTTTCATCGTCACCCTCTGCCCACCCCCCTCCCCTTTATTAAGCCTCACTATCCCTCCCTTGGTCTTCCTTCACTCCCCGATGTACCTAAAAAAGGTTTTATCTCCCTTCTTAACTGAGTTGGCTATCTTTTCCTCGGTTTGGGCCTTTGCTGTTCTGACTGCCTTCCCAGCTTCCTTTTGCTTTAACTGATACAATTCTCTGTCCTGCTCCTTCTGTGATTCCTTGTACTTTCTGAATGCTTTCTTTTTCTCTTGAACCTTCACTTCCACCTCCTTTGAGAACCATAGTGGTTTCTTAAATCGTTTTGTTTTGTTTATTTGCTTCACACAAAGGCTTGTTACTTCTGTGATGGCAGTTTTTATTATTCCCCATTGTTCTTCCACCCCTCCTTCCTGTCCATTTGCTAGTGCATTCCTTAGGCACTCACCCATTTTGGCAAAGTCAGCCCTCCTGAAGTCCAGTACTATTGCCTTTGTATGGCTTGACTCTATTGCTGTGTTTATCGTGAACCATACTGTTCGATGGTCACTAGTTCCCAGATGGCTACCCATTTCTACATCTGTGATCCTCTCTCCATCTCCATTTGAGAGAACCAGGTGTAAGATTGCTCCCTCTCGAGTGGGTTCCAATACTAGTTGTCTAAGGCATGCCCCCTGTAGGGCATCTAGAATAACCCCACTCTTAGAAGTGGCTGCTGCAACTGCACTCCAATTAACATCTGGCATATTCAGATCACCCATCAGCAATATCTCCCCTTTTTCTGCCATTCTAAGTATACTTTCTATCATTTCCTTGTCCATTTCCTCCCCCTGAGAGGGGGGTCTGTATACAACCCCTGTGCGGATTGTGGTGCCATTGCCTGCCTCCAAATTGACCCACAGTGCACAGGTTGTCTGAAATAGTGATCCCCAAATTCCTTTCCTGTTCTGTTACCTCCAGTTCCTCCCCCCAAACTGGTATTTTGCTTTTGGGTTATTACACCTTATATGCATAATTCTGCACTGTTTTGCATTGCACTGCAACTGCCACCTTTCTGACCACTCCTCCAGCCTAGCCATATCCTCCCTCATATCCTTCATTCACCCTTCCACTGTATCAACCCTCTTACTACATATCCTCATGTCATCAGCAAACATACTCATCTTCCTCTTTTGTCCCTCAGTGATGTCCCAATGTATATTGTTGAAAAGTATGGGTCACAGCACTGACCCTTGGGGAACCCCACTTGTCACCTCTTCTTCCTTTGAGTGCCCCCCATTCACCACAACCCTCTGTGTCCTCCCCTCCAAGCAATGTTCTACATAGTTTGTGAGTTTGCTTCCCACCCCTAATCTGCCTACCTGGCCTATCAGCCTCCTGTGGGGGACAGTGTCAAAGGCCTTCCTGAAGTCCAGGTAGACCATGTCCATTGCCCAACCCTGGTCCCATATTTCCTCACCCTGTCAATGAATTCAGTCAGGTTGGTCTGGCAGGTTCTAGCAACTGTGAATCCATGCTGACTGCCATTCAGGAGGCCCTACCCCTCCAGAAATGTTATCAGCCTTTCCTTAATAAGTGCCTTCACAAGTATACTAACCACAGATGTAAGGCTAACCAGGCTGTAGCTTCCCAGCTCCTCCCTTCCTCCCACTTTATGTAGGGGCACTACCTCAGCCCTTTTCCAGTCCCCAGGAACCCTTCTGTTGAGCAGTGACAGGTTAAATAACCACATGAGTGGTGTTGCCAATTCTTGTTTTGATTCTTTGATAACCCTTGGGTGAATCCCGTCCAGACTCATTGCCTTATCTCTCCACAGCTTACCTATTTCTTCCAATGCCCTAGCTTCTGTGAAGGGACTTGAGTTCTTCTCACTACCCAGCCCACCCACCCGTATTCTAACTTTGACCCTTTCCTCTCCACCGTGAAGAACAATGTGAAATATTCATTTGGGACATTGGCTTTTTCCATCTCTCCATCCACCAGTGCCCTCTTCCCCCTTGAGCTTCATAATCCCGTGATTCCCTTTCCTTCCATTGCTCACATATCTGAAGAACCTCTTGTCTCCCCCTTTTTGACCCCGGCTATATGCTCCTCCATTTCTGCCTTCACCCATCTGATCACCTTCCCTGCTCCCTCAGTTTTTCCTTATATACCTCCCCATCTGCCTCCCTCTGAGACTCTTTAAATATCCTGAATGTTCCCCTTCTCTCCCTGACTGCTTTCCTCACATCTAGTGTGAACTAAAGTGATTTCTGATCCCTCTTTTTCTTGCTAACCATCCTAATGCTTAGTTCTGTCACCTTCAAAATTCCTCTTTTAATTCCCCCCCATAGCTCCTCCACATCTCCAAGTCATCCATCCCCACTAGTTCCTCCTGGACCATTGCCCTCGTCCTCCTAAAATCTGCCTTCCTAAGTCTAGCACCCTAGTGTTGGAACTGCTCTTAGTTGGACCCTTTCTAATTCTAAATTCTACTGCCCTATGGTCACTGTCACCCAAATTTTCCCCCACCTCCACCCCTCGACACTGTCTCCATTTGTCATAACCAGGTCAAGTATGGCTCCCCCTCTAGTGGGTTCCCTTGCCAGTTGATTGATGAACACTTCCTGCAAGGCTTCCAGTAGCTCCCTACTCCTTTCTGTGGATGCTGCCAGGATGTCCCAATCCATTTCCAGAAGATTTAGGTCTCCCAACATCATGACTTCTCTTTTGTTGACCATCTCCTGTATCTCCCTACCCATCTGTCTGTCTATTTCCTTCCTCTGATTTGATGGTCTGCAGACCACCCCTACCTTCTCTGCTCCCCCCCTTTTTGGTTAAAGTGACCCATAGGGTTTCTGCTGGTCCATTCCCACCCCCACACTCCATTGCTCTAATCCCCTCTTTAACATAAATGGCAACCTCCCCCATCTTCCTGTCTTGTCCCTCCTGTAGAGGACATACCCAGGTATTTCCACCTCCCAACTATGGCTTCCAGTCCACTAGGTTTCTGTAACTTCAATTAGGTCCAGGTCATCAATATGAAAAAACAGTCATGGCACTCACCAGGGCACAAAAAAATCAGGAGCCAGATATATCTTGGTTCAAAACCATTACCTCCATTTATTTAGCCATACACATCACAACTAGACCAGAAGGTCTAAGGAGAGCCACATGAAAAAAAAATCTAACGTTTCAACTTTGTGTCACAAGCAGACTGATTGTAATTCTGTCCTGCTTGCAAGTAGTTGTCACCCTTGCCACATCATTGAGAACATTCCAAAAAGTCAGTTTCTTTGTATAAAAAGAAACTGCAGTGAACAAGGTAATTTGAGAGAGGAAATGGAAATGTTGTCTGACAGATTTAGGGAGAGGGGCTATGCTGCAGTTACCATTCAGAAAGCTAAAGAGTCTACAGAAGGAATAGAGAGAGACATACTGTTAGAGAGGAAGCAAATACAACAGATGGATATAGGAATACAACAGGAACGAATGAACTTTGTCAGTACTTATAATATCAGATCATGGAGAATCAGGGATCTTATTTATAAGAACTGGCATGTTCTAGGAGCAGATTATAGACTAAAGGATATTGCCAGTCATCCACCTAGGATGGCCTTTTGGAGATCAAAGAATTTAAGGGACACTCTGGTACTTTCATCAAATCAGGATAAATCTGTAAGTAATAGGACTTGGTTGCCTCCCCTACCAAAAGGGTGTAAGAAATGTGGCCATTGTAAATATTGCAGTGTGATAAAGGAGTGTGCAATGTTTAGGAACCCTGCGCGTAATCGTATGCACAACATTCAACAATTCATTAATTGTGAGACCACTTATATTGTTTATTTGTCCATGTGAGAATGTGGTGCATATTATGTTGGAAAAACAAAAAGGAAAATGAAGGAAAGAGTAGGGAACATATGAGGGCAATCAATAACAATATTTTAGATCATGTGTGGGCCCAACATAGTCAGCATACACAGAACCCAGTGAAACATAAATTAAGTTTCACTGGTACAGAACATGCCCAGTTGGGACCTGGGGTGGAGACAGAGACACACAAACTGGTAAATGAGAGATGTACTGGATTTTAACCCTAGAATCATATAAAGGGAAGGGACTAAATGAGCAGGTTGAACTTAAAATGTTCTTGAAAGATAGACGTTAATTTTATTAAACGATCACTCATATGTGTTTTCCTTTTCCCCTTACAGGTTCTGTATCCTTTTTGTTAATCTGGAAATAACAATTTATAATTGGTATACATAGTCTCTCCCTCTTTCCCTGTAGATACATAATTTAAGCAAGACAGATATTATACTGTACTTTGTCCCACCCCCTCATCTTCTCTTCCCTTCCCCCTTCTCCTCTTTCCTCTTCTCCCCCCCTCCCTTTTTCCTTCCATTCCTTACTTGTGGCCTGTGTGTGTGTGTGTGTGTATATATATATATATATATATATATCAATGTAATCCTGTTGTTTAATATCTATTTCCTAAAACCCCTTTTCCCCCTAAGGAACCCCTAGCCCTTGGTGTCTTTTTGGTTAGGGTTTATATATACACTAATGCATATTTCTGCAGTATTTTTCATATCTCTCTGTAGTTTTCTCTCTCTTTGTTCCATTCAAAGGGCTTCATGCAAATACTGAATTAAAGGAATATTTTGCATTCTGAACCTATGAATTAAAATTTGGATTTAAAGGAGAGAGTTTATAATTATGTCTGTCAATATATTCTCATGTTTGACTTCTATGTTTGTACATTTTGAATGATTATGACAAGACATAGTAGGAATATAGTTTTCTTATAGTGAATGACAAACAATAAATATATACATATATTTGCTATCTAATTGGTAGCACTTTATATGACTCTGCACCTTTAAATGTGTATATTTAAAATGTAAGTCATGTGATAAGTCTGTTGCTATTTAAGTGTTGGGAATATAGGGGGCAGTAACTTTGATAAAGACTCATCGAGTTGAAATGTCAGATCTTTTTTTTTTTTGTGTGGCTCTCCTTAGACCTTCTGGTCTAGCTGTGATGTGTATGGCTAAATAAACAAGCATTTGTCAATGCCGAAAGTTGCTTGCTTGTATGCGCTGTTTAGGTATTTGGAAGTGATAGTTCCATGCCTTCCTCCCAAGACATGCACTGTGTTTTTCCATTCAGTATTCACAGAAGAGTGGGAGGGGCAAGGGCCACAGCAGTACAGCAGGTGCCAAGGGGGTGAAGAGGTGGACAATAGTCCATTCAAAGGCAAAAAAGTCCTGCAGGAGCTCACTAAATTGAAGGTGGAAAAAGCGATGGAACCAGATGGCATACACCCAAGGATAATAAGAGAACTGCGAAGGGAGATAGCAGTACTTCTGGCAGCCATGTTCACTGAGTCATTCAACATGAGTGAAGTGGAGGAGGGCACATGTGGTCCCCGTCCAAAAGCCCGGCAGCAGGGAGGAGGCGGGGAACAATAGGCCATTCAGCCTCACTTCAGTAGTGGGGAAGAACATGGAGACATTGTTTAAAGAAAGGATAGTGGGGCATCTAGAAGCCATCGGAGACAAGGACCATAGACAACATGGATTCACAGTGGGGACATCATGTCAGACAAATCTGGCTGATTTCTTTGCCTGGGTGACAAAGAAAGTAAATCAGGGTGGGCAGTGGACAAAGCTTACCTTGATTTCAGCAAAGCCTATGACACCATCCCACATAGGAGGCTGATAAACTAGCTGGGTAGGCTGGGCATGGGGTAAAGGGTGGTAAACTGGGTTAGAAACTAGCTAACAGACAGGAGGCAGAGCTTTGCGGCCTATGCCAGCTGTTGGAGCCCGTCAATTATCTTTTGGCTGCTTAATTATCTGGATAAACTGCAAATTCTGCAAGCTGCCTGTATTAAGAAACCTTTGCTTTGGGATGCGGTCTCTATTTCCATATTTCAAGACCTGTCATTTGAGACCCATAAGAAGCAGAGCGCATATCGACCATATATCAACAAATAAAAAATTAGTTGCTGCGGGGATCTGATTTAAGGTCTTATACCTTGCTTGACTTCAAATCATCAGGGCCGACAAACAGTACACTTTGGAGTCTGCAGAGCAAGCCAAAGATGAATTGCCTAAATTACTGCCTGATTGGTTTAAATTTAAACCTAATACCCAAGGGATGAATATGTTTCAGCAGTCATATTCACTGAAAGTACTGGCACTCCTGCATGGACTTCACGGTTTGGATGACAGATTTATTATTTTAGTAATCCGTTCTGTGTAACTTGGTAGAACTTCTTATGGAAGCTCAAGTTTTGTAGGGACTTATTATTGGACAAGTTTTATTTTTTGTGTACTGACTGATTGACTGTCTCTGAATTTTTCGGTCTTTCTAAGCTCTGATTCCAAAATAATATTTTGGTTATAGCAGATTGTTCTTGGAGCATATTGATATAATATCTGATTTTCCAATGTTGTGGAGAGGGTCCTTTGGTATTCGATTTGATCACATTTCATGTATTGGATGGCTGAGTCTGTTTTGCTTCTTTACCCCTTCTCAGTTGTTTAATATGCTGCTACCTTATATTCTGAGGGGTTTCACCAGTTAACTTGTTAAATGGTTATTGCTTGTACTAGTTAGATCGTAATATAAAAGACAAAGCTTGATTTACTGAGAGGGGGTTATATTTCTTTATGCCGGTAATCCTGCATGGACATTGTGGTTTGGTTGAGAGTTCTATTATATTAAAGGGTTGCACTGAATAGTCTGATAGCGTTCCTTACTGAAGCTCAGATCTTATCAAGACTTATTATTGGACAAGTTTGTTTTATGTGTACTGCCTGACTGACTCTCTCCAATTTTTTTGTTTTCTCTAAGCTTCGGCTTTACAATAGCCCTTTGGTCATAACAGGATCTTCACAGAGCATATGGATGTAGTGTCTGACATATTGTTGCTGTAGAGACAGTCCTATGGAGTTTAATTTCATTGTACCTTAAATTAAGGACAGCCAAGACTACTTTGTCTCTTTATTTTTACTTTGCCATTTATTATTCGGCTTCAGGAAACTCAAAGGGGCTTTATCAGTTCACATGTAGAATTACAATTGTTTTTTCCAGTTGGATCTAATATAAAAGCTAACACTTTATTTACTGGGGGGGTTGTATTTTTTTATGCTGAAAATTCTACATTAATTTTATGGCTCAAATGAGAGATTTAGTATTTGGTTGTTGTGCTTGTTAGACTAAAGTGGAGCCTACAATCATCAGTTTGTGGCAGAAAATGGCAAAATTAGAGGCTCTGATTGAAGATCAAGAGGGTCCCTCCTGCAGCAACAATCTCATTATTTTGGGCCTCCCTGAGAGAGCAGAAGGGAAAGAGGTCCTGGCATGCATGCAGAGGCTCTGTGAACTTGTGGCTGCCTCTTCTCCAAATGGGCCCCAATATATTATTGAGTGAGCCCACAGAGCATTGTGGCCCATGCCAGCTGTTGGAGCACCCCCTCCAATTATCTTTTGGCTGCTTAATGATCTGGATAAACTGCAAATTCTGCAAGCTGCCTGTATTAAGAAAACTTTGCTTTGGGACGCAGTCTCTATTTCCATATTTCAAGACCTGTCATTTGAGACCCGTAAGAAGCAGAGTGCATATCGACCACATATCATCAAATCAAAAAATTAGTTGCTGCAGGGATCTGATTTATGGTCTTATACCTTGCTTGACTTCAAATCATCATGGCCAACAAACAGTACACTTTGGAGTCTGCAGAGCAAGTCAAAGACGAAATGCCTAAATTACTGCCTGATTTGTTTAAATTTAAACCTAATACCCGAGGGATGAATATGCTTCTACTGTTTCAGCGGTCATGTTCACTTAAAGTACTGGCACTCCTGCACGGACTTCATGGTTTGGATGACAGATTTATTATTTTAGTAATCCGTTCTGTGTAACTTGATAGAACTTCTTATGGAAGCTCAAGTTTTGCCGGGACTTAATATTGGACAAGTTTTATTTTTTGTGTGACTGACTGATCTCTCTCTCTCTCTCTCTCTCTGAATTTTTTGGTCTTTCTAAGCTCTGATTCAAAATAATATTTTGGTTATAGCAGATTCTTCTTCGAGCATATTGATATAATATCTGATTTTCCAATGTTGTGGAGAGGGTCCTTTGGTATTCGATTTGATCACATGTCATATATTGGATGGCTGAGTCTATTTTGCTTCTTTACCCCTTCTCAGTTGTTTAATATGCTGCTACCTTATATTCTAAGGGGTTTCACCAGTTAACTTGTTAAGCGGTTATTAGCTCTACTAGTTAGATTGTAATATAAAAGACGAAGCTTGATTTACTGAGAGGGGGTTATATTTCTTTATGCCGGTAATCCTGCATGGACTTTGTGGTTTGGTTGAGAGTTCTTTTATATTAGTGGGTTGCACTGAATAGTCTGATAGCATTCCTTACTGAAGCTCAGATCTTATCAAGACTTATTATTGGACAAGTTTGTTTTATGTGTACTGCCTGACTGACTCTCTCCGATTTTTTTGTTTTCTCTAAGCTTCGGCTTTACAATAGCCCTTTGGTCATAACAGGATCTTCACAGAGCATATGGATATAGTGTCTGACATATTTTTCCTGTAGAGACAGTCCTATGGAATTTTATTTCATTGTACCTTAAATTAAGGACAGCCAAGACTACTTTGTCTCTTTATTTTTACTTTGCCATTTACTATTCGGCTTCAGGAAACTCAAAGGGGTTTTATCAGTTCACATGTAGAATTACTATTGTTTTTTCCAGTTGGATCTAATATAAAAGGTAACACTTTATTTAATGCGTGGGGGATTGTATTTTTTTATGCTGAAAATTCTGCATTAATTTTATGGCTCGAACAAGAGATTTAGTATTTGGTTGTTGTGCTTGTTAGACTAAAGTGGAGCCTACAAGCATCAGTTTGTGGCAGAAAATGGCAAAATTAGAGGCTCTGATCAAAGAACATGAGGGTCCCTCCCGCCGCAACCATCTGGTTATTTTGGGCATTCCTGAGAGAGCAGAAGGGAAATAGGTCCTGGCATGCATGCAGAGGCTCTGTGAAGTTGTGGCTGGCCCATCTGCTAATGGGCCCCAATATATTATTGAGTGAGCCCACAGAGCATTGTGGCCCATGCCAGCTGTTGGAGCCCCCCCTCCAATTATCTTTTGGCTGCTTAATTATCTGGATAAACTGCAAATTCTGCAAGCTGCCTGTATTAAGAAAACTTTGCTTTGGGACGCAGTCTCTATTTCCATATTTCAAGACCTGTCATTTGAGACCCGTAAGAAGCAGAGTGCATATCGACCACATATCATCAAATCAAAAAATTAGTTGCTGCAGGGATCTGATTTACGGTCTTATACCTTGCTTGACTTCAAATCATCATGGCCGACAAACAGTACACTTAGGAGTCTGCAGAGCAAGCCAAAGACGAAATGCCTAAATTACTGCCTGATTTGTTTAAATTTAAACCTAATACCCGAGGGATGAATATGTTTCAGCAGTCATATTCACTGAAAGTACTGGCACTCCTGCATGGACATCATGGTTTGGATGACAGATTTATTATTTTAGTAATCCTTTCTGTGTAACTTGGTAGAACTGTTATGGAAGCTCAAGTTTGGCCGGGACTTAATATTGGACAAGTTTTATTTTTTGTGTACTGACTGATTGACTCTCTCTCTCTCTCTCTCTGAATTGTTTGGTCTTTCTAAGCTCTGATTCAAAATAATATTTTGGTTATAGCAGATTCTTCTTGGAGAATATTGATATAATATCTGATTTTCCAATGTTGTGGAGAGGGTCCTTTGGTATTCGATTTGATCACATGTCATATATTGGATGGCTGAGTCCATTTTGCTTCTTTACCCCTTCTCAGTTGTTTAATATGCTGCTACCTTATACTCTAGGGGGTTTCACCAGTTAACTTGTTAAATGGTTATTGCTTCTACTAGTTAGATCGTAATATAAAAGACGAAGCTTGATTTACTGAGAGGGGGTTATATTTCTTTATGCCGGTAATCCTGCATGGACTTTGTGGTTTGGTTGAGAGTTCTATTATATTAATGGGTTGCACTGAATAGTCTGATAGGGTTCCTTACTGAAGCTCAGATCTTATCAAGACTTATTATTGGACAAGTTTGTTTTATGTGTACTGCCTGACTGACTCTCTCCGATTTTTTTATTTTCTCTAAGCTTTGGCTTTACAATAGCCCTTAGGTCATAACCGGATCTTCACAGAGCATATGGATGTAGTGTCTGACATATTTTTGCTGTAGAGACAGTCCTATGGAGTTTAATTTCATTGTACCTTAAATTAAGGATAGCCAAGACTACTTTGTCTCTTTATTTTTACTTTGCCATTTACTATTCGGCTTCAGGAAACTCAAAGGGGCTTTATCAGTTCACATGTAGAATCACTATTGTTTTTTCCAGTTGGATCTAATATAAAATGTAACACTTTATTTACTTGAGGGGGCTGTATTTTTTATGCTGAAAATTCTATATTAATTTTATGGCTCAATCGAGAGATTTAGTATTTGGTTGTTGTGCTTGTTAGACTAAAGTGGAGCCTCCAATCATCAGTTTGTGGCAGAAAATGGCAAAATTGGAGGCTGTGATCGAAGATAAAGAGGGTCCCTCCCACTCCAACAATCTGGTTATTTTGGGCCTCCCTGAGAGAGCAGAAGGGAAAGAGGTCCTGGCATGCATGCACAGGCTCTGTGAACTTGTGGCTGGCTCATCTCCAAAGGGGCCCCAATATATTATTGAGTGATCCAGCAGAGCATTGTGGCCCATGCCAGCTGTTGGAGCCCCCCCAATTATCTTTTGGCTGCTTAATTATCTGGATATTACAGGAACATCGGCCAGAACTAGACACATAGTGGATTCCCTGCAGGGGGAGGGCCTCAAACAACTGGTACAGCAACCCACAAGAGACAGGGCTATCCTAGATCTAGTACTGACTAACAAAGAAGGGATCACAGATCTCCAGGTAGAAGGTCACCTGGGGGCCAGTGACCATCACATGGTATGGTTCAATTTGGCTACTACATCTAAATCATCCCATTCCAAGGCAAAAATATGGGACTTCAGAGGAGCTGACTTTGATAAGATGGCCAACAGAGTTAAGCTAGCCCTGGCAAAAAGAAACACAGGTGAGGAGGTACAGGCAAAGTGGGCAAGCATTAAGGATACAATACTTGAAGCAACATCCCATTGTGTTAGAGAGAAAAGGAAGTGTAAAAGAAGGAAACCACTTTGGTTCTCAAATACAGTAGCAGAAAGGTCAGAGCCAAAAGGCTGGCCTTCAGAAAATATAAGGAACACAGCGGGATGAAGATAGGGAGGCATACCAAACTGCCCTAAGGGAAGCAGGTAAGGCAGTAAGGCAGGCAAAGTCCCAAACTGAGGAAACACTAGCACGAACAGTAAAAGAAGGTGACAAGACTTTCTATAGATACATTAGTGAAAGGAGAAAGTCCAGAGGGTATTGCTAAGCTTAATGGAGAAAAGGGAGCATGTGAGGAGGAGGACCCTGTAAAGGCATCTATCCTAAATAGATACTTTTGCTCAGTATTTACTGAAGAGAAGGTAGGGCAGGTCCCACAGCTCAGCATCATGGACACAGGGGAGGAGGTAGAGCACTACTCCTTCACAAAGAAAGGGTCCTACAGAGCTTGCTAAGCTCAGGGTGGATAAGGCAATGGGACCTGATGGCATACATGCCAGGGTACTTAAGGAGCTAAAGGAGGAACTAGCAGAGCCATTAGCAGAATTGTTTAGTGAGTCTCTGAGCACAGGAAAGGTCCCAGAAGACTGGAGAAGGGCTCATGTGATCCCGCTCCACAAGAGTGGTAGCAGGAGGAGGCGGGGAACTACAGACCGGTCAGTCTTACCTCAGTAGTGGGCAAGATTATGGAGGCACCCTTAAGGAAAGGATAGTGCAACACCTGGAATCCATAGGGCACAGGATCCAAGACAGCATGGGTTTACAAAGGAAGGTCCTGTCAAACTAATCTCATAGATTTCTTTGACTGGGTAACCAGAGTGGTGGACCAAGGGGAGCAGTTGATGTCGTCTACCTTGACTTCAGCAAAGCTTTTGACACTGTTCCACATAGAAGATTGATAAATAAGCTAGGTAGGCTCGGGTGGGTCAGAAGTTGGTCAACTGGGTGGCAAACTGGTTGACTGGCAGAAAACAGAGAGTGGTGGTAAATGGTATACAGTCAGAAGAGATGCAAGTCACAAGTGGGTACCTCAGGGATCAGTCCTGGGGCCAGTCCTATTCAACATCTTCATTAGTGACCTCATGCAGATGGACTAGAGGGTAAGGCTTGTCTGTTTGCAGATGACACCAAGATCTGCAACAGAGTAGATGATCCAGATGGGGTGGGCAGAATGAGAAGAGATCTGGATAAACTAGCAGAATGGTCAGAAGAGTGGCAACTGGGATTTAATGCAAGAAGTGCAAAATCATGCACATAGGGAAGAGAAACCCTGAAGCCACTTATAGGCTGGGAGGGAGTTTCTAGCAGTCACAAAGGAAGAAAGAGACTTGGGCATCATCATCACTGATGACCTAAAATCATCCAAGCAGACCTCTAAAGCAGTAGGTAAGGCTAGGGGGTGTTAGGGTGTATTAGTAGGGGTATCACAAGTCGTAAGAGGGAGGTAATAATCCCTCTGTACAAGACATTGCTAGCCCCATCTGGAGTACTGCGGTAATTGAGCCAGCACCTTCACAAGGACATTAACTAAATTGAGGCAGTCCAGAGAAGGGCAACCAAAATGGTGCAGGGACTGCATCAAAAGACATATGAGGACAGATTAACGGAGCTCAATATGTATACCCTGAGCAAAGGAGGGAGAGGTGATATGATCGAGACATTTAAACACCTTAAGGGCATAAACAAGGTGAAAGAGTCTAACATGTTTAAATATAAGAAAAATAGCAGGACAAGAGGACACAGCATGAGATTAGAGGGAGGCGATTAAGGGGAATGTGAGGAAATTCTTTTCACAGAAAGGGTGGTAGATGCATGGAATGGCTTACCACAAGAAGTGGTGGCTATGAATACAGTGCAGGGCTTCAAACAGGCATGGGATAGGCTTAAGGGAGCAATACAAATGACTACGAATAGATAGGTCACTGACAGAGCAAAGGCCGATGGCACATTTATAAGGTAGAAAAAGAAATGGGCAGACTGGATGGGCCTTGCGGTCCTTATCTGCCGTCAACTTCTATGTTTCTATGTTTCTATGTTTCTATGATAAACTGCAAATTCTGCAAGCTGCCTGTATTAAGAAACCTTTGCTTTGGGATGCGGTCTCTATTTCCATATTTCAAGACCTATCATTTGAGACCCATAAGAAGCAGAGTGCATATCGACCATATATCAACAAATCAAAAAATTAGTTGCTGCGGGGATCTGATTTAAGGTCTTATGCCTTGCTTGACTTCAAATCATCAGGGCCGACAAACAGAACACTTTGGAGTCTGCAGAGCAAGCCAAAGACGAATTGCCTAAATTACTGCCTGATTTGTTTTAATTTAAACCTAATACCCGAGGGATGAATATGTTTCATCAGTCATACTCACTAAAAGTACTGGCACTCCTGCACAGACTTCATGGTTTGGATGACAGATTTATTATTTTAGTAATCCGTTCTGTATAACTTGGTAGAACTTCTTCTGGAAGCTCAAGTTTTGTAGGGACTTATTATTGGACAAGTTTTATTTTTTTGTGTACTGACTGATTGAATCTCTCTGAATTTTTTGATCTTTCTAAGCTCTGATTCCAAAATAATATTTTGGTTATAGCAGATTCTTCTTGGAGAATATTGATATAATATCTGATTTTCCAATGTTGTGGAGAGGGTCCTTTGGTATTCGATTTGATCACATTTCGTATATTGGATGGCTGAGTCTATTTTGCTTCTTTACCCCTTCTCAGTTGTTTAATATGCTGCTACCTTATATTCTAAGGGGTTTCACCAGTTAACTTGTTAAACGGTTATTGCTTCTACTAGTTAGATTGTAATATAAAAGACGAAGCTTGATTTACTGAGAGGGGGTTATATTTCTTTAAGCCGGTAATCCTGCATGGACTTTGTGGTTTGGTTGAGAGTTCTATTATATTAATGGGTTGCACTGAATAGTCTGATAGCATTCCTTACTGAAGCTCAGATCTTATCAAGACTTATTATTGGACAAGTTTGTTTTATGTACTGCCTGACTGACTCTCTCCGATTTTTTTGTTTTCTCTAAGCATCGGCTTTACAATAGCCCTTTGGTCATAACAGGATCTTCACAGAGCATATGGATGTAGTGTCTGACATATTTTTGCTGTAGAGACAGTCCTATGGAGTTTAATTTCATTGTACCTTAAATTAAGGACAGCCAAGACTACTTTGTCTCTTTATTTTTACTTTGCCATTTACTATTTGTCTTCAGGAAACTCAAATGGGCTCTATCAGTTCACATGTAGAATTACTATTGTTTTTTCCAGTTGGATCTAATATAAAAGGTAACACTTTATTTACTGGAAGGGGTTGTTTTTTTTTATGCTGAAAATTCTACATTAATTTTATGGCTCAAACGAGAGATTTAGTATTTGGTTGTTGTGCTTGTTAGACTAAAGTGGAGCCTACAATCATCAGTTTGTGGCAGAAAATGGCTAAATAGGAGGCTGTGATCGAAGATCAAGAGGGTCCCTCCCGCCGCAACAATCTGGTTATTTTGGGCCTCCCTGAGAGAGCAGAAGGGAAAGAGGTCCTGGCATGCATGCAGAGGCTCTGTGAACTTGTGGCTGCCTCATCTCCAAATGGGCCCCTATATATTATTGAGTGAGCCCACAGAGCATTGTGGCCCATACCAGATATTGGAGCCCCCCCCAATTATCTTTTGGCTGCTTAATTATCTGGATAAACTGCAAATTCTGCAAGCTGCCTGTATTAAGAAACCTTTGCTTTGGGACGCGGTCTCTATTTCCATATTTCAAGACCTGTCATTTAAGACCCATAAGAAGCAGAGCGCATATCGACCATATATCAACAAATCAAAAAATTTGTTTCTTCGGGGATCTCATTTAAGGTCTTTTACCTTGTTTGACTTCAAATCATCAGGGCCAACAAACAGTACACTTTGGAGTCTGCAGAGCAAGTCAAAGACGAATTGCCTAAATTACTGCCTGATTTGTTTAAATTTAAACCTAATACCTGAGGGATGAATATGTTTCAGCAGTCATATTCACTGAAAGTACTGGCACTCCTGCATGGACATCATGGTTTGGATGACAGATTTATTATTTTAGTAATCTTTTCTGTGTAACTTGTTAGAACTGTTATGGAAGCTCAAGTTTTGCCGGGACTTAATATTGGACAAGTTTTATTTTTTGTGTACTGACTGATTGACTCTCTCTCTCTCTGAATTTTTTGGTCTTTCTAAGCTCTGATTCAAAATAATATTTTGGTTATAGCAGATTCTTCTTGGAGAATATTGATATAATATCTGATTTTCCAATGTTGTGGAGAGGGTCCTTTGTTATTCGATTTGATCACATTTCATATATTGGATGGCTGAGTCCATTTTGCTTCTTTACCCCTTCTCAGTTGTTTAATATGCTGCTACCTTATACTCTAAGGGGTTTCACCAGTTAACTTGTTAAATGGTTATTGCTTCTACTAGTTAGATTGTAATATAAAATACGAAGCTTGATTTACTGAGAGGGGGTTATATTTCTTTATGCCGGTAATCCTGCATGGACTTTGTGGTTTGGTTGAGAGTTCTATTATATTAATGGGTTGCACTGAATAGTCTGATAGCATTCCTTACTGAAGCTCAGATCTTATCAAGACTTATTATTGAACAAGTTTGTTTTATGTGTACTGCCTGACTGACTCTCTCCGATTTTTTTATTTTCTCTAAGCTTTGGCTTTGCAATAGCCCTTAGGTCATAACCAGATCTTCACAGAGCATATGGATGTAGTGTCTGACATATTTTTGCTGTAGAGACAGTCCTATGGAGTTTAATTTCATTGTACCTTAAATTAAGGATAGCCAAGACTACTTTGTCTCTTTATTTTTACTTTGCCATTTACTATTCGGCTTCAGGAAACTCAAAGGGGCTTTATCAGTTCACATGTAGAATCACTATTGTTTTTTCCAGTTGGATCTAATATAAAATGTAACACTTTATTTACTTGAGGGGGCTGTATTTTTATGCTGAAAATTCTATATTAATTTTATGGCTCAATCAGAGATTTAGTATTTGGTTGTTGTGCTTGTTAGACTAAAGTGGAGCCTCAATCATCAGTTTGTGGCAGAAAATGGCAAAATTGGAGGCTGTGATCGAAGATCAAGAGGGTCCCTCCCACTCCAACAATCTGGTTATTTTGGGCCTCCCTGAGAGAGCAGAAGGGAAAGAGGTCCTGGCATGCATGCAGAGGCTCTGTGAACTTGTGGCTGGCTCATCTCCAAAGGGGCCCCAATATATTATTGAGTGATCCCACAGAGCATTGTGGCCCATGCCAGCTGTTGGAGCCCCCCCAATTATCTTTTGGCTGCTTAATTATCTGGATAAACTGCAAATTCTGCAAGCTGCCTGTATTAAGAAACCTTTGCTTTGGGATGCGGTCTCTATTTCCATATTTCAAGACCTGTCATTTGAGACCCATAAGAAGCAGAGTGCATATCAACCATATATCAACAAATCAAAAAATTAGTTGCTGCGGGGAGCTGATTTAAGGTCTTATGCCTTGCTTGACTTCAAATTATCAGGGCCGACAAACAGAACACTTTGGAGTCTGCAGAGCAAGCCAAAGACGAATTGCCTAAATTACTGCCTGATTTGTTTTAATTTAAACCTAATACCCAAGGGATGAATATGTTTCATCAGTCATACTCACTAAAAGTACTGGCACTCTTGCACAGACTTCATGGTTTGGATGACAGATTTATTATTTTACTAATCCGTTCTGTATAACTTGGTAGAACTTCTTATGGAAGCTCAAGTTTTGTAGGGACTTATTATTGGACAAGTTTTATTTTTTGTGTACTGACTGATTGACTCTGTCTCTCTCTCTCTCTCTCTGAATTTTTTGGTCTTTCTAAGCTCTGATTCAAAATAATATTTTGGTTATAGCAGATTCTTCTTCGAGCATATTGATATAATATCTGATTTTCCAATGTTGTGGAGAGGGTCCTTTGGTATTCGATTTGATCACATTTCATATATTGGATGGCTGAGTGTATTTTGCTTCTTTACCCCTTCTCAGTTGTTTAATAGGCTGCTACCTTATATTCTAAGGGGTTTCACCAGTTAACTTGTTAAATGGTTATTGCATCTACTATTTAGATTGTAATATAAAGGACGAAGCTTGATTTACTGAGAGGGGGTTATATTTCTTTATGCCGGTAATCCTGCATGGACTTTGTGGTTTGGTTGGGAGTTCTATTATATTAATGGGTTGCACTGAATAGTCTGATAGCATTTCTTACTGAAGCTCAGATCTTATCAAGACTTATTATTGGACAAGTTTGTTTTATGTGTACTGCCTGACTGACTCTCTCCGATTTTTTTATTTTCTCTAAGCTTTGGCTTTGCAATAGCCCTTAGGTCATAACCAGATCTTCACAGAGCATATGGATGTAGTGTCTGACATATTTTTGCTGTAGAGACAGTCCTATGGAGTTTAATTTCATTGTACCTTAAATTAAGGATAGCCAAGACTACTTTGTCTCTTTATTTTTACTTTGCCATTTACTATTCGGCTTCAGGAAACTCAAAGGGGCTTTATCAGTTCACATGTAGAATCACTATTGTTTTTTTCCAGTTGGATCTAATATAAAATGTAACACTTTATTTACTTGAGGGGGCTGTATTTTTTATGCTGAAAATTCTATATTAATTTTATGGCTCAATCGAGAGATTTAGTATTTGGTTGTTGTGCTTGTTAGATTAAAGTGGAGCCTCCAATCATCAGTTTGTGGCAGAAAATGGCAAAATTGGAGGCTGTGATCGAAGATCAAGAGGGTCCCTCCCACTCCAACAATCTGGTTATTTTGGGCATCCCTGAGAGAGCAGAAGGGAAAGAGGTCCTGGCATGCATGCAGAGGCTCTGTGAACTTGTGGCTGGCTCATCTCCAAAGGGGCCCCAATATATTATTGAGTGATCCCACAGAGCATTGTGGCCCATGCCAGCTGTTGGAGCCCCCCCAATTATCTTTTGGCTGCTTAATTATCTGGATAAACTGCAAATTCTGCAGGCTGCCTGTATTAAGAAACCTTTGCTTTGGGATGCGGTCTCTATTTCCATATTTCAAGACCTGTCATTTGAGACCCATAAGAAGCAGGGTGCATATCGACCATATATCAACAAATCAAAAAATTAGTTGCTGCGGGGATCTGATTTAAGGTCTTATGCCTTGCTTGACTTCAAATCATCAGAGCCGACAAACAGAACACTTTGGAGTCTGCAGAGCAAGCCAAAGACGAATTGCCTAAATTACTGCCTGATTTGTTTTAATTTAAACCTAATACCCAAGGGATGAATATGTTTCATCAGTCATACTCACTAAAAGTACTGGCACTCCTGCACAGACTTCATGGTTTGGATGACAGATTTATTATTTTACTAATCCGTTCTGTATAACTTGGTAGAACTTCTTATGGAAGCTCAAGTTTTGTAGGGACTTATTATTGGACAAGTTTTATTTTTTGTGTACTGACTGATTGACTCTGTCTCTCTCTCTCTCTCTGAATTTTTTGGTCTTTCTAAGCTCTGATTCAAAATAATATTTTGGTTATAGCAGATTCTTCTTCGAGCATATTGATATAATATCTGATTTTCCAATGTTGTGGAGATGGTCCTTTGGTATTCGATTTGATCACATTTCATATATTGGATGGCTGAGTCTATTTTGCTTCTTTACCCCTTCTCAGTTGTTTAATATGCTGCTACCTTATATTCTAAGGGGTTTCACCAGTTAACTTGTTCAATGGTTATTGCGTCTACTGGTTAGATTGTAATATAAAAGACGAAGCTTGATTTACTGAGAGGGGGTTATATTTCTTTATGCCGGTAATCCTGCATGGACTTTGTGGTTTGGTTGGGAGTTCTATTATATTAATGGGTTGCACTGAATAGTCTGATAGCATTTCTTACTGAAGCTCAGATCTTATCAAGACTTATTATTGGACAAGTTTGTTTTATGTGTACTGCCTGACTGACTCTCTCCGATTTTTTTGTTTTCTCTAAGCTTCGGCTTTACAATAACCCTTTGGTCATAACAGGATCTTCACAGAGCATATGGATGTAGTGTCTGACATATTTTTGCTGTAGAGACAGTCCTATGGAGTTTTATTTCATTGTACCTTAAATTAAGGACAGCCAAGACTACTTTGTCTCTTTATTTTTACTTTGCCATTTACTATTTGGCTTCAGGAAACTCAAAGGGGCTCTATCAGTTCACATGTAGAATTACTATTGTTTTTTCCAGTTGGATCTAATATAAAAGGTAACACTTTATTTACTTGGAGGGGTTGATTTTTTTTATGTTGAAAATTCTACATTAATTTTATGGCTCAAACGAGAGATTTAGTATTTGGTTGTTGTGCTTGTTAGACTAAAGTGGAGCCTCCAATTATCAGTTTGTGGCAGAAAATGGCAAAATTGGAGGCTGTGATTGAAGATCAAAGAGGGTCCCTCCCACTCCAACAATCTGGTTATTTTGGGCCTCCCTGAGAGAGCAGAAGGGAAAGAGGTCCTGGCATGCATGCAGAGGCTCTGTGAACTTGTGGCTGCCTCATCTCCAAATGGGCCCCTATATATTATTGAGTGAGCCCACAGAGCATTGTGGCCCATACCAGATGTTGGAGCCCCCCCCCCGCAATTATCTTTTGGCTGCTTAATTATCTGGATAAACTGCAAATTCTGCAACCTGCCTGTATTAAGAAACCTTTGCTTTAGGACGCGGTCTCTATTTCCCTATTTCAAGACCTGTCATTTGAGACCCATAAGAAGCAGAGCGCATATCGACCATATATCAACAAATCAAAAAATTTGTTTCTGCGGGGGATCTCATTTAAGGTCTTTTACCTTGTTTGACTTCAAATCATCAGGGCCAATAAACAGTACACTTTGGAGTCTGCAGAGCAAGCCAAAGACGAATTGCCTAAATTACTGCCTGATTTGTTTAAATTTAAATCTAATACCTGAGGGATGAATATGTTTCAGCAGTCATATTCACTGAAAGTACTGGCACTCCTGCACGGACTTCATGGTTTGGATGACAGATTTATTATTTTAGTAATCCGTTCTGTGTAACTTGGTAGAACTTCTTATGGAAGCTCAAGTTTTGCTGGGACTTAATATTAAACAAGTTTTATTTCTTGTGTACTGACTGATTGACTCTCTCTGAATTTTTTGGTCTTTCTAAGCTCTGATTCAAAATAATATTTTGGTTATAGCAGATTCTTCTTGGATCATATTGATATAATATCTGATTTTCCATTGTTGTGTAGAGGGTCCTTTGGTATTCGATTTGATCACATTTCAGATATTGGATGGCTGAGTCTATTTTGCTTCTTTACCCCTTCTCAGTTGTTTAATATGCTGCTACCTTATATTCTAAGGGGTTTCACCAGTTAACTTGTTAAACGGTTATTGCTTCTACTAGTTAGATCGTAATATAAAAGACGAAGCTTGATTTACTGAGAGGGGGTTATATTTCTTTATTCCGGTAATCCTGCATGGACTTTGTGGTTTGGTTGAGAGTTCTATTATATTAATGGGTTGCACTGAATAGTCTGATAGCGTTCCTTACCGAAGCTCAGATCTTATCAAGACTTATTATTGGACAAGTTTGTTTTATGTGTACTGCATGACTGACTCTCTCCAATTTTTTTGTTTTCTCTAAGCTTTGGCTTTACAATAGCCCTTTGGTCGTAACAGGATCTTCACAGAGCATATGGATGTAGTGTCTAACATAATTTTGCTGTAGAGACAGTCCTATGGAGTTTAATTTCATTGTACCTTAAATTAAGGACAGCCAAGACTACTTTGTCTCTTTATTTTTACTTTGCCGTTTACTATTCGGCTTCAGGAAACTCAAAGGGGATTTATCAGTTCACATGTAGAATTACTATTGTTTTTTTCCAGTTAGATCTAATATAAAAGGTAACTCTTTATTTACTGTGGGGGGGGGGTTGTATTTTTTTATGCTTAAAGTTCTGCATTAATTTTATGGCTCGAACGAGAGGTTTAGTATTTTCATAGTTTGTTCCATGTAATTTGATAGAACCTTTCTTTGGAGCCCAGGTCTTAGTTAGACCTAATATTGGACAAGTTTTCTTTTTGCATATTGCTTGACTGACTCTTTCTGATTTCTTTTTTCCCCCAAATGATCTTGCGGTTATAACAGGTGCTTCACGGAGCATACCGATGTAATAATTTATTTATTCTTGACGTGAAGAGAGTTCTATAGGGCCTAATTTTATTTTGTTTCGAATTTTGGATGGATGAATATATTTTGCTTTTTTATCCCTCCTCCACTGTCCACTATTTTGACTAGCTATATTCTTATGGGTTTTACTAGTTCATAGGTATGATTATTATTATGTCAGAATGCAAGATGAAAGGCAATATTTTATTTGCTATGGGGGGGGCTTATATTTTTCTATACCAGTCAGCATGTTCATCATACGCTGTTTCTTTAATAGCTCATCATATGTCACCATCTAGTTGCCATTATATTTTGGGAATGGTGACCCTGAATTTTTCAGAAAGGAACTGTTTTTTTTTTCTTTATTAGCACCGGCCATATATTTTTATTGGGGTATAATTACTCTAATAGAATTGTTGGGATTATCTGTTTTGGGGGTAGAGGGAAATTTGTCATTTTGGGTCTTACATCCATCGTTATCTTCTGGGGATTACATCCTAATCATCGGGTGTTCTTTAGTTTGCTGGGATTATAATATTTATGGCTTCTTGTTCTTTTTCAGTTTTGTATAATCTTGAATGAAAAGTAACTAGTGCCTTAGTCTTTATTAGTGCCCTGCAGGATTACTGGTGGGGGCGGGAACCCCATAAATTGTTTACAAACATGACCTACTGTACTAAGATCACAAAGGTACATTACCTTAGGCTTTCACTCTCAGCGTGTGCGTGTGTGTGTGGGGGGGCGCATGAGCACTCGATCTTATCGCTGCTCACTGAAGCTCACTGAAGCATAGCTCTCTCTTTCAACTGTATGGCACTGCATTTTCAACTGCTGTCATAGACAGCTGCAACGTTGATTGGAGAACTGCAGCCATGCCTGCAAACACACTGACTGAATTGGAAGAGGGCTGCCACACCTCCGAAAACTCGGATGATGGCACTATGTTTCTTGCACATGCATGCAAACAGCATAATAAATGAAGGTAATGGTTTTGAACCAAGATATATCTGGCTCCTGATAGTTTTGTGCCCCGGTGAGTGCTGTGACTGTTTTTTTCTTATTGTGTACTGTTGCCACAGAGCACCCCGACTCACCCTGGTGTGGCTCTTTTCTGTTTAGTCGGTCCAGGTTATCCTCCGCCACCACCACCTGCAGTTCTCCAATCTTATTACCTAGACTTCTGGCATTAATTAGCAAACCCCTCCACCCACCATACTCCTCTCCCTTGCCCCCTCATCTGGCTTCTCTTGCCCCCAGCTGTGGGGGAGAATGAATTAGGTCAGTTCTTCCTGCTAGTCCCACTGGGCTGCCCCAGCTTCACCCTCTCCTTCTCCTAGTTTAAAGCATGCCTTAGTATTCTATGTATCCCTGCATTTTTTCCCTCAATAGCCTTGTCCTCTTGTCATTTATGTGCAACCTGTCCCTCACATACAGATGCTGATTCACCCATGTGACCCCCAATCTCCTATACATTCATAGCCTTCCCTCCTGCACCACTGCCTTAGCCAATGGTTGAAGTCTTTAATTCTTAATTGTCTAGCTGTACTGGCTCAGTGTACTGGCAGAACTTCTGAAACAGATATGGAATCCATCATCCCCTTGCACCCTCTTGCTAGTTCCATAAATCTCTTCTGCACCTCTTCCACCACCTCCCACCCTGGTCATTTGTACCAAGGTACAAAACCAGGTGAGGACCCCCCCCCCTCGAATCAGCCCAATGCATTTTTTCTATGCTTACAACCTAGCCACCTAGCTAGGTAACAGAAAATGTACATGCATACTTTCTTGAGAGTCACAGGAATTGCTAAATAGAGAGATAATTGGTTGCCTTTCTATTTAGGTTGGGTGTAAGTTACAGGAGTTCAACATTTCACAATTTAATTATTTTTCAAACTGTGTGAAGAATGTCAAAATATCTGGATGTTTAGACCTCTGCTGTTGCAGGTATACAGCCAAGATTTGGCATGCATACCACAGTAAATATGATCTGGAATCTCATTAAGCTACATAAATGTGGTTTAGTGGGTTAAAATTGAGTGTGGATACTTTAGAAATTACTAATTGGAAAAATGTGCTCAAAATTCATGTGTGCATAATGGGTATTGCTACTAGAATTCCACTTGTGGAATTTAATTTTCATAAAGTATTTATCGCTACTGAATCACCTTATCTGCAGTAGCAGTGTGGCCTTGCAATACCCCTCTAACACTCCTGCAACAGTGAGGCCCAGCATCATGCTCCATCATGATTAAAGATACCCAAATACCTCTGTCACAATGGCCTAAGTTAGAACTAGTTTTAAGGCTTCAGACTTGGCATCAATTGGTGCCACTGTTTTCAAATAGTAAAAAAATTCATTATTATCTACAGTGTTATTAAAGAGTCAGCAGGTAGCATGGTACAGAAAAAATGCAGCATGTGCATGTGCTTCCAAAAGTCATTAAGTCAGTGAGCTCTAGTGGTTATCTGGCATTTTGTAAGAATTCAGGCTTAGTGCTCTGTGTTATCCATGACAATTCTTCATGGTTCATCACTCAAGATTGTGCCCTGACACATGGCACCTCTATACTTTACCAAGCCTCCTATGAATGCTACCTTATTGCCACTTTACCCAGCCTTTACTTTCCTTTACAATGGCAACTCAAGTATATGACAGGGCAAAATGTATAGACATGGCTTCGACAAAAGTATCACAGTATTCCAGAATTTCACAAAAGCTCATGAACTTCAGCTTTAATTACTGATGTTATTTTGGAATTGTTGACTGTTTATAACTTGGCCAGTCTTTGAGCAAGAGGTTAGAGAGCTGACACTGCCAGCCTCTTTAATTTCCATATTGTTTTTTCTCCCGATCAGCAGCTCGTCTCTCAGGGATATACAGTATTCACAGAGGTATACCCTGATCAGGCTGAACACAGCCATTATTCAGTTGACTACCATTTTTTCTGCAACATTTTTCCCTTCCATCTCCCCTTGTGGGGCAGTGCCTCTGTTAGCCTTGAACAGCTCACTATATCTTGGCAGTAGCAAGCTCCATGGCCCAGCCACAGGGGTCACTCTGTTGTTGAAACCCACCACCAGCCCTCCCCAATTAAGATGAACTGCTGTGTGGCAGCTGTCTTGGTCATGGCCTGCCTCCCAGCATGACTTCCTGGGTCTCCTTTGAAACTTGGGTCATAAGCATGGCAGAGCGATGCTTTGCTGCTGGACTGAGGGTAGCCTCAAAGCCTAATATTTAGGGTCAGCGAACCTAACAAAATTAGTAATATTCTGTTCTCTAGTTTTAAAGTTACAGGGGCTTAAAATTCTGCAGTTTACATAACTGTAAAATACCATTTTAAAATTTCCAAAAGTTTGGATGCTTATAACTCAGTCATCTTTACAGACAGAGTTTTGAAACATGGTACACTTCTGAATGACCTTGGTAAAGTCAACACACCAAATTTGGTGTAATTTGGACAAATACTTTTAAGCAAGGCACTTTATTTCTGTATTATCCCTTTCCAAAGTCTCTGATTACTTTACCATAAATACAATCTACAGAACTTTTAATATGAAACAGTCAGCGTGTATACATCACAAATAAAACAATGATTAAAAAGTTTAGGGAAAAGCTTCAGCAAAAAAATAAAGTTTTAAATTAGACTTAAAGGCCCTTACCATGCAGGCAGATCTAACATATTCTGGCAGAGCATCCCACAAGGTAGATGCTACCACACAAAATGCTCTGCCCCCAGCTTGCTTGAGCCTAGAAATAGGGACAGAAAGTAAACCCACATTGGAAGAATGGAGTGAGTGAATTGGGCAGTAGAGAACTAGAAGGCCTTTCAAGTAGTCTGGTCACATACTGTGTAGGGCCTTAACAGTTCAAACATATCCTGAAGGTTATGGGTCACTGCCTAGGTAGCCACTGCAGTGTGCACAGAACTGGCATAATGTGGTCCCTATGACAGGAGCTCACAGTCATCCAGGCTGCAGCATTCTGGACTAGTTGCAGGCATAGCAACAAATCTCCAGATAACCCTAGGTATAAAGCGTTGCAATAGCTGAGCCTAGGGGTGACAAAGGCATGCACTATCATCATCAGGTCAGCATGGGATAGATGCTGTTTAATCCTGGAAATGTTATGAAGCTGATAATAGCCAGCCCAGATACAGTTTTAGTTTATATAACTGCAAAGTGTGATTTTTTTAAATTTCTGAATGGTTGGAGGCTTATAACTTAGTCACTTTGAAGCTAGAGATCTACAGCTTGACACAGCTTTGTATGAACCTTCATCATACCAAAGTTGATGCAATTTGAAAGAGCACTTCTGAAAATAGATAGAAGTAACTGAAATCAAAATGGTGGTAAAATCTCAAACTATTTTATGGAAATCTCATGAAATTGCATGGAAGCAAAATCAGAACATCACAGAATTTCACTTTCAGAAGTTACATTTCACCCAGCCCTATTTAAAACACAAAACTCAATGCAACAAAACAATCCAACAGTGTAATAAATTGTGGAGTACCGTAAGGATAAAGTCTGCAAATAGGGACAAAAGTTTACTTATGCTAATGTACTGCGCCTTGGTTAGGCCTCGTCTTGAATGTAGTGGACAATTTTGGACTCCAAAAGAAAGTTGTCAAAAGCTTAGGTTGGAAAGGGTACAGCATAGTGCTACTAATACAGTAAGGTGGATGGAGGCAAACAGTTATAAGAACAGATTGTCTGACCTTGTTCCATTCCCTAAGAACAGAAGAATAGTGAGTGGGGACATAATGTTGATCTATTAAGCTCTAGTATTAAAGTCTCTCCAATTGACCTTTAAAAAAATAATGTCAACTAGGGGCCATGATGTGCAACTATGTGGTGCACAATTTATGGCGGAGCAAAGCAGGAGCTACTGTATTTCACACAGAGCATGGTGGAAACATGGAACAGTTTTCCAGCAGAAGTAATGGTATATAAGTCTGTGAATTTGTTTGTTCAAAGAGCTGGTGGAGTTATAACAGGCAGAAAGGAAAATAATAAAATTTCAGAAGTACATGTAGTCATTTTTAACTTTTTATTTCTGAAGTATTTTTCGAACATATGAACATACAAAAAAACCAGCAGAAATAGGCCTTACGTATGGTCTGCTGAGTCTGCTTAATTGTGCAGCTAACCCCTCATCTCACAGCTGCCCCTCCCACTCCTCCCCTCCTTAGACTTACCCTCCCCCTCACCCTGTCCCATACCCTCTTGAAACTGCCCACCATCTTACAGGCCACCACCTCCTATGGTAGAGTGCTCCACTTGCCCACCAGCCTTTCTGTGAAGAACTGTCTCCTTACCTCCCTCTTGAATCTTCTCCCCTCCAGTCTGAGACTGCCTTCTCATGTCCCTTCCTCTTCTTAATTGGAAGATCCCCTCTGTTCGAGTCTTGTTCATCCCTTTCAAGTACTTAAAGGTCTCAATCATGTCCCCCCATCCCTCCTCTCCTCCAGTGAATACATATCTAGCTCGCTCAGCCTTTCCTTGTAGGGCTTGTCCTCCAATCCCTGGATCATCTTTGTTGTTCTATGCTGCATCCCCTCCACCAACAATCTGACATTGTTTCTCAGGTACGGGTGCCAGAACTGCGTGCAGTACTACAGGTGCGGCCTGACCAGTGGCTTGTACAGGTGGAGGACTACCTCCTTACTTCTGGAGGAGATTCCCCTTGCTACGTACCCCAGCATTGTGTTGGCCTTTGCTGCCACCTTCCTACACTGAGAAGAGTTGTTTATGCTCCCCGTTATAAGTACCCCTAGGTCCTTTTCCACCATGGTGATACCCAACTGTACCCCTCCCAGATGATAGCCCCTTCCCTGGCTTTTGGCTCTGAAGTGCATTACCTTACACTTCTTAGCACTGAACCCCAGCTGCCATGTTTCTGACCATTCCTGCAGTTTAGTTAGGTCATCCTGTAGCCCCTTCCATCCCTCAATGTCATCAACCACCACTCTCATTTTGGTGTCATCTGCAAACAGACTGATCTTACTTCAGATCCCATGTGAAATATCAGCTATGAATGACCCGAACAACACCGGCCCCAGCACCGATCCCTGTGGCACCCTGCTCATCACTGCCCTTGGTGCTGAGAGTTCCCCTCCCACTACCACCCTCTGCTGCCTACTGCGTAGCCAATTCTTTATCCATTTCACCATCTTCACTCCCACCCCCACAGCTTCCAGCTTTCCCCCCAGCTTCCTGTGTGGCACAGAGTCAGAGGCCTTACTAAAATTCAAATACAGGACATTCCCTGCATAGCCCTTGTCTAGTTAATTTGTTCACTTGGGAACATAAGCAGGAGGCTGGTAAGGACAGAGGTCTGGAGTTATTTTCTGTTTTAACTGAAATATTTGAATAGTTTTGTAAGTGAAATTAGTTCTATGTTTTAAAAATTATTACCTTGAGTTAGAACTGTTACTTGGGCTGCGATATTGTAACTTTTGAGGCTTGGGAACAGTTGTTTGCCAGTGATAATTAGAGTGAAATTTAAATGTGTTGTTTGCCTGGTGTTAGGGGGAGGGGACATTAACAGGAATTACCTTGTCTTTAACAGGAATTACCTTGTCTTTCATTGTTCACTTGGGAACATAAGCAGGAGGCTGGTAAGGACAGAGGTCTGGGGTTATTTTCTGTTTTAACTGAAATATTTGAATAGTTTCGTAAGTGAAATTAGTTCTATGTGTTAAAAATTATTACCTTGAGTTAGAACTGTTACTTGGGCTGTGATATTGTAACTTTTGAGGCTTGGGAACAGTTGTTTGGCAGTGATAATTAGAGTGAAATTTAAATGTGTTGTTTGCCTGGTGTTGGTAAGAGCCCTCACACCCACCCTGTTTTGTAGGCTTTCTGTATGCGTTTGTGAGACTTGGGAACTTTATTGGTGGGGTTGAAATTGGGTTTGTAAATAACTGCAGTCAGTATAGATAGAAACTGCATTCTAGGGGAAAGGGACTGAGAAAAGGGGGGTGTGCCATTATAAACAGAGGGGGATAAACAGGGTGGCCATATTCCACCATGGCAGGCATCTTCAGAAGGGTTGTAGGCTGCACAGGCTGTGGGATGGCAATAATTCTCAATTGGGCCTGGAGAGGAGGCTGCCCACTCTGTAGACAGCTACCTTGTATCAGGAGTGAGGTATATTGGTTAAGAGTAAGCTGGGGAGCTGGGGGTGTCCAAGGATAAGGGGTGGATATGGGCAGCAGAAGGGTGGGGCTGAGGGAGGCTGGGAAACACTCTGAAATTATAGGACGTTATGTTACAGCAAGCAGGAGGGGGATATTAGGGACAGAGGACCCTTAGATAGGGATGTTGATGCTAAGGGAAAGTGTATGGGGTGAACATTCTGAATACAAAGAGAGTGGAGGGAAGAGTCAGGAGGGCTGTTGTGCAGAAGCCTAAAACAGCAGACTGTGGGAAGGGAGCTCCTAAGGTGAACAGAGCAAGAGGGGAAGAAGAGGGGCAGTTTAGAGGTGCAGTCAGGGGAAACTTGGGTTACTTGATAGAGGCTGACATAGAGCGTCAAAATAAATTTGAGCTACTAAGCAACCTAGAGGGGGAGGAAGGGGTTGGTGGAAATGAGGAAACTTATACAGAGACCGGGGGGAGGGAGTTAGATACCCATAGGGCATCACAGACCCGGCAATGGAAAGGATAGAAACAGTCCCAGAGGGAGAAGGAAACATAAATGTTAACAAATGGGAGATGCAACATATTGCAGGCATGAGGAGGAGAGCATGATTGGAGAGAAACTGGGAGACAAGGAGGTGGAGAGGAGCCCCCTTCAGCAGGGGGTCAGTACCAAAGATGGGGCCCTAGCTAAAGGGGACCCACAGAGAGCCTCTGGAGGCAGGGGTACTATTACAAGGGGGGAGGATGGCGGTGTGGGGGAAGGGGAAACCATCAGGGCCAGGATAAATGGTTCAGATAAGAGAGGGTTAAAGGGGACACCTATTCAGAGGGGTTTGAGTTAAGTGGGCAAAATAACGAGGGAGGCAGAAAGGGGAGGGTGACAAGGGGTCTCTAATAAGGCAGGAAGACTCCCATGAAAGTGCGATCATGAATAAGGGGGGATGGGGCTGAGAGGGCATAGTGGAGGTAACCATAAGGATGATGGCGGTGTTAAGGTTCTGTTATTGGGAGACTCGATGATTAGGGGTATCCAGTGGGAGGGACAGGGGGTGGATGCCATAGCCAGGTGAAGGTAGTGAGTATCTCTGGGCTGACAGTGCACAGAGCAAAGTTCATGGTGTATGAAATGGTTAGGGATTGTGGAGGGAAACCGGATTTCCTGGTGCATTTGGGAACTAATGATCTAGAGGGAAATAGCATTTGGGAATCCAAGCAAGGTTCCAAGAACTTGCCAGAGTCTGTCGGGATAATGGATGCAACATTTCCTTTGAGATATTGCCAGTACCAAAGGCCCTCAGTGAGAAAAAAATGAAGCTATTAGAGGTTAATGACTGGCTCAGGAAGTGGGGTGAAGAGAGGGTTGGGGTGTTAGGGAACTGGAATGGAGTTTGGGAGGATAAGGGACTATATGCCAAGGACAGGTTTCATCTTGCCCCATTAGGGAAGGAAGGAAGTCCTAAACAGGGATGGTTGACTACATTCAAGAAAGGTGGGGTTTAAACTTGTGAGGGGAAGGGATAAGGGAGGGCTGACCAAGCCTCTCCTCCAGATGAGGGAGTAGCCTTCAAGCCCAAGGGGGAGGGGAAACAGACTGAGGGTGGAGGTTTCAGGAGGAGCAGAGGGAGGATGGAAGTATAAGGAATCTGGGTGGGGTTCGACAAAGAGGATCAGGATAAGGGGTGGGGTTGGATGTTAGTAAATGCCAGGAGCTTGGGAAACAAGTTGCCAGAGTTCCAGGCCATGCTGTTAGGGGTGGATGTGGTGGCGGTCACGGAGATGTGAGCCAACAAAAACCATGACTGGGACCTAAACGTGCAGGGGTACACTATGCTTAGGAAGGATAGAAAGGAGGGAAGAGGGTGTGGAGTGGCTATGTTCATTAGAGATGACATAGAAATTGCTAGGGTAGAAGAGGCAGAGGGAAACTTGGAGGCCTTATGGGTCACGTTACGATCCCCAGCAGGAGATAAGGTCAAGCTGAGTGTAGTATATAGGCCCCCGGGATGAGTGATGTTCTAGAGGATGGTTTGCTGGACAACATCATTGCCCAGTGTGGACCAAAAGGGAAGGAGTGGTGTTGATGGGGACCTTAATATGCAGGTACAAACTGGGAACCATGTCCTATAAGGTGGCCAAGGAGCAGAGGCTGCTGGATGGCTTCCAGGATGTGTTCTTAACACAGCATGTGATGGAGCCCACAAGGAGGGGCATGTCCTGGACGTGGTTCTGGCAGATGGGGATCTGGTAAGGGACCTGGTTGTACAGGACCCCCTGACTGGGAGTGACCACAATACTGTCTGGTTTCAAATAAGCATGGGGGAGGGGTGAGATCTAGAACACTGGCAGTGGACTTCAGGGGGGCAGACTTTGTGGGCATGGGAAATATTCTCAAGGATCACTTGAAGGGGATTACATCAATGACAAGTGTGGAAAGGAGATGGGAGGTCATAAAACGGGGACTTCATGAGGCAGTCAGGATCTGCACTAAGTTGAAACATAAGGGAGCAAGGTCACATAAACCATGCTGGTGGTCCAGTGAGGTACAGGTAGCAGACAGAGAAAAGAAGGCGGCCTACAAAAAATATAAAACAACAAGAGGAGCTAGGGATAAGGAAATGTACCATCTTGCATCTAGAAAAGTCACCCATTTGGTGAGAGGAGCAAAGTCCAGTAAAGAGCAGTGGGTGGCACAGGGGATACATGGAGGGGAAAAGGGGTTCTTCTGGTACATTGGGGAGTGGAGAAAAACTAAGGGCCATCTCAGCAGATTGAGATCAGAAGGAGGGTGGGTGGAAGAGGTGAGGGACCAGGCAGAGATATTTAAAGAGTACTTTGCCTCTGTGTCCACGAGGAAGGGGGATGGGATATCTACAAAGCAAGGTACAAAGGGGACAGAAGCGGCAGTGAGTGGGATCAGGGGAGCAACAGAAATGGAGCAAGAGGGAGGGAGAGGTACCCCAGGGGTGTCACATCTGGATAAGGATAAAAAGGCCAGTAAGGTGGAGGGGACGGATGATGCTATCTCTGCCAAAAGGGTGTGGTTAGCCCTCAAGGCCCTAAAGAAAGACAAATCTCCTGGGCCAGATGGCATTCATCCGAGAGTACTATGGGAATTGGCGGACATACTGGCTGCACCCCTGGCGGAGCTCTTCAACAGGTCACTTGAGACAGGGAGGGTACCTAGGGATTGGCGAGAGGCACATGTGGTGCCAATCCATAAAGGGGGGTCGAGGGAAGTACCAGGTAACTATAGACCCATCAGTTTGACCTCGGTGGTGGGAAAATTAATGGAGAGTATACTAAAGGAACGATTGGGGGAGTACTTAGAGGAGGTGGGAGGTCTGGATAGTTGGCAACATGGGTTTGTGCCAAGTAGATCATGTCAAACCAAACTTATGGAGTTCTACGAATGGGTAACATCAGAACTGGACAGGGGAAAGCCTGTGGATGTATTATTCTTGGACTTCAGCAAGGCGTTTGACTCTGTCCCCCACAATGGTCTGGTGGAGAAACTGATGGGGTTAGGAGTAGGCCCTTTGATGGTCAGATGGATTGAAAACTGGCTAGCTGGACGCACCCAGAGAGTAGTGGTCTGTGAGTAGCTCTTGAACCCTATTGAGGTTGGTAGTGGGGTACCGCAGGGCTCGGTCCTGGGTCCAGTTCTGTTTAATGCATACATATCGGACATCAGGGAGGGTATAGGGTGTGAAATGAGTCTCTTCGTGGATAACTCCAAGATGGGAGCAGTAGTTGAGGGAGAAGAGGGGAGGTTGGCCCTGCAAGGGGACCTGGACACCCTGGAAAGCTGGGCTCACACATGGAAATTAAATTTCAATATCACCAAGTGCATGGTGTTGCATGTTGGTCGGGGAAACCCTAAACACAGGTACACCCTGGGAGGGGAGGCACTGGAGGACTCAATAGGAGAAAAAGACATAGGAGTCATGGTGGATGCATGTTTGAATAACTCTGAGCAGTGCAGGAGAGCAGCTAGCAAGACAAACAGAATGTTGGGATGCATCATAAGGGGGATCACCTCTAGGAGCAAGGAAGTGATTCTGCCGCTGTACAATGGACTGGTTAGACCACACCTTGAGTACTGTGTACAGTACTGGAGACCACACTTGAAGAGGGACATACAGCTCCTGGAGAGGGTACAGAGGAGGGCAACTAAGATGATACGAGGGCTAGGGGATTTGACGTATGAGGACAGACTTGAGGAGCTCTGCCTGTTTTCATTGGAGGAGAGGAGAGGTGGGGGGACATGATTGAGGTCTTCAAGTACCTCAAGGGGATAAATAGGGTAAACATGGAGGGATCTTTAGACTAGAGCAGGAGGTATCACCAGAGGGCATGGTTTGAAGTTGGAAAGTGGAAGGGTGAGGGGGGAAAAGAGGAGGAGGTTTTTCACTGAGAGGGTAGTGGACCCTTGGAATGCACTGCCTGGCGAGCTGGTTCAGAGATCCACAGTGGAGGGCTTCAAGAGAGGGTGGGACAGACACAGAAAGTGGATGTATCAGATGATGGCCTGTCCCAGGGGGGTGGGGATGGATGATAGGGGTTTCTGGAGCACAAGGGATGGGAGGGCCTCGGCACCCAACTAAGTATCTAAGGTTCGAGCAGACTCAATAGACCGTAAGGCCTAATCTGCTGGCAAATAGTATGTTAGTATGTTAGTTCCCTTGTCACTCAATCATAGTACTTAGTGAGGTTGGTCTGACAGGATCTACCCAAGATAAACCTGTTCTGATGCCCATCCTGGAGTCCATTGTCCTCCAAAAAGGTCACCAGCCTCTCTTTCAGGATTGTCTCTATGAGCTTCCCCACAATTGATGTGAGGTTCACTGGCCTGTACTTTCCTGGTTTATCCTTTGGGCCACCTTTGTGGATGGGCACCATATGGACTATCCTCCAGTACTGCAGTACGCATTCCATGTCCAGGGAAGTATTGAACAGGTCCACCAGTAGCCCTACCAGAATCTCAGCCAGCTCCTTGAGTACCCTAGGGTGAATGCCATCTGGCCCAGGTGCCTTGTCCACCCTCAGTGCCCTTAGTCCTTCCAGTACCTGGTCCTCAGTAATTCTCACATCTGTCACCCCCTCTCCCCCACCTATCCTACCCCTCCCCATGGCACCTGCCCCGCTTTCTCTTGCATAAATACAGAACAGAAGTATTTATTTAATGCCTCTGCCTGATCCTCCCCTCTCTCCACCCACCCCCACGTCCTTTTTTATCCTAACTATTTGGTCTTTGTTGTTCCTTCTTTCCCTTATGTATCTGAAGAAATCCTTTTCTCCATTTTCAGTATCTCAAGCCAGCCTCAGCTCCCTGGAAACCTTGGCTGCTCTGACTAGTTTGGTGGCCTCTCTGGATTTCTTCATGTACATCTCCCTTGTCTTCTCCCCTACCTGACTTTTTTAATCTTGGGAATGCCTCTGTCTTGGACCTCACCCCCCTCCCTGACCTCCTGAGTCATCCAACTGGTCTTCTTTACCCTTCCTTTCTTGCTCTGTGTTCTAGTACACGCCCCCATAGCCTCCACTAGCCCCTTTTAATGACATCCCACTTCTGACTTGTGTCCCAGCCTGGTTGAATCCCCTCCAGGTGCCCCGCCAGAATTTCTCCCATGTTTTTAAAGTCTGCCCACCTAAAGTCAATCACCTTGGAGCCTGTAACCCCAGCTTCCCTCCCCATGTTGAGTGTGAACCACACCGAGTAGTGATCACTCCCTGCCAGTGGGTTCTCCACCCCCCAGATCCTTTACCATCTCCCCACTGGACAGTATAAGGTCCAGAGTATTTCCTCTTTACTTTTTGCTTTTTCTCATTAGAAAGTCATCTTAGTGATAAATATTGTGCTGGATGAGTGGAACAGCTCTTACCCTGGCAGCTGACATACTCTATCTCTATCCCACCACACACACACACACACACACACACACACACACACACTACATTATCAGCTTTGTGATCTCACTGACAGTAACATGGTAGGTGACTGACCTGGCAGTCACAGAGTGGCTGTTCTATGTAGCAATGATGTCACAGTCAGTGAGGTCACAACTCTGATGGTGAAGTGGGAAGAAAAATAGATATATCAGCTGCCAGGCAGAGTGCTGTCGCACACACCATGCCTACTAACATCAGGTAAATAATCTTCTAATTAACCAAAGGAAAAGAGAAAATATTTCAGTTATAAAAGGTATTGGCTGGCTCCCTTTAAAAAACTATTAGTTTTAGGCAGTTCACTATCTGTTTAAGCGTTGTTTTGATGCATTTGTTATGGCTCTAACCACTGAATAATAGAGGTCAGACTTGATGGTTTCTCTTGCCTTCTTCCATCTTGAGATTCTTATGTTCTTATGTTTGGTTCCACAGAGGGGTCTGTGGAAAAAATTAACAACTTTCTAGGGAAGCTATTGAATCAGATAAATGAGAACCAGAGACATTTTCATTCAGAATTATTCTCCATTGTATCTGAAGAGTCTTGGGCAAATGAAAGCCCACATGAGGAAAGATGAAGCAACTGAAACAAATGGAATTAGAGGTGAATAAATTGATGTGGTTAGATTTTAAGAAAGATTATGATAAAGAATAGGGAAATACTAGATCATGTGGTAATTTCTTCATGGAAGAAAATGGAAACCTGGCATTTATTTAAAGTGGCACACTTTCTGCTAAATCTTAACAATACCACCATGTTAGACATGTATTGATCAATGTGAAAAGTTCTTGAGCTGTTATAAAGATAAAATTCAAAATTAAGACTGAACTTATACATAAAATGAACCAATTTCCACAGATTGTCTCTCATGGTTCTATCAGTGTGCCTGAATCTTCTCGACTCTCTGAACTTTGCCTAGTTGAGTTCACTAAGGTACAAAAAGTTGATTAAATTTATAAACCCAATTTTTACCTGTTAGAAACTTTTATTATAATGTTTTTAAAGAGTACCTTTGAGGTCATTGCTCCTACCATTCAGTTATAGGTAAATGTCACAATGTTAGTGGCAGTTGCCCATTTCAACCTTTACAGTAAGATTGAAGCTATTACCCTACACCTAAAAAGTCAAATCTCAATAGCAAGGATTCTAGTAATTTTCACACCAATTTCAAACCTTCTATTTGTATCCAAGTTGCTGGGAAAAAGCTGTGGATCATCTTGAACCCCATCATCAAATTGATAGGATTCTACACCCACAGAGAAAGTGAAATGCAAGGACTACATGATGCAGAGTGCCGGCTAGCAGCTCATCCACATCACTCCAACCACCCGATTCCTTATTTTCTCATTTTATACTTGAAATAACCCTTTCAAACCTTCACAGATCACTCTAGCAGACTGTTTAAATATTCAAAGTACCGCAGACCGCTGCTCCACTGGATGTTTTTATAAAAAAGGTACCGCAGAAACACACTCCTCCGTTACCCCTGAAAAGGCCCCGAAGAAACCACGGGCTTCGGGTTTTGCAGAATGGCCATTGCATACAACTGCCACATTGGACCAGGAACCCCTAACTCTAGGTAGGTTCCTGGAAGAATTTAAACCTTTCTGTGAAGAAATGAGAGGCATCTCTTCTGAGCTCAAATCACTCACACAAAAGATAGAAGATGTTTCACGGATAGCCTCTGATAACACTACCTGTATTTGTTCCCTTGAGAAGCGTGTGGATAAATTAGATCCTGGTCTGGCATCTTTGCGACAGAAAATATCCTGACTAGAATTAAAATTGGAGGATCTCGAGGGCTGCAGCCGCAGGAACAACATTGTTATCATTGGCCTCCCAGAGGGAGAAGAAGGCCAGAATACTATTGTCTTTATACAAAAAGCTGATCGAAAAGATCACCGGCCCCTCTCCCTTCAGATCCAAGTACAGTACAAGTCACATTAAACTGTTCCCTCAACTTTCTGGTGTAGCATTGTTCAATGAGTTTCCTAATCTGTGTAGTGTTTAATACAATGAATTATTAAAAGTTTAGTATTGGTTAGCAACTAGCGGTTAGGACTATAAGCTTTATTTTCAGCTCAGTGCTTATGAGTTTCATTTCAGAAGGCAGACTAAACAACTCGTAAGGAATGCTGTGATGTTTATAAACAATGCTCTTAAGGAATGCTGTGATATTTATAAACAATGCTCTTAAGAAATGCTGTGATATTTATAAACAATGCCATGAAAATGCATTGCATAAGCACTGCACAACAGCTACTGCCATATCACTAAACAGGTACAAGTGAGTTGAATAGGCAGTGAAGAATGGTTGGAAAAGAATTAAAAGCTTCAACAATTCAAGCTGCCACTGCAGTAGAATCACAAAAAAAATGCTACACCAGTGAGTTGATGGAACAGTTTAATGTGACTTGTACTGTATATTATTGAGAAGGCACATAGGTCACTTAACCCAAAACCTCCACCTGGATCCCCGCCTTGACCTATTATCTGCTGTTTCTTGAATTTCCTCAAATGACAGCATTTTCTTGCAAAAATTAAAGAACTGCATGAAGTAAGGTGGGAAGATAATAAAATAAGAGTAGGGCAGAATCTACCAGTCTCAGTAAGACAGAGATGAATAGAGATGCAGCGAATTTAAATTCGCATGTATGAACGCTATAGTGCATTTCTCAGACAAGCACTGCAATGCGGAGTGCAATGCAAAGTGCTCACACGGCCTTGTCATTACCACTTATGCTAAGGCTGAATGGCAATGCAAAAGTAAGGCAAAGTCATTGTTTTTAATGGACTTCTGGTTCCTCATTATGATTCTAAGTGATCCACTTGCTGTTTCAGATTTGGCAGCCCCCACACATCACATGGCTTACAGTCCTGTAAGTCACATGCTCTTTAGCTAGGCAGGAAGAAAGTAAGTCATACAAGCAGACACTTTTACTTTCTCCTGTGCAGATGGAGAGAGAGTAGTGTGCTTTGTGACTGCTGATACTTTTAGATCAGAGCGAGGAGGAGATTTAAACTTTGATTTAGACCCAACAGCTTTTTTAAAAGCTAAATTTTTTTGTCTTTTCTGTACTCTTTTTTACTTAATTTGTTCTTTCTGTAAATTTTATTTTTTCTTATCTTTATAAGTAGTTAGTTGTTTGTCTGTGTCTGTGTGACTGTGTGTGTGTGTGTGTGGTGTGACAGTGTGAGTAGTGATTGCTCAGACTGAGGGAGCTCAGTAGGAGAGATGGACCAGGGTGAGGGAATGACTGGGACAGGGTAGCTCTGGGAGATCGTGGTAGTGGTAAGCATCATACCATGTGCATGTGTGGAGGGCATGGGCACGGGCATGGGCACCCATTCCTGTTGGACTGCTCAAAACTTGTGAGTGTCCCCCTGAAGCAGGACCAGCACCACCTACTGTTCTGACTCTGAAGCAGTTGAACCACCACCACCACCACCACCGCCAAGTCCAGCACCAGGTCCTCTGGAGCAGAATGTGCCTATTCCCCTGGGCCCAGGTGTGGATCCCATCCCTGTTCAGCACTGTGACCAGCAGGCTTACAATACATCCAAGTAACTATTAAAAAAAATTAATGCTGTGATTCATGGCGTGATCAGAAATTGTGATTTGTGACTGCATTTGTGACCGTGATGATGAAGAAACGTGAATGCCTATGGCTGTACTTCCCTGGGCCCCAATGAGTTGTAGCTTAAAGCTCCCAGACTTAAAAACACGCATCAATGAGTACAATGGTGGGGTGGTGAAGCCTGGAGATTCTACAAAACAGGCTTACAAAACATCCAAGTAGCCAGAAAAAAAAAATAATGTTGTGAATTGTAATGTGAATGATCGTGAATCATGATTTGTGACTGCATTTGTGACCATGATGATGAAGAAACGTGAATGCCTACCGCCTATGGCTGTACTTCCCTGATGAGCTGTAGCTTAAAACTCCCAGACTTAAAAACATGTATCAATGAGTACAATGGTGGGGTGGTGAATCCTGGAGAGATACTACAAAACAGGGTTACAATACATCCAAGTAACTAGAGAAAAAAACAATGTTGTGATTCGTAACGTGAATGATCGTGAATCATGATTTGTGACTGCATTTGTGACCATGATGAAGAAGAACATGATTTATATCACGAGTGACTCGTAATGATGGCCCTGACCTAAAAATGCATATTAATGAGTACAATGTTCATGCAGAATTAAGCACCACACCTGTCCAGTACTCTGAAGGGAAGCCAAAGAAACAACTGTTACTTAAGTTACAGATGGAGATTGGGCCCTAAAGAGATGCAAATGCACAGACAGATTAAGATTGCGCAGTGCGCTGAAGAGATGCAGACACAAAGGCACAGCAACTAAACAGTGCTCACCATCAGAAATTCAAATCTGAAAAGATGACCTTTGGCCGTTGGGGCGGGATGCTGGGGAAAAGTGTAATGTACTGCAGTAAGAAGTCACTAGTACTAGTACCAGTAAAGATATCACAAAGAAGTACAAAAATAACACAGCTGTAGTAGATTGTAGCTTCACATTGCTGAAGTTATTATGTGGCACAATAAAAGGTGTCTGATTTGATGACACGTGTCACACACATCCTCACACACACACACTAAGTAATGCATAGCAAATTGAAAACTTCAGTCAGGTCACACCTGAAAATAGGCACTAGCTGTCTAGTGTGCTTACCCGGTTACCAAAAGCAAATAAATATAAATAAATCTAACCACATATTTTAAGCAAACTAAAATTATGCACTGTTGAGCCACAACAATCAGCAAAAAAATGGCAAGAAATATTGAAAATATTACTGTGTGTACATTAACACAGTTAAACAAGAAAAATATCACCAAAACAGAAAGCACTGTCTTTTTCTCCAAGTTAATCTACCTACACCACAGATACACCCCTCCCCCAAAGCACACTTCCACTGTCTCAGTACACAGACTTAATTTTGTACATTAGCATTCAAAATCCATACACAAACAATAAATGCTCGATGATATGAGCACAGGAGGGTTTCCTATAATTGATGAACTAAAGTTTCAGAAAAAAAATTACTCAAAAAGGCTTTTTTAACAGCTTTTTGAAGGTTTGAATCACAGAGAGGTCTCAGAGCAGATTGTCTCCTACAGCTTCCTACACACACTACCCCAAACTGAGGCTGTGCAGAACAATCTAGAGCCCATGTGACCTGAAATCCTATGAATCACTGCAAAATTCACCTTTGGAGCTTAAAAACAAGGCGAAATGAGGCAAAATGGAAGGCGGAGTAACGCAAAGTCATTGCTTTCAATGGAGTTCGCTTTACCCATTATAACGCGAAGTACTCTGCTTCACGTTGCAGAGCACTCCGTGAGTTCATCTTCATTCCACAAATCACTTCGCGGAGCGAATTGGGGCTACTTCGCCCATCACTAGAGATGAACATCATTTCATCTGATGGTTTTTTTTTTTTAAATTCAAGTTTATTAAGTTTTATCATTGACACAGTAAAGAAAAAAAATTGCGTGTCTACAGGAACATGCGTCAAAATAATACCTTTTACAATGTGAGAGAAAAGAATTGAGACATTTTTAGTTATTCCTTCCCCCCCCATGATCATCCTGCCCTTTCTCTCAGTCCTCCTTCCCTCCCTCCCTCCTACTAGTATGCTTTAGGGAGATCTGTTCATCAGTATTCTTACCAGGGTCAAGTTACCTTGCAGTACTCAGCTTAGATTGAAGTGAGTAAAGTGTTTGGATGGGGCTCCATATCCGTTCGTATTTTGAGAGACTATCCCTTTTCATGGCCCCAAATTTTTCCATACTTAAGTTGAATAGCAGCTCTTGTAGCCATTCCGTATAGGTAATTGGGATGTCATCCAGCCAATGCTTTAGCACCACCTTCTTGAGCGAGGATGAAATCAAAGCCATATAATGTCTTCGACCTTTAACTGTGATATCAGAATAATCACCAATCAGACAGATTTCTGGGGTAAAATACTGTTCAATGCCCGATAATGGGTCTGCTTTATGTTTAATTTGGTCCCACAACATTTTTATTGGTGGGCATTCCCAGAAGATACGGTATAAATCCCCAATTGCCTGGTGACAACGAGAACATGATTGATCTGATCCACGACCAATTTTATATAATTTAGAAGGGGTCCAAAACAGATTGTTTAAAAAGTGAAACTGCATAACCCGTAATCTATCCTGGGTAACATTTTGGTATGTGTGGTGCCAGATTTCATCCTAATTCCTCTCTTGGTCCCCCAGTTGACCTATCCAGAATCTGGGTTTGTTGTCAATATCTACGTATGCCTGGTCAAACTGTCTTGTACACTTTAGAAACCGCATGCGGTTCCCAGACCATCTGAGCCAGAGATTCAAACCAATCCCCCGTTATATGCCCGTTTCTAAGTTTATGCTTAAATTGTTCAAGTAATAAATGCTTGAGCTGATATACTTTGAAAATCTGATTAGGTCCCACATTATGTTTAGCCAGTATCTCTGTGATTGGAAGACACCTGTCCCCCTGTACAATATCCTCAATCCTTAAACCTTTCAAGTGGGGAAGCCAGGATTCTCTTATCATTCTTCCACCGATCTTCAAATTAGGGTTGTGACATATTGGCTGGTGTCTGTCTGTACTCGGGGAATAATGTAAAAAGCGCATAACTGAGTATGAATACGTAAGGACTCCCTTATTGGGGTGACAGCTAATTTAGGAGGCAAAGTTCTTATAGAGGAATAGAGAAGGGCTTTCGGGTTTATACCAGCTTCCCTTATCAGTTCCGTTTCCAATTTAACCCAAGAGGGTACATAGGGCAAAGACTCAGGTTCAGTGGAAGGTGCAAGCCATCATAAATATTTACAGACATTACTTGCCCAATAATATAATCTGAAATGTGGTAATCTTAACCCCGCTTTCTCTCTGGGGGTGGCAAGCTTGTGATAAGCTCTACGGGGAGTTTTCCCTCTCCAAATAAAATCTGAAATAATTGAGTGTATTGCTTTGTGCCACTTTACAGGTAACCACACATTAAGCATATTTAGGGGGTAATAAATCCTAGGTAAAATATTCATCTTGATTATATTAATCCTCCCCGAGAGAGAGCGGAAGCCTGCCCCATCTGTCAGGGTCTTGCTTTATACTGTTCTTAAGAGCGTCCAGGTTAAGTTTCACTAATTTAGAGTCCGTTCTTGCTAGAAAAATTCCTAGGTACTTCAATGTATGTGGGGCCCACTGCATGCCCATGACCGCCACATCTGACCTGTAAACCTTCATGTTAAGTGGAAATATCTGGGTTTTTCCTACATTAATTTTGTAGTTGGATAGCTTGCTATAGTCCGCAATAATTCTGAGCACAGCCAGAACTGAGGTTTGAGGATGGATGACATGGAGCAAGATATCATCCTCATATGCGGAAATCTTAAGTTCCTGCGACCCAATTTTTATCCCCATAACCCTTGGGTCTTGTCTGATTTTACACAGAAGGGGTTCTAAATATAAATTAAACAAAAGGGGCAACAGGAAGCATCCCTGTTTGGTGCCCGAATGCAGAGGAAACCTTGCCGAGAATACCCCATTGCAATATATTTTTGTAGACGGGTGTCTGTATAGAGCAAATACACTATTAATAAAGGAGAGCAGAATGCCAAATAACTCCATAGTCAAGGACAAAAACCTCCAGTCCACTCTGTCAAATGCCTTCTCAGCATCCACAGACATCAATCCACATGGAAATTTACTATCCTTGGATGCCGAGAAGATGTGAGGCAACTTACGGAGGTGGTCTGAGGCCATTCTACCATTCATAAACCCCACCTGGTCTTGATGGATCAGCCTAGGCATGACCTTAGCTAAACGGACCGATAAAAGTTTTGCTAAGATTTTAACATCATTGTTGATTAATGATATAGGCCTATAATTTGAGACCTTATAAGGTTCTCTCCCTTCTTTGGGGATAAGCACTATCAAGGATTCAAAAAGATGATTATCAACTGTGTCAGAAGTAAGTATGCTCTGAAATAATCTTTTTAACCCTGGACTTAACTGGCTCACAAAGCATTTATAAAAATTCAGTGAAAAACCATCCTGCCCTGGAGCTTTATCTATTGAAAGCGTCTGGATTGCCTTTAAGATTTCAGTCTCTGAAATGGGGGAGGAGAGCATTTCTTTCTGATCCTCTTGTATCCGAGGTAACTTAGACGAGGAAAGATATGCCCTTACTTCTTCCCTACTAGGTCGGGAGGTCATAGGGCTATATAGTTCCTTGTAATATTCTTCAAATTCTTTAACTATTTCATAAGAGGATGTTTTAATGGACCCGTCTGTCAGGGAGGTGATACTTTGAATAATTCTAGATGCTTCTGTTGCTTTTAAACGCATAGCAAGAAGATGTCCTGCTTTCTCGCCTTGATCTAAATATAAGGCTTTCATTTTACCAATGGCATATTCCGCTTTATCTCTCAGAATCTCATCATACTGATGCCTCAGCCTAATAAATTTTTCCCTAATCTCTACTGATGTGCTCTTTGAGAGGGTGTTTTCTATTTCTCTGATCTGGGTCAGTAACTGTCTGGCCCTACTTTCTCTCTGTCTCTTATTAGCTGCTGCAATTTGAATAAGTTCCCCCCTTAATACACATTTCAGTGCGCTCCGTTCTATATCTCCCCTACCTGTTGAATTGCGGTTCTCTTTCTCGTATCGTTCGATTCTCTGGACTATACAATCCCTAATCTCCGCGAAACGGAGAAGTTGGTTGTTTAATTTCCAGATGGTCTGTCTAGGGATATTGGGAGCAAGATTAAGGGTGCAGCTAACCATCGAATGGTCCGAGATGATCCCTGGAATAATATTGCAGTGTACTAGTCCAGAAAGCATACACTGGCTCATCAAAAAATAATCAATGCAAGATCTGGATTTGTGGACTTCCGATACAAATGTATACTCCCTACGGGAAGGGTATAACACCCTCCACGGGTCACACAAACCCAAATTGTCGGACAGGCCTCTAATGGCTCTCTGGGCCGGGGAAAGGCCCCTTCTTCATTTACCTTCTTTATCCATTTCTGGAATGAAGGGTAAATTCCAATCTCCACCCAGCAATATAGGAAGGTGAAGAAAAGTGGACAGGACGCTTAATAGTTCCATAAAAAAACAGGGTGAATCTACGTTTGGGCCATACACACTGTCTAACACTATCCTTTTTTGGTTTAAGAGACCTATTATAACTATGTAGCGACCCTAGGATCTGCCAATTTTTTCTCTCACACAAAAGCAATATTCCTAGTAATTAATATAGCCACCCCCCTACTAGCTGTACTATCTCCAGCAGTATATACCTGGCCAACAAACTGATGCCTAAGTACATTAGATTCCCTTTCAAGTAAATGTGTTTCTTGCAAACATATTATCTGGCCCCTTTGTAACTGCAAGTGTCTCAGCACCTTATATCTCTTTATTTTCTTCCTAGCCCCTTTGATGTTCCACGTGATAAATTTGTATGTGCTACCCATTATCCAAGTACCCAGTATGAACCCCTTGAATGCAAACATCCGTCGCGCCTTTCCCTTTTGCTCTTAGCACCACGTGATGAACAGATCTTCCTGTGTACATTCCCTTTAACCCGCTTCTGCTTATCCCCCTTCCCTCATCTCTATTCCCCCTTATGATCCCATATATTCCCCTTTTAATTCCCTTATCCCCGAATACACCTGCAACATTAAACCATACATGTTTCAGGTGGAGTCTTTTCCCCTCCCCCCAACAGAACAACCTTACGGCCCATGATTCCCAAAGTTCCATACATTCTGATCTCCCTCCAGCATCCCCCTTCCTCTAAATGATATCTATCTAGCTTCCTAACAAAATGAAAGCCTTTAATATTGCCATACACATGTTCTACTTTCCCCAGGAACCTGAGTCTAAAAAACAAAACAAGAGAAAATCGATCCAGCTTCCCCCTATAATTTCAACCAAGGAGTTCCTTGACCATGGACTGTGAGGCGTCAAGCCTTCGTTGTTAAATGAGTAGCCACAACGATTTCATCTCCAGTCCCGGAGAATCCATTCCTACGTTACCACATTGGTACAGATATCAACTTCTTTAACTTCAAATCTATCTCTTTAAACCCCCACATAGCAAAACTTCTTCCCCATTCAGCGAGTGTTTTTAAACAAACGTACAAACGAGACCCCCTTAGTATCCAATTACAATGAACATTAGATGAGACATACTTATACTAATCATCCCCAATGTTTGTACCCCCCCCCAAAAAAATGAGGAAGTTCAAGAAGAAAAAATACTCCTGAACTATATGTATGCCTTTCAGATCACTACCTCCTATGATCACAATTACACCCCGAACCTTATCTGGGGATATTATTTACGATGACAAAAGAAAGAAAGAGCGAGAGCTGGTCCAGTCTGCACTTCAGTCCACACTATCAAAGCCACTATCATTAACTGAAGGGAAAAATGATGTGGAGGCGCCCTCTTGTGGTTGAAGCGCAACACAGTCTCAGACCCATTTAAGTAAGTAGCTGAAATGTTCCCAACCGGGAGATTCAGTGATTAGTGCCGATTTCCATTCAGACTCCAGGTGACTGACTAGTGAAACTGGGCTCTTCGTGCAGTTTCCACAAAAGACCTCCTTCTAGACTTCCCAAACAACAAGATGGATCGCTCGTTGCAATATCAATAAAAGGCTAAACCCAGCCAGGAGTATTGCTTCCAAACACCAATGCAGAAAAGCCGAACAAATTTACAGGAATGGAAGCTTTAACTGTATCTGTAGCCCCCTTCCACTGCTGTTATCTAAAAAGAAGTGGGGGTTATGTACTGCTGCTTTAGTCCTTGATTGTTGAAACATATTTACAGTCCAACTTGATGAGCTGAGGTCCTATCCTTCAGAACCTTTCTTCGGTACTCCGGATTTCTGTAGGCTCCTGTCGGCTTCCAAATGCGGCATCCCTTTTAGGTCCCCAACACAGAGAATGGGACCCGTGCTACAAGATCTGAAGTGAGCTGAATTGGGGAAACTGCCTCACACTGGGAATACGAGGAGACAGAGCCGATTACCGGGTTAACAAGTTTAACTCTTTATCTGTAGCCCCGTGACTCTGCTTATGTTGGGAGGCCACTAATTTTATTTTCTCTCTTCACATTATCTGTTCTAAGTTTAGTTATTTTGTGTTTCTTTCCAGTTTGAAACGATTGATAGATAGTTCTCGCCTCATTCACTTCTGTTTGAACAAATCTGGGAGGGCTTCTTGCAACCCCTTCATCGCTGACTGGGCATCCTCAAAACTAGACCGCTGGCCAGACAATAACACCTGTAGTCTCGCTGGGTACCTCATTCTAGAACAGATACTTGAGGCTATCAGTTTAGTTACAATCTGGTGATATTCAGCTCTCTTTTGATGCACCGATAACGGCAAATCTTGTGTAATTCTTAACGGGGTTCCCTCCCACTTCACTTCTTTAAGTTCCTTAACTTTGGATAAAACGAACTGTCGTTCCTGAAAGTTTAGAAACTGGAAAATCAAAGTACGCGGTGGGGACCCTGGTGGAGGCATTGCCCTTAACGAACAGTGAGCCCGCTCAATCGTATAGTTTTCTCCAAAGGGCGTTCGGCCTGCGATCTTTCGTAGGAGTTTCTGGATGAACTAAATTGTATCAGCTCCCTCTTCTTTCTCGGGGAGACCAATAATTATCATATTGTTCCTTCTGCTCCGACCCTCCAGGTCCTCAATTTTCAGCTCCATTGTATTTATTTTTTGCTTCAGGTTCACTATCTCTGGTTCTTGTTTAGCCACTTGCTTCTCCAATGAGGTGACTTTAACTTCTGTGTCCCCTGTACGATGAGATAGATCCTCTAATGCCTGAGTTACAGCCTTCAGTTCCTCCGTTACCGAGCAGAGCTCTTTGCGAAAAGGTTTGAATTCGGCTAGAAATTGTGCCAATGTCAGGGGCTCCTTCTCCAGACTGTTAGTTTCACTTTCTGGGCCTCCAGTAAGTATGGAGACTCTGGCTTTTTTCAGCAGGGCCTTCACTGGGGAGACAGGTGGGGTATGTTTAGGTGGAATTTTTCTCATTTCTGCCTCCATCTGTCTCCAATTTCCGTGTAAGGCGTTCTAGAAACCTTTAGCTAAATTAGCCCAGATCAATTCTTGATATAGATCCTCTAGAATAAATGCTATAAAGGCTTATATTGGAGTAGGAGGCTGGAGCAGTTCAACCAGGCTGCTATCACGGAACCTGCATCACGTGACCATCCTTCATCCAATGGTTTCAAAGATCATCACCACTGGGATAAAGTTTAAGATGGTATACCCAGCCAGACTACAAGTACAAGTGGCTGGTACTTGGCTTTCCTACTAGGATCCAGAGGCTGCACTCACTGGGCTTAAGACAGCCCTTCCTGACTTATTCCGTGATCCATGACCAGCACTCAGAGAGCAGAAGATACCTGCTCAGTAAAGTTACTGCAGATCTGTGAAGCGAAGAAGGGAAAGAAGTTATTTCCTGATTAGGACCTTGAAAGCCTGGTAATGCATTTCTATGGGCAACATGCTACTGCTTTAAATCTGTTGGCTCTGAGTGTCTACTTAACCAGAGGGCTCTTGGTTTAGTTCAGAATATCAAGTCAATAGTAACAACATAGTGACATCTCTATTTTGTTTCTTAGCTTGAGCCACAGAATCAAGGGAATAAACATTTTCGACTAAGGATTTTCCTTTTTGGTACTTCTGCCCTTTGTTCCTCATATGTGTTCATTTCATTTTTTGCGATGGTGTGCACCAGTATGCAGCTTACTTTATTTAAACATCTCGCAATGCTCTGACAATCTTGTGTCACTAGAGGGAGCAACCTGCATACTTTTCTTCAAAATCCAGTCATGTTTTATGTGTTCAAAGCTTTATTTAATTCTGGTTGTCCTTGAGATGTGCCTCGCAGTACTTTCATTTATTTTGAATGAGGAAGCCTAACCAAGCTGCTATTATTGCTTTACGATGTCAAGTTTTACTCCTACCTGCCTGCAATAATCATGATTCTAATGGCACATTTACTTTATTTCTGACTATTTACAAAGTGAAAAGCAGCTAACTTATTTTTTCCAGTTCTCCTTTTCAGTCAGCTCTAAAGGACTAAATACTGTACTCTGATATTTCTAGGTTAGATATTTTGTGATATGTTTGTTACAGAGATAAGTCAATTATTTTGCTGATTCAATAGCCTCTTGTTTGCAGAATGTAAAGAAATTTGCTCTGTTTTAACTTAATGGGGTAATATCGGGTGACTGCGGAGGGGAAGAGCTGGGGTAGTATGCAGATCATAGTATGCTGCAGTAAGGGTGGTACGGTGGGATGGCTGCTATTTCAGCATAAAGGATCCTATTTACTAATACGATGGCAAATGGGGTGTTATAAAGGGTTGAGAGACAGCAAGGGATTGAGGAAAGGGGGAGCGGAGTGATGGGGAGGAATCTTTCACAGTTAAATTCATGTGTACTTTTTTTTCTTTCTTCTTTAGTAGAAGTCTATTCTCTTTCACTTGGGGAGGTTTACCCACAATTCATCTGGAATGATGGCTAGAGATTTAATATTTGCCACTTGGAACGTCAAGGGCACCCGAAGTAAGCTGAAACAATACCAATTATTGAAACATCTATGTTTATTGCAAATATACATTGCATTTATACAAGAATCTCACTTGTTAATTTCAGAAGCCCCCAAACTAAGAAGACAACATGTGGGTCAAGTCTTTGCTGCAGAAGGGAATTTTCAAAGCTGTGGGGTTCTGATTTTAACATCCCGATCCGTCCCATTCACACCCATTAAAGTTATCAACGATCCTAATGGTAGATTTGTATTTGTGCAGGGAAAAATACTTACTAATAATATTCTATTAGGCAGTATTTACTATCCAAACGTTGATTCTTCTGAATTTTTTTGCACAGTTGGTCAATATTATGGTTCCTTATTTATTCATTCCCATGGTTCTGGGAGGGGACCTAAACTTGACTTTTGACCGAAATGTAGATCATACGGGGAGTAAATATAGAGGTCTCTCTCCAGCCCAAAGAGTGCTGAGGGAACTGGTAGATCAAACGGGTTTGCACGACATTTGGTATATCCATCACCCTTCAGAAAGGAGTTACTCATTTACCTCTCCAGTTCATGGGACTTCTTCAAGGCTTGATTATGTTCTGATTTCCCAGGATTTACTTTCCGGGGTAATAGAATCTTCCATTCTTCCTGGCCCCCTGTCCGATCATTCATTGGTCACATATCAACTCTCATTTTTCTCCCTTACCAAATTAGGGGGAAGATGGAAAATTAATAACCAGCTTCTAAAAGATCTGGGTACAGTACAGAATATTGCAGAACATATTACACAATTTATAAATGTCAACCACAATACTACCAGTAAGCCAGATGTGGAATGGGGCCCTTTAAAAGCATATTTAAGAGGTGTATTAATTGGCTTGACTTCCAGGTGGAAGAAGGTGAGTGAGAATCAACTTTTGAATCTCATTTCCCAAACTAGAACCCTTGAAACTAAAATGGCCCCATCCACCCCAGAACAAATTAAGCAAAAACTTATTATGCTGAAGGATGCTTACTTGAACCTTCTTAGAGAGAAAGCCAAATTCTTGATTATCAAAACCAACGCTTCCTATACTGACCAAAGAGAAAAAGCTGGACATCGCTTGGCATTAAGAATCAAACAACAAGAATCATCTAGATTTATTTCTGCTATCTTATTGTCAGTAGATGGTACCTTGAAATTTACCTTATCTGAGATCATTGCTGAATTTCACTCTTATTACCAGCAACTATACAGTCCCATGCTAAATCCACCTTCCCTAGAAGAACTAGATAAGTAGCTCCTTGACTATCATCTGCCTTCACTTTCCCAAGCTCAACAACTTGCATTATGTGTCCCTATTACTCAAGAACTTTTTAGAATCATCAGGGACCTCCCTTCAGAGAAAACCCTGGGACCTGATGGTTTTTCATCTAATTTTTATAAAGTCTATGCATCACAACTGGTTTTGTTGTTTGTTCCTTTATACCAACATATTCTCTCTGAGTCCAGCACAGACAGCACCCTATTTGAAGCCTTGATTGCTCTCCTACCTAAACCTGGCAAACCCCCTGAGCTGACATCCAGCTATAGATCAATCTCTCTTCTTAACCATGACATTAAAATCCTGTCTAAACTACTAGCAGATCGCATCAATACTGTTATCTCTGGCCTAATCAGACTGGAACAGGTGGGATTCATGAAAGGCAGATCCTCTGTTGATCACTTACGTACCCTTGCCCATGTCTTCTCGACATCCAGGGATGCTCAAAACCCCACCACTTTGGTTTCCCTGGATGCTGAGAAGGTGTTTGATAGAGTCAACTGGAACTTCTTATTCCATACTTTACAAGCCTTCGGTTTCCCCCTGACATTTTAAAAATGGGTCCACACACTTTCTAAACTACCCACAGCTAGAGTGACGTACAATGGAGTGATCTCTAACCTCCTCCCATTGTGATCAGGCATGAGACAGGGATGCCCCTTGTCTCCTATTCTTTTCAATCTACAGTATATCTTGAACCTCTAATATGGTGGTTGGTCAATTGCCCCAGAGTTCAAGGCATCTCCATGCTAAACCATGAAATTAAGGTCTCTACTTATGCTGATGATCTACTACTTCAGCTTTCCTATCCTACCTTATCAATCCCCCATGCTAGAGATTTTAAGAGAATATAGAGCCTTTTCAAATTATAAATTAAATGTAGACAAAACAGTTGTCTTTCCCCTTAATTATAAACTAACGAAACAAGAAATCCAAACCCTAGGTTTGTCTTGGGAAGCACAATCTCTGAAATATCTAGGTATCGTGCTCTAAAGAAATCCAGCTCTCCTCCAAAAGAAAAATCTGCATTCTTTATTAATCACAATTACTCAGGACTTTAAAAGGTGGCCCCTTCTCCCACTTTCTCTATGGGGCAAAATCAACATTGTTAAAATGAATGCTTTTCCTCGTCTCCTTTATCCACTCAGTCTTTTAAATGTATGGCTTCCTCTCTTATGGTTCAAAAAAGTACACAGTCTCATTGTGGATTTCATTTGAGATAATAAAAAACCCCGACTAGCCTTCCATAAACTGGCAGCACCTAAAGCAAAGGGAGGCCTCCATCTTCCACATTTAGGGTTCTATTACTGGGCATGTTACACCAGCAAATATCTTAGATGGTTTGGGACGGGAACTCCTGGAGCATTATCCTCTTATACCACACTCTGGCTTAAAATTGAATCTGACCTGATTAGATTCTATGGCTTTTCTCCTTCTGCGCTTTTATTTACCAAGGTCAAACATCTTCCTGTACCACTTCATCCTACCCCAATTGCCCTTAATGTCAAAGTGCATTCCCAACTGTGTTTTTTTTAAGTATGACCACTGTACAGACCTGACACAACTATTAGTGGGTACCCCAACCTTAAGATCACTGGTAAAGTTCTTTCCACCCTTTGGCTGATACACCTATCTAATTCTACTCTCTCCTGTTTTTTTTTTAGATGTAAGAAAAGGGTCCTGGTTAACTTCACAGGAGATCTTAGCTAAGTTTAACATCCCAAATTCCTATATCTTTAAAATTTATCAACTGCATCACCTGCTGATAAAAACCATAGGGGTAACCCCCTCTCCCTCCATAAATCCACCTTTTATCACAGGAATGGTCCTACTCATCGGCCTTCCACATGCAGTGTCCAAACTGTTCAATATCCTCTTTGACTGGATTTATCCAGCCCATCTGGGTCCTTTGAACTATTGGGTGCCTCTTCTCCCTGAGATACCTATAAACTGGCCTGTTTTATGGCAGGGATGCCATAAGTTTATCACGCAGGACAGACTCCATCTCATGCAATTCTGCGTATTGCACAACCTATATTATTCACCACAAATCTTGGCTAAATATGGTATAATCTCTTCCTCTACCTGCACCAGATGTGCACAGGATGAAGGTAACTTACTTCATATCTTTTGGACCTGTCCCAAAATATCCCCCCCTCTGGGCGCTTATCAGAGAGCTGACCCCCTTTTAGGCCTCGATGAGTTATTTTCCCCTAAGGTTTGTCTCCTGTGTGATTTCTTGGGGATTCCAGTCCTTGCTTGGAAGTTCCACATGGCCTTAATATCCATGTCGGTTAAAAAACTAGTACTGAAGCATTGGAAGGATGGTGAAAACATTTCCTCTACCAAATGGCTGGAGAGAATTACTAGTTAGTCTCAGAACAAAGAGATCTATCGCTAGTCTCCAGAATACTACAACTAAATTTAATAAAATATGGGGCCCTCTACAAGCTCTTTACTCCCTACAATCCATCTAATTTTATATGCCTGACAATTAATTCTGGTGATATATGCTTGTTCATTCCATGAAAGATTTGGGGGAGGGGGGGGGAAGGATGCACTAATCTGTGTGTTATGCTTTGTTGATACTTTGCATTATCCATGGTGTATTGTCCTTGTTATGCATGAAATGTTAATACATTTTGAACTGAAAAAAAAACAAGAAAGTGAAGTGCAGGGAGACTGTATTCCCAGTGTCTGCAACCGTTGCAAAGAATACTGCCATGTTGACTACAATTTGGATAAACAGTGTCTGGAGAGAAAGCATTACAGGCATGAGGTATTGTTGTGACTCTCCCGGCTAAGAGAGGCCTGGCCCACTGAGGAGATGATGAGATAATTGGATTGAAACATAACGGCAGCTTACTCAGCTACATGGAATTGATAGCGCAGTTTAATCCCTTTCTGGCCAGACATATAGACAAGTTTGGTAATGATGGTTGGGGAAAGCCTGCTTACTTGTCCTCAACTACAGTATTTTAAAGAATTCATTCAGATCATGTTGAACCATGTTGGAGGCACTATTGTGAAAGAAATAGCAATGGCCAAGTATTTTACAGTGTCTCTTGATTCAATGCCAGATTTAACACATGTAGATCAGCTGGCTGTGATTGCTTGCTTTGTGTTAAATGGCATGCCACTTGAACAGTTCTTGAATTTCCTGCAAATCAGCAGTCATATGGCTAAAGAACTTGAGAAATACTCTGCTAGAGTACTTGAAGGGTGAATCAATTGACTTTATGGATAGCTGTTTCCAGTCTTATGACAATGTGAGTAACATGGCTGGATGGTACTCTGGCATGCAAGTGTGACTCAGACAAGTGAACCCAACTTACCATATTCATGCCTTGGTGCTGCACATTCTCTGAACCTAGTTGTTTCTAATGCAGTTGATTGCTGCATTGAGGCAGCCAGCTTCTTCAGCTTTCTGTAGAAACTTTACACTTTCTTCTTTGCATCTACTCACTGTTGGTCAGTGTTGATGAAACACTTGAAGGAGAATGGTGAAGGATTGACATTGAAGCCGCTCTCTGACAAGCAGTGGTCTGCAGTTGCTAATGCAACCAATGCACTCTTTGATGACTACGCCAACATCAAAGCTGCTCTGGAGGAAATCGCTGTTGACCAACAGCAGAATAGCTCTACATGACATGAGGCAAACTCTTTGTCCCAAACCATGAAGCTACTTGAAACAGCATTTCTTTGTGATCTGTGGAATACCATTCTCATCAGATTAAATGCAATGAGCAAATCTTTGCAACATAGCAAAACTGATCTTAAATCAGCTGTTGAACTACTAATTTCTCATGGAAGCTTTGTCAGCACATTGTGTGATAATTTTGATACATTTGAAATGTGATCAAAAGAATTATCTAGTGCCTCTGATTATAGAACTAATCACTCAAGGAAGAGGAAAAGAAGCACACAGTATGAAGGCATGGAATCTGAGAGAGTTGTTCTCACTGGCAGAGATAAATTCCAGACTGAGACTTACTTGATTATAACATAGCCTCATCATGGTCTTGAACAAGAGGATTTCAGCTTACCAGTCAATGAACGCTTCAGTGTCATAGTGGACTCTGGTGTAGTAATTGATGAGGAAATACATCTTGAGGCTCAGAAACTAACCCAGGAATACCCATCTAACTTGTCTGTGGATGTCTTCCCTGGTGAAATAACTCAATTCATCAGCTTTGCAAAGGCAAGAGGTTGTGATTCGCCACTATCTCAAGCATCCCTACTGCATAATGAAGAATTCCAAGAGACCTTTCTGAATGTTTCTGCTGCTCATCATGGTACCTGTCACTGATGGTGACTAACTGCTTAGGTGAATACTCTTTCAGCAAGATGGGCCTCATCAAAAATGAACTGCAATCTACGATGCAAAATGAGCATTTGAGTGCACTCACACTTGTAAGTATTCAAAGTGATATACTCTAACAAATCAGCTTTGACAAGCTTATTGATAAGTTTGCGACTGCTAAGTCATGCAAATGTAATCTGTAATTGTGATTTTATTTTTGCAAAAATATGCTGAATAGAGAGTGAGTGGCACAGGGGAGCACGAGCTGTGCAGCAGCATCTTTTAACAGCAATGTTTCTTGTCAAGACACTTGTTTAAAATGAAGCATGTCAACATATTGAGGGGACAGAATACATACATACATACATAGATATAAGCATACAAGTAGTTCAAGTTGAGCAAGGTGCCTGGAGCCCTGAAGGCCTTTTATATTAGTTACAGCAGTGCTGCTAGGCACATCGATTGACCGCATGTATGGTGTTTAACATTAGATACCCTGCTATTCTTTTTTCAGTGTACACTATCTTATATGCTTAACTTTTAAAGCATACCAAATTTCTTGTTGCTTGAACCAGCCTATTCAGTTGCAGAAAAGAAAGACAAAAATAATTGAGCCAAAATAATAAGCATTGCTTGAATAAAAAGCTGGGTGTTGACTTGGGGGCCCCCAGAGTTTGATTGCCTACACCCCCCAAAGGCTTGATCTGGCCCTGATAGGTTCTAGTTAAGTTTCCATGCTGGACACAGTATGGAGACAGTTCTGGTCAGAGGAAGAATTGATTTGTTTGTTTCTGTAAGCAATGGTTCTCCAACTGGTTTGTTGTTGTTGGAACTCAGCATAGCCTTCAACACTGTTAATCACAATACACTCACCTACAGCGAGAAAATTGGTAGATGTGTCTGCACTGGTGTTTTATTTTTCACTTAAAATGTGCTGACCTGAAGAAGTACAGTGAGGTGAAGTTCATTTTCAGGTGTGACTGGAGGAGGGAGTTTGCAAAAGATGTGCAAAGCAGAGAGCAATACAGATTGCCCAAAAAGTACAATGAACAAAACTTGAACAAAAGTAGATAATGGAGCAGTGAAATTTGTGTGCAGGTTAAAAAATAAGAACAAACAAAGTACCATCATAACAACATACACAGAGATGAGTCCTTGTGAGGTGGCTGGGATGGCATGAAGACACTTGTGGATAAAAGAGAAGACTATGTTGGTTTCTGCAGAAAGCTGGAGAGGGTTGAAAAGGTAGTGGAAGGGTGATAGATAAATGAGAAGAGAGAAGGAGCTAGCTGATGGCTGATTCTATAGTGTAGTGTAATGTAGTGTAGTGCATTGTTCATCTCTCAATTATATGTTTATAATTTAATGATTTATATTGCTTATAGGAAAACTTTGATTGTTTTGCTGCTGTTATAAAGTGACTTATCGTGCATTCTGAGGGTGAGGGGATGGCAAACTGAAGTTGAGCACTTCTGCCACCAAACGGCACAAGATGTGAGACTCTGATAGCTGTAAGAGACACTCCAAGTGTCCCCAGAAACATTATAAATTATCATGCTATGATTTATGACATACTGTTTAAAGTGCAAAAAATATTTTCTTTTTTTTAAAAAAGACTGATGTTTGAAAAGTTGAATGTAATGGTTCTAAGAGATCATCATGTGGAGGAAAATACTGAGGACTGATTGACTGGATCAGAGCTGATGATTTATAATCTATTGTGGTGCTCCTGACACCAGTGCTTTTGTTCTGCAGATCTATGTGTTCAAGATTTCAAAACATGTTGCTTGCCTCATGGGTTAGGTTGAAGACTAGAGGTGGCTGAACTTCTTCATTTGTGGTTCTAAACTAATGGAATGACCTCCCACAACAACTCTATAATTCTCCTACCCTGCCTGTTTTTAAAGCTCAATTTAGAACTCCTCTGGTTAGACAAGCTGATCATCTTGAAGGTTGATGCTTCTGATAAGTGCAGTTATTGCTGCTTAGCATGAATTTCTTATTGCTTTAATACTACTAGGTTAAGTAATGCACAATATTGTCCAGTCTAGTATACTACAATATTTCTGAAAGTGCATCATCAGCACAACTGGGCCAATCACAGGCAGTAGGCGGTGAACACAGCATTCTATAACTTATCAGAGAATGCATGGTATACATGCTGCCACTTCGATGTACACACATATAACTACAGTGAAGCCCACCTAAGTGCACATCGGATAAGTGCACATCCTGCTTAAGTGCACAGTTTCCCAGTATCTCGATTTTTTTCCTATTCTCTATATGTTAAATAGCCCGACTAAATGCACAATGGATAAGTGCACATTTCGGTTAAGTGCACATATTTTCAGTTAAATTTCAATGTAAAATTTTGATCTGATCAGTGTATAAGTGCACATTTATGTTCCACCTTTACTGCTGATGCCTTTCTATTTACATGCAGCCACCTTAACATTACACAGTAATGAAGCAATTAAGCAATTAAAGTTAAATAATTGAATTGACCTTTGCTGGAACTGCTTTAAGTTATGTTACTGCTCTGAGCACTTTATTCATGCTGCTGGAGTTGTGGAGAGAGATATGGACAAGCTAAGGAAAAATACCCTAACGTTGGAGCAGAAGGTAACTGTTATCCAGAGACTGTTGGAGCCAAATGTGAAACGTTTTGAACTTGCCAAAGAATTTGGCATCGATGTCTCCACAATTTCTCACATATTTTCTCAGAAAGATCATTTGCTATCTGAATGGGAGAGCGGGGATAAGCGAGCGTGCAAGAGAAAAAGGACTGATAAGAGTGATACTGTGGAAATAGCACTCTTGCGCTGGTTCACAGCAAGCCGTGCAGCTGATGCACCCATTAGTGGCCTGCTCCTGCTAAAGAAAGCCCAACAGCTAGTGGATATGCTTGTGATCCCCTTTAGACCTACAAATGGGTGGCTATGTCGGTGGAAGGTGCACAATAACATCATTTACAAGCGATGCCATGGTGAAAAGAAGGACGCTGATGCAGAATCAGCCGACAATTGGTTAAATAACATTCTGCCACAAGTTCTGATTGACTATAGCCCAAATGACATTTTCAATTGCGATGAAACCGGGCTCTATTTTTGGGCTATTCCTGAGGGCACATTAACATTTAAACAGGATGCAGCGAGTGAGGGAAAGAAAGCCAGGGAGTGAATCTTTGTTCTTTTATGCACCAACAAGAGTGGGAATGAAAAATTAGAGCCTGTGGTTGTTGGGAAGTCAAAAAAGTCCAGAGGTTTTAATGGGGTAGAAGTCAGTGCATTGCCAGTCATGTATGAGGCAAATGCCAACGCATGGATGATGGCAGAAATTTTTAGTCACTGGCTATGAACAATGTGCAAATGAGATGACAAAGGAGGAGAATTGCCATGTTAATGGACAATTGCATTGCGTACCCAAACCTGAACCTCTCCCACGTCAAACTAATCTCTTTGCCCCCTAACACTACTTCATTGATCCAACCCATGGATATGGGCATAATTCAAAATGTTAAACATCTGTACAGAGTGAAGGTAAGGCTTTGTTTCTCTATACGCACTCTGTGCTACTGTACATCGAGCCAATGCTGTGCTAACCTTTCTTTGTTTTCTTTTTCACAGATCATCCAAAAGATTATTTTGAGCATTGATTCTGGATCAGCTGGGTCAGTGACAGATCTCAGCAAAAAGATCTCCATTTTGGATGCCATTCAGATGCTTAATGCTGCTTGGGGTGGAGTAAGACAAGATACAATAGCCAATTGCTATCGGAAGGCGTGATTCTCTGCTACCTCAGACGCCTGCAGCACTGCTGATGACAAGACTGTCGACAAGCCAATTCCTGAGCTACCCACGGGAATGACCGTACATGATTTTAGGATGTACAAAGAAATTGACACGGGCTTACAGACAGAGGGTGCAGTTACCGAGAAGGATATCTATGAGGACATTAGGGGATCACTGACACTGAACGACAATGATGAGGAGAAGCACATGGACAAGGAACCAGTAACCACCGCAGTGGCCCTTGCCTGTTTGGAAACAGTAAGAAAGTTTGTTTTGAGCAAAGAAAAGCAGGACTTCAGCATATTGTTTAACTTTGAGAGCTATGTGCAATCTCTCACTCTTAAATCAAGTAAACAGAGAAAAATTACAGATTTTTTCAGTAAGTAAATGAGTAATGTGGTGATGTAGTGCTGTAGTGATTTACAACTTAAGGATTTTATGATTTTACGTTCAGGCACCTGTATGCAAATAAAGCGCAGATTTAAATATTGTACTGTATTGTGCCTTGGATGCATTTTTTCAATTGCTCGCTTAAGTGCACAGCCCAGTTAAGTGCACAAAAACCCAATATCCCGAGGATGTGCACTTAAGCAGGCTTCACTATATTTCAGAGGGTCAACGGCTCCAACCAGAGACTGTTATATCTCTTAAACTAAAGCTGAACCTCCATCAGTTCAAGCTGTTATTAGAGCTTTTGTCATCATGTTTAGTTATAAATTCATTCCATCAGAAGGCTGAGTTTCTCTTAGAGCACATATACAGGGAGTTAAAAGTCAGAAGCCCTCCTCTAGATTGCTGTGTAGCAATTCTGAATGTAAAGTCCCTCCTAGGCTAGTAATGAATGCAGCAAGAGGCTGTCACACAGCTTCTTCATGCTGAAAAATACATAGTAGAGAATTATTTATACAGAGCACATCTGGAAAGGTACATTTACAGCTCAACATGCCTTCCTGTTTAAAAGTCTTGAATAAATAATTTTGGGGGTGATGGAGAAATAATTAGTTTTTGGAACATACCCCTACCACTAGATAAAGACTACTACTCCTCATGCCCATCCTCACATCTGAAGCCTCTTCCTCCCTGACTAATGAACCCTCTGGTACCTCTACTACTTCCTGTCTCCCACCCAAACTCACTCCCCCCCTTTTTTTCCTGTCCCCTCTCACTTACTCTCCCACTCACCACCTTTCCCTCCTCTCTAGCCTCCTTTTGGCACCTAATGATCACCCTCTCCCTGGAAGTTTCCTTAACCTCGAAATTGTCTACCGCCTGAACCTGTTATAGCTTGTTTTTCTATGAAACTTAAAAACGTTACTGCCTTAAACTGTTAATAGCAAATTTATGATGTAACTTTCCTGTCTGGTTTTACCTGTAATGTGTATTGTGCTTTGTTAAATGTTCTTAGTGACGTGGAACCTTTGTAAAAGAGCCCTGGCTCAAAGGTATTAATTCCTAGACTAATAAACTAAACTGAACCACTGCAAAAAGACAAACAGAATCTTAGTCTAGAGGCTCCCAGGTATTAACCTGTTCATGCATTTTTGCACAGCATTTAGCTCCACATTGCATCAAAAATATTTTCCAGATCAGATTTCAATTGATTCTGTGCTTTTGTGGATCATCTCTAAGGTATGAGTGCAACTCTTTTATCCTTCTGCTGTTTTGGTTCACTACTTGGGCTGCAAAAGAGGTCCCTGCACCTTGAGCATGAGCTGCCATTTGAACCTTAAGGAGGTAAACAGCACTTACTTTAAAAGAGTGGGCACTAAAAATCTGTTAAAGGGGAAGTTCCCTCAGCTTTTTATTCTGTTTCCCTGTGTAGTTTGTAGGGATGCACAATAATTGCCTCTATTCCACCCTCCTAATTTCATCAGGATTTAAATGTAAATGAAGGTACTTAAGTCTGGTGTGAAAAGCTACTTGACTCCATTGCAAAGGTCATGATTTGACTCATGTAAGGCATCCTGGGATTTTTTTATGTTTTAGTGCTAAAGCCTGCAATAGTTATACTGTATCAATCAGTGATGTTGCTGTCCTCTGCAGTCCCTATGTTCTTGTCTTATGATGGCCATGAAACTTTCCAAGGTATAGTAAGTGCCCTGCTGTTTTCTGTAGCATAAAGTGTATCTGAGTAAGAAAATAAATGCTTTTAGAGAATACAGGTACAGTACTTCACAAGACATGTAACAGAACTGAATTAAGGTATAACTTCTGCTGGCTTGTGCATGTACAGTACACATCATGAACTTCCATGATGCCTTGTATAAGTGGGGTCATGACCTTTGGAATGGAGACAAACAGATTTTCACATCAGGACAAAACAGAGTGAAACAATCTCATTTATATTTAAATGAGGATGACATTAGGGGAAGTAAAAGAGGGAGTCATTGTTGATGTTTACAAATTACACAAGTACTGTATACAGAAAATAGGCTGAGGGCACTTCCTCTTTAAGGCATCAAATATGGAATTGTGGAGCATATCCAAATTTGAAGATTCTGTGGAGATCACTTCTCAAACTACAGTGAGATACTACATGTGTTATTGCATATATTATTGTCAAGCATACCTAAATCTAGGTGAATTGTACCCCAATCCTGTGGTTTTCTCTTATTTACCCATGCCAAAAGTAAATGACCAAATGCTAAGTCATAGGAGGAAATCTGTTTTCTCAATAACTCTTAATCAGGGGCAGGAATTGGGGGCATGGAAGCAATTTGAAGTTCCTCTGCTCTGCCTAAGGCAACTATCACCACATCTCTCTTCTACTTGCATTGGCTAAAGTACTGTACAGAACAAGAAAAATGTAGTCTTCCAGATTTCCTCCTTTGTTGACCCTTCCTTTCTGTGCCTTTTTCCAGTATGGTTTTCTATCTCAGTTCTCCTATAGCTAGCTATCTGATACTATCCTGTCAGATATTATTAAGCATCCTTAAAATGTCCCTTTGCTGAGTGTGATCGTGGTCAGCTTGTTCTGCTCCTGTCATACAGGTACATTTTAATCAGTTTAGATGATGGCCTTCCTCTCTTTCTGTCACCTTGGGTGTCCCTGCGCTCCATCCTGAGCCCTATTCGGTTTTCTCCATAACCCCACTCAGTCTAGATCTCAGTGCACATACACATGAACATGGAATAATAAACTGACATAAAAATTCCACTTAGAGGGAAGTTGGGAGTGCTATATTGTGAACAGTAACCATAAAGATGAAAACTATAGTTACCACTCCACTGCTTGCTAAGTTGCTCGAAAAACAACAGACATTTTAAAGCCAAAGATTAGGAAAAATGCTTTTTTATTTAAAATCCAACAGAAAGTATTCATAAACAGGTATTGAGCAAGGTAACTAGACCTCCAGACTGAAGTTTTTCATGTTTCCCTAACTTCTCTTCTTTTTTTCACCATTCCTCCTCTTCCATCCTGTCAAGTGTTCCCAGGGCCCCATCCTGAGCACTATTCCATTTTCCACAATGACCTCCCATCTGTCTTGGTCCCAGTGCACACATGCATGTACATGTATGGCACAGTACTCTGCACCTCTGGAGCCTCTGCACATGATCTGGAAATAATCTTGCACAGTGACATTGACAGTGTCCATCACTGGCTCCGATCAAACCAAGTCTCACTGACTTAACACCAAAAATCTCTCTATGACCTTTGGAAGCAAACAACGACTTGCCAGGCCCCACATACCCTGATCTGCATGACTTTGGATGACTGCACCTTTGATGACCTTCCCAACTTCAAAGACCTTGCTATGTGGCTGTATCCTAACCATGATTTCTCCTCCCACATAAATGCCAGCCACACAAAGCTCCTCCTGAAGTTCAGTGCACTATACCATATAAAACCCTATGTCCCATTCCAGTTACCCATAGGGTCAACCTGAAGATGATCCTTCCAAGTTTGTAGATGGGTCTGGCAGTGATGCCTCTAAAACCACATGAGCCTGCCTGAACCCCTTTTATCACTACTTTTGCTTTGCCTTAAATTGCTCCTCCACCCTCATCACTGTTTCTTCTGCTTCAGCCAATATACTATATATGATAGATACTGACATGTATAGACATATTAACACATAGTAACTGTATAAACAGGACCATGTCAACATAATTCCAAGTTTTCATTTAACAAATTAAGTGCCTTTCCTTAAATATGCCAGAGTTTGCCCATTTCTTTTTTTCTTTTAAACATTTTAGTTGTCAGAGTTTGTGTGAACTGAAAAACACCCCACCCAAAACCAGTCTGGAAAAAGAAAGCCATTCTATACAGACAGCAATATCAACAAACACTTTCAGTTCCCACCTACCTATACTTATTACTGATTATACCACAAAGCAGGCTTTTTTTTTCATCAAAGTAAGTGGGCTGCAAATTTATCTATAAATATTATCAGACAAGCTGAAACTCATAAATTAAAACACTCAAGGGTAAAGTGTATAAGTGTCCTGAGGCACATTATATTTCATTAATTATATATTTATTTTTTTAGAACCTGCTATGTGCACTAAGCTAATGGCTGCCTATTTTCAGGCAAGAGTGGGGAGGGATACATTTCACAAGGTTACATGAAACACTACATGGAACATAATAAAATGAAGCACATCAAAGCAATAAGTAGTAACAAAAACATAAGGTATAAAGGCATGGGCAGATAAGTATCATGGTTACCAGCTACATACAGCAGAAAATAATATACATAGTGCAATACATATTGCAATGTTGAAATATAGGTGACTAGGAATATATCCAACATTTATTGATAGTAAGACAGTCAGGTCAGTGTTATCTGGATTAGAAACAGGTGCAAGCATAAGCTTCAAGTAAATGTTTACAGCCAGCACTCTGGCACAAGCTGTAGCTATATCCCTTATGGCACCAATGATCCAGGTTCAGGAATGAGCCTAGAGCATACGGGGATCAGCCTGGAGAGGAGTATAAGTATCCAGTGGACTGCTCACCACCTCCAGGGTGGGTGGGTTGAGGCAATCAGCAAGTGGCCAGCTCCTGGCTGTGGCCAGGTGTCTGTCAGTGTGACTACTCGGTGCTAGCAGAAGATTGGTGGCTTGGCAGGCATCATCATGCACACACATGGAAATGCATGTGGTGTGCCTCTGACACCACTGCATGCCCAAGTCACGGGGAAAACTCAAGTTGAAAAACTCTTCAGCTTTTGCAGTATTGTGCCCTGGGCCTGCACCTCTGCTCATAGCCAAAATGACTCCTGCATAAGTCGCACCCAAGGAAATACAGGTTGACTTTGCTCCTACCCCCTAGGGAGCCTCATCATGAGGGGTATGTCACAGAACCTCCTGGTTCTGGCAGCATGGGGAGAAATGCTGGTTGAGTGGAGTTGGTGGGGGGCCATGGGCAGAATATGGGTTACATCCTTGCTTTGCCCAAAAGCCTAAAAAGAACTGAAAAAAGTAAAGGTTTACAGAAGTTCTGAGGTATAGTTGAAAGATGTACATCAGCTGGGATGGAATTCTAGAACCTGGAGCAAAACACAAGAAGGCAATATTACCCAGCTTAGTTTTCATCTTTGGTGCGGGCTAAAGACCAAGATCAGCAGATCTTAGGGTGTAGCCACTATGTGTCTACAGAAGCATGGATGTTAGTGATGTGGGAAGCTGGTTCCAGATGATGCCATGAATGAGACCATCAACAGCTAGACTGTGAAGAGATTGGGGAGTAGCCAACTAAGCCTGGTGTATAGAGTACAGTGATACTCCTGGTGACTGGAGTTGAACTCATAAGACAAACTCAGCTGGGTAAACAGGGTAAAAGCTCACTTTCTCCTACTGCAGTCATATCAAAGACAAGAGTAGAGACAGAATTATTTATGGTCAACCAGGATGCTAGATATTCGTATTTAGAAACAGTACTCAGCATCATTATGTTTATTATTAATCTGTTTCCATCTGCTGTAAGTCCACCATACATTTATCATTGCTTTCCGAGTATGTCGAGTCATAAATGGCAATGTGCAAGCACATTGAAAGCACATTATCAACAGTGGTGAAAACACCAAGGAACAGAAGTACAGCAGGAAAAATAAAAACAAAGATAGTTAAACTGATCCATTTGAAATAGCTGTAGATACCCCCTTTTCATTCTGTCATGTCACCATTACAGAGACACAGACTGTATGATCAGCACTTGGAAGTTTCATTTCAGTGTCAACAGCAACATTTGTAGACCTTCTTGCATCCATTTTAATATACTGTATAAACTGCACTGCATCATCTGACTCGTTAAAGATGTAGATACGTACTTTCATCTTTACCTTTAATTACACAGGTTGAAGAATGATTGTTGTTGCTCCTAGAGTCACAAACAGCTAACCAATTTCAAACAAAATGTTTTCAGAAAGGGATAACATTAAAACAATTACAGCTAAAAACATAATTATTTAGAATGAAAGCTTGGAGTCTGATCAAAATGTTTATGATGTGTTGATACAGTTTTTATGTGTTGATATGTTAAAAAAAACATATCAATACATTTTAACATATTGTTGTGTTTTAATGCATGGAAATTGTATCAACAGAACTTATCAATATTGACCTGACTACATATATTTATGTAAATAACTAAATTGCTGTCAGTAATATTTCCAAATGTATCCCTTTCTAACACTATATATAATACATTTCTGCAGTGGCAGTGTGAATAAATTTGCCCAGATAAATGATGTTATTTCTTCTTATGACAGGGGAATAAAAAGATTAAATAGATTATTCTGTCATTTGACCTGTTATCACTTGTAAAAAAAAACCACATTTCCAACTGGACCTTGACTTGGAACCAGCTATTCAAACATTCATAAGCTGATTCTGAACATTATCCCTTACATTCTAAAAGTACCATGGCAACTAGGGCAAAAAAAACAACAAAAAAATAATAACCAAGAGTAAATCAGTAGGTCACAAAAAGATGGAAGTACACTGCTGACACACAAACAGCACAATGCTTAACATTATAAAATCTAAAAATTAACACACATCTAGCTATAATAAAGATTGTGAATGAATACATTCACAGTGAAAAAAGGCAATTGCATACATCAAATATGTCATGGCTGCACTAAAATATAAGATTTATTTGAATTTGTGCTTTCAATGGCTATGCCACTCATAAAGACAAATAGTTCTGAAAGCACTCATGGAAATCTGATATTTTCCATGCAGCCATAACATATCTCCTATATTATACACTGGCATATTCAAAATGCATTAACTTGTTTAAACATATAAAATAACACATGGGAACTGTATGCTAACATGTCTCCAAGCTTTTGTTTAAAAATAATTTTTTAGCCTGTATGGTTCTAAAGTTAGTCCCTCGGTGCCATGTGCCATGTTAATATAGACATGTCATGAAGATACAATTTCCATTTGTTGATATGTTTAAAACATGGACATTTTAATTTGCTGATATGCACTAAAAGTGCATCAATAAACAGTGTCTTTTTGCATGATATTTTTTTAGGAAACTTGCTTTAAAAAAGATTTCAACTTTTTCAGATTTTCATTTCACATTCAGACCAAATAAATATGTTTCCATTAATTGTCATAATCATAATCTATTTTCAAAGTACTGCAATCACATCACAAAAATCTTCACTTTCAGTCAGGGGATCACAACCACAGGTGTGGCATCAAAAGATAATAAGTACAAGTGAGATCTGACTGTATTACTGGGAACGGTGCTAATTGTGTCAAACAGTTTTAAAGACATTGAGGCATAATAGTATAATTGGAAAGGATACATGCAGGAAGCTCATATTTGATGAGAAACACATAGAAGCTTGCAATTTTTGGCATAGATCTACTTCAACCCCCAGTTAATCTTACCTGCCTGATTCAAATGTGAACCATGTGGAGTCTCGTCCGTATCTCCTTAATGAGCTAAGAGGCCACATAACCAGCTTGACTTTGGCATTATGGATATCCCACAGGTAAATGTTCTCATGGGTGATTTGCATGGTGCACTCCCCATAAATGTCCAAGTTTGGTGTGGGCATCAAATACACATTGAACCGTTCTGGGAAAATATGAAAGAAATGAAAATAGTTCTTACTATCAAAATCATTAAGGTTTATAAATTCTAGTCCTGGATCTGTAACAGAAGGCTATCCCCTGCATCACTTTTACAACTGAGCCCTAGTACTTCTGCAAGCTGTAGACCCCCTTATGACCCAACCAGGGTGATGCGCTTCACAGGAGAGGGAAAGTTGTGGGTGTCACCATTACACCTAAAGTCAGCTGTAGATCGAGCTTCTGTGGTTGCTGCCCCTGTCCTGTGGAACTCATTGCCTTTAGACATTTACCTCTCATCCTTCATATGTAGCTTTAAAAATAAGCCAAAGCATTACTTTTTGACACAGATCTTCCCAGACATTGTGTAATATTGATTCCAGTTTTAGTACATGATTATTGCGGTGTTATGCACTTAATGATAGAATGGTAGTGGGTTATTTATTAATGTGCTATTGTCTACATAAAGGTTAGGCTATATGTTATTTGTTCCTAGCCCCTCTTCATTTTTGTAATGACATTTTGGTGATCAGCACCCCAAGAGCTGGAAGGCCAATATACTAACATACTATTTGCCAGCAGATTAGGCCTTACGGTCTATCGAGTCTGCTCAAACCTCAGATCCCTAGTTGGGTGCCGAGGCCCTCCCCTCCCTTGTGTTCCAGAAACCCCTATCATCCATCCCCACCCCCTGGGACAGGCCATCATCTGATATATCCACTTTCTGTGTCTGTCCCACCCTCTCTTGAAGCCCTCCACTGTGGATCTCTGAACCAGCTCACCAGGCAGTGCATTCCAAGGGTCCACCACCCTCTCAGTGAAAACCCTCCTCTTCCCCCTTACCTTCCACCTTCTAACTTCAAACCATGCCCTCTGGTGATACCTCCCTGCTTTAGTCTAAAGATCCCTTCCATGTTTACCTAATTTATTCCCTTGAGGTACTTGAAGACCTCAATCGTGTCCCCTGTCTCTCCTCTCCTCCAATGAAAACAGGCAGAGCTCCTCAAGTCTGTCCTCATACGTCAAATCCTAGCCCTCATATCATCTTAGTTGCCTCCTCTGTACCCTCTCCAGGAGCTGTATGTCCCTCTTCAAGTGTGGTCTCCAGTACTGTACACAGTACTCAAGGTGTGGTCTAACTAGTCCATTGTACAGCGGCAGAATCACTTCTTGCTCCTAGAGGTGATCCCCTACGATGCATCCCAACATCCTGTTTGCCTTGCTAGCCACTCTCCTGCACTGCTCAGAGTTATTCATACATGCATCCACCATGACCCCTAGGTCTTTTTCCCCTATTGAGGCCTCCAGTGCCTCCCCTCCCAGGGTGTACCTGTGTTTAGGGTTTCCCCACCCAAGATGCAACACCTTGCACTTGGTGTTATTGAAATTTAATTTCCATGTGTGAGCCCAGCTTTCCAGGGTGTCCAGGTTCCCTTGCAGAGCCAACCTCCCCTTTTCTCCCTCAACTACTGCTCCCATCTTGGAATCATCAGCGAAGAGATTCATTTCACACCCTATACCCTCCCTGATGTCCAATATGTATGCATTAAACAGGACCGGACCCAGGACCGAGCCCTGTGTTACCCCACTACCAACCTCTCTAGGGTTCAAGAGCTCCTCACAGACCACTACTCTCTGGGGGCATCCAGCTAGCCAGTTTTCAATCCATCTGACCATCAAAGGGCCTACTCCTAACCCCATCAGTTTCTCCACCAGACCATTGTGGGGGACAGAGTCAAACGCCTTGCTGAAGTCCAAGAATAATACATCCACAGGCTTTCCCCTGTCCAGTTCTGATGTTACCCATTCATAGAACTCCACAAGATTGGTTTGACATGATCTACTTGGCAAAAACCCATGTTGCCGACTATCCAGACCTCCCACCTCCTCCAAGTACACCCCCAATCGTTCCTTTAGTATACTCTCCATTAATTTTCCCACCACTGAGGTCAAACTGATGGGTCTATAGTTACCTGGTACTTCCCTCAACCCCCCTTTATGGATTGGCACCACATGTGCCTCTCCCCAATCCCTAGGTACCCTCCCCGTCTCAAGTGACCTGTTGAAGAGCTCCACCAGGGGTGCAGCCAGTATGTCCACCAATTCCCATAGTACTCTCAGATGAATGCCATCCAGCCCAGGAGATTTGTCTTTCTTTAGGGCCTTGAGGGCTAACCACACCCTTCTGGTGGAGATAGCATCATCCGTCCCCTCCACCTTACTGGCCTTTTTATCATTATCCAGATGTGACACCCCTGGTGTACCTCTCCCTCCCTCTTGCTCCATTTCTGTTGCTCCCCTGATCCCACTCACTGCCACTTCTATCCCCATCATGCCTTGCTTTGTAGATATCCCATCCCCCTCCCTAGTGAACACAGAGGCAAAGTACTCGTTAAATACCTCTGCCTGGTCCCTCGCCTCTTCCACCCACCCTCCTTCTGATTTCAATCTGCTGAGATGGCCCTTAGTTTTTCTCCGCTCTTCAATGTACTGGAAGAACCCCTTTTCCCCTCCATGTATCCCCTGTGCTAGCTGCTGCTCTTTACTGGACTTTGCTCCCCTCACCATCTGGTTGACTTTTCTAGATGCAGCATCTATTAAGTAAAATACTACCACAGTAGTATTGAACTACTACTGCCACTACTACTACTAGTACTATTACTGCCACTGCCACTAATATTACTACTACTTCATTACTACTACTACTACTACTAGTAATTAAAACAAGACCATTATAGTCTATAAGCCTGATGATGGCATCAAAATTTGACATCTACAAATCAAAAATAAAAAACTCCTTGTAAATGGCTGTTTCAGAAACTCTAAAAACAAAGCATTTGGTCACCTGCATCATATATATTAACATTTTAGAATGAGAAAGACAGGAATAAAACTTTGACTGACTAATGGAAATTCCAACCAGTGCAATTATCTCAACATCATGTCTAACACTATGTAAACTTCTCAAAGTTCAGCTTTGAAAACATGTACTATCCACCCAACTAAAGTTCAAGAACGTTTGCTTATTGGCAAACTAGCTAATGCCATTTTGTCTATTGAAAACCATTGGAAAGTGGGGTAAAGTCACATTATATAACATACCTGGCCAAAGAAGCACCCAAAACAGCACAATGATGCAGTGGCTCATGCTGAAGACTAGTGGTTCCAAAAATAATGCTGGTTGAGTGCCAGACATGGACAATACATATAATAAGTACATAGCCAACATTGCTGAAAAGGAATGGTTTATATAAGTAGTGTTAAAACATTTATTTTTTTAAAGGATAAGGAACATTACTATAGGTCAGTTTTGACCTATTTTCAAGGTTGTCCTGTTGTGGTTGCATAGTATAAGTCCCATGTAGACACAGAAACATCTGATGACATTAGTGCAGTGTACCACATTATGTGTAGCCTAGTTGTTCTACAAATTTTGTCTATTGGGGCACTGCCAAACATGGACCAAACTTTCTGTTATGCCATAGATAAATGTTGTACACACTGGTTATATGGCCAACATTGCCATCACAATTATTAGACCTTTGGACCCTCCAAACAATCTAGTCTGAAGACACAAGACAGTAGTGCAGCATCCCCTAACTCATCTTTTTAATCTGTCCTTATCCACTGGTTCTGTTCCTACATTGTAGAAGACAGCACAAGTGTTTCCCCCTCCTCAAATCAGGGGACCCCATGGATCTCAACAATTATAGACCTATATCCATCCTACCGGTGCTGTCTAAAATGTTAGAAAAACTAGTGAGTATCCAACTAAGAGACTACCTCGATGCTAATAATCTCCTTAACCCTGTTCAATCTGGGTTTAGGACCAGACACAGTACCATTTCTGCATTAGCAAAAGTAACAAATGATTGGCAAACTGAGTTAGACAAAAAAAGCAGCATCTGTGCTGTATTTCTAGACCTAAGTAAATCCTTTGATACAGTGGATCATGAGCTGCTAATTTCCTCACTGCACTCCTTAGGCCTGGATTCAATCTCTTGGGTGGGTCAGATGTTACCTCACTGATAGAATACAGCAGGTGAAAATGAAGGTGTCCTATCCTCCTCAAAACCACTTCAAGAGGTACCGCAAGGATCCATCCTGGGCCCTATCCTTTTGTTATCTCGTCCAACAACATTGACTCCAACCTCATTGTTGCCAATGTTCACCTTTTTGCTGATGATACTGTCTTGTATGTCAGTAATCCCTCACCATCAAAGGCCTGTGAGTTAGTACAATCAGAATTCTCCCTGCTGCAACATCAACTACTTGAAAAGAAACTACTATTAAATGCCAAGAAGACAAAGGCTATGTTCTTCTCCACCAATATATATTCTACCACTCTCTCATCAAACACTCTTCCCCAACTATCCACCATCCTTGGAGAAAATCTTGATTATGTGGATAAATTCAAATATTTAGGGGTATGGATTGATAACAGACTTGATTACACTCAACATGTTGAGGAGCTCCTGAAAAAACTCAGACAGAGGCTCGGCCTATTCTTCAGAATCAAACATTATCTAACCAGAGAGTCTAAACAGAGACTAATACAGGCATCATTTCTTTCTCTCATCGATTATGCAGATTTCCTATATGGCCACTGTACTATGTCCTATTTAAGTAAATTGGATACCTTGTACCACAGAGCTCTAAGATTCATCACAGATCTTCCTTTCAACACTCATCACTGCTCTCTCTATAATGCTGTTGGCTGGACATCCTTACACCTTAGAAGGAATAAAATGCTGCTTTATGGATTTACAAAGTTCTGTCAAACAAACTTCCACCTTATATTTCGATTGCTTTACTCTGGCTACACCTAGATCATATGCCTAAGAAGCAATAGCCTTATCACCAGAAGATACCTAAAGTCTGCACGGCATGGAGATCTGCAATTAGCTACTTTTTAGTATCTACCTGGAATTCTCTGCAGAAGACCCTAAAATTGAACACCTTCATCCCCATAGCATCCTTTAAAAAGCTCTTCATAAGTCTCTCTCCTGAGATATGCAACTGCTTTCACTAAGCCTAGTCCCTTCTTACCCTTTACTCCCCCTTTTTTTTCCTATGTCCTTTTATATGCTTTTTCTAAACTTAGCTACAATATCCCCTACAATCCATTGCCATTCCCTTTTTTATCCCCCCATATCTATTTGCTTAAGTATCTATCCAATTACAACACACCTGACCAGTTTCACAATCCCAATACCTTACAGTCATTTGAGTCAAACCTGTCTGACTTATTTTGTTTTGTGGTCCAAAACCATTAGCTACCTTGCTTGTATATACGTTTTTTATTACTGTACCTGTTTATTTATATTAAAGTCTTTGTCTTTTTCTCTGTATTTGTTTATGTATGCTACTGTACTTTATTTTGATCTTGACCTATCAGGTCCATCTTGTAAATGAGCTTCGCTCAATGATGTCCGCCTGAATAAATGAAGATTTTGTTTGATTGATTGATTGATAGTGCAGCATCCCACAGTGTGTGTAGGCTATGGGTTACACACATTGTGTATGTAGGGACTCTGCCAAATGTTGACAATGCTTCCTGTTATGCCATGCATAAGTGTTGTACACACTGGTTGTGTGGCCAGGTTCATTGCACAAAAAATTGTTAGGCCTATGTATTCCCTTCAATGCAAAACAGTCTAGTCTGAAGACATAAGACTTCAGTGGAATATCCTGCAGTCACAGTGTGTGTTGGCTTATGGTTCTACACATTATAGACTAATGGACACAGATTCCTTCCCCATCCATTTCATCATTCTCTATCTTTAGCACAGATGGTAGAGTAGCCAATTCATCATCCATAAACCTTGACAAGTAGGTCTTAGCAAGAAAAGGGCCAGTTAACATTTAAACAATTCAGCATGTCATCATTTAGGGTCAAAAGATAGGGTCTCTTTTTGGTGACTATATTGCCTGTAACACTGACAATTACCTCTACTACTATTACTACTACAGTATTGTTACTACTGCTGCTGCTAACTAAAACGGATTTAATTTTACAGTAGTCTATAAGCCTGCTGTGATCATCAAAAGTTGGTATCTACAAAATCCATAAGACAAAACTCCTTTTAAATGGCTATTTCAGAAACCTTTTTAATGTATTTCACATTGTTTTCATTAGCTACAGTACTTTACCCTAACAACAAAGCCTTTAGTTATAAACAACTTCCCTACTGCATGGCTAATATTGCTTTACCTGCATTATATATAGTTATTATAAGAAGGGAAAGACAGGCAGAAACATTTGACTAACGGACATTCTAACCAGTGCAGTTAAGGTATTTCACCATCATTCTTAACATCTTGTGAATCTGCTAAAGCTCAATCTTACAAACATGGACTGCCCAACAAGGTAAAGTTCAAGAAAGTTTGCGTATTGGAAAACTAGTTAATGCTGGTTTGACCTGAAAAAATCATTGTTAAATGGGGATAAAAATCAAATTATACAATGTACTGGGCTAATGAAGCACTCCAAACAGTAGTGGCTCATATTGAAGGCTATTGGTTTCAAAAATTATGTCTGTTGAGTGCCAAACATGGACAAGGCTAGCACACAGAGTACATAACCAACATTATTAAAAAATAAATTGTTTCCATAAGGCCCACTTTATTTGGGCCCCAAAACATCTAATGACAGCAGTGCAGTATTTCACAGTGTGTGTAGGCCATTGACTCCTCAAACTGTGTCAGGTGGGACAATACCAGACATGGACCAGGCTTCATGTTATGCCATAGGTAAGTGTTGTACACACTGGTTACATGGCAAACATTTTCCCCAAAAGTATTATGCCTAGGTAGTTCCCTAAAACAATCTGATCTGAAGTCACTAAACAACAGTGCAGCATCCTACAGTGTGTGTATGCCACTTGTTCCAAAATGTGTGTCTTTTGGGACAGTTCCATATATGGACAAGGCTTCTTGTAATGCCATTGATAAGTGTTATACACAGTGGTTAGGTGGCCATGTTCATTGCACAAAACATTGTTTGACAGGCCTAAGTAGCCCCCAAATGCAAAACAATCTAATCTAAAGACACAAGGCTGCAATACAGTATTACATAGTCACAGTGTGTGTTAGCTTCAGGTTATGCATATTATAGATTAATTGACTCAGAAGCAGTACCCCATCCATCATTTTATCCTCTGTCTTTAGTGCAGATGGAAGTGTGAGATTCATCATCCAAAATCATTTACAAGTAGGTCTTTGGAAGGAGCAGGCTAATTTTTAAAAAAGTGAGCATTTCTACATTTAGTGACAAAAGGCCCATTCTCCTTTTGGTGACTATATTGCCTGCAGCACTGCAAATTATCTCTGTGTATCAACTTGCATGTGAGCAATGTACAGTAGGTGCTCAGCAGTTTCTTCTGTCAAAAAGGGCCCAATGGTTTGTTTTTTGTACCACTACCATTGAGGACTGTCACCTTCTGCTAGTGCCCTGTTCTCATCCAGGTGATCCTGAACCATTCTGTTTGCTGGTATCTCAGGCACCACCATGTCAGACCATGACTGTCTGTGCTTTTTCATCAAGCCATAGTCAGATATTTGTTCCAACAATGGTTTGTCATTAATAGACGTTTTTTATGTGGTGGTGCAGCAGTAACAGGTGATCTCTGCTGACTTGGGTACAAGATTGACTCCTTTGATGTTCAGCAGTCACAGTGGCAACATTTTTGGATCTTCCCTCTTCCCTCTTCTCCACCAAGCCTGTTAGTGGGCCAACAAAGGTGAAAAAAACTGTTCCTCTTCTTGTGCTCTACTTGTGCACCTAGCGCTTTGTTCCATAAAGGTTTTTTACAGATTTTTCAATTTTTTTATACAAACATACACTTGAATTTATAATTTTCACAGGAAGTGTTACAAGAATTTGATATGAAAAGCAGCAGCATAGCAATTAATACAAATACCATAGCATGAATAAGTCTGAAATCGATATAACTTCATCTACACCTGCAAAATTCACACAAATAATGCATGAAACACTGGGTACAGTTTGGTATACTTATGCAGAGGCTCTCACAGAGAATCACAAACCTAGTTTTTATAGAAGCTAGCTATGTGAAAATGCATTGCTTGTCATAAGGAGATAATCAATGTACTCATTGTGGTACTGTCTTGCCCAGAGGGTCTCGTTTGTGTTCTTTGGTCCCAAGAATCAGTGGAGAGGTCTCCATGTAAGTGAGCAGCATACCAGAAGGACAAAGATGGAGGAACCTCAGTTAGTTGCTTGACATTACTTAAAAATGTGAAAGTCAAAATCATGAGAATAATGACCAATAAAAGTAAAATCTATCAAAGTGGTCTATGTCTGCTTTCATTTAACTGATTGATGCCACCTCCCTGATGGGGGAGATGATATCCCATCTGACTGAGAAACCATGTGGGATTAGGAATTAATACTTTGCTGCTGTCTTCAGGTGGAGAGCAAGACCATGCAGTCTTAATACAGTGGTGTCCTGTCAGAAGTCCTAGATATGTGTGCTGCCAGGTCCCTATATCACCTTTCTGGGAGAAGGGCAGGTTGCTGAGTGAGTCACTCTTTCATATGTGGCAACCCAAGAGATAAGATTATCCCATTCCTGTGGACTTGGGGTTCAGGATCTCTCCAGTGTCAAAGTAGAACTTGTATGGCAGCCACTGGCACATTGTTCAACCAGAGAATCTGGGTTAGGGAAGGACTAAGGTTTGTGATGGCTATAGCTGTGTCTTATATTGAGTCTAGAGGGGTCAGATGGCAGCAGTGGTACCATACTCTGTCCCAGTATGAGTCTACGTGGGGGAAAGACCATAGGATGCGGGAAAAGGTTGCCTGAGGGGGTGGGTAACATCTCCATCAGTCACTAACAGGGGTTTGTCCTGCCTGATAAAGCCACTGTGGGGTCTGGAAAGTCCAGTGTAGGACCTGGTACTGTAAGGTTTAGGCTTGCAGCTCTTGATAGGCTGCATATGCTGTTAGCCAGACTTGAGCCCAGTCTTGTCACGTTATTTGAGTACTAAGCTCTACTTCCCACCCATCTGTAAGGGCCAGGACCTATAGGTTTGGGATCTAATTGGCTCTGAAACTCAAAATGTTGCCAGCAAAATGCTGAGTATTGCTGACCTTTCATAGCCAGCTCTCTACTGGCCCAAGTTGATGAAAGGAGACCTTCATCTGTAAGAGATCCCTTAAATGAAGGAATCTTCAGAAAAGTGTCCTCAGGAGAAGGTATTCCTGTTGGAGCTCTTCAAATAATTTAAGTACCCCCATTCGGGGTTAGTATGGGGTCCCCTAGAGTTTGCAGTCCCTGGTGTGCCCATAGCAGCCTGACCCCAATAGAAAGTTTGGGGTTTTCCCAGAGGCTTTAATCTAGAGGTTTAAAAAATCCAGTTCAGTTCTGTCATGTGGAGTTGTCAGATTTTCCTGGTGTGTCTAACACAAGGGGATGCCTGCAGGTGTGGTTTCCAGTCTGGCAAAACCAGTCTGCATGCGAAGGACTCCTGTCTGAATGAGCACTATGTCTGCTCACTTTGGGGGCAGGATTGGAGGTAAAGTCAGCAGCACAGGATGGCTTGCCTGAGTACCAACCCACCATGCAGCATCTCAAGACTGGAGCGACCAAAGCCACTGTGCTTCCAATGGGTCTGGAGTACCTGAAGTTTAATCTTGGGCACTGTGTTTTTCCAAATGAATATAGACATCCTGGAATTAAGCTTTCTGAAAAAGGATCCATGCAGCAGCATAGGAAGATTCACTAGACTATACTGCAGTTTAGGAAGTGCTACTATCTTAATGGTGTTAACTCATCCCTAGATAGAGAGGTGGACATGCTCCTAGCTTCTCAGATCAGTGTCCAATTTTGAAAGCATAGTGCTGACATTTACCACCAACATGTCTTTTATGATGGGGAAAATTTGAACTCCAAGGCAGGTGAATCCCTCTGGTGTCCACTGAAAAGGGTAGGCAGTAAACAGATTTTGTGTGCATGAGGTATTGAGAGGCATAATCTGGGATTAAGCTCCATTAAATTTATATCCTTAAAGGTGGAGTAGTCACTGATGATAGCATTCTAGGTTCTGAGGGACAGTGGAATGTTGGTGAGAGAAAGTGCTATATCATCCACAAATAATATTAATTTAATGGTATATTGTTCTACAGCGATATCTGGAACATCTGGGGTCACCCATATCTTAGAAGCTAAGGCTTCTGCTGCCAGTAAGAAATGGAACAGGGATGGGGCACTGCTGGAGGGTTCCATGCCCTTGTGGAAATGCTGAGTTAGTTAGGATGGAAGCAGTGTGGGCTCAGTACAGGAGTTTAATTCGAGCAAGGACAAGGGGACACAATTTAAAGATGGGGGGGGTGGTTCAGGGGCAATGTGAGGAAGTATTATTTCACAGAGAGAGTAGTGGATGCATGGAACAGCCTTCCTGAGGAGGTTGTGGGGTCTAAAACTGTGGGAGAATTCAAGAATGCATGGAACAGACATAAGGCAATTCTTGTGGGAGGTAGGAAGAAATAGGCTGTTGGTTAACTAGGATCTGTGGCCTATCCTGTAGGTAGGAAAATGGGCAGACTAGATGGGCCAAGCGGTCCTTATCTGCTGTCAAAGTCTATGTTTCTATGTTAATAAATCATGATGGAAACCCAAATCTAGACTGTGCATCAAAAAGGTAGGCCCACTCCACCCTGTTGAAGGCCTTCCCTGAATCATGTGACAGGGTTGCAGTGGGCAATGCCTGGTTTTCAGCTTTGCAGGGTAGTCCCAGTGTTCTGCGAGTATTGTCTGATTCAAGTTAACAGCGCATTAACCCCATCTGGTTTAGATGGATTAGGGTCCCTATAATGGGTTCCAGGAAACTAGCATTGACTTTCACAAAAAAGTTTGTGTCAACATTAATAAGGGAGATGGGCCAGAATTTGAAGCACAAAATACTGTGCTACCCTTCTTGGGAAGGAGGGTGATCAGTGCTTAATGCAAAGATGGAGGTAGGGGTCCCTTCTTTCAAGCCTCGTTGAACACTTTGGTGAGCTTGGGGGAGAAGGGACAACACAATGCAAAAATGTCAGTGTGATAGCTGTCAAGACCTGGTGACTTGCCTTTGGACATGGAGTGGATTATCCTTCTACATCTTGTTCTGAAATGGTCTGAAGTAGGTCTAAGGCTTCCCTAGGAGACATACCAGGGGAAGTGGATGTCTGAATAAAATGCGTTGAACTGGAGGTCATAGAGGATACTTCTGAAGCATAGAGAGTGGAGTAAAAGGTCTGGAATTCCTTGTTTATTAGGTCTGTGGAGTACACAACCTGACCTTGTGTGATATGTATCGGGGGAATCTATCTCTCAGACTCCATGCTCCTCATCCTGTGAGCCAGGAGTTTGTTTGGCTGATCCCCAACTTCCCAGTATGCTTGGTTTAACCAGAAGAGGTCGCAGTCAGTTTTATGTTGCAAGGTGTCCTCTAAAGCATGATGAGTTTCTGCAATTTGGGGTCTAAGAAACTCTTTACCGTCTGGGTGTTCTTGGGTTGAATGTTCTAGACCCTTAAATTCCCTTCCAATCTCCTGGTCTCTCATGCTTTTTCTCTGCATTTTTTATAAGTATAAGTGATAAGGCTGCCTATGAGTACAGCCCTCATAATTTCCCATTGTATAGCAGGTGACATGTCAGATGTCTCATTCATGGAAAAATAATCTTTATTTCCTGTGACAACCATTTTATAGTGTTGTCATGCTGAAGTAGGCCGATATTCAGGCATCAGATGCTTCTGGGGCCAGTTATTCTCCCCCAGGCCAGGTAGAGTGGCACAGGAGCATGATGAGAAAACAAGATATTGCCCTGAAGCACTTCTCATGTCCGCTGTATCAACTCCAAGGAAACCCACATGATATAATTTCTACTATATGTGTCATGAACTTAGGAATAGTATGTAAAATTGTTTTCTTGAGAGTGCAATGTGGGCTTAATGTCCCTGAGTCCCATAGTCTGAAAAGTGTCTTGGACATGAAGAGCCACTTGCACTTCCCCTTTATTCAGTGGACCAATACGATCCATGTCAGGGTTTAAAGCTAAATTGAGGTCCCCCCTAGGATAATGTCTGCAAGGCCCCCAGGTATTTCTTGTAGGACATAGTCAAAACATTTCTGATAAGGGTCACTGGGTACAGAAATACTGCCTAGTACTATGGGCTTGCCTTGGTAAGTCCCCTCTAGTATAAGGTACTTGCCCTCAAGTTAGAAAGAATGGCTACACCCCTTGGCTTCCAGAAGTAGGCATTTTGGTAGGCATGTCTCACCCAACTAAACTTGAGCTTATTGGGTCTCTGGTGTCAATGATATGTGACACTGCATTTCTTTCAGTTTGATGAGGACTTTTCAGCATTTTTGGGGGCAGTTCAGTCCCCTTGCATTGTGGTTGATGATCTTTAAAGTATCATAGGCAGACATATTTGGCTCCAGTTCAGAAGATTGATATGTCATGGAAAACTGGATAATTCCCATGCCCCCATGGAGCCCCTCACCTGTGCTCTTCCCTCAACAATCTAGCAACAATACAAATATGCAACAATACATAAGATGCACAATGGAGAACAGTAGTGACGCAAGATGTACAGTACCTAATTAGTGCAATACATGTACATGCTAATACTCACAAATAAACTTCAAAAATTAAGTCAACACAAGAATTCTATGGCTATGGTTAGTCGAGTCCAGCTTGCCAAGGCAAGCTAGTAGTCGCCATTAATTTGTAAGCAAGGTTGCAGTTACACCCTCTCCTACATGGAACCTGGGACGAGTGACTAAAGAGACACTGGCCAGCTGGGTCTCACAGCCCTCCCTGTGAGAGGATTGCAAGATAGCACCTGGGGAAAGTTAGAGTTTAACATTGGAAAACTGTATTTGTATTTGTGCCTCCCCCATTTCCAACTTTGTGGCCACTAGTGGTGTAAGAAGAAAGGTATAAGTTAGGTGTGGAGAGGGGGGAATGAAGGGAAAAAAGAAAAGAAAAAGATGGTGAGATCATGGGCAGCTACATCACAACATATGGAAGATGAGCAGATGGCCCATGAGCCTAAGGTGTCTGGAAAGTGGAGGCAAGGGGAGGAACAGATGGCTCATATTCTTATATGGGGAGGGGGGCACTTAAGGACTGCAGTTTGGGATTCAGAGTTTCCTGAATGGGGAGAGTTTACACCACCACACCACATGCTTGCCTCCAACATACCTTTGGACAGGATGGCGGCAGTCCAGAGGAGGGCAACAAAAATGGTGCAGGGTCTGCACCAGAAGCCTTATGAAAAGAGACTAAATGAGCTTAATATGTATAGCCTCGAGGAGAAGGGGGGGGGGGGACATGATAGAAACTTTCAAGTACCTCAAGGGAATAAACAAAGTTCAAGAGGGTACCATCTTTTAGAAAAAGAGATGTGCAAGAACAAGAGGACACAATTTGAAGGTAGACAGGGGATGACTCAGGGGCAATGTGAGGAAGTATTTGTTCATGAAGAGGGTGGTTGACACATGGAACAGCCTTCCTGAGGAAGTTGTGGGGTCAAAAACAGTGGAGGAATTCAAGAATACATGGGACAGACATAAGGCAATTCTGGTGGGGGTAAGGAAGAAGTAGGCTGTTGGTTAACTAGGATTTGCAGCTTATCCAATAGGTAAGGAAATGGGCAGACTGGGTGGGCCAAGCAGTCCTTATCTACTGTCAAAGTCTATGTTTCTATGTTTCAACAGTCCCCCTGAAAAAATTATCTTGTACGTGATCAGGCATTCCCACTGGTATATAAACATCACAGGCCCCATACCATTTATCTAGCATTGTACACCATTGTAAAATAGAGCTAACAGAATGAAAGGAAGCATTAACATCAGCTCACTAACAGGCTGCATTTCCTTGGCAAGAAAACACCAAACTCCCCCTCAAACGTGTTAAACATTTAAACCAGTAGTACAGAAAAGAACTGAAGAGTTCAAACAGGATATCACGGATCTCCCATGTACGGTTTCAGGAAAGTGTTCCTGCAATTGCCAGCATGCTGGATATAAGGCTTCTCCCTACAAACAGGGACTCAATTCTGTGTCCCTCAGTATTCATGAAATGGTTGAAAGTATTGATGGTGCCACACCATGGGGCTGAGTCTAACAGCACTGCCAATATGAAGTACCTCCATCTACAAGCCCAGAGTCGGGCATGTTTGTGATTGTCAGTTAAAAGGTGAGGAAACAGTATTCAAAGAATACATGAAGAACAGTCGTAGCTGTAGTGTGTGAAAAACAATCCACGTGATGAGCTAGATGGCTGAAATGGATGGAAGATTAGGAATTCCCTCCAGATCAACAGTACATGCAGAGGTGATGTAGTTTCAGGGTTCCTCAGACAGGTAAATGGGGAAGGTACAGGCAGGAAAGCAGTTTTTGGACTGAGACAGGACCCCAGCTCATAAAAACATTTGATTGGCAAATACTCACTGTAGGCCTGGGATAAGTAGCACTCACTGATACTGAGCTCTCTGCTGCACTGACCCTGGGTTTCCGAGACTGGAGGAGGTTGGTGCTGGCTGGGTGACCGTGGGAGTCATCGAGCCCAGATGCGCCTTAAAATAGCAATTGGCTTACTCTGGGGTGTGGAACTGCAGTACTTTGCCTTGGAAGGTGGCCAATAGGCAAGGCCCCTGGAATTCTGCGGTTCTGCGGTTGCAGAATTTGCCGCAGAATTTGCATCATGCCACAGAATATATATAGTGCCGCAGAACTCATTGTTTTTGGTGAATTTTCATAGAAATATAATGTTTCTCCACAGTGTCAGGCTTTCTTTCCCATCTCGTTTATCATGAAGCCCCTCCTCTATGCTCAGCATTTAATGTCATCAATGACACATCATATTTAGCCAATGACTGGACTGCATTCTGCCAGAGAAATGAATAAATCATGTGTCAGAAATCAGAAAATGCTGCCACAGGAGTCTAGGAGCCCTGCTGCAGAAATCGGAAAATTCTGCCGCAGAACACCAGGGGCCCTGCCATTAGGATAGCTGGATACAAACATGAGTAAGGTATGTTTCTGTTATGCAGTACCTGCTTGATTTTGCCAAAAGCCTCTCTCCTTACAGGACATGGGTAATCAGTGTAGAATTAAGTCTTATTGCCCACTTGCTGCCATGCTGGTGACCTGGAGACAGGAGTGACCTCAGCCTGCCAGGAGTTCACCAGGAAGAGGAGGACTGAGCATTGCAGGACTGCTGTCCTACTCTGGGGAGGGAATGGTTTCAGTGACTGTTACTAGCCTGGCTCCTAGTGGAGGCTGGGGATTGGCACACTGCCAGCTAGTCTGAATGAGCAGTGGGACCTAAAGTCCTTTTTGTGAGATCTCAGGAGTACAGTAACTGGTTCAAAGAAATCTGAATGTCCTATTTTGTCATAATTCTGTATATGTCTTTGATTGTCTTTCACTAACCTTGATAGTATTAAAAACTATTTTAACTAATTTTTCTCATTTTATATCTTCCTCTCCTTTAGGTTCTATCTGTCCTACAAACTCTGTCCAACTTGGTTCATTTTTCCATGGGGATCCTTTTAAAGCCAGTCTATTAGGTTCTTCACCGAAAGTACAAAGAATGATTGCATGGCTCCTACTGAATCAGTTCTGCCTTTACCTAAATCTGAGTTTTTGTAGTGTTAAGTTAACAGCTGCCTCATATGCATTAATTGTCATTGGACTAGGATTGCTATTTCATAATATATTGCAGTAGTGCTTATATCTGTTTATATACATATTGAGAACTGACACTATTATTGCACGTATGGTGTTGTGTATTTCCCTTTAAAAACACAACTAGCTAAGCCAGCCCAGTGGCAGGGAGGGCGAGATGCTATAAATGCCTTATCTCCTTCCATGCTGGAGACCCGTGTCTGGGAATGGACATGGGTTGCCAGGGGCTGGCTGGGGAGGTAGAATGGAGCATCCAGAGGGCAGCTCTCCTTCCTCGGGGAGGGGGGTATCTGTGACCTGCTGCTCAAGCGCTACCTGGAAGAGTCCTAGTGGAAGCACATGCATGGCACATTGTGCAGGGATGCTCCATATCTAAAGTGCAGGGGGAATCTCCATGGAGGCAGAGCATACACAATGCGCTCATTGTATGTTCATGGTAGTCAGGGGAAGAAAAACAGAAAAAAATGAAGCACATGTTCATGAAGCCCTGTCTGATGTGATGCTACCCGCTCCACCACTCCAATCCGAGGGGCCTATCTAGATGCATGACAGGAGGGGGAGAATGGCCCTCCCCCCAGCCCTGCCATGGGGATGGAGGTGTAACTCACAGGAGATACAAAGCCCTGGAAGTCAGAGGAGGCTGGAGATGGTGGTGGCCATCAGAGTGGGGCTGATGTGAGCCCCCCCGCCATAGGAGGCATAAAAATCTCTATGAAGAAAAAGTAATACAACTAGCTGTTCCCTGCCACATCACACAGGCTCAATATTTTAATGAATGATGTCTGCCCTACGCTACGCCCCCTGACAAAGACTGGGGTGGAGTCAAATCACCAAGGCTTAAGGCAACAGCCTGCTTAGTGTTTGCGGTTGGAAGTGGGATTTTTACTCAGTTTGTGATGCATTTTTGGCTTACTGTTCAAGGTAATTGTCAATTTGTGAATTTGACTCTTGCTACAACTGTATGTGTATCTAAAGATATACGTGCAGTTAGTGCTACTTGCAAATAAATTTTCAGCAGCACAGCATTTATGTCTCTGATGACAGTTTATACTCAACTGGACTGCTTGGTATTTTTGAAACTGACTTTTTGCATACAGGGGCTGGCTACCCTTTTGTGAAGCACCTGCCCAGCACTGGGAGTACTGTGCCCCCTCCACTGTGGAATTTGCACAGATTCAGCCTGTGACTGAAACAAATCTTCCATTCTAAAAGTGCACCTTGCTGAATAATATTCTTGTCTGTTACCATGTTACCACTTTGTAGTAAAGTCAGACTGACTTTGATTTGTCTGTTGGAGGCTGAGAACCTTGCTACACTGCAAATAACAAACTATAACTCCGTTTAGGACCTGGAAACCTGGTAAGGCATAATATTGTTGGGGACTTGTTAAGAAGGGGAGCTACGCTTTCTACAGAAAGTTTCATTTTTTTCCTTATTGGCATAAAGCAGAGAATTGCAGGATTCCTTTAAAAGTGTAGTGATTTTATAACCAGAGGGAGTGAGAGACAACTGAAGTTGCTTGATTCCTGGGGTTGAGACCTAGGATTTGGAAGGATATTTTTGCAACATTTTAAAAGTGTCCTGCTGGCTGAGGAGTGAGTTCATTTTTATCCCTGGACTCAGTAGAGTGGCTTGTGTAGGAGCAGTGGTCTAGTAAATTGTGGTGTTAGTTGAATTACTATAAAGGACAGTACTCACCAGGGTGGTGGAGCAGTTGTGTATTTGATTGTTTCTAACAGTCAACAGTGGCTGAGAACTACCCACCCACCCTTCCCCCCCCACACCCCAGGCATGGCATTTCCTTTATAGCCAAAGTTCTGACATCACTTCCTCAACAGGTCTTGGGGCAGAACTGTCATATTCTTAATAACCCGGCACAGTGCATAAAGGGTAGGTACATACCACAAATAATAATAATATATATATATATATATATATATATATATATGTATATATATATATATATTACATATTATATATTATAAGGGAGAGGGGAAGGGGAGGGGCATGTGGGAGTGGTGCAATGCACTGGCTGTGGGGCAGCAGTTTCTGGGAGACATTCTGGAAACTGCGCTGTGTCCATTGCAGGCAACTGTCAGCTCTGAGGAGGAGGTTGCCCACCTCCAGGCTGAACTAGCAAGGACTAAGGAGCCCCCCCACCCAAAGAGCACCACTGCCACAACCACTGCCTCAGAGGTTGCCAAGTATGAAGAGCAGTTGGACCACAGTGGGTTCTGGGAGGGTGCATGTGGTGGAACAGAGGCGAAGCCCCCTAGTTGTACCTCTACACAAATCGTATGCCATTCTGGCACAGCAAGGTTCCTCTATGATGGCACCCTCAGTGGAGACCAAGAAGAATGCTGAGGACATCCACAAGGGAGACCCACAAAAGGGTGGCAAGGGACACCACATGGGAAGGAAACAGCATCTGATAGGGGACTCAATTGTTAGAGGGGTAAAACTGGGGAAGGGAGAGGAGAATGAAGTAAGGTGCCTGCCTGCTGGTGTCATGGCTTGGAGGGACAGGAAGAGAATCCTCAGGATTGCAGAAGCAGCATCACAGGAGAGGGAACTAGATATCATTGTCCACCTTGGGACAAATGACCTAGCTAGGCATGGGATCAATGCAGTGGAGAATGAATTTGTGTAGTTGGGGAGGGGCCTCAGATATGTAGCAAGCATGGTAACCTTCCCAGAGGTGCTACCAGTCCATGGCAGGGGTGAGGCTAGGGTACTGCACACCATGCAGTTTAATGAATGGTTGCAAAACTGGTGCAGAGCACAGGTCTTTGGCTTCATTGGGGACTGGGGGTCCACCTGGAGAGATAAAGGTCTATACTGGCATGATGGTCTGCATCTGTCCACGAAGGGAACCAGGCTCCTAGGTGACAGGTTTGAATGCTTCCTTGGCAAGCTTTTAAACTAGCCAAGGGGGGAGGTGCTGAAAAGAGGCAGGAAATTTCAAGCCTCCCCCCACAAAACATGGCAGGTAGTAAGGTAAACACTGAGGTATAGAGCTCAACACAGGGCAGGACAGGGGTAAATGGAAAAATAAACAAGGGCAATAAGAGCAGGGATGGGGGAAAAAAGGACAAAGCCAACATTAAATGGAGGGCAATGAGTACCAATGCCCGTAGTCTGGGAAACAAGCTTCCTGAGCTAGTAGCCCTGATGGTAGATGAACAATTGGATATTGTGGCAGTCACGGAAACATGGTACACAGAGAACCATGACTGGGATGTCAATATACCAGGGTACACAATCTATAGAAGGGACAGGGAAGGTAAAAGAGGAGGTGGAGTAGCTCTATACATAAGGGAAGGGATCAAAGCTACAGAACTAAAAAGTAAAGGGGGAGGACAAGAGGTGTTCTGGGTCACCTTGGAGACAGGGAATGGCATCACAATCCTCACAGGGGTTGTATACAGACCCCCATCTCAAGGGGAGGAAATGGACAAGAAAATGATAAAGAGGACGCTCTCAAAATGGCTGAAAAAGGAGAAATACTGTTGATGGGGACCTGAATATGCCAGATGTTAACTGGATGACATGTACTGCAGCCACATCCAAGAGCAGGGTCATTCTCGATGCCCTGTGGGGCAGGCCTACACATTAGTGTTGGGAACCCACTCGAAGGAGCAATACTAGACCTGGTACTCTCAAATGGAGAGAGGACCACAATGTTAGAAGTCAGTAGACATCTGGGAACAAGCAACCACTGCACAGTGTGCTTCTCAATGAGCACAACCACGGAGAAAAAACATACAAAAGCAAGGATACTAGACTTTAGAAGGGCTGGCTTTGGCAAAATGGGTGAATACCCAAAGAATGCACTAGCAAATGGCCAAAAAGGAGGGGTGGAAGAACAATGGAGAAAAATCAAAACTGCCATCATAGAGGCAACAAGCCTTTGTGTGAAACAAATAAAGAAAACAAAGCGGAGTAATAAACCACTATGGTTCTCAAAAGAGGTGGCAGGGAAGGTTAAGGAGAAAAAGGCTGCATTCAAAAAGTATAAGGAATCACAGAAGGAGCACAACAGGGAACTGTATCAATTAAAGCAGAAAGAAGTGGGGAAGGCCGTCAGAATAGCAAAGGCCCAAACCGAGGAAAAAATAGCCAACTCAGTTAAGAAGGGGTATAAAACCTTTTATAGGTAGATTAGGGAGCATAGAAAGGTTAAGAGAGGGATAGTGAAGATTAATAAAGGAGAGGGGAGGTGGGAAGAGGGAGACAGTGAACAGGCAGAGATACTGAATGAATACTTTTGCTCAGTATTCACAAAAGAAGATGAGGAGGAGTTACCTAAACCAGACAATAGAAGCACTCTGGGTAGGGGGGTTGACACCAGTCCATACACAGAAGAAAGAGTCCTGAAAGAACTCCTAAAACTCAAGCTGGACAAAGCAATGGGGGCCTGATGGGATTCACCCCAGAATCCTAAAAGAACTAAGGGAGGACCTAGTGACACCACTGACCATGCTTTTTAACAAATCATGGCAGGATGAGGTGGTACCTGAGGACTAGAGGAGGGCAGATGTGATTCCCCTTCACAAAAGTGGGAGCAAGGCAGAAGCAGGAAACTGCAGACCTGTAAGTTTGACCTCAGTGGTAGGGAAAATGATGGAATCACTTCTGAAAGAAAGAATTGTTGAGTACCTAGAGGCCAGCGGGGCACAGGACCCAAAGTAGCATGGATTTACAGCAGGAAGGTCATGTCAGATGAATCTAATTGATTTCTTTGACTGGGCGACCAAAATAATAGACCAGGGAGGGGCTGTGAATATGGCCTACCTAGACTTTAGCAAGGCATTTGACACAGTCCCGCACAAAAGATTAATAATCAAGTTAGCCAGCCTGGGAGTGGGTCCCAGGTTGGTAGCCTGGGTAGCAAACTGGCCGCACAACAGGACACAGAAGGTGATAGTGAATGGAACACATTCTGAAGAAAGGGGGGTTACTAGTGGAGTACCTCAGGGCTCAGTACTGGGTCCAGTCCTCTTTAACATCTTTATAGGTGACATTGCAGAGGGTCTGGAGGGAAAGGTATGCCTCTTTGCAGATGACACAAAGATCTGTAACAGAGTTGATACACAAGAGGGGGTAGAAAAGATAAGGAGGGACATGGCAAGGTTGGAGGAATGGTCAGACATATGGCAACTTAGATACAATGCAAAGAAGTGCAAAGTAACGCACCTAGGAAATAAAAACCCAGAAGAGTACACAATAGCAGGGGAGGTACTAACAACAACAAAAATGGAAAGGGACCTGGGGGTAGTCGTATCAGATGACCTAAAGGTGGGTAAGCAATGTGATAAATCAGTAAGGAGAGCCAGGGGAACTGGGATGCATAGGAAGGGGCATCACAAGTAGAAAAAGGGAAGTGGTTATCCCTCTATACAGACAGTTAGTGAGACCCCATTTGGATTACTGTGTGCAGTTTTTGAGACCTCATCTACGCAAGGACATAGACAGGATGGAAGCAGTCCGGAAGAGGGCAACTAAAATAGTGCAGGGTCTGCATCAGAAACCATATGAAGAGAAACTGAGAGCGCTTAATATGTATACTCTTGATGAAAGGAGGGACAGGGGGGACATGATAGAAACTTTCAAGTACCTCAAGGGAATCAACAAAGTCCAGGAGGGTAGCATCTTTCAGAAAAAGAGATGTGTAAGAACAAGGGGGCACAATTTAAAGATAAAGGGGGGATGGCTCAGGGGTAATGTAAGGACATTTTTTTTCATGGAGAGAGTGGTGGATACGTGGAACTGCCTTCCTGGGGAGGTCGTTGGGTCTAAAACAGTGGGGAATTCAACCATGCATGGGACAGACATAAGGCAATTATAGTTGGGGGGGAGGTTGTAGGAAGTATGCTGTTGGTTAACTAGAATCTGCAGGTTATCCAGTAGGTAGGGAAATGGGAAGACTGGGTGGGCCAAGTGGTCCTTATCTGCCATCAAAGTCTATGTTTCTATGTTTCTACTCCCAGTCTTACTGCACTTCTGCTTGTAGATGGGACAATAGGGGAAACAGAAACAGAAGCTCTCTGCCGTGATGTGGGTTTAGGAGTTCCTCTCCAAGTCTGTTTTTTCAGTGTTTCCAGACTCCACATTCTCCTGTTCACCCTCCTCTTACCTTTTTAGCCCCTGATATACTGTCCATTGTATTTGTTGCAGGTGTGTGAAGCATCAGCAGCAAACACAATGGGCTCTATTCACAACCATGGCACAGATTGGTTCCATATGAGTGTACCTGGGTGGCAGTGCCCCACATCAGCTGTACAGAGCACATCTTACACTATGCATGAAGCATAGTTGCACATCTATGGCACTGTCTCCCACTTGTGTAGTAGCACAGGGCATGATGGGGGTGGCTCAGTGATTGACTGCAGCCATCTAATTGGAAGGCCCACCTGCCATCAGACTAGTTTCCCTGCTCTGCACTGTGTGGGGATTGTGGGACATGGATGTTCCTTCCGGGAATGACATATCCCTTGAAGTGACTGACCATGTCACCCTTGTGCACAGCTGTACCCCAGGCCCCCCCCATGGTATGCTCTAAGGGCTGGGGTAGCAGTGTAGGGGGGTGCACAATGCATGCCGCCTCATGTGGCCAGTGGTAGGGAGCACTATTTGGCTACAGCAAGGTTCCTGCCAGTATAGCCAGTGCCCCCTCCACTGTTGCCCATGCCAGGCTTCATGCTCCTGCATAGCATGTAACCATGCCCCATCCCAAACCACTCTCTCTGCCATGCCACATGCATAATGAGGCACCACTGGTGGGGCAAGTGTGCAGATGGGGTGTGGATCCCCATGGGAAATGTGTGGGAGTCCAACGTTATCTTTGTTGCATGGATAAGGAACTTATCAAAGGCTACACACCACATATATGAGGTGCATAGGCATCTGAATAGGGTTCATTATTTAGTAAAGTGCTTGTACCTGTATAACCGGCAATAGCAAGTTGTAACGGGCATTGCTGAAGCAGTGACAATTGAGTTGGTGTTCTCTGAAGCAGTGACTCAGCCGCTGTGTTTACAGTGCATTCTGTTCTGTCAAGCTTTTCTGACTGTGGTAAGGCCGGCCAATCCTTACCAGGGATCCAGCCATCTCTTCCATCCTGTGACTTCCAGTGCTCATTTTGGGGTGCAGTGTCATCTTGTTTCTCAGTTACAGACTCACTGCATCTTCCATGTCTTAGGCCTATGCGCTAACTGGTTTCTGTTGTGGAAGGAAGGCAGGAGACTCCACTGATGTCCTGCAAGGGTTTGCCTGGTACACTGATCAGCTGAGGGTTGAAAGATATTATTTTATTTTCTTTTCTCTTCCTCCAATCTAGTCTTTTCTTTTTTGAACTTGCCTCCTCCTCCTCCAACATAGCCCACAAGTGCATTTTCTTTTGCAATTCATATTGCAGTCTCCTATCATCAGCCACCAACTCCTCCTCCTCAGCTGCACCAGCATCAAGTTACATATCACTGTTGACCTCCTGAGAATCCAGGGTAGAGAGGGAGGTCAGCAACTCTGCCACAGCAAGTACTGCTTCTGCTTGCTCCTCTGTGGGCTGCACTATACTGGCTGAATGGTGCCCCCTGCCTCTCACAGGAAGCAAGAGTAGGGGCATTTTAATAAAATCAAAAAGCCAAGAACAAAACATTGCAGAAACAGAAAAACCCATTAGGCCCTATTCACTAAGTGTGCGGATGGGATATGTGTTGTGTACCCCATGTGCATAGCCCATCCTCACCCGGCCGCACACACTGTGCCCCACCCATGCTATAAACAGTGCAGGGCCACTCCTACATATGACCCAATCCCAGGCCTGACATGCAGCTCTGCATCGGGCTGGGGGCCGCAGCAGCACTCCGTGCAATGCATGAAAGTGTGGAGTGCTGCACACAGCAACTGGCGGCTATGCATTTGGAAGGCAGCTGTAAACCCAGGCAGTGGGTTACCTGCCCCCCAGAGATGGAGCTGCCGGTCTCAGCAGACAGAGCAGGGGGCTTCAGCACCTCCAATAGGGATGCCCCTGCCTTCAGGGCACACTGGGTGGGCTGGGGGAGGTTGGCCGGTGACATTGCCCCCAACACCGTGCCTGCTGCTTTGCGCACTAGGCCATTATGGTGCCCTGCAGGTGCAAGTGATCCACTTCAGGACTTGGTCTGGGCAGTCAATTGGCTACGTGGCTGGGTCCGCAGCCCTGCACCAGATCACCCCTGCGAACCTACGCACTGGGGATGTGGGGCCATATAAGAGAGCGGGGTGGGGATCACTGTACATGCAGAGCTGCGTGGTGGGATACATGCCATTCGTAAGTATCCCCACTCACTGTCGTGAATGAGGCCCTTTGTGTAGAAACAAATACCACCAACAATGACACTGGTCAAAGTGTGAGTCACCCTTCAACCATGCCCCCTCCCACTTGATTGAAGTTGCAGGAGTTAACAATTAACACTGTTCCTGCCTCCACACTACACACGATCTGCATATTTTTTTTCTTTTTTATGCTTTATCCCACAATAAAACTGCCATCGACTCTAGTAACTACTTGGTGAGTGGGTCAGCAGGTTCAGCAATTTGAAACAGTGTGGCAAGAGCAAACATTGCCATAGCAATGGTTGTGCTGCACTGTTTCTGTGATGGCCAGCTTATGTGCTTTTGTAAATAAAATATGTGATTTAGTGACATTCAGTTAAATTCCCTGGTCCATTATAAACTCCTTGAGAGTGGAGGAAAAAACTACTCGGCTGTCATCATGACCTGCTTCTGTTCCTAAAAGAAAAGTGCTGCTCTACTTTGGCCTTGCTCCACCATGGCCAAGATAAGGACTTGCAGCTCCAGCCACTATAGAACTTGCAAGAGAGTCCTTTTTCAAGTCTTGTGCCAGCCATAAAAATTCAGATTTTTGTCAGTTCTACAAACATAAAGAAAGCATGATTTCAGTACTTTCTGGCCTGTTTTCCAGTTTATGAGTGCCAGGTAAGCTTTTTGGTGGAGCAGAGGCACTGGCAGTACATACTTGGAGTGAGTGGGCCAGTAAGTGGGGGGAGCCAGAGCAAGAGAGCCAGCAGAGAAAGTGAAATCCTTCAATGAGGAGTCTACAACAGAACACGTAAACTTGAGCAAACTGAAAAGAAAAGGTTAGAGAAGAGGTTCTGTGCTTTATTTAAAAAAAAAAGGTATCTTTCTGTTGTGGGATTGAGAATGGGGAGGTATTACTTTTTCTTAAATGGACACTATATTTGAAGATGTTTATTCTTTTTATTATGACAAAGCATTTACATTAATATATGGGGGGGGGAGGGGCACAGCATAACACCAGAAAGGTTTTATAAAACAGAAATTTTCCAGAGTTGTATCAGGCTATAGTTCTTGCTCCCTCAGGATGAACAATTGCCTGCCAGTGGTCATTTTGCCATCAGAGTTTGGCTTCGAGCAGTATAATAATCTTCAGACAGTAGTTCATCCCACAGGGTGAATATTTTCCCACTATATCCCTCGACTCCAATCAATATTTGTATAATATATGTTTATGTGTATAGGGCTATGTTATGGCCTGACTGAATATATCATATTTATCTTCATGAGAGGCCAATGATATTATGATATCTCATGAGTGGTGAAGACACAAGTGCGATATCTTAATATCGGCTTCAAACAAAGAACAGTATGATATCTTTAGTCTGTCCATATCATGTTCTATTTATATAGATAAATGTTTTAGGTAAAATATGACTGTGAATGTGTAAAAGTGCTTGTGACTTTACAGTGTGTTACTAACTTTCTGCCTTTTTTACAATTGCTGCAGCGTTTGGAGCTGAGGAGCAAGCTAGCCAAGTGCAATGTTCTATTTGTGCTTCTTTGGGATTAGCTAGTTCTGAGATCTATTAATACTATGCTTCTAGTTAAGAAGACACTATGACACAGTGCAATGAGGAAAGATATCAGGATGACATAATGCATCACAAAACAATAATAATATCTTTCCATGCTGCCTGAGATAATTGTTATGTGCCCAGGTATCACTCTGACAGGGTTGGGTAAGATCCTGTCTCATTTGTTATGCAGACAGAGTTAAAAGCAAGGCTCTAGTCTGTTCTTTCCTTTTCTGTCACATGTCTATCTCATGCCTGTCTCATTGTGTAATCAAATTTTCCTTGTGGCACCTAGGAATTGGTCACTCTGATGGTTCCACAATTCCCCCGTGTTTTCTCCCTTCCTTCACTTGCTGTTTCTATTCTTTCCTTCTTCCCTTGGTTTGCAAATGTATATAATAATAATAATTCTTTATTTATAGTGCGCCTTTCCAAACCAAGTTGCATAACAATCAGAACAGTTAAAACATATAAAACAGCATCACATTCAATAAATACAAGCATGTCAGCCAACATCTTCACTATAAGCCTTATTTCAAAGGAAAGTTTTTAAAGCCTGTTTGAATCCCCCCACAGTCGCGCACTCCCTAATCCGATGGGGTAGAGAATTCCAGAGGATCAGGGCCACAAATATAAATGCATGAGTTCTTGCTGATATTAAAATAACCCTCGGAATCTCTAGCAACCCCTCGTCGGCCGAGCGAAGTGATCGCTCAGGATGATAAGGAACCAGGAGCTCTTTCAGGTAATCAGGACCCAGTCCGTGTAGGGCTTTATATGTTAGTAACCCAACTTTGAAGGAGATCTGCCACTGAACTGGCAGCCAGTGCAGTTCCTGTAGTACCAGTGAAATATGGGCAGATCTTGAAATCCCCATCAACAACCGGGCTGCTGAGTTCTGCACCAGCTGCAAGCGATGGATATCAACCCCTGGTAGCCCAAAGTAAAGCAAGTTGCAATAATCTAAGCGTGAGGTCACAAAGACATGGATCAATACAGGCAGATCTACGGAAGGAACAAGGTGCTTGATACTGCAGATGTTTCTTAGATGGTAGAAAGAAGACTTTACAATGGCTGACACCTGTGCTCGAAGTGTCAGTCCCACATCCGACAACACCCGCAGGTCTCACACCTGTTCAGAAGCCTGGAGCTCAGCCTCTCCCAGGAACAATCCTAGGGAGGACCTAGCCACCAGCCCCCCTATCCGGTGGCCTGGATCCAAGACCATCACCTCCATCTTCCCAGGGTTCAACTTCAACCAACTGGACTTCATCCAATCTTGGATTTCATTGAGGCAGCTATTAAATACCAAGACTGCTCCTTCCTGGTCAGGACCAAAAGACAGGTAGAGCTGGGTATCATCAGCGTAAAAATGAAACCTCAGCCCATACCATCTTACAATGTCTCTGAGGGGAAGCATATACACTGCAAACAACATGGGGACAACACTGAGCCCTGAGGAATCCCACATGACAGCAGGATCGGATCAGAGGAAAAAAACCCTGACACAACCTTCTGAGTTCTTCCAGTGAGGTACGATGTAAACCATCTGTAGACCAAACCAGAAAGTTCACAGATAGATCTCAGGCACTCAAGCAGCTCCCCATGGTCAATGGTGTCAAAAGCTGATGACAGATCAAGAAGTACCAAAATGGACTGGTTTCTCTGGTCTCTCGCCATCAGGAGATCATTGAGCACCCGAACCAGCGCAGTCTCAGTACTATGCCTCTTCTGGAAACCAGATTGGAGAGGTTCGTAGATGCTATGGATGGTCAAATGGTTCTCCAGTTGTGCAGCCACTACTTTCTCGATCACCTTCCCCAAAAAGGGAAGGTTCGAGATAGCCCTGTAGTTAGCAAGGGAATCTGGGTCCAAAGAAGCTTTCTTCAACAGCGGTGTCACTACTGCCTCTTTCAAGGAACAGGGATAAACACCAGATTCAAGGGAGCACCAGATTATCTGTGCCAGAACCGGGCTAATAAGATCACCACAACCCATAATCAGGGATGTCGGGCCCAGGTCTAAACTACAGCATGTAAGACGAATCCCCTGGGCAATCCACATAACATCCATGACCTCCAGATGGTCGAAGGTACTCCATATAATTATAAACAAATCACAAAGTCCCACACTCTCCACCCAGGATACAATAGCTGCTCAGTTGTTTTTCAAATAAAGTGCTGATTTTATTAAATGCCAGACAAAAGAATAAAATGCATGTCTGCTGTCGCATTTCAGAGAACTTAATCTCCTTTCTCAAAGCATTTTTTCCTGCCTTAGTAGATAGTGTAGTGTCTGAAACGTTCAACTCCTATGTGGAGAACAGCCTACAGTAGCCAGGGCTCAGCTCATGTTTTGGCTCACAGAATCAAACCAGACCCCTGACTCTGCTCTGGCTTCACTGTAGGTGAAAAATTCCTGGCTTGCCGACCTCCATCCTTCACATGATGTTTCTAGTCTTTCTTCCTTTGCTTCTCTGTGGGTAAAACATTATATGTGATTTTTTATGTGAAACTGGGATCTCTTGGTTTGCAAATGTATATAATTATACTTTTGAAATGACTGCAGAAAGCTATTTGGGTTTCTTTAAAAAATAGCTATCTGTAATACAAGGGGTTAACCCTGAACTGCATTTTGACCTACAGAAGCTTGTTTGCAGAATTGTAAACAACAGAAAACTAGCCCTGGAACAGGATGTCTTCAGGCTGGTAACAGGAAGGTCAATGAAAAAATCAGGTTGCATTTTGTGAAACACAAGAGAGAAAGCTTACAAGAACAGGACAGGGAGATTAAATTGCCAAGCAAAGACATGTCATACAAAGAGAGCAAAGTTTTGTTTGGGGGTAGTGAGAGATTGAGATTTAAGAGAGAGAAACTTGGAGGACAGATTTTTGTTTGTACTGCCATTGTGAAGAGCCATCCTGTACAATTTTTTTTTATTGCTAACAATAATAATGAAACACTACTTGTGAATTTTACAACTTCTCCTGGTTTGCCTATGCTTCCTGAGCTATGCCTCTATGATAGTTGGTGTCATACAAAGTGGTATTTATACTGTGCATACTCTACATAAGGAGTTTTGTGTGTGGGTATTAGACCTAGTACCAGTAAAGCATAGAAGACAGGTATGGATTTTGCAACAGCAGACCCAGGAGTGATTACCAGAAGAATGGTATCCAAACTAGAAACAGACACAGAAGTCCAAACTGAGACTGTACAGCCAGCACAAATGTTGGAAAAAGAAATGGCAGGGACAGAACCTGAAAGCATGCCAGCCTTCTTCAAATTGGGGCTATACAACAAAGAGAGAGTGAGAAACACAGAGAAAAAGAAATGCAGTATCTGTCTAGAGCCACAGAGAAAAGAATAGAAGAGATGGCACAGACAAGAGATGCAGCATCTAGAGAAACTGAGATGAGGAGAGATGCAGCGACAGAAGCAGCAGTGACTGAATGCCTTGCAAGCTATCAAAGCTGGAGGATATGGTAGAGGTCCAGCAGATCAACAAAACACAAACAGCTTGAATGACTTTAAACATACAAAGGTCTGTCCCTCTGATGATATAAAAGCATACTGGACAACTTTTGAAAAGGCTACCAGAGCCTGTGGATGACCCAAACAGCAATGGGCAATATAAAGTCCAGGAGGGTAGCATCTTTCAGAAAAAGAGATGTGTAAGAACAAGGGGGCAAAATTTAAACATAGAGCGAATACGGCTCAGGGGTAATGTGAGGACATTTTTTTTCATGGAGAGAGTGGTGGATGCATGGAACCGCCTTCCTGGGGAGGTTGTTGGGTCTAAAACAGTGGGGGAATTCAAACATGCATGGGACAGACATAAGGCAATTGTAGTGGGGGATGGCAGGAAGTAGGCTGTTGGTTAACTAGAATCTGCAGCTTCTCCAGTAGGTAGGGAAATGTGCAGATTGGGTGGGCCAAGTGGTCCTTATCTGCCATCAAAGTCTATGTCTATGTCTATGTCTAAGTTGGTACCTTATCTGACAGGTAAAGACCAACTTGCCTACAGCAGTATGGACATTGCACAGTCAGAAAATTATGACACTGTAAAAACAGAGCTCCTTAAAAGGTATGACATCTCAGGAGAGACCTACAGGCAGAGATTTTGGTCCTTGAAGTACAATTCAATTGACACTTCTCAAGAAGCCTTCACCCGACTCAAAGTACTCCTTATTAAATGGCTCCAACTAGATGGCAAAACAGTCCCACAGATCATTGACATATTTGCAATGGAGCAAGTCATTAACATCCTCCAAAAGACGTGCAGCTTTGGGTAAAATAATACGGACCAGAAAATGGGGAAAGGGCAGTTTCTTTGGCTGAAGATTATCAGATGGCCAGACAGACACTGCAGCAATGAAGTAACAGACAGAGACTGGTAAGACTCTAAGACTCTTGTGTTCCTGATTTAACTCCGGGTCAGATAAGAACTCTGATGGAGGTAACAAATCTGCACCCAAAGATTTTGTTTGTTATAACTGCAATAAGTCAGGCCATATTGCAAGAAATTGCCATAAAAATAAGGAGGGTAACACTGGAGCAAATTTGACCTTAGCAAATTAAAGCAAGTATTTAAGAGATGTTAAGGTGGAGGATACTGCTGTGAAGTCGCTTATAGATGTAGGAAGCCATCAGACACTGATGCATGCTGGAGTTTTGAGAAAAGACTGTGCAAAAGGACCAAGTATTGAGGTAATCTGCATCCACAGGGACACTCATTACTATCCCACTACCCAAGTGACCCTGAGCATTAATGGGGTGCCTCACCAAATTAAAGTGGTTATAGTACTAAGTTACCTGTACCTATGATTATTGGAAATTACTTTATAGAGTTTGTGAAGTTAAACACAGAGGCAGTAAATCCTGCTTTGTCAGCAGCTGTGATAAGAGCACAAGCAAAGAATATGTCAGATGCTGGGGACTCTTCTTTTTGGTGACTTTGATTCAGACTTCTTTGAGCCCGGTTCCAGGATGTGGAAGTCCAGGAAAGAAAGAAGATCCCTGAAAAAACAGTGGCAACACAAGACTGATGGACATAAGGTGTTGATATATGAAAATGCTGAAACTAAACCGATAATGTTTCTGAGCAAACTAACAATGTTTCTCTTCAAGGTTATTTTAAGCAGCTGGGGGTGAAACAAGAAAAGGGTGAACCAATGTTTAAAAAATTTAATGGGCTACTTTACAGAGTTTGGGCTAATTCTCAGAAGCAGGAACAGATAGAACAATTGTCATACCGAAGAAGTATAGAACTGAGTTGTTACAGATAGCACATGATAGTGCTATGGTTGGTCACTTGGGGAGGGTTTGCACCCTCACCAGACTGCTGTACAGCTTTTACTGACCTGGGATTCATGAGAATGTTGCTACTTATTGCACATCTTGTGCTGAATGTCATAAAGAAGCCCCATTTGCTAAAAAAGACAAGGTGCCTTTGGAGCTTGTACCCTTCATAGATGTGCCTTTTGAGAGAATTGCAATGGATATGATTGGTCCCTTAGAGAAAAGTAAAAAGGATAATCAATTAATTTTGGTAGTATGTGATTATGTTACTCGATACCCAGAGGCAGTTCCAATGTGTACTGTCACAGTCCCACAAGTGGCAGCCGAGTTTGCCAAAACTTTAAGCAAGGTGGGTATGTCTAATGAAATTATTACTGATCAGGGTAGTAATTTCGGTGCTGCATTACTGAAGTAGCTGTACTGACTACTATATATCACTGTCATAAGATCCTCCCCTTATCACCCTCAGACAGATGGTCTTTTTGATCATTTTAATTAAACCCTAAAAAGTGTGTTAAAAAGATTTGCAAAAGGTGAAGGGAAGGGAAGGATTGGGACCAATACTTACTTTATCTCTTTTTGCTTACAGAGAAGTGATACAAACATCAACAGGTTTTCACCCTTTGAAATTCTGTATGGTTGATAACCTTGAGGATCACTAGATGTAATAAAAGAAACATGGGATGATAACCCCACTCAGAAAGACTCTATTACATCTTACATGTGTGCACTATAAAGAGACTGGTTAAATATGTTAAAATTGCCCACAATAAGTAGGAAGAGGCCCAAGAACAGCTGTAAGTGTATTATGAGCAATGGGTAAAATAAAATGTTTTTGAGCCAAAATAGCAAAAATCTTATCAAGACATAATATGCTAACCTTCAGAAGAAATGGATTGAAAAAACACCAAAAATTGCTTTGTTAGTATTACCAGAAACTGCTAAAGATGACATTGATATCGCTTATGACAGACTGGAACAAGCTGTAACTTCTGATGCTGTAAAGGTGAATGTTTTCTTACCCACAGAACAAGCAGCAGAAATTCTTAACTTGGTAGACATTTAGAAGTACTTTTAACACAGTGCCAGGCTGAGCCAAAGTGGCTGAACATGTAATATTGACAGAGAATGCTTACCCTATCAGACAAAAGACATACAGATTGCCAGCCTACAAGTGCAACGGCTAAGTGTCTGTCTACGGTGCCGATATTGTGGGTTCAGGGATGGACTCGGGAGTTGGAAGGCCAGCTGATGGAGAAGGATTGAATGCCCCATGGACTGCTCATCTTCTCTTCTGGGAGGGGGGAAGTGAGTCTGGCACAATGTGGACCTCTGGTGCAGGCTAGTTGTACCACCTCAGCTGGCACCACACGTAATGGGAATAGGGCAGATGCTGGTGTCATTGTACATCCCTGCCCCAGGGCAAAATCTGTAAAAATGCTAACTGCTAATGATGGTCCCTGCCTCTTCTGCTGCTCCCCGCTACAGTTCAAAGTCTGCTTGGGGGTCCCGCTCCCATGACCCCACCCTGGGGGACAAGCCATGGGTTTGTGACCATGTTTCCTGGGAGGGGGGGTGCCTGCTGGTGGATCCACCTGGGAGGAAGCCTGGGGATGGCGGGGAGAGCAGTGAGCAGAAGTAACAGACCAGAATCTCCCAGCCAGTGAGGAAAGAAAAAAAAAGACATACAGATTACCAAAATTGTTAAGAGCAGGCGTGGTTAAGGAAGTACAAAAAACTGAAAAGCTGGGTATCACTAATGAATCAAAAAGTGCTTCGTAATCAGCATTGGTGACTGTAAATAAAAAAGAAGAGAGTATAAGAATCTGCCTTGATTTTAGGAAACATAATTAAGTGTTCATATTTGACAGCTATCCTATGCCCAGGACAGATGATTTGGTGGACACAATGGGAAGTGTCAAGTGCAGTAGTACCATCAATCTTATCAAGCATTACTGGCAAATGTCCATAGCTACCTGTAGACTCCAGGGACAAAAACAACATTTTCCACTTCATGTGGACTGTATCAGTTCACCATCATGCTGTTTAATTTACATGGTGCACCCACTACATTCCAATGGTACATGGAGGTAATTCTAGCCCCCCCTCATACTGGTAGTTTGCTGCTTATCTGGAAGATGTTGTGGTATACAGTCCAGACTGGAAAAGCCACCTGGAACATCTATGAGCAGTTATCTAGTCTATCAGAAATGCAGGCCTGACAACTAATCCTTCCAAGTGCACACTAGGCATGCAGAAAACCAGACATTTGGCTTATATTTTGGGAAATGGAGAAGTGAAGCCAGAGATGTTCATGATAGAGGCTGTAGCTAACAATCCTGTCCCTAAAAACAAAGAAACATGTCAGGTCACTTTTAGGTCTGGCTGGTTACTACTGGATGTTTGTTCTCAACATTGCCAGCTACTCCCCTTACTGAATTCATGAAAAAAATTGTACCTCAAAAATGTGAAATGGTCCCCAGAGTGTGATGAAGCTTTTTGGGCCAGCAAGTCTACATTATGTTCAGCCCCTATTTTAAGAAGTCCAGACTTTGAGAAGTACTTTTTGTTTCAGGAAGACACATCAGAGGTAGGCCTAGGTGCAGTCCTGGGTTAGAATATAGCTGGGAAGGAACATTTCATTCTGTATACCAGTAAGAAATTGTATGAGAGAGAGAGAGAAGTACTCTACTATTGAAAAAGAATGTCTTGCTGCAAAGTGGGCGATGGCATCCTTTCAATTTTGTTTGCTAGAAGCTGACTTTGTACTTATAACAGACCACAATCCTCTTTGTTGGTTTAATCAAATGAAGGATACAAATTCCAGAATGACAAGGTTGTACCTGACACTACAGCCATTTAAATTCAAACTGATGCACTAATCTGGAAATGAGAATGGCAGTGCTGATTTTCTATCAAGATATGTTTCAAGAATTTAGAATTCAAAAGGTTGAAAACAAGTGCACGATTAACTGAAATGTTTGCTGTAATAGGTGTAATGAAAAAGGGATACCACACACAGTTTGTAATGAACTGTAAATGTTATAAGGTAATGTTAAAAGAGAAATAAAAGCAGGTTTTGGAAATCTGTTTTAAAAAGAGAAAAACAAATATTCCCTCTTAAAGAGGGAGGCATGTGACAGGGTTGTGTAAGACCCTGTCCCATTTGTTATGCAGAGAGAGTTAAAAGCAAGGCTCTATTCTGTCACATGTCTATCTCATGCCTGTCTGATTGTGCAAGCAAATTTTCCTTGCGGCACCTAGGACTTGGCCATGCTGATGGTCCCACAATCTCCCCCTGTTTTCTCCCTTCCTTCACTAAAGGTGGGCATGCCAGAGCAGGCTTGAGCCTGGCTTAAGCTTAGTGCCTGGCTTGGCTAGACTTGACATCTATAAGTAATTGAGAGCCAAAGTCAAGCCGAGCCAGTTATGGTCAACATAAGCATTTTTCCCCGCCTTAGTCATTAGTATAGTGTCTGAAATGTCCAACTCCTATGTGGTGAGCAGCCTGCAGTAGCCAGGGCTTGGCTCATGTTTTGGCTCATAGAGCCAAGCTAGACCCCTGACTCAGCTCCAGCTTGGCTGTAGGTGAAAAATTCCTGGCTTGTCCACCTCTGTCCTTCACATGATGTTTTTATTATTTCTTTCTTCCTTTCTCTGCTTCTCAGTGGGACAAACATTATACAGTATGTGAATTTTTATGTGAAACTGGGATCTCTTGGTTTGCAAATGTATATAATTATACTATTGAAATGAATGCATAAATCTATTTGGGTTTCTTTAAAAAAGCAGTCTGTTACACAAGGGGTTAACCGTGAACTGTATTTTGACCTCCAAAAGCTTGTTTGCAGAATTACTAACAGGAAATGAGCCCTGGGACAGGGTGTCTTAATTGGCTGCACCTGTTAATAAGACTAATGTACTCTTCAGGCTGGTCTCAGGAAGGTCAATGAAAGAATCATGTTGTACTTTGTGAAAAACAGGAGATTACATTTACAAGAACAGGATGCAGAAGTTAAACTGCCAGGCAACAACATCTCATATAAAGAGAGCAATGTTTTGTTTTGCAAAAGAGTTAGATTGAGATTTTAGAGACACTCAGAGGAAGGATTTTTGTTTGTACTGCCTTTGTGAAAAGCTATCCTGTACATCCTTATTTATTTTTTTTATTGTTATTGACAATAATAAAACACTTCTTGTGAATTTTACATATTCTGGTTTGCCTGTGCTTCCTAACAGATGCCTCTATGACAATCTCAAAATGTATGATGTATAAATCTATATATCAACAATCAGAATATGTTCCAAAGATATTGAGAACTCAAAGGGTTAAACTGATTTGCCAACATCCAGAAAAAGTTGTTAAAATATCATCTTCAGATGCAATTCAACTGATAGGGAGGTTGTAGTTTGTGCCGGTTACTCAGAGCTTTTTACTGTTTAGATTATAGTGTATTTTATAAATTTTCTGCATATATTTTCCTTCATCCTTCATTACTGAGGATATTTGCATAAATACAGAATCTTTGTCCACTGGTATTCCTGCTTAAACCTATCATGAATGTACAATCCAGTGTTTGTGACATAATTTCTGCAGCAACTCACTGTGACATTAGAAACAAAGGATGGTCTCTTCATCAGAAATTAGAGTAGGAGTAACTGATAAAGTCTGGAGAACAATAAATACATTTTCATGCAAATGCCTGCTGTAGTAAATATTAAAGATATCAATTCAGAAAATTAATTAAATAGAAATTAAATTATATCTGATCTTTAAATTTTTTTAAAGATTTTCCTGGTTGTTAGAAAAGCACTTTATAGTTCACTCACCCTGCTTTTTAGTCTTTGAAATGACACTTGATACTGGCTAAGAATTTGCTTATTTTTTATATTTGTTGAAAACAGGTGTAGATCTTTTACATATAATAAAATAACAGGAGTTGTAGGTACCTACCACTTTGTTCTCTCTGAACACCCGCAGCTAACAGGTCAGGTTCCCCAAGGCTGATATCATTGAGTCTGGTTCCCAGACACTCAACACAGAGAAGTTTACACCATTCCTCTGCTTCCAGCTCTGTGCAAAATAAAACAAAAAGAACACAAAGTTAAATGCTGAGTTTTAGATTTGAATATGAATATGTAAAAATATGCCTGACATTTTACAAGTGGTCTATGACTCCATGACATCATGAGTGGGTGAAACCATAAGTGATGTCAAAGATCATGAAACACAGCTAATATATATATATATATATATATATATATATATCAGGTATAGTTTTATAAACTAATGTCACTGATGTCATACTAAACAGTTGGATGTGTATCTGTTATAAAAAAGATACAGTTTAAGTTCTTTAAAAGAACCTTCTGAGTTCAATCAAATCCTGGCATATAATGAAGTCAATTGAAACACAGAAATGTTTCAGCAGAAAAGGGTTGCTTTGCCCACCAAGTCTACCCAGATGGTCCCTGCCTAGTCTGTCTCTGCAGATCCTAACTGATCTCTGGTGATTCACCCTCCTTTGTGCCTATTTCCTAAAATTGCATTATGTCTGTCCCACATGTGCTTAAAAACATCTTCTGTTCTGCAGCACCTGCAGTGAGAATATTTGCTATATAATTTCTTGATATGCAAAATTAACCTTAATATGTTTGAATTTTTATTTTTACACTGTCAATGTATAAATATGACATGGAACATAAGGTACTTAGTACTTTGTTCATTTATGACTTTAATTGTAAGACAAAATGCCTGCAAATTTTTAAGTCACAGATTTTCTCAACTATTTTCTTGTTTATCAACTTTTTCACAGAGGTTATCTTCAAAATCTTTGTGCAGCATGTAGATTTTCAAATCCTTTGTGAAGGATTTCTGTGCAAATGTTTAGTGAAAACTGTAGTGCAGAACATTAACTTTGAAAACCATCATGCTGCATGTAGATTTTAAAAACCATTATACAGTATGAAGATTTGATATTTTTTTGTACAGTCTGTTTATTCTCCTAGTGGACCGAGGCATCTCTGAGAGGTGCCATCATGACCTGCTGCCTCTACTGCTTGCCGTGGCCATCCCCCTCTCTGGCACCACACAACAGGACTTTCCAGCCCCCTAGATCATTCCCCCAGGGGTGGGCCTGCCTCACCTACCTGGAAGCCTTTTCTGAAATTAGAGGGCCCCTCCTGGCTGTGGATTATACGGAGCCACTGGAGGGATGGTCTGGCATCGAGGATAAGGGTTGGGTCCCCTGAGCCCTCATCACCTTCCCAATCCTCCAGGGGTATTTTTTACACGTGGTGTTTCCCTGTGGAGCTCAGGCATTCATTGACATCTTTGCACTAACATGCCGACATCTGCTGCCACTCCACCACCTAAGCACAGCACCGCATGTTTCTTGTGCTGCCCCCAATTTCCACCAGGGGCTGCCAAGGAGCAGCACTAACCCCGGATCCCTCCTCAGGAAGGGAGAGCAGTCCTTTGGATGCTCGATACCTTCCCTCCTCTGCCAACCCCAGGTGGTCTGAGTCTGTTCTCAAACACAGGTCACCGGCATGGCACGAGGTGTGGCATTCAGTGCCTCAACCCTCAGTGCCACCAGGCCAGCTGTGGATCTGATTTTAAAAACCATCATATAGATGTTCAAAATATCTGTGCAGCATATAGATTTTTAAAAGCTTTGTAAAGGATTCATATGCCAACATTTTGTTACTAATACATTAAAAAACATTGTGTATCTCATTTTACTCCTCCCTCACAAACAGTAATTTATCATCAGTAACATACTGGACCAAGGATTCCCCAAAAGGAATGCACCAGCACATCTCCTAGTGCAATTCTGGAGGGGCACTGATGTGCTGTACACCACCCATAATGTTATGCAGTGCATCAAGAGGGGCTGTGTATGGGGTGCCCCCATGCATATGGTGCACAGCCCCATTCACAGACCAACTTGGAGGCACGTCCCTGGAGCAAGTCCAGATATGTGCCTCCAAAAGATAACTCTACATCAAGTAGACGTAAGTAGGTGTCCACCCACAGGCAGGTTGCCACACTTCAGACAGCAGCATGGCAGCCTACCTACCCTGGAAGTCCAGGTACCCCCCTCCCTGCCCATAGCCCCGAACATGACAAATATGCCCCTGTAATATCCCTGGTGATGTAGTGGAACCCCCCTCCCTGCCCGTATCACCAAACATGACTAATATGCTCCTGTGATATCCATGATGCTATAGTGGTACCCCCTCCTAGCCCCAACCTGATCACAGTGTGAAATGTACAGTTATAATAACCCTGGTGGTCCAGTGCTCCACCCTCCCAACCCTGAACCTGATCATAGAGTAAAAAATATTAGAAAGATGCTCCCTGGTAGTCCAGTGGCCCCCTCCCTTCCCCAAACCCCATCCATACAATAATCCTACATCCAAATACCCTGGTAGTCTAGTGGTGCCCCCTTCCCTGCCCCAATCATAATACAGAAATAAATCCCAATGTTCCCTGGTAGTCCAATGGACCCCCAATGCCCCCACCCACTTAAGCACCCCCTCCTCATCCCTGCATGAGTAGAAGGTCGGCAGGCAGCTCAACCCACCCACACACCTCCACAACTGCCTGCTGACTGTGCTGTCCATGAATGACATCATACTTTACAACTGTAAGTGCATTGGTAGACCTTATAAAACCAATAGGCTTGCAGCATGTACTGTACACTGTCATTCACAACTTTGTTCACAAAGTTGTGAATGACAGTGTACAGTACATGCTGCAAGTCCACTGGTTGACAAGGTGTACCAGTGCGCTTACAGTTGTATAGTATGCTATCATTCACGGACCTCACAGTCAGTGGGAAGCCATGGAGGTGTGCGGGTGGTTGACTGCCCCTTGCAGGGGAGGGGAGCGGGATGGGTAGGGGGTACCTGAATGGGTGGGGGGTCCACTGGACTAGCAGGGAACATTGGGATTTATTTCTATGTTACGATCAGGGTGGGGGGGCACTGCTAGACTACCAGGGTATTTTGATGTAGGATTATTGTATGGATGGGGTATGGGGCAGGAAGGGGGAACACTAGACTACCATGGAGATGTGGAGTGCTTTATGCAACAGGGAAGTTGTAAGGCACCTGGCACATTCTGCTGGGTGCATCGTTGTTCCAGACATGCAAATAGGGCCATAATGCCTTGCAAATGGCCCTATTTGCAACTTGAATGCCTAATGGCCCCATTTGCATGTTAGAGACTGTGAATGGCAGCTTTGGGAGCAGCATATCTGTAGATGCACTGCCCCACAGATTTCCCAGCCCAACTGAGGGATGGTTGTGCCAGCACATCCAAGGCTGGGTGCACCTGTGGTATTCACAGAGGGGATGTGCCAGGAACATCCTCAGTGCATCTTCTGTGAATACCACAGTATGTGTTTGCATATCTGATTTGGGCCCTGGCATCCGAGATGCTCTGAGCGCAAGTGCTTTGTGAATCCTGTCCTATGTAAGTATCTAGTAAATTATTTTGTCTTAATGGGTTGGTCATGTTGAACTTAATCATTAACTAAAAATCTTTACAAAGCATGTGCATTTGAAAATTATTGTGTAGTACGTAGACAACAAAAGCCATCACACTGCAATAGAGTTTCAAAACCATTTTGAAGGATTACTGTGTTAATGTTTTGTGAAAACCATCATGTAGCACATAGATTTTGAAAATGGTCATGCAGCATGTCATGTTTGAAAACAATCTTGCAGAACAAGATTTTGAAACCATTGTGCAGCATGATTATTTTGAAAATCATCATGTAGATGTTCAAAATATTCATTCAACATGCAGATTAAAAAAAAAAAGTTGGTGAATGTTTCTGTGCTAACAGTTTGGTTTTAATTGAGGATATATAATTACTAATTCATTACAAAACAGTGTGTGCCACAGTCCGCCTCACAAACACCAAAATATCACCATTAACATTTGACAATTTATACAATACAATATAATTTTATGGACAGAAGGAGGTTAATCTTAATGAGTCTGTCCATGGTCACATATTGTGAGTATAACTCATAGACCCTTTGGTGATTAAGAAATTAGCTAGCCGTTCCTTAAATTTGTTTTGTATTTGCTATCTCTACTTGCTCTGCAGATAATCTATTCTAAATCCTAACCACCCTTTAACTGAAGGAGTATTGTGCTTTCTAATCTCCAATCTGAATCCTGAATCTCTAATTTTATATCTCTTGCTCCAAACTCAACCAGGACCCATTAGTTTCCAAAATTGATTTGTCTAATATCAGTTAGTCCTTTCATTATATAGACTACATTAAGGAGGTCTCCTCTTACTCTTTTATACACAACACTATACAGTCCTAATGGGACCAATCTATCTTCAATCTTTTTAACTCTCATTCTCTCCTTAACCCCAGGTGTTTCCAGCCCTGTACCCGCAGACAACTGCAATGTGTTGTAACCCAGTTGTGACTTCCCTGGTACTGTATTGTCACCAAGACTAGCCAACATAATAATAGAATGTTTCCCTGTCAGACAATGCATACTAGTAGTCAAAACAACATGCATGCACCGGCAATTGTACTGTACCCTGAATAACATTGTTTCCACTGTATGATATATAAATTTTCATTCTAACTGTCAAGAATTGTATGTTCCTGCCGATACTCAATAAAAAGATTTACTGCAAACAAAACTCTCATTCTCTGAATCATCCTGGTATACTTCCTTTGCACTTTTTCTACTGCACAGATACACTTTTTTGCCTGTGAATGCCAAACTTGCATGCAATACTCTTCATTGACAGAGTGTTTTCAATCAGGTCTTGGATTACCCAAGCTGGGTTGTTGCAATCCATCAGAGGGAAGTTGTCTGTGAATTGAAACACTCCTCTTGCTTGGGCCAGCTTTAGGCCAGTTGGGGTGCAAGAGGTTTGTGAGGTAATCTTTGGTTTTTTTATTTTGCTTTGCATCTAAAAACAAGGCATACATTACAAATATTCAGACATATAAAATCCATTAGGTAGCCCAAAGTGTGCAGTACACATTAAATAATACAAATGTGACAAAGACATAAATAAATAGCTAGTTCTGGCAAAATAAATACAGCAAAAAAAAAAAATACAGTTAATCAGGCACACACCATCACTGGATTTACCCTAGGGTTCTAATCCCATGCGTAATGTTAGAGGATATTCATAATGCATTACAAAATGGTATCCCAATTTGCTGAAATCTAATCATTTATTTAGCATTCAAGTAAAACACTCTTTCAATTTGATGTATTCCCAACATAGCATTGACCCAATTAACATAGCTAGGTAGATCCTTGTTCGTCCTTCCATTTCATAAGAACTATGTTAAATGACGTAATAAGACCAATATTAATAAGAGTACATACAGATGAATGCAAGTCAGACATAGGCCCTTCATATCAGAGTAGCATCCAAAATGGATCTTATAGAGATTATGAGAGATAGTCTGGGAGAGAAAAGATAATATTTGTTTCCACCAGTCATCTAATGCTGGACACAAAATTAGCATGTGCTCTAAAGTTCCAGATGAATGGAGGCATCGTGGGCTCTTATTTGAGATATCAGGGTTCATTAAACTGAGTTGATGAGGAGTATGGTATGTACACTGAAATATATTACATTGAATTTGTCTAAATTTAGCTGATTTAAAGCCCCAGCCATTAGTATTTATAATTTTATTCCAGAGAGATGATTAGATGTTCTGTTGTAATTTAGTTTCCCATTTAGACATCTGTGAGGTAATCTTAAAGCAGTAGACCACTTGTTGTGAACTGGACCTGGCTCCAACACATCTCCTAATGGACTGTGTTGGATTTTTTGGACCTGAGCTTTCACTGAGACAGTCCAGTGCTCCCTCTCAGAGGGGCCTTTCCCTAGCATTTTGAAAGAAGTACAGGTGAAGCCCATACTGAAGAGATTATCTTTGGATGTGTACTGCTTGGCAAATTTTAGACCTGCCTCTAACCTTCCCCTTTTTGGGAAAAGTTATTGAGAAGACTGGCACTGCAGCTTGAATCACATCTCACAACCTTTAACATCTATGAGCCCCTCCAGTTAGGATTTAGGTTTAGGCACATTGGTCAGGGTGGAAAATTACCTCCTCAAGGTAAGGGATGGAGGGGAATAGTCAGCTCTCATTCTGCTTGATCTCTTCTCAGCATCTGACACCGTGGACCATGGTGTGTTGTTGGATCACCTAAGGAAATTCTGTGGACCTGCCTGCACTGTCAATAGCTGGTTTGAGTCCTTCCTTAGAGGCAGGATGCAGAGCATGGTGATGTGGAATTTATCCTCACTCTCAAAGCCCATGCTCTGTGTGGTTCCCTGGGCTTGATCCTCTCACCCATGCTGTTTGCAGTGTATATGCTGCTCGGGGGGATCAATAGATGCTAGTCTGGGTTTTCACTGTTATGCAGATGACACCTAGCTGTATTTGTCATTTACATCCAGGATGCTTAAAGCAGTGAAGGTACTAAATTTGATTATAAATCTGTGCTGGGCTGAGATCCAGGATTGGATGTCCTCTAGTTGGCTAAGACTCAGTCTGGACAAGATGGCGGTACTGGTGACTGAGTTTGGTCATTGGAAGTATGCTGAGTCAGCAAGAGAGGCAACTGGCCTTGAGTTTGGTTCCTCTCAGCTTGAAGACCCTGCCAAGGTGAAGAATCTGGGGGTCATTCTGAATGATAGACTGACACATAGAAACATGGAATTTGATGGTAGATAAGGACTGCTGACCCATCCAGTCTGCTCATTTCTCCCTACCTACATTATTACAGCAGACCATGCCAGATCTACAGCTCTTTCTCCCTCCCTCTCCTTTCCATTATGATTACCTTGTGTATATTCCCATCAATTCTTGAACCCCATCACTGTTTTTACCATCACCACCTCCACTGGAAGGCTGTCCCAGGGATCCATCACTGTTTCCGTGAAGAAGTACTTTCTCACCTTGCTGCTAAATCTATTCGCACTTCAGCTTCACAGCATGTCTCCTTGTTCTTGAGCACCTTTTCTTCTGAAAAACACTTCCCTTCTGTACCTTATTTACCTCCATGATGTATTTTAAAGGTCTATATCATATCCCCCCTCTCCCTCATCTGTTCCAGGTGTACATATTGAGGTCCTTTACTCTCTCCTCATAGGGCTTTTGATGCAGACCTTGCACCGTTTTAGTTGCCTTCCTCTGGACCACCTCCACTCTGTCTATGTCCTTCTGAAAATGTGGTCTCCAGAACTGGACACAGTACTTAAGGTGTGGTCTTGCTAGTGATCTATACAGAGGCAACACCACTTCCTTCTTTTCTGCTGGTGATACCACTCTGTATGTACCTGGCATCCCACTAGCCCTCCCAATTGCCTTTTTGCACTGCTTGGCAACCTTTAGGACATCTGATATGATTACCTCAGGTCTCTTTCCTGCTTGGCGGTAATCAATACCACTCCACCAATTTTGTACTCCACCCCTGGTTTCTGTGTCATAAGTGCACTATTTTGCATTTTTTCACATTGAAATCCAACTGCCATGCCCTTGACCACTCCTCTAGTTTTCTCAGATCTTTGCTCATCCTTTCCACACCCCTGTGGAGTATCCACATTATTGCATATTTTAGTGTCATCTGCAAAGAGGCAGACCTTCCCTTCCAGCTCCTCTGCAATGCTATTTATAAAGACATTAAGGATGACTGCTCCCAGCACTGATCCCTGAGGCACACCACTGGTCACCCTCCCTTTCTCAGAGTGAACTCTGTGTACTACCATCCTCTGTCACCTATCCCCTAACCAATTTCATTTCCAGTTTACCACCTTTGGACCCACTCCTAAGCTACCCAGCTTGCTTACCTCTTTCATATGTGGAACAGTGTCAAAAGATTTACTGAAATCTAGGTAGGCCCTGTCCACTGGTCCACCATGATCTAGTTCCTTGGTCAACCAGTGAAAGAAATCTATCAAATTCATTTGACATAACCTCCCTTCTGTGAAACCATGTTGTCTTGGGACTTGTAACCCACTGGATTCAAAATATTCCACAATCCATATCCAACCGTTGATTGTCAGGCTGACTGACCTATAATTGCCAGCCTCCTCCCTTCTACCATTTTTGTGTAGTGAGACTACATCTACCCTCCTCCAGTCCTCTGGAACCACTCTTGTTTCTAGTAAGCTGTTAAATAGAAGTGTCAGAGGTGTAACCAGTACTTCCCTGAGCTCCCTCAATACCTTTGGATGCACCCCATCTGGCCCCATTGCTTTGTCTACCTTCACATTAGCAAGTCCCTTCAAGACTTGTGCCTCCAAAAAGAGACTAGTGTTTGCCTCCCTCCTATCCTTCCCTCCTTCCCACACTTTTGTTACTTTGTGGCCTCTCCCCTTTTCCTTCCTCTGTGAACACTGAACAAAAGTACTTGTTCAGGATGTCTACCTTTTCCCCATCCTCCTCTGCACAGTTCCCCTTCCCTTTATAATCTTATAATCCCACCCCTGGTCTTCTTCTTTTCACTTAAAGCAGCAGTGCGATGAAAAAGGTTTTTTGAAAAAGCAAATTTTCTGCTGTGGTTATGAAAAATATTGGCAGAACTGTTGATTTTGATTTTCTGGATGCTTCCTATGCTGTGTATGGTACATTTGCATTTTTGTCTGGATTCATACCCTCCTCAAGTCCTCAATATCATTTTAATGCAAAAATAAGGCGACCATCTTTTATTCTTGAGAAATAATTATTTTAAACTTTCATAAAATTCTTAAATGATAACAAAAACTGAACATTTCACCACTAAAACAATCTGGAAGACATGTAGCATTGATTAGGAAGAAAATTTTAACCCATTTTCATTTCGCTGCTGCTTTAAATACCTAAAAATGTCTTGTCCACTTTCAATACCTCCTAAACTATTCTCACTTCAGTCTGTGCCTTTGCACTCCTTACTGCTTTCCCTGCTTCCCTCTGTTCTCCGATACATATCCTTATCATCCTGCTCACTCTGCGCCTCCTTATACCTTCTGAATACCACCCTTTTTTCCCTTTACTTTTTCAGCCACCTCTTTTGAGAACCATGGCAGACTCTTATTCCTCTTACTTATGGTACTTGTTTGACACAGAGGTTTGTTACCTTTACTATGCTTCTTTTTATCTTCACCCACTGTTCGTTCATGCCACCCAGGACATTCCCCCCACTAGATCATCCCTGAGACATTCACCCATCTTTACAAAATCTGTCCTCCTGATATCCAGAACCCTCACCGTTGTGTAGTTCAGTGCTGCAGCTATCCTTATATTGAACCACATTGCATGGTGATCACTGATCCAAAGGTGACCTCCCATTTTGACACCAGCAACACTGTCCTTGCTAGTGAGTACCAGGTCCAGTATTTCCCCATCATGAGTGGGTTTGCTGGCATGTCGCCTGAGAGATGCCTCCTGCAGAGAGTGCATGATGTCCCTACTTCTAGCTGAAGCTGCTTCTGGAAGATTTCAACCTACAGCTGGCAGGTTGAAGTCCCCCACCAGCAGCACCTCCTCCTTTTCTGCTATCTTACCAATGACTTCCACCAGTACCATGTCTAATTCCTCCCTCTCCGATGGAGATCTGTAAATCACTCCAGTGTGAATAGTGGCTCCGTATCCCATTTCCAGGATGACTACAGTACCTCTGCCTCAACCACTATTCCCTGTACCTCTCTCACTTTCATGTTTTCCCTCACATAAACTACCACATCCCCTCCTTTCCTTCCCACCTAGTCCTTCCTGAGCTGAATGTATAGTCTGGTATGGCTATGTCCCAGTCATGGTTTTCAGTGACTATGACTCAGTAATAGCCATAATATTCAAATCTGCCTCTACCATGATAGTCTCTAGGTCCAGAATCTTATTTCCTTGACTTCTAGCATTCGCACACTTGTCCTTCCAGATTTTTGTTCTGCTCTGCTGGTTGCCCCCCTTTTCTCCTTTTTGCTCTCCCTCCTCCCCCTCTCTTTTTAATGCTCCTGTTCCCCCCCTTATCTTTACTACCCTGCTTTCTTTATTAATTGGCACCCTTAGGGATTCCTCTCCCATTGGTTTCTTCTTGACACTTGAGGCTCTGATGTTGTCTGTAGTCTGGAGTGGCTTTTACTATCTCAGTCATATCACCCAGATTAAAGACTTGATCCATGCTGAGGACTTGCCCTCGGTAGTGCATATTTTTGTGACTTCCAGAATCTACTACTGTAACACTCTATATCTTGGGGTTAGTGGAAGGATCCTGTGTCACCTGCAGCTAATGCAGAACTCAGCAGCCAGGTTGCTGAGTGGGTCTTATGAGGTCCTGTCATGTGATCCCAGCCCTGAGTAATCTGCACTGGTTACTGGTGAAGTGGAGAATCACCTTCGAGGTTAGTTTACTGACCTAAAAAACATTATACAGACTGGGTCCTGATTATCTGAATGACCCCCTGACTGCTTACCATACCCTGATGATCAGGCCTTTGAGGTTAGGTTGCTGGACTGGTCCTGGGGAACTTGTTCCCAAGGTCCTTGAGGGAGGCTCCCTTGGTGGAGGCCTTCAAGGGGGACCTAAAGTCTTACAGCGGCACAGGAGCTAGCACAACAATACTCACCCAAATCAGGAACCAAAACTAAACAAGCACAAAGGAAATCCAAAAAAACTTCTGATCATAGGAGACTCCATGATTCGGGGAGTTGATACCCATCTCCAGCCAGGGGTGATGGTCAGATGTCTCCCAGGTACATCAGCATGGAGACACTGACCGCATTGCTAAATTGTTCACAAAGCAGAGAAAACATTGATGTCCTAGTACACATAGGGACTAATGATCTCTGCCAAATGGGTCAGTTGTGAGCACTCAAGGAACACCTGAACTAGGGCTGGATGACAAACTATCATCTATTTCGTCCCGCATCTCCTTCTCTGAGATCCTGCCAGTCTGGGAGAAGGGAGCAGATGGACGGAAGGTCAGAAGAAGGGAGATAGGGGAGCTAAACACATGGCTCAAGGACTGGTGCCAGAAAAAGGACACAGATTTGTAGGGAACTGGCAACAGTTCTGGGAGTGAAGTTCTTTAAATTTGATGGACTGCATCTGACTAAGAGGAGTCAGTGCATTGGGCAGGAGTTTGGCGTCTTTGCAGAATATTTAAACTAGCAAATGGGGAGAGGTTACCACCCCATACGTTGAATGGGAAGAACACCCTTCCCCCCTCAGTTAGTGGTCAAACTGGAATTCAGTGTGTTTGCCGTTCATTTGCATCACCAGGTAAGAAAAAAGGTTTGTCTCCCCATACGATGCACAGGGGTAATGCCAAACCTCACCCAACAACTAACACACCAAAATCTGGCCAATGGAAAATCATGTACACAAATGCTCACAGCCTGGGAAATAAGATCCCAGACCTGCAAGCAATAATGTCAGAGGCTAAACTGGACATAGTAGCAATTAGTGAGACGTGGTTACCAGTAACCACACTTGAGACTTCAGTACCTGGCTATGTTGTTCAGAAGAGGCCCGAGGTGCAAAAGGGGGAGGAGTGGCCCTGTATGTTAATGAAAATATCAAAGCTACAGAAATTCAGAAAACATAAGGAGCCAGAAGAACTGTGGGTCACCCTGGAAACAGGAAATGGGACAGCCATAAGAACTGGGGTTGTCTACGGCCCCCAGACCAGAGGAGGACATAGACACATTACTGTTAGAAGATATACAAAACATGACAGCTAAAGGGAGGTTCTGATAATGGAGACTTCAACATGCCAGATACAGATTGGTCAATACCAGCAGGAACATCTGCCAGAACTAGACTCATAGTGGATTCCTGCAGGGAGGGCCTCAAACAACTGGTACAGCAACCCACAAGAGACAGGGCTATCCTAGATCTAGTACTGACTAACAAAGAAGGGATCACAGATCTCTCAGGTAGAAGGTCACCTGGGGGCCAGTGACCATCACATGGTATGGTTCAATTTGGCTACTACATCTAAATCATCCCATTCCAAGGCAAAATATGGGACTTCAGAGGGCTGACTTTGATAAGATGGCCAACAGAGTTAAGCTAGCCCTGGCAAAAAGAAACACAGGTGAGGAGGTACAGGCAAAGTGGGCAAGCATTAAGGATACAATACTTGAAGCAACATCCCATTGTGTTAGACAGAAAAGGAAGTGCAAAAAGAAGGAAACCACTTGGTTCTCAAATACAGTAGCAGAAAAGGTCAGAGCCAAAAGGCTGGCCTTCAGAAAATATAAGGAACACAGCGGGATGAAGATAGGGGCATACCAAACTGCCCTAAGGGAAGCAGGTAAGGCAGTAAGGCAGGCAAAGTCCCAAACTGAGGAAACACTAGCACAAACAGTAAAAGAAGGTGACAAGACTTTCTATAGATACATTAGTGAAAGGAGAAAGTCCAGAGGGGTATTGCTAAGCTTAATGGAGAAAAGGAGCATGTGAGGAGGAGGACCCTGTAAAGGCATCTATCCTAAATAGATACTTTGCTCAGTATTCACTGAAGAGAAGGTAGGGCAGGGCCCACAGCTCAGCATCATGGACACAGGGGAGGGAGGTGAGCACTACTCCCTCACAAAAGAAAGGGTCCTACAAGAGCTTGCTAAGCTCAGGGTGGATAAGGCAATGGGACCTGATGGCATACATCCCAGGGTACTAAGGAGCTAAAGGAGGAACTAGCAGAGCCATTAGCAGAATTGTTTAGTGAGTCTCTGAGCACAGGAGAGGTCCCAGAAGACTGGAGAAGGCTCATGTGATCCCACTCCACAAGAGTGGTAGCAGGGAGGAGCGGGGAACTACAGACGGTCAGTCTTACCTCAGTAGTGGGCAAGATTATGGAAGCACTCCTTAAGGAAAGGATAGTGCAACACCTGGAATCCATAGGGCAAGGATCCAAGACAGCATGGGTTTACAAAAGGAAGGTCCTGTCAAACTAATCTCATAGATTTCTTTGACTGGGTAACCAGAGTGGTGGACCAAGGGGAGCAGTTGATGTCGCCTACCTTGACTTCAGCAAAGCTTTTGACACTGTTCCACATAGAAGATTGATAAATAAGCTAGGTAGGCTCGGGGTGGGTCAGAAGTTGGTCAACTGGGTGGCAAACTGGTTTGACTGGCAGAAAACAGAGAGTGGTGGTAAATGGTATACAGTCAGAAGAGATGCAAGTCACAAGTGGGTACCTCAGGGATCAGTCCTGGGGCCAGTCCTATTCAACATCTTCATTAGTGACCTAGCAGATGGACTAGAGGGTAAGGCTTGTCTGTTTAAAGATGACACCAAGATCTGCAACAGAGTAGATGATCCAGATGGGGTGGGCAGAATGAGAAGAGATCTGGATAAACTAGCAGAATGGTCAGAAGAGTGGCAACTGGGATTTAATGCAAAGAAGTGCAAAATCATGCACATAGGGAAGAGAAACCCTGAAGCCACTTATAGGCTGGGAGGAGTTGCTAGCAGTCACAAAGGAAGAAAGAGACTTGGGCATCATCATCACTGATGACCTGAAATCATCAAGCAGACCTCTAAAGCAGGTAGGTAAGGCTAGGGGGTGTTAGGGTGTATTAGTAGAATTATCACAAGTCATGGAGGGTAATAATCCCTCTATACAAGACATTGGTTAGGCCCCATCTGGAGTACTGCGTGCAGTATTGGAGGCCACACCTTCACAAGGACATTAACCAAATTGAGGCAGTCCAGAGAAGGCAACCAAAATGGTGCAGGGACTGCATCAGAAGACATATGAGGACAGATTAGCGAGCTCAATATGTATACCCTTGAGCAAAGGAGGAGAGAGGTGATATGATCGAGACATTTAAACACCTTAAGGGCATAAACAAGGTGAAAGAGTCTAACATGTTTAAATATAAGAAAAATAGCAGGACAAGAGGACACAGCATGAGATTAGGGGAGGCCGATTAAGGGGAATGTGAGAATTCTTTTCACAGAAAGGGTGGTAGATGCATGGAATGCTTACCACAAGAAGTAGTGGCTATGAATACAGTGCAGGGCTTCAAACAGGCATGGGATAGGCATAAGGGAGCAATACAAATGACTATGAATAGATAGGTCACTGACATAGCAAAGGCCGATGGCACATTTATAAGGTAGAAAAAGAAATGGGCAGACTGGATGGGCCTTGCGGTCCTTATCTGCCGTCAACTTCTATGTTTCTATGTTTCTATGTTACCTGTTTAGGGAGGCCTTTGGGATGTAGTTAGGAGGCATCCTTTACACTGGCTGCTATTTTGCTCTATTTTACTTTATTAAATTTGATTTTGTTTTGTTCTTATTAGTGATTTAATTTATTATCATAGGTGTTTATGCATATGGCTTCATTTTATTTAATTTCTTATTCTGTTCTTTAGCCTATGTTCAACGTCCTAAGCCCCAGGGAATGAGCGCTAAACAAATAAACTTTACTTACTTACTTAATTTGTTGTGGTTTAACACACATCCTGAACAATGGTACCATTGTCTCCCTTTTTCTTCTTGAAAAAAACGCTTAATATTCATTGTTACCAGATGTGTTCTTATTATTGATGATCTGCATTGTTTGAGTGATTTGAGACTAAATGTAATTAGTACTCCTAGGTCTTTTTCCTCAGTAACAGTTTCAAGTTCACATTCATTGAGGTAATATACATCTTTAAACTATTACTACTAAAATAAATTACTTTTCATTGACTTGCATTATGTCATTCTCTACCTCCTGGGCAATCACAGACACATTGATGTCATTCTGCATACTTGTAGCGTCCTCTACTGATCTAATTGGTCAACCAATCTTGGTAACATCTGCAAATTTTATGGTCAAGTAGTGAGTACCCTTTTCTAGTTTGCTAATGTAGAGATTAAATTACATTTGGCATCACTCTGATCTCTGTGGGGCACAACTTAGCATTTTTGCTCAATAGGTATAGCCAGGTACCATCTATACAGAATCATCTTCGATGCTATAGCCACAACTCAATCCAGTTTATGAGTAAATCATCCAGTCCTAAGCTTCTGAAGAATGCACTGCTGTCATACTCTGTAAAATGCCTTACTTGGATCTAAATACATAACATATACTGGATTCCTTTTATCCACTTCATCTGTTACTTTGTTCATGAAGGAAAGTAGGATCAAATGACAGGACTACTCCTCACTGGGCCCATGCTGAACGTCTTTATATAATTTGTTAGTTAATGCCAAGCTATGGATCCATTCCTTTCTAAGTCTTTCTAAGACTTTATAAACTACACTTCTAATGCTCACTCATCTGTAATTCCTGTTATCTAGAGTCCTACCTCCTTTGTTCAGTGCTACCATATTTGTGTCCCTCTAATCCATTTGAACCATGGAGTACCTGAGTAATGCATTAAATATTTATTTATTTATTTGTTTATTTAGGGATTCGGATCATACCTTTGAGCTCAGAGGTCTTTTACAAAGGTTCCATGTCAAACAGTGACAATAACAACAATAACAAACAGTTTATATACAATACCTGAATAGTAGGTAGCTAGTATACAATAAGGTTACAATGTCATTCATAGTACCACTGGTGATAGTACAGCATCAAGAGCATTCAACTAGGGTAAAGGACAGTGTTTATATGTAGTGAAGGAGATAAAAAGGTGTGACACCTAGTGTGAGAGTCTGAGTAGGAGTCAAGGTGAAGGGAAGGGGAGACTGGGAGGGGAGTGGGTGGCCAAAAGAAGTGGCTTTGTCTAGGAGGTTGGGAGGTAATGGTAGTAGGTTGGTTTTAAGGTTGATCCAGTGGGGAAAAAGGCACAGGGGGAGAGGAAGACAGAGGGATAGAGCAAGGGGAAGAGTGGGAGTAAAAGGAATGGGAAGGATAGTGTGGGTGAGTGGGCATTATGGGTGTTAGAGTCCTAGTGGCAGTCACAAACTGTCCTAGTAAGAAGGTGTGCCTTAGGCCACTTTTGAATTGCAAGATGCAGTGGGAGTTTAGAATGTGCACTGGGATTTCATTGAACCACTGGGGTCCTATAGCTGAAAGCACGCTGTCCCTGCACAGTTTGATGGAAAGGTGTTGCTAGGGCCCCCCTCATCCTGCCTCTGGTGGTATAGCTGGTAGCATTTGGTGTTAGGATGCTAGAAATGCATGGGGGGGTTACCCATTAGTATCTTTTTTTCCAAGGAGTCATGTTTGGAATGTAATCCTGTTCTTTAGTGGCAGACAATTGGTCTCCTCATATAAGGAGCAGGTGTGGGTATTTTTTTTTGGGGGGGTATTATTTTCTCTCTTCCAGAGCTCCGGCTATGACCCCGGCCCTCCGTTGTTCTCCCCCAGTGCCATCCCCGGACATCAGACCCCTTCCCATGTGCACCCCACGACTTACCCTTCATGGCAGGGTGGTGGGGAGCAACTCAACCCACCCCAACGGATCCATGCCAGGGAGGCGCCCTTCCAGGAATGGTGCCGCGGGGGAACAACTTTGTGCTGCCGGGCTCGCTATTTCGCTGTTTTCCTCCCAGCAGGTCATGGCATGCAATGACGCAGTGACTGGGTGCATGCACGCTCCCATGTGTGCCCCAATCAATCGTCTGCCATGACCCACCCCCCAAGCTTGCAGCTACATGCTGTCGACCCCCAGCCTCCGCTAGGGGTCAGGCAAGCCCCGGCCACCCAAATCCCCCCTCCCCAGAGATGGAGAGCAGTCCCTTGGATGCTCAATCCATCTCCTCCCCGCTGACCCACGGCAACCCATGCCCGTTCCTGAACATGGGTTGCCGGTGTGGCGCGAGGTGTGGCGACCAGCACCTCAACCCTCAGCACCACCGGGCTGGCTAGGTGTGGGCATTTTGATCTGCAGCCATTGTGATCCTACATGCCTTGTTGAGGACAATGTGAATCCTTCTTAGTACAGTGTCTGTTGCTGTGCCATAGACCACCAATCCATAGTCAATGGTAGAAAGGATGGAGCTGTAGACTAAGAGACGGAGGGCCTCTGGAGTGAGATACTTTTTATGCCTATAGAGTACACCCAGCTTGGTGTTCACTGTCTTTACCACTGTGTCGATGTGTTGGGTGATAGTGAGGAAGTCATCAATGGTGACCCCCAGGTACTTGAAGGAATGAACATGTTCTAGAGGCTCACTGACTTTATTAGAGATGGTGAGGGGAGAAGCTTTTTTTGTGCTGTGGGCTGGCTGTGAGCATCACTTTGGTCTTTTTGTAGTTTATTAGACATTTATGGCTACAGAACCAGTCTTCCAGCTTGTAGAAGGATGCCTGCAGCTCGAAGTGGAGGGCGACTATTGATGAACTGCTGGTGAGAAGTACAGCGTCGTATGCGTAAAGTATCAGTGTAGTGTCACAGACTTTAGGAAGATTATTTAGGAAGAGGCTGAATAGTAAGGACCCCTGTATTGATCCATGTGGGACTCCTAAAGATACCTCATTGGAGCTAGATACTGTGTGCCCAATTTTTACACATTGGCTTCTGTGTGTTAGGTAGTCCTCGAACCAGCAGACAGCAGTGGTTGCAACCCCCAGGTTCTGTAGTTGAGTCAGGAGGAGAGAGTGATTGACAGTGTCAGAGGCTTGGGTGAGGTCTATGAAGACTGACCCCACTAGTTTTCCTTTGTCTAGTGCCTTGTGCGACTAGTCAGTGTAGTCCAGCAAGGCAGTGGAGGTACTATGATTCTGCCTGAAGCCACGTTGGTTGGGACATAAGAGGTTGTATTTGTTGAGGTAATCTGTGAGTTGGGCAGCCACAATCTTTTCCAGGGCTTTAGATAAGAGAGGATGAATACTGGCCTATAATTGGCGGTGCATGTCATATCACCGTTCTTGTGCACCGGCGTCATGACAGCCTGTTTTCAAATCCCGGAGAACTGTGCAAGAGACAGCGATTTGTTAAATAGTTTTGTAACTGTCATGATGATGACATCCAGTGTTAAGGATAGGAGTTTCATATCAACTCCATCACTCCGCATTCTGGTTTTGCCTAGTATTTTTTTTATATGTGTTTGTAAGTCTCCTTCACTGACACTTTTTTGAAGTAGAAGACAGGGATTGAGCCCCCTTGAGGCGTGCAGTTGGTTTGTTCCCCAGCAGGGTACAGGTAGTGGGGGGTAGCACTCCAGTCAGGTCAGTAAACGCTGTGTTGAGAGAATCCTCGATGTGGCGAAGGTCAGTAATCATGGCATTGTTGATGTTGAGCGAGTGGGGGATCTTCTTCTCATCCTTCCCAAGAAGGTTTTTGATGTTCTCCCAAAAACTCTTCCCATTGCCCCAAGTTTTATTAAGCTGCTCCTTGTGGAAGTTGGCCTTTGCTTGGTGGATAAGGTTGATGTAGTGGTTTCTTGCAGCTCTATAGCATTGGAAGTTGTGTTTTCTGCGAGAGGACCTGGCTTTTTCCCAGCGGTTGTCCCTTTCCTTCATCTGGGTGAGGAATTCCCCTGTGATCCAACCATTAACTTGACCCCAAATTTTTATTTTCCTCAGTGGCACAAAGATATTGCAAATGTTGTTGAAGCCCTCTATAAAGAAACTTAGGGCCTGGTCAATATTAGGCATATGATCGATGGGGGACCAGTCATGCTGGGAGAGGGCAGAGGAGAGTGCCCCAAGCTTGCCCTTCCCCAAGACCGTAATATTAATTATGATAGGTGGGGGTTTGCTCAAATTGTTTGACCATGTGAAAGTGACTGGGGAGTGATCACTTAAGGTGTCAGGCAGGACCTTAAGATCAGAGATCCGAGAAGGGGAACTTGAGAGGAGCCAATCGAGGAGGGTGTCTTTTCCTATTTTGTGGTTCTGCCTTATTGGGCTGTCTACGAGTTGGGTCAGGTTGGAAGCAGCGACCATGTCCTTGAAAGGAGTGGATTCCCTGCCCTCCCAGTTGATGTTAAAGTCACCTGTTATGAGAAGCTCTGTGCCCTTAGGAAGGGTAGCAATTGTATCCAGTATTTTTGGAAGGCCAACCCTGGCTTTAGTGCGTGGAAGATAAACCGAGGCTAAGATTAGAGATTTGCTGTGCCATCCAACCTGTGCTTTTATTGCTAGTAGTTCATGATCATCCTTGACACTGGTAACAGAGAGGACCAAGCAGCATAGGTAATCCCTGGCATAGATAAGGACTCCTCTGCCTCTCTTGCACCACCTGTCTTTCCTGAATGTTTGATATTCCGGGACCATCACTTCATTGTCTTTTATTTTGCTTGACAGCCAGGTCTCTGTCAGACAGAGAATGTCAGGTACATGGTGGAACATCCATCCTTGGAGTAGGTCAAACTTTGCTGTGAGGCTGCAGATGTTCAGTGCAGCTACTTTCTGGCCTTTACTCGTGTTTTCCCCCTGCATTTGTCACTGGTGGTGGGCCCGGATTGGCATGGACATTACCTGATAGAAGAAGAGGCATGAATATTATTTTCCTGGCTGAGAGGTTTATGCTAGTGGTGGAGCTTATCTTGTGCCTCCTGCTTTTGCAATGGGGAAGGCAAGCATTGACCAGGGTGATCTTTATGGGCATGAAAATGGTAATGTTGTTGATAACCATGGCAGGTGTCAGGGGCCCCGGGCTAGCAGGTGGGATGCAGGTGGTGGAAAGCTGGAGCTCCCTCAAAACAGTTGGCATTGGGGTGCCATAAAGTCCATTTTTGTCAAGAGCAGGTTCTTGCAGGGGTGGTAGTTGTCCAGCTTGCCATCTTGGGCCTGTAGCACCCACAGAAAATAGAAGAACTAGGAGGATGGAGTAATCCATGGTAGAGCAGAGGTGGCAGTACCTGGGTGGTCTAACAAGCACACCAGGAGGAGATGGAAAAGGAAAAATGCTGATGGTTAATTACATCCAGAGGAAATGTGAGCTGTTGAGATCCAGGGTCACAGAATATGTTAAAATTCCTGAAAAGTGATAAACTGTGGCCTGAGCATATGCAATGTGTGAAATCCTTTTGCCTATATGTGTCCTTTGATCTTCAAAGTCCTCAGAGACAAGTACAATACCTTGAGAGCAGGTCAGACAAAAATGTTGATTCAGTCACAGAATGTGTTTAAATTCCTTTGTTCTTTAAAGTCCACAAGTGCAGCTGCTTTAGGAGCGGTCAGACAAAAATGTTGAAAATGTTGATTCAGTTGCAGGACCCAGCATCACCATGTTTGTAAGACTAGTTGCAAGACATACTGTATGCTTCTTTGGGGAGGCTTCAAGAAAGTTGATTTAAAATTAAAAAGCTGATACCTGATGATAATGTTCTGCAGAAATTCAGTCCAGGAGACTTTTACTGATGTTGTGTGCAACAATGTCACAGTGTATTCCAAGCAGAAAAACATGTAAATGAACAAAAACTAGCCTACAGACACAGACAAGCACACACAGCCACCCACTGAGCCCCAGGAGGAGAAGCCACCAGAGTAACAGAGTAATTGGCTCTGCTAAGACCTTGGTCAATTCATTGAGGAACCTGGGATGTATGCCATTGGGACCAGGTGACTTGCCACTACCCACTTTGCTCATTATCTTTCTTTGCTACTTCCTTCACTGTAAATTCCTTATCTGCTTCCCAAAAAGATTCTGACATCATTGGTGATATGTCATTTAGACATTCCAGACTCATGAGAAACTGATGAAAAGTAAGTGTTGAATTTGTTTTATTTAATTGTCTATAATGTTGTTAATTGACATCTAAGCTGTTGGCTAGACCTTTCTCATAGATACATAGATACATAGACAGTGTCAGCAGATAAGGGCCTATGGCCCACCCAGTCTGCCCATTTGAGCTTGTAAGTTCAGTTTGTTTTCCTAGAAGTCTGTTGCCCCTTACCCCTGACCTCCAGAATTCCTTTATGTCTATCCCATGCATTCTTAAATCCCGTGATTGTTTCAGCCCCCACCACTTCCTCTGGCAGGGTGTTCCACTTGTCCACCACCCCGTTCTGTGAAGAAATTCTTTCTCATGTTTCCTCTGAATCGTCCTCCCTCCAACTTCATCCCATGCCTCTAGTCTTGGAACATCTTTTTTGCTTAAAAATAGTGTTTTCCTGCACCCTGTTCCTCTCTGTAAGATACTTGTATGTCTCTATCATATCCCCTCTCTCCCTCCTCTCCTCCAGGGAGTACATGTTCAGTTCCTTCAACCTGTCTTCATAGGACTTGTGATGCAATCCATGCACCATCTTTGTTGCCCTCCTCTGAACCTTCTCTACCCTGTCTATGTCCTTAAGTAGGTATGGTCTCCAGAACTGTACGCTGTACTCCAGGTGGGGCCTCACTAGTGTCTTGTATAAGCGGAATTATGACCTCCCTTTTCCTGCTGGTGATGCCCTGCCTATACATCCCAGCATCCTATTTGCTTTACCTGCTGCCTTGTCACACTGTTTCCCTACCTTGAGTTCATCAGAGATGATAACCCCAAGATCCCTTCCTGCTTTATGCATGCTATATCCTCACCCCCCAACTGATATATTGTGCCAGGGTTTTTGTGCCCCATATGCATTATCTTGCACTTCTTTGCATTGAATTTCAACTGCCAAACCCCTGACCATTCTTCAAGTTTCTGCAGGTCACTTCTCATTCTGTCTACACCCTCTGGTGTGTCTACTCTGTTACAGAGCTTTGTGTCATCAGCGAACAGTGAAATTCTGCCTTCTAGGTCCTGCGCAATGTCACTGATGAAGATGTTGATTAGGACCGGTCCCAGCACTGATCCCTGTGGTACCCCACTGGTCACTCTTCCCTCTGTGGAGTGACAGCCATTTACCACCACGCTCTGTGTCCTGCCACCCAGCCAGTTACCTACCCACCACACTACTGTCCTGCCCACACCCGTATTCCCAGTTTGTGAATAGTCTTCTATGTGGCACAGTGTCAAAGGCCTTGCTGAAGTCCAGATAGGCCATGTCCACTGCCCTCTCTGATCCACCTCCCTAGTCACTCAGTCAAAAAATTCAATGAGGTTGGTCTGACATGACCTCCCCTGAGTGAAGCCATGCCTTGGGTCCTGTAGTCCACTGACAACCAGATGTTCCACCAATCTCTCCTTCAGTAGTGCTTCCATGATCTTCCCCACTACCGAGGTGAGGCTGACTGGTCTGTAGTTCCCTGCTTCCTCTTTGTTCCCACTTTTGTATAAGGGGACTACATCTGCTGTCCTCCAGTCTTTGGGTACCTCCCCTGTTTCCAGTGATCGGCTAAACAGGATAGCCAGAGGTTCAGCCACCACCTCTCTTAGTTCTTTAAGGACCCTGGGGTGTACCCCATCTGGCCCCATTCCTTTATCAACTCTTATTGCTTCCAGTTCCTTCAGGACCGTTTCTTGTGTAAAGGGACTTGTGTCCATTTCTGCACCATTCTCACCCCTTGTACTCCCTTCAGACCCATTACCCTCCTCTTCCTCAGTAAAGACTGAGCAGAAATACCTGTTCAGTATGTCAGCTTTACTGTTGTCATCCTCCATGCAGCCCCCATCCTCCCCCTTCAGTCTCACTATCCCTCCCTTTGTCTTTCTTTTTTCACTTATGTACCTGTAAAAGGTTTTGTCCCCTCTACCCACTGATTTTGCAATATGTTCTTCTGTCTGAGCTTTGGCTTCCCTTACTGACCTCCCTGCCTCCCTTTGCTTCTCCTGGTACTTCTCCCTATCCCCTTCTGCCTGTGTCTTTTGTATTGCCTGAATGCAATCTTTTGGCTTTCACTTTCTTTGCTACCTCTTTGAAAACCATAATGGTCTCCTCTTCCTTTTCCTCTTGCTAACCTGCTTAATACATAATTCTGTTGTTCTTGTAATCCCCATTTTAAATATTGCCCACTGTTCCTCAACCCTGATTCCTGTCCCATTCCCTTAATGCCTCTTTCAAGTATCTCCCCATTTTCCCAAAGTCTGCCCCCTAAAATCCAGGATACGTGTTTTTGTGTGGTTTGGTTCTGCTCTTCTGTGATTTCAAACCACAATGACTGGTGGTCACTGTTTCCCAGGTGCTCCCCACTGTTACCCCATCACACTGTCCCTGTTTGTGAGCACAAGGTCCAGTATTGCCTTCTGCCGAGTTGGTTCCATGACCAGTTGCTTGAGGAAGGCACCCTGAAGGGAGTCCAGGATAAATCTGCTCTTAGTTGATGCTGCTGCTGGGATGCTCCAGTCCACATCTGGAATATTGAAGTCTCCAACCAGTACTACCTCACCCTTGTCTGCCATCCTTTGGATGGCTAGCATCAGCTCCCTATCTGTTTCTTCCTCCTGGGCTGGTGGTCTACAGACCACACCTGTGCGGATGGCTGTCCCCATTTTCCTTTCCAGCTTAACCCACAGTATCTATTCCCCATTTTGTTCCTCCTGGATCTCTGTGGCCCTTATGTCATTTTTCACATACAGTGCCATCCTCCTCCCTTCCTGCCTGCTCTGTCTCTTCTGAATATGTTGTGGGTATGGCCATCTCCCAGTCATGGTTATCATTACACCAGGTTTCAGTGATGGCCACAATGTCTAGGTCTGACTGCACCATGACAGCCTCAGATCTTCCATCTTGTTGCTAGACTCCTGGCATTTGCACACATGACTTCCATGATTTGACCTCCTAGACTGTCTCACTGTTCTACTCCAGCCCTTCCTTGGTTGTCATTTATCCCTGGTTCTCCTTGCTGTCTGCCCGTCTGCTGAATTTTTCCCTTTTCTGCTTATCCACCTCTTGGGCACTAATCTCCATCTTTTGCACACTGCTTTGAGATAGCCACTCCTCTGGTTCACTGGTTCCACTGCTAGCTGTGGGAGGTGAGCAAGAAAGTACCCTCCTTGCTGGCCTGCCACCCCCTTTGCTAGTTTAAATGCTTGTCAATGTAGCATTTAAACTTATCGATGAGTGCTTGGATTCCTCCAGGATGGATGCAGGCCATCAGGCTTGAACAAACCTCCATCCCTCCAGATGGGTCCCCAGTCACCAATGAATCCAAACCCTTCCTCACAGCACCAGTTCTTCAACCATGAGTTAAAGTTCCTGGTGCATGCACTCCTATGTTTCCTCTTTCTCTCTCACAGGTAGTACTTGAGAAAGTGACAGAAGTAGCCACTGCTTGAGACCCTCCCCAGTTTCCTAAACTCTTCCTGAACTTCCTTTGGCTCCCCATTTGCCAGGTCATTAGTACCTAGGTGGATAATGACATCCAGCTCACCCTCCCGTCTTGCCTTCCCAGTGATCCCCAGGATCTTCCTTCCATCCTCCATGCTGTGGCACCTGGTAGGCACCTCACCTCCCTGTCCTCCCCTCCTGTGTTCCTAGCTGGATCCCTCTTATGATGGAGTCCCCACCAGGATTCACTTCCTCCTCCTCTGGGATCACTGCTTTCCCGCTGAGGTCCCTCCTTGGCTAACCTCCACATCCTTTCCTTCCACTTCTCTGGGTACCTGTATTTGGTTGTCCTCATTTGCCAGTGTGGCATATGAGTTCTTGAGTGGAAAAGGATCTGGGATGTGCCTCTGCCTGACTGCTCTAACCTCCCTGAGCCCACTGTCATCCAAGTGCTCCTCATTCTGGCATCCTTTGAGGCAGTTGCATTGGACTGGGTGGTCCTGGATAGGGGTGATGGTACTCCTGACCCAGTTTACTTCCGCTCTGAGTCTGGCTACCTCATCCCGCGGTCCAGATAGATGCATGCAGATAGGGGCAGCACCTCAGTGTCCAGAAGGTCTGCCTGAATATGGCTGCCCCACAGTCACTGCATTGCACCACTCCCCACATTATACTGCAATTCCACTACTTGTCTGCTACTGAAGCTGTCCTAGTTCCCTTTTTATTAATTTACTGTCCTAAAAATCCTGCCACTGTTCCCCTATAATATTTGAAAATACATACACTTCTATCTAAGCTCTTTATCCTCACAATCAAAAGGTAACTACAATCACAATACTCTACCTTCTACTAATACAGATTCTATCACAGAATCTCACCCCTTTCTTATTTATTCTTCTACTACAGTTTAAGAACTGTTTCTAGTAATTACACATATCTAGTGCTATTCTGAATTCTACCTCTTTCTTTGCCTGTATGCTCACTTTCCTAAACTCTTTTTGCAGTTCTAAGTACTTGTTCATATTAATCATCGATCTGTTTCTTATTTTAAATGACTCCCTTTTAATGGTGATCATTTTTCTAAGAGGTTTTGTAAACCACATAGGGTTCCTTTTTGCCCTTTTCATTTTATTTTCCATAGGGATATAGTCTAACTGTTCTTTTAGCAGCAATTGAACTTAAATCAAATTTCATTAGTGCCAATTTCCTGTAACAGCCTTCAAACTGATATTCTCCAGTTTATTTTAGTGTTCACCAATATTCACCCTGCTAAAATCCCATGTTCTTAACAGTCTTGAATGGTGTACACTACAGTTCCATATATAGAAAGCTACATCATTAAGATTGCTACCTCCTAATTTTGACTTAATTACAAGATCAGTAATTCATGCTTCATGATTCGTGAGCACTAAATCTAAAAATGATGTTCCTGTAAAGTTTTAATTTAGAAAACAGTCATCATCCATATAAGAAATCACTCCCCTTTTTATGTTTGCTAGCGCATAGCGCAAGAAACATATTGCAGCAGCTTGGTGCCAAAGAAGGTTCTGAAGGTGCGGCACTGTTGTGGCCAATACCGGCACGGCATTTTGGGGCATGTGTGATGTCCACAAATAATGGGGGATACAGCCGGTGACAGTAGTTTCAAACATTGCCACCAACATGAAATAAAATAGCCAATGCACTCCCCCCCACACACACACGCAGGCATGCATATTGCGTGCTAATGCTCCCCCCCCACACACACTGTATGGCCAATAGGGGTGCCCAATCCCCCATTGGCTCCAATGTTCCCCCCTAACAGACAGCCGGGAGCCACACTGGGAGCCCACCCCAGCATGGCAACAGTTGGCATGGGTGAGGGGGCTGCCCAATCCCCCGTCAGCTCCAGTGCCCCCTGCCCCAAACAGCCTTCCAGCTGCCATGCTGGGAGCCCACCCCAGTGTGGCAAACATCCTGCGTCATCCAAGAACAAAAACAAGAAACCTGAAAGAGAAAACCTTCCCTCGCTGACTGTCCTGACTGCTGCTCCCCCCACCCGCGCCCATCCTCTGTGCACCCTGTCTCCCCATACACCCCCTCACCCCATACTTACTGCTGGAGTCCAGCACGACGATCTTCGGTGCACCGGGAACACGTCTGCACTCTTCAAAGCTGACCTCGAATTGAGGAAATGCCGGTAAGCTGGTAAGCTGTATAATGTAATAAATAGGGTATTTTCAACTTTGATACATATCTCAGGCATTTTTGGGAATTATTTCACCAAATTTTCAACATGGGGTTTTTGGGACCCCGCCTCATGAATTCTGTCACTGTCATTTTGTTAATCAGCCCCAAAAGGTGATTTCGTGGTCACTGCGTGGAACCACCTTTTCGAACTGATTTCCAAAATGACAGTGTCACAGTTCACGAGAGCCCCCAAAAATGCTATGTTGAAAATTTGGTGAAAAAATTCCCCAAAATGACTGTTTTACAAGCAAGGGTCGTGCTGTTCCTATGCACGCCCGTAAGTTCGTCAATTTTCACTATTTTCACTCCAGATTTTCAACATTGCCATTTTACCACACCTCCTTATGAACAGTACAGCTGTCATTTTTCACATCTGACCCAAAACAACGTTTCCATGAATGTAGTGCACAATGGCGCAGTCAGTGTGTGAAATCAATGTTTGGGACAGATTAAGAAAATCACAGTGACACTGTTCATGAGCAGAGGTGTTACAATGGCTATGTTAAAAATTTGGTGAAAAAAGTTCATAAATTGATTGTGTTACGAGTGACCATTGCGCAGTTTCCACGCACCCCCGTAAGTTAATGGATTTCTAATATTTTCAGTCCAGAATTTCACCACTGGCATTTTTACACACTTCTTTATGAACAGTAGAGCTGTCATTTTTCACACCATGGCCAAAATGTGTTTTTGCACTTCCAGCACAGAAATGCGTAGTCGCTGTGGGAAATCACAGTTCGGGACAGATTAAGAAAATCACAGTGACACTGTTCATGAGCGGAGGTTCCAAAATGCCTGTGTTGACAATCTGCTGCAAAAATCCCCAAACTAATTGTATTAAGGGTGTGCATTGTGCAGCTTCTACACACACTCGTGACTTCACCAGTTTTCACTGCAGATTTTCAACATTGCCATTTTCTCCACCTCCCCATGAACAGTACAGCTGTCATTTTTCACATCCTGTTCTAAATGTGTTTTCGCACCTGTGGTGCCAAATGGCATAGTCACGGTGCAAAATCAGCTTTCGGCTAACAAACTGATATTGCCACTGTTCATAAGGTGGGAGTCACAAAAAACCCATGTTGAAAATTTGGAGTGAAAATGCCAATGAATGCCTGAGACATTAGGGTTTCCGACCATAATGTCCCACCCTGTAGAGATTGACAGGCATCGGGGCGTGACTTGGGATTCTCATCTGTAATGCTCACTCCATTCCACACTCTTCAGCCAATGAGAGGCATCGAGGTGTGCCTTGGACTCTTTAGCCCCAAGGTTCACCCCATTCTCCTATACAGCACCCATCTCACTGTATTTCCTGATGGAATGGGGTCAGCATAAGGGCCAAAGACCCCAAGGCACACCGTAACACTTATACCAAGGATCATACTAAGGTTTTGTAAGAGCTAGGGGGCTTTTATGCCCATAATGCTCTTGTGATACTAATAATAATCAATTATATTACCAGATAGTATGTATTTATCCAAACGATTTTTAAACATATGTTTAGAACTACTAATGACAATGTCCTCAGGCAGGTGTCTGCATGGTAGGGTGTAGTGAAATGTCATGCCCGTTATGCCTGATGACCCAAAGACACACCGCAATGCCTGTCAGTCTCTGCAGGGTGGTAGCAGGGTTTGCTTCAGTTTAATACTTCACTGCCATTCCTATTATGCAGCTCTCTAACTCCTACACTACCAATGCCAATGCCAGCAAGCAAACATTCAGCATTGACAAATACTTGTTACTTTGTGCTAAGCTGTTATCCCAATCTACTGCATAGCTGGATAGTTTTATACTACTTTAAAGTTTTTGTTCATGTAGAAATTAAACAGTAACTAAAACAATTGAACAGCACACAGATTTAAAAAAAAACACCACACAGCAGGCAGATTTTGAAAAACCATCATACTGCTTGCAGATTTTCAAAAATTCCATGAAGGATTTATGTGTAAATGTTTTATGAAAACCATTATGCAGCACATAGATTTCAAAAACTGTCCGACAGCATGAATGTTTTTTTTTCTTTCTCCTTCTTTTATTGATTATACTGGTAGGAATAGTAGGCATAGTAATTTACATTTTCACTAGTGACCAGAGTTAGTTAAACATAAAAATTTTACATAGACAATAAGAAACAATATAAATACATGACATATCACATTTGGCCATTATATTGACATTAAACTGTACCAAGCACTGTGATTTCATCTGAAAGTAAAAATAGTATTATACCAAACATTAATTGGTGGAAGGTTATTATACAATCTGATTGCATTATATGACAAAGATATCTGACTCTGCTGGATTGTCATAAATAGGACAACAAATGAAAATGTCTGAGACTCCATGCCATGAGTGTCTTGAGTCTTCTTGAATGGTATACACAGGCTGAATATACAATGTGAGTGCTTAACCAGACCCATCTTATGTATGAAAGAGGCAGTATAGTACTGTGGTTCAGGGTACTGAGCTGCAAACCTGGAGACCAGGGTCTGAATCCCATAGCCCCCACTTACACATTTTGTGTCCCTGAGCAAGTCAATTAACTGTCTTATGCTCCCGGGTTACACAATGAAACAAGGAAGATTAGGTTCACTGGCAAAGGCACCTTGTTTCACCTGAGCTCTTTTCTTCTAGGTTTGCTTGTAAGGACAGAGCAAGGAACATTATCAGAGAAAGGAAAAAGATTAAGGCTTCTTTTGACTAGGCAGATTTACTGAGTGTTACTATTTTCTTTTGTACTCACAGGGTTTGTTACTGTTTTCTACTAACATTTTACTGCTTTATTGTTCTCTGACTCAAATTGCTGTTGCAGGGTATACATTCTGCTGCATTATTATAGGGTGTGCTTACAAGTTTTTTACTGTTTTGTGCTTACAGATTACTGCTGTAATCTTCTCTGATTCAAATTGTTTTTTGCAAAGTATATCATCTGTTACTGTTTTATTTTTCTCTTTAGCAAAGTGTTTTTTGCAGGGTATATCTTCTGTGAAATTGTTACAGGTGTGCTTTACAGGTCTAACAGTTTTATCTATCATTAGGATAAACCTTCAGGGCTACTGCATTTGTTGCTGGTTGCTGGTTTCTGCTCTTACCTCCTTGTTTCTTTCGTCCGTGGTTCTTCTTTTTTTGGCAGGGGAAGGGTCATGCCACCCACTCCCATCTCCAACCACCCCATGCTACACTCCTTTTATAGGGTAGCACAGTCATGACATTTCCTGTAGAAAAGCAGGAAGGGGAGGATCAGAGGGGTTTGAAAACAGTGACCTCACATACAGCGGAATAAATAATTTAACATGTTATAACAAGTTATACAAAAACAAACAAAACAAAAAAATCAAACTTTTACTTTCATTTTCCTCCTTCTGATTACTCAGACCAGGTTATAAACCCAACAACTCATCTAGAATGGATCTTATAAACTGGAGGTACTGTGGGACACTTTTCAAAAGGGCAGTTATACAGGATTTATGACACTGTCCTACATGCTGGACCATTGGAGATCCAAGGACTCAGCTCCAGGCAGCATGGGCAGAGATTGAACACCTCAAATCACATATTCAGGAGGAAATATATTGTAAGAACTGTCCGCCATTTCACCAACATCCAACTGAAGCACCTCGACAAGAAAGAAAGCCAGAGGAATCCCCAACCCCTGGCTGTCTAGCCCTCTAATTGAATGCATGCGACTCAGATATTACCTGTGGCATAGGACCAAAGCCATCGGGAATCTAGTTGACTCCCAAGTGTATAACGCAACTAGGAATACCTGCACAAAAGTCATACATCTGGCAAAAGCAGCTTACTACAATAACCTCCTAGGAAAGACCTGGGGTAGAGGAAGACAGTTCTGGGACTCTCATGGGTAGAGCCTCAAGGGCCCCACTGGACCTTATAGTTACCACCTCTGGCACATTACAAGACACAAAGGAAATATCTGATGCTTTTAATGTTGCATTCACAGACCTCAGCAATGTGTGGCAACCTCAATACCTGAATCACACCCTTGCAGGCTAGCAGCACAACCTCAACACTCCATCACCATGGGATAATGTTACCCCACCATTCTACTTCAGACAACTCTCCCCAGGTGAGACCATCAAATATATCAAAGGGGTCCTTGGCAAGACCAGGATGGGAAGAGACATGATCAATATGAAGATGATAGCACTCACATTAAATGAACCTGTGGCACCACTCACCAAGGTATTTAATGCCTCTCTGAGATCTGGCATCTTTTCTGACAGATGAAAAGAGGCTCTAGTCACACCTGTTTTTAAATCAGGAGACAGAGCTATTATAGCAAACTTCCGGCCCATCTCGATTTTAACACCCCTCTCCAAAGCACTTGAAAGGGTGGTCTCAGAGCAACTAACTGAGAACCTAGAAAAGCATAGCCTTCTCTGCTTGCAACTGCATGGATTCCAACAAAACCACTCCACCATCACTGTGCTAGTAGACTACACCACTCAGCTTTATGGGGCCCTGAATAAAGGGATGGCAGTGGGGTTTATCTTCATAGACTGCACCAAGGCCTTTGACATGGTCAATCACCAACTGCTACTGAAATGTCTCCTTTCTACAGGATTGACAATGGATTCTGTGGCCTGGTCCCATAGTTACGTCACCCATAGATCTCAATGGGTCAGGATCAGAATTACAATCTCTGAGCCCACGGAAGTAAACCAAGGGGTCCCACAAGCATATATCCTTGGTCCTCTCTTATTCAGCCTCTTCATAAATGACATGCCTTCCACCTGTCCTGCACACTCAATACCATATGCAGATGATGCTGTTATCTCCATCCCAGGGAAAGACCTTGGATCATTTAGCTCTGAACTTCAGCTCAGTTTTTGTGCATTGGAATCCTGGTTCACCAGAAATAAACTGCTATTCAACTACAGAAAGACAAAGAGCATGCTCTTCAGCACCTCACAGAGCAAGATTCGAGGGTCCTCACTGCATATACTTAGTAGTGAAGGAGAAGTACTAGACCAAGTCAACACATTCAAGTACTTAGGGATTCACCTTGATGACACCCTCACCTTCACTTCCCATGCTGAGCAACTGGTAAAGTCCACCAACATGAAGCTTGGTAACCTGTACAGACACTGCATCTCTTTGACATCAGCTGCTCTTAAACTTGTTACGTGCAGTTCAGTTTTCTCTTCTATGGATTATGGCCTTGTCAGATATGAGGCAGGCACAGACACAGTGCTTAGAAGGGTCAAAACCATCATCGACAAGGCCTGCCACCTGGTCCTGGGAGTACACAAAATGACTCACTCTTGTGACCTATACAAGGAAACTGGCTGGCTCCCACTCCACCACAGACTCCAATACCAGGCCTGCCTTCTTGCAGAAAATTCCCAGATGGGGTCCATGCTGAGTGCTACTTCAGCCCTCTTTGAGCCTGCACAACCATCTAGATGCACAAGGAGTGCCTCCAGGGCTGTCCTAACCATTCCCTTGAAATGAATCACCCTTGGCCAAAGATCCCTGTCCTACTGTGGGCCTAAATAGTTCAATGATCTGCCTGCACACCATGCCAACTCCCCAAGACTTGGCCACTTTAAAAATGGGCTTTGATTTCTTCTTGGCAGCAAATCTGACTGCCAGTGTTTTTGTTAACCTACAGCCTCTGACAGCCATTCTCTCACCCATCAATCACTACCCTCTCTCACTCCCAACCTCCTGTTCCACAACTCCCCACTTCTCCCTCACCTCCCACCACCTACTACCTCCCCTTGACAAAGCCTCACCTTGGCTGCTAAAACTACATTTCTGCAGACTGGGAGCACCCCGTCTGAACTGTAACATGATGGTTAAACATTGTACTGCACCTAATTGGTGCTGCATTAATATGTTTCTCCGCAAGTGTGGTCCTGTTTCTCCTCACTTGTACCCTGCTTAATGTTGTAACTGCACACTAATACTACTTGTTAGTTGATGTCTTTCTCGTGTGTATTGTTTTATCACCTGTAAATGTCACGTATTCCTTGTTGACTTGGAGCCTTTGTAAACAAGCCTCCGGCTCAAAGGCATTAATCCAAATTTGAAATAAATTTATAAATAAATAAATAAATAAAAGAGGGTAGTCAGTCTGGAAAGTTGGTAGGTGGTAAGGAAGGGCAAATTGGGTGCCCCGTCACTCAATGCTTTCCATCATAGGACCTCCACAAACCATATAGAAACTACAAACAGGTATCTGCCTCTGTCTCTGAAATCAAACAAAGGGGCAGAAGGCAATGCAGAGCAGGACACTGCAACACAGGAGCTAGCACAACAAAACTCACCCAAAACAGGGACCAAAACAAAAAAGCAAAAAAGAAATCCAAAACACTTCTGATCATAGGAGACTCCATGACTTGGGGAGTTAATATCTATCTCCAGCTGGGGATAATGGTCAGATGTCTCCCAGGTACATCAGTGTGGACAGACACTGACTGCATTGCTAAAATCATGCAGGAAGCAGGAGAAAACATCAATGTTCTGGTACATATAGGGTCTAAAAATCTCACCAACTGGTCAGTTGTGGAGACCAAGGAACATCTGACCAGACTGGGAGACAAAATGTCATCCATTTCATCCAGCATCTCCTTCTCTGAGATCCTGCCAGTCTGGGAGAGGTGGGCAGATGAACAGAAAGTCAGAGAAGGGGAGATAGGGGAGCTAAACATGTGATTCAAGGGCTGGTGCCAGGAAAACAGACACAAATTTGTAGGTAACTGGCAACAGTTTTGAGAGTGGAGGTTCTTTACATTCGATGGACTGCATCTCACTAAGGAGAGAGTCAATGCTTTGGGGCCAAAGTTTGACGTCTTTGCAGAATATTTAAACTAACAAATGGGGAGAGGGGTGCAGCACCCAATACATTGAATGGGAAGGACACTGCACCCCCTGCAGCTAGTGATCAAACAGGTGTTCAGCATGTTTGTAGTTCATTTGCATCACCAGGTAAGGAAAAAAGTCCCGCTCCCCATACGATGAGCAGGGGAAACGCTGGACCTCACCAGATAACTAACACACCAAAATCTGGCCAATGGAAAATCATGTACACAAACGCCCACAGTCTGGGAAACAAGATCTCAGACCTGCAGGCAATAATGACAGAGGCTAAACTGGACATAGTAGCTATTAACGAGACATGGTTCACCAGAAGCCACACTTGGGAGACTTCAGTACCCAGTACCCAGCTATGTACTGTTCAGAAGAGACCAAGGTGCAAAGGGGAGGAGGGAGGGGAGTGGTCCTTTATGTCAATGAAAATATCTAAGCTACAGAAATTCAGAATACACATAAGAAGCCAGAAGAACTGTGGGTCACCCTGGTAACAGAAAATGGAACAGCCACAAGAACTGGGGTTGTCTACAGGCCTCCAAATCAGGGGGAGGACATAGACACATTACTATTAGAAGATACACAAAATATGACAGCTAAAGGAGAGTTCCTGATAATGGGAGACTTCAACATGCCAGATACAGATTGGTCAATACTAGCAGGAACATCTACCAGAACTAGACACACAGTGGATTCCCTGCAGGGGGAAGGCCTCAAACAACTGGTACAACAACCCACAAGAGACAGGGTTATCCTAGATCTAGTCCTGACTAACGGGGAAAGGATTGCTGATCTCCAGGTAGAAGGTCAACTGAGGGCCATTGATCATCTCATGGTATGGTTCAATTTGGCCACTAGAACAAAATCATCCCATTCCAAGGCAAAAATATGGGACTTCAGAGGAGCTGACTTTGATAAGATGGCCAATAGAGTTAAGCATGCCCTGTCAAGAAGAAATACAGGGGAGGGAGTACAGGCAAAGTGGGCAAGCATTAAGGATGCAATACTTGAAGCAACATCCCATTGTGTTAGAGAGAAAAGCAAGAGCAAAAGAAGGAGGAAACTACTTTGGTTCTCAAAAACAGTAGCAGAAAAGATCAGAGCCAAAAGGCTGGCCTTCAGGAAATATAACGGAATGCAGAGGGACAAAGATAGGGAGGCATACTAAACTTCCATAAGGGAAGCAGGGAAGGCAGCAAGGCAGGCAAAGGCCCAAACTGAGGCAACACTTGCATGGACAGTAAAAGAAGGGGACAAGACTTTCTATAGATGCATTAGTGAAAGGAGAAAGTCCAGATGGGGTATTGCTAAGATCAAAGGGGATAAGTGGGAGTATGTGGAGGAGGACCAAGGAAAAGCATCTATCCTAAATACATACTTCTGCTCAGTATTTACTGAGGATAAGGTAGGGCAGGGCAGGGACCACAGCTCAGCACCATGGACACGGGGGGGCGTACTAGTCCCTTCACAAAAGAAAGGGTCCTACAAAAGCTCACTAAGCTAAGGGTGGACAAGGCAATGGACCTGATGGTATACATCCCAGGGTATTAAAGGAGCTAAGGGTGGAACTAGCAGAGACATTATCAGAACTGTTTAGTGAGTCTCTGATTACAGGAGAGGTCCCAGAAGACTGGAGAAGGGCTCATGTTATCCTGCTTCACAAGAGTGTTAGCAGGGAGTCAGCAGGTATCTACAGACCAGTCAGTCTTACCTCAGTAGTGGGCAAGATTATGGAGGCATTCCTTAAGGAAAGGATAGTGCAACACCTTGAATCCATAGGAGCACAGGATCCAAGAGAGCATGGGCTTATGACAAGAAGGTCTTGTCAAACTAATCTCATAGATTTCTTTGACTGGGTAACCAGAGAGGTGGACCAAGGGGGTGCAGTTGATGTCACCTGCCTTGACTTCAGCAAAGCTTTTGATACCGTTCCACACAGAGGATTTATTAATAAGCTGGGTAGGCTCAGGGTGGGTCAGAAGTTGGTCAACTGGGTGGCAAACTGGTTGGTGGGCAGAAAACAGAGAATGGTGGTAAATGTTATACAGTCAGAAGAGATGCAAGTCACAAGTGGTGTACCTCAGGGATCTGTCCTGGGGCCAGTCCTCTTCAATATCTTCATCAGTGACGTTGCAGATGGACTTCAGGGTAAGGTTTGTCTATTTGCAGATGACACTAAGATCTGCAACAGAGTAGATGATCCAGATGGGGTGGGCAGAATGAGAAGAGATCTGGATAAACTAGCAAAATGGTCAGATGAGTGTCAACTGCAGTTTAATGCAAAGAAGTGCAAGATCATGCACATAGGGTAGAGAAACCCTGAAGCCACCTATAGGTTGGGAGGGGAGTTGCTGGCAATCACAAGGGAAGAAATAGACTTGGGCATCATCATCACCGATGACCTGAAATCATCCAAGGAGACCAGTAAAGCAGTAGGTAAGGCTAGAGGAATGTTGTGGTGTATTAGTAGGGGTATTGCACATTGTAAGAGGGAGGCAATAATCCCTCTTTACAAGACAGTGGTTAGGCCCCATCTGGAGTACTGCATGCAGTACTGGAGGCTGCAACTGCACAAAGGCATTAACAAAATGGAGGCTGTCCAGAGAAAGGCAACCAAAATGGTGCAGGGAACAGAAAACATATGAGGACAGAATACAGGAGCTCAATATGTATACCCTAGAGCAAAGGAGGGAGAGAGGTGATATGATAGAAACATTCAAACATCTTAAGGGCATTAACAAGGTGAAAAAGTCTAACATGTTTTAATATAAGAAAAACAGCAGGACAAGAGAAGTCCATCTTCTTCCAAGTTGTGTAACTGGGTGTGCTTTGAAACAACTGAGAAGCTGCATGGGATATACTATATTGGACTAGATATCTGCAACAACTCTCTCTCTCTTGCTTACATCTGAGGGAAGTTTTCCTTACGTTTACATTGGTATTGCTTTGTGTTTAATTATTTTAGTTTTTAATTCAGTAAGGGGATTTTCAAAACTGCTTATCTTGTGAGCATCTTCAGAAGGGTTGAAATAACTGCATATTTGATTTTCCTTTGTGGCTAACAAACCACCAGGCTATTTTGGGGCTGGGGAGGTTTACCTGTGTCTGACTTGGATGTCTGGATTTTTCTCTGTTTGATTAGCAGGGTATTTTCTCTGTCAAATTGTTGTGTAGGGCATCTTGCTGACAGGAAGGCACTCATCGCAGCGGTGGGTCAGAGCTTTTAGCTGATTGTTTTGTGAGGGCACAGTTTAGGCCCAACCCTTCCCACCCTCACCCCACCCACCCCTGGAAATAGTTCCTTCATACCTGGGGTTCTGACATCATTTCCTCAAGAGCGCAAGGTGCATATCACTGTCATATCCTCTCTAGCACACTGCACTGACAATATAAGCATACACATTGTATAATATATATATTTCTATATAACAAACCAATCACACATGCACACATACACACACACACACACAAAAACAAACAAACAAAAAAAAGTAGATAAACATGTGGGGAGTAGTGCAATGTAATGGCTGTGGGGGCAGCAGTCTTCCGGGAGTCTTTCTGGAGGCTGAGATGCTGCCCTATTTTCAGACAACTCTCTGCCCTGAGGGAAGAAGTTGCCCGTCTTCAGGCCACACTGGACAGTAGTAAGGGAACCTTCCCCCAGGCCACACTGGACAGTAGGAAGGGAACCTCCCCCATCCAGGGAGCACCAGAGCCACCACCACTACCTCAGAGGTTGCCAAGAAAGCACAGCAGTTGAACCACAGTGGGCTCAGGGAGGGTGAGGATGGTGGAACAGAGGCACACCCAGTCAGTTGTTTCACTCCACAATCCATACACCATTCTGGGGGAGCATAGCTCCCCTATGGATGCACCCACAGAGGAGACAGATGACAGCTGTCACAAGGGAGGCCCACAGGAAGGAGGCAGAGGACACCACAGGGAAAGGAAGCAGCTCCTGGTGGGGGACTCAATTATTAGGGGGATAGAACTGGGGGGAGCAGGGGAAACTGAAGTAAGGTGCCTGCCTGGTGCCATGGCTTGGAGGGACAGTCAGCTGCACGGGAGTCTGAGCTGGACATCATTGTCCACCTAGGGAAAAATGACTTGGCTCATCATGAGATTAGAGCAGTGCAGGAGGACTTTGTAGAGTTGGGGAGGGGCCTAAGACAAGTAGCACACACATTATCCTTCTCAGAGGTGCTGCCTGTCAATGGCATGGGGGAGGTGAGGGTAATTTGCACCATGCAGTTTAATGAATGGTTCAAAAAATGGTGTGGAGCACAGGGGTTTGGCTTCATTGGGGACTGGGGTTCCACCTGGAGGGACACCAGCCTATACTGGCAGGTTGGTCTGCATCTGTCCAGGAAGGGAACAAGTCTTTTGAGCAATCGGTTTAAATGCTTCACTGGCAAGCTTTTAAACTAGTCAAAGGGGAGGCACTGATAAGCAGCAGGAAAATCCCAGCCTCCCTACAAAACAGGGTACTAAATGAAAAAGACCGAGATAGAAAGGTCAGTGGGGATGCTGCAACAGAAGGTAAAGCCATCAAAAATGGAGAGCAATGAGTACCAATGCCCATAGTCTGGGTAACAAGCTTCCTGAATTAGTGGTCTTGATGGAGGAGGAACATCTGGATATCGTGGCAGTCCCAGAAACACGGTACACACAAAACCATGACTGGGACTAAACATACCAGGATACACTATCTACAGGAGGGACAGGGAGGGTAAAGAGGAGGAGGAGTAGCTCTTTACATGAGGGAAGGAATCAAGGGAACAGAACAAAAGGGAAAACAGGGAGGAGAAGAAGCACTGTGGGTCAATTTGAAGACAGGCAATGGCACCACAATCCGCACAGGGGTTGTATACAGACCCCCTTCTCAGGGGGAGGAAATGGACAAGGAAATGATAGAAAGTATACTTAGAATGGCAGAAAAAGGGGAGATATTGCTGATGGGTGATCTGAATATGCCAGATGTTAACTGGAGTGCAGTTGCAGCAGCCACTGTGAAGAGTGGGGTTATTCTAGATGCCCTACAGGGGGCATGCCTTAGACAACTAGTATTGGAGCCCACTCGAGAGGGAGCAATCTTAGACCTGGTTCTCTCAAATGGAGATGGAGAGAGGATCACAGATGTAGAAGTGGGTAGCCATCTGGGAACTAGTGACCATCGAACAGTATGGTTCACAATAAACACAGCAATAGAGTCAAGCCATACAAAGGCAAAAGTACTGGACTTTAGGAGGGCTGACTTTGCCAAAATGGGTGAGTGCCTAAGGAATGCACTAGCAAATGGGCAGGAAGGAGGGGTGGAAGAACAATGGGGAATAATAAAAACTGCCATCACAGAGGAAACGAGCCTTTGTGTGAAGCAAATAAACAAAACAAAATGATGTAAGAAACCACTATGGTTCTCAAAGGAAGTGGCAGTGAAGGTTTAAGAGAAAAAGATAGCATTCAGGAAGTAAAAGGAATCGCATGAAAGAGCAGGACAGAGAACTGTATCAGTTAAAGCAAAAGGAAGCTGGGAAGGCAGTCAGAACAGCAAAGGCCCAAACCAAGGAAAAGATAGCCAACTCAGTTAAGAAGGGGATAAAACCTTTTATAGGTACATCAGGAGCGAAGGAAGACCAAGGGAGGATAGTGAGGCTTAATAAAGGGAGGAGGGTGGGCAGAGGAGACTGTGAAAAGGCAGAGATACTAAACAAATATTTTGCTCAGTATTTACAAATGAAGAGGAGGTACCTAAAACAAACAGTAGAAACACTCTGGATACAGAAGTTGATACCAGCCCATTTACAGAAGAAAGGGTTAGGAAAGAACTCTTAAAACTGAAGGTGGACAAAGCAATGGGGCCTGATGGGATTCATCCCAGAATTCTAAAAGAACTAAGGGTAGAACTAGTGACACCACTGACTACCCTCTTTAACAAATCATGGGAGGATGGAGTGGTACCCGAGGACTGGAGGAGAGCAGATGTGATTCCCTTCACAAAGTGGGAGCAAGGCAGAAGCAGGAAACTACAGACCTGTTAGTTTAACCTCAGTGATAGGGAAAATGATGGAATCACTTCTGAAGGAAAGAATTGTCGAGTATCTAGAGGCCGGAGGAGCACAGGACCCAAGGCAGCATGGATTCACAGCGGGAAGGTCATGCCAGATGAATCTGATAGATTTCTTTGACTGGGTGACCAAAGTAGTAGATCAGGGAGGGGCTGTGGACATGGCCTACCTAGACTTTAGCAAGGCATTTACACAGTCCCACACAAAAGATTAATATACAAGTTAGCCAGCCTGGGAGTGGGTCCCAAGATGACAGCTTGGGTAAAGAATTGGCTGGAGAATAGGACACAGAGAGTAATAGTAAATGGAGTCCACTCTGAAGAAAGGGGGGTTACTAGTGGGGTACCGCAGGGTTCAGTATTAGGACTGGTCCCCTTCAATGTCTTTATAAGCAACATTGCAGAGGTACTGGAAGGAAAAGTATGCCTCTTTGCAGATGACACAAAGATCTGCAACAGACTTGATGCACAAGGTGGGGTGGAAAGGATGAGAAGGGACTTGGCAAGGTTAGAGGAATGGTCAAATGTATGGCAGCTTAGATTCAATGCTAAGAAGTGCAATGTAATGCACCTGGGAAACGAAAATCCAGGAAAGAGTACACAATGGGGGTGAGATACTAACAACAACAAAAATGGAAAGGGACCTGGGGGTAGTCATATCAGATGACCTAAAGTTGGGCAAGCAATGTGAGAGGGCAGCAAGGAGGGCTGGGGGGATACTGGGATGCATATGGAGAGGCATCACCAGTAGAAAACAGGAAGTTATTATGCCTCTGTACAGACAGCTGGTCAGACCCCATCTGGAGTACTGCGTGCAGTTCTGGAGACCCAATCTCCGCCAAGACATAGACAAGATGGAAGCTGTCCAGAGGAGGGCAACTAAAATGGTGCAGGGTCTGCACCGGAAGACATATGAAGAGAGACTAAAGGAGCTTAATATGTATAGCCTTGAGGAAAGGAGGGAGAGGGGGGACATGATAGAAACTTTCAAGTACCTCAAGGGAATCAACAAAGTCCAAGAGGGTAGCATCTTTCAAAAAAAGAGGTGTGCAAGACCAAGGGGCACAATTTGAAGATAGAGGGGGGGGGCGGCTCAGAGGTAACTTAAGGAAGTATTTTTTCACAGAGAGGGTTGTGGATGCATGGAATGGCCTTCTGGAGGAGGTTGTGGAGTCAAAAACAGTGGTGGAATTCAAGCATGCATGGGGCAGTCATAAGGCAATTCTAGGGCATGGGGATAGGAAGAAGTAGGCTGCTGGTTAACTAGGATCTGCAGCTTATCCATTAGGTAGGGAAATGGGCAGACTGGGTGGGCCAAGCAGTCATTATCTGCCGTCAAATTCTATGTTTCTATGTAAGAGGACACAGCATGAGATTAGAGTGAGGCCAATTGGGGGCAATGTGAAGAAGTTCTTTTTCACAGAAAGGGTGGTGGATGCATGAAACAGCCTACCTCAGGAAGTGGTGGATATGAATACAGTGCAGGGCTTCAAACAGGCATGGGATACTCATAAGGGAATATATACCGATGAGTATGAATAGATAGACCATTGACAGAGTACAGGCCTATGGCACATTCATAAGGTAGAAAAAATGGGCAGACTGGATGGGCCCTGCAGTCCTTATCTGCCATCAGCTTCTATGTTTCTATAAGCTTCAGCTTAGTGTGCCTTTCCTGATTAAAAAATGTTGCCCCATCACTCCAAAGGTAACCAGTTTAATGTTTTTATAATCTTCAAAAGAGAGGTAACCCCATGCTGTTATAAAGAGTGTAATGGTGAGTCTGAAGTGGAAGTCTAGTAACAAACCAAATCAAGTTGCATAAGGAGTTGACTCTGGTTAACAACCCATTCCCTGCTAAAGAATAGCAAAACAGCCCATAGTCAATTGAGGAGAAAAGGAAGCTGTTAGCCAGTAGTTTCCTAGTTTCCTTGAACAAAAATGTTCCAATCCTGAAAAAGCATACCGGCCTTACTAACATACTAAAATGCCAGCAGAATAGGCCTAACGGTCTTTCGCGTCTGCTCATTTGCTCAGCCCCCACCCTGGGAGCTGACCTTGCTGCCCCCCTCACCTTCTCTGGCTTCTCCCTTCCCAGTTCCGGATATTCTCACTGCATTGGATTTTGTTTCCAGAACCCTTCCCCTGTACCTGTCCCACCCCCTCTTGTACCCCTCCACCATCTCTGCCTCCACCAGCCCCCTAGGCAGTGCATTCCATGGCTCCACCACCCTCTCAGTTAAGTAACACCTCCTCCATTCTCCTCTGAATCTTCCCCCTCCAGCTTCCACCCATGCCCCCTAGTGGCCCCCTCCTCCTTCCTTTGAAGCACCCTGACTGTTCTTCCCCTATTTACCCCCTTCATGTACCTGAAGACCTCTATCATGTCCCACCGGTCCCTTCTCTCTTCCAATGTGTAGATATTTAGCTCTTCAAGCCTCTTCTCTTAGGTCCTGTCCCCCAAGCCCCAAATCATTTTGGTTGCCCTCCTGTGGACCCTCTCCAGGAATTTAATGTCCCTCTTTAAGTGTGGCCTCCAAAACTGCATGCAGTACTTGAGGTGTGGCCTCACCAAGCAGTTATACAGAGGTAGTATCACTTCCCTCCTTCTGGAGGTGATCCCCTAGTGATGCATCCCAGCATCCTGTTGGCCTTGGCTGCTGCCCTCCTACAAGTCTCCTTCTGCTGGATTATCCTAACTGGCCTAGTAATATAAGGACCAAAGGTTAATAAGCTGTCTGATGTCACTTCCAGATATTTAAATTTGTTGACCACTTTAATAAGATTACCATCGAGTGCTTTGATTTTGCAGTCTAAATTTACCCTCTTATGTTGGCTGGCAAAAAACATAATTTTTTTTATGTTTAGAACCATCCTATTCTGCCCAAACAAGGGTTGAATATTAACAAAATATTTCTAAACCAATGTATTCAGGGTCCCCTGGTCCTTCCCCTTCCTATACAATACCACATCACTGACATACAGTAACAACTCTGAAAAAGCATTAGGTAAATTATTTTTCCAAAAAGGAAGATGAGCAGGTGGCTCAGAATGGAACCCTGCAGTACTCTGCAAATCAATTTTCTTGTTCTCATAAATTCCTTTACTCTGGTCCTGTGTGCTCTGTTGGACAAATCCGCATCAGTACTATTATTAATGTGCAGGGGTTTAACATTGAATAGGCTACTCAACTGTGCCCCTATGTTATATATAGCCATCAAGAATGCAATGCATGGTGCATATATATATATATATATATTTATACAATGGGGGTGAGACATACTCCCGTGAGATAAAACAAGTTATTTTCACTGCAGTGAAATAAATCCTGATGACATCAGCAGAGTTAAAAAAAATGCTGTTTATTACACCCCTGAAACCCATGCTAAACCCGCGCAAAGCCGTGCAAAGTCACGCAAAGCCGTGCAAAGCTGCACAAATTGTACATTTTGCAACAATGAGGCCCCCATTGTATAAATAAGATACATGATGTGCACTCATGTGATATGGGAAATATGTTCAGTCCTTTACAGTGACCTCTGAAAACTCAGTAGTGGCTTCACCACTTGTGAATATTTAGAGGTCACTCTAGAGGAGTGAAAATATTTTCCATATCACACTTGTGCCCATCATGTAACCCTTATTTATATATATATATATATATATATATATATATATATATATATATACACACACACACACATAGAGAGAGAGAGAGAGAGAGAGAGAAAGAGACATCAAGAATACAATGCATGATCGTGCAGAAAAAGTGACAGATGGGGTAACTAGTACTTTTTACTATTCAATCATATACCAAATAGTTACTAATGGTATTTGTCAACTAAAGAATACAAATACAAATCATTATTTTTTAGATGACAATTTTTTCATAAATGTATTTCATTCACTTTCTTTTGGTTTTTTTATACATTTTAAAAACTTTTGAGGTAGGCACAGTTTTATTGCACTTGTGTTCTGTAAAACACATGAAACAATCTGGTAACACAGTTAGCAGCATATAACAAATAGCACCTTGTGACTAACTGTGCAAAAACAGCATAATGTTGCACTAGAAATCAGGCTAATAATAAAATCTATGAGAACAAATTTCTCTGAATAATAGAGTTTTAATAGGCACAGAAGCTGAATTAATTAAATTATTTTTCATTCATAGCCAGTTGCCTTTCAAGTGATTTTTGAGCTGACTGTCTCTTTCTATGATGATTAGCAGCATAGGTCATGATGCTCCCCTTGGTAAAAGCTTTAAAGGACACCCATAAATCAGCCTTTGAAGTGTCTGACGTATCATTTGAATAAAAAAATTAGAGGCTTCTTGTCATAACTATACAACAAAATCTCTGTCTCATAATAGAAGAGGTTCTTGCTATGATGTCATGGATTTAGGAGTGTTAGGGTTCCACAATACCATAAGCAATATTGGGGTATGATATGATAAGTACTCTGGTTCTATATGAGAGTCTAATACCATTGTGGTAGCTAACAGAGAGGTCAGCCAAAAATCAATATGGTTAGGGGTTGAATGAGTAATTAAAAAATAAGAATAATTTAAATCATGTGGGTGCTGTAAGAGCCATATATATTGATGGGACAATTCTGACGGCATGTCCTGAAGGGCAGTTAAATATCTGACATGCAGTTTGGGGTGGCCTGTACTCATATCCATGTAGGCATCCAAAGTTAAATTGGAATCACCACTTAGAAACATCAAAATCTCAGGGAAAATTGTGACATAAGGGTATGGTGAAAAGTATCAAATGTTGTGGGTTCATCTTGGTTCAGCCCACACACATTAACAAGAATCAATGGACTTTCAGGGGTATTAAACTTTGCAAAGCCTCATCTGTCAGCTGCATCAGAAACTGAAGTTACTATGGACTAAGGCAATGATTTATATAGCAATACTGAACCCCTAGTTTTGGACATGAGGGCACTACAGTGTACTTTAATTCTCACCCAGTCTTTACATAATGTTGACATGTCAGCATCTTGCAACTTAGTTTCTTGTAATAAAGCAACTTTAACCTTCAGGAATTTAAGGTGGGACAAAATACTTTTCCTCTTGATAGGAGAGTTCATTGCCCTAACATTCCATGAAATAAAAGAAAGCAAGGCCATCACACAATTAAGTTATAATACTGGTTCCTATTACTAAACTAATGACTAACCAATAACAAATCTAATTTAAAACTTAAGCTAATATAATATCCTGCCCATCTCAGATATTCCCTTACATACATTTTTCAATACAGAATAATAAGAAATAATAGTTCAAACACATTAGATAACTATAAGGTAAAAACATAAATTTGTAAATTGTGAAACTCATCCACAATAGGTTTTATGACAGACTAGACCCTATGGACAGCTATCAAAATGAAACACCTATATATAGATCTAGTTTGTAGGGGGCTTTTAAAAGACAATACAGATATGAGGACAATATGTCTAGACAGTCAACAACAAATACTGTGTGTTCAAAGCATTCTCTTATAACAGAAGAATGCCACAAAGAAATATCAAATTGTAATAACAGAAAATGAGGTTCTATAATCTGTTCCAAAGAAAAAAATATATAGTTGATAGGTGCAACATCTCATACCAAATAAGGCTCAGTGATATCTGCATAAGTAGATAACTAATAAAATTAAGAGAAAATAAAATACAAACGTTAAAGCACTGAGAGTGGCAACAGACCTTTTCCACATAATCTAAGGATTAAGAGTAGATACTACTATCACTCCAAACAAACAAACAAACAAACAAACAAACAAAAAAAACCCAAACAAACAAACAAAAAAACCCCCAAACAAACAAAAAAAAAGACAAAGAAAAAGGAATTACAGTGGAGGTTATGTATTGATCTCGAATTATAATAACATTTTAATAGGTTACACAACTAATAATTACATTTTTGAAAGCTGACCTTACATGCTTGTTATCCACTAAAGAGGATTAAATTTAATCAACCACTCCTGTATCATAGCAGTCCAAACTAATAATAACATTCTCAACCATTGTAACATTAATGTAAAAAACAATGAAATCTAACTGTGCCATGAAGTTCCAGATCATCTTAACAAAGAATCTAAAACCTATTCAAAATTATAATAGCGCTGCAATGAAACAGACTTACATTGCAATTTAAGTAATATTCAGTTATATTAAGACTGTAAATTTAGGATCGGCTCAATATATGGAAGTCAACGTAATAAAAGCAAAAAAGACCCAACAAATGATATTAATAATCTCCTTATCCCTGTGTAAACATAAAACCGATAGACTAACCTGCCCTTTTGTTCCTCTCAATCAAACATTCTGGCAATGACACAAATGACTGACATGATACAGAGTTAAAATAATTCAAATTAATAGAAGCACTAATAAAATAAAGGAGCATTTGAGTAAAGAAAATAAAATTAAAGACTGTGAAAAATGTAATTGTAGACTAGGCAGGAAAAAGGCTAAATTGTTGTCAGGCAAATGCCTACAGATGCCATTTTATAATACGTTTACTATAAATAATGGAGGGCTGGGTAGTTCAGTCAAGGGGGATGCAAAAGACCATACAATGAGTAATTGTAAACCCCAAAGAAAAGCTGCAGTGTACTACAAAGATACATGGTATCACAGAGCCAAAGTCATGAGGAAAAGAGGACCATGCCCACAGATAAGAGCCAAAGCTACAAAAGTGGCTCCAGTATGCAGTACCTCCTAGATTACCATCCCCATCATCTCCCACTATAATACTTCACAGTGCTGAATACCCAAATCAAAGAAGAAATTACATGGTCACCAGAACTGCTCTGAGTGAACAGTTCCACAATGAAGAGAGAAACAAATCACTGCATAAAGTGTATTCCCCACAGAATGAGGACATGTGGAAAGGTATAAGTCCATCTTCCTGGCCAACAACACCCAATCCATAGAGCCCCAAAATGCAATCCAGTAACATCAAATATCATATATTAAACCATACTCAGCTTGGAGAGGCAGACCAACAACAACAACAAAAAAAGAAAACACATGATATTAGTAAGCTAACCATTGACCCTTCTGTCCCTCTTGATCGGTTAGTTTGGCTCTCAGACAATTAACTTAAAACAAACTTTTCCAAACAACTGACTAAAGTGATATAATCATGTCGCTATATGCATACATTATAAGAGAGTGCAGGGAGATGCAATTGAGAGGGTTACATACAATTAACAGGTTAATATGTAAGCAATAATACCCAACAGGGTGGGCATTATTGGGAAATACCGGACTGCCCAGGGGTGTAATGAGGCCCGATGCCGCAGGCGAAGGGCCTTATAGCCTCTGGAAGGTCTGGTATTTCCCAATAATGCCCACCCTGGAGGGTATTATTGCACTTAGAAAATGGCTCACATGTAGTATTTTTAATAAAATAGAATTATAATTAAGAACATGTCTCATACATTTTAAAAATAGAATAAAACTATTTTTTTTTGTTGCGAAGTACTTCCTGTGTTGTGCCGCACAGTCCAGTAGAGGGTGTTGCTGATTAGTGGAGCTTGTTTGGCTGATGTTCATTTGTGCCCCACAGTTTGATGGGAGTTGTAGTTTTACGCTCCGAGATGACAGTAGTGTGTGACACTGCAAGAATCAGGTGAGGTTTAAAAAAAAAGAATCAGAAGACTGTGGCAAGTGAAGTGGCAACTATTTAAGCTGGCAGGTAACTCTTTTCTGCTGGAGTTTGAAGCACAGTGAGCAAGGCAGGAGCGGGAGTTTTATGAACAGTGCCTGTTAGATGGAGTTGGGCAGCTGGGTTGGAGCATTTGTGAGTGCGGGGATCGGAGGTCTGGACAGGAGCATTTTGAATAGCTCCGTTGGGTGCAGTTTTCTGGCTCAGGGAGAAGAAGATGGGTTGTTTTCTTGTTGTGTATATTTTTTTTTTCTTCAGCTTTAGATTTCTTTGTGTGGGGAGTGCTGGTTCGAGGACTCAAGGGTTGGGCCCTCCTGCTCGGTCTGTGTCACTTAGCAAGGGAAAAAATATGGTGGCAAAAGATTTTTTAAACTCAAACTGGCAGTAGCTGGCACTTGTTGTTCAGGGGGCATCTATCAAAAAATAATTGCCCAGCTCTGGAAGCCTGCCAGCCAATCAGGTCACAAGAATGTTCTTTGCCATTTTCTAAGTTATTTTTAAACACTTAAGCAGAAAGTTACTGATTTCTAAAGCAAATGGATATCACATAGCCATGCTAAACATAGGAAGGTTACAGTTTTATTTATGACTAAAGGGCTAGGATTATAAGAACTACCCCAATTACTAAACAATTACCTATGCTCTTTCCCTTTCCAGTATTCATTACCCCATTTTAAGTTGGCAAATATCAAAGCTGGAACAACAAGTACAGTGTACTTGCTAGTTCTGTCCGGAGATAACCTCTAAAAACTGAAGAGGAAGCTAATTACTAGTTATTTGTAGTCTTCTTAAGATTTATTTATTTATTTAAAAGTTTCACCAGGAAGGCACCCTGAGCAGGATTGCTTGTTTTCAGATGTGTCCTGGGGGGGAAGAGCGAAGGGAGTAAACAGTTCACATACATTAGCAATAGATACAGCATTAGAATAGTAATAATGCAAAGAATACACTGATTTACAGTCTACAGTAAGCATACCGTCTCAATATGGGACAGCACAAAAATCCATTGGATGCATAAGTCAAAATGGTGACAAGGCCCCTAAGGTCGGCAGGCCACCAACTGCTAGCAATCCCTAAACCCCACCTAGCAGTTGGTTAGAGAGCATTCTCCTTTTTGGGCCCCTCTCTCTGGAATTCCCTCCCACCTGCAGGCCTAAATATGCCCTTCATTATATGAATTCAAGCACTCTCTTAAATCCCACGTATTCACCTACCAGTGCTGTACCTGTACTTGGGGTCCCCCTCCTAGAGCCCTTTTTGTTCACCATGACCCCTCTTCCTCCCTTCTATATGTGATTACTCACTTCACCTACCTTCCTTAATGTCATTTTTGAACTCTTGCACCTTTCACTAACCTACGTTTCTCTTTACGTCACTCCTACAGTACCTGCATTCATTGACTGTGTCTGGTACCCATACTCTTTAAGTCCTTGGCCTATATTTATTCCTGTGCTACTTATTTTCTCCTTTAGCTTGTTTCTGAGTGTCCCATAATTTGTTCTATGGTGCATTTATTTCACCACACATTTGCAACTACTGCTTATGTATCCTGTATATAGTCCTCTACTGTTGATTCCACTCTAGGTTATTTTCGGAGTGATTTGTAACTTATACTATTTATTTCTATTTTTTTTTTGTAAATAATGACTCATGCCTTTATACATTCCTGCACTACTTTTTTCATTTTATTTTGTACCTCCCATTGTACCTTCCCCCAGGCCATCCCTGAAAAAGGGACAGACTGCCTCAGTGGGCTTACCCAGTTACCAAAATTTAAATAAATAAATAAAATAAATGTAGTGGATGATCAGCCAAGCTAAAAATAGCAACAAAATACAGGCTTAATGACAGTAATGGAGAAAATATTGAGTGGCTGGGTCCCAGTAACATGGAGGCTAGAATAGAGGCCAGAACAGAGCTCAGCATGGTGTGGGAGGGAGTAGACTTAGAGTGTAGGAGAGAGTATGGAGAGGTATGAAGGTTGCCATACTGCAAGGAGGATTGGACTTGTACTTAGAGGTAGGTGAGTTGGGGCAGGCACATGATGGGTAGAACAGGACTGATCCACTGTGTAGTGAGAATTAGACTATGAGAGTAGCAGAATGTATGGAGAGGTACAAAAGGTTAGCCTGAGAGGTGGATTGGACCTGGGCTCAGTGGTAGGAGAGAATTAGGGGCAGACACAGACTGGGGAGGTGTAGTGATGTAGTAGAGAGAAAAGGGTTGCAGGGGTGGGTGGGTGCACCTTGGATGGAGGGGGGAGGGCATTCCACAGTTTAGGGCATCAATATGAGAAGGTTGACTGACCAGTTGTGGTAGACCTATGGGGCAGAGTCAGAGATTTCTGACCAGTGTTGCCAAGGCAGTGGGAGGGATGGTGGGGGTAGAGAGAGAGTAGAGGGTGAGGTAGAAGGGTAGTGACCCAAACCAGAATTTGGCTACAAAGCTAGTGGAGTGGGTGTGGCATCTGGATTCAATGAATGGGAGAGAGTGGGCTTTGTAGAGATTACAGCGATGGATCCGTGGAGGGCAGGATAGAGTGAATTGACAAAAGGAGTGAAAGAGGGTGTCCAGTCTGGCAATGGTGGGCTTGGAAGCAGCACTATAGAATATAAGGAATACAAAATCACACATGCATATGCAAATCACCACAGAATATTATGCTGGTTCAACTTTAAGCAAAAATGCATGGTGCCAAAAGGCCTTTCACACAGTCTGCAAAGGGTGCCAACAGAAGACATAGACACGTGTTTCATCCTACCAGGACTCATCAGTATGCCTCGTCTGTCTGACACCCCAGTGGAATGAACCAGCTACCCTAAGATGGTCTATCTGGGTTATGTTGTGGTGAACAGAGTTTGCACACAGAGGTTCTTTGTCTTTTACATTGTTTTTTGTTTTAATTGGGTTCACCACAACATAGCCCAGATAGACCCTCTTAGGGTAGCTGGTTCATTCCACTGGGGTGTCAAACAGACGAGGCATACTGATGAGTCCTGGTAGGACAAAACAAGTATCTATGTCTTCTGTTGGCACCCTTTGCAAATTGTGTGAGAGGTCTTTTGGCACCATGCATTTCTGTTTAAAGTTGAACCAGCATAATATTCTGTGGTGATTTGCATATGCAGCCCATGATGTTTTGCATTGTGGGGGCATGTGTGATTTTGTTTTTCTTTGAAACTTGGCTTACCGGCCAAATGCCGTTTGGGATAACCATTGCCTCAGTGCTTGTGCACAGAGGTTCTTTGTCTTTTACATTGTTTTTTGTTTTAATTGGGTTCACCACAACATAACCCAGATAGACCATCTTAGGGTAGCTGGTTCATTCAACTGGGGTGTCAAACAGACAAGGCATACTGATGAGTCCTGGTAGGATGAAACACGTGTCTATGTCTTCTGTTGGCACCCTTTGCAAACTGTGTGAGAGGCCTTTTGGCACCATGCATTTCTGCTTAAAGTTGAACCAGCATAATATTCTGTGGTGATTTGCATATGCAGCCCATGATGCTTTGCATTGTGGGGGCATGTGTGATTTTGTATTTCTTTGAAACTTGGCTTCCAGGCCAAATGCTCTTTGGGGTAACCATTGCCTCAGTGCTTGCGCACAGAGGTTCTTTGTCTTTTACTATAGAATGTATCAGCATAATCAAAAGTGGGGAGGATCATTTTCTATACAACTCTGCAGTGAGCTGGTAGTAGAATGCAATCGTGGTTTCTGTATGAAGCACCAAGCCTGGGATACAGTTTCTTTCGCAATGTGTTCACATGAACAGAAAAGCCAGACCCCAAGGTAACTAAAGGAGGTGACATTCTCTAATGTCGTCCCATCCAGGGTGTGGAAGATAGTGTAGGGGGGTGGGGTCAAGAGAGTCTCTGCCTAGTGCCGAAGGTCATGAAGACAGTCTTTTTGGTGTTTAGGAACAGCTGGTTGGAGTGGAACCAATGCTGAATCTTTTTGAAATTCTGCTGACACATCTGATCTGGAAGCATCAGAGATGTAAAGGACAGTGTCATCTGCACACATGTGTATGTCTGTTGTAGATGCTGTAGAGCAGACAGCAGTTTATTTAAGAAGATTGAAAATAGGATTGGGCTGAGTACTGAGCCCTGTGGCACTCCAGTATTGATGTGGAGGGGAAGGAAGAGGGAGGTACCAACCTTGACTGATTGTGACCTACCTTCTAGAAAGGAGTGGAATCAGGCAGTGGCTAAAGTGGATAATCTGGTGGCTTTTAGTTTGTGTAGGAGGAAGTAGTGCAATACTGTGTCAAAGGCCTCAGCCAGATCAACAAATACTGTATTGCGGAAGTGATCTGTCCCAGATCCATAGTGGTGAATACGAAGTCAGTGAGACGAAAGAAAGAGGTAGTGGTAGACTGGGGCTTATGGAAGTCAGACTGGAAAGGGATGAAAAAGGAGGAGGCCTCAAGACGGGGGTGGGAGGGGAAAGCCCAATGTGCCCTGTAGTTTAGCTAGGATGGGAGCAGGAAGATTGGAATAATTACCAGGGTTGGTGGGGTCACCACCTTTAGGGAGAGGGCTGACTGTTGAGAGTTTCAGACTGAAGGGACAGAGGCAAGAAAGAGTGATAGGTTTAAGAGTACAGCAAGAGGAGGAGATAGCGAGGACAAGAGATAAGGAGTTTGGAATCAAACCCATTGGGGCTATTGCCTTGCAAGAGTTTAAGACTAAGAGGGCCTTGAGGCTTCAGATTCGGAGATGGGTGAGAAGGAGAAGGGGAACTACATTGAGGTTTATGGGGGACAAGGGGGATGGTGGTGAAGAGGGGGAATGAGGAAAGGAATGATGATACGCAGGAGGTGAAAAATGTGTTGAAAGTTGCAACCACATTGAGGGGGTCAGTCAGGGTGGAATTACCTTCCTTGAGGAGTTACATAAGGGGTTGAGTAGGCAGTATGAAGAGGGATTGATCAACTTTTCAAAATATGGAACAGTGGCTTATGTTGGCATAATATGGAACGGTGGCTTATGTTGGCATAAGTATTCAGCTTTGGTGTAGCTGGTAGCTCTGGTGAAAACATTCCTAAGGTATTAGTATCTGGATAGCTCTGTGTAGGAACCAGAAGCCTGATGGTTTTTCCAGGCTTGGTCATGAGCACACATGGAGGTTAGCATTTTGGCATTGGCCCAGGGGAGGTGTGAGCCTCTTACCCTTGTGTATTTGAGAGGGGTACTCTTGTTCCAAATGCCCAAGAATTTGGAACAGAAGCACTGTATCTGAAGGCATCATCTGTTGAGGATGTAGTGGAGCTAGGTGACCAGCCTGTATCAGCTAGTTCAGCTGGGGGGGGGGGCAGATTTCATGACTGAAAAGAGCATAGTAAAAACAGTTTGGAGGAAGCTTTAGTTTGGTGGACCTTGTGGATGCAGTAAATCATATGGTCATCATTCAGGGTGTCTGGGAGGATGCCAGATTCAATTATATGATGAGGGTGTGAGGCGAGGGCACAGTCTAAGAGGGTGTGATTGTGGGTTTTGAGGTTGAGACGAGAAGGCTCAGTGATTAGTTGGGTGTGATTGAGGGATTTAACTTCAGAACATGTTTTGCCATACATTGGTGAGAGCCAGTCAAGGTTAAAATCAGCTAGGATGTAGAGCTCACCAGAGGAGGCATGTGTAGTTATGGAGGTGATGAGTTCTGAGATTGATGTTGAGGGGAGACCAGGGTGGCAGTATCCATCAGCTATAAAAAAAAATGGTTAGAGTGTATGGAAAAGAAAGTTTTACAAGGATAAGCTCAGAGGTAGAGGGGGAGGAGATTGAGAGTACAGAGGAAAACTAGAAGTTGGAAGAGAGATATATGGCTATACCCCCACCCTTACTGGGCCTATCTTGATGAATAAGGGAGTAGCCGGGTAAGAGGAGACTGTTATCTGATATTTTAGGGGAAAGTCAGGTTTCTGAGAGAACCAGAACTCTGGCTGGAGGTCTAGCATGAGGGGCTGAAGAAGGATTCATTAAGGGATCAGCATTCTTATACTAAGCTGTGTGATTTTCAGGCCCTTGGGAAGATGGGTGGGGGAGGATGGGAGGGCTGGTCCTGAGTTAAGTTCAATGTCACCAGCAGTGAAAAGTAGTAATGTAATGAGGAGTCTGATAAGGTTGTATGCCTTCTTTGTGGGCTTTCAGCAGTGGGGGGTAGAAAGGGGCATGGGGGCATGTAAGGGGAGTTTGGGGATTGGTAGGGTAGTTAGGAAGCTAGTGGATTGGACACCTGTTGCTTTTGGTGGCCATGGGCAGTGGGGCAGTGATGTGAGAGAGGGGAGTGAGGTGAGAATGGGAGAAAGAGTTCAGTAAGGGATGAGGGAGGATGGGATAGAGGGGTATAAGGATGGGGGGAGGGAAACCAAAGTAATTAGGAGAGGGAGGAGGTATATGGTAATGCAGAGCATTGCATAGATGAGTAGTGCCAGATGGGTAATTTAAGATAACCTTGAGTGAAGGAGCCCAACAATGAGGGGATTTATGGACTGGCAAGACAAGGTAGGAAGTAAAACCGTTAGGGGGTACTTGTACTTAGATGGGGGGATGGGGTGATTAGAAAAATTATAGTGAATCTAGTGGGAGAAAGAAGGACTGAGACTGGCTCTGCTAGAATAATCAAGAAAAAGACAAGACAAGACAAGGCAGGATGTACATTAGTATGGGGTAGTTATTATAGTGTGAGCATCACTTGGGGCTGGGGTGTATGAGCTAAAATGCACTGTGGAATTTATGAAGACGAACCTGGTGCTGTATCTAGTTGCATCTAGTAGCTTTGCCTTAGGTCAAATTATTTATTCAAAAGGTGCAGGGTGAGCTGGACGAATGGCATTGAAGGATTTAGTATGGGGTAGGAGAGAGTGAGGTAGCAGCAATAATGGGGATTGGATATAGGGATTGGAGATAGGGATGAGTGAGGAACAGTGCAGCTGTTATCCCAACAGAAAGCAATAAAACTGAATAAATAAATAGCAGTTGCATCCCTAACAAAACAAAACAAAAAAAATACCATGAACAGCCAAAGTTGGGGCCATTTGTAATGTAAATTCAGGATTCATTAGATATTAGACAATGGTTGTTGATTCAACTCAAGATAGAGCTTTTCCTGGGACAAGGACCAATCCATAAAATCTATAGTTCTTTGCACCAAATGGAGAGGGCAAACCTGTTTCTAATGGGCAAAGATGTAGCAAAAACTGGGCTCTTAGGTGAGAAAGGGAAAGGGGGATATGTTTAACCACAAAAGGCACACTAAGTTGATTGTTTCCAAGTGCAACCTGGGAGCACAAGAACTTAAGTGACTTGCCCAGGGTCACACAGTATGCAAGTGGAGGCTGATGAGATTCAAACCCAGGTCTCCAGGTTTACAACTGTATCCTTAACCACTAAACGGTGCTGCCTCCTGGTGGAGGGGGGCTCGGGAACAGCAAAATAATCTTTATTACTTGAAAACTCTTATGTGGTTTTATTTTTCTTAATTTCAGTTTTTTGTCTCTTACTCCCCTTGTTTCTTCATGTTTGAATCTACTGAAGGCCATCATCATTCCCAGGGGACAGGTGCTCCTGAGATTCATGATTGTTAGGTGCTGAATTGTCCATGTCGGCTGATGGTGCTTCACCTTCTGAAGTGGCCTGTGAGTGCCCATTGATACCATGATCTTGCCAGTGCTGCTGGATGAAATCTTTCACAGCATTTGTACTAAACTGATAAGTAGCCCCAGTTACAGCAAACTTTAGCTACGCTGGGTAATGAACAGCAGCTCTTATTCCTAACTGTTGTAGCTTCTTTTTAATGTTTCAGTAAGCCCTCCATTGAGCTTCATGATCAGCAGAAAAATCCTGAAATAGGGCAATAGAGTGAACTTCCCATTTTAAATGGGACTCTTTCTCTGGGCAATTTTAGATACTTTCCTTTACTTGATTCTCAAGAAATTTAATTAATATTGGTCTCGGTCATTCACCAGATTTAGCCAGAGGTAATAAAGTTCAGTGCATTCTTTCTATCTCTATAGGGGAGCTTATTAGCGCATTCAGAAAAGTTGGCAGGAGGTTCTGAATAAATGTCCATTCCCTCTGCTCCTCCAACAGACCCATAAGGCTTAAGTTATTTCTCTTAGATCTATTTTCTAAATTTTCCACATTTGAAAGCAAGAATTTCAAGGCTCTGTTTTGTTAATGCAGCTAACTACTGGTATTTTCCTTCTGATATTCCATGAGCTGTAACTTGCACTCAGTAATGCCTACCCTCTGGCCTAACTTGGAAAGGTCTTCATAATTTTAAGCTGCAGCTTGTTTTATTTCTGCTGTGTCCTGTAGATCTGCTGTAGCATGGTTATGATACTGATCATGTCTGTGATACATGTTTGAACTGAAGTCATTTTTATGTTTGCTTGCGCGCATGCGCAAGAAACATTATGTGGCAGGTTAGGAGAGAAGCGGGTTGTGGAGGTGAGACACTGTGGTGGCCAATGTTGCCACTGCATTTGAGGGCTTAGCCCCCCTCTTTATTCAATGCAGTGGCACACTGCTGCTGACACTAGTTCAGCAAACGTGCCACCAACCTGAAAGAAATTGGCCACTGCAATGAGGGAGCACCCCGTCATTGCAGGGCATTCCTGAAAGAAACTGGCTGCTGCAATGAGGGAGTGCCCTGTCATCGCAGAGCGTGCCTTGCCTACCGAGACATTTCTGTTCACTCCACTCCCTCTGTTGTCCACTGTGGGAGCAGGAGTGCAAGTTAACCCTCCTGCTTCCTCCCACTGCATGCTGTCCACCCTTCTCCCTCTGTTCCCCATCCAGGCACCTGTCCTGCACTGTAAGTAAACCCTCCCACTCCTTCCCACTGCGTGCTGTCCATCCCGCTCCCGCCATTCCCAGTCCCAGCAAATGAGAGCAAGTAAACTCTCCAGCTCCCTCCCACTGCATGCTGTCCTCCCTGTTCCCTCCATTCCCTGTCCCAGCAATGGAGAGCAAGTAAACCCTCCTGCTCCCTCCCACTGCATGCTGTCTGCCCCACTCCCTCCATTCCCCATCCTGTCAACCACCCTCCAATTGCACCAATTTAGCCAATGCAGTCCAGCTTTCTGACAGTGGTCCCGGATCCTGATAAGATCTTAATGTGTACTGAATTTAAATATTTCTTGATGGCTGCCACAGAAATACCTTACAATTTGTGTACTGTTCCTCTAAATCTTCTCTGCAATGAGTGCACGGTTCTGGGGGGGGGGGAGGTGCCGCAAGTGGGTCCGAGAAAGCATCCATCCATCCCCATGGTAACCACCATGGCTTGCCTATGACCCACAGAAGCAGCTGATGCAGCCTGGAATTATTCCCTGACACCCTTCTGACCTTGCCGGGTTTTCTGTCAGTCATTTGCATGTCTGTCGGTGTCACCTCACACACATGAGCGGCACCAACTAGCAAATGTCATTGTGTGTCAGTGTGCAGTGTTGAGTCATGTCCGGGACAGCCAATGACCACATCTCGATCTCATGGGGAGTGCTGCAAATCTGTGAAGTCACACTAGGGTTCAGCTGCAAGCCTGGCTGTGGTAGCTTAAAAGCTGGTGAGTAAAAAAGCTTCTGACTTCTATGATGGCTGTTCTGACAAATTTAAAAATTTAGAAGTCCCAATCAGTAAGATAAACACCCACAGAAATAACTCAACTCACTGCATCAAAGAATATCCTCACACTATAGTCTTCCCAAATAATTTACAATGTATTGTGCAAAAAACAGAAAAAGGCAGGTAGCCCGTGTAGCCCAGTGAGGGTACCGCTGATGACCTGGTCAGTGGTAGTCTCCCTGGGCTGCACCGGTTACCTGCCTTGTTCTGTCTTTTACACAGTAATTATAAATTTTATTTAAAGACTAAAGTCTGAGGATGTTCTTTTATGCAGTGTGCTGAGTCCTTTCTGCACTTGTTATAAAAAAGTTACTTGTTGTCTCAAGTGTGTGTAGCAGGTTCGAACTCTGTAACAAAACCATGGGATTGCCATAACACAAGTTTGTTGCTTGTATTCAAGTCTCCTATCATGGCTGGCAACTGCAGTGAGATTTCCAACTCTCTTTCCGTCATGGTTTCCAGTGTGCATATGTTAAGGGATAAGTCTCGCATTTGCAGCATTGTGCATTTCTCTCTCTTGGGGGGGCAGTTGATCTCATCTCATATTATCCATCTACCTCTGATAGATAGGTCCGGATCATGTATCTTTTTTTTATTTACACTTTTATGCTACACACTTTGTCCCAGGTGGCTATTCTCTGACTGATCCCCCCCATGTACCTATTTTCATCTCTCAAATGTTGAAGGGTCTGCAAGTAAACCCTCCCGCTCCCTCCCACTGCATGCTGTCCACCCCACTCCCTCTGTTCCCAGTCCCTGCACATAACTAGACCCTCCCGCTCCCTCCCACTATATGCTGTCCACCTTGCTCCCTCTGTTCCTAGTCTCAGCATGTAAGTAGACCCTCCTGCTCACTCCCACTGGATGCTGTCCACCTTGCTCCCTCCATTCCCATTCCTGGAAGATAATTAGATCCCCCCACTCCCTCCCACTGCATGCTGTCCACCCTGCTCCCTCCGTTCCCCTTCTCAGCAACCAGATTAGAGAGAGGGAGGTGCCAAGACTGCCAGCTTTGCACTAATCAACAACCTATAACCACAGGCCAGCCTGCACCGCCAGTCTGAGCCATCAAGTGTGGCTGTGAGTGTCAGGCCATCCCAAGGATTGTGTGTGACAGTTGAGCAACAGAAGCCAGTTTGTTTTGTTTTTCCTGTTTAAATGGAGACAGGAGCATTTCCTTGACACTGAACATGCAGTCTCTGTGACAGCTGTGATGTGTCAGCTGATTTTGTCGCCTCTGAGTCTCACCCCCCACCATAGCAATAGTCAGAAATAAACAGTGACAGAAAGAGAGGATGCTTACTTTGTTCATGTTTTGTATGGAGTTTGTTTAATATATTTTTTTAACAGCACTAGAAAGGTCAGCAGCAGTATCGGGAGTGATCGTGCCCCTTATCGGCTGTCGTTCGACCCCCAACCCTGCTCCACTTTAGAGTTTATTTATTTGTGTGTGTGTTGTTGTCTTCTGCATTTTTACACTTTTTGCTTTTCTGCCTGCATTCAAAACAGGATAGATTTATTCGTAAGACTTACTGACTACGGGATGGAGATGACAGTTACAGAGTTGCTGCTGGTTGTCCAGTGAACTTGGAGATCGTGGTCAGCACTGCGGTAACGTTTCATGAGGTGATTCATTTTCATATAGTCTATTTTTATGGAAAGGGGACTAGTGACATTTTTTCTAATTTGGACCTGACAGCTTAGCGAGCCAACCTTTGAGGACCAACTTTTGATTTTGTGGTCGGCGTCGCAAATAGCTGTTGGGTTGTGGAATGGAGATTGGTGCCCGTTTCAGAGAAATTAAAGGTAACTGCTCATTGATATTTTGCTGTTGTTGGGTCATTTTGGGACTCTTAGTGCCAGTTGGCATCATTATCAGCTGATAAGGACATGGCTGAGGAGTCCTTTCAGCCAATCAGATATAAGGATTTGCTTTGCCCATTTTATGAATAGCAATAACAAAGCACTTAATAAATCCAGAAAGGCGAGTGGATGTTAAAGTTCAGGGGCTAAGGCAGAAAGGGAGAGACATGGGAAAAGCAGAGAAAAGAGAAAAATGGAGAAGACTGTTGGGGTATGGATTGTGACAGGGTACTGGAGATATTAACAACATGAGGGGGATGGTGGTGGATGTAAAGGTGATTGAACATTTTTTTTTAGTGCACCAGGTTTCTTGCCTCTTTGACATCATTGAGGTCTGAGTTTCAGGTGGTTGGGTCAATAACTGAGAAGGCTCTATCACTGATTGCTTTGTGTGCCCATGGGATTTGAAATACATCTCTGACCTATGGCCTCATCTGGTAGCCACTGTTACCTTGCTTAGATGTTTGGTTAGGTTGTTAGGGTATGGGCATTGTACACACTTGTAGACTGACTAGCACCATTGGTGTTCCAATCCTTTGTCTGATGGAAGTATATCAAGTAGAATGTACTGAACAGTGCACTGTACAGTGGTGGGTTTGCCTGTCACAAACAAGCGTGCTTACACATACAGAAGGTTGTTAAAGGCAACTGAGTTTGTAGGCAGGGCTATTTGATGACCATTTTGCACACCTCACTTGCCTATTCAAGGATGACAAGATAGTATCCATTAGTACAGTTGCAGCAATTGACACAACATGGTATTTCCAGAAATGTCTTTGAAATCTTGAGAAATTTCATGCCTACCAGCAGTACCACGGTAGGCTCACCAGAGACAATCTGTTTAGAAATATCTCAAAACATCCAGAAACATTGGGACAACATGATGGCTACAACTGTATTAGGCATGTGGTTTTGAGGCTATGACAGCTTTCAAATGTGATTTGTGATTCATAATTCCTAAATGTTTGATGAGCTCCTCACCATCTAGATGTGATCACTATACAATGCTGGTGATCCAGCCATGGGCTTTGGTATTTAAAAAAAACTGAAGATTTCCAAGGGGGAATCCAGCAAGGATTGAGGTTTGGAGAGTTCTGAGTTTCTGTAATTTACTAGTGAAGTACATAATTTTTATGTTTACTTTCACGCATGTGCAAGAAACTTATTGGGGCAGCTTGCTGCAGCAGGGAGTTGTGGAGGCATGGCAGTGTTGCTGCCAATGCCAGCAGCCCATTTTGGGGCTGGTCTGTGTAGCACCAATAGAGAATCATGCTGTCCATGACAGCAGTAGTGTAGCTTGCCACCAACTTGAAAGAAACTCACCGCTGCAATCAGGGAGTACCCCGTCATTAACAATCAGCTGTTTTATGGGACGGTCCCTGACTGCAGCAGCAAACTAGAGCTGCATTCTCTGGTGTCCTGTTTCAAACAAGCATGGTGGCAGCTTCTCTGTTGGCCTCTCACAGTCCCCATGGAAGCCAATGGACAGTGGCTGCATCCCACAGTCCCCATTAAAGCTAACAGGGGTGCCCAATCCCCCTGACAGTATGCCCCCTCCCCAGTTCATATGCAGACAGGGTAGCCCAATCCCCATCAGCATGATACCCCCAATCTGTTGTGTACTGAGGGGGTGCCCGATCCCCCTCGGCTCATGCTCCTGCCTCAACACTCTGTCGATGGGGGTGCCAAATCCCTGCTGGCTACAGCCCATCCCCCAATTAACACTGAGATGCCACACCGGGAGCCCACCCCAGCATGCCAAAGTACCTACAAAAACAGAAAACCTTCCTGCATTGTTTTTTTCTCACTTTTCTGTAAAGGAAAAATTGTCCCTCGTTGAGTCCAGTGCTCCTCCCCCATCCCGCACCTACCCTCGGCACACCCCACCCCATACTTACCTCCAGAGCCCTGCACAATGATCTTCAGTGGACTGGAGAACATGTCTGCACTCTTCAAAGCCGACCACAAACTGAAGAAATGCCAGTAAGCTGTATAATGGCATAAATGTTTTTTTTTTCAACTTATGTGGATATCTCAGCTATTTTTCTGAATTTTTGCACCAAATTTTCAACATGAGGTGTTCGGGACCCCATCTCATGAATTCAGTGACTGTCATGTGGTTCTTTGGTCCCAAAAGGTGATTTCACAGTCACTGCACAGAATCGCTTTTCGGGACCGATTAATGAAACAACAGTGTCACTGTTCATGAGGTGGGCTCTCAAAAAGCCTATGTTGCAAATTTGATGAAAAATTCCAAACAATGACTGTGTTACAAGCGTGCATTGTGCAGTTTCCATGCACTATCATAACTTCAGGAATCTGTAATATTTTCACTCCAGATTTTCAACATTGGCATTTTTTAACAACTCCTTGTGAATAGAAAAGCTGTCATTTTTTACATCCTGGCTGAAATGTGTTTTCACACTTCTGGCGCAGAATAGCGTGCTCACTGTGGGAAATCAGTGTTTGGGACAGATTAAGAAAATCACAGTGACACTGTTCATGAGCAGAGGTCCTAAAATGCCTATGTTGAAAATTTGGTGTGACAAAAGTCCATAAAATGACTATGTTATTAGTGTGCATTGCACAGTTTCCATGCATACTCATAACTTTACAAATGTGTAATATTTCCACTCAAAATTTTCAACATTGTCCATTTTGCACATCTCCTTATGAACAGCACAGCTGTCATTTTTCACATCCTGCCTGAAATGTGTTTTTGCACATCTGGCACACAATGGTGCGGTTGCTGTGGGAAATCAATGTTCAGGACAGATTAAGGAAATCATGGTGACAGTGTTCATGAGCAGAGGTCACAAAATGCCTATGTTGAAAATTTTGTGAAATAATTCCACTAAATGACTGTGTTACAAGTGTGCTTTGCACAGTTTCCATGTACAGTTGGAAGTTCAAGCATTTTTAATATTTTCACTCCGGATTTTCAACATTGCCATCTCCTCACACCTCCCTATGGATGGTGCAGCAGTCATTCTTCACATCCTGCCCGATCTGTGTTTTCACACATCTGGTGCAGAAATGCACGATCGCTGTGGGAAATCAAAGTTCAGGACACATTAACAAAATCATAGTGCCACTGTTCATGAGCAGAGGTCCCAAATGCTTTCATGACGTGGAAGGCACAAAAAGGCCATGTTGAAAATTTGTAGTGCAAATACCAACACACGCCAGGGCATTAGGGTTTCTAACCATAACATCCTACCCTGTACAGACTGACAGGCATCAGGGGTGTGCCTTTGGATTTCCAGCTGTAATGCTCACACCATTCCACCCCCAACCCCCACCCTGAAGCCAGTGACAGGTATCAAGGTCAGCTTTGGACTCTTCAGCCCCAGACTTCAATCCATTCTCCTATATTGCACCCATTTCAGCATATGTCCTTATGAAATGCAGTGACTGTGAAGCCAAACACCCCAAGGCACACCTCAACACTTGTCAGTGTCTACAGGATAGGGTGAGGTGAAATTCCATGAGCATTATGGGCGATGACCCAAAGGCACACCCCAATGCCTGTCCATCTCTGCAGGGTGGAGGTGGGGTTGGCATGAGTTCAGTTCTTCACTGCCATACCTATTCTGCATCTGTCTAACTCTTGCACGTCCAATGCTAATATCAGCAAGCAAATATTCAGCATTGACAAATGCTTGTTTTTAAAGGGGCTTAGTTCTATTTGTAAATAAACTGCACAGTCTAGCTAATATGGTGACACCAAGAACTTATTGTAGGCCTCAGATTATTAAATGTTCAGATGATGAGACTCAGGACAGCTTCAAAACACTTCAAAAAGATGCATCAAGCTATGAATAATCTATATAAACAATAAAAGCTCAGGTCATGCCGTTAAAACATATGGATGTTTGGCAATTCTGTTATGAAGAGGACAGAGATTCCCTGATTATGCTGCCATTTTGTTGGTTGGTGGCTGACTATACCCCACAGTAGCTATGTTATCTGCACAGGAGCCTCAACTCCTTACGTACATTCCATTTGGCAAAGTGAGGCCATCACCTAGCTCCATCACTTTCATGTAGCACAGCATAAATGATGTTCATGAAGTAGGTAACCTATGTACCAGTGCAGAATTAATTAGACAGTAGCCTGAATTTGAATAGCATTTAAGGAATGCTAGTTTCCCTGCACTAAACAATTGTTAGTAGTGAAGTAATCACTTTCAGTGTGACCACATGCAAAAAAGCATTCTGTGATAATAGCAAAGAAATGTTCAGCAAAGAAACTAGCACTGACTGTGTTAAAGAAAAAGAAACAATGACTGTGATAAAGAAAAAAAATACTGGAATGTAAGAAATATCACCATAGAGGATTTCTTTTAAACACCAGCTTTACAGTGTGTCCAAAAGTGGGATTCACCTGTGCAGGCTCCCTGACAGCTGAAATGGTCTCTCCCACTTGCTCTGTCTGTCACTTTCACTATCTGACTGAAGTGCTGACCTTAGCACAAGTAGTAAAAATCTATAAATAAATATAGGTAGATTGCAGAAAACTCCTTTCATATTTTCCCCAAAAAGCTGAGTAAATCAAAATGTGCCTTTGTCAAACCACAGCAAGCATATCTGTGACCACACTATCTACACTGCTATAAGTGCACATATTCTGAGCGACAGTGCTGCCCACCAACCACAGCTGTGTATTTGAACAAGCCATCCAATAGATTTCTAAGACAAATGGACCACTAGTCTGAACATGGATGGCAGTATAGCAGTCAGTGTGGAAAAGTATAATTTTAAAATTGTAAAATGACTATCTATGTTTCCCAGAACAAGCAAAAGTCATTAAAATATATAGTATAGCAGTTTAAATATTTTAATTTGAATGTATTGAATACCAAAAAATGGGCTCCGATCACACATAAAGCTGCATATATATATATATATATATATATATAATACATATATCTATATAATTTAAAAGTACATTTTTAATTTCTTTCTTCACATCACTTTTTTGCATTGAAGTAGATCCAGACAAACCAAAAAAGTTGGGTACTCTGATGGTGTACCTCAATTATTCCATGGGGTAGCTCCAGATATGTGTGTTATCTGGTTTGAAATGTTGTTATTGCCACTGGTCTCATGGCTGCACCACTCGTGCAAGTGTACAACAACAACAACATTCCAAACCAGATAACATGCATATCTGTAGCTATTCCACAGATAATCCCTATGTATGCATCATATGTGTTTGGATAAATAGAATGACAAAAAAGTGTAATCTTTACCCAGCACACCAAAATACTAATTATGTTGCAAAGCAGGGCATGTTACAATGACCCAACATAACAAGATAATATTATCTTGCAAAGTTGTGTATGTCACAGTGCAAACTAAATCAATCAGAGTTCATCCTTTACAATGTTAATGACATCGCAATAGCAAAGTGCAGCACTGAAATCAATGAACTGGATTCAGCAAAAAAATGGCAGGCAATTCATTTTTTCACATTTTTGAGGAACAAATGCAAGTAACTTTAAAATGAAAAATGATAGCATGGTAGTGTAACATAGAAACATAGAAACATAGACTTTGACGGCAGATAAGGACCGCTAGGCCCATCTAGTCTGCCCATTTCCCTACCTACAGGATAGGCCGCAGATCCTATTTAACCAACAGCCTATATCTTCCTGCCCCCCACAAGAATTGCCTTATGTCTGTTCCATGCATTCTTGAATTCTCCCACAGTTTTAGACTCCACAACTTCCTCAGGAAGGCTGTTCCATGCATCCACTACCCTCTCTGTGAAATAATACTTCCTCACATTGCCCCTGACACGCCCTCCTTCTATCTTTAAATTGTGTCCCCTTGTTCTTGCAAGTCTCTTTTTCTGAAAGATGCTACCCTCTTGGACTTTATTGATTCCCTTGAGGTACTTGAAAGTTTCTATCATGTCCCCCTCTCCTTCTTTCTTCAAGGGTATACATATTAAGCTCCTTTAGTCTCTCCTCATACGGCTTCTCTTGCAGACCCTGCACCATTTTAGTTGCCCTCCTCTGGACTGCCTCTATCCTGTCTATGTCCTTGCGGAGATGGAGTCTCCAGAACTGGACACAGTATTCCAGATGGGGTCTCACCAACTGTCTGTACAGAGGGATAACAACTTCCTGTTTTCTGCTGCTGATGCCTCTCCCTATACATCCCAGTATACCCCCAGCCCTCCCTACTGCCTTCTCACATTGCTTGCTAACCTTAAGGTCATCTGATATGATTACCCCAGGTCCCTTTCCTGTTTTGTTGTTGTTACTACCTCCCCACCCATTGTGTATTCTTCCCCTGGGTTCTTGTTTCCCAGGTGCATTATTTTGCACTTTTTTGCATTGAATCCTAGCTGCTATACGTCTGACCATTCCTCCAACCTTGCCAAGTCCTTTTTCATCCTTTCCACGCCTCCTTGTGTATCAACCCTGTTGCAGATCTTTGTGTCATCTGCAAAAAGGCATACTTTTCCTTCCAGTCCCTCTGCAATGCCACTGATGAAGACATTAAAAAGGACTGGACCCAATACTGAACCCTGCGGTACCCCACTAGTACCCGCCCTTTCTTCAGAGTGGACTCCATTTACAATTACCTTCTGTGTCCTGTTGTCCAGCCAATGTTTTAACCAGGCTACCACCCTGGGACCCACTCCCAGGCTGGTTAATTTGAATAATAATCTTTTGTGTGGGACTGTGTCAAATGCCTTGCTAAAGTCTAGGTAGGTCATGTCCACAGCCCCTCCCTGGTCTACTACTTTGGTCACCCAGTCAAAGAAATCTATTAGATTCGTCTGACATGACCTTCCACTGTGAACCCATGCTGCCTTGGATCCTGTGCTCCACTGACCTCTAGGTACTCAACTATTCTTTCCTTCAGAAGTGACTCCATCACTTTCCCTACCACAGAGGTCAGACTGACAGGTCTGTAGTTTCCTGCCTCTGTCTTGGTCCCACTTTTGTGAAGGGGAATCACATCCACCTTCCTCCAGTCCTCGGGTACCACACCACCCTCCCATGATTTATTAAAAAGAGTAGCCAGTGGTTTCACTAGTTCCTTCCTTAATACTTTTAGAATTCTGGGGTGAATTCCATCAGGACCCATTGCTTTGTCCACCTTCAGTTTTAGGAGTTCTTGCAGAACCCTTTCTTCTGTGAAAGGACTGGGATCAACTGGGGTAAACATAAAAGTTGTTCAGAACAAAAATATCTACAAATGAGTGATATTTCATTTATAGATACCTTTTAGATTTGGCTTTATAATCAGCAAAAAGGGCAGATAATTCTTTTTTTTCACTTTTTCAATGAAAAAATGTGAATAACTAAAACAAAAATGATGGCATGGTACTGCAAGCATGAACATTATTCAGCACAAAAATATCTGCACAATGAGTGGTGATTCATTTATAGATACCTTTAAGATTTTTTTGTAATCAGCAAAAAAAAAAAGGCAGCAGAAAATTCAATTGTTTTTAACTTTTTCAACAGACAAATGTGAATAGCACTAACATAAAAAATGACAGCATGGTACTGTAGCATGGAAATTTTGCACCACACAAATATCTACAAAATGAAAGATATTTCATTTGTAGATACTTTTTAGACTTCATTATAGTCAGCAAAAAATGGCAGAAAGCTATTTTTTCACTTTATCCATGAACAAATGCCACTTTCAATCAAAAACAAACTAATTGTACATCAGACTTTTTCATTATGTACTGGTCATAATGTAAAACTTTGGGGCTCAGTGCATTTAATAGAAGTAGAAGTACATCTTGGAAACCACTCCCATACAAGTACTGTAACTGTAAAGAAAGCCTAAATTTAGTCAAAAATTTCAAAGTCATAAACACTTTTTTACACATTCCCAATCATGTTTATCCCAAAGCATATTATATGGGCATGGTAGCACCTCTATAGTTAGGTTTGAATAGGCTGTTTAATGTTAAACTGCAATTTTTGCACCTTAATAACTTTGGCATTGTTTGTCGAAATAGCTCAAAATTTGGCATGTTTAGTCAGGCTACCAGAGTCTCAAGACATGAAAAATTTAGTGACTGCATCTTGTTTGGTTTTCAAGATATGAAGTACCAGAAAATGAGAAAAAGCACATTTGGTCTTCCTATACTTATTTTTGGTTATTTTTTGCTCTACCTACAGCCTAGATGGTGTGGAATTTTTTCATTAAGTTTTCAGGTTTGAAGGGGCCCATGCCAAGACTTTGGAAGGTTTCATGAAAAATATATGGTTCTAAACGTACAGTATTTTAGAGTTAATGTCCTAATGTGAATGGTTAAAAAAACTGTGATTGTTTAATTTCATGATTTATCTCTCAGGCGGTTTAAAAAAAACGATTGTGACTGCTTATATTCATGATTTACCTCTCGTGCTGACAAAAATACTGATGGTGTTGCCTGCCATTTTTTTCTCATTTGAAACTCCCAAATATTGAAAATACATAAAAATAATCTCTTTTTAAAACAACAAACACCTGAAGTTAGCTAAACGGGACCCATTTACCTAGATTCTGCTGTTTGGTTGTTTTTTGATTTTCCAGAAATACCTTTTCTAGGCACCCCAAAATCCAGGGTGTACAACTTAGCGACAGACGCCATTCACCCACATTCTCTATATTAGAACAGCAGGACTTTCTTGAGTTCTGCAGCCACACCTGGAACTTGTGCTACGGGCTATAGTGAGACTAGTGAGACACTGATCCCCTCTTCTTTTTGCCTTTCTCTGTCTCTCTGTTCTGTGTCTGTCTGTCTACCTACCTATCTATCTATCTATCTATCTATCTATCTATCTATCTATCTATCTCTACTTGCCAGTCTAGCTATTTATTCATTTATTTTATGAAGCTTACCAGGGTGCCCACTTTTGGTACAGCTTCTTCCCCCCCCCCCAGGCTTCCTGCCTGCCTGCCCTTCCCAATGTGTGTGTGTGTTTTATAATTTATATATGTATTTTTATAATTGGAATGGGGTGCTCACCCCTGTGGTACCACTTTTCTTGACTCCCCCTCCAGGACATCTACTCCTGTTCTTATTTTCTAGGTGAGAGCATTGGTGCCCATCCCTGGTGCTGCTGAACAGTCACCCAACACTGGGGTGCCCAATTCCCAGTGTCAAAATGTTGGTATCCCCTGAAAATAAGAAAACCGTCCCTCCTGGGTTTTTTTCCTTCAAAAAAAGAAAACAGTCCCTCATCAATCTCACCCCACAACCCCAACATCTCACTCAGCCCCCACCACCCAACACCCACTCACACACACACACTCAGTCACCTGAACAGGTCTCACAATAAAGATCCACTCTCTGATTGAAGACATGTCTTGCTACTGGAACTGCTGATTGCAATATGAAACAAAGGTAAGTGTGCTTTAATGTATTTCAAAGGAGTTTTGAACTTTGTTACATAGCACTCTATTGTTTGCCTATTTTGACCCAAAAATTATTCAACATAACCTCTTTGGGACCCCATCGCATGACCAGTGGAGGTGGGATTACACAAATCAGGCCTGAAAGGTGATTTTATGGCTACTTGAAGAAATCACCTTTCAGGATTTGACCATTTTCACCACCTTGTTTATGATGTGGGGTCATAAGAAGGCTATGTTGAAAATGTGCAGTAATAATATGTAAAAATGGCAAAGGTGTTTGCATACATTGACATTTTAGTGTGCTCGCTCATAACTTTGGAAATTTTAAATATTTTGACACCATATTTTTAACATAGTCAATTTTTCTACCACTTCATGAATGTGAAAGCTGTCATTTCTAAAATCCTGGACAACATGTGTTTTTGCACCTGTGGCATTTCAATGCCATGGAATGATGTTTTGGCAGGGGATTGTAAATTTTCACTACCAGGTTCATGAGGTGGGGTAATAAGAAGGCTATGTTGACAAATTGGTGTACAAATACAGTAAAATGCTCAGGTTATATGTGAATATTGCAGTATTTCAACATTCACTCATAACTTCACTCATTTTCAATATTCTGACTCCAAATTTTTAACACAGCCATTTTTCCACACCACCTCATAAACGTGGTATGTGTAATTTTTTTTAAATCCTGGATGAGATGTGTTTTCAAACAAGTATCTTGAAAATCTGGGGTCAAAATTGAAAAAAAGATATCATTATTAACAAACTTTGTGTGTAGTGCCATTTTTGATCCCAGTAGGAATGCTTTTATGATCATGTGCTGGTGAGCTGAGTTCAGGGGTGATCTCAATGACCCAGCTGTATGAGGTGAGGCTGAGGAGATGGTGCTGTTATGCAACTCCCCCACAGACAGGGAATGAAAGGTGCAGGGTTGTCTGCACAGGCTGGGTACCTTATAGTGAAGGTAACTGTCATCTTGGCTTAGGGCCTGGCACCTCTGCACCCCTGTCTACAATGAAACCTGTGCACTGGCTGACAGATGCACTCTTTGCCCTGTGCATTTATATCTACTGCCACATGGAAGTGCAGGAACCATGGGGTCCTGTGCTTCAGCAGCCCACCAGACAGCCCCATGAATTCTTCACATCCATCACTACACTGAAGTGCAGGGCTCTTCTGTAGGTGGACAAAGTCTTCCCTTGGTGTAGGGTATCTGCATCTGTTCACACAGGTCTCTTCAGAACCTATGTGAATGAGGATATGATTCCACTATCTCAAAAAGAAAGGAAATTCTTTGCAAAAAAATGTAATGTACCAGTTAGGGTAACTTAATGCCACAAAAGTAGGGACATGTGGTGTTAAGGTTTCCAACTCTGATTCCCAACCTCCTGCATGAAGAAGGGAGACCATGTGCAATGTTGTTTGCTCAGAGAAAGGGGTGGGCATTAGGGCTGAGAACCCCAAGGAAGACCCCCCAACTGATTCGCCAAGACATTAGAGACCAAAAACCCTAATGTTTTTTCCTTTTGTTGCTTTTTGTGTGGGGGTGTAGGAGTTAGAGTTGGAGACCCTAACGCTACATTTTACTGCTTTTGTGGTAATAAGTTGGTGTATTAATGAAGTTTTTTGCAAAGTATTTCTTTCCTTTTTGAAATATTATAATCATATCCTCATCTACCTGTGGAGTGCAGCAGCCTCTAAGCCCTGCACATCCATCCCTCCATAGATAAATATATCTTTGTTGCTGTAGAAGTGCAAAGAATATCAGTATAAACAGAACATTACATTACATGATCTGACTGAAGATATTATGCTCAATTTTCAAAGGAAAAATTTGACACAAAGTGCCAGCACCAAAGGGGTGTGATGCAAGTGGCACCTTCTGTCAAAGTTTATGTCTGTCTTGATTTTCAGAGACTGGCTGAGTCAAAATCAGGATGGCATGTGGCATGTGGCAAGCCTCCCTGTGCCCCCTGTGCCACCCTTAGGGAAAAAGCACCCATGCACTAGGTCGCAAGGGTAGCTGCACCATGGTGGGGATGCACCATCCCCTTGTTTGCAGTTCTAGAAGCCCTGTGATGGCCACAACAGGGGGATTACCTTTGACCAGCCTGAAGGTAGTATAATGGCACTGTGTTGATGCCTGGCAGAGTGGCAATTGGGGGGACCTGAACAAAGGAGACCAGGGCCACTAGAGCGGTGGCAGTGCCATAGGGTATTACAGGGGCACAGGGACAATGAGAGGGAGATGAGGAGGCACCTGGCAGAGGTCCCAAATGGAGTAGTGGACAGCTGCTTGGATAGGGTAGGGGGTTGGCATGGTGTCTCCATCACCACATGGGCCAATTTGGAAGTGGTCCTGATACCTTCCCCACAGGACCCTCAGTCCCTGGCAGTGTAGTTGGCATCCACCGGCCACCATGCAGAAAGGCAGTGAACCAGGGGACTGTAGTGATGCCTGGGGCATGTATCCATTCACTGCATGTACCCCGCAACGTACACCCACTGCCAGCAACCTCATGTAGAGGACTGTTGGTCCTATGGGGCAGGTGCCAGGGCTGTCTCCACCCTGGGTTTTGTGATGATGGTGTTGCCATACCATACTATACTAATATCTTACAAGTACCAGTACATCACTAAAAATACCACCAACAGCTTAATCTGGTTCAATTTCAGTTGCTTACCATCTGTATCCCCCCTCTCCTCGGTCACCCCTGAAAAAGGGACTTCTAGGCCCAGTGGGCTTACTGGGTCAACAAAATTCAATAAATGAATAAATAAATAAAATAAATGCCAACCCCCCCCCACTTGGTCTGCACAGCTGTCCACTACTCCTTTTGGCAACACCACCAGGCACCACCTCCACTCCCTGTCAGTGCTCCTGTGCCCCCGTTATACCATATGGCACCTCCACTGCTCCAACAGCCCTGGTCCCAACCTTCCAACCAGATTACCCTCCCCCCACATGTATGGCTCTCTAGGCTTATGCCAGGTAGGGGGTGACAGATCCCTCCATCAAACCCCACAGGTATGCCACATATTTAGCACAACCCTAAAGCTGCAGTAACTTTTGCATATTTTGACACCAAATTTTCAACATGGTCTTTTTGACACCACACATCATGAATAATAGTGGTAGAATTATGCAAATCTGGCCCAAAAGGTGATTTTTGTGGTCGCTTTGCAAAATCACCTTTTGGGTGGTATTTGAAAATTTTCACTGCCCTTGTTCATGAGGTGGAGTCATACAAAGGGTATGTTGAAAATTTAGGGTCAAAATATAAAAAAAATGACAAAATTATAGGCATCTGTTGAAATTTTGCTATGCTTGGTTGTAACTTTGGTAATTTTAATTATTTTGACCACAAAGTTTCAGCATATCCACTTTTTAGACCACCTCATGAATGTGACAGCTGTCATTTTAAAATTATGTCAAAACTATCTTTTTGTACCTATGGCATGAAATGCCATTGCGGTGGTGCAAAATCCAGTTTTGATGAGGATTTGAACATTTTCAATAGCAGGTACATGAGGTGGGGTAATAATGGGTAATAAAATGGCTATGCTGACAATTTGGTTGCTGTTGTCATACAAATGGAGGGCCCTGCACTTCCACAGCAACATATAGGCCCTGTGCTCCCACAGGCAAATAAGGATACAATTATACTATCTCAAAAAGTAAGGAAATTCTTTGCACAAAACTGCATTAATACAACCTTTATGGTTCAGGCTAAAGAGAAAAAAGTAGGGAAATGTGGTTTTAGGGTTTCCAACCCTAAAATCCCACTCCACCCATAAAAAAAATCAGTGGTGCAGTCTTCCTCGGGGTAATCAACCTTAAAGCTCACCTAATTATATGTGTATGTTTCTAGAGTGAGCTTTAGGGTGGGTAACCCCAAGCAAGACTGCACCCCTGTTTTGTTTTATGGGTAGGGTTTAAGGGATGGAAGCCCTAAAACCACATTTCACTGCTTTTTTTTTACTTTAGCCGGAACCCTAAATGTTGCATTCATTTTTTGCAAAGAAGATCTATCTATCTGTCTGTCTGTCTGTCTATCTATTATCTTTATACAAAATATCTTTACGATATCAAGACAGATAAAAAAACACTATCTCATGTGGACAGAAAATATATCACTGATATCTTCATGTTCCTATACATCATAGTGATATATTCAATGTTCCTATAAGTCATACTAATATCTTACAAGTACCAGTACGTCATCCAATTTCGCAACAACTTGCAGCTGTAGTTCAAGCTGTGCCCTGCAAGCACCGTGTGAGACAGCACTTGTCCTCCATGTCACACAAACATAAATAATAATAATAATATTCTTTATTTGTATCGTGCCTTTCTGAAACTAAGGCGCCTTAACAATAAGCTTCATAAAACAATAAATAAAACACAAATACAATAATATTGAATTCATAAAATACGTTAAAACATCGTCATCAGGGGAAAGCTGACAACCACAGATGGGTCTTTAAGGCCTGTTTAAATTCCTCCACAGACATGCACTCCCACAGTGGACGGGGTAGAGAATTCAAGAGGGTTAGGGCATACATAAAAAGCACAGGCCCCTGAAGATTTCAAAGAAACTCTCAGAACCTCTAGCAACCCCTTGTCCACTGAGCGGAGTGATTGCTTAGGGCAGTAGGGTATCAGAAGCTCTTTCAAGTAGTCCAGGCCCAGTCCATGTAGGGTTTTGTAAGTCAGAAGACTGACTTTGAAAGTGATCCACCACTGTATTGGCAGCCAGTGCAGTTCACTCAGCACCGGAGAAATATGACATGCATGAGGAATACCTGTCGATAGTCGGGCTGCAGAATTCTGTACAAGCTGCAAGTGGTGGATATCAACCCCAGGTAGCCCTAGATAAAGGGAGTTGCAATACTCAGGGCATGAGGTCACAAAGGCGTGGACCAATGTAGGCAGATCTCCGGATGGAACTTGTTGCTTAATCCTGGAGATGTTCCTCAGATGGTAAAAGGTTGATTTGATTACTGCTGACACCTGCGATCGTAGCGTCAGTCTGTCATCAAAAATCACCCCCAGGTTCCACACCTGTTCAGAGGCTGGGAGCTGGGGCCACCCAGAAATAATCCTAAAGGCAAACCGACTCCCATCACCTCTATCTGGTGGGCCGGGTCCATGACCATCACCTCCGTCTTCTCCAAGTTCATCCTCAGCCAGCTCAAATTCATCCAGTTCTGGATTTCAGTGAGGCAGTTGTTAAATACCTAGAGAACTCTAACCTGGTCGGGCACAAAAGATAGGTAGAGCTAGGTATCATCAGCAGAGCAGTGAAACCTCAGCCCATACCTTCTTACAATGTCTCCGAGGGGCAGGATGTACACTGTGAAGAACATGAGGGACAACACCGAACCCTGAGGAATCCCACATGACAGAGAGACTGGGCCGGAAGAATTTATCCCTGACACCACCCTGAGTTCTGCCAGTGAGAAATGATCTAAACAACCTGAGGACCATACAAGAGAGTCCACGGATGAACCACAGGCATTCGAGAAGTACCCCATGCTCCACAGTGTCAAACACTGAAGAGAGATCGAGAAGAACCAAGATAGAATGGCTTTTTCAATCGCTTGCAATCAAGAGATCATTGAGCACCTGAACCAGTGCAGTCTTGGTACTATGCCTCTTTTGAAAACCAGACTGGAGTGGTTCATAAATGTCATGGATGGTCAAATGGTTCTCCAGTTGTACAGCCACTACTTTCTCAATCACCTTCCCCACAAAGGGAAGGTAAGAGATTAGTCTGTAGTTATCATGGCAGTCTTGGTCCAAAGAAACTTTCTTCAGGAGAGGCATTACTACCGCCTTCTTCAGGGAGCTAGGAAACTCACCTGTCTCCAAGGAGCACCAGACTATCCATTCTAGGACCAGGCTGATAACATCACAGCAACCCTTTATCAGGGAGGCTGGGCCAGGATCCAAACTACAGTATGTAGGGCGCATACCCTGGAGAATCTGCATGACATCAGTGACCTCTGGCTGGTCAAAGGAACTCCAGGAGGGCCCAGGGGCAGCAACCGGGTACCGATCCATTGCTTCTCCCATACAGGATGCAGGTTGGAGTGCCACCCTGATGTCAGCCACCTCAGCCACAAAGAAACAAGCAAGCTCTTCACATTCTACTTGTGAAAAAGCTCTTCGAACCTGCAGGCAGGCTGGGTTGCACAGTTTGTCTACTGTTCGAAAAAGCTGAGCTGGTCAATTCTGAGCAGCCACAATCTCCCCGGACAGGAACTTTGCCTTCTTATGGGAGATTGCAGAATAATAGACTTGGTAATGTTCCATCAAGCTAAGATGATTGGCATCAAGGGCGGATCTCTGCCAGCAATGCTCTAATCTTTGTCCTTGTCGCCGCATCTCCCTCGAGGTCTTATCAAACCATGGGGACCAAGGACAAAGGGGGAGAGGATGAACACAGACTGGAGCAATGATATCCAGAGCCGAGGATATGACTTTATTATAGCCCAAGACCAAGGCATCCGGATCATTGCTAACGCCAAGAAACTCTGATAGGTCAAGCCAGGCCCTCAGAGCTTACATTTCGCAAAGGGCAGTACCTGACCATCTCCACAGGAGTAGGCTTGCAAGGGGGGGTGCAAAAACTGAACCCCACAGTGTAATGATTGGACCATCTGACAGGTTCCACCCCCAAATCGAAGGCTTCAATCCCCAGGAGGAAGACTAAGTCAAGGGAGTGACCACCTTTATGAGTGGTAGAAGTAACAACTTGTGTAAGGCCCAATTAAGTCATCAATTGGAGGAAGTATTGTCCAAATTGTGAGAGTTCGTTATCAACCAAGGCATTGAAGTCGCCCAGGATCATCAGCCTGGGCAACTCAAACGACATGTCGATGATAAAGTCTGCTACTTCCTGCAGGAACTGCTTCTCATCACCTGGTGGACAGTAGATGAGGGTGATCCTACAACCCACACCTGCCACTGCAGTACACTTGAATGACTCAGCCTCCTCTACTGGTACACTCAGGAGGCCCAGTTTGGTCTTGAAACAGACCGCAACCCTCTCACACCCCGCTGCACAACCTCTGACGGTGTAACACCAAGTACCAAACCTCTAATATGTGGCCTGCATTCTCATCCAGCCAGGTCTCAGTAATGCACACCAGACCCACTGACCCAACAAGATCTGCAATATCTGCAGTCTTATTTCTGATAAACTGCCCACAGGTGTGCAATTTACCTAACTCAGTAGCAGGAGTCCTGCCATAATTTATAAAGAAATAGTCATTTAAATTAATGTATGTGAGTGATCCTGCCATTTTCAGTCTGTCTTACCAAAGAAACACTTTCACTTTTCTTCCTCTAATGTAGCATGACCAAAAGCTGTCAATAGTGATAAATGACGTGCTGGCAGAAATTTAAAATAAGGTCCTGTCTGTTCAAAAAGTAAGAAAACTTGTTCTTTTTGTTAAGTTTACTTAACTTTGAATGAAAGAAGCCACTGACTGTAGCGAGAGGAGAGTGAGTGCAGAGCGAGTGAGTCAGTGGCTTCAGAAAAGTAGATGCAAGCCCTAGAGACCACTGCTATAGCAACACACGCTTACACTTGTGTCTACTTTTCTAGAGCTGCTGACTCACTTGCTCTCTGCACGCTCTCCTCTGGCTACAGTCGGCAGTTTCTTTTATACAAAGCTAAGTAAACTCAACATACACTGCACAGTTTACTTACTTTTTGAACAAACAGGGCCTAATTTTAAATCTCTGACAGCACGTCATTTACTGCTATTGACAGCGCTTCGTCACATTACATTAGAGGAAGAAAAGTGAAAGTCCATCAGTAACACAGTCTGAACATGGCAGGATCAACCAGATAAGTTTAATAAATGATATATGTTATATAAACAGAAAATGACATAGCCCCATTGAAGATATCATATTTATCTTCACTCGAGGCTAATAATATTTCACCACTCATGAGATATCATATCATTGGCCTCTCATGAAGATAAATATGATATCTTCAGTCAGGCCATGTCATATATATCTATAGACATATATATATATATATATATATATATATAAAAGTAGCGTGGTAGTGCTACTATACTTAAGGTTCAGGAGGCACTCTTTGCAACTGTTCAACAGATTAGCACAAACATTTCCATGTGTGGTTTACTGGGTGGATCTTCTGATGTGCCAAGTTTTGTTCTGGTCGAATGAGCAGATTACGAGATGTGTATAGCAAAAAAAACGTACAAAATTGCTAATTGCTGTTTTTTTGCTGTTTTATTTTTCCATTGCCTAGCTGTTTGGAATATTGGCCTGAAATTTTCAGGGTAGAAAGGGTTTGGCTCAAAAGGATTTCCTTTGCTAGTTTGGTGAAAAATATTAATCCATTCTGAAGTTATTTAATTTTAAAATGTTTAGTTCTAAGCATGCTCAATAAGCATTTCAAAATGGCTGCATGAAATGATTGTATGGGCACTTCTTTTTTATTTTGTTTGCTGGCATCTTGTTTTGTTTAGATAAAATTTGAAAAGTTATAAAAATGCAACTGTACAGAGACAGCAACATACAGGCCCAGATATTCAAAAGAGTTGAGCCATGCGCAATAATGTTGCGCCTGCTCAAGTCCGAATTTGCGCCATTCTGAGATATTCAGCAGGAGGCAGTTGCGCCCCCGAAATCATGCTGAGCAACAGTGCAATGATAATGAAGGCATGCACAACCAAATGGGGGAGGAACCATGCATAAATGGCGCAGTGTGATATTCAAAGACTTGAGCAATGTGCAACAGTGGAGCAAGCGGAAGTTGCGCCATAGCGAAAATGAGCCCAAATAAAAAGGAGCAAGGTAGAGGCGCAAGAACGCTACAGGGAAGCCACACATGTCAGAGGCAGAGGCACACAGACAGGGCGAGTGGCAGGAACAGGGCAGGCCAGGGAAAGGCCACAGCAACAGACAGGCACAGGGAAGGTGTGGGGAGCCACACAGCTCAGAGGCCAGCACAGGCAGGTATACCTGGTGCAGGGGAGGTAGCAGCCAGGACAGCGGTGGGAATAAAGTAACAGCTGCCGGGGGGGGGTGAACGCAAGCCAGGGACATGGCCAGTGCCACCTTCCACATGGAAGCCACAATGAGAGGGGTGAGAAGGCGGGCGGCAGGGGAACGTGGCCATGGAAGGGCCCATCGGCGGTATGCCCCCCACAGGCAGTACCGAGCCCACACCAGCTTTGAGCTGTACACAGATACTGAGATTGTGGGCTGGTACCACCTGAACAGGGCAATACTGAGGTGGCTCTGTGAGCTGTGCAGTGATGTGATGCAGGCACCCACACTATGGAGCCATGTCCTGTCAGTGGAGACCAAGGTAACAGCCTGCATGTGCTTGCTCACCATGGATACCTTCCAGAGACTAACTGGGGACACCACAGGCATAACCCAGTCAGCCACGTCACGCCACCTCACCCAATTCCTCAGCACACTGCTGCCACATGCTGAGGAGTACATCCATTTCCCCAGCACAGTGGCGGAGCGCACAGCAAACATACAGGAGTTCCACAGGGTAGCACGTATGCCTGGTGTGCTGGGGCAATAGACTGCACCCATGTGGCCATACGCACACCACCTAGCCACCAGGGGGCCACATACATCAATCGCAAGGGCAATGCCAGCATCAACTGCCAGGTGGTGTGCGATGCCAGGGGGTGCATCATCAATGTCTGTGCCACGCACCCTGGGGGAGCACATGATTCATTCATCTGGCACCATTCGGCACTGTGCCACAGATTCAAGAGTGGGGACATTCCCACTGGACACCTAGTGGCTGAGTATGCAAACCAAATGGACAAATATAGGGCCTGGGGGGGCATGGCCAGAGGTGCAATGGGTAGTGGCCTACATGGCTTGGGGCAGGGCGATGCTGATCATCAAACTAACCTCCACCCTCTACACACAGGTGACAGTGGATACCCACTCTGTCCCTGGCTGCTCACACCCTACTGGCGGCCCACGACCCCATCGCAGCAACGCTACAATGAGGCACACGCCACCACACGCAATGTCATCGAGCGTGTTGTTTGGGATGCTGAAGGCACGTTTCCATTGCCTGGACACCTCTGGTGGTGCCCTACAGTACAGCCCCTCAAAGGCATCTGGGATATTCCTGGCCTGTTGCATCCTGCACAACATGGTCAACGAATGTGGGATAGCCGTACAGGTCGAAGAGGGGGACAGTGATGGGGACAATGGGGACGCCGGTGATGATGGTGATGGGCAGCCTCCCCTTGGCCGATGGGACCCCCGACTGCTCTGGCTGGCACAGCAGCAACGGGACACCATCATGGAGGAGCACTTCAGCCAACCCAGGTAAGTCATGGGGCCATGCACAACCACCAGTGGCCAAGGCACAACCCACAAACATGCAGGAACCCACACTGGGGGTGAATGCCGTCGAGGGAAGTGGCAGGGCACAGAGGCACACAAACAGAGCCGGGGATGGGTGAGGATTAACATGCCATGCCGAAGGACACACACACACACACACACATGCACACACGCAATGCAACATACATGCACAGAGGCCAGAAGACACACCGACCCAGAATGCACACCCTAGCAACACACATGTCCACAGGCCACCACGCCCACTGCCTGTCCATGTGCATGTGTCAGATGCTGGGCACTATTGCACTTTTGTGTACAGCGCAATGCAGGCATCATCATGCACACGTAACTGCGGACAGCAGCCAGAAGGGTGTGCAGGTGGACTGTGTGTCTGCGTGCAGGGCCGGGTACCCACCCGTGCTCTGCCCACTGAAACACACAATGCACACAGGGCATCACCAGACAGTAGCCACACTGGGAGACAGGTCAGTCTCGTGACACAGTGCCATGGCTGCCACGGATGCATGGGTGGCCCCGCTGAGACCCACCAGCATTGGCAGGCTGACCACTGGCCTCATGGGGTGGCACCAATGGTCCCCAGGGGTTCCACTGCATGAATGTGACCATGCCTGTGCAGGGGTCTGCAGCACAATGAACATGCCTGCACCAGGAGTGCTCTGGATGCCCACAGCTGAACCCGGCATCGACAGGGTGGGAGTCGCACGATGCCAGGAATGGTGGGTGGAGAGTGCACTGCGTGGTGTCCGCGATGCATGGGCACCTGACTGTGTGCCCATTGTGGCCATGACAGCAATGAACGTCTGTGCATGCCTGTCAATGGCAGCGGTCACATCCTCCCTCAAACGGTCCATCCGTGCCAGGATCCATTCGGTGTCCCTGCTGTGACACTCCTCTGCCCACTCCAGAGCCACACACAGTGCTTCCACAGACGTCGCAAGCTGCATCTGCTGCTGGACCGATGCTCGCAGTAGGTGGGTGTGCTCATCCAAGAGGTCATCAGCCTCTTCGGCATCCTGTCCCTCAGGGTGTACAAGGGCCTGATGTTCAGCACCCCTTGAGGGTGGGTGCTGCGCACCAGGACCAGGCCTCGGCATGTCCACAGGTGGTGCACAGATGCCGCCGCTGAACCCTGTACCCCCAGGCCTGGTGGGCGACTGCTGATGCTGCCCCTCCGGCTGCCGCACCCCAGGGCTCAGTGGTGCCACTGCAGTGGCCGCAACAGTCCCACTGTTCTGAACAGACACTAGTGCTGCCCCACTGGTGCTGACAGGCACAGCCTGGGACTGTGCTGACACGCAGGCCCCCTCAGCGGCACCAGCCACAGCCAGGGGCACGAATTGCCCTGCTGTGTGTCCATCCTGTGGCACACACGTGTCACTGCCCATGATGGTCGTGTCATCATCACTGGCGCCAGACTCTGCCCCGTGCACAGCCACAGCATGCTGGCATCCATGGACACCAGCACGCCAGGACACAGGCAGGGCTTCCTCCACATCTGTCTCAATGACATCCTTGTGGACAGCCAGGTGGCCCCACTGTCGTACAGATCTACACATACCTGTGGAGGTGGATGGTCCCACCTCCGACTCCGTCCAACTGTCCACAGTGGACAGGCCCACCACTACTGACCCATGCAGATGCTCAGGATCTGTAAGGGAAAGCAAAGTCATGTTACTGCGTGTGACCTACCTGCCCCCCCCAGACAGACCATGACTTACCATGCAGAGATGGGCCACCACCCGTCTGGAAGCCACCGCCCGGAACTCCCTCTATGGCACTTCGGTGCATGCTTGCAGCAAGCCTGTCCTCCGCTGGGGTGAGCTGTACCACCTCCGGCTGTCCCCCACCTGTTGCAGCACATGCCGCCCTGATGGCAGCCACCTTCTCCTTTACCCTCCTCCTGTCTGTACCCATCTTCTTCTTACACTCCTGCATGGAGCACTGGTGGCTGCCATGCAGGTTCACGGCACGTGCCACCTCCTCCCATGCAGCAGCACAGGCCTGAGTGGTGCCCCGCCATCCACTGAGCAGTGGCTCCTGAGCCAGGTAGGCCTCGAAAAGGGCCTCGGTTTGGCCTTAGTGAATTGGCCTCCTCCTCCCCCACCACTGTTGTCCTCCTCTCCAAGACGTGCTCGGTCATTATGTAGCCTGTAAAATGGCAGTTGTTACCTGTGACTGTGCAGTCCCATGCATGTCCCTGAATCCACAGTCCACACTCCCACACAGCATGCAACTCACCAATAAACTGCAGTAACCGACTATGGCCACTGCAGCACATTGTCGCACCTTTATAGCGCAATCCATGCAAATGAGGTGAGGAGCAACTTTAATTAGATGCAAATTGCAGTGCTGTGTCATTGAATGGCTGATCGGATGATTTGCATATGATGGCTGAATATCGCACTGTTGCGCTTTGCGCAATTGTGTTGAACTTGCTGAGCCAATGGCGCAGTTCTGTGGCATGCGCAGTACACCTCACTGCGCATGTCCAGGTTGCTGACACAGGTGTCTGCTGCACTGATGATGTGCTGTGCGTGGTAGGCAATGCAGGGCATGGCCACTATTGTGCCAGTGGCGCTATAGCGAAGGTCACTATATGGCGCTGTGGCAATGGGCCTTCATAGGCGCAATGGCCCAACTGCCTGATAGTCCTCTGTGGCACTGGCACACAGGCAGCCAATCGTGCTACATGTATTGTCATCTGATGGCACTGTGCATGGCCTTGCACCAGGGACCCTTTACCCTGTGCCCAACCTTTGCCCCCTTGGTGCCATGCACCAGGCATAGGTGCACCTCTATCACGCTGTTTGGTAACAGCGTGATAGGGAATGGCAGCGCTGTACCGCGCAGCATCTGCAACGTGGTACCACTGCAGAGCCGCCTATTGCCTACTATAGCTAATCTAATGGCGCGGGAGAAGGGCTGCACCCTGACGCCATCGAACTGGCTAATCTGGTGGCCACAGTCGAGCCACACCATGGGCCTCTCTTTGGGGAGGCTCCCCTGGATAGGACAAGGTCCCAGGTGTGGCAAGAGGTGGCCACAGCCCTCGAGGAGGTGACAGGCAGGGGCTGAACAGCTGAGCAGTGCAGGCACCAATATGGTGACCTGCAGAGGAGGGAGCCAGAGCTACTGGCCAGACTGAGGTCACATGCCAGGAGGGGCATGGTACCACGTCTGGGTAGGGGTTCTGTCAATACACTGTTATTGTCCATATGAGTCACATTGTTGTATGTGTCCAGCACATAGGGGAGGGACCATATGGGGTTGGCCATGGCGGTGTTCACAGGGTGTGGGGTGGGTGGGTCTGGCTGAGTGGGGGCACACTCCTTGGGGCAGGGGGACTTTGCTTTGGGAATGTACTGATGTTCTTTTCTCCTTTTTGTCCCCACAGGCCCGAACGAACTGCGTTGAGTGCATGCGGAGCGGAAGGTGGTGGAAGCCACAGCAAGATGGGCCAAGGACCAACAACAGCCACCTGACTGGCCCGATGTGGGTGAGTGCCAGACATCCATGATTAATATTGCATGCTGTGTGACAAGGTGGGCAGTGGGGCATGGCCACCATTCATTGACATCACTGCCATGCATGCCACTGGTTACAGTCAACACTGTCCAGTGGCAATGCATATCTGGTTGTGCATCACTGGTGGTGTATCTGTGCACTAGGTGCATGGCTGTGCCACTGCCTTTGCACCACATAGCCATGTCACTAGATGGCCATGGTGGTGCTGTGTGTGACTTGGCCGGTGGGTGTGTGCAGCGTTCCGCATGGCTGTATGCGCCTGGGTGGGCAGGTCCTGTGGACATGATCACTGTGGCTGGTCACACACCATCACAGTGGTATTTCCCATGGCCGTATGCCATGCACAGTGGGCGGGCTGTATGGGGTTGTGCATTCACACCTGTTGACTGTGCTCCCTTGTCCTAGGTGCGAGGGAAATCTGAGGGAAATAAGGGACACCCTGCAGGAGCTCCTAATCCTGGCATGAGAGACGGTCACAATCCTTCGAAGGATAGATGAGTCGGGGGTACTTCGGAGGCACAGAGCAAGGGGGATCCAGAGCCTGGACCGGTGTGGGAGCCAATAGTCCCTTGATCTCTAACCTCCCATCCCCCCCTGGACCCACCCTCACACCCCTCCTATCCCATCCCATTTGTCCACCCCTTCCCCCCGCCCACCCCCACCTTTTTGTGTCCCCAAATAACTGTATATAGTTGTTGTTTATGTAAATAGTTGATTTCTTTATTTTTATAATACATATGACTTTTATATGAATACCGTGGTGGTCTCTGATTTGCAGCGGGCTATAGGTGCTCAGCTGCAGTGGTGTGCATGGCATCAGGGGTGGTGCAGTCATGGGTATGTGTGTGTGTGTGTCTGTGTGGAGGTGTCTATGGTGTGGGGGTAGATATCAGTCAGTGTCTGTGTTGTGTGTGTTGTTCCCCATGCACTGGATGACTGTGTGCAGTGGTCCATGGCACGTGCTCTGTGTTCATGGTGCACACATTGGCCCATCCATGGCCTGTGCAGCAGACACACATGCCTGTCTGTGACCTGCATGATCTGCTGGCATGTCAGTGGTGGCATTCCCTGCAGGGCGGACACTGTATCCGTTGCTTTGCTGGGTTGCCCATGTCACTGGTGTGGTGCATGCCTGGCTCAGGTGGCACTGTGGGCAACATGGTCATTGTCCCACCTCCATGCTGTGGCTTGTGTGTGTTGCAGGGGATGTGCCCCACTGTCTGTGTGCTTGTGCTCTGGGTGACTAATGGTGGGGTATTGGTCCATGGTGCCTGCCAGGGTGGTTGGCACTCCAGTGCCATGGTGGACTGCTGGTTGTGTGTACATGGCTTATATGGGCCCACAATGGGGGCTTGGTTGCCCCACCACTGCGTCCCTGTGTTGTTGTGCCTTTGGGTATGGGTGGGTGTCTGTCCATACCCTGTGTGGCATCTAGTGTGGTGCATGCTTCCATGCACCATTGTGGGTGTCTGTGCTGGCTGTTGTGGCCAGTGGTGGGCTGGGGTGTGTCACTGGAATACTGTGCGGAGCGCTGTACCACTGGTGGAGGTGTCAACTACACGACCGTCCCATATGGGGTCACTCTTGTGCCAATGCATGGTCGGTCTCTCAGCAGTACCTCAGGGGACTGTGCGTGGTGGCACTTTGACTGCCATTGTTGCATTGCCGTGTGCTGCAACCTGCTGATGGGTGCTCATGGTGGGGCTGGCTTGCATGGTTCTGTGGTGCATAGGGTTGCATTGACACTGTGGGGGTGGTGGCATGCATGGAGATTCCTGCAGTGGTGGTCACTGCTCATGGGGGGTGTCTGGGGGTCACGGTGCAGGGTGTGCTGTGCATTGTGGGGGATGGTGTGGCACAGGGTGGTCCGCCCTCCTTGTGTGCCAGTCACAGCTTGCCGGTAGGTGTGATGGGGCACCATGGCCAGGCTGTGGGTTGGTTGCTTGTCTCCATGGACCAGTGGTTATTCCAGCCTTCCCCTGGTTGTGCTGTGCTTGGGGTGAGGGGGGGCAATGTCTGTTCTGCTGTGTGTTCCTGTGCCCATCTGTGGCATGGGTGGTGGGCCCCTACCTCCCTGATTGTGCAGTTACATTGCTCTGTAGCTGGGGGGCTCCCTGCTTGCGCTATGGTGCCTCTGGACTGCTCAGCTGAACATCCTTTGTTGCGCTATAGCGCATCATATCTGCTCAGCTTCCCCTCCCTAGGTGCGCTATGGCGCAGGTTGTGCGATATTCAGGCGTTGGCTGTAGGCGCAATTTGGCCTGCTCCTTTTTTGAATATTGCGTCTGTTGTGCATGGGCACAATAGACTTGCACTAGCTCCTGCTATTGCGCACTTTTTGGGCGCAGTTTGAATATCTGTGCCACAGTATGTATGTTGGTCATGGGGACCTTGTTAAGTGGATTCTACACCTAAGTGTTGGAAAGATTAACCCCAGAGGTGTTTTTTATTTGTTCTAATATACTTTTTTGTGACCCACTTCTGTTTGCTCCATATTATGTGATACAAATTTTTTTTATCACTTAGAACAAATGCTGTTTTCTGCCATCACCTAGTGGCCACACAGTTTGGAATTTTGGTCTGAAATTTTCAGAGTAGAAAGAGTTTGGCGCACAGATGTTTCCTTTGCTGGTTTGGTAAAAAAAAATATTACTCTGTTCCTAAGTTATTAAATTTTAAAAATTCTGGTTCTGAACATGCTACTGTAAGCTACCACTTCAAAATAGCCATGTCAAGTGATTGTATGGGACAGTATATTGCCATCCCTATATGTTGCCACTGTTTCCCTGGTGTCTAGTGGCACTCCTACCCCTCTGTTCACTGTATCTGTATTTTCTAAAGTTAAACTTTCTCTGGTGTCTACTGGTACCCCCATCTCTGTATTGTTTCATATTTCTGTGGCGTCTAGTGGCACCACCTCACCCCTTAGATCGTCATCCCCATGTATTGGCACTGTTTTCCTGGTGTCTAGTGGCACCCCCCAGCCATCTGATCACTTTCTTATATTGTTCATATTTCTCTGATGTCTAGTGGCACCCCCTCCCTTCCAATCACTGTCCCCATATTTTCTGTGGTGTCCCTGGTGTCTAGTGGCACCCCTACCCCTCCAATAGCCATCTCTGTAGTTATTATAGTTTCCCTGGTGTCTAGTGGCACCTTCCAATACCCATTCATCTGAATTAAAGGAAACCAACCCTCAATATCTTTTTTGTTTTCTGTAAAAAAGAAAATGTCCCTCGTGGCAATGAGCCCCCACCCTGGCCTCTCACTGAGCACCCACCACCATCCACTTACCCCCACACACCCTCACTCACCTGAATAGGAAGAATGGTTAAGATTCAGTCTCTGATCGAAGACACATCTTACTGCTGGAACTGCAGACTGCAATATAAGAAATTAAGGTAAATGTGGTTCAATGTATTTCAATGGGATTTTCAACTTTGAGGCATAACTTTACTATGATTGCATATTTTGAGCCCAAAGTATAAACATGGCCCTTTTGGGACCCCACCTCAAGAACAATGATGGTGGAATTAAGCAAATCTGGCCCACTATGTGATTTTGTGGTCATTGGCAAAATCCCATTTTGGGCTGGATTTGAAAATGTTCACCTCATTTGTTCATGAGGTGGTGTCATAAGAAGGCCATGTAGAAAAAGTGGGCTCAAAATATGTAAAAAATAGAAAAGTTATGTTTATCCACTGAAATTTTGCTATGGTCACTCATAACATTGGTAATTTTAAATATTTTTGCCCCAAATTTTCAACATAGCAATTTTTTAGACCACCTCATGAGCATGACAGCTGACATTTTTCAAATCCTGGAAAAACTGTGTTTTCGTACCTGGCACATGGAATGACATTGTGGTGGTGCACAACCACACCTGGAGTACTACGTGCAGTACTGGCATCTGTATCTGAAGAGGGACATTAAGTTACTGGAGGGGGTGCAGCTCAGAGCGACAATGATGATCAAGGGGCTGGGGGACTTATCATATGAGAGGAGGTTGAAGGAGTTGAACATGTACTCACTGGAGGAGAGAAGAGACAGGGGTGACATGACTGAAACCTTTAAATACATGAAAGGAATAAACAAGATGGGTACAGAGGGCTATTCAAAGTAAGGAGGGATGGTCACCAGGGGCCATGATATGAGACTGGGTGAGGAAGGTTCAGGAGGAGATGAGGAGACACTTTTTACAGAGAGGTGGTGGCTGGGTGGAATGCGTTAGCTGCTGAAGTGGTATGCAGTAGAACAGTGGACTGCTTCAAATGAGGATGGGACAGGACAAGGGGGAGGGTTAATGAAGGGGAAGGGTGGAAGGGAGGGGCAGCTGCAGAATAAGGGGTGCTAGCTGCACATTCGAGCAGACTTGATAGACCTCTAGGCCTTTATCTGCTGGCAAATTTCGTATGTTCGTATGTTTTGGTGGGAATTTCAAAATTTACTGCACCAGGTACATTAGTTGGGTAATAAGGAGGCTATGCTGACAATTTGGTTGCTATTATCCAACAAATTGAAGCACAGGCCCCAGAGGGCCCTGCGCTTCTACGGCAACATACATATATGCATTTATGGAGGAATGGAAGTGCAGGGCCCAGAGGCAAATGAGGATTTACTGTAATGACATTATCTCAACAAGTATGGATGGATCCTATGCTCCAACAGGCAAATAAGGATTCAATTACACTACTTCAAAACTTGCAGATGAATGGAAGCACAAGGCCTGGAACCATCAGAACAGGCCGATGGGGCCTTATATCTCTCTATCTCTCTATCTACAGTAGTAGCCACAAACATGGTTAGATATTTCACAAAATTTCTAAAGAGTTTCTCTCTGCTGCCTCTACTGTGGAAATGCAGAAAGCAGAAGATTTCTCTAGAAATATTACAGAAATTTCAGGAAATATCTGATCATGTCTTTGGCTGTGACTCTATCTATCTATCTATCTATCTATCTATCTATCTATCTATCTATCTATCTATCTATTTTCATTGCAAAAACATTCATTAATTCACTAGTTAGAGTTAAAGCAACAAAAGTAGGTAAATGTGGCATTAGGGTTTCCAATCCTAATACCCCACCTCCACCCTGCAGGCAGCAATGGGAAAAACCATTACAGTTTCACATTTCTTGACTCTTTACAAATCAGGCTTGGGGTGTGCCTTGGGGTTGTCAACCCTAACACCCACACCATTCTCATGTACTGTACCTATCTCAGCTTACTTAGTGATGGAATGGGGTGAGCATTAGGGATGACAACCCCAGTGCATACCCCACCCCCAATGTGGAAGAGGCAAGAGAAGTGAAACCATAATTTTTTTTCTGTTGCTTCCTGCAGGGTGGGGTCAGGTTTTAGGGTTGGACACCCTAATACCACATTTACCTACTTTTTTATGTTGTCCCTAAATGCCTCTGGGAAATAAATACCACATTTACCTACTTTTTTTTATATTGTCCCTAAACATTTCTGGGGAATATGTGTAATTTTTATAGTACTCATTAAGAACTTTGTTTTGAAATATACCTTGTCCAAGAAGTCAAAATATTGAGGGAGTTATGGCTGGTTGAAGTTCCAATGTTATCCTATGGGAATTTCCACTTTTCTTATTTGTGTCTTTTTATATATTGCCCCATTCATGCTTATGGTGTATGTGTGTGTGTTGTTCTTGTAGTACTCATTAAGACCTTTATTTTGATGTATAGATTGTCCATTGACTTCAACCATTGAAGAAGTTATGGCTTGTTAAAATTCCAATATTATCTGATGGGAATTTTCATTTTTGATTTTATTGCTTTTATTTGGTCCCTACATTTATTGGGGTATGTGTTATTCTTGCAGTACTCATTAAGACCTTTGTTTTGAAATATAGATTGTCTCTAAAGTCCAAATATATAAAGGGAGTTAGACCAAGTTTAAGTGTGGGGAAAAATAAGTCCAAATGCTTTTTCAAATGAGGGCATATTTTTATAGTAAGGGTAATACTACAGTGTAAGGAGCTGAGAAGGTGGTGTGCCCATGTGCACACCTGCCACATCACCCATAACAGGATAATATGTTTTCTTCTATGATATATAAGTCTTTGTTTTTTAAACTGTTTTTGTCTTTATTGACTATTATTTAAATAGGTAGTTTATTCCATGGGTTAACCACTCTTTGTGTGAAAAGTCCTTTCTGGTATTTGTTCTGAATCTCTTTGGTTTTAGTTGTAAGGGATGTCCCCTAGTCCCTAAGTTATCATTTTTAAATTCAAAATTTAATTCGTTCAAAAGGTAATTATCTTGCATGATGTCCTAACATAAAAGCATGTCCCCGTATCCTTCTAGAGTTTAATGACATTAGGTTTAGCTTTTGTAATTGTTCATTATATGGTGATGTATTTATATCATGTATCATTTTGGTCGCTTGTCTTTGAGTTTTTTCTAACCTAGTGTATCTGTAGTACCCTTTATTGTGATTCCTCATACTTCTACCATAATCAAGAAGTGGTCTTACATAAGATCTATACAATAGCCTCTACACACTTTTATCTCTGCTTCTAACATTTCTTTTTATAGCCCATAGTATTCTTTTAGCTTTGTTTATTTACAGTATGCATTACAGTGTGAGTCATAAGACAACTTATTTTCATACGAACCAAACAAGCTCACGAGAAAGGATCCCTTCATATGAAAATAGAATCAGAAAAAAAAATAAGTGTAAATTCTTTTTTGGTATAAGGGCATCCTTTTTCATATAAATGAAAAAATCTCATGAAAAAGGATCCCTTCATATGAAAAAAGAATCAGGATTTATTTGTTTTCTATTATTTTTCATAGGAAGGGGTCATGACCTTTTTTTTCACTCTTACAAAAAAGGATGCTCTCATATGAAAAAAGAATTTGGGCTTAGCTTTTTTCCAGATTCTTTTTTCATATGGCCATATGAAATAACAGAAGCAAGTCAAGAAAAAGGATTTTAAAATCTTAAAAAAAAAACATGAAGGGATTATTTTTCAGCAACTTAACTGCAGAATCCACCTAACAGGGTCCTGAAGACCTAGATATGTGTGTTGGTGTCTATCCAGGATATTATTTTGTGGGTTTTGAAATAAAAAAAACAAAACAAGATGACAACCATACAAAAAAGGATTTTTTCCTCACAAAAAATAATGACCACCATATAAAAATGATCCTTTTTTGTATGGACCAAGTTCTTTTTTCATTCCAAGCAGCTGTCCCAAAGACTACACTGAGCATGCTCAGAAGCAAAATTTTAACATTTAATAACTTTGGAACACATTAATATTTTTTCACCAAACCAACAAAAGGCAGATTTGTGGGCCAAGTTCTTTCTACCCTGAAAATGTCAGACCAAAATTCATAACCATCTCAGCACCAAGAGATAACAAATAAGCAGCCAAAAACACTGATTTCAGACCCAAATTCCAAACTGTCTGGGTACATGGTGATGACAAAAAAACCCAGTAAATTTTTAAGTTTTTGTGTTATCCACATCTCAGAATATGCACATTCACTCAGAACAAAACTTAGCATGTCAAAAGATCTACCCCTCCCCCCGCGACTGTGCGTGCAAAATTTCAAGCAAATTCATTGAACGGTTGTGAAGATATTAAGGTTCAAAATTTGAGGTTTAACAAAGAAAACCCTGCTCAACCCTAAATGTAAGGATACTGCTGTGATCCTATAATATATCTATATTATGGTCCACGATCGCTCCACTATAGTTAGGGTTGAACAGGGTTTCCATGTTAAGCCTCAAACTTTGCACTTTATTATCTTTGGAACCATTCAACAGATTTGCACAAAGTTTGCATGCACTATCTCAGGGTTAGATCTCTTGATGTGCTAAGTTTTGTTCAGGTTGGATGTGTGGATTCTGAGATGCAGATAGTGCAAAAAAGTAAAAATGTGCTGTTTTTTGCTGTTTTTTGTCATTGTCTTGTGCCCAGATGATTTGGAAATTTGGTCTGACATTTTCAGGGTAGAAAGGGCTTTGCCCACAGATGTGCCTTTCACTGGTTTGATAAAAAAACATTAATCTGTTACAAAATTATTAAATTAAAAAAATTCAGTTTCTGAGCATACTCAGGGCAGCCTTTCTGATAGATGTTTGGAATGAAAAAGTAATTTGGTCCTTTTGAAAAGGATCCTTTTTCATTTGGGGCCAATCCTTTTTCATGAAGGAAACATACTTGTTCATTTGCTGCCATCTTGGTTTCCTTTTTTCTTGAAAAAATCAAATTCCACAAAAATGACATCCTGCAGAGAGTTCAAGACACATATCTTGCCCATCGGGACTCTGATAGGTGGATTCTGCAGTTAACTGTTGGAAAAAAGATCTCCCAATTTGTATTTATTTATTTTTTTACTTTTAAAATCCTTTTTCGTGACTTGTTTCTGCTTTTTCTATATGGGCTTTTTTGTTCAAATGAAAAAGGATTGCTTGATACATAAAAAAATTTTGGACTTAGTTTTTCTGTGCTCTTTTTTCCTTTGTCCTTTTTCGTTTGAACAAGAAAGGATCCCTTCACATAGAAAAAGATTTGGGACTTTTTTTTTTCTCTTTTTCTGTATGACCTTTTCTTTCAAACAAAATAGGAACTGTTCAACTGGAAAACTTTTGTTGCTATTCTTTTTTCATTTGAAGGAATCATTTTTTGTTTCCTTTCTTAGTTTGATATGGAAAAGGATACCAGTAAATGAAAAAAGGGATTTTGCAAGCTGTCCTCATAATTTTGTAAATTTTCCCTGGTGTCTAGTTGCACCCACCTACCTCTGATCACTCTCCCCATAATTTTATTTATTTTTCCCTGGTGTCTAGTGGCATCTCTCACCCTTCCATTGCCATCTATGTAATTGTTCAATTTTTCCATGGTGTCTAGAGGAGCTCACCACTTTCAGACTGCCATCCCACCCACTGATTACCATCCCTGCAACTGTTTGATTTTACCCTGTTGTCTAGTGGTGCCCCCCACTGTCTGATCACCATCCCTGTACTTATGGGGTTTTTGCCTGGTATCTAGTGGCACCCTCCACTCTCTGATAGCTGTCCTCTTAATTATGGAATTTTTACCTGGTGTCTAGTGGTACCCCCCACCCTCAAATTGCCATCCCCATAGCTATTAAATATTTTCCTGGTGCCTAGTGGCCCCCACCCTCCAATTGCCATCCCCATACTGACTGTATTTTTTCCTGGTGTTTCATGGCACTGCCACCCTCTGATTGCTGTCCCTATTGATAGTTTTTGTTTCCCTGGTGTCTAGTGGCACCCCCCACCTTCCCTGTCCATCCCCAACTGAAATAAAGAAAATGGTCATGCAATGCCTTTTTTTAACCTTTAAAAAAAGAAAATTGGTGCAGTGGTTGAATTTCTGTCTGTGACACCAGTGATCCGGGTTCAGGAATGGACTTGGGTTGCTGGAGGACTGGCCGGGGGAGAAGGAAATGAGCGTCCAACGACAGCTTTCCTTGTCGGAGGGAAGGTGGATATGCAGCTCAGTGCCTGCTGACTCCTGGTGGAGGCTGGGAGTACAGCAGGATGTTGGTCCCAATACAGTAGAGATTTATGGATGTCGACATATGCCTTGACATCAGTAGCACTTCATTCTCAGGGAGCAAAGTGGAAAAAATGGTGCCAGGCCGATCGGGTGATGGCCCTCTAGAACCGTCACCACTGGGGCTCCTGGACCTCAATATGCCATCCTAGCAGCACCCCAGGATAGTTAGTTAGCCACCAGACCATCCTTCTATGGAGGTAAGAGACCCGCCCGGTGAAGGGATACATCAAGGTTACTTGGGGCTGGCTGCAATGCGGGTCAGTAGGGGTTGGGAGTAGCCACAATGGGGCAGTTCATGTTGGGGCCTGAAAGAGAGACCGGCCAGGTGCAGGGGAATCAAAAAGAAAAGAAAATGGTCCCTAGCCAATTCCACCCTGACCCCAATCTCCCACTCAACACCCACCACCCCACAGCCTCAGACCTCAGAGTGCACCCTCACTTACCTGAACAGATCCCAGGGTGAAGACCACTCTGTTATGGGAGACAAATCTAGCTGCTGGAAGCACTGACTGCAATATGAGAAACTAAGGCAACAGAGGTTCAATGAATTTCTTTTTTTTTTAATTTATTGTACTTTTTGCCACTGGCCACCTCTCCTTTGGCTAGTTCCCCACCATCTGCCTTGCTCCCCTATCACCATGCCCCTGCTGATATCCCTGACTTGCGCCTCAGGGTGGGGTCACTGGTCCAATCAAGCCCATTTACTATGGGACAAGGTGTCAGTAGTGATCAACATTATCTCCCTGGATTCCCCCCCAGGTCAGGATTCATGACTGGTTAGTGCACAGGGAGCCATGTTAGGTTGGTGAAGAGGTGGGGAGCCATTAAGGCCAGGTGCCAGGCATGCTTCATCTTGTACATTTGGAGTGTGGCCTATAATAGTAGAGATTTGTAGAGTACAAAGAGGGAGAGGAAGGAAGGTCTGGGAAGTGGGCAAGTGAGGGGGTGACAGACATATAGGGGAGAGGGAAGGGGCAAGCTACTTGATGAAGCTCCCCAAGAAAGTTACCATGGGGAAGGAGGAAGGAAAATGGGGGGAGGGAGGTTACCATAGAGGATTGCTGGCTGACAGGGGGAATAAGAAGGCTAAGGATGCAGAAGATTAGGGGACTGCCCAGATGGGGAGGGTAGTGCTTACCTGAAGCAGTCACATGCTGTTTTCAGACATCTGTTAAACAGGTGTCTGGATATATAGGGGTTAGGCAGAAAGAGAGTTTAAGTACTTTTTGCAAATTGTTCCAGAGCGCTGGTAGGAAGCAGCTAATGGCAGTAGAGCTGAGACAAGTCCTTGTCCACGGAGCCTTAAAAAAGGAGAAGGGAGGAGTTCCTTAGTCCGTAGGCACCTTTTGAAGGTTCAAACTGGTCACTGATATAGGGAGGTAGTTTGTTAGACATAGCTTGGTAGAACCATATAAGGGCATTTTTTTGCCTCCTAATGGAGAGGGACGGTCAGTCTAATGCTTGGAACAACAAGCAGTGGTGAGTATGCGATGGTAAGCAAAGAACAAATCTCAAAGCATGATGATACAGTGTATCAAGCTTTTGGAGTGCATACTGGGGGAAATGACTGTATAGGAAGTCGGCATAGTCAATCAGGGGAAGGAAGGTTGCTTGAGCCAACCGCTTTCTGGCTTCCAGAGTGAGTAGGCACCTTATGCGGTAAAATACACCAAGACGTTACCTTAGCTTTTTTGTTAACTCATTAAGATGAGCACCAAAGTTGAGTTTATTATCCTGCCAGACTCCCAGGTATTTAAATTTATCCACTAACTCTAATTGTTCACCAAGGAGGGTGGTAATATTTGGGGTACCAAGTGATCCCCTATCGAGGAAGGGGGATTGAGAGATAATCATGGCTTTTGATTTTTTTGGCATTTAATAAGAGCCTCAGATTCAGCAGGTTATGTTGGAGGATGATAAAGTCCTGTTGCAGCTCCTTGTGTGCAAGGTCTAAAGAGGGGTTGGTTGTGTAGATGACTGTGTCATCTGAAAGAGGTGAACGTTTCCTGCAAGCAGTCCAGAATCCATTCGGTTGATATAAAGCGCGAAGAGGATAAGCCCCAGCATAGAACCTTGAGGGACTCCTCGGGGTGGTATTTTTAGTGGGGAGAGTTCACATTGTATTTTAACTTGTTGTTTATGGTTTGTGAGGTAGGAGTGGAACCACTTTACCTTGGTGGGGGCGAGACCAAGGCTACTCAGAGTATCGAGTAATATGGAATGATCAACTGTGTCAAATGCTTTGGTGAGATCAAGGAAAAGTGCATAGATATGTTGTTTGCTGTCTGAGGCTTTTAGCCAGTCATTCAATACTTTGGCTAGGGCTGACAAGGTGCTGTACTTAGATCTGAAACCTGATTAGACTGGTTTAAGGATGTTTTCATGGTCCAGGCAATCCCTTAATTGAGAGTTGACAATTTTCTCAAGTAACTTGGATAAAACAGGAAGCAGCGAGATTAGCCTATAATTATTCAAGTCTATGGAGTCTCCTGATTTGAACAAAGGGATAATGTGTGCAATTTTCCAGGTAGGCAGCAACTCCCCTTGGATTAGTGAACTATTAAATAGATGGGCAATTGGAGCTGTCAGATAAAGATAGCCTGCTTTTAGGAGGAATGGTTCTAAGGAGTCAACACCAGCACTCTTTTTGGTATCCAATGAGAGGAGTAGGTCCTCCACTTGTTTATAGGATGCAGCTTGGAATTTAAAGAGGGGACAGATGATACTGGGCACAGAAGTAGGGCTAGTAGCTATGTTGGCAGTACTTGTGTTACTAAATTTACTAACAGGCGATGCATGGAATGTAAGGCCTGCAGTGGCAAAATGTTTATTGAGCTGATCAAGAATCTTGTACCTGTCTGTGTAGGAGGTGTTATTTGCCACAATTTTGGCTGGGATTGGGATAGCAGGAGAATGCCCCTTGACCTCTCTCAGGATCTGCCAGAATTTGGCAGAGCAGATTTTGTTTACCTCCAGGGCAGACTGGAAGAACCGTGATTTTTCCAACCTGACCAGTTTGGTACAGGCATTCCTTGCTACCCAGAATGAGACCCACACATGTGTGGGGCTCATAGGATTCGGTCAGACAACACATAAGAAGAGGCAGCTGAATTAAGGACTTAAAGTGTTGTGTAAATATTCACATTTCCCGTGGTTCCCCAGGTTATCTTCCTGGACAACTTTTAATACCCAGAATGAGTGCCAGTCTGAATCCGACTGTGACTTCCTAGCCCTTTTCCATAGGGTGTCTCTATATTGCAATGCCCTTTTTAGTTCTGGGCTGAACCAAGGAGGAGTATGTTTCCTAGATTTGACTTTTCTTAATGGTGCGTGTTTGTTGATAATCTCTAATAACAGATCCTGGAAGATACTGAATGCTTCAGACACATAGGGTGTGAGGTAAAAATCCTGCCAGCCAATATTCCCAAGATCTGTCATGAGGGCAGGAAGGCAGAAATATTTTAAGCTGCGCTTGAACTTGAAGGTAGAGGTGGAAGGGAGGTGTGGAGAGTGCCTGATACGGGCGACTGTGCAGTGATCATTCAGGTCATTGTGGAAGACCTCTGTATGTGAGATATGTGGTTTGCTGACAAGCATAAGATCCAATAGGGAGCTTCAGTCAGGGTTCTTTAAGTTTGGGCGGGTAACTTCAGGGGTAATCTGAGTTAGCCCATGCTCATCACAGAAGTTCTTAAGTTTGTTGGCACTGACATTGTTCCAATTAAGGTTGAAGTCCCCCATGATGATGCTTTCTATGTTTGCTTTTTTAAGAGGGAGTGAAGATGGGAAAGTATGCACAGGCCAGCTGCTGGCAGCCTATAACATGCAGCTGCCAGTAGGGCTATTCCAGGAGATAGGGTAATTTTGAGGGCAAGACATTCAAATTCTTTTGGCATCAAAGTACAGACAATATCGGCAGTTAGGAATTTATCTTTAATGTATATGGCAACACCACTACCTCTTGACAACCTGTCACACCTGAACAGGTTGTATCCAGGGATGTTGACCATTTTGTCAGGTATAGAACTCTTCAGCCAGGTTTCTGAGAACAAAGCTACATCAGGCATGGCATGTAACACCCATGCTTGGACCTGGTCAAATTTGTTGGCCAGGCTGCATACGTTCTTATGCAGAAAGTTCAGACCCTTTAACTGTGGGAGTTCCCCAGGAGCAGCTAGCAGATGGGGAGGGACCAAGTTCAGTTCCACACTACCTGTGCAAAGTAACAGCAGTACTAGTCATTTCCTAAGCCTTCTTACCAGAAATCTTAGGAAGCCTTTGTAAAGTTGCTTAGTCTGTTCACTGACTCAGTCAGCAGAGCAAGAGTTACAGGGATAGTGAAAGTTGGTCAGAGCAGATAACAATGCCCTAACGGAGAGGGTAAGAGGGATCTGCTTTGTGAGAGCTGGGTAGTAAAGGATGTGAAATGTTGTAGATGTGCATGGATTACTTCCTTTGGAGGGAGTTAACTGGGTGGCAGACACCGTTGGGCTTATTTCCTGGCATAAGTGAGTGTTCAGGCAGGTTGTGTCTTTCATTAAGTCCCTGCATGGCTCCACTGTTAGAAGGAGAATGCAACCAAAGAGGAAAAAGTGGTCTGAGGAAGCCATCACTGGGCTACTGTGAGGCAGGGTGGGCAGCACCTTGTGGACATTGTTGCATAGTTGACAGCAGTGCTGGGGACACCCAGACTTTAGGGGCTGAAGGTTAAGAAAGTTTAAACAAAAAGGGGTGAATATAATCAGCTACAGCAGGCAATGTAATGCCAGCCAGATCAGCAGCCAACAATCAAGGGTGAAAGGAAGAAATTAAATAGCCAAGGAAGTAGCAGAGCACCTGTGAAAGGAGAAAGAGGAGAAATGAAGTGGGATGAGAGAAAAAGTATTCAAGGACTGAATTTGGGATAGTAAGGATAGCCTCAAGTAATGGTGTTACAGTATCTCATAGGAGAAGTTATAGAAGGAGTTGATACACAGGTTGGGAGGAAAAAGTATATGGCTTTATAGAGGGGACTACTTTAGGGGAAGGGCAGGAAGAAAAGGAGTATGACTTTAAGGGAAGGATGACTTCAGGGGAAGGGCAGGAATAGAAAGTACCAGGGGAGGGACTTAGAGAAATAATCTGATTTTGTGGGGAAGGAGGCATATTTAGTAGCAGTCGGGGTTGGGGCAGGAGGGTGGGAGAAATTAATTGCAACAAGCCAAAAGCTGTGCAGTCGGACCTGTTAACCTTAGCTTAAAAACAGCACCACAGATGCTTTTTAAATCCTGGGAGCAGAAGTCTTGGTTTAAAATGAGCGCACCAGAGACACTGAGTAAAGAGTCAAGGTGGGCCAGTTATGAGAAGCACAGCAAGGTGGCTCAGCCAATGGAGCTACCACGCTCAGCTAGCAAAGCCTTTGGGAGTCAGCTCTGAATCTGTGGGTGGCGTTTCTGTTTCTAGGCTGGTGGGTGGGCTGGCGCCATGGAGAGCTTCTCCAGGTACCACAGAAGTCATCCCTGCCTGATTCCAGGTGGCTTCAGCAGCGGGAGCGCCCGCAGGAATGGTCCCTGTTTCAGAAGAGAAACAGAGAGGGGATTAGAACATAATGCGGTAGAGCATGAGTGAGGGGCTGGCATTAGAACAAAAAGAGAGTGGGGCGTGAGTGGCAGAAAGGGGAAAGGAAGAGCAGGATTAGAAAGACACAGAAGGGGTCTCAGTTTAAGGAGCCAACTTTAGTTCTGTCAACAGAAATTTATGTAGCTTAAATGAAGGGGAGTGGGGGGAGAGGGTCACAGAGAGAGAAGGGACAGAAAGAATTGTTTTAGGCAGGGTTAAGGCACCAACTTTAACTTTGCAGACAGAAGTTTAAATAGCTTAAATGAAAGGGGGTGGAGGAGAGGATCACAGAAGAAGAAGGACAAGCAAAAGAATAGTTTTAGGCAAAGCAGGGAGAGGGAAGGTAGTGTGGGTCCCAGGAAACTCTCTTTAGCAAATGCAGACTGAGGGAGAAAGGATAATAGCAGGCACAATGAGAATACAGCAGAAGGGGAAAACGTTCATGCTAGTATAAGAAGGCTTCCACATTTCCAAACAAAATTATATGGGATATTCTTACACTAACAGTTCAATCTTGTTGAACTATGTTCAACTCCCTCCCGCCCTCTGTCACTAAGTCTACCAAAATTGGTCCATTTAAAGTCACTCTCCATAACCACCTCTTTGGCACCCGAAGCTGTAATTGCCCTTAATCAAACTAATGTTGGGGTCCATCCCCGTTTCTGGCCCATAGCTTTGACAATATCCATTGGACTGCTTCCCCCCCCTTTTTTCTTTTCTTTTCCTCATCCCGTCCCCCCCCCACCCTTCCACATAGGTATTTCCCCGGTATGACCAGGGTTGTGACTTCTACTATTGTTATACTTTATACGATTGCTATTTACTGTATATAACTTTATTCTGTAAACCACTGTCATATTGTGTTCTTCTGTTATCTGTATTGCACCTGTATGTTACCACTGTTGTATCTCACACTGTAACCATGTCTACTCTCCCTGCGATGAGGTGCCTTTGTAAATGAGTCCCTGACTCAAAGGTTGTAAATCTGACTTTCAAAAATAAATAAATAAACTAGATAAATGGGCTTGCTATACTATCTAAATTAACAGGTTTTAATAGTCATGCTAGCTAGTACCTTAAAGCATTAAAATGGCCAACCTAGGAGGCAACTATGCAGTATTCCCAGTTAATCTAATTTTCGGCATAATACTGTGAACAAGCGCTAACAATGAGCCCAGCAGTAGTCAAGCAGTAAACAAGTTTTTCGTTCGTGAATATAAGGACATTAAATACAAATTGCAGGAATATGGAGAATTAATTACAAATTCCAAAAGTAAGAGCCATTAATTGCAACAAGCCGAGAGCTGTGCAGCCAGACCTGTTAGCCTTAGCTTAAAAAGAGCACCACAGATGCTTTTTAAATCCTGAGAACAGAAGTCTTGGTTTAAAATCAGCGCACCAGAGACACTGAGTAGAGAGTCAAGGTGGGTCAGTCATGAGAAGCACAACAAGGTGGCTCAGCCAATGGAAGTGCAACGTTCAGCTAGCAAAGCCTTTGGGAGTCAGCTCTGAATCTGTGGGCAGCTTACCTGTTTCTAGGTGGGTGGGCAGGCTGGCACCATGGAGAGCTTCTCCAAGTACCACAGCAGTCTTCCCTGCCTGATTCCAGGCAGCTTCAGCAGTGGGAGTGCCCGCAGGAATGGTCCATGTTCCTAGGCGGACAGGTGGGCTGGCACCATGGAGAGCTTCTCCAGGTACCACAGTTGTCTTCCCCGCCTGATTCCAGATGGCTTCAGCAGCAGGAGTGCCCGCAGGAATGGTCCCTGTTTGTAGGCAGGTGGGTGAGCTGGCACCACAGAGCGCTTCTCCAGGTACCACAGTAGTCTTCCCCACTTGATCCCAGGCAGCTTCAGCAGCAGGAGCGCACACAGAAATGGTCCCTGTTCTAGGCAGGTGGGTGGGCTAGCACCACGGAGAGCTTCTCCGGGTACCACAGCAGTCTTCCCTGTGTGATTCCAGGTGGCTTCAGTAGCGGAAGCACCTGCAGGAATGGTCCCCATTTTTAGGCGTGTTGTTATTTGAGCAACTATATGTATAAATGAAATTTATACATATAGTAACAATGTCATCAAGATTTATACACACAGTAAGTAAGTCATGACTCATGTGGCCACGTCCTCTCATCCCTCCCACCAACACTACTTAAAATACATATAAACTTTCAGATTATCTACCTACTCCTTCCTTCCAACAACATGTCTGTTCCTAGCACACTCATATTAACATTTCACAACCATACCACCATCAACTCACTAATAAAGTGGCACAAAAAGGGCAAACACAGCAAATAAAACAGACTTTAATTCCTTATATTTTTTTCACTCTGTGCTGCCACTTGAGACTCACCCCCCTTGCTTCAGCTCTCACTACCTTGCTACTGACAGTCTATTTACAAACTATACTGCAAGTCCCCCTCAGGCTACTGATGAGCTTTACCTTTCATAATTAGTTAGTGTCTCTCCAAAACTGCCCACAGTTGCCTCTTCACTCCTGCTGGGCTACTCGCCTCTTCTTCTTCCCTCTTGCTCACTTTCACCGCATCACTGAAATGAGTCCCTGTACTCCAACTGCAACAAACCACATCAATGTTGTGGCACAGTAAAGTGAATGTTTTTCTTTTTTTAACATTTAAGTTTCTTGCACCTGACAACAAAAGCCTACATGCCTCCACTGAACCCACCAGTTCCACCGACACTGCTCGTTAACCACAGCTGAGTACTGCACGAATCATCAGAGAGGTCAGCATATAGATAGGGCATCTTCATTACTGCATCTTTAGCAACTCCCTTCAGAACCAAAGGCAACAAGACAGTGACACAAAATAAACCCATAAACATGTATAAATGTAAACAAAACATAAGATGGTTTTAAAAAAATAACCTAAGACACAAGATCCCAGCCTCTTGCATAAATGGAATATGTGATGGGGACCCTGCTATGTAAATGATTAGTCTTCATTCGAGCTTTTTGACCTTGGGCACATCGCTCATGGCTTACGCCATCCGTTAGGTTACCTGAGGTCAAACTGCTCTTGTGAAGATAAATCATTTATGCAACAGGTCCCCATTGCATATCCCTTATATATACACACACACTATAGATTAAGCAGTGTCAGTGGCTCAGTAGGTAGCACACTCACCTCTGAGGCCGGGAGATCAGAGGGCTGTGGGTTCAGTTCCCACATCTGGCACTTGGGTTAATTTCCCAGTACTGACACTGTAATGCAGCATGAGAGGGGTGCTGCATTTCTGAAGTGCCGTCTTCCGGATGAGACGTTAAACCGAGGTCCCATCTGCCTGGATTGGTGGTAGTTCAGGTGGATGTTAAAGATCCCACGGCACTTATTGAAAAGAGTAGGGGAATTTCCCCGGTGTCCTGGCCAAATTTCCCTCATTCGCTAAAAATACCACCAACAGCTTAATCTGGTTCAAGGTCAGTTGGCATTCATCTGTATCCCCCTCCCCCGGGTCGTGCCTGAAAATAGGCAGGATTTGTCTAGTGCACTTACCCGGTCAACAAAAGCTAAATAAATAAATAAATAAAATGTATATATATTATTTATAGGGGTGTGGTAGCACCCCTCTAGTTAGGATTGAGTAGATTGTTTAATTTTAAAACCCAGTTATTGCACCTTAATAACTTTGGTGGCATTTGAGAAACTAGCCCTAAATGTAGTGTGCACAACCAGGCTGGCAGAGTGTGAAGACATGAAAACTTTATGACGCTATCTTGTTTGGGGTTTGAGTTACATGAAATTCCAAAAAATGCAAAAATAGTGTATTTTTTTCTATACTTAACTTTTGGGGGGGCTGTCATGTACAGCCTAGACAATTTTTTTTCATGAAACTTTCAGGGTAGAGGAAGCCTGCACTGAGATAGTGCCTTTAAAGGTTTTGTGAAAAAAGATATGGTTCCAGAGTTATAAAGATTTTTTTCATTATTTTTCATTATAACCGTTAAGCTTAACTGGCTAAAAAAACACTGGTTGTGAGAGCTTATTTCCATAATTCACTTGTTGTGAGAAAAAAAGAATGATAGTGCTGGTTGCCATCTTATTTTTTAACTAAAAAATATTAAAAGTACATAAAATTGATGTATTTTCAAAGTAATAAACACCTGAACCTAGGTAAATAAGACCCACTTAGTTAAATTCTGGTGTTCATTTTTTTGAAAATTGCATTGGAAATAATGCTCCTGGCACTGGAAAATCTTTGGTGCCCAGCTTAGAGAGAGAGGAGGTATTCACCCATGTTTTCTGCATGAGAAGAGTGGGACTTTCTTGAATTGTTCAGCTGCAGCTGGAATTGTGCTGATGGCTGGAGTTGGAGCAGTGAGTTGGTGGTCCAGTGAGCTAGCAGTCTCTCTAGGCTTAGTTGACTTTTTTATCTATCCATCTATCTTTATGTCTGTCTATCTATCTGTATATCTATCCATCTGTCTATCTTATCTACCTGCCTGTCTGCCTCTCTGTCTGTCTACCTGTCTGTCTGTCTGTCTGTCTGTCTGTCTATCTATCTATCTATCTATCTATCTATCTATCTATCTATCTATCTATCTATCTATCCATCCTTTCTAATTTCAGTATGTGCACTCTGCACCTATCTCCATAGTAAAACTGTGAGAACAAATAATTGAATTAGTTATGCAAACGTAACCTGGAAGCAGGCACAAAATTGCAGGGACATCTTCTCCACCCTGCACTGAGCTGAGGAGTAGCCATATATGATCAACTGTTAACAACCATACCACTCAGCTTAAATATTAATTTCTGTGCAACTTTAAGACACTGACTGCAGATCTGGGAGCCCCGTATAATGCGCTGGAGTGTAGTTTAAAAGCATACACTGCAGCTGCCCCCACCATACAATGAAGATATGCATCTCTGCTGTCTCTGAGCATGACAAATTGGAACATTCATAGCATATGTTATTTGGAGCAACACTGAACAAACTGAAAGGATTGACAATTGTCTGCTAGAAGTTTTTTTTTTTTGGGGGGGGGATTTTCTCACTCCTTCCTAAAATTAAATTTCTAATTGTACTAAAAATAATCTGTGATTTGTGACATCGACACAGCTTGTTACACTTGCCTTATCTACAGCGGGGTCCAGTTCTGGGTTCCCCTTGTCCATGCACTTTAGACTCTGCTTCAGTGAGATCCATTCCTTCCTATTGGCCAGCTGCAGCACCCTGCCACCACTTTAGGTCACTCTTATCATCTCACCAGTAGCACCATTGTGGGACTTCCTCTATGGAGTGGCAAATTCCTGCAGAAATCCCCCATGGTTGAATTGTCCAAGCTTCCTCCCAAGTTCAACTGCAGGTGATTTCTGTACTACTTGAATAGGATTGACTCAATGTCATATTTACATTTAATGGAGAAACTGTCTGAGACCTTAATTGAAAAAATACAATGTGTCAAAAAAGTGTGTGGGGTAGTGAAATACGTCAGTTGCCCACCCAGAAATGAAAGCGGGGGAGAGATTTTAACATTTAGCCTTCCACCGTACTATGCTAAGATCAGACCAAAGGCTATGCATGTCTAAGAGGTCTTGTGTGAGCAATGGCATGACAGTGAAGCCACATAATTATTATTCATAATAAAGAACACAGGCACATGCTTATCTCAAGTATTATATTTTTCAAGTTTCAGCTCACATCTTTCAAAATGTGGCCCTGGTACCATAATATGATTATCCCATCCCCACTATAACCCAACTTTTTTAGCACATGCTGTCATAGGGAAAACAAAAGAACTGCACATCTCTGCTGCCTCCTAATATCAAAACCCCCACAACATGAAAGCACTTTATTTGTCCAAGGAAGCATCAGCAAGCAACTGAATGGTCAACAATTACCAGTGGACCCCTACATGAAAAGGTGGATACATGGATCTAAAGTGTATTCCAGGGCATTTAGGTTTCTTAGTCCTATCTTTGCTTGTTTTTTCTCAATCATGGGTATTGACAGAAAATACAGAGCCTCTCTGCCTCTCACTTTAAATTTCATGGCCCTCATGTTCTGAAGTTCTGCTTTGAGCAGCAGCAGTTTGTGTGAAGGGACCAGGAAATAGGCTAAACCCTTCTGCTGCGGGAATGCAATGGAGAAACAAATGCATTGTATTAGGTTTAACAGTTCCAATCTTAATGACAGCAATGTGGTTCAGTTTACCTGAGAGACTGGAGATGATACATACTTAGAACAGCATGTTCATGCTGGGATGTGGCACTCCTGTGAGGAAAATGATGTACTCATCACTAGATACTACATGACAAATTTCTTAGCACATGCTCCCATACAATGAGTGAAAGAGCTGCCCATGGAGATGCTGATTTTTGTTTATTCATGCATTTGTTTATTTTTTTAAGTTTGCAGCTCACATCAAGATGGCCGAGATGCTGCTCCACTCCATCCCTCACCTGTTTTAAGCTGTTTGGCATGTTTGAGAATTTTTGAGCATCTCTTTTGATTTCCAAGGACTTCCTGCAGTTATGTAGTTATGTGTTGTTTTATCTCAGCCTTGGTTATTTGTTATTTTGAAGCCGCCAAGATGTTTTAGTGTGTGCAGACATGGAGATGAAGTCAAGTTCTACCTTTATGTTTTATCCCTCTAGGTGACGGGCAGCTGTGCAGCTGTACATTTAATGACTGGCAACAAGCAGGAGGGTTATATTGTTTCACTAGATGAGTTTTATTCCAGGGAGTCGATTATAGGTTGAGAATGGGAATGGGACTAATAAATGTTCAATAGGAAAAGAAGCATTTTTTTACTGGAAACACCATTACACCTAAGTGCTGACATGCATGTTTGCCTTAAATAAATGTATGCCATCATGCCTGGGACTGGGGGTGGTGGGATCTCAGTATTGCCTTAATGGTGCTACATTTACTGTGCTCATGAAATGCAGGAACCACATTACTACCCAGCTAGTTTTGTGATACTAACCTGTCACTGTTTTACAAACAAACCATTTGAATGGAACTCCCATGAAAGGAATAGTTGTTAAAGGCATGAAAACTGCTCCAACACTAAAGCAGGTGCTCCAACTGGGAAAATATGGTATTTTAGCCATCAATTCATGTGTTAATCAGGCAAAAGAATAAATCCCCTCCACTAAAATGTTGTTTGCCTGGTTTTCTACCTCTTACCCTGTTGCCGTATTTCTCTCTTCCAATGAGCCATGTTTAGTAACTATGGAGGTTGACAGTGGCCATCAAGCAATGGTAATACATTTTAGTTTGGTTTATTTAGAATACAATCGAGATTGATGTTATAAAGCCTCATTAGTATAGTTAATTTACAATAACACCCCATAACAAAAATGAAAACAACATATATTAAGAACTGCATTATAATTTCTGGAATATCTCTCTGGCATTACTAACATAAGTTGTAATCATATAAAAATGGAACAACCTCATCTTATTTCAGTTGATTTTCACCATAGTGTAGTACTCTATAATCATCAAATAATTTAAAATATCTTGAACACTGCATGTTGATAAACAGATACATTGTGAAACAATTTGAAAAGTAGAATGTAAATATTAAGGCATCCAATCAGAAACTGCTGTTTTGTATATTATCTGCCCAACTGCTGCCTCCTCATATCATTTAATGTATGTGTGGTAATATACCATCGCTTTAACACATTCAGTGTAAACATGGTCTAAGATTAAATAAAGATAGTTCCTGGAAGATTTAACTCAAATTTCTCTCCAGTGACAGCAAAATTACAAAAGGAGGTTATATGGTAACGATACAGAACATCAGAGTCCATTCTTTAGATTGTCAAAGACACTAACCCGTGGCTATTTTTTAAATTAATTAGTGACATATTCACCTCCAGTACAAATTAGAATGATATTATGTAGAGTTAGGCATATGATTTGAACAAGTCCTTATGTGTATGCTTGCTTACTGACTTGTAAATGTTGACTACAGTATATCACAGTTGGTGCAATACATGCATTGAATCATTTCATTTTGAGAACCAGCATTAGCCACTGCACTATTAGTGCACAGGTATGATTTTGCTTCCACATTAGTTCTGAATAATGTATATATATTTTTTTAAACTGTTTTGCACTTCTATGTAAAGTCACTGCAAAATCCCCAATACTATAAATGTAAGGGGTCAGAATTTTCAAAAGTTGATGATACTAAAGACTTTAGTTCTTTGTCTTTTTCTCTAAGAGTTTTCTCCCTGCCCCTTTTTCTTTTGGAGGAGAAGCTTATTATTCTTCCTCGAATGTAGGCCTCATAGCCCTCCCAAAGGCAAGCTTGGTACACCTCACCATTATCATTGATTCTGAAAAATTCAGTGGGGTGTCTATCCATTTTAAAAAATATTTCTCTTAGACTAAATTAGTATTCATTCTCCAAAGATGACTTTTTTTCCGTAGTGTTACACATCATTAGATCCACCACTATTAGTGCATAGTCCGAAATTGTAATGTTATCTATTTTGGCTTCTATAATCAAGGAAACCAATCTGTTTGAAATTAAGATATAATCTGTCCTGCTATAGGAGGAATGCCTGTTTGAGAAAAAGGAGTAGTCTCTTCTCTGGGGGTGAACTATTTGTCAGGTGTCTATAAGGCCAATATCATGTAGAAGTTTTGTGAAAGACAATCTGGCTTTTATGACTAGCTCTATAGGATTAGTAGATGATCTGTCTAGAATGGGGCCTAACACTTCATTAAAATCTCCTTCCAGAACTATCTCATACCCTGTACATTTGCTCAGGAATTACTACCAAGGTGTTAAAAAAGACCTCATGACACTCATTAGGAGCATAAATATTGCTAGAACAATTTTTTGGCCATCTAGTGTCCCTGCTAAAATTTGATGTCTCCCATTCATATTTGCCAAATATGAGTGTTTACAGAAATTAATTCCTTTTCGTATTAGGATTGAAGTGCCGCATTTTTTTGGTTTAAAAAAAGCAGTTCTCGGCCAAACCCGCCAATGCTCTTTGTAATTTGTTGGCTTTTATCTGTGCTAAGTGAGTTTCTTGTAGAAACACAAAGTCTTTTTTCCTCTTGTTAAGATAAGGCAACACTTTTTTTCTTTTGATTGGGGATCCTAGTACATTTACATTCCAAGAGTGAAAAACGTAGGGGAGTCATCCCTTCTATTTTAAGATTTTCCCCTTGCAATAAAGCTGGAGTTAAACAGCAGTTAACAAACAGAGCTTAGTTAGACTATAATAAAACAGTATATTATAAGATCTAAGAGGTACAGATTAGTAATCAGGTTTACGAATTGAGAACTCGTGCCACTTAATCTGGTACCTAGCAACACACCTATCTAGTACATAGAAACATAGAATTTGATGGCAGATAAGGACCGCTTGGCCCACCCAGTCTGCCCATTTCCCTACCTAATGGATAAGCTGCAGATCCCAGTTAACCAGCAGCCTACTTCTTTCTATCCCCGCCCTCTAGAATTGCCTTATGACTGTCCCATGCATGCTTGAATTCAACCACTGTTTTGCCTCCACAACCTCCTCTGGAAGGCCATTCCATGCATCCACTACCCTCTCTCTGAAAAAATACTTCCTTACATACCTCTGAGCCACCCCCATCTTCAAATTGTGCCCTTGTTCTTGCACACTCTTTTTGAAATATGCTACCCTCTTGGACTTTGTTGATTCCCTTGAGGTACTTGAAAGTTTCTATCATGTCCCCCTCTCCTCCTTTCCTCGAGGCTATACATATTAAGCTCCTTTAGTCTCTCTTCATATGTCTTCTGGTGCAGACCCTGCACCATTTTGATTCCCTCCTCTGGACAGCTTCCATCTTGTCTATGTCTTTGCAGAGACTGGGTCTCAGAACTGCACACAGTACTCCAGATGGGGTCTCACCAACTGTCTATATAGAGGGATAACAACTTCCTGTTTTCTACTGGTGATGCCTCACTATGCATCCCAGTATCCCCAACCCTCCTTACTGCCTCTCATTGCTTTCCCACCTTTAAGTCATCTGATATGACTACCCCCAGGTCCCTTTCCATTTTTGTTGTTGTTAGTATCTCACCCCCATTGTGTACTCTTTACCTGGGTTTTGTTTCCCAGGTGCATTACCCTGCACTTCTTAGCATTAAATCTAAGCTGCCATGCATTTGACCATTCCTCTAACCTTGCCAAGTCCCTTCTCATCCTTTCCAACCCACCTTGTGCATCAACTCTGTTACAGATCTTTGCGTCATCTGCAAAGAGACATACTTTTCCTTCCAGACCCTCTGCAATGTCGCTTATAAAGACATTGAAGAGGACCGTTCCTAATACTGAACCCTGCGGTACCCCGCTAGTAACCCCCCTCTCTTCAGAGTGGACTCCATTTACTATTACCCTCTGTGTCCTATTCTCTAGCCAATTCTTTACCCAGGCTATCATCTTGGGACCCATTCCCAGGCTGGCTAACTTATATATTAATCTTTTGTGTGGGACTGAGTCAAATGCCTTGCTGAAGTCTAGGTAGGCCATGTCCACAGCCCCTCCCTGATCTACTACTTTGGTCACCATGTCAAAGAAATCTATTAGATTCATCTGGCATGACCTTCCCACTGTGAATCCATGCTGCCTTGGGTCCTGTGCCCCTCTGGCCTCTAGGTACTCGACAATTCTTTCCTTCAGAAGTGATTCCATCATTTTCCCTACCACTGAGGTTAAACTAACAGGTCTTTAGTTTCCTGCTTCTGCCCTGCTCCCACTTTTGTGAAGGGGAATCACGTCTGCCCTCCTCCAGTCCTCAGGTACCACCCCATCCTCCCATGATTTGTTAAAGAGGGTAGTCAGTGGTGTCACTAGTTCTACCCTTAGTTCTTTTAGAATTCTGGGGTGAATCCCATCAGGCCCCATTGCTTTGTTCACCTTCAGTTTTAAGAGTTCTTTCAGAACCCTTTCTTCTGTAAATGGGCTGGTATCAACTTCTGCATTCAGGGTGTTTCTATTGTTTGTTTTAGGTACCTCTCCCTCTTCATTTGTAAATACTGAACAAAAATATGTGTTTAGTATCTCTGCCTTTTTACAGTCACCCTCTGCCCACCCCCCTCCGCTTTATTAAGCCTCACTATCCCTCCCTTAGTCTTCCTTCGCTCCCTGATGTACCTAAAAAAGGTTTTATCCCCCTTCTTAACTGAGTTGGCTATCTTTTCCTCAGTTCGGGCCTTTGCTGTTCTGATTGCCTTCCCAGCTTCCTTAGTAGGATATTAGTATCAACTAACTATTTGTATACTTAGACTAAACAGAAAAGTATTGCAAATTTTGACAGTAGCTACAAAACTAAAAAGAAAATGAAGAATCTAAAAAAACTTAAAGTGGTTGGCAATTTACTTTGGGATTCCAAAATTGCCACACTCAGGTCCAAGGCAATAAACCTTCCCTTTAAGTAAGGAACTCTAAAGCTGCAAAGACCCTGAAACTAGACCTACTGCATAAGATCACAGTTGTGAAAGGAGAAATAAATACCGTATTGTCACAGAAAGCAGAGTACAGTATGCTCTTTTCAAAACATGACAGCAATACTAGAAGGTAGGAGATAAAGTGGGTAGATTATTAGTGTTAAGACTTGAGGAAATGCAACTGCAAAACTTGATCCCAGCAATTAGAGTGAGTAAGAGGAACATCCTTACAAAGGATGAAGATATAAACAGTACTTTTCATAACTTCTACAGCTCTGTTTATGCAAATAAATGGCCTATTGAATTTAATACATTAGAAACTTTTTTCAGAAATATTACCCTCCCTGCACTGTTGCCCCAAGATAAAGATAGGCTTGAGGAAGAAATTACCTTAAGTGAAATACAGCAGGTCATACAAGAATTACCCATTGGCAAAACTCTGGGGCTGGATGGGATCCCATGGGAATTTTACACCAAACATTCAACCATAATTTCCCCCCAATTACATTGCACTTTCTGAAAGCAGAGCAGAATGAATCCCTGCCCGCTACCATGAAATAGGCCTTTCTCACACTGTTACCTCAAAAGGACAAGGATCCTTTAGACTCTACCAATTATAGGCCAATATCCTTAATGAATATTGATTATAAGATCTTAACTAAAATATTGACTGAAAGGATACAAAATGTTATCACTAAATTAGTTGGCCTGGAACAAGTGGGATTCATTAAGAATAGATCGGGGCAGACTGCATACGTAGATTACTAAACCTCATATGGTGGAGCAAACACAAAAAGGAATCCTTTATAGCATTATCATTAGATATTCTTAAAGCCTTTGACTCGGTTAAATGGACCTGTATATTTAGAACACTCTTTGAATTTAGTTTTTGAGAGAAATTCACTTTTTGGATTTAGATGCTGTATGACAAGCCAACCACCCAGGTAATAACTAATGGCATCTTGTCATCCCTGATCAATCTAGCCTGTTGTACAAGGCAAGGCTGCCCACTATCCCCTTATTTATTCATTTTGGCATTTGAACCATTGATTAGAACAATAGATGGGCACTCAGGAATCATAGGCATCAAACTGGGTTTAGCGGAACACAAATATTTTGCTTTGCAGATGATGTATTACTGACTCTCAATTTACCAATCCAGTCCTATACTAATGTCCAGTTAAACCTAAAAGAATATGAGAACATCTCAGGGTTAAAGATTAACACATATTTTATAAAAAGCTTGAATTCACATCCCTGTCTCATGACTAGTGTTTCCTGAAAATATCATGCTATTTGGTTTTGTGGTTTGTTTTCTTTAAATCAGCATCTGTCAATGTGCTCTGCAGTAAGTCAAACAGTGAAGAAACAGTGAAGATGTTTCTGGCCCTGTCAGTGAGTAATGCCATCATACCTGTCCTGCCTGCTGGACTTCAGAGGAGCTGATTTTGATAAGACGGCCAGCAGAGTTAAGCTAGCCCTGGCAAAAACAAATACAGGTGAGGGGTACAGGCAAAGGGTGCAAGCATTAAGGATACAGTACTTGAAGCAACATCCCATTGTATTAGAGAGAAAAAGAAGTGCAAAAGAAGAAGGGAAACACTTTGGTTCTCACAAACAGTAGCAGAAAAGGTCAAAGCAAAATGGCTGGCCTTCAGGAAATATAAGGAACACATTGGGATGAAGATAGGGAGGCATACCAAACTTCCGTAAGTGAAGCAGGGAAGGCAGTAAGGCAGGCAAAGGCCCACACTGAGGAAACACTAGCACAGACAGTAAAAGAAGGTGACAAGACTTTCCATAGATACATTAGTGAAAGAAGAAAGTCCAGAGGGGGTATTGCTAAGATCAAAGGAGATAAGGGGCCTTGTGAGGAGGAAGACCATGTAAAAACATCTATCCTAAATAGATACGCCTGCTCAGTATTTACTGAAGAGTAGGTAGGGAAGGGCCCATGGCTCAGCACCATGGACACAGGGGGAGGTGAGCACTAGTCCCTTCAGAAAAGAAAGGGTCCTACAAGAGCTTGATAAGCTCAGGGTGGACAAGACAATCAGACCTGATGGCATACATCCCAGGGCACTAAAGGAGCTAAGGGTGGAACTAGCAGAGCCATTAAAACAACTGTTTAGTGAGTCTCTGAACACCAGAGAGGTCCCAGAAGACTGGAGAAGGGTTCATGTGATCCTGCTCCACAAAAGTGGTAGCAGGGAGGGGGCAGGGAACTACAGACCAGTCAGTCTTACCTCAGTAGTGGGCAAGATTATGGAGGCACTCCTTAAGGAAAGGATAGTGCAACACCTGGAATCCATAGGAGCACAGGATCCAAGACAGCATGGGTTTACAAAAGGAAGGTCCTGTCAAACTAATCTCATAGATTTCTTTGACTGGGTAACCAGAGTGGTGGCCAAGGGGGAGCAGTTGATGTCGTTTACCTTGACTTCAGCAAAGGGAAGAGAATCCCTGAAGCCACCAATAGGCTGGGAGGGGAGTTGCTGGCAGTCACAAGGGAAAGAAGAGACTTGGGCAACATCATCACTGATGACCTGAAATCATCCAAGCAGATCACTAAAGCAGAAGGTAAGGCTAGGGGGATGTTAGGATGTATTAGTAGGGCATCACAAGTTGGAAGAGGGAGATAATAATGCCTCTTTACAAGACACTGGTTAGGCCCCATCTGGAGTACTGCGTGCAGTACTGCAGGCCACACCTTCACATGGACATTAACCAAATTGAGGCAGTCCAGAGGAGGGCAACCAAAATGATGCAGGGACTGCATCAGAAAACATATAAGGACAGATTAACAGAGCTCAATATGTATACCCTAGAGCAAAGGAGGGAGAGAGGTGATATGATCGAAACATTCAAACACCTTAAGGGTATTAACAAGGTGAAAGAGTTTAACATGTTTCAATATAAGAAAAATAGCAGAACAGAGGACACAGCATGAGATTAGAGGGAGGCTGATTAAGGGGTAATGTGAGGAAGTTCTTTTTCACAGAAAGTGTGGTGGATGCATGGAACGGCCTACCTCAGGACATGGTGGATATGAATACAGTGCAGGGCTTCAAACAGGCATGGGATAGGCATAAGGGAGCAATACAGATGAGTATGAATAGATAGGCCATTGACAGGGCAAAGGCCAATGGTACATTTATCAGGTAGAAAAAGAAATGGGCAGACTGGATGGGCCTTGCGGTCCTTATCTTCCATCAACTTCTATGTTTCTATGTTTCTATGTTCTACAATTAAGTCCCTGATTGCTAAATATGCTGTTGCAGTCCATAGTTAGAGCAGTCTGTAGAGCTAATTGTTTTCAATCAGAATTTGTTACTAACCCATGTGGTTTGTGTTTAGAGAGATATGCTTAAAATCTCTCTTTTCTCATAAAAAGTTGCTCATTTGGGGGTTCAGTGGTGACTTGAAGTAGTATGAATGAATCTGTGAGAAACATGTTCGGTATCACAGCTGCCAGTTTTCTGTCATCACAACTCTGCATTCTATTCTGGTTATGTAACACAGGGTTGTTTAATGGATATAAAATAAACTACATTCCATTAATTCATAGAAGCAGCATGTATTTAATGTAGCCTCAATAAATATTTTCATGTCCATGTGATAAAGCTTGTTTCCATGTCAGATTGACAAATTTGTGTCTGCCACACTCTGCTATTTCAGGAACATGTACTGTGTGAACTCATAAAATTCAGTTGTGTGGAAATACATTATGAATAACTATAAATACTATATGGCATCCTGATGCCCCTGTCTTCTGCCTCTCAGTTGAGGCTGCTTCCCTCTGTCCCCCACCCCTACAGTCATGACTAATGTACTTTGTTGCCCCCTTTTCCTGTCTCGACAGACAGGGCTAATATGCTCTGCTAAGCCCTAGAGTCCCAGGGATTCTGCCTCCACAGTTTGGGCTGCTGCACCATGCTGCCCCAGGCCACCAAAGGTGGGGCTTTTGCTGCACCCTGATACCCACTTCCATTGCTCCAAATGGGCAGGGCCACTGCACCACCTGCACCCTGGCACACAGTCAGGGCTGCTGTACCCTGATGCCCCACGGTGTTCAGCACCACAGTCAAGGCTTCTGCATCATGCTGTCCTCTGTCCCCTGACATTACAGTGCACTGCTACACTACAGAGCCTCTTGCCTCCACAGTTAGAGTTGTTGCACTGTGCTGCTCCCTGCCACTAGAGTCAGAGCCTTTGGTACACTGCTGAAACTACTCAAAAGAAAAAAAAATACTTTCATCTTGTGTTATAGGGTGGGAGAAAGAGGGTAGCAGGATGCAGCAGCCTCAACTGTTTGTGCAGCCCTGGCTGTGTGGAGAAGACAGTGGGCAGCCGATTGCAGCAGCCTCAAATGGGGGCAGGAGACAGGTGGCTTTTGGGGCAGGTGAAAGGGGAAGCAGATAGCTGCTGCCTAAACTGTCAGACAGGAGACAGGGGCATCAGGATGCTATATAGTATTTCTAGTTATACACATACATGATGTATTTTTACACAGAAACCCTCTAAGAACTGAATTTTATGAGTTCATACAGTACATGTTCCTGAAATAGTAGAGTGTGGCAGACACACATTTGTCAATCTGACATTAAAACAAAATTATCACATGAACATATTTATTGAGGCTACATTAAATACACACTGTGTCTATGAATTAATGAAATGTAATTTATTTTATATCCATTATACAGCCAGAATAGAATGCAGACTTTTTATGACAGAGAACTGAGAGCTGTGATAGAGAAACTGTTATTTCTTACAGATTCACTCATATCACTTCAGTTCAGCACTGAACCCCAAGTGATCAACTTTTTATGAGAACAGAAGGATACATTAAAACATATCTCTCTAAACACAGACCAGATGGGTCAGTAACAAACTCTGAGTTAAAACAATTAGCTCTACAGATTGTTGTAACTAGGGACTTCAACAGCTTATTTAGTAAATCAGGGATGTAACTGCAGAAGCAGCAGACGGGACAGGCATGATGTCATTGCTCACAGTCAGGGAAAGATATATTCTTCACTGTTTTCAGTTACTGCAGAGCACATTAACATATACTGATTTAAAGAAAACCACAAAACCAAACTGCATTATATTTTCAAGAAACACTAATCATGACACAGGGATGTGTATTCAAGGAGAGTCAAGCTTTTTATGGAATATGTGCATTTGATCTTTAAAGACTAATTGGAGCAAGACACAGGTGCTGTGCAATAATCTATCTGAGGTTATCAGGGGAAAACTAGAGAATGCCTTGGATCCCAAGTGACTTAAACCTGCCATCACATATCTAGATCTACAAATCACAACAAATCTGGAGAAAATCCTGGACCTTAACGACTTACTACTTAAAGCAGACTTAGAATTGGACCTGGCTAGGTGGGGTAAATGAAATCTGTCCTTATGGGGAAGGATCAATGCCTTTAAAATGACTGTGGCTCCTAAATTATTCTATTTGTTCCAAAATCTGTATATAATACTAAGTAAATTTTATTTTAAATGCATAGGAAAGATCTTTAGGTGTTTCCTTTGGGGGCAAAGTCCCACAGACTAGGAATTAGCAAACTGAGAGCACCAAAGGAGGTGGGAGGATTCACTCTACTCAGGTGGGAAAGGTACCAGTTGGCCTTTATTTTTAAACAGTTTTTGAACCATATAATGGACCCAGCAAGTGACTCACAACAGCAACCCTTATGGTTTCATGTAGAAAAATATTTACTCAAATAGCATTGTCTCGCAGACTTTATGTTCCTACCTTTTAGTCCACAAAATAAAGGCAAGCCTTATACAGTATAAGAGGTACAACATTAGCTCTTAATAAGATAAATTGGCATTGTTAACATGGATAAGTTACCACTTCCCTTCATGCCTCTATGGGGAAATCCAACCATTACACAAGGCAAGGAGGAACATTTGAATAATGACTGGTTTAAAGTGGGTATCTTCAAAATTAGTCAGTTAGTTAACTCTGACACTGGGGTATTGCTCTCTTTCCATGAGATCAGCGAAATATCTAATCTCCAAAAATACCACTTTCACTTCTATCTAGGTCTAAGAGAGGTGCTTAGGAAGAATATCCTTTTGAATAGTGCTGTACTTCCCAAAAATGTAAAATGGAATTAAATCATCAAATTAGGGTCCATTAAGAAAGGTGCTAGTTCTGTTTACAAGCTAATAACTAATATTGTCTGATCTTCTTGTTTGACAAACAAGGCCAAAAACTCCTGGGAGGAAGAAATGTCTCTTGAATTCAATCCTGTAGTATGGGAGGAAGCATGGAAGATGGCCAATCAAAGTTTTAAGGAGTTGCAAGGTAGGCTAATTCAGTTTAAAATACTCCACTGGTTCTTTGCAAGCCTGAATAGATTATACAGAATGAGTTATCTGAATGACTCTAATTGCCGGAAATGCAAGAAAAATAACGTTGATCTCACCCATATGCTATGGAGCTGCCCTAATCTTTAAAGCCATTGTAACACATTATGTAAGTTGTGTTCAAGAGTCACTAACACACCCATTCCCAATTCTCCACTGATGTTTGTCCTTGGAATATTCCCTGGCCATCTGAATCTAGATATTCATCAACACATCTGGATCTGCTATTCCACTTTGAATGCTAAACATCTCATACTAAAATATTGGAAAGACGCTCTTGCACCCTCATTGCATGAATGGTACACCCAAATGAAATTAATTTCCTGCATTGAGAAGATTTTTTATTCTGTGCATGATAGATTCGATACCTACTACAAGATATGGTTACCCTTTACAGAGCTTAAATATAAATAAAGGAAAAACTTGGCTAGAGGTTGCTAAATAATAGTTGGCCTAGGTATGACTGCGTAGGCTTGTTTAATAATTTCCTTTTTCCAAAGGAGAATGAACGGTTCTTGTTTTTATCTACTATGGTTTATGAATAATTAAGAAATGTATACCATGTTCTTTGTTGTATGCAATAGGTTCTTTGTTATATTATATTATTTATTGGTGTTTAATGCTGTTTTAGATGTGTTATAAGCTGTGTTTCTGCTATATGGAAACTTCAGTAAACTTTATTTTGGAAAAAAGGTGATGATACTGACAGGTATAGGAGTGTTCTTGTGTCTGGGGGCTTGGTTCAAAGGTGCTATGGTTGCTTGGGCCTGCTTCTGGAGTGTATGGATAATTGGGGGAAGGTATTGGCGTGTTTGGTGGCTGGTGGTTTGATACAGGAGTGATTTGATGGGTGAAGACCAGGTACCAGAGTGTTCTAGTGGTTGGAGGCCAATCTCTGGAGTGTAATAGTGGCCTGGGGCCTTGTTCTGGAATGTTCTTGTAGTTGAGGGCCTGGTTCTGGAGTGTTCTGGTGGCTGGGGACTTGATTCTGAAGTGTTATGGTTGCTGGGTACCTGGTTCTAGAGTGTTCTCGAGGCTGGGGCATACTTTTGGAGTGTTTGGATGACTGAGAGACTGGTATCAGAGTGTTTGTTAGTCAAGTGATCATGGTGTTTGCATGGCTAGGGAGCTGGTATCAGAGTATTTGGATGGCTGGTTGTCAGAATCAGGAGTGTTCTGCCGGCTGAGGGCCAGGAACTGTAGTATTCTGGTGGCTTGGGGCTCAGCTCCATAGTGTTTGGGTGACTGGCAGACTGCTGCTGGAGTGTTTGGATGGCCAGTAGTCTGGTACTGGAGTGTTTGGATGGCTATGGGCCTGCTTCTGGAGTGTTTGGGAGACTAGGAGGATGATGTTTGAGTGTTTTTGTGGTTTCTTCATGCTGCCGTGGCAATTGGATAATGTGGAGCATGGCACTGGAGTGTTTGGGTGGCCATCAGCTTGGTACTGGAGTGTTTTCTGTGGTTGCAGGCCTTTACTGGATTGTTTGGCTGGCTGGGGCCATGGTACTAGAGTTTTGTGGTGCCTGGGACCTGGTATGGAGGGGTTTGGGTGACTGTGGACCTAGTACTGGAATGTATTGGTGGCTGGGGGCCTGGTACCTAGAGTGTATGGGTCAATTGGGATCTATCTGGTAATGGAGTGTTTTTGTGACTGGGACCAGGTACTAGAGTTTGTGGATGGCTGGGTGATAGGTGCCACAGTGTGTATGTGGCTGTAGTCTTGGTACCAGAGTTTTTTGATGACTAGGAAGATAATGTCTGAGAGTTTTGATTGCTAGAGTCATTGTGTCAGGGAAAAATAGCCCACTAGCTCTCCAGGGCTATTATGTTAAATTATTGGGCCCCTTGGGACAACACTGGCCCTGGGACTTACCCTGCCCAGTTAACAGCTCTTGATTTACCCATAAGGCAGGGTCTTCAGGAGGGAGACCTTCCTGTCATTGGACAACAGGAGGAAGTTCCAAGCAGTGCCACGAGTCAGTGGTGTGGGACCTGTGTCTCGAGGTGGGCAACATCCTGCGCAGCCTGAGTTTTTCCTTTTTTTTTTTGGTCCCTGGGAGGCAGGATGTGCAATGACATTGGGGCATGTATGCCAATATCTGCCTTACCTCCCCATAGATACTAGCTCTGGCTGTCAGACTCCTGGTCTCCACCAGGGGTTGGACTAGTGCCGGGAGCTTCTCCCACCCTCCCTCCAGAAGAGGAGAGCAGTCCATGGGATGTTCAGTCCTCTTCACTGAGCTGGCTCTCTGCTGCCCTGGCCCACTTCCGAACCTGGGTTGTGGGTGTCACAAGTGGTAGCACTACCACTGCACTGGCAGCATGGTGGGTATCATGGATTTCTAAATGCAGCAGAAGAGCTTTGGCAGAAAGAAGTTTGTGTGTATGTCTCACACCTGTGGCTGCAGAAGTGCAGGTCCCTCTGGAGCCATCACTATTGCAGACAGAAGTAGTGTTGCAAAATGGGTGCCATGGATTTTTATCTATTGCTGCAGAAATGCAAACCCCATAGGGAAAGACAAAAGTAGTGTTGCAATTTGGATATAATGGTTTTCATGGGGCTTGCGCTTCTGTAACCGAAAGTCAGTGTGTATATCTTACACCTCTGGCTGTAGAAACACAGGCCTCTACAGTCAGAAGTGTACATATGCCATACAGTATGTATGAGTACCTGTGGCTACAGAGGTGCAGGCCCCATAGGGGCCTGGCCTTCTGCAGACAAATGAATTATGTAATTTGGGTATCTTAAATTTTTATCTGTGGATAAAAGTGCCTGTGCTTCTAGTGTTGTGATTTGAGTATCACAGATTTCTATCTACAGCCAGAACTGAGTGTGTACTGTATGTGTTGCTATTCTGTAGCTGCAGTTACAAATCATGTAGGTAGCACATTAGTGCTACTGCATTTGTGTCATCTGGAAACAGTTATATGCTGTTTGTCTTACCTAATGAAGGCTATCTATGGTTGCTTGTGTGGTCTTGTCCTTTTGCTGTTTGGGGGTGTGGGAAGTCAGGGTTTGAAACCCTAACACCGTATTTACCTAGTTTAGTGGGGTTAACTTAAACCCTAAGTGGTGCATTAATGCAGCCTTTTGCAATGATATCATAGTGGCACGGTAGCACCCCTATAGTTAGAGTTGAGTAGGATGTTCAATGTTAAACTCCAATTTTTACACCTTAATATTTTTAGCGTTGTTTGACAAAAAAGACTTAAGTTTGCCATGCTTGGTCAGGCTGCTAGAGTCCCAAGATGTGAAAAGTTCCATGATGGCATCTTGTATGGTTTTAGAGTTTGGAGATACGGAGCCCCAAGAGAATGAAGAAAAACCTATACTTAACATTGTGTATTATTTTACTGTCACCTACAGCCTTGATGGTGTGGAATTTATTTCATGAAATTTTCAGGTTTGAAGGGGTACATTCCAAGAATGGGCCTTTTGAATGTTTGGTGAAAAGAAATTACACCATTTTAGAGTTATAACAATTTTTGAGTTAACGTTCAAGTTTGACCGTTAAAAAAAAATTATCACTCATGCTGATAAAAATATCTATCATGATGGCCACCATTGTTAAAACTCACAAACATTGAAAATACATATAATCAATCTCTTTTTAAAAGACAAACATTGGAACATAGCTAAGCAGGATTAGTTTTGCTAATTACTACCATTTGTTTGTTTGGTTTTTTTTTTGTGGCAGAAATACCCTTCCTGGGCATCCCAAAATCTAGGGTGCCCAGCTTAGCGAGAAAAACCATTCACCTGTATTCTTGGTATGAGAACAGTGGAATCTTCTTGACGTCTTCAGCCACAGCTGGAAATCATGCTGCAGGCTGCAGTGAGAGTAGTGAGCCACTGATCTCCTGTTCTGTGCCTGTCTGTCTATCTATCTATCCATATATATATATATATCTATCTGTCTGTCTGTCTGTCTATCTATTAAGTGTATGGAGACATGCTGCTGGCTTGTGTGGCAGCAGTAAGCCAGTGATCTCATTCCTCTGTCTGTCTGTCTGTCTGTCTCTCTCTCTCTCTATCTATCTATCTATCTATCTATCTATCTATCTATCTATCTAATTGTGTTCATTCCCTCCCATCCAGGCTCAGCCAGCCCTTCCTCATGTGTCCTCACTCCAGAAAAGTATACCGTATAACAAAAAAGTTGACCGGTGTGCCAAATCCCCAATACTGCTTGCCAAGCCCCTCCCCTTCAGGTCACTCACCCTGCCATGAATAAGTAAGCTAATACTGGGGTGCCCAACATCCAGGGTTGTATCATACAGTGTTTTAACTTGCTGTTGAGAAAACAGTCCCCCAATGTCTTTTTTTTAAACAACCTGTGAAAAAACAAAATAGGGCCTCATTGATCTGACCTCCCCCAGACACCACCCACCCATTCCACCCCAACCCATCCCACCCAGCATCTACCATCTCACCCCCATACCCTCCCTCATCTGAACATGTCCATCGTACATTGTACATCCATTCTCTGATCACAGACACATCTTGCTGCTGATATGAGAAAATATGGTAAGTCCAGTTTAATGTATTTCAGTGAGTTTTAAGGTTTAAATTATAACATTGTCATTTTTTAAAATATTTTACACCAAATTTTCATCATTGGATTTTTGCCCCCCCACCCATGAAAAAGTGAGCTTGAATTTTTCAAATCTTTCCCAAAAAAGTGATTTCACAATCACTATGCAACATCACCTTTTGAGCAAGTTCTGAAAATGTTCACCTACTGAGTTCATGAGATAGGGTCATAAGAATGCTATGTTGAAAATGTGGTAAAAATATATGGTAAAATGATCAAGTTATGATTGAACATTGAAATATTTCAATGTTTACTCATAACTCCACTAATTTTTGAAATGTTTTCACATAATTTTAACATGGCTTATTTGGGACCCATCCTCATGATTAAGGCCAGTGAAAGTTTCAAATCCATCCTGAAAGGCAATTTCACATTCACTGCACAAAATATGTTTTGGGTGGTATTTGTAAATTTTCACCTACCGGGTTCATGAGGTGGGGTCATAGGAAGACCATGTTGAGAAATTTGATGTAAAAATAAAACAAAATTACCAAGTTATGAGTGAACATTTTAATATTTCAATGTTCACTCATAACTTTGTCACTTTTCAGCATTATGACTTCAAACTTTCAATGCAGCCATTTTGGCACACCACCTCATAAACGTGACAGGTTTTGTTTTTCAAATCCTGGACAAGATGTGTCTTCACACTTGTGGTAAGAAATTACATTTTGACCAGTATTCTATAAATGCCACATGTCATGTTTATAAGGGGGAGTCATAAATAGTTGAACATTTGAGGTCACAATTAAAAAAAAAATAACGTTATTAAAAAAAGTTGCAAAAAGTACTGTACCAGACTTTACCTCAGCAAGTAGTGCTTTGTGATCTCGTAATGCTTTGTGATCCCATACTGGTAAGCTGACTTCAGGGGCAAGCTCAGTGACCCTGTTGGAGGAGCCAAGACTGGGGGATGGTGTTGTCATGTGATACCACCCCACTGCCTGGGAATGGTGGGTGCACGGTTGCCTGCACGGGCCCAAGTATAACACAGTATGGAAATCTCTTCTCTTGGCATAGGGCCCTGCACCTTTACACCTTTGGGTTGCTAGGAAGCCCTGTGCTTCAGCTGAAAGGTGAATTCATTCCCAATGCATCTGTGTCTGTGGCTACGTGGAACTGCAGAACCCAGAGGGCCCTACATTTCTGTGGTCCACCAAACAGTCCAATGAATTCTTGACATCTGTTTTTGTATGGAAGTGCAGGGTCCACCACTTCTCTTGGTGGACAGAGTCTTACATAGGCACAGTGGCCAGAGGCCCTGCAGGTCTGCATCTGTTAATGCAGGTCCCAAAGCAACCTACGTAAATGAGGATATGATTCCACTATCTCAGAGAAAATGATTTGCTAAAAACTACATTAATGCACTAGCTAAGGTTCAAATTAATGCCACAAGACTAGGGAAATGTAGCATTAGAGTTTCCAACACTAACTTCCACACCCCCATACCCCCAGCAACAAAAGGAAAAAACACTAGGGGTTCGGGTCTCTGGAGTCTTGGTGAATCAATGGTGAGGTCTTCTCATTGGGGTTGTCAACCCTAATGCTCCCCCTCCCCCCAGCCCATCGCCTCCTGTGTGATGCACAAGGTACAGCTCCAAGACAGTATTTCATAGTGATGCATTCATCAAAGATAAAGCAGTATGTCTGGCCATATGTTGCCGACAAAATTGATTGTAGCTTTCTTCATGCCTGACCATGTTTTCTCAGGGAAGGGGGGTGGGCATTAGGACTGACACCAAGGAAGATGCCACCACTGATTTGCCAAGTCTCCGGAGACCCTGCATCTAAATGTTTTTTTTCTTTTGGTACTTGTGGGTGAGCGTGAGGAGTTAGGGCTGGAAATCATCATATGCCCCTACCTTTGTGGCATTAATTTGAACCCTAACTGATGCATTAAAATATTTGTTTTCACAAAGACAACATGCAGCAGTGCCAGTACACTTAGCATTGGCCAAGAGTTTTTATGTTAAAACCCTAACTTTGCACTTTAATGGCTTTCGCAGCATTTGACAAAATTGCTCCAAATCTTGTATGCATTGTCTGAGAGGAGAGGTCTGAATATGTGAAAAGTTTCGTGATGGCATCTTATGTGGTTTCTGGGATCCACATATGTTGTTTTTACATTAATGTCAACATTTGTCCTACTGTATACTTAATATACATTGTTTTCTCTCACCTACAGCCTAGATGGAATGGATTTTATTTGAATCATTTAGGGTAGAAATGTCCTGTGCCAAGGTAGTGTCTTTCAAAGGTTTCATGTAGCTATATTAAATGGTTCCAGAGTTAGAAGGATTTAAATAGTTTCTTCTAAGCATGCTCAGTAAGTTTTTTGGATAACCTTCAGATACAATGCCAACAATCTGGGGTCATAAGAGCGTTTTGCTTTCTGACTGCATTACTTACTTCTCACAATCCCCACAAACAGTTTTGGGTCATGATTGCCAGCATCTTTTTTTCCTCAAACTAAAATAAAAATAAACATGAAAAATACATAAAAACAATGAGCGTTTTTTTAATTGCCTTAACCTAGCTAAATGGGTCCTGTTTAGTTAGATTCTGGTGTTTCTTGTTTTAAATAAACATCCAGAAATGAATTTTCTGGGCATCCAAAATGTGGGGTACCCAGCATAGTGAAAGGAGCCATTTGCCTGCATTCTCTGAATGAGAACAGAGGGAATTTATTGACACCTGAAGCCACAGATGTAGATGTGTTACTGGCTTGTGTGCCAGCAGTGACAAGGTGATCTATCTATCTATCTATCTATCTATCTATCTATCTATCTATCTTGTTAAACAGTCTTTTGTTGTCTTTTGTTATGTTTCTTTAGTGAACCTGTGAAAAAAGGGCTTCATTAATCTGCCCCAACAGGGATCTGCACTTCTGCAGGTTGACAGAATCTTCCCTTGGTTCAGCGCCCAGATGGTCCTGCACATCTTTTCACACAAGTCCCAAAGGGAACTGCTTGAATGAGAACAGGATTAAAATATCTAAAAAAAAAAAGGAAAATCATTGCAAAAAACTGCATTAATGCACCAGTTAGGGTTCAACACAATGCTACAAAAGTAAGTAAATGTGGCATTAGGGTTTCCAACCCTAACTCCTCACTGCCAAGCAGCAAAAGGAAAATATTTCAACATTCGCTCATAACTTGGTCATTTTACAGTATTTTAAACCACATATTCAACAAAACTTTCTTATGACTGAGCTCATGAACCTGGTAGGTGAAGATCTTTAAATCCCAACTAAAAGGCGATTTCACTGAGTGACTGCAAAACCACTTGTCCGGAAGGATTTGAAACATTTCACCTACCATGTTCATGAGGTGGGATCCCAAAAAGGCAATGTTGAACTTTTGATTTAAAAATATTTAATATTAAAATATTTAAAAATGACACAGGTTGATGTGGGACCTTTTTAGGTGAGTGAAGGTGTATGGGAACATTATCCTTGTAGAACTGAGCAGAATTTTTAATCCCTGTATTCCATGGTAAACATTCCACGATAAACATTCCATTTCTTGAATGTGGGGGAACACGGAGAAAAAAAATAGCAATGAAGAAAGTAAGCAATTATACTATATAAACAAAGAGAAAAGGTGATAAATGACTTACCCTGCTGTTTATCTTTTAGGACAGAGTGAGCAATTCATGATGCTGTCATCGAGTGTGGCAGTTTTGAACCACACTCATGCTTGCAACATTGGGGAACTGAGAAGCCTCTGTTATGGCTTCCTTTTAGTTTTGTCTACAGAGTGAGGAGAATGAAATAAAGTAAGGGGACAATGTGTCATACTTAGAATGAGGAAAACAGCATTTGTGAATTGTTGTGTCTGGCAGGGGAATATGAAGCGTAAGTGGGCAGGGAGGCACACACTGTATAACACTAATTTAATCAAGCACCAATAGGCGGAAGGACTATTTTATGTTAAAAGCACAGATTCACTTACATTTTTACTTATTTAAAAATGTGTTTTAAAATAAAAAAAAAACTGCTTCTAAAAATAAAGGGCCATTTTATAAGTGCAATAAGACACTCTGTGGTTGTGCATTACGGTGTGATAACCGCACTCCTAGGGACGACCAGCACTCGGCCTTCAGCCTTGTGCCTAACTATGCCCCTAAGAGTACGGTTATCACACGGTAATGCACACCTCATCGTTTCTTGTTTCTTACATCATGAAACTTCTCACAACTTGTGAACTTGCCTCTGACACAATGCATGCCACATTTTGGACAATTTTGTCAAACGTTGCCAAAGTTATTAATGCATAAAAATTGGGATTTAACATTAATACCCTACTCAACCCTAACTATACTGGTGCTGCGCTGAGTATCATATACATATATATATATATATATATATATATATATATATATATATATTATAGGGGCTCGGTTGTGCCTCTATATTTAGGGTTGAGTAGGCACTTTAATGTTAAACCTCAAATTTTGCAAGTTAATAACTTTGCAACCATTCAACGGATTTGCATGAAATTTGGAATGTACAGTCTGGTGTGGTAGGTCTCTTGATTTACTAAATTGCGTTTCAGTCAGACATATGATTTTTGCACAGCAAAGCACAAAAAAATGCACTTTTCACCACTTTTGTGCATTGTTTGTCTATGGCACTGCATGGACACCATGTGATCTATTGGTCCAAAATTTGGAATGTAGAAAGAGCTTGGGCCAAGGAACATGCCATCATTTGTTTGGTGAAAAAAATTAATCTGTTCAAAAGTTATTACAATTTGAAATTGTCATTATATCCTATGGGAAAATTTATATGTATTTTTTGCAGTGTTAATGAGAAAGACCAGATACCCCTAGGAAAGACCAGATGGCCCAAATTGGGATGACCATATCTCAATCACAGTTTGGTCTTTTTACTTGAAATTTGCAGTGTGTTAAGGGGATGTCATAGAGATGTGAACTAGGCTGTTTAGGTGTTGGGAAATTAATTGGTAGCAGAGATATTCAATGACGTAATTGACATTTTTTCCCATAGGATTACATTGCAGTTTGTGTCATGACTTTCGTCGCCGTTATCTCGGAAACTAAGCGAGATACAGACTTTTTGCTACAGGTAGTGTAGATCACCTCCAGGTGATCTATTGCACTGGAAAAAGATTTGAAATCATAGAGTAAGCCTGCAGTGGATTTTATTTGTACATTGCACAGTTCATGAGATATTGTGAAGTTACTGTCACAAGGATTCAAAGGGTGCCTGTCCAGTTCTTTTCAGTGCCCATACAGTAGTAGCCACAGACACTGCCAGCTACTTCCTGAAATTTCTGTGATATTTCCAGAAATATCTGATGCTTTTTGCATTTAAACAGTAGGGGCAGCAGAGAGAAACTCTTCAGAAATTTCACGAAATATCTGGAAATAGCTTGCAATGTCTGTGGCTACCACTGTATCTTGGAAGCAATGTGAGATATGGGTACAGTCTTTCAATGCTGCATGAAGTACTTGCTGTCATGATTTCAGTGACGCTAGAATTTTTTTTGTAGCTCTTATAGTTCCCAAGATATGCGCAAATTACTATTACAAGGGTTTGGTGCCCAATAGTGCTGCTGCATGGTTCAGTAGCTTTACATAAGTGGGAGCATGGGCCCAGATGCATATTGTTATGCACAAATTGGCAACTTGGTGGGAGCTGGGCTCCACGCTCCCACCAACATGTATTTTTTACTACTTATATTACACTTTTTCAAAAAGTAAGGAAAGTCTATGCAAAAAAACTGTGTTAATGCTTCATTTAGAGTTAAAGCAAAAAAGTCAGGAAATTGAACATTAGGGTTGAACCCCTAACCCCCACCACATACTCCACCCTGATCCTCCACTGACTGATGCCGGGGTGTGCCATTGGGGTCATGAGGACTAAATCTCACCCCATTCTCCTTTACTGTAGCATGTCAACATGCTCACATATGGAATGGAGTGAGATTTGGGCCTCATCATCAGTGACACACCCGGCATCTGTCGGTCTGTGGAGGATCGGGGTGGCGTGATAAGGGGAGTGAGAGTTCAACCTCAATGTCTTACTCCTGACTTTTTGCTTTAACTCTAAATGAAGCATTAACACAGTTACTTATGCCTGCTGATTTGTTGGATCACATCACATGACCATGCGTATATCAGAGCATGACCTCACACCTGCACTTTTACTACCCTAAAAAACAATTTTGCCATTTTATAAGATAGATAACCCACTCTACAGTGTGCAGTCATGCTCTGATATACGCACACATTGGGTGGTTGACGCACACAGCCATACAGCGTACACCAAGGAGTGCGTATATCAGAGCGTGATCACACACCTAAGAGTGGGTTATCTATTACACACTATATACATATATATATATATATATATATATATATATATATATATATATATATATAATGGGGGTGAGTGGTAAATGAGTGTGATAAATTATGTTATTTTCACCAGGGTGTGGTAAATATAAGACCTGACATTTATCACATCCATGCAAAGCCACACAAAGTCACGCAAATGGTATGTTTTACAACAATGAGGCCCCAATTGTATATATCAGATACATGATGGGCACTCATGTGATATCGGAAATATGTTCAGTCCTGTACAGCGACCTCTGAAACCTCACTCATGGCTTCGCCACTCGTGAGTATTCAGCGGTCACTCTATAGGAGTGTAGATATTTTCCATATCACATGAGTGCCCATCATGTATCCCATATATATATAAATATATATATATATATATATATATATATATATATATATATATATATTCTAGAGATGCAGTCATGCCTCTGTAGTTAATGTTAAACCCCAAAATATGCATCTTAAAAACTTTGCAACCTTTTAACAGATTTGCATGAAATTTGGTATGCACTGTCCCGTGGGGTAGATCTCTTGCCTTGTCAAGTTTTGTTCCAACCAGATGTGCAGATTTTGCACAGCGCATAGGAGAAAAAGTGTGTTTTTCACTTTTTTTACCAATTTTTCCTGAATGTTCCCCATCGCCCTGCACCCACACCATTTTGAATGTTAGCCTGAACATTTTAGGGTAGAAAGGGCTTATCCTAAGGAATAAGCCAGCATTAGTTTGGTGAAAAAATATTATTCTGAACCAAAGTTATTCAATTTTGAAAATGTGGGTTCTGGGCATGCTCAGTTCAGTCTTTTGTATAGATGCACAGCTGCAAACAAGGATTTCAGCTCACAAATGGGGATTTTGACAGCTCATGAATGGGGATTCATTAAATCCCTGTTCATGAGAAAAAAATCTCTGTTCGTGAGCCACCGTCTTGTTTTCACTTTTAGCCCAAAACAAAATATTGTTACTTGCCCCACAGATGTATTTTGTGAGAACAAATGCATGGGTTTTGTTCAGGATGATGCCCTCTACATAACCATTGTTTGGTTTCCATCAGATAACTAAAAAAATGGCCATTTTTATTTGAAAATCCCTGTTCATGACTCGCTTCCAGTCTCTGTTCATGAGGTGTCCAAATCCCTATTCGGGAGATAAGGACCAGATGTCCATAGCTCACAGATGGGGATCGGCTCACGAATGGTGATTATGACACTTCACAAATGGGGATTCAGCTCACGAATGGGGATTTTCACACCTCACGAATGGGGATCATAAAAAAAAATCCTTGTTCATGAGTTGTCAAAATCCATGTTTGTAAGCTGAATTCCCATTCATGAACTGTCAAAATCCCTGTTCATGACATGAGGACCAGATGGTCCTATCTCATGAACAGGGAATCCCCATTCGTGAGCTGTCAAAATCACCATTCGTGAGCTGATCCCCATTTTTGAGCTAGCAAAATCCCTGTTCGTGAGATGAAGACCAGATGGCCCTATCTCACGAACATGGATCACCTCGCAAATGGGGATTTTGTCACTTCACAAACTGGGATTCAGCTCTCGAATGGGGATTTTGACAGCTCACAAATGGCGATTTGTAAAACTTTGCCAGTTCACTGCTAATAAATGGTAAGGACTTTTGGCTTGAACTTTGTAGGGTGCAAAGGGATGTCCCACAAATAAGAAGTATGTTAGTTTGGAGTAAATAATTGCATTGGTTACATATTTATGATATTCCAAAGTTGAGAAATTTCCCATAGGATAACACTGTAGTGCCCATGGTGCCTTCCGGCACCCATGTCTCAAAAAGAAGCGAGGTACAGATTTTTTGCTACCTGCAGGTTAGCTCACCTTTAGGTGAGCTAACCTGCAGAAACAAGGTTGGAAATCATAGATTACACCAGCAGTGGAATTATTTTGCTGCTTTCTACAGTTACAGATATGTTGGCGAATTAGAGTCACAGGGGTTCCAAGGGTGCCTTTTGAGTGCTTTTCAGTGCCCATATCTTGTAAACAATGCTAGATACAGATTTGGTCAACTCATCTTGCATGGAGATCTCACTGTCACGATTACAATGATACTTGAATTTTTTTCATAGCTGCTATGGTTGCTAAGATATTGGCAAATTAGTGTTGCAACTGTTCCTTGCCCTATAGGGCTGCTGTATGGCTACATAGTTATGTGCAAGTGGTAGAGCAGGCCCCAATGGCCCACGCTCCAACAGACCCATATCATTATGCACAAATAGGCAGTTTCGGGCCATGTGCTCCCACCAACACATCCCGTTTACTAGTTATAGTACACTTTTTAAAAAAATAAGGAAATTAATTGAAAAACATTTCGTTAATGCATCAGTTAGGGTTAAAGTGCCAAAAGTGGGGAAATGAGATGTTAGGGTTAAGACCCTAAGCCCCCCAACCACCACTCCCTGCATCCTCCACAGACTGACAGATACCGGGGTGTGCCATGGGGTTGTGAGTCCTAACTCTCACCCCATTCTCCTTTACTGTAGAATGTCAACCTGTTTACACATGGAATGGGGTGAGAGTTGGGCCTCACAACTCCATGGCACACTCCGGCGTCTGTTGGTCTGTGGAGGATGGGGTGGGACAGTTGGGAGTTAGGGTCTCAACCTTAACATCTCATTTCCCCACTTTTGTCGCTTTAACCCTAACTGATGCATTAATGAATTTTTTTGTAGTAAATATATATATATATATATATAATATATATGTGTGTGTGTGCGTGTGTATATATCTATATCTATATATATATATATATATATATATATATAATGGAATAAATATAAATACAAATCCAGTGTTTTGATTGTAGAAAACACATCACATGACCGTCGTATATCAGAGCGTGACCGCACACCTGCACTTTAACCCCCCCAAAACAATTTTGCCATTTTATAAGTTAGATAACCCACTCTTCAGTGTGCGGTCACAGTCTGATATACATATGCCTTGGGTGGTTGATGCCCGAGGCCATAACAACGCACACCAAGGTGTATGTATATCATAGCATGACTGCACACCTCATAGTGGGTTATCTATTACATATAAAAATGTTGTGTTAGGGTTTCATAGATTCTGTCAGCAGATATGGACCGCCAGTCCCATTCAGTCTGCTCATTTATGCTAGCTCACAAAGCGACCAGTGACCCTTATTGGTCATTGGTTTAGATTTTTCTTCCTCCCTCATTATTCCTTTATTTCTGTCTCATGCATGTTTAAGACCCACCACAGTATGAGCTGCCACCACCTCCTGGGGCAGGCTATTCCATGCATCCACCACGCTTTCCGTGAAGAAGAGCTTCCTAATATTTCCCCTTATGCGGCCACCCCTCAATCTCATGTCGTGTCCTGTTGTGCTGGCACAACTGTTGAGCTGAAATATGTTTTCCCCTTCCACCTTGTTTATGCCCTTGAGGTACTTGAATGTTTCTATCATGTCACTGCTCTCCCTCCTCTGTTCCAGCATGTACAAATTTAGGTCTCTCACTCTCTCTCTCTCTCTCTCTCTCTCTGTAATGCTTATGATATAATTTGTTCAACATTTTGTTTGCTTCCTCTGAACAGTCTCTATTTTGTCAATGTCATCTCGAAGGTGTGGTCTCCAGAACTGTACACAGTATTCAAAGTGAGGCCTCACCAGGGTCTTGTACAGTGGAATCATTATTTTCCTCCTTCTGCTTGTGATTCCCCTTACAATACATCCCAACATCACACTGGCCTTTCCCACCACCATGGCAGTGTGTCTAGTGGCTTTCAAGTCATCTGTGATTATGACCCCCAAGTCTTTCTCCTCCTTAGTTACTGTCAGCAGCTCCCCCCATCCTGTAGCATGCTTCAGTGTTCCTGTTCCCCACATGCATGATTTAGCATTTCTTTTCATTAAATCTTAGCTACCATCAATGACCTTCTCTCCAACCATTCCAGGTCCCTTCTCATCCTCTCCACCCCCCTGGGGTATCCACCCTGTTGCAGATCTTGGTGTCATCCACAAACAAGCAAACCTTTCCCTTCAGCTCATCTGCTATGTCACTGATTAAGACACTGAAGAGGACTGGCCCCACTACTGACCTCTGAGGTACCCTACTAATCACCTCCCTTTTCTCTGATTGGGTTCCATTTACCACTACTCTCTGTTTTCTGTCCCTTAACTAGTTGTCAATCCAGTTCACCACTTTGTGTCCCACCTCCAGGTTGCCTAACATGTTGACAAGTCTTCTATTTGGGACCCTGTGTCAAAGGCTTTGCTGAAGTCGAGGTAGGCAATGTCTACTGCCCCACCTTGGTCTACAGTTTTTGTCACCTAGTCAAAGAAATCTTTCAGATTTGTTTGACAGGATTGTCCTGCAGAGAACTCATGTTGCCTGAGGTTCACCAGCCCTTTGGCTACCAAGAGTTCAACAATTCTTTCCTTGAGGAGTGTCTCCATTATCTTCCCGACTACACAGGTTAGACTAACTGGCCTATAGTTTCCCGCTTCTTCCCTACTACCACTGTTGTGAAGAGGGATGACATTTACCCTTCTCCAGTTCTCTGGGACCACTCCAGTGTCTAAGGACTTGCTGAACAGGGCTGTCAATTCATACCTCAGCTCCTTTAGGATCCTGGGATGTATGCCATCTGGACCCATGGCTTTGTCAACCTTTAACTTTGCCAGTTCCTCTAGGACCCTCTCCTTTGTGAATGGACTGGTGTTTACCTCCCTATCTTTAACTGCCCTGAAGTCCAACTGTGGGTGTTCCCTATCCCCTTCCACAGTGAAGACTGAACAGAAATATTTGTTCAGGATTGCTGCTTTTTCCCTGTCTCCCTCCATTATCTCTCCCTGGACCCTCTAAGCTTTGTTATCCCCCCTTTGCCTACCTTTTCTCACTGATGTACCAGATAAATGCCTTGTCCCCACCTTTAACTGACTGAGCTATTCTCTCCTTTGTTTGTGCTTTAGCACTCCTTATTGCCTTTCCTGCCTCTCTCAGGCACTTATGGTACCTCTTCTTGTGTTCCTTACTTTGTGTCTCCTTATACTTCCTGAAGGCTAGCCTCTTGGCTGTTACTTTTTCTGCCCACCCCTCGAGAACCAAAGAGGTTTTCTTCTCCTTTTACTCTTGTCTGTAGGCCTGATGCATTGTTCTGTTAACTCCACTATAGCTTCTTTGATGTGTACCCAATTGTTTATTTGTTTATCAAGTCTAGGATTACAAATACCTTTGAGCCTTGGTTCTTTTACGAAAGTTCCACGTCAGAGAAATACAAATTATGGTGAACATCAAGACAGACATTAAAACAATGTGGACATTGCAAACAGAGTACAGATTAATACAATTCAAGGGTAGCATTGTAACAAGGCAGCCAACGGCATTTGTCAGAGAAAATAGACAACAGATAAGAAGTGCCAGAGTCATAGGGAGAGGGAAGAGGGGAGGGGGGAGAAGGAATGTAGGAAGGGTGGGGAGAGGGTGAAAACTGCAGCATTGGGTATACCAAGATGTGAGGGTAGAATCCAGTGAGGAGGGAGGAGGACAACTAGAGCAGAAAGGGAAGTGGAGAAACAAGGTTAAGTTGGGCAGTCACAGGAGCTGTTGGTAGTGAGATAGTCCCGGAGCCTAGTTTTAAACATACCAATTGTTGGGGCAGAGGAGATGGTTGGGCTGAGGCCATTGAACCAGAGTGGCACTCGATAAGCAAAAGAGCATTGTCCCTGTGAAGTGTGACAGTGGGGGACATTTCTAGTCCATGTTCCCACCTATCCCTATCATTTGCAGGGTTTCCTTTAGCTGTAGTCCCATTCTGGTAAAGTCCACACTTCTAAAGTCTAAGACGCTTGTTTTTGTATGGGTTAACTGGATCTCCATGTCCACCTTGAACCACACCATATTATGGTCACTGGACCCTAACTTTCCTTCTACCCTAAGATCGGTTACCCTGTCCCTATTGATCATCACCAGATCTGGGATTACTCAGTCCCTGGTAGGTTTCTGAATGAGCTGTGTAAGGCCAGCTCCCTCAAGGGAGTCCACAAAGTCTTGTGTCCTCAATGAGGCTCCTACTAGGTTGGACCAGTTCACTTTAGGCATGTTATAATCACCCATTAACAGTACCTCCCCCTTTTCTGCCATGTCATGCATGTTGTCCAGCAGCTGCTTGTCAATTTCCTTGGCCTGAGCCAGGGGTTTGTAAAAGACCCAGTGTGTATGGCGGTTCCATTTCCTGGCTTGAGAGTGACCCATATTTCTTCGGTTTGCTCATTCCTGTTTAGAATTTCAGTCACCCTTATGCTTCCTCTGATGCAGAGGGCAACCCCTCACCCCTTTTACCTTTCCTATCTATTCTGAACAGGGACCCTTATGTCCCCGCTGTGATTGCTGGTGTACCATGTTTTGGTTATTGCCACTGTGTCCAGATCAGCCTCTGTCATTATTGCCACCAGGTTTCGAAATCAAACTCCTCCCCACCAAGCAGCAAAAGGACAAGACCATACAAGCAACCATAGACAACCATCAGCAGATAAGACAAACATACAACTGTTACCAGATGACACAAATGTAGTAGTACTGATGTGCTACCTTTGTAGATTTGTATCTGTGGCTGCATAAGCACATGCTACACAGGAACCAGTGCTTATGCAGCCACACCCATGTGTGCATATTATATATCATGCATGAGTACATGTGGCTGCAGAAATCCAAATCCTATGGGGACTTAAACTTCTTCAGACTGAAGGCCCCATGGGGCCTGAGCGTCTGTAGCTAGAGGTACTTATGCACACTATACAAGGTACCTTGCTAGATAGCATGATCCACTAGTGGATGTTTTTCTATATACATTTGCATAACTGAAAAACTGCTACTCCTTGAAGAATTTCTAGATTTGCTGTTGAAACTGTGATACCCACATTGCAACAGTACGTCTGTCTGAATAATTGCAGCCAGAAGTCAGTGTGCATGTCTTACACCTGTGGTTGAAGAGATGCAAGCCCCTCACAGGCCTGTGATTCTACAGACAGAAGTACTGTTGCAATTTTGGTATCATGGATCTTGTGGCACATATGCTTCTGCAGCCAGAGGTCTGTGTGAATGTCTTAAACATGTGAATGCAGAAGTGCAGGCCCATCAAGTGTGTGTATATCTTAGAGTGTCCATGAGTATCTGAGGCTATAGAAGTCCTGGCCCCATAAGGGTCTGTGCTTCTGCAGACAAAATAACTCTTGTAATTTGGGTAGTATGGATTTGTATCCATTGCTACAGGGACCTGTGCTTCTATACCTATTTCTGTACACACTTTTCTACACAGAAGCAGTGTTGTGATTTGAGTATTATGGATTTCTACAGTATCTGCAGCAATAAGTGAGTGTGTCTGTCTTGTGGTGTGCACGCCACAGATACAAATCCACAAAAGTAGCACATCAGTGCTACTGCATTTGTGTCAATTGGAAACAGTTACATGTTCTTCTTAACTGATTATGGCTCTCTGTGGTTGCTTGTGTTGTTTTTCCCTTTTGCTGCGTGGAGGTGGGGAGTTAGGGTTGGAATCCTAATGCCACATTTTCCTACTTTTGTGGTGTTAAGTGGAATCCTAACTTGTGTATCAATGCAGTTTTATTTGCAATGAATTTCCTTTCTTTTTGAGATAGTAGTATTGTATAATAATTCATGCATGTTTCTTTGGGACCTGTGTCAAGGGAAGAGTCCATCCATTTAACTATAGAAGTGCAGCTAGGGGTGCAGAGAATTTGTGGGGTTGTCTGGGGGGCTGCAGAATTTTCAAATGCTTGGTGAGAAGAAAAGGGGGGAATGGCTGTGCACTAGCCCACTATCAATGCTGGATAGAGTGGGATGGAATCCCAATGATACCAGGCCTTCCCAAGGAGATCACCCCTACTGAGAAAAGCACAATATCCATCCAGTATTAGGATTTTAACATTGAGAACACAAATGTACACTACCTATTAAACGGTTTCAAAACAACACTCACCCAGTGCTTGAACAAAGTAACCTAGAGTGGAGCAATCTGGGTGGGTGAGAGTTAAGTGCTAAGGTGGCTTAATACTTTACAGTTTTTTTTAATTTACCTGAAATACAAATATTTTTCATAAGCACAGTACAATGATTTTTTCTGCTTTGCATTTACTTTTAAGTGCTGTAAGGGATGTCTTAATGCACTTGTGATCAGGCAAAAAAAAAAAAAAAAACAGTGGGTGTCATAATCATGCATCGTCTGCAAATGTGGTCTCCTGAATTACAGTACTAAACGAGAGGATTAAAGATCTTAGAGGCCACAAGAAAATGACATGCAACAAATGCAGTTCACATCAGAACATCAATTTAGCAGAAAAAAGAGTAAATAAATCAGCACTCAGTGTACCTAGATGACAAAGTGATCGCCCAAACATATGTATGACACAATAGTAAAATCTAACTTTATGTAAATTTATAGTAGAGCAAACTAAAAATGTACAAATAATAAATGCAACACTGTGGTCCAATAAGTGCTGTTGCAGGGCTTCAGCTTTTTGTATATGTATTGCACTAGCTGCATGGCATTATGCCATAACCACAGGCCATGGAAGTGGGCCTACCACCTCTGTCATCCCCCCATCAACCCTACATATTAAAGATTGATTATTTTTGTATTTTTCATGTTCCTTGCTGGTTATCCCTAGATGTCAAGTGGACCCTGAACCCGACCAATTTCACCATGTAGAAATATTATCTTCATGGTCCCTCACTGACCATGCTCCATCATGGAATCATCAATGAGCTGTCCCATGCCTACACTGCCCTGTAGAATTACTTCTTGAAGTTCCACATAGGTCAGTGAAGTTGTAGTGTATGGGGGCTGATCTGGGGCCATGAAGTATTCATTTGTATACCTGCTCTGCCCCTTTCCCTGTGCCAGTGTAATTCCCTGAGGTGGAGCAATGAAAGCCTTAAAACTCCTTTGTGTATGGCACAAAGGGGTGCAAGTTACAACAGTGGTGTAAAGTGGGGTGACACAAGGCACAAATGAGTGCTGTAAACCACTCATGAAGTGGGTAAATCCAATAACTGACACCCTGGAGTGCATTATTATGATGATAAAATATGATCCAAAGGAACAAGGATAAAAACACACATCTAATTTGATGTAATCCTACTGCTAGAATTTATTCAAGTATAAGTTGTAATATGTTCCCATGAGCAAAGACTCAAACTGACCAATCAGATAGCAGGGGTTATTTTTGTCTATTTTATAATAATAGCATTAAAGTATGCCAGAGGTTGGGTTACCTTTTGTTAATCTGACCCTAGCGGACTAAAACAGTTAGCTGTGGTGTGTACCTCATGAGACAGAAACTTTGAAAATGATGGAATAAAAATGCCAGCAACCCATACAGTCTGCAAACTCTAGCTAGCTACTCTGTGAAAGCCCTGGTGGCCATCTCTCCCTCTTACCTCTGTCACCTTCCCTCTTACTATGGCCATGTGCCTCTCCTGCCCTTCCTTGAACCTCACCCCACTTTCTTAACCTATACCACATCTTTAGGCAGTCTATTCCACATATCCACCACTCTTTCAGTGAAAAAAGTATTTGTGGATGACCCCTCTAGGATTAGATTAACATATGGTTTCATAACCCCAAATCATGTCTTAATATTATAAAAAGGGCTTTGACTTTCCTACTCAGGTATAATTTCTGTGTGCTACATTCATACTCCCTCCTCCATCATTCCCAGTTCTGGTCTGAAGGCTTGTGTCCAGCCATGCTAACTGATATCATCTCAAGCAGTAGTCATACCCAGTCCTAGCTAATGGAAGTTGAGGGTCTACAGTAGCCTGGGGCTTGCTGATGTGCTGCAGCTCCATCCTGGGTGAAGCGGAATGCACTCCACTTCATTTCTGGTATCTGCCAGGTTCTATCTTTCCCTACATCTGGCAGGCTGTGGCTCATTTCTAGGGAAATGGATGCCAGACTTTTCCCATGCCTTGCAGATGCTTTCACCTCAGACATTATTGCTGGCATCAGACGTGTACAAATCATCCTTCAAGGTTATCTACAGGCCATAGTGAAAATGATAACCTTGAAGACACATATAAAACATCCTTCAAGGTTATCACTTTCACCTCAGTCTGTAAATCAGCTGCTGTGGTGCTTTCATTAATGACAGTTTGTTGGAGTTTTCTAGCAATAGTTTCTCTTAGTGATTTTGTGGCTGCAGGAAACATACAATCATGTGAAATATTAAAGTACTTCTGTCCAAGGCTCATAAAAAAATATTTTTGCACTTAGTTTATGACTCAGATAGTTAGCAGTAAACTTTCATTGATTGCACTAATAGAACAAGGTTTGAATAAATGTTAATGGTTAAATACTTTGCTTAAGCAGGTATCAAGTAATGTGGTGAGTATGCATTGCAGGCTACCAAATGTAGCTCTGTGGTCCCAAGGGGTATTGAAAGAAACAGGAAGATAGATTTTTAAACTAAAGCATTTTTTTAGCTGCCTATACTTTAGTACTGTAGGAACCTAATTTGTTGAGAGGCTTCAAAACACAATACACAATACTGAATCAAGATAAGAATAATCTTAAAGGCTGAAAAATTAAGTGCTGCAATGGTGGATCATAGGGGTAGTAAATTTCAGATCATAGCAAAGTGCTTTAACTTGCATTGCAAAGTCCCATTTTTAATTAACTTTCAAATCACAGCATCCAGTTTTATATTTCAAATAACTTTTTCAAACTGGCTTGGCACCAACATTCATTCATGAGATGCAGAAAAAAAAGAATGAAAACTGATAAGGCACTTCAAAAATTCTAGCACTTACAGCACTCTGTGGCAATGGATCCAGCAAGTCTCATCGACAATAAAGTTGATGATGGACAGTACAGTGACACAAATTTACCAATGGTGATCACGACACCCAGCAAATGTGTCGAATGACTGCAGTTATGACTGTAGTTTACCCAGTGTAATGTACTGAAATACCTTACAGTGAGCTACAATATGGTATTAACTATTAAAATAAACATGTATAATTACTGTGCCAAGGAAATATCACAAGAAAAAGAAAGTGATTTTTGAAACTCTGCTCGCAACTCACAATTCAACACTTGAATAGCCCTCTAACTTATTTTTCCATTATGACAGTCCAGAGCTAATGTTTTCAGGGTATAGTATTTTGTGGGATACTGTGACATGAAAGTTATGAAAGTGATGAAGAAAATATAAAAAAATCTTTTCATTCACAGTTTAACTACACAGATTTATATGAAGCATTTGTAGAGGAGCAGTGAGCGGGGAAGGGAGGGAGGCGAAGGGAGTCTCCTGCAAGGATCAGGCAGAGTGACAAAAAAAAAGGGATTTTCTTCGGTGGAGGTTAACGGGTGCTGTAGGTATCGGATAGCCTGCATGGATCCCAGGAAATGAGAGCGGCTGAATGAGAGGAGGCTCTGGAGTCATCAAGTGAATTTTGTGGCCGGTTTATGTGGCACTATCTGAAAGAGGGGAGCAGCAGTGGAAAGAAAAGCACAGGGGACACAGCAGAGCAGAGGACAGCTGAATGGCAGATAAGATAAGTAATTTACTTGTTCAGTTAATTTTTTTTTATTTCTTACAATTTGTACTGTGTGCAGAATGGGGCTGACTGGTGTGATGGTGAGAGGGTGACTGAGGAAGGATCGAGGACCATTTGGGTGAGCTGGGGCTCATTGTCTTTCTCAAAGAGAGACTAAGATTGATGCTAACCCTCCCCCATCCCTCCCTCCGCAAGCTAGTTCAGCTTTATGGTTTGGAGGGCATGCCCCTACCCTTATACAGCTCTGACTAGAACATCTGTTCTAAATTGCACAGGAGAACACTGTATTAGAAGACTATAGGATATACAGGAAGAGGATAGGGCTTAAAAGAGGAGAAGATGAAGACAGAAGAAGGAGAAGAAGAAGAAGAAGAAGGAGGAAAAGAAAAGAGGAAAAAAAGAGGAATTGGTTGCATTTGGGCCAAGGCACTGGTGTGGGAAGCCTAGAGAAATGGGGGTCCAGGGGAATGGGGTATACAGGATCAAAGGGGTGGAGAAGGGAGGGGGGATGAATAGGGGTAGAGCAATAGGTGATAGAGGAAGGATAGTAGGATGCAATGCCTGCGGGGCAGCCATCTTCCTAAGGAATGCATGGAGGGAGGGGGAGTGTGTAGTGTGTAAACAGCTTGGGCAAGTAAGGGATGAAATTGAATGGCTGAAAGAAGAGTTGTGGGGAGGGAGGAGGGACTGAAGGGGCAAAATGGGCCACAGAGCCACAGAGGAGATCACACTCAGATGACTTGGCAGCATGGCTCAGGGAGGAAGAAGGGGAATGAAATGAGCCAGTAATACCATATCAGAAAGGACAACAGGAAACAGAATCAGGAAAGTGGTTGGTGATCAAAACAAGGGAAAACAAAGCCTAGGGTGAGGCATGATGGAAGATGGTGGACGGAGAACCGTGGGGGCTCAGGGCAAGGACAAGGAGAAGAGCAATAGATTCTCAGTGTTGGCAAGCCTAGAGGATGAGGTGGAAGGGAAACTCAGAGGAGCGACAGGGGAAGGGATGGGTTACAGGAAACAATGGGACTATCAGTCAAGAGGAAAGACAAGACAAGACGGGAAGGAGAGGAGGACATACAGAGGAGCAGAAGCAAAGATGACTGATGGAAAGAAGGGCACAAAGCAGGGAAAGGGTGAGCTGGTGGGGGGATGGGGTGAAGGGGTTGATTCAGGCAGTGGGATTAGGGGGTGGAGGAACAGGAGGGCAAGTAACAGGGAAGGGGTGATGAGGTTGATCCAGGCAGGGAGAGAGGGGAGGTGGGGGAACAGGACAACAGTGGGCTGAGGGTAGATGAAGATGGGACATCTGGTGGTGAAAGAGGGATGGGAGATGGGGTGGGGGAGGAGTAAAGGAGGGAATTGTCGAGATGGGAGAAAACAGAGGCAAGGGTAATGAAGACAGTGAGTGTGACTGTAACCAGATGAAGGGAAGCATACAGGAGGGGAGCAGGGAAGAGGCGGGAGGGTCATAGTTTTGGGGGACTAAATTCTAAAAGGAGTAAGATGGGGAGGCAAGAACACCAGGAAGGGTCGCATATGGGTGGAATGCATGCCAGGCATGATGGCAGGGAAGTTGGGGCAGTGGCTCCTTATGTGTGTGGGGAAGGAATGGAACAAGCCTCACATTGTGGTGCACCTGGGTACAAATGACCTGGGAGAGTGCACAGTCGGGGAGGTGCAAGACAGCTTTAGGGAGGTGGGCAGAGTATGCGAGAAGGCAGGGCACTCAGTTGCTTTCTCAGAAGTTCTCACTGTACCCAGGGCTAGCATTGCCAGGAAGCAATGGATAGAGGAGTTCAACAAATGATTGTGGCAATGATGTCAGTCGAAGGGGTACGGGCTGTTGGGGTGGTGGGGCAGAACATGGGGAAACAAGACCCTGTATTACCCAGAAAGGCTTCACCTGAGTAGAGAAGGCACAGTACTCCTGAAGCAGAGACTGGGGGAGTATATAGCTACCTGGATACCGTTAAACTAGGCAAGAGGGGGCAGAAAGTTGGATGACAAGCTAAGTCTCCAGAACAGGGAGGCCAGTAGGCCTCCCCCAAAGCCAGTAGAGAGGGGAAAAGGGGGAATTCAAAAATCAAGGAGGAGGAGCAGTATGAGTGGTCTATGAGTAGGCATAGAGGGGAAGGAACAAGCTGGAGGGTGGTTTCATTAAATGCAAGGAGCCTGGGAAACAAGGTCACAGAGTTGCAGGCACTGATGGCAGAAGAAGAGGTGGACATAGCTGCCATCACTGAAACATGGGCCACCCAATATCTGGTGGTCCTAGGATACAAGGTGTACCAGACTAATAGGGAAAGAGGGAAGGGGGAGGGGTGACTATTTATGTAAAAAAGGAATAACCTGTAGCAGGGATGAGGGGGGGAGGAGGGCAGAGCAGAGGCCTCAAGGGTACAGATACAGGACACAAAAGGTAGGAGGATGAGGCTGAGAGTTGTGTATAGGCCACTGGCTCAAAGCAAAAATGTAGACAGAGAGCTAGGGGAGTACTTAAGGAGTCTGAGCAAAGGGTCACACCATGATAGTAGGGGACTTCAACATGCCAGGGGTAGAATGGAGTACCCCTGCTACCACAGATGGTAGGGAACAGGTCATCCTGGATGCTGTCCAGGACAGCTTCTTGGTACAGCTGATAAGGGAGTCAACCAGGGAAGGAAACATACTGGTCCTAGTGCTTTCAAATGGTGAGGGTGATGGTGTGCAAGAGGTGAGGGTGGAGGACCCCCTGACAGGGAGCAACCACCACACAATGTGGTTTTCACTTAGTATGAGTAGGGAGGCAGCCAATACCAGGACCAGAGTGATTGACTTCAGGCAGGCAGACTTCGGAAGGATGAGGGTCATATTGGAGAGGCATAGGTCTCATATGTAGGTACAGAGCCAATGAGACTTAAAGTTCATGACAGCTCACCCTACTTTCAATTATATCCCATAATACCAGTTGTTGCCAAGTAATCATCTAGTCTTCTTTTAAATTCTGACATAGTCTGACTAGCCACTTGGGAGCTCATTCCAAATTTTAATAACTCTAATACTGAACCAGAACTTTCTTTTTTTTTGTCTGGTAAATGGACCCTTTTAATTGTACTGAATATGCTCTAGTTTTGTATGCCTGTGTTCTTAATTCTAAGCCCAATTGTGCCCACAGTCCATCATCAAACAGAGTCTGTATACCAGGCACATATCACCCCTTAGCCTACGAGACTCCAGGGAATACAGACCCAAAGCCTGAAGTCTCTGTTTGTAGCTCAGCCCTTTTAGACCACTGATGTTTTTGGTTGCCCTCCTCTGTACCCGTTTCAATGTTCCAATCTCTGTTTTTCCTCCCGGTGACCAGAACTGGGCACAGTACTCCACATGTGGGTGGACCAGTGCTGTGTATAGGGGCATCAACACCTGTCTATTTCGACATTTAATATGTTTATTTATGCAATACAATAAACCACTGGCTTTTTACCTCAATTTGGGCACCTCAACAGAATCCAGCCACACATGGATGTTAATCACAAATGGGAGATTATTAAACTTGGGTTAGCGGAGACCACAAACTTGTGTTCAAGCTCAAAAACCAGGTCCAGGGAGCCAAACTGGTTAAGCAGGGAGGTGTCAGGGAAGATTAAGGATGAAAGGGCCACCTTAAAAAAGCACATGAGATCCAAACAGGAGGAGGACAAGAAGGAGTATATGAAGAAATTGAAAGAGGTGAGCAGGTCAGTCAGAGCAGCCGAGGCAGCAAAACAGCTTAGGCTGGCACAAAAGGAAGAAAGATTTTTTCAGATACATAAGAGAGGGAAGAAGCTGTAAGAATCAGATTGTTAGGATTAAGGTGAAAGGAGGGTGGACGGAAAAGGAGGAGGGGGCAGGCAGAAGCACTCAATGAGTGCTTCTGTTCTGTGTTTACCAGAGAGAAACTGGGGCAAATGCCCCAGGAGAAGGGAGCAGCAGGTATGGGGGGCAGAGCTATTGGAGGGGGTAATCCCAGAGAACAGAGTACTGGAAGGTCTTAGAGCCCTGGAGGTGAACAAGACACCAGGACCAGACACCCTTCCCGCATCCCCCTGCACCACTCGTGCCAGTGACTGGTGCAGCCTTATGCTCACTACCATGGCCAGCCACTGACTGAACAGTCCAGGAATGTCACCATACAGAATACACACTCAACCATGAGTGTGTATTCTGTACAGTGATGTTCCTGGACTGTTCAGTTGGCGGCTGGCCATGGTGGTGAATGGAGGGCTCTGCCAGTCACCAGCATGGGTGGTGGGGGGTGCAGGGAGGGTATCCTGCCTACCGGGATGGGGGTCACTACACTATGGAAACATCTTCAGTGGATTATTATACAAATGGGGATTGTGGGTACTTATTTGACAATGGATTATTATATGAACAGGGATCACATGTATGTATTCGATGGTGGATTATTATATGACCATGGATTAGGGTTCAGGGACAGGGTGGGGGGAATCTACACTACAGAAAGTGTTACAATTCCTGTTCGTATGGGGATCAAGGTAGGGGGTGGGGGGACACTACACTATGGAAAAGGGTTTGGGGCAAAATTGCATTATTGGATGGGGATCAGCCTGGGAGGGGGGTACCCTACACTATGGAAAAGGGTTTGACATGGTTTATCATTCGCAGATGGGGATCAGACTGGGAGGGGGCAGCAGGATGATCTGGCACATCCTGCCAGGTGCAACCTTGCAAAATATATGAAAATGTGGCCTTAGTGAGCATTCAAATTGCCCATTTGTGCCTTGGATGCCTAATGGCTGCATTTACATTTTTCTAGCTGAATACCAGGAATTTGGGACTAGTACATCTAGGGATGCACTGCGCATCTCCATTCCAGGTATTCAGGCCATCCCCCAGGATGCGCTGGTGCATCATCGGCAGTCCCCATGTGCACCGTGATCTTGGATTGCTATATTCAGACGAGATGCACACATCTCGTTTGAATATTTAATTTTTTTGCGCCGGACCATTTTTTGGGTGGCCCATCTAGCTGCACCAGGCATCCCCTGTCTTTGAAAATGGGGTCAGAGTTTATAAAGCCATGTTTATTGAAATGTGCTGCCTGTTTTACTTGTGAAAACAATTTCACATGATCTTTACAACTTTGGAGAAACAAGTCATATCAGCTTGCTGACTGACACGGAGTACTAGACTGTGAGTTCCTGAGATGACATCATTAGCTGATCTTCACTGACACATGTATTTTTGAACAGGTAGTGAAATCAGGGTTACAAAACAGCTCATAACTTTCAAATGAAGTAACGTAGAAATCTAGTTTTTTGTACGAGATTTACTGGGGGTATGCTCATTCTAATTCTGCAGTGTAGATTTTTGGCCAGAGTGGTGTCAGTTGCTCTTTAAAACAGGGTGAGACAGGGTCAGGGGGAAGGTTGCTGCTGTAAAAGGGTGGGGGAACTGCTGAGTAAATTCTGAGAGCTGCACACTTGAGCAGACTCGATACACCCTAAGGCCTTTATCTGCTGACATTTTTTGTATGTTCATAAACAAATGAGAGGTACAGTGTACTCTGTATTGAGTGACATAACTTTTTATACTGCATATCATGTGCACTACAATATTGCCTAATTCTGCCTGCTTAATTAACTTAAAAGTTGAAACACAGATTTAAATAAAATGTATGACATCCATAAAAACTGTTGTGATACAGTACATGGGCTCCTCTCACTTATTGTCACCAGTGTCTTTACTTACACAACCTTGCACAATTAAATCTGGGAACAAAATTCTGAAATACAGAATTACAAAGAAAAGATCCCAAGCTGTGAACCCCACGACAGTGCAGTACCCTACCCATACCTCCCTGGTGACATGCCGCATTGTCCTGATCACTTCAGATTTGCCCTTTGTCATTATTACCAACTACTGAGACCTCATGCCATCAAACAGACCTGATGTGAGACACATAATGTATTACCAGACCCAAATGATTTTTTAAATTGCTGACTTTTTCCAGTGGTAAATTTGATTTAAACACCCTCTTTTTATTTAGAAAAAAAAAATGAAGAGAGTAGTTTGTACAGGAACTCATGTTGCCATACCTCATAAATTACAATTTACTATGGGTTAGCAACATAACTTTTGCATACCATTCTGTAGATTATATGCCTCAGGGCAATAATCTAATGGTAAAGCCATACATTACTGGAAATTAGGAAGCCAGCTTTCGGAAGGAGCACTTCATACAGTATAAATGAGTACACTGGTTTTACAAAACTACTGACTGAATGGTGCATAACCTATAAAATGGTGCATAACCTATAAATGAGGAAGCAAACTAAAAAACATATTTCAATTGTCTCATAAAAATAAATCTCTGCTTGCAGCCTGACAATGAAACAGCAGCTGAAATCACACAGGACTGAGTCTGTTTCTTGTCAGTCGAAGTGATGGCTGAAGTAAAGGCACTCAAAACAAGAATTAAAATGTGTTTTAAACACTATTTTCTAGCAGAAAGAAAGACACACGTAACACAAATTCAAATTAGTTTTGAACTCTACTTTCTAGCAGAAAAAAATAAGAATAGAAGGAAATGAATGGCTTACATTCCAGTTTGAAATGGAAGCAGAGCTTTTATTCAGAAACACATACTCCTCAGTACATAGTCTTTCACCCCTGATCTGCCCTGCTCCAGGACTGCACTTTCCTCCCACGCTGTCACTTAGTGTTTTAATGAAGTATCCGCATGAAGCCCATGGTGATGAACTGAATGATGTATAGCACTCTGACCCTGTCTTGATGAAGACATAAAACATAAGGTAACAGCATAAAAATTACATAAATAGCAGCCTGATGTTTAATATAGTCCAACACCAATGGACGCTGCATTTTAAAGGCAGCTCAATCCACTAGCTAAGTGCAAAAAAGTTACTGATGCTAAAGGACTCCTGGGGTAAGAAATATTTGTTATGGGATTGACTCAGGTTCAAATAAAGCACCACAAATCCCAGAAGCTAGTCTAATCCCTCTTTTTTCCAACATTGTAAAATAACAATAAGTCTCAACATCAAACTGCAGTACATACTAACCGAATCTCTGATGTTAATTTGTTGTGGGCTAATCCAATGAAAAAGAAATATCTTTAGTGAGTACAAATTCATTTTCCAGATGCTTCCTGTGAAGGTTTCTGCTCGCTTGAAGCTTCTCCATGTTTGCTTTCTTTTGTAACACAGTTTTTTTAACAATGGCAAATGTTGCATAAATAATATTTAATGAGGTGCATGCAAAGGGGTATGGTATATAGCTACTCACATATAAGTAACTTCATCTTGTTAAATGCCTGTGTGAAGGGCAAGCAATAAATGAAGTGTGTTCCCACAGAGCGGCAATGCATTTATAAAAGTAAGATATTAAAAGGTGACCCAAAAATTAGACTGGGCAACAGTCATCATGGCATGGAGGGTTTATGTTGTGGAATACTGAGACTTCCAATAATTGATTCTTCCTTTCTGTCTACCCTGGGAAAGGCTGTAATTGGGAGACTCACAGAAAAACTAATATTGGCTGGCCCAGTCGTGTGGAGGGCTGAGACATCCATGCCTTACCTCCTGCCATGCCAGCAACCTGTTTTCACAGTGCGAGTGGGTCATTGGGGGTTGGCTGGGGATAGAGAGGATCGAGTATCCAGAGGACAGCTCTCCTGTTCTGGGGAAGGTGGTTTGGTAGTCCCAATGCATTACTGCCCCCAGGTGAAGGCTTGAGGGTAGGATGTGTCGGGGATGCCACAGGAAGGGAGGGTGCTGTGGGACTTCCATAGTGTACATGCACCTTCATGCATGCACACTGACGTGTGCACCCAAGCAACAGGGAGGGAGGAAGAAAATGGCAGAAAAAAACCCTGATGGCTAGATGACAACTGACCCCATGCAGGCTCCACACCCAGTTGCCAGGCACAACCACAGCCCTGAGGCAGCTGGGCACAAGGTGAAGCTAAGTCCCAGGGGGAAACGGAGTGATGGGACTGGGGAGGGGGGTCATTGGTCAGAAGATGACAGCTGGTGAAGGAGGAGATAAAATGTAAATTAAAAGAAAAACATAATATTTTCTTGGTCTTCTACAGAGAAACATAATTTAAAATTTACGGTCATTCAACAGTCTGACGAGGCTATCTGAGGATGATTTGTACTGGTCACAGTCTCAGGTTTGGTACTGGTGGTGGGGGTGGAGAAGAGGGGGTGGATGGAACAACCTGGCAGTTTGGGTGTGAGGAATAATCATTAGACCACTAGGGTAGATCAATATCGATGATAAAATATCAGTCATATCGGGTTGGGGGTGATACACAACCATGGTCAATTACTGTTAACAATTCAATTAACTGAAATCAAATCGGTGGGAGAGGGACCAATAGTCAGTAATGGGACATGAAAATTAACATTTCCAATAATGGGCATATGGAGGGGTGCTTGTGGGTGGGGCTTTTCAACTTTCATGGTAAATTAAATAACATTAAATTAGCATATCTCATGCTGTCGGACCCATGGCTCCTGACTGACCTTTGGGGTGGGTGAGCGTGATCCTTAAATAACAATTAAAGATAGAGACATTTGATTGTTTGCCTTCTTTTCTGGACCTCCATACATTCACTTAATGACACTTTGAAGAGCCAGTATCTGTTTCCAGCCTCTGTTTTCCTATTAACATTTTTCTGTGACATATTACATATTTTCATGTAGATTTCTGTGGAGGTGAAAAGCCATTATATTAAGAACCTTACACTGCTCTCATGTCTATTTAATGGCGATCGCTACTAATAGGGGTAGGGGGTGCCACTAGACACCAGGGACAACGATCGGTGGGTGGGGGTGCCACTAGACACTAGGGAAAATGGCGTCTCACAGCTAACACTGCATCTGGCAGCAGGACTTCAGCTGTGGCTGCAGACATCAATAAATTCCTGGTGTTCTCATACAGAGAACACTGGGGGAGTGTTCCTCTCTCTAAGCTGGGCACCCAGGATTTTGAGTACCCAGAAAAGGCAGTTGTGGGCACAACTTTCAAAATCAAATATCAGAATATAGCTAAACAGGTCCAATTTAGCTAGGTTCTAATGTTTGTTTTTAAAAATCTCTACAGTTTTATATTTTTTCCACCTTTTGTATTTGGTGAAAGACAAAAACAAGATGGCTGCTTATGAAAAAAGATTTTTTCCTAATGAAAAGAGGTTTAGTTCTCACGAAAAATGAACGGGTCTTACGAGAGTGAATCCTTTTTCGTGAGAACAAATCCTTCACCAATTTTTCTCCCTCTATCCTGAAAAGTGATCTTCCCATTGAAAACAATGGGAAATGAAAAACATAATAGCTTTGCAACAGATTAATATTTATACACACACCTACGCATGCCTGTTCTGTTACTCAAGCTGGTTCCACCCTAAAAAAATCACACCACAATTCCACACCATCTGGATGCAGGGTGATGAGGAAAAAACTGCAAAAAGTGGTGACTTTATGATTTTTTGCACTGTCCAGGTCTCAGAATCTGCACATCCAACCAGACTAAAACTTGCCACATCAAGAGATCTACCCCACAGGACATGGCATATCAAATTTTAAGCAAATCCATTGATCAGTGCAAAGTTATTAAAATGCAAAATTTGAGATTTAATATTAAACATGCTACTCAATCCTAACTATACGGGCACTATTGCACACCTATAAAATATATTTATATATATATACATACATATACATACAGTATACACACACACACACACACACAGGCACGCACACATATATATCTACATGAAAACCTATGTTTATGTATTATCATGGTTCCACAGCATGTTTATGCATTATTATGGTTCCACAGCCATAAAAGGATAGAAAATGTGGTGTTATGGGTTTTTTTTTAGCCCCCCCCATCTCCAAGCCTCATGACCCTGGGTAGCTAACTGGCAAAAGGGGTGGCAGCAGAGGGTGGTGGTCAAGGCGGTTAATTCTGAAGACAGGGAGGACACCAGTGGGGTTCCAGAGAGATCTGTCCTGGGTCTGGTCCTCTTCAACATGTTCATCAGCAACATTAGTGAGGGGATCCAGGGCAGGCTGTGTTTGTTTACAGATTACACTAAACTCTGTAGGAGGTTGGATATTGATGAGGGAATAAAGGAAATGCAAAGAGACTTACAGAAGCTGGATATGTGGACAAGGACTTGGCAGTTGAATTTCCATGCCAAAAAAGTGCAAAGTGATGCACCTAGGGGACGAGAATCCCAGAATGGAGTACTGGATGGGAGAGGTGAGACTCAGTACCACGGCTGAGGAACAAGACCTTGGAGTTATCATCAGTGACTCCCTAAAGAGTTGAATCAGTGCAACAAGGCTTATAGCAAGGCAGATAGGAAGCTTGGATGTATCGGGAGGGGTACTTACAGAAGAAAAAGAGAGGTAATACTTCACCTATATAGATCCTTGGTGAGGTCACACCAGGAGTACTGCTCCCAGGTCTTGCATCCTCACCTCAGGATAGGGATAGTCACAAGATGGTGCAACGCAGGGTAAATAAAATTATTCAGAGTCAACAGGACATGTCCCATGCACTTTTGAGGGTTCCGTATATGAAGCTCTCCACAGAACCTTAAAAGGTTCAATAAAGAACCTTTCTTTCTAACTTTATAAAGTATTCGTGAAAAAATACATTGCACACATTGTTTTTCATTAAATTTTTTACCAGTAAAGGCACACTGGCCTGTGACAGCTCATTTCCATATGTGCCCTTAGGAACAAGTTCCTTTGAACTATTTTATCTGGGGGGGGGGGTTGTCCAGAACAGTGGTGAACATCCCCTACTTTTCTGCTAAGTGCCATAGGATCTTTACTTTTTATCTGGGCAATCCCTAGAGGTGAGTAGAAGGGACCTAAGTATAACGTCTCATCCAAAGGACAGCACTTCAAGAGAACAGTGACCCCCTAGTGCTGCACTGTCATGTGAGTACTTGGTATTAGTCTAAGTTCCTGGTTTAAGGCTAGAACCCACAATCCTCCAATCTTCCAGCCTGAGAAATGAGCGTGCAGCCTACTGAGCCACTAAAACTGACTAGTCTAGCTCAGAATACTGAACATTTACAGTATGCTGTTATCACACGATAAATATGAAAACAGAACACTGGACATTTGGGACAAAGGATAAAGACGACGGTGAACTGAAAACTATAATACAGAGGTATTTGATAAATGTCACCTGCATTTCTCTGTATAAATGTATGACCTTAAACCTGCCCTAAGAGCAAAACACCACAGCAAAACTACAAATTAAAACACTAGCTTTGGGGTAAGGCCATGAAGAATTTTTTACCTACAGTATAGTCCTCAGTTAAAAATAACAACTGATAAGTTCACAGTTAATAAGGGAGTAATTCTGTTTGTTGCCAATTTAAACTCCAGTTTTGCCCAGAGTGACAAAAACATAGCCTTTAAGTCTCCCAGGATCTTCAGGGTTGCCAGTTCATGTGTTTACATTGCAGAGGCTAAAAAATAATAACCCAGAAATCATACAGCAATGTTATATTGTAACACATAGAAAGGCTTTGTTTGGGCATGAGGTAAAACTGAATGCCTAATCTGCCCCTTAATGCATTACTGGATCACAGTACATGGCACTAGGCTCCTAAATGCTGTGCTAAAATGGATTAGGGTAACAAATTTATTTTCCACCCAGTTCTATGTCTTTCTGTACGGTATAGTGTGCAAGTAGCCATAGCTGCCTCTGCTTATCAATCTATTAAATCACAGCAGTGAAGCAATCAATTCCCTACATGGGATTATTAAGATTCATCTATATTACTTAACTGTACTTCTCTATTGTAGAACGTGGAGTACTGTCATTGTATTAGCATTGACTTTGCAATAATATCTGTTCTTTAATTATGACATCCCTATCTTTTTAACTAAGAACTGAGATCATTGTAAGTTAATAGGGCCTCTACTTTATGCATCTTATGGTACAGAGACTCCAAACACTGTGCAGTAACTGCAAGCTAAAAAAATCAAAAGGAAAAAAGAAAAACAAACAATTGCAGCAACTTAGTGTTAGGAGAAGTTACAATGCTTCTTCCATCCACAGCTTAGCTACTCCACTCTTGCCTTTACTCCCGCTTGACTTCTTGTTAGCCCACTCACTCCTGCCAGAACCTCAATAGATACAGTAAATAGAAATACATACAAACTAGGTTACAGAATGTAAAGATAACTGTAACTAATCTAAAATACAATTTTATCAGTGTGTATCGGGGGGGGGGGAGGATTTGGTAACCATGATAATCAACATCAGGAATGGTGGCAATAGTAGGACAAAAGTCATTATGGCAAACAAACAACAACAAAAAAACAATACAACAATCTCTTGCAGGCTGAGGAACTATTTTACAACAAAATACATTCAAGTTTTACATTTTTTCTCTATAAACATACAACTTCCTAATACACGACCAGGGGCTGCAGGCACTTGGCCTACAGCTTTGTGTAGTACTATGGCCCAGGATGTGCATAAGAAGTGCCTAATGCATACCCCATGGTGTTTTATTGCTTACATAATGCATAAGGTCCTAGGTACATACTAGGAATAAATCAGAATCAGACCATGGTGCTTCTCAAATTGTCTGACAGCACAACTGGGATTTGCACAATTAGTAGGCCCCAGTGTGTACACATGCCACACAAAATGGCATTGTGGCTTGCACCTTATACATGTTGCCGTGCTCAAGCTGTATCAAGGTGGCAGCATGGGGCATACAGGCACAATGAATGGAAGCCGCTCCCTTCCCATTCCCTATGATTGTCAACTCCCTTGGTGGTTCAAAAGCTCCCCATCACTAACCCCCCCCCCCCGGTTAGCTACTTTTGTGATACAGTGGATCCCCAACCACTCCTCCAGTTGTCAGTATCCCTGGCAGTCATTTGTTTCCCACCTCCCTATGCAAACTGTACCTTGAGGCTTGGCCATCCACTCATTCCCCCTCCTCCACCAGTCCATCCATGTGGAGTTTATGCTCAGACATTTTTTTCAAGGAGTGTAGTGTTCATCTATTAGACATACAATATTTAAAGCCAGAAAAAGGAAAAAAGGAAGGAAGGAAGGAAGGAAGGAAGGAAGGAAGGAAGGAAGGAAGGAAGATTTAGAGGCAATGTGAGGGGGCATTACTTCATGAAGAGGGTGGTGATTGTTTATGGAGAGGGTGGTGGAGGCCTGGAGTAAAACTACTGGAGGAAATGGTGGGGGCTGAAATGGTGGAGGGATTCAAGAGGGCATGGGACAGAGATAAGGGTTTGGCAAGTGGGGAGAAGGGACGGTCCCATGACATAGAATGAGTAAGGGGGGGAAGGGGCAGACTCGATGGGACAGAGGGTCCTTTTCTGCCATCAGATCTCTATGATTCTATAATTCTAAGGAAGAAAGGAACAAAGGAAGGAGGGGTGGACCTCAAAACTGTATTTCTACTCAGCCACCAGCTATGCTACTTGTGCCTCATTATGACCTGCTTCTAGTAGTTGGCAACCGGGGGGACACTGCAGCATGCAGCTGAGCATGCAAGAGTTGCCATGCTTCTGGGAATGGCCTTGTAGGTCACTGGCATGGCAGCGCCTGCTCCCTTTTTCAATAACTCACCAACAATTACAGGTGCACAGGAAAGGGTTGTGGCCACCATAATGTGTAGCTCAGTTGGGACACAATGTAAAGCTATAGCAAGCAATAAATCCTCTTTGTAACCACCAGCACCAGCCATTGTGGCTGAGGATTGGGCCCCGGGAGTTCTCTTGAAAATGTTAAGAAGATCTCTTAGTGATCAATTGCAGCATATACTACAAATCTGCACCTGATGGATGCATGACAGAAGGTGTTTCTAGTTCACCAACTCCAGGGCCCAACAAGGAAAGGGTCTCTGCTGGAACTAGTGAGTGGTTCCAAAATGTAGCAGTCCTGGAACCACTTGGTGCCAGTGACCACAGAACAGTGACACTGAATGTCCAGATAGGAATATCAGCAGGACAAACACAGTAAGGGAATTAATTAATTATTTATTTATGATCTTGGTTACCAGGTAAGTGCACTGATCCAAGGGACCATTTTCAGACACAGCCCAGATCATAGGAATGGGACTTTAAAGATGCAGATATTGGCAACATGAGTTAACAGCTGAGAAAAAGCACAGAGGGGACAGAGGAAAAATGGAAAGAATTTAACAAAGCAATGATAGAAGCCAATGAAATTTCCACTGTGAAGGTATCAAAGGGAAAAAGGAAAAGTGATCCGGTGTGGTTCATAGCTGAAGTAAAAAAGGCGTTAAGAGCCAAAATGATAGCATTCTTCAAGTATAAGTTAAGCCAATGAGAGAGGGATAGAGAGAAGTACCTGGAGGCAGCTAAGGTAGCCGGCAGGAAAGTGAAGGAGACCAAGGTGGAGATGGAACTCTGGCTGGCAAAGGGAGAGAAGCAAGAGGAAAAGGCATTATTCAGGTCCATCTGGGAGAAGAGTAGGGTCAAAGGGGGTATTGTGAGACTGAAGAGTGTGGAAAAAAGGAAGAGGGCAAAGCAGAGATAATGAACGAATATTGTCCTATGATTATTAAGAAGAAGGATGGGCTACTGTCAGAATGTGTTGTTAATCTCCCTAATTAATGTGGATCTCAAAATTCTTGCAAAAATTCTCGCTTCTAGATTAGGCCAGGTTTGGGACTCCCTGATAAGTACAGAGCAGGTAGGGTTTGTAAAGGGAAGGCTTTCATCTGATCACCTTAGAAAAATAGCATATCTCTCTTCTGTATCCAAGGATTCATCTGTACCGGCAGCACTTGTTTCCCTGGATGCAGAAAAAGCTTTTGACAGGGTTTCTTGGGACTATCTTTTTAGTCTATTACCCAAATATCATCTCCCGAATGAATTTATACAATGGGTTAAAATTTTATACACCTCCCCTTCAGCCCAAATCCAATGTAACGGTGCTCTTTCCACATCTTTTACTTTATTCCAAGGTACCCATCAAGGGTGTCCCCTTTCTCCTTTCCTTTTCAACTTATATTTAGAAGTTCTTATCAGGAAAATTAAGAACTCGGCACTGGTCTCTGGTATATCAATAAGTAATACGGAATATAAAATCTCTGCCCATGCAGATGATTTACTTATTCATGTCTTTAATCCTACTCAGTCTTTATCTGTTGTCTTTCACATTATCTCCCAATTTGAGGCTATCTCAAATTATAAGTTAAATATCGGAAAAACGGAGGTTTTCCCCCTCAACAAATACATGGTCAGGGCTGACATTGAACATTTGGGACTTAAATGGATCACCGATAAATTTAAATATTTAGGGTTTTATCTTCATCCCTCTCCTCACATCATGAAAAAACTTAATTTAGATGTTTTAGTTAGAATTTTAGCAGAAAATCTTAGACACTGGTCAAAATTACCCCTTTCTTTATGGAATCGTATAAATATAATAAAAATGAATGTTTTACCCTGGGTATTATATACCCTACAAATGTTTAATGGGGCTCTTCCATTATCATGGTTTTTCCAGATACAAAGAGTCATCAACTCTTTTATATGGCAAAGGAAAAAAGTTAGAAGAAGTTACTATAAACTTACGCGCCCAAAAACTGATGGTGGTCTTCAAGCCCCTAATTTTTACATATATTATCTAGCTATACACCTGACTAGGGTTAGATATTGGATACAATCCCCAGAGAATAGTCCCGCTCCTGTATATTGTCCCTCCTGGGTCAAAATAGAACAAGCACTGACCCCAAGGCCCTTCCTTTTATTACTAGAAAGAATCTCCCTAAAATCCCTAAACGAAACACCATTAAGTTTCTCACTTCACACACATTATCAATTAATCACTCTCCTCAAAGTGGATGCCTATAAAGATACTGCCCAGCCCCTGTTCTTAAACCCTAACCTGCTAATTTCAGGCAAGGTAACAAGACCTCATGTTTTTTGGCCTGATATGGGTGTCCTAACAGTGAATCAGTTAGTCCGGGACAAAAAAACTGCTCCCCTACAAAGTAGCCAGTCTCCTGTTTAATTGGCCCACCACAAATGTTTTCAAATATTTTTAGATATCCCACATTTTGACACGTTATTTTGGGTTAGAGGGATGGGACAGTCCCTTCATGTCTGTTTTATTCCCCTATATTAGGTCTAGCCCCTCTTCCCATATAATATCCTATTCATACAACTTTCTCCTAGCAAATGTGGCCATTTTAGAAGGTAAGAGGTTCTATTGGTGGGATAATGTTTTAACAGCGATTTCCCCTTTCAGGAACTGGTCAAAAATTTGGACTCATTTATATAAATACATTAAATGGGACAGATACAGACTTATGCAATTTTATGTTAATCATAATCTATTTTATACACCAGTTAAACTTCATCAAATGGGAAGGATTCCCTCTAACCAATGCCCCAAATGTCAACAAGCCCCTGCGGACTTGCTTCATATGTTATGGTCATGTGACAAAATTACTCCTTTTTGGTTTAGTATTCAAAATCGTGTTGATCCACTTCTTGCATTATCAGATAATTTTAATCAAGAAATTTGTATTTTGGGGGATTATACATGTATACAAGGGAGTCAGAAGAGAGCACATATGGCCTTAATATCAAGTTGTGCCAAGAAAACAGTTTTGAGGCACTGTTTGGAACCCAATGTCCCTGCTTACATGGAATGGTATAAGGAGATCATGTTTGCCTTTCAAGCAGAATTCATCATTGCTGGAGTCAATAACAGAATGGACAAATATAAATTAAGATGGGAATCTTTGTATACTCTTCTATTGATTCAGTAGACATTAGATATTTTTACTTTCTTTTTTTAAAGATAATTGCATTTATTATGGTTTTTCATTTTGCTACTTCTTTATAACCATCCTTAATTAACAGTAAGTGGCAGACCGGGGAGGGTTGAAGGGAGGGGGGGAGGAGGATGGGGTACAGGCAACGACATTATGTTCTAGGACTTACTACAATATAATCTTTATCTATGCATTTCATATTTCGAATAAGTATTAATCTTTCATTAATGATCATTTCTCTGTTTAAGTATTTACATGTTGCCTCTATGAACAATTGTTGTAAAAAAATTTTAAAACTAATAAAGCTTATTGTAACCCCCTTGTTACTTGGGGTTACTAGAATCCCAGTAAGACCTAGTGGTAGGCAGGGAAGGCAGCTTGTGAAACTCCAGTTAAATGGGTTTCACACTGTCTCACTCTGTTCTCAGTCTCAGCTGAGACTGAGGGAGGACATCACCAATAGAACTTTCGCAGCTGCATAAGCCACATTGGAATCTGCAGCAGAGGGAGTTAGGTAGAACGTTGGGAGTTTTCAAAGGTTAGTAGTCAGTCTGCAGTTTGGTTTTGAAGAGTGAAGGTGTGCTCAAGTGGTGGAGACCTCTGTTCAGGTCTCAGTGCCCCCTCCCTCTGGGGGGGGATGTAAAGATCCCCATGCAGATTCCTGGGGCAATCCCCTTAATTCTGCCAGGAGGAAGAAAAAGCTGCCCATTCAGTTCAGCCTTAGTTTTGGAAAGTTGGAAGATTTGTGATTCGCCTGTGGGGCACCTGCAACTAAAGGATGAGTGTTTGCTCTAACATGAGAGGGCAAAAAAAATGTTTTCTTCAACCTGGGACATGTGAGGAAATCTAAGAATTGAGCTACAATTTGGGAAGCCTATAGGACTAGGCCAAACAAGTGGAGTAGTGTCAAATGCTAGAGTGTTGTGTGATTTCAAGTAAATTGTAGAGGGGATGCGACAGTTCATCTACCATTTAATCTACATTCAGAAGTTTCAGTTTTCCAGAGAAATGGCCGGGTATGGGCTGTGGGAGCTGGAGGTGGGCAAACCCCCCATCTTTAGTAACCAGGTCCACCTCTACGGATTTCTGCTGTGGTTGCTACTTTGCCTCATGCACTTGGCCAGTGATGGGGGAAGTATCCAGACGTGGGGTTGCAAAAGGGAAAATCTCTCTAGGAGTAGCAGACTCTAAGTGGTGTGGGGAGCCACAATAAGTGTAAAGAAGAATTCTCTTTGTGAGATGGGGAGTCATAAGAAGTAAGGAGGAAATCTCTCTAGGAGTCGCAGACTCTAAGTGGTGTGGGGAGCCACGACAGGATAGTTGGTTCATTCTTCCAATGGACCGTGGATCAAGTGGCCGGCCGGGGAGCCGGGCCAGTCGGGCTGTGTACCCATAGCATGTGCAAGTCCGGGCTGAGTGCCTGGTGGGTCCAGAGCCTGAAAACAGTATAATTGGTTCATTCTTCCAGTGGACCGCGTTGTAGTCTCTAATCTGCATTACCAGTAAATGTAGCCCCATGAGGGTCTGTCTATGCTTTGTTTTGTTCAGCTAGTTTGTGAATAAAAGCCACACTGTAGAATCCCATTCCTGGTTCTGGACATTACAGTTATTGCTTCCTGTGTTCGGATTTACTTGGGTGCCCCTGTGCAGAGTAGCCAAACCTAGGTCCCCCTGTGCTGAGTAACCTCATCCTCCCCGAACCCAGGTCCCCACCAGGTACTTCTGTCAGCTTCAACAGCATGCCACCTGTCATTTTGGCAAAAAGGCAGGGGTGAGGGGTTACATTACTAAATAAAAAAAAAGAATGTGTTGTTAAGAGGGGAAGGAGGCAAACAAGGGCTCAAGCAGAATGGTCAAAATAATGAAAAAAAGGGTGTTGGAAAAGCTTAAAGGGTTGAAAGCAGAGATGTGCCGAACTTCCGGGCCGTGAAACCAGGCCATCCTGATCACATATGATTTGGTTTCCTTGAGACCAGAGCTGAACCTTGCTGGCTCATGTGGGATCTTCGTTTTTCTTGTTTTACTTTTTGCTGATGTCATGTGACAGGTGAAAGAGTGTCAGTTGGCAGTTCACATGAAGATACTTCAGTTTGCTCATGCACAAACTAGAGTATAACTGTAAGAGCTCTCCTACTCAGTGTCATTTTAGTTGAGCCACTGAGAAGAGAGTAGCTCTTTCAGTCAAGCAAGTGAGGGGTCGGGAGGGAAGTGGATGGTCTCTGTCTGTGGTTGGAGATAAGTGTGTGGAGGAGTTGGACACTTCGTGATCATACAGCACAAAAAGAAAAAACAACCAGAAAACAATTAAAAAACAACAAAACAATTAGAGGGTTGGGTGGGGACTCAGGAGGGACATTGTTTAGGGACTGGGGAGTGGGGGAGCAGCGAGGCTCCAAGTGGCCTTCAGGGAAGGAAAGGAAGGGAAGGGTCATGCCTGGGCCAGTTTCCACTCACACCACCAATGAAACAGAGAGTCATAAAACTTAACAAAAAACAGAGAGGGTTGAGACTTGGGCCAGGGACTGACTGTGTGTGTGTGTTGCAGGGGTCATGGAAAGTTTTTCGTTTTTTTTAGTTGTTTAACCAGGAATAGCACACTAAGCTGAAAGCTTTTTTACAGGAGCAACCTGGGAGCACAGGGAAGTTAAGTGACTTACTCAGTATCACACAGTATGTAAGTGGAAGCTGTGGGATTCAAACCCAGGTCTGCTGGATGTCACCAGATTTGCTGCTCAGAACCTTAAACCACTGCACTATACTGCCTCCAAAGTGCTGCAGACTTGCAAGAATTGTGTGCTGTGAATGAGCTTGGTGGGACATACAGCAGCAGACAATTCCAAATTTCCCAGTGCCACAACTTGCACATGAATGACTCTGAGCAAGTCAGTTAACCACCGCAGTGCTACTGGGTCACTCCTGAAAATAGGCACCTGTGCCTAATGGTGTTAAGCTGAGGGAGCATTGACTGATCTTATTTAGCTCACTAGGGATACTTGACTGGCCTACTGTAAGTTGCTGGCTGCGAAAAGTCACAGTGTAACCACCCCAAAGAGCAGTGTCACTAGCCATTTCCCGCATAAACAGGAGTCAGACAGGATGGACCATATTTTGTTTGTGTAATCCTGTCAAATAAAGGCTTGCATGTTGTATCATGTGTGAAATGTTTTGGAGGGAGAGGCAGCTGGGCAGTAGAGTAGCCTCAGTGTCACCAGCCATTTTCCATAAAAGGAGGAGTCGGGACAGGGGGACCATGTTTTTCTTTTTTGTGTAGTTCTGTCAAATAAAGGCTTGCATCATGTGTGAAATATTTTGGAAGGAGGGGGTAGCCCAGCAGTTCAGTAGCTTCTGTCTGGACAGTGTCACCAGCTATTTCCCACACAAACAGGAGTCGGTACAGAAGGACCATATTTTTGTTTGTGTAGTCCTTCCAATAAAGGCTTGTATCATGTGTGAAACATTTTGGAGGAAGGGGAAGCTCTTGGCAGTCACATAGTAGCCCCGACTTGTAGTCTTGCTAGTTAACCAGTTCATATTTCTTGCCTTGATGTGCACTAACTACTTCTCGTCATTGGCACCTATTTCCCGAAGGTGACTGAGGAAGGTAGTATGATTAGGTACTGTTTTTTTTCTTGGAAGGGAGCTGACTTCATTAGTGATCAGCAACTGTTATTAAATAATGATGGAAGGGAGTAGGCCTCTGAAACATTCAGAAGAAAAAAAAAATAGTCACTAAACCAAGCAGTGCTTCTTCTACTGCATTAGGTGCACCCACTTGTTTACCGACTGAAGCTTCCTCATGCTCCAACACCTTTTCTTCAGAGATTCCATCATGTTTGTCTGCTGCTGCAGGTGATGCCCAGATGACAAATACAGGCCAAGTAAAAGGCAACAAGAAAAGCTTGGGTGCTGAACTAGCAACTAAGAAAAGTAGATTTGCTAACGGTACAGTTATTAAAAAAAAATCTAGCCACAGCCAACATGGCTGCAGCTACGATCACCAGGCTCATTGCAGAACAGTCCGCCATGCTTAAGATGACCACTGATGCTCAGTGCGAATGTGCGGTGAAGTCATGCATACGCACTAAGCACCAGCGGCTATCGTGAGCACGGTGGTCCACAGCAGGTGACGACAACAAAAGTAGTGTGAACAAAGAGGTGGAGGCAGTGAGCAGAGTGTTTTGGAGTTGCAGAATGATTGTACTGCAAATCCAAAACTGTTCTTCGGTGGCAATCTCATGGCTTTTTCTTAGAGGTCACTAGATGACTGCAGGCTCTGCCCACTGTAGCCTTAATAAAGGCAGTTGCAGGAACTACATGTAGTGGAAAGGAAAGAATAAGAATACATGCATACATTGTGCCACTTTCTCAAGTTTCTACCATTTCTTATTGCTCAGAATCAGACCACGTGGATAGTAGTTACAGTAAGCACATTCCTGAAAGAGAGGCAGTGCAGTGCATGATGAGGACTTTGATGAAGAGGGTTTGGAGCCAGAGCAACCTGTGAGATGCCAGACTAAAAAACCTGGGGAAAGGTCATCAGAGGAAAGGTCATTAGGGGCCAGTGCAACTGAAAAGGAAGTTAGGGCTGGCTTGCCAATCTCCTCTGCTGAGGGTAGGCCTCAAACCCAATCATCCAGTGATGACATTGAGGAAAGTAATCAAAATATAGAAAGTAACATAGACATGCCGGATGATAATTCAGAAGTTGCAATGCCAGAGAAAAAAAGGAAAATGACATCCTCTTCCATATGGAGTTTTTTTCACCTTCACCCAAAGAACAGTATGCATGCAATATACTGCTCATGTAAGGCCTCTTTCAGCAGAGGAAGACAGGCAAGCAACGATGGCACATCAACCTTAATAAGACACGTACAGCAGATACATCCACTTCAGTGGGCCAGGAATAAGTTACAAAGTGACATGGCAGTGAATGTATAGGTTGATACTGGACTTACACTGCTGGTATGGCAACATTTTTCCATATACAACCATATCCATATATGAACCTCTCAGACACTGAGCAGGACTTTGACTGCATCACCCCCTTTATCTGCTAGGTGTTTATCAGAATCAGACAGCTCCCAATTGACAACAGAATGAGTTCTTCTCTGTCTTCTCCAGCCTGTTTTACAGTGCCAGTCGCACCTCAGAAACAGTTAATGATGCTGCCGGCTTTTGAATGGAGAACTAAATATGACCAAAGCCACCCAGCTTCTCAGAAGTTAAACAAAGCAGTATCTGCAATGATTGCAGTGGACATGCACCCATTTTCTATTGCTGACTCTGCTGGGTTTTGGGAGGTGATGAAACATGCTGCCTCTTGATATCAGCTGCCATCATGGACATAAGTCTTCAGAAAGGCTCTGCCAGCTCTTTACAGGGAACCATCCACAAGATAAACAGTGCCTTGCAGTCATCAGCTGCAGAAGAAGTACATATAACAACAGATATGTGGACGAATGGTCAAACAGCAGACTACTTGACTGTCACTGCCCACTGGGTATCATTTTCTTCATCCTCTGGCACCCCCAGTGACCAACAAAATCCTCACCGACTGCCTTCTGAATTGCAGGCTTTGACAAAGAAAATCACAGAGGTGTGAACATCTTACAGGAGCTAAAGAAACAGTTCTCAGAATGGCATTCCCCTAATGGCCTTTCCCCAGAATCTGTTATTGCAGACAATAGAGCTCACATTGTGAAAGCATTAAACAATGGTGGGATTCTGCATTTACCATGCTTTGCACATACACTTAGTCTAGTGGTACAGGACTTCCTCAGGCAAGACATGAATGTGCAGAATATGCTGGGTGTTGTACGTAAAATGTGTGGTCACTTTAGGCACTCAGCAAAAGCTTATAAAGTTTGGCAGGAACTACAAAAACAGAATAACTGACTAACTTAACTTACCGGCCTTCCTCCTCTGATGTGGCAACCAGACTTCAGCAGGATTTCAATGATGTTCAATGCTGATTTCGCTCAAATGAATTCTTCCTCAATGCCAAGAAAACTGTCTCCATGGTCTTTGGCACTAAGCAGAGACTTTCTCGGCTCCCCTCAACCCCCACCTTCCACACCTTGAATGGGACTTCTCTTGAGGACTGCTCCTCCTTCAGATATCTCAGGGTCTGGCTGGACCAACACCTGGACCTCTGTGCACATACTGACACCATCCACAAAAAGCTGCACCCCAAACTGGGTGATTTGTATGGAAATCGTGGCTACATCCCATTACCAGCTGGCTGTACTATTGTGCAGAAGATGATTCTCCCTATTTTCGACTATGGTGACGTAGTCTACAGTGCTGCCCATAAATCTACCCTAGCCATACTGGACCCACTTTCCAATCTTTCTGTCACTTTGCCCTTGACTGTCCCACCACAACCCATCACTGTGTCCTTTACCGATCCCTAGACCTCCCCTCACTTCAGGACAGGTGCCTCTCCCACTGTGTTAACTTCACAGCTAAATTCTGGGCACAGTCTCTGCCCCCACACTTCAAATCTATCCTGGCAGCCTCTACACCCCTGGCATATGCACTATGGAATAATGACTCACACCTCCAGTCTATCCCATGCATGTCCACCACAGCAGGTCAGGCAGCGTTTTCTTATCATATGCCTAAGTTATGGACCTACTTCCCTGCAGTTATTTGGCACTCCTCCACCAGTCGGCACCTGAATACTCTGCTCAAAGTCCACTTTTGCACAACCTGTACATGTTTGCCTAGACCTTGCTCTAGGGCCTCCCTACCCCTCCTCAAGACTGCATAGCAGCACTGTATGAGTGCTATATATTTATAACTCATGGGTCAGCCCACTCAGCATATGTGACTGCATAATTTTACGTATATATGTATGTATTTGCTATTTATCTGTTTTTGTACTGCACATGCTGTTGTATTGTCACATGACTTGCTCTATCTATTCATATGCTTTGCACTATTGCAATTTGCACGCTGTACCCTACGTACTGCCACCACTCTGTAAGTTCTTATGTATGCTGTATAATTATATTGCTCTCCCTTACCCATCAATCCCCAGGATACATCTGGAATCTAGCAGTAGGCTGCTCAGTATGCATTCCTGGTTAAACCTTTAAATAAATAAATAAATAAATTCACCAGCTAAAGCAAGAAGTTGTCACTAGGTGGAACTCCACCTTTTGCATATTACTGAGGCTCCAAAAATAACACAAAGCAGTGTACCAGTACACCATGGACCATTCAGTAGGGGAATGAGATGTTACACTCATCTCTGGGTAGTGGAATCTTATATCGTATTTATGTCAGTTGTTACAGCCATTTGAGGAAGCCACATGTGAAGTGAGTACTGACAGCTTTACCATATGTCAAGTCATTCCATTGATACAGTACATCTTCTCAAGAAGAGACTACAAAAAATTCTGAAAAACATTTAAAGAGCAAGATGCAAACACAGGTGTCACTGTTGCTGAAAAAGCTGTATTTGTCTTTGGAAATGGACTGCAGGAGTGCCATGATTTTAGAATCTGAACATTATGTGATAGTAACAAAGTTGGATCCACATTTCAAAACCAGTTTGCCCGGTCTTCTCCAATCTGGTAGTGTAGACCTCAACCATTATAAAGAACTACTCATTAATAAAGTTGCTCTAAAAGTGACAACAGAAACTCCAACTAGTGCTGCAGATGCTGATCAGGAAAACAGCCATGCTTCTGTAATCCCTTGTTCCCACGGGTTACAAGAATCCCAGTTAGAACCAGTGGCAGGCAGGGATAGACAGCTTGTGAAATGCCAGGTAAATGGATTTCACAGTGTCAGACTGTTTTTCAGTCTCAGCTGAGCTGGAATGATGATGTCACTTTGGAACTCTTGCAGCTGCACAAGCCACACTTGTCTAGCTGCAAGGGATATAGCTTTAGAATGCTCAGTGAATCTGTAGAGTGGAGCCCTAGGAGGAGGCTGCAGCTCTAAGCAGCTCCTCATTTTTAGCTCTGACAGAGAGCTACCACTGTGTGTTGGTGTATTTGTTCTCACCCTAGAAGAAGAACATAGAAGACAGAGGTTGAAGTGTTGGAAACCGTTCCAAGTGGGTTTTCCTTTGCCCCATCCCAGGAGGAATGGGGTGATCTTCAGGGTTCAGGGCAATCCCCACACTCACTCTGCCTAGTGAAGCTACCTGTGACAACTTCAGAAACTGTGAGTACTTTTCTGTCAGCCCAGGAGGGGCACCTGCATTCCTTGTGGTGAATTTTCTCTGACAAAAGGGACCCTGTCACCTAGACTGTTTCTGTTTTTAAAAGTGTCTGCCTACTATGGAGTCTAGAAAGAGAGACTGTCCAAGTACATAACTTTTAGTCATGTAGTATGTTAAGTGTGAAAAACATTTCAAGATGGCATCTACAAGTTTTCTGTGAGGGTGTCATTAACCAGATAAATGGCAGAGTATAAACTTGGAAGAAAAAGGTGGGAGACCCCCCATCTCGAGTAACCAGTTTATCTCCCCGGGTTCAGTTTGGGCACCAGTTCAATTTTTCTGTCAGTGCATTTGGCCAGTGCCTGATGGAAATAGTTATCCAGACATGGGTTTTGGATTCTCTGTTTTCAGTTCACCTCAGTGTAGTGGGTGCTGGAAGATTTTAAGCCTGCATGTGCTCTTCGGTGGTCATGTGTGCCACCAGTATTCCTCATGAAATATGGGAAAGTGTCCTAGTACTGGCCGTGTGTGCATGTCAAGAGAAAATGTACTAGTTCTGGCCATGTGTGCCAATCTCCATTTCAGAACCAGAGAGTTTGCTGTGTAATTCAGAACCAGAGAGTTTGCTGTGTGTGTTCAGTATGCCTATGCTAAATGGGAATTTAGGAATGTCTGCACCTCAGTAATCTGCATTACCAATATGTGCAGCCCTGTGGGGGGCCATATTCCCTTGTGATTATTCCTACTTTGTTACATGAATAAAAGCCACACTCTAGAATTCCAGCCTGGTTTGGACAGTACTGTTATTGCTTCCACTGTGTCTGGATTTACTTGGGTGCCCTTCTCCAGAAGTGCAAACCTAGCATAATTGTGAGCAAACATTCTCTCCCAGGGACCTAGGTTGATGGCCATGTAAATGGTCCGACCAGGTATGTGCCAGGTAGTTGCCACACTAGGTTGTCTGTCTTCAATAGCAGGCTCAGAAGGAAATGTACTGTAAACTGTAGAAACTACCCCCATCCCTCTCTTTGGTGCCTTGTGGAGACAGGAACAGCCCTACTAGTTAATGGGGGCTGGTGGGGGGAGATTAAACTCCCTTCCTAGAAACAGATCCCAGTGAAGGCAGAAGAACAAGAAAAGCCTTGCATTATGAGTCAGAATCAGGGGCCAATTTGCATGGTGCCTCCACAGACAACATTTGGGCAGGACTGGATGACATAGAGAATGTCAGTGCTGTTACTTTTGCCACCACAAAGTACTCAGCAAGCAGTGTGGTGGATGACTTCTTAAAGGATCCCAGAAAGATAAAAGTTTGAGATGACCAACTTCAGCATTGGCATGAAAAGGGGTGTTGTCTGGCCAGCATTACAAAAAGTGGCCCTTTACTATTTAAGCTGCCCAGCAACAATTACCTATTGAGAAAGAACATTTAGCATTGATGGGTATGTTGCTAGTACTTGGAGGAGAAAACTCCTTCCAGAAAATGTTGAAATTCTAACTTTTATTAAACTAAACTATGGTATTGTTTCAGGATACTCGGTGGCATTTCATTTGAGTCCTGCCTCATGTCAATCACAATTTTATTTCTTCCACTGAACTGCTGTCTAAAAAGACTATAAGAACTAGAGGCTACTCTCTGAGTCTATGACAATATGAAAGAACTTCACACTTACATTTTTTTTCTTCAGTCTTTTATGTATGAGGTTAACTTAAATTTGTAAATGACTGTATTGATTTCTGGTAGATGTCTTCCAGTTATATACCCTATGCACCAAGTCTCAATCTCTCTTGGACAACAGCTAACCTCATTCTGACTTCTGACTGATCTGCTGCTCTTGACTCGATAGTCATCTTTGAAAGAAAAAAAAATTACAAGCCCTATATAAAAGGGGATATTCTCTTCACAAATCACAATGCTATAGTGCCGTGCAGAATTTTCAAATGCCGGTGGAACAACATTTTGTAGAATTTTTGAAATTCCACTGAATTTCGTTGGAAATGGAATGGTGGAATTCTGCAGCAGAAAATGGTTGTGGAATAATTTTCCACAGAATATTGTTCCTCGGATCTCAATATTTTCCACGGAAATTGTTGCAGAATGATTTTCAGTGGAACATTGCTGTTCTATTCTGTGGATCACAGCAGGCAGAAATCTGCAGAAGAACCAGTGAAATTACAGCAGAAATTCTGCCAGCAGAATGGTCATGTTGCACTAATTTCACCGGTGGAATTCAACATTCTGCACAGCAGTACAATGCCACCTTTGTCTCACTTTTCATGGCATTGTGTTACAAAAACAAAAATACGTAGCGTACATGCACATCCTAATTGAATAAAAAACATTTCAAAACTGTGGGGGCCCATCACTGGCAACACAAACAACAAAGATGGGCTTATCAAAAAAAAAAATAGTTCAAAAGGGTGGTGGGAGGGTCCAATGCTGTGTGTGCATGCTGCTACCTTTAAAAAAATAAAAAATCTCCTTTCAGACCATCAGCTGTGATTTACTGTGTCCTCCTGTCCTGTTACCCTCCTTCAGTCACCAAGTTACTTTTGTTAGCAATGCACAACTTGCTTAGCAGACTAAACAAGATGGTCAGGGAGTGTGTGTGTGTGTGTGTGTGTGCGCGTGCTATTTTTTGATAACCAGATAAGGCCCACTAGGCACAAGTGCCTGTTTTCAGGGGTGACCAGGGAGCACTGGGGTGGTTAAGTATTGACTTGCTCAGAGTCACACAGTATGTAAGTGGAGGTTGTGGGAAACCAAGCCCAGATCTGCTGGACCAAGCTCAGTCAGAGCTTGTTACTCTAAACTCTAGGCTATAAAGCTATACTCAACTGTTACATTGCTTCAGCCTATGTTCCTGTATTCAGTATGTCTTGTCTCCTGTCATTTATTGCTAGAAATTTAGACTACAAGCAAATTAAACTATATGCTTATTTAATTTTAGCACTGGCTCAAAATAATACATAATTTTCCTGTGAACTTAGTAACAGCTGGGCTTGGCTACTGTAGCTGCCATGCTATTAACTGTGGTTCAGAGCTCAGTGCTTATGTTACATACTGTATTGTAGCTGGATGCTGTAGGTTGTGCTTGGTTATAGAGGCCAGACCAGTAAGTAGGATAGGCTTGCAGGGTACTAATAATATGAAATGATTCATGCTTGGGTACTTTAGCATAGACATGAGCAAGTCAGTGATTATAGTACATGTGAACTGGATAATATATGCGAGGTGCTTAGATGCTTGAACTGATGAGTCACTTGTTGTGATTATGATGGTTTTGGCCTTTCTCTGTATCCCACCTGTAGGGAGGAAGCTTAGTCCAGAATTATGAGATCCTGCCAGTGAGATAAGAGTGCTGCAGAAGAAGGAGTGTCATGGGAGGATGGTGGGTGAGTGCGACTCGCTCTAAGCAGGGCCGTGCGCCGCCTGATGATTTAAGTAGGTAGTGAGGGAGGAGCTTTTCCCCCACTTAACTACGGGCATAGCCCAGCATTTAACTGTGGTTCAGAGCTCAGTGCTTATGTTACATACAGTAGCTGGATGCTGTAGACTGTTTATTTTGTTTTATTTTTTAGTTGTTTAACCAGGAGTAGCACACTAAGCTGAAAGCTTTTTTACAGGAGCATCCTGGGAGCACAGGGAAGTTAAGTGACTTGCTCAGAGTCACACAGTATGTAAGTGGAAGCTGTGGGATTCAAACCCAGGTCTGGTCTGCTGGATGTCACCAGATTTGCAGCTCAGAGCCTTTAACCACTGCACTATACTGCCTCTCAGTAGGATAGGCTTGCAGGGTACTAGTAATATGAAATGATTCGTGCTTAGGTACTTTAGCATAGACATGAGCAACTTAGTGATTATAGTACATGTGAACTGGATAATGTATGCAAGGTGCTTAGATGCTTGAACTGATGAGTCACCTGTTGTGATATGATGGTTTTGGTCTTTCTCTTTATCCCACCTGTAGGGAGGAAGCTTAGTCCAGAATTATGAGACCCCCAAACGAATTATGATATCAACGATTGTTCTGTATCCGACTGATGGAGTCAAGCAGGAAGACACCCCCAAGAATATGAGTAGCAGAGATCACCTCCTCCAACTCCGGAGAGTGTTACCAGTAGCAAGGAGCCTTTGCTTCTTGGATCTCCTCTCCGAAGTCTTCCTTCCCTGCTGGAGTGCTTCATCGCTCGCAACTTGGCATTTCAACTCATATCACCCTTGGATTCCACTCTACTTCCTTCTGGCCTGCTCATGGATTCTCGGAATTGGAGTTTATTACTTGGATGCTTGCTTTATTCACCTGACATGTCATGATTCCTTCGTATTCAGTGCTCAGTTCTCTGGATTGAATTCTACTATTGGGGGAAGGGGGGGTTCGGATTAGCCGATTAAAATACTTAGGATTACTCTCCTTTAGTATGCTCAGAAGGACGGGCAGGTCGGTAGCCATGGGTCCTCAGAGGTTTCCCCCCAAGGGGGTTTTTCCTCTCCTCAGCATCCATGTCTAGAAGAAGCAGAGTACATGTGTAGGTGATGATGATGAAGGCAATGGTCGAAGAGCTGAGAAAGAATCTGGGCAGGCTGTAATGGTAGAAGCAAGTAAATGCACCAAGTCAGTCAGTTGATAAGTAAGAGAATGTGGCAGCTAATCTTTCGGCGAGATGCACAGCTTATCCATCAGCTGGAGAGGTAAGTAGGCAGAAGCTAGCTCCAACAACATGAAATGCAGCCAGACCTATGGAGGTCTGCTGGAAGGAATAGGACATGGCAGTTAGTTCCTCTGTGAGATGTGCAGCTTATCCAATAGCTGGTGAGGTAAGAGAGAGGCGGCTAACTCCAGGTAACAGGAAGCACAGCCAGACCTACTAAGGTCTGCTGGTAGGAGTAGGACGTGACAGCTAGACCCTCGGTGAGATGCGCAGCTTATCCATCAGCTGGTGAGGTAAGAGGGAGGTGGCTAGCTCCAGGTAACAGGAAGTGCAGCCAGATCTATGAAGGCCTGCTGGTAGGAAGAGGATATGGCAGCTAGTCCCTCAGTGAGACACACAGTGAATCCATCAGCTGGTGAGGTAAGTAGAGAGGTGGCTAGCTCTAGGTAACATGAAAATGCAGCCAGACCTACAGAGGTCTGCTGGTCGGAATAGAATGTGGTGGCCAGTTCCTAGGTAATATGCACAGCTGAGCTGTCGGCTGGAGGGGTACGGATAACAGAATGGTACTAGCAAGGGAATCAGAGCTCCGTGTAGATCTGGATGACTGCAAATTAATGTTGACATATATGATTCAAACCAGAATGATATCCCAGCTAGACGATCTTGGGGAAGAATATCTGATGAGTCTTGAGTAGTCGAGCTTAGGAGTCCTAGATGGTGATAACTGAAGAGGCTGAGTCAAAGGAAGTAGCGTTGCCACAGGGTCTGAGAAGTAATACAGCATAATTCAGGATGGGGAAGGTCTCCGGAAGAAGCTCGACTAAGTGTCCTGGATGGAGTGAAGCAGTAGTAATTCCATATGGCTGAAGCAGCAGGGCAAAGCATCCAAGAATAGATGATGCATGAAGAAACATCCAGATGCGAATCCATAGTAAAGGAGCTTCCAGCTGGCTGACAGGGCAGCAGGTAGGTGTGTAGTAGAATGTGTGAATCTCCAGGCCCTGAGCTAGGCGAGACAGATGTAGAGTAGAAGTAGGTAAACCTCCAAGCCCAATGGGTGAAGGCAGGTCGTAGAAGCAGGCGATTATGGAGCAGTAATATTTATGAACAAAGGACCTCCAGGCCCGAGGGCACGAGGGCAGAGGCCTGACTAAATAAATTGGCTAACCTCTGGCAGTCAAGAAGGACTAATGCACCAAAGTAGCATTGCCTAAAGGGCCAACATGGTGGTAGAAGCAACCAGAATGGCTATAAAGGATACGGAAATGTAGCTGCTATTTCAGCGGTGCATGAAGCTTACAAAGGCCAGGCTCCCCATGATCGATAATGATTGAAAACGTACTGTACTGAACTTGTAAGGTAACTTGACTGGGTGTTGATGTGAGAGAAGGCTGTACCCAGTTAGATCAATGAAGTCATGTGCACATTATCCACAAGAACAAACCCCTTCTGACAAGTGCACAGTTTGTACACATCTGTCCAATCTCCCCGCTGACTGGCTGAGCAATCATATGTACGTAAAAGCCTTCACATTATCGCAGTAGCCCCATTTACAGCTGGTATCCCCGAGGCTGCCTCATTACTTACATCAGCCATGATGAGCATGCCCCAGTTGCAAGGTAGGCTCACACAGTGAGGTGTTGTGGTAAAAGGCAATAAAACATAAAGCAAGCACAAAGGAGGGAATTGCAAGTAAGCAGGGTGAAATCTACTGAATTCCACTAATCAAGCATTTCATGGATGCCTAGGTCCCTAACATAAATGGCAACTGGTCAGATTCTCCTAGAACAAACATAGGAGGAGTCCAAATGTAGAGAAGGCAAAGTGAACTTGATGATTTCTAGGCATCCCTGGTGTAGTAGAGGTTGGTGTACGGTAGTGGGCATATCCTTTAAAATAAGAGAGAGCACCCGAGTGTGGAGAATGAGAGCGGGACAGTGGGCCTGAGAAGGTTGCTGGAGGAAGGGGAGCAAATGAAGGAGAAGCGATGAACTGTGGTGCTTGTGGCTGGAGCGAGGCAACCCCCTCCCCAAAAGAAGAAACAGAACACAAGGGAAGGGAGGGCAGGGAATGGAGAAGAAACATCAACACAAAAGGAGAGAGAAAGGCAGCAGTGAAAGAAGCGTGGGGGGGGGGAGGCAGGAGCCAGCTCCAAGAAGCAGCACGTAGTGAGCGCAGTGAGTGCGACTAGCTCTAAGCAGGGCAGTGCACCGCCTAATGATTTAAGTAGGTTGTGGGGGAGGAGCGCTTCTCCCACTTAACTACAGGCATAGCCCAACATTTAAAATGTTTTACTACAGAATTTAACCAGTTTTCCTTTATATTATACTTTAAAATGAAGGTACAGGCCATGCTTTACGTTGAATCAATACTGGCCATGAATCCAAAACCAAAACCAGAATCAGTACCAGGGGTGATCTGGCAAAACCAAAACCAAAACCTCCCCAGTTTTGCACACCTCTATTTAAAAGTAGATAAAGCTATGGGACCTGATGGCTTATACCCAAAGATGCTGCAGGAGTGACAGCAGGGCCACCTGCAGACATATTCAACTTCTCACTTGCCACAGGGGTGGTCACTAGGACTGGAGGACAGTGGACATGGTCCTTCTACACAGGAGTGGAAGGAAAGATCAGCCAGGGAACTATAAGCCAATCATTTTGACATCTATAGTGGGAAACTTTATGGAGTCTTTACTAAGGGGAAAAGTTGTGGCTTTCCTGAAAGGAAATGGGCTGCAGAATTCAAGACAACATGGGTTTTATTTTCTATTTATTTTTTAATTTTTTTATTTTAGATTTTTGTTGATCGGGTTTATGATGGGAAGGTCTTGCTAGACAAATCTTGTTGACTTCTTTGTCTGGGTGACCAGGGCAACAGATAGGAGACAGGTAGTAGATGTTGTACTCTTAAACAATGATGCATGACTGGGTGTGTGTCGTGCTGGGATAATGTTGCATTGCGTGTGATTGGTCATGAGGCCACAGCCTGAGTGCATCCAATGCCCAAGAAGTCATGTTATTCCACACAAATACGCACCCTGGAGTGCATTATTGCTATTATGCAATAGCCCCTTTAAGGGACAAGCATTTTAAACAGTTTTATAGCTGGTTTTGAAATATACAAGTAGATTTAAAAAAAAAAGAAATTCCTGCTGATTTATGTTTGTCCACTAGGTTGTGCTGTTGTGCGGAAGTGGCTTTTGCCCTGTGTATTTTGGTCTGGCAGTCATCTGCCCTGCTGTCTCTCACTTTGTTCTTGTCCCTCTCTGTATCCTTCCAGTCTCGCTGCCTGCTCTGGGACTGGAAAAATATTGTTGTTTTCTCAATCGTACCATTTGCATCTAATGGATGAGGGGAGATTTGCAGTTGAGCATGTGTCAGAATGGCCATAGAGGCATGTAAAGCCCTCATAGCAGTGAATCTTTCTTATAGAAATCTGGCCCAGAACTGGGAAAATGGGGGGGGGGAGACACGAGCACTCTCTTGTTTAAAGTGTTGCTGGTAAGCTGCTCACTTGTGGTTTGCTTAAATTGAGAGCAGGAGACAGAAGCTGCTTGCAGCAGAGCAGTGGACTGTGGATGTGCACTCACAGCATGGTGGCAGTTTGAAAAAAAAAACAATTGTGGTTGGGACAATTTGTGTCACTTAGATACTGCTTACTGTGATGCTGCTTTACACAGTTGGGATATATGTGGTTTATTGTAGTACAGTATGGTATTATGTTTAGTGCTGAAGATGGGGGGGTGTAGTGATTTTTTTTGTTACTTTTGGTGTGTTCATGTGGGCTGGACCTTGATATAATGATGCTGGGCTGGGATAACATTACTGTACAATATGGCCACTGATCAATCAGACTACTGGAACTCTTCTCTGCTATTGTATAACTGGATTTCAGCAAGTGCTTTGATTCAGTACTACTGGAAGCTGGTCAAAAAAATTAGGGGCTTGGGGGGAGGGGGAAGTGGCAACTTGGGTGGAAAACAGTATGAGGGGAAGGACACAAATGGTTGTAGATAATGAGAGTTTTTAGAGGAAAAGGAAGTAACAAGAGGAGTACCACAGATGTGGGTGCCGAGCCTGGTCCCTTTCAGTGTATCCATTTGTGACATGAGGAAGGCATCAAGAGCAAGATATAACTCTTCACACATGATACCAACATCTATAAAAGTGTGGACATGAAGGAATGGATAAGAGAACTCTGAGAGGACACGGGCAGGTTGGAGAGCTGATCAATGATCTGACAGCTTGGCTTCAATAGTAAATGATTCAAAGTGATGCACATTGGGAAGAGGAAACCAAGAGTGCAAGCTGAAATGAGGGGAGTTATGCTGGAAAACAGCACAGAGGAAAAGGACCTAGGGGTCATGATATTGGAGAGCCAAAATAACAATATCTTGAAATAGAGCTGTGGGAAAGACAAACAGGATGTTGAATTCCATTGGTAGGGAGATAAGCAGTAGAAGACAGTAGGTGATCCAAACACTGTTCATGTTAGTGGTGTGACCACACTTGGAATACTGCACAAGGTACTGGAATACACACTTGAGGAGAAACTGTGACAAGGTGGAAACAGTACAGTACAGGCAACCAAGATGGACTAGTGGGCAAGTTATACGAGGAGAGGCTGTAGGACTTCAACATGTACACCAATGAGAAAAGGAAGAACAATGGTCAAATGATGGAGACATAAAAGTACCTGCATGGGACAAATAGAGTGGATGCCAAGGAACTTTTCTCCATGAGCTTAAATAAAGGGATGAGAGGGAACTCATTTGAACTCATAGGGGGAGATTCAAAGGGGTTGTCCATAAGCCCCTTTTCAGAGAAAGCGTGGTAGATGGAGATGTTGAAAAGTTTTATTTCGCAGGTGAATTTCTGATGAAGTTACTAACTTTGCCTTTTCAGATCAGTAAACAAATTTTCTCCATTTCCTAGGAAATTGGTCTTTAACGTCACCTGACAACTTCACCTGTAAATTCCCCTTTAAGGTGCATTTGGGGAACATTTCTCAAAATGAGGCCAATGGTAAATAACAGTGTCTAAAGATCACATGGTAAAGTTTCAGCAGGTCACATGGTGTATCTCAGTACAGTCAACCTGCTTCACTTATGGTTCTGCAGCGTCAGTCAGTGGAGGGGCTAGGAGCTTGATAAGCTTTCTCTGCAGCAAATTGTTATAGAAATTAACAAATTACATCACTTTCACAGCTTGGTTGAAAAAAAACTTCATTCTTATATAATTCTTTATGTTCTTAGGAGTAATTTAGTTTTTGTTTCTTCTATATTTTGCCTATATCTATTTTTTGTTATAACCTTTAGTTATTGAGCTCTAGTTTCTCATTTTTCATTTGTTTCTGACATTTCAGTTTTCTCTCTTTCTTTCTCTCTCTCTCTCTCTATATATATATATATATATATACACACACACACAAATATATATATATATATATATATAGTATATATATATCTGTCTCACTCTTTTGTTTATATTTGCTGTGGAGTTTAGGCAGGGTTGTGTTCAGACTCATGGAGGAGGTGTACACCAGTACCAGACAGCACCAAATCTGGACACAGCAGGAGGTGTGATCTGATCCAGCAGTGGCCCAACACCCCCCCCCCACCAGCACTGCTGCAGCCATCAGTGCAGCAGGAGCAACACTGAGTGCAGCAGCAGTTCCCACTTCCTCAGCTCCACAGTAGCAGCTCCCATCTCTGCAGAAGCAGCCTGAACCCTCTCTGCCCCTTTGTGGTACCACCAACATCACCACGAGCTGTTCCCTCTGAGGATCCACATCCTGATTTCTTATCTTCCAGCTCCTCAGTGCTCCATGCAAGGAAGCATCACAGGTTTTACCTAGTTTGTGAGTTTTCACCATGTATCCCAGTGACGCTGTTGTCAAATGCAGTCTATGGGGGCAGTACACAGTTTGTTACATCCATGCAGAGATGCAACGTTTCAATTTGCTGGCAAATTTCCAGGGAAGTAGCCAAATCCACCTCCACAGATCAAGGTTTTCCTGTTTAACAGGAAATTTGCCGTTTGTAACTTCGCCTTACTTTTAGGGTTTTTTATTGCAAATTGCACTTAAAAAAAGGAAGATGAAGATACAAATGGAAAATTTGCTGATTGCCAGCTCGATCTTGTCCTGGTATGTAGTTGTCCCACCATGCTGATCACCAGCAAATGTTAATGACACTATTCCTGATGCCTAGTGGTCTCCCCCCACCCAATTGCCGGCCAAATGTAAAAAAAAAAACACTTTCCCTGGTTTCTAGTGGTCCTTCCCCCCACCCACACTTGTGCCTAATCTTAATGATTTCCTGGTGTTGACTGGTCCCTCCCTCCACTCAATCTCCTGCCCAACATAATGGTGTCCAATGGTCCGCCATTCTGATCCTCTGTAGTAGTTAATTCCCTGGTGTCTAGCACTACCCACCTTCCTATTGCCAATCCTCTGTAATAAAAAAAACAGCAGGTAGTCCATTCCCTGGTATCCAGTGGATTCCCACCCAGGCAGATAGTGCCCCACCACCCCATCCCTCCTGCCCTAACCCCGAGCTGGTGACTGGCAAAGCCCTCCTCTCTCCACCACAGCCAGCTGCTGAATGAGCTGTCAATGAATGAGCACATACTTGTACAAGTATGTGCTCATTCATTGTACAGCTCAGTTGGGAGCAAGCCATGGTGGAGACAAGAGTGGATGGCTGTGCCAGTCGCCAGCTTGTCACTGGGATGGGGGAATGGCATGGTGGATGCCCCATGCCATTCCCCCCATCCTGACCCCAAGCTGGTGACCGGCACAACCCTCTGCTCTCCACCACAGCCAGCTGCCATGTCAATGAATGAGTGCATACTTGTACAAATACATGTTCATTCACCGATAGCTCAGTCAATGGCTGGCCACGATGGAGAGTGGAGGGCTGTGCTGGCTGCTGGTTCTGGGCCGTGGTGGGGGGAAGTGGGACGTTGGGGCACTACCTGCCGGGCTGGGGGGATTGGGGGGCCCACTAGACACCAGGGAATGGACTACCTGTTTTTTTTTTAGTACAGGAAAGTGTGGTGCTGTTCCAGCTGGTCCGTAATAATTTTTACTTAATCATGCTTTTTTCCCATCCTTTCTTCTCCAGTCCTCCTCACTAATCCTCCCTCTTTTGCACACTACCTTTTGCTCTAACTATAAGATACTCCATCCTTTCTCCTCTTGGTCTTTCTTCTCCCATTGTTTACAAAAAATATATTTATTTATTGATGTATTTATTTATTTGAATGGCGATGACCGGGTAGGCCTACTGAGACATGCACGTTCCTTTTCAGGGGTGATCTGGAATTAGTTACATACAGAAACTGAATAACGCTTTTGGCACTGAATGCAGTGCAAGAGAAGATTGTAATATAGTACTCAGGAAAAATTACAGTTAAATAAAGGATAGTTTACATACAGTGAACATTAGTTAGTCACAGTTTGAATACAGATAGTATAGACATTCAGGACAAAGTCACATTAAGCACAGGTTCTGCAAGGTACTCTCACAGTAAGCAGTACAGAGGAAAAAAATCACCAGAACATATCACCAGTGTCTGTCCCTGGAATTATTATTTTTTTCTGTAGGTATTTTAGTTGCATTCTATTTTCTCCCCAATCCCAGTCCCCTTGCATCCCCAAAGTGATGCCACATGTGGAGGCACATGCACGTCCCGCACTATGGGATGCACCACCCTACCAGTCGCTCCGTTAGTGCCTATGCCTGCCACCAGACCTCCATCCGTTGATGGCAGGACTGTGGATGGGCAACCCTCCATCCCAGGAGAGGGAGCCAATGCTTGATCCTGCTCCACCCTCCCTCCCCGTGCTGGCACCGCGCTGATCCAAGGTGGATCCTGAGCCAGGGTCACCGGTGAGTGCAAGGCAAGGCAGGATGCCTTAGCCTTCAACGCCACCAGCCTGGCCTTCCCCTGGCATTATTAATGAGTGAAATAGATGACAGGTCACCCTTTATACCTGCAATGATCCAAGCGAAGTGTATAGGTTTTGAGCCTCTTTTTAAACAATTCCAAGGCAGGGCAGTGAGTTCCATAGGGAAGGAGCCACAAATGAGAAATAATTCCTTCCTGATGCTGATTGGACCCTAGGAATTTTCAGTAAAGGACAAGCAGTGGAGCGCAGAGGTCTCACATGATGCTTATGGTTAACTAATCCCACAAGGCTGGGAAGTGTAGGGATCTTGGCAAGTTTGAAGGCATAGTCTATACACAGGGTATTGCAACCTTGCTTCAAATGAGGGCCAGCCAAGAGCTGCAAGGACTCCACAATGGTGATCCCTAGGGGGAGCACCAGCTGTGAAGCAACAGATTTTGTAAAGTAGGGTTTTGAGTCTAGTCAGAGACCTACAGTACCTGGCCTGATGGACACAAGCACCATAGAACAGCTCAAGCATTAAGGAGCTGTTTGCAATGGCAAAGCGAGCCTCCTTGGAGAAGTAAGGGAAAAACCTGTAGAGGAGGCCTAATTTCAGACATGGTGATCTGGCAACAGTCCCCACATGGCGGTCAAAGGTAATTTCTTGGTTTAGTGGTATACTCAGGTATTTCAGTTTCTGCACCACTTCAAGCCAAGTGCCCCTGTATTGGAAAACCTTAACAGGTGATGTTTGTCAGTGGCAAGCTCCTGTGTCCAAAAAGCATAGGTTTGGTCATTTTCACATAAAGAACTGGTTTGTTTGAAAAGAACTAGGACTCAAGTTGTTGGAAGTCAATCTCAAAGTTGCTATTAATCAGATCAATATCAGCACAGGACCTATATAGAACGATATTATCAGCATAAATGTGTAACATTGCTCCTCTACAGTTATTTGGAATGTCATAAATAAATAAGGAAAATAGAAGGGAGACCAGGAGAGAACCTTGTGGAACTCCATCTGTTGTGATACACAAATCTGATACTCCACCTTGCCACTTAACACTGTTTTCTATTGATTGGATGATTTCAAAACCAGCAATACAGTAGGAAAGTCATCCAAACCAACATTTTTTAGTTTAGACCGAAATAGATCATGATTGACCAAGTTGAATGCCTTAGTAAGGTCAACAAAGATTGCACCTGCAACTTTTCTCCAAAGCATTTACTATGTCGGAGGTCACCTGCACCAGTGCAGTGTCAGTACCATGATTTTTACAAAAGGCCATGCTGGCTGCTCGTAAGGGAGTTGTTATACTCCAGGTACTGTAGGTCTGTATTTGGTCATATAATAACCTCTCCTGCATCTTAGTAAGCATGCAGTGAAGGGAGACTGGACTGTAGTTCTCTACCCGTTCTTTCAGCCCTACTTTATGGACTGGCACCACTATGGCTACTTTCCATTTTTCAGGACTCATCCCTCAAATAAGGGATTTATTAATAATATGTTTAAAGGGAGTGGTGATAACAGGGGCTACTATTTTTAGAAATTTGGGTTCTAAATTATTGTAGCCAGAAGCACCTTCACCTTTTATGCATCTCAGCTGCATGAGCGCTTCCCTTCTGGTCATCGGTCTGAAGTGAATCTGGGGTTGACAGTCAGATATATGTGGTGGAGAATAAAGCTGGAAACTATTGCACTAGCCCCCTAGCTGGGGTTTGAACTGGTCCAGGTCCATGAAGAATTTATTGAATTCAGTAGCCATGGATTTTGGGTCAAATAGGGCTTTACCATTTATTACTGTCACTTCTGATGTTATGTTGGACCACCAATTTAACAAGCAGTTTATTTGGGTCCAGAAAGTTTTGGGATTGGACAGGTTCCTGGTCTAGAGGAATTTTAGATACCGTCTCTTGGTGCTTTTCAGACTAGTTTTACAGATATTTCTCAGTGGCCTGTAAGTATTCCAATCTGATGTCAGGCCAGATTTTTTAAATTGACCCCAGGCTTTGTATCGTTGACTGTTGGCCTTGCAGAGGTCACTGCTCAACCATTTTGTGCTGTGACTTTGGCTCTATACTGCTTTAGGGAGCATGCTTATTGACTGCACAATTGACATTATTTATAAAATAATCCAGGGCATGATCCACATCATGGAGATCTTGTACTGGTCTACAGTCAGTTTTCCAAAAGAGTTTTTATTAAATTTACTTTTTCCAATATGCAGAGTACAATTACAGTGTTATGAATTACATTCACAAAAGTGGGAGCAAAGCAGAGTCATGAAACTACAGACCTGTTAGTTTGACCTCAGTGGTAGAGAAAATAATGGAATCACTTCTGAAAGAAAGAATTGTTAAGTACCTAGAAGCCAGCGGAACCTAGGACTCAAGGCAGCATGGCTTCACAGCGGGAAGGTCATATCAGATGAATCTAATAGATTTCTTTGACTGGGTGACCAAAGTAGTAGACGAGGGAGGGGCTGTAGACGTGGCCTACCTAGACTTTAGCAAGGCATGTGACACAGTTCTACACAAAATATTAATAAACAAGTTAGTCAGCCTGGGAGTGGGTCCCAGGGTGGTAACCTGTGTAAAAAAATGGCTGGACAACAGGTTGCAGAAGGTAATACTAAACGGAGTCCACTCTGAGGAATTGGGGGTTACTAGTGGGGTACTGTAGGATTCAGTTCTGGGACTGGTCCTTTTTAATGTCTTTATAAGTGACATTGCAGAGGGACTGAAAGGAAAAGTAAGCCCCTTCGCAGATGACACAAAGATCTGCAACAGGATTGATACACAAGGTGGGGTGGAAAGGATGAGAAGGGACTTGGCAAAGTTGGAGGAATGGTCAAAAGTGTGGCAACTTAGAGTCACTGCAAAGAAGTGCAAAGTAATGCACCTGGAAAACAAAATCAAGGGGAAAAGTACATAATGGGGAGGGAGAAATTATAACAACCACAAAATGGAAAGGGACCTGGGGTAGTCATGTCAGGTGACCTAACGGTAAGCAAGCAATTTGAGAAGGCAGTAAGGAAGGCTGGGGGGATACTGGGATTTATAGGGAGAGGTATCACAAGTAGAAAACAGGAAGTTGTTATCCCTCTGTACAGGCAGTTGGTGAGATCCCATCTGGAGTACTGCGTCCAGTTCTGGAGACCCCATCTTTGCAAGGACATAGACAAGAAGGAGGCAGTCCAGAGAAGGGCAACTATAATGGTGCAGGGTCTGCACCAAAAGCCATATGAAGAGAGACTAAAGGAGCTTAACATGTATGCTCTCGAGAAAAGGAGGGTGAGGGGGACATGATAGAAACTTTCAAGTACCTCAGGGGAATCAAATAAGTCCAAGAGGGTAGCATCTTTTAGAAAAAGAGATGTGCAAGAACAAGGGAGCACAATTTAAAGACTGAGGTGGGACGGCTCATTGACAACGTGAGGAAGTATTTTTTCACAGAGAGGGTGGAGGACGCATGGAATGGCCTTCCTGAGGAGGTCGTGGGGTCAAAAACAGTGGGGGATTCAAGAATGCATGGAACAGACATAAGGCAATTATAGTGTGGGTTAGGAAGAAACATAGAAACATAGACTTTGATGGCAGATGAGGACCTCTTGGCCCACCCAGTTTGCCCATTTCACCTACCTTTTGGATAAGCTGCAGATTCTAGTTGACCAACAGACTACTTCCTCCTGCTCCCCACTATAATTGCCTTATGGCTGTCCCATGCATTCTTGAATTCCTCCACGGTTTTTGACCCCACAACCTCCTCAGGAAGGCGGTTCCATGCGTCCACCACTCTCTCCATAAAAAAGATTTCCTCACATTGCCTCTGAGCCATCCCCCCCTCTATATTTAAATTGTGCCGCCTTGTTCTTGCACATCTCTTTTTCTGAAAGATGCTTCCCTCTTGGGCTTTGTTGATTTACTTGAGGTACTTGAACGTTTCTGTCATGTCCCCCCTCTCCTTCCTTTCTTCAAGGTTATACACATTAAGCTCGCTTAGTCTGTCTTCATATGGTTTCAATTGCATACCCTGCACCATTTTAGTTCTCCTTCTCTGGACTTCCTCAATCCTGTCTATGTTCTTGCAGAGATGCGGTCTCCAGAACTGCAGGCAGTACTCCAGATGGGTCTCATCAACTGTCTGTACAGAGGGATAACAACTTCCTGTTTTCTACTGGTGATGCCTCTATCTATGCATCCCAGTATCCCCCCATGTCTCAATACTGTCTTCTCACATTGCTTGCCTACCTTAAGGCCATCTGATATGACTACCCCCAAGTCCTTTTCCATTTTTGTTGTTGTTAGTACCTCCCCTCATTGTATACTCTTCACCTGGGTTTTGGTTTCCCACGTGCATTACTTTGAATTTCTTTGCATTGAATCTAAGCTGCCATACTTTTAAACATTCCTCTAACCTTGCCAAGTCCCATCTCATCCTTTCTACCCCCCCTTATGTATCAACTCTGTTGCAGATCTTTGTGTCATCTGCAAAGAGGCATATTTTTCATTCAAGACCCTCTGCAATGTCACCTATAAAGACATTAAAGAGGACTGATCCCAGTACTGAACCCTGCACTACCCCACTAGTAACCCCCTCTTCTTCAGTGTGAATTTAATTTACTATTACCCTCTGCCTCCTGTTGTGTAGCCAGTTTGTTACCCAGGCTACCACCCTGGGACCCACTGCCAGGCTTGCTAACTTGTTTATTAATCTTTTGTGTTGGACTGTGTCAAATGCCTTGCTGAAGTCTTGGTAGGCCATGTCCACAGCCCCTCCCTGGTCTACTACTTTGGCCACCCAGTCAAAGGAATCGATTAGATGTGTCTGACATGACCTTCCCACTGTGAATCCATGCTGCCTTGGGTCCTGTGCCCCACTGGCCTCTAGGTGGTCAACAATTCTTTCTTTCAGAAGTGATTCCATCATTTTCCTTACCACTGAGGTCAAACTAACAGGTCTATAGTTTCCTGCCTCTGCCTTGCTCCCACTTTTGTGAAGGGGAATCACATCTGCCCTCCTCCAGTCCTCAGGTACCACCCCATCCTCCCATGATTTGTTTAAAGAGTAGTCAGTGGTGTCACTAGGTCTCCCCTTAGTTCTTTTTAGATTCTGAGGTGAATCCCACCAGGCCCCATTGCTTTGTCCACCTTGAGTTTTAGGAGTTCTTTCAGGACCCTTTCTTCTGTGAATGGACTGGTGGTGACCCCCCTGCCCAGAGTGCTTCTATTGTTTGGTTTAGGTACCTTCTCTTCTTATTATTTTGTGAATACTGAGCAAAAGTATTCATTCAGTATCTCTTCCTTTTCACTGTCACCCGCTGCCCACCTCCCCTCCCCTCCCCTCCCCTTTATTAAGCTTCAGTATCCCTCCATTGGTCTTCCTTCATTCCCTGATGTATTGTACCTCTAAAAAGTTTTAGCTAACTCAGTTAAGAAGAGGATATCTTTTCCTCGGTTTGGGCCTTCGCTATTTTGACTGCCTTCCCCACTTCCTTCTGCTTTAACTAATACAGTTCTCTGTCCTGCTCCTTCTGTGATTCCTTATACTTCCTGTATGCTTTTTTTTTTTCTCCCTAACCTTCCCCGCCACCTCTTTTGAGAACCATAATGGTTCTTTACTCCATTTTGTTTTCTTTATTTGCTTCACATCAAAGCTTGTTGCCTCTATGATGGCAGTTTTGATTTTTCTCCATTATTCTTCCACCCCTCCTTTCTGCCCATTTGCTAGTGCATTCCTTAGGTACTCACCCATTTTGCCAAAGTCAGCCCTTCTGAAGTCCAGTATCATCATTTTTGTATGGCTTGACTTCATGGTTGTATTTATCGTGAACTACACTGTGTGGTGGTCACTTGTTCTCAGATGGCTACCAACTTGCAAATTTGTGATCCTCTCTCCATTTGACAGTACCAGGTCCAAAATTGCTCCCTTCCAAGTGGGTTCCAATACTAGCTGTCTGAAGCATGCCCCCTGTAGGGCATAGAAAATGACCCTGCTCTTGGATGTGGCTGCCGTAAATATCTTCCAGTCAACATCTAGCATATTCAGGTCTCCCATCAATAATATCTCCCCTTTTTCTGCCATTCTGAGAATGCCTTCTATCATTTCCTTGTCCATTTCCTCCACCTGAGATGGGGGTCTGTATACAACCCCTGTGCGGTTTGTGGTGCCATTTCCTGTCTCCAAGGTGACCCACAGTGCCTCCTCTCCTCCCCATTTAACATTTAGTTCTGTTGCTTTGATTCCTTCCCTTATGTAGAGAGCTAGTCCTCCTCCTCCTCATCTTTTACCCTCCCTGTCCCTTTTGTAGATTGTAGGCTGTTGGTTAACTAGAATCTGCAGCTTATCCAATAGGTAGGGAAATGGGCAGACTGGGTGTGCCAAGTAGTCCTTATCTGCTGACAAAATCTATGTTTCTGTGTTAACCTTAACATGAACATAAAACATAGAGCAATGTTATACACTTCCTTCACCTTAACATTAACAGGAAACATCAATCAATTTGTACGGCTTACAGGTACCTATCTGCTGTGCAGTGCTTCTAGCCCTGGTACATTTATTCTTGAGGTTCTGCTTTAGTCAGGGTGGAAAAAGGGTTACTCTTGCACTCTGTTCTAGTTTGATACATACAATAAAATGTGTTTATTAGTCGACCTTTCTCATCTCCCACTTCAGCAGCACTTCCCCAGTGATGGTGTGTCACTGCATTAATATGTGGACCTGTTCATTGTTTCCCTCAGATCTGGGGTGGGCCTTGTAGGTGTCCTGTGTTATTTCTCCTGTGCCTATAATTGTCCATATGGGGGGTGTAACTTAGGTGATGCTGGACTGATGATGTAGTTGGGATGGTGGGTATGAATATGGGTGTAGGTGTGTGGAGGGAGGGGCATCAGGGGCCCAGCCCCCTGAATAACTTGCTAGAAGGCCTTGATTGTATTCTGTGTCAGTGATGGTATCAGTAATGGTGTTGTCCCTCCTAAGAGGCTTACAAGTTGGGATTCCTATTGAGCCAAGGCTGTCATGGGTTGTACTTGTCCTTGCTTTGCTAGCAAATAGGTAGCTGTTATTCTATCTTCTGTCATTAGGTCTGTTTATGTAGATACAGGGAAGTGTACATAACCGGGGGTTAAATTCACCTACAATATTTGGTAGAAGGGTTGGGGTATCTGGATAGTGGAATATCACATATTGGCTCCATGCTTTCCTGGAGAGACTTGTTCTGTCTGCTACTACATGTGCCAGTTTCTTGTGTCTGGAGATCAAGTTCAGGAGGCCCTGTCATGCGTGTACTGTCAGGTGCTTGGAGTTTCTCTAGTGCTGGAAGTATTCTCTTAGCTGCGGTGAAGGCCCTTTTGACCCACTGTATTTGGTGAGGTGCTAATGAAGTGCCTCCAGAGGGAGGCCTAGAATGCTTAACTTGGGGCTGTAGTCGGTGGGAGTGGTACAGTTTGCATGTGTTCCAGACTGATTTCCAGTATCCTTCGATAGTCGGGCAGGCCCATAGTATATGAGTCAGTACAGCTTGTGAGGATTTGCCTTTCCAACAGTCACTGTCTTGTGTTAAAGCTTTGTAAAGCCAATTGGGAGTCTGATATGTCCTATGTAATGTCTTAAAGTGGATAGCTTTAGCCTGTATCTCACAGTTTGCTTTGTATGCTAGTGTCCAGACCCTGCTCCAGTCCTCCTGTAGTATGGCCACATCAAGCTCCTTTTCCCCACTGGAGTCTGGAGGTTTTAGGGGTTACTGCTGGTGATTCTTTGTTTTTTAATTTAATATACTGGTGTGCCATGTGTTTAGTCTGCTTCAATTTGTAGATCTACATATCCCAGGTTTGGGCGGGCCAGGATGAAGTGACTTGGAGAGACCTGCATTCTCAGGATATCTCTAAGTTGGTGGTATCTCCAGAAATGTGTCCTTGGAATCACTTTTTCTACTCATAATTCTTCAAATGACTTAAGGGCCCCAGTTTCTGCATGGTATAGGTCTCCTAGTGCAAAGTTGCCTTTTGACTGCCACAGGGGCCATCTCAGTGATTCTTTCCAAAGTGTGAGTTGTGGGTTTTGCCAAATTGGGTGTAAAGTGGATGACCTATTGATCCAGCCCAATTGGGCAGCATGTGTCATCCAAGTTTGGTGTGTATGCCTAGTGCAGGGTGAGGTGTTTGCTCCTAATTTCCAGTCAGGGCATCTCAATGTCTGGGTGTAGGGGACTCCTGCTTGACTTACTTCCATGTTCACCCATTGTGTGTGTTGTGTGTGCATGTGTGTGTGTGTGTGTGGGGGGGATTAGTAGTTCTGGTCTTATAAATGTGACGGCATGCCGGATGATCACACCATCATGAAACAGTTTTAGGTTGGGGAGGCTTAGTCCCCCTTTAGCTCCAGTAAAGCTGGAGGGTGCTCAGTTTGAGTCTTGCGGTTTTATGGTCCCAGATGAAGATAGCAAGTTTCATATCCAACTGGATGAGAAATGCTGCTCGTAAGGACACCCGGAGGTTGTTTAGAATGTATTGGATTTTTGGGATGGCTACCATCTTCAATGCATTTACTTTTCCCCAAACAGAGACATATAGGGAGTCCCAGCTCTGAATATCTTTGGAGATTGTGTCTGCCATTTTGTCCATATTGGCCTGGATTGTGTGCTTCACTTTAGATCAGAGTTGTATCCCTAGACAAGTGATTCCTTCCGGTGCCCACTGGTAAACAATTCCTGAGTACACAAATGTGTGAGTGGCAATATTTGAGATTTGGTCCTATTGAGTTTGCACCCTGAAAGGGCTAAGTATTCTGTGAGAATTGCACCCTGGGTTCTTAAGGCCCTGGGGATGTCTGGCAAAAATAAAGTGATATCATCAGCAAACAGCATCAGTTTGTTCATAACGGGTCAGATCAATATGTCTCAAAAGTCCTGGTGGGCTCTGATTCAGGATGCCAGTATTTCCACCACTAGTATATAATGGAATGGGGAAAGGGGGCACCCCTGTCTGGTTCCCCTCACCAGGGGGAAGGGTGGTGAAATTACTGAGTTACTGAGTACTGAGGCTGTCGCTGAATTGTATAGCAGTTGTATCAGCTCTACAAATCTTCCAGGGATTCCAAATCTGGTAAGGACATCGAAAAAGAAGCCCCATTCCATCCTGTCAAAGGCCTTCTTGGCATCTAATGACAAAGTGACCATGGGTTGCTCCTGACGTTTAGCTTCCCAGATGATACCAAGTGCCCAGTGAGTGTTATCCATGCCCAGTCTGCCCGGGACAAATCCAGCTTGGTCCAGATGCATCAGGTCTCCTATGATTGGGTCTAATCAATGTGTTATTACTTTTGCAAACATTTTTATGTCTTTATTTATAAACAATATGGGCCTAAACTGTGAGCATTGTACACTGTCTGGGCCTTTTTTGGAATCAAGGTAATTAAAGCTTGCTTAAACGAGATTGGGAGCCTACGGTTGTCCCAGGCCCCACTGAATAGCCAGTTGCGTCTGGGTGGCAATATGGTAGAAAAGTGGGCATAAAACCACTCAGGAAGCTGTCTAGCTATGGCTATTTCAACTTCTCTCTCTCTGTGATGGGGGTTGTAAGCGCCTGTGTCTGTTGCTCAACAATATGTGGTAAAGTAATACTCTCATAGAATGTTTCCAGATCCTCTTGTGAGGGCTGAACATCTAAGGAGTAAATGTGTGAGTAGTGTTGTCAAAATGTTTCATTTATCTGCTTTGGTGAAGTGGCTGCTACCCCGGGGCCGTGTGTATTTTAGGTATATACCTCTCCTTTTCTCTTGGTCATAGTCTGTGGACCAAGAGCTTACGAGCTTGTTCCCCTGCTTCCAAGTATTATTGGTTTAGCCAGAAGAGAGAGTAGTCCATCTTGTATTGTATACTGGCTTTGACTTTGTTGTGTACTGTGTTTAGTTGTTTTTAGGGTCTCCTTCTGTGTTGGAGAAGACATGGCTAGGAGCTGTAGCCACTTCAGTTCCTGCTCTGCTGTTCTAGTCTGGAGCTCCCTATTTCTTTTAACTTTGGAGGCATAGGCTATAAGGTGGCCCCTTATTACCACCTTCATCACTTCCCATTGTGTGGCCGTGCTAGTGTCGGGGGGTCTCATTGTGTTGAAAGTACACCTGTAGCTCATCCTGGAGCCAATGCACAAATTTAGAATCCTGCAAAAAGGATGTTTTGAGTCACCGTTTGTTCCTGGGACCTGTGCCTTCTCCTCACACCAGGGACAGGAGTACTGGAGCATTGTCCGACACCACTATGTTCCCTTGCAGTACCCCCCATGTGCTTTGTGTCAATTCAGAGGAGAAAAATATAATGACTATATGAGTCGTGAACTTTGAAAAAGCATGTGTAATCTTTGCTATTTGGATGGAGGAGTCTCCAAATGTCCTGGAGTCCGTGTTTGTTGAATTCATGTAGCATGTGTGAGCCTAGCTGTGCCTCTATTTTGTTACCTGGTCCTGTCCAGTCTAGTAGTGGGTTCAGTGCTAAGTTAAAGTCGCTTCCTATCACCACACCCTTAACTTTTCCTGGTATGTTCCCTAGCACCTGCGTAAAAAATTGCTGAGTGCAGTTGTTAGGGGCACAAATGCTCCCTACTACAATTGAGGCTCCTTGACAGGTACCTTCTACTGTCAGTATTCTGCCCTCTGGGTCTTTATGTTCTGCATGCACTCCCAGTTGTAGACCTTTGTGGCATATGATGGCTACTTCTCTTGTCTCAGTAGTAAAGGAATTATGGTATACTGTCCCCACCCAACTACTCTAAAGAGTAATGACCTCTGCTGTCAATAGATGCATTTTCTGCAGGATGGCTATATCACATTTCAAGTCTTTCAATTTTAACAATAACCTACATCTCTTAAATTTTCAGTTTAGGCCCTGAGTAGTCTTTGTAACTATTCTGAAGGTGTCAAAGGAGGCCATGGCAACCACAACACTTGTATTTTGCTCTCTGAATTGAGAGTTCCACAAAAGGATGTCTCGCCCCTCCTCACCCCACACCTAATACTTCCTATGAACAGTAATAGCACAAGAATTATCAGCATCATTTAATTTCTTATACGTCTGAGTTAACACTGCAAATGACACAAACAGTAGAGTAGTCAAATGACTGTGCAAAAAAGGAACTTGAATAAACAACTGATAATACATGAAGATAGGCATTCCTTATCTAGTGTGCTTACCCAGTAAACAAAAGCTAATAATATAACCTAATATAAATGTGATTTTCACTAGCTGAAGCTGGTTAAAAGACCCTCCTATTGTGGGTCTAGGTGGCTTTAGAGCCATCACCCACACTACAGGTTCAAACTTTGAGGTTCGGGTCAGCCAACCCTTGTGATCTGCTCTGTGTGCACACTATGGTTTCTGCAACCCCTGCTTACTGCAAGCGTTCTACCATATCTGTTGGAGAGTAAAGCCATGTGGCTGGGCTTATGTGTCTGTCTTGGTAGGTTTGGCCCCTCACTCTTCAAGTGAGTTTTTATGCAGACTCCCTCTATTCATTGATGCAATGCAACCACACACTTGGTCATTTAAGGCACGCTAGTGTCTTCCATAGGAGAGAAGGAGACTGCCCTTCCCTTTTTACATTATTGTTTTGGGGCAGTATGATGTATTCTCCCATATATCAGAGGTCACATGCATTGTGCAGTGAGAGTCCAGTGGGTTGTTTTCCAGGGGTTACACTTCTGGGTTCATTGATATTGCCTGCCAGCACTGCCAGTATCTGTGGCATTTACTCTGTTACCCTGGGAAGGCATCAATCTGGCCAAGAGCTATTACACCACTAGTGGCCACTACACTCAGGTGTCAGCATTAATAAGCCCATCTCAACTCTTGCACTGCCGCCTCTCCATGTTGATTCAACTGTACCTAATAACCCACTTTACCCTCATCCCCTGGGTGTCCCTCCCGCCAGCTAATTACCCTACCCTACCAGCCTGCCAAGTACCATCTATCAAGCTGCAAACATATATTGGTACCTCTACTACCATAGCTATTTCACACCATGGCTACCTCATCCAGACACTATTAATTGGCCCTGGGCTAATCCCTTCTACCTTCCAAATTAGCCACCTCATCCTGCTTTCACATGCTCGGAGATCTAAAGCCTATATAGCCAAGCCCCTTACTGTTTCAAAAAAGCTTCAGTGGGTTGCCCATCATACCAAACTCCTAGTCACCCTACTACTTCTCCTTGCTGGCGATATCAAGCTTAACTCTGGACCCTCCCACCACAACACCCCAAACCCTCCATCCCACTCCAACTCCCCACAGGCCTTAAACTGATTCACCTAAATATTTGTAGCCTCCTACGTAAAATAACCTTGCTTCAAACTCTCATCTTGTCCCTTAGCTCAGATATCCTGATTATCTCTGAAACCTGGCTGAAGCCACATAACCCTGACACAGAATTTGCTATACCCAGCTATACACTGCTCTGGCATGACCGTATGGGCAAAAAAGGGGGTGGCTTAGCTATGCACATTGCCACCACCATCATCCAGTTTTCCTTGGTTACCCTATCCATACCTTCGCAGTCCGTCAACGCCTTAATGGTAAAACTCTCCATCCCCCACTCAATTCTAATTTATGTAGCAGGTACATACTGCGCTCCTGACCCCAACACACCTGCCATACTTGACCACCTGGGTTCCTTAAACTCCCTGACAGCAGGACGAGAGAGCCATATTCTTGGGGATTTTAACCTGAACTGGCTTTCTGAATCTCATTCTAAATTTCGTGACAAGGTGACAGCCCTAATCCTAACTTAACTAATCTCCAAACCCACTCGACTAAACCACAAAACACAGAACCACACTCTTCTAGACTGGTCCCTCACCTCTCACCCGCACAGGATCTTAGCCTCCGGCCTCCTTCCGAATGCCCTCAGCGACCACCATGTAATCTACTCTGTACACAAAATTTTCAGACCTAAAGCTCCCCCACACAGAGTAATTATGACCAGATCCTACAAATCTCTGGACCTCCCCTCTCTACTAAATTATTTGGGCAACACAGACTGGTCACGCATTAGTCAATTCACCTCCATAGATGAGGCTCCGCTGTTCTTTAAGTCCAGGTTCACTGCCATCTGGGACCAATACACCCCCCTCAGACGTACCAGAGTTCATGGTGCTCACCTCCCATGGATCACTCCCAAATTCTAGCCCAGCTTCGTATCAGAGACAAGACCTGGAAAACCTTTAAGTCCTCTGGTTCTCCGGCTGACTTTCAGATTTACTGTGAGCTTTGGAATTCAGGTACCAAAACAATCAGCCAAGAAAAAGCCAATTATTTCAAAGGCGCATTCAACTCCACTTCCTATCTCCTATCAAAATTCTGGAAAGTGGTCAAATCGCTCCTCAGCCCTCCCTCTCAGACCCCCCACCCCTTTCCTGCAGGTAGGCGGTCTTACCATCACTGTTCCCCCAGTTGTGGCCACATTGTTTAACTCTCTCTTCACAACTAGCCATGCCACGCCCCTGTCCACTCCTCACCCTGCTCGGCACCCCTCCCCCTCCAACCCACCTAGTGGCACACCTACAGATCATGCCTTCTCCTTCCTGCCGGTCACCCCAGTTGAGGAATTTAATGCACTGGTTGCCCTTAATCCAAGGAAGGGCAAATGTCCCACTGGGATGGACTCCAAAATGCTCCACCTATCTGCCCCTGCCATAGCTCAACCCCTGGCCTCCCTTTTTAACTTATCCTTCTCCCTAGCTGAAGTCCCCTCTGAATGGAAACATGCCATTGTAATCCCACTTCCTTAGAGTGGAGATGCCTCAAACTCTAACAACTATCGGCCCATCTCCCTCCTACCGATCCTGGCCAAACTACAGGAGTGCCTGGTACTCTCTCATCTATCCTCCTTTCTGTACTCCTCCTCCTTTTTTCCCCCTATCAGTCTGGTTTTAGGAAATCCCACTCTACCACTACTTCCCTTCTCAGAATTTCCAATTCTACCCTCACTGCGATTGATGCCGGCCGCATCACAGCTGCCATCTTCATTGACCTGACTAAGGCATTTGACACAGTGTCACACTCCCTCCTCCTGGCAAAACTTGCCAGTGCTAGACTTTCCAACTGGGCCACATCTTGGTTCCTCTCTTACCTCACTGGCAGATCCCAAGCCATCTGCATCAGTTCTTCCACCTCGGCACCCCTCACAATAACCTCAGGGGTACCACAAGGCTCTGTTCTTGGTCCATTCCTGTTCTCGTCTTCCTGAACAACCTGCCCTCTGCCTGCCCACACTCCTCTATCCACATGTATACAGATGATACAGTGCTGTATGCATCCGGCCCCTCATCCATAGAGGTTGCTACCAGGCTGCAGCAAGATTTTATCTCAGTCCAGCACTGGCTCTGCTCAAATCACCTCCTCCTCAATGCCAAAAAAACAGTCTCACTAACCTTTGGCACAAGGCAGAGAATTTCCAGGCTCCCTTCCCCGATCACATTCCACACCCTGGAAGGGTTCCCCCTGGAGGCCTGTACCTCCTTCAGATACCTCGGTGTCTGGCTTGACCAGCAGCTCAATTTCTCCATGGACATTGACTCCATACTCAAAAAGCTGCACCTCAGGCTTGGTGCACTTTACCGACATCGTGACAACATCCCTCTATCCACCAGGAAGGCAACAGTGCAGAAAATTATCCTCCATGTCCGTGACTATGGGGACATAGAAACATAGAAACATAGAATGTGACGGCAGATAAGGACCGCTTGGCCCACCTAGTCTGCCCATTTTCCTACCTAACAGATAAGCTGCAGATCCTAATTAACCAACAGCTTACTTCCTCCTACCCCCTACTAAGACTGCCTTATGTCTGTCCCATGCATTCTTGAATTTCCCCACTGTTCTTGACTCCACGACCTCCTCAGGGAGGCTGTTCCATGCATCCACAACCCTCTCTGTGAAAAAATACTTCCTCACATTACCTCTGAGCCGCCCCCCCTCTATCTTCAAATTATGACCCCTTGTTCTTGCACATCTCTTTTTCTGAAAGATGCCACCCTCTTGGACTTTGTTGATTCCCTTGAGGTACTTGAAAGTTTCTATCATGTCCACTCTCTTCCTCCTTTCCTCGAAGGTATACATATTAAGCTCCTTTAGTCTTTCTTCGTATGTCTTCTGGTGCAGACCCTGCACCATTTTGGTTGCCCTCCTCTGGACAGCCTCCACTCTGTCTATGTCTTTGCGGAGAAGGGGTCTCCAGAACTACACACAGTACTCCAGATGGGGTCTCACCAACTGTCTGTACAGAGGGATAACAACTTCTGTTTTCTACTATTGATGCCTCTCCCTATGCATCCCAGTATCCCCCCAGCCTTCCTTACTGCCTTCTCACATTGCTTGCCCACCTTTAGGTCATCTGATATAATTACCCCCAGGTCCCTTTCCATTTTTACTGTTGTCAGTATCTCACCCCCCATTGTGTACTCTTGCCCTGGGTTTTTGTTTCCCAGGTGCATTACCTTGCACTTCTTTGCATTGAATCTGAGCTGCCATACATTTGACTGTTCCTCCAACCTTGCCAAGTCCCTTCTCATCCTTTCCACTCCATCTGGTGTATCAACCCTGTTGCAGATCTTTGTGTCATCTGCAAAGAGACATACTTTTCCTTCCAGTTCCTCTGCAATGTCACTTATAAAGACATTAAAAAGGACCGGTCCCAGTACTGAACCCTGCGGTACCCCACTAGTAACCCTCCTTTCTTCACTGTGGAATCCATTTACTACTACCCTTTGCGTCCTGTTGTCTAACCAATTTTTTATCCAGGCTGCCACCTTGGGACCCACTCCAAGGCTGGCTAACTTGTCTATTAATCTTTTGTGTGGGACTGTATCAAATGCCTTGCTAAAATCTAGGTAAGCCATGTTCACAGCCCCTCCCTGGTCTACTACTTTGGTCACCCAGTCAAAGAAATCTATTAGATTCTACTGCGCTGGCCCTAAGTCTACACTAGCCAGACTCGACCATCTCTTCCATTCTTTCTGTCGTTTCACCCTGAACTGTCCCTACACCACACACCACTGTGCCTTATATCAATCAATGCACCCTACCTCTCTAGACATTCGCAGATAGACCCACTGCACCAAGATCCCAGCAAAGTTTTGGTCCCAGCGGCTCCCCTCCTACCTCACCGATGCCCTATTCAACCCCTGCACCCAAGCTTACTCTCTCAGAAACACCGACTCTCGGACTCTAGCTGTCCCACACTGGTCTACCACCGTCGGCCAGGCAGCTTTCAGCTACCACCTTCCTTTATTGTGGAACTCCCTCCCAGCTTCCGTTTGTCACTTTTCCTCCCTCTTGCAACTCAACTCCTTGCTCCAAGTTCATTTTGCCGTACTTGCGCATGTGTCTAGGTGTTTTCCAGTCTCTGTGTGGAATGTCTGAGTATATCTCCATTTACTAACACATTAATCTGACCAACTTGTTGGAGACCAATTTGTACTATGTACTAATTGTATCATGCTGTATCAACTGTGGCTACCTACTATCTCTCTCGACCCACTATTTTCTAGCAAACAGAACTAATGTTAGTGGAGATGGCAAACTGTCAGTAATTTCCAACAGAAAGAAGGGTTAAAAGGTCAGGTTAGTTGATATCTTGGAGGTAGAAGACTTGGTTTGCTGGCCAAGGCATCTAGCTTCACCTGATCTCTTTCTTTCCAAGACTGCTTGAAAGGCAGAATAGAGAACCTTACCAGAGCAAGGGTAAAGGATTAAAACTTCTTTTGGTTAAGCAGATTTACTGTGTGGTGTTGTTTTAATTTTTTACTCACAGGGATTGCTACTGTTTGTTGCTAACATTTCATTGCTTTATTTTTCTCTGTAGCAAAGTGTTTCTTACAGCGTATATCTTCTCTGAAATTATTACAGGTGGTGCTTTACAGGTTTTACAGTTTTATCTAACATTAGGATAAGCTTTCAGGGTTACTGCATTTGTTGTTGACTGATTGTTTCTGCTCTTACCTCCTTGTTCTTTCTTCCGTGGTTCTTCTTTTTCAGCAGGGGAAGGGCCTAGCCACCCACCCCCATCCCCAACCACCCCACACTACACTCCTTTTATAGGGTACCACAGTTGTGACATTTCCTGTGGCAGAGCAGGAAGGGCGGATCAGTGGGGCATCCACAAGGTGAGCTCATTTACAGGGAACTAGTAATTTAACTTGTTATAACAAGTTAAACAAAAACAAAACACAATCAAACCATTACTTGCATTTTTTTCCATCTAATTACTCTGACTAGGTTATAAACCCAGCAACTTATCTGGAATAGATATCATTAACTGCAGGTACTGTGGAACAATTTTCAGAAGGATAGTCTTACAGGATTTAGGACACTGTCCTACATGCTGGGCCATTGGAGATCTTAGGACTAAGCTCAGGGCAGCATGGGCAGAGATTGCACGCCTCAGATTTCATATTCAAGAGGAAATACATTATAAGAACCACTCACCATTTCCCCAGCATCCAACAGAAAAACCTTGACTGCAGAGGGTAGTTGGACCAGAAGGTTGGCAGGTGGTTAGGAGGGGCAAATTGGGTGCCCCATCACTCTCTGCTCTCCAACATATTACCTCCAAACACCATATAAACACTACAAACAGGTATCTGCCTCTATCTCTGAAATCAAACAAAGAGGCAGAAGACACTGCAGAGCAGGACACTGCGGCACAGGAGCTAGCACAACAAAACTCACCCAAATCAGGAATCAAAACAAAAAAAGTAAAAAGGAAATCCAAAAAACTTCTGATCATAGGAGACTCCATGATTCGGGGAGTTGATACCCATCTCCAGCCAGGGGTAATGGTCAGATGTCTCCCAGGTACATCAGCATGGAGAGACACTGACCGCATTGCTAAAATTGTTCACAAAGCAGAAGAAAACATTGATGTTCTAGTACACATAAGGACTAATGATCTCGCCAGCCGGTCAGTTGTGGATACCAAGGAACACCTGACCAGGCTGGGCGACAAATTATCAACCATTTCGTCCGGCATCTCCTTCTCTGAGATCCTGCCAGTCTGGGAGAGGGGGGCAGATGGACGGAAGGTCAGAGAAGGGGAGATAGGGAGCTAAACACGTGGCTCAAGGGCTGGTGCCAGGAAAAAGGACACAGATGTGTAGGGAACTGGCAACAGTTCTGGGAGCGAAAGTTCTTTAAATTTGATGGACTGCATCGACTAAGGAGGAGTCAGTGCATTGGGGCAGAAGTTTGACATCTTTGCAGAATATTTAAACTGGCAAATGGGAGAGGGGTGCAGCTTATGCGATAAATGGGAAGAACACCCTCCCCTCAGCTAGTAGTCAAACAGGATTCAGCATGTTTGCAGTTCATTTGCATCACCAGGAAGAAAAAGGTTTGTCCTCCATATGACGACAGGTAATGCCAAACCTCACCCAACAACTAACACACACCGAAATCTGGCCAATGGAAAATCATGTACACAAATGCTCACAGCCTGGGAAATAAGATCCCAGACCTGCAGGCAATAATGTCAGAGGCTAAACTGGACATAGTAGTAATTAGTGAGATGTGGTTTACCAGTAACCACACTTGGGAGACTTCAGTACCTGGCTATGTATTGTTCAGAAGAGACCGAGGTGCAAGAGGGGGAGGAGTGGCCTGTATGTCAATGCAAATATCAAAGCTACAGAAATTCAGAATACACATAAGGAGCCAGAAGAACTGTGGGTCACCCTGGAAACAGGAAATGGGACAACCATAAGAACTGGGTTGTCTACAGGCCCCAGACCAGGGGGAGAACATAGACACATTACTGTTAGAAGATATACAAAACATGACAGCTAAAGGGAGGTTCTGATAATGGGAGACTTCAACATGCCCGATACAGATTGGTCAATACCAGCAGGAACATCTGCCAGAACTAGACACATGGTGGATTCCTGCAGGGAGGCCTCAAACAACTGGTACAACAACCCACAAGAGACAGGGCTATCCTAGATCTAGTACTGACTAACAGGGAAGGGATCACAGATCTCCAGGTAGAAGGTCACCTGAAGTGACCATCACATGGTATGGTTCAATTTGGCTACTACATCTAAATCATCCCATTCCAAGGCAAAATATGGGACTTCAGAGGAACTGACTTTGATAAGATGGCCAACAGAGTTAAGCTAGCCCTGGCAAAAAGAAACACAGGAGAGGTGGTACAGGCAAAGTGGGCAAGCATTAAGGATGCAATACTTGAAGCAACATCCCATTGTGTTAAACAGAAAAGGAAGTGCAAAAGAAGAAGGAAACCACTTTGGTTCTCAAATACAGTAGCAGAAAAGGTCAGAGCCAAAAGGCTGGCCTTCAGGAAATATAAGGGAACACAGCGGGATGAAGATAGGGAGGCATACCAAACTGCCCTAAGGGAAGCAGGGAAGGCAGTAAGGCAGGCAAAGTCCCAAACTGAGGAAACACTAGCACGAACAGTAAAAGCAGGTGACAAGACTTTCTATAGATACATTAGTGAAAGGAGAAAGTCCAGAGGGGTATCACTAAGCTAATGGAGAAAAGGGAGCATGTGAGGAGGAGGACCATGTAAAAGCATCTATCCCAAATAGATACTTTTGCTCAGTATTTACCGAAGAGAAGGTAGGGCAGGGCCCACAGCTCAGCACCATGGACACAGGGGGGAGGGAGGTGAGCACTACTCCTTCACAAAAGAAGGGTCCTACAAGAGCTTGCTAAGCTCAGGGTGGATAAGGCAATGGGACCTGATGGCATACATCCCAGGGTACTTAAGGAGCTAAAGGTGGAACTAGCAGAACCATTAGCAGAACTGTTTAGTGAGTCTCTGAACACAGGAGAGGTCCCAGAAGACTGGAGAAGGGTTTATGTGATCCCTCTCCACAAGAGTGGTAGCAGGAAGGAGGCAGGGAACTACAGACCAGTCAGTCTTACCTCAGTAGTGGCAGAGATTATGGAGGCACTCCTTAAGGAAAGGATAGTGCAACACCTGGAATCCATAGGGCACATGATCCAAGACAGCATGGGTTTACAAAAGGAAGGTCCTGTCAAACTAATCTCATAGATTTCTTTGACTGGGTAACCAGAGTGGTGGACCAAGGGGGAGCAGTTGATGTCACCTACCTTGACTTCAGCAAAGCTTTTGACACTGTTCCACATAGAAGATTGATAAATAAGCTGGGTAGGCTCAGGGTGGGTCAGAAGTTGGTCAACTGGGTGGAAAACTGGTTGACGGGCAGAAAACAGAGAGTGGTGGTAAATGATATACAGTCAGAAGAGATGCAAGTCACAAGTGGGGTACCTCAGGGATCAGTCCTGGGGCCAGTCCTCTTCAACATCTTCATTAGTGACCTTGCAGATGGACTAGAGGGCAAGGCTTGTCTGTTTGCAGATGACACCAAGATCTGCAGCAGAGTAGATGATCCAGATGGGGTGGGCAGAATGAGAAGAGATCTGGATAAACTAGCAAAATGGTCAGAAGAGTGGCAACTGGGATTTAATGCAAAGAAGTGCAAGATCATGCACATAGGAAAGAGAAACCCTGAAGCCACCTATAGGCTGGGAGGGGAGTTGCTGGCAGTCACAAAGGAAGAAAGAGACTTGGGCATCATCATCACCGATGACCTGAAATCATCCAAGCAGACCTCTAAAGCAGTAGGTAAGGCTAGGGGTGTTAGGGTGTATTAGTAGGGGTATACAAGTCATAAGAGGGAGGTAATAATCCTCTTACAAGACACTGGTTAGGCCCCATCTGGAGTACTCGTGCAGTATCGGAGGCCACCTTCACAAGGACATTAACCAAATTGAGGCAGTCCAGAGAAGGGCAACCAAAATGGTGCAGGGCCTGCATCAGAAGACATATGTGGACAGATTAACAGAGCTCAATATGTATACCCTTGAGCAAAGGAGGGAGAGAGGTGATATGATCAAGCATTAAAACACCATAGGGCATTAACAAGGTAAAAGAGTCTAAAATGTTTAAATATAAGAAAAATAGCAGGACAAGAGGACACAGCATGAGATTAAAGGCAAGATTAAGGAGGAATGTGAGGAAATTCTTTTTCACAGAAAGGGTGGTGGATGCATGGAATGGCCTACCTCAAGAAGTGGTGGCTATGAATACAGTGCAGGGCTTCAAACAGGCATGGGATAGGCATAAGGGAGCAATATAAATGAGTATGAATAGATAGGCCACTGACAGAGCAAAGGCCGATGGCACATTTATAAGGTAGAAAAAGAAATGGGCAGACTGGATGGGCCTTGCGGTCCTTATCTGCCATCAACTTCTATGTTTCTATGTTAGTGTTACCCCTACTATGTAATATCAATTGTTTTTATACTGTCTTCAACTGTTATCCATGTTCCCCCCTCCCCCAGGATGCATCTGGAATCGAGCAGTAGTCTGCTCAGCATGCCTTCCTGGTAAAACATTTAAATAAATAAATAAAACCAGGAATTCAACCTAAGATCTGTTGCCTCCCAGTGTACCCCTCTCCTAGCTGCATTCAGCATCGCTTGGTGGGGTTGTTAGAGAGGGGTGTATGTCACCCCCTAAAGTGGGGGCTTTCTTGCAGGTGGGTTCCAGGTCAAGGTGTCTGTGGCCAGTATATCTCACCCCTATCATTCTGCCTTTTGTATCAGAGTGGTGCTGGAGTTTGTGTGTCTACTCTGACTCTGTTCCCACTTGTCTCCCTCTGATCTAGTCTGCTCTGCCTGGGTTTCTGACACCTACACGTAGGATAAGTCAGAATATTCCCCAAAACTGTCTATCAGAGCAAGGGAGGGTAGCCTTTAAACTCAGGCCTCATTCTAGATTCCTGCACCTAGTAACACCCGGTTACATACATATTTACATTACAGGTACAGTAATACTGTCATATTTCTTGTGGAGGAGATCGCTTCCTGCTGTGACCACTGTTATTATTGACTCTGACATTTATCATGTCAATTTCACCAAACTTCATCTGATCGCTCTGTGACTACAATATTTACAACTGTCTCGCAAGCTGCATTCCTTGACATGGCACAAGCTGCGATAAAATCTGATAGTTAAATTCCCAGATATGTGTAGGTCATGGGCACTCTCTGTCTGACTTTTGTGTCTTTGCACCTGTATGTGGTACATTCAACCCTCAGTGTTGCCCCTCTATTAACAACTGCGATCGTAATTAAAGTTCCATTCGGCAGCAACGACCGCCATTGCTTCTTCCCACTGCACCCACACATGGTGTGAGCTAGATGGGAGCCATCTCATAAGTCTGTGGGCTAGTCTCTATCCCTCACTATTCCCCCTCCCTGGCAAATCCAACATAAATGATACTGTACTTACATTTGGTGACTCTTTTGTGATAATCGCTCACCCACCTTAGCTACCAAATGTCAGGGAAACTGTTTCACTCGGCGATGTCGGTAAAGTTACATTGTGGACTCCTCCTACATGTGCTTCAGAGATGCTGGTGAAGATGGGGGGGTCATGTATTGCCTTTTGCGTCTTCTGTCATTTATCTGGTCACTCCTTGTCTTCTTTCCAGGTCTGGTCTGCTCTGCTCGGGGTACCCAGTTTGTCCTGGAAAAAAAGGTTGGCCTCCCCCAGGATCTGGAAGTTAAGCATGGTACCATCATAGTTAACATGTAGGGTTACAGGGTACAGCAGTGAGTAGGTTATGCCCTGGTTTCTGAGGTCCTGTTTGATCCTATCAAATCCTTGTCTGCGGTCCATGATTGTCTTCAGGTAGTTGGGATAAAAGGATAGGTGGTTACCTGCCACTACCACATTTTACAGTTCTCTTGCTTTGTTTAAAATTATTTCTTTATCAAGAAAGCTCAGCATCTTTAGAATCAGTGGTCTCGGCTTGTTTGTGTTGGAAGATGACCGGGCTATAGAGTCTATGATCCCTTTTGATTTCAAAAGTTATTGCTGCATGTTCAGCTGTAACCAGAGGGGTAGATTGTCCTGCAGATATTGAATCATGTTTCTCCCCTCAGATCCTTCACACAGTCCCATGATTCTTACATTTTTCCTGCGTCCCCTGCCTTCCAAGTCTTATAATTTTGCTGTGAGCCACTTTGTTCCTCCGCTTCCTGCATTCATTTGTCCTGTTGTTGTGTGACATTTTGTAGTGAGGCAAATTTGGTTTCTGTAGCCATAATATTGTTACCCATCTGGGATAAGATTGCCTGTGTTTCTACTTCTATTGCTTGTATAGTGTCAACTGATATGGCCATTCGTTCTAGCAGGGACATATCTTGGCCCTGAGATGGAGATCTACTGTGGGATGTCCTGTTTGCCATTGTCGAGATGCCTTGTGGTGCAGCACGGCAGACTACTGACAGTTATTTCTCCCAGTGTGGAATCTTGTTTCTGCCACCAGACTCGTCAATCATACCTCGGACCCAGGTAATGTCTCTTCTATAAAATTAGGGTTGCAAAGCGCTCGTGAAAAAGTAATTATTTGAGGTTAATCCAGGGTTGCTGGGAACCTCTCACTCAAGCTGCCATTGCAGTCAGGTTGTCGTGTGACCTCCTGTCCAGTAAGGTTGTGTTAGGCTGTGAAGGAAGGAAATCTCAACAAACTGGGAGAGGTCCCTGGCTTTTACCCATCTTGGTAGGGGACTTGGCGAATCATTTTTCTAGCTACAGTAAATTGGGGACCGATAGCTGAGGGAGTAAGATAATATCCCTGCAGCTTTGATTCTTTCAGTTTTGGTGACAAGGACCTAGTCAAGGAGTGTGTGGTTCCCCAATTTACCATTTAATCTTGTGGGCTCCCCAATTAGTTATGTGAGGAGGACATCCTCCAAGACCACCTTTAGGCCATTTTGATTTGTGCTGAAGCAGTTTAGATTGAAATCCTCAATCAATATCAGCTCCCTTAAGGACTGTTGGGAGAGACAGTTTGTAGGAAGGTCAATGCTAGAAGAGCAGCATTTGGGGGATTGTATGTGCACCCTATGCAGAGGGATTTCATCCTCTCCTCCAGGGTTAGTGACACGAATATGAACTCACATGTAGAGTGTACAAGGGGAGGTATGATATCTTCCCTAGCAGAAAGGGCAGACCTGATATAACGTAGAACTCCTCCCCTATTTAGGGCTGCAATGTGCATAGCCCTGCAGACCTCTTGCTGTGAGAAAAGAACTCCTACATTCCTTGCGAATGAACAACATGTTGGAGTGACACAACAGTCACCTCCGCATCTGTGAAGCACTCCACTCACTGTTTCTCTAGGCAGCTGCACTACACAATTTTTTTTGTCCATAACTGCTGGAATACATAACCCCTCCACCTGACACTCCCTGTCAGTACCCCAACCCCTCCACAGGCATAATAGTGAAACTAGGGATGCCCAGTCCCCCAGTGTCTCAATCACAAATCCTCTGACTGCCCCAGTGCCCCTCGTCCACTACCGTGCATGCATGGTTATTTTTGTTTTAAAAAATTTTTATACTTATAGCTTCTTCCCCCCACCAGACACTCCCTCTCAGCACCCACCACTCCCTCTCAGCACCCCCCCAGAAATGTAACAGTGGCACTGGGGGTTGCTCAATCGCCCAGTGCAGGAATCCTCATTTGTTTCTGGGTTTTTTATCTGTAAAATAAAAAGTCCATCGATGTCTTTTGTGCTATTACACTGCCCCCCACCTGACCCTCCCACTCGCACCCCCCAAGCCCTTACTTACCGATTGGGGTCCAACACCGTAATCCTCTCTAGACCACAGACATGTCTTCACTCTTCAAAGCCAAACCACAGACTGAGGAAACAGGTATGCAGTTCAATGTATTTCAATGGGGTTTTGAACTTAGTGCCACAACTTAAGTGTCAGTGGCTCAGCAGGTAGTACACTCACCTCTGAGGCTGGGAGATCAGAAGGCTGTGGGTTCTATCCCCACACCAGGCACTTGGGTTAAGTCCCAATACTGACACTGTAGTGCAGCACGAGGGGGGTGCTGCACTAATGAGGTGCCATCTTTCGGATGAGACGTTAAACTGAGGTCTCATCTGCCTGTTCTGGTGATAGTTCAGATGGATGTTAAAGATCCCATGGTACTTTTTAAAATGAGTAAGGGAAAGTTTTATTATGATAACATAACAATAGGAAAACAACCAACAGTTTACAAAATACAGTACAAATAAGAGAAATAATACCAGACATGAAACAGAAAAGCAACTGAAAAATACATGGAAGGGAAAGCACACTCAGAAATCAATAGAACAAAACAGATGCAATATCCCCTAACCAGGGATAAATAAAATTATTCATTCTATTTTATCTTTCAAAAAAGGAAATTCTTCCAACGTGCCATCCGTGCATCATAAGGCAAATGTTGCTGTTCAAAAAGACAGTGATACAAATCATGTTCAATCTGTTCTATCACACAAGAAGGAGCTTGATACACCTGTTGCAAGACAAATTTACATCTAGTCTGCCGTAAATGAAATTTAATCATAGCAAAGAAAAGTCTCACTACACCTCCATCAAGTATTGAATGGCACAGCAACAAACCACCTACCACCTCAACATAAGTAACAGCTTGCCAGCAAGAATTTTTCCACTGTACTGCTAGATCATGCCAAAAAGCTTGGACATAAGGACACTGAATGAAAAAATGGTCCATGGTTTCTTCCTGTGCCATACAAGATTGCCTAGGACACATTCTATCCAGGACCATTTTATGTTTGGCATTACCCTTAACATTAAGTCTGCCATGGCTACTTAGCCACAGGACATCCAACAACCTGTGAGGGATCATTTTATCAGTCAAACATTTAAGCACTCATCCATGTTGGGGGTCTGGTATACCTTTAAAAACAGGAGAAATGGAATGAGCTTGAGACTGCAAAAATGCATAAATACATTTACTTGGTTTGGACAATATCTGATCCAGGAGTTCTTTCCATTTGTTTAGTTTTTTTAAATGCAGGTCATAAGTATTCAGGAAGGAAGAAACCAGGAAGGGCCTACCCCCTGGCAATCGCCACAGCCTATGCAATGAACCAAGCCAATGAGCCGCATAGACTACCCATAGAGCAGGCTGCAGCCTGGTCAGATCAACCAAACTCCTATGGAAAAAAAACGCTGTAATAAAACGTAATGGGACTGACACAGTTCAAGCCTCCCTGTGCAATAGAGAGATACAACACATCCCATTTGATTGGGTTCAACCTACTCCCCTAAATAATCTGAAAAAAAAGGCTAAGAAGAATGGTTTCCAGATTTTTGGGAATAGGGTAAACAACACTAAGGTACAAAAAAATGGGAAGTAGAAACATTTTAACAAGGGCAACCTTTGTCTTCTTGGATTGTTGCCATGATTTCCATACAGCGACACAGTGTTTAGCAACCTCAAGTTTCTCATTCCAGTTCAGTACAGCATTATCCCCTTTCCCCAACTGAATCCCCAAAACCTTGATGGGACCTTGCAGAACAGCAATACCCTGAAGGGTCATAATGTCAGGTGGTGTAGCACTAAGGGAGTACAGAAAACTTTTAGTTTTGTTCAATGGTGCCCCAGCCACAACTGAATAGATATCATAATGCTGCAACATTCTGTGTCCTGAGGCAACATCAGAAACAAAAACACACACGCCATCTGCATATGCTGCAACTTTAGCACACAATGAGCCATGTTTAGGATAAACACCAGTAATGAGAGCATCCTGATCAATGGTTCTCAACAATGGGTCCAAGCAAAAAACATAAAGCAGGGGGCTCAGTGGGCACCCTTGCCTATCCCCCCTCTGAATAGGGATATAAGAACCCAAATAGCCATTTACTAGTGGCAGGGCTAAGTCATGCCAATATAATAAAGTAAGCCAGGAAACAAATTTATCAGGTATACCATAAGACCTTAACACCTCAAATATAAATTGATGGGGGACCCGATCAAACGCCTTCTCCTGGTCAAAGGACATGAGAAACCCAACAACATCATCATCTTTCCCCTGTTTCAACAATTCCCTAATCAGTAGGATATTATGTTCAATAGTTCTACCAGGAATAGAACAAGTCTGAGAAATAGAAATCAGGGAAGTGGCTACTTGCAGCAATCGAGCATTCAACATTTTCATCAAAATTTTCAAATCAGTATTTAAGAGACTAATTGGTCTCCAATTATTCAGGTCTCCCCTATCACCCTTTTTAAATATCAGAATTTGAATGGAAACACAAAAATGAAAGTCAACTTTTTGATGCTGCAAACACCAGTTAAAGACAGCTGCAAGTATATCACAAAGACGTGAACTACAAGATTTATAAAATTCAGAAGGCAACCCATCTATACCTGGAGCAGTGTCAGTCTTTAAGCGAGACACTTCCCGGGCTACCTCATCACTACAAATTGTGGAGAGCAAGAGTGGGAGAAGTGGAGCTGGACAATCCAGAATGGAAAGAGATGTAAGGAAGTGTCTGAAATCATGATCATCCAATGAGGGAGCAGCATACATGTCTGTAAAATATGTAGTAACTGCCTGCAAGATGTCAGGTACAGCAGAACTCGCAGTACAATTACGTCCCACCACCTCAATCAGAACCTTATCTGATGCTCTTTTACTACTAAAGTCAAAAGCATCCCCAAACCCCTTTTCACCAGGGAAACAGATCCTATGCTTATGTAATAGTGAAGCTGCCCTAGAATACTGTAGAGCCTCCATATCTTTTTTAATAATCTGCACTTGGGAAGTTAAATTAAGATGATGTGTATTAATATTAGAATATAGTTTCTCTAAATGGGACCTCAAGGCTAGATACTTTTTATACTGTGTAACAGTAGTTGTCTTGGAAAAATAGGTAGCAGGGGACTGCAGTTCACTCTTAGTGCCCACCCACCACTTGCTTAAATCTTTCATAAGCCCAGCCACTGACATACGTGCTTTCAAGAGGTCCTGAACCTGCCGGACAAAAAGTGCATTATCTAACAAAGTAATATTAAATTTCCAATAACCCCTCCCAGTAGAAGCATGGGGTCCCACCTCTAGAGCAGTGGTCAGAACAACATGATCCAAAGTTTCAGCAGGGACAGTCCTGGCATGGAGTACTCACACCATATGATCAGAAAAAAGAAAGGCTATTCTGGTGGATAAATGGTCTTTAAAGAAAGTATGACCTCCCTGTGGGTGACACACCCTATAGGTGTTCTGAAGACCACTAACAGTGAGAATACGTTTGAGACAGTTGGCATCACAGAAGTCCTTATCAGTATGGGTGCCTCTGACTTGCTTGGCCACCGCACAGTTAAAGTCATCCCCCCCAAATGATATACTTAGACGTAAATAAATAAGGTTTAGTAGTAGTAAAGATGTCTGCCCTGCCCTTTTTTGTAACTGGCACATATATATATTAATTAATCTCCAAGAAGTGTGTAAATAAGTGAAATCCAAAAGGAGTGACCTCCCAGAAACAATCTCCACTAATTTAGTAATGTGGAATCTATCCCTTCGAAACAAAACCCCAACACCATCACAAGTGTCAACCCCAAAAGAAAAAAAAATAAAGCCCCCAATGCCAGAGTTTCTTAGCTAAGGACACCAAAGAAAGGGTGTTTAATTGGGTTTCCTGGATGAGACAAATGTCACAAGACAATTCCCGCAGTAATTTAAAAGTCAGCAGTCTATGTCGAGCATTCTTGACACTGTTAGCATTCAGCGTAGCAATTTTTAGCTGAACAGCGGGAGCCATGATCAGAAAAACACAAAAAAAGGGAGTGGGAATAATCATGTAATCTTCCCAGAACCAGTGCTTCATTGAGGGCGAACACCAAGTTATTGAGGCCGGACATTTTTGTCAGTGTCCCGTGACTTTTCACCCTCAGAATCAGAGGATAGGAGAGTCTGAGATGAAGAGTCAGAATCACCCCCCAGATCTGAAGACTGAGATTTTTTGGAAAGGACAGCAAATTTATTATTAAGGGGTACTCCAGCACCAGGTGAAGAAGCCTTAGCCAAATTAGACCTGGTCTTAGTCTGTTTCAGCGCCCTCCTCTTGGCCTGCATACCCAGTTCAGGTGGCGGCATGACCAAACTGTCCACAGCCACATCAGGGGCCAAATCACAGACCACTTAAACTGTAGCTGAAACTGAGAGAGTAATACCAGAACCAAGATCCATAGGAGTTGAGAGGTCAGCAACTGGGACTACAGGAGGGGGGGAAGGAGCCCAGGAGGCTCAACAACCTCCATAGCAGGATCAGTGGGGGGGTGGGGGTTAGGAACAACAACAACAGGGTCAGTAGAAGGTTTAGTAGCAGCAATATCCTTCTTCTGTGCCTCAGTAAGGACAGTATCCTGGTTAGGACAATTGTTCCTGTTGTGTGTTGCCCAGGGGCATGTCTGAAACCCATGTCCAGGTTCATCACATAAATTATACTTAAGCTCATTCATACAATCCATACTAGCATGCCCGTAGGAAAGACAAAGAGAGCAGCGTAACCTATCACATGCAGCACTGAAATGCAAATAAGACCAGCATTTAAAGCAGGTTCTAGGTTGTCCCACATAGACACAATGGCCCCGCTCCAGTCCCAAAAACAGGCTATTAGGTAAATGGATGGGGCCTACATTGTTATGTCTCAGCCACACCCTAAATTTCCAACCACCCGTCCAGAAATGCTCAGTGTCAAAGTTAGGTTGCGGTGCCCCCAATATTTCACACCGCTGCTGCAACCAGTGAAAAATGTCATGTACAGCTACATTCTCATTCCTAAATAACATGGTAACAACTTTAATAGAAGGTCTTGTAAGGGGGATAGCCCAAAAGGGCAACCATAGAGTAATAAATCTTAGTGTCTCATACTTGGCCCAGAACCGATCCAGGCCCTGGGGAGTCTTAAAGCTAATGTCAAATAGGCAGTCTCCTGAAATATGAATAAGGGCATAGATCTCTTTTGTGAAAAAAACAAGGATCCCTTTATAAGGGTTTTCCCAACATAGATTCGATCAGGAGCAAGAGTCAGGTCCCCCAAATATTGAAGATGGACAGCATTTCTCCACTGCAGAGGAGGAGGCTGACCACTAAAAGTGTCCTTTTCCAAAATTCCTCCCAGTGGGTCTTGGCACGATCTCTGGGGTCAGGAAGAGGATCCTGAAGTGGAGAGGCAACCTCTACATGGTTACCCCATGTAAGCAGTTTGCTACTAGTGCTCTCGTCTGCCAAAGATGAGGCAGACAGTAGCGGAACCTTGTCCAAAGAAATAGGGTCTAAAACAGTAGGTTGCACATCTGCAGTGTGTAAATCCAAGTTGGAATCATTTGCAAAAGAAATGGGTGGGGAGGCGTTCTCCCTTTAGCAATGCCCTTGGAATCCTCAGACTGTTGTCGGTGTCCAGGGATCGGACTATGATTAGGGTTCGCTATCCAATGACCCTCCATTCCAGGCTTCCATCCTACACCCCGAAGGGAATCTTCTAACAAATGGGAGAGGCATCCCACCCGGTGAGAATCCAGTGAAGAAGTCTCCACTCTCCCTCGTCACATTGTAAACTCTACAACAGGTTTGGCCATGCATGTATTCAAAGAAAGAGAAACTGTACTTACAGGTTCTAAGGGAGTAGCAGCAACACTCTTACATGAAGGCAAAGGAGAGACAGAGGAAGGAGCAGTAGACGTGGAAGCCACTAAGTCAGCAGGGCAGCAAGCCTTTGATGCTAATGCATCACGAATGAGAACATCCGGCGGAGTTGAACAGAAGAGTCAGTTGTCAAAGGAGCAGCTAATGCAGGTGAAGTAGCAGGCAGAATGCAAGGGTCAAAAATAGGGTCAGACCGTGACTCAGCACAAACAAAAGTAGATCCAGATGGCATTAGTCGGGAACTGGCATCCTCTTCAATTACAGCCAAAACATGCTGCCGATTAGATGCAAGCAAAGTCCTGAGCCACAATTCATCTGCAGGCAAAAATCCAGAAGATGCACTTTCCAGTAACATATTGTCATTCAGTTCTGTGTCCATCGCGTCAGAAGATGCAGACATACCAGATAAGATAGGCTCCTCAGCTGGACCTGCAGGAGTGGAGCTCTGCTGTCCTGCAGGTACACCAGCAAACTGAATGATCTCCAAGGTCGAGGCCATGGTTCAACAGCTCCTCCTACCACAGAGTAGGGGAATTATTTATTCAAAACTCAAAAGAACGTAAAACAAATCAATGTGTCGGCAAACAAAGCATAACAATAAGAAAACAAAAACAAAACCACAAATGCATACAACTTCATATGGAAAACCAGAAATATAAAGAAAACATTACATGTATACCCTCTCCCCTTCCCCACTAAAAGAGTGGGGGAACCCAGTTTTTTTTTGACACAGAAAAACAAATCAGTAGTTCTTCAAATAAATCAGCAGGCTAAAGGAAAAAACAACAAAAACATAAATGAGTATTGCTTCATACCCAAAATAGAACATATATGACCCTTCCCCCTCCCTACCAAAAAAAGTAGGGACATACATTTTTTTTCTCAAAAATGGACTATAAGGACGAAATCATGGTGCGTTATACAAATTATATAAAAAAAAGGTAAACAAAAATGCAGATGAGTATTACTACATACTTAAAACCAAAACCATCAATAAAACACTTTATGTATACCCCTTCCCTCTCTCAACCATAAGCGTAGGGGGAATGTAAACACAATTTAAGGCAGGACATACAAGAACAATTTTAAAAAAGAAAACTAGACAATCATACTCATAACTTTTGAATATTAACGCCTCAATCTAAGATCTACCTTAAGTGCATATGAAAACGTGGAGAACCACACAGAGACCTAAGGTTGGGGAGAAAATGAGGGATGTTTAACCGCTACGATCTAATGTTCAGCCCACGTCTAACCAGGGCATATGTCTCCACCATAGGTTAAAAAGGTCGGGTGAGGCTGTATTTTGCTCAAAAGTGCGCCAACGGGAGACTTCTCTCCAGGCTGAGTTGAAAACTTGTGCACTGGACAGTGACTTCTGCCTTATAGACAATTCACAATGGGCTTGCCATAACCAGGGCCCCTACTTTTCTGCGGCACAGCGGGACCAGGTTCTGCGTCAAGACTACCATTTGCCGCAGAACTTCTGTGGCGGTGGTTTGTAATTTCTGTGGAAGTTCTGCGGCACTAACAAACTACCACATCACAGTGTCAGCTTGTCATCCTGACTTCACTTTCATGACAGTGGTTATAGCAATCAGGATGGTGGAAAGCACAGTAACACTAGTTCAAAAAATAACAGACTTATAAAAATAATTTTATGCCTAAAAAAGCAAAACAAATGTCTCTCCCTTATGATCCTAGCCTGTTGCATAAATGACATATGCAGAGAGGACCTTGTGTGATAAATAAGGTATTTCTATATGCATGCTATCTATCCCACTAATGAGGTTTCCACTATCTATCACTTATATAATGGTATGTGCTTTCCACACCACTCATGAGGTTCCCACTGTGCATCACTTATGTATTTATATCCAATCTGTAACACACATCCAAATATATGTGTGTGTGTGTGGTGAGAGAGACAGAGATACTGTATATGTGTGTGTATGTGTGTATATATATATATATATATATATTTTTTTATTTTCATGAACTTGCATCCTCATTCATACAGGTCCCATTGGAAATGGAATAGAGGAGTTATTGCAAAACTCAGTTTTCATGTCAACCTGCTTTCCCTGACACAATGCGTAACACCATCAGGCCATGACATGCATGTGAACCAGTTGTGAGATAGAGCTCTCCAGCCCATCACAATGTGTCCACCATGTGACAGAACACTGCACCAGACCTTCCCAGGCTCCAAGCACTGATGTGTTCCACCAATCCTTGTGCTGCCCAGCCCGCTCCCTGAGCTAATCTCTGAACCTGAGTTGCCAGCACGGAAACACAGCATGCTACCCTCTGGCCCAACAGCTGTCCCTGCGCACAACATTTCTCCATAACTTTTAGGTGATTCTATCAACCAATGGCAATATGTAATCAATAATCCTGTCAAAAATGCGTACAGGGCAATTATTTATTTAAGAGGTCTATTCTTTCAACAGGTCTACCACATTATTATATTCCACTTTTCAGTGCATAATTAATTTATTTTTCTTAAAAATGACAGGCAAATTCATTTTACCAGTTATTCATTTCAGATGGCATCTCTATACCTTAACCCTTATGTTGCCGACAGAATTAGAACGTATAGGAATTTTGGACTGATATATCAGTCCACGGCCCTGCAAGAGTTAAAGGCACAAAGAGGTTTGCACAAAGTGAGGTATGGACTTAACAGGTCTGTGCTATTGACAAGGTTTTGTTTAAGTTGGCCCTAGTACAATAATTTAAGACTGAAAATTGTATTAGGCTGTAGTGCAGGTTGAGCAAATATCACCATGCAAGATGTGCTGTGCCACTGCTCTGGCAGTGGGAGCTGAGGTAGATAAGGACTGTTCATTTCTGTTGCAGAATGCAGTCATTTCATTAGTTAATGTATGATGTTATAGCAATGATAACATCACATTCTGAGCATATAGGGGGATTTGGATATAAATAGAGGGGATGGGAACCAGATTCTATGGATAAACAGAAATATTAATAAAAAATCACCAAAAAGAGTGAATTCTGCAGCACCGCAGAAGTTCTGCGGTAGATTGCAAGTTCTGCGCAAAATTCTGTGGCCGCAGAATTCTAGGGGCCTTGGCCATAACTGGAATTTAACATATCCAATTAACAATTGTATCGTCCTGGAGTCAAATTTGACCCATGAGGAGTAAACCCCCTACCCAAATTTCTGGGTCTATTACCCTGAAGGGGTTAGAAGGCCAATAAGTATGAAAGATATTCCAAAATTCTACAGCATATGGGCAGTCTACAAACAAATGTTGCATAGTTTCTACTACCTCAGAACAAGTAGAAACTCTTGGACAGGTACGATCCACCACCCCTTTGTGTTTCATATTTCCTTTTACCCCCAGTTTTTGATGTGCACAAAGCCAAATAAAATCCCACATATAGGCAGGGATGCGAGGGCTACCTAGAAAACGTGTCAGAGTATTTCTTTTCCCAGGTGGAAGTTCAGTGAACCAGGGATTTTTGTAAAACCGTGTTAACATTAACCAGTCATATACTTCTTTTCGAGATCCTGTGTTAAGATGTCAGTAGGACAGTTTCCAAACTTTAATTTTTCCCACTATGTCTTTCCACACAGTGGCCAATATGGAAATTCTCACTTGCTTAGGAAGGACATCCAAAGAACCTTATGCATGTGTAACCCCCCTACAAATGAGGGTTCTTAAAAGCCTTCCCAGGGCTTGCCTAAGTGCTCCCTGCCTAACTGGCGTTCAGCGTAAGGCCACTTAAATGTGGGCCCTGTGAGTGCTTTTAGAGCCTCTGGTACTGTCTCTTTAAGAGCTGCCTGCTTGCAGGCTTTATTAGTTTGTGTAGGGGGACTGTGGGTTTACGCTCGAATTCCACTCGAGTTGTTGTCTGAATTGCTCTGTTTCTGCAGTCGCTAAGAGAGCAGAGGAAGTTTGGTTAAAAGATGTAACTGTTTGCTGGAAAATATGTAGTGCCATTGCAAAAATGTAGTTTATTTAACCTGCCTTATTTGCAGCTAGGACTCTGTGTGTTCAGCCCCTCCATTTTGGACCCGAACTGATGAGATGGGCCAATTGGGGAAAGGGGGCTTTAAAATGGAGACCGCTGGAGCCAATTAGAATGTGGACTCCCACTGGGAGACTGCCTGAAGGGGAATATATGGCAGGTGCTCCTGGGAAGTGTAGTTTGGACCCTGGCATCTTTTTGCACCAATAGAGGGTGTATGGAGTGACTGACAAAACAAAGCAGCCAACTGGAGCCCTGTGGAGGAGAGGAAACAGCCCTGCAACTGTCCTGGAGGGGCAGAGTCATTGGTGATCGTGAAGGTAGAAGGAGCTCTGGCTCCTGCGTTGTGGAAGTCTTTGCGCGGGAAGCACTTGTGGCAGGCCAAGAAGTCGGGCGATAGCATCGCCAGAAGGAGTGGACAAGATCCGTGGAGGAGTGCAGGAAGAGGAGGCTGTACCTTTACAGCTACCTACCAGGCTCACCCTGTAGAGGACTGGAGAATCTGCTTCAATCGCACTCGGTCTGTCAGGACATGTGAAGCTGCGACGTTGGCCTTGTTATTGCAGTGAAAGCGATCAGGAGTATAAAGCAGCTGCCTGATATGGTACCCCTCTGATCTTCATATAAATGTGTGGAGAAGTGTTTGAATCTCAGGCTTGGTCCTGTGAGTGGTGTGAGAGCGACCTTTCTGCAGGAGTTGTGAGTACTCAATCAGGGTAGCTCCCTGTCAGACGTTCATTGTGAGGGCAAGATTTGTCTAGCTGCTTTACTGGCTACACAAACTGAGCCTACTGGCTCAGCTTAATCCATTTAGGTATCAAATGCTTGTTTTCTGCATCAGGGCCCCAACCAGCTGCACCAAATAGGCTAGCCTTCTATTGCCTGAGTACCCAGAGACAGTGACTTATAGGTTTGACCTGTGCACAGTGCCCTAGGTATATAGTATATATATATATATATATATATATATATATATATATATATATATTAGAGTGTTAAGCTGATCAACCTGACCTCCCCACTCCTTGTTACTTCCCCCTTAATAAATCAGATTTGTTGTTGCAAGGTATACCGTTTGAACTGCGTGTTTGTGTTACCTTTTTGTGTATGGGTTATTGTATAACTGCACCTTATTTTACAGGGGGTCCTCAGCACCAAGTTGGCCATCCCGACCTCGGGTAAGTGGAAGTCATAACGATATTGTGGGAATCGCTGGTGAGCCACTAGTGGGAAGAAAGGGGGGCTGCAGTGACCCAGAGGGCTGTGACCAGGTCATATCTGACTGTTTCAACCCTGACCTCTGGGTGGAGGCACCCGCCATTGGACCTAGGCCCCTCAACCTGTCAGTAGTCAGTCAGGCAGGGGTAGTAGCCCTTGGGATAGCACCACCTGGGGGTTACATCTTGGAGACACCGCTGGGATTAGCGTCCCCTAGTGGCCGAATATACGAACTACCCCAACATGGCCAAACCAAAGGAAAAACTGGAGGGGGATATCTCGACTAAAATTAAGTTAGACCCTGTTAAGATGATGGTGCATAAACTGATGGGGTGGGGTGAAGCTGAAGAGTTGGATTCCCAGAAAATTGTGTTACTACTGGATGTACCTTTGGGGATAAAGAACGCTGACCTTGTTTCTGCAGTTGAGCGTCTTAAATGTTTGGGCAAGGTAGAGGTGAAGGGGTGAATGGCCGATCTACTCGACCAGACCTTACAGGTGCTGCTGTTATGCAGTATAATTATAAATCCAGAGAGGGTGCCCCCTGTGATTTACCAGGAAGACACTCCAAAGGGGTGGAGGGTCATTTATGTCTGGAGTGGTTCAGTCACCCCAGGGGGTTCCCCCAAGACTAATAGCTTCAAAGATAAATTGATTAAACTGTTAGCTGCAGAAGGGAGGACCACTCAGGAATTACTACAGGCATTAGACCTTTCCAATAATCCCACCCCCCAATCGTCCCCAGGTACATCTCCCGGGTCCTCCAAGAGTTCCATGCTGGCTTCACCACCTTGTAGTTGTTCCCCCCATACAGTTAGACTCCTATCAAAGATTGAAACTTTTTTCTGGTACTGTGCCTGTGCCCTCGGGAGAAGATGATTTGGAGACTTGGATGGACTATGCTACCCCTTTATTCCAAGAGTGGCAGTGCTCTGAGGGAGAGAAATGAAAGAGACTGATGGAGAGCCTGAGGGGCCCAGCTTTGGAAGCCATTCGTTTCTTGTGGGCTACTAGCCCTGAAGCCACTGCAGTAGAGTACCTTTCTGCCCTAGAGGGCGTGTTTGGGAGTACAGAAACTGAAGAGGACTTGTTGTAGAAGTTCAAGTCAGCTAAACAGTGGAGGAATGAGAAACTGTCAGCCTTTATTACCAGAATGGAAAGGGCACTGCAAAAAGCTTATTGGAAAAGGGGAGTAACTGCCCCTGCCTTAAATCAGGTCCGCCTAGATCATATCTTGAAATCTGCCAGGTTTTTCAGTGTGATATTGTTGAAGCTCAAACTGCATGACCGACGGGCTGCCCCTCCCGAATACTGCTAATTGATGAGAGAGATTCGAGACGTTGAGACTGATGAAGAGGGTTGGGAACCCTATGTAGGGGTCGTGAATCTATGCCAGACCCCTGAGCCCAGTGAACCAGATGAGACCCACCCCTTGAGGGGATTTAACAAGGGACCTGATGCATTTTCTGTGCCCCCAGAGGCCCAGGGTGGAATGGGGGTGCATGCTGTTTCCTCTGATCCCCGGGTGGAGAGTGATTTGAAGGCCGAGATTAGAGATTTACGGGAAATGGTGAAAGAATTGAGACAAACTGCTGCCAACCCTTCCAAATTTGGGGGACCTGAGTTATCTGGAAACAAACTACCTAGTTCAGAGGAGCCCTCCAGAACCCCCGGCCCCTCCCGGCAGGCAAGATATCTCCCTCCCAACAAAGACCGCTGAGATACTAAGTTCTGCTACCACTGTGGGGAGGATGAACACTTTCAGACTGAGTGCCAGTTAGCAGAGAACTTAAGGAGGGTCAATAGCAGGCTAGTAGCCTGGCATCACAAGGCCTATACCAGACCCCAGGGAGGGCCTCCTCGGAAGAGTTTTGTTACCCGGGCCAATGCCCAAGCAACCTCCAAAACCATGCCCCCTGAATGGTCTGATGTGGTGGGTCCCTCAATGGAGACTACCATGAGAGAGAATGGAGTACCCACCCGGGCTGTGTTGGACAGTGGTTCCCAAGTGACAATTATGTTTCAGGACTGGTATCGGAAACACTTGCCTGAAGTGCCTCTGTAACCTTTGGATGGACTACATGTTTGGGACTGAGTGATAAGGCCTACAGTCATTCTGGGTATATCCGGATCTGGTTGTCTTTCCCTACTTCTGTGGCTTGGGTGGCCGAACAAGTGGAAACCTTGGCATTAGTGTGTCCCCCCACTGGACTGTATGATGGGGTGCCCCTGTTAATCGGAACAAATGCTCACATGTTTGGTCACTTAGCACAGCTGTGCTTTGAAAAACAGAGGTCCAGCACTGGGCGAGCTCTCAGAATACCCGCCTTGATTCAGAAGGCCTACGAGACCCAGAAAAAGGCCAGCCAGGTGGAACCCGAAGGCCTAGTGGGTGTTGTCTAGAAGAGGATCCAGACTCCTTGCTGCTAGCCCCAAATGCCCAGTGTGTTCTACAGGGAGAGGTCCGGATTAAAAAGGATGTTAAGAATAAAATATTGATGCTGGATGCACCAGCTGATGGAAAATTGCCAGAAGGGTTGATGGTTAAACCCAGCATTTTGCCTGCTAGGGCCCATGCTTTTGCCAGAAGAGTAATGGTTCAAGTGCACAATGTGTCTGATCGAGAGATTCGAGTGAAGCGAGTTTGCACTCTGGCCATGGTGCACTGTGCGGATACTGCTATACTGCCTAGCAACAAGACTTCTGGGAGGAGTGATCCCTGATCTGTTTGATTTCGGTGACTCCCCACTGCCAGCCGAATGGAAGAAAAGGATCAGTGAAAGGCTCGCCCAGAGGGAGCAGGTGTTTTCCTTGAAGGAGTGGGATGTAGGATGTGTACAAGGAGCTGAGCACCACATTCGGCTACAGGATGAGCGACCTTTCCATGAGCGATCTCGATGCCTGGCCCCTGCTGATATAGATGATGTGAGACAACACCTGCAGGAGATGATTGTGGCTGGGGTGATACAAGAGTCTAGAAGCCCCTATGCTTCCCCTATTGTAGTAGTGAGGAAAAAGAATGGAAGTGTTCAGATGTGTGTGGATTACCGCACTTTAAACAGGCAAACCATACCAGATCAGTATACCATGCCATGCATTCAGGATGCCTTGGACTGTCTAAATGGTAGTAAATGGTTCTCCATGTTAGACCTTCGCAGTGGGTACTACCAGATCCCGATGGCTCTGGAGGATCGAGAGAAGACTGCTTTCATTTGCCCGCTAGGCTTCTATGAGTTTATGCAGATGCCCCAAGGGATTTCAGGCTCCCCTGCTACTTTCCAGTGCTTGATGGAGCGTGCTGTGGGGGACATGACCTTCCTCGAGTGTTTAGTCTACCTGGATGATGTTATAGTGTTTGGCAGCTCCTTGGAGGAACATGACAGCACGTTGTTCAAAGTCCTGGATCGCTGGAAGATTTTGGTCTCAAATTGTCTATAGATAAGTGTCAATTCTTTCAGACATCCATGAAATATGTGTGGCACATAGTATCCACTGAAGGCATAGAGACTGACCCCAGTAAAGTAGAAGCTTTAACTACCTGGCCTCAGCCAAAGAATTTGAAAGAACTGCAAAGGTTCCTGGGGTTTTGTGGGTATTATAGATGATTTATCAAAGACTATTCTTGAGTGAGCCACCCTCTACTCAACCTTACTGAAGGGTATCCTCCAACCCACAAAAAGTACAAGAAAGCTGTGCCCTCTGAGACTGAAAAAAAATATTTTCGTCCAAATGCTGTGTTTGGAATCCGCTGGACTGCTGATTGTGAGGAAGCTTTCCATGATATTATATATCAACTTACCCATGCCCCAGTGCTGGCCTATGCTGACCCTGCCAGGCCATACATTCTTTATACTGATGCCAGTCTACAAGGATTGGGGGCAGTATCATATCAAGAGCACACAAATGGTCTAAGGCCCATAGCATTCACCAGCAGGAGCCTAACTCCTTCAGAAAATAACTATCATAAATAAATAAGCATAAATTAGAGTTCCTGGCCTTGAAGTGTGCTATTGTTGATCAATTTCATGATTACTTGTACGGTGCTAAGATATTGGTGAAGACTGATAACAATCCCCTGACCTATGTGCAGACCTCAGCTAAGTTGGATGCCACTGGCCATAGGTGGATTTCTGCATTGTCTACCTACGACTATACTGCTGAATACAGAGCAGGCCTGAACCACATAGATGCTCTATCCCAGAGGCCTGTGTCCCGAGACAACTGGGTCAGGTTGTCAGAACCTGACATTAGAGCACTTTGCCAAAAATTTGACAAGGAGGAACAGGTATCTCCTGATGCTGTGGATTGCATGGTGGATTGTTTGGGGCCATCTGAGAACTGTATACATGCTGCTTACTGTCATTCCTCTGCATTAGACACTAGTGCATTACCCCAGTTCAATAATGATAGTCTCCGGCTAGCTCAGTCCTGAGACCCCATGATAAAAACTGCTCTGGAGGCTCTGTATGTGGGGGGAGATGTGTCAAAACTGTGTTCCACTGACTTGAGAACTGCCCTGTTATACAAAGAAGGTCCCAAGTTGAAACTGATTAATAGACTGTTATACAGAGAGACAGTAGATAAAGAGGGGCAAGTAGATAAACAACAACTGGTGCTGCCCACTGCTTTTAGAGAACTGGTGTTGAGGTCCCTACACAATCACATGGGACACCTTGGCATAGACAGAACCCTTGACTTGATGAGGTCCCAGTTTTATTGTCCCAAAATGGGTACTGATGTGGAACAGCATATCAGGACTTGTAGCTGATGTTTACAAAGAAAGACCCTGCCCCAGAGAGCTGCCTCCCTGGTCAACATCACTACTAGTGCCCCCATGGCGTTGGTCTGCATTGATTTTCTGAGTCTAGAACCAGATCAGAGAAACATCAGCAATATATTGGTAGTTACTGATCACTTCACCCTGTATGCACAAGCTTTCCCCACTAAAGACCAGAAAGCAACCAAGGTGGCTAAAGTACTTGTTGAGAATTTCTTTGTCCACTATGGGGCCCCACAAAGAATCCATTCCGATCAGGGGAGAGATTTTGAGAGCCGCTTGATTAAAGAAATGCTATCCTTGTTGGGGGTACAAAAGTCAAGAACTACTCCCTATCATCCCCAGGGAGATCCTCAGCCTGAAAGGTTTAACCACACGTTGCTTGACATGTTGGGCACCCTGCAAACTAAAGATAAGCCTAGATGGAGCCAGCAGATTAGCACCCTGGTACATGCTTATAAACGCACCAAAAGTGATGCCACTGGATTTTCCCCGTATAGACTGATGTTTGGGAGAGAAGCTAGACTGCCAGTGGATGTATGTTTCGGGGTCTCTCCTGATGAGGTTCAAGCCACTAATCATCTACAGTATGTGCAGAAGTTGAAGGTCCAACTAAATCATGCCTCCCAACTATTCCAGACCATGGCTGCTAAACGAAACCTGGCCAGTAAGGAATGGTATGATAAGAAAGTGAAAGCAATGGAGCTGAGAGTAGGGGATAGAGTGCTATTGAGGAATCTGGAACTGCATGGCAAGCATAAGATCGCTGACAGATGGCATTACCTCCCTCATATTGTTGTGGGAAAGCTGAAAGATTTACCTGTATACAAAGTGCGGCCTGAGAACAACTCAAAAGATGTGAAAACTATACACAGAAATCATCTGCTGCCAATTGGACAGATTTTGATAGAGGCTGAACCTCCCAATGCCCCCTCCCCCCCCGGGCCTGTGACTAGAGCCACTGCCAAGAAAAAACTAAGACTGGTTGATTCCCCGAAATTAAACTAAAGAGGCCTTCTCTGACCCCCTCTATTGAAATTGATTGCCAGTCTATATCCGAGGACAGTGAGAATAATCCTGAGTACTACCCCTCTTATGAACTGAGCCAGTTTAGGGGCAACCCCCTAATCAACCCTGGGGATGAAGTTGGGTTCCCTGGACTCTCTGAGCCCCCAGCTTTGTCTCTGGAGCCAATGCTCTTGAAGGGAGAAGTGAGTGGTATTAAATCCGAATATATAAGCTCATTGGGACTGGCTGAACTGTCTGATTTCTCAGATGAAGGAAGTAATGTAGGGGAGGCAACTGGTGGTATGCCAAAGCAAGAAGAATATTTTGAGTGCCCGGATAGTTCCCCGGCAGTACCAGCACTGTCCCCAGCTGAGCCAAGATGGGTGAGTTCCGAAATAGAGGGCCCTGTCCCCGAAGGTACTAGGGGCTCTTGGTCCCTGCCCCGTAGAGGTTTCCCCGACCAACCCAAGTGGGGCTGAATTGGAATCGGAGCCTTCAGAAATTTTATCTGAGACCCCTAGATGAACTGGCCGAGAAGTACGGCCTGTAGTGAGATTGAGCTATGAGTCCTTGGGCCAGCCTGTGGATCTGCCTTTGAATGTGGTCCATAAAGGGGTGTACATGTCCCCGAGCTCTCTGCACAAACTAAGCCTGGGAAATGACTCCAGACTGTTAGTATTGCCCTCTGAGTATGGTACCCCTGCCCCAGTTAGCCCACAGGTAGCTGATAGGGAAGGGCTCCCTCTTTCCAGGTGTCATGGGCAGGAAGTAATGACCTAATTTAAAAAGAAAAAGGTTGTCTGTATGTGTAATATTGTATAAACAATAGTAAACTGTGTAATGCAGTACAAGTGTATGTAATAAAAGATCTGATGTGCTGTCAGTTTAAAACTATTTTGCCTTGAAGTGATTTAAGGGTAACTACTTGATGTGGACGCCAAGTTCTTTCCAGGCTAGGAAGGGTGTAACCCCCCTACAAATGAGGGTTCCTAAAAGCCTTCCTGGGGCTTGCCTAAGTGCTCCCTGCCTAACTGGCGTTCGGCGTAAGGCCGCTTAAATGTGGGCTCTGTGAGTGCTTTTAGAGCCTCTGGTACTGTCTCTTTAAGAGCTGCCTGCTTGCAGGCTTTATTAGTTTGTGTAGGGGGACTGTGGGTTTATGCTCAAATCCCACTCGAGTTGTTGTCTGAATTGCTCCGTTTCTGCAGTTGCTAAGAGAGCAGAGGGAGCTTGGTTAAAAGATGTAACTGTTTGCTGGAAAATATGTAGTGCCATCGCAAAAATGTAGTTTATTTAACCTGCCTTATTTGCAGCTGGGACTCTTGTGTGTTCAGCCCCTCCACTGATGAGATGGGCCAATTGGGGAAAGGGGGCTTTAAAATGGAGACTGCTGGAGCCAATTAGAATGTGGACTCCCACTGGGAGCCTGCCTGAAGGGCAATATATGGCAGGTGCTCCTGGGAAGTGTAGTTTGGACCCTGGCACCTTTTTGCACCAATAGAGGGCGTATGGAGTGACTGACAAAACAAAGCAGCCAACCGGAGCCCTGTGGAGGAGAGGAAACTGCCCTGCAACTGTCCTGGAAGGGCAGAGTCATTGGTGATCGTGAAGGTAGAAGGAGCTCTGGCTCCTGCGCTGTGGAAGTCTTTGCGCGGGAAGGGCATGTGGCAGGCCAAGAAGTCGGGCGATAGCATTGCCAGAAGGAGCGGACAAGATCCATGGAGGAGTGCAGGCAGAGGAGGGTGTACGTTTACAGCTACCTACCAGGCTCACCCTATAGAGGACTGGAGAATCTGCTTCAGTCGCGCTCGGTCTGTCAGGACATGTGAAGCTGTGTCGTTGGCCTGGTTATTGCAGTGAAAGCGATCAGGAGTATAAAGCAGCTACCTGGTATGGTACCCCTCTGCTCTTCATATAAATGTGTGGAGAAGTGTTTGGATCTCAGGCTTGGTCCTGTGAATGGTGTGAGAACGACCTTTCTGCAGGAGTCGTGAGTACTCAATCAGGGTAGCTCCCTGTCAGATGTTCATTGTGAGGGCAAGATTTGTCTGGCTGCTTTACTGGCTACACAAACTGAGCCTACTGGCTCTGCTTAATCTATTTAGGTATCAAATGCTTGTTTTCTGCATCAGGGCCCCAACCAGCTGCACCGAATAGGCTAGTCTTCTATTGCCTGGGTACCCAGAGACAGTGACTTATAGGTTTGGCCTGTGCATAGTGCCCTAGGTACAGGTATATATATATATATATATATATATATATATATATATATATATATATATACATATATTTATTTAGAGTGTTAAGCTGATCAACCTGACCTCCCCTGTCCTTGTTACTTCCCTCTTAATAAGTCAGATTTGTTGTTGCAAGGTATACCATTTGTACTGCGTGTTTGTGTTACCTTTTTTGTGTATGGGTTATTGTATAACTGCACCTTATTTTACAGGGGGTCCTCAGCACCAAGTTTGCCATCCTAACCTCGGGGTAAGTGGAAGTCATAACGATATCGTGGGAATCACTGGTGAGCCACTAGTGGGAAGAAAGGGGGGTTGCAGTGACCTAGAGGGCTGTGACCAGGTCATATCTGACTGTTTCAACCCTGACCTCTGGGTGGAGGCACCCGCCATTGGACCTAGGCCCCTCAACCTGTCAGTAGTCAATCAAGCAGGGGTAGTAGCCCTTGGGATAGCACCACTGGGGGGTTACACTTGCAATATAGGTTCAAACTCATCCATCACCCATGGGTTTCATATTTTTATTTTATTTTGTAGGATAGGGACTATATTGTGAAAAAAGAAAGTAATATAAAAAAAAGCTACTAGATTAATCATTCCAAACCCACCTCTGGCTGTGGGTAGATAAGTAACACCTCTCTTTATGGGGTTCAATCTACTCCCCCATAGGCACTGAAAAAAAAACACTACACACTGTGGTTTCCATGGATTTTGGGGAAGGGGGAACTGCAGATAAAAATAAAAACACTGGTAGCAAATGTGATTTAATCATTTAAATCCTTTTTCGTTTTGACATACGCCATGTATTCCATTTTGTGACCATCTCATGAGCGGCTTTCAGCCTTAAATCCCAATTATAAAGTTGTGGATCAGGACCACCAAAAAAAATACCCAAGAGTTTGGTATAACCGGTCACCACCGTAAACTGCCAAATAAAGGACCATACTGACCCCTCACAACCCAAGGATAATATACAGCATTTACCTTTGTTAACTATCGAGCCAGTCACTTCTGAAATGAGTCGTATCTCTTCCTGAGCCAGGATAGCTGAAGCTGTATCAGCAATTACCAGACATAGGTCATCTACATATGCAATTGTCTTTATCTGTGTATCTGAACTACTCACCGAAAGTCCCATAATGTCATCTATTTTATGCATCCTATGGAAAAGGTTGTCCAAAGTTAGCAAATGCAAAAGTGGGCTAAGGGGACAGCCCTGTCGAACTCCCCTACCAACTGGAATCTTATCCCCTACCCACCCATTCATAGTAGGCAGTAAATAAATACTTTTATAACATGCTTTCAACCAAAAAATAAACTAATCAGGAAACCCATAACCCTGCAGGACTGCCTACATATATGCATATTCTACTCTATCGAAGGCTTTAGATTGATCCAGGCTAACCAAATGTCCTAGTAGCTCTTGGTTATTGCCTTTCTGAAAGATTTCCCAGATAAGTATCAAGGCACCTTGTATCTTCCGTGGGGGGGTACCCCACTAAATTGTGTAGGGTGAATGATCGAATCTAATGCTCCTACCAATCTGTTCCCTATCACCTTCATAAGCATTTTACTGTCTGTGTTAAGAGTTATGGGTCACCAGTTCCTTAACTCCCCTCTTTCTCCATCCTTAAATAGGAGTACTAATACCCCCTCATACATACTAGGTGGTAACATTCCTAAATTCAAAGCTTTATTTAAAACCACCACCAGTTCATCTCCTAACATTTCCCCAATTATTTTATAAATGGCCTGAGGCAGTCCATCATTGCCAGGTGAGGTACCCATAGGAAGTGACCAAATAACCTGTCTCAGTTCTAACAATGTTATAGGATCAATTAAGATCTTCCCCAGTTCCTCCGAAATACTAGAAAGAGACCAGTGCTGCAACCAATGTGTCATAATATTAACTGGCAAATTTCCACTTGTAAAAACAGCTGAAAAAACTGACAAATTTTTGTCAACATAGCCAAATGATCGGTAATAGTATTACCATCAGTCCCTTGTAGAAAAGCCATAGTTCTCTGTTCCCGAACTTGGGCAAGGGTAGCAAAAGGGATGGTATCATGTTTTTTATCAAAAAACTGATCACTCTGTTGTTTCACTACCCCTTCATCATCTCCTGCTGTAAGGTTGTTATTTTTTCTTTCGAATCCTTAATAGCAGTATGGATCACCTTCTTCCCAGTATAATGCTGGGTGGATAAAATGCGTAGTTTCTGTCTTAAATACCTCAGTGTATTGTGTTTAAAGGTGCCATTAAGTTTCCCTACAGACTGCAGGAAAGAACAAAAATCCCTTTTTGAGTCTTCCCACCATTCATTTAGATTCTCATATAAAAAAATACTGACTTCCTAGCTGCCAAAACATTATTAAAACCTTCTTGGATGAGTGGAACGTCTAACAAGGAAGTATTTCAATTTCAGATCCCGGGGCCTCTTCTTTGTTCAGGAAGATGCCCTACCAAAAGGACAAACATCCAATGGTCCGAGGTTGCTACATCCACTACAGTTGCTTCCTGTACCTGAAGAAAACTAGAAATTAAAAAATAATCTATTCTGGAGGTACGCGGAATGCAAGAATATGTATGTGGGGCCACTAAAAATGAGGAACCGAAGACGTCCAACAGACCTACATCCGAAATGACTTGCTGCAAACAACAAACATCGCAGTACTGTTTTTTCCCCAGTGGGTTACCTCCTGGCTGAGAGAGGGAACAATTAAAGTCACCCCCTAAAATTACTGGCATATTAGTGAATAAAAAGGGCTGTAGAATAAGGAAAAGTCTAACCCTGTCATATTTTAATTGGGGAGCATATATGTTCACTAAACGGAACGGTAGACCCTTCCATAAAATATCCAGTAATAATGCCTGACCTTCTACAAGTTCCAATTGCCTAAGTATTTTAACTTGTGAGAAAAAACATATCCCCACACCGGAGCAAGAAACTGTACCCTGAGGCCAGACACTGGTCCCCCCATATCCAACCTATGGTCACTGCCTCTATAAGTGTTGGTGCATGTAAACAAACATCTTGCATAAACAAACAATCCAAATCAGACTTTAAAAAAGGCCTTAAGTAGCCAGTCTCTTAAAGTCTGACTGGATGCTATTCACATTCAGGGATGCCAATCGGAATTGATATCTAGAAGAAGCCATAGGGGAGAGAAAGAAAAGGAGGAAAGGGAGATTTTATCAATTCACCTTACTTGAGGCCCGGGTGACCCTGCCACTAACTTTAGGAACTGGATTACCATCTATCACCTCTCCAGGGTCCACAAGTTCCCCTACTTGTTGCTGGCTGTCCATAGGAGTAGAGAACCCATCTTCCCCCTCTGTGGGTGCATCCTGCAGGACATCATAAGGGTTTTTATCTTCTAAGGGGTCTATCAACAGTTTTGGAATCTTAGGTTTAGAGCCTCGTCCTCTCTTACTACGAACTACCGTAAAATCATGGGGAGTAGGTGTTCGAACAGGTGGGGGAGGGATTCTCCACTATTTCTTGCGAAGTGATCAGGACTGATTCAGGCCCAGGGATGGTATTCAACAGAACCGAAGGGGGGGGGGCATTCCTTATCAGGTTCTTTTGTTGTCCTTTTATCAGGTGGAAGTCTAGGACCAGTGTATACTGAAGGGTTAGTGGCTTCTTTAATAAAATAATCCTGGACCCCAAAATCAGCATTCTCTGTGTTTTTGGCAGCCCAAGGGCAGTCAGTGAATACATGTCCCAAATCATCACAAAGATTACATTTAGGTTCTTGGAAACAATGTGCACTAACATGTCCTATTTCCCCACAGTAAGTACACTTTAGCACTTCACAGGACATGCTAATGTGTCTATGAGAACCACATTTAAAACACATCCTGGGTTGCCCTGGATAGAACAGAAAACCCTTATCTCATCCTATAAAAAAGCAATTTGGGAGATGTACAATATCTTGATCAGATTGGTGTAGCTTAATTTTAAATTTCCAACCACCAGTCCAGAAACCCTCATCATCCAGTATTGGGGCTGGATTCCCCTGAATTGTGCATCTCTTTTCCAGCCAATAGAAAATATCTGTGATATTCACCCCCTCATTGTGAAAGAGAACTGTAACAACTCTAAAGGGTTGTTTCGTCAAAGGTATTACAATAAAATCTACCCAAAGTGGGTTCATTTTTAAATTAAAAAACCTACACCAAAATCTTTCTAACAATGCCGGAGTCCGAAAGCTTATATGAAAGGCATATTCTCCTGGTGCATGAATTAAGACATAAACCACCGAGGGGGAAAACTCCAAAGATTGTTTCAGTAATACTTTGCCCTCATGAAAATGATCTGGGGCAGAATCTCTATGTCCTATATATCGGAGTTGCACAGCATTTCGTCTTTTGGCTAAGTCCACAGTCTTGTGAAAATAGCTGGCATAGGTTGGGGGTGCAGTATTGTTAGAAAATATCTCCCCCTCAGGTAGAGGTTCCCCACCTTTAACTTGTTATGGCCCCAACTTGTCCATTTCCCTAAGAGTTTGTTCTGTTCCCTCTAAAGAGAGGTTTTTACCTGGAAGGGCCGAGTCTCCCCCGTGTCCATTTCTTTCTCTTTCAGCACTGCAGTTTCAGAAAATGAAGCAATGGGATCTGAAAAGGTGGGATCCAGCTGCTAGACTCCTTGAGAGGGGGGCATCCATCCCGCCGAAGATAGGGCGCGTTCTGTTGTCCAGTCTGCGTCATCTCCCTTGCTCCAGTCATGACACGGGGGCCTAGTTTCCTTACCAGGAAATGGGGTTAGGCTGTCCTGAGTTGCCTGAACTTTCTCAGGACCCGATCCATCACCTTTTGCTGGTGAAGCCACAGATCGCTTCCTTTTACGGTCATTGTCTCTTCGGGAGACTGCATCGTCCAGCTGGTTTGTAATTTTTTTAAGTTCTTCTTCCAAACACTGCTTTTTCTGTTCTAGACTAAGAATAGTCCCAGACTCAGAGACGGAACTGTTATCGCAGGCAATATGCTGGCCACCTCGCAGGTGCATCCCAGCCGCTGCTTCTGCAATTCTCGTCTCCCCTTCTCGCTTCTCTGATTCCTTCATACTGGTGTCCGAGCCAGCCACCGACCTCTCTCCTGCCATGTCAGCCATAGAATGACATACCACACTGCCATTGGGCCCCCTACCGACAAGAGTAGGGGAAATTTCCCGGTGCCATGGCCAAAATTTCCCCCATTCTCTGAAAATACCACCAACAGCTTAATCGGGTTCAAGGTCAGTTGGCATTTATCTTTATTTCCCTCCCTCAGGTAGTGCCTGAAAATAGGCAGAATTTGTCTAGTACACTTAACCTGTCAACAAAAACTAAATAAATAAATTAATAAACTTGCCCATTTTTTCATGTTTTTGTCCCACATTTTCAACATGCCTTCACTGGGATCCCACCTCATGAACTAAGGCACTGTCATTAGGCATATCTGTCCCAAAAGGTGATTTGACGTTCCCTGCACAAAATCACCTTTCATGCAGAAATTGAACATTTTCTCTGCCCTTGTTCATGAGGTGCAGCCATTAGAAGGATATGTTGAAAATTCGGTGTAGAAATATTAAAAAACAACAACGTTATGAGCCTACATTGAATTTTGTGAATGCAGGCTCATAACTCAATATCGATCCCGGGATACACCGTGTTCAGGGCAGACTGCCTTACAAAACAGGGTGGTGGATGCATAATCTACCTCAGGAATTACCTACAGGCTCATTTCCTACCATTGCCAGACACAGGATCCAACATCTAAGCCCTAGCATTAAAAATATTACTTGCGAATCACAACAGAACCTTTACTGTCCTCTCTGTATATATACCAATGGACCAGAAAACCAGTGGGCTCGACACACTAATGCAGTGTCTCAGCACCCTTAATCTCAACATGGAAACTCTACTGCTGGGTGACTTTAATGCTAATTGGCTCTCCCCTGCAGCACTCCCTACAGAGATGCAGTATCTGCAATGCACCTCTCCCAACTCGCCACATCACCCACCAGGGTAAACTATAAGACAGGTACTTCCACACTACTTGACTGGGTCCTAACAAATCAGCCAGAACATATCTACAAGGTCACTGTCCTCCCTGATACCTACAGTGATCACTCACCTATTCTTTGTCATTGGTCCTGCTCCTACTCCAAACCCCCTGCTAGGACTGTTACAAATAGAGTCCTTAAACAGGGTCACCTTGACCAACTCAGAACAGACCTATGCCAACAGGACTGGTCCCAAGTATGCACCTCCAATACTGTGGATGCAGTGCTTCAGTGTTTCATCTGGCTCTTCAATGTGGTCTATGATAAACACGCCCCTATAAAGATGTGAAAAATAAAAGGAAGGAGCAACCCTTGGTTCTCTACCATGCTTCTTGAGAGCCTAAAAGCTAGAGATCAACTTTGGTATAGAGCCCGGGAGACTGGCAAACAGGCTGATAGCCAAAATTATAAAAAAGCTTGCAATGACTGTACTAGGGCTATACAAGCAGCATAAAATCAATACTACCAGGATGCATTCACCTGGTCTTGCAGTGACGGTAGAAATTTTGGGGCTAACCTCAAGGAAGTCACAGGAAAATAAAGTCAATTTGTTCCCATGATGCTCAACATTGAAGGCACACCCACAACTAGCCAGGAAACAATTGCAAACACATTCAATAAAGTGTTCACTGACCTCTCTGGAGTGCTACCCCCAGACTTCTTCCTCCCTACACACCCCGCTCCCCCAGTGCAAACCGAGGTCCAGACACTCTCTAGCCCTCCATTTTGTTTCAGAACCATCTTGTTAGAGGAAGCCATGAAATACCTCCTAAAGGTCCTGGGAAAATCATGCTACAGCGGACACTCCCTGGACCTAAAATGTGTTGCCCTTGGCCTGGAAGATATCCTGGTTCCCCTTACCTTCATAATCAATGCTTTGCTAAGGCTATCTCAGTTCTCCCAGACTTGGAAAGTGGCTTTATTGACTTCAGTTTTCAAGAGTGGTGATCATTCTAGGTTTGGTAACTACAGACCAATTTCAACTCTCCCACCCCTGTCTAAGGCCCTCGAGAGAATTGTTGCTGTCCAATTGGTGGAATACCTGGATAAATATAACATACAAAGTACTGAACAGCATGGCTTCTGCAAAGGTCACAGCACCACAACTGTTCTGCTTGAGTTCACAGGCTATATACACAATTCCCTCGAGCAGGGCAGCCTGGCTGGTGCAACCTTCATCGACCTGTTGAAAGCATTCTACATGGTCCATCATGACCTTCTAGCAGAACAGCTGGTGGATATTGGTCTCTCCGATGACACAGTTGGATGGTTTAAGTCCTACCTCTCCAACCAGACCCGGCAAGCTGGGATTGACAATGTCATATCTGACAGCAGACCAGTTTGCTCTGGTGTTCCCCAGGGCTCTATACTGGGACCCCTACTGTTCAGCAAATTCCTAAATTAACTACCATGTGTCTGCCACTGCAAAATCCTACTCTATGCAGACAATGTAGTCCTGTTTTTTAGTGACACCGACTTTATCTCCCTGGAGCACACCTTATAGTAAAACTTCTCTGCAGTTGAAAGATGGTTCAGAGACCATAAACTGGTCATGAACTATAAAAAAATCAAAACCATGATGTTCTCCAGCTCGCAGAATAGACACAGAAAGCACCCTGTTACCATTACTAATGTTGATGGGATATCTCTGGATCAGGTACAGCAATTTAAATACCTGGGGATTACAGTTGACAGCTCCTTGTCTTATGTCAACCACATCAACAACATTGTAAAGGCCCTCAACATATGTATCAGCTTTCTGTATAGGCACAAGCATAGCCTGACCCCTGTAGCCCTCAACCTGGCAATCCACAGCTCTGTTGTCTCCCTGATTGAGTAAGGAATTGTAATCTATGGCTCTTCAATGGACTCTGCCCTCAATCACATCAAAATGGCTTTAAATAAGGAGTGCCATCTAGCCACTGGTTCCAAGCGATACACACACACCTGTGACCTATATGCCCATGCCAATTGGCTTCAGTTCAAGGACAGGCTCAAGTTCCAGACCTGCCTTCTGGCCAAAAAAGCAAGTCTGGGTATGTTGCCTACCGGTGTCCAGCAGCTCTTCATCCTCCATGAAATTAGCCTCATCACAAGAAGCTCCGGGAGTACTGTCTTCAAGATCCCAAGATGTCGCACCTCTCTTGGTCAATGAGCTTTTGCCTTTTGGGCACCCAAATGGCTTAACAACTTGCCAGCAAGCATCATGGCTAAACCTATATTAGGTCTCTTTAAACGTGAGCTTAGAACTTATTTGACTGCTTCTGCTCACTGTGTCTGTTTCCTTTAGGACCACTGGCCCATATTGACTGTAATCCTACCTTGCACCGCCTACCGTTGCCTCCCTAATCCTTGACATCCCCCGCACGTACTGTCCAACAGATCCTCCCCTCCTGCCCACCCACCCTCCATCTCACCACTGTCTCTTTTGTAAATACTCGCTCTGGGTACCAACCTATGGTTCTTGCTCCAGCCCAACACCTGGACAAGTAGGAAATCTGTACCTGCTTCTTACTGTTGGGCTAGGCTTCAGCACTAACCTGTGGCACCCCTGTTAAGGCATCCCTCTCTGATGTGGCCCATAACCTGGGCTGATTCTATTTTTTCTTGCACTATCCCCTCCATTGCAGTTGTCCTCCCTGCCCCCCCCCCCTTTTTATCACCCTCACATTAAACTTTCCTCTGTGTTTGTCCAATATTAGTATATACTGTTATTTTATTTAATGTCTCATTGTCCTGAAATCTACTTTGCTAATTACTAAACTGTAAATTTATGTTATGTACGTTTTGCTGTCTGCCCTTAATGTGGAACCTATGAAATGAACCTGTTCTCAAAGGTTTAATCCAAGATATCCAATAAACAAAAATATAAATAACAAAAGAAAAACCTTTGGTAATTTTCAATATTTTTCCCCAAATTCACAACATAGCCATATCTTTACAGTGCCTCATGAGTGTGACAGCTGTCATTTTTCACATCCTGGCAAAATGCTTTTTTTTTTACTTCCCGAAAGGTGAGTTTGCAGTACCTGAGTGAAATCACCATTTAGGCAGGAACTGAAAATTATCTCAGAGCTTGTTCATGAGGTAGGGTCATGAGCAGGCTATGTTGAAAATTTGGTATAAAAATATTAAAAAAACAACCAAATTATGAGCCTACATTGACTTTTGTGAACACAGGTTCGAAACTTTGGTAATTTTCAATATTCTTCCCCCAAATTCACAACATTTTTTATTTTTATTTTAGTCTTTGATAACTGGGTAAGGTCCACTAGGCACAAGTGCCTGTTTTCAGGGGTGACCTAGGAGCACTGGGCAGTTAAGTGACTTGCTCAGAGACACACAGTATGCAAGTGGAGGTTGTGAGAATCAAACCCAGGCCTGGTCTGCTGGACGTACCAAGCTCATTTACAGCTCTTTACTCTAACCTCTAGGCTATACTGCCAGCCCCCATAACTTTACAGCACCTCATGGGTGTGACAGCTGACATATTTCAAATCCTGGTCAAAATGTTTTTTTTTACATCCCCAAAGGTAATTTTGTGGTCCCTGCATGAAATCACATTTTGGGTAGGACTTGAAATATTCTTTGTCCTTGTTCATGAGTTGGGTTCATATGAAGGCTGTGTTAAAAATTTGGTATATAAATATTTAAAAACAACCAAGTTATGAGCCTACATTGACTTTTGTAAATGCAGGCTCATAACTTTGGTAAGTTTCAATATTTTTACCCCAAATTTACATCATACACATATCTTTACAGTGCCTTTTACAAATGTGACAGCTGTCATTTTTCAGATCCTGGCTAAAATGTAGTTTTTTTTTTTTGCACATTGAAAAGTGATTTTGTGGTTCCTGCGTGAAATTATATTATATTATATTATTATATTATATTATGGTGCAGGGACTGCATCAGAAGACATATGAGGACAGATTAACGGAGCTCAATATGTATACCCTTGAGCAAAGGAGGGAGAGAGGTGATATGATCGAGACATTTAAACACCTTAAGGGCATAAACAAGGTGAAAGAGTCTAAATATGTTTAAATATAAGAAAAATAGCAGGACAAGAGGACGCAGCATGAGATTAGAGGGAGGCCGATTAAGGGGAAATGTGAGGAAATTCTTTTTCACAGAAAGGGTGGTAGATGCATGGAATGGCTTACCACAAGAAGTAGTGGCTATGAATACAGTGCAGGGCTTCAAACAGGCATGGATAGGCATAAGGGAGCAATACAAATGACTATGAATAGATAGGTCACTGACATCGCAAAGGCCGATGGCACATTTATAAGGTAGAAAAAGAAATGGGCAGACTGGATGGGCCTTGCGGTCCTTATCTGCCGTCAACTTCTATGTTTCTATGTTTCTATGTTTCTATTACCTTTCAGACAGGAGATCAAAATTTCCTCTGCCCTTTTTCACGAGGTGGAGTCATAAGAAGGCTATGTTCTAAATTTAGTGTGAAAATATGCTAAAAAAAGTTATAAGGCTTTGTTGAATTTTGCAAACACAGGCTCATAAGCTTGGTAATATTCAATATTTTAACCCCTAATTTTCAACATAGCCATTTCTTTACAGCACCACATGAATGGGACAGCTGTCATTTTTCAACTCCTGCCCAAAATGTGCTTTTGCATCCCTAAAGTTGATTTTGCAGTCCCTGCACAAAATCACCTTTATGCCAGGAATTTAATTTATTTTTTTATTAGCTTTTGTTGACCGGGTAAGTGCACTAGACAAATCCTGCCTATTTCAGGAGCGACCAGGGGATACAGATGAATGCCAACTGACCTTGAACCAAATTAAGCTGTTGGTGGTATTTTTAATGAATGAGGGAAATTTGGCCAGGACACTGGGGAAATTCCCAACTCTTTTGATAAGTGCCATGGGATCTTTAACATCCACCTGAACACCACCAATCCAGGCAGATAGGACCTCGGTTTAACATCTCATCCGGAAGACGGCACCTCAGAAGTGCAGCACCCCTCTCATGCTGCACCACAGTGTCAGTACTGGGATATTAACCCAAGTGCCAGATGTGGGAACTGAACCCACAGCCCTCTGATCTTTCAGCCTCAGAGGCGAGTGTGCTACCTACTGAGCCACTGACACTGCTGAAATGAACATGTTCTCTGCCCTTCTTCATGAGGCAGGGTCATATCAAGACTAATAGACAAACAAAAGGAAACTGCGACCAGCATAAATTCAAATCGGTGCTCACCACAATGAGCAGCCAGCTCGAATCAACTGAAACAGAATCCAAAATGAGTGACACCACTCAATTTGGATTCTGTTTCATATCAAGACTATGCTGACAATTTGGAGTACAAATAATACAAAACAACAAATTTATGAACTTATGTTACATTTTGCTAATGCAGGCTTGTAACTCTGGTAATTTTCAATATTTTTACACCAGATTCCACCCATGCAGCACTATCGCTCTAGCCTGAGTTTGTTTATTTAGCCTATTCTTCCTAAATACAGAAAACCCTGGGAGTTCAACCTCATGGACTAAAATATTTGGTTTGAGCCACATTTCAGAAATGCCAGCTACGTCTGCAGCATAATAGCTGATCTAGGCTTCCAGCTCATGAATTTTAGGCCTCAGACTGTTAATATTCATATGAGCAATTTTTAGATCCTTGGTACTAGTCCACGAGGGATCCCTTTGGAAGGACACTCTAACATTAGTAAGATAGGACCTGAGTTAGCCTCAACATCTCCAGACAGTTATAACATAAGCTGAGATTTTAGCCAGGAGAGGAATGCAGGGCTATGGGCCAGGCAAAATGGCTGCACTGCCTTATATCTTTCATAAGTTTATAGCAGTTTGCATTTTTGTAAATCCCATGTAAAGTCAGCAGGGATGAAGTACTGCACATTAGAAAATAGGCTTTATTTTCCTGGCATCTGATTGGCTGGTACCCTTCCGGAAGTACATTAACCTACAATAAATGTCCAGGATTAAAAAGTCCCAGCACTGCCTGCCTTATGCCTAGCTGCCAAGTGATATCACTGAGCCACTTTAACTTTCAAAATAAACATCCGCCATTTTTTCAGCTCGCTTAGCAAGACAGACAGCCAGATGCCCCCACTAGTCTTTAGACCAGACACTAAACCAGTACTAACAGCAGTATACAAAAAAATGAAAATGACAATAAAAATAACTTTTTTTGTTGTTTTACAATGCCAGACCCAACTTTTTTGTCTCAGTGAGTGAGTTGTCAGCTGCCCCCCCCCCAGCTTTCTTAGTATAAGTTCAATGAATGAAGCAAAAAGTACCCAGATATTAAAAAAACAAAATGAAGCCATCGGTTCGATTGGCTCAGTAACTGCTATGTGCTTCCAAACCGAATATCTTTTTCCCCTGTGGCACATTTCCACTCCCGACTGCTGTCTTGCTGTCCCAAAAGGTATGTGCCGCCATTCTTGCTGCAGCCATTGAAAGAAAAGGCTTAAAATAATGTGAGTAAAATATTTCTGCTGCTCCTTACTTTACTTCACATTCTCACCCTCGGCTGATCTTCCTGGTGCCCTAGCTTTTACTGCAGTTACGGGTAATACTGATCCCCTTCACTTCCTCGCTACACCAGCTGAATCTGTAGTGATTCCCCCCGGTCTAATCAGAGATGTGTAACTGAGCTGGGGAGATGCAAGGGAGCAGCTGTAAGGTGCCTGATGGGGACAGGTGTCATGGTGATCGGGAACACTGGACCTTGGATGCCCCAGCAGGACATGCACAGTACCATGGATCACATAGGGACTTGCTGGCTATCTTTAGTAGGGGTTGCCTTTAAACAAACTACAGCTCCCATGAAGCCATGGGGCACATATGAATCTTATAAAACATGGTCTCCTAAACAGCAGTGCCCTATACTGGCTAAGTATAGCAGTAGAGGGACTACTTTAAGAGGAAAATGTAGTTTTATTATTTTTTTGAACATTTATTACACTTGCTGTTAATCTTTTTTTTTATTTTTAATAAAAATGTTACTTATAGCCCATTTTCTAAGTGTAATAATACCCTCCAGGGTGGGTGGTATGGGCAATACCAGACCTTCCAGGTGCTATAAGGCCCTCTGCCAGCAGCATTAGGCCTCATAATGCCACTTGGCAGTCCGGTATTGCCTAGTACCACCCACCCTGTTGGGTATTATTGCTTGCTTACTGCTGGGGATTCAGTAAAATGGGATAGTGGTTCTTCTTTGTAGTGTCTATAAGTAAGCTATAATACCCGACAGGGTGGGCAGTATTGGGAAATACCAGACCACCCAGGGGCGTAATGAGGCCTGACGCCGCAGGCGGAGGGCCTTATAGCCCCTGGAAGGTCCGGTATTTCAATCACCGCCTACTCTGTCGGGTATTATTGCGCCTTAGAAATGGGACTAAAAACAAAAAATTGATCACAAATTTGTAATAAATAATTAATTTTAAATAAGTTTTATAATTAAATAGTTCCTCTGCCTTCATTAGAACCATGGCCTTTTGTCCTAGTACAGACCCCATAGTTAGTAAGATGTTATATGCAGTTAGCACCCCTGGCCCACAGCAACCTTTTTGTTGTTGGAACCCCACCCCCAAAAAAAAAGTTTTGTTCAATTTTCATTTCAGAGAATATGTTTTTCTGTCACAATGCTTTTGGTGTTTGTTTACACAGGGACCAGGACATGTTGCGATCGTAGTCGAGAGAAGGAAGCGGGTATGAGAGTGTGACTATATTCGGGAGACAGCCAGTTGTTCAGCTTGCATATTTTTTTTAACATTCCTGATCCCCGGTGCCTGCTATGACAACCGGCCTGTGTTTTTTCTTTGTACAAGTGCCTGGTCCTCGCTGCCTTCCACAAGAACTGGGAGTGTGAAGAGGAGCGTCCGGTTTGTTCAGCGAGTGACATTGCGCAGATCAACTGAACTGGAGGAGCCGTAAAATGAAGAAAATAAATCCCGAGGTACTGCTGTCATGGATCTCTACTGTGGGTACATAATATATGAAAATAGCTTCCCTTGTCCTCATCTTTAAACCCAATCAGGCAAATAAAAAAAAAGTAAGCTTTTTGCCCCGCTCAGTTATCGAAAGAATGGGCATGACTGATCGGTAAGAAAGTCCTTCATCACTGCACTATGCTGTGCCTGCATTCTGTCCGACTCGTAAACAAAAAAAAAAGCCAAAGCACAAGGATCCCCTTTCCTAATGTACCCACAGATTAGCTGTTTTCATATATTTCATAAAATTACTTATTTCTTGTACTGATGAGGGGAGTGAGGTTTTTGGTGGGGGACGTTGCTTGCTGCTGAAGAGAAAAACATGGGGGATTTCAAAATTTCCAGGGTGCTTTCAGCCAATTACAAAGTCGGCTGGGCATCACTGTACAATGCTATGCAGTAAAGTGGCAGTAGGACTGGCACTTTTTTTTGACTGGGCATCTATTGAAAAATAGATTCCCAGGTTAGAAGTGGTTTTAGCCAATCAGCAAACAGAACACAATCTTGCCATTTTCTAATAGGGGAATACAGCACTGCAACCATAAAAACATAAGAACATAAGAATGTGACAGCAGATGGGGATCGCTTGATATATCTAGTCTGTCCATGTGTTTGTGTGACTACCCTCACTTGGATTTACTTCCTTGTTTCCGTATCCCACAATGCCTATCCCCAAATAGTTTGGATTCCCTAATTGTCTTTACGTCCACCGCCTTCTGTGGCAGTCTGTTCCAAGGCTCTATGACCCTTTCTGTGAAGAAGAACTTTCTGATATTGCTCCAGAATTTACCCCCTATCAAACATCTGTTGTGCCCTCTAGTGTGTGCCTCTTTTTCTCATTGAAGAGACTCTGCTCCTGTACCAAGCTGAATCCCTTGATGTATTTAAAGGTCTCTATCATGTCATCCCTGTCTCTCTTTTTTTCTAAGGAGTACAAGATTAATTGCTTAAGTCTAGTCTCATAGGGTTTGTGTTGGAGGTCTTAGACCATCTTTGTAGCTCTTCTTTGCACTGACTCTAATCGGTGTATGTCATTTTTAAGGTATGGTCTTCAGAACTGGATGCAGTACTCCAGGTGAGGCCTCACCAGAAACCTGTACAACAGGATCATCACCTTTCTTTCTGCTTGTAATACCCCTGCCTATGCAGTCTAGGATGCTGCTTTTTTTGTGATGCCTTTTCACATTGCCTTCCCACCTTCAGATTGTTTGATACCATGATTCCAAGGTCTCATTCAAGGTTGGGGATGGCTAATATTTCACCTCCAATGAGTACTTTGTCCCTATGTTTCTTTTTCCCAGGCTCATGACTTTGCATTTTTTGACATTGAACTTTGACTGTGAAGTCATGGACCGTTCTTCCAGTTTATTTCAGCCTGACTCTGTCCTTTCAGTCCCTTCCTGCATGTCAACCCTGTTACAGAGTTTAATATCATCTGCAAACAGGCATACCTTTCCCTCTAATTCATCTGCGATGCCACTGATGAATATGTGGAACAGTACTGGTCCCAGCACTGACCCCTGTGGGCCCTACTGGTTACGTTCCCTTCCCGTGATAGAGCACCATTTACTAGAACATTTTGGGTCCTCCCCTGTAGCCAGTTTCTCACCCAATTTACAATCTTACTTCCTATACCTGTGTTCCCCAGTTTGTCTATGAGCCTTCTGTGTGAGACAGAGTCGAAGGCTTTACTGAAGTCAACATCTATGGCCCTACCCTGGTCTACTACTTTAGGTACCCAATCAAGGAATTCCACTATGTTTGTTTGTCCAGATGAGAAGCCATGTTATTTTGGGTCCAGCTTCCCACTATCCTTTTTTTAAGTATAGAGTCCATGATCTTTCCTACAAAAGAGGTGAGGCTGACAGGTCGGTAATTCCCTGCCTCCTCCTTGCTGCCACTCTTGTGAAGAGGCACTACAGTGGCCTTTTTCCAGTCATCTGGTACCTGTCCACTTTCCAGTGATTTGTTGGAGAGTGTGGCCAGTGAAGCAGCAAGTTCCTCTCTGAGCTCCTTTAGACTCATGGATGAATTCCATCTGGGTCCATGGCTTTGTCCATCTTTAATTTGTGTCGTTCCTGTAGGACTCTGTCTTTTGTAATGGGGCAATTGTCTGTCTCCTGGGTGTGGTGTCCATTTGTACCAAGCGTTAGACCATTTCCACTGTCTTCTTGAGTAAATACAGAGAAGAAGAATGTGTTCAAAACTTCAGCTTTTTCAATATCCTCTTCCATATGCCAACTCTCTTTGGTTTTTAGTCTGACAATGTCCCCCTTGGTCTTTCTTTTCTCCAGGATATACCTGAAAAATGTTTTGTTGCCTTTTTTTATGTCCTCAGCAGTTTTCTCCTTGGTTTGTGCCTTTACATCTCTGATTTTCTTTCCGGCCTCCTTTAGCTTGGCTCTGCATTTTTCTCTGTTCGTATCTGTTTTTGTTTGCTTAAACTTTCTGAAAGCTTTCTTCTTTGCCTTTATTATTGATGTCACTTCCTTTCTAAACCAAAGTGGGTTTTTTTCTGCATTTTGATTTACTGATAACCTTTGAGTATTTTTCTGTTACATGGGTAAGCGTGTTCTTTAGTGCTTTCCAGCTTGTCTCCACATTTCTGTCTGCTTCGTAACTGTACAGTCTTTTGACGGAGGGTTTCATTTCCCTGAAGGTTGCATTTCTGAAACTGAGGATTTTTAGTTTAGTGTGTGCGGCATCTTTGTCTCTGTTCACTTTAAGCCAGATTGACCTATGGTCACCTGACCCTAGGTTAATTCCCATGGTAATGTCTGATATCCTTGTGCTATTTGTAAGAACAAAGTCAAGGATTGCATTCTCCCTTGTATGTGAGTCAACTAGTTGTGTGAGACTTGCCAACTGGAGAGCTATGATGAATTCTTTACTTTTTTCTGATGACGCCACGTAGGAGACCCAGTTCACATCTGGTAGGTTGAAATCTCCTACCATTGGGAGCTTGCCTTTGTCTGCCATCACAAGAATGGATTCAAGGAGTTCTTTGTCTGTGTCACTGTCTTGCAATGGGGACCTGTAGACAACTCCTACCTATATTGGGGCTTTTTCCCCGGTGTAGAGGGCTACCCAAAGGGTCTCGGTGGTCTTTTGAGTCCCGCACATCTCAGAGGCTTTGATTTCCTCTTTGACATACATCAATACCACCCTCCCTTTTTGCCTTTTCTTTCCCTTCAGATTAGAGTGTAGCCTGGGATTGTGATATCCCAGGTGTGGTTCTCAGTGAACCATGTCTCCGTTACTGCTACCCAATCTAATTTAGCTTCTTTTATCATGGCAAGATCAGAGATGGTACATACAGATGGTACATAAGGCAATGTATCCTAAAATCAGGGTTATGCCTAATAGGGCCATGTTGACAAAGAGATAACACACAGGGAAGCAACTACCCCCACTGTATCAAAATTAAAAACACACAAATTAGGTTAAGGCAGCTAATATAAGCAAGGTATCCCCACTCAGAATTAGTGGGAACCACGGAGAGGACAAATGTTAAATGCATTTCAACCCTAGCACCTAAGTTAAAAACATATTAATTAGGTTAAGCCATCTAATGCAAGCAAGGTAGTCTCACTCAGAATTTAGAGGAACCAGGGAGAGAACAAATCTTAAATATGTTTTAACCCATACAGATGTATGAAACCCTGGGTTAGTAAACTACCAGTACCAGGCAAGGGTAACAGTACAGCATATATTTGTAACAATGTACAATGCAGACATAGAAGCTTAATTACTTTGAAGCATCAATTATTTATACCTGTACCTAAAGCGCTAGGTGAGGGCTACTTTAGGATTGCACATGATTATTGAGAGCAGTATGACTTAAATTATAAATTCTATGTTTCCTAGCAGCTTGAAAGACCAATTTAGGTAAGTGTTAATACCCTCAGCAACCTACACCCAAGCATTGTAACAGTCCAAGCAAAGCAAATACTGCAGTTAGCTAAGGGCTAGCCTGATAAGTAAAGGGTCTAAACATAATAATATCAGTAGCATTGGTTTTCTGAGACACACTCTTGTTCTGTGCAATAGCAGCTTTCTAAGCACAGTAGGCTAGACAGCAACATAGGGTCCAAAGAGGCAGCTACAGTGTTATTGTTTCCCATTTACTGTGTAGGCTAACTATAGTACTTACAGGCAGAACTTATTTGGACAGCATGGTAGGCTGCTGGCTAACTCCTTGGCTGACTCTATGCAGATTCCAGTTGCAGCCCTTTGCTCTTGGCCCTTCATGTGAAGACCACAGTGAGGACCACTAGGAATATCTTCTCTTACCTGAGTGGATATGTGCCGATTGGGACTCTATGGTGCAGGGGGCAGGGGTAACTACCAATGTTAGCAGGGTCCCAGAGTGCTGGCAAGCCACAATTCAGAGGCTGGAGAGGAGTGGAGGAGAGTCACTAAGCAGCAGAAGTGACTCTCTCTCTCTCTCTCCCTCTAGGCAGGAGCTCGAATCAAAGCAGTGATTTGGGGTGTTTTCTGCACTGGGGCTGCTGTGCTTTGGTGCCTCTGGGTGCTAGTACTCAGCCCACCACTATTGCTATGACTACTATGAGGCATTTCCACAGACTCCTCATCTCTGCAGTATTCCTCCTCAGTCAATCCTTCCTCTACAGCGACTAGTTCCCTACTTCTCACTGCCCTGGCCGATCACTCCGCTCAGCCGATGAGGGGTTGATAATGATTCCAAGAGTGAATCTTAAATCAACTGGGTGTAGGGCATTTTCTTATGCTGCACCCACTCTTTGGAATTCTCTACCCCGCTGGTTACGGGAGTGCACCACCGTGGAGGAATTCAAGAAGGGTCTGAAAACCCACCTCTGGCAAATGGCCTTTTTAGAAAATTGACTGCTCTGAAGTTGCTGATTGTATTATAGTTTTTATCTGTGTTTGATATTGGATTTTAATGTTTGATCTGTTTTGTTTTAACTTGTACAGCACTTTGAAAATTGAAAGGCACTTTTTAAATAAAACTATTACTATTATTATTACTTCTGGATGCTTTGGCAAATGCAGGGAGAGGGACCCCTAATGAGTCCATGGTAACAGGTGCCTGGACATTAGGGGTATGTTGTCCACCAGTGCCTAGGTTTTTCTCCTTTTTTCTCTACCTAACTTGCACTTGACAGTTAGCAACTATTCATCAGCTGTGTCCAGTATATAAAAATCCCCAAACTAGGGATTATAAAAAAACTTGATTTTAAATTGTGGTGGAGTGGGACAGGGGAGGAATGGATATGGGTGTTTACATCTGATCACACTAATGCCACCGTCACTGCCACCAACTATTACATTACTACTGCTACTACTACCAGCTACAGATCCCATAGATAATGCTGCTGCAGAGGTAGTTTTTTAAGCTGCATCACCCTTTTGCCCCACAGAACTTGTGCACTTCTTTGCTGCCTCACCAGCACCTCTCCTTTTAGTCAAGCATCTCTTCCCAGTCATTTTGTATACTGTATTTAGAGTCATAATAACTGTGAGGGAAAAAATGTAAAGAAACCCTGCAGTAAAACTAAATAACAGTAGCAGACAACACCTCCCCAAAGAGATTTGCAGTGTAATCTGATTCTGAGCAGAACAGTTTAATGAGCTAATAGTAGCTAGTGTAAAACCACCAAAAAGAGTTTTTTTTTATTTTTATATTTCTATTTGGGCTATCTTGCTAGCTGAAACACCTCTCTTCCCCCCTCATAGCAGTACTTCACTAGACAAAAAAACACTACTTCAAATAAATCAGCAAAACCAGAAACAAACAATAGTAATCTAACAGCAAGCAAAGACAGGATTGTTTTCCAACTGTCTCTTCTAAAGATTGCACTCTACACAACCTTCAGTTCAGTACCATGTTGCCGCCAATCCCATAAAACATAGAACATAGCAAACTTTGCCTGTGGACCCCACTTCATCAATGAAGTTGTCAAATTCGCAATTCCAGAAGTTATTCTATACTGTGAATCGACACTTCACAAGGGGGATTAACTTCATGAATTGCAGTGAATTCAAAATTTAATTAATGAAGTGAATTTTTCCAACTTCTCACACCACTAATGGTGGACAAGTGGAACAAGCTACTGGAGGAAGGGGTACAGGCAAAATCAGTGAGCATCTTCAACCAGGGATAGGACAGGCATATGTGATTACTTGATATGTGTTCATGCAAATTCTCTTTATTTATTCTGTTATTGTAACACATTGCTCGTCTGTCTGTTCTGATGTTATTTTGCTATTGCCTACTGCTGGTTTGCTCTATCTCCTCCTTCAATGGGTAACACCTGGAAATGAACCTTGGCCCAGTGTACCTTTCCCGGTTACCAGAATAACTAAATAAATACATAAATGTGATTACTTAGAAAGGAGGATGGGGAAACAAAGGTAAGGGATGGTCACTAAGTCCAGTGCAAAGTAATTAGGTAGGGTGGGCAGACCTGATGGGCCAGTGGGCCTTTTTCTGCCATTATTGTTTATGTATTTATCTATCTTTGGACTTACCCAGGCAGGATACAATCTATCACAAATGGGAGTAATCAAACAAATACAAACCTAGAGCACTCTAGGGTGAAAATTAAAACACTAACTTTGTCAGTATACCTTCAAAAAATTCATTTGTCTGGTCTGGTGGTGAAGAGGGCTGAGTGACGTGCACACTTTACCTTTCCCCATGCTGGTGACTAGGGATGTGGCGAATTCAGAATTCACCGGCAAAGTTGCCATGAAGTGGCAAAAATTTGCATTTGCAGAGCTTCATGAAGTTTTCTCAAACCTCAGCAACTTTGACTTTGCCTAAATCACAAAGTTTTCACCATAAAGTGCGACATTTTCATCATGAAGTGTAGAATTTTGCCCTCGAAACTCCACACTTTGCAGGCAAAATTCCGCACTTGGCAGCGAAACTTTACATTTCATGGATCGATCCACACTCTGCAAGTTGCTTGAAATTTGTGTAATAATTTACGAGTGAAATTTGCTGACTTTGTTCATCTCTCCTGGCAACCCAGGTTCAGGAGTGGACTTGGGTGGCTGGGGGTCAGCTGGGCATCTGAGGGACTGCGCTTCTCTTCTGGGAGTGGGTGGCAGCTGACTCTGCCATAACACTGCCACCAAGTAGAGGCCTAGAGGTAGGATTGCCAAGAGTGACACATTTGGGTGGGTGTTGCATAGAAACATAGAAACATAGAAGTTGACGGCAGATAAGGACCGCAAGGCCCATCCAGTCTGCCCATTTCTTTTTCTACCTTATAAATGTGCCATTGGCCTTTGCTCTGTCGGTGGCCTATCTATTCATACTCATTTGTATTGCTCCCTTATGCCTATCCCATGCCTGTTTGAAGCCCTGCACTGTATTCATAGCCACCACTTCTTGAGGTAGGCCATTCCATGCATCCACCACCCTTTCTGTGAAAAAGAATTTCTACATTCCCCTTAATTGTCCCCCCAATCTCATGCTATGTCCTCTTTGTCCTGCAATTTTCTTATATCTAAACATGTTAGACTCTTTCACCTTGTTAATGCCTCTTAAGGTGTTTGAGTGCCTCGATCATATCACTCTCTCCCTCCTTTGCTCAAGGGTATACATATTGAGCTCTGTTAATCTGTCCTCATATGTCTTCTGATGCAGTCCCTGCACCATTTTGCTGCCCTCTCTGGACTGCCTCAATTTGGTTAATGTCCTTGTGAAGGTGTGGCCTCAATACTGCATGCAGTACCCAGATGGGGCCTAACTAGTGTCTTATAAAGAGGGATTATTACCTCCTCTTATGACTTCTGATACCCCTACTAATACACCCTAACACCCCTAGCCTTACCTACTGCTTTAGAGGTCTGCTTGGATGATTTCAGGTCATTAGTGATGATGATGCCCAAGTCTCTTTCTTCCTTGTGACTGCTAGCAACTCCCTCCCAGACTATAGGTGGCTTCAGGGTTTCTTCCCTATGTGCATGATATTGCACTTCTTTGCATTAAATCCCAGTTGCCACTCTTCTGACCATTTTGCTAGTTTATCCAGATCTCTTCTCATTCTGCCCACCCCATCTGGATCATCTACTCTGTTGCAGATCTTGGTGTCATCTGCAAACAGACAAGCCTTACCCTCTAGTCCATCTGCAAGGTCACTAATGAAGATGTTGAAGAGAATGGCCCCAGGACTGATCCCTGAGGTACCCCACTTGTGACTTGCATCTCTTCTGACTGTATACCATTTACCACCACTCTGTTTTCTGCCCGTCAACCAGTTTGCCACCCAGTTGACCAACTTGACCCACCCCAAGCCTACCCAGCTTAGTTATCAATCTTGTATGTGAACAGTGTCAAAGCTTTGCTGAAGTCAAGGTAGGTGACATCAACTGCTCCCCTTGGTCCACCACTCTGGTTACCCAGTCAAAGAAATCTATGAGATTAGTTTGACAGGACCTTCCTTTGTAAACCCATGCTGTCTTGGATCCTGTGCCCTATGGATTCCAGGTGTTGCACTATACTTTCCTTAAGGAGTGCCTCCATAATCTTGCCCACTACTGAGGTAAGACTGACTGGTCTGTAGTTCTCTGCCTCCTCCTCACCACTCTTGTGGAGCGGGATCACATGAGCCCTTCTCCAGTCTTCTGGGACCTCTCCCTGTGCTCAGAGACTCACTAAACAGTTCTGCTAATGGCTCTGCTAGTTCACCTTTAGCTCCTTAGTACCCTGGGATGTATGCCATCAGGTCCCATTGCCTTATCCACCCTGAGCTTAGCAAGCTCTTGTGGACCCTTCTTTGTGAAGGGAGTAGTGCTCACCTCCCTCCCCCTGTGTCCATGGTGCTGAGCTGTGGGCCCTGCCCTACCTTCTCTTCAGTAAATACTGAGCAAAAGTATCTATTTAGGATAGATGCTTTTACATGGTCCTCCTCCTCACATGCTCCCTTTTCTCCATTAAGCTTAGCAATACCCCCTCTGGACTTTCTCCTTTCACTAATGTATCTATAGAAAGTCTTGTCACCTTCTTTTACTGTTCGTGCTAGTGTTTCCTCAGTTTGGGACTTCGCCTGCCTTACTGCCTTCCCTGCTTCCCTTAGGCAGTTTGGTATGCCTCCTATCTTCATCCCGCTGTGTTCCCTTATATTTCCTGAAGGCCAGCCTTTGGCTCTGACCTTTTCTGCTACTGTATTTGAGAACCAAAGTGGTTTCTTCTTCTTTTGCACTTCCTTTTCTGTCTAACACAATGGGATGTTGCTTCAAGTATTGTATCCTTAATGCTTGCCCACTTTGCCTGTACCCCCTCACCTGTGTCTTTTTTTGCCAGGGCTAGCTTAACTCTATTGGCCATCTTATCAAAGTCAGCTCCTCTGAAGTCTCATATTTTTGCCTTGGAATGGGATGATTTAGATGCAGAACTTCTGCAGAGCATACGTGCCTCCATGAGTATGCTCCGATCTGTGCGCCCCACCACAGGGGAGGGAACATAAATGGAAAATGGGAGGATGGGTTACAGGAATCCCTGCCCATCTCCCAGTAGCCTGCTCCATCAGGCCATGACTGGAGACCTCTTGATTTCCTGTCAGGGTGAGTGTTGACAGCATCTCCTTCCTAGCCCCGTCTCAGGGAGGGAATCCACAGGGGACTGTAACTGGCTACAAGCGGTGGCAGAAACTGTCTGCAGGAAACAGGGACGGGTCCAATAAACCATCCATCTGACCGGTGGTAAAAACACCTTTATGGCAACAAATATAAAATAACTATATTATTAGTCCAGTGACCAAATAAAGTGACAAAACAAACAGAGTTCTTCAGTTTAACTGGTGGTGTAGAACTCTGTCTGTTTTGTCACTTTGATTACTGGACAAATGTGTTTTTTGCTGGTATACTGACATAGTGCTTTCTGTTTGTTTCTGTTAATTAACAAGGGGTACGCCAAACCCCTAGTGGCACCACCAGCTGCCACTGGGGAGTGCAGATCATCCTGGATCTGTTTTCTGCAACACGTCACTGGCAGAGTTTATGATATAAGTATTGCATCTTGGCTGACTCTGCTGCATGTCCATGTTTAATTATGCATGATTTTGCTAGTGATGGCTAAAGTCCCTGAAATATCTGGCATTGCTACTCCTTAAGATTTAAAAAATGTACGAGCCTGACTAACCAGTCATGCTAATCTCTCAGTCTGATGGCATCATAGATTATATTGTACCTTGGACGTTGCTCCCCTATGTTGATACATTTTGATATTACAACCACTGATTCTGTAGTTAATAGTTACATTATACCATCTTCCTCATGCAGCACAGAGTGATACTAAGCAGTCACAAGAAACAAAATGTCAAAGAATTTGGTATTGCTTTAAATGTGAAAGAAAATAAAAACAAAAAATACAAAAGGTTAGCAAATGGCTGGAACCCTGGTTTGGCTCTCGGTGTCTAATCTGACATATGGCTTTCATTGCTGCCTTGCCAGGCTCTGGCTCTACATATTATGTGAAGAAGAACTTCTTCAGAGAAAGGAGATGAGCATTGTAATGTCATTTGTCGCTGCATGTCTCCTGCCAGCCATAGAAAATTAAATCAAATGATGACACAGTCCCACTGAGAAACACTGAGCTACTATACTTAATATGTGGTGTTTGGCAAGAAACACTTGGGGTGCCCTCAGAGAGTTTTCCATTTGCACCCATAAATTATTTTTCAAAATGTAGTATTTGGAATTTTTGGAAGCTTCTTTGTTATGCAGTCATTTAAAAATGTCCAAACATTTATTTTGGTACAAGACCATTTCTTTTTCTTTTAGAGAGCCAACATGTTAAAATGAAGCCCGCTGTTCAGCAGTTCATAAAACACATCAGTCTGACTATAAGAATTAAGTTAAATCCCCAACAACTGGTTCAATCAATGAAAAATGTGCTCCATCATAATAACTTGGAGCACCCGTAAATTATCCTCAACCTCATGGGAGAAAAAAAAAACAGTGCTACAAGGCAACTGAGAGAATTAATTTTGCATGAATTCATGAATACTAAAAGCTGGTTAATCCAAGCATGGAAGTAATGAATTCCAAAGGGGAAAATGCATCTTTCTTTCTTTCTTTCTTTCTGTTTTTCCTTCCTATTCCTCAGAAGGAAAAGATGATGTGCATATAAAGAGGGATGAAAATTAGTCCATCTCTTGTTTTTTTAGTCCAGTTTTGAAGCCCAAACTTCAATTTAAAATTTGAATTCCTGTCTAATCCATTTTTTAATACACTATCTCTGTGTGTTGCAGTATAGCACTTACCCAGCTGCAGACATTGCCTGCACTGCACTGTTTTTATACTGTTCAGGGGTGTGACAGTACCTTGTTTCAGATACTTGATGAGTATTTATACTCGGCACCCCTAGGTACTTACTATTTTATATTAATGGCTAAAAGTAAGGTAAGAATAAAAAAAATCAGTGCCTTATCAATGCCTCCCCAGGTGGCTGGGTTAGTCCCATTATCATCCTTCTCTAAATCAAGTCATTTTCCATGCTCTGCTGCATTTTCATTCTCCCATACACATATTTAAAAACAATGCTATTCTCCTCTCACTGTGACAAGAGCTGACAAGAACCTTTCTCCCTAGCCTGATCCCCATGTGGCATTAAATATCATTATTTAAGAATGACACCCTGTCCTCAAACCAATCAGTCTGCCTAGCCTCTTCAGTGACATTGACTGCCCCCCCTTTCCAGTCATGTGTGTCACTTGCTATTACTGTATCATCTAATGACTGTATACCTTCTATGGAAAAGCCTACTGTGGGTTAAGCAGTATGGACGGTGGGACAAGTATGTTAATCAGGACTTTGGGCTTCTATTGCCCCCACCAAAGCATGGACTGGAGTCAGGACTGGAGTGGTCCCCACTCTCAAGTACTGGATACTTCGTGGCTTGTGGGCAGGCTGTGTGTGTGTGTGTGTGTGTGTGTGTGTGTGTGTGTGTGTGCATATGTAAAATATGTACTTGGTCTCTGGTGTAGTGCCAGCAGCCCAGCATTTTAAAAGAAATATACGCATGGGAGAACAGGAGATTGGGTGGTGGGTAGGAAATTACTGGAATTGGGGAGTGGTGAGTCATTGGACTAGAACTTGCCATTAGGGGGAGGGATCTTTTTTTTTCTGAGTGTGTATTTTTAATCTCCATGAATATTTTTCTTGAAATACCTATGACTATGAAAAATTAATCAGTACTAGGGATGGGCGAAGTGGCCCCAATTCGTTTCATGAAGTGATTTGCGGAGTGAAGGAGAATTCGCAGAGTGATCCGAAATGTGAAGCGGAGTACTTCGCGTTATAATGGGTAATGTGAAGTTCATTGAAAACAATGACTTCACATTACTCCTCCTTCCCAGACCACTAGTCCACCAATTCTTAAGGCAAAGTACATTGAAAACAATGTACTTCGCCTCACTTCACCTTGTTTTTAAGCTCCAAATGTGAATTTTGCAGTGATTTATGGGATTTCAGGTCACATGGGCTCTAGATTATTCTGCATAGCCTCAGTTTGGGGTAGTGTGTGCAGGAAGCTGTAGGAGACAATCTGCTCTGAGAGGTCTCTGTGATTCAAACCTTCTAAAAGCTGTTAAAAAAGCCTTTTTGGGTCATTTTTTTCACTAAAACTTTAGTTCATCGATTCTAGGAAACCCTCCGGTGCTCATATCATCAAGTATTTATTGTTTGTGTGTGGATTTTGAATGTTAATGTACAATATTCAGTCTGTGTACTGAAAGACAGTGGAAGTGTACTTTGGGGGGGCGTATCAGTGGTGTAGGTAAATTAACTTGAAGAAAAAGACAGTGCTTTCTGTTTTGGTGATTTTTTCTTGTATAACTGTGTTAATCTACACACAGTAATATTTTCAATAATTCTTGCCATTTTGTTGCTGATTGTTGTGGTGCAGCAGTGCATAATTTTAGTTTGTTTAAAATATGTGGTTATATTACTGAAGTTTTCAATTTGCTACGCATTACTTAGTGTGTGTGTGTGAGTATGTGTGTGACACGCGTCATCAAATCAGACACCTTTTATTGTGCCACATAATAATTTCAGCAATGTGAACCTGCTAGCCACTGTAGCAGTGTGATTTGTGTAGTTCTTTGTGGTATCTTTACTGGTACTAGTACTAGTGACTGTTACTGCAGCAGTGCAGTATACTGCCCCCATGAGCCCGCCCCATCTGGCAAAGGTATTCTTTTCCAGATTTGAATTTCTGATAGTGAGCACTGGTTAGGTGTTGTGCCTTTGCATCTGCCTCTCTTCAGTGCATAGTGCAATCTCTTAATCTGTCTGTGCATTTGCACCTCTTTAGGGCCCTATCTCCATCTGTAACTTAAGTCACAGTTGTTTGTTTGGCTTCCCTTCAGAGTACTGGACAGGTGTGGTGGATAATTCTGCATGAACATTGTACTCATTAATATGCATTTTTAAGTCAGGACCATCATCACGGGTCACTCATGATACAAATCACATTCTTCATCATCACGGTCACAAATGCAGTCAAAAATCACAATTCATGATCATGTCACGAATCACATTAATTATTTTACTAGTTACTTGGATGTATTGTAATCATGTTTTGTAGTATCTCTCCAGGCTTCACCACTCCACCATTGTACTCATTAATAAGCGCTTTTAAGTTGGCAAGCTTTGTGCTACAGCTCATCTGGGAAGTACAACCATAATCATTCACGTTCTTTCTCGTACAGCATGTGAGTTACAGTACTGTAAGCAGTGGTGGGTAAAGTGGCCCCAATTTGCTCCATGAAGTGATTCACTGAGTAACGTGGAATCTGTGGAGAATTCCACAATGTGAAGTGGAGTACTTCTCTTCATAATGAGGAACGTGAAGTCCATTGAAACCAATGACTTTGCATTATTCCGTCTTCCCCAAACCACTTCTCCACCAATTTTAAGGTGAAGTACATTGAAATCAATATAATTCACCTCACTTCACCCTGTAATTGAGCTCCAAATGAAATTCTGCAGTTATTCATGGGATTGCAGGTCACATGGGCTCTAGATTGTTCGGCACAACTTCAGTTCTGGCCTGGGTAATGTGTGTGCAGTGGTAGATGGAGACAGTTTGCTCTCAGAGCTCTGTGATTCAGAACCTCTAAAAGCTGTTTAAAATGCCTTTTTGAGTAATATTTTTTGCTCAAAATTTAGTACATCGATAGTAGGAAACCCTTCTGTGCTCATATCATTGAGTGTTTATTGTTGTGTGTGGATTTTGAATGTTAATTTAGAACAGTCAGTCTGTGTACTGTAACGTGTGCTTTGGCGGCAGGGCGTATTTGTGGTGTAGGTAGATTAACTGGGAAAAAAAGGCAGTCTTTCTGTTTTGGTTATATTTTTCTTGTATAAATGTGTTAATGTACACACAGTAATATTTTCAGTAATTCTTTAAATTTTTTTGCTGATTGTTGTGGTGCTGCAGTGTACAATTTGTCTGTTTAAAACATTTGGTTATATTACTAAAGGTTTTCAATTTGCAATGCATTACTTGAGTGTGTGTGTGCGATGCGTGCCATTAAATCAGACACCTTTTATTGTGTTACAGAGTAACTGCAGCAGTGTGAACCTGCTATCCACTGCACCTGCATTAATTTTTTTATACTGCTTTGTGGTATCTTTACTGGTAGTGGATTGTTACTGCCGTGCACTAATCTCACAACTGGCAAAATGCATTCCTTTCCAGATTTGGATTTGTGACTTGTAAGCACTGGTTAGGTGTTGGTGTGCCTTTTTGTATGCATCCCTTGAGTGTGCTGTGCAATCTTAATCTGTCTGTGCATTTACATGGCACCATTAATTCTGGGAGACTGCATTTCTTGTTACACTCTCATTTCACTTTGTCAGCAATGGGAATTTTCTGGACACAAGACAGTACCATTTTATGGATGCACATTAATTCTGGTGACTCTGTGTGTGATCTGATCACTGCACACAAGACTGAGTGCGCCGTTAATTCTGGGAGACTTTGATTTTCTTGTTACACTCTCATTTCACTTCATCAGCACTGGGGAGTTTTCTGGGCACAAGATAGTAGCACTTTGGGGATGCAGATTCATTCTGGTGACTGTGTGGGTGGGATGCTGCCAACATTGTTGTCACTCTGCCTTACTTCACGTTAAAGGTGGAATGACAACGCGAAGTAATAATAACAAGGCAAAGTGAGCCTTTCCTATGGGGTACTCCACGTAACAAAGTGCCAATGTGAAGTGGCCACTTTGCGTTCACTTCACCGGCAGATTTTAAATTCAGTGCATCTCTAGTCAGTACCCAGATCTGAATACAGAGAACCCTACTATTCATGGTATTTGGAAATTCATAGTTGTGGTGTACATACCTTTAATGCAGTGTGGCACATCTGGGCACAAAAGTAATCTAGCCCAGTTGGCCTGGTTCTTATTCAGACTCATAACCCTTTCCTTGTGGTGGTAAATAGAAGAAGCACAGGCATCACAGCCCTGCCCCTTGGCATCTGACCCATCTTTTGGTAGCAGTGTTTCATGATCTGTACCATGATGCAATTCCATGCAGCTCCTGCTATGGATAGTAGTATAATTATAATGTTAAGGCTAGTAACAGTCACTCTTCTACATGTTCAAGTTCAAGTTTATTGCAGGAAATAACTCCATTGAGCAAGATCATTCACAAGGAGGTCCTGGTAGACAGTAACAGCAGTACAAAAAAATCATACTATACAAATAGTATTAAAAGGCAAGGAGATACATAAGTGTCATACAAAACATACTATGAAAATAATATAGGAAACAACCATATTACAGAACAAAAACAAACTTTACAGTATAGTGGAATTGCAATATGGAAATTTGCCATCAGTGCAAAACAATCAGTAGACCTAACAGTTAAAACAAAGCCATGTTAAACTACTGTTCTGCAGTATGGGTGAAAAGGGCAGGGAGTGGGGGCTTGAGGGTGAATGTGAAAAAAAGTGTAGGGGTGGACCAAGAGGAAGGGCACAGATGAATAGAGGTTTATGGAGGAGTCAGCAGAGCATGAGTCGGTAGGGCCAGATGTGGCTGTGGAGGCAGAGGAGGTATGGGAGGATGTGCCTAGAAGGGAGTGGAGTATCTTCCAGAAATCCAGCAGGGATTTAGAAAAGTTTGCTTTGGCAGAGTGTACCACCTTTGTACATGTATTTCTTATGGCTGTGTATTTTTGCAGCTCCTCAGAACTGGAAAATGACTTGTAAGTGTGCCAGGCAAGGTCTCTGTCTTTGAAGAGGTTGATCAGATGGGTTGAGATCCATGGGTGGTGTCTACGGCAGAGCCATAGCTATTTGGGAGGAGTGTAGCTATTCCAAATGGTCAGAAAGATATTATTAAAGGCAATGAGTGCGGAGTTCACGTCAGGTGCAGAGAACACTCCAGACCAGTCAGCCAAGTAGAGTTCTAACAGGAGTGCATGGGAGTTGAGGGTCTTTAGGGGCGAAACCACAGGTACTTGAGGGGGAGGATGGTGGGTTAGATTTCCTGAGGCAGTTTGTGATGCAGTGATCACTAAAAGCATCGGGGAGTATTCCCGCTGTGTAGAATTTAAAGGGGTGGGATGCTGAGACCCAGTCAAGTACAGAGTGGTCGTTAGAGTGTGGGTTCAGCCTAGTACGGTCTGTAATAAGCTGTGTAAGGTTGAGGGCCTCTATCTCCTGGACAATGGATCTTGCATGTGGGGCAAGCCAATTTGGATTGCATAACTCATATCTGAACTCCCTCTAACCCTTGCTGTAACCCCCTACCCCCCCCCCAACTCAGTATACCAAGTACCCTGCTTGGAAAACAAATCTGTGACACAATTTTCAGTTCATTACTGGGCACCACACTTGTTGCCCCCCCCCCCATTCCCCAATGTGGTAGGCATGACAAAGGGAGCAAGGGGAAAGGTAAATTGACAGTGGTGTGGAATCCCAGTGCAGTGACCATCTCCTAAATGCCTAGCCCCAACACCATGCTTCCAAAAGTATAGTGGGTATGTTCATAACACTGAAGTGTAGCAACAAATGTCACTCTGCTGACACGTGTATGCCAGACAAAAAACAGACAAGTGAGCAGCAAAATTTGCACCACACTCAACTACCAAAAATAAAACACTTTTAATCAAAGCATGACATATTGCCAGGCAATAAAAGGATCTGAAGAAACCCTGACCAGTTTCGCAATTACAGTTTCATCGAGTGGGCCTCCCCTGATGATGCTGAAATTGTGAAACTGGTCAGGGTTTCTCTGGACCCATACATGACCTGGCAGCATGTTATGCTTTGATATTAATTGAATAAAAGCGTTATTTTTGCTAACTGTGTGTGGTACAGATGTTTTGCTCAGATGTTTGATAACATGTCCATACAATTTCTAAATGTGTAGGTGTGGGGGTCATGGAGGTGGTAACTTTTTAGTGTGATGCCACACCACTTAAAAGTTACTCTATTCCACTGCTCATTTCAGAGAGGGGGACTGGGAGAATTGCCTCAAACATTTTCAGTTTTGACCCACATTTCCTTCTGTCTGTGGACAATGAACCTGCTCACTTTTATGGTTTTAAACCGCTTATTTGCAATCGGGGGACTCAACTGAACAATATGATCTATTATTTTTGACCTTAACTTATTTTATACCCAGTGGGTCAGCATCCTGTATTGATAACTACTATACATCATGAACCCTGGTACTCTGTACTGCCCACATATAATGCATAGTGTAACCTCCATTTATTTCATTCATGCATGCTGCACTGTCATTGTTCCTAGCTAGAAACAGCCATAAGGCAATTATTTTTAAATGGAAGCCATTACTACTTTAGAGTCAAACACCCAAGTGTGGGGCTTTGTCCTAAATTTGCAGTTTTTTTACACAATGGCCTTACATATGGAGGCTTGAATATTCCCCTATAGGCAGCTAGTAGTACTTAGATGGATCTAATGTTACACTCTTCAAAACCGTCTCCTAACAAAAATACCCTGAGTGTCTCCACAGACACTGACACAGACCCAGTATTTTTTTTACCTTAACTTGCAGAAATTATTAATACAGAAAATTAATACTGGCACAAATAATAAAAAAAAGAAACATTTTACTGCCACACACCATTCTGCATACTGCAGTCTGAGGTTTAGGTCCAGTTCAGGTGGCCACATGGCAGTTCAGGGCTCAGCATTCTGTGTAAATGAAATTTTTATTCAAAATCCATTTTAATTGCCACAAGTCCATCAGCAATGGCATCCACTCATGTTGTTTTCTGTGATTGTGGGTCACCCATGACGAAACCAATCCATCTCCATGAATCACTCCTTTGTCCAACTGAACAGCCTAGCTCTTGATATACAGTTATTAAGGGACACATCTTTGGTGACAGTGGCCAGCAAAATCTACCTGCTGGTGACTGAAACTATGATGTTATAAGTTGAGGTCCTCTACTTCTTTTTGCTTTCCTGGAGATGCCATCTCTGAGTTGTCCACCACACTCCATCTTCCTCAAGTGATAGCTGACAGTGCGATTTGTGGGCAGTGGCCATGCTACATTCTGGTCACATTCATGTTGCTGACATGAGCTCCAGTAGGCCAGCCAGTCATGGGGGTGCAGAGAAAGACTCCCCAAAGCAGCTCCAGTCATCTTACTGGCACTGAGAAAGCTGGTTGTCAGCAGATATTGGAGTGCATGAAGAGAGAAGGCACTGGGGTTCATCATGTGTGCATAAGCACTCTGTGACAGTCACAAAATAAACAGTTACAAATGATGAAAAAAATGGTGGTGTTTCAAAGAGAGGAGTTCATCTGAACCAGATGAATCCCAGCTGGCAACGGCCGTGGTAGGCTGTATTCAAACACATCAATCCAAAAATTATATTTTTTCCTGGGCACAAGTATACAGTTATTCTTGTTTTATAAAACGAGACATGAAAATCCTGTAACTTTATAGGTCAAAGCATGTCACATAACTGTTGATTATTTTCTGACAACTGCACACCTCACCTGAACTACATATGTGTTTAACACACAAAAGCCCATTTTATATGTGGGATAATACAATACAATGTGTGTGATCATAAGGAAATAAGGAAATAATATACTTCTCAGGAGTTAGCAGCACTCATCTTCTCCTCATTCCTAACAACTACACAAGGCACGCATTATTAAAGGAATAATGCATGACATGGTGTGTGTGTGTTGCGCTGGGATAACATCATGCCTGGGGTGATGTTCCAGGGGAGGCTCAAGCAAGTCTGCAAAAGTACTGTATTTAAATTTTGAGTTTTATATATTTTGTGTGAAGAGATGATGCAAACTGAAGGAGGATAATAGTAGGTGAATTTAATGTATTTATTTACTAATAGGTGACAGGGGAAGGTGAATGAGCCAAGGCTCATTTCAGGTGTACCCAGGGAAGGGTAGGGAGTGAATAAATTTCAAAAGGTAACTTCAGAACAGTCAAGAAATACACAATGAACAATAGTGCAAACAAATATGAACAATAAACTAATAATGAGTGGTGGTAATTGATCAATTTGTAGCCTGATGGCAGAACAGCCCCAAATACAAGGGTTGAGCATAGAAGTGCTAAGAGCAATAGCAGGAAGGAGCAAAGTAATCCCAGAGAAGATGCTTATGAGCAGGGAAGGAAGGGGACAGGCAAAGTATGTAGGAAGGTTATTTCATATAGAGAGGAAACAGAGAAAGTAGTCTGACCCATGAAGATACTGCAACAAGGGGTAACAATGGTTCAAGAATGAAAGTAGCAGAATATGTTGGTTGACCTGTTTGGGGGGGGGGGTAAAACAAGTTGAATGATAATATTTGTTTGTTTTATTTATTTGTTATTCAGATAAAGCCTTTGAGCACAGGAGCTCTTTTTCAAAGGTTTCATGTCAGTATAAGACAAAGAACTGAATGTGAGCCAAGTACTCAGAGGGGTTTCAAATTTTTCTTGGTGTACTGCTCAAAGTACAGTATGTTATTTGTCTTTGGGGAGGCCCAAGATTATTTCAGTTTTTGGGGGAGGCTCAAATTCTTTTCCATGGATTTGGGGAGGCTTACTGTGACAAAGTCTGAGAACTATTGTCCTAGTATGACATGCAACCTGGAGTGCATTATTCCTATTATACAATGGCTTGAATTGTTTAATTGAAGAAACAGAGTCACATTTTGCTGTTAAAACTGATTTTAATGAATAACACTGTGAAAATAACCTTCTACAACATTAGTCCTCTTTTAAAACTGTTAAATTAGCTGTACTTTTCATTAGTTTCACTGTTAAACTTATACATTGTTTGTTAAAAGTGTGAAGAAAGATAAAGTGCTTTAATAAACATGATAAATATATTTTTTAACTTTTTTTGAAATAAATGTGGCAGTAAAACAGTTTGTAACTAACAACATTTTTTTGTACTTCATGTTTATTGCATTTTATAGAAACATAAAAACAGGTACTCAAATGCCAGACATCCTATCTTACAAAGGATTCATCCAATGGAATAGCAATTTAAAGTCTAACATACAGGTTATGGATAAGGGAGTAATCCTATTTTAGCTGTTCCATAACAAACAAGTCCGAATAGCTGCACCTTACAAGAATTTAGAGGCAGTCCCAAACATATAAAGATCCTCCTCATACTTAAATTCAGCTTAAAGTAGCTGATATAGCCTCTTTCTGAACATATTCAACGTCCCAAACCTATGTAGTTGTCTAGAGCAGGTGCAGTTATTTTGGAAACTGAGCAGTCAAGCAATATTTGTATAAGAACTTAGTCTGCAGCAAAAAACAAAAAACACAAACAAAAACAAACAAAAAAAAGTTCTGAAGTTCATAAACAACAACTACCACATAAGAATGTATAAAGCAGCATTAACCAGGACTTAATATTATACCACTATATATAACCAAAAAGGAGAAGTAAACCCCCTTTTAGTGCCAGTCTTTTAAGCGTAGCAAGCAGTTCATTGACAAGAGCTATCAGTATCGAGGCAATCCATCCAGGCCCACATTAAACCTCATCGAACTCCCACAACCTCAGGTGCCTTCTTTCTCCGAACTGGGATTCAATTCCTCTTCTCTGCAAACTGCCTCAAACTCCTGTTGAATTTGCAGAACTCTTCTTCCAGCCTTCTCTGGATCACTAAATTGGTATGTGTGGCACCCGTAATAAATTCGGAGGTGAGCTGGCATCAGTAGTGAGTGTGTCAATCCCAGATGGCAGAGCTTAGAAACATAGAAACATAGAATCTGATGGATGATAAGGACTGCCTGGCCAACCTAGTCTGCCCATTTCCCTATCTAATGGATAAGCTGCAGATCCTAGTTAACCAACAGCCTACTTCCTCCTACCCCCCACTAGAATCGCCTTATGTCTGTCCCATGCATTCTTGAATTCCCCCACTGTTTTGATGCCACGACCGCCTCAGGAAGGCTGTTCCATGCATCTACAACCCTCTCTGTGAAGAAATACTTACATTACCTCTGAGCCATCCCCCATCTTCAAATTGTGCCCCCTTGTTCTTGTACATCTCTTTTTCTGAAAGATGCTACCCTCTTCGACTTCGTTGATTTCCTTGAGATACTTGAAAGTTTCTATCTTGTCCCTCCTCTCCCTGCTTTCCTCGAGGCTATGCATATTAAGCACCTTTACTCTTTCTTCATATGTCTTTGGGGGAGATCCTGCACCATTCTGGTTGCCCTCCTCTGGACAGCCTCCACCCTGTCTATGTCTTTGCGGAGATGGGGTCTCCAGAACTGCACACAGTACTCCAGATGTGGTCTCACCAACTGTCTGTACAGAGGGATAACAACTTCCTGTTTTCTACTGTTGATGCCTCTCCCTATGCATCCCAGTATCCCCTCAGCCCTCCTTACTGCCTTCTCACGTTGCTTGCCCACCTTAAGGTCATCTGATATAACTACCCCAGGTCCCTTTCCATTTTTTGTTGTTGTCAGTATCTCACCCCCCATTGTGTACTCTTCCCCTGGGTTTTTGTTTCCTAGCTTCATTATGTTGCACTTCTTTGCATTAAATCTAAGCTGCCATACATTTGACCATTCCTCCAACCTTGCCAAGTCCTTTCTCATCCTTTCCTCTCCACCTTGTGTATCAACCCTGTTGTAGATCTTTGTGTCATCTGCAAAGAGACATACTTTCCTTCCAGTCCCTCTGCAATGTCACTTATAAAGACATTAAAAAGTACTGGCCCCAGTACTGAACCCTGCGGTACCCCACTAGTAACCCCCTTTCTTCACTGTGGACTCCGTTTACTATTATCCTCTGTGTCCTGTTGTCCAGCCAATATTTTACCCAGGCTACCACCCTGGGACCCACTCCCAGGCTGGCTAATTTGTTTATTAATCTTTTGTGCGGGACTGTGTCAAATGCCTTGCTAAAGTCTAGGTAGGCCATGTCTGCAGCCCCTCCCTGGTCTACTACTTTGGTCACCCAGTCAAATAAATCAATTAGATTCATCAGACATGATCTTCCTGCTGTGAATCCATGCTGCCTTGGGCCCTGTGCCCCACTGGCCTCTAGGTACTCAACAATTCTTTCCTTCAGACGTGATTCCATCATTTTCCCTACCACTGAGGTCAAACTGACAGGTCTGTAGTTTCCTGCCTCTGTCTTGCTCCCACTTTTGTGAAGGATAATCACATCCACCCTCCTCCAGTCCTCAGGTACCACACCATCCTCCCATGATTTGTTAAAAAGGGTAATCAGTGGTGTTACTAGTAGTCCCCTTAGTTCTTTTAGAATTTTGGGATGAATCCCATCAGACCCCATAGGTTTATACACCTTCAGTTTTAGGAGTTCTTTCAGAACCCTTTCTTCTGTGAAAGGACTGATATCAACCTCCCTATACAGAGTGTTTCTATTGACTGGATTAGGTAACTCCCCCTCCTCTTCCTTTGTGAATACTGAGCAGAAGTATTTATTCAGTATCCCTGCTTTTTCACTGTCCCTCTCTGCCCAACCACCCTCCCTCCTCTTTATTCAGCCTCAGTATCCCTGCCTTAGTCTTTCTTTGCTCCCTAATGTACCTATAAAAGGTTTTATCCACCTTCTTAACTGAGTTGGCTATCCTTTCCTCAGTTTGGGCCTTTGCTATTCTGACTGTCTTCCCTGCTTCCTTCTGCTTTAACTGGTACAGTTCTCTGTCCTGCTCCTTCTGTGTTTCCTTATACTTCCTGAATACTATCTTTTTCTCCCTAACCTTCCCTGCCACTTCTTTTGAGAAGCATAGTGTTTTTTTCTTTCATTTTGATTTGTTTATTTGCTTCATACAAAGGCTTGTTGCCTCTGTGATAGCAATTTTGATGTTTCCCCACTGTTGCTCCACCCCACCTTCTTGCCTGTTTGCTAGTGCTTTTCTGAGGCATTCTCCCATTTTGACAAAATCAGCCCTCCAGAAGTCCAGTGCCTTCACTTTTGTATGACTTGACTCTACAGCTAAGTTTATCGTGAACCACACTGTTTGGTAGTCACTTGTTCCCAGATGGCTACCCACTTCTGGACCTAAGATCCTTTCTCTGTCCCCATTAGAGAGTACCAGGTCTAAGATTGCGCCCTCCTGAGTGTGTTCCAAAACTAGCTGTCTGAGGCATGCCCCCTGTAGGGCATCAAAAATGGCCCTGATCTTGGATGAGGCTGCAGCAATGGTGCTCCAGTTAACATCTAGCATATTCAGGTCCCCATCAGCAATATCTCCACTTTCTCTGCCATCCTAATGATGCCTTCTATAATTTCCTTGCCCATTTCCTCCCCCTGAGATGGGGGTCTGTATGTAACCCCTGTGCGGATTGTGGTGCCATTTCCAGTCTCCATGGTGACCAACAGTGTCTCCTCTCCTCCCTGTATACCCTTTAGTTCCATTGCTTTTATCCCTTCCCTTACATAGAGAGCTACTCCTCCTCCTCTTCTCCCCTACCTGTCCCTCCTGTAGATTGTGTACCCTGGTATGTTGACATCCCAGTCATGGTTCTCCGTGTACCATGTTTCAGTGACTGCCATAATATCCAGGCATCTCTCTTCCATTAATGCCACCAGTTCAGGGAGCATGTTACCTAGACTACGGGCATTGGTACTCATTACCTCCCATTTTTTTTTTTTGCAACAAACTTTTTCTGGTGAGCTCTTGTTTTGAATGGGAGGCTTGGAAAAACATGTATGGTTTGCCTCTGAAAGTGCAGGTGCTCCAACAAGTGAGCTGCTTTTAAAAGCATGTCCCGGGTTGAAACGCTGTCAGTGACCAACAAGAGTGGCCAAGGCTTATCAGTCTGAGCTGCTGCTGATCAGGAAGATATCCAGTAAGTCCTATAGAAGCCCTCTGCCACTTTAGCTTCCAGATGAAGGGCATCTGACAACCAGTTCTTTAAAACCTGTAGCTGGTCCGATTCACCAAGGTCTTCAGGCAGGCCCACAAACATTATAGTTGAAGCCCTCTGCATGTTCTCCAGTGCTTCCAGCCTGTAGTGCAGTTGATTGTTCTCTTGGATGAGCTTCATCACGGTGAAGAGCACTCTGTTAGCTTGTTATTCCACAGCCACCGCAGTTTTCGTTGCTAATTATATTTTTACATCTTGTTCCCCCATCCTTTGAAGTACAGTCTCTATTTTTGTGTCAATGACTTGCATTGAAAGTTGAAGGGCCTTCCATGGCGGGTCTTGGATGGTGTGGTCCAATGCTGAGACTGAGGCCTGTTGCTCTGGTAGAGGCTATTGTTTCGAGCCTCCAGGTCCACTTTTATTTGTTCTCCCCATGAGAGTATCTGGTACCAAACCACTTTAATCTCCACTGAATGCCGCAGTAATTGTCTGGCTACCTTTAACTCCACCAGCATTTTTTTAAGAAAACATAACTAATAACTGCAGAGCTGGTCTAAGACTCATCTGTTCAGTAAGGTGCTCAACAGCGCCCTCTCATATTTTTTTTTATAACATTTCATTAACTTGAACTTTATGTCTTAAACAACATTTGCATATTTCAACTTAAACTTTTTCAATACTTTAATTTGTTGCTTTTTTCAGTTGTTGAGGTGGATTTAGGTTTTAGGGCTTGTACTGTAGATATTAAAAAAACACATAGTGTTCCCTTGTATCATGAACTGTGTGTTACTGTTTTTTTCATTAAAATTCAGCGTTACATATTGGAGACCATTTTCTGCAGTACAGAATTCAAAGCTGTCTGGTCTTAATAGTCTTTTCCCCTCAAAAGCCACATCTGGCAAAGTGGAATTGGAGCTCCAGTCAGATGTGGTGTAATAGTCCTTGTGGGATATCAGTGCTTAAGGCTTCCAAGTGCAGGAGGAAGTGAAGATCTGAGATGGTGAGGGGTGCATGATGTTTGGCCTTGTCCTTGCCTTCTCTTTTCAGATTCTTAATCTTGGCCACAAAAATGTTATCTGAACTGTGGAATTCGGGGTTTGATAGGATATTTATACTGCAGCTTAGAGAAGGCTCATTGAGGTGTCTGATAATGCCTACTCTTAAACCGATGAAACTGCTAATTCCGTATTATGTGCCCGCCGCTGATTGCACAGAAGCATAGAACTTGCGCAGAGTGTTATTTAGATCTGCTGGAGTTACTGTTATAAGGTCTATGTCTGTGTTAGATTCACTGATCCAGTCAGAAAATACCTTTACTGCCCGGTGCGTTTGCCTTTTTGTTGATGGCTCATTCCGGTCACATTCCATAGCATCTAAGTCACTTTCTTCGAGGTCAATGTGTCTTCTTTTCTGTTTCTTTTTGTTAGGTTCAGTGACAATCAACTCATTTTCCTTCTCTTCACGAAACATCTTTGTGAAGGAGGACATTGTGAACAGTTGAAAATTGACTGGCGGTAAGTCAGACATTAACACTTTTGGACAGTTCTGTCAGGTGGTCTGTCAGATGATCTGAGAGAAGCTTAGTGACAGTGGTGCTGTTTATGTTTTGACAGAAAAGGTCAGAACCAAAAGGCTGGCCTTCAGGAAATATCAGGGAACACAGCAGGATGAAGATAGGGAAGCATACCAAACTTCCCTAAGGGAAGCAGGAAAGGCAGTAAGGCAGGCAAAGGTCCAAACTGAGGAAACACTAGCACAAACAGTTAAAGAAGGTGACAAGACTTTCTATAGATACATTAGTGAAAGGAGAATGTCCAGAGGGGGTATTGCTAAGATCAAAGGGGATAAGGGGGCATGTGAGGATGAGGACTATGTAAAAGCATTTATCCTAAATAGATACTTCTGCTCAGTATTTACTGAAGAAAAGGTAGGGCAGGGCCCACAGCTCAGCACCATGGACTCAAGGGAAAGAGAGGTGTGCACTAGTCTCTTCACAAAAGAAAGGGTCCTACAAGAGCTTGATAAGCTCAGGGTGGACAAGGCAATGGGACCTGATGGCATACATCCCAGGGTACTAAAGGAGCTAAGGGTGGAACAAGCAGAGCCATTATCAGAACTGTTTATTGAGTATCTGAGCATAGGAGAGGTCCCAGAAGACCGGAGAAGGGCTCATGTGATCCCGCTCCATAAGAGTGGAAGCAGGGAGGAGGCAGGGAACTACAGACTAGTCAGTCTTACCTCAGTAGTGGGCAAGATTATGGAGGCAGTCCTTAAGGAAAGGATAGTGCAACACATGGAATCCATAGGAGCACAAGATCCAAGACAGCATGGGTTTACAAAGCTAAGGTCCTGTCAAACTAATCTCATAGATTTCTTTGACTGTGTAACCAGAGTGGTGGACCAAGGGGGAGCAGTTGATGTCGCCTACCTTGACTTCAGCAAAGCAAAAGACACTGAAGCTTGCAGCCCTCCCTGACCCATTGACCTTTAAGGCATTGATTACAAAATACCTTAAAGAAAGCTGCATCTGTTACAGATGACCTGTGTGACTCAATTTGCCAGCTGTATCCTTTGACTCTCCTTAAACTCACAGCTCCCTCCCAGTGAACCCTAAATCTTCTCACACCTTCTTCCCCTTACCATATCATATCATACCTCCTGTTTCTAAATATCCTCACTTGCCCCTGCCCCCCCCACTCTCATGCCCTGGCTATTTTTCACCTACTACTCGCATTAGCTGTCCATTGTATCACGACCCCCACCTTGTCCCCTCCTCTCACCCTTATCCAACACATCTCAAGCCTCATCTGCGAACAACCTCCAACTTACTCTCAAGCCTCATCCGTGTAAAACCTCCAACTTTCAATGACAGCACTAGCCCTAGTACCTCTGGGCCTATTTCTGCTCACACAATAGGTCACACATATGTTAGCTCTATTAGCTCAAGGCCTGTGTTAGCTTTGCCTATGTTCATTGTATAATGTTGTTTTTGCTATTATTTATTTTTTGTTTTTTTTTTGCTTGCATTTCTGTACCAATATGTGATTCGTTTGTTTATCTCCATGACCACTCTGAAAATGAGCTTGCTCAACGGTGATATGCCTGGTTAAATAAAGTTATTGATTGATTGATTGAAAGCTTTCAATACTGTTCCACATAGAAGATTGATTAATAAGCTGGGTAGACGCAGGGTGGGTCAGATGTTGGTCAACTGGGTGATGGGCAGAAGGCAGAGAGTGGTGATAAATGGTATACAGTCGTGGTCAAAAATATTGGCACCCTTGCACTTTTTCAAATAACTCACAATTTCCTCTAAACATAAGTTGAAATTAACAACAGTACAGTATTTGGTCTCCACAATTCTTTATTTCTCTGTTAATATTACAGAACCTTTGTTTTTGTTCAGAATTTAATATATCCTTTTAAATCAGAAAATGAAAAGAAATGGCATTGACAAAATTATTGACACCCTAGACTTAATATTTGGTAGCACAGCCTTTGGTCAAAATAACTGCAATCAACCGCTTTCTATAGCCATGCATGAGCTTCCTGCACCTCTCTACTGGCAGTTTGGTCCACTCTTCTTGTGCAAACTGCTCCAGTTCTCCCAGATTTGAAGGGTGCCTTCTCTCAACTGCTGTTTTCAGATCTCTCCACAGGTTTTCAATGGGATTTAGATGTGGACTCATTGCTGGCCACTTCAGAACAGTCCAGCGTCTTGTCTTGAACCATTCCTGTGTGCTTTTTGAAGTGTGTTTGGGGTCATTGTCCTGTTGGAAGACCCATGACCTTCGACGGAGACCCAGCTTCTGACACTGGGTTCAACATTACGCTCCAAATGGCCTGGTAATCTTCAGATTTCATGATGCCATGCACACGCTCAAGGCACCCAGTGCTAGAGGCAGCACAGCAACCCTAAAACATCACTGAACCTCCTCCATGTTTGACTGGTAGGGAAGGTGTTCTTTTCTTTGAAGGCTTCATTTGTTTTTCTGTAAACATAGAGATCTGTGCTTTACCAAAAGCTCTAATTTGGTCTCATCTCTCACAGGACATTCTCCCAGAAGGATTTTGGCTTGTTCAGGTGTGTTTTGGCAAACCCCAGTCGGGCTTTCTTATGTCTCTCTCTCAGCAGTGGGGTCCTCCTGGGCCTCCTACCATATAACCCCCTTTCATTGAGTTGGAAACGGGTGATGTGAGTTGAAACTGTCGTACCTTGTGTCTGAAGGTCAGCTTGAATCTGTTTGGCAGTTGATCGAGGTGCTTTCTCCACCATTCGAACAATCCTGTGCTGCAATCTTCGATCAAGTTTTCTCTTGCGGCCACGTCCAGGGAGGTTGGCTACAGCGCCACGGGCCTTAAACATCCTGATAACATTATGTATGGTGGAAACAGGAACATCAAGGTCTCTGGAGATTGATCTGTAGCCTTGAGATTGTCCATGCTTTGCTATAATCTTCTGTCTGACCTCCTCAGACAATTCTCTAGCTGTCTTTCTTTTCTCCATGCTCATTGCGGTACACACAGTGACACACAACAGGAGAATGAATCTTTTCTATTCAAAATGGTTGAATGAGTGATTTTTATATTGCAGGCACCTGCAACTCACCACAGGTGAGTTCAATTCCAAAGTGAAGGAGAATCACCTGCTTGAAATCTAATTATTTCTAACTACTTCTAAAAGGTGCCAATAATTTTGTCCAGGCCATTTAAGGATTTCTGTGTGGAATAAGCTAAGACTTAGTAAATTTTTCTGCTTTTTGTGTTTTATTCCACTGCAAACCTAAGAAATACATATGTGGATACCAAAATATTTTTTAATTTCAACAATTTTCTGGAGGAATGGTGCATTATTAGAAAAAACTGCAAGGGCGCCAATATTTTTGGCCACGACTGTAGAGTCAGAAGAGATGCAAGTCACAAGTGGGGTACCTCAGGGATCAGTCCTGGGGCCAGTCCTCTTCAATATCTTCATCAGTGACATTGCAGATGGACTGGAGGGTAAGGTTTGTCTGTTTGCAGATGACACCAAGATCTGCAACAGAGTAGATGATCCAGATGGGGTGGGCAGAATAACAGATCTGGATAAACTAGCAAAATGGTCAGAAGAGTGGCAACTGGGGTTTAACACAAAGAAGTGCAAGATCATGCACATAGGGAAGAGAAACCCTGAAGACACCTATAGGCTGGGAGGGGAATTGCTGTCTATCACAATGGAAGAAAGAAACTTGGGATCATCTTCACAGATGACCTGAAATCAGCCAAGCTGACCACTAAAGCAGTAGGTAAGACTAGGGGGGATGTTGTGGTGTATTAGTAGGGGTATCACAAGTCATAAGAGGGAGATAATAATCCCTTTTTACAAGACACTGGTTAGGCCCCATCTGGACTACTGTGTGCAGTACGGGAGGCCACACCTTCACAAGGACATTAACCAAATTGAGGCAGTCCAGAGAAGGGCAACAAAAATGTCGCAGGGACTGCATCAGAAAACATATGAGGACAGGTTAACGGAGCTCAATATGTATACCCTAGAGCAAAGGAGGAAGAGAGGTGATATGATCGAAACATTCTAACACCTTAAGGGCATTAACAAGGTGAAAGAGTCTAACATGTTTCAATATAAGGAAAATAGTAGGACAAGAGGACACAGCATGAGATTAGAGGGAGGCTGATTAACGGGTAATGTGAGGAAGTTCTTTTTCACAGAAAGTGTGTTGGATGCATGGAACGGCCTACCTTAGGAAATGGTGGATATGAATACAGTACAGGGCTTCAAACATGCATGGGATAGGCAGAAGGGAGCATTACAGATGAGTATAAATAGATAGGCCATTGATAGAGGAAAGGCTGATGGCACATCCATAAGGTAGAAAAAGAAACAGGCAGACTGGATGGGCCTTACGGTCCTTATCTGCTGTCAACTTCTATGTTTCTATGACTGATTCTGACATAGTGATACAGTACATCACTGTGTTGTGGCTTTGGGTAAGGTTTGTGCATGGTTGGTACCACATCAGTGATGTTATGCCAGGATAACATCACAGGTATTCTGTCTCATTGGCCAATCAGAGAACAAAATATTTTCTTGTCATTGTATAATCCCTAACTGCTCTCCTTGCCATGCCTTATCCCTTACATAAACAGTTAGCTGGACAGATTAATACAGTGTCTGAGGAAAAATTAACGCCATGAAGGTAGAATATGCCTATCTATTGAAAATCTCCAGGAAATTTGCATGACAAAGGATCATATGGCAAAACTTTTGATAAGTGTCTGCCTCTTTGAAATCCTTAAAATAAAGTAATTTAGAAAATGGGCTTGAAAAATAAAGCATACTGACTGTCTAAAAGCCCTACTGATGCATGCATTTATTTTTCAATGGAGCCCAGAAAAAAAAGTACCAATTCGGGTTGCCACATAACTTGGTGTATCATTGGGCATCCTGAATTTTCAAACAGAGCAGCTGGCATGTTTTTCTCTTGCTAACAGGTGACTGAGCGACACTGCCCCCCCACCTGAGAGGTCACCTCCCCAACACACCATGTAGCCAAACCACTACACCATTTTTTTTTATTCTTATTAAAAAAAGAAAGGAAGAAACTTCCTTTCCTGCGACCCCTGATACTGTCTCCTACAACTTGGCTCCACTGCACAGCAGTCTGAAGTCTTCAGTCTCACTGCAAAGCCTAAGACTCTGAGTGTGGCTCTTTTCCTGCGCACCACACACAAAAAATAAAAGCTTTTTTGTTACGTACATTGATTTTCTGTGTTGCTGGCTTGCTTGACCTCCCTCCATCTGTAACAGCCAACATTCCACCCTGGGTCCCACTGATGGTACATATAACATCCACATTGCACTTCATAAAAAATAAACCAAAAGTAAAAGAAATAAAAAAAATATATAAAAAATAAAAGAAACACATCCAAGTTTTTCTTTGCTGTCAAGGAGACAGAGAGAATAAGGGAGTGTTTCTCCCACCCGTGCTCATATTTTGGGTTGGGGGTGGGGAGATAACCATGACAATGGTTCAAAGCTTACAACTACAGAGGCTCCACTGGTACAAGAAAAAAAAAAACAGCACTCAAATGCAGTCAGAAGAACTATTTTATCATAAAGTAGACAACTAAGACTTCAAACATTTAATAATGAAATTTTTTTTTTACACATATAAAACAACTACCCCATTTTCTAATTGCAATTGGGCAATACTGGACCATCCAGGGGTATAAGGCCCTACACCTGTGGAGTTGGGTCTCATTATGCCCCTGAGCAATCTGGTATTGCCCAATACTGCCTACCCTGTTGGATATTATTGCTTACTTAAGACAACCTTGAGATTTTTAAGATTTAGGATTTCACTATTACATTTCTGTAAAATAGTCTTGGATCTATACATCTAGTATATTCAATACCCAACTGGCTTTGATTGAGGACCTCTCAGGATAAACTTATTTCTTCCTTTGGAAGTCGCGGTACTGAATGTTACCTATTTTATCAATAAGTACTGCATTTGTATTTAAATGCTCATTACTGAAAAGTGATGATAATATGGTAGCCATACAGTGTATTTCACTGTGTCTTGATGGGAACAACCAGACTCAGTAATGAGGCTGAACACATCAAACTAATGCAGTGAAGCACTAGCACAATTTAATTTGAGGATCTCTGCAAAAGATTTGATTGGGTAAGAATCTAGGGACACCACTCACTGTCATTTTGAGGTTTGACACAATATTATCAGAAGCCCAGCCACAGGAAGTCATTCACTAACCAACTGCCAATGAACTGTAATGTAAGATGGTATATCCAGACGGCATATAGAATGAAGACTTAGTCTCAAATCTCAAACTGCAGTCACTTCAGGTTTCTCTGCCAGTAACATCATTGGAAATTGATGCAACAGAAAGAGACCAACACAAGAAAACATCTGTCTGCATTGGCTCCCAGTATGTGTAAATAAAATCACAACAAAAGAATGGAGTTTGCATAGAATCATAGGTTGAAATTGTTTTAAAGAATGGGTGCACTGTACTCCCCTAATTCCTTTATTGATTCTGTAGCAGGTACAATATGGTTCATGGTTTGTGATTCAGCTAAAATCTATATTTAAAAATATTCCTTGGGTGAAGAGATCATTGCTTTAAATAAAGATTATAAAATCTCAACTTGTAAACAAAGTTAAACAGAAAAACTCCCTTATCGGTTACACAATTTTATTAAATAAATATTTAAGTGTTCAGAAGGAAACTATACTACCATGAAATTGCTTTAACTCTCCTCTCCTTTACAATGCACCAGTTACTGTATGTCCTTGATACATTGCTACACCCCAGTTCCCTGGCCCAGATCATTGAACTGATAACCTTCTCAAGGTGAAAAACTCTTGACTGGGGAGGGTGGGTATGCTATTACTTTTCTAGGGTTAAGACCATTGCACTAGGAGAAGCTTGAAACCCAAACTTTGACACACCTTTTTCAACATTCCTTTTATTTATATGCTGGGCTGTCTAAGCCATCTTCCTACCATCACTAGTCCTAATAACTATATTGGATAACCCACCCTGTCACCAATGGGCATCCCCTGACCTTCCATTGCTCAAATCCTACCCAACAGAGGGGCTCAACCAGACCCAAGTATAAGATATGGGTCTGGTGAAAAAAGGCAGCATCCTCTTTAAGATAGCAGTGTGGCCTTCGGAGATGTGGGAGACAAGGCTATATTATATAGTTGGGCCACTCTCACTTTACCTACATATTCCACCTGTAATATGTTCAGTCCACTGGTCACCAACCTGTTTTACTGTTCCAGGCTTTATGCACTATGCAGAAACATCAACATGACAAGCAGTTTTCAGCAGCTGCACTGTTGGGATGACCCTTCTGCAACACTGGAAGCACAGAAATAGGTTTTCAGAGCATCTCATTCAATTAAAAAAAAATAATAAACAGCAAGGTGCTGTTTATTTATTTATTTTTTTATAAACCACATATCCAGGTGTATTGTGGGTCACAAAGCACTTGTGCTGAGTGATTTCAATGATATGGAAGTACAGTTTATGAAAAAAACACAAATACCACAAAGTGTCTTATTGCACTTATAAGATGGGTTAATTGTTTACAACATAAGGTATAAGATGAAAGCCAAATATTATATTTAATTAATTGAAAAAAAAATGAATTTGGGAAAACAAATCGTCTTTTTTCTAGCAGTGGTGGGCAAAACCAAAAAAAAACACAGTAAACAATGTAAAGTGCAGGAAAGAGGGGTGACATGTGAAAGAAGGAATAAGGGCCATAGAGCTGCAGGTGCACCAAGGTGAGGAGAACTGAAGCTGCTGTGGAAAATTCTGGAGACAGGCTTATGGGAATGCTACCCACAAGAGGGTAGTGTACAGACCTCCAGCACAAAGGCTGGACACAAACAAGGCACTGAGGATAGCAAGTAAGGGGGACTGCTGATAGTTGGAGATTTCAGTCTGCCTGATGTTGAATGGAACACTCCAGATGCAGCTTTAGCAAGGTGAAAGGCCATCCTTGACTCCTTATAAGGACTTTTTTGGCTGCTAATTAAAAAAAAACCTAGGGGTGGGGCAGTATTGGACCTGGTGCTAATGAACAGGGGCAACATTACAGATACCATAGTGAGCAGTCCTCTTGGTACTAGTTCTCACCGTATAGTGTGGTTCAACATAAAGAATGGAGCAGAGACAAGCAACACAGTGATAAAGGTCTTGAACTTCAGGAGGACAGATTTCATAGAAATGGGAAACTGTCTCAGAAAGTGCTTCAAAGGAGGGGGAGAGGATTACCTGGGAGACGTAGAGACACAATGGGGAAGAAAAAGAGAGGACATAATTAGAGCAACATACATCTGTGTGAAAGAGGTAACCAAATGCAGAAGAAAAGGAGACTGCTGTGGTTCTCCAAAGAAGTAGCAAAAAGAGAGTAATTCAGGAGGCACAAAGAAACACAGGAGAAGGACATGGAGATATTCTAAGCAAAGCAGAAGGAAGCAGGTAAGGTTAGGAGAGCAAAGGTGCAGTCAGAAGAAAGGGTTGCTAGTGGGGTAGCTAAGGAGTATAATAATTTTCAGATGTGTAAGTGAGAAGAAAAGGTAAGGGAGGATAGTGAGGATTAAATGGGAAAAAGGGGAAGACAGTGTAAATAGGGACCAAGAAAAAGCAGACAGGTACTTCTGCTCAGTCTTTGCAGTAGAGGGAGGAGGGGTACTGAGCACCAGAGAGAAACGCAAGGATAGGTGGGTGAGGTGGACACAAGTCTATTTTCAGAGGAAAGAATCCCAAAAGATTTCACAGCCATGAAGTTGGATATGGTGATCAAACTAGATGGGGTACACCCCAGGGTATTGAAAGAGCTCAGGGAAGTGCTAACTTCCCCACTGACAGCTTTGCTCAATAGCTCAGTGAAACAGGTGTGGTTCCAAAGACTAGAGAAGGGCTGAAGTGGTCCCTCTACATAAGAGTGACATTATGGAGGAGGCTAGCAATTATAGACCAGTCAGCCTAACTTCACTAGTGGAGAAATAATAGAAACCCTATTGAAGGAAGGCTGAGTATCTAGAAATCCAAACAACTGCATCACATATTCATAGGAGGAAGGTCATGCCATATGAATCTGATAGATTTCTTTGATTGGGTGACTGGGGAAATAGATCAAGGGAGAGCACTGGCCACATCTTGTCTGGTATTTAGTATAGCCTTCAACACTGTGCTGCACAGGAGGCTGATTAGGAAGTTGATCCGCTTAGGAATAAGGTCCAAATTGGTAAATTGGGTGTGAAACCTGTTAGCAGAGAGGAGACAGAATGTGGTTAACAGCACTCACTCAAATGATATAAGAATGACCAGTAGTGTACCATAGGGTTTGGTACTGGGACCAGTCCTTTTCAATGTCTTCATAGTGGACATTACAAAAGAACTGAAGGGAAAGATATTCCTTTTAGCTGATGACACCAAAATCTGCAATAGGGTAGACACTAAGAAGGGGGTGGAGAAAATGCGTATAAATCTAGGGAAACTTGAGAAGTGTCAAAGACATGGCAGTAGGGGTTCAATGCCAAAAAGTGCAAAATCATGCACCTAGGGCATTGGTGCTGAGTATAGGATGGGGAAGGGGAGTACAGACAGTCACTAGACAGGAAAGGGACCATGTGGTTATTATATCAGAGGACCCTAAGGTGGTATCACAGTTTGACAAGGCCATGGGTAGGCCTAGTTAGATGCTAGAGTACAAAGGAAGGGGTATCTCTACTAGACCGCGTGGTGGTTCTGCCACAAAATTGCTCCCTAGTAAGCCCCCGCCTAGAGTACTGTGTCCAGCTTTGGAGAAGGCATCTCAGAAAGGACATAGACAGTGTGGAGGTGGTCCAGAGGATTGGAACTAAAATCAGTCAGTGGAGTGGAACCCAAATCAATCAATCAGTCAATCAAACAATCAATTAACTTTTATTTCATATAGCACCTCATCCCTAGAGCTTGAAGCACTTTAAATTAAAACCAAACAATTCATTATTTAAATCATACATAAAAGTCATAAATCAGAGCACAGCAGCAATCCTGCCCTATTTGTATAAAACATAATTTTTTTTTTTTACAAAGAACCATCAAATACCAGGTAAAAGATGTAAGTCTTTAGAGCTCTTTTAAAAGCAGCAATGGTAGGAACCTGTTGCCACTGCTTTGGGCAAGCAGTTCTACATACGTGGGACTGACACACAAAATGCACTGTCTCCAGGAGATTTCAAGTGCGTCCATGAAACAACCAACAGATTCTCCTCTGCTGATTGGAGTAAAAGAGTCAGAGTGTACTGGAGCAGGGGGTCTTTCATGTAGTTGGGACCCAACCCATGCAGGGCTGTGACAGGGTTGGGTAATATCCTTTGCCATTTGTTATGCAGAGTCAAAAACAAGGAACTATTTGTATTCTCCTATTCTGTCACTTGTCTCTTGCCTGTGTGATTGCGTAATCACATTTTTTTTGCAACACTTAGATTTGGCCACTCTGATGGTCTCACAATTCCCCCCATTTTATCTCCTTTCCTTCACTTTCTGTTCTCTCCTTTCTTTCTCCCCATGCTTCTTTGCAGTTAAAAATATATTTGAATCTTTATGTAAAACTTGGATTTCTTGGTTTGATTGCAGAAAGCTATTTAGTTTTCTTGAAATAATATCAGTCTGTAATACAAGGTGCTGACCTTGAGATGTATTTTGACCTCCCCAAGCTTGTTTACAGAGTTGCCAACAGGAATCAGGCTCTGGGACAAAATGTACAATACTATTATAATGCACCTGTTGGATTGAGATGTGCTTTATAGACGAGCTTCAGGAAGTAAAATGACAAAGTTTGATACATTCTGTGAAAGACAGGAGATGAAACTTACAAGAACAGGATGTGGAACTTTAAGCTGCCAGGAAAAGACATCCCATAAGAAGAGAGCAATGGTTCCTTTAGAGAATGAGAGAGATTGAGATTTAAATTGAAGGATACTCTCAGATGTAGGACTTTCTTTGTTTGCACTGGCTGTATGAAGAGCTATCCTGTACAATTTAATTTTTTCTATTTTTTATTTTTGTTATTGATAATACTAAAATTCTAATTGCATGTTTTATAACTTCTCCAGGTCTGCCTATGCTTCCTGATCTATGCCTATGTACAAAAGCATTGATAACCATCAAGCAAATCTTGAAGATAATTTCCCACCTAATCAGTTGCCAGTGCAGTTTATGCAGCATCAGTGTGATATGATCAAAAATGCTTGTAGCAGATATTAGCTGGGCTGCTGCATTCTGCATCATCCGGAGGCAATGTATCAAATCTTCAGAAAGCCCAAGATAAAGATCATTACAGTAGTAAGATGGGATAAAAAAAGCATGGACAACAGTCACCAGTCATCATATCATAGAAAGGGCTTTACCTGGGTGATATTCCATTAACGGAAAAAAAACAACCATAATGCATAATGTTTGACACATTGGGCCAGATAAGATGCAAGTGGCATCTTGTGCCAAACCTTGTGGCAATCCTGATTTTCAAATGCAGGCTGTGTTGAGATTGGGATGCCTTGTGCCAAACCCACCCTGTGCCACCCTTGCAGCAAAAGTACTCATGCACCAGGTTGCAAGGGGACATGCACCATAGTGGGGCTATACCATCCCCTTGTTTGGGATTATGCAACCCCTGCCATAGACACAACAAGAGGTTCCAGTTAGACCAGTCAGGAGGTAGACTAAGCAATCTAAGCTACTGCAGGATGACACTGGCAGTGGAGGGAGGGGCTGCCAGGAGGGGGTGGGGTAGACAGAGTATGGGGTGCCCTAGGAGGCATTAGGGAGATGGAGGAAGTGCACCATGGTGATATTGTATCCAGTCAGGGTGCATTGTGCTATGCCGGGCAGTTGACTGACTGCCTGGCATAGCACAATGCACCCTAGCTGGGAGCCAAATCACCACCCTGAACTTTCTCTGTCTCCCTCACACCCCTGGGGTATCACTCCATGCTCTGTCTTCCTCCAGACCACTCCTTGCATGCATAGACACACACCCCTAACCATCCTGGCCCCTCTAGTGTTGCACTGGGTGGGGGGGTGGATCCATGCAGCACATATCACAGGTACACCATATGTTTGGCACTAGCATGTGGCTGTGGCTGTCACAAACCCACTCATCAGGTCATCCCTCTACTCCCAAAGTGCCAACCTCTGAGCGCAGTCTTGTGAACAGTGTAACAGACAAGGTAACCCTCTTGTCTGTTTTTGTGAGTTCGGATCAACCTTTGGTCTCAAGTTCTGGAGGGATTCAAACTGTTAACCTCTTGCTAGCATACCCAATGCACAGGCTCAGATATATCTGTCTTCAGGGGGCCAGATATCTTTGCCTACAGGCACCTAACCAGGTGTACAGAAATGAACCCTTTAAAACTTTAATAAAGACCTCAGATTTAAAACGCTTCTCTTTCCAGTTTGGTACCACCATTCAAGCTTATGTTTAGTATCTGCAATAACCATTCACTTTTCTTACAAAATAAAAAGAAGTGAAAGACAGACCAAGTAAGTTCTAAAAATAATTCTACTAAAATAGTTAAAAATATGTGAAACACAAAATACAGAACTCTTGTATCAAAAGTCATACAAATCTTTTAAAAGAAACAAGGTTTAAACTGTGCAAATTCCTACTTCAGTATTTAGTCTCTAAATACTTGCTTAAGTGCTCACCGATCTTGCTTGGTCAGAGTCTAGGTAAAAATGTGTCTCTGTAAAACAGAATTATTCCTTAAACAACTGTATTGGCCAACCCATTTTTGGTGAGGTCAGCTATGTCTTTCCGGACCAGAATAAGGACCATGACTTCTTGATCCACCATGTACAAATGAGCTCTGGCTCTGTGGTCATACCACACTTTTTGTTTCTGTTGGGTAGCTGCCAGGTTGCTCTGAGCTGTCCCCATAAGCTCCTTTAGCCTTTCCCTAAACCTAAGGACATAATTCACAATGGGAGTTCCCTGGGTGGCGTGCTTGCCTTCCCAGTCCTCCCGGATCAAGTCTAGGGGCTCACGTACCCAGCGTCCATATAAGAGTTTGAAGGGGGAAAATCCTGCCGACTCCTGGGGCACCTCCCTGTATGCAAACAACAGGTGGGGAAGGTATTTTTCCCAGTCCCTCCCATGCTGTTCAGAAACGCCCGGAGCATTGACTTTAGGGTACCACTGAATCATTCCACAAGTCCATTGGCTTGTGGGTGATAAAGTGTTGTGCATCTCTGCACAACCCCACACTTCTCCCATAAACATTTCATCAGGTGCAACATGAAGGAACCCCCTCGATCAGTGATTACCTCCTGTGGAAACCCAACATGGGAGAAAATCCCAAGTAAGGTATCTGCCACTTTGTCTGTCTTCAGGGAGGACAGGGCGACTGTCTCTTGGTACTGGGTGGCATAATCCACCACAGTCAGGATGAATATCTTCCCTGAGGAGCTGGGGGTATTTAAAGGCCCCACAATATCCATTTCCACCCTCTGGAATGGCTCCTCCACTATCGGCAATAGAATCAGGGCTGCTTGGGTTTTCTTGCCCGCTTTCCCTATTTCTTGGCACCGGTGACAAGACCTACAATACTCCTTCACCTGCTGGGTGAAGTTAAGCCAGTAGAAATACTGGGCCAACTACTGCATCATGCGCGCAATTCCCAGCTGACCAGACAAGGGAATATCATGTGCAATCTTGAGTAACTGCTCACAATACCCTTGGGAAATGACAAGCTGCCTGCCTAGCATCACTCCCTCTGTCTGTACTGCCTGGCTATACATAAGACCATTTTCCCAATAAACCATATGTCTGCCTTCACCTCCCTGTGTTTCGTCAGAGTCTGCCCAAGCCCTCAGCTTCTCTAAACTAGGGTCACTCCTCTGAGCAGCTGCAAACCCCTCAGACATTCCCAAAGTATGGGACAGGTCCCCTTCCATCGCTAAACTAGGGTTCCTAGCACTAGCGTCAGGGCCCTCAGGATCACTGTCAATCCCAACCCTCTGACAAGAGGTCACCCCTCCCTCTTTGGAGTACCTCTCTGTAGCTGTGTGGTTACTTACTACCGGGGAAATGTCTACCCCCTTTTTATCAGTCTCCCCATCTGGAGACACAGGCTGGGGAACCAGCCTCTCAGCGGTTTTCACACTGGTTTATGTGGGATTCAGGGAACTACTATTTTCCCTTGCCGCTTGGCTATGGGTAACTGCACATACCATTCCTTGTTGGAGATTGTTACCCAGGATCACATCCACTGCTAATGTGTTGGCTACAGCCACCTGTTGCACAGTTCCCCCTGTTTCACCCCAGTCCAGGAGAACACTAGTGAGTGGCAATGTTTTCTCTTCACCAGTAAACTCTTGTACAGTTACGTATTTATTGGGTACAAGCTGACCAGGCTGTACCAGATCCCCCTTTACCAATGTCAGAGATGCCCCTGTGTCCCTTAACCCCTATGTCTGTACACCATTTACTATGACTGGGTGCATGTGTTCCCTCATGTTCACTGGCATGCTCTCGGGGACACACAAACAACCCACTTCTTTTCTAGCACCCTGTTGTGTATTTTGGTTTTCCTTTTTGAGACACTGTCTGGCAATATGCCCAGTTTCCTTACACAGCCAACGTGCATTTCTTACTTCAGATAAATCTTTTCGTTGAAACCTGGGGCTAACTGGTTTCAGTGGAGGCAGTGAGTGTTTTAGCTGCCCTGAAGGTGCGCTTTTCCCTTTCTGAACTGACACGCCCACCCCATTCACTCTCAGAGCAGGTCTGCTCTTGGCATAGTGGTCCGAGAGTTCAGCAGCCCCTTGCACTGTTTTTGGATCTCGGTCCTCTAGCCAGGTTTTTAGCTCTGGTGGGCATGCCCAATAAAACTGTTCTAATAAAATCACATTTTCAGTTTTATCAACAGAGGTTGCCTCAATCCCTTCCCACCAATGTTTTAAAGACTGACGTTGTTTCATGGCTAGCTCCCCATAGCTCATATCAGGGCTTCTCCTGAGCTTATGGAATTTAGCTCTGTATGATTCAGCAGTTAATTCAAACTTTTTTAACAGTGCAGCTTTTAACTTGCTGTAATTGTCACTGTCCTCATTGTTCATTTGACCCAATGCATCCCGAGCTTTCCCGGTAAGTAGTGGGGATTGCTGGAAGCTCCAGGATTCTCTAGGAATTTTAGCCTGAATACAAACTTTTTCAAAAGAATTTAAAAAGGCATCCATGTCCTCCTCTTCCTTAAACTCAGCTACTAATTTGGAGTTCAATTTGTAACCCAGTCCTGCAGTCCCAGTTAAACCCAAGCCACTTAACTGCTCTGGTGTCGCTGGTCAGAGTTGTAGCTTCTCCAGTTCATGTTGCCACTGGTGCTCCTCTCTCCTCTCCTCTGCCTCTCTGTGTTCTTGCTCTCTCTTCTCCTCTGCAGCTCACTGGCACTCATGCTCCTCATGGTCTGCCTCCCTCTGTTGTTGCTCTGCCTCTCGATCTGCCTCTCTCTGTTCTTGCTCTGCTTCCAGTTCCATCCTGCACAACTCAATTTGCAGTTTGAGTACCCCTGGATTCAGGATACTGGTGACCATCCCCTGCTGCTGTGGCCCTTCACTGACAGTGGCCCTGCTGTCCTTTTCAGTCATGGTCAGTGACTTGCTGTTCTGATTATCTGCTACCATCAGGACCTCTATGAGGTTCTGCTTTTAGTCTGTCACCTCCAACAGGACTCCCTTGTACCCGCACAACTGCTTCAAGTAATCTACAGTGTGCCCGCTGTAGTCAGAAGCCATCTTCTTCTTCCCTGACTATGGCTACTCTGACTTGCAAGTACTTTAGAAAAAAAAATAAAATGGGTAGGAACTCGACTGTATGCCAAGTGATATAAAGTTCTGTTTCCTTTTTAAAATAAAACTCTGCCTTTTTTCTTTCTTTGCAAGAGAGCTTTCAGTCTCAGCTGACACAGAACAATAAAAGCTTGTGATACCAAAATTATGCCATTGCTGCCAACCAATCTGTCACAAACCCACTCAGCAGGCCAGGCCCTCTACTCCCAAAGTGCCAACCTCTGAGCGCAGTCTTGTGAACAGTGTAACAGACAAGGTAACCTTCTTGTCTGTTTTTGTGAGTTCGGATCAACCTTTGGTCTCAAGTTCTGGAGGGATTTGAACTGTTAACCTCTTGCTAGCATACCCAATGCACAGGCTCAGATATATCCATCTTGGGGGGGGCAGATATCTTTGCCTACAGGCACTTAACCAGCTGTACAGAGGTGAACCCTTTAAAACTTTAATAAAGACCTCAGATTTAAAACGCTTCTCTTTCCAGTTTGGTACCACCATTCAAGATTATGTTTAGTATCTGCAATAACCATGTACTTTTCTTACAAAATAAAAAGAAGTGAAAGACAGACCAAGTAAGCTCTAAAAATAATTTTACTAAAATAGTTAAAAAATGTGTGAAACACAAAATACAGAACTCTTTTATCAAAAGACATACAAATCTTTTAAAAGAAACAAGGTTTAAACAGTGCAAATTCCTACTTCAGTACTTAGTCTCTAAATACTTGCTTAAGTGCTCACTGATCTTGCTTGGTCAGAGTCTAGGTAAAAATATGTCTCTGTAAAACAGAATTATTCCTTAAACAACTGCATTGGCCAACCCATTTTTGATGAGGTCAGCTAGCTCCTCCTCTGTCAGATTATATTTAAAAATATACCTAATAAAAAAAAGTAGTCTTTTCAAAGTACCAATTTTGCAATCCTTCAGCATGACTCATGTTTCAAATGACATCTCTTTTGAGCCATGCTGCATCCTCCTCACACAGGCTTCATATGAGCATTTATAACCTCACACCCCTGTGTAATAACCTGGGTTTTCTCTTCAACGTCATAGTCCTTTTTTTATGATTTCCCTCTTAACAAAGTTAACTTAAACAACTCTGTAATTAGCTCCTGGTCTGCCATGTAAAACATTGTATCTAAAAACAGAGTGTGTGTGGTACACATGCTGTCAGCATTTCTCTTAGCTTGCATCTGTCAGCTGAAAACTGGGGAGGTTGGGGTCACTCCTAGAGCATTAGATTTTTCAGCAAAGATAGTAATTAATACATTTTACATTAAAAAATATATTATACAGCACTCAGAACTGGCTGTCTACATCACAGTGGCTTCTCCTGGGTTTTTGGCACAGGGACGGAGACTCGGGTCGCAAAGCCCTGGCTTGTCCCCTAGGGTAGAGTCATAGGAGCAGGACCTCCTCCTGGCAGACTTTAGTTCCCAAACCTGGGATGTCAGCCCCACAGATGGATGCCTTGCTGCTGCATTGGCAGGCCAGCTCACCTTCCCAACTTTTAGCCTTCTCCACAGCTCAGAGGAAGTGCCCCCCAAAGATGGTAATGCAGGAGCAACCCTCTCCATTGCTGACTTCCAAGATCTTTATTCTATTATCAATAATTCCATTTTTTTCCAAATTAAGACTCATCCAGCTAGCAGCCATCCAATCATTTAAGTTGGACAAGCATCCTGAACAAACATTGGTTTAACAATGCAACAGGATTGCTCCAGGATAACACAAATCCCCTAGCTGTCAACAACTACTTACCAGCAGCAGTCAGATTGACAGCAAAGGGTTAGCTGACATTGCTTTTAATAATAATTAATAATAAAATGTTATTTTTTAAGTGCCTTTCAAAATATCAAGGCACTTTACAATTAAAACATCATTTCATAATCAACAAACACAATAATAAATAATACAACAAATCCTTACAACAATAAGTCATTGATAAGCCTGTCACCACAAAAAAGTTTGAAATGCCTGTTTAAATCCCTCCACAGTCACACGCTTCTGAAGCTGATGGGGTAGAGAATTCGAGAGGGTAGGGGCCACAAACATAAATGTACAGGCCTCAGAAGATTTCAAAGTCACACTCGAAACCTCCAGCAACCCCTTGTCAGCCAAACAGAGCTGTCACACAGGGCTGTAAGGGACCAGGAGCTCTTTCAAGTAGTCAGGAACAAGTCCATGTAGGGCTTTATAAGTCAGTAAATCAACTTTAAAGGTGGTCCACAACTGAATTGGCAGCCTGTGCATGTTGCGCAGCACTGGGGTAATATGCGAAGCCCGAGAAGACCCAGTCAAAAATCATGCCACAGCGTTCTGTACTAGCAGCAAGCAGCAGATATCATCCCCAAGAAGTACTAAGTATAGGGAGTTGCAATAGTCAAGGTGTGAGGTCACAAAGGCATGGACCAACACAGGCAGATCGCAGGATGGAACAAGGTGCTTGACCCTGGCAATGTTCCTAAGATGGTAAAAGGCAGACTTGATGACTGCCGACACCTGAGATCGAAGGGTCAGCCCATCATCAAGCACCACTCCCAGGTCATGCACCCATTCAGAAGTAAGAATCTGGGAGCCCCCCAGAAAAAGTCCAGAGGGCTGATCAGCCCTCATCCCCCCTATCCAGTGACCTGGATCCACAACCATCATGTCAGTCTTTCCTGTGTTCAACTTTAGCAAGCTCAAATTCATCCAGTCCTGGATTTCAGCGAGGCAGTTATTAAATACTAAGAGAGCACTAATACCATAGTCCCTGACAAAAAGTTTAACAGACAAGTTACCTACCAAGTTCTGGCAACTTTTCACTACCTTTAGAAATGTCCCGGCTGTGACCACCATACCAAGGGGCACAGTTTGTGTTGCTGGGCATCATCGGCTCTGAGATCCTCCACTGCTACTCAGGGAGTTGGTATACCACAGAAGACCGGCTTCATCACTTGTTGTGAAGGCAGGTTATAGAGCATTGTACTGGGGATGCAGCATAGTCACTGAAGCCTTTGATGGCCATCTTGGTAAAGAAGGTGCTCAGAGAGCAGGAAGGGGAAAAATAAAGCTGCAAAATTGGAAAAAGGTGGTCTGTTTACCCAACATCTGAATGTCAAGCAATAAATACTTTTTATGCAGTTTTCCAAGTAGCAAAAGACTCATGTCAGATGCCACAGTGTTGGATTGTGTGCTGTCAAGCTGCAGTACTGAGATTTTGTTCTTTATCAGGTCTAGCTAATGCAGTGCGAAGAAAATCTGTGGTGGGAGAGACAGAGCAAGCCCCCTTGCATTGCTCAGCTGGTTGCTGGGCAGCATTATGTTGATAAAACAAGCCAGCTGCTGTGTGATAGGAGTGGCCGACTCCTGACTACTACACACAGTTTCCGCCCACCAAGCACTGTGTAATGCCATGACCAGACTGCCTGATCATTGATCTGTCACTGGCAAGCCCACTGTAGCTTGAACTGCAATGGGTTCAGCAGTGGCACACCTCTGAAATGCTGTTAATCATAACAACATGTTTGTTGAGCATGCATGCATACGCAAACATAAAAAATACTGCTGGCCTGAAGAATATCTTGTAAATAAATTTCTGAACAAGTCACACAGAGTATAGTGAACTCACATGTTCATGAGTAGAGATGCTAACAGATGTTGCACCTTGGTCTATACCAACTCCACCAGAAGCAGGGGGTACAGTATTACATTTCTGAGTAATTTTTGAATAAATAAATGCATTTTTTGTTGTGTAGGTAACAGTGTTCTCTTTAACTATTTGGTAAGAGTTCTATTGAGTCATACTATGTTTATATGTCTACTTGTATGCATCTTACTGAATAAGAAAGTTATCTTAGTTGTTTGGGCTGACAGAACTGCTCAGTTTTGCTTCACAGTCCTCTCACCCAAACAACATGAGACAGCATTCTAGTGTAGTAGCAGAAGCATACAAACAGACATATAAACATCATGAGTTAGGAAAAAAATTACAAGGTAAAAAGTGATATCTTATACCCAGCTCACAAGATATCATATTATCTTATGAGCTGGGTATGTTGCAGATAACAACTTACCCTTCTAGGTACATCACAATGCATTCCAAACCAATGAAAAAGCAGTTTTCACAATAGTGTTAACATCGCAATAGTACTGTACAGCACTGCAGACAGGACTTCAACTCAAAGAGAAACAGTTAAATCTGCAAGCAGCTGGTTCAAAAGCCAGAACCAGTAAACTGATGCATAAGCTGAGTATGCAATGGTGTCACTCAAAATATGCATCACTTGAGAGGGATCATAACTTTTGCTGTATAACTCACTCATGGCTCTGCCATTTGTAAGTTATTGTCCTGCCCCCACAAGTAAAGATAAATTGCATATTTTAAGTCAGTCTATTGTATATCCCATATATACCCCTTTCTATTGGGAAAAATGTCCCATGACACGGGTACAGTAATTATAGTGTTAAAGTGGATTCACTAAATCTGAATAGTGTCAAATGCCTAAGAGAAGAAAAATACGATAGCACTAATGCTACTTAATGATTTGCAGTATGACTTTTTTCTTTGTTCAAAAAACACATTTTGGTTGGTATAAGAAGTGCATCAAACACAAAAAAGTGTGGACCACTGGTGGGTCCTTTTGGTCTTGATCTATGCAATGGTGTAGGTATTTTGAGCAAAAGGTTAAATATTTTCCAAGGTAGAGCAATTTTGACAGACATCCTGTTGGAAAAGGTTCCGTAATGAATAATTTATGGTTATAGAATACACCACAGTTTAAAGCTTCTAAGATTAGTTTTGCAAATTAATGCAATGGTACATCTATGCACCAATTGTGGTTGTGTTAGATGGGATTTTACGTCTCATGGTGGTAAAGGATAGGGGTTGGAGAACAGAAAAAATGTATTGTGATACTTGTTTTTGTCCACCATGATTTCCTCTCTGGGCTGTGAGATGCCTACAAAACTCTACATCTGGAGGGTAGTTTCACTTATTTTAACAGTTTGTTTATATCACAATTAATTTCCTTTTATATGGTTGCTCTTATATCTTCTAACCATACCCCTCAACTGTCACACATTCCGAGGTACGTCACTCATTTTAACCCTCAAAAATCCTCTGCCCCACATGAAGAAGGGGATATTCCACATTTTCCACTGAGACTTTAAAGCAGAAATTCATAATTACTATTATGCTCTGTTAACAGCAAACATTATTAACATTAGTGCACTGACAACAATAGTGTTCTGAGCTTGCAGTGCCAAGTTTGATGATATGTCACACATTTTGCTCATTTGTCACACATCTTGTCACACATTTCAGGGAAGAAAGGTTGAAAGGTATGCTTCTAACTGAATTGCTGAATGATATGTTGTTGGGTCTAGAGACAGACCATTCTGAGGGTATACGAGTAGATAAACGATATTGAAAGCTGAACCTAACACTAATTTAGAAATAATGCACAACAAGGTGTGTGTCTTGCTGGGATAATTGTTATGCCTCAGGTGGTAGGGTATGAGGCCACAGGCTGAGTGCACACAACACCTGAGAACTGACATTGTCCCAGCGAGACATACATCCTAAAGTACATTATTCCTATAATACAATGGCTCACTTGTTTAAAAAAAAATGTTTAAAATTACAGTTTAAAAGGCATTTTATCTCATTGTTGTCTAAGTGCAGGTATGTCTAATGAAAAAAAAAAAAGAATCCACAGTTTGTCATTTGTCCACTAGGTGGTGCTTGTGCTTATGTTGTATCCCTGTCTATTTCTCAATGTCTGTTGCCCCATTCCTCTCTCAATATATTTCTCTCTATCCCTCTTACTGTTTTTCTCACCAGTCAGCCCTGCCCCCCCTTTATTTTAAAGAGGATTTTTTTTGTCAAGGTGTCCTGTGTTTTCTAGTGGTTGTCTTCTTACTTCTGTGTCATCTGTTGAGAGGGAACCGGGAGAATAAAGGTAACAGGTGGGCTCAAACTGTTGGTGAGTGTGACTGAGTGAACTGGGAGGGACAGATGTGAAACTGATCACAACAGCAGTTCTCAGGTTAGCGAGCAGGGGGTGTAATAACAATGAATGAGTTCTGTTAAGCTCTTGGAATGGATTTTAATTAACATTTTTTTTTTAAATTAAGAACAATAATATGGTTGTGGTAAACATTTTCATTTGTGAGCAGGGACTGCTAGTACAGCAGGGGTGCCGTGAGCGGATCACACAGACGTTGTTCACTTGGCTAATGTTTTCTTAAATCAAAAAGCAAGTTCAACTGACACAACTGATATTGGAAATGTTTTAATGTGTTCTGTGTCACTTTTTGCCAGTCTGTGTGCTGTGGGAGGAAGGGATTTTCATATTTAATGATTATAAATGTAATGGCAAAATACTGAGCAGCCACGCCTACGTGGGCAACTTGGATATGGCACGTGAAGTGATTTTGTGTATGCTATTCAGTCATGTGTGTGCTGGGACTAGATCTGTGATGTTGTGCTGGGATAACATTATTAGAGATGCAGCGAAGTTTAACTTCCCTAGTGTAGTAGAGGCAAAGTGGCACACTCCACCTCAACATATAGCTACACAAAATGCCCATTGAAATGCAGCACTTCACCACTTTGCATCATAATGACTTTGCATTGTGATGTCTCCACATTACTTTGCTTTATTTTCTTTTAAAGGTGGAGTGAGTGAGCATTGTAACAGCCCAAAGATCACATGGCTCACAGTCTGCAGGTCACTTGCTTCAGGCAGGAAGTTAATCATGCAAGAGAGTGAAAGACATTTACTTTCACCTTACTTAGTGTGGGAGAAAGAGCTGTGTTTGAGAGGAGACAGAGAGAGAGATAGAAAAAACATAAACCCCACTTTGAGAGGAGACAGAGAGATAGCACCTGCTGGGCTAGTGGTCCACTCCCTGAAGCAGGAGGTAGTGGTGCCATTGAAGTACCACCTCCAGTGGCACCTACTAGCACCCCCCCACCAGTGTCACCACCAGCCATGGCCATTGCACCAGCAGCTCAACAGGAAGTGAGGGAGGAGCCACAGCAGTTGCAGCTGCAGCAGCAGGTTTCCCCACCCCAGCCCCAATTGAGCTCCAGCGGCAGCCATCAATAACATTTGGCCCCCTCGCCTGTGCCCAGTCCTCCCCGCAGCTCATTAGTGCGGGAGTTCTTCACTACACTGCCTGCGGACACCAGTGTAGTTAAGTGCAATCTGTGTGGTGAGGTGGAGTGCCATGGCCCAAAGGGAAGTCATCTGGTCACAGATGGTCAGCACACCAACCTATACAACTACCACCATGCAGATTGGCAGGTCAAGCTTGCAGAACAGGGCAGGACGTATACGGACTTAATGTTCCCGGATATTTGGTCGTGGTCAAAACGTTGCGGTAAATCGGTCATATGGACAATAAATATTTACAATAATCATCGGCGTTAACAAATGGAGACGGACAGATTGTGTTAAGCATAAATTCTTACTGGACAAAAGGTCATCTGTCTTGGTGAGCTGAGGATGTGCGATATAGTGTCTACAAGCAGTCGGTTCCTATAAAGCAACAGGTGATGATGAAAAGCAGCAATTAGTTACAAATTAAAAGTTTGGGGTGCTTATGCACGGATTGATGACACTAGCAAAAATGTTACAAGTGACAAAGTAATTTATTACACAATTTAAAGTATTTAAAATCATTTAAAAGAGTCCTATAAATATTTAAAAGCTAAAAACTCAGAAACTATACTTTACTCATAAAGAGAAAGCAGTGAAAGCAGTGTGCAAACGTAGCAATGTGCAAAATCGTTAGGCAACATTTATTTGTATAACAGCAGCAATGTCAATCAGATATCGTTTGGGCTGTCTGTTTGCAAAGTCTTGGCATATCAACATAAAAACTTTATTGACCCTATAGTATTTGTTATTTTTACGTGGGTGCTGCTGCCCAAGTTCCACCTGTCGTCTCTGGAGAGTGACTGCATGCTGTTTCTGCCGAACCTTTCAAGCCAGTTTAGCTCATGTTGGATGGCTTACGCACACAGTTCTTGAAAAAGCCCTATGCCATGCTTCAATGGCATTGTTGCTCCTCGGTAGTTCATTTATTACCCTAGAATGCTGGTTCCAAAAGGCAATAGGAAAACGAGGCTGTCTCCTTTCTTTTTTTGTTTCTGGACAGCCTACCAATATATGTGTCCTTAACATAGTCAAACAGTGCAGGTCAGCATACTCTTCATCCTCTTGCAATAATTCAAAGTAGCTCTCAACCATTTCTTCGGGCACAAATGCTAATCCTAGCAGACATTGAACTTTGTGTGCAAACTGCTCTTCCATCACATACCATTGCTGTAACCCCTCCTGCTGTACTCGCCGCCAAATTGCTTGCCCTAGATGAAAATTACAATCAGCAAGCTCTGCTGTGGGAACCATCTGGCACAATACATTTATGGCTGCTATTTCAAAGTCAGTCATTACTGTGACAGAACTGAATTTTCCACCGAGCGGGTCTTTAAGATATCCAAATAATTTTTTATAAATGAACTCGCTACGACCGGGTAAAAGTGCATATACACATGGTCAGTTAATGCCCTGTACTAGGGCATGCACGGTGTACATCTGATCATCTTCTATGGGAGCAACACTAAATGTCCCATCGCAGAACCAGTGTGGCTGGTCATTTAATATTTTTAGGTCACTGTCACTAGCAAATATGACAATGCCATCTTCAATTATGTGCAAAAATGGTTCATCGCTGACTGTATTGCGGTACTGTTCAAGGTCACTGTCACTAGGGCCTCCATGTTGCCTGTGTCTCCGGACATCACGACGTAGTGTTTCCATAGTAGGCAACAAGTGTGCGTGGCTAATAGTGACATCTTGGAGAGCTTGATGTACAACATTTCTAGTTGATTCCTCAGAATCACAAGCCTTTCGTTTCATGTTAGCTTGGGCATTTATTACTTCAATACAACTGTTCTGAGGTGCATGGTTGTGGTCGCTGGGCTCCTTACAAACAGTTTCACCACTGGTGTGCACTCGAGCTCTGCAGGTTCTAATCTCGCAACGCCAAATAATTTTCCCACTACTTCCATCATTCTCTTTAGTATAGAGATAGTTTTTCAAACACAGTTTCTGCTTCCCCTTCTGTGAAAGGACAAATTCCATGACTGAAACACAAACAAATTATTAATGAGAACATCCTGGAAGACCTTTTTTATAGCGATGTGATCAATAGCCAGTCAATCAATCAAGCACATAAATATTGAGCAAATTGAGATAATTAAGGTAATTGATACTGAATGCTGCACCAATTACAGATGAGTGTCAGTACAGAGAGAATGTAGACAAGCAACTTTTGGTCGAGAGATGAGAGAGACAGAGGAGAGGTTAGTTTTACTAAACTGCTTTATTAAGCTCATAATACAAATGGTATGAAAGGTCAGGCAAGTCTCATCATGATGCTACCTGCCTTTGGTCCAAATAAACAGCTAAAAAATGACTGAATAGATAAAAGCCTTTGTAGGGCAGGCTTGTATGTTGTGTTCATTAAGCTTTGGAATCTTGAGCTGTGGCTTCACCCAAAAACAGAATTTTTCTAAGTGAGGGACTTGGGACGGGGCTAAGGCACATTCAGTGCAAAGGGTAGTAAAATGGGAAGGGCACGGTTAACAGTAACTTCACACAACTTAGCAGACCATCTTTCATTTGTAGGGTATTAAACTGATACTGCCCTGAAAAATAAAAGGTGGCCTGTTGAGTAAATTGACAGAAACAGCAACGCACCAATTACATGTTGTAGCTTTATCCATGGTATGAAAGGCTGTTGAACAGACGTCGTGAGCATTTAGTCGCCGCTGAAACATTTAGACCGCGATCAGTATACCGATGACAATACTGAGATTTGGCATTATAACTGCAATGTATAGTCCATGGCAAGAAAGTATGCAATGAAAAGTCCATATGCGGGGCAGGAATGTGCCTCCTGGCCCTGCTGGGCAACAGGTGGCAGCACGGCTTCCACCTGTACGTGGTGTCAAGTGAGGGAGGACCATGGAGCAAGCGATTGCTCCACAACCTGCAGGAAACAGTGGCAACCCTGCATGAATACCTGCCATACATACTGATTTGGGCCTGATGTGGAGTGAGTTGAACCATGTGAACCACCAGATTGACAATGTGGAACAGCGGTGGGAGCGCATGGAGGTGCACCAACTCCAAATAATGGGCATGCTTCAACTGCTGCTCTCACACCATAACATTGATCATTAGTTTTTGTTTGTCCTTGCACCCACAACCTTCTCCATGAAAAAATTGTTCCTGAACTGTCCTTCTTCTATCTTCAAATTTTGCCCCCTTGTTCATGCACATCTCTTTTTCTGAAAGATGCTACCCTCTTGAACATTGTTGATTCCCTTTCAGTACTTGATAGTTTCTATCATGGCCCCCCTTTCCTTGTGGTTATACATATTAAGCTTTAGACTCCACAATATTTGGGAAACCAGTTGTCACAGGTTGAACTTGGGGCAATACTCATGCCATCAGCAACTTCACTAGTACCAGCAGGGAGAACAGCATCTCCAACCATGATTGAAGCTACTGATTGTGCTGTGAAAAGCACAGAGAAATCCCTTTACTGGCATCAGCTTTGCACTTCTGCTGCATACTACCATGCCCACAGCCACTCTTGCCACTGGCAGCAGTGCCATGGCCAGAAGCATCTTTGCATGCATGTCTCTGTAAGCATTTTTTGGGATTACACAGAAAATTCACAACAAATTGAGATTTCTGAAATTTGAGGTGGATAGGAAACCAAAAAACGACAACTATGGCTTATAGATACAGATCGGGTACCAAACAGATGCAAACACACAGATGCAGATTGCACACTATAAAGAGATGCAGCCACACAGGCAGAAAAACACCTTAAACAGTGGTCACACAAATCCAAAACTGGAAAAATACATGATACATTTTGTGGGTTGGAGGGGGTGCTGCAGTAGCAGTCCACTACTAGACAGAAGGAAGCAGTGAAAAATACCTCAGATGGATAACCAATTCAGAGTGCAGTGATTACTGTATGGCACAATAAAATGTGTCTGACTTGATGGCACACATATACACTCACACACTGCAGGTATTGCACAGAAAATGTAACAGTGCAGTACACTATATAAACAAATCTTTTTAACAGAATGCAAATATGCACTGCACCACAACAAACAGAAAATAATTATCAAAAATGACTTCAAGTATTATTGTGTGTACATAAACATACAATTACTAACACACACTACTAGTACAAAACAATTAGAAAGGCTGCCTGTCTCATGTGACTCTCACTCCACCACAGATATGCCCCTCCCCGAAGCACACTTCAACAGTGTCTGTCAGTACACAGGCTGAATATTCTAAATTAACATTCAAAATGCACATAAAACAAATCAATACTTGATGATCTAAGCACTGGAGGGTTTCTTACAGTCGATTCACCAAATTTGGAACAAAATAATTAGATCAAAATTGATTTTTTAAAGCTTCTTCAGTGGTTTGATTCTCAGAGTTGTGGCAGAAAACTATGTCCAGCTTTCCACTACACACACACTATGCAGAACTGAGGCTGTACAAGACAATATAGAGCCCATGTGACCTGCCATCCCATGAATCAATGCAAAATTTGCCTCAAATAGCAATAAACAGGCTGTAATACAAGGTGAAGTAATGCAAAGTCCATTGGAAACAATGAACTTCACGTTCAAATTCATAGGCGGAGTAATTCACTTTGTGTTGCGGAGCACTACGTGAATTTGGCGATAATACGTGAAGTGCTGCACATTGCAAAGTGGGAGCACTTCACCCACCTCTAAATATTATGGGCACAGCACCAGAATGACCAGTCAGAGCCCAGGATTCGTGCCTGCCATTGTATAGTAAAGATCAATTTAGCAATGGATGTTGTAGTGGAATAGCTTAAAGCCTTCAAGTAAGTTGTCTATATGATTCTGCAGGAGATTGGTGGGAGGACTCTAAATTAAATCATATAATTTAGTTCATTAGCATGTATAGAGTCCACGGTTAATATGGTTACCATTAATACCTAGATCTGAGAGCCCAGTTGTATAAATTGCTGTTTTTATATAAAGTTAAAGGGAAGGATATGGATAATCAGATATTACGCAGTAAAGTGGAAATGAAGTTTCAATATTTAAGAATGTCTTCGCTCTTATCAGACTGAGCACCAGCATGCTCTTGAGGTGTTCTCTTCGTGGACACACAGTTTCCTAACAGTATGTAACCCCCCATGGTGGGGCTCACCTTCCGGGCCTCCTGAGGCTCAGGGTGGTTCCACCAGTGCTGCCTGTGTTCTGCAATGGGGTCTGGTGTTGAGAATCAGGTGGTGAGAATGGAACTAAATGGAATCCTCTGCTGCATGCCGCAAATGAAAGGAGTGCCTCTGCACTCAAAGTGGACAAACCACACTGCAGCCACAGTCACCAATGAACTGGACTACAGTACCAACATGACTAACTGCTAAAACAATACAAGTGTTTAAGTGCAGAACTGTTTGGAATAAGTATCTCTGCACTCAAGTGCCTCTGCCACAGCATCAGTATAGCCATCTTGGTGACCACTGACCTCAGGACCAGCCAACCAGAGTCTGAGAGTTACAGTGCAATCCCTGAAGTGCTCTGAGAGCCAGTATGGCAGAGTGACTGGCACCCTTTGTGCGCCAATGTACAGGGCATAATGGTAACTGACAGCTGAATCAGCCAGCCGGAGACCGAATGTCAGGGAACTGTACTAGAACCTTCTCACAAGCTAGGAGTGGTTTCAAGCAGTCCATCTCAGACATTTGGGGGAGGCAGACATGATGAGGAAAAATAACTGAGGTCCTTGCCAGACTTAGAAAAGGAAAAGGGTCTGTTTTGATGTTTAAAGCTGCTAAGGTTAAAACTGGTCAGAAGTGCAGCAACAGGAAGAGAGAATTGTTGCCAGAGAGTGCCCAGGATCTGCTGCTAGAATCAGAGGTAGGAGACAGCCCCTGCTACCTGTATCTGATGTGACTGAGGGGAGGGTGAGGTCAGGAGTTTAGGCTTCTGTTACCTGCTGCCCCGGCTCATGAATGTGCCCCAGGATGCAATTAGGGAACACCTTGGTCTAGGCTTCACCTGGAACTAATCACTATCACATTTACTGTGAGTGCTGAGCCAGAGGAAACCAGAGAGTGAGAGCAACAAGGTCCAAGTCAAGTACTGCTGCTATGTCACCTAACTGCTGTCTGATGTGATCCACTGGTGCTAGCCTGAACCTGAGGCATGTTTTGGAGAACTGCTCATGTATTCTAGCAACAGCCCAAACAAAATTGGTTATCAGATGAGTGACTTCTACCTAGTCAGCCAGACAGTTAAAAGAGAGATCAAGTATCATTTTTCTGTTGGTTTACAATTGTCTTGCATAATAATTGCTAGCAAAAGGTCAGCCTGGAAGGATACTTATTGCAAGCTTGCAATGACATCAAAGTGCACCGACATGAGATCTCAGGCACCATGAAATCAGGCCTGCAGCTGCTAATTAGTCTGGGTACCCAGTAACTGTTTTATCAACTGCAGAAATTCAGATATTCTTGAAACTAAAGTCCTCTTCCAGGATTATAATTGCAGTGGGACTTCTGCTACCGAGGGTAGTGGAGGTTAACAACACAGCTGGTCAAGGAATCTCCCTGTGGGTGCGGGGAGGCCCTGTATTACAACTGTGGGTGTCTAAATAGTGAATATCATAATTGCTTGCAAGCAGCTCTCAATGCTAGACTATTTGTCAATTGATCTGTTACAAAATGTCAGATTCCTCTTTTTCCTTGCAGGTCCTGATTGCAGATAAATAACGTCCTGTGGTTTGTTTAGCAGTTCTGCTGCGTGTGCAATCATATTATTTGAGATCTCTATTTAGTAGCATACTAACTTTGTGATTTGCAAAAATTCAAGCGTGGATATCGGTTGGTCTCATGGTGGTGACCTATATCTTGTGGGGAGTTGAGTTGGTACTACATCCCACCGGGCAGTATTGCACACTTGACTTGGCCCACTTACCTTTCTCTAGGTGGCAGCACATCACTATTTCCCTATCCCTTTTTGGAATAACCACTGCAGAACTGAGGAGTTTCACAAACCCAGGCCTCTTAACCTTACCAGTAGCCCCCATGGGCACAGTGCAAGGATAGTAACCCTGAATAACATACAACATCTGCATGGCAACATGTTTAACAGTACATCCAACACCAGGCTTGTGCTCCCATTTTTAATGTTGGGGGAAGCACCAGAATGCCATTGGGGTGGGCTCATGGTGAGCACACAGCTTTGTTTTTTAACAGTTTTCATGACATTGTAGATGGACTGCTGGTGTCAGTTTGTGTGAGGGATGGGGTGGACACTACTGTGTCACCAGGGTGCATTCCTGGTGGGAGTAGTTTTTTTTTTGTGCTTTTTATAACATACATACAGTACACACAAGATTCAACAGTCTGTCCAGTCTGTCCATTTCTTACCTACAGTATGTTAAACAGGTTTACTGGGTCAATTTTCCTTCTTGTGCTTTGGAATACCAATCCCCAGCTGTCCATCCTGGTCCCATCCCTCATGTTGTACTGTTTCTATTATGCCTGTCCCATCCATGCTTGTTACCAGTCGTTGATTTGGGTAGCACAACCGGTTTGGGTAAATTATTTCATCCCTCTAGCCATCCCTTTATCCATCTATCCATCCATCCATGCACCACTGATTCCATGAAAAATGATTTCCTAATGTCTCTTTTGACTATCCCCCCACAAATGCCTACTCATGCTTCCTGGTTATGGTGCTTTCATTCCTCATGAATAGTTCCCCTGCAGTCAGTCCTGCTAATTTCCCATACCCTCCCCACTTTTCTAGCACTGATAGTACCTGTTAATACTCTCCAGCCTCTCCTTGTATATAGTCCCCTACTGCCCTAGGATCAGTTTGTGACCCTCCTCTAAATTCTCTCTGTCACAGGCCCAACCCTATGGGCATGGCAGGATGTCCTGTTTTCAGGGCGGTCCCCCTTTTTATGGAATTCATGACCACTTGTAAAGTTCAGGAAGAGTTACCAACATACCAACATTTCTCTCCTCGAGTCCCCCTAACTCTGCTACATTATCTGGTTAGAATTTCCCTCCCTGCTGGCAGCCTCTGTGCTAATATAGTTTTTAGAATAGTTGAGCACATACTATCTTCGTTAACAAGGCATACAGTCCTTACAAAACTCTTCTGCTTAAAATATTAGATAACACAACCAGACCCCAGACAGAGCTGATAAGCAATTATTAATGTTTACTTAAAAGAAAAAAAAAACAGCATAGTAAATTCAACAATTTGGAAGATTTGAAATACAGACAATATTCAAAAAAAACGATTGGATAGTTATACAGAGAAACACTATACACTCTTAGTTCTAGAACTATACCTCGTTCTGAGGTTTAGAGTCCAGAAATATCAAGTGTCATTTAGAGAGGAAACTCTCTCTGTAGGTGAAGTAAAGTTATTTAGAAAATACAAGATTGCTGGAAAGAAACTTGCGTCTCTGAGTTACCTCTTGGTGAAAATTTAAGGCTGCCTTGAGCAAAGTCTTGATTCCCAAATTCTTTCTTAAAAATCTGAATTTCTGTTCAGAATGTGAAAAAGTCCACTTTACACAAAACACAGGTCTTGTTGCAAGGGTTCTCCAAGACCTTCCTCAGGGATGTTGGTCCCTAGTGGTCACAACATATTTAAAAATCAATTCCCATGTGAAACAAATAAATCAATTAGTGATCAAAATGAACCTTTTATACATATTTAAAGATACAGCCCTTATACATGTAAAAAAATGGTATCTAAACTTAGAAAAACAGAGCAACCATTTTAAGTCCAGACAATACATATGTATTATATGGTTTAAGTACCTGTCATATATCACCTTCAAAATAACATTTCTTTTAAAGAATTATACACATTATGTGTAGGAGGTCAAAGGTAAAAAAAAACAACATTTGCATATTATGTTACCTTTCCATTTTAATTACTATTTTAACCATTCTATTCACCATAATGATATTATTTTAAAAATAATTTTAATGTTTCTGCTATCTTACCTAACAAAGGTCAAAAGGTCAAGAATAAAAAAAACTTATTTTCTGACCAAATGCATTATCATTTACGCTCGCCTACATAATATTACTTTTAACCTCATGTTTACAATACCAATTTGGTAATTTGGACAATTCTATCACAACAATCACAACAATTACTAGGACATTTACTGTTCCAACTTTATATTTCCTATCCATTTCTGTTCGGTTATTTGTGAATGAGTGTGACTTGTCCTAATTCTATTAATAAACCAAAAGAGAAAAAAGTCCAATCTTAATAAGTCCATGTTCTTCTACTAAACCAGTTCATCAGAATCAAGCCTATTAGGCAGAATATCTGTGACTTTTCACAGAAGATGTATTCCTGAGGTCCAAAACCTGCTAAATAATAACAGGAATTCACAGTTAATCAACCTTTTTCACAACAAAAAAGCCTAAACCATGTCTGTAATCTTCACAGACTTATTTGTAGTAACAGGACACTTCGTCACAGCATTTTTTCATAAAAAAACTCTTATTTTTTCTTCCTAAGAAATGGTACTATATTGATGTCATCATTCAGTCCAGGTTTCTCTAAACCATTCAACTGAAAAATCCAAAATGCCTCTCTTTTTAATAGTTTATCATCCAGATGTCCTCCTCTTTCTCCCAACTGAACTCTCTCTCTGTCCCACAAAAGTAAAATTCATGTTCTTCTGTGTTTTGGCTCTGACTAATATGTTTAGCAAGGGCATTTTTCTGATCTTTACTCCTAATTGCTGACTTATGCTCTCCAATCCTTACATTGAACGCCCTACCAGTTTTTCCTACATAAAATGCTGAGCCCTTACAAGCTGCCAAATACACCACTGAGGTTGCTGAGCAATTAATAAAGTACTTAATTTGGTATAAAGATGCACAGTTAGGTGATGTAAATGTATTTGTATTTTTAATAGTGTCACAATGTCCACATCTGAAGGTACCATTAGGGGCCTGCGGTAACCACATTTCTCTCTTTAGTGTTGGTTGTAAACTATGTAGTAGGATATCTCTCAGGTTAGGGCCTCTTCAATACACCATTCTTGGGGGAGTTTGTACCACTGTTTCTAAAAAGGGTTCAGTTTGTAAAATGCCCCAATGTTTTTTCAAAACATCTCTGACCATATATGATTTTTTAGAGTATGTTGAAACAAAATTCATTTTCATAGTTTGATGTTCAGAGTTAACTCTATCAGTATAGGTCAATAAACCCTCTCGATCCCTAAGGGTAGCTGTCTGTCTGCCCTTCCATATTGAAGTGGTCTTATATCCTCTCTACCTAAACCTTTGTTCCAGTGCATCTGCCTGTTTAGTAAAAGTCTCTTCAGTGGAACAGTTCCTTCCAATTCTTAAAAATTGTGCCCCCAGTATATTCTCTATCATGAAAGAACTCCTAAAACTCAAGGTGGACAAAGCAATGGGGCCTGACGGGATTCACCTTAGAATCCTAAAAGAGCTAAGGGAAGACCTAGTGACACCACTAACCACACTTTTTAACAAATCATGGGAAGATGGGGTGGTACCTGAGGACTGGAGGAGGGAAGATGTGATTCCCCTTCACAAAAGTGGGAGCAAGGCCGAAGCAGGAAACTACAGACCTGTTAGTTTGACCTCAGTGGTGGGGAAAATGATGGAATCACTTCTGAAAGAAAGAATTGTTGAGTACCTAGAGGCCAGCGGGGCACAGGATCCAAAACAGCATGGACTCACAGCAGGAAGGTCATGTCAGACAAATCTGATCGATTTCTTTGACTGGGTGACCAAATTAATAAACCAGGAAGGGGCTGTGGATATGGCCTACCTAGACTTTAGCATGGCATTTGACACAGTCCCGCACAAAAGATTAATAATCAAGTTAGCCAGCCTGGGAGTGGGTCCCAGGGTGGTAGCCTGGGTAGCAAACTGGCCGCACAACAGGACACAGAAGGTAATAATGAATGGAACACATTCTGAAGAAAGGGGTTACCAGTGGAGTACCTCAGGGCTCAGTATCTGGGTCCAGTCCTCTTTAACGCCTTTATAGGTGACATTGCAGAGGGTCTGAAGGAAAGGTATGCCTCTTTGGATGACACAAAGATCTGTAACAGAGTTGATACACAAGGGGAGTAGAAAGGATGAGAAGGGACTTGGCAAGGTTGGAGGAATGGTCGACATATGGCAACTTAGATTAAATGCAAAGAAGTGCAAAGTAATGCACCTGGGAAATAAAAATCCAGGAGAAGAGTACACAATAGCAGGGGAGGTACTAATGACAACAATAATGGAAAGGGATCTGGTTGTAGTCATATCAGATGACCTAAAGGTGGGTAAGCAATGTGAGAAGTCAGTAAGGAGAGCCAGGGGATACTGGGATGCATAGGAGGGGCATCACAAGAGAAAAAGGGAAGTGGTTATCCCTCTATACAGACAGTTGGTGAGACCCCATCTGAGTACTCAGGCAGTTTTGGAGACCCCATCTACACAAGGACATAGACAGGATGGAAGCAGTCCAGAGGAGGGTAACTAAAATGGTGCAGGGTCTACATCAGAAACCATATGAAGAGAGACTGAGAGCTTAATATGTATACCCTTGATGAAAGGAGGGACGGGGGACATGATAGAAACTTTTGCACCTCAAGGAATCAACAAAGTCCAGGAGGGTAGCATCTTTCAGAAAAGAGATGTAAGAACAAGGGGCACAATTTAAAGTTAGAAGGGGACAGCTCAGGGGTAATGTGAGGAAATTATTTTCATGGAGAGAGTGGTGGATGCATGGAACCACCTTCCTGGAGAGGTTGTGGGGTCTAAAACAGTGGGGGAATTCAAACATGCATGGGACAGACATAAGGCAATTATAGTGGGGGGTTGCAGAAAGTAGGCTGTTGGTTAACTAGAATCTGCAGCTTATCCAATAGGTAGGGAAATGGGCAGACTGGGTGGGCCAAGTGGTCCTTATCTGCCATCAAAGTCTATGTTTCTATGTTTCTATGTGCCTGGGGTGACAACTAGAAGAAAGTAGGATAGTGTTCCTGTCCGTATCCTTCCTGTACAGATCTGTCTCCAATTTACCATTTTCCCTTCTAATAATCTGCAAATCTAGAAAATTCACAACTTTTTTATCCATTTCTTCTTTAAATCTTAAATTTCTGATAGATAACTCCAAAAAGATTATAAAGTCTCTTAGCTGTTCCTCATCACCTTTCCAGATAAGCAGAATGTCATCTATAAAGCACTTCCACAGGACAATCATATCAAAATAAGGATTGTCCTTTGGAGACAGGACAACATCTTGTTCCCAAGTTCCATTCTATTAGAAAGAGAGGGATTTTGGATTTTTCAGTTGAATGGTTTAGAGAAACCTGGATTGTTTAGTTTAGTTTAGTTTATTGTTCTAGGAATTATTACCTTTGAGCCAATGGCTCTTTTACAAAGGTTCCACGTCATCAATGTACAAACAAACAAGACATGTTACATAGAATGGTCAGCAAATTATAAAGGTTTCAATAAGCCAGTATAATACAGTACATCACAGGAAAAAAACAAAACATTGAAGGAATGGTCAAGGTGGGAAGGGTAGGAGGAGATATGGGGAGGGGGGCAGACTTAGAGTAGTTAGAGGTACTCAGATGCCTTTGTCAAGAAAGGAGCAGAGGAGGAGGATGAAAAACAGTAAAAACAGCCATGAGGGAAGAATCATTAGTCAAGGCAGGCACAGGAACTAGAGGCTGAGAGGTGAGAGTAAAGCATAGATTTGAAAGCTCCTAGTGACGTGGAGGATGTAATGAGCGAGCTCAGGGCATTGTGCCAGCTGGGGGCACTATAGGCAAAAGATCTTTGGCCCTGTGTGGTCCGGCATCTGGGGACCTGGAGAGGCTGGTGTTCCTATCTTCTGGTGGGATGGATGCTGGTATTCGGGCAAAGTAGGTCTTGGATACATGGCGGAGTGCGGCCCAAGATGGATTTTTTTGCCATCAAGCATGTGAGGTCCCTTATGCAATTTGAGAGTTGCAACCATCCTTTCAGTGTAGAGCTCACATGTATGAGTACGTCTTTGTGCTCCAGTGAGCAGCCGACAGGCCTTTTTTAGGGTGGTTGTGATGCACTTTAGTGCAGTGGTAGTGGCAGAGCCGTAGATAATTAAGCCATAGTCTATGATTGAGATGACAGAGCTTTGGATAGCAATCCTCGGTGCAGCTGATGACATCAATATAGTACCATTTCTTAGAATGAAAAAATAAGAGTTTTTTTATGAAAAAATGCTGTGACGAAGTGTCCCGCTACCACAAATAAGTCTGTGAAGATTACATACATGGTTTAGAAATTTCTGTTGTGAAAAAGGTTGATTAACTATGAATTCCTGTTTTTATTTAGCAGGTTTTGGACCTCAGGAATACATCTTCTGTGAAAAGTCACAGATATTCTGTCTAATGGGCTTGATTCTGATGAACTGGTTTAGTAGAAGAACATGGACTTATTAAGATTGGACTTTTTTCTTTTTTGGTTTATTAATAGAATTAGGACAAGTCACATTCATTCACAAATAACCAAACAGAAATGGATAGGAAATTTTTTATTTATTTTATTTATTTATTGGAGATTCGGATGTACCTTTGAGTCAAGGACTCATTTACAAAGGTTCCACGTCACAGGTATTACATACAAGGAGAGAGGTTACATAGCAGTACAGTAGTAGATAGTCAGGTATTACATAAGCAGTAGTGACAGAGGCCTTTATGGGGCTCTCAGAGAGACCTAGGTCAAGCTAAGGCAGACAGGCAACATGGCATAGCAGTGCAGGGCAACAGGCAAGAAAAAATGTGGTATAACAGAGCAGAGCTATGCAAAAGGGCATTGTACAAGGTAGGGTTAAGCAGAAGGGGAGCCGGCCATAGCCCCGGTCTGTCGTTGGATGAGGTATTAGTCAAGGACAGTCACAAAGGTTTGAGGCCTGTAGGTGGGATCTAAGAGTGGTTTTGAAGGATCCTAGTTTGTTTTCATTTGCAATGGTGGGGGCAGACTATTCATCCAAGATGGGGCTCTGCAGCTGAAGGACCTCTGGTATAGGGAGGTACGGCAGTGAGGGACAGACAGTAGATGTTTTTCCATAACTCCGAGTGTGCTTTAGCGATTGGGCCGGTCTTATTAGTGGAGCAAGACCTGAGGGGCAGGGTCCAAGGGCAAATTTTTTTGCCAAGCGGCAAGTGTGGAACTTGAGCCTATTGTCTAGGCTAAGCCAGTTGGTTGCATTGTACAGTGTGCATGTACGGGTTAGCCGGTCATGGCCTAAAGTGAGGCGGCAAGCTTTATTTAGGGAGACACGTAGTCTGTTGAGTGTCGAGGAGTTAGCCACCCCATAGATGACTAGGCCATAGTCTAGTAGGGAGAGGACTGAGGAGGAGACAGCTAGCCTTAGGGCATTGGGGGTAAAGCAGTGCTTGAGGTGATACAGGAGCCCTAGCTGCACGTTGAGGGGAAGTTGAGAGGAGGTGGATATACTGTTGGAATGCGAGTGCAGTGTTAAGTGTTAGGCCTAGATATTTGAAGGAGTCTACCTGGTCAAGGGCGGTGTGGTTGGCAGTCCTAAGATGAGGGCATAGTGCCTTTTTTGAGTTAGATGGATGGGAGAAGTACATAACCTTAGTCTTGGAATAGTTCAGGACAAGGTGATGGGATGCAAACCATAGCTCTGAGGTGCTAAAGGAGGACTGGAGAGATAGGTGGAACTGTAGCGGGTCAGTGTTGGATGTACAGAGGACGGCATCATCTGCATATAAAAGAAGATTCCTGGGGCAGGTCTTAGGGAGGGAATTTAGAAAAGAGGCTGAAGAGTAATGGACCCAGGACGGATCCTTGCGGGACACCCAAGAGGACAGGTAGGCCACTGGAGACAGTGTCACCAGTCCTTACCTGCTGAGAACGGTTTGACAGGTAGTCGGAGAACCATTCCAGGGCATCCAGGGAGAAACCCGTACTAGCCAGAGTGGACAGCAGGAGTGGATGATTGATGGTGTCGAACGCCTTGGTAAGATCTATGAAGACAGCCCCTGCGATATGTCCTCTATCTAGTGCCGAGTGGAGGTATGAGGTGAGTTCCAGAAGGGCAGTGGTGGTGCTGTGGCCCTTCCGGAAGCCATGTTGTTGCGGGTTAAGCAGGTTGCATTTGTCTAGGTGGGCCGTTAGTTGGTCTGAGACTATCCTCTCAAGGGCCTTGGATAGGGAAGGGAGAATGGAAAATGGGTCGGTAGTTGTTGGTAAGGGCATGGTCACCACTTTTGAAGATGGGTGTGATATGGGCAGATTTCCAGCAGGAGGGGAATTTCTCTTGGCATAAGGAGTGATTTAGAATATGGGTGAGGGGGTCGAGCACCTCGGTGAGTGAGAGTCAAAGCAATTTTAGGTCTAGGGTGTCACTGCTATATCTGGAATGACTTAGATCCTGCCTGAGGTAAGGCTCAGCATCCTTGGAAGAGATGACACGTAGGCAAAGGGTGGGGTAGATGGGTGGGGGGTGCCAGGGGTAGGGTCAAAGAAGTTAGGTGGGAGAACCCGGCTAAGATTAGAGAAGGCGTTGTTAAAGGCATCGGCCATAAGGGCTGGGTCAGAGGTAAGGCACCCATCAACCCTGAGCTGACTGGGGGCGGAGTTGGTAGCTTTGCCATGCAGGTCTTTGATGTTGTTCCAGAACTTTCGTCCTGAGCCCCAGGAGTTAGTGAGTGAGGTCTGGTAATGCTCCGCTTTTGCTTTGCGTAAGGCCCACGTAAATTTGTTCCTAGCTTCTCTATACTTCTGTCTGTCAGCTGGCCGGCCAGTCTCGTTGGAGAGGTGCCATAGGGAGTCTCTATTACGAGATCCAGGAGGTGGTCATTGACCCATGTTACTGGGTTACCTTTGGCCACTCTTTTGGTGATAGGGGCGACTTTGTCACAGGTGTTGTTAAAGGCAAGGATGAAGTGGTTTAGGGCTAGGTCAGTGTCCAAGGTGTTCGTGACAATGGACCAGTCCATCGACCTGAGATAGGTCTTTAGTTTGGCACGTTTTCCTGGGACAAGTTTGCGCTGGTAGAGTAGTCTTGGGGGGGGTTGGGGTTTTTTCCCAACCAACGGCAGAGAACCGGGGAGTGGTCACTAATGGCATTTGGGAGTACAGTTGTACTGATGATTTTCTTGGGGCGGTTGGTGAACACTAGGTCCAGTAGTTAAGAGGACCCAGTGCTCAGGTTTAGTCTGGTGGGGGATGCGACGAGCTGGGTAAGGTCCTGGGCAGTAGCAGCGTCTATGAGTGGTGCGGAAGCTTTGTCTATCCAATTGATGTTAAAGTCCCCTAATACGATTTTCTTGGCTAGAGGTGGGAGAGTAGCCAGGTAGGACAGAACAGAGTGGAAGGCACGCATCTGATCCCTGGGGGGGGGATATAGACTGTGGTGATGAGGAGTGAGGGGGGGGATTTAGATGTGCCTAGAGTGACTTTTACAGTGATAGCCTGAGGTCCAGGATGGAGTTCAGGGGTGGCAAGTAATTGGCCACGGAGGGCCTCTCTAGTATATACAGCACAGCCCCCCCCCATTTACCTTGCTGATCCGCCCGGAAAAGGTTGTACCCTGGGAGGTTTATATACGAGTCGGGGGTCAAGGGGGAGAGCCAGGTTTCAGTGAGGGCAATAATGTCCGGTTGGTGTAGGTAGACCCAACCCTGGAAGGCGTCCCATTTTTTTAGAAGGCTGCAGACGTTAAGGGCAGTAATACATAGTCCGGTGGATGATGGGAGGGTAGGTGCATTCGCTGGGGCTGGGCCAGGGTTAGGGTGAACATTACCAGATGTGAGCAGGAGAAGAAGCAGGAATATCCTGCCAATGGGGTGCCATTTGCATGCCTTGCATGGCCGCAAGCTGCCACCTGAGGGTCCTGTATGGGTGGGGAATGAGGGGATGGGCAGGTTGGAGAGGAAGGGTGAGGCCAATAATAATGGGCAAGGCAAGCAGTCTGAGAATAGGGGTGGGGGACATGAGGAGGGCTTAAGTGCTGATTTCGGAAGACACTCGCAGGCGGGTTCCCATGGGGGGGTAGAAGAGGTGTGGGGCCTTGCAGCGTGGAGAGTACTGATGCCTGGCAGGGTATCTGGAGGTAGATCAGAAGAAGAGTTAGCAAGGTATGCATAGCAAGATTCATTGCCTTGTGAAGCCTGCTGAATGTAGTAGTGAGAGCAGCTTATGTCCCTAGTGGTGGAACAGTATAAGCTGCAAATGAGGAAATGGGCTGATTGGTTGCTGAGCCCTTATAAAAGGGACTGCTCACCAAGGGTGGTGGCAGGGGTGGTGGGGAGCCGACGCTAGCGTTGGCATGGGCCTCACAAGCTCTCCTGAGTCCCGCAGTAGGAGCTGTGTCTGCGTACCTGTGTAGTCAGCAATGGAGGGTGGGGGAGGGCAAGTCCAGGGCCCTCACGACCTTCAGCATGGCTCGTCGGAGCAGATTCAGGACCTGAGGGGAGATGAAAAAGGTACAGCAATTTAAATACTTATTGGGTGTTTGGGAGCAGGGGTACTGAGAGCGAGTGGCGATTAAAATTACTGCAGAGTAGATCCAGCATTATTCCAAACTACAGGGGGAAGGGGGATACTGAGTTAGGTCAGATTTCAATTACAGCTCAGTTCCGAACTGCGAGGGGAGAGAATACTGACAAAAAATCCTTATGGCACAACTCGAGTACAGCAGAGCTCCGAAGGGGGAGATACAGCCTTTAAATTGTTTTTTTTTTTTTTTAGCAGAGACTCGAGTAAAGCTCAGTTCCGAACTACTAGGGGATAGATAACAATTTAGTAACGTAGTCACAGCTCTAGTAGCATAAGGTGCAGTGAGGCTAGGTTGTACAACCGATTTGCATAACTATAATTCTTATTAGCAGAAACTCGAGTAAAGCTCAGTTCTGAACTACTAGGGGACAGATAAAAATTCATTAAAGCAGTCACAGTTCTAGTAGCATAAGGTGCAGTGAGGCTAGGTTGCACACCTCCCTGAGGAAGAGCTGGATTACTAGGGACCAACCTCCCTGAGGAAGAGCTGGATTACTAGTCTTAAGGTATTGTGGTGCTGGAATGTGTTTTGGCTCTCTGTTTGTAAATCAGCTCCTGGTATCAAAAGCCTCGCTGCACCTTTAGGCAAATCGGGTGTGCAACCTAGCCTCTAGGATCTAGTAATATAAAGTTGGAACAGTAAGTGTCATAGTAATTGTTGTGATTGTTGTGATAGAATTGTACAAATTATCAAATAGGTATTGCAAACATGAGGTTAAAAGTAATATTATGTCGGAGAGCATAAATTATAATGCATCTGGTCAGAAAATAAGTATTTTTTATTCTTGACCTTTTGATCTTTGATAGGTAAGATAGCAGAAACATTAAAAATGTGTTCAAAATAATATCATTATGGTGACTATAATGGTTAAAATAGTAATTAAAATGGAAAGGTAACATAAAATGCAAATTTTGGTTTTTTGACCTTTTGACCTCCCATACATAATGTGTATAATTCTTTAAAAGAAATGTTATTTTGAATGTGATATATGACAGCTACTGTACTTAAACCACACAATATGTATGTATTGTCTAGACTTAAAAGGGTTACTCTGTTTTTCTAGGTTTAGATACCATTTTTTTACATGTATAAGGGCTGTATGTTTAAATATGTATAAAAGGTTCATTTTGATCACTACTTGATTTATTTGTCCCACATGGGAATTGGTGTTTAAATATGTTGTGACCACTAGGGACCAACCTCCCTGAGGAAGAGCGCATGCTCGAAACCGGTCAGGGCAGTTGAGGAGGGGTGCACTCTGTACTACAGAACCAATGTGAGCTGGTTGGATTGAAATAAATCACATCAATCCTGGTTGCTGGTGCTGTCTTGTTTTTTCTTTTTGCTGTCGTTTTTGGCATAGCACAGCAGTAGTGGAGCTGCCTTTTTTTGTTTGTGTGCTATTGTGATTTTTGCATTGCTCATTACAAAACTGCCCCAAGCTCTGTTCGAGACCCGAAATTAACTTGCAGGTCATGACGACGGGTCTTAATGAGATAGTACTGGGACAGAGTGAACATGCCTTCTCCTCGGCATTATCTTCTTTGAATAACACAAGTGAACCTTTTGTGGACAGGATTCTTGATGGACGGCAGCCTTCCAGCTCGAATGGGAATGGTGAAGTGAGTGATTCGAGCAACATAAATAAAGCCCTTGAGGAGCTGGAACGGATTACTCTTATATTTTGGAATCGTACTTCATTAGAGGAATACGTACAAGTGAATCGTACACCATGAGGATTACGTGTATTGAAGTGGCTTGGATATGGATTTGAATGGGTAAGATTCCAAGCAAACTGGTGTGAATGCATGCAACAAGCAACTCTACTGTTCATGAATTGCATAATTAAAGACTTTTTTGAACAAGAGACTGAGTTAAAAGCTGAAGTAATTGCCAAAGAAAAAGCTGTGTTAGTATTTTAAGCAGATCCCGAATATAAGGATCTTGAGGCAGCCCTGAAAATTAAGGTAGGGAAACAGGACCAGTGGATAAAAATGGTTAAATTGGTTAAATTTGAATGGGACCAAAAAGATTTTGCCCTAAGGAGAGTACGGACATGGAAAAATAAAAAGGTATCTACCTATTCACCTCCATCAATTTTAAGGAAGGGGAATACAAGTTTCCATACCAGTGGATCAGAAGGTGAGGGCACGGATTTAGAAGAGGTGTCTCAATCAACACACCCCCAGGATTTGAGACTCAGCAATCAGTTGGTCCTGTTCAGAGAAAATGGACACGACATGGAGGCCACTGGTGGGGGAAGAAGCGTAACCATATAGCCTGTAACTTACAGTCAGCAGAGTCAAAAGCTGGGGGGAACAGGCAGGAACAGGAGCAGAGGCCAGAATCGGGGCAGGAACAGGCGGTACAAATGAATGTGATTAATTTGTCAACAATGGATTTAACAGAACACCAGTTGAAACTTCTAAATAAGGGACTGAGTTTTGTACCGATGATAATCCAATGACCATTTGAACTATATATTGATTTGAAAAAATTTACACAGAAGTTACATTTCAAGGCATTTTTTGCTAAGAATTTAAGCAACAGTGATGGTGTGGCTACAAGAAATATGGATACACTTTTGAATATAGACAAGTTATCCGTGCAGCTTATTAGTGTCCCGAGTCTGAAGAATCCATCTACTTTCATGCCGCCTCTTAGTCAGATGGTAATGATCTTTGAAAAAGCCTGCATTCGAGATTTGAAAACTATTCATACAATAAAGGAGTTCTCTTACTTTCACAACACGTCGGGAAGAGAAAGCATCGCTGGATGAGCTGGTAGGTAACGATAAAATTACCATAAAACCAGCAGATAAAGGTGGATCTATTGTTGTAATGGACACTGCAAATTATGTGCAGGAAGTCCTGCGAAGGTTAGGCAATGAGAATTTTTATGTAAAATTAAATCATGACCCCACATTAATTTTTAAGAGAGAAATTGAGTGCATCATTGATGCAGCTAAAAATAGCAATGTAATAGATACAGAGATTGCTGAATTTTAAAAGGTCCAAAACCCCTTTAGGAGCACTATTTACATGCTTCCCAAGGTCCATAAATCTCTCATTAATCCTCCAGGTAGACCGATAGTGGCAGGCATTGGTTCAGTTACTGAGACACTATCACAGTTTGTGGATGTTTTTATTAAGGAAGAGGTTAAAAAAATGCCCTCTTATATTAAGGACACCACAGACATTCTGAATCTTATAAAGGATGTAAAGATGAAAGAAAACTGGGTGTTGCGTACAATGGATATTGAATCTCTGTACACTAACATCCCACATCATGAAGGATTGGATGCACTTAGTCAGTGTTTTGGTAACAATGAGGAGCTGAATATGGGTCAGAGAGAATTTAGCTTGGAATGTGCAAAGAAGATGTTGCTTTGTAATGTATTTACTTTTCAGAAGAAAATGTATGATCAGATCAAAGGTACAGCAATGGGGGCTACGTTTGCCCCCAATTATGCCAATATCTACCTTGGAACTTGAAAACGAGATATCATCCTGTTTCCACAGGACAGTCCCTATTTTGATAGGATTGTCCTGTGGAAACACTTTATAGATGACATTCTGCTTATCTAAAAAGGTGACAAGGTTACACCAGCATCTTGACTTCACTGCGCATAATGATGCTATACATAAGAAGCTACATCCCATGTTAGGTGCATTATATCGTAATAAAAGTTGCATTCTCCTGCCCATGCACCTGGCAATTGTTCAAAAGGTGATACTCCCAATAATAGACTACTGGGATGTTGTCTACTGTGTTGCCCCTAAATCCTCCCTGACCAGACTAGACCCTCTTTTCCACTCATTCTGCCATTTCTCCCTGGACTGCCCTCTCAGTACACGTTATTGCAACCTCTACCATTCCCTAGATCTCCCTTCTCTCCACAATCGGAAATTGGTACACTGTGCTAGAACCGCAGCGAAATTCTGGTGGCAGTCCTTCCCCTCCTACCTTGCGACTGCCCTTAATGTTCTTCCCCCGCCAGTTTACTTGCTCAGGAACTTTGATTCTCGTCTACTTCACATCCCCCACAGGTCCACCGGGTCCGGACAAGCTGCTTTCAGCTTCCGAATGCCTAAGTTATAGAACTCCCTGTTGGCTGATATTAGACATGCCACCAGCACTCTTCACCGCAATGCTCTACTAAAGACACATTTCTGCACCACTTGCTCATGCACTCTGCACCGCTGAAGCCCATGCAGTCTGGTTGGCAGCTGTTTAGTTTCTTTGTGTATTTTCTTCTGCTGTTGCCCACCCTGCTTATTGCTATGATGTTGGATGCTATGTATGCTACCCTGTCTGTATATTTCCATATATGTACAGTGGCGTGAAAAAGTATTTGCCCCCTTCCTGATTTTCTCTATTATTGCATATTTGTCACACTGGAGGTTTTCAGGTCTTTAGAGAAAATGTAATATTAGATAAAGGGAACCTGAGTGAACAAATAACACTTGTTTTTTTTTTTTATTTCACCTATTTAATGAAAAAAGTTAACCAACAACAACTGGCACTGTGTGAAAAAGTAATTGCCCCTTACACTTAATAACTGGTTATGCCACATTTAGCTGCAATGACTGCAACCAAACACTTCCTATAATTCAATATCAGTCTTTCACATCGCTGTGGAGGAATTTTAACTCACTCTTCCTTGCAGAACTGCTTTAATTCAGTAACATTTGATAGGTTTTCGAGCTATGAACTGCTCGTTTCAGGTTCTGCCACAGCATCTCTATTGGGTTTAAGTCTGGACTTTGACTAGGCCACTCCAAAACTTTAATTTTACTTCTTTTAGCCATTCTGATGTGGACTTGCTTTTGTGTTTTGGATCATTGTCTTGCTGCATGACCCAACTACGCTCAGCTTCAGCTGACGGAAGGATGACCGGACATTCTCCTTAAGAATTTTCTGTACAGAGCAGAATTCATGGTTCCTTTAATTTTGGCAAGTCATCCAGGTCCTTAGGGCAGTAGCATCCTCACATACATCACACTACCACCACCATGTTTGACTGTTGGTATGGTGTTCTTACTGTGGAATGCTGTGTTTGCTTTACGCGAGACATTATGGGATCCATGTCATCCAAAAGTTCCACTTTGGACTCATCTGTCCATAGAACATTTTCCCAAAAGGCTTGTGGATCATCCAGGTGCTTTTGGCAAATGTGAGACAAGCATTTATGTTCTTCTTGGTTAGCAGTGGTTTCCGCCTTGCTACTCCTCACATGAAACCCATTTTGCCCAGTCTTTTCTGCTTGTGGAGTCATGAACACTGACCTTAGCTGAGGCAAGAGAAGCCTGCAGTTCCTTGGCTGTTGTTTTAGATCCTTTGAGACTTCCTGGATGATTTACGCTGCGCTCTTGGAGTAATTTTTGCAGGCCACCACTCCTGGGAAGATTCACTACTGTTCCAAGTGTTCTCCATTTGAGATTATGGCTCACTGTGGTTGATGGAGTCCCAGAGCCTTAGAAATAGCTTTGTAACCCTTTCCAGACTGATAGGGCAACACATTTTTTCTGATCTTTTCAGGAACTTCCTTTGATCATGGCATAATGTGCTGGTTGAATCTTTGTGCTGGCAACGTGACTCTGATGGTAAGGGTCAAAATAAGTGAGGTTTATATTGAGCAGGGCTGGCTGTAATCAAGCCTGGCTGTGTTCAATCAGCTGACTCTAATTATCCTTTTAATTGGGTTGATTTAACTAGGGGGCAATTACTTTTTCACACAGTGCCAGTTGGTGTTGGTTAACTTTTTTTCATTAAATAAATGAAATAAGTAAAAAAAAAAAGTGTTATTTGTTCACTCAGGTTCCCTTTATCTAATATTATATTTTGTCTAAAGACCTGAAAACATCCAGTGTGACAAATATGCAATAATAGAGAAAATCAGGAAGGGGGCAAATACTTTTTCACGCCACTGTATATACAAGGATTTGCCTACTATCTTATGACTGAATTGAAGTATGTACATGTATGTTCTAATTTCTATTTACACTGTATTCTACCTAACCCCCGAACCCCCAGGGTGCATCTGGAATCGAGTGGTACCCTGCTCAGTGTGCCTTCCTGGTAAAACTCTTAAATAAATAAATAAATAAAAAACAGCTAACAGTCTTTATAATCTTTATGGAGTTATTAAACAGAAATTTTAGATTTAAAGAAGAAATGGATACAAAAGTTGTGAATTTTCTAGATTTGCAGATTATTAGAAGGGAAAATGGTAAACTGGAGACAGATCTGTACAGGAAGGATACAGACAGAAACACTATCCTACTTTCCTCTAGTTGTCACCCCGGGCACATGATTGAGAATATACCGGGGCACAATTTTTAAGAATTAGAAGGAATTGTTCCACTAAAGAGACTTTTACTAAACAGGCAGATGCAATGGAACAAAGGTTTAGGGAGAGGGGATATAAGACCACTTCAATATGGAAGGGCAGGCAGACAGACAGCTTCCCTTATGGACTGAGAGGGTTTATTGACCTATACTGATAGAGTTAACTCTGAACATGAAACTACGAAAATTAATTTTGTTTCAACATACTCTAAAAAATCATATATGGTCAGAGATGTTTTGAAAAAACATTGGGGCATATTACAAACAGAACCACTTTTAGAAACAGTGGTACAAACTCCCCCAAGAATGGTGTATCGAAGAGGCCCTAACCTGAGAGATATTCTAGTACATAGTTTACAACTAACGCTAAAGAGAGAAATGTGGTTACCACAGGCCCCTAATGGTACCTTCAGATGTGGACATTACTAACATACTAATTGCCAGCAGATTAGGCCTTACGGTCTATGGAGTCTGCTCGAACCTCAGATCCCTAGATGAGTACCGGGGCCCTCCCCCCCCCGTGTTCCAGAAACCCCTATCATCCATCCCACCCCCCCCCGGGCCAGGCCATCATCTGATACATCCTCTTTCTGTGTCTGTCCCACCCTTTCTTGAAGCCCTCAACTGTGGATCTCTGAACTAGCTCACCAGGCAGTGTGTTCCAAGGATCCACCACCCTCTCAGTGATAAACCTCCTCCTCTTTCCCCCCTCACCCTTCCACCTTCCAACTTCAAACCATGCCCTCTGGTGATACCTCCCTGCTTTAGTCTAAAGATCCCCTCCGTGTTTATCCTATTTATTCCCTTGAGGTACTTGAAGACCTCAATCATGTCCCCCCTGTCTCTCCTCTCCTCCAATGAAAACAGGCAGAGCTCCTCAAGTCTGTCCTCATACGTCAAATCCCCTAGTCATTTTATCATCTCAGTTGCCCTCCTCTGTACCCTCTTCAGGAGTTGTATGTCCATATTCAAGTGTGGTCTCCAGTACTGTACACAGTACTCAAGGTGTGGTCTAACCAGTCCATTATACAGCGGCAGAATTACTTCCCTGCTCCTAGAGGTGATCTCCCTTACGATGCATCCCAACATCCTGTTTGCTTTGCTAGCCACGCTCCTGCACTGCTCAGAGTTATTCATACATGCATCCACCATGACCCCTAGGTCTTTTTCCCCTGTTGAGGCCTCCAGCACCTCCCCTCCCAGGGTGTACCTGTGTTTAGGGTTTCCCCACCCAAGATGTAACACCTTGCACTTGGTGATATTGAAATTTAATTTCCATGTGTGAGCCCACATTTCCAGGGTGTCCAGGTCCCCTTGCAGGGCCAACCTCCCCTCTTCCCCCTCAACTACTGCTCCCATCTTGGCGTCATCAGTGAAGAGACTCATTTCACACCCTATACCCTCCCTGATGTCCGATATGTATGCATTAAACAGGATCGGACCCAGGACTGAGCCCTGCGGTACCCCACTACCGACCTCCCTAGGGTTTGAGAGCTCCCCACTGACCACTACTCTCTGAGTGTGTCCAGCTAGCCAATTTTCAATCCATCTGACCATCAAAGGGCCTAGTCCCAACCCCGTCAGTTTCTCCACCAGACCATTGTGGGGGGGGGGGGCAGAGTCAAACGCCTTGCTGAGGTCCAAGAATAATACATTCACAGGCTTTCCCCTGTCCAGTTCTGATGTTTGCCATTCGTAGAGCTCCACAAGATTGGTTTGACATGATCTACCTGGCACAAACCCATGTCGCCGACTATCCAGACCTCCCATCTCCTCCAAGTACACCCCCAATTATTCCTTTAGTATACGCTCCATTAATTTTCCCACCACCGAGGTCAAACTGATGGGTCTATAGTTACCTGGTACTTCCCTTGACCCCCCTTTATGGATTGGCACCACATGTGCTTCTCGCCAATCCCTAGGTACCCCCCCTGTCTCAAGCTACCTGTTGAAGATCTCCACCAGGGGTGCAGCCAGTATGTCTGCCAATTCCCATAGTACTCTCAGATGAATGCCATCCAGCCCAGGAGACTTATCTTTCTTTAGGGCCTTAAGGGCTAATCACACCCTTTCGGTGGAGATAGCATCATCCATCCCCTCCACCTTACTGGCCTTTTTATCCTTATATTGATGTGACACCCTGGGGTACCTCTCCCTCCCTCTTGCTCCATTTCTGTTGCTCCCCTGATCCCACTCACTACCGCTTCTATCCCCATCACACCTTGCTTTGTAGATATCCCATCCCCCTCCCTAGTGAACACAGAGGCGAAGTACTCATTTAATACCTCTGCCTGGTCCCTCACCTCTTCCACCCACCCTCCTTCTGGTCTCAATCTGCTGAGATGGCACTTAGTTTTTCTCTGCTTCCCAATGTACTGGAAGAACTCCTTTTCCCCTCCCCATATCCCCTGTGCTAGTTGCTGTTCTTTACTGGACTTTGCACCCCGCACCATCTGGTTGGCTTTTCTAGATACAAGATGGTACATTTCCTTTTCCCTATCCCCTCTCATTGTTTTATATTTTTGGTAGGCAGCCTTCTTTTCTCTGACCTCTACCTGAACCTCACTGGACCACCAGCATGGTTTATGTGACCTTGCTCCCTTATGCTTCACCTTAGCGCAGGTCCTGACTGCCTCATGAAGTCCCCATTTTATGACCTCCCATCTCTTTTCCACATTTGTCATTGTTGTAATCCCCTTCAAGTGATCCTTGAGAATATTTCCCATGCCCACAAAGTCTGACCCCCTGAAGTCCACTGCCAGTGTCCTAGATCTCTCCCCCCCTCCCCCCATGCTTATTTGAAACCAGACGGTATTGTGGTCGCTCCCAGTCCAGGGATCCTCTACAACCAGGTCCCTTACCGGATCCCCATCTGCCAGAACCATGTCCAGAACATGTCCCTCCCTTGTGGGCTCCATCACGTGCTGTGTTAAGAAAACATCCAGGAAGCTGTCCAGCAGCCTCTGCTTCTTGGCCACCTTAGAGGACTTGGTTCCCCAGTTTGTACCTGGCATATTAAGGTCCCCCATCAACACCATTCCCTCCCCTTTTGGTCCACACTGGGCAATGATGTTGTCCAGCAAACCACCCTCCAGAACATCACCCATCCCGGGGGGCCTATATACTACACCCAGCTTGACCTTACCTCCTGCCGGAGTTAATAGGTGACGTAAGGTAGAAGACTTGGTTTGCTGGCCAAGGCACCTAGCTTCACCTGAGCTCATTCCTTGTAAGACTGCTTGAAAGGCAGAGTAGAGAAATTTACCAGAGCAAGCGAAAAGGATTAAGACTTATTTTGGCTAAGCAGATTTACTGTGTGGTGTTGTTTTTATTTTTTACTCACAGGGATTGCTACTGTTTGTTGCTAACATTTCATTGCTTTATTTTGCTCTGATTCAAATTGTTGTTGCTGGTATACCTTCTTCTGCATTATTACAAGGTGTGCCTACAGGTGTATAACAGATTACTGCTGTAATCTTCTGATTCAAATTGTCTTTTGCAAGGTATATCTTCTGTTACTGCTTTATTTTTCTCTGTAGCAAAGTGTTTTCACGGGTATATCTCTCTGAAATTATTACAGGTGGAGCTTACATTTTGTGACTTTTTATCATTGGGCTAAGCAAAATTACTGTTTGACACTGTGTTTTATTTTATTCTTGTTTTTTTTGTTTGTTGAAAAGGTTTGTTGTCTCAAAGGTGTTTCAGTCTCCTTCTCACATTGAAGGAGCTAATTGCTTTCTCCCCACAGCTCTTCCAAAGGATTAGGTGTGTATGGGGGTGGAGCTGGCAAACTGTCAGTAATTTCCAAAAGAAAGAAGGGTTAAAAAGTTAGGTTAGTTGATACTTGGAGGTAGAAGACTTGGTTTGCTGGCCAAGGCACCTAGCTTCACCTGAGCTCTTTCCTTCTAAGACTGCTTGAAAGGCAGAGTAGAGAAACTTACCAGAGCAAGGAAAAAGGATTAAACTTATTTTGGCTAAGCAGATTTACTGTGTGGTGGTGTTTTAATTTTTTACTCACAGGGATTGCTACTGTTTGTTGCTAACATTTCATTGTTTTATTTTTCTGTAGCAAAGTGTTTCTTACAGCGATATCTTCTCTGAAATTATTACAGGTGGTGCTTTACAGGTTTTACAGTTTTATCTAACATTAGGATAAGCTTTCAGGGTTACTGCATTTGTTGTTGACTGATTGTTTCTGCTCTTACCTCCTTGTTCTTTCTTCCGTGGTTCTTCTTTTTCAGCAGGGGAAGGGCCCAGCCACCCACCCCCATCCCCAACCACCCCACACTACACTCCTTTTATAGGGTGCCACAGTTGTGACATTTCCTGTGGCAGAGCAGGAAGGGGTGGATTAGTGAGGCCTCCACAAGGTGAGCTCATTTACAGAGGCACTAGTAACTTAACTTATTATAACAAGTTAAACAAAACACAATCAAACCATTACTTGCATTTTTTTTCCTTTTTTTCCTTCTAATTACTCTGACTAGGTTATAAACCCAGCAACTTATCTGGAATGGATATCATTAACTGCAGGTACTGTGGAACAATTTTCAGAAGGACAGTCTTACAGGATTTAGGACACTGTCCTACATGCTGGGCCTTTGGAGATCTTAGGGCTCAGCTCCGGCAGCATGGGCAGAGATTGCACGCCTCAAATTTCATATTCAAGAGGAAATACATTATAAGAACCACCCACCATTTCCCCAGCATCCAACAGAAAACCTCACCGCAGAGGGTAGTTGGTCCAGGAGGTTGGCAGGTGGTTAGGAGGGGCAAATCGGGTGCCCCATCACTGCTCTCCAACATATTACCCCCAAAAACCGTATAAACACTACAAATAGGTATCTGCCTCTATCTCTGAAATCAAACAAAGAGGCAGAAGACACTGCAGAGCAGGACACTGCAGCACATGAGCTAGCACAACAAAACTCACCCAAATCCGGAACCAAAACAAAAAAATCAAAAAGGAAATCAAAAAACTTCTGATCATAGGAGACTCCATGATTAGGGAAGTTGATACCCATCTCCAGCCAGGGGTAATGGTCAGATGTCTCCCAGGTACATCAGCATGGAGAGACACTGACCGCATTGCTAAAATTGTTCACAAAGCAGGAGAAAACATTGATGTCCTAGTACACATAGGGACTAATGATCTCACCAGCTGGTCAGTTGTGGAGACCAAGGAGCACCTGACCAGGCTGGGTGACAAACTATCATCTATTTCATCCGGCATCTTCTTCTCTGAGATCCTGCCAGTCTGGGAGAGGGGAGCAAATGGACGGAAGGTCAGAGAAGGGGAGATAGGGGAGCTAAACACGTGGCTCAAGGGCTTGTGCCAGGAAAAAGGACACAATTTTAGGGAACTGGCAACAGTTCTGGGAGCGAAAGTTCTTTAAATTTGATGGACTGCATCTGACTAACGAGGGAGTCAGTTTATTGGGGCAGAAGTTTGACGTCTTTGCAGAATATTTAAACTAGCAATGGGAGAGGGGTGCAGCACCCCATACGTCGAATGAGAAGAACACCCTTCCCCCCTCAGCTAGTGGTAAAACGGATTCAGCATGTTTGCAGCTCATTTGCATCACCAGGTAAGAAAAAAGGTTTGTCTCCCCATATGACACACAGGGGTAATGCCAAACCTCACCCAACAACTAACACACCAAAATCTGGCCAACGGAAAATCATGTACACAAATGCTCACAGCTTGGGAAATAAGATCCCAGACCTGCAGGCAATAATGTCAGAGGTTAAACTGGACATAGTAGCACAGTAACCACACTTGGGAGACTTCAGTACCTGGCTATGTATTGTTCAGAAGAGACCGAGGTACAAAAAGGGGGGGAGGAGTGGCCCTGTATATCAATGAAAATATCAAAGCTACAGAAATTCAGAATACACAAAAGGAGCCAGAAGAACTGTGAGTCACCCTGGAAACACGAAATGGAACAGCCATAAGAACTGGGGTTGTCTACAGGCCCCCAGACCAGGGGGAGGACATAGATACATTACTGTTAGAAGATATACAAAACATGACTGCTAAAGGGGAGGTTCTGATAATGGGAGGCTTCAACATGCCGAATACAGATTGGTCAATACCAGCAGGAACATCTGCCAGAACTAGACACATAGTGGATTCCCTGCAGGGGGAGAGCCTCAAACAACTGGTACAGCAACCCACAAGAGACAGGGCTATCCTAGATCTAGTACTGACTAACAGGGAAGGGATCACAGATCTCCAGGTAGAAGGTCACCTGGGGATCAGTGACCATCACATGGTATGGATCAATTTGGCTACTACATCTAAATCATCCCATTCCAAGGCAAAAATATGGGACTTCAAAGGAGCTGATTTTGATAAGATGACCAACAGAGTTAAGCTAGCCCTGGCAAAAAGAAACACAGGTGAGGGGGTACAGGCAAAGTGGGCAAGCATTAAGGATGCAATACTTGAAGCAACATGCCATTGTGTTAGACAGAAAAGGAAGTGCAAAAGAAGAAGGAAATCGCTTTGGTTCTCAAATACAGTAGCAGAAAAGGTCAGAGCCAAAAGGCTGGCCTTCAAGAAATATAAGGGAACACAGAGGGATGAAGATAGGGAGGCATACCAAATTGCCCTAAGGAAAGCAGGAAAGGCAGTAAGGCAGGCAAAGTCCCAAACTGAGGAAACACTAGCACGAACAGTAAAAGAAGGTGACAAGACTTTCTATAGATACATTAGTGAAAGGAGAAAGTCCAGAGGGGGTATTGCTTAATGGAGAAAAGGGAGCATGTGAGGAGGAGGACCCTGTAAAGGCATCTATCCTAAATATATACTTTTGCTCAGTATTTACTGAAGAGAAGGTAGGGCAGGGCCCACAACTCAGCATCATGGACACAGGGGGGAGGGAGGTGAGCACTACTCCCTTCACAAAAGAAAGGGTCCTACAAGAGCTTGCTAAGCTCAGGGTGGATAAGGCAATGGGACCTGAAGGCATACATCCCAGGGTACTTAAGGAGCTAAAGGTGGAATTAGCAGAGCCATTAGCAGAACTGTTTAGTGAGTCTCTGAGCACAGGAGAGGTCCCAGAAGACTGGAGAAGGGCTCATGTGATCCCACTCCACAAGAGTGGTAGCAGGGAGGAGGCTGGGAACTACAGACCAGTCAGTCTTACCTCAGTAGTGGGCAAGATTATGGAGGCACTCCTTAAGGAAAGGATAGTGCAACACCTGGAATCCATAGGGGCACAGGATCCAAGACAGCATGGGTTCACAAAAGGAAGGTCCTGTCAAACTAATCGCATAGATTTCTTTGACTGGGTAACCAGAGTGGTGGACCAAGGGGGAGCAGTTGATGTCACCTACCTTGACTTCAGCAAAGCTTTTGACACTGTTCCACATAGAAGATTGATAAATAAGCTGGGTAGGCTCAGGGTGGGACAGAAGTTGGTCAACTGGGTGGCAAACTGGTTGACGGGCAGAAAACAGAGAGTGGTGGTAAATGGTATACAGTCAGAAGAGATGCAAGTCACAAGTGGGGTACCTCAGGGATCAGTCCTGGGGCCAGTCCTCTTCAACATCTTCATTAGTGACCTTGCAGATGGACTAGAGGGTAAGGCTTGTCTGTTTGCAGATGACACCAAGATCTGCAATAGAGTAGATGATCCAGATGGGGTGGGCAGAATGAGAATAGATCTGGATAAACTAGCAAAATGGTCAGAAGAGTGGCAACTGGGATTTAATGCAAAGAAGTGCAAAATCATGCACATAGGAAGAGAAACCCTGAAGCCACCTATAGGCTGGGAGGAGTTGCTAGCAGTCACAAAGGAAGAAAGAGACTTGGGCATCATCATCACTGATGACCTGAAATCATCCAAGCAGACCTCTAAAGCAGTAGGTAAGGCTAGGGGAGTGTTAGGTGTATTAGTAGGGTATCACAAGTTGTAAGAGGGAAGTAATAATCCCTCTTTACAAGACACTGGTTAGGCCCCATTTGGAGTATTAGTGCAGTATTGGAGGCCACACCATCACAAGGACATTAACCAAATTGAGGCAGTCCAGAGAAGGCAACCAAAATGGTGCAGGGACTGCATCAGAAGACATATGAGGACAGATTAACAGAGCTCAATATGTATACCCTCGAGCAAAGGAGGGAGAGAGGTGATATGATCGAGGCATTCAAACACCTTAAGGGCATGAACAAGGTGAAAGAGTCTAACATGTTTAAATATAAGAAAAATAGCAGGACAAGAGGACACAGCATGAGATTAGAGGGGGGCCGATGAAGGGGGAATGTGAGGAAATTCTTTTTCACAGAAAGGGTGGTGGATGCATGGAATGGCTTACCACAAGAAGTGGTGGCTATGAATACAGTGCAGGGCTTCAAACAGGCATGGGATAGGCATAAGGGAGCAATACAAATGGCTATGAATAGATAGGCCACTGACAGAGCAAAGGCCGATGGCACATTTATAAGGTAGAAAAGGAAAAGGGCAGACTGGATGGGCCTTGCAGTCCTTATCTGCCATCAACTTCTATGTTTCTATGTTTCTATGACCCATAAGGCCTCCACGTTTCCCTCTGCCACTTCTACCCTAGCAATTTCTATGTCATCTGTAATGAACATAGCCACTCCACCCTCTCTGCCCTTTTTTCTATCCTTCCTAAGCATAGTGTACCCCCACACGTTTAGGTCCCAGTCATGGTTTTTGTTGGCCCACGTTTTCGTGACCGCCGCCACATCCAGCCCCCCAACAGCATGGCTTAGAACTCTGGCAACTTGTTTCCCAAGCTTCTGGCATTTACAAACACCACCTCCCACCCCTTATCCCTGATCCCCTTTGTCGAACCCCACCCAGGTTCCTTATACTTCCATCCTCCCTCTGCTCCTCCTGAATCCTCCTCCCCCAGTCTGTTTCCCGTCTCCCCCTTGGGTTTGAAGGCTACTCCCCTCATCTGAAGGAGAGGGCTTCTGGTCAGCCCCTCCCTTATCCCACCCCCTCACAAGTTTAAACCCTACCTTTCTTGAATGTAGTCAGCCACCCCTGTTTAAGGACTTCCTTCCCTAATGGGGCAAGATGAAGCCTGTCCTTGGCATACAGTCCCTCATCCTACTAAACTCCTTTCCAGTTCCCTAACACCCCCGACCCACTTTCTTCACCCCACTTCTTGAGCCAGTCATTAACCTCTGTGATCTTCATTTTTTTCTCCATTGAGGCCTTTGGTACCGGCAATAACTCTGAAAAGGAAATGTTGCATCCATTATCCCGACAGACTCTTGCAAGTTCTTGGAACCTTGCTTGGATTTCCAAAACGCTATTTCCCTCTAGAACGTTAGTTCCCAAATCCACCAGGAAATCTGGTTTCCGTCCACAATCCCTAACCAGTTCATACACCATGAACTTTGCTCTGTGCACCGTCAGCCCAGAGATACTCACTACCTGCACCTGGCTATGGCATCCACCCCTCTGTCCCTCCCAATGGATACCCCTAATCATTGAGTCTCCCAATAACAGAACCTTAACATCGCCATTATCCTTATGGTTACTTCCACTATGCACTCTCAACCCCCCATCCCCCTTTATTCGTGATCTCAATTCCATGGGAGTCTTCTCGCTTTATTAGAGACCCCCTTATCACCCTCCCCTTTCTGCCTCCCTTGTTATTTTGCCCACTTAACTCAGACCCCCCTGAATAGGTGTCCCCTTAACCCTCTCTTATCTGAACCATTTATCCTGGCCTTGATGGTTTCCCCTTCGCCCACACCGCCATCCTCCCCTCCTTGTAATAGTACCCCTACCTCCAGAGGCCCTCTGTGAGTCCCCTTTGCCTAGGGTCCCATCCTTGGTACAGACCCCCCTCCTGAAGGGGGGCCCCTCCCCCACCTCCTCGTCTCCCAGTTTCTCTCCAGTCGTGCTCTCCTCCCTCATGTCTGCAATATGTTGCATCTCCTCCATCTGCTTAACATTTACATTTTCCCTTCTCCCTCTGGGACTATTTCTATCCTTTCCATTGCTATTCTGTCATGCCCTATGGGTATCTGACTCCCTTCCCTCTGCCTCTGTATCAATTTCCTCATTTCCACCAACCCCTTCCTCCCCCTCTAGGTTGCTTAGTAACTCAAATTTATTGTAACACTCTATGCCAGCCTCCATCAAGTAACCTGAGTTTCCCCTGACTGCCCCTCTAAACTGCCCCTCTTCCTCCTCTCTTGCCCTGTTCTCCTTAGGAGCTCCCTTTCCACAGTCTGCCCTTCTAGGCTTCCCCACAACAGCCCCTCCTGACTCTTTCCCCTCCACTCTCTTTATATTCGGAATGTTTACCCTGTAAGTTTTCCCCTTAGTGTCAACATCCCTATCTAAGGGTCCTCTGTCCCTTATATCCCCCTCCTGCTTGCTGTAACATAATGTCCTGTAATTTCTGAGCATTGCCTTAGCCTCCCCTCAGCCACACCCTTCTGCTGCCCATATCCACACCCCTTATCCTTGGACAAACCCCCCAACTCCCCCAGCTTACTCCTTAACTGATATACTTCATTCCTGATACGAGATAGCTGTCTACAGAGTAGGCAGCCTCCCTCTTTTCAGGCCCAATTGAGAATTATTGTCACCTCACAGCCTGTGCAGCCTACAACCCTTCCAAAGATGCCTGCCATGGTGGAATGTGGCCACCCTGTTTGTCCCTCTCTGTTCATAATGACACAAGCCCCTTTTCTCAGCTCCTTCCCCCTGGAATACAGTCTCTCTCTCTATATATACTGACTGCAGTTGTTTACGAACACAATTTCAACCCCACCAATAATGCTCCCAAGTCTCACAAACACATACAGTCCAGTGTGTGTCCAGTCTCGCTAACAGTGTGTGTATGCATACATCAGGTACCGTATGATGTCACAGGCCCACCAGTTCCTGTTGCTTCAAATTTCAGTCACAAACAGAAATTCACAGCCCTTCAATCCCAATCCCCAGTGGCTTTTCAGTATTTAAGAAAGCCTACAAAACAGGGTGGCTGGGAGGGCTCTACCACCACCAGGCAAACATCACATTTAAATTTCAGTCTAATTATCACTGCCAAACAAGTGTTTCCACAACCAGCACACAAGCCTCAACAGTTACAATATCACAGCCCAAGTAACAGTTCTAACTTAAAGTAACAATTTTTAACACACAGAACTAGTACAACTAGTACAAGTACAAAACTATTCAAATATTTCAGTTAAAACAGATGATAAACCAAATCTCTTTCCTGAACAACCTCCTACTTCTGTTCCCAAGTGGACAATTACATTGTACATTGTGACACTATTAAAAATACAAATACATTTACATCACCTAACTGTGCATCTTTATACCAAATCAAGCAATTTATTAATTGCTCAACAACTTCAGTGGTGTATTTGGCAACTTGTAAGGACTCAGCGTTTTACGTAGGAAAAACTGGTAGGGCATTCAAAGTAAGGATTGGAGAGCATAAGTCAGCAATTAGGAATAAAGATCAGAAAAATGCCCTTGCTAAACATATTAGTCAGAGCCAAAACACAGAAGAACATGAATTTTACTTTTGTGGGATAGAGAGAGTTCACTTGGGAGAAAGAGGAGTAACTCTGGATGATAAATTATTAGAAAGAGAGGCATTTTGGATTTTTCAGTTGAATGGCTTAGAGAAACCTGGATTGAATGATGGCATCAATATAGTACCATTTCTTAGGAAGAAAAAATAAAAGTTTTTTTATGAAAAAATGCTGTGACGAAGTGTCCTGTTACCACAAATAAGTCTGTGAAGATTACATACATGGGTTAGACATTTCTGTTGTGAAAAAGGTAGATTAACTATGAATTCCTGTTTTTATTTAGCAGGTTTTGGACCTCAGAAATACATCTTCTGTGAAAAGTCACAGATATTCTGCCTAATGGGCTTGATTCTGATGAACTGGTTTAGTAGAAGAACATGGACTTATTAAGATTTGACTTTTTCCTTTTTTGGTTTATTAATAGAATTAGGACAAGTCACATTCATTCACAAATAACCAAACAGAAATGGATAGGAAATATAAAGTTTGAACAGTAAATGTCCTAGTAATTGTTGTGATTGTCGTGATAGAATTGTCCAAATTACCAAATAGATATTGTAAACATGAGGTTAAAAATAATATTATGTAGGAAAGCATAAATTATAATGCATCTGGTCAGAAAATAAGTATTTTTTTATTCTTGTCCTTTTGACCTTTGATAGGTAAGATAGCAGAAACATTAAAAATATGTTCGAAATAATATCATTATGAATATAATGGTTAAAATAGTAATTAAAATGGAAAAGTAACATAATATGCAAATTTCGTTTTTTCACCTTTTGACCTCCCACACATAATGTGTATAATTCTTTAAAAGAAATGTTATTTTGAAGGTGATATATGACAGGTACTTAAACCATATAATATGTATGTATTGTCTGGACTTAAAAGGGTTGCTATGTTTTTCTAAGTTTAGATACCATTTTTCACATGTATTAGGGCTGTATCTTTAAATATGTATAAAAGGTTCATTTTGATCACTAATTGATTTTTTTTGTTCCACATGGGAATTGATGTTTAAATATGTTGTGACCTCTAGGAACCAACCTCCCTGAGGAAGAGCGCATGCTCAAAACCGGTCGGGGCAGTTGAGGAGGGATGCACTCTGTACTACATAACTAATGTGAGCTGGTTGGATTGAAATAAATCACATCAGTCCTGGTTGTTGGTGCTGCCTTGTTTTTTTCTTTTTGCTGTCATTTTTGGCATAGCACAGGAGTAGTGGAGCTGACTTTTTTTGTTTGCTTGTTCTCCAAGACCTACAAATACTTTAAAACAAGTATATAATAGCAAGGGTTCTGGAGATAAATGTTGTACCTTTAAAAAGCATTGGTATAACGTGAAACATTGGTGGTTTTATTGTTGACTGCACGGTACTATGGTGATATTTTTGCTGCTTATATGAATTTTTATCTTAGAATAAATTTGTTAATTTCACTATAATAGTGAGTATGGTCTTTTTCTAGGTTGCAGGACTTCTTTTCTTTTCTTATTGACTTTTTTTGTCTGGGCACCAGATGTTATAGCAGCCACCTTTGCAATTCTTTGCAATCTTGAGCTATAATTAACTTTGATTGGCGCATAACAAAAAATACCTTTTTTGCAATTTTTTCCTGTTGCTGGTGATGCAGAAGAAATGGCTTCTGGTGTAATTGACCAGATGGAGTCCAGCAATAGCAGCATAACATTGACATTTAGAAAAAGCCAACAAGCAGCTTCCCATAGTACTTCTGAAAATGTAACGGATTAAAAGGATACTGAAGCCCTTGATTTCAAAGCCCTATTTTTTAAAGAAGGTGACCGAAATCCAATTTTGAATCAGTATTTAGAGGGGCAAGAAGTGCAACAAGCTCAACAAAGAATTTATCAAATGGAGACCTCAGGTACCATTAAGGAAGCCTTCAATTTATTAGAGTGAGAAATCTTAAAAGCACGCCACCTCTACTGGCAGCGAGTCACCATGATGGCTTATCAGCAAATGAAACAGGCACTAAGAGGGCTTAAAGTCATGCTGCAACCAGCATTTGTCTTGGAACAAAAATATTTCTTAATTGAGTAACAAAAATTTGGAAGCCAGTGCGGGTTACATTAGATTGATACTGAAGTATGGGGAAGAACAAGAAGAAGAAATCAAACAGATTATTTTAGAAAGAGAAAAAGTTGTAATGGCATTTTCTAATCATTCGGAATATTTGGAACATAGAGCCAAACTCAACAGAATAATTTCACACCATGACATAAGAATTAAGAAATAGAAAGAAAAGAAATTTGAAAGAGATCGTAGAGATTACATTGAAGGAAGGATTTTTAATTGGGGCAAAAACAGTTCTACTACTAAATTCAACCCTAAACCAATTTTAAAAACCAGAACAGATCTGACTAATGATGTATATACTAGTGGATCTGATTTGGATAACCAGTCGGAACCAGGAAGTCCTTTTATAGGACAGAAGGGGAGAGCAATTCTTTCCCGCACCTCCCCCTCTTCCCTCTCCACCTTCTCAGAGTGTACTGATTCAATTAGTACAATTGGTTACACATGGGATTCCACAGGAAGAAGGATGACCACATATGGAACAAATGATAGAGAGAAACAGAATGGAAGAAAATGTGGTTCTGCACCTTCCAGAAATCCCACAGAGACTGCGGAGAAGCTCATGTCTGATCAGATTTCAAGACGAACAAGACAGGGAATGAGGGGGAAAGGGAGGAAGAACAAATGCACCTTGGTACAAATGCGGATACAACAGAGGGAATCGGAGACCCTGGAACCCGAGGAGAAAGTAACAGAAACTTTAGTGTTTAATATCTCCAACTATGTGCTGACCGAAACTGAAACAGTGGTATTACAAAAAGGATTGAATTATGTCCCAACTAATGAGGTTATTGAATTCAAAACAATAGTTGATTTATACAGTCTTTCTAGAAAGCTGGACTTGAGATTTACTTTTAGAGAGAAAAAGGAAAAAAGTTATAGATCAAGATTATGAAGAACAAAAAGAAACAGAAAGAACATTTAGGAATCCGTCAGTTTATATCCCCCCCAAAAATCTGGTAGTACTGACTTTCACTATAGCTTGTGAAATGGATATACAAGCAATGACTTTTCAAGAGAAATTACATAGATATTACAATTGTACGGCTAAAGAAAAACAGGCAATAAGAGATCTGGCACCGAATAATAGCATAGAGATCAAGCCAGTGGATAAAGGGGGTGGGATCATTGTTCTGAACAAAGTTAAGTATAAAAATTAAATACATGATCAATTATCTGACACTGTGTATTATAAGAAAATGACAAAAGATTTTACTAATGTTTATAAATAAGTAATAGATGTTTTACTTTATGATCAATTTCTAAGTGGTGTGATTACTAAACAGATGCTTGATTATTTAACAGTACCTCATCCTGTTAGAGCTACGCTGAATGGTCTTCCTAAGATTCACAAGAATATGGAAGCTCCTCCAGTCCAGCTAATTGTTTCCAGTATGGGTTCTTTAACTGAACCGCTGAGTAAGATGATGGATCATTATATTAAAGATCTTGTACCCATTAGCCCATATTTTATTAAAGATACTAAGCTCTTGATAAAAATTCCTGACAAAATATTAGAAACAGAAGATGATGTGCTAGTTACTTTAGACAGTACAGCATCATACACTAATGTTCCTAATGAAATTGGGCTAATTTCGTTGCAAGATACCCTCAGGAGCAAAAGTGATTATGACCAGCCTTTAAATAGAATGCCTCATTACACTGAAGGAACAAGTCTTGACAAAAATACTTTTGTTTTTGATAACTTTTATTTACTGGTAAAAGGGACGGCTATGGGGGCAGCTTTGGACCTCCAATTATGTCTGTATTTACTTGTCAGATTGGGAAGAGCAGCATGTATTATGTGAAAACATCCTTTTTCGAAAAAAGTTAACTTTATAGATGTTTCATTGATGATTTGCTGGTCATTTGGGCTGGAAATGAGAGAGAACTCCCTGATTTAGTTAATTACCTAAAAGGAACCAATGGTAAGTTGAAATTTACTGTGCATTTTAATAGGGAGACAATTAAATTTTTGGATATAAATATTAAGAAAACTGATAAAAAATTTTAGTACCAGTATATTTAGAAAAGAGACAGCAAGAAATGCAATTTTAAGATATGATAGTTGTCACCCTAGAAAACTGCTAGATGGTATTCCTAAAGGTCAACTAATGAGACTGAAGAGAAATACAAGTGATGTAACATTATTAGAGGTAAATTTAAAGAAAGAAGAACAGTGTTTCAGAGAAAGAAGTTATAGCAAGGCTTTTTTAGAAAAAGCTGAAGATCAGGTACAGAAAATCAAGAGAAGTGAATTGTTGAAACCAAAATGTAAAAAGGAAAACAATAAGCTTAACTTTATTGTGGATTTTACACTCCAGAGCTATCAGATTGGGTGGATAATTAGAAAAAAATGGAATATTTTTAAAATAGAACCAAAGCTAAGAAAAACTACATCAATACCCTGCCCCCAGATGGTTTACAGAAAAGGAAAAAAAAACATCGGTGACATGGTTACAAGCAGTCACTATGTGGAAGAAAGAACTCTGGAAACATCACTTCCTAAAGGAACCTTTTTCTTGTGGACATTGTTATTTTTGCAAATACAGCAAAACATGATATATTTGTCCATCCAATTAGTAGTAAAATCTATAATTTACAGTAAATTGTGAATTGTAGTACTAAGTATGTGGTTTATGCAGCAATCTGTAATAAATGTAAACAATTTTATGTAGGTAAAACAAAAAGATGTTTTAAACAAAGAATAGCTGAACATCTTCATAGTACTGAAAAGGTTGAAATTACCAATGCATTAGTTGTACATGTTAAGAATAGGGGGGCAGAACACAACTTTAGTTTCCAAAGTTTGGAAAAAGTTAAGATAGGAACTCGGAGGGTGGGGGGGAGATATTGATAATTTGCTCTTAGAACAGGAAAGCAAATGGCAATATACTTTGAGAGCTCATTTGGATGGAGGCCTGAATGAAGCTTTCTCTCTGGTTCCATTTTTAAAGAAGAGAAGATAAAAAATGTTGAACAACATGGGGTATGCAGAATAAGTTTTCTGCATTCTCCATATTAGCTTTGGCTAAATATTTAATATTAAATGTTTAACATTGAATAATGCCAATTTGTAGCATTTATTTAAATGTTGTTCTCACTCATATATATATATACATACACATAAGAATGTTTTAGATATTGCCCTTTGTCTCTCCATATATTTTTAACTGCTATTTCTATATAGTTCTTAAGTAAGATTGCATTGTGATTTTCTTATTTTTGCTGTTATTAGAATATCAATATATTGGAAGAGATACTCCTGACCCCTAGTGCTATATAATATATTGCAACTTGTAACATCATTATGATGTCATGTCTTAACATGGCATGGATTGAAATATTTGAATAGGTCACATGTTTCTTATATATAAAAGCAAGGGTTTTGGAGATAAATTCTGTACCTTGAAAAAGCGTTGGTATAACGTGAAATGTTGGTGGTTTTATTGTTGGCTGCACTGTACAATGGTGATATTTTTGCTGCTTATATGAATTTTTATCTTAGAATAAATTTATTAATTTCACTGTAATAGTGAGTATGGTCTTTTTCTGGCTTGCCGGACTTTTTTTCTTTTCTTAAATAACAGTTTGTTTAAGTTTTCTCAGCTCTAAGGAGCAGTTCCTCCTTGGGGCTCAAACTTCAGGCTAATGCACTGATTTTCAAAATGTGAGTCTGTAAGATAAAGTCTGAGTGGTGTTCATTTCGAATCCACTGTACAAAGATTGCGGTGCAACAGTTTACTCTTTCCTGCAGGTGTCACTGTGGTTACATGTCTTACACCCCTAACATATGGTTTAGGCATAACCTTTTACTGGCTTGAGTTCATGACTTTAGGCTGCCCTTTCACTGTCCTTTTCCTGTTATTGGAAGGCTAAGTGTCCATTTTGATATAAAGAATATTTATTTATTTATTTAGTTTTTGTTGAGAGGATATGTGCACTAGACAAATCTGCCTATTTTCAGGCACGACCTGGGGGAGGGGGTACAGATGAATGTCAACTGACCTTGAACCAGATTAAGCTGTTGGTGGTATTTTTAGATAATGGGGAGAAATTTGGCCAGGGCACTGGGGAAATTCCCCTATTTGCCAGTAGGGGAAACTTTGGCTGTCAGCAAGATGGCCACTTGGAATGGGAGCTGTGAGGAGATGGATCTCCTTGAGTCAGCTGAGCAGGCCTCCTCCTCTGTATTATCTGTATCAGAGGCCCAAAATGTAATCATGACACTTTTGAGGATTTCTATGAGGAAGGAACATAAGATATTATTTTATTGACGGAAGATCCGAGTGTAAATTCTATTCCAAGTAAGAAACTCTCTCAAAAAGAACAAATGTTTGCTAAACTAATTTCTGAGGAGGAAAAACAGTTCCAAAAGAAAAAAAACTTCTGGAGGATATTGACAAACTGTGAGCAGTACGAGCATCTGTCACTGGGTGTGGCTCTGCTCTCAAACAGCATTCTTCTACCTATGACTCAGCAAAGATGAATAAAGCCCCAAATTCAGCACACTAGGTAATAACTAATTCTGGCTCTGTGTTAAATGTTTAAATGGCTAGCAGGTGGAAACACCACTGACGGTGTGTGCCTACAGCCAAAAGAATTAGTACGAGGTGACAACGGAAAAATGAATAAAGTAACAGGCACAGTTAAAATGCACAGGTTGCAGCAGAGCTAACTACAGTAAACCCTAGCAATATTTTCAAGAGACCACTCTCCCACAATGTTAGTAAACTAGGACAAAGTGCTGAGATTGGCTTACCAGAAATGAATGCTACATGCTCCTCTGATACTCTGATCCTATTTCAGCCAAAAAAACAAATCTAAAATGAAATGACTGTATTCTCATTCACAGCACAGGGCCTGGTGGAGAAATCTGCCTTAAGGGAAGATTCAAAACAAAAGAGAGATGCTGTGACACTAGCAAAATGGAACATTACTGCTGATTTACCATGACCTTCCAAGCATACTTCAGTAAAGGCACAGTTTTAAAACACAGTGTTGAACCAGTCTATTTCTACTACTTCAGCAATTCAAGCAGCCTTTGCAGTAAACTCTGTTCTATTGGACCCCCTTTTCACAATGGTCCCCTGAGAAAGCCCTTGTGGAGGCAAGATGGAATAGATTGGAAAATGACCAGTGGCTGCCAGATGTGAACTGGGCCCCAAGCCATCTAGTCTCCCCAGAAAGGAGCCCACAAAAAAAATAATCTACTTACTCAGCCTGGAAACCAAAATGCTGAGAACGTAACTCCTATGACAGATCATAAAGTTACTCCCAAAAATGACCCACAAGGCCAGAAAAGCGAAAACTCATAGACATGCCCCAACCCCTCTTCCTGAAATAGTGAACACAATGACTGCTACAAGCCAAGACTCATCTGAAAAGGCCCAAGAAGAATCCAGCCACCAGAAACCTTTATTATCTGAACTTTTTCCAAAAAATCAAAAAGGAAGCTACCCCAAGAAGGCATGCTGTGAGAATTAGATATAAAGGAGGATTAGATAATTGGCTGGATAAGCATTATGTAGGGAAAATTCTCCTGAAAGACTTTCTACACTTTACACCTATAGAAGTATTTGCCTTCATAATATATCTGTTCAAGACAATTATGATAAAAGCTTCCATTCTCCTTATGCTTTACAATTGTTTTGGGAGAGGTACAATCAAGTGAAATTCTCCCCCCCTGTGGACCCCCTTCTTTGTGATTCCACTAAAAAAACCCTTAATTAAGTTTGAAATGGTTATGTTTAGGAACGATGGGGTTCACGTGGAGGATATAATATATTGGCTAACTCAAAAGTGTGAGATCCTAAGTGCCCTTGAATCAATTCTATATTCTGAAATTTTCTGGACTGGGAGTTGGAAATACAAAATTAAGCTGCATCAGACAGATTCAGGGATTGAACACATCCCAAATTCATTTCTTTTAGGCAGAGATGGGGGGGGGGTGCTTTTATGCAGGCCAGCCACAGGCCTGCTGTAAATGCGGATTCAAAAACCCACCTATGAAGTGTTTTTGAAAAACCAAGGTGCGACAACTCTGGGGAAATAGGACACATTAGTCTCCAGTGTGCCAACCTCACTAAATGTGACCTATGTGAGGAGACAGGACATGTCTTTAGGCAGTGTCCCTGGGGCAGCTAAAAACAAGGCCTCATGTATAGCCCCAATCTACTCATACAGCAGGCTCAGGATGCCGCTTCTTCCACTGAAATGAGAACATCCCAGGAAACGCCCACACTCCCACCTAGGCCCCTTCTCTCCCCTCCTGGGAAACAACAAAATGACAGCAAAAACACCTTTCCTTCAAAAGGAGACAAAAAGGAAACTCCTAAAGAGAAAGACAGGACCCCCTCAGCAACAACTTCTGATCTCCTGATTCCAGTTTGCAATTCTGATTCCACAGGGAAACCAAACCAAAAAACAGAGCCTGGACCTCCCCCCCCAGTCCCGAATCCTCCCCTGCCAAAAAAGAGTAACAAGACAAATCAACCCCCCCCCCACAACCCCAAAGGAAGACCAGAAAATTGAAACAGAAAATCCTTATGCTCCTCTCTCTACTAGTTGGAGAGACTCAGATATGGCTGTAGCACAGTCAGACTCCCAGGTTTTCTCACAGGAAAATACTATCAGCAGTACTGACCCTGTGGGGTACAGAGGGAAGAAAAAGAGGAAAAAAGAACCCTGGATTATGATTCTCTGATAATCAGACTCCCTTAGTCTAGGATCTCTGAATATCCACAGTATTATCAACCACTCCAAAAGACAGGCCACAATTCAGTACATCCATGAATTAGGTGTTGACTTAATGTTTACTGCAAGAAATATGGATGTACTCCATAGATCAGGCCCATCTGTTCCAATCTGAAAGGGTATAGGAACCCTCTTATTGGTCCTTTGGACCAGACAAAGCTGATGGCACAGCCATTCTTTTTACCTCATTTTTCTTTTCTCTCTCAAAAATTATAGATGTAATCCCAGGCAGACTCCTAATATTGGATGGCCTATGGTACGCCTCCCCCAACAGAATTATTGTAGTTTATGGGCCCCAAAATAAAGCTGAAAGGGTAGATTTGTTTTCATCCTTACAACCCTATCTAGTGTATGCGACAAATATTCTGTTAGGAAGGGATTTTAACTGTGACACTCCTGACCCAGATAACATAGAAACATAGAAACATAGAAACATAGAGGTTGATGGCAGATAAGGACCACAAGGCCCATCCAGTCTGCCCATTTTTTCTACCTTATGAATGTGCCACACATCTTTACACTGTCAATGACCTATCTATCCATATTCGTCTGTATTGCTCCCTTATGCCTATTCTATGCCTGTTTGAAGCCCTGCACTGTATTCATTGCCACCCCTTCCTGAGGTAGGCCATTCCATGCATCCACCACTCTTTCTGTGAAAAAGAATTTCCTCACATTCCCCCTTAATCGGCCTCCCTCTATTCTCATGCTATGTCCTCTTGTCCTGCTATTTTTCTTATATTTAAACATGTTAGACTCTTTCACCTTGTTCATGCCCTTAAGGTGTTTGAATGTTTCGATCATATCACCTCTCTCCCTCCTTTGCTCAAGGGTATACATATTGAGCTCTGTTAATCTGTCCTCATATGTCTTCTGATGCAGTCCCTGCACCATTTTGGTTGTCCTTCTCTGGACTGCCTTAATTTGGTTAATGTCCTTGTGAAGGTGTGGCCTCCAGCACTGCATGCAGTACTCCAGATGGGGCCTAACCAGTGTCTTGTAAAGAGGGATTATTACCTCCCTCTTACGACTTGTGATACCTCTACTAATACACCCTAACATCCCCCTAGCCTTACCTACTGCTTTAGAGGTCTGCTTGGATGATTTCAGGTCATCGGTGATGATGATGCCCAAGTCTCTTTCTTCCTTTGTGACTGCCAGCAACTCCCCTCCCAGCCTATAGGTGGCTTCAGGGTTTCTCTTCCCTATGTGCATGATCTTGCACTTTTTTGCATTAAATCCCAGTTGCCACTCTTCTGACCATTTTGCTAGTTTATCCAGATCTCTTCTCATTCTGCCCACCCCATCTGGATCATCTACTCTGTTGCAGATCTTGGTGTCATCTGCAAACAGACAAGCTTTACCCTCTAGTCCATCTGCAATGTCTCTAATGAAGATATTGAAGAGGACTGGCCCCAGGACTGATCCCTGAGGTACCCCACTTGTGACTTGCATCTCTTCTGACTGTATACCATTTACCACCACTCTCTGTTTTCTGCCCGTCAACCAGTTTGCCACCCAGTTGACCAACTTCTGTCCCACCCTGAGCCTACCCAGCTTATTATCAAATTTAACACCCACAAAAAATTCAATTTCTTTGCTAAGTATTCCCATAGGGGTTTCACATATGAACAGTTGAATAGGAAATGACTTATGAGATTCTAGAGTTAGGGAATTACACACACTTAAGCAAAAAAATATGATGATGAAACTTTAGCTGTTTTTAGTGTTGCATAAAATTTTATATCTGACAGGCAAGATGTCAATGGTCAACATACCAGACAATGATGTCATATGAAACTGTCAGTATTCTAATTCATACAGCAATGGATTCAATGTATATAACAGATAAAGGAAAAAAGTCTCAAAAAAAGTGTTTAGATGGTGGAAGGGCTTTGACAGTTTTATTAAATATAAATAAAAAATAGAAAATCTCCCAAATGATAGTATTAGGAGGATATAAGAAATGTAAACAGGAAAAACAGGATGTGTAAATAGAGTACAGCGTTACTTAGGTTATGCTTAAGGAATAAGTGATATTTTTGTAAATATGTAAATATGTGTCTTATGATAATGAATGTATTTCTTTGATGTGATTACAAATAAAAATACCCCTACTCTTTTTGAGAAGTGCTATGGGATCTTTAAAATCCACCAGAACAGGCAGATGGGACCTTGGTTTAATGTCTTATCCGAAAGAAGGCACCTCATGAGTGCAGCACCCCCCTTATGCTGTACTACAATGTCAGTATTGGGATTTAACCCAAGTGCCTGGTGTGGGGATAGAGCCCACAGCCTTCTGATCTCCCAGCCTCAGAGGTGAGTGTGCTACCTGCTGAGCCACTGACACAAATATGACCCTAACAGTCTATTCGATCCCAGGGATATGACCCTTGGGATGCATAAACCTTTCTGGTCCCTATCTAGATGAATGCCATGCCCAGACTGGTTTAACAGGAATTCCTTTTATTTGTTCAACTCTTCCTTGGCCTTTTAAAGAGACAGTATCTTAACTCTGGAGTGCCTCACAACCCAGGAAATAGGAACATTAAATAAAGTGGTAATAGGCCTACCTTGCTACACTTTCAAAGTGGCCCCTGCCCTTTCTCAGTTGGGCACTCCAGAACTGTGCAAAATACTCCAGGTGTGGTTTCACCATGCACACATACAGGCACGGGGCAGTATCACCTCCTTGCTTCTGCTAAAAAATGCCTAACTTATACAGCACATCCTAGCATTCTGTATGCCTTCCTACAAGCTTTACTGCATTTGGTGGAAGATTTAAGGTCATCACTCATAATAACTCCCATATCCTTTTTCTTCAGTTGTCTGAACCACCTTCAGTTTCTACGACCATGGCTTGGGGGGCAGTGAGTGAACTGGCCTTTTCCATTTACAAGCTGATTTTTTTTTGTTTTGTTTTGCGCATGTGCAGACATTATTTTAACTGTCATGTATAACTTGTTTATTTTAGCATTTTTAGTTTTAAAACACTAAGAACACCTCCCTTGAGACACGATCTAAAAAAACCTGCAAGTTTCATTTTCAAATCCCAGCCATTTTCTGGTTATTGATGAGCACAAAAAAAACAAAACAAAAAAAACCTTTTTATATGTTTACATATTTTTGCCATCTTGCAGAACAAATACCATCATACCAAACTGCATCAAAAGTCATAAGCCTCCAGATCCTGCCACAGATGGAGTGCTTTCTAACTTTCATGTCTGTGCATCAAAAATGGCAAATTTATCAGCAGCTGAAAATGGTGATCGTATCCAAATGTCTTCACAGCCCTAACTTTAGTGGTACTACCACACTACTAGAATTAAGGTGTTTCATAGGATATGATCCACGAAAAGCCCAGGTTGCACCTAATTCCTGTGCATCAGGGCCACAGTGCACCACACCCTTAAATCAGATGCACTTGGTTGAATTCACACCCTTGGCTGCCTCGACTGGGCAAAGGTCTGCACAGGGGCCTGGGACAGCTTGGGGTGGAGATTTGCTAAATAAAGAGAAACAATTATGCCAATTATAGCAACAGAGTGAATTCCCAACTCTGCATGGAGTGAGGGACTAAGAGATATGGCAGACCTCCGCAGTCATCCTAGGGCTACTACATCTCCATATGGTGCAGAACATTTAAAAATGCCCCCCCCCCATTCCTCCCAGCCCTCTGTACTGGTTCAACAGAATGAAACAGTGGCCTTGGGGTGGGGGTTGGGGCCCCAAATGTCTCCAGGATGACTGGTTTGGGCAGTGTATAGACACTACTGCTAGAGTCCTCCTGGCATAGCAACCATGCCTTTGACCAGTCTGCCACACCATGAAAAATATGTTGGAGACTGTGTGGAACACAGATCCATCCTCTTGTCCATCACTGACCTAACCATCCATACAGAGGTGCAGATCAGGTCAGAATCACCCTTATGGGTGGGCGGCATAAAATATGTTTGGGAATAGTGGAGGCAGCCACATGTATGGAGAGGGGCCTTGGTGCTCCCAGGACCTCCCTACACAACCTGGCATGAATGTGTGGAGCTGTGTGACCCTTTTGCAGATAAGGACCATAATAATTTAATGTCAAAGTGTTTTAAGGTCCATCAAGTATGCCCACCGCCCACTTCATAAGCAGGGATTAATAAGTATTGTATGCAGTGAAAACAGGTACTAGTTTGCCTTAGAAAATGGGCAGGGAGATTTCCTGATCTCTGATTGGATGAACCCCATGCCAAGGGGTACATTTATGTACCACTAGAGATTGGGAAAGATCAAGACTCACTGGCAGCTGACTCCTTACCAGCCAAAATTCGTGTGCCATGCTCCAAATGTAAAGGACTGACCGGACACCATTTTTTCCCTCAGTTACTGAATGAGCCTTCTGCTGGTCCCCTCTCCCCGTACCAACCGTTTTGTTTAAATTAACAAAAAAAAAAAAAAAAACTGCCTACTATTAGTAATATAGATCATTGCTTATATCTGCTTCCCTTCAACAAAATCCCTTTGTTATCACTCTCCATCTCCTGCCAGTCCCAACACTGCCATGGTACTTGGTCAGCCTCCCACTTCTGTACTGTCACAAACCAGCAGCACATCTCCATCTGCAGGAACAGAGACCACAAAAGTAATGCTAGTCTCTTAGATTGTGATACTTCACTCGCATCATGAGTTTCACTCACTTTGGCTGTGAGGGGAGGAAGGAAAAAGAGAATAATTGAATTTTAAAGAGCTGCTGAATGTTGAAAACCATAACACTTAGGTACAAATCAGCTTGCATTCCATATATATTCTATGGATTTTACCTACCCATTATGTATCACTGACAAAATTGACACGAGTACCTGATATTTATCCCTTGGAGTTCATCTGCCTCTTTAGATTACTCCCTACTGCAAGTCATAATCCTCTGCTGTGACATCACACTCTGTTGTAATGGGAGTAACTATGATGTCACAAGCAGTGCATTATGACCTTAGGAAGGGAGAAAGAAAAAAGGAGTAGATGAACTCTTCAGGAGCAAAGATCTTGTTTTGATGCAAATGACCTCAGTGATAAATAATGGGGATGTTGTAAAATACAAGCCAAACTTGCCTAAATATTATGTTTTGCTAAAGTTCTTATGGACGCATCAGCTGCTCTTTAAAAATAGCTTTATTTTCTACTCACGAGACAAAAGGGAGATGAGGCTCAAACAATTTAACTGGAGTTGTGCGAAGGTCACTCACTTCAGCTGTGTGGTGGTCAGGGGGAGGAAACTCGATATAAATGGAAAGTGGCCACAATTGAAAAGGAAACTTGTGTTAAAAAAATGCTTATGACACATCAGCAGCCTCTACTGATAATACTACCAGTGGAGAGACTACTTTTACAAAAATGTTTTATTTATATATTTTTATGTATTTTATACTTTTTTTAAACATTGTTCAGACATTTTATGTAAAATACAAACAGACACCTTCCAGGGTGGGCAGTATGGATTATACTGAACCTTCCAGGGGCTATAAGGCCATCTGCCTGCAGCCTTGGGCTGCATTATCACCCTGGGGCAGTCCGGTATAGTCCAATACCATCCACCATATCAGGTATTATTGCTAGTACAATACTCTACCCACTCTTTTACTGAGGGGACACTGTAATTCCCTAAGTAATCAGAATTTTGCTGGACTTACTTTGAAGGCCTGTACTGTCCTTTTATCTACTGTGTCTACTGGTAGGCAGTTCCACAGTTTCATCAACCTCTGGGAGAAGACAGCAAATCATAATGTCACTGCTGTATTTAGTACCACTGAGTTTCAGGCTTGTTCCTGTGGCCTGCTAGAGCACACCAGATAGAACATCTCATCTTTTTGGGCTTGTCGATAGCTTTGAGAATGTGGAAGATTGAGATTATGTCCCCTCTCAGTTCCCTTTTCTACAGAGAGAGCATTCTAAGTGCTTTCTGTCTTTCCTTATATCTGTTGTGCCCTACTCCTCTGATTATTTTGGTAGGCTAGCATTGCGCCCTCTAGAGTGACTCAATGTACCTTTTGTGTACAGCAGCCTAGAACTGTACATTGTATTCCAGTTGGGGTCTGACCAGTGCCTTCTACAGTGACAGGATTACCTTCCATGCTCTGCTGATCTCCCCCTTTTGATGCACTTCAGCATTCTTGACATCACAGCAGTCCTGCTTATCATTTTCAAACACTTATCTTTTATGACCACCAGGGCCTTTTCCTCCTCCTCTGTAGCAAGGGGATCTCTGCACAGCATGTAGTTCTTGTTATTTGTTTTCCTCCCCCAATGTTTCTCTTTACCATTGGAGTCTTGACTACACTGAATCTGAGTCTCCAGGAGTTGGATCATTTGACCAGCCTGTCCATGTCCTCCTGAAATGTGCCCCTTCCCCAAGGGAGTCCACCACTCTGGTTAGATTAGTGTCATCAGTAAACTTAAGCAGCCTGCTGGAGACCCTATCTTCCAGAACACTGATGAAAATGTTGAACAGTAGTGGACAAGCACCAGCCTCTGAGTCACAGAGTTCCTGTCCACTACAACCCTGTGGCTCCTGCCCTCAAACCAGTTAGCAATCCACCTGGAATATGTTTCATTTATACTGCACTGGTGCACTTTTCTCTCAAGATTTTTATACATCAGTGTCAAACATCTTGCTGAAATCCAGTGAAACCATACTGATGGCCCCGTCCTTGATCAACAAACAACCCTATTATCTGCCACCCTCGAGTATCTGCCAACGTTTGTTTGCACAAAATGTTTGCTATTCTACCACCACCCTTGATTATCTGCCACCCTCAACTACCTGTTCAATTTTACTTGTACAAAAGTGTGTGGAAAATTAAGGGTTCACTGTATTAAAATAAACTATTTTTTAATGAATGTTTTTATGGCTTACATTCTTTTTTTTGGTAAAAGTTTCCAGCCAGTCATCTGACTCTCTTAAAAAGCAGTCAACCAATTTGAATGCTCAGTTATCAGCCACTGTTTTATCATTTTCACTTAACATTGTTTGCTGCACTAAAAGCTGTTACCTCACGTCCATATCGAGGCCTACCAAAAATTTGATTGCTCAGCTAGATGGACTCCTGATATCTTAATTGTGCACCACTGGTCTTCATGGATGTCTCAAATTTCTGGTGATTTTTGTGCCTTTAAAACTGCCTAAAGGCACACACAAAAACACACTCAGCATAACCTATATTATGGTAATTAGAGCACTGGCTTTAAGTTGGAACCATCCAGTAGTGAAACCGCCACAGCAGAAAATATATTTTCAAAAGTTTGTGTATCATTTTTACAGGTCTGTAGGCAGCCCTGTGTACTTGCAAGCTACCTAGCACATGGGGAGGGAGGCTCCAACTCCGCTGAAAGAATCTGCTGTGTTGGCATATTGTCTCTGTCTCATCTAAGCTATTCTTAGGGCCAAATCCTCAAAAGAATCATAGCCCCTCTACATATGCAGAGGGCCAGGAAAATACACGGACTGCCCTCTATGCACAGGATGCACACCATAGAAGAATCCTGTGCCATCGACAGAAAGGGATGTGTGTCCCCTCTGCATCCAACCCCACCAACGTGCCTTGCTACGTGGGAGGTCAAGACAGGGGGTAGGGCAAGCATGCACCCCCATCCACAAAAGGACTTCCACAGTGTGCTTTAGTAGTGCTTACACTCCCACCTCCATCCAGACTCTGGACCTTCCATGGAGCCTGATAGGTGGGTGGACAACATGCACCCAGCCTTCTGACCAAGTGTTAAAAGTGTTAAATGTTGCAGACAGAATAAGGCAGTCCTCAAGGACTGCCATATCCTATTGGTCTGCTTGGTCACTGCACCCAGATTAAGCAAGGAGCCACTGGTGGTCCAGCACTAGTGTCTGATTAGGTGCCTGTGGTTCTGACTCACTCCACCAACCCCTACTGTCCTCTTCACCAAAGCATGGCTCTGCACCAGTGGACTACAGGGTCAGTGCTTGTGGAAGCTGAGGCTGCTTAGTATGCACAGCAAGTATATATTACTCACAATATTAGCTGCACAGACAAAAGGTGTCTACTGACATGCTCTTTCCTGTTTCTATGCTTATGCCTCTTTATGATGCTTTCAGCTCACCTACTTCCATTCTAATTGGATTAGCTATAGGATTCTGGGCAAACCCTGTTCTGGACTACATAGACATGAGAGGAGTTTGCACTATATTACAGTGGAGAGCAGTCCGAACCACTTATAGTGGATGTCTTTGTTGTGGGCACCCACTTATAATGGACAGATCAGTCTTGCCAAAAGCCAAAAGCTATGTTGGTAATGTCAAAAAATCCCATTTATAACATACTCTGCAACCCCTGTATAGAGGACACTGTGAGCTCCTCTGTGCCCCGTTACATGTTGTGAACTACCTGCTAAATGCCTGCTAATCATCCACTTATTGTTTAGCTGGTTTGTCTAGCACAATAAAAACATCATTCACCTCACCTGATGCTTAATACTGGACATGGGACCCCAGAGGATTACTTCACAGTGCGTGTTGCCTGTCCATGTACTCTCCCCCTCCTCCCTCTTCATGGTTGGTGCTCAGCCATTTGATCCCCCAATCAGTACAGACAGTGTACAGCAAAATCTTATCAATCTCGTATACTACTCAGTCCCCAATCATCCACAAATAGCAGTTCCCCATACCCTTGTTTGACAGAAGAGGGGTTATATTGTATTTTAACTTCATCGAGTGAGCTGGGGCAAAGAAGATTCGTATTTTAATATTATAGCATATAGTGCACAATCCTTATGACAGACAAAACCTGCTTACATGAATGTGTCCGTTATAGGATGGTGCCACTGTATTACCATTTTCCATAACTTATCCTCTGATTTTTAGTCTTTCTCTGTAATTTTGTTTTTGGGTTGGGGAAATGCAGAAGAAAGGATTGTAGTTTGAAACTAAAAAAAAAATATTACAATAATCCAAAGATCCTCAGCTGTGCAACTTTTCAATCAACAACTACTAAATTTGCCATTAAAATAGAGTTTTCTATGACTGCAAGTACTATTTATATTTTCTCTCATTAAAAATCCATATTTAAAACATTAATCCTCTAGTTTCAGTTGAACTCTTTTTCTATGTATCTGTCTTATAAAGACACATCTCAAATATTAATCTACTTAGCTACCACTGTAATATGGAACAGATCTTTATTTACTTATAAATGGTTTCATTTATATCAGTCCCAATTAAGTGTGTGACACCAACAGCAGTCGATTACATGTGGCAGAGTGGCAGGTTCTAGTAACCATGTCAGTTTATCATGTTGATTGAAAAGTTACACAGCTGAGGCTCTTTTGGATTATAGGTACATATATTAGGGAGTAAAACAAGACCAAGGGAGGGATAGTGAGGCTTAATAAAGGAGAGGGGAGGTGAGCAAAGGGGTGACAGTGAAAAGGCAGAGATCCTGAATGAATACTTTTGCTCAGTATTTACAAAAGAAGAGGAGGAGGTACCTAAACCAAACAATAGAAGCACTCTGGATGGGGGGGGGAGGGGTCAATACCAGTCCATCCACAGAAGAAAGGGTCCTGAAAGAACTCCTAAAAGTCAAGGTGGACAAAGCAATGGGGTCTGACGGGATTCAGCCCAGAATTCTAAAGAACTAAGAGGACAGCTAGTGACACCACTGACTACCCTTATTAACAAATCATAGGAGGAGGGTGTGGTATCTGAGGACTAGAGGAAGGCAGATTTTATTCCCCTCCACAAAACTGGGAGCAAGGCAGAGGCAGGAAACTATAGACCTGTTAGTTTGACCTCAGTGAAATATAGAAACATAGAATTTGACGGCAGATAAGGACTGTTTGGCCCACCTAGTCTGACCATTTCCCTACCTAATGGATAAGCTGCAGATCCTAGTTAACCAACATTCTACTTCCTCCTACCCCCCACTAGAATTGCCTTATGTCTCTGTCCCATGCATTCTTGAATTCTCCCACTGTTTTTGACTCTACAACATCCTCAGGAAGGCTGTTTCATGCATCCACAACCCTCTCTGTGAAAAAATACGTCCTCACATTTCCTCTGAGTCGTCCCCCCTCTATCTTCAAATTGTGCACCCTTATTCTTGCACAGCTCTTTTTCTGAAAGATGCTACCCTCTTGGACTTTGTTGATTCCCTTGAGGTATTTGAAAGTTTCTATCATGTCCCCCCTCTCCCTCCTTTCCTTGAGGCTATACATCTTAAGCTCCTTTAGTCTTTCTTCACATGTCTTCTGGTGCAGACCCTGTACCATTTTGGTTGCCCTCCTCTGGACAGCCTCCACCCTGTCTATGTCTTTGCAGAGATGAGGTCTCCAGAACTGTACACAGTACTCCAGATGTGGTCTTACCAACTGTCTGTACAGAAGGCCAACAACTTCCTTTTTTCTACTGGTGATGCCTCTCTCTATGCATCCCAGTATCCCCCAGCCCTCCTTACTGCCTTCTCACATTGCGGGCCCACCTTTAGGTCATCTGATATGACAACCCTCAGGTCCATTTCCAGTTTTGTTATTGTTCCAGTTGTTCCCCAGTGGTAGGGAAAATTATGGAATCACTTCTGAAAGAAAGAATTGCTGAGTACCTAGAGGTAAGCAGGGCATAGGACCCAAGGCAGCATGGATTCACAGTGGGAAGATCATGTCAAACTAATTTAATAGATTTCTTTGGCTGGGTGACCAAAGTAATAGACCAGGGAGGGGCTGTGGTTGTGGTCTACCTAGACTTTAGCAAGGCATTTGACACAGTCCCACACAAAAGATTAAAAAACTAGTTAGCCAGCCCGGGAGTGGGTCCCAGGGTGGTAGCCTGGTTAAAAAACTGGCTGGATAACAGGACACAGAGGGTAATATTAAATGGAGTCCACTACAAGGAAAAGGGGGTTACTAGTGGGGTACCACAGGGTTCAGTACTGGGACCGGTCCTTTTTAATGCCTTTATAGGTGACATTGCATAGGGTCTGGAAGGAAAATTATGCCTCTTTAGAGATCACACAAAGATCTGTAACAGGGTTGATACACAAGGGGGTGTTGAAAGGGTGAGAAGGGACTTGGCAAGGTTGGAGGAATGGTCAGCAGTATGACAGCTTAGATTCAATGCAAAGAAGTGCAAAGTAATACACCTGGGAAACAAAAAAGCAGGTGAAGAGTACACAATGTTGGAGGGGGGTACTAATAAAAAAAAAAATGGAAAGGGACCTGGGGGTGGTCATATCAGATGACCTTAAGGTAGGCAAGCAATGTGAGGAGGCAGTAAGGAGAGCTGGGGTATACTGGGAACCATAGGGAGAGGCATTACCAGTAGAAAACTGGACGTTGTTATCCTTCTGTATAGACAGTTCAGTTGGTGAGACCCCATCTGGAGTACTGCTTGCAGTTCTGGAGACCCCATCTCTGCAAGGACATAGACAGGATGGAGGTGGTCTAGAAGTGGGCACCTAAAATGGTGCAGGGTCTGCATCAGAAGCCATATGAAGAGAGAGACTAAGAGAGCTTAATATGTATACTCTCAAGCTAAAGGAGGGAGAGGGAGGACATACTAGAAACCTTCAAGTTGCAGCTTGGATTCAATGCAAAGAAGTGCAAAATAATGCACCTGGGAATCAAAAACCCAGGGGAAGATTACACAATGGGGGAGGGAGGTAATAACAGCAACAAAAATGGAAAGGGGCCTGGGGGTAATCACATCAGATGACCTTAAGGTTAGCAAGCAATGTGAGAAGGCAGTAGGGAGGCTGGGGCTATACCGGGATGTATAGGGAGAGGCATCACCAGCAGAAAACAGGAATTTGTTATCCCTCTGTACAGACAGTTGGTGAGACCCCATCTGGAGTACTGCATCTAGTTCTGGAGACCCCATCTCCCCAAGGACATAGAAAGGATAGAGACAGTCCAGAGGAGGGCAATTAAAATGGGGCAGGGTCTGCAAGAAAAGCCATATGAGGAGAGACTAAAAGAGCTTAATATGTATACCCTTGTCGAAAGGAGGGAGTGGGGGGACAAGATAGAAACTTTTAAGTACCTCATTGGAATCAATAAAGTCCAAGAGGGTAGCAACAAAGTCCAAGAGGGTAGCATCTTTCAGAAAAAGAGATGTGCAAGAACAAGCGGACACAATTTGAAGATGGCGGTTGGGGGCAGTTCAGGGGCAATATGAGGAAGTATGTTTTCACAGAGAAGGTGGTGGATGCATGGAACAGCCTTCCTGAGGATGATGTGGGGTGTAAAACTGTGGGAGAACTTAAGAATGCATGGGACAGACATAAGGTAATTTTTGTTGGGGGTAGGAAGAAATAGGCTGTTGGTTAACTACTGCAGGATCTGCAGCTTATCCTGTAGGTAGGGAAATGGGCAGACTAGGTGGGCCAGGTGGTCTTTATCTGCCATCAAAGTGTATGTTTCTATGTTTCTTTGTTTCAAGTACCTCAAGGGAATCAACAAAGTCCAAGAAGGTAGCATCTTTCAGAAAAAGAGATGTGCAAGAATAAGGGGGCACAATTTAAAGATAATGGGGGGATGGCTCAGGGGCAACATGAGGAAACATTTTTCCACAGAGTGCTGGATGTATGGAACCGCCTTCCTGAGGAGGTTGTGGGGTTAAAAACAGTGGGAGAATTCAAGAATGCATGGGACAGCCATAAGGCAATTCTAGTGGGGGTAGGAGGAAGTAGGCTGTTGGTTAAATAGGATCTGCAGCTTATCTGAAAGGTAGGGAAAAGGGCAGACTGGGTGGGCCAAGTAGTCCATATCTGCCGTCAAAGTCTATGTTTCTATGTAATGCACCTGGGAAACAAAAACCCAGGGGAGGAGTACACAATGGGGGGGGAGGTACTAACAACAACAAAAATGGAACGGGACCTGGGGTTAGTCATATCAGACAAACTAAAGGTAGACAAGCATTATAAGAAAGCAGTAAGGAGGGCTGGGGGATACTGGGATGCATAGGGAGAGGCAACACCAGTAGAAAACAGGAAGTTGTTATCCCTCTGTACAGACAGTTAGTGAGACCCCATCTGGAGTACTGAGTTCAGTTCTGGAGACCCCATCTCTGCAATGACATAGGATGGAAGCAGTCCAGATGAGGGCAACTATAATGGTGTAGGGTCTGCACCAGAAGCCATATGAAGAGAGACTAAAGGAGCCTAATATGTGCACTCTAGAGGAAAGGAGGGACAGGGAGAACATGATAGAAACATTCAAGTACCTCAAGGGAATCAACAAAGTCCAAGAGGGTAGCATCTTTCAGAAAAAGAGATGTGCAAGAACAAGGGGGCACAATTTAAAGATGGGGGGGATGGCTCAGGGACAATGTGAGGAAATATTTTTTCACAGACAGGGTGGTGGATGAATGAAACAACCTTCCAGAGGAGGTAGTAGGATCAAAAACCATGGGGGAATTCAAGAATGCATGGGACAGACATAAGGCAATTCTAGTGGGGAGTAGAAGGAGGTAGGCTGTTGGTTAAATAGGATCTGCAGCTTATCTGAAAGGTAAAGAAACGAGCAGACTGGGTTGGCCAAGTGGTCCTTATCTCCCATCAAAGTCTATGTTTCTATGTCAAAGCAGTGTATTAAAATAAAAAAACAGCACTCAATCTAGAATCATTTTAACCCCAAACACCTGTGCATTTAAATTAGCACTAGGCATACTTCTAAATGGTTAACAAGGAGACATCTTCCTCCTGCATGTGGATCTTTAATTGAATTATAAAATGGGTGCCTACTATAACTAGTTAAAATTAAGGCGCTGAAAGAAGATGTGAAATATCCATTACTTCCACACAGCAGTCATTATGAAGTCTCAAAGCTGAAGCTTAATTAGTTGCAAACAGGTCTGCTTCACTTACAGCATTTAAAGCAGTAGTACACTATTTATTTACTTAGTTTTTGTTGACCTGGTAGGGTGCACTAGCCATAGCAATGACTATTTTCAGGCAAGACCAGGGAGGTTACAGAACAGTACATATGACAATAACAGTACAGTGAATACAATACATAATTCACTAGAGCCAGAGCCACAATACATAATACACTAGAGCCAGAAACTAAAATCTGCATCTATGTTTTACAGTACTTCTTCTTTACTTCTACAAACCCTCCTCCGTTAATTTATGCTTTTTAAAATGTGTTTCTGTTTGGAAACTTTCTACCTAGCTTGCTAACATAAGTAGAATGGAGCTCTATACATAACAGGTGCTTTAAACAAATAGGAGTTTCCAAAGGCCACCCTACTGTAATTAGATCAATCATGAATCACATCTACGATTAAGACTGGTATAACTGCAGCACAGTACAGTATGACAAGGAAAGAAGAACTGATGCTTTTTCTACTGTCAGTCCAGGGCTGTAAACCGTGATCTGCAGTGCAAGGCTGGTACTATCAGAAAGGGGACTGCCTACCCCCTTATGTACATGAACAAGGAAAAAGGTTCTATAGCACTCAAGGACAAGTGTATAATAACGTAAGGACTCCACGGGGTTCATAAAAAGTTCAACTTTATTCCTCACGTGAAGTTCAAATTTCCACAAAAGAATTGCACATATAAAAATCCATTAGTAGTCCCATGCAGTAGGAGCTGCTAGTTTTTTCTGCTGTAATGCTCCATTACATACTGTATGAAAATATGATTTTTAGAACTGCAAGAAGACCTTGTAGCTATTGAGTTCTTCTCCCTGCCAGTTAAGTGGGAGCACCCCTTTACCCCTTTTATCCCTCCCCTAAACTGCCTTGTTCAGGTGGTTTTGCCTTAGTCATAAAACAAGATGGAGACATAGTCTGGAGGTTTCTGGTGGAGATGAGTAACAAGATCCTGCTAGAAAAAAGTCCACTGGGAGGTGCTGCAGGGGTTCTTGCGATCCAGTATCCAAAGCTTAGCCCAAAACCACATGTGGTGGCAGAGGGCACTGATGAGAGAGCCCTTCAGAGGTTCTGGATCATCCGACTGGCTTCCCAAAAATAACAACAATTGGGACCGATGATGAATGAAAATGTCTAGTTGCTGGATTGGGTTCTGTATGATGGCCAGTTGTACAGGAAATTATATTACTGTGACTGTGTTAATGGTTCCCCATCAGGGGAAAGATTCAGAAGGAGGGCAGAAAGTTAGCTAATTAGAACACACATGGGAGCAGGAGCCAACACTGAATTTGTAGTTGGTGAATGTTCCAAAATTCTACATTTTTACCTCCAATTCAGCCCATTTGAACTTTTATCCCACTTCCTATCACTCAACCTTTGGCTGAATAATTACAAAAATAACACTGACCCCCTTCCCAGGTGGCTAAGGCTAGTCTTATGGCCACCCCTTTCCCCACCACAGTCACTTTCCACACTCCTCTCCTCTCCCCTCCCCACTTATATATCAATTTAAATAGATAGATAGATAGATAGATAGATAGATAGATAGATAGATAGATAGATAGATAGATAGATATTCATTTAAAATGCTACAGAGCTCTCTGTCAGGCATGTTAGCAAGGGCAAGAGAAAAAAAAACAGTATAAGAACATACGAAAGAAGCCAGCAGATACAGGCCAAAATGATATGTCTTGTCTGCTTGAAACTGCAGCATGGTTTATTCCACTGCTGCCACCCCCACCTCCACCCTGTAACAACTGTATGGTTCTCTAGAGAGGTAGCAGAGAATATAAGATCAAAGAAACTGACTTTTAGAAAGTATAAAAAAACACAGAAAGAGTAGGATAGGGAGACTAATCAGGAGAAATAAAAAATAAAGGGAGGCAGGGAAGGCAGTTAGGTGAGCAAGAGTGCAGAAGAGAATATTGTCAAATCAGTAAAAAAAGGGGACATGACATGTTTTAGATATATAAGCGAAAAGAGAAATACTGTACCAAGGGAGGGATAGAATGGTTGAAAGGGGAGGAGGGTTTGTGTGGAAGAGGACCACCAAAAAGTGGACATACTGAAACACAGAACCATAGAAACTGTCATCAGAAAAGTAACTCCTGGCCCACTCAGTCTGCCCTAGAGTCCCTACCTTCTGTTCACCATAGACCCTAACTGATCTCCAGCCTTATCACCCCAGCCCTGCTACAAAGGTCCCTCTGTGTCTACCCCATGCATGTCTGAATCCTGTTACTGTTTCGGTACTCACCACCTCCACTGGGAGGCTGTTCCAGGCATCCACCATCCTTTCAAAGAAGAAATATTTTTTCACATCCCCTTTATGTCTCCCCCTTCCAGCTTCATATCATGCCCCTTTGTCCTTGAGCATCTCTTTCTGTGCAACATGCCTCCCTCCTGTGCATTGTTAATACCCCTGAGATATTTGAATGTCTTCTCTTTCTCTCCTTTCCTTCAGTGAGTACATATTAAACTTCCTGAGTCTTTCCTCACAGGGTTTCTGATAAAGACCATGCACAATTTTTGTTGTCCTTCTCTCTACTGTCTCCACCTGGTCTATGTTGTTCCTGATATGGGACCTCCAGAACTGGACACAGTACTCCAGGCGTGGCATCACCATAGATCTATACAGGGGTAACACTACCTCCCTTTTTCTGCTGGTGATACCCCCCATGCACCCCAGCATCCTAAAAACCTTTCCCACTGCATTATCACACTGCTTTGCCACCTTCAGGTCATCAGATATGTTGACCCCCAGATCCCTTTCCTGTTGTGTGGTTGATAACCCCCCCCCACAACTGATACATTGCCCTTGGGGTTCTGTGTCCTATGTGCATAATTTTACATTTTTTGGCATCGAAGCCCAGTTGCAATCCCTTGGCCAGTCTTCCAGTTTCTTTAGATTTTCCTTTATTTTTCACCCCCCATCGTCTTTCACTCTGTTGCAGATATTTGTGTCATCCGCGAACAGGCATACCTTTCCTTCCAGCCCACTACGATGTCGTTAATAAAGACATTGAAGAGGACCAGCCTCAGTACTGACTCCTAAGGCACCACACTGGTTTTCATACCATCCTCCACACGAACTCCATTTATCACTACTCTCTGAGTTCTGATACTTATCCATCTTTGTACCCATTTTACTATTTTTGGAACCACTCCCAGAGTGCCAAGCTAGTTTAACAGTCTTCTGTGTGGAACAGTGCTGAAGGCCTTACTGAAATCCAGGTAGGCAACATCGATTGCTCCTCCCTGATCCACCTCTCTGGTAATCCAGCGAAAAAATTATATCAGGTTTGTTTGGCAAGATCTCCCTCCTCTGAACCCTTGCTGTCTCAGATCTTGCAATCCACTGGCTTTTAGGTATTTACAGAGAAGGGGACAGGTAGCAGGCCAAAGATAAAAGGATAGGGCATTACAGGAAGGGAGGTGGACAATTGGTGATTTACAGTGGAAAGAATCCTAAGGAAATTGTCATGGTTAAAAGTAGACAAGGCAATGAGACCAGACAGAGTGCACCTAAGAGTAATGAGGGAGCTCAAGGAGGAGTTGGCTTCATCTCTGACAACCCTATTCAACCTGTCACTAGAAATGGGAAAGGTCCTGGGAGACTAGAGGAGGGCTCATGTAGTCCCACTCCACAAAAATGGAAACAGAGAGGAGGCTGGGAATTACAGGCCTGTCAGCATGACTTCAGTAGAGGACAGAGCAATGGAATCCCTACTGAAGGAAAGGATCGGGGAATACATTGTTATCAATAGTCTTTAGGCTATGAGGCAACATGGGTTCACAGGAGGGAGGTCTTGCCAGACAAACCTGATTGAGTTCTTACACTGGGTAACAATGGAAGTGGATCAGGGAGGAGTGGTTGAGGTAGCCTACCTGGACTTCAGTAAGGCATTCAAAACCATTCCACATAGAAGACTGGTGAGCAAGCTGAGAAGCCTGGGAGTGGGTCCTAAAATAGTAAGATGGGTAGAGAGCTGGTTGGACAGCAGGAGTCAGAGGGGTGCTGGTAAATGGTGTCCACTCTGGAGAAGGTAAAGTGACCAGGGGGTGCCACAAGGGTCAGTACTAGGCCCAGTTCTCTTCAATGTCTTCATAAGCAACACTAAAGAAGAACTGGAAGGGAAGGTATGCCTATTTGAAGATGACTCAAAAATCTGCAACGGAGTAGGCACACAGGAAGAGGGTCGTGGAAAGAATGAGAGAAGATCCAAAAAACCTGGAAGAATAGTCATGGGTTTGGTGGCTGGGCTTCAATGCAAAACAGTGTGAAATCATGCACTTCAGACACAGTAGCCCCGGGGCAACGTATCAACTGGGAGGAGAAGTACAGTACTAGCAGTCACTAAACAGGAAAGGGACCTGGGAGTAATCATTTCTGATGATGTGAAGGTAGCCAAACAGTGTGACAAGGCAGTCAGAAAGGCTAGTGGGATGCCTGGATGCATAGGCAGGGGTATCACTAGCAGAAAAAGGGAGGTAATAATATCCCTATATAGATCACTAGTGAGACCCCACCTCAAGTACTGTGTCCAGTTCTGGAGGCCCCACCTCTGAAAGGACATAGATAGGGTAGAGGCAGTACAAAAGAGGGTTTTCAAAATAGTGCAGGGCCTGCATCAGAAGCCCTACAAAGAAAGGTGCAAATAATTAAATATATACTCCTGAGAAGAAAGGAGGGGAAGGGGGCATATGATAGAAACATTCAAATACCCAGGAGGGAGCATTTTCCCCCAAAAAATAATTAATAAATGTTCCAGGGCAAGGGGTCACACTATGAAGCAAAAAGAGGGGAGGCTGAGAGGAAATGTGAGGAAGTACTTCTTCACAGAAAGGGTGGTGGATGCTTGGAACAGCCTCCCAGTGGAGGTAGTAGGGGCCAAAATGGCTACAGGATTCAAGAATGCATGGGATGGATGCAAGGGGATCTTATAAGTAAGGTAGGGGGTGTAAACTAGAGAGTGAGTAGGGTCTGCGGTGGCACTAGTAGGGAAAATAGTGCAGACTAAGTGGGTAAGAGGTCCTTATCTGCCAACAACTTCTATGTTTATATGTTTCATTACAAAAAACTTTGTGAATGCAGCAGTTAGGGTTAAACCAACAAAACAAGGGAAATGTAGTATTAGGGTTTCCCACCCTAACACTCCACCTCCACCTTGCAAAGCAGTAAAAAAAAAAAAAAAAATACTATTTTGGCTGTCCTGAGTCTTGGCAAATCAGTCCTGGGGTCTCCCTTGGGGTTATCAACCCTACTATCAAGGGCTAGTTGAAGGGCAATATTATTCTCTGTATTGTTTACCACAGTTCCTATACAACTATCATCCACAAATTTCAATAACTATATGTTAGGTACATCAATTTTGAGTGATGAGATGTATATGTTGAAGAGGCAGGGGCACCAAAACAGACCCCTGGGGCATCCCACTAGTAACTTGTGCCCATTCAGAGTATTCCCCATTTGTAGTTACCCTCTGTTTCCTTCCATCAAGCCTGTTGGCAATCCAATTTAAAATGCTTGCCTTTAGTTTGTAGACCCCCAAAGTTTTAATGAGTTCCAAGTGTGGGAGTTTGTCGAAGGCGTTAGCAAAATCTATTAACACAAGGTCTACAGAATTTCCCTGATCCAGTTCCCTACTGACCTTTTCATAGAATGATAATAAGTTTGTTTGATAGGACCTAGATTTAGTAAACCTGTGTTGCAGAGCGTTGATCAGCCCAGATTGATCTAGGAAATTTTGTATGTGATCTTTAATAATGCCTTTTAATATCTTGCCCATTAGGGAGGTCAGACTAATGGGTCTGAAATTTTCGGGTTAGATCTAGGTCCTTTTTCTAGGATGGGTACCACAGTGGCTTCCTTCCACTCATGTGGAATTTCCCCAGTGTCTAAGGAGTGTTGGAATATATGGGCTAGAGGTAGATATATAAATTCGGCTAGCTCTTTTAAAATCCTGTGGTGAATTTCATCGGGGCCTGGTGATTTGTTAGCATCCAGGCTCTTCAATCTATCAAGTATGTCATTATGTTAAATGGTTAACTGCCCAGGGTATGAGGTCATAGCTACTCTTGGTAAACTGGAACTATTATTATTGAATACTGTACAAAAATATTTGTTCTGTATGTCTGCGGTTTCCTTATTACTGGCTATCTGACCTGAATCATTTAGGAAGGGAACTATAGTGCTTGTTCTACCCTTCAAGTTATTGTTATGGGGGAAAAAGGCTGTTTTGTTATCCTTTACCCTGGTAGCTAATTTAATTTCATACTGAGATTTTGCTACTTTAATCTTGGTTTTAACTCTTTTGACTGAGTCTCTATACTCTGTAATAAATTGGATTTTTCCGTGGTTGATACGCTTGAACAATTTTTTTTCTATTAATAAGCCCCTTAATTGTGGGGTTCATCCAGGCAGGTACTATTCTTTTGTTGTTTCCATATTTTTTAGTACTTGGAATGTTGGCTTTAACCAGGTTTTTTAGTTTATTGAACAGTTTCTCCATGTTTGCTCTTTGTTTATGAAGTATTATTGCCTACTTTCTTCATCGTGTTTTCTTTTTTCTCTCTCTCTCTCCACATTCAAGATATGGAATGTTTACCATGGAATACAGGAATTCAAAATTCTGCTTAGTTCTACTGGCAGAATGTCCCTCTCCTAACATACTGTGCACACACAACAAAGGCCAATTCTAGAACCAGAGATGCAGTTATCTCACTGTCAGGGCAAGCAGAAGAGATTTCCCTGCTGAGCAGGTGATGACAGAAGGGGGATTTTCATTGTCAGCAAAGAAACAGTTGTAATGAAAACTACGAATAATACTTAATGTTTCTAATTTGTTTATGTGTGTAAGTAGTGTTTAATGATCAGGGAAACAACATTTTATTAATTTAATTTATTTTTTATTTAAATTAGTTTTATTTTTAGGGCCCATTTGAAGGTTTTTTATACTGTAAAGGTAGCTGCCATGTTTGTGATGGAAGATCAATTCTGGTTGTAGGGGGCTTGATGGAAGATATTTCTGGTTGTAGGAGGACAGATTTGTTCATTGTGTGATGTGGTTTAGGACCAGGATGACTATGCATTATGTTGTAATACTGAATGGTCACCTGACTGGTTTGAACCAATGCAAGTACTTTGAGACCCATTTCATAAGCTCAGATGTACAGACTGCATGAGAATGGGGTGAATGTTAGGGTTGATAACCCCAAGGAAGACCCCAGGCCTGATTTGCCAAGAGTTAGGACAGCCAAAAATTTAATGTTTTTTTCCTTTTGCTGCTTGCAAGGTGTGGGTGGGTTGTTAGGGTTGGAAGCCCTAATACCACATTTCCCTAGTTTTGTCATTTTAACCCTAACTGGTGCATTAACAATGTTTTTGCAATTAATTTCCTTACTTTTTGAGATAGTAGAATCATATCATCATTCATACAGGTCACTTTGGTACTTGCATGAACACATCCATGCGATCACGGAAATGCAGGGCCATCCTAGCCCAGAACTTACATGCCTCCATTTATCTCCATGTGTATGTGGGTATAGAAGCACGGGGAACTCTGAAGAGCAATGTATGTGCTTCCTTGTAATTATTTTTTCTTGAAGTGATGGACTATTTTAAGTTCTTATTTCTTAAGAGGCTTAGTGCTGTAATATTCATTTATTTATTTAGTTATTTATTCTTTGTTAACCAGGTAAGGCCCACTAGGCACAAGTGCCAGTTTTCAGGGATGACCCAGGAGCTTTGGGCTAGTTAAGTGACTTGCTCAGCATCACACAGTATGCAAGTGGAGGCTGTGGGAATTAAACCCAGGTCTGCTGGATGTACCAAGCTCATTCACAGCTCATTACTCTAACCTGTAATCTATACTGACAGCTTGTAGTAATCACTAAGATTTTTCTATAGATCTATACATTGCCCATTAACTCCAAAGACTGACAGAGTTACAGCTTGTTAAATTTACAATATTATCCTATGGGAATTGTAACTTTTCATTTGTATGCCTCTTCATATAGCCCCTAACTGTTTTAGGGGATATTATGTGTTTGTGTTGTGGTACTCATTAAGACCTTTATTTTGATGTATAGATTGCCCCTTAACTCCAAATATTGACTGAGTTACTGTATGGCTTGTTAAAATTGAACAGTGGGGAAAAAACTAAGTCCTAATTCTTTTTTCATAAGAAAGGATCTTTTTTTGTGAGGTTGTGTCATTCATACGAATAATGAATATGAAAAAAACTAAGTCTAGATTCTATTTTTATAAGAATGAATCTTTTTTTGTGAGGTTGTGTTGTGCATATGAAAAAAAACAGCTTCAGACAAAAAAGAATGTGAAAAAAGTCTAAGTCCAAATTCTTTTTTCATATCAAGGGGATCTTTTTTTGTATGGCCCTATTCTTTTTCATATTGCCATTCAAAAAAATTAATTCAGGTCATGAAAAAATATTTTAAAATGTATTAAAAACACATTTCTTCATGATTTTTCCAAAAACTAACTTCAGAATCCACCTAACAGCTGCCCAATTAGCAAGATATATTTATCAGCTTTTGGTAACCGGGTAGGTGCACTAGGCAAAAAATCCTGCCTATTTTCGGGCACAACCTGGGAGAGTACAGTATTACAATACAACCATACAAAAAGGTTACAATAATTACAATACAATAAAATCACAAGGTTACAATAAGTACATACAGCAGTGATAAACATTCAGATACATAATGCTGGGGATACTGTCCAACAAATACATTGACAGAGGGCAGCCACAGAAGATAATTAACCCATTGAAGAAACGCCAACAGTAGTGAAGCTGCTGCTCCACACAATTTAGCAAAACTAGCAGTATTGGCCAGTCTGACAGGAATAGCTGTGGAAAAAACAGGCAGGTGGGTACACAACAGTAGATACATGAAAGAAGGTAGACAAGACTTTAGGACTAGGAAAGGGAGGAGATTACAAGCTGGTTGTCAAAGCAGAGAGTAGTCAGGTTCTAAGTAATGAGACATAGCAGAAGTTAAGTGCAGTTTTAGTGCAGTCACAATTATCAAGAGCAAAGAGGTGGGAAAATAGGGCACGCTTAAATGTAATGTGAGATGAGGAGTGTCTGACATGAGCAGGGAATGAGTTCTAAAACTTAGTTGCAAAGTAGGAGAAGGCTTGCTCTCCCATTCTAGTGGAGCATGTCTGAACAGATAGCAGTGGAGAGGAAGAGGATATAAGGTAGCAACAGTGAGAAACAGGGGTAAGCATGTTGCCCAGAGAGAAGGAGCAAGGATATCTGGTTAGGGAGTCAACAAAACACTCTAGGGTGTAGGAATGACTGGCATAAGCAGACAACCGTTTTAGGGCAGAAAATAGAAGACAGTGATGGGTTAGGCGGGGAGTCGATAGGGCAAATCTGCAGATATTATTGTAAGATGTGTCCCATTTGTGCAGAACACCTGTGTTTGCATGAGAGATCACTGGCAGGGCATATAGCAGTTTCAGGAGTAAAACACCTCTTGCAACTGAGATCCTAGCAGCCAGAGTGAGTGAGTGAGTGACACACTCTGTATGCCACACCAATTTTGGCATTAACTGAGCGACACACCTCATTGACATGTGTAGAGTAATCAAGTACCGGGTCCAGTGTTACCCCAATATCCTTGAAGGATGAAGTATTGGAGACAGCAGTCCCATCACAGCAGTGCACCTGGAGCTTTAGAGACTCGGTGGATACCTTTCTAGCGGACCCAAAGAGCATGGCCTGGGTCTTAGATATGTTTAGGACTTGGTAGTTGGATGAGAACCAGGATTGGAAGGTCTGGAAAGTGGGGGAGAGATGTTGGTTGATATCAACAATAGACTTGGATGCTGAGTAAAGCACCAGGTCATCAGCATACATGATAATATTGCACTGAGAAGAGGGAGTAGGCATATCATCAATAAAGAGGGAAAATGTCAGGGATGAAGGATTGATCACTGCGGAATGCCACAGGTGATTGAGATGGGGGAAGAGAGAGAGACACTTGCAGAAGGAGACAGCCTGAGACCAATTTTCTAGGTAGCTACCAAATCAGGAAAGGGTAGCATCAGAGACACCGAGTGAGTGCAGCTTGGCCAATAGTAGTGGGTGATGAACCATGTCACACACACTTTTGAGAGATCGATGAACACTGCCCCAGTAAGTAAACCCTTGTCTATGTTATTTTTAACATCACTGGTAAACTGAGTCAGAGCAGTGGTTGTGCTATGCCCCACCCTAAAGCCATGTTGTACTGGGGACTGCAGGTTGGAATTGAGAAAGTGTGCTGTGACCTGCTGATGAACAAGTTTCTCAAGCAGCTTGCTGAGATTGGGCAGGAACTGTAATTTGACATAATCCTGGCATCCCCCTTTCTTTTATTTTTTTTTTACTTTCTAATTTTTCCCTCCTACTAGCCCTCCATCTCTCACCCTTCGGAGGCACCTGGGAGTCATCCCTCTGTCAACCACCCAACCCTACTTGTGCTTGCCCCTGGAAGCCACAGATTACACCCCTGGGTGAAAATTAGAGGCCCATACACCCCGCACTAACCCTAGCTTGTCATTGGGCAAGGTTGTCTGGGCGGGTGGTGACAATTGAGGGCACGCTCCTGGTACCTCATCTTCCCATCGATGGAAGACTGATTTCTTCTGGTTTTCTCCCCTCATGCAGTGTGTGCACCCTGACATCAAGGCGCTGTGTGCCAACGTCCACCACACATCATGGCTGACCTCCCCTGTGAACAGGACTTGCTGTACCCTGAGCCTCTGCTCAGGGTCAGACAAGTAACGGGCCTTGGCCCCAACCCTCCCCCCAGAGAAGGTGAGCTGTCATGGGACGCTCAAGTCATTGTCCCCCCAGCTGGCCCTCCAGTGACCCGAGTCCGCTCCTGAGCCTGGGTTGCTGGCATCGCAGGCAGAAATCCAACTGCTGTACCCGGCGGTCTGGCAAGACATCCCCTTTCTTAAAGATAGGTATAGTTCTGGCAACTTTCCAGGCCAGAGGCACGGAGGCAGAGCTGATGGAGAGGCTGAAAAATCTGGTTACAGGTACAGTGAGACAAGAGGCAAATTGTCTTAAAATGCTAGGATGGAAACCATCAGGGCCAGCACTACCGTATGCAGGGATAGACTTTAGTAGCTTAAGTACATCTGTACAAGTGACTGATGACAGCACAAGGGCTGGGGCTGGATGTGGGTACCAGGGAGATAACGGTGGATGGAGAGGAGGGGATGGGGAGCATTGAAATCAGGGAGTTAAAGGCATTTGCTATGGTAAGGGGGTTATTGCATTGGATGTCGTTTATCAGCATTTCATTTGGATTCATAGGCTTGTTACTCCTTAGGATTTCCTTAATTTGTGACCAGTACCTTTTGGGGTTATTGGCAGAAGAACTGAGAAGGTTCTGGTAGTAAATGCTCTTGGCTGAGCGAATCTCCCTTTTACACATGTTGCATAAGGATCTGTAGGCCTCAAAGTCAGATTGAAGGGAAGAGGACTTCCATACTGACCAGAGTTTATCCCTACATTTTATCAGTTGAAGAAGGGGGCGCTTAAGCCATTTGGTAACTTTATCTTTAACTCTACATGTGGTGACTGGAATATGAAGGTTCTGGAGGGAGAGTAGGGTATTGTTGAAGTATTCAGCTGCTATGTTTATGTCATTATTTGTGCAGAGGGGGGACCAGTCAACCATGTTTAGATCATGCAGAAATGCAGCAGGGTTAAGTTTTTTGATGTTACAGAAAGATAAGACTTTAGATGGGTAGGAGGGGGTGGTGGTGTCACAGATGCAGTAGACAGGGCAATGATCACTTATTGTGTCAGGTAGAACACCCGCTGAGGGGTAGTTCTCCTTCCTATTAGTCAGTATCCAATCTATGAGGGTGGTAGTGGAACCATGACGGGAGATTCTGGTAGGGTTCCTGATAAGTTGAGTGAGGTTTGCCTTGCTGATAAGGGTGGATAAGATAGAGGAACAGGGTCCAACCCAGTCCTGATTAAAATCACCCAGGCATATTACTTCATTTTTCTCTGAAACAGAAGGCACAAGCTCAATAAATTCTTCCAGGCCCAGTCTAGCATTTCTAGGAGGGATGTCAATACAGAAGATGTGGATTTCTTTTACTTTCCCTAGTAATAAAATAGCATGAAGCACCTCACAATTAGCCAGAGGGGGGCCTTGTATAAGAGACACATTGAGTTGGGACTTGAAGTACAGTGCTAAGCCACCCCCTCTTTTGACATTAGAGTGATCAACCCGAAGCATATTATATCCTGGCAATGAGTAGAGGGGGTCGGCAATAAAGTGTTTCAGCCAGGTTTTGGACAGGGCAAGGATGTCTGGATTATAAGAAGTAACCCATGTCTCGAGCTCAGGGAGATTAGCAGTAAGGCTCCTAATGTTAAGGTGGGCAAAGGTGAAGCAGGGTGATTGGGGCTAGCAATTGGAGGGGTACTGTCAGATGGCATTAGCGACTGCAGGTCCAGGATTGGTCTCAATATCCCCAGCAAGGGTAAGAGAAAGTCTGATTATCCAGATGGAGGTAGTAATGACAGCATGAGAGAAACACACTGTTGAGATAGTGTACCTCCACAAGATGTTCCTAAGTAATATCCCTAGGAGTTTATTATTGAGCCCCAGCATAGGTGTAGATTTAGGGGTGGTGTTGGAAAGTAAGTTGGAGTAACAGAAGTTATTAGTAGAGTAAAAAAGGCAAGAAGAAGGATGATCTGTGGGTCTTGTTAAAAGAAGTAAAAAAAGCATAGCACCAAACAGTAGCAGGAGTGGATAGGTGGTCCTAGAGTACATTTTAGTAAGAAATAAAGGCAGGGTAGGTAGGGAGGAAGGAAAAGACAGATGAGAAATCAAAATTCCCCCCAGCTGGAGCAGTAGTCCAGGAACAGCACAAAGAAACACTGACTGAAAGTTAGATGTACTAGAGTCAAGACACCCACTAGTGGGGATCAAGTATAAAGAGCAAATGGGAAACAAGGGAGATAGAGAAAAAAAAATGTACAGTACTCACGTGAGACTCTACCCTACATATTAAACACCAGCTAAGGGTGGAGGGTATTGGGGGGTGGGCGGGGAGCAGTCACGTAGTGACTGTGGAGATTCAGCCTGACTTGCTCTCAGACATTCAAACTGCATTTCTGTGTCCACCGAGCAGAACACTGGCTCTATTGTAACACTTGTAAGCTCTGTTTTACAGTCAGTAAAAAATGAGGGCACTGGCACCAATTCTAACACTTGCAAACTCCATTTTCAAGTTAGCTCCATTTTAGAGTTACTAAAAATGAGGGAGCACAATAATTGACAAGAAATTCTGGTGGCTACACCAAGGCAGAAATATCTCAAGCTGGTAGACAGAAAATGCCCCAAATTATTTAAAATCTATGCCGGAAGCCAGCAAATGTCCCTAATTGTTGCACGTCTGTTCAGGAATGCTGCAAGTGTCCCTGATATAGACGCATAAATTCAGTTCGCACTCCGAAATGGAGCCCAAGCCAGTTAGCCAGCAGTTGGTGGTCGAGAAAAAAGGCACCAAGTTTGAAAATTCCCCGAGACAAAGGGATGTTCAAGTCCAGCCTTCAGAGCGTACATGTGCGAGGGTCGGTGGATGGGAGCAGCTCCGCGGGCAGTCCAGCCTGAAGGTAGAACTGGAAGAGAAAAGGAGGATAGGTCAGTCAAGTACAGGCAGAGGGTGGGCAAGCAGGCAGCATACACAAAGAAATAAGGCAGGGGAAGAGCAAAGAGGGATGGAGTAGGTGAGATTATGCAGTCAGAAGCAAAGTTAGGTGGAGAAGGCTAAATGAGGATTGCGGAGGACAGAAGACAGCAGAATAACAAGAGAAAAAGTAATGATAGCAGTACAGATTAAAATTATGCAATGAGGGGGAGATCACGTGATGCAGAGTGCTGAGTAGAAGTTCCTCCACTGAGCTCCTGCCTCTCGAATATAAACTCGTCATTTAATATTGTTAAATTTTACTTAATTCCTCTGCCTACGAGTTTTCCTTGTCTCTAAACAGCGTGAGCTCCTGTTTTGGGTTTCTGTGTGGTAAATGGAGGCTTATATGAAGAAAGCCCTGCAGAAACATAACCCCCCAGCCACTCCTGAGAAGGCCTCAAATACAAACCGGAACCTTCGTGTCAAGTTGGGGACCAAGAACCCCTAACACTTAATAGATTCCTGGAGGAATTTAAACCATTCCGGGAAGAGATGAAAGAGATGGCAACCGACCTGAAATCCCTCTCCAGAAAGTTAGAGGAAGTCTCCACGACAGTATCGGACAACACGGCCTGAATATTTTCGATCGAGAGAAAATTGGAAAATCTGGATCCTGAGCTCCTATTAATGAAACAAAAGCTATCTCGTCAAGAAACAAAACCGGAAGATTTGGAAGGCCGTAGTTGGAGAAATAATGTGGTGATTCTCGGGCTCCCCCAAGGGGAAGAAGGCCAGAATACCGTAGTTTTTGTCCAGAAGTTGGTAGAAAGGGTCGCTGGTCCCTCTCCCTATGGCCCTACATACACAATAGAACGGGCCCACCAATCTCTGAGACCAAAACCTCACTCTGATACACCTCCTTGCCCCATCATTTGCCTCTTTCTGAACTACCTAGAAAAGCAGCATTTCCTACAGAAAGTCAAGGCCCTGCAAGAAGTCAGATGGGAGAAGGTGAAGCTGAGAATTGTTCAGGACATCCCTGGTTCTGTCCGACTGAAACGGAAAGCCTTCCACCCGATTTTATCTAAGATCATAGCGACGGGATTAAAGTTCAGGATGGGGTACCCAGCGAAGCTACAAGTCTCAGTAAATGGCTCATCTCTCAATTTCAAGAATCCTAAAGTTGCATTACTAAGCCTTAAGTCGGCATTGCCAGATTTGTTCCGGACGACCTGAGAGGGCCTCCTGATCTTCGGGATTCACTGGGATCTTCTGAGTGAACTGTTGCTTGATTTTTTGTGTGGACAGCGCTCTTTCTGAGGATGGATTTCAATCAAGTTTACGCTCTCTAATAGAACTGGGCTACTAGTAGAGGCCTGACTTTACTTTTTTCAGGCCCTGGCCTGCTGGTGGGAATAGTGTTTCAGGGAGAGTCCTGGGGTGGGCTCCCGGAGGGTTTGTTTTGGACTGCATCCGAGATAATGTTGCTTGTTTAGTTTCAAGGGGGAGTTCACAGGGGAAGATTTTGGGTTATGCCTTCTGATTAAATTTTATACATTGGGATTTCAGATTTCCGAGCGATTCCGGGCTTTCAGGGCGCCTCTGGCAGGTGGGCTGGAGTAGGTTATGACCACAAGAGGGCGCGGTTCACTCATGTAACGCAGGTCCAGTCACTCTGTCTCGAGGGGGACTGCTTTTATTTATTATGTCATCCTGGTTTTGCAGGGGGGGGGTTTCGGAGTTAGGGGTTAGCAACCCCTAGGTAGTTACTCCCACTGTTTTCACATTTCTGGATCTGGTTTCACTTCTCATCCGATTTTGTTTTCTCATGTTCTCATCTCGATGATGGGCTCACCCCTCCATGTTAATTTTCTCTCTGGCTCTGGTTCACGGGGTAGTTCCCATGGGAACAAACATTTTCAACTTCCTCTCGAGACTCTTGTGATGATTTGTCATATTCACATTTATGACATCTAGTTTCATTTTCCTCTCGATCACTAGTGGATTCATTAACAAATGTTCACAGGCCCTGGAAGCCCAAGACTGCTCTTTAGACATTATGCCCTCATTAATGCAGCTTATTGACTGCTTTGTTTTTGAGCTATGAGGGTGATCATTAGCAGGGATATGTTCGGGGCGGGAGGGGAGGATATGATCCAGTGCTGTGCTAAGCGTTGCTTGCGACAGTCGGGGCTGGGGGAGGGCTATGTGTTCTTGTTGGGGGTGGGGTGTATTGGAGGGTCTAAATTTGGGCACCTGGTGGGGGCTGGGGTGGGGCCTTACAGCAGCAACGGGGGTTAGATTATTTCTCTTATATACCCAGAGTGCAGGGTCAAATCTATCATTCTTAGTTGCCTTTAGTAGATGGCCAATGAGGTGACTTTTGCAACCTGGAACGTTAAGGGGATCAGGAAAAAATCTAAACAATATCAGGTTCTCAAACACTTAAGTCTTCTACGCACTCAGGTTACTTTCCTACAGGAATCGCACCTATTAGAAGCAGAAGCCTCACAAGTGAGGAGGCAACAAGTAGGGATGGTGTATGAGGCGCAAGGCTCCTCAAACAGCTGTGGGGTTATGATCATTATTAACAGGGGGCATTCCCTTCTTCTCAACTCATATCATCAGGGACCCCGAGGGTAGGTTCATTTTAGTTATAGGTACTCTCTGGTCAATACCTCTGCTATTGAGCAGCATATATGGTCCTAATGCTGATGACCCCGCTTACTTCATGAGAATCATAAATGTAATTCTGCCTTTCCTTCCCATAAGGATTATTCTGGGGGGCGATTTCAACCAGGTTGTAGACTCAAACCTCGACAGGTCAGGTGGTGCATGGGGGGGTCTCCCCAGGTCAGAGGGCTTTTAGAGAACTATTGGATCAATGCGGGCTCTGTGATGTCTGGCGTGTCTTAAATCCTGATTCCAAGGAGTTCACATTCAGGTCCTTGGCACACGGCTCACAGTCCTGTATTGACTACATATTCATTTCTCAGACTCTCTTGCCTGGGGTTAGGTTCTTCGTCGATACAGCCTGGCCCTGTCTCCGACCACTCTTTGGTTCTGTGTGATCTGACAATTCAGGATGTGTCAAAGAGAGAAACAAGATGGAAGCTTAATGATCAACTGCTTAAAGATTCCAATTATTGCAATATCATAAGAGAGCACATTGAGGCCTTCTTTCTGTCCAACCCTTAAAACAGTGCAAAACCGAATAATATATGGGGGGCTTTTAAAGCTTACATGAGAGGCATTCTTATTAGCCTCTCGGTGGCTAGGAAACGAGCTAGGGAAAAAGAATTACTGTCCTTGTTATCCCAAATTCGGGTTCTCGAATCCAATTTCTCGGTTAACTCTCTGGAGGAGGATAAGGTGAAGCCCCTAGGGTTGAGAGACAAATATTTAGAACACTCCAGGAAAAGGCGGAGTTAGCTATTATACACACTAAAGCTAGTTATACTGATCAAGGTGAGAAGGCAGGGCGCCTTTTGGTACTCCTTATTAAACAACAAGAATAAGTGAGATTCATCCTTTCTATCGGGGGCATCTGTAGATGGGTCTCTGAAAACGTCTCCCACTGAGATAGTTCAAGAGTTCGCAGCATACTACAAATCACTCTACGGGGACATGGAGCACCCCCCCATCCAGTAAGCATGGAGAAGTATCTGACGGATTCACATCTACCCTCCCTCCCAGTGCATGACATAGACTCTCTGGTCTCTCCTATAACTCAGGAGGAAATTGCCGAGGTTGTCAGTGGTTTACCCTCGGATAAAACTCCTGGGCCTGATGGATTTTCTTCCCTTTTCTATAAAACATTTTGAGAACTTCTGTTGCCAATACTTAATAGTTTGTTTCAGCACATCCTATCCGGGACAGAGATTGATTGCCATCTCTTTGTAGCTTTGATAGTGCTTCTCCCCAAGCCAGACAAGGACCCTGAGCTCGTTCAGAGCTATAGGCCTATATCCTTCCTATATCAGGATATCAAGATCCTCTCAAAGATTTTAGCTAACAGGTTATCCATGGTGCTCCCTGAGTTAATAGGTATGAGTCAGGTAGGCTTCATGAAGGGACGCTCTTCAGCAGATCATTTGCGTATGCTATCCCATGACTTCTCGGCTGCCAGAGATGCTGACTTCCCTGCAGGCTTCGTCTCTTTGGATGCCGAGAAGGCATTTGACTGGGTGAATTGGAATTTTCTCTTCAAGGTGTTGAGGGCCTTTAAATTTCCTCCGGTATTAATTTCCTGGGTGGCTGCATTATATAAATCCCCTACAGCAAGAATCTCAGCTAATGGGGCCTTCTCTAACTACTTCTCACTTCATTCAGGTACTAGGCAGGGTTGCCCCTTATTGCCTCTTTTGTTTAACTTATACCTGGAACCCCTCATTCAAAACATTCTCCAGAATAGTTTTATACAAGGTATCAGCGTTGGGCACCATGAGATTAAGCTCACTGCATACGCAGATGATCTGCTGATACATCTCTCCCATCCGGTTTCTTCAATACCACCCTTACTGAATGAAATAGCCAGGTTTAGTGTGCTATCCAACTATAAGTTGAATGCTAGTAAATCCTTATTTTTCCCATTAAACCACAAGGTATTTAACGATGATATTTGCTCCCTAGGTTTAGGCTGGACTCCTAGGGCAATCAAATATTTGGGCATAAAGCTATCCCGTAACCCCTTAGTGTGGGTTAAAGATAATCTGGATTCTCTCTCACAGGTTATTATTCACAACCTCGACAGGTGGTCTAAACTTCCAATATCATTATGGGGCAGGATCAACATTATTAAGATGAATGTATTTCCTAGAATTTATTACCCTTTATCCCTTCTCAATTCTTTTATTCCCATATCCTGGTTTAAGAAACTACACGGTATATTTACCAGATTTATCTGGTCAGATAAATATCCCCGTTTGGCCTATCACAAACTAGCTGCCCCAAAACCTGAGGGGGGTTGATGATTCCCCATATGGCATTATACTACTAGGCCAGTCATCTAGCAAAATGTCTGAAATGGATATCCCCGGGCCCTGAATTGGCACAACCAGTATGGCTTAAGATTGAGTTAGACGCAATTAATACTAAATGCCTGGATCCCTTAAACTTTTTTTACTTCAAACTGTCCCATGTAAAGATGGCTGACTGTACCACAATAGGTATCTCTTTAAGAGTTTACACACAGTTATGTTTATTTTTTCACTCTTCCCTCCAGACTGATTTAGCTCAGTCTATTTGGAATTCCCCATCTTTTACTTTTAATGGAAAGTGGATTCCTTGCAACTGGTTGCCTCAATTAGGTGATGGAAAACTGCTTTCCCTGGTAGATGGGGAAGGGCACTGGTTGTCCCCACATGGAATTATTGACAAGTTCCACATTCCAGTCTCATCTCACTTTAAAGTCATGCAGTTAAGACACCTTCTTACTGTAGTTATGGGGAATTCTCCCCTCTCCCAGAAGGTGTCAGCTCTGATTCCTGAAACCTCCCTATTGTCTGGATCTTCAGGCATAGTATCTAAGCTATACAGGGTATTGTACCATAAAAAATATGGGGACACCTTTGGACCTACTAGTTTCTGGAACTCACTCCTCCCCCATTACCAGTTGGACTGGCAATCCCTATGGACATCCTGTCATAAGTACGTTTCCCAAGATAGATTGCATCTCATGCAATACCACATTTTACGTAACATGTATTGTACCCCTATTAAATAAAAAAAATGGGTCTTCTCAAACTCTAGCACATGTACTAAGTGCTTACAAGAAGAGGGTACTCTCCTGCATATGTTCTGGTCCTGTCCCAAAGTTTCCTCCTTATGGAATTCAATTAAGATGCCTCTTGATCCCCTACTGGGCCTACAGTAGTATTTTACTCCGGAGGTGTGTCTTCTAGGAGACATGTCCCTGGTTAGTGTTAGAATCAGGAAATACCATATTTCAATGGTTGTGCTCTCAGTTAAGAAACTCATTCTATGTCATTGGAAGGACCAATCTGCTCCTTCCTTTCAGGAATGGTTACATGAAATCATTGCTAACCTTTGAATGGAGAGGGCAATTACAAGTCTTCATAATAGAATAGCAGCATATGGTAAGATATGGGATCCCCTCCACTCCTTACTTTTGTTATCTCACTGAGGTTTATGTCACACCTTGGTACTACCCATGTTTCCAACAGAACCACACACTGCAGTTAGGGTGACTTTATTTTGTTTGTTGCTTCTGTAGGGTGGGGTGGGAGGGGTAGGCTGGGCAGTTCTCACTGTTCATGTGTTATATTACACCCTGACTTGCTGTAACTGTCCTTATAAAAGGAAATGTCTTAATAAAGTTCAAATTATAAAAAAAAAAAAATTATGCAGCAACTTATTCAAGCCCTATGCAGATTCATCAGTTAACAATTAGAGAACAGTCACAATGAAACAAAAGAAAAATTAAATTAAAATACACAGACTCAGCCTGACTTGCTCTCGGATGTTCAAACTGCACTCCTGTGTCCACCGAGCTGAACGCTGGCTCCGTTGTAACACTTGCAAGCTCCGTTTGACAGTCAGTGAAAAATGAGGGCACTGGCTCCAATTCTAACACTTGCAAGTTCCGTTTTAAAGTTAGCTCTATTTTAGAGTTACTAAAAATGAGGGAGCACAGTAATTGACAAGAAATTCCGGCGGCTACTCTGAGGCAGAAATATCTCAAGCCGGTAGACAGAAAATGCCCCAACTTGTTTAAAATCAATGCCAGAAGCCAGAAAATGTCCCTAATTGTTGCACATCTGTTCAAGAATGCTGCAAGTGTCCCTGATATAGACACATAAATTCAGTTCGCACTCCGAAATGGAGCCCAAACCAGTTAGCCAGCAGTTGGTGGTCGAGAAAAAAGGCGCCAAAAGGGGCCATACCAAAACTAATTTTTTTCTCATGAAAAAGGATTACCCCTATACAAAACAGAAACAATTTTCATATGGTCCAAATTCTTTTTGTGTGAGAAAGAGCTATCCAAAACACGGTACTGAGCATACTCAGAACCAAAATTTCTAATTCTTATAACTCTGGAACAGATTCATATTTTTTCACTAAACCAGTGAAAGGCATCACTCTGGCCCAAGCCCCTTGTAGCCTGAAAAACTCAGAGCAAAATTCCAAACCATCTGGGTGCTAGGTGATGGCAAAAACAAAATAGCAAAAAAAAAAAAAAAAACCTGATGTTTTTCACCTTTTTCACTATCCAAATCTCGGAATCCACAAAGCTGCCCGGAATGAAACTTTGCAAGTTAAGAGAACAGACCTTGTCTCCAATAGGTAGGGAAATGAGAAGACTGCATTCAGGCAATATAAGGAAACACAGAAGGAGCAGGACAGAGAACTTTATCAGTTAAAGCAGAAAGAGGCTGGGAAGGCAGTCAGAATGGCAAAGGCCCAAACCGAGGAAAGGATAGCCAATTCTGTTAAGAAGGGGGATAAGACCTTTTATAGGTACATTAGGGAGCGAAGAAAGACCAAAGGAGGGATACTGAGGCTTAATAAAGGGGAGGGAATGTGGGTAGAGGGTGAATGAAAAAGCAGGGATACTGAATGAATATTTTTGCTCAGTATTCACAAAGGAAGAGGAGAGGGAAGTACCTAAACCAAACAAGAGAAACACTCTGAAGACGGGGGTCGATACCAGTCCATTTACAGAAGAAAGGGTTCTGAAAGAACTAATAAAATTGAAGGTGGACAAAGCAATGGGGCCTGATGGGATTCACCCAAGAATTCTAAAAGAACTAAGGGTAGAACTAGTGACACTGCTGACTACTTTCTTTAACAAATCATGGGAGGATGGGGTGGTACCCAAGGACTGGAGGAGGGCAGATGTGATTCCTCTTCACAAAAGTGGGAGCAGGACAGAGGCAGAAAACTACAGACCAGTTGGTTTGACCTCAGTGGTAGGAAAAATGATGGAATCACTTCTGAAGGAAAGAATTGTTGAGTACCTAGAGGCCAGAGGGGCACAGGACCCAAGGCAGCATGGATTCATGATGGGAAGGTCATGTCAGACTAATCTAATAGATTTCTTTGACTGGGTGACCAAAGTAGTAGACCAGGGAGGAGCTGTGGACATAGCCTACCTAGATTTTAGTAAGGCATTTGATACAGTCTCACACAAAAGATTAATACACAAGTTAGCCAGCCTTGGAGTGGGTTCCAAGGTGGTAGCCTGATAAAAAATTGGCTAGACAACAGGACACAAAGGGTAGTAGTAAATGGAGTACACAGTGAAGAAAGGAGGGTTACTAGCAGGGTACCGCAGGGTTCAGTACTGGGACCGGTCCTTTTTAATGTCTTTATAAGTGACATTGCAGAGGAACTGGAAGGAAAAGTATGTCTCTTTGCAGACGACACAAAGATCTGCAACAGGGTTGATACACAAGATGGAGTGGAAAGGATGAGAAGGGACTTAGCAAGGTTGGATGAATGGTCAAATGTATGGCAGCTCAGATTCAATGAAAAGAAGTGCAAGGTAATGCATCTGGGAAACAAAACCCAGGGGAAGCGTACACAATGGGGGGTGAGATACTGACAACAGTAAAATTGGAAAGGGACCTGGGGGTAATTATATCAGATGACCTAAAGGTGGGCAAGCAATGTGAGAAGGCAGTAAGGAAGGCTGGAGGGATACTGGGATGCATAGGAAGAGGCATCAATAGTAGAAAACAGGAAGTTGTTATCCCTCTGTACAGACAGTTGGTGAAACCCCATCTGGAGTACTGTGTGCAGTTCTGGAGACCCCATCTCCGCAAAGACATAGACAGAGTGGAGGCTGTCCAGAGGAGGGCAACCAAAATGGTGCAGGGTCTGCACCAGAAGACATACAAACAAAGACTAAAGGAGCTTAATATGTACCCTTGAGGAAAGAAGGGAGAGAGGGAACATGATAGAAACTTTCAAGTACCTCAAGGGAATTGACAAAGTCCAAGAGGGTAGCATCTTTCAGAAAAAGAGATGTGCGGGGAGTCACGTGATTCTGTTTACTTGCTAGCTGCACTCTCTGGAAGCTCCGCTTATCCCCTGCCCAATTTAGATACTTTTCACTCACCTTTTTATAAAACTACACCTAAACAGACCCGCTAAGGCTGTGGATACCAGGAGGCAGTCGTGGGTTTCACCAATGGAGGAGGAGATGCCGAAGGCTCTGCCAAAACGCACACCACCCGCAACTCCCGAGAAGGCCGCGAAAAAGTCACGGGCCCTGCCAACACAAGTCTCCCAGCCCTGTAGCACAGGTAACGGAGGGGAAGAGCCATTAACAGTGTCATGTTTCCTAGAGGAATTCCGCCTCTTTAAGGCGGAGATGGCAGAAATGGCCACAGAAATTAAAAATATCACCAGCTCTTTGAACGACTTGTCGAGAAGAACTACAGACAGTGAGGCCCGGGTAAAGTCACTGGAGAATAAAGCGGATAAGTTGGAGGGGGCGCTTACTCTGATTACTCAGCGTGTTGCTAAGCTGGATATGAAGACAGAGGATTTAGAGGGTAGAAGTCGCGCAACAATGTTGTTCTTATCGGCTTGCCAGAGAGAGAGGAGGAAGGGGACCCAGTCAAGTTTTTTCAACGGTTTGTGGAAAAGATTGCCGGTCCTTCTCCTTTCGGGCCCTGTTACTACATCGAGAGAGCACATCGCGCCTTATGACCTACACCCCCTACAGGCGCACCTCCTCACATTTTCCTGGCTAAGTTTTTAAACTACCGGGAAAGGCAGCTATTTCTTCAAAAAGTTAAAGAGGTCAAGACGCTGCAGTGGGAGGGAGCGAATCTCCGGGTGACACAAGATCTGCCACTGTCGGTGCTGCAACGGAGGGCTACCTTTCACCCGCTGGTCTCCAAATTAATAGCGGTGGGCATTAAGTACAAGATGACCTACCCTGCGAAGCTCCTAGTCCTTGTGGATGACACCTGGCAGGCTTTTGAGGAGGTGGATTTGGCTCTTGCGGTCCTGCAGAAAGCCCTGCCTAATTTGTTTAAGTCTAAATGAGCGAGATAATGTGCCCCCTTGGGGGATGGACTTTGCTGGATGTGACTCAGAGGAAGGCTGGTGTGGACCTTTGTTTATAGGGGTGCAGACCCTCTCATGATCACTCCTCTGATGCCTCACTAAAGGGAGTCCCGGAATGTTTCGCAGTTGTTGTTGGGGTTTATGTTGCAACCCGGGGGTACTGAGGCCCAAGGACATGTCGGCTGCCTGACAGACCGGAAGAAGGATGTAGACTGTTTCGGAGGTGGAGTGGTGGTGCAACTCCCTTTCGGGTGTTGGGAGAATTTTGTTATTATGGGAGTTGCTCACGGTGGACATTGGACTTTTCTGTGGGAGGAATAAATATTAGGCCTTTTGGACATATGTTTTTTATTTTTTCCTTCGGGGGATATGTTAGTCAGGCAGTAATAAAGGGTTGGCTGGTGGGGCTAAATAAAGCTCTGGGTTTTTATTTTGGAGCTCCTGGGTTGCAGATTTTTTCTGGGGAGATGGAGCTTAAGTGTATATGGGTGTTGTGATGCACGGGGGGGGGTTCTTGTGTGGGCTCTTTCTCCCTGTACCCGATAGCCTTAATAAAGTTCGCGTAGAGGAGGGAGGTTATTAGGAGGGTAGTTTGTTCTGGGCGAACGGCTGCAGGTGTTCCTTTTATTTGGGACCTAAGGTATGTTATGATAGTTGCTTTGGGATAATTTTTGGATGGGGGAGGGTTTGTTAGGTGGGGGTTAGGTTAGATGGATAAAAGTCCAGTAATCAGGTACCGGGGTAAGACAAGTTTATCCAGGTATTGGGCTTTGAATCTGAGGGGGTGAGTGGCTCCCGGCACAGTTTAACTGGGAATTGGGCTAGAGGGGCGGCGGGGTGGTGATTAAGGCAGCGGAGCGAGCTGTCATCATGGGCCATGATGTTGTGGGAGGGTTTATTAGGGATGTTTTCTTGGGGGATGGGAAGTTTATTGTTTTGAAGTGGGGGTTTGGTGGGGTGGGGGGACACAAGGCTCTGAGGTGGTAGGTAAAGGCAATTGGATGAAGAATGCTAACACTGTCTGCTGGGTCATTGCGGGGTTGATGGCATCCCACAGGTTTTAAATTTCTTAGCTGGAGCGTTAAGGGGCAAGACAGAAGTCCAAACAGTATAAAATTCTGAAACACGTAGGTGCTATAGGAGCAGACATAGTGTTTTTGCAGAAGACACACTTATTAAGCGGAGAGTATGAGTATAGGAGACGCCTTCAGGTTGGGCAGGTTTTGCTTACAAGGTAGCACCCAAAGCAGAGGGGTTATGGTCCTAGTTAATAGGGCGTGCCCTTTTCTCCCCTTCAGATAGTGCAGGATAAGGCGGGTAGATACATATTGGTTCTTGGGAAGTTACAGACTTTTGAGATACTAATTGGTTCGGTCTACGGTCCCAATTCGGACACTCAGGATTATTTTGTGCAGCTAGGGGAAGTTTTGGCACCTTTTGCCAATGTCACTATTATTATAGGGGGGAACTTTTACTTAGTGGTGGACCCGTTAGTGGATAGGTCTAAGCCAACTAAATTGGGACTTTCACCGGCCCAAAGAGCCATGAGGGATTGGGTGGATCAATTTGGTCTATCGGATGTGTGGAGGGTTCTCCACCGGGGGTCGGGAGTATACTTTTTCATCTTCCGCTCATGGTACAGCCTCTCGTATTGACTACATTATGCTCGTGCGTACCCTCCTTCCCAGGGTATTAGGTTCCGAAATACAATCTGGGCCCCCTTCTGATCATGCAGTTGTTTTGGTATCGATGACGTTTGATTCTCTTTCCAAGAGCAGTACTAGATGGAAGTTAAATAACCAAATTTTGAGAAATCATAATGTAGTCAAATACATCGCCTCTCAAATAGATGAGTTTGTTCTTAATAATGTGAATGAGGATGCACGTCCAGACATGGTTTGGGGGGCGTTTAAAGCGTTTATAAGGGGTGTTCTGATTGGGCAGACAGTTAAGAGGAAGAGGGAAAAGGAACGACTTATGTCAGATCTATTGGCCCGAATAAGACTCAGGGAGGTCAGTCTTCCTCACCATCCCTCGGAGAGAGATAAGAAAGAGTTAATTAAGTTAAAGGATCTTTATCTTACATTATTAGGGGAACAAGCTGAGTTGGCTTTAATCAAACTAAAGCTAATTATGTGGACCAGGATAAAGGCGGGTAAGCTTTTGGCGAGGCATATCAAACAACTTGAGGCCTCCCGTGTAATTCAGGCGGTACAGTCCGAAAAGGATGGTCAGATCCTGACCTCCCCAAAGGAGATAGCGGAAGAGTTTAGAAGTTATTTCGAATCTCTGTACAGTCCAATGGTGAATCCCCCCTCAGAGGAAGAAATATTGTTTTCTCTTGAGGAGTTAAATCTCCCTTCCTTGGTGGAGCAGCAGCGGGCGGTGCCTACCACGGAGATTTACATGGATGAAATTAAACAGGTTATCAAAGGGCTTCCTCTGGACAAAATACCAGGACGGATGGTTTCCGCCTAATTTCTATAAGGTTTTCTAAACAGTTATCACCACTCCTGGTGTCCTTGTTTCAAGTATATTCTTAGTGGTCAGGCGATGGATTATTCTCTTTCGAGGCACTTATTGTATTAATCACAGCCTGATAAGCCCCTGGAGCAACTTGTAGTTACAGGCCCATTTCTCTGCTTAACTATGATATTAAAATACTGGCAAAGATGTTAGCAGTCCGTTTAGATAAGGTTCTACCTGATTTGATTGGGGTAGAGCAGGTTGGATTTATGCAGGGAAGTCTATAGGTGACCATTTGAGAACAGTGGGCACGTCTTCTCTCGTCTGAGGAGGACAGTGGCCATATGGTTCTGGTTTGTTAGACACAGAAGGCATTCGATAGGGTCCACTGGTGGTACTTATTAACCATGATGAGGAAAATGGGTTTCTCTGAGTTATTTTGCAATGGATTGGATCTCTTTACCTTAATCCCACAGCCAGGATTTCTTGTAATGGGTAACGTCGGACCCTTAAATTATATGTGGGCGCACTCGTCAGGGTGCCCGTTGTCCCCCTCCTTTTTAATTTATATCTTGACCCCTTATTAAAGTATATTATGTAATCAGGTTATTAGGGTATTAAGATTGGGATAGTATTGTCAAGGTTACAACTTACATGAGACGATCTTGATATACGCTCCAGTCCGAGTGCCTCTATACCTGCTCTATTGAACACCCGATCCAGGAGTATAGTTTGTTGGCCAATTACAAGCTGAACTTGGGTAAAACTGTGGTATACCCTCTGAATAGGAAGGTTTTCAAACAGGAGGTAACGGAGATGGGCCTGACGTGGAATCAGATTCCATCAGGTATCTGGTCTTACCTTATCCAGGGACCCGAGGCGGTAAGGCATCTAAATTTCGATACCTTGGTCCATACAATAGATTTAGATTTAAAAGGTAGAAAGCTCCTATTTCATTGTGGGTAGGATTAGTTTAGTCAAAATGAATGTGTTTCCCAGGTTGTTTTATCCTTAGTACCCTGAATATTTTGCTCTAGCTTTCATGGTTTAGAAAGATTCATGGGCTTATTGCCAATTTTGTGTGAGTGTAAAGAAGGCAAGAATGGCCTATCACAAACTAGCAGCCCCTAAATCATTGGGGGTCTTAGATTACCGCATCTGGGACTTTATTATTGGGTGGCAGGCCAACAAATATTTGAGATGGGTGCAGGTGCAGAAACCTCATATGTCCCTTTATGGTTACAGATTGAATTAGCCCTTATTAAAGGGTGCAGGTTTTGTTCTGAGGCCTGTTATATATTAATCCCAATCTTTTACAGTGTCTCTCAGGAAATCCGATTGGGTTTCTGTGAGAGCTCATATGCAACTCTGTGGTTTCTTGAAATACTCTCATGTTGGTGACCCATCCCAACCTATAGGGAAACCCGGTTTCACATTGAGAATGAACTTATGAAAGGCTACCCTGGTTAGCGCCAGGGGAAAGTGTTGTATAAGAGATTTAATATCAGCAGATGGACATGTGCTTTCGGCGTCTGAGATTATGAGCAAATTTAAGTTGTCAGTTTCGGCGATTTTTCAGGTTTACCAGCTCTGTCATTTATTGGTTAGTAAATTGGGTAGTAGGTTGGTGCATACCCCGAAAGTAGACTTCCTGGGGAATTTAAGGCCTATGGCAGGTCTACCTCATGCTGTTTCAAAAATTTATGCTATGCTGTTTAGCTGGGCTTAGGATGTACCGTATTCTGTCTGTTTTGTATATGTATGTTTGTCGAATATGGAGGTGCTGTGCCTCACGGATACATTCTCTGTATTAAAACTGTTAATAAAATCTTAATGGAAAAAAAAAAAGAAAAAGAGATGTGCAAGAACAAAGGGGCACAATTTGAAGATGGAGAGGGGACGGCTCAGAGGTAATGTGAGGAAGTATTTTTTCACAGAGAGGGTTGTGGATGCATGGAATAGCCTCCCTGAGGAGGTCGTGGAGTCAAGAACAGTGGGGGAATTAAAGAATGCATGGGACAGGCATAAGGCAGTCCTAGTGGGGGGTAGGAGGAAGTAAGCTGTTCATTAACTAGGATCTGCATCTTATCTGTTAGGTAGGAAAATGGGCAGACAAGGTGGGCCAAGCGGTCCTTATCTGCCGTCAAATTCTATGTTTCTATGTTTCTATGACTGGGTGGGCCAAGTGGTCCCTATCTACCATTGAAGTCTATGTTTCTATGTTCCTGAGACCATACATGCAAACTTTTGTGCAAATCCGTTGAACATTGACGAAGCTATTAAAGTGCAAAGTTAGGAGTTTAACATTAAACAGCCTGCTCAATTCTAACTAAAGTGATGCTACCATGCCACTATAATATATATAAAAAAATATTCAGAGTCCTGGCTCTATGCCAACAACTGACTGCGTTTTGTTTTAAACTGACTGTAGGAACAGGGAAGAGTGCAAAAGGTTAGGACTGAATGGAATGGATGACAGGTGGTAGAATAATGTCTCTTACCCCCATTCTTTGCATGCTGGAACACTGTGCCATGGACCTAGTGCCTTTTACCAAAGTGTTGAAACCCAGTGAAGACAGGGGGACTGAGTCAAAGTCAAACCAAAATTGCCAATTTTCAGATTTGCTACCCTTAGTCAGGGCCCATGCTGGGACTGTCACAAGAAGTCATTAGGTTTGTGTCAAATCATGTATATCTCAGCATGCTGTTTTTGAAATCTGCAGCATACAGCCCTGAGAACTAGAGATCAGAGCGTGCCATTGAGAAGGAGTGTTTATAGGAATAAATGACAAATTGCTAAAACAGTCCCCCTTGGGTTTTTTTGGAAGTCCTGGAGAGGTACAGCTGAAACTGATTCTGTATACTCTCTGCTCCCAGAATGGAGCAGCAACACTGCATCATCTGAGAAAATAAGCCCAAAGCTGCTTTACTAGAATGAGATATTTGGGCAATGAATTATTTAAAGGAATAGTATGTGCTGAACTGGTGTCCCCATCTCCCGGGTACATTTTGGTACCAATTGAGACCATAGAGACCCTGACTGGCCCCCTCCCTATGGTGGACAGCCCTATAGTGCCCGATGAGCAAGGGTCAGCTACACCTTAACAATACATGTCAAGTCTAATTTTAAAGGTAGTTACAGTATTATTTGATGCGTCCCCTGTCGAAGGGACTTGCCATTGTCCCGAAGTGCTGGGTGTTTTGAGCTGCACTCTTGTGGTCTGTATTTGTCTGCATTAAAACCATGAATTTGATTAACAGCTTTGCTAGTGTTTTTGAGTTTGTTGATCAAGTGCTGCTGTTTTTGTGTTTTCTCTTTTAGTTGTCTTTTCAGAGCACCGGCTGAAGATTTCCAGTGCACATGATATTTGTGTATTCTCGTTTGATACCAGTAGATCTGATAATCAGTTCCAAATGTCAACTACTTTTTTGTGATATAGTTTTTTTCTGATATTTCCCTTGAATTTTACTCCTTTTAGTGACCTCATGCATTCCTTTGTTCTCTCATCCTTAAGAATTCTAGCAAGTTGCATTTGATCATTGAGTATTATCCCACTCAGGAATTTTAATACCAGGATAAAGTCTCCAAGGAAGATCTGTAGTTGCAGGTATTGGGTCCACTCTGGAATCCCTATCTGTTTTCTCAGTTTACCACTTCCAGCCCCTTACTAGCACTACTCAGGTCTTTCTGAAGGACACTAGGGAAACAATAGGGGTTTTAGAAAAACTGAACAGAGAAGTTAATATGAACCAACAGCATCCTTGTCACTCTTGGTGTCAAAGACCTTTACATGAGCATACCCCACAGGGAAGGATTAACAGCACTGGGTGAAATGCAAGAGAATGTAACAGCAAGAGAACAACCCCCTAATACACACACCCTCAAAATGGCAGTAATAGCATTTGAAAAAAATCAGTTTTCACAGTGAGAACATCTATTATTGGGAAACAGGAGGGATGATCATGGAGTCATCAATGGCACCAAGCTATGTTAACATACTCATGGATCACTTTGAAAGGAGATACATTTTTGATGGTAGTAACTACCATTGGGTAGACAATATTCCGCACTGGAAGTGTTTTATTGATAATGTTTTATGTATTTGGTCTGGAACTGAGGAACATTTGATGTTTAAGCAATAATACATGACAGGATGTATGTTGTACTGGGATAACGTCAGGCTTGGGGTGACTGGGCATGCGGCCGAAGGCAGAAGTGCATCCAACACCCCAGAAGTGACATTATCCCAGCACAACACATACCCTGGAGTGCATTACTGCTATTATACAATGGCTCATTTGTGAATAAAATAAAACAAAAATAAAAAAATTATTAAAACAGTTTTTGTGTTTTATTTTTGATAGTGGAAGAATATTTAAATGTAATATAGTTCCTATTTTGCTTCTCCAACAGGTGGCTTTGTGTACTTTTTGAGCAGGTGGTGCTTGGTTTGTTTATTCTCTTATCTGCGCCCTCACCTCCATTGTTGTTCATAATGCTCTGTGTGTATGTGGACTGAAAAATTTGTGAAGTAGATTTCCCCCATTACAGTTGTTCTATATTATGCCAAAGGTGAAGACTTCGGGGACTGAAGTCGATCACAGACACCTGACACTGATAAGTAGCACATGGTCTGTGTTTGAAAAGGAAATGCACTAGATTGTGAAGGCAGTGTGGTTTCTGGTCAGCTTTATTTTTTAAATAGAAGGGAGAAATGACAGGGAGCTACACGGTGTTTCACTGAGTGAAGCTGTGAATGCGTGCCAGAATGCTTTTACTGAGTTAAGCACTATGAATGTTTGGGATACTGAGGAATGAGACAGTGGATCTGCATGATGAGGGAAAGCAAAGAGAAAAAAAAAAGCTTTGCAGTTTTGGTTTTTGACAGTTTCATAGTTGTCCAGGCAGGCAGTGGATTTCTGTGGGGGTACTTACTTTCTAAATGTGAAAGGAGCAGAAACTGGAGGGCTGGTTCATTGATTTCCCGATTTTGGTGTGTTGACATGCCAGGCTTCACACATTAGAACTCAATGGCTCCACAAGAACAGGTGCAGTGATTTTCTTTTACAGGGAAACAGTCACAAACTGATAGGGAAACATGGAGATGACTGTGAAGCGGGGTTACCAAGCGGGAATCTATGCAGGCTGGGTGGCATGATTTTGATAACCATTGATGTGGCCATTCATGTGCTGGGTCTAGACCTGTAATGTTGTACTGGGATAACATTATGAGTCTAGTCTCAGGTTGACCAATCCCAAGCCAGCATTCTTTCTTGCCATTGTATAATATTTCATAATTACATAAATGCCTCTACAGAGTACATGAAAGTTTTTGTAAGATATTATGTATAATCCGTTAGTTTTCTGGTCCTATGAAGGGCACCCATGTGAGTACTAAATTATATTGCAAAGAAACTGATCAAAACGTACTGCTGTATGCCAACAATTTTCACAAAATGGATACAAAGGAAAATACTCTATACAAACAGTTGGTCAGATTAAAAGGGCCTTGCACTAAGAAATGATTACATGAAAGCTGTGGATGAGCTAGAGGAATGATTCAGGATTAGGGGGTATGGACAAAGGACATTGAAAACTGCCAGAGAAAAATGTGATTCACAACAGACGGAGGAACTACTGAGGTAGAAGGGAAATCAAGATGATAAACAATAGACAACTGCTGTACTGACTGAGTTTCCTTATCAGTTTGGACAAGTAAGGACTATCATTTTGAAACACTGGAATATCTTTTTCTTTATTATTCTTTATGTGCCCCCCCCCAGTGCTAAGGGGGATAAAACCTTTTGTAGGTACATCAGGGAGCGAAGGAAGACCAAGGGAGGGATAGTGAGGCTTTATAAAGGGGAGGAGGGTGGGCAGAGGTTGACTGTGAAAAGGCAGAGATACAAAACAAATATTTTGCTCAGTATTTACAAATGAAGAGGGGGAGGTACCTAAAACAAACAGTAGAAACACTCTGGATACGGAAGTTGATACCAGCCCATTTACAGAAGAAAGGGTTCTGAAAGAACTCTTAAAACTGAAGGTGGACAAAGCAATGGGGCCTGATGGGATTCATCCCAGAATTCTAAAAGAACTAAGGGTAGAACTAGTGACACCACTGACTACCCTCTTTAACAAATCATGGGAGGATGGGGTGGTACCCGAGGATTGGAGGAGGGCAGATGTGATTCCCCTTCACAAAAGTGGGAGCAAGGCAGAAGCAGGAAACTACAGACCTGTTAGTTTAACCTCAGTGATAGGGAAAATGATGGAATCACTTCTGAAGGAAAGAATTGTCAAGTATCTAGAGGCCAGAGGGGCACAGGACCCAAGGCAGCATGGATTCACAGCGGGAAGGTCATGCCAGATGAATCTGATAGATTTCTTTGACTGGGTGACCAAAGTAGTAGATCAGGGAGGGGCTGTGGACATGGCCTACCTAGCTTTAGAGGCATTTGACACAGTCCCACACAAAAGATTAATATACAAGTTAGCCAGTCCAGGAGTGGGTTCCAAGATGACACGCCTGGGTAAAGAATTGGCTGGAGAATAGGACACAGAGAAGTAATAGTAAATGGAGTCCACTCTGAAGAAAGGGGTTACTAGTGGGGTACCCGCTGAGGTTCAGTATTAGGACCAGTCCTCTTCAATGTCTTTATAAGCTTACATTGCAGAGGGACTGAAGGAAAGGTATGTCTCTTTGCAGATGACACACAAAGATCTGCAACAGAGTCGATGCACAAGGGGTGGGAAAGGATGAGAAGGGACTTGGCAAGGTTAGAGGAATGGTCAAATGTATGGCAGCTAGATTCAATGCTAAGAAGTGCAGGTAATGCACCTGGGAAACAAAACCCAGGGAAGAGTACACAATGGGGGTGAGATACTAACAACAACAAAATGGAAAGGGACCTGAGGTAGTCATATCAGATGACCTAAAGGTGGGCAAGCAATGTGAGAGGGCAGCAAGAAGGGCTGGGGGATACTGGGATGCATAGGGAGGCATCACCAGTAGAAAACAAGGAACTTATTATCCTCTCTACAGACAGCTGGTGAGACCCCATCTGGAGTACTGCATGTAGTTCTGGAGACCTAATCTCCAAAGTCATAGACAGGATGGAAGCTGTCCAGAGGAGGGCATCTAAAATGGTGCAGGGTCTGCACCGGAAGACATATGAAGAGAGACTTAAGGAGCTTAATATGTCTAGCCTCGAGGAAAGGAGGAGAGGGGGGACATGATAGAAACTTTCAAGTACCTCAAGGGAATCAACAAAGTCCAAGAGGGTAGCATCTTTCAAAAAAAGAGGTGTGCAAGAACAAGGGGGCACAATTTGAACATAGAGGGGACGCCCAGAGGTAATTTAAGGAAGTATTTTTTCACAGAGAGGATTGTGGATGGCTGGAAACGGCCTTCCGGAGGAGGTTGTGGAGTCAAAAACAGTGGTGGAATTCAAGCATGCATGGGACAGTCATAAGGCAATTCTAGGGGGTGGGAGTAGGAAGAAGTAGGCTGCTGGTTAAATAGGATCTGCAGCTTATCCATTAGGTAGGGAAATGGGCAGACTGGGTGGGCCAAGCGGTCCTTATCTGCCGTCAAATTCTATGTTTCTATGTACCCCAGTCACGGACCCCCCTGGCTGCGGCTCTGCACATTAACTGTCCTCCTATGACCCCTTGGATTGCCCCTCGGGGGGGGTCATGGCACCCTGGCCCGAGGTGCCACGAACATGGGATAGGCAGGAGTCAGCCCGGGGGAGCCAATTGCAGACAGAGGAGTGGGTTTCATAGAGGAAGCAGGCGGGCATGTTTTTTTCCCTGTTTTTTTGCAGGGGGCAGGAATGTGCAATGACACCAGTGTCCATCCCGCTCCCTTGGTTCTTTGCTGATGCCGACTGCTTGGGGAACCTCTGGCCTCCTTCAGAGGTCCCCCATGCACTGGCGACACCCATACCCTCCCCCCAGAGAAGGAGAGTAGTTCATGGGATGTTCAATCCATCTCCCCCCAGCCGACCCTTCAGTGACCCAGGTCTATTCCTGAACCCAGTTCGCCGACATCGCAAGCAGAAATCCAACTGCTGTGCCGACAGGCCAGCTTTGAAACACTGGAATGTCTTACAGTCTACTGAAATAGGTATCAGGACCTTCAGAGAAAAACCTATGGAGATTGCTAAAAAGATAAAAAATATAGGTGACATGCTGTGTCGCTCCTTTCAAAAACACAAGCAGAAAGAATTTGAAATTTTCCAGGCAGAGAGCCAATAAAGGGGGAGCTATTCAAAGCAACTGTCAAAACTGCTACAATATGCATATAAAAAAACAAACCAAAATCATTTTACAACCCATGCAGAGGGGAAGACGTTCAAATCAGAAAGCTCATTACATGCAGATGGAGGAGGTGGTATACATCTTGAGATGTCCCTCCACTTTGGCATCTATAGGTAAAACTCTGAGGCCTCTGAGATTGTCCCTTAATGAGCATAAAAGTAATATTAGAGGGAAAATGTGTCATTTGTCATGGCACAACATTTTAAGAGTCAGAAACATACTGTTTGAATGTTTAGAGTTGTGGGATTAGACAGAGTTGGATGTCCTCAAGGGGTGGGAATGTGGATAAAAAACTGTTTTTGAGAGAGATCTAGTGGATAGATAGAATTGACACTCTAGATCATAAATACAACCTGAATGAAGAAATAGTCTGGCTAGAATTCATGTAAAGTGAGGAACAGCCTTTGTAAACAGTGTTGGCTAATAGGTCCAAGGAACACTAAACACAAAGGTAAATTTATATATATATATATATATATATATATGTATCAAAACATGAAATAGCTATGGGAATCCTTAATTATTTTACCAGAACTCAGATTCCATCAAGGTGCCATGTTTTCTTTAAAAATCGTGTACCATCCCAGAATTTACCTTAAGTTATATAGGGATGTAGGGATGGCTTAGGGCATTGTAGCATTATCCCCTTATTTATGGTTTGGGAGATTCTGGGTACAATAGTAATGTCAGTAGGAATGTTTGGATGGAGGCTGTGTTCCTGTGCTCTAACACAGTGTGTTAACATGGAGTAGGAGGTGGCTGATCACTGCTTTACACACTGGCCACTTTGTGGCTAGTGCAGTCTTCCAGTGGGCACCATTTACAGCCCTCAATGAGAGGGTTGCGTGGGTTGAGAGACAAGGGCTTGCCAGTCTGGAAAGTTATGGTTCCCTATTTGTCCACTCCAATTGTTTTTTTTTTTTTTTTGCATTAAACAAGGGATAATAAGATAAAGGCAGGGATGTAAAACTGTAAAAAGAAAAACACGAGAAGAAAATATAAGATAGTATGAAAGTAGGTAACAATAATGGCAGGGGCTAGAAAATCTTACTTGACATTATAATAACCCTGCAACAGAAATTAAATCTAATTTTAAGTATGACACAATGGTAAGCATATTATACCAGTTTAACAAAACTGGAATCAAAGGTAGATGCAGCAGTAAGTGCTTAGTGCTAAAAAGGAGAACATGGTGTTAAGTTGTTTAAACTTCTCTAACACCTATCGTACTTTTCATCATTTGAGCATGTGTGAGTGACTTCTTGAGATTTTCTCAAACACCCAAATTTGACGTACTAAGCATGTGTATGTGTTTGGTACTGTTTTGGTCGCCATAGTGATCACATACTTATTTAGGGGATGCAAATAGAGCAGCCAGTGCCCCATAAGACTGAAAATGCAAGGAGGCAGGTAGGAACCTCCAGACTGGATCCAAAGCTTTAAACTAAGAAGCCAGTATAAACTACTATGTGGAAATGCTATCACTGAGAAATGAGCTGCAGTTTTTGATTGCCGGTGAGGTTATAATGCATTAGCTGTGACATTTCTGAAACAGGTATGTGGTATTATAAAATGCACTGCCTGATCCCCATTAGTAATGAGACATTTATGGAAATGAAATTTTCCAGAACTGACAGAAACGAGTGTGTGTGTGTGTGGGGGCAGAAAACAAAAGAATGCAAACATTTAGTTTAAAACAAAGAATGAGGGTTTTTGACCTCTATTTCAGGATGCTTTAAAAATACAAATCAACAGAACACTTTTTAAAGAGGAACAGAAAGTGAGAGTTAATACTGGGTATACTGATTGCTAATACCTTTTGCAAGAGTGTGAGGGCCAGATAGAATCTGGAGGCTTCATCGAGTGAGTGACATGTACTTGAAAAATAGAACAAAGAAAAAATATTTCAATTTGTATGGATCAGCTCTGATATGTAGCAGTAACCATATATAAGCCACTGTTACAGAACTAAGAGAGATGTTATATATGTTTAATATTTTCCTCAGGTGCCAAATGTGATGGTGTATTTATAAAAACAAAGTGTATCTTAAAACTTCATTTGTGGATGCCAGAAGTAAGGCATTTAGATGTGATTTAAGGTATCACTATTTAAAATGAAAATTATACTTAACTAAAAAAATAACACTTTTTCTGATTACCAGGAACTGTAAAGGTTATTGAAGGGAAAGTCCCCATAACCTATTTTATGGATACCTGTGCCATTTGTAGTCAGGAGCAATGATTCCCTCTTTTGCATTCCCCTAATTTCATCCTGATTTAAATACAGTATAAATGAGGTTGCTTCACTTTGTTTTGCCCTAGTGTGAAAACCTGTTTGCCTTCATTGCAAACGTCATGACCCCACTCATGCAAGGTATCATGGGAGTTGATGATGCATATGTGCAAAAGCCAGCAGAAGTTATACCCTTATTTAGTTCTGTTGCATGTCTTGTAAAGTCCCTGTATTCTTTAAAAGCATTTTTTTCTAACTCAGATACATTTTTTAAAGAGCATATGCAATAGTCTGCATTGTACTGCACACTTTACACAGCAGTAAAAAACACCTTTGTAAGTGGTGTCCTGTCATTGCCTTTCAGTATCTCTTAAAATATTGGCGTGTTATTTCAGTTCAGATTTTTGCTCCATTTGGTTGTGCTGTCCCTGATCTGCACAGACGCTGCATAGAAAGTATCTATAGTGTGATGATGTCATTTGATAGACAGGTGGGACTATGGAGGAAATGGCAGTGCAGACTTATACTGCATTAGTTGCCTTAGTACATGTGTTAAAGGAATAAAGTCATTCCAGCAATGTAGTTTAAATTACCCCACGTCACTCAATCATGCTTTATATTCATGATCTGCTAAATGCCAAATTTAACTTACATAAAATGGAGAATTCTTACGCCCCCCCCCCTTGTTGGTTTCTCTGGGTCTGTCCTTCCATGCTCATGATGTGAGGACGTGCCTCCAGCCAATGGCCCTGAGTAGCCTGAAGATTCGTGCTGGGACTAATTTACATATTGGGAGCATAGTAGGACAAATAGGTTTTTTGATTCAGGGATAGGTGCAGAACACAACAAATCAATCCTTTACTGGAAATGAGCATTACAACTATTAGAAATCACATCTGAAATATTGCAGCTGTGGCTCTGCACATGCGCACCTGTGTTGACCTGCTTTGAAAAAATCTGTGGTCAGACCCCTCCTAAAAAATTATTTCCTGAATCCTGACATTCTTGTGAACTATAGGCTTGCCTCTAGTCTCCACTTTTTAGGGAAGGTTATTGAGAAGGTGGTGATGGACCAACTGACAGACCATCTGGAGTCTTTTTCCATCTATAAACCTCTTCAGTCAGGATTTTAGCATTGAAATAGCACAGAGACTGCTCTTGTCAGGGTAACCCCTGATCTTCTCCTAGTAAGAGACTGAGGGCATAAGTGTATATAGGTGCTTCTGGATCATGGGGTGCTTTTGGATCACATGAGGAACTATGTGGGTCTCAATTGCACTGCTCTTCACTGGTTTGAGTCCTACATAACTGGGAGAATGTAGCAGGTAGTCCTGGGTATTTGTACCTCTGGGGCTTTTGCACTATTCTGTGGAGTTCCTTAAGGCTCAATTCTCACCCCATTCTGTTTTCTGTGTATATGCTGCTGCTGGGGGAGAACATTAGGAGGTACAATGTGGGGGTTTCACTGCTATGCAAATGACACACAGTTGTACTTGTCTTGTTCCCCTGGCAAAGATTCTGTGGCCTCTGTGTTGAGACGATGATTGGCTGAAACAAATGATTGGATGCCCTCAAACTGGTTATGTTTCAACCGAGGAAAGGCAGAGGTCATGGTGATCGAAGTGGAAAACTGGGACTTGGCTGCCATGGCAGGTTTGGCACTCCACTCAGTGTGTGGCCAGTATCTCAGGGCGACTGATGTGGTGAAAGACCTGGAGGTCATTTTGGACTGCAGACTGACACTAAAACAACAGACATCAGCTGTGGTCCTATCTGGCTTTTATCATCTCTGACGTATCGCTAGGATCAAACCGTATCTAGCTCAGACAGATGTGGTGATGATTGTCAATACTTTCATCACCTTAAAGTTGGACTACTGCAGCACTCTTTACTTAGGGCTATCCAGAGTTTTGGTGTGATGCCTGAAGCTGATCCAGAAAGCTGCATCTCGACTGATAGTGGGCTCCTCATAGAGTGACCATATTACGCTGGTCTTGCATGCACTGCACTGATTGCCTTTGTAGTGTTGCATCACCTTCCAGATTTGTTTGTTAACCTACAAGGCCCTACGTGGTAGGGGACCAGACTACTTGAAAGAGCTCCTGGTTCTTTTCCACCAGGTTTTCCCTCTCCCCTCCACTGATGCAGGCCTGCTTGTTGTCCCTCCTTCTCATTTGAGACTTTCGGGGGACAGAGCACTGGAGTGGCAGTTCCAGTTTTATAGACTGCTTTACCTTCATATATTCCCCTTGGCCAACAAGGTGGGGGCCTTTAAAACCTCTCTGAAAACCTATTTGTTTAAACAAGCATTCCCTAGTTAACATTCTGTGCCTTGCATTATAACATTTTATCTAATTGTATTTTAAAGGGTTGTTTTGAATAAGCTTTGGTTTAAAATTTATATGTAAAATATGTACAGTGTTCAGAGCTTGCAGGATTAGGCACTTTATAAATAAAGAATGCCATGCCTTGACTAACTAGCTCCACTTATTGCTATAATTCTGCACTGCCTTGTACTTTGGAATGCTGCCCTCATAGCTCTGACCAACTTCCCAACTGCTTTGTTAAAACACATTGGTTTTCTGTACTTTCTATTCTAACCCTCTTGCCTAATGCAAGTATTGGTTTCTTCGGCTATTCTCTGTTGATCATATCCCATTTGGCCTCCACCCCCTCTGCCCTCCCTACCACCATCAAAACTTACCCTGTGCAGCCCACCCATTTTTCTGAAATTTACCCTTCCAAAGTATAGGACAGACCTTCAGTGATCCAGATAATGTTTAGGACTGAGAAGGATTTACTGCTAGCTTTTTCGACCTGGTAGTAATTTCATGTAAACTATAGCAATGCCAATCTCTGGCTTCCCAACCATAAACACATTCATAATCATACTGCAAGGAAATGGAAGGCAGGGCAGGGAAAGGCAATTTTATTTATAGAGTGCCCTTTTCTGAGAGCTCAGGACACTTCACAATTAATACACTAGTAAAACATCAAACAATTAATCAGATAGCAAACAAAGACCAGTTAAAAACATACATTTCAGCAATATTTTAAAATGGTCAAGGAAATGCTTCACAAAAGAGATACACTTTTAAAGAAGTCTTAAAGACATGTCCTGCGAGCAGGTCTAATGTGTTGTGGCAAAGCATTCCGAAGGGCAGGCACCACAACACAAAATGCTCTGTTCCCAGATTGTTGCAACGTGGATAAAGTGACAGATAGCAGGCCCACATTGGAGAGCAGAGGGAGTGAGTTGGATAATAAGGAACTAGGAGGTCTTTTAAGTAGTCTAGTCCCAAACCATCTAGAACCTTGAATGTTGTCAAGCATATCTTGAAGGTTATGCACCACTGCATAGGCAGCTAGTGCAGCAAAAGCAGGACTGGCGTGATGTTTTTTCTTTATGAGAGGAGACCACAATCAGCTGGGCTGAAGCATTCTTGCTTGCAGCAGGTGTCACTATAAACCTCCAGATAATCCTAGATATAGAGCACTGAAATAATCGAGTCTAGCGGTGACAAAGGCATTATCATAACCAGGTCAGCAGGGGCTAGCTGTGGTTTGATCCTGGTGATATCACAGAGATGATAAAAGTCAGCTCATACCACAGCACACACCTGTTGATCTAGTGTCAGCTTGCAGTCCAGGATGACCCAAGATTCTTAACTGCATCTACAGCTCTGAGTGGTTGACTGCCCAACAAAGGAGGTCAATCCACTCTTCCTCACAGGGTGCCACCTGGCTGGCTCCAAAATCATGACCTCCAGCTTACCTGGATTGAGACATAGTCAGTTTGAGGCCATACAGTTGTTTATTCAAGCCAAATCCCTCTCCAGCACAGAAACTGCATTACAACCACCAGATGTGCCACACTGATAAAAACGAGTATCACCTTCGCACACCATACCATCTAACAATGTCACCCAATGGCAACATATACACTGAAAGCTACATGGGAGCAATGATTGAACCTCAGGGAATGCCACAGAAGAGCATCAAGGTCCTGCAAATAAAACTTCTATGAGCCACCTACTGTATTCTCCCAGTTATGTAAGACTCAGACCAGCTCAATACATTTCTGGCAAGTCTCACATAATTCTTCCATCAATCAAAAAAACACACTATGGTCAACAGTGTGAAATGCCGATGAGAGATCTAACAGGACCGAGATGGTGCAAAATCCTCAATCCCTCACCATGAGATGAGGAGATCATGCGTCACTCTAATGAGGGCAGTCTCCGTGCTGTGGTGAGACCAAAAACCTGACTGGAGAGGTTCATAGATGTTAAACTTCTCTATCTGGTCAACAAGTTGCTCAACCACTACCTTCTCAATAATCTTCCACAAAAAGGGAAGATTAGAGACAGATATGTAATTTTCCATCACATCAGGGTTCAAGGATTTTTTTTAAGAAGGGCCCTCACCACCACCCATTTAAGGGCAGATGGGAAAATAACATTACTCAAGAACACCTGATGATCTGGGAAATAACCAGACCCAAAACCTCCTGGCAATCTAAATGTAGCTAGCTAAGACCAGGACCCAGAAAATAGCTGGTGGAATGCAGACCTGTGATCACCATGAGCTCCTCTTCCTCCAGAACTGGCTGAAACTCTTCCCCAGGGAGGCAGATCAACAATGCCGCCAAGGTCCTGTCATCAGCGGCCCATGACAGACCACTTAAGCAGATACCCAACCTAATGGAGGACACCTTGTCAGTGAAGAAATTTCTGAACTTATCGCATTTTTAGCAGAAAAAAACTCGAGTGGACTGCAGTAATAACCTGCCCATGGTGCAAAAGGGTTAAGCTGGGCAATTTCTACCAGTAGCAATCATCCATGACAGGAACTCTGTCGTTCACAGTGTAGTTGCTCACTGATACTCACTGTAGTAAGTTTTCAATGCCAGTTTGTCTTCAATGTACTGGGACCTATGCCAAGAACTCACTAACCTCTGTCCCTTCGTCTTCAACTGGCACAGTTCATCCTGGTATCATAGAGAGCTGCATTAGGAGGTTAAGGACAAACATGATGAGGTGTTAAGAAATCCAAGGTGGATATGAGAGCACCATTATATTGTGCCATGGAGTTCTCAGAACCATTTGCACAGGAGAGCATCATACACAGCACATCCAATACTTCCTGGAGTTTGCAAGGCTTCAAATTGTTTTTCAGAAAGTACTGGATCATCTCCACGGAGGCAGTAACAAAACAGGGGACCCTGCAGATGAGTGATACCTTGTGATTATCCGACTAAGAGGCCAGATCAACCCTGACTGCACTTACAGTATGTCAAGACACGATGAGAAGATCAGGTCCAGAGTGTGACCCTACTGATGCATACTACAGAGAACAGCCAGTGCTAGCTCCACTGAATTCATCAGCTATAGGAGCTGTTGACCAAGGGGTGAGATCTCATCATTGACTCAGGTGCTGAAGTTCTCCAGCATTAAAAGTCAGGAAGTATTCAACGCCTGATCAAACAATGAAATCCACTATCTTCTGCATAAACTCACCCTCATACTCCAGTGGCTGTTACATAAGGGATGATCTCGCAACTAACACATAAAGTGCATCTAGCAGTGGCACACTCAAAGGACCTGAAAGTTCCCATGGGATAAGCAGTGAGTCCCAAAGCAGATTTAAAACTAATGGCCACCCCCCTGCCATGATCCCACCTTAAGCAATGTACCACTGAATGACCCAGTGAGACAGATGCCTCCCTGTACAGGCTGGTGTCATAACCCAACCAGGTATTGGTAATAAAAACAAGGTCAGCGAAGGAATCAGCAGTGTAATCATACATCACCAGAGTTTTATTCCGTAGTGACCTTGCATTACAAACCATAGCATGAAGGGAAGGAGCAGAGATAGCCAAACCCACTACTTACTGCTTATTGATATTAAATGGAGCCCTAGGGAGGGAACTGGCATGGCAACCCCCATTCATGGTTCTATATCTTCCCTGGGTGCCTCCAAGACTTAACCAACCCAACTGACCACCTCAAATGTTATTCTCAGGACCTTCCCCATGGTTATTGTACCACATCCAGAGGACCCCCAGCTCCCTACAGTGGCTAAGGACCTCTGCAAGGAGGGCTGATGGGGAGCCAATAAAATGACATAATTGCCACAGGTGGTTCCTGGAGTTAATGTGCCTCACACCTCTATCTCCTTGGGCACCAGGAGTCACTGTCTCTTTTGGTTTTTACTGCCATGAAGAATTAAATACCTTCTTGATGATATATAGTGCTGTGGAATTATTTTTAACATTTTGCCAGGTTAGAACATCCATTCTTCAAGTTTACTAGCAACTCCTGCTAATGTTTCCTGTACTGTTGTCACAGTTGAAACTGATGATCATTTGTGTCTCTTTTGCGTCCACTCCATTAGCATGTGGTGTATACCATAGCAACAGCAAAAATTCTACATTGAAGACCATTACAGCGACAACTTCAAACAAATTCGAGATTGTTACTATAATGATCCCAATGCAGAAATTTCACTACCTTCACTGGTGGTTTGCCCCATTCCGAGTCAACTCTGACTCAAAGTTGGTTATTTAAAAAATGGGTTCACCCCCTGCAAAGAAAAAAACAGTGAATGTCTCACAGGCAAACTTCTCCTGTCAGCATTGCAGATTTTGCTGTGCCACATGTTGACAACTTTGTTGTCAATGCGACTTGGTGGAACCAGCATGTGGTACAGTGGTTAGTAGGACTGTATGGTGCTGCCAATTTTCTGCATATGTAACAAATATATTTTAAAAGTAGAGGAAGTGAAATACATTCATAAAATCAGAAAGTGGAAGCAAATCATGAAAAACTGGTATCAAAATTCCTTTACTCCCATTATCTGTTCCTTGAACTTTCATTTTTGAGTTGGCATTATGGGGCTCCAGGTCAGTCTGTAACCACACTGAATTGTGGTCACTGGACCCAAGCAACTCCAATACCCTGCTGTACCTAGTAAAATCCCCTTATAGAGTACCAGAGTCAGAATAACCCCTCCCTGGTCAGTTCTTGACCCACTGCACAAGAAAGTACTACTGTAGCTCCTCTACCAGTACTTGACTTTTGGCACTTTGACTTCTGGGGTCACCTAGTCTATGTCTGGTAGATTCAGGTCTCCCATTAGTACTGCCACCTTCCTTGCTGACCATTTGTTAATTTCATCCAAGAGTGCCCTCTCCTTGTCTTCCATTTGATCTGGAGTCTATAAACTATCACCACCCTTATTTTTCTACACCCACCCTCCCATATCAGCTGCACCCAGATTGACTCTAGCTCTCCCATTGGTTTAGGAATTACGGTTATGTAAAACATGAGAATTGTTTTTTATGTTTGCTTGCACACATGTGCTTGAAACATAGTGCCATCATTTGAGTTTTCCAGAGGTGTGTCAGCCTCTTCCAATTCAGTCAGTGAGTTTGCAGGCGCGGTCACAGTGCGCCGATCACTGCTCCAGCTGTCTATGACAGCTGAAAATGCAGTGGCATACAGTTGAAACGAAGAGCTCCGCTTCAGTGAGCAGAGCTCCCCCCTCCACATACATACACACATGCATGCAAGCACACTGCATGCTCATGGCTTCCCTCCACTTAGTACAGCCGGAGGCTCAATCCCGTCGGGTCCAGCCCCCCAAAGCATCAGGTGCCACGCTGGGAGCCCACCCCAGCGTGGAAAATGATGTTATGGCGATGGGGGTGCCCAATCCCTATCAGCTCCTGCCCCCCACCAACATCCTTCCAGCTGCCAAGCTGGGAGCCCAACCCAGCATGGCAAATGTCCCTTGTCATCTTAGGAAATTAAAAAAACCTGTAAATACAAAAACTGCCCCTCGGCGCTTCTCCCTGCCCCCGCTCCCACAACCCGCACCCACCCACTGCGCACCCTGCCTCCCCACACCCCCCTCACCCCATACTTACCTCTGGAGCTCGGCACAACGATCTTCGGCAAACCGGGAACACGCCTGCACTCTTCAAAGCTGACCACGAAATGAGGAAATGCCGGTAAGCTGCATAATGTGATAGATAGGGTTTTTTCAACTTTATTGCATATCTCAGGCATTTTTTGGAATTTTTGCACCAAATTTTCAACATGGGGTTTTTGGGACCCCTTCTCATGAATGCTGTCAATGTCATGGCGTTACTCGGGCTAGAAGGGTGATTTCACAGCCACTGTGCGAAATCACCTTTCTGGAATGATTAATGAACCAACACTGCCAGTGTTCATAAGGTGGTCTCTCAAAAAGCCTATTTTGAAAATTTGTTGGAAAAATTCCTAAAAATGACTGTTTTATGAGTGTGCATTGTGCAGTTCCTACACACGCCCGTAAGTTCACAAATCTTCAATATTTGCGCTCCAGATTTTCAACATTGCCATTTTACCACTCCTCCTTATGAGCAGTACAGTTGTCATTTTTCACATCTCGCCTACAACGTGTTTCTGCCCATGTAGCACACAATGGCGCAGTCGGTGTGCGAAATCAATGTATGGGACATGTTAAGAAAATCACAGTGGCACTGGTCATGAGCAGAGGTGTTAAAATGGCTATGTTGAAAATTTGGTGAAAAAATTCCTAAAAATGACTGTTTTAGGAGCGCACATTGCGCAGTTCCTATGCATGCTGGCAAGTTTGCGAATTTGTAATATTTGCACACCAGATTTTCAACAGTGCCATTTTACCGCACTACTTTATGAGCAGTACATTTTTCACATCTCGCCCAACATGTGTTTCCGCACATGTAGCGCACAATGGTACAGTCGGTGTGCGAAAACAATGTTTGGGACAGATTAAGAAAATCACAGTGACACTGGTCATGAGCAGAGGTCATAAAATGGCTATGCTGAAAATTTGGTGACAAAACTCCATAAAACGACTGTGTTACGAGTGAGCATTGCGCAGTTTCCACGCACCCTCGTAAGTTCATGAATTTGTAATATTTTCAGTCCAGATTTTCACCAGTGGCATTTTTCCACACCTCCTTATGAACAGTACAGCTGTCATTTTCCACAACATGGCCGAAATGTGTTTTCACACTTTCAGCACAGAAATGCGTGGTCGCTGGGGCAAATCATTGTTCGGGACAGATAAAGAAAATCACACTGACAGTGTTCATGATCGGAGGTCCCAAAATGCTTGTGTTAACAATCTGCTGTAAAAAAATCCCCAAACTAGTTACATTATGGGTGTGTGTTGCACAGTTTCTACGCATGCTCGTGACTTCACCAGTTTTTTTAAGATTTTCACAGCAGATTTTCAACATTGTCATTTTTTACACCTCCCCATGAACAGTACCGCTGTCATTTTTCACATCCTGTTCAGTATGTGTTTTTGCACCTGTGGTGCCAAATGCCATAGTCGCTGTGCAAAAGCAGTTTTCGGCTAACAAACTGATATTGCCACTGTTCATGAGGTGGGGGTCACAAGAAAACCATGTTGAAAATTTGGAGTGAAAATACCAACGAATGCCTGAGGTGTTAGGGTTTCCGACCATAACACCCCACCCTGTAGAGAATGACAGGCATCAGGGGTGTGACTTGGGATTCTTGCCTGTCATGCTCATACCATTCCACCCACACCCACACCCTGCAGCCAGTGAGAAGCATCAAGGTGTGCCTTGGACTCTTTAGGCCCAAACTTCACCCCATTCTCCTATACCACACCCATCTCACCGTATTTCCTGATGGAATGGGGTGCACATAAGGGCCAAAGACCCCAAGGCACACCGTGACACTTGTCAGCATCTGCAGGGTAGGGTGTGGTGAAATGGTGTGGTCGTTATGTCTGATGACCCAAAGGCACATCCCAATGCCTGTCACTCTCTGCAGGGTGGTGGTGGGGTTGGCTTCAGTTCAATACTTTGCTGCCATTCCTATCATGCAGCTCTGTAACTTCTACACTACCAATGCCAATGCCAGCAAGCAAACATTCGGCATTGACAAATGCTTATTTCTTAGAGCTATTCTGTTCTGCTGCATTAAAGCAGCCTATTAAATTAGAAGTGTGACAGATAAAGTTTGTGTAGAATGCATACAATCCCAGACATTTCATTATGTTTATATCCTCTCTGAATGCTAACAGCAGGAGCCAAGTGTTTTCATAGAAAGATCTTTTCAACAGCTACAGTAAATAGTAAAGGGGGGGAATGCCAGGGCTACTGAGTAACAAGTAGCAATCTGATATTCAAAACTTTGATTTAGAAAATGGGCACTGTAAAAGCTCAATTCTGATTGGCTGAAACACCCTGGCACCCATACTGTTATTTTTTAACAATGCCCTGCAAAAAACAAGTGCCAATTCAGTGTGCTCCATTACTTAGGGTATCCTTGGGCCACCCCGAATTTTGAAACTCACCAACCACCATTTTCCCCCCGCTCATTTAGATGAGTTGGCAGCCAGCCAAGTGCCCCCTCTCTGTCAGTCTCATTTATTTTAAAAAAACTGTATTCTTTGAAAACAGTAGACAGTCACTCCCAGCCACTGAATAACTCAATACTTACAGTACCATAACTGCCAGCATTTCTTCCTGCTTGGTCACACACATCCCATTCCCCAGTAGCAATCTACCGGCAAACACAACAAACCAGCAAGGAAGGAACCAGCAAACACAACAAACCTGCAAGGAAGGAACTGGCAAACAAAGCTGCCTCCTCACCTTGTTAATCATCAGGCAAATAAAAGAAAAAATGTGGCTCAGTTAAACATAAACAAACAAACAAAACATTAATTTACAGTGCTGCAATCCAGAATCATATTTCCTGGTCTCCACTTCCTGGATTAATGTGGCGGGTCACTCAAGGTCATGCACCTGATAGCAGCCTCTTCTGATCACCCAAAAAAAAAAAGTAATAACATAGCAAGAAGGACAGAGGGCTTAAGAACTGCTTTGTCACCACAAGCAAGGATGGCAAGACACTGATAAAGGAATACTGTACAATGCAGTACAGTTTGCAAGTTGGGGGAATAGTAGTGGGGGGGTTAGTAAAACCAGAATGACTGGGACCTCTGGTGGGGGGTGACGGCAGATAGAACAGCACACAAACGAAGGGACTACTTTACAAAAAAGTGTTTTTATTAAGATTAAAGGTGATTTCCTCTGTTATTCTATTATTTAATTCACATTTACACACATGCCCATTTTCTAAGTGCAATAATACCCTCCAGGGTGGGCGTTATGGGCTATAATAGACTTTCCAGGGACTATAAGGCCTTCCGCCTGCAGTGTTGGGCCTCATTACACCCCTGCATAGTCCATTATATCCCAATAATGCCCATCCTGTTTGGTATTATTGCTTACTAAGCAAAGGCACCTACATGCCACGTGCATAGCTGGTTAACTGCAAATGTATCACTACTCCAGATTAAATGGTTCTATTGATCAGTTGATGTGGTAGAATAGTGACACCTTTAGTCATAGAGTACTGCCTTACAAGTCCAAGTCATCATTTCTAGTCTGGGAGGGTCACTGCAGTGGCAAACTGCTTGAGTATTTGCATTCATATGCCGGAACAAGCCCAGTGGTCTAACTGTTTCCACTCCCAGAAAAAAAGAAACTCTGGGGACATGAGGACTATGTTTATAATTGAAGCGCCCCAGCCATAGTTCAGTGGGCGGGGCTACCTTCCTTAAAACACCAACATGCCCAGCCTCCTCTGCTTAGTATTCAATTTTGACACTGGACCTGGCGTGTGGTTCTTCCTCGCTGCCTTCTCTCTTTGCTTACCTGTGCTCCATCACTGCTCCTGTCTCCTGCTGTCTGTGGCTCCGCCGCTCCTCTGCTTGCTCCTCTGTCTGTCTCGCCAGTTTACTGGTGCCTCCCCCTCTAGCCAGTTCCCCGTGCCCCCAGCTTCTTCTCCCTCCCTTCCCCTCTTGTGCTGTGCTGTGCTAGCTTGGTGGCTTTTTTTTTACCTTTTGGGGAGACCCCTGTCCTGCTCTTTCCCTGCTTTCTGCCTTGGGTGTTGAGTCTGCCTGATACTACTCTCCTTTTCTCCACTGCCTGGCCCATCCTCAGCAGCAATTCATGCTACTTCCAGCGGTCGGGTGCCAGGACATTTTGGATCCTTGGCCGCACTACTGGATGCGGCACTGCCATTCATTTCCAATGGGCGCATTTCTTAAAGGCTTACTAGTCTATATCAGTGATAGCCAGTGAATCAAGTTTCAAGCATTTTACAGTGACATCTATTCTGTCACAGGAATGACGTATATAATTGCAAGTTTATCTTTGTTTCTGTGGACTGTACAGGAGGCTCAACTCTACCTGAGCTTCATTAGCGTTATCTATACAGTACCTTCACAAGCCAACCGCTTTATAATCAGCTCCCCCTTGCATTTCTTGCCTGAACTTTTCAGTCCTCCTGGAACCTAATTTCTACTTAGGCTGGCAGAACCTACGTGGGGTTTCTGTTTAGCTGCTAACCACTCGGTGCCTACATGGGGCATCATATAACTCATAATCTACTTATTGTTTTCCACATCACTGACTTCCCTACTTTATATACAGCCTACACTATCTACGCCTCATTTCTGCTATGGCTTTGCCAGCTCCACCTGACAGTCCTGCTCCATCCCCTTCTATCCATAGGAAACGTACTGCCAAATCCAAGCATTCCTTGAAAGACTGGACCATCCCTCGTCTAACGGCTGAATTGAAGAAACTGGGAGTTCCTTTCAATGCTAACGCAAAGAAACAGGAATTGTGAGCACCAGAATCATGGTTCTCCTGTACTACCTGATCCTCCTGCCAGTCCAGATGCAGATGTCTTTGCCGAATTGAAGGATATCCTTTCTTAACTAGCCACTTCTGTGGTGGATATTTCCAACCAGCTCGATGTGCTTGAAAAACATCAAACACCTTTTCCTGTGCCACCTCAGCCTCCAGACACCCCAACTGTCCCTACACCTGCTGCGGTTCCTGTTCCACAGCCTCTACCTCATACACCTGTTCCTGATGCTCCCTCTATGCAAGGTACGCTGGCTACCAGCTTCTCCGTGCTGGCAGTATCTCCCATTCATTTAGTACCTAGTCATCTCAGCAAGAATATCATTGATGAGAAAGATGTCAATCTTATTTCATTGCTTATTTTCTCCCACGATACCACAGAGAACAGGGTCATATTTTGTGGTGACTTCTCTGTTGTTCTTCGTTCCAAGGATCCTAGACTTTCCAAGAAATTAACTATTCCTGAGTTTGTTTTGGCATTTAGCCTTTACAGGGATATCATTTGTTCTACTTTTCCAGCTCGCAGAGAAGAACTGGATGCCTGCATCTACCTGGTAGTCGACCTTGGCGTCCGCTATGGCGGTACTCATTTCTTCAATTACCACAAATCCTTTTCTGCCAAGGCTGCTGCTGCCCTGTTTCACTTCAATGTATGCCTGCACTAGGGCTCTCTTGATAATGAGCAGTTCTGCCACCATTTTGCTGGACAACAGGCATTAACCTGCAAAATCTGTGGCTCATTTTACCATGCAGCTACTTTTTGCCCCTTATCTGTACCTGATGTATCCACATCACTTAGTACTACTTCTTCATCTGGCCCGACTATTACCCAGACTATTAGCAACTCTAATGCTCTTCCTCATTATTCTTATGACAGGTATGGTCGACCTGTCACATTCATTGCTGGACACCTGTATGCAACAACTTTAACACCATGGATTGCACAGTACAAGGCTGTCATCTTTTGCATGTTTGCAACCATTGCGGGGATGCTCACACCAAATCTGTTTGCCCTGCTCTGATGAGTAAATCCTGACTAGTACAACATCCTTCAACCCCCATTAAGGTCAATAATCTATCTCAATTGCTTACTAGTCACCTCTCTCAAATGTTAGTGCAATATCTCATTTGGGAATTTACATCTGGATTCCATACTGGAGTGTGTTCTCTTTCTCAAGATTCCTTTGAATGCTGTAATCTACAAACTGCCTTATCTCAATCAGATTTGACCAAGTCACTTCTGCAGAAAGAACTGGATAAAGACTACCTAATAGGACCATTTCAACATCCACTATTTCCCATATTTTGTGTCAGCCCCATTGGCATGGTTATCCATAAATTTTCAGGAAAAAAGAGGCTTATAATCAACTTGTCCGCTCCACATGCTACTTCCGTTCCCAGTATTAACTCCTTTATTCCACCTCAAGATTTTTCCTTGGCTTATGCTCGAATAGACGATGCTATAGTTACTATTAAACAGTTTGGCAAAGTTGCGTGGCTCTCTAAAGCTGACATTTCAGATGCCTTCAAATTGCTTCCTATCCACCCGTCGCTTTGGCACCTCTATGGTATCAAATGGAATAATTTGTATTACTTCGCTGTGCAGGTTACATTCGGATGCAAAAGCAGTCCAAAATTATCTGATATTTTCTCTACTACCTTATGTTGGCTATTATTGAATCATTGCCACGTGACTTCCTTCATCTTCTTACTTGATGACTTCCTTCTCATCGAGCCTCCCTCAGCACCACCAGTAGCAGCTCTTACTGCATTGCACCATTTGTTCCAATGATTAGCAGTACCTATTTCCAAAGAGAAGCCAATTGGTCCTGTTACTGAACTGGAATTTCTAGGCTTTACTCTCGATTCAGTATGCATGGAAGTCAGGCTTCCTTCTGATAAACTGCTTCCAATAAAGGCCCTAGTATTGTCCTTTTTAAACTGCTCATCCTATGCCAAACATGAACTCTTATCCCTGCTGGGTTACCTTAATTTTGCTACTCGCATCATCCCATAAGATAGTGCCTTCATATCCTACTTGCTTGAGTTGCTTCCTTCTGTCTCACCCTTACATCATCATATGTCCCTCACAACTGCTGCAAAATCCAACCTTGCCATGTGGTACCATTTTCTAGATCAATGGAATGGTTTCTCCATGTTCTACAAGGATCTCTCTCCTGATCTGTCTCCTCACGTGTACATGGATGCTTCTCCTATTCACGGATTCACTGCCATCTTCCAAACAGCCTGGATCACTTCAACATGGCCATCTGAATTTCTTCAATTACCTTCACCCACGACTTCTTCTCCATTATTTGAGATTTGTCCTATTGCTGTAACAGCCTTTACCTCGGGACACTTCTGGTCATTAACTACCATATCATTATACATGGATTATCAAGTGACTGCAGATATTAAAAAAGGCAGATTATCTTCTCCTACAATCATGATATTCTTGTGGAGATTGACATGGCTTTCTCTTATACATAACTTTTGCATACAATGTTTTCATATTCCAGACCATCTCAATACAGTCGCTGATCATCTTTCCCGTTTTCAATTTAAGAATTTCCACTTTTTGCTACCTACAGCGGACCATCTAGCAAGTCTAGCTCCTCAGTTTCAGGACCTAATCATGCCATAACTGGTTATCTCAAGACAGTTCAAGCTCTTATGTGGTCAGCTCTGTCTACCAGCATGAAATCAGCATATACTACAGCTTGGAGAAAATATACTACATTCTGCTCCATGATGTCTTCTTTTGCCTTACCAGACTCCCTACCTACCATTCTTGCCTTTATGACTTACTGTCATATAGTCTGTAAGCTTTCACATTCGACCATCCATCAATACTTAGCAGGCATTCAGTTTCACTTCTGCCAGCAAGATCCAGCTTCTGTCTCCTTCATGTCTCTCCCAACAGTTAAATTACTACTCACAGGAATCCCCAAGCTTTCAATTAAGTGGCCTACTTTTCGTTTACCTATTGACGATACTATATTTAAACAGCTGATCAACTTTCTAAAATCTGAGCATTCAACCACTTATTCCATTGTACTGTCTGCAGCTATTTGTCTTGCATTTTATGGATTTCTACACCCAGGAGAGTTCACTATTTCAGTGTCTTCTGCGACTTACTTCCTCAAGGTCAAACATCTTGCCAATCATTCGGACCATTACATCCTTCATCTTCCTGCATCCAAAACTGACAGATTCATGAAAGGAGTAGACATACCTTATTTTCCTACAGCTAATGCTTGGTGCCCCATCCACTTCCTAAACCAGTTACTTCTTCTCCATTGCCAATCGTCACCAGATTTTCCTCTGCTACCATCAATCAACAAATTACCTCTAATTACCAAAGAATTTGCGTACTCAGTTCGATTGCTTCTACAACATCTAGGATATAATCTTCTTGCTTATTCTGGTCACTCGTTTCAAATAGGAGCCACTACCTCTGCTTCATGGAAGCCAGTTCCAGCTCATATTATAAAACGTCTAGGAAGATGGACATCATCTTGCTTTGAAACCTACATTCCTAATCCCAAAGCAGAATTATGTTCCGTGTTTCTTTCCATCTCCTCTTAGTATGCCCAGAAGGAGGGCAACATGGTAGCCATGGATGCTCAGAGGTTTCCTCCTTTAAAGGGGGGTTTTCCTCTCCTGAGTGCTTCCAGGTATACTCTCAGTGAGTTGAAGGAGGTGGATACTAATTCTATTTATTGGGCCTTTTTCAGTGACCAACTCATAAAAGTATGGGAATGAGCAAAGCCAAAACAAAACAAATGTACAAGCACATTTATCCCCTCACAGTGAATTGAAGGGCCCCATCCATAGTTCAGTGGGCAGGGATACCTTCCTTAAAACACCAACATGCCCAGCCTCCTTTGCTTAGTGTTCAAGTTTTCCCCCACCCTCCCCTCCTCCTTCTCCGGTGCTCTTCCCATCCTCCGGCCCTTTTTCAGTGATCATCTCATGAAAGGATGGGAATGAGTAAAGCCAAAACAAAACAAATGTACAAGCACAAGTGGCACAAGCATGATTCATAAACATTTATCCCCACACAGTGAACTTAATATTTAAGAATTGAATTTTGTATCATTGGGTTGGCACTGGGATGCTGGTAAGCCATATGTCCAACCTTTTTACTGCAAAGGCATCAAATCAGATTAATGGGATCTGGCAGTTTTGTGTACTACTGTTCTATAACTTGATAATAGATATTGTGTCCTGCCATCCAATGTTGAGATCTGTAATAAAATCATCAACTTTTTGGTAAATATATAAATTAATGTCCATGTCCTTGAAGCATACAGAGTTCTAGTACTACCCAGCTGGTATAGTGGTGTACCTTTTATTTGTTTGCAATGGGAAAGTTGTATCATATACTGTCACGTGTCAAGTGAGGCCATGCAGCAGGTGAAATGCCAAGTTCAGGTTTATGAGACCTATGGTATTAGTGTACACTCGACTGTAGAAATAAAGGGCTTGATTTTCAAAGAGCCTATAGATCAATGCAATTTGTAGCAATCTAATGCTGTGGCAAACTCAGAGTGCATCAGGAGCCCTGTGCCATATTTTATAAAAATGGGAGTCCCTGCACCAAAGACCTGAGAATTGCCGCAGCTGCATGGTTGCACTGAAGATGTGGTGCACCTGTGGGGTTTGACAGAGAGATCTATCACCCCCCCAGGTGCACCACTAGAGGGGCTATGAAGGTGGGTGTGTGAATATGCCTGCAAGAAGGGGATGGGGCAGAGGGAGCATGGTGGGTGGCCTAGCAAGTGATGGGGGCATGGCAGCAATGTGATGGTGATGAGCTGGCTCATTGTGGGGTGCCCTGTGCAAGTGGAAACAGTTGATTGGCCTGGGTATAGGTGGTTGGCAGGATGGGACAAGGATATGGCCTCAAATGGACAGAGCCCTGGCACCTTGCCTATAGGTGCCAATGACCCCAACACTGTAGGGGGCAGCAGCCTGCCTTCATGGAGGGGTTGAGTACCAGGGGACTGCTGCAGTGCCAGGGGACAATTCCCATCCACCACTTGCAACCTGCAGCCACTGCTGCCCACCTACAGTGCTGGGATCAATGGCACCTATGGGGCAGGTGCCACATCTGTGTCCAACTGTCTCCAGGTCCCAGTCCCATCCTGCCAAACCACCTGTACCTGGGCTGGTTGGCTGTCTCCACTTGTGCAGGACACTCCCACTTGGTGCCACCTCATCACCCTCACAATTCTGCCATGCCTCCATCACTCCCAAGGCCAACCCCTATGCTCCTTCTGCCCCTGGTCCCTACCTTGCAGCCCCCCCAATTGTCAAGCTGCCTGGCAGTAGCACATGGCCCTTAGACCACCTCCTAGCTGATCTAAACTGAGCCCCCTGTTGCGACTACAGTGGAGCTTCTAAGATACCAAAAAAGGAGATGCTGCAACCCCACCATGGTGCAAGCCCCCTTGCGACCTGGTACACTGTCGCTTCTGCTGCAAGGGTGGTGTAGGATGGCATCCCAATTTTGCATAGCCTGCTTTCAAAAACTGGGATTGCTGCAAACTACAACCAAGGTGCCAGTTGCAGCACAGCTGTTTGGTGCCAGCATGTTCCATCATAGCTTTCATTTTGAAAATCAAGCCGCCTAGCTATATTGTAAGCACAGTAAGTGTAGTCTGAGAAAAACTGAACCGGACACTGTCTTGAAACATACATTCCTGCCAATCTTCTTCCAGCTGGAAAACTTGATAAGGTCTCTTTGAAACTAGAACCTTCATATATTTGTCCAGTTTGTTTGCAGTTCTGGAAAACTGCTCAAATTGTTCATGTTTATATGTTCTAAACAGGAAATTTGGTTTTCAACTGTTTGTTAAGAAGCTTGAATGCCATCAGCAATGGGAGGCACGAAACATCTTAAACCAGGTGTAGATGGAGGTAGGGTGTCACCTGGGAGTGTAAAAAATGCCAATGGTTGTTTAATGTAGCAGATACACCTAAAAATTCATATTCTGTCTGTTGGTCACATGGACGCTGCGGCAAATGATAGTTTGCATCAATTTTGTACTGACACCTTGACAAATTTTGCGATTTTCAGCTCCATGTAGTTAGTGGAGATTCTTGATCCATTACTTTGAGAGTAAGTGAAATATACATTCAAGCATGGTCTCAATGTATAGGCAGGAGATAGAGCGTTAAAATGCATACCCATATATTACCTCAAAAGATTAATGTTAAAAGTTATAGGGTTAAATACCAACCACCACCACCCCTTAATTTCTTGTGAAATTTCAAAATATTCTTATATTTACTCTTGTCAGATGGGATTTATTGCGCTTAAGACAGAGGACCTAATTGCAAGGGAGTTTCATAAACATGACAAGTGCTACCTAAATTATATGATAATCACAAGGGACAGGATCCCAGATGATCAGAATAGAAGTGATGATAAGGATGACAATGAGCAGTCAGATGGAACTCGGTTTAAAGAGAACCTCACCAGTATCATTAAACAAGGTACAGAAATGTATGAATAGTTTGTCAAAGAAAGACTGGAAAGTGGTAAAAAGAAACATTTTGATCCAATTTCAAAAGCCCCAGTGAAAACCTTCAATGATGCAAAAAAAAAGTGCAAGTAACTACCAAAGGAAATGTTACAGAACTTAAATTTGAAAGAGATATATTGGGGAAATGTTTGTCCCTTTCAAACAACACTCTAAAAAGTGAAGTGTTATTTTTTTATACTGTAAATGTGTAAGTCACTGTTTAACACAGTGTGTGTAACATTAACTCACAGTTGTGTCAAATTTATGAAAACAGTGATTTACACAATTACAGAGTAAAAAAATTACACTTCATTAGTGTTAATTTTTACACTGTAAGTTTATAAATAATGTGTAATATTAACTCACAAATATGTTAAAAAAAATACTTAATTTTGTTGATCAACTGTACCCAGAAATGGTATAGTGCTGTATTACAGTAATTAATTAAATGTTTTAGCAAGCAGTAGTGTGATTTTTCTTTTATTTTATAGCTTTAACAATGTTTCTATACATGTTAAAATATATAGGGCAGGATTCACAAAGGGCTTGCGCTTGGCGCATCTCGGATGCCCTGGCACAAATGAGATGCACTGAGCACCAACTGTGGTATTCACAAAAGATGCACCGGGGAATGCTCCTGGTGCATCCCCTCTGTGAATACCACAGTTGTGCCCAGCCCTGGATGCACCGGCGCAACCCCCTGGTCAGGCTGGGAATTCAATGGGGCATACTGCAAGTGGGCAGGGAGGGGGATTCTTTGCATTGGACATTACTGCCGCAGTGTGCAGCTTGCCTCAGGGGCTATGGGCGGGGGGGGGTTCTGTGCATTGGACATTACTGCTGCAGTGTGCAGCTTGCCTCAGAGGCTACGGGCAAAGGGGCGTGCTTTGTACATGTATCTACCACCACAGTGTGCAGCTTGGAAATGGAGACTTGGGTGGGGGGGGGTTCTGTGTACCATTTCTACCATCACAGTGAGCAGCATTGCAATGTGGACTCGAGCAGGGAGGAGGGGCACATTGAACTGGCAGGGTGGGCAGGCTGCCATGCTGCTGTCTGCAGTATGGCAGCCTACCTGTGGGTGGCCACCCTCTTACATCTACTTGAAGTAGACATCTCTTATTTTTTAATTTAATAAGCTTTATTAAGTTTCAGATGATACCACCAACACAACATTACAACAAGAACAACAAAGTACAAACAAAGACATACACCATCCCCCCATCCCCCCCTTCCATACCCACCCCCAAGGCAGAGCCATTTCACATAATTCAAGCACCTACCTATCGGAAGTTGTGAGATTAATAGAAAAAAAAAAGAAAAAACAGAAAAAACAGTTAATAACTACTAAGGGTGCCCGGCCCCGGATTAGAAAGCATATAATGTGTACAGTTTACCCCATACCCTATCAAATCTGCCAAGGTTATCATGCAAACTAGCAATCATTTTTTCAGCTCTCAGATTAAAAAGGAGCTCCTGTAGCCATTCAGTATAAGACAGAGACTTATGGTCTCCAGTGTTGAAGCACCAGCTTCTTAACCATCAAAGCTATCATGGCAATATAATATATGTGCTTTCTGACACCAACACACGAATAATCTCCAATCAGGCAAATCTCAGGAGAGAAATATCTGTTGAGTCCCAATAAGGGGTCCACTTTCTGCTGTATGGTTGACCACAATGTGGTCACCTCAGGGCAATCCCAAAAAAATATGATAGGGAGTACCTTCGGAGATCCTACAGCATGAGCACAGAGATTACTCGATCCTATGCATCTTAACCAGTTTGACTGGAGTATAATATAAATTATTGTGGATATTGAACTGGGTAAGACATAGGCAGTCTTGCATAACGCAAGTGTAAGTGTCATGCCAGATCCTACTCCAATCAAAAGTAAACTGTGGGAATTGTGAGTTCCAATATATGGATGTTCCATCTAATTTAGGAAAGATTTTAAGGTATAGAGCAGCGTAGATATTAGACACAGAATGTTGATGGAAAGTCAAAGACACTAATGACTGGTTTACCAAAGGCTCTCTTGTACCAGACCATGATATTATAGAATGTCAAACCTGACACACTTTGAAGATTTCTGTGCTAGGCAGCCCTAGCTGGCACAGGATATCCACAGATGAAAGGCAGAGCCCATCTCTGAGAAAATTGCACACCCTAAGGGACACCAAGGAGGGGAGTCAGGCATCAGGGATTACTTTGCCACCAATCTTGAAGTGAGGGTCCAGAGAATAGGCTGAGATATGTCATTTTTATGAATGTATTTCAGGACCGAAGACAGCTGATCATGTACTCTGAACGACACCCCAATTACTGTGTGGCACAAAGAAGAAGGTAGCTCTTTAGGGGCTACATACAACAAGGCCTGGGGGATAAACCAGCACTATGAAAAAGCTCTAACTCCAGTGACAGCCATAAAGGGAAGTCAGAATGTGACTCTATGGCAGGAGTTGGCGACAGCCATCACAAATATTTGCTGGCATGGCTAGCCCAATAATACACCCCAAAATGTGGAAGCCTAAGCTGTCCACAAGGTTTAGGGGCAGCCAGTTTGCAATAAGAGTGCCTTGGGGGTTTATCCAGCCACACAAAATCCAATACAGTGGAATGTATAGTTTTTTTATTATTATTTTATTCCTCACCGCAGGCTCCACGAGGCTATGAACCTACCCCCGGGGAGGAGGTACATCCTCCAGCCTGACCCCCTGCTCATCTGCCCTCCAAGGTTCCCCATGGATTCCTCCTCCATGGCAGGGCCAGGTGCAGAGGTACCAGTGCTCCCCCACCACCCAGTATGTCAAATCTGGTGGTGTGGGGCAGAATTCACTGAAGTGGTCGGTCTATCACTGGGCCGTGGAGCCATGGCCATTTTCTGTTTTCTCCCTTCCCTCCCCTCTGATGTAAGTACATTGACTTCCGAGCCTTCCAACCCATACTGCCCTCCAGCCACCTCTAGAGGGCAGTCAGCAGTCAGGACAACTAGTCCCCTTCCTCAGAGAGAGGAGAGCAGTAATCTATATGCTCAATCTTCCCTCCCCTCGTGCCAACCCCCAGCAGCCCAGGCTCATTCCCAAACCTGGGTCTCCGGCATGGCATGAGGTGTGGTGTCCAGTGCCTCAACCCTCAGTGCCACTGGGCCGGCTAAAGAAATGTATACTTTTAACCCAGGAAAGCGGTTTCCAAAAATTTAGCATACTGAAAGGATAGACGAGGTGGGGCAAAACATTCATTTTAATTATATTAATTCTGCCCCATAATGACAGGGGCAGGGTCCTCCAACATTGAAAGTCTTCCTGGATAACAGATAATATGTCAGTAAAGTTAAGCTTTATCATCCTGGCCTCACTACAGGAAAGGAAAATACCTACATACTTAAGGAAATGGGAGGACCACGTCATACCCAGTGATGTAATGTCTGCCTTAAGAACTCAAGAGTTTAGGAGATCATATGATGCCCTGGGAAGAGTAGCAGCATAGCGTTGCAGCTCCGCTAACTTGAAGCAAATAAATTTAATAAATTCTGCTAGAAATTAAGTTGAACAGTTCCCTACCTTCTCCAGAATCGTGGGACTACTAAGGGGGATCAGTCAAGAAGTCAGGAGACCGATTCTAAAGTATGAATTCGGAGCCATCAGAAGAACGAGATAAGGAAGTCGCGGTGGGGCTGGAAGCCAAAAGGCCCCGCAGAAGCACTTGACCGGAAACCAACTTAATTCAAAATAAATGACAAATGGCACAAGATCAGCTGCAGGAGGATATCGGCACCATTAAAACAGGTTTGTTTTTCCTAATAGCTGAATTCAAGGAATGGAAGGGATTGTTGTCGGGCCTGGGAACCCGCATAGGGGACGCGGAAGTGAGAATATCATTGGTGGAAGACCACTTAACAAAAATAGAAGTCGACAACGTGGAGCTAAGGAAATCAGTTAAAAAAATGAAAATTAAAATTGACGACCTAGAAGGGAGGTCTAGGTGCAACAATTTAGTCCTCCTAGGACTTCCAGAGAGGGATGAAGGCAGCAATTCCATTGCTTTCATGCAAAAGCTCTGTGTGCGTATTGCAGGCCCTTCTCCAAATGGGCCTATATATGTAATAGAGTGTGCGCACAGAGCGATTAGGCCTAAACCCAAGCCAAATAACCCACCAAGACCTATTACATTTAAAGTACTAAACTACTTGGACAGGGATCATATTTTAAAAGCTGCAAGGAGCGCTGAAAAAATAGAATGGGAAGGGAAGCGCCTAAGAATGGTTCCTGATCTTACATACAAGGTAAGACAGGATCGAGCTGCCTATTGCTCAATTCAATCAAAGCTCTGTGCTGCCAAAATCCACCATAGAACACTATATCCAGCATGGTTAGAAGTTACTCTGCAGTCGGGTGTACAGGGCTATGAATCGGCAGAGCAAGCAAAGGCGGAGCTGGCTATCTGGTTACCGCAACTGTTTGGAAAGCGGGACTAAGCAAAATTGAAGGCAAATGGAACCCTGGAGAAAGCAAGTACCAGAGTATAGGGTGCATATGTGAGAGGATAAGTTGGACTGAGCCCACGAGTTAAACAGTGACTGTTCTGTGTTTCTTTGGGTAGAAGAGTTTAATTTAAGTCCCACATTCGGGGGGGGGAGAAAGAGGGAAACGTTTTTGGTTTAAAAGGGCTGGGGGAGTCTGGGAGGAGAATTGGAGTCTTCTTTTTGATGATCAAAGCTTTGGGACTTGATAATATTGTTTATCCTCCTCCAGCATTACTTAAAATATGTATAGTGCTTTAATATAGGGGAAAGAAATAACTGCTGCCATCGTGTGGCTGCAAAGGAATATTACGGTCCTTATTACTATCAGTAGTATGGTATTTAAATACTAAAAAGTAGCATTTGGGTTTAAGAAAAGGATGAGCTATTGTGAATTATTAATAGATAGCGTCAAGGAAAATTGCTATAATTAGGGAACATGAAGTATAGATTTGAATAGAAACATAGAAACAATGATTTTGACGGCAGATAAGGACCGCTTGGCCCACCCAGTCGGCCCATTTCCCTACCTATTGGATAAGCTGCAGATCCTAGTTAACCAGCAGCCTACTTCTTCCTACCCCAACCCCCTAGAATTGCCTTATGACTGTCCCATGCATGCTTGAATTCCACCACTGTTTTTGACTCCACAACCTCCTCTGGAAGGCCATTCCATGCATCCACAACCCTCTCTGTGAAAAAATACTTCCTTAAATTACCTCTGAGCCGCCCCCTTCTATCTTCAAATTGTGCCCCCTTGTTCTTGCACACCTCTTTTTTGAAAGATGCTACCCTCTTGGACTTTGTTGATTCCCTTGAGATACTTGAAAGTTTCTATCATGTCCCCTCTCTCTCTCCTTTCCTCGAGGCTATACATATTCAGCTCCTTAAGTCTCTCTTCATATGTCTTCCGGTGCAGACCCTGCACCATTTTAGTTGCCCTCCTCTGGACAGCCTCCATCCTGTCTATATCCTTGCGGAGATTGGGTCTCCAGAACTGCACGTGAGTACTCAGATGTGGTCTCACCAACTGTCTGTACAGAGGGATAATAACTTCCTGTTTTCTGCTGGTGATGCCTCCCTATGCATCCCAGTATCCCCCAGCCCTCCTTGCTGCCTCTCACATTGCTTGCCTACCTTTAGGTCATCTGATATGACTACCACCAGGTCCCTTTCCATTTTATTGTTGTTAGTATCTCACCCCCGTTGTGTACTCTTCCCTGGGTTTTGTTTCCCAGGTGCATTACCTTGCACTTCTTAGCATTGAATCTAAGCTGCCATACATTTGACCATTCCTCTAACCTTGCCAAGTCCCTTCTCATCCTTTCCACTCCACCTTGTGCATCAACTCTGTTGCAGATCTTTGTGTCATCTGCAAAGAGACATACTTTTTCTTCCAGTCCTCTGCAATATCGCTTGTAATGACATTGAGAGGAACGGTCCCTAATACTGAACCCTGTGGTACCCCACTAGTAACCCCCTTTCTTCAGAGTGGACTCCATTTACTATTACCTCTGTGTCCTATTCTCCAGCCAATTTTTACCCAGGCTGTCATCTTGGGACCCACTCCCAGGCTGGCTAACTTGTATATTAATCTTTGTGTGGGACTGTGTCAAATGCCTTGCTAAAGTCTAGGTAGGCCATGTCCACAGCCCCTCCCTGATCTACTACTTTGGTCACCCAGTCAAAGAAATCTATCAGATTTGTCTGGCATGACCTTCCCGCTGTGAATCCATGCTGCCTTGGGTCCTGAGCCCCTCTGGCCTCTAGATACTCAACAATTCTTTCCTTCAGAAGTGATTCCATCATTTTCCCTACCACTGAGGTTAAACTAACAGGCCTGTAATTTTCTGCTTCTGCCTTGCTCCCACTTTTGTGAAGGGGAATCACATCTGCCCTTCTCCAGTCCTCGGGTACCACCCCATCCTCCCATGATTTGTTAAAGAGGGTAGTCAGTGGTGTCACTAGTTCTACCCTTAGTTCTTTTAGAATTCTGGGATAAATCCCATCAGGCCCCATTGCTTTGTCCACCTTCAGTTTTAAGAGTTCTTTCAGAACCCTTTCTTCTGTAAATGGGCTGGTATCAACTTCTGTATCCAGAGTGTTTCTACTGTTTGTTTTAGGTACCTCCCCCACTTCCTTTGTAAATACTGAGCAAAAATATTTGTTTAATATCTCTGCCTTTTCACAGTCACCCTCTGCCCACCCTCCCTCCTCTTTATTAAGCCTCACTAGCCATCCTTGGTCTTCCTTCGCCTCCCTGATAGAAACATAGAATTTGACGAGATAAGGACCGCTTGGCCCACCCAGTCTGCCCATTTCCTACCTGATGGATAAGCTGCAGGTCCTAGTTAACCAGCAGCCTACTTCTTCCTACCCCACCCCTAGAATTGCCTTATGACTGTCCCATGCATGCTTGAATTCCACCACTGTTTTTGACTCCACAACCTCCTCTGGAAGGCCGCTCCATACGTCCACAACCCTCTGTGAAAAATACTTCCTAAATTACCCTGAGCCACCCCTTCTATCTTCAAATTGTGCCCCTTGTTCTTGCACACTCTTTTTGAAAGATGCTACCCTCTTGGACTTTGTTGATTCCTGAAGTACTTGAAAGTTTCTATCATGTCTCCCCTCTCCCTCCTTTCCTCGGGGCTATACATAGTAAGCTCCTTAAGTCTCTCTTCATATGTCTTCTGGTGCAGACCCTGCACCATTTTAGTTGCCCTCCTCTGGACAGCTTCCATCCTGTCTATGTCTTTGTGGAGACTGGGTATCCAGAACTGCACGCAGTACTCCAGATGGGGTCTCACTAGCTGTCTGTACAGAGGGATAATAGCTTCCAGTTTTCTACTGGTGATGCCTCTTCCTATGCATCCCAGTATCCCCCCAGCCCTCCTTGCTGCCCTCTCACATTGCTTGCCCACCTTTAGGTCATCTGATATGACTACCCCAGGTCCCTTTCCATTTTTGTTGTTGTTAGTATCTCACCCCCCATTGTGTACTCTTCCCCTGGGTTTTTGTTTCCCAGGTGCATTACCTTGCACTTCTTAGCATTGAATCTAAGCTGCCATACATTTGACCATTCCTCTAACCTTGCCAAGTCCCTTCTCATCCTTTCCACTCCACCTTGTGCATCAACTCTGTTGCAGATCTTTGTGTCATCTGCAAAGAGACATACTTTTCCTTCCAGTCCCTCTGCAATATCGCTTATAAAGACATTGAAGAGGACCGGTCCTAATACTGAACCCTGCGGTACCCCACTACTAACCCCTTTTTCAGCGTGGACTCCATTTACTATTACTCTCTGTGTCCTATTCTCCAGCCAATTCTTTACCCAGGCTGTCATCTTGGGACCCACTCCCAGGCTGGCTAACTTGTATATTAATCTTTTGTGTGGGACTGTGTCAAATGCCTTGCTAAAGTCTAGGTAGGCCATGTCCACAGCCCCTCCCTGATCAACTACTTTGGTCACCCAGTCAAAGAAATCTATCAAATTTGTCTGGCATGACCTTCCCACTGTGAATCCATGCTGCCTTGAGTCCTGTGCCCCTCTGACCTCTAGATACTCAACAATTCTTTCCTTCAGAAGTGATTCCATCATTTTTCCTACCACTGAGGTTAAACTAACAGGTCTGTAGTTTCCTGCTTCTGCCTTGCTCCCACTTTTGTGAAGGGGAATCACATCTGCCCTCCTCCAGTCCTCGGGTACCACCCCATCCTCCCATGATTTGTTAAAGAGGGTAGTCAGTGGTGTCACTAGTTCTACCCTTAGTTCTTTAGAATTCTGGGATGAATCCCATCAGGCCCCATTGCTTTGTCCACCTTCAGTTTTAAGAGTTCTTTCAGAACCCTTTCTTCTGTAAATGGGCTGGTATCAACTTCTGTATCCAGAGTGTTTCTACTGTTTGTTTTAGGTACCTCCCCCTCTTCCTTTGTAAATACTGAGCAAAAATATTTGTTTAGTATCTCTGCCTTTTCACAGTCACCCTCTGCCCACCCTCCTTCCCCTTTATTAAGCCTCTCTATCCGTCCCTTGGTCTTACTTCGCTCCCTGATGTACCTATAAAAGGTTTTATCCCCTTCTTAACTGAGTTGGCTATCTTTTCCTCGGTTTGGGCCTTTGCTGTTCTGACTGCCTTCCCAGCTTCCTTTTGCTTTAACTGATACAGTTCTCGTCCTGTTCCTTCTGTGATTCCTTGTACTTCCTGAATGCTTTCTTTTTCTCTTGAACCTTCACTGCCACTTCCTTTGAGAACCATAGTGGTTTCTTACCTCGTTTCATTTTGTTTATTTGCTTTACACAAAGGCTTGTTACCTCTGTGATGGCAGTTTTTATTATTCCCCATTGTTCTTCCAACCCTCCTTCCTGCCCATTTGCTAGTGCATTCCTTAGGCACTCACCCATTTTGACAAAGTCAGCCCTCCTAAAATCCAGTACCTTTGTCTTTGTATGGCTTGACTCTATTGCTGTGTTTATTGTGAACCATACTGTTCGATGGTCGCTAGTTCCCAGATGCTACCCACTTACATCTGTGATCCTTCATCTCCATTTGAGAGAACCAGGTCTAAGATTGTTCCTCTCGAGTGGGCTCCAATACTAGTTGTTCAAGGCATGCCCCTGTAGGGCATCTAGAATAACCCCACTTAGAAGTGGCTGCTGCAACTGCACTCCAGTTAACATCTGGCATATTCAGATCACCCATCAGCAATATCTCCCTTTTCTGCCATACTAAGTATACTTTCTATCATTTCCTTGTCCATTTCCTCCCCCTGAGAAGGGGGTCTGTATACAACCCCTGTGCGGATTGTGGTGCCATTGCCGGTCTCCAAATTTGCCCACAGTGCTTCTTCTCCTCCCTGTTTACCCTTTTGTTCTGTTGCTTTGATTCCTTCCCTTATGTAAAGAGCTACTCCTCCTCCTTTACCCTCCCTGTCCCTCCTGTAGATAGTGTATCCTGGTATGTTTACATCCCAGTCATGGTTTTGTGTGTACCATATTTCTGTGACTGCCATGATATCCAGATGTTCCTCCTCCATCAAGGCCACTAATTCAGGAAGCTTGTTACTCAGACTACGGGCATTGGTACTCATTGCTCTCCATTTTTTGATGGCTTTACTTTCAGTTGCAGCATCCCCCACTGACCTTTCTACCTCTGTCTTTTTAATTTAGTACCCTGTTTTGTAGGGAGAGGCTGGGATTTTTCTGCTGCTTATCAGTGCCTCCCCCCTTGACTAGTTTAAAAGCTTGCCAATGAAGCATTTAAACCGATTGCTCAAAAGACTTGTTCCCTTCCTGGACAGATGCAGACCATCCTGCCAGTATAGGCTGGTGTCCCTCCAGGTGGAACCCCAGTCCCCAATGAAGCCAAACCCCTGTGCTCCACACCATTTTTCAACCACTCATTAAACTGCATGGTGCAAAGTACCCTTGCCTCACTCATGCCATTTACAGGCAGCACCTCTGAGAAGGATACTGTGTGTGCTACTTGTCTTAGGCCTCTCCTCAGTTCTACAAAGTCCTTCTGCACTGCTCTAATCTCATGTTGAGCCAAGTCATTTGTCCCTAGGTGGACAATGACATCCAGCTCAGACTCCCGTGCAGCTGTTCTCATGATCCTGAGGATGCTTCCTGTCCCCAAGCCATGGCACCAGGCAGGCACTTTTACTCAGTTTTCCTGCTCCTCCCAGTTCTATCCCCTAATAATTGAGTCCCCACCAGGAGCTGCTTCCTTTCCTTGTGGCATCCTCTGCATCCTTCCTGTGGGCCTCCCTTGTGACAGGTGTCCTCAGCCTCCTTAATCTCCTCCGTGGTATCCATAGGGGAGCTGTGCTCCCCAGAATGGTGTATGGATTGTGGAGGAACAACTGACTGGGTTTGCCTCTGTTCCGCCCTCCTCACCCTCCTGAGCCCACTGTGGTCCAACTGCTGTGCTTCTTTGCAACCTCTGAGGTAGTGGTGGTGGCTCTGGTGCTCCCTGAATGGGGGTTCCCTTCCTACCATCCAGTCTGGCCTGGGGAAGGTTTTCTTACTGCTGTCCAGTGTGGCCTGAAGGCGGTCAACTTCCTCCCTCAGGGCAGAGAGTTGTCTGCAAATAGGGCAGCATCTCAGCCTCCAGAAAGACTCCCAGAAGACTGCTGCCCCACAGCCATTACATTGCACTACTCCCCACATTACTATGTACTTTTTTTTTGTGTGTGTGTGTGCTTGTGTGAGTGATTGGTTTGTTATATAGAAATATATATATATATATTATACAATGTGTATGTGTATATTTTCAGTGCTGTGTGCTAGAGAGGATATGACATTGATATGCACCTTGCACTCTTGAGGAAATGATGTCAGAACCCCAGGTATAAAGGAACTATTTCCAGGGGTGGGTGGGGTGAGGTGGGAAGGGTTGGGCATAAACTGTGCCCTCACAAAACAATCAGCTAAGAGCTCTGACCCACCACTGCGATGAGTGCCTTCCTGTCTGCAAGATACTATACACAACAATTTGACAGAGAATTTCTCCTGCTAATCAAACAGAGAAAAATCCAGACATCCAATGTTGTTTATAGTTATAATTGAGAAAGAGGGGGGACAGCTCTGAAAATGTTAGTCCTCTAGAGTTAATAGAAATAGTTATTTTACAATAGAAGGCTTTAGGGGGTAAGGCAGTTAGCAATGTGGGTGAAAGAAGGGGAGGTACAGAGTTATAGGGGAGATAGTGTAGGTGTGGCAGAATTGTTAAGGCACCTTTTTTTTTTGGTGTGTAAGAGATCATAGTGGGGCTGCTCCTCTCAGGGCATGGCAGATAAAACATTAGGGAGCGGGCATTCGGCCCGGGTAGTTAATCAGTGGGGAAGAAAAAATTGGGGTTGGGGGAAAGGGAGGGGGTGGAGGAAGGGATATAGGCAGGATGTTAGTTTAGTTAAAGTTATTGCACCTTTCAGGACACAGATGCAGGTCACAATTAATGCATTAGACATTTATGTTTTGGAAATATGGGGAGTTGGAGAGTAATATCGTGAAATATCAAGGGGGGGGAAGACAACTCAAAAAAATATGTTATATTACGTCATCTTAACAGAAATCAACCTCACATTGTTATGTTATAGGAGACACATGTAAGCATAGGTAACTTGAGACAATTCTGCAAATCCTGGGTGGGACAGGTGTATGGGGCAGGTAATGGCCCCAGAAAGGCAGGAGTAGCTATTCTAATCCATAAAAGTGTGCCTTTTAAGGAAATCAAGATATAGCAGGACCCTGAGGGGAGATTTGTCTTTGTGCACAGAAGTTTAGCGGGAGTGGAGGTAATGTTAGGTTCCATCTATGGCCTGAATCAGGACACCCCTGTATTTTTTCCACCACTAGAAACCATAATATCCTCAGCTCCTAATATTCTGTGCCTCCTCAGAGGAGATTGGAACTTAGTCTATGCTAACGATCTGGATAGGTCATATAGTAAATAAGCAGGTCTCTCACCAGCACAGAGGGTGCTCCGAGAATTGATCACCAATTCTGGTCTTTCAGACCCTTGGAGACTTAGAAATCCACAGGTGCATGAATATACTTTTTATTCAGCACCTCATAAGGTGCTCTCAAGGATAGATTTTTTTTTCTTATCAGCTCTTTTGCTTTATCAGGGGTAGAAGATTTTGGGATTTATCCTAGAGTCCTTTCAGATCATTCTCTGATTTGGTTGAGGGTGAGATTTACTCAATATAGGAAGATCTCCAGATCATGGTCTCTAAACACCCAATTGTTGTTAGAGGAAAAATGAGTAGAAAGGATAAGAGACTTTATAAAAGTCTCATGGGAGTCTAATTATGCATCCATACAAGCAACAGATGTGTTATGGGGAGCCCTTAAAGCTATGTGGAGGGGGGAGTTAATATGACTGGCCACAGTTAGGAAACATCAAAAGACAAAGGAAGTCAAGGGATGGTTAGAATGCATAAAAGTTTTAGAAAACTATCTGGGCTTACCCTCAGAAGAGCAGGTTTGGGGAGAAATCCAATCACTTAGAGCGAAATATGCCTCTCATATGTTAAATCTCAATTTACGGGCTAATGCCAAGTGGAAAGCCACTTATCTCGGACAGGAGAAGAAAGCAGGGAGGCTATTAGCAAACAGACTTAAGCAACAGAGGGAGGCAAGGTGGGTGTCGACATTAGAAGATAAAATTACAGGACAGTTTACCTCTTACCCATCTGTAATTTCTAAGATTTTTAGGGATTATTATCAAGATTTGTATATAGCTCCAGACTTACCGGGAGAATATATAAATAAGTTGGAGGAATTTTTACAGGATGTGACGTTACCAAAGTTAAATATAGAACAACAAAATTGCTTGGTAGGCAACATTAATATACATAAAATACTAGCTGCAACTGATATATTACCTGTGGGCAAAGCCCCAGGCCCTGACGGCTTCCCTCTCGCCTTCTACAAAACATTTAGAAATGAATTAGCTCCATATTTGCAGGAATTATTTAATTACTTATTTGTGGCTTCAATAAAAGAACCCTCCATATTTGAAGCCAGAATAGTGGTTTTACCGAAACCTGGGAAGGACCCCTCTAGCCCAAGTAACTACAGGCCTGTCTCGTTACTTAATATAGAGGTCAAATTGTTGGCAAGTATTCTGTCATTCCGATTAAAACAGGTTTGGGACATCTTAATTGGACCTGAACAGGCGGGTTTTGTCTTGGGTAGACACTCTAGCAACCTTTTTCGAAAAATTTGTCATTTGATGTCTGTGTCCAGGGAGCCCAGTGCTGATATGGTGATGGTCTCCCTGGACGCGGAAAAAGCTTTTGACAGAGTCAATTGGAAATTTTTATTTGACCTTTTGCCTCGATATGGCATACCTTCTGATTTTATTCGATGGGTGGAAATACTTTACCATTCCTCATCAGCAAGAGTGCTTTGTAATGGGGTTATTTCTGATAGTTGCATGTTGACTAAAGGTACAAGACAGGGGTGTCCCTTATCCCCTATGTTATTTAATTTATATATTGAGCCGTTAGCCCTGAAAATGAAGGCAGTTAAAACTATCAGAGGAATAAGAATAGGTGCAGAAGAATATAAAATATCAATGTTTGCAGACGTTATTCTTCTGCATTTATCTTCTTGGCACTTATCATTGCAGTCGGCCATGGATATTATACAAGATTTTAGTACTCTATCGGGATATAAACTGAATTCAAATAAAACATCAGTATTAGCTCTAACTCCAATGTGTACAAAGGCCATGATAGAGGAACTAGGATTATGCTGGACCCCCAGGTCAATTTCCTTTTTATGTATAGAAATCCCTAGGGACATGGGGAAATTAAAAGCTTTAAATTTAGATCCGGTAATTTTGCAAATGCAACAAGACCTGAAGAGATGGCCACAATTACCTCTGTCTCTTTGGGGAAGGGTCAACATCCTTCAAATGGTGATTTTTCCTCAGCTGATGTATCCTTTATCCATGTTAAACTTGGCTCTCCCTCAGAGTTGGTTTAAAATGGTGGATTCTATATGGTCTGATTTTTTATGGCAGGGAAAAAGGCCAAGAAGAGCCATTCAGAAATTAAAAAGACCGAAGGAGCGGGAAGGTTTCAGTATTCCCAATCTTTTTCTTTATTATCTGGCTTTTCAGGGGAGTAAGTATATTCAATGGCAGGAACCACAGAGTAATAATACATCTAAGTTAGCCTGGCTACAAATAGAGAGACACCTAACTTCCAATTATAAGGTATCATTAGCTTCCCTGTTGTTTACACAGGGTAAGAAAATACCACAGAATTGGCGGATTACACCCTTAGCATGGTCAATGAAAGCCCATGCTCAACTATGTAATAGCTTTAAGTTGGATCATCTCCATGACCTGGGGCAACCAATATTTAATAACTTAAATCTAACAATAGGTGGTAGAGTTATTACTCAGGCATTTTGGGAAGATTGGCATGTGACGAAGTTATCAGAAATAATGACAGAGAAGGAATTTATTTTACCCTCTGTGTTTAGACAAACCTTCCAGTTTTCAACATTACCTATATATAAATATCTCCAGATTAAACAATGTGTATGTAAGGCCCTGAATAAATCCCCATGGTCTTCAAAGGCAGATATAGTGTTCGCAGAGATGGCAGAAATAGCTACTTGACCTCAACCTATATCTAATTTATATAGAAAATTGGTTTCTATGGATCTAATCTCGCTTGGCCACGATAGCTATGTATTGGCAGATGGCTACTAATCTTTCATGTGAGTTAGCCCAGTGGGAATCAATATGGTCTAATAATTACAAGTTCTTTAAACAGGATATGCTCCGGTTAGTTAGATTTAACATTCTTCATAATTTATATATTACCCCGGTTAAGAGGAATTTTATGGAAAAACAGCATTCTTCAACTTGCCTGAAATGTAAACTAGAGTTGGGTATGCTTAGCCACATAATCTAGGCTTGTCCTAAGATCCAAGATTTTTGGCTTAAGGTTAAAGACTTTTGTAGCCCATTGTTCGGAGAGAGTAATTATCTTACTATTGAGATATGTGTGCTGGGCCACCTCTCAGCGGCTATTCTAAGTAAATTTAAATATTATGTGACATTAATTTTGGCTGTGGCATTGCTTCTTATAATGAGGTACTGGGTAAAAGATACTTCACCACCTTTTCGGGAATGGATTCAAGAACTGTATATTGCTATCAATGCAGAAAGAGCAATAGCTTTACAGTACCACTCTCTGGGATCTTTTAGTAACAGATGGGAGCAACTCACATCCTTTATAGCTGAGATGTGGGAGTCAGCAGAGAATGGTCACAGCTCCAAGTCTTCCTGATGTAGTAGGTGGATATTAAAATTGTATGGTTAATCAAATGGAATGTATTAGTTGATACTATGACTATTTTTTTTTGAGCCATAGAGTCCTGAAGGGTACTTGATTGATAAATGGAGGGAGGTTGGGAGGGGGGTTAACTTAGTTCATTTATTTAGTAACACAGACCATAAAAAAGAGGGGAGGAAGTGGGGGGGGGAGGAGGGAGGGAGAAGGAATAGTTTGAGTTTTTAAGTTTTATTTGTATTATTATTGTCATTGAAAAGCACAATGCATCTGGATGTGTAATGTATGTTTATAATTTTTGTGTGTCTAATAAAGTATATTAAATTGCAAAAAAAAAAGAACTCAAGAGTTTAAAGGCAGAACCACAGTTTTTTCTAAGATTAATTTATAATTAGATAAGAAACCATAATCCTTAATGATAGCTAGGGCCACATGAATGATGTACTTTGGATGAGATAAGTGTAACAAGATATCATCCTCATAAGCAGATAACTTAAGGTCCCTTGACCCAATACATACCCCATTAAGGTCTGGATGCAGCCTGAGCCACATAAGCAGTGGCTCCAGATATAGGTTGAAGAAGAGCATGGATAATGGACACCCCTGTCCCATGCCTAAAAAAAGAGGGAAAGAGGGTGAAAAAATTCCATTGCAAGAAATTCCGGCACTACGGAGGGAGTAAAAAACTTGAATCCAGGAAATAAATTGGGGGAAGTAGACTTATCTCTTGGAGGTGCATCTCTGGACTTGCTCGGGGGATGCTCCTCCAAGATGGGTTCTGATTGGGGCTGTGCACAGTATGCATGGGCATGCCCCCCTGCACAACCCTTCCAGATGTACCACATATCACTATGGGTGGTGTGTGGCACATCTGCTATGCGTTGGTGCACTGGGGATGTGCCAGCGCATTGGACCTCTTCCAGAATCACACCTGTGCTCAAGTCGGGGATGTGCTGGTACATCTCAGATGCACTGGGTGCAACTCTTTTGAGAATTCTGCCCATACATTTTAGAGCTGAGCCAATATAAATTCATTCATGTCAATTTGCATATACTTGCCATGATGCTTTGCTTAATTTGGTGTGTGCAATTGTGTTTTTCTTTCAAATTTGGCTGCATATCTTTCCAGGGTAACCTTTGCCCCAGGGAATTTGCTCTGGGGTTCTTCCTCTTTTGTAGTTATTCTCTTCTGTACTATGGGCTCCCCATAACATTAAAAAGTAAGACCCTTATAGTACCCCCAGGGCTCCCAAGAACCAGGTCATAATACAACTACAGCATATTGATGAGCTCTAACAAAAGCATCTCACCTGTGTAGGTTTGCTGTTCATTGGCTTTGTTACACGACAAAGCCTGTTGATACCAAAGTTAACATTCTTTAATAGATGTTTGTGAATGTTTTTGATTAGCAATTGTGTTTTCCATTTAATCTATATAAGATTAATATACTTCAGAATTCAACACACTTATGGGTTGAAATAACACATTCAATATGGACATTTTAGCACATGAATGTATTAAAAATTCAACACACCAGTGTTAGTAAAAGCTACACATTTGTGTGTTGAACAAGTTACACACCACTGTGTTAAATTTATTTAACACATTGCGGGCCAGATATTCAGAGTTCAGCGCCGGGCGCAAAGCTGTTGCGCTGGACTAGCGCTGACTTTGCACCTGACTGCAATATTGAAAGGCAACTTTAGAGCCGGTGCTAGGTGTTAGCGCTGATGCTAAACCAAAATGAAAGCAGGGGGTGGGATAGCGGGAAAGGTCCCTGAATACCAGCGAACTGGCATATTCAAAAGCAGAGTGCCATGCTACAGGCATTAGCGCGATCTATAGTGCGGCGCTAGTTACCGCCGAAGAAAAGCTGCTCTTAAGGCAGTGCTAATAGCGGAGGTACCCTCCCAGCACCTATCCCGACCCCCATTCCCCATAGCAAACATCATTATGTTTCCTGACCCTAATCCCCATAAGTTCACATATATCCCTGTGTAGTCTAGCGACCCCCTCATGCGTTTTCGGCCCGATCCCGTAATTTCAGAGATCCCTGGTAGTCAATTGTTGCCCCCCAGCACATTTCCAACCCGATCCCGTAATTTCAGAAGATCCCTGGTAGTGTAGTGGTACCCCAGCACGTTTCTGACCCCAATCCCATAATTTCAGAGATCCCTGTTAGCCTAGTGGTGCCCCCCGCATGTTTCTGACCCTGATCCTGTAATTTCAGAGATCCCTGGTAGTCTAGTGGTGCCCCCTCCTCCCAGCACATTTCCGACCCGATCCCCATAATTTCAGAGATCCCTGTTAGTCTAGTGGCCCCAACAGCGCTGCTCGCACATCCCAGCAGCAGCCATGAATGGAGCCGTACCGCTCAGCCCTCCTCACATCATCAGGCCGGCATGACTGAGAATGAATGAGCTGTACTGTTCAGTACAGCTCATTCATTCCTCAGTCAGTGGCTGGCCGGTGGTGTGAGGAGGGCTGAGCTGGCTGCCGGCTCCATTCGTGGCTGCTGGGTGGATGCAAGGGTGGCGCTGCTGGGGGGGCCACTAGACTACCAGGGATCTCTCTGAAATTACGGGACTGGGTCAGAAAACGTGTTGGGGCACCACTAGACTACCAGGGATTCTCTGAAATTATGGAGATTGGGATCGGAAACGTTGGGGGCACCACTAGACTATCAGGGATCTCTGAAATTACGGGATCGGGTCGGAAACATACTGGAGGGCCCATGACTACCAGGGATCTCTGGAAATTATGGGGATCGGGGTCGGAAACATACTGGGGGACTGCTAGACTACCAGGGATCTCTCTGAAATTACGGGGATCTGGGTCAGGAAACATGCTGGGGGGGGCACCACTAGACTACCAGGGTGTGCAACAGGCACACATGGCAACAGGGAGTGGGACCATGACGACAGGGCGGACAGTCTGGCCCAGCCAGTCTGCCCAGGTCCCTATTGTATGGATATGCCGCACACTAGTAGTCTACAGCATATGTCCATCCACCCCCACCAGGTGTGCTTTATGCTTGTCCCATGCATTCGTGGGCCCCCCCCCTGTGTTCCACCAACACCTGCCATAGGGTGCCTATGTTGTTGGGGGGGCCATCTACAAGGGCACATATGGCCAGTGGACATGTGTGTGACTATCTCCCCCTCTCTCTCCTTCTCTCTAAATATCTATATATCTATCTCTGTCTCTCTATATATATATATATATATGCCTGTGTGTGTGTATATCAGTTGTATATCTAGCTATGTGACACATAGGTATCACTCCCTCCATGTCTCTTTCTCCCTGTATTCATACCTTGTGTTGTACAGCTTGAAGTGCTGCATGGGCAGGATGTCTGCTCTGTTTGTGCCTGCCAGCACACAGTTCCTGCTGCTTCCAGCCTGTACTTCCCTGCCGCCCAACAGGGAACGCTGTGGGCATGCCTTGGCCTGCTGCATCCAGCTTGTACTACCATTCCGACCAATAGGTTGCGCTGTGTGCTTCATGCAGTAGCACCGGGCAAACTGCGTGGTACTGACTGCTAAGCAGCAGATAATGAGATGCAAATGTACCTGTTTGCGCACAGATTACCTAAGTAGGCTCATTTGCATGGGAGCTTTGAATATGGCTCCCATTTTCCACGGGCTATTCAGCTTGCTCTGGGCTAATGCGTTAGCAGTGTGTACTCAGGTTAGCATGGGCAAACCTCATGTCAGCATAGCACAGTTCTGCAGTGTGTGGCTTACATTGTTGTTTGCAGTGGATGTGAGACATCTCTGTGCAGTCGCACACAATGCTCTCCACCTGCAACACTAGCTTTCTTCAGTGTCTAATGGGCTGCAGTGGCACTGTGCACTTCCCTGTTGCTATATTCAGTGCTATCTTATTCCTGGGCTATTTATGCCCTGCACTCCAGGTCCTGTTTGCCCGACTTCCTTTGTTTGCTATATTCAGCAGGTTTTCCTCTGGGCTATTCCTTTTGAATATAGCTTGCTTTTTGCTGCAGGCTATGTTTGCCTGCTGGGCAGTGCTACTTTGGCCCGGGAGTACAGTTTTTAATATCTGGCCCTGCATGTGTTAAATTTAATGCACATTGGGCCAGATATTCAAAACTTTGCACCGGGCAAAAACTGTTTGCACAGGTTTAGCGTGGGATTAGCGCAGGTCTGCTATATTCAAAAGGCCAAATAGCACGGGCAAACTGCATTAGCGCCGGGCAAAACTATAATGTATGCAAGGGGCAAACTGACATGAATACAGATGCAATGCTATAATCAGCGACTAGTGCCGCTCTAAGTGGTTTTGCGTGACTTAGCGTGACACTTAGTGCGGTGCAAATTACCGCTCAGGAAAAGTTTGTCTTAACCCTGGGCAATCAGCTTTGCGCAACACTTTGGCTTTGCGTGGTGTTTGCGTGGGTTTAGCGTGGGTTTTGCGTGACCCTAACAAATAAATATGACACATAGATAAAGCCAAACAAAGAGGAAGCATGCTGCTAACCGATGGAATCACAATGATGCCATCATTTGCCACCAGTCCCAGCCATGCCAGGCAGTAAGTGTTGACCCTGCCACCAGTGGACAGCATGGCAGTGTGGCCATACAGCACACACCTGTGGACCACACATCTGTGGACACGAACAGATGCCAGCACACACATGCAGCACTGTGGGCATGGAGGATGTTGAGGGGAGCGTGTATGGGTGGTGAGGCTGTGCCACAGACCAGGTGTGGCCACAAGGCTGGGACACATCATGCAGTACACATGGGCCAGTATTGGGACTACCCCAACACTAGTGTGCCTTTCGGATAATATATGCCCCCCCCCGGCCGCATACCGCACAGCTGTACAACTGCCACAGCACACAAAGCCAGAAATGTACATGTCACTGTGAGCATCCCATGCCACAGGTACAGCATCTGTGGGTCACACGACAGTGTCACAGTAATGTCCACTGTCAGTAAACACCTGCAGGTTGGGCCTGTCACTGTGTACAGTGCAGTCATCATCACTGCCCTACACACCATAGGCAGTGCTGTGTCCCTCACACTACTGGCCCCCTTGCTACTGTAGTGTCTGCTGGGCACTTGTAGCATGCCCTACAGTGTGACAGTTGCATGCAGCACCACCACCACCTGTGCCTATGCTGTCTTGTCCCTGGGGTACAATATGCTATGCTATGCTGTACTGTTTACATGTAGCCTGCAGCTATCATCGTGCACTGCCAGACTGACCTACAGGTGGAGCTGCGGTTGGACCTGGTGAGCCCCTGTACTTCCAGACTGACCTACAGGTGGCTCTGTGGGACCCTGCAGTAACTCTGGGCAAACTGCATGCAAATCAGGATATAATGAGATACTAATCTGGTTGTTTGCCCAGAGACTACCTAAGTAGGCTCATTTGCATGGCACTTTTGAATATGGCACATTTTAGCTACGGGCAAGCGTGTTTGCACTGGGCTAACTGCTTAGCTCCACACTAATGCCACACTAATGTGTTAGCGCGGTGCTAACGGTACGGGGAATAATATACAGTTTTGATCACTGTTCTTTCACATCTGCTGCTTCCTGAAGCTGTACTGAGTCCATGCATTTGCTGGCACACATATTGGCCATGTAGTTCATCTGTACCTGCCCTCACGTTGCTGTGCACTGTGTTGTTGTTGTGGGTTGCACTTCCTGGTTGCTTTATTCAGTGCTGTCTTATTCCCGGGCTATTTTTGCCCTACACTCCCAGACCAGTTTGCCCGGCTTCCTTAGACTGCAATATTCAGCAGGATTAGCACCGGGCTATTTCCATTTCAATATAGCTTGCTCTGTGCTCCAGGCTAAGTCTGCCCACCGGGCAGTGCTAATTTAGCCCCTGGGCAAAGTTTCGAATATCTGGCCCATTGTGTTTTCCCTAACTGCATCAACTGCTGTGTTAAAAATTAGCTAATTTGTAGTCAAATTAATCACTTCCTTTCTAAGAGTGAAGCACAACTTACCTGTAGATATAGACAAGTTATCAACATATTGACTGGGCCCAGTCCTGCTAAGTCTAGCCAATGCAAATGGAAATAGACAGACAACACCAAAGAGCAAGTTACTTGAGGTGCTAGCAGAATACTGTCCAGTGTTAGACACTTCGGAGCTTCCCCCTAGGAAAAGTGTCTCAACATACTTAGTTGATCTAATGACAACAGTGTGGGTTATGACATGAATCCCTAAACCTTCGGTAATCTGGCAATGAAACTCCTGAATAGTCTTCCAAAGGGATTTGCAAGAGTGGATGTTGTTGAAGATATATACAGAGAGCAGTCAATCAAAGAGGCTGAGAGATTTCAACAAAGATTTAGTAAGAAGCATATTATCAAAGGTCCCAACACCAAAGTGCCAAAGAATTTCAACTATTTCCTTTCTAATGGATCTAACAAGGAGTGCCTGATTGATTTGATCATGCAGGTCTGGGGAGAAAATTGCACAAGTTTGCCAGAGGGCCAAGTGATGTATTTTTCGAAAAGAGACAAATGCTACATTTTCACCAAAGAAGGGACTGCAGTTGTGGATGATCTTTGTTCTGACCACGAAGAAGCAGACACAAAAATTGCCCTTCATGTGCAACATGCCATTACAATACACCCAGGCCCTGTTATCATCCATTCACCATCTGAGGACACTGATATACCAGTAATTTTACTGTCACTGTTTTCAGAATGCAAGCAAAGTATATACCTGGACAATAGCCATGGTAACAAGAACATTTTCAACATTAGCAAGTGTGAAATGACCACTGCAACAAAGAAAGCCTTAGTCGGTTTCCATGCATTCACAGGCAATGACTATGTTTCTGTTCTTCAAAAAGGGTAAGAAGATTTGCTGGAACGTCCTTCAAAGATACCCCAAATGCCTTTCAGAAACTTGGGAGTGATTGGCAAGTAGATAAGGGTGTTGTATTGTAGCTCTGTTGGAGGAGTATGTCTGTAAACTGTATAGAAGGAAGCAAGTTACTAGTGTAAATATAGCGAGGCAGCAGATCTTCTAGGAGAAATATAACAAAGACACCAGAATAACTGATCTGTCTCTGCTACCACCCTGCTAGGAAACCCTGAAGTTACATATTCTATGATCCAAATATATCTGCCGATTGTGGAGGCTTTTTTCTGTTGCAGTTATCAATGCCCCAAATGTAGCTTTACACGGTTGGACTTATGATCTCAATGTAAAGTGGATGGACACACCAATTTCAGATTACGTTATGTCTCTGCTCTATAATGCAAATAATGAGGACTCAGATGAGGACCAAGATGTATGTGATTACCAAGATGATATTGGCATATCTGATGATGACAAAGATTTTTCCTAGATGGACAAGACTAAGTTCCACTACTTAACAACAGTCATATTTTAAATAAAATGTTTTGTGTAAACTAAGGTGTTTTTTTTCTTTTAGATAAATTTCCTTCTTTAAGAACACTTTTAAAATTAACCTTTGTGGCAACTTATGGGTATACATGTTAAAGCTATATCTAGTGCCTATTCATTGAGATCACACTTGAATGCATATTTAAATTAGTTTCAAAGTACTGGCCCAAGCATCTGCATTAAGTACACATAGCTGAATCACAAAATTTGACAAGGTATAATTTTGCTAAAATTTTGTCTATTAATGGTGTCTTCACTTTTATCAATTTATCCTTTCATATTATCTTAAAACTTCAAAACCACATATGCATTTCAAAGCAAAATCCTTACCCTTTTAGACAACATAAAATTATATTATAAAGCACAATAAATCCTGTCTGACAAGATTAAATACAAGAATATTTTGAAATTCCACAAGAAATTAAGGGGTGGTAGCTAATATTTAACCCTATAACTTTTAACATTAATCTTTTGAGGTAACATGTGGGTATGCATTTTAAAGAACTGACTCTCACCTAGTCATTGAGACCACACTTGAATATATACTTTACTTACTCTTGAAGTAATGGCCCAAGAAGGTATACCAGCGAAACATCAAAAAATGCACAGTGAAAACCATTACAGCTACAACTTCGAGACTGTCACTGTAATGGTCCCACTGTACACTGGTGCCAGTTTCACTGGTGTTTCACCCTCTTTCTAATCAACTCTACCTCAAAGCTGATTATTTAAAAATTGGGAGATGCGGGGGGCACAGCCCACTGGAAAAAAATCTGTGGTTTTCCAATGGGCAAAACTTTGACAATCAAAGTTTTATCCGTCGATGTAGGAGAGTTTGACAACTTTGTTGTTGAATCAATATGGTGGAACCACCCCAAGAATCTGCATTAAGTATGTGGAGCCGAAAATCACAAAAATTTGTCTAGGTGTCAGTACAAAATTTACGCAAACTACCATTTTGCCCGAACGTTCATGTGCTCAACAGACAGAACATTAATTTTTGGTATATCTGCTACATTAAACAACCATTAGCATTTATTTAGCTCTCAGGTGACACTCCACCTCCATCTACACCTGGTCTATCTTCTTAGACAAGAAGCACGAATCAGCCAATCAAAGGGTTGACTAGAAGTTTCCAATGTGCAGCCTAGCTACAGTAAACACCACCGGGACTTGCTATGTTACGTCCTGAACCAGTAAAAGCAAACTCTTACTGGTCAAGTTGACCAGATTCAACTGGGGGGATCACAGAAAAAAGGAACTGGTACACTCAAGAAAAGAATGTTGCACAACAAGTGGAATTTAGATCTGTGAATAATTGGACTGGTCCCTCCCTGATGTGCTATTTTTCATGTTATACTGTAACTGAGGGATGTCCTCCCCATTGAAAATTGGATCTGCATCATTTAAGTCTTACTGTAACAATTATTTTGTGCCCACATCCCTTCAAGCTCCACAGATCTTACAAATGTGCAGGATTTGTTATGATTTGTTGATTGTACTGTTAAATATTGGCTCTTGCTCATCCAACTCTAGAATGATTTTCAAAGTAGGCTAGCCCAGCTATAACTTTATATCTTATACATTTGACAAAAAGCTACTCTAAGCAAGTGTAGTCTGAGCAGAATGAACTGAAATCTCTCTTAAAGGGATTTTCCAGTTTCCTGCAAAAAAATTACTGTTGGGATCTGCAGGACTCATATATTCTTATATTCTTAAAAATATGAATTTCAAGATAGTCTTTTCTTTTCTAATAAAGGCATTTGTAAGAAACATGGCTCTTTTACACTTAGACATCATGGGCCTGATATTCAAAAGTTAGTGCTGGTGCTATAGGGGCTTTGCCTGTGCAAACTGGGGTTTGCACTGGAGCCCTATATTCAAAATGGGTTTTTACACTGGCAAAGAGGTGAACACCCATGTAAAACATAATGTATGCATGCGGGCAAGGGGAGAGGGCATGGCCATAAATATGTGCACTACCCCATATTCAGTGGTTTCACACTGAGCAAAAGGGTTTAGCATGGTCCTTTTGCAGAGCGTGAATACCACCAAATAATACCCTAACTTTCTCCTGGCAAACCTAGCATCTGCTGGAGGTAATGCAGCCACCTAGCCAGTTGGCCACTGGGGGAGCACACTGGTCCCCTGTGGTCCATGGCACACACCCCCATCAATTGATGGCCTGCTCTATCAATTAAAACTATCCCTGGTGCTAGTGGTACTCCCCACATGATCACTGGTCTGCTCTATAATTAAATAGTATCCTGGAGCTAGTGGTGCCTTCCCCCGCTCTGATCCCATCCCTGGCTGTAATACATTATCCCTGGTGCTAGTGATAAACCCTCTCCCTCTGATCCCATCCTTGGCTGTAATACATTTATCCCTGGTGCTAGTGGTAACCCCCCTCCCAAATCCTATCCCCAGCATCATATATATTATCCTTGGGGCTAGTGATGCTCTCCCCCCTCCAATCCCAGCCCCAGCATACACACAAACACTCTTTGGCATCTAGTGGTCCCCTCTGCAGCACTGGACACCCCCCTTACTCACTGTATACACAGTGGTGGAGCTTCATGTGCATATGGTGACTGGCACAGCCTTCCTCACACCACCTTGGCTGGCCGCCATATATACAGTCAGGGAGCACGCTTCTTATTTATAAGACAGGGTGATGCACCCTGTCCTATAAATATGAGATGCGCTCCCTGACTGTACATATGGAGTCTGGATGAGGAGGTGTAAGGATGGCTGTGCCAGTCACCATATGTACCCACAGAACCACTGCTGTGGATACTGTGAATTGGCAGGGGTGCCCAGTGCAGTGGAGGGGGGCACTAGATGTCAAGGAAGGATTGTGTCTATGTCGGGGCTAGGACAGATGGGTGAGGGAGCCACTAGCACCAGGATAGTATATGTGATGCCAGGGATGGGATAGGAGTGAGGGGGGGTTACTACTAGCATCAGGATAAATGTATTACAGCCTGGGGGTGGTATCAGAGGGAGGAGGTTGCCACTAGCACCGGTGATACATGTATTATGGTCGGGATGGGATCAGAGGGAGAGAGTTTATCACTGGCACCAGGGATAAATGCTATTATAAGTAGGGATGAGACTGGATGAGGGCAGGGCACAAGTAATACTATTTAATGATTAAATGGGTGAGTGATCAGCAGAGAGTGTGGTACCACTAGCATTAGGAATAGTTTTAATTGATAGAATGGGCCGGTGGCCACTGGGTGGTGGTACCACTAGCACAAGGACAGGCTTACAGACCCTTTCCTATAAATAAGAGGTGTGCTCCCTGCCTGTATATACAGTGGCCAGCTGGCCAAGAAGGTGTGAGGAGGACTGTGCCAGTTGCCGTATGCACCTGTGGTACCACTGCTGTTAATACAGTGAGTGGGGAGAGTGCCCAGTGCCACAGGGGGGACCACTGGACACCAGGGAGGAGTTGTGTGTATGTTAGGGCTAGGATTGGTGGGAGGAAGGGCACCGCTAGCACCAGGGATGATATACATGAAGCCAGGAATGGGATCGGAGGGAGCGGGGGTTACCACTAGCACCAGGGATAAAGGTATTACAGCTGGGGATGGGATCAGAGGGAGATGGTTACCACTGGCACCAGGGATAAATATATTACAGCAAGGAATGGGATCAGATGGGAGAGGGCACCATTAGCACCATGGATACTATTTAATTATAGAACAGGCCAGTGATTTGTGGGAGGGTGGTAGCATTAGCATCAGGGATAGTTTTAATGGATAGAACAGGCCAGTGATCAGTGAGCGGGGGTACCATTAACACCAGGGATAGTGTTCATTCATAGAACAGGCCAGTGATCAGTGAGAGGGGGACCACTAGCACCAGGGATATGTACATATCTGGGACAGGGCAGCTGGGGAGGTGGAGCTGTGCTAACCTTCCTTGCTAGCCATGCAAATGGCTCCTTAGCACCTTGCATGCCCAATGGGCTTATTTGCATGGGTCCCTTTGAATATTGCAAATAGCGCCCTGGCACTGTCCATTCTGGCAGCATACTTCAGGAACCCTGTCATGCCAGTACTAAGTGGCTTAGCACTGAGCTGACATGGCCTTTTAGTCAGTCAAATAGTGCTGTTGCACTGTTTCACTGAATATAGACTCTTCGAGAACCCGGGCAAGTGCAAGGTACAGCATGAATTTTTGCACTGCACTTTGCATGTATCTAAATATTGGGCCCCATTTGTTCTTGCTGTTTTTCCTGCCTTGAAATCATAACCCTCTGCTTGCAACCTAGAATAATTTCTGTGGCAACAGGTTGTGACGTTATTAACAGAGATCTGTAATTTCAAAGTAGAAATAAGCAACAAGAGCAGATATAGCCTGAGGGTAAAGCATATTTTGTTTTAATATAAAAAATCTTCAGTAAGAAAAGATGAAACATTCTGAAATTAAAAACTTTGGGAGAATTTTTGCAACTGAGTTCTACTGATGCAATTGTTTTCGTGCTGGAAACCAGAAACTCTTTATATATATATTATGGTAGCACAGTAGTGCTACCATAGTTAGGGTTGAGGAGCCATTTCTATGTTAAACCCCCCAAACTTTGCACCTTAATAACTTTGCAACCATTTGACGGATTTGCCTAAAATTTGGAATACACAATCAAGAACCATAGGCCTTGGGATCTGCCAAGTTTCGTACCGGTTAGAAATACAGCTGTGGAGTTATTAAGCGTGATCTGTGCATGCATTTACGCTTTTTCTGGAATTCTACGGTCGCGCTTACAGGTCGTACGGTTTGCGCTACTGGTCCAAAATCTTCAGGGAACATGCAGCCGGGGTCCCCAATGTGCCTTTTGAAGATTTCGTGAAAAAATATTAAACGGTTCAAAAGTTATTCAAAAAACAGTTTCCCATTATAAGTCAATGGGAAAAGTTAACAAAAAGTTCGACAGTGTCGCAAATGCATTTTTTACTTTCGCAAATGGGCCTGTTACTTTTGCAAATTGGCCATTTTGTTTTCAGTTGGTGATCAGAGAAATGGTTGGCATTTAAATTTGGGACCCTCTAGCAACCTAATTCTTTTTGTATTCACCTAGTCGGACCCTGAGGATGCTTGCCATGTCTTTATTTTGTGGTAAAACACCCCAGAAATATGTTTTTCAAATTTCTGGAAAAAGTACTTTCGCAAATTACTTTCATGCTCACGAAAGTGTCGAACTTTTTTGCAAAAGCTTTTGCAAATCACGACACTACTTTGTGACACTCTGCCCAAAAATAACAGTAATTCTTTGGCATCCCACTGCAAAAGAATGGTTTGGAGTTTTGGACTAAAATTTGGAGGGAATGCAGCCGACAACTCAAAGATGTGCCTTTCAGTATTTTGTTGAAAAAATATTACACAGTGGAAAAGTTACGGTACTCCAAAGTTGACACTTTTTCCCATAGGATAACATTACGGCATACAACGCATTGCAGCAATTGTTTGGCGCCCTGCTGCAAAATAACGGTTTGGTCTTTTGGGCTGAAATTTGGAGGGAATACAGCCAACATCCCACAGATGTGCTTTCAGTGGTTTGGTGAAAAAATGTTACAGGGAGGCAAAGTTATGGCACTCTGAACTTCTGTTTTTTCCCCATAGGATAACATTATGGCGTTTGCCATGCCTTTCAGGGCCTGTATCTCGAAAACGGTGTGAGATACGGACTTTTCGTCGAAAAATGTCTTAGTCCCCTGATAGGGCCTAAGTACAAAACTTGCTAGGAAACTGATAATTCATATGACTTTTACATTTTTTTTCTATGTCGTACGGTTACTGAGATATAAGCAATTTACTATTCCAAGTCCTCATTTTTGTGTTCCGAGAGTCATTATTTTGCATACATTCTTTGTACTCACTGTCTTTCTCTATACAGATTTTGGGGAAAACCAGCCTGTGCGCTTACATTACTGTTACCATTAAAATTTCCGCTTGTGGTTCCGTACCCGTTTCACTTACAGTTCACGTTTACGCCACCATGTGCGTTACTCTTTGAGTTTTCATTTGCGGTTGCGTTTGCATTGTTTTTAACATTTCTGTCTACAGTACTGTTTCTCTTTCTGTTTCGCTTTGTGTCACCATGCGCATTACGATTTGCATTTACGGGCACAATGTTACTATGTGACAAGACATCACATAAGCAGGCCCTGCACCACCGTGCCCAGGGCCCCGCTCTCCCGCCACCATTACATTCACTATTTCTCATTATCATTCTCAAAAAGAAGGGAAATTAGAGGCAAAAAACTCCATTTAATGCATCAGTTAGGGTTGTTCCACAGCGACAAAAGCAAGGAAATTCGGTGTTAGGGTTGAAAACTACTAAGTGTGGTACGTTGTGTGCAGCTGCAATCAGGAATGTGCACATTTGCTGTACATGGCCTCAGTTTTGCTGTTGATCTCCACTGAGCATGCAGTACCTGGTCAGGTGGGTGGGAATGTCCTGTAGTACATTTAGACAATCGTTTGTTATTTCTGTCACCTGCTGCTGGTTGTCTGTCATTGGTCATGTTGCCTTGGTCCTCCCCGGTACTTGCATATGTGTGTGTGTGGTGTTGGGGGCGGGGTGAATTCGGAGTTATGGTTTTCAACCCTAACACCGAATTTCCTCGCTTTTGTCGCTGTGGAACAACCCTAACTGATGCATTAAATGGAGTTTTTTGCCTCTAATATATATATATATATATTGGCTTTAATATATATATATATATATATATATATATATATATATATATATATATAGATATAGATATATCTATCTATCTATATCTTTCTACTGTATATATATATATATATATATATATATATATATATTTGAATTTTGATAACTGGGTGTGCCACTGAGACAGACAAGTCCCTTTTCAGGGGCAACCCAGAATGAATTACATACATTGATAAATTTCACATAAATATAGAGTTGGATAAGAAACTGCAGTCGAACAATCATACATGCAAGGTAAATAAGTTACAGTCAGTAAAGGATATATACAGTACAATCAGTTTCAAGTCCTAGAATAACAGCTTCCAACACTGCACAAAAGCATTGAGTTGCATAGGAGAAACAACAAGATCCACTGGGAGGACAGCAAGTACCCAGGATGGTCTCTGAGATTACCTAGCCAATCAATTTGAGGTATCAGCATTTGTACTTGCATTGGTATCCCTCTAAAGAGTAGGCTATGAGCCGTTTCTTAAACAATGCACCTGTTTTACAGTTCAGAATCTTACTTGTGAGTGAGTTCTACTGGGAAGGGGCTATGAATGATAATGATCTCCTGCCAGAGCCAGACTGCACCCTCAGGGATTTCAAGCAATGGGCTTGTAGTGGAATGCAGGAGCCTCACATGTTGCTTAAACTTAAATATTCCCACGAGGCAAGGTGGGGTAGTAAGTCTCATAAGCAATAACCCATGACAGGGTATGGGGTTTATAAGGATTTAATCCATGCCTCGGGTGCATTAGGATGCACAAGGCCACAGACCAAGTGCCCTCATAGCACTCGAGGCGTGGATTAAATCTCTATAACTCCATATCCTGGAGTGGGTTATTGTGCTTATAACGTTGGTTCTTTGTTAACAAAAAAAACAAAAAACAACAAAAAAAAAACACAACAGAAAGGGTTTTATTCCTGTTCAAATACAAGAAATGTTACTGTATCCTGCTGCCTTGAAAACTAGTCCACAACACGTAATGCATATGTCACTTATGTTACGAACACACAAATGCTAGAAATATAGTATTACCATGATTTCTGACATTTGTTGTCCATAAAACACAGTGAAACACTTAAAAATATGCTGTCTTTTGAGTCCCCCCCCCAACTCACACACAGAGACCCATGCTCCTCGGATCACATCCAGAAAGTGTCAGGAGAAAGGAGGGTACACTTATAGCTCACTCTCTCCTGCTTGAGGGACACTGTGTATCATCAGGGGGAATCTAGCTGCAGTCAGTAACAGACAGAGGGAGTCACACACAGCGAGCAGTGGCCATGTTGCAATACACTGATAACGACCTGCTGCAAAAGGCATCAGGAAGCAACTGCTGCTTCACAATGTGCAAAGCACACAGCAAATATCAAAACACAGATGAAACAAATATACAAAATGTCAGATTTAACTTACAGCAACTGCTGCTGAAACAACCATTGGCCATTAACCATTGATACCCACAAGCAACAGACACCGGACCAGTGAGAGGGAAGTGACTGCCTAGGATCATGGCAGGGCACTAATGCTTTGGGAGAGGATGGGAGAAGGAACACAATTACAGCAAAAAATACATAACACAATGGTTGTAGCAGTGATTTCAGTACCTGTAAATGCAAAAGATCCCCAATTTAATCGATGAGCGTGCTGCAGCTGTGTCTCCTCTCACTTCCGGATTTTTCAATGTCTGCCTTTCCCGTTTCATTTTTCTACCACATAATGAGTGCTGCTCTTCCCAGGGATATTGCTTCAGGGAAACTCACACCAACATTTGATTAAATCAGAGATTTAATAAACTGTCACCTGATGATGTTCCACCAATTTTGTTGCCTCCTTTTTCCTGCCCATGAACTTGAAAGCTAGGCAGAGCAGTAGGAATTTTAATCTTGCATCCAATGAAGGCCATTCAAGAGCTGCAAACACATCACAGTGGTGATCACTAGAGGAAGCACAAGCCACAAAGTGGCCCACTTTATTATACAAGGTTTTGAGCATGATTAACTCAGAGTATTCAAGGGACTGCAGGATGAGGGTTCCATAAAGGAGTACCAGCATTAGGGTGTTGTTGGCAATGGTAAGGTACACCTCTTTTGTCAGATGGGGCAAAGCCTGTAGAAGAGGCTGAGTTTCTGTTGTAGTGTTTTTTCTAGGATCCACATGGGGTCCAAAATGCCATGCCCTGGTCAAGCAAAACACCAAGGTGTTTCAATGCACTCACAGATTTTAGGTGAGTGCCACAAAGGGTGGGCAGCCTCAACAGGAGTTGTCTCTCATTGTCTAGTCTCCTGGGTCTGAACAGCATGGCTTTAATCTTTTTAATGCTAAGGATAACTTTGTTTGACAGGAGCCATGTTTTCAACCATTGGAAATAACTCTCCAGATGTCTGTTTATCCAGTCAATTTCTGTAGAAGACCATTACAGAACAGAATTATCTGCATACATTTGCAGTGTGGTCCCTCCACAGTTTTGGGGCATATCATTAATAAATAGGGAAAAAAGGAGGGGACCCAGAATCGAGCCTTGAGGTATGCCATCTGGTATTACACTAAGATCTGATATACCATCTTGCTGTTTGCCATTTTGTTTTCGGTTGGTGAGGTAGTTGTAGAACCAACAGCAAGCAAAGTCTTCTAGTCCAACAGCCTTCAGTTTGACCAACAGTAGGTCATGGTCTACCAAGTTAAATGCCTTTGTAAGGTCGATAAAAAAAGACTCTCATAGCCATCCCATTCTTCGGTGCATTTAGACTTCAATGTCATCCTGTTCTTCAATGCATTTAGACTGGTGCGATGTACAGATCTTCAGCACAGGGGGAAGAATTAGATAAGGTACTGGTGGAAGCCATTGGCAAGATGGCAGAAAAAGGGGAGGTGCTACTGGTTGGGGACTTCAATCTGTCAGATATGGATTGGAGCCTTTCAGCAGCAGCAGCTTCAGCTAGAAGCAGGGACTTCCTGGACTCTCTGCAGTGGGCATTTCTCAGGCAACTAGTCAGTGAACCCACTCATGATGGGGCAATACTGTACCTGGTACTCAGTAACATGGACAGTGTTACAGACATCAAGGTGGAAGGCCACTTGGGGACCAGTGACAACTATACAGTGTGGTTCAATGTAAGGGCAGTTGTGGAACTGAACCACACAAGGTCCAGGGTTCTGAACTTCAGGAAGGCATATTTTATATGGATGGCTGATTGGCTCAGGGATGATCTAGCAGGGATGAGTGACCTGGGTTGGATGGAAGAAGAGTTTGTGAAGATAATAGGGAGCATAAGAAAGGCAACAAACCTCTGTGTCAAACAAGTGAGCAAAAGCAAGAGGAAAAAGAGACTGCTATGGTTCTCGAAAGAGGTGGCTGAAAAGGAAACACTAAAAAGGCAGCATTCAGAAGGTAGAGGGAGATTCAGAGGGATGAGGATATAGAGGTGATTGGGGAAACAGAAGGAAGCAGGGAAAGCAGTAAGGAGCACAGAGGTGCAAACTGAAGAGAGACTAGTCCAGGAGGTAATCAAAGGGGACAAGACATTTTTTAGGTATGTAAGTGAAAAGAGAAAGGGGTGGAATTGTATGGTTAAAAAGGGAAAGGGTACTGTGCAGAGGGGGACCAGGAGAAGGCAGACATCCTGAACATATACTTTTGTTCAGTGTTCACAGAGGAAGCAGAAGGGGAGGGGTCACAAAAAAGTAACAAAAGCTTTGGAGGAAGGGAAGTGGACACTAGTCCTTTTTTGGAGGCAAGAGTCCTGATGGGACTTGCTATTCTGAAAGTGGCCAAAGCAATGGTTCCAGAATGGGTGCATCCAAGGGTATTAAGGGAGCTCAGAGAAATACTGGCTGCACCTCTGACAATCTTATTTAACAGCTTACTGGAAATAGGAGTGGTTCTGCAGGACCGGAGGAGGGTGGATGCAGTCCCATCACACACATGTGGTAGCAGGGAGGGGGCTAGCAACTAGAGGCAGTCAGTCTGACATCAGTGGTGGGAAAGTTAATGGAATCAATGTTGAAGGAAAGAATCATGGAATATCTTGAATCCAGTGGGTTACAAGAACCAAGGCAGCATGGTTTCACAGTGGGGAGGTCATGTCAAACTAAACTGACATATTTCTTTGACTAAGTGACCAAAGAACTAGATCAGTGTGGAGCAGTGGACATGGCCTACCTAGATTTTAGTAAGGCATTTGACACCATTCCACATAGGAAACTAGTAAGCAAGCTGGGTAGCGTAGGAGTGGGTCCAAAGGTGGTAAACTGGATAAGAAATTGGTTAGGGGAGTGGTGACAGAGGGTGGTGATAAATGGAGTTCACTGCAAGGAAGGGAGGGTACCAGTGGAGTGCCTCAGGGATCAGTGCTGGGACCAGTCTTCTTTAATGTCTTCATAAGTGACACTACAGAGGAGCTGGAAGGGAAGGCCTGCTTCTCTGTAGATGACATCAAAATCTGCAATAGGGTTGACACTCCAGCTGTGTGTTTGTGGAAAAGATAAGCAGAGACCTGAGAAAACTAGAGGAGAGGAGAGGAAACAGTGCTGAGACAACTGTATGTTGTGACAAGGTAGAAGATAAACACAATATTGAGACAAGTTTTTGAAGACATTTGATGCGTTTCATTGGTTTTTTTTAGAAACTGATAAACAGTTCACACACGAAATTCATATAATATAAAAGTGCATATGCCCAAATGTCAATGTAAATTCGACACATTTCATTACCAGCTGTTCTGTTGAAGGAAGATATTACTATACAAGACCTAAAAATGGGCATCAGGTAAATGTAAACTGGGGTAGGTGTGTTACTGAGGGTATTGCATAGTTTATCTTTTATTGCTGCTCCACTGGATCAGCAATATTTGCACAAGCTGTGCCCAGTCCAGATTTTACAGCTCTGGCCTGGGTCTGGTGATGTGGGTTTTACCCATACCCCACTGCATGTGGCTTAGTGGTATACTGTACAGATGGCTACAAAGTCTAAGCCATTGAAGGTTGAAGTTTCAGAAAACCATTATGCTAAAAATATCAAGACTCATTCCCTCCCTCATTACCCAGTCACAATTAATCATCTACCGAAGTCATGCTTAAATACTGGTGCCTCTACATCCACGCCACTAAGCTTTTAATGTGAACATGCTTCTTCTGCTGCTGTGACCAGTTCAATGTGTGATCTGCTCAACCCCGGCTTTATAAATGTATTTAATTATTTTTAGAGGGGCTCCTGGTTGTGACCAATATCAAACAAACAACTGAAGTCCAGTGTGCCCCCCCAGAACTGCCTGCCTGAGAATGAAGTTGGTATATTATTTGGAAAAATGCAAGGCTGGGTCTGTTATTATGCAGTGTCCAGCAAAGATGGTGTTGTCAAATGGCTTAATGAGGTGCTGTGAGGTGCCTATGGGAACTTGTCATGTAGAAAGTTCCAGGGACACAGTCGTAAAAACTGGAATTACAGGTTCCAAGGAGTAATTAACTCAGGAGGAATGTTAGAAAGTCAACTCCACTATAAACTGAGCTAGGAAAAAAGTAAATAGTACAAGAAAAAAACAGAATTTTGTTTCTAAAATGAGTTGCTAATTGCAGCTGGAATTTTTCACATGTGCAAGTCAACTCCACTTCTCAAACTTAAAAAGAAAAATATACTTCATCATAGACTGTATTTACCAAGTACTGTGCCCATTTTAGTATATAAATGTTTAAGAAATACCTGAAAGCTGTCTATTTTCCATAGAAGGTGAATCCTTAGTAGTTTCAGACACTTAGTCTTTCCCTTTGGGACACCAGGTGACTCTAATAATCATTTGTTCCAAGGGTTTTTAAGTCAGTTTGAAGGCATTAAGTATTTTCTGTTCTCATACTCCTTAAAAAATGCAACGATTCCACAGAACTCTTGTGTTCCTAGGTCCAGCTCCCAAACTAGTGAATCGTATTTCAGCATAATAGATCCACTTCATGCCCCTCCCACATGAATAAAAAAAAAGGTGGGCTGGATCTTTAGGAGCTTCATGGGTGGAAGGGGTTGGATCTTACTTCCCCTCAAAAAACAAGGCTGCCTCCCACTACTCAGGTTCCAGTTCTTGTACCACCCATTTAAGAAAGAAAGTAGTACCCTGCAACCATTGAGTAACATGAAAGCGTATTTATTTGAGGGCGGAAAACATTTCTTGGTGGAGGGTAAGTCGGAGGAGAGTATTTACACCATCAGTCAGTTCCACGGACAGAAAACATGACATCACTCCTTTTGTACATGCAAAACTCCTGTAGGCTCCGCCCTCAGTTGTAAAAAAGAAAGGGGGTTGGGTGTTTGAATTAACCCAACTTTGCAGTTTGAATTCTGGTGATTTGTGGCACTCAGCTGTCTGAATTACAATTTAGTTTTCAGTGTTTGGGGCAGGTGGCATCAGCATCTTAAAATTTTGGATCAGTGGCATGCTGGCAGATTTGTTTTCTGACTGCCAGCACCGCGATGGTTGTGTTTACTTTCTGGAGGAAGGGTGAATACTGTGTCTGCAGAATGGACTCAGGAGGTAAAATGCTGCGGTGCAGTTCCAGAGGTACATTTGCCACCTAACTGCGTGGTTTTGTCTGTAAACTTGGGGGGTGAAACAGGAGCCAGGAGTGTAAGGAAAAGTAATGTAAGGGTAATCCATGTAGTGGTGCAGATGGGTTTGGGGAACAGTGCTGAGGCTGCTGAGGTGACTGGACCTTTTCTCCAATTTTGTTGTGTGGAATATCAGCACTGTGTTCCAAGCTCCTCAGCCGATCAGGTCACTGTTTTTTTCCTGACCCATTTCATAATTATTAATAAGGTGTTTGAGGGGAGAGGGGTGGAGACTTTTAGGAATTTAGGCAAAGAATTAGTAATTCATATTCTAGATTGTCATATCCAGGTCTTCTTTCACTTTTTATGCTTCTCAGCTGTGTGAGAACTTCCTTCCTAGTCACTAGTCTGAAATGAAATTTGGGTTGCGGTCCAGTGGTTGGTGATTGACAAGAGTAAAGAACTATGAGCATTACTCCTTAAAGGGGTCTTAAGCCTACCTAAGTCTGTGAAGAACTTATTAAACTTAGTGGCTGAGGAATTGAGGTCCAATAGTACTTGACCACTGATTATATAATTTGTGGAGGGGTCAGACCATCCCTTAAATAGACAATTTCTGAGACTAGAAATGTTTGGGGTTGGATTAGATTTTTGATCTGCAGGGTTTTTAGGTAAGTTCTTTTGTCACATTTTAGACTTGCTTTGCAGGAATTTCTCAGGTTCCTGAAGACATGCCAATCTGATGATAGGCCTGATTTCTTAACCGGGCCCAGGGCTTGCATTTTTGTCTCATGGCCTTATTGATGTCACTGTCCAACCATTTTGTGCAAAAATCTTTACCCTTCAAAGCTTTATTGGGACATGACGTTTGAAAACACTAAGGAAACTTAATGAAATAACCTAGGGTAAGGGCCAGATTGGGAGGTCTATTATTGATCTCTTTTCCTTTAGTCCATGTAGGAAAGAGGTATCATCAAACTGCAAGAGGCTCTGGGCTTTTATGATTTTATGTGGAGTACTGGGGATATTGTTTTTCCAGATGCAGCACATTGGAGAGTGGTCGCTGAGGGAGTAGGTTAAAAACTCTGCAGCTTTTATTCTTTCAGTTTTATTGACAAGGATCCAGTCAAGGAGCTTGTGATTTCCATATTTTATTTTCAGCTGGGTGGGTTCCCCAATTATCTGTGAAAGGTGCACATCTACCAAGGCTGATTTATACCCGTTGTGGTTTGTACTGAGCCAGTTAATGTTGAAATCTCCAAGCAAGATTAGTTCTTCTAAGGACAGCTCTGAGAGGCAATTAGTGAGGGAGGTTGTCATCTGGAAAACAATGCTTGGGGGATTATAAACACAGCCCATATTGAGAGATTTAACTCAACCTAGGGATAAGAAAATGGATATGGATTCACAGGATGAATTATCCAAGGAAGATAAGGCAGTTTCCTTGGCATTTATGGCAGACCTGACACAGAGTTGGACCCATCTCCTTTCCTAGTTAATTTATCTTTCTTGAAGGTTGGTTTGAGCCATGTCTCTGAGATATCAATTAAGTTTGGGGCCTACAGGTTGGTCCAAGTTTCAAGTTCTTACATTTTTGTCCTCAGATTGTTAGCATTCATATGTACTATTTTAAGAGCTCTGGTGCTAGTCCAACAGGGATAGTCTGGAGAGGACACAGTGATGTTGGCAGGACTAGGGCCTGGGTTAAATATTGTCATCACATACAAACCCAGAGTCATAACAATGTAATACCAGTTTACTGCCCATTATATAACATCTTTTGCTGTGATATAAGTAATTGCCATTTATGTTTTTTTTTTTCCTTTTTTCACTGGAATATTCTGGCTATTCTTTCCACTTGCTCTAGTGTTGGGATTCCCTATTATCACTTTTCTATTTGATAAGAATTTACCTTTTAGAACTATTTCTTTCTATTTTTAGATATCAAGTTTAAAACACTAAACTGTACAGTATGTAATATTAATAATTAACTTTAAGATATTGTCAATTTATAATTAGCTGAAATAACTGTATACTGTTGTTTTAAGGGTTTTCCATTTTAAGGCAATATTACTGTCTGTCCAACATGGTTAGTCACCTGATGAAGACGTAATACCAGTGATGCTGAAATGTTGCATGAACTAGTTACAAGCCAAGAGATGCCTTTTCTTAGCTGCTCTGAATTGCTTGTACTATAGGTGATTTAATTCAGTGCAACAGCATGAGTTCACAATATTGTGCAGCAGGAAGTATCCTGTCTGGTCTCCCTGTCCACAGTTGGGTGCAGTGTTAAGTTCATATTTTTGTATCTTTCCAGTACCCCTATGTTAATGAGCAATGCTATACTACTATAAAAAGCCTGAAACTACTAGATTTAAACCAACTATGTTTTATCCTCAGTGTTTTGTAGTTGTTTTTTATTTTTCACTTTTTTTGGACAACAAAGTATTGCAGAAAATGAATTAATTATTTCATTGAGTCTTTCAAAATGTATTTGACACTCCCCTATTGACCTCACAATTGCAGTTTCTGACATCACACTCTGCTGTCATGGTGAGCACTATGATGTCATAAGCAAAGGCACTATGAGATTAACAGGGACAGTCAATTGCTTTCTATACTAACTTTATGCACAGACTACTGTACCAATGTGTGCTGTAAACCATGGAAAGGAATACTGAAAATAAGAAAAACATTTTGTCTAGTGACTTGTTATATGTGAAACATATTCATGAAAGTACATGCTGAAGTGCGGAGTTGCTCTTTAATGCAGTTGACTTTCACCAGAATAACAGTCACTGAATGGTGTTCTGTGGACCCCAGCTAAGAAATGGCTTTGTGGATGCTTAAAGGTAATTGTGATGCAACTACAATGCTATGATCAACACATTCATTTCTCATGTAACCTGAGCACTCAGACCCAGGAGAAACAGTGCTGAGCTCATTCTGTAGCTCACCCACATATTAAGAGAGGAGTTCTGATAATTTATTAAGCTGAGAAATCAGCTAAAAAATCTTAGCAAAGTACAAAAATCAAATTCGGGAGATATGTAAATAGATCTCCTCATAAAATGAAACTAAGCATCCTTGTTTTGCAAAGTAAATAAAAAAAAAACAACACTAGACACATCATCATTTTTAGAGCTCCATACCATGGCAGGTCCTGTGGATTGATGAGAAATACTTCCTTTTATATAGTGATAGGTTATACATTTGTTTCTTGGGAACCTCTTTTCAGAGTCCCCACATTTCTTTATGTATCATTTTAATGACAAGGCCTCTGGCAGTAGACACAATTCCAGTCTTACAGGAAATTAGGTTATCTAGATGTTTAAGTGATGGGTATCAAGCAGCTGCCATATCCTCCACCTAACATTTATGTAAAAATAGAACAAAACCTCCTCTCCCATGACAGATGACGCATGTCAGGAAAGACTTGAAGTGGTTAATCTCTTTATAGCAGCATATACCTTACATGACATAAGCAGCAGAATACAACTGGGACTGAATAGTGACAGAGAATGACAAATAGACCCTGTGTTGTAGGTTAGGTGCAGTAAATTACTATGTTATTCATTGAGGGCCCTGTATGCCTAGCAGGTCATACATCATTTGTCAATATTCTAAATTCTATCTATAAGTTAGTGTTTGAATTTTCCTCACTGTCTCCAAGTGTGCTTTCAGATTCTCTGGGGACTGTTGGGAGCAGTAAAGTCACGGGTTTCTGAAATGTGACATCCATTTCCACTGGTTCCCCAGAGCCCTAACCTGAATTTCAGGAGGGTAGTGCATGGACTCCTTTTCCTCATTTAGAGACTTTCCTCCATAATGATAGCGAAGAGACTGGGATCACTTTCTTAAAGAGCCTGTGACCTCTGTAGGAAAACACTGTGAATTACCATATATCTTTGATTAGAAGCAGCCCTCAGATACAAGCCACACTTGAATACAAGATGCAGGTCATTGTGAAACATTTTAATAAAAGCCACCTTCATATATATAAGCTGCAACCTCTAATCATGTTAGATAAAGCACCTAGGAGGTACTTATGCACTGAAATGACAAAGTTTCTTACCAGCTGCTATTAAGTTATACCATCCCTCAGATAGGTATCTCTATAAATATGATCATTATTGTATTTCACATGAAACTTAGTTGAAGTTTACATTTATTTTGCCCTGAAGTATACCATTACCAGTATACTTGGTCAAACCCAGCATGCATTAAAAGTTGGATTTTTCAGTACAAGCTGCCCTCTGAGACAAGCTACCTCAAATACCCATCCCCTCCAGGAAAACTAATGTGGGGCAAGCCACTTTCTCATATTGCTTCCCCAAGCTTTGGTTCTCCCTTCCACTGTCTGTCCACTCTGCTTCTTCCTTCTCCTCTCTCAAGTCCATTCTTCATAACATTACTACCTCTGCCTGCAACTGCCACTGACCATGATATAGTGTTCCATATCCCACTCCCCTCTCCCTATTTGATTATGCCCCCCTGACTTGAAACAATATCTCTTAGACTACCATAAGCCAACAGTCTGTGTGGCATTTAAATCTGTTCCTAAATGTGTTCACATTTGATTGTATCTGCACTTGTTTCTTGTGCTGACCCACACCTTTTATATTGATTACCCTGGTATATGCACTTTCATGACTACCCAACTAATAGTATTTTTATTACTCTTGCACCTTAATAGAGTTGGGAGGAATTAGCAAATTCTGATTTTGTGGAAATGTTGTGAAATTCTTTAACTGGTCATACCTCAGTCAATATTAATGGAAGAGATCTGGAATGTGGAAGGCATACCAATTAGGAGAGGCCATAAAAGGTTGCCAAGTTTCATGACATTTGGATGAGGGCCAGGGAAGTTATAGAGGCTAAATATCTGTCAAGTTGTTATTTATGTGAACATTTCTGAAAATATTTCTATGATTATACCATAGCTACATTTGGAGCTAGATAATTAAAAAAATACAGGCATACTTTCTGGGAAGATTCATAGAAACTGCTAAATAGAGAGGTCATTGCTAATATACTGTAAATTGAAAATTGCAGGAGATCAAAAGTTTGCAATTTAAGTATTTGTTAAATTGTGTAAACATTTCTAAAATAATTGGATTTCCACAGTTCCAATGCTATTGCAGGTATACACTCAATATTTGGCATGCATGCCATAGTAAATACATTCTGGAATCTAACAACACAGAAATCTCCTTGAAGAATTCTAAGATGTCTGGTAACCTAAAGTTATTATCTTCCACATACTGATTTTTATTTCTGAAGTAACTAGTGCTAGTGTTCCTGTTTGAATTTCATTGTTGTTGTTGTTTGCATGTTTCTGTATTACCACTTTATAGTGTATGGTAGAATGTTGTTATGGATAGAAATCCATACCTAGAATGGAGTTGTTATGCTTCAGTAGCTATGTCATCACAGCTGTTATGCTGCACTAGCTATGTCACTACTGCAGCATAACAACTTGGAATGCTGCCACACAGTTGCTTTCCTCAATCCAGTTAAGCTGGAAGTTGCAGGTTTTTTTAAACTTGAACTTGCAGAAACATCTGCAGCACACTGTATCAGTTAAAAAAAATGTTAAAATTTCGGTTTTCTGTTGTCTTCTCCAGTTGGTTTTGTGTGATTTTCTATGCTGTGACTGCCCATACACTATAAAAGATTATGTATGAGCAGTCATACACAAACAAGGAAATTCTTGTATCTTGAGGTTCCCTTGGTAACAGAGTACCTCTCGAGCTGCACTCTCGTAGTCATCTGTTACCAAGGAAACCTCTCGATACAAGAATATCCTTGTTATGTATGACTGCTCATACATAATCCTCTATATTATTCCTATTGCCTGTCTTATCTGTATTGTATGATGTCTGACCTGGAACCTTTGTAAACGAGCTTATATCTCAAAAGTATTTAATCCCAAAATGAAATAAATAAATAAATAATTATGCTGAATAAGTGTGATTTAATAGGGTTAAGTCTTTTGTGTATACTTTAGAAAATGTTAATTGTCAAAAGTTTTACACAAATTCATGGTTGCATAACTTGTAATGCTACTAGAATTCCACTTATGGAATTTAACTTTCAAAAACAATCATCCCCACTGAATCACCTTATTTGCACTAGCTTCATGGCCCTTTAATACCCCTACAACACTTCTGCAACAGTGATAACCAGCATCTTGCTCCATTATGACTAAAGTTATCCAGATACTTCTATCACAATGGCCTCAGTCGCAACTACAATAGTTGTAACACTTGACATCACTTGGTGCCACTGTTTTCGAATAGTAAAAATATACATTATAACCTGTAGAGCTGTTAAAGAGTCAACAGGTGGCATTGTACAGAAACATGATGCACGTGCATGTGCTTCCACAAGCCTTTAAGTCAGTGAGCTCTTGTGGTTATCTGGCATATTACAAGAATTGCACAGTGAAGTCCATGATTATTCTTCATGGTTCATCACTCAAGATAGTGACCTGACACTTGACACCACTATACATTTACTATGGAGACTCCTATAAATGCTACCTCATTGCTACTTTACCCAGCCTTTTGTGTTCCTCTCCAATGGCAGTTCATGTGTACGACTGGTCATAATGACTTCGACAAATGTGTCACAATATTCTACAACTTTACAAAAGCTCACAGAATTCAACCTTAATTACTGAAGTTATTTTGGAATCTTTGGCTGCTTATAACTTGGTCAACCTTTGAGCAAGCAATTAGAGGATTGACACACTCAACCTCTTTTTTTCCCATATTTGTTTTTCTCCCAGCCAGCACCTCGTCTGTAAGGGATATACCCTGTTCACAGGATATACCCTTATTAGGCTAAACAAAGCTATCATTCAGCTGTTTTTGGTTTTTTTCTCCTACATGTTTTCCCTCCAATCTCACCAGGTTGGGATGGTGCCTCTGTTAGCCTTGCACTGCCACAGCTTCCCCACACAGCAGAAGCAAGCTCCCTGGCCTAGCTGCAGGGGTCTCTGTGTTGCCAGAACCCACTGTCAGCCCATCCCAACTAAGATGCATTGCCAAGCAGCAGCTGTCTCAGCCATGTCCTGTCGCTCAATGTAACTTCTCAGGCTCATTTCCAAACCTGTGCAATGGGGGTGACCTCAAAGCCTAATATTTAGGGTAAATGAATGTAACAAAATTTGTGATATTCTGTTCTCTAGTTTTAAAGTTATAGGGGCTTAAAATTATGAAGATTATGTAATTGAGAAATATAATTAAAACATTTTTGAAAGTTTGGAGGCTTATAACTCAATAACCTTTAAAGACTGAGATATGTGTCCTGGTGCACTTCTGCATGACTCAGGGTAGCGTCATCTTACCAAATTGAGTGCAGAGTGGGTAAATACATTTTCAATTAGAAGGACATAACTGACATCACAAATCTGGCACACGTTCACGAAAAATTGATGGAAATTTTGCACAATTTCACAGAAGCAAAATCAGAATTTTGCCAGACATTTGCTGGCAGAGGATACATTTCACTCAGACCTACACCTTACTACTGTGGTTCATATGGTGGCTTGGATGCTGATTTTAACTACTGTCCCACTATTCAGTGGTAGTACTCATGAGAGGAATGGTAGTCACATATCTATCCAGATGTTTTTTGAAGGTTTTTTAGTGTTGCTTCCTGTCCCAAGTATTTCTGCAGTTTGTATTTTACTGCACCTGCCTAACTGCATTGTGTTCTTGATTTCTGTTGCACCTTACTGTTCTGTGTTTTCTGTGTTTTATTTATTCTGCACCTTGTTATTGTCTACGCCCCCCCCCCCAGCACGCATCTGGAAAGCTGTTACCAGCTCAGTATGTCTTTCCTGGTGAAATTTTTGAAATCAATTAATACAAGCAGCAGGCCAAAATACAAAATTTAAATAGAAGCCATAGCTATTATTCTAAGACATATGGTATAAACAGTTATAGTTGTATTTCCTGTAATTCCTGTTGTTATCTCTCCTGTATTACTAGGGAAGTTTGTACAGTAACAAAATTCTTGTACTTTGGACTTACTGTAATTTTCTCCAATTGCTTGTCTACTATCTCATTCTCAAACAAGATGCAGTTTATTAGTAATAAAGGTGGGTGTTGGGAGGATAAATGAAGACAATGTATGAAATATATACAGAATTGTTTGTAATTATTATAGCATTTTTCAAAGTGTTCTCAGTGATTTCACAAGGTCTTAAAAGGCCTGTTCTACTGTAAAGATTCCTTCACAGAAACATAGATGCATAGAAACATAGAAGTTGACAGCAGATTAGGACCACAAGGCCCACCCAGTCTGCTAATTTTATCTACCTTATAAATGTGCCATAGGCCTTTACTCTGTCAATGGCCAATCTATTCATACTCATCTGTATTTGCTCCCTTATGCCTATTCCATACCTGTTTGAAACCCTGTACTGTATTCAGATCCACCACTTCCTGAGGCAGGCCATTCCATGCATCCACCACCCTGTCTGTGAAAAAGATCTTCCTCACATTGCCCCTTAATCGGCCTCCCTCTAATCTCATGCTATGTCCTCTTGTCCTGCTATTTTTCTTATATTAAAACATGTTAGACTCTTTTATCTTGTTAATGCCCTTAAGATGTTTGAATTTTTGATCATATCACCTCGCTCCCTCCTTTGCTCTAGGGTATACATATTGAGCTCCATTAATCTGTCCTCATATGTTTTCTGATGCAGTCCCTGCACCATTTTGGTTGCCCTTCTCTGGACTGCCTCCATTTTGTTAATGTCCTTGTGCAGGTGTGACCTCCAGTACTACATGCAGTACTCCAGATAGGGCCTAACCAGTGTCTTGTAAAGAGGGATTATTACCTCCACAGGCACCACAGTGTTCTTCAGAACTGCTATTTAACTTTGGACAGTGTCTCTTTTCTGAAGTACTACAGTATTTATCATAAGAACCCCTTGACTATACACTGCACTTCAGCTATGCTACATGTGACAGATGGTAGCCATGTCCTACTGGAAAATGTCTGCTATATAAGTAGATGCTGCTTGGAACCGCTTGTGTTTTATTAATTTATTTCATTTTTGTTTACCGGGTAAGTGCACTAGCCATAAAAATGACTATTTTCAGACACAACCCGGGGAGGTTACAATAAAGAAAAATACAAACAATACAAGATCAGGATAACGATTTATGAGGAGCATTACAATACACAATAAGCATATAAAATGGATATAATATTAAACACCTACAGTCAATAAGACCATAAATTATACAAAGTATTATAAGGATAAATAAATGTACATTGGAATATCAGAAGAGGAATAAAAGGGTGAGAGGAGTAAGGAGGGAAGTGAGAGAAAACATACTGAAATCAAACTTCAAAGAAAGAACAGGGCAAAACCATAAATATATATACCATAGTAAGAAAATGCACAGACCCAGACATAAAATGAGAGCTAGGGGAAAAAGAGAACAGGAGTTAGTTTTCAGTAGCAGGAGAGGAACACAATAGAGTGTGAGCAACAGAAGAGCAAAGTTGAGGGGCTTATGAGAAGCAGTATAGGATTAAGTGCAAATACAGAAACGAATATGGATAATGGGAAGTGAAGTAACATTCAATAGTAAAGGACAAATCAGTAAGACAAACATTGATTACATGTCAGAAGACCAGTAGTGTTGATCAGTATGGCGTATAAAAGTTGAAATTCAGCAGCTAAGGAGGGCTGAAACACACGCAGGTAACCAAATGGGATAAGAATTTATGGAATTGTAAATGTTCTTAAGAACATTTTAAAATTACTGAAATGTTGTTATTTAAATGGGTTTACACAGTTTTATATGTGCAGTACCAAAGTGCCATGGATATTTCATATGCTGTGCAGCTTTAAGTATTGTTGTAATGCTAGTCCTCTTTGGCATTCCCCTTCCTATTTGTTCCATTTCAAAATTTAATAGCTATAACCAGGCAAGAAATATTGTCCTTCCCATTGATATTGTGTTTACAACGTAAAGAATAACACATTAATAAACAATTGTATTCATAGAATAAAGCATTAATAAATGATTGTATTCACTCTTTCATTGCTCTGCTATATAAACATGGTGTACGTGGTGATGTGGCGTGGCATGGTGTGGCGTGGTGGCATGGCAACTGTAGGCATCAGCAGCATGGCAGAAGCTGTGTCCTCCAGGAGAACCTGGCTTGTTTTAAGTGCTTCACAAAAAAGCCCAGATAGTGAAATATGCCACTGAAAACACAAACGCAAGCCAACCAGACACTTATCTGCCCTCTGGGACCGTGTTGTGGCTTGGAGAACAATCAGAGACATTCTGGCCAGATGTCATGTGTGGACCAGGTAGGAGCAGGAGGTTAATTCCTGGAAGGCTAAAAAAGCACCAAAGCATAGTGATATGAAGGAAGTGCTGTTCCTGTGGTTCTCTAATGCAAGGGTACTGAACATACCAATAACAGATGAGATTCTATGACAAAAATCTAACTACTTAATTTATTGACACTGAAATCTTTTTACTTTTCACAATATGCAACAAATAAACAGATAGCAACAAGTGAAACATTAACTGTCGTGTGTTATGAATGCAGGCACCTCTACAGTGTGTACTGTACATACAGGCAGAAATAGGCATCCTCCTTTATTCACCACCCTCTATTATCTGCCAATTTTGTTTGTATCAGAGTTGGTGGATAGACAATAGAGGGAGCACTGTATTTATTTATTTACTTAAAAGTTTGGTAACTGGGAAAGGCACACTGAGCCAAGGCTCATTTCTAGGTGCAACCCAGGGAAGGGGGGTAGGGGAAGCAAAACAAGCAGCAGTTACAACAACTGAAGTGCAAGGACAACAGTAAAATGTGCATTACAGTGGGCAATGATATTGCTATGAATACAATGAGGGTACTAAGACAACAGTACAATACATTGGTGCCATTTACTGATTTACAATGTATAAGGCAAGTGGGGACATTGTGGAAGAATTCAAGGAGAGCAAGGTCCTCTGTGGGGGACAGAGAGTGTGAGTAGAGAGAGAGAGAGAGAGAGAGGACATTAGAAATCAGTAAGGGCAGCAGGGGGAAGAAGGATAGGGGAGGGGGGATGGAGTTAGAGGGGAGAGACACAGGAACAAGTACTGTGGGGGGTGGCTTTAGCAATCACATTAGGGATAGTAGGGATGGGAGTCTCTAAACCAAAGTGGGTAGTAGGAGGAAGTGTGGAGGGGGGGAGAGAGGATAGATAGTAGGGATGGGAGGGGAACCAATATTTACCAATAAGGGAGGAGCAGTGGGAGATGGGACACGAGGGTACTGGGGTGATAGAAAGAGTGGAGTAGAGGGAGCAGTGACGTGTGTGGGAGGAGAATTAGTAGCAAAGCAACAGAAGCATTGCAATGGGTATCCAGTTTAGTGATGGTGGAAGGAGAGGCTGTACTGTAGATCACATCTGTGTAGTGGAAAATAGAAAGGTTCATTTTGACAAGCAGGTCCTTCTGGACATTAGAGGGGAGGCAGTCCTTGTTGCGGTAAAGGATGCCTAATTTGAGGCAAAGCTTTGCATAAATATCATCAATGTGTGCTGAGAAGTCCAGCCTACAATCAAACCACACACAAAGGTATTTATAAGTGTGCATTACCTCCAGATGTGTGCAATCAAGGATGGAGAAAACAGGTAGGATCGAGTGCCTAGCTAGCTTTTGGCTGGAGCCAAAGGTCATGGACACAGTTTTTTTGGTATTTACTTTAGCTACCATACATAAGCAAGAGTATTGGACTTTAGGAGGGCTGACTTTGGGAAAATGAGAGAGTGCCTCAGAAAAACACTCGCAAACAGGCAAGAAGGAGGGGTGAAGGAACAATTGAGAGTAATCAAAACAGCCATCACAGAGGCAACAATCCTTTGTGTAAAGCAAATCAACAAAACACAACGAAGGAAAAAACCACTATGGTTCTCAAAAGAGGTGGCTGGGAAGGTTAAGGAGAAAAGGATAGCATTCAGGAAATATAAGGAAACACAGAAGGAGAAGGACAGAGAACTTTATCAGTTAGAGCAGAAAGAGGCTGGGAAGGCAGTCAGAATAGCAAAGGCCCAAACCGAGGAAAGGATAGCCAACTCTGTTAAGAAGGGGGATAAGACCTTTTATAGGTACATTAGGGAGTGAAGAAAGACCAAAGGAGGGATACTGAGGCTTAATAAAGGGGAGGGAATGTGGGTAGAGGGTGACAATGAAAAAGCAGGGATACTGAACGAATATTTCTGCTCAGTATTCACAAAGGAAGAGGAGGGGGAGGTTCCTAAACCAAACAAGAGAAACACTCTGAAGACGCGGGTCGATACCAGTCCATTTACAGAAGAAAGGGTTCTGAAAGAACTAATAAAATTAAAGGTGGACAAAGCAATGAGGCCTGAAGGGATTCAACCAAGAATTCTAAAACAACTAAGGGTAGAACTAATGACATTGCTGACTACTCTCTTTAACAAATCATGGGAGGATGGGGTGGTACCTGAGGACTGGAGGAGGGTGAATGTGATTCCTCTTCTCAAAAGTGGGAGCAGGACAGAGGCAGGAAACTACAGACCAGTTAGTTTGACCTCAGTGGTAGGTAAAATGATGGAATCACTTCTGAAGGAAAGAATTGTTGAGTACCTAGAGGCCAGTGGGGCACAGGACCCAAGGCAGCATGGATTCACGATGGGAAGGTCGTTGTCAGACAGATCTAATAGATTTCTTTGACTGGGTGACCAAGTAGTAGACCAGGGAGGGCTATGGACATGCTTACCTAGATTTTAGCAAGGCATTTGATACAGTCCCACACAAAAGATTAATACACAAGTTAGCCAGCCTTGGAGTGGGTCCCAAGGTGGTAGCCTGGATAAAAATTGGCTGAACAACAGGACGCAAAGGGTAGTAGTAAATGGAGTCCACAGTGAAGAAAGGAGGGTTACTAGCGGGGTACCGCAGGGTTCAGTAATGGGACCGGTCCTTTTTAATGTTTTTATAAGTGACATTGCAGAGGAACTAGAAGGAAAAGTATGTCTCTTTGCAGATGACACTAAGATCTGCAACAGGGTTGATACACCAGATGGAGTGGAAAGGATGAGAAGGGACTTGGCAAGGTTGGAGGAATGGTCAGATCTATGGCAGCTCAGATTCAATGCAAAGAAGTACAAGGTAATGCACCTGGGAAACAAAAACCCAGGGCAAAAGTACACAATGGGGGGTGAGATACTGACAACAGTAAAAATGGAAAGGGACCTGGGGGTAATTATATCAGATGACCTAAAGGTGGGCAAGCAATGTGAGAAGGCAGTAAGGAAGGCTGGGGGGATACTGGGATGCATAAGGAGAGGCATCAATAGTAGAAAACAAGAAGTTGTTATCCCTCTGTACAGACAGTTGGTGAGACCCCATCTGGAGTACTGTGTGCAGTTCTGGAGACCCCATCTCCGCAAAGACATAGACAGAGTGGAGGCTGTCCAGAGGAGGGCAACCAAAATGGTGCAGGGTCTGCACCAGAAGACATACTAAGAAAGACTAAAGGAGCTTAATATGTATACCCTTGAGGAAAGGAGGAGAGGGGGACATGATAGAAACTTTCAAGTACCTCAAGGAATCAACAAAGTCCAAGAGGGTGGCATCTTTCAAAAAGAGATGTGCAAGAACAAGGGGCACAATTTGAAGATAAAGGAGACGGCTCAGAGGTAATGTGAGGAAGTATTTTTCACAGAGAGGGTTGTGGATGCATGGAACAGCCTCCCTGAGGAGGTCGTGGAGTCAAGAACAGTGGGGGAATTCAAGAATGCATGGGACAGACATAAGGCAGTCCTAGTGGGGGTAGGAGGAAGTAAGCTGTTGGTTAATTAGGATCTGCAGCTTATCTGTTAGGTAGGAAAATGGGCAGACTAGGTGGGCCAAGCGGTCCTTATCTGCCGTCAAATTCTATGTTTTTACCATTTTTTTTGATCACTACTTTAAGATAGTTGGCTTGAAACCAGTGTAGAATGTTATGAAAGTCACATTGGAGAAAGGATGCTACTGCTGATGCGGAGCGGGCAAATGCAAAGATGACTGTGTCATCAGTGTACATATGAATATGGGAGAAGACACAGACAAAAGGAAGATCATTTAAAAAATAGAGAAGAGAATGGGGCCCAGAATAAAGAGAGCCTTGTGGGACTCCTGCAAGAATGGGGAGGGGGGATAGTGCATCACCCACCTGCACAAACTGCTGGTGTTTAGACAGGTAAAAGAAGAACCACATTACTGTTGGAGTAGAGAGGCCAGCTGCAGCTAGCTTGTTAAAAAGGTGATAGTATGATACAGAATTGAATGCCTTTGTGAGATCTATAATAATAGATGCTGAGATGAGACCCTGGTCCATCCCAGTAACGACTGAGTCAGTGATGCAGGGAAGGAAGGTGATAGTGGAGTGATTTTTCCTGAAACCAAACTGGAAAGGGGATAGGAAAGAGGAGGAGTCAAGGAAATTAACTAATCTAGAGTTGACTAGTGATTCCTATAGTTTGGCAAGGGAAGGAAGGAGGGAGATGGGTCCGTAATTTCCAGGAGATGAAGGATCACCCCCTTTGTGGACGGGGAGTACCATGGTGGTTTTCCCTGCAAGGGGGACAGCACAGAAAGAAGGGGAGAGGTTCAATAGGTGGGTGAGTGGGAGGAGAATAGCAGGGGCTGATATGTGAAGAAGTTTGGGGTCTAAGCCATCTAGGCTATATTTAGAGGTGCTGAGAGATTTGAGGGTGTGTAAAACCTCTTGATTGGTGATGGGAGTGAAATGATACCCAGCAGAGGAGTTGGGTTGGGGTGAGGGGATTGCTTGAGGAGAGAGACAGAGAGAGAGAGAGAGAAAGAGCAGCACAGATTGTTAAGAATTTGTTGAACAGGGAGGGTACAGCAAGGGGTTCAAAGACCAGTGAGTCATCTATCTGAAGAAAGGGGGGAGGATAGTCCAGGGTGGTGGGTCGAATAGGGAGTGAATTACTTTCCAGAAGCTGGAGGGGGATTTTAAGTTTGACTGCAGGTTTGAGTTGAAATAGTGAGCCTTGGCAACATGGATAGCTTTGGTACAAAGGTTTCTAAGGGATTTGTAATGCAGGTGGTCAGAGTGAGAGTGGGAGGCATTGAACCAGGCCCAAGCAAGGTCCCTTGATTTGCATAAATTTCTGATGTAATCCAAGGGTGGTGGGAGCACTTTACTCTGGACTTTTTGAGGTGGGCATGGGAGTTCAAGCAGTGAGTGAGGATGTTGGTGATGTGAGATAGGCCAGTGTCTATATCTTGGGCAGAGTACAACTGGGACTAGTCAGCATAGGTCAGGTCGCTCAAGAGAGTGTTAGTGTTGAGTGGACTAAGTGATCTGTTCCAGATGAATTTAGAGGTGGATTTCAGGGAGCACGTTTTCTTAATGCAGCAGGTAAGGCAGTGATCACTGAAAACATTCAGAACCACTCCAGCAGAAGAGAGTCGATGGGGGTGAGAGCATAGTACCCAGTCCATTAAGAGTAGTTTGAGGAGTGGGGGTTTAACCTGGTGGGTTCAGAGATTAATTGGAAGAGGTTCAATGATTCAGTGGAGGGCTGGATGGGTTTGGAGTCTGCGGAGAGCCAATTTAGTTTAAAATCACTGAGTAGGATACATTCTCCAGAGACAGAGAGAGAGAGAGAGAGAGAGAAAGAGAGAAAAAGAGAGACAAGTGAGGTGAGGAAGTTAAGGAGAGAGGAGAGAGGGATGTTGGGGAGGCATACAGGACACCAAGAAAAATGGCGAGTGTGGAAGGGAGAGAAAGTTTAAGCAGCAAGTGCTCATGGGAGGAAAGGGAACGTCTCTGAGGGTGATAAAGCAGGAAAGGTTATAATGGGTGTATACAGTGACAACGCTACCACGTTCACCTCTGTCCTGGTGGAAAAAGGGGTATTCAGTGAGGACGAGATGTAAATCCAGGATTCTAGAGGAGAGTCAGGTTTCAGATATACAAACAATGTTTGGTGTGTGTTGTGAGGCCCATACCTTGAGGGAGTCTAACTTTGGGAGGAAGTTACATGTGTTGAAATAGAAAAAAACTAAGATCTTTGGGCGTGGAGAAGGGTGGAGGGTTGGGGGGGCAGAAGTGGCTTCCACGTCATCAAGAAAAGTCAAACTGGAACAAAAGGCCCAGTCACCCAAGTATCATAAAAATATATTTTTACTTTATTGTAGATAGTTCTAACACAGTGTATAAAGTCAGATACATACAGTATTCTGACAAATATCTCCTATGTTTCAGAATTAACTCCTTCATCAGGGATACACTGAGAATAACTCTAAAAATAAAGACATACTTTATATTTCACTTCACTCCTTTTTGTTTGTCAATATTCAAGAAACACATAATTATCTGAATGTATTTATACTCACACTACTCAGTCAATATTCATTTCTTTCCCCTTCTGTCTGGAGGGAAATATTTTTTCTTTTGTTTATATCTGGTTTAAATCTATATAAAATCGATTCTGAGTTTAATATGTATGTCATAGAAATATATTCAGTATATATTTCATTAAATTCATGCTGCATCATTGTTTATCATGCCTTGCTATGTCATTTTACTTGTTAAGTCTCTTTATACATGTATAAAACCTTGTTCTAAATTCTTTGTTCTGTTTCTTTCTACAATCATTATATTTGCATTTTCTTAGTCATTGTGTAATATATGACTAGATACAACAGCCACCATTCAGGTGAAACAAACATATCTACCTGTGTTAATGGTCCACCTACATAGAAACATAGAAACATAGAAGTTGACGGCAGATAAGGACCGCAAGGCCCATCCAGTCTGCCCATTTCTTTTTGTACCTTATAAATGTGGCATCGGCCTTTGCTCTGTCAGTGGCCTATCTATTCATAGTCATTTGTATTGCTCCCTTATGCCTATCCCATGCCTGTTTGAAGCCCTGCACTGTATTCATAGCCACCACTTCTTGTGGTAAGCCATTCCATGCATCCACCACCCTTTCTGTGAAAAAGAATTTCCTCACATTCCCCCTTAATCGGCCCCCCTCTAATCTCATGCTGTGTCCTCTTGTCCTGCTATTTTTCTTATATTTAAACATGTTAGACTCTTTCACCTTGTTAATGCCCTTAAGGTGTTTGAATGCCTCAATCATATCACCTCTCTCCCTCCTTTGCTCAAGGGTATACATATTGAGCTCTGTTAATCTGTCCTCATATGTCTTCTGATGCAGTCCCTGCACCATTTTGGTTGCCCTTCTCTGGACTGCCTCAATTTGGTTAATGTCCTTGTGAAGGTGTGGTCTCCAACACTGCATGCAGTACTCCAGATGGGGCCTAACCAGTGTCTTGTAAAGAGGGATTATTACCTCCCTCTTATGACTTGTGATACCCCTACTAATACACCCTAACACTCCCCTAGCCTTACCTACTGCTTTAGAGGTCTGCTTGGATGATTTCAGGTCATCAGTGATGATGATACCCAAGTCTCTTTCTTGCTTTGTGACTGCTAGCAACTCCCCTCCCAGCCTATAGGTGGCTTCAGGGTTTCTCTTCCCTATGTGCATAATTTTGCACTTCTTTGCATTAAATCCCAGTTGCCACTCTTCTGACCATTTTGCTAGTTTATCCAGATCTCTTCTCATTCTGCCCACCCCATCTGGATCATCTACTCTGTTGCAGATCTTGGTGTCATCTGCAAACAGACAAGCCTTACCATCTAGTCCATCTGCAAGGTCACTAATGAAGATGTTGAAGAGGACTGGCCCCAGGACTGATCCCTGAGGTACCCCACTTGTGACTTGCATCTCTTCTGACAGTATACCATTTACCACCACTCTCTGTTTTCTGCCCATCAACCAGTTTGCCACCCAGTTGACCAACTTCTGACCCACCCTAGCCTACCCATCTTATTTATCAATCTTCTATGTGGAACAGTGTCAAAAGCTTTGCTGAAGTCAAGGTAGGCGACATCAACTGCTCCCCCTTGGTCCACCACTCTGGTTACCCAGTCAAAGAAATCTATGAGATTAGTTTGACAGGGACCTTCCTTTGTAAACCCATGCTGTCTTGGATCCTGTGCCCTATGGATTCCAGGTGTTGCACTATCCTTTCCTTAAGAGTGCCTCCATAATCTTGCCCACTACTGAGGTAAGACTGACTGGTCTGTAGTTCCCGCCTCCTCCCTGCTACCACTCTTGTGGAGGCGGGATCACATGAGCCCTTCTCCAGTCTTCTGGGACTTCTTCTGTGCTCAGAGACTCACTAAACAGTTCTGCTAATGTCTCTGCTAGTTCCACCTTTAGCTCCTTAAGTACCCTGGGATGTATGCCATCAGGTCCCATTGCCTTATCCACCCTGAGCTTAGCAAGCTCTTGTAGGACCCTTTCTTTTGTGAAGGGAGTAGTGCTCACCTCCCTCCCCCCTGTGTCCATGATGCTGAACTGTGGGCCCTGCCCTACCTTCTCTTCGGTAAATACTGAGCAAAAGTATCTGTTTAGGATAGATGCCTTTACAGGGTCCTCCTCCTCACATGCATAAGCCTGAGTTTGTTCTCTTTCTGAAATGTAATATAAGTTTTATAACTATTTGTTGTAAACATTGCCCACAAAATATAATTGCCAGCATGGTGCACACATTTGCAGTTCATAAATAAACTTACTTATAGTAGTTGTGGAGTTTAGCATGCTCCCCCCCCCACACACTTTCTCTATAGTTGGAGGCAGCATGCTGGCACTTGGGAGCTCCTTTTATACTGTGGAGCTAAGAGGAATTGAGAGCACACTGATGAGTCACAATCACATGGCACAAGGAAAAGTCATGTGATGGACACTGTCATGCTGTGCACCTGACCTGGTTTTGCAGTGCATAACAACCAACAACTGGACTTGCTAGGCGTCCCCACATATTTTCTGCATGTTCCATCACTGTTTATACTCTTCTGCTGTTAGAAATATATTGTTAAAGGAATAATGCCTGACAGGGTGAGTGTTATGCTGGAATAACATCCCATCACGGGTAGTTGGGCCCGAGGCCACTGGCCGAGGGCTTACAACACCTGAGAAGGGATGTTATCCCAGCATAACACCCACTCTGGAGGTCATTATTCCTATTATACAATGGCTTGTTGTTTTATAATAAAAAAATAATTTTAAAGAATGTTTTTGTTAGTGTGGAAAAATATTTCTGTTTCTTAAGAGGAAATGCAAAAAAAGAGATCTGCCATAAAATCATCTGCTATAATGATAACAATAGACCTGTGAACAGCAGGGATGTTATGCCAGGATAACATCCCTGCTGTGATGGCCAACTGACCAATCAGAAGTCAGGATTATTTCTTGCTATTGTATAATTTATTTTAATCTGGTTCCTGTTGTGAGCTTTATTAAATAGCCAGCATAATCTTTTGCATCCCGAACCATCTTTACTGTGGTTATAATACGTTGGCGGTCAGGGAGGTCATATGCATATCTTGGGAATGTGAATAAAGAACAGAGTAAAAATTGTTTTGTCACTAATGTAAAAACTAGCGGGTCACATGGGCTAGGTGAATTTCTGGGACATTCTATCCAATTGTCACAAGGTACTGGGGATCAGGGAGGTCATGAGCAATTTTGAGGGGTGGGGATCAAACACATGAAAAATGTTATTTTATAATATTAGTACTAGCGGAATTTAGTGGGCTAGATGGAAGTGGACATGACACAACAAATATGTTCACACCATTAGAGGAGAATCAATATGCTGTAGGAGGGAAAATTGTAATGAGACATGTAATATGTTGTTGAGGGGGAAATGGGGCATGCAATCAATTTTTATAATATCAACACATCTTATAATATCTCTTTTTAAAAAGGTGCACCTCATTCTCATTACTAGCCCAGTGGTATTCGATAAATGGACTCAATCCTTTAGATAATAGGTTGCCAAGCTATACTATGAGTCCAAATATGTGGTTTATTGCTTGAAATCTGTCAATATAATATGCCTCATGTAGTAACAATTTTGTTCAATAGTCACTTCCTGTAGGGTTTGGCTCTACATTTTCTAGTCCAAAGAATCTTAACTATGGCAGTTGGTGTCTATATTCATTGACATGTCTGGCTACAGGGGATGTCATGTCTTCCCTATGTATATCACTTTTGTGTTCCCCAATCCGAGTTTTAAGTATTCTTTCTGTCATCCCTACTCTCTCTCTCTCTCTCTCTATATATATATATATATATATATATATATATATCTTGTCACATGGACATTTAGAAGTTACTCCACTCCCATAGTTTGGCAGTTGATAAACTGACCTATCTCCACCTCTTCATCCCTCACTGTGTTATTCATTTTCTTAATTCTGTATGTAAGTATTATTACAGTGTACACAGTGGCCACACTGATAGTTTCCCCTTAAATCCAGTGATGATAAAAAATGCACTCAATGAAAAGCACTCAATGATAAGTTTAAATGCTACATTGACAAACATTTAAACTAGCAAAGGGGGGTGGCAGGCCATCAAGGAGGGTACCTACTTGCTCACCCCCACAGCTAGCAGTGGAACCAGTGAACCAGGGGAGTAGCTATCTCTACAAAGCAGTGTGCAAAAGGTGGAGATTAGCGCCCAAGAGGTGGATAGGCAGAAAAGGGGCAAAATTCAGCAGAAGGGCAGACAGCAAGGAGAACCAGGGATAAAGGACAACCAAGGAAGGGGCTGGAGTAGAATAGTGAAACAGTCTAGGGAGGTCAAATCATGGAAAGTCATGTGTGCAAATGCCAGGAGCCTTAGCAACAAGATGGAAGATCTGGAGGCTGTCATGGTGCAATCAGACCTGGACATTGTGGCCATCACTGAAACCTGGTGTAATGATAACCACGACTGGGAGATGGCCATACCTTTCTATAACATATTCAGAAGAGATAGTGCAGGCAGGAAGGGAGGAGGAGTGGCACTGTACGTGAAAAATGACGTAAGGGCCACAGAGATCCAGGAGGAACAAAATGGGGGAGAGATACAGTGAGTTAAGCTGGAAAGGAAAATGGGGCCATCCATCTGCACAGGTGTGGTCTGTAGACCACCAGCCCAGGAGGAAGAAACAGATAGGGAACTGATGCGAGCCATCCAAAGGATGGCAGACAAGGGTGAGGTAGTACTGGTTGGAGACTTCAATATTCCAGACGTGGACTGGAGCATCCCAGCGGCAGCATCAACTAGGAGCAGATTTATCCTGGACTCCCTTCAGGGTGCCTTCCTCAAGCAACTGGTCATGGAACCAACTCGGCAGAAGGCAATACTGGACCTTGTGCTCACAAACAGGGACAGTGTGATGGGGGTAACAGTGGGGGAGCACCTGGGGAACAGTGACCACCAGTCATTGTGGTTTGAAATCACAGAAAGAGCAGAACCAAACCACACAAAAACACGTATCCTGGATTTTAGGGGGGCAGACTTTGGGAAAATGGGGAGATACTTGAAAGAGGCATTAAGGGGAATGGGGCAGGAATCAGGGGTTGAGGAACAGTGGGCAGTATTTAAAATGGAGATTACAAGAGCAACAGAATTATGCATTAAGCAGGTTAGCAAGAGGAAAAGGAAGAGGAGACCATTATGGTTTTCCAAAGAGGTAGCAAAGAAAGTGAAAGCCAAAAAGATTGCATTCAGGCAATACAAAAAGACACAGGCAGAAGGGGATTGGGAGAAGTACCAGGAAAAGCAAAGGGAGACAGGGAGGTCAGTATAGGGAAGAAAAAGCTCAGACAGAAGAACACATTGCAAAATCAGTGGGTAGAGGGGAAAAACCTTGTACAGGTACATTAGTGAAAAAAGAAAGGCAAAGGGAGGGATAGTGAGACTCAAGGGGGAGGATGGGGGCCGTGTGGAGGATGACAACAGTAAAGCTGACATATTGAACAGGTATTTCTGCTCAGTCTTTACTGAGGAAGGAGAGGTAATGGGTCTGAAAGGAGTACAAGGGGTGAGAATGGTGCAAAAATGGACACAAGTCCCTTTACACGAGAAAGGGTCCTGAAGGAACTGGAAGTAATAAGAGTTGATAAAGCAATGGGGCCAGATGGGGTACACCTCAGGGTCCTTAAAGAACTAAGAGAGGTGGTGGCTGAACCTCTGGCTATCCTGTTTAGCCGATCACTGGAAACAGAGGAGGTACCCAAAGACTAGAGAATAGCAGATGTAGTCCCCTTATACAAAAGTGGGAACAAAGAGGAAGCGGGGAACTACAGACCAGTCAGTCTCACCTCGGTAGTGGGGAAGATCATGGAAGCACTACTGAAGGAGAGATTGGTGAAACATCTGGTTGTCAATGGACTACAGGACCCATGGCAGCATGGTTTCACCAGGGGGAGGTCATGTCAGACCAACCTCATTGAAGTTTTTGACTGGGTGACTAGGGAGGTGGATCAGAGGAGAGCAGTGGTCATGGCCTATCTGGACTTCAGCAAGGCCTTTGACACTGTGCCACATAGAAGACTATTACACAAACTGGGGAATATGGGTGTGGGCAGGACAGTAGTGTGGTGGGTAGGTAACTGGCTGGGCGGCAGGACACAGAAGGTGGTGGTAAATGGCTGTCACTCCACAGAGGGAAGAGTGACCAGTGGGGTACCACAGGGATCAGTGCTGGGACCGGTCCTATTCAACATCTTCATCAGTGACATTGCGCATGACCTAGAAGGCAGAATTTCACTGTTCGCTGATGACACAAAGCTCTGTAACAGAGTAGACACACCAGAGGGTGTAGACAGAATGAGAAGTGACCTGCAGAAACTTGAAGAATGGTCAGGGGTTTGGCAGTTGAAATTCAATGCAAAGAAGTGCAAGATAATGCTTATGGGGCACAAAAACCCTGGCACAATATATCAGTTGGGGGGTGAAGATATAGCCTGCACCAAGCAGGAAAGGAATCTTGGGGTTATCATCTCTGATGACCTCAAGGTAAGGAAACAGTGTGACAAGGCAGCAGGTAAAGCAAATAGGATGCTGGGATGCATAGGCAGGAGCATCACCAGCAGGAAAAGGGAGGTAATAATTCCACTATACAAGACACTAGTGAGGCCCCACCTGGAGTACACTGTACAGTTCTGGAGACCTTACCTACGTAAGGACATAGATAGGGTAGAGAAGGTTCAGAGGAGGGCAACAAAGATGGTGCATGGATGCATCACAAGTCCTATGAGGATAGGTTGAAGGAACTGAACATGTACTCCCTGGAGGAGAGGAGGGAGAGAGGTGATATGACAGAGACATACAAATATCTTACAGGGAGGAACAAGGTGCAGGAATACACTATTTTTAAGTGAAGAAGATGTTCCAGGACTAGAGGGTATGGGATGAAGTTGGCGGGAAGATGATTCAGAGGAAACGTAAGGAAGAATTTCTTCACAGAACGGATGGTGGACAAGTGGAACACCCTGCCAGAGGAAGTGGTGGGGGCTGAAACAATCATGGGATTGAAGAATGCATGGGATAGACATAAAGGAATTCTGGAGGTCAATGGTAAGGGGCAACAGACTTCTAGAAAAACATAAACTGAACTTACAAGCTCAAATGGGTAGACGGGTGGGCCATAGGCCCTTATCTGCCGACACTGTCTATGTATCTATGTATCTATGTTGCAGTTTTTTTTCATGTATTTTATGTTGAGTATGCACTAATCTGTTATCAATGGATTTATTCTTTTTTGCTACTACCATTGGTTTCTCTTTGAAAATCTGAGCTGCCATGTATGTTGCTTTTAAAATATCCCAGTGTTTATGGACTGTATTCTTAATAGAGTAGAATGTGTCATTGTGCTGTGTGGCTAGTAATATCTTCTCTCCTTTCTTATCTGTATTGTTCCCGTATTACCCTACAGTAATGGGTTTCTATCCTTATTATTTATTTTGACTGTTTCTGCTTCCAATATTCTCTGGCTATAACCTCTTGTCTCAAACCTTTCTTTCATGTTGTTAGCAGTGTGTTGAAATTCTGTGTCATCTGTGCAGTTTTGTCTGGCTCTTACTAGCTGTCCATATGGAATTTACTTGCTTGGATCCCTATGACACCTCTGCCAGGTGTATCCTCCACTCCCTATACCTGCCACCATTCTCCCCCTAGTGCCCTATGGCACCCCCAGTGCCACTGCAGCCCCTGTTCTGAGTTACAACAAGGTTAGTACAAGTTGACTTGTTCCAGTTTAAAACACCATTCAAATGATTGACAAAGAGGAACTTTTGACATTATTATTCATGGTGGAGGACAATTTTATTGTCTCCAGTGTTGATATTTACCTGCATAAAAAATCAACAAAGTTCATACCAAAACAGATTACTAGTGCCTTGCTGTACTATTTTGTCTTCATGCTGCTTTTTATGAAGAATTTTGTAGTGTATTGCTGCATTATTACATACTGGGAAGACTCCTACAGCGACCCATTCGATACATGAATTTGTGCTGTGCAGGAACTTTTGCTTGTGCAGTAGAGATGTTGGGAGAAAAAACATTGTAGGCCTGGTTTTCAGCCCATTATTGTTGCTGCTGCAAGGGTTAGAGTAGCCTGTTTGGCCTGAGGGAGCACTGTAGTGTAATCGCACTTAGGATACGAAAATTTGCTTCAGACTATATTGGGCAGCTCACCCTGAAGGTTCCCCACCGTGTGATTTGCACCTCATGCTCTGTGGAGTGACTTAGTCCCCAGGGTCTCAGGAGGTACACTCCACCAGCTGCAGCTAGTGCAGAACGCAGCTGCCAGGTTGCTGACGGGCCTTTCGAGGTTCTGGCATGTAACTGGAGCTGTGTGAACTGCAATGACTGCCGGTCAGGTGGAGGGTTATCTTCAAGGTGTGTTTACTTACCTTTAAGGCCCTACATGGACTAGGCCCTGGCTATCTATCGGGCCTCCTAACACCCACTGCCCCAGTCCACTCCCTCCGTTCCTTCTCTAGGGGCCTCCTGGTGATTCCCAGGACAAGGCTTAAAACGGCCGGTGACATGGCCTTTAGCATCACCAGCCCCATCCTGTGGAATTCGCTTCCTCCAGCCATCAGGGAGGCTCCTTCAGTTGAAGTGTTTGAGAGCCACCTTAAGACCCATCTCTTTTCATTGGCTTTCCTGGACATAGATATTTAAATATGATATAGAGATTGCTGAATTGAACTAATTACTGATCTTGTAGCTGTTTTAGTGTTTTATTATGTTTTTATTTGTATTTCTGTATGTCTAAGTCCCTTATTTAATTTTATGTAAGGTACCCAGAGCCTCCGGGAATGGGCACCAAAGAAATAAACTTTGCCTTGCCTTGCTTAATCACTTTTATACAAATAAATCAGTTTTCTTCTTGTTTTAATCTGCAGTGGACAATAAACTTTACTTATGGCATTGTGTCATTATACTAAACAAGTGTGCCCCCACAACTGCTGTCAGCCCTCACTGCTAAATATAGCCTATAATCCCCCCAGAAGATATCTTCTATGAACCCAGATAACAAGTTTAATTTTCTGTGACTGTGTTTCTGGCTGCAAGCACCCCCCCCCCCGCCACTAAGTAACATCTGGCATACCCTAGACAGTGTGGGGGGGGGGAGCTTACAATATGGGAGCTCATCCAGGATTTTAATGATCATTTTTTGGGAGTGTAAGAACTGTTCCTGGACTGTTATCCTGGGTACAGCAGTGCAGGAGATTTTTCTGCTTTTGGGTGCCATTTTAGCCTGTGAGATTTTGTGCCTTCAATGCAGTGCCATTTTTTTGCCAGTGTGGACTAGTTAGCATACATTTAATGTATGCAGAACTTTGGGGATAGTATGCCATTGGCTGGAGGTGGCAGGGCTGGGGCCAGAGATCATGGAGTGAGAAGTGGAGCACCGTTTTGTGGAGAGACACAATGGACTGTGCCACAAGTGCTAACAGCTTGAGGAGAAATCTGCTGGCTAAAGACTCTCTATATTTTGAATAGTAAACAGAACAAAGAACTAGGACTGTAGATAAGGATGGCAGAGGCATCTGGTGATGGGAACAAGATGGTCCCAATTCCCGCTTCACTCCTGTCCAGGTTATGGGCGGTGGCACAACAAGGTAACACCCAAGAGAAATGTGTAGTCTGCCACAGAACTGGAGGCCATGTAAAAGTGCTATCAGTCTATCTAAATTGTACCAGATGTGAAATGCCTCCTTCAGCCCAGAGTGCATCTCCCTACCAATCTGCCTGGAGTTGGATCACCACTTCAACCATGGTGAGCACAGACACTTTAAGCCTCAAAAATTGGGAAGAGGTGGAAACTGCAACTAGTGACGTAGTTTCTGGAGAGAAGGGTACTAGCCATCTGGCAAGCCTTTCTACCCCACTGGTGCCTGACCCTCCCTGGGCAGAGGGAGAGGCTGTGGGGTGGCATGGAAGCCTATGCTTAGAGAGCCCCCTGCCTATGGCATATCCCCGTGGTGGAAGATGCTAAGAAGACCATCCAAGTATCTCCCCCTGTTACTGCAGGTGCTGCAGGAGCTGAAAAACCTGATGTAGAGGTGGAAGAGGTTACCTTCAAGGGAGACTCGAGCACAGTAGAAGACACAGAGGGAAAGGGTGTGGTATCCCATGCTCTGGGTGTCCATGTTAAGTCTTTTATCTTTGATGATACTCTTTGGGAATAGGACATTCCAAGGCCTTATTGCTTCCCTAAGATTACTTTTCCTGGATTCTATCCTCCGGCTCTGGCAGGTTTGCTAGAAATGGAGGAAGGACATGGACACCCTCCACCAGTCTGACCTCCACTACTCCCAATACACCTCAAGGAGTTGGCTACTAAAGGGTACTGACCCGAAGACCAGTGTGAGAAACATACAGTACCGGAGTGGTCTCAGGCCAAGTGTTGGTTGAGAAAAAGAATCAAAAAGAAGTCCCCAGGAGAGAACTATCCATACCTGTGTGAGAGTATATGGGACATCATTGAGGAAAGGAGGAAAAACTGGGTCTTTCAAGGAGCCCTGGACAAGGTCAAGCAGAGAAGCAGAGGAAGTGTCCTGGATCTGGAAGGCCGTGAGCAGGAAGCCATCAGGAAGGTCAAACAGATAGGTACCTCAATGGTGTGGACTGGTGTGTCATAGTTTAAAACTTTTGCAATGGTCAAGGATAGAGAGGGACAGAGGGACAAATACTACATCATCTGTGAAGATGCTTTTGGACGAAAGGTTACCAAGCCTGATCCAAAGTTGTACCATGCCTCAGAACGCCAGAAATAGAGCTGTTTCCTGCCCTAACAGACTGCTAAAAGATTGTCTTGTGAAAGAGCTGTGTCTGGACTGGTCCTCCCATCAATGTAGGCTTTGGCAACAGGTAAACTGGAAGGACTGAACAAATATGGACCCCAATGCTGGATGCTGGGTGGGACCAACCCTTTTTATTATTTGTTATTTAAAATGTTTACAAGTTTTAAGGGATTGACTGCCCAGTTAAAATGTGTGTGCTTTATTGAAAAAAAAAGTTCTGGTTAGTAACATTTAGCAGGAGGAGGCTGGACTGGAATATGCCCCTCTAGGACTAATAGTTTGACTTAGTATGATGTGGGTAAACATGTACGGCTAGTGTGAGTGGGTGTGAGTGTAGTGTGTGTGTGTGTGTGTGTGTGTGTGTGGTGTGCAAGCTAAAGGTTAGAGTGGTTATCTGACATTAGAAGTGTTGAAAAGTTCAAGTGTCTTATACATTTAAAGTTGCAGTGCTTGCTGTTCGTGTTTGAAGGGCTGTGTTTGCTTATCTGTCTAATTAAATCTTGTACCTATGCAATATTTATTTATTTAAAAGTTGGAAACCGGGAAAGGCACACTGAGCTGACACTCATTTCTGGGTGCGACCCAGGGCAGGGGTAGGGGTGCAGTACATACATAAAATATGCACACATCAAAACATTATATGAGATATGAGGACCACATAAAGATAAGAAATTATTACATCTTTTACAAAACTATATCCTAACAGTGTACTTAACAGTGGACAATATCACTAATAACAGTGCATGAACAAGCAAAATAAGGCTGGGAGCTTAGGTACAGGATAGACATGCACAAGTAATGTGCAGCTAGGATAGGTACAGGATAGACAAGCACAAGTAATGTGCAGCTAGGATAGGTACAGGATAGACATGCACAAGTAATGTGCTGCTAGGATAGGTACAGGATAGACAAGCACAAGTAATGTGCAGATAGGATAGGTACAGGATAGACATGCACAAGTAATGTGCTGCTAGGATAGGTACAGGATAGACATGCACAAGTAATGTGCAGATAGGATAGGTACAGGATAGACAAGCACAAATAATGTGCAGCTAGGATAGGTACAGGATAGACATGCACAAGTAATGTGCAGATAGGATAGGTATGGGATAGACAAGCACAAGTAATGTGCTGCTAGGATAGGTACAGGATAGACATGCACAAGTAATATGCTGCTAGGATAGGTACGGGATAGACAAGCACAAGTAATGTGCTGCTAGGACAGGTACGGGATAGACATGCACAAGTAATATGCTGCTAGGACAGGCACGGGATAGACAAGCACAAGTAATGTGCAGCAAGGATAGGTACAGGATAGACAAGCACAAGTAATGTGCAGATAGGATAGGTACAGGATAGACATGCACAAGTAATGTGCAGCTAGGATAGGTACAGGATAGACATGCACAAGTAATGTGCTGCTAGGATAGGTACAGGATAGACAAGCACAAGTATTGTGCAGCTAGGATAGGTACAGGATAGACATGCACAAGTAATGTGAAGCAAGGATAGGTACAGGATAGACAAGCACAAGTAATGTGCAGCTAGGATAGGTACAGGATAGACATGCACAAGTAATGTGCTGCTAGGATAGGTACAGGATAGACAAGCACAAGTAATGTGCTGCTAGGATAGGAACAGGATAGACAAGCACAAGTAATGTGCAGATAGGATAGGTACAGGATAGACATGCACAAGTAATGTACTGCTAGGGTAGGTACAGGATAGACAAGCACAAATAATGTGCAGCTAGGATAGGTACAGGATAGACATGCACAAGTAATGTGCAACTAGGATAGGTACAGGATAGACATGCAAAAGTAATGTGCAGCTAGGATAGGTACAGGATAGACATGCACAAGTAATGTGCAGCTAGGATAGGTACAGGATAGACAAGCACAAGTAATGTGCAGCTAGGATAGGTACAGGATAGACAAGCACACATAATGTGCAGCTAGGATAGGTACAGGATAGACATGCACAAGTAATGTGCTGCTAGGATAGGTACAGGATAGACATGCACAAGTAATGTGCAGCTAGGATAGGTACAGGATAGACAAGCACAAGTAATGTGCAGCTAGGATAGGTACAGGATAGACATGCACAAGTAATGTGCAGATAGGATAGGTACAGGATAGACATGCACAAGTAATGTGCAGATAGGATAGGTACAGGATAGACATGCACAAGTAATGTGCTGCTAGGATAGGTACAGGATAGACATGCACAAGTAATGTGCAGCTAGGATAGGTACAGGATAGACAAGCACAAGTAATGTGCAGCTAGGATAGGTACAGGATAGACATGCACAAGTAATGTGCAGCTAGGATAGGTACAGGATACACATGCACAAGTAATGTGCAGATAGGATAGGTACAGGATAGACATGCACAAGTAATGTGCAGCTAGGATAGGTACAGGATAGACAAGCACAAGTAATGTGCAGATAGGATAGGTACAGGATAGACATGCACAAGTAATGTGCTGCTAGGATAGGTACAGGATAGACATGCATAAGTAATGTGCTGCTAGGATAGGTACAGGATAGACAAGCACAAGTAATGTGCAGCTAGGATAGGTACAGGATAGACATGCACAAGTAATGTGCAGCTAGGATAGGTACAGGATACACATGCACAAATAAGGTAGGTGTTCACCAGGAAGTGAATGTTTTGTTTTGGGGAAAGTGTAAGTCCCTTTTAGGAGCTTACTACTCAATTTACTGTAGCTGCACTGTCCAGCCCAGGGGTTAAAAGGGAGGTTTGGACATGAATAAGGGATTTCCAAGAGTTCTGGTGAGAGAAAAGAGGAGGAGGTGGCCCATGGAGTGTTCGGCAATGAAGACGCGGTTTGAGGTGGGAGTGGGCTGTTTTCCACCCTAGCCCTCTGCCCCCGAAGACCAGCAGAGAAGTATAGTGGTCATGTGTTCCATGTGAGGTCCAGTGCTTGTATTGGTGCAACCTGTGCCTTTGGAGAAGGCAGAGCCCAGGACGAAAGTAAGTGGCCCACCTTGTGATCTCTGGCACCTTGTTGGGGTAGCACAGGTGGATCTCCTGTACCCTCTTCCATGGGCAAGGGCAAGGGCAATTAAGACCCTGTGGCAGGTCATCGGGGCAGTTCAGTGGTGGCAGTCTGTACTGCAGGAAGCACAGTGGTGGCAGCCTGTCTCCTTTTTCTGGTGGCACTTTGGGCTGTCCAGGAGGCATCTGGAAGCCTATGCAGCCTAAGAACGGAAAATTCACAGGTGTCCAGGATCGCTAGGGCCCTTCAGATGGTGGCGAGAGACACTTTTCTTAAATGAATATTGCCTCTGAGGCAGATGACTTAATCCCACCCTCCGCTGTGTTAATACCTTCTGAAGGCAGTAACTGAGGTTGCTGTCTGTTGCTGCTGATTGGTTATTCAGAAGGTCTATAAATGGTCCTCCCACATGTTTTTTCTTGCTCTGTTTGGGTGGTTCTAGCCTGCCCCTGATTGGTTGACCTTGTTTGCTGTTTCAGAGACCATCCAAGTGGCATGGGTGAGACTAGGGTACTCAGCACCATGGGATTCAATGAATGGTTGAAAAACTGGTGTGGAGCACAGGGTTTTGGCTTGATTGGGGACTGGGGGTCCACCTGTAGGGATATAGGTCTATACTGGCATGATGATCTGCATCTGTCCGGTAAGGAACCAGGATCCAAGGTGATAGGTTTAAATGCTTCATTGGCAAGCTTTTAAGCTAGCCATGGAGGAAGGAACAGAAAAGGAGCAGGGAATTCCCAGCTTCCCCGCACAAAGCAGGGTAGTTAGTGAGGTAACCATCAAGGTAGAGAGGTTGATAGGGAGAAGGACAGGGGTAACTGGAGAAAGGCAGTGGCAGTAAGGACAGGGCTTGGGCTAAAAGGAGTAAGGCCATCAAAAAATGGAGGGAGATGAGTACCAATGCTTGTAGTCTGGGTAACAAGCTTTCTGAGCTAGTGGCCTTTGATGGAAGAGGGACACCTGGATATTATGGCAGTCACAGAAACATGCTTCACAGAGAAACATGACTGGGATACCAACATACCAGAGTACACAATCTATAGGAGGAAGAGGGAGGGTAAAAGAGGGGGTGGAATAGCTCTCTACATAAGGGAAGGGATCACAGCAATGGAAATAAATGGATAAACAGGGAGGAGATGAGGCACTCTGGGCCACCTTGGAGACAGGAAATGGCACCACAATCCGCACGGGGGTTGTATACAAACCCCCTTCTCAGGGGGAGGAAATGGACAAGGAACTTTATTTATTTATTTCAAGATTTGGTCATTACCTTTGAGTAAAAGCTCTTTTACAAAGGTTCCACTTCAGGTACAACAAAGTGTAAACAATCGAGGACAAGAAAACAAAGGAGTGTGGAGCCCCAGTGTAAGCAAATTACATGGGTGAAACATTACTAACAGAGACATAAGCTATCTAGTGATTGCAAAGAAATATGACAAGGCCAAACATTGCCAGGTACACAGATATAATTTACAACAGCAGAAATATAGGCACAAAGGTATAATCTTTAGTAGCCAGGGAGCTAGATCTATCTATGTAGTGGAATTCATCTAGAGAGCTGTGGGTGGGGGATCTGGGATGTGGGCAGCGGCCCTGTTTGGGCTTTGTTAAAAAGGGTGTGAGAGTTGACTTGATCCATGTTGGTTAGCCAGGCAATTGTATCTTAAGATCTGCAGAGCTGGGAATGCAATTACTGCCTACAGCAACAGGCCATGCTTCCAGGGAGGTACTGTTTAAGCTCTGCCTTAAAGGCAGGTAGGCTCAAGTTGGTCAGTAAGTGAGCCGGGAACTCATTAGGCCACAGGGGAGCATGGTATGCAAATGACTGCTGTCCCAGTGTTGTTTTTCTGAAGGGGACTGCTAGGTATCCCCGGGTGTGGCTTCTGGTCTGGGACCCAGATCTATCGGCAGACAGCATGCCGCTGAAGAATGGAGCCACTTTGCCTAGTAGTGATTTCTTGCCCAACAGGCAGGTTTGGTATTTTATTCAGTTGGGTAGGTTAAGCCAATTGGCCTGCTCAAAGAGGGAGCATGTGTGCATAAGGTTGTTTACCCCAAGTGTTAGCATACATGCCTTGTTAAGGGCTGTTGCAATGCGTGCAAGTGCAGTATCGGAGGTGGCCCCATACACCACAAGTCCGTAGTCGATGACTGACAGAACTGAGGAGGAGACCATGAGATGGAGGGTTAATCATGTGAGGTACTGCCTATGCCTATAGAGTACACTGAGCTTTGCATTTACTGCTTTTACCACATAGTCGATGTACTGTACGAAGGAGAGGGTGTCATCAATAATAACCCCTAGGTACTTGAAACAGTGTTCCTGCTCCAGCGGGGCAGCCTTGCTATTGGTGATAGTAAGGGCAGGGAGGGTTTTCTTGTGCTGGGGACTGGAAACGATCATCATCTTTGTCTTTTTGTGATTGAGGAGCAGCTTTTTTTAAAGACCCAATCCTCCAGCCCATTGAACGAGCTCTGAAGCTCTGCCTGCAGGGCCATATGCTGCTTGCTGCTGCACAGAATGACGACGTCATCTGCATACTGAATAATCTTGCTCTTGCAAGCTTCAGGGAGTCTATTTATAAATAGACTATATAGGAGCAACCAGAATATCTACCCTTGGGGAACCCCTAGTGTTATTTCCCCTTGAGGGAGATATAGCTGTCCAGATTTTGACACTTCGTTTTCTGTGGGGTAAGTAGTCTTGGAACCAGTGGTCCACTTCAGGTGAGAGCCCCAGGTTTAGTAGGTCAGTAAGTAGGATGCAGTGATTGACAATGTCAAATGCTTTAGTGAGATCTATGAATATAGATCCTACCAAATGGCTTCTGCGCATGGCCCTGTGCATGTAGTCGGAGAACTCCATCAGGCAGTAGCCATGCTGTGGTTCCTGTGGGCATCAGAGTCCATACTTATGGAGGTACTCAGTAACCTGGTCTGCCAGAATCCTTTCTAGGGCTTTAGAGAGAAGAGAGAGTATGGAGATTGGCCTATACTTGGCAGTGTTGGACCGATCCCCGCTTTTTAAAACTGGGTTGACCAGGGCTAACTTCCAGGTCAAATGGAACTTTGCCTGGGCAAGGGATTTATTAAAGAGCCTGGTAATTGGTCTCAGTAGCTCTTCAAGTGCTACCTCCACAAGCTTCATGTCTAAACCATCGCTACCTAGCCTTGTTTTCCTGAGCACCTTACCTACATAGGTTCTGACTTCACTGATTGTGACCTGTTTGAAATAGAAATGATATAGACATTCTTAGAATGTCAGAGAAAGGGAAGATATTGTTAATTGGGGACCTGAATATGCCAGATGTTAACTGGAGTACACATGCTGCAGCCGCATCAAAAAGCAGGGTCATTCTTGATGCCCTACAGAGGCATGCCTCAGACTGTTAGTGTTGGAACCCACTCAGGAGGGAGCAATCTTAGATCTGGTATTCTCAAATGGGGACAGAGAGAGGATCTCTGGTTTAGAAGTGGATAGTCATCTGGGAACAAGCGACCACCGAACAGTGTGATTCACAAATAAACATAGCTGGAGAGTCAAGCCATACAAAAGCGAGGGTACTAGACTTTAGGAGGGCCAATTTAGGCAAAATGGGAGAGTGCTTAAGGAATGAACTAGCAAATGGGAAGGAAGGAGAGGTGGAGGAACAATCGTGAACAATCAGAACTGCCATCACAGAGGCAACAAGCGACACCACTGACTACCCTTTTTAACAAATAATGGGAGGATGGTGCGCTACCTGAGGACTGAAAGAGGGATGGATGTAATTCCCCTTCACAAAAGAGGGAGCAAAGCAGAGGCAGGAAATTACAGACCTGTTAGTTTAACCTCAGTGGTAGGGAAAATGATGGAATCACTTCTGAAAGAAAGAATTGTGGAGTACCAGGAGGCCTGCAGGGCATAGGATCCAAGGCAGCATGTATTCACAGTGGGAAGGTCATGTCAGATGAATCTAATAGATTTCTTTGACTGGGTGGCCAAAGTTGTAGGCCAGAGAGGGGCTGTGGATATGGCCTACCTAGACTTTAGGAATGCATTTGACACAGTCCCACACAAAAGATTCATAAACAAGGTAGCCAGCCTGGGAGTGGGTCCCAGGGTGGTAGCCTGATTAAAGAATTGGCTGGACAACAGGACACAGAGGGTAATAGTAAACAGAGTCCACTCCAAAGAAAGGGGGGTTACTAGTGGGGTACTGCAGGGTTCAATACTGGGACCGGTCCTTTTTAATGCCTTTATAGCTGAAATTGCAGAGGGGCTGGAATGAAAAGTATGCCTCTTTGCAGATGACAGAAAGATCTGCAAGAGGGTTGATACACAAGGGGTGTGTGTGTGTGTGGAAAGGATGAGAAGGGACTTGGCAAGGTTGGAGGAATGGTCAAATGTGTAGCAGCTTAGATTCAATGCAAAGAAGTGCAAAGTAATGCACCTGGGAAACAAATATCCAGGGGAAGAATACCCAGTGCGGGGGGGGGGTACTAAGAACAACAAAAATGGAAAAGGACCTGGTGGCAGTCATATCAGATGCCCTAAAGGTAGGCAAGCAATGTGAGAAGGCAATAAGGAGGGCTGAGGGATACTCGGATGCATAGGGAGAGGCATCACCAGAAGAAAACAGGAAGTTGTTATCCCTCTGAACAGGCAGTTGATGAGACCCCATCTGGAGTACTGCATGCAGTTTTGGATACTCCATCTCTGCAAGGACATAGACAGGATGGAGGCAGTCCAGAGGAGGGTAACCAGAATGGTGCAGGATCTGCACCAAAAGCCATATGAAGAGAGACTAAAGGAGCTTAATATGTATATCCTCAAGGAGAAGGGGAACATGACAGAAACTTTCAAGTACCTCAAGAGAGTAAACAGAGTCCAAGAGGGTGGCATCTTTCAGAAAAAGAGATGTGCAAGAACAAGAGGGCACAATTTGAAGTTAGAGAGGGGACGGCTCAGGGGCAATGGGAGCAAGTATTTTTTCACAGAGAGGGTGGTGGACACATGAAATTGCCTTCCTAAGGAGGTAGTGAGGTCAAAAACAGTGGGGAAATTCAAGAATGCATGGGATAGACATAAGGCAATTCTAGAGGGAGGTAGGAGGAAGTAGGCTGTTGGTTAACTAGGATCTGCAGCTTATCCAGTTGGTAGTGAAATGGACAGACTAGTTGAGCCGAGCAATCCTTATCTGAAGTCAGATTCTGCATTTCTACATTTCTGTCGGAGTTCTGGATTTCAACCACTGGCACTGGTAGGTACCACTCAAAATGTTCACAGCTACTCTACATTCTGTAGCTGCTAGTGTGGTGTGCGTTAGTGTGTGTGTGTGTGTGTGTGTGTGTGTGTGTATACCTGAGAGAAGGAAAGGAGTCAAGCTTGTGCAGGAGAGATGTTGGGAGGGAAAACCTTGTATGCCTGGTTTTCGGCCCATTATTGTTGCTGCTGCCAGTATTGGAGGAGCCTGTTCAGCCTGAGAGAACACTGCAGTGTAATAACTTTTCGGACATGAAAGTTTGCTGTAGACTGTATTGGGCAGCTCGCCCTGAAGGTTACCCACCATGTGATTTGTACCCCACGCTTCATGGAGTGACAATCAAATTTATGCAATTAAATCAGTTTTCTTCTGCTTTTAACCTGGAGTAGACAATGGACTTTATTTATGGCATTGTGTGATTGCACCAAGTTTGCCCTCACAGCTGCTGTCACCCCTTGCTGCTAAGTATAGCCTGCACCTATACCACCCTCAAATACGTCTAATAGGGACCCAGGTAATGAGATTAATCTTCTGGAACTCTGTTTCTAGCTACAAGCACCCTACTCCCCCTAAAGTAACATCTGCCATACCTCTAGACAGGGGGAAGGGTGGCTTACATTAAAATAAGGCAATCAAGCCTGATGGAATTCATCCCAAAATCCTGCTGAAGCTAGTGAAGGAATCATCCATACCAAAGGCAATTCTATTTGAGTCTATAAGAACTGCATACATGCCTGATGACCGGAAAGTAGCCCATGTGGCACCAGTATTTAAAAAAAGACTCCGGGGCACAACTAGAGAACGATAAGCCATTGAGGATGACATAATTGTGTAAGCTACTGTAGACAGTCACGTGAAATAAAATTGTAAAAAACTTACAAACAACTTGGATTTGGTGTCTCAGTATGAATTCTGTTAGTTGAAATCATGCCAGATAAATGTCTTTTCTCTTTTTGAAAAATATCATGAAAGAGTTAGAGGTGAGTAATCCTGTGGATGTTGTATATCTTGATTTCAGCAACGCATTTGGCAGTGCTCCACACATAAGGATACAGCTGCAGCAATCGACATGGTCAGATACTGTGTATCCAGCTATTTTTTTAATATTTCTGAAGAAATTCTCTCTTGTGACCCTACTGTGGTACTGGAGACAGGCAGGGATTTCTCTAGAGATACCACAGAAATTTCAGGAATTATCTGACCATGTCAGTTGCTGAAACTGTAGATCATAAACTAAAGATCCTAGGTATAACTGTATGTGTGTGGTAGGGGTTCTGAAAGGGGTTTAATAAGGTTCCACCACTAAAACGTGCCCATTGGGACATGCCTAGCCATCAGGGCGCCATGTCCCAATTTCATTGCCTCCCGCACCCACCATGCTCCCTATTTCTAATTATTCTAACTCCTGGGGGGGGGGGCAGACCTCAGGGAGGCAACAGCAAATTTCCCCTTGTGGCACCCTATTGATGGGTGCATTACGATGGGTGCCTTGATAGCTGGAAGGGGTTTAATAATGGTTGTAGGATAGGAGCCAAAGAATCATAAATAATGATAGCCAATTAACTTGGAAACAGGTAACCTGAGGAGTTCAACAGAGGTCAGTTCTGGAATGTGTACTATTCAATATATTCATAAATGACTTGTAGTTGGGTACTAGTATCTGGATTGCCAAGTTTGCAAATGAGACCAAGATGGCAGTGAGTACTTATATCATAACTGGAGATAAATGAAATGCAGAAGGATATAGACAGGTTTGGGAAGTGGGCAGCACAATAGCAGATGAACGTCAACACTGAGACATATAAGGTGATTCATTTAAGAAAAAAGCATGAATGCAAAATACCACCTGAACAGCATGAAGATTACTGCTATGAAGCAAGAAAAATCTGGGAGTACTGATCATCAATAAGTGTGGGCAGCAGGGTGAGACAGCAGCTACCTAAGCAAGCAACATCTTGGTGTTATTAAGAGAAACGTTCAAGTAGATTTAGACATATTAGAAGTAAGCAATAACCCACGACAGGGTGTGTAGGTTTTGGGGATAAATCAATATTCCGGGTGCGTTGTGAGGCATGAGGCCGCTCTCCACCCTGGAGTGGGTTATTGTGCCTATAACATGAGCTCAGTACAGACTGATAAAAATGAAGCAAACAGACCAAAAATGATGAAAATGTTGATATTTTAGAAAGTATCCTTCACCCAGAAAAAGTAGTCCCACTGTTTAAATAGTCAGGATATGCATTAATGCAGCATCTGTGCAGTGAAATTGTCACTGAAACAAGCCCTGATTAGGGGAGGGATGTGTTGGAGAGAGTGCTTTGCAACATCTATGTACTGCACAGAGACACAGACACATAGAGAAAGAAACACCAAGACACAGGAGAGTGCAATAACTGTGCTTATAACATTAGCTTCACAAACAGAGTCTCTCCCTCTCTCTCTCTCTCTCTCTCTCTCTTTCTCCAGATCACACACTACTGCCACAGTCACTTCCCTCCCCAGCTGGCAGGTGATCCCAGTGTATGTCACTGTCATGCTGGCAGTCACACAGCAAACCTGAAACTGTGCTCACCAATGTGTGTCTCCCACTTTCTGTGTCGTGCTGCAGAACTGTGGTGCCATTCTCTTGGTCCCTGCCGTTCAAGTGCTTTAGAACCCGGACTGTGTCTGCTACCACTGTTCACTATTCTGTGACACAGCACCAACAAATCTCCATCTCTCGGCCTGGTCTCATGGTGGAGAAAAATAGTGCTGGGCGGGATGGGGAGAAGTGCTGCCGTACGCAACTAGAGAAAGCAGCCTTCAATGGTGATGGTGGGGAGCAATGCTGGAGGGGACCACAAAGAAGAGTGAATGATGGCAAGGGCAATGGCAGTCACACTGCAGGAGGGGAAAACAAGGGGAATGCCATGGACACAACCCAGCAAGAAACCGGACCACGGAGAACACGAAGACCACCTGCAGCTCACAAGCTGACAGTGGCAAACAGGTGACACAAGTGACAGTGGGTCAGTCATCTCTCGCATGTTACTCTCTGACCCACTGAAGCTGTGTCACTGTCTCAGATGGTTGCCCCCTCTCAGTTGTGCTCCCTTTCACTTCACAGCTGGCAGGACAGGTGTGGGGAAATTTATAAAATCCACGTCTCTCTCTCTCTCTCTCTCTCTCTCTCTCTCTCTCTCTCTCTCTCCCCCTGTACATATCACTGAGGGGGGCACCAAAGACATCACAGCCAGCAACAACTGGGCAAGTGCATGTACAGGACTGCAGGGGGGCCACAAAGCAGCACTCGCATCCAGAAGACAGTCAAGATAGAACTTTGCAGCAAGACTGAACAGTGCAGCCAATGTCACTGCACTGTGCTAAAATACATAACTACTGGCTTGGGCTCTTGCTTGCTTAACGACTGTAGTAATGTCTGCTGCTCAGACTGTATTTTTGGCTACAATAATGAGATCTGGTCAGTTCAGTGATCGCTCAGGGTAGATGCTTCACCACTTGCTGTGTGTATATCATGGATTAATCAACGGTCACCTGAATAAATGAAATTGTTTAATTTAAAGCCGTTAAGAAAAGAATATCTCCCCCAAAGATGCAATGATTTAAATACAAACCTTTGAGTTATTGCATTTGTACTACTATGATCCTTCATGTTTGAATGATCATACCCTTTCAGAGTTCAGAGTCCAGCTTATTTCACATAGGAATTTTGAAGTCATCTTAGTCAGGCTTATTAGCCAAGAATGCTGGTTTCATGCTTCCATTTATTATATAGATCACTTATTGAGGGCAAATGAAAATGTGGTTTAAAGCTACCTGAAGATGTGCACTCTCTCCTAAGCTTTACACTTATACTAGTCTTCAATGTCACCTCATTTGTCTGGTAAGACTGCAGTTTTGTTAGGCTTCTTGTTGCCATGTGTCCCAGTTTCTATCAGGAACAGCTGACTTTTGTCTGGTCTCTAGTGGACCTTCCCCTCAAAGAGTAAAAATGTACTGCTCTTTAATTGCTTAGACTAACTGGTAAATGCACATGGTAGGATTAGCTGATTATTCTATGGCCAGACTACAATGCTGGTACTATAATTCTGCTGTTAAAGTAAGTCTCTTACAACAGGCTTTATGGCCGGACTGCTTATGCCTCCTGGAGTGGCCTTATGCTGTAGAATCACAAGCTATTGGAAACAGTTTGCAAAATCCTGTTAAGCTCTGTTGGCCAGCTTTGCTGCCATTTGCTGAAATAGTTTCTCTTCCATCTGTAAAGCACAGCTGATATTCATCATACAACACATTTCTGAACGTATCTCCAGACCCCAGTTTTCCTCAGTATATTAGGTCAATTTTTTTCCCATTAAGTCTGACTGAGCAACTCTGAATGTACCCAGTCTCTCTCCATCTCTTTCTCTCTTCTTCTTCTTCTTCTTCTTCTGTCTCTTAAAATGTTTTCTTGAAAAAAGTATCTCTGGTCTCTTACACCAGCAAAACAACTCCGGCAAGCTTTGATAAATAATCTCTGTCTCTAGGCAGATTTATATCCTTGGACAATAGAAAAACTTTAAGTGTCTCTAGCCCAGGAAGATAGGAATTCATGACCTAGCCTGATACCTGAACTTCCAAAAGAAATCCCTAAATGTTTTTTTTTAGCTTGAAAGCCATGACTGTGAGTTTAAAAAGAAATCTTAAAATTATTTTTTTCTAAGAGCTGAAGACTATCCTTTACATATCAGGCTCCTTGGAGAAGCATTATTTAGTTACGGCTTCTTAAGTAATGAGGAGAAAAACACTAAAGCATAATGACCTCCCTGGTGGGAAAGGTCTAATCAAAGACTTAATTTTAGACCATCAGGAGATTCATGGCCTGGTAGACCCACTACAACATGGGTTCACTAAATCAAGGTCTTGCCAGACAAATCTGCTGGCATTCTATGAGAATGTCAACAGAGAATTGGACAATGGAAACTCAGTCAATGTGGTTTATATGGATTTTGCTAAAACGTTCGATAAACTGCCCCATATGGAATTACTAAACCTGTTGGAAGAAATCAACATGGATACTAATATCTGTAACTGGGTTTCAGCATGGTTGCAGGGGAGACAACAAAAGGTGTACATTAAGGGAGAACTCTTGGACTGGGCTCCTATCACTAGCAGGGTACCCCAGGGCTCTGTTTTGGGACAAAGTCTTTTTAACATATATATAGCCTCCCTTCAAACTAATAACCCAAGAATATGACTCTATAAGTTTGCAGACAACTGCAGGGTGGGGGCAGTGGTGAACAATCAGGAAGAAGGGACAGACTTGCAAAGCACCATAGCTGACATCTCTGTCTGGACTGAGACCAACACATTAGTCTTGAATATTGCAAAATGTAAGATAATGCATATGGGCAAATCAAATAGACAGACTACATATAAACTTGCAAACCTGGCACTTACAGTTACTAATGAAAAAAGAGATCTGGGAATTGTAATTAGTGCTGATCTCAAGTTTAGCCCCCACTGCAAAACTCAGATAAAAAAAGCAAATCAAAACTTGAATTGCATCCTAAGACATATTGCAAACAGGGATGCAAATGTACTAACTCCACTCTACATAGCTCTGGTAAGACCCCATTTGGAGTACGCCACCCAGGTGTGGTCCCCACAAAACAGGGAAGACATCATTAAGTTGGAGGTGGTCCAGAGGAGATTTACCAGATCTATACATGGGTTAAAAAATAAACCATATACGGACAGATTAACAACCCTCAATCTTTATTCCCTTTATCACAGGAGGTTTAGGGGAGACATGTACCTGTTGTATAGGGTTATGGGTGATGTCAAACTCCGAACTGACATAGGAATTCAGCCTAGAACAGACTGGTACAGTAGTAGAAGACATAATAAACAACTTATACATTCTAAGTGGAAACTTAATGCAAGGAAGCACTGGTATAGTCAGAGAGTGGTTACTCCCTGGCATGATGTTCCAGGGACTTTAGTTGATAGTGGAAGTATGAAAAGTTTTAAGGATAACTTGGATTTGCATTTTAGTGATATGACAACATTGTTTTTATTTGGACCTAAAGGCAAGCTTTAATGACGTCAGTCTATTTGCTTAAACAAATCTATGAAATTACTAGGCAGAAAGTTTCTCAGCATGAAAGTATGAACATCTATCCAATAATATGTCCCCTGTATCCAACATTAACAATTTCTTAACTCTAAATACACTACATAACTCTGCCAAATAATGTCCCTGTGCATGGGCCAAAATTTGTAACTGTGCACAGGCTTCAAATTCACTAATTTAACTATATAGCAAACCTTTTTATGTTCCTGTGTTCAAATGACACATTTAGTAAATACACAAAACACCTCTCCATGTTCCTGCCTGAGTATGCCAAATTAACAAGGAGTACTAATAAATTTGGTGAACCAAGTCCCTGTCCAGGTGCCAATATTCTGTAATGGTCATGTTGTTGCTGTCCCCAATTAATAATGTTGTTCAAACATCAGATAATTTAAGGGTGAACCATCAACCACAATACAATGAACAAGTATTCTGCAATAAACATGATCAATAAATGTTGCAGCACACAACAGAAGATTTAAAGGTGAACCAATAACCCCACTACTCTTTAACAGGGATACCATTTTTTGTATTAGTAACATCTTTGACAAGGGAAGTTCCAACTTTAGAATTTTTTGGCATTATTAAAATTCTGATTTAGTTCTAAGCCACATGGGACAATGTTACTATTTAACCATTATAAAAGCTAATTTCTGGAACAAGGTAGGAGACACGTGGAAAAAGGTACAAACAAAAATAACAAATAAGCATTTTGTTTTATTAAACAAAATTATCTAATTTAATTAAAACATCACAAGATATACTATGAACTGACTAAATGAACATATTTACAGTTTTATCACCAGACAGTGCCATGGTCAGGCATTTCTGCTTTTGGTGTTAATATGAGTTATAGTTTGAATACAATAAATAAAACCCATTAAGAGAAGTACAGCATCCTCCCTCCAGACACGCAATGATATAAACACAAACCTTAGAGTTCTTGTTACCATGCTGATGTAACCCCCACCCCTGCAAGCTTGGATCTTTATACTGTTTCAGAGTCCAGCTTATATCAGGTAAACATTATTGAGGTCATCTCAGTCAGATTTATTACCTGATTTCATGATTTTTTAAAGTACAGTATGTAACTCCTTGAAGGCTGTGGAGAATGTACAGTAGTTTTAGTTGTCTGAAGAATTTGTACTCACTGTTGAAGTTTCTCTCATTTTACTGGTCCACTTTGTCATATCTTTTGGCCAGTAAAACTGCAGTATATCAATATATACAAGCATACAAAGAACCCAGCAAAATAAGGTAATTTCGTCTATCTAGTTTGCTTATATTGCATGGTCCAAAGCTTGAGCTACTGACCATGCCCCCTCACCACTCATCCCACCCCACTCATCTACCCCACCCATGACCCTTACCTTCCCCCAATGTCTATCCCAGCCTCTCTTGAAGTTAACCACTGTCTTCAATGAAATCACCTCATCTAGTAGCACGTTCTAACTGGCTACTGCCCTCTTCATGTATAAGCGTTTCCTAATCTCCCTCCTAAACCCATCCCCCAGCTTAAGACTGAGTTCCCTCATGTCACATTTACAATATAGCCAAAAGAAGACCTCCTTATCAACTGTATTTATCCCTTTCAAGTACTTAAATGACTCAGTCATGTTCCCTGTCTCCATCCTCTTCTTCAGGGAGTATATGTTCAGTGCCCTCAACCTCTCCTCATATGGGCTACCCTGCTATCCACAATCATCGTTGTTGCCCTCCTCTGGACAATCTACAGCAGTCTAATGTCCTCTTTGAGCTGTGGGCACCAATACCATACTCCATACTCTAAATGTGGCTTCACCATTGACCTGTACAAGGACAGCATAACCTCCTGTCCTCCTGCTGCTGATCCCCTTAGCTATGCATCCCAACATCTTATTTGTCCTTAAAGCTACCCTTTTCCACTGTGAGGAGTACTACAGATTGCTAGTGATCATCACTCCCAGATCTTTCTCCTCTTCCATTGCAGATCCCCCGGACCCTGCCAGGTAGTACTCTGTCCTGAGATTCTTGGATCTAACATGAATAACTTTGCATTATCTGGCACTGAAGCCAAGCTGCCAGATCCTGAGCCACCACTCAAGCTTCTTCAGATCGTCCCGTAGTTCCTGTATCCCTTCAGCTGTGTCTGCCTTCCACAGAGCTTGGTGTCATCCACAGATAGACACATTTTGTCCTTAATGCCATCCCCAATGTCACTGATGAAGACACACTGAAAAACAGTGGTCCCAGCACTGATCCCTGTGGGACCCCACTGGTGACTTTTCTGGTGCCATATAACTCCCCCCACCACCACCCTTGTATCCTGTTCCTCAACCAGTTTTCTATCCATCTGGTCATCTTCTCCACAACCCCAAGATCTGCCAAATTCCTGGTCAACCTCTTGTGGGGTACAGAGTCAGAGGCCTTGCTGAAATCCAGACGAAGGATGTCCACCTCTTGGCCCTTGTGTACTGCCTTAGTGACCCAGTAAAGAAGTTGATCAGATTCACATGACATGATCTCCCTCCCATAAACCATGCTACCTTGCATTCTGGAGACCACACTCTTCCATGTTCTTTACCAGCCTTTCCTTAACTATGGTTTCTATGAACTTGCACATGATTGAGATCAGACTGACCGGTTTGTAATTCCCTGGGTCATCCTTGGCACTGCTCTTGTGGAGGGGCACCACATGTGACATTCTCCAGTCCTGTGTTGCCATGCCTAACTGTAGTGAACTATTGAACAGGCCCACCAGTGGCTGTGCAAGCTCCTCTGCCAGTTCCCTCAATACCCTTGGGGTATGCTGTCTGGCCCTGGTGATTTGTCAGTCTTCAATTCTAGTAGCTCCTCCCTCACTCTATCCCTCTCTATTATGACATCTGTGCTTCTCCCCTGTCTTTTCATTTTCTCCACCTGTATGGCACTGGTCTGTCTCTCTCCTTGGTGAAGATGGAACAGAAGTATTCATTCAGTACCTCTGCTTTTCCCTGTTCTCCTCCACCCATTCTTTCACTTCCCTAAGCCTAAAAATCCCATCCTTCTTGTCTCTTTTCTCATTTAGTAGGGAAAAAAGGCCATCTGCCCCATCTTAATTCCCTCAGCTATCTGTAGTTCCTTCTGTGCCTTAGCCCACTGGACTATCTTACTTGCCACACTTGCCAACCTTATGTAATTCTCCCTATCCATCTCTTTATTGTTTTTTTTCTGAATTTGCTATAGGCTAGCATCTTTTCCCTTACTGTCTGGGCAACCCCAGAACTGAATCAGCTAGGCTCTTTGGCCCTTGAGTTCTTCTCTTGAGTTTGGTCAGGGCATGGGTCATACATTCTGTTAGGCATGGCTATTTATGTCAGGTCTCTGTCACACCTTTTCTTCAAGAAACAGCAAAAAAAAAAGTTTTCTTAGATCAACTGATAAAATGCATAATTTAGGAAATGAAGGTTAATCTGTGGCCATACTACTATGCATTGCTGGGACTGGACTTTTGCTATTAAATTAAGTCTCATAGGATAGAATTGGATGTGACAGGACAGGACAGGGCAGGATAGCAACTTTATTTATATAGCAGTTTTACAGAGCTCAAAGTGCTTTACTGTACAAATGTAATTCAAATTTCAAATAATGCATAGCAGCAAGAAAATAAATCCCAATTTAAATTATAGATGTGGACATGCATATTCCACAGGGTTGGCAAAGCTTATCAATCTCCTGAGAAGCTTGTCTAAATGGCCAGTCTTGAATAGTGATTTCAGACTCTCTTCTGAGGGGTTTGAATAGATGAATTTTGGGACAACATTCCAGACCTTCAGTGTAGCTACAGAAAATGCTCGGTCCCCAGCAGGTGCTAGTTTTGCTGCTTGGACTAACAAAAGTCCCTGGTATCTAAGTGGAGAATTCTGGTTTCCCAATAATCCTCCTCATGGGATGCCAGTAGTTCACAAAATGTAGAGGGTGGTCCAGTCCATTAATGGCCTTATAAACCAGAAAAATAATTTTAAATTCTGAACGCCATCTAATCCATAGCCAATACAACTCCCTCAAGGCAGGAGTAATGTGATTGAATCTGGATACACCAGTTAACAATCTGGCTGCCGAATTCTGCAGTAACTGCCATCAGCAGAGCTAAGTAGCTGGGAGGCCATAGTAGAGAGCACTGCAGTAGTCAGTTTGCAAGGTAACAAAAGCTTGTACATGCCTGCGCAGATTGCAGCGATCAAGAAAAGGATGCAATCTGGTTACAAATGGTAAAAAGCACTAGTAATGACAGTAGTAATTTGAAATGTAAAATCCAGTTGACTATCAAATATTACTTCCAGATTGTGTACCTTGTCCTTAGTCTGCAGTAACTCTGTCACATACAAGGATAATTAAATTTTCCTTTACTGCAGACTCCAAGCAGTCTGAGCCCACCAGAAGCAACTCAGTTTTGCCTGGATTGAGTCTCAGACTGCTCACATTCGTCCAATACTTGATTTTAATGACGACCTTCTCAACCACATACATTGGATCCCCCTGACTGGGTCTAAATGAAAGGTGAAACTGAGTGCCATATGCATAACAGTGAAAACTCAACCTGTACCTTCAGATCATTTCTCCCAGTGGAAGCTCATATACTGTGAATAACAATGGGGAGAATATAGAGCCCTGTGGGATGCTACACATGACAGGTGAAGGGCCTGATTGACAGTTACCCAGCACCATGGTATGGTGATGATTTTCCAGGAAAGATCTGAACCAGTGGAACACTGTGCCAGCCAATGCAGGAGAAACACGTCAGGTAATCAATTAACTCCCCATGATCCACAGTATGAAATGCTGATGACAGTTCAAGGAAAAACCAAATATATAGCTCTCTTCAGTTCTTCACCAGCAGCAGATCATTCAAGACCCGGGCCAAGGCAGTCTCCTTGCTGTGGCTTGAGCAGGAACCAGATTGGAGAGGCTCTCAGAGCTTGAATTTCTCCAGGTGTACCATCAGGAAACCTGCCACCACTTTCTCTCTAACCTCTATGAAAAGAAGGTTAGAGAGAGGCCTGTATTTTGTGAGATCATCTAGATTTGGCTTCTTGAGGAAGGGTTTCACAACTGCCCCTTTAAGGGAGTCAATGAAAACACCCTGTTTCAAAGAAGAGTTCACAATCACAAACACAGGCACTAGCACCTGCTAGCCTGTCTTAACCAAATGGGAAAGGGCAGGGTCTAAGATGCAAGATCTAATTCTCTTGAATACAAACTTTAGTGCCATTTGCAGATTTGTCTTATTGTCCCCATTTAGAATCCATCATTGTATCCTTTATGAAACTTTGGGGTGGCTTTCACTTAAACTCACATATTAAATTAACCTGAATTGCTTAATGGACAAAGTTCTTCATTTAAAAACAGATTCTCCATTCTTCACTCTGCTTAAATCTAAAATGGTTACAAGACCCCTACGATCCAGTAGTAATGTCCTCTCTTTATTTGTTCCTAGAACCTCAACTGGTATGGGCGAGTGAGCACTGTCTGTGTGTTCTGCAAAAAATTGGAACTCATTGCCTAATCATATTCATGAGGATGCTAGCCATACTGTTTCTAAAGCACGTCTTAAGAATTACTGTTATGTACAGTCTAAGTGTTTTGTGTAAATTATATTTCGTATCTTGTATCAAATGTAATAGTATTTCATATTAGGCATACTGTATTTTATGTATGATCTTGTTTGGTAACATCCTGGCTATGTTAGCCCTGGGTCATGTATGAAAAAGGGCCTCTGGCTCATTACATTAACCTGGAAAACAAAAGTTTAAATCAATAAATAAATAAAAGTAGATTGGTGAATTGTTGACAGCACCTGGTATATTTCTACATAATCAGCTGGTTTACAGCAGACTTTATGAATAGATTGCTTCTGCCTCTTGGAATGGCCATGTGCTGCAGCATCACAAGCTATTGGAAACAGTTTGCAACATCCATTTTTAGTGCCACTGGCCATCTTTGCTGTCATCAGTTCTCCTCCATCACTAATGCACAGCTTCTGGTCTAGAAACTGTATATTTCTGAATGAGCTGCATTCTTTAGTGTATTTCAATCTATTCTGCTAACCTTTTTTTCAATTTAGAGTCTATCTTAGGAGCTCTAGTTGGAGACTGTGGTCTCGATTCACAAAGATGGCTTAGATTGACGCAAACTGTGGAAACAGCAGCTTGAACCAAGCCCCATGTGACAGGGACTCTGCACCAGATTGTGGTATAGCAGGTGTCCCAGCACCTAAGTCCCCACACTTGCTGCAACCTCTCCCATGTGACAAACACAAGGCGTACAGGAGGGTTTTGCCACAGGCTCCGTGCAGCAAAGGCTAGCTGTCCCCCCATCCCCAATCCCCTGATAATATAAATTTATTTTCTTCTCTGGTGGTCAAGTTTCCCCCCATCTCACTATATAATTAATAATAAGAACCTTCCCCAGTGTTTTAGTGCCCCCCCGATCTTGCCATATAATTAATTAAACAAACCCTTCTCAGGTGGTCTGGTGCCCCCCCCAAGACCCAGTAATAACTATTATTTAACAACCCCCAATATCCTGAGCAATAAGAATTAATAAACCACCCCTTACCTTGTCATCTAGTGGCCTCCCTCCCGGATCCACAGTGCCGCCTGTATTAATTATTAACAGCCACGAGGTGAGAGGTGGGCTATGCCAGTCACTGGCTCAGTCTTGGGATAGGGGGAGAGGGCTGGGGGACACTAACTGCTGGGGTAGGGGTTCACTTGACCACCAGGGAACAGAGTTTTATTAATAATTAATACCAGTGGCATTGGGAATCGGGGATGGGGCCACTAGACTCCTAGAGAAGATTTTTTTTATTAATTCTTATTACCCTGGTCATCGGGGCTCAGGAAATATTTTTTTATTATTAATAATTAATACTGGCAGCATCAGGGATCAGGGAGGGGGCCACTAGATTACCAGGGAAGGGAGGTTTATTAATTCTTATTATCCTGGACATTGGGTATCGGGGAAAGTTTTTTTTATTATTATTATTATTAATAATTAATACCAGCAGCATCAAGGATTGTGGAGAGGGGCCACAAGACCACCAGGGAGGGGGGTTATTAATTCCTGTTACCCATGACATTGGGGATTGGAGAATGGGCCACTAGACCACCAGAGAAGGGGGGTTCTTACTTAGTATTACTGATGGTTTCAGGGATCGGGGGATGGTGGCACATTATACAGACATACGAACATACGAAATTTGCTAGCAGATAAAGGCCCAGAGTTCTATCAAGTCTGCTCGAATGTGCAGCTAGCACCCCTTATTCTGCAACTGCCCCTCCCTTTGCTGCAAATTGCTCAACTGTCTAAGAGGGACATATTCTAAGTACCCTTAGACCAGCCCTGGTTAATCTAACTGTACTTAGCAATTTGCCCACTGGGGCAGTTTTGTGTATCACAGTATAGGGATGTGGCAGCTGGTGTCTATTGCATGCCCCCCTAGTGCCATGCTGCAGCCTGTTTAGTGGTGCAAGGCTGCTGAAATCCCCCTTTGGCACATGAAAGCTACGTTTCACATAGGCTGCCTTTCTGAATAGCTTGTGGCATCTTTTGGAGCAAGGTGCCACTTGCGTCTTTTATGTTTGACATAGGCACCTTACATCCCACTAGGGGCTTTGTGAATTGGGCCCTTTGTATTTCTGAATGGAGCTCCATTCTTCCGTGTATTTCAATCTATTCTGCCAACCTTTTCTTCAATTACAGTCTATCCTAGAAGCTCTAGCTAGTTTCCCATCTCCCTCTCTCTCTCCTTCTCCTGTCTCTTAACTCAGTATTGTTACTTGAAAAAAACACGTCTGGTTTATTCATCTGATTTCCTATACCAGCAGGACCACTCTCATAAGATTATGATGCCCACAGGATTTGGCAAAAAATGTCTGTATCAAGACAGATTTGTGCCATTTGGTAATAAAATAATTTAAGTGTCTCTAGCCCAGGAAGATATAATTTTACAACCTAGCTTGTTGAATTGGTAGCTGAGGTCAAAAGCTGTCTCGAAGTGACTTTTTCAGGCTGAATGCTATGGGTTTAAAGATAAACTTAAAAATTATTTTTCTTCTCTCAAAGGCTATGGCTTACACAACTAAATAAGTACTTTGAAGAAAAGGAAGAAAAGGAAGTGACATGGTATTCTCACTGAGCTAACAAGAGAGAAGTACTTAGTGGACCTCTGGTCTTCTTTCTCACATAGATATGTATTTATTTATGCATGTATAGTGTAAAGTCTTGCTGAAACCTACAAAAGCCCAATGTTAGCACCATGTTCACTATAGGAAAAGCTCACACCTCACTAGAGCTGTGCTCATTTCTAAAATTGTGGCTTTGGATCCCAGCTGAAGTTTCAACAGAAAATTCCACACCTGGATATGTGCCTGTCCCTTCACTGGTACAAATAAACCCTTGGATTCAGAGTCCAAAAGTTGCAACTGTAACTCTTCAGGTGATGAGAAAAATCCCCCTGGCTGGGAGATCAGAGTTCCTACTCCTTATGTTATGTACCACCACAAGAGGAATTTAGATGTTACAAATACTCAGCACTGCTATGGCTGTTATTCACAGGTTGCAATAGTAGGTGGCACTGCTTTGTATAGATGGTCTGTTTCAAGAACAAACTACTTCTTCCATTTTAGGTGGAAGCATTTCATATAATCACTGGCAACTGTTATGTCTGTTCCTTTTACTTGGGCACATGAGTCAATGGGCAGGATTTTCAAAGCATGACACAGGGCTTGCACCAAGCTCTTCACCATGACAGTGCACCAGTCCCGGTGCTGAAACTGTGCCTGATTCCACAATCTCGGGTACAATTGCAACAGCTTTTAAGATTAATGGCAGCTTGTGCCAAATGTCTGGAGCAAGCTCTGCAAAAAAAGGCCCCCAGGACTGCCACAAGTTAGACCAGAAAATGCTGATCTAATTTGTGGCAATTGCCACATGGGAAACATAGAAGTTGACGGCAGATAAGGATCGCAAGGAACATCCAGTCTGCCCATTTCTTTTTCTACCTTATAAATGTGCCATTGGCCTTTGCTCTGTCAGTGGCCTATCTATTCATAGTCATTTGTATTGCTCCCTTATGCCTATCCCATGCCTGTTTGAAGCCCTGCACTGTATTCATAACCACCACTTCTTGTGGTAAGCCATTCCATGCATCCACCACCCTTTCTGTGAAACAGAATTTCCTCACATTCCCCTTAATTGGCCCCCCTCTAATCTCATGCTGTGTCCTCTTGTCCTGCTATTTTTCTTATATTTAAACATGTTAGACTCTTTCACCTTATTAATGCCCTTAAGGTGTTTGAATGCCTCGATCATATCACCTCTCTCCCCAAGGGTATACATATTGAGCTCTGTTAATCTATCCTCATATGTCTTCTTATGCAGTGCCTGCACCATTTTAGTTGCCCTTCTCTGGACTGCCTTAATTTGGTTAATGTCCTTGTGAAGATGTGGCCTCCAATACTGCATGCAGTACTCCAGGTGGGGCCTAACCAGTGTCTTGTAAAGAGGGATTATTACCTCCCTCTTATGACTTGTGATACCCCTACTAATACACCCTAACACCCCCTAGCCTTATCTACTGCTTTAGAGGTCTGCTTGGATGATTTCAGGTAATCAGTGATGATGATGCCCAAGTCTCTTTCTTCCTTTGTGACTGCTAGCAACTCCAGCTAGATCGCCACAAGTCCCATGAGCTATAGCACTGGTACACATGGGGCTTGTGGTGATCTAAGCCTTCTGAAAATTCTGCCCAATGAGTCTTGAAGGCAGCAGCTCTAACCATTTAGCTACAGTAAAGGGACATTTCCTCTAGCTGGAATGGTAGTGTGCTTCATTGACTTTCATATTTCATTGCCCTTTAGAGGTCTCTAGCTGTTACACTTGGTCAGCAATGCTTTGATTTATATTTATAGCCTTCACTACTACAATAGATAACACAACTGTGCACATACTGCCTTTTCTCATATACAATAATAGGTACATTTAGGTCTACATGGGCTAACTTCTTAGCACGTTACATTACTGTTGTTGCTTTTGATATTTTGGCAATACTGTATCAGATAATGACATCGGATGTTTAAAAATCTTGAAACCTCTTTAGGCTCATATATTGCCATCCTGCATTGTATCACATTATATGATATTGTACAAAATAGTCCATACAAGTCATGCAACCTGGCTGATCAAAATAAAAGAGCTTCTTACTCTTTTTCCATCCAACTTACTTCTGTCCCCTCCACAGCTGTAACACTCTCTCTCTCTCTCTGTCTCTCTCTCTCTCTCTCTCTCCCCCCCTCCCTGTCCCTCATGAAATCAGCAACAGGTCAGTCAGCTTTCACCTTCAGGTTCTCTCACCTCTGGATCACTCTTCCCCCTCTTATTTGCTTTGCTTCTTTATCATTAGCTCTTAAAGCCCTGCTCTGTGACTATACAGCTCAGCCCAGATATTCAAAAGGGTTGCACGTGGCGAACAGTGTTGAGCCATAAGCAACCTACTGATGCACACCGGTGTGATATTCAAATGGGAATTGCACCTGGCACAAATCCTGATGCCCTGGAGCACATCAGTGATGTATAAGGGTGCAGGTGGGGGGGGGTGTGCCCATGCGTACTCTGCACAGCCTGACATTCAGCCTGGGATGTGCGGAGCCATGCATGCACAACCCCTACCTGCGCCAGCACAAAGCTGATCCAAAAAAAATAAGGAACAACGGATGGCCACCCACAGGTGAGCTGCCGCATTGCAGGGTGCAACACGGCAGCTGCCACCTGTGGGTGGCCACCCGAGCTCCAGCTGCACCTCCGTGGTGGCAACCCACCATGCCCAATTGCAGGCATCAGTAATACAAGATTAATCCTAAATCCCTGGTGGTCCAGTGGACCGCTGCCCGCCCGATCGCAGGCTTAAGCATGAATAAAAAGATAACTCCTATATTCCTGGTGGTCCAGTGGACCAAAATCTGCCCAATCGTGGGCTTAAGTGTGAATATAAATATTACTCCTATATCCCTGGTGGTCCAGTGGACCGAAGTCTGCCTGATCGCGGGCTTAAGTGAACTAGTACTGACCCCCATATCCCTGGTGGTCCAGTGGACCCCTCCCACCCGCCCACTGATTCCCATCACCCCACCTCCCCAGGTCAGGGTGGCAGCACCCCCACCAGCCTGCAGCTCACCCACCGACTGACACCATTGATAGGGCTGTCGCCCATTGGTCCATAACGTGAGCCAATGGGCGCAGCTCATTGTACTCACATTCCAGATCTGAATGTGTATATGGGCTGCATGCTCATGGCTCACGCCAGGACCAATGGGCATACAGCCCTACCGATGGTGTAATTCTGCGGGCAAGTAGGTGAAGGCAGGAGGGAAGAAAGGTAGGGAGGGAGGGAGAAAGGAAGGGAAGAAGAAAGGTAAATTACAACATAGGGACAGGATATGGTAAAGGGGGCAATAATGCGGATAATAGGGTGGACTAAACCAGACAGGCAGTGGAGCAGCAAGATGGCTGAGATGCTGCTCCGCTCCACGCTGCATGACTTTTTTGCTTCTCGCCTGCTGATTTTAATTTAATATTTTTAGCAGGCTTAATGAATAAAGCTTACCTTATTTTGATGTAAAATGCTGGAAAGATATCTTTTTGCAGTCGGGTAAGCTACAGAGTGGCTTTCTATGTTAGACAATTGTTTCTGGCTGTCTGCAAGTTCCGGCTTTCCATCGGTTATTTGTTGCATCGAATAAGTGCTGCCAGAGCATTGAAAGGCACTAACAAAGTTTTTCTTGAATGAAACTTATAATATTTTTATTAGTACTTTTTAGAGAAGTGCCCTTTATAAAACTGTAAAAGAACATTCTTTGTCTCTGTGTGGCTGAATTGCTGTCCATTCGTATTTGCCTAGTGCTTGGCGTTCTTGGTATCTGGATGGTGGTTTTTGGACTGCTGGCACTTGTGAGAAGCATTGGTTGAATGACAGGAACGTGACTCTGGAGCACTGGATGGATGATGCCTACAAATAGAGTTGCACAATATGTGCTGACAGGCTTATAAAGCTTTTTATAAGATAGGCCATCATTGCCTGGGAGAACACAACAAAATTTGTCTATTTTCTATCTTGTTTTACTGGGCTTAATGGAGCGCTTCCTATTTTATTTGATTTTACAGGTAGAATATGCTGCTAAAACTGCTGAAACTGGAGGAGTTTGGAGGAGAGAGGGAAAAAGTCAGACATCTCTGGAAGATATAACTCTTGTGAGCTTTATACACCCAGAGCCCTTGACAGGTGCTATGAACTTCTAGTTCAGGACAGTGGAGATAAGTTTGCCAATGTTTGTCAATGTTCTGCTCTGGCTTTTCAATAATGCTTCTGCTGGAAGTAAATACTGGGGCAATTTCCCCTAAAGATACTCATTTAACTTTTTCTCTTGTGAATGGTGTCCTGTGCAGAGGTTGCTATATGAGTGACCTGGTCTGCAGTTTACAATGCTGTTTTTGGCCCAGGGAATTAAAGGAGTCTCAGGTGGAGAGGTAAAATAATGGTTTTATTTGGAGATGAAAAATTGAAACCCCACTGACTCTTGGACTAAGAGTGAGGAGCTTAGATTATATTCTATTCTCAAGGACTCCTGTCTGTAAAATCCCCTTGAGAGATGCTATGTTAGTGATAAGCAGATGTTGTTTAGGGGCAAAATCTTTTGAACAAGAATTGGTCTGTCACTTTCTATTTTTCATGCTCCAGGTCAGACATTTAGTTCAACTGTTAAGTCAAGGAAATTTTGATGACTCAATAAGATGGGATAGGGAGTATTCCCTTTTCCCTCTTAAAATAAAATGTTGCTGTATTTACAGCCAGAGTTTACTCTCCTTCTATCTACTCCTAAAAAAGCAGAACTTTATGCATTCTGACTTGAGTCGCTGTTTGCTGGATAGGTTAGTCCAACTTTGATATTAGAACAACCATTCATCTTGTGATATAGATTTTGATATTTTGCAAACTTTATACAAAGGCTCCAAATATGCAATGTTGTGGCAAATTTTGTCTGGATAGGTGAGCTACTGGAGCTACCGGACTCCTGAATAGAGCCTGAATAAAGCAATTAAGTTATTTAGCTATATACATTAAGGCTTGGCTTTCCGAATTTAAAGGGGCCTTGAAAGTTGATACATAAATTAATTTATTGAGGTGTATATATAATGGAGCCACAACTTACTGAATTTATATAGTATTTATCATTGATAATATACTGTGTGTGTGGATGCAACGTGAATGTTTTATATTCATATGTGTGTTAAATAATATTTAAGTATTTGTGCATTTTGTGCCTGACCAAATATCACTTGGTAATCTGTACAGTTAACAGGACAAAGGTACCTGGATGGCAATCTCTAAGGGAGTTAATTCTAAATAGTTTGCATACTGAAGTTTAGAGGGTAGTCTGTATCTATTTACCCAAATACCTGTAGAATTATTATGTTAAGGGACTTTAATTTTGTTTTGTAATAATTTAACTATAACAGTGTGTCTTAATATTTATACTTTATTTGTTGATTTTACTGTTGAAACAATTATCCCTATTTGGGAAGTTCCTTAATTAATATCTAAGGCAATTAATGATGTGAATATTGGTAGTCTGTGATTGTGATACAGGTATGGGAGCTTTTTGTATCTGAGTTTTCAGAAAGGAGGAGTTGGGATGTATACAAGAAGTGCTTTCAAGACTACAGCAAGTTACTTTTGCATTCAAAGTGTTAAACTTTCAGTTTTTGTAAGTTGAATGTACTGTTTCTGAAATTCTGGAACAAGATCTGAGCAAAAATCTGCTCAGGATTGGTAATGAGCCTTGGTAGGGGCTACTTTTGAGAGGCCTTAAGGAGAACTAGTAACGGCCCCACATTGAAGCCACAAATGGCCACTAACTGGTCGGATTGTAAATGGGGTAAAACTCATGTACTATTAATGGCTCAGAAGAAGGGTGTCTGTCTTTGAGGTTCTCACCAATGAAGATGCAGGAAAAAAGCTGGAGTAACTCCAGAAATGAAAGGTCAGCACACCCTAGCAGAATGGAGAGTAGAAGCACATAGAATTTAAAGAATGACATTACTGTATGTGTACTTTGTGTTTGATGTTTTCTTCCACCTTTTGCAAAATCCAATTAGTCTTGGCTCCATCCATACCTTTAGGATATGTCAAATGGATACATATTAATAGGTGTTAATAGGCTGGTGTTGAATACACACTGTTTATGAATCCTTTTAAAAATGTTTAGTTTATATTCAAATGTATGAGATTTTAATGTATTGGACAAGTTGGACTTGTAAAATCTGTTTTCTTGTTTTTTATCATAATGACTTAAAGTTGAACGAATAAACATTTGATACTGATACTTTAATTTCATATATTTTCAATAAATCCTGTACTGATACTGACAGGCAAAATCATACTTTTACAAGTATGGCACAGATGGAGAGAGAGAAAGAAACAAAGCACAATTTTTGAAGTATCCTAATACACTGGTTCAAGTACTGTAAACAGTATTTCTACAGATTTTTAATAGCTACATATTTTGGTATAAATAATTTTAATGATTGTCATGTTCAGAGTTATTAAAAAGAATTAATATAATACACTATCCTTGAAAGTTAGTATGCTGAAGCACAGGGGTTCCTGGCTGTGGGTTTTCTGGCACTAATAAAACACTAATTTAGCTGCAAAAACTAAACTGGAGTTGCTCCAACATAACAAATGAACAGGCTACACTTTCACACCACCTCCAATTTAATAACTTCCCTAATCGCAACTAAAAATTGCAGTGATGTCATGGATCTTATTCCAACATGCACAGAGGGCCAGATATTCAAATAAATGTGCAAGTGCAGGGCAAGTACTTGTGCTGCGTTTGTGCCTGACCCAGCTGTGGCTATATTCAATCAGATAGCGAGTAGCACTATCCAACTGAATATCAAGCCATGTCAGTAGAGTACTAAATGCAACTGTACTGCCCCAACATGAGTCTGGATTATATTTGTCTTTCCAGACTGTAATTATTGACTGAGTTTATGTTCTATTGATTTTATGGATGAATACTTATTTATTGAATTTTAATGTGCAGGCACTATGATCATTTGGAATAGCACCTTTTTAAAAATAAATTAAATTGAATAGAATTAAATTGTATATAGCTCACAGGGAATAGTGCTTAGCACAGGATAGTGCCAAGATCCCTGTGAGCTATATTCAGCTTGAACATGCAAATGAGCCAATTGGCCATGCATGGCACTAAGAGGACATTTGAATGCTCATTATGGGCTCATTTCCATGGGGTGCAGCAGCCCTTTAGCAGCAGTGCCACATACTGCATAAACCCTGGTGGTCTTGTGAGATCCCATCCTGATCATTCCTCCAAGCATACGTTAAAATATCCTGGTGGTCTAGTGTGACCCACCTTCGAACACCCCTCATAAGTATCAAGACATTCCCTACAGTCAAGTGCTACTCCACTCAAGCACCTGTTCTAATGTATGTAGGCATTCCCTGGTGGTTCAGTGGTTCCCTGTGTGCACCTGTTGTAATATATATAGGCATTTCCTTGTGTCTAGTGGTACCCCCTGATCACCCATTTCTACATATTAAATATGCTCTGGTATACAGTGGTTCCCCCCACCCCTCCCAAATTGAACATTTACACACTAACAAGGAAGCAGGGGTGGTGCAGTGTCCCCTCATCTGACCCACCTTCTCACATCCCACCTCTTTACACCTCCCTCTTTCTAGGATGGCCTGCAATCCTCCAAGCCCAATATAGTGATCAGCACAGCCTTCCTCTCATCTTTGTGACAGCCAACATAAGAGCAGTCACTAAGTGCATGAACAGTGTAAGTACTGTGTGTGCACTCATTGAAAACTCATATGGCAGCCTTGAGCTTGGAGGATTAGCAGCCACTTGGGTAAAAGGGGTGAGGAGGGTAAAGGGGGTGAGGAGAGGTATGCTGTAAGTGGAGAATCAAGTCAGGAGACATGGGACCACACTGCTTCTTTGTAAGTGTGTAAACTGGCAACTGGGAGGTGGGGGAACCACTGGACACCAGGACATATTTACTGTTTTGGAACAGGTGATTGGGGGGTGTGGATGCCACTAGACACCATGGAATGCCTATTTATATTTGAATGGGTGTTCAGGGAGTACCACTAGATACCAAAGAATGCCTAGTTACATTAAAATTGGTTCTAGACACCAGGGAGTTTCTATTTTCTTTAGAATGGTTGCTCAAGGTACCACTAGATACTTGGAACTGCCTAGTTACATTATAATGGGTGCTTGCGGGGTTCCACTGGACCCCAGGGAATGCCTGTATAGATTGGAATGGTTGCTCATAGGTGAGACCACTGGAACACTGGGGATTGATGTTAAACATTAGAATATGTGATCAGTGCGGGCAGCTGTTGTACAACTGATCTTCCATCGGGGGGTTGGGGGCATAGGCTTAGCATCTACCTAAGATATGGTTTGCAGTGGCAGTGAGCAGCATCACTTGGGGGCTGTTTACTGCCACTGCAAACCTTGGAATATACTGCTGCACCATTATGCATGAGGGGATCCCTCATATGCACAGGTGCAGCAGTATATTAATGCTTTGGCACTGCTAGGTTTCCTGGGTGCTCCTTGGGGATTTGGATATGGGACAGTTATATTCACTTAAACCTGGGTTAGTGCATCCACTAACCCTGGATGCCCTAACCTTTCAATATCAGGCCTAGAACCTGCTAAACTATCTATAATACGATATATGGTTATAGGTACAGTTACATTGTTTCTTATGGTGATAAGATTATATTATTGCATTTCCTTGGTGAGAGAACTGCAAAGCAAGCCTGAGTAGTTATTGTATGCAAGAGACTTCAGAAGAAACTATTTCAACTATAACAGACAAGAAACTTTAAATACTAAATAAACATACATCATATTAAAGATCTTAATAAAACATATTTTTGAATTTCAAATCAGGTGCTGGACAAAGTTTTAGTAGTCTTGTGAAACTGCACAAAACCACAGATTTTACATTTGCATGATTTATTTGAATGTGCATTAAAATCCAATATAATTTTACTTTCCTTTTTTCCAGAAATTGTGCATTTCACTAGTAATTACAAAATGCACAATTTCAGCAAATAGCAAAATACTTTTTCAGGCTGAAAGCCATGACTGTGAGTTGAAAAAGAAATCTTAAAATTATTTTTTTTTCTCAGAGCTAAAGATTATCAAATATCATTTACAGTACATACTATGCTCCTTAGAGAACTATTATTTAGTTGTGACTTCTTAGATAATGAAGAAAAAAAAGAAACACAAAAAAATTTTATTACTAGGCAGAAAGCTTCTAAAAGTGGAAGTATGTACATTTATCCAAAAAATACGTCCCCTGTATCTAACATTAAGATTTTCCTAAATCTGTAACTACACAACATAAATATGCCAAATAATGTTCCTGTGCATGGGCCAAAATCTGTAATGGTGCACATGCTGCAAATTAATGCATATAACTGCACAGCAAACCTTTTTATGTTCCTGTGTTCAAGTGACACTTTTAGCAAATACACAAAACACCTCTTCATGTCCCTGTTTGGGCATGCCAAACTAACAAGGAGTACTTGTAAATTTGCTGAACCAAGTCCCTGTCCAGGTGCCAATATTCTGTACTGGTTATGTTGTTCCTGTGCTCGAATATTAATTTTGTTCAAGCATCAGATAATTTCAGGTGAACCATGAACCATAATACAATGCACCCATATTCTGCAGTAAACATGATAAATAAATTTTGCAGTGCACACCAGGAGATTTAAAGGTGAATCAATAACCTTACAACTCATTACCAGGGATGCCATTTTTGTATTAGAAACATCTTTTTTTTTTTTTATCATTTAACAGTTTTCACCTGCAGCCACAGTCCTGCCTCATATCCAGCCACTGCTCCTCTTTTTTCCACCCCAACACTGAAGCCTAACATGCCCAGCTGGCATACGCAACTACACCTGTGAAAGGGGCCCCCCCTTAACCCCATGCCCAGCGAGGATCCAATACTGGCACATGCCTTTCAGGCATCATCAATTGCTGAAACTGCAGCCATCAAGCTGCTGCGGACTTGTGCTGCCATTTTTCTCCATTTTTTTTATTCCCCTTATGGAAGCATGGATATGCAATGATGTCCGTGCACTGATGTGCAGATGTCTGCCATGCTCCCCCCCCAACTAAGCACCCGTGCAACTGCAGTACCTCTGGGCGTCCCCAGGGACCAGCAGAGTGCGGCGTGCATCCACCCCTTCTTCACAGGACCATGAGAGCTGTTGTTGGATGCTCAATCCTAGTTCTCCTCTGATGACCCGGGCTCATTCCCGAACCCAGGTCACCGTCGTGGAGCAAGGTGTGGTGTCCAGTGCCTCAACCCTCAGCATCACCGGGCCAGCTTATAAGAAACTTCTTTGACTGGGGAAGTTCCAACTTTTTGACATTATTATAATTCTGATTTAGTTCTAAGCTACATGAGACAATGCTACTATTTAACCATTATATAAGCTACTTTCTGGACCAGGGTAGGTGACACATGGAAAAAGATACAAACAAAAATAACAATTAAATAAGCATTTTATTTTATTCAAATTTTCTAATTTAATTAAAACATCACATATATACTGTACTGTGAACTAATTGAATGAACATATTTACAGTTTCATGATCAGACAGTGCCATGATCAGGCATTTCTACTTTCGGTGTTAAAATGATTAATAGTATGAATACGTTAAAAAGTAGAGCTGTGCAGAATATAAAATCCCACCCTTGGAATGCCTGAGGAATGTCCATTCCAATTCTGTGGAATTTTGTTGAATGTTTGTGAAAATTTGTCAGAATTCTGCCAAATTTTTAATTTCAGTTATTTTGCAATAAGTAAAAGTACATGTCCAATTAACACCAAGATTGGAACAAAAACAGAAAAGAAACATAGAAACATAGAATTTGACAGCAGATAAGGACCGCTTGGCCCACCTAGTCTGCCCATTTCCCTACCTATCAGATAAGCTGCAGATTCTAGTTAAGCAACAGCCTACTTCCTCCTACCCCCCCCAGAATTGCCTTATGTTTGTCCCAAGCATTCTTGAATTCCCCCACTGTTTTTGACTCTACGACCTCCTCAGGAAGGCTGTTTGAATGTAACATCTGACAAATATGTGCCAAACCTCAGAGTCATAGATTGAAAGGGGTCAGAGGTATGGGTAGCCAAACATTTAATCAAAATAACATTTTCAGTTATTTTGAGATCATTTTAAAATTTCTTACCCAAATTACTCCAAAATGTCTGGTTTGAGAGAAGCACCCAACATGGGTATATACATCATGTTTTACGTCTCAAGCTTCAATTGGATCTGCATTATAGGTAGCCAAACATTTTGCCAAAATTTAGATTTCTGTAATTTTAATATAATTTTGATAGTATTATTGCAATGTTATAAAAATTGACTGGTATACAGGTTATCAGTGCATTTTTATATGTACATAGTTTCGGAGGTCTAGCTTCAAATGGGTCTGAGTTATAGCCTGCCAAACATTTTGCCAACATTTAAATTTCAGTTGTTTCCCTCTAATTTTAAAACAACATATCCAAATTAAACCAGAGTTGGAGCATTTAAACTACTATACCACTTGGTCATTTCTAAAAAAGTTCATATTTGCTGCTTCAAATGGGATTGAATTAAAAGTAATAAAACTTTCACAACATTTAAAAATTAAATTTTGCAAGAATGTAAACTATAAATTTAAGCCCCTGAAACTTTAAAACTAGAGAATGCAATACCATGAAATTTGGCAGATTCTTAGACCTTATAAGGAGACTGTGCATGCCAATTTTATTAATCGCTTGCTGCCAAAAAATTTCAAAATAATAGGGCTGTGCATGGACAGAATAGTATTTCCCAAATACCATGAATAATAGGCTAGCCGAATATTCAGATAACATTCTGAATAGTCCACTATTCGGCCACTGTTCAGGACTTACTATTTGGTGGGTGAGATTTCAAAATGTCACAGAGCTTTGTTGGCCAATCAGAGGCTGTTTTTGGAACACCATGTGATCTCCATCTGAATGTGTAGCATAAAGTTCAACATACTGTATATGGAGACTAGATTGTGGACTCCAATGACTCAGTTGAAACGGTGCATCCACCATATTAGAGGAGGATTGAGGTGCCTGCAGAATAGTAGGAACCCTTCTTGAAACTTAGCGAGGGCACCAGCAAACTATTCTGACAGCAATCTGATGATCCAGTTGAGTAAGAAGCATCATTGACAGCATGGAAATAAAGAAGTAGACTCACACTGTGGTGACAAAAACAAGGTATGCTTGTTTGTCCTTTTCTTGTATAAGCAGTCCATTACGTTATTGCTGTCACAACAGTGTGCAAGTGCTGCTGTCTATGTACTGCATTTGCAGCACCATCATTTCTTGTAGTACCCCTTGAGACCATTATGACCATAGAGAGATTGTCACTTAACTCCAAATATTGATGGAGTTATGGCCTATTGAAATTCCAGTCTTATCCTATGGGAATCAATATGTTTTATTACTTGCTTTTTTTAATGGCCACAATTATTTAAGGGTGCTGCATATGTTATTCTTGTCATATCCCTTAAATCATTTTTGACCATATAGAGACTGTTAGTTAACTCCAAATATTGATGGAGTTATGGCCTGCTGAAGTTCCAGTGTTATCCTTTGGGAATAGTTATGTTTTATTACTTGTGTTTTTTGTTCAATTCAACTTCTTTATTTGTTTTAAATTATAAACATAGTAGTATTCATAACAGGTATGATACATAGAGGAAACTATCCACTTAGCGTATATTATGGAAAGCCAATGAAAAAGAGAGTTACTTGCTTTTTTTAATGGACAAAATTATTTAAGGGTGCAGCATAAGTTATTCTTGTAGTACCCCTTGAGACCTTTGTAACTATATAGAGATTGTCACGTTCTTCTAAATATTGATGGAGTTATGGTCTGTTGAAGTTCCAGTGTTATCCTATGGGCATTGTTATGTTTTGTTACTTGATTTTAATGGCCACAATTATTTAAGGGTCCGGCAAATGTTATTCTTGTAGTACCTCTTGAGACCTTTGTGACCATATAGAAATAGTCACTTCTGCATCCTATTCCTGAACACCAGCAGCACAAGCCAGCCTCTGGCACCAATGTACAAGCCAAAGTGCTGTGACCTCTGCATCCTCCTCCTGAAGCACTTCTAGCACAAGACAGACTCTAGCACCACTGTACAACCCAAAGTGCTGTGCCCTCTGCATCCTCTTCCTGAAGCAACAGCAGCACAAGACAACCTCTTGCACCAGTGTACAAGCCAAAGTGCCATGACCTCTCTGCCTCCTCCTCTTCCTGAAGCCATTTTAAGGACTTCTGTAGCAATTCTCTAATAAGTCAACTTTCCTTGCCAAATATCAAATACTGAATACCGAATATCTGGGACCCGAATACCAAGTATTCAGCTGATTATTTGGAAAAAGGTATTCACACGGCTCTACAAAATAACATCTGTACTTAAAGTCAAATCCCATAAGTCTTTGTGAAAATTGTAGAATTTCATGAAAAATTCCATATAACTGGAATTTGCTAATCTCACTCAGCCTTATCTGGAGGATTCTAATTAAAAGATTTGGGTATGAGAGACAGGTAATGCAGGAGGTTACCAGGTTCAGGAGTTAGATGCACAGTTTTACCAAGAAATCGACAGCTGTGCTGGGTAGCACAGCAGTGACAGACCCCCAGGTTGGAGCAAGGAAGCACATACAATAGTGTCAACAATTCCAACCTGAATGCAGGACATTTAAGGATCACATCCAAGAAATGTTATGATCCAGGGAGCCTGATGTACATGCAAGTCTTGGACTTAGAGGTACTCAAAAAGATGTAGTGGGGAAGACAATGTCTGGGGCAGCAGGAGGAAGAATTCTGGCTATTACAACAGGGTAGATCAATTGGAAAAGGAGTAGGTGACTCATGTTTTAAAGGAGTTTGTCAATGTAAAGAACAAAGAGCATGTCAGTGAGATCAGTAGTTCTACTCAGTTAATCTGGCTATGCCTAAAAAGAAGGGGTGGGGGAATAGTCACACACAGAGGAACAGCAGGACTGCAAAATGCTCAGCCAAACTTATCAAATGAAGTAGTGATATGTGCATTGTTAATGTTAAATTCCACAGAAAGGATTCTGGATGGTTTGTCTATATGCTAGTATAAATATGTGAGAACGTTACCAATATTTTTTTTCTACTGCAAATTTAAAACTGCCAAACCAATTTATCCAGTTGTGTTAGACACAAGGATACACTGACTATGGATATGCATGTACAATGTTAAGTCTATGCCTGCAAGAGCATAGAAGTTACAAGCATCCACATTTTTGAGTTTTCACAATATTTTGCAAATATTTACATAGGAAAGATTTGAACCCCTGTAACTTAAAAATCTCGAATCCAATTCTCTCCATATTTAGATTATTCTATAAGTATTGGAAAAAGGTTGTGCATGCTAATTCACACATGTCTAATGCCAAAGGTGGCCAAGTTATATGCAGATGAAATTTTTCCACAAAATTTCACACAGAAAATAAAATGACAGATTTTGAGCACATATACTTTTGAAACTATCCATCAGAATGTCATATTTGGAATGTTATTGGCACTCAATCCGAAGACTGTGCATGCCACATTTCATATCTCTAGCATAAACAACAGCTGAGGTATGACTAAATTACTAATTTTAAAATATTCTGCAAAATTCTGATGACATTCTGTGAAATTTCATGGCATTTCATGACATTTTATTGAAATTCTGTGAATTCAGAATTTTCCCATTCTGCACAGCTCTATTAAATAGTTTGATTCAAAACCATTAAGAGAAGTTCATTATCCTTCCTCCAAACATGCAATCATATAAACACAGACCTTAGAGTTCTTTGTTACCATACAGGTGTGACCCCCACCCCAACAAGCTTGGGTCTTCATATTGTTTCAGAGTCCAGTTTATTTCAGGTAAACAGTATTGAGATAATCTCAGTCAGGATTATTAGATTAGAAAGATCTGCTGATGTCATACTCTTTTAAGTACAGTATGTAACTCATTGATGGCTATGGAGAATGTAGTTTAAGCTTTCTGAAAAATCTTTACTCTCTTTAAAGTCTCTCCCATTTTACTAGTCCACTTTGTCATATCTTTTGGCCAGTAAGACTGCAGTGTATATACAGACATATAAAGAACCCAGCTAAATAAGGCCATTTGGTCTATCTAGTCTGCTTGTATTGCAGGGTCCACAGCTTGAGTGACTGACCCTGCCCCCTCTCCACTCATCCCATCCCTTCCACCTGCCCCACCCATGACTGTTACCTTCCCCTTATGTCTATTCCAGCCTATCTTAAAACTAACCACTGTCTTCAACAAGACCACCTCATCTGGTAGCACATTCCAACTGGCTACTGCCCTCTCCATGAAGAAGTGCTTCCTAATCTCCCTCCTTACCCCCTACCCCGGATTAAAACTCTGTTCCCTCATGTTACAGCTGCAACTTAGCCTAAAGAGGACCTCTTTATCCACCGTATTCATCCCTTTCAAGTACTTGAAGGTCTCAATCATGCCCCATCTCTTCTTTCTCTCATCCAGGGAGTATATGTTCAGTGCCCTCAACCTCTCCTTATATGCTCTACCCTGGTGACCCACAATCATCTTTGTTGACATCCTCTGGACCATCTACAGCAGTCTAATGTGCTCTTTAAGCTGTGGGCACCAGTGCCATACTGCATACTCCATACTCTAGATGTGGCCTCACCAGTGACATGTACAAAGACAGTATAACCTCTGATCCTCTTAGCTATGCATCCCAATATTTTATTTGCCCTTGCAGCTAACTTTTTGCACTGCATGGAGTGTTTCAGGTTGCTAGTGATCATCACTTCCAGACCCTTCCCTCTTCATTTAATTTTATTTCATTTCATTTCATTTCATTTTCTTATTCTTGTAGGCCTGATGAGCAAAATGCTTGTTTGCAGATGCAACAAGTAGGAGTATACAGGACATATAGAACAAATACAATAAAACATTAAATCACAATACAAATAGACAATACAACAATGTACAATTATTAACAGCATAAATAGACAAAATGACACATAATAACAGAGAGGAAAAAATTAAAAATAAAAAAATCACTTCTTGCAATCACAATGCAGAAGATATTTTAAAAACAGCATCAATCCCCTTTTGAAGCTAATAGCTGCTTTATAATTCAGGAGTTCACCAGATAGTGAATTAAAAAATGTTGGGGCCCTAAAAAGAATAGACATTTGGCCTATTACTTATGAAACAGTGGAAGCTTAAAGGTAAATCTATACTGAGATCTTGTACCATTAATATTTCTAGGAAAAATATTGGCAATAGAATTAGGGAGAAAACCTGAAGAAACTTTAAACAGAAAAGTACCAATTTTTAACTGAATTCTATTATCTAATGACAAGCTATTGGACTGTTGGTAAAGGGAACAATGGTGGGCATGAAAAGTATGAAAAAAACTCTTCTGTTGCAGATCCCCTGGACCCCTCCAAGGAAGTATTCTGTCCTAGGATTACGGGCTCTTACGTGCATAACTTTGCATTTTTTGGCACTGAAGTGAAGTTGCCAAATCCTGGATCACTTCTCAAGCTTCTTCAAATAGTCCTGCAGATCTCTCAATCCTTCAGCTGTGTCAGCCTCTCACAGAGCTTGGTGGCATCCACAGAGAGGCACATTTTTTCCTTTATGCCATCCCCAATGTCACAGATGAAGACACTAAACAATATCAGTCCCAATGCTGAGACCTGTGGGGACCCCACTGGTGACTTTTCTGGTGCCAGATAACTCATCCCTGCCCTCTGTTTCCTGTTCTTCAACCAGTTTTCTTCCCATCTGGTCATATTCACCCCAGTCCCATGATCCACCAAATTCCAGGCCAGTCTCTTGTGGGTACAAAGTCAAAGGCCTTGCTGAAGTCCAGATAAAGGATGTCCACCTCTTGACCCTTGTCTACTGCCTTAGTGACCCAGTCCAAGCAGTTGATCAGATTCATTTGACATGATCTCCCTCCCATAAACCCATGCCACCTTGCATTCTGGAGATCATTCTCCTCCAGGTTCTTTATCAACCTTTCCTTAAGTATGGTCTCCTTGATCTTGCACATGATTGAGGTCAGACTGACTGGTCTGTATTTCCTTGGGCCATCCTTGGGACTGCTCTTGTGGAGGGGCACCACATATGACATTCTCCAGTCATGTGCTACTATGCCCAACTGCAGTGAAATATTAAACAGGCCCACCAGTGTCTGTGCAAGTTCTTCTGGCAGTTCCCTCGGTATCCATGGATATACTGTCTGGGCATGGTGATTAATCAGCCTTCAGTTCCATGAGCCCCTCTCTTACTCTGTCTTTCTGTATCACTACATCCTTGCTCCTCCCCCACCATCTCCTCTTCTTTCCCCTGTAGAAACGTGTATGTCTTTCTCCTTGGTGAAAATGGAACAGAAGTAGTCATTCAGTACCTCTGTTTTTCACTGTTCTCTTCCACCCATTCTTTCCCTTCCCTAAGTCTAACAATCCCATTCCATCTCTTTTCTCATTAGTAGTGAAAAAAGGCCATCTCCCCATCTCAATTTCCTCAGCTATCTGCAGTTCCTTCTGTGCATTAGCCCACTAGACTACCTTACTTGTCACACTTGCAAATCTTAAGTAATTCTCCCTATCCATCTCTTTATTGGTTTTTCTGAATTTCCTATAGGCTAGCATTTTTTCCCTTACTACCTGGGTAACCCCAGAACTGAATCCAATAGATTCTCTGGACCTTGAGTTCTTCCCTTGAGTTTGGTCAGGGTGTGGGTCATACTTTCTGTCAGGCATGGCTATTTTCTGTCAGGTTTCTGTCATACAGTGAAAACACAACAGGTCTGTTAGATTAACTGATCAAATGCATGTTGTAGGATATGAAGGTTAGTCTGTGGCCAGATTACTATACATGTACATTAATGGGACTGGATTTATGCTGTTAAATTAAGTGTCAAAGGACAGGATTGGATGGCATAGGACAGAATAGGATAGGAACTTTATTTTTATAGCACCTTTCCAGAGCTCAAAGTGCTTTACAGCACAAATGTAATTTAAACTTCAAATAATACACAACAGCAAGAACATAAATCCCAATTCAAATGATAAATTTGGGCATGCATATTCCGCAGAGTTGGCAGAGCTGATCAGTCTCCTGAGAAGGCCTGTCTAATCAGCCAGGTCTTGAATTGTGATTTAAAACTTTCTTCTGATGGGGTATGAATGGATGGCTTTTCATAAAATGTTCCAGGCTTTCTGTGCAGCTACAGAAAATGCTCAGTACACAGCAGGTGTTAATTTTGATGCTGGGACAAATAAAAGTCACTGGATATCTAAGTGGAGAATTTTGGTTTCCCAATAATCATCTTGATGGAATGCCAGTACAATGTAGAGGGGTCCAGTCCATTAATGACCTTATAAACCAGAAACATATATATTTTTTTGTTAAGATTTTTCTCCCATGGTCTTGGTCCGCTGTACATCCCTACCATCCTCCTGGCCTGCACCCTGATATCAGGCCAACCTCCCCCACATCCCGCATGGCTTGCCCTCCATGGCAGGTCATTGAGGAGCATCCCAAGCTCAACTCACCTTGATACGGATCCAGATCAGCGAAAATGCCTTTCAGAGTTGGGCCACAGAGGTTGGAAGCTCATGTTGCCAGACCAGGATACCTTTTTATTGTTCTTGTGGTCTCCCCCAGAGGCAGAGCATGCAATGATACCAGTGATGGTGATGTACATGCTCCCATGCATGCACCCCATCAGGCATCTGCTCCACTTTTACCCCTCTAGATGCAGCATCAGTGTGCCAGCCCCCAGTCACTGCTAGGGGCCAGGCATGCACCAATGTCTGGTGACCCACACTCCCCTCAGAAGAAGATCCTGTCCCTGTGACATTCAATCCTTCTCCTCCCCTGCCGATGCCTGGTGGCCGGCACTCACTCCCAAACACAGGTTGCCAGCATGGGGTCAGGTGTGGCATCTGTCACAAACGCACCCTGTAGGTAAGGCCCTCTGCTCCCACAGTGCCAAACCTCAAAGGGCAATATGTGAACAGGAGACAAACAGGGTAACCCTCCTGTCTGTTTTGGGTCTGAATCGCATACTAGCTTCGAGTTCTGGGGTCAAATATGAACCATTTTTCACTAGCACACCCAGTTAACAAGCTCAGATATGCACTCTTTTTGGGGGATGCAGTGCAATACTTCACCCAGTGGGCACCCAGCCTGGTTCAAAATTCTACCCTTTTGACTCAGTTTGAGACTTAGGTATATTCTTACCTTAGCAAGATAGTATTACACTTTTAAGCCCTTAACAGTTTTATCAGAATTATCCAATACTGTTTCAGCCTCTACATGCAAAAGACAAGTCTCAAGCAGGATTAATGAAACCAAACTGTTTACTGGAATTAAAAACAAAATAGCAAATACATACTGTACAAAACATAAAACATATAACATAAATACTTACAGTGAGAAATAAAAGGGAATTTCAGAAACAAAAAACACCTGTAACTGAATTTCTAGTCTTAACCCAGTTCCAGTTTGATGTTACCTATTTTTAACAAAAGTGCCTTTTTATTTCAGACACACTCTGTGTGTCTTCCTTCTGGAGTCCAGAGATGAAGTGTCACCACTCCTTTCAGCCAGAGTGATAATAATCCAGCATGTCCCTCCTATCCTGTGAGGTCACAGCTCATGAGGTCACTGTTAGCCCTGTAAATAATTTGTAACCTGGCCAAGTATATCCAAAAGGATGTCATTTTACTGTTGGCTGGAAATCTGCAAGATAGCAATATTAAAATATGACAGTCTCTTTGATCAGAGCATTCATGTTTGATGAACATCTGGGAAAAAGCCAGGTTCTCTCACAGCAAACACAACTTTCAATGCTATAGAGCCGCAAGAAACCACTGCATCAACCTTATCCACCAGGCAAAGGTCAACTTCCACAAGAAGCAGCTTAATAAAACTTGGGGCAATGGGAAGAGTTTTTGAGAGAGCATCAAAAACCTTCTTGGGAAGGATGAGAAAAAGATCCCCCGCTCACTCAACATCAACAACGCCATGATTACTGACCCACTGCACATCATGGATTCTCTCAACACAGCTTTGACTGACCTGACTAGAGTGCTATCCCCCTGAATACCTGCACTCTGCTGGGGAACAAACCAACTGCATGCCTCAAGGGGGCTCAACCCCTGTCTGCTACAAAAAAGTGTCAGTGAAGGAGGCTTACAAACACATAAAAAAAATATTAGGCAAGGCCAGAGTGGGGAGTGATGGAGTCGATATGAAACTCCTATCCCTAACACTGGATGTCATCATCATGTCAGTCACAAAATTATTTAACAAATCGCTGGCTCTTGCACAATTCCCCGGTATCTGGAAACAGGCTGTCTTGATGCCGATGCACAAAAATGGTGATATGACATGTACCACCAATTATAGGCCAATACCCATCCTCTTTCCCTCTTATCTAAAGCCCTGGAAAAGATTGTGAACACCCAACTCATAGATTACCTCAACAAATACAACCTATTATGTCCCAACCAACATGGCTTAAGGCAGAATCATAGTACCTCCACTGCCTTGCTGGACTACACTGACTACTTGCACAAGGCACTAGATTAAGGAACACTGGTGGGGTCAGTCTTCATAGACCTCACTAAAGCCTTCAACACTGTCAATCACTCTCTCCTTCTGACTTAACTACAGAACCTGGGGGTTGCAACCACTGCTATCTGCTGGTTCAAGAACTACCTAACACACAGAAGTCAACGTGTAAAAATTGGGCACACAGTATCTAGCTCCAATGAGGTATCTTTAGGGGTCCCACAGGGGTCAATTCTGGTGCCCTTACTGTTCAGCCTCTTCCTAAATAATCTTCCTGAAGCCTGTGACACTAAATTGATACTTTATGCAGATGACACTGTTCTTCTCACCAGCAGTTCATCAATAGTCTCCCTCCACTCCAAGCTGCAGGCATCCTTCTACAAGCTGGAAGACTGGTTCTGTAGCCATAAACTTCTAATAAACTACAAAAAGGCCAAGGTGTTGCTCACAGCCAGCCCACAGCACAAAAAGGTGCTTCCTACCCTCACCATCTCCAATAAAGTCAGTGAGCCAATAGAACAAGTTCACTCCTTCAAGTATCTTGGGGTCACCATTGATGACTCCCTCACCTGCACCCAACTCATCAACACAGTGTTAAAGGCAGTGAACACCAAGCTGGGTGTACTCTATAGGCATAAAAAGTATCTCACTCCAGAAACCCTCCGTCTCTCAGTCTCCAACTCCATCCTTTCTACCATCGACTGTGGACTGGTGGTCTACAGTGCAGCAACAGACAATGTACTAAAAAGGATTCACATTGCCCTCAACAAGGCATGTAGGCTCACAATGGCTACAGACAGAAATACCCACACCTGCTCCTTATACGAGCAGACCAATTGGCTGCCACTAAAGAACAGGATTATATTCCAAATATGTCTCCTTGGAAAAAAGGCACTAATGGGTAAACCTCCCCCCCATATATTTCTAGCATTCCAACACCAAGTGCTACCAGCTATACCACCAGAGGCAGGATGAGGGGGGCCTATCAACACCTTTCTGTTGAACTGTGCAGGGACAGTGTGCTTTCAGCTAAAAGGCCCCCCAATGGCTCAATGAAATCCCAGTGCACATTCTAAACTCCCAATGCATCCCACAATTCAAAAATGGCATAAATCAACACCTTCTTACCAGGACAGTTTATAACTGCCACTTGGACTCTAACACCCATAATGCCAACTCACCCACACTCTCCTTCCCCTTCCTTTTACCCCCACTCTTCCCTCATGTCCTATCCCTCTGTCTTCCTCTCCTCTGTGCCTTTTCCCTTACTGGATCAACCTTATAACCAGCCTACCACCACTATCTCCCAACCTCCTAGACAAAGCCACTTATTTTGGCTGCCCACTCTCCCCCCACCCCCGTCTCCCCTCCCTTCACTTTGACTCCTTCTCAGACTCTAACATTAGGTGTCATACCTCTTTATCTCCTTCACCACATACAAACACTGTCCTTTACCCTAGTTGAATGCTATTGATGCTGTACTAACACCATTGATACTATGAATGGCAATGTAACCTTATTGTATACTAGCTACCTACTATTTGAGTATTGCATATAAACTGTTTGTTATTGTTGTCATTGTCACTGTTTGATGTGGAACCTTTGTAAAACAGCTCTGAGTTCAAAGGTATGATCCGAACCCCTAAATAAATTAAAAAAAAAAATGTTTGGAAAACATCCAGACAAAACATTTCTGTAACAGATGTGAAAGCTAACATGAATCAGTTAAAAATGCCCTTTTCCTCAAAGGTCATAAAATGCATTCTTTGTCCCTGTGCTTCAAAGTAGAAGGGTTAGTTTGCAATGTGTTATATAACAGCTAACACAGACAACACAGGAGATGTCAAAGGAAGCCTCTTAAATAACCCATTCACTGGTTCAGTGTTACTATAGTCAACTGATTTCAGTGAACCAGGGCCTTTGGAGACAAAAGGTCAGGCCCCTTCAAAAGCTGACGGCTGCCATTTTCCTAAGAAGACATTCAAATAAACAGATATTTATAGCACAAATATAATTATAACTAGTAGACGGTTACTCACATTACAGCATATAGCGCCTCAGCCTTCAGCATCAGCGGACCAGCAAGAAAAATAATTTTAAATTCAGAACACCATCTAATCTGTAGCCAATGTAACTCCCTCAAGGTGGGAGAAATATGATTGAATCTGGATACACCAGTTAATAGTCTGGCTGATGAATTCTGCAGTAACTGTAGGCAGTAGAGCTGAGTAGCTGGGAGGCCATAGTAGGGTGCATTGCAGCAGTCAATTCACAAGGTAACAAAAGCTTGTGCTAGTCTGCAGAGATTGTAGCAGTCCAGGGAATTATGCAATCTGGTTACAAGTTGTAAAAAAACACTTCTGATGACAGCAATAATTTGAAATGTAAAATCCAGTTAACTGTCAAATTGAACTCCCAGATTGAGTACCTTGTTCTTAGTCTGCAGTAACTCTCTGTCACATACAAAGAGAATAATATTTTCCTATACTGCAGACACCAACCAGTCTAAGACCACCTGAAGCAATTCAGTTTTGCCTGGATTGAGTCTCAGACTGCTCACATTCGTCCAATACTTGATTTTAATGACGACCTTCTCAACCACATACATTGGATCCCCCTGACTGGGTCTAAATGAAAGGTGAAACTGAGTGCCATATGCATAACAGTGAGAACTCAACCTGTACCTTCAGATCATTTCTCCCAGTGGAAGCTCATATACTGTGAATAACAATGGGGAGAATATAGAGCCCTGTGGGATGCTACACATGACAGGTGAAGGGCCTGATTGGCAGTTACCAGCACTACAATCTGGTGATGATTTTCCAGGGAAGATCTGAACTGGTTAATGCTGTGCCAGCCAATGCAACGGAAACACTTCAAGTGCTCAATTAACTCCCCATGATCCACATTATGAAATACTGATGACTAGTCAAGGAAATACAAAACAGATAGCTTTCCTCAGTTCTTCGCCAGGAGCAGATAATTCAAGACCCAGGCCAAGGCAATCTCCTTGCAGTGGCGTGAGCAGGAATCAGATTGGACAGGCTCCTAGAGCATGAATTTCTCCAGGTGTTCCATCAGGAAAATTGCCACCACTTTCTCTCTAATCTTCCCTATAAAAGGAAGGTTAGAGAGAGGCCTGTAGTTTGCAAGATCATCTAGATTTAATTTGGCATCTGGAGGAGGGGTTCACAATGGCCCCTTTAAGGGAGTCTGGGAAAACACTCTGTTTCAAAGAAGAGTTCACAATCTGTACAAACACTGGCACTAGCACCTGTGAGCCTGCCTTAACCAAATGGGATGGGGCAGGGTCTAAAATGCAAGTGGATTGGCACATTGCAGACAGCACCTGATAGATTTCTACATAATCAGCTGGCTTACAGCAGGCTTTATGAAGACTGCTTCTGCCTCTTGGAATGGCCTTGTCCTGCAGCATCACAAGCTATTGGAAACAGTTTGCCATATCCTTTTTTAATGGCACTGGCCATTTTTGCTGTTATCAATCCTCCTCTATTGCTAATGCACGGCTTCTGGTCAGGAGACTGTGTATTTCTGAATGGAGCTGCATTCTTTAGTGTACTTCAATCTATTCTGCCAACCTTTTCTTCAATTTAGAGTCCATCCTAGCAGCTGTAGTTGAAGACTGTGGGCTCAATTCACAAAGCGGGCTTAGATCGGCACAAACTGTGGCAAACCGCAGCTTGCACCAATGCCCCATGTGCCAGGGACTCTGCACCAGATTCTGGTACAGGAGGTGTCCCGACAACAAAGTCCCCACACTTGCCATAACCTCTCCCATGTGACAAACACAAAGCATACAGGAGGTGTTTGCCACAGGCTCTGCACAGCAAATGCTAGCTGTCCCCACATCTCTGATACCCTGATAATATAAATTAATTATGGTCCCTGGTGGTCTAGTTCCTCCTTAAAATAACTCATACTTCTTGAAAAAAAAAAACCTTCCCTGGTGGCCTAGAGCTACTCCACCCAATCTTGTCATATAATTAATTAAAAAAGACCTTCCCTGGTGGTCTAGTGCCCCCTCAGATGTTCTCTGCTGGACTGGGGGGTGGGGGTCCACTTGTGTACCAGGGTTGGGTGGTTTATAACTAATTAATACCAGCATCATAGGGGATCGAAGAGGGGGGCCATTAGATTGCCAAGAAGGTTTTTTTTTATTACCCTGGATATCTGGGATTAGGAAAGTTTTTTTTTTTTTATTACTGTTAATAATTCATTGTTCAACTGTCCCAGAGGGACATGTTCCAAATACCCCAAGACCAGCCTATGCTGGTCTAACTGTGTTTAGAAATTTGCCCACTAGGACAGTTTTGTGAATCACAATATAGGGGATGTGACAGCTTACTTCTGCTGTATGCCCCCCTAGTGTCATGCTGCAGCCAGTTTAGTGGTGCAAGGCTGGAGCAAGCCCCCTTTGGCGCATGAAACCTGCATTTAATGCAGGCTGCCTTTCTGGATAACTCCAGGGGCATCTTTTAGCACAAGGTACCACTTGCATCATTTATATTTGACACAGGCACCTTGCATCCATCTAGGGTCTTTGTGAATTGGGCCCTGTATATTTCTGAATGGAGCTTCTTTCTTCAGAGTATTTCAGTCTATTCTGCCAACATTTTCTTCTATTAGAGTCTACCTTAGCAGCTCTAACTGTAGCCAGTTTCCCTCCATCTCCATCTTCCTCTCTCTCCTTCTCCTGTCTCCTAACTCAGTACGGTTACCGGAAAAATATGTTTGCGGTTTATTTATCTGATTTCCTATACCAGCAAGACCACTCTTATAAGATTATGATGCCCACAGAATTTGGAAAAAATGTCTGTCTCAAGACAGATTTGTGCCATTGGGCAATAGAATAATGTTAAGTGTCTCTAGCCCAGAATGATAGGAATTTACAACCTAGCTTGTTGCTTTAGTAGCTGAGCTTTAAATGCTATCTCTAAGTAACTTTTTCAGGCTGAATGCTGTGGGTTTAAAGATGAACATAAAAATTGTTTTTTTTTTTCTCTTAAATGCTATGGCTTATACAACTAAATAAGTACTTTAAAGAAAAGGGAGTGACATGGTATTCTCACTGAGCTAGTAAGGAAGAAGAACTCAGTGGACCTCTGGTCTTCTTTCCCACATAAATATGTATGTACTGTATTTATGCATGTACAGTATAAAGTCTTGCTGAAACCTACAACAACCAAGGGTTAGCCCCATGTTCACTACAGGAAAAGCTCACACCTCACTAAAGCTGTGCTCACTTTCTAAAACTGTTCCAGAAACAAATGATTTGATACCTTTTATTGGACCAACATGGATGTTACAGAAAAGAACAAAGTGCTCTAGCTTTCGAACCAACCTGGTCCGTCTTCAGAAGCTTTGTGGCAGTTTTTTCAAATATCCCATACTATTAACACCAGATTCTATAGAAAAAGCAGAAATAATTCTCATTGGTTTAACATATACATTTAAAACATAATAGAAGATTACGTCAGAGAAGCTAATTAACACCAGTATGCCTTTAACTGAGGAGCCTCAGAAGGGCAAAGGTTATTAAAATTCTCTACAGCCAGAGAGTTCTTGTCACATAAATTTTAAAATGTCTCAGTATGCCAAGAAAGCATTCTAGTGATAAAAAAACCTTGGGTGGCATTCTCTCTAATACATGTAAGATGAGCTTACAACTTACATTCCAATTGTGCTGGTATATTAAAGGACAGATAATGAGAGACAAAATCCTGAAATTAGGTATAACTGCAAGTTGAAAACAAGCCTCAAATTAACTTACACATATAAACATGATGTATGAAAGTATCATTTGTAAGTGTAAGTGTCAAATAAAAAATACTTGTCAAGGACCCCCAAGAAAACGAGACCATGAGCCTGATAAGTGCAGATTTCAACACAGAGTCTGTGTATAACAAAAATGCACAGAATCAGTCTAAGCAATCTAAATGCAAACCCAAAGGAATTACACCTTTTATGAACCCCCAAGTAAATGAGATACGCATCTTAATATGAGCAGTTAAAAATGTGACAGTGTGTAATCCAACCACTAACAACTAATAGAAGGAAATAAATGAACACTATATGTGAAAACTAAGTGTCCTAGCCACATAACAATTGCCCCATGCCATGCTCCACCCACATATATGTGTGTACATACACCACACCACACCCCACACACACACACACACACACACACACACATGTGCACACACCTGCACACCCCACACAACCACAACACACAACAAATATAACAAAACACATTCCACATACACCACACCACACCACACACAACAAACAAAACACACACACACCATACCCACAACACACAAAAACACAACACACACCAAACACACACAAAACACACACATACATAGATTCATCAGTGTACACACACACACACACACATATACTCAAACGCACTCACCACAGTGTTAAGGTGAGAAGTCAACAATGTAGATAACCATAAACTTACAAAATCAAAGGCCCGCTGAAGAATTAAAGTGTTTATGTCCATCTTTTAAAGTAGAGGTCTGTGTAAGTTTAAATGGAATAATGTGTCATATAACCAACATCAATGTTCAATCCATCCGCCACCATATTGAGAAGTAAAATAAGTCTAATTTCAGAAGCCCATCTCTGTTGTGTATTGTTGAAATGTCCTTTTAAGACCATCACAGACATATCTGAGATTGAGTGGTCATCCTGGGAGAAGTGCTGGGCTACTGGTTTCTCAATCATCTTGTGATTAATAGAATGTCTGTGTGAATTCATTCTAGTGCGGAGTTGTTGGCTTGTCTCCCCCACATAACCTGTGCGAGGACATTTCTTGCATTGGATAAAATAGACCACATTACTTGATGTACATGTATAATTCCCCTGTATCCTATATAGTCTGTTTTGTGATGTAACCTCACAGTCTGAAGTGGAAATGAGGTTACATGTCTTACATGCATACCTCTCAACTGTACCACATTAGGAAGAACGTTCCTCATTTTACTTCATGAAAGCTCCCTGTTCCACATTGTGAGGATTTGTTCCACATTCAATATTAACATTTTAAAGCAAAAATCTATAGTAAATGATGCAAAAAATATATTATTCAATTAATAACAGACATTCTGAACATAAATGCAAACACTTTAACAGTGTTCTGAGCCTCCTAAGTAAACATTTGATTAAGTGTTCCACATTTTGCTCATTTGTTCCACATTCTGAGAGGCAATGTTCCACATTTGGGGAACAAAAGGTTGAGAGGTATGCTTACATGTGCGTTGATGACAGGGTCGTGTACCATATGATGTCATGGTATTCTGTTCCGGTTCAAGTTGACTCCTAATAATCAGGCTGGCTAAATTAGGTGGTTGTTTAAAAGATAGTGGTGGTAGTTCTTGAAAAATACAGTTAAAGGTTTCATCCTCACTAATTATTGGATGGAGACAGATATGCTTTTTTGGCATATGAGCTGTGGATTCTGTGATTTCTCAATTTCTCAGAGGTCCTACGACAAAGTTGTTCAGCATATGTAGAATTATCTGTGTTTCTCAGTGGATTCCAAATAGCTAGACCTTTAGGGATAATGTTATTCCTTTTGCACTGGGATAAAAAGTAGATTTAAGAAGTAGATGGCACTGACACACAAAGATTTTCACCAGGAACTTAATAACCTCCACCCAACTATAAAGCTTTCCCTAGAATATTCTGCCACAAGTGAACATTTTCTGGATACCACTGTCACTATTAAGGATGGCACCCTACACACCTGTCTTTACAGGAAACCAACAGACAGACAGAGATACTTACACTAGAAAAGTAATCACCCGAGCCACACAAAGAAATCTGTTATATATAGTCAAGCACTTCGGTATCACCGACTCTGTTCAAATGAGGAAGACAGAGACACACAACTGGCAATGTTGAAAAACACCTTTATTGAGCAGGGACACTCATCCAGAGAAATTGACAGAGCAGTGGAATAGTGGAGCAGTGGAATGTGCAACACAGGTCCCGAGAGAACAGCTACTGCAATATAAGGAATGGATGACTACCAACAGAATACCCTTAGTAGTCACATACCATCCTGACCTTGAACTCTTACGTAAGATTATTAAGGATCTCCATCCAATAATTAGTGAGGATGAAACCCTTAACTGTATTTTTCAAGAACTACCACTATTATCTTTCAAACAACCACCTAATTTAGCCAGCCTGATTATTAGGAGTCAACTTGAACCGGAACAGAATACCATGACATCATATGGTACACGAACCTGTCATCAACGCACATGTAAGACATGTAACCTCATTTCCACTTCAGACTGTGTGGTTACATCACAAAACAGACTATTCAGGATACAGGGGAATTATACATGTACATCAAGTAATGTGGTCTATTTTATCCAATGCAAGAAATGTCCTTGCACAGGTTATGTGGGGGAGACAAGCCAACAACTCCACACTAGAATGAATTCACACAGACATTCTATTAATCACAAGAAGACTGAGAAACCAGTAGCCCAGCACTTCTCCCAGGATGGCCACTCAATCTCAGATATGTCTGTGATGGTCTTAAAAGGACATTTCAACAATACACAACAGAGATGGGCTTCTGAAATTAGACTTATTTTACTTCTCAATATGGTGGCAGATGGATTGAACATTGATGTTGGTTACATGACACATTCCATTTAAACTTACACAGACCTTTACTTTAAAAGATGGACATAAATACTTTAGTTCTTCATCGGGCCTTTGATTTTGTAAGTTTATAGTTATCTACATTGTTGACTTCTCACCTTAACACTGTGGTGAGTGCGTTTGAGTATATGTGTGTGTGTGTGTGTGTGTGTATATATACTGATGTATGTATGTATGTGTGTGTTTTGTGTGTGTTTGGTGTGTGTTGTGTTTTTGTGTATTGTGGGTATGGTGTGTGTGTGTTTTGTTTGTTGTGCTTGGTGTGGTGTGGTGTATGTGGAATGTGTTTTGTTATATTTGTCGTGTGTTGTGGTTGTGTGGGGTGTGCAGGTGTGTGCACATGTGTGTGTGTGTGTGTGGGGTGGGGTGTGGTGTGGTGTATGTACACACATATGTGTGGGTGGAGCATGGCATGGGGTAATTGTTATGTGGCTAGGACACTTAGTTTTCACATATAGTGTTCATTTATTTCCTTCTATTAGTTGTTAGTGGTTGGATTACACACTGTCACATTTTTAACTGCTACATAGATACATAGACAGTGTCGGCAGATAAGGGCCTATGGCCCACCCAGTCTGCCCATTTGAGCTTGTAAGTTCAGTTTGTTTTCCTAGAAGTCTGTTTCCCCTTACCCCTGACCTCTAGAATTCCTTTATGTCTATCCCATGCATTCTTAAATCCCGTGATTGTTTCAGCCCACACCACTTCCTCTGGCAGGGTGTTCCACTTGTCCACCACCCGTTCTGCGAAGAAATTCTTTCTCATGTTTCCTCTGAATCGTCCTCCCTCCAACTTCATCCCATGCCCTCTAGTCCTGGAACATCTTTTTCGCTTAAAAATAGTGTTTTCCTGCACCCTGTTCCTCCCTGTAAGATACTTGCATGTCTCTATCATATCCCTCTCCTCCCTCTCCTTCAGGAGTACATGTTCAGTTCCTTCAACCTGTCTTCATAGGACTTGTTATGCAATCCATGCACCATCTTTGTTGCGCTCCTCTGAACCTTCTCTACCCTGTCTATGTCCTTACGTAGGTATGGTCTCCAGAACTGTACACTGTACTCCAGGTGGGGCCTCACTAGTGTCTTGTATAGCGGAATTATGACCTCCCTTTTCCTGCTGGTGATGCCTGCCTATACATCCCAGCATCCTATTTGCTTTACCTGATGCCTTGTCACACTGTTTCTCTACCTTGAGGTCATCAGAGATGACAACCCCAAGATCCCTTTCCTGCTTGGTGCATGCTATATCCTCACCCCCAACTGATATATTGTGCCAGGGTTTTGTGCCCCATATGCATTATCTTGCACTTCTTTGCATTGAATTTCAACTGCCAAACCCCTGACCATTCTTCAAGTTTCTGCAGGTCCTTCTCATTCTGTCTACACCCTCTGGTGTGTCTACTCTGTTACAGAGCTTTGTGTCATCAGCGAACAGTGAAATTCTGCCTTCTAGATCCTGCGCAATGTCACTGATGAAGATGTTGAATAGGACCGGTCCCAGCACTGATCCCTGTGGTACCCCACTGGTAACCTGGTCACTCTTCCCTCTGTGGAGTGACAGCCATTTACCACCACCCTCTGTGTCCTGCCACCCAGCCAGTTACCTACCCACCCACCACACTACTGTCCTGCCCACACCCATATTCCCCAGTTTGTGTAATAGTCTTCTATGTGGCACAGTGTCAAAGGCCTTGCTGAAGTCCAGATAGGCCATGTCCACTGCCCTCCCCGATCCACCTCCCTAGTCACGCAGTCTTCGCTATCTCACAACTGAACATATGCCAGAGGATCCAGAGGCACTCTATCTCTGTATGAAGGGATGAAAATACAGTTTTGAGTCAGTGTTCCTGGGATAGAACCCTCTTGGCCACCGCACAACTAATCAGGAAAACCACAGGCATGTGTAGTCCTTTGGGGAACATGCTATTTTGTGTCTTTCCCCAGAAATACAGAAACTGGTTCAAACCCCACCAGACTCCTTCTTGAGACTTTTCAGATTTCTACCCCTCCTTTTGTCCACGGAGTCCCTAGGGGTACCTCACTTTGGTAGTGTATGGCTCTTAGCAATCAAACTGGCATAGTATAGCTTGAGCAAACTCTTCCCAATAAAATACACTGGCAGAATTATCTTAAATTATGAACCGGCGATCGTAAATAGAGAAAGCCGATTGGCCGAGAGGTTTTCGAAGCCGTGATGATATCGGGCTACATCATCACGGCTTCAGAAAACCTCCGGTCACCAGCCTCCTCACTTACCACGCAGTGCTCCTCGTCTCCCACACTCCGAGTAGTCGCCGCTATTCAAAAAAAAAAAAAACTCAACTGTGCCCGTAACCAAACGCAGCAGCACGGAAGCTGACATAAAGACCGGACGGCCCATGCATCACATCCTCTTGCTCCTGCTACATAAATCATCCAACAGCCAGCACTCGCAGACCGGTCGGCATATCAAACCACAACACAAACTGGCGCGAGACGCCCTTCGAGCGAGTATTTAAAATAAAAAAAAAAAAGTAAAGGATCCCAAACTGGCCCCCAACTTATTTAGCAAACACTATTAACGTCCAGTCAAGCAGTACATTCGGATTTTAGGTGACTTACTGAGAAATGTTCTTCCCGTTTACAGTGCTGCTTCCTGCTTGCCACACATAACGTTCAAAAAAAAATGCACACATCTTCACTGACCCTGTGACCCAGAAGCACCAAGCCAAGGCCAAGAAAAACAGAGTTCACTTCCTGGTGCTAAGAGAGACATAAAGAACACCCCTCTTCCAATAAATTTGACTTACAACAGTGCCACCTGCAGTCCAGAGGTCTCCAGGGACTATTTTATTAAAATGTACTCCTCCACCACCTCAGAAAATACTTTTTCAGAAAGATTTAAACATTTTTTTTTTTTACTGCAAAAAATTGTATTCCTGTTCATAATAGCAATAATACACTCCAGGGTGTGGTATATCGTGGGAATATCACTTCCACTGGTCGTTGGGCGCACTCGGCCTGCGGCCCGCGGCTCAACCACCCGAGGCGACGACATCCCATGATATACCACACCCTGTCGTGTATTATTGCTTAATTATACAATGGCAAGAAACTTTCCTGGATTCTGATTGGTCATTGTGTGCTTGTTATAGTGAGGTTATCTAAGCACAACCTCACAGCATCAAGTCCACACATACAGATGACTGCATAGCAGATTGAATAACCAACCACAACCTCTCTTACCAAGAGAGTTTGATGCTTTTCAATGCTCATATTAAGATGCATATATCACTTACTTGGGGGTTCATTAAAGGTGTAATTCCTTTGGGTTTTCATTTAGATTGCTTAGACTGATTCTGTGCATTTTTGTTATACACAAACTCTGTATTGAAATCTGCACTTATCAGGCTCATGGTCTCGTTTTCTTGGGGGTCCTTGACAAGTATTTTTTATTTGGCACTTACACTTACAAGTGATACTTTCATGCATCGTGGTTTATATGTGTAGGTTAATTTGAGGCTTGTTTTCAACTTGCAGTTATACCTAATTTCAGGATTTTGTCTCTCATTATCTGTCCTTTAATATACCAGCACAATTGGAATGTAAGTTGTAAGCTCATCTTACATGTATTAGAGAGAATGCCACTCCAAGGTTTTTTTTATCACTAGAATGCTTTCTTGGCATACTGAGACATTTTAAATTTATGTGACAAGAACTCTCTGGCTGTAGAAATTCTTGATAACCTTTGCCCTTCTGAGGCTCCTCAGTTAAAGGCATACTGGTGTTAATTAGCCTCTCTGATGTAATCTTCTATTATGTTTTAAATGTATATGTTAAACCAATGAGAATTATTTCTGCTTTTTCTATAGAATCTGGTGTTAATATTATGGGATATTTGAAAAAACTGCCACAAAGCTTCTGAAGAAGGACCAGGTTGGTGCAAAAGCTAGAACACTTTGTTCTTTTCTGTAACATCCATGTTGGTCCAATAAAAGGTATCAAATCATTTGTTCCTGGATCTGTTCTTAAAAGGACCAATACGGCACCTACAACATTTTTTCTAAAACTGCGGCTTTGGATCCCATCTGAATTTTCAAAAGAAGATTCTACATCAGGCTATATGCCTGTCCCTCTACTAGTACAAATTAATTTTCAGCCTCACTGGGAATCAAACATACTAAGGTTCATACTAAGGTATTTGAGGAGCAAGGATGCCGAGTAACCCATGAGCGCTCCTATACTAGTCACAAAGTATAATAGGAGAGGTTGTACCCAGAGGTTATTAGGGTATCAAGGCAATATTTAAATGCACTTTTAGTTTCACTGATGACTACCTCAAGAGATAATCTGTTCCAGGGATTAACAATCCTGAGTGTGAAAAAGAATTTCACACTTATGTAACTGAATGGTTTTCCAAGCAGCTGAGGAGGGTGACCTCTTATATTACAGGTATTATTTTTGAACTCAACACCAAGTTCTTTCATCAGATAGGGATCTTGGATTATATCAAATAAAAATAGAAAATCCCCACTGAGACGACGGGTAGCTAGTGACATGAGGTTTAAGGATATGAGTCTGACTTTATGTCTCATGTTGCAACCCATGAATGTGCTTAGTGAATTTTCTCTGCACTTTCTCCAATAAATCACATTCTGCTTTTCTATATGAGCAGCAGAACTGGGATGCATACTTTAAACATGGCCTAACATAAGCCCTGAAGAGAGGCAGCATGAGTTTCAGATCTCTAGATTTAATATTCTGCTTAACAGACTAGATTACAGAATTAGTTTTATTTATTGTATCATGTATGTGTTTTGAGCGAGTTAAGTCATGTGAGATTACAATATCGAGATCCTTTTCATCAGAGGTAGTATTCAATATACAGTAACTCCCCCAAGGTCCTGTATAGGGATCATTTGGATTCTGGACTCCGAGATACAGCACCTTACATTTTGTAGTGTTGAGTTTCCTTCCCCATGTACTTACCCAGTTGATGATTTTACAGCCCGGTCATGATTAGTACAATGACCACTAATGTTAATATCATCTGCATTGTTAATGGAAGGTGAATAACAGCTTGTAGCCATATTAGAGAAAAATGCCTGGAATAAACATGGGTCCAGGACAGATCCATGCGGGACACTGCTAGTAACATTGCCCAAGTCTGACAGAATGCTATTAATTAGAACTCTTTGTGTTCTGTTATGAAGCCAGTTTCTAATCCAGTTAATTAGGTTATTATTTTTTTTTTGTCAATTCTTTTTACCACCTCCTCAGCAGCTCACCCCTTGTCAGCCAGCCTACTGGATTCCAGGGTCTTTCAGGGACTTCAGACGCTATGCACACCATGGCAGAACCCTTGGAGCCTGCCCGGAGGCTTCATCCTGATGACTCTCATTTTTTTCCTCTGTTATTTGCCCCTCATTACCCAAAGCCCCAGAAGTGAACACATGCGTGTGGAGGCACGCACATGCAACACTGCTTCAGACAACAGATCCTTCCTCCCTCCCTCCCCCGGCCTAGCACACAGGTGCTCCTTGGATGCTGCGCTGTCCCCAGCCTCCAACGGGGGCAGCCAAGCACCGAGGAGACCTTCTTCACCTTCCCAAGGCAGAGAGCTGCCAGCCAACTGCCGATTGACAGCCTCACCGATGACCTGGGCTCGTTCCTGAACCCAGGCCATCGGCGTAGCATGAGGTAAGACATCCAGCACCTCACTCCTCTGCTCCACTGGGCCAGCTAATTAGGTTACTATTAATATTGAGCTTGTATAATTTTGTTATAAGTGCCCAATGGGGCAGGACATCAAATGCCTTGCTAAAATCAATAAATATGACTTCACATGAGGTCTGATTATCAAAGTGGGAACTAATATGTTCATAGAAACACATTATGTTAGTGAGGCAGCTTCTGCCTTTTTTTAACCCATGTTGTTTGGGGTCTTTTTTTTGTTTGTTTGTTTGTTTGTTTGTTTTGTCAACTTTATTTATTCTCCCTTTCATACTGGACTCTCTCCAGTGAGGTCATGGGGCTTACCTGGCTGATCCCATCTGCCTGAAACCTGAGTACTCCTCCTGGTTCTGGGCCACTCCTCACAGTCTGCCTCCATACCCCCTGTATCTGCATCCCCCAGGAACAAAGACTGCCAGCTCCAACTGGCGATCTATCTAATAGTGTCTGGCAGAGACAAACACGGAGAGACCAGGGGAGCACCCAAGCCCGACATTGGATGTGGTGCCTGATGCCGCTAGACCCACCTTTGCCTACCAATGGGAAGGGGGTATTTTGCTTATCTTTTTCCCTCATTGTCTTGGTGGTGCAATGCACTCCAATGAGGCATGTGCTTGCTCCTGAGCATGCCTGCAGAAGTGCCACCATAGCGAATCCCCTGCAAGCTGGTTCCTGACTGCTGAGTGCCCCCAGTCTCCACTAGAGGCCAATAGACAGTGAGAATAGAAACCCCAACCCTCCCAGGAAAGGAGAGTTGTCCTCTGGATTCTCGATCCTTTCCTCCCCTGTCAACCCCCGATGACCTGAGTCCGTTCCTGAACCTGGGTCGCCGGTGTGGTGTGAGGTGTTGGTGTTACATCCAGTTCCTCAACCCTCAGTGCCACCAGGCTGGCCTTGTTCGGAGTCTTGACTGTTGAGTATTGGGGTTATTATATCTATAATAAGGCTTTCAAGAATCTTACATACTGTTGATGTCAGGCTTATAGGCCTATAATTTCCCAGTTGTTTTTTTTGGCCTATTTTATGAATAGGGACATTTTCTTTTATCTAGTCATTGGGGATGAAGTTATTAGAAATACAACCCCCAAAAAGAAGTTTCAGGGGATGTGTTACGCAGTCAGCCAGCAGATAAAGTAAATGGCCTGTTTTGTTATCAGGTCCAGGACAGTATTTACCTTTTTGAGTTAATAATTTTTTAACAATTAGGTTTTCAGTGAACCTGATACTATAATCATTATTATACAATAGCAAGGAAATTTCCTGTGTTCTGACTGGTCAGTGTGTGCCTGAGACAGTGATGTTATTACACAATAACATCACTGTATTGATGATATTCTCTTTTTCTCATCTTCTCTTAAGAAACAAAGATATACTGCCTCACTAAAAATCTACTAAAAACATTTAACATTTTTTTATTTATATATAACATCAAGCCATTGTATAATTTCAATAAGGCACTCCAAGGTGTGTGTAATTGTGTAATAATGTCACTCCTGGGGTGGTGGAAGCACTCAGCTTCGCCTCGTGCTTCAACCCACCCCAGGAGTGACGTTATTACACAATAACACACACCTTGTCATGCCTTATTGCTTAAGTATTAGTGTGGTTTGAGTTATTTTTTTGTGTTGTATTAAACATAATACAGAATTGTTGATTAAATACATCTGCCATGCTTTTAGAGTCATGGATCACTTCATCATCAAGTAGCAGTAGCCTGCTGACAGACTGTTTTATTTAGGGAATTTATATATGAGAAAAATAATTTGCTATTAGTTTTGTTGGCTGTTTTTGCAAGGTTGTATTCCCATCTTTGCTTAACTTTTTTAAAAATTTCATTTTGCATTTCTTTTGGATTTTGAATTAAGAGTCCCAGTTGTTAATGTTTTTCTATTTGAGATATGCAAAATGTTTTTTTTTCTTTGGTTTTAATAATCTTTTTATTAAATTATGCAACCATTTAGGGGAATGTTTGCAACAAGTATTCTTTTGCCTAGATAGTACTTAAGTATCTCTCAAAGTAGTTATTGTAACTTTAAGGAAATCCCAACTTTCTTGGGGTGGTTGGTTATTAAATATTAAGTCCCAATTTATTTCATTAAAAGCAGTTTTTATTGCATTTAGGTCAGCATTTTTATAAGGAAAAATTAGAGTTAGTAACCCAAATAGTTCCAGTAAATGAGCCCTGATTCTTGACTTTATCGGAGATGTCTAATGACTTAATACTGTTATTGATAAACAAAGCAATACCACCACCTTTTCTGGTTTCACAGTTCAATTAATATAATTTATAACCGGGCATAATGTAATCCCAGTATGCTTTATCGTCTCCCCATGTTTCGGAAATGGAGATGATATCCGGGCTATTCTGACATGCCCTGATTTTTAATTCATCATATTTTTTTATTTAGACACCTACTGTAGCATTGAAACTCAAGAATTTTAGTTGGTTTCTCATGTGAAGGTAGTTGTGACATTGGGAATTCTTAAGAAAGGAGTGCAAGCCCCTCCTCTCCCCTTGTATACTCAGTTTAAATTATGTTTAATGGTAGATAAGAGGTGTTTACCTAGCAGAGAACTGCCTCCTTTGATACAGAGTCCAAAAGTTGAAACTGTAACCCTTCAACTGAGGATAAAACTCCCCCTAGCTGGGAGATTAGAGTTCCTACTCCTTATGTTATGGACCACCATTAGAGGAATTTTAATGTAACAAATACTCAGCATTGCTACGGCTGTTATTCACAGGTTACAATAGTAGGCAGCACTGCTTTGTATTGACTGCCTTTTTCATGAACAAAACTACTACTTCCTTTTTAGGTGGATGCATATCATATAATAACTGGCAACTGTTATATCATATCATGTCTGTTTTCTCTACTTGGGCAAACATGAGACAATGGGCAGGATTTTCAAAGCATGACTCAGTGCTTACACCAAGCCTGTCACTATGGTGCTTAGGCTCTGGCAGTGTGCCAGCCCAGGTGCTGCAACTTCACTCAATTCCACAGTCTTGGGCGCAGTTGCAGTAGCTTTCATGATTTATGGCAGGCTGTGGCAAATATCTGAAGCAAGTTCCATTAAAAAGGCCCCCAGAATTGCCACAAGTTAGACCAGAAAACGTTGATCTAACTTGTGACAATTGCTGCATATGATAAAAACTTGAGTTAGATTGCCACAAGCCCCATGAGCCATATGGTTGGTGCACCTGGGGCTTGCGGTGATCTAAGCCTTTCAAAAATCCTGCCCAATGAGTCTTGAAGGCAGCAGCTCTAACCACTCAGCTACTGTATAGCAAAGGGACATTAGTGTGCTACATAGACTTTCATACTTGCTATTTCATTGCCCTTTAGAGGTTTCTAGCTGTTACAATTGGTCAGCAATGCTCTAATTTTTATTTATAGCCTTCACTACTATGGAAGGTAGCACAACTGTGCACATACTGCCTTTACTCATATACAATAAAAGATATATTTAGGTCCACTTGGGCTAACTTCTTAGCATGTTATATTGGTGTAATTGCTTTCAATATTTTGGCAGTACTTTATCAGGTAATGCTGACATTGGATGTTTGGAAATCTTGAAACCCCTTTAGGCTTATATCTTGCCATACTGCATTTATAACATCACATGATATTGTATAAAATAGTTCATACAAGTCCTGCACCCTGACTGATCAAAATAAAAGAGCTTCTTACTTTCCCTCCAACTTTAATTCTATCCCCATCACAACTGTAACACTCTATCTCTCTGTGACATCAGCAGCAGGTCCACTTTTCCCCCTCTTATTTGCTTTGCTTCTTCATCATTAGCTCTTAAAGCCCTGCTCTGTGATTATACAGTTCATGTCTACAACTGCCTCTGACCCTTACTTGAACTCTGTTCACCTTACTTACTTTACTTTGTTTGTTGCAACTTATTGTCTTTCTTGGATATTTATAATTTTTGACATGTCACTTTTATATCTTATAGTCTAGCCTGTTCGGTACATGTACACATATGCTCATCCTTATCTACTACATTATTGTCATGATTTTTGCACTATGTATCTATTACTTCTACTGATCTAGCTCACTCAGCTCATACTGCACCTACAACTAGTCTACCTTGTGCAGACTATATAGTACACAATAAATGTGTTTTTATTTCTGTCTACTCCATTGTTGTTGTGAATTTGCAATTTGTTCTTATCTCTGCTAATGATCTACCTTGAGCAGCTAATGTTGCATATTGTGTTTTATTTTTTTATTACCCTGTGTGACATAGCACTGTACACAGTGCTGACACGCTTATTCGTTTTGTATTGCTCAGACATTCAATTTCACCTGGGATGCATCTGTAAGCAAGTTTAACAAGCCCAATGTCCTCTTCCTGGAGAGAAAGGAAAGACAACAAAAGAAAAGGGAATGAAGGAAGGAGAAAGAAAGAAAGAAAGAAAGAAAGAAAGAAAGAAAGAAAGAAAGAAAGAAAGAAAGAAAGAAAGAAAGAAAGAAAGAAAGAAAGAAAGAATACAAGTATGGCACAGATGGTGAGAGAGAGCGACAACAAGCACAATTTTTGAAGTAATCCTAATACACTGGTTCAAGTAAACAGTATTTCTACAGATTTTTAATACATACATATTTTGGTATAAATATCATGTTCAGAGTTTTAAAAAAAGAATTTTTACAATGCACTATGCTCATCATTTTTGGCCAGACCAACATAACAAATAAACAGGTTACAACACCCACTTCCATTACCTCAACTAATAATTGCACTGATGTCTTGGATCTAATTCCAACACACACACACACACACACACACACAGACACACAGGACCAGATATTCAAATAAATACCCAAGTGCAGGGCAAATACTTGTGCTGCATTTGGGCCTGACCCAGCTGCAGCTGTATTCAATCAGATAGTGAGTGGCACTATCCAACTGAATATCAGGCCACATCAGAGCAGCACTAAGTGCAACTGTACTGCCCCAACAAGAGTCAGGACTGTTTATAACTCACAGGAAAAAGTGCTTAGAACAGGACAGCACCAAGATAACTGTGAGCTATATTCAGCCCAAACATGCAAATTAGCCCATTGGCCATGCAAGGCACTAAGAGGCCATTTGAATGCCCATTATGGGCTCATTTCCATGGGTGCATTAGCCCTTTAGAAGCAGTGCCACATACAACATAAGCCCTGGTGGTCTTGTGTGACCCCAACCCTGATCATTCCTCCTAGCATATGTGACAATACCCTGGTGGTCTAATGAGACCCCCCCAAGCACCACTTATATATATAGAAGACATTTCCAGCAGTCAAGTGCTACCCCACTCCAGCACCTGTTCTAATGTAAGTAGACATTCCCTAGATGTTCAGTGGTTCCCCCTTGAACACCTGTTAGATATATATATATATATATATATATATAGGCATTCTCTGGTGTCTAGCGGTACCCCTTCCCCTGATCACCCCTTTTATAAACAGTAAATATACTCTGGTTTCTAGTGATTCCCCTGCCCCTCAAACTGGCCATTTACACACTTACAAGGAAGCAGGGGTGGTCCAAAGTCCCCCCACCTCATCCACCTTATCACATCCCACCTCTTTACACCTCCCTCTTCCCTGGGTGTTCTGAAATCCTCCAATTCTAATGCAGTGACCAGCATAGCCCTCATCTTACCTCTGTGACTTCCACCATAAGAGCAGTCAGTAAGCACATGAACAGTGTAAGTACTGTATGTGCATACACTGAAAGCTCATATTGCAGCCCGTCATGGAGGTGAGAGGAGGGGACGGCTGTTCCACTTTCTTTTTCAAGCTTGGAGGATCAGCAGCCACTTGGGAAAAGGGGTGGGGAGAGTTATGATGAGAGTGGGGAACATGGGACCACCACTGCTTCTTTATAAGTATGTAAACTGGTAATGGGGGGGGAACCATTGGACTCCAGGGCATATTCACTGTTTAGAAACAGGTGCTTGGGAGTGGGGGTACCTGTATACACCATGGAATACCTATTTAAATTTGAATGGGTGCTTGTGGAGTACCACTAGATACCAGAGAATACATATATACACGAAAAATGGTTCTAGACACCAGGGAATGCATATTTGCATTAGAAAGGTTGCTCAGGGTTACCACTACATACTGGAAACTGCCTAGTTACATTATAATGGGTGTTTGTGGGGTACCAATGGAGTACAGGGAATGCCTGCATAGACTGAAACAGGTGCTTAGGTGGGAGATCACTGGACAACCAGGGATTGATGTTAAACATTAGAATGGGTGATCGGGTGGGCAGATGCTGTACAGCTGCCCTTCCTTTGGGGGGGCATAGGTATAGCAGTCTCTTAAGACATGGTTTGCAGTGGCAGTAAGCAGCATTACTTGAGGGGCTGTTTACTGTCACTGCAAGCATTTGGATATATTGCTGCACCATTATACATGAGTGGACCCCCTCATGTGCACAGGTGCAGTTGTATATTAATGCTTTGGCACAGTTAGGTTTGCTGGGTACTCCCAGGGCATCTGGATATGGGGCAGTTGTGCTCACATAAACATGTGTTGGTGCATCTACTAACCCTGTTAGTGGATGCTCTAACCTTTCAATATCTGGACTAGTGGTGGCGAAGTAGCTGAATTAGCTCCTGGTGATCCAGCAGATGGCGAATTCTTGGAGTGCTCTCCGCAGCGAGCGGAGTACTTCACGTTGCAAATGGGTAACGTAAAGTCCATTGAAAACAATGACTTCACGTTACTTCACCTTCCCAAACCACTACTCTACCAATTCTTAAGGCAAAGTACATTGAAAACAATGTACTTTGCCTTACTTCTCCTTGTTTTTAAGCTCCAAAGGCGAATTTTCCAGTGTTTCATGGGATTTCAGGCCAGATGGACTCTAGATTTTTCTGCACAGCCTCAGTTTGAGGTAGTGTGTGTAGGAATCTATTGTAGGAGACAGTCTGCTCTGAGAGCTCTCTGCAATTCAGACCTTCAAAAAGCTGTTAAAAAAACCTTTTTGAGTCATTTTTTTTTGCTGAAACTTTAGTTCATCGATTATAGGAAACCCTCCTGTGCTCATATCATCGAGTGTTTATTGTTTGTTTATGAATTTTGAATGTTAATGTACAACATTCAGTCTTTGTACTGAGAGACAGTGGAAGTGTGCTTTGGGGGAGGGGTGTATCTGTGGTGTAGGTAGATTAACTTGGAGAAAAAGACAGTGCTTTCTGTTTTGGTGATATTTTTCTTGTTTAATTGTGTTAATGTACACACAGTAATATTTTCAATATTTCTTGCCATTTTTTTGCTGATTGTTGTGGTGCAGCAGTGCATAATTTTAGTTTGTTTAAAATATGTGGTTATATTAGTGAAGTTTTCATTTGCTACGCATTACTTAGTGTGTGTGAGTATGTGTGTGACGTCTGTCATCAAATCAGACACCTTTTATTGTGCCACATAATAATTTCAGCAATGTGAAGCTGCTATCCTCTGCAGCTGTGTGATTTTTGTGCTTCTTTGTGGTATCTTTACTGGTACTGATACTAGTACTAGTGACTGTTACTGCAGCAGTACAGTACACTGCCCCCACCCCGCGCGGCCTGCCCGAACCGGTAAACCAGTAAACGTATTATTTTCCAGATTTGAATTTCTGATGGTGAGCACTGGTTAGATGTTGTGCCTTTGTGTCTGCATTTCTTCAGTGCACAGCACAATCTTAATCTGTCTGTGCATTTGCATCTCTTTAGGGCCCAATCTCCATCTGTAACTTAAATCACAGTTGTTTCTTTGGCTTCTCTTCAGAGTGCTGGACAGGTGTGGTGCTTAATTCTGCATGAATATTGTACTCATTAATATGCATTTTTAAGTCAGGACCATCATCACGAGTCACTCGTGATACAAATCATGTTCTTCATCATCACAGTCACAAATGCAGTCACAAATCATGATTCACGATCATTCACGTTACAAATCACATTCATCTTTTTTCTACTTACTTGGATGTATTGTAAGCCTATTTTGTAGTATCTCTCCAGGCTTCACCACCCCACCATTGTACTCACTGATACGTGTTTTTAAGTCTGGGAGTTTCAAGCTACAGCTCATCAGGGAAGTACAGCCGTAGGCGATAAGCATTCACGTTTCTTCATCATCACGGTCACAAATGCAGTCACAAATCACGATTCACGATCATTCATGTTACGAATCACAACATTAATTTTTTTTCTAGTTACTTGGAGGATGTATTGTAAGCCTGTTTTGTAGTATCTCTCCAGGCTTCACCACCCCACCATTGTACTCATTGGTACGTGTTTTTAAGTCTGGGAGTTTTAAGCTACAGCTCATCGGAGCCTGGGGAAGTACAGCCATAGGCATTCACGTTTCTTCATCATCATGGTCACAAATGCAGTCACAAATCATGATTTACAATCACGTCATGAATCACAACATAATTTTTTTTTAATAGTTACTTGGATGTATTGTAAGCTTGCTGGGCATGGTGCTGAACAGGGATGGGATCCACACCTGGGCCCCGGGGAACAGGTACATCCTGCTCCAGAGGACCTGGTGCTGGACTTGGTGGTGGTGGTGGTGGTTCAACTGCCTCAGAGTCAGGACAGGAGGCAGTGCTGGTCCTGCTTCAGGTGGGCACTCACAAATTTTGAGCGGTCCAACAAGAATGGGAGCCCATGCCCTCCACACATGCACATGGTGCGATGCTTACCACTACCACGCTCTCCCAAGCTGCCCCGTCCCAGACATTCCCTCACCCTGGTCCATCTCTCCTACTGAGCTCCCTCAGTCCGAGCAATCACTACTCACACTGTCACACAACACACACACACAGTCACACAGACACAGACGAACAACTAACTACTTATAAAGGTAAGAAAAATACAAGTTACAGAAAGAAGAAATTAAGTAAAAAAGTGTACAGAAAAGACAAAAAAATGTAGCTTTTAAAAAAGCTGTTGGGTCTAAATCAAAGTTTAAATCTCCTCCTCGCTCTGATCTAAAAGTATCAGAAGTCACAAAACACACTACTCTCTCTCCGTCTGCACAGGAGAAAGTAAAAGTGTCTGCTTGTATGACTCACTTTCTTCCTGCCTAGCTAAAGAGCATGTGACTTACAGTACTGTAAGCCATGTGATGTGTGTGGGGGGGCTGCCAAATCTGAAACACCAAGTGGATCACTTAGAATCTTAATGAGGAACACGCAGTCCATATAAAACAATGACTTTGCCTTACTTCGCATTGCCATTCTGCCTTAAAGCGAAGTGGTAATGACAAGGTGAAGTGAGCACTTTGCATTGCCAACTCCGCGTAGCAGAGTAGCAACGCAAAGTGCCCACTTCGCGTTCACTTCGCCGGCGAATTTTAAATTCGCTGCATCTCTAATCTGGACCAGAGCCTGCTAAACTCTCTGCAATACTATATATGTTTATAAGCAGAGTTTCATTGTTTCTTAAAGTGATAAGATTGTATTATTGTGTTTCCTGGCTACGAGAACAGCAAAGCAAGCCTGAATAGTTGTTGTATCCAAGGGACTTCAAAAGAAACTATTACAACTATAATAGACAAGAAACTTTACATAGTAAATAAACATGTTATATAAGTCATATTAAAGATCTTAATAAAAAATAGTTTTGAATTTCAAATCTAGTGCTGGACAAAGCTTTGGTACCCTTGTGAAATTGCACAAAACCACACATTTCATATTTGCACAATTTACATGAAAGTCCATTAAAATCCAATGTAATTTTACCTTTTCTTCCAGAAATTATGCATTTTGCTCCCTAATTGTGCATTTTAAAAAAGTTTAGTAATTACAAAATGTGACACTTCAGCAAATAGCAAAAGACATTTTCAGGCTGAATGCTATGACTGTGAGTTTAAAAAGAAATCTTCAAATAATGTTTTTTTCTCAGAGCTAAAGGCTATCCCTTACATACCATGCTCCTTGGAGAAGCATTATTTAGTTGTGGCTTCTTAAATAATGAGGAAAAAATAGAAACACTAAACACATGTTATTACTAGGCAGAAAGCATCTAAAAATGGAAGTATGAGCATTTATCTAAAAATACGTCCCCTGTATGCAACATTAACGTTTTCCTACATCTGTAAATATACAACATAAATATGCCAAATAATGTCCCTGTGCATGTGCCAAAATATGTAGCTGTGAACAGGCTGCAAATTAATACATATGACTACATAGCAAACCTTTTTATGTTCCTGTGTTCAAATGACACTTTCAGTAAATACACAAAACACTTCTTTATGTTCCTGTTTGGGCATGCCAAATTAACAAGGAGTACTGATAAATTTGCTGAATCAAGTCCCTGTCCAGGTGTCAATATTCTGTAAAGGTCATGTTGTTGCTGTGCCCAAATATTAATTTTGTTCAAGCACCAAATAATTCAAGGGTGACCCATCAATCACAATGCAATGCACCAGTATTCTGCAATAACCATGATTAATACATTTTGCAGTGCACACCAGGAGATTTGAAAACAGTGCTCCAACTCTGATACTATCAGATTTTTAGCACAGTTTGTTACACAGCTCTGGTTGAAACACACTTACCTCAAAGGTGTGGACTGGAGTTGTAGCGTGTTTCTTATGAGATGGCTGCAGAGACACGACATTATCCTTTAAACAGTTTATTTAATGGAACACAAAAAGACACGGCAATGTGGACACACTAGTATGGTAAGTCCGGTAGTGTTATTTGAAATGTTACCAAACTACCATTGCTGGTGTGGACAGGGCCAAAGGTAAACCAATAACCTCACAACTCATTACCAGGGTTGCCATTTTTTCTATTAGAAACATCTGTGACCAGGGCAGTTCCAACATTAGAACTTTTTGACATTATTATAATTCTGATTTAGTTCTAAGCTACATGGGACAATGTTGCTATTTAACTGTTAGATAAGCTCATTTCTGGACCAAGGTAGGAGGCACATGGATAAAGGTACAAACAAAATTAACAATCAAATAAGCGTCTTGTTTTATTAAACAAAATTATTTAATTTAATTAAAACACCACATATATACTGTACTGTGAACTAACTAAATGAACATATTTACTGTTTCATGACCAGGCAGTGCCATGATCTGGCATAGTGTTAGTATGATTAATAGTATGAATACATTAAATAGTTTGATTCAAAACCATTAAGAGAAGTTCATTATCCTCCCTCCAGACATGCAATGATATAAACACAGACCTTAGAGTTCTTTGTTACCATGCTGGTGTGACCCTCACAGGCTTGGATCTTCATACTGAGTCCAGCTTATTTCAGATACCTAGTTCTATCCCAGCTCTCCCACTTTCTCTCAGAAACTAACTTCTACCCCATTCCAGTCCGGCTTCAGAAAACACCACTCTACTACCTCCTCCCTACTAAGACTCATGGACTCCATCCTCACTGGGATGGATAAAGGGCTAATCACGGCCGCTATTTTCATTGACCTAGCTAAGCTTTTGACATGGTATCCCACTCTTTCCTACTATCCCACCTATCGGGGCTGAGTTAGCAGCGTCTGCCACAAACTGGTTCAGTGCCTACCTACTAAATAGAACCCAATTCACTAAAATAGCTGACCATATCTCCACCCCTCTCCCTATCACCACCGGCATTCCCCAAGGCTCAGTTCTGGGCCCCATCCTCTTCTCATCCTTCTAAATGATCTGCCTACTTCTTGCTCAACCACCACAATCCACATGTATGCAGACGACACGGTCCTCATTACCGCCGGCTGGACCCACGAAGAACTCACTTCTAAACTTCAAACAGACTTCAACAAAATCCAACACTGGTTTAAAACCAACCAACTCTCCCTAAATGCCATGAAAACTGTCTCTATGTCCTTCGGCACAAGACAGCGTCTATCTAAACTCACCCCCCCCGATCTTCCATACCCTGAACAACACCATACTTGAAGAAGTGCCCTCCTTCAGGTATCTAGGGGTTTGGCTCGATCACCACCTCACCTTTTCCACACACGTAGATGCCATCATTTCAAAACTGCACCCAAAACTGGGCGTCCTCTACAGGAACTGCACCTGTTTCCCACTACCCATCAGACGGGATTTAGTCCTGTAAATGATCCTACCCACCTTCGACTATTGTGACGTAGTCTACAGCTCCACCTCAAAGACCACCCTAGCCAGACTTGACCTCCTCTTTAATGCATTCTGTCACTTTGCCCTCGATGCCCCCCCTGCTCACATCACTGTGAGCTCTACCATTCGCTGGCCTTACAATCCATGAGCAACTGGTGCCTAATTCATAGTGTTAAATTCACTTCCAACTTCTGGCTCAGCTCCCTCCCACCCTACCTCTCATCCTCCCTATCTTCCCCACCTATCCCCACCCACGCCCTCCGGTCCACTGACACTAGGCTACTAGTCATCCCCCACCGAAGGACCACCGCCCATCAATCGGCCTTCTCTTACCTCTTCCCTAAACTCTGGAATGGTCTGCCAGCCCAGATCCACCATTTTTCACCCAAATACTCCTTATTCTCTGCCCTCTCAAACTTCCTCTCACCAAATTGCAACTGCCCCTGACTGCCCCCCCATTTGTTAGCTTCTCTCCCCCGTTGCTCCCTAGCACCTGACCAGCAGTCTGGCCTCGCCTAATTGTCTGGCTTATATACTGCCCTACACACTTACACTCACTCTTACTCCCTCTTCTCACTCCCAACACCTCCCTTCACTGCCCCCTTACTATCTAATGTACACCCTTCTGCCTACCTACAGCTACCAACTCCATTCTCCCTCCCTCCCTCCCACCTCACTTAAACCTACCCCCAAGAACCTAATGCTTAGTAGTCCACTCTCCCTCTACCCCCCATCTTCATTTTCCAACTCCTACTGTCAACTTGGGGCATCCCACTGCAGCTCAAGTTGTTACTGGCACCCAAGTTCTGTTCTGGCATACTAGTTCTGCTATTGGCACTTATGTAAGTCATGCATTGCCTCATTTTGTACCCACGATTACGTTACCCTGTCCCTGATGTACATGCTCTGTATTGTTCTCCCTTGCCTTGTACCTATGATATGTACACCCTGTTGTTGATGATCATTGTTCTGTACTGTTCTCCTTATGTAACAAGTTCAAATGCAATCCTCTCTCCAAACCATGTACATTATCTGTATTGCACTATTGCTAAACTCAACTATTATATTATACCTGCCTCCTCTGTAACCCTCCCCCCCCCCCAGGTCACACCATGAGACGAGCATCTTTTTGCTCAGTGTGCCTTTCCTGGTAAAACATTTTCAATAAATAAATAAATATTATTGAGGTCATCTCAGTCAGGTTTATTAGCTTAGAATACTCAGCTGGTTTCACACTTTTTTTTAAGTACAGTATGTAACTCCTCGATGGCTGTGGAGAATGTAGTTTAAGCTTTCTGAAGAATCTGTAGTCTCTTTAAAGTTTCACCCATTTTACTGGACCACTTTGTCATTTCTTTTGGCCAGTAAGACTGCAGTATATGAACATATGAGCATAGAAACAAGTCAACAAAATAGGGCCATGTGGTTCTATCTAGTCTGTTTGTATTGCAGGGTCCACAGCTTGAACTACTGACCCTGTCCCCCTTCCCCACTCATCCCATCAATTTAATCTGCCCCACCCATTACCCTTACCTCTTCTTTTGTCTATTCCAGCCTCTCTTGAAGTTAACAACTGTCCTCCATGAGATCACCTCATCTGGTAGCACATTCCAGCTGGCTAACACCTTCTTCAAAAAGAAGTTCTTCCTAATCTCCTTCCTAAACCCCTCCCTCAGTTTAAGACTGTTCCCTCATGTTACTGTTGCAATTTAGCCTAAGGAAGACCTCCTTGTCCACTGTATTTATCCTTTTCAAGTACTTGAATGTCACAATCATGTCCTCTCTCTCTCTCTTCTTTTGACCAGGGAATATTTGTTAAGTGCTGTCAACCTCACCTCATATATTCTACCCTACTAACCCACAGTCATCTTTGTTGCCCTCCTATGGACCATCTAATGGCCAGTCTAATGTCCTCTTTGAGCTGTGGGCACCAGTACCATACACAGTACTCTAGATGTGGCCTCACCAGTGACCTGTAGAAGGGCAGCATAACCTCCTGCCCCCTACTGCTGATTCCCTTAGCTATGCATCCCAACATCTTATTTGCCCTTGAAGCTGCCTTTTTGCACTATGTGGAGTGCTTCAGCTCACTAGTGATCATCACTCCCAGACCCTTCTCCTCTTCTTTTGCAGATCCCCGGACCCTTCCAAGGCAAGTACTCTCTCCTGGGATTCTTTGCATTTTGTGGCACTGAAGCCAAGTTGCCAGATCCTGGACCACCTCTCAAGCTTTTTCAGATTGTCCTGTAGGTCCCGTATCCTTTCAGCTGTGTCTGCCTCTCACAGAGCTTGGTGTCATCCACAGATAGGCAAATTTTGTCCTTAATGCCATCCCCAACTTCACTGATGAGGACACTGAACAACACCAGTCCCAGCACTGGGCCCTGTGGGACCCCACTGGTGACTTTCCTGGTGCTAGATAACTCCCCCCATCAATCTCTGTATCCTGTTCTTCAGACAGTTTTCTATCCATCTAGTCATCTTCTACCCAACCCCAAGATCCACTAAATTCCTTGTCAACATCTTGTGGGGTACAGAGTCAAAGGCCTTGCTGAAGTCCAGATAAAGGATGTCCACCTCTTGGCCCTTGTCTACTGCCTTAGTTATCCAATCACAGCAGTTGATCAGATTCATTTGACACAATCTCCCTCCCATAAACCCATGCTACCTTGCATTCTGGAGACCATATTCCTCCAGATTCTTACCAACCTTTCCTAAAGTATGGTCTCCATTAACTTGCACATGATTGAGGTCAGATTGATTGGTTTGTAATTCCTTGGTTCATCCTTGGGACTGTTCTTGTGGAGGGGCACCACATGTGACATTCTCCAGTCCTGTGTTGCCATGCCCAACTGCAGTGAACTATTAAATAGACCCACCAGTGGTTGTGCAAGCTCCTCTGCCAGTTCCCTCAGTACCCTTGGGGTATGCTGTCTGGGCCTGGTGATTTGTCAATCTTCAATTCTAGTAGCCCCTCCCTCACTCTTTTCTTCTCTATCACTACATTTGTGCTCCTCTCCACTCCCAAATCCCTGCCCCGTAGGTACTGGTCTTTCTTTCTTTCTCCTTGGTGAAGATGGAAAAGAAGTATTTATTCAGTACCTCTGTTTTTTCCCATTCTTCTCCACCCACTCTTTCCACGTCCCTGAGCCTAACAATCCTATCCTTCTTGTCTCTTTTCTCACTTAGTAATGAGAAAAGGCCATCACCCCATTCTTAATTCCCTCAGGTGTCTGCTGCTCCTTCTGTGCCTCAGCCTGCCACATTACCTTACTTGCCACACTAGCCAACATTAGGAATTCTCTCTATTGAATTTCCTTTAGGTGTACCTCTTTTCCCTTACTGCCTCGGTGACTCCAGAACTGAATCAGCTAGGTTCTTTGGCCCTTGATTTATTCCCTTGAGTGTAGCCATGGCATGGGTCATACTTTCAGTCAGACATGGCTGTTTTTTGTCAGGTCTCTGTCACACCTTTTCCTCAAGAAACAGTGAAAACATAATAATTCTCTTAGATTAACATATAAAATGCATATTGTAGGATATGAAGGTTAGTCTGTGGCTAGACTACTATACGTTAATGGGACTGGACATATACTATTAAATTAAGTCTACTAGGATAGGATAGGAACTTTATTTATATAGTACTTTTACAGAGCTCAAAGTGCTTTACAGTACAAATGTAATTTAATTTTCAAATAATACATAGCAGCAAGAAAATAAATTCCAATTAAATTTATAAATGTGTCCACGTATATTCCACAGAGTTGGCAGAGATTATCAGTCTCCTGAAAAGGCCTGTCTAGACAGCCAAGTCTTGAATTGTGATTTGAAACTTTCTTCTTAGGGGTCTGAAAGGATGGATTTTGGGACAATTTTCCAGACATTCGGTGCAGCTATAGAAAATGCTCAGTCCCCAGCAGATGTAAATTTTACTGCTAGGACTAACAAAAGCCTCTGGGTATCTAAGTGGAGGATTTTAGTGCCCCATTATTCCTCCTGATGGGTTGACAGTAGTTCATGAAATCATGGGGGGGGGGGGTCCAGTCCATTAATGGACTTATAAACAAGAAAAATAATTTTAAATTCAGAACACCATCTAATCAGTATCCAATGCAACTGCCTCAAGGTGGGAGTAGGGGTGGGAAAAAAAAAATTTCTCAGGTGGAATTCAAGCGAAAGTCAGACTTCCGCGGAACTTCAGCCTACGATCACCGCTCTTTAAATTAAATTGCCCCCAAAGAAGGCCTGGTGGCTAGTGTAGTGGTTACTTCCCCACCTGCCCCACATGTAAAAAATTATCCCTGGTGGCTAGTGATCCCTCCCCTTCACCTGACAACCCACCCGCCATAAAATGTACAGTACCCCCCATCTCTATCTCCACTGTTCGTCCAGTTAAAAAAAATCTCTGGTGGTCTAGTGGTTTTGTTTCTTTTAATCTAAACCCCCTCCTTGATCCCCAGTCCCAAATCCCATTCCCTGGTGATCCAGTGCCCCCCCACCGAGCCTCCCCAGCAGCCAGGTGTCCCACAACCCCGCTCCCACCGTCATCATAAATCCTGGCAGCTGTAGACCGACACAGCCCTTCTCTCTACTCCACAGCCAGCCCACCGACTGAGCTGTCAATGAATGAGCAGTATACGTCCACTCATTTATGACAGCTCAATCGGTGGGCCAGCTGTGGAGGAGAGAGAGAAAGGCTGTGCCGGTCCGCCGCTGTTAGGGTTTATGGTGTGGGACACCTGGCTGCTGGGGAGACTGGGTGGGGGGCACTGGATCACCAGGGATTTGGGACTGGGAATTGGGAGTGGGTTTAAATAAAAAAAAACACTAGACCACCAGAGATTTTTTTTAACAGGACAGTGGAGATAGGGATGCAGGGGTTGGGGGGTTACTGTACATTTCATGGTGGCGGGCTGATTACAAGGTGGAGGGGATGGACCACTGGTTGCCAGGGATAATTTTTTACATATGGGACAGGTGGGGGAAGGGATCACTAGCCACCCAGCTTATTTTCTTAATTTCCAGGTGAAATTGCACCTGCAACTTTCATGGAAGTTTTCCGCTCCGCCGTAGGTGGAAGTTTGGAAACTTCCACAAAAGTCTCTTAATTTCCACGGAAGTTCTGCAGAAGCAGAAAATGGCAGTTTCACCCACCCCTAGGTGGGAGTGGTGTGGTTGAATCTGGATGCACCAGTTAACAGTTTAGCTGCCAAATTCTGCAGTAACTGCAGGCAGCAGAGCTGAGTAGCTGGAGGCCATAGTAGAGTGCATTGCAGTAGTCAATTTGCAAGGTAAATAAAGCTTGTACTAGTCTGCATAGATTGCAGTAGTCAATGAAAGGACATGATCTGTTTACAAGTGGTAAAAAACCACTTCTGATGGCAGCAGTAATTTGAGATGTAAAATCCAGTTGACTGCCAAATATTACTCCCAGACTGAGTAGCTCATCCTTAGTCTGCAGTTATTCTCTGTCACATACAAGGAGAATGAAATTTTCCTTTACTGCAGACACAGAGTGGCCTGAACTTACCAGAAACAACTCAGTTTTGCCTGGAGTGAATTTCAGACAGCACACACTCATCCAATACTTGATCTTTGTGATGGCTTTTTCAACAACATACATTGGATCCCCCCAACAAGGTGTAAATGAAAGGTGAAACTGAGTATCATATGCATAACAGTGAAAAATCAATCTATACCTTCAGATCACTTCTCCCAGTGGAGGTATATATATATACTGTAAATGACAATGGGGAGAATATAGAGCCCTTTCAGATGCTACATATGACAGGTGAAGGGCCTGATTGACAGTTACCCAGCACCACAGTTTGATGATGGTTTGTCTGGAAAGATCTGAATCAGTGTAACACTTTACCAGCCAATGCAAGAGAAACACATCAGGTGCTCAACTAACTCCACATGATCCACAGTATGACGTGCTGATTTCAGATCAAAGAGAACCAAAACAGATAGCGCTCCTCAGTTCTTCACCAGGAGCAGATCACTTATAATCTGAGCCAAGGCAGTCTCCTTGCTGTGGCATGAGCAGGAACCTAATAGGAGAGGCTCCTAGAGCTCAGATTTCCCCAGGTGTATCATCTGGCAAATTGCCACCACTTTCTCAATAGCATACCTTATTAAAGGAAGGTTAGAGAGATTCCTATAGTTTGAGAGATCATCTGGATCTAAATTTGCTTCTTGAGGAGGCATTTCACAATGGCCTCTTTAAGGGAGTCATGGAAAACACCCTGTTTCAAAGAAGAGTTCACAATCTGTACAAACCCAGGCATTAGCACCTGCCAGCCTGCTGTAACCAAATGGGAGAGGGCAGGGTCTAAGATACAAGTGGACTGGCACATTGCTGAAAGCACCAAGTAGATTTCTACTTACTCAGCTTGCTTACAGCAAACTTTATGAATAGACTGCTTCTGTCTCTTGGAATGGCTTTGTGCTGCATTATCATAAGCTATTGGAAGCAGTTTGCAACATTCCTTTTTAGTGGCACTGGATATCTTTGTTGTCATCAATTCTCTTCCATCACTAATTCACAGCTTCTGGTCTGGACACTGAATATTTCTGAATGGATCTCAATTCTTCATTGTATTTCAATCTATTCTGCCAATTTCTTTCTTCTATTAGGGTATAACTTAGCAGCTCTAGCTGTAGCCAGTTTTCCCTCTGTCTCCAAATCCCTCTCTCTCCTTCTCCTGTCTCCTAACTCAGTATGGTTACTTGAAAAATATATTTGTGGTTAATTTATCTGATTTCCTGTACCAGCAGAACAACTTCCACAGGATTATTATGCCCACAGGATTTGGCAAAAATTGTCTGTCTCTAGGCAAACTTATGCCAATGGGCAATTGAATAATAAATTCAATAGATAATAGAATAATTTTAAGTGTCTCCAGCCCAGGAAAATAGGAATTGATAACCTGCAGCAGCTTGTTGCTTTGGTAGCTGAGCTTCAAAAGCTATCTTTACGTGACTTTCAGGCTGAATGCTGTGGGTTTAAAGATAAACTTCATAACAATTTTTTTTCTCGCAAATGTTATGGTTTACACAACTAAACAAGTACTTTGAAGAAAAGGGAGTGACATGGTATTCTCACTGAGCTAGTAAGAGGAACGAACTGAGTGGAACTCTGGTTTCCTTTCCCACCTAAATTATGTATGTTTTTATGCATGTACTGAATAAAGTCTTGCTGAAACCTACAACAGCCCAGGGTTAGCCCCAATGTTCACTAATGGAAAATCACACATCTCACTAAAGCTGTGCTCACTTTCTAAAACTGTGGCTTTGGATCCCATCTGAATTTTCAACAGAAGATTCTACATCAGGATTTATGCCTGTCCCTCTACTGGTACAAATGTATCTTTAGCCTCACTGGGAATCAGTCTTTGGATCTAGAGTCCAAAAGCTGCAACACTAACCCTTCAGGTGAGGAGAAAATTCAACTTAGCTAGGAGATTGGAGTTCCTACTCCTTATTTTATGGACCACTATTAGTGGAATTGAGGTGTTAAAAATGCTCATCATTGCTATGACTTATTCAGAGTTTTCAATAGTAGGTGGCATTGCTTTGCATAGACTGCCTTTTTCACGTAGAAAACTACTTCCTTTTTAGATGGATGCATTTCATATAATCACTGGCAGCTGTTATGTCTGTTTCCTCTGCTTGGGCAAACATCTTGGGCAATCATGAAACAACGGGCAGGATTTTCAAAGCATGATGCATGGCTTACGCCAAGCACTGCACCACGGCACTTAGGTTCTGGCAGTGTGCAAACCCTGTCACCACAACTGTGCCTGATTCCACAATCTTGGATGTAGTTGCAACAGCTTTCACAATTCATGGCAGCTTGTGCCAAATAACTGGTGCAAGCTCTGTAAAGAAGGCCCCCAGGATGGACTTAGGGGAATAGAGATGAAAAGAATGAGCTGATGATAACCAATTATGTACTAATGCAACATGCTGACAATGTATGTGATTATGCTCAAATAAAACATACTTAATGAAAAAAGAAGGCCCCCAGGATTGTTGCAAGTTAAATCAGAAAAAGTTGGTTTAACTTGTGCCAGTTGCAGCATGGGATAGAAACTCCAGTTAGAGCATCGCAAGCTCCATGTGTCGTATCATCTGCTCACCTTTGACTTGTGACAATCAAAGCCTTTTAAAAATCCTGCCCAATGAGTCTTGAAGACAACAGCTCTTACCACTCAGCTGCAGTAGAGAGAAATTTCCTCTAGCTGGAATGTTAATGTGCTCCATTGACTTTCATACTTGCTATTTCATTGCCCATTAAAGGTCTCTAGCTGTTACAACTGGTCAGCAATGCTTTGATTTTTATTTATAGCCTTCACTACTACAATAGATAGCATGACTGTGCACATACTGCCTTGTCTCATATACAATAATAGGTACATTTAGGTCCACATGGGCTAACTTCTTAGCATGGTAGATTGCTGTAGTTGCTTCTAATATTTTGGCAATACTAAATTAGAGATATGATGACATTGGATGTTTGAAAACTTTGAACCCCCTTTAGGCTTATATCTTGCCGTACTGCATTATATCACATCATATGATATTGTATAATATAGTCCATACAGGTCGTGCAACCTGACTGATCAAAATAAAAGAGATTCTTACTCTTTTTCCCTCCAACTTACTGCTATCCCTTCCACAACTGTAACACCCACTCTGTCTCTCACTGCCTCTCATGAAATCACCTGCCGGGCAGTCAGCTTTCACCTTCAGGTTCCCTCACCTCTGGACCATTCTTCCCCCTCTTATTTGCTTTGCTTCTTCATCTTTAGCTCTTAAAACCCTGCTCTGTGGCTATACATCTCATGTCTACAACTGCCACTGACCCTTACCTTGAAGTTTGTTTACCTTACTAGCTTTTCTATTGCTTATTGCAACTTATTCTCTTGCTTGGACATTTATAATTCTAGACATGTCACCTTTATATCTTTTAGTCTACCTGTTCTGTACATGTACATATACACATAGACGTATCTTTCTCTGTATCTACTGATGTTTCTACTTATTACTCCTGCTGGTCTACCCCACTCAGCTCATAGTGCCCATACAGTAAATGTATTTTTTTATTATTATTCTGTGTTTCATGCTTTGACTACAACTAGTCTACCTTGTACAATGAGTATAGTACACATTGGATATGTTTTTATTTCTGTCTACTTCATTCTTGTTGTAAATTTGTAATTTGTTCTTATTTCTGCTACTGAGCTACCTTGAGCAGCTCATATTGCACATTACAGTAATTGTGTTTTATTTTTTTATTATCCTGTGTGGCATAGCACTGTATACACTGCTAACATGCTTATTTGTTTTGTATTGCTCTGACATCCTATTTCACGTGGGATGCATCTGAAAGCAAGATGATACAAGCCCAATGTCCTCTTACTGGAGAGAAAGAAAGAAAGTGAGAGGGAAAGAAAAGAAAAAGAGAGAGAAAGCAAGAAAGAAAGAGAGAAAGAAGTAAAGAAAGAAAAAGATTACAATATAGGGACTGGGTAAGGTAGAGAGAGGGCAATAATGCATGTATTTGGGAGGACTAAATCAGACAGGCATCATCATATTTTTACAAAGATGGTACAGATGAAGAGAGAGAAACAACAACACATTTTTTGCTGTAATTCTAATACACTGGTTCAAGTAAATAATATTTCTTCAGATGTTTAATAGATACATATTTTGGTATAAACAACATTAATGACTGTCATGTTCCAAGTATGTATAAATAATTAATACAATACACTGTGCTCATCATATTTGGATAGGCCAACATAACAAATGAACAGGTTACACTTTCACACCTCCCCCAACTGAATAACTTCCCTTATCTCAACTAAAAATTGCAGTAATGTCTTGTATCTAATTCCAACACATACAGAGGGCCAGATATTTAAATAAATGCACAAGTGCAGGGCAAATATTTGCACTGTGGTTTCAACTGATCAAGCTGCAGCTATAATCAATTGGATAGTGAGTGGCGCTATCCTACTGTATATCAGGATGTGTCAGTGCAGCACTAAGTGCAGCTGAGCTGCCCCAACATGAATCTAGACTGTAGCTCATAGGGAATAGCATTGGGTGAAACAGGATAGTGCCAACACTCCTGTGAGCTAAATTCAGCCTGAACATGCAAATGAGCCCACTGGGCATGCAAAGCAGAAAGAGGCCATTTGCATGCCCATTATGGGCTAATTTCTATGGGGTACAGCCAAGGGTGTAGACAGGCATACTCACTGTACACATTTGTGTACAGTTTTGTTGAGTGCCTGCCATAAACCATAAGCCATTTTGTTAATATTATCATTCTAATCTGTAGTATTTGGGTTAGTGTAGGCCACTGAGGAGTGTCCAATACACGTATTACCTCTTTAGAGAGTAGAGGAGTCATCTGACAACAATCTGACTTGTTTTGAAGGGGGTGCCATTTGGAAAGGATGTGTACATTTTTTAATGGGGGGGGTGTAACTGTTGGAGATTGTGTACAAAATGGAAATTTCTGGCTATACTCCTGGGTACAGCAGCCCTTTAGCAGTGATGCCTCATACAATGTAAGCCTTTGTGGTCTAGTGTAATTCCACCCCCGATCATTCTTATGAGCATTTGTTACAATACCATGGTGGTCTTGTGTGACCCCCCCCAAGCACCTCTTATATATATGGAAGACATTCCTTACAACCAAGTGCTACCCCACCTAAGCACCTGTTCTAATGTTAAATAGGCATTCCCTGGTAGTTCAATGGTCCTCCTCAAGCACCTGTTGTAATGTATATAGGCATTCCCTGGTGTCTAGTGGTACCCCCACAGCCCTGTTTGCCCATTTCTAAGCAGTAAATATGTCCTGATATACAGTGGTACCCCCACCCCCCCCCAAATTGGCCATTTATACACTTACAAGGAAGCAAGTGTGGTCCAGTGTCCCCCCATCTAACCAACCTTCTCACATCCCACATCTCTACACCTACCCCTTTATTGGGTGTCCAGCAATCCTTCAAGCTTAATACAGTGACCAGCACAACCCTCATCTCACCTCTGTGACTGCCACCATAAGTGCAGTCAGTGAGCATATGAACAGTATAAGTACTGTATGCACACTTACTGACAGCTCGTATGGCATCTAGCCAGGGAGGTGAGGGGAGAGTTTTGCCAGTCACTGTATTGAGCTTGGAGGATCAGCAACCACTTGGAAAAAGGGGGTGGAGGAGGTATGATGTGAGTGGGAGAGGTGGTGGGGAGACATGGGATCACCACTGCTTCTTTGTAAGTGTGTAAACAAGCAACTGGAGGTGGGGGGATCCACTAGGCGCCAGGACATATTTGCTGTTTAGAAACAGGTGATTGGGGTGTAGGGGTACCACTAGACACCATGAAATGCCTATTTAAATGATAACAGGTGCTTGGGGAGTACCACTAGATACCAGAGAATGCCTGTTTACATTAGAATTGGCATGAGACACCACAGAATGCCTATTTGCCTTAGAATGGTTGCTTGTGGGTGTCACTAGATACTGGGAAATGCCTATTTACATTATTATAGGTGCTCATGGGGTACCACTAGACTCCTGGAAATGCCTGTATAGATTGGAATGGGTGCACAGAGGGGAGACCATTGGACCAACAGGGACTGATCACAAACATTAGAATGAGTGATTGGGGGTGGGCAACTTATGTACAGCTGCCCTTCCTTTGGGGGGTTGGGGGCATGGGCTTAGCAACTGCTTAAGAGGTGGTTTGCATTGGTGGCAAACAGCTTTTATTGGGGGACTGTTTACTACCCCTGCAAACATTTGAATATACTGCTGCACCATTATACATTAGGGGACCCCCTCATTTACACAGGTGCAGCAGTATTTTAATGCTTTGGCACTGCTGGGTTTGCTGGGTGCTACCAGGGAATTTGAATTTTGGTCATCTAGGAGTGCTCACGTAATCCTGGGTTAGTGCATCCACTAACCCTGTTAGTGGATGCCCTACCTTTCACCATCAGGCCCAGAATCTGCTAAACTTTCTGTGGTATTGTATATGTTTATAGGCATAGTTACATCGTGTCTTATGGTAACAAGAGTGTATGATTGTGTTTCCTTGGTGAGAAAACTGCAAAGCAAGTCTGAGTAGCTGTGGTCTACAAAGGACTTTAGAAAAAACTTTTACAACTATACTAGATAAGGAGCTTTTCATACTAAATAAACATATTGTAAGTCATATTAAAGATCTTATTAAAAATATATTTGAATTACAAATCTAGTGCTGGAAAAATGTTTTAGTATTCTTGTGAAATTTCACAAAATCACAGATTTTACATTTGCAATATTTACATTAAAGTGTGTTAAAAATCCAATGCAATTTTACTCCCCTGTTTTCTAGAAATTGTGTATTTTTCCAAACATTGTGCATTTCTAAATAGATTAGTAATCACAATATGTGCGAGTTCAGCAAGTAGCACCATATTTTCCCAACTTGGGCATTTTTAAAAATGTGAGTTCCTAAAAATGTGCAATTACAGCAAATAGTACTATTTTTTTTACAAACTACATATGACAAAAAATGATAATTCCAAAAAAATGTGCAATTACAGCACAATGCCACAGGCCGATAATAAAGAAACAACGACACTTTCAAAAGTGTGCATTTTTATAAACCTTAATCTGCAAAATTTCATAATTTCCCCCATTTTGCACAAAAAAAAGTACATGGTACTGTATACTGTGCTCAGTTTGCAAAATTGCACTATTTTGTGAAAGTGCACAAAAAGGATTTTTGTAATTTCACCCAGTATATTTTCCCTGGTAAGACTTTTGTAATAAATGAATTCATTATATCCATGAGGGTGTCTCATGCACATAGATCTAACATTCTGAAGTTTTAAGTTTGGTTGGCAAAGTCTGTTTCCCGCAAGAGGGGGGAAGGAGTCACTTTCAATGTAACTATGGTGTAGGCAGTCATCAGTCACATGCAGCAGGGGTAATTACACTGTAGTTGCACATTTGTTGCATGTAAGTGCATTGCAACTGTAATGCAGCTACAGTGCAGTTACATTATAACTATAGTGTAGTTAAGGAAACCTACAAAGTTACCCAAAGTGGATTCTCTAATCTTACTGTTACAATTTCCTTTATTCATTTATTTCAAAAGTTTTACTAGCAAAGACATACTGAGCTGGGGGCAGCTAATTTCCAGATGTGTCCTGCAGAAGAGGAAGAGTATGCAATAACAAAAATGCAATGTTCAGAAAATAAAATAATATGTAAATGAGTGCAACAAGATGAACATTTTCACAGATAATCCTTCTAAGCAGAAAATATGCAATGCAGTAAAAGTGCAGAAGAAGAACAATAGTCTTCATAGTCAAGAAGATCTCTCTGCCAGCAGAAAGTTGGCTGCTCCTCCTATTCCTGTAAAGTGTATCATGTTTGGGGCAGATCTTCTGGTGGATGGCACCCACATGAACAGAGAAATTGAGGTGATGGTTCAGCCAGACCCTAAGGTAGTTGAAGGAGGAGTCATACTGGTACCTCACAAAAGCAAGACACTAAAATTGCCACTCCATAGGCTACCTGCTATAGACTGATGAAAGAAATTACAATATAAACTACAAACTTGAAAATAACAAGAATTTACTGAGATACAAAAACTTACACATACTTGGAATTCCTGACAAGATGGACTCAGATTTTACAGATACCAGAGAAATGGGTGAAAGACATATTAGTTTCCACTTTTGATTTCCTGCAAGATAATACCTCGCTGATTACATGTGCCTTCAGAGTGCCCCAAAACAGAAGGAAGAGTCTGGTTATGTGAAATCAACAATTCTAGTCACATTGCATTTGATTCTGAATGAGATTTTGTTTTTAAATTGTTTAGATTCTTGGTATTGTTGGAATACAGAAGTAGTAAGTATTACATCTATACTGATGGCTCCTATGCAACCCAGCAGTGTCAGTGAAAGTTCCTTGCCTATCACCACAACATCCTAGAAATTGGGGCCCAGCTCTCCTTGTTACCCCTGGCAAAAGTAAAAGTGACTAAGGATGGCAAATCTCAGATTTTCTTTGAGGTTGATCAACTTGTTGCATACTTGAGGGAGAATTATTCAGCCCGGGAGACAGCAGAATCTCCCTCATGTGGTTTGGATTTATGTATTTAAGGGTGGGGGGCAGGGACTGGCTGGCTGGTAAATGTGCCATAGGTTGCCTGCAGCTGGGATGACTGGCAAAGATAATAGTTTCGGAAATACAGAGGGAAAGAATTTCTAATTAAATCTGAAATCTGTTACATTTTTTCACCACTCCCCAAGATTCAGCAATCTTAGTTACTTTATTTGGGTATTTGTTTTTTAACAATTTTGGGTTCCCACAAGGTGCTTGTAGCAGTACTCCATAATGTCTGGCCCATTCCATGGGTCACTTAAGTGGCAAAATAGAGGGACTGAAACAAGGAATCAGGATCACTGTGGGATACTTCTTATCTGCTGATCAACCAGGCATATTTAAATGTTCAAAAGGGAATGGAATAAAGGTGGGAAAAGAGTTGTACACTTTGGAGTATGAGAGAATTATGGTTGTCAAGGGACAAACTTGGATATACTCAAACCACTAGACCACTTGGCTTTTTTTTATAGTATGGGGCAGATGTGGGGTGTGGTGGGGTGGGCTGAAGTAACATTTTAAGGGTGTAGCAGGTGAGTGGGTCCCTCTTGCTTCATAAGTATGTTGCTTTGGAGGAAGAAGGAGATATGAGTTTTGAATAGCTCTTTTGACTGTACTGTAGAAAGGGTAACTGCAAACAACTTATTACACTATGCATTTAGTTTTATGCCACATTTGATAAAAAAAAATATGAACTAGCCCTGTAGCACAGCAATGGCAGTTCCAGTGGGTACGATGGTAGCCAGAGTTCAGGAACAAAGTCAAGCCATTGGAGGTTGGCTGGGGGAAGAGGACTGAGCATGCTAGGGATAGCTAGGTGAGGGAATAGTGTGCACCACTATGTGCCTGCCACCTGGCTGCTGTTGCTGGGTGGTAGCACAGTTTCAGCCCCTCAATGAGGGAGGGTGCCACTGGATACCAGTAGAAATGCATGCATGTGCAGCAGCACATGTCATTTGCATACTGGCAACTCCTAGGGAGAACTTACAAGGAAAACCCTGCTGGCCGACAATATGATGTCAGTACTCCCACAGGCTCCACCCTACCAACCTGTGGCACCTACCCACCAAATAGTGCAGAAAAAGTGGTGGGGTATGTCCTGTAGAAGGTAAGTGTCAGGACTGGGTGGAGGCTAGCAGAAAGAGCACACTATGGTGCCAAAGAACAAATATAGAATGGAAAAAGAAAAAAAAGATGAGATCAATGCTTGCATATAAAGCTAATACAGAAATTCCGTAATTTTTTATCTTTGAATCATAGTTGGCACGAAATTAAATGTGGAGTGATTTAGTTTATGAATAACACTGTTCAATCACTGAAGCTCTCTTGCTCTAATGACATCATCATTAGCCATATACTGTTGGCACAAGCTAACTCCTGTTGGTGAGTTGTAGGCTGTTTTAAAATTGTGACTGTCTCATTTGACTGATGAAATTCATGATTGGCATCAATTCATGGCACTGGAGCCTAGTTATGCATTGGAAGTGTTAGAAACAACAGAAGGGATGTTTTAAGTCATCAGCACACTAAGGTGGCCACAGGTTTTTATATTCCTTAGGGCTTTAACAGCCTCCCATGGATTACTAAGTGGCTAAATGTATTGGTTGTGAGACTGCAGGAGAATGTACAGTACTGGGACGTGGCCTGACGGCGGGGTTGTCAGACCAGTGAAAATAAATGATTTCACATCCTGCTGATCCCATGATTTATCAGACTGACAGTGTTTAAGCAAGCACATTTTTAAATGCCAACTTCTGTGCACTAAAAACAGACACAGCTCTTTTACTACACATTATTAATGTTCCATGTTCACTGCATTTGTACTCAGGTTTATGTCGATAGATGTCACAACAGTTTCTTCCTGACAAATTCACATACAGCAGAATACACCTTGGCCAGGTCTTCAGTAATGAACCCCCATGTCCTTCATGACAGGTGTATGAGAAGCAGAAGAGTTTCAGGTTTTGCTTTAGGTTCTGCAGGTCCCAAAGTAATGTTTTACAGAATCACAAAGTTTGGAACTCAGACTAGAACATTCATAGTAATTGTACAGTAGGAATGAATAAAAAACACTGGTAAAGGAAACTGTGAATCCATCTTGGGTTAATTTGAATCTTTTAACTACTTCAAAATGGGGTTGATACTACTGTTAAAATTCATGTTATGTCTCTTAATGAGGACTTAGATAGAACTGCAAGTCCTCTTAATGAGTTTCTTTATCTAGAGTGATGCTGACCTTGCTTTACGTACTGTATAGTAGAAGCAAACCTACAGTATATGGTGCCTCATGCTATTTTTACATATTTACTTAGAAAACTAAACCTCATTTTAAGGTTTACAGCAGATAAACAAGATATGTGTTTTCAGAACTATCACACACCAAGTTTAATGAAACATACAAAAAGGGCTTGATTGGGGTTTAATAGTGCCCCTTTAAATAAGGAAACAAAGTTAGGATGGATGCAGTGGGAAAAGCAAATTATATATTTATTAATCTATTAAGTTAATGACTTATCTTGTTTTTCCTTTTTTCTTCATTTGATTCTTCCTGCCCTACTTCATTCCCCCAGATAGCTCTTCCTTTTACAACATTGCCAAACTCTTTCTCGTGCTCATCTGATATTCATTTGTGTGTGTGTGTGTGTGTGTGTGTGTGTGTGTGTGTGTGTGCATTCTCCTCTATCAAATATATATATATAATCATTTGCTTCTGTATCTGTTCTTACAAGGATTAATATGGCAACTACACTATTTGTTTGTCATTCTCTATCCTATACTTCCTTACTTCCTGGCATACCTATGCCCCCCCCACCATCATTTTGAATTTCTCCATTAACTTTCCAGTCCCAGTCCTTTCCTTATCTTCCCAGTCCTCTCCTTATCTTTCCAGATGCTCTCCCTATTATCTCTCCTGATGCTCCAACGTCATGACACTAAAGAAAGGCTGTGCACTTTTAAATGAAATTTAGAAAGTGAAGAATTACCTTGCCATTTACAGTTACTTAAGTATATGTACAGTAGGCTTCATAAGGCTAATCAAAAGGGGAAGACTCATCACCACACATTATGCAGCTGATCACTTAAATGCTTTATTAATAACCAGTAACAGAAGGTCTTTGAGAAAATTTTCCCCACAGAGCTACACTGTTTGCATCAGGACAACTCAGAAAAGTTTGCCTAGCTGGGGTCACCCACAATGAAGCACACTGTTAACGCCAATATAACAAGGGCATCCCCATAATGTCTCAGTTTTCTGCTAGAGGCAAGCTTAGAGTTGTGTGATAACAACAGAAAACAGAAGTCCAGGACCCTAACCAGGCTGACAGGAGAGATGCAGGACCTAGAAAGAAAAAGCAATTGGAAAGCACAGAAAAGGTGGAGACCAGGCTCACATCAATGGGCTTGCCTGCTAGAATACACTATGTAAAAATATAAAAGAAGGCAAGTAGGAGGGTGAGCTGTGTATCTATGTAGGATACTCTCTTGCAGATCTACTGTTACTGGAAAGATCTACTGTTACTGGTAAGTAACCACTCTTCTTTGAAGACATCTCCCTCCACAGATCCTCACCTCTGGAACAATTCTTAAGCAGTACAAGACTGAGGACTGGGAAGAAACATAGTAACATGGAATGTGTCAGCAGAAAGGGATTGCTTGGCCCACTCAGTCTGCTCAGTTTTTCCCTGCATATTCTGTCCCAGCAGATCCTAAATGGTCTTTGGTGACCCTCCCCCACCCATTTTATTCACTAGTATTCTCCTATATCTATTGCATGCATGTTTGAAACCCACTATTTTTTGGATCATAAAACCTGTTGTGGCAGGCTATTTCAGGTGTTCGCCACTTTTTCAGTGAAGTGGTATCTCCTCACATCCCTCTTAAGTTCCCCTTTCTAACTTCGATGCATGCCCTCTTGTTCTGTTACACTTTTCTCATTTAAAACAGGCTCCCCTACTGTACTCTGTTGACTCCTGTGAGGTATGTGTAGGTCTCTATCATCTCTCTCTCTCTCTCTCTCTCTCTCTCCTGCTTCTCATCTAGGGTGTACACATTGTGATCTCGCAGTCTCTCATTATATGAATTCTCATGCAAACCCTTCTACCATTTTATTTCCCTTTCTCTGTACTGTCTCTACCCTGCAACTGCCTTTTCTAAGATGGGGATGCAAGAAGTTCACTAGACATGATGGACACAGAGGACCCCTGTGATATCAGGAATTGAAAGATGGCAAGGCAAAAGTCAGCTTGCCTATGGAACACTAGATCCAAACCATAGTATTTCATGTAAGGTTGGATTCAAAGTCCAGGTGGTGGCACAGCATGTTGCCGCTGACAAAATGGAATGGAAAACAAGTCATTGAGTAGAATCACCATGGACAAGACCAGGAAGCACATAGAAAGACATCTGTAAGGAAGATGAAATGCAAGATACCAACCAGCCTGGAATGGAGGACAAAGAAACAGTGGTGCCCAGCCCATCGTCCTGGTGGCAAGCGAGACTAAAAAATGGCAGAACTACATGCAGTCCAACATGTGAGGCAAGGAGAAGCATAAGGCTCCAAGGGCATTCTGAGAACATAGAAACCTTGTGCTAGCATTCAGAGAGGAAGGAAATAAAACACCAGAAAGGGGTGAGTCTGACACACTGCACAGGCAACATCACTGTGGGAAGAAACCAAGGATGGCTATAGAGCGACATCTCGATCCCAGAGAACAGTAAGGAACAGGAGATCCACAACCAATGCCAGCAGCCCTGGATCCAAGCAGGTCAGCAGAATAGCAACCAGAAACAGTGTTAGGCAGGCAAGAAAATGCATATTATAAGTGGTAGCAGGTCCTAATACAACTGTGAAGGGGACTAAAGAACCAAGGAATAACCAATAGGACACTACTCACTGAGACACAGCTGTGCTCAAGGGGAGGGCATAAAACATGGAACAGGATTAAAAAAAAAAAAGATCTACACTGAACAGCACAGGAGATCAGAGTCTCAGAAGACCAATATAGACCAAAGCTCACTTGATGGAATAGTAGAAGGGACCAGCAAATGAGGCACACCAAAGATTCAAATATTGGCATAACAAGGAACACAGGTACTTAGAAGACACATGGCAAGCTGCCAAGAGGATGTTCAAGCTAGCAGAGGAATTCTGATAGCAGGACAGAGTTACAGTGGCCGGGGCCATTTTAACAGAGATGAATGACAGTATCAGCAATGATTTCATTTACTACAGATGCAAAACAAAATTGTTTAAACACAAAAAGTATCTAGACAAACCAGAAAATCATTAGCGATGGTACAATGTAAAGTGGACAGTTGGAGAAATAAAACTGAGGAGGTATATCGGTGCCAACAATGTGCATCATTATGGGCAGCCCCAACTAGCCCAAAGTTTCTGAGTAGTCACGATGCTGAAGAATTATGTTTCTAAAGTTATGGTTGTATGAAGGGAAGATTCCCTGAGGGAGATTCCATCATTTGCACTAGCAGTCTGGTGCTGAATGCAGCTGGCCGCAGGGTGCACCCCAGCCTGCCATCAAGAGCAAGATTCCAGGATTCCATGAGGGGATTCCATCTTCTGTACTAGCGGTTTGGTGCTGAACGCAGCCGGCTACAGGGTGCTCCCCAGCCTGCTCTCAAGAGCAAGATTCCAGGTACGCTTCAGGAAAGCAGCTCCAGTCCAGCTTGCTAGCCGTGAACTCAGTTGGTGGATGGTGCCTGAAATTGGGGCTACTATAGGCAGATTCAGCACTCCGTCTCTCCCTGACTGACTTCAGCTCCTGGAGATTTAATCTGCCTGGCACCGTCCCCTGGAGCTCATCTCTCTGCTGCCTACATTTCTCTTTGCTGACTTTTCCATTAGCAGATTATATCTTTTAGCCACTAGGGGGCCCAGTTATAAGCTCATTTACCCATTCCAATCCAGTCTAATCTGATTCCTGTCTCATTTCACTTATTGTGTGGTCAGTCTATCACTAATCGTTAGTCTTTGTCCCCTCCCTCTTCTACTCCTGTCAAGGCCTGTGCTTTTAGGATCACTCCCTGTTGCATAACACTCAGTCCTGTTCTACTCCCCTCCACCACTCTAATTTCATAAACTCTGCACTCTCTTCTTACCCTCTGCTTTGGACACCTGTACCTCTTTTTGTTATGTCCATAAACACCTTTCTAATGCTGCCTCTACTTCTGTTTTTCATACCCCTCAACTCCACTAGTACTGGTACCCCACTCATTTACCAGCATCACCACTCTATGTTGGGGTGTATCCCTTGGTGTACCCTACCACCATCCAAAACACATTACTCTGCTCCCATGCTAGCCTCCCTCAATAATAACTGAGATAATCTCCTCCCAATCCCTGAGTACCCTCTTCTCCTTCAATTACTCAAGCCCTGCAGTAACACACCTGCTAAAAAATCCGTCAGAAGTAGATGGCGTTCAGCTCACAAGCTCCTTGCTCACTATCTTGCTAGGATTGCACTTCTCCTCCTCCTGCTCCTAGCTGGGAATGTACACCCAAACCCTGGTCCACCCACTTCAGCATATGAATGACACAGGAAACAAGGTTCCATCAATTTGGTGACTCTTAACATCTGCAGCCTGCCAGCTAAGCTCGATGTACACCAAGTCTGGGTGTTACAACATAGGCAGGACGTTATAGCCCTTAAGAAAACTTGGCTCTCTCCTAAGGTCCCAGACAATGCTGTATCCATTCCAGGCTATGCCCTGTTCTGACTCGACAGAATTGCTAAGAGAGGGGGTGGCTGCGCCATTTGTTTAAGGGAAACTCTTAAAGGGTTAGTCATCCCATTACCTCCCTCTGCAAACAACTCTCAAATCCTAGCAGTTAAAATATTCCTGGGCCAGCAAGGATAATCCCTCACAGTTGCATCAGTATACATCCCCCCACGTGAACATGTTACAGGCTTCCAAATGATCACAGACTTCATGGACAACAGCACCTCCTGTGGTGAGACAATTGTAATGGGTGACCTAAATGTTAAGTGGCTAGCTCCAGAAGCTGACCTATATAAGGATGCCATTGCTGCCCTAGACATTACTCAAATGGTCTCCCCTCCCACTAAGTTTAATTATAAGTCTGGTAGTAGCTCCTTACTTGACTTGATCCTCACCTCTCATCCCAGCAGAATCACTAACATGGAAGTTCTCCCAGATGCCCTCAGTGATCACTCTCCAGTTATTTGCCACTGGTCAAACAAGGCACCTAAACCTAAGTCCTCTTTCTCCTATAAAATAATCTTAACAAAAGGAAAGCTTCCACAATTCCTTGCTGCCCTGTCAACAGTTGACTGGACACCCCTTGACTCCTTGAGCAGTGTCAGCCAAGCACTTGACTTATTCATTGCCCAGTTTAACAAAGTTTGTAACAGTTTTGCCACCCTACATAAACTCCAAACTCATCTCCATGATATGAAACCAAGATAACCTCTGGCACCAAGCCATGGACTCAGGGAAACCACATGATATGCAGCTCTATGAGATGGCTAGGAACCAGTGCACAATAGCAATATGCAGAGCCAAGCAAGTCTTCTACAACCAGGAACTTACTAACTCCTGGAGAAATAGCAAACCCTTCTGGAGAACATCAAGAGCCTCATGGGTAAACAAAGCAAATTCTCCCCCCAATATGATTGAGGTTAATGGCTCCACTTTACAGGACCCCAAAGAAATAGCGGACTTCTTTAATCTCGTATTCACTGATCTTAGCAATGTCCTTCCCCCCAACTCCTTTGACAACTCTGCTCGGCACGGTCTCAATGATAAAATCAATCTCCACAGTAATACCCCCCATTCTACTTTAAGAGGGTATCCATGTCTGAAGCTAAAAGATATCTTAACAAAGTGCTAAGCAAAGTCAGTTTCAGCAGCGATACCCTTGACCTCAAACTCCTCTCTCTCTCCCTTGATGTTGTCCTACAACCTCTCACTAAACTTCTGAATCTCTCACTTTCTCATAAACAATTCCCACAGCTCTGGAAATCAGCAGTGGTCACACCCATTTATAAAAGTGGTGATAGGTCTCTTCTCTCTAACTACCGCCCTATCTCTATCTTCCCCACCACTCTCCAAGGCATTGGAATGAATTGTAGCTGACCAGTTGTCTGAACTCCTCAACAAATATAACTTACTCTGCCCGTGACAACATGGCTTTAGAAAAGTCCATAGTACTACCACCGCCCTGCTTGACTTCACCAACCATATTCATAAGGCAATTGACACTGGCCACCTACTGGGTGTGGTGCTCATTGATTTGACCAAGGCATTTGACACCATGAATCACCAGCTCCTGCTTCATTCACTCTCTTCCCTTGGACTATCTAATGATGTAAACAAATGGTTTGAAAGCTACCTCCAGGCAAGGAGCCAAAATGTCAAAATCATTGACTCTCTCTCTAGTGCCCGTCTTGTCTGCTCTGGTGTACCCCAGGGTTACATCCTTGGCCCTCTGCTTTTCAGCCTTTTCATCAATACTCTTCCTGCATCTTGCAATAATAACTTAATACTCTATGCCAATGATGCAGTCCTCTTTTCCTCCCATACTGACCCTGTCTCGCTCTCCAAGGTGCTACAGACGAACTTCAACCTAGTTGAAACCTGACTTCTCCAACATAAGCTGTTGATGAATTACAAAAAAAACAAAGTCCATGCTGTTCCATAGCTCTCACAGCAAATATAGATCCATAAACTTCACCATACATAATGAACTTGAACAGCCACTTGAGCACGTGCAGGAGTTTAAATACTTTGGTATTACCCTTGATTGCTCAGTGTCTTTCAGTTCACATGTTCAACACATCTCAAAATCAGTCATCTCAAGAATTTGGGTCCTCTACCGCTACCGTCGCTGTCTTACCAAAGAAGCTATGAGCACAGCCATAACTGCCTCAGTCCTACCCATCATTGATTATGGCCTTGTCTTCTACAGGGCTGCCATTGATACCACCCTAAAATGGGTCAAGACAGCCCTTAACAAATGCTGTAGACTTCTCACTGGCACAGGGAAGCATACACATACCTGTGAGCTCTACAAGCAATCCAACTGGCTCAATCTAAATGGTAGACTTGCCTACCAGACCTGCCTACTGTCTAAGAAAATTTGTCTTCACCTCACACCCCCTGCAACTCATGCCTTAATGTTGCCCACGGTCACTGCACATTTTACACACAGGTCCTTCTAACCAACATTTATCGTTTCATTCTGCTGTACCAGCCAGGCTCAACGTGCTTTCCACACCAGGGCCCCCCCTGCTACTAAACAACCTTCTCCCTGAAATTGCAGCTGAAAACAAGCTTGGCCCATTCAAACGTAAACTCCACCAGCACTTCACTGACCTCAGCAGTTGTGACTGCTCTGTCTAGACTTGTGGCTTTGTTTCACCTCTCCCCTCCTTTTCTCTCCTGCCTTGCTACCCCTCCACTTCTCTCTGCCCCTCCATCCCCTGCTACTCTCTGTCTCTCTCTGTCACACCCCACCTACAATTCTACCCCCTCTCTCCTCCCACCTACCATTCCAGCCCCTTCTGCTCTTCTCCTCCTCTCTCTCCCTCCCTATCACCCTATCTCTTGTTGCTTCACCCCAGACTACCTAGTGCTTATCTTTCTGTTCTTGCACTTATGACAATGTCAAATCCTTGACTGCCTACCCCCCTTTTCCCCACCCCTCCCCTTCTTATCACCCACCCCTTTCTCCACTTATGTCACCCCTAGGATGTTTTTTATTTGTATCTGTGTCTTGCTATATATACACCCATATTGTTAATTGTGCATTGTTATTTGCCACTGACTATTTGGTACTGTGCTAGTCTATACACATGTACTGTCTTTTGCTACTGAGTTAACCTCCTGACCTGTATTGTATTTTACCTTTGCTTATTTCTATGTTAACCTCCTGACCTTGTATTGTATCTTACCACTGTTTTGCTTGCACCCATGGCTGACGTGGAACCTTTGTAAAAGAACCCTTGCTTCAAAGGTATTTGTAATCCTAGTAATAAATAAATAAATAAATGTTTTCTTATATCAGGAAAAAACATTAGGGCATCATACATTGTAGATAAAATGCTATAATAACTGAATAAGTCCAGTTTGGTGAAAGTTAGATTGTAATATTGTGTTGCAATTCTGACTATGAGATGAGCAAGCTAGATCTAGAGTGCAATAGGCTTGGGTATGTCATAGTGAATTACAAACCTGCTCCACTGTCAAGTCTCCAGACTGATGTGATACACCCTCCCACAGTCAATGATGTTAATGTATAAGCCCCCCCATATTATAATACTTCCCATTTTTGAAACTCACAGCACCAAGAGGGAGGCTAAATGTCAGTCACACCTCTCAGCAATTGTTGAGTGTAAGATGGGCAGTGCTGCACTGACCACTCAAATATCCCTGTGCCACACATTAAGAGGGGTCTACCATACACTGATGTTTGAGATGCGCAGCTATATAATACAGAATCATCAACAGCAGAACGTGTGGGGCAAAATGATATTGCCTAAGCTTTTTCCTCTGTGATTCTATTATGTGTCTACAGTTTTGTTACCCTCTCCCCAAAGATATTTTTACAGCAATAGTGCATGTTATTGTAACAATTATGAATCTATAATTTAAAATAGAACAAAATAAAACATTTTATTTTAGATCCCTTTTTTCCTCCTGTCATGTAAGATATACTTACCCTATTTTAAGTCTGCTTTAGCAATTTTTTAGAAATTATTCAAGGAGTGCCCCTTTTGATATGTCTATACGTTGATTTTTATTGACATTCTCAGCTGCTTTTGAACACCCACTGTTTAACATCACTGCTTTATAGCTAAAGTAAACTAGCATGCAACAAGCATTGCTCCCCAACCATATGCAATAACGAGTGCTTACAAATATCTGAGAATACCGATGAAAATCTGGCTAGATCCATCTTTAAAGGAGCACTCAAACCGTGAAAACAAGCTTTTTACAAGACAATGAAAAATATGGTGACATAGAGTATAATGAAAAGGTAAAGTATAGGATCAGATTTCTCACTTTTATACACACAAACGTTTTAAAAGATAGGGTTCAACACTTGGTTACTAACAGTCTCAGAGGAATGAATGATAAGTAATAAAACAAGGCAATTTATTGTTCGAAACTACCTCATAATAAATAGACGGAACATTTAAAAGGATATTAGCTAGAATTTCCTTGTGTTTTCCCTCAACTTACTGCACTACTACAGTATATAGTGTCATTGTAAAAGTACATTAAAAACAGTTTTTCTGTTGAAAACGTCTGATCTTACTTTATGTCATAAGGTTGAGATGAATCAAAGGACATGAAAAAATCTTTCAGTGAAAACACAGGCCTACACTATGCATGGCACCAACAAGCGTATTGAATCAACAGCCACCGTCAAACATTCCTGCTCAGTTGCAGTGTACTGTCAAAGTAACCTTTTGAACCCACATTCTTACTGTATTCAGAATATTCTGTTCTTCAACAATGCTTTATTTGTTGTATTGTATAGATTTTGGCAGGTAAGCACACTGAGCCAAAAGTAATTTCCAGGTGCATTTCACCTCCACAGGGAAGTTAAATGATTTGCTCAGGGTTAAACAGCATGCAAGTGGTGATTGTGGGTTTCAAACCCAGATCTACTGGGTCTTCGGAATCACAGCCTGGTGCTTTAACCCTCTAGTGTCTGATATAAAGAATAGTGTACCAGTGTTAGTGGAAGTCAAATAAATTTTTTATGAAAAGGGCCTTTTTATGTGCCCTTTGTGCCATAATAATACAAATCTGACACAACATTGCAAAGCATAGTCTAATTTTTATTGATTTAGTTCATGAAGCAGGAGCAAAATAAATGGATTTTCATCTGCAGCATTCACATGTTCCACATGTTTAGTTATACTTGACTAATCAGCTCTGTGACAGCATCATTACTACCCCAACAATAGCCCTCAGCAATCATTCTCAGTAAAAGCCAGAATCCACATCACAACACAGACTTAATAACATCCCAAAGGCATCATTTGCACAATTTCAGAAATTCAGTTTGAATTACCAAGTGTGTCTAAACCATCTGGAGGCAGTGTTGTATGGAAATAGACAATAAACTGGCACCCCAAACATCTGTAGAAAACAACTCTTAGCACCTCCTTTCCCCCTAAAATGTAAATAATTCAGTATCCCCCTTTCAAATAGTTCTCCCTGTCACCAGGGTACCTTGCTCTGTCCAGGCCATTGTTTCAGAAACAGCTCAATTTCCTCGAGCTGGAGACTTGCTGGTAATTGCTTACCTGACTCACAGGCAAATGTCTTTGACGTTTCATCATGAAAGATAATTGCCACGGCATGTTTCTTTGTCTCTCGAGGCAGCCTGGTAATATTTTTGATGTTGTGTAGTTCTGTTACCTTGGAAGAAAGAAAGACTTATATATTACACTGAGTGCATAGAGGACACCACTGACCCATACAGACATAGACAGTTTAGCAACAGTAGAATCTGCATTTTATGTGGCAGGGTTAGGGAACCTGTATTATTTTTTTTTACTCTCCCACAGCAACTGAGTGATCAAAATGAACCTGAAATGGATCTCAAAGAACAACAGTGTATTCAGTACTCTATTACTGTCACCTTCAGCTATGGAATAACAGAAGGATTCCAAGGTGAGCCGTTTCATAGTTCTCATCATGTATACCTATTCACTGGACTACTATAAATATCATCTTAACTGAACAACTATATATTTTTGCTGATTCTGTATTAAAGAACAGAGATTGTATGGATGGTTCCATGTCGTAAAGGTGATTGCAGAATAGCGATCACCGTTAAGTTTAGTGTACATCACTGAAAATCAATTACAGTGACGTACACTAACAGTGTCTAGAAAACCAGTGACTGGTTTTCTATGTTATGCACCCCCCTACTTAAGAATTCTCAACTCCTGGGGGGTGCATGTTGGGGGGGTGTAAAACTTTAAAAAAAACCTGACCTGACACAAAAACACAATTGCGCCCAGAATCGAACCCGACACCCTCCCAACCCCAGCCCGCCACCTGCCCACCATGCTACATTGCCAGCTCGGCAGCTGACCACTGCACTACACCCCATATACCTTCCCCTTACACCCATTGTGAAATGTGGTCCCCACACACACTTGTATATACAGGGACATCCTGTCGCCATAGTTGCCAACCCCTGTATCCAGTCACTACTCTGCTAGGGTAGTCCTATACATAGGTGCCATGATTGAGTCGCCCTTTTTGAAAGCAGTTAATCATGGTCACCTTGCACACGGTATACTGTGCTGGTTATATAAACAAATTCCCAAGCCTTTTTTTTCTGAAACTGTCATTAGATGTACAGTCATATAACTAATCCAGAAGCAATAAAGTAAGATCCTGATTTTTCATTTCTGTGAGCCATTTAATGATTAAGGATGGCAGTGGAAGACCATGCAGCATTCACCATGCTCCCCATCAGCTCTGTGTGCTGGTCACCGAGTCCTAGAAGTTCCACAGAGCTAAGAGGAGGATCTATCCAGAGTATGCCAAAGGCCACTAATGCATGACAGTAGGCTGCAGCAAAGGCAAATAAAATGCTGGAATTCATTGTCTGAGGGATCCACAGCAGGTGACAGGAGGTAATACTGTCCTTGTTCAGGTCACTACTGCAGCAGCATCTGGAATACAGTGTACCATACTGGTGACCATATCTTAAAGAGATATTAGCCTGCTGAAGAGGGTCCAAAGGAGGCAATGAAGATGATCAGGGACCAGCAGGGCAGAACATGGGAGGAGAGGTTGGAGATCCTGAACATGTACTCTCTGGAGGAGAGGAAAGAAAGGAAAGAGAGGAGACATGAATGAGACTGCCAAGTATTTGACAGGAATAAACAGATAAACAGAGTGGATTAGTGGGGTGAGTTCAAGCCTGGTGGAAACCAAAACACGAGAGTACGCAGTCCCATGTTGGTGTGTGTGTGTGGGGGGGGGCAGGGGCTTCGGAAACAGGCTAGGATGCACTTCTTCACAAAGAGGGTTCTGGCAGGTTGGAATGTACTTCAGGAAAAGGTGGTTTCATTGAAGATGACAGGCTTCTTAAAGAAAGGCTGGGATAGAGTTAAGGGGAAAATAAGGGCCAAGGGATGGGTAGACAGAGGGGAAGGGTGGATTGGGGAGAAGGGGCAGGGGCAGCAGCTTAAGCTGAGCACCCTGCAATATGAGTAGACTAGAATGACCTAATGACGTTATTCTATTGGCTTCTTTGTATGTTTGTATGACAAAGAAACCAAGAACATCAAGTGCCCATTTTCATGAGGGACCAGAGGAGTACAAAAGGTACAATACAGACAAGATACAATACATACAAAGTTACAAATACAAAGATATTAATGTAGACTGTGAAACCACATCAACCAAAACAACAGCAATAAGATAATTCTAGGAAATGGCTTTTCAGATGAGTCTTAAACCTAGAATAAGATATAGGTACATGAAATTCCATTGGAAGAAAGTTCCAATCAGCAATGGACTTGAATACAAAGCACTATTGTCCTGTAACAGTATGATATAAAGGAGTTTAGATTGTACCAGTAATGTATGACCTACTGTAGTAACATAATTGAAAACTGGAGTACCCAAAATCAATTTAAAATGTAATGAAACAGAACCTTTATAGAATTTCCAAAAGGCAAGAAGCCTTATATACGAACATCTAGATGCAAAAGAAAACCAATTTAATTTCTGATATAATACACAGTGATATACAGTATAAGTCATGAATCAGAAGTTACAAGTCTAGAAATCTGATTATATGTTACTTCTACCCATTTTAATGTAGTTTTGTTGGCTGGGAGGGGGTGCATTGGCAACAACAAGGTCTTACAGCACTGCAGATGTTTCCCTCTTCACTCCAGCACACAGCCTGTAACCTCACCTACAGATATGGCAGTGAGTGTAAAACATTAGGGGGATGCATCTCAGTGACTAATTGTCACTCATTTTGCTGAACCTGCAGGGAAGGTGGAAGCATATAGACTGCCTTGAGCCACAATTAGGATATGATTCTTTAGAAAATGGGCTAGACTCTAGGAGCTGTTTGATTGACTGAGAGCCACAGCAGGGGGGTACATTAAGTTTCAATAGATGCCTGCATGGAAACAAGTGTGAATCCGAGGTGTCCCATTACTGAGAGTATACATGGGCACCCCGAATGTTCAAAGAAAGTAGTCGCCATTTCTTGCCCCTTGCTTAGTGAGGCGTGAGGGCCGAGGCCCCCCCCCAACTTTTTTTTCTGACAAATACAAGAGGTTTCCACTTTAAAATGTTAGCGCTAGCACGTTGGGCGCCAAGTGCTATTCTGTCACAAAAAACATATTTTTTTCCCTAAATTTGAAGTACTAGCCAAGGGCTAGCATGTTGCATGCTAAGCGTTACTGCGAGACAGTCCCACTCGATTCTGCGCTTTCACCTGACTGCATTTCATGCTCGCAGAAAACAAACAGAAAAACACTTTTTTTTAAATCAATTAACTTACTGTGGCTCCTTACATCCTCTGCCATTCTTAACTCATATGCACCCCCTTCCCGCAATCACCTCAGAAGATACAGACATTCCTGGCAAGATTTCCAGGAGCACTGGCCTCCTATAGCAGCGCCCTCTACTGACAACTCTGACAAACAGGGAAATGCAACTGACAGGCAGGGATTACTTTACATAAAACTTTCTTTTTAAGATATTTGAAAGATTTTATTTTCATTCTATTCCAATATTTCTACTAAAAAAAGAAACTTAAACTTATGCCCATTTTCTGAGCGAAATAATACCTGACAGGGTGGGCGATATGGGCAATACCAGACCTTCCAAGGGTATAAGGCCCTCCACCTGTGGCGTCGGGCCTCATTATGCCCCTGGATGGTCCAGTATTGTCCAATACCACCCACTCTGTCGGGTATTATTGCTTGCATAGTATCATTGTTTGTTTAGGCAAGGGCAAGGCAAGGCAACTTTATTTATAAGGCACTCAATCCCAGATGCTCTGGGCAGTGTACACAAACAAAAAACAAATTAGAGCATAATAAAAACTCATTAAAACCATTACAAAATTATAATACAAAGAAGAAATATAATAAAATGGGGGTTCAGAAATCATTTTTGGGGAAAATGGGCCATAACTAATATTTCAATGTTAACAGTCAAACGTCAGGATGAAAAGGTGGGCCTTTAGCCTCCCCTTAAATATCTCAATTGAGGGGGCATCCCAGGCAACAGATGGAAACGAGCTCCACAGGTCAGCCTGGAGACACTAAACACTCGATTACCTGAGATCTTGAGCTGAACCCTGGGAACATCCAGGAGGCCCCTCGAAGAGGAGCGGAGGGAGAGTGCAGAGGCCACCAGTGTCAGGAGTTCAGACAGATAATCAGGACCCAGCCAGTATAGGGTCTTAAAGCTTAGTTGTTATTAAGAGAAGGGTCTGGGGACTAGTAGTAACACATTACAATCACTAATTCGATATTTATCTGTTTCATACATTTTGTTTAGGCAGAGTGATCACAGCACCAGCTTCTGCTCTGCTCCCCTAATTGATCCTTCTGTGACAGGCAGAGTTACACACTCAATGGGATTTAGCTTTCACTTTAGGGCACTATATTGAAAACTGCATTCATCACCATTTTAACATTACACCACTTGGTATCACATTCTGAGTTAGTACTCTTAAATGTGCTATCCAGTATATCATCCTGTAGGAACAAAAATTAGTTATTAAAAATGTTATAATATTATTTATTATCATTATTTTTGCATGATTAATTACTATTTTATATTCTTTAAAAATGTTTAGTTAATAGTTTTGCTGGATAAAATCAATGTCTACATGAGTTTTCTAATTGCAAGAAAAAAACATGGCTTGTGTAAAACCTTAGACACTAGAAAGGGGATATAGCATCTATTCCATATAAGGAAAGATGAGTTTCATTTTTAACAGACCAATATTAAAAGGAGCTCTGTAGATACTAGTCCAGAGAGAAGAGGCCACCTGCATGCCTGACATGTCAAAGGTGCTTGGTATCCCTGACAACCGGATAAGAAGCCTTGCTGAAGGTACTATCTGTACCAGCCTATATCTGATACAGCCTATACTATGTTTCTTGTAAAAAAGGCAGTCATTTGAATCTTTAAAAACTTGCATAAGAAAATGAAGGCTTTAGCCTCTTCCAAGACTAATTTTCATGTTGCTGAGCTGAAATTTTCAGTTTTTAGAAGAGATGACAACTGCCTATTCATCCATGTTTGGTAAATACAGCAGCCTTGTAATCTTTGCAAGTTAGAAAGCATTGTGGCATCCAAACTGTCATGAATAAACAAACAAGTCTAGTCTCTAATGAAAGCTGACATCCTAACACATCCAAAGATATAACTCTTGGGTATGCAACTTGCTACACTGAAGTGATCCATCAGCTGAAAATTTGTAGAAAACAAGTTTTTCTGACAGTGATTTATGGAATCTGTCCAGAGAACAAAGAAACCATGTGCTTGTAAAGAAATCTAATGTTTTAAAGACTTTTCTGAAAGATTTTGGGGACAAATATATTATCCTGAAGCCTAGAATATTCAAAATAAAAGTACCACTTTGTTTTGAGAGACATTGCTAAGAAAATAAAGTTAGAGCTCTTATTAACTTAATTCAGGAAATACTGATACTAGAAACATGAGAAACAGTTTAAAAGATTGGGTTCAATGGGAAAAGTTCAAATATATTTGTTTGGAAACTATATTATTTTACATAAAAAAGTTATAGAAGAAACATAATTGTCTGTTTAAAAGTGAACTTTGAGAAAAGGGGAAGTCTTTAGGGTGGAGTTATGAGACACACATACATCATCTTCAAGGACCAATCGGAATGAGCAATGATGTCACTCAAAACCTAAAACATATATGTGAATTTTGCTAAGTCTAGCCCAGAATTGCTTGATTCTTCAATGTGTGAGGACCTATGTTGATTGTTTTATCAATTGTGGTTGTTTTAAGGCTTTTGCTAGGCCAAAAGCCTGAGACCACACCTGCCTCAAGGGTCTGGGACCAGTTCTTGGTTACGCTATTGATTTGACTACCAGGGGTACTAAGGACAAGCTTGCAAGTCAGTACAAAGTTACAACAAGGTCCAGCTACAAGGAGTTTGTTACAAAAAATGACTTTTTCCAATATTGGATGAAGCAAAGTCTGCATTTTAATTACTGGACATCCTGATTAGAGTAATGTTTTGAAACTTCTGTTAAAGCCAAACAAGGATAGAAACTACCTGTTAATTTCATCAGCCAAGTCAATGCCTATAGCATTGTTTGATTACAGAAGAGTGCAATATCCTGGGTTCAAGTGGAAATGAATTGAGAAATAGAAATAGTAATAAAATCCAGTTACCAAGGATTTTGCTGTCCACTAGGAAATCCTTTTCTGCAGCAACTGCGGTGGTTAAGGAGTCTACCATTGTTCCTTGAATTGTTAGTGTCTTACTGTCTGATGTTCCTGACAAAATGTTGATAAGTGACTTTTTGATGATCTGTGATGTCTCAAGCCAGGAGGATGCGACCTGCACTGCTTAGTTGATGCCAGAGGACTCCAGAGTCACAGTCTTGAGGGTGAACAAGGGAAAAGACAAGGACTATAGCCAAGACATTTACTACAGAAATGTTATTGTCCAGAAGAAGCAATTCTTGCTAAGATTTTTTAAGTTAAAAGAGATCCAGAAACAAATGATTTGATACCTTTTATTGGACCAACATTGATGCTACAGAAAAGAACAAAGTGCTCTAGCTTTTGAACCTACCCAGTCCTTCTTCAGAAGCTTTATGACAGTTATTTTGAAAATCCAATACTATTAACACCAGAGTATGTTGAAAAAACAGAAATAATTCTCAATGGTTTAAAATATACATTTAAAATATAACAGAAAATTACATCAGAGAAGCTAATTAACACCAGTATGCTTTTAACTGAGGAGCCTCAGAAGGGCAAAGGTTATCAAGAATTCTCAACAACCAGAGAGTTCTTCTCACATACATTTTAAAATGTCTCAGTATGCTGAGAAAGCATTCTAGTGATAAAAAAACCCTGGGATAGCATTCTCTCTCATACATGTAAGATGAGGTTACAACTCACATTCCAATTGTGCTGGTATATTAAAGAACAGATAATGAGAGACAAAATCCTGAAATTAGGTATAACTGCACGTTGAAAAAGAGCCCCAAATTAAACATATACATATCTACATGATGCATGATAGTATCACTTGTTAGTGTAAGTGCCAAATAAAAATACTTGTCAAGGACCACAAGAAAATGAGACCATGAGCCTGATAAGTGCAGATTTCAACACAGAGTCTGTGTATAACAAAAATGCATAGAATCAGTCTAAGGAATCTAAATGAAAACTTCCAAGAATGAAATCCTCCAGGCCCCCTCCATTTTTTTTTCCTTTTCTCTCCCTCTCTCTCTCCTTGGGAAAGATACTGTAACTAGTAGGAATGAGATATACTGTATGTACAAGAGTCATAATACAGTATCATTCACACCAATATTAATCATTACCCAAAGGAATTACACCTTTATGAAGCCCCAAGTAAATGAAACACGCATCTTAATATGAGCAAATTTAAAAATGTGACAGTGTAATCCAACCACTGACAACTAGTAGAAGGAAGTAAATGTACACTATATGTGAAAACTAAGTGTCCTAGCCAGATAACAATTGTCCCATGCCATGCTTCCCCCACACAGACATGTGTACATACACCACACCACACCACACCACACACACACACACACACCTGCGCACCCCAGACAACCACAACACAACAAATATAACAAACACAACCCACACATACCACACCACACTACGCACACACAAACAAAACACACACACACACACCATACCCTCAAAACACAAAAACACAACACATGCAAAATATACACAAACACACACATACATACATACATACATCAATACATGCACACACTCACCCACACTCACCACAGTGTTAATGTGAGAAGTCAACATGTAGATAACAATAAACTTACAAAATCAAAGGCCCGCTGAAGAACTAAAGTATTTATGTCCATCTTTTAAAGTAAAGGTCTGTGTAAGTTTAAGTGGAATAATGTGTCATATAACCAACATCAGTGTTCAATCCATCAGCCACCATATTGAGAAGTAAAATAAGTCTAATTTCAGAAGCCCATCTCTGTTGTGTACTGTTGAAATGTCCTTTTAAGACCCTCACAGACATATCAGAGATTGAGTGGCCATCCTGGGAGAAGTGCTGGGCTACTGGTTTCTCAGTCTTCTTGTGATTAATAGAATGTCTATGTGAATTCATTCTAGTGTGGAGTTGTTGGCTTGTCTCCCCCACATAACCTGTGCGAGGACATTTCTTGCATTGGATAAAATAGACCACATTACTTGATGTACATGTATAATTCCCCTGTATCCTGAATAGTCTGTTTTGTGATGTAACCACACAGTCTGAAGTGGAAATGAGGTTACATGTCTTACATGTGCGTTGATGACAGGGTCGTGTACCATATGATGTCATGGTATTCTGTTCTGGCTCAAGTTGACTCCTAATAATCAGGTTGGCTAAATTAGGTGGTTGTTTAAAAGATAGCAGTGGTAGTTCTTGAAAACTACAATTAAGGGTTTCATCCTCACTGATTGTTGGATGGAGATCCTTAACAATCTTACGTAGAAGTTCAAGGTCAGGATGGTATGTGACTACTAAGGATATTCTGTTGGTAGTTATTCATTCCTTATATTGCAGTAGTTGTTCTCTTGGGAACTGTGTTGCATGTTCCACTGCTCTACTCAATCTCAGATATGTCTGTGATGGCCTCAAAAGGACATTTCAACAGTACACAACAGAGACGGGCTTCTGAAATTAGACTTATTTTACTTCTCAATATGGTGGCAGGTGGATTGAACATTGATGTTGGTTGTATGACACATTATTCCACTTAAACTTACACAGACCTTTACTTTAAAAGATGGACATAAATACGTTAGTTCTTCAGCAGGCCTTTGATTTTGTAAGTTTATGGTTATCTACATGTTGACTTCTCACCTTAACACTGTGGTGAGTGTGTGTGTGTGTGTGTGTGTATTGATGTATGTATGTGTGTGTGTTTGTGTGTGTTTTTTGCATGTGTTGTGTTTTTGCATGTTGTGGGTATGGTGTGTGTGTGTGTGTTTTGTTTGTGTGTGTGTGGTGTGATGTGCTATGTGTGGGTTGTGTTTGTTATATTTGTTCTGTGTTGTAGTTGTGTGGGGTGTGCAGGGGTGTGTGTGTGGTGTGGTGTATGTACACATGTCTGTGTGGGGGAAGCGTGGCATGGGGCAATTATGTGGCTAGGACACTTAGTTTTCACATATAGTGTACATTTACTTCCTCCTACTAGTTGTCAGTGGTTGGATTACACACTGTCACATTTTTAAAAATGCTCATATTAAGATGCATATTTCATTTACTTGGGGGTTCATAAATGGTGTAATTCCTTTGGGTAACAATTAATATTGGTGTGAATGATGCTGTATTATGAATCTTGTACATACAGTATATCTCATTCCTACTAGTTACAGTATCTTTCCCAAGGAGAGAGAGAGAGAGGGAGAGAAAAGGAAAAAAAAAATGGAGGGGGCCTGGAGGATTTCTTCCTTGGAAGTTTTCATTTAGATTCCTTAGACTGATTCTATGCGTTTTTGTTATACACTGACTTTGTGTTGAAATCTGCACTTATCAGGCTCATGGTCTCATTTTCTTGGGGGTCCTTGACAAGTATTTTTATTTGGCACTTACACTTATAAGTGATACTATCATGCATAATGTATATATGTATATATTTAATTTGGGGCTCTTTTTTAACTTGCAGTTATACCTAATTTCAGGATTTTGTCTCTCATTGTCTGTTCTTTAATACGCCAGGACACTTGGAATGTAAGTTGTAACCTCATCTTACATGTATGAGAGAGAATGCTATCCCAGGGTTTTTTTATCACTAGAATGTTTTCTTAGTATACTGAGACATTTTAAAATTTATGTGAGAAGAACTCTCTGGTTGTTGAGAATTATTGATAACCTTTGCCCTTCTGAGGCTCCTCGGTTAAAAGCATAATGGTGTTAGTTAATTAGCTTCTCTGATGTAATTTTATGTTATGTTTTAAATGCATATGTTAAACCAATGAAAATTATTTCTATTTTTTCAACATAATCTGGTGTTAATAGTATGAGATTTTCAAAATAACTGCCATAAAGCTCCTGAAGAAGGATCGGGTAGGTTTGAAAGCTAGCGTACTTTGTTCTTTTCTGTAACATCCATGTTGGTCCAATAAAACGTATCAAATCATTTGTTTCTGCATCTGTTCTTAAAAGGATCAATTCGGCACTTACAACATTTTTTTTTTTGCATTAAGTTAAAAGAAGAAGAAGGCCAACCTCTACAATTAACCAGAAATGTAAGTATTATTTTACTGATCCAGATTAATTCTAATACCTTAATTTGACTTCTGTGGGGAGGTAACATAGTAAGAAATTAATTTACTTTTAACTACAAAATCTTGGGAAATGGTCTAAGCTTGAGTTTGATCAACATTTTTGCATGCCATAAAATATTGAAATAAATTAAATAGAAATAATCCAAACACTAAGGTAATGAGTTTGCAAGTTCTCATACAAAAGTTATGATATTGACAAGCATGCTGAAAGCATAGTATAGCCAATACCATTTGTTGTGCTGAACCTTGCTCATTCATTTGCTGTGTTATTTGCTAAAATATTTGTTTGTTTTCATTTTATTTGTTTTGTTAATTCGATTTTCTAAAACCGTTGTTGTTTTTGTTTACAGTTTTTATTATGTTTACAAGGTATATTTATAATTAGGGATAATTAGAATTTGTGTACAGTTATAAATAAAGTTTATTTTTAATATTTCTAAGTGTGGCAGAAACATTTTTCTCCATTATCTAGAAATGGGAAAACAGGGATATCATCATATTTGAATTTTATAATTTATGTGAATTTTTGAAAATGTTTATGGTAAGGCCCGAGGTAAATCCAATTGCCTATTACAAAAAACAGTATTATAACCTACTGCTATGACAAACATAGAAACATAGAAGTTTCTGTGTTTCTATGCAAGCTTCTACAGTGTACAAGGACAGGGGAAGGAAGGGAGGGGCAAGAGCTACCAGGGTGAGGAACCCCTCACCAGCACCCCTGATAACAGTCCCACTCTGTCTAGACCCCCAAATGCAGCCCTGCTCCACAATCCCATGGTGTTCTGACTTGCCTGATTAATTATTTATTTCCTCATTTCTTAAAAAAAAAATTTGCACTTGCAAACTCAATCGATTCTAAAAAGAAAATTGTTTTTGCACCTGCAAGTCACACTCACTTGATCATGGGCTACCACTTTTCACTACCTATAGAGTAGTTAATCAGCACTACAAAAAAGCATTTAATTTTAACTGCTGTGAACTGATGACAGCTGACAGCAAGTGTCCTGGTAGTGCAGTGTAAATGTAACAGCATGTATTCCATATAAATTGTAGCTACACATGAGGGGTGGGGGGAGGACAGCTATTAACATGCAGGAAACTGGAACTACTTTTTACTTCTAATGCAGAAAAAAAGTAATTTAAATGTTTTGCTGTTGGCTTCTTAAAATTCAGTTTTAACTTTTTAGATGGGACCGATTTTCTAAGCACAATAAGACACTTCAGAGTGAGGCTTTTTTTTTACCGATTCACACTTCCAAGTGGTTGAAGGCACTTGGCATAAGCACAAGTCTCCCAACACACCTGGATGTGTGGTTTAGGAAAAGAAACACACACCGTATTGTGTCTTATTACTTGCCTAATAGAACCCTCAGAAAAGGGTAGTCTGGGATTAGACAAAAACACAGTACCATACTGTAACTTTAATCACTGAAGTATACAGTAACCTAGCATTGGATATGGAAAATGGCATGATTTCTTGTGCAACTATTTTAGACCTCTTTAAGGCCTCCTCTGACACAATCAACCACAGAATACTACTAAGGAGATTAAATGCTATTGGCTTCCTTCAAGGTAGCTTGCACTTATTTGAGTTCTATCTACAAGGAAGGTCACATGCTAGTACAGTAAATGGAGTGGTATTAAAAGCAGATTTAGGGCCTGATCCTCTGAAGGTTAATTGCCTATTAAATTATGTGGAGAGCTGGGAGAAGCTACAGAGTACCCAGTTCATGCAGGTTGTGCACCACTGAGGCACTCTGAATCATCCATAGGTCTGGCTAGATCATCAACTTGAAATCTCAGTTCATGTGGACAGCATCCAAAACATGTCATACCCCAAACTAGGTGCACTTCACATGAATAAAGTGTGTATCCCACTTCCTGCTCGCAGGAAGATTATTTTGAAGATGATTCTCCCTATCTTTGATTATGCTGACATTGTCTCCAGTGCTGCTCCCAAGTCCACCCTTGCCAGACTTGACCCCCTCTTTTGGTCCTTTTGCTACTTTGCCCTTGATTGTCTTCCTAGAAGCAACCACTGCTCACTATATTGCTTCCTCTCCTTACATCCCTTGATGTCAAGCATCTTGCTCATTGCTCTACCTTTGTCTCTAAACTGTAATTCAGGACTCTTCCTGCCTATCTCTCCTCCCTCCTGAATTCCTACCTCCTTCTCCCTTTGCAAATATGTCACTCACTACTCAGCTCTCCCCTCAATAAATTCCTCCTCAGGTTAAGGACCTTTCTCCTTCCACTTTCCTAAACTGGGGGGGGGGTCTCTATCTCCTCCCTCCTATGTAAACTGCTTCTTCCTTTCGTGCATTTAAATCCATCCTCTGTGAATTCTCTTCTCGCTCCTGAAGTTGTCCCTATCCCTGGCTTGGACTTTATTTATTTTTACCATCCCCCATGTCCACATCCCCTGTGCCCCCGCACCTGCCATAAATCAGTCACCAAATATGAAAACCTTACCTCCTCCATTCTTGCCTACCTGTTGTACTCAGTGATGCCCTGCTTAACCTAAATTTTGGCCTCCAGCTGCACTTTTTGCTGAACCTACTAGTGCTTTTATCTCACTACAGTTTTGCCACCATCTGCACTTAATTGTACAGTTTGTTTTGTTAATATTTATTAACTTGTACTGTTTTACTTACTTATTGCAACCTATTTGTTTTAACTCATTGTTGTGCTCTTCTCTTCCCTCTTCTTCAAGAACACACCTGGAAATAAGTTACTTTAAGCACAGTATGTGACTGTCTTGCCTAGTAAATAATTTGAAATAAATAAATAAAACCACAGCAAGGGGCACATGCCCCTCTTCATGTAATCCCAGTCTGTATGCGTGGTGATGCAGGTGGTGGTATGAGGCAAGCAAGAGGATGGGTGCAGGTTTGTGACACATTCACATTACATGATACACAGTACAGATGGACAGCAGAAGGAGGAAAGCTATGCCACCCTAGGGGCTGTATTAGGAGCTACATGCTCCCTTTCACCTGATTCAAAATGATGACTCTAGGACCAATCTCACCCCCCACCAGCTCCCAGCCCTAGAAACCTCTGTGGTGGGCTGGGGGCATCACTGGCATTGTCCAGTGTGTTTTAATTATATACAGTGATTCTGAAGGGGATACAGCAGTCCTAGAGGGCTACCATTTCCTGACATTTCCTGCTCCCTATACAGGCAAGGATCAACTAGTTGACCAACATGGGCGTCCAATGGAATGCCTGTGATCTGGACCGGGTCTGCCCACCCCGATGCCTCCTGCCAGAATATATTGTTCCACACCAGTGGAGTGTGGGGGCTAGGGCTGTGTATGCTTTCCAGTGCCAGTACTGGGGGAAGCACAGCCACGTCCTAGATACGTTCAATTTGAGCATATCCAGGCCACCTACAGTGGTGTCAGCCAAGATGCAACACAATACCTTGCAGTAAATGACATGTCACAAAATACTGCATTACAACAGTGCTTAATTGCCATTGAATTACACTGTTCCCTGTAGCATACTGCAGCACTCTGGAGATTTACGGCAGACCATGTTGACAAAAAGCAAAGCACCAGAAAGTTAAACGATGGTGCTTTTCAAAAAACGAAATCAGTGAAACCATGTAAAGAAGCACCCATCGACCGGTCTGAGCATAGATACACAAAGGCAAATATGTGTCAAGTTCTGTATTTAATAGTGGCATAAAAACAACTAGAACAACACAGCGAGAGCTTCAGAGGGCAAAATCTTACGTTTCACCCAGCTAACTGCTGGGCTTCTTCAAAGTAAATTAGATGACCGTAAACAAGTGCTTTTATATACACACCATGGCCAGAATATTCAAAGGGGTTACGCCTGGCGCAACCGAGTTGCACCAGTGCAACCCCAGTAATGCGCCCGGTATGATATTGAAAGGTGGGACTAGTGCAGCACAAGTCCCAATGTGCCAGGGCGCAAAGTTAATGTATGCCATTCAAATGCAGGGGACGTGTTCATGCATATATGGCACATCCCGATATTTAGCCTGGGATATGTGGCACATATGCTGGCACAGCCCTGCTTTGCGCCGCATAGGGGGGCTCAAAGTTGAGCCAAAAAAAAGGAACAAAGCCAGGCCACCCACAGGTGGGCTGCTGTATTGCAGGGCACAACACAGCACCCGCCAGCCGTGGGTGGCCATCCGCCCAGCAGGGACACCATCTATGAGCATCCACACCCTCCCCAGTGGTCGAGTGGGTCCCCTTCCCCCCTGTTATGCCCAATGGATGACTGTACAGGTGAAAACCCTGGCAGTCCAGTGGTAACCCCCTCCCTCCTGTAAACCTGATCATGGGTGGGAGTAGTAGAAATATATTCCCTGGTAGTCTAGTGGTATCCCCCCTCCCTCCTGTAAGCCTGATTGTGGGCAAATGTTAAATATATAATCCCTGGTGGTGTAATGTTATCCCCTTCCCTCTGTAAACCTGATCGCGGGCAAATGTTAAACATATAATCCCTGGTGATATAGTGGTATCCCCCTCCCTCCATATGTCTGATCACGGGCAAATGGTAAAATAATATTCCTGGTGGTCTAGTGGTACCCCCCACCCACACAGGCACTCCTGCCCACCCAGCTCCCCCCATCATCGGCGGGTGTTAGCAACATGACCGCATACCGCCCCACTGCTCACCACATGACAGCTTATAGTAGCAGCTGTAAACGCCAGTTGGTCCACATCAGTTTATTGGCTTGCAGTGCATTCTGCACCAGTCATTCACAGACGGTGTGAATGACTACAGTATGCACTGCAAGCCCATTGGTCCACAGTGTCAGTGGCTCAGTAGGTAGCACACTCACCTCTGAAGCCGGGAGATCAGAGGGCTGTGGGTTCAGTTCCCACATCTGACACTTGGGTTAATATCCCAATACTGACACTGTAGTGCAGCATGGGGGGGGGGTGTTGCACTTCTGAGGTGCCGTCTTTCAGATGAGACGTTAAACCAAGGTCCCATCTGCCTGGATTGGTGGTAGTTCAGGTGGATGCTAAAGATCCCATGGCACTTATTGAAAAAGAGTAGAAGAATTTTTTATTGAACAAAACAAAAAGAGAATAACAAAAGACAATCTCAGCAGAATATTAAACAGAGCATCCTTTGAAAAGTAGTAATCTCCTAAAGACAGTTCCTAAATTACCCAAAACATTACAAAATCCCACCAAACACCCCAAACCCCCATTACAAGCATATAAATGACACAGAACAAAATAAATACCCATAGGCATCTCAAAATGAAAAAAAGTGAGTCACAAAAAACCTCTTCACAGTCACCCAAGATAAATAAAAGTAACAAAAAAGGCAGAAAACATACGTCATCCCATATCATACCCCCCTCCCAATCATTGCATAGAAGGAATGACGCTGTCCAGCATGACAACAACACCCAGCGGCCACATAGCAATCAGGCAGAAATCTGCAAAAAAGGAACAGTGCCCCAACCTCTCCACCAGTTGCACATCAAAGGTCTCGATAAAGCAAGACTTTCCTTAACATAAACCAAACAAATTTCCTGCTCTATTTTGAGCTTCAAACCCAATAAAGGTAACTGTTTCTGCTGTAACACAAATTGACATCTTGTTTGCCAAATGACCCATTTTATGAGAGCCAACACCACTCGAGTTGTCCCCTTATAAAAGTCCCTCCACACATCCTGACCATACTGACCATAAATTAAGGTCTCATAATTCATGTCTTGCAACTGTGGGATATCCCAGGAAGAGGCCAATAACTTCCATAAATCCCTGATATACTCACACTGAAAAAAAAGATGTGACATTGTTTCAGTAGCCACCCCACAACCCTCCCTCAAACAAGACCTTTCTAAAACACTTTTATGAAAATGATTCCCTTGAACATTCAGTCAAGAATGACAACAGAGCCACACAGAATCCCATACCTTATGAGGGACCTTAGATTCAGTCAGTTGTCCAAGAACCTCAGAAAGCACTACTGACTCTGGCAAAACAAGAAAGGGGTCAGCAAAACACACTGAACGTAGGATTTTTTGATACTCCAACTTCCTAGTATTGTGCAAAAGTTCTAAAGTGGTAACATGCCAAGCTTTCAACTTCCTGCAAACTTCCATTAAATAAGGGGACATGCCTTGCAGAATACCCTGAAATTTCCCCCATTGCAGGGTCTCCCACCGCTGCCAAAAGTAGAAGCACCTGTCCTTTAACCAGGGGACCCAGCTGAGTTGTTTTCCCAGCAAAATAGGCACAAAATTAGCATAAAGAAACATAGAAATAAAGAATATCACTGGATTCAACATATTAAGGCCCCCTTGTGCTATCGGCCAATAAGTGTAGTTTCTTTTTATAAGGTTCGGTCAGCTCCCCCAAAGCAATTGGAAAGTCACACTATACATCCTCACCTCTAACTTAACTGGCAAAGGATAAAGCTGACTAACATGTAGGAATAAAGGTGCAATAAAAGTCTTATACATGTAAACACTCTTTTTTTTTTGACATAGGGTAACCCTTCCATCTGCTTACTTTCTCGTCAGTATGAGACAAGGCCAACTCCCAGTTCATATATGTTGAATCAGTAGCTCCAAACCAAAAGCCCAAGAGTTTAGTCGGTGCATCAATGATGGGGATACCCCCAACTGCCTGCCCAGCCATATGCAAAATATGAATACCCACAGCTTTACTTTTTTGTTTGTTAATTTTAGAACCAGAAATACCAGAAAAGGTAGCCACCACCACCATGGACCGCTCCCCAGATACCTGGTCTGCCACCAAAATATTAGAATCATCTGCATAAGCCAAGGCAACTGGAAAAGAAATACACCACAAACCATGCAAGGGTGAATCCCTGGTCCCCCATTCAAGGTCCTCAATAAAGGGTCTAAAGAAAAGACATATAAAAGAGGGCTTAAAGGGCACCCATGCTGAACCCCCTGCAAGATCCTCACATACTTCCCTAGCCTGCCATTCACCAGGGGACGAGAGGAAGCCTCTTTATAAATTATCTTAAGCCAGTTAATAAAAACAGCAGGGATACCATACAGTTTCAACACCTGAAATAAATATATACTGTATGTAGGACCTAGCGAAATCAAATATCCAGACACCCCAGAGCCATTGAAAGCGTCTCTCAATATTTTTGCCACACCTCCCATGTTATGGTGGGGAATAGCATAAGCCTGACTAGGGGAAATTACCCCCTGAGCCATCCATGACAAATGTTTGCACAGAATTTTGCATAGGATTTTCCAGTCAACATTAATAAGACTGATAGGCATCCAATTCTGAAGGTCTACCCAGTCTCCTTTTTTGAATAAAAAAATCAATAGGCTATCAGCCAGTGCTGATGGAAAAGGGACCAAACCAGATAAAATATCATTATATACGGTCACCAAATATCAACTTAACAGACCCTTAAATTTCTTATAAAATTCCCCTGCAATACCATCTGGGCCAGGAGAAGACCCAGTCGGTAAACTACCAATCACCTCCTCCACCTCCTTTTGGTAGATGGGAGAAGTCAGAACTGCTTTGTCCACCTCCAACAACTCAGGGATCTCCAACTGATAAAGAAAATCAAGAATCCCGGGAAGAGGTGGAGCACTATCACAAAATGAAGCTTCCACAAAATCCTGGACAACATCCCCTATCGCTTCCCCAGTATCAACCACAACATCTGAAGCATGTCTCAGAGCAGTCATAAATTAAGAGTCCACCCTTCATGCACAACAATCATACAGACTGACATTTTGGGCTTTTCCCTGTATACCAATTTTTTGTTCTAGCAACAACGAGTGGGCCCTATCATATTGATATTTACTCATTTCATCTTTGACAGCCTGTATGCCTTCAGTGAGGACTTCTCCAGTTTCAACTTGAACGGGACAACAGCATCTGTAATCTGACCCGCAGCCGCAAATATGTAAGATATTTAGTGTTTGAAGCTTTTCTTGCCAAAGAACCACAGAGTTTTCAGGTCACGTTTAGTCTCCTGCCACCAAAAAAGAGAGTTGTCATACAACTCAAAGACAGAAAACCTGACCTCCAATTCCTCCTGGATGACAGACCAGGGTTCCACATCTTCCAAGGAAGCTGAATTCATTCTTCAAATTGGATTGGGGCTTAGTTTATTCAAAAGTGTCCCCACTAGAGTTTTAATCAGTCTATGGTCTGAAGTCTCCACAGGAGAAATTAAAAAAGTCTGCACTGGGATCCACTGGGAAGCAAACAAGAAGTAAATTCTAGTTGATAAATGCCCTCTAGAAAAAGTGTGGTTCGGCAGATGGTTAAACTCAGTTGCACAATCCTTCAACCATGCTTGTTCATACATTGTGTTCAAAAAATTAGAATTGGCGTACAACTTCTGTGTTTTACCAATCTTGTCAGAGAGAGACAAAACACAATTAAAATCACCCCCCCAAAACACAGATCTAGTCGTATATAAATATGGCTGCACATTTTTCATTAAATCAATCCTCTGATATTTTGTCTACTAATTATACACGTTTATAAACCTCATCTCATGAGCTCCAAGTCTTGCATCCAAGATGCACACCCTGCCAGGGACCAAATCAATAAGACGGGAAACTTGGAGGTCAGGATAAAGAATTAAGAACCCAACCCCTGAGCATAATTCCTTCCCAGAGACCAAAAAGAAGGACCCTAAAACCAGTCCTGATGGTATGTAAGCAAGTGTCTCGTACCAAGTAAATGTCAAGCTGATGACCTGCAATAATGGAAAAGGTAGTAAGTCATCTTTTGTAGTTCTTGAGACTGTTGGCATTAAGAGAGCCCAAAGTCAGGTGCAACTCCATGATCAGGTTGTAGGAACAACTTCAATATCAGGAGCCAGCACCCTCGGGGCTTTGGCAGCTATACATTTAGATTTCTTTTTTTTCTTAACACCCCATCTTGATTCTTGCAGAGGAATTTCAGAATCAGTCACATTCTCTTTTTGTGAGGAAATCATGGAAGAAGAATCAGAGTCATCATCCCCCTCCTCCTCCTCCCACTGTCTACTCTTTGCAAGTGGTAGATTTTTTTTTTGAGACCAATATTAGTGTCAATTGACTCAGTCATACCCTTTCCTAGTTTCTGTGAAGCACTACGTGTCATCCATCTAGATTTCTGATGTTCCCATTCCTCCATTTGAGGTGGTGGCATGGCAGGGATCTGCGACGTAGAAGGTCCTGAAGGTATAACGGAATCAATAATGACATGATCACCCATGGGAACTTGTGAAGAGTGTGCACAATCAACATCCACCAAGGCATCTCCCTCCAAAGGTACAACCTCAGACATAGGGCGCTTCATAGGGACCAAGGGAGGAAAGGTTTCCTGCTCTCTAGGGGAAACCAAGGGAGAGGTAGCATCAACAGATGGGGGTGTGTGTCGGGTGGAAGGCTGGAGTGAAAAGTATGGACAAGACACATCATCAGGCTGTGGAGTAGGAGCCTCCTCCTCCATATCAGAACCATCTCCCCCAGCCTTATGGGAGGCTCAAGGGCAATCCTTGGAGGTATGACTGGTCTCATCACAAAGATTACAGACCACAGAGGTCTGGCACATAAAAGCTACATGGCCAAGCCCCCCACAAAGAGAGCAATTCATTTTGTCACAGGCACTGCTTAGGTGAGTGTGCGCCCCACACTGAAAGCAAGACTGTGACTGGCCAGCATAGAAAATGAAGCCACGGTCTCTCCCCAGATAAAAACAGCTTGGTAGATGATGAATAACACCTTTTTCTTGTGGAAGCCGCACTCAAATCTGCCACCTCCCCCTCCATCCAGAGATCCTTAGAGTCAATAATGGGGTCAGGAAGGCCAAGTATGGAACACTTTTCCGCAACCAGAACAGAATGTCAGGTATCACCACCCCTTCATTTTTAAATAGGACAGTTATCGTTCTGTAAGCGGGCTTAGTTAAAGGGATCACATTAAATGCAGACCACTCAGGAGTCCTTTTAACTGATTGATATCTCTCCCAAAACAGTTCCAGTCCAGCTGCTGTCTTAAAACTTGCGTTAAAATTAGGGTCCTCAGAGGTATGGATCAAGACATAGACATCTTGAGCCAAGAATCTCAGACTTTCTTTTAAAAGGATAAGGCCCACATAAAAATGATCAGGGTGAGAGTCTAGGCCACCCTTATATTTAATACAGACAGCATTTCTATGTTTTGCAGGCTTGGGGGGTGCATGAAAAAGACCAGCATAGGTCCTGTGAGAAGAGGCCCAACTAGTGTTGTCCGAAGCCCCAGGGGCAGAAGTGCCTTGGTGTGGTGGTGCATGGGGAGGCAGACTGGATTATCTTAGGCTCAGAAGCACTAGGTGCAGGCACCTGTGAAGTATCAGCTGGAGGAGCTCCATTATCAGAGGAAGGCATGGCCTGTGAAGATGTCAGGGGAACAACTTGAGCCACAGGGAACAATATGGGTAAATCAGACAGCTGCAGGGAGGAGGGACGAGCTAGATGGTCAGGCAGGTCAGCAACAGGCTGAGGAGGGGACACCCACTGCTGATTCGGGACAGATTTCACCCACCCAGCAGCTTGCAAAGCCTCAGCCACAGTTCTGCCAATAACCAAAACACTATCATCAAAATTGAGACATTGCAACTTAGAGTTATTAGCCTGTACACCTGAAGCAGGTTTCACAGTGGAAGGAGGCTCATCGGGAAGAAGCTGGGAGCCCATACCATCAGGAGAAAAATCTGCAATATCACCCCTTTCTTCCACCACCAAATGTGCAAGTTCCTGCTGTATGACAGAACCATCAGAACAAACAAAAGTACTTCCCTGTAAAGGTAGCTGAGAGTCCCATATCACATTGCCAGTAAGCGGCTGTTCAGCAAGTCTGGGAGAAACACTACAGCCATCAGACATACGTTCTCCTGAAACTCCAAACGCAGGACATGGAACAGTAGGGGGCTGAACATCAGGTAGCTGAAACTCCATATCAGGCAAGTCATTTGTTGAACCAGATGCAGTCTACAGAGACTCGCGGCACTCCTCCTCAGCTAATAGCACCCGCAAATAGTCACTGCGAGAACTGAAATGTTGACAGCTCAGGAAATCCTCACTGAGCGCAGCTAGCACTGACATATCAGGCAACACAGGTAGAACTTCAGTAGCAGGTTGAGGAGCAAAGCCTCGCTCGGTAGGAGCCACCAGAGCACTGGTCTCTAAGCACTCAGAAGCAAAACCAGGGTTGGAGACATCCACAGCTACATGTCCAGATACAGAAAACACCTCTAGCAAAATCGGAGCAGAGGATGAGGTGAGTTCCTCAGCTCCAGAAGCCATAACATGTTCACCACCACCAGGATCCATAGGCTCCACCATCTTGGCCAAGGACCAGGATGACAAAGAGTCCCCCTCAGGAGAGTAGGGAAATTTTGTTTTTATTGGATATTCAAACCATCACAAACAAAATACAGAAAATAAGTCACATACAGGATCAGAAAGCAGAAAGAACAGAAAGTCCATCATGTAATATTTATTCATTTATTTATTACATTTTGGTGACTGGGTAGGCCCACTGAGCCCCGAAGGTCCCTTTTTCAGGGGCGACCCGGGATAACAATACTAGATAAAATACAGTGGAGAAAAACTTTTGAATGCATAGTTTGTTCCAGCATGAGGTGGTTACAGAAACAGTGGTTACATACATGGATATCATCATGATAGTTTTGCCTTGGTACTACTTAGCATAGTGTTATACAGGAGGTAGCATTTGTCCCCAGGTGATCAGATAGTAGAGGGCGGTACATGGTCGGCTCACCTTTGAGAAGGTTTGTTGCAGAGAAAAGGGATACCTTAAGAGCTGTAGGAGCCATGACAGTGGCATGCACTTGTGGCCAGTATATGGGACTTGAGCCTGGTGCAGAAGTTCATGAGTAAGGAGGCATCCTGGACTAGGGGGGAGCTTGTTCCATAGGCAGGGGACTTGGCAAGAAAAGGATCTGCCACCAGCATTGGTCCTTACTGTGGGGACTTCTAGTAGTGTTCGTTCTGTGTCCTTAAGTTCCTAGGGTTGTGTTTAATGGCTATGGTTCCGGCTATGCTTGGTGGAGCTTGGAGTTTGAGTAGCTTGTAGGCCTGGACAAGCAAAGGGTATTGGAGGTGAGCGACCAATGTGGGCCAGCGGAGCTGGGCCTGAGTGTCACAGTGGTGACGTCGTGGGTGGTCTTGGGTAGCGAGGTGAGCTATTTTGTTGTATAGGGTTTGCATCCTGGATATCTCTTGCTTTGCCATGCCCTGTATTATCGGGGCCGCATAGGTCAGGGTACGAAGCAGGACATTTGTCGCAATGGAGAGACTAGCCTCAGGGATGAGCTGGTCCCTGAGTCAGTACAAGGTACCGAGTTTGCGATGTAGGGTCCTGGTGACCTGGTCCACGTGGTCCTTGTAGGTGATATTCTGATCCAGAGTTAGACCTAAGTATTTTAGGGAGGGAACTACATTAGTGACAAGGTACCTTTGTAAATGAGCCTATGGCTCAAAGGTTTTCCAAACTGCTGTTTAAATAAAATAAAATAAATAAATAAAATAAATTAATGCTTTTGCCAGAGAGTGTGGTTAGTCAGAGGGATGAGGACCTGTCGAGTCCCAGTGATCTTGGCCCGGATAGCATTGCCTTGGTTTCGTCAGCATTAAGTACCATTCTGTTCTCACACAGCCATGTCTCTAGGGATGTGAGGTCCTTTTGGAGGAGTGGACCAAGAACGGCCATATCGCCCAAGGGTCGGTAAATGACAGTGTCATCAGCGTACTGAACAACCAAGCTCTCCCCGAAGTAGGTACATAATTCATTGTTAAATAGGGAGAATAGGAGGGGGCCTATTATTGAACCCTGAGGTACTCCCTGTTTTAGAGGTAGTGGCTCTGACATGGCCTCCTTCCATGTGACCCTCTGTGCCCGACCTGATAAATAACTCCCAAACCTCTTGAGGGCATGATGGTCTAGGCCCACATTTTGCAGCTTCTGTAGCAGAAGGTTGTGGCTGACAAGGTCAAATGCCTTGGATAAGTCTATAAGGACTGCACGTGTGGGTATCCCTTTGTCCATTGCCCTGTGCACTTTGTCCGAGAGGTTAATGAGGGCAGTGTCAGTACCATGGTTTGTTCTGAATCCATGTTGAGAGGGAGCAAGGAGCTGATGAGCTTCCAAGTAGTCCCAGAGTTAATTGTAGATTAGCCTTTCTTGCACCTTGGCAAGTGTGCAGAGAAGGGAGATTGGTCTATAGTTGTTTCGTTTTTCCCCGAGTCCACCTTTGTGGATAGGGACTACATTGGCATGTTTCCACTGGTCAGGGACTGCTTCTTCCCTCAGTGATCTGTTAAGGAGCATGGTTAATGGCTAGGATAAGGAGGTGGCTCCTGCCTTGAGTAGCCGAGTGTTGATCCCATCTGGTTCCCCTGATCCTTTAGGTTTCAGGATCTTTAGGAGGGTAAGGACCTCAGTGCGCTTAGCTAGTCTCAGGCAGAAAGAGGGTCGTTCCAAGTGTGATGCTTCAGCTGAACTTGGGGCCAAAGTCAGGGGAGATTGGCAGGTCTTGTAGGCCTCCAGATCTGAGAAGCGGTTGTTAAGAGCAGTTGATATTAGAGAAGAGTCAGTAGTGAGCTGACCGTTGATCTCCATCAGAATCTGTAACCCAGGGAAGATTTCTCCACACATTCCTAATATACACTTCATTTTGATGAGATTTTTCCATATAATATATACAATGGATATCTTTAGAGATACAACCAGCGAGATCCTGGTATGAAAGTAGTTTCTGCTGTAACATAAACAAACACCTGGCATTCCACTCATACCATTTAATGACAGAACAAATCACAGTAAGAGTACATGCATCCCAGTGGGACCAGTCCCAGCTATACACCCCATAAATCAAAGTCTCATAAGAGACAGTATGCAATGGCAACATATACCAACAGGCAGCTAAGTAACTCCAGAATGACTGAATAAAAGAACAAGAAAAAAATAAATGCTGCATCGTTTCCAGCTGCACCAGACATTGTGGTTTAGCCCACATCCTTTCAGTCAAAGCTTTATGTTTATGATTTGCATTGACATTTAGTTTATCATGGCAACAAAGCCATAACACATCACAGTATTTTACTGGAATCCTTTCATTATGCAGCAGGTGAAGGAGGCAGGGAACAAAGGTTGGAGTACATAAAGGAAATGTACAAGGTTCGGTAAAATGGGAATCCCTTACCTGGGAATATAACAATTTTTTTGATTTATGAACCACATCCCCATAAGTAATACCCCAGCATTTCATGCGGACAAACATTTCGCTGTAATAAGTTGGGGAATAAGGAACTGATTTAAAAATCTTTAAAGAACCAGAGACCCAACCATCAAACCAAGCTCGCAGTTTGGAGCCCAACAAGGGCTTCCACCAAGTAGGTACCTGCTGACACATTGGACGAAGATTCGCAAATAAAAAATTTATGAAAAAAAAAATACAGGATTGACCATATTTAGACCCTTGTCTGGAACCTTAAGATATACTGTAGAACTAGAAATAAGCGCGTAAACTTTATATCGCAGTTTGAAGTCATGTCACCTGATCACGCCTATCAAGTATCGCACGCTGATCTCTTTAGGATGCCGATATTCTTTCAGTGATAGCTGTTGCCTCTTGTTTTTCAACCACACCTTGCCAAAACCTGAACTTGCACCATAGTCATTATGTCTGTTTTTATTTTTTCCAGATGATACTGGAGGTGAATGAAGCAGCAAAACACAAACCACAATGCCACAAAGAGCTCCATAGCTGAAACTAAGCCTGGAATCGGAAAAATAATTTTTTTTGTGTGTTTTGCTTTCTTCACTGTATTCTTGAATAAAGTTTAACTCACCTTACCACTTGCCTTGTTTTTTTGGTGTATTCCACATCATAACGTAGTAGAGATTCAACATTTACATGAAAAGTTTTCGCCGATAACCAGGAAGTAAAACTCACTGACCATGTGGTTCCGATTACCGAATCCCATCAATGGCTTTAGTCCTTACCCCTCCTTACCCCCGTAGGTGGATGATAGCGCAGAAGTCCAATCTAAAGTACAAGTACACTTTAATTATTCATAATTATTCTCTTCTAACACTTTACACCCTGTAATATACCACTTTTTACCAAGGTAAGAGGGGTACTTGGACTGTGGGCTTGAGTGGTGGTGGTATGCCATGTCGAGTCACTGAGTATGGAGCATGTGGCTATTCGGCAGTTGCTCAAACTTGCTCAGTTGCTCAAACTTCTCTAACTTCCACACTGGTATACTTGCTTGTGAGTACTTGTATGTAAGTCATTACAGCAAGTAAATGGAAAACAAACTTAAAAATACAGTACTTTAATCTAAATAATGAACCGTATGCTGCCGTCAGCTACTAATCTTTACTGTCAAAATAATTTCACTGAACAACACTCACCAGCAAAGACAGTGAAATTATTTTTACAGCGAAGCTTTCTAGTTCTACAGTAACACATTATGTTTAAGAGGATTCAATCTACTTCCCCAAATAGCCTGAAAAAATAATCCATAGAGAAAGGCCTCCCTTTCCTATGGGGGAGGGGCAAACAAACATATAAAAAGTTGCAAAAGATAAGTTCTAACCAAGTACACATGTTTCAGCTTTCCTATACTATGTTTACACCAGCCCGTCACCAAAGCCTTCCTCTGCTCCAATTTCCTATCCCAGTTAAGAGACCCTGATGACCATAATCGAAAGATATCCCCAAAATCTGAAGAGTTCCTTCCTGAACAGAAATACCAGCAACACAAGGAGCAGTTACACCCACCCCGAATCTCTTAATGACACATTTATCTCTATTCAAATGTACTCCAGATGCAGCACCATAAGAAGAGCAAAAATCAAGAGCTCTAACAATGCCAGTAGGAGACCTCAAAATTAAACAAATATCATCCGCATAAGCAGCAGCAGTCCAAGGTAAATGATGTCCAGAAACAAAAACTGGTATGAAAAAACGAACATCATTCAACATTATGAGTAATGGATCAATACTAAAAACAACGAGCAAAGGGCTTAAGGGGCAACCTTGATGAACTCCGCATTGCACCGGAATCATAGGCCCCAGAAAACCATTTACTAAAGGTTTAACTACCGCCAAGCCATAAATAGCCTTCAACCATGAGATAAAACCAACAGGAATGCCATAAAATTGTAAAGTAGACCACAAAAAATCATAATCAATGGAACTGAATGCTTTCCTCTGATCCAGGGACACCACAAACCCCTCCATACCAGGAAAAGCACCAGACTCAACAACTTCCTGCAACAACAGTAATTGGTCCATAATAATTTTCCCCAGGAAAGCACAAGACTGAAATCTGGAGAGAACAAGGGATGCTACTTCTGACAGCATACGCCCCAAACATTTTCATTAAAATCTGCATTCAAAAGACAAATTGGCCTCCAATTACTCAAATCCTTCTTATCACCTTTCTTATATAGGAGGAACACAATCCCTAGGGTCATATCCAAAGGGAAAGCCCCCATATGCAATATGCATGTATAAACCCAAGCCAATTCAGAGGAAATAAAGGGAACAATAATCTTAAAAAGTTCCACCGGAAGACCATCTTGTCCCGGTACCTTTCCCTTAGGTAAGGCCAGAACCGTCTCCAGGACTTCAGCAGAGGACACAGCTAAGGTCAATTTAGAAGCAGCCTCATAAGGAATGGTAGGAACATTCAGTAAATGAAAAAAATGAGAAAAAGCAGTCCAGTCAGTGTATTTTTTCTCAAACTGAGTCTCCAAATACTGGGACACCACTCTCATAATACCCTGTGGCTGTGTGACCACTATATGATCAGGGTCCCAAACAGCAGACAATTTTTTATGTGCAATCTGGTCTCCACAACTCAGAAAAGGACAAACAGAGTCCAACTTCCCCAGAGTACCAAACCTCTGTTGCATGGTGAGGGAAGCCATTTGGCGTTCATGAAAATCCCTCATTGAACGTTGAACAACCTTAATCTGCTCACTAAAATCATGACCAGTAGAATGTGCCAAACTAAATAAATGTTGTAACTGCTGCCTATGTTGCTGGTATTTCATTTTCTTGGAATCCAACATCTGCTTGCTAATAGCCAATAACAATCTCCGTAAATCAGATTTAAGACTCTCCCATCATAAAGAGGACTATCAAAAATGGTAAATAAAGTCTTCCTACCACAAACCAAATACAAAATCTGATGTACAATGGTGGCTTCCTTCGAGAAATAAAGAATTAAACTTCCACACCCCCGGTCCATTAGGGAGCTCCATGGACCACAGCACAATAGACAGTATCTTATAGTCAGAATACTCCATGGAAGCAACCTGAGGTGCTCTGATAGGAATCCCTTTACTGACAAAAAAGAAATCTATATGTGTCGCATGTGTGCCCCTCTGAAAAGTAGGCGCACCCTGATTATGAAAGGATTTATAAGCATCAACCATATGAGCCAGTCGAACCGTATAAGACAAAAAGGACATGTCACTAAACACTTTTCTAGTCATTGTACCACTCCCTCTATCCTGAACTGTAAGACCACAATTAAAGTCACCTCCCCAGATCACAGTCTGAGTGGAAAAAAGAAAAGGGCGTATTTGAAGAAAAACCTCTACCCTCTCAGCCTTAGTCTGAGGGGCATAAACATTAATCAATCTATAATAAGTTCCCCGATATTTAATATCTAACATCAAAACCCTGCCCAGAACCAGATCTAGCAATTTAATAAGCTGAATGTTCAGACAAAACAAAATTCCCACCCATGTACAGGTACCCAAATCAAGGGACCAAAAGGAAGGCCCCTTGAACAATTCCCATTGAACAGATCGGATCTCAGCAGTTGAGTGCAACCTGGTATCCTGCAAAAAAATAATATCAACATCAGAGGATACCAAATGAGAAAAAACAACCCCCATTTTGGATTAGTCTTAATACTATTAACATTAATAGTTAATGGAGATTTGGAAACTGACACATGAAAGGACTCTAGGAGGTTTATGTGCCCATGATTTACCAGAGCCTGCCACCCTCTTTTTTCTCCCTTTAGTAGCAGATTTACCTTTCACAGGACCCACAGACTGATCACCACCATCCCCTAATTCACTTGACTCAGAATTAGAGAAGGGCTCTATGCAGTTAGACTCTTCTGAGGAAATCTCAGAGTCATTACCACAAGTAACGGAGTCTTGAAAAAGAGGTTGAAACCTATTAGAGGTTTTAGTCTCCGAAATCTTATGAACTTTAGAAGCAGGCTGCCTCCAACTCGTACAGCGAGTCACACGTTGTTCAGGTTCCACAACAGTAACAGGCGGTGGGGGGGTATTTCCACAGAAGAAACAGTAGGTTTCACTGCCGAGGCTGCCACACTTGCAGAGAGTGGAGGCACCACAACAGGTGGCTCCCGGTCCACTAAATCCCTGGCCACTATCTCAGAGGGAGCATCAGAGCAAAACTCGGGGGGGGGGCAATGGAGGCTGATCAGAGGCAGGGGCACACTGCAGATCCAAAGGCCTTATCACCCGATGAGTAGCCTGACACAATTTTACATTTTCTCACTGGGCAACCACCACCAGCAACCATTGTTCCTCAAGGTCACTAGTCCTAGATTTAGCAAAAGCAGCCTGAGTACAAGAGTGATACGAATGACCAGACATTCCACACAGGTTACAACAAATATCTTCTGTAAATTGGAGATACGTATGACCTAATTTCCCACAGAATAAACAGTGCACCTTATCACAGGCATTACTTATACGACCAGGGGCACCGCATTTATAGCATGTTTTGGGCTGCCCCGGATAAAACAAAACCCCTCGGTCCCCGCCAAGAAAAAAGGAATTTGGCAAATGTTGTAAAGAGCCATCTACCTCATGCAAAAGTACCTGGACCTTCCAACCCCCTGTCCAGATATTTTCACTATCAAACATAGCCTCAGGGTGACCCATCACTGAACAACGCTGTTTTAGCCAATATATTAAATTTGTTGCACTCACTTCCTCATTCTGAAATAGGATAGTCACATTTTTTTGAGCAGGCTTAGTCAGGGGAATAGTATCAAAGGGAGCCCATAAAGGTGAGCTTTTCACTTTGTGATACCGGAGCCAAAAAGACTCCAACTCACTCTGCATTTTAAAGCTGACATTGAAGGAACGCTCCCCTGTGACATGTATCAAAGCATACAACTCAGCAGCATTAAAATGTAGATTGTCTTTCAGCAGTATTTTACCCACATATTCCCTATCTGGAAACACCTCCAAAACCCCCTTATAAACAATCCAGACAGTATTATGTCTTTTAGCAGGTAGGACTTTGTTATGAAAAAAAGAAGCATAAGTCCAAGAATGCTGGCCACCATCTCCTCCCTGAGAAAAGCCTTGGCCCCCGAGTCCTCTCTTAAAGACAATTTAACAGTGTCTTCACCATGGTCACTGTCGCTACCCCCTTTGGGAACATGCAAATCCCGGTTACCTAACATAGCCATCTGTTCAAAATTTAAAGTAGGAGTAGTAGACAATTTCAAACCAGTCCCAAGAGCAAAATCCGAGTCGTGTCCTGTATCCGAATGAGAAGTACAAGAACCCACTGGGCCAGAAGCAGGCAACCCTTCAGTAATGTGAACAACCGGTATGTGGATGGGAGCAAACCCAGATGTCCATTGCTGGGACGAAGGTGATTTCACCCAATCAGCAGCTCTCAAAGATGTCTTCAAAGACCAAGGCACTGAAATGTCCATCTCCAAATCAGCTCACGCCTGCCGCGATGAAGCTTACTTACCAGTCAGTTTTTCCTTAGATGCAGCCAAAAAGGAAAAAACAGAAACCCTGCCTTGTTGAAGATTATCAGCTTGAAAGACTACTGACTGTTTCAGGGATGAGATGCAAACCTGGTCGCCAGACACACCCATGCTAGGAGTATTCTGGGCTGGTGTTGGTGCTTGACAACTCCCACCAGTCACCCGGGAGACTCCTGGGCTACAAAGAAGTAAATCAGCTGCATTCTCCAAGTCCAGTACTTTTTTTTCACAGAATGATCAACTGTACCAACAGAGCAAGCATCGGCAATCATCAGTGTGGTGCTAACCTCCACAGACTGACACAGAGAACCAGGTCCTGAGATAAGAGCAGGATTTGCTATAATCACAACAGGATCTGAAGCTCCTTCGGTACTCACAACAACATCTTCCAAGTGCACTTCAGCATCAAAAAAGGTAACCACCTCAGTCATTACTCCAGGTAGCGGTGCAGCATGCACTCTTAGCTCCTCCACGTTTTCCTCCATTGCTGCTCCTATGGAGACTGACACCAAGTTGAACAGCAAGTCCCCGTACCGACAGAGTAGGGGAGTTTATTGAAGAAGAAATCATACAAATGACAATAAAAGATCAATACAAAAAATACAAAAAAAGGAAATACAATAAGCAGAAAACCAAAGCATATACAGTATGTACATTCACAAAAGAAACAAAGCATAAATAAAAGACATAAAAAAAGAGGAGACCTCTTATATGCATATAACAAGAAGAAAAAAAATATAAAACAAAATCCATAAATCCACAGTCCCCTCATTCAAGTAACAGGAACATCGAGTCCGTTATCCAAGGCATGTTTCTCCATACAGCCCTCAACGTTTTGGAATGTAAAGTTTAGAATCTTCCCATATTGTGATTTCAAGTCCTTAATAATTTTACCAAGGAGTTCATCATGAGAAACAAATTTCTGTTGTAAAGAGAATAGACATCTGCTATTCCAGATATGCCATTTAATAACCAACAGAATTCTATTCAAAGTTTCCAGATGCCAATCATCAACTCCTATATATTTACCCCACATCAAAGCCTTCATCGTAATGGAATGAAACCATGGAACTTTCCAAATAATAGCTAGAAAAGGCCAGAAGGGCAGAATATATGAACAGGTCAAAAAAAGGTGGTCTGTAGTTTCCAACTGCTGGACACAACCCGGCCTAACACAGAGTCATTCAGTCAATTGTTTATGTTTTTGATTCGCCTTGATATTAATTCTATCATGACAGCTCAACCAGTGAAAATCATAAAATTTATCCGAATCTAGGTGTGTATTTAATAGGCTTAAGAGTACCTGTCTGACAGGAGAAGGACAGTGGGGAAAAGTCTCTACTTCAGTAAATTGAGTCTGTATAACCCAATTATAAAATCCTTTTCTTTGTTTCAATATTAAGAGATGACTAGTCAATTTCCAGCGTTTAATATATATAAATGTTTCTCTAATATAAGATGGAATATTCATAGATCTGTACAGTACCCCTAAATCCCCCTGACCCCATTGCCTAAGCCATTGACCACAATTTAATTCAAACACTAATATCCATGGTTTATCAGAAAATATAAAAAAAGGACGGAAATTTGCATAAAGAAAAATAGAATAAAAAATAGAATTGGGTTTACCATTTCTAAACCCCACTGTGGAATCGGTAAATATAAAATGTTCCTCTATTGGGTTCAACCGCTACCCATACTGCTTGAAAAAAAGACTATAAATAGTAACTAATAATTGACTAGGAGGAAAATATAACTAACATAAAGAAATATTGGAATAAGAAAGGTTTTAATCAAATAAACACGTTTCCGCTTTATTGAATTTCCACCTATTCCAATTAGAACCAATAATTTTCCCTAGTAATACAAGGATCCCAATTCAAAAACACATATCCCCAGGACCAAAAATGATCCCCAAAATAGTCAAATGGGTAGCAGAAAAATCAATACCAGAAATGTTTAATTAGGAGAGGGAACTGAACCAAGCTGCAAACCCATACATTTATCTAGATTTAAACCAGTACCTGAATATGAATTATAAGTGAAACAAATATCAAGGGCACACTGAACAGAAACTTTGTCTGCTACTAAAATACACAAATCATCAGCATAAGCTAAAACTTTAAATGGTAAAGGGGTAGAAACTATAGTGATGGGTTTTAAAAGAGCCAATTTATTAAGGCGTTTGAGCAAGGGGTCTTTACAAAAAGCATATAGCAAAGGACTGAGAGGACATCCCTGATGTACCCCCTGTTTTACAGGTAACATAGGTCCCTTCCAGCCCCTAATTACAGGAGTGACTGTTGCTGTTTTATAGAGACATTTAACCCATTGTACAAATTGCAAAGGCAAACCATATCTTTGTAAAACTGCCCATAGGAAGGTATGACTAACAGAATCAAAAGCTTGTTTTTGATCCAGAGAAAGCACTAAACCAGTAGCTCTAGACCGGAAACTATGCTCAAAAAGTTCCCATAATAAAATGAGATGGTCCAAAATATTTCTACCAGGCAAAGAACATGTTTGAACAGGGGATAAAATATGAGTTGCAATCAATAGGAGACAAGGATGGAGAATTTTAGCTAAAATCTTAAAATCCGTAGTAAGTAGAGAAATTGGTCTCCAATTCTTTATATACCGTTTATCACCTTTTTGTTTAAAAAGATGAATCAGAATACCTCCCATCATACGTAAAGAGGGGGCACCAGAGGTAAGAATTGCCCTAAAAACAGCTGCTAAATCCACCCAAATATGTGGACCAATGAATTTATATAATTCACTAGTCAAGCCATCAACACCAGGGGCTTTATTCACCTTCAAATCCAAGACAGCTCTTTCCACTTCAGAAGGCAAAATGTTAGCTATTAAAGGGTATAATAATTGGTCTGTAAGTTGAGTGATAGGGACTGAGTCTAGAAAAAATCCTAAAGTATCAGAATCAATGGAAGGTTGAATGAAAGTGTGAGATGTGTAATATGAAACTATATTGATCAGCTGTCGAGTGTCTGTACAAAAATTACCCTGAGTGTCAAATAAACCGTCCATATTTCGGTTCATATGCCGAGCAGTATACCCCTCATATGGGCAAACATAGCCCTTCTTACCCTGCGTGCAATATAATTGTTGGAATTGCAATTGTTGTTCCTGTAATAAATGAAATTGAACCATTTGTTACTTAATAGTGTGAATTTGCACAGAAAAATCATGTTTCACAGTAGAGGCTAAAGAAAGAAGTTTTGAAGATGTAACCTATTATTAAGATAAACCTATCTCTTCATTCCGAATCAGCTTTCCATATGATTTGAGAAAAGCCATCAAATCCCTCACTGTGTCTTCCCACCAATTACAAGGATCGGGATACATATCAAAAATGGATTTCCTAGCTTGAATAAAATACGTCAAATCCTGTTGGACGATTGTTTTGACCAATAACAAAGAATTTAATTTCCAATAACCCGGCCCAAAGGAAAGAGCACAGGAATTTCCTAATAACAAAAAAAGAATTTTGTGATCAGAAAATTCCGCCTGAAGAGTTTGAGCCTTTGCAATTTGTAATAAGGGGGAAACAAAAAAATAATCAATTCTTGTAGCTGAAGTAGATCTAAAAAAGGTGGGATCTGCCCTACCCACCGTCTCCAAATAAGCATCCCTCAATTTTACATTCCGAATCATAGTAGATAAGTAGGTCATATCACAAAAAATGTTTGTGGTCCCAGTCTTCCTTCCTCTGTCTTGTAACGTAAGACCACAATTGAAATCTCCACTAAAACAACATGGTGGGCAGAATGCAAAAAAGGCTGAATGGCTTGAAAAGGCTCAATACATACCACCTTTGTTTGACCTGCATAAATATTGATAAAATGGAAAAGTATGTTAGATATTTTAACATCTAAGATTAAGGCACGACCAGGAATAAGGTTGATTAATTTCACCAAATGTACATCTACATTATGAAACAGGATGGCTAGCCCAGAGCAAGTCTCTTCCCCTAAGGACCAAAAAGAAGGGCCCGAGTTCCAGAACCTAATAGCCTGTTTTAATTCAGAAATAACGTATCCTAGTATCCTGTAAGAAAAAAATCCCATCAGAGAAAGATCTTAAACAGGAAAATACAGCCTGTTTTTTCTGAACACTCTTAATACTATTCACATTAATAGAATAGAGAGATAAAGAAGGCATCAGAGTCATATAAAAAACAAGGGGGGAACCAATTGGGGCTGAATTCAAATTCAAGGAGGCTTTTTAGAAGATGCTCTGGTAGTCCGAATGTGTTTAGTTTTCCCAGTACGCTTCCCAGAGAGAGGAGGGACCACATCAGGAAGGGGCTCCTATAATTCAGAACCTAAATCCAAAACAGATGAAATAACAGAGGACCCTCCAGAGTCATTCCCTGATAGGTCCCCTTCAATAGGCAAGGTTGCGAATCTATTTTTAACAGAAATGTTAGACGTCTTAGGCATTTTAGCCACTGGCTGCACCTAGTGCTGCCTACGTCTAGAAGACCTAGGTAGAGGTGGTAAGAGAGTCTGGGAAACCACCTTAGAAGGTGCAGTGAGGGGTAACTCAGCATCGGTGGTAATAGGGTCAGCTATAACAGGAATGGAAACCGCCTGCTGAGTAACCATGAAAGTAGTCTGTATAGCAGTTTGCCCGGGGGGGGGGTATCTGAAAGTTACGAAGAACCCTCAATGATAGGAGGAATAATTTCAGGTGGGTCCTGAGGCCGATCACCAGGCTGAGAAATCAAACACTGAGTCTGAGCCCGTTGAGCTAAAGCAATAGATACCTGTTGTGCATCCCAATCAGCTTGTTCACCCAGAGTATGAGCAGCTGAGGGACACGAGTGATAAGTATGACCCTTTTCATCAGATAAATTACACACCTGATCATTCCGACAAGTAGCAGCACTATGACCAAATTCATTACAAGTAGTACATTTAAGGCGATCATACATTTAAGGGAACACACTAAGGTGACCTGTGGTTCCACATTGGTAACAGGCCTTGGGCTGACCTGCATAAAATAAAACCCCTCTATCCCTACCCAGGAAAAAAACTGTTAGGTAAATGAATTAAACCTGAGTCAGATGTATTCAAAACAACCTGCACTTTCCAACCCCCATTCCAAATGTGATCATCATCAAAAACGGGCTCAGGACTACCCCGAACTGTGCACCTCTGTTTAAGCCAGAATAAAAGATCTGTAACATGCACCCCTTCGTTACAAAAAAGAACTGTAACCATACGAAGTGCAGGTTTTGTCTAGGGTATAACTTCAAAGAGAACCCATAATGCAGAGGTTTTTAAAAGCAAATATAGGGACCAAAATTTTTGTAACCCACTTCCTTGCTTAAAGCTTATATCAAACACAGGTTCTCCTGAAACATGTATCAATGCATAAATTTCCGGAGGAGAAAAAAACATAGAGCCCATTAATAAATTCCTAGCTACATGTTTTCGATCAGGAAATACATCCAAACCCCTTTGTAAAGAAGCCAAATAGCATTGTGTCTTTTGCAGAAAACAGAGCCCCTAAACAAAGAAGCAAATGTCTTAGCAGGCTTGGATTGTCCAGGAGAGGGTTGTTCAACAGGTGCAGCCAAGGAACAGGCTCACTCTGTTGCACAGTATCATCTTGAAAAAGTGGCGGAACTGGGTTCTGAGTAAGTTCTAAGCCATTGGGTATTTGTAAAGACGAAACAATATCCATCATAGATCCCCACTCTTTAGGTGCATCAGAAACAATAGAGGAACAGTCATGAAAATGTGTTATAGTCTTGCATGGAGATACTGAAATGGGAGAGGGCCTGTGGTCGCAGATTCTCATTACTGTATATACTTTACCTTAAATTCTATATATTCAATAACCACACCCAATGGTTATTCCAATAAACTCAGTTTATTGTCTGTACACATACGTGTGGGAGCCTCGCTAAAGGCAAGAGCTCCCGAACTAAGTTTTACACAGTGTTTTATAGCACTTCTTATCTTGAAAACACACTAACATTTCAGTATAAATTAATCATAGTTTCTTAGCAATAACAGAAAACAGTTTCATATGCGTCAGGTACTTTTCACTGGCTTATTTCATCACTGCTTAATACATACACCTGGGTCAAGCTGACCTAATAGAAACAATGAGCTTCACTCACTCCATGGTACCGCACAGCTTGATTTTAATGCATCTACATGTTCTTATCTCTGCTTCTTGCCCAACCCTGCCCAAGCTTGCTATCCAGGCTGGTACCATCAGTTCTGTTCAGCTTTATCTAAACTGCTATTTTCACAACTTTAAGTAACTGGTTTCAGCCAGCATGAGCTATTGCCTTCTGCTTGCCTTAAATTCTTACAAACTTATAATGACCCTTAGCTTCTACTCAGACCTGGCTATATTCAACTACACTAGCAGCTTCTACATTATAATATATTGTAACACACTTACTTTTTATGTATGCATGAATCCACTTCATATGTATGCATAAAAGAAAGATATATATATATAAAAGAAATTCCTCCACATCCCCTTTTGATACTCTGTATCAACTAACCACCCCTTTTATTTATATGATTTAAAACTGGTTCCTGCATACAGATAGTTAAGGCATGGAGTTACAGATGGAACACAATGGTGAGTTTGTAAAACATAATACAGAATTGAGGGATGTCAACACCACAATTGAAATATGTGAAAAAAATGCTAACATGTGACACCACATATAACACAATATAACATAACAATTTTGTTGATGAAAAAGAGTTCATGGAATTCACTTTGAGAGTGAATAAGGTAGATGCTACCTTGTGTTGAGGTGTGGCACACCCTTGGAGCTTGATTGAAGAATCTATTGATAATGTCTCTTGACAGATAAGTCCTTATAAAACATAACAGTCCATAAAGTTAACAGTCCATAAAGTTCATATAAGTATCCACAGGTTGATGTAGTTACAGTACAGATGAAATGTCATTTGCAGAATGGTGGTAACCCCACAAGGCATATGGGGCAATGCAGACAGTAATTTAAAACAAAACACCAGCATAGTAGAAAAGTCAGTGTTCATTTTGCTGGCTGGCTGATTAGTAGACACACTGGCCAGGGGTGCATTAAGTCCTTTAATGGAGTAGTCACACACACACACACTGGCATGGCATTTGTTTTGTCGAGTTGATTACACCCCAGCATAAAATTAACAGTCCATAAAAGGTAACAATTGACAATAAACCATTAAGAACACAGTCCATAACAGAGCAATAGGGTTGTAGAAAGTACCAGCCATGTTTGGAACAAGCGGCAGTGAAGAAAATGGATGTATTGCTTGAAGGTCAATTGAAGCAGAATCTTCTCGCTGGAGTTGGGGAGTGCCCTTCCCAGACTTAACTTCATAGTAAGCAGAAACAATAAGCTTGATTGCAGAGTCTGAACTGACTGGACCTTCTTCAGTTGATTTAAAGTTTCTACAAATAGGTGTAATTTACGCTGAAAACATTACACTTGCAGAGGTTACTGCTGTTGAACGTGGAGATCTTGTGTGTGCCACACCGTGGAAACCTGCAAACTTGCAAAGTGTGTTAGACACTGAGTTAAAAACACATAAATAACAATCTTTAAACCATTTACTTTTGTTTTGTAAAGAGTGTGTGACAGAGCCTAAATTCTGGCAATTAGAAAATAAAAAATAAAATGGGACATTAACCGCACACCTGGGGTGCAGGCTGAGGTTTAATTATACCATTTGACCATCTGTAAATTATGACAATGTTATGGTTACCTCCTGCTTTTAAATCACAGCAGTTATGACAGTGATGAACATTATTTCTGTCTGTTGCAAGCAGGCCTGACGGAGACCTGAGTTATAAAATCCTGTAATGTTACAATACATAGATACATAGACAGTGTCAGCAGATAAGGGCCTATGCCCACCCAGTCTGCCCATTTGAGCTTGTAAGTTTAGTTTGTTTTTTCTTACCCCTGACCTCTAGAATTCCTTTATGTCTATCCCATGCATTTTTAAATCCCGTGATTGTTTTAGCCCCCACCACTTCCTCTGGCAGGGTGTTCCACTTGTCCACCACCTGTTCTGTGAAGAAATTCTTTCTCATGTTTCCTCTGAATCGTCCTCCCTCCAACTTCATCCCATGCCCTCTAGTCCTGGAACATTTTTTCCGCTTAAAAATAGTGTTTTCCTGCACTCTGTTTCTCCCTGTAAGATACTTTTGTATGTCTCTTATCATATCCTCTCTCTCCCTCCTCTCCTCCAGGGAGTGCATGTTTAGTTCCTTCAACTTGTCTTCATAGGACTTGTGATGCAATCCATTTCTGCACCATTCTCACCCCTTGTACTCTCTTCAGACCCATTACCCCCTCTTCCTCAGTAAAGACCGAGCAGAAACACCTGTTTAACATGTCAGCTCCACTGTTGTCATTCTCCACACGACTCCCATCCTCCCCCTTTAGTCTCACTATCCCTCCCTTTGTCTTTTTTTTTTCCTTTTACTTATGTACCTGTAAAAGGTTTTGTCCCCTTTAACCACTGATTTTGCAATGTTTTCTTCTGTCTGAGCTTTGGCTTCCCTTCCTGACTTTTCTGCCTCCCTTTGTTTATCCTGGTACTTCTCCCTATCCCCTTCTGCCTGTGTCTTTTTGTATTGCCTGAATGCTATCTTTTTGGCTTTCACTTTCTTTGCTACCTCTTTGGAAAACCATAATGGTCTCCTCTTCCTTTTTCTCTTGCTAACCTGCTTAATGCAGTTACATGCTTTAAACATATTGTTCATAACAATATGCCTTTTACACTAATGCAATTAGTGGGACAAATACATATGTTGTTGGCCTATGTCAATTTAATAACAGTGCCTATTGCACCTGTGACACGTGAAAAGGTCTACCTTTTTTACCCTGTATAGTGACATACTTTAAAGTACTGAGTGAGATAAGGCTTGAAGCATAGGTTTGTACAATCTAAATTGTGCATATTATAATCGTTAAAATGTAAAATGACAAAACCTGAATGAGTACACTCATTCTTTAGGGGTACCTGTGAGTAATAAGACAAACAGAGCATTAATTTTACTTTTGATTTTGCTTTGGAACATATTGTAGGGGTGGGTCAGCAATGCTGGTCCCAGTATTTAGGTTTGGTTATGAGCATTAAAAACGTTATACATGTGGAGAACTTTTCTGAATACACACATGATACAGTGTAGCAAGATGTATATCAAAACATTAACATAAACGTGAAACATTAGTGTTTGCAATAGAACAATTTTAGTATTGAGCATAATGCATAACATACATTTTAAACAACAAATATAAACTGTAAACTTAGCTTAGAGTCCAGAAATGTTAGAGTACTGTGAATTTACTGGTTGAAAAAAAAATGCATTCATTGCTGTAAGGTTATGACAAAAGTTGTTTTGCATTTGTTTTAACAGGATAAGAAAGCTGAAAAGACAATCAAAAGAATGAATATGTGTGGACATACATACACAACTCTACCCTCCAGCGTAACTGATTATTTGCTGAGGGCAGAAACCCTTGTACCAATAATAGGTGTGAGATTTAACTGTTTGCACTAGAAAAAACAGAAGGGCTTGGGCTGGGTTATGCTGTTAAAATACCTTGGGTCTTTTTTAAAACCTGTAAATAAGAAACAATTATTGGCAAATACACGTTTTCCTTATTTACCCTCTAGGGGAACAGTGATGTACCTTGCAACCTTTGGGTATTACACTGGAAGGGATAGAGGAAGGGTATTACCCCTTCCCCCAAGCTCCTACTGGTGGAAGAGACAGCTCGAAGTGAAAGAGACAGCTGAATACTGTAGCAATAAAGGTTAGCTGTGGATGGTGACATGATCCCCACCTACTACACTTTAAATTATAACAAGATAATATTACAATTAGTTTAGTAAGTTTCATACCTTACTATAAAGATGGAGAACTTTTTCTAGAAGAAAGAGAAGAAACACAGACAAACAACAAAACAAACACACACCAGTTTAAAAGTAAAAAAGATTATTTCCATAGGATAAAGAAGTTGCGTCCCTGGGTTCCCTTATCCTAAGCATGACAAAATGTCAGCTGAGTTTATAAAAATCCAGATTAATGGTAATACCGTGACGACGTATTCTTAGAATGCATGTCAAAAAGACAAAAAAAAAAAAAAAATGATTACACCATGGTCACACATAAAAACAAAACCATTGTTTTTAACTGTAGATGGTAAACTCTCAAAACAGCTGTAATAGTCCTTTTTCAAAAGCGTATCACATATATATATAATAAAAATATGGGGAGATGATGAATATTCTCCCTTCCAGCTGGAGTATTGCCTGTGTTGGCTGCAAGTCAGAAGCCATTAGAGGAGAAGAAAAGTTTGTTCCTCTTCACTTAGAATACTAGTTTTGCAATAAAAGTCAAATTACATGGTTCACTCTTGGTGTGCTTTCATGAAAACATACATTTTGTGTGAAAAGTTGTGCTTTAGGTATGGAATACACATCAAGTTTGAACTGGTAGTAACATAAAATGTTGAAACACAAGAAGGTCAAATAACGTAAAAAGGTCACAGTGTGCATGCAAGGGTCATTCAAACCTAGTTATTTTTGTAGTGTCCTTGAACACTACTGATATTAAAATCTTTACAATAAAACTGCTGGCCAAGACAGTACACACACATACACATACAAAAAAGAAATACTTAACACAAAATAAGACTGACATTGTTTCACACCAATTTGCTGAGGTAATGCCCATAGTTCCATTAGAAAACTGTACGTGTTTTAGATATATGTGCTGCCTCCTGCCTGTCTTGTAATACTGACAATTTTAAACCAACACATTTATACATATTGCCATGCCAAATCTTTCCAGAACAAAACACTTTTAAACACATTCTAATAACTCCTTTAACACCTTTTAAACACAACACAACGTACCATCTGTAAATGAACACATCTTGTATAACATGGTTACACCTTTTGGCGCATAGCCAAAATATGGCACTTGCCATTTTGCAAAACGTTTCTGGTTTTAACTAGAAGTATGATATAGCCTATTATAGCTGTTAACACATTACATTTTCACCTAGCAGTGGCTTGGCACGTTGTTTGCAAACCACAAATCTTTCTGCACATTGCAATCTATGACGCCATATCTCTTCACCTTCAACACTACCTGTCCGACCAACAACTACATACTAAAGTTCTTCACTGACCCTATCTAGGCAGCACAAATGTTTCATTTAAAATAAAGCCAATTAAAACAGTCAGCTATGAGGCAAAGAAACTTTTCTTTTTTTTTTTTTTTCACTGTAACATGTTGTCACTGAAGGCAGTCAATCCTATCTCGCAACTTTGACAACAGAACATAATTACAGAACACAGATATAAGCTAGATGCACAAGAAATATGGAGCATTACCTTGTTTAGTATAGTATTACAGAAATAAAACAGACAGACATAAAACAACTTTGAATAAAAAATTCAGACTTACCCGTGCCAAGGTATTTTTCTTCTTTTCCGATACACAAGTCTGAGTAAGAAAACTGACTGCAGGACCGTCATGATAATTTCCAAACACTGCAGCTATTAACTCTTCAAATGTTTTGTTTTGGCCATTTTAGTAACCTGCCAAACCAAGTCTTTTTCCAGAGCTCTGGTTTGCAGTTTAAAAACAAAACAAAACAAAACAAAAAATCTTTAACAGTACTAGGTTGAGATCCATTTGGTAGAGGTCCTCCATATTTCCCATTGTAGTCCCTAAAAGGCGCCTTGACCAAACTCGGAGTGCCCAACACTCCTATATTTCTTACGGGCGTCCCCTGACGCCGAGTGCCCCTTAGCACCCTTACCTTTACGGGCGCTCCCTGACGCCGATGTCTCTTAGCACTGAAAGTGCCCTTAGCACTTTACTTTTTATGGGCGGCCCTGACGCCGAGTGCCCCTTAGCACTCTTATTTTTTATGGGCGTCCCCTGACGCCGAGTGCCCCTTAGCACTCTTGGTGCCACTCTTGCACCTAGAAACAGTAACTGATGACTGTCACCGCTCCCAAGGCATCACACGTATGGTGGGACTTAAACCTCCGGGGCCACCTTCCCCTGAGGCTGGGACTTGTCAGTCCGATCACAGTGTGACACGGAGAAGTGAAGCCATCCTGCCGACTACGCCAAAAAACTGTGGTCGCAGATTCTCATTATTGTATATACTTTACCTTAAATTTATATATTCAATAACCACACCTAATGGTTATTCCAATAAACTCAGTTTATTGTCTGTACACATGATGTGGGAGCCTCGCTAAAGGCAAGAGCTCCGAACTAAGTTTTACACAGTGTTTTATAGCACTTTATCTTGAAAACACACTAACATTTCAGTATAAATTAATCATAGTTTCTTAGCAAAACAGAAAAACAGTTTCATATGCGCCAGGTACTTTTCACTGGCTTATTTCATCACTGCTTAATACATACACCTGGGTCAAGCTGACCTAATAGAAACAATGAGCTTCACTCACTCCATGGTACCGCACAGCTTGATTTTAATGCATCTACATGTTCTTATCTCTGCTTCTTGCCCAACCCTGCCCAAGCTTGCTATCCAGGCTGGTACCATCAGTTCTGTTCAGCTTTATCTAAACTGCTATTTTTCACAACTTTAAGTAACTGGTTTCAGCCAGCATGAGCTATTGCCTTCTGCTTGCCTTAAATTCTTACAAACTTATAATGACCCTTAGCTTCTACTCAGACCTGGCTATATTCAACTACACTAGCAGCTTCTACATTATAATATATTGTAACACACTTTACTTTTTATGTATGCATGAATCCACTTCATATGTATGCATAAAGAAAGAATATATATATATAAAAGAAATTCCTCCACAGGCCCCAAGACCCATTCACCAGTTCTAGATTTCTCCCACCCGGCTGCTTTCAAAGCCGTATTTACCGACCACTCAGTGGAGTCCGTTGAGTCATCCTGTGGCTGAACGAAGGGAGTCTCAGTATTACAAGGAGAAACAGCTTTTGAAATTAAAGGACTGGGTAATGAACTGGCAGAACCTGGAAAAAAGATTCCCTTTGAAAACAAATAAGGGCGTCTGCCTGGTACCTGAGACTGAGGAACAAGCAGCTACAGTGGCGTTTAGGCTCATTGATTGCTTCTCATCTAGAACATCTGTCGTTTGCAGCTCAGGAGTCTGTGAGTTGATCAGTGTATCACCAGCTAAAGCAGTGCTGTGCCTAATCCCCACTGCAGGGAGCTCACACACAGGGTGTAGATCTGCAGCTGCAATTGCAGCTCTTAATTCTGTTTGGTGAGACCGAAATCAGGCTTCTTCATCGCGTAGCTGCTGCTGCAAGGCAGGTAAATCGTTGGCAGGTTCTGTTTGTAAAAAAGAAGCCACTTCCTTAGAATCCAGTGGTAAAATACTTAAATTGACCTCATTTCCAGAAGTAGTTGCAATAGGCACTGGCTCCACATTAATGCTAGGAGCATCAAAGAAAACCTCTGAGTCTAGAACATCAGACCGAGGAATAGCAGCCGGTCCTGCATCCAGCGAGACGCCCATCTCCTTCTCCATCCTAATCCAAATGACAAACTCACAGGCCAGCAGTCTCCCTACTGGCCAAGAGTAGGGAATTTCCTGTGTCCTGGCCAAATTTCTCCCATTCCAAAAATACCACTAACAGCTTAATCTGGTTCAATTTCAGTTGCTTAATCTGTATCCCACCTCCCCGGTCACCCCTGAAAAAGGGACTTCTAGGCCCAGTGGTGTTACGGGTTAACAAATTCAATAAATAAATACAGCTGCTACTGTAAACTGTCACTTGGTGAGCGGTGGGGTGGTATGCAGGTGGGTTGCTGACCGCCTGCCAATGATGGGGGCTGGTGGGCAGAAGTGCCTGTGTGGGTGGTGGGTACCATTAGACTACCAGGGATATTATTTTACCATTTGCCTGCGATCGGGCATATGGAGGGAGATGGATACCACTACACCACCAGGGATTATATGTTTAACATTTGCCTGTGATCAGGCTTACGGAGGGAGGGGGATACCTCTACACCAGCAGGGATTATGTATTTAACATTTGCCCATGATTGGGTTTATGGGAGGAAGGGGGATACCACTACACCACCAGGGATTATGTATTTAACATTAGCCCGTGACCGGGATTATGGGAAGGATGGGGGATACCACTACACCACCAGGGATTATGTATTTAACATTTGCCTGTGATTGGGTTTACGGGAGGTTGGGGGGATACCACTAGCTATCAGGGAATATGTTTCTATTACTACTACCTGCGATTGGATTTACAGGAGGGAGGGGGGCTGCCACTAGACTACCAGGGATTCCTGTCATGTTGAAGGTGGCTACGCAGGGCGCCAGGTGCATTTCACTGGGATGCCCTGCACATCACATGCAAATGGGGCCATAATGACATGTAAATTGCCCCATGTGCACCTTGCATATATTATGGCACCATTTGCATGCTCATGTCTCAATATCAAGGGTGATGCGCACAGCTCAACCACACTTGCGCTGGAGCATTCCCAGTCCCCCCAATCTGGGGGATGCACCGGCACATTCTTCTTGCACTATGCACATTCTCTGCCATATTCACTAGTGATGTGCCATGGCACATCTCCTTTGAATATCACCCTGTCCTGGCCCCTGCGCACCTCGGTTGCGCTGTGCCCCCACTTGTGCCATTGCCCGGCGCAGTCTAAATATCTGGGCCCATGTGGTTAAACAATCAGTCAATCAATTAATTATATAATCAACCACCACCACCACCACACGTTTTTTCCTGAAAAAACTTCAATACTGTGTTTACACAATTAGTGTTACAATATGTTCTCTTGGGATCTGGCAAGGAGCAGAGACTAACTAAACAAATATAATTTAGATCTCACTATCAATTGCATTTCAGTATTATTTATATACAAGATATAGTTGTATTTGTAATGTGTCATTATGACTACATATTGCATGAAAAAATCTCATGCCAGCCCCAGGCACAATTAACTTAAGGCTAATCAACTTATCATTTTAAGTGAGAAACAATTGTACGGCAGTAATATGGCAAGGTATTGCATTGCATCTTGACTAGTGCCACTGTATGTGGATAGGGTCCTTAGAGCAAAACAAATGGTTCCCAGGGTTAAATTATGGGTCCAATATTCTCTTTAATATACATGAATTGCACTGGACATACAGCAATCATACTTGCATCTCTGTGGAGATGATACTATTCTTTCTACAAGCAGAAACTCTGTTGCCAGCCTTGAGGATGAACTTCAGGCATATTTTGAAAAGCTGCAAAACATCTTTGAAGCAAGCAATTCCTTTAACATGAAACATTTTATTTCAAATTTTCAAAATACAACAAATAACAACAGTAAGACAAATAGAAACCAGCAGCATAGTATGTACATAACATCAAATAATACAAAACCAGCCTGAGTCCAATGTAACAAGCAAGACAATAATAGAGTGGGTCTCAGACAAAACAGATATTTGTTAGAATCATCCTAGGAGGCAGTGCCAAGGAATGAGCAAAAGAGTTTAATAGTCAGTGTATTGCTTATTGTGTACAGAGGAGAATAAACTGCTATGCAACAGAAAACAGAGTACATTACAGGGAAGCTTTGGTGTAAAAAGGATAAGCAAAGATTGAAGTGCAATGAAGTGTGGATGCAACAAAGTCTTGAGGTATTACTGAGATGTAGAAGGGACATAAGCTAGGTGTGACTTTAGACATGGGTCCATTTTTTATGACAAATATCCAGCTTTCCAGTGGTAGCAAAGGATAATCATTCAAAAGAGCTACTTGAGCTAAATCTGAATGCTAAGAAAGTAGGGAGGTACAGTAGAATGATGCTAGAACATTAGAAGTCTTTTCACCTCCATTACAGTGACAAAATGCCAGCATTGTAGGGGTTTAGGCTGTGTGGGAAGTTGAGATAAGGCACCCAAGATGCACAGCTCGAGGGAGGGTACGATTGGAGTATTTACGATTTTTGAGTAATCCAGCAGAACAGTCGGCCACCAGGTGGTTAATTTGGGGCAACTCCACAATATATGGAGGAGCCTCAAATCAAGTTGGGAGCAATGCTGTTGCAAGCAATTCCTGCTTAATAACAAAGAGGCAAAAGTCATATGATTTATAAATCAAAAGAAGAAGTCACTAGTAAAAAAGGGGACTGAAACTGAGGTAGATAATATAAGGAAAGAAAATGCCATATTGAAGCAGGTTGAGCAAAATAAATACAGCGGCCCAGATATTCAAAAGGGTTGCGCCATGCGCAACAGAGATGTGCCAGCACAAGCCTGAAAAATGCGCCCATTGTGCTGACATTCAGTGGAGCAGATGCCACCAAAATCACAATGCACAAGAGTGCAATGGTAATGAATGCATGTGCAACTGAAGGGGAGGAACCATGAATAAATGGCGAAAAGGATATTCAACAACATGAGCCATGCACAATAGGGGAGTAAACGGAAGTTGCGTGTAGCGGAAATGATCCAAAATAAAAAGGAACAAGAGAGAGGTGCAAGAACACTACAGGAAAGCCACATGTGGGAGAACTGCAAGCAGTCACACAGCAACTGTGAGCAGGACAGGGCAGGAGCAGGACAGAGCACCTGGAACCACCAGGAACAGGGAAGGAGTGGGGAGACTGTGCCACTGCGCAGGACAAAAGGGGGAAGTGCCACACAGGACTGAGGGCATGGACAGTGGGCAGTACATCCAATACTGGGAGGTGTTCCCAGTGCAGGGGGAGTAGCAGTCAGGACAGCGGGGGGAATGGTAAAATAGCTGACAGGGGAGGTAACACAAGCCAGGGACATGGCCAGTGCCACCATTCAGATGGAGGCAGTAATGAGGGGTGTGAAAAGGCAGGCAGCAGGGGGGCGTGGGTGGTATGCCCTCAACAAGCAGTACCGAGCCCACACCAGCTTCGAGCTGTACACTGACACTGAGATCGTGGTCTGGTACCGCCTGAACCAGGTGATCCTGAGGCGGATCTGTGAGCTGTGCAGCCACTGTACCTGGCACAATGCCGGGTTGCTCCCTGTCACTAGTGTGGTGCATGTCTGCCTCAGGTGACACTGTGGCCTCTGCTGTTGTTGTCCCACCCATGCTGTCACTTGTGTGTGTCAGGGGATGTGCACCACTGTCTGTCACTTGTGCTCTGGGCGCATGCTGGTGTCGTACAGCTCCATGGTGCCTGCACAGGGTGGCTGGCACTCCTGTGCCATGGAGGGGTGCTGGCCGTGTGTACACAGTTTCCATGGCCACACACTGGGAGCTTGGTTGCCCCGCTACTGTGTCCCTGTGTTGGTGTGCTTGGTATGGGGTGGGTGTTTGTCCATGCACTGTGTTGCATCCTGTGTGGAGCATGTTTCCATGCACCACTGTGGGTGTCTGTGCTGGCTGTTGTGGCCAGTGCTGGGTTGGGGTGTGTCCTTGGGAGAGTGTGCAGGGTGATGTACCACTGCTGGTGGGGTCCGGGGCATGCCCTGTCACGTGTGGGCTACCTCGTGTGCTGACGCATGGTCGGTCTCTCAGCTGTACCTCGGGGGGGATGTGCATGGTGGCACTGTGTATGCAGTCATTGCATCGCTGTCTGCTGCCTCCTGCTGATGGGTTCCTGTGGTGGGGCTGCCTTGCATGGTTCTGTGCTGCACAGGGTTGCATTGTCACAGTGGGGGTGGTGGCATGCATGGGGTGTCCTGCACTGGTGGATGCTGCTCCTGGGCAGGGTGTCTGGGGATCACAGTGCAGGGTGTGCTCTGCATTGGTGGGATGGTGTGGCACTGGGTGGCTGGACCTTCTTGTGTGCCGGTCACAGCTTGCCAGGGGGTGTGCTGGGGCACCATGCCCCAGCTGTGGGTTTGTTGCTGGTATCCATGGGCCAGTGGTTATTCCAGCTCTCCACCAGTTGTGCAGTGCATGGGGTGTGGGGGGCGATGTCTGTTCTGCTGTGTGCTCCTCTGCCCATCTGTGGCATGGGTGGTGGACCCCTGCATCCTGTCCCTGAGCATCCCTGGTTGTGTTGTTGCACTGCTGCCCTGCTCCACTGAGCATCCCTGGTTGCACTATGGTGCATCTGAACTGCTTCACTGAGCATCCCTGGTTGTGCTATGGCACAGTTCCACATCCCTGGTTGCGCTATGGTGCAGGTGGTGCAATATTCAGTCGTGTGCCACAGGCGCATCTTGACCTGCACAGTTTTTGAATATTGTGCTTCTTGCTCATGGGCGCGGTGGACTTGCACTTGCTCCTGCTGTTGCGCACTTTTTGGGCACAGTTTGAATATCTGGGCCTGTATGTATTTTATTTTATTAATTTATTTGTCATTTTTGGCCAGGAAGAGCACATGAAGCTGTGTCAGATCATTTCACGGTGTGCCCCGGGGAGGATATATGGAAATATTTTATTGACAGGGGGAATGTTGGGCAGAATATTGGGGAAAACACCCTACTCTTATGATAAGTACCATGGGACTGTTAACTTCCCCCTCTACAGTTACCAAAAATTGGTAGTAGGGACATCAGTTTTATGTCTCATCTGAAGTACAGTTCTTCAACAGTACAACACCAGGATGCATCTGGAAGCAAGCTGTTCTCAGCTCAGTATGTCTTTCCTGGTTAAACTTAAATAAATAAACTAACACCCTACTAGTGCTGCTGTACAGTATCAGTATTGGGTATTAGTCCAAGTTCTTGTAGGATTAGAACCCACAACCTGTATATTTTGGACAGTGGATCACAGATATGAGTGGTCAAAGTCTATATCCAGATGCAGTTTTCTGTTGCACAACTTTGGCATTAGCCAAGTTGCCACTATGTCCAATTTACAACATAACTAAGCCCAATTTTCCAAACTCTGACTTAGTTATGTCCAGTTTGCAACATTCAGATATCAATGTCCCCGGACACAGTGTTAAAGAGCAGTGGCTGGACTTTCAAACATCCCAGAAACTGGGGCAAGGGCAGGAAAAACTTGCAGAAATGGGTCTTCACTTGTCTTTACTTGCGCAGCTTCAGTTTTTCCCACACGCACCATATTTCCAAAGAGGAGGCATTTTACAGACTTTTCCATGACTTACAGCAGGTTGCAGCCATTCGTTGTGTAGCTGCACCAGGCATAACATCCTCTGCAGCTGCACCTGCTGCCCGTGTGGAGTACGGGCTGAAAATGGGAATGTCTGTAGGTGTGGAGATTTTCTTCTGCACTGGCAGCTGCGGAGTGTGACTTAGCTGCAGAATGTTGAAAATCCAGCCTCAGATGTTTACTTCTCATAAATGGACACCTATATTATTTATTATATTTTGATGAGTTAGTAATTTCTTTCTGTCTTTTTTAATAAAATGATTGTTACTTCAGTGAAACAAGTGTGTTTTCATGTTTGCTTTTCACAGTGCTAGTAAAAATAATTCAGTCATATTCTGATATTGTGATTTCAGAAACTGCCAGCTACTTATGAGCCCAATGTATTTCAGTAAGAAACTAAATACAGTTTTCTATATTTTTCAAAAGAAATAGATACATCTTTCCATATCAAACATTGCCTTTTATATGTTTGCCCTCTTGAGGTACATCTGTATGATTTTGCAAGTTTTAAACTTTAATTGACTTCTGGCGATGGCTGCCGGCTAAGCCGTGAGTTTTCTAGCTCCACGAACCCCCGGCTCAAATTTATTAGCGAAAGCTCATATTCACGTGTTAACACCATAAAAGCCTGCAGATCAAAGAAATAAGAGTAATACCTGTTCCGATTGTAAATTCCGCTTGAAGTCGCGCTGAAGCCTAACTTGTGCATTGAATCCGGACTGGTGGCTGCATATGAAGTGAGCTGCAGTCGGAGGTTTGACTATGAGTTTCCCAGTTTGGAAGCATTACCAAAAACGGAACTGGGGTACTATTAGAGAGGAAATGCTGTTGTATACAGAAGGAGCTACACTATCTCCACGGGTGCAATCACTGGGTATATGGAAGTGGATATGAAGACCCAACGTTCCAAACACATGCCGCCCACCTCCCCAGATAAAGCAAAGCCGACCAAGCGAAATAAAATGGGGGAAGGGCTTGAAATGGATCCACCGGCTTCCCAGGCCTTGTTAACAGAGGCCACCTTTTTTGAGGGCCTGGCCCCACTAAAGGAAGCATTGCAAGCGGTTGTGGGGGACCTGCAAGAACTGGAAAATTCCCTGAGCCAATTAAGCATCAGGACAGGGGATAATGAAAGCAGGATTTCATCTCTGGATGATTGGAGGGCACGAGCGGAACCTGAGATGGCTACCTTAAGACAGCGGCTGAAGAAGGCAGAGAAAAAGTTAGAAGATTTGGAGGGCCGATCATGCAGAAATAACCTAATAATCCTAGGGCTGCTGGAGGGAGAAGAAGGCAAATTCAGTGGTATTTGTACAGAAGCTGTGCAGCAAAATAGCTGGACCATCCGAATGGCTCTGTTTATATAATAAAGTGTGCCCATCGATCTATTCGACCCACGCCACCGCAGGGGTCTCCATCGTCCGCTAATTTTTCGCCTCCTGAATTATCTTGATAAGCAGTATATCCTAGATAAGGTTAGAGAAACGAAAGACATCCAGTAGGAAAAAAAGATTCATATCGCACAGGATTTGCGAGGTCGGTGAGGCTGAGGCGCATGGAACTACACCCGTGGTCACGAAGTTAATCGCAGCCGATATCAGATTCCACATGCGGTATCCTGCTATATTTCAAGTGCAGCATGAGGGCAAATGGATACCAAATGAATCTTTGTCAGAAGCTATGACAGATCTAAAGAAAAGACTCCCAGACTTGTTTAAGTGGTGTGGCCTGTTGAAGTATGCTGTCTCTACTGGGGACTGCGAGTCTCAACGAATTTAATGTGGGACGTTAATGTTGTAAGGGGGAACACTTTATTAATAGTAGTGGGGATTGTTTAAACTGTGTTTAATCTGTAAGAATATTTTCCTCCAATTATGATACAATGCAAGTTAGGTCGACTAATTTGGCCCCTTATAGTTGTATGTTGTGAGGTGGCTTAGGAGATTTATGAGGATCTCTTAATTAATATTGTTAATGTTGGAGATGGTTAGATGGACAGGAAAGCGAATTTTGTTCCCAGGATAGTATAATAGTACTCTCTAAGGGGGATAATAGATAGCATAGTTTTCCTCTCTTTGAATAGATGTTATGGTGAGGGGGGTGGAGTGAGAGAAGGGAGCGGGATATCTGGTAGCAAAGCTGGATCGTAACCGATATTTGGGAAGGAGGACAGTCTGTAGGACTGGGGAATGGCAGATTATTAGTTTGGGGATAATGGGGGGGAAGGAGGATATAAGGGGTGTTAGATTTTCAGGTTTTTGTAGAGAGGGTGGGAGGGAAGGGAATGTCCACCATTCTAGGGGACGAACAAAAGAAAAAAAGAATACAAGTTTAAGGAAAGTGCTGCACTACAATGAAGTCCGGCTTAAGGGATTCAGCGGGGAGACAAGATGTAATCATTCTATCTTGAGCAGATTCCCAAGTTCCTTGGGTTTATAGTTAGGGCAGAATCATGAGGTTTATATCCTGGAATGTGAGGGGAGCCAGGAATAGGGTTAAACGTTATCAAATTCTGAGGCATCTGGCATCGCTAGTTGGAAGGTAATCTTTCTCCAGGAGACGACTTATTGGAGAAAGAAAAACTCCTGTTTAGAAGATGTCAAATTGGACAAATCCATGCTGCAGGTAATACTACGGTCCAGAGAGGGGTAGCTTTAGCTTTTACTCGAGACACAGACTTTCAGTTGCAGTGAGCCCATATAGATCCACAGGGTAGGGTTATACTGTTACTGGGAATACTGAATCATGTAGAGATGTTATTGGGCTCAATTTACGGGCTTAATAAGGACTCCCCCGAATTTTTTACTGCCCTCTCACAAACTCTGGGATCTTTCCCGAAGGTGCCAATAGTGCTGGCAGGAGACTGGAACATGGTACAATCTCCAGAATTAGACAGGCCAAGCAGTCAGAATAAAAGATTTCTTACTCCTGCACAGCTAGCATTTAAAGAATTTGTGGCAGACCACTAACTCATTGACCCATGGCGCTTATTAAATCCCAATCTCAAGCAGTTTACATGTTATTCTGCTGTACATAGATCCCTGTCGTACATAGACTTTTTCCTTGTTAATAATCCAATATTGAATGAGATAGCTGGTAGTGGGATTACCCCTAGAACTATTTCAGACCACGCGCCTATCTGGTTAGAGGGAGCCTTGCCTAAGTCCACAGTGAAGGATAGTAGTTGGAGATTGAATGTACAGATGCTTCAAGAGCCAAAAGTAGTGGACATCCTTAGAAAAGAGTATAGAACGCTACATAGTAGAGAATTCTGGTTCCATACAATGTATAGATATGCTATGGAGTGCGTTTAAATGTGTTATTAGGGGAGAATGTATACGGTTGGCCACAACTCGGAAAAAGAAAAGAGAGGCCCTTTCTTCTTCCTTGTTAGGCCAAATACAAAACCTAAAAAATAGGGCAAATCATGATCCAAATGAAGAGACCCTGACCCAATTAGCTTTGCTAAGGAATCAATACTCAGAAATCTTAAGGGAAAAGGCACAATTTGTGCTGTTTAGGTCTCATACAAAATACGTAGATCAGGGTAACAGAGCGGGCCGTCTTCTGGCACTGCGACTTAAAAAGCAGGAAGATTCTAGAATGGTGGATACGGTGAACTCCAGTAAGGATGGTACACTGCTTACGAAACCTAGGGAGATTGTTCAGGAGTTTGAGGAATATTATAAAGAGCTATATTCCCCCTTAACCTGCCCTCCAACTCTGGTTGAAATTAAGAGTTACCTACAGCATGCCCATCTTCCCTTGCTCTCCCCATCAGATAGAGAGTTCCTGGTTAGGAGGATAGGAAAACAAGAATTGTCAAGCCATACACGCCCTTTCTGATGATAAAGCCCTGGACTGGATGGCTTCCCACCTCGTTTTTATAAAATATTTGAGGAGCAGCTCTCTCCTTTGCTCTTGCAGGTTTTTAACTTTTTTTGTGAGTCAGGGATAACTGACCCAACCCTGCTAGAAGTGCTTATTATAGTGATACCAAAGCCGAGTAGAGACCAAACCAAGGTAAACAATTACCGGCCTATATCCTTAATGAACTATGTATCAAGCTGTTTTCTAAAATTCTGGCAACAAGATTAGCACAGGTCTGGAAACCCTGCTTAGCTCAGAACAGGTGGGATTTGTGGCAGGGAGGTCGTCTACAGACCACCTAAGGAAACTCTTTCATATCTTCTCTGCGTCCAGGTTAAGCCCGTCTCCAATGGTTCTGGTATCCCTGGACGCAGAGAAGACCTTTGACCGGGTCAGTTGGCCCTTTTTGTTCTCAGTTTTAGAGAAATTTGGTATCCCAGTGAAATTTATTCAATGGATTAAAACCTTGTATACAAACCCTACTGCAAAAATCCTTTGTAATGGGGTTTGTTCCAACTTGTTTCCACTGCATAAGAGCACCATTAGGGATGCCTCATTGTCGCCAATGTTATTTAATTTATATATTGAGCCTTTATTGTATTTCCCAGCACTCTCCCTCGGTGCAAGGTATTCAGATAGGTCATCTGCATCTCTGTTTGTCAGCCTATGCGGATGACATTCTGTTACACTTGGCGAACCCAGAGACTTCGATCCTGGGAGCTTTGAGTATTATAGAAGCTTTTGGGAAGTTAGCAGACTATAAATTAAACATTGAGAAATCCACGGTGATGCCGCTCAATAGTTATACCCATCGTGCACATATAAATAATACTAATTTGAGCTGGGCTTCCCAAATTAAATACCTAGGACTTACCATCTCCAGGGATATGGAGCAGATTAAGAAACATAACCTAGACTCTTTATTAGGAACTATTAAGTTGGACCTGGATAGATGGGCCCCTTTACATCTTTCGATACAGGGAAGAGTTAGTGTGATAAAGATGAATATTCTCCCGAGGTTATTTTACCCTTTAAACATGCTTAATTTCTACTGTCCATATTCGTGGTTTCAGAAAATACACAGTGCTATTTCACGGTTTTTGTGGAAAGAAAACCACCAAGAAGGTCGTATATGAGGTTAGGGGTAGTGAAGCTATGTGGAGGCCTTAAACTCCCCAACTTTTATCATTATTATTTAGCAAGCCACAGGGCTAAATATTTACAGTGGACCCATATGGTTTTCCAGATCCAGGGAAATGCCCAGGACCCAGTGTGGTTACAATTAGAGTGCCACTGGATCAAGCAGAGTGGTATAGATCCCTTGGCTTTATTATATACCACGATTAAAGAATGTCGCCCTTTCCTTAGGGATGAATTAATTTTAATGTCCATTAAGGTCCACAAGCAGTTATGCAAGGCTATTAAATATAATAACCTTAAAGATATTTCCCAGCCTCTATATTCAAATCCCAATTTTAAAATTAGTGGGCAGTGCCTAAAGCCGTATACATCATCTCAAAATTCTAAGGTAATAATATCAGCCCTCTTGGAAGAATGCAAACTCAAAGCTACCAAGGATCTTATTTATATGCTAAACATTCCTGAAAGGCAGTTTTTTACGGATACCAGGTCAGGCACCTATTAATTACCAAATTTGGAAATGATAAATGGGATGAGGATCAATCAGGGCTTTTAGAAGCACTACGAACCTTGGCCGAGCAACCGCATGCGGTCTCTAAATCAATTCGATCCTGTACCCCTTATCTGTCCTGGGGTGACTGGCAGGTCAACATACTGACAGAGCAATTTCCACTAAGGATCTAAACTGGGAAAAGATATGGCAGGCAGCGTTCTCTTATACTTCCAATGATAATCTTTGGACAATGCAATTTATATATTGCACAATATGTATCTAACTCTTTCCAAGTTAGCAGTCATGGGTAAATTAAGCGACAATATATGTACTAGATGTGGTAAGGCAGAGGTACTCTGCTCCACATACTATGGGATTGTCCGAGGGTGAAAGCTTATGGAAAGAGATACAAAGAAAATAGATCCCTTACTAGGTCTGGAAGAGGGTTTCATACCTGAGATTTGTATAGTGGGGACTATGCCACCGTCCCTGTTAAAAAGAGATGGTTCAACTTAGCCCTTATATCCCATATGGTTAAAAAACTGGTGCTTAAGCACTGGAAGGATTCCTCAGTAATTACTTATGTGGAATGGTTGAACGAACTACTTTACAATCTTAGATTTGAAAAAACAATTGCGTCTTTAAGACACAATCTTAGAGGTTTTGATAAGAAATGGGGGAGGCTTTATGCGCTGCACTTATCCAATATGGATACAGTTACCTAGGTGTACCAAAGACTTTCAAGTAGTCAGTATTATAATGATACGCTAACTCCTGGCCCCGAACCATTTTTTTTTTAAATAAGATACTGGTGCTGGCATTTCGGATGAGCAGCCCTTTCCTTGGCCCTGTTTGGTTGCAGCTTGTACATTAGGTTAGTCTTGAATGGTGGACATTTGGGGAGGAAGAGGGGAGGGGGTTGGGGTCTAGTTGAGCCAGGCTACCTATACATATTTATATATTGGTATATTTACATACATAATTGGACTAGTGTATTTCCTACTGTATAGGGTTACTGGAATCTGTGTGGTTTGATGTGTTTAATTGTTTGTTGATTCTTTTGTTACTCAAAATTTAATAAAGCATATTAATTTAAAAAAAGTTTTAAACTTTAATTGGCCTTTATTCTTCCCAAGTTAAATGTGGTTATGAAAAAACGTTATCTGCTAAATTACAAAAGAAGATCACAGGTCATCAACCATTAAATATTTCTATTAAATATATAATATGTTGGTGGTAGAAAGTGTTATTTCTCCATAAAAATCTAAAAACAGGTTTGCAGTTTCTCATTGAAGTACACTGCCAGCCTTGCCAGTAAAACTTTTATGACATTGTAATTGGATTATTTTTTCAATAGTACTTTGCAAAATACAAATAAAATGATGAAATGGTAATTAAAGAAACAAATAAAAGCAAACAAAATGATCACAGAGGCATCTAAAAGCCCAACCCTTCACTCTTTAAGGTATACACAATTTCCAAGCACTTGCTCTTTAGAAACTTAGCTCATATGTTAAAATATTGCACAGGTGGTAAAGGACTCCCTCAGTGCAATTTTAGAAGCACCCATAGAGTGGTGCAGGTTGCACTGAACTCCCATCTGCAGCAATGTCTGGTTGCACCAGGGACCCTGCACCAGATTTTCTTACAACAGGGGTCCCTTCACCAAAATCCCCGGATTTGCTACAGGCGGGATGCTGCACTAACTGGTGGTGCTCTGCTGGGGTTTGAAAGGAGTACCATCATGCTCCCCTGCCAGATGCAGAACCAGCACCTGAACTGCAACAAAGGCAGTGGTGCAACCAGTGGAAGACAGTGGCAAGGTACTTGTGGGAGTGCCCTAATGGGTGCTGTGTGCACAGACAGCCATGCCAGGGAGATCAGTGGCACTGGGCAGGTATGTCTGCATCAGGCTTTTAGACCTCCAAATGGGGTACCACTTTGCTGGACTTACTGTACAATGCCCCTGTATCCCACTGTTGGGGACCATCACCTAGATATGTGGACATTGTACAGTAAGTATCCACCCACCCAAAATGTCACTGATGGTGATTCACCATGGCAGGGCATGGTGGCAGGGACAGAGCCTCCCCAGTCCTCTATCTAGGTCTACAGGTCCCTTACAGTCCATCACCCAGCTTCATGTAAGGCACCTGCTTATTTGGATGCCCATCAACCTGCTGGTGCTACTATGGTGCCTGGTACTGCAATGTGCCACAACATGGCAGGCTGTGCAGCAGGGGCATATCAGGATGCCCATGAGTCTGTGTATGGTAGACAGCTGCACCACCTTCCATGCAGCCTGGGACAGTCCTTACTCATCAGCGACTTGGACAGCTATGGGATAGTAGTCAGGGCCGATCACATCTGGAGGTCTGGAACAGGGTCATTGTTTGCCCACCATGAAGTACCCCATCTGTGGGTCTCTGCACCTGAAGGGGGCACACCTGCCAGTGCCGCCATTCTCCCTAGCATTGGTGTCCTTGCATGTAGTTCCCATTAGGGCACTCCCACAGGTCCCTTGCCAACGTTCCACGCTGGTTGCAGGGTGCCCCCCCCCCCACAGGCCCAATGTTCACTGCAAGGGGCTGTTAGACTGGCACTTGACTGGTGCAACCACAGCCATGATTTGTGGCCATGGTGGGGCTTTCAAACTCCTAGATTAGGGGATGCTGCAGCCCTACCATGGCACAAGCCCCCTTCTACAATGTCCCACCAGTGCTGCAGTTGCAACAATGGTGCAAGCATGGTTGGTGATGTTGGCCCCCGAGTGGCGCACAGTCCCTTACAAAATTGGGACTAGATCAAGGTGCGGTGCAAGGAGCCCTTTGCACCATTTTCCTTGTGGCAAGCCTCTTGCACCAGTTCCAACCTTTTGACATTCAGGCCCTCTGTGTTTAAAATTCCATGGATCTCCTTTCTTCTGATTCCTGTTGGAGATGCCAATCCCACTGAGGGAGCCTGTTTCACATTCTATGGCACTGTCCAACTATTACAACATTTTGGACAGATGTTCTTCATTTCTTCAGATCAGTATGTCTGTCTTAGATGATCTTTGACCATGCACTTATCCAGTAGGACAGTAGTGTAGAGCCAGGAACCCAAGCTTCACCCTCTGCTGAAGTGGCAGATAGTAGCCACTGCTGTACCTAAGTGTCTCCTGCTTAGAAGGTGGAGGGCAACAGACTTTCCTACCTACTAGGAATGGCTCCTAACCATGGGCCAGGCTTCCACTTAAGAATGACTCTCTCATGTGGTACTGGACAAGCAGGAGACTTGCAATAAAATCTTGCATTATTCCCTGAATGTCAGGCTCATCCTCAATCCCACAATTACCACCTTAGCTGGAGATGAGTATTATCCCAATTAGGGGTTCCTCTACCATTACTACAATAATTACATTATCCCTGCCTAGAGATTAATGGGGAACTATATCCCTCTTCTCTATAATTGAGTCCATCACTTCAGAGTGTCCTGTTGAGGCATTTCCTATTAGTTATAGTAGGTATCTTTCCTTGCACGTTTTGCACAATTTGGATGATATATCAGGGTATGTTAAACAGGTGACGATGCATTATGTTTGTGCTTCTTGTGAACACCCTGTACATTCCGAGTAGCTCTTACTTTATTAATTCAAAATATACTTTTTCTGGTGTAGTTTCTTTTAGTATTTTGGTTAAATGTGTTTACTGTTGTATTGTTTTATGTTTGGAAAGTTCAATAAAACATATAGGGCTAGATATTCAAAAGTACACCCAGAACATGTGCAATGGGATGTGCAGCGCAATCCAGTTGCACCACAGCAAAACAATGCAATATTCAGCAGATGCACCACAGAAATGCACCTGCACAAACCACACTGAATATAGCACAAATGCGCCATGGTGCAAACAGACATGCGCCATGGCACAAACAGACATGCGCCGGAGCAATCTGAACTGCACAGGAGCAACAGGACAAGCTGAATATAGCAAGTGGAGTAAGTTGCACCATGCACAAGGGAACACAGGCAGGGCTGCGCAAGGGCACAGGACCATTGTAGTGGAGGCAGAGTAGAACCAAAATGGGAAATAGGTGCAGAAGGCACAAAACAAGCACAGAGCCCAATGGCCATGGACAAGGCGCAGTGCCCCACACACACCCAGGGAACCAATGTGACAGGGCACAAAATGGCCATGGAACAGGCAGGTGCAGTGCACTATAGGTCCAGAGTCCCAACAGCCAACAGGGAATAGCTAAGCACCATAGCCACCATGCGAAGGTACCATGCATGCACAGTGAGCCACAGCCATACTGGCAGACAGGCACATGGTGGTACACAGGACATGCCAAACAGCCACACACAGACACAGGACACTGCACCACATAGCACAGCAGCATGGGAAAGTGCAACACAGAAGGGGGGCCACCATACTGGACATGTGGATATGGGCACTTGGCACGTGGCATGCACAGAGGCATGCCAGAACAGAAATCACTTAACAGTAACACACATGACAGTGACAGACAAGACACTGGGCACCTACCAGACTCACACTGCAGGGACACCACTGGCCAAGACATGCACCAGCCAGACCACAGCAATGTACAACACCAGCACACAGCAGCAACAGGCATACAAGGGAGACACAGAAACACACAAGCAAATGGTAATAAACGGTTTAATCAAAAAGATGTATGGCAGTATGACACAGTGGTTTAAGGCTCTGAGCTGCAAATCTGGAGACCTGGGTTTGAATCCCACAGCCCCCACTTGCATACTGTGTGACCCTGAGCAAGTCACTTAACTTCCTCGTGTTCCCAGATTGCACCTGCAAACAAGCTTTCAGCTTAGTGTGTCTCACCTGGTAAAATATTTGGTAAAAAAAAAAAAAGAAAAAGAATGGAGAAAGCTGAACAATAACACAGTATGAAACAGCCAATGTGATGGAATCAGGAAAGATGTAACAACAAATACAAAGTGGGGCACGGCCTAGCAATGTACAGAACAGAATGGGGATGGGAGTGTTCAGAGAGTGCAATGGGAGACAACACAACAGTCCAAGTGGGATGGGGTGAATGGGAGGGAATCATGGGGCTATACAATTAACTGTTCAAAGGTCAATGCCGCAGCCGGTGGATGGCTGCCCTCACTCGGCGCACCACCACCACCAGCGTCCTTGTCATCGCCAGATGCCTCCTGGACAGGTGGATGTGTAGTGCCTCCTGCAGGTCCCCTGTCCTGAACAATTGGTCTTCAAATGGTGCAACCACTGCCACCAGGTTAGCCATCTCTATCTCTGTCCAGTTTCTGGCCCAATGTCCAACACCCCCAGCATGTGCCATGATCATCACACAGTACACAGGCCTGACCGAGCAATGTGGCGCCTAACCGTTACCCACGGAACAATGCTGTGCCTCTTGTGTGACAGGAACGCATAGCATGCCATTGCTCAGCATGTACATGTGTGATAGACAAGCACCATTGGGGCCAATCGCTTGATCCGCACATCCATAGGCGAATCGGAATGGGAAACTGGAGTCATGTCAGCAACCGGCGTGACATATGCGCAAGTGTGTATACTTCATCTTGTGAAGGTCATGCATTGTCACACATACTGCACACAATGGTGCCCTGACTGCATATGCACAGAACCTACCAATGGCACATCAGGGCCAGATGCGTGATGGGTATGTCATGCACAACACTGCCGCATACATGGCATGCACACATGGACACATGCATGGTAGGACATGCATGTGCAGCCCAAGTTGATGCATGATACGCAGACACATACAGAGCAAAGCACGCTGCGCACATAGCAACTGCGGTAGCTCGCAGTGTGCATGCACTACGATTGCACCTGTGAATTCCTCTGATGCATTCATGTTGCGAATGACACAGTCCGTTGAGCATGGAGCAATTCTGCAATATTCAACCACATTATGCAAATGGCCTCATGAGCCAATGCCAGGTGCAAGTGCTCAAATTAACATCTCATTACTGGTTGCTCCCAAGCTCATTTGCATGACTTGAGCCATAAAGGCGACACCACACAGCACTGGTCACTGACAGATATTGCAGCCTTTCAGGTAGGTCTGTTCACATTCTGATCCCAGACAATGTTATTGCAATGCCACATTTCAATGTTGCTCAGAACCAGGGAATGCAGCCATGTAAACACAGAATGTCGGACTCGGAGGGTGCTGAGGAGTAGGTGCCTGCCAGGAAACACAGGCTGAACTTCAGCAAGGATGAGAAGCAGGCCCTGTCTGAGGCCTACCTTGAGAGGGAGGATCTCATGAGTGAAACCACATGGACCACATAGGAATGGACCAATGGGTGGGATAAGATGGCACCTATGTCAATGCCCATGGCTACAACTGCAGTGCACAGGTGTGCAAGAAGAAAAGGACACTGACATAAGATGTATAAAGGAAAAGTAGCTGCCATCAGGGCATCATGCAACAGGACAGGTGGCGAACCATCCATAGCACCCATCCTCTCAGTGGAGGAGGAGCTGGTGGCAGCCACCATCAGCCAGGCAGCCATTGAGGGTGTCCCAGGGGGTGGTTTCCAGACAGGAGGCAGCCCTTCACAGTACTGTGAGTATGCCAGCGGGGGATGGGGCAGCATGTGCATGCCACTGGTGTGCCAGGCACACAGCAGGAGTGCAGGTATACTGTACCTGATGCATCATGGTGTGGTGCACCGCCTGTACAGCAATGCTGTGCACCAACATGGTCCCCCGTGTGCTGTCTGACAGCAGCATGAGGCATGTATTGGTTGGGCTGTGCAGGGTTCAGGGGGTGCACATCACTTCATAATGTGCAGGCACATGCACAGCCACAGTGGACACTATCAGTGGCATGCCATACTGCATGGAGCATGCACATGTGTGCAGTGGGGGGGCATGACTGTCATGCATGTGCATGTGCAAACACACTGCTGTGTGTGTACACATATGTAGATACATGTCCTGAGCACTGCATGTGTCTTGCCAGGCATGTCCTGTGGTGCAGCCACACCACATGCAGGTGAGGCCTGGCAAACCTCTGGCACACATGCTGACAGTGAACAGTACACCAGACTACCTGCAATGCATCTATCACACAGTTGACAGTACCCATTCTGTCTTTCAGCTCCATCACATCTCAGGCGCATGTGCAGGACGAGACTGGCAACATGGCACAGGATTTATGCCATGCCATCCACATCGACCGTCATTGTGGCCACCTCCGGGGGGCACCATACCAGTCTGGGATTGGTGGATATCCTAGGACTAGGGAATGAGGATCCACTGATTGACGTCCTTCTCCAGGACAACCTACCTGTTCTTGTGCCAGCAACACAGGATGATGATGAGTATGAAAGTGATGGTGACCTCACCCTGATCTTGGACTGCACCAGTATCAACACACCTCCCCGAAGTCAGGTAGTGACACAGGCAGCAGCAGGTTGCTCTGGCAGCCCAGCAAACATGCAACCCCCCACTGGCTCAGTGGCATCTTGCGCTGCTGCTGGTGTTGGCCAGGGACGGGGAGTAGATGTGGTCACTGGTGCCGCTGGATAGGTCCAACAGGATGTTATCATACTGCAATGGCCTGCAGGGGACACTGTTCAGCATTCCCTAGGGGCCACTGTTCGGCACCCGCAATCAGTCCCCACCCCATGCACTGTCCCCTGTGTGACATTCCCAGTCGAGGGATGTTGCATGGCATAGCACCACCCCTCCAGCCTGTTGGCATCGGGACCATGCTGCACCAGGTGCAGACAGGCAGGATGAGCACACCAAGCTGCTGTGGGATTCCATGGGCAACCAGGCAATACTTGGGGCAGAGATACTTGTGCTACAGGTTGAGGTGTGTCAACTGACTGAGCGTGGGGACATTGGATGTGCACAGCTGATTGATGAGATCTGGTAGCTGCAGGAGGCAATGAAGGTGTAGCTGGACTGCACTGCAGAGATCATCACTGCGGGCTTTGCAACGCTGGCATCCATTGGTCGCAGCATGGCATGCAGGACTCCCATAGTGCAACGTCTACACCACTGACTCAGTGTCTGGTGATCCCATTGAGGCTGACACCTACCACCACCATGCCCATCCCTGCCACACCCAGCAATAGTCTGTTTGCCAGTTTATACACACTCATGAGAACCCAGTAGCATTCTCAGGCCTCTACCCCTTTTAATGTGTTAGTGACACCATCTGTGGCCATTGAGCAGCCTGTGGCTGCCACATGGGGCATCGCCGCCCACGTGGCTGTGGTGGTAGTGGTTCCGCACAATAGTCCTGATGGGTGCACTGCCTAGTCCAGTCACCTGCTGCTGTTGCCAGCTGCGTGCATGTCTGGCTGTGGCTGGGTCTGCATGCTGTGGCACACATGTGGCCTGGGTCAAGTCCAGCATGTGCGTGGGTGGTTGTGCTGGACCATGTGGCATGGACGTGATGAGTGCAACACTGTTTTGGCATTGCTTGCATGCTGGCACTTACCTCTGATCCATGCCATGGCCTGCTGTACTGCTGTGTGTGTGTGTCCCTGTCCCTGGCTGCACTATTGTTGTGTGTCCCACCTGGTGCTCTGTGCCTTGCTGTGTGCCCTGTGGTGGTAGTGCTGCATGTGCCTGCCTGTGATTGTTCACAGGGGTTTACAGCACATGGCACCTGGGTGGTCGTGATCTGTATCTGTTGTTCCATGGGAGTATGCATGCATGCATGCGATCCACCTGTGTGAGCAGTGTGTTCATGTGTCCCTGCATGTATCCCTGTGTGTGTGTGTGTGTCTGGTGCTGTGTATGCCCTCCTTCCTGTGTGGTACTCACCTGGGGTACCTATAGTGCTCCCTCAACGATGGTGTCCCTGTGCCTCCTAGTTCATGCCAGCCTGGGATCCCTCCCTCCATTGCTGGCTGCACACCCCATCTGGCTGGTCCTCCTCATCATGATCTGTGCTGTTGCCCTCATCCACCTGGACAGGTATCTTACAGTCAATGGCCATGTTGTGTAGTATACAACAGGCCAAGAATATGCCACAGGCTTTCACAGGGCTGTACTGTAGGGCACCACCGATCTGTCTAGGCAATGGAACGCATCTTGTGCATGCCAAAGACATGCTCTATGATGTTATTGGTGGCAATGTGTGCCTCACTGTAACACTTCTCAGCACCATTGCTGGTTCACTGTATGGGGTGAGCAGCCAGGGTCAGAGGGATATGCACTGTCACCTGTGGGGAACACACATGTGTTGGTTACTTCCTGTCATTGCCTGTTTCCCTCCCTCCTGCCAGTTCACATTGCCACTGCCTGCCACCCAATGCCCCGCCAATGCCCCCCGCACGCTGCTGTGCCACCATTCCATATTCACCATGTGTGTTCTACATGCCTGGGCACCTATGTCCATGCTCCCCTGTACTGTTGCCATCCTCCATTTCCAGTCCTGTCTTCTCACCTAGCACTGTCCTTGTTCCCCACCTCCCCTTCCTGCTGCTGTGTGGTGTACAGTATGGCTGCTGATTTCACCTATTCCTAGTCCCTACTCACCTACTACGTGCCCCCTTGGGATCACCCCCCTCTCAAACTGCTGGCACAAGATGGAGTGGTGCCATATAAATGTGTCATGTGTACTCCCGGGGTGCATGGCGCACACATTGATGATGCACCCAGTGGCATTGCACACCACCTGGCAGTTGATGGAGTGGTATCCCTTCCTGTTCATGTATACAGTGCCTTCCAGGCCAGGTGGTGCACGTATGGCCACATGGGTGCAGTCAATGGCCCCTATCACACCTGCCATGCATGCCACCATGTGGAATTCCTGCATGTTTGCTGTATGCTCTGCCTGTGTACTTGGGAATTTTATGTACTCTGAAGTATGTGGCACCAGAGCATTGAGGACCTGGGTGAGGAGGCGAGATGTAGCCGACTGTGATATGCTGGCAGTGGCACCCACTGGTGTCTGGAAGGTGCCCATGGTGAGCAGGCACATTACCTCTGTCACCTTGGTCTCCACTGTAATGGCATGACTCCTACTGGTGGGTGCCTGCAGCTCATCATGGTGCAGCCCACATAGCTGCCTCAGCATTGCCCTATTGAGACGCTACTGGCCCACTATCTCTCTATTGCTGTAATTCTCGAATGTGAGCCAGGTACGGTACCATCTTTCTTGGGCATACCGCTGCCAGGCCCTTCCTCAGTCATGTTGTTGTTCCTCCCTCCTCCTCACCCCCTTATTACCTGCTCCATCAGGAACGGTGCTGCATCCATTGTACTGGCTCTCCTGTGTTGAGTCTGTGTTATGTGTGTAGTTGTGCCTCCTTCTTTTATACTCAACTTTGTGTGGCGCAATATGTGACTTGCTCCACAGTAGCACTGTGTGTTTCGGCTGAATATGCCATTGCGCCGCATATTCATGGTCATGCCCCCCTATACTTGTGCAGTGTACATTACTGTTGTGCAGTGGCGCATCTGGATTTGTACTGCAAAATTCTGCTCTTTGATTATATGGCTCCGGGGTGCAATTCTGTTGCGCAATGCGCAACTCCTTTGAATATCTAGCCCATAATGAAAAATAATAACTACAAAAGTAACCTGGTCTATCATTTACATCTATGGCTAGCATTTTGTTTTATTGAGACCTTGATGTAACCACCATACAGCAGTGAGAACAGCTGCAGATAAGCCTCAACTTTGAAAATTGCTCCAGCAAGACATTACATGGTCTTGGAATAGCAAGGTAGTCTCTGTACACAGGCAACTAGGAGTTAAGTTAATTTTATGACTTTTAAAAACTCCTAGCCTACAATTGGTATTTATTTATTTATTTAAAATTTCACCAGGAAAGACATACTGAGCAGAAATTGCTCATTTCTGGATGCATCCTGGGGCAAGGGAGAGGAGAAACAGATAGAAATACAGGCAAGAATATAGTAAAATTTGACAATGCAACAGTAGTATACAAGCGTGATAAAGAGTATAGTATTACAGGGTTAAGTGCTAACTCGCTGAAGGCACAGGTAACAAGTTGCAGACTGGGATTTGCCAATTTATACATTGTGCATTTGTTGACTGAATGTGGATAAAGGGGACTTGGGACCTGCATTGTGAAAGATGAACAGCTTCTGACTATTTAAGAGCTTGAAGTTAGGTATCTGGGGTATGAGGGAATAAGAATGGGAGAAGGATGTTAAGAGCAACAGCAGAAGGGAGAGAATAAGTCTTGTAGGAGTGAGGAGAGGACCCAGGTGGAAGTGGCACGATGGATGGGAGGAGAAGGGTGTTCCATAGTTTGGGGCATCAATGGGAAAGGATGCCTGTCCAGCTGAGGTGGGCCTGGTAGGAACAGTCGTGGTATGAGAATAGATGTTTTTAAGGGAGGAGGAGGGAGATGAAAAGGACAGAGAAGAGGAGAGGAAGAGGGAGAGCTGAACCAGAATTTAGCCAGAAAATTGGTGCAGTGAGCATGGTGCCTGTCCTCAAGAGAGGGGAGAGAGAGAAGGATTGGTAGAGGGTACAGTGGTGGGTTTGAGGAGGACAGTTGAGGGTGAAGTGGCTGAAAAAGTGGAAAAGAGTGTCCAGTTTGACTATGGAAGTTTTGGGAGTGACACTGTAGACTACATCACCATAGTCAAAAACAGGGAAGATCATTTTCAAGACAAGTGCACAGTGGGCCGGCAATGGGATACATTCATGGTTCCCATGCTGGGCATCTAGTTTAGGTATGTTTTTTCTGGATGGCATCTATGTGTCAACAAAAGTCAAGGTGTTGGTTGAGCCAAACCCCAAGATTCCTAAAGGAGGTAGCATCCTCAAGCAGGGTCCCATCTACGGTGTGGATGGAAGGGGTGATAGGAGCTGAGAGGCCTCTGCCTTGTGCCAAAGGTCATAGAGACTATAAAGACTTTTTAAAATGAACCTGACATAACTAGGAGCTGTACCCATTTTAAGACTGTTGAAAATACCACCCATCATAACTAGAATGTTGCCCATTTTCTGACTTAATATACCACCCACAAGGTGGGATTTTTAAAAGTGTGGATGCATATGCAACTGTATTTTGGATGTGCTGCATCCACACAGATGTGTCAAATGTCTGCATCCCATTCACAGACATTTGCAGCACTCTACATGCCAGTTTATGGCAATTTCTACTGCAACTGCAGGACTCATGTCCATTTTTTTGGATGCAACTGCAGAAATCCAACCCGGGAGTTAGAGCATCTTTTTGTGACCTGACTTCTCAGGCAGAATTCCACACTGATGTATGAAAAATGAACGCAAGTAACTGAAAATCTCTCCAGTTGTCTTTATCACAGTGTTCATATTGAATGCATAGAAAGAAAAATGAAACCTAAAATTTACTTTTCAAACTTCCACCCAATGAGTTGTGTTCATTTTATGACTTCTGAAAAAAATCCACCCAATAATAACAATAGGAATTTTGCTCATTTTATCAGTTTGGGAAATACTCCCTCCCCATCACAAACAGTGTCCATATGGAATACATAGAAAGAATATGAAACTTAGAATTGTCTTCCTATTTAGAAATAAGAAATATGTTGACCTCAATTCACAATGAAGACTGATAGTACAGTCTGTCCCACTCCTTTTTTACTACAGGGATGTTATATATAAACAGGCCACAATGAAAGCCCTTGATTTTCTGTATTATGTAGTTGACCACTTTGACACTAGATAAAAAAAAAACAGATACCCATTACTGCAATCTGTAGGCTGCCCAAACTGGCCCTTGTTGGCAAATCAACTGTCCTAAATTAGGAGGGATGTCCCTCATTATATACCACAGAATTGCTCTGTTGCACAATCATCCCACATGGGAAAGGTGCTCCCAGGTAAAGTGCTATCAATTAAGACTGTGAAGCAGAAATTCATAAAGATAAAACATAATTTTATTTATCTATTTATTTGAAAATTTGTAGCAAATAAAGGCACACTGAGCTAAAGTTCGCTTCCAGGTGCGACCTGAGAAGAGAGGGAATGAGAAATACAATGAGTAATAATAATTGATATAAAGTAATGCATAAACTTAGTACGATTAAATATATTACAAGTGCACATAAAAAGCAAACAGAACTAAATTAAATTTACAAACAGAGTACAAAATGATGTGTCCTTTTCAGAAAGGATAGACCCTCCAAAAGAGGGGCGTAAGCTAATTTATGTTAAGGACAATATCTCTTCTCCCTCACAGGCAGCCCCTTGACCTGTCCCTGAATGCTGAAGCTATATTCGTTTGGCTCAAAATAGGTGGGGCTGAACACCTCACTATTGGCTGCGTATACAGCCCACCATCCAATGCTCTCAGCTCTCTGGATGAGCTCCTAAAGAGCCCAGTGGTTGACACTGCATCCGAGACTATCCTTCTAGGCGACTTCAATTTAAACTGGGGACAGGAAGGGAAGTCTGCCATCAACGAAACCCTACGCGACTCCCACCTCGCTCAAATTATTACCCTACCGACCAGAATGAACCATAAATCAGGTAGGCACTCTATAATAGACTGGGTCCTGACCTCATCCCCTAGTAATGCAAAGCTGGCCAGGATCCTGGGAGATGCCTTGAGCGACCATTCGCCTATATTTGTCATTTGGAAGAATAATGCTATTAAAGTCCCTCCTAGATCTTTTACTACCAGAGACTACTCCAAATTCCACCCTGACCAGTTCATAGGCTACCTAAATAGCACTGACTGAAACCCCATTAGACACCTACCTAACCTGGAGGAAGCTGTAAAATTTTTCCAAACCACCCTCACTAAAGTCACTGACCTCGTTTCCCCTATGAAAACCTACAGGGTCAAAGGTTGCTGTTATAAGTGGATCTCACCCCCCCTAAAAGCCCTGATGTCTACTCAGGACAAAGCGTGGAAAAAGTTCAGGAAATCTAAGTTTCCAGTGGACTTTGCTAGCTACAGGGCCTCAGAAACCAATGCAAACTGGCCATAAAGAGAAAGCCAAGAAAGAATATATCACCAATCTCCAAAAAGCTAACCTGGGAAACCCTAGATCTTCTGGTCACACATTAACGAACTCCCTAAAAGGAGGTACGAATCAACAACCGCCCTATCCTGGTGAGCAGGCAAGTACTCAAGAAGCGCCTCTCATCGCAGAGGCCCTAAACGGTTTCTCACAAACCTGGATGCGAAAGGTGGGTCCCTTAGATAACAAGAACGAACCTAATAGGCACCTGCCCTTGAACTAGACAACCCTCTCTGTTTCATCTGCGGCTGGTTAGGAAAGGAGGTTCTGCTCATCCTTAAATCCCTGCGGGAGAGGCACGGGGGCCCTGATGAGATCAGACTCGAATCCTCAAGGAGGCGCCCATCTTTAGCCAAGCCCTAACCTGGCTGATAAACCGGTCCTTTATGGAGGGGTCTGTCCCTGAGCCATGGAAGCAGGCCCTAGTGATCCCCATTCACAAGGAGGGTCCACTGAGCCTATTGGGAACTACAGACCTATCTCCCTGTTGTCCGCATAATAACGAAATTACAAGAGAAACTTGTATACTCAACTACACGAATATCTGAAACACACCAGATAATCTCTTCATCACAGCACGACTTCAGAGCCAAGCATGGAGAGGACACTGCACTAACAAATTTTCGGCTGATATCCTGGGCAATAATGACTCAGGGGTCAGCACAGGCCGCGATCTTCATGGACCTGTCTAAAGCGTTTGACCTGGTAAACCACAACCTCCTTTACAAAAAATGTCGCTCTTGGCATGGACACACATGCCCTAGGATGGTTTGCATTACCTTACGGGCCGGACCCAGAGGGTCAAGTGGAAGGACTATGTCTCCCAGTCTGCACCACTAAAGTAGGAGTACCTCAGGGGTCAATACTTGGTCTCCTTCTCTCACTTTGTTTATAAACGATCTGCACTTACATTGTGAGCAGCAGCATCATCCAATACGCGGACAATGCTGCCATTTTCCGGAGCCTCCCTAACTTAGGAGAACTGGGAATGCCTCCAAGAGGACATTTTCAGATGGAGGACTGGCTCACTCGAATAAAATGGTATAAATACCAGTAAAACTAAAGCGATGTTGTTCGGGGCCAGATCCTTGGAACCGAGAGGTCGCTGCTCCTTCAGCTGCAGTCCAGAGGGGTGATAAACTTGAGGTGGTTACCTCCACTAAATACCTAGGGCTAACCTGGACCAAGGCTTCACCCTAAAAATCATGTTGACCAACTCACCAAAGCCATACATGGAAAACTCGGTATCCTCTACAGAATAAAGGACCAGATTATCCTTGAAGCCAGAGTTGCCATCGCAACTAGTGTCCTTCTCTCCAAGCTCTTATGCGGCACCTGTTCTTCAAGGCGTGGCCTCTACGGAACTTGGCAGGCTCCAGACTTATACAATAAGATTGTCCGATTGGTAACATTATCACACCCTAGGACACACACACTGCAAGGCTCAATCCAAGCTCAGCTGGTCGTCATTGGAAGCCCGCCTCATCTACCCCACACTATGTCGTCTCGCTTTAAGCTTCTGGGGCTCTTACCTTCCCTAGTCTCAAAGGACTAGTTAGTGTCAAAACCAACCTGAGGAGTCTCCGTTCCTCAGGACAAAACCTCCTTGTGGTCCCCAAAACAAAGACTAAAGCTGGGTCCAGGTCCTTTGCTTTTACTGCACCTTCCCCTGGAGGTACGGGAGGCAGGGTCGAGCCCCTGCTTCCGGTCTAAGCTCAAAGCACACCTGCTCACCAGGAGTACTTTGCCAATGCATAAGGAACTGACCTTATGCCACGGCCCCTCTCCTCTCCACCTTCCCATTGTAAAATGCCATTAAGTCTTTCACAGTTATACAGTAAGGAATTTGCCTTATGTGTGTTATCACTGTTAAACCATTTGGTATTTACGCAAGTTTACAGCTCCGCTTACCTACTTGTACTGTCTGTTTACCTGTATGTTATTTTTACAGCTCTGCTTACCTGCTTTTACTGTTCTGTTTAGCTGTATGTTATTTTTTACCCCCGGGTCGCCCCTGAAAAAGGGACCTCCGGGGCCCAGTGGGCCTACCCGGTCAACAAAATTCAATAAATAAATAAATAAATAAAATAAAAACACATTACAAGTGTGCATAAAAAGCAAATGAAACACACCCACACACACACGCACACACATTACAGTGGCACAGTAGCACAACTACAGTTAGGGTTGAGTAGGGTGTTCAATGTTAAACCCCTAAATTTGCACATTAATATCTTTGGCATCATTTGATGAAATCAGCTGAAATGTTGCATATGTAGTCTAGTATGCAAGGTCTTGAACTGTGGAAAGAATTGTGACAGCAGCTTGTGCAGTTTCTGAGATCCACATATGTCATTTTTCTGTAAAGGGCTAGCTTTTTTCCTGTATATAACATGTTTTTTTTTTTGTTTTTTTTTGCTCTCACCTACAGCCTACATGGAATGAATTGTCCCCCCAATCTTGCAGGGGACATGTGTCATGTTTCAAGGTAGTACCTTTGATAGGTCTGGTGAAAAATGATTAAATGGCTACAGAGCTACAGTATAAGGCTTTAAAGTTCTGTGTTTTCTGTTCTGAGCATGTGCAGAGGTTTTCTGAGTTATCGTTCTGGTGCGAAATGAAGAACTGGATGTTATGTGAGAAAAATTGGATGTTGCAGGACCCTTTTTTGGTTTCTCGCCACTTGTTTGGCATGGTACCAAACATTTTTTGTGCGGACAACTGCCATCTTGTTGAATATTTCCACAAAATAACAAGCATGGAAAATAAATAAAAATGCTGGCATTTAAAAAAAAACTGAACTTACCTAAACAGGCCGGTGTAGCTAGATTCTATTTGTTTTTAAATGAGAGGTAGAAATACCTTTTCCGGGCCCCCAAAATCCGGGGTGCTCAGTTTAGTTAGAGGAGCTGTCCACCCGCTCTCGTGCTGCAGGCTACAGTGAGCTATGTTAGGCTAAGTGACCAAGAGTAAGCAAAGCATTTACATTGGACAACTGCTCTACGATCATGGCCCAGCTGACTACTGCTAAAATTATATACCTTGTATATGAGGAGAGGTGGCATCCAAAACTAATAGGCTGTTACTTAAAACAGAGCATTTTGCTCTATACACTTTCTCACTCACTATCCTTTTAGTGGATCAGAATTGGAAACATTTAAAAAAGGTTGTATGAACTCTGAAAGCAGCGACTCAATATTTGATTCTGTAGGAAAGACACTTTCCGATGGAGAATTAAACTGTAACACAAAGGTTGTATGGCATTATCTTTACAGCCCTACTAACAGCAGTCCTTATCTCCCACAGGGTTGTCCACCACATCTTGTAACTGTCAGACTTGACCCCCCCCCCGTTTCAATTACTACCAGTGTGACACTCAAGAGGCTCCTTCATCTCCTTACAGTACTGCAGGACCCCGTATGTGTCACTCGGCACACAATGGTTTTGTTATAGACTGTTGATTTAGTATCCACACGTCTCCTTCATTGTCACAGTTGACCAACTATGTTTACACTATGATTTTCTTTCTCAACTGTTAATTTTGTTTTTAATATAGCCAATGAATTACAAGTTGAAAGTGCCTTTTTCTCTGAAAATTACCCAAGAAGTTTAAGCTGATTGTTTTTTTCTAGTGCACAGAACAGCTGGTTCATTTTCTCCAATGGACATTTGCACTTTGATATTGGACACTTTTTAAGACACCTGAGGCACTTTACTTATGAGCAATTCCATTTTAAGCACTAATCTGCCTTGACAAACCTTTGCACTGCTGAGAATCTATGTCTTAAAACACTCTGCAACTTTACAGCAGTGTCTGATCTGTTTTGGACTACAAAAATGAAGTGATTCTGTCCCTTTATGTATGATTTTTTTTTATATATGTATCGACATTCTTTATCTCCTACCACTGCAGAGTGGACAGACAGGTCCTCCAGCACCCGTACACCCAGACCCGGTCTGGTCAGTGACACGCTGTCCTCCACACAGGCTGGCACGCAGTAGCACCAACCCATGGGGACCTGGATCCAGTACCTGGAGGGCGCACCTCTCAGGTCTGGAGGCATGCTGCATGGCCATCAGCCACCATGACCTCCAGCAATTTTCCACCTTGATTTTCTCCCCTTTGGAGCCAGACGTGCAATGGCATCAGTGCCGAAGCCTGCAGTATTCCAACCCTCTGCTGTACACTGTTCTTGCAGTGCCCCTGACTTCTGCCAGTTGCCACTGCAGAGAGACATAGACCCCTACCCACCCCAGAGGGAGGAGAGCTGTCATGGGATGTTCGATCCTCCTCTCCTCTGCTGACCCCTGATGACACGAGTCCATTCCTGAACCGGGTTGTCAAGGCTGGTAAGGTGTAGTCCAGTGCCTCAACCCTCAATTTTTATATATTTATTTATTGAAATGTTTCACCAGGAAGGCACATTGAACAACAAGCTGCTCGTCTCACGTGCGACCTGGGGGTACAAGTGGATGTAATACAGAGATTAAACATACAATTCTGGTAAGCATACATGAGGATTTAGATACAGAGATCAAAACCACAATATCACCAACACTCTGCTGGATTGGCATTACAATTAAGAAATAGGTAAGCAGTACAATTATACAACTGAAGTTCTAGGGAGGGGAAAAGCAAGTGGGACAGGAGAAGCCAGCTAGGGGAAGAAAAAGGAAGTGGGACAGAGGGAGCCAGGACATTACCAGTAAGAACAAATGCAAAGCCCAATTGAGTGATACATGTATCAGAGGACTAGGGTGAGCTGAAGCGGCAGCTCTGACAGAAAAAAGGATAGGGACAAAGGGATAGTAATTAAGTACAGTGCTGATAGGTACAGGGGATGCCTATTTAAGTGCAGTGGGGTACAGTGGAGGTACAGTAAAGGAGGGGAGGTGGCAGTTGGGTAGTTAGGGAGATGAGGGGGACAAGTGAAGGAAGAGGCATGCCTATCACTATCCCCTCCAGGATGCTGAGAACCCTGCCAGGAGCAGAACTAGACAAAGACATTGGTGAGAGAAGATAGAGGGTGTTGGGGGCAGTAATAAGACAGAGGAATAGTAGGGTGGGTACATAGGTAGATGAGAGGGAGAAGTGAAGGAAGAGGCATGCATAGAACTATCCCCTTATACCCTCCAGGGTGCTGAGAACCCTGCCAGTGGGGCAGAACCAGGTGAAGATGTAGCTATGAGAAGATAGAGGGGGTGGGTGACAGGTGTAGGACAGAGGTATAGACAAGGGGTAGGGCTTAGTGGGTGGTGGATAAGGTGACATGCTGGGGAACAGGCTCATAGGAGGAAGTTAAGGAGAATTAAAACAGGAGCAGCTAGAGCAGTGATAGTTATGTAAGGCAGAGGCAAGGAGTAGGAGGAGGAGGAGGAGAGGAGGAGTGCCATATTTAGGGGAGGAGAGTTCCAGACTTTAGGGAAGTGATGGGTGAATCCAGACTGGGGACCAACAAAGTGCGAGTGTCGGTGGATTTGAGAAAATGGGAGAGGGAGGAGGTTGAGAGGGAGCATGAGAGGTAGGGGAGTTTACCAAGCCAAAATTTAGTTGTGAGTTTGGCACAATGAGCAAGGCGTCGATTGGTAAGCGAGGGAAAGGACAGGACATGGTTGAGGTCACAATGATGAGTTTGGATGGAGCATCAATAGCAAAGGACAGAAGGAATTAAAGAGAGTGTCCAATCTGGTCAGGGAGGATTTGGGAGTGGCACCATAGACTACGGCAGTAGTCAAAAATTTTGAGTATTATCTTCTGGGCAAGTTCACACTGGGCCATTGGTGGGATGCGACTATGGTTCCTTTATAAGGCACCAAGCTTGGGTGCAGTTTTTAGGATGGTGTCAGTGTGGCCAGAGAAGTTGAGGGCCTGGTCCAGCCAAACCCCAAGGTGTCCTCAAGAATTATCCCATCCAGGGTATGGAAAGAGGGTAAGGGATGTAGCCTAGAGAGTCTCTGCCTAATGCCAAAGGTCATGGAGACAGTCCTCTTGGCATTTAGGAATAACTAATGGGACGCAACTCAGAGTTGAACCTCATGAAAGTCATGCTGTAAGGTGCTTGCAACATCAGCAGGGCATTTGCCAGAGGTAAAGAAAACAGTGTCATCGGTGTACATGTGGATAGAGGAGGAGGGGAAGCAGACTGAAGGCAAGTCATTGAGGAAGATGGAGAAAAGAATGGGGCCAAGCATGGAGCCCTGTGGGACTCCTGTAGTAATGAGGAGGGGAGGAGAGATTGCTTCCTAGATCTTGACTGATTGTGTTCTGCCTGTGAGATAGGCTCTAAATCAGTTATAGGTGGATGTGGACAGTCCAGCTGCCATAAGGGAGTCAAAAGCAGGACACTGAGACTGTGTCGAAAGCTTGGCTAGGTCGATGAAGATGGCAGAAGTGATGAGGCCATTATCCATCCCCATGAGGGTGGAGCCAGTGAGCCTGAGGGAGGTGGTGGTACAGTGATTCTTCCAAAACCAGATTGGAACAGGAGAAAAGGAGGAGTCAGAGAAAGGAGGTAATTGGTGGGAGAACCAAATGTTCTTGAAGCTTGGCAAGGCTGGGAAGGAAAGAGATTAGGTGAAAGTTGCCAGGGGAGGAGGGGTCACCAGTCTTAGGAAGAGGGAGGACCACTGCATGTTTCCAGGATGAAGGGACTGATGAGGACAAAAAGGAGAGGTTTAGGATTAAGGAGAGAAGGTAGGCAATAGCTGGTGCTGAAAGGTTAAGGAGTTTAGGGTCAAGGTCATCTGATGATGAGCCTATGGAAGAGTTGAGAGAGAAAAGGGCTGTTTCATCAGGGGAGTCAGCAGAGAAGGAGAAGGAAGGGTGGGCACAGGAGAGTTGAGTGAAAGAGGAGGGGGAAAGGGAGAGGGAGAGGGGAGGTTAGAGGGGAGAGACTTTGGGAGGGCTGAGGCATATGAGGTGTAACAGGAGTCAAACTCCTTGGCCAAAAAGCACGGGTCAGACACTAATGTGTTATTTATTTTAAGCACTGTGGAGGGCTAGTGAAGAGGGGAGAGAAGAGGGCATGAACACCTCTTCCAGAATTTGGAGGGGTGTTGATATTATTAAGGAAAGATGATTTAAAATATTTAGACTTCACTAGTCTGGTAGCTTTTGTGCAGACATTTAACATGCGGTACTTTACATAATGTGTTGGAAGCTGAATCGCCTTATGTTTCCTCCATGCTTTGTCTTCTCCTGAGACAGGTTAGCAGTTCAGGGTTATCCAGGATGATGGTTGCTGTGTACTCTAGTGCATTTGAATGGGGCAAATGAGTTCTAGGTAGCCAGAAATGTTTCTTTGAAGTAACATAGAAACATAGACTTTGACGGCAGACAAGGGCCGCTTAGGCCCATCCAGTCTGCCCATTTCCCCACCTACAAGACAGGCCGCAGATCCTCAGCCAGCCAGCCTATTTCCTCCTACCCCCACAAGAATTGCTCTTATGTCTGTCCTATGCATTCTTGAAATCTCCCCAGTTTTAGACCACAAACCTCCTCAGGAAGGCTGTTCCATGCATCTACTACCCTCTCTGTGAAATAATAGTTCCTCACATTGCCCCCTGAACCGCCTCCTTCTATCTTTAAATTGTGTCTCCTTGTTCTTGTAAGTCTCTTTTTCTGAAAGATTCTACCCTCTTGGACTTTGTTGATTCCACTGAGGTACTTAAAAGTTTCTATCATGTCCCCCCTCTCCCTTCTTTCCTCAAGGGTATACATATTAAGCTCCTTTAGTCTCTCCTTATATGGCTTCTCTTGCAGACCCTGCACCATTTTAGTTGCCCTCCTCTGGACTACCTCTATCCTGTCTATGTCCTTGCGGAGATGAGGTCTCCAGAACTGGACACAGTACTCCAGATGGGGTATCACCAACTGTCTGTACAGAGGCATAACAACTTCCTGTTTTCTGCTGCTGATGCCTCTCCCTATACATCCTAGTATACCCCCAGCCCTCCCTACTGCCTTCTCACATTGATTGCTAACCTTAAGGTCATCTAATATGATTACCCCCAGGTCCTTTCCTCTTTGTTGTTGTTACTACCTCCCACTCATTGTGTATTCTTTCCTGGGTTCTTGTTTCCAGGTGCATTATTTTGCACTTTGCATTGAATCTAGCTGCCATACTTCGACCATTCCTCCAACCTTGCCAAGTCCCTTTTCATCCTTTCCACGCCTCCTTGTGTATCAACCCTGTTGCAGATCTTTTGTCATCTGCAAAAAGGCATACTTTTCCTTCCAGTCCCTCTGCAATGTCACTGATGAAGACATTAAAAAGGACTGGACCCAATACTGAACCCTGCGGTACCCCACTAGTAACCCCTCTTTCTTCAGAGTGGACTCCATTTACAATTACCTTCTGTGTCCTGTTGTGCAGCCAATGTTTTACCCTGTACCACCCTGGGACCCACTCAGGCTGGTTAATTTGACTATTAATCTTTTGTGTGGGACTGTGTCAAATGCCTTGCTAAAGTCTAGGTAGGCCATGTCCACAGCCCCTCCCTGGTCTACTAGGCAAGGTCTTGGTCTACAGAAGAGGTGTAGGCTATTGGGGCCCAATTGGAGATAGTAGGAATCATGGAGAAGAGGGTTAAGGTCTAGGGAGTTGAAGGAGTGGAGCTGCAGGATTTTATGCAGTGGTTTGGGTCTATGGACTTTACTGACTAGGAAAACTGGGTGATGATTACTGAGGCATCCAGAAGGATGCCTGATTTAATGACTTGATGGGGGTGGGAGGTGAGTGCCCAGTCTAACATGGAGTGGTTTAGGTTTTATGATTAGGGCGGTGGATTCAAGGATGAGTTGGGTGAGATTGAGGGCTATAATGTTGTTGCATGTCTTGGAAGTAGTGGTAGACAGCCAGTTTAAGTTTACATCTCCTAGTATATATAACTCTCCTGTAAGAGAGAGGAAGTTATAGAGGTTATGAGTTTAATTATAATGAAGGGCTTGATACCAAGGTGACAATAGATTCCAGCTATGAAGATAGGGATGGAGATGGGCAGAACAGTGTTTATAACAAGTGCTTCATAGGTGGTGGGTAAGGAGGATGAGAGAATGGCTGTGTAATGAAGTGAGGACAGGATATACATGGCTACTTCACAATGCCTGGTGTCTAGTGTCACCTCCCACCTCCGATAGCTATCCCCATGGCCACCAAAATTCAAATTGCTGATGGGGGTTCTCTTGTCACTGCTCCAGTACCTCTCATTCCAGTACCCTCTCGACTCAATTTCTAGCTGGCTCCATATACCCCTCATACTTGGTCTCTGCAGATTACCAGGGAATGATTCCAGTAAACAATTTTGGTTGATCACAGGACTGGGACTTTACTCATCATTCAAAACTGTCTTTAAATAATTGAGTAGTGTAACCTGATGCGCTAGTAAGAATTATTACCAGAATTATCAAGCTGTTTTTTATATAGTGGCTGTTAAATACCTGGTATGTCTGTGAAAGAACTCTCTGCCCACTGAACAAGCCTTACCGGGAAGCACTGGGGTTATGGTGTGTTTGATAGCAATTGTTCACAAATTATCTTTCTTTATAATACAGCATTTGTGAGAAGCATTTCATTTGTGTGTGGACAGTGCTTTATGCAGTATCGGAGAGCAGTGGCTTCCAGACTTGCTGTATATGTTTGGGTAGCCACCCCTTGCCTGCTGCACCCCTCTGGAAATTATTGACATGCATCTGTCCTGGTGGAACTGTAAGCTATTTATTAGGCTACACAAATTTTTTTTCACTAAACAGCACACCCACTGGGTCTCCAACCCCCCAGTTTGGCTCCCGTGACACACAGTCTGTTTTTTTTTTCTTTTTCCACTGCACTGCAGCTGACCCACAGGAGTGCAGACATATCCATGTAGTGGCACTCTCTCACCCTCCGATCACCATTTGTTTGTTTATTTATTTATTTAGTTATTTATGCCTTTGGTAGCAGGCTTAGTCAGGGAATAGTATCAAGGGGCCCATAAAGGTGAGCTTTCACTGTGATGCGGGCCAAAAGACTCAACTCACTCTGCATTTTAGCTGACATTGAAGGAACGCTCCCCTGTGACATGTATCAAAGCATTACAACTCAGCAGCATTAAAATGTAGATTGTCTTTCAGCAGTATTTTACCCACATATTCCCTATCTGAAACACCTCAAAACCCCTTATAAACAATCCAGACAGTATTATGTCTTTTAGGTAGGACTTTGTTATGAAAAAAGAAGCATAAGTCCAAGAATGCTAACACCATCTCCTCCCTGAGAAAAGCCTTGGCCCCGAGTCCTCTCTTAAAGACAATTTAACAGTGTCTTCCACCATGGTGCTATGCTGCCCCCTTTGGGAACATGCAAATCCAGGTTACCCTAACATAGCCATCTGTTCAAAATTTAAAGTAGGAGAGAGACAATCCAAACCAGTCCCAAGAGCAATCCGAATCGTGTCCTGCATCCGAATCGAGAAGTACAAGAACCCACTGGGCCAGAAGCAGGCAACCTTCAGTAATGTGAACAACCGGTATGTGGATGGGAGCAAACCCAGATGTCCATTGCTGGGACGAAGGTGATTTCACCCAATCAGCAGCTCTCAAAGATGTCTTCAAAGACCAAGAAGCACTGAAATGTCCATCTCCAAATCAGCTCACGCCTGCCGCATGACGGCTTACTTACCAGTCAGTTTTTCCTTAGATGCAGCCAAAAGGAAAAACAGAAACCCTGCCTTGTTGAAGATTATCAGCTTGAAAGACTACTGACTGTTTCAGGATGAGATGCAAACCTGGCGTCAGAACACACCCATGCTAGGGGTATTCTGGGCTGGTGTTGGTGCTGACAACTCCACCAGTCACCGGGAGACTCCTGGGCTACAAAAGTAAATCAGCTGCATTCTCCAAGTCCAGTACTTTTTTCACAGAATGATCAACTGTACCAACAGGCAAGCATCGGCAATCATCAGTGTGGTGCTAACCTCCACAGACTGACACAGAGAACCAGGTCCTGAGATAAGAGCAGGATTTGCTATAATCACAACAGGATCAAGCTCCTTCAGTACTACAAAACATCTTCCAAGTGCACTTCAGCATCAAAAAGGTAACCACCTCAGTCATTACTCCAGGTAGCGGTGCAGCATGCACTCTTAGCTCCTCCACGTTTTCCTCCATTGCTGCTCCTATGGAGACCGACACCAAGTTGAACAGCAAGTCCCGTTACCCGACAGAAGGGGAGTTTATTGAAGAAGAAATCATACAAATGACAATAAAAGATCAATACAAAAAATACAAAAAAAGGAAATACAATAAGCAGAAAACCAAAGCATATACAGTATGTACATTCAAAAGAAACAAAGCATAAATAAAAGACATAAAAAAAGAGGAGACCTCTTATATGCATATAACAAGAAGAAAAAAAATATAAAACAAAATCCATAAATCCACAGTCCCCTCATTCAAGTAACAGGAACATCGAGTCCGTTATCCAAGGCATGTTTCTCCATACAGCCCTGCGAGTTTTGGAATGTAAAAGTTTAGAATCTTCCCCATATTGTGATTTCAAGTCCTTAATAATTTTACCAAGGGTTCATCATGAGAAACAAATTTCTGTTGTAAAGAGAATAGACATCTGCTATTCCAGATATACCATTTAATAACCAACAATTCTATTCAAAGTTTCCAGATACCAATCATCAACTCCTATATATTTACCCCACATCAAAGCCTTCATCGTAATGGAATGAAACCATGGAACTTTCAAATAATAGCTAGAAAAGGCCAGAAGGGCAGAATATATGAACAGGTCAAAAAAGGTGGTCTGTAGTTTCCAACTGCTGGACACAACTCGACCTAACACAAGTCATTCAGTCAATTGTTTATGTTTTGATTCGCCTTGATATTAATTCTATCATGACAGCTCAACCAGTGAAAATCATAAAATTTATCCGGAATCCTAGGTGTATTTAATAGGCTTAAGAGTACCTGTCTGACAGGAGAAGGACAGTGGGGAAAAGTCTCTACTTCAGTAAATTGAGTCTGTATAACCCAATTATAAAATCCTTTTCTTTGTTTCAATATTAAGAGATGACTAGTCAATTTCCAGCGTTTAATATATATAAATGTTTCTCTAATATAAGATGGAATATTCATAGATCTGTACAGTACCCCTAAATCCCCCTGACCCCATTGCCTAAGCCATTGACCACAATTTAATTCAAACACTAATATCCATGGTTTATCAGAAAATATAAAAAAAGGACGGAAATTTGCATAAAGAAAAATAGAATAAAAAATAGAATTGGGTTTACCATTTCTAAACCCCACTGTGGAATCGGTAAATATAAAATGTTCCTCTTTATTGGGTTCAACCGGCTACCCCATACTGCTTGAAAAAAGACTATAAATAGTAACTAATAATTGACTAGGGAGGAAAATATAACTAACATAAAGAAATATTGGAATAAGAAAGGTTTAATAAAATAAACCGTTTCCGTTTATTGAATTCCACCTATTCAATTACATAATAATTTTCCCGAGTAATACAAGGATCCCAATTCAAAAACACATATCCCCAGGACCAAAAATGATCCCCAAAATAGTCAAATGGGTAGCAGAAAAATCAATACCAGAAATGTTTAATTGGAGAGGAACTGAACCAAGCTGCAAACCCATACATTTATCTAGATTTAAACCAGTACCTGAATATGAATTATAAGTGAAACAAATATCAAGGGCACACTGAACAGAAACTTTGTCTGCTACTAAAATACACAAATCATCAGCATAAGCTAAAACTTTAAATGGTAAGGGTAGAAACTATAGTGATGGGTTTAAAGAGCCAATTTATTAAGCGTTTGAGCAAGGGTCTTTACAAAAGCATATAGCAAAGGACTGGAGGACATCCCTGATGTACCCCTGTTTACAGGTAACATAGGTCCCTTCAGCCCCTAATTACAGGGTGACTGTTGCTGTTTTATAGAGACATTTAACCCATTGTACAAATTGTAAAAGCAAACCATATCTTTGTAAAACTGCCCATAGGAAGGTATGACTAACAGAATCAAAAGCTTGTTTTGATCCAGAAAGCACTAAACCAGTAGCTCTAGACCGGAAACTATGCTCAAAAGTTCCCATAATAAAATGAGATGGTCAAAATATTTCTACCAGGCAAAGAACATGTTTGAACAGGGATAAAATATGAGTTGCAATCAATAGGAGACAAGGATGGAGAATTTTAGCTAAAATCTTAAAATCCGTAAGTAAGTAGAAATTGGTCTCAATTCTTTATATACCGTTTATCACCTTTTTGTTTAAAAAGATGAATCAGAATACCTCCATCATCGTAAAGAGGGGCACCAGAGGCAAGAATTGCCCTAAAACAGCTGCTAAATCCACCCAAATATGTGGACCAATGAATTTATATAATTCACTAGTCAAGCCATCAACACCAGGGGCTTTATTCACCTTCAAATCCAAGACAGCTCTTTCCACTTCAGAAGGCAAAATGTTAGCTATTAAAGGGTATAATAATTGGTCTGTAAGTTGAGTGATAGGGACTGAGTCTAGAAAAAATCCTAAAGTATCAGAATCAATGGAAGGTTGAATGAAAGTGTGAGATGTGTAATATGAAACTATATTGATCAGCTGTCGAGTGTCTGTACAAAAAGTACCCTGAGTGTCAATCTAAACCGTCCATATTTCGGTTCATATGCGAGCAGTATACCCTCATATGGGCAAACATAGCCCTCTTCTTACCCTCGTGCAATATAATTGTTGGAATTTGCAATTGTTGTTCCTGTAATAAATGAAATTGAACCATTTGTTACTTAATAGTGTGAATTTACTGAAAAATCATGTTTCACAGTAGAGGCTAAAGAAGAAGTTTGAAGATGTAACCTATTATTAAGATAAATCCTATGCTCTTCATTCCGAATCAGCTTTCCATATGATTTGAGAAAAGCCATCAAATCCCTCACTGTGTCTTCCCACCAATTACAGGATGGGATACATATCAAAATGGATTCCTAAACTTGAATAAAATACGTCAAATCCTGTTGGACGATTGTTTTGACCAATAACTAAATTTAATTTCCAATAACCCGACCCAAAGGAAAGAGGCACAGAATTTCCTAATAACAAAAAATTTTGTGATCAGAAAATTCCGCCCTGAAGAGTTGAGCCTTTGCAATTTGTAATAAAAGAAACAAAAATAATCAATTCTTGTAGCTGAAGTAGATCTAAAAGGTGGGATCTGCCCTACCACCGTCTCCAAATAAGCATCCTCAATTTTACATTCCGAATCATAGTAGATAATAGGTCATATCACAAAAAATGTTTGTGGTCCCAGTCTTCCTTCCTCTGTCTTGTAGTAAGACCACAATTGAAATCTCCACTAAAACAACATGGTGGGCAGAATGCAAAAAAGGCTGAATGGCTTGAAAAGGCTCAATACATACCACCTTTGTTTGACCTGCATAAATATTGATAAAATGGAAAAGTATGTTAGATATTTTAACATCTAAGATTAAGGCACGACCAGGAATAAGGTTGATTAATTTCACCAAATGTACATCTACATTATGAAACAGGATGGCTAGCCCAGAGCAAGTCTCTTCCCCTAAGGACCAAAAAGAAGGGCCCGAGTTCCAGAACCTAATAGCCTGTTTTAATTCAAAATAAAGTATCCTAGTATCCTGTAAGAAAAAAATCCCATCAGAGAAAGATCTTAAACAGGAAAATACAGCCTGTTTTCTGAACACTCTTAATACTATTCACATTAATAGAATAGAGATAAAGAGGCATCAGAGTCATATAAAAACAAGAGGGGAACCAATTGGGGCTGAATTCAAATTCAAGGAGGCTTTTAGAAGATGCTCTGGTAGTCCGAATGTGTTTGAGTTCCCAGTACGCTTCCCTAGAGAGAGAGGGGACCACATCAGGAAGGGGCTCTATAATTCAGAACCTAAATCCAAAACAGATGAAATAACAGAGGACCCTCAGAGTCATTCCCTGATAGGGTCCCCTTCAATAGGCAAGGTTGCGAATCTATTTTTAACAGAAATGTTAGGCGTCTTAGGCATTTAGCCGCAGCTTGCCTAAGTGCCTTACGTCTAGAAGACCTGGTGAGAGGTGGTAAGAGAGTCTGGGAAACCACCTTAGAAGGTGCAGTGAGGGGTAACTCAGCATCGGTGGTAATAGGGTCAGCTATAACAGGAATGGAAACCGCCTGCTGAGTAACCATGAAAGTAGTCTGTATAGCAGTTTGCCCGGGGGGGGGGTATCTGAAAGTTGAGAAGAACCCTCAATGATAGGAGGAATAATTTCAGGTGGGTCCTGAGGCCGATCACCAGGCTGAGAAATCAAACACTGAGTCTGAGCCCGTTGAGCTAAAGCAATAGATACCTGTTGTGCATCCCAATCAGCTTGTTCACCCAGAGTATGAGCAGCTGAGGACACAGTGATAAGTATGACCCTTTTCATCAGATAAATTACACACTGATCATTCCGACAAGTAGCAGCACTATGACCAAATTCATTACAAGTAGTACATTTAAGGCGATCATACATTTAAGGGAACACACTAAGGTGACCTGTGGTTCCACATTGGTAACAGGCCTTGGGCTGACCTGCATAAAATAAAACCCCTCTATCCCTACCCAGGAAAAAAACTGTTAGGTAAATGAATTAAACCTGAGTCAGATGTATTCAAAACAACCTGCACTTTCCAACCCCCATTCCAAATGTGATCATCATCAAAAACGGGCTCAGGACTACCCCGAACTGTGCACCTCTGTTTAAGCCAGAATAAAGATCTGTAACATGCACCCCTTACGTTACAAAAAGAACTGTAACCATCAAAGTGCAGGTTTTGTCTAGGGTATAACTTCAAAGAGAACCCATAATGCAGAGGTTTTTAAAAGCAAATATAGGGACCAAAATTTTTGTAACCCACTTCCTTGCTTAAAGCTTATATCAAACACAGGTTCTCCTGAAACATGTATCAATGCATAAATTTCCGGAGGAGAAAAAAACATAGAGCCCATTAATAAATTCCTAGCTACATGTTTTCGATCAGGAAATACATCCAAACCCCCCTTGTAAAGAAGCCAAATAGCATTGTGTCTTTTTGCAGAAAAAACAGAGCCCCTAAACAAAGAAGCAAATGTCTTAGCAGGCTTGGATTGTCCAGGAGAGGGTTGTTCAACAGGTGCAGCCGAAGGAACAGGCTCACTCTGTTGCACAGTATCATCTTGAAAAAGTGGCGGAACTGGGTTCTGAGTAAGTTCTAAGCCATTGGGTATTTGTAAAGACGAAACAATATCCATCATAGATCCCCACTCTTTAGGTGCATCAGAAACAATAGAGGAACAGTCATGAAAATGTGTTATAGTCTTGCATGGAGATACTGAAATGGGAGAGGGCCTGTGGTCGCAGATTCTCATTACTGTATATACTTTACCTTAAATTCTATATATTCAATAACCACACCCAATGGTTATTCCAATAAACTCAGTTTATTGTCTGTACACACATGTGTGGGAGCCTCGGCTAAAGGCAAGAGCTCCCCGAACTAAGTTTTACACAGTGTTTTATAGCACTTCTTATCTTGAAAACACACTAACATTTCAGTATAAATTAATCATAGTTTCTTAGCAATAACAGAAAAACAGTTTCATATGCGTCAGGTACTTTTTCACTGGCTTATTTCATCACTGCTTAATACATACACCTGGGTCAAGCTGACCTAATAGAAACAATGAGCTTCACTCACTCCATGGTACCGCACAGCTTGATTTAATGCATCTACATGTTCTTATCTCTCTGCTTGCCCAACCCTGCCCAAGCTTGCTATCCAGGCTGGTACCATCAGTTCTGTTCAGCTTTATCTAAACTGCTATTTTTCACAACTTTAAGTAACTGGTTTCAGCCAGCATGAGCTATGCCTTCTGCTTGCCTTAAATTCTCACAAACTTATAATGACCCTTAGCTTCTACTCAGACCTGGCTATATTCAACTACACTAGCAGCTTCTACATTATAATATATTGTAACACACTTTACTTTTTATGTATGCATGAATCCACTTCATATGTATGCATAAAGAAAGATATATATATATATAAGAAATTCCTCCACACTCCCCTTTTGATACTCTGTATCAACTAACCACCCCTTTTATTTATATGATTTAAAACTGGTTCCTCAGCATACAGATAGTTAAGGCATGGAGTTACAGATGGAACACAATGGTGAGTTTGTAAAACATAATACAGAATTGAGGATGTCAACACCACAATTGAAATATGTGAAAAATGCTAACATGTGACACCACATATAACACAATATAACATAACAATTTTGTTGATGAAAAAGAGTTCATGGAATTCACTTTGAGATGAATAAGGTAGATGCTACCTTGTGTTGAGGTGTGGCACACCCTTGGAGCTTGATTGAAGAATCTATTGATAATGTCTCTTGACAGATAAGTCCTTATAAAACATAACAGTCCATAAAGTTAACAGTCCATAAAGTTCATATAAGTATCCACAGGTTGATGTAGTTACAGTACAGATGAAATGTCATTTGCAGAATGGTGGTAACCCCACAAGGCATATGGGGCAATGCAGACAGTAATTTAAAACAAAACACCAGCATAGTAGAAAAGTCAGTGTTCATTTTGCTGGCTGGCTGATTAGTAACACACTGGCCAGGGGTGCATTAAGTCCTTTAATGGAGTAGACACACACACACACTGGCATGGCATTTGTTTTGTCGTAGTTGATTACACCCAACATAAAATTAACAGTCCATAAAAAGGTAACAATTGACAATAAACCATTAAGAACACAGTCCATAACAGAGCAATAGGGTTGTAGAAAGTACCAGCCATGTTTGGAACAAGCGGCAGTGAAGAAATGGATGTTGTGCTTGAAGGTCAATTGAAGCAGAATCTTCTAGCTGGAGTTGGGGTAGCCCCTTCCCAGACTTAACTTCATAGTAAGCAGAAACAATAAGCTTGATTGCAGAGTCTGAACTGACTGGACCTTCTTCAGTTGATTTAAAGTTTCTACAAATAGGTGTAATTTAAGCTGAAAACATTACACTTGCAGAGGTTACTGCTGTTGAACGTGGAGATCTTGTGTGTGCCACACCGTGGAAACCTGCAAACTTGCAAGTGTGTTAGACACTGAGTTAAAAACACATAAATAACAATCTTTTAAACCATTTACTTCTTGTTTTGTAAAGTGGTGTGACAGAGCCTAAATTCTGGCAATTAGAAAATAAAAAATAAAATGGGACATTAACCGCACACCTGGGGTGCAGGCTGAGGTTTAATTATACCATTTGACCATCTGTAAATTATGACAATGTTATGGTTACCTCCTGCTTTTAAATCACAGCAGTTATGACAGTGATGAACATTATTTCCTGTCTGTTGCAAGCAGGCCTGACGGAGACCTGAGTTATAAAATCCTGTAATGTTACAATACATAGATACATAGACAGTGTCAGCAGATAAGGGCCTATGGCCCACCCAGTCTGCCCATTTGAGCTTGTAAGTTTAGTTTGTTTTCTTACCCTGACCTCTAGAATTCCTTTATGTCTATCCATGCATTTTAAATCCGTGATTGTTTTAGCCCCACCACTTCCTCTGGCAGGGTGTTCCACTTGTCCACCACCTGTTCTGTGAAGAAATTCTTTCTCATGTTTCCTCTGAATCGCTCCTCCTCCAACTTCATCCCATGCCCTCTAGTCCTGGAACATTTTTTCCGCTTAAAAATAGTGTTTTCCTGCACTCTGTTTCTCCCTGTAAGATACTTTTGTATGTCTCTTATCATATCCTCTCTCTCCCTCCTCTCCTCCAGGGAGTGCATGTTTAGTTCCTTCAACTTGTCTTCATAGGACTTGTGATGCAATCCATTTCTGCACCATTCTCACCCCTTGTACTCTCTTCAGACCCATTACCCCCCCTCTTCCTCAGTAAAGACCGAGCAGAAACACCTGTTTAACATGTCAGCTCCACTGTTGTCATTCTCCACACGACTCCCATCCTCCCCCTTTAGTCTCACTATCCCTCCCTTTGTCTTTTTTTTTCCTTTTACTTATGTACCTGTAAAAGGTTTTGTCCCCTTTAACCACTGATTTTGCAATGTTTTCTTCTGTCTGAGCTTTGGCTTCCCTTCCTGACTTTTCTGCCTCCCTTTGTTTATCCTGGTACTTCTCCCTATCCCCTTCTGCCTGTGTCTTTTTGTATTGCCTGAATGCTATCTTTTTGGCTTTCACTTTCTTTGCTACCTCTTTGGAAAACCATAATGGTCTCCTCTTCCTTTTTCTCTTGCTAACCTGCTTAATGCAGTTACACGCTTTAAACATATTGTTCATAACAATATGCCTTTTACACAATGCAATTAGTGGGACAAATACATATGTTGTTGGCCTATGTCAATTTAATAACAGTGCCTATTGCACCTGTGACACGTGAAAAGGTCTACCTTTTTACCCTGTATAGTGACATACTTTAAAGTACTGAGTGAGATAAGGCTTGAAGCATAGGTTTGTACAATCTAAATTGTGCATATTATAATCGTTAAATGTAAATGACAAAACCTGAATGAGTACACTCATTCTTTAGAATACCTGTGAGTAATAAGACAAACAGAGCATTAATTTTACTTTTGATTTTGCTGGAACATATTGTAGGGTGGGTCAGCAATGCTGGTCCCAGTATTTAGGTTTGGTTATGAGCATTAAAACGTTATACATGTGGAGAACTTTTCTGAATACACACATGATACAGTGTAGCAAGATGTATATCAAAACATTAACATAACGTGAAACATTAGTGTTTGCAATAGAACAATTTTAGTATTGAGCATAATGCATAACATACATTTTAAACAACAAATATAAACTGTAAACTTAGCTTAGAGTCCAGAAATGTTAGAGTACTGTGAATTTACTGGTTGAAAAAAAAATGCATTCATTGCTGTAAGGTTATGACAAAAGTTGTTTTGCATTTGTTTTAACAGGATAAGAAAGCTGAAAAGACAATCAAAAGAATGAATATGTGTGGACATACATACACAACTCTACCCTCCAGCGTAACTGATTATTTGCTGAGGGCAGAAACCCTTGTACCAATAATAGGTGTGAGATTTAACTGTTTGCACTAGAAAAAACAGAAGGGCTTGGGCTGGGTTATGCTGTTAAAATACCTTGGGTCTTTTTTAAAACCTGTAAATAAGAAACAATTATTGGCAAATACACGTTTTCCTTATTTACCCCTCTAGGGGAACAGTGATGTACCTTGCAACCTTTGTGGGTATTACACTGGAAGGGATAGAGGAAGGGTAGCTTACCCCCTTCCCCCAAGCTCCTACTGGTGGAAGAGACAGCTCGAAGTGAAAGAGACAGCTCGAATACTGTAGCAATAAAAAGGTTAGCTGTGGATGGTGACATGATCCCCACCTACTACACTTTAAATTATAACAAGATAATATTACAATTAGTTTAGTAAGTTTCATACCTTACTATAAAGATGGAGAACTTTTTCTCTAGAAGAAAGAGAAGAAACACAGACAAACAACAAAAACAAACACACACCAGTTTAAAAGTAAAACAAGATTATTTCCATAGGATAAAAAATAGCGTCCCTGGGTTCCCTTATCTAAGCATGACAAAATGTCAGCTGAGTTTATAAAAATCCAGATTAATGGTAATACCGTGCACGTATCTCTTAGAATGCATGTCAAAAGACAAAAAAAAAAAAAAAATGATTACACCATGGTCACACATAAAACAAAACCATTGTTTTTAACTGTAGATGGTAAACTCTCAAAACAGCTGTAATAGTCCTTTTTCAAAAGCGTACTGTACATATATATAATAAAAATATGGGGAGATGATGAATAATTCTCCTTCCAGCTGGAGTATTGCCTGTGTTGGCTGCAAGTCAGAAGCCATTAGAGGAGAAGAAAGTTTGTTCCTCTTCACTTAGAATACTAGTTTTGCAATAAAAGTCAAATTACATGGTTCACTCTTGGTGTGCTTTCACGAAAACATACATTTTGTGTGAAAAGTTGTGCTTTAGGTATGGAATACACATCAAGTTTGAACTGGTAGTAACATAAAATGTTGAAACACAAGAAGGTCAAATAACGTGCAAAAGGTCACAGTGTGCATGCAAGGGTCATTCAAACCCAGTTATTTTTGTAGTGTCCTTGAACACTACTGATATTAAAATCTTTACAATAAAACTGCTGGCCAAGACAGTACACACACATACACATACACAAAAAGAAATACTTAACACAAAATAAGACTGACATTGTTTCACACCAATTTGCTGAGGTAATGCCCATAGTTCCATTAGAAAACTGTACGTGTTTTAGATATATGTGCTGCCTCCTGCCTGTCTTGTAATACTGACAATTTTTAAACCAACACATTTATACATATTGCCATGCCAAATCTTTCCAGAACAAAACACTTTTTAAACACATTCTAATAACTCCTTTTAACACCTTTAAAACACAACACAACGTACCATCTGTAAATGAACACATCTTGTATAACATGGTTACACCTTTTGGCGCATAGCCAAAATATGGCACTTTGCCATTTTGCAAAACGTTTCTGGTTTTAACTAGAAGTATGATATAGCCATTTATAGCTGTTAACACATTACATTTTCACCTAGCAGTGGCTTGCTGCGTTGCTTGCAAACTACAAATCTTTCTGCACATTGCAATCTATGACGTCATATCTCTTCACCTTCAACACTACCTGCTCCGACCAACAACTACATACTAAAGTTCTTCACTGACCCTATCTAGGCAGCACAAATGTTTCATTTAAAATAAAGCCAATTAAAACAGTCAGCTATGAGGCAAAGAAACTTTTTCTTTCTTTTTTTTTTCACTGTAACATGTTGTGCACTGAAGGCAGTCAATCCTATCTCGCAACTTTGACAACAGAACATAATTACAGAACACAGATATAAGCTAGATGCACAAGAAATATGGAGCATTACCTTGTTTAGTATACGTATTACAGAAATAAAACAGACAGACATAAAACAACTTTGAATAAAAAAAATTCAGACTTACCCGGTGCCAAGGTATTTTTCTTCTTTTCCGATACACAAGTCTGAGTAAGAAAACTGACTGCAGGACCGTCATGATAATTTCCAAACACTGCAGCTATTAACCCTTTCAAATGTTTTGTTTTGGCCATTTTAGTAACCTGCCAAACCAAGTCTTTTTCCAGAGCTCTGGTTTGCAGTTTAAAAACAAAACAAAACAAAACAAAAAATCTTTAACAGTACTAGGTTGAGATCCATTTGGTAGAGGTCCTCCATATTTCCCATTGTAGTCCCTAAAAGGCGCTTTGACTAAACTCGAGTGCCCAACACCCTATATTTCTTACGGCGCCCCTGACGCCGAGTGCCCCTTAGCACTCTTACCTTTACGGGCGTCCCCTGACGCCGAGTGCCCCTTAGCACTCGAGTGCCCCTTAGCACTCTTACTTTTTATGGGCGTGCCCTGACGCCGAGTGCCCCTTAGCACTCTTATTTTTTATGGGCGTCCCCTGACGCCGAGTGCCCCTTAGCACTCTTGGTGCCACCCTTGCACCTAGAAACAGTAACTGATGACTGTCACCGCTCCCAAGGCATCACACGTATGGTGGGACTTAAACCTCCGGGGCCACCTTCCCCTGAGGCTGGGACTTGTCAGTCCGATCACAGTGTGACACGGAGAAGTGAAGCCATCCTGCCGACTACGCCAAAAAACTGTGGTCGCAGATTCTCATTACTGTATATACTTTACCTTAAATTTATATATTCAATAACCACACCTAATGGTTATTCCAATAAACTCAGTTTATTGTCTGTACACACATGTGGGAGCCTCGACAAAGGCAAGAGCTCTCGAACTAAGTTTTACACAGTGTTTTATAGCACTTATCTTGAAAACACACTAACATTTCAGTATAAATTAATCATAGTTTCTTAGCAATAACAGAAAAACAGTTTCATATCGTCCAGGTACTTTTCACTGGCTTATTTCATCACTGCTTAATACATACACCTGGGTCAAGCTGACCTAATAGAAACAATGAGCTTCACTCACTCCAATGGTACCGTACAGCTTGATTTTAATGCATCTACATGTTCTTATCTCTGCTTCTTGCCCAACCCTGCCCAAGCTTGCTATCCAGGCTGGTACCATCAGTTCTGTTCAGCTTTATCTAAACTGCTATTTTTCACAACTTTAAGTAACTGGTTTCAGCCAGCATGAGCTATTGCCTTCTGCTTGCCTTAAATTCTTACAAACTTATAATGACCCTTAGCTTCTACTCAGACCTGGCTATATTCAACTACACTAGCAGCTTCTACATTATAATATATTGTAACACACTTTACTTTTTATGTATGCATGAATCCACTTCATATGTATGCATAAAAGAAAGATATATATATATATAAAAGAAATTCCTCCACAGGCCCCAAGACCCATTCACCAGTTCTAGATTTCTCCCACCCGGCTGCTTTCAAAGCAGATTTACCACCACTCAGTGGAGTCCGTTGAGTCATCCTGTGGCTGAACGGAGGGAGTCTCAGTATTACAAGGAGAAACAGCTTTGAAATTAAAGGACTGGTAATGAACTGGCAGAACCTGGAAAAAGATTCCTTTGAAAACAAATAAGGGCGTCTGCCTGGTACCTGAGACTGAGGAACAAGCAGCTACAGTGGCGTTTAGGCTCATTGATTGCTTCTCATCTAGAACATCTGTCGTTTGCAGCTCAGGAGTCTGTGAGTTGATCAGTGTATCACCAGCTAAAGCAGTGCTGTGCCTAATCCCCACTGCAGGGAGCTCACACACAGGGTGTAGATCTGCAGCTGCAATTGCAGCTCTTAATTCTGTTTGGTGAGACCGAAATCAGGCTTCTTCATCGCGTAGCTGCTGCTGCAAGGCAGGTAAATCGTTGGCAGGTTCTGTTTGTAAAAAAGAAGCCACTTCCTTAGAATCCAGTGGTAAAATACTTAAATTGACCTCATTTCCAGAAGTAGTTGCAATAGGCACTGGCTCCACATTAATGCTAGGAGCATCAAAGAAAACCTCTGAGTCTAGAACATCAGACCGAGGAATAGCAGCCGGTCCTGCATCCAGCGAGACGTCCATCTCCTTCTCCATCCTAATCCAAAATGACAAACTCACAGGCCAGCAGTCTCCCTACTGGCCAAGAGTAGGGGAATTTCCCTGGTGTCCTGGCCAAATTTCTCCCATTCGCTAAAAATACCACTAACAGCTTAATCTGGTTCAATTTCAGTTGCTTACAATCTGTATCCCACCTCCCCCGGTCACCCCTGAAAAAGGGACTTCTAGGCCCAGTGGTGTTACCGGGTTAACAAAATTCAATAAATAAATACAGCTGCTACTGTAAACTGTCACTTGGTGGCGGTGGGGTGGTATGCAGGTGGGTTGCTGACCGCCTGCCAATGATGGGGGCTGGTGGGCAGAAGTGCCTGTGTGGGTGGTGGGTACCATTAGACTACCAGGGATATTATTTTACCATTTGCCTGCGATCGGGCATATGGAGGAGATGGATACCACTACCACCAGGGATTATATGTTTAACATTTGCCTGTGATCAGGCTTACGGAGGGAGGGGATACCTCTACACCAGCAGGGATTATGTATTTAACATTTGCCCATGATTGGGTTTATGGGAGGAGGATACCACTACCCACCAGGGATTATGTATTTAACATTAGCCGTGACGGGATATGGGAAGGATGGGGATACCACTACACCACCAGGGATTATGTATTTAACATTTGCCTGTGATTGGGTTTACGGGAGGTTGGGGATACCACTAGCTATCAGGAATATGTTTCTATTACTACTACCTGCGTTGGATTTACAGGAGGGAGGCGTGCCACTAGACTACCAGGGATTCCTGTCATGTTGAAGGTGGCTACGCAGGGCGCCAGGTGCATTTCACTGGGATGCCCTGCACATCACATGCAAATGGGGCCATAATGACATGTAAATTGCCCCATGTGCACCTTGCATATATTATGGCACCATTTGCATGCTCATGTCTCAATATCAAGGGTGATGCGCACAGCTCAACCACACTTGCGCTGGAGCATTCCCAGTCCCCCCAATCTGGGGGATGCACCGGCACATTCTTCTTGCACTATGCACATTCTCTGCCATATTCAATAGTGATGTGCCATGGCACATCTCCTTTGAATATCACCCTGTCCTGGCCCCTTCGCACCTCGGTTGCGCTGTGCCACCACTTGTGCCATTGCCCGGCGCAGTCTAAATATCTGGGCCCATGTGGTTAAACAATCAGTCAATCAATTAATTATATAATCAACCACCACCACCACCACACGTTTTTTCCTGAAAAAACTTCAATACTGTGTTTACACAATTAGTGTTACAATATGTTCTCTTGGGATCTGGCAAGGAGCAGAGACTAACTAAACAAATATAATTTAGATCTCACTATCAATTGCATTTCAGTATTATTTATATACAAGATATAGTTGTATTTGTAATGTGTCATTATGACTACATATTGCATGAAAAAATCTCATGCCAGCCCCAGGCACAATTAACTTAAGGCTAATCAACTTATCATTTTAAGTGAGAAACAATTATACGCAGTAATATGGCAAGGTATTGCATTGCATCTTGACTAGTGCCACTGTATGTGGATAGGGTCCTTAGAGCAAAACAAATGGTTCCCAGGGTTAAATTATGGGTCCAATATTCTCTTTAATATACATGAATTGCACTGGACATACAGCAATCATACTTGCATCTCTGTGGAGATGATACTATTCTTTCTACAAGCAGAAACTCTGTTGCCAGCCTTGAGGATGAACTTCAGGCATATTTTGAAAAGCTGCAAAACATCTTTGAAGCAAGCAATTCCTTTAACATGAAACATTTTTATTTCAAATTTTCAAAATACAACAAATAACAACAGTAAGACAAATAGAAACCAGCAGCATAGTATGTACATAACATCAAATAATACAAAACCAGCCTGAGTCCAATGTAACAAGCAAGACAATAATAGAGTGGGTCTCAGACAAAACAGATATTTGTTAGAATCATCCTAGGAGGCAGTGCCAAGGAATGAGCAAAAGAGTTTAATAGTCAGTGTATTGCTTATTGTGTACAGAGGAGAATAAACTGCTATGCAACAGAAAACAGAGTACATTACAGGGAAGCTTTGGTGTAAAAAGGATAAGCAAAGATTGAAGTGCAATGAAGTGTGGATGCAACAAAGTCTTGAGGTATTACTGAGATGTAGAAGGGGAACATAGCGCAGGTGTGACTTTAGACATGGGTCCATTTTTTTATGACAAATATCCAGCTTTCCAGTGGTAGCAAAGGATAATCATTCAAAAAGAGCTACTTGAGCTAAATCTGAATGCTAAGAAAGTAGGGAAGGTACAGTAGAATGATGCTAGAACATTAGAAGTCTTTTCACCTCCATTACAGTGACAAAATGCCAGCATTGTAGGGGTTTAGGCTGTGTGGGAAGTTGAGATAAGGCACCCAAGATGCACAGCTCGAGGGAGAGTGCGATTGGAGTATTCACGATTTTGAGTAATCCAGCAGAACAGTCGGCCATCAGGTGGTTAATTTGGGGCAACTCCACAATATATGGAGGAGCCTCAAATCAAGTTAGAACAATGCTGTTGCAAGCAATTCCTGTAATAACAAAGAGGCAAAAGTCATATGATTTATAAATCAAAAGAAGAAGTCACTAGTAAAAAAGGGGACTGAAACTGAGGTAGATAATATAAGGAAAGAAAATGCCATATTGAAGCAGGTTGAGCAAAATAAATACAGCGGCCCAGATATTCAAAAGGGTTGCGCCATGCGCAACAGAGATGTGCCAGCACAAGCCTGAAAATGCGCCATTGTGCGATATTCAGTGGGAGGCAGATGTGCCACCAAAATCACAATGCACAAGAGTGCAATGGTAATGAATGCATGTGCAACTGAAGGGGGAGGAACCATGAATAAATGGCGCAGTGCGATATTCAACAACATGAGCCATGCACAATAGGGGAGTAAACGGAAGTTGCGTATAGCGGAAATGATCCAAAATAAAAAGGAACAAGAGAGAGGTGCAAGAACACTACAGGAAAGCCACATGTGGGAGAACTGCAAGCAGTCACACAGCAACTGTGAGCAGGACAGGGCAGAGGCAGGACAGAGCACCTGGAACCACCAGGAACAGGGAAGGAGTGGGGAGACTGTGCCACTGCGCAGGACAAAAGGGGGAAGTGCCACACAGGACTGAGGGCATGGACAGTGGGCAGTACATCCAATACTGGGAGGTGTTCCCAGTGCAGGGGGAGTAGCAGTCAGGACAGCGGGGGGAATGGTAAAATAGCTGACAGGGGAGGTAACACAAGCCAGGGACATGGCCAGTGCCACCATTCAGATGGAGGCAGTAATGAGGGGTGTGAAAAGGCAGGCAGCAGGGGGGCGTGGGTGGTATGCCCTCAACAAGCAGTACCGAGCCCACACCAGCTTCGAGCTGTACACTGACACTGAGATCGTGGTCTGGTACCGCCTGAACCAGGTGATCCTGAGGCGGATCTGTGAGCTGTGCAGCCACTGTACCTGGCACAATGCCGGGTTGCCTCCTGTCACTAGTGTGGTGCATGTCTGCCTCAGGTGACACTGTGGCCTCTGCTGTTGTTGTCCCACCTCCATGCTGTCACTTGTGTGTGTCACAGGGGATGTGCACCACTGTCTGTCACTTGTGCTCTGGGCGCATGCAGGTGGCGTACAGCTCCATGGTGCCTGCACAGGGTGGCTGGCACTCCTGTGCCATGGAGGGGTGCTGGCCGTGTGTACACAGTTTCCATGGCCACACACTGGGAGCTTGGTTGCCTAGCTACTGTGTCCCTGTGTTGGTGTGCCCTTGGGTATGGGTGGGTGTTTGTCCATGCACTGTGTTGCATCCTGTGTGGAGCATGTTTCCATGCACCACTGTGGGTGTCTGTGCTGGCTGTTGTGGCCAGTGCTGGGTTGGGGTGTGTCCTTGGGAGAGTGTGCAGGGTGATGTACCACTGCTGGTGGGGTCCGGGGCATGCCCTGTCACGTGTGGGCTACCTCGTGTGCTGACGCATGGTCGGTCTCTCAGCTGTACCTCGGGGGGGATGTGCATGGTGGCACTGTGTATGCAGTCATTGCATCGCTGTCTGCTGCCTCCTGCTGATGGGTTCCTGTGGTGGGGCTGCCTTGCATGGTTCTGTGCTGCACAGGGTTGCATTGTCACAGTGGGGGTGGTGGCATGCATGGGGTGTCCTGCACTGGTGGATGCTGCTCCTGGGCAGGGTGTCTGGGGATCACAGTGCAGGGTGTGCTCTGCATTGGTGGGATGGTGTGGCACTGGGTGGCTGGACCTTCTTGTGTGCGGTCACAGCTTGCCAGGGGGTGTGCTGGGGCACCATGCCCCAGCTGTGGGTTTGTTGCTGGTATCCATGGGCCAGTGGTTATTCCAGCTCTCCACCAGTTGTGCAGTGCATGGGGTGTGGGGGGCGATGTCTGTTCTGCTGTGTGCTCCTCTGCCCATCTGTGGCATGGGTGGTGGACCCCTGCATCCTGTCCCTGAGCATCCCTGGTTGTGTTGTTGCACTGCTGCCCTGCTCCACTGAGCATCCCTGGTTGCACTATGGTGCATCTGAACTGCTTTCACTGAGCATCCCTGGTTGTGCTATGGCACAGTTCCACATCCTGGTTGCGCTATGGTGCAGGTGGTGCAATATTCAGTGTGTGCCACAGGCTATCTTGACCTGCACAGTTTTTGAATATTGTGCTTCTTGCTCATGGGCGGTGGACTTGCACTTGCTCCTGCTGTTGCGCACTTTTTGGGCACAGTTTGAATATCTGGGCCTGTATGTATTTTATTTTATTAATTTATTTGTCATTTTTGGCCAGGAAGAGCACATGAAGCTGTGTCAGATCATTTCACGGTGTGCCCCGGGGAGGATATATGGAAATATTTTATTGACAGGGGGAATGTTGGGCAGAATATTGGGGAAAACACCCTACTCTTATGATAAGTACCATGGGACTGTTAACTTCCCCCTCTACAGTTACCAAAAATTGGTAGTAGGGACATCAGTTTTATGTCTCATCTGAAGTACAGTTCTTCAACAGTACAACACCAGGATGCATCTGGAAGCAAGCTGTTCTCAGCTCAGTATGTCTTTCCTGGTTAAACTTAAATAAATAAACTAACACCCTACTAGTGCTGCTGTACAGTATCAGTATTGGGTATTAGTCCAAGTTCTTGTAGGATTAGAACCCACAACCTGTATATTTTGGACAGTGGATCACAGATATGAGTGGTCAAAGTCTATATCCAGATGCAGTTTTCTGTTGCACAACTTTGGCATTAGCCAAGTTGCCACTATGTCAATTTACAACATAACTAAGCCCAATTTTCCAAACTCTGACTTAGTTATGTCCAGTTTGCAACATTCAGATATCAATGTCCCCGGACACAGTGTTAAAGAGCAGTGGCTGGACTTTCAAACATCCAGAAACTGGGGCAAGGGCAGAAAAACTTGCAGAAATGGGTCTTCACTTGTCTTTACTTGCAGCTTCAGTTTTCCACACGCACCATATTTCCAAGAGGAGGCATTTTACAGACTTTTCCATGACTTACAGCAGGTTGCAGCCATTATTTGTGTAGCTGCACCAGGCATAACATCCTCTGCAGTTGCAACCTGCTGCCCGTGTGGAGTAATGGCTGAAAATGGGAATGTCTGTAGGTGTGGAGATTTTCTTCTGCACTGGCAGCTGCGGAGTGACTTAGCTGCAGAATGTTGAAAATCCAGCCTCAGATGTTTACTTCTCATAAATGGACACCTATATTATTTATTATATTTTGATGAGTTAGTAATTTCTTTCTGTCTTTTTAATAAAATGATTGTTACTTCAGTGAAACAAGTGTGTTTTCATGTTTGCTTTTCACAGTGCTAGTAAAATAATTCAGTCATATTCTGATATTGTGATTTCAGAAACTGCCAGCTACTTATGAGCCCAATGTATTTCAGTAAGAAACTAAATACAGTTTTCTATATTTTTCAAAAGAAATAGATACATCTTTCCATATCAAACATTGCCTTTTATATGTTTGCCCTCTTGAGGTACATCTGTATGATTTTGCAAGTTTTAAACTTTAATTGACTTCTGGTTGCGATGGCTGCCGGCTAAGCCGTGAGTTTTCTAGCTCCACGAACCCCCGGCTCAAATTTATTAACGAAAGCTCATATTCACGTGTTAACACCATAAAAGCCTGCAGATCAAAGAAATAAGAGTAATACCTGTTCCGATTGTAAATTCCGCCGCTTGGAAGTCGCGCTTGAAGCCTAACTTGTGCATTGAATCCGGGACTGGTGGCTGCATATGAAGTGAGCTGCAGTCGGAGGTTTGACTATGAGTTTCCCAGTTTGGAAGCATTACCAAAAACGGAACTGGGGTACTATTAGAGAGGAAATGCTGTTGTATACAGAAGGAGCTACACTATCTCCACGGGTGCAATCACTGGGTATATGGAAGTGGATATGAAGACCCAACGTTCCAAACACATGCCGCCCACCTCCCCAGATAAAGCAAAGCCGACAAGCGAAATAAAATGGGGAAGGGCTTGAAATGGATCCACCGGCTTCCAGGCCTTGTTAACAGAGGCCACCTTTTTGAGGGCCTGGCCCACTAAAGGAAGCATTGCAAGCGGTTGTGGGGACCTGCAAGAACTGGAAAATTCCCTGAGCCAATTAAGCATCAGGACAGGGGATAATGAAAGCAGGATTTCATCTCTGGATGATTGGAGAACACGGAGGAACCTGAGATGGCTACCTTAAGACAGCGGCTGAAGAAGGCAGAGAAAAAGTTAGAAGATTTGGAGGGCCGATCATGCAGAAATAACCTAATAATCCTAGGGCTGCTGGAGGGAGAAGAAGGGGCAAATTCAGTGGTATTTGTACAGAAGCTGTGCAGCAAAATAGCTGGACCATCACCGAATGGCTCTGTTTATATAATAAAGTGTGCCCATCGATCTATTCGACCCACGCCACCGCAGGGGTCTCCTCCACGTCCGCTAATTTTTCGTCTCCTGAATTATCTTGATAAGCAGTATATCCTAGATAAGGTTAGAGAAACGAAAGACATCCAGTAGGAAAAAAAAAGATTCATATCGCACAGGATTTGCCGAGGTCGGTGAGGCTGAGGCGCATGGAACTACACCCGGTGGTCACGAAGTTAATCGCAGCCGATATCAGATTCCACATGCGGTATCCTGCTATATTTCAAGTGCAGCATGAGGGCAAATGGATACCAAATGAATCTTTGTCAGAAGCTATGACAGATCTAAAGAAAAGACTCCCAGACTTGTTTAAGTGGTGTGGCCTGTTGAAGTATGCTGTCTCTACTGGGGACTGGAGTCTCAACAATTTAATGTGGGACGTTAATGTTGTAAGAGAACACTTTATTAATAGTAGTGGGATTGTTTAAACTGTGTTTAATCTGTAAGAATATTTTCCCCAATTATGATACAATGAAGTTAGGTCGACTAATTTGGCCTTTATAGTTGTATGTTGTGAGGTGGCTTAGAGATTTATGAGGATCTCTTAATTAATATTGTTAATGTTGGAGATGGTTAGATGGACAGGAAAGCGAATTTTGTTCCCAGGATAGTATAATAGTACTCTCTAAGGGGGATAATAGATAGCATAGTTTTCCTCTCTTTGAATAGATGTTATGGTGAGGGGGGTGGAGTGAGAGAAGGGAGCGGGATATCTGGTAGCAAAGCTGGATCGTAACCGATATTTGGGAAGGAGGACAGTCTGTAGGACTGGGGAATGGCAGATTATTAGTTTGGGGATAATGGGGGGGAAGGAGGATATAAGGGGTGTTAGATTTTCAGGTTTTTGTAGAGAGGGTGGGAGGGAAGGAATGTCCACCATTCTAGGGACGAACAAAAGAAAAAAGAATACAAGTTTAAGGAAAGTGCTGCACTACAATGAAGTCCGGCTAAGGGATTCAGCGGGAGACAAGATAATCATTCTATCTTGAGCAGATTCCCAAGTTCCTTGGGTTTATAGTTAGGGCAGAATCATGAGGTTTATATCCTGGAATGTGAGGGGAGCCAGGAATAGGGTTAAACGTTATCAAATTCTGAGGCATCTGGCATCGCTAGTTGGTAAGGTAATCTTTCTCCAGGAGACGCACTTATTGGAGAAAGAAAAACTCCTGTTTAGAAGATGTCAAATTGGACAAATCCATGCTGCAGGTAATACTACGGTCCAGAGAGGGGTAGCTTTAGCTTTTACTCGAGACACAGACTTTCAGTTGCAGTGAGCCCATATAGATCCACAGGGTAGGGTTATACTGTTACTGGGAATACTGAATCATGTAGAGATGTTATTGGGCTCAATTTACGGGCTTAATAAGGACTCCCCCGAATTTTTTACTGCCCTCTCACAAACTCTGGGATCTTTCCCGAAGGTGCCAATAGTGCTGGCAGGAGACTGGAACATGGTACAATCTCCAGAATTAGACAGGCCAAGCAGTCAGAATAAAAGATTTCTTACTCCTGCACAGCTAGCATTTAAAGAATTTGTGGCAGACCACTAACTCATTGACCCATGGCGCTTATTAAATCCCAATCTCAAGCAGTTTACATGTTATTCTGCTGTACATAGATCCCTGTCGTACATAGACTTTTTCCTTGTTAATAATCCAATATTGAATGAGATAGCTGGTAGTGGGATTACCCCTAGAACTATTTCAGACCACGCGCCTATCTGGTTAGAGGGAGCCTTGCCTAAGTCCACAGTGAAGGATAGTAGTTGGAGATTGAATGTACAGATGCTTCAAGAGCCAAAAGTAGTGGACATCCTTAGAAAAGAGTATAGAACGCTACATAGTAGGAATTCTGGTTCCATACAATGTATAGATATGCTATGGAGTGCGTTTAAATGTGTATTAGGGGAGAATGTCTAGGTTGGCCACAACTCGGAAAAAGAAAAGAGAGCCCTTTCTTCTTCCTTGTTAGGCCAAATACAAAACCTAAAAATAGGGCAAATCATGATCCAAATGAAGAGACCCTGACCCAATTAGCTGCTAAGGAATCAATACTCAGAAATCTTAAGGAAAAGGCACAATTTGTGCTGTTTAGGTCTCATACAAAATACGTAGATCAGGGTAACAGAGCGGGCCGTCTTCTGGCACTGCGACTTAAAAAGCAGGAAGATTCTAGAATGGTGGATACGGTGAACTCCAGTAAGGATGGTACACTGCTTACGAAACCTAGGGAGATTGTTCAGGAGTTTGAGGAATATTATAAAGAGCTATATTCCCCCTTAACCTGCCCTCCAACTCTGGTTGAAATTAAGAGTTACCTACAGCATGCCCATCTTCCCTTGCTCTCCCCATCAGATAGAGAGTTCCTGGTTAGGAGGATAGGAAAACAAGAATTGTCAGAAGCCATACACGCCCTTTCTGATGATAAAGCCCCTGGACTGGATGGCTTCCCACCTCGTTTTTATAAAATATTTGAGGAGCAGCTCTCTCCTTTGCTCTTGCAGGTTTTTAACTTTTTTTGTGAGTCAGGGATAACTGACCCAACCCTGCTAGAAGTGCTTATTATAGTGATACCAAAGCCGAGTAGAGACCAAACCAAGGTAAACAATTACCGGCCTATATCCTTAATGAACTATGTATCAAGCTGTTTTCTAAAATTCTGGCAACAAGATTAGCACAGGTCTGGAAACCCCTGCTTAGCTCAGAACAGGTGGGATTTGTGGCAGGGAGGTCGTCTACAGACCACCTAAGGAAACTCTTTCATATCTTCTCTGCGTCCAGGTTAAGCCCGTCTCCAATGGTTCTGGTATCCCTGGACGCAGAGAAGACCTTTGACCGGGTCAGTTGGCCCTTTTTGTTCTCAGTTTTAGAGAAATTTGGTATCCCAGTGAAATTTATTCAATGGATTAAAACCTTGTATACAAACCCTACTGCAAAAATCCTTTGTAATGGGGTTTGTTCCAACTTGTTTCCACTGCATAAGAGCACCCGTCAGGGATGCCCGCTGTCGCCAATGTTATTTAATTTATATATTGAGCCTTTATTGTATTTCCTGCAGCACTCTCCCTCGGTGCAAGGTATTCAGATAGGTCATCTGCATCTCTGTTTGTCAGCCTATGCGGATGACATTCTGTTACACTTGGCGAACCCAGAGACTTCGATCCTGGGAGCTTTGAGTATTATAGAAGCTTTTGGGAAGTTAGCAGACTATAAATTAAACATTGAGAAATCCACGGTGATGCCGCTCAATAGTTATACCCATCGTGCACATATAAATAATACTAATTTGAGCTGGGCTTCCCAAATTAAATACCTAGGACTTACCATCTCCAGGGATATGGAGCAGATTAAGAAACATAACCTAGACTCTTTATTAGGAACTATTAAGTTGGACCTGGATAGATGGGCCCCTTTACATCTTTCGATACAGGGAAGAGTTAGTGTGATAAAGATGAATATTCTCCCGAGGTTATTTTACCCTTTAAACATGCTTAATTTCTACTGTCCATATTCGTGGTTTCAGAAAATACACAGTGCTATTTCACGGTTTTTGTGGAAAGAAAAACCACCAAGAAGGTCGTATATGAGGTTAGGGGTAGTGAAGCTATGTGGAGGCCTTAAACTCCCCAACTTTTATCATTATTATTTAGCAAGCCACAGGGCTAAATATTTACAGTGGACCCATATGGTTTTCAGATCCAGGGAAATGCCCAGGACCCAGTGTGGTTACAATTAGAGCGGCACTGGATCAAGCAGAGTTGTATAGATCCCTTGGCTTTATTATATACCACAATTAAAGAATGCCGCCTTTCCTTAGGGATGAATTAATTTTAATGTCCATTAAGGTCCACAAGCAGCTATGCAAGGCTATTAAATATAATAACCTTAAAGATATTTCCCAGCCTCTATACTCAAATCCCAATTTTAAAATTAGTGGGCAGTGCCTAAAGCCGTATACATCATCTCAAAATTCTAAGGTAATAATATCAGCCCTCTTGGAAGAATGCAAACTCAAAGCTACCAAGGATCTTATTTATATGCTAAACATTCCTGAAAGGCAGTTTTTTACGGATACCAGGTCAGGCACCTATTAATTACCAAATTTGGAAATGATAAATGGGATGAGGATCAATCAGGGCTTTTAGAAGCACTACGAACCTTGGCCAGGCAACCGCATGCGGTCTCTAAAATCAATTCGATCCTGTACCCCCTTATCTGTCCTGGGGTGACTGGCAGGTCAACATACTGGACAGAGCAATTTCCCACTAAGGATCTAAACTGGGAAAAGATATGGCAGGCAGCGTTCTCTTATACTTCCAATGATAATCTTTGGACAATGCAATTTTATATATTGCACAATATGTATCTAACTCTTTCCAAGTTAGCAGTCATGGGTAAATTAAGCGACAATATATGTACTAGATGTGGTAAGGCAGAGGGTACTCTGCTCCACATACTATGGGATTGTCCGAGGGTGAAAGCCTTATGGAAAGAGATACAAGAGAAAATAGATCCCTTACTAGGTCTGGAAGAGGGTTTCATACCTGAGATTTGTATAGTGGGGGACTATGCCACCGTCCCTGTTAAAAAGAGATGGTTCAACTTAGCCCTTATATCCCATATGGTTAAAAAACTGGTGCTTAAGCACTGGAAGGATTCCTCAGTAATTACTTATGTGGAATGGTTGAACGAACTACTTTACAATCTTAGATTTGAAAAAACAATTGCGTCTTTAAGACACAATCTTAGAGGTTTTGATAAGAAATGGGGGAGGCTTTATGCGCTGCACTTATCCAATATGGATACAGTTACCTAGGTGTACCAAAGACTTTCAAGTAGTCAGTATTATAATGATACGCTAACTCCTGGCCCCAACCATTTTTTTTTAAATAAGATACTAGTGCTGGCATTTCGGATGAGCAGCCCTTTCCTTAGCCCTGTTTGGTTGCAGCTTGTACATTAGGTTAGTCTTGAATGGTGGACATTTGGGGAGGAAGAGGGGAGGGGGTTGGGGTCTAGTTGAGCGAGGCTACCTATACATATTTGTATATTGGTATATTTTACATACATAATTGGACGAGTGTATTTCCTACTGTATAGGGTTACTGGAATCTGTGTGGTTTGATGTGTTTAATTGTTTGTTGATTCTTTTTGTTACTCAAAATTTAATAAAAGCATATTAATTTAAAAAAAGTTTTAAACTTTAATTGGCCTTTATTCTTCCCAAGTTAAATGTGGTTATGAAAAAAACGTTATCTGCTAAATTACAAAAGAAGATCACAGGTCATCAACCATTAAATATTTCTATTAAATATATAATATGTTGGTGGTAGAAAGTGTTATTTCTCCATAAAAATCTAAAAACAGGTTTGCAGTTTCTCATTGAAGTACACTGCCAGCCTTGCCAGTAAAACTTTTATGACATTGTAATTGGATTATTTTTTCAATAGTACTTTGCAAAATACAAATAAAATGATGAAATGGTAATTAAAGAAACAAATAAAAGCAAACAAAATGATCACAGAGGCATCTAAAGCCAACCCTTCACTCTTTAAGGTATACACAATTTCCAAGCACTTGCTCTTAGAAACTTAGCTCATATGTTAAAATATTGCACAGGTGGTAAAGGACTCCCTCAGTGCAATTTTAGAAGCACCCATAGAGTGGTGCAGGTTGCACTGAACTCCCATCTGCAGCAATGTCTGGTTGCACCAGGGACCCTGCACCAGATTTTCTTACAACAGGGGTCCCTTCACCAAAATCCCCGGATTTGCTACAGGCGGGATGCTGCACTAACTGGTGGTGCTCTGCTGGGGTTTGAAAGGAGTACCATCATGCTCCCCTGCCAGATGCAGAACCAGCACCTGAACTGCAACAAAGGCAGTGGTGCAACCAGTGGAAGACAGTGGCAAGGTACTTGTGGGAGTGCCTAATGGGTGCTGTGTGCACAGACAGCCATGCCAGGGAGATCAGTGGCACTGGGCAGGTATGTCTGCATCAGGCTTTAGACCTCCAAATGGGGTACCACTTTGCTGGACTTACTGTACAATGCCCTGTATCCCACTGTTGGGGACCATCACCTAGATATGTGGACATTGTACAGTAAGTATCCACCCACAAAATGTCACTGATGGTGATTCACCATGGCAGGGCATGGTGGCAGGGACAGAGCCTCCCAGTCCTCTATCTAGGTCTACAGGTCCCTTACAGTCCATCACCCAGCTTCATGTAAGGCACCTGCTTATTGGATGCCCATCAACCTGCTGGTGCTACTATGGTGCCTGGTACTGCAATGTGCCACAACATGGCAGGCTGTGCAGCAGGGCATATCAGGATGCCCATGAGTCTGTGTATGGTAGACAGCTGCACCACCTTCCATGCAGCCTGGGACAGTCCTTACTCATCAGCGACTTGGACAGCTATGGGATAGTAGTCAGGGCCGATCACATCTGGAGGTCTGGAACAGGGTCATTGTTTGCCCACCATGAAGTACCCCATCTGTGGGTCTCTGCACCTGAAGGGGCACACCTGCCAGTGCGCCATTCTCCTAGCATTGGTGTCCTTGCATGTGGTTCCCATAGGGCACTCCCACAGGTCCCTTGCAAACGTTCCACGCTGGTTGCAGGGTGCCCCCCCCCCCACAGGCCCAATGTTCACTGCAAGGGGCTGTTAGACTGGCACTTGACTGGTGCAACCACAGCCATGATTTGTGGCCATGGTGGGGCTTTCAAACTCCTAGATTAGGGGATGCTGCAGCCCTACCATGGCACAAGCCCCCTTCTACAATGTCCCACCAGTGCTGCAGTTGCAACAATGGTGCAAGCATGGTTGGTGATGTTGGCCCCCGAGTGGCGCACAGTCCCTTACAAAATTGGGACTAGATCAAGGTGCGGTGCAAGGAGCCCTTTGCACCATTTTCCTTGTGGCAAGCCTCTGCACCAGTTCCAACCTGACATTCAGGCCCCTCTGTGCTTAAAATTCCATGGATCTCCTTTTCTTCTGATTCCTGTTGGAGATGCCAATCCCACTGAGGGAGCCTGTTTCACATTCTATGGCACTGTCCAACTATTACAACATTTTGGACAGATGTTCTTCATTTCTTCAGATCAGTATGTCTGTCTTAGATGATCTTTGACCATGCACTTATCCAGTAGGACAGTAGTGTAGAGCCAGGAACCCAAGCTTCACCCTCTGCTGAAGTGGCAGATAGTAGCCACTGCTGTACCTAAGTGTCTCCTGCTTAGAAGGTGGAGGGCAACAGACTTTCCTACCTACTAGGAATGGCTCCTAACCATGGGCCAGGCTTCCACTTAAGAATGACTCTCTCATGTGGTACTGGACAAGCAGGAGACTTGCAATAAAATCTTGCCATTATTCCCTGAATGTCAGGCTCATCCTCAATCCCACAATTACCACCTTAGCTGGAGATGAGTATTATCCCACTAGGGGGTTCCTCTACCATTACTACAATAATTACATTATCCCTGCCTAGAGATTAATGGGGAACTATATCCCCTCTTTCTCTATAATTGAGTCCATCACTTCAGAGTGTCCTGTTGAGGCATTTCCTATTAGTTATAGTAGGTATCTTTCCTTGCACGTTTTGCACAATTTGGATGATATATCAGGGTATGTTAAACAGGTGACGATGCATTATGTTTGTGCTTCTTGTGAACACCCTGTACATTCCGAGTAGCTCTTACTTTATTAATTCAAAATATACTTTTTCTGGTGTAGTTTCTTTTAGTATTTTGGTTAAATGTGTTTACTGTTGTATTGTTTTATGTTTGGAAAGTTCAATAAAACATATAGGGCTAGATATTCAAAAGTACACCCAGAACATGTGCAATGGGATGTGCAGCGCATCCAGTTGCACCACAGCAAAACAATGCAATATTCAGCAGATGCACCACAGAAATGCACCTGCACAAACCACACTGAATATAGCACAAATGCGCCATGGTGCAAACAGACATGCGCCATGGCACAAACAGACATGCGCCGGAGCAATCTGAACTGCACAGGAGCAACAGTACAAGCTGAATATAGCAAGTGGAGTAAGTTGCACCATGCACAAGGGAACACAGGCAGGGCTGCGCAAGGGCACAGGACCATTGTAGTGGAGGCAGAGTAGAACCAAAATGGGAAATAGGTGCAGAAGGCACAAAACAAGCACAGAGCCCAATGGCCATGGACAAGGCGCAGTGCCCCACACACACCCAGGGAACCAATGTGACAGGGCACAAAATGGCCATGGAACAGGCAGGTGCAGTGCACTATAGGTCCAGAGTCCCAACAGCCAACAGGAATAGCTAGCACCATAGCCACCATGCGAAGGTACCATGCATGCACAGTGAGCCACAGCCATACTGGCAGACAGGCACATGGTGGTACACAGGACATGCCAAACAGCCACACACAGACACAGGACACTGCACCACATAGCACAGCAGCATGGGAAAGTGCAACACAGAAGGGGGGCCACCATACTGGACATGTGGATATGGGCACTTGGCACCGTGGCATGCACAGAGGCATGCCAGAACAGAAATCACTTAACAGTAACACACATGACAGTGACAGACAAGACACTGGGCACCTACCAGACTCACACTGCAGGGACACCACTGGCCAAGACATGCACCAGCCAGACCACAGCAATGTACAACACCAGCACACAGCAGCAACAGGCATACAAGGGAGACACAGAAACACACAAGCAAATGGTAATAAACGGTTTAATCAAAAGATGTGGCAGTATGACACAGTGGTTTAAGGCTCTGAGCTGCAAATCTGGAGACCTGGGTTTGAATCCCACAGCCCCACTTGCATACTGTGTGACCCTGAGCAAGTCACTTAACTTCCTCGGTTCCCAGATTGCACTGCAAACAAGCTTTCAGCTTAGTGTGTCTCACCTGGTAAAATATTTGGTAAAAAAAAAAAAAGAAAAAGAATGGAGAAAGCTGAACAATAACACAGTATGAAACAGCCAATGTGATGGAATCAGGAAAGATGTAACAACAAATACAAAGTGGGGCACGGCCTAGCAATGTACAGAACAGAATGGGGATGGGAGTGTTCAGAGAGTGCAATGGGAGACAACACAACAGTCCAAGTGGGATGGGGTGAATGGGAGGGAATCATGGGGCTATACAATTAACTGTTCAAGGTCAATGCGCGGCAATTGGATGGCTTGCCTCACTAGTAGCACCACCACCACCAGCGTCCTTGTCATCGCCAGATGCCTCCTGGACAGGTGGATGTGTAGTGCCTCCTGCAGGTCCCCTGTCCTGAACAATTGGTCTTCAAATGGTGCAACCACTGCCACCAGGTTAGCCATCTCTATCTCTGTCCAGTTTCTGGCCCAATGTCCAACACCCCCAGCATGTGCCATGATCATCACACAGTACACAGGCCTGACCGAGCAATGTGGCGCCTAACCGTTACCCACGGAACAATGCTGTGCCTCTTGTGTGACAGGAACGCATAGCATGCCATTGCTCAGCATGTACATGTGTGATAGACAAGCACCATTGGGGCCAATCGCGCAGTCCCGCACATCCGCAAAGCCGGAAGTACGGGTGGGAAACTGGAGTCATGTCAGCAACCGACGTGACATATGCGCAAGGGTGTGCATACTTCATCTTGTGAAGGTCATGCATTGTCACACATACTGCACACAATGGTGCCCTGACTGCATATGCACAGAACCTACCAATGGCACATCAGGGCCAGATGCGTGATGGGTATGTCATGCACAACACTGCCGCATACATGGCATGCACACATGGACACATGCATGGTAGGACATGCATGTACAGCTGAAGATGATGCGTGCGGGCACGCCTACACATACAGAAACGCACGCCAAGCACATAGCAACTGCGGTAGCTGCAGTGTGCATGCACCACGATTGCACTCAGAATTCCTCTGATGCATTCATGTTGCGAATGACACAGTCCGCTGAGCATGGAGCAATTCTGCAATATTCAACCACATTATGCAAATGGCCTCATGAGCCAATGCCAGGTGCAAGTGCTCAAATTAACATCTCATTACTGGTTGCTCCCAAGCTCATTTGCATGACTTGAGCCATAAAGGCGACACCACACAGCACACTGGTCACTGACAGATATTGCAGCCTTTCAGGTAGGTCTGTTCACATTCTGATCCCAGACAATGTTATTGCAATGCCACATTTCAATGTTGCTCAGAACCAGGGAATGCAGCCATGTAAACACAGAATGTCGGACTCGGAGGGTGCTGAGGAGTAGGTGCCTGCCAGGAAACACAGGCTGAACTTCAGCAAGGATGAGAAGCAGGCCCTGTCTGAGGCCTACCTTGAGAGGGAGGATCTCATGAGTGAAACCACATGGACCACATAGGAATGGACCAATGGGTGGGATAAGATGGCGACCTATGTCAATGCCCATGGCTGCTACAACTGCAGTGCACAGGTGTGCAAGAAGAAAAGGGACACTGACATAAGATGTATAAAGGAAAAAGTAGCTGCCATCAGGGCATCATGCAACAGGACAGGTGGCGAACCATCCATAGCACCCATCCTCTCAGTGGAGGAGGAGCTGGTGGCAGCCACCATCAGCCAGGCAGCCATTGAGGGTGTCCCAGGGGGTGGTTTCCAGACAGGAGGCAGCCCTTCACAGTACTGTGAGTATGCCAGCGGGGGATGGGGCAGCATGTGCATGCCACTGGTGTGCCAGGCACACAGCAGGAGTGCACGTATACTGTACCTGATGCATCATGGTGTGGTGCACCGCCTGTACAGCAATGCTGTGCACCAACATGGTCCCCCGTGTGCTGTCTGACAGCAGCATGAGGCATGTATTGGTTGGGCTGTGCAGGGTTCAGGGGGTGCACATCACTTCATAATGTGCAGGCACATGCACAGCCACAGTGGACACTATCAGTGGCATGCCATACTGCATGGAGCATGCACATGTGTGCAGTGGGGGGGCATGACTGTCATGCATGTGCATGTGCAAACACACTGCTGTGTGTGTACACATATGTAGATACATGTCCTGAGCACTGCATGTGTCTTGCCAGGCATGTCCTGTGGTGCAGCCACACCACATGCAGGTGAGGCCTGGCAAACCTCTGGCACACATGCTGACAGTGAACAGTACACCAGACTACCTGCAATGCATCTATCACACAGTTGACAGTACCCATTCTGTCTTTCAGCTCCATCACATCTCAGGCGTGCTGTGCAGGACGAGACTGGCAACATGGCACAGGACGATGCCATGCCATCCACATCGACCGTCATTGTGGCCACCTCCGGGGGGCACCATACCAGTCTGGGATTGGTGGATATCCTAGGACTAGGGAATGAGGATCCACTGATTGACGTCCTTCTCCAGGACAACCTACCTGTTCTTGTGCCAGCAACACAGGATGATGATGAGTATGAAAGTGATGGTGACCTCACCTGATCTTGGACTGCACCAGTATCAACACACCTCCCGAAGTCAGGTAGTGACACAGGCAGCAGCAGGTTGCTCTGGCAGCCCAGCAAACATGCAACCCCCACTGGCTCAGTGGCATCTTGCGCTGCTGCTGGTGTTGGCCAGGGACGGGGAGTAGATGTGGTCACTGGTGCCGCTGGATAGGTCCAACAGGATGTTATCATACTGCAATGGCCTGCAGGGGACACTGTTCAGCATTCCTAGGGCCACTGTTCGGCACCCAATCAGTCCCACCCCATGCACTGTCCCTGTGTGACATTCCCAGTCGAGGGATGTTGCATGGCATAGCACCACCCCTCCAGCCTGTTGGCATCGGGACCATGCTGCACCAGGTGCAGACAGGCAGGATGAGCACACCAAGCTGCTGTGGGATTCCATGGGCAACCAGGCAATACTTGGGGCAGAGATACTTGTGCTACAGGTTGAGGTGTGTCAACTGACTGAGCGTGGGGACATTGGATGTGCACAGCTGATTGATGAGATCTGGTAGCTGCAGGAGGCAATGAAGGTGTAGCTGGACTGCACTGCAGAGATCATCACTGCGGGCTTTGCAACGCTGGCATCCATTGGTCGCAGCATGGCATGCAGGACTCTCCATAGTGCAACGTCTACACCACTGACTCAGTGTCTGGTGATCCCATTGAGGCTGACACCTACCACCACCATGCCCATCCCTGCCACACCCAGCAATAGTCTGTTTGCCAGTTTATACACACTCATGAGAACCAGTAGCATTCTCAGGCCTCTACCCTTTTAATGTGTTAGTGACACCATCTGTGGCCATTGAGCAGCCTGTGGCTGCCACATGGGGCATCGCCACCACGTGGCTGTGGTGGTAGTGGTTCCGCACAATAGTCCTGATGGGTGCACTGCCTGGTCCAGTCACCTGCTGCTGTTGCCAGCTGCGTGCATGTCTGGCTGTGGCTGGGTCTGCATGCTGTGGCACACATGTGGCCTGGGTCAAGTCCAGCATGTGCGTGGGTGGTTGTGCTGGACCATGTGGCATGGACGTGATGAGTGCAACACTGTTTTGGCATTGCTTGCATGCTGGCACTTACCCTCTGATCCATGCCATGGCCTGCTGTACTGCTGTGTGTGTGTGTCCCTGTCCCTGGCTGCACTATTGTGTGTGTCCCACCTGGTGCTCTGTGCCTTGCTGTGTGCCCTGTGGTGGTAGTGCTGCATGTGCCTGCCTGTGATTGTTCACAGGGGTTTACAGCACATGGCACCTGGGTGGTCGCATCTGTATCTGTTGTTCCATGGGAGTATGCATATGCATGCATGCGCATCCACCTGTGTGAGCAGTGTGTTCATGTGTCCCTGCATGTATCCCTGTGTGTGTGTGTGTGTCTGGTGCTGTGTATGCCCTCCTTCCCTGTGTGGTACTCACCTGGGGTACTCATAGTGCTCCTCAACGATGGTGTCCCTGTGCCTCCTAGTTCATGCGGCCAGCCTGGGATCCCTCCTCTCCATTGCTGGCTGCACACCCCCATCTGGCTGGTCCTCCTCATCATGATCTGTGCTGTTGCCCTCATCCACCTGGACAGGTATCTTACAGTCAATGGCCATGTTGTGTAGTATACAACAGGCCAAGAATATGCCACAGGCTTTCACAGGGCTGTACTGTAGGGCACCACCGGATCTGTCTAGGCAATGGAAACGCATCTTGTGCATGCCAAAGACATGCTCTATGATGTTATTGGTGGCAATGTGTGCCTCACTGTAACACTTCTCAGCACCATTGCTGGTTCACTGTATGGGGGTGAGCAGCCAGGGTCAGAGGGGATATGCACTGTCACCTGTGGGGAACACACATGTGTTGGTTACTTCCTGTCATTGCCTGTTTCCACTCCCCTCCCTGCCAGTTCACATTGCCACTGCCTGCCACCCAATGTGCCCCGGCCAATGCCCCCCCCGCACGGCTGCTGTGCCACCATTCCATATTCACCATGTGTGTTCTACATGCCTGGGCACCTATGTCCATGCTCCCCTGTACTGTTGCCATCCTCCATTTCCAGTCCTGTCTTCTCACCTAGCACTGTCCTTGTTCCCCACCTCCCCTTCCTGCTGCTGTGTGGTGTACAGTATGGCTGCTGATTTCACCTATTCCTAGTCCCTACTCACCTACTACGTTCCCCCTTGGGATCACCCCCCTCTCAAACTGCTGGCACAAGATGGAGTGGTGCCATATAAATGTGTCATGTGTACTCCCGGGGTGCATGGCGCACACATTGATGATGCACCCAGTGGCATTGCACACCACCTGGCAGTTGATGGAGTGGTATCCCTTCCTGTTCATGTATACAGTGCCTTCCAGGCCAGGTGGTGCACGTATGGCCACATGGGTGCAGTCAATGGCCCCTATCACACCTGCCATGCATGCCACCATGTGGAATTCCTGCATGTTTGCTGTATGCTCTGCCTGTGTACTTGGAATTTTATGTACTCTGAGTATGTGGCACCAGAGCATTGAGGACCTGGGTGAGGAGAGATGTAGCCGACTGTGATATGCTGGCGTGGCACCACTGGTGTCTGGAAGGTGCCCATGGTGAGCAGGCACATTACCTCTGTCACCTTGGTCTCCACTGTAATGGCATGACTCCTACTGGTGGGTGCCTGCAGCTCATCATGGTGCAGCCCACATAGCTGCCTCAGCATTGCCCTCATTGGAGACGCTACTGGCTCCACTATCTCTATTGCTGTAATTTCTAATGTGAGCCAGGTACGGTACCATCTTTCTTGGGCATACGCTGCCAGGCCCTTCCTCAGTCATGTTGTTGTTCCTCCCTCCTCCTCACCCCCTTATTACCTGCTCCATCAGGAACGGTGCTGCATCCATTGTACTGGCTCTCCTGTGTTGAGTCTGTGTTATGTGTGTAGTTGTGCCTCCTTCTTTTATACTCAACTTTGTGTGGCGCAATATGTGACTTGCTCCACAGTAGCACTGTGTGTTTCGGCTGAATATGCCATTGCGCCGCATATTCATGGTCATGCCCCCCTATACTTGTGCAGTGTACATTACTGTTGTGCAGTGGCGCATCTGGATTTGTACTGCAAAATTCTGCTCTTTGATTATATGGCTCCGGGGTGCAATTCTGTTGCGCAATGCGCAACTCCTTTGAATATCTAGCCCATAATGAAAAATAATAACTACAAAAGTAACCTGGTCTATCATTTACATCTATGGCTAGCATTTTGTTTTATTGAGACCTTGATGTAAACTACCATACAGCAGTGAGAACAGCTGCAGATAAGCCCAACTTTTGAAAATTGCTCCAGCAAGACATTACATGGTCTTGGAATAGCAAGGTAGTCTCTGGTACACAGGCAACTAGGAGTTAAGTTAATTTTATGACTTTTAAAACTCCTAGCCTACAATTGGTATTTATTTATTTATTTAAAAATTTCACCAGGAAAGACATACTGAGCAGAAATTGCTCATTTCTGGATGCATCCTGGGGCAAGGGGAGAGGAGAAACAGATAGAAATACAGGCAAGAATATAGTAAAATTTGACAATGCAACAGTAGTATACAAGCGTGATAAAGAGTATAGTATTACAGGGTTAAGTGCTAACTCGCTGAAGGCACAGGTAACAAGTTGCAGACTGGGATTTGCCAATTTATACATTGTGCATTTGTTGACTGAAGTGTGGATAAAGGGGGACTTGGGACCTGCATTGTGAAAGATGAACAGCTTCTGACTATTTAAGAGCTTGAAGTTAGGTATCTGGGGGTATGAGGGGTAATAAGAATGGGAGAAGGATGTTAAGAGCAACAGCAGAAGGGAGAGAATAAGTCTTGTAGGAGTGAGGAGAGGACCCAGGTGGAAGTGGCACGATGGATGGGAGGGAGAAGGGTGTTCCATAGTTTGGGGCATCAATGGGAAAAGGATGCCTGTCCAGCTGAGGTGGGCCTGGTAGGAACAGTCGTGGTATGAGAATAGATGTTTTTAAGGGAGTGGGAGGAGGGAGATGAAAAGGACAGAGAAGAGGAGAGGAAGAGGGGGAGAGAGCTGAACCAGAATTTAGCCAGAAAATTGGTGCAGTGAGCATGGTGCCTGTCCTCAAGAGAGGGGAGAGAGAGAAGGATTGGTAGAGGGTACAGTGGTGGGTTTGAGGAGGACAGTTGAGGGTGAAGTGGCTGAAAAAGTGGAAAAGAGTGTCCAGTTTGACTATGGAAGTTTTGGGAGTGACACTGTAGACTACATCACCATAGTCAAAAACAGGGAAGATCATTTTCAAGACAAGTGCACAGTGGGCCGGCAATGGGATACATTCATGGTTCCCATGCTGGGCATCTAGTTTAGGGTATGTTTTTTTCTGGATGGCATCTATGTGTCAACAAAAGTCAAGGTGTTGGTTGAGCCAAACCCCAAGATTCCTAAAGGAGGTAGCATCCTCAAGCAGGGTCCCATCTACGGTGTGGATGGAAGGGGGTGATAGGAGCTGAGAGAGCCTCTGCCTTGTGCCAAAGGTCATAGAGACTATAAAGACTTTTTAAAAATGAACCTGACATAACTAGGAGCTGTACCCATTTTAAGACTGTTGAAAATACCACCCATCATAACTAGGAATGTTGCCCATTTTCTGACTTAATACCACCCACAAGGTGGGATTTTTAAAAGTGTGGATGCATATGCAACTGTATTTTGGATGTGTGCTGCATCCACACAGATGTGTCCAAATGTCTGCATCCCATTCACAGACATTTGCAGCACTTACCACATGCCAGTTTATGGCAATTTCTACTGCAACTGCAGGACTCATGTCCATTTTTTTGGATGCAACTGCAGAAATCCAACCCGGGAGTTAGAGCATCTTTTTGTGACCTGACTTCTCAGGCAGAATTCCACACTGATGTATGAAAAATGAACGCAAGTAACTGAAAATCTCTCCAGTTGTCTTTATCACAGTGTTCATATTGAATGCATAGAAAGAAAAATGAAACCTAAAATTTACTTTCAAACTTCCACCCAATGAGTTGTGTTCATTTTATGACTTCTGAAAAATCCACCCAATAATAACAATAGGAATTTTGCTCATTTTATCAGTTTGGGAAATACTCCCTCCCATCACAAACAGTGTCCATATGGAATACATAGAAAGAATATGAAACTTAGAATTGTCTTCCTATTTAGAAATAAGAAATATGTTGACCTCAATTCACAATGAAGACTGATAGTACAGTCTGTCCCACTCCTTTTTTACTACAGGGATGTTATATATAAACAGGCCACAATGAAAGCCCTTGATTTTCTGTATTATGTAGTTGACCACTTTGACACTAGATAAAAAAAAAACAGATACCCATTACTGCAATCTGTAGGCTGCCCAAACTGGCCCTTGTTGGCAAATCAACTGTCCTAAATTAGGAGGGATGTCCCTCATTATATACCACAGAATTGCTCTGTTGCACAATCATCCCACATGGGAAAGGTGCTCCCCCCCCCCCCGGGTAAAGTGCTATCAATTAAGACTGTGAAGCAGAAATTCATAAAGATAAAACATAATTTTATTTATCTATTTATTTGAAAATTTGTAGCAAATAAAGGCACACTGAGCCAAAGTTCGCTTCCAGGTGCGGCCTGAGAAGAGAGGGAATGAGAAATACAATGAGTAATAATAATTGATATAAAGTAATGCATAAACTTAGTACGATTAAATATATTACAAGTGCACATAAAAAGCAAACAGAACTAAATTAAATTTACAAACAGAGTACAAAATATGATGTGTCCTTTTCAGAAAGGATAGACCCTCCAAAAGAGGGGGCGGTGTGCTAATTTATGTTAAGGACAATATCTCTTCCTCCCTCGTCAGGCAGCCCCTTGACCTGTCCCTGAATGCTGAAGCTATATTCGTTTGGCTCAAAATAGGTGGGGCTGAACACCTCACTATTGGCTGCGTATACAGCCCACCATCCAATGCTCTCAGCTCTCTGGATGAGCTCCTAAAGAGCCCAGTGGTTGACACTGCATCCAGGACTATCCTTCTGGCGACTTCAATTTAAACTGGGGACAGGAAGGAAGTCTGCCATCAACAAACCTCTGTGACTCCCACCTCGCTCAAATTATTACCCTACCGACCAGAATGAACCATAAATCAGGTAGGCACTCTATAATAGACTGGGTCCTGACCTCATCCCTAGTAATGCAAAGCTGGCCAGGATCCTGGGAGATGCCTTGGCGACCATTCGCCTATATTTGTCATTTGGAAGAATAATGCTATTAAAGTCCCTCCTAGATCTTTTACTACCAGAGACTACTCCAAATTCCACCCCTGACCAGTTCATAGGCTACCTAAATAGCACTGACTGAAACCCCATTAGACACCTACCTAACCTGGAGGAAGCTGTAAAATTTTCCAAACCACCCTCACTAAAGTCACTGACCTCGTTTCCCCTGAAAACCTACAGGGTCAAGGTTGCTGTTATAAGTGGATCTCACCCCCTAAAAGCCCTGATGTCTACTCAGGACAAAGCGTGGAAAAAGTTCAGAAATCTAAGTTTCCAGTGGACTTTGCTAGCTACAGGGCCCTCAGAAACCAATGCAAACTGTGGCCATAAAGAAAGCCAAGAAAGAATATATCACCAATCTCCAAAAGCTAACCTGGAAACCCTAGATGCTTCTGGTCACATTGAACTCCTAAAGGAGTGCGAAATCAACAACCGGCCCTATCTGGTGAGCAGAGCAGTACTGAAGAAGCGCCTCTCATCGCAGAGGCCCTAAGCGGTTCTTCACAAACCTGGATGCGTACAAGGTGGGTCCCTTAGATAACAAGAACGAACCTAATAGGCACCTGCCCTTGAACTAGACAACCCTCTCTGTTTCATCTGCGGCTGGTTAGGAAAGGAGGTTCTGCTCATCCTTAAATCCCTGCGAGGCGAGGCACAGGGGCCCTGATGAGATCAGACTCGAATCCTCAAGGAGGCGCCCATCTTTAGCCAAGCCCTAACCTGGCTGATAAACCGGTCCTTTATGGAGGGGTCTGTCCCTGAGCCATGGAAGCAGGCCCTAGTGATCCCCATTCACAAGGGAGGGTCCACTGAGCCTATTGGGAACTACAGACCTATCTCCCTGTTGTCCGTAATAAGCGAAATTACAAGAGAAACTTGTATACTCTCAACTACACGAATATCTGGAAACACACCAGATAATCTCTTCATCACAACTGAGCTTCAGAGCCAAGCATGGAATGAGGACGACACTGCACTAACAAATTTTCAGGCTGATATCCTGGGCAATAATGACTCAGGGGTCCAGCACAGCCAGCGATCTTCATGGACCTGTCTAAAGCGTTTGACCTGGTAAACCACAACCTCCTTTTACAAAAATGTGCGCTCTTGGCATGGACACACATGCCTAGGATGGTTTGCTAATTACCTTACGGGCGGACCCAGAGGGTCAAGTGGAAGGACTATGTCTCCCAGTCTGCACCGCTCAAAGTAGGAGTACCTCAGGGGTCAATACTTGGTCTCCTTCTCTTCACTTTGTTTATAAACGATCTGCACTTACATTGCGGGAGCAGCAGCATCATCAATCTGCGGACAATGCTGCCATTTTCCGAGCCTCCCCTAACTTAGGAGAACTGGGGAATGCCCTCCAAGAGGACATTTTTCAGATGGAGGACTGGCTCACTCGGAATAAAATGGTATTAAATACCAGTAAAACTAAAGCGATGTTGTTCGGGGCCAGATCCTTGGGAACCGAGAGGTCGCTGCTCCTTCAGCTGCAGTCCAGAGGGGGTGATAAACTTGAGGTGGTTACCTCCACTAAATACCTAGGGCTAACCTTGGACCAAGGCTTCACCCTAAAAAATCATGTTGACCAACTCACCAAAGCCATACATGGAAAACTCGGTATCCTCTACAGAATAAAGGACCAGATTATCCCTGAAGCCAGAGTTGCCATCGCAACTAGTGTCCTTCTCTCCAAGCTCACTTATGCGGCACCTGTTCTTCAAGGCGTGGCCTCTACGGAACTTGGCAGGCTCCAGACTTATACAATAAGATTGTCCGATTTGCAACATTATCACACCCTAGGACACACCACTGCAAGGCTCAATCCAAGCTCAGCTGGCCGTCATTGGAAGCCCGCCTCATCTACCCCACACTATGTCTCGCTTTTAAGCTTCTGGGGCCCTTACCTTCCCCTAGTCTCAAAGGACTAGTTAGTGTCAAAACCAACCTGAGGAGTCTCCGTTCCTCAGGACAAAACCTCCTTGTGGTCCCCAAAACAAAGACTAAAGCTGGGTCCAGGTCCTTTGCTTTTACTGCACCTTCCCGCTGGAGGTACGGGAGGCAGGGTCGAGCCCCTGCTTCCAGTCTAAGCTCAAAGCACACCTGCTCACCAGGAGTACTTGCCAATGCATAAGGAACTGACCTTATGCCACGGCCCCTCCTCCCTCTCCACCTTCCGTATTGTAAATGCCATTAAGTCTTTCACAGTTATACAGTAAGGAATTTGCCTTATGTGTGTTATCACTGTTAAACCATTTGGTATTCACATAGTTCTAAGCTCCGCTTACCTACTTGTACTGTCTGTTTACCTGTATGTTATTTTACAGCTCTGCTTACCTGCTTTTACTGTTCTGTTTAGCTGTATGTTATTTTTTACCCAGGTCGCCCCTGAAAAAGGACCTCGAGGGCCCAGTAAACCTACCAGTCAACAAAATTCAATAAATAAATAAATAAATAAAATAAAAACACATTACAAGTGTGCATAAAAGCAAATGAAACACACCCACACACACACAACACATTACAGTGGCACAGTAGCACAACTACAGTTAGGGTTGAGTAGGGTGTTCAATGTTAAACCCTAAATTTGCACATTAATATCTTTGGCATCATTTGATGAAATCAGCTGAAATGTTGCATATGTAGTCTAGTATGCAAGGTCTTGAACTGTGGAAAGAATTGTGACAGCAGCTTGTGCAGTTTCTGAGATCCACATATGTCATTTTCTGTAAAGGGCTAGCTTTTTCTGTATATAACATGTTTTTTTTTGTTTTGCTCTCACCTACAGCCTACATGGAATGAATTGTCCCCCAATCTTGCAGGGGACATGTGTCATGTTTCAAGGTAGTACCTTTGATAGGTCTGGTGAAAAATGATTAAATGGCTACAGAGCTACAGTATAAGGCTTTAAAGTTCTGTGTTTTCTGTTCTGAGCATGTGCAGAGGTTTTCTGAGTTATCGTTCTGGTGCGAAATGAAGAACTGGATGTTATGTGAGAAAAATTGGATGTTGCAGGACCCTTTTTTGGTTTCTCGCCACTTGTTTGGCATGGTACCAAACATTTTTTTGTGCCGTGACAACTGCCATCTTGTTGAATATTTCCACAAAATAACAAGCATGGAAAATAAATAAAAATGCTGGCATTTAAAAAAAAACACTGGAACTTACCTAAACAGGCCCGGTGTAGCTAGATTCTATTTGTTTTTTAAAATGAGAGGTAGAAATACCTTTTCCGGGCCCCCAAAATCCGGGGTGCTCAGTTTAGTTAGAGGAGCTGTCCACCCGCGTTCTCGTGCTGCAGGCTACAGTGAGCTATGGTTAGGCTAAGTGACCAAGAGTAAGCAAAGCATTTACAATTCGGACAACTGCTCTGCGATCATGGCCCAGCTGACTACTGCTAAAAATTATATACCTTGTATATGAGGAGAGGTGGCATCCAAAACTAATAGGCTGTTACTTAAAACAGAGCATTTTGCTCTATACACTTTCTCACTCACTATCCTTTTTAGTGGATCAGAATTGGAAACATTTAAAAAAGGTTGTATGAACTCTGAAAGCAGCGACTCAATATTTGATTCTGTAGGAAAGACACTTTCCGATGGAGAATTAAACTGTAACACAAAGGTTGTATGGCATTATCTTTACAGCCCTACTAACAGCAGTCCTTATCTCCCACAGGGTTGTCCACCACATCTTGTAACTGTCAGACTTGACCCCCCCGTTTCAATTACTACCAGTGTGACACTCAAGAGAGCTCCTTCATCTCCTTACAGTACTGCAGGACCCGTATGTCTTTCGACACCTACAATGGTTTTGTTATAGACTGTTGATTAGTATCCACACGTCTCCTTCATTGTCACAGTTGACCAACTATGTTTACACTATGATTTTCTTTCTCAACTGTTAATTTTGTTTTAATATAGCCAATGAATTACAAGTTGAAAGTGCCTTTTCTCTGAAAATTACCCAAGAAGTTTAAGCTGATTGTTTTTCTAGTGACAGAACAGCTGGTTCATTTTCTCCAATGGACATTTGCACTTTGATATTGGACACTTTTAAGACACCTGAGGCACTTTACTTATGAGCAATTCCATTTTAAGCACTAATCTGCCTTGACAAACCTTTGCACTGCTGAGAATCTATGTCTTAAAACACTCTGCAACTTTACAGCAGTGTCTGATCTGTTTGGACTACAAAATGAAGTGATTCTGTCCCTTTATGTATGATTTTTTTATATATGTATCGACATTCTTTATCTCCTACCACTGCAGAGTGGACAGACAGGTCCTCCAGCACCCGTACACCCAGACCCGGTCTGGTCAGTGACACGCTCATCCTCCACACAGGCTGGCACGCAGTAGCACCAACCATGGGGACCTGGATCCAGTACCTGGAGGGCGCACCTCTCAGGTCTGGAGGCATGCTGCATGGCCATCAGCCACCATGACCTCCAGCAATTTTCCACCTTGATTTTCTCCCCTTTGGAGCCAGACGTGCAATGGCATCAGTGCCGAAGCCTGCAGTATTCCAACCCTCTGCTGTACACTGCTTCTTGCAGTGCCCCTGACTTCTGCCAGTTGCCACTGCAGAGAGACATAGACCCCTTACCCACCCCAGAGGGAGGAGAGCTGTCATGGGATGTTCGATCCTCCCTCTCCTCTGCTGACCCCTGATGACACGAGTCCATTCCTGAACCCGGGTTGCCGGCGTGGTGCAAGGTGTGTCGTCCAGTGCCTCAACCCTCAATTTTTATATATTTATTTATTGAAATGTTTCACCAGGAAGGCACATTGAACAACAAGCTGCTCGTCTCACGGTGCGACCTGGGGGGTACAAGTGGATGTAATACAGAGATTAAACATACAATTCTGGTAAGCATACATGAGGATTTAGATACAGAGATCAAAACCACAATATCACCAACACTCTGCTGGATTGGCATTACAATTAAGAAATAGGTAAGCAGTACAATTATACAACTGAAGTTCTAGGGAGGGAAAAGCAAGTGGGACAGGAGAAGCCAGCTAGGGAAAGAAAAAGGAAGTGGGACAGAGGAGCCAGGCATTACCAGTAAGAACAAATGCAAAGCCCAATTGAGTGATACATGTATCAGAGGACTAGGGGTGAGCTGAGCGGCAGCTCTGACAGAAAAAAGGATAGGGACAAAGGGATAGTAATTAAGTACAGTGCTGATAGGTACAGGGGATGCCTATTTAAGTGCAGTGGGGTACAGTGGAGGTACAGTAAAGGAGGGGAGGTGGCAGTTGGGTAGTTAGGGAGATGAGGGGGACAAGTGAAGGAAGAGGCATGCCTATCACTATCCCCTCCAGGATGCTGAGAACCCTGCCAGGAGCAGAACTAGACAAAGACATTGGTGAGAGAAGATAGAGGGTGTTGGGGGCAGTAATAAGACAGAGGAATAGTAGGGTGGGTACATAGGTAGATGAGAGGGAGAAGTGAAGGAAGAGGCATGCATAGAACTATCCCCTTATACCCTCCAGGGTGCTGAGAACCCTGCCAGTGGGGCAGAACCAGGTGAAGATGTAGCTATGAGAAGATAGAGGGGGTGGGTGACAGGTGTAGGACAGAGGTATAGACAAGGGGTAGGGCTTAGTGGGTGGTGGATAAGGTGACATGCTGGGGAACAGGCTCATAGGAGGAAGTTAAGGAGAATTAAAACAGGAGCAGCTAGAGCAGTGATAGTTATGTAAGGCAGAGGCAAGGGAGTAGGAGGAGGAGGAGGAGGAGGAGGAGTGCCATATTTAGGGGGGGAGGAGAGTTCCAGACTTTAGGGAAGTGATGGGTGAATCCAGACTGGGGGGACCAACAAAGTGCGAGTGTCGGTGGATTTGAGAAAATGGGAGAGGGGAGGAGGGGTTGAGAGGGAGCATGAGAGGTAGGGGGAGTTCACCAAGCCAAAATTTAGTTGTGAGTTTGGCACAATGAGCAAGGCGTCGATTGGTAAGCGAGGGAAAGGACAGGACATGGTTGAGGTCACAATGATGAGTTTGGGATGGAGCATCAATAGCAAAGTGACAGAAGGAATTAAAGAGAGTGTCCAATCTGGTCAGGGAGGATTTGGGAGTGGCACCATAGACTACGGCGCAGTAGTCAAAAATTTTGAGTATTATCTTCTGGGCAAGTTCACACTGGGCCATTGGTGGGATGCGACTATGGTTCCTTTATAAGGCACCAAGCTTGGGTGCAGTTTTTTTAGGATGGTGTCAGTGTGGCCAGAGAAGTTGAGGGCCTGGTCCAGCCAAACCCCAAGGTGTCCTCAAGAATTATCCCATCCAGGGTATGGAAAGAGGGTAAGGGATGTAGCCTAGAGAGTCTCTGCCTAATGCCAAAGGTCATGGAGACAGTCCTCTTGGCATTTAGGAATAACTAATGGGACGCAACTCAGAGTTGAACCTCATGAAAGTCATGCTGTAAGGTGCTTGCAACATCAGCAGGGCATTTGCCAGAGGTAAAGAAAACAGTGTCATCGGTGTACATGTGGATAGAGGAGGAGGGGAAGCAGACTGAAGGCAAGTCATTGAGGAAGATGGAGAAAAGAATGGGGCCAAGCATGGAGCCCTGTGGGACTCCTGTAGTAATGAGGAGGGGAGGAGAGATTGCTTCCTAGATCTTGACTGATTGTGTTCTGCCTGTGAGATAGGCTCTAAATCAGTTATAGGTGGATGTGGACAGTCCAGCTGCCATAAGGGAGTCAAAAAGCAGGACACTGGAGACTGTGTCGAAAGCTTGGCTAGGTCGATGAAGATGGCAGAAGTGATGAGGCCATTATCCATCCCCATGAGGGTGGAGTCAGTGAGCCTGAGGGAGGTGGTGGTACAGTGATTCTTCCAAAAACCAGATTGGAACAGGGAGAAAAAGGAGGAGTCAGAGAGAAAGGAGGTAATTTGGGAGAGAACCAAATGTTCTTGAAGCTTGGCAAGGCTGGGAAGGAAAGAGATTAGGTGAAAGTTGCCAGGGGAGGAGGGGTCACCAGTCTTAGGAAGAGGGAGGACCACTGCATGTTTCCAGGATGAAGGGACTGATGAGGACAAAAAGGAGAGGTTTAGGATTAAGGAGAGAAGGTAGGCAATAGCTGGTGCTGAAAGGTTAAGGAGTTTAGGGTCAAGGTCATCTGATGATGAGCCTATGGAAGAGTTGAGAGAGAAAGGGCTGTTTCATCAGGGAGTCAGCAGAGAAGGAGAAGGAAGGGTGGGCACAGGAGAGTTGAGTGAAAGAGGAGGGGGAAAGGGAGAGGGAGAGGGGAGGTTAGAGGGGAGAGACTTTGGGAGGGCTGAGGCATATGAGGTGTAACAGGAGTCAAACTCCTTGGCCAAAAAGCACGGGTCAGACACTAATGTGTTATTTATTTTAAGCACTGTGGAGGGCTAGTGTGAAGAGGGGGAGCAGAAGAGGGCATGAACACCTTTCCAGAATTTGGAGGGGGTGTTGATATTATTAAGGAAAGATGATTTAAAATATTTAGACTTCACTAGTCTGGTAGCTTTTGTGCAGACATTTCTTAACATGCGGTACTTTACATAATGTGTTGGAAGCTGAATCGCCTTATGTTTCCTCCATGCTTTGTCTCTCTCCCTGAGACAGGTTAGCAGTTCAGGGGTTATCCAGGGATGATGGTTGCTGTGTACTCTAGTGCATTTGAATGGGGCAAATGAGTTCTAGGTAGCCAGAAATGTTTCTTTGAAGTAACATAGAAACATAGACTTTGACGGCAGACAAGGGCCGCTAGGCCCATCCAGTCTGCCCATTTCCCCACCTATAAGACAGGCCGCAGATCCTAGCCAGCCAACAGCCTATTTCCTCCTACCCCCCACAAGAATTGCCTTATGTCTGTCCCATGCATTCTTGAAATCTCCCCCAGTTTTAGACCCCACAACCTCCTCAGGAAGGCTGTTCCATGCATCTACTACCCTCTCTGTGAAATAATAGTTCCTCACATTGCCCCTGAACCGCCCTCCTTCTATCTTTAAATTGTGTCTCCTTGTTCTTGTAAGTCTCTTTTTCTGAAAGATTCTACCCTCTTGGACTTTGTTGATTCCACTGAGGTACTTAAAAGTTTCTATCATGTCCCCCCTCTCCCTTCTTTCCTCAGGGTATACATATTAAGCTCCTTTAGTCTCTCCTTATATGGCTTCTCTTGCAGACCCTGCACCATTTTAGTTGCCCTCCTCTGGACTACCTCTATCCTGTCTATGTCCTTGGAGATGAGGTCTCCAGAACTGGACACAGTACTCCAGATGGGGTATCACCAACTGTCTGTACAGAGGCATAACAACTTCCTGTTTTCTGCTGCTGATGCCTCTCCCTATACATCCTAGTATACCCCCAGCCCTCCCTACTGCCTTCTCACATTGATTGCTAACCTTAAGGTCATCTAATATGATTACCCCCAGGTCCCTTTCCTCTTTTGTTGTTGTTACTACCTCCCCACTCATTGTGTATTCTTTCCCTGGGTTCTTGTTTCCCAGGTGCATTATTTTGCACTTCTTTGCATTGAATCCTAGCTGCCATACTTCTGACCATTCCTCCAACCTTGCCAAGTCCCTTTTCATCCTTTCCACGCCTCCTTGTGTATCAACCCTGTTGCAGATCTTTTGTCATCTGCAAAAGGCATACTTTTCCTTCCAGTCCCTCTGCAATGTCACTGATGAAGACATTAAAAAGGACTGGACCCAATACTGAACCCTGTGGTACCCCACTAGTAACCCCTCTTTCTTCAGAGTGGACTCCATTTACAATTACCTTCTGTGTCCTGTTGTGCAGCCAATGTTTTACCCAGGCTACCACCCTGGGACCCACTCCCAGGCTGGTTAATTTGACTATTAATCTTTTGTGTGGGACTGTGTCAAATGCCTTGCTAAAGTCTAGGTAGGCCATGTCCACAGCCCCTCCCTGGTCTACTAGGCAAGGTCTTGGTCTACAGAAGAGGTGTAGGCTATTGGGGCCCAATTGGAGATAGTAGGATCATGGAGAAGAGGGTTAAGGTCTAGGGAGTTGAAGGAGTGGAGCTGCAGGATTTTATGCAGTGGTTTGGGTCTATGGACTTTACTGACTAGGAAAACTGGGTGATGATCACTGAGGGCATCCAGAAGGATGCCTGATTTAATGACTTGATGGGGGTGGGAGGTGAGTGCCCAGTCTAACATGGAGTGGTTTAGGGTTTTATGATTAGGGCGGGTGGATTCAAGGATGAGTTGGGTGAGATTGAGGGCGATAATGTTGTTGCATGTCTTGGAAGTAGTGGTAGACAGCCAGTTTAAGTTTACATCTCCCAGTATATATAACTCTCCTGTAAGAGAGAGGGAAGTTATAGAGGTTATGAGTTTAATTATAATGAAGGGCTTGATACCAAGGTGACAATAGATTCCAGCTATGAAGATAGGGATGGAGATGGGCAGAACAGTGTTTATAACAAGTGCTTCATAGGTGGTGGGTAAGGAGGATGAGAGAATGGCTGTGTAATGAAGTGAGGACAGGATATACATGGCTACTTCACAATGCCTGGTGTCTAGTGTCACCTCCCACACTCCGATAGCCATCCCCTATGGCCACCAAAATTCAAATTCGTTGATGGGGGGTTCTCTTCTGTCACTCGTTCCAGTACCTCTCATTCCAGTACCCCTCTCGACTCAATTTCTAGCTGGCTCCATATACCCCCTCATACTTGGTCTCTGCAGATTACCAGGGAATGATTCCAGTAAACAATTTTGGTTGATCACAGGACTGGGACTTCTTACTCATCATTCAAAACTGTCTTTAAATAATTGAGTAGTGTAACCTGATGCGCTAGTAAGAATTATTACCAGAATTATCAAGCTGTTTTTTTATATAGTGGCTGTTAAATACCTACGGTATGTCTGTAAAAGAACTCTCTGCCCACTGAACAAGCCTTACCGGGGAAGCACTGGGGTTATGGTGTGTTTGACAGCAATTGTTCACAAATTATCTTTCTTTATAATACAGCATTTGTGAGAAGCATTTCATTTGTGTGTGGACAGTGCTTTATGCAGTATCGGAGAGCAGTGGCTTCCAGACTTGCTGTATATGTTTGGGTAGCCACCCCTTGCCTGCTGCACCCCTCTGGAAATTATTGACATGCATCTGTCCTGGTGGAACTGTAAGCTATTTATTAGGCTACACAAATTTTTTCACTAAACAGCACACCCACTGGGTCTCAACCCCCCAGTTTGGCTCCCGTGACACACAGTCTGTTTTTTTTTTTCCACTGCACTGCAGCTGACCCACAGGAGTGCAGACATATCCATGTAGTGGCACTCTCTCACCCTCCGATCACCATTTGTTTGTTTATTTATTTATTTAGTTATTTATGCCTTTGGTAACCGGTAAGTGAGCTGATCCAAAAGACCCATTTCAGTCATGACCCAGGCCACACAGGTAGCAGCAGGCATTCCACAGAGGTAGTAAAATATAGAGAATACAGAGATTACAAAGATATAATCACATCACTGATACAATGTAGTTAAGCTAATAAAGATACAAAACAACTATCAAGCAGTACAAGGTGAACACATGCGCTAAACAGGAGGATTCAAGGTCATTACACAAATAGTCGCCAGTAAATAAATGCTAAATGTGGCACAAAATGCAACTCACACAAGTTAACATGCCTAACAGAGGTTGAGAGACAGAGTCAGAGAGAGAGAGAGAGAGAGAGAGAGCACATCGGGGACTAATAAAAGTGCAGGGCAGGACAAGGGAGCAGCAGTACTAGGTAGCAATGATACATAGAAGAGCAGAGACAGGCAAGGCAGGGACAGATTTTGACCTTATGACTGTTCAGGGAAACAGTTGCAAGTGGATTTGGTTATGGCCCAGGATCTTAGGTTAGATTTAAAGGAGAGGTGGGAGGGGGACAAGCAAACAGACAATGGTAGCCTGTCCCATAGGTATGGAGCAAAGACAGAAAAGACCTTACTTCCCATAGCATTCCCTATGGCCAACAAAATTTGAGGGGTAGGTAGGGTGCCAAACAAATCAGATTAGATCAAAGAGACACTTGAGTATTACTCAACAGTTAATCTTGTAAATCTTAAAGTAAATGCACTGTCAATGTTGTTAAATATTACATTTATAAAACACTGTGATTATTTATTTATTAATTACAATAACAGGAAATAAATTAATAGAAAATACTGGATGGGTAACCATGCAGAACCGGTGCGTTCTGCCACAGAGGGGTTCTGATTCCCTTTGACCTCAAGAATGAAGCACGAAAGATTCCAGGGAATCAGAGCCCCGAGGTGGCAGAATACACTGGTTCTGCATAGAGTTGCCCACACAGTATTCTTTATAGTATATGGTGCCTGAAAAAATGGTTTAAAGGCTTCTATTTTATACTGAAAAAAAGTTTTGCTGCTTCGTTTTAGTCCATGTTACTGGCTGGTTGCTAAGTTCACTGGTCATTACTAGGGAACCAAACCAGCATACATCGCTAGCACGTCTTTCAGTTGGCTGTCAGTTTAACTAGGGAGGGACTTTAAAAAAATGGCTGCCATATTCTTGCTAAGGGAGAGACTTGCACTTAGTAAAATAAAATATTTGGTTGATACTGCACTCATTTAGTCTGCTTATCTGGTTGATCTTGCCAGTTTGGTGTTTGTATCTGGGATAGTTCCTGTCACCGAGATGCTGTCAATGCCGGAACTGATTATCTGGTTGATCCTGCTGTTTGCAGTAAGTGTAGCACGTGCATGCACATTTTAAAATGCTGAAGCTTTTGAATTAGTAGAATTGTGTTCTGCACATTTGGTCTGAACAGTATTCTATGAACTTTTTTATCTATGCTGAAAAGCTTTTCAGCACAGGTAAAAAACAAACAAGAACAACTTCCCACCATACACAATAAAATAAATAATGTTTCTACCAAACAGCTATGAGTGATATTTGCTAAAAGTAATAATGACGAGTTTTATTTATTTATTAAAAACAATATTATCTCGGCTGCGATCTGGAAGTATTTATACAGCATACCATCCTATGGCACAATTACAGTATCTCAAAGAACATCCCCAATATGATCAGTAGTATTCTGTCTCTCTCTTTCACTGAGATGATCACACTGATTACTTACTGTTAATTTTATATCTCTTTCTGAGAGCAAGATTGCCATTAGATGTGATCCCCTGTCTCTCTTGGAGATTAAATCATCCCCATGGCCAGATGAAGAGAGAGGCAGGAGGCCTGCATTGGATTGATGATGTTTTTGTGCTCACCAAGCAATAACAGACCAGCCCTGGACTTGCTGATCCTGGGGCAACTGCAGTTTTTCATGGCTTTTTGTTTAAATCGGCCCTTATTTCTCACTGACAAAGGGGGTCATTCAAAATCAGCAATTGTATGTACAACACAAAAAGAGTAAGTGTGCCAGGTTTTGGGCAACATGAAATAAAGATCCAGTTGACAACGTGACAGTCACTGGGGAAATTTAAGCTTACACATTGCTGTTTGGTTAAGGACACATGATGAAAAAATGGTATTTGAATACTTACACACATAACATCATCAGAGAGGGTTACTGTTTTTCTATTAAAGGAGTGGTCGGGTATCTGGGAGTTGGGTTTCAATGCTAAAAAGTGCAAGATCATGCACCTGGGTCACAGGAATCCAAGGAAGGTGTACAGGATGGGTGGGGAAATTCTAGCCTCCATAAGTCAGGAGAGAGAGACCTGGGAATTATCATATCTGATGACCGGAAGGTGACCAAACAGTGTGAAAAAGTGGTGGGATGAGCAAACAGAATGTTGGAGTGCACAGAGAGGGGCTTAACAAGCAGGAGGAAAGATGTGGTGATGCCACTGTACAGATCATTGTTGAGGCCTCAGCTGGAGTACTGTGCCCATTTCTGGAGACCACTTCTCCAGAAAGACATTGATAAAATAGAGGCAGTCCAGAGAAGGGCAATGAAGATGGTGCATGAACTGCACCAGAAGCCCTATGAGGAAAGACTTAAAGACCTAAATATCTATTCACTGGAGGAAAGAAGGGAGAGGGGAGATACGATAGAAACTTTCACAAGGAGTTCCCATCAACAGCCTGGCCTCAGCATTCTGCACTAGCTGCAAGCGGCGGATATCAACCCCCGGAAACCCTAGATGAAGGGAGTTGCAGTAGTCAAGGCGCAAGGTCACAAAGGCAGGGATCAATGCTGGAAGGTCACCAGACAGAACAAGGTGCTTAACCCTGGTGATGTCCCTCAGATGGTAAAAAGAGGACTTGATGATTGCCGACACCTGTGAACGCAGTGTCAGCCCATCATCAAGAATCACCCCCGGGTCTCACACCCATTCAGAGGATGGAAGCTGGATACACCCTAGACAAAGTCATTTGGATTGGCCAGCCCCCAACCCCTCTGTCCAGTGACCAGGCTCCACTACCATCACCTCAGTCTTTCCAGGGTTCAATTTCAACCAGATGGAGCTCATCCAGTCCTGGATTTCAGCGAGGCAGTTGTTAAATACCAAACACGCACTATCCTGGTCAAGTGCAAGAGACAGGTAGAGCTGGGTATCATCAGCATAGCAGTGAAATCTCAGCCCATACCATCTTACAATGTCTCTGAGGGGCAGTATGTACACCGCAAACATCATAGGGGACAAGACCAAGCCCTGAGGAACCCCACATGGCAGAGAGAATGGGTCAGAGGAAAAAATTCCCGACACCGCCCTCTGAGTTCTGCCAGTGAAGAAGGACTTAAACTATTTGAGAACTGTACCAGACAGGCCACAGATGAGCCTCAGGTGCTCGAGAAGCACCCCATGGTCCACAGTGTCAAAGGCTGAGGAGAGATCAAGAAGTGCCAAGATAGACGGTGCTTCTGATCTCTCGCCATCAAGAGATCATTGAGCACCCGAACCAGAGCTGTTTCGGTTCTATGCCTCTTGCGAAAACTGTATTGGAGAGGTTTGTAGATGTCATGGATGGTCAAGTGGTTCTCCAGTTGCAGAGCCACAACCTTTTTAATTACCTTCCCAACAAAGGGAAGGTTTGAGATCGGTCTGTAGTTTGCAAAGCAGCTTGGATCCAGAGCAGCTTTCTTCAGGACAGGTGTCACCACCGCCTTCTTCAGGGAGCTAGAAAACTCACCAGACTCTAAGGAGCACAAACCTATCTTTGCTAGAACCGGGCCTACGATGTCACAACAACCCATTATCAGGGAAGTTGGGCCCGGGTCCAAACTACATCGTGTTGGGTGCATACCCTGGGCAAACCACATAACATCCACAATTTCTAGCCAGTTGAAGGAACTCCATGTAAACCGAGGAGAAGTGACCATACACCGACCACTGTCATCTCTCATAGAGTGTGCCGGTTGGATATCCGCCCTGATGCAGACCGCCTTATCTGCAAAAAACTGAGCAAGCTCATCACACTTAACCTGTGAAAAGGCTCTTCGAACCTGAAGACAGGTTGGGTTGCACAACCTGTCCATGGTTTGAAATAACTGAGCTGGTCAATTCTGAGCAGCAGCAATCTCTCCAGACAGGAATTCTGCCTTCTTATGGGCGATTGCTGTTCAATAGACTTGATAATGTTCCATCAATCTAAGGTGGTCAGCAACCAGGGTGGATTTCTGCCAGCAATGCTCTAACCTTTGTCCAAATTTCTGCAACTCCTTCAAGGTCCCATCAAACAATGGGGACCGAGGGTGAAGGGAGAGAGGATGAGGATGGGAGCGATAGAGTCTAGGGCCATAGTAATGGCCTTGTTATAGGCCTGAATCAGTCTGTCTGGACTCCCACTTGCCTCTGGAATTACCGATAGGTCTAATACCGCTGATAGACCATCAGAGCTCACATGGATGACTCAAATGCCATGTCGACCATGAAGTCCACTACTTCCTGAAGGAACCACTACTTATCCCCCGGTGGACGGTATAAGAGAGTGATCCTACAGCCTACACCTGCAACCATGGTACACTCAAATGATTTGGTCTCCTCAACTGGCACACTTGTAAGGTCCAGTTCCTTCTTGAAACAGATAGTTATCTCCCCCCCGCGGTCCAATCTTGAGCGATGTATCACTGAGTACCCAGCCAGAACAGCAGCCTCCAATATGGGGACAGCATTATCGCCCAGCCAGGTCTCTGTGATGCAAACCAGATATGCTGTCCCAACAAGATCTGCAATTATTGCAGTCTTGTTCTTAATAGATCTGGCATTGCATAACACCGCTCAAGTCAGACGGAATTCCAGGGCCTGCCCAAGCTATCTGCCCACCAATAGTGGAACCCTTGGGTATGGAGACCAGGCATGGAGTACCATGTTCTAGAATCCATTTCACCCAAAAGCATCTCCTGGGCCTCACTACCCTGATGCAAGAACCCCACTCATTCACCCTCCGACGTCTGCAAGCCCCCACCCAGCATCACCCGCCATGAGCAATTCCCAATGCTCCACAATGTTGGTATACTGTAAACTGTAAAGGGGGGGTTCAACAAATGGGCCAAGGTCATGAAGTTCAGATGGCAAATAGCACAAGACCGGGACAGCAGTCCACTGACACATCTAGGCATCCAAATTCTCACGTCACACACCCAAAAACCCAGAACAGAATCACAGATGCAGCAAGTAGCACTGAAATAAATCAAATTCTCAAAATCAAAATAATACAATCCTCCACTCTCTCTCACAGAATGGGGGAAAAACTAAAACAAAACAAAACCCTCAAAATTTAAATAAATCTAATTCCACCCAACATGAGCAACCCAAAAATACAATCCTCCACTCTCTCTTACAGGGTGGTGGACAAAATAAAATAAAATAAAACAAACTAGGGGTGAGCAGATAGCAAAAAATTGCCGGATATCAGATCCAGATAATTACAAGGCACTATCCGACCGGGTCGGGTATTTATCAAGTCGGATAGCAGAGGTACAAGCGCCCTTTAATTATAACAAAGGAAAAAAATATATACCTTTTGCGGTTTCTGTGGTTTCTTTGTTGTATTGGCAGGCAGTGCATTTCTGTGAGGGCACTGATGTAGGGAGGAGAGGCAAGGTGAATAAAAGATGGGCTACATAAGTGACACAGGAGGGTCGTAGGTACTAGTTTCGGTACAAGCAAAAATATCCAACTCCCCTCTCCCTCTGGATATGTAATATATAACAGCCATAATCACTCCATGATGTGAGCAGTTAAGTAGGAGAGCTTCTCCATACCTTTGCCTTCACATCAGTGCTGCTGGTTCCAGCTGGAGTCCGAAAAAAAAAGAGAAGACAGTTACTGTAACTGTACAAAAGCAGGTTTTGCTGGGAGGAGAAGGAGGCTTTAGCCAGGACTTGAAATTGAGTATCTGACCCAATATTCAATGCAATATCTGTTTGGATCGGATTGGGTCAGAAAGTGCAAAATCCGACTGGATTTATTTATCAGATCAGATATCCGCCCATCCCTAAAACAAACTAAGACCTACCCCTTCTTAAGTGTCCAAATAATTCACTCCTTCACTCTCTCTCACGGAGTGGGGGTGATGGACAAAATAAAATAAACAAAATAAAGGTCTACCCCATCTTGAGTAACCAGAAATTCACCTCCACTCTCTCTTACAGAACGGGGGCGGGGTGGAGAAAGGGAGATCAACAAATAAAATCCACACACTGTCTCTCATACAATGGGGGAAAACAAATGAAACAACACCAATTACTAAAAATTAACACACATTCTAAATCTAAAGTAGACAAATAAAATAATAAAAATAAAATACTGAAGCAACAGTCACTTGATTTCTTGGTCCGTTTGTAAGTCCTGATTAGTCCAGCACTCCCTAATTACATGCAACTTTGCAGCTCCTATTATCCATTAGAATAGTTGCAGGATTAAGCAATAAAATAGAAAAAGATCAGACCAGTGTGCCAATAGGGAAATGGAGGCAGGTAGTAGTTCCCAGCAGATAATGAAACTTCCCAGGGAGCAGTTTATTCGTCTTCTGAATAAATGTCCAACTCTCGGCCTGGAAAAGAAACCCACAGAGGTTTCTTAGTAGAATCCACTTCACCCCAGAGGGGAAAATAAGGGCACAGAAAGCAGGTGGTGCTGAGAATGCTCCTCCAGACCCAAACCAAGAAGTAATCCCCGCAGAGCAAGGAGGCCAACACTTCAACAACCTGGTCTGAGAGGCCCTCCAGCTGACCCCCCAGGTTATCTAGGGGAACCACCGCTATTGCCCATCCTTTGACAGTCCCAAGGTGAGCTCCTCTGTGTGGCCGCCAACATCCTCAGGGAACCACCGCACCTGGTCAAGAAGACCCTGCACCAACCCACCGGACCCAATGTTTGAACACGACGCCTTCACAGGGGCTTACCACACATGAATCAGGCAGTGCAGTAGCCGAAGGCAGGGCAATAAAATACATATGGTCCTGACACCACACTCCCTCGATGACACTCCTAATCCACTGATTCCAGGACAAGAATAGAACTGTATTCCTCAGAGCACCTCCATACTCTGAATGACCGTAACCACTTCAACCTCCACTACCAAATTGCTACACTTCACAGTCACCGGTCAACTAAGAAACACTAGCCAGAGTCAGGTAGCTCCAATGTAAACAGGCCGGTATTAGAAAGTTTAGATCACTCAATGCACAGCTTAAAGCCTGAAATCGGGGCTTTCCACAAACAACAGAGCAAGTTAACAATGTGAAGACGCCACATAATTCAAAGCCAAATGTAAGAGCTTTCCATAGTCGGAGCCTCTAAAACTACCCAAAAATGCTATCTAGCTAATCTGCGTCACTGAAAATACCTTACTAGTCTAAACTTAAACCTACACTACCATAGATAAGTAAAATAAGCACAATAAACAAATTAAGCAAAATAAAACAAAATAAGAAAGTAAAATAACTCAGCTACAGATGCTGCGTTTTGGCTAGCCCAGCATGGCTGCCATGTTACCTGGATATGCTTATAGTGATCTCTTTGATATGTAAACAAATCATACTAAATAAACAAAAACGAGTTCAGAAAAGAGGAGATGGAGGGAAGGTCAAGATAAATCCACTGCTCCAACTGAATGCAAGAACCTGCATCAGAATCACCTATCATTTTTGTTAGCAAACACAGAGAGTTGAAGCGTTTCACTCTCCGAGCACTAAACCATGAAACAGGTGTACACCAATTTGAATTCCACCAGTCACTGGATCAGTATGTGACCTTTAGCAAGACACTAGAAACATAGAAACATAGACTTTCACTGTAGATAAGGACTGCTTGGCCCACCTGGTCTGCCCATTTCCCTACCTACAAGATAAACTGCAGATAAACTGCAGATCTTAGTTAACCAACAGCCTATTTCTTCCTACCCCCACTAGAATTGCCTTATGTCTGTCGTAAGCATCTTTGAATTCTCCCACAGTTTTAGACCCCACAACCTCTTCAGGAAGATTGTTCCATGTGTCCACCACCCTCTCTGTGAAAAAATACTTCCTCACATTGCCCCTGAGCCGTCCTCCCTCTATCTTCAAATTGTGTCCCTTTGTTCTTGCACATCTCTTTTTCTGAAAGATGCTACCCTCTCGGACTGTGTTGATTCCACTGAGGTACTTAAAAGTTTCTATCATGTCCCCCCTCTCCCTCCTTTCCCCAAGGGTATACATATTAAGCTCCTTTAGTGTCTCCTCATATGGCTTCTCTTGCAGACCCTGCACCATTTTAGTTGTCCTTCTCTGGACTGCCTCCATGCTATCTGGATGCTTTACTCCAGATGGGGTCTCACCAACTGTCTGTACAGAGGGATAACAACTTCCTGTTTTCTGCTGGTGATGCCTGTCCCTATACATCCCAGTATCTCTCCATCCCTCCCTACTGCCTTCTCACATTGCTTGCCAACCTTAAGGTCATCTGATATGATTACCCCCAGGTCCCTTTTCATTTTTGTTGTTACTACCTCCCACTCCCATTGTGTAATCTTCCCCTGGGTTTTTGTTTCCCAGGTGCATTATTTTGCACTTCTTTGCATTGAATCCAATCCCTCCAACCTTGCCAAGTCCCTTCTCATCCTTTCCACGCCTCTTTGTGTATCAAACCTGTTGCAGATCTTTGTGTCATCTGCAAAGAGGCATACATTTCCTTCCAGTTCTCTGCAATGTCACTTATAAAGACATTAGAAAGGACTGGACCCAATACTGAACCCTGCGGTACCCCACTAGTAACCCCCTTTCTTCAGAGTAGACTCCTCCATAATTACCTTTTGTGTCCTGTTATCCAGCCAATGTTTTACCCAGGCTGGTTAATTTGTTTATTAATCTTTTGTGTGGGACTGTGTCAAATGCCTTGCTAAATTCTAGGTAGGCCATGTCCACAGCCTCTCCCTGGTCTACTACTTTGGTCACCCAGTCAAAGAAATCAGTTAGATTCATCTGACATGACCTTCCCGATGTGGCCCCATGCTGCTTTGGGTCCTGTGCTCCACTGACCTCTAGGTTCTCAACAATTCTTTCCTTCAGAAGTGATTCCATCACTTTCCCTACCACAGAGATCAAACTGACAGGTCTGTAGTTTCCTGCCTGTGTCTTGCTCCCACTTTTGTGAAGGGGAATCACATCCACCTTCCTCCAGTCCTCAGGTACCACACCATCCTCCCATGATTTGTTAAACAGGGTAGTCAGTGGTGTCACTTGTTCTCCTGTTAATTCTTTGAGAATTCTGGGGTGAATGCCATCAGGCCCCATTGCTTTGTCCACCTTCAGTTTTAGGAGGTATTTCAGAACCCTTTCTTCTGTGAAAGGACTGGGATTGACCCCCCCTATCCAGAGTGCTTCTGTTAATTGGATTAGGTACCGCCCCATCCTACTCTTTTGTGAATACTGAGCAGAAGTATTCATCAAGTATCCATGCTTTTTCACTATCCCTCTCTGCCCAACCTCTGTCCATTCTATTCAGCATCACAAACCCTCCCTTTGTCTTTCTATGCTCCCTGATGTACCTATAAAAGGTTTATCCTCTTTCTTAACCGAGTTGGCTATTTTTTCCTCAGTTTGGGCCTTTGCTATTCTGACTTCCCTCCCTGCTTCCTTCTGCCTTAACTGGTACAGTTCTCTGTCCTGCTCCTTTTGTGTTTCCTTATACTTCCTAAATACTATCTTTTTCTTCCTAACCTTTCCCACCAATAGCTTTGCTTAATTCCATCCCAGTTATAGTGGGTTCCCCTCAACTGACACACACACAAGGCAGCTCAGTAGGTTCCCAGCAAAACTACCCCTTTAATAGTACAGTTGACAAACTAGATCACTAATGTATGTAACCCTACCCTCCCCATGATCATTTAAACAGTTAGTGGTAAATTGCTCTCCAAAGCAAGTCTCTACAAAAGAATTGCTGCCTAAATGCTTACAAGTAGATCTAATGGTTTCAGAATGATTTCTAATTTTTTACTAGAAAATGGTAACTCCCACAAAATTAATACAAAGTCATAACAAAAATGCTTGTACTGTATCTGGAATGCATTTTCTTTGCTTACTTAATCTTCAGTAACTAAACTCCTTTTAGGTTCTTCTCAGACTGATATTTATATAGTGTTCATGTGTTTAATATTCTTATATTGTACTCAATAACTGATGGCAACTCAAAAATTTTTTTTTATTTAGTTTTTGTTGACCGGGTAAGTGCACTAGACAAATCCTGCCTATTTTCAGGCATGACCCAGGGGAAGGGGATACAGATGAATGCCAACAGACTTCGAACCAGATTAAGCTTTTGGTGGTATTTTTAGTGAATGAGGGAAATTTGGCCAGGACACCGGGGAAATTCCCCTGCTTGGTAGACGGGTGGCGCTGTCCGTCTCTCTACTGAGATGGCGGAGCTCACTTTGGAGTGGGGCACTGATGGCACAGGAGGTCTTTCCGGAGAAGAGGCTGTTCTTCTCACAACACCTATACCTCCTGCTATTGCTGCTTCTACTAAAGCCTTGGAGTTAACTGAGGTGGATGACTTTCGTTTGTCTGCAACGCCGGATTTTTTAGAGACTGGTACATCATTTACACTTTCACAACTGAATACTTCGCAGGATTTGGAGAAAAAAACATACCTTTCTGAAACAGCAATTGCTACTTTTAGAAGAGGAACTACATTGGAAACAATCGGACTTGGATTTGGAAAAGAAACGCAAACGTAGCCCGGAGACTGCTTCTTCTCCTTCAATGCTGACTAAAGTTTTTGCAGTGGAACTTGCGCAGCCGGAAGAACACGACTTGGTTACTAAGGACACATTAGACATGCCAGGAGGTCCCAGATGGTCCCCAAAACGAGCCCTGCGAGGCGCTGGATGGAGTCAACTGGTGACAGGGGAATGGATTGCTACCACTGATAGTCAGAAACAACCTGTTTTGGATGCTCCTTTTTCGCGGGAACCTACTACTACCTCCTCAGAGACTTTACAAACTGATGCTGTACTGTCGTTACCAATTTCTCAGGACTGGGCGAGTACTGAGGCAGACGCTATGGTACAAGGTAATGTACTATTACAACCAGACTCTCCTACTCCTTCTCATGATTCGCATGACCTATTAAGGGTTTCAGTTCTTCCTAATGTTGCTGGAACTGAAACTGTTGCTGCAGCTGATTCAGAGCCTTTGAGCTCACAGGGCCCTCAGCAGGCCCAAAATTCAGACAATGTACCTCGTTCTACTTATGCTGACCTATTTAAGAAACCCATCGAACTAGCAAAGAGACGAAATGCTATTAGGTTAAGGTATTTGGGTGGTATGGATCCTACTCCGGATAGGTATTATGTGGGTTGCATTTTACTTAAGCAATCATTGGGCTTTACGCCTTCAGAGGTCTATGCATTAATTCATGCCCCCGGGGATTTGACTTTTGATGTTAGTTTTCGGACTCCTGAGCTGTTAGAATGTTTTTGAGTAAAGCATATGAATGTGAAAACTAACCCTTTATGGTCCCCTTTTCAAGTTATCCCATTAACAAAGCAACCATTTAGAGTCATTACCATTTTATTTAGGAATGAGGGGGTTAATATTTCTGACATTCTGTTTTGGTTAGAAAAGCATTGTGAATTACAGGGCACTCCAGATCCGATCTTGGATGCAGAAGGATTCTGGAATGGGGGATGGAAAATGAAGATAAAATTGCATCAAACTGCAGATGGGTTAGAACATTTACCAAACTGTTTTTATATTGGCAGGGATAAGAGGTTCATTTTTTATCCTGGTCAAACTAAATGTTGTTTTAAATATGGATCTACAAGGCATCTTAGCTCGTCTTGCACTGTCCAACGCTGTACGTATTGTGGGGATATTGGTCATGTTAGTATTCACTGTATAAATACGCCTAAATGTAATCTTTGTGAAGATGATGGTCACAATTTTATGGAATGTCCTTGGGCTGCCCATAATACAGGGGAGGCGGATTATGGTGTACAGGACTTTTATGTACACAGGGCCACAAAACCAATAATTCCCTGTTCCTTTGAACCTCAACCTCAGAGGACTCAGTCGAAATGTGTTAATCCACATTCTGGCATATTACAGACTCCTTCTGCCAATGCTGATATAGGGAAACCCTTGAAGGATTTGCTGACCATCCCTGTTGACGTCTGTCTTGGATTCTCACTGAGGTACAAATTACAGAGGTTATGCCCCCTTCTCCTTTGGTGGTACTCGCCCATTGCTCCTTCTCAGCTGAAGTTGCTTGAGCCACAGTCTTCCTTACAACACAATACACCACTTGTGCTGGGTATGCCTGTGCCTGAAAATAGATATTCGGTGTTGGTAGAAGGGAATGATGGGATGGATCAGGACTCTGATTCAGTTTCTTTAACCTCTTCCCAGATGGGGCTTCATTCTGATACTGAGGTACTTAGTACTGTTAAAAAGAAAAGTGTTTCCAAACCAAGAAAGGGTACTAGGAAAAGTGTCAGATTGTCTAAAACTGTTCCATAATGGTTATGGCTTCCTTTTTGAATACTGTTAGTTATAATATTAACATAGCTAGTTTAAATACTAATAGTATTCATTCTAAGGTCAAACTGTTGGCTACTTTTGATATGTTTTCTACCTTGCAATATGATATTTTTTTTTCAAGATACTAGACTTTATTCTTTGCAGGATTTTTCAAGGGCTTCAGAGGCATGGATATGGGGCCCTAGTTATTGGTCGGGGGGGGAGGATCTTTGTTCAGGTTTAGGGATTTGTTTTAACACTCCTGAGGTTAAGATTACTCATATTGTGGACATTTTGCCTGGTCGTGCATTGTTGTTAGACATCACTTTAGCCTCCATAGATTTTAGATTAATTAACATTTATGGCCCACAAACAAAAACTGGTAGAATTTCGTTGTTAAAAAAAATAAGGCCTTATCTTTTTTCCAGTAGGAACATTTTGTTTGGAGGTGACTTTAATATTACTTGTACGGTTAAGGATAGGCATTTTTCTACTTCAAAAACCTACTGTGATACTCATTTTCTCAATTCTTTACTTATTCAGTCAGGATTGGCGGACATATATTTACATCATACCTCTATTCCGCATACTGTTTTTCAAGGAAAAAATCTTCTCGTATAGATCACTGGTTTGTGTCTTCCTCCTTGCAAACAAGTAAGCCGGCTGTTTCCTTAGTGGCTACATCTGACCATGCTCTTCTGAGTGTTACCCTCTCAAATTGCCATAAGACTTCTCGAGGGTCTGGGTATTGGAAATAAAATTTATCTCTATTGGATATTCCTGAGGTTAAGGAGGGTTTTCAAGCCATAGTTGTTGCATGACGCTCAGTGTTTTTTTATATGAAAGTAAGCAACTATGGTGGGAAGATACAAAACTAGATTTTCAACTTTATTTTCAAAAGATAGGTAGGTTACTAGGTAAACATAAAACTCAGGAATATTTTGCTGCAAGACAATCTTTTATTAGGTTTCAGGAATATATTATGAAGGGTCAAGTTTATGATGAACGGGAATTCCATACTTTAAAAGATCGATTGACTCATTTACAATATGATCGTATGTCTGTCTTGCATCAGGAACAGAGGTTTGGTATTAGTGGTACCAGGGCTCATACGAATCCTTTTGATTTTTGTAAGGCATCTAGGCAGAGAAAAGATATCACATCTCTGAAGCAATCCACTGGGAGATATATTCATGAGAAAGATGATATTTTAAGGGAGGTGGATAGTCAGCTTAAGTCACTATTTACTGCAGGCTCAAGGCCTACAGACTCAGAGGTTCAGAAGTGGTTGTCCCTTTGTCCTCTTCAAAAGATTCCTGAGCATTTTATCCCCAGTTTACTGAAACCTATCTCTCTTCATGAAGTGAGAGTAGTTATTGATAGCACTCATTCAGGAAAGACACCTGGCTCAGATGGCCTACCAAATGAGTTATATAAACTGTTAACACCTTGGTTATTGAATGAACTGACAGAGCTTTTTACATACAGTTTGAATTCTGGGCTTTTACCCTCCAGTATGTATGAGGGTTTGGTCATCTTATTGTATAAACAAGGTGATATAACTTGTTTGGACAATTGGAGATCCATTACCCTTTTGAATTGTGATTATAAGATTCTTTCCAAAATTCTCAGCAATCGTTTATCTCTTTGTTTAGAGGCTGTGATACATCCTACTCAATGTTGTTCTGTACCAGAAAGATCTATACTAGATGGACTTATTTTATTATGTGAAGTCTTTTCTAGAGGTCTTTCTGGTGACATTATGGGTTTCATCCTTAGCTTGGATCAGAAACAAGCTTTTGACAGTGTCTCCCATAATTATTTGTGGGCATGTCTTGCTTGTATGAATTTTCCTGCAGTTTTTATAAACTGGCTGAAAACATGTTACACTGTGGCCTTGGCAATTCCCTTGGTAAATGGTTGGTTGGGATGTCCTGTGTCTGTTACAAAGGGTGTTAGGCAAGGCTGCCCTCTAAGTCCTTTATTATATATTGTATCATTGGAACCCCTTATTACGTTGATTAACTCTACGGATGACATTAGGGGTTTGTCCTTCAATAGTACGTGCATGGAAATTAAAACAATTGCATATGCTGATGATCTTTGTCTTACTTTGGCAGATCTCCCATCATGCCAGGTTACTGCGGTCTTGTTATTGGCATATGCAGAGGGCTCTGGTTCACAAATCAATCTCACAAAAAGTAAGTATTTTCTTCTTAATTTGGATCCAGTGGTAGTGATGGACTGTCCAAATATTCCGGTTTGCATTGGTCCTGGTAAAATCTTAGGCATCTATTGGGGTATGGAGGACCCTGCTGGTTATAATTGGGATCTTTCCTTAGAGATTGCTAGGTCAAAGGTCTCAATTTGGAATAAATGGAGGATGTCTAAAAAGAAAAGGGGTTTTATGGTTAAAACCTTTTTATTGAGTATGTTTTTATATTTAGGGGCTATTTTTCCACCCCCGTCCTCTCTAGATACTGCCCTTTATGGTTTGTTTTTTTCCGCTATATGGGGTAGTAGGCTGAACCCGATTAAGAGAGGTGTATTGTATCAAGATTTTAGGATGGGAGGGATTAAGATGGTGAATCCCGTTGTATTTTTTTTTCTCTGTTTCTTTCTAAAAATCTTTGTCCCTTGTTACGTAAAGTTGGGAAAATTTGGGACAGTTGGGTGTGGGATACTGTTTCCCCATGGATATTAGGATGAGGATTATCCAAAAGTATCCCTAAACAAGTTTCCTTATTAGGTGTCCCTGTACATTTTAAGTCTTGTTTTTCGAAAATTAAGGTTTGGGGGCTTTTCAGGATTCATTTAGAAACTTATCAAAGAAAAACATTATATGGGAAGATAATGGAGTCCTTTTTGGTTCCTTCTCATTTCTCGGTATATTCCAATTCTGCAGTTTCGAAAATTGGTGATATGCTTACATCAAAGAGAATTCCTGCATATATGTGGGATGTGGTCTGGCTTACAGCCCATTTAAAACTAAATGTGAAGGGGAATCTGAAGCACAAAGGAGTGTCTGTCAGGGGTTGCCCGAGAGGGAATTTATGTCAAGCACAAATGGAAACTGTTCAACATTTGTTTTTTGAATGTTCATATGTGGTGGAATTTTGGTCATATGCACAAATTCAGTGGCATACGTTTCCTTTGCAAATGTTATCAAATGAGGTTTTATTTTTTGGAATATTACCTGTTTCCTGGAGTGACTATTTTCCGGATACGATTCATGTTATTTTGGCCTGTATTAAATGTCATATTTGGCAAGCAAGATGTGCGTGGTCCTTGCAGAAACAATATTTGACCCCGATACAGTTGTTTTGGAAGATTCACACTACTGTTCTTAAAATTTATTTTTTTGAGAAAAAACATTTTCCGGCAGTTAATTTTCAAAGTATTGGAAAAATTTACACTGGTTGGATACGGGGTTGTATTCTTTTTGAGGTTTTTAGCGTATACTGTATGGTCTTCTTTTGTGTACTTATATTTATGGTACACTATAATTATATGGTATTTTTGTCAATACAATTTAAGTGTGGTATACTTTATTTATGAATTGTTTGATTTTATAAGTCTTGGGACTCTATGAATGCAGTTTGGTCTTGCATGTCAAATGAAATACTTATTTCTGTTTACTTTTATTTTTTTTATGATTTTGTGTGCAGTAACACTATTAAGTATGTATTTTACTTTCAAATTTTGAATAAAAATTCCCCTACTCTTTTAGTGGGGGGGGGCTGATACATAGTTCTTTTCACATGATGATCTGATACTGTATGACTGTAATACTTATTTGATTTTGTTTTGCTATCTCATGTTGTATTTTATTTTGTGTGACCTAACACTGTTTATAATTATTTTGTTTTTGATGTTATTATAATAAAAAAATTCCCCTACTCTTTTCAATAAGTGCCATGGGATCTTTAACATCCACCTGAACTACCACCAATCCAGGCAGATGGGACCTCGGTTTAATGTCTCATCCGAAAGACAGCACCTCACAAGTGCAGCACCCCTCTCATGCTGCACTACAGTGTCAGTACTGGGATATTAACCCAAGTGCCAGATGTGGGAACTGAACCCACAACCCTCTGATCTCCTGGCCTCAGAGGCGAGTGTGCTACCTACTGAGCCACTGACACTGCCAAATAAAAACATTTGAATTGAAGACTAGTCGGGGGAGGCAGTCTTTAGCAAAACCCATTGAGTAAGATATCGTCTACCTTTAAAAGTGTTACTACATGGCTGTGTTTTGTGCTGAGTTAGGGATTTCAGTAAATTTTAGATTTTAGAAAGTGTATAACAGTTCTAGTTACTGAAATCTTTTATTGTGGTTTGATTAAGGAGGGATTAACCCATGACAGGATATGGGTTTACTGAGTATTAATCCACGCCTGGGGGGGTTGGAGTCATGAGGCGAAGCATGGGCAATGTTATGTTAGAGGTTTACCTAAAGAACAGTAAAATAAAGCCCTGAAAACATGCAACTGTGGGTATATCAGGGGCTAATCAATGGTCAGATGTCCTGTTTGGATGAATCAGAAGACAGTATTTTCAGAACCCATGTTATAATCATCAGTTATTAAACTCTTCTTAGGTTCTTCACAGATTAACATTTACATATTGTTCACTGTGTTTAATATTCTGATACTGTACTCTATAATTGATGGCAACTAAAAAAATATAATGGAGGAATAGCAGGGGGGTCTGGCTCTAGGAAACCCATTGAATGAGATATCTTCTACTTTTAAAAGTGCTAAAACATGGCCATGTTCTCTGCCAAGTCAGTGTTGAATAAGGATACAATTCCACTATTTCAAAAAGGAATGAGATTTTTCGCAAAAAAACATTGTTAATGCACCAGTTAGGGTAACTTAACACCACAAAAGTAGGGAAATGTGAATATTAGGGTTTCCAACTCAAATGCCTAACCCCCATCCCCTATTAGCAAAAGGAAAAACATTACAGTTTGGGGTCTCTGGAGTTTTTGTGAATCATTGATGTGGTCTTTCTTTGAGGTTGTCAACCCTAATGCTCACCCCCTCCCTCCCAGCCTGTAGTCTCCAATCTGAAGCACAAAGTACAGCTCCAAGCCACTGTATCATAATGATGTACTATTCAAAGGTAGACAGGTATGTCTCACCACAGGTTGCCAACACAATTTGTTGTACCTTTGGGCCCTGCGTGAAGAAAAGAGATCATGGGTGATATTGTTTACTGCAGTAATGGAGTGGGCATTAGTGTTGACAATCCCTAAGGAAGACACCACCAATGATTCACCAAGACTCTGGAGACTAAAAACCCTGATGTTTTTTTTCCTGTTGCTGCTTGTGGTGGGGTGTTAGGGTTGTAAACCCTAACACCACATTTCCCTACTTTTGTGGATTTAAGTTACCCTAACTGGTGCATTAATTAAGTTTTTTTTGCAAAGAATACATATATATATATATATATATATATATATATATATATATATATATATATCTATATATCTATATATATATATATATATATATATATATATATATATATATATATATATATATATATATATAGTGGCATAGTAGTGCCACTATAGTTAGGGTTATGTACTCCATTTAAGGTTAAATTAGAAATTATGCATCTTAATAACTTTGGCACCCTATGATGGATTTGCCTAAACTTTGGAACGCATGGTCTGGTACTATAGATCCCTGGACCTGCCAAGTTTTGTTATGGTCGGATGTACAGTTGTGGAGTTACAGAGTGGCAAAAAATGCATAAATTATGGAGTTTTGTGTGTTTCTTTGCTCACGCCTACAGCCAACACAGTTTGTGCAATTGGTCCAAAAACTTCAGGAAAGATGCAGCCAGGGTGCCCGATGTACCTTTTGAAAATATCATGAAAAAATAGTAAACGGTTCAAAAGTTATTCAAAAAACAATGACTCTCATTATAGTCTATAGGAAAAGTTAACAAACTGTGTGAAAGTTTCTCAAATGCAGTTTTTAGTGTCGCAAATGTCCCTTTTACTTTAGTGATTCAGCCATTTTTTTTTCAGTTGGTAGACAGAAAATGCTTGGCATTTAAATGTGGGACCCTTTAGGGACACCATTCTTGTTGTGTTCACCTAGTCGAGCCCTGAGGATGCTAGCCATGTCTTTTTTGGGGGGTAAAACACCCCAGAAATATGTTTTTTTATATTTTTGTAAAAAGTAGTGTCACAAAGTACTTTCGCATATGCCACACTTTCGTGATTTTTTTTGCCAAAGTGTCATGATTTGTGAAAGTATTATTGTGACACTATGCCCAAAACAATATGAAATCTTTGCCACCCTGCTGCAAAACAACAGTTTGGTCTTTTGGGATGACATTTGCAGGGAAGAAGGCCAACATCACACAGATGTGCCTTTTGGTGGTTTGGTGCAAAAATATAACAGGGCTGCAAAGTTACAGCACTCTGAAATTGACAATTTTTAATATGAGATTTTAATTTTTTTTTCTGCGTCATACGGTTCCTGAGATATAAGCAATTTAGTATTCTAAGTGCTCATTTTCCTGTCTGAGTTCCACTATTATGCCCACATTCTTTGTATCCACTGTGTTTCTGAATGCACCTCTTTCAAACACAAAGCATGTGCATTAGCATTACTATTAACGTTAGTGTTTGTATTCATGGTTGTGCTTGCATTTCTGTTTGCATTTGTGTTTACGTTTGCGCTTGAGTTTCCATTATCATTAGCATTTCTTTTTGCATCACTGTTAATGTTGCTGTTTGTGTTTGCATTATCATTTGCATTTCCATTTATGTTTGGTTCACCATTACCATTTTCCTGTCTGTTGCCGTTTGCACTTCCATTAACATTTGTGTTTACATTACCCTTACCGTTAGCGTTACCGTCTGCACTTACAATTGTGTTTGTTTTACTGTTTGCATTTACATTTGTGTTTGTGTCATCATTACCATTACTATTAGCATTTGCGTTTATGTTACCATTACAGTTTGTGTTTGAATTTGCACTTCTGTTTCCATTTCCATCACAGCTTTCATTTACATTCCCGTTATCGTTTGCACTTGTGTTACCATTTGCGTTTGCATTACAATTAGTGTTACTGTTATCGTTTGCTTTTCAGTTTGAACTTGCATTTATGTTACTGTTTACATTTGCATTTATGTTAATGTTTGCATCACCGTTAGTGTTACCATTAGCATGTGCGTTTATGTTACCATTTGTATTTGCACTTGCGTTTGCGTTACCATTGCCATTTGCGTTTTTGTTACTGTTCACGCTTGTGTTACCATTTGCATTTCCATTTCTGTTACTGTAAACATTACCATTACCATTTGCACTTTCGATTGCGCTTCCATTTGCCTTCCGTTTGTGTCACTGTTAGATTGTCATTAGCGTTTGCGTTTACGTTACCATTGCTGTTTGAATTACCATTTGCATTGTCATTTGCATTACCATAACCGTTAGCGTTTGCGTTTCCATTTGCATGGGCATTACCATTCCCATCAATGTTTGTGTTTCCATCGCCATTACCATTAGTGTTTGCATTAACATTTGCATCACCATAATGTTACTGTTTCTGCTTCCATTTCCGTAAGCTTTAGCATTTGCATCTGCATTCACATTTGCGTTACCATTACCATTATGTTTGCATTTGCGTCACTGTTACTGTTAGCATTATCATTACTGTTAGGGTTATTATGTACAAATGGGCAGTGTGATGGGAGCAGGGGGCCCAAAGGGCCCCGTGCTCCCTCCACCACATTCCATTCACTATCTATATTGCACATGGAGGCAGTATAGTGCAGTGGTTTAAGGCTCTGAGCTGCAAATCTGGTGACATCCAGCACACCAGACCTGGGTTTGAATCCCATAGCTTCCACTTGCATACGGTGTGACCCTGAGTAAGTCACTTAACTTCCCTGTGCTCCCAGGTCGCTCCTGTAAAAAAGCTTTCAGCATAGTGTGCTACTCCTGGTTGAACAACTAAAAAAAAAAAATTCTCAAAAAGAATGGAAAGTCATGGCAAAAAACTCAGTTTAATGCATCAGTTAGGATTGTTCCACAGAGAAAAAAGTGAGGAAATTTGGTATTAGGGTTGAAAACCCTAAATGTGCATTCCCCCCACCACCACACACACACACATACATGCAAGTAGGGGAAGGACCAAGGCAACACAACCAATCACATACAACCAGCAGCAGGTAACAGAAATAACATACAACTATCTAAACCACGAAACCACACACCCATGCTCCCATTGGGCTGTGGCATGGGGTCATCACTGCTAACTCTGATCCCAGACATTCCTAGCACCACAAAACACATATCACTATGGATAACTGGCCATCTTGGGCCACACGCTGCCACCAACACATAACACAGATTACACATATGGTATTTTGGGATGTACAAGGCCCAAAACAGGATTTTCCACATTCCCTGAAATACTTTAAAAAATCACTAGTGGCACATCTAACTGGTAAATGTACATCTGTGTAACACTATGTAACCTATGTCCTGTCAAGAGTGTCAATAAAATTAATTGAATTATAAAAAAAAAAAAAAAATCACTTTGGCAAATGCGATAGTGTCGTGCTATGCATTTGTGACACTTGTGTTTGCGACAGTATTTTGCAACACTATTTTGCATGCCTTCACAAAGGCGACACTGTCGTGTGTTCTGTTTGCAACACTTTTGTGTTTGCTACAGTATTTTGTGAAAGTATGCTCCTGATGACTGCGCATCTTTGCCATCATCCTGCAAGCAAACGGTTGGGTCCTTTGGACTGAAATTTGCAGGGTGGCAAGCCCTGGTCCCACAGATGTGCCTTATCCTGATTTGGTGCAAAAATACTTGAGCATGACAAAGTTACACTGTTCTGAAATTGTGCAATTTCCCATAGTCTAACATTGCAGCACCCATGACGCCTTTCGCCACCCATATGTCAAAAACACAGCAAGGTAGACAGTTTTTGCTATTGCCACCTTGTTTCACCTTTAGGTTAACTAACCTCATGAAACAAGTTTTGAAATACTGTATGATACCTGAAGTTAGATTTCTTACCTACTTGCTACGGTAACACAGGTATACACCTCCTGCTGGTTGTGTGTGATTGGTTGTGTTGCCTTGGTCCTTCCCCTACTTGCATGTAAGAGTGTGTGTGGTGGTGGTGGTGGTGGTGGTGGTGGGGAATGTGCAGTTAGGGTTTTCAACCCTAACACCAAATGTCCTTGCTTTTGTTGCTGCGGAACAACCCTAACTGATGCATTAAATGGAGTTCTTTTGCGATGAATGAATATATATATATATATATGGGCACACAACAGGTGTGTGTCTGCATTAGCCAAGATAAAACTACTCTTTTATGACCAACTTGCAAGACAGTGTTATTGCCTTGAAAAGCTGGGTATGTTACAATGGAATATATGACTAACTTGCAAGATAGTACTACTGTCTTGAAAAGCTGGGTATGTTACAGTGGAATACTAAACCAGTTAGACAGCAGCTTTAGCAATGCTGATAACATCACAGTAACAATGTGCATCACAAGAGCTAGCATATGTGCTATGCTATGTAGACCTAGTTGCTTTCTACTTCACATCTATTGTGATAGTATTGATGTGTACTGTATTGATCGTATTGATTTGAGCTGCATTGATTTGTAATGCTTTGATTTGCATCTCTTGTACTGAGCCATTGATCAGAAGAGTACAGTTTATATTTTGAACTCTCACCAATATCATATCCCACATATACACAACAGGAGTGGGGGTAAAAATGACGAGATGCAAAAGATATCTAAACTAGTGACAACAGTAACTGCAGCATATCAAAACAAAGATTTTTAATGTTGCAATGATGGATATTTTTAAAGTTGCTGTTATCACAGTGGAATACTAAAACAATCAGAAAGCAGTTTTCAAAGTGTTGATAACATTACAATACCTAGCAGCACTGAAGCCAGCTGTTAAAATCAAAGAAAAATAGCAAGACCTTCAAACAAACTGCAGATTTAAAAGCTATAACTTGTAAACTACTATTGTATGTATCAAATATACAATAACATGACTTAAAATAGGCAATCTGTAATCACTTCTGAGTGGGCAGGACTTTCATAACTCATTCATGGCTCTGCCACTTGTGAGTTACAGCCCTGCCTCCCCACACATGAAGATAAATTGCAGATTTTAAGTCAGCCCATTGCATATCCCCCTTTATAGACACACACTCTCTCTCTCTCTCTCTCTCTCTTTCTCTCTCTCTCTCTCTCTCTCTATATATATATATATATATATATATATATATATACACACATATCAAGAAAGAGAGAAGGAGAGAGAATAAATGCAGGGAAAGTGTCATATATGAGGATATAATGCCATCGAGGGGGCAAATTAGCCAACTTGGGCTTGTGGGTTTATTGAGCTAATTGTCCCTGAGATGACATTATATCCTCATATATGACACTTTTCTAGAATTTGTTTTATATAATACATTAGAATGGTTAGTATCTTTTTGTAGATTGCATTTATGATAATTGCTGAGCTTGTTTTGCCTTATTTTTTTCCCTCCTGCTTTTCCATAGTACAGGGTCCTCCTATATAAGGAGGTGTGGTTGGTGTGGTCAGTCCCTTAGTTGTGTGAATTGGAGGACCAGCAGTGGCGTGGAGATCCATTTGGTGTGATAGAGGGCTTGGAGGATTGGAAATGGTGTGGAGTTTCAGTTGGCTTGATGGAGGGCTTGGGTGAGTACACTCATTCACAACCATCTGCCATTAGAACGAGTGCTCTAACATGCTTAATTTTGCAAGTAAAAGTTAAAGCCATGACTTCGGGTATGCGCATTAACATCGTCGCTAATGTACATGTCCAGAGTCATGGCTGTAAGTTTCTCTTGCAGAATTAATCATGTCAGAGCACTCGTTTTGGTGGCAGATTAAGTTCCTTTTGCTGAACAGACTGACTCCTCTTGGAAAATGTTAGGTGTCAGTTGCTGAAAAGAACACAGAAACAAAAAATCTAAACCCATCCATGCACAAGTTTGAATTCTGTTTGAGTACATTGTATTGCACACCTGGAGTGGGTGGTTAGCCTAGGATAAAAGTCAGAATGAGAAGTGGGCTAGAAGCTCAATCTTCACCCTGTCCCCGACCCACCCACCCAGCCCAATTTCCATTTCAGATTAGTCACAAGTAGATATGTCCTTAAGAAGCTCCAGGGCCTAAAAGCCAACGGCACACCAGGTTTCAACAGGTTAAAACCCAAATACCTCAAAATTGTGGCACCTGTTATTGCTAAACTTCTTGCACAACTCATTAATTAATCACTGTTACTTGGGGCTGTTACAGATAAATGGAAGGTAGCAATTGTCATCCTGATACACAAAAACTGCCAAAAAGACCTAATCAAGAACTACAGACCAATCTCCTTGCTTAGTATATTAGGTCAACTCCAGGAGAGACTGGTATTTGACCAATTACAAGAATACCTTAATCATAACAACTCCCTAACACATGCTCAACACTGCTTTTGAAAATATCATGGCACCAACACTGTCCTATACGACTCTCCACAGACATCCTCAGGGCTCTGGATGCAGCCATGGCAACAGGGGTGGTCTTTGCAGACCTGACAAAAGCATTTGATTTGGTCAACCATGACCTGCTCCTAGTGAAGTTGTGGAACTTTGGGCTAGATCACCTCTCCCACCAATGGTTTTCAGACTACTTAACAGAGAGGAAGCAATGCGTTAGATGGCAGGGAAATACTTCTGCCCCAAAACAACTGACTGCTGGGGTGCCCCAAGGTTCTATTCATGGTCCCTTACTGTTCTCACTATTTATAAATGACTTACCTCTTCATTATGGGAATGCATCCTTACAGCTATTTGCTGATGATGCCATTCTTTACAGGTCTGGGGCTGATATCACCAGGATCAACCCCCAACTTGACTAGGACTTCCATTTCCTGGAGAGCTAGTTCTCAGAAAATAAACTAATACTCAATGAGATAAAAACTAGAGTCATGCTTTTTGGCAAGAAAAGTTAGGATCCTGTCATGGCCACCTCCTCACACTCTCCACTAAGTCAGGGACCAGCTTGGAAGTGGTGAAATCTTTCAAATGCCTATACGTAGTGTTAGACCAGGAAATTTCCTTTGAACCCCAAGTAGACGTCTTCTCCAAAACTATGACCCAAAAACTTGGGCTACTTTATAGGCTCTCCCCCTACCTCTCTGCACCCTCGCAGCTAGCAATAACAAGAAGCACTTTATTACCAATTCTTTTCTATGCTGCCCAATTAATACACTTTGCTTGTGTCTCTGTCTTGGTAAAAACAAAGGACCCTCTACAACAAATTGTCACACCTTGCTGTGGGTGCCCTTCAAGGGAGCACCACTACAATGTTCTTGCTTCACTTGATTGGCCCACATTTGAGGCGAGACTGTGATTCCCACTACTATGTCTGACCTACAAGCAACTGCTCCCCCTAGCCTCACAACCCTACTTAAATTTAGCTGGTCTGCCAGGTCACTGAGATCATGCTCCAAGTCTCTGCTAGACACCCCCACTGTTCGATTGACCAGTGGTAGTAGTTCATTCGATGCAGTTGCACCAGCACTATGGAACTCCCTTTCCTTGGATGTCTGAATGAGCCTGACATTCTTGCAAAATAAAAGGAGGCTCAAAACTCTCTTTTGGACCCCAGCACTTTATTTATTGAAATTTCGGATAACACCTTTGAGAACAAGTTCATTTCATAGGTTCCACAACAGAAGAACAATGCATATTGGAAAAGTATGAGATGGAGAATAAACAAAACAAGGAATTATACAAGACATTACAAGAGGGTATAACTAGAGAAGTTCCAATACATGTGGCATTGTTCAATGTATGCCATGGTGCATATCTGATTAAAACCTGGAATTCAAAGGGTCATATTAGAGGGGGTGGGGTCTTATGAAACAACCCTTTACAGGAAATGAGAACGGAATCAGCCTAATATCTAATAATCAACAAGGTAAGGGATGGCATCAGCCCAGGGGCCTCGTCAGAGGTGAGAAGGTATGGGACAAAGCATTTTAAAGTGAGCAAGGGAGCTCAGGAGATATAATGGGGGAGGGGGGATAGAGAGAAAGCCATGGGGGGGGTGAGGGGAAGGAGTTGGAAAGGATCAAGAGGAAATGTGAAGGAGAATGATTAGCAATTTAGAACAGTTATTTACATGCTGAGAACAGTTATGCATAAGGTCAGGATAGCATAAGGTTAGAATAAGTGCAGGTCACAAGAAGGAAGACTATTGAAAGCAGTCACAACTGGTATCAGCAACTAGCTGTTGCTTATGTTTAACCTTGAAGGAGCCCAAGGTGGATGCTGAAGTGATGTCATGGTGCAGCAAGTTCATCCATAGTGGGGCATGGTAGGCAAAGGACCTCTGTCCCAGAGAAGTGTGATAGCAGGGTATATTAAAAATATGGCTAGTAGAGCTTCTGGTGCAACAATGGTCGATAGTGGGGGTAATAAGCTTTTCCACTCCTGGGGGCATTTTGCCTAAACTTACTTTTCCGGACAGTAAACATGTTTGGTACATAAGTCTACCTTTGAATTGGAGCCAGTTAGCCTGAGTGTACATGTTGCAGGTATGGGACAAATGGGCAGAGCCGGTAAGGACCTGGCATGCTTTGTTGAGTGCAACTATGATGCAGCAAAGAGCTATTTCAGTAGCTGGCCCACAAATTGGTAAGCCATAATCAATAAGCTAGTCAAGAGATCTTTGAATGGCCAGGTTAAGATCCTCTGGGGTCAAACATTGCTTATGCCTATAAAGTAGCCCAGTGCAGGTGTTAGCAGCCTTAGCAATGTTGTCAATATGATAGGCATAGGTTTTCGTACTGTCAGTAGTAATCCCCAGATATTTAAAGAGCTGAACTAGCTCCAAGGGAGAGCCGTCTTCGTTGGTGATAGAAAAAGAGGGTAAGTTCTGTGCCTATTTTGGGAGCTGGAGAACAGCATAGTTTTAGTCTTGTTGTAATTCATAACTAACTTGTGCTTATGGAACCATCTTTCTACGACTACGAAATTACTCTGTATCCTGGATTCAAGAACCTTAGGGTCTGGATCACTGGTAAACAGGACAGCATTGTCAGCATACAAAAGGATGTGACCCTGACAGAGTAAGGAAGGTTGCTGAGGAAAAAGCTAAATAAAAGAGGGCCCAAGATGGACCCTTGAGGAACTCCAGATAGAACAGGTCTGTGATCTGAGAGAGTGTTACCAATCTTCACCTGCTGTGTACGGTTGTGCAGGTAACTTTCAAACCAGGCTATGCTGTCATGAGCTAGGCCAATAGTGGTAAGCTGTTCGATTAGGAGGGCATGATTCACTGTGTCAAAAGCTTTGGTTAAATCAATGAAAGCAGCACTGACCAGGTGTCCTTGATCTAAGGAGTGGTGAATAAAGCCTGTGAACTCCACAAGGGCGGTAATGGTACTATGACCATTTCTGAACCCGTGTTGTTGTGGGCATTGAAGCTGATATTTTTCTAAGTATTCAACCAGTTGGTCAGCCACTATACACTCAAGAGCTTTCGAGAATGGGGGCAGGATAGAGATAGGCCTGTAGGTCCCAGTAATTGTGTGATCCCCAGACTAATGAACTGGTGTCACAGTGGCAGATTTCCATTTCTGAGGGAATTGAGAGTAACTAAGTGACAGGTTAATAATATGACTTTGTAAATGTCATTCTCAACCATGAACTTTATCTATAGTCCTGCTAACTAGAAAGTCTAACTAATTATGACTGTGATTATTCTACCTCCTGTGTGATCTACTACTGTGTGTTCTACTACTGTACTGAATTTGTGTGTACCTTTGCTTTGTAACTAACCCAGGCTGCCCCTGAAAAAGGGACTCCATTTTCTCAGTGTGCTTACCCGGTTAACAAAATTCAATCAAGAAATAAATACATAAAAGCTGAGTGTGTACCTGATATGGGGCAGTTGGATGCTTTTTGGGAAGCTGGTTGTAGGAGGAAGAGTGGTCCTGAAGAGCTAAAGTCATATAACACAGCCACAAAATTAAAGTCATACACCATGGAGGGCCATGGTATATGACTTTAATTGATGGTTATGATTTATGGCTTCAGTGGATGTGATATATGGGGGAAACATGATGGGCTTTTCTTAATTAATTAATTAATCCACTAGTTAGGGTAAAAGCAACAAAAGTAGAGAAATGTGGCATTAGGGTTTTCAACCCTAATACCCCACTCCCACCCTGCAGGAAGCAACAGGAAAAAACATTAAGATTTCACTTCTCTTCCATCTTTGCAAATCAGGTATGTGGTGTGCCTTGGGGTTGTCAACTCTAACGCTCAACCCATTACATCATTAAATAATCTGTGATGGGTACAGTATATGAGAATGGTGTGAGCGTTAAGGTTGACAACCCCAAGGCACACCCCTCGCCTGATTTGTGAAGAGACATGAGAGGTAAAACTTCAATGTTTTTTCCTGTTGCTGCATACAGGGTGGGTGTGGGGTGCCAGGGTTGGAAACCCTAACACCACATTTCCCTACTTTTGTTACTTTAACCCTAACTAGTGCATTAATGAAGTTTTTTGCAAAGAATTTTCTTACTTTTTGAGATAGTATAATTGTATCCTCATTTGTCTGTGGGAGCACAGGGCCCAGAGGACCATGTGCTTCCATGTGTAGTAAAACAGGGAATTAAATTATCAGCATAGCCTTCTTATTGACCCACCTCATGAATACTGTAATGAAAATTTTGAAATCCCTGCCAAAACGTTATTGCGTGCTACTGCAATGCCATTACACACGACAGGTGCAAAAACACATTTTGGCCAGGGTTTGAAAAATGACAGCTGTCATGTTCATGAGGTGGTATAAAAAGATGGTTATGCTGAAAATTTGGTATCAAAATATTTAAAATTGCCAGAGTTACAAGTGAGTGTGGCAAAATTTGAGAGTGGCCCTGGCGCTGCTACCTGCTGGCGGCTGGAACTCTGCATCCAGCCCGCCACCCCTTGACCAAGGAAAGCAGCCACAAGCCCAAACCAGGCTCTCCACTTCAGCCGAGTGGCCCTGGCGCTGCTACTTGCTGGTGGCTGGACCTCTGCATCCAGCCCGCCACCTTCTGACCAAGGAAAGCAGGTACATTTGGTCAGCTTCTAGCCCGGAGCTGTCAGGCTTCAATCCCAGTAATTGGACTGGCTCCTGGGGACTGTGGCTGATTCCTGATTGGATGCTGCAGATCCTCATTGAGAAAGAAAGCACCCAAGGCACCTTTTTCAAAACACAGCTCTGCCACTGCCTTGCTGTACTGCTCTCTGGACAGTTTTTTGCTGCTGAATTTACTGCTCATGTGGAAATATTTTTTTTTCTCTCCTCTTGGAATTTTCTGCTGTTTAGCCTGCTGTATTAGCTAGGCCTGACTTCTATATAGCTTATGGCTTGTACTGCTGAATATTTTTACTGCTTGCCTTTAAACTATTGCACTGTATATGTATGAACTGACTAACAGAGTATAGCAGAGTTGTAGCGAACTTTGACTACCTGATGTCTATATAGCTTATTGCTTGCACTACTGAATTTTTTCTGCTAATTGCCCAATACTGTAGAACAGCTAGAATTGATTATTGCCTGCTGTTTTTTCTGCCACACTCTTTTCCCATCCTGTTATTCATCCTTGGACTACCTTCTTTGTTTCCCTCTTTCTCTTGCTTTTTCCGTTTTGTATTTCTTTCTCTCTATTCCCCACAATATTTCTCTGCCATCTACTAGACCCCTGATTCCATCTCCTGACACCCCCCTGAACCAGCACATTCTGTAAATATTGCCTGGCATTTTGGGCCATCTTCTCTACCAATTCCAGGCTACCCTGAGTCCTCTCCACCACACGCCTCCTTCCCAGCTCTCCATGGTCTCATTCAAGGCCCCCCCAATCTCCTGAATTAGCCTTTTGTTTTGCTAAATTCCCACCTGGCACCTTTGACCAGACCTCGCTGCAGGAACCTTTTCTCTCCCACTATTTGCACCTACTTCTGAGCGCTAATTTGCTCAGGGCCCTCCCACCAATTTTACTTGACCTTTATCTTTGACTTTTTAAATAACGGACTGCCTTTTTGTCTGCTTTGTTTTAGCCACAAGCCCAAACCAGGCTCTCCACTTCAGCCGAGTGGCCCTGGCACTGCTACCTGCCGGAGGCCGGACCTCTGCATCCAGCCCGCCACACCCTGACCAAGGAGAGCAGGTACATTTGGTCAGCTCCTAGCTCAGAGCTGTCAGGCTTCAATCCCCATAATTGGACTGGCTCCTGGAGACCGTGGCTGCTTCCTGATTGGATGCTGCAGATCCCCATTGAGAAAGAAAGCACTGAAGGCACCTTTTTAAAAACACAGAGCTCTGCCACTGCCTTGCTGTACTGCTCTCTGGACAGTTTGTTCACCCCCCCCACCGTCTCCTCCCTCCTTTATTAAGTACACTTCTCCAATGATCCCTGCCCCCTGAGGCCTCACACTGGTCAATTACAGCAACTCCTTAAAGGGGCTCTCCTTTCTGTAACTTCTTAAATGGGTGATCTTCTCTCATGCTCAAATAACTTATCATCCTCAATGCATCCGGGATCAAGTGCATTGACACTGACTATGATCCTCATCCTACTTACTACACCAGTCCCACCTCACTTAGGACCATCACCCTCTACCCATAGTACCCCCTCTTATCTACAACACCTCTACCAGACTCCCCCGATCCTCAACCACCTCCTCCCCCTCGGTACCCCCCCACACTTCCACCTCTGCTACCTCTTACTTCCCACTCATACCTTGGTCTCTTCTCCTCAATTCCTTTTCCACCCTTCATAATCTACCCACCCCTTGCATCCCAGCACCTGGCCCCATCTCCAGTTGCAAGGGGAGATGCCACAATTACTACCACACTTTGGTGTGCCTAATCACCCTCCTGTTGCTTCTATTAGGTAACATTCATCCAAACCCTGGCCCCATGCCCAACTTTATGAACAAGCCTGCCCAGGCTCAAGGACTCCGCATAGCTTCTATGAATATTTGCAGCCTCTTTAAGAAAGCTGCTGCATTCCAATGCTGGGTTGCTCAGCACCAACCAGACATTGTCACACTCATAAAAACCTGGTTATCCAAATCCACCACTGACTCCTTCATTTCCCTCCCTGGTTACACCCTTTTCAGGGACGATCAGGTGGGTAAGCATGGAGGTGGCTGTGCTGTCTACATGCATGACTCCCTCCTTGGACATGCACTTCCACCACCCAAGCTTGATAACGGGGTGCAAGCTCTCACACTAAAAATCTCCCCCAACCCTGGTAAGGGCCCACTCTTTCTCACCGTTGCCTATATTCCCCCCAGAAAGCAAGACCTTGCCAGTCAGGTGCTTGCTGGCTACCTCTCTGGCCTACCACCCAAAATGGCCCTGATAATTGTTGGTGACCTGAATATCAACTGGCTCTCTGCCACAGCCTCCCAAACCAGAAATCTCTTTGCCGTCCTTGACATGTCTCAGCTTGTCACCACCCCAACTAGATTCAACCCCTCTACTGGCTCCAGCACCCTCCTGGTTATCACCATTACCAACTGCCCCAGAGGGTGCTTGATATCAGTGTACTTCCCAACTCACTTAGTGACCACTCCCCAGTTGTATTCTCTTGGTCCGCTGCCAACAGCAAACCTTCATCACAAACTACCCAGCGATGTTGCCTACTTACAGGCAGCCTGTGTCGCCTTAAACTGTACCTCTCACAACTGGATTGGTCCCCAATCAGGCTTGCACTGTCCATAGATGAGGCATTGGATTTTTTCACTCGCACTTTTAACACTGCCTGTGACCTATATGCCCCCTTCGCTAGATATCGCACCAAAAAGCAAAGCACGCCCTGGGTTACCCCCTTCCTCCTTCTCAAACTTAAAATGAGAGACAACCTATGGCACATTGCCATGGAATCTGGCAAGCCAGCTGATAGGCAAGCATACAACGCTGAGTGCAATAAGTGTACTTAGGCCATTCAAGAGGCCAAAGCCCAGTACTACCAATCCGCTCTTGTCTCCTCCTAGGGGTCGGCTAGAAGCTTTTGGGATAATGTCAAAGAGTTGAATGGGAAATCCTGCTCCCCACCTCCCTCTCAACTCTTCTTTAATGGAACTGTTTGCTCTGACCCCTTTGGCATTGCAGACTGCCTAAACCACACTTTCTCAGACCTGAGTTCAGTCCTGCCCAGTAACTTCTTTGACCCCATTCCAGTATCACCCCTACCCACTCTCCAGAGACCTCTTTTCTATCTACATACCATCTCCCCACTGGAGGCTAGACACTTTCTGCAAAAAAGACATTAGTAGTAACAACCCTGGCAATGACCTACTGGACACTAGGCTACTTTGTCTGACGTTGGATGCTATCCTGGTCCCACTTACTGAGCTGCTCAACCACTCTCTGTACCTGGGACAGTTCCCCAGCTCATGGAAAACTGCCATCATCACTCACATCCTAAAGAGAGGTGATTGAGCGATCCTGGGTAACTATCGATCTATCTTCATCCTCCCCCCCACTCTGTAAGGCCCTTGAAAAAGTAGTTGCCAACCAGCTTGCTGAATACCTGGCCATGCACAATATCCTGTGCCCTGAACAGCATGGCTTTCATGCAGGTTGCAGCACCACAACTGCGCTACTTGAATTCTCCAACTTCCTGCACTCTGCTCTTGATGCCGGAAGTCCTGCTGGTGCCGTGTTCATTGACCTCTCCAAAGCCTTTGACACAGTTTGCCATCCCCTCCTGCTTGACTCCCTCAGACATCTTGGTTTCTCCCCCAGACCCCTTGCATGGTTCACCAGCTACCTCTCTGCCAGAACTCAGCATGTAAAAATCAGTAGCACCCTATCTGACACATGACCAGTCTGCTCTGGGGTTCCCCAGGGCTCCATTTTAGGCCCTCTCCCCTTCAGTCTCTACCTTAACTCCCTTCCCTTGGCCTGCCCAAGTAAGATCCTTCTCTACGTGGATGATGCTGTGCTCTTTGCCTCTGACCCCAACCCCAACACACTCCAGGCTCCAACAAGCTTTTGATAGAGCTGAGCATTGGTTCACATCACGAAGACTAGTCCTGAACCTAAAAAAGACCAAAGCTATGCTCTTCTCGCATCGCCTAAGCAAAGCCAGTGGTGCCCCTCTCATGATACTGCCTAGCACACTATACCCCACTGAGCAAGTTTCCTCCTTCAAGTATCTGGGCATTACATTTGATTCGGCACTCTCCTTCCATTCCCATATCAATGCCCTTTCTGCTGCCATGAATGTCAGGATTGGACTGTTATACCATCATAGGGACTGCCTACCACAAGAGGCCCTTAGATTGGCAATCACCTCCTCTGTCCTGTCGCTAATCAACTGTGGGTTGCCCATCTATGCTGTAGCCAACAACACTGAACTTGCAGGAATCCAGCTTTCTATAAACAAGGTCTGCAGGATAATGCTGGGAGCCCCTAGGTGCACCTATACGTGCCTGCTGTACTCCACCACCAACCTGCTCAACCTTGTAGAAAGACTCCGCTTCTAAACCTGCCTTCCTGTAAAAAAGACCCTGCTAGGGCTCTCCCTCCCTGGGGTTGCCACCTCCCTGCAGCATGTCTACCCCTCAGTCTCCACCCGCAGCACTGTCAAAGCCTTCCTTATTGTCCCCAGAGTAAGGACCTCTATGGCCCAGAGATCCTTTTGTTATCAGGCTCCCTCCTGGTTCAGTTCCCTCCCAGCCAACATAGCTGACTCCACTAAGCTTGGTCCTTTCAAGGTCTCCCTCAGAAGCCATCTGACAAGCACTCTCTGCTACAACTGCACATAATCCCCCACCTGCCCCTTACCCTCACCCCTAGGCTGGGTCTGCCCTGTCTACTTTTGCTGTATATGCCTGGGGTCTCAGGCAACATCTGCTGACTAATGTAATAAAATATCTCTGGTTGCTACCTGACATGATAGTAGTGTACCTATATTATTATTACTGTGATCTACCTATTACCAAGCTCGTACCACCAGTGAGTACCTGTAACACTGGTTGCTTTTTTAATCTAAGCATTATATACTGTATTGTTTTATTTGCTGTGATGTATTGCTCTCTTGACAAGGTGCTTTTGTAAATGAGTCTTTGACTCAAAGGTCTGTAAACCGATATTCTAATAAATAAATAAAAATGTCAATGTATGCACATAGTGTTGCCATTTTTGCATATTTTTACCCCAAATTTACAACATAGCCTTCTTATGACCCCACCTCATGAACAAGATTGGTGAACATTTTCAAATCCCACCAGAAAGGTGATTTTGCAAGTGACTGCAAAATTGCCTTTTGGGAAGGATTTGCATAATTCCACCCACATTGTTCATAAGGTGGGGGTCTCAAAAAGGCCATGTTGAAAATTTGGCATCAAAATATGCAAAAATGGCAAAGTTATGAATGAAAGTTAAAACCCCCATTGAAATACATTGACTCCACTTACCTTAGTTTCTCATATTGCAGCTGGTGGTTCCAGCAGCAAGACATGTCTTCCTTTGGAAAGTGCATCTTCACCCCGGGACCTGTTCAGGTGAGTGAGGGTGTGTTGAGGGTGCAGGGTGGTGGGTACTCATTGGGAGGTTGGGGTGGAGGGCCAGATGGGCAAGTGACCTTTTTTTTTTTTTACAGGTTTAAAAAGACATTGAGGGACAATTTTCTATATTACAGGGAACTAAATTATGGGAACAGTGACCGGGAGTGCCATTAGACACCAGGGAACCAGAATGAAATATGGGAACAGCAATCAGAGAGGGGGGGTACCACTAGACATCAGGAATATTTAATAAAATACAGGAATGGTGATCAGAGGGGTAGGGTGTCACGAGACACCAGTGATACTTAATAAAATATGGGGATGGCAATTGGGGGAAACAGAAACAAATATGTGAATGGCCATTGGAGGGGTGGGGATGCCACTAGACACCAGGGATATTTATTAAAATATGGGGATGGTGATCAGAGGGGGGCCACTAGATACCAGGGAAATGGAATGAAATAGGGTGATGGTGATCGGAGAGGGAGGAGGATACCACTAGACACCAGGGATATTAAATAAAATATGGTAACAGTGATCAGAGGGGTGTGGTGCCACTGGACACCAGGGATATTTAATAAAATATAGGGACAATGATCGGCGGAACTCTAGACACCAAGTAAATGGAATGAAATATGAGAATGGTGATATAAGATGAAGGGGGTATCACTAGACATCAGGGATATTAAATCAAATACAGAAACTGCGACTGGAGGGGTTGGGGTTCCCAATACACACCAGGGATATTTAATAAAATATGGGAACAGTGTTTGGGGGGGCACTAGACACCAGGGAAACTGAACAAAAGGCGTATCAGTGGGACTAGCCCAATCTGCCCTGAACAGTTAAGGGAAATATTTCATACTGTTTTTGAGCATGGGTGGACAAAGAAACAGCAATCTTTTCACATATGAATCGTTTTTCATATGAGCGAGTCATGAATAAGGATTGAAAATACCAAAAAAAACAACTTAAGAGTGATTATTCAAAGTGATAACTGCAGAATCCACATACCAGGGTACAGATTAGCAAGATACATGTATTGGGCTCTCTGCACCATGACATTTTTGTGAGTTTTGGAAATAAAAAAAAAAAATGAAAAACAAGATGGTGACATATGAAAAAGGATTTTTTTCACACGAAAGAGGATCAACCAATTATTGCTTCATTCTCTGCAATTAACCTGAAAGTACTTACTGAACATGCTCAAAACTGAAATGTAAAAAAATCAATAAATTTGACATGGATTAATATTTTTCACCAAACTAGTAAAAGGCACATCTGCAGGCCAAGCTCGTTCTGCCCTGAAAATTTCAGACCAAATTTCCAAACGGTCTGAGTGATAGAAGTGGACAAAGAAAACATCAAACCACCCAGAAAATTCATTTTTTCACACTATCTGGATGATGGAATCTGCTCATTTGAGTGGAACAAAAGTTGGCACATCAAGAGATCTACCCCCACAGAATTGTGCATGCAAAATTTCATGCAATTCAAGATAACAGGGGCAAAGCTATTAAGGTACAAAATGTAGGGGTTTAACATTAAATACCCTACTCAACTCTAACACTAGTTGTGAAACCAATATACACACACAGGGGTCAAGCTTAACCTTTTTTTGCACTAGCCTGCAGGACAAGTTGATTCAAAATTTCAGTAGCCAGCAGATGATTGCACTAGCCCACAATTATAATGGTAAATTTTGATCACTTATGCAGGAAAAATGCAAGCCAATAAATACTGTGATTATTGCACATTTTTCCTGCTCCCACACTGCTTCCTGCTCCAGCAGAAAAAAACTGCAATGCCGTCACACACAATGTGCTCTCCCATTGTTTTGTACCTTGGCTTCCTCTCTTCCTCTTTCTACAACCCTCCCCCCCAAACCAGAGGACATCAGAACAGCAAATGTTCAATCAAGCAGTTCTAGCTCTGCACACACATCATCATGCACCTCACCACGCTCTCACCACCATCCACAGTGCAATGAACAGAGCCAGGCAGAGAAAGACACTCTCGACCCCCACCCTGTGATCAACCAGAGACCTGCACTCCTGGAAGTTTTTGTAAAGTGTCCAGTGAACCAGGAGCATATCTAGGATTTCTTTGGACAAAGTTAATGGCCTTGGGAAATAGACAAATTTATGACATTTAAATTTTTAAAAGTATTGATTTTAACATGCCCTGTCCCAACAATAACAGTTTTTTTAAGCATTGTCCTTTCATCGGCCTAGGGGAAACAGTACACAGGCTTTATGCTATACCACCTCTATTTCTATATAGGATGATCTATGCACCCCCAAAAATGCCTATTTTAACCTTTCAAATTAAGTATTTTATTAAGGTTTATTTTTGTACCACACATGCTCCAAAGTCTTTGTTTTTGGGATGAAAGGACATGCGGGGTGGGATAAGGGTGGGACTGTATGAATGGTGTTGGCTGGCATGGTCCATTTAGAAGAGCTGGGGCCCTCCTACACTTGCCAATAATTGCAACTATGGACCTATGACTGGTTGTTTCGGGGTCTGGTCTGCAGTGGTGGTCAGGAAAAGTACAGATTTGAGAGATTTGGAGGGGGAGAGGGAGCAGCTATGGTGAGGCTGGGATAAAATCCACCAGTTTTAGGACTGAGCCTATACATCTCTTAGCATTTTGTCGCTGAAATGTTGGATACAGACCTTCAAAATGTAGGGGAATGAGGGGCACTGGTTTTAATAATGTGGGAGACAGAGACACATTGAGAAAACTAGAAGCTAGCAACTTAACAGCACTCTACCCTTGATCACACTCAGGACACTAGCTGAAAGTCCCAACAGTAGAGTGATAATAGATACATAGATGCTATTGGCAGATAAGGACTGCTAGGCCCATCCAGTCTGCCCATTTAAGCTGCCTAATGAAGCATCCACAGTGCAATGTGGTCATTGGCTTTAGCTTTTTCTTCCTATCTCTATTATTCCTTTGTTTCTGTCCCATGCATGTTTGAAGCCCACCACTGTACGGGCTGCCACAGTCTCCTGGGGCAGGCTATTCCATGCATCTACCACCATTTCCATAAAAAAGAACTTCCTGACATTTCCCCTTATGCGGCCACCCCTCAGTCTCATGTTGTATCTTCTTTTCCTGGCACTACCATTAATCTGGAATATGTTGTCCCGTTCCAGCTTGTTTATTTATTTATTTCTCAGATTACAAGTACCTTTGAGCCAGAGACTCTTTTACAAAGGTTCCATGACAAGTGAGATAGCAGATAACAACAAAAGGCCCATTGATTAACACAGCAAGAATTTGATGAGAAACATAACACACAGTAGAGTTAACAATATTAAACATGGTTCAAAATGGCACAAACTATGAACATTGTAGCAACATTAGTGCTGTCAGTAAGATAACTTTGTAACAGAGTAGAAGGCGGTGATACCAACTGATGAATTCATTGCAACAATCGATATTAAAAAAGAAAAAAATATAAAGGGTTACAGGTAGATACAACAAATGCATATTGTATCAACATTAGAGCAGTAAGCAAATTGACTTTGTCTGTACCAGAGTAGAAAGTAGGAGGATTTTGGGGGGTCCAATCAGTGGCAACAAAGACAAGAGATGGGTGATAGTGGGGGGGGGGGAGATGGGTGAAGGAAGGTAACCTTGTTAATGTCCTTGAGGTACTTGAATGTTTTTATCATGTCACCTCTCTCCCTCCTTTGTTCCAGCGTGTACAAATTGATGTCCCTCACTCTCTCCTCATAAAGCTTGTGATGTAATCCCTTCACCATTTTGGTCACCCTCCTGTGCACCGTCTCTATTTTGTCAATGTCCTTTCGAAGGTGTGGTCTCCAGAACTGTACACCGTATTCAAGGTGAGGTCTCACCAGGGTCTTGTACAGTGGAACTATTACTTCCCTCATTTGGCTTGTGATTCCCCTTCCAGTACACCCCAACATCCCACTGGCCTTTCCCACCACCTTTGCCATCTGCCTAGTGGCCTTCAAGTCATCTGAGATTATGACTCCCAAGTTCCCCTCCTACTTAGTTACTGTCAGCAGCCCTCACCCAACCTGTAGCTCACCCCAAAGGTTCCTGCTCCTCACATGCATGATTTTGCACTTCTTTGCTTTAAACCATAGCTGCCATGCCCCTGACCATCTCTCCAGCAGTTCCAGGTCTCATCTCTTCCTTTCCACCCCATCCGGAGTATCCACCCTGTTGCAGACCTTGGTGGCAAACAGGCAAACCTTTCCCTCTAGCCCATCTGCAATGTCACTGATGAAGACATTTTATTCATTTATTTATTTAGTTTTTGTTGACCAGGTAAGTGTGCTAGGCAAATTCTGCCTATTTTCAGGCATGACCCGGGGGAGGGGGATACAGATGAATGCCAAACTGACCTTGAACCAGATTAAGCTGTCGGTGGTATTTTTAGTGAATGTTGAAGAGGATTGGTCCCAGCACTGACCCCTGAGGTACCCCAGTGGTCAACTTACTTTTGACTGACTGGGTTCCATTCACCACTACCTTCTGTTTTCTGTCCCTTAACCAGTTTCCAGTCCAGTTCACCACCTTGCATCCCAACCCCAAGCTGTCAAGCTTGTTGACCAGTCTCCTATGTGGGATCATATCAAAGACTTTGCTGAAATCGAGGTAGGCAATATCTACCACCCCCCCCCCGGGTCTACTGCCTCTGTCACCCAGTCAAAGAAATCTATCAGATTAGCTTGACAGAATCGTCCTGCAGAGAACCCATGTTGCCTAGGATCCATCAGTCCATTGGCTTTTAGGTGTTCCACTATTCTTTCCTTAAGGAGTGCCTCCATTGTCTTTCTGACTACAGAGGTTAGACTAACTGGCCTGTAGTTCCATGCTTCTATTTTACTACTGCTCTTGTGAAGAGGGACAATGTTTGCCCTTCTCCAGTCCTCTGGGACCACTCCAGTGTCTAAGGACTGACTAAACAGGGCTGCCAGTTCAGTCCTCAGTTCCTTTAGGACCCTGGGATGTATGCCATCTGGACCCATGGCTTTTTCCACCTTCAGCTTTGCTAGTTCTTCTAGGACATGCTCCTCTGTGAATGGACTGTTGTTTACCTCCTTATCCTTAGCTCCTTTGAAGTCCAGCTGCAGGCCTTGCCCATCCCCTTCCACAGTGAAGACTGAACCGAAATATTCATTCAGGATCACTGCTTTTCCCTCATCTCCCTCCACTATCTTCCCTCTGGCCCCTCTAAGCTTTGCTACTCCCACTTTGTCTTCCTCCCATCACTAATGTACCTGAAGAATGTCTTATCTCCTTTTTCAACCAATTGAGCCATTCTCTCCTCCGTTTGTGCCTTAATGCTCCTCACTGCCTTTCCTGCCTCTCTCTCAGACACTCCTGGTACATTTCCTTGTCTTCATTCCTTTGTGTATCCTTATACTTCCTGAAGGCTAGCCTGTTGGCCCTTATCTTTTCTGCCACCCTCCCCGAGAACCAAAGTGGTTATCTTCTCCTTTTACTTTTGTCTATTGACCTAACTCATTGTTTTATTACCTCACTATAGCCTCCTTGATGTGTGCCTGTTTCTCCTCAATGTCCCCACCTATCCCCCTCATATCTAGGGTTTCTTTTAGCTGTAGTCCCATACTGGTAAAGTCTGCCCCTCTAAAGTCTAAGACTCTTGCCTTCTTATTGGTTGACTGGATCCCTTTGTCCACTTTGAACCACACCATATCATGGTTGCTGGACCCTAACTGACCTTCCACCCTAAGATCTGCTACCCTGTCCCCATTGGTGAGCACCAGATCCAGGACTGCACGGTCCCTGGTAGGTTCCTGAACCAGTTGCCTAAGGCTAGCCCCCTCAAGAGAGTCCACAAAGTCCTGTTTCCTAGCTGAGGCCCCTGCTGGGGTGGACCAGTCTACCTCTGGCATGTTAAAGTCTCCCATTAGCAGTACCTCCCTCTTTGCTGCCATTTCATGCATGTTTTTTAGCAGCTGCTTGTCAATTTCTTCAGCCTGAGCTGGGGGTCTGTAAACAACCCCTGCGCAAATGGCTGTTCCATTGCCTGGCTCAAGGGTGACCCAAACTTCCTCTGTTTGCTCATGCCTGTTTTGAATTTAAGTTGCCTTTATGCTCTCTTTGACATAGAGAGCAACCCCTCCCCCCTTTTGCCCTCCCAATATTTTATGAACAGGGCAAAACCCAGTACACTTATGCCCCAGCTGTGGTTGCTGGTGTACCATGTTTCGGTTATCACCACTATGTCCAGATCAGCCTCCGTCATTGCAGCCACTAGGTCTGGAATCTTGTTTCCCAGACTGTGGGCATTTGTTTGCATGATCTTCCATGACATGCAGCATTAATTTTGTTCCCTTCTTGTGTTTTGTCCCTTGCTTCATCCTACTTTCCTGGAGTGTTCTATGTGGTGCTTCTTTTTTATTACCATACTGGTTGCTTGTGGTCCAGGTCCTTTTATTAGTGGTGATATCATTATGTCTTGAGTGTAGCCTATCCCGCCCTGTGGTACCTGTGTATCTGCCCCTGGGTTGACATCCCAGTCTTGCTTGATGTGTGCACTAACCTGTGGGAGTGGGCTGCCTGAATCTCCCTGCTGCTGACAGCCCCTCCCAGTGGCTAGTTTAAATGCTTGCTCAGGAAGCATGTAAACCTCTTATTGAGGACAGATGTACCCTCCTCAGAAGTATGCAGGACATGTTTTTTGTGAAGGCTTGCCTCATCCCAGGTGGTGCCTCTGTCCCCAATGTAGCCAAAGTTGTTTTCCATGTACCAGTTCACACTGAGTCTTTTTTGGGATCCTCCTTTTGAACTGTCAGATAACTGCAGCTCTTAATGAGTTTTTAACCACAACAGGCAATCTGGAACATTGAGAGAGATTAGCATGAGTACTATAGCCTGCTAAAGTAGGGACTTTTTTAAATTCATTAACAGCCATGGAAAACCTGCAGTAGTCAAGAAAGACAAGTAGAGAGTTAGCTACACTAGCCCTGGTCAAATTGCACTAGGTCTTGGGCTGGTAAGACAATGTTAAAATAATCAACCCTTAGCCAGCCCAGTAGTGCTGAGGGTTGAGGCACTGGATTCCACACCTCGTGCCATGCTTATGACCAGTGTTCAGAAACAGGCACAGGATGCAGGGAGTTGGCAGGGGTGGAGAAGGATTGAGCATTCTTGGGGCTTCTCTCCTTCTCTGGAGAGGGGGGTGACCAGCTGTCCATGCACGTCTGGCCCCTTGCGGAGGCTGGTTATGGCACACCGATGCTGTCTAATGTGAGTCAGGAGCTGGGTAGACACTTGACAGGGTGCATGCATGGGATTGTGCACAGTGTCATTGCTGGCATAATTGCATACCTCCACTCCTGAAGGGGAAGGAAACCAGATGAAAAACTGCTCACAGCAGATGAAGAGGGAGTTCACAGGTCTTGCCCCCAACTATCCATGGTGCCAGCACACTGGATCTGTTCTCCATGGGGGTGGGCCCCCCTGTCAACCCCTTGGGGGGTAAGCCCTGGGCGTATAACTGGCACCAGATGGTAGACATTAGGGTGATGAGGCTGGGACTCCCCCAGAGTGTGAGGGCCATGAAGCAAGAAATATGACCAAAAACAAACAAAAAAAATATCAACCCATTATTTCTATATTCTTTGCAAAAAAAACTTCATTAATACACCAGTTAGGGTAACTTTAACACCACAAAAGTAGGGAAATGTGGTGTTAGAGTTTCCCACCATAACTCTTCTCCCCACCCCCTGCTCAAAAAAAAATTAGGGTTTTGGGTCTCTGAAGTCTTGGAGAATCAGTGGTGGGGTCTTTCTTGGAGGTTGTCAACCCTAATGCCCACCCCATTCTGTGAGCAAACAACACCCCGGATGATCTCCTTTCTTTACGCATGGCCCACAGGGGGAGGGGGGAGCATTAGGGTTGATAACCTCCAAAGAAAACCTCGCCACTCATTTGCCAAGACTCTGGAGACCCAAAACCCTAATGTTTTGTAACATCTAATTATCTATGTGTTTTTCTTTTGCTGCTTGGGGGCATTAGGGTAGGAAACCCTAATGCCACATTTCCCTATGTTTGTGGAATTAAATTACCCTAACTGGAGAATTACTGCAATTTTTTCTGCAAAGGATTTGCTTACTTCTTGAGACAGTATAATCAAATTCTTATTTGCCCATGGGGCACAAGGCTCAGCTTCCATCCTTCCATAGATGCATACTTATATGTTGCCGTGGAAGCACAGGTCCTGGAGTACTTCAGCCAAAATGCCAACCAAATTGTCAGCACAGCCTTATTATTACACCACATCATGAAGGCATGCTGAGAATTTTCAAATCCCCACTGAAACATATTCTGTGCCACTGCAACGTCACTCCGTGACACAAGTGAGAAAACACATTTTGGGCAGGAGTTTAAAAATGACACCTATCACATTCATGAAGCGGTGTGAAAAAATGTCCATGTTGAAAATTTGGGGTTAAAATATTTAAAATTCCCAAAATTATGAGTGAGCAAATTAAAATGTCAATGTATGCGAATAACTTTGCCATTTTTAACCCACATTTTCAACTTAGCCTTCTTATGATACCACCTCATGAACAAGGGTAGTGAAAAGTTTCAACTCCTGCCTGAACACCTTTCAGGCTGGATTGCTGGAATTACACCACCACCATTGTACACAAGGTGGAGTCCTCAAAAGGCCACATTGAAAATTTATTGTCAAAATAGGCACAAATGACAAAGTTATGCATCAAAGTTGAAAAACCCTTTGAAATACGTTGGATAGCACTTACCTTAGTTTCTCATATTGCAGTCACCGGTTCCAGCAGCAAGACATGTCTTCGATCACAGAGTGGATCTTCACCCAGGGACCTGTTCAGGTGAGTGAGGGTGTGTGGGGGGGTGTAGGGGGTGTGGGGTGATGGGTGCTCAGTAGGAGGTCGAGATGGAGGGTCAGATCGGCAAGGGACCATGTTTTTAAAGGTTTTAAAGACATCAAGGGATGGTTTTCTTTATTACAGGGTTCTGAAATACGGGGACACTGATCAGAGGGGGCCACTAGATATCAGGGAAACTGAAACAAATATGGGGATGTGATTAGAGAGGGGGGTACCACTAGACACCAGGGATATGACACAAAATATGGGAATGGCAATCGGGGGGGCACTAGACACCAGGGAAACTGAAATAAGTTCAGGGATGGTGACTGGAGAGGGGTACCACTAGACACCAGGGATACTTAACAAAATACAGGGATTGCAATTGGGGGGGTGATTAGACATCAGGGAAACTGAAACAAATATGGGGATGGAGATTGGAGAAGGGGTGGGGTACCACTAGACACCAGGGATACTTAACAAAATAGGAGGACAGTGATCGGAGGGGGGGTGTACCACTAGACACCAGGGATACTGAACAAAATATAGGGAAGCCGATCTGAGGTTTGGGGTACCACTAGCAACCAGGGCAAAACCACACACATAAAAAGATGACAATGGAGTGGGGGGTGCCACTAGTCACCAGGGAAATGACAGCTCACAGCTCACACTGCAGCCTCCAGCACGAGTTACAGCTATGGATACAGAACTCAAGAAATTCCTGCTGTTCTCATACAGAGAATGTGGGTTAATGGCTCCTCTTACTAAGCTGAGCACCCTGACTTTCGAGGTACACAGATAACATATTTATGGCAACTTTTTAAACAAACACAAGAACCTAGCTGAACAGGTCCTGTTTATCTAGGTTCAGGTGTTTGTTTTTAAATACATAATTTAATTGTACTTTTGGTGTTTCAAAGTTGAAAGAAGTAAAAAAGAAAATGGCGGCCATCTTGAGTGCTTTTTTCCTTCACGCCGAGTAAATCATGCAAATAACCAACTGCAAGGTGTTTTTTTACCTTCCATGGTAGGTTTTCTCTACATATAAACAGTAAATTATGACCTGTTAACACTGTGAACTTTTCCTTTCGATTGCACTTTTTTTATCCATTAAAGTGGAATGCTATCCCAAAAATCATTATAATTAAAAAATTGTATATTTTGTTGTCACCAAACCTTCCAAAGGCATACCCTTGGCACAGGCCTCATCATCCTTGAAAAATTCATGACTTAATTCCTTACTGTCTAGACTGTAGGTAAGAGCATAAATACCCAATGTTAAGTATAGAGGAAAAAAGTAAGTTTTTGTTTTCACTTTTTTGACCCTCTGTTTCTTGAAAACCATAGAAAATGCCATCACAAAACTGTTTGTGTCTTGAGACTCTGACAGCTTGACAGCATGTACCAATTTTTGTCCTAGTTCGTCAAACAATGGCAAAGCTATTAAGGTGCAAAAAACTGGCTTTAACATTGAACTGCCAACTAAACCCTAATTAAAGGGGCGCTACCACCCCCCATTTTGTATTTATATATATGTGTATATATATATATATATATACACACACACACACACACAGATAAGCTCCCCAGGATGAAGCACTGCGATGCAAAATTCTGCAGTAAGAGTTACTGCAGTAAACAGTGCAATTTCAATAGGAGTTAATCCCTTTTGTCATTCAGTAAACCTGTGACACTGCACTTATCCTAGCGGGTGTGTATATATATATATATATATATATATGTACAAATGATGCACAGACAGTGTAGGTAGCTAGGTAGGTAGGCAGGCATATACATTTGTGTAGGTAGATAAGATAAATAGATGGCTAGATAGACTTTGGTTAACACCCTCCTGACAACCCTTCACCCCCACCCAACCCATTCAGCTTATATTGAGTCTTATATTGAACCGTAAGACAAAAGAAGGCCTTGCACCCATCATGTCTATCTCCCATCATTGATGGGGCCATTTTATTCCCTTATTTTCTAGTATGTAATGGTCTAATGTTTGCCTTTAAAAGTGTTGAATTTCCTTGCTTACATAATATCCCTAGGCAACATATTCCAATTTCTACCTGCTCTTTGAATATAGACCCTCCCCCTGTTGTTTTTGATATTGTTGTTGTTGTCTAGCCTTATTTGCTGATCATGTGCTCTAAGTGTAATTGCTTTATCCTGGAATATTAGACCAATCTCTTCCATTAAAACATCATCCTCCATAATTTTCAATATTAATAGCATGCTACTGTACCTCTCAATCACCACTCCTCTAGTGTGAACAGTCTTAATTTGTTAATTCTGTGATATATGGAAGGCTATGCATATTTTTGACCATTGTGGTTTCCTTATGTTGGATTTGTTCTACATATGTTATGTCCTGTCTGAGATAAGGGCTCCAGACCTGTGAACAGTAGTCCATACACGGCTTAACATATGTCTTATATGTTGGAATAATGCAATGTTCAGATCTACTTTCAAAAGTTCTTTTCACGTTTTTAAATGCTAGATTTGCTGTTTGTATAGCCTTTTTACAGCGTTTGTTAAATTTTTGGTTGTTACTGACTAGGACACCAAGGTCTGTTTCATAGTCTGTTTTTATAATAGCAACCACATTTAGTATATAGGCATTTTTTTGCATTAGCATGCCCTAGATGAAGGATTGAGCATTTACTGATGTTAAATTGCACACTATTTTTACGTACCCATTGTTTGATTTGTTTCAGATCATCTAAAAGTGCATTGTAGTTTCCTGGGGAGTGAACTATACCACCAAGTTTAGTGTTGTCTGCAAATTTAGCTGTCCATTTTTTTTGTACCTTTATTCAGGTCTTTTATAAAGAAAGAAAGAGAATAATATTGGCCCCAGAACTGAGCCTTGAGGCACCGCATACAAGACTTCACCTTCTTCAGACACGTAGCCTTGAATTTTTACTTGCTGCCTTCTGTTACACAACCAGTTTTGTACCCAGTTTACAGTGTGTGTATTTATGTTAATAACGTCCAATTTGTCTATAGTAATTGCATGTGGTACTATATCTAATGCTTTTTTGAAGTCTAGATAGACTATCAACCAAGGTGTTCCTATTTATATGGCAGTTGACCTTTTCATAAATCAGTGTGAGTGTTATCATGTAAAAAGTTATTTAATCAGTCTCAACTTTAGTCTTAATTAACTTTTCTATGATTTTTCCAGGTAGAGATGTTAAGCTGATTGATCCATCAATTTCCCCCTTTCTGAAAATAGGAACCACAGTGGCTTTTTTCTCCAATACTCTGGTACTTCATTGGGCCAGTATGACTTAATATATAACCCTACTAGTGGACCCACTATGCAGTCTTTTAGTTCTTTTAACAATATGGGATTGTGAATTTGGTGGGGAAGTGGACACACAAGAAAAATATCTAGCACTACTGTATGTCAAGATCAACAACATATTGAAAATTGGGCATTGACAACAAAGATCTGCACAGAGTAGATGATCCAGATGGGGTGGGCAGAGTGAGAAGAGATCTGGATAAACTGTCAAAATGGTCAGAAGAGCAGCAATGGGTTTAATGCAAAGAAGTGCAAGATCATGCACAAAGGGAAGAGAAACCCTGAAGCAACCTATAGGCTGCAAGGGGAGTTGCTGGCAATCACAAGAGAAGAAAGAGACTTGGGCATGCTGCATCATCATCACAGATGACCTGAAATCATCCAAGCCAACCACTAGGTCAGTAGGTAAGGCTAAGGGGATGTTGGGGGGTATTAGTAGGGGTATCACAAGTCATAAGAGGGAGGTAATAATTCCTCTTTACAAGACACTGTTTAGGCTTCATCTGGAGTACTGCATGCAGTACTGGAGGCCACACCTTCACAAAGACATTAGCAAAATAGAGGCCATCCAGATAAGGATAGCCTAAATGGTGCAGGGACTGCATCAGAAAACATATGAGGACAGATTAACGGAGCTCAATATGTATACCCTAGAGCAAAGGAGGGAGAGAGGTGATATGATTGAAACATTCAAACATCTTAAGGGCATTAACAAGGTGAGAGAGTCTAACATGTTTCAATACAAGAAAAATAGCAGGACAAGAGGACACAGCATGAGATTAGAGGGAAGCCAATTAAGAGGTGATATGAGGAAGCTCTTTTTCACATAAAGGGTGGTGGATGCATGGAACAGCCTACCTCAGGAAGTGATGGATATGAACACAGTGCAGGGCCTCAAACAGTCATGGAATAGGCATAAGGAGCAATACAGATGAGTATGACTAGATAGGCCATTGACAGAGTAAAGGCCTATGGCACATTCATAAGGTAGAAACATTGGGCAGACTGGATGGGCTTGCGGTCCTTCTCTGCCATCAGCTTCATATCAATCAAAATTTATTTGTGTGGCACCTTTCAAATTACCAAGGTGACGCACATAACAATAAAACAGCTACAGCGCATCATTACTAACTTTAAATAGTATAAAATGTAAAACCAATAAAACAACAGTATTTCATTCAGGTTTATTCCCCAAATGCTTTGGTCTAAAGGAAGGTTATTAAGGCCTGTTTAAAACCCACCACCGTCACACTCTAACGTATCTGATGGGATAGAGAATTCCAAAGGGTAGAGGCTACATGCATAAATGCACGGGGCCCCAGAAGATTTTAAATAAGCCTATGGAACCTCTAGCAAGCCCTTGTCAGTCAAGTGGAGCAATCACCCAGGGCAGTAAGGGACCAGGAGCTCTTTCAGGTAGTCCAGACCCAGTCCATTTAGGGCTTTATATGTCAGTTAACCAACCTTGAAGGTGATTCGCCACTGTACCGGCAGCAAGTGCAGCTTGCGCAGCACCAGAGAAATTTGACAGGACCGAGAGTTTCCTGTCACTAACCAGGCCGCTGCGTTCTACACCAGCTGCATGCAGTGAATATCCACCCCCGGAAGCCCTAGGTATAGGGTATTGCCATAATCCAAATGTGAGGGCATGGACCAAAGTAGACAGATCACTGGACAGAACAAGGTGCTTAACCCTGGAGATATTCCTCAGATGGTAAAAAGGAAGATTTGATGACCGCTGACACCTGCGAAAGCAGTGTCAGCTCTTCATCAAAAATTACCCCCAGGTTTAGCACCCATTCGGAGGTTGGGAGAGGCAAACCCCCAAGAAAAAGTCCAGAGGGTAATTTCACCCACAGCCCCCATATCCGGTGACCCGGGTCAACCACCAACACCTCGGTCTTTTCAGAGTTCAACCTCAACCAGCTCGAACTCATCCACTCTTGGATTTCAACAAGGCAGTTGTTAAATGCTGAGAGGGCTTTATCCTGGTCAGGTGCAAAAGATAGGTAGAGCTGGGTATCATCAGCTTAGTAATGAAAACTCAGCCCATACCATCTCACAATATCTCCGAGGGCAGCATATACACTGTGAACAACATGGGGGACAATACCAATCCCTGAGGAACCCCACATGAGAGGGAAACTGGGTCAGAGGTATAAATCCCCGACACCACCATCTGAGTCCTTCCAGTGAGGAAAGATGAAAACCACCTGAGGACAGTACCTGACAGGCCACAGATGAACCTCAAATGATCAAGCAGTGCCCCATGCTCCACAGTGTCAAAAGCTAATGAGAGATCAAGAAGAACCAAGATGAAACAGTTCTTCTGATCTCTAGCCATCAGGAGATCATTGAGCACCCAAACCAGTGACGTCTCAGTACTATGCCTCTTTCAAAAACCAGACTGGAGAGGCTCATAGATCTCATGGATGGTCAAATGGTCATCCAATTGTATGGCCACTACTTTCTCAATCAACTTCCCTATAAAGGGGAGGTTCGAGATAGGTCTGTAGTTCACATGGCAGTCTGGGTCCAAGGAAGCTTTCTTCAGGAAGGGTGTCACCACCACCTCCTTCAGGGAGCTGGGAAACTCACCTGTTTCCAAGGAGCACCAGAGCATCCATGCCAGGATCGGACCAAGAATATCACTACAACCCAAAATTAGGGAAGCTGGTCCAGGATCCAAACTACAGCACGTAGGGCGCATACCTTGGACAATCTGCATGATGTCTAAAAGCTCAGGCTGGCTGAAAGTACTCCAGGAAAACTGAGGTGAAGCACCCAAGCATTGGTTCACAGCAATGCCCATGGAGTGTGCCGGCTGAAGTACTGCCCTGATGTCAGCCACCTTAATCGTAAAGAATCGAGCAAGCTCCTTGCACTCAAGTTGCGAAAACACTTTCTGTAGCTGTAGACAAGCTAGGTTGCACAGTCTGTCCACAGTTTTACAAAGCTGAGCCTGTCGATTCTGAGCAGCCGCAATTTCCCCAGACAGGAACTCTACCTTCTTAAGGGTGACTGTGGATTAATAGGCTTGATAATAGTCCATCAATCTATGGTGATCGGAATCAAGGCAGGACTTCCATCAGCAATGCTCCAACCTTCGTCCTAGTCACTGCATCTCCCTCAAGGACCCATCAAACCAGGGGGACTGAGGGCGAAGGGAGAGAGGACGAACACGGACCAGAGCAATGATATCCAGAGCCATAGATATGGCTGTATTATAGGCCAGCACTGGGGCTTCTGGGTCACTGTTTGCCAATGGAAGGATCGATAGGTCAAGGACCGCCACTAGGCCTTGAGAGCTGATATCTCGCAAAGGGCGGTACCTGACCATCTCTACAGGGGTAGGCTTACAAAGGGGGGGGGTGCAAAAATTGAACCGTGTGGTATAGTGGTTGGACCATCCAACTAGTTCCACCTCCAGATTGGAGGCTTCGACCCACAGGAGGAAGACTAAGTCAAGGGAATGACAAGATTTATGGGTAGCAGTGGAAACAATCTGTGTGAGGCCCAGTGATGTCATCAACTGCAGGAATTGCTGACCAAATTGTGAGAGTTCATCATTGAACCAGGCGTTAAAGTCACCGAGGACCATCAGCCTAAGTGACTCAAATGCCATGTCGATCACAAAGTCCACCACTTCCTGCAAGAACTGCTTCTCATCTCCGGGTGGACGGTAGATGAGAGTGATCCTGCACCCTACACCTGCTACCATGGTACATTCAAATGATTGCGTCTCCTCAACTGGTACATTCATGAGGCCCAATTTGGTCTTAAAACAGGCTGCACCCCCCCCCCCCCCCCCCCGCGATCCAGTCTCAGGTGGTGAAACACTGAGTACCCAGCAGGAACAGTGGCCTCCAATACAGGGCCAGAATTCTCATCCATCCAGGTCTCAGTAATACAAGCCAGGTCTGCTGTTCCAACAAGATCTGCAATAATTGCAATCTTGTTTTTCATAGACCTGGCATTGCACAACACCACTCAAGTTGGATGAACCTCCAAGGCCATCCAAGCACCCTGCCCACCAAAATTGGTGGTGTCCTTGGGCATGGAAACCAGATATGGAAAACCATGCTCTGAATTCCATTTCGCCCCAGGGCGTCTTCTGGATCTCACTACCCTGATGTGATAGACCTGCTTGTTCACCCTCCACTGTTTGCGCCCCATGACACCCCCCCCCATGACGAGCAATACCCAATGCTCTACAGTGTTGGTAGGTAGTAAACTGCAATGGGGGGCAGGTAAAAGGACAGAGGGTGCAAAGGGCGGAGGATGAATAACGCACGACAGTGGAGGCAGGCCTCCTACACATTTCAATAGCCCAAATAACTACACAATCTATAAAATTAAAATAATATACAAAAATTTGAAAAAAAAAAACAAAACATAAATAACAAAATAAAACAAGAAAAAATACTGCCAGCAATATGAAGTGTTCTAAACCTAAAATGTCTCAGTCATCCAATCCATGCCTATAATATCAAGTTCACAGTGAAGGCTAAATAATCAAGAAAACATTGAACTGTAATAAATTACTAATGAATCAATCCCCCAATGGTCCTCACATCACAAAAGGGGATCAGTTCAAGAAAGAGAAGTCTAGAACATTCCCCAATCCCCTTAATTGTTCCCACTAAGTAAGGGGGGAGGGAAAAAACAAACAATGTCCAAACTCTTTAATACCAGGCACACTCTCACTGTAGCCCAGAACCTGGAGAAAAGGCACTCTCACTGCCTTACAGATTTAAATGCAAATATAAAGTGTATCTGACTGCCATTTGCAGAAAGAAAATCCAAAAAGAGAGGTCCACCTCAAAGGTCTGTTGCTCTGGGGCCAGAGAGAGCCTCTATAAATCCCACTGGGCAGACAAACTACAAGTCTTCGGCCATTGGTAACTGTCCCCCACCTTCACTCACTTTCCAGCAAGCCCCAGGGAGAGACCATAGGGGACACTGGGCTATACAGCTGGTTACCCAGAAGAACAAAACCAGGACCCCCGCCTGGCCGCACACTGCAGCCAGTCCACCCCAAGGATCAAGGCATAACTCCAGGCATCAAATTTAAAGCTGATCGAATACCTGCTGCTCCTACACACAGCACGAATCACCATACAAAGAGTTCCTCAGCAGATAATCCACATAGCCAATAATTCAAAGGACAGAGATGTAATAGCCCAAGAACCTCCCCACCACAAAGTCAGTGTCACCTCTTCGAAATGGTGACTATTCCCCAAATCTTCACAAGCACTCTCAAAATTAACCACACATTCCATATAGTCTCCAACACTCAGAAGCCAATCTCCACAGAATTTATTAGGGAAAAGGGCAGCAGCAGCGGCAGCGACGGGATCGGCCAAAGAATGAAAGGTGGTAACGTGTCAATGAAGGAAAAAGGCTGTAAGGTGATGTTCCGTAGTCACCACGGCACAGCACTGGCATCCAGTACGCCTGAAAGCTGCAGCCCTGCTACGAGTCTCCAGCAGTGTGGATGAAGATACAAACAGGCAAGAAACTGTTCTCCAAGACACAAAGTTACTAAATGTAAAACTTTGACGCTATACAAACAGTATAAAATAAAACAGAGTTAAAACTCTAAAATGCTAACACCCCTAAGCTAACCTAGTGACTAACGGCTCGCCCAGTCTGGCGGCCATGTTCTATGTTTCTATTATCAAATATAATGAAATTCAATGCTTCAAAGTGTACTGTTCTGCATTTTAGGTATAAAAACCCAAGACTAATATATAAACTTGGTGGACAGGTATTGAAATCGTCTAAAAGAGAAAAGGATGTAGGTATCTGGATAAATATCGAACTCTTATCTTTGGATTACTGGAGACATGCAACACAAATAGCTAACCGATTAATTCAAACAATAAAAACATTTATTACTAGGAATAGTAACTGCATAATGAAACTGTACAAGACTTATATTATTTCCCATCTAGATTTTAGATCACCAGTTTAGGATCCTTGCCATAGGCATGCCATAAATCTTCTAGAGAGAACACAGAGAAGAGTAACCAAATTAATAAAGGATTTGAATACCATGAATTATAGTTATAGAATTAACACCTTAAACCTGTTTACATTGGAAACTAGAAGGAGAAGAGGGGACCTCTTATTACTGTTTAAGATTCTGCAAAACCATGAGCTTATGGGACAATGTGGCCTAAAATATAATCTCAGGCAAAACAACTTTAGATCTCACAACAAACAATTGATGGTACCAAAAGCAAACACAGTCAGGAAACATAATTATTACACAGTCAGCAAGATTATGGAACTCACTAGCAAGTAATTTTGTTTATTCAGCACATTTGAAGCTTTCAAAAATGGGTTAGATGCAGTCCTTGTGCAAAGTAAAACTGAACAATAAACTCATTATGTTTGGGAGACAATTAGATGGGCTTCTAGCCTACTTTGTCTTTATTACCCAAGTTATTCAAGTTGGTCGGGACCTGCTGATTTGTTTATTTTTAATTCATGTAGTAATGCTTAAACCTCCTTGATGATAAATGGCGGGGAGTCAGACAAATGTTTATGCTGTATGGGTAATACTGACTTTTGACAGTGTGTTGCTTTAAACAGAGAGCCGATGTATTTATTGAAAATGTTAGCTAACAAAGCTGGTCCCTTATCTCTTTCCCAGCTTCCTTGATTGGACCAATGGGTCTATCAACTTTCTATCAACTTTCTTTCAACTTGGAACCAGTATTGCGCTGTTGTTTAGGGCATTGAGCTGCAAACCTGGAGACCTGGGTTTGAATCCCACAGCCCCAACTTGCATACTGTGTGACCCTGAGCAAGACACTTAACATCCTTGTGCTCCCAGGTCATACCTGGAAACAAGTTTCAGCTTAGTGTGCCTTTTCTGGTTAAACAATGTCCTTCTTTCCCTTTCTTGTTGTTGATATTATTTATTTATTTGAATTTTGGTAACCAGGTAAGCCCACTGAGACAATGGAGTCCTTTTTTTCCAGAGGGGACGGGGTTAGTTACAAAGCATAGGAAATTCACAGTAACAATACAGTGCAAAAGACAATATAGTGCAAACATATACAGTAGGTAAGGACACAGAACCAGAGCCAATTATGATTCCAACCACTGTAGTAATTGGTTACAGACATTTAAGTACACCAAAGCTGTTAAGGCACCTAAATATTTTCATTTCTGGTGTGCATTAAAAAGCAATCAGATCAGCTGGCTGGCAACTAGGTAACTTCAAGGATGAAGATAACACTGGCAAAGTGCTGGGGCCTGTAGGAGAGCTTTAAGCCTAATTCTGAATTGCATGATAGTTGAACTAGAACGAACTTCCAGAGGTAGGGAGTTCCTTAGTGAAGGAGCAACTGCAAGGAAGGATATACTGCCGATGATAGATCAGACACGGGGAGTGTCTAACAGTGAACTGAAAAAGTGATCTCAGTGACCTGTCAGGTCACCTGTATTGACTAGAGGTGGGGGGAATTAGCAGATTCTGAATTCATGGAATTTTCGTGAAATTTGGTGCATTTTTGTGAAATGTCGTGAATATTTTTGGAATATTTTAACATTTTTTAAATTGGCAATATCTTGGTCCATGTTAAAGCTAAGCATCTAGAAGTTGTCATGAGTATTGTCTGGGAGATTCCCTAAACATGTCATAAGTTTCATGACATTTGGATGAACGGTGTACAAGTTATAGGGGCTCAAATTCTAGCAATTTAAATATTCATGTGAACAGTTCTGAAAATATTTCTGTGCTTAGAACTTAATCACATTTGGAACTAGATAACTGAAAACTTAGACACATAATTTCCTGAAAGATTTATAGAAACTGCAAAATAGAGATAGTAAGGTTTATCTATGACCTGTCTCCCAACATGACTTCCTGTGGCTCACTTCCAAACCGAGGTTGTCAGCATGACAGCATGGCATTTTGATGCTGGACCATGGCTGTTACCTTAAAGCCTAATATTTAGGGTCAATGAACCTAACAACATTGGTGATATTCTGTTCTCCAGCTTTAAACTTATAGGGACTTAACATTCAGCAGTTTATGTAATTGCAAATGTAATTTTAACATTTCTGAAAGTTGGGAGGCTTATACCTGTCACCTTTAAAGCTAGAGATATGAAACTTGGCACATATGTGTATGGGCATGGGTAATGTTACCATTCCAAATTTGGTGCAATTTTCACAAATGCTTTTAGTTTACATAGTTAACTGTAATTTTAAAATGTCTGAATGTTTGGTGGCTTATACCTCAGTCAGTTTTAAAGACAGAGATCTGAATCTTGACACACATCTATATGGGCACGGGGACAGAAGACATTTCAAATTCAGTGCAATTTAGACAAATTCTTTCAAAATTAGACAGACATAACCAAAAACTAAATTTTGGTGAAATGTTGTTAAATATTTATGGAAATTCCATGAAATTTCACAGAAACTAAATCAGCAATTCACCAGAATTCCGAGGGTGGAAGAGAAAATTCACCCATCTGTAATATTAAAGTAGGGTAGTGAGTCTGTGAGGAGCAGTAGATTTCAGTAGCTTATAGAACAAACAGTATAGTGGGGAGTGCAGTCTTGCCTTAAAGGAGGGCCAGACTAGTAAGGCAAGGACATCACAGTAGTGTTCCCTCAGATGGGCGTCTCCAGCAGAGCATGCCATTTTGTTATAGAGAGTCTTAGGTTTTTTTTTTTATTTAATCAATTTTATTAAACATTTCCCCCAAAGAAGTTACAAAGCAAAAGCCAGAAGCAAATTAGCACAAGAGAGAAGCAAAATGCTCAAAAACTATTACGCAAGCCAAACCACCAGAAATAAAAAAAGGATGAAAGAGGAAGCAAATACAGTCAACCACCCCAGCTACCCCCTCTCCCAACCCCCGTCAACCTTCTCCCACCCATCCCAACATGGAGTACAGCTGGGTAATCCTGCAGTAACCTGAGAAAGAAAGGGGGAACCAGTATCTAACTCTAAAATGGGCTAGGAAATCCCTGCGTCCTGATTGGCTGATACTTGGTTCTAGCCATTGCAGTAAGAGAGTGCCACCACTGCCTAAAACAAGTCCCTGCCAAACAGGGCAACTCACAGAATTCATAAGCCACCAATTTCCTTGTTTCTATCACAAACATGGGTACAGCCTTTACTCATATATAAAACAACTTCAACTAGGCCCTAAAAATAAAAGTCCATTAAATTAAATAAAGTAAGTACATAATTTAATGTTATTTACACTCATGAGCCCCCTTTACATACATATAAAAAATTTTAAAAAACTAAAGTACTATTCAATTTCCATTGCTGGTGTTTCTTTGATGACCATGAAAAATGCCCCACCTATCCTTATCACTTTACCTGAGAACTCCCTGCTCCTTACCTGGCAACAGACAAAATTGAGGTTCTGGCTCCACTTCAGGCCTGTGTGTATGTCTTCGTTTGTATGCCAGCAGAGCTCTGAAGAATGTTGAATTCATGTATTCCATGTTACCATTATGTGTGTGTGTCTGGGGGGGGAGGCATTCTACTACTGGAATAATGCAGAGCTTTGACTTATTTTATTCCATGATAAACAGTCATACAATGTATTGAGTATGAAGACCGACAGATGACTGACAGGTGAAAAACATCTGTGGAAGGACTATTTTACATTATTTAGCAACATTTTAGTATATTTTTGTGACTTTGAAAACTTTTAGAATGTCTTGGCTTCACTTGACTGCATGTCACATGCTATAGTCAATAAATTCACAGCATATGCTGCTTACTGTGTCCCCTTTCTTGCTTATTTGAAGCCTAGGATGGGGATAGGATGAGTCTACCTGTGTTCACTGTTTGGCTCTCTTCTTTAGTACTCCCAGTACAATGGTCCCTGGCAGGAACTCAGTTTTAGTCATCCATGCTATGTAGATTAACTTACACAATCCTATAGTCCATTAGTAATAATATGGTAGCATTATACAATTACTCAGTCTTGTTTCTCGATTTTTGCATCACTACAGAGCAGAGAGTTTAGGGGGCTCCCCCCTTCTTCTCCTTTCTTTTATCCTTTGATAATTTTTCCTACATGTAAGTGTCTGCGGTAAGCTTATGGATACATTGCTGCGTGGGTCCTTCTCTGTTAATGATGTATGTTTTCATACCTTCTGCTCCTGGATTGAACTATTATATAACTCCCCTATAGCTAGAGTGCTCTCCCCTATAGCTAGAGTGCTTACTAATTCCACCATCTCTCCTCACTTTGAACTAGCTAAAGGAACTAGGCAAGGCTGTCCTCTTTCACTGTTCTTGTTTACTTTAGCCATGGAACCTCTGACTGCTTGCTTACGCCTATCGGAAGGCATTAATGGCATCCCTGTGGGTAACTTGCGATACATTTCTCTTTCTTACACTGATGACCTCATAATTTTACTCAAAAACTTGAATGAGGCTGGACCCCTACTAGTTGATATGCTTAATAAATTGACAACTATTTCCGGACTTGCTCTGAATTATGCCAAGTCAGAAATGTTAACCCTCAACAACCATTGTAATCCCTTTATGAACATACCTCTTGGATTTCGTTGGTCACCAGATGGCATAACATATTTAGGAATTAAAATTTCCAGCAACCTTAATCCCTTATTAGATAATATTAAAACAATTCTAGATAGATGGAAACTTCTCAACCTTTCCTTCTTGGGGAAAATTGCATCCATTAAGATGTCCTTATCTGATAAAATTCTTTATCTCTTCACCAACATCCCCTTAATTTTACCATCCTTCTTTCTTGCTAAAATCAATAAATTAATAGGCAGTTTCATATGGGAAGGGAAACCCCTGAGATTTAACTGTAATAAACTTTGATCACACTGGAAGAGAGGCGGACTTGGACTCCTCTGGTTCAAAGGCTACCTTTGAGCTTTTTGAGCAGCCCAAACTATTAAATGGTTTCAGAAACCTTCATCCCACTCTCCACTTTGGATTGCAATGGAATCCACATTGTGTCCTGGAGGAGTTTCTACCTCCTTTATCTATAACTCCCTCACATCCAAACTAATATCTCATCCCACTATATCATCTTCCATTTTCTATTGGAAACTAAGTCACAGATTCCTGAAATCTAATACCAAACCCTGGATCTATGCCCCCTTATGGGGCAATTCACTACTCATCCTAGAAAACCACCCAATTTTCTATCGTTCATGGAAAAATAATGGCATTTTTTTCCTTGGATATATTTTGGATCAGAAATCACTCACTCTTTGATCATTTTCGGATTTACAGATCACATGGAAACTCCCTAAGCAGGACTTTTGTAAGTTTTTACAAATTCGATCATCTTATAACTCTGTCACTGACTTGGTATATAAGAAACAAAGACTTTGACAGCAGATAAGAACTGCTTGGTCCACCTAGTCTGCACATTTCCCTACCTAGAGGATAAGCTGCAGATCCTATTTAACCAACAGTCTATTTCTTCCGAAGCATACCCTTCTGGACCCACGTATTTCACACTGGGTTAAATTAACCATAAAGCTAAATAGCTCCATTTATAAAGATATTATTGACAATCTCCCTGATCAATCACTGTCAGCTAAGAATAAATGGGGCACTCTTCTTAATTACAATATCTCAGATATACAATGGAGCAAATGTTGGCATCTTGCTCATAACTCATTTAAAGATACCCGCAGTTTGTTAATACAAATTAAGATTCTACATTTCTGGTACAGAACTCCTTCTGTTCTTCAACGAATGGGTCTGCTCAGTAACAATAACTGCTGGCGCTGTAACCAGACCAATGGAGATTTGCTCCATATTTTATGGACATGTGCCTCTGTTAACAAGTTATGACGTAAAATACACTCATTTGCCTCTAAAGTTATAGGACAAAAACTACCCTTTGATCCCAAATTATTCCTTCTAGGCATCTTTATTTCAAATACTTGTTCCATTTCACATGCATATTTTAGGTGGCTAAACATACTTTTTCTTTTGGTTAAATGTCTGATTCTCATGAAGTGGAAATCCACTTCTATACTCTCCCTTTCAGATGTTCTGCAAAGCCTTTCTCAGTATGCCTCACTAGATTGTTTATCCCACTTTATTCATGACCTACTCAATGTATATGAGCTTTGTTGGCAGGATTACTTCAAGTACATTGAATCTTCAAATTCTACAAACCCTAATCCCTAAGACTCACCTAGTCGTTATCCTTTACTCCTAGATTAGGGTCTTTTTTATACCTTTGTGCACAGATAACTCTCCTTTTTTTTCTTCTTTTACTCTCTTTCGCTTTCCTTCCTTCTTAATCTCTATCCCTTCTTATTGTTGTCTTTCTTCATTCTTTCTCTACTAGTGTATACTATTTGTACTCTAATAGGTATCACTTTATACAAATTATTGAATGCCTTAGTATAGTGGGTTTCATCATCCATTTATATTTGCTTTCCCTACTGTACTCAATATACCTTATGATTGAAGTCGCTGTATTCATTTTTCAAATATAATTAAGGCTAGAATTATTAGCATTAATATGTGTATTTTAGACATTTCTGTTACTTTGACTCTACATAATGTGCCTTGTTAAGTGATTCCTTTTGTATTTTTATATTTTGAATATCCTTTTACTGTATACATTTGAGTGTTTTCATATATACTTCAATAAAAAGATGAAGTACAATGATGTATGTTTTTTATTTTCTGTCTGCTTATGCTGTATGTTGTGTACAAGAAAATTCAATACAAATTATTAACCGAAAAAAAACTTTTAGAATGTTCTTTTTTTCAAAGTTATTTATGGGCCCATTTCATATAAGCAATAAGACATGGTCGGGTGTTGGTAGTACTGAAATACCCACACACCCAGAGGCTGAAGGCACTCAACCTGTGGTGTCATACCTAACTACTCCTCTGGGTGTGCGGGTATCTCAGTACTACCAACACCCAGCCATGTCTTATTGCTTACACAAAATAGAAAGAAAGGCAGGACCTGGTACCCAAAACTCCAACCAATGCAGCTGGCCTAGGAGGTTAAAGGAGCTTCAAGAGGTCCCCAACTTACCCTATATCTCTCTAAATGGTCCAAACATTTGGCTATATGTTTCTCAACTGCCAAAGCTTGTAGTATTTCTTGCAACCATTCCCAGTGTGATGGTATGGCCTCAGACAACCAATGTCAAAGAATAACAAGCTTGGCAGTCATCAAAATAAGGGCCAAAAAGCTTGTCAGGCAAATAACCGACTAAGCAAATCTCTGGAGTAAAAATGGCATCCAAGCCCAGTCAGGGATCAAGGGAATTATATGAATGGAGGACCAAAAGGGAGTAACCTTGGGGCAATCCCAAAGAATATGTTTAAGGGAACCCACATCAGATCTACAGAGGGAACAATCCACTGAAGATATTTGCCCCATCTTATGCAGTTTTTGAGGAGTGTAACAAATATGGGTACATGTCAATAAGGTCCAGACAATTCACTCCCGCGATATTCACTCCTGACAATTCACTCCGACGAACATTCGCTCCATTGCTATCTTGCTCTTATCAATTTCGCTCCTGCTTACACTCACCTGACAGCCACAGAACTCAAAGCTACTCACAGCTCCCGCATACTGACAGCGCCTGTCTGTTTCACTCACAATTACCTGACAGTGTTACATTGAGCCTCATTATTATCCTAATTAGTCCCATTCATTAAACCCCAACTCCACTCTACTGCTCTGACCTGATTCCATGATCTCTCTATTGCACCTTCTTCCCCCTGCACTTTCTTCTTTATGGCTAATTAGTCTATTGCAGTCCCATTCATAAATCCCCTCTCCACTCTGCTACCCTGATGTGACTTACAAGTCCTGAGAGAGCAGCCCAAGTGTCTCCTTGTGTCATTCATGTTGTATGCTGCCTGTATTGCTTGTCCTTCTAATTAGCCCTTTTTTGTAATGCTGATGTGATAGCACATTCTCTTCCATGTGCTGAGTGAGAAAGGAAAGAGTACCTGGCAAGGGAGACACACGCTCCCTAGATGCACCATACTGAACATCCTGTACCATAGTGCCATAGATGCTGCTGAACTCAGGGGAATTTAAAAGTCTGAGACATACCTTGCATTCATTTTTGTTTCCTTTCCTCTAAGAGCTTAGCCAATGTTATCACTATTTCACAGGAGACAGCCCCAGTTTGAGCTTGCCTTGTGCTGTTGTGCTGTGTAAAGTGGCAATCGGGAGCAAATTGACGCTACATCAAATTGTTACGGGGCGAACTTTCGTTGGAACGAGTTGTCGGGATTGAATCTGTAGGGAGCGAATAGTCGGGAACTAATTGTCGTGCTCCCAATAAATATTATGTAAAATGCAGAATTGTGTGAAAGGATACCTGTCCTCTTTAAGAAATCTATAGAACCCTTTTCATAGTGCTTGCCACTCCCCGGAGTCCAGCTGCAAGTCTAGAGCTTGTTGCCAGTAAAAACAAACTCCTGATAAACCACCAGGGTCATTACTCTGAAAACAGCTATAGAACTTGGAGGCAGCCAGAGTTGTTCTGCTATCAATAAGAACTCCAAAGGAAGGGGGGTAGATTGAACTTTTGAAGGCTGGGGACCCAGAAAACTAGCAAGTGCCCTGGAAAGTTGGAGGTGTTTAAAGTGATGGTACACTGGTATTGAAAAATGTTGCTGTATCATGTCAGCAGGATACACCTTATCATTGAAAAGGAATGTCTGCAAGGAAGTATGTCAGAGTGGGGGAAAAAACTTACAGGAATGGGCCGATTAGCTATACAGATATTGGGGTTGCCCAAGAGTGGTTGTGAAAGGTCTCTAGACCAGTCAACTTTAAAATACATACATACTTGTTTGAGGGCTTTAAGCAACCACATCAGGGGATTGTTATGTAGCTGCAAGGGAAGGGAAGAGGGTGACAGATACAACAAAGCTGGTTAATAGTATAATATATTTAAAACACAGTTGGGACCCCAAAGAAAGCCATAGGGGACAACAGTCTTGATCAGGGGGGTGCCCAAAGGATGGCCTCACCTAAAAAAGTTGCTGCTACATAGGGTGTAGTAATATAAAAAGAAGTCAGAGAGGCAAAGACCTCCTCTCTCTTTAGGGGCAGTTAGTTTAAAATATGCCCACTGAGCAGGTTCCTTCTTCCACAGAAATTCCAAAAGAAGGCCTTGGAGCCAAGAGAACCAAATTTTATGAAGGAAAAAGCCAAGCATGCCCATAGGGTAGAGGAGATGGGGTAGTATATTCATATTAATGATATTAACTGTGCCTCATGGGGAGATAGGAAGAGCCATACATCTCCTTAAATCCTCTTTAATCAAAGAAAGTAGGGGCAAGAAATGTTGTTTTCCGGCATCCAAGATTGCGTGAGAGATTCAGATCCCCAGATACGTAATGGCTTTGGGTTCCCAGCGGAGGCCCAAATCCAGAATCTGCTGATTGGAGACAGGAATATTCAAAGTCAGGGCTTGAGTCTTTTCCAGACTAAGATTGTACCCAGTAACCACCAAACATTTTTGGATTTCCCACAAGGCTGCAGGTAGTAAAGACATAGGAGGTTCTACATGCAGAAGAAGATCATCTGCATAAGCTGAAAATTTATACTTGGACCCTTCCACAGATATCCCCCTTATATCTGGGTTTTGTTGGGTCTTTAAAAGGAGAGGCTCCAGATACAAATTGAAAAAAAAGGGGAAAGTGTGCACCTCTGCCATGAACCCCATTGAAGTAACACAGGGGCTAATAAAACAATATTGCACCAAATTCTCAAGGTGGGATTATGGTACAAAATTTTTATCCAAACACAGAAAGTATCTGGGAAGCCAAACCACTGAAGAGTGGCAAAAAGAAAATATCAAGAAACTTGGTCAAATGCTTTTTCCCCATCTAAGGAAACCAGAACTACTGGTGTACTGCTCTCCCCAGATGCATAAATCCAATAAAGAAGCTTACATAAGTGGTCACTAGAATGGTGCCCAGCCATGAAACCCACTTGCTCTGGAGAAATTAAGCCATCCCAGACCTGCAGCAGCCAGTTAGCTAAAACTTTGGATAAGATTTTGAAATCAGAATTAAGGACAGATACCAGGTGATAGCTGCCCAAGAGGAATTTATCCTTTCCTGGTTTGAAAATTAAAGAGATCCAGGCCTGTGTAAGAGAGGACTCAGTGGGGCCCAAAGAGAGGAGGTAATTAAATGGCAGGTTAAGAGAGGGGCTAGAATATCTACAAAAGTATAAAAAATATTAAGGAAGATGTCTGGACTGGGGGCCTTCTCCTTCGAGAGCTGCTATATGACCAGTCGGACTTCAGAAGGTGTTACAGAGAATTTTAGAAGATCTTGTTTTTGGCTCAATAAAGTAGGCAGAGTGAGGGATTCTAAATATTCTTCAAGTTTTCTGCATATTAGCAAGGGACATAGGGTCCTGAGCATATAAAGAACTATAGTATTTTTGAAAAGCTCCCACAATGTCCCAGAGGTGGGTCAAAATTGGCTCCTCAGGGAAAGGCCGAAGACTCGATATAGCCTTAAGTGAGTCTAACTGCTTCAGGTGGAGGGCTAAGGGTTTTCCAGCACTCTCTTCTGCCTCAAGATATAACATTTTGGTGCACTTCAGAGCATAATCTGTTTTTTCTGGCAAAAGTACATAATATTGTGCTCTAAAACCACTTAACTGGGACCAGATGGCCAGGTCAGATTGAGAAGAGAGGGAGTGCTTCAGTTTGTGTATCTGAGAGAGGAGCTCATTCATTTTCTGGGTAAGGCATTTCTTAGCCATAGTAGCAAGTCTAATACACTCTCCCCCTTACTGCACACCTTAGAGCAGCCCAAAGTACATCAAGGTCCTCAACCTAGCCTTTGACATCCTTCAAGAAATTGTCAAGGTATTTTTGAATAATCTCCTGAGAATCTGGATCCTTGAGAAGAAGGTGATTGAGGTGCCAAATCATGTCACAATCCTCCTGGTGACAAAAGGAATAATCCAAAAGTACTGGGACATGGTCTGAAACAACCATGGGCTGGATGGTACAAGATAAAAGTCTGGTTAGGGTATTCTTACTAAGAAAAAATCAATATGGGAGTAGGAGAAATGGGGAATTGAATAAAAAGTGTAATGATGAGTGGTAGGCTGTAGGATACAGTTGGGATCCACTGATCCTAAGGTATCCATTAATTCCTGTAGTCCTCTTTGTCCTGGGGAGAGACCCTTCCTGCTGTAACCTGAGCAGTCCAGCTCAGTTTGTAAAACAAAAATTTCAGTCTCCCCCAGGAGAATGGGCAAGTGGGTATCGGACTCCAGATGGCTTAAAATGTCTGAAAAAAAAATGCGGGAATCGGAATTGGGTCCATAAACAATTCCCAACAAGAACTCTGTAAGGCCAAGGTAACCATGACAAAACAAGAAGTGGCCTGCAGGGTCCCACAGTTCTCTAATCAAGCGAAAAAGGATATGGCTGCCAAATCAAATGGGCACTCCCCCTTTTCTTTTGCAGCTACCCACACTGAATGCCTGACCCAGCCATTTCCAGTGACAAAATAAGATATCCTCCCAATGGAGGTGGGTCTCCTGAAGGAAAACCAACCCCAGTTGGGACTTCTTTAAATGCTTCAAAACCATGTACCTCTTCTTTCTGTCCTGGCCACCTTTAATATTCCAAGAGAGAAATCTAAAATGTGTGGTCATACTAACTGATAGGATAGAAAAGAAAAAGATTAATGAAACATCCTGTTCCACTTCTAAAATTAAACTGAAACCCTGCTGTGCTCAGATCCCACCCTAACCCATCCTACCAGAGAAACTCAAAACCCAACACAAACAAGAAACCCTTAAAGTCCCACACCTGGTAATACAAAACAAAACTTCACCCTCCCCCCATCCCCCTATAAAAACATATAATGTTAATACCCCAAAGAAACCACTATCCACCCCTGGTCTAAGTGACTACACTCCTAACAGAACCAGGTCTGTGATGTGTTCAGAGATCCTTCTTACAGACTTCCCAAGATCCCCCCTCTTAATAGACCTAAGTCCTCTGACCCCCGACATTGGTGTCAGGAGACTACATATATAGTATCTACTGCAGAAAGCTAAATAACACAATACTTTGATCTAAGCCTACCCAGTAAAGTGTTATCATCCAGTAAAAAGAAGGTAGGAACAACAATCTGTCTCTAGCCATTTCCTGAGGAGGAATGCAACATAAGAATACTGGCAGAAAATTAAATAACATATATTATAAAATGGGCAAAAAGAATCCAGAGTCCCAATTGGCTGAAAGCCGCTTTCAGCCATGTCCCTATCAGGACATATCTATGCCATCCAGCACTAAATCTGCCAAGACAAATGCAGCACACGTCGAAATCAATCCATACCTGCTATCGCTATGCAGCTCATCAGCCAGCAGCACAGTACCCAGACGCAAGTCACTGTATAGAAAGTTCCCCCCCAACCCAACACTTTCTTTTTGATTTTTCATAATAAATCATTACAATTCTACAGAACTAGTTGTTTTCTTCTTACTGTGCAAACTGTGGCCACCGCCACCCGCTTCTTCCATCCTCAGGAATTGCAGTGCTAAACAAGACCACCTAAATTCCCCACATCTCAATCCATGTCCATCCCGCTATTTTTGCTGTGGCTTCTGCAGAGTGCCCATTTGTTTCTCAACCTGTATCCAGTAGTCTACCTTGATCTATTCCTATGCAATGCTCCACAATCCTTCCTCAGTAGTATGAAAACAATAACTTCACATCCCTCCTATACCAATACCGAACTGTGAAGCAGGAAAGCGTTCTCTATGGCAGCCGGTACAGAACAAGCTCGCTCCCAATAGCAATACTGCTTCACACTTTACTACTTGTGGCTTTTCTTTTGTTAAACAAAAAACTGCATTAAAAAATGGCAAAAAATAGGTAGCATTCATTTCTATCACCGTTTATTTCAGACTCTGCCTATCATGGAGCGAGGGAGTCAGACGCAGCAACATTGGCAGACACACTGATGGCTGTCAGTAAAAGCAAATGCTTGGTGTCAGGGAAATGACCAATCTCACCATGCCAAGAAACAAAAAACACACCACACACACACAAAAAAAACAATGTGAAAGGGAAATCTACTAACAACAACTCGCTGTTGCTCCTGTCTCTAAATGAGGCCTCGATCTCTCCACACTTGACAATGCCCACTGGGTGGCACTCCACCTCGCCCCCCCCGCCATTTTTCTCCCCTGTTGCATACTGCCTATGTCATTACTAAATTGATTAATGCAAGAAACCTTCTCTGTGTAAATTGTTTAAATGTTTAAATGTATGTAACCATTTCTGTTTAACTTTTGAACTCAGTTGATTTTATGCTGTAACCTAAAATTTTGTTTCTGTCAGTCCTCAATGTGACGAGGTATCTTTGGAAATGAGCCTCTGGCTCAAAGGTTGTAAACCGATGTACAAATAAATAAATAAATAGCAGTCTCATGAACACATAATGACCCTATACTGCCAATAAAACAAGTTTAAAAGTAACTTAATAGGGAGGATTATTTTTTTTACTATCTCAAGTGATGAAACCTATAGTTATATTTTTGACTTTTTTATAGTTTTTTTTTAATTTTACCCATTAAATAATTACTTGGGGGCCCATTTTATAAGCGTAATAACACACTCCGAGGTGTGGGTTATCTCCTGATAAGAGCATGCTCAGGTGCATAAGGCACTTGATACAAGTGCCTCTTGCCTCATAACACACCTGGGCATGCTCTTATCAGGAGATAACCCACACCTCATTGTGTGTTATTGCTTGCATAATATCAAACAGAATTATCATGTAAAACATTAAAACCCAAGGCCATTGGGATAACATTACCCTAGCCAATCCCCAACTAAGTATAATAACACAAAACCGAAAAAAGGAGTAATTATAGTCAATAATATTGTCCGCTGCTATTAGAAGCTCCTCACAAATCCTCCAGGTGTAGTGACGAACAATGAGGATCAAAACATAAATAGTTCCTTGAAACAGTGTCTGTACATTCCCAAATAAGATATATAAATAAACATTATTCCCATAAAGTCTCTGGGGTTTAGTAGCAATAAAACAAAGGGAAGGCATCATTGCAATTTGTCAAAAAAAATACAGAGAACAACTAGGGCTGCCAGGTACCCATTAGTAAGGATGTCTTAAATCAGTGCAGTCAAGAATGTTCCAGAAGTTTACGACCATATATAAAAGGCCCGACCATAGAAATTAAGGAAAATCTTTAAAGTAACAGATGAAAGTCCGCTCCAAAACCGAAAATAGCCGTAAATTCAAAACACGATGGCATGAAATATATAGACAAAGGAAGTTACCTTCATAAATTCACTGGCTCCATCCAAGACAGAAGTCAACATTTAAAGACAATTGGAGCAAAGTAGGCAGGTGTAAACAAATGCATTCGCTATGAGCGGGACAGAAAGGAAATATTACTTATTTAATTCATCAGCTGATCAGATAGTAGAAACGCACAGGCAAGCCCCGAACATAACCAAAAGAAAGAAATAGCCATCAGTTGTCAGGAAAAAAGCGGGATGTTGCTCCCCAAGGTCTCAGAAACATTAATCTGCAGAACACTAGTATATCCTCTCTATAGTAATAATCCCATGCAGGCTTCGCACTGTAAACAAATGGAAATTCAGGTACTTAGGATCACTAATACTAGTAAAAGGAAATTCCACTCAATAAACAGGGTATCCTTCAGTGCAGCAGGTCCTGTAGAAATGTTAGCTCTTTGGGTAGCCCAAATAAAGTAGCCTTGAAAAGATCTGGCAAAAGAATGGATAATTCTCTACAGGCTTGCTCAGCCGAGTCAAACCCTTTCAGCTGACCATCAGAATTGACCTGTAACTTTGCCTGGTAGATAACCCAGAACTAAATATTGGCGGCAATCAATTTAGAAACTATCAGGTGGTAAGCCAACCATTTTTGCCTTACCACCATTGGTAGGTCTTGAATGATATGGATCCTCACACCTTCCCAGGTGACTGACTGCAGCTCCTTAGTTTTAGTAAGCACATATTGCCAACCAAGGTAATTTAAAAAATGAAAGATGAAGGAGCGAGGAGGCTCCATTGAAGGGGGCATAGCCCAGAAAGCATGATGGGATCACTCTATCACATCTGCCAGGCCATTAGAGGAGGGTCCCACTAGTTTTTCACATAACTTCTGAGCAAACGAGGTGGTATGGGAACCCTCCACCTTCTCCGTCAGCCCCAAAACCACAATGTTGTTTTGGCAGGAGTGCCCCTCTAAGTCCTCAGTCTTAGATTCCAGGTGGGTTAGCTGCTCACACACTGTAATGACCTCCAGATCCATCTCGGGCATCTGTGTCTCAGACCTGCTGGGTGAGGGTCTCCTTGGCCAAGTGGATAGCCTGAGGCTCGCTAGTTAAATTTTGAAGTGAATCCTTCACAGGAGTAAATTATGCCAGGAATCGTTCTTCAGTCAGGACAGCAGAAGAGGAGCCTAATTTTGCCACCAGACTTGCTTGCCTATTAGACCACTTAGCTTTCTTCTCCTGCTCTGAGGTTGCACGTGGGGTATGGTGCAATGGTGCATGCTGCATCTCTGAATCCATTTCTTACTAAAAATCACTGATGGATGTATACCTCAGTTCTAAAGGGGCTGTAGAAATTGCCAATAAAACACCAACTAGGGAAGAACTGTCCTGAAATAATGAAAAATATTGTAGAGAGGGTTGGAGAGGTCTGGAGATGCTGCTGCCTCTAGAAGCATATCACGTGACTCCCTTGAGAGACTTAGTTTTATGCATAGAAAGTTTTTAAACTATCTTTTGTATGGGCTATTCTACATTATAGTTTTTGCTTCCCAGATCTGATTGCTTTTTTTACGGTTCCTTAATAATTATCTGTATTTGTTAATATTGTACACAGAGTGATTTCTTTCAATAGATTTAGATGCAGATTTTTTTCTTTAGCTTTGCTTGAGAACTGTAGTGAAATCTTTCCTTTTTTTATTATATAACTTTTTATCTGGAATGAACATTTTTCCAGCAGAAAAATATTATTTTTTAGGATTGTCCAGAAAGGCTCTACAGTTTTAGTTTCAAGTATATTTTCCCAATTCCAGCTGATCAGATGCTATTTTTTTTTTTTTTTTGCAATAGTAGCTCCTCCTAGTTTAGGTATAGCTGTTAGTAGTTTAACTTGTAACATGGAATGGTCACTGGTTTCAAGATGTTCCCTGACAGTAATGTCTGTTAATAGTTCAGGGGGCCAGATATTTAAAACCTAGCACCAAGCACAAACAGGTAGCACAGGAACAGCACCGCAATAGCACCGAAACGCCATATTCAAAGGTGGAGATGGCGCCAGCGCAATGCGATAGCACCGATGCAAAGCTATAATGTATGCAAGGGGCAAAGTGAGGGGCGGGGACATGCATATCAGCACAACAGGATATTCAAAGGAATAGCACGGCATTAGCTGACCTAGTGCCACACATAGCACCATGCTAAGTACCACCTATAAAAGGAAGGCCTTAACATAGGGAAAACAACACGGGGGGCATGGACATAGGAAACCAAGATGGCACTTGTCAACAATGCAGTGCTTAATTACCTAATAGAGATGATTGTGGAGGAAGAGGAGAGGGGACCAGGCCCACCATGGCCCACAACACAGGCCATGGAGAAGATACACTGTACACAGGATGTTCTGGCCCAGAGCCTCCTTTGAGACACTGCCAGATGAACACATTACAGGCTGGTACAAACTGAACTGGGCCATGTTGAGGCAGCTATGCAAACTCCTATATGAGCAGCTGGCCAGCTGCAGTTGAACACCAGATACAGCCATACCATGAAAGTCGAGGAAAAGGTGACCGCAGCAATGTGTGTACGAGCCACTAGTTCATTTCAAACACCCACCGGAGACACCATAGGTGTATTGCAGTCAGCAACCTTGATCCTCCTGACCCAGTTCCTGGAGGCTTTCCTACCACATGCTGGTGATTTCATAGTTTTTTCCAGCACAGCAGAAGAGCACAGAGCAACCATGCAGTGATTTCGTCGGGTTGCGCACCTACCAGGTGTACTTGGTGGCATTGACTGCACCCACGTAGCCATCTGTGCACCACCTGGTGATGGGTCTGATGTGTACATACATTGGAAGGGCGTACATACCATCAATTGCCAGGTGGTGTGCGATGCTACGGGGCACATTAGCAATGTCCTTGCATAGTACTCTGGCAGTGCCCTTGATGCCTACATATGGCACCAGTCACTCCTGTGCCAAGCCTTTGAGGATGGCCAGATACCCAGTGAACACCTAGTTGGTGAGTAGGGGCATAGGGAACAGCACAACATGCAGGACTGTTGCAATACCACCAGGGAACAGTAGAGGAGGGTGGGCAGTACAGGGTATCAGCATGGCAACATGTGAGGGGCAGGACACTGCCAAGGGGGAACAACAGGGTGCATCAGCTAACATGTCTACATGTGTCCACAGGAGACAGTGCCAATCCCCTGAGACCCTGGCTTCTAACCCCTGTCCAACAGCTGGCAACGGTGGCTGAGGAGGGGTATAATGAGGTACATGCCATGACAAGAAACATCATAGAGTGTGTCTTTGGCATGTTGAAGATGCATTTCCACTGCCTAGACCGATCCGGTGGTGCCCTACCATATAGCCCTGGGAAGGTATGCTGTATATTCTTAGCATGTTGTATATTGTACAACATGGCGTTAAACCATGGTATACATGCACCTGAACCTGAGGTACATGCAGACAGTGATCCAGAGCCAGAAGTTCAGGGGATAGTGGAACAACTCGAGAGGAGAGATCCTTGAATAGCCCGGAGGTCCCCAGAACAGAGGAACTGTGTAATTGTGAATCTGGCATGTACAGGAAGGTGATTCACAATGAATGTACAACAGATGTGAACAAACATGACTTTATTATGTGCAACAAACAGTGAAGACAACAGCACAGAGGCAAATAGGTGTAGATGTGCAGCAGATAGACAGTGACGTGTACATTTGTGGGAAGTGTACCTCAGAACTGAGCAATGTGTGACTGAACAGGGTGACATGGCCAAGTGTGTGCAGTGTGACAATGTCATGGTTGTGTGTGTATGTGGAATGTGATGGTGGGATGTGCAGCTGGTGACAGATTACATGGACATGTCATGGAACATCAGTTGCGTCGCCCACCACTGGTCCTATGTGTACTCAGTAGAAGGCAGTCTAATGTAGGGGTGTTGTGAGCAGATGAGGTGTTGGGTGATGACTGTGGTGATGATACACCCACTGCCTGTCTGCAGCCATGGCGTGATATTGCAAATGGGCTGGTAAGACATTGTGCATGGCGGTGTACCACAACGGTCGAGGACCATGATGCTGCACTCGAGGACCGAGACACACTGCCCCATGTGTGTGATACATGATTATGGGAAGGGGTGGAGTCCCTGTGTCATGTGGTACTTAAGCCATGCCAGCCACCCCTGGTGGATACACTGATAGCCACTGTCTGCTCACGCACAGCCGCAGTAAGGTCCGCAAACCCATGCTGCACTGTGTGGACTACACAGGTGGTGCGCTCCTTGGCATGCTGCTCTGCATACATATGGCAGCAGACATCGCCTCCCTGATGTATGCCAGCTCTTGACTCACCTCATGCCGGAAGGTGGGCGGGTCCTGCTGGGTGGCGTTCTGTGACTTAATGGTGGCACGTAGCATGGGTCGTGAATCACACTCCTCCTGCCCCTAGGCAGGCATGCCTGCCTGGCCATCAGCAGGTGGTTGCACCCTGTTAGTCTGGCATGCACATGTACAGCCAGGGGGGTTGCCTGGTGACACATAGCTGCACCTCTGCAACATGCATGTCCAGTGGTTCTGCATGGATGTCCACCTGTACAACCAATGACGCATGCACAACGGCATGCACAATGGCAGGCTGGTCTGTGTGTACCCTCGACTGATGTGCTCCTGTGGGAAAGGTGCCATGTTTCCCCCCAGCAATATGTCCTCAACTGTCTCCCATGTAGTGGTGTCTGCACCATGCCCCTGTTGCCTGTCCACAATCATGTCCAATGCAGCCTGCTCAGCACTGGATGCTGACCCCTTCCCAATGATGGACAAGTCCAGTTGGTACACCATGTCCGGGTATTGTGCAATGTCTTCGATCTGTGCGTCCTCCAGGTCAACATCTGTATCAGAATCTGTTGCCAACAGGGGTCATCTGTGTCCACATGTCATGCATCACAGACCACTGGATAGCCCTGCTTCTTCTTCGGGAACCCGTGATGTACCCTCCTGTGCATCTTCGTCTTGGGGTGCTGGCCGGCCGACCTGTGGTTGACCACCACTCTGTTCTGTGGAGTGACAGGAACCATGTAAGTGGCTGTTACTATGTCCATGATTCCACAACCTCCTGCATGAACACCAGGATTAGCCCACGGCCCCCAATCACACAGTGTACATGCCACCCATGTGGAAACAGCATGTAGAATGGCAGTACCAATGGGCACACACAGTACAGTGGCAGACATCACACAGTGTGGCCGACCCACATGCAGCGCCATGCAGCACCCACATACATGTGCACACAGACACACCTGTCACAGGCCACTGGACATGTCGTGGACATGCATGGTTAACAGCATGACATACGAATGCCATACGCAACTCTTATGCATGTGTGCTGTTGACATACACACCGGATGGCCACATGACCATGCACATGGCATGCACAGCACAGTCAGAGGTGCACACACATCCCAGCAGCATTGCGCATGAGTACAAAACAATGGGCCTGCAACACAACAATTACCTGTGCAACACCACTGTGAGAGTCCCAGACACAGTGTATGTGACATGCAGTGCACAGTGTAGCTGTTACTGTTACCTATCTTGCACTGTGGGTCCCACCTGTGTCTCACAGGCACCACCCTTGATGCCCTCCAGGGACACCGATCTCAATGTTGATGCCACCACAGCCATGATAGGGTCTGCCACACAAAGGTCTACAGGCATGGGACCACCATCTGTGTACATGAGGCTCCAGAGTCTTGGGCTTCCTTCTCTTTCACCCTGTGCAGCAGGTCGCACCACCTCTTACTCATGCCTCCGCTGACCTGCCACATCCACCAACAGCATTCACCTCCACTGTTATCTTGACCCAGATCTCTTGGATGGTGGTGTCTGTGTTCTTATGGCACCTTATGTGTTTCCTACGCTGCTTGTAGGCATGAACCAGTGCCTTTAGTTCCTCATCAGAGAACTTATGTGCTCTCAGCCGTGCCTGTCCATCAGCTTCACCTGTAAGACACAGAAGGTACAGTAGTGTTGAGAGGCATGCAGAACTACTGTGCATGTGTATGTGTCTCTCACTGACACACTAACATGGCACAGTGCAGCATGGACATTACCATCCATGTCTATGTACCCACCCCATATTGCTGTGTGCACATATGAAGGCAGGAATGTGATCGCCACATGTGGTTCCATAGTGTGTGGTGGCTGTCGAAACAGTCCTCAGGGATACATAACCATGGCCATGTAGAGTTTATGGTGACCAACACTGTTATTCCTTGTGGAATGTGTCCATTGCATGTATCATGGACACGTATTGCACCCAAAGCTGTCACTGGGTACATGCCACAGGCGACCCCTGCACCTTACACTGGTGGTCACGGAACAGCACTGACCATCGCACAGGAGGTGGCCAACAGACATGCCTGTGACACTGTGTACCACAGTGCCACACACATGCCTGTACTGTGTGTGGCTCCACAACTGGCCTGGGGGTGTGGCAGCTATATGCAGTGTATGGGGCACACAGACACAGTGAAACTGGCACGTTGCATTGGTCCATGTACGGCTGCTCACACACACATATGTCCCCATTCCAGTGTGCAACATGGTGGGCTGTGAGCCCTACACACCCATCAGTGATACTTACACACCCAGGCCCTGTGGAAATGTCACCATAGAATGCACACAGGGCACCATGTAGCCCAGTACCAGTACCACATATGTATCATACAATGTGTGGGTGATGTTACCCCATAATGGTCTTGCCCCACTGTCACTGTCCATACCACAACTGCACACTGATGTCTGCCATTCCTCCTGAGTTGTGTGTCCAATGGCACACGGCAGCCCCTACAGTCACAACAGTGACAGTCCCCTGCACATTGACACGTCCAATCAGTGTGCACCCAGCTGAGTACCTGTAACTCACCTGCATCAGTAGTGTTCTGCTTCTGAGACATTGTGCCTGTATGTCTCACTCTGCATGATTTCCACAGTGACACTGCAGTACCTGTTTGAGGCAAAGGTGGAGCACAATCTGACTGTAAATAGCTCAGCCGGGAAATCCCAGCACTAGTCTATGTAAATGAGGACTTAGTGAGCTTGCGATGGGTCATTTTGCTCTGCGACTACACAAGTAGGCTCATTAACATACTGTTGCTGAATATGGCAGATTTTAGAGCTGTGCTAAAACTGAATAGCCCGAGGAAAACTGTTTGCACTGGTGCTATTGTCATAGCGCCGTGCTATTGCAATGTAGCTGCAATTACAGAATAGCGTTGGTTCTACTTGTGCAATGTGCCACCCCCAATATGCATGCGTGGCATGTGGGGGGTCACGTTTGGGTCATGCATGCACAGTAGCAATGCTTCCAGGTAGTGCTGCTCTAGCATGTTTAGCGCCACTCGCATGTAGTTAGTGCCATTGTACATGACCCAGCTGTCAGGCAGAGGCTTTGAAGACAGGGATGTGAGGGTGTAGCCCAGTGTGCCACACAGCAGTGTCCCAGTTAGTCTAGAGGCCAGCATTGTGGACTATGGCAGCAAGGAGGGTTAGGGTTGTGGCCAGAGGGACAACAGGTGGGGTGAGGTGGAGACAATCCACTTTGTTGCCCTTGCCATGGGGAGGGAGAAGCAGCTATTTAGTGAAGTGCTGGAGGGGAACAGGCCACACAGGCAGGTGTGGGTGTCCATAGGCAGGCGGCTGTCAGAACGCACCAGCATCACCAAGTCCAGGGATCAGTGTTGCCATTGGTACATTGACTTGCAATGGCACCAGATCCATAAACTGGAATGATACCAGTGCAAGGTGCGAGAGGAGAATGTGCCAGAGCCAGGTTGGTGTTGTACTGTGATGAGGACATGTTGCTTGTGTGGTGCTGTGTGTGGGTATGTGTCCCTTTCAGGCTGTATGTCTCTGTGGGTGTCTTTGTGTGGCCATGTGTAGGGACACATACATGCACAGCACTGTGGTGCATGTGTGCATCCCACATGTGCTCTGTAGATTGCCCACACTGTGTTGTGGCGCCTCCATGCGGACCTGTTCAGTGCTACTGGTGTGTCCACGGCCGGGCATGTGTGGCTTAACGGACCATTGTCCATGTTGTGGCATGCAACTCATGCCACCATGATGCACTACACAGCTCTGGGGAGGGAGCCTGTGTACACTGGCATGCAGTGTGTCTGGTGGCATGCGATGATGGTTGTTGGGTGGAGGAGGTACTGGTGGAGTATCCCCCCACCATGTTACATGCCCAATAGCAGGCCTTCCTGTTGCTGTCAGTGGGTTACTGACAATGTTCTTCTTACTCCTTTGTGCAGACTGCAGCAACAGAGGCCAGTAGGACCACAGGAGGGTGCCATGCCTTGAGCAGTGCATGGAGGAGAGTAGTGGTGGAGAGCATGGCGTGTTGCGTGAGTATCATTCCTGTCTTCCATACAGTTGGGCATATTGTGCTGTGCGGTGTTCCTCTGTGTGTCATTGAGGCTGTGATATGCACACAAATGTCACATCTTTACACTTCTGTCTATGGCCTGCCCTTGACTGGTGTCTGTTTCAAGGCCATTTACAGGTGGTGCTGCACTGTTCTGCCATGGAGGGAGGCTGTGGGCATCACTGTGTGCTGTGCTTATGTTGTCTGCATGTGTAGCTCTGCTGCCCTGTGGGGGGTGGGGTGCTGGGGCCGTGGACTTGTGCAGGCCATGGTGCTGTGTCCCTGGCATTTGTGTACAGTGTTCTGCTGTCCTTCTGGTGGAGGTTGGTGGGGTCGGGGCTGTGGGACTCCAGTGCATGGGTGTGCTCGGTGCACTGCACATATGCATAGCATGCTGTTGCCATGTGTAGCTTTCCAGGGGCTTGATCCACATGGCATGCAGCTCTGTGGTACTGGTCCCTGAACCTGCACTGTGGCATGGCTGGGGACCTTCCCCATGTAGTTGTGCTAGAATTTCATTGTCATTGCATTGTTCATGTGGGCAGCATGTCCCATTCTGCACGCCCATGCATGGCTGTACTGTGCCTGGGAATGCCGACACTTTCCTATTGGGGGGGGGGGTTGCATTTCTGATACCATTGTGACACTGTGCTCTTCCTTGTATTCTGGTCTCTGGGGTCAGCCTTTGCATGCATTGCCATCCTGTGTACTGTGGCATGTGGGCTTTTGCCTGTCGTGTCCTGCTGCAGCTTGTGTGTGGGTGCATGGTTCTGTGTGCAGTTACACTTTGCCTTGCCACATGGTCATGGTACTTGGGACATGCTATCCACCCCTGGATCCTTGGCCTAGGGTTTTTCTTGTGATGTTTGCCTGTTTCCCATCTTGACATGCTTCCCCCTCCCCCTCTAGGTCCACATAGGAGGTCACTGTGAGGGCAGGGATGACCTGCTGTGGAGGATTGTCAGCCAATAGCGTACCATCATAAAACAGCAGGTGGTGATGATCTCAGAGTTCCAGAGAGTGGCTGTACTGCTTCAGACCAGGGAGAGGGATGCCTCAGACCAGCAGGAGTGATGTTGTCCCCTAAAGCCTGTATCTCCCCCCCAACACTACAGCTAATGGACATTAGTTTCCCTTTGTACCATGCTATTTCCTGTATCCCTTGACCCTTTTAATGTTGCCATTTGTATCTTGTTGTGGCTGTAGTGATTTGTTTTCAGGTTCCTGGTTATATTTTGTGTGGTGTACATAGTTCTGGCTTGGCCTTTGTTTCCTTTATTTCTTCTGTTCTACATATTTCATGCTGTTCTTGTGGTGTTGTTTTCACATTAATACATTCCACTTTTGCTACATTCTTGTGTCTATTGTGTTTCTTGGGCGCTTGGGGTTGTCAGGGGCATGTACTTCCATTGGGTCATGGGGGGGCTTTGAGCACCACCACTGCTGTGTGTCTCTCTGTTGTGTTCTGGCTGCTGCACGGCTGTCTGTCTATGGGTCACGTTCTGTGATTTACTCCTTGGCGTGCCCCACAGTTCACGGCTGGCTCACCTGTGCACTGTGTTCCTGTGGGTGTTTGCACTGCCCGTGATTGCTATATTCAGAGCTGTCTTATTTGCTATATTCAGTGCGGTCTTACCTACTGGGCTATTTTAGCACTGCATTTCCAGCCCAGTTTGCCCGGCTTCATTTGCACACTGTATTCAGCAGGTTTAGCAATGGGGCTATCTCTTTTGAATATGGTGGGCTAATTGTTCCAAGCTATTTAGCACGCCGGGCAGTGCTATTTTAGCTTCAGGGCACAGTTTTGAATATCAGGCCCCAGATGTGCTAGTAATTATCAATTCTAGTGTATTGTCACCTCTTTTGGGAGTTAGAGCCAATAGATGTAAGCCTTGCTGAAGCATTACATCTATGCATGACTGTTCCTTTAGATTTTTTATTGATATTTCTTCCCTGTTAGTATGCGGCAAGTTAAAATCTCTCACGATTATAATGTCACCAATATCAGTAACCTTTTTTATTTCCCTGAATTTAATTTTTTGTCATCCTTATCACTACTGTTGGGTGGCCTGTAACATACCCCAGAAGTTAATTTGCCTCTTCCTGGTGCATTTATACTGACCCATATGGTTTCTGTGTTACTGCCGTCCTGTGTAATGTCATTAATTTCACAGAATATGTAATCCAGACTTATACAGAGTGTGACTCTCCCACCTTTTTTGTGCATTCTGTCCTTATAAGATAAATTGTAACCAGGTTATATTTCTTCTACAACTAATGACATTATTCCTCCATGTTACAGTAACTGGGATTTTAATGTCAAGATTTGTCACTCCCATAAAGTCTTTTTACCTGCTCAGAAGCAAGACTACATATGCCATGCACTTGTTTATGTTAGTGCAGTATTCTCCTTCTAGGAAAGGAATCCCAGCTAAAATACAAACTCTGCATAGGAATCCAACTGCTGTGCACAGCTTAGGCTTTGTGTTCAAGAGGACTCAGCTGCACTGCTACAAAATGAAGAGATAAGGAAGCCAGCGTGCACATAATCACTCCAGCAAGGGGTGACTCTGCATAGTTTCAAGACCCCCCCCAGTGATATGATGCTAGAAATTATATTAAAAGCAGAAAAAGTCCAACAAAAGAGAAATGGGACAAAAAGCTGTTAACCAAGAATCAAAACAAGGAAGCTAAACATTTGACATCCTTCAAAATCCACAGTAGAACAAAATCTCTCCAATAAACCTCAATATTGACAAATTAATTTGTCCCTTCTCACACTCCAAAGCAATGTAACATAAAGAAAAAAATCAACGATAACAACAACAACAATCTGTATAAAATATACAAGAACAGTCATCAGGTTATTATGTTGGGGGAGGGCATGGCTTGATAGAAGACAGATGATGTGTGTAATGCACAGAAGAGTACAATAGTTCTTTATTTATTTAGTCATTCAGAAGACACCTTTGAGCACACATGCTCATTCACAAAGATTCCACGTCAAGAATAACAAGAATTTGTCAATGCTGATTGTTTGCTTTCTGGTATTGGCATTGGTAGTGCGGAAGTTAGACCGATGCATAATAGGAATGGCAGTGAAGTATTGAAGAAATGCCAAACCCCACCCCCACCCTGCAGAGACTGACAGGTGTTGTGAGTGTGCCTTTGGTCATCGGCCATAACAGTCATACCATTCCACCTCATCCCACCCTGCAGACACCGACAGGTGTCGCAGTGTGCCTTGAGGTCTTCGGCCCTTATGCTCACTCCATTCTTTAGGAAAATAAGGTGAGATGGGTGCAGTATAGGAAAATGGAGTGAATGTTAAGGCCGAAGATCCCAAGGCACACCTCAATGCCTTTCAGTGGCTGCAGGATTGGGGTGGGGTGGAATGGCATGAGTCTTACAGCTGATGACTCCAACTCACACCCCCAATGCCTGTCAGTCTGTAAAGGGTGGGCATTACAGTTTGAAACCCTAACACCCCAGGTGTTTGTTGGAATTTTTGCTCCAATTTTCAACATGGACTTTTTGGGACCCCACCTCATGAACATTTGCAGTATAATTTTGTTACTCAATCCCAAAAGGTGATTTTACACAGCGAGCATGCCATTTGGTGCCACAGGTGCGAAAACACATTTCAGGTAGGATTTGAAAAATGACAGCTGTACTGTTCATGAGGAGGTGTGAAGAAATGGCAATGTTGAAAATCTGGAGTGAAAATATGAAAAAGTGATAGAGTGTGCATAAAAACTGTACAATGCATGCTCATAGGGAACCTGATGTGCCAATGAGAATTCCACCCAATCATAACAATATAGATTTTTTGCCTATTTTGTCAGAACTCAATCCCAGGATCAGTAATAATAGACTGGCCCAGGATTTGAGACCGAACAAAAGAGGTGAATCACTTGCCCTCTTTTTAACTAATAAAAATCTCCTATTGTTGAATGGTAGATTGCCAGGAGATAGCAAGGGGGAACTAACATATAATGGGCCACAAGGCTCATTGATCATAGATTTGGTATGGGGTAATCTTGAAGTTATTAAAATAATACAAGATTTAGAAGTTTTAAGTAGAACAGAATCGGCACATAACCCTGGCTTAAAAACACAAATGGATAAAACAATTAGAGAAAGACCCGAAGCATACACTGTACTGGGGATGGGATTGAAATAATAAATCAAAAAAGGATACAATGGGTCCCGAGCACTATACAATTCTTTGACAACTTCTTGAAAGATCCAATGTTGGTAAGCCTTAAACTATCCATCATTGAAGAAACAGCACAAACAGATTTACCTTTACATAAATGGTATGAGATAAATACAGTAATTAAACCCCATTGAGTAATCACTAAAACAACTACTGGTAAAAACTGGTTTAACTCTAGATGTAGAAAAGCCAAAAAAGATCTAGCTAGAGCCTTGAGAACTCATAAACATAAACAATTAATTCATAATAAAATAGTTCCCATCAATATAAATGAAGAAAGAAAAAAGTATAGAAAAAAAGTTTGGACCAAGAAAGACAAATTTATATTAAGAAAAGGTGGGAAGAACTAAAAAACAGTTATAAATAAGGATGATAAAAGATTTTGGAGAATAGTAAGCCAGGGCTATAACAAATATTCCACTAAAATTGAAGCATGAATTCTCCCAGATATATGGGAAGCCTATTTCTCTGATTTATATTTTTCTATAGAGGAAGCTCAAATTAATCAAGAGCTTATTTCCAAATATGGTAATTTTAATCATCCAACCTCTTTATTCATTTATTTAGAAGAAATAAGATATGCTATATTACAGTTAAAAACTAACAAAACCCCAGGACTGGATAAAATCATAGGTGATTTGTATAAATATTACATTGATTGGTGGGCCCCTATATTACATCAGATATTTAATATTATTGTGCAAGGACATGATATTCCTAACAGTTGGCAAGGAAGTATAATTTACCCCATATACAAAAAAGATGACCCAAATAACCCCAAAATGTATAGACCTGTTAGCCTCATTGACATTACTCAAAAAATCTTTACAAGAATAATTCTGGGGAGGTTAAATGACTAGGTGGAGGATGGGTCTATTTTGCAGGAGTTTCAAAATGGCTTTAGAAAATCAAGATTGACTGTACAGCATTATTTTGTCTTGAAACATCTGGCACTGAAATATGTGCATATCAAAAAAGGAAAATTATTCTGCTGCTTCATAGACTTTTCTTCTGTGTTTGATAGTATAAGTAGATCTTTCCTTTAGGATAAGTTATATAATCTAGGCATATGACATGATTTGCTCAATGTATTAATTAGGCTCCATAATCATACCTGGGCCAAAGTATAGTATGATCACTGAGGGAATAAACAGCATTATTTCACACAACTATAGGGGTATTTCAGGGCTGTCTACTGGCACCATTACTATTTAACATCTATATAAATGAGATACTTATACAACTTCAGAATCCAGACTTTCATGCCCCTAAAGTAGGAAATACCAGGCTCGATTGTATGGCATATTTTTTTTTCAATTGTTTAACCAGGAGTAGCACACTAAGCTGAAAGCTTGTTTACAGGTGTGATCTGGGAGCACAGGGAAGTTAAGTGACTTGCTCAGGGTCACACAGTATGCAAGTGGGGGCTGTGGGATTCAAACCCAGGTCTCCAGATTTGCAGCTCAGAACCTTAAACCATTGCACTATACTGCCTCCCAATGCCTCCCAATATGCCGATGATTTGGTCCTGGTATCAACCTCAAAACTGGGCTTACAAAGAAAGCTTGACTGCCTTTATGAACTATGTATTAAGCATAAGCTAAAAATCAATAGGACTGAAATGAAATTATTGATTTTCGGTAATAACAATAAAAAGAAACGTGTCATATAAACAAAGAGAAAGTTGACCAGGTTAAATACTATGACTACTTGGGAGTTAGATTTTAGGAGAATCTTAAATGGAGAGATCATGTAGCCCAGACTAGCAACAAAACCAAAATGGCATATAATGCCTTTAGAATTTTTAATGCCAAAACAGGACGGAGCTCAGTAAACGAAGCCTTATAGGTAGTAGAGGCCAAGATAAAATCAAGTCTGCTATATGCAGCAGAAATTTGGGGTGACACTATATTAAACAATTTACAAGTAATTCTGAATAAAATAAACAGATATATCCTACTGGTTCTGCAATCTGTTCCGATGGTTATTTTAAATCTTGAAACAGGACAATACCTTATAAGCACATTAGTGGTGGAGAGACAAATAATTGCTATCATCAAAACACTGCTCCTAAAAGAAACAAGGTTACCAAGACAATGTTTTGAGGAGGAACTTGAATATTCCCGTTTGGTGTGTTCGAGTTACCATCGATCAATACCGTCAAGAACTTACTCTTTCCAAGTGGCTTAGGCAACATCCTTTGGGATGTTTTTGTACACCCATGTGATGAAATAGTGAACCTTATCAAGAATAGGCTACGAGACATAGAGAAAACAAACATGAAAAAGACATTAGTAAATTTGAAACTATTTAGAGGGTATAAACAAATAAAATTGGAACATGGAATAGAACCATATCTACTTAAATTGTCGGACCCTGCAAAAAGAAGAGCAATATCTAGGTTTAGATTTGAAATTTATAAAGCTAATTATATTTATTATAGGCAAAAGAAATCAAATGCAATTTCACCTTTTTGTAAATGTGGCCTGTCCTTGGAAGATGATGTCAAACATATTATCTTGATATGCCCTTTATTTAAACTCCAGTGGGAAAAATGGCTGGGTGACATTATGATTGGTCTCGACCACCCCCCTGAAGTTATGGTATTGTATTTTTTAAATACAAGGGATTTACATGTTATGAAAAAGGTTGCTGCCTTCTTAAAAACAGTACACTTGTGAAGATGGATTTGTAAATGCTTACTTTTTAGGCATACTGCCTATTATTGTATACTATCTGATGGAGTCAGGATGAAAACATCCAAATAATGTATTACAAGTTGGACAAGAAGGAAATCAAATAGTGCAGTACTGACCTAGGAATTTACACTGGCTATAGTCATTTGCCTCTGTTAGCAATACCTGGAATGGCTTTTATTGTTGTTTAATTTATTGACATTTTAAACTTATGGATGTGTATTTATGGAAATTGTATTCTATCCTGCTATTTTGTAATAGTTTTTTTTTAAAACTGAACACATAAAAAATGATTTGATTTGCTCATAGAGCAGTCATTATTTGGAATGTTTTCACCAAATTTTCAACATGGCCTTGGGACCTCTCCTCATGAACAGTGGTACTGTGATTTTAGTAATCTGCCCCGAAAGTTGATTTCGTACAGCGACTGCGCCATCCTGCATCACATGTGCAAAATCACATTTTGGGAAGGATACAAAAAATAACAGCTGTACTGTTCATAAGGATGTGTGAAAAAATGGCAATGTTGGAAATTTGGAATGAGCGTGCGTAGAAACTGTGCAATGGATGCTAATAACACAGTCATGTGTTTGAGTTTTTTCATCAAATTTTCAACAAGGGCTCTTTGTGACCCCACCTCATGATCAGTAGCACTGTCATTTTGTTAATTTGTCCCAAAAGGTGATTCCGCGCAGGGACTGCAAAGTCACCTTTCAGGACCAAGAAATGAAATGACAGTGCCAGTGTTATGAGGTGGGATCACAAGAACCCCCATGTTGAAAATTTGGGACAAAACTCCAAAATTGTCTGAGATATCAACCTACAGTATGTTGAAACCCTCCCCATTGACGGCCATTATAGGGCTTACCGTAATTTCGTCAGTTCCCGCTTGGTCTTTGAAGAGTGCAGACGTGTTCCTGGTCCACAGAAGATCGCTGCTCTCAACCTCCGGACTTAAGTATGAGTGAGGGGGTGCTGGTAGGTGCAGAGGGAGGGTACGGGTTAGGGGAGGGAGGCTGTCAGGAATGACAAGGGAGCATTTTCTTTTTTTTTTTTTCAGGTTTAAAAAAAAGACGTCGCCGGATTGTTTTCTTTTTTACAGGTGAAATACTAACAAAATGGATTTTGGCACACTGGGGTGGGCTCCCAGTGTGCCAGAGTACTGGGGGTTGATCAATGCCAACCCAGGGACTGGGCACCCCGAGGTCGGCTGAGAACACAGGGGTGTGTGGGGGTGGCTCATCCAACACCGGTCGTGGGAATCTCAGTGTTGGAAACATCAAAGAAGTATTTTTTGCCACACTGGGGAGGGCTACCAGTGTGTCACATTGATAGGGAGAGGGGAATACATGCTTTATTTATTTATTTTTTGATGACATTTTGATAACCGGGTGAGCCCACTGAGACCAGCAGTCCCTTTTTCAGGGGCAACTTGGATGTACCTACATACAGTGCAATCAAGAAGTTCATGACATTTCAGACTACATAATACAGAAAAGATACATCAAGGAAGTCATGAAAAAAACATGCTTATGCACAGGAAAATTAATTACAAACATCATATACACTTTAGCAGCAGCAGGATAGGCGAGATTCATATGCTAACAAGCAAGCTACATAAGGACTGAGCACTCCGATGTCAGCAGGGGACAGAGAACGGAGGGTTCTGGGCCAGCAGCAGCAGTGGGAGGGAGCTAAAATTTACATTTGTTGGCCTGCTGTGTGCCTGGTTGAGAGGGAGGGGGGACTGCTGCTGCAATGATGAGACTGCTCCTAACTGCAGTGGCAGATTTCTTTCAAGTGTGCCACTTGTTCTGAAACTGCTGTCATTGGCAGCTTCAGCATTAATTGGTGGCCAAGGGACGTGCCCATTAAAGCATCCACTGCATTGGCCACAACACTGCCAAATCTCTGTAATGCTTTACTGTCTCAATATGTTTCATGTGCACTGCACGCGCAAGTAAACGTAATAAAAGGTAATGGAAGTTTATGCACCTGGTAAAGGTGATTATAGGAGCCCCTTTTACTGCACTATGATCCTTAACCACTGGGTTCCTGTAGTTGTCTCCTCATAGGCTGATGCACAAAAATTCAGAGTTTGAAACCTAATCTGTCTCCTCTCTCTTTGCTTTTGCATTCCTCAGTCTGACTTCTTCCAGAGCTTTACTGCCCTATAATGACAACTGTCATACAGCAATATATTGTAGTAACCCATACAGAAGGAAAAAAGAAATTGAGGCAAATAGACACGAAAAAAATGGTTCTGAGATTTAATGTGAGCATGCCATACAGGAAGCACACACAGTAGGATAGATGGCTAGGAGAGTATGTACAGCATATAAAGGCATGTAAGCAAAACATACAATGGGGATGCTCCTGAAAGTGTTCCCTTAATGACTGGACAGCCTATCTGTCATCTTCCTCCTCAGTGGGTGTGATGCGGAGTGCTGTAGAAAGGTGCTCATATAGTCACCTTTACCAGGTGAATAAACTTTCATTATCTATTGTACATTTTTACAGCACTCCAAGCCTTAACCACTGGGTGATTGTACAGCAATGTCAAATGTAACTTAGGGGGGAGGAGGAAGATGACTGAACACAGATTATAAAACCATTCAGCCAAACTTTGATTTGTTTGTAATTCCAGTGTCCACTCATCAGAACCTAGCAAAGTTATGGGGTGAAGACCAAATGGCTACTTCACAAATCTTGGTTATGGATGCCAAGTTGATTCCACCAAGGAGGTGGCCACCGCCTGGTAGAATGGGCTTTGATCTGTGTAGGGATTGGTGTGGCTGCTGCCAGGTAGGCCTTAGAAATGGCTAATCACAGCCACCTCGCTAAGGTGGATGTGGACGCTGGCAAACTTATTTGGAACCTTGAGGGAGAATGATTATTCTGTCTGAGTGTCAAAACATGGCTGTTCTATTGAGATAAAATCTGAGGGCCCATCCAGGATCAAGTAGGCAAACAGTACCCCTCTGGGGGTTGTCTCCTCTTGGGTCAAATGTAGGAAGGGAAATCTTATGTGTGAGATGTAATGATGAAGCTACCTTAGGGAGGAATTAGGGTACCGTCTTGAGGACTACCCTGTCAGTGTGAAACGTAATGAAGGGCTCTCTACAGGAGAGAGCTTGGAGTTTGCTGGTCTTCCAGGCTAAGGATATAGTGACCAAGAACACTGTCTTTAGAGTAAGTAGTGGCAATGGTAGTGATTCTACTGGTTCAGAAGGTGGTTTGGACATTTTATTTACCAGGTTCAGATGCCACAACAATGCTGTGGGCCTCAGGCAGGGTTTGATGTTGTATGCGGACTTCAGAAACATCTGAACTAGGGGGTGATATTCTGGTGTGTGTCCATCTGTTTTTCCTCAGATTGTCCCAATGACTGCTTCCCGGACCCATAGGGAAGTGGGCAAAAGGTCCTCACCCAGCCCTTCCTGCAGAAAGTCTAGAATCTAAAAAATGGAACAGGACATTACTTCTAGTTCCTTAGATTCATACCACCTGCAAAAAATAAACCAGTATTGGTAGAGAGTCTGCAAGCCTTCAACATGGTTTCTGCCATGTTCAACAGTCTAGTCCTTTGCTTAGCCATGCTGTCAGCTTGAGTGACTGTGGATCTTGACCTTGCATTAGCATGTCTGGATTTGGGGGTAGTGTCATTGGAATGTCAATGAGCATCTTCTTGATTGAAGTGTACCAAGTTAGCCTTGGCCAGTCTGGGGCAATTAACACAACAGTGCTGCCGGTGTCCCAAGTCTTCTATAGTACCCATCCTAACATAGTGATCGGTGAGAACACATAGGTCTTGTGGAAATGCCACAGTGTGGACAGGGCATCCACCCCATCAGCTTCCTGCTCTCTACATCTGGAGAGAAAGACTGGTAGTTGGCTGTTTAGTGTGAATGCCATCAGGTCTGTCTGGAATGGGCCCCATCTCATGTGGATTATCTTAAATACTTTGGGATTGAGTTGTCAGTGTCCTGGTTATAGGGATTGTCTGCTGATCCAATCCATTCTTATGTTGAGTGTTCTGGCTAGGTGTACTGCTTTGAGGCTGAGCAGGTGTTTTTCTACTCAAACTATTAGGCCTATGGATTCTTGAGCCATTGTCCTGCTTCTTGTTCCTCCCTACCTGTTGATGTATAGCATGGTCACCTTTCTGTCTGTGTACTCTTATGTGATGATTCATGATCTCGGGCTTGAAGTGCATGAGGGCTAGACAGATTGCTCTTGTGCCTCTGTAGGAGGCAGTATAGCATAGTGGTTAAGGGCACTGAGCTACAGACTTGGATTTGAATTCCATCAGCCTCCACTTGCATACTATGTGACCCTGACAAAGTAATTTAACTTCCTTGAGCTCCTAGGTCACACCTGGAAACAAGTTATGGCTTAGTGTGCCTTTCTTGGTTAAACAATTTATCCTTCCCTGGTCTACAGGATGATGACTGGAAGTCATGTCTCTGCCAGAGACCATTTTCCTTGAACTGATCACTTGTCCAGGACAGCACCCCAGCCTAATAGACTGACATCTGCCTCTAGTGTTGTGGAAATTGTCTTGCCAATTGTGGTTCCCTGAAGCAGATTGCATGTGGCTGACCACCATTCTGTGGATCTTTTCACAGTGGGGGGAGCAATCAGACTTGCATTGTAATTCTGTGTGGTGTGGTCCCAGTTGTCCAGAAGTAGTCTTTGCAGTGACCTCATGTGGGCTCTTGCCAGTTGTGCAGGTCAACGCATGCGGCCATGAGGGCCAGAAACTGCATTATCTTCCAGAATGTTGATCTTCTGCTCATAGGACATGATTGCAGTGTGAAATCAAGTTTAAGCATGCACATCTCTGATGGACCTACTGTTCCCCTTCTTGTGTTGAAGATGGCCCCTAAGTGTTCAATTGTCATAGTGGGTGACAGGTGACTCTTTACCTTGTTGATGATCCATCTGTGCCTGGTTAGCAACAGTTGTGCTTTTCTTGTTTCATTTTGTGCCATTGTCTTTATACTGGCTGTAATTAGCCAGTCATCTAAGAATGGGATTACATGCACTCTTTTGGCCCATGATGCCACTACTAATGATGCCATTACTTTTGACATCAGACCAAAAGAGAGGCACTGGTATTGGAAGTGATAGTCCAGGAAGCAGAATCTTAGCAACCTGTGGTGGTTTGGCTTGGTGGTTATGTGGAGGTAGGTGTCCTTGAGATCTATGGATATTGGCAGATCTCCTTTGTGAACTGCTGCAATTGTTGCATGTAAGGCTTCCATTTTGAATTTGTGATACCTTATGAACCTATTTACAAACTTCAGATCCAGAATGGGTCTTAGGTCTCCTCTCTTTTTTGGCACCAAGAAGAAGACAGAGTAAATGCCTGATCGTTTTTCATTTGCTGGGACAGGTGCTATGGCCTTGGTCTGAAGGAGTAAGCTTAGGATGGACTTGACCTTTAGCACTGTTGCCTTGTTTGTGGCGATGTGTAATTTAATAAACGGATCCCTCCTTGGTGTAGCATTGTACTCAATTATGCATCCTTTTGATATGATCTCCTTTTCCCATCTGACTGAAATGGAGGCAGCCCAGGTGGTGGCAAATTGTTGGAGTACCCCTTCCACAGCAGTTGCTGCATCCTGGGCCTATGTCTCCTCATTGGCGATAACTGTTAGTGCCTGTATTGTTTTTGTACCCCTGTTTGCCAGAGTAGCAGCCTGCCTGGCCCCTGTTATTTTGATAATTCGGCTTGCATTTGAAGTAGTTTTGTTTGAAGCCAAAGGTGCACCTGCCCATACCCTGTTGATTTTGAGGGTGTTTAGTTTTGTGTGTATAGTTTCAGAACTGGTTGCTCTGAAATGAATGCAGTGCTGTTTGCCTCCCATGTGTGTCTTTGTCATCCCCTTTTGGGATACTGAACTGTTTGATTCCTTGACTAAACAGTTTGTCCCCAGTGAAGTTCGGCTTCAGAACCCTAGTCTCAGATTCTCTGATTTGCTTGCCACAGTTTGAGACAGATATGTCTTCTGGCTCAATTAATTGTCACTGCTGACCTGGATGCCATTTTAAAAGTGTCTATCATGGAGCCAGCCATGTATTTTATGGCCTGGATGGCATACTCTATTGTGGCTGCAAGGGAGCTGGTTGTAGAGATATCTTGTTCGGCTGCCTCCAGCCATCAGAGGATGGTTCTGGAGGTGTAAATAGCAGCGGTGTTGGCTCTCATGGACATCATGGGCATTTTGTGTTCATTTTTGATGATATCTTCCATATTCCTGTCTGTAGGTTCTTTTCATGCTAATTAAGTTTCAGATGGTAATACTGTTTTGTGGCTGAGTGAGGATACCTCAGGGACAACTTTGGGTGGTATGGACCAGGTTGTTTCTTTGACTTGTGGTAAGGGGTACCGTTGCTCAAAGGTCCCCTTGCTCGTGTTTTGGCAGGGGGAGTGGCTTCCCATTCCTTGGACAGGATGTCTTCCAGGGTTTTATAAGTGGGGAAGATGGTGTTGGACTTCTTTTGTTCTCCTACTGGAGGATCAAGTTTTTGGTTCAGCTGTAGTCAGGGTTCATCAAAATATAAGGTCTCGCAGATGACTCTGATGATTTCTGGGATTAGGTCAAAGGGGCATAATCTAGCTGCCAGAACTTCCCTGGGCCCAGATGCCTGGATTGCTGTCTGTGTCTTGCATCCACTATGCACAAGGGGCATAGGTCCTGAAATACTTTTGATAGCAAGAAGCTGGGGCATTTTTGACACACTTTGAGTGTCCTGCCCATCTTGTACCTTTGAGACATAAGGGGACATGTACAAAGGACACATGTTAGATGGATATTGTGTCAAAGAAATGGTCAATAATAGTATTAAACATTTTTTTATTTTCACTGGGCATGGCCTGGTGGGGGCATACTGCTGCCAGTCTTCCCCCAAGTTCATGTGAGCTCTAACAGGGCCAGTGGTCACTGAAAGGGTGCCAGTACTTGCATGTAACAGTGGTCCATATCATACATGTGATATGTCCAACTTGCTTAAGAGGGAGATTTGGGTCAAATTAGTAGGGAGATTGGCCTACTAGTAGGGAGATGCCGTAAGGTCATGAGTTTGTCCTTATATGGCGTCAAAAAATAAGAATAAAAGCATTTAATATATTCCATTTTGTCAACAATAAGCACTAAAATGAATCAACAACTAGTTGTACAATGTTATTACTTACATTGTTCATCACTAATTTACTTTTTATGTGTCTTTATCTGCCAAAAACAAACATGAATGGATATTTTGGACATAATTTTACTTAAGCAGGAGATTTTGTTTCTGGGAGGGAGAGAGGGAGTTCAGTCAAAAAAACAGGAGTCTCCTGCGCAAAGAGGGAGATATCACATGTATGCCATATGAGAGAGTGCTTATTGTGATTTCCAATTCACTGGTAGATCACCGTGTCCCTGACCACATAAACTGCAGGCAATGCTAAATGCTTTTGCAAGGAGAAGGAAGAGTTGTGAGGCAGGAGGCTGATAATAGGAGAATGCCGAAACAAGTTGACCTCAATGTGGCTGCCATCATAAGACATATCCACCATTTTAGGTGCAAAACGTGGCCACATAGAAAATGGCCATGCAAGTCTCAGTCATCGCGGAAATTCTGGTTGGGCAAACTGCAAACAAAGGATTCCATACCTACAATGACCAGCAGTTGCTGCAGTGCCCAGTTTCCCCTATGTTCTTTAGCCGTGGTAATTTCCAGAATCTCCATATTTTGCATCCCTTGTTTTCTCTTACTGCCATCGAGAATGTTTTGTTATATAACTGGCACCTCATCTCACAGTAGTCACCATGGATGGAGAGGCCAACGACCCATTGACAATCTGGCTATGCAAGGTATGCCAAAGGGGGGGGTTCTATAGGTATGTAAGTGCTCGACCTTCCAATTGTGCAAAGTAGGCTGGAAGGAAGGATGTTGCATCAGCGACAATGCCATCAGCTTTGTTCTTGACCCCTAGGTGAACAAGGTAAGCTGAGGGGCAAGTGGGACTGGACAGTCTTTGTTCTGGGGGACTTCAGGTTGAGTAAGGGATTTTAACAGCCAAATCAAGGTAACGTGCAAGATACAGTGTTTTACATCAAGTCTGGTATTCCTGTCTATACCCTGAGACCAACAAGCACTAAACTATCCTAATGCTCTAATGGATTTCATGCAGAAAAAACAATGTCTAACTAGTGCAACCTGAAAATAATGAAATATGAGGTTTTAACCCTCTGAGTCTAACACTGGAAGCCTAAGCGCTTAAAGGGCAGCAGTTAATGTAGCACTATGGCTAATCTGTGAACCCTCCATAAGGCAGGATTTTATCCTCACAGGCAAGAATAATACAGAGAGTATTAATTATGGTGAAAAGTAAACTAGGGCGCATGTCAAATAATAAAAATTTACTGATCTTCTTACCTTATATGGTTAGTTGGCATCGAGCCAAGTCTAAACGTGACCAGCCTGGTGAGATGCACAAAAATAACTAAGGAATGTGTAAGCAAAAGAGAGAGGAGACAGATCAGGTTTTGAACTCTGAATTTTTGTTCATCAGCCTATGAGGAGACAGCTACAAGAAACCAATGGTTAAGGCTTGGAGTTCTGTAAAAAGGTACAATAGATAATACATACTGTAGACTTAAGCTATAGACTAAACAAGATCTGTGGCTCCAGTGGAGCACAGTCAATGTAGACAGTATGAGTAAATCTCAGTGTGTGAACTGACAACTAGGCAGGCAATGCCTTTCCACATCTGAATGTGTGAACTGGCAGCCAGGCAGGCTGTACCTTTCCACATCTCAATATGTGAACTGACATCCAGGCAGTCTGCACCTTTCCATAACTCAATGCATGAACTGACTAACTTAGAATTTAACTAGTCTGTTCATATAAATGCACATATTTCTACAATGTGCTGAGCTTGTAACTCCAAACTATTCCACATTTTATGGGCCAGTGTCCCACTTTTTCCCACATTTTGAGTGTCAATGTCCCATATTTCAGTGGCAGATTGTTTTGAGGAATCCACCAGTTGAAGTTTCTGTATTCACCAGTCTGTGGAGAGCTTTCTCAAAACTTTAGTGGGAATCTACAGCTGACTGATGCCTATGACTAAAGCTTCCACTGAAAATCAAGGGCACTTTACTGCATCTATGATCAAGAACAGAACAGGTCAGTCAACACCTAGTTCTGCAGCCCCATTCTCCTGGAACCATCTGGATTCAACACTTACTGAATAAGCCCCTTAAAAGTAGCACTGCATTTAAAAAGCTTCCTCAAGAAAACTATGAATTCACATACAAGTGTTTTTAGAGTTTAAAGGGAACTGCCAAGCACTAGCTTTAATTTACTAAAACTGGATTGCCACATCAAGGGCAACCCTTCTATTGGGGTCCTGCTTAATGCAGTTTTAAATTATTTGAATGAATGAATGAATGAATGAATACTATATTTTTAAAAAACGCCTTTCCAAAACCAAGGCGCTTTTACAACAGATCAATACATAAAATTAAAACAAAATCCTAAAATCAATCAATAAATACATTTTAAAAATCTTGATATGCCAGATTAAACAAATATGTCTTTAGGGCTGACTTAAAACTTTGGACAGTCAGGCAATCTCTCACCTGATGAGGTAGAGAATTCCACAGGGTTGGAGCCATAAAACTAAATGATCTTGCCCCAGATGTCTTTAACTGAACCCTGGGAATCTCTAGCAATCCCTCATTGGTGGATCAGAGCCGACGGGAAGGACAGTAGGGATGGAGAAGATCTTGCAGGTAACTAGGCCCCTGATCGTGTAGGGCCTTATAGGTCAGAAGACCGACCTTGAAGGTAATCTGCCACTGAATTGGCAGCCAGTGCAGTCCACGGAGGGCAGGCATTATATGACTGGTCCTAGACGTACCAGTCAAAAGCCTGGTCACTGCATTCTGCACTACCTGCAAGCAGCGGATATCTACCCCCGGTAGCCCTAGGTACAGGGTGTTGCAGTAGTCCAAGTGGGAGGTAACGAAGGCGTGGACCAACGTTGAAAGATCATCAGCAGGAACCAGATGCTTCACTCGGGCTATATTCCTCAGATGGTAAAAGGAAGTTTTGACAACGGCTGACACCTGATGTTTAAGGGTCAGACAGTCATCAAATATAACACCCAAGTTCCGCACCCAGTCTGAGGTCACCAATTGGGTCCCCCCAATCCAAAGACCTGAAGGTGACCCAGTCAGCAAACCCACCCCCCTGATGACCTGGGTCCACAAAAAACACCTCAATTTTTGGGGGGTTTAACCACAACCAGCTCATAGTCATCCAGTTCTGAATCTTGGTGAGACAGTTATTAAAGACTGAGACAGCTTCACCCTGGTCGGGCACGAAGGACATGTACAGCTGAGTATCATCTGCATAGCAGTGAAAGCTCAAGTTGTACCACCTAATAATTGCTCCCAATGGCAGCATATATACTGCAAATAACATGGGTGCTAGAATAGAGCCCTGTGGCACCCCAGAGGATAGGGGTAATGATGCCGATGAAAAAATCCCAGACACCAGCCTCTGAGTCCTACCCTCGAGGAATGATCGAAACCAACTGAGGACTGAACCAGATAGTCCACAGATAAACCGCAGGTGCTCCAAAACCAGTCCATGGTCAACGGTATCAAATGCCGCAGAGAGATCAGGAAGGACCAAGATGGAATGAGTCTTTCGATCTCTCGCTATTAGGAGGTCATTTAGTACTCTAACAAGGGCTGTCTCGGTACTATGTCTCTTCCTGAATCCAGACTGGAGAGAATCATAGACATTGTGGCTGGTCAAATGATCGTCCAGCTGCACGCGACCGCCTTCTCAATAACCTTACCCACAAAAGGCAGGTTAGAGACAGGCCTGTAGTTAGCCAGACATACCGGGTCCAAGGAGGGTTTTTAAGAAGGGGCCTGATCACGGCTTCCTTTAAGGGGTCAGGAAAGATCCCCTTCTCCAATGACAACCAGACTATCTCAGCAAGGATCGGGCTGATTTTATCCACACATCCTACTAAGAGGCGGGTGGGGTCCAAACTACAGTTGATCGGTCGCAGCGATTGGATGATCATCATTATGTCGTTGATTGTGAGCCGGTCAAAGTCACACCACACAAACTGGGTGTCCGACATCTCCTGCCGACCACCACAACTCCTGTTTGAGAGAGTTAGAAGGAGATTGGACCTGATTGAGCCAACCATATCCGCAAAGAATCGAGCAAACTCCTCACACCGTTCCTGTGAAAATACTCTCTCAGGCTGAAGACAGAGTGGATTGCACAGTCTGTCCACTGTCTGTAAGAGCTGGGCTGGTCGATTCTGTGCAGCAGCAATTTCCCTGGACAGGAATTCTGCCTTTTTATGGGTAATTACTGATTGATAAACACGACAGTGGTCCATCAAACTAAGCCTGTCACATTCCAGACCCGACCTCCGCCAACATCTCTCAAGCCTTCTTCCCACTCTCCTCAACTCCCTCAAAGTCTCATAAAACCAAGGAGACTTGGGGCAAAGGGTGAGGGGTCGAACACGTACAGGAGCAGTGGAATCCAGGGCCCCTACTATTGCCTTGTTATAGGCAAGAACCAGGTCCCCAGGATCCATGCATTCACTTGCTAGACTCGATAGATCCAGCACCGCCATCAGGCCTTCCGGGGTTACACCCCTCAATGGGCGTTACTGGACCATTTCTGTAGGCGCCGACCTACCGGGGGGGCCAAGAAACTGAACTCAATGGTGTGATGGTCAGACCATCTGACTGGCTCCACCACCCAGTCGAATATCTCCATCCCCAGGAGGAATACCAAGTCCAATGAATGACCATCTATATGGGTAGAGGAGGAAATAACCTGTGTGAAGCCCAGCAAAATTCATTAGCTGGAGGAAGTCTTGACCAAACTGCAAGAGTTCATCATCGACCCAGGCAGTGAAATCCCCCAGGATCAGCCATCTGGAGGATCTCAATGTCATATCGACAATGAAGTCTGCAACTTCCCGCAAGAAAACATTCCCATTACCTGGTGGACGGTAAATGAGAAGAATCCTGTATCCCACACCCTCACCCAAGATACATTCAAAGGAACTGGTAATTCCTACTGGTACCTCCATCAGGTTCAGTTCCATTCTAAAACAGATTGTCACCCCCCCCGTCCCTACGATCCAATCTCTGACGGTGTTTCACCGAGTACCCGACTGGTACAGCTGAAGCCAAAACAGGGCCAGACACCATACCAGCATCATCTCTCTAAATCCAGGTTGTGGAGAAAAATATGTTTATATAAGAAAACTGGATTCATTACCTAAAACAACAGGAGTTAATAATTTTACTTAAAAAGTTGCTGCATACACAAGCTGGTGATGAGTCTTTTTGATATGGTGTGGTACAGACAAGCACTGATGAAGGAGTCTGATCCGAAACATCTGCATTATTTGACTGTATCACCTATTCATATACAATATATATATTTTTTGAAATAAAAAAAGATTTATATTGTATACATACATTTGGTGAGTGGGCTGCTTATTTACCAATCTGTGCATATTGATCTTTTTAGTTATGACTGGTAGTGGCTCCACCCTTATTTAACCTTCTTCTTTGTACCGAGGTTGGCTGGACTGGACTTTCCCCAGACAACGCTAGAGGGGCCAGGATGGTGGTGGGGGGAGTTAAACAAATTTGCCATGAGGAGTCCAGGGCAAAAGGGGCAGGGGCTGCCACAGGGGGAGATGGTGGGCATGCTAGGGGGTGATGTGGCACCCAGCTGTGGTGCCATTATATAACTATTAAGCTAATGGATGGCACCATGGGGGGTTCCAGGAACAAACAGTGCCTGAGGCTGAAGCTGGGGCTGCTGTCAGGACTGTGCCCACCTGGAGCCATGGCACTGTTTGTCCCTGAAACCCCCCCATGGTACCATGCTATTAGCTTAATAGTTATATAAAAGGTACCCCTGCCAGGTGCCACATCACCCCTTCACATGCCCACTGTCTCCCCAACATTCCCTATGGCTCCCCTGTGCCCTTCTGCCCCTGAACCGCACTTTCAGAGCCCCCCCTCAATTTGCCATATTGGTGCACAATGCTTAGACCATCTCATAATAGGTCTAATTTGAACCCCTTGCTGCGCCCATGGTGGGGCTTAGAGAATACGTAAAAGGGGAATGGTGCAATGCCACCGTGGCACAAGCCCCCTTGCGACCTGGCTCACAGACACTTTTGCCACAAGGGTGGTGAAAGGGGGATTTCCTGCATGGCATTCCAATGTCACCACAACCAACTTTTGAGAATTGGGGTGGCTGTAAACAATGATGCATGGTGCCACTTGTGTCATCCTTGTTTGGCGCAGGCACCTTGCACTATAGTTTTGATTTTGAAAATTAGGCCCTATGTCTTAAGTGTGTGGTGTAAATATTTACATATACAGTATATATATTTATTTATTTCAGAATTTGCAGCAGGAAAGACATACTGAGCAGCTAACAGGCAGCCCATTTTCAGGCGTGTCCTTGGGGTGACAGGAAGTGGAGATAAATCAAGAGGTGGAAAAAACGAAACAGTAATAACAATGCTACATTACCAAAATAGAAGTCCTATAGCAATGCAGTATCTCAAAGGAGCACAATCATAAATGTTAAAGGCAAATCCATACAACAGATACAGGAAGTAGATAAGGCTGTTATGATAGACGGGGGCGGGAGAGAACTACTCAAACAGCTTAAGCATGGGGATGAGGGAAAATGGTCGGGAAAAAATTAGTAGGGGTGGAGGAAGACAAGAGGTAAAAGGTCTTGGACAGTTGCAAGTGGGAGAAGAAAAGTCATGAAGAAGAGACTTCAGGGAGAATGCAGAAGAGGCAGAAGGGATTGACAGGGGAAGGGAGGACCAGGGTTTAGGAAAGCGATATGAGAAAGCAGACTGATCAACAGTAGATTTTCTAGACAGAAAAAAGATAAAGCTGTAGTAACACTAATACAAGTAAAGTATGACAATATTCATTCAAAGTGACAATAGGTCTCTTGCAGAACTGATACAAAATCAATTCAAACTTCTCAAAGCAGAAAAGTTCCCAACTATGAAATAGTACTTTATCGTAACCACATTTTGCAAAACTAGTCGAGTGACAACAAGTTTTGTTTAACAACTTTAACAACAATTGTAGAATTCTCACATCAATAGTTTGCCTGTGGTATTTGATGATTCTCAGGGTATTCAAGCTCAAGCCCATCTGAGACATTATTTCATGGAGTTGTTGAGGCAAGAAAGGTGAAAATATGAAGGCCTTAGCTTAGAGAAGAGCAGCTCTGCCAGTGGCTAAACTCGCCATCTGTAGCTCTCTGCCTACAGAACCTTTATAATAATTCATGCTTGCAATGTCAAACTGAAAAAAATGCCTGAGTGAGCAGATTATATTATTGCTGTTCACAGTGCAAGTTCTTATAAAATATTCCTATTGTAGTTTACTAAACATCCCATAGGAGAATATATTAATAAAGCAGTTTTATAGAGTACTACTTTAGAATGCATTTATGGCAGTCCTAACAGATTACATTAGCACTACTAATAAAAAATCGAAGCAGCCCTGCAGTACTCTGACACATTACTATACTGTTATGTGTGAAACAATAAAAACAAGAGTTGTCAGGATCTAAGGGGCTTGAACTATTGCATTTTGTTGTTATTGCCTGTAAAGAGAGATGTTAACCTTAGGGACAAGCTTTCCTCCATAAAATAAACAGAAATGGGGGTGGTGATGAACTGGATAACATAGTGTATTGTGTACTGAAGTGAATGATGCTAGGCTGCCAATCCCCCACTACGCATTACTGTACATTTGAGGGGTACTTTTTCACTTAACACTAAAAGCAAAAGACTAGAGATATGCAGCTCTGGATATCATACATGTTCCTTTGTTTATGAATTCAGACAACATCTTAGAAGTGAGGTCAGCATTTTGTGACCAGGGCAACACCATCCAATGTAAAATGGTGGTCAATCCTTCCTTCTGATTACAAGCATTCTTAGTTTGCTCTGTTATAGTGCTTAGTATTCCTGGTGGTCCAGATTTCCCTCATTCGATTATGCTGCATCTTGGCTAGTACTGTAATTAGGCCATCAATTCCCTGGGCAATGGAAGGCTCCTATTACCAGGCAAACAGTGGCCTGATGTAGAAGAATAGCCACATCACCCAGAAGCTGTAAATTGTAAGTTTTTTTAAGTGAATGCACCACACAGGGTTTCCTGACATACCAGTTCTTCACACTTTACCTTAAGATCAAAGGGATCCCCTGGGTTGAACTGAAAACCCTGGCATTGGAGTACCTTCCCACACCAATAACTAACTAAATCAAAGAATAGAGTACAATGTGAAAGCACAGAGAGAGTCTGCATTTAAGGCAAACTGCTTTACTTGTATTTAAAGCGTATAGCAATAAGTTATTAAGTGTAGGATCACATTGTTAATTCCATCACTGAGAGCCCAAAACAACAGATCAGGCTGCCTACCACAGCACTGGCACTTGGTGGCTCTTTCACTCCATAAAGGGGTCATTTCTACTTGTCATATCATGTTTAAACCTGCTTCCTATGTCATGTGGTACCCATTATTTAATTAATTCTAATTACCATTGTTAAGAACTACCAATTCAAACTCCATGTGTAAAAATTATGTTACACATACAGCACCTAAACCATAGTATGGGATCCCTGTGTTTTTTTTTTGTAGCATACAGTTAATACTGTATTATTATGTGCTTGCAGGTCTTCCATCAAAAAAAAAAAGTATTAGCCGGCCCAGTGGCACAGAGGGTTGAGGTGCAGGACACCGCACCTCACGCTGCACTGGTGACCTGGGTTTGAGAACAAGCCAGAGTAATTGGGGATCAGCGGGGGGGTGGTGAAGCTGGACTGAGCCACCATCAAGCAGCTCTCTTCTCTGGGGGAGGATTGGGTAATGATCTGACTAGCTTCCCATCTGGCCCTAGTCCTCACACCGGTCCTCTTGGGGGGGGATTAGGGCTTCCTGTAGCTACTTCAGTAGCCATGAGAAAAAAACACCCCCCTCTGCTGTACCCTATGATCCTCACAGGAGGGACAGAGCAGATGGTCGGTACACTACCACTGTGCATTGCCAGCAGATGGGGGAAAATGTTCCTGTATAAAAACAAATGTTTTATTACATATTCTTTTTAGATGAAATATTAAAATTGTGTTTGAATGATACTGCAGCATGTACTGTTTTAAATATTTTTTTTGTATTTTATGTTTTCTACTATATCTGACAAAGCATTGTTATACTGTATACTCTGTTAGCTGTGTATATAGGTATCTGTGCTTTTTAACTTTAATTTGCCAGGGAGGAACTGTAGCTGGGAGATATTTGCAGTCAGTTGTGACTAGACCTGTTGCTTAGCCTTTGTGAAATAGGTGTCTGTTAAGGGGAGTAGCTGAAAGGGGATAGTTGAACTGAGGATTTATAACTGGAGTTGTCTGTGGTCTCTGTCTGCTGAGCCTGAGACAGGGAGAGAGATTAAGCAGCCACAGCTTCCTTGAATCAGGGAGGTTATTTTCTAGACTTCTCTGAACTGAATTATTACTTTTTGGACCTGTGTAAGTAACTAGTATTGATTCTGTTTTTGGGGTGAACTTGTCTTAGATTTAACTTTAATTTGCCAGGGAGGAACTGTAGCTGGGAGATATTTGCAGTCAATTGTGACTAGACCTGTTACTTAGCCTTTGTGAAATAGGTGTCTGTTAACAACATACACCTGTTCATTTCCTTAAAGGCACAGCACACTGAATGGGGGTAGAAACACTCACAAGCTTGCACACACTAAAACAAGAACAAAAAACAAAAATGCATCTGTAACTGGAAGGGACACAGACACGTGGGGAGTGGTGCAATGCACTGGCTGTGGAGCAGTAGTCTTCCGGGAGACATTCTGGAGACTGCGTTGCTGCCCTATTTGCAGGCACCTCTCTGGTCTGAAGGAGGAGGTTGTTAGTTTCCATGCTGACCTGGCAAGATTTCAGGAAAACTACTCCCCCACCCTGGGACCACCCCGGCCACCACCACTACCTCAGAGGTTGCCAAGACAGAGGAGTGGTTGAACCACAGTGGTCTCAGGGAGGGTGAGGGTGGTGGAACAGAAGCGCATCCCTCCAGTTGTGCCTCTCCACAATTCATTCACCACTCTGGTAAAGCATGGTTCCTCTATGGAGGCACCTGCAGTGGACACCAAGGAGGATGCTGGGAACCTCCACTATGGAGACCCACAGGAGGGTGGCCCAGGACCCCACAGGGGAAGGAAACAACTCCTGGTGGGGGACTCAATTGTTAGGGGGTAGAACTGGGGGTGGGAGGGGAAAGGGAAGCAAGGTGCCTGCCCAGAGCCAAGGCTTGGAGGGACAGGAAATGAATCCTCAGGATCGTGGGAGCAGCAGCAAGGGGGAGGGAGCTGGATGTCATTATCCATCTAGGGATGAATGACCTGGCTGAGAATGGGATCAGAGCAGTGCAACAGGAGTTTGTGGAGTTGGGGAGGGGCCTTAGATAAGTAGCACACACAGTAACTTTCTAGGAAGTGCTACCTGTCTGTGGCATGGATGAGGCTAGGGCACTCCACACCATGGGATTCAATGACTGGTTGAAAAGCTGGTGCAGAGCTCAGAGATTTGACTTCATTGAGGAATGGGGCTCCACCTGGAGGGATGCAGGCCTATGCAGGTGCAATGGTCTGCATCTATCCTGGAGGGGAACCAGGATCCTAGGTGAGAGGTTTAAATGCTTCAATGGCGAGCATTTAAACTAGACAAGGGGGGAGGCACTAAAGAGGAGAAGGGAAATCCTAGTCCCCCTTCAAAAATCATGGTAATTAGTGAGGTAAATGCCAAGATAGAGCAGTCAATAGGGAGAAGAGCAGATGTAAATGGAGAAAAAGACAAAGGCAGTAGGGACAGGGATGGGGCAAAAAGAAATAAAGCCATAAAAAATGGAATGTAATAAGTACCAATGCCATTGTCTAGGTAAAAAGCTCCCTGAAATGGTAACTTTGATGGAAGAGGGATGCCTCAATATTGTGGCAGTCACAGAAACATGGTACACTGAGAACCATGACTGGGATGACAACATATCAGGATACACAATCTACAGGAGGGACAGGGAGGGAAGAAGAGGAGGAGGAGAAGTAGTAGCTCTCTATGTAAGAGAAGGGATCAAGGCAACAGAGCTAAAGGGTAAACAGGGAGGAGAGGAGGCACTGTGGGTCACCCTGGAGACTGGAAATGGCTGCACAATCTGCACAGGGGTTGTTTACAGACCCCCATCTCAGGGGGAGGAAATGGACAAGGAAATGATAGAAGGAATCCTTGGGATGGCAGAGAAAGGGGAGATATTGCTGATGGGGGATCTGAATGTGCCAGATGTTGAATGGAGCGCCTTTACTGCAGCCACATCCAAGAGCAGGGCCATTCTTGATGCCCTACAGGGGGCATGCCTCCGACAGCTAATTTTCAAACCCACTTGGGAGAGAGCAATCTTAGACCTGGTACTCTCAAATGGGGACGGAGAGTGGATCTCTGATCTTGAAGTGGGTAGCCATCTGGGAACAAGCAACCACCAAACAGTGTGGTTCACAATAAACACAGCCAGAGTCAACCATACAAAAGTGAAGGTGCTGGACTTTAGGAGGGCAGACTTTGTTAAAATGGGAGAGTATCTCAGAAAAGCACTAGCAAACAGGCAAGCTGGAGGGGTGGAGGAACATAGTCAATGAGTAAACATCAAAACTGCCATCACAGAGGCAACAAGCCTTTGAGAGAAGCAAATAAACAAATTAAAATGAAGGGAAAAAAACACTTCAGTTCTCAAAAGAGGTGGCGGAGGAGGTTAGGGAGAAAAAGATAGCATTCAGGAAGTATAAGGAAACACAGAAGGAGCAGGACACAGAACTTACCAGTTAAAGCAGAAGGAAGCAGGGAGGGGAGTCAGAATAGGAAAGGCCCAAACCAAAGAAAAGACTGCCAACTCAGTTAAGAAGGGGGATAAAACCTTTTATAGGCTCATTAGGTAGTGAAAAAAGACCATGGGTGGGATAGTGAGGCTTAATAAGGGGCAGGGTGGGTGGGCAGAGGTGACAGTGAAAAGCAGGGATACTGAATGAATACTTCTGCTCAGTATTCACAAAAGAAGAGGGGGGTACCTAATCCAATCAATAGAAGCACTCTGGATAGGGGGGTCGATACCAGTCCATTCAAAGAAGAAAGGGTTCTGAAAGAACTCCTAAAACTGAAGGTGGACAAAGCAATGGGCCCTAATTGGATTCACCCCAGAATTCTAAAAGAACTATGGGGAGAACTAGTGACACCACTGACTACTCTTTTTAACAAATCATGGGAGGATCGTGTGGTACCTAAGGACTGGAGAAGGACAGATGTGATTCCCCTTCATAAAAATGGGAGCAAAGCAGAGGCAGGAAACTAGACCTGTTAGTTTGACCTCAGTGGTGGGGAAAATGATGGAATCACTTCTGAAAGAAAGAATTATTGAGTACCTAGAGACCAGCAGGGCACAGGACCCAAGGCAGCATGGATTCACAATGGGAAGGTCATGTCAGAGGAATCTAATAGATTTATTTGAATGGGTGACCAAAGTAGTAGACCAGGGAGAGGCTGTGGACATGACCTACCTAGACTTTAGCAAGGCATATGACACAGTTACACACAAAAAATTAATAAACAAATGAGCCAGCCTGAGAGTTGGTCACAGGATGATAGCCTGGGTAAAAAATTGGCTGGACAACAGGATGCAGAGCATATTAGTAAACAGAGTCCACACTGAAGAAAGCGGGGTTATTGGTGGGGTACCGCAGGGTTCAGTACTGGGTCTGGTCCTTTTTAATGTCGTTATAAGTGACATTGCAGAGTGACTGGAAGGATTATATGCCTCTTTGCAGATGACACACAGATCTGCAACAGGGTTAATACACTGGGGGGGAGTTGGAAAGGATGAGAAGGGACTTAGCAAGGTTGGAAGAATGGTCAAAAGTATGGCAGCTTAGATTCAATGCAAAGATGTGCAACATAATACACCTGGGAAACAAAAACCCAGTGGAAGAGTACACAGTACTTGGGGGGGTACTAACAACAACAAAAATGGAAAGGGACCGGTGGGTAGTCATGCCAGATGGCCTAATGGTAAGCAAGCAATGTGAGAAGGCAGTAAGGAGGGCTGGGGTGATACTGGGATGTATAGGAAGAGACCTCACCAGCAGAAAACAAGAAGTTCTTATCCCTCTATACAGACCCTGTAGGGTATCAAGAATGACTCTGCTCTTGGATGGGGCTACAGAAAAGGTGATCCATTTAACATCGGGCATATTCAGGTCCTCCATCAACAATATCTCCCCTTTTTCTACCATCCTAAGGATGCCTTTTATCATTTTCTTGTCCGTTTTATCCCCGAGATAGGGGTCTGTATACATCACCTGTGTGGATTGTGGTGCCATTTTCTGTCTCCAGGGTGACCTGCAGTGCCTCTTCTCCTCCCTGTTTACCCTTTAGTTCCATTGCTTTGATACCTTCCCGTATGTAGAAAGCTACTCCTCCTCCTCTTCTTCTACCCTCCCTGTCACTCCTGTAGACTGCGTAACCTGATATGTTGACATCCCAGTCATGGTTCTCTGAGTACTATGTTTCTGTGATTGCCACAATATCAAGGCATCCTTCTTCCATCAAGGCCACCAGTTCAGGGAGCTTGTTACCCAGACTATGGGTATTGGTACACATTGCCCACCATTTTTTAATGACCTTACACCTTTTAGCCTTATCCCTGCCCTTACTACCTTTGCCTATTTCTCCATTTACCCCTGCCCTTGTCCCTATCAGCTTCTCTATTTTGGTGTTTACCTCACCAACTACCCTGTTTTTTTTTTGGGGGGGTGGGATTTCCCTTCTCCTTTTCAGTGCCTCCCCCCTAGGCTAGTTTAAATGCTTGCCAATGAAGCATTTAAACCTATCACCTAGGATGGCTTCCCAACAAAATAAAAAAAATGCTAAAATGCAAGAGACGGTTATATAATAACTACAACTTTCTTAATACTGAAGAAAATTAGTTTTGGTATAAAAACATTAAAAAATGCAAAAAACTGATTAATAAATGCAAACAAAGAATGGAGTTAAAAAAAGCTAGTACAGCTAGGAAGGATCACTTAAAAAAACTGTTATGGTTATGTAAACTCACTAAGAAACAATAATCAGGGTATACATACCGTTAAACAAAATAACACATATATAGATGACCCCAAAACTATAGCAGATGTATTTAATCATTATTTCAGTACTGTCTTTAATCCAAAAACTATTTACACTAATCCAGTTCCTAAAGGTATTCAACTTAATATCTAGATCACTCCAGAGGAGATTGTTAAAACACTTAGTAATCTAAAGCCTTCTCTTTATGTAGGTCCAGATAAAATATCTTCAGTTATGCTAAAACGTTTTTCTCCATATATTGCCTTCCTACTGACAACCTGTTTAACAAATCACTATTGGAGACACAAATTCCTGATGACTGGTTGAGTGCTGTGGTTACCCCTATACATAAGAAGGGTAGTCAAATGGACTACACAAATTATAGACCCACCAGCCATACATCTGTTATTAGCAAGATCTTGGAATCATTTATTAAAGACGCCATACAGAATGATATAACAAATAGAATGCTCGCTGATGAAACACAACATGGATTTACACCCGGAAGATCATGTATTATGGATCCCTGACAGTCGGTCTACAAATTATTTGTCAACCAGTGTTACAGCGACACCCTTATGTCGACCACATTTTGCGGTCAGCATTAAGGGAGCCAATAGATACATTGTTTTCTTCAGACCCCCCACCCCTCCACTACTAAAATAATGAACTCCAAGTTGGAATTGTTTTGGGGAGGGGGTGCAATACTCCCAGAAAGCAGTGCTGGGATCTGGCATCTGCACTACAGTGACCTGGTGCTGTTGTCGCTGCAGTGTCAGGCACTGTTGAAATGTCAAGGTAGCATCAGTAAATCATGTATTACCAACCATGCTTCTACAAAAAAATCTCAGTGGCCTTGGATCAGGGGAATATAGTGGACTGTATATACTTGGACATGTCAACGGATTTTGATGAGGTGCCACACAATCAAATTATACAATCATTAGTTGATCATAGCATTGACAGAACTGTTATAAGCTGAATCCAGTGCTGGCTCAATAACAGATTTCAAAAAGTAAGCATCAAAGGTTTCTGGTCTTCCACTATAGAAGTTACTAAAGACATCCTACAGGGCTCAAGTCTTAGGACCACTATCATTTCAAGTATTCATGTCCAAGTTAGGTCAAAATTAGCCTGTTTAGATTACTAAATATGTGGATGATACCAAAATAACTAGTATCATAGGCAGTGACACAGAATATGCTCAGCTACAAGAAGAAGTGCTGGATCATATTATGCTATGAGCAATTACTGCAAATATGACTTTCAATCTGAACAAATGCAGCATTATGCATTTTGGTGGGCACAAGAAACAATTTGGATGCCATCCTGGCTATACCACCCATATAAAAGTAGAACATGAAAAAGATTTAGGTATAATTATATCAAACAAACCAGCTTTTGAATCACATAGTAACATCCAGATATTTAAAGCCAAGAGAATCCTACATACAGTAAAAAGAAGTTTTAGAAGCAGAGACATGCAAGTAATCATGCCCATTTATAGATCATATGCAAGGCCATTAATTGACTACGGATCACCTTTATGGGGATCGATAAAGGGGGGGGGGGGTATAACAGATTCAGTTAAAAAGATCCAAAGACAGTTTACTAACTTAATCTATGATTGCAAAGACTTATCTTATGAGGATCGACTACATAAGCTGAATTTAATGTCTTTGCACAATAGAAGAGTAAGGGGTGATATATTACTCTGCTATAACATATTAAATGATGAACACCTAGCTAAGGAGTTAAACTTTGAATTTAAAAGTCATAACAAAGGCACCAGAGGTCATAAATTACAATTAAAGCTTAGTAAATTCCAAACAGAAAGAAGAAAAACCTTTTACTCGCAAAGGATCATTAACCCCCTGGAACAATCTTCCCAAAGAAATAATTGATAGTACCAACAAGACACTTTTCAAATCCAAGCTGGACAATTATATTTTAAATGGTCATCTTCTTTTCTACTATGCCTAGCTTCTGGAGTGCATATGGGCTTATCGCCTTGCTTCACTCCATTGGTCTTAATATGATAACTTAGTATGATCTTGGTTCCCCTCCTGGACAGATGCAGACCATCACACTAGAATAGGCCTGTATCCCTCCAGGTGAACCCCCAGTCCCCAATGAAGGCAACCACCCAAGCTCTGCACCAGTTTTTCAACCACTGATTGAATCCCATGGTGTGGAGCACCCTAGCCTCACCCATGCCAGAGACAAGCAGCATCTCCAAGAAGGTTAACATGCATGCTACTTGTGTAAGGCCCCTCCCCAACTCCACAAACTCCTCCTGCACTGCTTTGATCCTATTCCCAGCCAGATCATTCGTTCCTAGGTGGACAATGATGTCCAACTCCCCCCCCATGCTCCTGCTCCCAGGATACTGAGGATTTGCTCCCTGCTCATCCAAGTCATGATGCCAGGCAGGCACCTTACTTCCTGCTCCCCTCCCTCCCTAGTCTACGTCCCCTAACAATTGAGTCCCCTACCAGGAGTTGTTTCCTTCCCCTGTGGGGTCCCATGCCACTCTCCTGTGGGTCTACTTTGTGGAGGTTCCCAGCATCCTTCTTGGTCTCCACTGCAGGTGCCTCCATGCTCTGCCAGAATGGCAAGAATCATAATACACAAAAGGGTCAAAAGCACAGGTACTGTTCATCAAGTCAAGCAGTGAGCGAATAGAGATAATGTTCACAGATGTTTGAACTGGTGAGTGCAAGCAGAATAAGAATGCATGCATTCACACTGGGGGGGGGGCATGGGGGAAGAATATGGAGAAGCAAAATCCATACAGAGATGTTAATAGGTAGAGTAGTTTACTGAGGGAGGCTGTGGAAACTAACACTGTTCAGGCTTTCAAAGCAACACTAAAGGATTAAGAGAGAATGACATTGAGGTTTATGTGTATTAAAATTGGTATAGACATGGCATGCAGCCGGAGTAGCCGAGTAGTGGACAAGAAGGACATTAAGTCCCTTCTGTTATCACATTACCATATTATTAATTAAGATTGCTTCAAAAGCTACTTAAATTGGGTATAAATACATTACAGTGGAATTCAAAAGTGTTTTCTGGGGAGAAAACGTGAAATGGCATGCCTTGCTTCATCTTGCACACAAAAGATCTGCTAATTTATTTCATTTCACTTTTTAATTTTTATACTGGAGAGCAACATGAACTGCATAGCCCTTTTTCGCAAGTGACCAGTTGAACAAAAAAGAACAAGGCACAGTGCAGCCAATGTTTAGTAGGCAAAATATGCTTAATCATGATAGCTTGATCATATAATCAGACAAATCTACAGTATATTAAAATCCAAGCGAGCAAAGACAGAATCAGGGTGTGAAAATTATCAACGCACTATTGCTTAGCTGTGTCCCAGTTCTGTCTTGAAATAGTAACACATCTCCAGGTTTTCCATTCAGAAAATGGCAAGTATGCCACTTGCTCCTTTCTTTATATTTGTAGACCATTCCTTTTTATGTTTGCCATGTGCACACATGCAGTGAACATTTTGTTAAGAGAGTGGGTTTTGAGGGTTGTGACACTGTCAGTCTAATGCCGAGTGGTCTGCAAGGGGCTTATCAGTGTCACACTGATCATCAGCCAGACTGGTAATGACACTGTTCTGACTTGCTGGGCGGAAACTTTGTGTATTTCAAAGGAAAGAGCTCACCCAATCATAGGTAGGCTCCTTCCTTTGATCTATGCCACCCAGCAAGCACAGCTGACCTGTCATGATCAGCCTGCTGCGGTTGGATTACACCCTGTAACAAAGAAAACAATCCCTCGATGTCTGTTGCTGTCACCATCCTTATTGCTCCCCACCTGATCCTCCCAATCATCACCACCTCCCCAACCCCCGAACATAACAATAACACTGACACTGGAGGTACTTAATCCCCAGTGTCACCACCTGAAATGAAGAAAACTGTCCCTTGTAGGTTTTTTGTAATACACCCAGTAAAAAAGAAAATATGCCATGATATTTGTTACTGTCCTGCCGTAACTGCCCCCCAAGCCAAACCCATTTTAATCTTCAGGCATGGGGGTGCCCAAATCAGATCTGCTGACTTCTACCCCCACCCAACCCAATATATCACTGACACTGGGGGTGCCCAATCCCCAGTGTCACCACGTCAAATAAAGAAAATTGTCCTTCTTGGTTTATTTTATTTTAATTCATCCTGTAAAAAAGAAAAACATCCATTGATGTCTGTTGTTGCCCTGCCATAACTACTCCCACAAGCCCAACCTGTGTTAATCTTCAAGCACAGGGGTGCCCAATACCCTGTGCCACCTTTTATCCGCCACATTGCCCAATATAACATTGACATTGGGAATGCCCAATCCCCTAGTGTTGAGACCTGAAATAAAGGAAACCATCCCTCACAGTTTTGTTTTTAAAATAAACCCCTTAAAAAAGAACGTCCATCAATGTCTCTTAAGGCCGGGTCATAAGAAGGCTATGTTGAAAATTTGGAGTACAAATATGAGAAAACAACAAAGTTATGAGTCTACGTTACAATTTTTCAGTGTAAACTCATAATGTGGTAATTTTCAATATTTTGACCCCAGCTTTTCAACATAGCCATTTTTCACACCACTTCATGAATGTGACAGCTGTCATTTCTAAAATCCTACCCCAAATGTGTTTTAATACTTGTGGCACAAAATAACGTTTCAGCCATTGTTTTATAAATGACACTTGTAATGCTCAGAAGGAGTGGTCATAAAAAGATTAAGTTGAATATTTGGGTAAAAATGTGAAAAGCCAATTAAGTTATGAGCAAACAAATTATTCAAACATTTACTCATAACTTTATTTTTTGCAGATTTTGGCCCCTAATGTTCAACATATCCCTTGTGTTACTCCACCTCCTGAACATGACAGGTGTCATTTTTCAAATCGCCTCTACAACTTGTTTCCACAGTCACACAGCAAAATCACCTTTCAGATGATATTTTAAAAATTCCACCTGCCTGGATCATAACGTCAGGTTATAAAAAGACCATTGGACATTTGGGGTCAAAATGTGGGAGCCCACTTAAAAGTAGATATTGCCTCCAGCTACCTTATTTTGGATAATTACAATCTAACAATGAATCAGTGCAGGGCACCACTGAAAATGAGATATTACATCTCATCTGCTCTATATTAGGTAAATATATAGTAAAAATGTTTACAAGCAAGACCTGGTACTACAGCAATACCAGCAGTGAACATTGGGCATAGACAAATACTTGTTCAGTTACTGGGTCTATTTCAGATCATTTGAGTGATGTTTTCTTTCAAAGGAAGAGTGCATTCCCAGTGGAATATGTCTAATTTTTTTTTTTGGGGGGGGGGGATCTGCACATTCTGTTTTAACCATCTGAAAACTGTCAGTGCTTAAGATGACATCCTTCTCTGCAGTAGTTTAGTTGTTTACCTCACTCAGGTCTTGCTGTAATCTCAACAAAGTCTTATGAGCTCAGAGATCTGAATGAGCCAAGCTGTCTCTTGCAAACAGAACTCCAGCTACAGTGTATAGTGCCTACATCATCAACACATCTAAAACCCTTTAGGGTGAGTATTCTATCCACAAGGGATTGTCTTTCTGTCTGCCTGCTGCTTAGGCATTGCATATGAAGTGAAAGCATGCAGGGATTTGTAAATTCCTTGGTGTTTGTGACCTGTGGTTATTTACAATGCTATTCATTGTTCTTGTTTTATTTGCTAAACCATGTCTGTCAATCAGCAGCTCCTTGTACTTTTTCATTTCTGAAATGTTGCTGCATAGTTTGTACATATATAAGAAAGTTCCCTTGGATATGTCAACTCTTCACCAACAATTGCCTTTCATCTCTTGCATGAACAGGATGTACTCAATAAACTTGCCATGAGAACAAGCTGGTTTGAGAATGAAGACACCATTCAGACTGTGTAAAGCTATGTTTAAAAACAAATATGATACTGTACTGGTGTGTAGGCTCAATTTTTACACCTCACTTACTTGTGATGCCTGGCTGGGCATCCAGTCTCTTCTTAACACGTTTGTTTGTCTGTTTGTTTTCTTTTTTTTAGTTAACCAGGAAAGAAAGGCTAGGAAATGTTTCCCTGTTTTCATCCTCATTTCAGGATGAGGTGGGAGGGGTTACAGTAAGCACTGGTTGATATTAAACCAGGTTCAGTGTCACTGCTGGCTACATGTAATGGATACAGATTTGCAACCATATACTATCAGATCTCAGAAGCTGAGTCAGATTTGTTCAGGTCTGTAGCCAGATGGGAGACCTGCAGTGAACACCAGGTGCTACAGGAAGTGATGCAGGGAACTCTTATGGGGACACTTTCCCCTTAGTTATATGTAATGTTCCAATGCCCTGGCAAGTTGTGTTAGGGAGATACTGTGCTGTCCTGAGATTACATCTTTTGGATAAGACATTAAACCCTTCAAGATTTTCTGGTGGTTGTTCAGGTGGATGTTGAGGATCCCATGGCAATTCTAGCAAAAAGTAGGGTCTGACAGAATATGGATGCAAGGTGGTATGACTCACCTTGGTCTCTCCCAGGACGCCACGGCATTGTTCTCTAACTATCTGTCCAATCGCTCCCTGCACATCAAAATATGTGGCACCCTCTCCAAATTCCTCCTGGTCCTCTTGGGTGTCCCTCAGAGGTCTATCCTAGGGCCCATTCTGTTTAGCATTTACCTCAACACCTTACCAAAAGCCTGCTCTGAGAATATCCTCCTTTACACAGATGACGCCATTCTATACTCCTCCCATACTGACCAGTATCCCTCGAACACTCCCTCCAAAACTCCTTTAACAAAGCTGAGTCCTGGTTTATCAAGCTCAAACTGGCATTAAACCAAAAAAAAAATAAGGTTATGCTGTTCTCCCACCACCAGAACTGAAAAAAGGATTCCCCGCTCCTCATACACTCTTCCTTTTCTCTCCCCCTTGAGCAGGTGAACACCTTTAAATACCTGGGTGTCACACCCGACTCTGCTCTCACCTTTCATGACCACATTCACCACCTCTGCACCTCTGTCAACTCCTGCTTTGGCCTACTCTACCACCACAGGGAATGTCTCCTCCCAGATGCCCTCCAACTTGCAATCTCATCCTCCATCCTGTCTCTAATTGACTACAGCATCATTATCTACAGGGTTGCTGACAATACTGCTCTCCACAGAGTCAGAGTCTCTTTCAACAAAGCCTGCTACCTAGCCCACAGGGTCCTCAAGAACCACCAATACCTGCATTCTCTATAGCCAAGCTAACTGGCTGAACTTTGAAGACAGGCTGAAATACCAAACTTGCCTCCTCACTAGAAAGATATCAGATGGCCTTACTGTCCCCAGTCTCCCCCCCCATCCAACCAGCCCCCTCTACTGTTGTCACTCATAGCTTGCACAGGCCTACACTACTTGTTCCTCACCTTAAAACATTGCTAGGTCACTGCTATTTCTCTTACAGAACCCTCTCCTGGCTAAACTCCCTTCCCTACTCTATCACCCAGGAACCCAAACTCGGTTGCTTCAAATCCTTACTCCACAACCACCTCCTCACAACCCACTCCTACAACTGCCCCTAGCTCTCTTCCCATCCACCCCCCTCTTCCCCCCTTGTCACACCCCTCCGACAATGGGCTCAGGTCCAGCTTGCATGTCACCCCCCCCCGACAATGGGCTGAGATCCAGCTTGAATATTATCTAGATTACCTACATCCTGAGCTAAACGCTTCTCCTATTGCTTATATCTCAGTTGTATACTATATGTATTTTCATTATTTGCTGTAACATCTCCACTTAGTCTGATGATTTTGTCACCAAGTTGTTGTATTCTCTGTATACTGACTGTAAAGTTTTGTCCTTCTTTGACGTGGAGCCTTCATAAATGAGTCTCTGACTTAAAGGATTGTAATTCCAATACTGTTCAATAAATAAATACATAAATAAATAAATAATGCTTATGGGAATGTAACTTTGGCCTTGCTCTCTTTAGGTATTTCAGCTCTTGATAGAGGTGCCATGAGAAGGTACCTCGAGTTTAAAGGAAAGGATTAAGCAATGAATAAAGATTGAGGGCAGAATAGGTAGTGTCAAAGGAGGAGTGGTGGGTCGAGGAGCAAATGAAACTAAGGCAGGCAGGCAAGGCAAGTGGGGTACCTCAGGGATCAGTCCTGGGGCCAGTCCTCTTCAATATCTTCATCAGTGACATTGTAGATGGACTGGAGGATAAGGTTTGTGTCTTTGCAGATGACACCAAGATCTGCAACAGAGTAGATGATCCAGACGAGGTGGGCAGAATGAGAAGAGATCTGGATAAACTGGCAAAATGGTTGGAAGAGTGACAACTGGGGCTTAATGCAAAGAAGTGCAAGATCATGCACACAGGGAAGATAAATCCTGAAGCCACCAATAGGCTGGGAGGGAAATTGCTGCCAATCACAAGGGAAGAAAGAGACTTGGGATCATCATCACAGATGACCTGAAATCAACCAAGCAGACCAGTAAAGCAGTAGGTAAGGCTAGGGGGATGTTGTGGTGTATTAGTAGGGGTATCACAAGTCATAAGAGGGAGGTAATAATCCCTCTTTACAAGACACTGGTTAGGCCCCATCTGGAGTACTGTATGCAGTATTGGAGGCCGCACCTTCACAAGGACATTAACAAAATTGAGGCAGACCAGAGAAGGGCAACCAAAATGGTGCAGGGACTGCATCAGAAAACATATGAGGACAGATTAACAGAGCTCAATATGTATACCCTAGAGCAAAGGAGGGAGAGAGGTGATATGATCGAAACATTCAAACACCTTAAGGGCATTAACAAGGTGAAAGAGTCTAACATGTTTCAATATAAGAAAAATAGCAGGACAAGTGGACACTTCATGAGACTAGAGGGAGGCTGATTAATGGGTAATGTGGGGACGTTCTTTTTCACAGAAAGGGTGGTGGATGCATGGAGCGGCCTACCTCAGGAAGTGTCGGATATGAATACAGTGCAGGGCTTCAAACAGGCATAGAAGAGGCATAAGAGAGCAATACAGATGAGTATGAATAGATAGGCTATTGACAGAGTAAAGGCCTATGTCACATTCATAAAGTAGAAAAAAAATGGGCAGACTGAATGGGCCTTGCTGTCCTTATCTGCCGTCAACTTCTGTGTTTCTATGTTTCTAGGTTGGTCTCTGATTGCCTGTTTTATTAAGTGTTGGAGGTGGAGATAACCTGCTACCCCAGTGCATCGCAAGCAAGCCTTTCCATTAAGCTAATGGTAGATTAGTTGATGGGGAAACGTCCTCCAGGACACCAGTGTAATTACCCTACTTTTTGCTAGAATTGCCATGGGATCCTCATCATCCACCTGAACAACCACCAGAACATCCTTAAGGGTTTAATGTCATATCCAAAAGATGTAACCTCAGGACAGCACAGTGTCCCCCTAACACACCATGCCAGGGTATAGGAACATTACAGCACATATAACTAAGGGGAGAGTATCCCCATAAGAGCTCCCAGCACCACTTCCTGTAGCACCTGGTGTTCACTGCAGGTCTCCCATCTGGCTACAGATCTGAACCAATCTGACTTAGTTTCTGAGATCTGATAGGATATGGCTGCAAGGTGGTATGGCTACAGATCATAAGTTCCCTATAGGTACCCTACTCCCTAAAGCACCACACATTACTCATGTTAGGCTAAGGCCAAATGCCCTTTCAGAGGCAACTGCAGTAAAAGTGGACGAGCCTGTTACCATGAAACATTTGACCTATACTGTTTTATTATGTTTGCTTGCATGCATGCACAAGAAACATTATGTGACAGCTTAGGAGAGAAGTTGGTTCGGGAGGCACAGCAGTGTGGCAGCAAATGGAGAAATTGCATTTGGGGGCTTGGCTGTGGTGCACCAATGGAGGCACAGTGTGCTGATGACACTGGCTTCCAGAAGTGCCACCAACTTGTAACATTTTCGCCGCAGCAATCATGGGCCGCCTCATCATTGCAGCATTAGCGATTTGCTGCAATGAGGGAAAAATCCGTCATTCCTGGGTGGAACATTGCTACTGTAATATTGTTTGTGAACATGGCAGTGCCTTGCCGCCATGTTCACAAACAATATTAATCCAGCCCCAGTGCTGAGGGGGTGCCCAATCCCCATTGGCAGCATGTGCCCCTTCCCTCAGCAGCGTGCTTTTGCAAACGGGGGCCCCAATCTCCGTTGGTTTCCATCCCCGGTGCTAGTTGGCTTGCTGACAGGGGAGCCCACTACCCATTGGCATTATGTCCCCCTCCTGTTTGATGTGCCAACAGGAGCTCACTCCATCGGCATCAGGTCCCCCGAAAGAGTAGTGGGAGTTGTGCATAGGTGCTAATCTCCTCGGTTCTTGTGTCCCCCCTTTTTGTCCCAGGGGATGCCTAATCCTGACAGCTACATCCCCAAAAAACATTCAGGTGGCATGCTGGGGCCCACCCAGCATGCCCAATATCCTGTAAAGAAAAATCGTCGCGATGTTTTTTTTTAAACCTGTAAAAAAAATGGTCCTTGGGTCTCCTGCCCCCCACAATCCGCACCACCTACCGCGCACCCTGCCTCCGCACCCCCTCACCCCATACTTACCTCTGGAGTCCGGTGTGATGATCTTCGGTGGACCGGTAACACGTCTGCACTCTTCAAAGCCGACTGCGAACTGAGGAAATGCCTGTGAGCTGTATAATGGCATAAATAGGATATTTTCAACTTTTTTGCATATCTCAGGCATTTTTTGGAATTTTGGCACCAGATTTTCAACATATGGTTTTTGGGACTCCTCCTCATGAATTCAGTCACTGTCATGGCATTAATCAGTCCCAAAAGGTGATTTTGTGGTCACTGCGCAGAATCACCTTTCGGGACTGATTAATGAAACGACAGTGCCAGTGTTCATGAGGTGGGCTCTCAAAAAGTGTATGTTGCAAATTTGGAGGAAAAAATCAAAAAAATTACTGTTTTAAGAGTGTGCATTGCACAGTTGCTACGCAAGCTCGTAACTTCTCAAATTTGCAATATTTTCAGTCCAGATTTTCAACATTGCCATTTTTCCACACCTCCTTATGAACAGTACAGCTGTCATTTTTGACATCCTGCCTGAAATGTGTTTTCACACTTCCAGCGCAGAATAGCACGGTCACTGGAAAATCAGTGTTTGGGATGCATGAAGAAAATCGTAGTGACACTGTTCATTAGCAGAGTTCCTAAAATGCCTATGTTGAAAATCTGGTGACAAAAGTCTATAAAGTGACTGTTACAAGCGTACGTTGTGCAGTGTTCATGCACGCTCTTAACTTCGCACATTTACAATATTTTCACTCCAGATTTTCAAAATTGCCATTTTTCCACACCTCCTTATGAACAGTACAGCTGTCATTTTTCACATCCTGGCCGAAATGTGTGTTTGCACTTCCGGCGCAGAATAGCATGGTTGCTGTGGGAAATCACTGTCCAGGGCACATTATGAAACTTACAGTGACACTGTTCATTAGCAGAGGTCCTAAAATGCATATGTTGAAAATTTAGTGATGAAATTCCATAAAATGACTGTGTTACGAGCATGTGTTGCACAGTTTCCATGCATGCTCATAACTTCGCATATTTGTAATGTGTTCACTCCAGATTTTCAGCATTTCCATTTTTCCAGCCCTCCTTATGAGCAGTACAGCTGTCATTTTTCACATCCTGGCTGAAATGTGTTTTTGCACTTGCAGCGCAGAATAGTGCGGTCACTGTGGGAAATCAGTGTTCAGGACACGTAACAAAACTCACAGTGACACTGTTCATTAACAGAGGCCATAAAATGCCCATGTTGGAAATTTGGTGATGAAACTCCATAAAATGACTGTGTTACTAGCGTGTGTTGCGCAGTTTCCAGTCACGCTCATAACTTTGCACATTTCTAATATGTTCACTCCAGCATTTCAACATTGGCATTTTTCCACACCTCCTTATGAACAGTACAGCTGTCATTTTTCACATCCTGGCCAAAATGTGTTTTTGCACTTCTGGCTCAGAATAGCGTGGTTGCCGTTGAAAATCAGTGTTCAGGACACATTAAGAAAATCACAGTGACACTGTTTATGAGCAGAGGTCCTACAATGCCTATGTTGAAAATTTGGTGATGAACGTCCACAAAATGACTGTGTAATGCGCATGCATTGTGCAGTTTCCATGTACCGTATGATCGGATGTGCGAGCATTTTTAATATTCCCCGTACATATTTTCAACATTGCCATCTCTTCACACCTCCCTGTGGATGGTACAGCTGTCATTCTTCACATCTTGCCCGATCTGTGTTTTCATTCATGTGGCGTAGAATGGCACTGTCACTGTTGGAAGTCAATGTTCAGGACACATTGACATAATCACACTGCCACTCTTCATGAGAAGATGTCCCACATGCTTTCATGAGATAGGGTCACAAAAAGGCCATGTTGAAAATTTGTAGTGTAAATACCAACAAATGTCTGAGGCATTAGGATTTCTAACCACAGCGTTCTACCCTGTGCAGACTGACAGGCATCGGGGTGTGCCTTTGGATTGCCGACTGTACTGCTCATGCCATCCCAACCCCACCTCCAGCCACTGACAGGCATCGAGGTGTACCTTGGACTCATTGGCCCCAGACTTCACCCCATTCTCCTATGCTGCACCCATTTCAGCGTATGTCCTTATGGAATGAGGTGACTGTAAAGCCAAAACCCTAAGGCACACCTCAACATGTGTCGCTTTCAGCTGAATAGGGTGATGTGACATGGCATGCCCATCATGGGCGACGACCCAAACACTTACCCCAATGCCTGTCCATCTCTACTGGATGGAGGTGGGGTTGGCATGAACTTCAATACTTCACTGCCATTCCTATTCTGCACCTGTCTAACTCCTGCATTTCCAATGCTAATACCAGCAAGCAACCATTCAGCATTGACAAATGCTTGTTCCATTTTAGATTGCCCCTTACTTCCTGTTCTGTATGACACCTGATACTCGTCTTTCCTTAATCTGAATGTGCTTTAACACTTTTGTTTTATATTTGAAATGATAAAAGGAACACTCATTTTATTATGGGTCAGTCCAGGTTTTAATGAGTATTCTCAGATGTTTTTGCACACCTACTGTCCCATAAGGCCAGCAAGCACTGACTGGTGCATGCTAGTTCATTTTAGTCACAGGAAAAGGGATGTTTAACAATGGGTGTTCAAAAACAACTGAGAATACGGATGAAAATTCTTGGCTGAGCCAAATTAAAAGAAACATTCCTTTATTATTTCAAATATATAACAAAGTGCTAAAGCACAGTCAAAATGGAGGAAAAGGGAATCACACAAGGCAAGATATAATAGGACAATCTAAAATAGAATAAAAAGTATAGGTAAAAATGTTCACTGTTGCTATAATTTTTCCAAAGATTGAGAAAAGTCACTTTACTGCATAACTATAGCTTTATGGACAGATAGCATAGTATTTGCAGAATTGGTAACCAAAGTACCCTCTGCTGAAGAAAGGTGTGACTGCAACATGTGAAGAACAAGACCGCAGTCAAACCTTGGCTAACAAGAAGTTGCCTTTTCACTGAATTGTTAGAGTTGTGGCCTCCAAGATCAAGCAATTTAATGATCAGTCCCAAGGTCTGGTACCTACTGTAAATGTTCAAAGTTTCTGTTTACTATGAGAAATGGCAAGTCTTATAACCGCTGATGTCCCCACTGAAGGTGCTTGCAGTACTTCAGTAAATGGGGAGGTGAAGGGTTCACTTCTAAGCCTTAAATAAGTTGCACTGACTTTCTCTAAGACTGGAATTCTTCAACATTTATTCCACATCACCGCAGCATTTTGCCCTATTTCAGCTTTTTCAAGGGTATTTGTACAAAGCTGGCCAAGTTGCACTGAAAGTTGAGATGCTGGACACCCCACCTCACACCAGTGACTAAGGTTCGGGAAAGAACTATGGGTCCCAAGGGTCAGCTTGGGAGGGTGAGGATTGAGCATCAGAGGACTGCTCTCCTTACCCAGGGAGGGAGGTTCCTGCCACCCCTCTCTTAGACTAGCACTGTGTAACACATTAGGGTCATTTGGTGGCATGACATGTGGTGTGTGCGTACCTCTACATGCATGGACATCATTGCATGTAACCAGGTCAGGGAAAAAACTGAAAACAGTCAGCAGATGATGCTGGGCTTGTCCTCTGGCCCATGCCAGCACCTCGAAGGTTCCTGCAGATCTGGATATGTGTGCTCTTGGGGTGAGGAGAGCTCTACCCCTCCTGGCTTTGCTACAGGTGTAATCCATGGAGGTACTACCACAGGTGAGTCCTGCAGGGGAGATATTTAGCAGGGGTGGACTAAAGAAGAGTGGGGGTGACTGGCTGCAGGAAGAAAAACCTTTGTAGCAAAAAAAAAAAAGATTTAGTCCCCTTTTCTACAGCTATTCAAAAAACTATACAGAAAATCAGTTTCAAAAAAATGTTGCAAAGTTAAAATTATAAGTGTAATTAATTATTCATGAGCTAAAGTCGCTCACTAACTGGCTGCTGTGCTGGTTTGACATTTCTTAGAAATTCCTGGCATGGCAGCCACACTCAATGTGAAATACTCTATCTGCATACCTCATTTACTGTCACAGTTTGAACAAATAAAAACTAAAAAAAGTGAACAATTCTGCATTCAAGTAAATAATTACTATACGTATCCTTGTGTGATCAACCATTTAACAGCTAGCACATCAGCTTTGCTCGAACATGTTAAGAAAGCAGCCAGTGTGACCACACGGCAGTATCAACGAGCGCTCCTGTTAAAAACCTATAAAAAAATCTGTCATTTTTGTGATTAGACTTATAATCACAATAATAACGTTACAGCTGGCCATTTTTTCTGGGGATTAATGACTGGCCAGTGGGGATTAGCCCTCGGCTGCGCCTTGGGCTGCCCTCCATCTAGCCAGTGATTAATCTCCTGGAAATTACCTGCTGTGAGGTCATTATTGCTTGAATATACCCCTTTGTGACCTTATGTGCTGTTTACACAGGTCTGTGCCATACCTCTCACAACAGTTTTGTTATTCTTGGTACATTGTCATGTGTTTGTGTTTTTTTAATTCATTTATGTTTCTGTGAAAAAACACACAGTAGTAAATACTGTATATAGCATTTTTATACACTATACTTCAGTGTTCTTAGTGTTTAGCCCACCATCAAAATGTGCCTGTATTTAATATGCACTAATGTTGTCTTAACCTTGTTACTCTGTAAGCTTTTTACTGGACTGCACAGCACTTTGGATTCAAACAGCAAATATACAGTGCTCTCCTTAAGCTACTGCAGCTATCATGTGCTGATGAGAATACACAGACCATTTTTACTATTTTTTTGGCCTTACACTTTATTTCCTTTAAATAATTTTTCAGTGTTTAATATCTGCAGATATACTTAAACATAGATTTTAACCTGACTGCGTTTTTGTTTTCTAGCTCTATGGAGGCTGTGCAATGAGAACTCCAAGTTCCCAGATTCCTCTTGAGTCAACCACTGCTCCTGAGGCTCCCACTACATTGTGATATCACGTGGTGTGTGTGCGCATATGCACACTCAGTTGCTAGATTATCAACACCACCACTATCTTCTGTAAAAAGGATTGTAGTAGGAGTGGTGACAAAGGCTCATACAGCATTACTGTAAGTCTTCAGCATGGAATGTGACTTTCTACCTCCTAACATAGTTACAATTTTTTGCCGCATTTGTACATTGCATGTTTTCCTGTGCCCATCAAATAATATCATACATTAGTTTCATACTGTTATACTGCATGCAGAAAATAAGTATGCAAATAACACAGTTTAATAACAGCCAGTTCATTACCCCTTGTATTTTGTAGGGGTTTGGAAAGTGAAAGGGTGGGGATGCATTCCCTTAAAGATATTGATTTATAGTAATATGTATTGTTGCTCCTCTCTTAAGACATAAGAAAAGTATACTGCCATAGATGTATTATTTATGATATCAAACTATAGCACTTCATAAGAATTAATTGTTGTAAAAAATTTGTACACAGAAAGAAAGTGATTGTAATATGGTTATTGTTATGTTGTATGTTGTATTGTGACTATTGCATATGAATTTTATATGTTTGAAATTTTTTTTCGTAATGGCTTTTGCTGAACAAATAAATGAAACTGAAATAGATTCTTGTGTACTGAGAATGCAGAATGCTTTCAAACTGGGTTCACAATAGCTTCATGCTGTAAGATAGTGTTTCTGTATGTTGGCTTCTGATAAAGCACTGTTAGTATTTTTCAGTTATTCAGTTTATTTTTTTTTTAAAGAATAGACTTTATTAAAATTTTGCAGGACAGAATCATAGCAAATATAGAATGATATAGTTATTCAGTTTAATGAGGGGATCCAAATAAGGAATCTCCCTTTGGTTGTACTGCACTGTAAGTTATAAATTCTCAGTACAACAAGTTAGATATGCTGAGAATTATTTTGGATCCTCTTCTGTCCCTACTCATATGAAACATGTATTATCAATATACTGAAGTCATGATTCAAGATATAGATGGTATGGATTCTTATCACATTTGGCATGTAAGTTTGTTCAAATTTACATATATAGGTGTTAGCACAGGATTGTACCATAGTGCTGCCCCATGTCCGTACCTCTTGATTGTTCATAGAACTATCGAATTCAAAATAGTTTCTTTCTAAGATGAATTATGCTAGTTGCTGTAATTATCTAGTTGATGATTTAGCTTGCTGTACTCTTGCATCTAATATCTTTCCTGTACTAATGATACCATCTCTATGGGGATATAGAAGTATGTAAGTTCCCTATTTCACATATGACTAGGTAACTTCTTTCCTTTATACCTCTTAAAATAATTTATTCTAATGTTTTGATCATGTCTGTGGTGTCCTTGACATATGTAGTCATGTGTGCACTTAAAGGTTGTAGGTAGTAATTATTATAAGATGAAACAGGTTCAAAGATAGAATCTATTCCAGAAACGATGGGCCTCCCTGAAGGGTCTGTTTGTTTTTTGCGAATTTTTGGAATACTGCAAAACATTGGTGAACAGGTATCTTCCTTCCTTTATACCTCTGAAAAGGATTTTCCAACTTTTTGATCATGTCAGTAGTGTCTCTGACATATGTAGTCATGTGTGTAATTAAAGGTTATCAGTAGAAATTAATATAAGATGAAACCAGTTCCATGACAGACTCTATACCAGAAACTATGGGCCTCCCCAAAAGGTCTGTTTAGTTTTTGTGAGTTTTTGGACTACTGTAAAACATTGATATTCTTGGATTTATTTTTCATAAGTATGTTCTCTTCCAATTCTTCCACCTCCTCTGTTAAATATATTCATCTACTCTCTCCTGGACTATATTGCTTATATTTTCTGTGGGATCATGTTCCAATCTTTTGTGGTCATTGCTGTCATTCAGTAGTTTCATGCACATGTAATTACATTGTTCCCTTTCCTGAAAACAGTTCCACCCCATCGTATGCAGGCTTGATTATAATTGTACTATCATAGCTTAGCTTTTCAAGAGCCTCAGGTTCTGTTTTTTCTAAGTTGTTTCCATTTGGATAAATGTTTTGTTTTGTAGCAAACAACTCCATCATTTCCCCTTCAACTAACTTAGCAAAAGTTTCTATAGCAGGGTTTTTTCCAGATGGAGGCTTGAAATCAGATGTCATGATTAATGCTTTATTAACCTGCATCTCATATTTTATTTCCCTCTGTTCACAACCAAACATGCTTTTAAGCCTTAAAGTTCTAAAAAATCTTCGTGAATCTGATTTTAATTCAAAAAAGGTTTATCGGATGAGTGGGGGCAAAGGAAAGTCTCTTACTAAGTACTGATATCTCACTCTCTGATAGGTTTCTTGTACTCAGGTTAAAAGTAGGTATCATTTGGTGGGGGCTGCCTCCTCTCCAACCCCTCTCAGGATCTCTAGCCCAAATCTCCCTGCTCCTCCTGTTGCCCTGCCTCCATAACTTACTTTCTCATCTGGTCCCTTGATGTTCCTGCAAGCCAACTACATGAATCGCATCTCTGTTTATCTTCTTCCTGTTGTTTCTGTCTGCTACTTTTGTTTGTCTCTTAAAAAGGGCTGTGTGCCTCTCTGTCTATTGCTATGTTGCATATAACCTGAGTAGCTATGAGTCTCACTGCCTTGTTGGCAAATGTTAATCTTGTTATGAATTTTTGTAGCTGTAAACTCGATTAGCTCTATAATCTATGGTGTCTCTGTATTTTTTTTATTTTTGTTGCTTGACTTTCTTCTCAAACCCTGAAATGTTTTTTTCTTTTAAAGCTTCCAATTTGTTACTGAATTCAGTTTTCTCAAGCTTCTGCTGGAGTGTTTCTTTTTTTATTTCAATCTTAATTTTACTTCTCTCCTTTAAAATGGGCTTGAAGACAGTTAACATGAAATCAGTGCTAGCTCTGTTTCTGATCCTGCCTCACTTGTTTATTAAAGACTGCAAAGTGATTCTTATATTAGGTTTAGCCCAATATGTAAACCTTTTGGAATTTTGTGGAGTTTCAAATATTGTGCCAGAATAAGTCCATGCCACTGTAACCTGCACTCATTGTACCTCGGATTCTCTATTTTATGTATAATATTTTCTGTAGTCTCTCCCACCTGTGCACTTTAGTCCCTTCCCCCTGTCATTCATTGTATGAGGTTATGTCTTTCATCCTCTGAGAAGGAGTTGAAATTTAGTGCATTAATGGCACTTTTCCCAATGTTGGTAAAAAAATCATTCTGTTATTGATCCTGAGCCTTGCACTATAACAACACTCTGTTAGGCTTAAATTTAATATAAAACAGAAATATGGCAATGCTGTTACATTAACTGGAAACTAGTTCTTGTTACTGTAGTCTTTGCTGTGCGCCAACTTCCACAATCGCCCTTCCCCCTTCCACTAAAGGGCCAAAACCTGTAAAGTCTCTGTTCACTATGGGAAATAGCAAATATTCTTATAACCTCTGCTGAAGGTACTGGCAATACTTCAAAAAATGGAGGTGGGGTCACTTCTAAACCTATGAATAATCCATGCTAAAGTTCCTCCAGAATCACATTCTTCAATATTTATTCTATGTTATCCTGATGTTTCACTCTATTTGAACTTTTTCAAGGGGATTTAGTCCTTTTTTCTGTAGTATGCAAAAATATACAAAAAATAAGTTTTAAAAAATTATACTAAGTTAAAATTATATACCTTTGTGATCCTGTACATTCTTTAAACATGTGTGTGCCATACATCTCACAGCTTTTGTAGTATTCTTACTATATATTGTTTCTTTGCATTTTTTTATTCATTTATGTTTCTGTGAAAAACACACAGTAGTTAATACTGTATATTGCACTTTTATAAATTATACGTGAGTGTTCTTAGTGTTTTGCCTACCACCAAAATGGAAAGCCCTTTGCAGGATCATTCTCCACTGCCCCGCATGAACTCACCACTGCATACTCTATAATTGCCTAATTTGGCTTTCATTGAGCAATAGATACAGTATGTTCAGCACCTTGTCCTCTGTAGCTTCAAGATCTAGATAAACAAGCTTTCAAACTACCTGAGAACCTTTCTTACCCTGTATGCTCCCTCCAACCACAACTTTCATTCCATCCTGGGTAACAGATTTCTTGTTTCTAGGCATAACACTGCTTTGGTCAGCCTGCTTTCAGTCACAGACTCCCACAGTCATAGGACAATATTAAATAAATAAATTAATTAATAAATACTAAATAATAACACATAATAATGTATTATTAATAATACATAATAATAAATAAGTAATATTAAATAAAGTAATACAAATATAGAATATTCATTTCTTTGTTTCAGTTTGACTCCATGGAGCCAGCATGTGTGGTTGCATGTGAAATCCTCTGTGAGAACACTTTGTGGTCTCCACAATTTGACTCTATGTGACTGACAGTTGGTATTTTTCCCCTACAGGGGTTATTGCTTGTTTTGTGGCTGTATCAGTCCTGTAATCTCCTGTCAAAGTGCAAAGTGAAGCTGAATTGATGGGTTACTCATTTGAGGACCTGTTTAACATCTAGAACACAGAAGGTATGAGCAGGGGAGCTGTTAAAAGGCAGCAGTCAGTGGCAAGAGGAGGGGATCAGCCACACCGGCAGCAGGACTGCAGAGGAGTACCCAGTCAGTGATCATAGCTAAAGCAGGAGGAGGTTCACTGCAGTCGGCAGTGAAACAAAGGAGGCTGCAGAGAGAGTGAAGGCACTGCTGATTGGCTGTATTGGTGGCTGAGGAAGACAGCCGGCCAATCAGGAGAAGCCAATGCAACCTGGCTTTACAAAGCTGGAGCCAAGCCATGGGAGCTGTGTGAGCAGGGAAGTTTTTAAAAGACCATAGTTGGTGGCAGGAGGAGGGGATCAGCTGCATTGGTGGCAGGACTGCAGAGGAGGACCGGGAGGCCATTGAAACTGCAGCAGGAGGTGGTTCACCACAGTCAGCGGTGAAACAATGAAGGTCACAGAGAGAGAGTGAGGGTGCCCCTGATTGGCCACATTGGTGGCTGAGGAAGACAGATGGCCAATCAAGGCAGGAGATACCAACTCGGCCAGGCTTTAAAAAAACAGCCAGGCTGCAGGAACTGTGTGAGCAGGAGCTTTTCTTCCACCACCCTCCTCCCCATTAAATGCCAGTGAGAGGAGGAGCAAGCTAACTGAAGGAAACAGGAGTGGCCAGGTGTTGAAGAGGAGCTGGGTGAGCAAGGTACTGTTCTGTGAACTGTGTACTGTGAATAACTGAACTCTGAACTAGGACTGCTTGATCTTCTACACGGAACTGATCTAAATGATTGAACTCTACTCTGAACTGGTCTGTGTCCTAATATTGGGAACTGGGTAGAAGGCAGTGGACTACTGAAGGAAATTGTTGCAAAGCAGCTTTAATTGCTTGATTTACTTGAACTTCAACAGGGTTCTAAATTTTTAAATGGAACTGAACTGATGGAAATTCAAAGTGGTTAGCAGGAGATGGAGATTTGACTAGCAGGGTAAATTGTTGGAGTGAATAGGGCACTACTGCTGCTTGTGGGGGAGTAAATGGGGAGGTCGCGTGCATGAGTGGGGGGAGCTGAAATTGCTTACATCACTACAACCTGCCAATATTGTGATCTGTGTACAGTTGCTGTGGTGGGGAGGTGGCAGGGGGCAAATTGGGTAAAAGTGCTTGATGAAATTATTGAAGTTGTGTACAATTGCTATTGTGGGGTGAAGGGCGGGGGTCTACTGGGACTAAACTTCATACTGTGTGGGAACAGTATGGCTATTTATTACTAAACTGTATTGGTTACATATCTTGCATTGTACCAAATCTATTGGCAGGGCAGATATTAACATGGAAATGCAGCACAGCTGGAGGGGCAGCCAAAGAGGGGGAATTTTTGGTAGAGTGGTAGGGTGTAGTGGGTGCATGACAGCCATGGTCTTGAATTGGTCTTGGAGGATGGGAGAATGCATGGTGTGCAGACACCTTTCATAACTAAGGGAGGACGTGGGGTGGTTGAGGTGGGCAATAAGCGGGGGGCACAGCGGGTAAGAGGGGTGGAGGAACAGGGGCAGTACCAGCTAGGGAAAGGGAGGGGGAACATAGGGAGGACTACCAGGGGATTAGGCACATGGGTTAAGAATACAATAGTTCAGAGAAATGAGGATGGGAGGAGGGCCAGTGGATGCATCAGAGAGAAGATAGTGGCAACACAAGGGGGGGAGGCAAGGGACCTAGAGATAGGAAGAAAAGAGGAAACAAGGGGTCAGGAGGTGTGAGAGATAGTAGGTTCAGAAAAAAGAAGGCAGACACATGCAGCTTGGGGGCAGAAATCAACCAGAGGCACAACAGACAAAGGAAAGAGAAGCATGGGAGCAGAGCAGGAAAACAGATTTGCATCACTCGATATACTAGTGGAGGATGATACGGAGGAGAGCAGTTGCAAGAAGTCAATAGAGGAAGAAGCAGGGGCATGGAAATTGGGAGAGATGGGGATAGATCATTTGGGAGCAGGGAAATTGGAAGAGAAGGGGATAGATTATTTGGGGCCAAACCAAGGAGAGGTACTAGTGGAGGAGGGTAAGAGGCAGCGAGGAGCCCATTGAGGTACAGGCAAAGGCAGGGAAAGCAAAATAGCTGGAGATAGTACCTTCAGAGGGCATCCATGGAAAGGAGTGCATAGGGAATGAAGAAAGGGAAAGGAATGAAATGGGAGGAGCACCTGTGGGGGCAAACAAAGAAGGAATTATCCAAAAAGAGCAAGTGGTGAGGAAGAAAATTCCCTCAAGGGGGACAGAGAGCACAGAGAAATCTGGAAAAGAGAATATATCAGGAGCAAGTAAGGAAAGTGTCAGTGGGGAGATGAAAGGGGGTAGTGCAGGCTTCAAAAGAAATGCAGGCAGTGGAAGTGTACCCAAGAGCACAAGGAAGGGGCAGAGCTAGGGAAGAGGGTGGACAGGAGAAGAGAGACTGAGGGGAAAGTCCAAGCAAGAGAGGAAGTCAATATGGGAGAGCGAAAATCCAAACAGGGGCAAGGACAAGGTGGAAAATGGAACTAGGTGGCCAAGGGGAGGCATGAATAGCAAGCTTAAGCCTGAATACCAAAAGAACATTCAGGAAGAATGGAGAACAAAGGTGGTGCTCATAGGGGGCTCGATTATAAAGGGAATCCAATTGGGGAGAACGGGAGCAAGAAACTGTGCAGTATGGGTTCAATGTATGCCAGGAATTACAGCACCAGAGAGATGAGGCACAATATGCCATCTTGGGGGCAAGAATCAAGATGGGAGGATGAACTTGGTGTTTCACCTTGGCACCAATGACCTGGAGGGGAACAGTCTGACTGAGGTACAGGCAAGGTTCAAGGAGCTTGCTAGGTTCTGCAGTGACACAGTTTTCCCTTCCATTTCCTTCTCGGAGGTGTTGCCTGTACCAAAAGCAAGCACACCTAAGAAGGAAAAGATAGTGGAATTCAATCAGTGGCTGAAAGGATGGTGTAGGCAGATGGGGTTTGAATTAATAGGTGACTGGGGTTCAACATGGGAGGAAGAGGGACTATATGCCCCTGATAGGCTGCACCTGAGCTTAGAAGAGACAGCTGTACTAAAGAGCAAACCAAAGAACATTATAGTAAGAAAGTTAAATTTAAACTAATTTGGGGGAAGGGTAAAGAAAGGACCACTCATACAGGTAAGAGTTGGGAGGTTATAAGCCTCCCCCCAGGAAAAGAAGGAAAAGCAGACAACATGCAACAACAGAGAAGGGTTTTGAAGGGGATAATAGGGAAGAGGGGGGCTACATGATGGGGGGTTTGGTAGCAAACACCAGGAGCTTGGGGAATAAACTAGGGGAATTGGAGGCCACCATGGTGGAAGAGGGTCTCGACATAGTAGCAGTGAATGAGACTTGGTGGGTTGAGCATCATGCCCGGGAGACAGTCATACCTGGATACTGACCATTTAGGAAAGACAGGGTGAGGAAGATTGGAGGAGGGGGTAGCATTATATGTCAATGAAGAAATTGGAGCCACAGAGGGGCTGGTAGTGGAAGAGGAAACTGAAATAATGTAGGTCACTTTAGACAAAAGAAATGGGAAATCATTGAGGGAAGGGTGGTTTACAGACCTCATATGCAGGGAGAAGAGGCGGATAAACAACTTATACAGTCAGTGGCAAAAATGGTGCAAAAAGGGGAGTTTCTGCTAGTGGGGAACCTAAACCTCCATGACATCGATTGGGGGATCCCAACAGTGGTATCACCTAGGAGCAGGGGGATCTTAAAGGCACTTCAAGGGGTATTCCTGCAACAAGTGGTAAGGGAGCCTACTAGGGGAGATAACCTGCTGGACTTAGTCCTCACAAATTGGGACAGTGTGGAAGGGGAAGGATTAAGCACAAGTGTCCACAGGGCTGTAGGTTCAGAGCAAAAACTGGGAGGGAAGTAAACAGGGCAAGAACTAGGGTAATGGACTTCAAGAAAGCAGACTTTAACAGAATGAAGAGGATAGTTGGGGAAGAAATGTCAGGGATGGGGAATATAAAGGATGTGGAGGAATTATGGGCAGCTATTAAGGAAGGAGTGCTGAAAGTCACTGAAATCTGCATCAAGAAGGTTAGGAAAAATAAAAGAAGCTGGAGACCTCTATGGTTTATAATGGAGGTGGCGGGGGCAGTCAGGGAGAGGAAAAGGGCATTCAGGAGGTATAAGACAACAAAAAGGAATGAGAACAGGGAGGCATATAGAGAAAATAAGGAGGGAGGCAGGGCAGAAGATAAGGAGGGCTAAAGAGGTCACTGAGGAGAAAATAGCAAAGCAAGCCAAGAGGGGAGATAAAACCTTTTTTTGGTATGTGGGAGAAAGAAGGAAGGCACGGCAGGGAGCATTGAGACCGAGGAGGGAGGAATAAAACTGGAGGGGGACTTTGAAAAGCAGAGGTATTAAATAACTACTTCTGTTCACTCTTCATGAAAGAGGGTGAGGGTAAAAGACCAGAACAGGAGGGGAAGGGAAGGAAATGCAGGGAAAATGATTCTAAAATGTTCACAATAGATAGAGTAAGGGAAGAACTGGGCCAGCTAAAGTTGGATAAAGCAAAGGAGCTGGATGGTTTGCACCCAAGGCTACTCCATGAGCTGAGGGAGGAGCTGGCAGCACCTTTGACAAGACCGTTTAACTTGTATATGGATACAGGGTGGGTGCCTGGGGACTGGAAGAGGATGGAGGTGGTTGCACTACATAAGGGGGGGGAAGCAAGGAGGTGGTCCAAAATTACTGCCCTGTTAGTCTCACCTCGGTGGTGGGGAAGGTAATGGAAACATTAATAAAGGAAAGGGTGGTGGGATATCTGGTGGCCATTGGTATGCAGGACAAAAGGCAGCATGGCTTCATGAATGAGAGGACATGTCAGACCAACCTGATAGTTTTCAATTGGGTGACACAGGTAGTGGGCCAGGGAGGGGCGGTGGACATGGCCTATCTGGACTTCAGTAAGGCCTTCGACACCATCCCACACAGAAGGCTAGTAAATAAGCTGGAGAGCTTAGGGGTCAGCCAGGAACGTTACTAGGTGGGTGGAGAACTGGTTGACGGGAAGGAGCCAAACAGTGGTGGTAAATGATGTACATTCTAGAGTAAAGGGGGAAATGAGTGAGGTGCCTCAGGGGTCAGTACTGGGACCCCTACTTTTTAACATCTATATCAGTGATCTAGCAGAAGGACTAGAGGATGGGGTGTGCCTATTTTCAGATGATACATAGGTCTGCAATAAGGTGGACACCCAAAGAGGAATGGAAGCCATGAGGCAAGACCTGGAGAAGCTGGAGAAGTGGTCGGAAACTTGGCAACTAAAATTCAATGTGAAAAAGTGTGTGGTGATGCATATGAGGCAGAAAATCATTTAAGCAGCTTATACCTTTGGGGGAGGAGGAAATCAAGGAAACAGAGCAGGAGAGGGATCTGGGGATTATTATATTGAGAAATCTTAAGGTGGGGAACCAGTGCAGCGAGGTGGTGGGAAAAGCAAATGGTATGTTGGCCTGCATTGGAAGGGGCATAACTAGCAGAAGGAGGGAGATGCTAATGCCTCTGTACAAAACAATGGTGAGGCCGTACCTGGAGTACGGGATACAGTTCTGGTGACCGCAGCTACGTAGGAACATTGAGGGGATGGAGAGGGTTCAGAGAAGAGCAACCAAGCTGGTGGATGGGATGCAGGGAAAAACATATGAGCAGAGGTGAGGGAGCTAAATCTACACCCACTAGAGACTAGAAGGGAAGCGGGGTCATGATTGAAACTTTTTAAGCATTTGAAGAGGACAAATAAGGTGAAGGAGGGGAGCTTGTTCAAAAAGAAGGAGGGGGGAGCTAAAACAAGGGGACATAGCCTTAAATTGATAGGAGGGAAATACAGAGGCAATGTAAGAGGGCAGTTCTTCACAGAGAGGGTGGTGGAAGCCTGGAACAGACTACGAGAGGAGGTGGTGGAATCCAAAATGGTGGTGGGGGGGATTCAAGAGATCATGAGACAGACATATGGGGTTGGGAGAAGGGGTGGAAGTCCCTGAGCCAGTAAAAAGGAGGAGGGGGAGGATATAAGGGCAGGCTAGATGGGCCGGTGTGGTCATTTTCTGCCATCAAATTTCTGTGATTCTGTGAATATGATCTTTGAAAATAGCTTACTCTCCAGCAATGCTTCTGCTAAGCTGTACCTCAAACATTTAATTGCCTTGTACTGTGATTATACCTGACTGTGATCTGCATTTCTCTTAATGTACTCAATCTACTGTTCTGCTAATTCTGCTGTTGTATGCACATTTTATAACCTTAGTAAAATTCCATTAGTTTATATGCACATACTATGTATTTCATAGAATCATAGAAACCTGCCATCAGAAAAGGACCATACAGCCCATCAAGTCTGCCTGAGAAATGATAGCCCACCTCCCCCTCCCTTTTACCTCCTCCCCCTCCCTTTTACCCCCTTCCCCCTGCCTTCTCTCTCCACCCCTGCCTAGCCTCATGTAGCTATCCCATGCCCTTTTGAATTTCTCCACTGTATCCACCTCCACTACCCATTTTGGCAGCCTATTCCATGGCCCTACCACCCCTTGTGAGAAGTAATTCCCCCTTACATCTCCCCGATATCTGTCCCCCTCCAGCTTGAGTGCATGACCCCTGATGGTTTTGTTTTCACTCAGTCTGAAGATGCTAGTCCCTTTTACCTTATTTATTCCCTTCATGTATTTGAAAGTTTCCACCATGTCCCCTGTATCCCTTCTCATCTCCAGTGTATACAGGCCAAGCTCTGCCAGCCTCTCCCCATATGGTCTCCCATTCAGCCCCTGGATGGTTTTAGTTGCCCTTCTCTGTACCCTCTATAGCCTATCCTTGTCTCCTAGTAAATGGGGCCTCCAGAATTGTACTCCATCCTCCAGCTGTGGTCTAACCAGTGTCTTATACAGTGGCATGATTACCTCCCTCCATCTACTTGTGAAAACCCTCCCAATGCACACCAATATTGTTGTTGCCTTACTCACTGCCCTTTCACACTGGTTTCTAACCTTTAATATATCAGTGATCCAAATACCCAGGTCCTTATCTTGTTCCATGACCTGCAGTGGCTCACCCTAGGCAGGAATTTGCTCTTGGATTATTTTGCCCTATGTGCATTATTGTGCACTTCTTCACACTGAATTCCAATTGCCACCTTTCTGCCCACTCCTCCAGCCTGGCTAGATCTTGCCTAATTTTCTCCACCACCCCTGGGCATGTCTATCCTGTTATAGACCTTTGTGTCATCCTCAGACAGGCAAGCTTTTCCATTTAGACTCTCCGCTAAATTCCCCACATACACATTGAACAATACTGGACCCAGCACCGATCCCTGTGATACCCCACTCTTCACCCCTAGTTCCCTAGAGTGCTTTCCAAATTAACTACAGCTCTCTGAGTCCTTCCTCCCAGCCAATCCTCCACCCACTTTGTAAGCTTTGCCCCCACTCCCAAGCTGGCTAACTTGTTTATCAACCTTCTGTGGGGGATGGAATCGAATGGCTTCCTGAAATCCAAGTAGACCACATCCACCACCCCCCTTTATCATACACCTCCGTAACACCCTCAAAGAATTCTACCAGGCTGGTCTGACAAGACTTACCCCCTGTGAACCCATGTTGGTTGTCATCACTTAGCCAATCCTCCTCTAGGTGTCTTACCACTCTCTCCTTAATGAGGGTTTCCATCAGCTTGCCTACCACAGAGGTGAGGTGACTGGGCGATAGTTTCCAGGGTCTTCTTTCCTCACCCCTCTTGTAAAGTGGCATCACCTCCACTCTCTTCTAGTCCCCTGGGACCCTTCCTGTTTCAAGGGATAGATTAAACAGCTTGACAAGAAGTCCTGCCAGCTCCTCCCTCATCTCCATGAGAGCTCTTGGATGTACCTGATCTGGCCCCATAGCCTTATTAATTTTTATTTTTCACAGCTCCTCCATCACCCTCACCTCTGTGAAGGGACTTGTGTCTGCCTCCTTGCCCCGGTACCCCTTCTCACAAATACTGGCCCACTACTACCCTTTTCTGCCGTGAATACTGATGCAAAGTATTCATTGAGTAGGTTCACCTTTTCCTCATCCCCTTCAACTATATTACCCCCCTTCCCTCTAAGTCTTGGGATCCCTTGCCTACTTTTCTTCTTGTCGCTGACATATCTACCTAATTTTTGTCTCCCCTTTTCAACTCCCTAGTTATTTTCTCCTCCTCCTCCTCTACTTAGTCTATATTTTAATATAACTTATTCTGTGTATACTTATTGTGTTGTAAATTTTGTGTTTAAATTATTCTCCCTCAGTGCTCCCCCCAGGTTGCCTCTGTAAGTGACATTATCCTTTTATCTCTGTATGTTTACCTGGAGAAATAATTTCAAATAAGCACATTACTTGAAGGGAAACTTCCACCTAAAATTGTTTCCCACCTCAGTGTGAGGCAGGGGCCAATTAGCACATTAAAAAATAGTTTGTTTGTTTTTAAATTACAGTGCCTTCAGATATTCAGATTTATCTGATTGATACTGCACCCCTCCTGCATGCATTGCGAATACAACAGCCTCTAGCGGTGTGCCCACAACCTCCCATGACTGTCCTGCGAATAACGTATAGTGCATGAATAGCCACAGATCACGCATAGGGTTATTCTATAGTTGGAGCTTTTAATAGCTCCAGTTTGAAATATACATGTCTTGGTGCTATACTAAGACCAGGTATAGATGACAGTCGACTGTCAGCTTATACCTGCTCTCGGTATAGCACTGAGACATGTACTTTCCAAACAGGAGCTATTAAAAGCTCTGATTATACAGTAACCCTATGCATATGCTATAGCTGTTACACACATCATACATCTTTCTAGGGACAGCCACAGGAGGTTGTGGCGTAGGAATATGGCAGTTTGATATAATGAAAATTCATATGAATTTGTCAGCTTATGTACTTGTATAAGGAGACTGTAAATCAAAACTACTATTCTCAAGAAATGTTTTACCTGAAGAGACAGGTCAACCCACCCACTCCATAGTGATTAACATCACAGAGCAGCTGTTTATTCCAGTAAAGAATTTATTAAGTATATTTCTGTGTGGAAGAACTGTTTTACTGAAGGGCCAGGTCCCACAGTGTATACTTAAAATCAAAGAGCAGCTGTTTACTCTTGCCATAGAGAGGAATTTGTCAGTTGTGCAAAATGCAGCTTTTCATTATATAAAACTGTTTACTCTGATAAGTGTTGAGAAGGACAAACCATGCTGTAGGGCTGTGCAGTATATCAAGCATACAAAATAATAGACCAAGAATAAGGAGAATAACTCTTAAGTTGGTAAACTAACTGGTGTACTAACATGCTGAGGTTGTAGCACATGTTCTCGTTGCTAAGGTGACAGAGAGAGAGAAGAAGGTCACAGACCTAGGTACAAATAGGGTATATATATACCTGTAGAAATACTAAAGTGGTGAGCAGCAGGAAGCTTTGAGAGATAATGTGCTGAAGGCTTCATGCCTGTCTTGTCTGCTGTCCCAGAGGAAAGGTAACTGATCATTACCGTTTGTTTTCTGTATACTAGACTGCCAGTGTTAATGTAGAATATAAATTAGCATAATGAACTTGATTCAGCTTAGTACAGTTCAGGGCTCTGTGTATTTTATTGGTCACTGGCTTGATCACCCAACAATCTTGGCATCCCAGATGGGACCCCAATATTTGTGCCTGCTGAATTAGGAATAGGGATACATAAAAGATCACAGGAATGGTAATGCTTGGTACTTCTGTCAGTGGAAGCTGATAATACTGTAGGAGACTGTCAGTGGAAGTTTCATTATTGTAAATCTTGTCTAGTTGAGTAAGACAGGCTAGAGAAGGAACAGAGGAGTATATTTAGCTGTTTGTTAATTCTCACAGGGCACAGGATTTTTGTAAAGAAGCTAGACTTCAGAATGACCCGTGGGAGTATGTTAAGGAATGGTTCCATTTGGAACTGGAAAAAAAAATGAAAAAGAAACAAACAAAGGCTGTTGTATGCAGGGTTTATATGTTACTGTTTTGACTCTGCAGGATGAATTCAAATGTGTAAGGAAAAATGCAATGTATCTAAAAAGTGTCAATTTTAAACTGCAGAAAGAAATAGAGGAAATAAAACACAAATAAATGCAGGCTACAGTGGCACAGTGTAATCTTACAGCTCAACTTGATTATGTATGGTGTACTAAGGACTCCTTGCAGCAGGAGTTAGAGAAATTTAGGTAGGAGAAAGAAGCTTTAAAGCAAGAGAATTAATATTTAAAGCAGCTTTCAGGAAATAGAGTGAGATGTTGGTACATCTTAAGTGAGGTAAGGAAACAGACCACACCCAGTGTAACATACAGATATAAGAGTTAAAAGAAGAAATAAAGGCCCAGAGAGGGATAATGGTTGCAATACCACCAGAAGTAATGATCATAGCTATGGCTTCACCACTCTATGATGATGCAAAGGGTACAACCCTTTACCCAAAGTTTGATTATGAGTCAGGGCAGTTTATATATTAGGAAGAAGAAGAAGAAGAGTGGAAGGGTCCCAATCTTTAATTAAAAAGCATCCTCCAGTGGCTCCAATAATTAGTAGGACAAAGACTGATGATCAAAGGAACCAAACTACTTAAGTAAAACATATTGAAGTGTCCCCCAATATGGTAAAGAAAGTGGCAGTACAGGTAGTAAAGTTTGCACCAGGTAGGGATAACTCCCTAAGTCATATGTTGAAGGAGGAGACAGACAGACCGCAGGCCCACTTGAAATGTTTTTTTTTTATTAAATATGCTTTATTGAGATTAAGGAATATACAATAACAACATACAAACCAAGGGAAAAAAAACAACACTTACAAACTAATAGTAAAACAGTATGTTTCTAGCACTATTGAAAAATACTACCCAAAGGAAAAAAGCAAACCATTCCCCTCCCTCTACCCACCCCCATTAACCCCCCACCCTCATGACCCCCTCCACCCCGGGACTCAACAAAGGATAACCAGAATTTGTGCGGAGACAACCATAATATTTCAAAATAAAAAAGGGATGATACCACACAGCAATACATCTGCAGGCTCCTAGATCAGACTGGGCAGGACCCATTAGGAGGCAGTGAAAGTAGCATATATAGAGTTTCCTATCTAGCCTTGTATTGGTCTGGGCATCTGCAAATGGAATCAATGTGCCTCTCTACAGTTAAGTCTGACAACATCTCCTTGTGCCACTCTCTAAAAGATGGAATGTTAGTATCCCTCCAATGTCGCAATATAATTAACTTCACTGTTAATGAAATCAGCACCATATGCACCTTATGAATTCCAGTTAAACCCAATGATAAAAGACATACCAGACAAATTTCAGGAGAGAATAGGTCCTCCAGACCAATAAGAGGGACTAAGGACTCCTTGATAGCTGTCCACAGAGGTGACAAGGTTTAATGCTTGTTTCCAATAAAAACAGGCTCCCGTGAGACTGTTAGGATCCATATCCTGATATAGCTTGTAGAGTCTGGATGCTGAAGGAGGCTATAAAGCGGCATCCAAAATTGGTTTAAATACAGAGGAATCCTGCCAACACCATGGCCTCAGGCAGATAAAAGAGGATCACGTGTGAGTAATCAGAAAATGTTTAAAGCTTGAAGTGGTTGTGAGGTGGAATTTTATTTCTTACTGTAGTAATGTAAAAGAGACAAATTTATCCCCATCTAACAAAGATTTCACTGTTTCATTGCTAAGAAAAGGGCAGAAAGCTAACAAAATGGGCTGACCTCCAATGTGAAATGTGGGATTGCTGATCAGAGGTTGAGTTATGGCTTTTACCCAGGGAAGTCCCAAATATGCACCTAACTGAAGATGAGCTGTGATGGACCAAAGTAAGGGAGTGTTGCGTAGTGAACTGGGAAATTGAGCAGGAGTTATATAAAGTAGGCTTTTCACTTGAATAACCCACCTGGTTACCAAGGGAATTTCCAAGTCTAACCACAGTGGGAAATAGGGTCTATCCACCAAATCCTCTATTTTTGCCCCTCACAGCAAATATTTGATACAGTGTAAGGCTCCATAATACAAAAAGAATTTGGGCAACTGTAAACTGCCATACTGTTTAGGGAAGGTCAGTTTATAATATGTGTGCCTTACAGCTTTATCTCTCCACAAAAATTTGCTGATTATAGTTTGCAACCAAAGATAACCAGCTTTTTGGGAGATAGACATTCAGCATCCTAATGGATACAGTATGTGTGGCAGTTCTTTCATTTTAGTAATATTAACACATCCCCACAGAGATATTGATAGGGCTGTCCACCACAGCAAATCTTGCTGTATAAGGTGTAACAATGAAGACACATTATTTTTTATTAGTTGAGACAGAAAGCGAGACAGGTGAACTCCCAGGTATACTATGGATCTGGGCTTGCAGAAGAGGCCCAACTGGGTAATATCCCATTTTTGAACCAAATTATTTAAGGGGCGAACCTTTGTTTTATTAAGGTTTAATTTATAACCAGACACCATCGAAAACTGATGAATCTCCCTCACCACCATTTTTAATGAAGCCACGGGTCTTCAAGAAATCATCCGCATAGGTGGACAGGATGTAGCTGTTTCCCCTCACCTGGATACCCTTAATATCAGGACAGTTTTGGAGAGAATTAACTAGAGAGTCTAAATATAAGTTAAAAAGAAAAGGGGAGAGGAGGCATTCCTGTCCCATGCCACTCTGTTGAGAGAAAGAGTCTCATAAGACCCCATTGCATGTTATGCAGGCAGTAGTGTTATTGTACAACACTTTAAGCCAATTAAGAAAGTGGTCTGGGAAGCTGTATTTACTCAGCACTGCAAAAAGGCCAGACCACATGATCAAATGCTTTTGCAGTGTCCAAGGAGACCATGACCACTGAGATCGAATAGTGTAATTTTCTAAGATGATCAGTCGAGAGATGACCAGTCATAAATTCAACTTGGGAAGGTCTAATCAACCCACACCAGATCTGGGCTAGTCAATTGGCCAATACATTAGACAGAGTTTTAAGGTCAACATTAATTAAAAAGATCAGATGGTAACTATCCAGAGATGTTACTTCTCTACCCGGCTTTCTAATTAAAGTGATCCAGGCCTCTGTAAATGATATGTTGGTGAAGCCTGATTCGTAACAATAATTATAAAGTCAGACCAGGAGCCCACTTGAAGTGTATAACCTGTAATAAGTTCAGTCTCGAGCAGCAGTGCATGAACCTTTCAGGAGCCATGAATGTGAAGAACAAGCAGTTGTAAGCTCTAGCTAAGAGTACTGAGACTGATCTCTCCAAATGTCACATAAGTATAGGAGACTGCAAGGGCAAGCTTTAAATGACAAAGGTTAGATGTATGAAAACTAAACACTGGCATGCTGAGACCTGAAAACTTCAATGTAAAAGTGGGCATATAGCATACCAGCCCTAACCTTTAACTTTTCTTTCATATTTTGAATGCTAACCTTTTTTTGTATGCTAACCCTTCTTTTCTAATTCTTCTCTTTCTACCCGCCACACACATATATCCACAGCTAACCATTAAGTCATATGTGTTGCTTGGAGCAGCAAAGTGAAAGAAAAGCTTTCTGGCTTTGGTGATGTGTTCTTCTTGTAAAGCTGCAATTTGTATAATATGGTGCAAGTTAAATAAACAAATGCTATGACAATATTTTCTGATTCTAAAAAATAAGGGGAAAAATATAATTGAATAACACACTGAAGGTGAACTATCATAAACCACCTTTAGTTTACATGAAGAGTAGAGATGCAGTGAAGTTTTATTATGTGGGAGAAATTGACCCAAAGTCAGCAATTTTGTCCCAGCATAGCACTTTGCTTAATGTCCTGAAAAAACCCCATAATTCACCATTTGTGACTTCAGCTTGCTTTGGGGGATTTTAAGTGCAAATTGCACTTAAATCCCCCCAAAGCAAGTAAAGCTAAAAATGGAGAACTCCCCCAAACTTAACCCCTCATTGATCCCTGGTGTCTAGTGGCCCACCACCCTGTTGAGTACCCCCCACTCTGCTCCACCCCAACCCCAAGTCTTTTCATTTAAAAAAAAAAACATTTGCCCTAGTGTCTAGTGGCCACCCACCCCCACCTTGAAAAGAGTATCCTCAACCCTGACCAGAGCAGGTCACTGGCAGATTCCTCCACTCACCTCCACAGCTGACAGCCCACCCAATTCCTGACTCAGCACTCAATGAATGAGCACGTACTTGTACAAGCATGCGCTCATTCATTGAGAAGTCGTGGGAATTTACTCACTCCTGCAGAGGTGCAGACAAGGGGAGGGGGCTGCTCTGGTGTCTCGTGGGAGGCCAGATTGATGGGTCCACAATGCCATTCCCCCATCCCACCACCCCTGCCAGTGACTGGAGCAGCCCTCTACCCTTCTCTGGTTATAATGGTTAATGCAGAATACCTCCATAAAAAAGTGCAAGTCGTCACAACAGGTAAACATTTTCTGAAGTCATATCTATTTATAGCTTGTGATACAACTAAAACTCAGTTGGTAGGTGTGTGAAAGGGACTTGCCAGAGTCATTTATTTTCCAGAAAAAAAATATAGAACTTGCTCTTTTTACTAATGCATCTTATTTATGGTTCTTAAACTTTTTTTTTTATTTTAAACTTGAGTTATAATAATGAACTGCCATACGGCTGACAGACCAATGCAATTACCAGAGGAGCAAAAGCTCCTTAATAACAGGACAATATTTATTTATTTATTTGCTTTTGTTTACCAGGTAAGCATGCTAGACAGCCAAGTGCCTATTTCCAGGTGCGACCAGGGAGATTACAAGGTACAAGGTACATACAGGAACATCAGGCATATCAAGGTACATACAAGAACATTATTTATTTGTTTATTTCAGAGATCAGAAATACCTCTGAGTCATAGACTCCTTTACAAAGGTTCTACGTCACATGCAATAGATACAAATACACAATACAGTTAGTACAAATACACAATACAGTAAATTGTTACAGAGTAAAGATATGTTTATAACAGGAACAATTTGGCTAAACATTCAGGAACTAGTGCAGTTTGAGACAATTAAAAAGACTGGGAACTTAACATCCCTGAGATGGCAGAGTTAAGAGCTGTATGCAGAGGCAAGCCAGAGGCCATTGTCAATAGTAGAGGGACAGGGGGCACTGGTTCACGTACAGTCACAGACACTTGTGGACCGAAGATGGGCCCTAAGGTGCATTTTGAAATGACCAGTTCTTTGATCAAGATGCAAGGAGGAGGGTAGGTTATTCATCCACAAGGGTGCCCTGTAGCAAAAGGATCTTTGGAATTGAGTTGTGCGACAGGAAGGGATGGAGAGACAATGGGTGTCTGAGCTATGGGTGTGCTGAGCTTTTGAGTCCATGGTGATTAAAGGGGTGAGTGCTGTGGGGGAGAGGCCAAGGGAGATTTTTTTTTTGCTAAGACACAAGTGTGGAATTTGATTCTGTTGTCAAGGTTAAACCAATTGGTGTCCTGATATAGCGCACAGGTATGGGTGAGTCTGTCACACCCTAATATAAGATGGCAGGCCTTGTTTAGGACAAGTCTAAGACTATCAAGGGCTGAGGAGCTTGCCCCACCAAAAGTCAGAAGGCCATAGTCAAGCAGGGAAAGTACCGAGGAGGAGATAGCAAGCTTAAGGGCCTCAGGGCCATTAGGCATAATCATTACAACAAAGGGTAGATAACAACATAGTACAGACATGGATGACAGTAATCTGCATATAGGGTCAGCCATACCCTCAGAATAGTACAAGTACTCTTTACATGAACAGTTGGGCAGAGAATGGACCCAATAACTTTAAAACATTTGATAGCAATGAGCTCACCAGTGGATATAGTGCATTCAGTATCAGGAGACTCATCTCCTCAATAATCAAGCTGGGTTTTAATGACTCCACCAATCAGATTGGTCTGGGCCAAAGGCACGGGGGGGTTAATTAAGTGCAGAGACAGGTGGAGGCAAATTTTAGGAAGCCCCATAGGGAGGCTTTGAAGCAGGGATGGGAGAGGGAGGAGTGGGTGTTTGCAGGGAGGGAGGGAGTTCCACAATCTGGGACATGCATCTACCATATCAGTGGTACATCATTGGAGAGAAGTACAACACAGGTTATAAATCAAGTGAGAAAATCTAATATAATACTGTAACTAAGCACAGGAGCAGCATGGCTGTTTCCAAAAGTTTGTAATCCACATTTCAATTAAACAGAGTGCTACCCCGCTATATGGAATGTATTACCGTGCTTGTCCCCTAAAGATATTAGTGCTGTGACTAGCCAATGGTGCACTTTTAAAACACTCAAGTGTCAATATATTCTAACAAATATAGAATACTTCTTCCCTGCCATATACAGTTGATAGGCTACACATCAATATAATATCCCTTCTAAACCTTTGATATTAAACAGGTAAGGCATTTAAAGTTTAGCAGGCCAGTAGGCAAACTGTGCACTAGGAGTCTACTACCAAAACTATGTATTTCGGAAGAATTTTAAAACAGCATAACAGATAAGAAGAGTATATTGGTTATAACTAAGAGTAAAGGACTGGAAACCATATATAGTCACTGCACAAAAGTCGTTACTTTCACGTCTCCATCAGTCTCTCCCCGCTTCTGACTGCTTTTTGTTCCTCTGCCTGAAGCTGCTCAGACCATTTACCCATATCCACTGGGTGAGAGAAAGCCCAGATCTTACCTTGATGGACAATTCTCAGTCTTGCAGGTAAAAATGATTGAGTGGGAAACATTGGCTTCCCAAAGAAGATGTCAGATGCCATCAAAGTTTTTACACCTCTGCCTTGTAGCATAGCTGATATCCAGAAAGAGGTTTATTGATTGCCCATCCTGGGACAGTGGGCTAGCCTGCCGTGCCAAAGCAAAAATCCGATCCCACTACCCAATCCCTGCCATGACTACCAACAAAGTCTGACGTACATTTGCGGCCTCCATTCAGCCATGAGGTATGATGTAGTAGGCCTTTTGTAAGTGAAAGCAATCCGATTGACAATCTGAGAGGAGTTTCTCTGCAAACCATTCTTTTAGAAACATTACTGGATGGTCCCCTTCGATGGTTTCAGGGAGACCAATAATCCATAGATTTGTGGAACAAACTTGGTTTTCTAAAGTCTCCAACCTCGCATGAAAATGTTGGGCTTCCTTTACCACAAGAGCAGTGGTGCTGGTGGTCACTGCTGTTTGCTTCTGAACTTCTAGCATGTATTTTTTCACACATTCGACTATAGTTTCTACTACAGTAACATGGATATTGAAAGAGTCCATCTTGTTACTTAGATCAGAGACCAATGAAATCAAGAACTTTAGCTTTGTTCCTAAGGTTTGTAAAATCTCCATTCCTATACTGGGCCTTGTTGCTGCTAGTCATCCTCCACAGTAGATCTAGTGGGAGCTCCCACTGCTTGCTTTCCCTTACCCTGATCATTCTGACCCTGATCCTTGCAAGGATTTCCCATAGTGTTCTTGATGTATAAATCTTCCATTACAGTTGCAAATTTCAGAGTTTGCAGTGGAAATTTTGACTTTTATTGCCTTTTTCTTTCTACAGTTTTAGGAGCTGATGTTAAGCGAGACTGTTCTGCTCGGGCTCCACAGTGCACTCCCCCCCAGGGTTCTTAATGGGAACAGTCTTGTGTCATTGCCTTTAGGCTATGGTTAAGATTCTCCTCTTAGCAGCCACAACACTGCTAAACTAAGTAAGTCACATATCAATATGCTTTCTATATTTCCACAGTGAAATTAATGAGGGAAACAAGAATGTTGAAAATTGCATTTTTTTTTCTTGTGTGTATGATGATTGAATCACTGCCTTGGGTTTCAGAGATGCATGCTGTGTAACCTCTGCTTAAAACTTTGAAAGGAAGGACTATGCTTTGTAAATTTATTGCATAAGCATAAGGCAAGTGTTCATCTTCATTTAAGTAAGCACTTTTGAGCTTTGTATGAACACTACAACATGAAGAGGAAGTTTTGCACTTACCATCATGAATATACCACAGAATGAATGCCAGCATGTTCTTGTTATGCTAAAAACATTATTATAAGTCTAATTATTTATTTTTTAAACTTTATTTTTTTTTCAGTTTGTCATATGCACGACATGAATATTACATATAGCAGATCGACCATAAAAATTTTTGTTATTGCAACATGGGAGGAGAGAAACACTATCCCCTTACTCTTAATCAAAGTATATTCATGCATCTACTATATTTAGGTACCACATTGGGAGGATCCTAGATCTAATACAATCAAAAAGTAATACAATGTTATGAGCTGTTTTATATAGCCCATGAGCTACATGGCTATCCGGATGAAATTAAATTGTCCAGCAATTTGTCTATATGAAGCTTTGGCCCTAAAAAGGGTCATTTGATGCCACATGATAAAGCCTGATGTTAGATCCATTACAAACTAACAAACATAGCAGCACTATATTAAGATACAAATAGGGAAAGCAGGTCTACCCATTCATCTCTTACTCAATCCCCAACTAATCATAAAGACTACATTTATAAAACTAATGAAAATCGAGGGTCTCAGATTCAGATAAACAATAAAGTACTGCAAAGTACAGTTAACAGAAATGTACCCTTCTATTATAACAGCTTTAAACTGAGGATCCAAGGTCCTCAAATCAATATTTCAAGTGGGTAATTTAGGAGTCAGCCTTACTGTAACCCCCGAAAGAAAACTGTTCAATGTAATGAGGATTTAGCTTTCAAATTCAGGTATTTGCCTCGACGTCTTCATTATCCAAATCCTCCGTGCGCCATCGAAATTCAGCAGCTCTCTGCTCCGTCCATTTGCCGGCCTCAATAGGATCCGAGAAGATATATGTTGTGCTGTTGAACACGATCCGAAGCCGAGCAGGAAAGATAATCGAGTGCGGCACTTCCAGATCTCTTAAGGCCTGCTTTACCCCCTCAAATTTCTTATGGCGCTGCCTTGTCATGTAACTTATATCTGGGAAGAAGTGAACTTGCTGATCTTCTTGGAATAAAGGTGCTGCTCTCCTGGCATATTGGAGGATTCTGTCCCGAGCTGTGACCCCTGAGGTTACCAGCATCAAGGTATGAGATGCTTCCTGATACTGTACGCAACCACGGGGGTAACTCTGTAACTTTTTTGGATTTCCCAGTCCAAATCATTTGACTCTGGTGACAGTTTTTCAGTTAGCCATTCTTTAATGGCTAGGGTCAGATAATCTCCTTCCGTCCCCTCAGGGATTCCAACTATTCGAATGTTGGCAACACGTACTTGGTTTTCGAGGGCCTCCAACCTGGCCCTCTGATATTGGCTTTCTTTAACCAGCAAGGTGGTTGCCCCTGAGGAGGTTTCGGCCTGCCTTCAAATGTCCTGGATATCACTCTTAAGGCCATCCACTGCAGTTTCCAGGATGATAACCCTACCATTAAAATCATCCACCTTTTGGTTAAGGGTGGACATATATGATATCAGGGTCTGCAACTTGTGCCCCAAGGCAGAAATAGTTTCTCCTGAGTCGGGCCTAGCTGCCTCCGTCAGGGCTGGTTCTGAACTCCCTGTGCCACAGGTTTTTCTGGATTTCCTGACTCCTCCGGACCCCTTGTCTTTTTTAGGGTTGCCCATTTTGGATATTTTTAAGATGCTCTTTCTGCTGGTGAGTTCAAAATGATATTTCTGAGGCATCGAATAGGTGAAAATTAAGTAGATTCGCTCTCCCCTTCTGTGAGCTAGTAAAGATTGCTGCTCGCTGCTCGGGCTCCACAGTGTCCCCCCTATTATAAGTCTAATTAATTATTTATTTATTTTGAAATTTAAAGTTTTATTGAATTTTTCCAAGGAAAAGACATATTACATATACATGAAAAGTAGTACACATGAGTACATCAGTAGTGAAACAACAATAGTCTTATCAAGTACATCAAGTAAATCACAGCCCCCTTCCCTAACCCTCCTTCCAGACCCTCCCACTCCCACCCCTAGGAGTGTGCCAAAACTAATAGTAAAAGAGGAGAAAGAGACCCTATCACCTTGATAAACAAAGCAACCCCTTAGCCTTAAATACATTGAGGTTACGGCACCCTTATTTTAAATATAACGCATATAATTTACCCCATTTCCTATCGAAACCTAACATATTATTACGAAATCCTGCAGTTAGTCTTTCTATTCTAAAAAAAACCGAAATGTCATTTAACCATTCGCTATAGGAAATGGTTAACTGGTCCATCCAATGTTTAAGAACTAGCTTTTTAACAATAATAGATATCAACGCTATGTGGGATCTACGTTCTTTAACGTGGATACCTGAATACTTACCTAACAGACAGACTTCAATTGTGAAAAGGTCTTCCAAACCTAACCAGGGGTCCAGATTGGAATGAATTTCCTGCCAAACCGGGAATACCTTTTCACAGTACCAGAATATATGTACCATATTGCCCTCTGCTTTACCACATCGAGTACAATTAGAGTCCGGTAGCCTACCCAGTTTGGCTAATCTAGTAGGCATATAGTACATATTATTCAGTATATGATATTGGGTAAGTCTGAGTCAGTCTTGGGAATGAAGTCTAATTAATTATTAATGAGCTGAACTTCCTCACTGATTGGCTGCCGTGCCCATCTGAAATCTCTTAGAAATGTCTGGCACAGCAGCAGCACTCGGTTCATGCACTGTACGCTGACAGCAGTGGCACCTAAACAAAACAGTTTTTGGTGCTTTTCCATTCATAATCTTTTTTTTTTTTTATTCAGCCATAAAAACCTTCTAATTGTTTTCTAAATCAATAAATAATTACTTTGAGACACTGATGGGATGGGCTTGAAACAAAAATAAAAGTCATGGCTGGACAGTCATTTTTATTATGTTTGCCATTCACATCAATGTCAGGGGCAAAACAAAATCAATCTTTCTAAGTGTAAAATTATTTTATCTATCAATGGAAAGTAATATGCTTGAAGTAAATCTTTCTAATATTTTGCCAAAATTATCCCAAAATATCTAAATGAATCTTTTGCTTGTGTCCTAAAATAATATTCCCTTGTTAGTTTATTATTCAAAAGCACAACTTCAGTTTTCTGGCAGTTTGGCTTGTAGCCTGATACAGTCACAAAATCTTCCACTAAACTTAATAGAATACTACTTGCAGTGCCAAAAGCACTGAAATAGAATAACACATCATCTGCATTTACTGTAGTGATATATGACGTTCTATATTACCTAGTCTTATTCCTTCTAAATAATTTTGTATATACTGTGTGAAAGTCTCTCCATATACAGTATAGAATGAATAATGTAGTGGTTAACGGAGACCCCTATCAGGTGCCTCTTAAGAGCTGAAACATAACTGACAGTAGCAAGCTGGCATATACTGTATGCTTCCTATTGGATTCCAATAAATTACTTCAATTCATGTCAGCATGTTTGTGCTTATTTTAGCCTTGGTGGGGGGGGGGGGTCAAAACCCTGTTGAATGCTTTTTCCACATCTAGTGCTACCAACACAGCACCTGCTTCTATTCCATGTTCTATTAAATATAATGTTCTCCTAACTGCATGAGTTAGCCATCTTCCCTTGACAAAGCCTATCTGAGCAATATTAACCAGTGCTAGAAACAATTTATATAGCATTGCTGATAATATTTTTGAGCATATCTTGTAACCTACATTTAGTAATGAGATTGGTCTAAAGAGCATAATGATGGTTTATTCTCCTTTAAAATTAGTACTGCTGTATGTGGGCCTCATTGAAGGAGATGGCCAAATCATGTTTTTCATCAGATTATGTACAGTATTTGTCTAGGTATGAAGACAACATTCCTTTTATATTTTTATACAGTTCTATTGTTATGCCATTTGGACCAGGTGATTTGTTTGGTGGAAGATCATTTACTGCATCATAGCCTTCCTGTATAGTTTTAAATGAATCTAATTGCTCCCTTTGTGATTCTGTTGTTTTTGAAAGCACTATTATTAGGAATAATTTAGGATTTAATACTCTGTCATATTTTCTCCAGGGGATATCATTTTGAAGGGAAAATGTCCACATATAATTGGGTCCCACCTCAGTCTAGGACAGCCGATTAGTGTTTTCACAAAAAGGTTTTTCTTGTTTTTTACTTACAGAGTCTTCAGTTATTTCAAATTTGATCTGGTTGATCCTGTGTCCCTCCCACAAGTATTTTGAATACAAGAGCCCCTAGTGGCATGCCTAGTGTTGTAACAAAAGTTGCATCTGGAGTAATTCACAATAGCAGCCTGCATCTAACACAGGCTCCGTGTGCCAAAGGGGGCTTGTGCTGTCCTTGTGGCACATAGCGTAGTGTAGTGGTTAAAGGCACTGAGCTGCAAACCTGGAGACCTAGGTTTGTATTCTATCAGCCCCCTCTTACATACTGTGTGACCCTGAGCAAGTCACTTAACTTCCTTGTACTCCCAGGTCACATCTGGAAACAAGTCTGGTTTAGTGTGCTTTTCCTGGTTAAACAATTTCTCCTTTCCCTTTCCCTAAAATGGGCTGTGGCATGGTGCTAGAGGCTTGTAGCAGACACAGAAACATAGAAGTTGATGGCAGATAAGGGCGGCAAGGCCCATCCAGTCTGCCCATTTCTTTTCCTATCTTATGAATGTGCCATTGGCCATTGCTCTGTCAATGGCCTATCTATTCATACTCATCTGTATTGCTCCCTCATGCCTATCCCATGCCTGTTTTAGGCCCTGCACTGTATTCATATCCACCACTTCTTGAGGTAGGCCGTTCCATGCATCCACCACCCTTTCTGTGAAAAAGAACTTCTTCACATTACCCCTTAATTGGCCTCCCTCTAATCTCATGCTGTGTCCTTTTGTCCTGCTATTTTTCTTATATACTGAAACATGTTAGACTCTTTCACCTTGTTAATGCCCTTAAGGTGTTTGAATGTTCTGATTATATCACCTCTCTCCCTCCTTTGCTCTAGGATATACACATTGAGCTCCATTAATCCGTCTTCATATGTTTTCTGGTGCAGTCCCTGCACCATTTTGGTTGCCCTTTCTCTGGACTGCCTCAGTCTGGTTAATGTCCTTGTGAAGGTGTGGCCTCCAGTACTGCACACAGTACTCCAGATGGGGCCTAACCAGTGTCTTGTAAAGAGGGATTATTACCTCCCTCTTATGACTTGTGATACCCCTATTAATACACTACATCCCCCTAGCCTTACCTACTGCTTTAGTGGTCTGCTTGGATGATTTCAGGTCATCTGTGATGATAATGCCCAAGTCTCTTTCTTCCCTTGTGACTGCCAGCAACTTCCCTCCCAGCCTATAGGTGGCTTCAGGGTTTCTCTTCCCTATGTGCATGATCTTGCACTTCTTTGCGTTAAACCCCAGTTGCCACTCTTCCATTTTGCCAGTTTATCCAGATCTCTTCTCATTCTGCCCACCTCATCTGGATCATCTGCTCTGTTGCAGACCTTGGTGTCATCTGCAAACAGACAAACCTTATCCTCCAGTCCATCTGCAATGTCAGTGATGAAGATACTGAACAGGACTGGGCCCAGGACTGATCCCTGAGGTACCCCACTTATGACTTGCATCTCTTCTGACTGTATACCATTTACCACCACTCTCTGTTTTCTGACCGTCAACTGGTTTGCCACCCAGTTGACCAACTTCTGACCCACCCTGAGCCTACCCAGCTTATTAATCAATCTTCTATGTGGAACAGTATCGAAAGCTTTGCAGAAGTCAAGGTAAGCAACATCAACTGCTCTCCCTTGGTCCACCACTCTGGTTACCCAGTCAAAGAAATCTATGAGGTTAGTTTGACAGGACCTTCCTGTTGTAAACCCATGCTGTCTTGGGTCCTGATCTCCTGTGGATTTCAGGTGTTACACTATCCTTTCCTTAAGGAGTGCCTCCATAATCTTGCCCACTACTGAGCTACGACTGACTGGTCTGTAATTTCCTGCCTCCTCCCTGCTACCACTCTTGTGGAGCAGGATCACATGAGCCCTTCTCCAGTCTTCTGGGACCTCTCCTGTGCTCAGAGACTCACTAAACAGTTCTGATAATGGCTCTGCTAGTTCCACCCTTCGCTCCTTTAGTACCCTGAGATGTATGCTATCAGGTCCCATTGCCTTGTCCACCCTGAGCTTATCGAACTCCTGTAGGACCCTTTCTTTTGTGAAGGGACTAGTGCATACCTCCCTCCCCCCTGTGTCCATGGTGGTGAGCTATGGGCCCTGCCCTACCTTCTCTTCAGTAAATACTGAGCAGAAGTATCTATTTAGGATAGATGCTTTTACATGGTCTTCCTCCTCACATGCCCCCATATCCCCTTTGATCTTAGTAATACCCCCTCTGGACTTTCTCCTTTCACTTATGTATTCATAGAAAGTCTTGTCACCTTCTTTTACTGTTCATGCTAGTGTTTCCTCGGTTTGGGCCTTTGCCTGCCTTACTGCCTTCCCTGCTTCCCTTATGGAAGTTTGGTATGCCTCCCTATTTTCATCCTGCTGCGCTCCCTTATATTTCCTGAAGGCCAGCCTTTTGGCTCTGACCTTTTCTCCTACTGTTTTTGAGAACCAAAGTGGTTTCGTTTTTCTTTTGCACTTCCTTTTCTCTCTAACGCAATGGGATGTTGCTTCAAGTATTGCATCCTTAATGCTTGCCCACTTTGCCTGTACCCCCTCACCTGTATTTCTTTTTGCCAGGGCTAGCTTAACTCTGTTGGCCATGTTATCAAAGTCAGCTCCTCTGAAGTCCCATATTTTTGCCTAGAAATGGGAGGATTTTGTTCTAGTGGCCAAATTGAACCATACCGTGTGATGGTCACTGGCCCCCAGATGATCTACCAGGAGATCTGTGATCCTTTCCGTGTTAGTCAGTACTAGATCTAGGATAGCCCTGTCTCTTGTCGGTTGTTGTACCACTTGTTTGATGCTCTCCCCCTGCAGGGAATCCACTATGTGTCTAGTTCTGGCGGATGTTTCTGCTGGTATTGACCAATCTGTATCTGGCATGTTGAAGTCTCCCATTATCGGAACCTCCCCTTTAGCTGTCATGTTTTGTATATATTCTAACTGTGATGTGTCTATGTCATCCCCCTTATCTGTAGGCCTGTAGATAACCCCAGTTCGTATGGCTGTCCCATTTCCTGTTTCCAGGGTGACCCACAGTTTTTCTGGCTCTTTATGTGTATTCTGAATTTCTGTAGCTTTGATATTTTCATTGACATAAAGGGCCACTCTACCCCCCCCCTTACACCTCAGTGTCTTCTGAACAGTACATAGCCAGGTACTGAAGTCTCCCAAGTGTGGTTACTAGTAAACCATGTCTTGCTATTGGCTACTATGTCCAGTTTAGCCTCTGTCATTATTGTCTGCAGGTCTGGCATCTTGTTTCCCAGACTGCGAGCATTTGTGTACATGATTTTCCATTGGCCAGATTTTGGTGTGTTAGTTTTTGGGTCTGGCATTTCCCCTGTGCGTCATATGGGGAGCTGGACCTTTTTCCTTACCTGGTGATGCAGATGAACTACATACATACTGAACTCCTGTTTGACCACTAGCTGAGGGGAGAGAGGTGTTCTTCCCATTCGACATATCAGGTGCTGCAACCCTCTCCATATTTGCTAGTTTAAATATTCTGCAAAGACGTCAAACGTCTGCTCCAATGCACTGACTGCCTCCTTAGTCAGATGCAGTCCATCACATTTAAAGAACTTTCACTTCCAAAACTGTTGCCAGTTCCCTACAAATTTGTGCCCTTTTTCCTGGCACCAGCCCTTGAACCACATGTTTAGCTCCCCTATCTCCCCTTCTCTGACCTTCCATCCATCTGCCCCCCTCTCCCAGACTGGCAGGATCTGAGAGAAGGAGATGCCAGATGAAATGGATGATAGTTTGTCATCCAACCTGGTCAAGTGTTCCTTGGTCTCTACAATTGACCAGCTGGTGAGGCTGCCATATCCTGTAATTTGGGATTCACTAAACCCTCCCAGGGGGTGAAATTCTCAGTACCCTTAGAACAGCCAGACCAGCCAGGGCTTATCTAAGGGAACTTAGAAGTGTTTCCTCTAGGAGGGTTAGTAAATTTGAACTGTGGGCTGTGGTCCCCAACATTATCACCAAATATGCCATGAAATATATATTTTTCTCTAGTGGTCTATTGGATCCCCCTCAGACCAGATCCCACTTTTAGTAGGAGTACTCCCATTCCTGGTGGTCTAGCAGACCCCTCCCTATCCCCAATCTGTCCCTATATTATAACACTTTCCCTGGGGTCTAGCTGACCCCATCCCTGTCTCTGAGCTCCCCTTTAATAAAAGTTGTTTCGATCCCTGGTGGTCTAATGGACCCCCCACCCCAGCATGCAGTGCCTTATCACCCCACACCCTCATTCCATCCCCGAGCCATCAGCCAGTGAAGCCCTTCACTCTTCATCATGGACAGCCACTGATTGAGCTGGAAATAAGCATGTACTGTATACAGTAAGCACTCATTGATTGATTATGGGGCAGCTATCATGGCAGTGCCTACCAGGGGCCAAGTCATTGTTTGTCCCTGGCACCCTCCAAGCGGACACATCCCATCAGCTGTATGTCTTTGCAAATGGCACCCCTGCTGGGTGCCACATCATTCCCTGTCATGCCCACTGTCTCTCAAACACCCCCAATGGCACCCTGTGCCCACTCTGTTCCCAGACCCCTGCTTTCAGGTCCCCCCACCAATCACCACAGTGTGTGCCTGTGGTGCATGTCCCTTAGACCACCTCCTGGCTAGTCTACATGGAGATATCTTTTGCATCCATGGTGGGGTTTTGAAAATTACAAATAAGGAGATGGTGCTGTCCCGCAGTGGCTGAAGTCCCCTTGCAACCTGGTGCAGGGCCGCTTCTGTCACAAGGGTTGCACAGGGCAGCTTGGGTGTAAGGCATCCCAATTTCGATGCAACCTGCATTCAAAAATTGGGATTGCTGCAAATTTGACCCAAGGTGCTACTTACACGATATTCTTTTGGTGCCAGCACCTTACATCAAACATACCCATTTGAAAATCAAGCCCACACACTTTTTTTTTCTATTCTATGTTTTCATATGGTGTTTTTTTCCCCCATTTTCATCTGCCCCTTATACCAACAGCACATGTGCATGGGGAGGCACATGTGTGCCCTGTTCTGAGGCTCCCTCATGACATGCTGCCCCCTCCCATCTGCTCTGGCCACTGAACCTCCACCTGAAGGCAGCAGAACTACAGGGGGGCGACAACCACTCCAGGAGAGGGGAGCAGCCATTAGGCTGCTTGATCCTGCTCAATCCCTCTCCTGCCCCCCCGTGCCGGCACCCTGATGAACTGAGGACATTCCCAAACCTGGGTCTCCAGCATTGGCATGAGTTGTGGCATTCAGTGCCTCAACCCTCAGCACCACTGGGTCAGAGAGCCCACAAACTTTTTAAATGTTATATCAACAGTATCAGTCAATCTTTTTATGTTACCCCCTCCACCAATATTCCACCTAACCACTGAGAAATGGGAAATGGCTTCTGCTACAGCTTCTCTTATGGCTTCACTTTTCCTCTGTTGGAAAATTGCTGAAATGCACAGCTACATGTACTGTAATTGACAAAATACCAGTGCTGCCTGTAAAGGGCTTCCCATAAAAAATACCAGTGCTATGAGTGAAATTGAAAATTAGAAGAGTTCTTTATCCATTGTCTTTGAAAAATGACCATGCCACAAGCAGATCAGAACACACTTATGCACCTACCACCGTGGTGCTATGGCAGAAAAACAGGGGAGATTAACACAAGTTTCTATGAAAACCACACTGACATAAGCAGCCCCTGGCATATAGAGGAGACCAAGGGTGGTGGTTAAAGGAGAGAACTAACATGACAGGAGAACAGAACATCACCATGTACTGGTGGTAAGTGAGGGTAGTGGATAAAAGAGGGGAGGATAAACAAGGGAGCACTGTACCTGTCCTTCCACTTCCTCGATGAAAGGTACTATCGTCCCACTGTGCTTGTTGTGTCAGAATTCAGGTCCATATCCATTTCCTGCTAACTTTTTGCTCTCCTCACTTCTCCTCCCCTCCCATCTCCTCCCTCCTCCTCTCCTCCCTCCCTCCCCTCTTCTCCTCTCCTCTCCTCCTCCTACTCTCTCCAATCGACTGACTCCTGTTCTTTCCTCTGTAAGTCAACTGTGATGAATGTCTTGTCCTACCAATTTCCCTTCTGTATAAACCTTCCCTGCCTTATCCACTCTATTTACTCCCCTTTCTTCTTCATCTCCATTCTTTGTACCTTTCCCACCAATTCTTGCTCTCATTCTCACCCCCTCTCCATACTGTTGGCATGCCCCTCTCCCCCTTTTCACCCTCTGACTCCAAACCATACTCTAAACTTTGTAAGTTTTTCCATTGTTAAATATATTGCTTATACTTATTCTTTTTTTAAAACTGATATTTCTTCTTTTTGCTCTGCATACTTGCTCGTATTTTAGTTTTATCCCATGCTTGTTATTGGTCACTGTATCCATACAATCTTACATGTTTTCCAGTTTTATCCTGTACATAGTATTTTGCTATTGTTTCTGTGTATTATCTTTTTGACTTTGACAATGCTGCCTACTTGGCAAGAGTATTGGTTTTTGCAAACCAGTGAAGGGATCAAAATATTTCAAATGTGGATTTCAACAATGTGATTGGTGCTATTTCTTGCAACAGCTGTTCTTGGTAATAGCTGACCATCTATGATCATCTGGGAAATCCCTTAACCTGTACACGTGGGACTCACTGTACCTAAAGTCACTAAGTGACACTTTGCAGACTGTTTGTGGAGTGGATCAACTCTAATTGATGTAAGAACTCTATCAAAATCTACAACCTCATCCATCCTAAATGCTGCACCCTGTGCTACTCCCAGAAATGTGTACCTCACAACACTCCCAATAATTTGTGCTGAGCTTGGAGGGGCTCTGGAAGCACACCCCAGGAGCATATATATAATTTGGCTGCAGCTAGGAAGGTGACAAATGATCACCCTGTGTTATTGCAGGCTGTGTCTAGGCAGGCACTGAAGACCCAGACAGGGATTACACAGGAATACCTCCTATTGCTAACCCCCTCTTTTCTTCCAGGTCCTAGGAGCTGTTGCTAATTGAAATCCCCTGTTTTTTTAGTTTTTGATCACTGTCTAATTACTTATTATTTTGAAAGTAGTAAGTTGCATGCTTTCTTTGAAACAATTATTGCATTGTGGTGGTTCATGGGTGGGGTAATTCTATAATGAGGAACTGCATCATAAGAGATTGTACCTTACATACACCAGGTCCACTTCCACCTTTTCTCTGGGTGGAGGCACCACACAACTCAGTCTGTGATACAAGCCACCCATCAGGAGTTTAATGTCCCAGGCCATCAACCTTGTTAGGGCCCAAGTGGAAGGAGTTGTAACCATCGACATCCAAAGCAGCCCAGTTATATAAAGGACTTGTAACAGGCAAACAAAATCTTAGTACCTCCACCTATCTGGTAAGCTAGCTAACAAACCACCCCAAGTCACTAGGATCAGCTGTGGAACACATGGCATTAGTTAGGACTCAAACTACAAAGTTAGATGACACACTGGGTACCATTATTTAATGATGGCTATTTGTAACCCAAAAGGAAATCTTGGGCCCTAAATTGCAATTGGAGGAGGACAAGCTAGGCACCAGGGAGGGATAATTATTCTAGCACCAGCTGGCAATCAGATGTTGGGGGAAACCACTGAGCACCAGGGAGTGGGTTTTACTTTTTGTGGCCAGGCGATTGGAAGGGGCAACACTAGCTCCAGGGATTACCTTTTATGTCTATGGGCTGGTGATTGGAGGGTAAGGGGGAACCACTAGGCACCAGGGAGGTGCTTATTGCAGTACAGACAGGAGTTCAGAGGGAGGGAAGGCACACTAGGCACCAGGGATGGTTGTTTTGTATGTCGGGCTGACGATGACCACAGGGGGTAGGTGGGCTCCCCCACCGGCCAGTGAGCTCATTGACTGCATTATCACTGGCAGCCACTAGGATTGTGTACAGTAAGACAGGGTTTTGTTTTGCAGTATCTGTGCTGTGCAAAAAGACCATGCTAAACCCCTTTGTGAGGTGCAAATCTGCTGAATATCAGCTTGCACCAATATTCCTGTCCCTGCCCTCCCGTTTGCTAATCCCCACACATTGTGGTTTGGGTGGACACTAACCCTGTTTGCAAGCACAACTGACTCTTTTGAAAATTGGGCCTTGACACAAAACCCAGTTTGCATGGGCAAACACCAGTTGGCACCCATGCAAATTTTTGAATATTGGGCTCAAAAAGTCTAACTCCAGGGACATGTCAAAATCAAACATTTTACATATGCCAAAAAAAATGAGAGCGGTATGTGAGAAACCTTTTTCTACAACCGAAAATAAACTGGACCAAGAGAACATTCCTTAGACTTCATGGCATCTATCTGTCCAGCTTCCTCAGAGTCCTGCAGTTGCTTTGTGGCTAGGCAAACATTTCACAGGTGAAGAGGTTATGAAGGTTGCAGTTTTCAAAATCGGCCTATACTTGTTTGCAAATTTCAAAGAACAACACATAATTTTACTGTATGCTATATTTAGCACAGGCTTTTCTTGAACATAAGACAATGAAAGACCATGCAAAGAACATTTTGTGGAACATGGATCCGTATCTGTTTATGATACTTGGCTAACATACTATGTTTCTTTTGTGCTTGATGAATCCATACGTACCAAAGATATAGTATCATACTGCATAGTCAGCATTTGTGGCCCATTCTACTATATGAACGTATTAGGAATTTAGGATGAGGAACTAATTAGATGCCCTTGTAGCAACAGAATCAGGGCTAACACTTTTTCAGTTTTTTCAGAGAAGTTTTGGAGAATGGGAAACTATACATAGATAAACATGTTAATATCTGACAGACTGTGCACCTAGCATGACATTCTATACCAAGGGAGATAGAAACTTGGGCCTTGTAGAGCAACCCGTTGGGGTACTCTGCAATTTTCACACTCGTATATTCTGCAAGTTAAAATTTTGCACATTTATATAGGATGATAAATGCATTACTGTTGTTGAAAGCAATATATAAGTTACACTTTTTCCATGTTTTGCTTTGAGTTGTGTTCCAATTAATTAGCATTTGTATTACTCGGATAGCATTTTGGGATAATTTTAAGTAAAGTTAGGTATTACAAAACAGGCCTGCTATGCATACACTCATATGGTTCTCTAGTGATCATATGTATCAAGGCAGGTGGACATGTGGCTCCCATTCTTAAAAAAGTTTTGAACCCCTGCTGTAAGGGCTCAATAGCTTGAGCAGCTTGGAAGGAGGGTGTTAAGAGTATACATAGCCAGGATCAGCCATTTTGTGCAGTTCTGGTTCTTGAGGGTTCAGTGAGAGAGGGTTCCCCAGGAACTCAGGCAGAACCATAGAGCAGCAAAAGCCTAGCAGAGGTACAATCTGAAGGTAGTTTGAAGTAAAGCATTCAATGTGAGTAAGACAGTAGGACAGGTCCTCCCCATTCACATTCTGGCTGCAACTAGCAGGAGAGGACTTGCTAGGCTCAAGATGGTAGCAGGGTCTTGGGTCTAGGTGTGGCACTTGTCCTTACCTAGCTAAGTTTCATGGGCACAGGAATAGAAAAGAGGTAGAAGCTAAAGGCACAGAAAATGTCACAGGAAATCAAAATCCAGTAGTAGTGTGAATGAAAGGCAAAGCAGTTGCCAATAAACTATTGAAAAGAAATGTTTCCACTAACTGTTTAGGCTTTCTCAACCTTATGTCACACAGTCTTATTTATTTTTTTATATTATTTAAACTTTGTTTACCAGGAAAGCACACTGAGCCACTGTTTGTTTCCAGGTGTGACCCGGGGGCGTTGGGAAGTGGGATACACTTCAATGATGTTACAGTTTGACAAAATTGGAAACAGCATAACAACTAACCTCAGTTCAACATTTTTTTATTTTATTGGTTTTTGTACCCCTGTTTTTCAGCTGTCTCTATCTCGGCGTGAACGAGTACATGTGGAGGCACACGCATGTCTTGCTATCAGACACCTTCCCTTCATGTTGCCCTCTTCCACCTATGCTGTCACTAGACCTCCACCCGGTAGCAGCGAAACTAAGTGGGTGGGGGCAGCGACAACCTCCCCTGGAGAGGAGAGCTGCCGTTGGGTGGTTTGATCCTACTATCCCCCCCCATGCCAGCTCCCCAGTGACCCAAGGTCATTCCCAAACCTGGCTTGCTGGCATGGTGCAAGGTGAGGCATCCAGCGCTTCAGCCCTCAGTGCCACCGGGCCAGCAGCAATTCAACATTTCAATGAAGTTACAGTTTGACAAAATTGGAAATAGCATAACAACTTACAGCAATTGAGATAAGACAACTGACTTTTGGTAACATATAACTATCGAACAGTAAAGTTAACAAACAGCAGGAAATTTTAAACATTTGAGTTACAGTTGAGGTGGGTAGGGTTACGGCTCAAAATGTCAGAGAAAAGGTCATGGGGCAGTTATGTTCAGGATCAAGAAGGGGTTTGAGTAGCTTTACGTATGTGTTTGAAGGCTGGGAGAGATGTGGCTTGCCTGCAGTTTAGTAAGAGATTATTCCAGAGGGATAGTAGATGCAAAGAGAAAGCAGAGTGACAGGAAACTGTGTTTGGGTGGGGAAGGGAGAAGGAATGGACAACTCTAGTGTGGCGAGGGTAGGTGGAGGGTCTGGCTGGGGAGACAAGTGAGGTGAGGTAGGAGGGGAGAAGGCTAAACCAGTACTTTGCAATAAAAGCTGGAGAATTGGCCTGTCAGTGGAGTGGGATTGGAAGGTTGGACAAGGAGGAGTAGAGGGAGCAGTGGTGGGTTCGGAAAGGGGGATTAGTGGCAAAACAGCAGAAAGCATTTAGAAGGGAGTCAAGTTTGGTGAGGGATAAGGCTGGTGCAGATCCATAAACAATATCAGCATAGTCGAGCACAGGGAGTATAGTTTTAATGACCAATTCCCGATGTACATGAGGAGGGAGGCAATCTTTATTTCGATACATGACACCAAGCTTTGGACAGAGTTTTAAGTGCAGAGAGTCAGTGTGTGTGGAAAAATCTAACTTGTTATCTAGCCAGACCCCTAGGTATTTATAGGCAGTGACAGCTTCAAGGGGGGAGCCATCTGGGGAGGTAAAAACAGGAGGGGATGAGATTGTTGAGAGCTTTTGCCCCGAACAAAAGGTTATAGAGATTTTTTTTGTGTGTTTACCTTACATTTGTTAGCCTGGCACCAGCTTAGTACATTACTGAAGTCTCACTGAAGGGGGAGGGGGTCTCAACATCTCATCATTATACAGAGGGAAAGCAGTAGGGCAGGGTGCAAGGGAAGTGGAGGTGGGGGCAATAATCCCAATTAGATATTAGGAGACAGAGAAGAATAGTGTAAAATAGGGCAGACTGGATGGATGGATTGTCTTTTTCTACTAAGAGTTTCTATTTTGCGATGTTATAAATAAAAGTTTGAGAATGATACTGTATGCATTGTACAATTATCAAATTCTCAGGGACAGTAAAGACGCATTATTGCACCTAATAAAGTTAATTCATCTAATTATTTGGGACTAAAATAACCATTGCCCCAGGGCTACACATTTTTCCACTGTAAGGCACATAGCCTGGGCCCAGAAGCAGTGGAGACTGAAGGCCAGCAGTGACTGGAGGAGAAGAGCTGACAAAAGGAAGAACTGGCCTCAACGCAGCATTCAGGGAGCCCCCGTCAGACCTGGGTGTTAATGTGCTAGTCAGGTAGATGTAACAATCCTCCTGCTCTGGATGAGAAGCACCACTGCATAGACCTAGATTGTATACCATTGCTACAGTGCTAGATGCAGGGTAGGGGAGGCCAGGATACATATACTAATTCTCAAATAGCTTAAAGGCCCCACATAATAAAAAGTACCTAGGCCTGATTATAGAGTATTTTTCAGTATTGATGGTATTAAACTAAGGGAAAGAAAAAAATTAAACTGTTTTTAAACAAAGAACTTTAGCACTCCCCAGCTAACTGGGGCAAATCACTTGGCCACCTTTTCTCAATCCCAATGATTTCCTGTCCTCCAACCCATGCGTCATTCTTCCTGACCTCATATGTGTTAAACACAATTATGTATCAGCTCCTGGCTTTATGTCAGGAGCTGACACTGTCTTTTATCTTGGACCCTCTCTAGTAAGCCAGCTGTTCCCAAACTAGCATTATTTAATAGTAGGCTTACAAAGGTTCTCTGACGTGGAACCTTTGTAAAAGAGCCAAGGCTCAAAGGTATTTGTAATTCTAGACTTGATAAATAAAAATAAAATAAATAAAGTAGGCCCCCCTTCTGACTCAGTCAATGGTTCTGTGGGGGTAATATTTGTCAAAATACCAGCTATCTCTGCTGCCCCCCTCCTACAGCACACCTTCTCCATTGATAGTATTGTCAGCTATTTGAGCAAGTGGGGCGCATGACCAAGAGGTATTGAGAAGGAGAAATCAGACTGGTTAGTATGCACAGCATCATCAATGACATACTGCTCTATCCCCCTCCATCCCAGCTGAGCAGTCCTCTTGTTTCGATATCTAACTCAGTATTTTCAATGGACAGTGCACACTGCAGAAAGGGGTAACTGAGTTAGTCAGGAGTTTGACTACTATTGTCCCCATCCCATAATCAAAGATCAAAGATAAGGATGGGGAACCATCTCCTAAAAAGATTCCATTTTGGGGGTTAGGGTTAGGCTAGGAAGGAGGGTAAAAGTTAAAAGATGTTGATGGCTCTTGACATAGTGCCAAGAAGGGACCCAATTTTTTATTAAACACATGTAAGGTGCAGAAGAATGGGGAAGGAGGATGAAGGGTGGGAAATCATTGGGATAGGAGGAAGGTGGCCAAGCACTTTGCCCCAACAACCTGGAGAGGGACTGAGGATTTATTTTCAAATGTTTGTTACTTTTTTGTACCCTAGTGTGAATACCTAGCACTGAAGACTAAGGGCTGGATTCATAAAGACCGCCAAAAATCTCACAGCTGCGGGAAAAAGGCCTGCAGCACTGTGAAAATGCCGGTGAGGGATATTCTGAAAGAAAAATTGTGCAGGTGCAGAAATCCGTAAAAAACAGCAAGTGCTAAAAATCCACAATTGCAGATCCGCAGCTGCGGAAAAGGCTTAGGAACCACAACAACAAGTGATCCATTTTAACTGGAGCAGCAGACTTTGACGGTCTTGCAATAGATGTAGCTGAAAGTACCCACAGAGAGACCAGCAACCATTCCCTCAACTGGGACCACTGCAGCACCATTGGCACCAGCAAAACTATGCACCACAGTTGCTGTCTGTAACTGATGGCTGTGTCTCTCCCTGAAGTGTTTCTGTTGCCTGCTGCAGTAGCACTAACTACAGGCTGTTTAGTCTCTACTGCCTGTGGGGCTCCTTCATGGGTTGCACTGGGTCTGGTGGTGGTTGTTCGTTGTCTTTCAATGAAAATTTGTGCTAGTGTTGCTGTAACAACTGCCACTGCTATATACCCACTGGTTTGCTATTACTTGTGCCTGATCTCCACTATAATTGTATTACAATTGTTGGGGCACTGCATTTTGCTCAGGGAGTGTTATGCCTAACTCTCATGTGTACAACATTTTTTCCGCAACTGTGGAAAAACACTGACTGAGAATAGCCTTTAAGGGGATGTGGCCTATTTATCAATTACTTTTTTCACTCAGGGACTTCTGCAGCTGCACTTTTTCCGCAGTTCGTAGTCTAGTTTTTCAACAGCTGTGGAGGTTTTGTGTATAGCACTCAGAGCAATTTCTCCTTTTTTTTGCACAGCTATGGAACCTTTTGGGACTTAGGGAAGGTTTTGCACCTTCAGATTGTTTTGTGACTCCCCCCCCAAGTATTTAGGGGAGTCAGGTACCTATACTTGCTGAGTATTCAAAAAAAGTATATGTACACTCCTAATGGTCACAAACCACTATAAAACACGTACTAACTAAAGCAGTCTGAACTTGGAAAGTGTAATATCTTACATACGTGTTCTTGTATATAATGTACTGTAATTTATAGTCATGTAGCTTTGTCTGCATTGATATTAGCCATCTTGGGCACAGCCTTATTGTAAGCAAGCCTCCCATATTTAATTAAATTTATAAATACAGTAAATTAGACTTTTAATTATCAAGACAGACCTGTAAATGTGTACATCCAGAACAGACACATTTTGGCAGTATCACTGGCTCAATGGGTTGCATGCTTACTTCTGGGGCTGGAACATTGCAAGGTTATGGGTTCTACCTCCACAGCAAGAACTTAGGTCAAATAACCAATACTCATGCTGCAATGCAGCACCAGGGGTGCTACACTTCTGAGATGTTCTTCTTTGGATAAGACTTCAAATTCAGGCCCCTTTTGCCCATCTCGGGTGACTATCCAGCTAAGGATAGGATTCTTACTGATGTCCTGGCCAACATTTCCCATCAGTAAAATAGGTCCTTGTGATCCATCTCGAGGACACACAAGGAAATGAGATTTGAATTACAAACAAATTTGTCCAGACACTTGTCTTTGACCAGTGATCACCAAAAAGCATTCCCAAAGCCTAACCTTCTACAAATTTTGCAATGTACATTCCTACATGTTGGAAATTACACTGAGGATGGCTAAACTAATTTTATAGGAGAACCATTTTCACTTCCTTTGGTTTGTTTGGACTGTATCCAGAACATGTACTGTACCCAGGGGTTAAAGGACAGGGTAGTTATGCAGTATCACAGTTTTCTTATACAGTTGCTCATGGTTCTATGCGTGATTCTTTATAGAAAGACTAATTACTTTTCAGTTCTTTTTTTTCTCATGACACAATTAAATGGATTTTAACTTCTATAGCTGACATGTAAATTCTTTTACTCAGTTGCCAGCAGGGATAAATTTGTTTTGAATATCTGTTATGACAATTACATACAGCTACATTTTCACTGCTAATGAATTTTTAATAACCTTCCTCAGCAGCCAGCAATTTAAAATTTAAATGTCCTTTTTGTTAACCGGGAACTAGATTATACACAGCATCTTTTACAGTACTTTCCTTAATATCATCCCTTACAGAATTACAGTGAATGTGTAAAATGCTAAGAAAAAATCTGTTACTGAATATAAAGACTATGATGTTTATAGCATATGCCCTAGAACTGGAAATCAAAGCAATATCTAAGAAATAGATAGCTACCTACTTTATCTCTCCCGCTCCTTACAACACAGTTAGTGCACATGGCTGCAGTTAGCAAATCAGGGCTCGCCATGCAACTGGTTTATTTTACCATCTGTGACTTTGTTTTTGCTTTGGCTAGTTCTGCCCACAGCAAGGTTATAAAAATGAAGCATGGTTAGTAATATAGTCTGAAGGGTAATTCAAGTAGTAATTCCTGTATTTGGTGCAATATCATCCATTAATGCATTGTTATATGGTGACTTTTCTTTCAGGCTGTTTTCCTTTGGTTCAATTGTAATAGGGATGGAGAGACTTTTGAAGGAGAACTGCAGTGAATGTGTAAGTCATTTTCCCAGTAGAACCTGTTTTGCACACTGGTTCAAGCAAGCAAGCAAATTTTATTTATTAAATGCTACTTCAGTCAAGATCATAGCGTTGTACATAAACTCTAAAAGCAAATAAAAAACTATTAAAAAAGTTCAAAAACACTTACACTTAGGCAGCCAGGTCTGTTATTAATCTATCTAGAGAGGCCTCTTAGTAACCACAGTGGATATTTTTGATTTAGACACTGGTGGAGAGTACTGTTTTAGAACTGTATGATGTACAGCAGTTTATGTCCCTGTCAAGAACACTGATTTACTGTGCCAGCAATACAAGAGCAGATCAAGGACATAAACTACATCAGCAGCATGTAAATCAGAAAAATCCACAATGATTACTAAAAGATCTGCATAGCTATAATAATAACAGAATTTGAACCCTATTTAACAAAAAAAAAATGTCTAATGGGGAAATGACTTGAAGATTAGGTGCAGTTCTCCTTTAAGGTAACATTTGTCCTTAAATTATAATTCAGAGGAGTACATCTCCTGACTAGTGGTGGTGGGATTTGCTATTTTGGAGTCCCTGATAAAGATACTGTTATTTCGTCATCCTGCCGGTGCAGCGCTAGTACTACTGCTCATGACGTTGGTGACCCATGTTCAGAAATAGACGAGGGTTGCTAGAGGGCCAGCTGGGGGGGGGGTTGACTGAGTGGCTCTTATGGGGGTACATCTCCAGTGCAGCACTCCTGGGTGACCACAGGATGTTCTGCCACCGGAGGCCAGGTATGTGCTGGATACATGGCTTTCTTATGATGTAGTGTCACTGCATGCAACGCCTCCCACAGTCACTTCATGGAAAAACTTTGCTGGACAAGCTGCATGCTGCCCACCTCTAGCTGCCCCCTCCATGTAGCCACCCCATGGCTGCCTCCCCAGACACTGAGTGTGGCATCCAATAGGGTTGAAGGGGGTCACGGGAGCCCTGCCCTGGGGGAAAGCCAGAGAGGAACACTTGGCAAGATACAGTAAGTTCCAGGGTCACTGCTGATGGGGAATGGGTCTGAGGCCAGAAAGATGGGGGGCCATCCAGGCTACTAAAGTAAAAAAAAAGAAAGAAAAGGATGCTGCTATTCAGTTCAATTCAGTTCTCATAACTAAAACAGGGCTTTCTGAACAATCTTGAATTCAATTTCAAAAACAATCAATATTACAGCAGTTTGAAATGTCCTTCACTCTGGAATTGTTGGGCCAGTGTTTTTAGTATGCTCAGCACAGTGAATTTGCTTGCATTTTCCTGTGAGTGTCCTCAAAAATGACAAATTACGGTACTTGATTCATCACACTAATATTTAAAAGCTATTATGAATTTTTAGATTAGCAAAGTCCCAATAGACTGGCCGACAGTATCACTTTTAGACTAATAGTTTGAACAGCTTTAAGTGTGTGGCTTACTGATGAGATTTATCGTATAGCACTCAACACTCTTCATTGAAGATCTGCATGGAGCTAATTGTATGTATTGCTTTTCAGGGTTTTACACCAAATCCCATTAGGCCAGTTGGCAGTGTAAATCTAAAGATAATTATCAGTTACCACAGTGTTTATCTACATGATCTGTAATGCTATCCATCTGGAGTCATGGCCTAACTGGATACAGGTGGTTTGGGGAAAATGGCATCTGAGTTATGTAAATAGACATACACTGCTGGTTTAAATGATTTAAGGATCATAAAGTGACACATGACAAAAATGTAAAAACAGGTCAGAAAAGTACCATAAAGAGAAAGTTCAATCAGCTAAATATGTTATACATTTCTGGGGGAAAAGCGTGGATGTCAGTTATCTGTAGTTTGCCATATACCATCACTACATGAGAAATGCATGTGAAAAAGAAAATCAGTACCTGAGTATTCCACATGTCACTGAAACTTCATTAAGTGCTAAAGGTACTCTACACACACACACACACACACACACACACACACACACACACACACGCACACACACTTTTGTTGGGGTCAGTAAAATTGCGTTTCTCACCATAACCAAAACAAGTTGCAGAATCTCTTGTAGCATGAAATTTAGTAGTTACATTGACTTTTTAGGGCTGCAGTGGGCAGAGCCCTGCAGACCTCTTGCTATGAGAAAATGACTACCATATTCCTTGCAATGAAACATGTTGGAGTTCCTGCACAGTCACCTCTGTGTCTGTGAAGCACTCTGCAGTGCACTACTTTACTGTCAATTTCTTTTTTTTTAAATTATACATATCCCCCACCTGACCATCCCTATCAGCACCCCCCAGAAACATAATAGTAACACTGGGGGTGTCCAATCCCCCAGTGTCTCGATCATGAAATCCTGTTACTGACCCCCCTTCCCCTACCACGCATGTGCAGTTATTTCTGATTTTTTCTAAATGTAATAAATTTATTTTTCATTTCATCCCCCACCCACCTTCACTGTCTCTCAGCACCCCTCCCCAAGAAATGTAACAGTGGTACGAGGGGGGCCTAATCCCCCAGTGCAGGAATCCTTATAAAAGGAAAAACTGTCCATCGATGTCTTATGCGGCAGTTACACTCCCCCCCGCCTGACCCTCCCACTCAGTACCCACCACCCCGTACTCCCCAAACCCTTACTTACCCATTGGGGTCCAATGCCATAAACCTCTCTGGACCGCAGACACGTCTTCACCTCTTCAAAGTCAGACCATGAACAAAAGAAACAGGTATGCAGTTTAATGTACAGTATTTCAATGGTGTGTTGAATCTCCTGGCATAACTTAATTTTTTCATATTTTTGGCCCAAATGTTCAAAATGCCTTTATTGGGATCCTGCCTCATGAACAATTGAGCTGTCATTAGGCAAATATGTCCCAGAAGGTGATTTCATTGTCCTTGTGCAAAATCACCTTTCGGGCAGGATTTGAGAATTTTTTTTCTACCCTTGTTCATGAGTAAAAATATTAGAAAACAACAAAGTTGTGAGCCTATGTTGAATTTTGCAAACTCAGGGCCAGATATTCAAAACTTTGCCCCGGGGCTAAATTAGCACTGCCCGGTGGGCAAACTTAGCCCGGAGCACAAAGCAAGCCATATTCAAAAGGAATAGCCCAGGGCAAACAGCTTCTGAATATAGCATGGGAATGAGGCCAGGCAAACTGCTGGGAGTGCAGGGCAAACTTAGCCCTGGAATAAGACAGCTCTGAATATAGCAACCAGGAAGTGCAAACCACACAACAGCAACACAGTGCACAGTGATGTGAAGGTAGGTAGAGGTGAACTATGTGGCCAATGTGTTTGCCAGCAAATGCGTGGACCCAGCACAGCTGTAGGCAGCAGCATATGTGAAAGTACAGTGTAAAAAACTGTAATATATTCTCTGAACTGTTTGCGCAGCGCTAACATGTTTGCACGGGTTTAGCGCAGGGCTAAACCATTAGCCCGGTGCAAACACGTTTGCCCGGCACTAAACTTTGTCATATTTAAAAGTGACCTGCAAATGAGCCTACTTAGGTAGTCTCTGGGCAAACATCCAGATTAGCATCTCATTATGCCCTGATTTGCATGCAGTTTGCACCGGGCTAACAGTTTAGCACTTCGCTAAACCCACGCAAACGTGTTAGCGCTGCGCAAACAGTTTGGGGAATATTATACCATTTTGAACACTACTTCCACATGCCCTGCTGCCTGCAGCTGTACTGGGACAACACAGCATAGGCACAGATGGTGGTGGTGCTGCATGCAACTGTCACACTGTAGGTCATGCTACAGTGCACAGCAGACACTACAGTAGCAAGGGGCCCAGTAGTGTGCGGACACAGCAATGTCTATGATGTGTAGGGCAGTGATGATGACTGCACTATACACTGTGAGAGGCCCAACCTGCAGGTGTTACTTACAGTGGATATTACTGTTCTGCTGTTGTGTGACCCACAGATGCTGCACCTCTGGCATGGGATGCTTACAGTGACATATACATGTCTGGCTTTGTGTGCTGTGGCAGTTGTACAGCTGTGTGGTATGTGGCTGGGGGGGGCATATATTATCAGAAAGGCAGACTGGTGTTGGGGTATTCCCAATACTAGCCCATGTGCACTGCATGATGTGTCCCAGCCTTGTGGCCACACCTGGTCTGTGGCACAGCTTGGCTACCCATACACTCTCCCCTCAACATCCTCCATGCCCACAGTGCTGATTGTGTGTGCTGGCATCTGTTTGTGTCCGGAGAAAAGTGGTCCGCAGTTGTGTGTTGTACGGCCACACTGCCATACTGTCCACTGGCGGCAGGGTCATCACTTACTGCCTGGCATGGCTGGGACTGGTGGAAGATGATGGCATCATTGTGATGCAATCAATTAGCAGCATGTTTCCTCTATGTTTGGCTTTGTCTATGTGTCTTATTTATTTGTTATGGTTGCGCAAAGCCACGCAAAAGCTGCGCAAACACTGCGCAAAGCCAAAGTGTCGCACAAAGCTGATTGCCCAGTGTTAAGACAAGCTTTTCCTGGGCGGTAATGTGCACCACGCTAAGTGTCACACTAAGTCATGCAAAACCACTTTGCGTGGTGCTAGTTGCTGAATATAGCATTGCTTTTTTGTTCTTGTTTCTGTTTGTTTATTATTTTTATTACTTTATATTATTTTATGTTTAATTGATTTCTTCTTTAGCTGAACTGGTTGTTTTGAGATTTAACTGTATAAGGATGTGTGTGTTATTATATCAGTTTTTTTAGTTGTTTAAAGTTGAGGATCTGTATTTGATCTGATGTGTTTACCTGTTGCCCCGGTCATGAGCTACTCAGCCTCTGCTCTCCACTACCTCTGACCCTTTTATACCCCTCTGGTTTTCTACTTACCAACGCTGTCGGGCATTAGGTATTGCCGTGGGAGGGTGGGGGTGGGGGGTGAACAGTGGAGGCGAGTGGAGCAGAGCACCCCCATCAGGGTGATTAAGCCCAGGAGATGCCCTGGGGTGAAATGGAGCTTGCAGCATGGACCATCCTGTTTGGCCTCCATACCCAAGGGCACCATCATTAGTGATGGGCAGGTAGCCGGGCCAGCCCAGGAGTTTTGTCCAACCCAGGCGATGTTGTGCAATGCCAGATCTGTCCCGAACAAGACTGCTGTAATTTCAGATCTTGTTGCCTCGACGGATCTGGCTTGCATTACTGAGACCTGGCTGGATAATAATGTGGGACCAATTTTGGAGGCCGCAATTCCAGCCGGGTATACGGTGATACATCGCCCGAGGGGTTGGACCGTGGTGGGGGGTTGCGGTCTGTTTTAAGACCGAATTGGCTATCACTAGTGTTCCAGTTGAGGAGACCACCTCTTTTGAATGTGCTGTTGTAGCAGGTGTGGGCTATCAAATTGCTGTCATCTACCGTCCACCAGGAGATGAGAAGCAATTCCTTAAGGAAGTAGCGGACTTCGTTGTCGATCTGGCCTTTGAGTCTCCCAGACGGATGGTCCTGGGCGACTTTAATGCATGGGTCAATGACGAACTCTCACAATTTGGACAACACTTCCTCCAGTTAATGGATTCACTGGGCCTAACACAGGTGATTACCACTGCTACACATAAAGGTGGCCACTCTCTTGATTTGGTCTTCCTCCTGGGGATCGAGGCCTCTGACGTGGGGGTGGAACCAGTCAGTTGGTCAGATCACTACACTGTGAGATTCAATTTTGGTGCCCCTCCTTGTAGGCCGACCCCTGTGGAGATGGTCAAGTACCGCCCTTTGCGGAACATTTCTTTCAATGGCCTTGCTGCGGTTCTTGACCTATCACTACTTCCTGTGCATTGCAATGATCCAGAGGCACTGGTTATGGCTTATAATAGTGCCATTACTTCTGCCCTAGATTCTATTGCTCCAGTTTGTATGCATCCTCTCTCCCTGTGACCTCAGGCCTCATGGTTTGATGGGGTCTTGAGGGAGTTGCGGCGACTTGGACACAGGTTAGAATGTTGTTGGCAGAGGTCTGGCCTGGATGCCAACCACCTTAGACTGTTAGAACATTATCAATTCTATCAGTCAGAAATCTCCCGTAAGAAGGCAGAGTTCCTGTCTGGGGAAATTTCTGCTGCTCAGAACCGACCTGCTCAGCTTTTCAGAACTGTGGACAGATTATGTAACCCAACCTGTCTACAGTTCCATAGAGCGTTTTCACAATTACCGTGTGATGAGATTGCTCAGTTCTTTGCTGATAAGGTGGCCAACATTAGGTCAGACATCTGTTTGACATGTTCTATGCTAGTTGTGAGTGGCCAGGATCGGGTCACTACCCCCTTGTTCTCCAGGAGTACCTTCGACCACCTGGAAATCGTGGATGTTATGTGGATTGTCCTGGGGCTGTGCCCTACCTCCTGTGGTTTAGATCCAGGTCCCACTTCCCTAATTGTAGGGTGTGGAGAGCCCATTCTACTGGCTCTAGCACAGATAGTCTAGTCTTCCCTTGACTCGGGTGAATATCCCCATTCCTTGAAAGAGGCAGTAGTGACACCCTTGTTGAAGAAACCATCTCTGGACCCAGACTGTCTTGCTAACTACAGACCTATCTCAAACCTTCCCTTTACAGGGAAGGTGATTGAGAAGGTGGTAGCAGCCCAGCTGGAGAACCATTTGACCATCCATAACATCTACGAACCTCTCCAGTCAGGTTTCCGTAAGAGGCATAGTACCGAGACTGCGCTGGTTCGGGTGCTCAATGATCTCCTGATGGCGAGAGACCAGAGTAAATGGTCCATTTTGGTTCTATTGGATCTGTCATCAGCATTTGACACCGTCAACCATGGGGTACTACTGGAACATACTATTTGCCAGCAGATTAGGCCTTATGATCTATCGAGTCTGCTCCAACCTTAGATCCTTAGTTGGGTGCCGAGGCCCTCCCATCCCTTGTGCTCCAGAAACCCCTATCATCCATCCCCACCCCCCTGGGACAGGCCATCATCTGATACATCCACTTTCTGTGTCTGTCCCACCCTCTCTTGAAGCCCTGCACTGTGGATCTCTGAACCAGCTTGCCAGGCAGTGCATTCCAAGGGTCCACCACCCTCTCAGCGAAAAACCTCCTCCTCTTCCCCCCTCACCCTTCCACCTTTCAACTTCAAACCATGCCCTCTGGTGATACCTCCCTGCTTTAGTCTAAAGATCCCCTCCATGTTTACCCTATTTATTCCCTTGAGGTACTTGAAGACCTCAATCATGTCCCCTGTCTCTCCTCTCTCCAATGAAAACAGGCAGAGCTCCTCAAGTCTGTCCTCATACGTCAAATCCCCTAGCCCTCATATCATCTTAGTTGCCTCCTCTGTACCCTCTCTAGGAGCTGTATGTCCCTCTTCAAGTGTGGTCTCCAGTACTGTACACAGTACTCAAGGTGTGGTCTAACCAGTCCATTGTACAGCGGCAGAATCACTTCCTTGCTCCTAGAGGTGATCCCCCTTACGATGCGTCCCAACATCCTGTTTGCCTTGCTAGCCGCTCTCCTGCACTGCTCAGAGTTATTCATACATGCATCCACCATGACCCCTAGGTCTTTTTCCCCTATTGAGGCCTCCAGTGCCTCCCCTCCCAGGGTGTACCTGTGTTTAGGATTTCCCCATCCAAGATGTAACACCTTGCACTTGGTGATATTGAAATTTAATTTCCATGTGTGAGCCCAGCTTTCCAGGCTGTCCAGGTCCCCTTGCAGGGCCAACCTCCCCTCTTCTCCCTCAACTACTGCTCCCATTTTGGAGTCATCCGCGAAGAGACTCATTTCACACCCTATACCCTCCCTGATGTCCGATATGTATGCATTAAACAGGATCGGACCCAGGACCGAGCCCTGTGGTACCCCACTACCAACCTCTCTAGGGTTCGAGAGCTCCCCACAGACCACTACTCTCTGGGTGCATCCATCTAGCCAGTTTTCAATCCATCTGACCATCAAAGGGCCTACTCCTAACCCCATCAGTTTCTCCACCAGACCATTGTGGGGGACAGAGTCAAACGCCTTGCTGAAGTCCAAGAATAATACATCCACAGGCTTTTCCTGTCCAGTTCTGATGTTACCCATTCGTAGAACTCCACAACATTGGTTTGACATGATCTACCTGGCACAAACCCATGTTGACGACTATCCTGACCTCCCACCTCCTCCAAGTACACCCCAATCGTTCCTTTAGTATACTCTCCATTAATTTTCCCACCACCGAGGTCAAACTGATGGGTCTATAGTTACCTGGTACTTCCCTCAACCCCCCTTTATGGATTGGCACCACATGTGCCTCTCACCAATCCCTAGGTACCCTCCCTGTCTCAAGTGACCTGTTGAAGAGCTCCGCTAGGGGTGCAGCCAATATGTCCACCAATTCCCATAGTACTCTTGGATGAATGCCATCCGACCCAGGAGATTTGTCTTTCTTTAGGGCCTTGAGGGATAACCACACCCTTTTGGCAGAGATAGCATCATCCATCCCCTCCACCTTACTGGCCTTTTAATCCTTATCCAGATGTGACACCCCGAGGTACCTCTCCCTCCCTCTTGCTCCATTTCTGTTGCTCCCCTGATCCCACTCAACACCTGAGATGTATTTGTGGACTCTCTGGGATTGTGCTCAGATGGTTCACATCATACCTCACTGGAAGAACTCAGAGGGTGGTGTCAGGGGTCTTTTCCTCTGATCCCATCTCCCTATTTTGTGGGGTTCCTCAGGGCTCTATATTGTCCCCCATGTTGTTTGCAGTGTACATGCTTCCCCCTCGGAAACATTGTGAGACGGTACGGGTTGGGATTTCACTGTTATGCAGATGATAGCCAACTGTACCTGTCTTTTGCACCCGACCAGGAAGGAGCTATCTCAATATTTAATAGCTGCCAAAATGAAATCCAGGATTGGATGAGGTCCGATTGGTTGAAGTTGAATTCTGGGAAGTCCGAAGTGTTGGTATTGGATCTGGATCGCTGGATAAGGGGACCTGTGGCCGGCTCCCCATCTGGGGTGTTTTGTGGGGATGTCGAGCTTCCGGTCTCTGAACAGGTGCAAGATCTGCGGGTGATCTTAGATGTGGGGCCAACTCTTCGTTCTCAGGTGTCAGCAGTGGTAAAATCTTCCTTTTATCATCTGAGAAACATTGCCAGAATCAAGCACCTTGTTCCATCTGACGATCTGCCAACTTTGATCCATGCCTTTGTGACCTCACGCCTGGACTACTGCAACCCGCTTTACCTTGGGTTTCCGGGGGTTGATATCCACTGCCTGCAGCTGGTGCAGAATTCTGCAGCCTGAGTACTTACAGGTACTCCTAGATCTTCTCATATTACTTCGGTGCTGCGGGAACTGCACTGGCTGCCAGTTCAGTGGCTGATCACCTTCAAAGTTGGATTACTGACTTTTAAAGCCCTGTATGATCTGGGCCCTGACTACCTGAAAGAACTCTTGATTCCTTACCGCCCTGTGAGGCTGCTTCACTCAGCTGATGAGGGATTGCTAGAGATTCCTAGGGTTACATTAAAATCAGCTGGGGCCCCGGGCTTTTATGTTCGTGGCCCCCTGCCTTTGGAATTCTCTACCCCATCGGATAAGGGAGTGTACGACCGTAGGAGGCTTTAAACAGGCTCTCAAATCCTTTTTATGGGAAAGGGCCTATGGTGGTTCTGATTAATTGCTGTATCTGTTTTAATAGTTTTTATATTACTGTTTGTATATTTTGTTTGTTTTATATTTTATTGGAATGTGCCTTGGTGCTCAAAAGGCGCAATACAAATAAAAATATTATTATTATTATTGCACCTGTATTCATGTCAGTTTGCCCCTTGCATACATTATAATTTTGCCGGTGCTAATGCAGTATGCCCGTGCTATTTGGGCTTTTGAATATAGGAGACCCGTGCAAATCCCGTGCTAAACCTATGGAAATGATTTTTGCCCAGTGCAAAGTTTTGAATATCTGGCCCACAGACTCATAATTTTGGTAATTTTCAATATTTTTACTCCAAATTTACAACATAGGCATATCTTTACATCATCTCATGAATGTGATAGCTGTCATTTTTTAAATCCTGGCCAAAATGTTTTTTATATCCAGAAAGGTGATTTTGCAGGTCCTGTGTGAAATCGCTTTTCAGGCAGGAGTTGAAAATTTTCTCTGTCTTTGTTCATGCGGTGATGTCATAAAAAGGCTATGTTGAAAATATGGTGTAAAAATATTTAAAAAAAAAAAACAACAACAACATTATGAGCCTACATTGAATTTTGTGAATGCAGGCTCGTAATGTTGGTAGTTTTCAATATTTTGACCCACACATTTACAACATGGCCATTTCTTTACAGCACCTCATGAATGTAACAACTGTCATTTTTCAACTCTGTCCCAAAATGTGCTTTTGCATTCTGAAAGTTGATTTCATAGTACCTGCAGGAAATCACCTTTTAGGCAGGAGTTGAACATTTACTTTGTCCTTCTTCATGAGGCAGGGTCATAACAAGGCTATGTTGAAAATTTAGTGTACAAATATTACAAAACAACAAATTTATGAGCCTATGTTACATTTTCCTAACACAGGCTTGTAACCTAGATCATTTTCAATATTTTAGCCCGGTTCCTTTTATGCAGCCCTATTGGCTTTGGCCAGATCTTGCTTTAAATAGCTAGCACTGTAGAACCAGCAGACAGAAAATGTCATTGATTTTAATATTAACCAGTAGTTACTGTTTACATTTGATGAATTTTTCTTTTTCATTTTATTGATTAGACAATGTTTACCTAATTGTACTGTGTGATATAAACAGCCCACTACCTGGAAACTAATATCCTGTACTGCAGCTAGCTCTAATCATCACCATACCTCCTCAACATTGTGGCTTCACTCATTATGACATTACAAGAGACCAGTGTGACAGAAAATGAGTGCCCTTGCTTGATCAGTTAGGATGTCAGAATCAATAAGATAACAATGTCATGAGGAATCAAGGAGTAGAACTGGGTTTGTCAACCTCTAGATCGAGTGATGTTCCACAGAACACACACTTCATAATGACTAGTGGGTAATACTCTAAGTGGCAAAAGGAAACAAAATGGTTCTGCTAGAAAAAATAGCAGCTGGATACTTTTCAGAATTATGTGTATTTTCAGTGGGTGTAGTATAGGAAATTCAAAATGAACTGTATTTAGATTAGGGTTCATTTTGTGTTGTTAATCCTTATGGACACTTCTGAATGTAACAGAGATAGTACAAAAATCAGAACTTGGTTGCATTTACTGGACAATATCCCATATTACAGATTGAGGGAGCAGCCCTGACCAACCAGAGTGCTCCTTACCCCAAGACATGAGGCACTCTTATTCTGTAAAGAATGTCTCGCGCATTGGTGCTTTGGAAATGGCCATATCTGGGAAACTGTTGAAAAAATGTTATGCATTACTGATCAACCTAGATCAATAATGCATTAATTTGACCACTGAGGTAACTCTTACTGTTTTAAGAGTTTTTTTTAATATTTCTAAGACATTTCCACCAAGTCAGATGCACCATTCCATGCTATTCATCTAAAAGGCCTGTAGTAGCATAACTAATATCATATAATATCCATGTAATATGAAAAATGAGGGCAATAGCTGCTGAGGACTCATGCTAGAGGGAATATAATGCAGGGACAAAGGCAATAAAAATGTGATTGTGACTTTGATAAAACTTGGTGTAAAACATATCAAATTGTAGGACAAACAAAAAGGAACACAGGAGCGCATACAAAGGTTTAACACTGTTTACTACCATAGCAGAAAAAAACATACTTAAAATTCAGAGTGGAAAAGATTAGGTTAAAGTACTGCTAATGGTCTTAATGGCCTTACTTTGCACCTACCAGATTGACTGGTTTTGCAAACAAAGGTCTGGTATGAGATCAGAACTTATTTGTAACCTAGACATAGAACCAAAACAATGAATGATTTGACACAGTGTTAAGGGTATGTGAGCACTCAAATGGTGAAAAAAAAAAAACCCAAAAAACACAGGACTACTGTACATTTAAGCAAAACTAGATGACCAGATAAGTACTCTAAAAAAACCCAGATTATTTAGTCTAAAACCATCTTAGTGACCTTCAAGTTTCAAGTTTATTGTTTGGGTTTTGGCCTTTACAAGAAAATTTCAAAATATTTAAAATACAAGGTTCATAAATAGCAACAACTTGTGCAGTTATATTAAAAGTCTTAAAATACATGTAATATCTTGTTACAAGACATCATAGAATCAGGTATAGGTTCTGTTTATATAACAAATTATCTCTAAGGGCCACTCTCAAATATGCATATGCCAGTACTAATTAAAATATAACATTGAATAATTCGAACATGCAGAAAGGTCAGCAAAATTACAAACAGTATAGGTAAATATAATTTTAGATGGTTATTTTAAAAGATGGTGCGTGATTGCTTCACCTGTTTTCTTGTATATCTTTTGACTGGCTGGAGATCGTGGACATCATGCGAATTGTCCAGAATTTGTAGCCAACATGCTGTAGTTTGGATCTGGGCCCTACACACCTATTACTGGGGTGTATGGAGTCTACTGGCCCTGTCCTTGCAAAGATTGTGTGGTGCTCCTTAGATTCAGGTGAGTTCCCTAGCTCCTTGAAGGAGGCAATGGTGATAGTGCTCCTTAAGAAAGCTGCTTTGGACCCTAACTGCTGTGCTAACTACAGATCTATCTCTAACCTTCCCTTTGTTTGGAAGGTGATTGAGAAAGTGGTTGCGCTGCAACTGGAGAACCATCTTATCGTCCATGATGTCTACGATCCTCTCCAGTCTGGTTTCCAGAAAAGACATAGTACCGAGACCGCCCTGGTTCAGGTGCTCAATGATCTCCTGATGGTGAGGGATCAGAAGTGCCATTCCATCTTGGTACTCCTTGACATCTCCTCAGCATTTGACACTGTGGACCCTGGGGTGTTGCTCGAGCATCTGAGGGTTATCTGTGGCCTGGCTGGTCCAGTTCTCAGATGGTTTCAATCTTTCCTAGCTGGCAGATCTCAGAGGGTGGTGTCGTTTTTTATCCTCTGATTCATTCTCTGTGCCCTGTGGGGTCCCTCAGGGCTTGGTGCTGTCCCCTATGTTATTCACAGTGTATATGCTGCCCCTCGGAGACATTGTAAGATGATATGGGCTAAGGTTTCACTGCTATGCTGATGATACACAGCTCTATCTGTCTTTTGCACCTGACATAGAATAGTGCGGTCTTAATGTTTAACAGCTGTCTGGTGGAAATCCATGACTGGGTGAAATCCAGCTGGTTGAAATTGAATTCCGGGAAGACTGAGGTGTTGGTGGTGGATCCATGTCACCGGATAGAGAGGTCAATAGTGGGTTTACCCTCTGAGCTTCTGCTTGAGGGTGTACAACTATCTTCTACTGAACAGGTGCATGATCTGGGGGTGGTTCTTGATGATGGGCTGACACTGCATGTGCAGGTGTCAGCAGTCATCAAGTCTTCCTTTTATCATCTTAGGAACATGGCCAAAATTAAGCACCTTGTACCGTCTGGTGATTTGCCTACTTTGATCCATGCCTTTGTGACTTCACACCTGTACTACTGCAACTCCCTCTACCTGGGGCTTCTGGGTGTTGATATTCATTGCTTGCAGCTTGTGCAGAATGCTGTGGAACAACTGTTGACTGGGACCTCTCATTCAAGTCATATTACTCCCGTGCTGCACGATCTGCACTGGCTGCCTATACAGTAGCGGATTGCCTTCAAGGTCGGTCTTCTGACCTACAAAGCCCTGCATGTACTGGGTCTGAGCTACCTGCAAGAGTTCCTGACTCTCTATAGCCCTGACCATCCTCTTCGCTCAACTGACAAGGGGTTGTTAGAGGTTCCCAGGGTGCGGTTGAAAACATCTGTGGCCCATGCTTTTATGTTTGGTGCCCCATCCCTGTGGAACTCTCTACCTCATCAGATTAGAGAGTGCAGGACTGTGAAGAGCTTTAAAACAGGCCTGAAAACATTTGTTTAAGCAGGCATTCAGTATCTAATATGGGATTTTTGAATAATGTTAATTGAAGTATCTAAATTATATTGTAAATAATTTTTAAGCTGAGCTGTTTGTTTTATGATGTTTTTAAGTATGTACAGCACTTTGACTTTTAGAATTGCGCTAAATAAATAAAGCATTATTATTATAATGACGTAATGATAAGAGAAACAAAAACAGTTGACCATGTGTGACTAATTAGCAAGACATAAAATTCACAGGAAAAGGGAAATCTCAGTCATTTACAACAACATATGAAGATTTTAAGTGTTTATCCATTAATGCAACAAATGATCTAAGTATACCAATATTATATTTAGAAAGCAGAAGTAGGAAATAAGTGGACAGAGGAGGCAACAATCTTTAGCAATCCTGAAGCACTCATTGAACTCGTGAAATCAAGAGACCACCTGTGTCAATGCACGCGAGCCGGAGGTAGCCAGGTGGACATAAAAGACTATAAAATGGAGACAGTATAGCACAGTGGTTTAAGGCTCTGAGCTGTAAATCTGGAGACCAGGGTTTGAATCCCACAGCCCCCACTTGCGTACTTTGTGACCCTGAGCAAGTCACTTAACTTCCCTGTGTTCCCAGGTTGCACCTCTAAACAAGCTTTCAGCTTGATGTGCCACTCCTGGTGAAATAATTTAAAAAAAAAAAAGAGCAAGGAACTCCTGTACCCAGGTCATTCAAGTTGAAAAAAATCAGTACTACAAGGAGATGCTCACCAACTCCTGGGACAATGACAGGAAGTTCTGGAGCAATATTAAGGATATTACAGATAAAGACCTCAGAATGGCTCCAACTATGTTCAACATTAATGGCACTTCCACACTTGACCCAAAGGTTTTTGCTAGCACATTTAATAATGCCTTCACTGACCTCAGCAGTGTCCTCCCCTTCCCGATTTCATTGAGAACCTCAAATAACACTAATACCATAGGGAGAGTCGACCAGCCCTAGGAAAGCCCTCCATTCTATTTCAAAGCTATTACCTAACCTGAGGCCAGGAAATACATTCAAAGGGTACTGGGAAAATTCAGATTTAGTGAGGACAAGCTAGATCATAAGTTAGTCACTCTAACACTGAAAGAAATTCTAACACCATTCGCCAAGATTATGAATCTATCACTACATTTAGCTTAATTACCCCAGATATGTAAATCCACCATGGTAACCCCTGTTTATAAAAGTGGTGATAGGACTCAGCATGTGAACTATAGTCCAATCTCCATTCTCACCCCATCTCCAAAGCTCTTGAGCACATTATGTCTAACCAGCTGGTCAAATACCTGGAAAAATACCAGATCCAATGCCCTCAACAGCATGCGAGGACACAGTACCACCTCTACGCTAGTAGAATTTACAGGGTTCATCCACAGCTCACTTGACAAAGGCCAGTTAGTGGGGGCAGCCTTCCTAGACCTCACCAAGACCATTCATATAGTGAATCACACCCTACTACTTGAGAAACTCTCATGCTCAGGGCTCTCAAAAGAAGCATTAGGTTGGTTCAAAAGCTACCTCAAAAACAGAACGCAGCAGGTGAAGATATCTGATGTCCTTTCTAATTGACAACAAGTCCACTTGGGTGTGCCGTAAGGGTCCATTCTGGGCTGTTTCCTTTTCAGCCTCATTTTAAATGTCCTCCCCCTTGTGTGCCCAGATGAGATCCTCCTATACGCGGATGACGCTATCTTCGCCTGTAACCCTGATCCCATGCGTCTTGAGAATTAGCTACAGCTAAACTTTAAGTGCATGGAGGCATGGTTCAGTAGGTACAAGCTACTATTAAATTACAAAAAGACCAAAGTCATGTTATTCAGTAGCTCTCATAACAACCATAAAGACCACCAGTTAACAATCCGGAACAGCACTAGCATCCCCCTTGAACAGGTTCAATACTTCAAATACCTAGGTATCACAATTGACAGCACTTTGTCATATACTTATCACATTGAAAATGTTGCCAAAGCAGTCAACACATGTATCAGACTACTGCACAGACACAAACACAAACACAGCTTGACCAATGAGGTACTAAGGAAAGCTATACACAGTGTGATCATCTCCATTATGGATTATGGATTGGTAATTTATGGCACTGCTACAGATAAGTCACTGAGACGTGTCTCTACGGCACTAAACAAGGCATGTAGGCTCATCACTGGGGCAAATTGACTCACACATACATGTGACCTTTATGTACAGACTGAGTGGCTTTATCTGAAAGGCAGGATCAAATACCAAACCTGCCTGCTAGCTAAAAAGATGAGCCTAGGGCTTACACCTCGGGGGTTCAGAAGTTTCTAAGCCTTTCCAGTAACCCATCCTGCACAAGAGGCTCAGAAACCCAGCCCTTCCTGGTCCCCCTATGCCGCCTCATTCAAGGATGAAGGTCATTTGCTTACAGGGCTCCATTTTAGCTCAGCTCCCTTCACAATGACATCCTTACTGAATCCAAACTGGGCCCATTCAAATTTAAGCTTCACCAGCAACTCACAGCACAGAGCAGTTGTGACTGCTTTCCCTAACTTGCCCTTATTGCTCTCACCATTGAGTTCCCCTCATGCACTTAAGCAGCTGCACTTACCCTCTTAATTCCACTCACCTGAACTTCCCCGTAACCATACCCCACTTCCTAGCCTATCAGTTTCTCTTCACTCCCCCTCCCTCTTTATTATGCATGCTACCCCTCCCACTTCCTTTAACTCAGCTGATTTACCCCCACTCCCTTATTCTTACCAGCCACCCTCTGACAAAGCTTCCTTTAGCTGACTTTCACATTGTCCTACCCTTCCATAACTCACTTGATTTACCTCCACTCCCTCATTCCTATACGCCACTCATTGACAATGCCTTCCTTGGCTGACTCTAACATTGTCCTACCCTTCTGTGTTTAGCCTACTAAGTTGTTAAGAACCCTGCATTATGATTGTAACCTACATTCATTGTACAATGCCTTATATTGGAATGTTAGCTACTATGACCCTGTATACCCTGTCAAATTGAGTTATCTCATACGTCTTCTTTGTTATTTGTGTTAAATTGCTGACGTGGAACCTTTGTAAAAGAGCTTTTAGCTCAAAGATGTTATTCAATCCAAGATAATAAATTTAAAAAAATGAAGCAGGAGTAAACAGGCCTTGCATGGGTTCTGGTCTGGTTACCTACCCCAACCCCATCCAGTCTTAGTCACCTGGTGGAGGAAGCCAATAGGCCTTTCCCTCAATCTGGATAGCATGAGGAGGAGAGAGATGGGGAGGGTGGGGGAGGAAGGAGGGACCAAGGCAAGAGAGGGTGGAAGGGGCAGGTCATGAGTAAGAGCGGTCCACCGTTGTGATGGAGGGTGGAATCTCTAAATGCCAGAAATCTAGGAACAAGTGGTGGAACTGCAGTCACTGTTGGCCAAGGGAAAGGTGAACATAGAAGCCATGGCAGAGACTTGGGCCACACAAAACCACAAGCGGGACCTAGAAGTTCCCAGGTGTAAAATGTACAGAAAAGATAGTGGGACAAGTAGGGGGGAGTGGTGCTATATGTGAAGGAGCAGATAACTTGTACCAGAGAGGAAGAAGTGGAGGGTAAGAATGAAGCTTTTTGGTACAGGTACAATCTACTAAAGTGAGGAAACTAAGTATGGGGTGGCCTGCACACCACTTTTTCAGGATGAGGAACTGGAAAATCTATTGAATTCTCAAATCATGAATATGTCCAGCAGGGGGGATGCAGTAATAATGGGGGATTTTAATCTACCTGGGGTGGACTGGACAATCTCTGGTACCTACTGCACTAGGGAACAAGTTCTGCGAGATGCTTTCCAGAGTGGTTTCCTGACTCAAGGTGTCATAGTGGCCACTGCTGAGAGGGCCATCTTGGATCTGGTCCTGTTCAACTGTGTATATATTCAAGATGTGAAGTGGATGTGCAGCTTGCAGGAAGTGACCATCATATGGTGAAGTTGCACCTGGACATGGGCAGAGGGAAGGTCAGAAGCAAGATGAAGGTATTGAACTTTTAGAGGGCTGACTTGGGAAGGATGGGTGAAGTTCTGAAAAGACATATTACTCGAATCTGAGTGGGGACACATGTGGAACAGAAATGGGCCATAATAAACAAGGGATTGATGGAAGTCACTAGTGACTGTGCCAAAATTAAAAGTAAGAAAGTGAGCCCCCTGGCAGACCTGTTTAACACCTCTCTAGAGTCAGAAGACATGCCACAGGACTGGAGAACAGTGCATGTGGCACCTCTCCATAAAAGTGGGCTGAGAAATGAACCAAGGAACTACAGACCAGTCAGTCTGATCTCAACAGAGGGTAAGCTGATGAAGGCCATCCAGAAAAACAGACTGGATGACTTTCAAGAGCAAAATAGGCTCCAGGACATGATGCAGTGAGGCTTAGTGCCAAAGAGGTCCTGCCAAAGAACCTAATTGACTTTTTTGATTGGGTCACCAATATAGTGGACAAGGGCCAGGCGGTTAATATCCTGTATCTGAACTTTAGTAAGGCCTTCAACTCCATGCAGCAAAAGGGACTGTTCAGGAAGCTGGGTGACCTAGGAGTGGGGGATAAGCTGGCAGGATGGGTGTGAAGCTGGCTGCAATACAGAAGCCAAAAGGTATTAGTTGGGGGAGAATTCTTAGAAGCAAGACCTGTGATCTGTGGGGTCTCACAGGTCTCGGTGCTCGGTCCAGTGTTTATATTTTCATAAGTCACATTGTGGATAGTAAAACTTGCCCATTTGCAGACAACTGGGAAAGAGTAACACAATGTTTAAGGTAAAGAAATGTAATATAAAATTATTATTGTTAAAATGTGAGTACTGTGCTGAACAAATAGAGAAACTACATGGTGGTGAATTAAAATAGCAGCAAGCACACTGTGGCAGAGAAATGTAAATGAAATAGTGTGATAAATGTGTATGAGATTTAAATTGTGTAGCAAACCTAAGATGGGAACATAGGCAAGTGAAACAAAGATGTATCAGTAAAGGTATTGAAAGGAAAGTTATGTAAATAGAACAGCGGTATTTGGATAGAAGGGCTATATGCTAAGTAAAGTGAAGCAGGCATATTTTATGCAGCATGGTACAGAAGTAAGGCAAAAGGTGAAGAAGAGTAATTAATATATCAGATGGATAAATGAAATATAGGGACAGTGTCAAAGAATTTGAGGAGCAACACCGGGATGGTATTAATCACTTAAATCTTTTATTGTAGATAACCACATTGTGGTACTTTGTAGAGAGAAAATTACAGCACAATGCAATCAAGTGTATGGACATAATGGTGAATGAAAAATATTACACAATATATGTATAGCATATTTGTAGACAACACCAAGCTCTGTTAAAGTGGACACAGAGGAGGAAAGACAGGAAATCAGGGAGGACCTGGCTAAGCTAGAAAAGTGGTCTGGCATTTGGCGGCTGGACTTCAATGCTAAAAAGTGTAAAGCTATGCACGCAGGGGTGAAGAATCCAGGGACCAAATACTGGTTGAGTAGCATGCAGGTAACTGAGTCAGAGGAAGAAAAGGACCTGGGAGTAATAATCACAAGTGATCAGAAACACTCTGCACACTGCAGGAGAGCAGCAGCTAAAGCAAATAAGATGCTGAGCTGTATAGCCAGGAGAATTACCACCAGAAAGTTGGATATCATTCTTTCACTGTATAGGCCACTGGTAAGACTGCACCTTGAGTACAGTGTGCAGTTTTGGTGCCCTAGGATATCAACTTGCTGGTGATGGTCCAGGGAAGGGCAGCCAAGATGATCCAGGGCCAGCTGGGAAACATCTATGAGTAGAGGCTCACGGGCTCAGCATGTACGCTCTTAAGGAAAGAAGTGAAGTAGAGACATGACTGAGATCTTCAAATACCTTAAGAGTATTAAGAGTTTGAGCAATGAGGGCCTCTTCAGCCTTTGTAGGAATAAGACCACTAGGAGGAAAAAGCTTAAAGCTGGTTAGAGGTTGTTCAGGAGGAAGATGAGGATGCACTTTTTTGCCAAGAGGTTGGTGGGCAAGTGGAATGAGCTGCCAGAGGAGGTGGTAACCCTATAAATGGTGGACAGCTTTAAAAGGGAGTTAGGACAAGGTGAAAGGGAAAGTTGAGGGTAGAAGAGGGCAAGAGGGGTGGAGAGGGGAAGCTGAGGATGGTCAGAAGGGAAATGGGGAGGGGGCATTTCCCTTCATAAATACATTGGGAACCTCACACTTGTGCAGACTAGACACACCACCTTTATTTACTAGCAAGTTTGCACATTTGTAACAGAACTGCTCATCTACAGGCTGCAGTTCTTTCCCCTATGGCTGCAGATGAGACCACTTTGACAACAGAATGAGTGGCCTCAGTGACTATATCTACATGAAGCATCACTGCTAAAAATGAAAATCTACTGACATGAGATTTTTATCAATCTGACATCAAAGAAAGAACACATGGGGATGTGAACTTAACAGAGAAATTGAGAGATCTCATTCCATGTAAGGAAGATCTGAGGCAGCACTTTCAAAAGTAATCAAACTGATGCATAAAAGTTGTGTCATTTCCACTGCCAGTTTTTTAGTCACATGCAGCATGTTTTTTTTATTACAGTTTTGTATTTTTGCCCCAGACCTCCAGAGCTCCTGTCTTCTACCTCTGTCAGTATTGCTTTTTCCTGCTACAGTATCCACTTGTTCTTCTCGTGCCTCCTTACCTGATACTCAGTGATCAGAAACTCTGTAGCTTGCCCCATGTGGTGGGGTCTGACAGGCATGGACCTGACATACTCATGTCCACTAGAAACACACATAGAATTTGATGACAAATGAGGACCATTCTGCTCACCAGTCTTCCCATTTTCCCTACCTACAGTATCACTGCAGACCCTATTCAATTTCCAACTCTTTCTCCCTTCCCCTTTCTTTTCCATGAAGATACCCCTATGCCTATCCCATGCATGCTTGACCCCCTTCTACTGTCTATACCCTCACCACCTCCTCTGGAAGGCTGTTCCAAGAATCCACCACTCTTTCTGAGAAGAAGTACTTCCACACATCCTGAATCTACGCCTTTCCAGCTTCATAGCATGTCCCCATTTTCTTGTGCTTCTCTTTTTCTGAAAAATACTTACCTCCTGTACCTTATTTGCCCCCCCGGGTATTTAATGGTCTTTATCATCTCCCTCTCGCCCTCTTCTCTTCCAGGGTGTAAATGCTGAGGTCCTTTAGTCTCTCTTTGTAGGGTTTTTGATGCAGACTCTGCAACATTTTAGTTGCCCCCCTCTGGGCCGCCTCCACTCTGTCTATGTCCTTCCAGTGATGTGGTCTGCAAAACTGGACACAGTACAGTACTCGAGGTGGGGTCTTACCAGTGATCTATATAGGGGCACACCTCTTCCCTCCCTCCTTCTGCTGGTGATACTCCTTCCTATGCACACCAGTATACCACTAGTGCTCCCAACTGCCTTGTTACACTGCCTGGCCACTTTCAGATCATTCTATATGACTACGCCTAGGTTTCTTTTCTGCTTGGTGGTCATCAGTATTGCCACCCCCCCCCCCATTTTGTACTCTGCCCCTGGGTTTCTGTGCCCTAAATTTATTATTTTGTACTTTTTGCACTGAAACCCAACTGTCATACACTTGATCACTTCTCAAGTTTTCTCAGGTTTCTGCTCATCCTTTCCACCCTTCCTGAAATGCCCATCCTGTTGCAGATTTTGGTGCCATCTGCAAAGAGGCACACCTTCCCTTCAAGCTCCTCTGCAATATCATTTATAAAGACATTAAAGAGGACCAGTCCCAGCCTGGACCCTTGAGGTAATCTACTGGTCACTTTCCCTTCCATGGCATTAACTCTGTTTATCACCACCCTCTGTTGCCTATCCCCTAAGAGACAGAAACTGAAACAGTCGGCAGCTCTGAGGTGGGAAGGGAGCAATGAATACTATGCAGTGTGGGGCAGAAATTTCTTCCCCCTTGAATCCACCCACCACCCAATCGCCGAAGTGGAGACACCCACCACAAGCCACTCTTGCCAGCTAGAAGACAAATATCATGTGTTACATGCAACATCAATGCCATGTTTCAGCCTGCTGTACTGGTTGCTAGAACAGCAGGCTACTTGCACCCACTCCTCCCAGGGCCAGTGTGTGCTACCTCCATGTCACATACAGTACATTCCTGGCTCCTCTGGCCCAGGTTATAGAAGATGGGATGAGGGTCTGAACCCGTGTCTCCTGCAAGGAAATGTGGTCAACTACCAGCAGGAGCAACTTGGCTGGACATGCAGTCAGTTCTGATTGAACTGCTGCCTTTGTGATGGGTCTGGTCAGCTTGTTGAAATTTGCAAGACAATGGCCCAAACTGGACAAGGATTGTTGATGCAAAAAAAAAAAAAAAAGTAAAATGTACCATCTGAAAGCATCATAAATACTTCTGACAAGTACTGGCACAAAATACAATCTCAACTAGTGCCAAACTGGATTCTTTTTAAGTGCCAACACCTGAGACCCAATACACAGTCACAGGTAGTGGTGGTGCAAGTTTGGGATGGAAAGGGACACCCCATTATGCCACTACCAGAAACTGCCATACAGAGACCCCTGATTTAGATATTGCTATCTACCACACTGCACCATTAATTTGCAACTGTATATGAGGTTCCGATATCTGCTGTAGAAACATAGAAACATAGAAACTGCCAGGCTCATCCAGTTTTCCTGAAATCCCTACACTAGTTTGTGGCCTCTGACCCTACCTGGTCAATGGCTTTTCACCCCTCCTTCAGATCTCTGGTACCCTTATGACTGTCTCATGCATGTTTAAAACCCTACACTGTGCTTGCCTCCACCACCTCCTGTGGCAGTCTATTCCACGTGTCCACCACCGTCTCTATGAAGAAAAATGTTCTTACGTTTCCCCTCAGCCTGCCACATTCCAATTTCATATCATGCCCCCTCATTCTTGTACATCTCTTATATTGGAAGATGTCTCCCCCCACACCTTGTTAATGCCCTTAAGATACTTGATTGTTTCTATTATGTCCCCCCAATCCCTCCTCTCCTCCAACAAGTACATATTGAGGTCCTTTAGTCTCTCCTCATATGTTTTCTGGTGCAAGTCCTGTACCATCTTAGTTTCACTTCTCAGGACCACCTCCACCCTGTCAATGTCCTTATGAAGGTGTGGCCTCCAGAATAGCACACAGTACTCTAGGTGAGGCCTCACTAGTGTTATGTACAACAGCATCACCACCTCCTGCCTTCTTCTAGTGATACCTCTGCCTATGCACCCCAGCATGCCACTGGCACTCCTGCAGCCTTTGTACTCTACTTAGATACCATTAGATCATCAGAAATGATAACCCCGAGGTCTCTTTCTTCCTTGGTGATAGTCAGAACCCCCCCATCCTGCAGCTCTCCCCAGGGTTCCCTCTCCCAGGTGCATTATTTTGCACTTCTTGGACCTGAACCTTAGTTGCCACACATCAGGCCATTTTTTAAGCTTCTCCAGGTCCCTTCTCATTCTCTCCATCCCATCTGTAGTATCCACCCTGTTTCAGATCTTGGTGTCATCTGCAAAAGGCAAATTTTTCCCTCCAGTCCTACCTCAATGTTACTAATGAAGACATTAAACAGGACTAGTTCAAGGACTGATCCCTGGGGTACCCCACCAGTCATCTCCCCCTTGCCGATTGGATCCCATTTACCACCACCACCACCCCTCTGCTTCCTGTCCATTAGCCAGTTCCTAACCCAGTTTACCATCCTGTGCCCCATACCTAGACTGCTCATTTTGTTGACCAGCCTTTTATGTGGGGCGGTGTACAAGGCTTTGCTGAAACTGAGGTAGACAATGTCTACTGCCCCTCCCCCCTAATTTACTTACCTTGTCACCCAGTCAAAAAAATCCATCAGATTCATTTGACATGACTTTCCTGCTGTGAATCCATGTTGCCTCAGATCATGAGCACACCTGGATTCCATGTGTGCCACTATTCTTTCTTTAAGCAGTGCCTCCATGATCTTACTCACTACTGAGGTGAGGCTGACCGGCCTATAGTTCCCTGCCTCCTCCCTACTACCACTTTTGTGTAGAGGGACTACATGTGCCCTCTTTCAGTCCTCTGGAAACACTCCTGTGTTGAGTGACTCCATGAACAGTGCTTCCAGAGGTGCCACTAGCTGTCTTCGCAGCTCTCTTAATATCCTCAGATGTATGCCATCTGGCCCTACTGCTTTGTCCACCTTCAGTTTTGTGAGCTCCTCCAGGACTCTGTCCACTGTGATTGGACTTGTGTTTACCTCTCCCCCAACTCTGATCCTATCTTTGATCAGATTTAAGAAGAAGGCTTCAATCTGTCCAACCAACCCCTTATCTTTCATTGCTTTGCACTGCAAACATGAGCTGCAAGGTAAAAATAAACCCTCTAGCTTATAGCAAAAGTGACACAAGCTTTATATTGACCCCAAGTACTATAGTGAAATTTTAAAGAATTCAGTGACTCATTTTGTGCTACACTTGTTTCAGTTTTGAACAACTGCTGGTGTCATTGTGCCACAAGTGGTAAGACACATTGTAAATTAGTGACAGCTATATTAACTATACATTATAAATCTTTACAAAAAGACTCAGAGTAGAGGTACCCTCCAAGCTAACAAATCAGTCAGAGGAGGTCTACAGAGCACCAGGGAGGATACCAGAAGGGCTGCTATTATAGGGAATGTGGTCCTGATGGGAGATCTAAATCTGCTGGAGGTGGATTGAGAAATGTCAGATGTGAGGAGTGCCAGAAGCAGATACTCTTGAAGATTTGATTGAGTACTGTTTTTATTACTGTGAGTGAAAGAGCCAAATAGACAAGAAGCCCTGACCTAGAGCTGTCAAATCAGAACATGATGAGGGAGATCAGGGTAAAAAAGCTCATACAGACTCACAGAAGTTGCCAGCAGAAAAAGGCAATATGGCACATCGTGCCTGCCCAGTCCAGCTTCTGGAAATCAGAGATCACAACTAGGTTTGGTTAAACATAGTCCTAGAAGCTCAGCACCCTAAAATCAAAGACAAGGGTGTCAGAGTTCAGGAGAGTGGATTTTAGGGAAAACAGAAAAAAGTCTCCATGAAAAACTGAAGAGGAGCATGGAAAGGTCTGAGGGTATAGACATATGTGGGAAATTATCCAAGGGAGCCTGCTGGAGGTCACAAAAACATGTCTGATGCAAGCAGGAAAAAACAAAAAACACATGTTCAATTGTGCTTACGCAACTGAATAAGATGTATGCTTGTGTGACTTTGATACATTGTGGCTATTCGCCTCTCTATCTGTGGGATATACCACCCTGTAGGAGTACGATGCAAGGAACCCTAGAGGAGGATTCCCCCTCATAGGTACTGTGGGAATAATTCCATTGGCTAAAGGTAGCTAAGGAAGAAGCCCACGTAAAGAGAGCCAAGCCACTGGAGGAGAAGGGGTGAATAATGGGGCAACAAAGAAATTAATCCAGAGGCGGTCCAGGAGGAGTGGCCGTTTAAGGCTTGATGGGGGAGTGACATTGTTGCTCCACCCATTGAACCTCAGGCTTAAAGCCTTCCCATTCAATTATGCTTATGCAACTGGATGAGATATATGCTTGTATGACTTTGATACATTGTGGCCAATCGCCTCTCTATCCATGGGATATACCACCCTATAGGGGTATGATGCAAGGAACCCTAGAGGAGGGCTCCCCCCCATAGGTGCCATGGGAATGATACACTTGGCTAAAGGTAGCCAGGAAGAAGCCCATTAAAATACTCAAAAGGGTATCACGCATCGAAGAGGCGAGAAATCAGATTATGTCGAGACCAGAAAGTAAGGAGAGGAGACTTATATTGGAAGGACAGGAGAAGAACAAGATACGACTAGGATGACGCATGAAATAAAAGCTAATAAGGTGTGAAAGGGTGGACTTTCTAAGCCGGGGCCACCATCAGACTCCATCCACCAGCAGAACCTAACTACTATATCTATGAAAGCACTAACCCTGTCTAATATTATGACCATCGGCATGGCGGAGAGGAAAAAAACCCTTTGAGGAGGAAACCTCTGGGGATCCAAGGCCTAGGTCACCTTCCCTCCAGGCTGAAGACAGTTTTATTAGTGATGGCTCAGCTACAGCAGTTTAAAGCTGATATCGAGGAAGGAGAAAAAGTCCATTTTAGAGAAAGCTCTCAATCTGTACTTCTAAATGGACAGCTGCTGAGAGATGCACACAATGGCTCTGCAACTTGATGCTCAAAAGCAAGAGAGGATGTATGATGATGGAAAGAAGCCTTGAAGGTCCGAAAGGTTCAAGGTGAAGAATGAAATGGATGATGTATGATTATGAAATGAGGCAGAGAAGGCCGGTATGGTTAAGGTGAACTATGAAGAGGAAGATGAATGATGATGGGGTGTATCCATGGAAACTGGTACAATTAAGGTGTGTTATGAGATGAATTATGTACAATGATGGAGAGAAGCCTGCCAACCCTGAGCAAAGGGGCAATAGACCGAAGGCATGTCTCCGAGTGGAGAGCAGGTTGAGTCGCGGTAGCTTAAACTGAGAGGGTTATGCTCGAGTAGTTGATGTGAAGGAGTAGAACCACAAAGAGATAGAATGAGGGAGGGATATCTATATGAGGTTTTGAGAAGACTGATCGTGATAATGACTGTGGGAGTGCAGCATTTCAATGAGGTAGCATAAGACCCAATGAAAGGTATGCTTAATTAATCGATGTGAATGAGTGGATCTTGAGGTCAGATTGAGTGAAGGAGAACCCCAAATCAGGCTCCTGGACACCAGACGGACTAGGGTAAGAGGAGGATATGAAGAGGGAAGGTGATGGCTAGATAGGGAAAACACCAAAAGAAAATGACATTCAGAGGTTGAGTGGAATGGAGGGCGGAGGGGAGGGGAGGAGAGCGACAAGCAGAGGTGACATGGGTAGACGCACCCGATACAGAGGACAAAGGTAGACAGAAGGTCCAAGTTAAGCAACAGAGGACTATGATGGAACAGGATGTGCAGCTATGAAGAGCTCTAACAACAGGAGGGGTGCTAATGGAAAACTGAACAACTGTGATGGACACTAAGGTAATAGGACAGCTATCCTGAGGAAAGTGAGCTAGAGATGGAAATGCTATTGTAACAGGACAGAACAAGAGCAAGAGGAAACAGCAAATACTGTGAAGGGCAAATAGACCAATACAAGGAAGAATGCACAGTGATCATGGAGCAAGGCATGCAGGCATACAGGAACACAGAGGTGATAAATCAGAGGTCAGGATAACGAACAAAATTAAACACATTGAGGACAAGGGATGAGCAAATCAGGAAAAAGGGTCAAAGTTTTGGGATGGACATCTGGAGAACCAAAGCAGGAAGGAGAACAATGGCAGCATACGTAGGCCAGGCAGGCAGGAAAGAGGGGCAGAAAGCCCACGTTATCCAGCCACTCGGGGAGAGATAGGACTAGATGGTCAAAGAAGACGAAATGGCAGTGAAAAATAGGAATCAAACTTGGAGCCACAAGGGAGCATAAAGCCTCCAGAAGGCACTCCAGGGGATGAATGCAGTAGTGGTTCACTGTGTGGGAGCAAGGAAGTGGGGGAGGTGAGGAGAAGGAATCAAAGATGAGATCGAGGGAGGAGGAAAAGAGTAAAAGTCAGAGGAAGCCCTCACTATCCATCTAAATGGACAACCATTGAGGGTTGCGAGTAATGCCCCTGCAACTAGACCCTCAAAGGCATGGGAGAAGAGAGATGACTGCTGAGTGCATAGCAGGTCTATACGAGCCTATGATTCAGTAATACCTAAAAGGCTCATATAAAGCTAGCAGACCTAGTGTTAGAAACTAAGTAGATAGTAAACTGGTTGGGAGAAAGAACCAGTGGGTGGTATTAAACAGAGAATACTCAGGGGTCAGGGAAGTGACAAGTGGGGACTGCAGGGATTAGTTCTGGGGCTGTTTCTTTGCAATGTGTTCATCTTCAGCATTGGGGAGGAGATTTAAGTGATTTTGCAAGGTTTGCCATAGCAAATAGGAGTAGTAAACTGTAGTAGCCTGTAGGAGTTGTAATTCAATCTCCTACCATTCAAACTGCCAAAAAGTGCTGTTTTCCATTAAATAAATGCTTTTATTTCTGCGCTCTGCTTCATTAGCATAACCCGCCCCTTTTTTTCCTCAGTGCTGCAGCTCCCTAGCGTGACGTCATGCAAGGGAAACAATGTTTTTAAGCACTATTTTGAAACAGAGTTGGTCAGTCTTGGTATTGCAGACATCTACTCTACCGACATAGGAGACTACATCTCTCAGTAAAAAAATCTTGTCAGCTAGATACTATATGCACAATGCCTTGTTTTGAAAATAAACATGAGAGCTTTTATTGTTGAAGCCACTACAGAAATATGAGACTGCATCTCACAGTAAGGGAATTAGAAAACAACTTCTTAGTGTACCCACAATGGCTTGCTATATACAACTACATATTAGGTGCAGTCACCACCACCAAAATAAGGGACTGCACCTCTGAGTAACTAACATTTACATCAACATTATAATTCACTCAGAATTCATTGGTGCTATATGCAAAACACTGACAATTCCCTTGCATGACATCATTCTGGAGGTGTGGCCACACACAGAAAACTGGAGGAAAGAGTGCTGATAAAACATAAATAAAAATAACTATGACATCTTTTTACAAAACAAATTGCAGCTTCAACATCTGAAGCATGGTGGCAATTGCATACTATGTGAAAAAGGCATCTGCTAAACCTCGCAAAATCACTTTAAAGAAACAGTTTGCCTCTTTGCAGATGAGATCTAATTATATGGCAGTGCAGACACTAAAGAAAGGATTAGGGTCATGAAGAATGATCTTGAAGATTGAAGAAATGATCAATAGTCTGGCAGCTCAAGTTTAATGCCAAGAAGTGCAAGTGCTGCACATAGACAGAATGAACCTGAACACAGATTACTAGATAGGGTAAGAGAGTTTGCCAGACTTCAGAGGAAAGGGATCTAGGGATTATCATACGTGATAGTCTCAAATCAATTGCCAATGCTGCAGGGCGTATAAGAAGGCTGACTGGATGCAAGGATACATAGGGAGGAGTTTCTCTGACAGAAGAAAAGTAGGTTGTATTGCCTCACCATAAATCCCTGGTGAGTGTATGCTTAGAGTACTGTCTGAAGATCTAGGTCCCACATCTGGAAAAGGGTAGGAACAGTACAAACTCAGTCAAAAGAAGAGTAACACAGATGATACAGGGCCTGCAGGGTGAGTCTTGAGAAACTTCTGAATCATCTTAACATGTACTCTACGTAGGCAAGAAGAGAAAGAGGTGGCATAATAGAAACATTCAGATTCCTGAAGAGTGGCCTGTCACGTTTTTTTTCTGAAGGAGTGAAGGATCAACCAGGGAGTAAGGATGTCAATGCCAAATATGCATTTGGTAAACATACCAAAATCCTGTGTTTTGGACACTGACAAAGCTGGTCTGAAAGAACAAGGGTTCATTTGGCAGAAATACAACGTCCCATCATGCTTCACATTGTCTAGGTATATCAGGCCCAGACATCTTATGAGGTACTGTGTGCTGCAAAAGCTTATTCTCCTTCCGTGTCCATATGAACAGGACTCAAAAGTGTATAGTAAATAACAATTACCATGGTCCATCCCTCTGTGAGTCTACTTGAATGCCACATGCACTGCTTTTTTATGATCATCTACAGCATCCCACACATGCATACTATTAAACTATTACTAAACTACTTTTCTTGGTATATAAATAAAAAGGATAATAACATTAAAATAATAGCCACAGAAGTCAACTAGTCCTTCTAAACACAAAACAGTCATTATCACAAAATATGTTGTCTTTTCACATAAATAAAAAAGTACATAAAAACTAAGAATATGCATATTTTTATATTATAGTACTATCATAATCATATTATTATGTATCTAATATGTAAAACATATACCATAAAAATAACAAATATAATAGAAGAGATCAATAGCAGTTTGCATGAGTAAAGTGGAGAGTCAGAGACTGTAGGGGGTATATGCCTTGAGATCAGCAATGAATAGAAACCTAGAAACAGACCATGATGGTAGACAAAGACTAGAGGTCCATCCATCTGCCCATGCTCCCTGTCATCCCTGGAATCTTCCCTGGAACCTATTGTTCCTCCATGGTATTAACCCTCTCCACCCTATCCCCATTCTCCTCCCTGGTCCTGTCACCCCAGACAACCACTGTTCCCTTCTTTCTGTCCCAGGCCTGCTTGAATCCCCTGACTATATCTGGACCCACCACCTCAGCAAACAGGTTGTTCTTAGGTTCCACCACCCTTTCAATAAAACTTCCTCTTATCCCTCCTGAACCTCCCTCCTGTTAATTTCCACTCATGACCACTTGACTGCAAGTTGGTATTCAGGCTAAATAATTCCCTGCAGTTCACCTTGTTAATTCCTTTAAGGAACTTGAAGGGCTCTCATACCTCACCTCTTCCTTCTGGTTTCTAGTGAGTACATATTTAGTGCCTTGGAGATCTGCCCTGCTGGCTCTGAATAATTTTTGTTACTCTGTGCTGCACTGTCTCCAACATATCCTTGTCCTTTTTGAGGTAAGGACTCCATAACTTCAACACAGTACTGTAGGTGAGGTCTCACTAGGGATCTGTTTAGGGGAAGTATTACCTCCTTTCTCCTGCTATCAATAAACTTCCTGATACATCCCAGCATCCTGTTAGCCTTGCCATTGGCCTTGTTGCATTGGCTCGTTTGTTTAAGGGAGTTACTGTGATGATAACTCCTTGATCCCGTTCTTCTTCTGTAGTGCTAAGTCTCACTCCACCCATCCAGTACTCTGTCTTGGGGTTCTTTTTCCCTACAGTAGGTGCATTACCTTACACTGTTTGGTGTTGAATTTTAACTGCCAGACCTTTGATCACCCCTCTAGCTTTTGTAGGCCCCCATTCATATACCTTATTCCCTCATCCCCTTATTGCTATCCACCCACCAAAAAAGATTTGTTTCATATGAAAAGAGACACAACCTGCCCCAGATTCCCTCACTAATGTCACTACTGAACATGTTGAATAGGACCGGAACCAGAACAGATTCCGGTGGAACCCCACTTGTAACCTCCCTCTCCTCTGAGTTAACCCCATTGACCACCATCCTCTGCTGCCTCTCTTCTAGCCAACTACTCACTTAGTTCACTCTTGTTTTAGCTGCACCCAGGTCTTCCAATATTTGAGCAACCTTTTGTGCAGTACCAAATCTAAAGCCTTGCTGAAGTCAAAGTGCAGCAGATCCAGAGTGTGGCCCTTGTCTACTTCCTTTGTTACCCAGTCAAAGAAAACTATCAGATTAGTCTGACAAGACCTTCCTGTGATGAAACCATGCTGTCTGCTATCCTGTAGTCTGTTGCTCTCCAGGTAGTCTAGAATTTCCTCTTTGATCAGTGATTCCATCAGTTTCCTCATGATGGAGGTCAGACTGACAGGCCTGTAGTTCTCTGGTTGCTCCCTATCCCACCGTTATGAAGCAATACAATGTGTGCCGTCTTCCAATCCCTTGAAACTTCACCAGACCTACAGTAAGTGAGCTACTGAACAGCCCAGCCAGTGGTTCAGCAAGCTGTGCTACTAATTACTTAAGTATCCTCAGATGAAACCCAGCTGGTCTTAGGGCCTTATCTATCTTAAGGGCTACCAGCGCTTTCAGGGCCGTCTTGCTAGTAAGCAATGGCTATGTCATTTCTGGGACTCCCTTCATGGCCGCTTTGATGCCACTTTCTTTTATTTATTTATTAATTATTCAGAAACAACCTTTGAGCAAAAGCTCTTTTACAAAGGTTCCACATCAGAGAATAAAAACAAAATAGTTGAAAATACATAATATACAGCACATGATAATAAACAAACAGTTCACTGAGATGCAGCAGTAACAATTTACAAAGGAAGATAGTTAAGGAGACAATGGATTCTTGGCAGTGAGGAGAGTAGATGGGTTCAAGTGAAAACCAGGGGAAGGTGGGAGGAGAGGGGTAGAGGTGAGGGGAAAGGTTAGCAGTCTGGTAGAAAACTTTGTCAAAAAAGAAAGTGGGGGTGAGATGTGAAATAGTGGGGAAGGTTGGAGAAAGCACGAGGGTAAGTGGCAACAGAAAGGGGTTGGGGACAATGATGATGGGTGATTTCAAGAAGTTGGGGGAAGGGAGGGAGAGGAGGGAGCTATGAGGTGTGGTTTGTGAGGAGGAGAGGGTAGAGGTGAGGGGAAAGGTTAGCAGTCTGGTATAAATCTTTGTCAAAAAAGAACGTGGGGGTGAGATGTGAAACAGTGGGGAAGGTTGGAGAAAGCATGAGGGTAGGTGGCAACAGAAAGGGGTGGTGGGACAATGATGAAGGGTGATTTCAAGAAGTTAGGGGACTGGAGGGAGAGGAGGGGGTATGAGGTGTGGTTTGCGAAGAGGAGAGGGTAGAGGTGAGGGGAAGGGTTAGCAGTCTGATAGAAAGACTTTGTCAGAACAGAAATGTGGGGGGTGGGATGTGGAAATAGTAAGGAAGGTTGGAGAAAGCCTGAGGGTAGGTGACAAACAGAAGGGGGAAGGGGCCAAAAGTAATGGGTGATTACAAGAAGTTAAGGGGGGAGAGGACGGGGTTTGGAAGGTATGAGATGTGGTCCACAAGGACAGGTAAGGAGGTGGGAGGAACTGTGGGGAGTGTGCAGGGCGGGAGGTGAGGTTGAGGGGTGGACAATATAGGCCACTTAGAGCAAAAATTGAGGGGCGGATGATGTATGCAAGTGCAGAGACATCTTTGAGGAGTGTTCGAGGGGCAAGAGCCATCTTAGGTGCCACTAGGACAGGCACAAGCATTCCTGGAGAGGAGTTGTTTTTTAAGTTCAGACTTAAATGCTAGCAAGCTTGTAGCTCCTTGTGAGACTTCCAGGCACTCATTGAGCCATAGAGGAGCTATATACGTGAAGTCCCGCTGCCCATGTGTGGTTCTGCAGAAAGGGACAAGCAAGCACACCAACGCCTTACTCCTGGTTCCATACTTTGGGTCAGCTTGGTAGAGGAGCGAGATGGGGGGTGTGGAGCCCAGAAGCACTTTTTTGCTGAGTAGGCAGGTTTGGAATTTTATTCTAAGCTCCAGTGATAGCCAGTTCACCTAAGAGTAGAGAAAGCAGGTGTAGGTAAGTCGGTCAGCAAAAGTGCCAAGTCTACACTCCTTGCTTTGTGCTGTTGCGACCTGTTGCAAAGCAGTATTCATGGCTGATCCATAAGCCACTAGCCCATAGTCAAGTGATGGATAAGATCGAGCTAGTGAAAGATAGATGGAGGATATTTGGAGTGAGGTTTTTCCTATAGCTATATAAGACTCCAAGCTTGGAGTTAGTAGCTTTGACCACCATGTCTATATGCTGAACATAAGACAGGATATCGTCAATGGTGACATCCAGGCACTTAAATGAGTGAACCTGTTTGAGCAGTGCATTGGCTTTGTTTTTGATGGATAGGACAGGGAATCTCTTTAGCTGTGTGCTGGATAGGAGCAGTGTGTTTTTGTTTTTTTTATAATTGATGAGTAGCTTATGTTCACTGAACCAATACTGTCTTATGGAAGGAGGTCTGGAGTTCCTGTTCAAGATGTTCAATGTGGGGGTTACTACTGAGGAGAACAGCATCATCTGCATACAGGATGATTTTGCTGTTACAAGCTTTGGGAAGATCATTCAAAAACAAGCTAAATAGCAGGGGTCCCAGAACTGATCCTTGGGGGATGCCTGTGAACACCTCTTTGGATCCTGATATGGCTTTGCCAACTTTGACTTTTTGGGATCTGGGGAACAGGTAGTCCTCGAACCAGTCCACAGCATTTGGGGCCATTCCCAGGTATTTTAGTTGATCCAAGAGGAGGGAGTGATTGACTGTGTGAAACGACTTTGTTAAGTCGATAAAGACGGACCCAGTTAATTTGCCTTCATCAAGTGATTGATGCACAGAGTTGGTGTTATCAACCAGAGCAGTGGCTATACTGTGATTCTTTCAGAGCCATGTTGCTGGGGACATTGCAGCTGGTACTTACGTAGGTAATTGGTTATTTGGTCTGTCACAATCCTTTTCAGTGCTTTAGATAGTGGGGAGAGGATTGACTTGGGCCTATAGTTAGCAATGTTGGACCTATACCCACTCTTATAAACAGGGGTTACCAGAGCTTATTTCCAAACTGTAGGGAATTTGGCTAGTGTGAGTGATTTGTTAAAAAGTTTTGTGATAGTGACCATGAGTTCATCAAGGGCAAGTGCTACCAGCTTCATATCAACCCCATCGCTTCCCATCCTAGTCTTGTCCAGTGCTTTCAGTACATAGGACCTTGAGACCTCAGTGGACACCCATTTGAAGTAGAAATTAGAGTGGTTTGCATTGTTAGTTCACTACTAAGTTGGACTCTCGCTTCAGATAGTCAGGTGGTAGGACAGAGCTATGATCTGTGAAAGAGACATTGAAAGCCTCAGCTATAGTGTGTGAGTCTATAGTGGGCAAGCCATTTAGGTTGAACAGTTGGGGTGCTTTATTTTCTTCCTTCCCATGGAGGTTATTTATATTTGCCCAAAACATTTTCCCATCTCCCCAGCTGTCTTGCAGCTGGTCCTTGTGGTGGTTTGCCTTTGCTTGCCTGGTGAGATATCCTTTTTTGAGTGGGGCGAATCTGTTATAGATATTACTGAAGCTGACAACAAAGTAGTTCAGGGCTAGGTCCAAATCTAACAGTGCATCTATGGGTGACCAGTCAAAGTATGCTCGGCAGCCTTGAAAGACCACACTTGTCTTCTCTTCAGGACCCTTTCAACCATGATGGGTGGAGGTTTCCTTAGGTTGTTTGACCACCTAAGAGTGACTGGAAGTGATCACTCAATGTATTTGGCTACACTGTAACCTGGGTTATTCTGGCAGAGGAAATAGAAAGTATCCAGTCTATAAGGGTACAATTGCCCATGTTGTAGTTCCTCCTGGTGGGTTCCATGACTAGTTGCAAGAGATGCAAATTAGCCATGGCCTCCTTCAGATGGGTTGCCTCATTACTGAGCCAGTTGATATTAAAGTCTCCAGTGATGATGAGTTCATGGACCTTGCTAAGGGAGCCAGGGCATCCACCAGTTTGGTAAGGTCCCCACTGGCCGTTTTTGGGGTTAAGTAGACAGAGGCAATTACCAGTGATTTACTGTTCTCTCCACATTGGATTTTAACTGCTAGTATCTCATGGTCATCATCCCTATTAGTAACGGGGAGCACATTCCCATTGAGCGAGTCTCTAATGTAGATGAGGCATCTGCCACCCCTTTTGCCCAGTCTGTCAATTCAGAAGGTTTGATAATCTGGTAGTGCAACTTCTGAGTTCTTTGTTTTGCCTGTCAGCCAGGTCTCCACGAGACATAAGATGTCCGGACTGTTCAGGGCAGCCCATGCCTGGAGTTGTGTTAGCTTGGCAAGAAGGCTGCAGATGTTCATCACTGCTATTTTAAGGCCCTTAAGTTTGCTGTTACCAGTTCCATTAGGGTTTTGTGGGCCTGGATTTCGATGTACATTGCCAGACAGTAGGATCAGGATCAGGATGGTTTTCAGAGTTGAGAAGCAGACAGTGGTGGTGACTTTCCCTTTTATGAGCCTAAGTTTAACTTGGTTGGGCCGTTTGCAGCTTCCGGGGGGGGTGGAAGGCAGAGTGCATTGTAGTCAAGGGCCGTTCCATGTTTTACCACCACTAGCAGCTCAATGGGTATAACTGCCCCCAGAGTTGTAGCCCATAGATAATGTATCTGCTCTTATCCCTCAGAAATACACCTGCATCTATCCAGGTGTATTTGGGATTGAGTGTATTGGAGAGTCCAAGGGTATTAACTAGCCTATAGATCAGGAGAATAATGAGGAGAGTTAAGAATGGGTTTGTGAGCATTTTCAAGGTAGGTATGGGCAGTGTAGACCTTGGTATAAGTATGAGGCGAGCACGGTAAAAATTGAAAATGTTGATACCTGGTGGTTAGTCAAAAAGCAAAATAAATTATCAAAGGTCCAGAGTCACAGAATCTGTTAGAATTCCTGAAGGTGATTAACTGTGCCTGTGCAGATGCAGGATGTGAAATCCTTTTGTCTGTATGCTTCTTTCGTTATTCAGAGGTTGTTTAAAAGCCCACCAGGGTTTTATTTAACTCCAAAAATTGATTAGCGTTTTGCTCATAAAAGTGCTAAAACATTGTGAAAATGCATAACACTTGCCTCATTGTGTTTAACAAACATAACACTTCTAGAAAACCTATATAAATACTTTCTGTACAGTTAGCATTGTCCCAAGAAAAAAACTGCTAATCAATTATTTAAAACCCTGCCCACATACAGATCCTTTAGGAGCAGGTCAGATAAAAATGTGGATTCATAGCAGGACCCAGAGTCAATGAGCTTGTCAGACTTAGTTGCTTGATTTATGTTTTGCTTGTGATAGCTTCCAAAAAGTTGATTTTAAAATGAAAATGCAGATATCTGGTGGTGATATTTTGCAGAAATCCAGTCCAGGAGACCTTCACAGATGTAGTGAGCAAGAATGGTGTAGTTACTCCAAGCAGAACATCCATTAGTCAATGCCGAATGTTGTCTTGCTGGTTTTGACATTGGAAGTGCAGTGTAGACAGACATAACAGAAGCAGCAGTGAAGTATAGAACCAACATCAACCCCAACCCACCCTGCAGAGAGTGACAGGCATTGGGGTGTGCGTTTGGGTCTCTGACCATAACGCTCATGCTATTTCTCCTCACCCTACCCTGCAGAGTCTGACAAGTGTCACGTTGTGCCTTGGGATCATCTGGCCTTATGCTAATCCCATTTCATAAGAAAGTATGTTGAGATGGGTGCAGCATAGAAGAATGGGTTGAACTTTGGGGCTGAAGAGTCCAAGGCACACCTCGATGCCTGTCAGTGGCTGAAGGGTTGAGGTGGAGGACCAATGGTGTGAGCAGTACAGCAGACAATCCAAAGACACACTCATGATGCCTGTTAGTCTGTACAGGGTGAGATGTAATGGTTAGAAACCCTAACGCCCTGGGCATGTGTTGGTATTTGCACTTCAAATTTTAAAACATGGCCTTTTTGTGACCCCACCTCATGAAAGCATTTGGGACCTTTGTTCATGAACAGTGCCCAAGTCATTTTGTTAATCTGTCTTGAACGTTGATTTCCCACAGTGAGCGCACCATTCTGCACCACTTGAAAATGTCAACTGCACCATTGATGAGGAGGTGTGAAGAGATGGCAATGTGGGAAATCTGGAGTGAAAATATTAAACATTCTCGAAGTTACAAGCGTGTGTGAAAACTGCACATCGCACACTCGTAACACAGTCATTTAGTGGAATTATTTCACCAAATTTTTAACATAGGCATTTTGGGATCTCTGCTCATGAACAGTGGCACTATGATTATATTAATCTATCTGAACATTGATTTCCTACAGTGACCATGTGATTGTGCACCAGATATGCGAAACTACATTTCGGGCAGGATGTGACAAATGACAGCTGAACTGTTCATAAGAAGGTGTGCAAAAATGACAATGTTGAAAATCTGGAGTGAAAATATTACAAATTCTCGAACTTATGACTGTGCATGGACACAGTGCAACGCATGCTTGTAACATAGTCATTTTATGGAATTTTTTCACCAAATCTTCAACATAGGCATTTTGGGACCTCTGCTCATGAACAGTGTTACTGTGATTTTTTTACTCTGTTCTAAACATTGTTTTTCTACAGTGACTGCACCACTGCACGCCGGATATGCGAAAACACAGTTCAGGTAGGACGTGGGAAATGAAAGCTGTACTGTTCATAAGGAGGTGTGAAAAAATGGCAATGGTGAAAATCTGGAGTACAAATATTAAAAATTATCAAAGTTATGAGCATGCGTGGAAACTGCACAATGCATGCTCATAAAACAATCATTTTATTGTCGTTTGTCACCTAATTTTCAACATGTATTGATTGCCTATACTGTTATAGTTTGCCAAAACTGCATAGAAAGTTGTATTACTTGTTAAAAACTGCCTAGAAAAGCTGTATTACTTGTTAAAAACTTCTCACACATTTGTCACCTTTCAGCCTTCTTACAAGGCCCTGTTAATCAGTCTCTACCTGGGATCTTCCCCAGCTCTTTCTCTCCCATTATGTTTTATCTTTCCCATCATCACCTTTTTGTTTCACAGATTCTCTCTTAATCTTACCATTTATCACTTCTTCTCCCTTTGACTCCCCCTTCTTTCTCCACATATATATCTCTCTCATTTTACCTCTCCTCTACACTAACTTGTTTTTTTTCTCCTTTAGATATTTCCTGAAGAAGACCTAAGGTCGAAACGTAGATTTTTAACTCTATTTTCTATTTTCAGCGTGCATTTAATATAACCATTTTGTTTTGCTTTTAATTTTCAACATAGGCATTTTAGGACCTCTGCTCATGAACAGAGTCATTGTTATTTTCCTAATCTGTCCCAAACACTGATTTCCCACAGCAACCATGCTATTCTGCGCACGGAAGTACGAAAACACATTTCGGCCAGGATGTGAAAAATGATGAGGGTGCGTGAACACTGCACAACACACACTCGTACAACAGTCATTTAATGGACTTTCAGCACCAGATTTTCAACATAGGCATTTCAGGACCTTTGCTCATGAATAGTGTCACTGTGATTTTCTTACTCTGTCCCAAACACTGATATCCCACAGCGACCACGTTATTGAAAATTGATTGCCTATACTGTTATAGTTTGCCAAAACTGCATAGAAAGTTGTATTACTTGTTAAAAACTGCCTAGAAAAGCTGTATTACTTGTTAAAAACTGCTCTAGCCTTAGTGATTAAGTGTTACAGCCCTTTTCATTGACTCTGTAACTGCAGCCCAGGCTCCTGGGCGCCAAGGAAATCGACCCCTATTCACTTGTAAATTAAGTTTGTCACTCACTAGTGAGACCTTTTGCCCTCCTGCAGTATTAATTGGCTTCTTCTCTCCTTCCCTCTTCAGCCGAGAACCCTCCAGGGTCTCCCAGCTCAACCACCGCATGATCCGCGGCCACCGGGTAGTCGGCGCTCCAGAAGCCGCCACCCAAGACCACTCGCTTGGACTCAAGCCCCAGAGAGGTATGGCAAAGCCGCAAATTTTTGCCCACCTGCTCATCCCCCCTCCCTGTACATTTCTATATAGACCGTCTTGCTCCACCCATTGCTGTCATTGGCTCACGACTGCCTACCCTTTCTCCTCCCTTAATTGTTATTTTTTTTTAATTGAATATACTTTATTCATTTTATACCACAGTAATACATCATAACAGCTATACAACTGTCCAGCTATAATTACAATAGTAACATGGCATGAGACATTAAAGGGACACTGTCAACTTGTTTTGCATCATGTTATTTCTAGTTAAAACGCCACATTTTATGATTGCTTATCTTCTCCAAAATTCATTGATGTTGCTGTTTATTTTGTCTGTCTGTTTGTTTAGTAGAACTGAAATGCATGGTAATGTATATTTATAAACAACCTTGTTTTGTTTACAGTCCTGGATCTGTTCTTACTGCACACTTCCTGAGCATTAGAAACACATCCAAACTGTGCAGTCACTCATGAGGCAGTAGCCACCTAAACTCCCACTGCAGCATGAGTGGCTAGACTGTGTTGGGGATGTTCCCAAGTACAGGAAAGATGCAGTGCGAGCTGATCAAAGAATGTATATAAACAAGTTTTGGTGTGGTAACACCAGTACGGTGAGCAGTCAGTTTTTCATTTTTTAAAAGAAAAGAATAATCGAAATCAAACTATAAGCTACTTGAGCAATCTTTACATATTGTTGTCAATCATAAGATGTGTTTTTTAAACTTGGGACACTATAAGGCCTAAGGGGGTTGACAGTGTCCCTTTAATGAGACATATATTACATTTTAATTGCTGTAATATAACAAATGCAGGGAATCAACTTACCATAACCATGACCTCCAACCACCGGACAACTACACTACCCCATACTCTCTCCCTCACTCTATCTACCCCCTCGGACTTCCACCAGAGTCAGATGCATTCCTCCCCTAAGGTGTACCCCGGCCACTAGGTAACTCTACTATCCCATTTTTCTATAGTAAAGTGATGAAGGGGTCATCTGTAATGGTATCTCTAATTTAGAACAACCTAGGGCTCCATGTGCTATGCCCATATAGTATGTTGTCTACACAACTGCCTTTCCCCACTTACCGGGTTTTCTGAGAAACAGGAGTCAGGGACCAAGGCATATAAAGCTTCTCCCATCTAGATTTATACAGGGGGAGCTTACCACGAAGACTCGCAATTGCTTTTTCTATTCTTAAGTTGTATAGAAGTTCCTTCACCCATTCAAGGTAGGAGATCACATATTGGTCCTTCCAATAGCAAAGGACAAGCCTCTTGACCGACAGTAATATAATGGCCATATGGTACCTCCTCTCCTTGACAGGGACAGTGGTATAATCTCCAACTATACAAACTTGTGGTGAGAAATGCTCCTGTAGCCCCAGCAATGGGTCAGCCCTTTCCCGGATGGTTTTCCACAGGCAGTCCACTCTGGGACAATCCCATAATATGTGAAGTAGCATCCCTGGTTCCTGTTCACACCTAAAGCATGCTTGATTCAGCATCTTGCCCATTCCATGCAATTTAGCAGGGGTATAATAAATGGTATGCAATATATAGAACTGTATCAATCGTAAATGATCGTTAGCAGTGTATAAACAAACTCCTTCCCATATTTTATCCCATGGAAAATGATCCTGTGGAAAATTACGTGCCCAATAGTTAGAGTAGCCCGATACATCAGGATTTAGTTTCCCATATAACAACGAAACCAACTGAGATACTGCTTGTGGTTGCTTCACACGTGTAAGAAGCTCCTGAAGGGGGGCCACTTGCTGCGTATTCCAGTCACCCAAGCCGAACCAGTTTAACAACATGTGCCTAATTTGAAACACAAAAAAGGAGTATTTATTGGAAAGCTGAAAGTGAGCTAACAGCTCTGGCGTCCCTCCTATATTACCATTTACTACCAAATCACAAACTCTGGCTTGAGGGTCCGCACACTCCTTGGGGGGCAACAATTTTCCGGTCACCTTGTTTAAAATTGGGATTGCCAAAAATGGGTTGCGATAGGTCCTGTTGGTTATTGTATTTCATAGACTTGCAAAACTGTAGATGGACCTTTAATGAAGTATATATAACCAAACCACGTAGACTGCTAGGCAGCTTACCTGGGGCTATAAACAAAAGGCTTTCCGAAGATAGCCCAGCTAACAAGTATTGTTCCACTTGTAACCATATAGGAAGCTTAGATAGATTTTCTACATCAGAAGGGGTAGCAACCCAGCGCATATATTTAGCAATGTAGCTAGCTAAATAGTAATAATAAACATTAGGGAGTTTAAGGCCTCCTAGCTGTCTTGGGACACTTAAATGGTTAAATGCCCTACGTGGGGGCTTGTGTTGCCATATGAATTGAGAAATTATACTGTGAAGTCTACGGAACCAGGTTAGGGGAAGATAAACGTTTAACATATTGAGGGGATAGAATACCCTCGGCAAAACATTAATTTTGATTACACTGACCCTTGCTTGGAGGGACAAGTGCATAGAAGCCCATCTATTTAAATCTAATTGAATCCCCTTTACTAAGTTATCTAAATTCAACTTTTTCATCAAGGATACTGATGTAGATAATATTATTCCTAAGTATTTAAGACTGGTGGTCCAAACCATGGATAGCGGGGTAATTTCTTTTCTGGAACGCAAAGGGTTCAGGGGCATCACTTCTGACTTGCTAATATTAAGTTTATAATTAGAAACCCTGCTAAACTTTTGGATTATCTATAGAGCTGCTTGAATGGACTCACAGGGATTGGTGACATGCAGAAGGATGTCATCCGCGTAGACTGATAACTTTAAGTGAAACATCCCTATTCTAATACCTTGTAGTATTGGGGAGGCATTTAGCTGTAGTAACAATGGTTCTAGATATAAATTAAATAATAGCGGAGAAAGTGGGCAGTCTTGCCTAGTACCTGATTTTAGAGGAAAAGCAGAGGAAAAAAACTCCATTGCAGTAAACTTTCGCTCTGGATCCAGAGTATAATGATTTAACCCAGGAAATAAAAGGGTCTGGAAAACCCATTACAGCTAGGGTATCAAATAGATAAGTCCAACTAACCCTGACGAATGCCTTCTCTGCATCCAGGGAAACAAGGGCCATAGGTTTATCTGCCTCCCTGGATACAGAGAAGACATGAGCCAATTTACGGATATGGTCCGATGAGGTTCTACCCTGTACAAATCCAATCTGCTCAGGACTCAGAAGCCCCTCCCAAACCCTGGACACCCTGGATGCTAGTATTTTGGCAAAAAATTTAATGTCATAATTCATCAATGAGATGGGACAAAAGTTCATAACCCTGTCCTTCTCCTTACCTGGTTTTGGCAGCACCACTATGATTGCCTCCAAGAGGGTCAGATCTGTAATCCCCTTCTCACATTATAAAATTAAACAGACAAAGGAGAGGGCACAGATCCGCCTCAAAAACTTTATGAAAATTGGATGGAAAACCATCCTGACCAGGAGCTTTATCTTTGGCGAGAGACCTGATGGCATTCCTAATCTCTTGCCGTGAAATAGGGCATGCCAAAAATTCTTACTGGGCTATGTCCAATGAAGGCAACGATGTAGCTAACAAATAGTCCCGAATTACATTAGGTGGGGAGGGTAGGTTCAGGGGGACTATACAACTGCGTATAGTATTGTTCGAATTCCTTGGCAATTTGCCTAGGGGTAGTTAAGATAGCATTAGTAGATAGGGAAAACACAAAGGGAATAAGACAAGACTCCTCTTGCTTCCTGAGCCTCATCACCAGGAAATGACTGGTTTTCTCCCCTTGCTCAATATACTTAGCATGGGTCTTAAAAAGGGCATATTCCGCTCTCTCCCTCAGGATTTCTGCATATTCATTATGCAGCACTACCAGACGCAACATCTCTTCATCTAGTGGGGGATTTGACAGTGAGGCTTCTAAAACCCTAATTTTCTCCAATAGGGCTTTAGATTTTATATCTTGTTTTCGCTTTTTGGTGGCCGAAATTCTAATAAATTACCCCTGCAGAACACATTTCAATGTGCACCATATTTTGTCAAAAGCAGGAATAGATCCTTCATTTTGTCCCATAAATTGCTTTATTAGGTCTTTAATCCGAATTTCTGTATCTTCTTGATTAAGAAGCTGGGAATTTAATTTCCATATAGTGTCTTTTTGAGTGTTTGGGGCTAAGTTAGTTTCCAACCAAATTGGGGAATGATCAGACAACACTCTGGGGGTGATCCCACATCCCAACAATCCTGCAATTACTTTCTGGTTAACCAGAAAGAAATCAGTCGGGGAGAGGGATCTATGCACAGGCGAATAGAAGGTATAAGCCCTACTGCCGGGATTCAGTGTGCACCAGGGATCGATTAACCCATAAACATCTATGAGATCTTGTAAGGATCTTTGGGCCGGGGAAAGATTAGGTCCTACTAAGGAGGATCTATCTAGGGAGGAGTCTGTAACTAAGTTCCAGTCCCCTGCTAGAATAATGGGCAATCCACAAAAGGGAGCTAGGGTTAAAGATAGGTTGACAAAAAATTCAGAGGAGTCTTTATTCGGACCATATATCATGCCTATGAGTACTTCTGTACTGTCTAGAATTCCCCTCAAGAAAATAAATCTGCCTTGCTGGTCAGTCACCTTTTATAGCTCTAGGAACTGAGTACCCCTAGCTATCAATATCGCTACTCCACATTGTGTTGTGGAGGTCCTGGCCGTATACACCGTCCCAATAAAACCTCTTCTCCATAAGTTGTTATCTGTTTCCAGCAAGTGCGTTTCCTGTAGAAAAACAACATGGCATTTCAATACCGCTAAATGCTTGAGTATTCAAGCCGCTTGACCCGAGACCTAGCTCCTTTAACATTCCACAATATAATTTTCATATCAGAAGTGTAATGTTTGGGGTATCTACTTGGGCATCAGTGTATGTTACTTACACCATTAAGAGTTGTGTTAGAAGTGGCTCTGGACCCCCCCAACTACCCCCCTCCTCCTCCCTCCATTCCTTCCGCTCCAAACCCACACATGAACATTCTCAACTATACATCCCTTCCCACTCCACCTACCCCAACCCCCTCATTTACAAACAACCCTAAACAATAATACATCAGCTTTGTCCCCCAGTCCTAATGACTGTACTCCAACCTTTTTACCTGGCATGATGACCATGCTGCCCGACAAGCTCTCCTACTACCATTGCCCGCCCCCCCACTCAAACCCTGTACATTGTAACCTCCACTATAAATCACTAAAAGTACTAGGTATGGCACCAGGAAAAGTAAATATGCTTTACTTAGCATTCTGTATTCCTGCTGTCAAAAACTTCTGTGAGGAACATCCGTATTAACCTATCTAATTCAGAAGAAAGCCATCCAAATAATAAGGTCCTATAACCCAGTTAGGGGTTTAGGCTATTACCATTCCTAAACATAATTAACTTAATTAATCCCATGGTGCCCTCCTGAGGTTTGATTATAAAGGTAACAATAAGAGTAATGTTAATAACACCATTTATATTAAAATCTTTCAAGAAGTTAACACCATGAATTAAACATGAAGAAATCCCCAACCCCTTTATACTTCGATGTAACCAGGAGCCTTCTATCTTGCCCTGGGATTCACAAACCAATCCCGGCTTAATATTTGGCACTTACGCAAGATCACATAGTGCAATACATCTCTTCTTCCTGCACAAACAAGGATGCAAAACTGTCCAGTTCGAATCTCTAACTGGGCATTTCTAATACCGACAGATAACCACTAGATGTAACCACATTCTCATTTAAATAGATCAGGGAACATATGCTTGCAGGATTCAGCTGCAGTTTCCACCTTTTCAAACAAATGCCAGCGGCCCTCGTGGAGTATTTGTAAGGTTGCTGGGTACCTGACTCTGAACTTTATTCCAGCAGAGATAAGTTTAGTGACCACAGGATGGAGAGTGGACCTTTTTTGGTGCACTGTGTATGGTAAGTCCTGCGCCACTCTTATCTTCTTCTCCTCCCATTTAATTTCTTGGAGATCCTTAAGTTTAGCAATGATATATTGCTTGTCTACGAAGTTGAGTAGTTTAAACAAAAAGGGCCTAGGAGGAGAGTCTGCAGGCAGCATAGGCCGTAAAGAGTGATGTGCCTGCTTGATTATGTATGCGGGCCCGTTGGGAGAGGGCCCCACCAATTTTTCACACAGCTTCTGGGCGAACACTATGGGTAGGGAACCCTCCTCCCCCTCAGGTAATCCCAGCACTACAATATTGTTTCGCCTCGATCACCCCTCGAGGTTTTCTAGCTTTTCTTCTGCTTTCTTGAGCCTTTGCTTCATGTGTACCATCTCTGGCTCCAGACGCTGCCTCCAATCATCCAGCGACGATATGTCGGCCTCATTATCCGAGGTCTGAGTAGTGAGCTGGTTGATTGATGTCCTCATACTTCGCAGTTCCGAGGCTAACACCAACAAGGTGTCTTTCATAGGTGTTAGCTCCTTGAAGAATCGTTTCTCAGTAAGCGCTTCTTGTTGTTGAGTATGAGAGTTCGGGTCATCTGCCTGCGTTTTGGCCCACTTAGACATCTTCTCCTTGCTCAGTGTGGAAGGCGGGGTATGCTTCAGGGCAGCTTTCTTCATTTCCACATCCATTCTGCTTTAGGTTTTGTCTCTCCCCCGAATAAGCAGCACAGATTTGATTCCGACTCTCTTCCCGGTTTGGCTTCGTAGGTAGAGTGGTGAAATATGCGATTTGAATGGGGTTGGCACGGGAGCTATCAGCCAGAGCACCCTATCAGGCAGCCATCACATCGGAAGTCCCCCTCCCTTAATCATTCTTACTGGCCTAGTAGAATGACAGTACTTATTGGGGCACTACCCAACACTTTAGTCCTGCTTTCCTATCTTGCAATGAGGAGTCGTGCCTCCTTTAAAAGCATCCTTACCTGAGTACATACACTAAAACCATGTCGGTGGCGTTTTGGCTCCAGCTTTTTATCGCCCTATGTATATTACCCTTATTAGGGGAACCACTGGGTAGGACCTACCTAAATGGGGAAATTCATCCTTCATCACTAGAGTGTGCATTTATCAGGTCATTACCTAATTCTTGCAACACCTCTGCACCTTTGCACACTCACCAAGTTGGGTGGCATATTTGTGGTGCCTCTAGAAGCCAGATGCCTGTGGGAGGAAATCAGCCACTTCCCCCCAGTGTTTACACCCCTTGGTGCTTCACAGGAAGGGTTCTATGCTATGTAATGCTAAGACAACATAGTACTAATAATAGGTTACTGCAAACTTACTCGGATGCTTCATCTACCCGACAAAGGACAAAAATCTCCAAAATATTACTTGTTGCTCTAAGGAAACTTGTACTCCTCCTGTTACTCTGTTCAGGCAATGTTGAACTCAATCCTGGTCCCACAAAAGACATTACTTCACCCTCAGAGCTCACTAAGTTAAAAGGAATTAGTTTCATGCATGTCGCCTTGTAAAAAAATTCTCCTCCATCCAGGCTTGGATTACACCAAACCTGACATGCTTGTTATTTCAGAGTCCTGGCTCTGGCCATCCATTCCCAACAAGGAGGTCAGCATCCCCAACTATCTACTATTCAGAACCGACAGACAAACTAGGGGTGGTGGAGTCACCATCTGCATCAAGGACAAATTCACAGTCTCCATACTTGACTCCTCTTCGCTTGCTAATGTATATGAATGTATGTCCTTAAAAACTGAAACTACCCCTGTGACAGCCATCCAAATCATCAGCTGCTACAGACCACCATCTTCTGGATCACAGCTCCTGACCCACCTTTCATCTATTATAGACTCTAGTAATCTCAAAACTATTATACTGGGAGACCTTAACTAATACTGGCTGTCTAGCGCTTCGCTACCTCTCAAATCCTTCTGTGATTCCCATGGACTTTCACAACTCATTGATGAACCAACACACATCAATAAGAAAAACCCATCAAGTAGCACCCTCTTAGATGTCCTACTAGCAAACCGCACTTCTTCCACGCTGGCATCTTCCACGGCGATGTTAGCGACCACTGTTTTATTGCTGGTGTGAGAACAAACCATATGCCTAAATCCACTTCGAAATTCTCTACTAAAAGATCAAAATGGAACTTCGAACCGCTGGCTTATATCAACGATCTAAAGGCCTCCCTGCTCTAGCAGAGTTTCTTCCTGGCTAAATCAGTAAATAAAGCATACGCCATGTTCCAGGAAATTTTAACAGATGCCCTCAATATCCATGCTCCTCTGGTCAAAACCCTCATAAAGCCTAGAACGTATCGCTGGTTTACTGCAGACCTTAAATCCGCATTAGTAAAAAGGGGCAAGCTTTGGAAAAATGCTCGCAAATCACAACTTGCCAAGGACTGGTGTCTTTTCAGGACCATCAGGCGCTCCTGCACAAAGTTGATCAGAGAGGCCAAGTCTAACTTCTACCGCACAGAGCTAGACGCTGCCTCAAAATGCCCAACCAAATTCTGGTCCACAATAAAAGACCTTTCTGGTCATATGATAGGAAACGTGCTCCCCTCAAAAATTTCCTCAAACAATCTCATTATCAGCAATAAAAAGGAAATACTACAAGCCTTCAATAATCACTTTGCCTCAGCTGGACTAGCATTTGACAACCTGCCTGCTTGCAGCCTGTGCTCTCAGATGACTGCTTTGCCTTCTGAGCCAAATTTAACAAACGCTGCCTTTTCCTTCTCACCTTCTACCCTAAAAGAAGTTGAAGACCTTCTCCTTCATTTGGATATCAAGAAAAGCACCAGCGTAGATTCTCTGGACCCCTACTACATAAAGATTGCCTGGCATGTCCTGGTTGTGCCTATTACTCATCGATTTAATCTGTCACTATCACAGGGATCTCTCCCCAATTTATGGAAAACTGCTCACATTATCCCGCTATTTAAATCTAGGGATCCCTGTGGCCTAAATAATTACAGGCCAATTTCGTTACTCCCCAAGCTATCAAAACTCCTAGAATAAATAGTGAATGCCCAGCTACGAGCCATCCTGGAAAAGACAAACTTTCTAAATCCTATTCAGTCAGGTTTCCGAACTAACCATAGCATGGTTGCGGCATTGGCCAAGGTAACAAACGATTGGCAATAGGACCTAGAAAGCAAAAAGTTTATCTGAGCTGTCTTCTTGGACCTCAGCAAGGCATTCGACACTGTTGACCATTGCCTACTTCTTTCTTCATTAAAAGCCTTAGGTCTAGACACCATTTATTTGGACTGGTTCCAGGACTACTTAACGAACAGGCACCAGCAGGTCAAGACAGAAGGGGAGCTCTCCTCACCTAAACCGCTATTAAGAGGTGTCCCGCAAGGCTCCATCCTGGGACCAATACTATTCGCTATATATATTAACAGCATTGACCTCAGCATCAAGGACCAACATTCACCTGTTTGCGGATGACACAGTACTCTTCCTACGCCGGACAACACCTGAAGCTGCCTGTAAAGATCTGTAACATGACTTCAATATTCTACAATGCAAAAAGCTGCTCCTCAATGCCAAAAGAATTAAGGCAAGAATTAAGGCAATGATACTCTCACTTGGCAACCAACCGGCTTACCCTACTATTGGCACGCTACCCCCCCCCATTACCACCTTACTGGGTGAAAACTTGGAGTTTGTCACCAAGTTTAAATACCTGGGGGTCTGGCTAGACCACAAACTCTCCTTCAGGGAACACTTGGAGGATATGGTGAAAAAACTGAGGCAGAGACTGGGGATTTTCTTCCGGATAAACTGTCTTCTGACTACAGAGGCAAAAAGGCAGCTTGTCCAGTCCATGTTCATCTCCTTAACTGATTACACTGACTTCATCTATAGTCATTGCAACGCTTCATACCTGGGTAAACTTGACGTCCTATATCACAGAGCGCTACATTTCATTACCAGCCTCCCCTCCTCTACCCACCACTGCTCCTTATACACTGCAGTGGGTTGGACCTCCCTACAATACAGATGTAATAGAAATGCCGCTGTATGGACATTTAAAGCAATTACTGGCAAATTACCACAATATATCTTAGATCTACTGCCTCTAAGCGGGCTCAGAAACTATGCCCTAAGGAGCTGCTCCCTAATTTCTCTGAGGATTCCTAGGGTCCACAGGTGCTTTGGGAGAGCAGCCATAGGCTTCTCACTTCCAACTCTCTGGAACAAGCTACAGAAATTCTTGAAATTAAGATCCCCAATTAGTCTCGCAGTATTCAAGACTTTTTACACAAAAACAATCACAGAAGTATGTCACTGTTTCCACCGCCTAAGAACTGCTCCCTCTCTGCGTATTATCATCCTCTGCCTTGCATACTATAAAAACTCTACCTCTCAGAAACCTTATACCCTCGTCACCCTTGCCTTGACATTCCTTCCATCTCCTAAGCCTCTCAACCCTTTGCTCTGACTATGCTGTCCGAGAGCCAAAGACCCCACAGGGCCCTCAGCTTAGTCGCCACAGAAAACCTTGGTCTCTGACGGCCCCCACCCCTGAAACTGCCACCAGAGACCACTCGATCAGACTACACTCCCTGAGAACTGAGAACCCTCCAGGGCCCCAGCTTGGATGCCTCAGGCAACCGCAGTCACCTGGCAGTTGGCACTACCGAAGCCACCGCCCGTATCCATTTGATCATACTCCGCTCCCTGAGAGCTGACAACCCTTCAGGGCTCCCAACCCATCCTCCATAGGAAACCAAGGCCACTGGGCAGTCACGACCCTGAAGCCGTCAACCTTAAACTATAAGCCCTAAGCCCTAAGTGAGTATTCCGTACAGCACACCATGCAGGACCCTTGCCCCTGCACCCCCGTACCCCTTTGCTACCTACACCTCCGTGAGGTTCCACTTAATTCCTGACCTTGTATCCCCCTCTTCATATATAGCCCCCTCACCCCAAACTCCTTTGTCTCCTTGTTCTTGAACATGACATGTACATAGTTAGATTTATTTCAATGTGTGCCTAAATGGACTGTTTGTCTTACTGTTATTTAGCTTGCTTTATTATATATTCCCATGTTTTGCCTTAATGCCTGTACTTATGTGTATTTTACCTGACCTTGTGTGATGCAGGTCCACCTTGTAAATGAGCTTGCTTAATGGTGTCCGCCTGGATAAATAAAGATATGATTGATTGATTGATTGATTGATTGATTCTGCACCGGAATTGCGAAAACACATTTTGGCCCAGATATGAAAAATGACAGCTGTACTGTTCATAAGGAGGTGTGGAAAAATGCCAGTGTTGAAAATCTGGAGTGAAAATATTACAGATTCGCGAAGTTTCAAGCGTGCGTGGAAACTGCACAACGTACGCTCATAAAACAGTCATTTTTTTGAAATTTTTCACCAAATTTGCAACATAGGCTTTTTGAGAGGCCACCTCATGAACAGTTAAACTGTCATTTTGTTAATCAGTCCCGAAGGGTAATTCTGCGCAGTGACTGCAAAATCACCTTTTGGGACCGAATAACGTCATGACAGTAATTGAATTCATGATGAGGGCTCCCAATAATCCCATGTTAAAAATTTGGTGGCAAAATTCCCAAAAATGCTCGAGATATGCATCAAAGTTGAAAAAACCCTATTTATGCCATTATACAGCTTACCGGCATTTCTTCAGTTTGCAGTCAGCTTTGAAGAGTGCAGATGTATTCCCGGTCAACAGAAGATTGTTGCACCAGGCTCCAGAAGTAAGTATGGTGTGAGGGGGGGTGTAGGGAGGTGGGGCACGCAGTGGGTAGGCGTGGGTTGGGGAGGGGCTGCAGACTGCAAAATACCGTTTTCTACTTTATAGGGAAAAAAAACATTGTGGGAAGATTTTTGTTTTTACAGGTACATTGACAAGCTGGGGTGGCCTCAGCATGTCACCTGCATGTTTTTGTGGGGGGACTGAGCTGATGGGGATTGGGTACCCCATTGGCAAATGAACTGGGGAGGGGGTGTCACCTGAGGTTTTATTTTGGGAGGACTGTAGCCGATGGGGATTGGGCACCCCATCTGCAAATAAAAAGAGTGTTGGGGGATGATGCAGACAGGGATTGGGCTACCCCATCGGCAGATGAACTGGGAGGGCATAATGTTGCTCACAGGGGGATTGGGCACTTTCCTAAGTCTGCTTTTCTGGTACTGTGTGAGGCAGACGGCACAGCTGCCACCATGATGCACTGAAACTTACACCGTGAAAGTCACGCCCTACAATGAGGTGGAGCTCCCTCATTGCAGTAGCTAAAATCTTTCAAGGTGGTGGACACAATATTTGCATTGCTGTCACAGACAGCATGCAATCTAATTCATGCTACAGAGCCCAGCCCCAAAAAGCAGTGGCACCACAGGCCACAACAGGACCGCGCCTCCAAAACCTGCACTTCTGAAGTTACACCAACATGTTTCTTGCGCAGGCGCAAGACGACATAAAAATGTGTAAATCCACAAAAACTAAGCTACAGACACAGACAAGCACAAACAGCCACCCACACAGATCCAGGAGGTGGAGCATGGTTCGCAGTCCTCCTTCGTGAATACTGAGCAAAAGTAGTTATTCAGGATAGCAGACTTTTGCCCATCTTCCTCTATCATCCTACCACCCGCAACTAGCTGGGCAATGCCCCCCCACCTTTTTTCACTAATATATCTGAAGAACAGTTTTTCTATGTTCTTGACCTCCTGAATGACATGCAGCTGCTTATCTGCTTTTGCCTCCCTGACAACCCTCTTTGTCTCCCTCTTTTTCTATAGATAATTCTCCCATTCTGTCTCCTGTTGCTTTTCTTTGTATTTATAGAAGGCCTTCTTTTTGGCCCTGATTCCCTGAACCTAGCAGAAAACCATAGCGGCCTCTTAAAACTTTTTTTCTTAGGTACTATTCTCATGCTTGCCTTTGATGCCTTGAGGATAGAAACATAGAGACATTGAATTTGACAGCAGTTAAGAACCACTTGGCCCACCCAGTCTGCCCATTTCCCTACCTAATGGATAAGCTGCAGATCCTAGTTAACCAGCAGCCTACTTCTTTCTACCCCCAACCCCTAGAATTGCCTTATGACTGTCCCATACATGGTTAAATTCAACCACTGTTTTTGACTCCACAACCTCCTCCGGAAGGCCGTTCAATGCATTCACAGCCTTCTCTGTGAGAAAATACTTTCTTACATTACCTCTGAGCCCCCCCCATCTTCAAATTGTGCCCCCTTGTTCTTGCACACCTCTTATTTTGAAAGATGCTACCCTCTTGGACTTTGTTGATTCCCTTGAGGTACTTGAAAGTTTCTATCATGTCCCCCCTCTCCCTCCTTTCCTTGAGGCTATACATATTAAGCTCCTTTAGTCTCTCCTCATATGTCTTCCAGTGCAGACCTTGCACCATTTTAGTTGCCCTCCTCTGGACAGCTTCCATCCTGTCTATGTCCTTGTGGAGACTGGATCTCCAGAACTGCACACAGTACTCCAGATGGGGTCTCACCAGCTGTCTGTACAGAGGGATAACAACTTCCTGTTTTCAACTGGTGATGCCTCTCCCTATGCATTCCAGTATCCCCCCAGCCCTCCTTACTGCCCTCTGACATTGCTTGCCCCCCTTTAAGTCATCTGATATGACTAACCCCAAGTCCCTTTCCATTTTGTTCTTGTTAGTATCTCACCCCCATTGTGTACTCTTCCTGGGTTTTGTTTCCCAGGTGCATTACCTTGCACTTTGTAGCATTGAATCTAAGCTGCAATACATTTGACCATTCCTCTAACCTTGCCAAGTCCCTTCTCATCCCCCACCTTGTGCATCAACTCTGTTGCAGATCTTTGTGTCATCTGCAAAGAGACATACTTTTCCTTCCAGTCCCTCTGCAATGTCGCTTATAAAGACATTGAAGAGGACCGGTCCTAATACTGAACCCTGTGGTACCCCACTAGTAACCCCCTTTCTTCAGAGTGGACTCCATTTACTATTACCCTCTGTGTCCTATTCCCAGCCAATTCTTTACCCAGGCTATCATCTTGGGACCCACTCCCAGGCTGGCTAACTTGTATATTAATCTTTTGTGTGGGACTGTGTCAAATGCCTTGCTAAAGTCTAGGTAGACCATGTCCACAGCCCCTCCCTGATCTACTACTTTGGTCACCCAGTCAAAGAAATCTATTAGATTCGTCTGGCATGATCTTCCCGCTGTGAATCCATGCTGCCTTGGGTCCTGTGCCCCTCTGGCCTCTAGGTACTCGACAATTCTTTCCTTCAGAAGTGATTCCATCATTTTCCCTATCACTGAGGTTAAACTAACAGGTCTGTAGTTTCCTGCTTCTGCCCTGCTCCCACTTTTGTGAAGGGGAATCACATTGGCCCTCCTCCAGTCCTCAGGTACCACCCCATCCTCCCATGATTTGTTAAACAGGGTAGTCAGTGGTGTCACTAGTTCTACCCTTAGTTCTTTTAGAATTCTGTGATGAATCCCATCAGGCCCTATTGCTTTGTCCACATTCAGTTTTAAGAGTTCTTTCAGAACCCTTTCTTCTGTAAATGGGCTGGTATCAACTTCTGTATCCAGAATGCTTCTATTGTTTGTTTTAGGTACCTCCCTTTCTTCATTTGTAAATACTGAGCAAAAATATTTGTTTAGTATCTCTGCCGTTTCACTGTCACTCTCTGCCCACCCCCTTCCCTTTATTAAGCCTCACTATCCCTCCCTTGATCTTCCTTCACTCCCTGATGTACCTAAAAAAGGTTTTATCCCCCTTCTTAACTGAATTGGCTATCTTTTCCTTGATTCGGGCCTTTGCTGTTCTGACTGCCTTGCCAGCTTCCTTTTGCTTTAATTGATGGCTCCCTTAATAGCCCCAATCTCTCCTCCAGTCCACCTACGTCCTCTACCCCACCTATCCCTGACCAGTTCCCTCAACCTATCAAAGTCTGCCCTTCTAAAGTCAAGGACTTTGGTTCTCACTTGTGGGTTGTAGTCCCCAAGGACAAATTAAAACCACATGGAGTTTGACCTATTATTCTAGCTAACACTGGTCATGGTGGTTTTAGAGAAGTTTTGCACACATCACAAGTGACACTCAACCTGAATAGTAAGCACGTAAGTGCCTAGGTAGATACTTGCTCCTTATGACCATGAGAAACTAGGCTAACACTGCAACTGTAAACATTTACTCACTCACACAGCTGTAGGTCTAAATTTCTTATTTTATTTAGTAAGTATTTAGCAAATGCCCCGCAATGTTATGCCACTAACATTTTGCAATAATGTCAGTGCACTTCTTTGGGGTGAACAGGAGCACAGAATGACAAGTTAAACAAAACTCTTATTATACAAAATCCTTGCACCAAACCAAACCATCTTGGGGGTGACTCAACCCTTCCTCATTACAATTGTTAAAATAGAGCCTGAAATTTGCATATCATTTTCACACTATGCCTATATACATTTAAATGTTTAAAGAAAAGCCCCTTGTAGGGAGTCAAGGATGGCTTTGCTTCTTGCTGAAGCTGCAGTTGGAAGGCTCCACTCCATGCCTGGCAGACTGAAGTCACCAAGTAGCAGCACCTCCCCCTTACTTGCAATCCTGATGATGGCATTCCCAAGTGCTTTATTCAATTCCTCTACTTGTACTGAAATTCTGATTGCTACCCCAGTACAGATAGTAGCTCCAGAATCTGTATCCAGGATGACAGACAGTACCTTGAGCCCCTCATTTTCCTCTAGGTGCCCTGTACCACTGTAGCCTCGATTCCCTACGGTACATATAATACAACCTCTCCTCCCTGCCCTGTCTCTCCTGAACAGACAGTAACCTAGTATGACCATGTCCCAGTCATGATACTCAGTGTACTATGACTCTGTTATGGACACTAAAATCAGGTTAGCCACTGCCATGATGGCTTCTAGATCTGGAATTTTGTTTCCAAGACACCTTCCTTCCTTTCTGTTCTCATGGCCCAGCTCAAACTGAACTTTAACAACATCCAGAACAGATTCCTGGCCAATCAGCTGTCCCTCAAAGCCAAAATAGTATCTATGACTTTTGGCACTAGGCAGAGGGTTGCTAGGGGCTCCCCTCTCCTCTCTGTCCAAACCTTTGCTGGTGCTATGATTGAAGATACCTTGGGGTCTGGCTGCACTGTCATCTAGATTTCCCTGTGCATGTGGATGCTATCCACCAGAAGCGCCACCCCAAACGTGGTGTGCTGTATAGGAATAAAGTTAGTATCCTACCTCCTGCCTGTAGTGAGATTGTCTCAGAGATGATACTCCTGATCTTCAACTATGGTGGTTTTGTTTGCAGTGCTGCTGTGGAACCCCTCTTTCACTCCTTCTGCCATTTTGACTGGACTATATCCCTTGTGCCCACCACTGTTCATTATAGTCTTGCATCTCCTTCCCATCCCTTGCTGCTAGGTGACTTGCTCACTGTGCTTTCATTATCTCCAAATTCTGTCCTGGCTCCTTCCCTCATATCTTGCTTCCCTCCATACTTCCACACCCACTACCTCTTACTTGCTTCATAACTCGGATTTTCACTCTCTTACTCTCCCCTATGAAACCCCATACTAGTCAAGTTGCTTTTTTTCCACTTTCTTAACATCTGGGAATGTCTTCACCCTTACATCCTCTCTATTCCTTCCTCTCTCTCTCTCTCCCAGAAAACTCTTCTCCATGAGTTCACTACTCACTCCTGATGTTGCCCTAGACACTGGACCCTGGGCTATACTCATCACCTTCAGACCTTCCTCCTCTCTTCTCCATGTACTTAAAATAGTGCAGTCCCACTTTTACCCCCTCCACCAGTTCATCCCATCCCTCTACCCTAATCTCAGTATTATATTGGTATGCTTTGCATTTTGTTCTCCTTCTGCACTTACTGTATTGTACATTTGCTTCACTGAAGCATTGTCAGAACAATTTGTTCAACTTACTAGTGCTTCATATTACTGTCCTTGTATTTCTGTACATTGTATTTGTTGTACTCTCCTTCCATAGAAATGCATCTGGAAACAAGCTGTTACCAGCTCAATGTATTTTTCCTGGTGAAATGTTGTAAATAAATACATACATACATACATAAATGGCTGAACACCAGGACACAGAGGGTAATAGTAAATGGAGTCCACAGTGAAGAAAGGTTGTTACCAGTGGTGTACCTCAGGGTTCAGTACTGGGTCCGGTCCTTTTTAATGTCTTTATAAGTGACATTTCAGAGGGATTGAAAGGAAAAGTATGCCTCTTTGCAGATGACACAAAGATCTGCAACAGGGTTGATACACAAGGTGGGGTGGAAAGGATGAGAAGAGGTTTGGCAAGGTAGGAGGAATGGTCAGATGCATGGCAGCTTAGATTCAATGCAAAGAAGCATAAAGTATGCACCTGGGAAACAAAAACCCAGGGAAAGAGTACACAATGGGGGGGTGAGATAGTGACAACAACAAAAATGGAAATGGACCTGGAGTAGTTATATCAGATGACCTAAAGGTGGGCAAGCAATGTGAGAAGGCAGTAAAGAAGGCTGGGGGATACTGGGATGCATAGGGATAGGCATCACCAGTAGAAAACAGGAAGTTGCTAGCCCTCTGTACAGACAGTTGGTGAGACCTCATCTGGAGTACTGCATGCAGTTCTGTAGATCCCATCCCCGCAAAGACGGGCAAGCAAAATGGTGCAGAGTCTCCACCAGAAGGCATATGAAGAGAGATTAAAGGAGCTTAATATGTATACCCTCAAGGAAAGGAGGGAGAGGTGAACATGATAGAAACTTTCAAGTACCTCAATGGAATCAACAAAGTCCGTGAGGGTAGCATCTTTCTGAAAAAGAGATGTGCAAGAACAAGGGGGCACAATCTGAAGATAGAGGGGGGATCTGCATTCTGGTTTCTACTAAAACTATGTGGTCAGCAGATCAGATAAAAACACATTTACTATACTGTATGTTTGGACACATTTCACTGTCACTAATACAGAAAAAAAAGCAATTATTTTAGCTCTTCTATGATGATGTAACAGTTGTAGAACTTTTTAATACCTGTACGATATCTCTTACAAAGACGGTGTTTCTCAAAATAGGCCATCGGCACAATTTTCTGTGGCAATACAGCTTTTCAGTGCTCCAGTTACAAAGATAATAGAATAGACAACTTCTGAATTTTAAAATCATGGGACATACATTGGACGTGAAAATACGTGTACTGAATGATAAGAAATGTGTTGTTTCAGGGGATTTGGGGTATAAAAGGGATTTGGGGGTGAGACAAATAAGAAGGGAGGCCACCAGTAGGTTCTAGTGGCCATGCCTTTATGCCCTTTGAGGCCACCTGGATCTGTGACTTGAGAAACCTTGTATTAGGCTCCTATAATAACTTGCATGCCTGTCTGCATATCAAGGTTTGTGTGGTACACAGCTTACAGTTGTTAACACAAAAACAACTTTGCTCCATTACCATCATAGCACTATCTAGGACCATTACCTTCTACTATGCTATTGATATAATATGACAGCCCTCAAACTAGAATATGTGCGATACACAACTCAATTTTACAAGTCCCCGAAAAACTGCTCCATATGATACAGCAACAGTTTTACTGTAATACTGTCTAATATCTGTACCAACTACATTCCACAGCGATAGAACTTGAGTGACACACATGTAATTTGTAGTCACACTGGAAGGCCAGGAAAAAACGATTCATTTATGAAAACCTCAACTGTTTACTATATGCTACAGTTCTGCACAATGAAGAATTCCATAGGATGAATTTAAGCAGAAAGACAATCCTGAGTCTGAAATGCTTTCTGGGCACTTGGGGGAAAATCCTGTGGAATTCCAGAAGTGTATCATGGGTTTTTATTTAAGTCATTGAATTTGTATTCTGCATGTGATTTTTAATGGAGAAATAGTTGTCCCCAGTTTACAATGAAGTGTTGATATAAACTGCAGACTTCAGGGACAGCTCCTAAAGAGAAAACTGACCATCAAAACATAAAACGGACCCCCTAGGTAAGTGTTTAAGGGACATCAGGAAGTAAGTGAGTGCATTTCTGATTAAATTCAACCACTTGCTTTAAATCAGTTGCTATATAATAGTTGTGGAAATGTATTCTATGGACTAAAAATGTTTAACTGATGAATTTGTGGCAAAACTGTTGAATTTCAGAATAGAGTACTCCACTAAAGATTTCTGTTATTCCACGTCTGATCGAATTCTATGAAATTAGTCAGACTTTTCTGAAATTCCATAAAATTCTGTTCCACCGGAATTTCAAAATTCGGCACAGAACTCGTATATGGCTAAAAGTACATCGCTTCATAAAATGTAAATTTAAATGTTATCTTTTATTATTGTTTCTAATATTTGTTTAAACTATATGTATATATGTACAGTAGGTAAGCACAGTGCACCCTCTATGGTTTGCCACCTTTGGTGCACCAACTTTTTAGTGGATAATAGAGGGTGGCAGATAACAGAGGTGTGTTATGTTGCATTGGTAAAACCTTGGAAAATTAGCACAGGACTACATTTAGGTATTAACTATTCAGTTTATTTATCTGTGTATAGTTTGGTAACATAACTTCTTAAACACTGCAGTATGTCTATTAAAATCTAGTTTAGTTCATTTCTCATTTATCATCAATCAACTTTATAGCAATCAGTGATGGGCATCTGTTTGGTTTTATTTGTCATGATTAATATAATGTTAACATTCAAGCCCTCCTCTCTAATATGCATGCAGTGGTGTCCGTGGAAAGTACAGATCTGGGAGATTGGAAGGTAACAGGGTGTGACTATGAGGATGCTGGATAAAACCCATGACCTGCCTGGCAGATACTATATGCCTCTTTACATTTTTTCACTAAGCTGGCCCACTAGTGCAGCAGTAGTGCTTAAGCTTGTGATGCCAATGATCCAGGTTTGGAGGAGAGCCCGGGTGTTGGAGGGCCGGCCTGGGGGGAGGAGGGAACGAGCATCCACTGGACTGTTGTCCTTCTTTGGGGGGGTATCTGCTTGATGTTTACCTGAACTCTGGCAGAAGCTGGGGGAAAGGCAGCCCAGGCAGGCAGATTGGAGGTGGGGCAAACATCAGTATACGTTGCATGGGAATGTGTGGTGCACACCTTCATGACCTTGCACAAAATGCCTCCGGGGACAGGAAAATGGGGAGAAGCCCTGGCTGTCAGGATAAATGCTGCTTGCTACAGCCCCACACCCAGTGACTTAGGTGCCTCCCATGATCTGGATCTGGTCCTGGTGGGTAGAGAGGACTCCACACCACCCTGCCATGGATGGCAAGCCATGGGGTACACAACAAAGTGCTGCAGGATGGCAGATAATGAAGGTGGAGGATAATAGATGGAATTTCCACAGAAACAGAATGCTATAGGAGGTCAGACTGGTGTATAAGGACGGTGGTGGATAATATTGGGGGGGTGGACAATAGAAGGTACACTCATAGGCTGGATAATAGAATTTGCACTCAAATACATATACAGTACATATGCAAAGTAGGTGATAATGAAACCTTACAGATAAATAATTCATTTCTGTGGCTTGAAAACCTAAAATGATGATAAATCATTTATCAGCATTCCGAGTGGGCCATCCTCATTTATCGTGATGTTAGGCTGGTTATGAAGAAGCTTTTAACCAAAGAGAGAGCAGCTTGAACAATGCCTAATGACATCACAATGACCTCTGCTGCACTCAGAGCAGTGAAAGCAAACAGAAACAGTTATATTCTTCAGTAAAAGCTAATCTAAAATGTTACAATTTAAAATACAACATATAAATCTGACACACAGTGGCATCACTCAGAATATGACATCTGTTTATTTTTATTTCTTTATTTATTTGAAAACTGGTTACTAGGAAAGGCATGCTGGGTGAAAGATCATTTCCAGGTGCGAGCAGGGGAAGGGGAAGAGGGTAAGAACTGCAGCACAATACAGAAATGTAAAACTGTGGAACAATTATGATAAAATGTTTATATAAAATAGAATAAATACTAAAACTGTATGCCAGAGAATAAAGTACAGTACAGCTGAAAAAAAAGAACACATAACAAGTGCACATTCAGAAGTGGCATTAATACAGGGTGATCAAGAACACTGTTAACAACAGGCAAGACCTGAAAAGTGAATTGTTGCCTATCCTCGTAATGGAGAGAGAAGGCTGTGGTGGTGTGGTAGTGAAACCAAGGCAGGAGCAAGGACCCAATCAACTGCTTGCCTGGATGGTTGAGGATAGGCCCAGAGGATATCAGGAGGAAAGGCAACAGGAGCAGGTGGGTAGGGGTTGGAGTTTCAATTGGTGCCTGACAGAGCCAGGGGATGGGGAGAGTCAGACGGAAGATGAGAGCTGGTTCCAGAGTGCGGTAAGTTGATAGGAGAAGTTAGATTGCCCAGTAGAGGAGCAGGAATGAGGAGAGGCAAAAGTGTGATGGTCCCTAGAATGGCGGGAACAGGAAGCAGGGGGCAGTTTGAAGAGCAGAAAACATACGAACATATGAAGAAGCCAGCAGAATGAGGCCATTGAGCTTATCTAGTCTGCTAATAACACAGGGTTCCCAGCTTATGCTACTGATCCTGCTCCCCCCCCTCACCGATCCTCTCTTCCTTTCCATCTGCCCTTCCAATGCCTGTACTTTCTCCTTGTGCCTATCCCAGCCTCCCTTGAAGCTGATACCACATCCTCCAGTAGTGAGGTCCAACTGGCCACCACCCATTCCATGAGGAAGTCCTTCCCATATGCTGACACCGCAGTGACATTTTGAGATTGAAGTACATTACAGCTGCAATTTTCTGTTGCCGCTCTAATGTACCTATGGGATCTTGGTACTGCTTTCTCCGGATTTTGCCCCACTTCCCAAATCAACTCAGACTCAGAGTTGATAATCATCATCTACAGGGGGTATGGGGGGCAGAGCCCCTGCATGGGGGATTTGGGGGGGCGAACCCCCCCAAAAAAAACAAAGAGTTTACCCGATGGATTTATGTTGACCGCAATTTGTCACCTACATAAATCCCTCACTGTAACATCAGGTCTATAAATGGTTGTTGCTGCGGCATCATAGAGCCAGTGCTTCCTAAACGTCCTCCTAAACCCCCTTCCCAGCATTAGACTGTGTTCCCTCATGGTTTGGCTGCCACTTATCATAAAGAGACCCTCCTTGTCCACCCTATTTATTCCTTTCAAGTACTTGAAGGTCTCTATCATGTCCTCTCTCTCCCTCCTCTTCTCCAGGGAGTACATATTCAGGGCCCCCCAACCTTACTTCACGTGTTTTACCTTGCTGACCCACAATTATCTTAGTTGCCCTCCTCAGAACCATCTCCAGCAGATTGATCTCTTTCTTAAGGTGTGGGCACCAGTATCGTACTGCATACTCTAGATGTGGCCTTACCAGTGACCTGTACAAGGGCAGTATAACCTTCTTCCACCTGCTGCTGATTCCTCTAGCTATACAGCCAGCATCTTGTTTGCCCTTGCTGCTGCTGTTTTGCACTGCGTGGAGTAATTCAAGCCACTAGTGATCAGCACTCCCAGATCCTCCTTGGTTGTTACTACCCTGACCTCCCTCCCCCCCAAGGAGGTACTTCATTCTTGGATTTCTGGCTCCAATGTGCATGACTTTGCCTTTCTTGGCATTGAAGCCTAGCTGTCAAATCCTGGACCAACTCTTAAGTTTTCTCAGTTAATCATGTAGGTCATGTATTCCTTCTACTCTGTCCACCCTCCCACAGAGTTTGGTGTCATTTATGAAAGGGTACATTTTGACCTCAATGTGATCCCCAGTGTTGTTGATGAAGACACTGAACAACACCAGCCTGAGTGCCAAGCCCTGCAGAACTCCACTGGTGACTTTCATAGTGCCAGATAACTCTGCCCCCCACCACTGCCCACTGGGTCCTGTTCCTCAGGCAGCTTTCTACCCACCTGTTCATTTTCTCCCCTACCCCAAGATCCACCAACTTCCTTATCAACCTCTTTTGAGGCACAAAGTCAAAGGCTTTGCTGAAGCCCAGATAGAGGATGTCCATCACCTGGCCTGTGTCCACTGACCTAGTGACCCACTCAAAGAAGTCAATCAGATTCATTTGACATGATCTTCCTCCCATAAATCCATGCTGCCTCTCATCCTAGAGACCATTCTCCTCCAGATACCCTATCAACCTTTCCTTAGGTATGATCTCCATCAGCTTGCACATGATTGAGGTCAGACTGACCAGTCTGTAATTCCCTGGGTCACCACTGGAACCACTCTTATGGAGGGGCACCATTCTCCAATCTTTAGGTTCCACACCTGACTCCAGTGAACTATTGAACAGGCCCACCACTGACCCTGCAAGCTCCCCAGACAGTGCCCTTAGTAACCTTGGGTGTATGCCATCCGGGCCTGGTGATCTGTCCACCTTTAGTACTAGCAGCCCCTCCTTCATGCTATCCTCCTCTAGCAAGACATCCATGCTCCCTTCCCCCCTGCTCCCCTTCTCCACCCCTGTAGGCACCAGTCCATCTTTTTCCCTGGAGAAGATGGAGCAGAAGTATTCATTCAGTATCTCAGCCTTTCACCTACTCTCCTCTACCCATTCACCCCTTTCTGAAGTCTTACAATTCTGTCCTTCTTGTACCTTTTTTCATTTATGTAGTGTAACAAGGCCTTCTCAGTGATGTAATAAGGAAGGTACCAAACCAATATTTGGATATGAAGTTGGTACAGTGAGCCTGGCAACATGACAGGGAGGATAGATAGGGATGAATACAGTGAACAAGCGTGTGTGTTGGGGGTGGGGGTTGTAGCAAAGTGGCAGAAGGAGTTGCAGAGGTTGTCCAGTCTGGCAAGGGAAGTGGAAGGGGTGGTGCCATAGACTACATCTGCACTGTCAAAGACAGGGAGCACCATTTTATTAATAAACTCCCTGTGGGCATGCTGAGGCAAGCAGTTTTTGTTGTGGTACTGGGCACCAATCTTGGGATGGAGTTTTGCATAAATGGCGTCAACTTGGGCTGAGAAGTCAAGCTTGCTGGTTAGCCACACACTTAAAAGTCTGAACTGTTTCAAGAGATGTGCCATCCTGAGTGGTAAAAAGGGGAGGGGCTGCTAGTCAAGCCACTTCTGACAGGTTCCAAAGTTCATGAACACTATTTTTCAGGGCTGACTCTTAGTTGGTTAGATTGGAACCAGTGTTATTGAAATCCTACTGCAACGGGGCTTCCACAGCTGTGGTGGAGGGACCAGAAGTGAAAATGTGTCATCTGTATACATGTGCATATGGAAGTTGGCACAGACAGAGGGGAGGTCATTCAGGAAGATTAAGAAAAGGATAGGACCCAGGTTGGAGCTGTGTGGGACCTTGGTCAGGATAGGAAAGCAAGGTAACAAGGCAGCCTACATAGGCAGGGGAGCTGACATTTATCATCACTTGCGAGGGGCAGGACTTTCATAACTCACTTGCGGCTCTGCCACTCATGAGCTATGGTCCTGCCCCCTAACTCATGATGGTAGATGGCAAATTCTGAGTCTGGCCATTGTGCATCCCACGTGCACTGGATGTAAATGTATATATGCATCTATCAATATATATTTTATATATATTATAGGGGTGCGGTTGCACCCCTATAGTTAGGGTTGAGTATATATATATAGATATGTATCTACAGATATATATCTATATCTATATATATATATCTACATAGATATATATATATATATATATATATATATATATATATATATATATATTCAGTGCAAAAATGTCATTAATGCATCGATTATGGTTCATACTAAAGTGACAAAAGCAGGACATATGAGTATTATTAGGGTTTCCAGCTAACACCCTACCCCCACTCTGCAGACGCTGACAGGTGTCATGGGTGTGCCTTGGGGGCATCAGCCCTAATGCTCACCCCATTCACCTATACTGTGCCCATCTCAGCTTATTTACTGTGTAATGGTGTGTGTGTTAGGGCCAACAACCCTGAAGCACACCCCTGATGCCTGTCAGTGTCTGCAGGGTGGGAGTGGGGTGTTAGGGCTGGAAAACCTAACACCACATTTCCCAGCTTTTGTCTCCTTTAGTAAGAATCCTAACTTATGCATTAATGAAGTTTTTAACAATGAATTTCCTTACTTTTTCAGATAGTGTAATCATACCCTTATTTGTCTGTGGGCCCTGCACTCCTATCCCTCCATACATACATGTATGTATGTAGCCATGGAAGCACAGGGTCCTCGGGGCCCTGCACATCCATTCATAGGAAAACAATGACCAAACTGTCAGCATAGCCATCTTATTACTCCGGTATAGAAAAATTTCGAATCCACAGCAAAATGTACTTCTGTAAACTGCAACACCATTCCACACAACAGGTGCTAAAACACATTTTGGGCAGGATTTGAAAAATCACAGCTATGACATACATGAGGTCGAGTAATAAGAAGGCTATGTGGAAAATCTGGGGTCAAAATGTTTAACATTTTCCAAGTTAAGAGCGGACATAGCAAAATTGCAACTAATGGTCACAACGTTGGAATTTTTTCATATTTTGACTTCAAATTTTGAACATAGTTATCTTATGGGCCCAGCTCATAAACCCCATAGGTGAAGAGTTTCAAATCTATGCCAAAACATAATTCCATGCCACAAGTGTGAAAACACATTTTGGGCAGGATGTGAAAAATGACAGCTGTACTGTTCATGAGGTGGTATGAAAAAATGGCTATGTTGAAAATTTGGAGTGAAAATATTGCAAATTACCAAAGTTATATGTGTGCATACAAACATTTTAATGAATGATCATAACTCGGGCATTTTTTGGATTATTTCACCAAATTTTAAACATATTCTTAGATTCACTCATGAACACTGGCACTGCTTTTTTCATTAATCATTCTCAAAAGGTGATTTCATGCAGTGACCGTGAAATCACTTTCCAGGCCTGATTAACAAAATGACAGTGACAGTGTTCATGAGGTGGGGTCCACAAAAGGCCCTGTTGAAAATTTGGTTAAAAAAATACCTAAAACTGCCAAAGATATCTATATAAGTTCAAAGCACAATTGAAATACATTATACGGCACTTACCCTTATTCCTCAGTTTGTGGTTCAGCTTTGAAGAGTACTGACATGTCCCAGTCCATAGAAAATCAATCAATCAATCACTTTATTTAACCAGGCATAAACACCATTGAGCAAGCTCATTTTCAAGGTGGTCCTGGGCATTAATACAATACAGTACACTTCATAAGATTACAATTACAGTGGACAACAGTGCAAAAAAAAAAAAGGAAAAACATACTGATAACTGACGACCTCTGGTGGTCAGTATAGGGCAAGAGGGGTGGGATGGTGGGTGCTCAGTGGGAGGGTTGGGATGTGGGAAGGGGACAGGGGAGACGAGGAGGAACTGTTTTCTCTTTTTCAGGATTTAAAAAAATTAAAAGGACGTTGGGGAACAGCTTACATTTTTACAGGTGTTAAATTCAAGTTTTGAGACACTGGGAGTGGGCTCCCCAACGTCCCAGATTGCTGGGGGAAGATAGATATGTAGGCACACTTGGAGTAGGCTCTCCAGTGTCCCACAGTGTTGGGGGGGTCTCTTAGTGCCAACATGAGGATTGGGCGCCCCGATGTTGGCAGCAGTATGGTACATCGGGGGACTGTTTTCTGTATTGACAGGTTACAGAGGCATAAATAGATACATAAATAGATATATTGGGACATTGGGAGTGGGCTCCCCAGTGTCCCACAGTGCTGGAGGGGGTCTCTCTACTGCCGACATGGGGATTGGGTACTCTGATGTTGGCAAATCTCTATGAGCATACCTTGGTCCCCCTTCCCCTTAGAGTCTCTAAAACAAGGAAAAACTAGTTTAATTAGGTAAATACCAACAGATGTTTACCTAATCGGTGGCCGAGGAATCGGATTATGGGGTCAATTAGCCCCAGAAATACTTACATACAGATTTAGTCTTTGTCGTATTGATGCTTGTAAAAACAGCTCCAGAAGCAAATGATTTGATACCTTTCATTGGACCAACATATATGTAACAAAAAGAACAAAGTTCTTTTGGACCAACCCAATCCTTCTTCAGAAGCTTAAAAGCTAAGCTTCTGAGGATAGACTGGGTTGGTCTGAAAGCTAAAGCACTTTGTTCTTTCTGTTACATCTATGTTGGTCCAATAAAAGGTATCAAATCATTTGCTTCTGGACCAGAAATACTTAGAAATGGTTTTGAACCCACACAGCTGTTAGTGCCGCAAATTGCAGCACAACCCATCTGTTTCATGAAACAGTGCTGCAATTTGCAGCAAAACCCTTGGTGTTTTGCACAACAGTGCCACAATTCGTGGCACTTTCACAAAAGTACTGCCACAAACTGCTGCACTAGTGCCACAATTTGCAGCAGTAAAAATGGTCTGATTAAAATAAACTATTTCTGGTCACGCTTTCAAAAAAATTAACCACAGAATCCTATTCCTCAGGCCCCAATTAGGTAAATACAAGTGTTGGTATTTACCTACAGGCAGTATGTTTTAAACTATTTAACTTGTTCTGCCTTGCTAACTGAAAACAAGATGGCAGAATATTGACACTACATTCCCCATTTGCGAAAGCTACTAGTGCTTTCACGGCTGCTTTTGCATGGCACATCTATTTTTTCTCATTGGATATAATAGGAAACTTTAGAGTTTAATAACTTTTGAACAGATTAATAGTTGTACACCAAGGACCTGATTCCTAAAAGGATCCCTTAGAATGATGCACGTTGCGCCACTCCAAGGGTTACAGTAATACCGGGTGTGCCAGGAACCCTCTGCCGTATTGTGAGAAAAAGCAGGGTCCCTGAGCCAAACTCCCTGGGACTGCCACAAGTGTGGTACAGGGTCCAACCAGTGGTGCAGCTGTGACACATGCCACAAGGATCTGGCACCCCTCCCACCAGTGCAATAAAGTACAGGCAGCACTGGTGGTGGTGGTACTGATGAGGGGAGTACACACATACCCAGTGGGGGTGAGGGACAGGAGGGGACACAGGGTGGGTTGGTGTGCCAGCAGGGAGATTGGGTATTATTTCAGCAACCAGAAGAGTGGCTATGCAAATTACCTATATATATGGAGGCATATGCACCTCCCAGGTGCCAAAGCAATCCCATACATCATGGCTGTCACACAAACCCTCCCTATGCCTCTCTGTGCCCTTTATGCCCACAGTCCCCACTGGTAGCCCACCCAGAACAGTGTTCCACTCAGTCATAAGGGGTGTAGACCACCTCCTGGCAGGTCTAAGTAAAGCCCTTTGCAATAGCCATGGCGGTGCTTCCAGAATTGGAAATGTGAGCCCCACCATTGCGTAAGCCCCCTTTTGACCTGGCATAGCCAGATGCAGGTTGCAAGGGGGCCACAGTGCCCCTTCGGTACAGCAGATTCCCTCACTAGCGCAGATTACATACCGGAATAGGGAATGCCACAACAAATGATGCAAGGTGCAACTTGCATCATTGCTGTTTAACACAAGCACCTTGCATCCATGTAGATCCCTATTTGAATCTGGCCCCAAACATTCAAAAGGCGCATCTGTGACCCAAACACCATATACTCTGAAAGTTTCACACCAAACATTCCAGCCATTTCAGAGAAACAATGTGACAAAGAATTTGAATAAAAATGGTAATTTTCACATTATTTGACATTGCACATCTCCACAACCATACATTTAACTGGAATGAAGATTTGCACATCAAGAAATCATTGGTCCCCAATGGTGCATGTAAAATTTCATATTAATCGGTCAAACGGTTGCAAAGTTATTAACGTTCACATTTTTGAGCTTAATATAGAGTAGATAACTGAACCCTAACTATAGTGGTGCTACCATGCCACTATACTACATCTATATGAGAACTAGGGAAATGTGTCATTAGGGTAACAATACTCCTAAACATTGCTGAGTGTGTAGTATGGTGTTCCTAGAGGTTGAATTCTTACTCAAAGCAGCATTGCAATCACCTTAAAAAGTGATTCTATCCAAAACTGCTACATTGCAGAATTTGAAGCAGCATAATACCAATAAGTCTCACGCCAAAAATTAGATCTCCAAGTTACTTTGTTTAAAAGTTAACAGCCATTGTGTAACCCTGATTTCACTCCCTGTTCAAAAAAGCCAGTTTCAGTGAAGAGCTACTGATGATGTTATAACCAGAACTCACAGCCTAGTGCTCCATGTTAGCAACCTCATAGGACTTATTTCTCTAATGCTTAAGAAACTATAGTTGCAGTAATCATTTTGAAAAAAGAAAACTGACTCAGGGTTTGGTGCAGTGTATACGTTTACAGAATTTTTGGATGCATGGTATTGTACTTTAAAATGTGACAGGGAGAGGAAGGGATTTGGAATGCAGCACTGAACAAAGCTATGGAATGTCAAGGTAATGTACAATTTCAAAATGTTGGGGGGAGACATGCAATCTCTGAATGTGGCAAGGATATGTAATCTCGAAATATGGGGATACTCAGTCTCGGAATGTGACATGGACACACATCTAGGAATTTTGTGGAAACTGACAATTTCAGAATATAATGTGGGGATGTACAGTAGGAATGTGACAGGACACACCATTTTAGTCTGAAACTGCTTATCCCTGCCACATTCCTGAAATGTGTATTGCATCCCCAGCACTTTGCACATCATGTGTTCCTGCCACATTCTGACACTGTGCGCTCCTGACACATTCCAAAAGTGCACATTGTTACCAAATTCCAGAATTTCATGTTCTCATCACATTTCAAAGTTGTATGTTAATACCACATTCAGAAATTGTGTCAGCAGCACACTTTCAAACATTTCAACACCGCCACATCCTGAAATTGCATGTCCAACCACTTTCTGAAATTGTATGTCCCAGCCACATTCCAAAACTGTACACACCTGCTGTATTTTGAAATTATATCACCATTACATTCCAAAATTGTGCATCATGTCACATTTTGAAAATGCCCATCCTCACCACATTCCAAAATTCCACCCCATTCTGTATCTGTGTTCCCCAGCCACATTTCAAAACTGGGCATCCCACCACATTGTAAAAGTGTGTGTCCTAGCCACATTCTGAAACTGTACCTTCCTGCCACATTCAAAAATTGTGTCACTGCCACATTCTGAAATTGCTCATCTTCATCACATTCTGAAAATGCACATCCCAACATTTTCCAAGATTGTGCATCCCCACCACATTTCAAAAATGCTGCACACTAAAATTGCATGTCCTAGCCACATTATAAAATTTCACACTGCTGCCACATTGTGAAATTGTGTATCTCTGCCACATTCTAAGATTTTGTGTACAGTACAAGTCACATTAAACTGTTCCTTCAACTCACTGGTGTAGCATTGTTCAATGAGTTTCCTAATCTGTGCAGGGTTTAATTCAATGAATTAGTAAAAGTTTAGCATTGGTTTGCATTTAGCTGTTATGTGCTATAAGCTTTATTTTCAGCTGAGTGCTTATGAGTTTCATTTCAGAAGGCAGACTAAACAACTCTTAAGGAATGCTGTGATATTTATAAACAATGCTCTTAAGGAATGCTGTGATATTTATAAATAATGCCATGAAAATGCAGCTACTGCCATTTCACTAAACAGTTACATGTGAGCTGAATAGGCAGTGAAGGATGGTTGGAAAATAGTTGAAAGCTAACAGTTTGAGCTGCCACTCCAGTAGCATCACAAAAAAAAAAAATTCTACACCAGTGAGTTGATGGAACAGTTTAATGTGACTTGTACTGTACCTGTCTCATTCCAGAAGTGCATTTCCTTTCCACACCCCAAAATTACACATCCTACTACATTCCAAAATGTGCATCCCTGCCACATTCTTGTACTCCATGTGACCACCACATTTTGAAACTGTGTATCCCCGCCATATTTTGAAATTGCATGTTGCTGTAACAATCCAAAATAAGCATCACTGCCACATTCTGAAATTGTATATCACCACCACATGCTGATATCACACATCCATGGCACATCACAAAATAGTACTTCACAGCCACATTCCTCAACTATGTGTCCCCTACATATCGAAATTATGTGTCTCTGCCACATTCTAAAATTTTATGACACCACCTCATTCTGGATGTCAGCATCCCTGCCACATGACAAAATTGCATGTACTTTCTGAGATAGAGTCATTGCTGCATTCCCCATATGTAATCTGTTGACATTCAGAAATCTCGTCCTTAAAGTATTCTAAAAACTGCACACAACTTTGGCATTCTAAAGTCATGTTTGCTGCTGCATTCTAAAGTACAGTACCTTGCATCTGCATATTATAAAGTGCATGTCCTGTATCCACCCAGTGTCAGCTTTCCATTCTCAAATGTTTACTACAATTGCAGTTCCATGTAACATGGGAGAAAAAAAGTCCTATAAGGTAGCTTGTAGGGAGTACTAGGCTGTGTCAGGTTATGGCATCATCCGTAGCTCTTCACAGAATCTTTTTTTGAACAGATAGTGAAATTAAGGTTGCAAAATGACTTGTAACTTTTAAACAAAGTAACTTAGAGATCTAATTGTTGGCATGAGGTTGATTGGAGAGATGCTGGCCCATATTCTGAATTTATAAATGCCAGAAATGTTGTCCGGTCTCCCTCTTGAACATTGGTATTGTCTTTTAAGACAAAGACATTTGCTCACACTTTTAAGACAAAGAAATTTACTCACAAACCAACAAATTATTGTGATATGTTTTGAGAAAGTGAGTACCATAGTTAGTGTAATATAATTTGCATTGCATATGAATTCATCCCTGCTTTTGAAGCAGGGGATGGGGTCAACCTAATGGACCTAGAATTCCTTTGCACCTTGAGATTTACAGTGCAGTCAACCTGGTTGAAGTGCTTTTATTGCAGTTTCTGCCACTGATATCTTGAAGGATCCTGCATGATCAAAACATAATCCAACTGAAGTTAGTTAAGCATTAAGGTGTGACTGGGGGTTAGTTTACCAGTAGTTAATCAAACCTTCAGGTGCATAATGAGGCTCTGAGGACCTCAGGCACTTGGGGGTTAGATTAACTTATAGTAAACCAGCTCCTAGGAGTACAGTACCTTAATGCTACTACAAAAATTAACAGATATATAGCAACATTTTTTCACATTTTTGCTATACTCATAAGTCTTAAATAGATGCTTTTATTTATGAACTATAATTTGCTGGCTTATGAGAAACAATAGTCTTTTGATTACCTTTTCTCTTAGCTTGGAGTCAAACATTTTGATGGTTTACATGCTTTCTAAAATACATAACTTTCAAATAGGCACAGTAATAAAATTTTTTTCAATAACTTACCACTACCCAAAATTAATTGTCATGTTACCCCCCCCCCAGAACTATCCAAGTTTCCTGTGGTAGTAAAGAGGCTAGATCCTCCCTGCTACCTTCAGAACATTGACAAAGAAAAGGTAGTTTATAGCTGCAAGCGTATGAAACATACTCATCACCCCAATGTTCAAAAGGCAGTACATCATATTATTGTGCAGGTGACCTGGGTTGTCTGTGGAAACTCAAGAGGCCATGTTTTCCTTTTAGTATCAAGAAGGTGGTGGGGTGATTGGGCTACTTAATAATTACAGGGAAGATCTAGGGCCAGATTTTCAACCCTCCCAAACCATTTCAGCACATACGTTTCCACATCATATGAGCAAAGAAAGAAAAGCACCGCACAATGCAGTGACTGCACAATGCCGAAAAATAACACAGTGCCTGTGCAGCACAGCAGCCCCAACAAAAGCAACTGGAGGAACACACACTATGGGACACTTTCTCAAACATTTTATGTGGGGGATTCACCCCCTGCATCCTTCTTCATTTAGATAATCAAATCCGAGGGGGGGCCTGACATTGGGGTAGAGAGGTAACTCGAGAGGGGGTTATTCGGGGGGGGCAGTGAACCATGGTGCACAGTTCTAGGGATCAGTGGACAGAAAAAAATAAACACAGAAATACACGAAATGGTAAAATATATATGCACACACCCACCAAGCTCCGAACTCAGGACCTCTAGCACTGCAGGTAGCAACTCAAGCCACAGCACCAAGCGGCCAGCTGGGAACAGCCCGCCCCACCACCTCCCATATCCTTCAGCCATATAGCTCCCTCTACCATTCACTGTACTACTCACTCACTCACTATTCTTCTTCTTTCACTGGAGTTCATACCACACCTTGCTATCCTGTTGCAGTAACTCATCTGACAGGTGGTCAAACTGAGTGACTCATATTGAGTCACTCAAGTTTGACTCATCCATATCACTGGATACCATGCATACAGTAGGCAGAAAAACCTTGCAGGTCTGCAAGTTTTTTTCACATGTGCCATATTTGCCACCACAGTACCATTTTGCAACTGACCCCATGATTTACAGCACCTTGCATCCTTTTTTGGACATAGGTGCACCAAAATGCTATGAATGGTAGTACTGTTGATCCCCCAAGTCAGACCACTCATCAGCTTGGTAGGGCCCCCTGCACACCCCATATGGCTAACTGTAGTGTGTTTCACACACAGTGCCATACGGATACACAGGACAGCCCAACTTGGGCTAGTAGGAGCTCATGTAGCTGTGCAAGAGGCCCATGCAGAAAATTTCTAATTGCTGATCGGTGCAGAGATTTTTTTATCACACCAGCAGTTGGGGTGTGGGAATTAGTCCCTGGACCATTTGAAAATCTGTCCCGTGGACAATATCGGGGAATACATGATAATTAACTTGGGGATAATAGACTCCCCAAATATGTATTTGCTTCTTTTACTGCTGTGCTTATGTGGCAGTACAGTGCTTGAATAAAAAACAGAATTGGAAAATAATCTTTAACAAAAAAGCTTGATTGTAGATAGACCAGTATGTGCCTGCTGCCTACAGAAGATAATATATCTGAAATTTAAATTTCTGCCAGACAGTTTTCTTTGGAATGCTTGTGATTTGCCGGCTGCATGGCGCCAAGCGAAGGGGTTCACTTGGCACGCTGGTGACCCGGGTTCGTGCCCCAAGCCTGGGTACCAGGAGCGGAGACTGGCAGGGAGGGGTTCTAGGGCATCCATTGGATGCTCCCTTCCTGGGGGGGCTGGGTGGGGCCTTAGCACCTGCTGGTGGATTGGCAACAGGTGTGGGGGACATGAAGCCTCAACACACCCCCTGCACATCCCTGCCACAGGTCGCTGCTCCAGCAAGGTCCAATCCGGGACTGAGTGGCTGGGCCAATGAAACAACATGAAAATGTCCCCTGGCTGACCGCATGATGGCCACCAGTCCCCAGCACATCACAAAACCAAGATAGCCCTGTGCTGTCCAGCCCACCGCTGATCCCAGGGCTGACTGGTTGTGCCTATGGATACTTCTCCCCCAGAGGGGGGGATCCATCCAATGAAGGGTCATGTCAGGTCACACAGGGGATCCATTGGTGGTAGCGGGTGGCAGCAGAATGACAGGTGGTGGAGGAGGGAAGCAGTGGGCCCCAGATGGCCCAAAGGAGTGGCCAGCCAGGAGCTGAAAAAAAAAAAAAAGAATGCTTGTGATTTTAGACAGATTTTTTCTCCCATTCTAAAATATTGATCTGCTGTGCCTTCTTGTGAAGAGGTTCCAGTCTTAGATGTTTCAGCAGTGAATCTAGGGGTTTAGAATATTTGAGAGCCAATCAGATTGCAGCTTTCTGTTTGCTTCTTTGTAATCCAATTTATCCATAGGAAACTGTACTGTCACACCAATATTACAGAGTGCTTCATCCTGATGAGATGCACCATACAGTATGTGATGGTAAAAATGTGGCTCCATTATAGATAATCAGGAAAACCTCTGCTCTTCAGCTTTATCAGAGTGATATAGATATCACTGCTGATTTTCATTCTAGCATCTTCTATTCCTTGTCCACCATGTTTCCCCACACTTTGGGTATCAGAAATGTTCTTCTATCCCAGTGAGTGTTAGACAACATAAAGGTCCTTGTGTCTTTTGCAACAAGATTTGTGCCTGTCAGGTTTACAACAGTCATCACTGACTAGACCTGGTGATCCAGCTCTTTGTGTGGAAACAGTCTAACCCCATCTTCATCATTTGAAAAAAAACAGCAGCTAATGTCGCCCTCCTCAAGTCCTATCTTGAATGCCATTCTCTGATGGTCATTCTTCTTTTGGACCTCCTTTCCTAAATGAGCTGTACGATCTCAGTTGGAGATAGACCTGGTCCTCTTCTTGAATGTTTTCCTAGATTTCCAGTGACCTTTTGGGTCGTGATCCAGCTTCTCAGAAATAGGAGTGGCATTGCCTACACTGATGTAGGGAGGTTTTTAACAAAGGTCTGGTTTACTGTCTGAATATTAGCAGGATCCAAAATGGATCCTCAGCCATGGTGAGGTACATCTCTTACTCTTGCTTTATGCTGCCTGAGTCAGAATTCTCATGCTCAACTTGATCCCACTTTCAGCTGTCTTTATTCTTGTCTAAGCAAGATAGGCAAACTTATTACTTGTAGGAATCAAGACCCTGTTGCACTTTGTGCACTTCCTGCCTTTGGCCCTGTCTTCCAATAGCATGTTTAAATCCTTGTTTCCTAGTTCACTATTTTCTTGAGATAAGTGGAACAGATGTGGAAAAAACAGCCTCTAACTGTCTGGGGCAGTTTTCTTGCTCTGAAAAGGAGAAACAGTGTTAGAAAATAGGGCATTATTTTTAATGAGGTACTGTAGAACAACAGTACTTTCCTGATCACCAGCTGAAACAGTAGGAGGGGGAGTTGTGCATCACTCTGACCATACCAAGATAGCTGACAAGTGATTAGCAACACTAGGAGTTGCAAGGCACTTCGCCTTATCTGGGCTTGTCGGCCATACATGAGCAAGATGGCCACAGTGAGGTCCTTTCACACAAACCACAGTAGAAAGGGTGCCTACATTAATTAGCATTCCTGATCATTCAGTTGGTAAGTTCCCAATAAACCAGAAGCACATTAATCATCTAATTTGAACATGCTTGACAAACAGTGATGGAAATCTTAATTTCTAGAAATACTGATTACACTTGATTGATTAGTGTCTTTTTTTACTGGGCCACCTGTCCAGCCCTTCCTTAGAGGGTAGCACTTCAGTCTTGGTGCCCTTGCATTAACCTTTTGGATGCTCACATTGTCTCTGTACGGATTGATAAGTAGCTCCTGATAATGCAGCCTCTATCTCTGGATGTTGTTCCAAGGTTTGTGATCCTGGAGGATATTTTAACTCACCCTCTTCTCAGTTCCATTGACTCCCTGTCTGGGGAGCTGGTTCCTCACAGTGGGACTCTAGAGGCAATGTAAAGGTACTAGACAGTGCTAATGACTCTGAGTTGTGGGAAAACTGACACAATAGGAATGCCCAACCTCTGGAGGCTTAATCCCAAAACAAGTGTATACGAGCAAAATAAATATTAATCCTGAGCTGGCTTGCAAGTGGGGAAAATGCCTTTGCATTTTTCTGGAGGTAGGAAGCAAATTATGTGATTGTACATGGGATGTAACAAGGGGTACTCTCAGACTGTCGATCAAGTCTGATCTCCAGCTCCAGCTATATGCACAGTGAGTAACTCCATGGGTGCACCTGGCTTGCTGTATGGACAGGTAGGAGAAAAATAAATTTTCAATGCATTTATGAAACAAACACCACATTGTTTGTTTGTTGTCTTCCTTATTACTTATAGTACTGTGATCAGCAGTGTTACTAGTTTCAACACATCCACCAAGTAAGCCTTCTTTATGCTTCAAGCATGTTCATACAGCAATTGTTAGCTGGGGGACATGCCATAATATCTTTCTACATATATCTAAGATCATTTGAGTCTTCACTGGGTGATGTGCAGTAGCTTAGCTTTTAAACTGCACACCTACAAATCTGGAGACCAATGTATGAATGTCACTATAACCCCTTGCTCACTGTAACCTTAAAGCAAGTCACTCTACCTGTTTGTGCTTAGCCTTCTTTTACACACACACATACACACACACACACACACACCTTCTTTCTGTGTAATTAACCCCAAACATAAATCAGTCTTATTTAACTTTACCCTGAGTATCACATCAACTGAGCATTGGATTTGGAGCACATTTTGCAATGGTCTGAGTGTCACAACCTTTTGACTTTTTATCCAACTGAATTGGAAATCAGTCCCTGGACTTCCCTTCTGCCATCACTTACTACAGAAAAATGTCACTTAACACTGTACCTTCACTGAGCTAACTGGTGATGGAGAGCCTACCTTTGTAAACAATTTCCTAATTTATTTGTAAATACAGTACAAACATTTCAGTAGGAACAATGTACATTTGGAATTTTACAGATCCTGGTTCACAGGCACTGCCTGATAAATTTTCCTGAGGTTGGGTCCTAGGAATTCTGTTGCACCAGGTGCACCAGCTAACAGCAGCACCATGTAATATTCAATAACAAATCTGTCATTTGTGGAATGATGTCACCAGCTGTGAAAAAACTCAGTTATGAGTTTCATGTTCTTGGTTTAACAATACCTACTAAAACTTCATGATTTATACAATAGTGCACATTACATATAGAATAATACATAGGGTGATGTGCATAATGAGACTTTTACACACACTTGAGGTATTGGAGGCTACATAAACTCCAACAGAAAAGTCAAAGGGTTTATACAAGCATCCAACACTGGTGTGTGTGTGTGTCTGTGTGTGTATGTGTGTGTGTGTGTGTGTGTGTGTGTGTGTGTGTGTGTGTGTGTGTGTGTGTGTGTGAAAATAGAGTTGTACACACTACCCCATGTCTTGTTCTATATAATTGCTGGGTACTGGGTTTTTGTTTGCCTTGAAAACACTACCTAGCAATTATAGAAAACAATGATTCCAGCAGCATGGTCAGGTTGGAGCACAGTTTTCCTAAAGCTAGACACAGAGGAGCTGAATAACAAGTACTGTATATTTGTGAAGAAGCTTGTGTAAAAAACTTACTCCAAGTCTTCCTGGCAGAGCTTTTCTGCAACTCTCTGAGGACAGTGTGGGTGCCCCAGGACTGGAAGGTGGTACATATAATGCCTATCCACAAGGGGGAATCAAGGGAGGTGGTAGGGAACTACAGACCCATCAGCCCGACATCGGTGGTGGCAAGGTGATGGAGGGCATTGTCAAGGAGAGGCTGGGGGACCTGGAAAAGTTGGGGTGCCTGGACTATAGACAGCATGGATTCGTCCTGGGGAAATTGTGTCAGACAAACCTTGTGGAGTTCTATGACTTGGTGACAAGTGCCTTGGACCTGGGTAGATCGGTGGATGTCCTCTTTCTTGACTTCAGCAAGGTGTTTGACTCTGTTCCTCACAGGGACCTGTTGGATAAGCTGGGAGAAATGGGGGTGGGGGATCAGATGGATAGGAAATTGGCTCCAGGACCAGACCCAGAGGGTCATGGTTGGTGGGTTAGTCACATCCCCAAGGAGGGTCACTAGTGGGGTCCCTCAGGGACTGGTCCTTGGGCCCCCTCCTGTTCAATGCCTACAACTCTGACATAAGGAAGAGTATCAGGAGTGAGATGAGTCTCTTTGCAGATGATTCAAAACTGGGGGCAGTGGTGGATGGGGAGGAGGGGAGGGTGGCCCTACAGGGGGACATGGAAGCTCTAGAAAGGTGGTCTAGAAAGTGGAAGCTGAGGTTCAATGCAGGGAAATGCAAGGTACTGCACCTGGGAGCCAGAAACCCTGGCCAAGTGTACACCCTGGGGGGGAGGAAAAAATGCTACAAGTATCGATGGCTGAGAGGGACCTGGGGATGGTGGTGGATGTCAAGATGAACAACTCAGAAACTTGTAGGAGGGCAGTGGCCAAGGCCAACAGGATGCTGGGATGCATTGCTAGGTGGATCACCTCCAGAAAGAGGGCAGTGATACTCCCTCTGTATAACTGTTTGGTGAGGCTACACCTAGAGTACTGTGTGCAGTTTTGGAAGCCACACGTAAAGAGGGACACTGAACTTCTGGAGAGGGTCCAGAGGAGGGGAACCAAAATGATCTGGGGCTTGGGGGACAGAACCTATGAGGAGAGGCTCAAAGAGCTATATATGTACACATTGGAAGAAAGAAGTGACCTGGGGGACATGATTGAGGTCTTCAGGTACATGAAGGGGGTAAATAGGGGAGAAGCAGTCAGGGTGCTCTGAAGGAAGGAGGGGGGACAACTAGAGGGCATGGTGGAAGCTGGAGGGGGGAGATTCAGGAGAGAAAGGAGGAGGTGCTACTTCACTGAGAGGGTGGTGGAGCCATTGAATGAGCTGGCCTGGAGGCTGGTGGAGGCAGAGACAGTGGAGGGGTTCAAGAAGGGGTTGGACAGGTACAGGGGAAGGGTTCTGGAAGCAAAGTCCAGTGCAGCAAGAATATCCAGGACTGGGAAGGGAGAAGCCAGAGAAGGCTGGGGGGGCAGCAAGGTCAGCTCCCAGGGTGGGGGCTGACCAAACGAGCAGACAAGGAAGACTGTTAGGCCTATTCTGCTGGCATTTTAGTATGTTAGTAGTAAGTTTGTTTACTGTGAGATGATCACAGTGTGTGTGCTAGGAAGGCAAAATGTGCATGTCTGGAACGAGGGAAACCTGGCATGTGTTTGCCGTTATAACCACCTGGTTATAACAGCAAACTATAACCAGGTTTCCCTATGAGAGAAAATGCTTAACAATTATTGACATAGAAATAATGCACATAATAGTGCACATATCCTCCATAACATTGTCCAGTGACAAACATTTCTCATCTCCTTTAAGAATACTCTTCTTAATATTGCACCAGAAAAGGATATTGTATAGATATTAAACAGACTGCACAGATACCAAATATTTTGAAAATGCATTTTTGCCTTTAAATTGCCTCAGTTCACAATTACTGTATAAAAGTGGTTATTCATAAGGGCAGTGGGTGCTGAATGATTTCAGTCATTGAATTCCAGTTGTGGCTAATTGAAACATTTGTATTTTACAAATACACAGCAACACTTAGTTATAAGAATCGGGGTTCCTCACTTCACAAAGTAGCTTAATTTAATAAATACAAAGTACCAGGATATGCTGCTAAGTGTCTACAGTGTAGGTCAAGCCAAGACACAAACTCTAGACAAATACAAAGAAAGAACAGTTTCACTGAAACAGGGAAAAGATCTTTCAGTGCCACTTATTATTTGAAAGTTACAATTTTCTGGTTCCATTGTTGTAGCTCACTTTGTAGTTACTGTATAATTGGCCTGGTGGACTAAATGCATAAAATCATATGGGTCACAGTTAAAACAATATAGGCAGCAAGGGCTGTATAAAAAAGGTTCAAAAATTCTGCAAGCGGAATGCTGAAAGCTGAACTCATTAGTTCTCAGTGTCAGTGTTGCTCTGTTCTATGCACAGCCATGGTGGCAAGCAGCATAACAACATTCCATTAGGATTTCAGCACAAAAGTTCATCTTTTTAAGAACTGGAAGCACAGATTGCAGTAATCCCTCATATACTGCAACCAGCATAATCAAATTATAAATGTGGCTGAGGTTCCAGGATTCAAATCTTCCCATCAAATGCCAGTTCAAATGTACAGGAGTTAACACAGCTGAGCCATTGCAGTTGCATCAGATGCTACAGGACCCTGGAGGGAGGACCTTGGTTAATTCACAATTAGCCAACTTAATTTAATGTATTTCTTGTGCAATAGTTTACACCAGGTATGTATAATTGATCAGTGCAATCATTTTCTACCAATGATTTTTATGTGCAGTATTTCCTACTGCCTGTGTTCTGAATGTAATTAACTCTGGTTTGCCCCTGAAAAAGGGATATGTCTCTCTCAGTGGACCTACCCATTTATTATAATTTAAATAAATAACTAAAATAAAGTAAAATAAATATGTAATTTCACTGGTAGCTGGATGACCAGATGAACCTCTATGTGAACTTGTTAGCTATAATGGCATTAGTCTTTTTTTAAGGCCTGTAGGACTACCTAGGCATAAACCTTACTGGCTTCCACTTGGGAATGATCCACTGTCTGGAGACCAACCCTCATTTAAGGGACTTCCTGGGGTACTTCCTCCTTCCACCCAGCATGCTACCTACAAGTATTATATTTAGCCCAACTTTCCCAGGATCTTTGTGGGAGAACGCAAATCATTACCCAGTACATTACAAGTCACATTAAACTGTTCCATCAACTCACTGGTGTAGCATTCTTTTTTTGTGATGCTACTGCAGTGGCAACTCGAACTGTTGAAGCTTTTAACTTTTTTTCAACCATCCTTCACTGCCAGCTCAACTCACTTGTACCTGTTTAATGAAATGGCAGTAGCTGTTTTGCAGTGTTTATGCAATGCATTTTCATGACATTGTTTATAAATATCACAGCATTCCTTAAGAGCATTGTTTATAACTATCATAGCATTCCTTAAGAGCATTGTTTATAAATATCACTGCATTCCTTAAGAGTTGTTTAGTCTGCCTTCTGAAATGAAATGCACACACACTCAGCTGAAAATAAAGCTTATAGTACATAACAGCTAGTTGCAAACCAATACTAACCTTTTACTAATTCATTGAATTAAACCCTGCACCGATTAGGAAACTCATTGAACAATGCTACACCAGTGAGTTGAGGGAACAGTTTAATGTGACTTGTACTGTACTTTGCTTTCCTGCTAGTTTCTCATCATTTCTCCTCATGTCACCTGGTGCTAGAAGTTTTCATGCCCTATAGCAGCAATGCAGAAACAAAATTCACCCAACTGGGTGATACACTCCTTACCCAGAGGAGCTACTGGTTATGGCCTCTGATACTTAGAACCAAGAGCTGCTTGGACTCATCTTACACCTCAGAACAAGGCAAACCCTAATTATCAGGTGCCTACTGAGCAATCACAACTTGCCTATATGATCAGTTTGTTACAGCAATTAATCTTTGCATTTCTTACCCAACAGTAGGGATGCTAAAACAAGGGTACACTCCCCAAAGATGACTCAATCCCTAGAATGTGGCTCCACCACCATTAAACCTACTCTATATGCAAACCCATCTGGCCTGAGTCATAGAGGTGCAGACCATACCACTAAACCCAGTACTGGCAGGGGACTACCTTACTATTAGTAACTAAATCCACCTCGCAGAAGCTGTAGACAAAACTACAAACCATTTTCACATCTTGAAAAAGGAGAGGGTTAGAAACCAATGACTTTCCATTTATTAGCCAATGTATTATTTATTGTAGCCAAAGCACACTTTGGTAACCATCCTAAGATGACTGTAGATGGAATTTGACTATAGACAGAATGTCCCCACAAAGGATATGAACAAACTAAACCTGATTGTTAAATTTGACCTTTTTAAACATACAGCAGAAGAAAACCAACAACAAAATGTATTCTTGCAACCAAGGAACTTGATTTTCAAGTGACACTGATGCAAATACCCTGATAATAAGGCCATCAACTTGAACTATAAAAATGGATTTATATGTAAAAATTACTGGAACTATGTACTTTGTGTTGTCTTAACTGCTGAATTTATAACAAAATGTATGTGGAAGTGTAACACTAATATGTACTTTTGTGATGGCTGCTTCTGCCCTGAGCTCTAACAGCCACAATATTCTGTGGGACACAGTATGATGTTATTTCAGGCTTTGCACATTTTTGTCCTGACAAGAGGTATATTGAATGCCTTAGTGCATACAAATTATTCCTGTCACTATATAAAGTAATACAATATACAGCAGCCAGGTATACATAATAAGATTATAATTCTATCAAGGAATTCTGGCAAATTTTCTAAACCACTATAATTAATCTTGATTGGTATATATTTGGCACTAGAACTCTGAAGTAGAATTGCACCCTTCTTTGTGTTTATTTGGGTGTACTTTGTTTGCTATAATGTACACTGTACCAGTTCGCATAGTACAGGCCTGATTAGACTCAGCTGAATGGGATGTGCTCAGAAAAGTGAGAACAAACTGATTTGAGTCAGCTGAGTGCAATTTAGTTTTAGGGTGTCAAAGAAAACATGATACAAAAGAAAAGCATTTACAACCATATTATTGGTGAGTTCTGTGATGTCAGAAGTATCTTATATAAAAAATAAATGATGGGTAAGTGGGGTATACAACGAAAACGCCTATAGAAGGGGCCAACCAGATCCTTATGATCTGGTTAGTCCATTCAATTGGTTTATTTCTGAGTACGTCAGACATACCCATCTTGTATTTTTTATGTTACTGTACATTTGGATTGTTACTGTTACTTTTGATTGCAATTATATAAGGGAATATATAGAATTATACAATGGCAAGACAAAATCAAGGATGCTGATTGGCTTTAAGCCCTAGACACAGTGATGTTATTAAACAATAACATTACTGTCTCTAGGGCAGACAGAAAGATGACCACACTACAGATTGAATACCCATCCCTGCTTGTCTATCCTAAAGCCGATACAGCTTCATGTTCCCCTGCTGACAGATGGCTGTTTCCAGTACTTCAAAATCCGCAAGTACATTCCACACATAGAAGGCAAAGGCACAAAACAGCATTTTCCTATGTGCCCCCCCAACACGATTCTCAACTATGGTATTTAGTATAAAGTAAAAGAAAAGCTGTAACCGAAAACGGCTTCCTCAACACTTGCCATGGTGATCAAGGCAGTACAGCTCAGACTGAAGTTTTTCGCTTTACAAACAAACCCACACATAACCTGGATACAAGCCAAAGTACTTGCCACCATAGACTTTAAATCCCACTGACATACATCCTCTGTTCTCGCCCTAATCCTCTGTACTCACCACGGGAAACAAAAGAAAGCCATGAAAGCAATCAGCTTTTCCGTCCTGTTTGCCACAGTTGTCTTTTCAGCGCATGCACAGTTTACAACCGTGCTTTACAATTGCCAAGTGACTCGCCAACCACACAAACGAAGATAATTTTTTCACCGCAAAAAAACTAAACATGAAATACAGCCCGATTTAACAGATGGGCTACTGGTAGTGGTGTTGGGAGGGGGGGCAATTGATAAAGATCACATTAACACAGAGGATACAGAACACAAACTGGGCAGCCAAGATCATTCAAACTGCACCTCCACCTAGTGGTGGAAAGTATTCTGCACTTTTTTTTTGTAATAGTATACCTCCACACACAAAAATCAAACATAAAACACATTAAATATGTTTTTCTTTTCTTTTTCTTTTTTTATTAACAAACGAGCCATTGTATAATAGCAATAAGGCACTCCAGCGTGTGTGTTATTGTGTAATAATGTCATTCCTGGGGTGGTGGAAGCACTCGGCTTTGCCTCGTGCTTCAACCCAGCCCAGGAGTGACGTTATTACACAATAACACACACCCTGTCATGCCTTATTGCTTAAATAACTTCTAATCACTTCTATGGGGGAAATGTCCCATCCATGTACTACGCAAGCAAAAAACACACAATGGAGTGTGGGTTGTTGTCTGATAAATGCATGCATCAGATGTAAAATGCAGAATGAGATGTCAGCATCAAGCGCCTTCAGCATCTAGGAAGTTTTATTGTCAGACAAAACACCACATTCCTCAAGTTTTTTATTGCACTTATAAAATGGGTCTCAATAATTATTTAAAAAATGCACTCGTTTGTTAAGAAATGTAAAATTAGTTTAGTGATTTTTTGGGGGAGGGCATGGTGCAAGCCACAACTTGGAATTGCAACTTGCATAACTCATGGTGTAAGCTGTGATTTGCACCATTGGGTATGGCGTAAATCACCGTGTGCCATGCGTAACATGACTTGGAATCATGCCCCATATGTGCATGCATGAAATTCACTTGTTGCAGTATTTAGAAAAAAAATAATTTGGTGGCATGTTCCTATTTCTGCAACAATCATTGATTGGGAGTTCCTTAATTATTTGGTGTCACTGTCTATTCTCGGGTGATGTGGATGCATGTAGGTGAGTGAGGGATGACTGGAAGAACTGAAATCTGGAATGGGGCTTTGCAGGCCTTGGAGGCAAATGAAAAACGGTTCAAAAAAGTTGAGACAAATGAGTGATCTGCAGTGTATTTTTAAAATTATTTTCTTTTTTTTGTGGTGAGACAAGATTTTGATGTTAACAAGTACATTGGTTTGTGTATGTGAAGTAATGGCTAATTAGGGGTGGTTTGCCTATTTTACTATATTAATATGGGTAACAGAATTTGTTTCCAAACATTTTGGTGAGGCATTCATGCAGTATGTGGGATGTGCTGCTTCCTGCTTGCCAGAAAAGTACCAGCCACAGGGCTGTTGCTCTATAAGGACACAGCTGGATATGACTCCTGACAGATCAGAACATAAGGATTTTCTTACCCAGTGTACCAACTACTGTAAAGTTCAGTGGATCCTAGATCTAGTAATGTTAACCTATAGATTATAAATGTGCATCTCTTTACCTTTTTAAATAAAAAAAAAACATTTCATTAATGGCTAGTGGTAGAAATATTTAGAGACCAAGAACTAAAAGAACATCACCTAAGAATTGTGGTTCTCATAGATTGTGAATGGAGCAGCAATGGAAAACCAATTCTGGCCAGAGCCAACACAGCTGCAGCTGTACTTTAAGAGTGAATGCTGAGCTCATGGTGGAACAGTGTGCCTTGCCCAAGATGGCCACCAGAGCTCAGTATGCATGCACAATCAGTGGTGAAGTTGAATGTGGGCACTAAGTTCCAGCAGCCATCTTGAGCACGGTGGACTGTTCCACCATGAGTCCAGTGCGCATGCGCAATTAGTGGAGGAAGCCGTGCATGTACACTGAGCTCTGACAACCATCTTGGCCATGGCAGACTGTTCTGCTGTGAACTCTGTGCACATGTGTGCTGAGCGGAGTGCTCTCACTGATCAGATTGTGCTGCAGCTACAAATCTATGCTGTGGTCAGAATCCAGTCAGTCATTTTTAAAGTTGACTGCAACACAACTGCAGGCTCTGCCCTGTAAAAATCACATGGTAACAACCCTGCATGACAAGTCAGAGGAAAATGTTGTTTTACTTAACAGTTTCTATTCCTAGTCCAGGCTACCATTATAAAACAACTTGCATTTTAAATTGCCAATGATCTTGAAATACAGTTGCTTGTCTTTTACAAAGGTGGTGCTCTTTCTTGAAAATTAAGAATGTTAATATAAATATATAGATAAATGAGAGAGAGCAGCTCAGTTTTAAAGATCAAGCCTCATTAAGCATGAGTTTGGAAAGCATCATTTGACCTAAAATAGTGCAAGTCTCACCTAATTAGAGATGTTCTGCTAATAAATTATATTTATGTCTCAGGCACTTCAAATCATGCATTTAATTCTTAATTCCAGTGACTCATTTTCAGTACCTGAACTAAAACTGACTCAGACATTAACATTTTGAAATGTACAGTATTAAAGAACAAAATTAATGTTGCCATTGGGCCCACATCCAGTATCTAACACTAATGCAAATGAGAAGAATTATGCAATTGCTTATGGTATAAATGAGGTGTGTGCAACTGTGTTTGTGTGTGTGTGTGTGTGTGTGTGTGTGTGTGTGTGTGTGTTGAGGTGGTTGGATGGGCTTGTTAAAAAATGTTGAATCAATAGCTCTTTGCTAAGTAAGTTTGAGCCACAGCATATTAGTTAAAACATCATGGACCAGATTTTCCAAGGGCCGAAGATGGCCAAGGGACTATGTCCTGTGTTGCAGCCCAACACTGTAGAAAAAAAGCACCACACCAGTGGACATTCCAATCTTCACCCCGTGGTTTGCACAGGTGGCAGGCACAGCTGTGGAGGATGTTACACCTTGTTTAGCAGGTGTAGCATTTTGGCACTATTGTGCATAGGTAACAACCACATGCTGCTGTAAATTGCAGAGCTGCTCACAAACTGGCTTTGTGTATGAAAATAAGGTGCATGCAGCAAACCTGTGGGTGCACAAGGGAAGCCCCTTTGTACACAGGTTTTGCCACCAGTGCGCAATTTTCTTCCCTCTTGAAAATCTGGCCCCAGGAGTTGAGGCTGGTATGGGAGAGTGAGAAGACTCTTCTCATTCTTTTTATAAATGAAAACTAGAAGGAACACATTAATAGCTCAATGAAAATGGTAACCCCTCTTCTATATTAAATTATCGACCAATATCTCTTCTCTCACCTATCTCAAAAATCCTTGAAAAAATTGTTTTGGACCAAACCTTGGATTTCCTTGGAAAATACTCTCCATTGTCTAGTCATCAACACGGCTTTAAGCCTAAACATAATACTGAGACAGCCTTGATAGGGTTCATGAGCAGCATCCAGGGTGCCCTTGATAAAGGCCACTGTGGTGCGGTTTTGTTTGTGGACCTCACCAAGGCCTTCAATTTGGTCAAACATGGCCTTCTCCCCAGTGTACTTCTTGGATTTCACTTTCCCAAGGAGGTTACTGGATGGTACCAAGACTACTTGTGTAATAGTCACCATAGAACCATTACTGGTACTTCTGTTTCTCAGCCCATACCTTCCCACTGTGGTGTTTCCCTGGTTAAATCCTGGCGCCACTAATTTTTTCTTTATATATGGATTCTGCTCCAAATACTTGTACACAGACCAGAATAACTCTTTACGTAGATGACACCATTTTATATAGTCTCAGTCCCAATCCTGAGCTGCTCTTCATAATCTTCAGATTAACTTTGATAATTTTCAGGTTTGGTTACTTTCTAACCGTATGGTTCTTAACTCGAAATAAACAAAAGTGATGGTGTTCTTTCATAAAAAGTATAAAACTTCTAAGTTCTCTCCTATCCTAAGAAGGGCACTGTAATAGAGTTTGTTCTAGTCTTCAAGTATTTGGGAATTGTGTTGGACAGTCAGTTCACTTTTGAACCCCATATATAATTTTTAAGAAAGACCTTACATCAAAGGTTGGGATTATTTTATCGGATAAAGTCTTTCCTAACTCCTGAATCCAGAAATCTCTTAACACATAGTTTTATGTTTAGTATCCTGGACTATGGTCTACTAATTTATTCCTCCACTAGTGGTAGTACCCTAAATTGTTTAAGGGTTACATATAATTCTGCACTTAGATTTTGGTTAAATCTTACTTATCACTCTCATCATTGTGATTTATATGAACAATTTTCCACATTATCATTTGATAATAGGGTTTTTGCATTAAATGGGCACTTTCCTTTATAAAGTGATGAGAGAGCTTTATCCCTATTCCATTGCTTCATTGTTCCCTAGGTCCCTTAATAGTTTTTCCACTAGATCCCAGTTCAGATTTACTTTTAAACTGCCTTTATGTAAAAAAAAAACATTTGGGCAAAGATCACTATTGTTTAGGGTGCCCACCTTGTTTAACATGATTTTGACAGAAATTGTTGAAAGCAATTCTATCAGATGTTTTAAAATTTGTTTAAAACAGTATCTTTTTACCCAAAATGAATGCACTTGCATTTGATTGGATTGAAGTTGTGTGTTCCGTCATTGTCTTTTAAATTTTTATGTTTTGTTTCTGTGTAAAACTTGTCACCTGTGAAAACGGGTAATTTTGCTCATCTGGTTTACAAGTATGAAAAATAAAAATAAAAAAAATAAATAAATAAAAAAGAGAAATAGAGTGGGATACCATGCCTGGAGAAATCATATCACCACATTTGCTTAGTTCACTTATAATTAATTTTAGTGACCACATGGAATATTATTGAATTCCATAATACTTTAACATTATGTCATTTGCCTGCCTCAACCCTACCCTTCATATCTTATTGCAGGCTTCAGTGTCAGTGTCCAAAAAATAGTACATTAAACATTATTGTTAATAAATCAATAGTCTAGCAGTGTGTGTGTGTGTGTGTGTGTATGTTTGGTGAGGGGCTAGAGTGCTGGGGCTGACATCTTCATTGGACAGTAAAACTAACTGTGGTGGAGACTGAGGCTAGGGGAACCATGGTGATAGGAGAGACGAAAGGGAAACTAGCTAGCACTCTCACTTATCTGGGGGTTTGTAGCAGCACAGTGGGCAAGGGACCAGGGATGGAGGGCTTATAATCACAAAGCCTACAATCAACTTGAAAAACAAGAAGTTAAGGAGACTAGAGAAGAGTAAGGGAGAAAGACAAGTAAAAAGCAATAATCAATCAGGAGTTACAGTAAATGTAAGGGGTCTACCTTAACGCCAAGAGTCTGGGCAATAAAATAAGCAAGCTCTAGGCAATAATAGCAGACACTGAGGCGGACCACCTAGCCATGACAAAAATGTGGGCCTAGGAAAATAACAACTGGGACCTGACAGTCCTGAATAGGCAATGTTTAGGACGGATAGAGGAAGCAGTGAAAAGGGGGTGAGCATAGCTTTATATGTCAGGGAAGGCATTCAGCCTGTGAAAGATGGATACAGCAGGGGAAGTAAGGGGGGAAAGAATTACTGTGGGTACAGCTTATGGTGGCCTCAGGCAGGAAACTACATTTAAGGGTGATCTATAGACCGCCCAGATAGAGGAAGAAAGGGATAGGGAGCTTGTGGAGGAAATAGGAAGTGGAGTGGCAAAGGTGAAGGTGGTGGTGGTTGATCTGAACCATCTGGATATAAATTAGAACATTCCAGCTACCAGGAGCACAAGAAGTCAGGACGTGCTGAATACATACCAGGACTGTCTGCTGGTGCAGCAGGTTAATGAACCCACCAGTTATGCTGCCATTCTCAATGTGCTGCTCATCAGCTTCAGATGTGGTAGGAGGTGTGCAGGCAGGGGAGCCACTAGGGTCCTGTGACCATAACTCTTTTTGTTTCAATCTGGTCCTTGGGGCTGGAAAGTGCTAGTCAAGGGCTGTGATCCATGATTTCAGAAAGGTGGAATTCAGCAGGAAGAGGGAGTTGGTCTGGGACAAGTTAATCAGTGTAGACAGCATTGGAGGTGTGGAGGAGAGATGGGGACAATTAAGAGGGCCATTCTTATGGCATCTAAGACATGCATGAGAATGGTAAGCAATAGAAACAGGTAAAAGAGACCAATACGGTTCTTCAAACGAGTCAGGGAAGCAATAAGGGCCCAAAAAGCCGTCACCAGTAACAATAAAATGCAGAGGGAGAAACAATCCTGAGAATACCAATTGAAAAATAAGGAAGCAAAAAGGATGGTAAGGGAAGCAAAAGCAGACACTGAACTGTGTATTGCGAAGGTGGTCAAGGGAAGAGAAAAGCAGTTCTTCAGGTATATTAGGGATAAAGGAAAGAAAGGAGGGGGGATTGTTATGCTACCTGAGTGAGGAAAGAGGACATGCAAAAGACAGCTATCATTAGTGATTACTTCTTCTCTGATTTCACAAGGGAAGACAGCAAGCCCCTGCTAGAGAGTGGCCTCAAGGTGGTAGTAAAGGGGTTCTCAGAGATGAGGCAGCCAGTATTTACCAATTAATTGGTCTGGAGGGTGGTAGCAGCCCTAAAGATAAAAAAAGCACCAGAGCCTGATGGGATGTATTTGAGAGCACTCAAGGAACAGGCAACAGAACAATCTGAACTCCTGCTAGGGCTATTCAATAACATATTATAGACGGGTTATTTCTAAAGGACTGGAGGGTACCAGATATAATTTTGCCCCATGGGGGGGGTAAGAAGTAAGTGAGAAACTACAGACCTGTCAGTGTTACCTCTGTTGTAGATAGACTGAGTCTCTGGTCTCTGGTCTCTTGGACTATCTGGAGAACAAAGGACTCTAGGTTAGTAAACAGCATGGGTTCATGGGAGAGTGGTTTTGTCAGACCAGCCTGTTAGTTTTCTTTGACTGGGTGATGAGGGTATTGGATAGGATGAAGCTGTGAGTTTATTCTACTTTGATTTCAGCAAGGTGTTTGAGTTGGCTCCTCACAAAAGATTGCTGAAGAATATGGAGGACCTAGGTGTGGCAAGAGACATAGTAAGCTGGGTAGGAAATTGGTTGAAGAAGAGGGAGCAGATGATAGTGATTAATGATGTAAAATCAAAAGAGAGTGATGTCATGAGTGGGGTGCCACAGTAATCCTTCCTGGGTCCTTTCATCTTCACTCTGTTCATCAGCAGCACTGGAGAAGGCATCCAGGGCAAGTGGTGTCTCCTTGTGGCTGACATTAATCTCTGTGGGAAGGTAAACAGGGACAAGGGAATTAGGGCAATGCAGAGTGACCTCCACAGCCTAGAGAGGTGGTCTAAGGTTTGGCAGTTGAAATTCAATGCCAAAAATTGCAAGGTAATGCTGCTAGGAAACAAGAACGCCAGGACAGAGTACAAGATGGGATGGGTAAAGCTGGGCACTATGGCTGAGGAAAGGGACATCGGAGCCATCATTAGTGACTTCCTTAAACAATCAAGCCAGTGCAACCAGGCCTACAGTAAGGCAAATAAGATGTTGTGATCTATCAGAAGGGATATTCACAGTAGAATAGGTTTTCCTACCTCTTTATAGCTCATTGGTGAGGCCACACCTTGATTACTGTGCTAGGTTCTGGAGTCCTCACCTCAGGAAAGTTAAAGACAGGGTAGAGATGGTGCAACAAAGTGTAACCTGGATGATTCAGTGCCAGCAGGGCAGATCTTATAGGAATTGGTTTAAGGCACTAAACATATACCCACTGGAGACCAGACAAGAGAGGGGTGACATGGTAGAGACCTTCAAGATCCTAAAAGGAATAAACAAGGTGAACTGTGAGGAACTATTTAGCATAAGTAACAGTTCAAGGATGTGGGGGCACTAGTGGAAACTGACAGGAGGGAGGTTGAAGAGGGATGTGAGAAGGTTTTATTTTATAGAATGGGTGGTAGAACCATGGCAAACTTTGTCAGCTGAGGTGGTGGGTGTCAAAACCATAAATCATTTCAAGCATGACTGGAACAGAGTGAAGGGTATAGTGGTTTCTCTGCAGTGTAGCAGTTGGGAAGGGAACAGGGGCATGGATGGCTAGTGAGCGGTAGTACCCTGTATCAACATTAGGTCCTGGGGTTTGATAGGAAACTGTGGACCATTGGTCTTTTTCTGTCATTATCTATGTTTCTATGTGTAAAAGAGAGTGAGATAGGATGTGTTATCGGCTGTTAGATATTCAAATTTACCTGAACAGGTAGAACTAAGACTCATAACACCACAAGCATATTATGGGGGATGTATCCTCACTAGTGGGAATAAGTAAGTAATAACCTATATTCAACTGGAGTGGGGAAGGATTGTTGAAATCTGTTCAACTTCAGTGAAACTGACTAAATTAAACAATAAAAAAATTTGCTGGGACTAGGCGGAGGAAGGAGGAGATGGGTGCTATGAGGGTTGTGGAGTGGGAGTACTTATTCTTAGTGAAAGAGGGTGGGACACTAAATGCGCATACATGTGGTGGTTGATTTTACTTAAAACTCATTTAAAAAAAGAAATATGCATACTTCACTGATAAAATTACATTATGCATAGTCTTCACCTGGCCAAGTGTTCATTTTAATGAGACAGAAAGACCTATGCAAAGCAACACCTTTGATATCAATATATCACTTGGCACAAGTCTGTGGGCAATTTGTTGAGCAAAGAACTCAGCAAAGTGTGACTTTGCACTACCTAAAGTCTGGAAACTTTCCACAGTGTTCGGCATAACAAAGTTACCTCACTTTGCCCATCCCCCCCAGTCCACTCCGAGCACATACGGTCTTGCTTAAAGTTGAGTATTTTAATAATTTTATTTATTCTTAATTCAGATAATACCATTTAAGTAAGAGCTCTTTACATAGGTTCCATGTCAACAATCAAGACAAATAACAAGAACAAGGAATAAACAAGCATTTGTCAATGCCGAATGTTGTCGCGCTGGCATTGGCAGTGGCAGTGGCAGAGCTAGAGACGCATAGCACTGTGATTTTGTTAATGTGTCCCAAAAGGTGATTTTCCACAGTGAGCATGCCATTGTGCGCCACAGCTGCAGAAACGCATTTTGGGCAGGCTGTGAAAAATGGCAGCTGGACTGTTGACAAGGAGGTGTGCACAAATGCCAGTGGTGAAAATGTGGCATGAAAATATTGCAGATTTACGAAGTTACAAGGGTGCGTGGAAACTGTGCAATGCATACTTGCAACACAGTCATTTTATGGACTTTTGGCACCAAATTTTCAACATAGGCATTTTAGGACCTCTGCTCATAATCAGTGTCACAGTCATTTCCTCAAACTGTCCCAAAAACTGATTTTGCACAGTGACCATGCAATTCTGTGCTGGATGTGCGAAAACACATTTCATAGACACATAGATACATAGACAGTGTCAGCAGATAAGGGCCTATGGCCCACCCAGTCTGCCCATTTGAGCTTATAAGTTCAGTGTATGTTTTCCTAGAAGTCTGTTGCCCCTTACCCCTGACTTCCAGAATTCCTTTATGTCTATCCCATGCATTCTTAAATCCTGCGATTGTTTCAGCCCCCACCACTTTCTCTGGCAGGGTGTTCCACTTGTCCACCACCCATTCTGTGAAGAAATTCTTCCTCTCGTTTCCTCTGAATCGTCCTCCCTCCAACTTCATTCCATGCCCTCTAGTCCTGGAACATCTTTTTCATTTAAAAATAGTGTATTCCTGCATTCTATTCCTCCCTGTAAGATACTTGTATGTCTCTATCATATCCCCTCTCTCCCTCCTCTCCTCCAGGGAGTACATGTTCATTTCCTTCAACCTGTCCTCATAGGACTTGTGATGCAATCCATGTACCATCTTTGTTGCCCTCCTCTGAACCTTCTCTACCTTGTCTATGTCCTTACATAGGTAAGGTCTCCAGGACTGTACACTGTACTCCAGGTGGGACCTCACTAGTGTCTTGTATAGTGGAATTATGACCTCCCTTTTCCTGCTGGCGATGCCCCTGCCTATGCATCCCAGCATCCTATTTGCTTTACCTGCTGCCTTGTCACACTGTTTCCCTACCTTAAGGTCATCAGAGATGATAACCCCAAGATCCTGTTCCTGCTTGGTGCATGCTATGTCCTCACCCCCAACTGATATATTGTGCCAGGGTTTTGTGCCCCATATGCATTATCTTGCACTTCTTTGCATTGAATTTCAACTGCCAAACCCCTGACCATTCTTCAAGTTTCTGCAGGTCCCTTTTCATTCTGTCTACACCCTCTGGTGTGTCTACTCTGTTACAGAGCTTTGTGTCATCAGCGAACAGTGAAATTCTGCCTTCTAGGTCCTGCATAATGTCACGAATGAAGATGTTGAACAGGACCGGTCCCAGCACTGATCCATGTGGTACCCCACTGGTCACTCTTCCCTCTGTGGAGTGACAGCCATTTACCACCACCCTCTGTGTCCTGCCTCCCAGCCAGTTACCTACCCGCCACACTACTGTCCTGCCCACACCCATATTCCCCAGTTTGTGTAATAGTCTTCTATGTGGCACAGTGTCAAAGGCCTTGCTGAAGTCCAGATAGGCCATGTCCACTGCCCTCCCCTGATCCACCTCCCTAGTCACCCAGTCAAAAATTCAATGAGGTTGGTTTGACATGACCTCCCCTGGTGAAACCATGCTGCCTTGGGTCCTGTAGTCCATTGACAACCAGATGTTCCACTAATCTCTCCTTCAGTAGTGCTTCCATGATCTTCCCACTACCGAGGTGAGGCTGACTGGTCTGTAGTCCCCTGCCTCTTTGTTCCCACTTTTGTATAAGGGGACTACATCTGCTGTCATCCAATCTTTGGGTACCTCCCCTGTTTCCAGTGATCGGCTAAACAGGATAGCCAGAGGTTCAGCCACCACCTCTCTTAGTTCTTTAAGGACCCTGGGGTGCACCTCATCTGGCCCCATTGCTTTATCAACTCTTATTACTTCCAGTTCCTTCAGGACCGTTTCTCATGTAAAGAGACTTGTGTCCATTTCTGCACCATTCTCACCCCTTGTACTCCCTTCAGACCCATTACCCTCCTCTTCCTCAGTAAAGACTGAGCAGAAATACCTGTTCAATATGTCAGCTTTACTGTTGTCATCCTCCATGCGGCCCCCATCCTCCTCCTTCAGTCTCACTATCCCTCCCTTTGCCTTTCTTTTTTCACTTATGTACCTGTAAAAGGTTTTGTCCCCTCTACCCACTGATTTTGCAATGTGTTCTTCTGTCTGAGCTTTGGCTTCCCTTACTGACCTCCCTGCCTCCCTTTGTTTCTCCTTGTACTTCTCCCTATCCCCTTCTGCCTGTGTCTTTTTGTATTGCCTGAATGCAATCTTTTTGGCTTTCACTTTTTTTGCTACCTCTTTGGAAAACCATAATGGTCTCCTCTTTCTTTTCCTTGCTAGCCTGCTTAATGCATAATTCTGTTGCTCTTGTAATCCCCATTTTAAATACTGCTCACTGTTCCTCAACCCCTGATTCCTGCCCCATTCCCTTAATGCCTCTTTCAAGTATCTCCCCATTTTCCCAAAGTCTGCCCCCTAAAATCCAGGATACGTGCTTTTGTGTGGTTTGGTTCTGCTCTTTCTGTGATTTCAAACCACAATGACTGGTGGTCACTGTTCCCCAGGTGCTCCCCCACTGTTACCCCCATCACACTGTCCCTGTTTGTGAGCACAAGGTCCAGTATTGCCTTCTGCCGAGTTGGTTCCATGACCAGTTGCATTTCAGCGAGCTGTACTGTTCATAAGGAGGTGCAGAAAAATGCCAATGATGAACAGCTGGAGTGAAACTATTACAAATTCACAAAGTCAAGAGCATGCATGCAAACTGCACAATGCACGCTCATAAAACACTCATTTTATTGACTTTCATCCCCAAATTTTCAACATAGGCATTTTAGGACATCTGCTAACAAACAGTGTCACTGTCATTTTCATAATGTGTCCTGAACACTAATTTCCCACAGAAACCGCGCTATTCTGCGCTGGAAGTGCGAAAACACATTTTGGCTAGGATGTCAAAAATGACAGCTATACAGTTCACAAGAAGGTGTGGTAAAATGCCAATGTTGAGAATCTGGAGTGAAAATATTGCAAATTTGCTAACTTATGAGCGTGCGTAGCAACTGCACAATGCAAGCTCGTAAAACAGTCATTTTTTGGATTTTTCCCACCAAATTTGCAACATAGGCTTTTTGAGAGCCCCTTCATGAATAGTGGCACTGTCATTTCACATTTCAGTCCTCAAAGGTGATTCCACGCAGTGAATGTGAAATCACCTTTTGGGACCGAATAACGCCACGACAGTGACAGAATTCATGAGGAGAGGTCCCAAAAAACCCATGTTGAAAATTTGGTGCCAAAATTCCTGAACATGCCTCATATATGCATCAAAGTTGAAAAACCCTATTTATTCCATTATACAGCTTACCTGCATTTCTTCAGTTCGTGGTCAGCTTTGAAGAGTGCAGACGTGTTCCTCGTCCATCAAGAATGTCGTGCTGGACTCCGGAGGTAAGTATGGGGTGAGGGGGGGTGTGGGGAGGCAGGGTCCACAGAGGGTGGGTGTGGTTGGGGTCAGGGAGACTACGAGGGACAGTTTTTGTTTTACAGGTAAAAAAAAAAATAAACATCACGGGACAGTTTTTTTTAAGGGATTTGTCATGCTGGGGTGGGCTCCCAGCATGCCACCTAACTGTTTGGGAGGGGTTCTGTAGCCGACGGGGGATTGGGAACCCTTGTCGCACACAACACAAGTGGGAGGAATTTATGCCGATGGGGATTGGGCATCCCCGCATTTAACAATGGAGTCTTTATGCCGATAGGGAGTGGCTCCCCATCGGCACACAAGGAAAGTGGGGGTAAGAAATGAGGACTGGGCACCCCTCGGCATATAACAAGGGGGATGCTTTATGCCAGCGGAAGTGGGCTCCTCGTTGGCACATACTAAGGGCAGGGTAAACTGACAGGAGGTTAGGCACCCCAAAGTTGGGTGTTTTCCAGCCAGTGTGTAGCTACAAAACCATATTGAAGTCGGTGAGACATCAAGGAAAGGTCCACTGCATCTGACGAGCTTTGCTCAGATTGCAGTGGACCTTTTTGTAGATGTGCTCGCCACATTATGTATGCATGGTGTGACGTCGGCATGCAGGCTGATTGGGGAATGAGGAACACACCTACTGGTGCATGCCCTGCATTCACCCAACAGTGACCGCACCTCCAAAGCTGCACTACTGCAATATGTTGGCTGCACAAGTGCACCAACATAAAAACAACTGAGTGACAATACAATGATTAGAATGACACTGTTACGCTGCTCCAAATTTAACCTGGACGAGATTGGTTGGCAAGCTGATAACAAGAGCAAGAGAACATTACATTCAGTGAACTGTATGGTGGCTTAAGGACATTGTACAAAGTATGCTCAGTAACTAAGTGCAAATACAGAAAGTGTGATTGTTGGGGAATGACAGAAAGAGCAGAAGTAGCCTCAATAGATGATCTGGTGCAAGAGAGAAAAGAAGTCAGGCCAGGGTCCTTGTCAGGTTGCTTAACTGCTTAACTGCAAGGGAGAGTGGACTTAAGTCATGGGGGTTGTGCCAGGTGACCTGGGGCTAACTGACATGAGCAATTAGTGGGTGCAGTCACATGTGGAGCCTGAGACAAGCCAGAGTTTAAGCTTCCGTTTGAAGCTCCTAAGGTAGCAGCAATTGATATGTCAATAACAAGTGAGTTGAACCAGAGCAGGGTATGGTAGGCAAAAGATCTTTGTCCCTGGGAGGTTCAGCATTGAGGGATCTTGAAATACTGGCAGACTGAGTCTCTGGTACTATGTGAGTTGGAGCTGGGGGTAAGAAGTTCCTGAACCCCAGGAGGCATCAGACCAGAAGTAATTTTCTTAGCTAGGAGATAGGTTTGTTATCAAAGTCTACCACTGAACTGAAGCCAGTTTGCCTGTACATATAGGTCACAGGTGTGGGTTAGACGCCCTGAGCCTGTGAGGAGCCGGCAGGCCTTATTTAGCACTATTGTAATACATTTAAGGGATGTGGCAGTGGCTGACCCATATATGACAAGACCATAATCCACAAGAGAAACCACCAAGTTGTGTATAGCTGAGCTAAGGGCTTCGGGTGTCAGACTACGCCTATATCTGTAAAGGATCCCAATTTGCATGTTGATAGCTTTGTATAGGTTATCTATATGCCTGTTGTAAGAGAGGGTGCTAGCCACTGTGATCCCTAAATATTTAAAGTGACTGAGGAACTAGCTCCAGTGGCGCTCCAGCATCATTTAGGATAGAGAGTGGGTAGTTTCGATGCTTGCTTTGGGCAGTTGCAAACAACATGGTTTTAGTCTTTTTATAGTTCAAGACTAATTTATGGTTGTTAAACCAACTCTCTACTGTGGCAAAGTTTTGTTGGACTGCAAGTTCTACCGCCTTGGAATCAGTAGCACTAGTAAAGAGGATTGCATCATCCGCATAGAGGAGGATGCGTCCCTGGTGGGAGAAGGGGAAGCGAATTCAGAAAGACGCTGAACAGGAGGGGACCCAGGATTGATCCTTGTGGGACTACTGACTTGACAGGTTTGCTGTCTGAGAGGACATTAGCTATCTTTACTTATTGTGTTTGATTGATAAGGTAGCTCCTGAAACAGGCCATGGCATCGGGGGAGAGACCAAGGTTAGTAAGTTGCTCCATCAGGAGAGCATGACTAACCATGTCAAATGCCTTGGTTAAGTCAATGCATGCTGCACCCGCCATCTGACCCTGGTCCAAGGATTTATGAATGTAGCCCATGAACTTGAGCAAGGCAGTGGTGGTGCTGTGACCAACCCTAAACCCATGTTGCTGGGGGCATAGAAGTTGATACGTATCCAGGTAGTCAACCAGCTGGTCTGAGACAATTTTCTGAAGGGCTTTGGATAATGGAGGTGGGATGGAAATAGGCTGGTAATTTCCATGACAGACACGTTCACTGCACTTATGGACTGGTGTCACTACCGTAGATTTCTACTTTTGAGGAAAGTGGGTGAACCTTAGGGATAGGTTAATTATATGTGTAAGGGGTGCCAGTAGCTCTTCAAGGGTAAGTCTGACAAACTTGAGGTCTAAGGTATCTCTGCTGCAGCGTCCTTTACCTAACACCTTTAGGAGATACTTCCTGGCTTCTTTAAGAGTGATAGTTGTAAAATAGAAAGGCTGATGGGTAGGGGGCTGCTCAGGATTAAGGCCAGCAGAAGGAGAGGTAGGGCTGAAAAAGTCTTGGAGGGGGGGAACTTCACTGAGGTCAGTGAACTCTGTGTTGAAGGTGTTGGAGATGCTTTTTTTGGTCTAGAGTAGGGACCCCATGTATGATGAGCATGGTAGGGGTAGATTTAGGATCCTACCTAGTGACCTCATTGAGATTACTCCAAAATTGCCTGCTATCATTCCAGGCATGAGACAAGGCATCTTTATAGTAAAGCCTTTTCAGCTCGGATTGTCCTAGTACAGTCATTTCTAGACTGAACATCAGACTGATCACCTGAGATACGCGTTTTATGCTAAAGGAGGTTCCTGGCCTTTAGGAGATCGATAATGTCTTGGGAGATCCATGGATTGTTATGACCCTTGACTTTCCATTTTCTAAGAGGGGCATGCTTGTCACACACTTCGTTGAAGCAGGAGATGAGGTTCTCAAAAGCAAAGTCAACATCATTAGACGAGTAAAGTACAGACCAGTCAGTGTGTCAAAAGTAGTTTTTCAACAAATCAAGGTTACCACAAAGAAGGACCCTATTAGTTATTGTTCTGGCGGGTGGTTTGGAAAATGTACTGGACCAACAGAAAGTTACAGGGGAATGGTCACTCATACCATCAGGGAGTATGGTGGTGTCTGTTACATGTGCAGGGTGGTTTGAAAGTACCCAGTCTAGTAAGGTACTTGTGCCTGTCTCATAGTTTATATGTGTAGGACCTTCAACAAGCTGAGGGAAGTGAAGTGCCACGACTGCATCCTTGTAAGGATTTGTTTTAGCGTGAACCAATTTATATTGAAATCACCAAGCAGAATGACTTCAGAGTTGAGACTCAGTTTGCCTAGGCAATCGATGAGCTTGTCAAAACCCGAGACTGTGTGTCTTGGGGGGCTGTATGCTGATATGATGGTAACAGCCTTATTGTGAGCCACGAGGAGAATTTTGACAGCAATTGCTTGCATGTTATCCCCTGTGTTGGATAGCTGCCGGACAAAACTTTGTAAGTTGTCCCTCATATAAATTGCACACCCACATTGTTGTCTGGAAAGTCTATCCTGGTGAACCACAGTGTACCCTGGCATCACTATGGATGCATCAGGGATGTTGGGAGAAAGCCAGGTTTCTTCTACAGATAGCACATCTGGGTTGAGCTGTGTGACCCAGGCCTGGAGGAGATCAAGCTTGTCGAGGAGGCTGCAGATGTTGACTGATGCAAAAGTAAGTGAGCCAGCATTTATTTGACTAGTGCCATACCTTGGGAGAAGGCCTGGATTGGGATGGATGTTCCCAGACAGTAGGAGCAGCTATAGGGCTGTTCTACTGAGATACTCCTTCTGGAGTTTGTTATTGAGCTTGTGACAGCACCAATGGGAAGGTCACCCCTTTTGACCTGACGGTTGAGATAAACTGGGGGAGGGTGAGGTGTGGGCCCCAGAAGGAATGAATCTTCCATATCCCCAAGCTTTTGATCAGTTGGTGGTCACTTGGCTTAGGAGGTGCAGCATGGTATGAATGAGAAGATGTTATGGTGCCATAGGCACACAGCAGGCTCCTGTCATTAGACAGGTGGGGTGAGGCAGGAGCATTGCCATTTTTTTGAAATGGTAGGATTGGTAAGGCAGAAATTAGCAACAGTAGAGGGAAAAGTTAATAGTTGTGGAGCATGTTTAAAAAAAAGATTGGCTATGTAGTAATTTATGTACAGTATCCTGTGGAGGACAGACAACAGAACAGTCAGATTGGCAGGTCCTAGTACCATTACTATAGTAAGATAACCAAGGGGATACTGACCTTATAAAAAGACTGGGAATGTCTGCAAGGAGAGGAGAGATCACAGTCTGGTGATTGAAGTTAGCAGAAAGGTGTATAGGGAAAATATCCCTTTAAGGGGAGGTTCTGCCTGTGGTAAGCTCTCCAATGAACAATTGATGAGAGGGGAGGGAAGAAATTACTGTAGGGGAGGAGGTGTATTTAATAAGTGGTAGGGGGTGGGGGTGGGGGGTGGCTGGGAGGGCCCGGAATTAGCTAGGAGAATTAGCTAGGTGCACAAACAGACAAGAGGCTAAGCTTGTGAAGCAGCCTATACATTAGCTGTGCTAAAATAAGGGCACATAATTGGGTATAATTAGCTCATGCACTAGCCTGGCCAGGACAAGCTGTGAGTCAGCCTAAAATTAACTAAAAATAGTGCTCACAGTTTAAGGAGTCAGCTGAGATTAATTTGCATGGCTGGCGAGCAAAGTATGCTTCCTAAAATCTTTAAATAGAGCTGAAATTAAGTCCTATAGATTGGTGGCTGAATTTAGCAATCTGGCTGGGCTCAGGGCTAAAATGCCGAGTGCAGAGAACACACTGGCTCAATTCAGCAGGGCTCCAGTAGACTGAAACAGGTACTAGAGGTGCAAAAGGTGCCAAATTCAAATTATGGTATCTCTGACTGTAGGTACCTGGCAGTTGATAGGATCGGCAGGTGGCGAAGCATTCAGAGATGCTGGAACTTCGATCCACATTGGTGAATCAAATTGAGGAGGAGCACTGCCAGTGGACAACTCAGACCCCTAGGGAGAGGGAGAGAAAGCAGAAATTTAACAGCGGGCTAAGGGGAGGGCTCCTGAAATTATACAAAAGAGAAATGGGGGTGGGTAGCTGAGCAGAGGGGGTGGATAGCAAAAAAGAGGGGGTTGAACAGCAGACAGAAATGCCCTTTCAATTAACATGGGCTCCAAGCTCACGCTGGGACTGCTGCAGGGGTGGCAGGGGTAGAGTTCAGAAATGGCAGGGGCACTTAATTCTACAAATGAATGCCCCAGGATTCAGAGCTCACTGCTAGCAGACACTTTTAAATTGTGCCTAACAATTTCATTAGACACAGAGCTCTCTTTTGCTAAAACACAGCATTAAATGGCTAAATTAACAAGGAAATAAAAATAACACTCAGAGCTCCCTGCAAGCAGACACAGTTTTAGGTGCAAAGATTATTAAAGAGACAGTTCCGGATTCCTTGCACATTCACCAGATTTTTACTGCAGGATAACAGCAAAACATATCAGCTTCAGATAAATAATTCCAGAAACTGCTTGGCCATAGGTAGAACACCTCAAGCTGTTAGCCTGATTCTAAAAAAACTGTGTTCACAACTAGAGCTCAGATCTCTGCTCGGGCCAAAATTAGCTAGGAGAATTAACTAAGAGCACAAGCAGACAACCGGCTGAGCTTGTGAAGCAGTCAAAACATTAGCTGTGCTAAAATAAGGGTCACAGAATTTGGTGTAATTAACTCACGCACAAGCCTGGCCGGGACAAGCTGTTAGTCAACCTAAAATTAACTAAAAATAGTGCTCACATTTTAGGGAGTCAGTTAAAATTAATTTGCATGGCTGGCAAGCAGAGTATGCTTCCTAAAATCTTTAAATGCATCCAAAATTAAGACCTATAGATTGGTGGCTGAATTTAGCAATCTGGCTAGGTGCAGGGCCAAAATGCCGAGTGAGTGGAACACACTGGATCAATACAGCAGGGCTGAGGCAGGCACCAGAGATACAAAAGGCACCAAATTCAAATTGTGGTGTCTCTGACTGTAGGTACCTGGCGGTTGGTAGAGTCAGCAGGCAGCAATTCCTTCAGAGATGCTGGAACTGTGATCCGCGTTGGCAGATTGAATTGAGGAGAAACACTGCCCGTGAGCAACTCAGACCCTTGGCAGTCGGTAGGGTCAGCAGGCGGCAATGCCTTCAGAGGCACTGAAACTTTGATCCACATTGGTGGATTGAATTGAGGAGGAGCACTGCCTGTGGGCAACTCAGACCCTTGGTAGTCGGTAGGGTCGGCAGGCAGTGATGCCTTCAGAGACACTGAAACTTTGATCCACATTGGTGGATTGAATTGAGGAGGAGCACTGCCCATGGATAACTCAGACCCCTGGCAGTCAGTAGGGTCGGCAGGTGGCGATGTCTTCAGAGACACTGAAACTTTGATCTACATTGGTGGATTGAATTGAGGAGGCGCACTGCCCGTGGATAACTCAGACCCCTGGCAGTCAGTAGAGTTGGCAGGCGGTGATGCCTTCGGAGACGCTGGAGCTCTGATCTTCTTTGGTGGATCGAATTGAGGAGGAGCACTGTCCATGGGCAACTCAGACCCCTGATTAAGCAGTAATTATTCCATGGTAACTTGCATATTCTATCCACGATGCTTTACATTAGGAGGTATGTGTATCTTTGTATGTTATATGTAACAAGGCTGTAATGCCACATAACAGGATGTAATGCTAACTTGAAGTGGTTATACCATACCTCATAATTGTTTTGTGCTTATTTATAAAGTGGATTGGAAAGTTCCTGCTTTGTAATTGGCTAAATAATTTCAGAGACCCATACTTTAATTCCCCAGATATGCATAGGTTTTTACAAGTTAAGGAAGTGGGATCTAGAATTTGGGCAAATCACATACAGAATTTGTGAGCTACTTCACTCATCCCTGATTGCAATAACGAGCATGGCTACCACTTTTACTAGTCATTGAAAACCCTTAAAATAGCTCTTCAAAGCAAAACTCCCTTAAATTAAAAAAAAGTAATATACTCTTTCCTTTCATTATCCCCTCCTTCCACACATAATCAACTTTTAAAACACGAATTACTCTTCACAGTTTTTAATTCTTGTTGTTTCTTAAAAATACCCCTCTTATCCCTACCAACTTACTAGGGCAATCTCTGCTGCTTACTCTGCCACAGGTAAAATTGAGACCATGGTTCCATATAGAGCCTTCGTTTGTGTGTGGGGAGAATATTCTGCCAGAGGAATTCAGCAAAAGTTTAATTTACTGTATTTTATAATAAACAAGCATTCCATCTATGGAGTGTGTAGAAAGGCAGATGATTGAGAAATGGGGAAGGACTTAATTTTAATAGTTACTTTTAATGAAGAGAAAATTTCTGTTTCTTAATTGAAAAAAAAGTTAACTTTTTATTTGTTCTAGTTGTTTCTTCATTTACCCATTTTATATTTGCAGTAAGACACTCCATGTTTGTTGGTTGTTTGGGTGGGGTTAATGCACTTTCAGGTATTGAAGGCACAGGATGCAAGCACCTTGTGCCTGATGACTCCCCAGAGTGTGCATTAACCTCAGAAACTAACACCCAGTTGTGTCTAGTTGCTTATTTAAGCACTGACAGATTGTAAAATGGGAAAACCCTACTATATTTTGTATGTTATGTGTTTTATCTGGAAAACACTCAATTGAGCAATGTTCCTTTGCATAGAGGTCCTGGACAGGGCAAACAAATGATACTGAAATGAACTGAATACAGATTTAGAACAGAAATGATATATCTAGCTGTATGTCAGCTTTGGAGGACATATCAAGGCAGTTCCAAGGCAATTCAAATTCAGAAGTCATGGAATACACTAACTACTTACAGTAAATAACATATCTGCAATATGATGTTAAGGCAGTTAGAAACAATTCAAGTTCACCAGAACCAGTGAGCACATTCGGATCAATAGCAACTAGTTTTTGCAATTACATGATAACATGGTGGTTACAAAGTAGACCATTCTTCAGTGGGAAGAGTAAAAGTGCTTGAGGAGATTGTGACACTCTAGAATTACGACTAAATGCTAATTGCAGCTGAGGTCGTTGGCCTGCTCAAAGATTTGTAACTGTCTATTATTTCCACAAAGCTTTGGTTTTCTTAAGAATTGTTGAGATGCAAAGAGATATGTAACGCCAGCACTAAGACCAAATCGGTTTGCTTCTCCTACTACTTTCAGAAAAACCTTAAACCCTTGATAGGTTCTGAAAGGTTATTCAATCCCTTCTTGACCCCCCTATCCAGTCTATATTCCCCATCTTTAGACAAGAAAATTTACCTATCTCTGATTCAAATGTGGTCACCAATACCTCTAACACTTTTTCTCTCCTGAGCCTTCTCTCTACTTCTTCCTCCTCTCCCCCTCCTGCTTGCCTGGCTCCTCCTAAATGTCCCATCCACCAACCCTCTACTCCAGCATCTTGTTAATTTTCCATGGTCTCCTCTGAGACCATACTTGCTGCCTTACATTCTCTTAATCCCTCTAAGGGGCACATCCATGATGAGCTGGATACTTATCTTCTTCATCTGTCAGTGTCAGCCATTGGTGCCTCTCTTGCCTCTCTTTTCAATCTTTCTTTCCAACTTGGGTTATGTCCCCTAGTTCTGGTAGCAAGCTAAACTCTTCTTCCTCCACCACAAAGTGGGTGGCTCTTCCTCCTGGGTATTTATTGGCCCAATTTTCTCCTCCCTGCCCTGGATAAGGTGCAGAAAAAAACTTGTTCTTTCCATGCTATCCAGCTACCTTGACTCCTCCTTTTTCTTCTCCCCATTCCCCGTCTGGTTGCCACAAATACAATTTAGCCATGTACTTCCTTCTCTGTATCACTAACTTTGTGCTGAAATACATGAGTCTGGGCTTGTGTACCATGGTGTTTTTATAGACCTAGCAAAGGCCTTTGATACTATGGTCAACCCTCGCTTCTTGGATAAGCTAGGTGGTTCAGGACTAGCCAACTGGGTGGTCAGTGGTTTTGCTCTATATCTCAGGCACACTCCGCTTAGCCCAGACTGGTGATGACCTATCCCCTTCCCTGTTCTTTAAGTCCAGTGCCCACAAGGCTGCATCCTGGATTCAATCATTTTCTTCATTTTCTTGAACAACTTCCTTTCTGCCTGTGTCTCTTCACACACACCTCATGTATGCAGACTACACAGTTCTATTTGCATCTGGTGCTTCAGTCCCTGAGCTGGAATCATCATTCCAATGTGACTTTCACACGTCTAATGTTGGCTTTTCTGAAACCAGCTCTCACTAAATGTCAGAAAGATGGTCTCCCTGACTTTTGTCACTAGACAGTAGCAAGACTCCAACATACCCCTGTATTCAAGAGTCTAGATGGCAACACACTTGAAGAGGCATCCCACTTCAAATACTTCAGGGTGTAGCTGGAACAGTACCTTAGCCTTTCCCCATATTGATGCCATACATAAAAAACTCTTTCCAAAGCTTAGTGTACTGTACTGGAACAAATTCTGCTAGTGTTGGAACCCACTCAGGAGGGAGCAGTCTTAGACCTGGTGCAGTACTCTCAAATGGGGACAGTAAGAGGATCTCAGATTTAGAAGTGGGTAGCCATCTGGGAATGAGCAACCACCAGACAGTGTGGTTCACAGTAAACACAGTCATAGAGTCAAGCCATACAAAAGCAAGGATAGTGGACTTTCAGAGGGCTGACTTTGGCAGAATGGGAGAGTGCCTAAGGAATGCACTAGCAAAAGGGCAGGAAGGAGGGGTGGAGGAACAATGGAGGAAAATCAAAACTGCCATCACAGAGGCAACAAGCCTTTGTGTGATGCATATAAACAAAACAAAATGAAGGAAAAAATCACTATGATTCTCAAAAGAGGTGGTGGGGAAGGTTCGGGAGAAAAAGATAGCATTCAGAAAGTATAAGGAATCACAGAAGGAGCAGGAAAGAGAACTCCATCAGTTAAAGCAGAAGGAAGCGGGAAGGCAGTTAGAATAGCAAAGACCCAAACTGAGGAAAAGATAGCCAAGTCAGTTAAGAAGGGGGATAAAACCTTTTATAGGTACATTAGTGAGTGAAGAAAGACCAAGGGAGGGATAATGAGGCTTAATGGTGGGGGTGGGGGGCGGAGAGGGTGGCAGTGGAAAGGCACAGATACTGAACGAATACTTTTGTTCAGTATTCACAAAAGAAGAGGAGTGGGATGTACCTAAACCAAATAATAGAAACACTCTGGATAGGGGGGTTGCTACCAGTCCATTCACAGAAGAAAGGGTCTTGAAAGAACTCCTAAAACTCAAGGTGGACAAGGCAGTGGGGCCTGATGGGATTCACCCAAGAATTCTGAAATAACTAAGTGGTGAACCAGTGACACCACTAACTATCCTTTATAACAAATCATGGGAGGATGGTGTGGTACCTGAGGACTGGAGGAAGGCAGATGTGATTCCCCTTCACAAACATTGGAGCAAGGAAGAGGCAGGAAACTACAGACCTGCTAGTTTGACCTCAGTGGTAGAGAAAATGATGGAATCACTTCTGAAACAAAGAATTGTTGAGCACCTAGTGGCCAACAGGGCACAGGACCCAAGGCAGCATGGATTCACATTAGGAAGGTCATGTCAGAAGAATTTAATAGATTTCTTTGACTGGGTGACCAAAGTAGTAGACCAGGGAGGGGATGTGGACATGACCGACCTAGACTTTAGCAAGGCATGTAACACAGTCCCACACAAAAGATTAATAAACAAGCTAGCCAGCCTGTGATTGGGTCCCAGGGTGGTAGCCTGGGTAAAACACTGGCTGGACAACAGGACACAGAGGGTAATAGTAAATGGAGTCTACTCCAAAGAAAGGGGGGTTACTAGCAGGGTACTGCAGTGTTTAGTATCAGGGCCGGTCCTTTTTAATGTCTTTATAAGTGATATTGCAGAGGGGCTGGAAGGAAAAGTATGCTTCTTTGCAGATGACACAAAGATCTGCAACAGGGTTGATACACAAGGGGGGGTGGAAAGAATGGGAAGGGACTTGGCAAGGTTGGAGGAATGATCAAAAGTATGGCAGCTTAGAGTCAATGCAAAAAAGTGCAAACTAATGCACCTGGGAAACAAAAACCCAGTGGAAGAGTACACAATGGGGGACTAACGACAATAGAAATGGAAAGGGACCTGGGGGTAGTTATATCAGATGTCCTAGAGGTAGGTAAGCAATGTGAGCAGGCAGTATGGAGGGCTGGTGGGATATTGGAATGCACAGGGAGAGGCATCACCAGTAGAAAACAGGAAGTTATCCCTCTGTACAGACACTTGGTGAGACCCCATCTGGAGTACTGTGTACAGTACTGGAGACCCCATCTCCACAAGGACATAGGCAGGATGGAGGCAGTCCAGAGGAGGGCAACTAAAATGATGCAGGGTCAGCACCAGAAACCATACAAAGAGAGACTAAAGAAGCTTAATATGTATACCCTCGAGGAAAGGAGGGAGAGGGAAGACATGATAGAAACTTTCAAGTACCTCAAGGGAATCAACAAAGTCCAAGAGGGTAGCATCTTTCAGAAAAAGAGATGCGCAAGAACAATGGGACACAGTTTGAAGATAGACGGGGGACGGCGTGGGGCAAAGTGAGAAAGTATTTTTTCACAGGGAGGGTGGTGGATGCATGGAACAGCCTTCCTGAGGAGGACGTGGAGCCAAAAACAGCAGGGGAATTCAAGAATGCATGGAACAGACAAAAGGCATTTATAGTGGGGATTAGGATGAAGTAGGCTGTTGGTTAACTAGAATCTGCAGCTTATCCAATAGGTTGGGAAATGGGCAGACTAGGTGGACCAAGTGGTCCTTATCTGATGTCAGGGTATATGTTTCTATGTTTCTATGTTTATCACCCAGTCCATAGTGAAAGTATCCACAAGATGACCTTGCCAGCTTTTGACTATACAAATGTAGTCTACATCACTGCCCCAAAGTCCACACTTGCCAGACTGGACCCCCTTTTCATAAGTTCTGCCTCTTCACCCTTAGTGTTTCATCTCTTACTTATTATTGCCCATTTTATGCAAATCTCTTATCTTCTCTCTCTAGAGGGCCTGCATCTCTTACACTGTTCCTGATGCTTGGCGAAATACTCGATTGTCACTGTATCCACTTACCACTCTTTTCTTGTCTTCTTGATCATGTCATCCTATCCATCTAAACCCTCCAATCTGGTTTGTACCTTTCTTATCCTTGATGTAAATCTGTAGAAGAACAATCTGCTTTATCTAGCCACCTTCCTACCCTCTAGAACAACCTCCTTCTCCCAGTCCATCCCTAATCCTCACTGCACTCACTTAAACCACTCCTACTGGCACACTTTTCAAAAGCATGTACCTGCAGCTAGCCGTCGTCCTCTTCTTTCTGCAATATAACACATGCTGTCCTCAACCGCTCCTTTATTACCCATTTTGCCACTTACCGTATTGCATAGCTCAAAACTCAGAGTACTCTGTAATTTGAATTTTAAACCACCATGATTCTGTTACAGATATTGTGACAATTCCTTGCAACCTCCGGTTTTACAAATGATACATAAGGCTAAAAAAATTAGGGACCAATGACTGAAATCAGGGAGACAACTGAATAAATAGTAATATCTCAATACACCATTACAATGTGCTGACCTTTGAAACTAGCACTTCCCAAACTAAAATTGACTATAACACTAATGGCTGAAATTATTTTATTATTTTAATCCATACTGTTTTGTGATAGAATTGTCAAATTGAAGAGGGGGAGAAGAAGGACATTTATGTTCTTTTTCTTATTTTAGATTTTGTTGACCGGGAAAGGAGGACTAGGCAATTCTGCCTATTTTCAGCCTCTTTGGGGGGGGGGGGGATACAGATGGATGCAAACTGACATTGAACCAGATTAAGCTGTTAGTGGTATTTTTAGTGAATGGGGGAAATTTCCCTACTTTTGCTTCCTGTGAGCAGGGGGGACCCTTTTGTCTGTGGGACCAAGATGGTGGATGACAGTCCTGGAGTGTAGGAGGTTGCTATGGAGGTGGGAGAATCTGCTTCTACCTGTTCTGCTTTCTCACATGCTTTGGCTTTGGAAAATTCTACTATGGATGTCTCTACTGAGCATGTTTCATCTGTACCTAGCCCAGCTCGATTGGAGTGGGGAGATTCTATTGCAAGTGATTTGGAACAGAACCCTACTACCCTTATGGTTTCTACACTGGCTTCTGAAATTTCTGAGTTGCCTATTCCTTTGGATTCCCCTCCTGCTGCTTCGGGAGAGGAGTTGGAACTGCTCCATTTGATTGAAACCGAGGAACGGTCTTTTCGTTTCAAGTAATCAGCCCTGCTGCAGAGGATTCGGTGGCTGAAGGTTGACAGCGCGTCTAGCCCTGTCAACTTGTCTCAGCTGCAGCCTGGACCTGTTCCTGCTTCTTTGCTGCTGTCTACTGGGGAACCTGCTGCTTCAGTGAGTGTACCTGCTATTTCTTTACCTCAGATTCCTCCTGCTTTGTTGCCTGAAATTTCTATACCTGGACCTGAACACTGGTCGGTTGACCGAGGACTCCATGAAGCTGCCTGGGACAAGAACCCTTCTATGGGTCAGTGGACCTCTGGTTCATCCCCCATTCATATGCCTGCATCTCCTGTCCAGCCCATTCATATGGTGGTTCACACTGCAAATTCTCCTGTCCTTGTTTCAAAACTGGCTGTTGCACATTCTGACCCTCTGGCTGTCCTTGACAGCTTGCAGTTAATGCAGTACCCCGTTCTTGCTTTTTCTGATCTACCTTCCACTTCTCAGGCTGTGCCTTCAGGCCCCAGTCTTGTGCAAGCTCCTCTGAACCCTTTGCCTGACAGGCAGAAGAAAACGTTTTCCTCCCTGTTTCGTCTGTCGGTTTTGCTGGCTAAGAGACACAATGCTGTTCATCTCTCCTATCTGTGGGGCATGTAGGTGCCTCAGGACCATTTCTTTGTGGCCAGAACTTTACTAAAGGACTCAATGAAGTTTTCTGCTAATGAGCTCTGTGCCCTAATCCACATTTCAGGCGAGACCACCCTTGATGTTAGTTTCCAGACTTCCAAAGGCTTGGACAGGTTCTGGTCTAAATACCATGCTTTGAAATGGTCTGCTTTGTGGTCTCCCTTTCTTGCCATTCCATTGACCAAACCTGCTTATAAGACTGTTTCTATTTTATTTTGAAATGAGGGGGTAGACCTGGGAGATGTACTTTATTGGCTGAAACTCCAATGTACTGTTCTTGGGGACCCTGAGGCTATTTTGGATTCTGAAAATATCTGGACTGGTAGTTGGAAAGTGAAGGTTTTACTTAAAACTGGTGATTTTGGTGTTGTTCATTTCCTGAATTCTTTTTTTTTGGGTAAGGATAGGGGGGTTTTGTTTTACCCGGGTCAGCCTAAGGCCTGTTATAGGTGTGGGACTCCCTCACATTTAAGCAGTGTTTGTGATACTATCAAATGTAATCTTTGTGGGGATTTGGGTCATTTAAGATCTTCCTGTCTTAATGAATGCCGCTGTAATCTCTGTGACGAGCTTGGCCACACCTTCCAGAATTGCACCTGGGTGGCTCATAATTAGGAACATTATGATGGTGGAGATGATCAGCACTTTCTGATTACTCAGGCTCAGAAGGCCAAAATCTGCAGTAGGCCCAGTTCTTCTCATGACCTTGTCAGACCTCCCTTGACCATTGCACCACCTTCTGTCCAGGAGGCTGTATTACCTATTGGTAACCCTGTGGTGTCGGCTGCCCCTCCACCTGTGTTGCCAGCGCCAGTTGTTCTGGACCACATGGATCAGAGTCCGGTCCCCATTGTCTTGGAGATTATGCCTCCCCCTCCAGAACCCATGCAGGTTGTTTGCCAATGTTCTGCCCGTTCTAAAGTGCAGGCTGTGCCTCATCCCTCTAAAACTGTCTGGACAGTCCTGGTTAACTTGTCTAATCCCTATGATGTCTTGCAAGGGACTTCTGCTGACTCTGGTGAGGATTCTGATTCCTCCTCTGTTCTTTCTTCCCATCCTGAGGGCACTACGGACACAGAAGTCCCTTCTGTGGGCAGGAGAGCACAAAAGCAGAAAGCAAGGTCCAAACTGAAAGTGACCAGTGGGAAAGATAAAAAGAAATGAAGTTGAGTACTTGTCTTCTCTGTCTTTCTCATGTCTTCCCACACCTTTGCTGTTTATTCCCTGAATGTTAACAGTATCAAGAGGCTGGATAAATGTAACACTGTTTTTGCTTTCCTAACTGCTTTACAGGGTGGTGTTATCTTCCTGCAGGATGTTAGGTTCCATGCAGTGAATGAGCTGAAACAAGCCCAAAGATACTGAATTTTGGGTCCTTCCTACTGGACGATGGGCCCAGATCGTTGCTCTGGTATGGAGATTTTGATACATTCTGTTGCTTTTTTGCTATTGAAATTGTTTGATGTGGTCCCTGGTCATGTTTTGATACTTGATGTTTTACTTTTCCAGGTCCCATATCGCCTTATTCATTTATATGCTCCTCAAACTAAAACTGCTCGTACTGATATTTTTTCCCTGATTCAACCATTTCTGCATACTTCCAAGCATGTCATTTGTGTGGGTGATTTTAACTGTGGCCTTAGTCTACTGGATAAAAGTTCACATGCCACCACTAGGAAGTTGTATTGTGACTCCCGCTCCTTGAATTCTATTATTCGCACTGCTAACCTGCAGGATGCTATTTTAGAATTTTTGAAAAGCCACCCCCCAACATATCATAAGGGTGGTCTAGCTCCCTACAAAACAGGGTACTAAATGAGAAAAAGACAGAGGTAGAACGGTCAGTGGGGGATGCTGCACTGGAAGGTAAAGCCATCAAAAAATGGAGAGCAATGAGTACTAATGCCCGTAGTCTGGGTAACAAGCTTCCTGAATTAGTGGCCTTGATGGAGGAAGAACATCTGGATATCGTGGCAGTCACAGAAACATAGTACACACAAAACCATGACTGGGACATAAACATACCAGGATACACTGTGTACAGGAGGGACAGGAGGGTAAAAGAGGAGGAGTAGTTCTTTACATAAGGGAAGGAATAAAGCAACAGAACAAAAGGTACACAGGGAGGAGAAGAAGCACTGTGGGTAAATTTGGAGACAGGCAATGGCACCACAATACAGCGCAGCGGTTATCAGACCCCTTCTCAGGGGGAGGAAATGGACAGGGAAATGATAGAAAGTATACTTAGAATGGCAGAAAAAGGGGAGATATTGCTGATGGGTGATCTGAATATGCCAGATGTTAACTGGAGTGCAGTTGCAGCTGCCACTTCGAAGAGTGCAGTTATTCTAGATGCCCTACAGGGGGCATGCCTTAGACAACTAGTACTGGAGCCCACTCGAGAGGGAGCAATATTAGACTTGATTCTCTCAAATGGAGATGGTGAGAGGATTACAGATGTAGAAGTGGGTAGCCATCTGGGAACTAGCGACCATCGAACAGTATGGTTCACAATAAACACAGCAATAGAGTCAAGCCATACAAAGACAAAGTACTGGACTTTAGGAGGGCTGACTTTGCCAAAATGGGTGAGTGCCTAAGGCACTAGCAAATGGGCAGGAAGGAGGGTGGAAGAACAATGGGGAATAATAAAACTGCCATCACAGAGGTAACGAGCCTTTGTGTGAAGCAAATAAACAAAACAAGATGATGTAAGAAACCACTATGGTTCTCAAAGGAAGTGGCAGTGAAGGTTCAAGAGAAAAGAAAGCATTCAGGAAGTACAAGGAATGCATGAAGGAGCAGGACAGAGAACTGTATCAGTTAAAGCAAAAGGAGGCTGGGAAGGCAGTCAGAACAGCAAAGGCCCAAACCGAGGAAAAGATAGCCAACTCAGTTAAGAAGGGGGATAAAACCTTTTATAGGTACATCAGGGAGCGAAGGAAGACCAAGGGAGGGATAGTGAGGCTTAATAAAGGGGAGGGAGGGTGGGCAGAGGGAGACTGTGAAAAGGCAGAGATACTAAACAAATATTTTTGCTCAGTATTTACAAAGGAAGAGGGGGAGGTACATAAAACAAACAGTAGTAACACTCTGGATACAGAAGTTGATACCGGCCCATTTACAGAACAAAGGGTTCTGAAAGAACTCTTAAAACTGAAGGTGGACAAAGCAATGGGGCCTGATGGATTCATCCCAGAATTCTAAAGAACTAAGGGTAGAACTAGTGACACCACTGACTACCCTTTTAACAAATCATGGGAGGATGGGGTGGTACCCGAGGACTGGAGGAGGGCAGATGTGATTCCCTTCACAAAAGTGGGAGCAAGGCAGAAGCAGGAAACTATAGACCTGTTAGTTTAACCTCAGTGATAGGGAAAATGATGGAATCACTTCTAAAGGAAAGAATTGTCGAGTATCTAGAGGCCAGAGGGCACAGGACCCTAGGCAGCATGGATTCACAGTGGGAAGGTCATGCCAGACAGAATCTGATAGATTTCTTTGACTGGGTGACCAAAGTAGTAGATCAGGAGGGCTGTGGACATGGCCTACCTAGACTTTAGCAAGGCATTGACACAGTCCCACACAAAGATTAATATGCAAGTTAGCCAGCCTGGAGTGGGTCCCAAGATGACAGCCTGGGTAAAGAATTGGCTGGAGAATAGGACACAGAGAGTAATAGTAAATGGAGTCCTCAGAAGAAAGGAGGGTTACTAGTGGGGTACCGCAGGGTTCAGTATTAGGACCGGTCCTCTTCAATGTCTTTATAAGCGACATTGCAGAAGGACTGGAAGGAAAAGTATGTCTCTTTGCAGATGACACTAAGATCTGCAACAGAGTTGATGCACAGGGTGGGGTGGAAAGGATGAGAAAGGACTTGGCAAGGTTAGAGGAATGGTCAAATGTATGGCAGCTTAGATTCAATGCTAAGTGCAAGGTAATGCACCTGGGAAACAAAAACCCAGGGAAGAGTACACAATGGGGTGAGATACTAACAACAACAAAATGGAAAGGGACCTGGGGTAGTCATATCAGATGACCTAAAGACGGGCAAGCAATGTGAGAGGGCAGCAAGGAGGGCTGGGGGGATACTGGGATGCATAGGGAGAGGCATCACCAGTAGAAAACAGGAAGTTATTATCCCTCTGTACAGACAGCTGGTGAGACCCCATCTGGAGTATTGTGTGCAGTTCTGGAGACCCAATCTCCGCAAAGACATAGACAGGATGGAAGCTGTCCAGAGGAGGGCAACTAAAATGGTGCAGGGTCTGCACCGGAAGACATATGAAGAGAGACTTAGGAGCTTAATATGTATAGCCTCGAGGAAAGAAGGAGAGGGGACATGATAGAAGCGTTCAAGTACCTCAAGGAATCAACAAAGTCCAAGAGGGTAGCATCTTTCAAAAAAGAGGTGTGCAAGAACAAGAGGGCACAATTTGAAAATAGAGGGCGGCTCAGGGTAATTTAAGGAAGTATTTTTTACAGAAAGGGTTGTGGATGCATGGAATGGCCTTCGAAGGAGGTTGTGGAGTCAAAATCAGTGGTGGAATTCAAGCATGCATGGGATAGTCATAAGGCAGTTCTGGGGGATGGGGGTAGGAAGAAGTAGGCTGCTGGTTAACTAGGATCTCCAGCTTATCCAGTAGGTAGGGAAATGGGCAGACTGGGTGGGCCAAGCGGTCCTTATCTGCCGTCAAATTCTATGTTTCTATGTTTCTATGTAGCTGCCAGGTTTGATTATGTTTTTTTGTCCCCTTTTCTCACTGTTTCCATGGCCCAGACTGATACAGTAGAATTCTCGGATCATTGTCTGATTTCACTTTCTTTTGATGGTAACCCTTCCCTTTCTAAAGGCTGGGGTATTTGGAAATGTAATGTCTCCTTGCTTGCAGATGAGGTTTTCCTTGACTCCTTGAGTCAATTTTTGGCAGCCAGGAAGTCTGCTCTACTCTGCTATGAGAATCCTGTTTAGTGGTGGGAGAATTCGAAATGTGATCTTTTCAGGCTTCTTCGGGGGTGTGGTAAAGCTCACAGCACATCTGCTTATTTATCTTACTTACAAGACTGTCAGCACCTACAGTCTCTGTTGTCTCTTGCTCATACCACAGGACAAGATTTAAGTGTCCAAATTCGATCTGTCCAGCAGACTATGTTGTGTTATTCTAGTCTAAACAGAAGGCAGCATATCTGTTCTGGCAGCATAAGTTTGGTACATGGGGTACAGCCCATGTAACCTATCCTTTTACTCATAATAAGACACAGGTCGATAAGAAGAGTATCACTGGGCTCCTGGATGACTCAGGTATTCTGTGTACCTCCCCACATGATATTATGCGACTTGAGTCTGATTTTTCCTATAAGTTGTTTTCGGACCTCCCTTCTGATGTTGGCAAGATTAGGGCCTATTTGCATGACATTCTAGTACCTGAGATTGCTCTCCAGGTTCTTACTAGTCTAAGCCACCCTATTACTGTGGGTGAGGTGCTGGAGGTTATTCGGCATTTAAAGACACAAGTCACCCCTGGTTCAGATGGTCTCCCGAATTAGCTTTATTGGCATATGGGTGAGACCCTGGGATCTGAATTGTCCATGGTGTTTAATGCTCTATTAACGAATGAGGATGTTCCTTTGAACTTTAACAAAGGGGCCTTGATTTTTCTGCATAAGAAACGGGACAAATCTGACCTACGTAATTGGAGACCTATCTGCATGCTCAGTGCTGATTGTAAAATTTTGCCGAAAATTCTGACCAGACTGTTGCTTATGGCTGATCTTGTTATCTCCTCTGAGCAAGCTTGTGCGATTCCTCAGCAGAGGATTCAAGATCAATTCATTCTTGTGTGAGAAGTTTTTACCTCTGGGTATTCTGGTCGGTGTTCTGGGTTTGTGGTTTCCTTAGATCAGAAGTCTGCCTTTGACTCTATTTGTCATGATTTTTTATGGGAAGCTGTTACATTATCACATCCCTCTCATATTTGTCGCTTGGATACGGTCTCTTTATAGGGCTGCTACTGTTGTGCCACTGGTCAATGGTTTGCTAGGCCCCTTGGTCCCTATTAAATGGGGTGTGAGACAAGGGTGCCCCCTGAGCCCCCTTTTATATGTTCTTTTATAGATCCCCTGTTACGTAAATTGAATACCTCCCTGACCATTCTTCTGATTTCCAGCCCCACAGTTCAAGACACACCTTCCTCATTGGCTTATGCCGATGATTTGTGTTTGTTGACTTCAACTGCTTCCTCGGTCCAGGAATCCCTTTCTGAGTACTCCTGTTTTGGTTCTTTTTCCGGGGCAGCTTTGAATTTGGATAAATGCCATGCTTTGGTGGTGGGTCCTTCCCAACAGCTTACTGCCTTTATTGGCCAGATCCATCTCTCTCCTTCTTTTATTACCATTTTGGGTATAAAATTTGGCTCCCTGATGTTTATGTTTTGAATTGGGAAGAAAAACCTGCAGTTGGCAGGTCTAAAGTTTCCCAGTGGAATCATGGTAAACTTGGGAAAAAGAAATGGGTGTTTCTGATTAAGACTTTTTTACTTCCCATTTTTTTAAATATAAATTATGTATTTCCTATTCTGAAAACACTCAAAATCCCTATTTTGAGTTTGTTTTTTCAAGTGGTTTGGGGCAGTCACCTTAACCCCATTAAACGTGAGGTTTTGTACCTGCCCATTTTGGAGTTGGGGCTGGATAAGGTAAACCCGATTCTTTTTTTTTACGAGTGTGTTTTTGATGTCAAATTTTAGAACTCTTTTAGTTAATAGGCAGAGAGGATGGGAAGGCTGGCTTTATGAAAATTGTGGCTCTTGGTTTCCTTCTTGGGAAAGACATTCCATTACGGTTTTGAGGGGAACGGTACCCCTTCAATATCAGAAGGATACTTTCCTCCGTTTAAAACAATGGAAGGTTACTCCTCATCAGCTTTTGACGGCCTCTTCTCATAAGGTCTTGTATAAGAATTTGATGGCTTCTGTTTGCTCTACTTTTGGCCCCTTTCCTAAATGTGATGCTTTGTACAGAGCTTCCCTGACTACATTGTTGAGAAATCCTAGGATCCCAGTGCATATGTGGGACTTCCATTGGATCTCATGCCATGAGAAAATTAATGTCAAAAGTAACCATAAACATAAACAGCTGTCTGATAGATTCTGTAGTAGGCCCCAATGTACTAATTCCCTGGAAATTATTGATAATTTGTTCTTTCACTTCTCCTTTATTAAAGATTTTTGGGGATTCCTTGCTGACCTCTGGGGGGAGCCATTGTTTTCTATGGTTTCATATGTTAACCTGTTGTATGGTCATGTCTCCTCTGCCTGCAGCAAATGGAATATTGCTACTTTAGGTGTTTTATTTTCCATTATTAAGTAGAATATTTGGATGGCTCACTGTTTGTTTACTTTACAACAACAGCACTGTACTTACGCTGAACTCAGTCATAAAATTGTAGCTGACACTCATGCTGTTTATTTGTCTGACAAGTCACGTCTTTCTGCTCTGGACATTCTTGAATTGTGGAAGCAATTGCCCTGAATTACAGAAACAGATGTGGCTGTCACTTGAACCAGCTGAGATTGTTATTTTTCTCCTCTATTTTGGACTAGTACCATTTCTTTTTGGATTGTAATTTTTCCCTTTTCTTTCTTTTTGTATCTCTGCCTGATTGTATTTTTTTTGTATTTTGTATTATAATTTTGGACATGTACCAATTATTTTTCTAATAAAACTTTCCCCTACTCTTCAGTAGGGGGCACAGAGACTGGAGCTGCAATGGCCAGTCCAACCCATACACTGGAGAGGATAGATGCAAAAGAGACTGTGGAGCGGGTCTCCTCGCCGGTCTCTGAACCCTTAGAGGCCACGCGAGTGTAGGTTGTTGACGAAGGTTTTGAGCTGGCACTGGAGGAGTTTCATGAAGAGAAACATGAAGTGGATATCCTTACAATGCAAAGAAGCCATCAGCAGCTTTACTGGAGGATTATAGGGAAATGGATTTGACCGCGATGGAGCTGCAGCACTTGCCACAGGAAGAAGAAGAAGTACAGCATCAATGTTGGAAGGAATGACTCCAATGGGAGTTGTTGCTGAGAGGGAGCACTTTGGAACTGGATGGAGTACTATAGGAACAAGCACCAGCTACTGGAGTGTCAATGGTGCAGGCAGTTGTTACGGAAACTGTGTGATCAGGGAATATTACTAGGACAATAGCAGGAGAGCTGGTATGTCACACTTCCAGTGTTACCACAGGTACTGTACCAGAAGTATTAAAGGAGCAGGTTTTGGGGAGTGATGTTGGGGGTCTCACAGTGGTTGTGGATGCTGGGCGGCCTGTTACTGAACAGGACACAGCCCCTGGCAGTACAGACAGGTCTGACCCTGAGGTCGGGATTGTTACTATGGCCCCCCATTATACACTTACCAGCTGTTAAGTTCACTATTGGAACTGCTGTAGGAAGCCCTGGTATAAAACAGGCAAACAAACAGTCTACTGGGAAAGAAAGAAAAGGGAAGCAGGTGTCTAAAGACCCACAAAGTACAAGAGAAGCTCAGATGCTGCCCAGTGTGTAAGAGCCCTCTGCAGATATCACAACAGATACTCCTGGATGAGTTCTGAATGCCCTGGAAAAAGCTGGATGGGTTAAAACATTGGATGGGAAGGGGTGGGATACTAACCACCCATATTTCTTTGGGGGGATGCAAAGCCACTGAATACCTTGTTACCTGGGTCACTGAATGCTGGAGAAAATGCTTCACAGCTTCCCTCAGGACAACTACAACCCCTGACTGCTGGGACCTCAACTCCAGTGGGTGAAGGGCCAAACTGGATGCAAATAATGAAAAACTTGGAAAGTGATGAAGGGTAGAATGCTGGGATGGATGTGGGGGATCCCAAGTACTTTGATTATAAGAAACAGGCTCTGGAAGTAGCTCCAGATGAACCTGTAGAGCAGGCAAAGTTGATACCGTCTGCAGCCAATGTGACGGATGGTTCTGCAAGATCTAAAAAGAACCCTAATGTGTGGAATACAAATGTGAGAGAGCTCCTTTTTCCTGAGAATGTGCGTTTGTCCTCGAAGCCAGCCACAAGAAGAAATGTGGTAAGGCGAAAGTATAGCGGGCCTATGGATGATATACTGGATAGAACTTTTGAGGGAAGAACTATGCTTAAAACTAGTATGATGAAATACTATGCATACGAAATTTATGCACTGATAAACATGCCAGGTGACACTGTGTTTGACATTAGTTTTAAACTTCCTGCTGGTGTTGGTGAGATTTTGGAAGCAATATACTTCATTAAAACATACTGCCTTGTGGAAACCTTTCCTGGCCATTCCACTTACTAGACCCTCTTTCAAAAAAATCACTGTACTGTTTAGAAATGAGGGGGGTGAATGTGGCAAATGTCACAAACTGGTTGAAACAACATTGCAATGTCCAGGGTTACCCAGAACCTATTCTGGATGATGAACACCTTTGGACTGGAGGATGGAGGTATAAGTTGACCTTGAAGCATGAAGAGGGGATAATAAAACACCTCCTGAACTACTTCTTGGGATGTGACAGGGGGTGTGATCTTTTATCTGGGACAGCCCTGTGCTTGTTACAGATGTGGGGATGTGGGACATCTAAGTAATGTCTGTGATAGATTGAAATGTGGTTTGTGTAGTGTGATAGGACATACTAGTGTGAACTGTACCCAACCCATGTGATGAAATTTGTGTGATGAGCTGGACCATACTTTTTGTTCTTGCTCCTAGGCCTCTCACAATAGCCTTGACCAAACAGTTAGGGAAGAGCATGATGTATATGTGGAAACTGCTCAGAAAGAAGGTATGTGTTTTGATGAGTAGATTGCAGCAGCTGGTTCTAATGCTGTTAGTATCTCTAGAAGGGTGGTAACCAATGTAGTAGAGCTACTCCAACCTGTTGTTTCACCCCCAAGGTCTACACAGGCCCCAGCTGTATGTCTTAACATGGATAATGCAGATTTTGAACATCCTCCTTTTCAGGCTGACATCAGGCCAGACCCTAATGGGAATCCTCAGATGCAAGGGGGGAAGGCCCCCCCCCAATTTATGAAGAACCTCCACCTGAAACAGAGGCAATTGTACATGTGGCTGCAGAAATGCCTCCCCCTGTTTCAGTAGAAGGCCAACCTTTCAAAGAGTGACCCACTCTAAGTGATTGTCTAAATCTCCAGTAATACCACTGCAAGTAGAGGAGGTAGAACTACTCATAATGCTTATGAAATATTAATGAAGGTGGAAGAAGCTGGCAGAGAGTCAAATGTTTCTTCTGTGACAACCTCACAGGCTGACATAGTTAGTGAACTACCCAAAGATAATAAGCCTAAGCTGAAGAAAATGAAAAAAAGGAAGTGATTAAGAATGATTTGGTAATTATTTAACATTTGTTTTTTCTCCCCCTCCCCCTTTTTTTTTGGATCATGGAGGTAATGTCTATTATTACAGCAAATGTTAATAGCATTAAGAATGTGCAGAAACAACAGGTGTGTTTTGCTAGTTTACAGAAAGAAAGGGGGCAAATTATATTTTTGCAGGATACTTGACTGCATACCCTCCCTGAGATCACACAAACCCAGAGGGATTGGAGGTGGGGGCCATCTTTTTGGTCAATTGGGGAGGACCCTTGTACAGGGGTTGGGATTTTATTTTCAGGTGATCAAATGGATATGTTGAAAGTGATAGATGTTTGTCTGGGGGGAGTCCTTATCTTGGATGTAGTTTGGAATGGTAGAATGTATCATTTGGTAAATATTTATGCACCCCAGTTAAAATCTGAAAGTACTGCTCTTCTTAAAAAAATAGAACCCTATTTAGGCACATCTAAGATGGTGCTTTGGGGGGGGATTTTAATTGTGGGCTGTCCCCAAGGGATTGTGGGAGGAAGACACACAAAAGTTTTAGTGATACTAACTGGTAAACATTTTACGGACATCTGGACTTCAGGATGTCTATGATGTGTTATGAGCTACGCCTACACATACCTTCTGTAAAGGGTCACCGTCTACTAGGATTGACTTCTGGTTTCTCTCAGTTAGGACAAGAGCCCCAGAGGTATCAGTAGTGCCCCTTTTAACCTCTGACCATATGGCAGTAAAAGTCCTGATTGGGGAATGTGGACAAACACATATGGGTCGAGGGTATGATACCTTGTTAGAAGAGACTTCTCATCGTAGAGAAATTTTGCTTTTATTAGAAGCTCAGCATGAAGCTAGGTTTCTCTCTGATGACCCTATTGTGTGGTGGGAGGGTACTAAACATGACATAAAAATTTTATTACAGTAAATGTCTGGGAAAATAGTAAAAGACAATTACATAAAGTATCTCAGCCTGAGGGCAAAATATCTGCAGGATATCACCGGAATGAGGGAAACAGGACAAGACCTCAGTGCAGACCTTGGGATTATAAAGTCGAACATGTTTAGCTATCAATATGAGGCAATACACGCACTTGATATGGGACAACAATTCTGTACACAAGGGAACAAATTACAGATGAACCCCTATGATACTCCCGGTAATCGTGTGACACAAATGGTTACGCCATCCTTAAGGGATGACACAGGGAATTTACATTCAGATACAGGGTCCTTATTGCATATAGTACAGCAATATGTGAAAAAGAAATTGCAGGAATAAGGGGAAGAGATTTTGGATTCTCCAGTCACAAAGGTGGAGTTCCCACAGTTATCTACAGCAGATGCAGAGATATTAACTGAGGCTTTTTCAATTGAGGAAATACGGGAACCATTCTTACATTGTCCACAAATATAGCACCAGGGTTGGCTGGAATCCCTAATGATTTTTATAAATGTTTTATTAACCAGCTAGCCCCCATTCTGGCAGAAGTTTTTCAGGCGATATCGACAGTTGAGCTTCTCAGTGACACTATGAAGGAAGGAATCATGATTTTTTTATTTAAATCAGGGGATAGAGCTGATGTACAGAACTATAGGCCTCTTAGCCTCCTCACATCAGATTATACAATTTTAGCTAAATTAGTTACGTACTAATTGGCTAAAGTAACGAACAAGCTGATTATGAAAGAACAAACGTGTTCAGTCCTGGGGAGGACCATATCCCAAAACCCTATATTTATGGGAGAAATAGTTGAACAAGGGATAAATATGAATATGGAGGGGTATTTGTTTTCCATTGACCAGGAAATGGCCTTTGACACCATTAAACTTAAATATCTTTGGGAAACACTAAAGCTTTATGGGATACCAGAGGCTTTTATACATTTGATTAAAGTATTATATAATGAAGCACAGGTGAGACCTATGGTGAATGGACATCTAGGAATGCCCTTGTATATTTCCAGAGGGGTACGGCAGGGGTGTCCACTTAGTCCCCTGCTGTACATATTTGGTTTGGACCCCCTACTTAGACAAATAGAGGCAGATGCATCCATACAGCCAATTCAGCACAACACTGGGTTTTCATATCCAAAAGTCACTGCATATGCAGATGACTGTGTGGTAGGGGTTGCTAATCTGGAGTCAGGGATGCGGGCAGTACAACTGTTTTCTAATACAACAAAGAGTACAGGAATTAATATTAATATGCAGAAATGAAATGCTTTGGTAGTAGCGGAAGCTGAGGTGGTGTCAGACTTTACAATATCTGCAGAGAAAAAGGACATCAACATTTTCAGTAAATATTTTGGGATGCAGGAATCTGCACAACGGAATTGGAATATCTCCTTTGTTGCAGCATAGATTAAAGCTGAAAAATGGAAAGCATGGAAAATGACAAGGAAAAAGAGGGTATATTTGCTCCATACGTTTATCCTCCCTATTTTTTGTAGGTATTGCACATCTTTTCACTTATGTTTCATATGCATACGAAAGTCTTGGGATTGTTTTTCCAGTTATTATGGGGAAGCAGATGAAATCATGTGAAATGGAATCATACATACAGGCCAATCAAGGAGGGTGGTTTAAATATGATTAATCCCTTGGTGTTTTTGTTTGGGAATTTTTTTTTACTCCAACTTACGTCCTTTGGTACAGGGTAGGGAAGGGACTGGGTCACAGGTAATGCACATATGGGAGGAGGGTTTTTTTCTCAGCATGGGGTAAAGGGAAATGGAACACGTTAGACACAGATCTTTCATAATATGTGCAGATTTGTTTGAAATAAGTTAGATTATGGAAAATAGAGTTACACTGGTTTATGGGAGTAAGCAAGAAACTGTTTTAAGCTACCAGTTTACAGACGCATTATTTTGAGGACCCTGTTTTTCAGGTTGAGCCTCATATAAATTGTTCACTACTCCTAGAATGCCTTTTAGAGGTATGGATTCCCCCTAAAATGAAAGCTATGATCTCGTTATGTGGGCATTCTAAACTGAATGTTAGGGGGGGAAATCCTAAACATAAAACACTATTAGACAGGGTCAGTTTGGTCTCTGAATGTAATGGAGCTGCGGAGTCTATGCAACATTTATTTCTTCATTGCATTTATATACAAACCTTTTGGCAGGACCTAGATACATTTTGGAGTACAGATTTATTTTTGAGTATGACATGATGTCTTACTCTTTGGTCAACTGTAGGATCAATAGGTTCACAAGAATAAGCATGTTGCTTTCATTCTGCTGGCCTGTATTAAATGGGTTATATGGCATGGGGATGCCAAAGGTTTTTACAAGGTGAAGAAATTTTGCTTAATGATTTACTGTTTAAGTTGCAGGCTGAAGTAGACAATGTATATAGTAGAGATATGGATGTATATGGTGCCGCAGGGGCAGCACAGTTGTGGGAAGTTTTGAATGGGTGGGTTAATCAAGTATGTCTTATGGTTATATTAGAATATCCCTTATGGCACATGAATGTGTTGAGATTTTTCTTTTTTCTTTTTTTCTCCCCTTACTTTATGTTTTTGGTTGGGGATGGGAGTTACAAAGGTTTATTATTTAAGTTACGTATGATGTTTATTACTTAATTTTGTTATGTTTAGTGTTTAATGATTCAGATTTCTGTATTTATTTTCCTTCTTGGATTTGTTTATGAATTTGAAATAAAAATATCCCCCTACTCTTTTCAAGAAGTGCCATGGGATCTTTAACATCCACCTGAACTACCACCAGAACAGACAGATGGGACCTTGGTTTAACATCTTATCTGAAAGACGGCACCTCAGAAGTGCCGCACCCCCCTTATGCTACATCACAGAGTCAGTATTGGCATTTCACCCAAGTGCCTGGTGTGGGGATAGAACCTACAACCTTCTGATCTTCCAGCCTTAGAGGTGAGTGTGCAACCTGCTGAGCTACTAACATTGCATGTGGCAAAATCAGGGATGTCCTTGCAACTATAGGACTGTTGAGTGTTATGATCTTTTCATACATGTGTATATATATATATATATATACATACTTGCATACATATGTGTGTGTGTGTATATATATATATATATATATATATATATATATATATATATACACCTGTATGGATAGGTTACTTACATTAGGTGTACTATTTATTCAGTTAGCTAGGCTAATCTTGAAATGTTCAAGGAGGGTGCTTCATTGTGAATTGTACTTGATGTTAGGGTGGATTTCTTTACCTAATAATAATAATAATAATTTTATTTGTATAGCACCTTTCAGTATATCAAGGTGCTGAACAGTTTTAAAAACAAGTTCAAAGCTCTAAATAAAAGTCATAAAAGATAAAAAAAAAGTCATAAAACATCCATAAAGAGATCAGCATATCATCATAATAACAAATTCATCATAGAAGGGAATTACACAAATGCATCTTTGCTTACAAGAGTGGATTGGGGTTTGTTCCTAACTTTTTAAGTAATAAGTTGTCTTTTAGAAATATTGATTCTTCTTTAAGAAATTCTCATTTACAGACATTATTGGTACCATGTATCAAAACAAAAAAGATCTTTGTACTTTTTTAGTCAAATTGACCCCACATATTGGAACAGACTCCCACCTGAATTCAGGAAGCTACACGCTAAACCCCTATCAGTGTCAGTTCTGAAGCATTGTTTAATATCTTCTCTAAAGATTTGTACTTGCTTTTATTAAGTATTTTTGAATATGTAGTTTTATATTTTGCATGATTGTGTGTACTCAATCAGTCAATCAATCATTTTATTTAACCAGGCATAAACACCATTGAGCAAGCTCATTTTCAAGGTGGTCCTGAGCATTAATACAATACAGTACACTTCATAAGATTACAATTATGGTGGACAGCGGTGCAAAAAAAAAAACATTGTGAAAGTGCCAGTCAATATGGGCCTATACATACCGGTCAGCATAATTAACATGCAAAGGTACATAATGATAAGCTTTACTGGAATGAGAAGAGACAACAATCCCATATAGTCTCCACTAAGTAAGAGCTCATACCTAAATGATGAAAAATAAGGAGGTATTAAGGAATAGGGTAGATATTGGGGTGAAAGAGTAGGCAGCCAAAAGGGAGGCCAGAATAGGTAAAAGGTAGAGAATAGGCAGGGCCATCTTGGATTAAGGGAACTAGGCTTGTAGGTCCTAGGTTTCTGTTGTTAGGAATGTGGGGTGAATGAGATACTAAGGTGTAGGATTTGAGAGTGGCACCCGGGGCTTAGGGGTCATAGGCGTCTGAAACAGTTGCATGATTCTTTCAGATAATGTACTGCATTTGTCTCTGTAAGGTCACTATTGTGAATGACCTTTTGCTCAATGGTTAAACCTTAAATAAAAACAAAGCAAACAAACAATACAGACAGTACACCCCCTAACTTTTCAATATAAATAAGACACAAGTACTGTATGTTCTAACACAATTATCTTCAAAGTATCATCAAAAGAATATGTTCTCTACTCTGCCTCACTTTAATCCCTGCACTATGGCACACTAAAATATAACTTCCCTACCATATCCAATTTAAAGTTAAGGAATACAGACAAGCAAGATACTCCAACAAATATTCGAAGCACTTGTAGTTCACAGCATTCAACAAGGAGAAACTTATAATATTATTTTAATCAGACTTGGAAGATTGCAGTTTCACATCAATTTGCTGATCATAATCAGCATTGGCCAAATCATTACCAGTGTTTGCCCCAAAATGGTCATGCAAGATGCTGCACCCACACTCTCGATTTGAGGCCATCAAACTTCTGCAACATTTCATCCTTCTTCCATGTTTTACGAAGAGCCCTAATACCCAAACTTGTTACAGGTACAACATTTGTAAAACCACAGAGAGGAATACAATGTAATAAAGGAGACACTGAGAGAAAAGTGAAGTACAGAGAAAAACTCTACAGTATAATGACCCAGAGAATTGCATAGAACAGCAAACAAACAACAAAGATGGGAATAGTACATATCATGCCTGTTTTGCATGAAAATGCCCCAAACTTTTTTTTCTGCCAAAACACTATGTAAATCTTTGCCTTATAATTGTTCTCTTCAGTGCCCCTGACAAGTTGAATTAGAATTGTTATATATTGAAGTAGAATTTTGTTAACTCATCATCAATATAGTCTGTATGATGTTAAGGAAATGCATCAAAGAATACAATAAATATGCCATAGTAAACTTTGTATACATAGCTGTTCCAAAATTCATTAGTAACAAACATTTTGTGTTGGCAATGTAATTGGTTTGAGTAGTGCTAAATATTTTCACTGTATTTACAATAGTTGTTGGACAGCTTGTGTAAAACATGATCACTCTAAATAAGAAACACAAAGATACATACATTCCCAGTCCCCACTATACAAGTATCATGAGTAATAGATGTAATACACCATTAGAGAGATTAAAGGCATTGTGTTTTAAACAGGAATGTAAGGTATCAAAAGCTTTCACAAACAATCTGTATAGGCTGAAAATTACACACCACAGTGCCAGGAATCTTTCTATAAGTACCCAGTGGGTTCTTCAGGTTCAGTATTGTCCCTTGCCATCACATAATAATGCTGATAATTCTGCCTTTCATAGTTTTTGGACTTTTTGTTTCCACTGAGATTTGTTGGTTTAGATAAAGCTGAGTTGGGCAGAAGGGACAATGATCTGGAGCAGAAGTTGTTTTTTTTTCCCTGGAATGCTTATTATACAGAAAGATTTCAGGCAAGTAGTAGGAGATTTGACTTGAATGAAATGATGGATTGGTGACCAATTCTTTAAATAGAATGTACTGAGATTCCCTAGTTTATTACAGTTTTATCTATCTTTATTGACATTGGCATTTGTTCCATGTTTTATTCCCCCTCTAACCAAATCCCTGGAGTATGAACTGCTATACAGTATATGGCAAGGCAAGGCAAATATTATTTGTATAGCACCCCATCCAGGGGCTCAAGTGCTTAACACAGATAATAATAAAAATGAAAATGCAATTAGACATCCCAAGAATAAATTAGTCAAAGAAGATTAAAAACCTTTTCAAATAAATACGTTTTGAAAGAGGGTGTTTTTCTTATGCTTGCATATACTTATATATATTTTGGCTCCTTGAGCATATTAGATTACCTCCCATCATCTGTGTTTACCAAGCTTGGCAATGGTATATTTTACATTTTCATTTCCGTTGTAAACTGCATCTCTGTGGATTTACACTCTGGAAAAATTACACCAGTATATAGTATTTTGTCTTTGCCTTGTGTATATATTATGTAAAATCCTGAGACCTCTGTGTGCTAGGTTTTCATTTGCTTTGGTATTTTCTGGAATTTGCATTCATTGTTTGACCAATATAAGGGGGTCTTTTGAATGCAGTACACAAGCCTAGATATTGTTCAGACATCATTATGTGTAATGTAAAAGAATGACTGTAGGCAAGACCATGCTGTACATTAAGCAGCAGCTTTACTCTTTTTACTTACCACCTGCCAGAGACCTAGAAAGGCCTGTAGGTGGTGGACCAAGCCCTTATACAGAGGGATTGTTCTTGTTTCCCTTGCTTCCTTTCAGCATGACACATAGAGTCATGATTTAAGGCACTACAGCTAGGCAAATAGGTGTTCAAAGAGCTTATCTTACTTCACAACCTTTCTGGACATCACATTGAATTTGTTTTTTATTCTCTGTGTGTACAGCATAACTATCAAAAGGTTTAGATTGAATCCAGCAGGCATTGAAAAATACAGGTAATCGCCATCTTTCTTGCTGTCTGCAAAGATAAGATATTTTGTTTTAAAACAAACACTTGAGTTGTTAGTGTTGTCTGTTAGGATCAAGTAACTTGTTTCTACTGTGACTGATCATTTATTTTTCTACACAGTTTGATTTGTGGATGTGTTTGTTCCTTACACTAAATGAATTAATTCGCAGTGTCAAATGTTATGTTTTAAGTTTGCATTATGGACTCATTTAATCTAGACAGGGAAAGGGGAACTTGTTTAACCATGAAAGGCACACTAAGCTGAAGGTTATTTCCAGGTGCAACCTGTGAGCACAAGGAAGTTAGGTGACTTGCTCAGGGTTGCATAGTATGCAAGTGGGAGCTTTGGGATTCTAACCCATGTCTCCAGGTTTTCAGTTCAGGGCACTACACCACAGTCCTATACTGCCTCCTATATCATGATTTGAATGTATGATCTTTGACATGTCGTGATATCAGGGATAAATTATTGATTTGAGTTGTTGCACTGCCCACACTGTCTTTATATTATAGCGTAATATATTGTGAACTTAATAAGTAGGATTAAAATATATAAAATGGGCAACAAGTATTATATAAAAATTATTCTTTTTGACAGTTTAACAACTGTTGATTAAGCATTTATGGAGGAATTTTTGGTATGTTTAAATGTCTAAGGAGGAAAGATTAACCAGATCAGGAATGCAGGAGATGAAAATATTCATTTGGCATTATTTGAAGGGCCAGTCCACCTTCAAGAAGGGGTTCTTTATCTCAAAACTTCAGTGTACCACTGGTTACTTCATGTTCTTGTGCAGGAATTGACAGTAATAAATGCATCAGGTGAATATTGTTATCACTGGTGAGTGAGTCTAGTTTTCCAATTATTTTTTTATGGATATTTTATTTTTGAATAAACTGGAGCAGATGACTCCCTTAAAGGATACCTAAACAGCATTTTGACAAAAAACTATTAAAAAATCTGAATCTGTAAGTGACTAAAGGAAATGCTGTTGTATTCATTAATGCTAAAACTACATGTAGTAGTAGTAGTAGTAGTAAAAATATTTATTTTTATACAGGATAGCAAACTTTAGGTCATAGACCTATTTTCAAAGTTGTCCTGTGTCAAGAACAAATTACATTCAATATAACATACAAAAATTCAGACTACATAAAACAACTAATACATCATTTTTGACATTATACAAGACAAAAATCTTCAATCAGACCAACAACTAACACATTTATCCACATTTTAAAAACAAGTACATTCATCATAAAATACAGTGCTCAATCCTAAGTTAAACTGGGATAGTTTAGTTGCTTTCTTTAATTCAGGGGGGATATTATTCCAAATATTTGCAGTCTGAGCCTGAAGTGTCATAGTACCATATCTTGTATTAGTTTTTGGAAAAGTGTAACCTCTATGCTTTACATCCCTTAAAAGATATGGATAATATTTACTAACAGAAGGCAATTCCATGTTTCCATCAATCATCCCATTTATTATTTTATAGAAAAATACTGAATATTGTTTTTTTAAATCGTACTGATAAACTATCCCAGTTTAGGTCTTTATACAAAATGCAATGATGAGTATTATAGCTACAGTTCAGGACAAATCTTGCCAATCGATTATATGATATGACTAATTTATTTAAATGTGTTTGACCTGCAAAATTATACACCATATTTCCATATTCTAATACGGGCATTATTAATTGATTTGCAATTAACCTCTGTGTTTGTAGATTTAATATCCTTGAAGACCTACGTAATGCCCCAATCTTATTATTAATTTTCTTTATTGTATTATTAATATGAGCTGAAAAAAGATAAAGTATAATCGATCTCTACACCTAAATATTTATATTGATCAGTGATGATCATTTTTTTCCCATTCCTCATTAGTATTTCCCTATCTCTGATCTGTTTTTTATTAACCTTTGTTTTTTATTGAAAAACATAACCTGAGTTTTTTTTTATCACTTATCACTAATTTGGAGCTGGGAAACCAATCATGTAGAACATCAAAATCCATCTGTAATTTAACCATCATTTCATTTTGAGATTTGGCTGATGCTGAAAGTACTGTATCATCTGCATACAACCTGATTTGTGTATTATTTATTTTGGTAGGTAATTCATTAATATATAACAAAAACAATAATGGCCCCAAAATTGAACCTTGAGGGACACCTCTTAGTATACTACCTACTTCAGAAAATTGACCATTAATTACTACTTGCTGTTTTCTTTGACTCAAATATGATTTAAACCATAATAATGGCCTAGGGGCTATACCAATCCTCTCCATCCTCTCATACAACAAATGGTGGTCGACCAAATCAAAGGCTTTGGATAGGTCAACAAACACTGCACCCGTGGACTCTCCCTTATCTGGGGCCACTGCCACTTTATCAACAAAGTCCACAAGTGCAGTGCAAGTTGAATAACCTGCCCTAAAGCCATGTTTGTATTTAGTCAACTTTGAATACTTTTCTAAGTAACTATACAACTGGCCAAACACCATTCATTCCATTAACCTAGATTGGAAGGAGAGGATTGCTATTAGTCTATAGTTTGAGAGGTCATTTGAATCCCCCCCCCTTAAATATAGGTACTATTTTGGGTATTTTCCAGACAGAGGGGAAAAGCATTTTCCATCAAACTTTGATTAAACAAATCAGTCAGTATTGGTGATAAGACTTCAACTGCATATTTAATAAATTTCCCTTCAATATTGTCCATACCATATGATTTATTTTTATTTAGTTTTAAGATCGCCCACCTAACTTCCAAGATTTTTATTTTTTTTTTAAATAAAAAAAGAGGACAATTTTCATTATTAGTTTCTTTATTTACAAAATCTGTTTGTACTTGCGAACCAGCTGGGATGGTAATATCAGGCAATGTTAAGAAATATTTATTCAACAACTGGGCTGTTTTCTTTGAGTCAAGAAGCTCACCCTTATTGTTAGACATTTTTATACAAACTTAGCTCTCAAAGGGTTTTCCAATTCTTTTATCATATTCCAGTATTGTTTAAGATCATGAGTTATCTCAATTTTAATATTGTAAAAATGTTTTCTTGCAGATCTAATTAATCTTTTGCATTCATTTAGCTTAATTTTGAAATTAACCCAGTCTTCCTCACTTTATATTTTATTTGTTGTTTTCCAGATTCTATCTCTGATACAAATTTTATTTTTCAAATATTCATTTATCCATGGAAGATGTTTTTTCTTTGTTTTAGATTTTTTAAATGATGCATGCCTATTACAGGCCTCTAAATAAGTTTTTGAAAATTCTTCAACCACCAAATTTACATCTGGAATTAAATTTAATCTTCCCCACTATATACAATTTAAATCATAAACAAAATTATTTGTGTGATAGCTCTTAAAGTTTCTTTTTAGAGTAATCTTTTCTTCCTCAATTATTTGATTTAAATCTTTTACAGCACAATATACTGGATTATGATCCCCAAATTTGGAGGTAAAATCAAACATTGTTCAACATGAAAGCTCCTAGAGAGAAAAATCAAGTCCAAAATACTCCCCTGACTTTTAACCCCACTTTTTCTAGTACTCTGATTTATTGTTTGATTGACATTTAGTATCTCAAAACTTTGTTCCAATTTTAATCCCCTTGGCTTGACCCAAGCAGCGTTGAAATCACCAATTAATATTAAATCTTTACCATCTGACACTAATGCTAATTTAGATGCCAATAATTCAAACTTGGTAGTATTTATTTTTTGGAGGGGAATATACTATACTAATTAAGAGCTGCAATCTTTCAAATTTAACACAAAGACATTCATTTCCCTCTAAATTACCCTGAAAAACAACTTCTCACAAACCCAGTTTCTCTGTGATATATAAAAGAACACCACCACCCCTCTTTCCCCTATCTAATCTAAAAAGATTATAACCATCCATTAATATTTCCTTATCCTGTATGTTTTGATATAACCATGTTTCAGTTAATCCTATCACGTCTGGTTCATAACTTTTAGTCCACATTTGAAATTCATGCATCTTGTTTATAACACTTCTTGCGTTTTCAAGTGAAATTTTTAAATTTTGTTTATTGATTCCTTTGGGGCTGGGATTTATCTCCACATCACCTGCAAGCAGTATTACTATGCTACAAACAAATGGTGTAGTTCATTTTAAGTGGGATTTTCTAGGTGAAAAACATTGGATTCTAACCTGATTAAATTATCTCCACTGCCTAGAGAATCTATTTCTTCTGGTTCTATGAATAAGGTCTGAACCCGACGACATAAATAAATGCCACAACATATTTTTTTCTTGCTGCCTTGCAGGTGATGGCATGATCCTCCAATCCCAACAGTCAATCTTCTTCCATTGATTAATAAGTATCACAGTTAGGACACAGTACATTACATATTTCTGCATGGTTAATAATTAAAACAATCGAAATTCAGTATATCACTCACCAAGCTTGGACTTTTAAATCTGAGTGAGAGTTTGAATATTTAATTACTACAAACAGTTCTCAATCTATAGATCCAAACTTCAAGCTAAAGAACTCAGCCCTTCACTAAACCTACAAACACATTTTTTGATGCCGAGTGGCACTCACGCCACTCACGCTTGTGTTACCATGCTCGTGTGGTAGCTGCGAGCACCCTTTTATGCTGTCTGCCCCTCCTCCACTACAAAGAGCACAAGCTCCCGGTCCACACCCCTCTCACTGGCTGCCGATTTAGCTTCTACAGCTGATTCAAGTTCTTAATTGCAGGGGGAGCCTTGGCACAAAGATGTTTCAAGTCCAGCACAAAACAACTTCTCACATAATGATGTAAAGTCCAGCAAAAACAGCTTCTTTCACACACACAGTAAAACTTTGTTGCAGGCAGAATGTGGTGAATGGAAAAAAGTCAGGTATCTTTTAAACAGTAGCTGCAAGTACCCTTTTATGCTGACTGCCCCTCCTCTGCTGCAAAGAGCACAAGCTCCCAGTCCACACCCCTCTCACTGGCTGCCGGTTAGCTTCTACAGCTGATTCAAGTTCTTAATTGCAGGGGGAGCCTTGGCACAAAGATGTTTCAAGTCCAGCACAAAACAACTTCTCATGTAACGATGTAAAGTCCAGCAAGAACAGCTTCTCTCACACACACAGTAAAACTTTGTTGCAGGTAGAATGTGGTGAATGGAAAAAAGCCAGGTACCTTTTAAACAGTAGCTGCAAACACCCTTGTATGCTGACTGCCCCTCCTCCACTGCAAAGAGCACAAGCTCCCGATCCCCACCCCTCTCACTGGCTGCTGGTTTAGCTTCTACAGCTGATTCAAGTTCTTAATTGCAGGGGAAGACTTTGAACAAAGATGTTTCAAGTCCAGCACAAAACAGCTTCTCACAAAATGATGTAAAGTCCGGCCAAAACAGCTTCTCTCACATACACAGTAAAACTTTGTTGCAGGCAGAATGTGGTCAATGGAAAAAAGTCAGGTACATTTACATAATTGACCTAAATGTTGTTCCAGAGCATTTTAAAATGATAAAATCAACCTTCCAATTTCAAAAAAGACTGTCTTACCTGCTTCCTAAAATGGCTGCCAAATATATTATGTGATGACATCATTTGAGCCAAAGTCAGTGAAATATATGACTCTCTATAGTGCAAACTAGTTCTTTTTTCCTTTTGTATAGAATTGTTTCACCTAAATGGTCAAAACCATGTGCATTATTTTGTATAATGCACATGTCAGACTATAGTTCTGTTCAATTTGTTTACTTTAACATGCTGAAAATGTGTTTTAATCCAATCGACTTTCCCTGTGGCAAACCACAGTGTAGTACAAATCTTGAATAACCTGGTGCTCTAGCAGTTATGGTGGATCAAGCATGCTACAATGGGGGTGCTGGGGTGGTGTGCATGCTTAATATGCACTTTTTAACATTTTTATTAAACCTTTATATTTTCTGCTATTATTCTTTTCTAGTACGGTTTTGACAGAACCTAGAAATGTAATCCATAGTTTGAATGTAAATACTTGTACAATCAATAAATCAGACTTCTTCAGCAAAGTGAAATGCAACAGCAAGCAAGTACGTTACTATATGGGGGGGTGCAGCCACATCCTTCACCACCCCCAAGAGCCACCACTTTTTTTGTTATAAAGTTCTTGGGCAGTCTAATGTTAGAGTTCATACATTCTCAAAACTCAAATATATGTTTGTCTTGTCTTCTTTTCCATGGAAAATAATAATAATAAGAATTTGCATTTATATAGTGGTTTTCATACACATTGTATCCCAAAGTGCTTTACAAGCAATACTAGACTGGCAGTGAAGTGTCTGAATGTGTAGTGGCAGCCATTACATACGTTAATATCCACACACAGCCTTGGACAATTGCATGAACTGGTTTTATGGGAAGGGGAATGTTGGCCAGGACAATGGGGTCAGGTAGTGATCAAGGTGCTGGCAGCCCCACATCTTATTTCTCACAGTAATCTGCTCATATTTCTCTTCTCTTCTTCTGTCTTCCCCCTTCTCTGAATATAGCAGTACCTTACAAGAGTGGCCTTCTCAGCCCCCCTCTGGTATTCATTCTTCACTATTCCTCCTCATACCAAAAACTGGTGAGCTCATCACCCTTCTGCATCATGAATGTAAGTAGTACAGTCCCCATTTTATTTTGACATATAAAATATAAACATATCTTTCCAGTAAGTCAGGCTGATAGCGGCATGGAACAAGGGGAATGATGGGCTTTCCTAACCTTAAAAGATCTAGGCTACCTTTGATTAGGCACTATTAAATGATGGGTGTGCACATCATTATGCATGTCATATAATAGTGCCTAATCATAGATGGCTTAGATCTTATACGGGAAGGAATGCCTATTTTTCCACTTGTGCCATGCTGCTATCAGTCTGGCTTACAAAAAGATCATGTTTATTATTAATATGTAAATATAACATGGGAGACTGTTCTAAACACATTCATGATGCAGAAGGGTAGCGAACTCACCAGTTTTTGGTGTGGGGAGCAGGTGAGAAGAATGAATGCCAAAGAGGAACTGAAGAGGCCATTCCAGCAGGATACAGTCATATTCAGGTTAGTTGAAGAAATGAAGGAGGAAGCTGAGCAGATCTCTGTGAGATCTGAAATGTGGGCTTGCCAGCATCGTGATCACTACCTGACTGTGGATGAGAGTAACCAGTGATGACAAATACTCAGAGTGGCAGGCTGCACCTAAACTGTTACTTGGATTCAGTGTAGGGAGATTACCCTCAGGTGGGGGTGGTGGTGTTGATGTTTGTTACGACAGTATTGAGGGAGTTGTGTATAACTCATTCAAAATTTGGAAGGGTGGTACCCAGCCAACTCACATTATAGAGTAGAGCACAGAAAAGTACTGGAGAACAATTGCTGGGAACTGTCCTGCAGGATTCTGCAGATCACAGGTAAAGGAGTAGACTGACACTGGAAGTCAGGTGGATTCGTTCAAGGTATTAGTATGCCTCTCCTGCTAATAATATTGTTATCCATTGTAAGTGCAGCCCTTATGAGGGCATGAACAGCAGTTTTTCTGGTGGGTCATGTTGCTTATTGCTTGGCCCTCCAGGAAGACCTAGTTATTGGTTAATGAGGTGGGAAGAAAACACAACAGGGAACTGTACATACTACCTTCACTGTGCAGAAGGGTGGTGATCCAGTCAACGTTTACTGTGGGAGCAGAAGTCAAACATTGAGAATGTGGACTGGAGAGTAATTTGGGAGGCATTTTTTAACAGTGCCAGCTGATGATACAAATCAGAATAGGTGTGCACAACTCTCTGACGTACAAGATTACAATCTGAGGTGTGATAATTCTCTTCATGAGACCGCAGGCTCATATGCGGCCCCATGCAGTACTAAGGACAGGTTATGGATGGTGGCGTGTTCAACAGAAGACAGGCTAGGTGCAGGGGGTTCACATGGAAAAAGAAAGCCTTATTTGTGGATTAACAAGAGAGCATGAGCTTTAGAACTGAACAAGACCGGTACTTTGCTGTGTGACCCTGAGCAAGTCACTAAACTTCTTTGTGCTCCCAGGCCACACCTGTAAACAAGCTTTCAGCTTAGTGTGTGTCTCTCCTGGTTAACAAAAAGCAAAATTCAGTGCATCATATAACCAATAGATCATCAGGTATTTGAAGTGTTGTACTGTAATGCAGTTTGCCAAAGAAAAAGTCAGCTGGATTGCAAAACATTTTCCGTAAGTTAAAGTAAACAAAATCAACAAAATCATAGCCTAACATGTGTACTGATCAAAATAATCCATGAGTTAATACATGGTGTTAATCATTCTGGTACAAAAATTTAAAATAAAGAAGGAAAGAAGAACTAGTTAGTACTATAAGAATATATGTGGATCTCTGTCTCTAGCTTCTATGATGTCATCATGACTCATCACTTAACATACTTGGCAGACATCTTAGGGAGAAACCAAGGCTGTTTTTTGAAAGTGAAAGGCTGATGTTTACATTTTTCAAAAGCTATGTAACTGCATTTATGTTATTTACATAAATGCAGTTTTAACAGCAGTCTTTACTTTACCTTGCTATGTAGCCAGATTTTGGAATTTGCAGTTTAAAAAAACTGCTCATTCAGGTACCCTTTAAAATAGTTCTCTTATTATTTTGCTTCTGCATTGGCCTGTAGGGGATCCAGCAAGTTACTAAATTTTCCATCATCCTTGCAGACATGCAGCTTCCCCAGTAGCTGCAAACTAAGCCTTTCAACATCCTGCCACAGGGGTCACTGATGCCGTGGAAGCACCGTACTATGTCATCTGATCAGGGATATGTGAAAACTGTCATCTCTCCTCAATTAATGGACACCTGGTTGCTTGGTCACTGGCATGGGAGCATGATGGACTACCCACTTGGCCATCATATGCCCCCTCCAATGTCTGCGGATTCTTCATGCAGAACCAAGCGTTTCAGACTTTTCTGGGTCCAATGAGAAACACTCAAAAAGTAGAACACTGACAGGCTCACAATGCTCTAATTGAATGAAAGCCATTTAAAACATATCACCAGAAATGACAGCAGCTTCCCAGTGAGTAGTATAAACAGATAACCTCATAGCCTGATTAAACTAGCAAGAACTTTATCTTCCAACCAACACATAATTTCTCCCATTCACTAAAAATACCATCAACAGCTTAATCTGGTTCAATTTCAGTTGCTTACCATCTCTACCCCCCCGTCACCCCAAAAAAGGGACTTCTAGGCCCAGTGGGCTTACTGGATCAACAAAATTTAACAAATAAATCAATCAATAAATAAATAAATACTGTACTGTAGATTGATCCCTAAACAGATACAGTAAATAATTTATTTTTTTTTTTGGTCCACCCCCCACCCAAGTGGAGCTCAGCCCGTGCCCACATGCCATCCCTCCATGCCCAGTCTTATCCCCCTGAGCATGGCCATTGGGTGGGCACCCCTCCCCATGATCATTGGTATCTTGCCCTGATTTACCCCCCTGGGTGGGGCCATGGGAATAGGACCCCTGGTGGACACTAGTGGCAATGGGATTGGTGGTGGAGCAGGGCATCATGATCAGGGGACCTGAATGTTTTGTTGACTTGCAACAATCCCCCTAGGAGGCGGGTCATGCAATAATGCCAGCTTCTGTTCCACCTCCCACAGCCTGGCACTGGGCATTGTTGGTTCTCTAGCCTCTGCCAGAGGCTGCCAGGGCATTGCGTGCTCACCCCCTTCCCTACCAGAGCAGGTGAACCATCCCTTGCATGCTCAATTCTGCCCACCTGGCTGACCCTTGGAACCATTCTCAAACCTGGGATGTCAGCATTGCATGCGGATGCCTTGCTGCTGTGCCGGTGGGCTGGCCTACAGTAATGAATTTCAAATAAAATGAAACTTACTTTATTCTGCTATCATCAGGGTTGACTAAGCATACAGTATACTCTCTTTTTCCTAGAAATGTGAATTTTTCATTTGGTAGTGAAGTTGGTGTGAAGTAGGGAACTTTGCCAAGTTTTGTGAAAGTCACCGACCTCGCAACAACTTCACCAGAATGTTTTTTTTTAAATAAAAAACCTTTTAAAAGCAAAAAATCATCTATGTTATAGACCCACCCCTTCCCACCATGACAAACATATGTTTTTAATATATTCCACTGTAGGCCCTGCTTATCTCCCCCTGTACAATGCCCCTTCCCATTCCAGTTGTTTCTTCATAGAAACCCCTCTCTCTTTTCACTCCTTGCAAATAAATACACCCCTTCTACCCAAAGCCTCAAAATACCTGTTTTGGGTGTGTAAATACCTGTGCAAATGAAAAAACATTCCAGTGCATCAGTGCACGAATAGCAATGAATTGTGAGTGGTGTGTATCCTAGTGGTAATACCAGATGAGCTGGTTATCTGTAGAGGGCAATCACTTGCTATTTTAAGGTCATGGAAGGAAACTCTGCAGAGTACGAGGTGAGGGAAGAAGGGCCTAGCAGGGGGATGAACGGCAGGTTATACAAAACAAACTATATGGTGTGGTGGGATGGCAAAGGTCTCAATAAACCAGAGGGTGTTTTTTTTTTTTTATTTAAAATAGTGCAATTTAGTCAGCCAATTTACCCATTACTTCATGATCAAAGTGCTATTTCACTCAATGAAGTAGACTGTTCGCTAAGTAAAGAACTACCATCAGGAAACTTCATGAAGTATTTAGAGAGGCAATATTTCCCAGTGTCACACATCTCCACTCTTCCCTCACGAGCCAGGAACCATTAAGGATAAGAGAGTTGTGACTTCCTCATAGAGTTAGGTCAGTGGATCATTGTGTTATTCTAGATGGGAAGCAAATGGAGGTAAAGGGAATAAGTCAGCCTAGGGATATCTTTTGAGGAAAGGCTGCTTATTCTCAGGGATTACACTGGACAAAAACCCACATGAACATAGTTCCCCTCCAGCCCCTTACCAAATAGCTCCAGAAGGTCTGCACCACTGTAATCGTTTTCCTTCAGGTACTACACAGTGGGTGAGTTCCATCACCTAGTGATGACAGTTACACTCATCTGTCATTACTGTTATAGTCACTCAATGTATATATTAAAATGTGTACACTGGGGGGGCAACCTCCCTCTCCACCCCACCCAACCTCAACCCACGTTGAAATTAAAAATAGTTAAATTGAAATCAATCCCCAATAAAAGCAATCATGACAAAATTTGATTAAATCTCACACAGTGAAATCTTGGTGGCCATTTTGACTAAATTTAGTGAGTCAGAATCTAGGATTTATCTAAATGATGCACTTGTCAGTCATGTGAAAGGGATTGGGCAATATGTGGAGTTTGAGGATGCTATCTAGAATCCAGTTGTTTGCCTCACCCAACAGTCACAACCCTAGGCAGAAACCTGGTCAATCTTTTACAAACACAAAAGGCCACTAAACAATTTATTTATGAAAGCTGCAGATGAATTTAGCACTTCCCTGACCCTAGGCTACATTGTTAGTGTTACTGATTTAAATGTCATAATAGTGACCTTTAAATCATTTTCTTACAAAGGTATTGTGTATGTGGCAGTGCACAGGCTCAGGCTTTAAATTTCATGGTTCACATAGCTGCCACATATTACCATAGTTCAGTGAGCTTTAAATGTTTTTGACATGTTGGACAGTAACTCTTTGTTTTGCATTTTCAGTCATTGGAGCTGTTCAAAAACATGCCCCCAAGCTGTTAAACTACCCAGCGGGTCACCCTTCACAAAAGTAGCACTTACAGTACTTTGATGGTGAATCCCTCCTGCATAGTTTTAAGTGCAGTACAACCCCAAAACAGCAATGCTTGGTCACTTTGTGAGGTCTTTGCACAGGGTGAAGTTCATGACTTTGTCACGTTTACTGTTGAAGGACAACTCTGTAACATGTCTACTCTTCCTACATTATCAGCAGTCTCACCACATTCACTGTGACATTCAGTAGCATGTGATCAATCTAGAAGAAACTGAGTGACTCCACTTAGATACGTCACTCACAATCCGTTAGTTTCTATGTAAATTGGGTATGAAAATGAATAGAACAAAAAAAGTCAGCCTCCAGGTGGGCTACTGATGTATGCATCATACCTTGTATATCATGTAGACATCTAGCAAATAAGAAGAAAAATTCCTCTGAAATAAACATTTACTGCTGGCTACATTTTCATAATGAATAATGCTTGCTGCTTCCTAGAGATGGGCCAAAGCCATGCTCACCAAACCTAGCCACTTCAGACTCACGCAACTTGATTTTAGTGAGTCCAGAGTCAAACATTGCTTTTATGACTCAAATCTTTACCTGCTTTTCAGTTTTGCTCTTAATGCTCCAGTCTGCATGCCTGTCATGTGAGAGGTATGGAGGGCTGAGGGAGAGGGTGCATGAGTAGCACGAGAGCCTGTCAGTGTACCCTGGCTCATGTATGCACAAAACAAAGTATATAAGATAATCACACAGCTGCACAGAGCCATTCAATGTGGAGACACTGATGGGGAGGGAGACTGGACTGGAGCAGAGTAGTGGAAGGGATCACCTGGCTTGCAGCATGCTCTACTTGGTGGCACCATAGTAGATTCAGTAGCAAAAATGAAAGAAAGGGTAAAGAATCAGGTAAAAAAAGAAGCCTGAAAATAATATAAAAAAAACAACAAGAGAGAGAGAGAGAGAGAGAGAGGGGGTGGGGCAATGTGGGTTGGATGTCAGCTTGTACCACTGTTGCTGGTGCCTGGGCTAAAAAAGAAAGAAAACAGAACACATTATAAACAAGCATTTGTTAATGCCGAATGTTTGCTTGCTGGTATTGGCATTGGCACTGCAGGAGTTGGAGAGATGCATAATAGGAATGGCAGTTTAGTATTGAACTAACATCAAACCCCACTCCCACCCTGCAGAGACTGACAGGTGTTGGGGTGCCTTTGGGTCATCGGCCATAATGCTCACACCATTCCACCTCATCCCACCCTGCAGACACTGACAGGTGTCACGCTGTGCCTTGGGGTCTTTGGCCCTTATGCTCACCCCATTCCATAAGGAAATACTCTGAGATGGGTGCAGTATAGGAGAATGGTGTGAACATTAGGGCCGAAGACCCCAAGGCACACCTCAATGCTGGTCAGTGGCTGTAGGGTGGTGGAGGAATGGCGGGAGCATTAGGGACAACCACCCCAAGCCACACCACCAACGCCTGTCAGTCTGTAGAGGGTGGGGTGTTATGGTTGGAAATCCGAACGCGCTGGGTGTTTGTTGGTATTTTCACTCCAGATTTTCAACATGGGCTTTTTGGGACCCCACCTCATGAACTGTGGCACTATCAATTTGTTGTGCCACATTAATGGAGGGAAGAGGGGGTACATGCGGACACAGGGATTGGGCACCCCAATGTCAGCTTTGGGGGGAGTGTGTGGTGGGTGACAAGAGCCGCCAATTATGCAAAACCGTGGCGGGGGTCATTTATTATGTTTGCTTGTTTGTTTATTAATATGTTTCAATGGGAAAGGCACACTGAGCAAATGAGCTGCTTGTAACTACAGCCATGTGCATTACTATGCACTGTAATGCGCATGGCTGGCATGTGCCAGGTTGCCGGGAAGTGGGGAGAGATCTGCCGCTGCAGTGACAACACTGTCCCTGACTGGACAACAGATTTCTTTCAAGTGTGGTGCTCGCTCTGAAACTGCCATCATCGGCAGCTTCCCTGTTGATTGGTGGCTGAGAGGCGCACCCATTAAAGCATCCCTTGCATTGGCCACAACACTGCCACACCTCTGCAATGCTCTACTAACCTTAATATGTTTCTTGTGTGCTGCGCGTGCAAGCAAGCATAAAAAGTAAATAAAAAAATGAAGCAGGGATGATGTGTGTGTGTGTTTGAATGTGTGTATGTGAGAGTATTGAGTTTGATAGTTGGGTGGACAGCACTGGGTACTACACTGTGTATTAGTCCAGTACATTGCATGCACTCAGTAAATCAATGAAGCCCCTTTAGTTAGTTAACTTTGAACTAGACAGGCCCATTTCTCTCAAAACCAAAATTTAATTTAAAACTCAAAGAGTCTTGTGTTTTCAGCTTCATCTTGCTGTTTAAACACATTTTCTTTGTCTTGGTCTATCACACTGCAAGCAGAAGACCCTTGTCTATGTACTGTGAGCCTACTGGTTTGCTAACCCATTTACTAAAACATTTTGATTGAACCTAAAGAGTCGTGTGTGTTTCCAAAAGCATCCTGCTGTTTATCAAATTCTCCATGACTAGTAATGTTACTCTGAACTCAGAGTCTTGCACATTTTCAAACTCATCCTGCTCTTTGACAGATTTTGCCTTAGCTAAAGCAGAATCCCCTTGGCTAGTGTACTGCAAGTTTAATGGGCAAGCAAGCCACTTTGTCCCCAAGGGTGATGACAGGGCCTCCCACAGCAACTGCCACCCAATATCTATCCTTCCACCTCTGTCTAAAGCCTTGGAAAGGATCATATCCAATCAACTAACTGAATACCTTGTCAAGTACAATCTGCAATGCCACCAGCAACATGGCTTCAGAAAGGGGTACAGCACTACCTCAGCCCTTCTTGAATTTACTGATTGTATTCATAAAATTCTTGACTGTGGTCACATCGTAGGGTCTATTTACATTGACCTTATGAAAGCTTTTGACATGGTTAATCGTGCCTTCCTAGTAGCTGCCCTCACTGTCACTGGTCTCTCTCTCAGGAGGCCACCTCCTGGTTCACCAATTATCTAAGTGGGAGAATGCAATGTGTCAAAATCCTCAACACTCTTTCTTCCAGCCATTTGGTCTGGCATCCCCCCAGGTTCTATTCTCAGTCCCCTTCTCTTCAGCCTTTTCCTCAACCCCCTCCACAAGCAAGCTCCAGCAATCTACTCCTCTATGCAGATGATGCTGTTATCTTTTCCAGTCACTCGAACCCTCCTCCCCATGGAGTACACCCTTCAAAAGAGCTTCTACAAAGTAAAGTCCTGGTTTGTCCTCCACAAACTCATAATTAATTACAAAAAAAACTAAGGTGATGTTAGTTGCCAGCCCCCAAAACAAGCATAAAGGACATGCCTGAGCATTCTCAACAGCCACCACCTACCATTGGAGCAAGTTACCGGTTTCAAATATCTCAGGATAACCCTCAACTGCTCTCTGTCCTATCATGAACATGTTAACTAGTCTACAGGGGTGTGAACACAACAATTAGGCTATTCTACATTCACAGGAACTGCATGACTACTGATGTCCTTCACCTTGCAGTAACGAGCTCAGTTCTATCCATAACTGTTTATGGGATTGTCATCTACGCCTCTGCAACTGACACTATACTTAAGAGAATTAAGGTTGCCGTAAACAAAGTCTGCCCTCAGGTCACAGGTGCGACCAGGCTCACCCACACCTGTGACTTCTATGACCAAACTAGCTGGCTAAACTTCAAAGACAGGCTTACCTACCAGTCCTGCCTACTGGCTAAAAAGATATGCCTTGGTCTCACTCCTCCCTCAACAAAGAAACTCCTTACTCAGACCATTACCCCCTATGGTACGAGAAGTTCCACCAAAGCTTCATACAAAGTCCCTTTCTGTAGGACTACTCAAGCACAGTGGGCATTCACATATAGAGCACTTGTTTGGCTAAAAGAACCCCAGCTAGGTCCTTTAAAATCCAAACTCCGTCAGCACCTACTTGATACCAACAGCTGTGACCATCTTTAGCCTGGGCAGGTGCCCAGCCCTTCACCCCCACCCCATTTCTCTCTCTACTTGTTACTGGTTACTATGTCAACTCAGATGGTTTCTGCTTAGCCAGGTGCTTCCCCTACTCTACTGTGCACTGATTATTCTAGTACTTCCCCTCTTATGTCCTGCATTTTGTCCATTTTTTTTCGTTAATCCTCTGTATTTAACAAAGTCATTTTCAGATTGCTTTCACAATATCCTACTGCCATTTGATGTGTTTTCCTCAAATGTTTTCCTTTTGAAGCAATTAGTATGTTGCTGTGATTCCTGCCAAAGTCTGTATTTAACTGCCATTATATTCACTTTGTATTATGTATATCCTTGCTCCCATTTTGTATTCCTTGCCTGAAACCTTTGTGTATTGTATTTTCTGTATGAGCACCCTCAAACATGGAGCCTTTGTAAATGAGTCTCCGACTCAAAGGTACTGTAATTCTGAGACTTAAATAAATAAATAAAATTTTGTCTCAGCCATCCTGCAGAGCAGATGCTAACTGGCTGGCATGCTTTAAGCCTACTGTGCAAGACAGTCACTTTGGCCCAAAAATTTAATTTGAACTCAATCTTTTTTGTCTTTGTAGTGACTCTTTACAAAAACATGGACATAAGTTTAAACAAGAAGGATAATGGAGGACAATTGTTGGAAAGCTTGCCAAAAAAGGGCAAAAAAGCATGTAGTTGCTAAATTAACTAGTGCTAAAAGCACTACAGTCACACTCCCAACAGTGCCACAATTGAACAGTCTTTTTCAGAAACAAATCTCAGCCTGTATAAGACATCAGAAGCTACACATTCAATTTTCCTACTAGCAATTCATTCCCTGGGACATCAAGAAATGGCTACACAAATAGAATCTTGGGTACTGTGTCCTGTAAGAGGAGCAAGGGACAAATCTGCAGAAGCACTGTTGTTAAAAAAATGCAGAGGGTGTCACCAAGCAAGGCAATGAAAGTATGACTACTATGGCTATACTTTCAATGCTCCACTATCCCAATCATCACTCACTCTATAGACCATCACGGTGCAGGTAGACCAGGATACTGTTGCCATTACTGAGTCATGGTGCACAGGCAGATACAATTGGGACATGGCCATATCAGACTACACTCAGTTCAGAAAGGACTGGGAGAGAAGGAATGGAGGACGGGTTGTGCTGTAAGTAAGTGAAGGTATTAAGGTGATAAAAATGCAAGAAAGACCATAGGAGAAGAAGGGGCTGGAAGTACTGTGGGTCACCCTGGAGACAGGCACTAGAGATGCTATTTGCACTGAGGTAATGTACAGACCTCCAACACAAGGGGAGGAACTGGATAAGGCACTTGGGGAAGCCATAACCATCTTTTATGTTGGCTCATGCTTGCGCAGCCAACATATTGCATTAGTAGCAGATTTGGAGGTGTAGCCACTATTGCGTGATTACAGGGCATGCATCAGTAGCTGCATCCCTCATTCCCCAATAAGCCAGCATGCAGGCTCCACACCAGGAATACATAATGTGGCAAGCGCATCTAAGAAAAGGTCCACAGCAATGACAGCCAAGCTTGTCATGCAGCAGCACCAAAACATGCTCTCCCTACGTGCCATTCCTGGTGAAGCCCTTCCATTAACATGGCAGCGCTGACTGCCGCCACATGGAGAGCCAACTTCAGGGGTGCCCAATCTCCCTGTCGGCATGCCCCAACCCATGCCATTTGCTGATGGGGACGCCCAGTCCCTGTCAGCATAATGTAATCCCCCCTTCCATTTAAAGTGTGTGCCAAGGTGTGCCCTATCCCCCTCGGCATCATGTTGCCCCTTCCTGGTTTCATTTGCTGATGGGGGAGCCCACTCCCTGTCAGCATAATGCCCCCCCTTTGTTGTGTGCTGACGGGGGTGCCCAATCCCCCCATCCGCTACAGAACCCTCCAAAAAAAACAACACTCAGGTGGTACACAGGGAGTCCACCCAGCATGCCAAATGACCCTGTAAAAGAAAAAACATCCCACAATGTTTTTTTGTTTTATTTTAAAACATGCAAAGCAGAAAACGGTCACTCAGGTGGCCTTCCCGGCCTGCACCCCCCCATGTACCCTGCCTCCCACACCCCCACCCCATACTTACCTCAGGAGTATGGCACAACAGTCTTCTGTGGACTGAGAACACGTCTGCACTCAACAAAGCCTACAGCAAACTGAAGAGATGCCGGTAAGCTGCCTAATGGCATAAATAGGGTTTTTTCAACTTTGGTGTATGTCTCGGGCATTTTGGGGAATTTTGGCAACAAATTTTCAACATGGGGTTATTGGGACCCCACCTCATGAATTCAGTCACTGTCATGGCATTATTTGGTCCAAAAAAGGTGAAAAAGACAGTGCCACTGTTCATGAGGGATGCTCTCAAAAAGCCTATGTTGCAAATTTGGTGAAAAAAAATCCCAAAAATGACTGTTTTATGAGTGTGCATTGCTCAGTTTCCATGCATGCTTGTAACTTCATGAATCTGTAATATTTTTCACTCCAGATTTTCAAAATTGCCATTTTTACACCCCTCCTTATGAACAGTACAGCTGCCATTTTACATATCCTGGCCGAAATTTGTTTTCACACGTCCGGCTCAGAATAGCACAGTCGCTGTGCAAAATCACTTTTAGGGATAATTTGAGAAAATGACAGTGATGCTCTTCATGAACAGAGGTCCTAAAATGCCTATGTTGAAAATTTGGTGATGAATGTCCATAAAATGATTGTGTTACAAGCGTGCGTAGTTTCCAAGCACATTTGTAACTTTGCAAATTTGTAATTTTTTCATGCCAGATTTTCAACACTGGCAATTTTTCACACCTCCTTATGAACAGTATAGATGTCATGTTTCACAGCCTGCCCAAAATGTGTTTCCACACCAGAAATGTACAATGGCATGGCCGCTCTGGGAAATCAAATTTTGGGACAGATTAACAAAATCACAGCACCACTGTTCATGAAGGGAGGTCCTAAAATGCCTATGTTGAAAATGTGGCTTAAAAAAAAATAATTGGGTTACGGACGTGTGTTGCGCAGTTACTATGCACGCTCATGTCTTCACCAGTTTTTCATATTTTCACTCCAGATTTTCAACGTTGCCATTTTTTTACACCTCCTCATGAACAATACAGTTGTCATTTTCCACATCCTGCCCAAAATATGTTTTTATCCCTGTGTTGCCAAATGGCATAGCCACTGTGCAACACCACCTTTTGGCTAACAAACTGATTGTGCCGTTTTTCATGAGCTGGGGTCACAAAAAGCCCATGTTGAAAATTTGGAGTGACAATACCAACAAACACCTATGACATTAGGGTTTCCAACTGTAACACCCCACCCTGTAGAGACTGCCAGGCGTCAGGGGCATGACTTGGGATCACTGGCTGTAATGCTCATGCCATTCCACCCCACCCCCACCCTGAAGCCAGTGACAGGCATCGAGGTGTGCCTTGGAGTGTCCGGCCCTAAAGTTCACCCCATTCTCCTGTACTGCACCCATCTCAGTGTATTTCCTTATGGAATGGGGTAAGTATAAGGCCCAAAGACACCATGACACTTGTCAGTGTCTACAGGGTAGGGTGAGATAAAATGGTAGGAGCATTATAGCTGATGCCCCAAAGGCACACCCCAGTGCCTGTCAGCCTCTGCAGGGTGGGGGTGGGGTTGGCATCAGTTCAATACTTCACTGCCATTCCTATTATGCATCTCTAACTCCTGCACTAACAATGCCAATGCCAGCGAGACAACATTCGGCATTGACAAATGCTTTTTTTGTAATTAAGCCTAAGGTTTTTTTACGACACTCTCTCAGAAATACAGGAACAAAATGCAGGGAATAATGTGAAAAAGGAAAGTTCTGAGTTTAAAACAGAAACATAAATCTCACTTCCTCCCTTCTGTCCACATATCAAATATAACTGAGACCTATAATGAACTGGTGAACAAAAGATACACAGTGGATCAACTTTTAAATCAGAACACAAATATGGACAGAAGAACAAGATATAATTGTATGCCTCAGAATGTGGGGCTTTGAGGAGCTCTGAAAACAACCCTACAGTAGTAATCAAACATGCAGACAAAGGGGGTTTAGTAGTTATTAACTATAACCAGTACAAGGAACAGTTGAGGTTCTTTTGAGAGATACATAAAAGTATTTGAAAATCCAGTCTGACCCTGCAAAAAATCAGATCCAGGACCTAGATAAGGGAATCCTTGAGAGAGCACATGAGAATGACTGGGTTCTGAGTGGGAGAAGGATGTCCTCTTTATCAAGACTCTATCCATCCCATTTTTTAAGGATACAGCAAACCCACTTGGAAGGCCCATAGTATCAGGAATATGTTCCATACTTGAGCCTTTATCCATCTATGTGGGCCAGAAAATATTCGACACCGGGTAGAAAATACCAGATCATATATCAGAGACAATACCCATGTGATTAACATTTTGGATGAGTTAAATGAAAGAAACCTAGATTTGAAAAAATGCATTTTAGGCACATGGGACCTAAAATACCTGCTCACATCCATTCTCTACAACAAGGGATGTGAAGTACTAGAATAAGCTCTAGGAAGAGAGAAGGAGGAGAAAAAATGTATAAAAGTGTACTTGTTAAAATGTCTGAAACAGTTTTATCTCAGAACTATTTGAGATTTGAAAAAGATTACTTCATAGGATTCATAGGATGTTTGAACGTCCATAAGCCTTAGCCCAGGGTTTCTCAAATGGTGAGGCCAGCCTCCCTTGGGAGGCCCCAACCTGTTCCAGGAGAGGCTCAAGCAAGCCTTAAAATGTACTATATTTAAATGTCAACTTTTGGATGCTTTGTGTGAAAGGATGCAGCAAACCGAAAGCGAATAATGGCATGTGAATTTATGTACAAAATGGTTACCATGAAAAACACGCTCAAACACTTGTTTCCTGGTATGACATGGGGGAAAGCTGAATGGAGGAAACACAATTCTTGGAAACTGTGCAAAACAAAATGCAAAATAATGCAGATGACTAGGAACAAGGTAACAATTGGCCCATTACGCTGGCTGCAGAAAAGCACAAATACAAAGGCTAAGCAGCCAGATACTAGGAGCAAGGCCAGAAGGGAGCAAAATGGTCTCCGAGAAGGTGTTTAACAGCAGGGTAAAACTGACAAAGAAAACAGTCTGACTCATGGAGGTATTGCAACGAGGGGTAAATAGATCCAAAAGTCAGAAGTGTGGAGAGAGTAGGCTGACCTGGGGAGGGGAGGTTATAGAGAGGGAGAATAATAAGTTCAATAAAATGAGAATAAACTCAGCTACTCAAATGCATTTCATTATATTCTTCCTGTAATGTGCAAAGTATGATAGTTGTTCTAAGTATGGGGAGGCCCAAATTATTTCTATATTAGGGGAGGCTCAAGATATTTTCCAAGGCTTGGGGGAGGCTCACTATGATAAAGTGTGAGAACTCCTGCCTTAGCCATAGTGACTTGTAGAGAATGTTAATCATATTCCACCACTCCCTTTACTTTCATGATTTCATGAAATGATTTTCTTAAACTGCATAATCCTGGAACTGTGAACCACATTACTAGTCAGGCTATTCCAATGTGAAACCGCTCTCTGATTTAGCAAAGTTACTCTTTTATTTCTTTTGTAATTTTCTCCTTTTAGTAGTAAATCATGCCCTCTAATGTCTCTACAGTTGTTTTTTGCAGTTGGTCCCATGCACTCCCACAGGTCAAAGTTTCCACGTACTGTATAAACCATCCAAAGATCTCTCAGTCTCCTATGCCATAAGGAGTACAAGCCTAATTCCCTTAGTCTTTCCCCATAGCGTCAATTTCTTATGTTAGAGATCAGTATAATCACCCTTCTCTGAATCCCCTCAAAAATGATCACTTCTCTCATCCCAAGAGTGGCCAAGAACTGCACACAATTACTTCATGCGTGGCCTCACCAGGGTGGCACAAAAAGGCAATACCACTTCTCTTTCCCTACTAGCAATATTCCTTGCTATGCATCTGAGTATTTTATTTCCTTTACTTGCTACATTTTTAGAGTGACTATCGAATTTGAGTTTTTCTGTAACTAGTATCCCCAGATCCATCATCTCATCTGTAGTTGATATTTTTCCTTTAAAAATACTAGGTTTTGTTGTTCTTGGACTCAAAATGCATGACCTTGCATTTGTCTGTGTTAAATTTAAGTTTCTTTCTTCCTGTTAGCCCAGTTCACTATATTATTTAGTTCCCCTTGTAACTTGATGACATCCACATTTCTGTTGACAATTGCACCCACTTTGGTATCATCAGCAAACTTCCACAGCCATGCATTACTGGAGTAATTCATGGAGGAAACAAAAATACTAAACAGTACCTGTCACAAAACCAATCCCTGGGGAAGACCAATTGTCACCCTAGCCCCATTTGAATAGTACTCCCTTAAAGCAGCAGTACTATGAAAGCAGGAAGTCAGCTATCAAAATTCTGTTTTTCAGCTGCAAGCATGCGGCCAAAGTTCCAGTTTCCATACCTTTAAATGTTTTTTTCCAGACTTCTTTAGTTTTTTAGATATTTGCAATTTATTTGAAGTGTTGTAGCACTACAACAAATATGGCAGCTGACTAATTTCCAGCTGTGCTTTTTCTTCAGTTCACATCACATCTTTTGACAACAGCAGAGGGATCCTCTGTTGACCATTCCCGATGTCCCTGCAAGTCATACACATGTGCAGTTGGCAGCAGAGGGGGTTCCAGTACAACATGCTTAGTGGCAGAAATGTAAACAAAAGCAGAGAATAACTGAGTAAATTACTCAGCGATAGTACAATGCCGGCAAGAAAGAGTACCAGGTAGTGTATATGATTAGCAGGGCACAGGGAATAAACTGTCAAAAAAGCGCATTTGTTTTTTGTAGTACTGCTGCTTTAAGCAGCAATCTTCTGGGACATGTTCTGGAGGATGCAGTGTTGTCTGATCTGCAGGCATCTCTCTGGGCTGAGGGAGGAGGTTGCTTATCTCCAGGCTGAGTTGGCCATGATTTGGGGGACCTCCGTTTCCACCCAGGGACCACCAGGGTCACCTCCACTGCCTCAGAGATTGCCAAGAAAGAGGAGCGGTTGGACCACAGTGGGCTCAGAGAGGGTGAGGGTGGAGGAACAGAGGTGCTTCCCTCCAGTTGTAACTCTCCACAATTCATATGCCATTCTGGAAGAGTGCGGTTCCTCTACAGAGGTACCCACAGTGGAGACCAAGAAGGATGCTGGAAACCTCAACAAAGGAGACCCACAGGAGAGTGGCATGGGACCTCACAAGGGAAGGAAATAGCTCCTGGTGGGGGACTCCATTATTAGGAGGGTAGAACTGGGGCAGGGAGGGAAGAGGTAGGTAAGGTGCATACCTGGCAGCATGGCTTGGAGGGACGGGGAGTGAATCCTTAGGATCGCGGGAGCAGCTGCACGGGGGAGGGAGCTGGATGTCACTGTCCACCTAGGGACAAATTACCTGGCTGGGAAAGGGATTGGAGCAGTGCAGGAGGAGTTTGTGGAGTTGGGGAAGGGCCTTAGACAAGTAGCACGCATGGTAACCTTCTCGGAGATGCTGCCTGTATACGGTATGGGTGAGGCTACGGTACTCCACACCATGGGATTCAATCAGTGATTGAAAAACTGGTGCAGGGCTCAGAGTTTCAGTTTCATCAGGGACTGGGGCTCCACCTGCAGGGATACAGGCCTATATTGGAGCGATGGTGTGCATCTGTCCAGGAAGGGAACCAGAATCCTAGGTGATAGGTTTAAATGCTTCATTGGCAAGCATTTAAACTAGCCATGGGGGGAGACACTGAAAAGGGGAAGGGAATTCCTAGACCCCCAAAAAAGTCAGGGTAGTTAGCGAGGTAAACACCAAGATAGAGAAGTCGATAGGGAGAAGGACAGGGGTAAATGGAGAAAAAGATAAAGGCAGTAAGGACATGGATGGGGCAAAAAAGGATAAGGCCATCAAAAAATGGAGGGTAATGAGTACCAATGCCTGTAGTCTAGGTAACAAGCTCCCTGAACTGGTGGCCTTGATGGAAGAGGGATGCCTGGATATCATGGCACCCACAGAAACATGGTACACAGATAACCATGACTGGGATGTCAACATATCAGGGTACACAATCTACAGGAGGGACAGGGAGGGTAGATGAGGAGGAGGAGGAGTAGCTCTCTATGTAAGGGAAGGGATCAAAGCAATGGTAAACAGGGAGGAGAGGAGGCACTGTGGGTCACCCTGGAGACTGGAAATGGCACCACAATCCATATAGGGGTTGTATACAGACCCCATCTCAGGGAGAGGAAATGGACAAGGAAATGATAAAAGGCATCCTTAGGATGGCAGAGAAAGGGGAGATATTGTTAATTAGGGACCTGAATATGCCAGCTGTTAAGTGGAGCACCTTTGCTGCAGCCACATCCAAGAGCAGGGCCATTCCCGATGCCCTACAGGGGGCATGTCTCAGACAGCTAGTATTGGAACCTACTTGGGAGGGAGCAATCTTAGACTTAGTACTCTCAAATAGGGACAGAGAGAGAAGATCTCAGATCTAGAAGTGGGTAGCCATCTGGGAACAAGTGACCACCAAACAGTGTGGTTCATGATAAACTTAGCTGTAAAGTCAAGTCATACAAAAGTGAAAGTACTGGACTTCAGAAGGGCTGAGTTTGTCAAAATGGGAGAGTGCCTCGGAAAAGTACTAGCAAACAGGTAAGAAGGTGGGTTGGAGCAACAATGGGAAGACATCAAAACTGCCATCACAGAGGCAACAAGCCTTTGTGTGAAGCAAATAAATAAATCAAAATGACAGAAAAACACACTATGGTTCTCACAAGAAGTGGCAGGGAAGGTTAGGGAGAAAAAGACAGCATTCAGGAAGTACAAGGAAAAACAGAAGAAGCAGGACAGAAAACTGTACCACTTAAAGCAGAAGGAAGCAGGGAAGGCAGTCAGAATACAAAGGTCCAAACTGAGGAAAAGATAGCCAAGTCGGTTAAGAAGGGTGATAAAACCTTTTATAGGTACATTAGGGAGCGAAGAAAGACTAAGGCAGGGATACTGGGGCTGAATAAAGAGGGGGGTATTTGGGTAGAGAGGGACAGTGAAAAAGCAGGGATACTGAATGAATACTTCTGCTCAGTATTCACAAAGGAAGAGGTGGGGGAGGTACCTGTTCCAGTCAATAGAAGCACTCTGGATAGGGGGTTGATACGAGTCCTTTCACAGAAGAAAGGGTTCTGAAAGAACTCCTAAAACTGAAGGTGGATAAAGCAATGGGGCCTGATGGAATTCACCCCAGAATTCTAAAAGAACTAAGGCAAGAACTAGTAACACCACTGATTACCCTTTTTAACAAATCATGGGAGGATGGTGTGGTACCTGAGGACTGGAGGAGGGTGGATATAATTTCCCTTCACAAAAGTGGGAGTAAGACAGAGGCAGGAAACTACAGAACTGGCAGTTTGACCTCAGTGTTAGGGAAAATGATTTAATCACTTCTGAAGGAAAGAATTGTTGAGTACCTGGAGGCCAGTGGGGCACAGGACCCAAAGCAGCAAGGATTCACAGCAGGAAGGTCATGTCAGACGAATATAATAGATTTCTTTGACTGGGTGACCAAAGTAGTAGACCAGGGAAGGACTGTGGACATGGCCTACTTAGACTTTAGCAAGGTATTTGACATAGTCCCACACAAAAGATTAATAAACAAATTAGCCAGCCTGGAAGTGGGTCCCAGGGTGGTAGCCTGAAGTAAAACATTAGCTGGACAACAGGACACAGAGGGGTAATAGTAAACTGAGTCCACTCATAAAAAAGGGGGGTTACTGGTGGAGTAACGCAGAGTTCAGTACTGGGTCCGGTCCTTCTTAATGTCTTTATAAGTGACATTGCAGAGGGACTGGAAGGAAAAGTATGTCTCTTTGCAGATGACACAATGATCTGCAACAGGGTTGATACACAAGGGGGGTAGAAAGGATGAGAAGGGACTTGGCAAGGTTGGGGGAATGGTTAAATGCATGGCAGCTTATATTCAATACAAAGAAATGCAAAGTAATGCACTTGGGAAACAAAAACCCAGGGGAAGAGTACACAATGGGGGGGGGGGTGAGATACTGACAACAACAAAAATGGAAAGGGACCTGGGGGTAGTTATATCAGATGACCTAAAGGTGGGCAAGCAATGTTAGAAGGCAGTAAGGAGGACTAGGGATACTGGGATGCACAGGGAGAGGCATTACCAGTAGAAAACAGGAAGTTGTTATCCATCTGTGCAGACAGTTGGTGAGACCACATCTGGAGTACTGCATGCAGTTTTGGAGATCCAATCTCCACAAAGACATAGACAGAGTGGAGGCTATCCAGAGGAGGACAACCAAAATGGTGCAGTGTCTGCACCAGAAGACATATGAAGAAAGACTAAAGGAGCTTACTATGTGTAGCCTCGAGGAAAGGAGGGAGAGGGGGGACATGATAGAAACTTTTAAGTACCTCGAGGGAATCAAGAAAGTCCAAGAGGGTAGCATCTTTCAGAAAAAGAGATGTATAAGAACAAGGGGGCACAATCTGAAGATAGAGGTGGGACGGCTCAGAGGTAATGTGAGGAAGTATTTTTTCACAGAGAGGGTTGTAGATGCATGAAACAGCTTTCCTGAGAAGGCCACAGAGTCAAAAACAGTGGGGGAATTCAAGAATGCATGGGACAGACATAAAGCAATTCTAATGGGGAGTAGGAGGAAGTGGGCTGTTGGTTAACTAGGATCTGCAGCTTATCCATTAGGTAGGGAAATGGGCAGACTAGGTGGGCCAAGCGGTCCTTATCTGCCATCAAATTCTGTGTTTCTGTGTAAGCTCACCCTCTGCCTCCTGTTTTTCAGCCAAGAACAAATCCAGGTTATGATATTAATACTAATACTTTCTTTTATTTTAACTAGAAGAGACACACTAAGCTGAAACTTACTTACAGGTGTGACCTGGGAGCATAAGGAAGTTAAGTGACTTGCTCAGGGTCACATAGTATGCAGTTGGGGGCTGTGGGATTCAAACCCAGGTCTCCAGGTTTGCAGCTCAGAGCCTTAAACCGCTGTGCAGTACTGCCTCCTAATACTTCTTGCAGGTACAAGAAACAGTCACAAGCTCTAGCTTGGCCCCCTCATACACAAATGTTTTAATGGATGCATTTGAACGCAAGCATACACTCGGTTCTGACAACCCATTTAAATATCAAATGACAGTCTGGAAACATTTTATAGATGACATTGTTGTCATCTGGCAGGGTTCACAAGATAAACAGGATGAATGTTAAAAAACTCCACACCAGAAATAACCATCTGGTATTAATAAAAACACAGGATGATCAACAGCTCCCATGTCTGAGAATTTACAAACAGGAAGAAAAACTGTATGCAAAATCACACAGGAAAAGCATGGCTAGTAATTCTATTCTGCATGCACTGAGCTACTGTCTGAGAAATTTAATAAATTCAATCCCATACAGATAACTCATACAAAAAAAAAAGAAATTGCTCTGAACCAGAAGAATACAATGAAGCAGCAGCAGATGTAGAGTTGAATAGAGTAGCTAGAAATGGCATGGATGCATATAAAGGGGGGACAAAGGTCAAATGGATGTAAATATGAATTAATGATTTTTTTTTAACCAGGAAAGACATACTAAGCTGAAAGCCTGTTTACAGGTGCGACCTCAGATCCTTAAACCACTGTGCTAAACTGCCTCCCGATCATCAGGGAGAGGGGCTACACACAAAAGCTAATACAGGAGGCTAGTGAAAAAACAACAGCTACAAAAAGCAGGAGTACACTATTACAAAAACAAATTAACAAGTACGATAATCAGGAAAACAGAATCATGTTCAGTATTACATACAATGAGTCTTTTTATGTTATAAAAGGCATTACTAATAATCACTGGAAGGCTTTAAGAGCAACTAATGCAAGAGGATTTTTTTTTCAGAACCGCCATTGGGGGTATCTAGAAAAAATAGGCCGCTTGGCGACAGACTAAGTCATGCTGAACATAAGATTCCAGAAAAGAGAGAAGTGAATTTCCTGACAGAAATGGACATAAAAGGTGACTACCAGTGTGGCCACTGTACTCACAGCAACAATACCTATAGAATTCAAAAAATATAAAATATTGCAAAAAAGAATGAAGAAATATAAATTAAGGACTTTATCAACTGCCATAGTGCAGGAGTAACTGACCTCCTCAAATGACCTTGTGATAAGCTGGCTTGCTAACTAAAGAGCAGGCCTTATTGTCAGGGGTTGCCCGACCAAAATAACAGGGGTGATCAGTCAGGCAGTAAGGGGGAGGGGGTGGCGGGGCAGGTAAGGGGAGGAATCATTGAAAGTAGGTCAGCAAGGTGAATGGTGGTAGAATGATGGAACAAAAAGGGGAAAGGTTAAGAAAGGAGGGCTGGGTTTAGTTGAGATCATTGAAAAGGGGGCATGTAGTCAAACAGACTAGGCACACTGATGAGTCCTGGTAGGACGAAACATGTGTCTGTGTCTTCTGTTGGCACCCTTTGCAAACTGTGTGAGAGGCCTTTTGGCACCATGCATTTCTGCTTAAAGTTGAACCAGCATAATTTTCTGTGGTGATTTTCATATGCAGCACATGATGCTTTGCATTATGGGGGCATGAGTGATTTTGTATTTTTATGTAGGGGGAAGGCCATTTAAGGGGAAGCAGAGCTGAAATCTCCCTTCTTTAACTGCTAGAGAACTTGTTGCCCACCCACCCAGTAATTAGAGAGGCAGAGTGGGTGAGGATAGAGATTAGAGTGACTGCTGAAAATGGACAGCAGAGGGTATGGATATTGGGCAATTTTGGGGGCAACAGAAGCTGACTGCAAGGGCAGCAGTTGAGTGGCCAGGACTGCTGAAATTAAACAGCATATACATAAACAGTATAGATATGCCAGGTGAAGGGCCATGGAGACTGGCTAGAAAAGTAGCAGTTGGTTGGCTGAGGCTGTTAAAGGGAAGCAGTGGGTAATCAAGGTAAGGAGCCATAAGGGACTGCTGAGGAGGCATCAGTAAGGTGACTCAAGGGGGAGGGACAGGGTGGAAGGGACGAAAGGGGGGAAGGGGGAATAGGAGACACAGAAGCAGGATATTAAGGGCCCAGGGGGTACTAGGCTGGGAAGATCAAGACATGAGCAGGGCTTACACCCAGATGTGGCTGGGGACCTTGTTGGGGGTTAGCACCCTGGATGGCAAAGGTGGACCTTGTGGGGTTTGGCACCTCAGAGGGCAAGGAGGGGTGTCAAGTCTCCACCTGAGCCTGGGTGTTGGATTTTCCACCTGAGCCCAGAGAAATGCAATAGGAGGAAAGAGGAAGGGGGAATGGAATGGGTGCAATGGATGCATATAAAGGGGTGGCAAATGTCAAATGGATGCAAATATAAATAAATGATTATCAGAATGTAATTGAGATGGAACAAGGGTGTTTTCAATAAAAATGAACCAACTGAGTACCCGATGAAATGTGTGTTGTGGTTATTTTGGGGTAAGAGCCCTGGACAAGGTTTATATTGGGCAGACTTTTTTTTTTCGCATCATGTGTTTATTCAAGTTTTCCAATAAAAGGACAAACAAACCAGTTAGACTACAGACAAGACAAAAACATACAAGAACAGTTCATAACATATACAGAAAGATCCAGTTCCTTGAATATAATAACATTAAGAGACACATTAAAAAAAAAGGAGATCAAGTGAGCAGAGTGCTGAGTAGAAGCTCCTTCGAGAAGCTCCTGCCTCCCGATCACTAAATCATCTTTTTTGGATGTCCAAACTTCTTAATTTCTCCTGTTTTCATGATTCAGTGCTGTCTAAATGCTTTGGAAGTCTGGTTTGAGTGTAATTTTGGCGGATGTAGGCTTACATGAAGAAAGCCCCGAAGAAGCATACCCCCCCCCCCCAGCTACTCCCGAAAAGGCCTCTAAAAAATCCAGGGCTTCAGGTTGGCCTGGGCCTGATCCTCCGAATCAATGTGGTGAGCAGGAACCCTTAACGCTTTCCAGGTTCCTTGAAGAATTTAAGCCCTTTCGTGAGGAAATGAAAGAAATGGCAATGGATCTGAAATCTCTTTCCAGAAAATTGGACGAAGTCTCGCTTTCCGTTTCCGATAATACAACTCGAATAGTTTCTATTGAGAAAAAGCTTGAAAGTCTCGATCCTGATCTGGTCTCTATGCGTCAGAAATTATCTCGTTTTGAATCCAAGCTCAAAGATCTTGAGGGTTGAAGTCGTAGAAACAACATTGTGATTCTCGGGCTACCGGAGGGAGAGGAAGGCCAACATGTTGTGGCATTTGTCCAGAAGCTGGTAGAGCGGGTAGCTGGCCCATCTCCTTTTGGCCCTGGTTATATCATAGAGCGAGCTCATAGGTCCCTAAGGCCTAAACCCTCCCCAGAGGATCCCCCCCGGCCCATCATATGCCGGTTTTTGAACTATTTGGTGAGGCAGCATTTTCTGCAGAAAGTACGAGATTTGCAAGAGGTTCGCTGCGAAAACATGAAGCTGAGAATTTCACAAGATTTGCCTGGCTCGGTTCGCATGAAACGTAAAGCGTTCCACCCTATTGTCTCCAAGATAATTGCAGCAGGCTTGAAGTTCAGGATGGGATACCTGGCCAAGCTACAGATTCTCATTAACGGATCCTGGTTAAACTACGACGATCCTGCAGTGGCCCTGATGAGCCTTAAGTCTACATTGCGAGATTTATTTAAGGATCCCTGAGATGTTGTGCTCGCAGAATGGAGAGATATATGAAGTGGAGAACTGGAACTTTTGTTTTTTCCTCCTGAGGGAAACTATTTAGTGCGAAGACGTGGGGAAATATCCCCTATCGATTTGGACTGGGAGGATCATCGCAGGCCGTGCTGGCTTCCAGTTTTCTTGGCTCCATTTGTAGAGGGCTCACGCCGGTTTGGAGCATGGGACAGTTGGGGTCTCGGGCCTGATCATGGGGGGGTTCTATATACAAGCTTTAGTAGCTTTTGTGTGATAAACATAGCAGAGAGGGGAGTTAGCTTTGTAGCAATTCAGATTTGCAGTTTTTTCATCTGGATTGGTATTTGGATGGTTTGGGGCTTTCTCTGTCATTAATTCTCACCCAGTTATGACCTGGAGCTGGTCACTAGAGGGCGTTCCAAGTACAGGTGATTCACAAGGATGCAGTCCTTAATTCGAGGGGGATTTATCCATCCCTTTTCACTCAACTTGAGTGCAGAACTGTTAATTCTCATATGGAGAGCCTGTGCATTTGGAGGCGGGTTATTTCTGGGTAGAGGCGCTAAGTACGCCCTCCCCTCCGGTGGTGTAATTACAATTTTTCTTTTTCTAGATTCCCGTTCCCAATCTGTGCTGCAGGTAACTCCCCCTCACTGGGTTCCTGGTTTGGTCTTGGTTTCTCTAGGGTCGTCTCGCGAGGCAAGTAAGCCTCCTGCTTTCTCTCTCGGTTCCGTTTGAGTTTCCATGATCACCTGGGTTGTGCATGGATCTCACTGAGGCCCCTTTTAAATAGGCTCCCTACAAGTTCATACTTCAGTGGGATTGTGGTGAAAGCCCAGGATCGTTCTCTCTTTTTTGGGTATAATCAGCACTGTTTTGTTCTCAATATGAAGATATTTGAATGTAATAGTTCTTAGTAATTGGGGACACTATCGGGGGTGGGAGAAGAAGGAAAAGCACCAGTACTGTGCTGAACTTCGCTTGTGACAGTTTAGAGGGTGGAGGGGCGGGTTATGGGGTATTGTTGGAGGGTGGGGGCAGGGTGGATGAGAGGATCTAAACTTGGGGGTAGGGAGGAGGGTGGGTTTTACTGCAGTAATCCTGGGGGTATGTTTACAGGGGATATATACCCCAAGTGCTGAGCTGAATTTTTTAAGTTCCACTACTATTTCTGGATGGCTAATGAGATAACCTTTGCGACTTGTCATGTTAAGGGGATCAGAAAGAAGCATAAACAATATCAGGTTCTCAAACATTTAAGCTTACTTAGCTCCCAGATAACTTTTTTACAAGACACCCATTTATTATAAGTGGAAGCTTTACAATTAAGAAGGCAGCAGGTGGGATTGATTTACAGCGCTCAGGGATCTACAAACAGTTGTGGGGTCATGCTCATGATTAATAGGGGTATTCCTTTCGTTTCTACACAGGTTATTAAAGATCCCGAGGGAAGGTTTACCCTTGTTAAAGGTACTCTCTGGTCTGTTCCAGTATTACTGGGCAGTATTTATGGTCCCAATTTGGACGACCCAGGATTCTTTATGAGACTCATATCTATCATTCTTCCAATGCTTCCCATTAGGATCATTTTAGGGGGAGACTTCAATCAAGTGCTCGAGCCTAATTTAGATAGATTAGGTAGAGCTCTGGGAGGAGCCACCCCCGGGAAGAAGACATTTAATGATTTATTGGACCAATGCAGGTTCTGCTATGTCTGGCGTGTTTTACATCCTGACTCTAGGGAGTTTACCTTCAGGTTCACGACGCACGGTTCACAGTCCCGCATTGATTACATACTCATTTCCCAGAGCCTATTACCCGAGGTTAAGACCTCCTCGATTCAGCCTGGCCCAATCTCTGATCATTCATTAGTAGTATGCAATTTGGTGCTGCTTAATTTACCTAATAGGGAAACCAGATGGAAACTTAACGACCAACTTCTCAAGGATGTTAAATACTGTAAACTTATAAGGGAGCAAATAGAATCCTTTTTTTCATTTAACCCGTTAGATAGTGTAAAGCCAGATATTTTGTGGGGGGCCTTTAAGGCCTTCATGGGAGGGTTCCTGATCAGTATGGCGGTTGGTAGGAAGAGGGCACAGGAGAAGGAATTAAAATCTTTATTATCCCAGATTAGATCTCTTGAAGCTAATTTCTCAATTAATCCTCTAGATGAGGATATGAGAAAGTTTTTTGTGTTGAAAGATAGATACTTGGAGTTACTTCTAGACAAAGCAGAACTAGCTATTATCCGTACAAGGGCTAGCTACACCGATCAGGGGGAAAAAGCGGGACGCCTACTGGCACTGCGTATTAAGCAACAGGAATCAATGAGATTTATCCCTTCTATCATGGCAATGGTTGATGGGTCCTTAAAAGTATCTCCCACTGAAACAGTTAAAGAATTTGCCGGTTACTATACAAACTTGTACAGTGACATGGAGCACCCCCCTTGCCCTGAGGATATAGAGTGTTACTTAAAAGACTCTCACTTGTCCTCTCTCTCCGATCAGTACAAAGATTTTCTGGTTGTTCCTATTTCTCAGGAAGAAATTGCCAAGGTTATTAGTGAACTACCAGCAGATAAGGTCCCAGGCCCTGATGGATTCTCACTCTTATTCTATAAAGTCTTCTGGGACCTCCTATTACCAATTCTTGGCCATTTATTTTAGCCTATTTTAGCTGGGGCGGAAAGAGATTCACACCTCTTTGAGGCTTTGATTGTTCTGCTCCCCAAACCTGATAAAGACCTTGAGCTGGTTCAAAGTTATAGACCCATCTCATTTTTAAATCAGGATATTAAAATTATCTCCAAAATATTAGCTAACAGGCTGACGGTAGTTCTTCCTGAGTTAATAGGTATTAACCAGGTAGGATTTATGAAAGGGCATTCATCCTCTGATCACTTACGCACCTTGTCACATGTCTTCTCGGCTACCAGGAACGCTGAGTTCCCTGCAGGCTTGGTCTCCCTGGACGCCGAGAAGACATTAGATCAAGTGAACTGGAACTTTTTGTTCTGAGCTCTGGAGGCTTTTCATTTTCCCTCCTTGTTTATTTCCTGGATTACTACACTTTATAAAAATCCCACTTCAAGGATCTCTGCGAATGGGGCATTCTCTAAGCCCTTTTTGCTTCATTCAGGTACTAGGCAAGGGTGCCCCCTATCTCCTCTGTTATTTCATTTATATCTGGAACCTCTTATTCAAAATATCCTCAACAATGTTTCTATACAAGGGGTGAGAATCGGACGACATGAAATTAAAGTCACTGCATATGCGGATGACCTGTTAATACACTTGTCTCATCCTGTATCCTCAGTTCCGGCTTTGAAAAGGGAAATAGCAAGATTCAGTGATTTGTCCAATTATAAATTGAATGCTAGTAAATCCCTATTTTTCCCTTTAAACCACAAAGTTTTCAAAAGTGACATTAGCCCTTTTGGTTTATGCTGGACTTCCAGGTCATTTAAGTACTTGGGTATTAAACTTTCTCGTAACCCTCTAACATTGTTTAAAGAAAATCTGGATTCCCTATTGCAGATGATTACCCATGACCTCGAGAGGTGGTCTAAACTTCCTATTTCACTATGGGGCTGGATTAACATAATTAAGATGAACATATTCCCTAGAATCTTCTACCCAATATCTCTCCTTAACACCTTTATTCCTTTACTCTGGTTTAAAAAGACACATGGTGTATTTACTAGATTTATCTGGGCCAACAGATATCCTCATCTGGCTTATCATAAATTGGTAGCCCCGAAACTGGAGATGGGTTTGCGAATTCCCCACCTGGCTATATATCACTGGGCTAGTCACCTTGCGAAATGTTTGAGATGGGTATCTCCCGGCCCAGAAGAAGAGCAACCAGTTTGACTTAAAATAGAACTGGATGCAATTAAGGCCAAGAAGTATGACCCTCTTGCATTATTTTTCTTTAAGTTTTCCCAAGTATGCATGACCGAAGAGTGCCCCATAATAATGACCTCTTTAAAGATTTATTTTCAAATGTGTTCCTTTTTACAATATTCCCCTCATCTGGACCTGGCTCAGTCTATTTGGAACCCTTCATCATTTACTATTAATAAGAATCAGATTTCCCGACACTGGTTGCCCCAATTGGGAGAGGGGAAGCTTCTCTCTTTTACGGATGGTGAGGGGCATTGGTTATCAGTGGAAGATATGATTAAGGAATTCTTCATCCCGGCTTCTTTCCATTTTAAAGCTTTACAATTAAAGCATTTACTTGTAATTACCTTTGGTAATACTCCTCCCTCCCAGACCATCTCTTCTCTGATACCCGAGGTTTCCTCACTGTCTGGTTCTTCCGGTGTAATCTCTAAATTATATCAGGTTTTGTTTCATAAAAAGTATGGGGGTCCATTTGGGCCTTCAAGATTCTGGAGTAATTTTTTCCCTCAACTTTATTTGGATTGGCACTCTCTCTGGAGTTCATGTCATAAGTTTATTTCTCAAGACAGACTGCGTCTCATGCAATATCATATCTTGCATAATATGTATTATACCCTGGCCAAATTACATAGGTGGGGCTTTCTGAATTCTAACAAGTGCAATAAATGTTTCCAGGAAGAGGGTACACTTTTCCACATGTTTCGGTCCTGCCCAAAAATTTCCCCCTTTTGGGATTCAATCAAAACTTTCCTAGACCCCCTGCTGGGCCTTCATGAATACTTTACTCCCGAGATTTGCCTGTTGGGGGACCTGTCTTTCATCAGAGTTATGGTATGAAAGTTCCATATCTCTATGATTGCCTTATCGGCTAAGAAGCTTATTCTTCGTCATTGGAAAGACAGGTCCTCCCCCTCTGTTCAGGAATGGGTAAAATAAATTTTGTCTAATCTGCGCACAGAAAAAGCGATTGCTAGTCTCCATAATAGTTTGGCAAGCATATACTAAAATCTGGGATCCCCTTCACTCATTACTCTCTCTGATTCAAGGCTAAATCTATCTTAGGCTTCAGGCTTTTGTAAGACTTTAAGTAGGGAGCTTGGCATTGACGGGTACAAGGCCGGGTTACTGCAGTAAGGGGAGGGTAGAGTGGGTTAGGCAGTTGTTCCTTCACATTGTATTAGAGGGTCTTTGTCAATGTTACTTAAACTGCCTTTCATTGTGGAAAATGTATCAATAAACTTTAAATTGAAAAAAAAAGAAGAAAAAATCATACACGAGATTGGTTAAGTTACTTTCAACAAATTAATTTGATTTAAGTCAATCCAGTTAAGCACCATCTGCGACCCTCACCTCCCCTTTTATATCAATCTGTCTCCCAATATCAGATTCTCTGCAGGAGACAGGACAATTAAATATGGTTGCCAGGTGTTATAGAATTGCATCCCCCGTCCTGCAATGTCTGGCCATAACAAGTATAACCCTGAGCCATCTGAGGAGAGGGGCCCTATCTGCTTCTCCTACTTCCTCTACATCAAATAGCATTACTATGGGTAGCTGTGGAATCTGTCTACCTGCAAGTGCCTGTACCTCCATCAGCACTTCCCTCCAGAAATCCTGCCGGACAGGACAAGACAAAAAATAGTGATAATAGGAGGCTAAGCCAGTGTTGCAGTGGGGGTACACCGAGGAAAAAGAAGGGTTAAACTTATTGGCAATCAGAGGCGACAATATAGTCTATGACAAAATTTATATAAAGATTCTTTATACTTATTACAAATCAGGATGCCCTGGTGAAGCTGAGTCATCACCTTCTAGGTGTCCTCTGCAATGGGGGTCCCCATGTCTCTTTCCCATAACTGTTTAGTTTTTTGTGTCATATCCAAAAGCAGGTGCCTACCTGCTTTAGCAGCTCTGCATATGGTACCCTTAGGGTTACACTACCCATCTTGTATCAATTGTTCAATCTGTCCCAGTGCAGAGTCTGTACCAAGCTTTCTCCCCAGGGTTCTGCAGTATGCTGTGATCTGCAAATACAGATAGAAGTGCTGGTGTTCCAGCCCCATCCTAGTCCGTATGCCTTCAAAGTAGTCCAGCCCTTCTTTAGTATACAATTCCCGCAGGCACATTATGCCACCTGTCTCCCACTTCTTAAAGCCTGGGTCTGCCAGGCAGGGAAAGAAAAAGGGATTCCCAGCTATTGGGAGGAGCAGGGTATACTCCTGTTTCGCTTTCCCCCCCGATGAATCAGGTGTCCCCAGCTGTCCAGGACCGACCTAACCAATGGGTTTGGTCTAGGCAAGCCTGCATATGCTCTACAGCCTTTCCCTGACAGGTAAGCCGACACCCGGCCAGGATAACCCCTCTCTTCAAGGTCCAACCAACCTGCTTCTGGGGGTCTGCCCACCAAATTCTGTAGGTACCGACATTGTATAGCAAGGTGGTAGATGCCTAGATCAGGAAACTGCAAGCCCCCTTTGTCAGTCAGGGCTTTTAAGTGGGTGAGACTCATCCGTGGCCTCTTTCCCTGCCAGAGGAAGTCCAAAAATGTCCTTTCTAATCATTTAGTGTCTGTCCTTGTTAGCCCCACATGAAGCATTTGCATGCCATACAGAAGTCTAGGGAAGGCATTCATTTTAAGCAGATTTATTCTTCCTTGCCATGTGATAGGTAATCTACCCCATCTCCCTAAATCAGCTATAATCACCCACAACAGTGGGGTATAGTTTAACTCATAAAGGGCCTTTATATCCTTCCCTATTCTAATGCCCAGCTAGACAAGAGCCTAGAACTTTCTGGAACCCTAAATCTGTGGTCTGCTCATCCTCACCAGCTCTGGACTCCCCTATTCTGAGCTCCTCTGACTTACTTAAATTCAGTTTATAACCTGAAAATTTAGAAAACTGATCTATCAGGTTTAGAAGTGGTGGCATAGATTGAGCAGGCTTAGTAACATATAGTAAGATGTCGTCGGCATACAAGAAACGCTTACATGATCTCCCCGACTGACCCAGAGCCCCCAAAATCTTGGGTGCTTCCTAACTGTGACAGCAAGAGGTTCCAGTGCTAGGGCAAAAAGGAGGGGTGACAAAGGGAACCCCTGCCTGGTCCCCCTTTGCAGCACAAAACTATCTGTGAGGGTGCCATTAACCAATACCCTGGCCAAAGGAGCACTGTACATTAGTCAAACGTCCCTATAAAGTCATTACCCAGACCAAACCCGGCCAGAATCTCCATTAAATATGGCCGTTCGACCCGATTAAATGCTTTTTCTGTGTCCATTGACAAACTATGGACTGGTTCATACCCATTCGATGCTCCCCAGATCACATTTAGGAGGGTTCTCATGTTATGGTAGGAGTACCTGGTCCAGATAAACCTGGTTTGGTCTGGGTGAATCAACCCTGGCAGGAGTTTATCTAGGTGGCTCGCCAAGACCTTAGCGAGGATTTTGGAGTCACAATTTAAAAGAGAGATAGGCCTGAAAGATGTGCATTTAAGCAGGTCCTTACCTTCCTTGGGGATCAAGTAGATCACTGCTTCCCTCCATGTTTGGGGTAGTGCTCCTTCCTCTTCCCTGGCTTCATTAAGTACTGCCCTGAGATGACTAAGTATATGGGGTTTCATGGCTTTATAGTATTGTGCAGAGAAACCATCTGGGCCACTAGCTTTGCCTCTTTTTAACCCTGTGATGGCCACATCTATTTCCTCCCCTATTATTTTAGAATTCAGCCAGTCTCTTTGTGGGACAGATAGTTTAGGAAGGTCCAGGTCATTTAAAAAAAAGCTTGCATATTGGCACTCACGTCCCCAGCCTGTGTTTGATAGAGTTCTTGATAAAACCGTTTAAACCTATCCTGTATAAGATTTCTGTCCTTCAGCAGCTGACCATCTGATCCTTTGATTACAGAGTTCAAGTGTGAACTCTGTTTTCCCCATATCAAATTCACCAGCATAGTGCTGGGCTTGTTCCCCCATTCAAAGAAATGTTTTCAGACAGATGAACATGTTTTTCTGGCATCTCCCAATATCAAGTTATTTAAAGCCTCTCTTGTCACTACAAGCAGATGAGAGGCAGCATCCCACCTCCTCCTCCTCCTGGGCCACCTGCCTCTCAAGTACCTTGAGACTCCATTTAAGATTTTCCCTCCTCTCTCTAACCTTTTGTTTGTGGTGTGCCACATAACTAATAATAGAGCCACTCATATACGCCTTCCCGGCATCCCAGAATGTGGCTCTAGACGGAGCCGTATCAAGGTTATCTTGTACATACTGTTTCCATTGGTCTTGCAAATATTCCCTAAATGCTTTATCAGCCAGTAAATAATTGAGGAACTTCCACGCTGGGGGTTCGACCCTTTCTTCCCACAATGTCAAGGACATGAGCACCATGGTGTGATCGGAGACATGAACTGGGCTATGTTTGACCTGGACCAACTCAAAGTGCCAGTCCCTCAGAATACAGAGATAGTCCAGCCTCGACCACGTTCTGTGGGGGGTTGAGAAAAAAATATATTCACGCATGGTAGGATTGGCCACCCTTCACCCATCAATCAGGTCTAAATCTGCCATACTGCCATCCAGCCACAAATGGCCCCCCTAGTGATGCCCTTGCCCTCAGAGTGGTCCAGTAGGGGGTTCATTAGGCAGTTCAGATCACCACCCAGGACTAGTCCTGGGAACTGTTCCTCCATAAGGAGCTTAAGGAGGGACTGGTAAAATGTGGGGTCATGCACCACAGGTGCGTACACACTCCCAAAAGTGGTCTTCTCCACAAAGAGTTCTCCCACAACAAACACATAGCGGACATTCTCAGGATCAGCCACTACTCTGTCTAGCTTGAATGGCAGGCGTTTGTGCAGGAGAACTGCTACCCCTCATTTGTGGGAGGTGAAGGATGCTGCATAACATTCCCCAACCCATCCCCTTTTTATTTTTTTGTTAATACTTTTTTTAACTGTGTGGCCCTTCAGTCTGCTTTCATGTCCCGGCATCCGTCCATGTTCGGCCACCAGCCGGTCCTGCCCCAGCCCCCAGTGAAGTTCCCACCTCCATTTACCCCCATGGCTTGCCCCTCATGGCGGGGCAGCAGGAGTCCCCCTCACTCCCCACCAACACAGGATCTAGTATTGGGCGGTGGTGCCCCCGAGGCCAGGCATTCCCTCAGATGGTTATCAAGCCACCATGACCGAGCTCCATGCTTTTCCGCTTTTCTGGCTTGGCACGGGCTTGGCATGCAGTGATGCCAATGGAGGGAGCACACAGACGTCCACACGCACTTCCTCCTGGCGCCGTGCCCCAAGCTCACCCCCTTCCATGCAGTGCCAGTGCACCACCCACAGCCTCCGCCAGAGGTCGCTAGTGTGCTGACAGCTGGTCACCCCCCTTCCTTGCTGAGGGAGAGCAGTCTACAGATGCTCAATTCCTCTCTGCCCCTGCCAACCCCTGGTGACCCGAGTCCGTTCCTGAACCTGACGCATCCCTTTTTTAATTTGGTCTGCTCCTTGTCAGTAAGGTGGGTCTCCTGTAAGAGGGCAACATTCACATTCTGTCGTTTAAGGGCCATTAGCAGCATGGAGCGTTAAACTGGGGTAGAAATTCCCAGAACATTCCATGAGGCTATAGTTAATGCTATAGGGTTAGCCATGATCCCTAAGCCTACTCTCATCCAGAGCCTGGACCTCCCAGGTCAAAGCTCCTTCAACATGCTATAGTGCTCACATAACAATCTGAAATCATGTATGGCTTTTGTAGGTAACATAGAACAAAACAATAAACAGTAAAGAGCAACTACAGTATATGCATCCCCAGTATCCCCCTGCCCTCCCACCATCTCATTCGAACCATTGTGTGTAATGAGATTCCCTCCCCCTTGTAACTAGAACTGTGTATAGCAAAAATTTTACACTCCCAACCCTCAGTTTAGCAAGGATGCCTCCCCCGGCCCCTGCCCCACCAGGAATATAGTTTGATATTCACTTTACCATAGATTTAGGCATTTAGAATTATTAATACAATTCCCATGCTCCAGCCTCTTTCCCAAACACATTTCACCTCCCTTTGAGCTCCTCAGAAACATCCATGGACACTTAAAATGTACCCTCTCTCCCAGCAATGTCAACAAAATAATAGAGGCTCCAGTGAGATCCATGGTTCAAGTCCCCCACGAGTTGCAAGTCTTTTGGTCCAGATGCAAAGGCAGTGTGATCTACACCCAAGTGGTGGGCGCACAGCGCCATTGCAATCCAAGACACTGTTGCCCCCTCCCTCCTGCTGGGCGTCCCACCCTGAATTTGCACTATGATGCAGATCCCCTTTGAAACAGTCCCTGTCCAGATATTCAGTACATCTGAGGAGGGGGGGAGAATCCCCACAGGTATGCAGAACAAGACAGCATCTAGAACTCGGACATCAATTACCCCTCGCAGGTGAGGGGAACCCCCCAAAAAGAAAAGGCCTCTCATGTCCCATACTTTTGGTAAGGCAAGCAAAACATCATTCCACGTGCTGCTAGCCAAGCAGAGCCAAAACAAATTCCTTATGGAAAGAAGAAGAAGGGCAAAGCAGATCATCCCCAAGTCCCAACAGTATGCAAAGCAGGTGAAAACAGTTCACAACAAGTTCCATAAAGCAGTTGGAGAATTTTCCAAAATTCTGAAGAAAGCATTACAGTACCTTAAAAACGGAACAAAGCATGAACATGGCCTCAGTAGCAGGCCCGATCCCTCCAGGTTTAATTTTGAGGGTTGCAGTATAAAGCATAAAGCAATCAATCTGGGCAATCTGGGCTTCTCGTAATTGCGCCATCACCGAATTAAAGGTGCGGCACCATTTCAGGAGGCGAGCAGAGTAATCTTGGAAAAGGCAGAGCTTGTGGCCTTCATACTGTAGGGAGGATGTGGTTCGATAGGCTTTCAAGACCAATTCCCTATCTTGGAAGTTGTGGAACGTATCACTATTTGTCGTGCCGGTTGATCCAGAGGGGGTCTGGGAGACACAGACCTATGGGCCCTCTCAAGCTTAAGCCAGCCATTTCTTGGGGAAAGTCCCAGGATCTCAGGTAGGGTCCGTGTACAGAACTCTAAAACCCCGGAGTCGCAGGTTCACCTCCAATGATAATTTTCTTGGTAACCGAATTGGTCTTTAAAATCTGCCAGTTTTGTTTGTAGGGCTGCAATCTGGTCAGGGACCCGGTGCCGTGGCATCCTCGATGTTGGATATGTGTTGTTCCATGTCAGTCAGCCATGTCACATGACATGCATACAAATCCATGAGTTCTTGAAGCTTGCGGTTGAAATTAGATGCCAGATTGGTGAGACAAGGCTCAAGGGCAGCCAGGACCTGCTGTGTTACCTTGTGGCCTAAGGCGCACACTTCAGCAACAGAGAGCGAGATGGGCCCAGCATTCTCCACCTCCGAGGCCGGTGGCTGCTTTTTCTGGTTTTTGGCTGCAGTGTGAGAGCTGTTCACTGTGCCGGATGCAAGATATTCATTCATAATTTCTCCAAGCAGGTTAGATAGTGTTTTAACACATTTGAGCGAATTAGAAATAAAATAAAACATTTTAAATCTTGGTGGTTTGCGGAGTGAGGGAGAGAAGTGTCCTTATTCTATGGTGCTCATTAGCACCCCCCCGGGCAGACTTTGAGACCTTTAAAAAGTAGAATAGGAGAGCATAAAAGCTGCATGAGGAGACATGATTTGACATGTCTCCCCCTCACTAGATATTTCATTGAGAATAATTATCCATTGCCCACAGTACACTTTTGTGGCCTTGAAAAAGTCATTAGAATATCCAGAGGGAGTGAATATGATAGGGAACTACTTATTTGTGAGGCATTTTATATCGATCAATTTATGGCCACAGATCCTAAATATGGCCTCAACAATGCCATAGATTGGCAACCTAGCATTTAAAAAAATATTTGTGATTATATTCTAGTTTCCCAATCCCTCAGTGTACCATTGTGATCTCTTTAACACCAGGCTTTGTTTAATAAGGGACTCTCATAAATTGCCACCCCCTCAGCCGCAACCTGTCCTAATTTGTCTCCTTTTACTGCCCATACCTTTAACATGCAGGGCACAGGTACCATTAATTAAAAATAAATATTTTACATATAGGAGTCCCACCAAGGTACCAAGGTATAGCTGACCCTGGGTGTCAGACCTGAGTAGTAAGACTTGAGAACTGCTTCTTTCATCTGTACTGTTTATTTACCTATATTTAAAGAGACACTGCCAACTCTTTCTTTCATTAATTATTTCTAGCTGAAACTCTTTTGATTGCTTACCTTCTCTAAAAATCATTGCTGTTATTGGTTGTTTTATCTGCTTCTTTTCTTAATAGAACTAAAATGTATGCTAATAGTGTGTTTATACCCAACCTTGTTTTGTTTCAGATCCTTAATCTACTCTTATTACACACTTTTTGAATGTTAGGAGGGCGCCCAAGCATAGCAGCTACTCATGATGCAACAGTCTCTTATCCTTCCACTGCATCTTGAGTGGCTAGATTGTACTGAGGGTGTTCTCAATCCAAGAAAGAAACTTTAGGGGCCGGATTTTCAAAGGCTGGCACAGGGCTTATGTCCAGCCCTGTGCCACCGGACTTATTTTCTGGCAGTGCATCAAACCTCTTAGCCACAGCTGCACCTGATTTTGCAATCTCTCGCTCAGTCATGACAGTTTCCACAATTTATGGCAGCTTGCCCCAAATATGTGGCACAAGCTCCATAAAACTGGCCCTTGGGGTTGCAGCAATCTAGATCACAAAAAGTTGATCTAGCTTCCGACAATCCGTATACGAGAAATCCCAATGCCAGCCAGGAGAATGCTGTAAGCCCCGTGCACCATACGTTGATTACACCAGGGGCTTGCAGCATTCTTAACATTTCCAAAATCTTACCCTAGGACTTTTCAAGCAATGTAAATTGTGTGTGTTAACACCAATATGGTGGTTAGTCTGTTTCTCACTTTTAGAAAGAAAAAAAGGATCTGAATTAAACTACTGTCTACATCAGCAATATCTGCAAAATGTGAGGAAATCATAAAATGTGTTTTTGAAACTAAGAACAATTTGAGGCCCAAGGAGGTTGACGGTGTCCTTTAAATTATCTAAATATCAAGATTTCATAGGGTCTTATTACGAAACAAATACATGAAAACACAGTGAAGTTAGGGTGAAGTACAAATTTAGGATTTAAAACTGCATACATGTAATCTCCTAATATCTGGACACCTAGTTTAGTTTCTATTGTTGACACTAAGGGCCACCTAACTGTGGATTGGGTGTGACCCCGAGCACTGCCGTACCCGAGTGCTTGTCCTTCCATATGTCATCCCAGTGTCAGACAACGAGCACATGAACCATGCCCGATTCCAGAATGGTTCACACTATAAGAGGATGAGCAGTACGCACACACAATATTTTCCAGAGAGAAGGCCATGGAGGCAGAGTGCTGGTGCTCTGAGAGCCTGGTAAGGATGTTTTTAATTGAATTATGCTGGATAAAAGGAGTATACACTTTCTGTGGTTAAAGCAACAGATTTCATTAGCTTAAATCAGTGCTGTCAACAATCGGTATATGTCTCCTACAGTCACATTTAAACCACGTATACAGAAAAAGCACCATAGTGCATGTATGTCATATACCTTACTGGACTAAGGTTTATTTATTTATACACTGGTGAAATGGTAAAAGCAGTCTGCATACTTGTTTGTGGCAGTATCTAAATGACAAACATTTTGTTTGGTATAATGCACATATGGGTGGTATCAGATTTTATTATAGTTAAGGCTGTCATTAATTCACGGCATGCACGGTCTTCACGATTACAGTGAAAATAGTATGCTGCCATGAATTGTAGAAAATCACTGCACCAGCAATGAATTTTGCCTTTTTTTGGGGAGGGGGGAGAATGCCTGGAGGCAACAGAAGTGCACTGCCAGTCCGTTTAGCTGTTAATTAGTTGTTAAGCGCTTTGCGCTCAGCTTCAAGTGACCAGAGCCAAAGTAATTTCTTAATCGCTAAATCTTTAATTCTTTAATTGATTCTGTCACTGGGGGGGAAGGGAGGAAGGTGGTTACCCTTAATGCTAGGAGCCTTGGGATGAAAACTGCAAAGTTACAGGTGCTCATGGCAGAGGGAGAGGTGGACATTGCAGCCATCACAGAAACATGGGCCACCCAATACAATGACAGGGACCTGTCTGTGCCAGGGTACAGGTTATTTTGTAGGGACAGGGTGATTGGGAAAGGAGGGGGTGTGGCACTATATGTGAAGGAAGGACTGAAGTGTGTAAGGGAGGAAGGGAGAAGAGGTAGTCAGAGTCACTTTGGATGCAAATCCAGGATTCCAAGAATAGGATTCTTAGAATGGAGTGGTGTACAGGCCACCATCTCAGATGGAGAAGTTAGACAGGAACTAGCAGAACAGATCAGGAGGACCTCAGAAGGGTAGTGTGGTGATTGTGGGGACTTCAACATGCCAGGAGTGGACTGGAGTACTCCAACAACCAGGAACAGAGGGAGCAGGTACTGCTGGATGCCTTCAGGACAGCTTCCTGCTGCAAATGGTCAGTGAACCAATCAGGTTAGGAAATACCCTTGACCTTGTGCTGGCAAATGGGGACTTTGTGAGAGAACTTACAGTGGAGGAACCGCTGTCGGGAGTGACCACCACTCAGTATGGCTCACATTGGATATGGGCAAGGAAGAGGTGGAATCAGGCACAAGAGTGCTTGTCTTCAGGAGGGCCGACTTTGGGAGGATGGGGGAAGTGGTAAAAGAGTACCTGGCCAGAATTCAATCTAGTACGAACACTAACCAGAGGTGGGAGCTCATAAAGCTGTGGATAGTGGAGGCAACCAAAACCTGCTGCAAAGCCCAGAGCAAGAAAGCTAGGGCTAAGAAACCGAGCTGGTTGAGCAAGGAGGTCATGGAAAAGGTAAGGAGAAAAAGAGATGCCTTTAGGAAGTACAAGAAAATGGGGGCAGGAGGAGTACTTGACAGAATCGAAGGAGGTGACAAGGGCAGTAAGGGGAGCCAATGCATCTACGGAACTCAGGCTGGCACAAGGCATTACGAAGGGGGAGAAGGACTTCTTTAGGTACATCAGGGAGAAAAGGAGCTGTAAGGACCACATAGTAAGGATTAGAAAGGAGCGGGGTTGGATGGAAGCAGGGTGCAATAAGACAGAAGCACTAAATGATTACTTCTGCTTGGTATTTACTAAAGAGAAGAGGGGGGTGACACCCAAGGGTGGAGAAATCGCAGAAACAGGGGGGGAAGGGGTGACAGATGGGGAAATCATGGAGGGCAGAGTTCAGGAGGGTTTGAAGGCACTGAGGGTGGACAAGGCGCCAGGCCCAGATGGCATCCACCCCAGGGTACTGAAGGAGCTGGCAGAGGTCCTTGCAGGACCTTTGGCAGACCTATTTAATACCTCACTACATTCGGAGTGTGTACCTCAGGACTGGAGGATGGCTCATGTGGTGCCCCTCCACAAGAGTGGCCCCAAGGATGAACCGGGAAACTACAGACCAGTGAGCCTCACATCCATCGTGGTTAAGCTAATGGAGACTATCCTGAAGGAGAGGCTGGTGGCCCTCCTAGAGGCCAAAGGACTACAATACAGCAGACAGCAGGGCTTCATCCGGGGCAGACCCTGCCATACTAACCTGGTGGAGTTTTATGGCTGGGTAACTAAGCAACTGGACAGGGGCCATGCAGTGGATGTCCTGTATCTGGACTTCAGTAAGGCATTCATCTCAGTGCCGCATGGAAGGCTGGAAAGTAAGTTAGTAGGCACAGGGGCAGGCGCAAAGCTGGTGAGATGGGTAGGAAACTGGCTTCAGGGAAGGCAACAGAGGGTGGTGGTGGGTGGGGAGCTCTTTCACCCAAGGGTAGTGACAAAAGGTGTTCCACAGGGCTCGGTGTTGGGACCAGTGTTGTTTGGGATATTCATTGCAGACATATCATGGGACATCAAGAGCAAGATCAGTCTGTTTGCCGATGATACCAAGGTAGGAGCAGTGGTGGATGACCTAGGGGGATGGCAAGGGTTGCAGGATGATCTGTGCAAAGCTTGAAACCTGGTCAGACACCTGGCACACAGGGTTTAATGCCAAAAAGTGCAGTGCTGCATTTTGGGATGAAGAACCAAGGAAGAGTTACCAGCTGGGGGAGTGCAGCTAGCCCAGACGGAGGAGGAGGAGGATCTGGGGTGCTCATTACAGGGTCAATGAACAACTCGGCACAATGTAGGAAGGCAGCTGCAAGAGCCAACAAAATGCTGGGTTGTATTGCAAAGGGTATATCCTCGGGGAGGGAGAGGTGATTCTGCCACTGTATAGGTCATTAGTTAGACCGCACCTGGAGTACTGCGTGCAGTACTGGTGCTTGCCCGTATATGAAGAGGACATTAAGTTACTGTGAGGGGTGCAGGCGCAGGGCGACAAAGATGATCAAGGGCTGGGACTTATCATATGAGAGGAAGTTAAGGGAGTTGAACACATACTCACTGGAGGAGAGGAGGGACGAGGGGGCATGACTGAAACCTTTAAATACATGAAAGGAATACACAAGACAGTTACAGAGGGGCTGTTCAAAGTAAGGGAGGGGAGGGACACCAGGGGCCATGATATGAGACTGGAGGGAGGAAGGTTCAGGAGGGAGATGAGGAGACACTTTTTTACAGAGAGGGTGGTGGCTGGGTGGAAGCGTTACCTGCAGAAGTGGTATCCAGTAGAACAGTGGACTGCTTCAAAAGGGGATGGGACAGGATAAGGGGGAGGGTTAATGAAGGGGAAGGGTGGAAGGGAGGGGCAGCTGTAGAATAAGGGGTGCTAGCTGCACAATCAAGCAGACATAATAGACCTCTAAGCCTTTATCTGCTGGAAAATTTCATATGTTCATATGTTCGTATGTTCATTAGTAGAGCAGGCATGCAGATACTTTCAGTAACTTCAGGAGAACACACCATTATAATGTCTTTACCATGATGAAAGCACTGCTTGCAAGGACGTGGTTTCAATTGCATCAAGTAACTCAGTCCTCAGGCTTAATTTTGCATTTCACACCGAGAAATGGGCGGAATTTCATAGATTACTCCACAAAGCTAATTTTGCTCACTTCGCCCACCTCTAGTCAAGCTACAGGCTATATTAAAAAAACACAGCTGGCTCAGTGAGGCAGTTCCTGACAACAGTACAACTGATGAAAGCACAGACACTGCTAAATAACAGGTATCTCTAGCATGCCAGGATGTAAAACTAAGAAATCCACTTCTTGAGTATGGAAGTACTATTATATCGACTCCCCAAATGCTCATCATGCAACACATTAGATATGCACTCTCTGTCTGCATGGGGAGAAAGTAAAATCACCTTGACACATCCATTTCTATAACATCTATAAGACGCAACTTTAAGAGAATGCACCCTACTACTGTACATGCAAAGGTCTTATCATGCAAAATCATATATTCCCGTCCAGGCATAGAATGTCAAAAGGCAACTCCCATCCAGTATTGTGTCACCAAGTTAAAAAAGTCAATCAGATTCATTTGACATGACCTAACTCTCATGAAACTATGTTAGTTTGTGTCTTTGAGACTATTTTCTTCTAAGAAGTCTACTATATGCTCCTTCCTAATTGATTTCAACAGCTTGTCCAGTATCAACATCAAGCTTACTACTCTGTAGTTATCTTGGTCTTTCATATACTCACTCTTCTGCAGGGAACCACATTTGCCACCCTCCAGTCCTTAGGCACTTCCCCTTGGTCAGTGATCCATTAAATGGGTATGTTAGCTTGATATATGTTATCCTATTACTATGGCTTCCTGAGATCAGCAGCTTCTGCTGGTCCTCCATGACTAGTATTTCAAGTAACTGGAAGTGCTTCTTTGGGGTGTTGTTGTCATTAATGTTATTTTTCAGCAGTTGGACATATTGGTCTTCATCTGGGGACTGATTGAGGTCATTACATAGTTACATAGTAATTGTCAGCAGAAAAGGAACACCTGTCCATCTAGTTTGACTGTTTTGATTTGATCCTACTTCCTTAGTGTAGATCCTGCGAGACCCGTGTCTGTAGTTCCCCTCTGTCCTAGTGTCACTAAACCTTTGTGCTCATCTCATGCATGTTTGAATGTGTTCTCATTGTCTGACCATACCACTGCCTCTGGTAGCCTGTTCCATGGTTCAACTACCCTTTCTGTGAAGAAGTACTTCCTCACGTTGCCTCTAAGTCTTCCCCCTTCTAGCCTCTTTGCATGACTTGTTGTCCTAGTGCTCTTCTTTTTCTGCAGAAAGCTGATCTCCCCTCCATTATTAATCCCTCTGGCATATTTGAATCTCTATATCATGTTCTCCCATTCCCTTCTTACCTCCAGTGAGTACAGATTTAGCTCCCTGAGCCTATCCTCATCATTTTTCTGATGCGTGGACCATTTTGGTAGCCCTTCTCTGCAATGCCTCAACTTGGTTTATGTCTTTTCTGAGATTGGGACTCCAGAATTGGACACAGTACTCAAGGTGGGGCATCACCAGTGATCTATAGAGGAGAAAGATTACCTCCCACTTCCTACTTGTCATTCCCTTCCCAATACAGCCCAGCATCCTGCTTGACTTACTCAATGCCTTACCCCACTGACTTCCCACCTTGAGGTCATCTGTTATGATGACTCCTGGGTCACTTTTCTGCTGAGTTGTTGCCACCATCTCAACTCCTAGTTGCTATGTCACCCCTGGATTCTTCCTTCCCATATGCATGACTTTACACCTTTTGGCATTAAAACCCAGTTGCCATTCCCTTGACCATTCCTTAATTTTCTTTTAAGTCTCCCCTCATTCAATCCACTTCCTCCTGGGTGTCAACCCTATTGTAGATCTTTGTGTCATCTGCAAATAGGCATAATTTACCTTCTAGTCCATCTGCAATGTCTCTAATAAAGACATTGAACAGCAATGACCCCAGGACTGACTTCTATGGTACCCCACTTGTCACCCCCCCTCCTCTGATCTCAACCCACTCACTACTAGCCACTGGCTCCTGTTGCTAAGCCAGTTCTGCACCCACTTAATCACTTTTCACCCCTAGACTAGTCAACTTGTTCACTAACCTCCTGCATGGGACTGTCAAAGGCCCTCCTGAAATTCAGGAAGGTCACATCCACTGCTCCCCCCTCATCCACGACTCACATCACCCAGTCAAAGAACTCGATCAGGTTCGTTTGTCATGATCTCCCACCTGTGGAGCCATGTTGTCTCGGATCCAGCAAGTTATTGCTGGTCAGATACTCCACCATCCTTTCCTTTATTAGTGCTTCCATTACCTTCCCCGCAACTGATGTCAGGCTCAGTGGCCTGTGGTTTCCTGCTTCCTCCCTGGTTCCAGTTTTGTGGATTGGTACCACATCTGCCCTCCTCCAATCCCTTGGTATTACTGCTGTGTCCAAGGATTGATTAAACAGAGCTGCCAGGGGAGTAGCCAGTTCTTTCTTTAGTTCTTTAAGCACCCTCGGGTGCACCCTGTTGAGACACATAGCCTTGTCCACTCTTAATTTTTCCAGTTCCTCAAGTATTCTCTCCTCCGTAAATGAGATTGTGTCTACACCCCCACCAGGTATCCTATTGTTTTCCTCTGTGGGCCTTTTCCCTCTCCTTCAATGAATACCGAACAAAAATACTTGTTTAGTAAGTCTGCTTTCTTCTGGTCCTCCTCCTCACTCTCTTCCCCTTCCCCCAATTCTCACTATTCCTGCCTTCTTCTTCCTCCTTTCAATAACATGTCTGAAAAATTTCTTAGCTCTCTGCTCCACAGTTTTTGCTATTTTAATTTTCTTTTTTTCTTTATTGAAATCCTGGATTAATACATTTGAGCAGAAGCTCTTTACATAGGTTCCACATCATAAGATAACCGATCAGGAGACAATTAAAGGTGCTGAAGATGTTACAATGCAAATGACACCAGGCATACAATTTTAGGGTATTAAAGTCAGGTAATAGTATAAAAATAGGACAAATAACTTGCTAAGTTCTCCTTTGTGAGTGCTTTCACTTCCCTAATCTCTTTTGCTGCTTCTTTTATTTTATTTCTATACTCCTCCCTATCCTGTTCCCCCTTTATTGCTTTGTACATTTTGAATGCTAATCATTTTGCCCTTAGTGCTTCTGCAGGTTTCCAAGAGAACCAAAGTGGTCTCCACTTCCTTTTGTTCTTTGATACTTGTTTTATGCAAAACTTACAGCATTTTCTAAGGACATTTTTATTCTTTCCCACCATTGCTCTACCCCCTCCTCAGTTTGTATATTTTCCAAAGCCCTATTAACCCCTCCCCCATTTTCCTAAAGTCTACTCCCTTGAAATCTAGGACCTTTGTTTTGGTGTAAAATGATTCTTGCCCTATTCTTACCTTGATGTGTACTGTTTTGTAATCGCTAGTACCAAGGTGATCCCCCACTGTGACTGTTTGACAGTAGCAGGTCAAGTATAGCCCCCTCCTGTGTAGGTTCTCCTATGAACTGCCTTAGCAATGCCCCTTGCAGCTCTTCCAGGACCTCCTTACTCCTACTGGTTGATGCCACTGGGATACTCCAATCCACATCAGGCATGTTGAAATCCCCCATCTGTACTACCTTCCCCCTGTTGGTCACCTCCCCAATTCCCTTCATCATTTCTCTGTCCTCTTCCTCTTTTTGTGCAGGAAGCCTGTATATAACCCTTGCTCATACTATGGCCCCTCTGTTCATCTCAAGTGCTACCCATAACATCTTCCCTTCCCCTCTTTCCCTTGGTATCTCTGTGGCTTTAATAGTGTCCTTGACATACAGTGCCGCCCTTCTTCCTTTTTTTCCCTCCCTGTCCCTCCTGAACAATGCATACCCTGGTATCGTTGCTTCCCATTCTATGTTCTCATTGAACCATGTCTCTGTTATTGCCACCATATCCAGATCCTCTCCAGCAAGATGGCTTCCAGTTCTACAATTTTAGTGCCCAAGCTCCTGGCGTTTGTGGACATGACCTTCCAGATATTTCTCAGTGTTGTTCTATTCCTGCTCATCATTTTGTCTTCCCTTTCTACTCTGTATCTGCTGCCCCTATCCCTTCTGTTCTCCATATGTTGTGTCTCATGTCTGTGTCTTACCTGTGAACTTTCCCTTTCCTGTTTCCCGATATCTCCCTGTTGGGCCTGTGGCTTGATGGTGTCCAGCTCACTACCTCAGATTGGGTATGGAACCTGGACATTGCTTTTGATGATGGCTTGACCCTGAAATTTCAGGTGTCAGCTGTAGTTAAATCCTCATTTTACCATCTGAAGAATATCGCCTGGATGAAACACCTAGTTCCGACAGGCAACATTCCAACATTGGTCAATGCCTTCATTACTACCCGTCTTGACTACCTCTACCTGGGGTTGTCTGGGGTTGATATCCACCATTTGCAGCTGGTGAAGAATGCTGCAGCCAGACTGTTGACAAGTACTTCTAGGTCCAGTCACATTACGCCTGTGATGCGCGGACTGCACTGAGCTGCTAGTTCAGTGTGGATCACCTATAAAAAAGGGTGGGCAGCAGCCCAAAGAGCCCCTACCACAGACAGGGACCCGACTTCTTGAAGATCTCCTGACTCCCTACTCCCCCAGTCATCCCCTCCAATCCACTGACAAGGGATTGCTAGAGATTCTCAGGGTTCATCTAAAAACATCTGGAGCTTGTGCTTTCTCATTTGCAGCACCAACCCTGTGGAACTCTCTACCTTGTCGGTTAAGAGAATATCTGACTGTCAATAGTTTTAAATCTTTGTTAAAAACGTATTTATTTTCACTGGCTTTCCCAGACTGACTTTATATAATTTATATTGATGTTTTGCTTGTATATTTATGGTTTACACTTTGTACAGCACCTTAACATCGAAAGGCACTATAAAAATAAAGATTTGCTTGCTTGCTTGCTCTGGGGATGGACAGCTATTTTCCCTGCCTCCTAGTCTGCCCCTTCTGTCTAGTTTAAATGCATATCAATGTACTGTAGCATTTAAACTCTTCACTGAGGACCTGAGTTCCCCTCCAGGATGGATGCAGGCCATTGGCCTTGTATAGGCCTCCATTCCTCCAGGTGGACCCCAGTCATTGTTGTGGTCAATCAGCCATCATTTGTTTTGTTTGGGTTTTTGAGGGTTTCTACAAGTTCATGGCATTTTTCTTCTCACTACAGTGATAGCCCAACAAAGTTCTCAATTGTTGTGTACTGTTGTAGCAAGTGTGTCACCACATACGGCAGCAACCTATTATTTTCAATGGAGAGCTAATCCAGTTAGTCTGAGGTACCTTAAGACATGCTGCTGTAGAGGAAATGTATTTATGGGCAGCACTATACCATGTACATCCTCACAAGGGAGCCTGGAGGTCATGAGGGGCTAATTGCTGGAGACCTCCATGCTGAGACTCATCCCCGAAGCTGCCCAGAATGCACCCCCCTCCCCCAAGGAGCCCAGAGGTCGTGAGGGATGATTGTTGGTGCCCTCACTGCTGAGACTTGTCCCCGAAGCTGCCCAGGTAAAGACTCAACTCCTGGGTGCAGTCGTGACCGTTGGTCCCTGTGGAGCAAAAGCGCAGGCTGAGGACAATTTGAATTCAGCTTCTGGCGCCTTTTCTGCTTTATTTTTTTTAGTTGCTCCCTCTCTTAAAGTCTCTACAAGAATTTATTTTTCGGTGTATGAGTGGAGATAGAATTTATTTACACCTGCATTACCTGACTTTTGTAATACTGTGAAGCATTACTTTAATTTCTGTGCTGCTGCTAAAAATACACTGTACTACAGCCTAGCCTGAATGAATTGCAGTTGTGCTGTTTGAATCCCCGTAAGCCATAATTGTAACTCTGTGCCACAGCATAGCCTTAATCTGATTGCTGTTGTGCTGCTTGAATTCCCTGATCCTGCCCGCCCTCTACTCTAAGCGGATCTCCCCCACTACCTGCCTATTTAATTTGCGTTCTCTCTCCCTCTCCTGCAGAACGCACCTCCCTCCCCCGAGGAGCCCGGAGGTCACGAGGGCTAATTGCTGGAGCCCTCCCTGCTGAGACTTGTCCCCGAAGCTGCCCAGGTAAAGACTCAACTTCTGGGTGCAGTCGCGACCGTTGGTCCCTGTGGAGCGAAAGCGCAGGCTTCGCGCCACTGAACGCTACGCATTTGGCTCCCCACCGCCCCCACCACCACCCTTGGTTGGCAGTCAGCTTTATAGTCAGGATTGGTCACCTGATTCTGGAAATAACCTATCAGCCCACTTTACCAGCTGCAGGTTATATCAGATCAACACTATTGGCCATTACTACATACCTTGCCCTCCCTATAAAAACAATGCTATCCCTTTTAATAGCAGTCCTCCTTACTTCTATGAACCTACCACTGGCTCACCCACCCCCCCAGAGGCACCTAACCTACATGACAACAACATTTCCATTCATCAAAAAATTAACTATGATGACACTAACCATTGTACCTCCAAGCCCTCCCACACAGGCTTAAATGACCCCACCTGCTTCTACACACTCACAGCCACTCTAACTCTCTCAGTCACACATGATACACACTGTACCTCAGCTCTCCCTCCTTCCAGACCACAGCCCCACACCTCTCCTGTTAGCCCCAAATCAGGCCCCCAAACTCACACCGTCCTGTTAACCAGCATCATATTCAGTCTCCCTGTCCCCACCATCCACGTTAACAGACCTACAGCCTACCAGTCCCTACGTCACTCACCCCAACTTCACAGGCTAGCCCTTCTGTGGCACACCCTGCTCCTACTACTACTATCTGGCAATATTCACCCCAACCCGGGGCCACCCTGCACAGTGGCCTCGTCCAGCAGCCCACGTGGGAGTCTACTGCTAGCTACTCTTAATATATGCAGCCTACCTAAAAAACACACCCTCCTCCAAGGCTGGATTGCCCAGCATGCACCTGACATCCTAGCTCTATCTGAGACATGGCTCTCGGATAGAATACCCAATGGAGCTGTCTCCCTCAGTGATTATTCCATCTTCTGGGCAGACAGGATTAGTAAGAGAGGCGGTGGCTGTGCCATCTATGTTAGATCCTCACTATACACCACAGAAGTACATACCCCAACACCCAAATATGGTGCCCAGACACTCACAGTCAAACTTAGTCTGGGTACGAAAACCCTCCACATCACAGCGGCCTATACCCCCCCAAGCAACCAAAAACTCGAATTTGAATCTATCCTCCACAGTATCTCCCACCTCCCTACTAGAAGTGAAGTCATCCTACTGGGAGACTTTAATGTCATCTGGCTATCACCTGCCTCATCCAGCTTCAAAGACACAGCCCTGACATACGATCTTACCCAACTCATCACCTCCCCTACCAGAATGGACCTTAGAACAGGGACCACTACCCTTATAGACCTCATCTTCACTAACAGGCCACAGAACCTCTCCCATGTCACTGTGCTCCCTGACTCTATTAGTGACCATTCCCCAGTGACTTGCCGGTGGTCGGCTAAAATACCCTTGCCCCCCCACAAAGTCACCATACAAAGGTGACTGAAAAAAGGAGGCCTAGCGCGTCTCAAAGCACACCTAGCTACCTGCAACTGGTTCCCATTTACACCACGCAGTCTGTAGACATGGCACTCTCCCACTTTATTGCCACCTTCAATGAGGCCTGCGACATCTTCGCTATCTTTACTAAACAAGTAGTGAAAAACAGATACACACCCTGGATCTCAAAATCACTACTTAATCAGCTACAACACAGGGACAACATATGGCATAAGGTCCTAGGCTCCCAGCACTTTTGGGATGAACAACTTTGCAGGGAGGCCCACAACAAATGTACCTGGGCCTTACGGCAAGCTAAAGCTACATATTATCAACAAACCCTCACCTCTTCCTGGGGCAATGGTAAAGAATTTTGGAACAATATAAAAGAACTCAGTGGGAAATCTTGCTCCCCTACCACTACACAACTCACAGTTAATGGGGATACCACTCAGGACCCTACTACTATCGTGGAAGCCCTCAACTCCTCCTTCTCGGACCTCTCCCACCTACTACCCCCTAACTTTTACAACCCCCTCCCCCCACCATCCCCCCAACACCTCGAACAACAACAATACAACACCCTTTAGACTAAGAATCATATCCTGCCATGAGGCAAAACGCTACATTTCTAAAGCACTGGCTAATGCCCAATATAGCAATGACTCCTTGATCTCAAACTCATTCGGCTAACCCTGGATGTTACACTACCCCATCTCACAAAAATTCTCAACCTGTCACTATGTCTTAGTCAATTCCCCACAACCTGGAAGAGAGCCATAATCACACCTATTCTGAAGAGTGGCAACCCCACTATCACAAGCAACTATAGACTGATATCGATACTCCCACCCCTCTCCAAAGCACTGGAAAAATAGTATCTGACCAGCTTACTGAACACCTAACTAAACACAACCTTCTTTGCCGAGAACAACATGGTTTCCAGAGAGGCCACAGTACCGTCACCGCCCTTACTGAGCTCACCTCATTTATCCATGAGGCCCTTGACCAAGGCTCAGTGGCAGGGACGATCTACGTGGATCTGACCAAGGCATTTGACACTGTCAGTCACGAGCTATTGCTCTGTGTCCTTCCTCAACTCAACTTGGTCCCAGAGGCAACTGCCTGGTTCAAAGACTACCTCTCAGGTTGGTCACAACAAGTCAAGATAAACACTATCCTCTCCTCCTGCAAACTAGTATGCTCTGGTGTCCCCCAGTGGTCTATACTCGGCCCCCTACTTTTCACCCTCTTTTTAAACTCTCTCCCCAAGTCTTGCAGTGGTCACCTGCTACTCTATGCTGATGATGCGGTAGTGTTTTGGAAATACCCACAGCCTAGCGCTCTCCAACTAGCCCTGCAGGACTTCTTTAGGGAGCTAGAATCTTGGTTCACTGAAGACCGCCTTATAATCAATTATCAAAAAACGAATTCCATGATCTTTGCTCACCGACAAAGCCCGCACAGTTATTCGGCACTATTAATAAAAAACTCACATGGCTCCCCACTAGAACTGGTTTCATGTTTTAAATATCTGAGAATCACATTAGAAATCTCCCTCTCCTACCATAGTTATATACAACTTCTCTTCTCCGCTGTCAATGCTAGAGTGGGTATCCTCTACAGACTTAAACACTGCTTACCTACACAGGACATGCATCTTACGGTCTTCTCCTCCATCCTCTCTCTGGTAGACTATGGGATAGTCATATATGGCTCTGTGGAACTGACCACCCTACATAGCATCAACACTGCCTTGATCAAAGCTTGCCGCCTAGTCACAGGCAGTGACAGGTTAACGCATACCTGTGAGCTTATGGTTTGGCTGGCTGGCTTAACTTCAAAGGAAGGCTAAAGTACCACTCCTGCATCCTTGCAAAAAAGATACATCTCCAGCTAGCCCCCATCAGCCTCCACTCAATTATCAGTGCAGTCCCCTACAGGCGTACTAAAAGACTCGCAGCCAACACTTCACTCCTTGTCCCCCACTGTAGAACCTCCCTTGTGCAAAGATCTTTCCGCTACCGTGCCCCACTTTGGCTCAATAGTCTACCCCCCCCATCTCCTAGACCCATAGCCTCTCCCTATTTAAAAATGGTCTCAAAGCACAACTCTTTGACTTGGTAATATGTGACTGTGGATAACACACAGCCCTCCGCACGTCCTTTCACACCCTCTCCCCTGACCAAATACCTGACACAGGGGTCTCTCTAGATCCCACGAAACTGTATTCTGCACTTCTCTGATAAGGGGCATCTCATATGCCGCCAACTGCTGTCACCTTTTAAATAAGATAAAGCTAAGACTGCATAACCCTGCACTGTTACACTAATACTGTTGGTATTTGTTCTTTTCTGTAAATATATACCCTCCACCCTTTCTGACTGATGTGGAGCCTTTGCAAAAGAGTCTATGACTCAAAGGATTGTAATTCCGATTATATTCAATAAATAAATAAACAAATAAATATAATATCATCCAAAATTGAATGACACCATGAAACATTTTAACCACAAGCTAAAGCAGGGTTTGTGGGTGATGTGCACAGATGGATTGTCATTTTGGAGGCCCTGTGCTGCAGTCTGCAGCATTATTTGGTAACTGCACATTGTACAACAGGGTTTTACTTGTACAGCTCAGGATCTGTTAGCCATCTTGTTTAGCTCTAGACACACTGACTCATTCTTCCCCATGTCATCACTGCCTGGAGGAGAAGAAAGGAGTAGGAGATGGCGTATGCAAAAACCCAAGCAGTGAGAAAGAGTACCACTGTTTTCTGTGGGACAGCAGCTTCAGATGGCCACAAAAGGGATCAAAGATGGTTTTACCATGGTCCCAGCCTTCACACTTGATTAAACCAATCAGTCTGGCCTTGTCCATGCTCAATAATGGAACCAGGTGGCACACCAGTAACATAGAAACATAGAATTTGATGGCAGATAAGGACTGCTTGGCCCACCCAGTCTGCCCATTTTTCTACCTAATAGATAAGCTGCAGATCCTAGTTAACCTTCAGCCTACTTCTTTCTACCCCCAGCCCCTAGAATTGCCTTATGACTGTCCCATGCATGCTTGAATTCAACCACTGTTTTTGACTCTACAAACTCCTCAGGAGGGCCGTTCTATCATCCACAACCTCTCTGTGAAAAAAATACTTCCTTACATTACCTCTGAGCCACCCTCCCCATCTTCAAATTGTGCCCCTTGTTCTTGCAGACCTCTTTTTTTTTGAAGATGCTGCCCTCTTGGACTTTGTTGATTCCCTTGAGGTACTTGAAAGTTTCTATCATGTCCCCTCTCCCTCCTTTCCTCGAGGGCTATACATATTAGCTCCTTTGGTCTCTCTTCATATGTCTTCTGGTGCAGACCCTGCACCATTTTAATTGCCCTCCGCTGGACAGCTTCCATCTTGTCTATGTCCTTGCGGAGATTGGGTCTCCAGAACTGCACACAGTACTCCAGATGGGGCCTCACCAGCTGTCTGTACAGAGGGATAACAACTTCCTGTTTTCTACCGGTGATGCCTCTCCCTATGCATCCCAGTATCTCTCCAGCCCTCCTTACTGTCCTCTCACATTGTTTGCCCACCTTTAAGTCATCTGATATGAGTACCCCCAGGTCCCTTTCCATTTTTGTTGTTGTTAGTATCTCACCCCCCATTGTGTACTCTTCCCCTTGGTTTTTGTTTCCCAAGTGCATTACCTTGCACTTCTTAGCATTGAATCTAAGCTGCCATACATTTGACCATTCCTCTAACCTTGCCAAGTCCCTTCTCATCCTTTTCAACCCACCTTGTGCATCAATTGTGTTGCAGATCTTTGTGTCATCAGCAAAGAGACACACTTTTCCTTCCAGTCCCTCTGCAATGTCACTTATAAAGACATTGAAGAGGACCGGTCCTAATACTGAACCCTGCAGTACCCCACTGGTAACCCTCCTTTCTTCAGAGTGGACTCCATTTACTATTACCCTCTGTGTCTTATTCTCCAGCCAGTTCTTTACCCAGGCTATCATCTTGGGACCCACTCCCAGGCTGGTTAACTTGTATATTAATCTTTTGTGTGGGACTGAGTCAAATGCCTTTGCTGAAGTCTAGGTAGGCCATGTCCACAGCCCCTCCCTGATCTACTACTTTGGTCACCCAGTCAAAGAAATCTATTAGATTCATCTGGCATGACCTTCCCGCTGTGAATCCATGCTGCCTTGGGTCCTGTGCCCCTCTGGCCTCTAGGTACTCGATAATTCTTTCCTTCAGAAGTGATTCCATCATTTTCCCTATCACTGAGGTTAAACTAACAGGTCTGTAGTTTCCTGCTTCTGCCCTGCTCCCACTTTTGTGAGAGGAATCACATCTGCCCTCCTCCAGTCCTTGGGTACCACCCCATCCTCTCATGATTTGTTAAAGAGAGTAGTCAGTGGTGTCACTAGTTCTACCCTTAGTTCTTTTTAGAATTCTGGGATGAATCCATCAGGCCGTTGCTTTGTCCACCTTCAGTTTTAAGAATTCTTTCAGAACCCTTTCTTCTGTAAATGGGCTGGTATTAACTTCTGTATCCAGAGTGTTTCTATTGTTTGTTTTAGGTACCTCCCCCTCTTCATTTGTAAATACTGAACATTTGTTTAGTATCTCTGCCTTTTCACTATCACCCTCTGCCCCCTCCCCTTTACTAAGCCTCACTATCCCTCCCTTAGTCTTCCTTCGCTCCCTGATGTACCTAAAAAAGGTTTTATCCCACTTCTTAACTGAGTTGGCTATCTTTTCCTCGGTTCAGGCCTTTGCTGTTCTGACTGCCTTCCAAGCTTCCTTAACTGATACAATTCTCTGTCCTGCTCCTTCTGTGATTCCTTGTACTTTCTGAATGCTTTCTTTTTCTCTTGAACCTTCACTGCCACCTCCTTTGAGAACCATAGTGGTTTCTTACATCATTTTGTTTTGTTTATTTGCTTCATACAAAGGCTTGTTACCTCTGTGATGGCAGTTTTTTATTATTCCCCATTGTTCTTCCACCCCTCCTTCCTGCCCATTTGCTAGTGCATTCCTTAGGCACTCACCCATTTTGGCAAAGTCAGCCCTCCTGAAGTCCAGTACTTTTGCCTTTGTATGGCTTGACTCAATTGCTGTGTTTATTGTGAACCATACTGTTCGATGGTTGCTAGTTCCCAGATGGCTACCCACTTCTACATCTGTGATCCTCTCCATCTCCCATTTGAGAGAACCAGGTCTAAGATTGCTCCCTCTCGAGTGGGTTCCAATACTAGTTGTCTAAGGCATGCCCCTGTAGGGCATCTAGAATAACCCCACTCTTAGAAGTGGCTGCTGCAACTGCACTCCAGTTAACATCTGGCATATTCAGATCACCCATCAGCAATATCTCCCCTTTATCTGCCATTCTAAGTATACATTCTATCATTTCCTTGTCCATTTCCTCCCCCTGAGAGGATGTTAATTTATTTATTTTATTTATTTCATCTAGGATTACAATACCTTTGAGCTGAGGCTCTTTTACAAAGGTTCCATGTCAGCATGTGCAACAGTCATCATTTTTAGTTACAAATATATAGTCATTGACTTACAGACATGTAATAACCAGTACAAGACATGAGCTATAAGCAAGACAAGGGAAGGGTGGGTGGGTGGGGGAAGTAAGGGTAGGAGATCAAGGGGGGGTAGGAGGTGCAGGGAGTAGGTGGAGAATGGGAGGTGGTTGGGATAGGAGTGGAGATATGGGGGGGCGAGGGTGGGAGACAGTGCAGCCAGGGGGCCTTGTCGAGGGAATATGACAGGTAAGGTGCTAGGGGTGCAAAGACTGATTGTAAGTGCTGGGTGCTGGGGCATGTGCAGCTGGAGCGGTGGAAATATTAAGATGGGCAATCACAGGATACAAGCAGTGAGAGGCGCAACTTGGACTTGAAGAGGCCGAGTGTTGGAGCGGACCTGTATGTCGCTGCCAAGACAGTTGAGCCAGTTGGATGCCCGATAGGCAAATGATCTATGATCTTTGTCCTTGGGTCATGTGACATCGTGGGATATGTAGTAGATGGGAACTGGACCTCCTTGTAGTGACATTCCTATGTCTAGGCCTAAGGAGGGCACAGACACTAGGTGGGGCAAGCATACTAATGTAAGGTGTAATGTTATACAGTGAATAGGAGGAGTATTGTGGTCTGTCTTTTGGGAAGTAGATGGTTAAGACTGTGTTAGGAGAATAATGCATATGTCAGTATATTGGCAGGTATGAGGTTGTAGTTTTGGAGATAAGTCGGCTATGTTGGCCTGAAGAATCTGTGTGTGTTTGTATGCTTTGTGGTATAATGCAAACTGTGTTTAATGTTACTTTCTTCTGGTGTTCATGACTTAACACTCCCCCATGTAAAACCACATTGACTATTACCTATTATCCTGTGATTTGCCAAATGTTCACTTTAAGGCATCCTTAACAATATCTTCAAACATCTGACATACATCAGAAATCAGGCTAACTAGCCTGTAGTTTCTCAAGACCTTTCTACATCATGTTTTGAACAATGGGGTCACATAAGCTGCCCCTCAATCCCCAAATTATGCTACATTCTATGTTTTGGAGTGTACTATGATTGAGGGCACTAACAAAAAAAAGATGTTTGTAGGTGAGCTATTAAAAACATACCTGTCTCCATGGCATATCTAGGGCAAGTAAATAAAAGGGTTACATATTGTACATTGGTAAATGGTACTGGGTACAGCTTAGACTCATTGGGTTCTGGGACAGGAGAAAAGGGGAAGCAGGGATAGGGAATGTGGGGAGTGGTGTGGTGCAGTGGTTGTGGGACATCAGTCTGTAAGGAGACTTTCTGGAGACTGTGGTGCTGCTCCATCTGTGTGCGCCTCTCTGGGTTGGCCAGAGAAGGTCTCTAGACTTAAGGCTGCATCGGCTACGAGTCAGGAGGAGGTCACTAGACTCAGTACTGTGTTGGCTGGGAGTCAAGTGACCTTTTCTCCCAACCAGGGACCACTAAATCCAACACTGTTATCTCAAAGATTACCAGACAGGAGGAGCAGCTGGACTACAGGGAGAGGGTAGTGGGATCAGGAAGGTTGGAAGATAATCACAGACACATTCCTCAACCACAACTAGTTCCACTACAAAATTCCTACACCACTCTGGTCGAGTGGGACTGCCAAGATGCACCCGTGGAAGTGGCTGAGGAGGATGTGGGGGCACTCCTAGAAGGAGTCTTAAAGGTGGATGAAACAGGATCCCAGAGATTATTGGGGGGAAAGAGTTGGAAGAAGAAAAATGGGTGGAGAGGGATGTTAGGTGCTTACCCAAGGCCACAGTATGGAGGGATCACTAGGGCAGTAGGAAGGAAGGGTGAGCTAGATGTCATTGTCCGCCTGGGCATGAATGACCTGGCTAGAGATGGGGAAGGCACAGTGCAGGGGAAGTTTAGGGAGCTAGGAAAAAGTGCCAGGCATGTAGCACGCTCTGTAGTTTTTGCAGAGGTACTGCCTGTCTATCACAGGAGGATGGCAAGGGAGCTATGCACCAATGCCTTCAACTCACAGTTGAAGGAATAGTGCAGAGTGGAGGGGTATGGCTACATTGGGGACCGGGGACCCACCTGGAAGGATAAGAGCATATACAGTGGAGAAAGCCTGCATCCTTCCAGGAGGGGAACTAGAGTTCTCAGTGGTTGATTTTAATGTTACTTCAATGAGCATTTAAAGTAGCTGAGGGGGGAGGTGGAAGCAGAAAGGGAGACAGAAACTATCTCTCCCCACAGGCTGAGGTAGTGTGAAGGGGAAATCCTGTGGGACGGGAGTCCCACCAAAGAGCAAGTAAGTCCAGGAAGCAGGGGGTTAGCAAAGGAAAAAGGGGTCAGAAAAGTAGGAGGAGAAAGGAGGGACAAAAGAAAAAAGGGAAAAGCAACAAGCAGAGTGCTAATAAAATTTGGAAGGCCATGTGTTCAAATGCTAGAAGTCTGGGAAATAAGATCCCAGACCTAGAGGCCATCATGGCAGAAACTGACCTGAATTTCTTGGCCATTACCTACTCATGATGCATAGACAACATGACTGGGACATGATTATATCAGACTACACGATGTTCAGGAGGAACAGGGAAGGAAGTGGTGCTTTATGTGAAGGAAAGCACAAAAGCAACAAAAATACAGGTAATTCAGGGGAAGGTAGAGGTGTTGTGGGATACCCTCAAGTTGGGCAAATAGAGCCACTGTTTGGATAGGTATGCTCTATAGACCTCCAGCACAGGATGAGGACTTAGATAAGGAAATGTTAGAAGCAATTAGCAAAATGGATACAAAGGGGGAGGTGTTGCTGGTGGGGGACTTCAACTTCCTGGACATAGATTGAAGCCTCCCGGCAACAGCTTCAGCAAGGAGCAGAGACATCCCAGACTCCCTGCAGGAAGCATTCCTCAGGCAACTAGCCAGTGAATCCACGTGTTGTAAGGTAATACTGGATCTGGTACTCACAAACAGGGACATTGTTACAGATGTCAAGGATGGTGGGAAGCCAGTGATCATCATAGAGTGTGGTTTAACATAAGGACTGCTGCAGACTCTAGTCACACAATGGTGAGGATCCTGGACTTTAGAAGGGCTGATTTTATAAAGATGGGTGAATGCCTCAGGAATGACCTGGCAGTGGGAGAGGACCTGGGGGGGGCAGAGGAAAAGTGGGTCAAACTAAATGAGGGCATAGTGAAGGCAACACACCTCTGTGTCAAGCAGGTAAGCAGAAGTAAAAGAAAGAGGGACCATTATGATTTTCAAGAGAGTAAGCAGAAAAGGTAAAGGCAAAAAAAGTAGCATTCAAAAGGTAATGTATAAGGGGACCAGGAAGGAGGAGAATAGGGACGTGTAAATGGTAAAACAAAGGGAGGCAGGCAACGCAGTAAGGAACACAAAGGCACAAACAGAGGAAAGAATAGCTCAGGTTGTATCAAAATGGCACAAGACATTTTTAGGTATATTAGTGAGAAAAGCAAAACCAAGGGAGGGATTTATGGCTGGGGTGGAGTGACTTTACGGGAGGGATCAAGGAAAGGCAAACATCTTGAAAAAATGCTTCTGCTCAGTATTCAAAGTAGAAGGGAAGGGGCAAGGACCTGGAAAAGACACCAGGAGCTTTGAGGGGAAGGAAGTGGACAGCAGTCCATTTTTTGAGGAGAATGACCAGAAAGTACACTCTAACCTGAATGTGGGCAAAGCTATGGAGCCAGTCGAGATACATCCAAGGGTGCTGAGGGAGCTCAGGGAGGTGCTGGCTGCACCTCTGACAAGCCTATTTAACAGATCACTGGAAACTGGCATGATCCTGGGGGAATGGAGAAGGGCAGAAGTAGTCCCACTTCACAAAAGTGGTAGCGGGGAGGAGGCAGGCAATTATAGGCCTGCAAGCCTGACATCAGTGGTGGGTAAGTTAATGGAAACACTGCTAAAGGAAAGGATTGTGGAATATCTGTTATCCAACAGATTATAGGATCCAAGGTAACATGGGTTCACAGGAGCAAGGTGATGCCAAACAATCTGATAGATTTCTTTGACTGGGTGACCAAGGAGTTGGATCAGGGAGCGGTAGTGGACATGGCCTACCTGGATTTCAGCAAGGCTTTCAACATCGTTCCACAAAGGAGACTGGTGAGCAAGTTGGGAAGATTGGGAATGGATAATAAATTGGTAACTTCGATAAAAGATTGATTAGTGAACAGGACACAGGGTAGTGTTAAACGGGGTTTACTCCGAGGAAGAGAGGGTGACCAGCAGGATGCCTCAGGTATCAATGCTAGGACAGGTCCCCCTCAATGTCTTTATAAGTGACATAGCAGAAGAACTGGAAGGATAGATCTGCCTCTGTGTGGATCACACAAAGATCTGCAGAGTGGATACTTGGTGGGGGGGGGATGGAAAGAATGGGTAGAGATCTGAAAAAACTAAATTAGTTGTCGAGAGTATGGCTATTGGCAAGGCCCCTACTTTTCTGTGGCACAGTGGGACCAAGTTCTGTGGCAAGACTACCATTTACTGCAGAACATCTGTGGCTGCAGTTTGTAATTTCTGTGGAAGTTCTGCGGCACCAATGAACTACCACCTCACAATGTCAGCTTGTCATCCTGACTTCTGTTTCATGGCAGTGATTATAGCAATCAGGATGGGGAAAAGCACAGTAACATTAGTTCAAAAAATAACAGAAAATAACAGACTTATATAAATAATTGTATACCTAAAAAGGCAAAACAAATGTCTGTCCCTTAAGGTCCTAGCCTATTGCATAAATGACATATGCAGAGGGGACCTTATGTGATAAATAAAGTCTTTCTATGTGCATGCTATCTATCCCACTAATGAGGTCTCCACTCTTCTATCATTTATTTGTATGTGCTTTCTACACCACTCATGAGGTTCCCACTGTGTATCACTTATATATTTATATGCAATCTGTAAGATACATACAAGTGTGTGTGTGTGTGTGTGTGTGTGTGTGTGTAGTGAGACAGAGATACTGTATATATGTGTGTGTGTGTGTATATACATATACCTGTATATATATATATATATATATATATATTTTTTAATTTCCATGAAATTGCATCTTCATTCATACAGGTCCCATTGGAAATGGAATAAATGGAATAGAGGAGTTATTGCAAAACTCATTTTGCATGTCAACCTGCTTCCCCTGACACACTACGCAACACCATCAGGCCATGACATGCATGTGAACCGATTGTGAGTTAGAGCTCACAGTGTGTCCACCGTGTGACAGAACACTGCACCATACCTTCCCAGACTCCAAGCAGTGATGTGTTCCATGTGTGCTACCCAGCTAGCTCCCAGAGCTAATCTCTGAACCTGAGTTACTGGCACAGAAACACAGCATGCTACCCTCTGGCCCAACAGCTGTCCCTGCACACAACATTTCTCCATATCTTTTTGGTGATTCTATCAACCAATGGCAATATGTAATGAATGACCCTGGCAAAAATGCATACAGTGCAATTATTTAACAGGTCTATTCTTTCAACAGGTCTGCACATTATTATATTCCACTTTTCTGAGCATACTTATTTTATTTTTCTTAAAAAATGACAGTTAAATTCATTTTACCAGTTATTCATTTCAGATGGCACAAATAAGTTTGCACAAAGTGAGGTATGGACTTAACAAGTCTGTGTCACTGACAAGGTTTTGTTTAAGTTGGCCCTAGTGCAATAATGTAATACTGAAAATTATATTAGGCTGTAGTGCAGGTTGAGCAAATATCACCGTGTCTGATGTGCTGTGCCACCATCTCTGGCAGTGGGAGCTGTGGTAGATAAGTGACTGTTCATTTCTGTTGCAGAATGCAGCCATTTCATTAGCTAATGTAAGATGTTATAGCAATGATAACATCACATTCTGAGCATATAGGGGGTTTTGGAAATAAAAAGAGGGGAAGGGAACCAGATTCTATGGATAAACAGAAATATTAATAAAAAATCACCAAGAAGAGTGAATTCTGCAGCACCGCAGAAGTTCTGTGGTAGATTGCAAGTTCTGCACAAAATTCTGCGGCCACAGAATTCTAGGGGCCTTGGCTATTGGGTTTTAATGCAAAAAAAGTGCCAACATTGTGCACTCTGCCATAGAAACCTGGGAGCAGAGTACAGAATGGGTGGAGTGATACTGACAAAGACCAAGCAGGTAAGAGATTGAGGAATAATAATATCAGTTGACGTAAAGGTGTCCAGACAGTGTGACGAGGCAGTCGGAAGGGTAAGTGGGAAGCTAGGGTGCATAGGAAGGGGCATCACCAGCAGGAAGATGGAGGTGGTGCTTCCCTTATATAGATCACTGATATGACCTCACCTGGAGTTCTGTGTCCAGTTCTGGAGAGCATGGGCTCGATTCGCACAGGTCAGTGCAAGCTTCACCAATGGCAGCTTGTGTCGATTGCCGCTGCGCCAGTGACCACGTGTCCAGTTCTCTATTGGGTAGAGTCCCAGCTGCAAAGTCCCTCAGCTTGCAACTGTGGCCATGCACCAAACAGAAAGTGCATCTGCGAAGTTTGCTGTAAGCTGTGGAGCAGTTGGACGGCAGCTTCACCAATGGACAGAGACTGATGTCTGGCAGTCCCCCCAATCCTTGATGTCCCCTGTATGCTGACATAACTGAACTCCCTGGTCTTCTAGCAGACCCTCCAATCCCTGATGTCCCCTATATGCTGACAGAACAGAACTCTCTGGTGGTCTAGCATACCCCCTCCATATCCCTGTTCTCTCCATTAAATATTCATAAATCTGTCCCTCGTGGTCTAGCGGCCCCCCCTCCCTTATCTGCCTATATAATGTAGTATATATCATTCTCTGGTGGATTAGTGGACCCCCATCCCACCACCCAGCAGGCAGTGCCCCAGCACCCTGCACCACCTATCCCATCCCCGAGTCGGCAACTGGCACAGCCCTCCGCTCATCACCATGGCCAGCCACCAACTAAACTGTCAATTAATGAGTGCATACTATATACAGCATGCACTCCTTGACAGCTCAGTCAGTGGCCTGCCGTGGTGGTGAGCAGAGAGCTCTGCCGGTCACCGGCTTGGGATGGGATGGGGTATGGGGTGAAGTGCACTGCCTGTCAGGTTAGGGGTGGGGGTTCACTAACCATCAGAGATTGATTTATGCTACATTATATGGGCAGTGTGGGGACGGGGGGGGGTCCATTAGACCACCTGGGACAGATTTATGAATATTTAGTTGGGGAGATCAAGGATAGGGAGGGGGTCTGCTAGACCACCAGGGACAGATTTAGGAATATTTAGTGAGAGAGAGATCAGGGATATGGAGTGGAGTCCACTAGACCAACAGGGACAAATTTATGAAAATTTAAAGGGATAGGGAGGGGAGTCTGCTAGACTACCAGGGACATAGTTAGGAATCTTTAATGGCGGAGATGGGGGATAAGAAGGGAGACATCCACTAGACCACCAGAGACAGGTATATGTTTCGGTATGAGGAAGGTCGCGATAGGGAAGGGGGTCTGTGGCACATGTTCCCTCCTGCCAAGGGAGGGCTCTGCGAGTGGCGCAACGATCTAAACCCTCCCCGAGGACACACCTCTAAGTACCCTTAAACCAGCCCTGGCTGGTCTAACAGTACTTAGAAATCTGCCCTGTGTGAGAGTTTAGAGAATCCCGAATTAGGGGATATGGCAGCCTGTATCTGCTTCAAGTCCCTTAACACCAAGCTGCAGCCCATTTTGTGCTGCAAGGATGGTGCAAGTCTGCTATGGTGCACATATTCTGCGTTTGACGCAGGCTGCTTTTGAGAATTGCTACTGGCACATCTTTTGGTGCAAGCACCATTCCTTGTGGCTCAAGCCATTTGCCATTCAGAGGTGCACTGAGAATCAGGCCTCACATCTCAGGAAGGACATAGACAGAGTGGAGGCAGTCCAGAGAAGGGCTACCAAAATTATGTAGGGTCTGCATCAAAGGCTTTACAAGAAGAGGCTAAAGGATCTGAACATGTACACCCTTAAGGAGATTAAGGAGAGGAGGGTTATGACATAGACCTTTAAATACTTAACAGGGGTTAATAAGGTACAGGAGGAGAGTATTTTTCAGATAAAAAGGTGCTTTAGAACATGGGAGCATGTTATGAAGCTGGAGCAGGGTAAATTAAGGAGGGCTGTGAGGAGGTACTTCTTCACGGAAAGGATGGTGAATCCCTGGAACAGCCTTCCAGCGGAGGTAATGGGGGGTGAAAACAGTGAAGGGGTTTAAAAATGCCTGACACAAGCACAAGGAAATTGTAAGGGTAAGGAAGGGAGGGGAAGAGATGGTGCCGGAGATCAAGTGAGGTCTGCAGCAAAAAATGAAGGATAACGAAACAAAACAAAAAAAATGATAACATGAACAGACTAGATGGTCCCAGCAGCCCTTATCTGCAATCACATTCTATGTTTCTATGGATTTTCAAAAAGTCTCTGTCAGTGGCTCTGTTCATTCACTATTCATGGCTACACTTTTCATATCTGGCCCTGGTGCTTTGCTTACATTGTCACCAACACTGTTGTAATTTTTGTTGTGTTTTTGGTTGTTGTTGTTTATTTAAAATGTGTTCACTAGAATAGATGCACTGAGCCAAAGCTCATTTCCAAAAAGGACCCGAAGAAGGAGGTTACATGCATCACAAGAATGTAAAGAAAGCAATAAGTGTCAAATACATGTTAAAACATACAATACATATGTAACCCTCTCACCACAAATTTGGGGTTTACCTTAATGTCTTCCTGGGCTCCTTCCTTGCCCACTGCCAGGCTGACATTCTGTCTTAGTGTGATCCTCTTCATTTATGTGTGAGTGCCATGTTGAGCCTCCACACCTATCCTTTTAAGAGCTTAGCTAATCTGTGTATAGTGAATGATCTGAGCTGTGTCCGAGTGATTGAGGTCTTGCGACTGGCCAGATGCCACCCTGATTTGCTCCACTCTGCAGTCGATACTTGTGCAGAGGCAGCCTGTATAGAAACTGCTTATTTACTACTTATATGCTGTTACATTTGACATAGAAGAGTGTTTAACGTTTCTTCCTTGCAGCTTATCTTTCTGAATGGAAGACAGTGTTATGTCTGGAACTTCCAGTAACTGGACCATTAGGACTTCGGGAGACCTGAAATGGATCCTGGCTCGGGTGTCTCGTGGGAAGGAAAACTGTAGTTTTTTTTGGTTTTAGGTTGGTGCCAAAACTAACCTGGAGGAGGAGCCCTACCTTTGACTGACAGCTCCCCTAGCCAACCTGAATCCTGGATTACAAGGGAAATCCCCATTACTGCATGAGACAGTGGATCAGTTAAAGTTGGAGCCTGGGGTATGAACAGCTCCAGCTTTCGAGCAGCTGCTCCCTGAACGGAGCATAGAGGAATCGGCAGGAAGAGGCCTAACTTGCCTCCCTGCCACTTTTCTCCTGCTTCGAACTTCCTAATTGCAGAAGTCAGACTTGTTCTGATTTAAGCCTGGAAGTGTAGCAGAACCAAGAAATAAGTTTACCAGCATCACTTGCATTTTGGACTGAAGATTTACTCCTGTGAAGAGACTGGCCCAGCTAGTGTGTGAGACCAACCTTGGATCAAGAGTTTTTTTTTGTGTAATCTATTTTTCTGCCCCATGATTGCTGGTCCACCACTCCTTCAGGCTCTACCATGTTCCCCCCAGCCCCTACTGTCCTTACCCAGCCCGCCTCTGATCCTCGTATCACAGCCGGCCCCTGGGATATCCCTGCGTATCCCTTCACTGGGTGGGTCCCCCTCCTCCGAGGGGGAAGACACTGGCACCGGAGGCAGGCATGACCCCAGCACATACTCTCTAGGGCCCAGGGATGTTGCTGAGGAACAGGAGGCCCTGGGAAGGTGCTGGAGGCCCTCAGGGAACAGAGAGCCATCATCCGGCAGCCAGCGAGCAATTTTTCCTGGCTTTCTTAAGGTGCGTGACGTCTGAACGTCAAGGCAAGAGCCAACATCTATCACGCACCACCCCAATGACCCTGACATGTTGCTCTACCCTGGTCTCCACCAGTGGTCGCTTCAACACCGGATCGCAGCCCCTTCCCTCCCTGAAGGCAGCGAGCAGTCGTGGGACGCTCAAGCTGCCTCCCGCCAGCTGGCCCTCCAGCGACTCAAGCTCATTCCCAAACCCGGGTTTCTGGCATCACAAGCAGAAATCCAACTGCTGAGCCGACGGGCAAGCTGGATCAAGAGGATTGCTCAGTGAATCTATTGTAATCGCAACAGGACTGCATCCAAACTGTACAAAGTTAGTGCTGCTTAATTTGAAAGTGCTGAATGGTTCCTGTTGCGACCCAACCTGTTATGCCAGCTGGAGGCTTCACCATCAAACACCACAGACTTTGCCAATGTGCTCATCATGCCTGGGCCTTTGCCATTCCAGCTCAGATTGACTGCCCTGCACCAGAGACTGTTTTCGGTGAGAGACCAGCTTTGGGGATCCAGCCCCTGTGCAACAACTCACAGGTTACAGCCACCTAGAGGGAAAGGCCGTGAAGAGGAAGTGTGTCGTGTGGGCCCTGCTTCCCCATGCTCAACAGTGAACACCAAAAGGTCTCCATATCACCTGCCTTTCTGCAGCAACCTGGTAGTGTGAGTACAATCAGGGTTGCTCCCTGCAATGAGTATTTTAATCATCTGTCGTACCATCTGATATCTTTAACTTTCTGGGTTTTCAAGAGACTGAGCCAACCGGCTCAGATTACAAATAATCATCTTGTTATTTTACATACTAATTGCCTTCCTTTCAAGGGCCCCAACATCAGCTGCAATGCAGGCCACCCCTAGGCAATGCCTCAGGTTAGCCAGCTTTCCATCCTGGGTACCCAGTGTTGTTGAACTGTATATCTGGGACTAAAGGTGCATGCCAGAAAAACCTGATTTAAATCAGAGTACAAATCATATGACTAAATTCACATCCCTTCCCTATTCATAACCCCTAAATAAACCTGATTGTCTTTTTCACATTTAACCTGGCTAGTGTGCATATTATTAGCTGGGTTACAGTGTTTAAAGTGTGCCATTGTATTGCTAACTTTGTTTTACAGGGGGTCTCCAGGGAAGTTGCTGAAGGTCCATCCCTGGTGGTAAGTGTGAAGGGTACGTGCATATCATTACTGCTATATACTCACTGTGTGTTAATGGCTGTTATAGGTAGACAGCCACTAGAAGGGTTGGTGGGTAGTTGTAACTTCCCAGAGGGCTATAACAAGCTAGACAGACATCCCCAATACTGTTACTCTGGGTGGAGGCACCTAAATACTGAATCCAGGCCCCTCAACCTGTGCATAGAAATACAGGCAGGGGTAGTAACCTTCGGGATAGCGCCACCTAGGGGTTACACATAAACATTATAAATGAAGTGTAAACAATAAAAATGGCAAATGTTTGTGAACTGTATAATCATAAACAATAAACATAATTATTTATAAGGTGGCAAAATCATTACATTTTTTGCTATTTTATCATGAACTGACCCTCTAGTATAGGTAGTTGCTTTTCTGAATTCTGATCCAAGTCTTTGCGATATGCATTCTATACACCTTTTCTGTATATTTGGTCCTGTTCCTCATTTTTTATTTCATTTTGCTATATTTGATTGGTAGCATGTGATGTGGGTGAGTTAAATTGAGCCGCTCAAGTTGAGCGACTCAATTTGACCACCCATAGGAACAGCGATGTGCAAACTGTAATGAGAAGTAGTATATAGTGAGAGTAAAAGTGCGCTACACTTTCTGAAGCAGGATATGGGGCTGTGTTCAGCCAAGCACTGGTGAGCTGGCTATTTGGTGTAGTAGCTTGAGCCACTGCCTCTGGAGCTCGTGGACCCCGGTGTGGGTCTGGCTGTGGAGGATTTTTTTTTTTGCTGTATTTCTTCTTTCCCCTGTGTCCACCTCCCCCTGGAGTTAGTTCTAATAGTTTTGTGGATTGTGTTGGGGGGATAGCCCCCTGCATAAAAATTGTTTATTTGGTTGTTTTTCTTAAGAAAGTAAGTGTCCATCGCTGTTTGCAACTGTCACTGTAAAGCTGGTCACCATTTTCACATCAGATGCTGTTTCCTTCACTCTAATGGTAGAAACCTTCAAATATATGAAGGGAATAAACAAGGTGTGGGAAAGAAGCATTTTCAGGATGAGTGAAAACAAATCAACTGGGGAGATTTAGAGGAAATGTCCAGGGGCAGTTCTTCACTAAGAGAGTGGTGGTTACTTGGAATAGGCTCCCAGAATGGGTGGTGGGGGTAGATTCAGTGGGCAAATTCAAGAGGGCTTGGAACAACTACATGGGTCTAAATAGAAGTAACAATGGCATGAAAAAAAAGGGAATATGATGAACTAGACAGAGAGGGGGTAATGGGCAGACTAGATGGGCCAAGGGATCCTTTTCTGCTGGCAAGTTTCTATGTCTTTTTCGTACGTCTTTGTGTTAGCTTACTGTAGTAAACATCATTTTATGCAGATGCAAAATTAATTTATTGTGTGTGTATGTGGTAGGGTTGTACATAGAATGTGGAATTCTGCCTTCAAGTTTCATGTGGAGTAATAATTCTGCTTTGGAAAAGCTTTTCAGAATTTGTTTTTAAATTACACAGAATTACTAAAGGATTTCTCTGTAACGTGGAATAATTTTCTGCTGATCACATAAACTGCAAATGTTTTCTCCAATTACAGAAAAAGAATCTGCAGTTTATATAAACTGCAGATTATTAATCTGTGATAAGCATTTTGCATGCGAAATGTCGCAATTCATCTACTGATGAAATTCAGTGAAATTTTCTGAAATTCTGCAATTACAGTCCATCAAAATTTGAACATCTTGCAACGCTCTTCTGAATGGGAATAAGTATTTGCATATCACTGTGATGGATATTAATTGCCGTACATTTGTAACTATGCTATTTACAGTATTGAATTTTTGCTGTTTTTATGATGACTCAATGAGTTTTGTACATTTCCTGTTCTAAATAAAAGTTACTTACACACTTACTTGCAGTACTTAGTTATCCCCATATTCCTAGGGGAAGATTGACACAGAGTAACTACTCAGCTCCTCTGCCATCTCCATTGCTTTAGTTAACACTCCACCATCTCACGGGTTCACAATCTATTATTTTGTCCAGATGCTATGAGGCCTACTCCCTCTGCCATATTGTTTACTTTTAGCATGGGTAAAAAATCCTATTATTCTTTTTGTTACTATAGAAGCATAGAAACATTGATATTGCCAGCACATAAACACCAATGGTCCAGCCAGTCTGCTCAAATGTATCCCTGACAATGCTGTTCTTATTCCCCCTATTTAGCTTATTAATCCTCCGGCACTTTCGCTGTCTGACCCTGTATTCCTCTGTGGAGCTGTTTAATGTTTTTTGCTTCAATGCATTAAATGCTTTCCTTTTGACCTTAGTTGTCAACATCACTTCTGTCTCATCCTTGCTGGTCTTCTCTTTTGCTCTCTTGAACTTGTTCCCTGTGGGGATACATTACCTAAATGCATTTGCTATTAGTTTTAGCCTGGTCCACATATTAATATCCCCTCCTTTAATTCTCTGTGAGTTCCCATCTATCATGCTTCTGTTGCAAAAGTAAGCCCCACAGAAGTTTAGCCTCTGTGTAGCTTTTTAACATCTCCCTTGCACTTATTGATCTAAATCTAATCATATGTTCTTTATGACTGTGACTTCTAACTGTGACTTCTAACAGCACTGAATTAATAAGCCAGGGCCTAATCCCACCTAATGTGCATCAAGTCTACGTATCTGTTATTGTTGTAGATTTACTGACCTGTACTAAAATACCCACTATAAATTGTCTAGTCATTGTGTAACTACGTCCTGAAATGTATCGTTTTCTAAGAATGAGTGAATGTATGTAATGATCCTCTCTACTATCACATGTTTGTATCTATAACTAACTCCAGGTAGCCCCTGAAAAAGGGATCTTCGGGTCTCAGTGGGCCTACCTGGTTAACAAAATTGAAATAAATAAATGAATGAATGATTCAATATAGTGGTGTGTGTACGTGTGTACATTTGTTGCAGTTGCACAGGATTTTGTTATCGCTACCTCAGATACACTCTTCACTGTCATTTATTACCGGATTCTGTATAGCTTTAGCCTTTGCATTATTCCTTGTGCCCTTCCACAATAACAGCCCATGAAATGTAATTTAAGGCATCTAGGAATGTAGTCCTTGTACAGGAATAGACCCTAAATATTCACTGCTAAATGCCTAGGAAATAATGTTCCCAAATGTAGTGAGACCCTCTACTTGCTGAGCTGCTTATTTGTTCCCAAATATGTTTTTAATTTCAGCCCCTTTGCTCAGGAGGTCTGTAGCAGACCTCAGCAGCAACTTCTCTTTGATGCTCTCATCTATTTTAACCCACAATGATCTGGCTGCTTCCATCTTTATTAATGCCATCCAGTATTCTTGCCTCAATCTCTTCCCTAAAGTAAAAAGCTATTCCTTCCTTTCTGCCTACCCCATTCATTCTGTAAATCTGCACCTTACTAATATAGAATTATATGTTTTTTGTTTGTGGAAGCACACTTTCATGTTTCACTTTTTTCTATTATTATTTTTATATGGCCCTGTCTGGCAATTCTTACCTCATCCCTGAAATGTCTCATACTCCTGTAAACTTCCTCTTTCTCTGACTGGCCTCCTGTTTTATTATTCTTCACCTTGATTGAGATGCCTGTAAATTCCTGCCCCTTGATTTCCTTCAGGAGTTTTTATGCGTAGGTACATCAACCTTCGGCTCCTTGGTCCCAGTTTAAAAGCCCCCCCCACTCCACCTACATTTTCTGCAAGCACATCAGCCTCCATTCTGCTTAGGTGGAGCCTATTTCATAGGATTCCCATATCTGAATAGGTTTCCCAGTGTTCCATGAACCTTAATTCTTGCTCTTTGAACCTGTATTTTGATAACACATTAAACTCCTTATTATTTTTTATTTATTTTTTATTTATTGAAATTTCGGATAACACCTTTGAGAACAAGCTACTTTCATAGGTTCCACGTCAGACAAACAATACATATTTGGAAAATATGAGACGGAGAACAAACAAAACAAGGAATTATACAAGACATTACAAGAGTGTATAGCTAGAGAAGTTCCACTGCATCTGGCTTTGTACAATGTGTGCCATGGTGCATATTTGATTAAAACCTGGAATTCAAAGGGTCATATTAGAGGAGGTGGGGTGTTATAAAATGACCCTTTACAGGAAAATGAGAACAGACTCAGCCTATTATCTAATAATCAACAAGGTAAGGGATGGCATCAGCCCGGGGCCTCATCAAAGGTGAGAAGGTATGGGACAAAGCATTTTAAAGTGAGCAAGGGAGCTCAGGAGATATAAAAGGGGAGAGGGGGAAAGCCATAGAGGGGTGAGGGGAAAGAGTGGGAAGGGATCAAGAGGAAATGTGAAGGAGAATGATTAGCAACTTAGAACAGTTATTTACATGCTGAGAACAGTTATGCATAAGGTCAGGATAACATAAGGTTAGAATAAGTGCTGGTCACAAGAAGGAAGGTTATTGGAAGCAGTCACAACTGGCATCAGCAACTAGCTGTTGCTTAAGTTTAACCTTGAAGAAGCCCAAGGTGGATGCTGAAGTGATGTCATGGTGCAATGAGTTCATTCATAGTGGGGCAAGGCAGGCAAAGGACCTCTGTCCCAGAGGAGTGCGACAGCGGGGTATATTAAAAATCTGGCTAGTAGAGCTTCTGGTGCAACGACGGTTGATAGTGGGGGTAATAAGATTTTGCACTCCTGGGGGCATTTTGCCTAAGCTTACTTTTTTGGACAGTAAACATGTTTGGTAGATGATTCTACCTTTGAATTGGAGCCAGTTAGCATGAGCGTACATGTCACAGGTATGGGACAGACAGGCTGAGCCGGTAAGGAGCCGGCATGCTTTGTTGAGTGCAACTATTTTTTTTTTATTATTATTTAGTTGTTTAACCAGGAGTAGCACACTAAGCTGAAAGCTTTTTTACAGGAGCGACCTGGGAGCACAGGGAAGTTAAGTGACTTGCTTAGGGTCACACAGTATGCAAGTGGAAGGTGTGGGATTCAAACCCTGGTCTGGTCTGCTGTATGTCACCAGATTTACAGCTCAGAGCCTTAAACCACTGCACTATACTGCCTCCTTAGCTCCTATGATGAGGCAAAGAGTTGTTTCAGTAGCTGATCCATAGATTGGTAAGCCATAATCAATAAGCAAGACAAGAGAGCTTTGAATGGTCAGGTTAAGAGCCTCTAGGGTCAAATATTGCTTATGCCTATAAAGTAGCCCAATGCGGGTGTTAACAGCCTTAGTAATGTTGTCAATGTGATAGGCATAGGTCATCGTACTGTCAATAGTAATCCCTACATATTTAAAGAGCTGAACTAGCTCCAAGGGAGAGCCCTCTTCATTGGTGATAGAAAGAGGGTAAGTTCTGTGCTTATTTTGGGAGCTGGAGAACAGCATAGTTTTAGTCTTGTTGTAGTTCATAACTAACTTGTGCTTATGGAACCATCTTTCTACAGCTACAAAATTACTCTGTAGCCTAGATTCAAGAACCTTAGGGTCTGGATCACTGGTAAACAGGACAGCATCGTCAGCATATAAAAGGATGTGACCCTGACAGGAGTAAGGAAGGTTGTTGAGGAAAATGCTAAATAAAAGAGGGCCCAAGATGGACCCTTGAAGAACTCCAGATAGGACAAGTCTGCTATCTGAGAGGGTGTTACCAATCTTCACCTGCTATGCATGGTTGTGCAGGTAACTTTCAAACTAGGCTACTCTGTCACGAGCTAGGCCAATGGTGGTAAGCTGTTCAACCAGGAGGGCATGATTCACTGTGTCGAAAGCTTTGGTTAAATCAATGAAAGCAGCTCCAACCAGGTGTCCTTGATCTAAGGAGTGATGAATAAAGCCTGTGAACTCCAGAAGGGCCATAATGGTACTATGATCATTTCTGAACCTGTGTTGTTGCGGGCATTGTAGCTGATATTTTTCTAAGTATTCAACCAGTTGGTCAGCCACTATCTGCTCAAGAGTTTTCGAGAGTGGGGGCAGGATAGAGATAGGCCTGTAGTTTCCAGTAATTGTGTGATCCCCAGACTTTTGAACTGGTGTCACAGTGGCATATTTCCATTTCTGAGGAAATTGAGAGTATCTAAGTGACATGTTAATAATATGTGTTAGAGGTAACAGAATTTTATCCAGCGTAAGGGCTACAAACTTAAGATCCAGGGTGTCACCACTAAATCGCGATTTCCCTAATACCTTGAGTAGGTAATTCCTGGCTTCATGGGCCAAGAAGGTTTTGAAGTAGAAAGGAGGATGAGAAGAGTGCAGAGTCTCTTTCCCAGAATAGTCACTTGTGAGAGACTAAGAGAAGTAGCCAGCTAGCAGAACACCACTCAGGTTTCTGAAGGCATTATTAAAAGTGTTGGCAATAAGTTTGGGGTCGAGTGAGGGTACACCATCAATGTTAAGCATGGTAGGGGCAGATCTGAGGTCTCTCCCAGTAACCTTTTTAAGGTTAGTCCAACATTTTCTGCCATCATTCCAGGTCCGAGAGAGCACTTGCTTATAATGTTGATTTTTAGCTGCACGAATAGCACTCATTCAGTTGTTTCTAGCTTCTTTGTACCTCTGGATGTTGGTCTGGTTACACAGGGACCTAGACCTGTATTATAGATGGTCTCTGGCATTCAGAAGCTCAAGGAGGCATGGAGAAAACCAGGGTTTTCAGCAACCTTTGATTTTACGCTTTTTATGGAGGGGGGGGCATGCCTATCACATATAGCGTTGAATTGAAGAATGAATTGGTCGAGGGCAATGTCAACATTGTTAGTTGTGTAAATCATTGACCATTCCTGATTACGCAGGTCAGCTTTTAGTGATTCAAGATGCCCATGATGAGTACCCTGGTTGTAATTGTTCTAGTGGGTGGTTTAGAGAATTTGTTCACTCAATGAAACAAGACTGGGGAGTGGTCACTGAAGGCATCTGGGAGTACGGTTGTGTCCGATATATGATCAGGGTGGTTAGAGAGCACCCAGTCCAGTAAGGTACCAGTCTCAGTTTTATAGCTGATTCTAGTTGGGGACTTGACAAGCTGGGTGAGGTGAATTGCTGAAACTGCATCTTTGAAAGGGCGTGTGTCAGGAAAGTACCAATTGATACTGAAACCTACTAACATAATAATTTCCGAATTAAGTCTCAGAGAGGCAAAACACTCTAGGAGTGAATCAAAGCAGAAAGCCGTCTGTCTGGGAGGAATACAGATTGAAGACACAGTAAGGGTTTTATTGTGTGCACCTAGAAGCACTTTTATGGCAAGGGCTTGCATATGGTCATCAGTTTTGGGCAGAGTTAGGATGAGACCTTGAAGGTTGTTTCTGAAGTAGATTGCATAACTGCCCCCACTCTTGGAGAGACAATCCTGTCTAAAGACTGTAACCTAGGATGGAAATTGAAGCATCCACTACTTTTGGAGAAAGTCATGTTTCTATGACTAAGAGGATGTCAGGGTTATGTTGTAAGATCCATGCATTCAGTACATCCACTTTGGGGAAGAAGCTGCATATATTAAGAGAGGCAATTTTAAGTAACCCAGTAGATGACTGTGGGTATGCCATAAATTGTGGAGGGCCAGGGTTCGGGTGAATATTGCCAGAAAGCAGCAGCAACAGTAAGGCCAGTCTACACAGATATTCCTTTAACTGCTTGTTGCTGAGTTTGTGAAGCTTCCTCTGAGTTGCGCGCGCTTTACAGTTGACTTGTAAGCTGAAGATCCCAGGAAGGAGTGCCAAAGGGGGTAGCCAGCTAGGGCAATGAAATGGCAACCCATCACCAGGGGAATGTAGGATCCATGGCACAGTAAGTGTCACAGCATTGGGATAAGGTGATAGTACTATAAGCATATAAATGATTGCTATCCAATGTTGGCGAGGTAGATGTTAGAAACTTATCAAAGGCAAGGTCTGATAGGGTCAATAGAGACAGCAATATAATGCATCTAGGAAATAGAGCCGTTATAAGAGACATTATGATACCAAGAAGTGCAGCGGTAAGGGCACACACAAGGTCCCAAGCACAGTGCAAGGTTAAATATACCGGTTGGGATTTTTGTGTGTTGTTTTTTTTCTTCAGAATACAATATGCTGAAAGTGAGAAACAAGGGAGGGGATAACGGTGATTAGAACAGGAAAAAGGCAGAGGCAAGTTGGACAAGGGGGTTGGAGGAATAATAGGAAAAATAAGATGTCTCTAGTGGTAGATCAGTATAAACTGCAAGTGAGAAAATGGACACTTTAACTTAAACCAACGCTAAGAAATCTCTACATCAGACTAAACATTACTTAAAGTGAGAAATCAAAACATTTCAAGCAGAGATCAGTCTTAGCATTAATTTCTTGGCAGCAGTTCCTAGAAGATTTCTGGATTGCTGCACATAGTGTAAGTAATGCTGGCAAACAATGAGCAAGTAAGATTCCTCCAGGGGTAGATGCCAAAATTCAGAGTTCTAACCCGTACCTTGCTTGGAGGGTGAGCTTTGGGCAGCTTCGCCTTAGGCAGGTTATTAAACTGCAGAATGCAGTTTGCTTGAGAGGAAACAGCCCAAAAGAGTACAGTAGTCCCCTGTTATAATAGTAGTCCCTATTATGCCTCCTACCCTGAGTTGCACATGCCACCAATACTTCTTCTGAGAATATTTACTATATTTAGAGGTCCTACTCCTCATTGTGCTTTAATTTTGTATAAATTCATTTGAAAGACTCCCAGCCTGATCCACTCTACATCATTTGTGCCACCATGGACAATGGACATCAATTCCTCTCTGATCCTCTCTAGAAACTCATCTAACTGCAATATCAGATCATCTCCCCTCCAAAAGAATTTATCAGGCAACAGACCAGGCAGTTCTCCATGTGTTAATTATACATATTAAACAAGGGCAGATTACACTTGAGTGAGAAGGGAAAGAAAGTATTAAAACAGAGGATGGAGGAGTACATAGAGGAAGTTGGGAATTTAAACTAGAAGTGGGGGGTGGCAATTGGGCAAGAGATATGCAGAGACCACAGGTTGGGAGACCATATGAGCTAACCCCCCAAAACAGTGAAAAGGGACAAATGGCAAGTACTATTGATGATGCTAGTAAAGGAGGGCAGGATGAGAGGGGGGAAGGGTGGAAGGTGGTTACCCTTAGTGCTAGGAGCCTTGGGAGGAAAACTGCAGTTACAGATGCTCATGGCAGAGAGAGAGGTGGACATTGCAGCCATCACAGAAACATGAGCCACCCAATATAATGACAGGGACCTGTCTGTACCAGGGTACAGGTTATTTCGTAGGGACAGGGTGTTTGGGAAAGGAGGGGGTGTGGCACTATATGTGAAGGAAGGACTGAAGTGTGTAAGGGAGGAAGGGGAGGAGGGTAGTACTGAGCCACATTGGATGCAAATCTAGGATTCCAAGAATAGATTCTTAGAATGGGAGTGGTGTACAGGCCACCATCTCAGATGGAGGAGTTAGACAGGGAACTAGCAGGACAGATCAGGAGGACCTGCTAGAAGGGTAGTGTGATGATTGTGGGGGACTTCAACATGCCAAGAGTGGACTGGAGTACCCCAACAACCAGGAACAGAAGGGAGCAGGTACTGCTGGATGCCCTCCAGGGCAGCTTCCTGCTGCAAATGGTCAGTGAACCAACCAGGTTAGGGAATACCCTTGACCTTGTGTTGACAAATGAGGACTTTGTGAGAGAACTTACAGTGGAGGAACCGCTGTTAGGGACTGACCACCACTCAGTATGGCTCACATTGGATATGGGCAAGGAAGGAGTGAAATCTGGCACAAGAGTGCTGGACTTCATGAGGGCCAACTTTGGGAGGATGGGGGAAGTGGTAAAAGGGTACCTGGCCAGAAGTCAATCTAGTATGGACACTAACCAGAGGTGGGAGCTCATAAAGCTGGGAATAGTGGAGGCAACCAAAATCTGCTGCAAGGCCCAGAGCAAGAAGGCTAGGGCTAAGAAACTGAGCTGGTTGAGCAAAGAGGTCACAGAAAAGGTAAGGAGGAAAAGAGCTGCCTTTAGGAAGCACAAGAAAACAGGGAGGGGGGAGGACAGGGATGAATACTTGACAGAATCGAAGGAGGTGACAAGGACAGTAAGGGGAAACACAGCGTCTACGGAACTTAGGCTGCACAAGGCATTAGAAGGGGAAAAGGACTCTTTAGGTACACTGTAGGAAGAAAGGAGTCGTAAGGAACACATAGTAAGGATTAGGAAGGAGGGGGTTGGGTGGAAGCAGGGGTATAAGGCAGAAGCACTAAATGAGTACTTCTGCTCAGTATTTACTAAAGAGAAGAAGGGTGTCACTTAAGGGGGAGAAATGGCAGAAACAGGGGGGAAGGGGTGACAGAAGGGGAAATCATGGGGGGCAGAGTTTGGGAGGGTTTGAAGGCACTGAGGGTGGACAAGGCGCCAGGCCCAGATGGCATCCACCCCAGGGTACTGAAGGAGCTGGCAGAGGTCCTTGCAGGACCTTTGGCAGACCAGTTTAATGCCTCACTACATTCAAGGTGTGTACCTCAGGACTGGAGGATGCCTCATGTGGTGCCCCTCCACAAGATCAGCCCGAAGGATGAACCGGGAAACTACAGACCAGTGAGCCTCACATCCATCATGGGTAATCTAATGGAGACTATCCTGAAGGAGCGGCTGGTGGCCCTCCTAGAGGCCAAAGGACTACAGGACAGCAGACAACATGGCTTCATCTGGGGCAGATCCTGACAAACCAACCTGGTGGAGTTCTATGACTGGGTAACTAGGCAACTGGACAGGGGCCATGTAGTGGATGTCCTATATCTGGACTTCAGTAAGGCATTCGACTCGGTGCTGCATGGAAGGCTGGGAATTAAGTTAGTAGGCACAGGGGTGGGAGCAAAGCTGGTGAGATGGGTTGGGAACTGGCTTCAGGGAAGGCAACAGAGGATGGTGGTGGGAGGGGAGCTCTCACACCCAAGGGTAGTGATGAGCTGTGTTCCACAGGGCTGGGTGTTGGGACCAGTGTTTTTTGGGATATTCATTGCAGACATATTATGGGATATCAAGAGCAAGATCAGTCTGTTTGCTGATGATACCAAGGTAGGAGCGGTGGTGGATGACCTAGGGGGATAGCAGGAGTTGCAGGATGATCTAGCAAAGCTTGAAACCTGGTCAGACACCTGGCAACTGGGGTTTAATGCCAAAAAGTGCAACGTGCTGCATTTTGGGATGAATAACCCAAGGAGGAGTTACCACCTGGGGGGAGTGCAGCTAGCCCAGACAGAGGAGGAGAAGAATCTGGGGGTGCTCATTACAGGGTCAATGAACAACTCGGCACAATGTAGGAAGGCAGCTGCAAAGGCCAACAAAATGCTGGGTTGTATTGCAAGTGGTAAATCCTCGAGGAGGGAAGAGGTGATTCTGCCACTGTATAGGTCATTAGTTAGACCATGCCTGGAGTACTGCGTGCAGTACTGGCACCCATATCTGAAGAAGGACATTAAGTTACTGGAGGGTGTGCAGCACAGGGTGACAAAGATGATCAAGGGGCTGGGGGACTTATCATACGAGAGGAGGCCGAGGGAGTTGAACATGTACTCACTGGAGGAGAGGAGGGACGGGGGGACGTGATTGAAACTTGTAAGTACATGAAAGGAATAAACAAGACAGGTACAGAGGGGCTGTTCAAAGTAAGGGAAGGGAGGGACACCAGGGGCCATGATATGAGACTGGAGGTAGGAAGGGAGGGAGGGAGGGAGGAAGGTTCAGGAGGGAGATGAGGAGACACTTTTTTACAGAGAGGGTGGTGGCATGGTGGAATGTGTTACCTACAGAAGTGGTATCCAGTAGAACAGTGGACTGCTTCAAAAGGAGATGGGACAGGACAAGGGGCAGGGTTAATGAAGGGGAAGGGTGGAAGGGAGGGGCAGCTGCAGAATAAGGGGTGCTAGCTGCACATTCGAGCAGACTTGATAGACTTCTAGGCCTTTATCTGCTGGCAAATTTCGTATGTTTGTATGTTCATACATATGTATAGGAAACCAAGACAACTCAATGGCACTCTACTCCCTCAGTTACTTCCCCCTTTATTATCTGCCACTAGAGATGCAGCAAAGTTGTACTACATGGGTGAAATTGCCACAAAGTAAGCAATTTTCCCCCACATAGCATTTCGCGCAATTTTTGAAAATAACTTGGAATTCACTATTTATGACTTTGCCTTGCTTTGAGGGTTTTTAAGTGTAAATTGCACTTACAAACCCCAAAGCAAGTAGAGGTCACAAATGGTGAATCCCCCAACACCACCCCTGATCCATCCCTCATGTCTAGTGCCCCCCCACCCTACCGATCCCATGCCCAATGTGCAAAAAATAACAAAATTTATTTAATCTCTTTCCTGATGTCTAGTGGCCCCACCATACTGTCAGGTAGTACCCCCACCCTGCTCCTCCCAACTCCCGAGTCCGATCCATGAAAAACTAATTTATGAAAAAATAAATTATTTCTTTTATTCTTTCTCTGGTGTGTAGAAGACCTCCCACCTCCCACTCTCCACCTATCAGGTAGCACCCCCATCACACTCCCCCCAACCCTGAGTCTGATCAATAAAAAAAAATATTCCCTTCCCTGGTGTCTAGTGGACCCTCCGCCCCACCCACCCTGTTGGGTAGTACCCCTACCCGCTCCCCCAACCTCGAGTCCAATCCATGTTTTAAAAATTATTTATTCCCTTCCCTGGTGTCTAGTGGCCCCCCACCCTGTGTGGTAGTGCCTCCATCTCACTCTCCCCAACCCTGACTAGAGTGGGCCACCAGCACAGCTCTCCACTCACCTCCATGACTGGCAGCCCACCTGACTGAGCTTGGTGAATGAGCACGTGCTTGTACAAGCATGTGCTCATTCATTGACAACTCTTGGTGATTTACTCTGTGGTTCAGGGGTGTAGAGAAGGGGAGGGGGCTGCTCCAGTGTCTCGCAGGGGGGGCAGGATGGGGGAATGGCATTGTGGACCCTAGGGGGTCCACAGTGCCATTCTCCCCATCCTGCCACCCCCACCAGCAACCAGAGCAGCCCTCTACCCTTGTCTACAACCCTGAACCACAGAGTAAATCATCGGGAGTTGTCAATGAATGAGCGCATGTTTGTACATGCATGGGTTTGGAGGTGGTGGGATGGGGGTACTACCTGACATGGTGGGGATCCACTAAATACCAGGGATTGGAATAAATATTTTTCTCAAGGTTTGGACTTGGGGTTGGGGGTTAAGAAGGATGGGGGTACTACCTGACAGGGTGGGGGGTCCAATAGACACCAGGGAATGGGGCTTTAATTAAAAAAGTATATATATTTTTATATGAGGGCTGTTGCTGACTTGTAGCCAGCAATCAAGGGGGTGTTTGGAGGTGGGAGGGTGATTATTGTGTCTGGTCGGGGGGGCACTAGATACCTTGTGGCCAGAGATTGTGTGGGGAGTGTGGAATTTCATGGGCGAAATTCCACACTTTGCATTCAATCTGGCTTCAGATAATTAGGAGAATTTCACACATTTCACTTTGCATATTGAGCACAATGTGCAAAATATTTTGAGGAGCGAAGTTTGCACACTTCTCCCATATCTATCTGTCACCTTCACTATCTACCAGCTTTTTTCTCTGTACCAATCACCCTTCATTTTAATTCTCTCAATTATCCACTGCCCTCAGTATCCACCATCTGACATAGTCAAACCTGGCACATTATCATTCCCTCAATATTAGTTACCCTCAATTAGGCATACCGTGATTTGAGCAAGTGCATTTGAGCAAGTACATTTCAGCAAGGTCAAAACAGAGAGTGTAAAATGGCTACAGTGTTTTATGAGCCAATGTTAAGTTTAACGCTTTCCTGTTGGCAGGGAGCAGTAGATTGTAGCTTGCGTGTGAAGGATGTAGGTTGGGCAGGTCCATTGGCTCTGTGGTTTAGTGGGTACAGTCACTGCCTGTGTGGCTACTAGACCTGGGTTCGATTCTGGGTGTGACAATTTTTTTTTTTGTGTGTAATTCCTGTGCCATCTGCTCTCCCGACTTTGTTCCCCTTTGCCTGCAGTGTGTGATGATTCAACTGCCCCCCCAATGTTTCCCCCCTCCCTGACACATTATTTCCCCTGTCCCTGAAGTTCATCCCTCCCTCCAGTGTTGGCATATTTAATTATGGGTGGTATGGGGGGGACAAAGCTCCCTACAACAGGAGGGTGCATGGGCAGAGCACCCTGCAAAAGGTCACAACAGCATCGTTTTCACCATTGACGGCGATCGCTGTGATGTGCGGTCGCTGTCAATGGACTCGTTATTCTTGACTCCCTGTTTTTGCTGTCACTGTAATCTTTTCGCTCTTATCACACAGAACCCCCTCAACTGTTTGCCAGGCTCAGTGTAGATAGCTTGATGGTCCTTCAACATTTAACACCCACTTTTGAAATAATCTATCAGAAAACGTCTTGTTGCCATAGAGATTGAAACAATTAGTGACAGCAAAGGAGAAAATTACCCCATTCACCTAAAAGGACCACTAACTAGACCTCTTAGTGAGTGAAATTGTAGGTTGTACCATGCATACATGCTTTAATTCTCATTGGATTTAAATTCAAATTTCTCTGCTAGGTTAGATGTGAATAGCTTGCTGGTCCTTAAACACTTAACACCCAGTGCTGAAGTAATGTATCAGAAAACTTTCTATCAGAAAACTTCTTGTTGCCACAGAGAATTAAACAACTAGCAGGAGTAAATGAGCAAATTACCCCATTCACCTAAAAGGAGCACTAGCCAGGCCTTTTTGTGAATGACAGGGTAGGTTGTGCCATGCATGCATGCTTTACTTCTAATTATATTTGAATTCAAATTTCTGAAAATTTAGGATGGGCCTGTTTGTTATGAACTTGAATGTTTAGCTGAGGGAGTTGATTACAGTGATCCCTCACTTGACAAACTACAACATAGATGTTCATGTGCAGGGACTACAGTAAAAACTGAACTAATATTTCTGCTGGAAGCAAGCAGATAAAACAGGTAAATGTACAGGTATCTTAACATCTACCTTCAAATAAATAAAACCATTGCAGTCCAAAAGAAGTTACGATACATCACAGATTATTGTATTATGTATATGACATTGGTGATATTTCAAATTTTTATATGTGATTTTAATAATGATATTCTTCTAGTAGTAATTAAAAACAGCAAACATTTTAATAAAAATAATTAGTATTTGTGTTGGTTTTTACAAGGTCTGGATTAGCTGCTGTTTTTTTTTTCTTGCATCAAAGTGGGTGAACAATTGAGGGAGCACCTGAGTATTGAATCATAAATATTATAGATACTTTACCCAGTCTGAAATTTAGGCAGCATACAGAATAGGTAGGACTATTTGACATCATGGATTGGGAGTGGGCTATGGAGCCTTTTACCACTAAGTCACTGGTCTGAATTTGACCCGAGCAAGTATGATAGTAAAATACTCTTACTGGATTCCTGTTCAGTCTCTATTAGACATGAAATGCTGGAGATCCAAGTGGGCATGTGTTCACATCATGTAGTTAAATGGAAATTACAATTGGCACTTATTAGTATCTTTTTGTGGTAGACTCATACGAGAGGCCGAGAAGTAAATATAAATACAAGGCAAAGCAAAGCAAGGCAAATTGTATTTATATAGTGCCCTATTCAGGGACTCAGATCACTTAACAGACATTGAAATAAATAACTATGATAAAAATCCCAGCAAATCATATAATCACAATACATTAAAAACCTTTTCAAACAAGTATGTTTTAAAAGAGGCTTTAAAGGCCTCCACTGTGCTGGCTGCTCAGATATATGGTGTAAGAGAATTCCACAACAGTAGTGTGGCTGTTCCAAATGCTCTGTTTCCCAATCTCTATAAATGGGAAGATGATACAACCAATAGACCAGCCTCTGCAGAGCAATGGGGGTGGGTAGGAGAGTACTGAACCAGGATCTCATTTAGGAAGTCAGGACCCAAACCACGTAGGGTCTTGTACATTAACAAGCCTATCTTGAAGGTGATGTGTGAACTCACTGGCAGCCAGTGCAGAGCATGCAGAACAGGAGTGACATGGTCCCTCATAGAGATATCCATCAACATTCTGGCCACAGAATTCTGCACTAGCTGCAGTTGATGCATCAAACTTCCAGACAACCCTAGGTATAGAGCATTACAGTAATCAAGCCTGCTAGTAACAAAGGCATGGATAACCATAGCCAGGTCAACAGGTGTCAAGAATGGATGGATCCTGGCGATATTCAGGAGATGGAAAAAAATGGTTCTGATGACTGAAGACACCTGTTGTGTGAGGTTAAGGCAGCCATCAAGAACCATCTATAGCCTAAAGAACCATCTTACCCACTAAAGGTGGTCTCTTCACTACAGGGTTTAGGCATATTGGTGGGGTAGTAGGGGATGGTGTAATTACTCTGTACCTGTCATGGGAATTATTAGAAGACTTTGGTCTCCAGTGAAACCAGTGTAGCACTTTTCATCAGCACTAAACTGAATTTCAGTAACTGTAAAGGAATATATGAAACATGCCATTTAATGCACTATTAAATGAGATAATTCTGTTTATGTTCACGATGTTTGTTTTTTAATAGAAATCCAAACATGGTAAAATAACAATCTCTTCTATGGAACATGAAGTATAGTAATGCATGTTAAGCAAGCAATAACACACTCCGAGGTGTGGGTTATCTCCTGATAAGAGCACGCCCAGGTGCGTTTTTAGGCATGAGGTTGTGGCTCAGTGCCTTATCACCTGGGCGTGTTTTATCAGGAGATAACCCACACCTCAGAGTGTGTTATTGCGCTTTTAAAATGGGTTTCCCAGTCAAGAAGTTAATTTAAAAAAATGTAGATAGATAGTGTAAAAAAAAAAACTGTTTAAAAATGTGATTAGTAGAAAATAATAAAAAAGTAGTCCCTACCACTGACATTTAGTGGAGCTGTTTAATGAAAAGTTAATACAGGTTGGTGCCTGTCTGTGTGTAAAGTTCTGTCTCACACAAATATTGTAGTAAAACATGTTTTTTATAGTCTCCAGCTTGAACCTGTGTTTTATTTTTTGTTTACTAGTTCTCCCTACTTGCGGCTTCCTTTTCAAAACTGCTTGCATACACACCACTCAGTCAGCGCCAATATGCTGCATAAACACAAGGGACACAGGGTTGATATCAGAACACCATCACAGAAAACATTTTCAGCTATTTAATTTCAAATGTCAGCTCAAAAATTGCAAGCAGAATCCGATTCGGTGCGAGTTTGCTGGTTTTATTTACGTTAAATGGCTGGCTGAATGGGAGCGAGCATGTCCTTCAGCAGCTACCGTACAAAGTCGTTTCGTATTTCGGCATATCAAAATGTGAAAATTACATGTATAAAGGAGCCAGAACAACAAAGAGGCTTAGTATGGTTATAGAAAAGTGCAGCACATTTTAAAGCTGCCATCTGGTTCAGTGAATCATTAATTCGGGGAATGTTTGAATAAGCTGGTTGCTGGCACAATGTTTATTTGAAAGGCACGGGACACGCGAATTGTGATGGTCACCAGATTGGGCTCTGCTCACAATTTTTTGAGGTAAGGTTTGAAATTAAATAGGAGGAAAAGGTTTTCTGTGGTGGTGTTCTGATGTAAATGCTGTGTCCCTTGTGTTTATGCAGCATTGGCACTGACGGCGTAGTGTGTGTACATGCAGCTTTGAAAAGGAAGCCGCAAGTCGGGAGAATGGTTGAGAGCGGTCAGCGGGAGAGCATGTTGGAAAATGTTTTTAAAAAAGTGGCAAGAATGGATCCTTGCTGAACTGCATCCTGCTTGGCATAACAGGTACCAGTTAAGATGTATACATGCTGATAAGGACACAGCTACTGGTACCTATTAGCCAATCAGAATGTACTGTTTGTCTTACTCATTTAATAAGTTAGTATAATTGTGTTTTAAGATTTAAACATTAATAGCTGCTTACAGTTAACCCTGCAGACCAGATTTGCATAGCTATGATAAGATTCAGACACATACTCCAAGTTAGAACTATCAGTGCTGGAAATGTGGAGGAATCACTCGATAAAGCTTGAAATGTAATCTATACAAAGACAGGCAATAAAAAAACTGAAATCATTGTTTGTAATGTGTAAGTAGTTCATATCAATTACAGTCACTGAATGCATTAGTGTTTATTTTAGCAAGAAGTATGATGCCTTACGGGACATAGACCTTCAGAAATCTCATAGCATGGAGTTGGAATCAATTACCAAATGAGCTGAGAGGGATGGATCAATTGAAGCTTTTCAAAGTGTTCTGTATAGAATGTGCACTGGACCTTGCATGTGTTAATATTATATCAATGTAAGTTGTTGAGGTAAATATATGATGTCTATTTTATCTTTCAGCCCTTCAATATATTAAGGGATCTTAACCCTGGCTATGTTGAAAGAAAAATTGCAGTATCAAGAATTCTTGAAAGATGATTTATATTAAACTAAGGTAAGACTTCACAAGTTCTAACTTTAAATTTGCCAATTACTAACAGAGTAAGGTTTTGCTTAATTTCTTAGTTTTACCAGTTATGGGTCATAACAAAGCACATTATTAAATGGATAGCATTTTAATAATATTTTATTTATTTATTTATTTAGTTGGAGAGTTTCACCAGGTAAGTCATACTAAGCTTGAAATAGTTAGTTTCCAGATGTGTCCGGGGGGGGGTAGTAGGGAGTTACAGTAGGATTAAAATAAATGTACAGTATGCAGGTAATATACAGATAATGACATATAGGTACTGTACACAACCCCCTCCCCCCGACTACACTTGGGTGGCAATACAGGTAATGATCAGGTAGTACACAAACATGCCATCCAGGAAGAGGCAGTGCATGCATGTGAGTAGGAGGTATCATTAACAAGTCCAAGGGGGAGTGGTGAGTTCAGATAAGAGGACGGCAAGAGAGAGAGAAGGAGGAAGAGGCAGACCAGGTGTGCAATGGGAGTGAGTTACAGAGTTTGGGAAAGCAGAACTAGAAAGCAGCTTGGCCAGCCAAAGAGGACCTGGGTGGGAGAGCAAGGGAGCGGAAGGTGGAGCTGTGAAGGACATAAGGATAGGGTGGAGACAGGGAGATGATGGAGGATAGGGAGGAAGGGAAAGAGCCTAGCCAGTATTTGGCTATGAAAATAGTGTAGTGGGCCAGACTTCTGTCCTCCAGTGAATTTACTTGAGGAGATATCCTATACATAGAGAATTATGGCTGGGTAGGTGTTATAACAAGAATTTCACCCCCCCTCAGTGTGGGAAGGCACATAAACCCCACAGAGTGAAGATCTAGGGGTTTATTAAGGCATTCCACACTGAGAGTGTGAGTACAATTCAAGTTTTACACCCCCTACTCAGCTTTTATTTTATATAATTGCTGGCGCTAGTTTTTTTGCCACAGCAATTATATAAAATAAAGATAGACCAGTCGGATTTCAATGTGGTCCACAGCTCATGACAAAACCATTTTCTTTTTTTTTTTCTTTTTTAGTCAGCTGGATTTCATTTTTTTTTTAAGACAGTCCCTTTCCAAAAAAACTGCTAATTTGTTTAATTTACTTACTGCCACTGAGTCAGAGTGCAGTGAACTGTGAAGCGTTGGTGAAAGGCTGACGGCACTCAGGAGAGGAAGACCACAATTGATGCATGCACAGAGCTAGGGAAACCAGGTGCATGTTAGCCACTATAATCAGCTGGTTAGAAGAGTGAAATTACAACCTGGTTCCCCTATGGGAAAAGTGAGCATCAGTTATTATGAAGCTGTTATGTCACTAAGAGCAGGATTTTCAAAAGGCTGCCCACAAATGCAACAATGTGCTGTATCTTTGCAGCTTTCCTGTTGTGCCTGTATCTGACTTATTTTCAAATAATGTTCTACTTTTTTTTACAAAACTGAATGCAATTTGCAGTAACTTACATGAAGAACGAGGCAGCTTCAGTTTGTTCAATTGTTTGTTGAAATATGCATATCAGTTGAATGGTGACAGCATTGCACATGTCACAGTGGGTAGCCTACTGTGAGCAAGCAAGCATTATACAGTGTGGTTTGGCATATGCATTGGGCAGGAAATAAACCACACTAGGAATAGGGTTCTGGTCTTCAGGAGAGCCAATCTTAAAGAAATGGGAACTTGCCTCAGTAAATACCTTGAAGGGGGAGATAACTGGTGGGTGGAGGCACACTAGAAGAAAATAAAGGAGGGAATAATAAGTTAACAGCAAGATGTAGAAAGGAGAAACAGGTGGAGGTGATCAAGTCAAGTCAGACTTTATTTTTAAAAAGCGCTTTTCCAATGCCAAAGTGCTTCTACAAAGTAAAAGCAGAAAACACTCACAATTAAAAACCCACAGATTAAAACAGGCCTACCTAGACTTTAGCAAGGCATTTGACACAGTCCCACATAAAAGATTAATATACAAGTTAGCCAGCCTGGGAGTGGGTCCCAAGATGACAGCCTGGGTAAAGAATTGGCTGGAGAATAGGACACAGAGAGTAATAGTAAATGGAGTCCACTCAGAAGAAAGGAAGGTTACTAGTGGGGTACCGCAGGGTTCAGTATTAGGACCGGTCCTCTTCAATGTCTTTATAAGTGACATTGCAGAAGGACTGGAAGGAAAAGTATGTCTCTTTGCAGATGACACAAAGATCTGCAACAGAGTTGATGCACAGGATGGGGTGGAAAGGATGAGAAGGACTTGGCAAGGTTAGAGGAATGGTCAAGTGTATGGCAGCTTAGATTCAGTGCTAAGAAGTGCAAGGTAATGCACTTGGGAAACAAAAACCCAGGGAAGAGTACACAATGGGGGGTGAGATACTAACAACAACAGAAATGGAAAGGGACCTGAGGGTAGTCATATCAGATGACCTAAAGGTGGGCAAGCAATGTGAGAGGGCAGCAAGGAGGGCTGGGGGGATACTGGGATGCATCGGGAGAGGCTTCACCAGTAGAAAACAGGAAGTTATTATCCCTCTGTACAGACAGCTGGCGAGACCCCATCTGCAGTACTGTGTGCAGTTCTGGAGACCCCATCTCCGAAAAGACATAGACAGAGTGGTGGCTGTCCAGAGGAGGGCAACCAAAATGGTGCAGGGTCTGCACCAGAAGACATATGAAGAAAGACTAAAGGAGCTTAATATGTATACCCTTGAGGAAAGGAGGGAGAGGGGGGACATGATAGAAACTGTCAAGTACCTCAAGGGTTTAGGTACCTCCCCCTCCTCCTCTTCCTTTGTGAATACTGAGCAGAAACATTCGTTCAGTAGCCCTGCTTTTTCATTGTCCCCCTCTACCCACATTTCCTCCCCTTTATTAAGCCTCAGTATCCCTCCTTTGGTCTTTCTTCGCTCCCTAATGTACCTATAAAAGGTCTTATCCCCCTTCTTAACAGAATTGGCTATCTTTTCCTCCATTTGGGCCTTTGCTATTCTGACTGCCTTCCCAACCTCTTTCTGCTTTAACTGATAAAGTTCTCTGTCCTGCTCCTTCTGTGTTTCCTTATATTTCCTGAATGCTGTCCTTTTCTCCTTAACCTTCCCTGCCACCTCTTTTGAGAACCATAGCAGCATGGCAGTGCAACAAGGCATCAGACAAGGCTAGCTGGATGCTGGAGTACATAGGTAAGGGAATTTACAGCAGGAGAAGGCTGGTGGTGTTGCCCTCTGTATCGCTCACTTGTTAGACTCCACCTGAAGTACTGTGTCCAGTTCCAGACATCGCTCCTCTGCAAGGGCATTAACATGGTGGAACTGGTCAGAAGGAGGGCTACCAAAATGGTTGGGGAGGGGTTACACAAGACAAAATATGAGGAGAGGCTGTGGCAACTCATCATGTACTACTCCCTGAATGAGAGGAAAGTGAGAAAGGACATGACTGAGACCCATATGTACTTCATGGGGGTGAACAAGGTGCAGAAGGGGAGTCTCTTTCACATGAGGAGGACAACACAGGGGCATGTTATAAGGCTTGAAGAAGGGAATTTTAAGAGGGATGTGGGGATATACTTTTTCACAGAAAGAGTAGTGGTTGCCTGAAACAGCCTGCCAGAAGAGGTGGTAGAAGTGAAGAGAGTGGGGAGTTTCAAACATGCATGGGATAGTCACATGGGTATAATAAGACCAAATGCATTTATTTAGTTGTTTTAGTCTTTGGTAACTGGGTTAATCCCACTAGGCACAAGTGCCTGTTTTTACGGATGACCTGGGAGCACTGAGGGGTTAAGTGACTTGCTCAGAGTCATACAGTAAGCAAGTGGAGGTTATGGGAATCAAACCCAGGTCTGCTGGATGTACCAAGCTCATTCACAGCTCATTACTCTAACCTCTAGGCTATACTGCCAGCCCCAGAATACAGTCCTGGGTATGTAATAGGCAGGGAAATAGGGCAGACACACACACACACACACACACACACACACACTACTAGAAGCTGGAAAAATATTGAGAGAAGCTGGTGAAGGATGCAAATGGATTTAAAAAGCAGCAATATTATAATATTTTGCTGGGAGCCACTTTAAGATAATGCACTATCTTAGTACAGAAATACAGAGGATAGGGTGTGGGTAGTTATACACAACAAGCCTGAGTTGGCATCAAGACATTGTCATGACAAACACCTAACCTTCAGAGCAAAGCTTGAGAGGTTTGTGGTTGTTGTAACAACATAGAGATGCTAACACAACTTTGTACATGCAGGAGGGACCATAACTTGCTTTTTATAATATGTGGGACCATCACTTAGTCAAACAGAACAACACTGGTCATTTCAAGGTGATTGGTTTTATTAATCAGTCAGCACTTTTCAATGAGACTTAAACAGCCCAAAAGTCAATACAAATTTAACATTCTGCCAGCACTTCAACAATGCGAATTCAACAGCTGCTAAAATAAAAGAGCAGTTTCATTCAAACTTAACACTGTCCTATTTGTTACTGTGTAATTTTTTTGGAGGCTTATCAAGTGGCTGGTTTTCTAAAAACAAACACGACTACCATTGTTTGATTGCTGATGCTGCTTGTTTCTGTAACTAAGAAAAAAGCACAGTGTTAGCAATCAGAACTGCTGTGACTCAAGCTGTGAAACTGCTTGCAGACATTTATGTTGTTATACTACTGTACTGATGAGCTTATTAGGGAACTGTACAATAGCCTTTTGACATCACTGCTGTGGGACATCTCAGAGTTTGCTACTGGAATGGATCCACATCAGTGTTCTTCCATATATTCTATGTATTTTATTTGCTGGTCACTGAAGCAAAGAAAAGCATCGCTCAAAAGTAGAGCTGTGTGGAATTAGAAAGATCTGAATTTGTGGAATTCCAATGAAATTCCATTAAATTCTGCGCATTTCTTTGGAAGTTTCTTGGAATTTCATAGGCTATTTAAAAAGCTTTTTTTAGACATAACTCAGATGTTTATTGAGAGAACTGAACTATGGCATGCTTATTTATTGAATAATACCTTACAGGCATGCAAATATCATGACATTTGGAGGCCTTGTTTCCAAAGTACTGTATATGGGCTCCAAATCAGGTATTTCATGGTGGGGAGGTCCTGGGCATGTTTCATCTGCTTATAACTGAGTCACCTTTGGAGTTACAGTAGATATGTAAAAACTAACATGTATGATCTTTTTGTAAGGATTACAGAATTTACCAAATATGGAGATAAAAGGAATTCTGGCATTGCTCACCTTGGTAAAAATGAAAATATTTAACAAGGGAGGAGCAAGATCCATTCAAGCCAATAATCTACGGAATCCCAGATCGGCTCAATTGATGATGGTTCTGACAAGGGAAGAAGCAACCCTGGACCTAGTGCTTACTAATGGAGAGCACATTCAGGAAATTGATGTCAGGGAACCTTCTTGGGTGGAAGTGACCTCAGCTTAGTGTGGTTCAAGATAGAGATGGGAAAGGATGATATCCAAACACAACCTAGGGTGCCGGACTTCGGGAATGCAAACTTTAACAAAATGAGGGAAATAATTAGGGGGCAATCAGGGAGCACAGATGAGGGAATGGAGGTCGAAACACTATGGGAAACTGTCAAGGGAGCTATTTAAAATGCCATGTACAGCTGCATAAAAATGAAAGGGAAGAAGAAGAGGACAAGACAGCCTAGCTGGTTCAGTGGGGAGGTCACTAGAACAATAAGGGAAAAGAGGGCAGCCTACAGGAGAAGCAGAAGAACTGCCAGAGTTGAGGATGAAGAGGAATTCCAAAGGCTAACAGAACTAGCGTAAAAGAAGGCACAAAAACCCAAAGTGCAAAAAGAGCTCCAGATAGTGGAAGGGCTAAAGAGGGGGGGAAGGCTTTCTTTAACTACATAAAAGAAAAAAGGGACAATAAGGATGGCATTGTCAGACTTCAGAAAGGGGATGAATGGGTAGTGGAAGACAGGACAAAAGCAGAAGTATTACACAAATACTTCTGCTTAGTCTTTACGAAAGAAAAGGATGGACCAATGCCATAGGCAGGGGTAGTAAGAAAGGGAAAAGAAGCAGATCCAATAGGGGTCATTGGGATAGAAAGAGAGAGGGATGAACCGAAGGCACTGAAAGCGGATAAATGTCTAGGGCCAGATGAAGTACACCCCAGGGTACTCAAAGACTTGGCCAAGGGGCTGGCAGGCCTGTTGACAATTCTATTTAACAGTTCCCGAATTCAGGAGTAGTCCCAGGAGAATGGAGAACAGCAAATATGGTGCCACTCCACAAAAGTGGACCCAAAGAGGACCTGGGCAACTACAGGCCGGTCAGCCAGACCTCGATAGTATGCAAACTTATGGAGACCATACTGAAGGAGGGACTAGTGAGGTACATGGAGGAGAATGGTCTGCAAGATAACAAGCAGCAAGGGTTTGTGGCAGGCAGATCCTGTCAAGTGAACTTAGTAGAGTTCTTTGACTATGTCACAATGGCGGTGGACAAGGTTCAGGCAGTAGACGCCATTCCCTACTCGGGGTGGGGGTTACACTTCGCCCGTGATCGGGCTACCGAGGGGTGGGGAGTTACACTTCGCCCGTGATCGGGCTACTCGGGGAGTGGGTGGTTACACTCGCCCGCGATCGGCTTCTTGGGGTTACACTTCTGCCCGTGATCGGGCTACTCGGGGGTGGGGTTATACTTCTGCCCGTGATCGGGCTACTCGGGGGTGGGGGTTACACTTCTACCCGCGACTGGCTACTCCAGAGGGTGGGGGTTACACTTCTGCCCGCGATTGGGCTACTCGGGGGGTGGGGGGTAGTTATGCCTTGATCGGGCATGGAGGGCTCCGCCAGTGCAGCGGAACAAGTCGAGGGCCACCTAAAGGTGGCAGCTGCTGTGTTGCGCCCTGCAATGCGGCAGCTCACCTATGGGTAGCCCTCAACTTGTTCCTTTTTTTTTCAGCTCAACTTTGTGCAGTCACAGGTAGGGGTTGAACCTGCATAAGTCTGCATGGCCTGGCCTGAATATCGGGATGTGCAGTATATGCATGGGCACCCCCCCCCCCACCTGTGCCTGCAAACATTACTGATGCACCCCGGTGCATCTGGATTTGTGCAGGTGCACTTTTCCCTTTTAAATATCACACTGGGGCGCATCAGTGGGTTGCGCATGGTGCAACACTGTTGCACCATGCGCAACCCTTTTGAATATCTGGGCCCCTGAGTTTATTTTAAAATCCATGGAGTTCATTTTTTATCACAACAATTTCAAATTTGAAGGTACACGTTACAAAAAGATGTGTGGTACATCTATGGGTGCTTCAATCGCACCCAGCTATGCCAACCTTTTTCTTGGCCAGTGGGAGTGTACAACTGTATTCAACAGAGACCTCATCCCATATTATAAGAATATAAGAAATTGGTTCTGCTTTATTGATTAAAAATAGTCTGTATATGGCAAAGAGAACCAAATGAGGTACATGATTTCATGAACTGGCTTAATAATAATGAATTGAACCTTAAATTCACATGAACCAATGATCCCACGATACATTTTACATTTGAGTCGCTGTGTGAGTGAAAATGAAAAAAAGTGTATAGACCATTAACACCAAGAAATACAGAAAACCTACAGTCACAAACTCAGTCCTTCATTCAGATAGTGCTCAACCCCCAAGCCTCAAAAAATCCAACCCATGCAGTCAACTATTGAGACTGAAGAGAAACTGCAGTCCAGATCAAGATTTGGATGTTCAGGCAAGTGAGCTTTTTGAAAGATTTAGAGTAAGGGGCTATGACCTTAATTTGCTGCAGATATCACAACAAAAAGTTGAAGAAATTGACAGAATATCCTTATTGGACAAACCAGTACATATATCTAACAACAGCACTCCCTGCACTTTCATCACTGAATACAAACACTTGGCCAGCCAAATAGGCAACATAATGCATAAAAATTGGCCTATACTGTTGGGTGATGAAACTGTAGCCAGTGTTGTTGGTTCCAAACCTCAAGTGATATTTAGCAGGGCATCATCTGAAAGACAAGTTAGTGCACAGTAGGATGAAAAAACTGTGATGATGAGCAGCCAAACCTGGCTGCCCCAGAGACCCAGTGACTTCTACAAGTGCAAAAGATGTAACTTTTGCAAATATGCAAAATAAGCAGACCACTAAAGCAGTAGGTAAGGCTAGAGGGATGTTGGGGTGTATTAGTAGAGGTATCACAAGTCATAATAGGGAGGTAATAATCCCTCTTTACAAGACACTGGTAGGCCCCATCTGGAGTACTGCGTGCAGTACTGGAAGTTGCACCTGCACAAGGACATTAACAAAATGGAGGCAGTCTAGAGAAGGGCAACCAAAATGGTGCAGGGACTGCATCAGAAAACATATGAGGACAGATTAATGGAGATCAATATGTATACCCTAGAGCAAAGGAGGGAGAGAGGTGATATGATCGAAACATTCAAACACCTTAAGGGCATTAACAAGGTGAAAGAGTCTAACATGTTTCAATATAAGAAAAAATAGCAGGACAAGAGGACACAGCATGAGATTAGAGGGAAGCTGATTAAGGGGTAATGTGAGGAAGTTCTTTTTCACAGAAAGGGTGGTGGATGCATGGAAAGGCATACCTCAGGAAGTGGTGGATATGAATACAGTGCAGGGCTTCAAACAGGCATGGGATAGGTATAAGGGAGCAATACAGATGAGTATCAATAGATAGGCCATTGACAGAGCAAAGGCCGATGGCACATTTATAAGGTAGAAAAAGAAAAGGGCAGACTGGATGGGCCTTGCGGTCCTTATCTGCCATCATCTTTTATGTTTCTATGTGCAAACAACAGCTTGTGCCATCCTAAATTCCAGTGGTACAATGTGGAAATTAAGGAATTAATCATGTGTGACACTCCCTCCTACATTGTTTACATGTTATGGTGCAGCTGTAATTTAATTTAAGTAGGAAAGACAGTAAGACCATAGAAGCAGCGCATACAGGAGCATGTAAGGTCCATAATTAACAATCGTCAGGATATATCTGTAGGTACTTATTACACATTACATCACAATTCATCACTTGATGAGTTGAAATATATGGGCATTGAATGGGTTTCACCACCAAAACTGAATGGTGATATACCCAACACGCTGCTTCAAAAAGAAAGCAGGTGGGGCCGGCCAGGTGGCACTGCGGTTTGGGGTGCTGGACGTCACACCTCGAGCTACACTGGTGACCCGGGTTTGGGAATGGGCCTGAGATGTCGGGGGTCAGCTGGGGGGAGAAGGATTGAGTGTCCCGATGGATGTGTGTGTGTGTGTGTGTGTGTGTATGTGTGGGTGTGGGTGTGGGGGGGTGTTATTGGCCAGCAGATGCACCTGTAGCACCACTGCCGGTAGAAGCACAGGCAGTAGAGTGCATGGCTCTTTGAAGTCAGTGTGGGGAGGGTGCTGCTGGGTGCTTTTTTAAATTTTATTTATTGAAAACATCGGAATTACAATCCTTTGAGTCAAAGACTCTTTTACAAAGGCTCCATGTCAGAAGAATCAAATAGACATACAGTAACAGGCAACAATGAGTAAGTGGAGGTACACAGGAGCAACAGGGAAGCAGTTGAGACCAAAGTGGCAGGTTACATAGTTGTTACAGGTCAAAGAGCCAAGGGAAGATGCAGGAATATAATACAATCAGCACAGTACTAAACTTTGACACTCAAACCTGATAATACAGTCTACAATAGGCAGGTTTAATCAAGGCCCTGCTGTCCTTAACACTAAAGAGATAGAGAGGAGAAAAGAAGGGGGGACAGAAAAGGGTGCGAGGGAGTTAAGCGGAGAAGTGATCCAAGGCAGTTTAAGGTGACATCGTCATGGAGGAGATGTGATGGGGGGTGGGAGAACTTGAGGAAGTAATAATACAATGGGCTAGAGACTTGACTACGTTGTGCATCAGCACGCTGACTGTCTGTACATCAAGTCCTTTGTGCTGGTGCCCTCAGGGGTAGGGACAGAAAAAGGGAGAAAACGATAGGCAAAACTCTCTGGTATCATGCATCATGCTGCTGGGATCCCAGTATGGCGGGACCCAGTCAGCAAAACTGGAGGAAGGTAGAGGTACCCTGAGCCAAGACCGAAGAACAAGAAAAAAAAAAAAAGAAAGCAGTGGATATTCAAGTTGAATAGTGTGATACCACATGACTTACATGACAACTGGGATATTAAGCCATTTCTGAAGAAATAATAACAGGAAAAGTTTAATATTTTGATGAACTGTTACATGCATTTTTGATCTTCTTATATTGACATTCACTAATAAAATTTGCTACCTCTTTTCTTTTTCAACAGTCTTGCTTCACATTTTAGAGTACCTGGGAGCTCCCTCCTACCCAGTTTGAGACATCTTCCATGGAGCCATGACTGCTGAAGTGATGACACCAATCAGGTCCACGGTACTGTTTTTCTTTCTTTTTTCATCACTAGAGTAGTTCAATAATATTGCCTAAATGGTTTGTACTTTTTGTAAATTATTTTGGTTGTGTATTAATTTTGTATTTTTGAGAGATTTTTGTGTGAGCTTCTACTCATATGATGTGTTATGTCCCTTTAACTTTACGCTTTCAAAATGTGCAACACATGTGTAATGAATGAAATGATGTCATGAATAATTTAGTAGCTGTTGTACGAAAGTAACAGTCTGCTTCCTTAGCTTCATCCCCACTGAAGACTCATGAGAGTTGAGGTGCTAGGGGACAGAGCTACAACCAGGAAGTTGTTGAATTTATTGCATTTGGCTGTAGTCTTGGAGCACTGCATAAGTTAAAAAAAAAACGTAATTACTACTGCTGCCTCCTTATCCTTTGTTATATGTGTACCACCACTTCGCTTTGGACTGTTTCACTGCGGAGATAAACTGCCTCCATTTGAGGTGCTGCACCTGCTGAGCCAGCTGGTTCATGGCAATCCTTTTGGAGTGCCTGCTAGCACTCTATAGGCTCCTCCATGTGTCTGCTGGCAGTCGGAAGCTGGGACTGCTTGCAGGTGAGTGCCGCTGCCTAGAAATAATATTTTTATAATGTTACAGACAGATGTGAAATTACAGAAAGCGGCAGATAACACCTCCCCTGACAAATTGCATTGCTGTCTTAAGCAAAAGAGATATAACTGAATTTACTGAACTAGTAATCCCTTAAAATATATATATATATTTATATATTTTTAAAAACACAATGGTGGTCGCCGATGACCTGGGTTTGGGAATGGACCCAGGAGTCGGAAGGCTGGTCGGATTGGAGAAGAATTGAATGCCTTCTGGCGACTCTCCTTCTCCAGGGGAGGGGAAGGGAGGGAGGGCTCACTCTTGGTACATTAGCGGCCCCTGGTGGAGCCTGGGGCTACCATAGGTACCAAAGCCACACATCATGGGAGGCTGGAACAGATGTTGGGTGCACACCCATTGACATCATTGCACATTCTGCCTCTGGGGTCAGCATCCTCAAAAATCTGGCCCCATGGATGAAGCTCCCACCTTCACCACCACCCCTTAGAGATGATAATCTGCCTGAGGGATCCTGCTCCCGTGGCACCATCCTGGGGGGTTAAGCCAGGGATCATGATCATTTGTCATGGGGAGGGGGCACAATCAGGGAGTAAGTCCAGGCTTGGGGTGGCATGCGGGTGATGGGGGTATAAGTGCCTCTGCCTATAGGCAGTTGGTGCTAGGGTGTCTGGGCCAAAAAATAAAATAAATAAATAACACAATGGGGGCAACATGAAATACAACCACTGTGAGTGATATATTCTTTCTCTATAGCATCACAGCAATGTCACTTTAAGACATAAACAACTTAAACTAATATAGAAATAGATCGACATAACGCTTCATTTAAACACACAAAACGTAAGTCCCTAAATAAAATGAGAAAGAAGAGCATTAGTATGAGGGGTCATGCAATGAGACTAGACGTGGGAAGACTCAGAGGCACCGTGAGGAAGTACTTCTTCACAGAAAGAGTAATTGAACCATGGAACAGGCTACCAGAAGCAGTGGTAGTGGCAGACACTGTGAACGCATTCAAAGATGTATGGGATAAGTAGAGAGGTTTAATGAAACTAGGACAGAAGGAAATATAGACATGGGTCTCACAGAACCTCCACTAAGGAAGTAGGAGCAAATCAAAACAGGGCAGACTAGATGGACCAGGTGGTCCTTTTCTGCCAACAACTACTATGTAACTATGTAAATTACAGACTACAGTAAAAAACAATGGAGAAGAAAGACCAAAAAAACAAATGAAGACAAATCTGATCAGTTAAGAATGGTATCATGTCAAGATAATAAGTAAATATGCTGTAAGGCAATATCAGTGCATGAAAAACAGCACACGTCATAATAGCAACATGGCCTTTTTAGCACAGTTCAACAATGTAGCCAGTAATTTACCTTGGCAATGTACTGTAAGCCAGCAGGTGAGTAGTAGAAGTCATGCTGGTAGTGTAGAGCAGTGATCAGAGACACCGCTTGTGTGTGCTTGCTACCCTTGGCAGACCTGTGTTCAATACCTTCAACCTCCTATTTTTATTTTTTTTGTAACTTTTGCCACCAGTTCAATGCCCCCCCTCCTGACTTTGTCCCCCTCCCTGATTTGCATCCCCTAGGTGATGACTATAATTTGTAAGGGGGTGCAGAGGACAAAGCCCACCACATAGGGGGAGTGGGGGTAGAGCTTCCAGCAGAAAGTCACTGCAGGTGGATGTCTTGATTTTCATGCAGCTGGTCCCCATCATCCCCCTCCATGTATGCCCCCATGAAATCTGCTCCCGCCTCCAAGTTCCACCCCCCCCCGCATAGCTGGAGACCTGGTCAGTGAATCAGTTCAGTGGTTTTGTCTGTTTGGTTTGTTCGGTTTTGCTGGTCACTGTTTTTGTTTTCACTGTTTTTTCCTTGCTGTTGGTTGTATATGATGTTTTGCTGGCACTGTTTTAATATGGAACTATTAAGAACTACAGACCATTTAGCATCCCCTCCCCACAGTAGTGCTTCTCTATAGAAATAACAAAAACACTATTTCAAACTAAATAATCTCCAACAACAGAACCAAAAAACACATTAGACAAGTTGAGAGCAATTTTGAATGAAAAAGCTCGGTTTTAAAGAATTTAGATTTTTTTTTGCTCAAACAAGCCCATGGATATACTTACAGTATCTTTTGCACTGTGTGCACAAGATTGCAGTGAACACAGCCTTACCAAAGCATTCAGTACATGTTATTTCAGCACCATGCGATCGGCAGTCACATGGTATATTGTTTTCCTCCATAGAGCTTCAGCTGAGGAGTCAAATTCGCTAGCAAATTTCTCAATGTGCAGCTTCACAAAGTTAACTTTATTCTGCTAAGCGGTGCAGATTAACTTTGCAAAGGGGTGGAACTTCACAAGTTATTCAGATTTGAAGAATTCTTTGCACTTCACGGAACACTATTTACAGTATGAACAGTTCATAAGTAATCTGCCCTAATTTACCTAGCCGTAACCTAACTAAATGAAAATAATACATTTTTCCATTAAAATAAAAACATTTCCATTTTTTAAACACAAAAGCACACAGAAAAGCATAATTTTTTTTTTCAACATAATAGACTTTCTGGGTTCATTCAAAGGCACTTAGCCTCTGTAAACAAGCTGATGTATTCCATCATGCAATAGCCTAACTAATGTAAAATAGAACTTTTTATTCCATTTTGCAAGAACAATAATCTACTCCAGGACATGGATTTCTTGAGAATGAATGCTCTGCCCAGTTGCATTAAAAGTCACTCTGTCATTAGTCTTGTGCCTTTCAGTTTCCCCAGAGTGTGCATTAATTCTCTAGAAATGCATGCCCTGTTGTGGATTATTGCTTATTGTCTCCTTGTAGTGGACCGTTCAATGATATGAGTTGTACAGCACTTATTTCAACAAATCTTTATAAAAGCATTTGACTGTCCACAACTGATCTCACTGTAGCAGTGCTTGGGACATTACTTGTCTATTGCCATGGTAAGCCCAATGATGTCATAAAAATATTATGAGGTCAGGTGGTGACAGTCAAATGCATATTATGTAGATTTCCTGGACAGGCTACTTATATGTGTTATAAATCCCAAAAAATAAAATGGGAGATTGAGCAATGTACAATACTTTCCACTACATTGTAATAGCTGAAACATATTTTTATGAAACTATATGCTAAAGAGCATACTGTAGCTACTCTTTAAATATTAACTTGCAATACAGAAGAATATTAAGGAGATTTATATTGGTAACTAATTATTTACGAGCACAGAACACTCTCTAAATGGTTAATGTGCTGGATATTAATCCTCAGCAAATGCCCACAAGAAGTAACCTAAGCAGAACATAAGTTTTGTTTCAAAGTACCACTGTTAAATTAATATACTAACTGCAAGTCAAAACTAAAGACAAAATTTCAGACTATATTGCAACTTAGATACATATATATATATGTAGACAGACATTAATGGCAGAAAAAGGCCTATTGGCCTATCCAGTCTGTCTACCCTGCCAAATTTCTTTGCACTGAACCTAAAGGACATTCTTTATTTTTTTATTTTATTTAGTTAAACATTTGGTAACCGAGAAAGGCACACTGAGCCAAGGTTCATTTCCAGGGTGACCCGGGGACAGTGAATATAGGGTATAATACACAAGAACATAAAATACACAAGATACAATAAAATACAGTGCAATCAGCAAAATTAATGCGGTGGTGGTATTGTACAAACCACATGACAATATAAACAAAAGGAAAGCAACAAAGCAGAGATACAGCAATGTCAGTAGAGGCAACTCTTGTCTGTTTTAGCTTGGGAAAAGGGGCACAAGAAAAGTGCTGCTTGTTAATTTGGATCCACAGCAAGGTGTTACACATTGTTGTGGGTTCAGGGGTGGGCAGGGCAGGCAGTGTAGCTGGGATTTGATAGAGGTGTGTAAGAGTGAGTTGCATAGGAGAGGTGACTGGGTGCTCCAGAGTGAGGGGAGCCTATAGGTGAAAGTGGATTTACCCATGTTCGAGGATATTTTAGGAAGGAAGAAAGAGTGGGACTCCATAGAGTGTAGAGAGTAGGATGAGGAGAGAGAACAGGGGAACAGGGGAAATGGTCAGAGAGGTAGTAGGGAAGCAGGTTAAATCAGAATTTGGAAATAAAGTAAATGGAGTGAATGAGATGCCAATGGAAGAGAGATGAGAGTTCAAGGGAAGACAGTAGAGAGCAGTGGTGGGTTCTTAGTGGAGAATGTGAGGCAAAATGGCAGAAAGCATAAAAGAGGGAGTCCAATCTTGCAAGTAAAGAGGTGGGTGCTGTACAGTGTACTATATCTCCTTAGTCGAAAATAGGGATAATCACTTCAGCTAGCGGTTCCTATCGTACAGGGAGAGGAAGTGATTCCCTGTTGCAGTACAGGATGCCAAGCTTTGGATGGAGTTTTGAGGCTATGGAATCAATGTGACTTCAGAAATTTAGTTGACGGTCAAGCCACACACCAAGATATTTATAGGACAAGATCGTGATAAGAGGAATACCATCTAGGGAGGTGATTGGGTGGTGGGTGGGAGTTTTAGTAAGCCTTTGAGAGGAACCGAAGGTCATGAAAACAGTTTTTGATTTGTGTTTAATTTCAGCTGACATGCCTGAAATCAGGACTGCACAGAGTGGAAATTTTGTTGTTGGATGGATTGGACAGTGGTTAGGTCAGAACCAGAGGTGAACAGGATAGTATCATCCACATACATTTGGATGAAGGACTTGGAGCAGACAGAAGGGAGGCTGTTAATAAATAGTGAAAACAGAATGGGGCCAGGTATTGTGCCATGAAGGACGCCAGCAAGAAAGGGGAGGTAGGGGAAAGAGGAGTTTTCAATCTTTACAGACTGGCATCTGTTTACAAGGTATGAGTTAAATCATTGCATGGCAGGTGGGGGCGAGCCCTGCATTCTTGAGCATGTTTAGGAGCAGTGGGTAGAATACATTAACAGTAATAATAGGAAAGGGAGATGTGGGGATCACTACTGGTTCAAATAACTGTAGAGTGGAATCTCTTCATTGAGTCCTCAAGGTGTCAAGCTATCTAGTTCAAAAATCCAGTAGGCTTCCCTTTGTAGGAGTCTGGAGCCCAAATCTCCACCTCTAAAACCCACTTCAACCTTCTCCAGCCCTAAAAATTTAAGTGAGGCTGGAGATCCATGCCTGGCTTCCAAATAGGGTCTAGCCATGGCATACTCAATTTTGGAATTCCGTATGGCTCCCTTATGTTTTCCAATTCTGTGTTTGAGGGCTGTCTTTGTCTATCCAATATAGGACATGCCGCAAGGACAGATCAACATATAGGTAATCCCTGTGGAACTACAGTTGATAAACCTATTAATCTCATATTTATGCCCAGATCTAGGATGGCTAAAAGTTTTGGTGTCCACTGTATTTGAACAGTGGACACAATGTCCACATCTGTAGTTCCCTTTGAGGGGGGAGCCACATTCTGGCGGTTTCTTTCTGTACAGGTATATATGCTTGTACAAGCATATCTTTTAAGTTTCTGCCCATTTGGTAAATTATCATTGGTGGGTGCTCCACTATTTCTTTTAGCCTTTGATCAGACTGGAGTACCGGCTAGTGTTTCTTAATAATGTTCCCTATATTGGGAGCAGTAGGATTGTATTCAGTTATAAACATTAGTGCAATTAGTTTTATCTGCCCTCTGTCTTGGCTCCAAAAGATTTTCTCTGTTCAACACTTCAACTGCTGTGAAGTATCTAAAAGTAGTCCAGGTTCATTACCTCTGTCTAAAAAATGAATTGTAAGATAGTGTTTTGCATTGTAAAAGGTTTCTTCTATCGAGCATATATGTTTTGCTCTAATGTACTGTCCTTTGGATATATTGGCAGTCACTGATTCAGGGTGACAGCTGCTCCTCTGTAACAATGTATTTCTTTAAAGTGGCTTCCTGTATAGACCTGTCTCCAACCTGTTGTCTTTTTCAGTTATAATATCCAAAAATTGAATACAAATCCTGCTGCTTTCACATATGAATTGAAGGCCTTAGCTAGGTTGATGAGGATTGCTGCGGTGAGATGCACTTGATCAGTGACTGATTGGATATGGCCTGTAACACAGAGAAGGGAAGATATGATGGAGTGTTGCCTGCCAAAGCTGTATTAGTAAGGATAAAGGAAGTTTGTAGAGGTGAGAAAGTCAGTCAGCCTGGTTTGCACTAGCCGTTCTTGCATCCTGCATAGTGCAGGGAGGAGGGAGATAGGTCAGTAGTTGCTGGGTACTGAGGGGTCACTGCCCTTGTGGAGAGGGATGATACAGGCTGACTTCCAGGCTTTGGGGACCATGTCCATGGAGGATAGGTTTAATAAGGAGGTGAGAAGAAGGGTAATTGCTGGGGCTGATAGGCAAAGCAGGCTCAGATGTATTCCATCAGGGCTAGATTTTAATGGGTTAAAGGAAAGGAGTGCCTTCAGCACTTCTTCAGCAGAAATAGGAGTGAGCAAGAAGGAGTTTGGAGGTGGGCTGTGTGGAAGGGTTGTTGCCGCAGGTGGGTGGGTGTAGTTTGGTTCGGGAGGGTGCAGGTGGTGAAGAAAAATGTGAGGGTTTTTGCAATTTGGATGGGATCAGTTATTGTAAGGCCATTGTGTTTAAGGGAGGGTGAGTTGGTATGAGATTTTGGGTTGGCAGTGGAGCGGACCATGTTCCAGAAAGAGGAGGGGTATGCTGTGCTGAGATGAGCACTAAAGTAGTCCACTTTTGCATGCCTGATGGCCTTTGTACATGCATTTCTAGTGGTGTTGTAGACTTTTCTAGCCTGTGGGGTTAGGGTGGATTTGAAGATGAACCAGGCCTTGTCATGGATTTTGCAGAGGGACACTATTGGGGCTGTGACCCAGGGGTGGTGTCTTTTCCTGACCCTGGCTTTTATTAGCAGGGCATGGGAGTCCCAGACACTTGTGAAGATGAGAAAAAAAAACAACAAAAAGTATGGCATGAGGTCAGCACAATATTCTAATAGTATAAGCTGGGATTTCTGAACACAACCTGTATTCAAAAAATGAATCACCTTTATTTAGTAACAATGCATACATGGTGAAAAATAAATAGATATAAAAACAGCAGTAAAGTGCAAAAAAACTTCTCACCCACAGTAGAAAAAAGTGCAATGTGAATAGGTTCCAGAAGACATACCATGCTAGGCCTCACTTGCTGCATGCAAGTAATAAATGGTGGCGTTTTCAAGTGTGCAAATAATCCCAACTGAAGGACCAAACTGCTAGAATGCTGGCTAACTTTACTCAGGGGAAGTGACACTGTGAAAAGTTTTAAAAGATGTGACAATGACACCATCAGATGTACTAGTTACCATAGATGTGGAAAGCCTTTATTCCACAGTCAATAACAAGTCCGATATACTCCATGAGGGGGGGTCTCTCAGCACTACAGAAGAGCTTACATCAAAAAGACAACCCCCCCCCACAGAGTACATAATAGTTAGGTAGGTTTGTGGTTGAAACCAGTTATTTCTGGTTCAATGGACAATTTTATGAGCAAATGAAGGGACTGCAATGGGCTATTTTACTATAACTTTCTTCTTTTACATGGGACAGTGGAGAATCAATGCATCTACAACAGAGAACAGAATCCTTTTTTCCACAACATAAAGTTGTGGAAGAGATACATCAATGATTGTCTGATGGTTTGGGGTGGTAATGAAAAAGAACTAACTCATTTTATGGATTATATTAATCACACCAATGCACATCTAAAATTCATATGTGAAAGCAGCAGGATTTGTATTAAATTTTTGGATATTATAACTAAAAAAGACAACAGGTGGAGACAGGTCTATACAGGAAGCCACTTTAAGGAAATACATTGTTACAGAGGGGCAGCTGTCACTCTGAATCAGTGACTGCCAATATATCCAAAGGACAATACATTAGAGCAAAACATATACTGTATAATCGACAGAAGAAACCTTTTGCAATGCAAAATAGTACCTTACAATTCATTTTTTAGACAGAGGTAATGAACCTGGACTACTTTTAGATTCTTCACAGCAGTTGAAGAGCTGAACAGAGAAAATCTTTTGGAGCCAAGACAGAGAGCAGATAAAACTAATTGCACTAATGTTTATAACTGAATACAATCCTACTGCTCCCAAGATAGGGAACATCATTAAGAAGCACCAGCCGGTACTCCAGTCTGATCAAAGGCTAAAAGAAATAGTGGAGCACCCACCAATGATAACTTACCAAATGGGCAGAAACTTAAAAGATATGCTTGTACAAGCATATATACCTGTACAGAAAGAAACCGCCAGAATGTGGCTCCCCCCTCAAAGGGAACTACAGATGTGGACATTGTGTTCAAAAACAATGGACACCAACACTTTTAGCCATCCTAGATCTGGGCATAAATATGAGATTAATATGTTTATCAGCTGTAGTTCCACAGGGATTATCTATATGTTGATCTGTCCTTGCGGCATGTCTTATACTGGATAGACAAAAAGAGCCCTCAAACACAGAATTGGAAAACATAAGGGAGCCATACGGAACTCCAAAACTGAGTATGCCATGGCTAGACCCTATTTGGAAGCCAGGAACGGATCTCCAGCCTCACTTAAATTTGCAGGGCTGGAGATGGTTGAAGTGGGTTTTAGAGGTGGAGATTTGGGCTCCAGACTCCTACCAAGGGAAGCCTACTGGATTTTTGAACTAGATAGCTTGACGCCTCAAGGACTCAATGAAGAGATTCCACTCTACAGTTATTTGAGCCAGTAGTAATCCCCCCATCTCCCTTTCCTATTATTACTGTTAATGTATACTCCTCTATTCCCTTTCTACCATTTCACAATTGATGTGTATTTATGCCCTTTCCAGTTTATATGTTAAGTTGAATTTATTAAATTTGCCATGGTTAGACTTTCTGTGCTCTGCCATGTCAAGAGTTAAGACTTGCTGGCACTGCTTTCAGTCATGACTGTTGTTACATTGTGAGCATGACTTTGCATGCTCTGCTCACATAATGGCATGACTTGCCGAATCTGCCTGCAGTGTCTCTTCTGCTGGTTGTGTTAAACTGCAATCTGTGCTTATTTATGAATTACTTTTAACAAAAATTTATAGTGCATTTTTTCACTGTTATATGTACATATTATGGTCACTTTACAATTCTGCACTTTTTATTTTAAAACTTTCTGCACTTGCACCTTTAATTTCTGAACACTTTATGAGGACATCATTTGAGGCTTGGGATCACACTCTGACAATGACAGCACGCGCTGTCGCTACATAAGCGTATTTAGAAGCCAGTATGTTCCTTCACTCAAGTCTTTTGCTGCACCATATGGGTTTTGGCTTTATTTTTTCACAGTGTCACTACTCCTGAGTAAAGTTAGCCAGTGTTCTAGCTGCTCAGTCCTTTGGTTGGGATTATTTGTACCCTTGGAAATGCCACCATTGATTACTTGCATGCAGAGAGTGAGGCCTAGCGTGGTATGTCTTCTGGAACCTATGCACATTGCAATTTTTTCCACTGTGGGTGAGACATTTTTTGCACTTTACTGCTGTTTTTATATCTATTTATTTTTCCCCATGTATGCATTGTTACTAAATAAAGGTGATTCATTTTTTGAATGCAGGTTTATTCAGAGATCCCTTTATACTATTAGGATATTGTGTTGACCTCATACCATACTTTTTGTTGTTTTTTTTCTCTCATGCTTATTTAACTCTGAGGTATTTAGTGCACACCCTTGTTATTTCTAGTAGCCCCCCCCCCCCCTTCTTTTGACAAATACATCTTTGGGTTCTTTTTTCTGGTGACACTTGTGAAGGTGTTAAGAAACTGTGTCAGGGCAATGTCAACATCTAGGGTGGAGTAGACTGGCTCCTAGTTAGCAATGTGTAATCAGAGAGGAGGGAGTTTGTGTCAAATGAGGTTAGGGTGTGAGTAATTATGTATTCCAGAGTGGACTTAGACAGGTGGGTTTTTCTAAAGCAATATGTGATGCAATAATCACTTAGGGCAGGGTCAAGGAATCCTGCATCAGATATTCTATAAGGATGGGAAGAGAATACTTAATCAATAAGGGAGTGATATGAGGAGCAGGTGTTGTAGCAGCTAGGCTCAGTGATAAAATGGAAGAGGTTGTAGGATTCAATTTTGGAGGTGGTGGTTTTGGAGGAGTGGGAGAGCCAATCGAGGTTGTAGTTTCCAAGCAGTAATAATTCACTGCAATTTGCTAAAGATGGAAGGATGCAGATACAATCAGCGAGTGCATCATGTCCAAGCCAGGGAGAGGCAAAGATTACCCCAATGATGGTAGGGAGGGTGGAGGGCATAGAGATTTGGGTGAGGATCAATTCATGAGATCCTTGAATGGATTCTTTCCTCATAAGTGTGCTAGAGAGGGGTTGCCTTATGAGCATTGTGACACTGACCCCTCTTTTCCCTCTGTATTGCATGATAATTGAGCAGCTGGGGAACTACAGGGATGAGTCAGGGGTTTTAGCGGCTAGCCACATTTCTGAGAGGCATAGGATATCTGGGAAGTGTTGGTTTAGCCAGCAATTTAAGAGGCCCAATTTGGGTAGGAGACTCATAATGTTGATGTGCATGACATTTAAGCCTTTGTGGGAGGAAGAGTTTTGATTAGTTGAAGGGGAACCAGGGTTACGTTCAACAACACCGGCAATGAATAAAGTGAGTAGAAACATAGAGAAGGTGGCCTGGAATTTGCACCCTCTTGTAATGATGCAGGTGGAGGAAGTGTTTCTGGAGCATTGTATAAGGGTAATGCAGGAGGTCAGTTGAGGTGGCAAGATGTTGGGGGAGATCACATTAAAGGAGGGCATAGGCGAGGGGTGTGGAGATGAATGGGAGTGGTGAGTGGTTAAGGTGGTGTTTTTGGTAGAGGGGAGCAGTAGGGTTAGGAGTGGAAGAAGGGTTAAAGCAACCAGTGAGGGTAGTGGGGAGGGAGTAAAGTAGATAGGAGAGGGAAGACAGTAGTAGGAGTGTATATGTGATGTGAACGGTAAGAAATTTGTGGGTTAGGTACTGTATGTGATAAGGAGAAAAAGATATAGACAAGGATGCAGACTTATATGCCTAGAAGAGGGAACAGCATTAGGTGGAGGGTTAGAACAGTAAGGATAAAGCAGTGGAACTAGGGGGGGGAGGACCAGAGCAGAGGCAATAAACATTGTAACTGGCGAGGGAGCAGAGCAGGTACCTTACACAGCTGGAGGGAGCCAATGCAGAAACGGAGAGGAGGAATAACCCAAGAGAATCTGGGGGGGGGGGGGAGACAGAGCACATCTGAGCAGAGGAATGTATTATGAAGCAGATGGGGGCTATTGAGCTAAGTAGAGTGAGCAGCTGGAAGTAATTGGTACTGTAAGATGGCCTAGAGGATTTGTGCTGTAGGCGGTGTGGTGTGGCAGGGCAGGGCATGGCAGGGCAGGGGGGAGGACAGGGGTTCAAGACCCAGGGAGGCAGTTTATAATCAGAAATAAACACTAAATGGAGTTGTCTACAGTAATTATGATTGTGGAAACTGAGCTGATTGTTTTAAGTGTGTATATAGGGGATTGGAATTAATTTTCTATGGCTCAAAAGGTGGTTGTATTGAAAAAGGGCTAGAAGCAGTAAACAAATTGCTATTGCTAAAATGGCTTAGTGATCAGGGCTATGGGCTGAAAGCAGCAAACACCTGGGGCTAGAGGTTCAAACCCACCTAGAGTAGGGTGGATAGGAGGAAGTGTTCTAGACCACAGGATGAGAAGGAGGCTGGGGGGGGGGGGTTAGCAGTGAGCCAAGGTCCAGATGGATTGGGGATGAGGGATAGGACTTAGCAGGCTGTATAGGAGATGGTGAAGTACATTATATTAGGGATGAAGAAAACAGTGAAGGCTGGGTTGCAGAGACCTTTAGCAGCCAGCTAGTATAAGGAGCAGATGGTAAAGTGGGCTGAATGAGTGGGGCCAGTCATGTGATGTTCATGTGATAGGGGATTGCCTATAAAGGTAAATGCCTGCCCAGGGTGGGCAGAAAGGGGTGGGTGGGGCAGTGAGGTATCTAGGAACAGTTGCAACACCTTCTGTGGGGAGTGAAGGTTGTAATGCTGTCAGCTGTAGTAACTGAGAGGTGGCTCTGCGGCTGTTAGAGTAAGCCTGCTATGGGGAGCAAGGGTCATAGTGCTGGCAGCTGTAGTGACTGTCCTTTTATTTGCACCAAACCTTTTCTATGTCCATGTGCCTGGCCCATCCCTGCTTGAAACTGATCACTGATTTGGCCTGTACCACTGCCTTCAGTGGTTTGTTCCACTTTTTCACCACTCTTTCCATGAAATAGCATTTACGGACATCTCCCCCCTGCAAGCTTAAGTGAGTTCCCCCTCATCCCTGTATTTGAACTCAAAGAGAATAGTTCCTAGGTATCAATACTGTTAATCCTGTGCAGGTACTTGCATGTTTCAATTATGTCACCACATTCACTGCTTCTCTTGAAGGTGTACATGTTCAGATTCTGCAGGCTCTCCTCTTATGATGTGCCTCCTTGTCCTTGGACCATACTGGTTGCCCTGCACTATACTGACTCCACTATGCCACAACCTCTCCTTAGGTGTGCACTCCATTACCTTGTGCAGTACTTGGATCCCAACATCATGTTTGCTTTACCATCAGCTATGTTACAGTATATTGTGGCTTTTAGGATCTCCAGCATCATGACCCCTAAGTCATTTTCCTCCATGGTACTTTCTAGCCCCCCCACCCAATTTCATACTGCACCATTGGGTTCCTTTTCCCCATGTGCAACACTTTATATTTTTAAACACTGAAGTCCAGCTGACAGATCATTGACCAACAGAACTATGTGCCCAGATCCTCCTTTTGTTTCATTATCTTTTCCTTTGTGTCAACATTTTCATAGATCTTTGCATTGTCTGTGAGGAGGCATACCTTGCCCTTAATGCCTTTCCCTATGTGGCAGATGGACACATTGTAAAGGACCCTACACCAGCAATGACCCCTGCAGAACTCCACTTCTTGCTTCCCTTACTTCTGAGAACTCCTGATTAACCATGGCTCTTTGTGTATTTCTCCTCAGCCAGTTTTCTACTCAAGTTTCTGTACAGTATCTGGTACTGTTTACCTTATATTTTCTCTGTTAGCTTGACCTACAATTGATTCCATGTTATGCTCCCTGTATGATCCTTGCTGTTCTTTCATTGTATTTTATGCTGTTTGTGCCAGTTTCTGGCCCATGCATTGCCTGAAAAAGGTCTTTGGCTCAGTGCACCAACCCGATTACCAAATGAATAAATCAATAAAAAAATAAATTTCAAAATTTTCCTTCACTTTCAAGTCCCTTAGCTTCTGAACCAGTCTCCTGTGGGGGACTGAGTCAAAGGCTTTGCTGAAATCCAAGTATACTATATTGAATGCTTGTCTCTTATTGGTCGCAGCGGTAATCCAGTCAAAGAAGTTGATTTGAGTTAGTTGGGAAAACACTCCTCTTAGGAGCCATGTTGTCTGGGGTTAAATAGCCTATATAACTTTGAGGGTATGCTCCCTATGACAACGACACCAACACAGTGACCTACGTCGCTGTCGACAAAATTGACAGCTTGCTGACAGGTCACTGTATTGGTGAGCCTGAGACAGGGGCACACTGTCTCCCAGTCCTGCAACCCCTCCCCAAATAAACTCCGACTCGAAGTTGACAATCTTTAAAATGGGGGCAGAGCGTCGCCGCATGGGGGGTTCGGGCAGTGAACCCCCCAATAAAAAAACAGGACTGGAAGACATTCAGGATTTATGTTTACCACAACTTGCAGTCAACACAAATCCCATTGCTGTGATGCCAGTCGACAAAAGTGTTGTTGAACCAGCATCATAGATCCACTTTGGGAAGGCCACTAACTCCTTCCTGATTAAAGACTCCATAATCTTTCCCACTACAGATTTCAGGCTTATTGGTTTATACTGCACAGCCTCATCCTTTCTTCTATTCTTGTGCAGATGGGCAATGTCCACTGCTCTCTAGTGCCTAGGGACAATCCTTGTGGACAGTAAGCAGTTGAATATGTCTTCAAATGGCTCTGCTGCCACCTGTGCTGTCACCTAATGCATCCTTGGGTGTAAGCCATTAGGATAGTTAGATTTATCTGCATCTAACCCCTTAAGCTTTTCCAAGACCTTTTTCCACATTGCTGTACTCATGCTGCTTGCACACTTCCTCCCTCTCTTCTCTTTTTCGCCCATTTCAGCAGTGGATCATACTTCTCCTTAGTAAATACTGAACAAATTATTTGCTTGATATAAAGCTGCTTTCAGTTTGTACCCCTCTTCTCATCATTCCTTTCTCCTCAACCTCAATATTCCCCTTTTAACCTTACATTCCTCCTAAATGTACCTGAAGAATGCCTTCCACTCTCACTGCAAGTAAGAGTTCCATCTCTTCATTGGCCTCCCTTATCTTTCTGTTGGCTACTTTTGTTGTCTCAAGGTACTTACCACTATCTTTCCCACCTTTGGCTTCCTTTACATTTTATTAATGCTGTCCTTTTGCTCTTACCACTTCCTTCCCCTTTGGTCATGGACCACACTGGCCACTTTGTCCTTTGATACCTTCCCAGTTCAGCTTCCTACTGCATCTATAATTCATTTTTCAATGTTTTCCCATCGTTTCACCACCCCTGGTAACTTTTCAATTCTCCTCATGCTTTTTCTCAACAGTCCCCTCATGCTGTTGAAGTCCTCCTTCTTAAAATCTCACAACTTCACTACATTTGCCCATTTGGTGGTTCTTATCTGGACAGCCAGTACCACTGTGCTGTGGTCACTGGGACCTAGCAGTTCATTGACTACCATATTATGGATCCTCTCACTGCTGATGAGCACCAGATCCAGCAGAACCCCTTTCCTTGTCAGGCCCTATACCTGCTGAACTAGTAATGCCTCCTGAGAAGAATCTACCAGGAGTTGGTTCCTAGTATTTGTCATGGCTATAACTTTCCCATTCACATTTAGCACATTAAAGTCTTCTACTACTGCCATCTCCACTAATTTTGCCAGTTTCTCTATCATCTGCTCCAGTTCTTTAGCTGTTCCTTGATCTTGACTTGGGTGTCCATAGACCACTCTAATCCTCATTTGTTTCCTATTCCCTGTCTCTGCAAGCATCCACAAGTTTTTAATTTCCCTAAATCCCCCATGTTGTCTGTTTTAGTTTCTTTTATCACCTCATTTATGTACAGCAATACCTCCCTCCCCCTGCCCTTTGCTCCTGTCCTTCCTGAACAATTAGTAACCTGGCATGTTCATGTCCCATTCATGATTTGAGGTTGCCCACATCTATGTGATGACCAAGAGGTCAAAGTTCCCTTCCATAACCATTTCCCACAGTCCCAGAATTCTGTTGCCAATACTCCTTGCTTTGGTACACATCATGCTCCAATAATTGCCCCCCCCTTTCACTTTAACCAGGGTTACAATAATTCTATTACATTGGTTGATGGGAGAGGCCAGGAGGCACTCCAAGTTTGTAAAATTGGATGTGTACCTCGCTACACTGACTCCCCTCCTTATAGCTTAAACTAGTCATATGTTGTGCCCATAATTCTCAGAGTACCTTACTGCCCTCCTCATTGGGATACAAGACTTTCTGAATACTATAAAAATATTAATATTGAGAACTGCCTACTATGTATCTGCCAACAAAATAAAGACTAAGAAAAACTTGAAATACATCAGTAAGTATTAAATGTTGGAAACAAAAATACTCTCATAGCACCTTCCCATATCTAAACCTATAAAAACACATATGAAAATGTAAGCACAAACTTTTAAACAAATTACAGAAAGTGTAATTATCCTTATAACTGCAATAACACCCATATAAGTGGGAATTATCAACACTCCCAACTGAGTGTGACTGTCCAGGAAATGCCCACTTGTTTTAGTATTATTGCTTAACTCTATAGCTGGAAGATGCATTGGTACTGAAAAATAGTTAATAGGGAATGAGGTGAACTGGGAGGGGCAGATATTTTTTTCTGAAATATGCATGCATGTAAAAATGCACACCAATTTAAAATCAATGTATATAAATATTGTGTTTGATTAGCCAAGTCAACTCAGAACATCAGTGATAAAAATATGTACAGAGCAACTCACTTAAACTAGGCATCCTGAAGCCCAACAACTAGTTATTTTGGCCAAAACAGGAAAACCAAAAGCCATATCCCTAGATCCCCTGTTTACAACAGTTTGATACAATGAACTAAAGGTGCTGTCTACAGGAGACATTTTATCCCTGAACTATCTGCCACTTGTTCCTTGACTGCTGTTAGCACCATATCTCTCAACTGTCCCTGATTTTCAGGGATATCCCTGATTTTGCCTCAGAATTTCCTCTGTCCCTCATAAAATTTGTGTTTTTGTGACAGAACAGTGGGGATTAAAATCACAAAATAATGTCAAACATTAAAGTTACACACTTGTTCTTGCTCAGAAAATGCATCTTAACACAAGCCCCTTATTCTATCAGCTTTCTGAGTGAATAGTATCAGTTTTTAGGATGTGTCCCTGATTTTGGGTCTTTATCCCTGATTTGTTTAAGCCCTGACCCTGATTCATGAGGCAAGAAGTTGAGAGGTATGGTTAGCGCTCAAAGTTTTAATTGACTAATCACCTTCCTTTTATTTGGAGCAGCACAAGGCTGGCCATTTAAGAATCTATTAAAGGTATGTCAATGGCCTGTGGCACTGAGGGAGAAGGTCAGCACAGAGCAAAACTAGCATAAAATTAGCTCCATTTGCACAATTTCAGTTTAAGTGCCACTACATTACCAAACTGGGCTGAGGAGCTGACACAGAGAGTAGGCAGTACTAGCTAAATTGCTGGAGAAAGGGTGTAGTGTCTGATTAAAGTAGGTTCCACTGTAGCTCCAGTTTAGAATGTAAAGACATAATTCTTACAATACCTTACAATCACATTTTACTGCACCGATGATTACGTTTGTAAAGATGAAGATGTCACTGTAATAAATCTCTGCTGTAATCCTTTTAGAAGATTATGCCAGGACTGGATTGAATTGTGGAATCAGTTCATGAGATCTGGGTTTGGGGTTTTACTTGCTGCTTGTACAGCATAGTAAGAATAGCTGTTTGAGCAGTTTTTGCATTACGTTGTGGCTATAATTCAGTTTAATAGGATGCAATGGACACTCCTTATAATGGACAAAACCACATCACACAAATGTGTTCATTTTAAGTAGGTTCCAATGTACTTGAAAATGTCAATAAAACTACATGAAATGTAATTACATTTGAGAATGTGCTACATTATCTTGGAATATTACAGTCTGGCTGAACAATTAAAGTCTGCCAATGTTAAGTTTCAGTTTATACCTTACATACACTGCAAAGGTACTTATGAAGAAGGTGAAAAGGGATTTTTAAGTGAAACATAAGAAATGTATCTCCTAACCGGGAATCAAACAAATGAGATAATACAAGTAACAGCTAAGATACTGCAGGAAAACATGTTGTTTAACTGATTTTTTGTACATCATTGAGTCTACAATATCTCTCTGATTACTGCATAAGGTTTGTACAGTAGTAGCAAGCTCTATTCATGAGGAGCTTTTTAGTGGCAATATAGCTTTTTTACTTCTCTATGCATGAAGTACTTTGAATATTGCAATTCTTCTTTTACTCCACTCATGACTGAGTTCTGCCTTTTAGGAATGAAATAAAACAAGGAGCAAAGTTATACACAGATAATACCAAACTAACATTAAACAATTGCGTAATGAAAGAGGGGTGAAACAAAACTACAGTACCAAGTATATCATGAATTCAAATGCTTCATGAATACTGTATATGCTAGCATCCCTAAGATACAGTAGATACACTTGGGCTGCCACCTACTTTAAATCACATTATGTAACTGTTATTATAACAAAACTCATAATGTAGAAAAGTCAATGCTCTAAATCAAAATGATATCTATGTCTATATTATATTTTTATTACCATGAGTTGTGTTAACATAAAAATGACAGCAGCTGCCATTAAGAAAGGGCATATGGTCAAATGGGCTGGGAAAATACTACATCCTGACTGTTCATCAGACATGCATTTTGAAACCAATATCCATGTGCCAAAAAAAATTCTGGCAATCAGGACATTGTTTGAAAAAGAATTAATGTGCCAATCTTCAGAATCATTAAATTTAAATAGTTAGAATTTTTCTTCAATATATCAGATTACTTAGAATCACCATCAGGTTAAACCCTCCCTCCTCCCTCCCTTCCTCCCCACTCATCACAAGATTTCCATCTGCTTGCTAACCCACCTGCTCCTTCACTCACCAGCTCTCACAGCAGCAGTCATTTCTTTACTTGTGTGACCATAAATAAAGGCTTCCCGGCGGTTCCTTACAACTGCTACCCACTGTGTGATGTCAATAGCAGGTGGAACACTTTTGGAAGTGCCAATGTAACCATATGGAGTCACTTTTTTCAATAAGAAAAGGAATTTAAAACAAAGCTCTGAATACCAAGTGGAGGGGGTTTGAAGCACATAAGGGACAAGGCACCTGGCACTAACACTAAACTACCCAGATCCCCCTAGCTGCACCCAAAGGCAAAGGAACTATTTTTTTTTAATTTATTACCTATTTCCTTAACATTTTTACATTTATTACACTTCTTTTATTTACGTAGTTATCCATGTTATAAGTGCAGTAAGCCTCTCAGAATGTTGCTAATTGTACTACAACTGTACATCCAGGGGTGTAAGGCACACAGCCAGTGGCTTTGTGTATTGGCCTCATGCTCAATCACAATGGATAGCGGCACAAACAGCTAGGCAAACTGTCATGCCATTGGGTCACTGCCTCTTTTCATTAGTCATGAATCTCCTAATTTGTCATGGGGAGGCAGTTCCTTCTGTGACTAAGTCACAATAGGATCTATGCATGAAGCCTATGCTCCACATATACATGGTGTGTAGGCTTGCCTAAGTCTTGCAGTCATGCATTGGGGGTCCTCTGAATCCCAGCAGCATTCACAGAAGAAAGCAGGCCCCATCCACACACAATTCCTGGCCCATCTTCAGAGTTGCACATGCAGATGGACTGGCATAGTGTCTGGGGGTGTTCCTACACTCTGTGCCATGCATCAAGGCATAAAATGCAGATAGAAGGGAGATACAGCCCATGCAGACAGGGAAAATCTCTTTTTACACCATTCTGGTATTCATGTGAATTTTAATAGGCTAGAAAAACATCAAATTAACCAAAAATAATTCCTCTTCACTTGAAAAAAAATATTAAAAACATTTAAATAACAATAATTACATACATCTAGGTACAGAGCAAATGGCAAACACAAATGGGGCACAGAAGGGGGTAAACTAGCAGCAACCTGACATTTCACCTCACAGTTGAGGCTTCTATAGGGATATGTAGACAGGGACCCTGACCTAGCAACTCTGCACCCTTTCCATCTTGCACTGATCAGCCTAGATGGAGCAAGGAACCCTCCTGCAATGCTAGCCCAGCCCTTCAGACATGCAGAGAGGGCTGGCATAGTCTTTGGGGCACTCAACCCATCACTGCCCATGTAACAGGACATGCCATGACTCAGAATCCCTGTGAGGAGCAGGAGACCCAATACACCACCACAGCAGGTATTTGATTGGATGCATACTTGTGTCGACTAATCCACCTCCCATGCACTAATGCACCAGCAGATGGGGCCACAGAGGGACAACCAGCATTTGTGAATGGTGCACCCTGTGCATTTGGTTACAGGTGTGGATGAGCGCAGACCACGCCCATGTATGTCGCATGCACCAGGCAGGATTAGTGCAGAGGGGCCAATGTATATAAAGTGTTCATATGCTAGTGGGTGCAGATGTTGTTTAATCAGACAGAAAAGAAAGAAATAAGTGCTCTAGCTGTGATTTAACCCATGACACCCAGAAAACCATTCCAATGCACTGCTAGATGTGAAGCTGGTAATGCAACAGAATGGCATTCTGAGTCATTTGGGTTCAGATCCCAGCTAAGACATTTATTTCTCTCTCTTCTGTCTGTGTTCCAGATACTGTATATACATGTCACACATTTGTAAAAAAAAATTGTAATTCATTTGTGCAGCACCAGATTGTGTACTGGAGAGAGTAAGATAAGGTTCTTTTAGGGGTCCCAGGTGTGCAGTTGCCTTGATGGCATAGCTTATAGAGCAATGGATTAGTATTCCAGGTGGTCTGGGTTCAAATCCTAGCTAACACTTGCTAGAGTGTGACACCAACAGAGCCACAGCATGCCACAGCATTAGCACATGCTGTTATACCGTGCTATGACTTAATGGAACTCCTCTTTACCTTTTTGTCCCTTTCACAGCCTGAAGTCCAGTGCTATTGTTCAACCCACTGCCTCATTCTCTGGTAGTCAATTTCCCCCTAAACATAATGGTTCCATAGATGGCTGTCAAAAGCTCACTCCAGTGGGGTGGGATTACTCTGCATCACAGCGAATAAATACCTTTTATGATGGGGGGGGGAGTGATCGGGGATACCCTTTCTCCATCCGTTTAGTACACTCACTGTTTCACAACTGAATATATGCCAGAGAACACCAGGGCACCCTCTCTTTATGCAAGGTGATACAAATACAGTCTCGAGTCTGTGTTTCTGGGAATAGAACTCTCCTGGCCACTGCACCACAAACCTGAAAGTCACAGGTGTGTATAGACTTTGAAGGGCCCTATACATCCTATTAGACGTCTTTCCCAAGAAATAAAGAGCTCAGTTCAACCCCAACGGGCTCCTTCTGAGACCCTTCATATTCCTCCCCTCCTTTCATCACAAAGTCCCTCGTGGTACTGCACTTTGGTAGTGTTTGGCCTTGAAACAGTCACACAGGCATAGTATGGTTTGAACAACTCTCCAAAGGCAACCCACACAAAATGACACTGGCAGAATTATCTTAAAAGTAAGCCAAAAGCTTTACTAATTAAATTAATAAAAACAGTAAATAACATAAAGAGAAGTAATTTTAGACATTGGTTACAGGATAATGAATATAAAATGGAAAATATACTGTACATAAAAACCTATACTTTAAAACTTTAAGTTTGACTAAGTAGCCCATAATAGCTCCTTTAGGACAATGTATAACAATTCATGTTTCCATGTCTATGAATATATTTATTGAGGTTAGTCTTAAAGTTCTCTTTCCTAATACAAGAAATTACTTCAAGAGGAAGTCTGTTACAGAGGGTTGCAGTTCGAAGTGTATACAAATATTTTCTATTATTGTTTTTAAACCTTTCTAGTTTAATCTGTAATGGATGACCCCTGGTATTAAGCTGGTTATTTTTATATTCAATATCTAGAGCTACCATCAGTAGAGGATTGTTTAGAATAGCAAAATAAAGCAGGATATCTCCTTTCTGTCTTCTGATTTCCAAGCTATGAAGTCCCAGTTTGTCCAACCACTCTTTATAAGAGTAATGTTTTAATGAAACTACTGATTTTGTATATCTTTGCTGTACCTTTTCCAGTTTATTTCTGTCTTAAGGTAAGGTGACCATATTTGACTAACATAGTTCAAAACAGGTCTCGCATATGAGAGATATAGTGGCAATAGTACCTCCACTTCTCTACTTTTGATATTTCCTTTTACAGTATTGCAATTATTAATCTGTTAGCTTTGGCAATAGCTGAGCTACATTGTTCATTAAAATTTAGCTTATTACCTACTATTATTCCCAGGTCCTTTTCAGTGACTTTAAATAGTAGGGTTTCACCATTTAAGATGTAAACATGGTTTGGATTATGTTGATCTACATGTATTAAAAAACACTTATCAGTGTTGAGTTGCATCCCTCATTTTCTCATCCATATGATTAGAGAATCAATGTCATTCTGTAGGGTCTCAATTTGATCAGTACTGTTGCAAAGACTGCAGATTTTAGTATCATCTGCATATTTTGTAATAATGTTATTTACATTATCATCCATATCTGCAATGAATATTTGGAAGATTAATGGTCCAATGACTGATCCCTGTGGGACTCCACTTGTCACTGGGCCATCGGTTGACAAATGACCCCGTATAGAAACTATTTGTGATCTATTCTGGAGCCAGTTATCTATCCACCTTATAATATATCTATCAATACTGTACTTATTTAATTTTTGATTTATTGCCCAGTGAGGTACTCTATCAAAAGCTTTACTTAGATCAAAGAAAAGTACATCTACCGAGATGTCATTGTCAATCATTTTGCTTACATGATTTTAAAAGCAAATGAGATTAGTAGCACAGGAATGTCCTTTTCTGGATCCATGATGATTCTGATCAAACAAAGGGTCAGCATTAAGTTGCACAGTAATTTTATTTTTAATTAAAGATTCTAACATTTTACACGGAATCAAAGTTAGGCTAATAGGCCTATAATTAGAAACTTTTGTTTTGCATCCACTTTTAAAACTTGGTGTAAGTCTAGATTTTTTTCCAGTCTGTGGGTACAATACCAGAATTTAGAGATTTTTCATATAATAATTTTAACAGTAGACAGATATGGGCATTCATAAGTTTAAGCATGGAGGGGTTATATTATCCAGTCCAGGGGTGCTATGGTCTTTCACGTTTTCAATTTCCCTTATTATTTCTTCCTTAGAAAATTGATGATTCCCTTCATTATTTATAACCTCAGCCTGAACGGTGTGTGCAATTTGTTCTGAATAAACAGAGCAAAAGTAATCATTAAATACATTTGCAATTTTAACCGGAACTGTAATGCACTGATTATTATCCATGATAGTGAATAGTTCTCTGTTACTCTTTTTTAAAGACTTTATGTAACTGAACAACTGTTTACAGTTGGATTTAGTGGCAGTTTTTGATAAATACAGTTCATATTTTGTTTGCTTTAGTAATTTTAATTTTACATTTCTATTGCATTATTTTGAAATGGGACAAATTAGACTCAGTTTTGTTAGTGATATATTGCCCATACATTTTATTTTTCTTTCTTATTAGCTTGGTAATACTCTTATTTAACCATTTTGGTTTCTGTCCATTTTTGTTGTATTTTTTGACTTATTTGACACGTGTATTCGTGATTTTATAAATTACAGTTTTGATATAAGCCCATGATTCATTACAGTCTTTCCTTCAAATTCTTTCTCTGTCAGTTTTGCTGAGATCTCTGTTAATTCCTTTGACATTCACTGTTTTATACAGAAAAATCTTGGAGCAACCTCTTACTGGTAGGTTTTCATGCTCTAAAGTGAATAATATGGAAGAATGATCACTGGTGCCTATAGGAAATCTAATCCTACATTTTGTTATGCTGACATCATCAGTTGTAAACACTAGATCAAATATGTTGTTTAATCTAGTTGGATCTGATACATGTTGTGTTAGATTGTTTTATAAAATGGGCAAAGGATTTCAAGCAATCTGATTGGTTGTTAGCCGTGCATTCGAAGTGTCTAATGCACAGCTAAAACTAGAAACCCCATTTAGAATACACAGGCCCATTTTATAAGCACAATAAGACACTCCAGGGATGTGCATTAGACATTTCTAATGCACGGCTAGGGGACTGGACACACTCAGCCTATGGCCTCGTGCATCTCTACATCCCCATAGCCGTCCATTAGAACTGTCTAATGCACACCCCATTGTGTCTTAATGCTTACTTCTTTACAGAAGTCTAAAGATTCTCTACTCTGATTATTTATGGCATTCTCAGCATCCCAGTCAATATTGGGAAAGTTTAAGTCACCTGCCAAGACCACCTTACTGAGGTCTAGGGCTTTATTGATTTCATCCATTATTTTTACAGTACAAGCTAAATTGGAGGTAGGCAGTCTATAGCATAGACCCAATATAAATTCTAGTGTATTTCCTTTTAAGATTTGAATCCATAGTGTTTCTGTATCATCACTTTCATAATTAATTTTGTCAGTGATATCTGCAAACTTTAGTTTTGTTAAGTAAATTGCTAGTCCACCTCCCTGTTTCCCCTTCCTGTATCTCCAAACAATATTATAACCCTGTATATGATTGATCCAAATATCATTATTGTCAAGCCAAGTTTCAGAAATTAAAGCCACATCATTACTTTCTGGATACAGTACAGCTTGTAATTTGTTAATTTTATTATGAATGCTTCTCACATTACTAAGCAGACACTTGATTTCCTGGTATCTTACAGGGTTTGATAGGAATACTGGACTGGGAATAAAAGTTTGGTTCCAGCTACCCCTGCCCACTAGTTTAAGTTGGCTGACTCCATTTTGTTTTTAATGAGGGATCCTAAGAGATTTGCATCATCATTATTTAAGTGCAGCCCATCTTTACTAAACATGTTTCTTTTGCCCAAGAAGCTGTGCCATGAGTTAATAAAGCCTACTGTATACCATACCTTCAATTCTACTCCATTTTTATAATCTGGTATTTATTCTAGCTATAGTCTTATTTTTTTCATTTGAAGCCCCAGGAACTGATAAAAGACCCGATATGATTGCATGCGCCACTAGATTTTTGATATTATTAGCAGTTTCTACTAAGTCAATACAAATGTCTTTTTCATGACTATGTACCATGTCATTGATTCCCTCACGGATTGTGAAAAATGTTTTGGTGTTTGAGCCTTTAATTGCCCTTGGAATTTCCTTCTTGATATCACTGATTTTAGCACCTGGGTAACTGAGCACCATTCTGTGCTCCTTATCTGGTTGATAATTTTTGGTGTCACATTTCCTGATGATTGAATCACGATTACTAGCATCTCAGTGTGGCTAGAGTAATCAGGTGGTTGTTCAGTCTCAGTGGGGCAAACATTAGCTAAGCAGCTATACCTATTATGTGTAGTTATTTCATTTGTAGCTAATGCTCAACACCCCTTCTTTCTCCCGTTTCCACTTTGTACTAAACACTAGTCAATATTCTGGTTACAGTCATTTTGTTTATATTTCTTTTGAGCTGTTAAATTTAATGAATCATTCTCATCATGTTCTGAAATATTCTCTTCTCTATTCCTTTTTCTGGATGGTGTAATAGGACCATGTGGTGTGATCAGAATTTCTTTACTCTTAGATTACAATTCTACCTTGAGTCCTTAGTTGCTGAATTTTGAAGTGCAAAGTGTCCTTAGAAGTAGCAGTTGAAGTCTTAGTTTTGGTGGTCTGGGATAAATTGTCTCTACTTTCCAAGCAGACAGGCAAGGTCCCAAACGCTAAAAGGCTGAAAGCTAAAAAGGCTCAGATACAATCTTTCTCCCTTGTTTTATGAGATTTCTCAAGGGACAGGTCCAGTGGATAGTGGCTTGCCCTGCAGTTGGCTAAAATTTTGTGTCTATGCCTATGCAATCAATTGGTTTTAAGTATTATATCACAAAACTACAGATATGCATTTCTGAATATGAGAAAAAAAACCTCAGAGGCCATCTAGTTTAAACCAGAATTCGGGGGGAAAATCAAGCCTCCATCCTGGGAGATGGCTGTAATTTAGCTACATTCAGTACAGCCATTTACTTAAATGGTAGCCCATTCAGCTGTAACAAGATTATGTTAGTGTGGACCTTTCAAAACAAAGGTGGTCCAAACATCATGGCTCCTCATGAGGCCCTGCCCTTTTCACAAGCAAATTGTGCTACCTGACCTCCCAGCTAGGCTTACTATTCTTTTGTCTCTTTATAAAATTATTTAAATAACTCTAGCCCTTGGCTAGTAGCTGACAGATTTTCTGCCCAGTAACAAGAACATCATTTCACAGAGCCCATGTACTGGTACCCATGATCCCTTGCACTTAGACTGGTCAGCATGGGCATCTCTGATGTATTATATACATAAAATTATACAAAATATGACCAAAACAATAAGGTATGGCTTTATCTCACCACACTCCTCCCTCCTTAACAGAATCTGGGGGAACACACCCCCTTTTAATAAGAGTTTCTGCCAGTTCTGTTTCTTACTCTGATTGGCAGAATAGGCCATCTGCATTGGCAGATCTATGTTACATGTCCCGCATATGATACTTCAGCCCTGGCCACCTGGCACTTTTCAGCTTTTATAGTGAGTCCTGCATTCTGTATCCTGCCCAATGCTTCCCTCAGATGGGACAGGTGTTCCTTCCAGCTGGTAATAAAGATGGCAATATCATTCAGACAAGCCACTGCGAACTCTTCAGTACCCTGTAACACTTGGTCGACCAACCTTTGGAATGTGGCAGGGGTGTTCTTCATCCCAAAAAGCATCACTTTAAATTCAAAGAGGCCTATTGGGGTGATAAAGGCTGACCGTTCCCTAGCTCTGGCAGTTAACTCCACCTACCAGTGCCCCTTTATCAGGTCTATGGTTGTTAGGTAGATTGCCCCCCCCCAACTTGTCCAAAAACTCATCTGTCCAGGGCATCGGATGGGTGTTGGACTTTATGACTGTGGTGAGTCCATGATAGTCCACACAAAAGCAGGTAGACTCATCTGGCTTGGGGATGAGGACAACGGGTGAGGCCCAGGGATTCTGGGAATTCTGGATTACCCCTTACTCCAGCATTTCCTCCACCTCTCTCCTAATGTCCTTTAGGATGGCCTCAGATACCTGATATGCTGTCCGTCATATGGGTGCTTGCGTCCCCGTGTCCACATCTCGGGTCACTAAAAGGATTCATCCAGACATGGCTGTAAATAAAGGGGCAAAGTCCTCTAAAACCTCCCTCACTTCTGGGGTCTGTTCTGGGGCAACTGGGGAGACAGTTTGATTGTCTTCATCATTGACTCCCACTTGCTTTCCTCTAGCATGATGAGGAGGGGGGGTCTTCTTTGTCTGTCCCCTCCCGAGGACTACAAACAGCCAACACCACGTTTCCCTATTTACATATGGCTTCATCATATTGACATGGTACATTTGATGGATATGTCTCCTGTCAGGCAGTTCCACAATATAGTTCATGTCATTTACCTGTCGGACTACCTTGTATGGTCCCACCCACTCGGTTAGCAGCTTGTCTTTCCAGACTGGAATGAGGACCAATACTTCTTGGCCTGTGCTATATGAACAAGCTCTGTCTCCACAATCATACCAGACTTTTTTGCTTCTGCTGGGCAGCTGACAGGTTGCTTTTGGTCACCCCCATAAGCTCCTTCAGCTTCTCCCTGATGTAAGGACATACTCCACTATGGAAGTCCCCTGGGTGGCATGCTTGCCTTCCCAGTCTTCATGGATTAAGCCTTGGGATCCACACACCATACATCCGTATAACAGTTCTAAGTGGGAGAACCCTGTTGACTCTTGGGGCCATTCTCTGTATGCCAACAACAGGTGGGGAAGGTATTTCTCCCAGTCCCTCCCATGCTGTTCAGCAAATACTTGGAGCATTGCTTTTAGGGTACCATTGAATCTTTTCAATATTCCATTTTCTTGTGGGTGATAAGGTATTGTACATCTCTGCAACCCCCACACTTCTCCCACAAAGACTTTATCAGGTTCAAGATGAAGTTACCCCCATTGATCAGATATAGCCTCCTGTGGAAATCCAACATGGCAGAAAATCTCTAGCAAGGTGTCTGCCACTTTGTCTGTCTTAATTGAGGAGAGGGCACCTGCCTCTGGGTATCAGGTGGCATAATCAACCACCATCAAGATGTACTTTTCCCAGAGGAGTTCAGGGTATCCAAGGGTCCCACAGTATCCATTTCTACCCTCTGGAATGGCTTCTCTACAATGGACAAGGGAAATAGGGCAGCTTTTGTTTTACTACCTGCCTTCCCTATATGTTGGCACCAGTGACAAGACCTACAATATTCCTTCACCTGCTGGGTGAAATTGGGCCAATAGAAATTTTGGGCTACTCGCTGCATGTTGTGAATGAGGCCCAGATGTCTGGACATGGGGATAACATGGGCAACTTTGAGCAATCGCCTACAATACCCCTGGGGAATGGCAAGCTGCCTGCCCATCACCCCTCCCCCTGTCCTCATGTCCAGAGTATACAACAGTATATTGTCCCAAAATACCCTATGTCTCATGTCACCTCCCTGTGTCCCGTCAGATTCTGCAAAAGCCCTCAGCCTCCCCAAACTTGGGTCAGTCCTCTGAGCAGCTTCAAAATCTTCACATTTCCCAAAGCATGGGACATGTCCCCCTCAGTTCTTAAACTGGGGTCCATAGTACTAGCTTCAGGGCATTCAGAGTCACTGCCATCCCTAACCTTCTTACCATTGATTACCCCTTCCTCCTTAGAGTAATCTTCTGTAACTGTTTTGTGAATGGCTACTTGGGGAAGTCCTGCCTCCTTTTCACTATTCTCCATCTCAAGAGACACAGGCTGGGGAACCAGCCTCCTATTTTCTTCCACAGGGGCTTCTGTAGTGTTCAAGGAATTACCAGCGTTCTTAGCTGTCTGGCTGCAGAAAGCCACACAAACCACCCCCTGCTGTAAATTATTCTCTATAATCTCATCCAGAGCAAGAATGTCTGCCATTGCCACTTTTTGCACCCCCTCTCCTGTCTCATCCCAATCCAGGAGAACACTAGCTAGTGCCAAGGTTTTCTCCTCCCTAGTAAATCCCCTCACAGTGACAAACTGATTAGCTATAAGCTGTTCAGGCACAACCAAATCCCCTTTGACCACGGTAAGAGTGCCCCTGTGCCTCTTAACCCATGGGTCTGCACCCCATTTACAGTTAACCAGGTGTATGTGCTCTCTCATGTTCACATTAATACTCTAAGGGATACACAGTGCACCCACCTCCTTTCAAGGGACACTTTGTCCACTCTGTGCCTTTTTAGGGCACTGTCTAACTAGATGCCCTGGCTGCTTACAAAACCAACATTCATCATTCTTTTTTCCCCAAGACCTCCCATGTTGGTAACTTGGGGCTTCCCCTTTTCTGCAGAGACATTGAGGGTTTTAGCTGCCCTGAAGGCATACTTTTCCCTTTCTGTGCTGCAGCTCATGCTCCCCCACTTCCTTTGAAAGCAGGTCTCCTCCTGGCATAGTGATTCAAGAGCTCAGCAACTTGCTGTGCTGTTTTAGGATCCTGGTCCTCCAGCCAGGTTTTCATCTCCACTGGGCAAGCCCAAAAGAACAGTTCTAAAAGTATAACCTCCTCAATTTTCCCCATAGAGTATGCTTCCACCCCTTCCCACCAACGCTTTAAAAACTACTGTTACTTTGTGGCTAGTTCTTCATAGCTCATGTCAGGGCTATTTCGGAGTTCACAGAATTTAACCCTGTAGGTCTCAGGAGTCAGTTCATACTTTTTAAGTAAAGCAGTTTTAAGTTTCGCATAGTCACTGCTGTCCTCCTCATCCATTGGGCCTAACGCCTCATGCCCTTTACCAGTAAGTAGTAGGGATAGCTGGAAGTTCCAGCACTCCCTGGGTACCTTGGCCTAGATACAGACCTTTTCAAATGAATTTAAAAATGCATCCGTATTCTTTCCCTCTTTAAATTCAGCTGTTAATTTGGAATTTAACTTATACCCCAGCCCTGGAGTTTCAGGTTCACCCCGCCACTTACCTTCTCTGGCACAGGTCACTGGAGTCCTAGCCTCTCCAGTTCAAACTCCCTCTGGTGCTGCTTTTCCTTGGCCTCTCTCTAAAGCTGCCTTCCTTTTCCCTTGGCCCCTCTCTGAAGCTTCCTTTCTTTTTCCTCGGGCTCTCTATGGTGCTGCTTTTACTCAGCCTCTCTCTGAAGCTGCCTTTCTTGCATGACAAGTTCCATCTGATGCTGTCTTTCTTGCATCTCCAGTTTCCTCAGCTCCAACTGCAGCCTGATCCCTTGCAGATCCAACTCTGTTGTGGCCTTTGTCTGGTGCTGTGGCTCTGGGTTCCCTATGGTCTTGCCATCCTCCACCCTGGGACTGGACACTGTGATGTCCCTTGGCACCCCCATGCACAATGTCTGGTCCCTTTCAGTCATCAGCTGTGACTCGGTACCCTGGGCTGCTGCCTGTTCATCAGCTGCCTCAAGGACTTCCATGAGGTGCTTCTTACTGTGCCTCTCACACTGGGCCCTTTTCTCCTGGCACAGCTGCTTTAGCTTTTCTATAGTGTAGTCGCAGTACTTGGAAGTCATCTTTCTTCCCTGCACTACCACTAGTCTGTCTTTTACTGCAGCTAAAAAACAAACAAACAAAAAAAATAGGGTGGGGAACTATATCTTGGAACCAATTTTCTTTTTGCCCTCTTTGTGTGCGGTTGTTCAAACAGTTTGCCAGTCACACCTCTGCTCACTGAATCTGCCACAAGCCCACTCTTGTGGGGTGGGATTTCTCTACATCACAGCAAATAAATCCCTCTTATGATGGGGGGTGTCAGAGATTCCCTTTCTCTGTTCATTTAGTATGCTCGCTGTTTCATAACTGAACGTACACCAGTTAATCCCAGGGCACCCTCTCTTCATGCAAGGGGATACAAATATAGTCTCGAGTCTGTGTTTCTGGGAAAAGAACTCTCTCAGCCACTGCACCATGAACCAGAAAGCCACAGGCATGTATAGGCTTCAAGGGGCCCTATACACCCTATTATGTGTCTTTCCCCAGAAATGCAGAGCACAGTTCAAACCCCCACAGGCTCCTCCTGAGACCCTTCATATTCCTCCCCTCCTTTCATCACGAAGTCCCTAGTGGTACTTCACTTTGGTAGTGTTAAGCCTTGAAACAGTCATGCAGGTGTCGACTGGTTTGAAAAACTCTCCCAAGGCAACCCACACAAAACAACACTGGCAGAATTATCTTAAAAGTAAGCCAAAAGCCTTACTAATTAACTTAATAAAAACAGTAAATAACATAAAAACAACTAATTTTAGTTGTTGGTTACAGGGTATTGAAAATAAAATGGAAAATATACATAAATACCATGCACTTTAAAACTTTGAGATTAAAGGGAACCTAAACAAGCATTTTTTTTAACTGCAAACTCCAAAATCTAGCTTTATAGCAAGGTAAAGTAAAGGATGCTGTTTACATTTATGCAAAAGCTGCATTTATGTAACTAACATAAATGCAGTTTCAAAGCTTTTGAAAAATGTGTATAACAGCCTTTCACTTTCAAAAAACAGCCTTGATTTCTCCCTAAGATGTCTGCCAAGTGTGTTAAGTGATGAGACATTATGACATCATCTGAGCCAGAGACAGAGATCCACATATATTTCTATAGTGCTAACTAGTTCTTCTTTCCCTCTTTATTTTGAATTGGTGTACCAGAATGATCAACACCATGTATTAACTCATGGATTATTTTGATCAGTACACATGTTAGGCTATGATTTTGTCATTTTGTTTACTTTAACTTGCGGAAAATGTTTTGCAATCCAGCTGACTTTTTCTTGGCAAACTGCATTACAGTACAACACTTCAAATACCTGATGATCTAGTGGTTATATGATGCATTGAATTTTGCTTTTTGTTAACCAGGAGAGACACACTAAGCTGAAAGCGTGTTTACAGGTGTGGCCTGGGAGCACAAGGAAGTTTAGTGACTTGCTCAGGGTCACACAGCAAAGTACCGGTCTTTGTTCAGTTCCAAAGCTCATGCTCTCTTGTTAATCCACAAATAAGGCTTTCTTTTTCCAAGTGAACCCCCTGCACCTAGCCTGCATTCTGTTGAACACCCCACCATCCATACCCTGTCCTTAGCAATGCCTGGGGCTGCACATGAGCTTGCAGTCTCATGAAGGGAATTATCACACCTCAGACTGTAATCTTGTACCTCAGAGAGTTGTGCACACCTATTCTGCTACGCATCATCAGCTGGCACTGTTAAAAAATGCCTCCCAATTCACTCTCCTGTCCACATTCTCAATGCTTGACTTCTGCTCCCACAGTAAACATTGAATGGATCACCACCCTTCTGCACAGTGAAGGTAGTATGTACAGTTCCCTGTTGTATTTTTTCCCACCTCATTAACCAACAACTAGGTCTTCCTGGAGGTCTAAGCAATAAGCATCATGACCCACCAGAAAAACAGCTGCTCATGCCCTCATGAGGGCTGCACTTACAATGGATAACAATATTATTAGCAGGAGAGGCATACTAATGCCTTGAGTGAATCCACCTGACTTCCAGTGTCAATCTACTCCTTTACCTGTGATCTGCAGAACTCTGCCGAACAGTTCCCAGCAATTCTTCTCCAGTACTTTTCTGTGCTTTAGTCCATAATGTGAGTTGGCTGGCTACCACCTTTCCAAATCTTGAATGGGCTATACACAACTCCCTCAATACTGTCCTAACAAACATCAACACCATCCCCCCCGACCCGAGGGTAATCTCCCTACACTGAATTCAAGGAACAGTTTAGGTGCAGCCCTGCCACTCTGAGTATTTGTCATCGCTGGCTACTCTCATCCACAGTCAGGTAGTGATCACGACGCTGGCAGCCCCACATTTCAGATCTCACAGTGATCTGCTCAGCATCCTCCTTCATGTCTTCAACTAACCTGAATATAGCTGCACCCTGTTGGAATGGCCTCTTCAGTCCCTCTCTGGTATTCATTCTTCTCACCTGCTCCCCACACCAAAAACTGGTGAGTTCACTACCCTTCCGCATCATGAATGTGTTTAATACAGTCTCCTGTGTTATATTTACAGTACATATTAATAATAAACATGATCTTCTGGTAAGCCAGTCTGATAGCAGCATGGCACAGGTGGAAAAATAGGCATTCCTACCCATATAAGATCTAAGCCACCTATGATTAGGCACTATTATATGATGTGCATAATGATGTGCACAACCATCATTTAATAGTGCCTAATCAAAGGTAGCCTAGATCTTTTAAGGTTAGGAAAGCCCATCACTCCCCTTGTTCCCTGCTGCTATGAACCTGGCTTACTGGAAAGATATGTTTATATTTGATATGTCAAAATAAAATGGGGCCTGTACTACTTGCATTCATGATGTAGAAGGTTGATGAACTCACCAGTTTTTGGTGTGAGAAGGAATAGTGGAGAATGAATACCAGAGGGGGACTGAGAAGGCCACTCTTGCAAGGCACTGCTATATTCAGGGAAGGAGGAAGACAGAAGAGAAATATGAGCAGATTACTGTGAGAAATAAGATGTAGGGCTGCCAGCACCTTGATCACTACCTGACCCCGTTGTCCTGGCCAACATTCCCCTTCCCATAAAACCAGTTCATGCAATTGTCCAAGGCTGAGTGTGGATATTAATGTATGAAATGGCTGCCGCTACATGTTCAGTCACTTTACTATCAGTCTAGTATTGCTTGTAAGCACTTTGGGATACAATGTGTATGAAAACCACTATATAAATGCTAATTCGTCTTATTATTATTTCCCATGGAAAAAGAAGACAAGGCAAGCATATATTTGAGTTTTGAGAAAGTATTAACTCTAACATTAGACTGCACAATAACTTTACTACAAAAAAGTGGTGGCTCTAGGGAGTGGTGAAGGGTGTGGCTGCACCCCCCTCCCATATAGTGACGTACTTGCTTGCTGTTGCGTTTCACTTTGTTGAAGACGTCTGATTTATTGACTGTACAAATATTTACATTCAAACTATGGATTACATTTGTAGGTTCTGTCAAAAACGTACTAGAAAAGAATAATAGCAGAAAATACAAAGGTTTAATAAAAATATTAAAAAGTGCATATTAAGCATGCACACCACCTCAGCACCCCCATTGTAGCATTCTGGATCCACCATAACCACTAGACCATCAGGTTATTCAAGATTTGTACTGCACAGAGAAAGTCGGTTGGATTAAAACACATTTTCAGCATGTTAAAGTAAACAAAATGAACAGAACCTTAGCCTGACATGTGCATTACACAGAAACATAGAAACATAGAAGTTGACTGCAGATAAGGACCGCAAGGCCCATCCAGTCTGCCCATTTCTTTTTTCTACCTTATAAATGTGCCATCGGCCTTTGCTCTGTCAGTGGCCTATCTATTCATAGTCATTTGTATTGCTCCCTTATGCCTATCCCATGCCCGTTTGAAGCCCTGCACTGTATTCATAGCCACCACTTCTTGTGGTAAGCCATTCCATGCATCCACCACCCTTTCTGTGAAAAAGAATTTCCTCACATTCCCACTTAATCGGCACCCCTCTAATCTCATGCTGTGTCCTCTTGTCCTGCTATTTTTCTTATATTTAAACATGTTAGACTCTTTCACCTTGTTAATACCCTTAAGGTGTTTGAATGCCTCGATCATATCACCTCTCTCCCTCCTTTGCTCAAGGGTATACATATTGAGCCTCTATTAATCTGTCCTCATATGTCTCTTCTGATGCAGTCCCTGCACCATTTTGTTGCCCTTCTCTGGACTGCCTCAATTTGGTTAATGTCCTTGTGAAGGTGTGGCCTCCAATACTGCACACAGTACTCCAGATGGGGCCTAACCAGTGTCTTGTAAAGAGGGTTATTACCTCCCTCTTATGACTTGTGATACCCCTACTAATCACTCTAACACCCCTAGCCGTACCTACGCTTTAGAGGTCTGCTTGGATGATTTCAGGTCATCAGTGATGATGATGCCCAAGTCTCTTTCTTCCTTTGTGACTGCTAGCAACTCCTCCCAGCTCATAGGTGGCTTCAGGGTTTCTCTTCCCTATGTGCATGATCTTGCACTTCTTTGCATTAAATCCCAGTTGCCACTCTTCTGACCATTTTGCTAGTTTATCCAGATCTCTTCTCATTCTGCCCACCCCATCTGGATCATCTACTCTGTTGCAGATCTTGGTGTCATCTGCAAACAGACAAGTCTTACCCTCTAGTCCATCTGCAAGGTCACTAATGAAGATGTTGAAGAGGACTGGCCCCAGGACTGATCCCTGAGGTACCCCACTTGTGACTTGCATCTCTTCTGACTGTATACCATTTACCACCACTCTCTGTTTTCTGCCTGTCAACCACTTTGCCACCCAGTTGACCAACTTCTGACCCACCCTGAGCCTACCCAGCTTATTTATCTTCCATGTGGAACAGTGTCAAAAGCTTTGCTGAAGTCAAGGTAGGCGACATCAACTGCTCCCCCTTGGTCCACCACTCTGGTTACCCAGTCAAAGAAATCTATGAGATTAGTTTGACAGGACCTTCCTTTTGTAAACCCATGCTGTCTTGGATGCTGTGCCCCTATGGATTCCAGGTGTTGCACTATCCTTTCCTTAAGGAGTGCCTCCATAATTTTGCCCACTACTGAGGTAAGACTGACCGGTCTGTAGTTCCCGCCTCCTCCCTGCTACCACTCTTGTGAAGCGGGATCACATGAACCCTTCTCCAGTCTTCTGGGACCTCTCCTGTGCTCAGAGACTCACTAAACAGTTCTGCTAATGGCTCTGCTAGTTCCACCTTTAGCTCCTTAAGTACCCTGGGATGTATTCATCAGGTCCCATTGCCTTATCCACCCTGATCTTAGCAAGCTCTTGTAGGACCCTTTCTTTGTGAAGGGAGTAGTGCTCACCTCCCTCCCCTGTGTCCATGATGCTGAGCTGTGGGCCCTGCCCTACCTTCTCTTCAGTAAATACTGAGCAAAAGTATCTATTTAGGATAGATGCCTTTACAGGGTCCTCCTCCTCACATGCTCCCTTTTCTCCATTAAGCTTAGCAATACCCCCTCTGGACTTTCTCCTTTCACTAATGTATCTATAGAAAGTCTTGTCACCTTCTTTTACTGTTCATGCTAGTTTTTCCTCAGTTTGGGACTTTGCCTGCCTTACTGCCTTCCCTGCTTCCCTTAGGGCAGTTTGGTATGCCTCCCTATCTTCATCCCTTTGTGTTCCCTTATATTTCCTGAAGGCCAGTCTTTTGGCTCTGACCATTTCTGCTACTGTATTTGAGAACCAAAGTGGTTTCCTTCTTCTTTTGCACTTCCTTTTCTGTCTAACACAATGGGATGTTGCTTCAAGTATTGCATCCTTAATGCTTGTCCACTTTGCCTGTACCCCCTCACCTGTGTTTCTTTTTGCCAGGGCTAGCTTAACTCTGTTGGCCTATCAAAGTCAGCTCCTCTGAAGTCCCATATTTTTGCCTTGGAATGGGATGATTTAGATGTAGTAGCCAAATTTTACCATACCATGTGATGGTCACTGGCCCCCAGGTGACCTTCTACCTGGGGATCTGTGATCCCTTCCTTGTTAGTCAGTACTAGATCTAGGATAGCCCTGTCTCTCTTGGGTTGCTGTACCAGTTGTTTGAGGCCCTCCCCCTGCAGGGAATCCACCATGTGTCTAGTTCTGGTAGATGTTCCTGCTGGTATTGATCAATCTGTATCCGGCATGTTGAAGTCTCCCATTATCAGAACCTCCCCTTTAGCTGTCATGTTTTGTATATCTTCTAACAGTAATGTGTCCATGTCCTCCCCCGGTCTGGGGGCCTGTAGACAACCCCAGTTCTTATGGCTGTCCCATTTCCTGTTTCCAGGGTGACCCACAGTTCTTCTGGCTCCTTATGTGTATTCTGAATTTCTGTAGCTTTGATATTTTCATTGACATACAGGGCCACTCCTTCCCCCCTTTTTGCACCTCGGTCTCTTCTGAACAATACATAGCCAGGTACTGAAGCCTCCCAAGTGTGGTTACTGGTAAACCACGTCTCACTAATTGCTACTATGTCCAGTTTTGCCTCTGACATTATTGCCTGCAGGTCTGGGATCTTATTTCCCAGGCTGTGAGCATTGTGTGCGTGATTTTCCACTGGCCAGATTTTGGTGTGTTGGTTGTTGGGTGAGGTTTGGCATTACCCCTGTCGTCATTATGGAGACAAACCTTTTCTTACCTGGTGATGCAAATGAACTGCAAACATGCTGAATCCTGTTTGATCACTAGCTGAGGGGGGAGAGGTGTTCTTCCCATTTGACGTATGGGATGCTGCACCCCTCTCCCCATTTGCTAGTTTAAATATTCTGCAAAGACATCAAACTTCTGCCCCAATGCACTGACTCCCTCCTTAGTCAGATGCAGTCCATCAAATTTAAAGAACTTTCGCTCCCAGAACTGTTGCCAGTTCCCTACAAATCTGTGTCCTTTTTCCTGGCACCAGCCCTTGAGCCACATGTTTAGCTCCCCTATCTCCCCTTCTCTGACCTTCCGTCCATCTGCTCCCCTCTCCCAGACTGGCAGGATCTCAGAGAAGGAGATGCCGGACAAAATAGATGATAGTTTGTCACCCAGCCTGGTCAGGTGTTCCTTGGTCTCCACAACTGACCGGCTGGCGAGATCATTAGTCCCTATGTGTACTAGGACATCAATGTTTTCTCCTGCTTTGTGAACATTTTAGCAATGCGGTCAGTGTCTCTCCCTGCTGATGTACCTGGGAGACATCTGACCATTACCCCTGGCTGGAGATGGGTATCAACTCCCCGAATCATGGAGTCTCCTATGATCAGAAGTTTTTTGGATTTCCTTTTGCTTTTTTTTGTTTTGGTTCCTGATTTGGGTGAGTTTTGTTGTGCTAGCTCCTGTGCTGCAGTGTCCTGCTCTGCAGTGTCTTCTGCCTCTTTGTTTGATTTCAGAGATAGAGGGCAGATACCTGTTGTAGTGTTTATATGGTTTTGAGGTAATATGTTGGAGAGCAGAGTGATGGGGCACCAGGTTGCCTCTAACAACCTGCCAACCTCCAGGACCAACTACACTCTGCGGTCGAGGTTTTTCTGTTGGATGCTGGGGAAATGGCGGGTGGTTCTTATAATATATTTCCTCTTGAATATGAAATTTGAGGCATGCAATCTCTGCCCATGCTGCCCGGAGCTGAGCCCTAAGATCTCCAAAGGCCCAGCATGTAGGACAGTGTCCTAAATCCTGCAAGAATGTCCTTCTGAAAATTGTTCCACAGTACCTGCAGTTAATGATATCCATTCCAGATAAGTTGTTGGGTTTATAACCTAGTCAGAGTAATTATGCACATGGTTTTGACCATTTAGGTGAAACAATTCTATACAAAGGGAAAAAAGAACTAGTTTGCACTATAGAGAGCCATATACTGTATCTCACTGACTTTGGCTTAAATGACGTAATCACAAAAGACATTTGGCGGCCATTTTAGGAAGCAGGTAAGACAGTTGTTTTGAAATTGGAAGGCTGATTTTACAACTTTCAAATGCTCTGGAACAACATTTAGGTCAATTATGTAAATGTAGCTTTAGCATTAATGAATATAGCAGCCTTTCCTTTAGTCACTTACAAAGTCAGATTTTTGAATAGTTTGTTGTCAAAATGTTGTTTAGGAATCCTTTAAAATACTACCTTGAGTCCTTGGTCACTGAATTTTGAAGTGCAAAATGTCCTTAGAAGTAGCAGTTGAAGTCTTAATTCTGGTGGTCTAGGGGAAATTATCTCTGCTCTCCAAGCAGACAGGCAGGGTCCCAAATGGTAAAAGGCTAAAGGCTAAAAAGGCTCAGTTACAGTCTTTCTCCCTTGTTTTATGGGATTTCTCAAAGGGCAGATCCAGTGGATAATGGCTTGCTCCACAATTGGCTAGCATTCTGTTTCCATGGTTACACAACCAATCAGCTTTCAGTATTTTATCACAAAACAACAAATATGCATTTCTGAATATGAGAGAAAAACTAGTTTAAACCAGAATTTTGGGGTAAAATCCAGCCTATCTCCTGGGAGATGGTTGCAATTAAGCTACACTCAGTATAGTCATTTAATTAATTGGCAGCCCACTTAGCTTTAACAAGATTAAGTCAGTGTGGAACTCTCAAAATAAAGGGGGTCCAGACATCATGACTCCTCATGAGGTCCTTCCTTTTTCACAAGCAAATTAGGCTACCTGGCCTCCCAGTTAGGCTTAACTATTCTTTTGTCTCCTTCTAAAATGATTTAATTAACTGTATTCCCTTGCTAGTAGCCGACAGATTATCTGCCCAGTAACAAGAATTACAACATCATTCCACAGGATCCATGTACTTGTACCCATGATCCCTTGCACTTACACTGGCCAGCCTGAGCATTTCTGGTACATTATATACACAACATTATATAAAACATGACCAAAACAATAAGGTATGGCCTTACCTCACAACAATGGCCATCTCTAAAACATATTTTCTTTGAAAGGAGATATCTTTGGAACCATAAAGGAAAGAGACTTGTTTTTCTGTGTTTAAAATGAGCTTGGAATCAGAACAGTATTAATATGTTATACTGGTATAATTTTCATGTATCAATATTTTAAAGTTTTATCACTAAGTGTAAAATGTATTAAGAAATTCATGATAGCTTTAAAAAATATATTTTCTCAGCCTTTTCTGATTTTTGGTTCTACTTCAAACTTCATAATGATCATCTATAATATAAAGCATATTTTTAATGCAGCTGACAGTGACTGGTTTAAAGCATCATTTGGACAGTACTAACCCACCCAACCAACCCTGGGGTGTTGTTATTTTTATAGGTTGTCCAGAACCTATTAGTCACTTTCCCATCACAGGAAGGAAGATGGCTTCTTCTAGCCCCACCACTCAAACTAAACCAGAGACCTTCTCCTCTCATTCTCTCAGTCCCCTTCCCCTTCTAGCTGTCCTCATCTGGTGCTACTGGGAATCAAACCCTGCTCTCCGATTCCCTTATACCACTCTCAGCCACTGCCTACGCCACTAAGTCTCCACTTGGACAACAATTCAAGCAGCTATCTCTTCTATATTCCTTCCTCCAGGTACTCTTGCCACTCTTCTGCCACCTTGTGGTGAACCTTATCTGACTTTCAGCTCTTAGTTTCCCAGCCCCCTGTTTCTGTTGCACCTATTAATCCCCCTTGCTCCCATCACTTCCTACCAATGACTCCCCACTCTCCCTTTCATTTACTACTCCAATTTATCTTCCTTCTCTCAGCCTCCCCGCCCCGCCACCACCCTCCCAAGCCCTCCTTGTATTTTATTTATTTATTTTATTTATTAAGCATCAGTTTACAACCTCTGAGCCAAAGGCTCGTTTACAAAGGTACCTAGTCACAGAGAGGACAATACAGTGATAACAACTTGGTACAGAGAAACAGTGTACAGTTTTTTTGAGGCTACAGGAGGACAAATGAGATCAACAATTGTACCTCCACCCCTTCCCCCAGCCCCTGAAGCAACACTCCTTAGCTGGCCTCTTGAATCCCCCCTATCTCTACCCTCTCCTCCCCTGTGATACACACACCCCTGCCCCCTTCTCTAGCCTCTACCCTTATGATCTCCCTCTCTGACAGCAGCTGCACCCTGACTACCAGACCAACAATATCCCCCTTCAACAATCTAAAATAAAAAGGCACTTCTCCAAGTTCCTAATACCCTGCTTTCTATTCCTTCTAATGGGGGGTGATATTGAACCAAACCCCAGCCCCATCACTCCCACCAGCCCCTCTAAAGGAGGCTTACGAGTCTACCACCTAAACGCTAGGAGTCTACTGCCCAAGATTGACCACCTAAGAGCCTGGGTGTCTCTAAACTCCCCTGACATCCTCTGTGTATCTGAATCCTGGCTGTCCTCTTAGCTCCCTAACTCTGCCATAGACCTCCCAGGCTATACACTATGCAGACAGGACAGAGGGAAAAGAGGTAGTGGTGTAGTGGCCTATGCACTTGATTCCCTTCCCTCTTCTATTGTACTCCAGCAAGCCTCCCTCTCCTCCCATGAGCTACTGCTATTCAAACTGACCTTCCCATCGTCAGCCCCCATCTTTATAGGTCTATGCTACTTCTCTTCCAAGACCCAGACTTCTACCCTTACCTCCAGCCTTGCTTCCCTAGTCTCTTTCTCCCATAAGGGAGAGCTAAATCTCCTGCCAGGTCCATTACCCAAGGTAACACTACCATCCTTAGGGCTCTCTCCCTCCTCCACAACTTGATTCAAGTCCTATCTCATGAGTAGAAGCCAGTATGTGGAACTTAGGCAGGCCAAGTCCTCCCATCTCTGCATTCATTCAGGCATTCTCCAAGGCTTTATTCTTGGCCCCACTCTCTTCTCCATCTTTGTCAATGACCTCCCCTCCCTCTGCTCACCTAGACTCACTCACATGTATGCCAACAACACAGTCCCTTTGCCTCTGGTCCTTCGCTCTCCACCACCCAGTCATCCCTCCAAGAGGCCTTTACAAAAGCACTAAAGTGGTTCAAGGCAAATGATCTGAAATGCAATACCAAAAAAATAAAATGCTGCTATTGCATTTGACTTCCCCCAGCACTTGGCCAAACTATCGTTTCCTCCCTCCTTCTTCTCCCTGGATGGCATGCTGATTGATACAGTACAATCCTTTAAGTATCTTGGGGTGTGGTTGGACCCTAATCTAGATTTCTCCAAACACCTTAACGCTGTTCACGTCAAACTCCAGCTTAAACTGGATGCCCTCTATAGAATAAAGGACTGTCTGTCTTCCACTATCCAAAAGGAACTCATCTCTAAGCTCATTCTCCCCACATTTGACTATGCTGATGTTGTATGCAGTGTGGTCCTGCAACCTTCCCTCACCAAGTTAGACCCTCTCTTCAATGCATTCTGTTGCTTTGCCTCGAACCTCCCCTGCTACACCCATCATTGCTCCCTGTTTTCAGCCATCAGATTACCATATCTGGCTACTTGTACATCACTCATTGTGCTATGTTCATTGGCAAGTACTGGTCGGCCTCCCTTCCTAGTTACCTATTGGTCCTTCTCTCCCCTTCCCCCTCATCCGGCTATGACCTCAGATTGCATGATTTTCAGTCATTCCATATCTTGCCTTGCCCCAACTCAGTCCACACTAAAAGACAAGCTGAAGTGTCTCCCCCTTCCCGTTTCTGCTCCCCCTGCCCTCCTTGATGCCACCTTCACAGTCCTCCCCCTCATGTACCACACCTTTGTCCTAACTTCTCCTGCTTAAATTGGCTTCTGACTCCACCCTCCTCTAGCCACTCTTCCTCCCCCCACGAGCCATCCTTTACCCCACCATCATCCCCACTATCACCGCCCACTATAATGCCGGCCACTACCTCATAAAATAGCACTAGCATCCTCTTCTGTATTCTTACTGCATTATTTGACATTCTAGCTTTGTTTAAATGCGCTTTATGTAAATCATATTGTATGTCCTGGATCTTGTTTATGGTTCTGCCTCATTTTGGCTCAGTTGTTGTGCTAATACATTGCTCTGTACAGCCTTTGTATATCCCACTCCCTTTTTGTATTGTATGTTTTGGATCTTCTTGTTTATGGATTTCCCTCATTTTGGTTTAGTTTTTGTTCTAATATATAGTATTGCTCTGTACTGCCATTGTATATCCCACTCCCCTTTCCCCCGGGTTGCACTTGGAATTGAGCCCTGGCTCAGTGTGCCTTTCCTGGTTACCAACATTGTAAATAAAAAAATAAATATAAAGGATTTACAGTACAGTCACATCTAATGCATCTAAGAGCTTCATGCACATCTCACTACTTCTCCTCACTCCCCCTACTCTTCCTGCTTTCATAGGATTTGCCTGATAAAAAATAAAAAGAGAAACAAAAAACATATGTTTTATGTAAAATATTAAAATATCAAACAGTGCCATCAACGAATTCTAAAGTATTGCAATGGCAATATTATACAAATATTGGGCCCTAGGCACTAATGGGACAGAGTGGCTACATAAGTGTATCTAGGGTGTGCAAAAACTCTGCACCCGATGTGCCCCCCATGTGGGATGCACTAAGAGGGGCACACAGCACATACATGCCCGATTGCCCGGCTGTGCAAAGAGCAATGCACCAGAGGTGGGTGAGGGGTGTGCCAGCACTGTACACCATGCACTAAGGATCGTAGTGTTGGCCATGGGGGTGTGGATGTGTGTGTAGACTATGCCAGGGAAAACCCTGCCATAAGCCTGATATGCACCCCCCACACCCATTGGTTGAATGGCCACCCACCTTCAGGACCATGGCAGCCTTGTACCCCCTCACCATTTCTGTCAGGCAATGCCTGGCCCAGCACACAGGTCTGGGCACCTATGAGGTGCCCCTCCGCACAGTGTCCAGGGGTGCAGGGGCATTGGCATACATAAGGTGCCCCCAACTGCATTGCTGTCTCAATTGACACCAGCCCCTCAGGGCATTTGGAGGGGATACAGTCCCTCCTCCAGGCATACCACTTCAGTGCCCCATCATGGACAGACAGGTGGCATACCCATCTCTCATCCCTGCAGCTGTCAACTGTCAGACATCTTTGGGGTGTGCTGCCAATGCATGCCCCGCCATGCAAGGGATCCAGTGTGGAACCTGGTCTGGGCATCCTATTGGATGCCAGACTGGACCTGCGACCCTGCCCCCAGCCACACTGAGGAGTCCTGTGCATGGGGGCACAAGGTCATGAACAGGTGGCCAGCAGTCATGACTGCCTCTGGAGCATGCCTCTGTTTGCAGGTGTGGTGCTCCATGGGCAGGTAACATGCTTCCAGAGTGCATTACCCACCCATTGGTGCATAGCACCCATTGACTGGAGCTGAAGGAAATAGTGGGAAAATATTGACATCAGCTAATGAACTGTTCTCTGACAACAGTTATATTAGCTGAAGGCTGATGGTAATTTGACTACTGGAAGTCAATAGTTAAGCAAACATGCATGACAGGGTCTGTGTTGTTGTGAGAAGTACAGATGTCTTGTGTGCTGTGTCAATAGGTGCAACTGAGTGACTTTAACCACACTAGAAGTTAATAACTCCAACTACTACATATGCCTGGAAGTGCATTACTGTGATTATAAAATTAATCTGTGTAAAAAATGAATTAATTTCAAAGAAAGTAAACTTGTGATCAGTAGGATCTTTACCAGTTGTCTGTTGCAGGATTTACTCCTTGTCATGTGACATGTTTTGATCAATGAGGTTACATGATTTTCTTGACCCATTTTATAATTCATCACAATGGATCAAGAGTTTCCCCACTACACCTCAAAACAAAGCCAGTCAATAGCAGGAGTATAGCCAGGAATGTTAGTCTTGTATTCACTGTCTCCAGATACTGCCTTCCCCTGTCACTATAGTCACATATCACGTACACAGGAACTCATACTATAAAAACAGGGTTTAACCATAACAAAAATCTATTTGACAATAGAAGATTCCAGTCCAAGTAGCCTGAGTAGACTGTAACACTGAAAGAAGAAACTCCAATCTAATCTCAAAACAGGGCAGTTATGTATAATTAGGGGATGGCAGAAATAACAGAACTTTAAAATGTCTCTGCCACTACTCAGTGGTCACTGCCAATACAGCCAAGGTACATTCTTCCCCACTCTATAGTAGACTGCTAAGGGTTAGAAAAAAGCATATGATATGGGACATGCACTAGAAACAAATGCACACAAATGCGTACAGTGAGTATGCCTGCCAAACCTATGCAAATAACTGTTTTAGTAAACCTTGTCTGACTTACAACCCTACCCAAGACTAAACCAGTCTATATATATATATATATCTATCTATATATATACACATATATATATATGTATTGGGACACAATAGTGCCCCTATAGTTAGGGCTGTACTGGCAGTTCAATGTTTAGCCCAAACTTTTGCAGTTTAATGACTTCATGACCATTCAACGGATTTGTATGAAATTTTGCATGCATGGTCATGTGGAGTATATTTCTTGACTTGCCAAGTTTCATTCCAATTGGAATGTGGGTTCCAAGATATGGAAAATGCAAAAAGTGATTTTTTTGGGATTTTTTCCCATTCGTTTGAGTGGCTTTTCTGTCAACTTGCCTAGCGCCCAGACAGTTTAGAAGCTAGCCTGACATTTTCTGCAGAGAAAGGTGCTGATCCACTTATGTGTCTTTTTCTTGTTTGGTGAAAAGAATATTAATCCATTCCAAAGTTATTTAATTTTGAAATTTTGAATAACTGGTTTTGTGCATGCTCAGTAAGCACTTAAAAATAACTGTGAAAAATAAAAAAATAATTCTTTTTTGTATTGACATCATTCTTTTTCATGAGGGGAAACCCTTTTTCATTTTGCCACCATCTTGTTTTTGTTTTACCCTTCAAAATTCAAATTTTGAAATCCACAAACTTGACAGACCAGAGAGCAACCAACAGGTGTGGCTTGCTTATCCTGAACCCCTTAGACGGATTCTGCACTTAACTGTTGGAGAAATGGAAATGCCCTTGGAATGGTTTTTTTTTTTAAATATTAGAAATTGTTTTTTGTGACTCGTGGTATGAAAAAAGATCCTTTTTCATATTATGAATCATGTCAAAAGATCCTTTTTCATGAAAGGACACTAAGATTTTGCCATCCCTTCATGTAACCTTGTAGAGGTTCATATTAGTTCTTTACTAACTCTGCCCTCACTGTCTTTTTTTTCAAATTAATATACTTTCTTAACTTTTTCTCACAGTGATAATACAATACAGCAACTGCTCAGTGTAAAACAACAAATAACAGCAGCTTCCTCACAGTAACTACTTTGATAAAATAAAAGATGTGACAATCACCTAGGGAAGCCATTTCCAAATGTCAAAATAGGCAGATTAATTGAACATCCCATCTTCACAAAGATTCTGAAATAAAAACACCCCCTACCCCCCTTCTCTCCCTAAACCAAATCCACCCTTCCCCCACCCCCCTGGAGCCTCTACCAGGTCCTTCACCAAAGCTGGGTGGCTCACCCTGAATGGATGCAGGTCAAACAAGCAGAGATTAGGATCTATTTTCAATAGAACTCCAAACAGGGAGAATTTAGGGGGTCATCGGCCCCACCACTAGATCAAGGCACTGGAGAGCAGTTAATGAAGAGAGCTAGCTGTGGATTCCTACCCTCACTGTCTTTAAAAGCCTTCTTGTCACTATCTGCCTCAATATTCTCATCTCATTTTTCAAATCATGTCTGAAATTTATCTCTTCTCACTAACCATCTTGTAACCTCTCACTCAGACAGACGCTGCATCACGGATGCTGAAAAGCTTTCTCCAGGAGCCGGGGAACACCGAGAGCCTGAAGAGGCCTTATAAACCCCCTCATACCACACACAGACAGACGCTGCATCGAGGATGCTGAAAAGCTCCCTCCTGGAGCTAGGGAACACCGAGAGCCTGAAGAGGTAAAGGATACCTCTTCTGTCAGACTGCAGCCTTGTGAGGGGTTTTTACTGGGACTTCAAATTTGTTTTTTTTTTATCCACACACATTGACTGATTGTTTTCTGGGACCTGGAGTTGCCTTAATGCTGCCTTTCTTTTGTGCTGTTTCTTTGGGGGTATTTTAAGCCTGTTGGTGTCTGCTATCAGCAACTGTGTAACTCTGCCTTTTTCTCTCTGCCTTTGGGGATTACAGCGACTGTGTTTTTGCTTTCTGTCTTTGTCTAGCTGCCTATTGGGGAATACTGCCACTGTCTCTTCTATACTAGTGCAATTGTTTGTTAGTTTAATCCTACCTGTTGCAGGACTCTCGTGGCTAGTCCTGGGTGTCGTCATCTTTCCTATCTCGCACATGCGCAGTAGGAGCTGTAATCAGGACATAGTTCAACAGCTCGCGCATGCGCAGAAAGGGTCATAGCCCACAGAAATCCTCCCGCTGCATACTAATACCCCCTATTGTTTTCTCTCTCATATAGGCCTCACAACCCCCCCCCCATACCACACACAGACAGACACTGCAATGCAGATGCTGAAAAGCTCCCTCCTGGAGCCGGGGAACACCAAGAGCCTAAGAGGTAAAGGATACCACTTCTGTCAGACTGCAGCCTTGTGAGGGGGTGTGAGGGGGTGTTAGCCCATCAATGCTGCGCGTCCACTGCCCCACCCACCCAGGGTCATCCCTTAATTTATTGGCCCTTCCCTATGACATCACTTCCTGTCTGCTCCAATACTAAGTCCCCACTTTTTCATTTGCAGGTAATATCTGCCAGCCACTAGAGGGACCCTCAGACTTTCACCTCAGGTTTCTCTACCTGACTTCCTCCTCCTCCTACTTCCTGGGACCCCTCTACCTACCTGTGCTACTTCTCTCCCCTACTATTCACCTATGCCTCTGCCCACACCTCACCCCCACACCCAGCCTCTTAGCTAGCCCTACTTTCTGACCCCTTGCCCCACCACCAAACCCACACCCAGCATAACACTAACCCCCAGTGACCACTAGGAGTCACTATTTCCACCCTGTTTTTTGGCCCAAACCCAGCCTGCTTTGAGTCCCCCAGAATCTGGATCCCTGCTGTCACCCAGGTCCCATTCCAGCTGCCCTGCCAGAGTCTCGAACCTTGTACCCTGTCCACCAGAGTCCGTGACACTACCACTACTCCAAAGTGGTACCTACGCTTTCTGAGGGGCAGCCAAGATACTTCTACCTTTCTGCCCTACTGCTACCTCAGGCACTATGTTTGTCCACCTCCTCCTCAAATGTCTCCCCCTCATCTACATGCTAGTATCCACATCCCATCAGCCAGGCATCTCCCCCGGCACACTTGTCCCAGCACCCACAATTCTCCCTGACATAGTCTGATCCCACCCTACACTGACCATGTGCCCTGGCCCGCAGCACCCACCCCCTGGATGCCTCCCCACTGCCTACCCTTGCTCCCTTTGGTGGCTAATCGTTCTCACCCTCCCAACCTGTCAAACCCCGCCCATCCCTTTTTCCCTTATGGCCTCCTTCCCATCCCAATGTACCCCCTGGAAGCTTACACACTACCACCCCCGGTCAGAGCCTTGGTCTTCCTATTACTTCTATCAGGCAATATACATCCTAACCCAGGCCCTGCCCATACTAGCTCACCAGCTGGGTCCACTGGTCTCCACATAGCTTCCATGAATATATGCAGCCTATTGAAAAAATGTGATGCCCTCCAGTGTTGGGCCATACTGCATAAACCAGATGTCAGAGCCCTGGTTGAAACCTGGCTGTCAAAGTCCACCCCTGACTCTTTTGTCTCCCTCCCAGGCTATACCCTATACCGGGAGGACCGAGTAGGCAAACGCGGGGGTGGCTGTGCAATCTATACCAGGGACACACTCATTGGACAAGCACTCCCTGCTCCTGTTCTTGTAAACGGGGCACAGGACCTTACCCTCAAACTTGCTCCTGACCCCTCCAGGGGCCCTCTATATTTCACCACTGCCTACATTCCCCCAAAGAACCAGAACCCGGCACTGATATCCTTAACAGATTATCCTGTCACCCTCCATCACAAGGCAGAACAAATCCTAGTGGGGGACCTAAACATGAACTGGAACAGCGCTTCCTCCTCAACCACCCGTGATTCTTTTGCAGCCCTAGACCAGACACAACTCATTTCCCAACCCACTAGAGTAAACCCAAAGAGAGGAACTAGCACCCTTATAGAAACATAGAATTTGATGGCAGATAAGGACCGCTTGGCCCACCCAGTCTGCCCATTTCCCTGCCTACTGGATAAGCTGCAGATCCTAGTTAACCAGCAGCCTACTTCTTCCTACCCCCATCCCCTAGAATTGCCTTATGACTGTCCCATGCATGCTTGAATTCCACCACTGTTTTTGACTCCACAACCTCCTCCGGAAGGCCATTCCATGCATCCACAACCCTCTCTGTGAAAAAATACTTCCTTAAATTACCTCTGAGCCAATTCCCCATCTTCAAATTGTGCCCCCTTGTTCTTGCACACCTCTTTTTTGAAAGATGCTACCCCTGGGACTTTTGTTGATTCCCTTGAGGTACTTGAAAGTTTCTGTCATGTCCCCTCTCCCTCCTTTCCTCGAGGCATACATATTAAGCTCCTTGAGTCTCTCTTCATATGTCTTCTGGTGCAGGCCCTGCACCATTTTGGTTAGCCCTCCTCTGGACAGCTTCCATCCAGTCTATGTCTTGAGAAGACTGGTCTCCAGAACTGCACGCAGTACTCAAGATGGGGTCTGACCAGCTGTCTGTACAGAGGATAATAACTTCCTGTTTTCTACTGGTGATGCCTCTCCTTGTCATCCCAATATCCCCCTAGCCCTCATTGCTGCCCTCTCACATTGCTTGCCCACCTTAGGTCATCATCTGATATGACTACCCCAGGTCCCTTTCCATTTTTGTTGTTGTTAGTATCTCCCCATTGTGTACTCTTCCCCTGGGTTTTTGTTTCCAGGTGCATTACCTGCATTCTTAGCATTGACTCTAAGCTGCCATACATTTGACCATTCCTCTAACCTTGCCAAGTCCCTTTCATCCTTTCCACCCACTTGTGCATCAACTCTGTTGCAGATCTTTGTGTCATCTGCAAAGAGACATCTTTTCCTTCCAGTCCTCTGCAATGTCAGCTATAAGAGACATTGAAGAGGACTAGTCCTAACACTGAACCCTCCGGTACCCCACTAGTAACCCCTTTTCATCAGAGTGGACTCCATTTACTATTACTCTCTGTGTCCTATTTTTCCAGCCAATTTTACACAGGCTGTCATCTTGGGACCCACCCTCAGGCTAGCTAACTTGTATATTAATCTTTTGTGTGGGACTGTGTCAAATGCCTTGCTAAAGTCTAGGTAGGCCATGTCCACAGCCCCTCCCTGTTCTACTACTTTCGTTACCCAGTCAAAGAAATCTATCAGATTTGCTGGCATGACCTTTCTGCTGTAAATCCATGCTGCCTTGGGTTCTGTGCCCCTCTGGCCTCTAAATACTCGACAATTCTTTCCTTCAGAAGTGATTTCATCATTTTCCCTACCACTGAGGTTAAACTAACAGGTCTGTAGTTTCCTGCTTCTGCCTTGCTCCCACTTTTGTGAAGTGGAATCACATCTGCCCTCCTCCAGTCTTCGGGTACCACCCCATCCTCCCATGATTTGTTAAACAGGGCAGTCAGTGGTGTCACTAATTCTACCCTTAGTTCTTTTAGAATTCTGGGATGAATCCCATCAGGCCCCATTGCTTTGTCCACCTTCAGTTTTAAGAGTTTTTTCAGAACCCTTTCTTCTGTAAATGGGCTGGTATCAACTTCTGTATCCAGTGTGTTTCTACTGTTTGTTCTAGGTCCCCCTTCCTTTGTAAATACTGAGCAAAATATTTGTTTAGTATCTCTGCCTTTTCACAGTCTCCTCTCCCCTCCCCCTTTATTAAGCCTCACTATCCTCCCTTGGTCTTCCTTCGCTCCCTGATGTACATATAAAGGTTTTATCCTCCTCCTAACTGAGTTGGCTATCTTTTCCTCTGTTGGGCCTTTGCTGTTCTGACTGCCTTCCCTAGCCTCCTTTTGCTTTAACTGATACAGTTCTCTGTCCTGCTCCTTCTGTGATTCCTTGCTTCTTCCTGAAAGCTTTCATTTCTCTTGAACCTTCACTGCCACTTCCTTTGAGAACCACAGTGGTTTCTTACATCGTTTAGTTTTGTTTATTTTCTTCACACAAAGGCTTGTTGCCTCTGTGATGGCAGTTTTATCATTCCCCATTGTTCTTCCACCCCTCCTTCCTGCCCATTTGCTAGTGCATTCTTAGGCACTTACCCATTTTGGCAAAGTCAGCCTCCTAAAATCCAGTACCTTTGCCTTTGTATGGCTTTGCGGTATTGCTGTGTTTATTGTGAACCATATTGTTCGATGGTCGCTAGTTCCCAGATGGCTACCCACTTCTACATCTGTGATCCTCTTCATCTCCATTTGAGAGAACCAGGTCTAAGATTGCTCCCTCTCAGTGGGCTCCAATACTAGTTGTCTAAGGCATGCCCCTGTAGGGCATCTAGAATAACCCCACTCTTGAAGTGGCTGTGGCAACTGCACTCCAGTTAACATCTGGCATATTCAGATCACCCATCAGCAATATCTCCTCTTTTTGCCATACTAAGTATCGTTCTATCATTTCCTTGTCCATTTCTCTCCCCTGAGAAGAGGTATCAGCTCTAACCCTGTCGTGGATTGTGGTGCCATTGCGGTCTCCAAATTTACCCACAGTGCTTCTTCTCCTCCCTGTTTTCTCTTTGTTCTGTTACTTTGATTCCTTCCCTTATGTAAAGAGCTACTCCTCCTCCTCTTTTACCCTCTTTGTCTCTCCTGTAGATAGTGTATCCTGGTATGTTTACGTCCCAGTCATGGTTTTGTGCGAACCATGTTTCTGTGACTGCCACGATATCCAGATGTTCCTCCTCCATCAAGGCCACTAATTCAGGAAGCTTGTTACTCAGACTACGTGCAATGGTACTCATTGCTTTCCATTTTTGATGGCTTTACTTTCTGTTGCAGCATCCTCCACTGACCTTTCTACCTCGGTCTTTTTCCCATTTAGTACCTTGTTTTGTAGGAGAGGCTGGGATTTTTCTGCTGTATCAGTGCCTCCCCTTGACTAGTTTAAAAGCTTGAAAGAGTTTAAACCCGATTGCTCAAAAGACTTGTTCCTTCCTGGACAGATGCAGACCATCCTGCCAGTATAGGCTGGTGTCCCTCCAGGTGGAACCCCAGTCCCCAATGAAGCCAAACCCCTGTGTTTACAATTCATTTTTTCAACCACTCATTAAACTGCATGGTGCAAAGTACCCCTTGCCTCACTCATGCCATTTACAGGCAGCATCTCTGAGAAGGATACTGTGTGTGCTACTTGTCTTAGGCCCCTCCCCAGTTCTACAAATCCTTCTGCTGCTCTAAGCTCATGTTGAGTCAAGTCATTTGTCCCTAGCTGGACAATGACATCCAGCTCAGACTCCCATGCAGCTGTTCTCGTGATCCTGAGGATGCGCTTCCTGTCCCTACAAGGCATGACACCAGGCAGGCACTTTACTTCAGTTTTCCCTGCTCCACCCAGTTCTATCCCCCTAATAATTGAGTCCCCCACCAGGAGCCGCTTCCTTTCCTTGTGGCATCCTCTGCCTCCTTCCTGTGGGCCTCCCTTGTGACAGGTGTCCTCAGCCTCCTTAATCTCCTCTGTGGGTGCATCCATAGGGGAGCTGTGCTCCCCCAGAATAGTGTATGGATTGTGGAGTGGAACAACTGACTGGGTGTGCCTCTGTTCCACCCTCCTCACCCTCCCTGAGCCCACTTTGGTCCAACTGCTGTGCTTTCTTTGCAACCTCTGAGGTAGTGGTGGTGGCTCTGGTGCTCCCTGGATGGGGGTTCCTTCCTACCATCCAGTATGGCTGAGGGAAGGTTCTCTTACTGCTGTCCAGTGTGGCCTGAAGGCAGGCAACTTCCTCCCTCAGGGCAGAGAGTTGTCTGCAAATAGGCAGCATCTCAGCCTCCAGAAAGACTCCTGGAAGACTGCCGTCCCAGTTCCATTACATTGCACTACTCCCCACATGACTATGTAATTTTTTTTTGTGTGTGTGTGTGTGTTTGTGTTAGTGATTGGTTTGTTATATAGAAATATATATATTATACAATGTATGTGTATATTTTCAGTGCTGTGTGTGCTAGAGGATATGACATTGATATGCACCTTGCACTCTTGAGAAATGATGTCAGAACCCCAGGTATAAAGGAACTATTTCCAGGGTGGGTGGGGTGAGGGGTGGGAAGGGGTTGGGCCTAAACTGTGCCCTCACAAAACAATCAGCTAAGAGCTCTGACCTCTTGCCCAGATAAATTGGTCCCTCCCTTCATCACGCACCTGACATAAACACTGCCCTTGCCTTAAAGAGCATTAGTCTCGGCAGTGACTTCCTGGACCCCAGCATTCTCCAGCTGCTGCTGGTTGAAGTCCTTGCCCCACTCACCAGCCTTCTAAACTGATCCCTCTGCCTGGGTCAATTCCCCACTGCATGGAAAGCAGCTATAGTCACACCTATACACAAAGGAGGTGACAGGTCCTCCGCCGGGAACTAGATGTAATTGTCACCAACCGCCCCCAAAAATTCCATGACATCCAGGTCCTCCCAGACTCACTTAGTGACCACTCCCCTATCCTATTCCTTTGGGCGACCCTCACTCCCGAACTCATAGCCTGGACCGCACTCCGCCGGTGCCTCAGACTGGGTGGGCTGAAAAACTTCAAGCAATTTCTTGCCCAGATAAATTGGTCCCTTCCTTCATCACGCACCTGACATAAACACTGCCCTTGCCTTTTTCTTCCAAACCTTTAACAAAGCCTGTGACCTCTTTGCACCCCTCATGGGAGTCTGATCCAAAAAACGTAATGCACCCTGGGTTACCTCTGCCGTACTACAAATGCTCAGACTTAGGGATAACCTGTGGCACCTTGCCACTGAAACAAGCTGGATGGCTGATAAACAGGCCTATAATGCTGCATGGAACAAGTGCACATGGGCCATCCGTAAAGCCAAGGCCGACCATTACCAGGCCACCCTCACCTCCTCCTGGGAGTGTGTACGGACATTCTGGGACAATGTTAAACAATTAAATGGGAAAGAACGCTCCCCTCCCTCATCCCAGATCACCATTGATGGCTCTACCTCCACTGACCCTGCCTGCATAGCTAACTACCTTAACACATCTTTTACTGACCTTAGCTCTGTCCTTCCCAGTAATTTATTTGACCCTCCCCCCACCCTACCTGCCCCAGTCCTCCAACACCCCAGTTTCCACCTGCGTAGGGCATCTGCCCAGGAAGCCAGACCTCACCTGATCAAAGCCTTAAAGAGCAATAGTCTCGGCAGTGACTTCCTGGACCCCAGCATTCTCCAGCTGCTGCTGGATGAAGTCCTTGCCCCACTCACCAGCCTTCTAAACTGATCCCTCTGCCTGGGTCAATTCCCCACTGCATGGAAAGCAGCTATAGTCACACCAATACACAAAGGAGGTGACAGGTCCTCCGCCGGGAACTACCGACCTATCTCCATCCTCCCTCCCCTCTCCAAAGCCCTAGAAAAACTGGTGGCCATTCAAATCACTGAATATCTGACCAAACGTAACATCCTATGCCCAGAACAGCATGGTTTCCGTGCTGGTCACAGTACCAGCACTGCACTAGTTGAGTTCTCAAATTTCCTACACTTCTCCCTGGATTCTAGCTCCCTAGCTGGTGCAGTGTTCATTGACCTATCAAAGGCTTTCAGCACTGTCTCCCACCCTCTTCTGCTGAATGCCCTCTGCCACATTGGTTTCTCTGCTGGTCTTCTCACCTGGTGCACTAGCTACCTATCTGCTCGCTCCCATCAATGGGACACTTTCCAAAACTCATCCCATCTGCTCAGGGGTACCTCAGGACTCCATCCTGGGGCCCTTACTCTTCTCACTCTACCTAAGCACCCTGCCCAGTGCATGCACTGGAAAAATTCTTCTGTATGCATATGACGCTGTCATTTTTGCCACCCACCGCAGTCCTATCTCCCTCCAGGACACCCTGCAACAATCCTATAATGATGCCGAAACCTGGTTTAAAGAGCACAGACTCATCATTAATCTCAAATAAACCAAACCAATGCTTTTTGCCCACCCCCCAAAACAAAGCTGGCAACTTCCCATTCCATATCTTCCCTAGCACCAAACAACCATTTGAACAAGTCCGTTCATACAAGTACCTTGGGGTTTCTTTCAACTCAGCCCTCACCTACTACACCCACACTGATGTGCTTGCATCAGCCACTAATATACGGCTTGGCATCCTCTACCATTATAAAAACTACCCCCCGATGCCCTCTGACTAGCAGTTACTTCCTCAATACTGTCCCTTGTTGACTATGGCCTACCAGTACACAGTGCTGCTGACACTACCGCCCTCAATAAAATTCACCTCACCCTAAATAAGGCCTGCAGACTGATTACTGGTGCCCCCAGGCTCACTCATACATGTCAGCTCTATGACAAGACAAAACTGCTTAATCTAGATGAATGGCTATGCTACCAAATCTGCCTCCTCACGAAAAAAAGTCTTCTTGGGCTATCCCCTCCCAGGATGACAGCCTTCATCTGCCAAACCCAACCCACTGTCACTACACGAACCTCCTGCAAGACCAATCTACTGGTCCCAAGATCCAGGACCACCCATGGACAGAGGTCCTTCTGCTACAGAGCTCCATCCTGGTTTAACTCACTCCCTGCCCCCATCTCCAATGCCCCCACAATTTCCAACTTCAAAACTGCACTTCGGAGCCAACTGTTTAATACTCGCAGCTGCTCCTGTCTCTAAATGAGGCATAGCTCACTCCGTACTTGACAGTGCCCTCTGGGTGGCACTACACCTCACCGCACACAACCTCACCCCATTGCCTACAGTATTGCCACTGTTATTATCCAGCTGTTTTTGCGAGACTGTATCACTGTAACAAAACTGTATAACTGTATAAATGTATGTAACCACTTTGTGCTTGCTAAGTTATGTGACTCGTATGCTGTAACCAAAAATGTGTTCTGTTTGTCCTCAATGTGATGAGGTACCCTTGGAAATGAGCCTCTGGCTCAAAGGTTGTAAACTGATGTACAGATAAATAAATACATAAATAACCTATGTACTTCAATTGCAGTGTACATTCATCAGCTTCAGTTATCATTGTATAGTGTCAGTTCATTTGCAAAAAAAATATTCTCACTTGTATCCTTAACTGTTACTGTAAAGCATTTTGAGACTTTGCTGTATGAAAGTATTAAACAAAATGGTATAGGTGCTAAAATATATAATTTTAAGCACATATTATTAGATGTAAATGGATGCTGACAACTTGATGTTAATGGACAAAGTTAATATGTGCTAGTGTTGTAGTACGTCTTTTCAAACCACTGAATTACCCTCCAGTCTTTCTCTCTGTTAGGATTTGCTGTGTGATTCCTCTAACTAACAAAATGTAACTAGCAAGCACGCATGCCAAGATAGGCTGTGAGACTAGGCATCAGTCATGGATTGTTCTCAGACTGTGTACAGTGCATATAAAAAATATTCTGTTATAAACTACCCATGATCATTCCATGTTCGTGTGCAATACAAATCTAGCTGTTGTCATGTCAAAATTAATGCACTATACTGTATATGATTCTGTTCCCTATTACTAATCAATCAGCTGATTACTGAAAAAAGTGACATTCTCTCAAGCCCCATAATGTAAGCTGGTCTCAGCAATGAACTGAACAGATTTAGGACCATGATCAAGGAGAACCATAACTGTTAACATCATAGGTGAAGCCTGTGAAGACAAAGTAACACAGAGCTGGGGCTGGAAGTGCAAGATACAGTATATACTATATGTTATTAGTGAGGGAGCCTACTGTTTTGTGACGTCCCTGTCTGGACTTTTGGTGCTGGCTACTGACCTCTAACTATGAATACTGCCTCCCAGTGGGACATCAAACATTCAGTGTTAATGATCAAAGCTGCTGCAGGGCTAATTTTGTTACTGCAACCTGACTTCTAACAACTGTTTGAGAACTATTAAGTGTATCAAATTTGTAGAACATAAAGCAGTTAGTGTTAGTTTACACAGCTAAATAAAGTAAGTTTATTATTAATAGTGAGTAACAATGTTGTCGTGTCTGGTCTAGCCATTTTTCTAATACACTGTGCATCTGGAGATTGAGTGATCTTTGAAGGTGGATGTGTTGTAAAGGCACATATAGGTGCTAGAGCACAAATGGCAGAGTTAGAGATGGGATATTTTGAGGATGATAACATAATGATGTTTGTGCTCAAACACTGACACAACTGAGTTACTCCTCAGCATGGACCTGTGTGCGTGTGTTAAAGTATTATGTGGAGGCAGATATAACGTAGATTTAGTTTGTGAGAATCACAAACACCCACCACTTATCTCAGACTACACTGTTTCATTCGGTATTCCATTGTTAGGGTGCCATGATTAGAGCACCGTAATGTAGGTACCACAACAAGGGTGTGAATGATGGGCAATCTGGATTTTAGATCGTCCCACACTCACACTCTGTTAGGCATCCCCACAATTTCTCTACCCTTCACAGCATGCCCTCCCCGGACGATCTTATATTTATTTTTGGTGGGTGCAGGGGGTGAAGCCCCCTGCAAAACCTAACTCCTTTGTGGGATAGTCCATGGGCAAGGTATCTTTTGGGTACCAGAATGTCACCCGCGTTAATGTTGGGTGACATATTCCTTGCACCCTAAGTTACCTCACCCATATTGCCCACGCATCACTACGGGTGAACTGTTCCATTCATCATATAGCAATATCACTGCTGGTAATAAAATTGAGCCTGCCAGACTAACATTGTTATATGCACACACACCCTTTCCTCATTGACAAAATAATGACACATTCATGAGTGGCAGTTAACATAAATAAAAAATCTCAGTATTTTTTTTTGTTACTGTATGACTTATCCATATTGAAATATATTTCTTATGCACAAAAAGTCAAGGAGAACTGTATAGGTGAACAGCTGATCTTTTTAATGCTTCAACAGCTGATCTGCCCATTCCTTTTACTATACCAGTTCCAGTGAAAATATTTTCCATTATGATATGATTAACCGGTATCAATGTATATTTAAACTTGTATATGCAACAAATTACAAATTATAACTCATGATTTACTGCACCTTTGATCCACACTCTCAGTCCTGATTCAATTTTGTTCCAGTTTTTAGTCTGATTCAGAAGTACCTGCTCATAACTGAGTCATTATCAACATTTAAATGTCTGAAACATTACTAGCATCAGTTGACATCACTGGCAGCCAGCACATAGGCAATAAGTCCAGCAAAGTTAGACACGGCATATTAAGATCCTTGATGTCTAGTGGCACCTCCCCCACCCTCCAATCACCATCCCCATGCATATTCTTTTTTTGCTGGTGTCTAGTGACAATTCCCACCCTCTGACCATCATCCTAACCTGAAATGAAGAAAACAGTCTGTCAATGTTTTTTTTTAAACCTGTAAAAAAGAAAATGGTCCTTTGCCAATCTGACCCCAACCCCAATCTCCCACTCAGCAACCACCAACCCCCCACACCCCCACATCCCCCACACACCCTCACTCACTTGAACAGGTGCCAAGCTGAAGATCCATTCTCCTATAGAAGACATGTCTTGCTGCTGGAACTACCGACTGCAATATGAAAAAGGAAGGTAAGTGCAGTTCAATGTATTTCAATGGGGTTTTCAAGTTGCTGCATAACATAGTAATTTTTTCATATTTTGACCCCAAATTTTCAACATGGCCTTTTTGGGACCCCACCTTATGAACAATGTCAGTGCAACTACACAAATCTGGCTGGAAAGGCAATTTTGTAGTTGCTTGGTAAAATCACCTTTTGGGCAGGATTTGAAAATGTTCACTGTCTTTGTTTATGAAGTGGGGTCATAAGAAGAATATGTTTAAAATTTAGGGTTGAAATATGTAAAAATGCTGAAGTTATGCGCATCCATTGAAATTTTGCTATGCTCACTCGTAACGGTGGTCATTTTAAATATTTTGACCCCAAACTTTCAATGTAGCCATATTTTTACAAAATCTCATGAATGCCAAAGCAGACATTTTTCAAATCCTAGCCAAGTTGTGTTTTCACATCTGTGGCATGGAATGACTTTGCATTGGCACAGAATCACGTTTTATTTATTTATTTATTTATTTAATTTTTGTAACTGGGTAGACCCACTGGGAGGTTTTACCATGCTGAATCAACAACAGTGTTGTCAGAATTTAGCATGGTGAGATCCCCAATGTCAACAGGTAAAATTTTGGTCAGAGTTAGTTTGAAGGGGAGGGGCCAAAGATGGTGAAAGGGCAAAATTTCACTCTCGAGTCCCTTACAGCAACAACCTCGAAATCTGTCAAGATTGTCGCTGTGAGGGATTTCGCTGTCCTGAGGTCACTGTGTGGTCGGCACACCCCACTGAGACCATTACAGTCTCTTTTTTGGGGGCAACCCAGGATTAATTACAGATAAAACTTTTACAGAATCACATAAGGAAATTGTTCACATTACAACATACACGTATGGTAATTGTTCGCATTTGGTGGGGATATGAGAATTTTCAGTGCCAGGTTCATGAGGTGGGGTAATTAGAAGCCTGTGGTGACAATTTGGTTGGCAGTTTTCCTAAAATTGTAAGTGCAGGGCCCTGAGAGTCCTGTGCTTCCACAGCAACATACATATATGCCTCTATGGAGGGATGGGACAGCAGGCAAATAAGGATATGGTTTCACAATCTGAAAAATTATGGATTAATGTCAGCGCAGGGCCCAGAGGACCCTGCGCTCCCACAGGCAAATAATAATATGATTATACAGGCAAATAATAACATGATTATACTGACTCAAAAAGTAAGGAAATTCATTACAAAAAAACTTAATTAATGGACTAGTTTTTTATTTATTTATTTCTTTGGAAACAACTTTTAAGCATGGTGCTCATTTACATAGGTTCCACGTCAGCAGTACAAGACAATTCCACTGTTACAAATCACAAAGACATAGACTTAGAATTACACAGACAACAGAAAATACTAAACTATTAGTTAGCTATAATGTTGTTTACAATGATATGACAAGAGGTTAGATTCAGACCAGGATTTGATCAAAAGAAAAAGGGGAATATGGGTGTGGGCAGGACAGTAGTGTGGTGGGTAGGTAACTGGCTGGGTGGCAGGACACAGAGGGTGGTGGTAAATGGCTGTCACTCCACAGAGGGAAGAGTGACCAGTGGGGTACCACAGGGATCAGTGCTGGGACCGGTCCTATTCAACATCTTCATCAGTGACATTGCACAGGATATAGAAGGCAGAATTTCACTGTTCGCTGATGACACAAAGCTCTGTAACAGAGTAGACACACCAGAGGGTGTAGACAGAATGAGAAGGACCTGCAGAAACTTGAAGAATGGTCAAGGGTTTGGCAGTTGAAATTCAATGCAAAGAAGTGCAAGATAATGCATATGGGGCACAAAAACCCTGGCACAATATATCAGTTGGGGGGTGAGGATATAGCATGCACCAAGCAGGAAAGGGATCTTGGGGTTGTCATCTCTGTTGACCTCAAGGTAGGGAAACAGTGTGACAAGGCATCAGGTAAAGCAAATAGGATGCTGGGATGTATAGGCAGGGGCATCACCAGCAGGAAAAGGGAGGTCATAATTCCGCTATACAAGACACTAGTGAGGCCCCACCTGGAGTACAGTGTACAGTTCTGGAGACCATACCTAGGTAAGGACATAGACAGGGTAGAGAAGGTTCAGAGGAGGGCAACAAAGATGGTGCATGGGTTGCATCACAAGTCCTATGAAGACAGGTTGAAGGAACTGAACATGTACTCCCTGGAGAGAGGAGGAGAGAGGGATATGATAGAGACATACAAGTATTTTACAGGGAGGAACAGGGTGCAGGAAAACACTATTTTAAGCGAAAAAGATGTTTCAGGACTAGAGGGCATGGGATGAAGTTGGAGGGAGGACGATTCAGAGGAAACATGAGAAAGAATTTCTTCACAGAGCGGGTGGTGGACAAGTGGAACACCCTGCCAGAGGAAGTGGTGGGGGCTGGAAACAATCCAGGTTTAAGAATGCATGGGATAGACATAAAGGAATTCTAGAGGTCAGGGGTAAGGGGAAACAGACTTCTAGGAAAACAAACTGAACTTACAAGCTCAAATGGGCAGACTAGGTGGGCCATAGGCCCTTATCTGCCGACACTGTCTATGTATCTATGTAAAAGCAGCCAAGTAAATTGGCATTGTTAAATGGTAAAGTTTCAGCTGATTATAATGAGAAAAGAGAGACAAGGGGAAAAGGGAGGGTGAGACCTAAGTATAGAGAGGTGGGGGGGGGGTTAAAGGCGTACATGGCTATGGTTGGGGGACAGTCAGGAGGAGAGGAGTAAGTTAGTGGTATACAGCAGGAGAGGTGTGGAATGTGAGAGGTTAGAGCCTAATGTTGAAAAGGAGTAGGGGTGAAGGCAGGGAGTAAAAGGCAACTGGAGGGGGAATATTAAGGGGTATAAGAGCATAAACAGGAGGGATATATAGATCAATAGGAGATAGAGGATTTGAAGTTTCATCTCATTCACTGCGGATTACATAGAAACATAGAAGTTGATGGCAGATAAGGACCGCAAGGCCCATCCAGTCTGCCCATTTATTTTTCTACCTTATAAATGTGCCATTGGCCTTTGCTCTGTCAATGGCCTATCTATTCATACTCATCTGTATTGCTCCCTTATGCCCAACCCATGCCTGATTGAAGCCCTGCACTGTGTTCATATCCACCACTTCCTGAGGTAGGCCATTCCATGCATCCACCACCCTTTCTGTGAAAAAGAACTTCCTCACATTACCCCTTAATTGGCCTCCCTCTAATTTCATGCTGTGTCCTCTTGTCCTGCTATTTTTCTTATATAGAAACATGTTAAACTCTTTCACCTTGTTAATGCCCTTAAGGTGTTTGAATGTTTCGATCATATCACCTCTCTCCCTCCTTTGCTCTAGGGTATACATATTGAGATCTGTTAATCTGTCCTCGTATGTTTTCTGATGCAGTCCCTGCACCATTTTGATTGCCTTTCTCTGGACTGCCTCAATTTGGTTAATGTCCTTGTGAAGGTGTGGCCTCCAGTACTGCACATAGTACTCCAGATGGGCCCTAACCAGTGTCTTGTAAAGAGGGATTATTATCTTATTACCTCCCTCTTCTGACTTGTGATACCCCTACTAATACACCCTAACATCCCCCTAGCCTTACCTACTGCTTTAGTGGTCTGCTTGGATGATTTCAAATCATCAGTGATGATGATGACCAAGTCTCTTTCTTCCCTTGTGATAGCCAGTAGCTCCCCTCCCAGCCTATAGGTGGCTTCAGGGTTTCTTTTCCCTATGTGCATGATTTTGCACTTCTTTGCATTAAACCCGAGTTCCTACTCTTCCGACCATTTTGCTAGTTTATACAGATCTCTTCTCACTCTGCCCACCCCATCTGGATCATCTACTCTGTTGCGGATCTTGGTGTCATCTGCAAACAGACAACCCTTACCCTCCAGACCTTCTGCAATGTCACTGATGAAGATATTGAAGAGGACTGGCCCTAGGACTGATCCCTGAGGTACCCCACTTGTGACTTGCATCTCTTCTGACTGTATACCGTTTACCACCACTCTCTGTTTTCTGCCCGTCAACCACTTTGCCACCCAGTTGATCAACTTATGACCCACCCCGAGCCTACCATGCTTATTAATCAATTTTCTATGTGGAACAGTAACAAAAGCTTTGCTGAAGTCAAGGTAGGCGACATCAACTGCTCCCCCTTGGTCCACCACTCTGGTTACCCACTCAAAGAAATCTATGAGATTAGTTTGACAGGATCTTCCTTTTGTAAACCCATGCTGTCTTGGATCCTGTGCTCCTATGGAGTCTAGGTGTTGTACTATCCTTTCCTTAAGGAGTGCCTCCATAATCTTGCCCACTAATGAGGTAAGATTGACTGGTCTGCAGTTCCCTGCCTCCTCCCTGCTACCACTCTTCTGGAGTGGGATCACATGAGCCCTTCTCCAGTCTTCTGGGACCTCTTCTGTGCTCAGAGCCTCATTAAACAGTTCTGATAATGGCTCTGCTAGTTTCACCCTTAGCTCCTTTAGTAACCTGAGATGTATGCCATTATGTCCCATTCCCTTGTCCGCCCTGAGCTTATCGAGCTCTTGTAGGACCCTTTCTTTTGTGAAGGGACTAGTGCTCACCTCCCTCCCCCCTGTGTCCATGGCGCTGAGCTGTGGGCCCTGCCCTACCTTCTCTTCAGTAAATACCGAGCAGAAGTATCTATTTAGGATAGATGCTTTTACATGGTCCTCCTCCTCACATGCCCCCTCATCTCCTTTGATCTTAGCAATACCCCCTCTGGACTTTCTCCTTTCACTAACGTATCAATAGAAAGTCTTGTCACCTTCTTTTACTGTCTACTAGTGTTTCCTCAGTTTGGGCCTTTGCCTGCCTTACTGCCTTCTCTGCTTCCCTTAGGGAAGGTTGGTATGCCTTTCTATCTTCATCCCGCTGTGTTCCTTTGTATTTCCTGAAGGCCAGCCTTTTGACTTTGACCTTTTCTGCTACTGTTTTGAGAACCAAAGTGGTTTTCTTCCTCTTTTGCACTTCCTTTTCTCTATAACACAATGGGACTTTGCTTCAAGTATTGCATCCTTAATGCTTGCCTACTTTGCCTGTACTCCCTCACCTGTATTTCTTTTTGCCAGGGCTAGCTTAACTCTGTTGGCCATCTTATCAAAGTCAGCTCCTCTGAAGTCCCATATTTTTGTCTTGGAATGGGATGATTTAATTGTAATGGCCAAACTGAACCATGCCATGTGATGGTCACTGGCCCCCAGGTGACCTTCTAGCTGGAGATCTATGATCCTTTTCCTGTTAGTCAGTACTAGATCTAGGATAGCCCTGTCTCTTGTGGGTTGTTGTACCAGTTGTTTGAGGCCCTTCCCCTGCAGGGAATCCACCATGTGTCTAGTCCTGGCAGATGTTCTTGCTAGTATTGACCAATCTGTATCTGGCATGTTGAAGTCTCCTCTTATCAGAACCTCCCCTTTAGCTGTCATGGTCTGTATATCTTCTAACAGTAATGTGTCTATGTCTTCCCCCTAGTCTGAGGGCCTGTAGACAACCCCAGTTCTTATGGCTGTCTCATTTCCTGTTTCCAGGGTGACCCACAGTTCTTCTGGCTCCTTATGTGTATTCTGAATTTCTGTAGCTTTGATATTTTCATTGACATACAGAGCCACTTCACCCCCCCCCCTTTTGCAACTTGGTCTCTTCTGAACAGTACATAGCCAGGTACTGAAGTCTCCCAAGTGTGATTACTGGTAAACCACATCTCGCTAATTGCTGCTATGTCCAGTTTAGCCTCTGTCATTATGGCCTGCAGGTCTGGGATCTTGTTTCCTAGACTGCGAACATTTGTGTACATGATTTTCCATTGGCCAGATTTCGGTGTGTTAGTTGTTGGGTGAGGTCTGGCGTTTCCCCTGTGCATCATATGGGGAGCTGAACCTTTTTCCTTTCCTGGTGATGCAATGAACTGCAAACATGCTGAACTCCTGTTTGACCACTAGCTGAGGTGGGAGGGGTGTTCTTCCTATTTGTTGTATGGGGTGCTGCTCCCTTCTCCCCATTTGCTAGTTTAAATGTTCTGCAAAGACATCAAATGTCTGCCCCAATGCACTGACTTCCTCCGTAGTCAGATGCAGACCATCAAATTTAAAGAACTTTCGCTCCCAAAACTGTTGCCAGTTCCCTACAAATCTGTGTCCTTTTTCCTGGCACCTGCCCTAGAGCCACATGTTTAGCTCCTATATCTCCCCTTCTCTGACCTTCCATCCATCTGCCCCACCCAGACTGGCAGGATCTCAGAGAAGGAGATGCTGGATAAACTGGATGATAGTTTGTCACCCAGCTTGGTCAGGTGTTCCTTGGTCTCCACAACTGATTGGCTGGTGAGATCATTAGTACCTATGTGTACCAGGACATCAATGTTTTCCCCTGCTTCCTGAACAATTTTAGCAATGTGGTCAGTGTCTCTCCATGCTGATGTACCAGGGACATATCTGAGTACTACCCCTGGTTGGAGATAGGTATCAACTCCCCGTATGATGGAGTCTCCTATGATCAGAAGTTTTTTTGATTTCCTTTTTGCTTTTTTTGTTTTCGTTCCTGTTTTGGGTGAGTTTTGTTGTGCTAGCTCCTGTGCTGCAGTGTCCTGCTCTGCAGTGTCCTCTGCCCCTTTGTTTGATTTTGGTGATAGAGGCAGATACCTGTTTGTAGTTTTGATATGGTTTGTGGAGGTAATATGTTTGAGAGCACTGAGTGATGGGGCACCCGATTTGCCCCTCCTAACAACCTGCCAATGTCCTGGACCAACTACTCTCTGCGGTCGAGGTGCTTCTCTTGGATGTTGGGGAAATGGCAGTTGGTTCTTATAATATATTTCCTCTTGAATATGAAATTCGAGGTGCACAATCTCTGCCAATGCTGCCTGGAGCTGAGCCATAAAATTTCCAATGGCCTAGCATGTACGACTGTGTCCTAAATCCTGTAAAACTGCCCTTCTGAAAAGTGTTCCACAGTACCTGCAGTTAATGATATCCATTCCAGATAATTTGCTGGGTTTATAACCTGGTCAGAGTAATTAGAAGGAAGAAAATGCAAGCAAAAGTTTGATTTTGTGTTTTGTTTTTTTGGTTTTGTATAACTTGTTATAACAAGTTAAATTACTAATGCCCCTGTAATTGAGGTCACCATGTGTACACCCCACTGATCCACCCCTTCCTGCTTTTTCACATGAAATGTCACGACTGTGTTACCCTATAAAATGAGTGTAGTGTGGGGTGGTTGGGGATGGGGGTGGGTGGCTGGGCCTTTCCCCTGCTGAAAAAGAAGAACCACGGATGAAAGAAACAAGGAGGTAAGAACAGAAACAGTCAGTCAGCAACAAATGCAGTAACCCTGAAATCGTATACTAATGATAGATAAAACTGTAAAACCTGTAAAGCACCACATGTGTTAATTTCACAGAAGATATACAGTATATATACCCTGTAAGAAACACTTTGCTACAGAGAAAAATATAGCAGTAACAGAAGATATACCTTGCAAACGACAATTTGAATCAGAAGATTACAGCAGTAATCTGTTAGCACACACCTGTAGGCACACCTTGTAATAATGCATCAGAAGGTATACCTAGCAACAAAAATTTGAATTAGAGAAAAATAAAGCAATAAAATGTTAGCTACAAACAGTAACAATCCCTGTGAGTACAAAATAAAAACAACAACACACAGTAAATCTGCCAAGCCAAAAGAAGTCTTAATCATTTCCCTTGCTCTGGTAAGGTTCTTTGCTCTGTCCTTTCGAGCAACCTAGAAGGAAAGAGCTCAGGTGAAGCTAGGTGCCTCGTCTAGCAAACCTAGTCTTCCACCTCAAGTCTAGTCTTCCACCTTAAGGTGTAGGTGAGAGACTAAGAGCAGAGGTCTGGAGGTTATGTTGCTTTCCTACAAGCACACACACTGGTTTTGACTAGATGTTGCTTCAATTCAAGCTTGGAGGTTGGAAGCTTCACAATATTATTCATTTCAGTCAGGAACTCACTAAATCAGAGAGGGTCCCTGTACACAAATAAGCATTGTCCAAGAGTTGTTCTTCTGAAGGGGACACTGAGTAAACTCTGAGCCTTACCCCATGTGTTGTAATGGGAGTGTGCTGCTTGGAGAATATTTAGAATGCAGAAGGGTGTTTAGCCTATAAAAGCTTTTTTTTCACAAGAAGGCATATCTAGAATTCTATCCTATTATTCAAGTTAAGCCATTTGGTTTGTTCATACAGAGCACATGTGTAGGTATGGCTATCTGCCCTTAGAGTAAGTCTGCATGCCTTATTAAGGGCTGTAGCTACCTGTTTGAGTGCAGTGTTCTAGGCTGCACTGTATACCACCAACCTGTAATTTATTATCAACAAAACTGAGCTGGAAATGGTGAAGTGAAAAGCTGTGGGTGTTAGGTATTGTCTGTGCCTATAAAGTATATCAAGTCTGGTATTGACTGCTTTTACCACCAGGTCTATGTGCTGTGAGAAAGAGAGGGTATCATCTATTGTGGCCTCAAGGTACTTAAATGAGTGGACTTGCTCAAGAGGAACTGCCTTACTGTTAGTGATGGTCAGAAGTGGGTTGATTTTCTTATGTTGATGACTAGAGAGAAGCATTTTTTTTTTTTTTTTATAATTGAGTAGTAGTTTTTGTGAGCTAAGCCAATCCTCATGTTGGTTGAAGATAGACTGTAGGTTATTTTGAAGTTGATCAAAATGGGAATTGCTACTTAGGATGACTGCATCTTCAGCGTACAGTATTATTTTACTCTTGCAAGCCTCAGGAAGAACATTCAAGAATAAACTGAATAGAAGAGGGCCAAGGATAGATCTTTGAGGTACACTGAGAGTAACTTCTCTAGCAGCAGAGACAACCATCCCTATTTTAACACTCTGTGGTCTGTACGATAAGTAGTCCTGAAACCAGTAGATGGAGGCGGAGGTCAGCCCCAGAGTTCTTAATCGCTCCAATAGAAGGGAGTGGTTGACCATGTCAAAGGCTTTGGTGAGATCAATAAAGATCGATCTCACCAGCTTGTTACGATCCAGGGCCTTATGTACATAGTCGGTGAACTCAACCAAGGCAGTTGAAGTATTTTTTTTTTTAACTAAGTTCAGTTCAAAGTTTACTGTTCGGTCAAAAGACCATTACAATAGCAAAACAGAGTTTTAAAAACATATGCACAACAGTGTGACTGGCACAATACATACATACATAAATAACAAGAATGTGGTACGATTCATAATACAGGATACAAAGTGCAAAACGTACGGTGAGCTAGTTACACAAGGACATAACAAAAAAACAGTTGTTCTGCCCCACAAAATCAAAATTCCAAATACTGCAAGTCAGTAACTTATAAATAAATAAAAAGGAACCTATTATCTAGAAATTAATTTCTGGTTTAACTTTCAGTAGGTGACTTGTTAGAATTACAAAGTTTTACATCTACTCTATACAATAAATAAATAAATAAAGATTTACAAGAAAATATTAAAGAAAGAAAGAACATTTTGAACTAGGAAAAAATAAAACCACAGTCCATACCTACATTATATAATTACGTTACAGTATAATGTATGCATAATTCAAAACATCATAAAATGTGATAGCAGCAGAGAAGTGTGACAGGGCAGAAGCACAATATACAATCTCTGAGAAAATTGTTCACAAATGGTCATATATTGCACCATTGTTATATATACAGTAATCAGTAAGGACAAAAAGATACCAATAGACAACCATAATACATGGTGAATAGACAGTTCTCCTGTTAATATCTGATCTTCCAGAATCAACACTTCAAATGGAGTCCTCTTTGTGCTCTAGTTTTGAGAAGAGAGGCCACAGGGATCATCACTCTTGTGTCCTGTGCTTTCAGCAGGTAAGTTAATAAATGTTGAGGATGGTATAACAGTTGTTCCAATATATTTCCCGATAAGGAGCATCTGTTTTTTTCATATAGTGGGTGCAGTATAACCAAATGAAGTAAATTGTCTTGCTCGACTCCACATCTACAGAACAAATCATTCCCCCCTTCCTTTCAATTTGTCCATTCTTCCAATTGCTTGAAAAACATTCAAATCGGAATCTTGTTAACATTAGTCTATGTCTCGGATTCTGTAGGGTGAGTAAATGTTTTTCTAACTTATGAGATCTCTTCTTTTTTGCAAGCCAGGGACATGCTCTAGATAATCTGCAAGTCTCTATATATTTTTATATATAGATGTCTCTAATTCGAGAATTTACCATCTCTTTAATCTGAGCAAATGGATACCTAAGGTTAGGAGGAATAATTTGTAAGAGACCATATGGTTTAATTAGGTCTTCCTCTACCGTCATGCAAGAAAAAAATATATGAGAATATTGATATACAATAGCTTCTTCAAGGCATAAGTGAGGAAGTCTACCCAAATGCATCCTAAAAGCCTTGCTCCAATAATTTATTACCCTTTGTTTGCTATAACACTTGACTGATACTTGACCAAGCTCTTCCCTCACTAATGCAGAGGGGGCACTATTTGGAAGATTCAACAGTTTTTTATAAAAAAATTATTCAGACAGGAATCCAAACTTGTTCTTGTGTGGCACCTCCAGACTTCAGCTCCATACAGGAGTTGGCTGTTGATCTTTGCATCTGATACCGTTAAGTTGCCTGTTATAGATTTCCCTCCATATCTATAGGAGAAGGATGAAAGAACCGGGAGAAATTTTTCCACCCTAGATTTAGCTTCCCTTACATGGACACCCCAAGTTTCATTCTGATTGACCATTAATTCTAAATAGCAAAATTCTGTTACAACTTCAATTTTATGATTATTTATGAAGTATTTATAAGCCTTCCTATTACCTCCAAAAGACATTACTTTAGTTTTGCTGTAATTAATCTGTAGGTCGGCACTGTGACTTTTGATGTAAAATTTATCCAGGCTTCTTGTCATGCTCAGATGACTAACTGACATCAAGACCACGTCGTCTGCATATGTTAAGTATGGTAAGACTCTGGTTTAAGTTTTGGGCGTGTGAAATTCTTCATTGTACAGTTTTTTTAAGACAGTGCAGAAGTACAGATTAAATAACAGAGGAGCCAATATGCAGCCCTGTTTCACCCCAATATTTTATTTAAACCAGCTACTTAAGTCCCCTCGATCATTATACTGAATACTGATAAAATTATCCTGATGCATTAGGCTGATCATTTCCAGTAGTGAAGGTTCAACCCCTAGGTCATAAAGTCTTTAACACAGACAATTTCTGTTGACCTTATCAAAGGCCACTTTAACATCAATAAAAGTGCAATAGATTTTTTTGGTTTTTAACCACTTTATATTTATGAATGACATATGCTGAAGTGAAACATTGGTCAATCGTTGAATGTCCAATTCTGAAACCTGCCTGAGCTTTATCAATTATATTATTTGCTTCAGCCTATTCCATTAATCTGCTATTTAAAATTCTCATGAATAGCTTCCCTACTGTGTCAAGGAGGCTAATGGTTATGTAACAGCCCAGGTAATTTCTGTCACCCTTTTTAAAAATTGTCACAATAATATTTAAGTTCCAGCTTTTGGGTATATCACCTGTTGTCCAAATATAGTTCAACAGTTTGTGCAAAAGATAAATTCAATATTGTTTGGTTCTTATTACTACATCTAGTGGAACACCATCTGGTCCGGGAGCTTTCCACATTCTAAATGAGTTTAAAGCATTTTCTATTTCTATTTCTATTTCTATTATTGTGATCTCATATTTTGGTTTATACACTCGTTTTCTAACTTGAGTTTCAGCTGTTCCATCAAGATAATCAGAGTCATCCCTATAAAATAATTGTTTAAAATGTGTTGCTCAATCATCTGGTTCAATATATGCCCCAAGCTGGTTATTATTTTTCATACCCTAATTTTCAATTTGTCAAAATGGTTTGTTATCCTTTGATGAGACTGCCCATTGTAGGTCTGTCCATAATTGCTTGATATATTTTTCCTTATTACTAGCTAACATTCTTCCGTACTCCTTCCTCATCTGATTCATTAATTTCATAAGTTTCACAAGTTATAAGTTAAGTCAAGCTTCGGGACTTTCGTCCATAATGCTCGCCATTTTTTTTAATTTTAAAATGTAGTAGTCTTATCATAAAGATATTTATCAAGTCGAGATTTGAACATGTCCATGCTAGTACTCCCTACCACGTTTATTGGCAAGCAATTCCATGCAGACACCACCCTTGTGGTGAACCAGTGCTTCCTTAAGTTGGTATTCCATTTAGGCAGTTCTAGTTGCATACAGTGCTTACGAACGCTAGACCAGCCTGCTCTATATGACAATTTTTAGATCTTTTCTTAGCGTAGCGTCTTGTGATATCCTAAACATCATACAAAGATCTCCTCTTAGTCTTCTATAGCCCAAGGTATATAAATTGAGTTTAGTTAATCTCTCATTGTAGGACAGATTTTTTAAGGTTAACACTGATCTTGTCGCTCTACGCTGAACACTTTCGATTCTCACAATATCCTCTCTTTACTGAGGTGACCACAGCTGCGCACAGTACTCGAGGTGCGGCCTCACCAATGCACCATACAATGGAATAATCACGTTTTCATGTCTGCTAGAAATATGTCTCAAAATACAGTTTAAACTCTGATTAGCCCTTTTAACTTGTTGTTTGCAATGTGATCTAAACTTTAAATCTGGTGTAATTTTGATACCTAAATCACTCTCTTCTACTGTTGTTGCCAAGGTATTATTCCCAATATAATATATATGTTTATTGTTGTTACAACCCATATGCATGATTTTACATTTGGAAATATTGAGTTCCAGTTTGGAAGTTCTAGTCCACTTATAAATTTCATTTATGGCCTGTTGCAGGGAAAGTGCCTCTGTTGTTGAAGTCACAGATGTTCCCAGTCTGCAATCATCAGCAAACTTAGAAATCCATATATGAGGATTGCTGAGCTGCAATGATGAAATGTAGATGTTGAAGAGGCATGGTCCCAACACCGAACCCTGAGGCACACCACTAGTGACCCCAGACCAATCAGACTTCACACCCCCAACCACCACTCTCTGCTTTCTACCCATCAGCCATTTAGCTATCCAATTAATAATTTTGTTGTTAATTCAAGTTTTAATCAGAGTTTGTATTAATTCCTCGTGAGGTAATTTATCGAACGCCTTTGCAAAATCCATAAAAACCACATCCACCGGTTTGCCCTTGTCCAATTTTTCGTTAACATTTCCATAAAAGGATAATAAGTTGGTTTGACAGGATCTAGATTTAATAAAGCCATGTTGTACATGATCAGATAATTTGTTTGTTGTTATATAGTCAACTATAATATCCTTTAAAATACCCTCCATAACTTTAGCTAATAGTGATGTCAAACTAATTGGCCTAAAATTGGCTGGGTCAGATCTTGATCCTTTTTTATGGAGAGGGACAACCAACACATTTCTCCAGGCTTGAGGGACTTTGCCTCTATCTAAGGATGCTTGATAAAAAAAGCTTAGTGGTTCTGCCAGATGATCAGCAAGTTGTTGTAAAATTCTAGGGTGAATATTATCAGGGCCTGGGGATTTACTGATGTCTAGTTTACTTAATCTGTTCTTTACCTCTGTGGTTGTTATTTTAATGTTTTCAACTAAGGGAGTTAAAGTGTCAAAAGTAAGAGGTGTAATACCAGGATTAAAAAGAGAGCAAAAATAATTGTTTTGTATGTTGACTGTTTCTTGTTCATTAAGTAGACCACCATTATTGTCTTTAAAAGGTCCCAGTAATGCATGATGAATCTTTTTACTATTGATATGAGCAAAAAAAGATTTTTTATTATCTTTGATTTTGTTGACCAAAGTAAATTCTTGCTGGGCTTTTGCTTTTTTAATAGATGACTTGAGTAATTTAGTATGTTTATTATATGCTAAATAATTCTTCTGTGTTTTATCTTTCATATATTTCTTGAATAGTCTGACCTTTTTATTGATTAAACATTTAATTTGTTTGTTTAACCATCTAGGATTAGATTTTTTACCATTCATTCTTTTAGATTTAATGGTTGGAATATATTTGGTAATTAACTGATTAAGCTGGTTAAGGAACACAGACCACATGTCCTCAGTGTTTTTACCATCAAAAGCCTCAAACCATTCCCACAATGCCAGATCTTGCCCAAAACTCATGAATTTTGCTTTTGCTAAATTTAATTTAATTGCTCCTTCAAATTTGGTACATGAATTATGAGTCTGCTCCACTGCTCCTATTGTACACTGGACTTTAGAATGGTCGCTATTACCCAGAGGTGGTAGAATTTGTATCTTATTAATCAGATCACTTGTATTTGTCAATATAAGGTCCAGAACATTATTTCCTCTAGTGTTTTCATGTACTAATTGATCTAAATCCAGCTGTTTGAATGTATCCAAATATAGTTGTTCAGTTTTGTTACCCGTCTTCAAAGACTTCCAGTCAATACCAGGGAGATTGAAGTCTCCCAGCACAATTAGATTATCCTCTGGGTTCAGGTTAGCAAGCAAACCAAGAAAAATAGCATCTTTCTCATGTGTATTAGATGGAGGTCTATAATAAAGGCCAATTATAACTTTAGGGCCGCTAGACGGTATTAACTTGAGCCAGATAGTTTCAGCTTCACGGTTGTTGTAAGGCAATTGCATGCATTTGATGGCATGATGTACATATATTGCAATGCCCCCACCTTTTCTGTAAGATCTAGATTTATGGAAAAGGTTATAACCAGGTACTGATTTCTCCCAGGAATCATTATTATCCCACCATGTTTCAATAATACATGCTATAATGATATCACGTGAAGACAAGAGAATTTTAAGTTCTTCATATTTGTTTGTGAGACTTCCAGAATTTATGAGTAAAGTTTTCCATCCCATAATCTTGATATTGTCCTGTGATGTGTTTATGATTGGGTGCTATTTGTGGTCATTCTTGTTTGTTTTCTGTTTTAGAATTCTGAATTGTTTGTTTAGTTGTTTCCTAGTGAGCTTACCCTCAAGATTAAACAAAGTTTGGCCTTCCTTTTTCTTTATCTGAACTTTTGTCTATATTGTATATGCTATTGTACTAATAATAGAGTTATATTCAGATACTATTAAGGTGTCAGGGGCCTTATCAGCTAAATCTAGTAGTTTACTTAAAATTCCCTTGTTTTCCAAAATAGCCTCAAAATTATGGCCCCCTATCGCTTTCCACTCAATACCTTTTATTTTCAGTTGTATAGAGATTATCTCCCTCTTGCTGTTCTGGGGAGATTTCCTCATCTTTACCCTTAATTCCAAGGCTGTATGCTGACTTTCTGGTCTTACTACCAGTTGTAAAGAAACACACCTATCAATCAAAATTATGTTAACCCATATGTAATCAACAGTGGAAGACCCATTTTCACCCAGAAAGGAGTATTCACCAGCTAAATCAGGGGTAATTCTTCCATTCAGAAGAAAGAGGTTTCTATTACTCAGTGTTCTATGTAATTCTATTCCCCTTTTATTAACTATTGTATCCCTTGTACTCCTTACAAAACTAACATTTTTGGGGGCAAGTGAGGTCAGGACATCTGTAATAGCTTCTGAACAACCATGTAAATTCCCCAGCCTAGCATTGAAGTCTCCCAGTACTACTAATTTACCTTCAGAGCAATCATTTTGTGTATTGGCTACCAAATTATCCAAAGTTTGGAGGTAATTGATGTCCCCATACTTACTCCCAGAGTGGTTACAATAAACATTAATGATAAACCATGGTTTATTATCCCTGTCAGTAATTTTAATTGTGTGTAAGCTGCTGCTTAAAATACTAAGTTCCTCAGTTCTAATATCATTGTCTAACTTAATAAATATAGCTAATCCCCAACCCCCTCCCATATTTCTTTACTTTCTTTGCCTTTTTACAGTATGTCCTACAGCCATCTAAGTAAAGATTGCCTAGTGCCCATGGGCCTGATTCCAAGTTGAATGTCGCAACTTGCCGGTGTATGTGAGCTGCAACATTCACCATTATGCCAGGGACCCTATGCCACATTCCAAGAATGGCAGGGTCCTGGCACTTGGGACATGTGGGTTATGCTATGCGGAGGTTACACCATGGGCATGGCATAGATGGCCTGCATGTCATAAGTATCAGCCAGCTACCAGCAGCCCCCCTGAAGCCCCCCACCCTGGAACACTGTGGCACACACCAGGGGGCATTGGGGGTAGGACTGGTGGCACAGGAGTCTGGGGGTGCTCTGGTGAACAGACCCCTGGGGTCCCTTACATCTGGTGGTGTGGGGGTAGGGGTATGCCTGTGGTGGCATTGGGGTACATCAGTGCCATTGTTGTGATGCCAAGGGGTGGGCAGCCAATGGATAGCACTGTCAGATGCCCCTTAGAGCAGCTCCAGGATGCTGTAACTCAGGCCTGCCAGTGCGGCTCTCAGAATCACACTAGCGGGTTATGGCAGCCACCCTCCTGGAATAGGGTGCAGTTGCTGCTGTAATCCACACTTGCACCATGGAGTTGCAGGCTATGGTGTAGTGGGTGGCATAACCCACAGTTGTCATAGCCCGCAGTCACCATGGTGCAAGGTGCATTTTGTAATCAGGGCTGACGTACTGCTTGGTGTAAGTCACGAGATACGCCAAGGGGTTTGGTGTATCTCGGCTTACACTGGCGTACAACCTCTTGGAATTGGCCCCATGTCTCTTGCATACAAATAAGATAAAATAGTTTCAGGTATTTAGTAATCTCAGGATCACCAAATTTTTTCCCCAGCCCCAGAGGGTTCCATGACAGAATGTTAAATGTATCCTCTTTGTTAGATGACTTCCCTCCCCTAGCTGAAGGATGATTTGCTTTTAAGGTTTCAGACCGGGTGATTGATTCCTGTGGCCTTCCCCTCTCAGGACCCTGCTGTCATTGGTCAAAAGAGGCAAGAATATCATATATATATTAGACGTTTCTATCAGGGTTTCCCATTGCAGGCCCTTCAGTTGAATGCTAGGCTGATTACAGTTTACATTCCCCTTCTCGTCTTCGATACAAACATGAATACTTAATTCATCCAAAGTATGTTCTTTCTTCTTTAGTTCACTTACAATGTTCTCCTGTTTAACACAAAACATTATCTGCCCATCATATTCTTGTCTCAAGACTTTACCTATATGGAGGTTGCTGACACGTGATTCTAAACATACGTTAAGAAAATCAATCAGTTTATCCCTTAAATTATATTTATTTTCATTGTGCAATTGTTTTAGTCCAAAAATAGAAACATGTTTCAGACTGAGTTGTTCTTACTTTTCCATTGCTTGTATAAAATTCTGGGAAAAGTTCCTTTAGGGAGGTCATCTCCCCTACCATCATTCCCATTCTATCAAGATCTTTGGCTCTATGTATAACAGCATTCAGAAAATAAAACTGATCGGTTACCAACAACACAAGTTCAGATCCAGGTATAGGTCTGATAATACTGATGGACTCTTTCACTTGTCTGAAGATATACATTAAAATTTTTAGCAGACCTGTTATCAACCCTGTCAGTTTTTCTTGGGTTTCATTTGGGATGCATGTTACCCTGTATAATGGTAAAACAAAATCTGTACCTAGTGTTTTTAACAGGAATTGTTTAAACTGTTATTTTCCTTATTTTCTAAACTGCTAGCTGGTTCATTTTTCCAAGTGCCAGAATCCAAATTTCTTTTCCCCTCAATCCATAATAAGTTAAGGTTGGAAATATCTGTGTGTTTTCCATTTTCCTCGATTTCCACATCCTTCAAGACCTGAACATTCTTTCCCCTGATTTCCACTTTCCCAAACTTTCTACTTTCCTATTATTTTCTTTCTTGTGTTTCCTTAAGCTATTTTTCTGATTTATTCCCCATCTGCCCACTTTCTTCTCTTTTGATTTGTCTTTTTTAACCATTTATGTGGTTTGCCTTTAACATTGGGTAGGTGTTCAGTTTTATTATCACCACTGCTTCTTGTAACATGGGGGCATCAGCATCTATCTGTTTTTCTAATTTTGGCGGATTCCATATCCAAGTTTTGGGTGTTCTGTTTGCCTAATGCAGCCCTAACAGATTCAGTGTTTTTCTTATAAATTTTAACTCTACCTAGTCTGGCATTTCCCTTTTGATTTTCAATGGCTGCCTCCTGATTTTCTCCTTTTTGCCATAAGAAGGGATATTTTCTGACCAATTCCTTACATATACTGTTCTCTCTTAAAGTCTTGCCAGGTAGCATAATGCACTGAGATAAATAACTGAGCACTGAGCTCAGTGATATTAAATGTTATTTCAGTTGGTTCCAGAGAGACCTCTAAACTGATATCCCCCTTGTCTAGTACTATGTCATCACTTAGTAAATCAACCTGAGAAGAACCCATAACACCCTGTGACGTGCTTGGATTCCCCTCAACTACGTTAATATGAGGTTCGCTAAGGATGACATATTGTTCCATTGTATTTAATTTGTCTATTTTCTAAACATACCCCCTTTATAAAGGCAAGTTTTTGCTTGATGTCTAGTAACTGCTTAAACAAGAATACATTAAAATTAAAAGGGTCTCTTAGTACGGTTATCATGTCACTTGTGGTATCCTCCAGATCTGGCATTTTCACACTCTCAGGATGCATCATCCAGGAGCTAGTACTGCCAGGCCTATGTCTATGCTCATTTGACTCCTCAAAGAATCTGTCCTTATTACACCTTGTAGGAGATATTTCCCCCCCTTCAGTCTCCTTCAATAATCACATTTCCAGTTAACAAATTAGCGTTCTTTGTTGGAGTTGGGTCAGTAGGTATGTGCTCTTTATCACTCTTAATATCTACTCATAGAGATTCTCTCAGGCCCCTGACCACAGAATCCAATATGGAAAGGTTATGAAAAATATCAGAAAAATCTATTTTTATATCAGTTGATTGCCCTATTTCATAATCATATCCATTTATGTCCAATTTGATTAGAGTAAATACTCCATTTCCCTTTTCCTCTGATTGAGTTTAATATCGGAGTCAGAAGGACAGGGTTTTGTTCATGTTAGAGGTGTAAAAAATTTGAAAATATCCTCATTCAGTGTAGATGCATGCTGTGCTTCTAAACATTTTCCAATAGTATACTTGTTTATAGTTTTACTATTTTTCTTGTTAGTTTTATTCCTGGGCTTGCCCTCATAAATGTAAGTTTTGTTTTGCATTTACCCAGACCTTTCATTGCAAGTGTTTTCATTGAAAGGGGACCTTTGATTTTACCCCTGCCTCCCCCAGCTGAATTTTTCCAAGGATGCATTCACTTTCCTCATTGTCATCTATGCCTGATTTTTTACTGCGGGTAATTGCAGGCATCCTTATTATGTAATTCAATAACCAGTCAACTTAAAAATTATTAAACTATTCAGTCACTTCCCAACAAAATAAAATGCAATTCACAAAGTTCAGGTCAGAGTAAATATGATACAAAGAGGCCTTAATAATTTAAGACCTGAAAGCTTAGTGTCCTTTGTTAAAACCTGGGCTCTACGTGGAAAAGACCACAACGGTTGTTCAGGCCTCATCCATCTTTCCACTTCCCCTGTTTTCTCAGGACAAAAAAAATTGTTCAAAAGGGAATGCAGATTGAAGAATATCCAATAAGACCTTGTAACTGAGTGAGGTCTGAACTGAAGGCACCCTGACAAAAAAAGGAAAAGAAAACAAAACTAAGGAACAGCTCAAGTATAGCCAATTACTATCAATCAGCTTATTTTGGGCTTAAAAACATCAATCGTATCTAAGTAATCATGGATAAAAACAGTAAAACAATTTAACTAATAGAGGGAAGGATCCTGCCAATACAGAATAAAAAAAATACAAAAACATATAAAAAAAAGATTAATTAGAATTTGTTGGACCAATGCATATCCAATAGTTCTATAAAAGCAGCCTTCAAGATTCATATCTCATTTGAAAACAAAAAGAAAATGCTAACTCACCATAACATCTTGATTCAGTTATTAAACTCATACAAGAGTATTTCAATCTCTGTTCATTGAATTAATATCAGCATAACACTACCCGTAGATCGGGGAGTTAGAATGGATATTTAGTAGAAAGTAGATAAAATCCGAGTATTCAGCAGTATGCAAGGGATACTTTTGTCGAGCTGAACTTAAAACACAGAGGACACAAAAAGCACAGGCAGATGAATCAACCACTCAGCTATCGCTCGTGGTCTCTGCATAAGCAGCTACTTGAACTGAAAAGCTGCTTTTTCTTAAATGTGCTAAGTCATTAGCTTAAATTAACTTATCCGCCTGTTGTGCTCGGTGCTGGAAAATCGTGTAGCTCATATGGCTCAGTTATTCTCTTATTTGGAACATGGTGAATCTGGCCAAAAAATGCCATGCATGCATGTTTAAAGCCCAGACCCATGTGTTGCATACAGCCAATGAGAGTGCCTAGTGCAAGTGAAGAGCGAAATTTTGTAAAAAAAATATGATTTAAGATTTTAAAAATACTAAAAAAGTGATTCAAAATAAACCCCCATCGATTAAGTCCCAAAACAACAAAACAGTGAACCGTAGACAAAAAAGAAAGAAATACCCCAATCATAAGCTGCGCATACTGTAATTGCTACTTTTGTTGCAGTCAGCACTTGTACACTAAATTTTAGGATCTAACTTCCCCTAGCTATTCCGCAACTTTCTAGCTTAGACTCCCAGGTTTGCAATTAGTAAAATTCAGTCACAACTTCAATTTTTCAGTTCAGTTTAGATTTCAGTTCCTCTCGCTCCACGCGAAAGGCCAAAAAAAAAAAGAACAAGACAAATGGTCAAAACTTTCAGAGCAAACAAGTTCCATGTTCCTATGTTCAGAGGTTCAGAAGTCAGTTTCAAATGCTTCAGGCAAATTCAGGCAGATTCTTTCTTCTCAGTTTATGTCAGTAACAATGCATTAATGGAAATGTCAGTGAGTCTCAGGTTAAGGCCTTTCCAAAGGGCCTCCTCACTTCTCTGCAGTCCTACCTCCACCGAAGGCTCTCCTCCTGGAGGAAGACAAGAGACACCTGAGATGACCACCACTCTGGGGGTGCAGTACAAGACAGTCTGGTAAGATCTGTTTATCAAGCTAACAGTGGCATACCTTTTATAAATGAAAAAAGCACATATAACAGATCCTGCTCTCAGAGCTCTTTCCTCAGCTCTGCAGCATGCAGCTCCACCTCCAGCATCTCTGTCAGTTGAAGTACTGTGGCTCTTCTGGAAGCTATGCTGTTGAGGGCATTGTTTAGGGCTGAAGCGACAAAAGTAGGGAAATGTGGTGTTAAGGTTTCCAACTCTAACACCCCACCCACACCCTGCAGACAGCAACAGGCATGGGGTGTGCATTGGGGTTGTCAATCCTAACACTCGCCCCATTCTCATATACTGCACCCTGCTCAGCTTATTTACTCATGGAATGGGGTGAGCATTAGTGTTGACAACCTCATACAGCAGTCATCTTTTCCAGCAGCAAGACGTCTCCTTGATCAGAGAGTGGATCTTCACTGTGCAGCCAGTTCAGGTGTTTGAGTGTGTGTGTGGGGGGTTTAAAGGGGTGCGGGTTCATGGGTGTGCAGTGGGAGGTTGGGAGGGGTGAAGGTGTGATCATCAGTAGAGTTTTTTTCAAGTTAAAGAAAAAAGTCAGCTAGCAACTGTTTTCTCCTTTGCAGGTTCATTGTTACGTGAAAGGGTGGGGAGTGCTTCTGACCACCAATGGGAGATATTACTACAACTAATTTGGGGATTGGAATGTGGGGATATCACTAGACACCAGGGATATACATTTGGGGATAATGCTGATTTGTTATTGTTAGAGGGTGAGGGGTACTATTGACATCAATGTGCAACAGGAAAAAGCATGAGAAATCACCCTGCCATTTCTATACATTTTAAATATACATTTATTTTATTGCTGAGTAGTACAGGATATATTTACAGTAAGATACAAAATTTACACATTTACTAAGAATATAAAATAAAGTAAGTTGAACAGACAGTTGATTAGAAAAATCTGAACTTTTCTCGCCTAAAAAAACTCTCTACTTGCTGCTAGCTACAGAAGACATTCACCCTAGGCTGTGATTCCTTACCAAGATAGCTTCCCTGGTAGGGCTCCACTTCTGCAGATGTTGATTGCCCAGAGAGAGAGAGAGAGTTCAGTCTAGCTCCCTAATTTATACCCTTCTGGCTGTGGGGAGTGACCTCACCCTTTGAGGGACAGTTCCCCACAGTCCCCTACCCCATGAGTGTGTGTGTGTGTGTGTATGTGTGTATCTGTGTCTGAGAGAGGGTGACCTCATCTAATTATCACTTCCTCACTATCTCTAAGGTTTTACAATATGTGCATGGGTCCATTGCCTGACATGGCAACACGTCCCAGGAAAGACTCCCCACTGGGATTAAGACTTAATTTTCTCCTCTATGTTCATCTTTGTCAGCCATTATTGTTAACCTTCCACAAGAACGTTGGCACCTCCACAGTAGGTGTTCCTCTCATAAGCTGTTGGTACATGTGACCTGGCAGCCATTTTGTGTCCATATCTAGCAGAACCTGTGACAGAAGAATATTTTTAAACTAACAGAGAAAGAATAACTGCATATGGTCACATAGCCTGTGACTATATATATATATATATATATATATATATATATATATATATATATATATTTTATATTCTGGCAAGTGGCTATAATTGTAATACAGCAGAGATGTTGACTGACTGAGGTGTTGTGGGGGGCTAAGCACAAATACAGTCCACATCCTTCTGCCGATCTACAGTTGTTACCTCATCTGAGTAATATCATTGAACAACAACCCTCCAAAAATAATTATTCTTGGGGATCTTAATTTAGACTGGCTATCTAAAACTGCTGCTCCTCTCATAGCTTTCTGTGACACCCATGGATTATCGCAACTCATTGTCGAACCAACATGAGTAAATAAAAAGAACGTGGATAACATCTCCCTGCTAGATGTTATCCTAGTGAATAAACCACATCTCTTCTTCTTTGCCGGCACCTTCTTCAGTGATATCAGCGATCACTCATTTATTGCTTGCATAAGATCAAGCAACAAACCTACTACTTCACTGAAGTTTGCTGCCAAGAGATCTAGATGGAACTTTGATCTCACTGCTTACATAAATGAGCTGAAACACTCCTTGTATTGGCAAGAGTTCTATTTGGCAAAAAACATGCAATCAGCATTCGGCATATTCAGCAAAATTATCCTAGATGCCCTAAATAAATATCCCCTATAGTTAAGGTGCGAATAGCAAAAAATGCATGTAGATGGTTCACACCATTATTAATATCTGCATTGACTGAACGAGATAACCTATGGAAAAAAGCACACAAAACCCAGTCTGCTGTGGACTGGTGTAAGTTCAAAAGGGCACAAAACTCATGTACTAGAATGGTTAGAGATATAAAAGCTGCATACTATCATTCTGAATTTCTCTCTGCCTCCAAAAATCCTACAAAATTTTGGAAAACCGTCAAAGACTTGTCTGGTCACAAGTCCAGTGGCTCACTACCTGAAGAAATCTCCTTCAACAATAACACCATTAGTGGCAGACTGGAAGTTCTGGATGCCTTCAATAATCACTTTGCGACTGTAGGCTTAGTCTTCGACAATTCCCCTATGAATTTGATACGCTGTCAGGTGGATAATCAAGGTGCAGATCCTAGCATCACCAATTCAGTCTTCTCCTTGTGTCCTACTACTCTGAAAGAAATTGAAGACCTATTGCTAAAACTGGATGTAAAAAAAAAGTGCTGGTGCGGATACCCTCGACCCATATTTTTTGAAGGTGGCCATCCATGTGTTAGCCATGCCCATAACCCATTTATTTAACCTATCATTTACTTAAGGATCCATTCCTTCAATATGGAAAACAGCGCACATCATACCCCTGTTCAAGTCTGGAAATCCTAGCGATCTAAATAATTACAGACCAATTTCGGTTCTCCTGGTCTTGTCAAAATTACTGGAAAAAGTTGTAAGTAACCAGCTAAGGCAGTATCTAGAAGCTAATAACCTGCTTAATCCAGTCCAATCAGGGTTTAGAGCTAAACATAGCACTATAACAGTACTTGCCAAAGTGACTAATGACTGGCAAAGAGAGAAAGATAACAGGAATTACACTTGCACCGTATTCTTGGACCTGAGCAAGGCCTTCGACACTGTCAACCATTCTCTGCTACTCTCTTCCCTGACCTCACTAACTGCTGACCCATTATCTTTACGGGGGCTCAACAACTACATCTCTGATCATTTCCAGCAGGTGAAAGCGGAAGGAGATCTCTCAACTCTCAAACCTCTCCTAAGAGGTGTTCCCTGGGGTTCTATCTTAGGACCAATCTTATTTGCAATATACATCAACAATACTGATGAAAGCATAACTAAGGCCAGCATTCATCTGTTTGCAGATGACACAGTTCTTTACGTAAGCTGCCCGTCATTGCAATCTGCATATAATGACCTTCAATCTGAGTTCAACCTGCTGCAACACCAACTCCTAAACAAAAAAACTATTACTTAACACCAAGAAAACAAAAGCAATGCTCTTTTCTCTCTCTGCCCAAATGGTAAATTCAGTCCTATCAGATCCTATGCCACAGATTACTACAATTCTTGGTGAGAAGTTGGAATTTGTCACTAAATTCAAATACCTAGGAATATAGCTGGTCCATAGGCTCTCCTTTATAGAGCATGTTGAAGAATTACTCAAAAAATTATGACGGAGACTTGGCCTGTTCTTTAGGATAGCCCACTTCTTAACTAGAGATGCCAAACTACAGCTGGTATAATCAACCTTTCTGTCCTTGATAGATTATGCTGACATCCTCTACAGTCACTGTCCCATTTCCTACCTCACCAAACTTGACACATTATATTATAGAGCTTTGAGGTTTATCACAGGCCTGCCTTATTCCACTCACCACTGCTCCCTATATCAATCAGTGGGGTGGAGTTCTCTTCAATTCAGGTGTGACAAAAATGCAGCCTTATGGACCCTGACAGCCATCCCCAAAAAACTGCCCCAATACATTACAGACTGTCTTCCTATAAAACCAATAGGCAATTATGCCCTGAGAAGTTGAAAATCTCTCCTACTGATGGTTCCCAAAGTTAACTCTCACTTTGGCAGGGCTGCTATAAGCTTTACACTGTCCTCCTTGTGGAATAAATTGCAAAAAAAACTGAAACTGAGGTTACCCATCAGCATCTCATCTTTCAAGCTCTTATATTCACATCTCAGAAATGATCAGTGCAATTGTTTCCTATAACCATGAATTGTCATCATGCTAAACTGTACCATTTAACCATGAATGAATTACTTCTAGTGCTTGCCTCCTCCTCCTTGGCCCTGGTCTGTCATCATGCTTTCATGTAACACCTTGATGCCTCTGTCCTCCTGTTGATACTGGTCTATCTTCTCGCTTTCTCCAGCCTTATTTTCACAGCTCAATACTGCACTCATCCACAATCCACACGCAATCATACTATAAAAGTCCTAACTCCCCTTTCCCTCACTCCGTAAGCCCCCACCGCTGCATCAGTTCTACCGACCTATCCTTGGGACTTCGCTTCTCATAATGTTTATCCTTCTCTTACATATTACATACCCCTTCTGTGTACCCCATCTGTTATTAGTTGGTGGTTCTCTAAGCCATTTTCATGGCTAGTACTAGTGACTGCCCCTGATAAATGAACTAACTGGTACTTCTGTACAGAGAACATGCTTTATATACAGTTGCATGGTTCAATGGTGGACCTCCCCCTTGTATTTGAATCCTCCTCTGTTATGGCTTGCCTTGTCTTCCTTTTACCATTTGACTTCCCTATTACTGCACCATTGTGTTTGTGTTTATATACTTATTTAAATGTATTTATATGTTTTTATGATGGATGTTACCCCACCCTGTTCTAACCAGGTCCATCTTGTAAAAGAGCTCTGCTCAATGATGTTCGCCTGGATAAATAAAGATTTTGATTGATTGATTGATTGATTGATTGACATCTCAAGGTAACAAACACATTCTGGCTAAACACACCACCTTTGAAGAATGTCTATACCATGTGGTTTTGTGCTGTACTTAACATATCATAGGTCTTTGTTGAACTGACCAAATATTTAAGTATTTGCTGGTGAATTTAAATTTTTCTACAATTTGCAGCAGTTCTGTGACAACAGGCTCAGGGCTTAGAGCTGTGGCTCGCTCTCTTTTAGTTTTCCTTCCTGTTCCTTCTCTCCCTTTAGATCCACTATCATGCTACATCACTGCCTATTTTGCTAGTAAGACACCAAACACTTCAGCACCATAGCAAATCTTTCTGCCCTGGGTATGCTTTTTCAGTTTATGTTTTTATAACCTGATCAGTATTTCTCCCTCCACCTCTCTCCCTCCTCCTCCTGACTGCAGTATTTGATGTGCCTAACTTATGACCCTGTAAATTGTCTGCCTATGTGACAGGGAGGTAGAGGGAGCAGTGTTTTTTTTTTATTAATCACACTTATTTTTTGCTGGGCTGATCTAAGTTGTGTTGAACTCTTTTTATTTTTATTCCTTTAGGAAAGCATCGAGTTTCACTGAATCTTGTCATAGATACATAGATAGTGTTTGCATATAAGGGCCTACCGCCCACCCAATCTGCCCATATGAGCTTGTAAGTTCACTTTATGTTTTCCTATTAGTCTGTTGTCCCTTAACCCTGACCTCCAGAATTCCTTTATGTCTATCCCATGCATTCTTAAACCCTGTGATTGTTTCAGCCCCCACCACTTCCTCTGTCAGGGTGTTCCACTTGTCCACAACCCGTTCTGTGAAGAAATTCTTCCTCACATTTCCTCTGAATCGTCTTCCCTCCAACTTCATCCCATGCCTTCTAGTCCTGGAGCATCTTTTTCGCTTAAAAATAGTGTATTCCTGCACCCTGTTCCTCCCTGTAAGATACTTGTATGTATCTCATATCTCCTCTATCCCTCCTCTCCTCCAGGGAGTACCTATTCAATTCCTTAAACCTGTCCTCATAGGACATGTGATGCAATCCATGTACCATCTTTGTTGCCCTCCTCTGAACCTTCTCTATCCTGTCTACGTCCTTACATAATGTAGTGGCACTGAGGAAGAAGGATTCAGGAGACATGCCATAGTCCCTCTCCCAACTGCTGCCTGGGGCTGTCTTTGTCCCTTCCCCCTACTAATTTTTAATATCACTAGCCAGACTAAACTATTCCTTTAACAACTTGCACTCTTCCCTCTCTTTCTGTCTGCAATTGCAATTTGGCTTGCTCACCCCCAGCTCCTCCCAACACAGACTGGTTATCTAATAAGAAATTCAACTGCCTTCCTGATCTCACTGTGCAGTCATTCAATGCCTTTGTAGTCTGCTGTGCCCCACTTAAGAATTTATCTTACTGCACTAATGGCAGCATCAAGGTATTGGTCCTTCTGACATTTCACTACTCTGTCCACTGTTCCGAAACCTGAATCCTTCTTCCTCAGTGCTTCTACATTTACTTCCTCTTAGAGAAAAATAAGCAACTTTTTGTTTAGGGGAACAGGCTGTTCTACATTTATCTCTCCTGCTTTACTCAGCACAATGTCTGCTTGCTGACAGATTTAACCAGTGCTGTGCAGCAGGCACAATTGTTATCTGAGGGGTTAAAACATAATAGCCCAGGATGTCAGGTTATGGGATTTGTCTGCACCTGGTCTCTGGGGATGGTAGTGGTCAGATGGGGGAAGGAAGGATAATTACTGTTTATTTTTGGGGAAAGGGCTTGGGTGGGGTGGTAGATGGTAGCTGTGGGGGATGGGAGGGTGACTGTTTTATTTTTACCAGTAACATTATGCTTCCGCCATTCCTTAAATGTGGAAATTAAGTGAAAAAACATACTCATTTTGTGAACAGATGGTCGATCATAATATGACAATTTCACACAGCACTAATAAAGAAGATTTGCAACACTTAATGGACAGTAAACCTTGGAGCTCATATCCTGAGCTGTAATTATGACCCTCTTTCAATGTCTCAAGGCTGTTGAGTGAGGTATATGTTAATACATCTGGAGTCTCCTTGGTCTCCTCACTGTGGCTATTTTCTCAGGCTTGCTTCCTGTGGGTTTGCTGTTTGTCTGACTTAGGGGCACTTCTGCAAACCTTTAGGAGCTGATGGAACAGCCATTTGCTTCCTCCTCCTTCAGAAACAGTTAGGACCTGAAGCTCTGCTGAAGTGGAGGGACTTTAATTTTCTAGCTTCCTATTTAAACCCCATAGGTCTGTGACCCCCTGCAATGTGAGGACCATGGGAGCAGGAGGATGGAGTCTGCTTGGTGATGCTTTCCAGGCATCCACAAGGAAGTGTGCAGTTCTGCTGGAGAGTCTGTAGGACCAGTGACTGTTTAACTATAGTTAGTAAGCACAAACTGTATTTAATGTGTAACTTTACTGACTATTGTTAAAAATGATAAATCCTAGCTTCTACCTACGTAAGGTTATAAAATAGGCAGACAGATGGGTAGGCTGTGTCTTGGATGGGGTGTGACTGATTACTGCTAATACTGTTAATCTTAGCTTCTCCCTACAGTACATTGGATAGTGAACACTTTTTTTTCTTGCCTTTAACTGTAAGTTATTACTTATGTACTGTGTGCTAGATCCCATGCTTCTGTGTGTGCCATCTTGATGGCCTGAATCTTTTCTGAAAATGGTCCCCTGGACTGGTGTACTTACCTGGTTATCAAATCAATCAATCAATCAATCAAAAAAATATATACATACATGCATACATACAGTATACAAAGTGTATAAAAAAGGCAGTCAATGTCCACAAATTACTAAGTAACTCAAGCAGTTTTATAAGCACTCATCAGGCTAGAATGGAGCATAAAGTGAGAGGGGAGGTAGTCAGTGTGGGGACTGTGGGGCAGTCATCTCCAAGGCTATGCTTTTAAGGAGGAAACATTGCAATATGTAAGGCCCTCTGGCAGGGCCGGATTTACCACAACGCCAACTACACCACTGCATAGGGCCCAAGTTCTTTGGGGGCTCACCCATCCCAGCGCTATTCTAAAGTTTTGTTTTTGTTTTGTTTTTCATTACCTGCCCCCCAGCCCATATGGATGTCTGACTACAATGTGGGGGAGGAGTTGGGGTCCGTCTTTCAAGAAGAGCCATCATCCGATCTGTCACATGATTGCATCCTGATTTAAAAAAAATGCAGATATGTACAATAAGCCAGTACATCTGCTCATATCAGCTGCCACTCTGCACTTTAAAATCTCCCCCTCAGAGATTGGAGTAGTTGTATTTGTATATGCTGCACCAGCTTTTTCCCTTACCCCTGACCTATGAGTTGAAACTAATTGCCATACTGTAGTGCTGCTGTGCAGGGGCATGCCTTGAGCTCATAAAAATGCCTTTAAAAGTTTTATCAACATAAAAGCCATATTTGCTTTTCAGTTTGGCTCGAGTGCAAGGGAGAGAGGAGTGTGTGCAGTGCAGCCTGTGGTGTGCTGTGCCTGCCTGGTCATCTGTCTGCCTCTTATTTTTTTTTATTTGTGGATTCAATCTGATTGTTTTGTGTCCAATGACTCCAGTCACTCCAAATTTTTCATCTGGGCCAGCCTGACCCAAGCCCCAGGTTGCAGCTCATCAGTGTCTCGGTCCTGCGGACAATCTGCCTGCTGTCAGCAAGCTGAGTACAGATGAAGGATGAGGAGAGGTCAGTAGTAAGTAATAATAAGTCAGTAACATTGGTGGATGCAAATGCAATCTGCAATGAAGAAACTATGAAAGTTCCAATTTCTATTTTTGCAAAGTGAAATGTGACTGAATCTATCTGACTTTCACTTTAAGTAACTAATGGTCGTTGACTCCTCGTGGATGTCCCATTTATTTATTGAGTAATTAATTTGCTATTTGCTCCAGAATCAGATTTAGATCCCTGGGCACAATAAATTAAAATTACTGCTGCTCAGCCTACTTTCTATTAATTCATGTACCACCAGACCAGACCAAACCAGGCTGTTATGAGGGCCTGAGGCACTGTGGTTCATTTTTCAGCATTGGTATTTTTTTTTCTTGTAGCAGGCTTGGCAGCAGCATTTAGGTAGCTATGTGGTCATCATGGGTTGTTGGCTCAGGCAGCCGTGCCTGACTGTGTTTTATTGACAAAAAATAAAGTGGGGATGCCTTCAGAAAGAGAACACACTGTAATAAATACATTTATATTAGTCTGTCTCAATCTGGCCTACTGGCCCTAATTGGTTAGGTTCTGATTTTATTTATTTGTGTTCATGAGCCGTGGACTACAATACAAACATTATATTTTTGCAGTATAAAATGGAGAGTGTTTTGTGTGTGTGTGTGTGTGTGTTGAGGGGAAAGAGACTGAGACAGAGAGAGTACACACTGTGCAGAGAAAGGGAGAGGCCAGGCTAGCATTAAGACCCAGGAGTCTCCCATCCAGATGGAGCTGTGCCAGCTGTGCATATAGAGGGGAAGGAAGTCCTTAGTGTTGAGGAGTGCAGTGTGTTGCCCTTGCAGGATATCCTTCCAGTTTTTCTCCCAAGTAAGGATCCATGAGAAGTTTGCACTTTTCTCTCTATCTCAGCTTTCTCTGGGATTCCTTTTGTGCGAGAGAGAGAGAGAGAGAGAGAGAGAGAGAGAGAGACATTTGTGTCCTCAGTGACAGATCCTTGGAGAATTTTATCTTAACTCAGCTGAAATGTACACACAAATTCAAACCAGAAGGGAAAGAAAGTCGGTGTCTCCTAATGTTAGTTTTGACAAACTGGGTGAAAAATCAAGTGTTTGCTTGTCATCTGGGAAAGGAATTTGTCATGAACTAGGTGGATTTTTAAATAGAAGGATGCTTGTTTGCATGACTGTCAGACTATGCTAGGTAGCTACTGATGTATGTATGTTGCTGACTGTTCTCATCCCATGATGTACCTGCCTGTATACAATACTTTTTTCTCTGCTCAGACACAGTGAAGATTTTTCACCATGTCTGGTCACAGGCTGGGCCCTTGTTGGTCATTTTTGAACCAGCAGCTAGCCAGGAGTCAGTCAGGACTTGGGAATGGATATTCTTTCCATCCAGTCACTGGAGGTGAAATTGGTGAAATGCTGATCATATAATTTAGAGAGAGACTAGGCTAGTTAGTAGTCTGTAAATAGTTTTCCCCCGTCTCAGTTTCTTTTTGTATGTGGACTGGTGACTGGTCTTCTTCTTTCACTGGTCTGGAGTAGACTGTTTCCCATTTGAGCCTGGGTTTAAAATATACATTCTTCTGTTCCTCTTCGCTGTCCATCTCCCCAGTGACCCAGTCTCAATTACATAATAATGTTTAAAAGTGCCTGTGACTTGGTCTGGGTTACACTTTGTTTTGGTTGGTGCCGCTTTGTATGTTTTCCTGATTTTTGGTGCCAAAAATAATGGTTAGTTACATTAAACTTTACATTATAATTACATTATTGGAAAACTGGTAAGGCCGCATGTAGAGTATGGAGTTCAGTACTGGTTCCCACACCTCAAAAAGGACATTAACCTGCTGGAGAAGGTCCAGAGGAGGGCTACAAATTTAATAGCTGGACAGGAGGGTAAAGCATACGATGAGAGGTTGAGGGCACTGAACATGTACTCCATGGAAGACAGGAGAGGGAGTGAGAGAGAGAGAGGGGACATGATTGGGACCTTCAGGTACTTGAAAGGAATAAATAAAGTTGATAAGGAGAGTCTCTTAGCTGAGTGGCAACCATATCACAAGGCGGCACAGTCTTGAGCTGGTGGGTGGGAGGTTTGGGAGGGAGGTCAGGAAGCACTTCACAGATAGTGTGGTTTGACTCTTGTTGTTTCTCTGTTTCATGGCAATTAGGTTACAAGGTTTCATGAATCATCAGAGGCCTGTTTGAGACAACTGATTGTCTGTAATTTAAAAATGGAGAGCCACAAGTGCAGTAGTGTATTGTTAGACATTATGTTCTCATATAGTAAGCAGAATATACCTATTTTTGTAAATGGCTGCATAACACATATGCCATTCAGTGGTATCAGGCCTGCTTGGGGGGGGGGTCTGTATTGTATTCTGTGTGCTCAAAAGTAATTTCCATTTTTTCCCTCACTAAATGGCACTGTTCAAATGAATAAGGAGAAGCTGAATCAAAAGGCAGTAATCAGAGTATTGTACCATACTGTGTGGTCCAATTTATTTTGAAAGTAAGGTGGTCAAAGAAATGGTATCAGTTGTAGACTTTTCCTAATGGTGACTGCGTATTCTGTAATGTACTGCTCTGCTGTTGGTGTGCTGTGCAATAAACAGTCTTTCCCATTCCTCCTCCAAACCATAAGGCCATTTGTTTTTTTGTAAGTATTGAAATTTCTCCAACTACAGCACAAAAGGATCTATGAGGCATTGATCTGTACAGCTTAGCATTATCAGACAGCAGTGCACCACAAAGTACCTTTGCTTATAAAGATGTAAACATTACATGTTTACATGGGGCTTGTGGTCATGGGAGTGCTGGGAGGAGTGTGGGGGGTACTGGGAGAGGGGTGGCAGCAGGTGGGGTGAGGGCACGGGGCCAGGAGGGGGGCCCTTAGCAAATGCTGTGCATAGGGCCCATGGCAGTGTAAATCTAGACCTGCTTTCTGGGGGCTCTGTGCTCAACTGGCAGCAGCAAGGGAGGAGATAGCCCAGCTGTGACTCCAACTAAACTGATGCCCACCCTCCACACCCCCAATAAACAAGAGTCCCACTGATCCAGGGAAATGCTGGGTGAGGGGAGGAGATTGGCTGGCAGGGGCAGTCACACAGCAGTAAGCCATACCCAAGATATACCAATGGCAATTCACTTGGCACCTCTGGAAGAAGTACGGGTGCCTGACTTTAATGGGGAGAGTTTAAGTCAATTGGTGTAGAGGGGAAAAATACATGGTTACACCTGGGAGCAAGAACAGGCAGACGTTAGTCAGGAGGAGTCTGGCGATGGGGAATCTATGACTAGAGTATCAGAGAGGGTGGTAGGCAGTGCAGGAAAGGGGAGGGGGTGGTCAGATGCCTGCCTTGAGCATCAGGCCATATGTGATTGGGAAAGGGTAAGGGAGGATAGTGGAGGAGTGGAGGGAGCATTTTATTCATCATTTCATTTATTGTTTATACTGCAAAAGGCATGTGAGCAAAATTGCCCATTTTCACATGCATCCAGTGACAAAACTTGGTACAATAATACATATTGGTAACCATTACATGGTATGGCATGACAGTGCATACAAAATTGCTACAATAACACATATTGGTGAACATTACATCATCAGGAATAACAATCATACAAAGGGGACAGAGCATAATAGGGAAGGTATTGTTAAAGATAACATAGCAATTGTATATAATAAATTTAATGAGAAAAGCAAAAATATGCCAGGTGAGAAGCATAGGAAATTGAAGAGAAGAAATTGGAGCTGAAAGCATGGATCCGGGGCAGCTACATTGGCCTTTGTCTAAAAAGTAGGATTTCAATTGGTTTTTGAAAGATGTAAGTGACTTGCACAGGACCAAGGGTGGGGGAAGATTGTTAAAAAGTTTGGTACCTTTGTAGGCAAGGGAGAGTTGCCTCTGGGTGGAACAACAGTGAGGAATTGTGAAGGTGGGGTTACTGGAGTGCTTGGTGGTCCTGGTATGTACAGACATACTGAAGAGGGAAGAGATGCTGCTAGGCATGGAGCCCAACTGAATTGTAAAGGAAAAAATGAGAATTCTGCTGTCAAATCTATCCTCTGAGGGAGTCAGTTTGCAGCCTTGTATAGATCACAGTAGTGTATTCTAAGGGGGATGCTTGTGATGAATTGGATGATGCAGTGATACATGGTTTTTAATCTAACTAGATTTTTCTGCGAGATGGAGGTTGAGTATATGAGGGAGCCATAGACTAAAACAGGGAGCAGGAGACTGTTGGCTAGCAAGGTTTACTTGGTTGAAAAGGACATAAGAAGGCTCCAGGCCCATTGGGTATGTCCCCCTCTGAGTGGGTCATAGCTACACCAATATTTGCCTATTATAGTAGTGTTCATGAAGTGTGCTTTTAAAGCTATTGAAGTTATTAATAGCAACTATATGCAGGGTTTTATTTAAATCTAAAAATTGATTAGTGTTTTGCTCATAAAAGTGCTAAAACATTGTGAAAATGCATAGCACTTGCCTCACTGTGTTTAACAAACATAACACTTCTAGAAAACCTATATAAATACTTTCTGTACAGTTAGTATTGTCCCAAGGAAAAAACTGCTAATCAATTATTTAAAACACTGATATGCGAGCGGTTCCTATTCCAAGTTTTGGTAGTTCTTACAGTATAATAATTATCTCTTTTGTTAGTTCTGGCATGTGGTACCACTAACTTAATGTTGTGAGATCACATGTTACTCCTGGTCCTACTGTAGTGCAGATCACAGCTGCTCATAAGACCTTGTGACTGTAGGATGTTAAATAAGAACAGTAAGTCCCCTCTTTTGCATCTAGATTGAAGGGAGTGGAGTCCTGTTACAATTAATCTGTTAAGATACATCATATTTTTAAGTCGTGGGATAGTTTTTGTAATGGACCATTGGGCTTTTTCCACACTGCTAACATCTTTAACAAGATAGAGTGACCAAACTTGTGACACAAAATCAAGATGAGGGTGAACATAACTACAATACAGGGGAATGATACATTGCTTGGTTCTTGTAATAAATGAGTGCTTGATCCTAGTAATCATTCCCATAGCCTTCTCTGAAACAGCTCTGCAGTGATCTGATGGAGGTAGCTTGTTGTTGATTAGTACCCCTAAATCACATTCTAAATCAGATGTTTTAAGTATGGTTTGGTTAAGGATATATGAATAATTATGATTATTGCAACCAAAATGTATGACAACACATTTGTTAGTATTAAAGGCCATACCATTTTTTATTGCTCATGTTTCCAATTTCCCAAGATCTTCTACTAATGAGAAGTGTTGTGATATAGTATTTACTGGGTCTCCTAACTTGGTGTTGTCTGCAAACTTCACTATGCTGTTTTTTGGGTCTCTATCCATATCCATTATAAACAGGTCAAATAGTGTTAGGCCCAGTACAGATCCCTGAGGTACACCACTGCTAACCGCTCCCTACTTAGACAAAATATTGTTAATACAAACACTTTGGATGCGATCACTTGGCCAACTATGTATCCATTTAACCAAACAATGGCTAATGCCAAGTTCTAATAATTTGTCAGTTAGAATGTTATGTGGAAACTTATCAAAGGCTTTGGAGAAAACCAACAGTATAACGTCAGATGGGACACCATCATCCAAATTTTTACTAATGCTGTTATAAAAGGTAATCACATTAGTGCCACATGATCTACCGTTTGTGAAACCATGTTGCCTTGATTCACACATCCCATTGTTAAAATAAACTTCTAGTTTATTTTTAATTAAACTTTCCAAAATAGGAGGCAGTATAGCGCAGTGGTCTAAGGCTCTGAGCTGCAAATTTGGTGACATCCAGCAGACCAGACCTGGGTTTGAATCCCACAGCTTCCACTTGCATACTGTGTGACCCTGAGCAAGTCACTTAACCTCCTTGTGCTCCCAGGTCGCTCCTGAAAAAAAGCTTTCAGCCTAGTGTGCTATACCTAGTTAAACAACTAAAAAAAAAAAATATTACAATAGAGGGATTTCAAATGTATGAGTCTGTAATTATCTAAGTGCCCCCTATTTCCCATCTTAAAATTGGCACAACAATGGCTAATCACCAGTCAAGTGGTACATAGCCATTTTTTAATGAAATATGATAAATAATTGCTAATGGATAGGCTAGAACCTGTGTTGTATTTTAAAAAAATAAAAGGTTGATGTTATTTGGTCCTCGGCTGGATCTAGTGTTCAGTTTAATTAGTTCAGAGTAGACTTCAATGTATACAATGTAATTTACACTATTAGCTTTTTTATTGATATTTAATTCATAATTTGTTTTAGAGGGAAAACTGAACAGCAATAATCATTAAAAATATCTGAAACAGATTCATCATTGTTTATTATGGTATTATCCTTGATAATCAGGGACACTGGTTTACTATGATTTTAAAAGGGCAAAATCCATTTTGCGAATTGAAAAACTGGCATTGTTACCTGTGTCTGCAAAGCCAAAATCCATTTTTTCCGTGTTTGTTTTGTGAACTTTATTTAAAAAAAAAATTCTGAGCTACCATGTATTTAAATAGTTTTGTTGTCTAGCATTGTACATCAGTCCTTGTAGTTATTAAAAGTAATAAACTATGATAGGTTCAGCATGTACTTCACTTTGATTTTGTTTCTTATCTTTATACATAGTCATCCCACTATTATTAATGTCTTTTGTCTAAATGATCTGAGTGTGCAGATCTTGGGAGATGTATGTGTGTGTATAGCTGACATCATGTTTGGCATCTCATGTTGACCAGCCCTCATATGTGACAGCAACAGCACTATGACCCCCGGTAATGGTCCCATCCCTCAGGGATTATGGCAGCAGAAGTACTATGACCCATATCTCTGAGGGTGACAGTGGCAGCAGTAGGAACAGCACTACAGCTCCTGTCCTTTAGGGGTAATGGCAACAATGTTATGACATTCACCCCTCAGGATTAATGGTAGTAGCGCTATGGCCTCCATCCCTCAGGGGTGAGAACAGCAGCACTGAAACATCAGTCCCTAAGTGTGATGGCAGCAGCTACATTGCAGCCCCCCTCCCTCAGTGGTGATGGCAGAAGCACTACGGCCCAAATCCCTCAGGTGTAACAGCAGTAGAAACAATGCAGTCCAGATCCCTCAGGGGTGATGAAAGAAGCGACAGCACTACAATCCCCTTCTTTCAACACTCACACCCCACATGCCCAAATTACAAATTACTGAGTCTTTTTGCTTGTCAGAAGTTAGATGTGAATTAATCTGAACCACCACCACTAAGGGGGGACATCTTTGATTTTTCCTATATATGATTTAATTACCTGAATTGGCTTCTTTGAAATAAAGTGTAATCACCTAAAAAATCCACAAGTGATTTGTGAAGGGCCTTCTAATGAAAAATCATGCACCTCTACTTGGTCTCCATGAAAAGGTGGTCTCTTAGTTTTCATGTCTGAGCTCAGATGTTAATTTAACACCATTCTGCCCATCAGCATCATACAGCCCCTGGGGTCTTAACTTCTGTGTGTCCTTGAGTGTGTTTCCTGGCTTGGGTGTGGTTGCAGCAACCCACCCACCCCTGATAGCATTATACAGTGGCAGGTAAAGTGTCAACAGCAATTGGGCCGTATAACAAATTCAAGGTCATATAGATGCTATGGCCCCCAACTCATTTAGGGAAAAAAAGAAGCAAACAGCAGCAGCCCCACTCTTCCCACGGGCATCACACAGTATCTGGCACTTTACCTACTCTGCTCCTCTTAGTGTACAGTCTGGCTTGAGTGCTGTTGCAGCACCCCACCCATGCTTGTATAATGCTTAGGCAGGTTGGGTAACAACATCACCCAGTCATGCAGCAATTCGGGGGTAATCAGGAGCTATGGCCTCTCACTCAGGGGCACACAACTAACAACAACAGCATGGATAACTGCCAGAGCTTACACCATCAGCAGCCCAGCTCACCCACCCAGCTTAAAAAGATCACACCCAAAATTAAAAACAAAATAGTGGCACAGGCTTGTAGTTTGCAACACTAGCAAAAGAGAAATCTTAGTTTGTGAGCTGAGCTGATCCAGAATCTACTGCCCTGGGCTGGTGGGGTTTAGAGTGTGATGCAGAGGAACTGCATGCTGACCTGAGGGGAGTATACTTCAGCAGGTAGTGGGGTCTGCCTTGATAATATGGGTGACCACACAGTGTTGTAAGACCCTGCCAGACTGGTTGATCCTACACAAAGACATCCAGATCAGCAAGCATCCCTAGGGCAGCAAGACTAACTTCAACTTCCCTGAGACACATATTCAAATAAATGCAGTTAAGGATGCCCAACAGCCCCCCCATACCGATTTTCCAAGTGTGCTGATACTAAGCTTTTTGGGGGGTTTTAATCATACAATATAAAAATAGCTTAGGCACATACTTTTTTCTGCATCAAAAACTGTACTTACTGGATGGAGAGCAGTTGCATCAGCTGATCAAAGGGTTTGATGCAGAGCAGTTAAACTTTAAACATGACACTCCTACCCATACTGCCCAGCCCAATTAGACTTAGCTTTTTATGTTGTTTTAAATCAAGTGTGAACCAAGTTTACGCGTATACTTTTTCTACACAAAACATTTCTTTCAGGTTGGCAAGCATTCACATCAGCTGAGGGAATTATGGGTTAGATGCAGGAGCAGTTAAACTGTAAACTAGACACCTCCATCCCTCTGCCTAGTCTGATTCCACATGTGCAGGGCCACTGGAAAACTGCACCCACAATGTTTTTTTTTGTGGAATCTGTAATTTTTTACCATTCTCTACAAAAACTGCCATGTCATTGTTCCACAATTTCTTTAAATGTTTGAAATTTAACTTTGAACTGTGTAAAAAGTGTTAACACTTTCAATACAATATTCTGAAATATATTGACAATTTTGGGTGCAGAACTGAATTTGGCTTAAACAATATAGTGCAAGATGGGGAAATAGTTTTATGCTACCCTGCTTTCTTTTGAATCCTTGTCTGGTTTGGTTTCAGCATCCACTGGCCAAGCATAAGTACACTTTTGAAACAATCTATCACAAAACTTTTTGTTGCCACAGAGACTGAAACATCAGGTCAGAGAAAAGGTGCAAATTATCTCATTTACCTAAATGGGGTGCAAACTACCAAGGCTTTTTGTAAATGGTTGGGCAGGTTTTTCCTTGTGAACATACTTGCATTCAGACTAGTTTGCATTGACACAGCTGAGGATTTTGGATGGCCTTGCTGATTATAAACTTGAATAAACTAGTTTGTAACAGCGATCATGTGCTTAGCAATCTACAACCTACTGTAGATGCTGACATGCAAAGAATACAATGAAAACCTGACTAAAGTCTAAAAACAAACTTATAAAACACATACAGTGATAGGGGAAAGTGATGAAATCACTTCTGAAGGAAATAATTATCAAGTACCTAGAGGCCAGAGGGGCACAGAACCTAAGGCAGCATGGATTCACAGTGGGACGGTCATGTCAAACTAATCTAATAGATTTCTTTGACTGGGTGACCAAAGTAGTAGATGAGGGAGGGGCTGTGGACATGGCCTACCTAGACTTTAGCAAGGCATTTGACACAGTCCCACACAAAAGATTAGCATACAAGTTACCCAGCCTGGGAGTGGGTTCCAAGATGGTAGCCTGGGTAAAGAATTGGCTGGAGAACAGGACACAGAGGGTAATAGTAAATGGAGTCCACTCTGAAGAAAGGGGGGGTTACTAGTGGGGTACCGCAAGGTTTAGTACTAGGACAGGTCCTCTTCAATGTCTTTATAAGTGACATTGCAGAGGGACTGGAAGGAAATGTCTGTCTCTTTGCAGATGACACAAAGATCTGCAACAGAGTTGATGCACAAGGTGGGGTGGAAAGGATGAGAAGGGACTTGGCAAGGTTGGAGGAATGGTCAAGTGTACGGCAGCTTAGATTCAATGCTAAGAAGTGCAAGGTAATGCACCTGGGAAACAAAAACCCAGGGGGAAGAGTACAAAATTGGGGTGAGATAATAACAACAACAAAAATGGAAAGGGACCTGGGGGTAGCCATATCAGATGACCTAAAGGTGGGCAAGCAATGTGAGAGGGCAGCAAGAAGGGCTGGGGGAATACTGGGATGCATAGGGAGAGGCATCACCAGTAGAAAACAGGAAGTTGTTATCCTTCTGTACATACAGCTGGTGAGACCCCATCTGGAGTACTGCGTGCAGTTCTTGAGACCCAATCTCCGCAAAGACATAGACAGAATGGAGGCAGTCAAGAGGAGGGCAACTAAAATGGTGAAGGTCTGCACCGGAAGACATATGATGGAGAGACTTAAAGGAGCTTAATAACAGCCCGAGGAAAGGAGGAAGAGGGACATGATAGAAACTTTCAAGTACCTCAAGGGAATCAACAAAGTCCAAGAGGGTAGCATCTTTCAGAAAAAGAGGCGTTCAAGAACAAGGGGGCACAATTTGAAAATGGGGGGGGTGGCTCAGAGGTAATGTAAGGAAGTATTTTATCACAGAGAGGGTTGTGGTTGCATGGAAAGGCCTTCCGGAGGAGGTTGTAGAGTAAAAAACAGTGGTGGAATTCAAGCGTGTGTGGGACAGTCATATGGCAATTCTAGGGGGTGGAGGTAAGAAGAAGTAGGCTGTTGGTTAACTGGGATCTGCAGCTTATCCATTAGGTAGGAAAATGGGCAGACTGGGTGGGACAAGCAATCCTTATCTGCCATCAAATTCTATGTTTTCATGTGAACATTTATCTTTACTTAAACAAAAGCAGTGCAGCCCAAGAAAAACTCAGGTAGATTGCAGGGTACCCCAACTACTGTATGATGCAGTAAAAATATATTGGTATATTTTTTGTAAACCAGGTAAGGCCCACTAGGCAGAAGTGCTTGTTTTTAGGGGTGATCCAGGAGCACTGGGAACGTTAAGTGACATGCTCAGTCACACAGTATACAATTGAAGGCTGTGGGAATCAAACCCAAGTCTGCATGAGGTATTAGTTCATTCACTGTTTGTTACTTTAACCTCTAGGCTATACTGCCAGACACAATAACCTCCAAATATAATGTTTTAAGAAGTGATTTTAATAATAGTGTACAGTGCCTACAGTGCAGTGCAAATTATGAACACTAAACACTTTACAACATTTTACTAAAACTGAATTATTTGCCACTCTACCTGCTTATTATTTCTTGCATGAAAGTGGGTGGGTAGTTGACAGAACATTGTAAATAGCTTTTGATCAGGCTTCATTTTTCTACATCCAGAAAGAGACATTTGTTTATTCTGGATTTATTTAATATTGATTTTCTATGGTTCACTAAATAGAATCTATTTCACACTGCATGAGGCAGAAGTTTTTAAATTTTGGAAGAGAGGCAACACATCTTATCCATTTAGTATTCATTTTAGGAACATAAGCTTTTCTTCATGTTTAAAACATATTCAATTGGCTGTGTATTTATCTAGCCCTTTATACTGACTAATATATGCTGCAGAAAACAGTAAAAGGTTTATTATGAAGCACTTAATGTCTATAGTAGAACTCCCACAATTTCCCTGCAAATTTTGCAAAATATCTCTGCAGGTTTGGATAACTTTTTACACAATTTTCCAGTGGCCCTGCCCATGTATGCTGATACTTGTATCTTTTTTTTTGTATCATCGATTGTAATATAAATAATAAAGGACATTTAAGAGCATACTAAATGAAAACCGTGCGTTCAGGAAGGAAAGCAGGTCTCAATTAATGGAAAGGCTGGAGGGAAGCATGGGTGGTTAAACTTAAACATGGCTGGTTACAACAGAGCAGTGTGGGTGGTTTCCTTGCTGATTCTATCAGCAGCAAAGCAGAAAGAATGCACAACACAGCAGCATTCATTTTTTAAGATGCTGAAATCTTGAGAATTCTGTATAGTGACATGCAATTTCCATGAGGCACCAGTACAAGAATTCAAAATCCACAAACCAAGCAGGAGTCTGTGATTTTTACTGGTGTTACCAGTAAAAATGGAAAACCAGGGTCCTTGTTGATAATAGGCCCAATAGTCTCAATGAACATCCTACAGTTAGAATTAATATAAGCTTAAAGTAATTTAGTATCTTTACTGTGGGCTAATCTAAACTCAATGTTTGATTTGACTTTCTTAATAAGGTTTTTTAAAAGCTTTAGTGCTTTATTATAGTTTATTAGCCTCTGATTGATTGTTTTTAAGCCTTTTAAAGGCTTTCTGTTTAATTTTAATCAGCTGTTTTATTTCAGTGTTTATCCAACTGGGCACCCTACCTTTTCTATTATACTTTTTTTTAACAGGTACAAAAACACTTTCTGTAGTATATATTATGTTTATGGAATTTCAGTGGATAAACCCTGGAACATATTGTCCCAGTTCATAGTAGATAAATGCTGAATAACAGATTTGAAGTCAGCTGTGTTACAGTCCTTAAAAATAGTAGAGCGATATGTTTTATCACGAGTAGTGATCAAACACCCTATAACCATATTGTGATCACTACATCACAGGGAATTGGTCACAGTAATGTTACAAACACTTGCTTGGATGCTTGTGAGAAATAGATCCAAAATATTATTAAATCGGGTTGGTTCATCAACTAGCTGTTCAAGGCCATTCTCTGCATAGAGTTCCACAAAGAACTGTTCAAATAAAGTAATACCGGCAGTTGTGGAGTGTGTCAGACCAGTCGTGGTGCTGTGCTTAATGCATAACTGACAATGCACAATCATTAATCAACAGATAATTAGAGGGAGGGTGCGGGGGCACAGCCCCCCCGACTAAAGGTAAAATAAATTGATGGTGTCTACGATTGATCAGAGATAGTCCGAATTAGAGGGGGGGTGCGGGTGGTACAGCCCCCCGATGAAAGGTAAAATAAATGGATTATGTCTACTAGTTTGTTTTCTTTTTCATAGTTTTTTTTATTGCCCTATTGATGGTAGTTGTGTGATGTGATGGAGTAGGGGGGTTGTGGGGCAGGGGGCACAGACCCCCTGATAGCTGGATCAATTGTCATGTGTGTCTCATCACCGTTACTTCACTTGCCCAAGTAGCGCTACGTTATGCTTACGTTTATAGTGGCGTGCGATTCGTGTAGCTTTTGTGCTATGCAACATCTGGTGGTCTGACTCTCTCCACAATCGCCATAATACCTTTAGAGTTAGTCCAGAATATACCCGGTAAATTAAAGTCCCCTAAGATAATCACATCCCCTTGCTCTGTGACAGCAGAAATTTCTTGGGGAGAGCACTATTATACATTTCAGAAGAACCTGGGTGTCTGTAACAGCAACTTAACAATAACTTATGTCTACCTGGGAATGAAAGTTTGACCCATAGTGTTTTTAACTCCCTGCTGGAATCTATTTTAACTTGATGGGATTCAGAAGAGATGGAACTGTTGATACAGAAGCACACCCCTACTCCAGTTCTGGATTCTCTATTTTTAAAAAATAGCTGATAACCTTGGATGTCTCGACCAATCTGAGGACTGGTCCCTCCAAGTTTCCATTACTGCTACCACATCAATATCATGTAATTTACAGAAGACTTCCAGTTTGGCTTTTTTTAAGCAGTTTAAACTCTGTGCATTGGCTAAGAGAATTGGCCCTATTTTCTTGTATGAGGAAATGTTTTAGTTGATGTATGATGCCACGTCTTTGGTGAATTTTTTTAATTAATTGATGAGTGTGTAGCTCATAGTTCAGGTGACAGTCCAAGTGAATCCCCAGGTATTTCAAGGTGGTGACTGTCTCGATTGGGTTGCCATAGTTGTCTATAAATGTAAAATCAAAATTTAGGGACTCCCTAGACCCTGAAAATACCAGGACCTTAGTTTTCTTGGAGTTGAGGACCAGTCCCTTGAAGGAGAACCAGGAGTGTAGTTTACTGAAGTTATGTTGCAGTTTGTTCTGAAGGGAGAGGGTGTTCCTATCCTTGCAAAAGAGGGCTGCGTCATCTGCATAGATGATGAGCTCTGTGGATCAACAGATATTGGGGAGGGGGTTGACTACAAGAGAGAACAGGAGAGGTCCAAGGATGGAACCCTGGGGAATCCATATTTGATGTAATGAATTTTGGAGTACTGGCCTACTATTGCAGTCCTGTGAGCCGATTACTGAGGTATTTTCAAACCATTTTATCATTTCAGCAGAGATTTAGGTCAGATAAGGTGTGGAGGAGAATTTTATGATCAACAAGGTTGAAGGTCTTTGTTAGATTTACAAACACTGAGCCAGTGTAGAAACCTCTGTCACAGACCTTTTCAATGAAATTAGTAAGCCTTACTAGGGTGGTCTCAGTATTGTGACCAGTTTGGAATCCAGGCTGTGAGTCTATGAGAAGTTTGTGTGTATCTCGAAGTTCATAGTTTGATCAAGGATGATTTATTTTATAATTGTGGATGGGGGCATGAGGAGGGAGATGGGCCTGTAGTTACAAACGTCATTTCTGGAGTCAAATTTGTGGAGTGGTGTTTATAGTGGTGCTTTTCCACTTATTGGGGAATTCCTCAGTGCAGAATGAGTGGTTGAAGATGTTGGTTGGGGGAGGGTGCCAGGTACACAGACAAGCTTCAGGATGTGGTAGTTAATGTCATCAGGGGCATGGACTGAGCTTTGGGTCATTTTTTTTAGGTAGCTGATTACATTAGCAGGGTAAAGATATTTGAAGTAGAATTTGGGGAAGGGGAAAGATTGTTTGTGCAAGGGATGAGACAGGGGATGCAGTGGGTAGACTAGTATTAATAAGCTGATTATTATTTGGTTTGTATATGTCAAGGTTGCCAAAGTAAGTGTTGAAAAGATTGGTTATCTCTCTTGGTTTTCTTATTAGGCTTCCATCATTATCGAGGGATATTTGTTTGGCAGTGTGACCTCTTCCTAGTAGGTTGGTGAATGTTCTCCAGGTGTACTAGCATCTAGTTGTTTGTACCAGAGAAAGTTTGTTTTTGCAGCTCTGACCTTGGATTCACCCTTATTTTGTAGGGTTTTATATTCCTGTATAAGATTGGGACATTTAGATTTTCTATATTTGGTCCATGCTTTGTCTCTTTTATACATGAGCTTTAGTAGGTCAGAAGTGATCCAATTGTTAGTGTGGCCTTTCTGAGTGGGAGTAAGGAGTCACAGATAGATAGAAAGGTCTTGCTAAAGGATTTGAAGGCAATGTCAATGTCTAGGATGTGGTTGGTGAAAAACCAGTCTGTGGCCTTTAGAGAAGTCATCAAGGTTAAGTTTTTTTAAGTTGTCTGTAAAGGATGAACCTGGGCTCTTTCTTTTGGCCTTTGGCTGACCAATTACAGAAAATGGCACAGTGGTCACTAATGGAGTCAGAAATAACCCCATCATCAACCACTTGGGCATGGTTAGTGACTATGAGCCAATCAAGAGTGGATTCATAGCCAGTTTTGTAGTTCATACGGGTGGTATCTCTGATGACCTGATGCATTCTGAGCCCAGCCAGGGCTTCTTTGGCAACATTGGATTGACTGGACTGCTAATTCATGTTGAAGTCACTAAGTAATATTCACTTGTGACAGCAGGGGAGGGAGTTTTTTAAGTCAAGGAGTGCTTCCAGTTCTATATTGGGGTGCAAGGGGGTAAGTATGCTACAGTTAGAGTGGTAATTTTAGACTGCCTTATGATGAGGTTAATAGAGAGTGGTAGGGGTGTCAAGCTGGGAGTCAAGTTCAGAAAATATGAGGTGTTCCAAGATATAGAACAGGCAGCCCCCCCCTCCATTTGTCAATTCTATCCCATCTAATTACAAAGTAGCCTTCAAAGGAAAATTCTCAGGTGGAAATTTTTTCAGTGAGCCAGATTTCAGTAAGGGCTATGACACTGAATTTTGTTAGTAGTGAGCCAGGAACCGAAGCAGAATCTTTTTGGTTAGTAGCCCCTGGATGTTCAGATGGGTGATTTTAATTGTGTGTGTGTGTCCTTTGAGGAGTGTGTAAGGGTATTAGCATTTATGGGGAGGGGCAGGGTTGTGGCTAACAGAACCTGAGAGGAGTAGGAGGAGCAAGAGAAGTTGCTGGTGCCTCCTAGTGATGTGAAGTGATTTTTTCATGGTAAGCGGGAGAGTGCATCCTCTACTGCAAGGTGCTTCTTAGAAGAAGTTGGTGGTGCCTCCTAGTGATGTGAAGTGATTTTCTCATGTTGAGCAGAAGAGTGCATCCTCTACTGCAGGGTGTACCAGCAGGGAGTGTTGGTACACCTTGGGACCAACAAGCTGGTGAATCAGCCTGTGAAGACAGTGAAAAGGAACTTCTAGAGGCTGGGAGACAGACTGAAGAAGCACTGAGTTTCCTTGGCCTTTTCTGAGATTCTCCTTGTCTGCAGTAGGGAGAAGGGGAAGCACAGCATGAGGAAGAAGGAGATCAATGAGTTCAATAGGTGGTTCAAAAGGTGGTGTCAGGAACAAGGGTACCAGTTTGTAGAGTACTTTGGGGGGCTTCTGGAACAGGAGGCTCTATAACGGTGATGACCTTTATCTGACAAGAGAGGGGACTAGTACATTAAGTCAGATGTTTTTGTCTGCATTGGCAGACAGTTACATTAACTGCAGGTAGGCTAGGGCCAGGGATTCTGCAGTTGAGGTACAGTAGGTGAAACAGAGAATCTAGACAGAACTCCACCAGGGATGGGGGCAAGGTATACACGAAGTTGTAGCAGACTGGAACAAGTTCAGGGGACTGGGGAGTAAAGACTAAATAGACTACTGAAAAAGGAAAAACAAAAGATGCCACTGCTTTCAATGAACTATGATGGATGACATTATCCAAGAACCAAGAGAGGTGGGAGTGTAATATGGAAGGTGATGTGCCTCAATGCCAGGAAGCTGGGTAATAAAATATGTCAACTACAGGCACTGATTGCAGACTGTGGGCTAGATCTAATAGTTATTACAGAAACTTGGACCAATGATAACAATTACTGGGACCCGGTGTCCCCTGGACACACCATATATAGGTATGAAAGAGGGATGGTTAGAGGTGGCGGGCTGATCATTTACATCAGGAAAGGAACAGGGGCAGTAGAGGATGCATCCATTATTTATTTATTTATTTGCTTTTGGTAACCGGGTAAGTGCACTAGGCACAAGGATGCCTATTTTCAGGCACGACCCGGGAGAACACAGTTTAGAAATACATAATTGTATATGTGACGCAGCACATGAAAAGCAGTACAGTACAGAGTCAAGTCAAAACTTCAGGTATGGGGAGACAAATTTAGCAACCAACACAAGTAGGTTTATACAGTATGATGAAATTACAGAACAGTAGGACAGGTAACACAAGATAAATAAAAGTAAGAACACAGACATTGCAATAGAGGGCATACATAGAGACAATATATCAAGTCACAATGAGGTGGTTAAAGAACAGGGAGGAGAGGAAGGGAGGGTGATAGGAGGGGGAGAGAGAAAGAAGAGGAAGAGGGAGAGGGAGAGGAAGAGACAGAGAGAGAAAATGAGAGAGAGCGAGAGAGAGAAAATAGAGAGAAGGAGGGAGAGGACCTGAAGGAGGGTGTTGAGAGAGGTGGGGAAGAGATACCAGAGAAGAAGATTGAAACAGAGCAGAGGAAGAAGAGTGGAACTAAGGTGGATTAAAGCAAGTGCAGAGGTTGATATAGCGTAGGTGCTCTTTGTGAAGTTTCTAAAAGTAGCATGGGTGGTTGCTTGTCGAATAATGGAATTTGCATTTTGGAGCCACGTGAGAAAAGGTGCATGCACCCATATTAGTTCTGTGTCTGGGAATGTGAAAAAGGTCTTGGTCAGTCAATCGCAGCCCATAGGAGAGAGGCTGTGTGTCCAGTAGGGATGTGAGGGATAGGGGGAGGCCAGATCTGACAGTACAGTCAATTAATAAGCCAAAGGCCTGGAGTCTGTGGGCAGAGGGGCACGGCCATTTTGGGTCACTATAGAGCTGGCAATGATGTTTGAAATGTGGAGATGCGGAGGCATAGCAGCAGATGCTGTTGTAATGCGGAGGCATAGCAGCAGATGCTGTTGTAGGTGGTATCCCACTTATGGAGGGATGATTTGGAGGCAAAGAGGTAGGTGACTGAGCCATATGCAAGGGCTGGGAGAAGAAAGCCTTGGGCCACAGCAAGTCTAGCAGATGGGGTAAGGGCATATCTAGTTCAGTAGGCACTACCTATTTTGGCATTTACTGACTTACAGGTGGTTATAATGTGTAGATCAAAGTCAAGAGATTGATCGAGAGTAACACCCAGGTATTTAAAGGAATTGGTGCTAATCAGTGAGGAGCCATCCGCACACGGGATAATTAGGGCATTTTGATTCGCTTTAAGTCTGGCAGATGAGCCAAAGAGCTTGGAGTAAGTTTTACTAGAGTTGAGAGTAAGTTTGTTTTCAGTGAGCCAGGATTGAATATTTGCAAAATCAACGGCAAGAGGGTGGTTTAAGTCAACAACAGTTCTGGCACTGTGGTAAATAACTAGATCGTCAGTGTAGAGCAGAGATGAACAGTTGGGTGCAAGGAGTGGGATGTCATTAATAAAGATAGAGAAAAGTAAGGGCCCAAGGATTGAGCCTTGGGGCACTCCGACGTGAATAGTGGAAAGATCCGATATGGCTGAGTTAAACACTACAGCTTGTTTTCTGTCAGACAGGTAGCTTTCAAACCAGGCCACTGCATCAGTGGCAAAGCCTAGGGAGCGTAGTTTTGCAAGAAGAATGGTATGGTTGACCAGGTCAAATGCCTTAGTTAGGTCAATGAAGACTGCACCTGTTAGGAGGCCTGAGTCCATGGAGGCATATATGTCATTGGTGAGTTTGAGGAGGGAGGTGGAGGTGCTGTGTCCTTTGCGGAAGCTATGCTGTGAGCTAGATAGAAGGTTGTATTTTTGGAGATACTCTATGGATTGGGTGGACACTAGTTTTTCCAAAAATTTGCTAAGTACAGAGAGAATTGCAATGGGATGGTAGTTCTTTATTTCTTTAGGGTCACCCTTTTTGGGATTGGGGTGACTTTGGCTATTTTCCAAATATTAGGCACTATGCCACGGCATAGAGACAGGTTGAAAAATTTGGTTAGGGGAGAGGCAATGAGTGGAGCAGCGGCTTTTAGGAGCCTTGGTTCAAGTCCATCTGACCCCGTGCTGGTGCTGTCAGGTATGGTGAGTAGCAGTTTTAACACTTCTCCTCTTTTTGTACTCCGGAACCTAAAGGGTGGGTGCATGAGCATCTGATTGGTATCGCTAGGGGGTGCAGTGTTGTGGACAGGAGGGAAGAAGGTGAGGTAGTTTGTGAGATCTGAGAAATGGTGATTAAAAGAGTTTGCCATGGTTGTCGGATTATTGCAGTGAATGCCATTTAACAGCATGTCACTGGTGTGGGCCCTGTGATTTGCTCCAAGGAGTGTTTTTATGGTTGACCAAAATTTCTTAGAGTCACCTGAGGCTTTTATTAGCAGGTCCTTACAGAAAGAGCTTTTGACTAAGCGTATGTTTTTCTTGTATGAGTTTCTCAGAGAACAATATAGATTATGGTCAGTCTACATCCCAGTGATCTTGAACTGCCGCCATGATTTATCCCTGGCTCTTATTTGGGTAAGTAGGGCTTTTGTTAACCACTTTGTCTGGGTTCCACAAATCCGGCAGGTGACACGGGGAGCATGGGTGTCTTGGAGAGGGCTAAAGTGGTCCAAGAAGTAGTCAAGGGCTACCTGGGCATTTGTTGAAGTGTAGATCGGGGACCAGTCAATCAGTGAGAGATCATAAGTAAACTGCGCTAAGTTAAAATTGGCCAGATTGTGGAAGGTAATGAGTTTTGGGGGTGGAGATGGTTTACTGGTAGAGTGCCAGATACAGTAGATAGGGGAGTGATCACTAATAGCATCCGCAAGGGTGTCTGCACCTATTATGCTATCAGGGTGGTTTGTAAGGATCCAGTCAATCAGAGTGCTGGTCCGAGGGGGAGCCATGACCCTAGTTGGGTCTGTGATCATTTGGTGAAGGTTGTGGCTTTGTACCAAGGTGTATGAGGACTGGTTTGCACTACTAATCCAGTTTAGGTTTAAGTCTCCCAGTATAAGGACTTCATTATGACTAATGGTGCTGTCTATTAGGGAGAGGAGTTCTTCAAGACCCTTGATGCCACTAGCAGGAGGGTTGTAGGTGCAAACTGTGTATAATTTCTTTGAGCCTAGCTGTAGTGTGGCATGGAGTGCTTCACAGTGAGACAGTGTAGACAGTACATTATGGGACAGCAACAGGTGCTGCTTATAGAAGATGGCAACTCCGCCTCCATATTTTAATGAGGGTCTGTCTTGTCTGATGAGATTGTAGTTGGGCAGGGAGCAGAGGGCATCAGAGGTGGAGGGTTTCAGCCAAGTTTCAGATAGGCACAGGATATCAGGGTGGTGTTGAGCAGCCCATGCCTCAAGTTCAGCAATGTTATGAAGGAGGCTCCTGATGTTCATGTGTGCAATGTGGAGGCCCTTGGTGTCATTCCAGATTGTATTATTTTGAAGGAGGTTGCCTACTGGCCCCAGGTTTAGTTCAACATCCCCAGCTACCATTAGGGCTAGGAGTAAAAGGTACCATAGCTTATGATGGATGAAATGGGTGGGCAGGGTGATGCTAGGCACTAGGATTTATGCAGGGTGTAGGATAGGTGGTAGATGAGTTTTTGAGGGATGAGAAGAGGGGAGGTGCCACGTGGCCAGCGTGATGGCATTCCCAGTGTGGAGAGTTTGTAGTCATCTGGGTGGGTGCAGTGATGAGTAATTTTTGGAGGGTAATATAAAATAGGTAGCCATATAAGTTTGAAGAGAAAAGAGATTAGTAATAATGTTGCAAATGGGCTTAAAGCCATGTTGAAATAATCTGAGTGAGTCATTTGTGAGTGGGATGCAAAGTAAGAGAAACCTTTGAAATGAGAAAAGCAGGACTTATCTAGCCAATTGGGTTAGATTTGTGACCCGGCGTGAAAGGAGCTAAAATTTTAGGCGCTCACTGGAAAAGGTTAGCTAAGTGGTAAAGTGAGGAGGGTTGTGTTATAGATAATTACAGCAACTATCTCTTTAATGGAAGGCACTTGACAGAGAGAGCTCTATTTGGCACCAGCAAGGTAAGAATAGCAGTAGAAAGTCTGATTTCCACCTAAATTTCAGGCTTTGCAAACTGTATGGAAATGGGAGCAGCTTAATTAGCTAGGTTTCCATCATTCACCACAGCTGCTAATGAGGGAAGTGAAATTAGTTACTGCTGCTGCTTAAAGCTTATTTGTGAAGCAAGTGAAGTAGCCCCGCTGGGATTGCAGTAGAAGTAAAGTTAACAGGCAGAGCACAAAATGCTGGAGAGGCTGACCAGACTGCACTAGGCTGCTGGTTTATGCTAACTTTATTATTAGTAGGTTCCTTGTTTGTTAGTGTACAGTAGGAGTAAGACTAACAGGCCGAGCCCAAAATGCTGGAGGAGCTGTCCAGACTGCACTACAGGCTGCTGGTTTATGTTAACTTATGATTATTAGGTTCCTTGTGTGTTAGTGGCCAAGAGTACAGGTGTATGTGAGAGATAGGCAAAAATGTGGTGCTGCCTCAAGTGGTAGAAGGCTATAAGCTGCGAGTGGGAAAATGAGCTGATTGGTTAAAATGCCCTGGACAGCTCTATATAAGAAAGAGCTGACCAAGGGTGGTGGTGGGGGCGGTGGGGAGCCAGCGCTTAGCGCCGGCGGGGCCTAATTCTGCTCCCTAACACTGCTGGCGTCCTACAGCAGCCCGTGGCTGTCTGTACCTGTCTGCGCTCTGGTTCACCAGGCTGGAGGGAGGGCTTCAGGAGCCTGGCCCTCACGACTATCGACCGCCCGCTGCTTTGGGGGGGTCCGAGAAGAAAGGAAAGGGAAGGCAGTCTCATTGTGGGCACAGCTCACAGAGTCATCAAGTGGAAAGCTTTGCTTGGGGGTGGTTTACAGGCCACAAAGGCAGGGATAGGAGTGTAATAAGGAACTAGGAGCAAAAGTAAGAAAGGAGGGCAATAAAAGGGTTTCGTTTGTGGTAGTAAGAGGCCTCAATCTGCCAGATAGCGACTGGGCCATCCCAGCAGCCAGAAGCACCAGATGTCAGATCTTGATTGATACTTTGCAGGGAATGCATGCTGGTATAGAAAGTCAGGGAACCCCTTAGGCAATCAACTATTCTTGATGTGGTACTCACCAACTCGGAAGGAGTAGGTGAAATACAGGTTGGTAATCTACTGGGGTCCAGCGACTGCAATACTACATAGTTTGAGTTGATTCTGGGCACCAGTAAGCCCTCATTTAAGGCTGAAGTGCTAGACTTCAGAAGGAGAGATTTCAATCAAATGAGAGAACTAGCCCTGGTCTGGTTAATTGGGGTAGACAACATTATGGGAGAAGAAGAGGGGGGGGGGTTATAAATGGTTTTGTTCTTGTGGCAATTAAAACACACACAAGAACATTCATCAAGAGAAATAAGCACATGCTTCTCTGAAAAGGTCAGGCAGGCAGTGAGGGTCAAAAAGAAGGCCTTTATGAGGTACAAAGAAAAACAGTGGGATAAGAAATGGGATGAGTATCAGGAAAAACTAGAGAGCACAAGTTGGCAGTCAAGATTACAAAGGCAGACACAGAACTACATACTGTAGAGGGAGTCAAGGGAAGGGAAAACATTTTTTTAGATATACTGTATAAGCAAAAAAAGAAAGATGAGGGATTGTCAGGCTAATGGAGCAGGCAGCGTAATAGGAGGAAGTTGGACAGAAAGCAGCCAAGCTGAATGACTACTTCTACTTTGGATAAAAGTGGGCCTTTGTCATAGAGTGTCATAACGCAGCAGTTAGAGAGGCCCAGGAAATGAGGCTGTAGAAGTAGAATAGCGGAAACATCCCAAGAGCATTAGCAGCTCTGGAGGTTAACAAGGCCCCAGAGCTGGATGGGATGTATCTGATGGTACTAAGGGACTGGACATTGGTATTAGCTGAACTCCTGGTGGGGCTGTTTGATAGCTCTTTGCAGCAAGTGGTGGTTCCCAAGGACTGGAGGGTGGTGGACATATTTATGTTACTCAAGGAAGGAACACAGAGCAGCTGGGAAACTATAGACCCATCAGCTTTACCTCTGTGGTAGGGAAACTGATTGAGACATTAGTTAAAAAGGACCTAGTGGAATACCTGGAGAACAACAGGCTTCAGGATCATAAGCGGCATGAGTCTGTGATAGGTAGGTCTTGTCACACCAACTTGATGGTTTTATTTCAAAACAGAAAACTGACCGGGCTCCCTGATGTTGGCCCTGGTGCAGCTGATGAGAAGCGCCATCCAGTTCAGGTTGTATCTATTTGTAGATGATTCTGAATTCTGTGGTAGAGTTGACAACATGGTGGGGTTAAGGGAATTGCAGACAGACCTACAAAGGCTGGAAAACTGGCCCAAAACCTGGCACCTGAGATTAAATGCCAAGAAGTACAAAGTGATAAACTCAAGGAACAAAAACCCGGGAACAGAGTATTGGATGAGAGAGGTTCAGCTGGACACAACATCAGAGGAAAGGGAGCTACAGCAGCAGCCCAGTCCTGGAGTCCCCATCTAAAAAAGGACAGGAACAACCTAAAGATGGTGCAACACATGGTGACCAAGATGATTCAGGGCCTGGAAGGCAGATCCTATTAGGACTGGCTAAAGGTGCAGAACAGGTTTTCATTTGAAATCAGATGAGGGGGTATGATTGACATGTTAAAGTTCCTGAATGGAATAAACAAGGTGAGCTGCAGAGAACTATTTGCCAGGAACAGAGAAGCTAGGATGCTGGATCATGAGGGGATATTAATGGGGGAAAGATTTAAAAAGGATGCAAGGAAGTATTATTTTACAGAAAGAGGGGCTGAGCCATGGAATGGTCTGCCAGCAGATGTTGTGGGTGCTTGAACCATAAACAGTTTCAGACACAGATGAGATATAGCCAAGGGTATAACAGTTACTGAGAAGGAGGGGTGGTTCAAACACAAAGAACAAATGGGGGAATAGGGAAGGCCTAGACCCCACAGAGACAATAGGTCCCAGTGTACGATCGGGTAATATGGCTTATTTAAGTTTATTGTTCGGCAGTAAAGCCATTACAATTTAAAATCAGAGTACATAAAATCCAGTGAGTATACATTCAATAGATATCATAATAAAATCCAATTTTTGCAATTTATCCGGATTTGTTAAACAAATACTATAAGGGAATGGTCGTTCTTCTATAGTTAGGGTTGAGTAGCCTGTTTAATGTTAACCCTCACATTTTGCACTTTAATAACTTTGTAACTGATCAATGGATTTGCACAAGATTTGGTATGTGCTGTCCAGTGGAGCAGATATCTTTATGTGGCAAGTTTTTGTTTCAGTTGGATGTACAGATTCTGAGATCCAGATAGTGAAGAAACCTTCAAAGCTGCCATTTTTTTCAATTTCTTCCTTATTTCTGAAGAAGGACTGGTTGGTCCGAAAGTTAGAGCACTTTGTTCTTGTTGTTACATCTATGTTGGTCCATTAAAAGGTAGCAAATCATTTGCTTCTGGATCTCTTTCTCATTACCTTGCATTCAGATGGTGTGGCATTTTGGTGTGATTTTTCTATGGTGGTTGCAGGTTGGGTACCAGAACTGCCATGCTTTGTTTCGTGAAAAAAACATTAATCTGTTGCAAAGTTATTCAATGTTTAAGTTCCCATTGTTTTCAAAGGGAAGTGCCCTGTCCAGAATAGAGGGATAAAGTTTGACAAATGATTGACCTCACAAAAAAGGATTCTTTCCCATTAGACCTATTCCTTTTCTGTGAGAATAAAATCCTTTTTCATGAGAGAAAAATCCTTCTTTGTGAGCCACTATCTTGTTGTTTTTCTTACACAAACTAAAAACCAGGGAAAATACATAAAAATGTTGTCATTTAAAAACCAAACATCAGAAACTAGATAAACGGGACCCTTTTAGCATTGTTTACATAATGTCCACAAATAGTTTTCTGGGCATGCAAAATACTGGGTGCCCAGCTTTGCAAGAGAAGTGCTTCCCCCATGTTCTCTGTATGAGAACAGCACCGATTTATAATCCGACACTGGGATGCCCACCTCCGGTGTCGGATGCCCCCTCCTGCAATCCCTTTTTTTTTTAAATAGCCAATATCAGGGGGCCTATTGCCCATGTTGGCATTTAGAACCCCCAGCTGTATGGGATACTGGGTAGTCCACTCCCTGTGTCCCAAAATTACTGTAGTCCTGTAAAAAAGATAACAGTCCCCTGATGCAGCCCCTTGTTTTATTTAGTAGTTGACAGCATTTGGACCGCCCCAGCATTGTGGGGCACTGGGGAGCCCACTCCCAGTGTCTCAAAATTGTTGTAGTCCTGTAAAAAGGTACAGTCCTACAGCATTAGAAACATAGAAACATAGAATTTGACGGCAGATAAGGACCGCTTGGCCCACCCAGTCTGCCCATTTCCCTACCTGATGGATAAGTTGCAGATCCTAGTTAACCAGCAGCCTACTTCTTCCTACCCCCACCCCCTAGAATTGCCTTATGACTGTCCCATGCATGCTTGAATTCCACCACTGTTTTTGACTCCACAACCTCCTCTGGAAGGCCATTCCATACATCCACAACCCTCTCTGTGAAAAAATACTTCAATAAATTACCTCTGAGCCGCCCCCCTTCTATCTTCAAATTGTGCCCCCTTGTTCTTGCACACCTCTTTTTTTGAAAGATGCTACCCTCTTGGACTTTGTTGATTCACTTGAGGTACTTGAAAGTTTCTATCATGTCCCCCCTCTCCCTTCTTTCCTCGAGGCTATACATATTAAGCTCCTTAAGTCTCTCTTCATATGTCTTCTGGTGCAGACCCTGCACCATTTTAGATGCCCTCCTCTAAACAGCTTCCATCCTGTCTATGTCTTTGCGGAGATTGGGTCTCCAGAACTGCACACAGTACTCCAGATGTGGTCTCACCAGCTGTCTGTACAGAGGATAATAACTTCTTGTTTTCTACTGGTGATGCTCTCCCTATGCATCCCAGTATTCCCCAACCCTCCTTGCTGCCCTCTCACATTGCTTGCCCACCTTTAGGTCATCTGATATGACTACCCCAGGTCCCTTTCCATTTTTGCTGTTGTTAGTATCTCACCCACCATTGTGTACTCTTCCCCTGGGTTTTTGTTTCCCAGGTGCATTACCTTGCACTTCTTAGCATTGAATCTAAGCTGCCATACATTTGACCATTCCTCTAACCTTGCCAAGTCCCTTCTCATCCTTTCCACCCCACCTTGTGCATCAAGTCTGTTGCAGATCTTTGTGTCATCTGCAAAGATACATACTTTTCCTTCCAGTCCCTCTGCAATGTCACTTATAAAGACATTGAAGAGGACCGGTCCTAATACTGAACCCTGAGGTAGCCCACTACTAACCCCCTTTTTTCAAAGTGGACTCCATTTACTATTACTCTCTGTGTCCTATTCTCCAGCCAATTCTTTACCCAGGCTGTCATCTTGGGACCCAGCATTATTTTTTTTGTAAAGCTGAAAATAAAATGGTCCCTCGTCATCCCCGCCATCCACCTCCCCATTCCGACTCCCCCACTGGGCACCCATCACCCCACACCCCTTGCCCTATATATACCACTGGAGGACATAGGCTGTTATCTTCTGTGGACTGAAACATGTCTGCACTCTTCAAAGCTGAACCACAAACTGAAGAATCAAGGTAAGTGCCATATAATGTATTTCAATGGCATTTTGAACATATATTCATAACTTTGCCATTTTTTGGAATTTCTTCACCACATTTTCAACATGGTCTTTTTGGGACCCCACCTCATTAACATTGGCACTGTCATTTTGTTACTCAAGCACGGAAGGTGATTTTGCTTTCACTGTGTGAAATCACCTTTTGGGACAGAATAACACAATTTAACCACATAATTCCTGTGCTTATGCTGTGTGACCCCTTGCTCAGATGAGACAGTACAGACAGGAGGCAGATAGATGACCTGGAGCAGTTTTAATTGAAGACATTTGCATGAATAGCTTGGAGGCAGAGACAGGAAGGAGCCTGGGATCTGTAGTCTGGGAGCTCACCAGAGACTTCCTGATTCCTGTCTGTGCACTAAAGAACAAAAGCACTGTTAGTAAAGAATTGCAGGAGGCCTGTATTTCTTTATAGCCTAATTGCACTAGGTGAAGGGGTTCTGTGTGCAAATTGTATTATAAAAGTATTTCAGCACCGCAGCATTCTGTGAGGTGGAGAGGGAGTGTTACATGACCTGTAGCATTTCCAGGTCTCACTAGCATAAAACTCGGCACTGTGTGAGCAGGGCGAGCATGTGCAGGAGGCTCATGCAAAGATGTGCACTAAGATATGCACAGCACATCTGCGCATGTCTGAAGTGTCAGAAGGGAAGGAAGGGGACAAGGCCCAGGAAAATTCAATAGCAATAGCAGTAGTATAAGTAAAACATTACAAACACTATTACTAAGCTCACACAGTGAAGAGCAATAAATATTGACACTAACATAGTTTACTTAGAAGATGGACAATTAGGCATGCGGTGTATTTTATGTACCAAAAAAGTACATATGTGGCACATGAAATCTTTGTATTTAAATGTGGGGAATTGCTTTGGCAGGGCAGCTATAAGCTTTACACTGTCCTCCTTGTGGAATAAATTGCAAAAAAAAAAAAACTGAAACTGAGGTCTTCCATTGGCATCTCATCTTTCAAGCTCTTATATTCACATCTCAGAAATGATCAGTGCAAGTCTTTCCCATGACCATGAATTGTCATCATGCTAACCTGTACCATTTAACCATGAACAAATTACTTCTAGTGCTTGTCTCCTCTTTGGCCCTGGTCTGTCATTATGCTTTCATGTAGCACCTTGATGCCTCTGTCCTCCCTTTGATACTGATCTATCTTCCCGCTTTCTCCAGCCTTCTTTTCACAACTCTATACTGCACTCATCCACAATCTACACTCAATCATACTATAAAAGTCCTAACTCTTCTTTCCCTCTCTCCATAGGCCCCCACTGCTGCATCAGTTCTACTGACCTATCCTTGGGACTTCACTTTTCACAATGTTTGTCCTTCACTTACATATTACATACCCCTCCTTGTACCCCATCTGCCATTAGTTGGTGGTTCTCCAAGCCATTTTCATGGCTAGTACTAGTGACTGCTCCTGGTAAATGAAATAACTGGTACTTCTATACAGAGAACATGCTTTATATACAGTTGCATGGTTCAATGGTGGACCTGCCCCCTTGTATTTGAATCCTCCTCTGTTATGGCTTGCCTTGTCTTCCTTTTATCATTTGACTCCCCTATTACTGCACCATTGTGTTTGTGTTTATATACTTATTTACATGTATTTATATGTTTTTATGATGGATGTTACCCGACCCTGTTTTAACCAGGTCCATCTTGTAAAAGAGCTCTGCTCAATGATGTTCGCCTGGATAAATAAAGATATCGATTGATTGATTGATTGATTGAATGTTGTCTAATAAAACAACTTAAACAAAAATTGATGGAAGCTGAAATGCAGCTGGTTACAATGCAGCAGAACATACTACTGCAATAAACCAAAGGCAGTTCCCTGAATACAGAGAGTGGGGAAAAAAAACAAGGAAAGAATATCATAAAAAGAGAGGCAGAGATCTTGATAATGAGGGAGAGTGGACAACAGAAACCAAAAAATTAAAGAAAGTTAGAAGATGGGTGATGAGATTTAGTGCAGAATTGCATAATAGTTTTAAACCACTAATACTGCTGGATGAAACCAGTGAAAATACAAATATAGAGGCAGGAGATAACACCATGGTGGAGGATAATATAGGAAAACAGGAGAGACCCCAGATAGAAGGATGTAATTATCAGAAAGGAGGATCCATAGGGGAGACAAGCATCAATGTAAACATGGAAAACAGGTACAGTCAAGGAGTTCAGAAGAGATGAGTGAAGAACATTCCATTACTATAAAGGACAACATAGGGTCTCATAGTGAAATAATTGAGATTGAAATACCTGAATAGATAGTGCAAATAGAAAAATATAGATTTGGGGAGATTCAATTGCAAAATACACTGATAGGTACACATCTAAGGGAAATAAGGAAGATGTAACAACTAGTTATTTTTCAGGGGCCAAAATAAGGGACGTGCAGAGAATGTTACAAGATATAGTGAAGGAATGGGATAGTAATGCCATGATAATTATCCACTTGGGGGTTAATAATATCAGAGGGCAAGGTTATGCAGATATGAAGAAAGAATATGAAAATATTTTGATAGAGGCTAGAAAACTCAGTTGCAGGTTGTACTTTTCCCGAAATATTACCAGTTCCAAGAGAAAATGACCTGAACATGGACAATATCAAAGGCATAAATAACTGGCTAAGAAAATGGATGCTACAGGAAGGAATTGGTTGTATTAAACATTGGGAAGACTTCATAAATGATCAATCATACTTCTGTCATGATGGTTTACACTTTAGTAAGGAAGGTAGCAGAAAATTGGGCCTAGCACTGAAGAGATATGTGGATATCTCTTTAAACTAGGAAACAGGGGAAGAGGGGAGATCTCAGTAGAAACAAGGGTGAGGAAAGTAACAAGTAACATGGATAACAAAGAAAAAAAAACATCGGGAAATCAAAATATGGTCATTAAATGCAAGAAGTTTAAATATTCACAAAAAATCAGAACTTGAGGCCCATCTGTTAAAAGAAAGCGTGGACATCTATATGATATCAGAGACATGGTGGGAAGAAAATCTGGATTGGAATAAAGAGATTGATGGCTATAAATTATATTTGAAAAATAGACCACTGAAGAAGGGAGTAGGAGTAGCAGTTTATATAAGAAACACACTGGAGTGCACTGTATACAGTGAATTAGAAGAATCCACAACAGAATCCATATGGCTAACAGTAAAAGGAAAAGATGAAAAAAGTATATTTAGGAGTTTACTACAGAGCACAAGTAGAGATGTAGATAAGAAAACTGAAAGTGAAATTGTGCATATGGTAGAAAAAGGGGATATAACTGTCAAGGGTGCCAGAAGGTGGTAAAAGCTGAGGGGACTGAGAATCAAAAGGGCACTTATGAGGGTATAAAGGGTACTTTTTCTATCCTGGTTTTTGCCATACAGAAATAAAAAGTGGAGTGGCTACTGCTCCTTTGCCCCCAGTTCCGGCACATATGGTAATTGTAACAGGAGACTTTAGTTACCTTAATTGGTGATACAAACTACTAAGATACACCATTTCATGGAAATGTTAGACACTAACAATCTAGCTCAACTAGTTCATAAAGCCATAAGAGGGGAAAATATATTTGATCTTATGATAACAAATAGGGAGGAAATGGTCAACAAAATTAAAATAAAGGAAACATTGGGTAACAGTGACCACAATATTATTGAATTTGTGGTCAAAAAACATCTGTTACATATAAAAGGTTCAACTGTAGTAAAGAATTATAGTAAAGCAAACGTCATAAAAATAAAACAGAAATTGAGCAAATGGAACTGGGAACAAGAATTTGTAGGGAATAATGCCAATGAGAACTGGGTTATACTAAAGACAAAATTGAGGCAGATGAAAGATAGTTACATTATCAATAAAAAATGTACTCAGAGAGGGGAAAAAGACCAGGATGGTGTACAAATAAAGTGCTCAAAATGATAACAAATAAAATGAAGGCATACGCAAGAATGAAAAAATATGGACCGTCAGATGAAAAAAATAATTATAAAAACACGGAAAAAAAAGTAAAAACAGCAATACGATCAGAAAGAAATAAATTATAATTCAATCTCATGCATAGGAATGATAACAGAAAAAATTTATATGCATATACCAATAGACAGAGACATAGTAACAATCATGTAGGACCAATAAAAATAAAGGAGAGAGAGAAATAACAGATTCAAGAGAAATGTCAAAACAGTTTAATAAATATCTTAGCTCAGTATATGAATGTGGCATAAAATATAACAATGGGGAAAATTCAGAAACATATCTAGGATTAGCCTTATTTGTAGACAAAATAAATGTGTTGGACAAACTAAATAATTTAAAATCTCATAAATTAGCAGGGCCAGATGCTCTACATCCAAGATTATTGAAATAAATAAGAAGTTATATAGCTGAACCATTGGTAAATATTTTTAATGAATCTTTTTCAACTGGGGAAATACCTGAGGATTGGAGGCTAGCAACAGTGGTACCCCTATATAAGAATGGAAATAGAGCTGAAATCTCGAACTATAGACCCATAAGCTTAATGGTCATATTGTGTAAAATTGCTGAAAATCTACTTAAGAAAAAGCTAGAAGAAAACCTGGACTATTTAGGATATGATGACAAAAGACAACATGGCTTTAAAAGAAATAGGGGGTGTACTACTAACCAGCTGAGCTTCTATGAATATATAAATAAAACTTAAACAACGGTATAGGGATGGATGTTCTGTATCTGGATTTGTCTAAGTCTTTCGATAAGGTACCTCACAACAAACTGGTGAAAAAGCTTAATAAAATTAAAATTCAAAACAGAATAATAAGATGGATTAGGAACTAGTTAAACAGAAAAAGCAGAGAGTGCATATTAGAGGGTAGTATTTGGAGTCAATTGATATGGCCAGTGGAGTACCACAGGGCTTGGTACTGGGGCCCGGTTCTGTTTGCATTGTATTTAAGCGATCTACATGCCAACATAAATAACATGCTGGTGAAGTTTGCTGATGATATTAAGTTGGGAAGACTGGTAGGAAAGATTAAACAAAAGCTAAGTGTCATAGAAGATCTGGGAAGAATCGAGGACTAGTCAGTCAATAATGGAATGCCCTTTATTGATGAGCAATGTACAGTGATGCACCAAGGTAGGCAGAGCACACCATAGTCATATTTGCTGAGTGGAAATAGATTAAAAATGTCATCATATGAAAAAAGATTGTGGTGTTACTGTTGATAATAAATTAAATTTTGAACAACACAGGACAAACACAATAAAAAAAACTAATTATATAATAGGAAACATAAATAGGAGTTTTATAAATAAATCATTAGGTTGCATGATGCCAATCTATAGAACCTATGTGAGACTGCATTTACATTATGGCTCAACAATATGGAGTCCGTATACAGTGGCTGAAATTAAGTGGATGGAAAAACCACAGAAGAGGTTCACAAGAATGATAGATTCACTCAAGCAATGCAACTATGAGGAAAGATTGTTTAAATTAGAGTTGTTTTCACTACAGCAAAGAAGAGTGAGGGGAGACCGCCTGACTATGTACAAAATTATGAAGGACCCTAAGTTAATGGAGGAAGTGGAGGTATCGATACAAGAAAAAACAATATATTTAAGAGGGCATAACAGGCAGATTAAAGTAGATCTAGCAAGAAATAACAGTTGACATTTAACATTTACAAATAGAACAGACAGAATATGGAATGCCCTTCAAAGTGAACTGAAACTGGGTCCAACCTTGTTATGTTTTATGAAGGATATTGACACTTGGTTAACACAAAACAAACAGAAATGGTCCCACTAATGTGGGGAATGGTACAATGGGCTATGGTAGCCTTCTTCCATTCTATACCCAGTATAAGTGTTCATGAGGTAGGATCCTTAAAAGGCCATGTTGAAAATTCGGTAAAAAATTCTTGAAAATGACACAGTTATGAGCGTTCATTGGAATTTTTCTACACACATGCATCATTTTGGTAAGTTTCAATATTTTGAGTCGAAATTTTCAACATAGCCATTTTTTCACACCACTTCATGAACAGTGCGGCTGTCATTTTTCACATTCTGTCAAAAATGTGTTTTTGCAACTGTGTCACAGAATGACATTTTGGCACAGACTTGAACATTTTCACCTAGATGGTTTATGAGGCAGGATCACAAGAAGACTGTGTTGAAAATATTGGTTCAAAATATGAAAAACTGCCAAAGTTATGAACATTCATTGCAATTTTGCTATGCCCGCTCGTAACTATTAAAATTTTAAATATTCTGACCTCAGATTTTCAACATACCCTTCTTTTTACTCCACCTCATGTATGTCACAGTTGCCATTTTTTAAATCCTGGCCAAAATGTGTTTTTGCACCTGTGGCGTGGAATGACATTGCAGTCGTGAAGAATTATGTTTCGGTGGAGATTCAAAAATTTTCTGTAACAGGAACGTGTGGTGGGGTAATAAGAAGGCTATGCCGACAATTTAATCACTGTTGTCTTAGAAATGAAAGTGCAGGACCCAGAGGGCCATGTGCTTCCACAGCTGCCTCTCTCTTCTCTCTCTCTCTATATATATATATATATATATATATTATGATTATCTCTCTGTCTCTCTATCTCATTATATATATATAGTGCTTTCTACCCTACAAAAATCATGCATGAATTCCACACCATCTGATTGCAAGGCAATGAGGAAAAACTGCAAAAAGGGTGTGTTTTTTACTTTTTTTTTCACTATCCGTATCTCAGAGTCCACACATCTGCCAGGAACAAAACTTGACACATCAAGAGATCTACCCCACAGGACAGCACATACCAACGTTTGTGCAACTCCATTGAACAGTTGCAAAGTTATTAAAGTGCAAAATTTGACATTTAACATTAACATTAAATATGCTACTCGACCCTAACCATAGAGGCATGACTGTGCCTATATATATATGTGTGTATATATATATATATATGTATTCATTGCAGAACATGTTATTAATGCACCTTTAGGGTTGCAACATCAAAAGTAGGGAAATTCAACCTTAGGGTTGCCAAGTGTAAGACTGCACCCCCACTGGACATGCAGGAACAGGTATGATGGCTGTGTTTTGATGTTTTGAACCCTAATCCTCACCCCATTGTCCTATACTATACCTGTCTTACCTTACTCATGGAATGGGGTAAGCATTACAGTTCAAAGTGCCAAAACACATCCATCATACCTGTTCCTGCATGCACAGTGGGGGTGTGGTCTTACACTTGGCAACCCTAAAGTTGAATTTCCCTACTTTTGATGTTGCAACCCTAATGGTGCATTAACAAAGATTTTGCAATGAATTTCCCTTCTTTTTGAGAAAGCGTAATGCACAATAACTGGTATGTGGTTGTGGGAGCGCAACCCTAATGGTGCATTAACAAAGTTTTTAGCAATACATTTTCCTTCTTTTTGAGAAAGTGTAATGCAACTGGTACATGGTTGTGGGAGTACAGGTCCCACCAGGCTGTGTGATCCCTTCAAGCTGCCATGAATACGTTATGTTATCCATTTCTTGGTGCGCAGTGCCCAATGGGCACTGTAGTACCATATAACCACAAGTGTAGAGACATTGTAATGAGCCCTCATCTCCCTGTGGGGAGCACAGGGCATAACAGCATGCTCCCCACTCCCATTTTTGCATAATGGTATGCATATGTGGGAGTATGAACCCTCTGGGCCCTGCGCTCCCACTGACACATAAGTACAGAGACATACCCCAGGCCTAGAGACATGAAAAGGAACCCTTGTAACACAAATTTGGCAACATCTCAATGATGCATTAACAATGTTATTTTGCAATGAATTTCCCTTCTTTCTGAGAAAGTAACTGGTATGTGGCTGTGGGAGTGCAGGGTCCAGAGCTTGCGCTCCCTTCATGCTGCCATGAATACGCAATGTAATCCATTTCTTGGAGTGCCCTATGGGCCCTGTGCTACCATACAGTCTACCCATAAGTGTAGACACATTGCAATGAACCCTCATCTCCCTGTGGGAGTGCAGGGCCCTTCAGGCCTTGCACTCCTAGCAGTGCATAATGGCATGCTCCCCCACTCCCATTTTTACATAATGGTATGCATATGTGGGAGTGCAGGCCCTCTGGGACCTGTGCTTCCACTTACACATAAGAACAGAGACATACCACAGACCTAGAGACATGAAAGGGCACCCTTGTAACACTAATGTAAGTGGCATGTAGTTATGGGAGCACATGGCTCAGAGGGCCCTGTGCTCCCTTCACACTGCCATGAATACATAATGTTATCCATTTCTTGGAGTGCTTGGCCCTACTGGCCCTGTGATACCATATATCCATAAGTGTAGAGACATTGTAATGAACCCTCATCTCCCTGTGGGAGCACAGAGCCCTTCAGGCCCTGTGCTCCCAGCACTGCATAATGGCATGCTCCCCACTTCCATTTTTGCATAATGGTATGCATATGTGGGGAGTGTGAGCCCTCTGCATCCTGTGCTTCCATTTACATATAAGTACGGAGACATACCACAGGCCTAGAGACATGAAAAGGAACCCTTGTAACACAAATTTGGCAATATCTAAGTAACTGTAGTAATTATGAAAAAAACTCCACTGCAGTTGAAATCATGACTTGGAAAGCTCCATGCATGCTTAGTTCATCTAAAGGTGGGGTGGACTAAGCTGCAAGTAGTGAAAAATCAGGTATCTTGAACCGTTTTTGAGATATAGGTGCCAAAAGGCCCGAGGGAGCTGCATTGTTATCCTATGGGACATTTCACAACTTCGGAATGTTGTAACTGTGAAACTGATGTAAATGTTTTCACCAAACTAGCAAAAAGCACATCTGTGGGGCAAGGGCTTGCAATTCTGCAAATTTCAGCCCAAAAGCCGTAACCGTTTTTTTTGATGTGAAGCGGCACAGAAACTGATTGTTTGGGGCTGTTTACCTGCTTTCACTTTCAGAACATGTTTTTTCCCTTAGGTTATAATAGGAAACTTCAAACTTCAACAACTTTTGAACAGATTAATATTTTTCACCAAACCTTCACAAGGCACTTCCCTGACTCATTCCCCATATACCCTGAACATTTCAGACCAGACGGACAAAAAGTTCGGGCTGTGGAGATGAGCAAAGAATTTCACAAAGTTGAGAATTTGTCACACTTTTTCACACTCCGCAACTGCAAATCCAACTGGAACAAAACTTTCCAGATCCAGATGTGCAAACCTTCAGCCGAATTGGACAAACAGTTGCAAAGTTATTAAAGTGCAACATTCTGAGTTTAACCTAGAAGTTGCTGCAATGTCCTAATATACTATATATATATATATATATATATAAATATATATATATATATATATATATATATAGAGAGAGAGAGAGAGAGATAGATAGATAGATAGATAGATAGATAGATAGATAGATAGATAGATAGATAGATTATATAATGGCAAGATAAAATGCTGGGCTTTGATGCTCTGATTGGTCCATCTGGGCTGGACCTGTGATGTTATCCCAGCATAACATCACTGATCTAGTCACAGCACACTCATGACTGAATTTAATGTGAACAAATCAGTCCACACCATCCCTGTCACAGGCTTCTGTGCTTCCCACTCTGGATTGGCACCCCCCCAACACAGTAGCCACAACCACACAGAAATGCAACAATTTCATGCCCCTCACTGGACACAAAAAGAAAGCCATCATTTGAAATAGCATTTTTTATTCCCCCCCCCCAGCCATAGCAAACTGTAGCCTCAATTAATAAATGCTTGAACTAGTTAAACCAGGGGAGAGGAAGGGCATTGCTGCCTCTCTTAACTATTCCAGAATCAATGAAACAGAATGTATTAGTAACCAGCTAAACTTCCTCTACTTCAATGTTAGATGCCTAAACAATAAACTTGATGAACTAAAAATAAAAATGAGTCAAGAGCAAACTGATATTATAGCTATTACCGAAACTTGGGGTGATGAAAAGGCATCATAGGATTCCATCTTACCAGGCTTTGTCCTGTACAAACTTAATAGAAGTACACATACCGGGGGGGGGGGCCTTATTTGTTAACAGCAACCTGAGAACTATAGATATCTCTGACAAAATCAAAAACCATGACTATTCTACAGAATCCATCTGAATAAAACTATTATTAAAAGACTTGGAACATACCATACTACATATTTGCTACCGCTCTCCTAATTCAACATCTGAAGTATCAGATGTAATTCTAAAGGAAATTGAATTGGCAAGTGATATGAGCAATATCATATGTGTTGGTGATTTTAACCTTGGGTACGTCTCCCAGAATGATTCAACTGCTACTTCTAGCTGTGGTAAAAAACTTTAAGCCACTTGTCAACAGCAAAACTTAAATCAATGCATTCACCTTCCTATCAGGGGTGAATGAATACTAGACATAGTGATTCACAGTGATCAATTAGTGATTAATAATGTGTCTGTACAATCTCCGATTGGTAACAGTGACCATGACTATTTCTCTCTAGTTACTAACTATACTTATAGATCTAGCACTACAAAGACATATCTCTATGAACTAGTGGATATATACATGATGAATTCAAAACTGGCTTCCATAAACTGGAATGCTATTTTTTCTAACAGAATGATACAGGTTTGTTGGGAGTTCTTACATCAGACTATCATTACTTTACCCAGAAAAAACTGAAGTGTTGGTTGTGGACCCAGATCGTCGGGAGGCAGGTTTGTTGGCAGGATTACCTTCGGATATTTGGCTTGGAAGTGTTCAACTAACTACATCAGACTGGGTGCAGAACCTGGGTGTTATATTTGACGACTGCTTGACCCTTAAATCACAGGTGTCATCAGTTGTCAAAACCTCTTTTTACCATCTGAGGAATATCGCTCGGGTGAAGCACCTGGTTTCTTCCGATGATCTTCCAACTGTGGTCCATGCCTTCATTACCTCCCGCCTTGACTACTGTAACGCCCTTTACCTAGGGCTACCAGGGGTTGATATCCACCACCTGCAGCTAGTGCAGAATGTGGCGGCCAGACTTTTGACTGGTACCTCTAGGACAAGTCATATAATGCCTTTCCGAGGACTGCACTTGCTGCCAGTACAGTGGTGGATCACTTTCAAGGTTAGTTTGCTGACCTATAAGGCCCTACATGACCAGGGACCTAGTTACCTGCAAGATCTCCTTCACCCTACTGTCCCTCCCGCCCTCTCTGATCCACCAATGAGGGATTGCTAGAAATTCCCAGAGTCCATTTGAAGACATCTGGAGCCAGGTCATTCAGTTTCATGGCCCCGACCATGTGGAATTTTCTACCTCATCAGGTGCAAGATTGCCTGACCGTCCAAAGTTTTAAAGCTGCCCTGAAAACTCATTTGTTTAGCCTAGTGTATTCTGATTTTTAATGCCACTATTGTTTATTGGTTTTAACCTGTTGTTTTATTTATTGCTGTATTTTAATTATTTATTGCTGTACAAGCGCCTTGGTTTTAGAAAGACGCTTTTTATAAATAAAGATTGAAAGATTGAGTTGAGTTGAGTTGAGACTTTAAGGGATACACATATTCCCTTTAAAAACAAAACAGTGGCCGAAACATAGCCCCACATGGATGGATAAGGCAGTTCGTAGACTACTGAAGCAAAAAAACAAAAAAAATTCTAATTATCTAAAATCCCGCACACCTGATAATTGGGTTTCTTATATAAAAACTAAAAAAAAAAAAGCAAAACAGAAAGAAGAAAAGCCAAATCAAAATGGGAATGCAATCTTGCACAGACTGCAAATAAAACAAATAGTAAACATTTTTTATTCATATATAAATTCATAAAAAAACTATATGTCAGATTGCCCACTTCTAACAAATAATAAACCAGTGCATGAACCTAAAGAAATGGTTAATATTTTGAATACCAAATTCTATGAAATGTTTCATCCATCTAATATTACCAATCCAGGCAACAACCCAACCAAGGATGAAATAATACCTGGTACAGCCCACACCAGTGCCTAATCTCCACCACCCACCATTCTACCTGTGGGTCATTACTCCGCAGGAGGCCAAACCTTACTTAAATAAAGCCCTCAGTGGCACCAGCCCCTGCATGGACCCCTTTGACATCAGATTTCTATGAATGGTCCTAGATACTGTTCTTAACCCACTCACAGACCTACTCAACCACTCCCTGTGTCTCAGACAGTTCCCAGCCACCTGGAAAACAGCAGTCTTAACCCCCATACTGAAAGTTGGGGACAGCTCTTCCCCAAATAAGTATCAACATATCTCCATCCTCCCTGTACTCTCCAAAGTGCTTGAGAAAATACTGTCAGATCAACTCATCAAATACCTTGTCACCCACAACCTACTATACGGGGAGCAGCATGGTTCCCGATCAGGCTACAGTATAATCACTGCACTTACGGAATTCTCTAACTTCCTCCACTCGGCCCTAAATAAGAGACACCTTGCTGGTGCCATTTTCATCAACCTCTCCAAGGCCTTTGATATGGTCTCCCACCCCCTCCTACTGATCACACTCCAGCAAATCAGTTTCTCTCACGGACCCCTCTCCTGGTTCTCCAGCTACTTCTCCTCTAGGTCCCAATGTGTTCAAATTCACACCACCCTTTCTAGCACCCAGTCTGTATGCTCTGATGTTTCCCAGGGCTCCATCCTGGGCCTGCTGCTCTTTAGTCTCTGCCTAAATGCCCTGCCCATCTTCTGTCAAGCAGAGTACTTCTTTATGCGGACAATACAGTCCTCTCCACCTCCCACCTTGACCCATCTGCTCTCCAGTCCTCCCTCCAGGACTCTTTAATTCAAATAGAAAACTGGTTCATGGACCACAGACTAATTGTTAATATATAAAAAAAAGTCTATGCTTTTCGCCCATCGCCAAAGCAAGGCCAAGAACTCTCCCCTAAAGATCCTCTCCAGCTCACTCCACCCGCTGGACCAAGTCCTCACCTACAAATACCTGTTCATCACTTTTGATTCTTCCCTCTCTTTCCACTCTCACATCAACACACTCTCCTCAGCTACAAATGCATGCATCAACCTATTATACAGACATAAGGACTGCCTTCCACCTGAAGCCCTCCGCCTGGCAGTCGCCTCCTCAATCCTGTCCTTGGTGAACAACAGACGAGGCATACTGATGAGTCCTGGTAGGATGAAACACATGTCAATCATATCAGATGACCTTAAGGTTGGGAAGCAATGTGAGAAGGCAGTAGGGAGGGCTGAGGAGATACTGGGATGTATAGGGAGAGGCATCACCAGCAGAAAACAGGAAGTTGTTATCCCTCTGTACAGACAGCTGGTAACATAGAAACATAGACTTTGATGGCAGATAAGGGCCGCTTGGCCCACCTAGTCTGCCCATTTCCCTACCTAGAGGATAAGCTGCAGATCCTATTTAACCAACAGCCTATTTCTTCCTACCCCCCACAAAAATTGCCTTATGTCTGTCCCATGCATTCTTGAATTCTCCCACAGTTTTAGACCCCAACCTCCTCAGGAAAGCTTGTTCCATGTCCACCACACCCTCTGTGAAAAATACTTCCTCATATTGCCCCTGAGCCACCCCCCCATCTTCAAATTGTGTCCCCTTGTTCTTGCACATCTCTTTTTCTGAAAGATGCTACTCTCTTGGACTTTGTTGATTCCACTGAGGTATTTAAATGTTTCTATCATGTCCCCCCTCTCCCTCCTTTCCTCAAGGGTATACATATTAAGCTCCTTTAGCTTCTCCTTGTATGGCTTCTCTTGCAGACCCTGCACCATTTTAGTTGCCCTCCTCTGAACTGAATCCATCCTGTCTATGTCCTGGCAGAGATGGGGTCTCCAGAACTGGATGCAGTCTGGAGTACTGCGTCCAGTTCTGGAGACCCTAGCTCCACAAGGATATAGAGAGGATAGAGGCAGTCCAGAGGAGGGCAACTAAAGTGGTGCAGGGTCTGCAAGAGAAGCCATACAAGGAGAGACTAAAGGAGCTTAATATGTATACCCTTGAGGAAAGGAGGGAGAAGGGGGACATGATAGAAACTTCTAAGTACCTCAGAGGAATCAACAAAGTCCAAGAGGGTAGCATCTTTCAGCAAAAGAGATGTGCAAGAACAAGGGGGCACAATTTGAAGATGGGGGGACAGTTCATGGGCAATATGAGGAAGCATTTTTTCACAGAGATGGTGGTGGACACATGGAACAGCCTTCTTGATGAAGCTGTGGGGTCTAAAACTGTGGGAAAATTCAAGAATGCATGTGACAGACATAAGGCATTTTTTGTGGGGGGGTAAGAAGAAATAGGCTGTTGGTTAACTAGGATCTGCAGCTTATCCTCTAGGTAGGGAAATGGGCAGACTAGGTGGGCCAAGTGGTCCTTATCTGCCATCAAAGTCTATGTTTCTATGGTTCTATGGTGGATTACAGACTCACAATTAATGCAGCAGCCAATGCCACCGCGGTAAACAAAATCCAACTTGCCATAATAAGGCATGTCTGCTCCTGTCCAGAACTGATAAATGAACTCATACTCGCACTCTATATTCCTTAACCAACGTGCTCACTCTTGAGGAGAGACTTCAATATCAATCCTGCCTCCTTGCTAAAAAAATTCAACTAGGTATGTCCTCCCCAAGGGTCACTGTGTCCCTGCTCACTGCCACCCCCACTGTCACCACTCGCAGCACCTCCAAGACTATATGGCAGGTCCCTAGGGTCAAGATGGAACTTGCCCAAAGATCCTTTCCCTTCAGGACCCCTTCCTAGTACAATGACCTCCCCCCACCATCTCCTATCTCACCAAAATAGGTCCTTTCAAGGGAACACTCAAGAACCACATTCTGTCCACTCACAGCTGTGAGTGCACTCTTTAGACACAATCCTAGGCCACTGATATCCTGAAAAGGGCCATAACCTATCTTGCCTTGACAATGTCTCTTCTGAGGCAGCACCCTCTGAACCTCATCAGAATGTACTGTGCTTGTGCGTCAACAATTTGTTAGCTACTAATTGTATAGGATTTTTTTCTACAATGTCCCTCCTGAGGCAGCACCCTCTGCACCTCAGCAGAAACTTATGTGTTTGTGTCTTAACAATGTTTAGCTTCTATTTGTATAGGACTATACTTCCTTGTGCATGACTGCCATTGTACCATACTTCCATTAATTGTATCCTATCATTTCTGTATATGTTTTGTTGTAATACTCTGTTCAAGACATGTAATTTGTATGTGATCATAAATGAATGAATGAATGAATAAATAAATAAATAAATAAATAAATAAACCTATCTGATAATTTACTACACAATAAATTACTATCCCTTAAAAGAAAAATGTGTCCCGGCCCAGATGACATTGCTGACCACCTCCTATATTTACTTGCAGATGGTCTTACCCACCCATTTAAACTGCTTTTTGAAGGTTGTCTCTTCAACAATTTTATTCCCTCTGCATGGAAAATTGCATATGTTATACCAATACACAAAAAGGGACCCGAAAACAACTGTGAGAATTATAGGCCTATCAGCCTCACTTAATTCAGTCTATATGTTATTGGAAAGTGCAATTAAGGATTTAATTGCCCCAGTTCTTAAAAATGAAGACCCAGAACAACATGGGTTTAAAAAGGGAAGGGGTTGCCTTACCAACCTCATGTGTTTTTATGCACAAGTCAGTACACAGTTGGATAATCATACTCTCTATGACATCATATTCATTCATTTCAGTAAGGCATTAGACGTAATGCCTCATAAGGCTTATGTTACTGAACTTCACAAAACAAAGATTAACAAAAATATAATAAACTGGATAGAAAATTGGCTCAGTCAAAGGTCTCAAAGAGCGCTAATTACAGGACAATTATCTGAGTTAGGCATGGCAACTAATGGTGTTCCCCAAGGGTTGGTGTTGGGCCCATGTTTAATTCAAGTGTTTATTTCTGACTTGACAAATAATTGTATATCTTCTGCAATTAAATACACATATGATGTCAAAATTGGAGGTCCATGTTGTACTAATGAACACAACCTAATTATCCGAAATGAGCTTAAATATCACAGTGGGTCACGGATTGGGGTATGGAAATAAATAATAGCAAGTATAAAGTTATGCACTTAGGCCATCAGAATCCTTTAGCAGTATACTCTATTGGTGGTATTACTCTGGACTCTATCACAGAAGAAAAATATCTTTTTTTTTGATATATCTGAAGATCTAGGCAGCTCAAAACAGATAAATGAGGCTATTAATAAAGCCAACCATGTTATGTGGTCCATTAAAAGAAATATTAGATCTAGGGATGAAAAGGTGATGATGCCTCTTTAGATGGCCTATGCTAGACCTCACCTAGAATATGCCTCCCAACTCTGGTGTCCCTACAAAAAAACTGACATTACACTATTGGAAAGAGATTAGAGAAAATACACTAAGCACATATCTGGGTTGTATAATATGGCATATGAAAATAGAATCAAACTGTTAAACCTCATGCCTTTGGCAACTTGCCACCTTAGGGGTGATCTCATCTTTATGTTTAATCTCATCCAGGATCCTTACTTACTGACAGAGTTGGGTTTTGAATTCAAAAATGACTTGCACAACACTAGAGGCCATCCATTTCATCTCTCTAGGAAGAGGTTTAATTTTATAACTCATAAATTCTTCTTTACTCAAATAATTATAAACCGTTGGAATAAACTCCCAAAGTAGTAGACCAGGGAGGGGCTGTGGACATGGGCTACCTAGATTTTAGCAAGGCATTTGATACAGTCCCACACAAAAGATTAATAAACAAGTTAGCCAGACTTGGAGTGGGTCCCAAGGTGGTAGTCTGGATAAAAAATTGGTTGGACAACAGGAGGCAAAGAGTAGTAGTAAATGGAGTCCACAGCGGAGAAAGAAGGGTTTCTAACGGGGTACAGCAGGGTTCAGTACTGGGACCAGTCCTTTTTAACATCTTTATAAGTGACATTGCAGAGGAACTGGAAGGAAAAGTATGTCTCTTTGCAGATGACACAAAAATCTGCAACAGGGTTGATACGCAAGATGGCGTGGAAAGGACGAGAAGGGACTTGGCAAGGTTGGAGGAATGGTCAAATATATGGCAGCTTAGATTCAATGCAAAGAAGTGCAAGGTAATGCACCTGGGAAACAAAAACCCAGAGGAAGAGTACACAATGGGGGGTGAGATACTGACAACAATAAAAATGGAAAGGGACCTGGGGGTAATTATATCAGATGACCTATAGAGGGGCAAGCAATGTGAGAAGGCAGTAAGGTAGGCTGGAGGGATACTGGGATGCATAGGGAGAGGCATCTACAGTAGAAAACAGGAAATTGTTATCCCTTTGTACAGACAGTTGGTGAGACCCCATCTGGTAGGTAGGTAGGTAGGTAACATTTTATTTTTATACAGTTAATACATGTCATTTGGACAGAAGTCCAGTTTACAAGACAGACCTGTGCAATCCCTATCTAAATACATACAATAAAGTTCCATATTAATACATAGACAAACACATCAATATAGATATTTCCAAAGTAACAAAATATAAAAAATACTTCCCGTATCTTTATATAAAGGAAGAAATCTTATCTGATTCTACAGTACATTAAGAGGAATAATCAACACTTACAGACATGGGTATTTAATTCCTTTATAATATGAACAAATGTAGAATGATCTGTAATTTCCCTTACATCTGCAGGAAGAGAATTCCAAAAACTAGCAGCTTGATCTGGAGTACTGTGTGCAGTTCTGGAGACCCCATCTCTGCAAAGACATAGACAGAGTGGACACTGTCCAGAGGAGGGCAACCAAAATGGTGCAGAGTCTGCACTAGAAGATGTACGAAGAAAGACTTAAGGAGCTTAATATGTATAGCCTCGAGGAGAGGAGGGACATGATAAAAACTTTCAAGTACCTCAAGGGAATCAACAAAGTGCAAGAGGGTAGTATCTTTCAGAAGAAGAGATGTGCCTAGAGATGCAGAACACCCAATGGCCATGGTCTCTCTAGATGCCAAGAAAGCATCCGATAGAGTAGATTGGTGTTTCCTTTTTCGAACGTTGCATGCCTTCGGCGTCCCCTTAGAATTTCAGAACTGGATACAGGCCCTCTATAAGTTGCCAATAGCCAGAATTTCACGCAACGGATGTAGCTCTGATACGTTCCCCGTATTATCAGGCATGAGGCAAGGATGTCCCCTTTCCCCACTGCTTTTCAATTTATATTTAGAGCCTCTCATCCGAAGACTAAAAACTGACCCCGGGATTCTAGGAATACCGGTACAGGGCATTGTAATTAAGGTCTTGGCCTACCCCGACGATCTACTTCTATGTACATCACATCCCAACAAAGCTATCCCACGTCTTCTTGAGGTAATTAATGAATATAGTCATTTGTCCAACTATAAACTAAACCTGGGGAAAACGGTAGTATTTCCACTTAATCATAGAGTGATGAGGAAAGAGATCAAAATATTAGGCCTATCCTGGGAGAAGAAAACATTGAAATATTTAGGCATCATTCTTTCAAGAATGCTCCCATTAGAGCAAACATAATCTAGATTCCCTGTTAAGCATATTGTCCAAGACCTAAATAGGTGGACCCTCCTGCCTTTGACAATGTGGGTAGAATCAACCTCATAAAATGAACATCTTGCGGCTGTTTTATCCACTTAATCTTCTAAATGCCTGGCTACCTCAAGCATGGTTCAAAAAAGTACACAATATTTTTATAATTTTATATGGGCGGCAAAGGGCACAGGCTAGCATTTCATAAATTAGCTTTTCCCAAAGCTCAAAGGGGCCTCCAGTGCCGCATGTTGGTCTCTACTACTGGGCCAGTCACAAGCAAATATCTAAGGTGGCTCGCTCAAGTGATCCCAACTGTCCCAAAGAATACATTCCCCTCCGGATCCAATTGAAACTGCACAATGCGATCATAATCTGACCCCTGGCCCCCTTCTCTTTGTACAGCAAAGAACCTTCCCAAACCTTTACTGGAGACACCGATAGCTATCTCGGTTAAGGTCCACGCCAGCTTTGTTCAGTCATCAAATATAATCAATGTATAGACCTAGAACAACCTCTGGTGGGCATCCCAAACATTAAATTAGAGGGGAAAGTTCTCTCCCCCCTCTGGGTACCACAACTCCAAGAAGCTAAGCTCAAATATTTATGGGAGGGAGCAGAATGAAAATGGGCTTCCTCTGCGGAGATACTAAGAAAACTAAAACTGCCACCATCTAAAATATTTAAATTATTCCAATTACAACACATCCTACTGAAAACTATAGGGACGAACCCCCTGCTGCCTGCGACTACCCCCTTTTGGGGAGAACTTATTCAATTTGTAGGCCTCCCTCAGGCAGTCTCTAGAATATTTAAAGTTCTATATGATAGACTACATCCTGGGCCTTTCAGACCTGCGGACTACTGGGAGAAGCTTTTACCAGAAACACCCATTAACTGGGAGATACTCTGGAGGATGCCATAATTTTATTACTCAAGATAGGCTCCAACTTATGCAGTCCGCATTCTGCACAATCTATATTACACCCCTCAGAAGATATCAAAATTTGGTAAGGAATATTCAGCCACTTGCTCGAGATACGTGAGTGAGGGCAATTTAATTCATATATCGGCAATGCACCAAAGTAGCTCCCCTATGGGCGCAGATCAAGCAAAGGGCAGATCCCCTACTGGGACTCGACGAGTTGTTCATGGTGGATGTTTGCCTGTTAGGAAACTACTCTGAGGTCCCAGTCAAAGCACAGAAATATCATATAGCCCTAATATCAATGACAGTTAAAAAGCTAGTGCTTCGGCATTGGAAAGATAATAAAGCTATGTCATATACTGATTGGTTGGCAGAGCTATTAAGCAATATCAGACTTGAAAAGATGATTGCTAGTTTGCAAAATAAATTAGGTAAATTCAATAAAATCTGGGCCCCACTTTTAACTTTGTACTCCCAGTGAATGCCACAATCACAAAAATAGAGGAGAAGTAGAGAGTTTAGATAATTAATAACCCAAGATAGTCATGGCTGGGATGGGCATGTGTTTGGGGGAGAATAAGAGGAGAGATATTGGGTGAGAGTAAAGAAAGGGTGTTTTTTTTTGGGGGGGGGTTGTTTTGTTTTTGTGTATACTGAAAGAACATGAACATGCTGAATGTACCTTAACTATGATGTACTGTATATTGGAAACTATAATAAAGATTTAATGAAAAAAAAAAAAAAGAAGAGATGTGCAAGAACAAGGGGGCACGATTTGAAGATAGAGGGGGGGACGGCTCAGAGGTAATGTGAGGAAGAATTTTTTTCATCAAGAGGGTTGTGGATGCATGGAACAGCCTTCCTGAGGAGGCTGTGGAGACAAGAACAGTGGGGGAATTCAAGAATGCATGGGATAGACATAACACAGTCCTAGTGGGGAGTTGGAGGAAGTAGGTGGTTGGTTAACTATGATCTGCAGCTTATCTGTTAGGTAGGAAAATGGGCAGACTAGGTGGGCCAAGCAGACCTTATCTGCCATCAAATTCTATGTTTCTATGTTTCTATGATGTGATTGTGAGTAGAACTAAAGTCGAGTTCAAATGTCATACCGACAATCTTATTCTAACTAGGTTTACTATAAGTTACTATAATTGATTCCACAGGTGCAATTATGGGCTTATAAGCCTCCTATCACCATTCTGACCTTAGTATGAACCTTAGTAGTGCGAACGGTTTGAAAGAGCCACATTCGTTCTGGACCGTTTGCTAGTGAAAAAAACAAATGGCGCCACTGCTTACGGCCATTGTTGTGATTCTGTGTGGTTGTGGCTGCCATGCTACTATTCTTTGTCCTCCAAACCAAAAGAAAAATAAAGAAGGAGCCAGTGAGGGAACACCTCAATCCCAGACCAAGTGGGCGAGTGGGAAATGGTCATCACGTGGCTATTCTCCCTCACTTGGTGTTCTGCTCACAATAATTTGTTTTTGTTCCAGGCATGTTTCTTTATGTTTAAAATACATCCCGCTACCACCTCCCTACCTCCATTCCTCTAAATTTGCAGACATCCAATTGAGAGTGAGCGGCAGTGGGCAGTCGACAGGAGGGTGATGTGAGGGAGCTCCAAACAATCCTCGCTGGCTCAAAATGTTATTCACTGTGATAGTCTCCTGGTACAACACTTAAATACTGCAGCAAACTGTACTTGGAGAAGTTCAATCAGGACACAGCTGGGGGGTTGGAACAAATGAAGTGAAAAGATATGTTGGACCAAGAAGCAGATACAAGACACACAAAAAAATCCTACTGCACAGACACTGCCACCTACTGGACAGACGGAAAAAAATAACTTATTTTCCTATAAATACGCATCCACACACAAAAAATAAAGTAAAAAACTTATAAAAATACTTCTTTTTTATTTTTCTTCTAGTTAAAGATTAGCCATTCTATAACAGGAATAATGCACTCCAGGGTGTGTGTCGTGCAGGGATAATGTCTCTTCTCGGGTGTTGGACTCACTCAGCCTGCAGCCTCATGCCCAACCACCTGAGACGTGATGTTATCCTAGCATGACACACACCCTGCTGCGTAAAATTTGATGTGCACTGTCCTGTGGGGTAGATCTCTTGATGTGGCAAGTTACATTCCAGGCAGATGTGCAGTTTCTGACTTACGAAAAGGTGAAAGAACATGTTGTCACTCCTTGACTTTGCTGGGCTTTTTCTTTGAACTTGCCTACAGCCCAGATGGCTTTTTTTTTGGTCTGATAGTGTTAAGGCAGAAAGGGATTACCCAAATATGTGTCTTTTGCTAATCTAGTGAAAAAATTATAAGCCGTTTTTAAGTTATTGCAATTTAAAAATGTGAAAAAGTCATTTCTGATCATGCTCAGTAAGCACTAAAAGATAGCTGTATGAAATGAAAAAGGAATCCTGCTTTGTATGGGAAAATTCCTTTTTCGTATTACTGCCATCTTGTTTTCAGCTTTGCCTGAAAAATTCAAATCTGGAAACACCCCAAAATGATATTCTGGGGAGGAACCAATACGTGTAGCTTGCTTATTGGGACCCCTTAGTGAATTCTGCACTTTACTGCTTCTGTTGCTCAGCTGTGGTCCTTGTCCCTCCCCCTCTTCTGTGAATATGGACGGAAGTATTTATTCAGTATTTCTACCTAATCCATGTCTCCCTCCTTACACTCCCCTTCCTCCCCTTTGAGTCTTACAATCCCACGTTTTTTTTCCCATTCACTGATGTTCCTGTTGAATGTCTTATCCCCTTTCTTTACTGCCTGCTCTAAACCTTCCTTAGTTTGTGTCTTTGCTCTCCTTACCACCCTCCCCGCTTCCCTTAGACACTCTTGGTAGACCTTCCACTGCTCTTCCACCCCACTTCTGTCCCCTATTCTCCAGAGTTCTTTTGATATATCTCCCCATTGCAGCAAAGTCTGCCTTTTTGAAATCTAAAAACTTCGCCCTAGTGTGAGTTGACTGAATTCCTGTCCCTATGCTGAACCACACTATGTGGTGATCACTGGATCCTAGTTGCCCCTCCACCTGGACATCAGCGATTCTCTCCCCATTGGTCATTGCTAGATCAAGAATCGCCCTGTCTCTGGTGGGATCAAGCACTAGCTATCTGAGTCATGCCTCCTGCAAGGAATCGAGGATGCCTTTCCTTCTGGCTGAAGCAGCTGCCAGGGTGGTCCAATCTACGTCTGGCATATTGAAATCCCCCATCAGTAGGATCTCACCTTTCATTGCCATCTCATGCATTTCATTCTCTAGGTCCCTGTCCACTTCTTCCTCCTGCCATGGAGGCATGTATACCACCTCGTGTGTATTGCTGTGCCATTTCCTGGTTCAAGGATGAGCCACAGTGCCTTAGCCTCCTCCTGCCTACCCTGTATCTGTATTGCCTTTATACCCTCTTTGACATACAGGGTGACTCCTCCCCCTTTTTTGCCCCCCATCCCACCTGAATACAGCCTAACCTAGTGTATTTACTTCCTACCCATGCCTGGCAGTGTACCAGGTTTCAGATATTGCTACTATGTCCAGGTCTGCCTCTACTACCAAGGCCTTCATGTCTGGGATTTTATTTTCCAGGCTGTGGGCATTTGTCACCATGGCCTTCCAAGTATTACTGCTTGTCTTCCCTGCACTCCTGGTTTTGGTCCCCTGCATTTTCCTCCCCTTCCTGTTAACTTGAATACGTGTCCCAGACTCCTTTGCTCCTCACCTTCTGCTTGGTCCAAGTGACTTTGGCAACATCTCATCCTTACACTCCTTAGTTCTGGTGTATCTACCATGTGGAGGTGGGCTGCTAGAGTTTCCCTGCCTTTGTTAGCCCCCTCCTTGGGCTAGTTTAAATGCTTGTCAGTGAAGCATTTGAACCATTCATTGATGGCTGCTTTCCTCTTCCTGGACAGATGCAACCCATCCCCACTGTACAGGGCCACATTGTTCCAGGTGAGACCCCAGTCCCCAATGAAGCCATACCCATTCTCACTGCACCAGTCCTTCAACCATGTGTTGAAGTTACTAATGCGGAAATTCCCAACCCTCTCCCTGCCATGAACTGGCAGTACCTCTGAAAATGTCACGGAGCTTGCTACCTTTCCCAGACACCCTTCCAAAACTATGAAGTCCTCTTTCACCTGTTCCAAGCTAGCCCTGTCCTTGGATAGGTCATTTTTTCCCAGATGGACAATGACCTCCAGCCCCCCTCCTTGCCACTGCTTCAGTGATCCTCTGGATCTGCTCCCCTTCCTCCGAGCTATGCCTCCTGGAAGGCACTTGACCTCTGTTTCCTCCCTCCTGTCTGTGCCCAGATCCATTCCCCAGAAAACTGAGTCCCCCACCAGGAGTAACTTCTTCCTCCTTTGGGGTTCTCTTCCTCCCATCACTGGGTCTACCTGCTGGAGGACCCTCACATCCTCCCTGGTCTCAGCATTGGGTTCCTCTGCAGGACTCTCCTGCTCCTCTGAAATGGTGAAGGGTTTTTTGAGCAGGATTGGATGGGGGACATGTCTCTTCCCCCTTCCCATGAACCTCCCCGAGCCCACCGTAGTCTATTCCGCCATCTGCCTAGGCAGCCATTGTGGCATTGGCTGGGGACATGGTGGGCTCTGAGTGTGGGCAAAGTTCTCCAGTACTCCAGCCAGCTTGGCCAGAATGGCTACCTCTGCCCTCAGCCCAGAGAGGTTCCTGCAAATGGGGCTGCACCACAGTACCCAGAATGTTTGTCTGAAGACTGCTGCACCACACCAAGTGCACTGCACCACTCCTTGCATCCTGCTGAACTTGCTTATTCCTTCCCCTCCTACTGTATTATTTTTTTCTTTCCTTCTTTTTTCTTCCCTTTTCCTGCTAAATTACTCCTCCTGATGTTTCTGCTAGAATCTGCCTTCAAAGGCTTAGCCAGGATTTGTAGGGGGGTTTCCAAATATTTTTCTAGGGGGGCTCGGGGGCATGTTCCCCTGAAAAATGTAGAGCATTTAGGAGTTAAATGGTGCAGTTTAGTGCATTTTTAGGCAATAATTAAGTTGCAAAATGTATCAAAATTCAAGTTGTCAGTCTCATCGCTCCCCAGTCCCAGGTCTTTGATTTGAACTCAGGATCCTTTTTTCCTTTTTTATATTTACATCTTTCTCTTCTCTAGATCTCGTCCCATTCTGTTACAATCCCTACACCACCTTTGTTATTTTTTCCAGCTCTTTCTTTTAAGATTTTTTTTTAAATTTTCACTTCCTCAGCCATTTTCATATATGTTTTCAGCTATTGTCAAGCCTTTTATGTTCCATCTCTCCAACTGCATGTATTTACCCTTTAACTGACAACTTTCTAGGTCTTCTCTTTACTTTAGCCTCCCTCCCTTTCTCTTCTGCCTACATTACATGCATAATGCAGACACAACCCCACCAGCACAGAAATATTACTTTATTTCCCCCTGCCTTGTTCTAGTCATCTTTGCCTTTACTTTCCACGTGTCCCAATATGTTGATTCAGAAACATTTCTGTCATTTGACCCGAATACTATTTCCCTGACCTGAGACAGTTTGCTTTGGAACTCCTTTATTCTCTCCTGTATTTGAATTTCATTTGCTAACTAAAATATTACTTTATTTCCTGCTTGTCTTGTTCATCTTTGCCTTAACTTAATATGTCTTCATCAATTCTGTCAACTGACCTGAATATTCTCTTTCCTCTGACTGTACCTGCCCAGGCATTTCTACATTGGAACTCCTAAGCTCCTGTATTTGAATTTCCTTTACTATGTATTACTGTTGGTCAGTATTAACTCCTTATCAACAACTGCTTTGGGCTTGAAATAGGAGCAGAAATAAAAAAAAAATAGAAAACTGAATTCTAAAATTGTGTTGCTTCAGCTTCATAGTCATGATGAATGTTATGGGTGCCCTGATTGTGGATGCGCATAGAGTACCATTGTAACAGAAATGGGAACAAAACCATATTGACTACTATAAAACTGTCAACACTAGCTTGCATCTACCAACCATAACAAGTGAGCCCTACCTTAGCCAACATAACAACCTATGCTGCTAGGGGGCTGCCAAACAGGATCCACCCTTTCCCAACTCTACCAATCAATAGGGCCTCCACGAACTGCTTACCCACTCCGAATGTGGAACAGTAATTACTTCAAAATGTACCACCCTTTCCTTCTAGTACTAGCACATATTCAGTTAGCTGTGGGACCTGGAAGTCCCTAAAGACACCCCACTCTGCTCTTGCATCTTGACTCCTGCCCTGGATCAGGTGACTTGTTGAGAGTATCAAGTCCTATCTCTCCTCAGGGGACCTACCCCACAAACAGTCTGCCACTAACAAACCTGTTGGCCCTAGCTTCTGACCCCAGCTGGGGCACAACTGCACAACTAGCCCCCCAAAATACCCCCCTTAAGATCAAGTTGCCCTTCCCTGGTAGACTCAGATCACGTAAGGTACGGACCACACTTACCACCACCTTCTCAACCGGGAAAATGATCTTAATACTACTTCTCCTATCAGGGAATGTGCACCCAAATCCTGGCCCCACAATGCCCACTAGGCCCAGAGTGTGTAAGGGTCTCCATATTGCTGCCACGAATATATGCAGCTTCCCTGCCAGATTTAAGCAATTCCAGGCCTAGATGGCCCTCCACAACCCCTGACATTGCCTGCCTAACTGAGATTTGGCTAACTAGCAAGACTGAAAGTAATGAGGTCACACTGCCAGACTACCTAGCCTTGCAACTTGACAAGAGGGGCAAGAAATTAGGTGGCTGCCTAATCTATACCAGGGACTCTTTCCACTGTACTGTCCTACCCATAATAATTGTGGACGATGACCACAAACTCCTAGTCATGAGAGCTCAGATTGGGCTGCATGGCAAGACCCTAGTCATCACATCGGTCTACCTACTCCCTAAGAAAGCCTGTGGTGGCCTCCCAAAGATACTGGAGGCAGTGGCCCCTCTAAACAAAGATTGTGAACTTATCATAACAGGAGACTTTAACATAAACTGGGACAGCAAAGATTCGACCCCCCAGAGGGAAGCTGTGGGCAACTCATACCTCTCACAGCTAGTCAAAGAACCAACAAGGCTGAACTACAAAAACCGGTAACAACACCCTCATTGACTGGATCCTCACCAACACCCCCTCCTAGCTATCAGAGGTCACTGTGCTGCCCAATACCCTGAGCGACCACTCCCCAATCACCTTCAGATGGTCCTACAAATTCAAAAGCAACCCCCCATCACAATCGAGAGCAGGGTCCTAACAAAAGGTCAGCTAGGGTCTCTCAAAGCTGCCCTCTCCCTCTTTGACTGGTCACCCATTGACACATTGCTAGACTTGGACCTTGCACTGAACTTCTTCATCAGTGGGTTCAACCGGATCTGTGATACATTTGCCTTGGTAAAAAGGAGGAAAGTCCATGGAAGCAACAATGGCTGTATCATGAGGGGAGCTCCTTGCCCTGATCTGTGAAAGGGACAATCTCTGGTCTAAGACCAGGGCCTCTGGAAACAAACATGACTACCAGTCCTATTGGGCCTCCAGAAATCAACACATGAAGCTCATAAGACAAGCCAAAGCAAGCTTTCATAAGGAGCAACTGAAGAATAGCTGGGGAGACAGTAAGAGGTTCTGGGAGACTATCAAAAATCAACTCAGGAAAGATGAAAAAATACACGCTTAACAGCTCCTTATAAATTACACTGTCTCATCGGACCCATTCCAAATATCAGAGTCTTTCAACTCTGCCTTTACTGACCTCAGCGCAGTCCTGCCCCCCCCACCCACTTTCACCCCTCAGGTGCACTCCGGCAAGCCAACATGTCCACTCGCACCCTGCTGAATTTATGCTTCAGGAGGGTGACAATCAAGGAGGCCTTGGCATATGTAAAAAAAAGTCCTTGGAAAAAACAAAATAGGGAGTGCAGGGAAGTGATGGAGTGGACATGAAACTGGTTTCCCTCACGCTAGATGAACTCATCATTCCATTACCAAGCTGTTTAACAAATTTCTCACACTAACAAAGTTCCTGGAAGTCTGAAACAAGCACTGGTGACCCCCATCCACAAGAGTGGAGATAGGTCTATAATTGGCAATACAGGACCTATCTCCATCCTCTCCCCCTTATCAAAGGCGTTGGAAAAGATTGTAGCTGACCAACTCACTGAATACCTCAACAAATATCAACTGCTGTGCCCCAACCAACATGGTTTCAGACAGAACCACAGCACTTCTACTGCTCTGGTGGCTTACACTGAATACATACACAAAGCAATGGATGAAGACAAATTGGTCGGGTCTGTGTTTATAGATTTAACAAAAGCCTTCAACACAGTTAATCATGTCCTCCTCCTGGTGCAGCTGCAGAACCTTGGGGTGACTGCCAGTGCTGCACAATGGTTCCAGGACCACCTGACTAGCAGGACCCAGCTTACTAGACTTGGTCAAACAGTGTCAAGATCCAGAGGCATCACACTATGAGTACCCCAAGGCTCGATCCTGGGACCATTGCTTTTCAACACTTTTTGAATGACCTTTCTAAGGCCTGTGACACCAAAATTATCCTCTATGCTGATGATGCGGTCATCCTCAATAGCAACCAGTGAATTGAGACTCTATAATCTAAACTACAGACATTCTTCCATCTGCTCAAGGATTGGTTCAGTGAACACAAGCTTTTGCAAAATTACAAAAAAAACAAGGTAATGCTCCTCTCCTCAAAAAAAGGTTCCCCACCCTCTCCATCTCAAACAATGTCCATGCACCACTAGAGCAAGTGCACTCATTCAAGTACCTAGGGATCCCCCTCGATGACACTCTCTCATTCATCCAAGACATTGACCAGGTGGTTAAGGCAGTCAACTCCAAGCTGGGAGTGCTGTACAGACTCAGGAATTATCTCATGCCAGATGCCCTCTGCCTAGCAGTTTCTTGCTTTATATTATCAACCATCAACTATAGACTGGTAGTCTATGGAGGAGCCACTGACACAGCATTAAAGAGGGTGCAAACAGCCCTAAACAAGGCATGTAGACTCCTCCTTTCCACAGACTGCCTCACACCTGCTCACTGTATGAACAGACAAACTGGCTACCGCTAGGTTGTAGAATTAAATTCCAAACCTGCCTGCTTGGCAAAAAGGCTCTTCTGGGAAAGGCACCCCCCTGCATATCTGATATCCTCCCTAGGGCCGGCATGGTGTATGGCACTAGAGGAAGGAAGCCGGAAGCACTTGTGGTTCCTTTTCGGAGAACTGTACTCAGTTAATGCGCCTTCTCATATAGAGCCCCTCTCTTACTCAGTGAAATTCCTGAAGCTGCCTTCAACTCCCTCAGTGCCTCAAACTTCAAATCCAAACTCAAGAACTACCTTGCCTTCAGCTCTGCCTGTGTCTGCTACATGAATGCCTAACACCGCATCACTGGTAGGCCACCAAATTTGCCCCCTGGGTCTTCCACTCCACATGACCAGGTTTGATCTATATCCCCTGGACCAGTCTCCCATTCCCATTGATCCCCCTTCCCCTCCTTATATTCCCTTCCCCCTCTCCATTATCTTCTGCCAACACTTGTGGCTCACTAGCCCTCCTACAGCACTCCTTGTCCCCCTGCCCTACGCACTGCCTGACAAGGCCTCTTGCTCAAGGCTACCCCTTACCCGCCTCTAACTTGACACTACCACACCGGAGAAGTCTCCTGAATTCTATTCTACTCTAGCCCCCTTCAGCACCTGCTTAAGCCCAGCTGACTGTTGGAGTCTCCCTGTACCTGCCCAGTCTCCAGCTCCCTTGTCACTTGAAGAAGGTTATCTCTTTTGATCTTGTGTATACTAAATTAATCCTGCATTGCAATGTAACTGATCTGTTGTTTGTATTCTGACTTGTGTTTGTACTTTATGTGTCTGTATTTTATGTTTGTATGATGTGGAACCTTTGTAAAAGAGCTCATGTTCAAAGATTGTTTCTGAATCTCTAAATAGATAGATAGATAGATAGATAAATAAATTAATAAAACATCCAGTGATGAAGTAGCTAATGGACACTAAAAAATCATTACTGCTCACTAAAAAGGATCTACTGGTCCACAATGTTTTGCGCACCTACTCAGGTACTATTTCTATTGCTACCAGTACAGGATAGCTTTGACTACTAACATGTTTATTTAGCATTTTTATACTTTCTGTTTTGCTGTTTCTGTTTTGCTGCAAGATATAAAGTGTTGGGAGTAGTGGAGGCAGAGCAACAGCCCCTTCCCACACCATTATACCACAATGTTTATTTCTTTTTTTTTTCCATCTCTATTCACACACAATTTGCATCTTAAATCTATGTTTTTCTTTCTTTTATTCTGCCAAGAAGATATGCAGACACTATAGTGACAGACTGGTTTTAGGCAAGGCACGTAAGGATTTTGCAATTAATGTAATTAGCTGCCGCAGCTGAGGGGCTACAAAAACTGACTTGGGGAGGGACTCTCTACCCCAGCTCATGGACGCTCTCTGAGCTTCTCCAATCCGACCTGCAGAGATGACGTTGAGCTGAGGAGGGAGAGTCAGAGACTGGGTCCATTTCTATGCCACCACCTGAAATAGTTAGAGATGCAATTTAAAAAAAATATCAGTGAGAGCACTCTTAGAGACACACTTCTCCAATTTGACTATGGTGGGAAAGTGACTGTGTCCTGTGACTTTGTATGCTCTGCTTCTCCAACCACGCATGTGATACTGCTCCTCCAGATCATCTGACCAATCCAGCAATGTTTAGAGGTGATTTCTCAGCTGTCCTGTCTCTGGAGAGAGGCAGGCTTGCGCTGCATATTCATGAGTTGATGCCTGCCTCCGTGTCTTGCTCACACTTTAATTTTCCTGACCACATGGCTGCCTCAGTTCAGTGCCAACAATGCAAATATTTAAACAAGCGGGGGGAAGGTTCCGTGCACACAGGACACCCCTAGCTATGCCTATATGTCTTTTAGGTCTAACTTGATGCTATACCCCTTGTATGGATGCCTGTATGTCAGATAGTCTATTTCCAGTGCTGTGTTTACAAACAACTCTTGTGCCCTTAAGTAGTTGTGTCCTGGTTGATGCATATAAAGGTGGAGCACCCATGGGTTGTTGGGGATAAGGGTGGGTGCGAGGGCTATTCCTTTGCTACCACTACTGGCTGAAACAAAAAACAATCAGGTACAAGATTTATTTCACTCTACCCACAATGTGTCCTCACTAAGTCTCCAACAGGTTTCAGCTAATATCTCACCAATAAAAAGGCAAATTGTGTACCTCACTGCTGCCATAAGGTAACCCATTCAACTTCTTTGCTGCTGTAGTTCTCCCTTTGTTTGGTACCTCCCATGTGCACCCTCCCATGTCTCATCTATGCTCTCTTTGCCTCCGGTTGTCCTCCAATTTAACAAAATTGTGCAACCCACCTCAGCAGGCTATTAAATCTGTGCTCCCACAGCTAGTCCTGTTTATCTCACAGACTGCTCCCCTTTAGCTGCGGTCTTGCAAATGGACTGCTTCTAGCACCAGTCCTCCATCCTCCACAAGCCTGGAACAGACTACAATGGCCTTGAGCAGTTCCCTTTAGGAGAACCTCTCACCTCTCCAGTTTCTTCTTCTGCTGGGAATATGGAAACAATACGGCCATTTGATCTCTGTTCTCTTTTTCATATTCTGCCATAGTTTCCTTGCAGGAACAGCACCATTCCCTGTCCCAAAGAGCAGGGAGAGCTGAGAGGTTTGTCAGACTTTGTCTTCTCTTGAACTCTTCTATTAGACTGAATCATCATGACATACTCCCTGTATCACCCCTTTATGGGAAGGGGGAGGGACAGGCATCACCTATGCTAGTTAGCCCTAATAAACATTTACAGACACATGGTCTGTCAATTAGGCAACTCAGCAGTTTGAATGCAGACCTGTTGAAGCCCTCTAGACACAAACTTTCTTACATCTCTTTTAACTCTTTAGTAACCAGACCGAAGCCTAAGAATGTGGTGAGTGGCTGGTTACACCTAGATGATCATTTCTCTCCCCTTAATACAGCACATCATCACATTTTTATTGTTTCTTGATTTGATGTTATTGTTTTCACTGTTTGTTATTGATTTTGTATTTTACTTGCTGATATTTCTTCAATAAAGTATATTAAATTAAAAAAAAATACAAGAAAAAGCATATTATATGCATGAAATGCAATATGCAGCTCACAACTAGTGAGGCTCATTGTTTCTTAAGTTGTTTTCACCTGTTTGTTCCTGAGACACAAGTTTAATAAAAGCCTTTGCACTAGCCAATGCTTTATAGTTTTTTTTTTCAGTTGTGAGTGCTCTGAATTTTTTGTCTTATGTCCCAGTAGTGTTTTTCTGGTAGCACCCAATCTCTGTGGTGAGAGATTCTTTCTTGGATTTCTTATAATACAATGTGCCAGCCATTTGGACAGGCATTGTTTAGGAACATGAGTGCCCTCCTTCCCAGGGGTGAATTAAATAAAAAGCTGAGAGGTCATTCTGCAGTTCTTGGTGTGATCAATATAGTATCCCAGTATCCAGCGCAAATCTGAAGTATGAAATAGTGCCTCACTTTGGTTTGCATGTTCAGTATAATATACAGGAAGGTGCATCATTTGATTCAGTGTAAACTCTGATGCCACCTTCAGTAGAAGGTTAGGATTCATACACAAAGAGACTCTGTCTTTGAGAAATATCAAATAAGGAGGTTTACACATCACAGCCTGAAGTTCAGAAATCCTTCTAGCAGATGTCAAACAACTAAAAATAAGAGGCTGAGGGTACTGAACAGGTACTCCCTGGAAGACAGGAGCAAGACAGTGGACATGATTGGGACCTTCAAGTACTTGAAAGGGATAAATTAGGTGGATAAGGAGAGTCTCTTTAAGCTGAGTGGCAACCATAACACGAGGGTGCACAGTCTTAAGCTGGAGGGTGGTAGGTTTAGGAGGGATGTCAGGAAGCAATTCCTCACAGAGAGGGTGGTGGACACTTGGAATGTGCTGCTGGAAGAGGTTATCTCATTGAAGACAGTGGGCAGCTTTAAGAGAGGCTAGGATAGGCAAAGGGTGAAGGTAAGGATCATGGGTAGGGAGGATAGGAGGTGAGGAAGGGAGGGTAGGGACAGCAGCTCAAGCTGCCTACCCTGCAATATGAGCAGACTAGATAGACCAAATGGCCTTCTTCTGCTGGCTTCTTCGTATGTTCATATGTATATGAAATGGAAGCCACAACTCACGGTAGGCTCAAAAGGAGCCAATGACAATTTCCCCAGAATGAAATTCACATACCAAGATGGGACTGGATTATATATAGAAGGTTTCATATGAAGAATACCTCTCAGAAAAGTATGGGGACTACAACTGTGCAGGGGCCGAATATTAATTTCCAAATACCACAAATATTAGGACTTCCAAATATTTAGAAGCCATTCCTGAATAGAGGACTATTCGGGTGGTATTCATATTCAGCATCCACACACCTGCACAGCCCTAAAAGAAAAAAACAAAATCTCCTCCCCAGCCCCCCAAAAAACAGTACTGTCCTCCCCACCTTCTAAAAGCCAGCAAATCCCACTCTCCTACCCACCCAACACCCACAATTTTTTAATTTTTTTCTGCAGAAATTACAAAATAATAGTTTTAAAGGGGACCGGCACAAACCAGCTGCCTCCATGGCTGGCACCCATCTTATAAACTTAAGTGACAGTCAGGCATAAGAGTAATACTAATCCTTCCCTCCTCCCATCAGACACTCCAGTGCCCCACATCTCTGTCCCCCCAACCCCAGCACACAATTCTCCTTATTTGGAGAAGGCAATGAAGACCTGCCACAGGCACTGGTCTGGAACAACCCTCCCTCCTCCACTGCCAAGCACCTTCTAATGAATGAAAGCACGCTGTTGTTGCTATAGTAAAGTCCAACCAGCAGATCTCTGCTGGTTTGACTTTACTATAGCAACAAGAAAGAGTGCACTTTCATTCAATAGAAAGCATTTGGCAGTGGAGAAAGGAGGGTTGTTCTGGAACAGTAGCTGCGGCAGTTCTTCATTGCCTTCTCCTAATAAGGAGAAATGAGTGCGAGAGGAGGGACGGAGTAGTGGGGCACTGCTGTGTCTGCCTCTCTGGCACTTAGTTCTTGTTGCTGAAGGGGGGAGATGGAGTAGTATGGTAAAGGGCAAAGTGTCTGGCTGGCACTGGCACTGCTTGTTTTTTGCTGATGGAAGGGAAGGGAAGATTTAGGATTTCTCTTTGTTATCTTCCCGATGCTGTCCTGTCACTTAAGTTTATAAGATGGGGGCCAGCCGTAGAGGTGGACAGGTTATGCCAGTCCCCTTTAAATCTAATTTCTGCAGAAAAAAAAATGTGGAGCTGGGTGGATAGGTGGGTGAGATTTTCTGACTGGTAGATGATGGGGTAGACAGTATTGTTTTTTGGGAGGTTGAGGAGGAGATTTTGTTTTCTATCAGGGCTGTGCTGGATATGAATATTTGGCTGGATAATGAATATTTGGCAGCTGAATACCGAATATTCAGCCGAATACTTGGAAAAAGTTATTTGCATCAGTAGGGGCATGAAAAGCTGATATAGTGGTAAAATGAACCTTAATAGAGGAATACTGCAGGCCACAGTAAGATAGAGAAAGGAAGCATTTCAATCAGAGTTCAAAGGATATGTGAAAGGGTCCATATTCTGGGAAGCAGACCCCAAAGTTAAGTGCTTCTATCAATGCTGCACATCACTGTCGGCAGCCCCCCCAATAGCAATAAGTTTCTCGGGGGTCCTGATGCCTATGATTTATAGTTCCAAAGATGTGGCCTAATGGAGGAGATATCAGAAGTACTGTTGCAATGTGGGTATCACGATTTTCTCAGGAGCCTGTGCTTCTACAGCCAGAAGTCAGTGTCAATGTCTTACACCTGTGATTGAAGATGGAAAGGCCCATGAGTGGCCTGCACATCTGCAGACATTAGTATTGCTGCAATTCTGATGTCATGGATTTCATGGGGCCTGTGCTTCTGCAACCAGAGGTCAGTGTGTATGTCATATACCTGTGACTGCAGAAGCACAAGCCCCTCAGGAGCCTGCACTTCTGCAAACAGAACTGTCTGTATGTATTACAGTGTGGATTAGTATAGTCCCTGTGGCTACAGAATCGCTGGATCCCTAGGGAGCGGGCTTCTGCTAACAAAAGAACTCTTGCAATTTGGTATAGTGGATTTGTATCTGTGGCTACACAGGCCTGTGCTTCTGCTCAGAGAAGTGTTGTGATTTTAGTATCATGGATTTCTTTCTGGAGTCAGAAGTGAGTGTCTGCCTTGTGGTGTATGTACCACATTTACAAATCCATGAATGTAGCATATCAGTGCTACTGCATTTGTGTCACCTGGAAACAGTTATATGTTGTTTGTGTTACCTGATTATGGCTGTCTGTGGTTGTTCATGTAGTCTTGTCCTTTTGCTGCCTGGGGAGGTGGGGAGTTAGGGTTGGAATCCCTAATGCTACATTTCTCTACTTTTGTGGTGGTCAGCTGATCCCTGACTTGTGCATTAATACAGTAAGGTGATTAATGTTAAACCACAAGCAACACTAATCCCCACTACATCCCCTACACTTGTGACCCAAGTCCAAGCTATAGATCCAGCACCATGCTACAATGCTGTGCTAGTTCATGTGAGCTTGTTCTGGTTCATTGTTAAGTTGCACAGTTACCACACAATTGCATATTGACTATGTATGGCTTTGTGAGCCCTCGGTATAGTATAGCATACATTTAACCACAACAAAAGCATTGTGTTGCTCATATTACCTAGTAGGATATGTACCATCCACTTTTACTTTATTTCACACAGTTTCAAGAAGACCTGCATAGATTAGCATACATTTCCCAGACATGTAACATGCTTTAAGTAGTTCCAAGTACAGTATGCTTCAGAAAGAAAGAAAGAAAGGGTGCAATATGTATAGAAGTGTACTTACAAATCTGTCACAAGTCTGCTGCTTTGTTGACAAAGTCTGATATAATGACTGCTCTGTTTTTTTGTTTGTTTTTTTGTTATGTCCATGTCATGTTTTTGTTACATTGTTGTATTTAGCAAATTGTTATGATTTCATTTGGACGTGGAACCTTTGTAAATGAGTTTCAGACTCAAATGTATGTCAAATTCCGAGACCGTAATAAATAAATAAATTGTTTGCAAAGCAAGCCACATCATAAAGGATTTAAAATTCTTTAGCTGTGCAACACAAGTATTCTAATTACAGAACTAAAATGAGTAGGATGTAGATCTGTATGGCATGACACAAGACCTGTATCCTAGCCTTGGGTCACAAGGGTATGGAATGGGGTGGGAATTAGGGTTGCTATTCACAGATTAGATTATGCTGGCTCTGTATGAGGTACCACACCATTGGTGCATGGCCCATTACCTTTAGCTTGGTCTCAGATCAAAAGGAGAAGTGGGGGAAAGGGGGGGGTATTAGGCTTGACTACCCTAATAGCACATTTCCAAAGTTTTTAGACACTGGATTGAAAACCATAACAGAACATACCCAAACTGTGATGGCTTGAGTTTTATGTGATAGCAATCCTAATCTGCATTAATGTAGTTTTTTCAATGAATTTCCTTTGATTTTGAGACAACAGAGTGGTAATTTGCATTATACAGGATCCTTGAGACTCTGTGCAAAGATGTAACTCTTAGCTTTCTTTGTGCCTTCTAACATTTTTGTACAGGGCGAGATGCACAGGGCAGTTTGGTTCCTGTGCATGCATCCTTACTTTACTTGTTCAGGGCCCTGCAGTGTGCAAGAATGACTGAACTCATTTTCTAGTTATCTGGTAGCCTTCAAGGACAGACATCAGAAAAGCAGTGATGGCTAAGGGAACTTGGAATCTAAAGGCTATTTAGTGCCAATCAGCATTAATTCTGGTGGAAGTGTAAGGAGTCCCAGGGAGGGAGTGATGATCCTAAGGGGTTTCCCTCAAGGAAACTTTATGGTGGCCTTGTGATGCACAGAGGATTTCACCAAAACAGGTGTTTTCACTCTGGTGGAAAATTTTGCTCTGAGAGATGCAATCAGTTGTGCTGAAGATGGTGCGATATCTGTTGCCAAAGACTGAGCTGCTAACACATGTAAAGATGGGCCCACTATTTGTATGATGAATCTCAAGCTGGTGCTGTATCTAGTGGATCCCATTACCTCATCCAATCCCTGTTTCACCAAATCAGGTGTTTTCACTCTGGGGGGACATTTTGCTCATGTCTGTGACTGAGAGATGCAGTCAGCTGTGCTTAAGATGATGAGATATCTGTTGCCAAAGACTAAGCTGCTGAAACATGTAGGAGATGGGCCCACTATTTTTATGAGGAATCCCAAGCTGTGCTGTGTCTAGTGGATCCCACTACCTCACCCAATCTGTTTCACTAAAGCGGGTGTTTTCATTTTGGGGGGAAGTTTCACTCATGTCCATGACTGAGGGGATACAGTCAACTGTGCTGAAGATAGTGATATATTGTTGTCAAAGACTGAGCTGCTTAAACATGTAGGAGATGGCCCATAATTTGTATGTGAAATCCCAAACTGGTACTGAATGGATACTGGAGAGATTGTCAGCCACTGCCTGATAGCAGGCTAAGGTAGATACTGGTGCACTTGTGCCCAGTAGGCAGTCTTGTGAAAGGAAAGAACTGGTTAATGTAAGGTGCCCAGAGCCAGGATGGACATTATCCAAGAGTACTAGAGTGAATGTTCCAACAGTGATGCTACCTTCTGCACATCAGCTAAACTGATGTTGCAGTGGAATGGTAGTGAATGAAAAATAAGTGAACATAAAGTGCATAGAAAGGTGGGAGCTCTGGTAAATTAAGAAGGCAGCATACCTGTTCTGAGGTAAAATGTCACCCACTGATACATTAAAAGAAATAAGAGGAGATATGGGCTTCTGTCAGAGATGTGTAAAGGGTAAAACCTTTTTAAGGTACCCTATGGTCTTGGCTTATGTCCAAGGTCTAAAGACCACCTGTCTTGCAGTGTTGACAAGGACAGTTTTTGAGGCACTGTTCCAATGTGTGTAACTGTAAATGTGTTAGTAAACATGACAACAACCCACCACGTAGCAGAGTGATTTATTTCTGGTATGACCAAAGAGACATCGAGCAAAGCTCATGAAGGAAAGAATGGAAAGAAAAGGAACTGTAAATAGCTAGAGACTGAGTGTATCTGATTGCATAACATGTTTAAAATATGTCCTCAAATGCAAGAGAAAAGATGGGTGTTAAAAGCCTTTTTAAAAACTTCAATGTAAGAGATCTGACTAAGGTAAAGCATTCCACATGAGTGAGAGGTGGGCACAGAAAAGGATCTTTCACCAACAGTTTCTAAAGGACACAGGAAACCATCAACTGATTCTCTCCTGTTGGCTGGAGTAGCCAAACTGGAGTACATGGAAGCAGGAGATTTTTTAATACAGTCAAGACCTAATTGCTACAAGAGTTATGCATGATGCATATGTGGATCACTACCTTAGTCCCTGTTGGCAACAGCCTCCCAGGAGCAAAGGGAGATAGCTCATCTGAAATGAAATAGTGTCATCACTTCTGATAGCCATATTCTGTGGCTGGCATGCTAAAGACCACACACGTATGGCATGCATGGTGCTAATGGGCCAGTTGCATGTAATTATGTGACCATTAGCAGCTTGGCACAATGTGTCTGTGCACAAATATGGGAAGCACTATACAGAGCCTCAGCTGCCCCTGAACATGGAAGCCCTACCCACCCATGTCATCCTTGGCTGTCTAGCAGAACCCTCAACCCTCACCCAATTCCTGTTGGTATTGTGAAACTGTACTAAAGCCCTTCCCTGGCTGTCTAGTGGATCCCACTACCCAATCCCTGTCCCTTGCTACTGTGGAACTGTAGTAAATACCTTCCTTGGCAGTCAAGTGGATCCCCCTCCTTCACATGATCTGGTGTTGTGGAAATGAACTGATGCCCATCCATGGCACTTTAGTATTATTCCCCAACCAATCACTGTCAAATTCTCCCTCCTCAGCCCACCCACAGAGTAACCACCTGTTCCACTCCCTGTCAGTCCCTAACTCACCCATCCATCCATAGGTGAACTGCCATCATGTTCTAAAACATTGACCTGCTATGACCCCCACTCACCACCTTGGCCATCTGCAGTCTGATTGATAGTTAATGAGCACAAACATATTGTAGAAGGAGTTCTTTGTATGTAATGCATACATTTGCTTACTATCAATCTAATGACAGCCTTCCAAGGTGTTGAGAAGATGGTCTGTGCCACTTGTCTTCTGAGGACCAGATGGAGGCTAACCTGTGGACAGTGGATGAGCAGAAAGCCAACGGGGGAGTGAGTGGTAGATGCTCATTGGGTGGGCCAGGGGGGGATTTGACAGTAATCCATCAGGGGATAACACTAGGCTTCTAGTGATGAACTTCAATACATTTCCTGGGTAAGGGAGGTGGGTCCACTAGACTGGCAGTGAAGGGCTTTTGTACAGTTCCAAAGTACTGACAGGGATTGGGTGATGAAAAAGGGAGTTCACCAGTGTTCAAATGAAGGGCTATATTAAAGTTTCACAACACTGACAAGGTTCAATTAAGGTAGGGGGTTCTCTAGACTGCCAGGCAAGGACTTTAGCACAGTTTCACATTACTCTCAGGACTGGGTAAGGGAGGATGTCCATTAGAGAACCATGGTTCAGTCCTTTAATAATGCACAACACTGGCAGTAATTGAAGTGAGGGAACCACTAGACTGCCAGGGTTGGGATCTGCAATATAGCTGTGTACTAACAGGGATGTGTCAGGTGGAAGCAAGGGTTGCCAGCACCACTGTTGCTGGTGGGCAGGGATCACACATGACTCTGTGCATTGATAAAGGAGGGCTTTATTAACATTAATTAGGGATGCCATGGCTGCCTGTTACTGCTTACAAAATACTCTGCATCCTGTATGCAAGAGGGCACTACCTCATTTGCAAGTTCATGGTGTAGTCTGTGTATCAGCGCCACCACGCTGTGAGCAATACCAGGTACCCTTTAGATATGGTTCCCACCCTATCCAGATGCACTGAGTCTAGTTAGCTTGGCGGTGAGCTTGTCTTGCTGTTCTAACCTTCATAATATGGGGGTAATTGTCTCACTCTCCTTCTCCCTAACAAACACTAAAGTATCACCCTTAGCATTTAAGTATTTTTAAGTTATCGTACCTTAAAGTTTTTAATCACCTTGAAATTAAATACTAACTAGAAACCTTCATGCAGTACATAGGTTTTGAAAACCGTTGTGTAACATGCAGATTTTTTTTTTAATTCACACAGCTGGTAAGTTTTTAAAACTTTCTTGTAGGATTTCTGTTTTGTGAAAATCATTGTGCAGCAAGTAGCTTTTAAAACCATAATGCAGCACAAAGATTTTGGAAACTGTTGTGCAGCACACAGATTTGAAAACCCTTATGCTGCACTTAGATTTTGAAAACCATACTGAGGCATAAATATTTTGAAAGCCATTGTATGGATGTTCACAATTTATGCTGCAGGTAGATTCTCAAAAACATTTGTGAAAGATTCCTGTGCAAACATTTTTTTTGTTATTAAAGCTATCTAAATACAGCTCATCCCAGTGTTGTGGCAGAAGAGCTAACATCCACTCCTAGATCAGAAGCTGTCTCTGATTGCTGAGGGTTAGCCTAGGGAGAGGATCGAGTGTCTGATAAACTACTGTCCTCTCCTGGGGAGGGAGGCTTGTTGGCTATGCTGCATGACCGCCACCATCTGGAGGCCTGGTGGTAGTGTGGGGCAGCAGTGACTGGAAGGGAGGAAGCTGCAGGACTCAGGTGCAAGCGTGCATCCACATATACACACTGACATGTATGCCTCAGCTATGAGGAAGGGAGAAAAAAGTGTAGCTAAATGGACAGCAAAACAGGCATATATAAAGCTATGTGTGCTGCCTCTCACATATGCCACCACCAGGATCTCTGTTAGCAGCAACTGGATAAGAGTTTCTATGGTCAACCCTCCCCTTCTAGCCCTGCCATGGGATACAATACATTGGGGTGACATGGATCACAGGGAAGATGGTTGCCACTGGGAAGTGACAGAGACAAATCTGAAGGAAACCAGCCTGCACCAGCTGAGGATAATAAACACGTTTATAGAAAAAAAAATGTAAATACTGCTTTGCATCGCTTTTAGTAAAATGTAATATTTCTACCTGTGGCTTAAATTCAAGGATGGCTTCTTTTGCAAAATCAAAATGTTAAGCAACAGAAATAAAGTATTACAGACCCTAGATTGGATCAAGTTTATTATTATTGGTCTACTTCATATTAAAATAAATAAAAGAAACATCAACTAAGATAATAATATTTTTTACAAAAATGATCCTATTCTACATACAGAGATAAAAATCACAGAGTCCCACCCACAGTGTTTAGTCTGATGCAGAGACAGTGCTAACATGTACCAAAAGGGCAAAAGTTGCATCCTGCCCAAAACAGACCCCTCTTTTCTTTGCCAGTTGGTCCAAATTGATGCATCTACTCTATAACAATATCTAAAGGAAAGGAATGTGAACTGCTCAAAACCTGCCACTGACTGAAGATGTTTTGATTTAGTAGGTTCCTCTGTAGACTCATATTGTTTACACCACTGGGTCCAATTTGACCCATATTTTAAACCCCCCAGCACTGTCACTGGTCTGACACAACTTCAACAATGACTAGAAGCTGCAGCTTGTATTTTTTTATTTATTTAATTTCATTTATTTCAGTTTAGGATTAATACCTTTGAGTCAAGGACTAATTTTCAAAGGTTCTGAGTCAGTTAAATGAACAGATACTGACAACATAACACAGCACAGAAGTGGATTACAAAATAAGGTTATAGAGGGTTGCAGATATGTTTAAGTTTAACTAATACATAGGAGTCTAGGTTTCACTAGTACATAGGAGTCAAACATTATAAGTTTCACTAGTACATAGGAGTCTAGCATTGTAAGCAACAGCACTAAGTGCAGGCATAGTAGTGTTAGACACCCGTCAGTTGACCAAATGAATCAAAAGAGGGCACGGCTTACCGTATCTTCATATTTTATTCTAGTCACACACTGTTTCAAAAAGCAGCAAACATTAAAGTGCGGCGGCGACTACTCGATAAATACTTAAAATTCTTTCACCATCTTAGTGTAAACATATTCCTGACTGGGTCAGCCGAGCAGAAACCAGCCCACATGCGTAATGACGCACAGGAACCAGCTGACGTTTCGGCTAACGTGTGACTAGAATAAAATATGAAGATACGGTAAGCCGTGCCTCTTTTGATTCATTTGGTCAACTGACGGGTGTATGTGCAGTCAGGTTTGCTTCTGGTTTCAAAAGCTAGTGTTCTGGATTGAATTTTCTCTGATTCCTTCTTGCACCAGGCCGAAATATTCACAGATAGTGAATTTGAGCTCCTCAGTTGTTTGGTTGTTTCATAGTAGTGTTAGAAACAGGAAAGAGGGGGAGAGGCCAGGGATTGAGTCTCCACTGGGTAGTACAGGGGGCAGGTAAGTGGTGGGGCATGTATGGTTGCCAAAGTGGTAGGCTAAGCTCACCAGTGGTGGCCAGGAGTGAGAATGGGGGGGGGGTGCAGCCCAAGATAGGCATTGTCTGATGTTCACATATGTAGATAAAGGAGTGGGCAATCTGTGGAGGGGGGGTTGACAGTTTATTGTAGGGTAGACTATGAAAGGTAGGTATTTTGTGGGTAGTAGGATTTGTTGAAGAGAGCAGAGTGGAAGAAAGCAGGGGGATGTGGTTGGGTGGTTAGAGCCAAGAGGTGCGTGGGATAGCCTAGGGGCTCTGACCATGGGCTAAGTGGATGCATGGAACAGCCTCCGTGAGGAGGTCATGGAGTCAGGAATGGTGAGGGAATTCAAGAATGCATGGGACAGACATAAGGCAGTCCTAGTGGGGGGTAAGAGAAAGTAAGCTGTTGGTTAACGAGGATCTGCAGCTTATCTGTTAGATAGGAAAATGGGCAGACTAGGTGGGCCAAGCGGTCATTATCTGCAGTCAGATTCTATGTTTCTATGTTAAGTGCATCAGACACAGATTTGTTTTAGTTCTAGTTGGGAACAAAGCCCAATTTTCAGTTGTCTGAGCTTGGTGCATTCTAAAAGCATGATAGGCAGCTCATTAAAGCTATTTGAAGATGGCTTTTATTAAAAATAGTCATTTTGACCTGCAGCTTGTTTTTGAGGGTGGCATTTATTTGAGTATGGCTTCTATTTGATGAAATATGGCAATTAGCTATTTATTATTCAGTGAACTGAGCATGTGCAAACAAATATTAATAACTACAAAATGAATAAACATTTTTTTCACTAAACCACAAAAATTACCTTCTCCTCCATAACATCTAGCAAACCTTTAAGTGTCATAACCTAACCATTTGGTTCAAAAATGAGCAAAAATGAATAAATTCAACTCATTATAGATCCAAAATTGACAAATAGATGTCTACAAAACTTGCAACATCAGTAAGCATGAGGACTGAGATGAAGCATGCTAAATTGTATAGTCCTAATGTCTAAGACAGGCAAGTTATAAATGTTTAAAAATGGCCTTTTTTAAAGAAACCTAAATGCAACCCTACTATACAGGCACTACTGTATATCTTTATCTACTGTATTTCTATATCTATATCTGTCTGCTTGCCTGTCTATATTAAAGTGGGGTGGTAGCATCCCTATAGTTAGGGCTGATCAGTGGTTTCTATGTTAAACTTCAAATTTTAGAATATTTTCAACCGTTCAATGGATTTGCATGAATATTTGAATGTGTAGTCTCGTGGGGCAATCTCTTGATGTGCCAAGTTTTGTTCTGTTCAGATGTGCAGATTCCGAGATGCATATAGTGAACGAATGTAAAAAAATCACAGTTTTTAGCTTTTTTATTGTAATCACCTTGTACCCAGACAGTTTGGAATTTTGATCTGATGTTTTCAGGGCAAAAAGGGCATGGCCCAGAGGTGTGTCTTTTGATGGTTTAGTGAAAAAATATTAATCCATTTGAAAGTTATTACATTTTTAAAATCTGGGTTCTGAGCATGCTCAGTCAGCACTTCAAAATAGCTGTATGAAGTTTTTGTATGGAATACTTTTTCGTACAGTTTTTCATATAGCTGCAAACTTGTTTTCCCTTTTTCCCTTAAAATTCACATTTGGAAAACCACAAACATGACATTGTGGAGAGTGTCTAACACATGTAGCTTGCTTAACTGGACCCCTTTATCTGGATTCTGCACTTAACTGTTGAAGACACCTTGACATATTGTTTTTTTGAATATTATAAATCTTTTTTCATGACTTGTGATACAAAAAAAAGATTATTTTTTCACATCACAAGTCACACAAAAAAAAGATCCTTTTGAGGGGAAAATATTTTTTTTTTGCTGGCGTCTTTTCCTTGGTGTCTAGTGGCACCCCATCACTCTGTGATCATTGCTCCCATAATGAGAGTATTTTCATTGGTGTCTTGTGGTGCTCCCCCACCCTCCAATTGCCTTTGTCATATTTTCTTTGTAGTCTTATTTTTATTTATATTTCTCCCTTCTCCCTGGTGTCTAGTAGCTCCACCTACCATCTGATCACCATGCCCATTGTTATTTCCCTTGTGCCTAGTGACACCCCCACCCTCTGATCACCACCTCCCCAAAATTATTTTATTTACTTCCTTGGTGTCTTGTGGCACCCCTTCCACCCTGCCATTGCTATCCCAATAAAATGTTCTTTTTCATCCCTGGTATCCAGTGGCACCCCCTCATGCTCCGATAGCCATCTCTGTAATATGATGTCTTATCCCTGGTGTCCAGTGGTAACCCCTACTCTACGATCCCCTCTGGTGTTTTACCTGAAATAAAGAAAATGGTCCCTTGATATCTTTTTTTTTAATGTGTTAAAAATAGGTCCCTCGCTGATCTGCCCAACCCCATCCTGACCTTCCACTGAGCACTCCCACACCCTCACACATCTCACTCACCTGAACAGGCCCCATGGTAAAGATCCACTCTCTGATGAAAGACACGTCTTGCTACTGGAAATGCCAACTGCAATATGAGAAAATAGCATAAATGCGGTTCAATGTATTTCAATGGGGTTTTCAACTTTGATTCATAACTTGGTCATTTTTGCATATTTTGACACCACATTTTCAGCATGACCTTTTTGGGGCCCCACCTCATGAAAAATGTCAGTGAAATTCTGCAAATCTGGCCCAAATGGTGATTTTGTGGTCTCTTGGCAAAATCACCTTCCAGGTGGGATTTAAAAATGTTCACTGCCCTTGTTCAGTGTGTGGGGTTATAAGAAGGCTATGATGAAAATTTGGAAGCACCGAGTTTTCCAGTCACTGAAAATGCTAACCTCCCCCATGGCAATGGCACAATACCAACACAGGTATTGTGCTGTCTCTGCCCCCCACACCCCCCGGACTCTAAGATTCCAACTCCAGATTGGAGTTGGTCCAGGGAGGGGGCGGAACACTGGGGGAATGTGAAACAAGGAAATTGGACTGTGAATGTCTCTGTAATGGTTCTTTTTCCTGTTTCACCATTGGGGTGTAGATGAAAAGGGGTACTACAGAAAATTTGGGGTTAAAATATGTAAATATGGGAAAGTTATGTGCATGCATTAAAATTTTGCTACACTTGCTTGTAAGTCTGGTAATTTTAAATATCTTGACACCAAATTTTCAACAGAGACAGATTTTTACACCACCTCATGAATGTGACAGCAGTCATTTTTCAAATCCTGGCCAAACTGTCTTTTCACGCCTGTGGCATGGAATGATGCTGCGGTGGCCCAGAATCACATTTTGGTGGGGATTTGGAAATTTTCAGTACCAGGCTCATGAGCTGGCATAATAAGAAGTCTATGCTGACAATTTGGTTGCCGTTTTGCTAAAATTAGAAGTGCAGGGCCCTAAGCTTCCACAGCAATATACAGGCCCTGCGCTCCCACAGGCAAATAATGATATGATTACACTATCTCAAATTCACTATTCCCAAAACCTGGAAGGGTGCAAATTTAACACCCATACATAAAAAAGTGATATGTATGATCCAATCATGTATAGGCCTGTAAGCTTACTCAACGTAAATCTAAAAATGTTTAGTAGAATCATATTAGAAAGACTAAAAACTAAAATAATAAGAACTGGCAGATTATCTGATTATCAGGCAGGATTTAGACCTAATTTCTCAACAAGTGACAATATATTTGTTCTTAGACATATTATAGAAAAACATGTTAAATTAAGAAGGCAGAAGGTTTATGTGGTATTCATAGATTATTCCTCAGCCTTTGATTATACCTCCAGAAATATTCTATGGTCTCTTTTCCTAGAGAGAGGAATTTATCACTTTTTAATAGCAATAATAGCAGAGTTGTATACAGGAACTTGTTCCAAACTTAGGTTATGATGTAGTGGTCAAATGTCAGTATCACTTGAAGTTAATCATGGTGTGAGACAGAGGTGCATGTTGGCCCCTTTTTGTTCACATTATATATAGAGAAAATGCTTACAGATATAAATCTTATTAATTTGGATTCCCCAAAAATTAAGGCAACTATGTGCCCAGTTTTGGTTTACGCAGATGATATTGTCCTGATTTAATTAAAAAAGGTGGATTACAAGCAAAATTGAATTAAATATATCAGAGGTCTAACCAACTAAAACTAAAAATTAATATGAACAAAACTAAAATAGTAATCTTTGAAAATAATAAAATAAAAACAAAGGGAATGTGGCTAGTCGGCCATGATAAGATAGAGGTGGTTGAAAAATACCAATACTTAGGAATCCTTTTTCAAGGTAACTGTAGCTGGACAGCTCATAGGGATTTTTATTAGAAAAGTTAAAGAGCACCCTTTCAGAGCTAGTAAGATTCAATGCAAAATATGGGGGAATGGTGGTCATACCCCTTATAGATGTTATTAAAGCTAAATTTGAAGCAAAACTATTTTATGGAGTGGAGATACGGGATATTAATAATTTGAATATACTGATGTCCCTGTTGATTAAATTATTGTGACACATATTGAGGGTGGGACATTCTTGTCCATCCTCTTATGCTAGATCGGAGCTTGGACTCAGTAACATTAAGGCAGCAATTGAAATATGAAAAGTAAATTACTAACAAACATTACTGAAAAAAGACTGGTGAAACAATGCCTGGCTGAGAAACAAGAATGGTTTAATTTGGGATACAAGTCTGCTTTCTGGTACACAACTCTTGACTCGTATTCGAATAAATACAAAACTTACAAATCTGAACAAAGCTGTGAATCAAGGTATCATATTAAGTCTCAAATACAAACAAGCATTTGTCAATGCAAGTGTTGCTTGCTGTCATTAGCAGTGGAAGTGTAGGAGTTAGACAGATGCAGTATAGGAATGGCAGTGAAGTATTGAACTGACGCCAACTCTACCCCCAACCTGCAGAGATGGACAGGCACTGGAGTGTGCCTTTGGGTCATGCCCATAACGGTCATGACATTTCACCTCACCCTACCCTGCAGACACTTACAAGTGTTGAGGTGTGCTTTGGAGTGTTTAGGCTTTACACTGACCTCATTCTATAAGGAAATACACTGAAATAGGTGCAGTATAGGAGAATGAGGTAAACTCTGGGGCCAAAGGGTCCAAGGCACACCTCGATGCCTGCCACTGGCTGCAGGGTGGGGGTGGAATGGCATGAGCATTACTGCTGACAATCCCAAGTCACAACCCTGATGCCTATCAGTCCCTACAGGGTAGGCTGTTTGGTCGAAAACCGTAACACCCTGGGCGCTTCTGTGTATTTTTGCTCCAAGTTTTCAACATGAACTTTTTGTGACCCCACCGCATGAACAGTGACACTATCAGTTTGTTAGCCAAAAGATGATTTTGCACAGTGACTGTGCCATTTAGCAGCACAGGTGCGAAAACACATTTTGAACAGGATGTGAAAAATGACACCTGTACTGTTCATGAAGAGGTGTAAAAAATGGCAATGTTGAAAATCTAGAGTGAAAATATAAAACAACTGGTGAAGTCATGAGTGTGCATAGAAACTGTGCAATGCACACCTGTAATGTAATTAGTTTGGGGATATTTTACAGCAGATTTTCAACACAGGCATTTTGGGACCTCCGCTCATGAACAATGTCACTGTGATTTTCTTAATCTGTCCCAAACACTGATTTCCCACAGCGACCGTGTTATTCTGCACTGGAAGTACGAAACACATTTTGGCCAGGGTGTGAAAAATGACAGCTGTACTGTTCATAAGGAGTTGTGTAAAAATGCCAGTGTTGAAAATCTAGACTGAAAATATTACAAGTTCATGAACTTACAAGAGTACGTGGAAATTGCACAATGCACACTCATAACACAGTCATTTAATGGACGTTTGTCACCAAATATTTAACACAGCCAGTTTAAGACCTCTGCTCATGAACAGTGTCACTGTGATTTTCTTAATCTGTCCTGAACATTGATTTCGCACACCGATCACGCCACTGTGTGCTATATGTGTGAAAACACATTTTGGGCAAGATGTGAAAAATGACAGCTGCACTGTTCATAAGGAGATGTGGTAAAATGGCAATGTTGAAAATCTGGAGTGAAAATATTTCAAATGCTCGAAGTTATGAGCGTGCATAGGAACTGCCAATACACACTTATAAAATAGTCATTTTTGGGAATTTTTTCACCAAATTTTCAACGTAGGGTTTTTGGGGCCTACCTTATGAACAGTGTCACTGTGATTTTCTTAATCTGTCCCAAACATTGATTTTGCACACCGACTGCACCATTGTGTGCTACAGGTGAGAAAACACATTTCTGGGGAGATGTGAAAAATGACAGCTGTACTGTTCATAAGGAGGTATGGTAAAATGGCACTGTTGAAAAACTGGAGTGAAAATATTAAAATTGCTTGAAGTTATGAGCGTGCATAGGAACTGCACAATGCATGCTCATAAAACAGTCATTTTTTGGAATTTTTTCACCAAATGTTCAACATAGGGTTTGGGGGGGACTACCTCATGAACTGTGCCACTGTCATTTCATTAATCAGTCCCGAAAGGTGGTTCCACGCAATGACTGCAAAATCACCTTTTGGGACTGAATAACAAAATGGCAGTGACTGAGTTCATGAGGTGGAGTCCCAAGAACCCATGTTGAAAATTTGGTGGAAAAATTCCCCAAAATGGCCAAGATATGCACCAAAGTTGAAAAAAACCTATTTATGACATTATACAGCTTACCGGCATTTCTTCAGTTAGCGGTCACCTTTGAAGAGTGCAGACATGTTCCCGGTCCACAGAAGATCATCCCACCAGGCTATAGAGGTAAGCATGGGGTGAGGTGGGAGTGTGGGGAGGTGGAGTACGCAGAGAGTGGACGCAGGTTGGGGGAGCAGGCCAAGAGAATCAATGAGAGACTGTTTTTTTTCTTCAGGTTTTTTGGTTTCTAAAGATGATGGGGGACTTTTGCTATGCTGGGGTGGGTTCCCAGTGTGGCTCCATGAAGTTTGTTTGGAGGGGGCAGTGGAGCCGACAGCGGTTTGGGCACCCCCGTGGGCCAACGAGACTTTTGAGATGCTGGGTTGTGCACCCAGCATAGCAGATGGAAGTTTGTTTGGGGGGGCAGTGTAGTCAATGGGGGATTGGACACCCCCATTGGCCAAAGAGACTTTTGCCATGTTTGGGTGGGCTCCCAGCACAGCAGATAGAAGTTTGTTTGGGGGGGGCAGTGGAGCTGAGGGGGGATTGGGCATCCCCATCGGCCATACAGTGTGCTGGGGAGGGATGCATGATTGGAAGGGGGATTGGGCACCCCCTCAGTAAACAACAAATTGGGGGAAGGTGCATTATGCTGATGAGGATCGGGCTACCCTATCGGCAAATTAACTGGGGAGGGGGTCATGCTGACAGGAGGATTGGACACTCGTTTAGCTTTTTTTTTTAATTTATTGAAATGTCACCAGGAGGCACACTGAATGGCGGGTGGTGGCTTTCCATCAGCTTTGTAGGGACTGTGAGAGGCCAACGAAGAAGCCATCACCATGGGGACACCACTCAATCAGCAGTTTTGATGGCTTATAATGCGTCAAAACAGCTGATTGCATGGTGATGTAGCCGAATTTCTTTACGCATTGTGGCATGCTCATTAACTGCTGTGATCAACAGCATGCTCCTTTATTGGCTGTGGCAGAGACCATCCCTAGAATGGGCTGCTGCCATTTGGCACAACACTGACATGACTTCATAACTTGCTTTTGCAGGAAGCTGACGCAATGTGTTTCTTGCACGTGCATGCAAGCAACACAAAAATATGTGACTGGGGGTGGTGCTGAGCAGCTTGCAGGAAACAGCAAATTTCCTGTGCTTCTAGGTCTCTTAGTTTAAAATTGGATAAAAAATACTGTTTTGTGCAGATTTCTGAATTAAAGGAATTTCTACATATCTGTGGATCATCTGAGACTACAGATATGGGGAAGAACTGGGGGATGGCTGCAGCCTCATCAGAGTTTTTGCCCCAAAGAAATTGCAGCGACAGCATGAGGAAAGGCCCTCACCACCTGTAGAAGCCACAGCCTTGAGTGATCCGGCACCAGGAGGAGCCTCTCTGGGAATGATCCAGGCAACCCTGAATCAGCTAGTTAAAACTGTACAAGATATAGATAAAAAGCTGGACTCACTAACACCACATGTATTAGCCCTTGAAGCTAGAATGGATGGTTGTGAGTCAGTTATGCAGAAAATGGAACAGTCTACATCTAAGACTTATAAGGCCACTACTAAACTTATTAAAGAAAATGTGATGTTTCACCAGCGACTTGAATCTCTGGAAAGCCAGGCAAGAGAGTGCAATCTGTGCATTTTGGGACTGGTGGAATTAGCTGAAGGGGAAAATCCATTGGGATTTGCACGGACTCCATTGCTGGCTATTCTAGGCCTCTCAGAGGATGATCCCCCGCTCTCCCTCGAAAAAGCATACTGTGTCAACCCAAGGCGGGCTCCATTAGATGTGGGGATGCCATGGACTTTCTTGGTGGTGTGCTCTGGCATTGGTGATCGGGATCAGATACTCAGTTATGCATGAAGAAGGCATTTTCTATGATATGGGAAGAATACTCTACACATTTTTCATGATCTGGCCTATGGTACCCGCCTATGAAGAAAAGGGTTTGATGGTATCAGAAGTTGGCTGCGACGTTATAAAATTCAGCATCAGCTGCTATTTCCTGTTTGGTTGTGTCTGACTTGGCAAGGCAACCAGTACCAATTCCAGGACCCTAAAGACGCTGAACGAATGATGCAGACCATCGAGCAGGAGTTGGATGTGGAGGAAGAGGAGGCTGCCTCCTCTGATGAAGTGGTGCCCTGAGCTCTAGTCTATATGGCCTAAAGACTACCTGACGTATGTGGGGATGGGTTGGGGTGTAATTCTGGTTGTCTGGCAAGGTTCTTTATCAGTTTAATGTCTATGCCTACCTATAGATTTTGTCATAGCCAGACAACATATTATGGGGATTGCACATGCTGAAACTGGCCCTAATTAATCTGCCCTATGCATAACTTTAGGTGAAAGTTTTTGAAATCGTCGCATGGCTGGGCTCAGAGCATGAATCTGGAATTCTCGGTTACATTAATGTTTATCTATTTGATACATGTTTAATTCCTTGATGTTCAGAGGTTCATGTTAATGGCAGTATAAGAGCTACTTGGGAGAGTGGGAATGTCTTTTTTCTGTTACCCTGTTATGTAATTATATTAAATTGGGGAGCCACATGGGCCAGAGTATTATGCTGATCAATGGATGCTAGATTATATAATAACCTGCTATTTTTGGCTCACCTTTAAGCTTCCTTAGCTGTATGCTGTGGGTGTCAGTGTTGTTTTTCTGATATACGGTACTTCCCCTTTGTGGTGGCTCTATGGGAGGGATTGTTTATTATTAGTATGGTATGATAACATATGATATGAATCTCTTGTGTTACCCTCCTATGCTGTATGATTTTGTATGTTTTTTTAATGCAAAATTATAAATAATACAAAAAAAAATGTGACTAAGAAATGTATCAATTATTGCAATACACAAGATCTTAAGCTAATTTCAGAATCAAGATATTCTGTACAGTTTACCCAGAACAATTGCTATTTGGGGTTCAAGCCATATTTAGAAATTCTTACTGAGCCCAAACTAAGGTCGATATTTTCATACTATAAGTTTGAACAGTTCCCGAGTAAAGTGTTGTTGTTCAGATACAAGAAGGAGGGTATTCTTGATGAGAATTGAGATTGCTCCCATGGAGGAATGGAAAATCTTGAACATGCATTGTGGTACTGCACCTGGTATATGAAACCCAGAGTTTATATGTTGCCCCTATTTATGAATGATTTATACCAAGTGGATAAAAGTACATTAACCAATATTATTTTAAATACAGATGATGTCTGGTCAGTAACAAGAATTGCTTAATATTTTCAGGCAATAAACAATATAAAAAGGAGAATACAGATTAATTGATTAGCTGTGCAATAAGACTTAGCCTAAGAATAGTTTTAGAGAGCATTTTTTATGCTTGAATAAATTATGCAGGAACATGATGGAACAGGAATTTTATGAAATTGGCTGTATTTATAGAAAGTTGATTTTTACATTGGTATATTATGTGATTTGTATTAATTGATGTGTCTGATAAATGTATGTTTGTAATGGTTTTTTAGTCAAACAATAAATACTTGACGGACTACACTGTCTCAAAAGGCATCGATGGATGAGGGTCCTGTGCTCCCACATGTAAAAGAGGATGTGATAATACTATCTCAAAAAGTAAGGAAATTAATTGCAAAAAACTTCATTAATGCACTAGTTAGGGTTAAAGTGGCAAAAGTATGAAAATGTAGCATTAGGGTTTCTAACCCTAATTACAGGCAGCAAAAGATGGAGTGTGCCTTGTAGATGTCAACCCTAATGCTCACCCCATTCTCATATGCTGTACCCATCTCATCTTATTTACTTATGGAATGGGGTGAGCATTAGGGTTGACATCCACAAGGCACGCCCCATACCTATTGCTGCCTGTAGGGTAGGGGTGGGGTGTTAGGGTTAGAAATCCTAACATCACATTTCCCTATTTTTGTCAATTTAGCCCTAACTAGTGCATTAACAAAGTTTTTTTTGCAGTGAATAGCTAGATATACAGTAGATAAAGATACATTGCAAAACATTGACTTAGTGGACCAGTTGGGTTCAACTTAAAGAAAGAAAAGTAGGAAATGTGGTGTTAAGGTTTCCAACCCTAACTCCCTACCCCTGTAAACAGCAAAAGGACAAACCCACACAAGTACCCAGAGACAGCCATCCATCTTCAGGCAAGACAGACATCATGCAACTGTTTCAAGATGATACAAATGCAGTAGCATTGATGTGCTACCTTTTTGGATTTGTATCTGCATCATGCACACTACAAGACATGCACACTTATTTGTTGCTGCAGATAGAAATCTAGGATACTCAAATTACAATACAGCTTCTGTGTGCTGAAGCAGAGCTCCCTTCAGCCACAGCTATAAATCCATGATACTTATATTACAAGAGGTCTTTTGTCTGCAGAAGTACAGGCCCCTAAGGAGACAGGACTTCTCTAGCCTCAGGTACTCATGCACACTGTAAGACATACACACTCTTGACAGCCCTGTGCTTCTGCAGCCACAGGTGTAAGACATACACACTGACCTGGCTGCAGAAGCATTAGAGCCACAAAATCCATGATATAAAAATTGCAACAGTACTTCTATCTGCAGGAGAGCAAGCCCCTAAGGGATCTGCACCTCTTCAGCTACAGCTGTAAATCATACACAGTGACTTCTGGCTCCAGAAGGACAGGCCCCTTTGGGGCCTACAATTACACACACAGAACTACTATTGCAGCGTGGGTATAATTGTTTCAGCAGCAGATCTAGAAACTGTTCAAGGGAGTAGCAGGTTTTCAGATACCAAAATTGTAACAGTAAATCTGTATGCAGAAGCACAGGCCCCTGAAGAGCCTGCACCTCTTCAACCACAGCAGTAAAATATAGACACTAACTTCTGGCTCCAGAAGGGTAAACTTCACAGATGGAGAAGTACTGTTGCAATGTTGGTAACATGGTTTGAGCAGCGGATCTAGAAATTGTTCAAGGGGGTAGCAGGTTTTCAGTTATGCAGCTGCATATAAAAAGACATTTAGAAAAGGAAGTCTGAGCACTCTTTCCACTGCTATGTCACACACTGTAAAAATTCAGCCATAATCTGATGATTTTCAAAAAAGGTTAGTTATTTATTAAGGGTCTATAGCACACCTAAAGACAGACACAGATACCACTGCCTCCTAAACCAGTTCTTTGAATGTGCACTGCAAGCTTTTTCAAGGTCCTTGAAAAGCATGTAGTGCACATGTGAAATGTAGGTATGTTAGGCAAGGGTCTCCATGTCTCTATGCTACAGACCCTTAATAAATATGCTTTCTTTTTGAAATCATGGCTGAATTTTTCCAGTGGCAGCTGACATAGCAGAACAGAGTGCTCAGACTGCCTTTTCTGACTCTATCTCATTTTGTCTGGTGCACCCTGAGATGTCCTTAGTGCAGATTTTCTAAGTTTGCATTAATATAGAAAACCATGTAGTAATGGATCATGCTATCTAGTGAGGTGCCTTGTACAGTACTTATGAGTACCTCTGTCTGCAGAGACACATGATGAATGGGGCCTTCTATGTGCAGAACACACTGTACAACATACACGCACAGGTGTGGCTGCATAAGCACATGCCTTCTGTGGGTCTGTGCTTATGCAGTCACACATACAAATCCCCATAGGTAGCACATCAGTGCTGCTGCTGCATATATATCATCCAGAAATAGTTGTATGTTGTTTATCTTACATGATGATGGCTGTCTGTGGTTACGTGTGTGGGCTTGTCGTTTTGCTGCCTGGAGAGGTAGGGAATTATGGTTTAAACGCTGATGCCACATTTCCCTACTTTTGTTGCTTTAAGTTGAACCCTAACTGGTGGAATAATGCAGGTTTTTTTTGCAATCAATTTCCTTTCTTATTGAGATAGTGAAATCATATCCTGAATTGCATGAACAGATCCATCTGGCTGTGGAAGTGCATGCAGAAATACAGGGCCCAAATGTGGAGTCCATCAAGCTCTGTGCCTTGTGTTTCCATGTGGCTACAGATGCAGACACATAGGGCACTCCAGGTCCTGCACCAAGTCAGGAGTTTGTTTTGCAACAGAAAAATGACAGCTTTCACATTCACAGGGTGGTGTGGAAAAATGACTATGTTGAAAATTTGGGGTCAAAATATTGAAAATTGCCAAAGTTATGAATGTGCAATGAAAAATCTCAACATACTTTCATAAATTGTTGTTTTTTTAATATTTTACCCAAAAATGTCAACCTAGCCTTTTTATCAACCCATCTCATGAAAAAGGGGAAAGAACATTTTCAAAAACTGCCTGAAAGGAGATTTTGTGCAGCCACCATGAAATCACCTTTCAAGATGGAGTTGATCAATTTCACCACTTTAATTTCACCACCTTGTTCATGAGGTGGTTTCCAAAAAGGCCATGTTGAAAATTTCTGCCACACAAATTGTTCTCCTGTTGGTCAGTGCGTACAGACTTTCAACCCTGTCCCTTCCTCCTCTTGCCAGGCACTCACCATTCCAAACCAACTGGTCTGAAAATCCCCCACAGATTCACCCTGTGGTGGAGCTGGGAAGGGAAGGGAAGGGAAGGGCTGTCATCCCCCCACTGAGTTACACACATTCAGACTTGGGCAGGTGGCTGGCCAATGGTACAAGGCACAGGAAGATATGAAGAGTTTCATGTAGTCCTCCCCAATCATTTTCTGCTTTTCTTTCTTAGCCCTACTGTGGCGTGTGTAGGCATGCATGTGGAGGCACACACATCTATAGTGCTGCAGCCCCTCCCTTTGTGTCTTTCACATTGCCAGTGCTTCCTCCAGACCTCCACCTGGGGGCAACCAAGGGCCAAGAAGGCATGCCACCCAGCCCTAGAGAGGACAGCTGTCCTCCGGACCTCAATCCTATCCCCCCAGCTGAACTCTGCAACCCGAGCTCACTCTTGAACTTTGGTTGCCTGTGTGGCAAAAGGTAAGTTGCAGGGTGCCTCACCCTTTTCACAACTGGGCTGGATCCATGTTGAAAAGTTGGTGTAAAAATGTTAAAAAATGACAAAAGGCTATTCAGGGGAATAGCTGACCAAGATATCATATGATGCTCAATCTGAAGCTAGAGGGGAAGATATTTAGGTTCCTCATAGAGGGGAGGGGCTGCAGTTCAGTGGAAGTATTTAGCCATGTGACTAGCCAGGTAGTAATGATAAAAAATGGGTAATTTAGGTCTGCCATTTTGTCTTGGGGCTCCCAGATGTATATGAGTGCTTAGGGGTTTCCTAGGGCAAATGAATCTAGAGATGATACTATGAACTTTTTTAAACCATTTTAGAGGGAGATGAAGATTCAGCATATTTAGGGGATAAAAAAGAAGAAGAAGAAGGACATTAATTTTGATGACACTGACTCTACCCTGGAGGGAGAGATAAGGAAGGGACCACCTATCTAAATCCTGATGAATCACAGTGAAAAGATCATCCAAACTGAATTTTCTCAATTGTGCCACAGTTAGTGTTGGGGTGATACCAAGGTATTTGATCTGGGGAGCCCAGGCCAGATGAAACGCTTTAATATCTGAATGAAAGACTCGGGAGTTCAATGGCATTACCACTGATTTCTCCAAGTTTAATTTGTAGTTGGAGAAGTTTCCAAATCCCTTAATTATAGACAGTGCCACTGGGATGGAGGCCACTGGATCAGAGACATGGAGTAGGATGTCATCAGCATATGCAGGGAGCCTGAGGTCAAATGGACAAACCAGGATGCCCTTGAGAAGGGGAGAACTATTAAAATGATGAACTAGGGGTTTGAGGTATAAACTAAACAGTAATGGAGACAGTGGGCACCCTTGTCGTGTACCAGAGCAAAGAGGGAATGTGGTAGAGAAAACCCTATTGAAGTAGACTTTGGCACTGGGTTGTGGGTATAGAACCTGAATCCACTGGATAAAGTCTGAGGGTAATCCAAGTTTAGTCAAAACCTCAAACATGAAGGGCCAACTGACTCTATCAAAAGCTTTCTCCGCATCCGAGACAAATGCCATGGGCTGGGAGGCCTCCCTGGACACGGAAAAGATATGAGAAAGCTTTATTAAGTGATCAGAAGATTGACCTTTCAGAAATCCAACCTGTTTGTGGCTAACTAGATCTACCCAGACTTGTGTAAAATGTGCGGCCAATAATCTGGCAAACAGCTTAATCTCATAATTCATAAGGTAGAGAGGGCAATAATTCATCTTAGGTTTGCCTGGTTTTGGTAAAACCACAATTAGTACTTCTAACAGCATGGGATTTGAAAGGCCAGGCTTACAAAAATAGGAGAAAAGTTGATGGAGCAAGAGGGTCAGCTCTTTTTCAAACACTTTCCAAAAGTTAGATGGGAAGCCATCAGGCCCTGGATCTTTATTCAATGGAAGGGAGTGGATGGCCTTAGTGATCTCCTGTGGGGTAATACGGTTGGTAGGAAAGATCTGCTATACAGGTGTTAGAGAAGTAAGGGGACTGTCTGCCACATAAGTCCTAATCTCCTCTCTAGTTGGGGCCTGCGTGGGGGAACTATAGAGCTGGCAATAATAAGCTTTGAATTCCAAGGCAATATCCTTGGGGTAGTAAGGAGAGAATCACTATCCAGGGAGGAGAGGGCAATCACTATTCAAGACTCTTCCTGTTTTCTAAGTCTCAGGGTGAGAAGATGGCTTGCCTTATCCTCTTCTTCAGCATAGCGAGCGTGAGTTTTAAATAGGGTATATTTAGCCTTTTCCCTCATACTCTCCGCGTATTGGCACTTGAGGGCAACTAACTGCTCCAAGTCCCTCTCAGAAGTTTTTTTTGAAAGAGAGGCCTCCAGTGTTTAAGAAGGGAGGTGTATGAGGCGTCTTTATTATATTTCCTGGTGGCAGATACCCAAATAACCTCCCCTGTTAGGGCACATTTCAGTGAGCACCAGATCTTGTCCACTGCTGGAATAGAGCCATTGGGGGGGGGTAGGTCAGCACTACTCCCTTCACAAAAGAAAGGGTCCTACAAGAGCTTGCTAAGCTCAGGGTGCACAAGGCAATGGGACCTGCTGGCATACATCCCAGGGTACTTAAGGAGCTAAGGGTGGAACTAGCAGAGCCATTAGCAGAACTGATTAGTGAGTCTCTGAGCACAGGAGAGGTCCCAGAATACTGGAGAAGGGCTCATGTGATCCCATTCCACAAGGGTGGTAGGAGGGAAGAAGCAGGGAACTACAGACCAGTCAGTCTTACCTCAGTAGTGGGCAAGATTATGGAGGCACTCCTTAAGGGAAGAATAGTGCAACACCTGGAATCCATAGGGGCACAGGATCCAAGACAGCATGGGTTTATAAAAGGAAGGTCCTGTCAAACTAATCTCATAGATTTCTTTGACTGGGTAACCAGAGTGGTGAACCAAGGGAGAGCAGTTGATGTCGCCTACCTTGACTTCAGCAAAGCTTTCAACACTGTTCCACATAGAAGATGTATAAATAAGCTGGGTAGGCTCGGGGTGGGTCAGAAGTTGGTCAACTGGGTGGCAAATTGGTTGACGGGCAGAAAACAGAGAGTGGTGATAAATGGTATACAGTCAGAAGAGATGCAAGTCACAAGTGGGGTACCTCAGGGATCAGTCCTGAGGCCAGTCCTCTTCAATATCTTCATTAGTGACATTGCAGATGGACTAGCGGGTCATCAGATGACACCAAGATCTGCAACAGAGTAGATGATCCAGATGGGGTGGGCAGAATGAGAAGAGATCTGGATAAACTAGCAAAATGGTCAGAAGAGTAACAACTGGGATTTAATGCAAAGAAGTGCAAGATCATGCACATAGGGAAGAAAAACCCTGAAGCCACCTATAGGCTGGGAGGGGAGTTACTGGCAGTCACAAAGGAAGAAAGAGACTTGGGCATCATCATCACCGATGACCTGAAATCATCCAAGCAGATCTCTAAAGCAGTAGGTAAGGCTAGGGGGATGTTAGGGTGTATTAGTAGGGGTATCACAAGTTGAAAGAGGGAGGTAATAATCCCTCTTTACAAGACACTGGTTAGGCCCCATCTGGAGTACTCATGCAGTACTGGAGGCTACACCTTCACAAGGACATTAACCAAATTGAGGCAGTCCAGAGAAGGGCAACCAAAATGGTGCAGGGACTACATCAGAAGACATATGAGGACAGATTAACGGAGCTAATATGTATACCCTTGAGCAAAGGAGGGAGACAGGTGATATGAACAAAACATTCAAACACCTTAAGGCATTAACAAGGTGAAAGAGTCTAACATGTTTAAATATAAGAACAATAGCAGGACAAGAGGACACAGCATGAGATTAGAGGGAGGCCAATTAAGGGGGAATGTGAGGAAATTCTTTTTCACAGAAAGAGTGGAACAGCCTACCTCAGGAAGTGGTGGCTATGAATACAGTTCAGGGCTTCAGACAGGCATGAGATAGGCATAAGGGAGCAATACAGATGAGTATGAATAGATAGGTCACTGACAGAGCAAAGGCCGATGGCAAATTTATAAAGTAGAAAAAGAAATGGGCAGACTGGATGGGCCTTGTGGTCCTTATCTGCCATCAACCTCTATGTTTCTATTATGAGATATGAATTGGAATAAGATGTCTCTAATCCGATTTAATATTTTGTCATCATGAAGCAACTGAATATTTAATTTCCATGTGCTATCTTTGTGGACATTAGGTGATATTGATCCCTCCAGCCACATAGGGGAATGATCCAAGAGAACTCTATGTGCGATACCACAGTCTAGGAGGTCTAATAATACCATATTACTGACTACAAAATAGCCGATTTGAGAAAAGGATTTGTGAAAGGGAGAATAAAAGGTATATTTCTGAGTTGTGGGATTCAGGAAGTGCCATGGATCACTAAGTTCGAGTGACTCCATAAGCTCGTGGAGGGATTTTTTGGCAGTAGAAAGGACCTCCCCCACAGCGAAGGATTTATCCAGAGCTGAAGTGTGGATGAGGTTTTCCAGTCTTCTGCCAAAATAGTAGGGAGCCAAAAAAAAGGGGGCCAGGGAGACAGACAAGGCAGTAAAAAATTCTGGGGTGTCCTTATTATGACCATAAATAGACCCCAAAAGGACTTCCATATGATCCAACATACCCTTTAATAAACTATATCGGCCCTGTGGATCTGCAACACATTGCAGCATTTGGAATTGGACCCCTCTGGCTATCAAAATTGCTAAGCCTCTTTGTGATGTAGAGTTACCAGCTGCAAACACCTGACCGATAAAACATCATCGGAATAGGGACCCTTCTGACTCCGATAAATGGGTCGCCTGGAGGAAGGCTTTACGACAATGCATCAAGTTAAGATGCTTCAATATCTGATATCTCTTGACCCTCGAATGGGCTCCCTTAACATTCTAAGACACATATCTCATATTGGGAAACCATGTCTTTTAATAGACCCAGGCGCTAAGCAACTTAGAGCACAGCATATTCAGAAATAGTGCCACCCAAGGTTCTCCCATATTTCCCTCCCTCACCAACCCTAAAATGAACCAGCCCACAAATAGAACCCCCCCTTGCCAGTAGATAGCCTGCATCTGATATGATATCCTTATGTAGGGATAAAAGAGAGTAAAGGGTACAGAGGATGCTGGTAGGCCAACAGTGGAGCCAAATAAAACAAATAACTTCTCCCCCCTCCCATCAGCATGGTTGAAACAAAATCTCATAGCAGCAAATTAGCAATGAAAACCCTTCCCCATCCCCCATCCCCAAACCCCCCCAATATCTAACTAAGCTCCATAAAAATATCACATTCACCCCCATTCCATATGACTGACCTCCCACAAACTTACTGTGCATAATGTTGTTCATACTGTCCACAACACATGCCCCCTGATGAAGAAAGATAGACAATTAACATTGCTCCTTACATGGTCCACATCCAAAACTAGTGAAGTAACAAACAACAAATTCCATGAATTATCCCCCCCACAAAAAAAAACCTTTAAAACCTACTGACTGGTAAACCCCAGTAATCTAGCATAGGGATAAGAAACAATGAATTGCAAATAACCAGTTTAACAATGAAACATTGAGACAAGGTTAACATTCCAGTCTGAAAGTCCACACCAGGCCCCATAGAGCCTGCAGTTCTGGGAAGTACAGAAGAAATGTACTATCATCCCTGGAGATGTAATAAGCTTAGTCATACTGTAGTTGGTGGGCAAAGCATGGGGCTCCTGATGGAAGATACCATTTGAATATCATAACACAAATCTTAATTATATAATAACTGAATTATTGTATCAGGAGGCCCCTGACATGACCTTGGAACCAGTCCAGATAATAAGCATTAGGCTGATCTCCTGGTTTCAGGAGTTTCCACTGTACAGGGGATGAAAGAGGTGTTCATATTACAGTAACTTGTAGGGCCTCTTTAAATAAAGTGATGGAAAAGCAGAGCAAAACAAGAAGTAACCTTTGCATATTCCTCTTTGAGACAAAGCAAGACACAGTTACTCACAGGTGTGGAACATATTGCCTTAGAGTGAGCAGTGTCCAGCCGACTGCTACTAACGTACTGGAGACTGGGAGGATGCAGATGCACACTGCTGCATGTAATCCTATAACTCCACAGGAAAAAGCAGCAAGTGGCCGAGAAATAACAATCCGGGCAGTACACATACTCAGCCAAAAATGTTCATTTTCATTTTTTGTTTTTTATACTTTTAAGCAGGATGAGCAAAACTGCCCATTTTCACCAGCGACAAATTACAAACAGATTTAGCATATTAAGTAAACAAACATTTAAGAACAATACAAAATACAAAAAACATTTAACAATCAGTTATTAATGTGTACATGTGAAAATATCATTATCCATCAACCAATATTTTAGTTTAGTTTTAAAAGACCACAATGTCATACTTTCGACAATATCAACAGGCAATGAACTAAAAAAACAAAGGAGCCCTAAATAAGATAGATCGCTGGCCAAAGGCAGTTCCACACAGTGGAATTTCATAAGAACATTTAACCTGAGATCTAGTTCCACAGGAATTAATAGACCTAGGAAATAGCAATGAGACTACAGGAGAAATAAGGCCACTCTTTACCTTAAATTTGACAATACCAATTTTGTGCAAAATACGATTTTTAAGAGATAAACTATTTGAACATTCAAGCAAATAGCAATGGTGTGTTTGAAAAGGGGCATCAAGCATAAAGTGCAAAATGGAATTATAGGTTACCTTAAGTTTATTAAATAAATGTTCAGAAAATGAAGAATAAATGATTATACCATAATCCAAAACACTCAATAAAAAGCTGTAAGGTAGCAAAAACCTTGAATCTCTGGTCAAAAATTGCCTAACTCTATAAAAAGAACCCAGCCTCTGATGAGACTTTCTTAATTTATTCAAATGAAGTTCAAATTTTAACTTTGAATCAAAAATGATCCCCAAATATTTAAAACTATCCACTAATTCAATCACTCTACCGTCCAAAGTAACAATTTGATGCAGGCTATTAAGCTCAATAGTCCCTTTTGAAAACAACATGGCCTTTGTTTTACTTGGATTAAGTACCATAGAATTCAGAAGCAATGATTTTTGGAAAAAAAATTTAATCAGATTGCACCATATCTAAGGTATCATTAGGAGTGGAGCCTATACTATAAAATACTACATCATCTGCATAAAGTATCATTGATGAATGTGAACATACCAAAGGAGCCGAATTCATGCAAATTGAAAAAATCAAAGGGCCAAGTATTGACCCTTGGGGTACATCACACTTTATAATACTAGAAGAAGAAAAAGTACTATCACCTATATGGGTACAATGAAATCTGTGAGTAAGATAATTATAATACCAAGAAATAACATTATTAGAAAAACATAAACTGGAAAGAATAACATTTAACAGACCATGTTCGACCAAGTCAAAGGCCTTGGTGAGATCCACAAAAAGAGCTGCAACAGCCAGCCCTTTATCAAGGGCATGCTGAACGGCACCCGTGAATCCCACCAAGGCCGTCTCAGTACTGTGACACAGCTTGAAGCCATGCTGACAATCAGAAAGCAAATTATGCTTTTGTAAATATTCAATAGTTTGATCAAAAATAACACGTTCTAATATTTTAGACAAAGAGGATAGCAAGGAAATTGGACAATAGTTTGACAATAATGTGGGATCACCAGATTTCAAGGTAGGGTGACAATAGCAGTCTTCCAAAGACTGGGAAAAACCCCAGTAGACATAGAAAGATTAAACAAAACTGAAAGAGGATAAGAAAAGGAGTTTATTCCTAACTTAATGACTCAGAAATCTAATCCATCACAAAAAGTATAAGGTTGAGGATCCATTTTCAGTACATATTCTTTAACCAAGACAGGGGAAACCTGAGCAAAACTCAGGAAAAGCCATCTCATTTATGAACTTTGGGACACTAGAAGAATCACCATGGAAAGAATTTCCATGGGAAAGAATTCTATAGCTGTCAAGATTTCCAAAGTATTTATTAAAAGCTTCTGAAACAGGCAAATAATTACTATTCAAACCTGACTCAGATTGAATAGAAATATCAAATGCTGTTTTTCCTCTCCTTCTAAGACTGTTCAATACATCCCAGGTTCTCTTTGGATTACCAAAACACTTATTCTGTTCCTAGAAAAAAAATGCTATTTTAGCTTTACGAATTGCAGATTTACAGTAATCCCTTAACAATCTATACTTTGTCAAGAGAAAAAGATCCAAACTTTGTTTATATAAATTTCCATGTTTTATCCCGTAATCTCATAAAATATAACAAATCAGGAGTAATCCATTTATGTTTAGTAGCCTTAATCTGCATTCTCTTCAATGGTGCAATCCTATCAATTACCCCAAGATAATTAGAAACAAAAACATCCAACATTGAATCAGAGTCCTTAATAGATTCAAACCCTGCCCAATCAATATCTGAGCAGGTAGCATCTACCAGCTCAGATGTAAGGGACCTAATCTTCCTGAATTCTATGTACTTAGGGGGTTGTTTAGCTAGCGTGACTGACCACTAACAAAAAACTGAATAGTGGTCACTCAATACATCAGGCAGCATACCAACATTCTTGATCCGATCAGGGAGTGTAACTACTATCCAATCAGGCAAAGTTCCCAAGCCAGTTTTAGGATTAAGTCTGGTAACCTCATTAATCAACTGAAATAAACCCAAATCCCAAAATGCAGGGCAGGGAATCCGATCACCTCTGGGGGGGGGGGAGAAACTATAGAAACACAGAAACACAGAAACTCCTACATTTAGAACAGTAGTCGAAAAAGAGATTGGAATTGTAGTAATAGGAGGACAAATTAAAGAAATACCTCAGAGCAGGTAACTAAATAGACAACATCTCCTTAGCAGACTTAATGCCCAGTCATTTGAAGAGATCCCGGAACAGTTTTTTAAACTCTCTGGTAGCAGTCTCCGGTGAATCAAAAGATAACCATTGCTCATACCTGTTAATTTGTAGAATTGCAGGGTAGCGCATCCTATGTCAGATACCAGCAGCAATCAGTTTTTTTACTAAGATGTGCAGTGCTGATCTGTATTGCTGTACAGTAAATGGGAGGTTCTGAACCATCCAAATTCTTTTCCCCTCCCATTGAAGATCTTTGGTCTCATGGAGTCGGTCCAGAATAAACTGTTTATCCAAAAGTTGAGGAGTTGAATGATAAAGGGTCTTGGGAGGAGCCAGGTGGAGGCATGGGATGCAGAGAGCTCTGTGCTCTTTCAGCAGTGTAAGTGGGCCCATTTGGTGATGGGCCTGCAAGCATCTTGCACAACTTCTGTGCAAACACAATAGCTGTTGGCTCTTTGTCCCCCTCTAGGAGCCCCAAGATCACTAGGTTGTTTCAGTGGGATAGTCCTTCAAAATCCTCAAGCTGACTTTCCACCTTCTTCATCCATTGCCTTAGGGAGGTGATCTCAGCGTAAGTATGGCCTCTCCAATCATCCAAGGAGGAAATGCAGGCTTCATTGCCGGTGGTGCAGATTGTCAACTGGTCCAACGAAGCCTGCATTCCTTTAAGGTCACTAACTAAAAGCTGCAGCATGTCCTTCAACGGTGCCAGTTCCTCCACAAACATAGCCTCCATTAGCATGGCATGAGGAGTAGAGTGGGGTTGTGCTCTTGTGTCCTGTGCCGTAGGCTGCTTTGAGACTTTCTTCTTTATCAGCGTTGGTGGCAGGGAATGCCTGGGAAGAAGCAACAGCAGCAATCCCCACTCCACCACAATACTGTGCTAGAATGAAAAAAGCTCCAGCTCAAAAAAATAAATCTGGCACCAGTATTCCAAGTGCAATAAAAGGTTTTTATTTAAATATTTAGCCTGAGCACCATGCAGCTCCATGTACTAAAATCCCTCTACCGGTTTCACTCAGCAGAACATCAGCAGAAGGATTTGATCTTGTCATGTGCAACATCACCACAAATGGACACTGATTTAAAGGTACATACACATCAATAGAAATATGCAGTTAAAAACAGCAAACCTCCAATTAGGTCTGTTATGAAGCATACTATAACTTTATGGCATTTATATAATTAATCATTTAATGTCAGTAGGAATATAAAGTGCTTTTCTTAATAATAAATATAAATAAGTTCAAAATAAATACCAAAGCTGTTATGTGCATAATTACAATTTTACAGAAATTACAAAACCTTCCTTAGCTTACTATTCCAATGGTGTTACAAGAGGCTGCAGTGAGAGGCACTTGCATTCAGTGTTTTTTTTAGAAATGAATTTACATTGAAATCCAAAATGAACAGCACCAAAGGTACTACCTAAAAGAAAGATACAGAGAATATGAGCAACAATTCATGGAATGTTAGGTAAGAAGTATGATAACCTAACAACACTATTTGTTCTAATCTGCTATATTAAAAACACAAACCTAAAAAAGACAACATATCTATGAACAGTTCTATATACGTGTTAACCGACTATAGATATACAGACTATTATTTACCTATCTTTTGCTTCTCTTTTTGATCAGTGGCATAAGATCTATTTTATCATTAATCATTAAATCCATTTCTAAAAAAATGGTGGCTTGCTGTTTTTAATTGCATATTTCTATCATATTGATGTGTATGTACTTTTAAATCATTATCCATTTATAGTGATGTTTCACATGACAAAGCAAAGCAAAGTAACTTTATTTATAAAATAGTGCTATTCACACACAGACCATAGCGCTAGCCCAATAAATGATAAAATCACAGCTAAAAACTCCCTCAATAATTAATAAATATCAACATCAAAATTACACAGCATCAGAAAACACAAGATTGAACAGCTGTGTTTTCAGAGCACATTTAAAACTCTCCACCGTCAGGGACTCTCTTATCCAACAAGGAAGAGAATTCCACAGGGTGGGGGCACAAATTCAAATGCTCAGGCCCCAGAGATCTTCAAACGAACCCTGGGAATCTCTAGCAATCCCTCGCCAGTGGAGCATAGTGGGCAGATGAGGCAGTAGGGATGAAGAAGATCTTGCAGATAGCTCAGACCCTGTCCATGTAGGGCCTTATAGGTCAGCAAACTGACCTTGAAGGTGATCTGTAACTAAATATGTTGCCAGTGCAGGTCACACAGCACAGGCGTGACATGTCAAACACAAGGTAGCCCAGTCAATATCCTAGCTACCGCGTTCTGCACCAGCTGTAAGAGGTGGATATCAACACCTGGTAGCCCTAGGTAAAGGGAATTACAGTAATCAAAGCAAGAGGTCACAAAGGCATCGACCAAAGTTGGAAGGTCATTGGGTGGAACTAGGTACTTGATCTGAGCAATGCTTGTTGGATAGTAAAAGGCAGTCTTGAAAATGGACGACACCTGGGATTTAAGCATCAGTCCTTTGTCAAGAATCACACCCAGATCTTGCACCCATTCAGAGGTCATCAGTTGGCAGCCACCAAGCCAAAGCCCAGATGGTCATACTGTTGATGACCCCTTTACCTGGTGACCTGGGTCCACTACCAGGACCTTGGTCTTGTCCGGGTTCAACCTCAGCCAGTTAGCACTCATCCAGTTCTGAATCTCAGAAAGACAGTTGTTAAAGCTCAAGATAGCTCCCACCTGATCTGGCATGAAGGACAAGTAGAGTTGAGTGTCATCTGCATAGCAGTGGAAACACCCCCCCCATACTGCCTTACAATGTCTCCCAACAGCAGCATATACATCACAAACAACACAGGTGATAGCACTGAGCCCTGCAGCATCTCACATGACAGGGAGAACTTGTCAGAGGAATACACCCCCAAAACCACTCTCTGAAACCTGCCAGTGAAGAAAAATTGAAACCTTTTGAGGACCATACCTGATAGTCCACAGATCAGCCACAGGTGCTATACCAACACACCATGGTCCATGGTGTCAAATGCTACAGAGAGATCGAGAAGAACCAAGATGGAATGCCTCTTCTGATCTCTCGCTATCAGATCATTGAGCACCTGAACAAGGGCCATCTCAGTGCTATGCCTTTTTTGAAATCCAGACTGGAGAGGATCGTAGATGTCGTGGATGATCAAGTGATCCTCCAGCTGCAGCACAACCACCTTCTCAATAACCTTATCCACAAAGGGGAGGTTAGAGACAGGGTTGTAGTTAGCAAGACAGTCTGAGTTGAGAGAGGATTTCTTAAGGAGAGGTGTCACCACCACTTTCTTCAGGGTCTCCAGAAAGACAACTGACTAATGAACACCAGACAATCCTAGCTAGGACCTGGCTGATGACCTCAAGACACCCCACTTGAGGTGTGTTGGGCCCAGGTCCAAACTACAGCAGGTCAGATGCATACTCTGGAAAATCCTCACACCATACTTGATCACCGGCCAGCCAAAGTCAGACCAGACAAACCAAGGAGCTACAACTTCCCACTGACCACCTCCATCCCCATTGGAGTGAACTGCACAGATTCTGGACCTGATGTCAGCAACCTTATCCACAAAGAATTGAGCAAACTTGTCACATTTCTCTTCTGACAATGCTCTCCAATTCTGCAGATAGGCTTGATTGGACAGTCTGTCCACAGTCCGAAAGAGCCAAGCTGGTTGATTCTGTGTGGTGGCAATCTCCCTGGACAGGAACTCTGCCTTCTTATGGGAGATAGGCAATTGATAGTCCTTATAATGGGCATCAATTTAAGTCTGTCAGCATCAAGGCCCAATTTCCACCAGCAATGTTCCAACCTTCATCCCACTCTCCTCAGCTTCTTCAAAGTCCAATCAAACCAAGGGGACTGAGGGCACTGGGTGAGGGGGGAGCCCTGACAGGAGCAAATAAATCAAGAGCCTCAGACACAGCGCTATTATAGACCTGTACCAGAGTGTCCGGATTGCCCGATTTACCCTCGGAAGACCCGATGGGTCCAATACCACAACCAGGCCATCTGGAGTCAAATTCCTTAAGGGGCAGTACCGGACCATCTCTATAGGGGCAGGACTATGGGGGGAACCTGTAAATTGAACTTTATAGTGTGACAAGGTCAGATCCTCCTGATGACGCTCTGCTGAGTGAAACTGGTAGAGGGATTTTAGTACACAGAGCTAAATGGTGCTCAGGCTAAATATTTATTGCACTTGGAATACTGGTGCCGGATTTGTTTTTTTGAGTATGCCTGGGAAGAGCTTGCTTCATGTCCTCATCTATGGTTCAGGATGATTAGTTGTCTAGAGCTCAAGTAGTAGTCACTGAGAGTTGTCTCCAAACATTCCATGGTGTTTTGCTGGAAAATAAGGAGCAAAAACAGTTAACTAAACTGTGCGGTAAGAGGGGCTGAATAAGGCACGTCTTAGTGGGCAGCCATCATACCGGAAGTAAAACCTCCTTTCTAAAAACAGGGGACCTCTGCCTTCGCCTTTTCCATGCACAACTTAATTAACAAGTTATTTTGCTCATGTGCCATGCCCAGTAAATGGAAAGCCGCAATAGTCGCCCTTATCCACAAGTGCAGTCCCAAACTCCATCTTTGAAAACTACCATCCCATCTCAATCCTTTGCCCCTTGTTAAAATTCATGAAAAAAGTATCCATGCCCAATTTCAATCTTATCTTGAGCCGAACAACTCTCTCTCCATGTTTCAGTATAGTTCAAGTTCAAGTTTATTGCAGGAAAACTCCATTGAGCAAGCTCATTCACAAGGAGGTCCTGTGACATAAACACTTAAAGTACAAACATAGATAGGTAATAACAGTATATACATGAAATGCACGTTACATGATACAGGCTGGATATACATACAAGGGTACCACACAGGGTGACCGCAGGTGGTAAACATTAATATGAGACAGGGAAGTGACTTACAGGTTGCATACTGATAAAAGAAACATGATGACTGGTGTGTGCAATACATATATTTTGGCAGCTAGAACAAACAACAGACTACAACTGATGTGGGGGGGGGAGTGATTTGATAGAGTAGCAGTGGAGCGTAAGCATAGATAAAGCCAGGAGTAGAAGGGGAAGGGAAAGCAGTTAATATGACAAAGCAATTATACCTTACCAGTGGATAAATATGGCACACATGGAGAAGGAAGAGACTTAATGACAGTTACAGGTGTCTTTTATTTTGGCTGAACTTAGCAATTTGTAGAAGTTTATTGAAACTGTGCTAGTTAGTTTCAGTACGGTTTGTAATTGGTTCCAAATGGAGGCAAGGGCATACTCAATAGCACATTTACCAAAGGAGGTCCGCGTCCTTGGTATGTCAAGCATAATAAAGTCAGATTTTCTTAACCAGTATGCACTATGTGAGATACTAATAAGGGAAGAGAGATAGCTTGGCAATTTCTGCAGGAGCAGTTTAAGAGTCCATAGACCAGCATGGAGCAGGAGTCTAGTAGTGAGGGATGTCCAACCAACAGCTGCATATAAGTCACAGTGGTGCGAACGGTAAGGGGAGTTGGTAATGAACCATAGCATACGGTGATAAGGATGTCCATTTACTTAGATTTGCAAGAGTGATGGAGGAATAGATTACATCTCGTGAGTCGAGTGGGGGAGAAAAGTGGCCTGTACAAGCTTGTTTCGAGTTTCAAGGGGGAAAAGGGGCCTATTTCTGTAGAAGAAACCTAACCTTGCTTTTAACCTTCTAGAAACATCTTCGACGTGGTCATTGAAAGATAATTTATTGTCGATCCAGATACCCAGATATTTAAATTTGGTTACAACTTCCAGAGGCTCGTTTAGCGTGGTGACAATGAAGTCTTGGGCAAGGGTATTGGGAGGGTCTGTGACAGCACTGCGGGAGAATATCATCAATTTAGTCTTCTTAGCATTGAGCAGAAGCTTTGCCTTCATTAGATTATGCTCAAGTTGTGCGAAGTCCTCTTGAAGCACTCCCTTGACTTCAGATAACGATGAGCCAGAAGTTGACAACACAGTATCATCTTCAAAAAAGTGCAGATTGGACGTAGATATGTTAGCATCTAAGTCATTAATGTACAAAGAAAACAAGATAGGGTCTAAGATGGATCCTTGGGGGACTCCTCTTGCAACTGGCAAGGCAGCAAAAAAAAGCCTTCCACCTTTACTTTTTGGAATCTTCCAGTTAGGTAGCTAGAGAACCACTGGGTGGTATGGTATGTGGCACCCAACTTTGCAAGGCAATTGACCAATAGTTTGCGATTAACAGTATCAAAAGCTTTGCTGAGGTCCAAAAACACTGCGCCAGTTACCTTCTTAGCATCTATAGCAGAGATCCAATCATTGGTTACTTTTGCTAGTGCAGTGATTGTGCTATGATTAGCCCGGAAGCCGGATTGAGCTGGGTTAATGAGAGAGAAGGTTTTCAAGTGAGATTTTAACTGAATATGGACCAGTTTTTTGAGAACTTTAGAAAGGATAGGCAATATGGAGATAGGCCTATAGTTGTTTACATCGTATGGGTCACCAGATTTAAATAGAGGGAGGATATGTGCTGATTTCCAGCAGGACGGCACAATGCAGATGTAATGGAAAAATTGAAGATGTGGAAATTGGGGCAGTGAAATGGGTGTAGCTGACCTTAGGAAAAAGGGTTCCAAGCCATCGTCCCTGTGCTTTTTGGTGTCTAAGTTAAGAAGAGATCTTCTACTTTTTATAAGTTATCTCGTGCAGTTGGAAGGGGCTGTGTGGGACTAGATGTGGGGGGAGGGGTATGCTGGCTCACCGCAGCACCAGCATAAGGTGACGAGTCAAAAGCTAATCCAGCTGTGGCAAAGTGGGAGTTAAGTTCCTCCAGGATTAGGGACTTGTTTTCCACAATCTTGCCACTTGCAACTATCTTTGTTGGGACAGAGGGGCCATGGGCCGTCCTTCTATAAGCTTTGATAGTCTTCCATATTTTATAGAGGTTACCTTTAGCTTGTTAGAGTGGAAATATAATAGTTAGCTTTAGCAGGCAGAGTTTTTCACACAGTTATTCCTGGCTGTTCTAAAGGCCTGCCAATCGAAGATTCTTTGGAATGTCTAGCTTTAGCCCAGAGTTTATCTCGAGCTATAAGGGCTGCCTTGAGATCTGAGGTGAACCAGGGATTGGAATTGTTCCGTAACCTTACTTTGATGAAAAGGGCATGCTTATTTATTATTGTAGTGAGTTTGTCATTAAGGATGTAAGCTGCCCTGTTGACATCTTTGGCTAGGTAGAGATCTTGCCATCTGATCATGCTCAGGTCAGATAGGAAGTTTACTGCACTGAATTTGCAAAAGGATCTTTTTGTTTTAAAGATGGGTTGCGGCCGGGCCTTAATTTGAGATCTTATGCAAGCAACAATTCCATGATCGCTCATGTCATTGTGAAACACTGCCGAATGAGATATTTTGTGTGGATGGGTAGTTAGTACCACATCTAGAATGGAACTATTGGCAGTATTTAGAGTGTTGTTCCTAGTGGGTTCACTGACTAATTTCCCAAGACCTAGCTCATCACAAAGGGATTTGAGGCCGTGTGATTTAGGTGACAGCCACTCCATATTTAGATCTCCTAGAAAAAATTGTTTCAGTTTTTGCATCTACGAACATGGATTTCAAAAGATTAAGGACTTCATCACCACCAGACGGGGGTCTATAGCCACCTAGGATAGTGATACATTCCGAGAAGGGGAGATGAAGGCTCAGCGAAACTAACTCAAATTCCTTGGCTAGAGATTTGCAACTAATATTGGTGACCGAGTACTTAGATTTGGCGTAGATAACCACACCCCCGCCTCTAGACTCTCTAACTGCTCTAAATAAATTGTAGCCCTGCAGTGATATTTGTTGATCAGTGTTCTTCTTTTTTAACCACGACTCAGTAATTATGTTAAGGTCAGGGTTAACGTGTGCAGCCCAGGCTTGCAGCTGTACAAGTTTTTTAGGCAGGCTTAAAATGTTGACCATCATCATTTTGAGACCTGTGGCCTCAACAAAATCGATGGCGAGGTTAGTTGTGTGGGGGGCCAGAGTTGAGCTCCACATTTCCTGAGCAGAAGAAGCAGAACTATAACTTTCTTTAAGGAGCTTATAAGAATGGAGACTGCTTTTTATTTCTTGTGGCAACCATATCGTGCTGCATGAGCAGCACCACTGTAATGACAGTTGATGCGTGATCAGTGTAAGTGCTTGAATAGAAATAGGTGAGGACAGTAGCAGGGGTGCAGGCTAACCAGGGCAATAGGCTAAAGGGAGAGGAGAATGACATAGTGTCTGCAGTAACCATTATAACATTAGATATTGATAAGGTACATTGGAGAACTGAATTGCATTGAGGTACTCAATTGCACTGTATTGCTGAGAACTCTGCACCTTAGGAGCAATAAAAACACAATAAGGAGAGCCATGGTCCCAGATTGAGTGGTCTTGTGATTTGTATTAGTGCAATATTTTCTAGGCAAGTAATTTGCCCACCTAGGTACTCACTTAAAACCTAGATGAGAAACTACAGCAGAAAGGGGAACAAGGAGAGCAGGAGCAGCTTAGTTAGTGGTGGGGCTCAAGAGATATTCACACAGGGCAGTCTTATTGGCCACACTCAGATACCAATCATAGGTTAGCAGCAGTCAAAACTAGGCCAGTGAAGCAGTAATATGATATAGGAGGCGGATCATGAGTGTATTTAAAGGAGGCCTGGGAGAAGAGGGTGGTGGGGGTGGGAGAAAATTTCAGGTCAGAGCGAGAGCTGAGAAGTCAGAATTAAGAAGGGAACACTGTAACAGGCTATAGAAGGTGCCCAATCAGAGCAAAGCAGGCAAGTAGGCGTACTGTCTAATCCCTATGGCAGTGCCGCACCAATCAAGGGTGCCCAGGCATGCTGGCTCTCTGCAGAGGATTCTATCGATATCTATCGGTATGACAACACAGCGTAGGTAATAATAGGATGCTTAGCATCTATTTGACTTGAGTCTGAAGGGTGGATGGCAGACACTGAGGGCTTCTTGTTTTCAGCTGCAGAGCTGTTGCACAGGCAGTTTTAAGGAAGTTGTCAGCCTGTTGAATGAAGCTTAGGGGAACCTCAACTACAACCACCCTTTGTATGGCACAGAAAGAAGTAGAATGATAATGCAGGCCATATTGCCCACGAATGAGTACAGTGATTTATTTAAAAGACCAAGAATCCCTCTAGTGGCAGGTCTGTATAACCTGCTAATGGAAAACTAGCCAAAAAAAAGGTAGTTAGACTTATCGGCGCCAAGGCAGAGTGCTTGGATGGGGGGGCGCTGCAGGAAGAGCAGTCAGACAGAAGAGGTGTAAGCACTTTAAAACAGTAGTAGAAATTACAATCCAGCTAATACAGTTGAAAAACTTCTAATTATGCAGTTGAAATGTGCTTAGTTCTATCGAAAATCTAACAAAGTGCCAGGTGTCTATAGCAGGGGAAAAGTCCTGGCCAATCAGAGTGGGTTTGCTGGAAGCACCCGTGTTCCAATTGGCTGCGGTGTCCCGTACCTTCCAAGGAGCTGCAGGTGGGTGTCCTGGTCTTGGTCGGTGGCTGGCTAGGTGCCGGCCGACCGTGGGGGAGCTGAAGCAGTCCTGTTCAAGGGCAGGCAGCTGTGTGGCTCTGTAAATCTCATAGCACCCACACTGCCCTCATCACTGTAATGTCAGACATCCTTAGTTGTTTTGACAAAGACCTTGTTACTGGCGCAATATTTGTTGGCCTTACCAAGGCTTTTGACCTTGTTAATCATAAGTTCCTGTTGCATACATTGTTCACCTTAGGTCTCAACACTATATCTCTGAACTGGTTCATGAGCTATCTCAATGGCCACACTCAATGTGTCAAATGGGCTGGCCACACTTCCTCTTTCAGTGCCATAAAGGATGGGGTCTGTCAGGGATCCATTCTTGGCCCTCTTTTGTTCCCATTATTTATTTAATGAGCTCCCACAATATTGTTGGGGTGCTTCAGTCCAGTTGTATGCCAACAATGCCATTAAACTAGCTACTGCAGCAGGACTTCCTAAACCTCGAGACCTGGTTTTGTAATAAAATCCTGGTGCTTAACACTAAGAAGATGAAATCAATGCTTTTCTTTCAGCGGACTTCCAAGGCTACCTCCCCTACTGTTAATCCACTCCTCCTAGGGTGACCCTCTAGATGTGGTTCAGTTCTTTAAACATCTGAGTATGATTTTGGACTCCCACATCACCTTTGTCATTGGTCAAGACCCTCCATCAGAAGCTTGGAATGTTATATTGCCTAATGCCTGCCTCCTGCCTTGCCATTGCTTCCTCCTCCCTTCTCCTGCTTATATCCTATGGTGCTCCTATCCTCCACTCCACTCAAGTCTCCCCCTTGCCAAGCTAAATCAAACATACCACATAATAGCTTACTTTGCCCTTGGAGATAATGACAGGGATCACCACTGCTCTGTTCTTGTCACACTGGGCTTGCCTTCTTTTGAAGCTAGGCTCCTTTGTGGAGGGCTAATCCAGTGCATCAAATGGTTCATGGGTCTACTAGGAGGGCTAACTGAGTAAAGTAGAACAAACATTTCTTGCAAGCCCTCATATATATATATATATATATATATATATATATATACACACACCCACATATGAATTGATGCACTGGATTAGCCCTTCATGAAGGAGAGTTTACACACAATAAGCTGGGTTAAAGCTTTTGAAGCAATGTGGCCAGGAGTGGTCCAAACCAACAACAAGTTTTGAGGGTTTCATCTCATAGCAAAACTAAACAAATTTCATGTTGCCACCCTAAACTAATTATCTCTAGCCGAGTTCTGGTTATTTGCTCCTCAGTTACCAACTATCAAAGCGAATTTTGCTGACATCACTTAGCACTTTTTTATCAAGCAAGATTTAATTGTGGTTTTCAAGAAACAAATGCAATAAAATATAAGACTCTGAAGAGTCTGACATTCTTTGTTGCTCAGTAGGTTTGATAATGTTTCAACAACTAAGGCTTATAGTAACAGCTAGGTATTATGGTTATACATACAGTTACTTGAATAACTAATATTCCCGGACAGTAAGTATAGGTCATAACATCAATGCAGGTTGAGAACTTAACTGTAATAAACAGATATGAGTCACATTGGAATTTCATGCACTCATCAACAAACCAGTTAACTTTAAGACAGGAGTCACTTGGATCCCCTGATTAATGGGGTCTCACTAACATGAGATACAGCACATCCTGTTTCATTGTAATACATTTCTCAATATACACTGTCCCCCTCCATGGGTCACCCTGGCCCATTGGGACCTTGATGTACCAGGAGTGGGTCAGAATCTTGGCATGAGTTAAAAGTGTCATCTGGTTCCTAAAGTTGGGTTGGCAGGTGGGTTTGTGGGAACTGAGCATAGATGGGACCTCAAATAATGTCCCCATCTCCAATCATATATGGCCAAGAATATAAACAATTTTCATTCTCTCCTATGGTTTGTATATAACAACAATACACATCAGGCTTCTGTGGGTGCTAGTTATATCATGTTACTGTTGTTTTATGTATATATTACTTGTATATGTGCCTTTGGAATGTTTATATTACGCTCCTATCACTACTGTAATTGTCTTGTTCATTGTGTATTATGCATATCTTAACTGTGACTGAACAATTGTCCCTGCCAACAGCAGGTCCACCTTGTAAATGAGCTTGCTCAATGGTGATCGCCTGGATAAATAAAGATTTGATTGATTGATTGATTGATATATCTGTAACTGATTCTTGCTGGTGTATGTCAGTCACTCAAAGATTGCTAGCTTAGCTAGTGCTGTGCAGAGGTGTGTGAAGTTGGGACAATTCACTGTGCATAAAATTTTGTGGATTTTCACATATTCTGCTAAGTTTCTTCACCCTGTGAAGTCCCACTTTGAAGCCTTTGTTGTGGATTGGTGAAATTTAAAAGTCAGAACCTCTGATTCCTGTTACAGTCAATAGTAGAAGTGTCCCAGATCTGTGAACTGGAACTTCGCCGTTAAAGTTCAACATACAGTAAGAGTCAAAGTTTGCAATGAACCATGGGATTCACATGTTGCTGAACAGCCAATGAGATGCTAGTTTTGTCATTCTGTGAGTGTAGCATGTTTGAGAGAGACTTAGAGACCAGCGTTTGTGCTGTAGCTTAGAGTGACAATCAAAAAACGTTATATAGAAGAACATATTGTTGGTCACATTGCTTCAGAACTGTTACTGGGTGTCCTTTGCGCATACAGTAATTTTTTGTGTTGATTTTCTCCATCCTGTATTGTATTTCATTTTCTGCTAGAATGTGTGGTTTGGTGGCTTGTGTAGGGGAGGGTGGGAGCAGCTTAGAAGGTACAGTTGTCTACCTAACAAAATCAATGGGCAAGTGCCCTGTCTTAAGAAAAAATATCACTGTCCTCCAGACTGTGATTTACAAGAGTGACTGTTGTGTCACTGCGTGCACCTGTATTTAGGAAAGAAATCACTGTCCTCCTGACAGCGATTTAACCAGAGTGATTTTTGTGTCCCTGCATGCATACCTGTATTTAGGAAAAAAAGTCACTGTCCTCCTGATTGTGATTGAACCAGAATGATTGTTGTGTGACTGCACAGACAACTGCATTTAAGAGAAAAATCACTGTCCTCCTGACTGCGATTTATCCATAGTGATTTCTGTGTGACTGCATGCACAACTGTATTTAGGGAAAAAAATCACTGTCCTCCTGATTGTGATTTAACCAGAGTGATTTTTGTGTGACTGCGTGCCCAATTGTATTTAGGAAAAAAATCACTGTCCTTCTGACTGCAATATACCTAGAGTGACTGTTGTGTCCTGGCGTCCACCTGTATTTAGGAACAAAATCATTGTCCTAACAGCGATTTAACCAGAGTAATTTTTGTGTGACTGTATGCACAACTGTATTTAGGAAAAAAATCACTGTCCTCCTGACTGCAATTTAACCAGAGTGATTGTTGTGTCCCTGCGTGCACCTGTATTTAGGAAAACAATCACTGTCCCCCTGACTGTGATTTAACCGGAGTCATTTTTATGTGACTGCATGCACAACTGCATTTAGGAAAAAAACTCACTCTACTCCTGACTGCGATTTAACAAGAGTGATTGTTGTGTCCCTGCATGCACAACTGTATTTAGGAAAAAACTCACTGTCCTCCTGAATGTGGTTTACCAGAGTGTCTGTTGTGTCCTTGCATGCATCTGTATTTAGGAATAAAAATTACTGTCCTCCTGACTACGATTTTACCAGAGTGATTTTTGTGTGACTGCGTGCACAACTGTATTTAGGAAAAACAATCACTGTCCTCCTGACTGTGATATAACCAAAGCGATTGTTGTGTCCCACAATGCTCCTGTATTTAGGAAAAAAAATCACTGTCCTCCTGACTACAATTTAACCAGAGTCATTTTTATGTGTCTGTGTGTGCTGAAGAATGACTGAGAAGAAAAGGGCAACTAAAGGTAGAGACCATAGACTGGCCACAAAGAACATTTCCTGATTTGTGGTTCCTAATACTAATTCTATTGGTGGTGCAGGAACCAGAAACGTGTCTGTGAGAGCACAAGGACAGCATTCATATAACTCTGTGGCAGACAGTAACAGTAGTAGCAACATATATGGCTCTGGTGTTGGTTTTCCTGCCATCAAATATTTCTCTGATGAATCTGTGGCAGACATGTTGAAGGATGTGTCAATGTCATGTGACAGAGTGAGAGGAAGCAGCAGCACCACCGCCAAACAACTGTGGGCTTGGGGAAGTTTGATTCTGAAGTGCAATTTGAAAGTGGTGCTGTTGGTGATGGTGGGTCAGAGGCGGAGCCTGTTATGTATCCAGTAAGGGAGGATGAGGTGGTACACGTGGAGCAACATGAGGAAACAGCCATGAAGAGGAGATGCATGTTATAGAGCCTGTGGCACTTGCTACTGAGGCAGACAGACCTGCTGAGGCCGATGAGACTGCCAGCTGTTTTTCAGACTATGATGTGAATGATGATGTGTCAGACAACACAGATCCCTCATGGAAGCCAGAAAAAAAGGGCAAAACAGGGTGTCACAGAACATGTCTTTCCTGTTGCCTTGACTGCTAAAACCACTAAGGAGAAGGACACCCCAAGCACTGTTTCTCCCATTTCTACATTGTTCCAGTCACCCCACAACATAACAAAGAGCAAATCTTCTCCTTTACTGTTAAAATCACAGTCAGCTTGGTACCAAGTAAATACAAGGCCACATAAATCCCTAGTGTGGGATTTTTATGTACTGGAGCCATCTGATGAGACAGTGACAATTTGCCAACTGTGTCAAACCCGAGTAAGTCAGAGTAAGAAGGGTAGTCACCTTGGCATAGGTGGGCAACACACGCACCTTAAAAATAGGCACCCAATTCAGTGACATCAACACTAGAAGGCAGCCAGTGCCAGTGGTTCTGGTCCATCCCAATCAGAGGGCAATGTAAGCAAAATACACCCAGCACCACTAGAGGGACATGGAGGTGCAGGTGAGGAGGAGGAGGACATTGTTGTGGTACTGGATGAGGAGGATTGTGGAAGTGGGCAAAGTAGTGGTCCTAGCATCTGGAGTACCACCCCAAGTCAAAATGTAACTGATACCCCAGTTATGAAAAGCAAAAAAACACTGAGGTGTGTTGTGCATCGCCACAGGCCATGAGTAACATTGGCAGTCCCCAGGTAAGAAGTACCCCCTTACTGGCAGAACATCGAGCTATTCAGCACACACCATATGCATCACTGATGGCAACAGTATCAAGAAAAGTTCAGCTGACACTGCTTTCCATTCTGGATAGGCAAACGAAATTCCCCCCAATCATGGTACAGCATGGGAACCAAGTGCAGCATGTGCAGAAATGATTGCTCTGGATTTGTTGCCATACTCCTTTGTAGAAAATGTAGGATTTAGGTGGTTCATGGCCTGTGCCTTGCCTAAATGGCAGGTGTTACCACGTACATACTTTTCAAAGCATGCCATCCCTGAACTGTACAGTACTTTATGTGACATGGTACATCACACCCTGCAGCATTCCTCAGCACAGTATATCCATCTGAACATGGACATGTGGGTCAGTGGGAAAACATCTGGTAGCTCTGACCTGTGCATTGCAGCACACTGGGCACAGGTACCTGGGGTAGTGGCTGATTGGAGGATGGGCAAGAATTGCAGTTGGATAAACTGGTGATAGCAACATGCCTGGTGTTAGGCAACATGCAACACTGACCATGAAGGGTATTCCTGGGTCATACACTGGAGAAAAGATGCTGGAAGTTGTACTAACCAAGATTGTTCAGTGGCTCCACCCCCATGCACTGAAAGCTGGATTCATCACCAGTGATAATGTGCTGAAATGCATCACTGATGGGGGATTTGTTATGGTGCCATGCCTGGCACATTGCCTTAACCTTGTTGTGCAAGCTTTCATCAACCATCTGAATATAAAAGAAGTTTTGACTATTGCTCGATGCATCTGTACCAACTTTGTAGATTCAGCAAAAGCATGTAACCATCTACATGATCTGCAGGTTAAGAACAAGCTGCCTCAGTACCGTTTAAAGTTTGACACTGTCACCTGATGGAACACCACCTTGTACATGGTGAACATCTATAACAGCAGTACAAGGCTATATCTGAGTGTCTGTTAATTAATTTGAGTTGTAATAACAGTCAGGCATCTATGTGTCTTACAACAGAGCAGTGGTGCCTAATGGATGGGCTCATTCTATTCTGAGACCCTTAGAGCATGCAACACAGGTAGTGAGTGGGGACACTGCCTGCATCAGTAAGTCCATCCCTTTGCTATGGATGTTGAGCATGAAGCAACAGCTGGAGGCAGGTGGTGACAGAGTAATTTGCTCAGTAATGAAACACGTGCTGTCCACATTAGACTCCAACACCCATATGAAGTATATTCTACAGTCTGAGGAGTTTGGAATTGCCACAATGCTTGAACCATGTTATAAACATGGGCTGGCAGCCATATTACAAGGTGGGCATCATGAGCTGCAGAGGCTGACAGAACTACTCACTCAGAGGGTAAGTGGTGCACAGTGGTGCACAGTTGCTACTATGGGCACAGGGTCAAAGAAAAATGATGGTACTGCACAGTAATCCGGTGTTACTGCCATCCACTTCTCTTCATTTCAGCCAGGATGCCAAATGCAGAAAGGCAATGCAAGGTAAAGGAACCTATGCTGAACCCCATTTGGGCTGCCCTCAGTCAGGTGGGAGTCGCAAACATGGAGGAAACTGAGGAGGAGGATGATGATCACGCTGCACGTCTTCGACTGGCAAAATGCATGGTAGATGCATATTTTGCAGATATAAAGAACCTTGCCATTGGAGATGAGCCACTACTATACTGGGGCACTAAGGTCAATGACTGGCCAGCACTGACAGCGGTTGCCCTGAAATATCTTAGCTGCCCATCCCCCAGTGTCAGCGTTGAGTGGGTATTTAGTTCAGCAGGTGCCATTCTGCTTGACAGGTGCACAAATCTATCTCCAAATAATGTTGGCATGCTGACATTTATCAAAATGAATGAGGTTCACATACTATCAAAAAGAGTAATGTCCAAGGTAATAGCACTGATTGACAGTGATGACAATGAGGAGAAAAGTACTTTAGGTAGACTGGGACGTACCTCATCATTATCTCGAAACATTGAAGTAGATGAAGCAGTGATGGAGAGGGAATTCCTATATGGTGACACTTCCAGTATTGAAGACTGTGAGGGATGCTTCATGGAGGAAGTGGAAGAATAATGAACTCTACTATTTATTTCTCCCTCTCCCTCCACATCCCCACCCATTCACAACCATGTAATCCTGGATGTCAACTTAATAACAATAATAATGTATCACATTCAGTGCCAAGATATACATTGACAACTATTAATTAGTGCTGCATCTTAATTGTGTCAAATTGAACAGCAGTAAACAATGCACCATGCCATTTATGAATTAATGAACACCCGCTTTAGCCAGCAAGACATACTGCAGCTGTGCAGCAGTGACCTCAACAGCTCAACCATCTCCTCCTCTTATTATCTCTTGTGTGTAGACGCTTTGGATCCTCCTCCAACACAGGCAGAAACAGCATGGCACAGCACTTCCACCACCTCAGTGGTATGTACTAGGCAGCATATTGTAATAAAGACAACCACCTCCTCTACCTTCTCTGTACTCCCTGGAATGCTTTAGCTATGTCCTCCTCCTCACAATCACATCAAATAAGAAACAGCATTGTTTTGGCTACCATTTCCACCACCGTAGTGATGATTCATTGCCACCAATGTGATAAGACGTTCCTCCTGTACCTCCTCAGAACTCTCCTCTTGACAGATTTATCTTAGACTTGCATCAAACCATTGACTGAAGTCTGCAATGCATCATCATGCAGAACCACACTGCATCAAGGGCTTTCTTCATCTGCCTTTGGTGAGGCACCTGCTCTGCTTTTCAGACACTGCAGCCCTTCTATGAGCCTACTAAAGGCAAAAAATCGGACAGTGATTGGTGAGATTCATTGCAGCATTAAAATGTTCTCATGTAATATTTTCTTCATGCAGGTTTTGCTGGTTCTACTACAGAACACAGACACCAAAACAGAATTCCACAGCCAGCAGTAGTACTTTGACGGTAAGTATCATTGTGATTGAATGTTTTCCTTTCCTTTCCTAGACTTTCCTTTTCTAGACTTTCCTAGACTTTCATTCACAAAAATCCTTTCTTGTTTTCCAGGTGCTCTCTGTGGACTGACATCTTTCGCTTGTTGAATCAAGCACATTGTTGAAACAAATTCAGGCACAAAGAATCCTGTAAGGATAAGGAAGAACAGCAGAGGCAGTGATTAAGAAATACAATTAATTTATCAATTATGGTACAGAAACAAGTCCCCACCTCTGCAAAAAAACCAAAAATGCTTACCTTTGTGGTTGGCTAATGTTGTGTGTGAGTCAGACAACAGCATCTGTGTTGTAGCTGTCCAGTAGTTTGATGTCATCTATCTGCATTCTGCACAAATAACTGAAAATCAATGAAAGAGAAGTAGAAAGATATTAGACTTCAAACAGTAGCAATAACCCCCCTGCCTTACAATTAAAACAAAACAAAGGTACTTACCTGTGCATTATGTCTATATGCCATCATGAATTCCCTATGAGCAAGTCCACCCCCAATCAAAAATATACTTACATTCATGGTTGGCTAATATTGGGCATGGGTCAGATGACAGCATCTATGCTGTAGCTGTACAGCAGTATAATGTCATGCACAAATAACTGAAAATCAATGAAAGAGAAGTATGAATATATTAGACTTCCAACAGTAGCAATAACCCCCCTCCATTACAATGAAAAGAAAACAAAGATACTTACTTGTGCAGTATGTCTATGTGCCATCATGAATCCAGGACCAAAATGAGCAAGAGGCCAGTTCTCTGACTTTGGAACAACAGCAGCACGTATCAGCAGCAGCATAAAAGCATCCTCTTCATACGGCAATAGTATTTGACTTGAAAGGAAATGTTTTTTCTTTGGGGACATAACTTCACATTTCTGGCAAAGTACTGGTGGTGGTGGTGGTAGGCCCAAAAATGCATAGTATGATAAATATGTTTAGGTTCTCTTGCAAGCTTCACATATGCTTTGCACCACCTTCTCAGGTGTGTACAGCAACAGTAGTTGTCTGAAAGAAAGTGGGGTGGCAGGCCCCAAAATGCATAGTATAATAAATATGTTTAGAGTCTCTTGCAAGCTTCACATATGTTTTGCAGCACCTTCTGAGGTGCGTGCGGCAATAGTATTTGACCAAAAGGAAGTGTTTTCTCTATGAGGACACAACTTATCATTTCTGGTAAAGTGCTGCTGGTGGTGGTGGGGCGGCAGTGCCAAAAATACATATTTTTAGGTTGTCTTGCAAGCTTCACATATGCATTGCATTGCCTTCTCAGGTGTCTGCAGCAACAATATTTGACTGAAAGAAAGTGGAGTGGCAGGCCCAAAAATGCATAGTACGATAAATATGTTTAGGTTCTCTTGCAAGCTTTGCATATGTCTTGCACTGCCTTCTCAGAAGTGTGCGGCAACAGAATTTGACCGAAAGGATGCGTTTTCTCTCTGGGGACACAACAACATATCTGGCAAAGTGCTGGTGGTGGTGGTGGGGTGGCAGTCCCAAAATTGCATAGTACAATAAATAGGTGTGTGCAGCAACAGTATTTGACCATAAGGAAGAGTTTTCTCTCTGAGGACACAACTTCACATTTCTGGAAAAGTGCTAGGGGTGGGGGGGGGCGGGTATATACCCAAAATGCATAGTATGATAAATACGCTAGGTTCTCGCAGTAAGCTCATATATGCTTTTCACCACCTTCTCAGGTGTGTGCAGCAGCAGTATTTGTCCAAAAGGATGCATTTTCTTTCTGGAGGTGCCCCCTGATGAAGGGCTAGGACCAGAAGTGCCACGGCAAGTGGTGTTGTGGTACTGATTTGTGCACACTCTAATTATTGAGCATTAAAGCCTTTGAAATGCATTTCATCTTGTGTGTGCTTTTCTAGCTAAGGAGTGCAGTTTTTCTTTGCTTAGTGTTCTCTCTGGGGACACAACTTCACATTTCTAGCAAAGTGCTGGTGGTGGTGGGGTTGCAGGCCCAAAAATGCTTAGTACGATAAATATGTTAAAGTTTCCTTGCAAACTTCATATATGCTTTGTGCTGCCTTCTCAGGTGTGTGTGGCAAAAGCATTTGACTGAAACAAAGTGGGATCAGAGGCCCACAACTGCTTAGTACAATGAATATGTTTAAGTTCTCTTGCAAGTTTCACATGTGCTTTGCAATGCCTTATCAGGTGTATGTGGCAACAGTATTTCAGTGAAGGGAAGCAATTTATGTCTGGGGACACAACTTCACATTTCTTGCAAATGCAGTAAATATGTTAAGTTCTTAAAACAGATTTATGTTTAACTTCTCAGTAGAATAACTCATGTTTCTGTTATGATTTGCTTTTCTTTGGGTGGTTGGCAGTTGTGCACAACACAACTACCAGTTACGCACAATCACATACCATGGGGACACAATTTGTTTAATGTGGGAAATACTTGACATTTGTGGATAGAAGGAGGGATTACACATGATGAGCCAGTAACAAAAATGAAAGGAAGGAAAGTGGTTCATCATGTGTAAAAAGGATTAAAGAAATAACAGAACTAGACAAGCAAGGGACATCCACACGAACAAAACAATACTGAAAAAGAGGATAGAGAAAAAAGACCTTAAAACAACAGAGCATTTTTTTTTACTTTTTATAACTTTTTTATAATTTTTGGGTGTGTTTTTTATTTTTAAAGGGGGGGACTAGAGACTGGAGAAGTTAACAACACAGATGACAGAATAAGTACATATAAAATAAAATGTTTCTTGAAACAAAACAACTCATACCACCTCACCAGCAATGCCAGAAGATGAGCCATGCCCACCACCACCACACAGCTCAGATAGGAGAGTGAGGATCCTATCATGGTTGGACATGACACTGTCCAGCCGATCCATCACTTCCTGTTAGAAGGTGTGCAGATCATTTACCTCGGCTCACAAAATTACAAAATGGCAAGTGCTATGCAGTCATCATTACTGCCATAGCTGCGGTGCTGTCTGTGAGGTACAGGAGGAGTACTAATGTGGTCCATCCCATGCCTGCCACACTGACTCGCAGCAGCAGCACCACCAACCTCATGCTGTTTGACAATTCCCGCAGGGCCATCACCATCACCACCATCACGTGATACAGCCACATCAAACTCCTTGGCCCTCTACTCAGTGAGGTGGTGGATACGGAGGTGCGTCCTCTGGCCACCGGTCCCAAGACAGCTCCTTTTTTTAACCCACCTCACACACCTTGCAGATAGCCACTGTCATCTGAAGGGTGCATGTCAAAAAAGTCCCACACCACAGAGCACTGCGCAAGTGGGGGAGCACCAGAAGAGGAGGCTCCTGCGCGGGGGAGGAACTTGTGGCTGCTGCTGCGGCTGTTGTTCCTGCTCCTGCTCCTGCTGCACTGTTCAGGCTGCTGAGGCTTTTCTTGTTGCTGCTGCTCTGCAGCAGAGCTCCCTTCTTGAGTTGGGGGGGACAGCTGTCCCTTCGGAAAAATCACACCTACTAAGGTGTGAGCACCTTACTTGTGCTCCAGCCCCACCCAGTCTGGACTCCACCATGTCCACTCTACCTCTGACCATCTGGGTCACTTCCCAGACTTGGAGGTACCTCCAGAAATCCAATTTAGGCAATTGAAATCGAGTCTGCATCTGTTGGAATTACATCATGACTTCTGTGTCTTATATCAATAGGTCAGCCACCGTGCAGATGCCTTTTTCCTGCCAGAATTGCCACCTGATGGTCTGCTGCTCTATACAGATGAAGGGGTTGCCCCAAGGCGGGAGGTATCTGACTGGAGGTCCTCATAAGGATACTGGGTGTCTAGTTATGTGCATGCATTTCTGCCATGCCTCTCACATCTCCCTGATTATTGGGTTGGCCTTTCCTTGTTGCTGTATTCCTTTGTGCAGCAGGTTCCCCCAGCCATGGTATTTTGGCCATGGTGGTTTCCAGTTCTATCCAGGGTGGGGACTATGCTGTAGTCGGCAGGAACCATTTGAGGGCTTGTGTCACTCTTTAAGCTAGACGCTATCCTTGTAGCCATGGTAGGTCTAGCCCTTCCCTGGTCCAATGGGCCCTCAGTTTTGCTTTGCCAAAGTGAGGTGCTTTACCCTCCCACAAGAATCCACTTTCTGGAGAATTTTGAATGAGGTTGCTATCAGGAGGTTGCCGAATAAGTAAGCTAGTTTGGATAGAATGAACATGCGCACTGCTTCCACCTTACCCTTCAGAGATAGATGCAGTTTCAGCCACCTTTGAGTCTCAGCCCTGGAAAAGGCTATGATGAGTGCTTAATTAGCCTCTATCATGCTGTTCCATTGGGTTGTGATCTTTATACCAAGGTAGCTGAAGCTTTGAGGTGCCCATTCTACTGATGTGCTTGAAGGCAGTCTTTGGTGCATGCCAAGTTAAGGGGAGAGAGCGTGGTCTTTTTGTTGTTAATCTATAGCCCCGATATAACTGCAAACTCTTGAAGTGTTTGCAGTACAAGGAGCAAGGAGTGGGTTGGGTTTGAGAGTGAGCAGCAGATTGTCAGCATAGGTGCTTACTGAGTACTGCACATTGCTTAATCTAATGCCTTGTATTAGTGGGTTATCCAGCAGACTCCTGGTCAGGGGGTCTAAGGCTATTAAGAAGAGCAGGGGGGGGACAGAGGGCAGACTTGTCTCATCCCCCTTTGTAGCTCAAAGGGGTCAGAAATGTCTTGATTTGTTAATAGTCTTGCTGTGGGCTTGGTGTATAGTGTGGAGATTCAGTCTCTAAAGTAGGAGCCAAATCTGTAGACCTCCAGTGTAGCATGAAGGTATCCCTTTTCCAAGGAGTTGAAGGCCTTGTGGAAATCCACTGCCAGTGCCACCATGGGGATGTTAACCTGTGTGGCTAGCCATTTCGGGTTAAGCACAGATCGGTAATTGTCTGCCCCTGTCTTCCCATTACTGAATCTCGCTTGTGACTGGTGTATTGAGAGAGGATAGTACCCCTTCCAGCCTGTTGGCTAAGGCCTTGGCTAGTATCTTGTTGTCCACTGTCATCAGTGAGATGGGTCTGAAGTTAATACAGTCTAGAGTGTCTGCTGATCTTTTGGGCAATATCATGATTATTTCCTCCTTCACGGTGGTGGGGGATCCTGGTTGCATTGGATTCCTCCAATGCTTGCATCGGGGTGGTAGTATCTCTTCTCCTTGGATTTGATACAGTTCTGTGGGGAGGCCATATGCCCCGGGTGCCTTACCTTTGGAGAGTTGCTGCAGTGCTGAACTGAGCTCTGGTATAGGAGAGGTCTGTCCAGATCCCTGGCAACCTATGGCCATAGTTTGGGGAGGGTGTTGAGTCCAGGAATTCCCAAACAGCCAGGTCTTTGCTCAGGGTGCCTGGGTGGGTCTGAGAAGAGTATAACTCTTAGTAAAACTGGTTTCATTTATTTCTTTGGGCTTTATCACCGCCGATCCCCTTGCTGTTCTGAGGGCATGTATCTGGGAGTTGTCTTTTTACTTGAGAAGATGGTAAGCCAGCATTTTGAGCCCCTTTTCCCCCCCAACTTACAAAACCTATGCTTGGCCCTCAACAACTGCCATTCTGCTTTTCTTTGTAACAGGACATTAATCAATGGACGCATAGGTTTTCATGTTGGGTGGAGAGCCGTGCTTGAATTGGGTTTCAAGGGCCACCAATTGTCCCTGTAGGGACTCCATCTCCTTTCATCTCCCTCTTGATTATGTCTGGCTGTGTGGGATATAATGCAGCCTGTGAGGAGACTTGTAGGCCTCCCATACTTTGCTAGCTCTAATCTCCCTGGTACGGTTGTTGGCAAAGAACACTCTGGTCTCTTCTTTTATCCATTCCCTGAATTCCATGTCATGAAGAAATAGCGAGTTGCACCACCATCTGGACGATGTGGGTCGAGAGTCTGCAAGTAGGAAGGGTAGGTTAATTGGAGCATGGTCCGACAAGACCATGGGCTCTATTCTAACATCACTAATGCCCTGGTCTGCTAGCCTGTCCTCCAGCCAGAAGTCAATATGACTTCGAGTGCTGTGTACCTGGGAATGGAAGGTGTAGTCTCTCTCTGTTGGGTTGTCACGTCACCATCGATCCATCAGTCCCCATTCTTCCATCAAGATGTCAAGGGCCTCTCTTGTCCTGTGATGGATATCTGGTGGTGGGTCTGGATTTATCCAAAAAGATGCCTGGTATGAGATTAAAATTCCCCCTCTATTAGGACTGAGCAATTCTCATCCTCCCTCTTCACGTCTGTGATAGCCTGGTTGATGTGCATAAAGAATTCCTGATCATCCTGGTTTGGTGCACATGTGTTGATTTTTATTACCTTGCCTCTGGGACAGAAAATGGGCAACTACCCACTGCTCCACTTGTCTGTTCCTGTCCAATCCACCACCCATCCCTTAGCTTGAGCACCAGTATGGCAACCCCCCCTTGATTTTGTTGAGGAGGAGCTATGTGCTACATTTCCTACTGTAACCCCCTCTACAAATTGGGGTTTACTAAAATGTCTTCCTGGGCTCCTTATTGCCCACTGTCAAGCTGGTGTCCTGTCTTAAGTGGTTCTGTCTATTTGTGTGAGAGTGCCTTATTGAGCCTCTGCACCTGTCCCTTTAAGAGCACAGCTAATCTGTGTTTAGAAATGAGTCTGGGCTGGATCCGAGTGATATAGGGCTTATGACCAGCCAGACAGTGTGTGATTTTGCTCCATTCTGCGGTCGCTATTTGCATAGAGGGAGCCTATTTAGGAACTGTGATTACTTACTGTTTATCTGTTGTTATGTTAAAGATAGAAAAGTTTGTCTAACCTGCTTTGATTGTAGCTTGAGCAACTGAATAGGAGCCACCATGTTAGGTCCTGAACTTCTAGTAATTGGACCAAACCTTTGGGGACCTAAACTTGACCTTGTCCCAGGGGTCTTGTGGGAAGGAAATTCTGTAGTTTTGGTAGTTTTAAGTGTTTGCACCCAAATGTACTGGGAGGGGGAGCCCTTACTGTGACTAACAGTTCCCTCAGCCAACCAAACCTTTTGGATTATGAGGGGAAATCTCCAGAACTTCCTGAAGCAGTGAATCAGTTAGAATTGGAAGTGGAAGTGTGAACAGCTCGAGCTTTTGAGCAGCTGCTCCCAGAAGAAGTGTAGGGGAATCGGAGGGAAGAGGCTGAACTGGCCTTTCTACCACATTCTCCTGCAATTGAACTGCCTGTTGGGAAGTCAGACCTGTCTTATTTCTAGCTTGGAACTGCAGCAGAGAGATATAAGAAGTGTCATTGCAACTGGCGATTTGGACCGAAGACTTGCTCCTGAAGTGATCAGCCCAGCTTGTGAGAGATTTAGACTCAGATTGAAGGGTTTGCACAGTAAAGCTGTCAGTTTGCAACCAGACAGTATCTGAACTGTTGTTTAAAGAAGTTAGTGATTTAAATGTGCTGAATGTGTTTCGTGGGTCGTGATTTGGTTCCCCACGATCAAATCTGTTACTCCAGCTGGAGGCTTCACCTGCAGAAGATCACAAACTTTTCCAGAACTGTTCATCCTGCCTTGACCCTGCTATCTCAGCCTAGGCCACCACCTCTGCACCAGAGACCATCTTGGTGAAAGATCAGCTTGGGGATTTGGCCCCCTGCCCAACACCATCGAGCAGGTTGTGACCACCAGGAGGTGAGTCATGTCAGCCCAGCTTTCCCTGGCCCTCTTGATCATCATCACGAGGTCTACATATCACCTGCAGTGCAGCCAGATCCTGATAGTGTGAGTACAAATCAGGGTAGCTCCTTGCAATGAAAGCAAAAATAATTGAGGTACCATCTAATTGGTTTCTTTTACTGGGCTCTTGCAATGGACTGAGCCATCCAGCTTGGATTACAAGTAGTTGGGTTCTGTGCATGTTTTACTGCCTTTTCTCCCACTAAGGACCCCAACATCACCTGCAATGCTGGCCACCCAGGGCAACACTTCAGTTTAGCCTGCATGACATTCTGGGTACTCAGGGTTGTTGAACTGTCTAGTGAGGACTTAAAGTGCATGCCAGACAATCCTGATTTAAATCAAATTGCTAATCATTCTGCTAGATTCATGCCCCTCTCTTGTTCACTGCCCCTGAATAGATCTGATTGTCATTTTTCACATTTAACCTGGCTGGTGTGCATATTATTAGTTGGGTTACAGTATTGAGATTGTATTGTTACACTGATAACCTTCTTTTACAGGGGGTATCCAGGGCAGTTGCTGCAGGTCCAGCCCTGGTGGTAAGTTGAAAGAGTGTGAGCACATTATTACTGTTGCCTACTGATTGCAAATGTACCATTGTGTTATTTCTTAGGCTACTGGAAGGGTTGGTGGGTGGTTATAGCCCCCAGAGGGCTATACCAGAGCAGTTAAGCAACCAAGATACCATTTCTCTGGGTGTAGACACCTAATTAGAGAACTCAGGCCCCTCAACTTGAGTATTGCCATACAAGCAGGGGTAGTAGCCCTTAGAATAGCACTGCCTAGGGGTTATACTACCCAGCCCTTTCTCAACCACCACTTAGCACTTTTTGACAAGCGAAGTTTTAAGTCATTTCCTATTATAAACTATTAACAGTAACTTCACATCATTTGCACAAATAGCACTCTCAAAACCATGTGGTTATCAGATGTAGCACACAGCACTTTATTTGTTGTTGAAGTTTACAAAATGGGAATTTTTGCTCTTGCACTTTAGAAATTGTGCCATATGAGATTTCTGACTTTCAATATAGCTATTTAGCATTCAAAGAGTATCAGTGTTGCTGTTTATTTGAACTATATATGCAAAGTTGTTATTGAAGGAGTTATATAAATGTGATTAGGTGTACCAGTGTTGCTGTTTGAGCTGTACAATATGAAGCTGCCTTACAATGAAACAAATGAATGAAATGGATTGTTTTTACAAATAAATACAATTGTGTTATGAACGTCCTGGTCTGGTGATGGTATATTAGACAGGTAGTGGAGTAGGAGGCACCTGTTCTTTGGCCATGAGTCATACCGCTTTAACATACATATCTGAGTAGAGTGATTAGAAGGATCCATGAGCTGGGGCCACCACCTTGTCCTTATTTTATGTCCCTGTCAGTTGGTAGACAGGGCACCAGCCTGAGTACCTAGCAGAAGCTGAGAAAGAGTACAAGATCACTCTGGCTATGCCAACAAGGTTGAGAACATTTAAAAACAAGAAATTAGGATGATTTTGTGAAAAACTGTCCTGAACAACACGATCAGATACAATTGAAAATATATGGGGTGAGTGAGTCTGTTTCTCCGGAATGGTAAAGACTTAGGTTTTTTGGAACAAACTCCTCTCTGCAATTTCTTTTTGTTGCAGGTGGTGGGCCATACCAGGTTCCTACATGATCATCAGGACTGACTATCCCAAGGAAAACCACAATACTGATTCACCAAGACTCCAGAGACCCAAATCCCTAATGTTTTTTTCTTCTTTTGCTGCTTGGGGGTGGGAGGAGGTGGGAGTTAGTGTTGGAAACCCTAATGCCACATTTCCCTACTTTTGTGGCATTGACTTGAGCCCTAACTGGTGCATTAATGCAGCTTTTTTGCAAAGAATATATTGTATATAGGAAATATTCACAGAGCACTGCAAAATAACGTCAAATGCTTTGCAAATATTATACAGATATATGTTTCTTATATGATTTAGAAGCAGGCAGCAAATTGTATATGCACAGTAACTTACTGTATACATAATTTACTTAAATTTACATACTGACAAAAACATGCACATCAACCAAAACCCAATAAAATCCTTAATTTTTCACAGTTAAAAGCCAAAAAATTACAAACCATCTTATAACATAGTAGCATACAATATGATTACTGGAGGTACAGTATTTCAATCACAGGAGAAATTGAAATTCATACAATTAGACAGGGAAGCATAAAAAAACAAATACTGTACTTAAATAAAACTGCATAAAGATTACAACAGTTAGTAGGCGGCATTCAAAGGTACATTAAAACATAACACATACATGAACTAGAGTCCATGGGGTAGCTTTCTCACTGTCTCAGTCAATATTTGTTTAGTTGTAATTTGTTTTGACCAGGAATGGCACATTAAGTTTTGTGATAGTTTGTTTAGGCATGTCCTGGGGTTACATTCATCTTTTATATTGACAGTGCAATGTATTGAAGATCTCTGCATAAACAGCTTTTTTTCTGTTCTTCCTTTTCATTCCACTTATTTATTTGTTTGTTTGTTTGAACATTAGTAGCTTGGTGCAGTATCATGTTTTCAGTTAATCTCTATTTAATGTTTGACCTACTGTAACCAATATGATTGTTTTCTGTGTTGTTTTTTGCCTGATTTGTGTTATTATAGTTCTCTTTTAAATACAATTCCTATTCTCTTCACAGTAAGGACCATGGTATGAGAAAGTAAACAGGAGATGGCACTCTTCCCATAGAATAAAAAAAAGGTATCCTCCACCTTTTGTTGGCAGACCTCTTTATTGAAACAGGAAGTGAAAGTACACAGTACAAAAAGTTAAAAAATACCATTTGGCATTGCTTCCAATAGCCCCACAGATGATCTAGCATTTTGCTCATGGGCTTTATTAGAGGTACAGTGAAAGTGCCATGGTATCTTTAACATCCACCTAGATAGTGATGGGCAGAATGGACCTCACTTTAATGCTCACCCTAAAGATGACACCACAGTAGTGTAGAACACTCCTCATACTGCACTACTGTATATTATCAGTTACGTTCATTACCCCAAGTCCTTGTGTGGGGCTAGAACCCACAACCTTCTCATCTTCCAACCCCATCGGTGAGTGTTCTACCTACTGAGCCATTGCCACTGATAATTATTTGACAAGTGTGTGTTATTTATTATCACTTTGAATCATACCAATAGAACTGCATCCCCAAAAGGTCACTGGAGGCACTGCCTTTTTAGTCTGAATGCTGACAATCTGCAGAAAGTAAGTCAAACATGAATACATTTCAGGAGGCAGCACATCATCAGACCAAAAGCCACAAGTACTCACGTCAAAATTGGGCGCCAGTCCTGGTCAGGCTGTCACCACTGAAAGCATCCCACTTTGGGACTCAGTTGCAGGGCTGTCCTCATTTCTGGACCAAATGGACACAGGGACATCATGCACAAGGAGCTAGTGCTGAGGAGACACCCTTTCATTCTAAGCCCAAAGGGAGCAACACTCCATCTAAAGACCTTCCAGCAAGCCTCCATCTTCACGAGGCATCACACTGAATAATAGGGCTGCACATGCTCTGAAATGTATTTCATGAATACCAAGAATAGTCAGCTTCTTGAATATTCAGCTGGACCTACTGAACAGTTCCCTGTACAGCTGCTATTTGAGGAGCACTAGTCAGTGAGTTTTTGAAGACTTGCGGAACTTTGTTGGTCAATCAGACGCTACTTCTGGAGCTCACTGTTAGGAATACCATGTGAACTCCTCACTCTAAGTTGACAAATGACAGGAAACATTTGTTTTAGAGAGAGAGCCCTTCAAGCTTCTGAGACCTAGATTTTACCAAAAAAATGTTTTTTGTTTGCTCCACAGGCTGTTTTCTTTTAATTTGGTATAAGTACTGAAATCTGATTAGCATCAACACACTTAGGCTTGGCTTTTTTCACTGCATTTTTTGTGTTTTAAACCTTGTCATTGGGCTCAATAACAGGGACCAGGAGTGCTGTCTTTGTGTCTGATGACACCCTCCCCTATACTTTCACACAGCTCCTCTGTGACTTTTTGAAGAACATTTTTTTTTGCCCCATAAGATTTTTTTGACAGCAAAATCAGGGTTGACTTTTCTGACTACGTTTTTGGCAACGTGTACTTTGTTGACTTCCTCCTCACCCACTGACTGCATTCACTTTCCCACAGGTTCAGTGTGATTGTTTTCTAAAGCAATGTGTGTGTGTGTGTGTGTGTGTGTGTGTGGTGTTTTCCGCTTCCAGTCTCAGTTCTCTGTGCAACTGAGGAAGGTGTCAGTTGATGCCCGCTCCCACATCTGACCATGCATATCTTGCTTGTGCACACATACTCGTTTTCTGAGGCTGCTTTCTGTGTGTGGATGGCTGTATGCATGCATTTTTTTTTTAAACTGCTGCATTTTTTTATCAGTAGGTGAGGCTTGACTCACTGAATTGTTCCTGTTAGTCATCTGGTTCTGGACTCAGTTCCTGTATGACTGAGGATGGTGTCAGCTGACTCCCCCTCCTGCAACTCACCATGAATCTGTACGTGCATATTATTTAGTTGTGAGGCTGCACCCTGCAAGTGCATAGCTGTGTACACATAGGGCTTTTGTAAACTGCTGCAGTTTTCTTAGTGGATCAGGCTTGATTCATTGAATCGTGTGTGGATTTGTGTGGTACCTCTGTCTTCCAATTCTGGGCTGGTTCCATGTTGAACAAGGAGGTTGTTGGCTGGCTCCTCCTGTCATAGAAGTGATATCAGTGACATAAAACAAGTAGCGTTTATTAATTATTTTGCCTTGAATTGGGGTGTTGTACTACAGTATTTGTTGCACAAGCATTTAACAACACAGTCACACGCACTCTACTTATTACCAGTGCTAGTGTAATCACTTAGCTTTGATGCTAACCTACAGCAGACAGCTGATGTATTTCTATATAGCTTGAGCTGAGGTAATAGCTATATCAAACCATGCCTGGAGATCAGCCAATCTGCAAACTTGTATGGTTCAGTCTCAGAAAATGTCCTAACCAGGTGGTGCAGGAAATGATGATAGTTACTCTTGGTGAATTTGGCATGCCAAGAATTTTCTCCCTCAGCAAGCTAGGTTCTGGTATTGGTATCAGCAGTGTGAGTAGGGGAAGCAGCAGCAATATTACTACTACTACTGCTAGGTCTATCAGCACCACAACAATCAAAAGTACAGTGCCATTGCCTACAGTGACATGACTTCTTTTCAGCACCAACGGTTTATGGAACTATGAGATCCTTACAGTACAGACCTCCCTATTCCCCAAGAGGCAGCCACCAGAGCTACTAGAAGCAGTAGTGTTGCCAAGGCTTCCACCTCATCTAAGTGCTTTTATTTAAGATTTGTTGTTTTGTTTTTCTGAATTTAATGAAATTAGTGCTCACGAAAGGTGCTGGATTAACAGCATTGGATCCTGAAGTTCTCTAGTTAGCCACATGACAGGCACAGCACAGGCAATCACAATGTAATCTTCACCACACTACTCCACCAGTGTGCCTCAACCCTGCCACGGAGGAACCACCATGTAGGTGATAGGGTAGTTCATACTCCATGCCCATTCAATTATTGGCCTCTCATGTGAGACTGCCAACAAGATTGCCAATTAGGACCAACTGTGTAGGTGGATTTTGTGATGTGGATGTCTGCCCATTGGGAACTAGACTGAGACCACCACAAACTCATTTGGCAAAGGCCACTAAGCAGCTCTCAGGTGATAACAGCTTTCAACCACTACCAGCCTGTACTGGATTTGAACCCATGACCTAAAGGTAAAAAGGCTCCTTAACCTGCTACCAACCCATTGAGCCATCCAGTTCCCATCATCTAGGTTTAAAAACAGAATGGAGCACACACATACTGGAGCATGAGAATTAACTAAATTTATTGACCACAAACCAGATACCATGCAAATGAATTCCCCTATGTAGCACCCTACGTATGGGGCTTCCTCAAGGGGGGGGGGGGGGGGGGACTGTCCAATTGGTAAAATATTTGTACCTCATAAACAAACATATTCATTAATGTTAACACATATTCAAAAAACAGGACTATCAACCACATACCGCGATTACCCTACTTTCTTGATTCTTCTACATAAATATGGACAGGAGTTGAGGCTTGTAGTGGAAAACAATTGTCACAAGAGTGAAACAGTACCAGACAGTGAGTTATTGATTTCATACATTATTGCCTCTGCAGATTACTTTTTCAACCGGACAGAGTTTTCCACTGTAAGCTGAGAACTCCAGCAGAGTTTTATTGTAGTATACCTTTTTTAATCACAGATTTGTACAGCTTTTCTTGCAAACAGAGTGGAGCACACACATACAGGAGCATGAGAATTAACTAAATTTATTAGCAGGTTAAGGAGCCTTTTACCTTTAGGTCATGGGTTCAAATCCAGCACAGGCTAGTGGTTGAAAGCTGTTATCACCCGAGGGCTGCTTAGTGGCCTTTGCAAAATGAGTTCGTGGTGGTCTCAGTCTCAGTTTGTTTCTTGCAAAGCCCTTGGTAAATCAAGATTCAGTAATGACTCCCTCGATCTCAAAATCTTGTCTCTCACACTTGATGAAGTGCTTAGTCCTCTGACCAGAATTTTCAACCTCTCCCTCAGCCTTAGCCAGTTCCCAGACAGATGGAAATCAGCCACTGTTACCTCAATCCATAAAATTGGTGACAAAACTGCCCACGATAACTACAGACCTATCTCCCTACTACCCCCACCCTCCAAGGCACTAGAATGCATCGTCTCGAGCCAGCTCACAGAATACCTGGATAAGTACAACATCCTGTCCAAGCAACGACACGGGTTCCACAAAGGTCATAACACTTCCACAGCCCTACTTGAATTCACCAGCGCAATCCACAATGCACTTGACTCTGGTGAACTACTAGGCTCAATCTATATTGACTTAACTAAAGCCTTCGACACCATCAATCACCGCTTCCTGCTTGTTCAGCTTCAGAACACTGGGCTGTCAACCGACTCCATTGGCTGGTTTAAGAGCTACCTTGAAGAACAGTCCCAAACAGTAAGAATCACTGATACACTCTCGGACCCTGGACCGGTCCACTCAGGAGTCCCCCAGGGCTCCATTCTGGGACCCCTCCTCTTCAGCCTATTCTTAAACTCACTACCGGACAGCTGCCCAGAACAAATAATTCTTTACGCCAACGATGCTGTAATCCTCACCTCGGACCCTGATCCAATCCAATTACAAAATAAACTTCAGCAGGCCTTCTTCTCCATCGAATCCTGGTTTCTAAATCATAAACTGCTTCTCAATCAGAAAAAAAGCAAGTCTATGGTCTTCTGCAGCCACCACAACAAAAACAAACAATTCCACCTCTCCATTGCAACCAAACAAGGAGCCATCCTGGAGCAAACACAATCGTTCAAGTACCTTGGCATCACCCTTGAACCCCACCTCTCATATGCTGTCCATATCAGCAATGTTGCAAAGTCTGCCAATGCGAGGTTAGGCATATTATTCCGGCACAGGAAACACCTAACCCCAGAAGCACTGGCAGTGGCCGTCCAAAGCTCCATCGTCAGCATCATAGACTATGGTTTTATCATATTTTGTCTGCAACTACCTCTGCTCTCAAATGTATCGCAACCTCCCTGAATAAGGCCTGTCATCTCATCACTGGCTCACATTGCCGTACCCACACATGTGACCTTTATTCCCAATCTTGATGGCTTCCACTGGACAAATGCATAAAATACCAAACCTGCATCACGGCCAAGAAAATTATAATGGGTCTGGCCCCACCTGGTGTCCGTGCCCTCCTTAAGCCTAGACATAGGAACGTCACTACAAGGAGATCCATTTCCCATCTACTACATATCCCACGATGTCGCATGACCCAAGACAAAGATCATTCACCTATCGGGCATCCAACTGGCTCAACTATCTTGGCAGCGACATAGCGACCGCTCCAACACTCGGCCTCTTCAAGTCCAAGCTGTGCCTCTCACTGCTTGTATCCTGCGACTGCCCATCATAACATTTCCACCATTCCAGCTGCAAACGCCCCAGCACCCAGCACTTACAATCAGTCTTTGCACCCCTAGCACCTTACCTGTCATACTCCCTCGACAAGGCCCCCTGGCTGCACTGTCTCCCACCCTCGCCCACCTCCCCCCCATATCTCCACTCCTGCCCCCACCCCAACCACCTTCCGTGACTCCCCCACCCCCACACCTCCTCCCCACCTCAATCTCCTACCCTCACTTCCCCCACCACCCACCCCCTTCCCTTGTCTTGCTCATAGCTCAAGTCTTTGTACTGGTTATTACATATCTGTAAGTCAATGACTATATGTTTGTAACTAAAAATGATGACTGTTGCACACGCTGATGTGGAACCTTTGTAAAAGAACCTCGGCTCAAAGGTATTGTAATCCTAGATTGAAATAAATAAAAATAAATAAATAAACTTTCAGGGCTTGATTTACAAAGGCTGATGCAGGGCTTGCACCAAGTCCTGTGTCAATCCTGTTCTTTGGCACAGCTGTGCCAAACTCCTTCAGTGCAGCTTCACCTGATTTTAGTACATCGGGCACAGTTGCAACACTTTTCAATTTTTACGGTGGCTTGTACTAAATATTTGATGCAAGCCCTGTAAAAAAAGGTCTGCAGCATGCTGCAAGTTAGACTGGGGGGGGGGGGAGCTGGTCTAACTCGTGGTATTTGGTGCACAGGGTGAAAATCCCGATCAGTGCCAGAAGAATGCTGCATGCTCCATGCACCACGTGATCCGCACACCAGGGGCTTGCATCATTCTCAGGCTTTTGAAAATTGAGCCCACTGTCTCTGTTTGAATGAAGCTTTCACTTTATCTTACCAAACACCAAGGAGAAAATGACCCACTCATTGGTATAATATTGTAGTGTTTATTTTATTTACAGTATAGAATAACTGTAGTTGGGTAGATTGCTCTGCCAAAAATCAGAACCATCTACATGGATTCATGACTCACTCACGGACTCAAGGAAATAAGGACTTGATCAGCCAAGTTCGATTCAGAGTCTGTAAGTGTCGCTTCCTGGTCCTGCACTGGCTGCATGATGGGGGATGGAGAGATAGCGAGTGCCACTCAGGTGGTGAGTGTTACTTCCTGGTTCTTGCACTGGTTGTGTGATGCAGAGGGCAAAAGAGCGTGTGCACCACTCGGGTTGATGGTGCACTGACTACACATCAGTCAGCATTGGCATCAGTGGTAAGAATTGTGGGCTTTATCAGCCAATCCTCCCCATTGGCAAAAAAATAAATCATGTGACTTCTTGGAGGCAGTATAAAAATTTTTCTAGTGCCCAGGGTCAGAGGACAGCAGGAGAGAGATGGTATGAGAGGGACAGAATGAGAGAGACAGGACTGAATGGAGCATGTGCTGGGGTCTGACCTGGGGCTAAAGTTACCAAAAAAACACACACAAATACAGTTATCAGCAAATTTGGAAAGGAGAGTTGTTATAAACAGAGATCAGAGGGTGAGAGTCGTTTGCAGCACAGGGGAGTGTAAGCTGCTTTACTGGACAATTGCAGCCCAAAGTAAGCATAGAAGCAGCAAAGAGACAGACTGAAAAAGAAAATAAAATAGATTTTATAGAGAGAGAAAGAGTGAGTGATCAGGTAGTGAGTGTATGGTGGGCAACTGTATCTATCTGCAGGCAGCAAACAAAAAAAAGTAGAAAAATATACTGGAAGTAAAGGGATTAAAAAAATGGTTGGAGAGAACTTAAGTGAGCAAGAGAAAAGGAGCAATCACATGGTGCTGACAGCAGCTACATGTGTTTGCAGGGCAGGGTTCTCAAAAAATACAGAAGCACCAGAGAAAATACTGGTAGATAATTAAAGTTGCAGATTAGCGAAAGACTGAGTAATAGAAAGAAAAAGAGAGATGAAGACAACCATCAATGTGCACTATGCTGGCTGCCTGTCCCTGCCTGCAGGTTGCAAAAATGAAACATACAGAAGGTTAGAGAGATACTGACTGAGTGAGAGAAAAACAGAGATCTGGCAGTGCTGTGAATGTTGCCATTACAGTACCTGCCTCCATGTCTTATAGTTGTCCCCTCCTAGTAGGTGCCTGGCTTGTTTGTCTTCCTTTCACATTAGCAATTTTGCTAGTTTTTTTTATACAAATTATTATTTAAAGTATTCCCATTGCCCCTCTGTGTTGAAAATAACAGTTTTTCCCTTTTATGTATTTTTCCACATTTATTAAAATATTTATAAGTAATCAGAACTAATCAGGACTAATCAGACCCTTCCCCCCAATCATGTTTTAGTTCTTATTTAGAAAGGGTCAGAACTTTACTATGTTCTGCCATCACTAACAACAACATCACCAGTAACTGGCTTACCGTACAACTCTAAGTTGAGGTTTTATGAATACTAGAACTCTGCCCATTTCTTCAGGATGCAATGCTATGCCCTTATTTATTTTTTTCAAACACCCAAATCTTGGGGCTGTCATTTGTTAGGCACAAACTTCTGCCTTTCAATTCTGTGGACCTCACTTCTTATGACAGCAATACTGTTGCTTGTTTGTGGTGTGGCCAGCAGTTGCAATTAAGGAGCTGAAACTACTTAAAGAGCAGCAACAATGTTTAACAAGCAGCAGTATTTATTAATCAGATGAAATCAAATAGAAAAGGCAGAATGTGCTCCCCCTGCAGTGGATAGGTTCACCCAGAATGTACAGCTACTACAGCTCTCAGGCTCAGCTGAAGAAAAAAAGAAAACATAAGCACGTTCATGGAGCCCCAAATGAAGATGTAAGTGTACATCAAAGTGGTGGCATGTCAGACAGTTTTCTGCTACTGGCTTCTGCTTAAGGCAGGGTCTGCCAGTTTTCACATACAGTACATATCTGGCATATGTACTGGAATGACTACTATGTCTTTGTACTGCAGCACTGTATATACTGGAAGCAGTTTTTGTGGCATATTAAATAAAATATAGCCCTGATTATCTGAAAACCAATTTACCAAAAATCCCAATAATCCAAAATCACTACTTGTCCTCCAATTTATACATGTTTAAGTCCATTTATCCATCAGGAATTATTTGCGATTGTAGATAGGCATTCATTGCTGCCAATGAAAGTATAAAATGCTGCAGTCAGTAAGGTACAGATTACTGCTCTTACTTGTTGTGTTGCTGTGCTGGCTAATGTTGCCCTCAAAAGAAAACAGTGTGTGCTTGACATTTCAAAACCTGAGAGCTCTTGAATACCTGGAAAATGTAAAAAGACTGTGGACATAGCATGGCGTTTTTGCATTGACAATGCTGCATGTGTAATATTTGTCATGCTAACCATCCCTCCGCTGGAAGGATGTTCCATGCATCTCCACTTCCATGAGTAGTAAAGCATTTTCCATCTCTGCTCCCTATGGAACAGATTCCCTCTGTCCATCTGCTCATCCTCCTCCCATCTGTCCTTCAAGAAAAATTTAAAAGATTGGCTCTTATTTGTAGTAGTAGTAAAAAGTTTAATTTCTGATGTCAGAAAGAGGATAACCCAATTTAGCAGAAGCTAATTTACAATAGAGTCCTACTGTACAAAAAAAGAAGAATATCAGTTTCACTCTTAAAAATACTATAACATACATGTAGATAAATTCATACATGGACAAGACAATAATTATTACAATCAATGCAAATATCTCAAATACAGCTTTTTGGAGACAGTGCAAACATACCTCTCAACCTCCTGCCTCATAAATCAGGAACAAGACATAACAAAATCGGGGACAAAGGATCAAAATCAGGGACACATCTCTAGAATTAAAGATACCCACCCAGAAAGCTAGTACAATATGGGGTTTAGTGCAAAATGCATTTCCTAAAGAGGAACAAGTCTGTAACTTTAATGTTTGACATTATTTTGTGCTTACTATCCCCACTGTTTAGCCTCGGAAATGTCAATTTTAGGAGGGACAGGGTAAAATTTTGAGTCAAAATCAGGGACGTCCCTGAAAATCAGGGACAGTTGAGAGGTATGAGTGCAAACTTGTCACTGCTTTCCTGACTAACACTAAGATCTCTCACCTATCCCACACTGAAATGCACCTGGCTGCTACTTGCCCCTTCCCTCCTGCCCATGCCTACTCCTCTCTGATTTCATGTCCTATGCTTTTTAGTATGCAGCAAAATTGCACTTCTCACTTTATGTATCACACGCTACAGTCCTGCCTGACCCCGGCTATTGTAACTGATTTTAAGTGTCTGTTACACTAGACTGTTGACTTTGACTGTTTTTACCTGAAGTTACCCCACCAAGGCTCCCTGTATTTTCATGTATTTTCCTCTTCTTTATTTAAGCAATAATGCATTCCAGAGTGTGGTATATCATGGGATATCAGCACGCCTCATTTACTTGTGGCCTCGTGCCTCGTGTACCCGAGAAGTGATGATATCCCATGATATACCACACCCTGGAATACATTATTGCTATTAAGAACTGTTTTTTTTTAAATTGGTAACAAAAAAAACAACTTTAAAAACCTTTTGAGAATGCCTTTTTTTATATGTCAGAGGAGTATGTTTTCAGGTAATAGTTCCTGGAGGACTCTGGCTGGCAGGTGATGCTGTTGTAAGGAGGTGCAGCTGTGAAATGTGTGTCCCTCTCCCAGCACTGCTCCCAGATATTGTCTCTGCAATGTCTGCTCTGGGACCAGGTCAAGATCTGTGTGGAGTTTTTTTTTTTTTTATTAAAAATCCGATGTGTTCATAAGCCATGATTTTCTGTGTGTCTGCCACACCAGCACTACCATGAAAAAGCCGTTCACTTCACAAATGCTGACACTGACTTTGTGGAGTGGCTCTTACTGCACCACGTGGACAGCAACAGTCAGGACTCTGGTAACGGAATTGGCATGGCAGCGTTGCGCCACTTTTCAGTTAAGAGTGAGTGCTTCTTGTTATGCCGCAGTCGGTGGCATTCTCAATGATTTAAGCCGGACACACTTCTGAGGAGTTTGTGTGTGTGTGTGAGTATTTTTAGCAGTGGCCCTGTGAAGGTCTGACTGTCTGGACCACGGGACACAGGGAATGTTGTACTTGGAAGAACTTGGCTGCTAGTGAGGAGGCTGGTGGCTGGAGGTTTTTTTGAAGCCATAATAATGTAGCTTGATATCATCATGGCTTCAAAAGCCTCTCAGTCAATCAGTGTTCTCCATTTATGGCAACCAGTTCATAATGCTATTTCTCGTATAATCAATTTTTATACTATTTATTTCTTCACCTCATGTTGAGGTGTAATTGTCACTGTGTATCTGTGTGTACTGTATTGCTTGAGTTTTGCCACTAATGTGGCCCGGGTCATGACTGAAAACGGCCCTTCAAATCAGCTCACTTACCCGATTATCAAATAAATAGATAAACAAATAGAAAATTAGCGAATGTGCCACAGTGATAGACTTGAGTGATGAGCTAAGACAGAGAAAATCCTTGAAGGGCTGTAAAGATGAAACATAGAAACATAGACTTTGACGGCAGATAAGGACCGCTTGGCCAATCTAGTCTGCCCAATTCCCTACCTACAGGATAGGCCGCAGATCCTAGTTAACCAACAGCCTATTTCTTCCTACCCCCCACAAGAATTGCCTTATGTCTGTCCCACGCATTCTTGAATTCTCCCACAGTTTTAGACCCCACAACCTCCTCAGGAAGGCTGTTCCATGCATCCACTACCATCTCTGAGAAATAATACTTCCTCATATTGAACCGACCCCCCTCTATCTTTAAATTGTGTCCCCTTGTTCTTGCACATCTCTTTTTCTGAAAGATGCTACCCTCTTGGACTTTGTTGATTCCACTGAGGTACTTAAAAGTTTCTATCATGTCCCCCCTCTCCCTTCTTTCCTCAAGGGTATACATATTAAGCTCCTTTCATCTCTCCTCATATGACTACTCTTGCAAACCCTGCACCATTTTAGTTGGCCTCATCTGGACTGCCTCTATCCTGTCTATGTCCTTGTGGAGATGGGGTCTCCAGAACTGGACACAGTACTCCAGATGGGGTCTCACCAACTGTCTGTACAGAGGGAAAACAACTTTTTGTTTTCTGCTGCTGATGCCTTTCCCTATGCATCCCAGTATACCCCAGCCCTCCCAACTGCCTTCTCACATTGCTTGCTAACCTTAAGGTCATCTGATATGATTATCCCAGGTCCCTTTCCTTTTGTTGTTGTTACTACCTCCCCCATTGTGTATTTTTCCCTGGTTCTTGTTTCCCAGGTGCATTATTGCACTTCTTTGCATTGAATCCTAGCTGCCATATTTCTGACCATTTCTCCAACCTTGCCAAGTCCCTTCTCATCCTTTCCACACCTCCTTGTGTATCAACCCTGTTGCAGATCTTTGTGTCATCTGCAAAGAGGCATACTTTTCCTTCCAGTCCCTCTGCAATGTCACTTATGAAGACATTAAAAAAGACTGGACCCAATACTGAACCCTGTGGTACTCCACTAGTAACCCCTCTTTCTTTAGAGTGGACTCCATTTACAATTACCTTCTGTGTCCTGTTGTCCAGCCAATGTTTTACCCAGGCTACCACCCTGGGACCTACTCCCAGGCTGGTTAATTTGACTATTAATCTTTTGTGTGGACTGTGTCAAATGCCTTGCTAAAGTCTAGGTAGGCCATGTCCACAGTCCCTCCCTGGTCTACTACTTTGGTCACCCAGTCAAAGAAATCAATTAGATTCATCTGACATGACCTTCCAGCTGTGAACCCATGCTGCCTTGGGTCCTGTGCCCCACTGGCCTCTAGGCACTCAACTATTCTTTCCTTCAAGTGACTCCATCACTTTCCCTACCACAGAGGTCAGACTGACAGGTCTGTAGTTTCCTGCCTCTGTCTTGGTCCCACTTCGTGAAGGGAATCACATCCACCTTCTTCCAGTCCTCGGGTACCACACTATCCTCCCATGATTTATTAAAAAGAGTAGCCAGTGGTTTCACTAGTTCCCCCATTAATTCTTTTAGAATTCTGTGGTGAATTCCATCAGGCCACATTGCTTTGTCCACCTTCAGTGTTAGGAGTTCTTGCAGAACCCTTTCTTCTGTGAAAGGACTGGGATCGACCCCCCTATCAAGAGTGCTTCTGTTAATTCGATTAGGCACTTCCCCCTCCTGTTTTGTGAATACTGAGCAGAAATATTCATTCAGTATCCCTACTTTTCACTGTCCCCTCTGCCCACCGTTCATTCTATTCAGCCTCACTATCCCTCCTTTAACTTTCTATGCACGCTGATGTACCTATAAAGGTTTTATCCCCCTTCTTAACTGAGTTGGCTATCCTTTCCTCAGTTTGGGCCTTTGCTATTCTGACTTCCCTCCTGCTTCCTTCTGCCTTAACTGGTACATCTCTCTGTCCTGCTCCTTCTGTGTTTCCTTATACTTGGAGATGCTATCTTTTTCTTCCTGACTTTCACAGTCACCTCTTTTGAGAACCAGAGTGGCTTTTTCTTTCATTTTGATTTGTTTATTTGCTTCACACAAAGGCTTGTTGCCTCTGTGATGGCAGTTTTGATGATTTCCCATTGTTGCTCCACACCTCCTTCTAGCCTGTTTACTAGTGCTTTTCTGAGGCACTCTCCCATCTTGCCAAAGTCATCCCTCCTGAAGTCCAGTACCCTCACTTTTGTATGGCTTGACTCTGTAGCTGAGTTTAATGTGAACCACATGTTTGATGGTCACTTGTTCCCAGATGGCAACCCACTTCTAGATCTGAGATCCTCTCACTGCCCCCGTTTGAGAGTATGAGGTCTAAAATTGCTCCCTCATGAGTGGGTTCTGAAACTAGCTGTCTAAGGCCTGCCACCTGTAGGACATCGAGAATGGCCCTGCTCTTGGATGTGGCTGCAGCAAATGTGCTCCAGTTAACATCTGGCATATTCAGGTCTCCCATCAACAGTATCTCCCTTTCTCTGCAATTCTAAGAATGCCTTCTATCATATCCTTATCCATTCCTCCCTGACATAGGGGTCTGTACACAACCCTGTGCGGATTGTGGTGCCTTCCAGTCTCCAAGGTGACCCACAGTGCCTCCTCTCCTCCCTGTTTACTCTTTTTTTCAGTTGCTTTTATCCCTTCCTTTACATAGAGAGCTACTCCTCCCCCCTTCTCCCCTGCCTGTCTCTCCTGTAGGTTATGTACCCTGGTATGTTAACATCCCAGTCATGGTTCTCTGTGTACCATGTTTCTGTGACTGCTACGATAGCCAGGCATCCCAGCTCAGGGAGCTTGTTGCCCAGACTACAGGCATTGGTACTCATTATCCTCCATTTCCTGATGACCTAACTCCTTTTTGCCCCATCCCTGTCCTTCTTGCCTTTGTCACTTTCTCCATTTACCCCTGCCCTTCTCCCTATCGACACCTCTGTGTTGGTGTTTAACGCACTTACTACCATGATTTTTTTGGGGGGCTAGGATTTCCCTGCTCCTTTCCAGTGCCTCCCCCCTTGGCTAGTTTAAATGCTTGCCAATGAAGCATTTAAACCTATCACCTAGGATCCTGGTTCCCGTCCTGGACAGATGCAGCTCATCATGCCAGTATAGGCTTGCATCACTCCAGGTGGACTCCCAGTCCCCAATGAAGCCAAATCCCTGAGCTCCACACCAGTTTTTCAACCACTGATTGAATCCCATGGTATGGAACACCCTAGCCTCTCCTATGCCATAGATGGGCAGCACCTCCGAGAAGGTTACCGTGCATGCTACTTGTCTAAGGCCCCTCCCCAATTCCTCAAACTCTTCCTGCACTTCTCTAATCCCTTTGTTAGCCAGTTCATTTGTCCCTAGGTGGACAATGACATCCAGCTCCCTCCCCTGTGCAGCTGCTCTGGCAATCCTGAGGATTCGCTCCCTGTCCCTCCAAGCCATGGCACCAGGCAGGCACCTTACCTCCCTCTCCCCTTCCTCCCCCAGTTCTACCTTCCTAACAATGGAGTCCTCCACCAGGAGTTGTTTCCTTCCCCTGCGGGGTCCCCTGCCACCCTCCTGTGGGTCTCCTTTTTGGAGGTTCCCTGCATCCTCCTTGGTCTCCACTGTGGGTACCTCCATAGAGGAACCACACTTTGCCAGAATGGCATAGGAATTGTGGAGAGGTACAACTTGAGGGATGTACCTCTGTTCCACCACCCTCACCCTCCCTGAGCCCACTGTGGTCCAACCACTCCTCTTTCTTGGCAATCTCTGAGGCAATGGCAGTGGCACTGGTGGACCCTGGATGGAAGAGGAGGTCCCACAAATCCTGGCCAACTCAGCCTGGAGATGAGCAACCTCTGCCCTCAGCCCAGAGAGATGCCTGCAGATGGGACAACACTGCATCCTCCAGAATGTCTCCCGGAAGACTGCTGCTCCACAGCAACTGCACTGCACCACTCCCATCATGTCTTATTTCTGGCCCCCTTAACTGTTTGCAATCCTTACTCTTTCTTCTGTTTTTTTTTTCTCTCTCCTTACTTTCTGCCTGTGTGCCCTTTAAGCTTCTGATTATCCTGTTCTGAGACAAGAATATCCTATATTTCTCAGTAGACCCCTTACTTGCTCAGAGGCAGACCTCCAGCAGCTAGAGGGGGCCGGAGAGCTACTCTTGCCCTTCTAGGATGGTGGGTCTTTGGTGGCTCTGTGATTACTCACTTCCTGCTCCCAAACAGGAAGTTCCTGTTGTCAGTCAAATTCTGTGCCTATAAAAGTAGAACTAGCTTTGGGGGGGAGGGAAGGAGGGCAATATAGTCCCTGTAGAGAAGTCCAGTCACACAGCAGTCCTTTCTCCTGGTGTCTTCTGCCAAGCTACTAGCAAAATCTTTCTAAGGCAGTCTTTAAATGTAGCTTCCTTCTTTAAGCCACTCCGCCTACTTACTAGATCTTTCTACAAGTAATTTAACCCTCTCAGCTATCAATTCCTTTCAATCACCTGAGATTTACACCTTGATAACTGTTCAGATAACCATTCAGTTCAGTTAACTCAAACAAACACACACTTTTTTTTGGTTTTGTTTATTTTTTTTTTACCCTAAATTAAAGTTCGGAGTAGAAGAGTTCTACTTCTTTAGTCCCAGCAGAGAAGTCCAGTCACACAGCAATCCTTTCTCCTGGTGTCTTCTGCCAAGCTGCCAAAGCAGTTAATAAGGACTTCTACCTCTGATTTGTGCTAAACAGAGTGAAAAGAGCACAGATAGCAGGGACAACTGTGAATGAGAATTCCATTCAATTCCACCAAATCCTGAATGACATTTAGAATTCTTTCAGGGTGAGTGAGAGATGGTTAAACCATGTCAAAAGCAAGGACATATTTCAAAAGCTCTCAATAGTGTGTAAACTTCTCTTTGCCAGCTCTGAAAGTATCATTCACTTTTGAGAAAAAAATCTGCCAACTGATGACTACTGAAGGATTGTGTGCATCCCATGTTTATAATGCTGACAAAATGAGAGCATAGCCAAAAAAATTACCACAGTGCACACTGTCCCACTCAGCAGAGAAGTTGGCACCAATTTTTAAAAAGGAAAAGGAAAGACTGACCATTCTTGGCTGTACAAATGCAGCTATCTGAAATGGCCTGAAATTGCTCATTATTGGAAAAACTTTAAAACTCAGATGTTTTAAGCACATTAATAAGAGCACACTGCTTGTATCATACACTGCCCAAAAATAATGCTTGAATAATGGCAAATATTTTCAAATATGGTTTCATGCTTACTGAGTTCATTTCAGCAGTCTGAGGGAGCAAATTTACAATTGTTAAATTTACCACCTAGCCAAACTTTTTTATTAACAATGCCAGTGTGAACCCAGCCCTAGAGAATCTCACTTTAGCAGATGGTGCTGTTCAGTGTTTTTTTCTACTGGCCAACACTACCTCTAAGCTACAGCCCATGGTCCAGGCATTTTGGCAACACCGAAAGAAGCTACCATAGCAAGCTGTTGGCTATCACTCACAGAAGAGAATGAATAGCTGACACTAACTGAAGCCATCAACAAACTGTCAGTAAAAGATACCTGCTACCTTCTCACTGATTCCTGGTCAGAAAAAAAATCAGCTGGAAATGATTGTGAAATATTGGGACTAATCCAAAGTTTCAACAGAACCAACACTACAGCTGCCCTCTACTATCAACCAGCAGGAGGAGGAGGCTATAACTGACATCTGTCAGCTGGCTCAGCAAATCCCATGTTGCCTGACTCAGAAGAAAAATGGGTGAATTGCAAGGAGTATGATGACAGCTACTGTATGGCTAACTGATCATAAAATCCTCAGCAAAGCCCACAACAACCCTACAGTTCATGAGGCACCAGAAGAGGATGAGGATGAGATAGATAAAATCAGCAACCAAGTCCCCATACTGACAGCAACTGAGGCCACAGATAAATTGGAAAAGTGCCTGCTATGGGGGGAATGTCAAGAGAATGTAGATTACCTGCATTCTCTGCAGTTACAGTAACACAGAATGCAAGTAATGGTGAAACAGAATAAATACAAAGCAGTCTGCCATAACATAATTTTTTAACAGTATTTAATAGCGTGATATACTGCTTTATACCTGACCAATTGGGTAGTGAATTTATTTATTCTCTGCTGATTTTTGTCTATGTACAATTCATAAACTTATTTATAATTTTCTTGTCTGTTCTTTGCATTAACTCCCATTTATCCCAAACCCCAATTATTTGAATAAATTGGATGTACCCCATGCCCTTTGTATAATTAGGGTTATACTGTAGCTCATAGTGCATTAGGTTTGATATATAGCTCCATTTTATAACGGAAGAACAATACCTGTACTTGTGTTATAGTTTTATCTTCTTTCCTTCATGAGTGCACCTGTTTTTTTTCTTTAAAAAAAACAAAACAGCTGCACTCCAGCAAATTTTAATTATTAGAAGCAGTTTCTAAGATAAGCAGCAATTCTTCAAGTTCAGCACTTCTCAATGACAAGAGTTTGGAGACTTACATCAATAGGGCTGTAGCTCAAGCTATGTTTGGTCATGTGGCTGTGTTTTGTCAATCAGGTTGCAAGTTACTATCTTAAGGGTTCAATAAACTACAGCATATCATCATAGCAATCAGTTAAAAACAAAATACTAACTGTTTTCCCAGGGTTTACTTTAGATTAAAACATATTCGGTTTAGATGGATTCACACTCAGCATAGCAGTTAAGATTTTACCAGAAAGGGAGAGGAAGGAGCATGAGCAGGCAATGTATCTAGTGTCCCACTGATTGGATAGTTTGAAACTCTCTAAAGGATAGGGCATACTGTGTGATAGAAATACATCCCTTTTTCTGATGCACCCTTTACAAATCACATGCACCAACTCAGAATAACAACATCACCTTTGCAAATCCTTTCTTTTCCCTACATTTCTTTTTCAAACTACAGAAAGTTTCCATTTGCTAACCCTTTGTACCCTGGTCTCAGTGTAATCAAATAAAATAAAATAAAATAAAAAGCACAATTTCTTGCAATCAAAGTACTTGTACAAGATAAAAACATTCAAACAACAAATAATGTTATGTTATGTGAGGAAGTATTTTTTCACTGAGAGGGTTGTGGATGCATGGAACAGCCTTCCTGAGGAGGTCGTGGAGTCAAGAACAGTGGAGGACTTCAAGAATGCATGGGACAGGCATAAGGCAGTCCTAGTGGGGGGTAGGAGGAAGTAAGCTGTTGGTTAACTAGGATTTGCAGCTTATCTGTTAGGTAGGAAAATGGGCAGACTAGGTGGGCCAAGCGGTCCTTATCTGCTGTCAAATTCTATGTTTCTATGTTTCGAAATATAAATATTAACTAATCCATATTAAAATAATACAGTCATTAAAATCCCATCTCTACAAATTTAAAAAGATTCTGGGAAAGCTAATCTGAATAGTAGGTTTTGAGAGTGGTCTTAAAGCTCACAAAGGTCAGGCACTTTCTCACCTGATGAGGTAGAGAGTTCCACAGGGTAGGGGCTACAAAAGTAAAAGAGTGGGCCACTGAGGTATTAAGTCGAACCCTGGGAACCTCTAACAATCCCTCATCAGAGGAGCGGAGTGGGCAGTGGAAGGGTAGGGAAAAAGGAGATCTTGCAAGCACTGGATTCCCCGACTATGTAGGGCCTTTTAGGTCAGTAACCTGACCTTGAAGGTGATCCACCACTGTACTGGCAGCCAGTGCATGCCACAGAGCACAGGTGTGACATGGCATGATCTTGGTAAACCAGTCAACAGCCTGGCTGCCGCATTCTGCACTAGCTGCAAGTGGTGTATATCAACCCCCAGAAGCCCTAGGTAAAGGACATTGCAGTAGTCAAGGCAGGAGGTCACAAAGGCATGGACCTGTGTTGGAAGATCGCTGGGTGAGACCAGGTGTTTTATCCAGGTGATATTCCTCAGAGATCTTGACAATGGCTGACACCTGAGATTTCAGCGTTAGACCATCATCAAAAATAACACCCAGATTCCGCACCCAGTCTGAGGTCACCAGCTGGGTGCCACCAAGCCAAAGCCCAAAAGGCTGTCCTGCCAGCAACCCCATACCATGACGACCTGGGTCCACCACCAACACCTCAGTTTTATCCAGGTTCAACCGCAGCCAGCTGGCTCTCATCCAGTCCTGGATCTCAGAGAGGCAATCATTAAAAATTGAGACATCACCACCCTGTTCGGGCACAAAGGACATGTATAACTGAGTATCATCTGCATAGCAGTGAAAACTCAGTCCATATTGCCTTATAATGTCTCCTAACAGCAGCATATACACCGAGAACAACATAGGTGACAGAATAGAGCCCTGTGGGACCCCACAGGATAGGGGGAGAGGGGCAGAGGGGCAGAGCAATAAATTCCTGACACCATTCCCTTACTCCTACCAGCTAGGAAAGTTTGAAACCACCTGAGGACTGTACCTGACATTCGACAGATCAGCTGCAGATACTCCAACAACACACCATGGTCCATGGTGTCAAATGCTGCAGAGAGATGAGGGGGAAACAAGACTGAACAGGTCCTCCGATTTCTATCTATTAGGAGATCATTAATTACCCAAACAAGTGCCATCTCTGTACTATGCCTCTTCCTAAATCCAGACTGGAGAGGATCATAGACATTGTGGATGGTCAAATGATCCTCCAACTGGAATGCAACCACCTTCTCAAAAACCTTACCAACAAATGGTAAGTTAGAGAAAGGACTGTGATTGGCTAGACAGTCGGGATCGAGGGAAGGTTTCTTGAGGAGAGGTCTCACAGCCGCCTCCTTCATGGGGTCAGGAAACACCCCTGTTTCCAATGAACTCCAGAGTATCTTAGCCAGGACTGGGCTAATCTCAACACATCCCACAAGGAGAAGAATTGGGCCTGGGTCCAAACTACAGCAGGTTGGTCATAGACTCTGGTTGAGCCTCACTATGTTAGGGATCGTCAGCCAGTCAAAGTCAGACCAGGTAACCTGGGCACTCGCAACCTCCTGCTGCCCTCCACCACACCCAATAGAGGGGTACCAAATGGATCTCGGACCTGATGGTGGCAGCCTTATCTGTGAAGAAGTGAGCAAACTCATCACATTTAATTTGTGAAAATGATCCCCAAGGCTTAAGACAGATTGGATTGCACAATCAGTTGACAGTCCAGAAGAGCTGAGTCAGTTAATTCTGTGAAGCGGCAGTCTCCCTGGACAGGAACTCTGCCTTATTATGGGAGACTGCTGATAGACAGTCCTTATAGTGTTCCATCAATCTAAGTCTGTCACCAATCAGGCCCATCTTCCACCAGTGCACCTCTAACCTTCAAACCCCTCACCTCATTTCCTTCAAAGCCCCATCAAACCAGGAGGACTTTGGGCAAAGAGTGAGGGGTTGAACATGGACAGGAGCTATGGAATCCAGGACCACCATCACTGCCTTGTTATAGGCATGTAAAAGATCCCCTGGTTCCAAGCTTTCACTCGTCACACCCGATAGGTCCAGTACTGCCAGTAGAACATCTGGGGTCACACCCCTTAAAGGACGAAACCAGACCATCTCCATGGGAGCAGGTCTATTAGGGGGATCAATGAAACTGAACTCTATGGTGCGATGGTGTGACCATCTGACCAGCTCCACCACGAGGTCGGAGATCTCCATCCCCAGCAGGAACAGTAGATCCAATGAGTGACCATGATTGTGGGTGGCAGAGGTAATTACCTGTGTAAGGCAACATGAGATCATAAGTTGGAGGAAGTCTTGATCAAATTGCAAGAGTTCATCGTTGACCCAGGCATTGAAGTCCCCAGAATTAACCAGCTGGGAAACTGCAAAACCATGCTGCTGATGAAGTCTGCGACTTTCTGCAGAAATTCCTTCTCACTACCAGGTGGATGATAGATGAGAAGTATTCTGCAACCTACACCTGCCCCCATGATACACTCAAAGGATCTGGTTATCCCCACTGGAACATCCACAAGGCCCAGTTCCATTTTAAAACAAATGGCTACACCCCTACCCCTATGATCCACACTCAGGCAGTGTATCACTGAGTACCCGGCAGGAACTGCTGATGCCAATACTAGGCCAGCATTTTCATCCAGCCAGTTTTCAGTGATGCATGCCAGGTCAGCTGTACCAACAAGATCATCTATCACAGCTGTCTTGTTTTTTTACAGACCTGGCATTGCACAACACTGCCAGAGTAGAATGGGCAGACAAGAAAGATCGTGCTACTTGCCCACACAAAGTGGAGCCCTTGGGTATGGGAACCAGGCAGGGAGATCTCCTATCCTGGGCCCATTTTGCCTCAGGGCATCTCCTTGTCACCACAACCCAATCCACCCACTCCCCCATTAGGCCTAGTGCCACCCCACTTCTTCCTCCTTCTAACTATCTCCAAAGCATGGCAATGTCTATATGAATCAGCAGACAGAGGGGGACAACTAAAAGGGTGGAGGTCCCTGAGCATGGTAGGAGAGTAGTACCTGACCGTCTGTGCCCTCTGCCAACACATACTTAGTAAAGGCAGCCAAACAGCAAACACACAGTGCACAGTAATTCAAACACACTCCCACAACTTACAACCAAACAACTGACAAACAATGCACAATAATATATCAAATATACTCACACACCTTACATCTCACAATCCACAATTAACCCACTTTCTCCCAGCAACTAAACAACCCAACCCTTCCTCTATAAATAAATAACAACCAATAACCCCAAACTAACCAAAACACATAACAAAAACACAATAACACAGTAGACAGTCACTAATAAATATAAATATGAGTCTTTATGCAGTTTTTATATGAGTCTCTCCACAGCTCAAGGAGAGGCGCCAGTTCTCATAAAACAGTTTAATAACAGGCCATTGGAGCTCTCACCTCCTTAGGCCAATGAGTCCAAAGAAGCTCCAAAGTTTTGTTCACTACACTAAAACCTGACCATGAAGCTATACAGAAATTAATAAATAGTAAATATATATATATGGCACTCTCACTGTATTTTAAATGTCTGAATTTAAAATAAATGAGCCCAAAACCTGATCAGGTGGTTGTAGATGTTTAAGTCCTTTCATCAAATATCCCTATAGGAGCTGACTGATGTTCCTTCCTTAGCCCACTCTTCTTGGTTTTCATTGGTTTCATTCAGATTTTAAAACGTTAGCTGTTTGGTGTTGGCCCACCACTCTGTGCAGACTTCTCCAGCGACTACTACCTCCACAGCAGACAGTGAAGTTCCACACAGGTCGCAGGCAGGGTCACAGGTCAGGAGTAAGGATAAAGCCACAGAAACACCCACTCCTGAAGACAACCACCCCAAGCCAAGTGATCCCGGTACTACGGCCCTGGGACTGCATCTACCCACCAGCAGACACCCTCAGAAACCAAGAGGTTCCCACAACAGCATCCGCTCTTAAGCGGGCCCCAACAAACACCTCCCACCAAGGATCGAGCAGGACAGTCGCCCCCCCAATAGGTGACCAAGCCCCCCCCCACTACTCCAACCAGCCTCCAATTTACTGGTCTTCCAGCAGTTACAGCAGTTTTCCAGAGAACTCTCAGGTTGCTCCTTACAGCACACTCTGTCAGCAATGATGATTAGGGTTAAACCACAGCTCCCACGGCTTTCAGTCAGGCTCCCAACAGATCTTCCTCTCACCAGCACTCTTTTCACTTCTCGCAGTGTTCTGCACACTTAAATAGACTCCAGAAATGCTCCAAACAAAACACCCACATGGGCAGTAAGGCAAATTTAACAGAAAGAGGAAAAAACACTGGCATGGTAAAACCAGCAACGCCAGTGCAATAGAAGACACAAAATAAGACAGTGTTAAAGAAATATGGAGCTAATGTTGATTCTTTACTTTAACAGTGTCCTTGAATCTAGAGCTAATTGTTAACCCAAAACACAGTTTTTCTGCCCCTCTAACTCACTCAGATTCCCTAACTGCCATAAAGATAAATGTAAACCTAACCCTAAAAAACTAAAACACAAAACCGATGAAAATGACAAACATAAATAATTAAAAAGAAAACATACAACAGAACTCCTCAGTGCTGCTGCTGCTGCTGAAGGCTAGCCTATTGTGGCCGCCATCTTAACCTCGAGGTACTACTTGCAAGACAAGCAGAATAAAGTGTTTTGAGCACACACAAACCCATGTGAGGGACGCAAAGAACTTCAGAGCAGAGTCAAGGCTCTCACGTTAATACTTTTCAATAGTTCCAAATGAAAGAAAAAACACACAGACAGGAATCCCACCTGACATGTTTCGCACTAGGGAGTCCTTTTTCAAAGGCTGAGGATTCACTGCTCACAGACATTATTTAAAGTTAAAAACCATCATGTGACCCATGACACCATTTGTAAAAAAAACTAATTTCATTGGTTAAAATCCATCAGCACATGTAATATCCAATTGGGTCTTCCTGGGAAATTAACTAATTCAATATTTGTTTGTAAGTTAATACTACTGGACAGACAAAAATAAAACACCAGAAATATAAGCACCCAAAATAAAGTGCCACCATGAAACATACAATAAATAGTAATGTGACATAATCAAAAAGATGTTATTATTTTTATCCTTAACATTGAAATTTAAAAGGACCTGGAACAGCGTCATTAAATAAAAAGACATGCCTGTGTCTAATACACATGGGGACTGGTAGGTGGGTGAGGGGGTGAAGGAAAACTAGAAGGGAAGGGGAGGAAACATTGTTTGGGGGGAGCAGACAAAACCGTAAGGGGAAACTGAACAAAAGGAAGGAAAAGGGATGTGTGAAAATAAAAGGGGGAAAAAACAATAAAACAGAAAAAAATTGTAAAGGAAGGGGAGGAAAAGGGAAGGGGGATAAACTGTAATGGGGGTAGTACCATCCCTCTCTACAATGTGTAACATAAATAAATGTCATTATATAAATACATAAAAGTACTAAATACGAGAATCTCATACTTAAACACCAATAATCACTATATGTCAGTGAGCATCTAAACAATGCATAAGAAATGTAAAGTGCATTGAAACCATCATAAAAGCTCATAGTACTGATGAGTCAGACATAGCGCACAGGTTTTTTTTTCCTTTTGTTTTTACACATCCCTTTTCCTTCCTTTTGTTCCCTGTTTCCCCTTAAGGTTTTGTCCCCTCCCCCAATTACCCCATTTCTGATTGAAAGAAGCCAAATGGTTTCTGGAACTAGCTATTAACTTCTCGGTGTTAAAACAAAGGGACATCTCTTTGAGCCATTCCGAGTATGTAATAGAGTCTTGGTCCATCCAATGTCTAAAGACCAGTTTTTTGACTACTATAGAGATCAGAGCCATATGGTACCTGCGTTCCTTCACATCAGTGTTGGAGTATATTCCTAGAATACAAACTTCATTGGTGAAGAGTTCCTTTAGCCCAAGAAGGGGGTCTAGATTATTTTGTATTGTGTTCCAAAGGGGTGCTACCCTGTCACAATCCCAAAGGATGTGCAACAGGTTCCCTTCAGTAACACCACATTGCATACAGTTAGGTGATTGGAGTTTGCCAAATTTAGCTAATTTAACTGGCGTGTAGTAGAGATTGTTCTGAATATGGTATTGGATTAATCTATGGTTATCCTGGGAAAGGTATTTGTATATGTCCTTCCATATCGGTTCCCAGAGAAAGGGAAGGTCCGATATACGAGATGTCCAGATTTTAGAGCCCTCCAGGGTATTAGGGAGCAGGGTGTCCAACAAGTAGACATATATACTGGCTGTACCATGGGGCTTAACAGCAGCTTCGTGGATCTTTTCCAAAAGGGGCATAGTTTTGGATGGCATATATACAGGTCCAAATATCTCAACTATTAGGTGTCTCAATTGAAAGACCTTAAAGATATATTTCTGGGAGATGTTAAAGGAAGTTAAAATATCTTCCGAAGGTAGGAGTGAGCCATGCGAATACAGAGATTCCACTAGGGAGTCATGAATTTGTGGGAGCCACTCCGAAGTCAGCCATTTGCCCCCGATTTTAATGTTGGGATTTAAAATGAGAGGTTGTGCCAGATCCTTGGTGTGGGGAATGTTGAAGAAACTCCAACATTGGGATAGAATTTTAATAGAGAGACCAATAGTGGATTCCTGTATGGCTACAGGTAGTGTGGAGAGGGAGTAACAGAAGATATGGGGGGGGGGTCTTAGATTATGTTGGTCCAACAGTTTAAGCTCCAATTGTAGCCATATTGGTTGGGGTAGATTAAGTTGGGAGGTTGACCATTTCCCTATTTTATATAAGTGGCTAGCCCAGTAGTATAGTAAGAAATTAGGTAGACGAAGGCCCCCTTTATCTCTAGTTGTGTTAAGTTTAAGAAAGGCCCATCTAGGTTGTTTTCCTTTCCAGATAAAATTGGATAATGCAGAGTGTATTTGTTTAAAGTACAATCTAGGGAGCCAAATATTTAATAGATTAAGGGGATAGAAAATCTGGGGTAATACATTCATTTTAACAATGTTGATGCGCCCCCATAGGGATAGTGGTAAGTTTTGCCACCGGTCAAGATCTCATTGGATCCTTATCAACAGATCATCCAAGTTGAGCTTCTTGATTGTTTCTGCCTCACGGGCTAGGTGGATGTCTAAGTACTTAAGAGAGGCCGAGCACCACTTCATGCCGAACTGGGTAAAGCCAGCCTGAAAGGTGAGAGTTTAATGGAAAAATAACTGATTTAGATAAATTTAGCCTGTAGTTAGACACCTGACCAAAACGTTCAATGGTTTGCAGTGTTTGTGCTAAGGATGATTCTGGGTTAGTAAGGTGTAATAAAATATCATCTGCAAAGACCGACAGTGTTAGTGGAAGTTGAGAGATAACACAGCCTGTGACCCGCGTTGAAGCTTTAATACTAACTAACAGGGGTTCTAAATATAAATTAAATAGATAGGGGATAGGGGGCAGCCTTGTCGTGTACCAGAATACTGGGGAAATCGGGAGGAGAAAACCCCGTTGCAGTAAACTTTGGCTGAGGGTGCCTTGTAGATCGTCATAATCCACTGGATAAAGGTGACAGGGAAGCCCATTCTCTTCAAAATAGCCCACAAAAAGTCCCAGTTCACCCCGTCAAAGGCCTTTTCTGCATCAAGTGCAACTAGGATCATAGGGGACTGTGAGTCTTGGGCCATTTGAAAGATGTGGGACAGGGTTCGCAGGTGATCTGCTGCGGATCTGCCATGGACAAAACTGACCTGTCAACAGATGCTGCCAAATCTTCTTGATTCTAAGAGAAAGAATTTTGGACAGTATTTTGATGTCGTAATTTAGTAGTGAAATTGGACGGTAGCTGGCTGGATCCTGTAAGGGTTTATCTGGCTTCGGAATTAAAATTATCACGGCCTCTAAAAGAGAGGGGTAAAGGCAGTCTGAGGAAAACATGTATTCATATAATTTCAAAAGTAGAGGGGATAATTCTTTACAACAGGCTTTATAAAAATTAGGGGGAAAGCTGTTGGGACCTGGGGCCTTGTCCGGAGGCAGACCTTTAATTGCTTCTTCTACCTCAGTTAAGGTGATGGGCAAGGATAAGATATCGCAGTGGTGTACCTGAAGGGAAGGGAGTTTGACCCCTTCTAAAAACTGCTCTATCATGTGGGAAGATGGTTGAGAGGCACCCTTGCCATAGATCTCCCTGTAGAAATATTTGAAAATTAGGGCGATATCTCTAGGCAAAGTTTTGATGAAGCCATCCTGAGAGTTTAAAGCCGGGATTAACACATGATGGTTTTTAACTTTAAATAATGTGTGTGAGCAGTGAATCCTCAGCCTTTGAAAAAAGACTTCCAAGTCTGAAACATGTCAGGCAGGATTTCTGTCTGTATGTTTTTTTCCTTCATTTGGAACTATTAAAAAGTATTAATGTGAGAGCCCTGACTCTGCTCTGAAGTTCTTTGCGCCCCTCACATGGGTTTGTGTGTGCTCAAAACCTTTTGTTCTGCTTAACTGGTGAGTTTCTTGAGCACCACTGTCCTGGTGCACACTCCTTTTTGCCTACTGGATACTACTTGCAAGACCTTTACCACAGTTAGCTGAATTTGTCAAGTTTTACAAGCCCTTTATAAAATTAACAGATGTTTGAAGACCCTCTGGTGCCTGTTGCAATGTCTTTGCTGATGTTTCTGCAATGGCTTTGCAATTTGCAAACATAATGCCAACATTACTTCAAAAACAATATTTTTTACAAAGTTGATCTAAAGTAAAGGCAGAGCTTTTTTTGTGTGGGGTGATCTTAGTAAGCTTTCCTATAAAAAAAAATCCCTTATAAAGTAGACAGACTTTCCTGCAAATGCAGACTTAATAAATCATAACCTACCATCAATCACGCTGTCTGAATTCTGTATGGAACCACAAATAATGGAGCCCACCAGGATGCAATGCAGAATACTGCTGACTTCAGCAGAATTATTACAGGAAGCAATGCAATTTCAGTTGTAGTTAACCTCTTTTGTCATACAGGAGTCTGACACTGTGTTGCATCCTGATGGGTTCCATTGTGTGCTGAGGTGGTACTTAAAGGAAAACAATGGAAAAGACAGCTTTCCTCAGACACTACAGAAACTCTCAATTAGTGCTTTCAGACAGTAACAACTTTTTTTTAATTCTTTAGAACCGCTACAAGCAACTTCCACTTTCTGTTGCTGGCAGCAGCCATTTCATGAGCAGCAGTGAGCCTCCTCAGCTTACTGTATGCTAATATGTCTGTTTGATCTCTGCTATTGGTTGACATGTAATATTAGCATAAGGTGAGCTCAGGAAGCTCTCTGCTACTCGTGAATGGTGGCTGCCAGCAACAGAAAGTGAAAGCTATAGGCCACATTTAAATCACTAAAAAAGCAATTAGAGGAATTAAAAAAAAAAGTTTACTGTTTGAAAGCACTAATCAGGAATGTTTGTAGTGCCTGGGTAAAGCTACACCTTTTCCAGTGTTTCCCTTTAAGCTACAGTATTTGCAGTGAAGAACATAAACATTTATAACTGGTAATACAGTGGAGAAACAATCATGAGTTATGAGATCCCTCGGGGATTCATTTTGGGTTCCATCGTGTTCTCTGTATTTGCAAATAATTTGCCATCTTAGTTAAGAAATGTAAGCACTCTTTTGTATGCAAATGATGCAGTGTTATAGATTGCAGTAAAGGATATTCATAAACAGAGCACAAAGCTTGACAAAGCAATCATACATTTACAATCATAGTTAGAAACATATAATCTGGTGTTAAATTTGAAAATAAAAACATTATATAATACTGTTGGGACTCGATGTAAATATAGGAAGCAGGAAACTACTGACCCGTTAGTTTAACTTCAGTGGTAGGGAAAATGATGGAATCACTTCTGAAGGAAAGAACTGTCGAATATCTAGAGGCCAGAGGGGCACAGGACCCAAGGCAGCATGGATTCACAGTGGGAAGGTCATGCCAGACAAATCTGATAAATTTCTTTGACTGGGTGACCAAAGTAGTAGATCAGGGAGGGGCTGTGGACATGGCCTACCTAGACTTTAGCAAGGCATTTGACACAGTCCCACACAAAAGATTAACATACAAGTTAGCCATCCTGGGAGTGGGTCCCAAGATGACAGCCTGGGTAAAAATTGGCTGGAGAATAGGACAGAGAGAGTAATAGTAAATGGAGTCCATGCTGAAGAAAGGGGGGTTACTAGTGGGGTACCGCAGGGTTCAGTATTAGGACCGGTCCTCTTCAATGTCTTAATAAGCGACATTGAAGAGGGACTGGAAGGAAAAGTATGTCTCTTTGCAGATGACACAAAGATCTGCAACAGAGTTGATGCACAAGGTGGGGTGGAAAGGATGAGAAAGGACTTGGCAAGGTTAGAGGAATGGTCAAATGTATGGCAGCTTAGATTCAATGCTAAGAAGTGCAAGGTAATGCACCTGGGAAACAAAAACCCAAGGGAAGAATACACAATGGGGGGTGAGATACTAACAACAACAAAAATGGAAAGGAACCTGGGGTAGTCATATCAGATGACCTAAAGGTGGGCAAGCAATGTGAGAGGGCAGCAAGGAGGGCTGGGGGATACTGGGATGCATAGGGAGGCATCACCAGTAGAAAACAGGAAGTTATTATCCTCTGTACAGACAGCTGGTCAGACCCCATCTTGAGTACATCGTGGCAGTTCTGGAGACCCAGTCTCCCAAAGACATAGACAGGATGGAAGCTGTCCAGAGGAGGGCAACTAAAAGGGTGCAGGGTCTGCACGGAAGACATATGAAGAGAGACTTAAGGAGCTTAATATGTATAGCCTTGAGGAAAGGAGGAGAGGGGGACATGATAGAAACTTTCAAGTACCTCAAAGGAATCAACAAAGTCCAAGAGGGTAGCATCTTTCAAAGAAAGAGGTGTGCAAGAACAAGGGGGCACAATTTGAAGATAGAGGGGGAACGGCTCAGAGGTAATTTAAGGAAGTATTTTTTCACAGAGGGAGTTGTGGATGCATGGAACGGCCTTCCGGAGGAGGTTGTGGAGTCAAAAACAGTGGTGGAATTTAAGCATGCTTGGACAGTCATAAGGCAATTCTAGGGGGTGGGGGTAGGAAGAAGTAGGCTGCTGGTTAACTAGGATCTGCAGCTTATCCATTAGGTAGGGAAATGGGCAGACTGGGTGGGCCAAGCGGTCCTTATCTGCCATCAAATTCAAATTCTATAGAGGGAGATTTCCGGCAGTGGACAAAAACATCAATAATTTGGATGAAATAACAAAATGTAAATATCCTGAGATGTGGTAGGACCCAGGATTAAATTCTGAAGAGCACATGGGGAGATAACAAAGAACAGCAAACCAGGAATACTTCACAGAATTAAATATTGTTTGTCAAAGGAAGCCAGGAGAAGGATAGCCAATCACCTGCTCTTACTAATTTTAAACTGTGGGAATGCTGTGTTGGGGCAGGATCAAAGGCCACTACAAAGGCTAAACAAAATCTCCTGAATAGAACTAGAAGACTGGTATTGTTGATTCCCCTTCTCATACACCACAGCTCAGTCTATGAGGAATTAGGCTTGTTGCCAGTGGAGGCTGAATACAGAAACATAGAAACACAGAAACATAGAAGTTGACGGCAGATAAGGACCACAAGGCCCATCCAGTCTGCCCATTTCTTTTTCTACCTTATGAATGTGCCATCGGCCTTTGCTCTGTCAATGGCCTATCTACTCATACTCATCTGTATTGCTCCCTTATGCCTATCCCATACCTGTTTGAAGCCCTGCACTGTATTCATAGCCACCACTTCCTGAGGTAGGCCGTTCCATGCATCCACCACCCCTTCTGGGAAAAAGAACTTCCTCACATTACTCTTTAATCGGCCTCCCTCTAATCTCATGCTGTGTCATCTTGTCCTGCTATTTTTTTTATATTGAAACATGTTAGACTCTTTCACCTTGTCAATGCCCTTAAGATGTTTGAATGTTTCGATCATATCACCTCTCTCCCTCCTTTGCTCTAGGGTATACATATTGAGCTCCGTTAATCTGTCCTCATATGTTTTCTGATGCAGTCCCTGCACCATTTTGGTTGCCCTTCTTTGGACTGCCTCAATTTGGTTAATGTCATTGTGAAGGTGTGGCCTCCAGTACTGCATGCAGTACTCCAGATGGGGCCTAACCAGTGTCTTGTAAAGATGGATTATTACCTCCCTCTTCTGACTTGTGATACCCCTAATAATACACCCCAACATCCCCCTAGCCTTACCTACTGCTTTAGTGGTCTGCTTGGATGATTTTGGTGATCATGATGCCCAAGTTTCTTTCTTCCCTTGTGACAGCCAGCAACTCCCCTTCCAGCCTATAGGTGGCTTCAGGGTTTTTCTTCTCTATGTGCATGATCTTGCACTTCTTTGCCTTAAACCCCAGTTGCCACTCTTCCGACCATTTTGCTAGTCTATCCATATCTCTTCTCATTCTTCCCCCGATCTTTATCATCTACTCTGTTGCAGATCTTGGTGTCATCTGCAAACACACAACCTTACCCTCAGTCCATCTGCAATGTCACTGATAAAGATATTGAAAGGGACTGGCTCGGACTGATCCTAGAGTGTACCCACTTCTGACTTGCATCTCTTCTGACTGTATACCGTTTACCACACTCTCTATTTTCTGCCCGTCAACCAGTTTGCCACCCAGTTGACCAACTTCTGACCACCCAGAGCCTACCCAGCTTATTAATCAGTCTTCTATGTGAAACAGTATTGAAAGCTTTGTTGAAGTCAAGGTAGGTGACATCAACTGCTCCCCCTTGGTCCACCACTCTGGTTACCCAGTCAAAATAATCTATGAGATTAGTTTGACAGGACTTTCCTTTTGTAAATCTATGCTGTCTTGGATCCTGTGCTCCTATGGATTCCAGGTGTTGCACTATCCTTTCCTTCAGGAGTACCTCCATAATCTTGAGCACTACTGAGGTAAGACTGACTGGTCTGTAGTTCCCTGCCTCATCCCTGCTACCACGCTTGTGAAGCAGCATCACATGAGCCTTTCTTCAGTCTTCTGGGACCTCTCCTGTGCTCCGAGACTCACTAAACAGTTCTGCTAATGGCTTTGCTAGTTCCACCCTTAGCTCCTTTAGTACCCTGGGATGTATGTCATCAGATCCCATGGCCTTGTCCACCCTGAGCTTATCGAGCTCTTGTAGGACCCTTTCTTTTGTGAAGGGGCTAGTGCACACCTCCCTCCCCCCTGTGTCCATGGTGCTGAGCTGTGGGCCCTGCTCTACCTTCTCTTCAGTAAATACTGAGCAGAACTATCTATTTAGGATATATGCTTTTACATGGTCCTCCTCCTCCTCACATGCCCCCTTATCCCCTTTGATCTTAACAGTACCCTCTCTGGATTTTCTCCTTTCACTAATGTATCTATAGAAAGTCTAGTCACCTGCTTTCACTGTTTGTGCTAGTGTTTCCTCAGTTTGGGCCTTTGACTGCCTTTCCTGCTTCCCTTAGGGAAGTTTGGTATGCCTCCCTATCTTCATCCTACTGTGTTCCCTTATATTTCCTGAAGACCAGCCTTTTGGCTCTGACCTTTTCTGCTACTATTTTTGAGAACCAAAGTGGTTTCCTTCTTACTACACGAATACACATATCACAATGTCAGTGGCTCAGCAGGTTGCACTTTCACCTCTAAGACCAGAATATCTGAAGGCTATGGGTTCTAGCCCCACACCAGGAACTTGGGGTAAAACCCAGTACTTACACTGTAGTGCATTATGAGGGTGATGGGAGAAACAATTGTAGATCAAGCAGGATCTGCGCTGAAATGTAGGTAGGGAAAAATGGACAGATTGGGTGGGACAAACAGCCATTATCTGCTATCAGATTATGTTTCTATGCTCTACTCCTGAGCTGTTGTCTTCTGGATGAGACGTTAAACCAAGATTCCATCTGACTGTTCTGGTGGTTTCTCAAGTGAACGTTAAAGATCCCATGGCACTTCTCAAAAAGAGTAGAGGAATTTTCCCAGTGACCTGGTCAAATTTATCACAGTAATTAAAAATGCCAACAGCAGCTTAACCTGGTTCAATTTCACGTGGTTTCCATCAACATTCCACCCCACCCCCACCCAGGATGAGGCTAAAATAGGCAGAATTGGCACACTTCCTTTCTCTTGCATTGCATATCCTGCAACTAGGAATAATCAGCAGGATTGCAGGGTATGCAGTACCAGAGAAAGGAAGGAAGTGTGTTCAGGAACCTCAGGTCAAACTATGTGAACCTATAGGTCAGTAGGAATGTAGACATAAAAATCCTGCACTCACCACCCTAAAGTAAGGAGACTGCTCAGGTTCTTATAAAGTGCTTCATTTTATTCCTGTGCAATGTTATTTATTTATTTATTTATTGAATATCTCAGATTAAACCTTTGAGAACAGGCTCATTACATAGGTTCCACATCAAGAACAGACAGCAAAAATTCATAACAACAGTTTACAGTTTAGCAATTAGCAGAGTAGATTACAGGGCAATGAGACATTAAATAAATAGTAATGTATATACTAACACAGGACAAAATACAGGGGAAAGGGACAGGGAGGGTGAAGAAAGCATATAGGAGAGAGGGAAACAAAGAGGACAACTGCAACTAAGGGGATAGTGCTAGTAATCAGCCCAGGATTGTGGTCCACGTTGGAGAGGGTGCCTAGCATGACAGGGTTCTCTGTGTTAGGCAGAGGCCAAACCAAGCAGTACAAAGCAGGTACTGATACCTTAATTGGTCAGTCTTTTGGACCGGAGCAAGAACCAGAGTGTGGTTCCCCGAGCAAGAGTTTGCTAATGAGACAGTGGTGAGAGGGAGCAAACATCCTGATGCATTTCAGAATTGCAATAATTCCTTCTTCAAAGCGATTCTTTGAAGAAAGAATTATTGCAATTCCAAAATACATCAGGATGTTTGCACATTGCACAGGAATAAAATGAAGCACTTTATAAGAACCTGAGCAGTCTCCTTACTTTGGGGTGGTGGGTGCGGGATTTGTTTTGTCTACATTCTTGCTTCACATTTTATCCCAGCACCCCTTCCATGTGCAGCCTTTCTTTAGTTCTTGGCTATAGGTCAGTGGTTAGAGCACCAGGATTGTATTCCAGAGGCCTGGATTCAATTGCCAGTAGATCACATTATTTCTTTCTCACTACAATTTGTGATTAGACATATTGTTTTAACCTGTAGATCTTCTTCATGAATTAACATTTACAGCCTAAAGAAAAAGGTAAGCATAACTATGCTTAATATTTTTTTCTGTCAAGATCCTTCTCAAAGAAGTACTGTAGTTTATGCAACAAGCAAATTCCCTAAACACTTGTTGTAATCAGTGGTCTGATCAGAGATGGTAGAGAATTTTGTTCTCAAGTCCCTTTGAAATTAACAAGCAGATTTACCTTTTAACAGCTGCCCCCAGGCTCTCATCATCAGTAAGCGGTGTTTGAACATCAGTCCTGATAGGATCCTTCTGAATGTATTCTCTTTTGTTTGATATTATGGTAACAGCAAATGACATGTAACAGGTTGAATGCTCCTCGTATATTTTTCAATAAAAGCAGCATCCTGGAATTTATTATTGTGCTTAGGAAAAAAGGGATGGTGTTAAACATGGCTTTGGATTAGAAAATGTTTTTTTTTTAACTATGAGAAAGAGAAAATGAAAAGTAAGTGTATTTTAATATATTTTAAGGCACATTGTAAGCAGTAGTCTTTTTAAATACTTTATTCACATGGCAGTGTTCTTTCTTGCAGATAGGAAATTTAACTTCACTGTTTACAGTGCCAAGTAAAAGTCTGCTATAATTCTGTTTGTTACAAAGTGGTGGAGATGAGTTTCATGTGTCCTTTTTCCTAGAAAGGACTGACATATTTGCTAAAGTATGTGCTTAGAAAATGTTTTTCTTAACTCACATTCTCTTAGTTCACAATTTACTTATTTTGGTGCTCTTCTACAGTGTAGTTCCTCAATTGGGCAATTCTTGCCCTGTTGCTGTCCATGAAGGCACTGCTCCCTCCAGCCACCAGCCACCCAGACCTACAGTTTTCTGGTTTTGGCTCTGTGGACTTGATCCTTCATGGCAGGGCCAAGGCAGTCCTGGGATATTAGTCCAGAGGGAAATACCTTTCATGCCAGGGCCTAGATGAGATAAGTAGACAGAATCAGATTCAGTGCTGCAGGACTGAGGAGGGGGGGGGGGCAGTTGTCATTCTGGCACCCAGTGGGTGTTTCCACAACAGTTTTCTTTCCTATGCATCTCTTCTTTGGGTCAGTTGCATCCTTCCATCTACTATGCTGGCCTGTGGAAGGAAATAATGTTAAATGATTACTTAAAAGGGCAAAGCTGCTCCAGCACCCACAGGAGGTGCTGTGGTTGTGAGGCGAAGAGACTGCACTCAGAGCCCAGAGAGAAAATTGCATTGTAAAAAGAAGTTAAAAAGTTCTGTGTGCCTGATTATGCCTGTTATTTCTTTCTGTTTCTTTTTTTTTTTTTTGGTCTGGAGTGGAAAGTTTGTGTTGGTTTCTTAGTAGTTAAGGTATTGGAAATACTTGTTGGATAGGAGTACTGAGGCCCAGAGCTAAATCTACTTTGCTTTAGCTAGGACAGTAAATCAATATAAGGTACTTTTACTGATATAACACTCCGTCCTTAGGGACTATGGGTGCTTTGCAGAAAAATCAGCAGAATTGATTCAGCACTGTGTGTACATGGGTATGCACAGGCATGGAAGAGTAACTGGTTTGTCCAATCAGAAAGCAATATTTCTGGCAGCCATCTTGACTCATTCTGTGGCCCTAACACAAAATATATTGTGGATTTATTGGAAGATGTACTGTAGGTAATGTTCTGGTGTTTGCTGAGCCACATGACAGCTGGACAGGTCTGGGTGGGGTGAGTTTTTTTGTGTGTTGTAAGTTTGCTTTACATAGCGTTAGACATTTAAAGGGATTATTGGTTTCATTGTTAATTTATTGCTTTTTGTGTGTTACATTAGGCTAATTAGTAATTATTGTTTTAATGGTGTTGTATGGTGCTTGCATTTCCATTAATTAGATTTTTAATTTCCCATCATATCTGGGTGTCATCAGTATTGAGAAAAGAAAGTCTCCATCAGGGAGTACCTAAATCAAATAAAAGCACTAAAATATTGCACCTCAGGAGCATCAAATAATAAAAGCTAGTTACCCAGATTAAAGTATTTCACAGCTAGTTATTGTGTAAAGATCACGTGAACTCCCTGTAAACCATCAATGTTTCAGAGACCACATCCCTCCCTCAAGGTGGGCAGTTTGGTCTGTAATGCAAGTTATCCCAAATAAATATATTACATTCCATTTGTTTGTCATTTCTTACTGTCAAAACAGAACACTACCACACAATTTCTTTGTGATCAGGCAACAACTGGTACTCCCAGAAACATGCTTAATTCATTCTCAAAATGTCCCGTTTACACTAGCCAAACCTAAAGAGAAGTAATTCAGTCCTCTCTACAGCTAAAATATTCAAACCTAAAATGTTCTTATTCTACATGAGTGACCCCATGATACAATTATAAACAGAGTGCATTTCTAAAAAAAAAAATCACTGCTCACTATTCTTAAAACAACATTGGTAATACTTTAAGGGTCCTTAACTACACTGTAATTACTGCATAATGTTACTGTAACTACTGTGTAGTTCCATGTAACTACTACGTAGTTGTTAACTAGTTTCACATGTGGATATGGTGTAGTTACGCAACTTGCATACATGTGCAACTACTACAGTTTCCCTTTTGGCACAAATCATTTCATTCTGACAAGTGTAACTACACAGGTAATAGTTATTGCAAAGTGTAACAGAAAATATATTGTGCAACTACCACTCTATCTCTTCTGGCATTGTGTTATTTGTTTGTATAAGGGCAATTACTCATGTAATAGCTATTGCAAATTGTAACAGCAAATCTATTGTGCAACTACTATGTTAGCACTTTTGGCATTATTAAATCTGTTCTTGCAAGTTTAATTACATATAAATGCAGGTTGTGTGCACTGTTTCAACTGCCTATCTCTATCTGACATTTATTTAAAAGGTAATCACACAGAAAAATGTTAAAGTGTAATCAGAATGGTAACTAAAACATGAGTACAATGCAACTTCAGTCTGCTTCAGTTAAATGCACTGACTGGCAACTCTTTAGATGGTATTCAATGTCTGTATTCAAGTTTTTCATGAACTTACAGGTTAGTAAACATGCAGTCTAATATTGTGAATTGATATTTACTGTAACTGTACAAAAAAAATTTAATTTGCATAATTTCTAATTGCCATTATAACTATATTGTGGCTAAAAAATAATGGTACTGTTTTTACAGTTAATGACTAGGTAACACGTATCTGCAGTTGCACACACTTACATTTACCATATGTCAGTACTGTAGCTGTGATGTAAGTTCTCATTCAGAAATCATTCCCTCATGAACTTACTGATTACTAAATATGCAATCTAATATTAGACCCTATTCTCTTATGTGGAAAGGAATGTGCCAAATGTGCATTCCCAGGCCTGGTGATCAATAGCAGCCATCCAATCAGATGGACAGACCAGAAGCAGACTGGGTCCTGCACTCTGTGTGGATAGGGCAATTGTGGGTTATGGGTGGTCCTCCCATTACTGCTGTTTTCCAGTAAGGGGACCAACTGGTCTGCCTATGTTTACCACCTTGCCCCCAGCCCTCATGGTATAGTCAGAGGGCTGGGATAGCTCAATGTGAAGGATGATGCTATGACAGCCACACCACTCAGCCAGTGGGAAGGGCATTTAATGGCTAAGGAAGGTTCCCTGCCTGTGTATTCAGCATCACCCTCCACCACTGCACACAGCAGATCTGTGATAAAGCATGCTATGAAGTCACGCCCCACACCCAGACAGAGGTGTGGATCAATGCCACAGAAACAGCACATTTCTTAGTAACTACAGTACTGTATGGTACCCCACATGACAGATCATTCGAGCAGAATTGACCCCAACATCGAGTCATGCCTACCGCTGCTAGACTGCCTTTATATTAATACTATGTATAACTTATGCTGCCACCACATGACTCCACACCCTTCTCACTTTGTGGAATCTCCACCAGGTGGGACTGCTACCTTGTTACCAATATGTGGCCTCTCACCCCACCCACCCAAAACCTACATGTCTTGGTGCTATACTGGATGGACCATAGGCTACGCGTCCCTAGGTCAGCACAAGGGGAAACTCTGGACTCCGTTCCCCCGCACTCAAACTTATACTAGATGCACAAAGATTTGTGCTTTCAAACTATTCCTCACTGCCTTAAGGAAAATTGTGTTCCTACTACATTTGTGTTGAGGTAATGTTGAACTCAACCCTGGTTCCACAAAAGCTCTCTCATCTCCATTTGACCTTACAAGACTGAAAGGAATCAGCTTTATGCACGAAAATGTTTGCAGTCTTTTAAAGAAATTTACATCAGTCCAGGCATGGATTACTCATACCTCACCAGACATACTTGTGTTCTCTGAATCCTGACTTCAGGCATCCACCCCAGATAGAGAGGTTAACCACGCTAACTACCTCCTATTTAGAGCCGATAGGTACACTAGGAGAGGCGGAGTAGTCATCTACGTCAAAAACAAATATTCTGTGTCCATCCTAGACTCTACCTCTATTGCAGGTGGATTCGAATGTTTGTCCCTTAAAGTTGAACTTCCCCATCAATGGCTTTCCATGTCATAAGCTGTTACAGACCACCAGCCACGGGGCCTCAGCTCCTGTCCCATCTGTCATCTATTATGGGCTCTGTCCCCATTGAAACAATTATTCTAGGAGACCCTTAATTATGATTGGTTGACTAAGGTCTCATTACCACTGAAGCAATTCTGTGGCTCCCATGGGTTCACATAACTTATTACTGAGCCAACTCGCATTAACAAGAAAAACCCAATGAACAGCACCCTATTGGATGTCCTTCTTGTAAGCAAACCATATTCCTTTTTCCATGCTGGAATTTTTTCAGCTGATGTTAGTGACCACTGCTTTATTGCTGGTATAAGAACTGATGCTAAACCCTCTCCAACATCTAAATTTTCCACTAAAAGGTCCAGACAGAACTTTGATCCTCTCGCATACTTCAATGAATTAAAAAAACTCTTTGTACTGGCAGAGTTTTTACCTTGCTAAATCGGTGATTAATGCCTATGACATCTTCCATGAAATTATAACCAGTGCCCTAAATAACCATGCTCCTCTGGTAAAAGCATGTATAAAAGCTAGAACATGTCATTGGTTCTCAGCGGACCTCAAGGCTGCCCTACTAAAAAGAGATCAACTCTGGAAAAAGGCTTGCAAATCACTCACAGACGAAGACTGGTGTGTCTTCAGGACAGCTAGAAATGCCTGCACTAAGATGGTCAGAGAGGCCAAGGCCAATTTTTACCGATCTGAGCTAGATTCTGCATCGAAATGCCCTACCAAGTTCTGGTCCACACTAAAAGAACTGACTGGTCATTCTCCAGGAAATGTGCTTCCCTCCAAAATTACCACTGACAATGCTATAATCAATGACAGAAATGAGATCCTGCATGCCTTCAACAATCATTTTGTCACTGCAGACCTAGCATTCGATAATGCACTGGTAAGCAGACTACACTCACAGATCAATACTAAGCTCCTGGAACAGAGTAACAATATCGTAATCTTTTCATTCTTACCCACCTCCGTAAAAGAAGTTGAAGATCTTTCCCTAAAATTGGACACTAAAAAAAGTGTGGGGCTGACTTCTTCAACCCATATTACTTGAAAATTGCTTATCACATCCTTGCCACACCTATCTCTCACTTATTCAACCTGTCCCTATCGCAAGGTTCCCTCTCTCAGTTATGGAAAGTTGCTAACGTCATCCCCCTGTTTAAATCAGGGGATCCCTGTGACCTAAATAACTATAGGCTGATCTCCCTCCTCCCCATACTCTCCAAGCTCCTAGGAAAAATTGTGGATACCCAGCTGAGATCTTTCATAGACAACTCAAACTTACTAAACACTATGCAGTCAGGCTTGAGAACAAAGCACAGTACCATTATGGCCCTGGCAAAAGTAACTAACGACTGGCAATGGGACTTAGACAACAAAAAATTCATCTGTGCAGTTTTCCTGGATCTCAGTAAGGCCTTCAACACCATTGACCACTGTTTGCTCCTCTCCACTTTACAAACAATAGGCCTAGACTGAACCTCCTTGTGTTGGTTCCATGACTACCTCACTGGTAGGCAAAAACAAACCAAGGCTGAAGGGGAGCTTTCTTCACTTAAACTGATAAAAAGAGGTGTCCCTCAGGGGTCCAAATTGGGACCATTACTGTTTTCTATCTATATCAACAGCCTGAATGTAGGCATTAAGGAAGCAAGCATTCACCTGTTTACTGATGACACGGTGCTCTACATAAGCTGTGAATCTCCTGAAGCTGCCTGTGGTGACTTGCAAACTGACTTTAACATCCTGCAGCACTATCTCCTCAGTAAAAGACTACTACTTACATCAAGAAAACCAAGGCAATGCTATTATCACCAACTGGCCAGAGGGCATATTCTGCCACTGCTGGTCCATTACCTTCTATCTCCACCTTACTAGGTGAACATCTTGAATACGTACCGAAATTCAAGTATTTGGGTGTCTGGATAGACAATAAGCTCTCCTTTGTGGAACATGTAGAAGAACTGCTGAAAAAGCTGAGGAGGAGGTGTGGACTCTTATTCAGAATAAATTGTCTCCTGACTGCAGACGCCAAAAGACAGCTCGTCCAATCCATGTTCCTCTTACTGACTATGCTGACTTCATATATGGCCAGTGCCCAGCCTCACACCTTGCTAAATTGGATGTACTGTATCATAGACCTCTGAGATTTATAACAGGCCTCCCCTTTTCCACCCACCACTGTTCACTATATGCAGCTGTGGGTTGGTCCTCCCTTCAACACAGCCATTATAGAAATGCAGCCCTCTGAACGCTCCGAGTCATCACCAACAAACTCCCGCAATACATTGCTGACTGTATCCCACTAAGCCTGATTGGGAATTATGCCTTGAGAAGTCACTCGCTGGTTTCCCTGAAAGTACCTAGGGTTGGTACCCGCTTTGGAAGAACAGCCATAAGCTTTGTCCTGCCCATACTTTGGAATAGGATACAGAAATCGCTGAGACTTAGCTACCCTGTTAGTCTTGCTATGTTCAAGACCCTGTATGCCAAAACATTTGTGGAGCTCTGTAACTGTTTTCACCATTCCTAGCTGTCCAGCTGACATTTCCACTCAATCTAAGTCCTTCCCGTTCGAACTAAGTGTTCCCTTACCAAGATTACTAGTCCATTCTAGTCCCACTGGTACTACCGGTTCACCTCAGTCCATTCCAGTCCCATTGATACTACGTACTCACTGCAACACACTCCCCATCGCCCACTCTTATGCCCTGATACCACCTGCTTAGTATCCCAGAATCTTTCCTCCAGCATCCCTGCCTCCTACCTGTGCACTTTTCCATATCCCAGGGACTCCTTTACAGGCTATGAACATGTTATTGATGGACAGGATTATAAAGGCATCTCTGTATATATTATTTACCTTTATTTCTACACTGTATATATTTTGTTGTATACGTCTTGCTACCGCTGTTTTATGTATATTTTACTTGTACTCTATTCTGTACCTTCGTCCTTGCAAACTGCAGGTCCACCTTGTAAATGAGCTTATTCAATGGTGATTGCCTAGGTAAATAAAGATTTTGATGATTGATTGATTGATTGATTGACTGTTACAAGTCAGTAAATAATTATGTAAATGATTTGCAGTGTATAAGTAAACACTATAGTTGTTTAACAATTAACAATATTAGATTGCATGTTAATTAAGCAGTAAGTGCATAAGTGAATGATTTCTTTATTTTTCTACTTTCTATTTCTATGCCTTTACTGTCTCCTAACCTCCACTCCTTCAGGTCACCAAGGTGCTCTGCTTCCCGACCCTACCGACTACCCCGGAGTCTGCCCCTAGAGTGCCGTACACTCAAATCCTCAGGTTCCCTTGATGGCATGGATTACCCCCTCCAGTTGGGGTGAGGAGGGAACCCTCCTAACCCTCCTCTATCCCTGAGTGATTGAGCTGTGCACATCGGAGTCTGCCCCTTTATCAGTCAGTGGGTGGCAAAGCAGGCAACGGTGGTTGTCATTTAGGAGGCTTGGGAGATGTTTTTCCTCCTTTCCTCTTTAGAGAGCCCGACGTGCAATGACGTCAATGCACTAACGTGCAGACATCTGCCGGCTCTCCCCCATGTTAATGCCCACACCTGCCGGACACCCAGCCTCCACTGGGTGTCACTGCAGTGCAGCGCATATCCCTAACCCGCCCTGAAGGAAGGAGAGCTGTCATGGAACGCTCAATCCTTCCTCCCCCTGCCAGCCCCCGGTGACCTAAGTCCATTCTTTAACCCAGGTCACTGGCATGGTGCAAGGTGTTGCATCCAGTGCCTCAGCCCTCAGCACCACTGGGCCGGCTAACAGAATGATTTCTGAAGGAAAATATACAGCAGAACTGCAGCACTGACATTCAGTGTAAGTGTATGGTAGTTACACCCTTCTTCTTATGCTTTATTTTAAGTGTCAGTTTCTGAGTACTTACTTTGTAAATACATTTTAGTTAGGAATTCACTGTGGAAGCAATGCTACAGAATTCACACATTCCTTAGTAACTACAGCACTGTTACACTCTTCTTCTTACACTTTATTTTAAGTGTCATTTTCTGTGTACCTACTTTGCAAAAACATGTTAGCTAGTCATTAACTGTGGAAACAATGCCACAGAAGCAGCACATTTCTTAGTAACTACAGAATAGTTGCACCCTTTTTCTTACACTTTAAGTGTCAGTTTCTGCGTAATTAAGGAAACAGTGCCACAGAAGCAGTATGTTCCTTAGTAACTACAGCACTGTTAAAAGCCAATAAGTAATTATGTAAATTAATGATTTTTTTATTGTATAGCAATTAACAATATTAGATTGCATGTTTATTTTTATTTCTGTTTTTCTTTTGGGTTGCACATTATACAAGTGGTGGCTCTGGAATTCAAACCCAGTTCTCCAGGTTTGCAGGTCAGTGCTTTTAACCACTATGCTATACTGCAGTAAGTTCATGAGGGAATGATTTCTGAAGGATAACTTTAAGTGTCACTAACTACACTGCAACTACTGTATAACTACACTGTAACTGCACTACTATGTAGTTAACTAGTTTCACAGTGCGTGTTGTATACTTACATAACTTTAAATGTGCTTCTTTTCTGAGATTGACCCACACCTCTGCTGCAACCACACCACTGTTCTGCTGTTGCCCAGGTGGGTGGCTAGGGGTGGGGCATGGCTACCCTCAGATAAGAGTCCTAATTCTTCTGTACCTCAGATTAAACTGTTCCATTGTACAATGCTGAACAGTAGAGATGTGTGAAATAGTCAAAATTTGTTCCACAAAATATTTTGTGAAATTCACCCATTTCATGAAACTTTTCATAGAAACGTAATTTAGAATTTTGCCTGTGTAATGCAAACTTTTGCCTGTGGAATAGAACATTTCACATGTGGAAGGGGAAATTTCACCTGCAGAAAGCAAAGTTTCACCTTTCACAGGTGGAATTTCACCTTCTGTAGGCAAAAGTTCACATTACACAGGCACAATTCTGAATTTCATGCCTGGCAAAATATTTCATGTAATGGGTGAATTTTGCAAAATATTTCACGTGGTGAAATTGCTGATTTTGCTGGAATTTCACCAGCGAAATATAATTTCACAAAATCTATACTGAACAGTCATACAACTGACTGATTGTGCATCATGTATACTGCACCTGCACTTTAGTTGCTACTTTATTGTGTTTCAGTGGTATTCTTGCACTTAATTATACCAAGCTATACTCAACATAGTCAGTATATTCTATTTCCTGTACCTTTCTCTGTTAATGTGAGTGTATTGTCTGTATTACCTAGAGTATGTACCAGCTTTACGGCCCAGGTCATGCCTGAAAATGATCCTCCCATTACCACTGGACACTCTTCTCTTCTTATCCCTGGTTTCTAAATTCTACTGCAGTAGTACCTCTCTTTATCTGTGAGTCTTCCTTGACTCATTTTTCACTTTTCTACCAATATGGGGTGGCCTCCCGTCGTGGTAATCTCCTTCTATACTGCACCACTAATTTCTACTTTGGTCCATGGTGGTGACTGTCTCGAGGCTTATTAGCCCTCAGAGAACCTATTTGAAACAAGAATAAGAAATCTATAGTACAGTTGTAGTAATATGCCCTTGAGGTGGTTGTATGCAGCCTTTGTACTATAAGTACATTTTGAATAATGAATAAAAAGGTACCTGCAGGAGAAAGTTGTAAAGATATGCCCCATTTGGAAGGTATGCAGGGATGCCACAATCCTTCATTTTAATGTTGTAAGGTTCCACCACAACTTCATACTGACCCCCCTGTTATTTATTGTGCACATTTTGGCCAGAACTTTACATTTTTCCCTTTGTTTCTCAAGCTGGTGTCTGTGCTCAAGAAAAGCTTTACCACTGAGCTGTTCACTTGCTATGGGCTGTTTGTTGGCATATTGCACCTTGCAACAGCCCTCTATGGTGGCATGCCCTGCTCGCGGTCCCCTGTATTCCTTTATGTGTGGCATAACTGTATAGCAGCCTAGTGCAGCTATGCACATTTGTGATTTGCATAAGAAAAGGAATGAAAAACTGGGTGTGAGCATATGGTTTACAGGCACCCCAAAATACTAGGTTAGCCCATAATATCATGAGTGGCTGGATGCACCATCAACTTGCTGACTGAACTTTTTCATTTGACTTTAATTTATAAGGAACTTCTGTATATAGAGCCAAGCAGCATGAATAAAGTAAAACCGCTCTCTCTAGGGCTACCGTTCCCCTGTTAAACACTTGTTTAAAGTCTGCCTCATCCATATGGGTGGCTATAGGTAGACATACCTGTGTGCTTTGGGTGCTTGTTGGTTCTGACTGATGCTCCTAAGGGCCAGCAGCCCCCTTGTGGCACGTTATTATAGTAAAAGCACCCTATGAGGTCATGTCAAGAGGGAGGAGTTTAGGATCATTAAGTGACCCTTAAGCATAAGCATTTTAACCATTTATTTTTGTATCTAACACTCTTAAATGCATATATGTAATATGTCTAGATGGATGGAATAAAAATAATGCTTTATGGTCCATGATGATGCTCTTTGTATTAGCGTAAGAAATATAATGTATTAGTGTTAGGGAGTATCTGCTGACCAGTGATATAATTCACCCCAGATATAAAAGAGCTTGGGTTTAACCAGTTAGTCAGATATGTTTGATGCACAGAAGATGTGGCCATGCTGATGCTATAGCAAGTACCACTCTGTGACAGCACCTGGGGTGTATTTAAGCGCTGAAGTTCAGATTTGAACTGTTGTATATTTATTTTCTTATTTTTTAAGTTTATTTTTCCTTTTTGTAAATAAAATTCACACACAAGAACCAGTGTGTGTTTTCTGAAGAAACCATGTAAGTGTTGTCACTACCCACACCTGCTTACATAATTTGGTGTCAGAAGTAGGATTGTGGTCATCCCAAGGTACAGTGAGGGAGGCCAGATAAGGTATCACACATGGTAGAGTGACAAAAAACATGGCAGAAGGAATGGATGAGATGAATAAGCAGCTGGAAGCAGTTACCAGATCACAAATTGTGAAGATGAGTGAGCCCCTGCACCCAAGATTGGGAACAGATGTGCCTCATGTATTGTGCTATACAGGGGGTTTTAAGACCTTACCCTCTTCCCAACACTCTTTTACTACATCCAATAAACCTCTGAGTGTCCTACCAAAAAGGAATGAGAATGGGGAGTAACAGGTAGAAGCTTGGGGTACTTCCCTGTACGCGAATAAAAGGAAAGGCAGGTACTGTATTTGTCCCAGTTCCATCCTTCATTGTGTACAAACTTTTTGATCATCCGTTTTAGGGTCTGGTTAAATCTTTCAACCAGGCCATCCGTCTTGGGATGATAGGGTGACGTTTATATAGCTACAATCCTCAGAAGGTGGTAGAGTTCTTTTAACAGCTCTGCATTGAAGTTGATCCCTCTATCAGTTAGTATTTCTTAGGGGATCCCAACCCGACGGAACAATTTCACCAGTTCTTCAGCAATATGGAGGGTGGTAACAGACCTCATAAGAATGTCTTCTGTATACTTGGTGGCATAATCGCACACCAAGAGAGCAGTATTGATGTCCATTCAACAAGGCAGGGATGACCATTAACCCCATGAAGTGTACCCTTGCAATACAAGAGACCCAGTACTTAGGATTTATACTGGGTAATGGCCTTAGAAAACCAGATGTCTTAAAGATAGAGGCAGTGGCCCAGTGTCCAGTTCCCAGTATGAAAAAGCATGTCTGGTCATTTTTAGAGTTAGCAGGATATTACAGGAGGTCCATTCCCAATTTTGCTACCCTAGCAGCCCCATTAACTGATTTAACAAAAAAAAAAATATGGGAGTCAGGTAAAATGGATACCAGACTGTGAGGGAGCATTTCTCCAGAAAAAGGCAGCCTTATGTTCCTCACTGGTGTTGCGCAGTCCAGACTTCACACACCCCTTTGAAGTTCATTCTGATGCCTCCAGCACTGGCATTGGGGCAGTGCTTAGTCAATTAATGAGGAGGAGCATCCTGTTGTTTATATTTCTCGAAAATTACTTGGATCTACGATGGGAGTCTGACAAAAATTTTGTTGAACACCCCGTCAGTGACATCGGCAGGTCAACCACATTCTGCAGTCGGCTGCCAGTTTGCACTGTTGTTTTGTTTTTCTTGGGGGCTTTCCCGAAACTCTAAGGGGCGCCTTGCATCTCCTTAAGGATTCTCAACAGTCAGAGCTGATTGTGGGGAGTGCAGGACCCCCAACAGACAGCGCCGGGTTCCAGTGGGTCTCCCACCATGGCTAGGCACTGTAGTTGCTGTGGGAGACCTCGCTGGTGAAATGTCACTGTCGAGGGAGTAACCAAAATTACATGATAGGGAGCAGAAGTACTCCACTGTAGAATAAGAGTGTCTGGCAGCCAAGTGGGTTATTGAGACCTTGAGGTTCTATTTATGGGGTGCCCCCTTCACATTGACAACTGACCACAACCCACTGTGTTTCATTTCACAAATGAAAAAGAAAAACAACCGTATCATGAGATGGTACCTGGCTCTCCAACCATGTAAGTTTACAGTGAAGCACAGGGCTGGGTCTGAGCATGTAAATGCTGATTTTCTATCCCGACACGGGGCTGGGAATGAAGAAAAACATGTATAATATCTTGTTGACATTGCTGACAACATAGAATGTGGTGTTTTGCATATGCAGCCCATGATGCTTTGCATTGTGTGGGCATGTGTGATTTTGTATTTTCATAGAATGTTTGTTGATTAAGCTTACTGAAATAGCTTAGGCATTCACAGGACACCCCAGGGCTATTAGTTACCATATGTTTTGTGTGCAAACTAAAGAACAGTAGCAATACATATTGTTTGCTATATTTGTTGAATGAATAAAGGGAGCCCTGGGGTGGAGCTTCCAAGAGAGGGAGGGTGGACGCTCCATCCTACCCATAATATTTGGGTAGGTTGCCTATGCAGATGTAATCAGTCTGCTGGTTTTCACTTAACCTTGGGGGTATGTGACAGTTTGTAACCCCCCCCCATCACCACTGGACACTCTTCTCTACTTATCCCTGGTTTCTAAACTCTACTGCAGTAGTACCTCTCTCTATCTGTGAGTCTTCCTTGACTCATTTTTCAGTTTTCTACCATGATGGGGTGGTCTCCTGTTGTGGTAATCTCTTTCTGCGCTGCCCTGCTAATTTCTGCTTTGGTCCAAGGTGGTGACTGTCTTGAGGCTTATTAGCCATTAGAGAACCCATTTGAAACAAGAATAAGAAATCTATAGTACAGCTGTAATAATATGCCCCTTGAGATAGTTGTATTCAGCCCTTGTACTATAAGTACATTTTGAATAATGAATAAAAAGGTACCTACAGGAGAAAGTTGTTAACATATGCTCCATTTGGAAGGTATGCAGGGATGCCTGAATCCTTCATTTTAATGTCGTAAGGTTCCACCACAACTTCATACTGACCCTCCTGTTGTTATTTATTGTGCACATTTCGGCCAGAACTTTAAATTTGTTGCTTTGTTTCTTGAGCTGGTGTCTGTGCTCAAGAAAAGCTTTACAGCTGAGCTGTTCACTCGCTATGGGCCATTTTTTGGCATATTGCAACTTGTGACAGCCCTCCATGGTGGCATGCCCTACTCACGGTCCCCTGTACTGTTTTCTGTGTGGCATAACTGTACAGTCACCTAGTGCACCTATGCACATTTGTGAATTGTGCAAGAAAAGGAATGAAAAACTGGGTGCGAAGCGTATAGTTTACAGGCACCTCCTAATACTAGGGTAGCCCATAATATCATGAGCACCTGGGTGTACCGTCGGCTTGCTGACTGAACTTTTTCCTTTGAATTTAATTTACAAGACACTTCTGCATATAGAGCAGAGCAGCATGAATAAAGTAAAACTGCTTTCTCTAGGGCTACTGTTCCCCTGTTAAACACTTGTTTAAAGTCTGCCTCATCCATATGGGTGGCTATAGGCAGGCATACCTGTGTACTTTGGGTGCTTGTTGGTTTTGATTGATGCTCCTAAGGGCCAGTGGCCCCCTTGTGGCACGTTATTATAGTAAAAGCACCCTATGAGGTCATGTCAAGAGGGAGGAATTTAGAATCATTAAGTGACCCTTAAGCATTTTAACTGTTTCTTTTTGTATCTAGCACTCTTATATGCACTTATGTCATATGTCTAGATGGATGGAATAAAATATATTATGATTTATGGTCCATGCTGATGCCCTACTATTAGCATAGAAAATATAATGCATTAGGGTTAGGGGGTATCAACTGACCAGTGATGTCATTCACCCTAGATATAAAAGTGCTTGGGTTTAACTAGGTAGTCAGATAGGTTTGGAGCACAGAAGATGGTGGTCATGCTGATGCTATAGCCAGTACCACTCTGTGACACCACTTAGGGTGTATTTAAGTGCTGAAGTTCAGATCTGAACAGTTGTATATTTATTTTCTTATTTTTGAAGTTTACTTTTCCTTTTTTTAAATACAATTCACATAAAAGAACCAGTGCGTGTTTCCTGAAGAAACCATGTAAGTGTTGTCACTACCCACACCCGCTCACTATATATACTGTATATATATGCATTGCAAAAACCTTCATTAATGCATTAGTTAGGGTTAAAGCAACAAAAGTGGGGAAATTAGATGTTAGGGTTGAGCCTAACCACCCTCCCACCCCATCCTCCACAGACCGACAGGCGCTGGGATGTGCCATGGGGTCATCAGGCCCAACTCTCACCCCATTCCATGTGTAAACAGGTTGACATGCTACAGTAAAGGAGAATGGGGTGAGAGTTAACCTCATGACCCCATGGTACACCCCGCTCTGTCAGTCTGGAGGAGGGGTGGATGGTGGTAAGTTAGGGGCTCAACCTAACATCTCATTTCCCCATTTTTGTCACTTTAACCCTAACTGATGCATTAACAAAGTTTTTTGCAATAAATGTCCTTCCTTTTTGAAAAAAGTGTAATATAACTAGTCAATGGTATGTGTTGCTGGGAGCGCAGGGCCTGAACCAAGCTGCCCATCTATGCATAATGATATGTGTCTGTGGGAATGTGGGCCCTCTGGGCCATGCGCTGCCAATTACACATAACTACAGAGCCATACAGCAGCCCTGTAGGGCAAGGAATCCTTGTAATACTAATTTTCCAATATCTAATAAGAGTTACAAAATTTAATAGACTACGGGGTCCATTGCAATCCCTATACTCTTTGTTAGCTCTTGTCAGAGTTATATCTTTCCTTGCAAGTTCTAGCTTCATCATAGTGCTGTTTGCGGGGTGGTTGCAGGGAGGGGGTATGGAAGAGGGTGGTGGGGGAGTGGGTGGGTTAAGGGGGGAGATGATAGATCATGTATCTGTATGATTGAAATATTGTACCTATCTGTCATGCTATAGATCAATTCTCTGTATTGGAAAAAACTTCAATAAACTTTAAATTGAAAAAAAAAAACAATTTGCCAATATCTCAGCAACTGTAACAGCTATGAAAAAAGTTCAAATGTCATTGTAATCAAGACAGTGAAACTTCCACTTGAGATAAGTTGAATAAAGCCATATCTTGCATTGTTTCTGAGATACCGGCACCAAAAAGCACTGTGGTCGCTGCAATGTTATCCTATGGGAAAAATCTCAACTTCATTATACCATATCTATGGAGCAGATGAAATTGTTTATGCCTAAACAATGTAATTCACATCTCTATGGCACCCCTTTATACCCTGTAAATTTCAAGTCAAAAGACTAAACTGTTTATTTACAATGTAATGTACCTGGGAACTGGTATGCATTCCCGCCAAACTGCCTATTTGTGCATAATGCTATGTGTCTGTGAGAGAGTGGGCCAGCAGGGACCTGTGCTCCCACTTACACATAACAACAGAACCATACAATAGCCCTATAGGCCTGGAAAGGAACCCTTGTAACACAAATTTTCCAACATCTCAGTAACCGTACAACCTATGAAAATACTCCACTGCAGGTGTAACCTTTGACTTTTAAACTTCCTTTCAGGCTTAGTTCACCTAGGTGAACTAGGCTGTGGGTAACAAAAAATCCATATCTCGCTTCGTTTTTGAGATACAGACACCAAAACTTGCCATGGACGCCACAATGTTATCCTATGAGAAAAATCTCAACTTCATAATGACATAGCTATACAACTGATACATTTGTTCATGCCAATACAGTATAATTCACATCTCTGGGACACCCCCTTTATGTCCTGCAAATTTCAAGTCAAAAGACCAAACCGTTAATTTACAATGCAGTGAGAAAGTTTTTGAAAGTTTAAAAATTCCTAGTTCGTGAGGTAGCAAAATCCCCAACTGTGAGGTCAATCTCCATTCGTGAACTGTAAAAATCACCATTTGTGAGAAATCCTTGACTACCAGATTTTGGTCATCTGGTCACTACGTCACAGTCAAGGATTTTTCTACCTCGCGAAAGGGTATCAGCTCACGGTCAAGGATTTTAACAGCTTGAGAAAGAATTTTGCCAGCTCATGAAGGGATTCAAAGCAATCCTTTCATGAGCTGACAAAATCCTCATCCACAAGAGTCAATCGTTTTGAAGCAGCAAACTTGACTGTGAGTCAATCCTCATCCTCAAGAAGGGCCATCTGGTCCCTAACTGAGGGTCAAGGATTTTACTACTTCGCAAAAGGGGATTGGCTCGCGGACATGGATTTTGTCAGTTTGCCTAAAGGGGATCAGAAGCGAGTCATGGACAAAGAATTTCAAAATCTGAAATGGCCATTTTGTAACCAAAAAGAAGCAAAGCAAATGTATAGGTTTTTAGAGGGCATCACATTGAACAAAACACATGCCTTATTATAAGAAAAAGTCACCCATGGAAGAAGCTAGGACCTTTTGTTTGGGGGAAAAATGAAAACAAGATGGAGGCTCATGAAAGAGGAATGTTTCCTCATGAATGGGGATTTACAAAATCCCCATTCTCAAGCTGACTAAATCCTTGACCGTGAATCCAATCCCCTTTCACAAAAAATATAGATAAATCCTGAAGTGAATTGAGCATGCTCAGAACCCAAAAATAAAAAATGATATACTTTTGAACAGATTAATATTTGTTTCACCAAACCAGTGCTGGATTGTTCTCTGATCCACCTCTTTCTACCCTGAAATATTCACACTAAAAGACCAAATGGTGTGGTCGCAGTGCAATGGGCAAAAAAGTGTCAAAAAGTGGCGAAAAATGCATTTTTAGCACTTCACTGCGCAAAAACCATATGCCTGATCAAAATGCAACTTGGCAAATCAAGAGATCTAGCATACCAGACCATGCATTCCAAATTTCTTGCAAATCTGTAGAACGGTTGCAAAGTTATTAATGTGCAAATATGGGGTTTAACATTAAACTGCCTACTCAACAGTAACTATAGTGGCAATATCATGCCACAATTTTATATATATATATATATATATATATATTTATATATATATATATACACACAGACACACACACACACACACACACACACACACACACACACACACATAGGTATATGTATAGATCACCGATTTGCTGTGTGGATTGAAGGTTGGTAGTGCCAGATACACATGAAGGGACTCTTCCTTAGCCATTACATGCCCTTCCCACTAGCTGAATAAGGTGGCAACCATGGCACCATCCTTCACACCAAGCTACCACAGCCCTCTGACTATACCATAAGGGCTTGGGGCCTGGTGGTGAACACATGCATGTAACAGCTAAGGAAGAGTTCCTGCATGTGTATCTGGCATCACCCACCATCACTACACACAGCAGATCAGTGAGATTGTATTTATATAGTTTTTTGTTTATCAGGTAGGTGCACTGATCCTGTGGACTGCTTTCAGGCATGATTTGGACCATAAAGATGGTACATTGGTAATACAGACAATACACTTAAATTAACAGAGAAAGGTGCAGGAAATAGACTACATTGAATGTATTGAGTACAGCTTGGTACAATTAAGTGCAAGAATACAGCTGAAACACAATAAAGTAGCAACTAAAGTGCGGGTGCAATATACATGATGTACAATCAGTCAGTCTTATGACTGTTCAGGATTGTACAGTGGGACAGTTTAGTCTTAGGTACAGAAGCATTAGGACTCTCATCTGAGGGTAGCCATGCCCCACCCCCAGCCACCCACCTGGGCAGGAGCAAGACAGAGGTGTGGGTGCAGTAGAGGTGTGGGTCAATCTCACAAAAGAAGCACATTTAAAGTTATGTACATACATAACACGCATTGTGAAACTAGCTACCAACTACATAGTAATGCAGTTGCAGTATAGTTATACAGTAGTTACAGTGTAGTTAGTGACACTTAAAATTATCCTTTGGAAATCATTCCCTCGTGAACTTACTGAAGTATAGCATAGTGGTTAAAAGCACTAACCTGCTAACCTGGAGAACTGAGTTCGAATTCCAGAGACACCACTTCTATACTGTGCAACCCAAAAGAAAAACAGAACTAAAAATAAGCATGCAATCTAATATTATTAATTGCTATACAATAAAAAATCATTAATTTACATAATTACTTATTGTTTTTTAACAGTGCTGTAGTTACTAAGAAAAATGCTGCTTCTGTGGCACTGTTTCCATAATTAATGCCTAACTAACATGTACTTACAAAGTAATTACGCAGAAACTGACACTTAAAGTGTAAGAAGAAGGGTGTAACAGTTCTGTAGTTGCTAAGGAATGTGCTGCTTCTAGGATATTGTTTCCACCGTTAATGACTAGCATGTATTTTCAAAGTAAGTATGCAGAAACATACACTTTAAATATAGCATACGAAGAAGGGTGTAACTACTATAGACTTACACTGAATGTCAATGCTGTAGTTCTGATGTATATTTTCCTTCAGAAATCATTCCCTCATGCCCCTACTGCTAAATAAAGGTACCCGATTAGAATAGCATTGACAGAATAGTGCCGCACTATATGGCACTAGTCTGGTAAGCACTTACACAGACATCGACCAGTAATTTACAGCACTTGCTATAAGTGCTCCCTTGGTTGCTGTCCATAGTCCTGAAGAGAGGGCAAGGGCAACAGGGATCCAGCTGGCAGCAATGGAGACCAGGGTTCTTATCCTGGTCTCTTGCATTTTGGCAGCAGCAGGACTTGTGTTTTTTTTGTGAGGCCATGGAAACACTTTTCTATAGCCCCATACATTTTAACTTTCCCCATGATACCCCCCCCCGAAGTGAGAATCTATAAGTTCGGGGGGTATTGGGGGGTGACCCCACAAAAAAAAGATGCCTTTTTTGGGCGTGCATCTTACATGCACTATTTTGACCGACACTGTTTGGTCCCAGTGCCCGTAATAAACACACAATCTAATATTGCTAATTGCTATACAACTACATTGTTTACTTCTTCAGTACAAATCATTTACATAATCATTTATTGGCTTGTAACAGAGTTGTAGTTACTAAGAAATGTGCTGCTTCTGTGGCATTGATCCACACCTCTTCTACACCCACACTCCTGGCCTCTTACTGCCCAGGTGGGTGGCTTGGAGTGGGGCATGACTTCATACCATGCTTTATCACCAATCTGCTGTGTGGAGTGGTGGTGGGTGTCATTGGATACACAGGCAGGAAACCTTCCTTAGCTATTACATGCCCTTCCCACTGGCTGGACAGTGTGGCTGCCATAGCATCATCTTCGCTCCTATAACTGCCCACAGGTCCAAAGTAAGATATGCTCCTTGGCTCACCCCTGCACTGAGGTGGCTCTTTAAGCAGCGGGATAATCTGTGGCACCTTGCCGTTGCCTCTGGCCGACCATCTGACAGGCAGACCTATGCTGCAGTTAGAAACCAATGCACCTGGGCTATCCATAAAGCTAAGGCGGATTATTAGCAAGCCTCCTTCACCTCCTCTTGGGGGAACCCTAGGTCTTTCTGGGACAATGTCAAGCAGCTGAATGGCCACTCCCAGTCCCCGTCTCCCAAGCTTCTTAACATCAATGGTACTGTCTCCACTGACCCCTACCCTCATTGCCACCCACCTCAATAACTCCTTTACCGACCTTAGCTCAATACTCTAGTAATTTCTTCAGTCCTCCGCCCCCTGGTTCCACCCTCCCATCACACGCCCTTGTTCCACCTGCGTTTGTGTAACCTACAAGAAACTAGACCATATCTCCTTAAGGCCCTTAAAGGTAGCATACATAGGTAATGATTCCCTTGACCCCTGCCTCCTCGTCAGGTCCTGGATCAGGTCCTCACCCCTATCACAAGCATCTTTAACAAATCCCTCTGCCTCAGGAAATTCCCTACTGTCTGGAGGGTTGCTACGGTTACTCCTGTCTACAAAGGTGGCGACAGGACTCTGCCTGGTAATTACAGACCCATCTCAATCCTCCCCTCTAAAGCTCTTGAGAAAATTGTTGCCACCCAAGTCTCCGACTACCTTTCAAAGTACAGTGTTCTTTGCCCTGAGCAACATGGGTTCAGAGCTGGTCATAGTACTGTCTGGCTCTCCTGGGTTTACCAACTTCCTCCACACCTCCTTGGACACTGGTGCCCTGGCTGGAGGGTATTCATTGACCTGTCTAAAGCGTTTGATACCGTATGAACTCACTCTTGTTAACTACCCTGGACCATAGGCTTTGCCACTGGACCCAGTCTCCTGGTCGCCAGCTATCTCAACTCGCTCCCAATGTGTGAAAGTTAGTGGCAACCTCTCTAGTGCCTGCCCTATTCGCTCTGGAGTCCCTCAGGGGTCTATTCTTGGACCTTTACTCTTCTCCCTTTTCCTCAACTCGCTACCTAGTGCCTGCAAGGGCAAGATCCTGCTTTATGCTGATGATGCTGTACTCCTTGCCGCTGATAGTAGCCCTACATGGATCCAAAGCGCTCTCCAACTTACTTTTGATTCCGCCGAAACCTGGTTCTCTGAGCATCGACTCATTATCAACACAAAGAAAACAAAAACGATGCTCTTCTCCCACCCCCAAAACAAGCACAGCAAATTTCCCCTCACTGTTCTTTCCACCCTCAAAATGCCCATTGAACCTGTGCAGTCCCATAAATACCTGGGAATTGTCTTTGACCCAGCCCTCTCTTTTCATGACCATATCGCTGCCTTGAACACTGCCGCAAACCGGCGGCTGGGCATTCTCTTCAGGCACAAAAAATGTCTCCCTGCGGATGCCCTCCGCCTGGCTGTCACCTCCTCTGTTTTATCCCTCATCGACTATGGCCTCCGGTCTATGGATCAGCTGATCAGAGCAGCTCAGCAAGGTCCGCCTTACACTTAACAAAGCCTGCAGACTTATCACTGGTGCACCTAGACAAATGCATACATGTCAGCTGTGCATTGTCTACCCTACTCAACCTGGATGAGGGCTCTTGTATCAAACCTGCCTGCTCACCTTTAAAGCACTGCATGGCCTATCTCCAACTGGTCTAACTAGCTCTATTCGCTATTCTGCACCAACGGTGAACACCCGCAGCTCGTCCAAACATCCCTGTTCATACCAAGGCTAGGACCTCACAAGGCCAAAGGGCATTCCCTTCAGAGCCCCTTACCTGCTATAACTCACCCCTACCAGTATCTCTGACTCTCCCACACTAGCAAGCTTTAAACTCAGCCTCAGAAACCACCTGCTCATTTCACGCGAGGTGTTGCTGCTGAGAAGTAGAAGTGGGTGATTAGACTTAAAAGATAAGACTTTAAAAAAAAATAGACTTGACAATGCTCGCTGAGCAGCACTCCCACCCGCTCTCTTCTCCCTGAACTTCCCCTACTCTCTTCTTTCCTCCCATCCCTCTCCATCTAACCTTACCTACGGTCCTCACCTTAAACATATGTATCTTGAACTTGCCTTACTCTGTATTAACTGTTGTTTATTGTTCTAATGTCTGTTTGTCCTCTATGTGACGAGGTACCTTTGTAAATGAGCCTCTGGCTCAAAGGTTTATTAAACCGATGTTTAAATAAATAAAAAATAAAATAAATAAAAATAAATAAATTCTTCATATTGAGCTACCCCAGACCTCTGACTATACAATGATGGCTGGGGACAATGCATTAAACATAGGCAGACCAGTAGGTCCCCTTACTGGAAATTAGCAGTAATAGGAAGACTACCCATAATCCACAATTGCCCTATTCACACAAAGTGCAGTATCCAGTCTGCTCCTGGTCAGTCCATCTGATTGGATGGCTGCTATTGATGACCAGGCCTGGGAATGACATTTGGCACATTCCCTTCCACCTATGTGAATAGGGTCTAATATTAGATTGCATGTTTAGTGAGCAGTAAGTTCATGAGGGACTGATTTCTGAATGAGAACTTACATCACAGCTACAGTGCTGATATATGGTACATATGAACAAACAAATTTGCTAGCAGAAATTGGCCACCTAGTCTATCAAGTCTGCTCGAGTGTGCAGCCAGTATCCTCACATTGCAGCTGCCCCCTTCCCAATTATCCCCCTCTCACCTTGTCCCATCCTCTTTTGAAACTACCCACTGCCTTACAGTCTATCACCTCCTCTGGTACAGCATCCCATTGTGCCATTACCCTCTCCATGAAAAAGTGTCTCCTTATTTCTGTCCTAAATTTTCCCCCCTCCAATCTAAGGCTGTGCCCTCTTGTGTCCCTCCCCCTCCTCTGCTTGAGTATCCCTTCAGTGCCTGCCTTGTTTATCCCCTTTATGTACTTAAAGGTCTCAGTCATATCCCCCATGTCCCTTCTCTCCTCCAAAGTGTGCATGTTCAGCTCTCTTAGCCTCTCCTCATATGGTCTGTCTTCCAATACCAGGATCATCCTTGTTGCCCTGCATTATACCCCTTCCAGTACTTACACATCCGTCTTCAGATATGGGTACCAGAATTGCACCTAGTAATTCAGGTGTGGCCTGACCAGTGCCCTGTAGAGAGGCAGGATCACCTCCCTGCTCCTGTAGGAGATCCTTCTCATGATACAACCTAGCATCCTGTTGGCATTAACTGCCACCCTCCTATACTGCTCTGTATTATTCATCTTCCCCATTACAACCACCCCTAGATCATTCTTCTCCTCATTAGTGGAACCTAGCTGCACCCCTCCCAGCTGGTAACTCCTCCCTGGGTTCTTTGCTCCAAAGTGCAGGACTTTGTACATTTTCACATTGAACTCCAACTGCCATGCTTCTGACCCCTCCACTAGTTTGAGCAGGTCATCCTGCAGCCCCTGCCAACCTGCTATATCGTCCACCACCACCCCCAGTTTGGAATATTCATAGAACAGACTGATCTTATTTTTGATGCCATACAAGATGTCCACTATGAATTTTCCAAACAGCACTGGCCCCAGTACTGATCCCTGTGGCACCCCACACATCACAGCCCTTGTAGATGAGAGTCCCCCCCACCACTACCCTCTGCTGTCTCGTCTGCAGTCAATTCTCAGTCCATATAACCATCTTAGTCCCCAGCCCCACATATCTCAACTTCCCTCCCAATCTTCCATGTGACACTGAATTGAAGGCCTTACTGACATCCAAGTATATGACATCCACCACATGACCCTTGTCCAATCCCCTCGTGACCCAGCTGTAATACCCAACTAGGTTCATCTGGTAGGATTTTCCAGAGACAAACCCATGCTGGTGACTGTCCTGGAGCCCATTGTCTTCCATAAAAGTCACCGTCACCAGCCTTTCCTTAAGTATTGTCTCCATCTGCTTCCCCATGATGGAAGTTAAGCTTACTGGCCTGTAATTACAGCTTATCCTTTGGTCCACTTCTGCAATTGCAAATATAAGTTACCTAGGCATTAACTGTGAAAACAGCACCATTATTTCTTAGCCACACTATTATTATAGTGCCAATTAGTAATTATGCAAATGAAATATTTTTGTGTAGTTATGTATCTATTCACAGTATTAGACTACATGTTTACTAACAGAGAAATTGCAAAATTAAATTTTACTGGTGAAATTGCTGTGAAATCAGCAATTTCACTGTGAGCAACATTTTGTGAAACTGCCATTCTGTGAAATTTTTCACAGGGTGCCAAGTTGTGAAATTTCATCTATGAAAGATGAAATTTTACACAATTTCACCTGAAACGGTGAAAGTTTGCCAGCAGAAGGTGAAATAGTGCTGTTCTGCAGGCAAAATTTTGCATTTTGTGGTGAAATGTCACCATCAGTGAGCAAAACTGTGCATTTCACACCCACAAAATATTTCACAAAATGTGCAAATTTTGCAAAATATTTAACGTAACGAAATTTCAGTTTCGCACATCTCTATTTACTAACCTGTAAGTTCATGAAAAACTGGAATTCAAACATGGAACATTATTTAAAGAGTTGCCAGTCAGTACTGACCTGTAAGTTCATGAAAAACAGGAATTCAGACATGAAACATCATCTAAATGTTCATCAGTCAGTGCATTTAACTGTAGCAAACTGAAGTTTCATTGTATTCATATTTTAGTTACCATTCTGATTACACTTTAACATGTTCATGGGTGATTACCTTTTAAATAAATGTGAGATAGACATAGACAATTGAAACAGTGCACATGATCTACATTTGTATGTAGTTACACTTGTAAGAACAGATTTACTAATGCCAAAAGTACTAACATAGTAGTTATACAACATATTTGTTGTTACAATTTGCAATAGCTATTACATGTGTAGTTGCCCTTATACGAATACATAACAAAATGCCAGAAGAGTCAGAGTGGTAGTTGCACAATAGATTTTCTGTTACACTTTGCAATAGCTGTTATATGTGTAGTTATACTTGTCAGAATGAAATGATTGGTTCCAAAAGAAATACTGCAGTAGTTGTACATGTATGCAAGTTGTGTAACTACACCATACCCACATGTGAAACTAGTTACCAACTATATAGTAGTTACATGGAACTACACAGTAGTTACAGTAAAGTTACAGCATACTTATACAGTAATTACAGTGTAGTTAAGGACACTTAAAATAAAGTGTTACTGCAACATCATATCAAACTTGGGTGACACATATTAACTCTTGCACAATATATTGAGTAGAAATGTATACCAAGAGGACTGAGGGTTAATGCGGAGCCTAATATTGGCTTTAACAATTTAGATTTTCAAATGAAATGAAATGGGGTGTGCAACAAATGCTGCCATGACTTCATATTGCTTATGGTTGAGGCCTTAACAACAGAATTGTCATAGGCAGATATTGAAATCAGGTCTGTAGCAATGCAGATTCAAGAGAAAATCATGGGGAGAGATTATCAGAAACATTGGCTGTTTGCAGGAGGGGTCACATGATCTGTACATTGTAAGTAATTGTGAAATACTTTAATCTGGGTGAGTGACTTTTATCATCCTATGCTCCTGAGGTTATACTTTTAATTGGTACAGCACACAGGGAGCCATGGAACAGCCTAGCAGCAGAGGTGGTGGATGCAAAAACTGTTAATAGATTCAAACATGGAAGAGTGGCCTTTATGAGCTTGTTCAATCCAGAAGGACAAGTGGACATTAAGTTTGTTTAACCCAGAGATGGTATTATATCACAAGTACACCAAATGTTGTCATCATGTATTATGTATTATATATAATTATAAAAAGGACAAACAAGGACCTAAGTAAGGCCTTCGATACCGTTGATCATAGTCTGCTCCTCACATCCCGTCAAACCATTGGACTGGATGCTCTTTCTCTCAGATGGTTTGGCAATTACCTTGCTGACCGTTCACAGCAAGTAAAAGCGGAAGGTGAAGTCTCTCCTTTGAAAGCCCTTCAGAAAGGCGTTCCCCAAGATTCCATTCTGGGTCCCCTGCTCTTTGCATTTTACATCAATAGAATCGATGCCACCATCAAAAAGGCCCACATTTATCTTTTTGCAGATGATAAAGTACTTTACTCTAGCGGATCTTCCCCCAAATGGCATACTCTGAACTACAGGATGATTTCAATTGGCTACAGACTCAGCTCCTAAAGCAGATGCTGCTTCTAAATGCCAAGAAGACAAAAGCGATGTTCTTGTCACCCTTTCCTAACCTAGCAAACCCAGCCGCAATGGGGCTATTCCCCCCAATTACTACAATACTACGTGAACAGTTGGAGTATGTATCAAAATTTAAATATTTGGTGGTTTGGCTGGATTCTATACTCTCCTTCATTGTTCACATAGAAGAGCTCATAAAGAAACTTAGAATGAGACTGGGCCTTTTCTATAGGATAAAAAATCTCCTCACCAGGGATGCAAAATTGAGGCTAGTCCAAACTACCTTTCTCTCTTTATTAGACTACGCTGATTTCCTTTATAGCCAGGGTCCTGCAGGTGCTCTTTCCAAACTTGATACCCTCTACCATAGAGCTTTAAAGTTTATAATGAGCCTTCCCTATTCCACCCATCCTTGCTCCCTGTACTAGGCGGTAGGCTGGTCATCCCTTAGCTTTAGACGCCAGAAAAATGCTGCGATCTGGATCTACAAAAGCATCCTAAATAAATTGCCTAATTACATTTCAGACTGCTTACCTCTCTGCTCTTTAAGTAAGTATATCCTGAGAAGTGCCTCTTATATTTCGGTGAAAGTGTCCAAGGCCAAATCCCGGTTTGGCAGGGCTTCTATTAGTCATGCATGGCCCCTTCTATGGAATAAAATTCAAAAGAATCTAAGAATCAATTACCCCATTAGTCTGGCAGCTTTCAAAACCGTATACACATTCCTTTTCAAGGAATCCTGTGTCTGCTCCTCCTGATCTAGATCCCTTTTCCTTCAGAACTACTTGCTTTTTTCTCTGACCTTTGCCCCTGCCTTGTCATGACTTTAGGTCTCTTTCTGTTGTTGACTCCACTCTCTTGCCATACCCACTCCTTTCTCCTTCACTCCCATCCCCACATCTACACTTTATATCCACTTTATATCCTCTTACTCGTGACTTTCAACCCCTACGTTTGTCTGTTTAGCTGGGTTTTTTTTTTTTTGAATGAGCACATGCTTTACCTACTGTTTCCCCCCATGTCCTGCACTTTGTATACGATGCACAAATTATTTATCTGTAATTAAAAAACATTTTTTATTTTTTTTTCAATCTTTTGTACCATTTTACTTGCATTTTTACTGCCTTTGCCAAATTATTGTACACGTAACTGACATTGTATGTTGATCTCACCTAAATTGTAATTTGTTGTACACAATACTTGAAATCATATGTTGTTCTCACCTATATTGTATTATTTATTGTTTGTCCCAGGCCCACCTTGAAAATGAGCTTGCTCAACGGTGCTCGCCTGGTTAAATAAAGATTTTGATTGATTGATTGAAGATGTTACTCACACTTTAAAACAGTGGCAGTGCCTAATTGGTTGAGTATATACTTACTGGCTACCATCAAATATGGGGAAATATAATCCTGTGGGTCTTATACAAAGCAAGTACGGGTGCACCTTCACACACATTGCCCCAGTCATGCAGTGGATTTCTTCATCACACACATTGCACCAGACCCCCTGTTGGTGCAACCCTGAAAACACATTTCTGGGTGGATTTACAAATTGCCACATTTGTGGCAGTGAGGTAGAGTGTTAGCTTCATAAATAGTAACATTTGTGTTTAAAAGTATGAGAATATTTAAAAGTCATGAATGAAACAAAACTCAAGCCGGAAAAAATACTGTGTCACCCTATGTATGCAGTTTGTGCTTTTTGTACCTATTTTTTTTTTTTTTTTGTCTTTTGGAAAAAAAAAGTGCATTCATAGATAAGTGAATTATGCATGGACTTTGTTTTGTGACATAAATTTCAGGGTTTTACAAGTTACCACCCTATCTTACAACCAAATAACTGGTAGCTGTAAAACACACCTGAAATCAGTTTTCTAGGAACATTGGATTCCACCTTTTGTGTGATCACTAAGAGCTACATAAATAGTGGAATTCATGTTTAGTGCAGTTAAATCACACAAACAACGTATCCCAGTCTGGCAAAAAAACTTGTTATAAAATATTTACACAAAAAAGGAACTGCACTTGCACAAAGCCGTAAATGTTAATCGCTGACTTTAAAATCTGCACATTTTTTAGATTAAGCCACTTAATGAATAATCCTCCTTGGGCCACAATCTAACAATCCTGAAAGTTTCAGGTTTCAACTCACAGCTAGTTTTGCTGTAACAGTGAGGAAGCAAAAGTTCTTTAAAAAGATTGTTTTATGTTTGTAACTTTGCAACACTTTTAAAGTTCTTAACCAGCTATTACTATATATTCTATATCCAGAGATCATGGGCTTAAGAATGTTCTTGCCACAATTCAGGTTATTCCATCAAAGGATGGCCATGGTATTATGGTGCAAAAATTGGGGTTTATCATAGAAGTGCTATCACAGCCTTAACTACTGTCGTGATACATACAGTGCTGTATAAAGAATAAATGATGGGTAAGTGTGGTATAAAAGGAAATACATCCAGTGAGGGAACTAACCAGATCATAAAGCTAGAAGCCCACAGGGTTTGTCCCCTTAATAAATTTATTTCAAAGTATCAAAGACTTACTCCTCTTTTATTTTATTTATTTATATATCTATATATACACATATCTTCATGGCAAAAAAATGCTAAAGCAGACATTAAGGTTGAATAACAGAAATGTCATAATGGAGGGAAACAGGAAAATGTTGGGGTTTTGGATCTCCAGATTCTTGGAGGTGTCAACTCTAAAGCTCACTCTGTACCACCCCCCCCCCAGCCCATAGCTTCCCATCCAAAGCACAAGGTACTGTTCTAAGTCAATGCATCATAGTGATATACTCTTGGGAGTTAGAGAAGTAAGACTCACTACATGCTGCTAACAGAATCAGTCACAGCTCTCTTCACATAGGGCCCTGGTCATGTCTGACCTTGTTTGCTCAGGGGAGGAGGTGGGCAGTCGGGTTGACAGTCTCAAGGAATACAACAGCACTGATTTGCCAAGGCTGTGGAGACCAAAACACTACTATTCTTTCATTTCCCTACTTTGTATGCTTTAACGTTCTTCAGCTCTAATATCTGCATTAACATTGGGGGTTTTTTTGCACTAAATTTCCCTTCTTTTAGTGATTGTAGAATTGTTTTCTCATTTGGGACCTGGGCAAAATGGAATAAAAAGAACAGTGGTGATATTTCAAGACCCATTTTTTCATGCCAGTTCACGTCTTCTGATGCAGTATGTGACCCTGTCTGGCCTTGACATGTACATCAACCCCCTGTGAATGAAGGATCTTCAGCCCACCACAAGGTATCAGTTTGGCAGAGCACTGCACAATCCCCCCAGGGTAGCAGTGTTGGCATGTGCCAGAGGTGGCCCCCCCATCCTCGTGGTGCCAACCTGGCTCTCTGAGCTTGTCCCCAAACTCAAATTTCTGGCATGGGAACACAACATGCCTCTCACTTGATAAACAGCCAGTCCTGCGCTTTTGAAATTTTGACAACAAATTTCAGCATAGTCCATTTATGAACCCCCCTTCTGATCATCACAGGTGTCATTTATAAAATACTGACTGGAACATCATTTGGTGACACAGGTGAGAAAACAATCAGCATTTGAAAAAAGAAAGCTATCACATTCATGAAGGGATGTAAAAAATAACTGTGTTGATAATTTCAGATGGAACTATTGAAAATTAAAAAAATTATGTGTAAGAACTGAAAAATGTCAATGTACTTCATAACTTTTTTTTTTAAGTATTTTAACTTAGTCTACTTATGAACCCACCTCATGAACCTGGCAGGTGAAAATTTTCCAGTCCTAGATCCCTTTTTGGACCAGATTTGAGCAATTTCACCTACCTTATGAATGAGGTGATGTCTCAAAAAGTCCACGTTGAAAATTTTGGGGGAACATTTTAAAAAATGGCCAAGTTATGAGTAAAAGTTCAAAATGCTTTGAAATACATTGACCACAGCTGGCCTGTCAGTGCAGTGATTGGATTTCCATTTGCAATGCCAGTGACCTGGGTTCGGGAATGGATTCGGGTTGCTGGAGGGCCAGCTGGGGGGAGAAGGATGGAGTATTCATGGACAGCTCACCTTCTATGTGGGGATGATGGGGTTGTGCACCAGTACTTGCTGGCCCCTGGCGGAGGCAGGGGGTACAGCAGAATGTCAGGGTTCAGTTCACTAGAGGAGTGGCGGACATCAGCAGATGCCTTGATGTCCATATGCCACTCTTCGGGGAGAAACACCTGGAAATAGCTCCCTGGCTGGCAAGATGATGGTCTCTGGCCCCCTGCTGTCACTGAGCCCCATGACTGACCCACCTCAGTGACACCCAAGCCAATTGAGAGTGCCTGGCCACCCCACCAGTGCCTTCTCTCTCTGAGGAGGGGGATCCATCCAGCAAAGGGATAAGCTGGGTTACATGGGGGCCACAATTTGAGGTAAGAGGCTGGCGATGGCAGTGTGGGTAGATGGAAGTGCATAGGAGACCCAAAGGAGTGGCTGGCAAGGGAATAGGGAAGTAGCAAAAAAAAAGAAATACACCAACCAGACCTACCTTGATTTTTCAGTTCATGGTCCAGCACTGAAGGAGTAAGACATGTCTCCAGTTCAGAGAGGATTAAAGTGTTGGTTCCCAGTAGGTATATAAGGGGTGCAGGGGACGGATGGTTGGTGCTGAGTGGCAGGAGTGGGGGAGAAGGGAATGGCAGCAGCGCCAAAGACATCAGTAGATGTTTTTTCTTTGTTACAATGAAAAATTAGACATGCTGAGAACTGTTTTAATTTTACAGATACTGACACTGTGGATTGGACACCCCAGTGTTGTTTTGATGTTTGGTAACACTGTTGGTGAACACCCTAGTTTTGCACACAGTTGCAGCTGAGGAAGTGGTGTAAGCTGGCACCTGGGATTGGGTACTCCTGAGTCCATAATACTGTACATGGGTTGGGCCAGCTGGCTGGGAAGAGGGAATGCTATAATGGACAGGGTGGTGTTACCAAGCATCAGGGCTGAATATCCCAGTAATATCAAATTAATTCCATACTGCATATTAAATGTTTAGCTGGCACCAGCGATGGGGCACTCTGAAGTCCAGTAGCATAAGTGGATGTGGCAAATGGCTACCATACATCATGCAGCATCCAAACAGTGGGATGGGACTATATACTGACATGTTTTCCTGCCCCCATTGAACAAACACTGTATCATGTAAAACAAATGTTGGACATTACTTCATGGTGCTACCTACAGAACCACCCCCTCAGAGAGGCATGTATTTCATCAAATGACTTCATTTAGAAATGTGGTCTTCAAAAATCAGTTAGCCTGAGAGTATGCAGCTTTTGAACTAAGCATGCATGCTTTTTGTTTATTTAATTTCTCAAAAATGGGGTAAGTTAGGGACTAACAAAGTACAAAAGCACACCTCTTGGGGCAAACTCTATGAAATCTACAAGTTTCTGGTTTGACATTCTTCTAATTTAATTTATGGATGAGCAAAAATGTCCTTAATTTTGGCCAACTGAATGTTTTTGCACCTCTATAATTTTGCCCACACTAAACCAATTGCCACAAAATTTTACAGATCCAGAGAGTCTCACAGACACTCAGTACCTACTGATTTCAAGAAAATCAGTTGAATGGGAGTGGAGTTATTAAGGTGTGAAAATTGGGGTTTATCATTAAAGTGCTTAATCAACCCTAATATACAGCTGTGACTGTACCAGTATAATTATTTTTGTGCTGTTGAAAGGTAATTTCTCTGCTGTGCAAAACCATCTTTCAAGCAAGCTTTAACACCTTCTAGCAACCAAGTTCAAGTCATTGGCTACAATGTTAAAACAAATGTTATGAAGAAACATTGTGTGCAAGGTTGGCCTTTTGCCCAGTACGTAGTACATTTTTATCCCATTCTAGAGAGCTGAATTCAGGGGCAAGATCAGTGAGCCAGTTGGATGGGCTAAGACTGGGGGAATGGCACTGCCATGAGATACCACCCCAGCCTGGGGAGGGCTGGTACAGTGTTGGCTGCATAGGCAACAAGTAACTACATAGTGAAGAGAAGTTTTCTCTCAACATACAGCCCAGAGGGCCATGCACCTCTGAACACATAGCTGCATATTGTGGCCCTTGTGCTTCCACAGCCAGAAGGACTCTGGGCTTTGTGCATCTGCATCTCTAGCCACCAAAAGGTCCTGCACTTCTGCAGCCCTCCAGACAGCCCCACAGACTCTTCATATCCATAGCTGCACAGAAATTCAGGGCCAGGAGGGCCCTACACCTCCATAGTCAGACAGACTCTTCCCTTGGCAGAGTGCTCAAAGGGTCCTGCATGTCTGCATCTGTAGCCACACCAAAGTGCAGGACCCTTCCTTTGGCACCCTGTATGTCTGCATCTGCAGCTTTATGGAAGAGCAGGGTCCAGAGCTTTCACAGTCAGACAGACTCTTCTCTTGGCACCCTGTGCATCTGCATCTCTGGCATTTGTAGATGCATGCAAGTGCAGGGCTAAGGGGGCCCTATGCTTCTGCAGCTTCAGCATACAATTCCACTGTAACAAAAAGAAGGGAAATTCATAGCATGTATAGATTAGGGTTCCAAAAAAATCAAAGCACATAAAGTAGTGAAATGAAAACATTAGGGTTTAGAGTCTCAAGAGTTTGGTGAAGCAGAATGTTTTGTGAAAAAAATATTAATGAGTTCCAGAGTAGTAAGGTTTTAAATTTTGGCTTCTTTGACAATCATGTATTTTTTGGTGATGATTAATGGTGTTTTTGGGTCACAAAGAAACGTTTTCAGGTCGTGATGGTCACCATCTTGTCCCCCCCCATGTGAAAATACTTTAAAATTAGTTATTTAAAAAAAAACGCATCTTGCTAAATGGGGTCTGTCAAGCTCAATTCTGATGTATGTTTGTCAAAACACAGGCCAGAAATCTTTTTTTTTTGACTGTCAGCTTATAGACATGGCTAATTCTTGTGTCACAAGGTGCAAATTCTTGGGTTGCCAATTGAAGCGTGACCCAAGACACTTTTGTGCACAGCAGGAATGGAACAGCATGTCCCTGTTTTCAGATGACACAATTGCAGTAGCACTGATGTGCTACCTTTGTGGATTTGTGTCTGCAGATGCCGAAGTGCAGGACCTACAAAGGCAAATGCATCTGCAGACAGTAGTAGTATTGCAATTTAGGTAACATGGACGTCTATGTATCTGCAGCTGCAGAAATGCATGCCCAATAGGGGCCTGTGTTTCTGCAGCCAGAAGCCAGTGTGTATGTTTTACAGTGTGCATGAGTACCTGTGGCTACAGGACTGCTGACCCAACAGGAATCTGTGCTGCCACAGACAGAAGTGTTGTAATTTGGGTATCATGGATTTCTATCTTTGGCTGCAGAAGTGCAGGTCCTACGGGTCCCTGCACTTCTGCAGTCAGAAGTTGGTTTGTATGTGTTACACCTGCAGCTGCAAAAATGCAGGCCTCACAGGGTCTTGCACTTTTGCAGCCAAAAGTGTGTGTATGTCTTGCAGTGCATATGGGTACCTGTGGCTACAGAAGAGCTGGCCCCACAGGGACCTAAACATCTATAGACAGATGTAGTGTTGCAATTTGGGTATCAAGTATTTCTATCTGCTGCTGAAGAAGTGGGTGTGCATGTCTTACACCTGTAACTGCAGAAGCACAGGTCCCTCAGGGGCCTGTGCTTCTGTAGCCAGTAGTGTGTGTGTATGTCTTTCAGTGCAGATGAGTACTTGTGGCTATAGATGTGCTGGCCTGCACTTCTGCAGACAGATGAACTGTTGTAATTTGGGTATCATGAATTTGTATCTGTGACTGCAAGGACCTGTGCTTCTGTTGGCAGAAGTAGTGTTGTGATTTGAGTATTGTGGATTTCTATCTGTAGTCAGATGTGAGTGTGTATGTCTTGCAGTGTGCATGCCACAAATAAAACACAACAAAGGTAGCTCATCAGTACTACTGCACTTGTGTCATCTGAAAACAGTTGTATGTTCTTGTCTTACCTGATGATGGCTATCTGTTGTTACTTGTGTGGTCTTGTCCTTTTGCTGCTTATGGGGGGGGGCTTAGGGTTGGAAACCATAATTCCATCTTAAGCTGAACCTAACTGGTGTATTAATGCAGTTTTGTTCAATATATATATATATATATATATATATATATAGATACACACACATATCTGTATCTATATCTATCTATCTATCTATCTATCTATCTATCTATATACAGTAATCCTTCGCTATAACAAATGGAAAGGGATCCATAAACAGTGCTCATTATAGTTCCCTATTCATTATTTTGAGGGATGCTGAAAAGTAAACAGGTGCTTGGTGTCTGTTTGCTGTGTTGACAGCCGCCATATTCCCAGATCCCAAGGCACTGATTCTTTATTATTTTATTTATTTATTGAAGTTTTGGAAACAACCTTTGAGTTAGAGACTCATTTACAAAGGATTCACATCATAAGAACAAAACACTGAGTGAAAATACAACTGGATTATATACAGAGGAGGAAGCAAAATAGGTACAATGTACAGAGGTAAACATGTGGAGTCATACAGCAGAGTTTAGTACAACATGATACATAAGATAACAGTATGTTTTAAGACATACATAGTAAACAAAATGTAGTGCAAAGCAGACAAACTGATTTAATACTTCTAGGTGCATAGTAGATAATAGAGGAGAGAGGACAGGGTAGGAATGGTACACAGGATGGGAGAGGAAGGAGGAAATCCATTGTCAGTGGGTAAAGAGGTGGGTAGGGGTGTTTTGTGGAGGAGGAGGCGGGCACAAGGGGTTATGGGATGGGGGGAAAGATGAGCAAGGTGGGCCGGGCCAGATTCAATAATAGCCACAGGTATTGGCAAAGCAGAGATGGTCCCTGAGGAGGGATTTGAAATGGCCAATCTTACTTTCTGTGGAAATGGAGCTGGGGAGAGCATTGATCCTGGTCGGGGCCCTGTAGGTGAAAGTTCTCTGGCAAAGGGAGGTCCAGCATCTAGGGACACAGAGCAGGGATTTGGTGGTGCTAAGAGTATTTCTTTGAGCAGGAGCTGGTTTTAGGAGGGTAGAGAGGCCTGGAGGGGAGAGGCCAAGATATATCTTTTTGGCAGGAGGCAGTTTTGAAACCTGAGTCTATAGTCCAGGTTTTATGTTAACCTTACTCTCTTTTTTTTATGTTAGAAGATTGCTCGCATACAGTGCATTACTGAAATTCAGCCCAAATCAAATGCCTTGCCATTTCTGTTCACCTACCCCCCCGACTGCACCTTCACTCTGGCTAAGATATTTACTCCCACCCAATACAAATCTCCATACATGCCAACAGTTTATTTGCCGTATTTTAGTTTGAGTTTTGTGACTGTGTCTTGTATGGTTTTTGAGATATAAAGTGGTAAAAAACAGAAACAAAATCATTTTTATCCCTTTGGTTAGCATGGGAATTTTTACATCATCTACAGACCAGACTGAATGAAATTTTTCTCTGAAATTTTCAGGGATGATGGGGTCAGTGCCAACGATGTACCTTTGGATGTCTGGGTGAAAAAATATTTTACCATTTTCAAATTTTAACATTTTTTTATGATAGCTGCAAGACAGGAAGGTAAACAAAAACAGTTTGAACTGTAAATTTACTGTTCAAACTGTAAATTTACTGTTGGTGCTCATGATGTCAGCCATCTTATTTTCTAACAATTCACAAAATAATGTTGTACACAACTACTGCATGTTAAGGACAGCAGAACATCTGTATTTAGGTTTCAGTGATATGCTTAGATTGATGTTCCTCTTAAAATTAGTATACCTACACTGCAAATATGTGTTTTCTCACTGAAAATCATGTTCCCCATTACTCGATAAGTAATTACTGTTCAGTTTATCTGTTCGAACTTTACTGTTCAAACAGTAAATAACCATTTGCATGTATTAATAGTTCAAACTTTACTGTTCGAACTGAAAATTCCCATTCGGTGTTCTGGTAGTCCAGTGGTCCCTCCCCTGTTCTCCAATTGCCGTTCGCATAGTAAAAATCTTTCCCTGGTACTACAGTGGTCCCTCCCACATCCCCCAATGTCAGATCACCATCCTCATAACAAAACAAAATTTCCCTAGTAGTCCAGTGGTTTTTCCCCCTCGCCCGTTCTCCAATCACCATCTTCATATTTTACGATTTTTCTTTGATAGTCCACTTGTCCCTCTCCCCTTCCATGATGTCTGATCACTGTCCCCGTACCAAACAAACATTTCCCTGGTAGTCCAGTAGTCCTTCCCTCCTCCCTGTTCCCTGATCGTCATCCCTGTATTTGCCCATCTCTTTCATTGGTAGTCCTGTGGTCCCTTACCCCTCCACCACTGTCCTATTGCTGTCCCCATGCTGACAGTTTATGTCCTTGGTGCCTAGTGGCACCTCCCAATAACTGCCTTTTCCATTAAAAAGAAAACCACCCCATGATGTGTTTTTTCCCATAATAAAAAAAGATCCTCACTGATCAGCCCCCCCATCCTTCCTCTCACTCAGCACCCACCACCCCACACCCCCCAGTACACCGCCACACACCCTCACTCACCTGAACAGGTCCACGGTTCAAGACCCACTCTCTGATTGAAGGCATGTCTTGCTGTTGGAACCAACAACTGCAATATGAGAAACTAAGGTAAATGCAGTTCAATGTATTTCAAAGCGGTTTTCAACTTTTATGCATAACTCAGCCATTTTTTCACATTTTAACCCCAAATTTTCAATGTGGCTTTAGGGGATACCTCCTCATGAACAATATGACTGTCATTATGCAACTCCTAACAGAAAGGTGATTTTTCAGTTTGTTGGCGAATTCACCTTTCAGGAAGGATTTGACAATTTTTCCTGACCTTGTTCATGAGGTGGGGTCATAAGAAGGCTATGTTGAAAATCTGCGGTCAAAATATGGAAACATGGCAGAATTATGATGATTCATTGCAATTTTGCTACACATGCTCATAACTTCAGAAATTCTAAATATTTTGACCCCAAATTTGCAGCATAGACTTCTTATTACCACATCATATGTATGTCACAGCTAAAATGTCTTTTCACACCTGTGGTACAAAATGACATTGCAGTAGCACAGAATTATGTTTTGGTAGAGATTTGAAAAATGTTCAGTGCCAGTACATGAGCTGGGGTAATAAGTTGTCTATGCTGACAATTTGGTCACTGTTGTCCTATAAATGGAAGCACGGGGCCCTTCCACAGCTAAATACATATACTGTATGCATTTATGGAGGAATGGGAGTGCAGGGCCCAACTATACAGGTGTGGGGAGCACGGGCCCAGATGGCCCTGCGCTCCCACAGGCAAATAAGGCTATGATTACACTATCCCAAAAAGTAAGGAAATTCATTGCAAAAAACTATGTTATTGCATCAGTTAGGATTGAAAAAGAAATCAACAAACACAGGGAGATATGAAGGTAGGGTTTCCAACCCAAATACACCTGCCCCACCCCTAAAGTGAATGAGGGGTGTAGTCTTCCTTGGGGTCGACAACCATAATGCTCACCCTGTTGTATGCACTCATGAAACATACTCACCTGTCTCCATCACATCTTAACTTTTCTTTTACTGCAATGGGGTGAGCATTGTGGTTGACAGCCCCAAGGAATACTACACCCCACATACACTTCAGTGGTGCAGCAGGTGTTTTAGGGTTGGAAACCCTAATATCATATTTCTCTATGTTTGTCACTTTATCTTCAACCCTAACTGATGTATTAACGTAGCTTTCTGCAATGAAGATATATATATATATTGTGAAAGCACATCTACGTTTAACCCAAATTTGTGCACGTTAATAACTTTGCCCCTGTTAAACCAATGTACATGAAATTTTGAAAGCTCAGCCTTTGCGTCAGGATCTCTTGATCCTGTACATTTCAGGTAGATTGGTTTAATGGGGGAAAGTTATAGAGGTGCACAAAAATGTAAAATTCAACATTTTTGAAAATTTTAAGATGCTTTTTTGCCATCCAATAACTAACAAAAATATGAGGCTTTGAAACATGACACTTTCAGGTGTGATAGAACTTGGTGCAAGCTATGTGCTTTTGTGGTTTTTAAATCCAGCTATTAAGTACTTTCTAAAATATTTAAGAAAAATATACTGATGGGGTATGGCCAGCAGCCGAACGATATGGACGCTTGAGCTCTGAGCTCTCTTTAAGCCCACAAAAAATCCTTGAAATATCCAGATCCACTCACAGTATGGTGCGAATAACTACAATATTTCTGTAGTATAAATACTTGCCCATCTTGTGATCTGCTGACTGGTCGTCCGGCTCTGAGATAAATCAGCTGCTTCAATCTTTTGCCTCAGCTCCACCACGCAGCCTTCCAAACTCGCTCGCTCTCCAAGATGGAGTCTGCTTCTGCCACAACAGGACTGATCTGGAGCCTTATGGAGATCTAGCAGATGTTACCCAAAATCTTGCACCAAATGGACAGTCTAGACCAAAAATATTGTGGATCTCTCACAAAGAGTCTGTGTCATGGAGCACAGGCTCACTGAAGTGGAGGATGACTGGCACAAAGTGGCAGTCAGGCTTCAAGAGCAGGACAGGCTAATTAATATGCTCTGGTCCAGGGTAGAGGACCTTGAAAATCAAAGCCGCTGGAATAACTTCAGGTTTGTGGGGTTTCTGGAAAGCTGTGAAGGGACCGATGCCATTTCTTTTCTTCAGAGGGAGTTGCCTCTCATACTGGACTGGTGCTGCCGGGTCCCTCCTGAAATTGATCGAGCACATAGATCTCTGGCTCCACACCCTGTGCCTGGGGCCTGCCTGCCTGCGCATGATCCTCACCAGGTTTCTCCATTTTCAGGATAGAGAAACCATCACCAGACTGGTTCAAGAAAAAAAGAACTCTCCTGGCAGGGCCACCGCATACACATTTTTGTAGACTATTTGCAGGAGGTGACTGCGAGATGCAGGGCTTTCACTCCAGCATGCAGATCCTGTGCTGAACTTGGACCCGAATATTCACTCAGGTACCCTTCCTCCCTCAGAATAATTTTTAATGGCTCCCTGCGATTGTTTGATAATGCCATGGCAGCTGAGAATTGTATTGCTGCACAAGTTCCAAAACTGAATTGGAGGAAACTGAGGAACTATGCCAGCCCAGGAGCTATATCTACCAGGCCTACATCAATGGAAACTGGACAATAGGGGAGTGGCCCAGCAACTCCTAAAACCACTACCCTATACTCTTCCAATCGGACCCCCACTCGGAAATCCCCTGACAGCAAATGGGAATATAAGCGCAAATCGAGGATAGAAGGGGCACACATTGATAAAACTCACTGGCACTGCTCCAGAAGCCGAAGTGAAAGCCCTGACTCAGTTGCCTCACTTGGCTCCCTGAAACCTGATGTGAGCAACAATCAGTTCTGTGCCTTGATGGACTTACCGACAGATGGCCCACCACAGGACTTGCCCAAACAGCCACGGAGCTCGTCTACGAAGACCTGCAAGCCACAGACTGCCAGAAGCCTTTCCTGGGCTGAATTAGCAGGAAGCACTCCTCCAGAGGCCCCTGTGAACATGGATACTCCATCCACCATGATCTCGTTGGGGAAGGCATCATCAGTGTTTCAACCTGCCACGACCTCTGATGGCTGGCTCTAAACTTGTTTCCCTATTTTTTTTTTCTTTAAAGTTAGCCTATATTCTGGTGATTATGGCCAGTCCCCTAACTGTTAGGTTCAGTGGGCTTCCCCCCCTGAGCTCCTCCCCCCCCACTGAGTGGCAGTAAGTATGAAAGGGCTTATTATACCATTGCAGCCCTAGTTTATATAATACCTTGATTCGGGCTCACCCGCAGGACACTAAGGCTGCATTGGGGTCTGTTATGCTCTCCACTTGGCATCTACTGGACTAATTTCCCCCCCATATTCCCTGACCTATGCCCTGACTAGCAGGCTCATAACAAATAATTTCCATGCTTTCTCCCATGCGGAGGGGGTTAATTTCAATGGTGGACTGGCTCACAGGAATTCCTCAGCCCCAGTCTATCCCCCACATTTCAGGAAAGGGGAAGGACTGTGGGGCACTGCCTGGCCACTGGTTTAAATATCTAACTGGGCAGTAACATAATGAGCTGTACTTGTTGAAGGGTTCTTACCCTCTGGGAAGTGGGGAGGGTGCAGAGAGACTTTAGGACTTAGGTTGGTCCTTTCTCCCTGATGCACCCCAGCAGCTACTCACCTCCCAGTGACCTCGGCTGGTTTCTGGGCTGGGTAGCAGCCGATATTTACAGTGGTTGTTGGTCAATAGTTAAATTGTTTACTAGGGTAGGGTGGGGTGGGGGCTTGGATATGTTAATAACTGTGTTACTGTTTCTTCATGGTTACTGTTAGTACCCCTGTTTGTGGTACTCATGTTGTATGGTGGTTAAGTTTAGTCCACCTAGTTATATTTCTGATTATGGCAATCTGATGGAAGGAGTTATGCCTCTCTACTGGTGCAAGGGGGACAGAGGTTGACCATGCCTGCCTACCTGTTATAGCCCCACTTACTGGGGATCTCTCTTCTTTACAACTTTGGCCATGGTACAACCCAGGGGGGATGGAAACTAAGCTTATCTCTTGGAACATTAGGGGGCTCAACTCCCCAGTTAAAAAAAGAAGGTACTGCTTCCTTTAAAATAGCTGGGCCCCCTTATAGCGTTCTTACAAGAAACTAAGCTTTCCCCTGGGGAGGCAAAGAAGCTCAAACAAGGGTGAGTGGGTGAATAAATACACAGTGTAGCCACATCTCACAAACAAGGAGTCTCTATACGCCTCCATAAGAAATTAGGGAGGAACTTGACCAGACATATGCAGGATAAGGAAGGCAGATGGGTCATGGCTGAGATGGCAACTCCAGAGGGCCCTCTGATCCTAGTCAATATTTACACTCCAAACCAAGATTGCCCTCAGTATTTCCATATTATCCACCAGGCCTTTTCTGATTTTGACACCCAAAAAGCTCCTATATGAATGGGTTGGGATTTCAACTTAACATTAGATCACACAATGGACAGAAGCAATAGGACCCCTGAACCTCACAGGCAAGCTAAGCTAGCAGTTCAGAGACTCCTGAGTGAACAGGCCTTGCTGGATGCCTGGAGAGTTCAACACCCAGGGAAACACGACTATCCTTGCTTCTCTCAAGCCCATGGGTCCTCTAGCAGAATAGACCTCTGGCTTATCTCTTCTGAGCTATATGAAACAGTCATCCATTCCCATATACACCTGATAATTATTTCTGATCATGCACCATTAGAACTTCTGATCAGGCAGGGGCAAGTTTCCCCTCCATCCTCTGCTTGACGACTCAGTGCCCTCTTGTTTGAGGATGCTAAATTCCAAAAGTGGCTAGGCTCTGAAATGGCCAAATATTGGAATAACAATGACAACGGGGAAGTCTCAGACTTGACCCTATGGGATGCCTTCAAAGCAATCATCCATGGCCGAATAATTGCCTTCGCTTCTGCCAGGAGGCACTGCTGCAAGGCTGACCAGAGGGCTTTAGAGAAGCAACTATATATACTGGAGTCCCAATACAAGACACTTAAGTCACATGCCCCATCACAGACCATGTTGGCTCTGCTGACCAGCACAAGAATCTCTCTTAATGCCACTTAACTCTCCAAGCCGAGCTAAATCTTAGAAGACTTTGTCACATGTATTGGGGGGAAGGGAGAAGGCAGCAAGCTCCTAGCCTATCACTTCAAACATCAGCAAGCTTCCCAGATGATACATGCCTTAGCAGATAAGAATGGGGTTAAATGCTATTCATAAAAAGGGATCAATGAGATCATGACAAGGTTTTATGACCAACTATATGCTTCCCCCCACCCCCCTGACCCGCTTAAAATTCAGGGCTTTATGACCTCACTACCTATCCCCATATTACTGGGAGCAATTCCCAACTGTTAGAAACCCAGATAACAAAGGACAAGGTGCCTGCTGCTATTAAGTCCATGAACCTCCATAAGACCCCGGGCAGTGATGGGTTGCCCATAGACCTTTACAGAATCCCAGGAGTTAACCTGGCTCCATACTTGGTTCGGGCATGCCACCATTCTCTCTTGGTTGGCTATCTGCTCCCCTCTCTGAGACAAGTCACCATTACAGTTCTCCTTAAGAAAGAGAAGGACTTACTTTCCCCAGGTAGTTATCGCCCCATTTCACTCATTAATGCTGATGTCAAAATTCTGGCAAAAGTCCCGGTGAGTAGGCTTGAGCGCCTCCACCCGGGCCTAATCCATCCCTTACAAGATGGTTTTGTTAAAGGCTGCCTAGGGTTGGACCATCATAGAACTTTGGTCTTGCTAATGCATCTTGCTAAAATGTCCAAGAAACCCTCTGTAGCCTTGGCCATTGATTTTGAAAAGGCATTCGATTCAGTCGAGTGACCCTTTCTTTTCCATACCCTCTCCACCATGGGAATAGGACTGAGCTTTATCTCCTGGATAAATATTATACACCTCTCCCATGGCCTCAGTCCTGACAAATGGTGCCCTCTCTGCACCATTTCACCTGCATAAGGGCACAAGACAAGGTTGCCCCCTTTCCCCTCTCCTATTTGTCCTAGCTATTGAGCCCCGGCCATAGCTCTCCAGTAATTGCACTTAATTCCTGCGATATGGGGGGAACTCTATATTTAAAACTTTTTTATATGCTGATGATCTCCTCATCACTATGAATAATACTTCCCAGGTGATTAAGGATATCTTCAAGATTTTGGCAGAGTTTTTCCAGGTATCAGGCCTTAAACTAAATCAGGCTAAAACTGAGGTTCTCCCACTGAATTCAGTGTCCTCAGGTGAGGCTTTCACTGCTTTAGGGCTAAAATGGTCCCCCAATGGTATCAGCTCATCAGAGCTGGTGGAGGATGAAACTACACAAAGCTGCAGTTTACTAATCTTGGGCAAACAGCTGCAGAAACTGAAGCTCCTCAAGGCTCAATTTGATTTTAGTACAAGGACTTGTGCCAATCGGGGCTCCCAACTTGAAAACTGGAACTGAATTTTGAATTTAAAAAAGGTGACAAGTCCTCCCTGCACTGCTAGCCCCACTGGGCTATAAAAGAAATGGCAGTTTTCTTTTGGATCAGGCTGCACTCTCAGCTCATCTGAGCTGGTGGAGGATAAAACTGCACAAAGCTGCAGTTTACTAATCTTGGGCAAACAGATGCAAAAACTGAAGCTCCTCAAGGCTCAATTTGATTTTAGTACAAGGACTTGTGCCAGTCGAGGCTTCCGACTTGAAAACTGGGACTGAATTTTGAACTCTAGAAAATTCCTGCCCACCCGCCCCGTTCCTTCCTCCCTTAAATGTGCTCTAGCCCTCCACTCTCTTGGTGGGCCTATTATTTTTCTGCTCTTGGCTGATTGAAACTCTGCCTGTCCCTCCACTCAGCTGACCCCTAGAGGAGATCACTACAAACTGCTTCTTTTCACAAAAACTGTTACATGATTTGCCATGCTTTTAACCCTGTGCCGGTCTGATCCTACTCTCTGCTGACCACCTTGTGGTGCCTGTGGTTCTGTTTACTTTGTTGCTAACTTGTGACACAGATTATTGCACCCTAGTTTCAGGATTTATGTCACCAATGTCTACATTGTTGGCTGTGAACTGATTTCTGTCTGCTAAGTATTTCTATTCTGCTGACTAGTGCATGCAAATCATAGAATTTATCCACTGCCACTGCATATCTACTGGGTTTTAGCTACCTGCACATTGCAATATTACCGTACAGCTGTTATATGCCCTATCTGTACTTGACTCCCCTTCTTCCTGCCTGGGCTTGCTGCCATTACCAAACATCCAAACCCCCTCATTTCAGCATGCCTCCCCCCTCCAGTGGCAGAATGCTAGGGGTCTAAAGACTGCCCACCTTAATATCCGTAGCTATCTCACTAACCTCTCAGACCTAATGGCCTGGGCCACCCACTACAACCTGGACATCCTGTGAATCTCTGAAACCTGGCTTAATCCAGCCCATCCTGACTCTGCCTGTACCCTCCCTGGCTATCTTGGGATCAGACAGGACACAGTGGGAAACAAATGGGGGAGGGTGGACTACTGCTGTACTATAAACCCCACCTTAAAGTGTCTGTCATACCTCCCCCTCCTGTGAGTACCTACATGCCCTTCTTATATTGGGCAATGCAAAGAAGCTCCACCTGGCCTGTGTTTACAACCCACCCAAAGGTGGTGTACGTGGCCTCTCTCACCTCCTTGACTGCCTCAGTCCCAAGGTGGGGACAAATTAACTCATGGTGTTCAGGGATTTTAACCTAAACTGGCTGAGTGGCAATGCTAAAGTTTATGAACCCCTTCTGTCTGGTCTCACCCTAGGTCAACTTATCACTGAGCCCACCAGACCCTCCTCCTCTGGGGTGCAGGGAACTCTTCTAGATTGGATGTTGAGCAATAGGCCTGACCGTATCTCAGCTTCTGGCCTCTTCTCTGATTCCATCTCTGACCATGCCCCCACCTACTGTATCTGGAAGGTCCCTGCCCCCCCCCCGGTCCCCCTAAAAGTCATTCAGATGAGCGACTATTCAAAATTTGACTACAACAACTTCCTTACTGATCTTAGCAGGACAGGCTGGTCCCCAGTCTATGCTGACTGTGACCCCTCTACTGCTCTTGACTGTTTCCTAGCCATATTTGCCCCATTACAAGATAGACATGCCCCACTCATAAAAAGGAGAGTGAGGGACACTGTCACCAAATGGTTGCAAGGGGACCCATTTGTCCTGATGAAGCTTAGGAACAAAAGCTGGCAAAAATTCAAAGACTCTGGGGTCAGATCTGACCTTGAGGCTTACAGACAGCTCAGAAACTCATGTAAACAGGTGATCCACTTGGCTAAGAGTGGATTCTGAAAATCCTCCCTTTAAGCGTCTGCCAGGAACCCTGGGAGCTTCTGGCACACCATCAAACACACCATTAATGATCCTGCCTGCCTCCAGGTCTCTGACCTGCAAATTTATGGAGTCAGCTGCAACAACGCCCTAACTATAGCCAATGCCTTTAACGTCCTGTTCTCAGACCTGTCTGACTTCACCTCCATGTTACAAATTATCTGGGTTCTACTTCTGGCGCTCTGCCCCATCCTCCTCCCCCTCCCTTCTACTTCAAGTCTGTCTCCTGCAATGAGACACGGACGCTCCTTGCCGGTCTCTCCCCTCACTCTGGTGCTAGGCATGACAACCTTGAGCCCAAATTACTCAACCTGGGAGCCCCCATCTTGGCCCGGCCTATCTCCCATATTCTCAACTCCCCTCTCATATCTGGGTCTATCCCCACCATATGGAAGGTGGCTCGTGTGATCCCAGTACTCAAATGTGGAGATCTCAAAATACTTGAAAACTATCACCCTATAGTGATTCTGTCTACAGTAAACAAACTGCTTGAAAAGGTTGTGGCCATCCAGCTTGCTCTCTTCCTCCAAACCTATGGCCTCCTCTCCCCCGCGCAGCATGGGTTCTGTAAAGGGCACAGCACCTTCACTGCCCTCACACAGGTCACCTCTGAAATCAGAACTGTGACTGACCAGGGCAAACTCACAGGGACCATCTTCATTGACCTGTCTAATGCCTTTGATCAGGTTGATGGCACTCTCCTGGGTACTGCAATCCAGTCCTTCGGCCTCCCCCCCCATCCTAGCCTGGTTTTACAACTACCTCATGGGTAGGCAACAGTACACAATGGTCCAGAAAGCCCTCTCTGGGCTGGCACCGATAACCTATGGGGTGCCTCAGGGGTCTGTCCTCGGCCCCTTACTGTTCTCCCTTTTTATCAATCAACTGCCCTCAGTCCCTGCATCTGGACACGTCACCCTATATACTGATGACCTTGTGCTTCTAGCTAGCTTCCAAGATAACAGAGACATAAACACTTGACTAAACTCTGATTTCGACTGCATCAAATCCTGGCTCAAGGCTAATAAGCTTGTCATCAACCTACAGAAGATGCAGGCCATGTTATTCGGCTCCTCTGCCAAGGATAGAGCACATCAAGTTGATCTGGAAATCACTGGTTCTGAAGGCATCCCTGTGTCAGTTATCAACTCCTTCAAGTACCTGGGGGTAACCTTTGACCCTCAGCTGGACCTCTCCCTGCACATACGTAACTCCTGTAAAGCCACAATCTAGAAACTGGGTCTGGCATACAGGGCCAAAAGCTGCCTCACCCCAGCTGCCCGACTTGCCCTTGCAAAAAATGTTTTTCTCCCCATGCTCTGCTATGGGCTTACCTCTTTCGTGAATGCCCCAAAATCCTGGTTCACAAAATGGGTCATTGTGTATAACAATGCATGTCACTTCGCCATATCAGACACCCATCTTACCCATCACTGCCAGCTCTACTCTAGGCTGGGGTGGCTCTCCCCTAGTAATCATCGATCCTTTGATATGGGCAACTTTACTGACAACATCATCTGATCATCAACTCCTCTGGCACTTGCTGAACTGCTCCAGCCTGCCCCCTCTGGCTATCGGCTTAGGTCTAGTGACTCCCAAGCTCTCATGGTCCCAAAAACCAGCTCCTTCACAGGGGATTGTGCCTTCGCAGCCCTTTCCCCCAGAGCCTGGAAACTTCTCCCTGCTCATTTAAGAGCTTCCCCCTCCCACAGCTGTTTCAGGCCTCCCTCTGGGGCTACTTACAACAAGCTTTTGCTCTTAGATGTCCCACCATCCACGGTATGCCTGTGCCCATCTATGACTGAGTGTGTACATATGCCTTCTGCCTGTCTTTGCTCTTAGCTGTCCCTCCCTCCACGGTGCGTTAGTGCCCATCTATGACTGAGTGTGTGCACCTTTACAGCACACCTCATAAATTGCCCTGCCAATTCTTTGATTTGCTTCCTTGACTGCCTCCTGAGGTTGCCATGCCTTAACACTGTATTTGTATTATATTCATTCTCTGTCTGTACCTGACTGTAGCTCTCTGCCCATACCTGTCAGCACCTTGTTGATTGCTGCTACCTTGTTTCTGTATCTGTATATCACCTGAGTTCTCTGCCTGTACCTGACTGTACCTTGTTGATTGCTGTTACCCTGTCTCTGAATTTTTATTGCCTGTACCTTTGTAATTCTCCCAGGTTGCACCTGAAAATAGGCTCTTGACTGTCTGGCATGCTTACCTGGTAAACAAAAGCTAAATAAATAAATAAACAAAATAAATAAATAAATAAAATACTTGGACATCATCCTTCACCCAAATGTGGCAAAAATGATTTCCCATTAACTTTACCAACTTATTAGACTCCCTTAGACAGGACATGGAGAGATGGAAAACCCTGAGGCTTTCCCTAGCGGGTAAAATTGACTCCATCAAAATGATGGCTGCCCCGAAGATGTTATACTTGTTAGCTCACTTACCCATGTCTATCCCCCAGAAATGGTTCCACAAAATGGAGGCTCTCATGGGCAATTTCCTGTGGGAAGGATCCCTTCCCAGATTTATCAAATTAAAGCTACGGCAGCATTGGAGTGGGTCGGGGGGGGACTCCCCTGGCTACAATGGTACCATATGGCCTATGCCTCAGCTCAAACATCTAGATGGTTCTCCAGGATAGGTCAGGCCTCTCCATGCTGGCTCCTGTTAAAAGCATCACTGGTGCATGCTCCCTCCCCTGCGGTGGTTTTATATGATAAGAAGAACTCCCCTTCTGGTCTTTTTCTCCCTCTAAACTGGTTTCAGTTCAGTATTGGAAGAAAACCCTTGTACTTTTAGGGAAGGACCCGGCACCATGGGAATTCACCCCCTTTGGAACAGCGATGCTCTACTAATAGGGAACCACATGCTTCATTGGAAGCTGTGGGAAATTCAGAGTATCTCCTTGATACATGATTTGTTACTGCCAGGTACCTGCTCACAAGACTCCTCTGAGTCCCTGAAAACTCACTTTCAGCTTCCCTTGACTTACTTTTGGAGATATCTCCAAATTAGAGATGCTATCACCCATTTACCTAATGCCCCACATAGCAAGGAGCTCTCTCAAACTCCCCACCCTATTAGTACATGGGGGAAGCTCTCCAGTCATAGAGCAAGTGTGATATACACAGCACTCAGGGATGCTTTGGCGGATCCTACCCAGTCTGTCAGAGCTCTATGGGAGACAGACCTGCAGATCACTATCTCCGAATACCAATGGTCTCACGGGTGGGCAAGAATTCACACTGCCTGTAAGGATGGATGGACATGCCTCATAATGAATAAGATCTTACATAGGTGGTACCATGACCCAGCTAAACTTAAATGCATGGATCTCATGTCGGCCGACAATTGCTGGAGATGTGGGAGCCAAGGGACAAATTTGCTTCATGCTTTCTGGACATGCCCCCTTCTTCAACAGTTCTGGCTATCAATCCAGGATATGTGCCAGCAAATATTCCCTATGGTTACCCCGATCCTTCTCTTCTTCTATTAGGGTGTGGGCATCCGTCCAAGCTGAAGCAATGTCCTGGGGCCAAATGGATTACTGCAATAGGGGCTATCGCCAAAAGACTCAGCCTGATGAGATGGAGATCCATGGAGATACCGACCTTTCAGGAATTCCTTTTTGCAGTAGCTCAAGGGGTCTTGTTTGAAAGACTCTCCAGTTTTCCTGGGGGCTCAATCTCCCAATTTGAGAAATGCTGACAGCCCTACCTTGAATCGAAATACTGTCATGATACCTGCCCGAAGGCAGCTTTATATGACTACCCCCCACTCCTCCTGGGACCAGGTACCTCATCGTCTTCATCACTGAACTCTAGATCCCCCCTTTGATTTGTTCTTTTTTTTTTACATTTCTGACTCCCCTTTCCTTAAATCAGATTGCCTTTTTCTTGATCCTCTTTCTTTTTTGTTTTATCTGAATTATTAATGACTTGATGCTCTGCATCAGATAGGCTTTTACCTACCCAGACTTATTGCATCATGGCTTACTATTTTTGCTATACCCTGAATTAGGGCCTTACCAAATGTTGCGGTATGGTTCTAGATCCTGTATGCATCACTGTATGCATCTGTGTGTGTCTTCTTTAAAATTAATAAAAAATGTTAACAGCAAAAGAAAAATGTTCAATTTCTGAACATGCACGGTTCAAAAAAATCATTGTTCTATTTATAATTGAATTTTTGCAAAAGCGTGAACCCCTGTTGTCATCTTTCATTATGTGTGTCATATCATATACTGAGGTGTGTCATTTAGCACAACACTACAGTTTATGATACTACACACATAACGGAAAAAGCAACCCTGAGATGTAAGAACCTTTTTCCTGGTGGCTAGTGGTCCCTCCCCCACCCAATCACCTGCCCTGTATTGTAAATGACGTTTCCACTGGTGGCTAGTGGTCCATCCCCACCCTATCTCCTCCTCCCTTATGTCCTGTTCTTATATTTCATTATGTGTGGTGTATCATATAATGGGGTGTTTTGTATGTAGAGCACCACAGTATGGATACAACACACTTTTTCCCCTGGTGTCTAGTGCCCCCCCCACTCTCTGACTGCTGACCCAGTTTTTTCCTTTTTCCTGGTGTCTAGTGGCACTCCCACCCTCCAGTTGCTTTCCTCCTTTTCTTTTTTATTTCCCTGGTGCCTAGTGGCACCCCCGACCTCTGATTGCTGGCCTGTTTAGCCTTTCCCCTGGTGTTTGAAACCAGCTGGTTGCACTATAGGGCACAGCTGTCATTTACAAATGACAGCTGTGTCGTGTAGCAACCCCTGCTGTGTCATTAATCCTATGCCAGGGATGGGGCTACTGTCCTCATAGCCTCACTTTCCTGATGGTGCTGTGTCATAATGTACTGTATCTGCACATCGAGTGCCCCAATCTCTGGTGGCAGTGGGATGCCCACCCCTGGTGTCGGATGCCCACCAGCTCATTGTTTTATTAATTGTAGTAAACATTAGGGGGCCCAATCCCCATGTCAGCATTTAGAAGCCCCCCAGCAGTGTGGGACACTGAGGATCCCACCCCCAGTGTCCTGAAATAGTGTTTGTACCTACAATATGAAAATCATCCCATTATATCTTTTTCTTACCTGAAAAAAGGAAAATGGTCCCTTGTCATCACTGCCATCCCTCTCTCCCCATCCTGACCTACCCACTCTGAGCACCCACCACTACACACACCCTTACCCTATACTTACCACCAGAGGCCATACTGTCATCTTCTATTGACCGAGACATGGTTGCACTCTTCAAAGCCGAACTGAGAACTGAGGAACATAGGTAAGTGCTGTATAATGTATTTCAATGGTGTTTTGAACTTATGTTCATAACTCTGCCATTTTTAGGAATTTTTTCACCAAATTTTCAACATGGGCTTTTTGGGACCCCACCTCATGAACACTGGCAGTGCCATTTCATTTATTGGGCCAAGAAGGTGATTTTGCAGTCACTGTGCAAAATCACTTTTTGGGATCTAATAGCAACCTTTCACCGCCAGTGTTCATGAGGTGAGGTCCCAAAAAGGCCATATTGAAAGTTGTTGAAAACATTTCTAATAAGCATTTGTCGATGGCAAGTATTGCTTGCTATCATTAACAGTGGAAGTGCAGAAGTTAGACAGATGCAGTATAGGAGTGGCAGTGAAGTACTGAATTGATAGCAACTTCACCCCCACCCTGCAGAGATGGACAGACACTGGAGTGTGCCCTTGGGTCATCGCCCATAGTGGTTATGACATTTCTCCTCACCCTACCCTGCAGACACTTACAAGTGTCGAGGTGTGCTTTGAAGTGTTTGGGCTTTATTCTCAGCTCATTCCATAAGGAAATACACTGAAATGGGTGCAGTATAGGTGAATGGGGTGAACTCTGGGGCCAAATGGTGCAAGGCACACCTCAATGCCTGCCACTGGCTGCAGGGTGGGGGTGGAATGGCATGACCACTACTGTCGGCAATCCCAAGTCACACCCCTGATGCCTGTCAGTCCCTACAGGGTAGGGCATTATGGTCAAAAACCCTAACACCATGGGTGTTTCTTGGTATTTTTACTCCAAGTTTTCAAAATGGGCTTTTTGTGATCCCACTACATGAACAGTGACACTATCAGTTCATTAGCCAAAAGATGATTTTGCACAGCGACTGCACCATTTGGCGACACAGGTGCGAAAACACATTTCGAGCAGAATGTGAAAAATGACAGCTGTACTTTTCATGAGGAGGTGTAAAAAATGGCAATATTGAAAATCTGGTGAAATCACGAGTGTGCGTAGAAACTGTGCAACACACACCTGTAATGTAATTACTGTAGTTTTGGGATTTTTTACAGCAGATTTTCAACATAGGCATTTAGGAACCTCTGCTCATGAACAGTGTCACTGTGATTTTCTTAATCTAACCCGAACACTGATTTCCCACAGCAACCATGCTATTCTGCATAGGAAGTGTGAAAACACATTTCGGCCAGGGTATGAAAAATGACAGCTGTACTGTTCATAAGGAGGTGTGGAAAAATGCCAATGTTGATAATCTGGAGTGAAAATATTAAAAATGTTCGAAGTTATGAGCGAGCATAGGAACTGCGCAACACACCTTGTAAAACAGTCATTTTTGAGAATGTTTTCACCAAATCTTCAACATAGGGTTTTTGGGGGCCTACCTCATGAACTGTGACATTGTCGTTTCGTTAATCAGTCCCAAAAGGTGGTTCGGCGCAGTGACCGCAAAATCACCTTTCAGGACCGAATAACAAAATGACAGTGACTGAGTTCATGAGGTGGTGTCCCAAGAACCCCATGTTGAAAATTTGGTGAAAGAATTCCCAAAAGTAGCCAAGATATGCACCAAAGTTGAAAAAACCCATTTATGCCATTATACAGCTTACCGGCATTTCTTCAGTTTGCAGTTGGCTTTGAACACTGCAGATGTTTTCCCGGTCCACCAAATATCATCGCGCAGGGCTCTGAAGTATGGGATGAGGGTGTGTGTGGGAAGGTGAGGTATGCAGAGGGTGGGTGCGGGTTGGGGGAGGGATTGCCAGAATCAATGAAGGACCGATTTCTAGTTTACAAGTTTATTTAAAAAAAAAAGAACTTGCGGGAAGGTTTTCTTTTTCACAAAGACATTTAATTTTGCAGGGTGGGTTCCCAGCATGCCACCTGAGTGTTTGGGGGGGGTCTGTAGCTGTCAGGGGATTGGGCACCCCCATTGGCACATACCGAGTGCTTGGGGGGAGACAAGAGCCGGGAGGATTGGGCACCCCCCTCAGCATACATAAGAAACTAGGGTGGGAGCATTATGCAGATGGGGAGTGAGCTCCCCCGTCAGCAAAATTAACAGGAAGGTGGCATGCAGACAGGGGGATTGGACACCCCTGTTGGCACATACAAGTGTGGGAGGGTGGCAAGAGCCGAGGGGGATTGGGCACCCCTCAGCACACAACAAATTTGGGAGGAGGGAAATTATGCCGACGGGGAGTGGGCTCCCCAATCGGTAAATTGAATTGGAAGAAGGCATGTTGACAGTGGGAATTGGGCACCCCGTCGGCTTTTGTTTTCATTTATTTATTGAAATGTTTCACCAGGAAGGCACATTGAATGGTGGGTGGCGGCTTTCTGTCAGCTTCCTGGGGACTGTGAGAGGCCGATGGAGAAGCCGTTGCCATGGGGACACCAATCAATCAGCTGTTTTGGTAGCTTGTAATGCACCAAAACAGCTGATTGCGTAGTGACATGGCCTGAATTTCCTGATGAATTTAGACATTCTCCCTAACTGCTGAAAGCAATCTGTTTCTTGCACATGCATGCAACAAACACAAAAATGGCTGTATTACGTGTGTTCATTGACATTTTTTCTATGCACTCACATAACTGGTAATTTTCAATATTTTGACTCTGAACTTTCAACATAACCATTTTTTCACACCACCTCATGAACAGTACAGCTGTCAATTTTCTCATCCTTTTCCACTGTGCACCCACCACCCCACACCACCCTCAACCCCCCCACACACACTCACTCACCTGAACTGGCCCCACAGTGAATATCCACTCTCTGATTGAAGACATGTTTTGCTACTGGGACCAGCGATTGTTGTATGAGAAATAAGGTAACTGCGGTTCAATGTATTTTCCGACTGCTGTTACCTTCCATTTCCAGACAGCAGTCATAGGTTCCAGCAGCACTAAAGAAGTAGGTATGGCTAGAGGGATGTTGGGGTGTATTAGTAGGCGTATCACAAGTCAGAAGAGGGAGGTAAATCCGTCTTTTGGATGAGATATTAAACTGAGGTCCCATCTGCCTGGATAGGTGGTAGTTCAGGTGGATGTTAAAGATCCCATGGCACTTATCGAAAAGAGTAGGGGAATTTCCCCGGTGTCCTGCAAATTCCCTCATTCACTAAACATACTACCAACAGCTTAATCTGGTTCAAAGTCAGTTGGCATTCATCTGTATCCCCCTCCCCAGGTCGTGCCTGAAAATAGGCAGGATTTGTCTAGTGCACTTACCCGGTCAACAAAAACTAAATAAATAAATAAAATAATCTCTCTTTACAAGACACTGGTTAGGCCCCATCTGGAGTACTGAATGCGGTAATTGGGGCCACACCTCCAAGGACATTAACCAAATTGAGGCAGTCCAGAGAAGGGCAATCAAAATGGTGCAGGGACTGCATCAGAAAACATATGAGGACAGATTAATGGAGCTCAATATGTATACCCTAGAGCACAGGAGGGAGAGAAGTGATATGATCAAAACATTCAAACACCTTAAGGGCATTAACAAGGGGAAAGAGTCTAACATGTTTCAATGTAAGAAAAATATCAGGACAAGAGGACAAAGCATGAGATTAGATGGATGCTGATTGAGGGGTAATGTGAGGAAGTTCTTTTTCACAGAGAGGGTGGTGGATGCATGGAAAGGCCTACCTCAGGAAGTGGTGGATAGAAATACAGTGCAGGGCTTCAAACAGGCATGGGATAGGCATAAGGGAGCAATACAGATGAGTATGAATAGATAGGCCATTGACAAAGTACAGGCCTATGGCACATTCATAAGGCAGAAAAAGAAATGAGCAGACTGGATGGGCCTTGCAGTCCTTAGCTGCTGTCAACTTCTATGTTTCTATGTTTTAGCAAGACCCATCTTTGATCAGAGAGTGCATCTTCTCTGTGAGGACAGTTTAGGTGAGTGAGGGTGTGTGGTGGGTTCATGAGGGGTGCAGGGAGGTGGGTGCACAGTGGGAGGTCAGGTGGGTGGTGTAGGTCAGAGCAATGGTGGATTTGTTTAAAGGTTGGAAAGAAAAAGAAAACATCAAGAACAGTTTTCTTATTTTCAGATTCATACTGATATTGAAAGGTGGGGGTGCCATTGGCCATCAGTGGGGCTATGAAATTAAACTAATACAAGGATCAGAGGGTGTGGGGTGCCACTACACAACAGGGATATATACTGTGTCATGACACTGCATGGGGAAAATTGGAGGGTGGGGGGGTGCCACTGGACACCAATGATTATAATAAAAAAATTTAGAACTGGGAGGATGGGGGGGTGCCACTAGACAGCAGGCTATTAAGTATAAATTAATGGGGACCAGAGCACAGCTGAAGGGTGGGGGTACCACTAGAGGTGGGCGAAGTGGCCAAAATGCGCTCTGCAAAGTGATTCGCACAGTAATGTGGAATCCGTGAAGTAATCCGCAATGTGAAGTGGAGTACTTCATGTCATAATGAGGAACGTGAAGTCCATTGAAACCAATGACTTTGCATTACTCCACCTTCCCCCAACCACTTCTGCACCAATTTTAATGCAAAGTACATAGAAATCAATGTACTTCGCATCATTTCATCTTGTAATTGAGCTCCAAGGTGAATTTTGCTGTGATTCATGGGATTGCAGGTCACATGGGCTCTATATTGTTCTGTATAGCCTCAGTTCTGTGTAGTGTGTGTAGTGGTAGATGGAGACAGTTTCCTGTCAGAGCTCTGTGATTCAGATCCTCTAAAAGCTGTTAAAAAAGCCTTTTTGAGCCATTTGTTTTGCTCAAAATTTAGTACATTGATTGTAGGAAACCCTCCTGTGCTCATATCATTGAGTGTTTATTGTTTGTGTGTGGATTTTGAATGTTAATTTAGAACATTCAGTCTGTATACTGACAGACACTTGAAGTGTGCTTTGGGGGAGTGGCGTATCTGTGGTTGGGGTAGGTTAAAACTGGGAGAAAATAAGGCAGTCTTTCTGTTTTGGTTATATTGTTCTTGTATAACTGTGTTAATGTACACACAGTAATATTTTCAGTAATTCTTGAAATTTTTTTGCTGATTGTTGTGCAGCAGTGCATAACTGCAGTTTGTTTAAAAGATTTGGTTATATTACTGAAGTTTTCAATTTGCTATGCATTACTTGTAGTGTGTGTGTGTACAATGTGTGCCATCAAATCAGACACATTTTATTGTGCCACAGAGTAATTGTAGCAGTGTGAACCTGCTATCCACCGCACCTGTGTGATTTTGTACTGCTTTGTGGTATCTTGGTTTTGGACTGTTACTGCAGTGCACTGCCCCCCCAACCGACAAAAGGTATTCTTTTCCAGATTGGATTGTGACTTGTGAGCACTGGTTAAGGTGTTGTTGTGACTTTGCATCTGCATCTCTTCTTGATTGCGCAGTGCAATCTTAATCTGTCTGTGCTTTTGCATCTGTTTAGTAGCCAATCTCCATCTGCAAGCCACAGTTGTTGTTTTTTTTGACTTCACATCCACTGGCCCAGACTGAAAGTTCAGAAATCTAAATTGGTTTAGAATACTCTTGGTGATTCGCCAAAATGCCTGCAAAGAGACTTGCAAGCAAAGCTGTTTCTGGCCATGGCACTGCTGCCAGTGGCAAGACTGTCCATGGATGTGGTAATACGCAGAAGTGCATAGCTGATGTCAGTAAAGGGATTTCTCCATCAATGTTTTTTACAGTGCAATCTGTAGCTTCTCTCATAGTTGGAGGATATGATGTTGTCCCAGCTGGTGGTGTTAGTGCAGTTTCTGCTGGCATGAGTATTGCTGCCTCAAGTTCCACTTCTGACCAGTTAACTGTTTCAAAAAATATAGTTGAGTTTAAAGCTGTGACTAACAGTGTGGTTGATGTCATACTCCCCATTAACATCCCCATGGTAGTTGAACATAACTCTGATCCTGGCAATGATTATTCACAATGTCACTTTTCTTCCAGCTCTGTTGAGGTCATGCCTTTGTCATCCAATCATTCAAAGTGTGGCACACAAATATCGGGTGATGATGATTATGCTGTGGTTGGAACATGTTCTCCACATGTCAGCATCCAAGCTGAAAATGTGGATGCAGATGATGTTGATGAATATGATAATGATGTCAGTGACCCCTGTTGGGAAGCAGAGAAAAAAAAAGTCAAGGTGACTGTGTCTGGGGTCTGTTGGCATTAAATCTCCCCCTTCCTCAAAAAAGTTGTGATTTAGTGGTTCATGTTGATGATAATGATGATGACCCAGTAATAATCATAGGTAGTCATGGTGGTCAGTTGGAGTCCAAGTGTGTCCAGCCTGAAAAATCATGCAGCACACCCCCCATTTCAGGTGTTAAAAAAACGGAGTCCAATAAGCAGCATCAGGGACATGTTAAAAGTAGGGGATGACAATCCCTTGTTTGGAATTTTTAGTCCAAGATGCAAATGACGAGTCAGTTGCAATCTGCCAGCTTTGCCATGCATGTGTGAGTCGAGGTAAAAAGGGGAGTCATCTGGGAATGGGGGGGCAGCATACACATCTTAAGAACAGGCACATGGTACTGTGGACCCGACACCAGATGGCAGCTAATGCTATAGTGGGGCATTCACCCTCGTCATCAGCATTACTGAGTATGTTATCCCCTTCCATGAGTGTAAGACCAAGTAGGAATGTTTGCAGTAGTGATGAAATGACACCAGAGGATTACTACAGGCATGATGAGGGGGAGGATTATGATTTAGAAATCTTGACATGTGGTGGTCAGAGTAGCAGTGGAGGTGGTGGTGGTGGTCAATGCAGTATGTCTAGTGCAAGTGGTACATCAACCCCAGTATGTAAAATGGGTAAAATAACTTCATTTGTGGACTTGTCACCTGTGCACCCCTCTTCATCATATGTTCACACCCCACTCCCGGCCATTCACAGAGTCGAGCCATTTGTCACACCCCATGCAAAACGTGTAAGTCAGCTCATGTTGGAGAGTGCTTTTGCCCGTAACCTCCTGCCTGCCTGAAGCATGTGACCTGCACTGTGTACGCCATGTGATGTGTGTGGGCTGCCTGTGATTTCTCACTCCGCCTTAAAGTGGAATAAGGTGGAGAGCACAATGTGAAGTCATAATTACAATGTGAAGTGGCAAAGTGAGGGTTTAAAATGGGCATTTTGCGTAGTGGAATACTAACACGAAGTGGCCACTTTGCGATCAGTTCACGGGTGAAGTTTTACTTCGCTGCATCTCTAGGTGCAACTGATCACCAATGAAAAATTAATATAAAATATATAGTGAAACTGAAGTGTGGGGTACCACTAGACACCAGGGCTATTAACTTAAAATGAATGGGGACCAGGCACAATGTAGGGTGAGGGGTCAAGTGAATATTAGGGAACAGCTAAATCTCAGTCAGAAAAATAAAATCTGACAAAATTATGTGTGTGTCAGAGCACAGGGTCTGAAGGAGCCTGCTCTCCCACAGCAAAATGCATGGGAGTGCAGGGTCCGACAGACCCTACGGTCCAACAGCAAAACAGGAACATGATTATACTATCTCAAAAGGTAAGGAAATAAATTGCAAAAAACCTTTTTATTGCAACAGTTAGGGTCAAAGCTGCAAAAGTTGGGAAATGTGGTGTTAAGGTATACAACCCTAACCTCCCCCAGGCAGCACATCAGGTGTGGGGTTTGCCTTGGGGTACTCAAGGCTAATGCTCACCCTATTCCATCTGTAAACAAGGTCAGATGTGTATAGTGCAGTAGAATGGGATGAGTGTTTGGCCTGAGTACCCCAAGGCACACCCAACACCTTATGTGCTGCCTGGAGGGGCTTGTTAGGGTTATATACCCTAATGCCACATTTACTAACTTTTGTTGCTTTGACCCTAATTGGTGCATTAACAATGTATATATCAACAGTAGTCCCTCACTATAACAAACAAATGGGGGGCTATAGCATGCATTCGTTATAGCTCCTCATTTGTTGCATTGAAGGACGCTAAAAAAAAGTTGTTGCAGACACACATTCAGAATGAACTGCTCCCTGATTTTTTTACCCTGACCCTGACTACTGTTCACTTCAGCAGGTTATACAGTACACTGGGCTATTATATGGCATGGGGTGATGTTGCTGTATACAAAAAACATGCAGCAGTAAATACCGCAAGGAAAAGTACACTGTAGGAAACAGGGTCAGGAAATTCAATGACCCATCAAGAACAGTGCAGCCCCAGTAAAAGGGATAGGAGCTATTTGTTTTTGTGGGGGTTCTTCACCCCACACCCCCTGACATGGGATGCTTCACTCCCACACCCCTGGATTAATATTATCAACTCCAGGGGGTTGTGGACTTCGGGGATGGGGAAAAAGTTGAGAGTGGGAAATTATTGCATTCCGCAATAAAAAAAAATGTTGCAGCAGGAAGGGGGCCTGTTGGGAACTGAAACACTGTCCCAGGCCTCCTACCATTCCGTGTTCTGGTGCCCTAGCCACTCCACCAGGGGAGCAGCTCAGCCAGCAATACCAGCACATGGCAACTTCAGCCCTCTTCAGGTGATACGGAGAGCGACAGAGTAGTGGTAAGAGGTGACAGCTATTATACCCCTGTCACTGTAAATCCATTCGCTCTTTACACAGTGAAGTTCTTTAAGCAGTCTTCTTGGTGCGCTACAGTATATTGACCTGGTACCATATTATATAGAGCAAGTAAGCATTCTTTTTAAAAAGCATACCAAACTACAAACTTTTTATATTGCCACAGACAGCAGAACAGTGAGAGAATGAGAGTGAGACAGAGATCGTGTGGAGACTAATCTGTATTCCTTCCCATCTGCTTGGTCACACCACCCTGCCCAAAATAGAATCAATAGCATCACCTATTCATGTCAGAATAGGGTGCAGAAAAAAATAACCTATATTTTTACCTTATTGCTTTATTTTCTTGTTTAAAAACATATGATTCTCTAAGATGAGAGAGAATGCAGGTGCTTTACCGAGAGGCTGAGATTATGTAGAGAAACATGAGGATAGAGGAGATTTTATGTGTGTGTGTGTGTGTGTGTGTACAGGTATTTACCAATCCAATGGATGGATTGAGATTGCCTCTGATTGCCCTGACTGATCAGTGGTGATGTGGGGGAACAGGGGCTAACTGGTGCTCCAGGAGGTCATGCAGAAGCATGAAAACAGTCAGGAGCCACAGTGGGTGTGCACTATAGTCGAGCTTTCATTACAGCCAGGTTCACATTAGTAATGGAACACTGTATATGTATGTATGCATGATATTATCTTTGCATTCAGCATTATGTCTTTCTGATGCTATATCTTTTCTTGTTGCATTATGTCATAATGATCTCTTAAATAGAAGTATTAGTAGACTTCAGAACTAGCCAATCCCAAACAAGCACAAACAGAATGATGGGATTGGCTAGTTTCTGAATCCTACTTCCCAGCTCACATGGAAGTAGTAGTAGACCTCAGAACTAGCCAGTCCCAAACAAGCACAAACAGAATGCTAGGACTGGCCAACTTCTAAACCCAATTTCCCAGCTCCTAGCCCAGCATCAGCCGTAAAAGAAGCAGAAAGGTAGTCCAACATTGCAAAGTCACATGCACTTTTTCAAATTCCCTGTCATGTTCATCCTAAAACATATATCTATATAAACACAACATGGGTAAGCATGGCATACAAGAAAATATTTTTTGTGATATACCTTTTGAATGTACAAAACAAGTGCCTCCCCACATCTTGCAAACAAGCTGTAAGCCCTGTCTGTAGAAAACAAATCACATCTCACCTTATTTGATCATGGAATAGGGTGAGCATTAGGGTTGAGAACCCCAAGGAAGATCCCACCCCTGATTTGACAAGAATGAGGACAGTGAAAACAGTAATGTTTTTAACTTGTGCTGCTTGGGGGGTTGGGGTGAGAAGTTAAGGTTGGAAAACCTACAGTAACACCATATTTCCCTACTTTTCTCACTTTAATCTGAACCCTATCTGGTGCAGTAACACCATTTTTTATTTGCAAAGAATTTCCTTACTTTTTTAAGATAGTAGAATTCTATCCTCATTCATGCAGGTCCTGAACACATTCATCCATCCATCCATCCATCTGGCTGGCTGTGATAGTGCAAGGCCCTCCTTGCCTCCACAGATGCACACATCCATCTGGCCACAGAAATGCAGGGCCCTCTGGGTCCTGAACCTCCATGTCTCCAGAAAAGCAATTTGGCTGCTTTGTTGAAATTATTTTTTTGTGGGGCTCAATTGAAATAAAAAGTATATTAAGTGTGCCTCTTAACTGCTGGGGTTGATTTTATTCAGGCAAAAATGTGTTTTTCATTTTCTTACCCATAAATCAGTAATTTTTTGTTGTTTTGTCTGTATTTGCTTTACACGTAGTCCAAGATGAGATAATCATTTGGTGCATTTTTGAAGATGATTGGACTTTCATTGTGGATTTGGCACCATGGTGAAGTTTGGAAGTAATTTTGAGGTGCAGTGTGTACCCATGAATGTTTATGGGGGATTATGCTTTAGTACTGTAGTACTCTGTGAGACCATTTTTTGATATATAGTCCCTTAACTCCAATTATTGATAAAGGTATTGCTTGTTAAAGTTGCAATGTTATCCCATGGAAATTTTCATGTTTTAATTTGTATGTCTTTTGTAGGAGTAGTTTCAGTCACTATTTTGTAGGGAATTAGTCTTGTAGTACTCATTGGGATTTTTTCTAATATATAAATTGTTCCTTAGCTGTAAAGACTAATGGAGTTTCAGCTTGTTAAAGTTGCAGTAATATCCTATGGGAATTTTCATTTTTTAATTGTTATGTTTTTATATGTCCCCAGAATTTTTTGGGGGTATCATGGTTTAATCTTGTAGTAGTTATTGAGACCTGTTGGTTATTATACAGGCGTGGTGGTGTCTGTATATTAAGGTTGAGCAAGCATTTTAATGTTAAACCCCTATTTTTGCACCTTAATAACTTTGCCACTGTTCAACTGATTAACCTGAAATTTAGAAAGCAGAGCCTCTGTGCCAGCATCTCTTGATCATGTAAATTTTATGTAGATTAGTTGAATAGGAGCAAAGTTACAGAAGTGCAAAAATATAAAAATCTCCGTTTTTGAATATTTTTAGACTTTTTTTCCCACCATCTGATCACTAAGAAAATATGAGGCTTTAAAACCTGAAACTTTCAGGTTTGATAAAGCATGATTGAAGATACATGCTTTAGTGGTTTTTAGGTCCCACTGTTGAGTAGTTTTTAAATCATTTAAGAAAAAATTTCCATTTCAGAGTATGTGCAATTAAAATAAATCAATATTCTATAGATAAGTGCATTTTTGCAACAACATCTGGTTGCACTATATGACACAGATGTATCATATAGTGCAACCCCTACTGAGTGGTGACTCATTTGTCAGGGATAGGGCTACTGTCATTGCAGCCCTGCCATCCTGACTGTGCTTAAATAAACTGTTATCTGTACACTAGGGGCCCCAATCCTCAGTGGCAGTGTATTAATTTTATTTATTTATTTGGTATAATCTGATACTGGGATGCCCACCTCCAGTGTTAGATGCGCCTTCCCCCCATGTAGCCCATTGTTTTATTAATAATGCCAAACACTGGGGGAAATCCTCATGTTGACATTTACAAGCCCCTCTCCTGTAGTGTGGGACACTGGGGAGCTCACCCCCAGTGTCCTGAAATATTTTATTTACTTTCCTTTGATTCTGTAAAAAGAAAACAGTCCCCCGATGTTATTTTTTTAAACCTAAAAAAAGAAAACAGTCCCTCGTCATTACCACTGTCTCCCTCCCCCATCCCGACCCTCCCATTGAGCACCCATGGTTTTACGTCACTGCAGCGACAGTGGTTACAGAGACATCACTGACAGGGACAGCCACATTGCCGAGTGTCAGCAATGTGGTGTCAGGGATGCCTCTGTTTTTCCATCAGGGGGCTGCAACCCCTTACTCCCATGTGGGAGGCTCTGACCCCCACACACCCTGGTCTCTAGGATTCTAACTCTGAGTCACAGTTGGACCGGGGGGGGTGAAACACCCTGCAAGGCAATCCCCTGGCCATGCAGAGACCATAACAGCAACATGCGGATGTTGGCCAAATCCTGTCACTGTGATGGTCTTCACTGTCTGGGAGTCACTGCAGCGATGATATACCAGCACCCACCACCTCACCCCACCTTACCCTATACTTAATTGTTGAGGTTGTACACTGTCATTTTTGTGGGACTGAGACATGTCTATGCTCTTCAAAGCCAAACCGTCAACTAAGGAATCGAGATAAGTGCTGTATAATGTATTTCTTAGGTGTTTTGAACTTATGTTCATAGCTTTGCAATTTTTAGGAATTTTGTCACTAAACTTTCAACATAACCTTTTTGGGATACCACCTCATGAACACTGGCAGTGTCATTTCATTAATCAGGCCTGGACAGTGATTTCATAGTCACTACCCAAAATCACCTTTCGGGAATGAATAACAAAATTCCACCACAAGTGATCATAAAACAGGATCCCAAAAAGGCCATCTTGAAAATCTGGTGAAACAATTCCTAAAAATGGCTGAGTTATGACCATTCATTGACACTTTTCTATGCATGTGCATAACTTTGGTAGTTTTGAATATTTTGTCTCCAAATGTTCAACTTAGCCATTTTTTCACACCACCTCATGAATAGTATAGCTGTCATTTTTCACATCCTGGCCAAACTGTGTTTTCCCACCTGTGGCACAGAATGGTGTTTTGGCAGGGATTTGAACATTTTGATCTACCAGATTTATGAGGTGGTGTCATAAGAAGACTATGTTGAACATTTGGGGTCAAAATACATAAAATAAAAAAGAATTTATTAAGTAACATTGGTTGCAGTGATATCCGTTGCACCACTGGGGAACACATTGCTTTACCATGCCATTGAGATGAGTTGAGGTGTGAACTCAGAGAACAGGTTTAATGGGACAATGCTGATGGGGAAGGTGCTGCACTATGCAGCACCAGCCCTGGCCTGGGTAGGGAAGGAGCAGTGTTTTGACACAGATGCTGCACCCTGTGGTGGGTCAGGGAACCTCACCCACAAGGTATTGACACGTGTGCCAGGACCTGCTCGGCCCATGCACTGGATCAGAACTGCCTCCAATATTGTATTTATCTCATTTTGTGCAGCCTGTGCAAATGAGGAAACAATTCCATTATCAGAAAAAGAAGGGAAATTCTTTGAAAAAAACTTTGTTAATGCAGACATTAGGGTTGTAGAACGCAAAGTGCACAAAGAATGGAGATGAAAAACATTAGGGATTTGGGTCTCCAGAATATTGGTGAATCAGTGATGGGGTCTTACATGGGTTTGAAAATCATAATGCCCACCCCTTCCCTGATCAGACGAAGTCAAATTCGATGTCTTCATGCAGGGCCCAAAAAAACTCTGACAGTTTATGTTGGCCATACTGTATCACTATGAGGCACTAGATTGGAGCTGTATCTTGTACTTCAGACAGGAGGCTATGGGCTGGGGAGAGGGGTGGGCTTTAGGGTTGACTACCCCAAGTAAGACCCCACCACTGATTTGCCAATACTCCAGAGACCCAAATCCCTAATGTTTTTAATTTCCATTCTTTGTGTGCATTGCATTTTACAACCCTAATGTCTGCATTAACATAGGTATTTTGCAAAGAATATATATTATAGGGACACGGTTGTGCCCCTATAGTTAGGGTTAAATAGGCACTTCAATGTTAAATCTCAAATTTTGCACTTTAATATCTTTGCCATCCTTTATTAGATTTGCATGACACTTTGCATGCACTATCATCCAGGGAAGATCTCTGTATGTGGCAAGTTATGTGCTGGTCAGAAGTGTGATTCCCAACTTACAAATGGGTGAATAAAGGTACTTTGCACTCATTGACTTTACTGGGTTTTTTGTTGAACTTACCGACAGCCCAACAGTTTGGAATCTTGGTCTGAAATTTTCAGGGCAGAAAGGGACTAGCCCACATATGTGCACTTTGCTGGTACAGTAAAAACTAACAATCCATTCAAAAGTTATTTCTTTTTTAAATTTTGAAAAAAAAAATGTTTCTGAGCATGCTCACTGAGCACTTCAGGACAGCTGTATGAAACAAAAAAGAATCCTGTTTTGTATTGGAATATTCCTCTTCCATTTGCTGCCATCTTGTGTGCATTTAAAAAAAATTAAAAGGCTATAAAACTGGCATAATTGAAAGACACCTACACATCTGTCTGGGTAATTGGAACCTGCTTAGCTGTAATCTGCACTTCATAGTTGCAGACATGCCATATATTTTTTTTTTTTACTATTAGGAATCTTTTTTCATGACTGAGTGATACAAAAAAAGAATCCTTTTTGTTATAAATTATGAGTCACGAAAAAGGATGCTTTTTTCGTGAAGGGACAATCTTCAGCTTTAATTCTGCTGCTGTCCCCAGTGTTTAGTGGCATTGCCTATCCTGTGATCCATTAATTTGTTCCCCTGATGCCTAGTGGCACCCTCACCCACTGATCTCCATCCCGTGTCTCCCTTTGTTTCCCTGGTGTCTGGCAGCATCCCCCAACCACCAACTTTCATCCTGGTTATAAATAGAATTTTTCTCTGGTGTTTAGTGGCACCCCCTCACCAACCGATCACTGTCCTCCCTTGTATAATGATATTCCCTGGTGCTAGTGACACCACACCCACCAGTTCTGTCCTACTACCTGAAATAAAGAAAACCCGTCCTTGCTTTTTTTAGCATAAAACGGTTCCTTGCTGATCAGCCCCACAGCCCCACCACCCACTCAGCACCCACAACCCCACACCAACCAGTACACCCCAACACACCCTCACTCACCTGAACACATCTCAGGTTCTAGATCTACTCTTCAATCAGTGATATGTCTTGCTGCTTAAACCAGTGACTGCAATATGAGAAAGTAAGGTAAAAGTAGTTCAATGTATTTCAACGGGGGTTTCAACTTATATGCATAACTCAGACATTTTTGGACATTTTGACACCATTTTTTCAACATGGCCTTTTGAGGATGCCGCCTCATGAACAATAAGACTGTTATTATTGAACTCCTGTCTGAAAGGTGATTTCATGGTCGCTTGATGAATACATGCAGGATTTGAGAATTTTTCATGCCCTTGTTCATGAGGTGGGGTCATAAGGAGGCTATGTTGAAAATGTGGGACCAAAATATGTCAAAATGACAAAGTTATGACCATTCATTGCAATTTCACTATGCTTGTAATGTTGGAAATGTTTAATATTTTGACACCAAATTTTCAACATAGACGTTATTACCCCACCTTATGTATGTTACAGCTGTCATTTTTCAAATCCTGGCCAAAATGAGTTTTCACATCTAAGGCACGGAACAGCATAACAGCTGCGCAGAATTAAGTTTTTGCAGGGATTCAAAAATTTTCTGTACTGGGTACAAGAGGTGGGGTATTAAGATGGCTATGCTGAAAATTTGTTCACTTTTGTCCTATAAATGGAAGTGAAGGTCCCTTCCACAATGACATACATACACGCATCTATGGAGAATGGGAGTTTGGGGCAATTTGGGCACTACGCTCCCACAGGCAAATAAGGATATGATTATTCTACCTCAAAAACTATAGATGGATGGAAGCACAGGACACTTTGGGCCCTGAGCTCTCGAAGGCAAATAAGGCTATGATTACACTATCTCAAAAAGTAAGGACATTCTTTGCAGAAAACTACATCAATGCATCAGTCAGTATTGAGGATAAAGCAACAAAAGTAGGGAAATATGATGTTGGGGTTTACAGCTCTAAAACTCCTTCCCGACCCTTGAAGCAAATGAAGGGTGGAGTCTTCCTTGGGGTTCTCAGCCCTAACCCTCACCTCATTCTATGCCCTCATGAAATATACACATCTGTCTCCATCACATCTTAGCTTTTCTGTTACTGCAGTGGAGTGAGCCCAGGAGGAGTATGAGACAGACCCGGTTCAGAATCAGTGAAACAACAGACACCGCAAGAGGACGAGGAGGGGCCAGGGGAAGAATGCAAGAAAGAGGCAGAGGTCAGGTGGCCAGAACAACAGATGGAGTGAACTGCTATTGAACATTATAAATATCTCTAGCCACATCTCTAGCAGCATTCTCACAGAACAATAAAAACAGGTACTTGCAGACAGAGAATAAGGGGGATGGTACTGGAGTTATAGCAGAGGGAGAAGGCTGTGATTGGAATGCTATGTGCACCAATGCCCACAGTCTGGGTAACAAAATCCCAGAACTTGTGGCATTAATGGCCTCTGAGGACCTGGGTATCATGGCAGTCACAGAGACATGGTGGAAAAGCAACCATGCCTGGGAGCTAGCCATTTCAGGGTACACACTGTACAGATGGAACAGGGAAGGCAAGAAGGGGGGAGAGGTGGCATTGTACATCAGGGAAGGGATAAAAGCAACAGTCCTGCAAGACAAGGGGGGAAGCAGAGGTACTGTGGGTAACCCTGGGGAGGGGAACAATACTTAGAACAGGAATGATAGCCAGCCCCCCCGGGCATCGGTTGGATTTCTGCTTGTGATGCAGTGACCCGGGTTCGGGAATGGACTCGGGTTGCTGGAGGACTGGCCGGGGGAGAAGGAAATGAGTGTCTGACGATGGCTCGCCTTCTCAGGGGGGAAGGGGGATATGTGACTCAGCACCTGCTGCCTCCTGGTGGAGGCCGGGAGTATAGCAGGATGTTGGCTCCAATACACTAAGGAGAGTGATAGACGTTGGCGTATGCCTTGACATCAGTGGCACATCGCTTCCCAGGGAAGCAGAGTGGAAAATGGCACCAGGCTGATCGGGTGACGGCCCTCTGGAACCCTCACCACTGGGTTCCTGGACCTCCATATGCCATCCCTGCAGCACCCCAGGATCATTGGTTGGCTGCCAGGGCCATTCTCCTATGAAGGTAAGATACCCGCCCGGTAAAGGGATACACCGGGGTCACCTGGGGTTGGCTGTGATATGGGGCAGTAGGGGTCGGAGAGTAGCCACGGTGGGGAGTTCATGTGGGGGCCCGAAGGAGAGACTGGCCTGGTGTGGGAGACGAGTATAAAAAAAAAAGAACAGGAGTGATATTCAGGCCCCCAGGGCAGGCAGAGGATGTAGACAGAGAACTGCTGGAGACTATAGAGAACATGGCAACAAAGGGTGAATTGCTGTTGATGGGGGACTTCAACTTGCCAGATGTGGACTGGAGCATCCCGGCAACAGCCTCAGCCAGGAGTAAGGGATTCCTGCAATCCCTGCAAGGGGCAGGTCTCACACAGCTAGTGAGGGAGCCTACGAGGGAGAATGCAATTCTGGATCTTGTCCTAAGCAATGGGGACAGGATAAAGGAAGTCACAGTGGGTGAGACCCTAGGGACTAGTGATCATTGAGCTGTGGGGTTCACCATAAGGATATCACAGAAGGCTAGCCACACAAGGACTAGAATCCTGGATTTAAGGAGGATGGACTTCGGTAAGATGAAGGACGAATTCATGAAGGCTATGCAGGGATATGATGACATAAGGGGAGTAGTGGAACAGTGGGATAAGATAAAATAAGGGAAGCCCTCCACTAGGTAGCAAATCACTTTGCCAGGCCCTGCAGCAAGATAAAAAGAAAGAGGAAACCACTGTGGTTCTCAAGGGGAGTAGCAGAACTAGTAAGAGGAAAAAAGATGGCATTTCTGAGGCACAAGGCAACATAAAGCAAAGAGGACAGGCAAGAATACTTGGTGAAGGAAGGAGGGAAGGCATTTTTTTGGTATATAAACTAGAGAAGGAAGACAGGGAGAGGGATTGTGAGACTTAGGGAAGAAGGAGGCAGGGTAGTGGAGAAAGATATTGATAAGGCAACCATCCTCAACAAATATTTCTGCTCCGTATTCATGGAAGAAGAAAATGGAGAAGCTCCCCCATTAATGGAGAAGGGCAAACAGGGAGAAGGTGTGGACATTAGACCTTTTTCAGAAGACAGAGTAAAAAGAGCACTAGAACAGCTTAGGATGGATAAAGCTATGGGGCCCGATGGGATACACCCAAGGATCCTAAAGGAGCCCCAGGATAAACTGGCTAAACCTCTGGCTAAGCTGTTGAGTGGATCACTAGAAACAGGTGTGGTTCCAGAAGAGTGGAGGAGGGCCCAAGTGGTACCCTTACACAAAAGTGGTAGCAAGGAGGAGGCAGGAAACTACCACCAGGTCAGTTTGACCTTGATAGTTGGTAAAATGAAGAAAACCCTACTTAAGGAAATGCTGGTGGACTACCTAGAGGCAAGCTGGATGCTGGACCCTAGCCAACATGGATTCACTGCAGGGAGGTCATGCCAGACCAACTTGATTGATTTCTTCAAGTGGGTGACAAAGGTAACCAGGGCAGAGCAGTAGATGTGGCCTATCCGGACTTCAGGAAGGCCTTTGGCACAGTCTCACACAGGAGACTAATCCATAATCTGGCAAATCTGGGGGCGGGGACAGAGGTGGTCACGTGGGTTAGAAACTGGTTGGGTAACAGAACACAAAGAGTGGTGGTAAATGGGGTTAGTTCACAGGAGGGATGGGTAACTAGTGGTGTACCTCAGGGATCAGTGCTGGGACCAGTGTCTTCAATGTCTTCATAAGCAATATTGCAGAGAGTCTAGAAGGGAAGGCTAGCCTGTTTGTGGATGATTCAAAGCTATGTAACAGGGTAGATACACAGGAAGGCATAGAAAAAATGAGGAGGGATCTGAAGAGGCTAAACAATTGGTCCAAGGAATGACAGTTGGGTTTCAATGCAAAAAAGTGCAAGATTATGCACCTATGAGAGGGAATCCTAAGACTGAGTATAAACTAGACGGGGTAACACTGGAGGCCACCACAGAGGAGAGGGATCTAGGAGTAGTCATAGAAGACAACCTCAGAGTGGCTAAACAGTGTGACAAAGCAGTTGGAAAGGCTAACAGAATGCTAGGGTGCATAGGGAGTGGTATAACAAGTAGAAGAAGGAAAGTGGTGGTACCGTTGTACAACTCCCTAGTAAGGCCTCATCTGGAGTACTGTGTTCAATTCTGGAGGCCCCATCTCCAAAAAGATATAGACAGGATGGAGATGGTACAGAGGAGGGTGACAAAAATTGTGTCAGTGATGCAGCATAAGTCATATGAGGAGAGACTCAGAGCTCTAAATACGTACTCCCTGGAGGAAAGGAGAGAGGAGGGGACATGATAGAGACCTTCAAATATCTAAAGGGGATCAATAGGGTACCAGAGGGGAGCATCTTTCACATGAAGGGAAATAGCAGAACAAGGGGGCACAGCATGAGACTAAAAGGTGGAAAACTTAGAGGGAATTTAAGGAAATTCTACTTCACTGAAAGGGTGGTGGAGAGATGGAACAGTCACTCTCAGGAAGTGGTGGGGGTGGCTATGGTTCAGGGATTCAAGAATGTGTGGGATAGGCACATGGGAATTATCAAGCTGGGGTGGGGGGGCTTGTAGCATCTAGGGTACCTTAAGCATTAGAAAGAGAAGTAAGACAGACTGGATGGGCCACAAGGCCTTTTTCTGTCAACGACAACTATGTATCTATGTATGTAAAGGATTTTCTTTTGTACCATGCTATACTGTTGGGAGTTTGACATTTATACTTAAATAATCAAGGGTTAGCTAGAAAAATTAATCTGAAACTCTTTTTCAGCAATCAGGGTTCAGACTCTAGCATGAGTAATGATGATCTAAATGTAGGTAATAATGGCAATGCTACTGTTGATAACCAGACCACACAAAGAATAGAAGCATGTGATTAGATTAGACAGCCCTTCACCTTTTGCCCTCCACTTCATTCATCTGTACAGACATTTTTGGATTGCTGCTTGCAGGTTCTAAAAAAGATTTACAGTAATGCACCTCTTCTCCCTTACTGCAATATGTCCAGAATGGAAAGGGAAGCAGTGGAGAACCTGGCATCTGATTCTAGAATTATGATCAAGCTGGGCGACAAAGGTGGAAATATCGTGATGCAGGATAAGGAAGTATACAAGTCAGAGGTATACAGACAGCTGTCTGACAGCGAGTACTATGAAAGTTTAAACTTTAGCCCCACAACCAGAATTCAGAAAGAAATTGAAACACACCTGCTTGAACTTTTTGAAAATGGTATGACTGATACTAATGAACTATGTTATCTATCAGTAGAACACCCCATCAAACCAACATTTTATACACTACCAAAAGTGCATAAACATCGTGAGACACCAACAGGCCGCTCGATAATTTCGGGCATAGGTTGTGTCACTGTATCAATCTCTAGGTTTGTGGATAGCTTTTTGAATCCATTAGTAGAGCAGATCCGAATCAATTTAAAAGATACAACACACATGCTAAATACAATAAGTGATTTACCATTAGAACCTGACTGACTGATGGTCACAAAGGATGTAAATGCTTTATATGCAAACATTCCAAGGGAAGGGGTCTGCATTCAATGGATTACTCCCTGTTGAAATATACATCCTTGCCACAACCCAGAATAAACATGGTGATTGAACTCACAAATATTGCTCTTAGTAATAACATCTTTATGTTCAACAACAGGTTGCACAAAGAAATCGGGCAACTATGGGTGCTACTTTAGTGCCCAGTTTAATCAATTTGTACCTGGCAGAATGGGAAGACAAAGTGATATATGAAGCACAAAATAACCCCTATTATGAGAAAATTGATATATACAAATGCTTCATTGACAACATATTTCTCATATGGAAGGGGACGAAGGACAAATTAACAGAATTTGTCAGATTTTTAGAAGAATCAACCCCCAACTTAAAATTTACTGTTACCTCTAGCAGACAGAACATTAATTTCTTAGACCTCTTGATAATTAAGGAAGCTGATGGTACACTAAGAACAGATCTGTACACAAAATCCACATATAGGAATAACGTGTTAAGAGCTGATAGTTGCCACCCACCTCATCTGATCTGGAATCTGCCTAAAGGTCTGTTCCTTAGAATGAAAAGATAACGCTCAAGGGAATGAACCTAAGAGCAGCATGCACAGGAACTGACAAATAAATGTTTGGACAGATGCTATAGAGAACAGCAAAAGCTGATGTTGACAAAATGTGCAGGGAATCATTGCTTCTTCCAAAATAAAAGAAAAAACAGCCAACAGCCCCTGACATTTGTCTTAATTTTTTTTTGCCGTGGCGGGGGGGGGCACCAAAGAAACAGTGAACATTGTCTGATATAATCTTATGACCCTGAGGAGTATACCAGAACTGAGAGAGACTGTGATCCAACCCTTATGAGTAGCCTACAGGAGAGGAAGAAATCTTAGGGACCAATTAGTCTACAGCTACCAGCCAGCCAACATAATACAAATCAATAAAGACAAATGGGGTAACTAACCCTGTGGGTTCTGTAGAGCCTGTCAGTAAATGAAAAAACAGAAATGTTTCCAAAATCCAGTCACTGGCAGGACAGAGCAAATTAAAAGCACAATAGACTGCAATTCTGAAATGGTAATTTACCTTTTGCAGTGCATATGTGGCTGTTACTATGTGGGCAGGACTAAGAGAAAAAGCAGGTTAAAGATCTGTGAACACATAAATGCCATTAAGAATAAGAATTTGTCATATGTTATGGCACTGCATGTTCACAGCCAGCTTGGTGTCCCACATCGGATTTAATAACAGGCATTGAGCAGATTGCAAAAAATGTATGAGTTAGTGACCTTAATAATCTCCTTGACTGTTGTGAGCAGGAGTAGATATATAAGACAGGAGCTCTAAAATAGCCAGGTCTCAATGGAAAAATTTGAGATCTCACCATTCCCACTTAGGGAGAAAAATAAAAGGAATGAAAAAATGGAGCTAATGAATGTTACCCCCTCCCCCCATACACACACACGCATACACATTACAGGAGTGACCTCTTGACCTTCCTGTTTGGAGGACAATAGTATTGACATAAAATTACTTAAATTGCATCGTATGTGCTAGTTAAACATTCAACAAAATGTATGTATAGTATTTTCATTCCATGGCATTGGTGTACACATTACTCCTCTAACAGTCCTGTTCATTTGTATTACAGGATCTCCTCAGAAACAGAAGCCCCAACTTATGAGGATTTTTTGCATTAAGGAACATTGATTAACTAAGTAAAAATAATTAATTTTTTAATTTTTGTTTCTTTGAAATTCCAAAATGAATTAAGTTCTGGAAACAATTGAGACTGTTGTTATATCACAGACAGGGTGATTATTTGAAATTCTATACACTTATTGAATGGTGATTTCTAACGTTGCATTGGTCACACAAGTACATGCGATTTAATTGATTTTTGTATAATGGCACCTGTCTTACAAGTTGTAAGCCCTGTGAGGAGGGTGATATGTAAGCTAGCAGTGGTAACACTGCTGTCCTTTTCCTGTTCATGTTGGCTCCATGTTTGGGAATGGAATAAAAAAGAATGGTTACTGAAGTGATCTAAGCTTCTTTCTTTTTTACCTGTGATTCCAATGTAATTGGTGAGTGCAGCTGCCTCCTAATTAATTTATTTAGTTAAAATTTTGGTTATAGAGAAAGGCACACTGAGCCAAGGCTCATTTCCAGGTGCAACCCGGGAACAGCATGACCAATACAGGCACAGGATTTCATCACACGAATAAAATACAAGTACTAAGTAGCATTAGAGTCATGGGTGGTATCCAGGCATTATGAGATAAAAAACAAGACAGGTTTGACTCTAAAATTCATTTTAGATGCATCTATGTCTATAATATTTGGGAAAGAACTGTGCTGGCACACCATTTGGGATTTACGAAAGTTTAGATCAACATACAGTATCTAGGTTTATTACTGTTGGACTTAAACAAATCTCACAAGGGTCAGAATGAAACTGATTCCTACTTTTATATCCAAGCAGCAATACTGAACTCTATGATCATGCATACCTTGTGAAAGTTCCTGAAATATGCTGCCTTTTCATCAGGGAATTTCTCTAACCTCCTTGGCCCCTTACTAGATGCTTTCTTGAACACCAACCAACATCTTCGGAAAATCTGCAAGCACAATCAAAGAAACCCATTATCAGCTTACAGTATGGTCATTAGGAGTCATGATCACATAGCAGAACATAATTTGTGGTATTGTGCAGAACGCATTTGCTAAAATGCAATGAATTTCATTGTGACTCATTGAAGATACCTTTGGTAGAAGAGAAAATGTTACTGTAGCTTCATTGTATAACACATCAGTAATATTACCTTATTTCTAAGCCCTAATAAAATACTAGATTATGTACATACTACACACTCCAATTTCTCTTTCTATACGGCACTTTCTTGCATTTTAAGGCTGCCACCACTGCCATTACATATGTCTGCTAGAACAGAGAAACCTTACTTTCAAAGGTGATTAAAACTCCTCCTGCTGGGCGTTTTTGGAACTCATCTATTTTTCTAACAGTTCTTCATCTTCATAGCTGGGTGATCAAGTTAATTTTGAACTGAACAATTTTTAAGAAGGCGAGGCTTAAAGGAGATAGGAAATTACTTTGTACTAGTTTTACCTGTTACATAAATCATTAATATCAAACTATGGCCTTTGCCTCTCTTTTTCATGGTTTAAATGCTAAAAACCATATTTGTATATTCCATTCATTTCCAGTACAGTCAAAGCCACTTATGATAGGCAGGTTCATGCTGTGCCATTCTGCCCGCAATACTGAGTGGTCGGACTAACCTGATTAAAATAAAAAGTAGTAAAAAAATATTTTTTGTTGATATTAACAGTGCAAGTCCACCTATGAACAAACAGACCAATGTTTCATGACCCCTGATCTATTTTCTCCAGGCTACTTAGTCAGCTTTTTATGTATCGTTATAACCATCTATCGGGTTTTGATTTTCACTGGCATAATAGTGAGTGGGACATCACACATTACAGAATATGTACTCTAGGAGGATGACATTGACTGTACATCCCTTTGTGATGTGGCTATGTAAGCATTTAAGGTCATTGCAAAAAATGTAAAAAAATGAAGCACATATCTTCTGGACAAGCATACCAGCTTCATGAAGGTCTCCATAAAGAAATACCTTACCAGCATACATTGCTCACAGTTTTGCAGGCACTTGTCAAGAATGGCTCACTCCTAGTTCACAAGTCCCACTCGTACTGCAGTGAATGCCTTCTGACACAGGCTGAGGCCTGTTAATGCTGCCTGTTAATACGTAATGATGTGTCAGTCAATCAGACATCCAGAGTCAGACGTCCTGAGAAAAGGTCAGAATAGCAGGTGGGCTACGTCCGCTATAAGACAAGACTTGTACGTTACAGTAAACAGCAATGGCAAATTGGTTTTACTTTTTGCCCGACCAAACTGACCACCCATATTAAACGAGGATGGTATAAGTGGCATCAGCTGTACTGCTTACCAATCTGACACTGTCTAGTTTTTGTATCAGGAGTCAGCGCATGTTAAGCCTTGAAATTCTGACATCACAGACTCCCAAAACAATGCTGCTGTAACTGTCTACTGGTTGGCAACTCCACTAAAGTCTGGTTAGAAAATTTAATTTGTAAGGCAATCAGCAGCCCCTCCCTTTCTTCCATGGCTGGTTACATTACACATACCAGTAGCTGGTCATTGAAACTTAAGCCGCTCTTCAAATAAAGATCAAGGTTTAATTTTTAAATCATACCATCTCTTTGATTTCTTCCAGGCTGTCCAATGGGTCATTCTCAGTCCCCACCCCACTCTTCTGCTCTTCTGCTCTACTGAGACCAGGAATCAAGAGGAGAGGAATTCAGGGGAAGCCAATGATACTATGGAACCTGAAGTAAGCACTCGATGTGGGGGGGGGGGGATAAACAACCTTGTGGGATCCCCAAATAACTTTTAAACTGCTTTCAAGATCAATATTCGGTGACCGACAGTAACCATCACATCCCTTCTCTCACTGTCTCATCTGTTGGCTTCTGATTGGATAATGTAAACCATGCTTTCTGCTTTGCAGTTTGCATTAATCCATCAGTGGTCAGCGAGGAAGTGAAGGAAGGGTTGTGTTGGTCCCCAAGTACTTTTTATTTATTTATTTACTGAAATTTCGGATAACACCTTTGAGAACAAGCTCATTTTATAGGTTTCACATCAGATGAACAATACATATTGGGAAAGTATGAGACAAAGAACAAACAAAACAAGGAATTATACAAGACATTACAAGAGTAGATAACTAGAGAAGTTCAAATACATGTGGCATTGTACAATGTATGCCATGGTGCATATTTGATTAAAACTTGGAATTCAAAAGGTCATATTAGAGGGTGTGGGTCTTATGAAATGCCCCTTCACAGGAAAATGAGAACAGATTCAGTCTAATATCTAATAATCAACAAGGTAAGGGGATGGCATCAGCCCAGGGGCCTCGTCAGAGGTGAAAAGGTAAGGGACAAAGCATTTTAAAGTGAGCAAAGGTGCTCAGGAGATATAACAGGGGGAGGGGGGATGGGGGAAAGCCATATAAAGGGGTGAGGGGAAAGAGTGGAAGGGATCAAGAGGAAATGTGAAGGATAATGATTAGCAACTTTAAAACAGTTATTTACATGTGGAGAAAAGTTATGCATAAGGTCAGGATAGCATAAGGTTAGAATAAGTGCTGGTCACAAGAAGGAAAGTTATTGGAAGCAGTCACAACTGGAATCAGCAACCAACTGTTGCTTAAGTTTAACCTTGAAGGAGTCCAATGTGGATGCTGAAGTGATGTCATGGTGTAGCAAGTTCATCCATAGCGGGGCATGGTAGGCAAAGGACCTTTGTCCCAGAGAGTGCGACAGTGGGGTATATTAAAAATCTGGCTAGTAGAGCTTCCGGTGCAATGACAGTTAATAGTGGGGGTAATAAGCTTTTGCACTCCTGGGGACATTTTGCCTAAGCTTACATTTTTGACAGTAAACACGTTTGGTACATAAGCCTACCTTTGAATTGGAGCTTGTCAGCCTGAGCGCACGTCACAGGTATGGGATAGACGGGCTGAGCCAGTAAGGAGCTGGCATGCTTTGTTGAGTGCAACTATGATGCAGCAAAGAGTTGTTTCAGTCACTGATCCATAGATTAGTACGCTGTAACCAATAAGCGACACAAGAGGGCTATGAATGGCCAGGTTAAGAGCCTCTGGCGTCAAACATTGCTTATGCCTATAAAGTAGTCCAATGTGGGTGTTAACAGCCTCAGCAATGTTGTCAATCTGATAGGCATAGGTCATCGTACTGTCAGTAGTAATCCCCAGATATTTAAAGAGCTGAACTAGCTCCAGGGGAGAGCCCTCTTCATTGGTAATAGAAAGAGGGTAAGTTCTGTGCCTATTTTGGGAGCTGGAGAACAGAATAGTTTTAGTCTTGTTCTAATTCATAACTAACTTGTACTTATGGAACCATCTTTATATGATTACGGAATTACTCTGTAGCCTAGATTCAAGAACCTTAGGGTCTGGATCACTGGTAAACAGGACAGCATCATCAGCATATAAAAGGATGTGACCCTGACATGAGTAAGGAAGGTTGCTGATGAAAATGCTAAATGAAAGAGGACCCAAGATGGACCATTGAGGAACTCCAGATAGGACAGGTCTGCTATCCGAGAGGGTATTACCAGTCTTCACCTGCTGTGTATGGTTGTGCAGGTAACTTTCGAACCAGGCTACACTGTCATGAGCTAGGCCAATGGTGGTAAGCTGTTCGACCAGGAGGGCATGATTCACTGCGTCAAAAGCTTTGGTTAAATCAATGAAAGCAGCACTGACCAGGTGTCCTTGATCTAAGGAGTGGTGAATAAAGCCTGTGAACTTCAGAAGGATGGTAGTGGTACCATGACCATTTCTGAACCCATGTTGTTGCAGGCATTGTAATTGATATTTTTCTAAGTATTCAACTGGTTGGTCAGTCACTATACGCTCAAGAGCTTTCGAGAGTGGGGGCAGGATAGAGATAGGCCTGTAGTTCCCAGTAATTTTGCAATTCCCAGATTTACGAACTGGTGTCACAGTGGTAGATTTTCATTTCTGAGGAAATTGAGAGCAACTATGTGACATGTTAACAATATGTGTTAGAGGTGATAGAATTTCATCCAGTGTAAGGGCTACAAACTGAAGATTCAGGGTGTCATCACTAAATCCTGATTTCTCTAATACCTTGAGTAGGTAATTTCTGGCTTCATGGGAGGAGAGGGTTGTGAAGTAGAAGGGAAGACGAGAAGGGTGCTGAGTCTCTTTCCCATAGTAGTCACTTGTGAGGGGATGAGAGAAGTAGCCAGGTGGCAGGACACCACTCAGATCCATGAAGGCATTATTAAAAGTGTTAGCAATATGTTTTGGGTCGAGTGAGGGTACACCATCAATGTTAAGCATGGTAGGGGCAGATCTGAGGTCTCTCTCAGTGACCTCTTTAAGGTTAGTCCAAAATTTTCTGCCATCATTTCAGGTCCGAGAGAGCACTTCCTTATAATATTGATTTTTAGCTGCACAACTAGCCCTTGTGCAATTGTTTCTAGCTGTTTTGTACCTCTGGATGTTGGCCTGGTTACACAGGGACCTAGACCTGTGCCATAGATGGTCCCTGGCATTCAGAAGCTCAAGGAGGTCCGGAGAAAACCAGGGATTACAGTGGCCTTTGATTTTACGCTTTTTATGGGGGGCATGCCTATCACATATAGCAATGAACTAAAGAATGAATTGGTCGAGGGCAATGTCAACATTGTTAGTTGTATAAACCATTGACCAGTCCTGATTACACAGGTCAGCTTTTAGTGATTCAAGATGCACATGGATTAGTACCCTGGTGGTAATTGTTCTAGTGGATGGTTTAGAAAATTTGATCGCGAAATGAAACAAGACTGGGGAGTGGTCACTGAAGGCATCTGGGAGTATGGTTGTATCCGATATATGATCAGGGTGGTTAGAGAGCACCCAATCCAGTAAGGTACCTGTCCCAGTTTTATAGTTAATTCTGGGTGGGGACTCAATTAGCTGGGTGAGGTGAACTGCTGAAACTGCATCTTTGAAAGAGCTTGTGTCAGGAGAGAACCGATTGATATTGAAATCTAACACGATAATTTCCGAATTAAGACTCAGAGAACTAAAGCACTCCAGGAGTGAATCAAAGCAGGAGGCCATCTGTCTAGGAGGAATATAGATTGAAAACACAGTAAGGGTTTTATTGTGTGCACCTAGAAGCACTTTTATGGCAAGGGCTTGCATATAGTCATCAGTTTTGGGCAGAGTTAGGATGAGACCTTGAAGGTTGTTTTGGAGGTAGATCACACAACCGCCCCCATGCTTGGAGAGATGATCCTGTCTAAAGGCTGTGTAGCCTGGGATGTAAATTGAAGCATCTGCTACTTTTGGAGAAAGCCATGTTTCTACGACTAAGAGGATGTCTCGGTTATGTTGTAAGATCCATGCATTCAGTATGTCCATTTTGGGGAGGAGGCTTGTGAACAGTAATACTGTATGTTATGGTATTTCAGTTTTCCTGGTCTCAGTAGAACAAGAGTGTGGCGTGTGACTGGGAATGACCCACTGAACAGCTGGGAAGCAATCAAAGAGATGGTATGATTTACAAATTAAACCATGATCTTTATCTGATGATCTGCTTCAGTTTCAGTGACCAGCTACCAGTATGTGTAATGTGACCAGTCATGGAAGAAAGGGAGGGCTGCTGGTTGCTTTACAAATTTAGGGCTGCTGGTTGCCTTACAAATTTAATTTTCCAATCAGACTTTAGTGGAGTTGCCGATCAGTAGACAGTTACAGCAGCATTGTATTAGGAGTCTGTGATGTCAGCATTTCAAGGCTTGACATGTGCTAACTCCTGATAGAAAAAAATAGACAGTGACAGGCTGGTAGGCAGAACTGAAAATGAATGGAACATACACATATGGTTTTGAGCACTTAAACCATAAAAAAGGACAGACAAAGGCCATAGTTTGAGATTAATGTTTTATGTAACAAGTAAAATTAGTACAACATCATTTCCTATCTCCTTTAAGGTGCAAGATTCTGTCAGTATTTCAATAATATGGATATAAGTGAAACAGGATAAGAAATAGGATCCCTAAAATGTGTCTGTCCTTACTCCTACCATATACAGATTTTGTGCAGTGATTAAACCATGTGTTTGCATTAATATGTCAGCTCATAAAATCTTATTTAATGTAAGAAATAGAGCAAACTGATATTTTTAAGGTAAAACAATGGTGGAAGCTCAGACTATAAGGATGCTAAAACACATAGATCAGTGAATTCTTAAATCACAGGAAGTTTTTTGTGTCTACCAAGAGCAGATTTTTCTTTTGGCTTCCCTATCCTCTACTCACAATCATAGAAACATAGAAGTTGACGGCAGATAAGGACCACAAGGCCCATCCAGTCTGCTCATTTCTTTTTCTATCTTATGAATGTGCCATAGGACTTTGCTCTGTCAATGGCCTATGTATTCATACTCATCTATATTGCTCCCTTATTCCTAGCCCATGCCTGTTTGAAGCCCTGCACTGTATTCGTATCCACAACTTCCTGAGGTAGGCCGTTCCATGCATCCACCACCCTTTCTGTGAAAAATAACTTCCTCACATTACCTCTTAATCGGCCTCCCTCTAATCTCATGCTGTGTCCACTTGTCCTGATATTTTTCTCATATTAAAACATGTTAGACTTTTTCACCTTGTTAATGCCCTTAAGGTGTTTGAATGTTTCAATCATATCACCTCTCTCCCTCCTTTGCTCTAGGGTATACATATTGAGCTCCGTTAAACTGTCCTCATATGTTTTCTGATGCAGTCCCTGCACCATTTTGGTTGTCCTTTCCTGGACCGCCTCAATTTGGTTAATGTCCTTGTGAAGGTGTGGCCTCTAGTACTGCACGTAGTACTCGAGATGGGGCCTAACCAGTGTCTTATAAAGAGTGATTATTACCTCCCTCTTCCGACTTGTGATACCCCTACTAATACACCCCAACATCCCTCTAGCCTTACCTACTGCTTTAGAGGTCTGTTTGGATGATTTCAGATCATCGGTGATGATAACGCCCAAGTCTCTTTCTTCCCTTGTGACTGCTAGCAACTCCCCTCCCAGCCTATAGGTGGCTTCAGGGTTTCTCTTCCCTATGTGCATGATCTTGCACTTCTTTGCGTTAAACCTCAGTTGCTACTCTTCCGACCATTTTGCTAGTTTATCCAGATCTCTTCTTATTCTTCCCACCCCATCTGGATCATCTACTCTGTTGCAGATCTTGGTGTCATCTGCAAACAGACAAACCTTACCCTCCATTCAATCTGCAATATCACTGATGAAGATATTGAAGAGGACTGGCCCCAGGACTGATCCCTGAGGTACCCCACTTGTGACTTGCATCTCTTCTGACTGTATATTGTTTACCACCACTCTCTGTTTTCTGCCTGTCAACCAGTTTGCCACCCAATTGACCGTCTGACCCACCCTGAGCCTCCCCAGCTTATTAATCAATCTTCTATGTGGAACAGTATCGAAAGCTTTGCTGAAGTCAAGGTAGGCAACATCAACTGCTCCCCCTTGGTCCACCACTCTGGTTACCCAGTCAAATAAATGTATGAGATTCATTTGACAGGACCTACCTTTTGTAAACACATGCTGTCTTGGATCCTGTGCTCCTATGGATTCCGGGTGTTGCACTATCCTGTCCTTAAGGTGTCTCCATAATCTTGCCACTACTGAGGTAAGACTGACTGGTCTGTAGTTCCCTGCCTCCCTGCTACCACTCTTGTGGAGCGGATCACATGAGCCCTTCTCCAGTCTTCTGGGACCTCTCCTGCTCAGAAACTCACTAAACAGTTCTGCTAATGGCTCTGCTAGTTCCACCTTAGCTCTTTTAGTACCCTGGGATGTATGCCATCAGGTCCCATTGCCTTGTCCACCTTGGGCTTATCAAGCTCTTGTAGGACACTTTCTTTTGTGAAGGAACTAGTGCACACCTCCCTCCCTCCCCCCTGTGTCCATGGTGCAGAGCTGTGGGCCCTGCCCTACCTTCTCTTTAGTAAATACTGAGCAGAAGTATCTATTTAGGATAGATGCTTTTACATGGTCCTCCTCTCACACACTCCCTTATCCCCTTTGATCTTAGCAATGCCCCCTCTGGACTTTCTCCTTTCACTAATGTATCTATAGAAAGTCTTGTCACCTTCTTTTACTGTTTGTGCTAGTGTTTCCTTGGTTTGGGCCTTTGCCTGTCTTACTGCCTTCCCTGCTTCCCTTAGGGAAGTTTGGTATGCCTCCCTATCTTCATTCTGCTGTGTTCCCTTATATTTCCTGAAGGCCAGCCTTTTGGCTCTGACCTTTTCTGCTACTGTGTTTGAGAACCAAAGTGGTTTCCTTCTTCTTTTGCACTTCCTTTTCTCACTAACACAATGGGATGTTGCTTCAAGTATTGCTTATTTAATGCTTGCCCACTTTGCCTGTACCCCCTCACCTGTATTTCTTTTTGCCAGGGCTAGCTTAACTCTGTTGGTCATCTTATCAAAGTCAGCTCCTCTGAAGTCCCATATTTTTGCCTTGGAATGAGATGATTTTGTTCTAGTGGCCAAATTGAACCATACCATGTGATGGTCACTGGCACCCAGGTGACCTTCTACCTGGAGATCTGTGATCCTTTCCTTGGTAGTCAGTACTAGATCTAGGATAGCTCTGTCTCTTGTGGGTTGTTGTACCAGTTGTTTAAGGCCCTCCCCCTGCAGAGAATCCACCATGTGTCTAGTTCTGGCAGATGTCCCTGCTGGTATTGACCAATCTGTATCTGGCATGTTGAAGTCTCCCATTATCAGAACCTCCCCTTTAGCTGTCATGTTTTGTATATCTTTTAACAGTAACATGTCTATGTCCTCCTCCTGGTCTGGAGGCCTGTACACAACCCCAGTTCACATGGCTGTCCCATTTCCTGTTTCCAGGGTGACCCACAGTTCTTCTGACTCCTTATGTGTATTCTGAATTTCTGTAGCTTTGATATTTTCATTGACATAAAGGGCCACTCCACCCTCCCTTTTGCATCTTGGTCTCTTCTGAACAGTACATAGCCAGGTATTGAAGTCTCCCAAGTGTGGTTACTGGTAAACCATGTCTCACTAATGGCTACTATGTCCAGTTTAGCCTCTGTCATTATTGCCTGCAGGTCTGGGATCTTGTTTCCCAGACTGCTAGCATTTGTGTACATGATTTTCCACTGGCCAGACTTCGGTGTGTTAGTTGTTGGGCAAGGTTCGACTTTTCCCTTGTGCATTGTATGGGGAGCCAGACATTTTTCTTTACCTCGTGATGCCGATTAACTACAAACATTCTGAACTCCTGTTTGACCACAAGCTGAGGGGGGGAGGGGTGTTCTTCACATTCAACATTTCAGCTGCTGCACCCCTCTCCCCATTTGCTAGTTTAAATATTCTGCAAAGACATCAAACTTCTGCCCCAATGCACTGACTCCCTTCTTAGTCAGATGCAATCCATCAGATTTAAAGAACTTTTGCTCTCAAAACTGTTGCCAGTTCCTTACAGATCTGTGTCCTTTTTCCTGGCACCAGCCTTTGAGCCACATGTTTACCTCCCCTATCTTCCCTTCTTTGACCTTCTGTCCATCTGTCCCCCTCTCCCAGACTGGCAGGATCTCAGAGAAGGAGATGCTGGACTAAATGGATGATAGTTTGTCACCCAGCCTGGTCAGGTGTTCCTTGGTCTCCACAACTGACCAGCTGGCGAGATCATTAGTCCCTTTGTGTACTAGGACATCAATGTTTTCTCCTGCTTCCTGAATAATTTTAGCAACACGGTCAGTGTCTTTCCATGCTGATGTACCTGGGAGACATCTGACCATTACCCCTGGCTGGAGATACATATCAACTCCCCGAATCATGGAGTCTCCTATGATCAGAAGTTTTTTGGATTTCCTTTTTGCTTTTTTTTGTTTTGGTTCCTGTTTTGGGTGAGTTTTGTTGTGCTAGCTCCTGTGCTGCAGTGTCCTGCTCTGCAGTGTCCTCTGCCCTTTTGTTTGGTTTCAGAGATAGAGGCAGATACCTGTTTGTAGTTTTTATATGGTTTGTGGAGGTGATATGTTGGAGAACACCGAGTCATGGGGCATCCGATTTGCCCCTCCTAACCACCTGCCAACCTCCTGGACCAACTACCCTCTGCAGACAAGGTGCTTCTGTTGGATGTTGGGGAAATGGTGGGCGATTCTTATAATATATTTCCTCTTGAATATGCAATTTGAGGTGCATAATCTCTGCCCATGCTGTCTGGAGCTGAGCCCTTAGATCTCCAATGGCCCAGCATGTATGACAGTGTCCTAAATCCTGTAAAACTGCCCTTCTGAAAAGTGTTCCATAGTACCTGCACTTAATGATAGCCATTCCAGGTAAGTTGCTGGGTTTATAACCTGGTCAGAGTAATTAGAAGGATGAAAATGAAAGCAAAAGTTTGATTTTGAGTTTTGTTTGTTTTTGTATAACTTGTTATAACAAGTTAAATTACTAGTGCCCCTGTAAATGAGGTCACTGTGTGGATACCCCTCTGATCTGCCCTTTCCTGCTTTGCTACAGGAAATGACATGATTGTGCTACTCTATAAAAGGAGTGTAGTGTGGGGCAGTTGGGGATGGGGGTGGGTGGGTGGCTGGGCCCTTCCCCTGCCAAAAAAGAAGAACCATGGACAAAAGAAACAAGGAGGTAAGAGCAGAAACAATCAGCCAGCAACAAATGCAGTAGCCTTGATAGTTTATCCTAATGACAGATAAAACTGTGAAACCTGAGAAAGCACCACCTGTAATAAATCAAGGGGGACACTGCAATTGCAAAATCTGTGCAGGCTTAGCAAATGGTGCAGGAGAGAGATCAGACTGTATTAGAAGCAGACTGGATGAAAAAGTTGGAGCCCACATGAGAGGCAGAGCCAAAAGTGTCCAGGAAAAGTTGGAAGGTAGTGGCTAGTAGGAAACATGAAATGGGAATCAGTAAGTGAGTGTGAAAGTGCAAGAGGGTGAGTGTGTGAGTGAGTAAGTGTGTGAGTGAGTAAGTGTGCTTGAGTGTATCCAGAACATGGAAAAAAATGCTCGAATAACTATGAGAGTAAATATGAAAATACAGCTGAAAGCAAGTGAACCAAGTATGAGAAATCACAGTGGTGAGTGAATACACAAGGTTCAGTGAGCATATCAAAGTTAGAGGGTAAAGTGTGACTGTGTTTGAAATGTGAGTGTGATGGTGTGTGTGGGGTGGGTGAAAGTCAATGGTATGAAAATGGTAAAATGAGAAAGAGAAAGAGTATGGGTTGCCAACCTATTGGTGCAGCTGTAGTGCTACCGTTCATGACACCAGCAACCCAAGCTTGGGAATGAGCTCAACTCATTGGTGGCTAGCCAGAAGAGGAAGATCAAGCCTCCCATGGGAAGCTGTCTTCCTCTATAGAGGGAGGGTTGCTGTGGCCACTACAATCCTGCCACTTTGGTGGCCATACTTGGTCATATAGTGGCAACACAGCAGGGAGTGGTGATGCTGGCAGAGCTCTGTTCTGCACGGTCTGTGTGCATGACACATGAACTTAATGTTCCAGTGTCCCAAGGGGTATGGACCAGAACAAGGAAATACCCTATCTTGAGCAGGGTGACCTGAGTGGAATTGGGAACTGACCCCTGCCACTGTCACTTCTCTCCTGCACCAAGAACTGCTGCATTTGTATCAAGGAGGAGGTGGCAAGTTGGATCTTGCATGGCTAGCCCTTGCCATGGATGTGGTAAACTTATAGTGTTGAAAGAGGGAGAAGGTAAGATGCAGAAGTCCCGGGGGGGAGGTCAAGGTCCAACTTAGGTGAACTGGGCCAAGACACAGTGGGTGAATAGACAATACATTTATAAAAAACGAGTTCAGGTGATTGCCATTCTGAAGAATCATTTATAATACAGTATATTATAATTTAAGCAAACATATTTTAAGTATCTCAAAATTGACTGTTTCTTCAGATATACTGTACTGTTAAGGGTGTGAAAAGTGGGAAACTGTATCCCATATTTCTGAAATATATATGAATAATACATCTCAAAATAAAAAGGGTGCATGCATGTTGTATACTGTACATTGTTCATTTATTTTCCACTATTCTGTAGAATTTCAAATGTTACAGAACAATAGAAAATATTGGGATATTTTTATATACATACAAAATACCGTCTTTGCCTTATATGGAAATATATATGGTTGTTCTGTGTGGGAGGTTAAAGTAGCAACTGAGGAAAAAACTTAGAATATTATTACTGACCTATTGAACAACAGTCTTTGTGAGTGCTATATCTGGGAAAATGGAGGGGTTTCAGAAATGAAAGAATTCCACTATAGCCTAGCAGGTCTTGAACAGTTAGACACAACATTTAGATGGCAAAAATACCAACATTTGTGCAAAATGTGTTGGAACACTGCTATATTTTCAGTTGGCTAGATTGTTCAGTTTTGCTCAAATTGTGAGTATATTTGATTCAGATATTGTGAGCACATCAAGCAGACACTACTCTTAAAACACTGATAAAGACTTTCTAGCAAAAAATCAAAAATGCCTAAGCAGAATCTAAAGCTAGAAGAAACTATGGCATTATTTAATTTGGGAGGTCCTGTGATAATGGAAATGGTATCATTTATTGGATAGCTGAAGCAGATGATACTTTTATTTTATTTATTTAAAACTGGTTTACCTGGTACATGTATAGAGATACAAGGATAATCTCACTTGTAGATGTGACTGGGTTGGAGGGGTAATTAGAGGGAGACAAATCTGTATATAACAAAATATGTGCATTTAATAATAACTTTTGATTTGTGTTATTCAGGGTTAAATGTGTACAGAAAATCTGTCATGTCTATTGGGGGTCACAGTTATGAGAAGATGGATGGACTTCTACTGCAGAAGCCTTATTTTGTAACAGCTCATACTGTAATTTGACATTTCATCCTTATTCTTTTTCATTACAAATACATAAAAAAAACCTCAGGGCACAAATATACTGTAGAACACTGAGAGACAAAGAAAGGGTCATGTGGAGGATGGAAAATAACTTTAAAACTTAAATAAATGTGACTGTACTCCTACTACTCCATACCTCTGCAAACTGCCCTCTTGAGGTCATGGTGAAGGGGAAAAAACAAGGAGTGAGTGCTCTAGCTTCATACCCTGTGAGATCCCTCTCAAATAATTCAATTTTGTGTTGCTGGGTCAGAGACCCTGCCAGACACAGCACACTTTAAGAGCTGGTATCATTATGCCCAAAGAACATGTATTTTGATTTGTACTCATAACTTAATCATACCCCAAAGCAAGCTACTTAAGTAGTTGGGTTTCTTTTAATTATAAAATATGGTATAATATTATTTATTATAATTCCCAACATAACTAAAATAGCACACCATTGTTACTGAATTTGTTTAGGAAAGCCTTGAGCTCATATTATTTGTGCTTACAAAGCATATTAATTCTTCATGTGCTGATAATGGATTTAAGATTTGGTGACAGCATTTTCTCACTGCACACCTTTGCTACAGAACAATCATCTCTAAGAAGCTTGCCAATCTTTCCAACTTTTAAAAATGAGTTCAGTGATTTCATTACTTCAGAGAATTTCTGGTCAAGTTTTTCAGCCTTCTCCAGAAACCTGTTGGCTTTCTGTATGCGTGATTCCTGTATTGTTGGCCTGTGCTGTGCTGCTCTGCTGTAATAGTAGTAAAATCTTTTATTTTTAGTCAGCAACAGTTGACAAAGGTGCTTCTGATTTTATACATTATTTCTAAAATAACACATACAAATACACTACACTATACTATACAAATCCTTTTCCACTAATTAAGCATTTAACATTTACACTATACAATTACACAACATAACATTAACATTGACATATACATCACCTCACTAAAATTTCCAAATTTATGCTTAGTGGGAGGACCTTACATTAGTCAAAACATCTGCAATGTGTTGCCAATTCTTGTCTCAGAGCAGTATTACGTTTTCTATAACTTTCAAAAATATTTTTTATCTGTATTTTTTGTTCATTCCATATTTTTGTAACTGAATATAGATAAGTAATCTGTCCATACTTAGTTCTAGGGGTTCCAATCAGGTAATCCCTAAATAGATTATCTCTCCTTAGGTTATGTCAGTGGTTTTTCTTTTGCGTTTTCTTAAATTGGTAAGTGGGTTTTTCAGACACCATTGTATTCCTTGCTTGGGTAATCAGAAACTTTTGATGTTCATTTTCTATCATTAACAAGTTCAGCTCTATATACATATTACAGTGGTAAGTCCATCTGTCAGCTGACAGAATAAACTTAGCCAGTCAATTGTACATGACTTCAACTTTTTTTTATTTCTGTTACACTGGCGAAGCCATAAATATGGATTCCTTAGTCAATTATGGGTACAATCATCTGTTTTACAAGCAGCTTTCTCATAGACTTATCCATACAATGTTTAGTCCATCTTAGAGCTCCTAATCTACAGCTAATTGTTTTTACCATTTCATTTATGTGGAAATAAAACTTCAGTCTGCTGTCCACCTAGTAACCCAAGTACCTGTATTCTGTAATCTGTTGCAGAGACTCTCCAGTAATAGTTTTTATTTCCAGCACTAGGGGGCTAGTTTTAATTTTTGAATTACTTATAAACAACACTGATTTGGATTTTTTGCCATTTAGAATTAGATTTGATTTTGCAAACCATCTCTGTATGACCGCAAAGTCACTTTGCAAGTCATTCCTGACTTTGTCAAGGTCAGTTCCCATATTAAGTAAGACTGCATCATCTGCATATCATCTAACCATAGATCTCTCCACTGATGTGGTCACCTGATTTGTATAAAGCAAAAGTAATGGCTGGTTTAGGAGCTACCTCTCTGAACATTCCCAATCTGTGCGTATTGGTACTACCACTTCTCCTCCCTTGCTAGTCACCATGGGAGTTCCCCAGGGCTTCATCTTGGGCCCCCTGCTCTTCTCTCTATTTGACAAGTCCCTCCCCATCAATAGCTTTACCTGCGACTCACTACCTTGTCATTTTCCATAGTGACAAATCCCTCTTGTGTATTTCCTCCATCCTCACCCAGAGCTACCGTGCTGCTTATAACTGGTTCTCTTCTAATCTGTTGCTGGTCGACTCGAAGAAAATCAAGGCTATGTTGTTTGGGTCAAAACCGTTCCTTACTAAAGCCCTCAATGCTAACTCTTCCCTCCTCTTCAACCCCCCCGATGGCCCCACCCTTGAAAATGTCTCTTCCTTCAAACACCTGAGGGTAATCCTTGACTCCTCTCTCTCTCCTTCAAAGACCACATAAACCATTTAGTCAGCAGGGTTAAAATGAAGCTGGGAGCGGCCTATCGTTTAAAGCCCTACCTAACCGAGGAGGCTCGTTTGGCTAACGTCATGGGTAATCTCCTCCCTATCTTTGATTGTTGCTCCCCAATCTACTCCCATGTCTCAACCACCCTTCTGACTAGACTCTCAGTAGCTTACAACAGTGCTTGCCACTTTGCCCTCTTGGCCCCTTACTCCACACACCACTGCAACCTCGATCTCTCACTTGGTTGACTTTCCTTACAGGGTCACTTTGACTATACACTTGGCTGTTTCTTGGATGCCACCCTTAGATGTGGCAACACTTCTCATCTCTCTACCCTCTTCAACATTAGAACCCCAACTTGGCACCTTCACTCCTCCACTACCCCCACCCTTGAAGTACCTCAAGCCACCACCAATATGGGTGAGAAAGCTCTCTCTGTGGTGGCCCCCTCTCTGTGGAATGGGCTACCCACCTCTCTGGGAACTTACAGCACTCATCAAAATTTGAAACTTAACCTCAAATCCTGGTTTCAAGACAAGGGTCAATGCAACTGTCCTGCCCACTAACACCCCTCTCTTTAACCTGTCATTTTCTGTTTCCTATTCTGCTACATTTCTCCTTGCCCTCCTGCTCTTGTTGGGTATATGGGTCTCATTAGGTACCTCCTGCTGAAGTGGGGGTTTTCCTATTGGTTTATCTGAGGACACTGGCATCCCTGTACCTATGTCTACCTGTAATGCCTTATATTGTATATATTGTCACTATTATTCCCCTGACTAAAGTTTTTATTCTGCTGCCTTGTACCCACCAATGTGTAATCTTGTTATGTATTACATCTAATGAAACCCTGTAAATAGTTTACTCTGTAATGTTCTTTCTTGTGCCTTGTGGCCTGGGTCATGCCTGTAAATGGTCCACTGGACCAGTGCACCTACCCAGTTATCAAAGTCATAAATAAATAAAATAAATAAAAATCAAACAACAAGGGTCCCAATATGGATCCTTGTGGAACACCTCATTGCACATCTGTTTGAATTGTACTTCCTAATGACAGTCCATAAGCCTGACTCAGTGGTAGCATGCATTTCCCCAACCTCCCATGGCTTCTGCCATGAAAATACTTGTAGTGGTGAGGGTTGCCTGCCATTGGGGATGTGGAGGGCTTCTCCTAGAAGCCCAGGTCTGCCAGAAAATTAATCCTCTTCTCCATGTAAGCAGTGGCTCAGGGATATAATTGCCCAGGTAGGACTGCCATATCCCTTGGGTTCTGGGTGATCAGGGCACTGGCAATCAGAGCACCGGTGCAAGGATACAAACAGCAAGGGTGCCCCCGCAATCAGAGCGCTGGTGTAACAGGGTGTCTGGTGCTCTGGAATACAATGCTTTGCCTGTGTGTACAGCATCATGATGTGGTGGTGCCCGTAGTGCTGCCCCTACCCACCAGCACTGTGGTCAACTGCATGGTCCTCAGGGGGCAGCGCAGTGCATGGTGGCTGAACATCCATGTGTGCCTCCTGGCAGTGGTGTGGTCGGCTTCACTGATGGCAGCTATTGGTGTTGTGTGCAGCAGCACTGTGGCACTGGGCATGTGGGATGGTGGCCATGCCATATGGTCATGAGCATGGCAACCTGGCCTCATTCACATGTGGTCCATGTGGGCAGTGTCTCTGGTGCACTGATCACAGTGGTGCTCCTCAGCTAAGCTGAACAGGAGGTGTCCAGATAAGGACACAGAGGAGAATCCAGACCAGCCATGGACTGATAGGAAGTACATACCAGTGGAATAGGCAGCATTCAACAGAACAAGTAACAGACTAGTCTGCTAGCTGCTCTGATGCCATCCTGGTTATGTCCAGTGGAGCAGATACAGCCTATACAGCATATCAGTATTCATCATGGGAGCTGAAGGGCACAGCATGGAGAAGGAGCTGGGGAATGATCCTTCCAATGTGAGCGCACAGCCAGATATCTGTGTTGTACAGTCATCAGCAGTAGTAGTCGCTCATATAAGAATCTGACTTGTGCAGAGGCTTGTTATCCTGAGCCATATGACCTGTGTGTTTCTTTTATTCCACAGCACTTGCAGTTCATGCCTGCACCGTTACACACCATGCGCCTGTTGTGGCCCTGTAGGCTTTCGATGGGTGGGTCTGTAGGTATGCAGTGTATGACACTGCCCAGCTGCACTGTGTTGGGTGGGGCTCCCAGTCTTTTGCTGCTGGGTGGTCCAGCGCTGTGCTTGCCTGGTGACCTCCCACTGTCACTCAGATTTTTGGCAGCCTGATCACCTGGAAGCTATTATGTCTATACCATCCCTGAGCCAATGCCATTGAGTGTGTGACAGTGCGTCCTACACTGTTAGTCCCCTAATTCTATCATCCAAGTAGATGAGTCCCAATTCCAGGATCTGTTTGTAGGCAGCCATCCATGAGTGTTTCTGTGTGTGTGGGGGGGGGGGCGGATTCCATTGAAGCTTCCCATCTGTGGAGAGGGATCTCTGTTGTTCGGGGGCTGCCCCACGCATCTGCATAACAATGCATAGAGTACTTCTGATAAGGCTATAAATTCATAAATGTGGCACTGTAATTGTTTGTACTACTTGCTGCCTGTAACACCTTGCTTGAGGACTGGTTGAAACTGGGCCACCATTTGTCTCAGTCCATTTTTCCCAGTTATAAATAAAATCAACAAATAAATGAAGTTAATTACAACTCTGACTGGCACTTGTGGTATCTGCTCACATTTTCAATATGGAAAGCCATCTTCCTGTCTATTGCAGTGCTCATTACAGCACTAATGAGATGTAAACATCTTCCCATCAGAATTGTATGGAGACTTAGAGCCCTAGCACACTATTGTACAAAACATTAAACTTACCTTTTTGGAATATATGCTGCTCTAAACACAAAGCACTGATTTAAAAGGCAGAGTTAAGAAAAAAAAAAAGCTGCCAAAATACATTATGATTTGTGCTGTTAGCAGCTGTCAAACAAGAAAGAATGCAATTTTCTGTCTCCTGGCTACAGACAGAGCCATATCTCCCAAGAAGCAGAGACGCAAGCCATACCTCTGATAGCTATACTGTATCTGAAGAGAATGCTCACTGGAGCATCACTGATGGAATTTGTGCTGTGTATAAACCTGCTCATCAAATTTGTGGCCCATCAGAGCACCAGTAGCTATATCATATGTCAGATGTTTACCGTTGCTAATTGAGTATGAAGTAAGATGTTGACAGAGGCTAAACCAGGAGGATGATTTTTTTTTGTTAAAAAATGATTACTGGCAGAGATATGAAATATCATAAACTTTGCAATAACTGGCAACCTTAACAGATCCCCCATGCTACTGAAGGTAGAGCTTCAGTAACTGAAACAGAATAAAGTGTACAACTTCTAGATAATCTTTAGGCCAGGGAAGTGGAGTAAAATGCTCTGCTACTAGAAACTCTTTAACTACATTGAAGCTGCTAGAGTCCACATATAAAAGAGTTACATATCTTGAAGATGCATTTTGAGAACACCCCTGCCATGGTATTTTTGTGTTCTCCAAGCACAAAGAAACAAACCCAATTTGATGATTAATAAAACTGTAGTAAACTAGAGGCAACTAGGCCTTGCAAAAGATTGTTTGGTACTACTGTAGTATGTTTTGCTCAGCTAGTTTTAATTATAGAAAATAGTACTGTACTAAGTAAAATGTTCAGAGGCCATTATGGCTGCAGAAAGCAGAGTGCAATTTACAAAATTTGTACATGCAAATGCAAGAGATTTACTTGTTTAACAAAACAATCCCACGCATTTTAAATTAGGCACAGGACACAACTTAAAAAAATGCTTGCATTGCTCAAGAAATTTCCTATCTTTAGTGGATGGACTCACTGCAAGTTGTCTCACTATGTTATTGTGGTAATTTCTCTCTGATGCTCAGTATTCTGTATGTTTGTATTACTCCAACTCCCCTGCAAATGTGATTGTATGTGTTGTACCTCATTTGTCTGTATTTTTCACTTGTAGTGTGCTTGTAATTACTCCTGGGTCACCCAAGAAAAAGGGGCCTTTGTTCTCAGTGGGCCTAGTCAGTTGCCAAAATTCAATAGCTAGCTAGGCAGACAAACAGACAGACAGATAGATAGATAGATAGATAGATAGATAGATAGATAGATAGATAGATAGATAGAGTTCCACCAAGTTATTTCAACAACTTGATTGTCGAAATCCCCAACATTGACAGGTGACGCTTGGACTGTCGAAGTTTTGTCCATCAGAAAATCACTGTTTTTTTGTGGGGGACTCTGCCCCTCGCAACCCCTGATTTTTTTTAATATACATTTTATCTCCTGTGCCTGCTCCCAGCTGTCCCCTTCTAAATGTCCCACCCAGCTGCATCACCCCAGTATCACCAGGACTTACCCTGCCCTGTCGCTGGGTGCAGAACCTGCGAAGGGTCGGTCTTCATCTGCAGCCAGGGGTGTTTTTCCTCCATTTTCTCCCTTCCTGTTGCTGGGGTGCACAAACAGGATGTGCATACTTGGAAGCATGCACTCATCTGTGGATGTCCCGCAGCACCCTCCTTTCCATGGCACCCATAGTCCTGCACTACCTTTAGGCCTCCACCTGGGGCAGTCATTCAGTGGGAGCACCTGTCCTCCCTCCTTGGGAGAAGAGAGCTGTCCTCTCGTTGCTTTATCCTCTCCCTCCCCTGCCAGCCACCAGTGGCCCCTGCTTGTTCCCAAACATGGGTTGACGGCATGGAGCTAGGTGAGGCGTCAAGTGCCTCAACCCTCAGCGCCACTGGGACAACTTGCAAACCCTGATTTTTTTAATAATCAACTCTGAGGCAGAGCTGATTTGAATGGGGGTAAAACACCGGCAAAACCAACACCGGTCTACAGCGGGACTATTAAGTGACAATCTTGAATTTGTCACTGTAATGATCTTCGCTGTAATTTTTTCAGTGTTTTGCTGATATACAGACAGATACATAGATAGATAGAGAGATAGATAGATAGATAGATATAAATTTTTAACATTTGTTAAATTTTAACATGACCAGGTATCTCTTCCTACCTCCTCTCATTCCATAACAGGCAACCATTAGGCTGTAGTGGCACCCCTTCCTTTATGCTAAGTGGTCCCTGTAATTCTGTGACACCCTTTCCCTCACCCTGCCCAAATCCAAGAAGTCCCTTGAGTCTAGTTGCACCCCCTCTCCATTCAGATGACAGTTGGCATAAGCTCCCCAACCTCAGCATTTACAAATGTGGCCAACCTCCATTTGTATTTCATTATTGTAAAGTCACTGTTTAATAAAATATTTGCACCCTGATTACATTACATTTGCAATACTGGGATTCAGATGGCAGCTGACCACACAGGTGAGAGGAGGGGAGAAGCAACTGATTTGGTGGGTTATGTGCTGTCTCCCAGTCTCAACTGGAGGAAGATTGGGAATAGGGGTCAGGGGGCCACAAAAGCAATACCTAGGATGGGCTCCTGAAGGCTATAATTGATGTTGGGTTGTCAAACTGTAGTGCATCACTAGGGGTGGGATAAAGATAGTCACAAGTCGAACAGTGTTGGGATCAATTCAGTTGCACAATTTCTGGAATGGGCTTCTAGTGCCACAACTAAGAGTCAGAAATCATAGTTGCTACCAATAGATGGCACCAAGTGTCACTTTTTTTTGTTGAGGGAGAAGTTGTGCAACACCAGCGATTAGCTACTGTCACAAGTCAAAGTCAATGGAGAGGGGTTAAATTAGTGACACTAGGGATGGGCTCCTGGTGACATCATTTAAACTTAGAGTGGGCTATACTTTACTGGCTGTAGAGATGCAGCAAATTTAAACTTCATTGGCAAAGTTCCTATGACGTGTTACAGATGACAAAGTTTTTGTGAAGTGGACACTTTGTGCTTCACAGAAAAATTTGCTTCCCATGGAATAGTTTTCTGCAGAATAATCTTTTTGCAGACATATTCCACAGCATGCATTGTTTTCCTGTGTAGGGCTAACTATTGCAAAGTGAAAAAAACTTTGTGATGTGAAGAAAACTTTGCAAATTTTACTATGGTCAAAGTTTCCTGCACTTTGCAAATCTTTAATTTTCAGTGTGAATTGGCGCCTACTGCCAACTTTAATAATTAATAGTTTAAACAGTTAAATGGCACCAGTGCTTGACTCCTAGTTTTTTTCTGTGTCATTGGCTGTGAAATGCTCATACACCTGTAATCTTTGAATTTAATTATGGGCTCATGAAAATACACCTTAAAAAAAAGTGTAGTACGCTTCTGAAACTGGGGCACTTTATTTTGTTAACTTAAATGTTTTAGCCTTTTTCATTCCCAAAACTACAAAACTGCCTCCTTTATTACAGGATCTAAGGAACCTGAAAGTTTCAGGTTAAATTGTTACTCTTTCTTCCCATTTGGAGAAGGAAAAACAATTCTTGTCAAATAATAGCTGGCACATGTTTGGCTCTCCTCTAACTTTACTGCTAGCTTAAGGCATTGTTTTAGTATTCAGAAAAAACATTTTCAAATATAATATTCAAGACACAATGTTTGCTAATATTTCATTTATTTTCCATATATTCCCCCATCTTTATTATTGGAAACACTGGTATAAAAATTGTATCCTTGTCATTGTCTCATCATCCTCCTGCTCCTCCCCCTACTGAAGTCATAATTCTGTCTGTGACTTCACAATCTGTTCTTGTGGAGAGGATTCTGATCTCACAAACAGAGAAATATAGACTTTTACAGCAGATAAGGACCGCTTAGCCCACCTAGTCTGCCCATTTCACTACCTATAGGATAAGCAGCAGATCCTAGTTAACCAACAGCCTATTTCTTCCTACCCCCCACAAGAATTGCCTTATGTCTGTCCCATGTATTCTTGAATTCTCCCACAGTTTTAGACCCCACAACCTCCTCAGGAAGGCTGTTCTATGCATCCACTACCCTCTCTGTGAAAAAAGACTTCCTCACATTGCCCCTGAACCGCCCCCCCTTCTTTAAATTGTGTTCCCTTGTTCTTGCATGTCTCTTTTTCTGAAAGATTCTACCCTCTTGGACTTTGTTGATTCCACTGAGGTACTTAAACATTTCTATCATGTCCCCCTTCTCCCTTCTTTCCTCAAGGGTATACATATTAAGCTCTTTTAGTCTCTCCTCATATGGCTTCTCTTGCAGACCCTGCACTATTCTAGTTGCCCTCCTCTGGACTGCCTCTATCATATGTCCTTGTGGAAATGGGGTCTCCAAAACTAGATGCAGTACTCCAGATGGGGTCTCACTAACTGTCTGTACAGAGGGATAACAACTTCCTGTTTTCTGCTAGTGAAGCCTCTCCCTATGCATCCCAGTATACCCCCAGCTCTCCCTACTGCCTTCTCACATTGCTTGCTAACCTTAAGGTTATCTGATATGATTACCCCCAGGTCCCTTTCCTTTTTTGTTTTTGTTACTACCCCCATTGTGTAATCTTCCCCTGGGTTTTTGTTTCCCAGGTGCATTATTTTGCACTTCTTTGCATTGAATCCTAGCTTCCATACTTCCGACCATTCCTCCAACCTTGCCAAGTCCCTTCTCATCCTTTCCACACCTCCTTGTGTATCAACCCTGTTGTAGATCTTTGTGTCATCTGCAAAGAGGCATGCTTTTCCTTCCAGTCTCTCTGCAATGTCACTTATAAAGACATTAAAAAGGACTGGACCCAGTACTGAACCCTGCGGTACCCCACTAGTAACCCCTCTTTCTTCAGAGTGGACTCCATTTAGAATTAACTTCTGTGTCCTGTTGTCCAGTCAATGTTTTACCCAGGCTACCACCCTGGGACCCACTTCTAGGCTGGTTAATTTGACTATTAATCTTTTGTATTGGACTGTGTCAAATGCCTTGCTAAAGTCTAGGTAGACCATGTCCACAGCCCCTCCCTGGTCTACTACTTTGGTCACCCAGTCAAATAAATCAATTAGATTCATCTGACATGACCTTCCCACTGTGAACCCATGCTGCCTTGGGTCCTGTGCCCCACTGGCCTCTTTGTACTCAACAATTCTTTCCTTCAGAAGTGATTCCATCACTTTCCCTAACACAGAGGTCTGTAGTTTGCTGCCTCTGTCTTGGTCCCACTTTTGAGAAGGGGAATCACATCCGCCTTCCTCCAGTCCTTGGGTACAACACCATCCTCCCATGATTTGTTAAAAAGGGTAGTCAGTGGTTTCACTAGTTCTCCCATTAATTCTTTTAGAATTCTGGGGTGAATTCCATCAGGCCCCATTGCTTTGTCCATCTTCAGTTTTAGGAGTTCTTTTTAGAACCCTTTCTTCTGTGAAATGACTGGGATCAACCCCCCCATCCAGAGTGCTTCTGTTACAGTAATTGGATTAGGCACCTCCCTTCCTCTTTTGTGAATACTGAGCAGAAACATTCATTCAGTATCCCTGCTTTTTCACTATCCCCCTCTGCCCACCCACCATTCATTTTAGTCAGCCTCACTATCCCTCCCTTTGTCTTTCTATGCTCCCTGATGTACCTATAAAAGGTTTTATCCCCTTCTTAACCGAACTGGCTATCCTTTCCTCAGTTTGGGCCTTTGCTATTCTGACATCCCTCCCTGCTTCCTTCTGCCTTATCTGGTACAGCACTCTTTCCTGCTCCTTCTGTGTTTCCTTATACTTCCTGAATGCTATCTTTTTCTCCCTGACTTTCCCCACCACCTCTTTTGAGAACCATAGTGGCTTTTTCTTTCATTTTGATTTGTTTATTTGCTTCACACAAAGGCTTGTTGCCTCTGTGATGGCAGTTTTGATGATTCCCCATTGTTGCTGCACCCCTCCTTCTAGCCTGCTTGCTAGTGCTTTTCTGAGGCACTCTCCCATCTTGCCAAAGTCAGCCATCCTGAAGTCCAGTACCCTCACTTTTGTATGGCTTGACTCTGTAGCAGATTTTAACATGAACCACTCTGTTTGATGGTCACTTGTTCCCAGATGGGAACCCACTTCTAGATCTGAGATCCTCTCACTGTCCCCATTTTAGAGTATGAGGTCTAAGATTGCTCCCTTATGAATGGGTTCTGAAACTAGCTGTCTGAGGCATGCCACCTCTAGGGCATCGAGAATATCCCTGCTCTTGGATATGACTTTAGTTGGGGGGGGCAGTATGATGAGATGAAGGATAAGACAGAAGAGCATGTTTTCAGGCAGTTGCCCTCAGTAATAAAGAATGAGAGGAAATAAATACAGATGACATATTAAATATAATCTGGACTGTGACTCATTGGCCCCATCCACTCTACACCATTAACACACTGTAGTGGTTTCAAACCAGTACGGACAATAATGGTCACAGTGTGTCCACACTGCCAGTGAACAGTCCCGGCAATGGAATGGCACCATGATGGTACATCCGCACTGTGGGTGCCATGGGACCATTACAGAAAGCACCCTATCCCACAATGCAGTTCGTGTTGCACTGGGGGATGGTTGGAGCAACACGCTAACGTGTCCACATTACAACTGGTAATGTTACAGAGGCAGACCTGGTTTTGTAACATAGTTGAAACCACCACATATGTGGTTTCAACAATGGTTACAAAAGGGGGGCATGGCCAGCAGCTGACCGGAATATATGCCTGAGCTCTGAACTCCCTGCAGAACCTCCCAGAAATCCTTAAATATCCAGATCCCTTCACTGTATGGCACAACAGTAATACGCGATAGTGGAATTATAGATATTTGCCCATCTAGTAATCCATGGTTCGACTCTCGGTCTGCAAGCAAAATGAAATAATTTCAACTGCTGCACTAGCACAGACTCGAGGCCTAGCAAGCCCACTCACTCTTCAGAATGGAGCCTGCTGCAACCTAAATCAGTCGGAGGGGAGCCTCCCCGAAATCTGACAGATGTTTGCCGAAATCCTACAACGGATGAACAATCTGGATCTGGCTACGAGGAAAAACACTTCTGATATTGTAGACCTTTCTCAGAGAGCCTGCATTACCGATCATAGACTGGCCAAAATGGAGGATAGTTGGCAAAAAAATGGGGCTAGGCTCCAAGAAAAAGATAGGCTGATTTGGGACAGAGTGGAGGACCTTGAAAATCGAAGCCGCCGGAACAATCTCTGGTTTGTTGGGTTCCCTGAGGGGTGCGAGGGATCTGTCACTATCTTGTTTTTGCAGAAGCAACTACCTCCCTTACTGGACTGACGATGCAGGGCACACAGATCACTTTCCCCTCTGCCTATGCATGGGGCCTGCCTGCATATGATCCTAGCCTGGTTTCTCCAATTCCAGGACAGGGAGATCATCACTAAACTGGCCTGTGAGAAGAAAGAGCTCTTCTGGAAAGGCCACTGAATGCAGATCTTCACCAAAATAGTTGACCGTGAGACAGAAGGCCTTCACTCCAGCACATAGAGCTTGTTCAGAATTGGGGCTTGAGTACTCTCTTAGATATCCTGCCTCCCTCAGAGTTATTTTCAATGGATCCCCACGGCTGATTGATAACCCCACAGCAGCCGAGACTTTTCTGGTGGCACAAGCTCCTAAATTGAACTGGGGCAGATTGAGAGAGTTTAATAACCCGGGGGCTGTCTCATCCAGGTCAGCACCGATGGAAATGGGTCAGCAGGAGATTGGCCCAGCAACTCCAAAGCCGTCTAACATGCCTTCTCCAACCCGTACCCTGTCCAAGAAAACTCCTGGCAATAAGCAGAAAAATAAGTGAAAGGCAAGAATAGAGGGAGCCCCTGTTGATAAAACTCCCCGGCTCCACTCTAGAAGCTGTAGTGAGAGCCAGGACTCAATTGTCTCACTCAGCACACCCGACCTGAGCGACAACCAGTTCGCTGGGCTGATGGATCTACCGACCGAAGACCCACTGCAAGAAAAACCTAAGCCCCCCAGGAGTATGCCCACAAAAAACTGTAAACCCCAGCCAGCAAGAAATCTTTCATGGGCTGAATTAGCAAGTTCCATCTCTCCTGAGACCTCTGTGTCCACTGACATTGTGTCCACTAAGCCTCTATCGGACAGCACATTGTGTGAGCCAAACTGTACCATGGACTCTGTGGGCTGATTTTAACTCTGCTTCCTTGTATTCATTTTTTTTCTCTCCTATGAAGATTCCCCCTCTGGCTGATCCATACTCTGGTGAACCTAACCAGTTTCCAGCTGGTACACCATTCTGCTTACTTTCCCCTACACCTCAACTTGGGGCAGTAAGTATATGGGAATGTGATAGCTGTCGGATTATATGGAGGTTTGACAGGTTATTTATCTATCTGTGGCTAGATTTTATTTCCCTCCTATGCATAGGCCTCTACTCCATGCTCCAGGCTCGCAACATGTTTCTTTTTCTGGTTTTGTTTTTCACCCACTGTATTTACTTCTATGAGGATTTGGTGTGCAGGTACCCCTCTTACTCCCAATTTATTCCCCCTTTCTGGGCAGGGCAGGGCACAGGGACAAGAGTCCTGCCTGCAGTTACATAAATTATCTACCTGAGCAGTAGCTCAACATGCCGTACTTGATGGAAGGCTCATAATACTGGGAACTGGGGGAATGCAGGGAGATTTGACACTCAGGGGGTCCTATTTCCCTGATGTTCTCTAAAAATCTTTCACCTCCCGGTGACCTCCGCTGGTATCAGGTCTATTACAGAAATGTTTATGAGGGTTTGGGGTGGGGGGAAGGATTATGTCAAATGCCGTGTTATCTATACTACACTGTTATTTCCAATTTTTATGCTTAAGATGTTCCTGTAATTTGGTGGCCAGTTTGAGCCACACAGTTATGTTTCTGCTTATGGCAATCTGTTAGAAGGGGGTCAGTTTTATTACTGGTACAAAGGGGCTAGAAGCTGGCTAGTCTTGGGTGCCAGCTATATTGTTGTCCTAAGGGGTTTGTTTCTTTTTTATGCTCCATCCTTTTCAATCATGGTATACCCCAGCAATGATGTAAACTTAAGTTGATATCCTGGAATGTCAGGGGGCTCAACTCCCCAGTTAAAAGAAAAAAGTGCTGCTTCATCTTAAAAAATTAGTCCCTCTCATAGCTTCTTTACAAGAGATGAAACTGTCCTCTATAGAAGTGAAGAAACTCAAACAAGGGTGGGTGGGTGAAGAGATACATATTGTGGCTACCTCCCACAAATGAGGAGTTTTCATACTTTTGCATAAAGCATTGGGTTGGAAATTGCTCAGACATACCCATGACAAGGAAGGAAGATGCGTTATAGTGGAGATGGAAACCCTTGTTAGCCCATTGATCCTGGCCAATATTTATGCTCCTAATCAAGACTGTTCCCAGTATTTCCATAATATCAATCAGGCTCTTTCTGACTTCAACTCAAAACAAGCTCCGGTACCTCCATTAAAGGGAGACAGTATAGCGCAGTGGTTTAAGGCTCTGAGCTGTAAATCTGGTGACATCCAAACAGATCAGACCTGGGTTTGAATCCCACAGCTTCCACTTACATACTGTGTGACCCTGAGCAAGTCACTTAACTTCCCTGTGCTCCCAGGTTGCACCTGTAAAAAAAGCTTTCAGCTTAGTGTGCTACTCCTTGTTAAACAACTAAAAAAAGGAAAATACTAATGGGGGGGATTTTAATTTGACATTGGATCATATAAGAGATAGGAGTAACAAGACCCCCGAACCACATAGACAAGCTAAGCTAGCTGTCCAGAGATTAATGAGCCAGCAGGTATTGATGGATGCCTGGAAAGCACAGCACCCAGGTGGCCATGACTTTACTTACTTTTCCCCAGCTCATGGATCCTCCAGCAGAATAGACCTTTGGCTCATCTCCTCTGGGATATATGAAACTGTGGTACACTCTCATATATGCCTGGTCATTATTTCAGACCATGAACCCTTAGAACTTCTGATTAGGCAGAGCTCAGCCACCCCTCCATCCTCTACTTGGTGTCTTGATCCCCTCCTGTTAGATGACGTAGCCTTCCAGAAGTGGTTCAACCCTGAAGTGGTGGACTATTGCAGAAACAATGATAATGTGGAGGTCTCTGACTCAACCCTCTGGGAGGCCTTCAAGGCAACTATCTGAGGTAGAATAATTGCCTTTGCCTCTGCCAGAAGGTGCCGACGAGAGGACAATCAAAGAGCTTTACAGAAACAACTATATCAATTAGAATCCCAATATAAGGCTCTTAACAATCAAATTCCATTACAGACTTTACTAGCCCAGCTGACTAGTACTAGAATCTCCCTCAATGCCCACCTAACCCACAAGGCCAAGCTAAATCTTAGAAGGCTACGTCATGCATACTGGGAAGGGAGGGGAAAAGGCAGGCAAACTCCTTGCCCATAGGTTGAAACCTCAACAGGCCTCTCACAATATACTCGTCTTAATTGACAAACCTGGAGTTAAATGCTGCTGCAAAAAATGGATCAATGAGATCATGATGCAGTTTTACAAATGTTTATATGCATCTCCTCAACCTCCTGACCTGCTCAAAATCCAAGGCTTTCTAGCCTCATTACCTATCTCTCGAATTCCAAAGAGTGACTCCAAAGGTTTGGAATCCCCAATAACAGAGGAAGAGGTGATGAGGGCTATTAAATTCATGAATCTTTGCAAGTCCCCGGGTAGGGATGAGTTGCCTACAGATCTCTACCGACATCCAGGTCTCAATCTGGCTCCTTACTTGGTCCGAGCTTTTTGCCATTCATTATCAAATGGTTGCCTTCCTCCTTCTTTGAGAGAAGCCACCATTATGGTTCTCCAGAAGAAGGGGAAAGACCCACTATCTCCGAGCAGTTATTGCCGCATATCGCTCCTTAATGCTGATGCCAAAATTCTAGCAAAAGTCCTGGCTACCAGGCTCAAACACCTCCTCCTAGGCCTAATCCATCCCTCACAGGCTGGTTTTGTTAAAGGCCGGTTGGGGTCAGACCACCATAGAACTTTGGTCTCATTAATGCACCTTATCAAACTGTCTGTAGCTTTGGCCATTGATTTTGAAAAGGTGTTTGACTCGGTAGAATGACCCTTTCTATTCCACACCCTTTCTACAATGGGAATGGGACCAGCCTTCACATCGTGTTTTGAGCTCCTATTTTTCTCACCCATGGCCTCAGTCCTGACCAATGGTAACCTTTCTAAACCCTTTCAGTTACAGAAAGGCACAAGGCAAGGCTGCCCCCTTTCCCCACTCTTATTCGTTCTAGCTAAAGAACCTTCAGCCATTGCTCTTTGGGAATCCTCCTGAATTCCTGGGATATGAGGAGGGGACTCCATTTTCAAAACATTCTTCTATACAGATGATCTCCTCATGACTATGGAGTATACTCCTCAAGTGATCAAGGATAGCTTCAATATTTTGGTGGAGTTTTCCCACGTATCAGGGCTTAAGCTGAACCAGTCTAAAATGGAGGTCCTTCCACTAAGTTCAGTATCCTCAAGGGAAGGTTTAAATACTTTAGGGCTAAAATGGCCACCAAACGGTATCAAATATGTGGGCATTATCCTCCATCTAAAACTGGACAAAATGCTTTCAATTAATTTTACCAACCTAGTAGACTTACTTTGACAAGACATGGAGAGATGGAAAGCGCTGTAGCTTTCACTAGCTGGGAAAATTGTCTCCATTAAGTTGATGTCCACCCCAAAGATACTATATATTCTTGCTCATCTACCAGTGCCCATCCCCCAGAAATTGTTTAAAAAAATAAAGATCTTAATGGGCAATTTTCTATGGAAGGGGTCTCGTCCTAGATTCAGCAAACTCAAATTGAGGCAGCATTGGAGTAGAGGTGGGTGGGGACTCCCATGGCTACAAGGGTACATCATGGCCTATGTCTTAGTTCAGACCACCAGATGGTTCTACAAGACAAGTCAGGCTTCTCCCTCCTGGCTCCAATTGGAAGCATCTCTGGTACATGCTCCCTCCGCAGCAGTGGTTTTATACTGGAAGAAGTCTCCACCCTCTGGGCTCCCTCCCTCCATATTGATTTCAGCTAAATACTGTAAGAAAACCCAGGCCCTCCTAGGCCAAGACCCGATGCCTTGGGATTTATTCCTCTTTGGGACAACCCTGTTATACAAATAGGGAACCACATGCTCCATTGGAAGCTGTGGGAAGTCCAAGGTACCTCCTCGGTACACGACTTATTACTCCTGGGCATCCTCTGTCTTGACTCCTTTGAAGCCCTGGAAACTCGATTTCATCTCCCCAGGACCCATTTTTGGAGATATCCACTCCACAAGGAGCTCTCTCAAGATTCCCACCATATTGGTGCTTGGGGTAAGCTCCTCAAAACCCAAGCCTGTGTGATCTATACTGCTCTCAGGGACATCACACAGGACCCTACCCAAGCAGCTAGAGTGCAATGGGAGTCAGATTTAGAGGTCACTATCTCTGATCGTCAATGGGCTCACAGCTGGGCAAGAATTCACACTGCTTGCAGAGATGGGCATACTCACCTTATAATAAATAAGACCTTACATAGATGGTATAGAGACCCTGCCAAACTTAAGTGCATGGGCCTCATTAAGGCCGATAACTGTTGGAGGTGTGGTAATCTAGGGGCCAATTTTTTTCACATTCTCTGGGCATGCCCCTCTCTTCATTCCTTCAGGCTATCAGTCGAGGGTATATGTAAGCAAATATTCCCTATAGTCAACCCTGACCCCTCTCTCCTCTTATTGGAGTGTGGAGGTCCATCCACACCAAAATACTGCCCAAGGGCTAAATGGATTACTGGAATAGGGGCTGTTGCTAAAAGACTAATCTTGATGAAATGGAGATCCCCTGATATTCAAACCTTTTAGGAATTCCTTCTGGTAGTAGCCCAAGGTGCCATGCTGGAGTGACTCTCCAGCTTTGTTGCAGGCCTAACTTCTCAGTTTGAGTTATGCTGGCAGCCCTTCCTTAACTCAAAGTACTGCCATGACGTCCACCCGAAGCCTGCCCTGCATGACTCCCCACCTTGCTCTGGAGGAGGCTCTTCAACTTCCTCACCAGCAACACTGTCTTCCCCTTGATGTCATAGAATTTGTTAAATAACTGATCCCCCTTCTTTTAGATCGGATTGCCATTTTTTTGTATATAGTTGATATTAGTACACACATAACTATTAGGCTGCACCACATCTAGTTCTACTTTGAGACTAACTGCTTTATTTTAAGCCCTTTCTGGTTACTTTGGAATGTCAAGGTTTAGTACACCATGGTCTTTCTATCTGAATGCATATACATAACACTAGTCATGTCTTAATTTGTCAGCCTCATGCACTACTTTGTTTTTCCTGTTGAGCATGCCTATTAATTTACCCTGACTAACCTTTATTTATCTAAGTCAATGCTTCTCAATTCAATGTATTTCTCTGGTGATACGGACATACCAAATGTCACAGTATTGTCTCAGATCATGTATGTACTTATGTATATATGTGGTGCTTATTCCTATAAATCAATAACAATCTTTAACAAAAACAATGGCTACAAAAATGCCTCCTGTAATGTTGCAGGTGTAAATGCAAACCTTTGCAGTAATGGTATGGCCCCTCTGTAATGTTACAGAAGGGTTTTCGGTGTGTAGTGTGGACAGAGCCATTATTACATATGAAAAAGTTCCCCTAGATACTGGAAAAATGCTCTAACTAAATTTTACCTAACAGAGTTTGGGGATCTTGTCACAGAGGGAGTGCAGGCTAATTTTTGGGTCCCTTCGGCAAAAGCCAGTTGCACTATAAACAGCTCAGTATAGTGCAGAAAACAAGGAGTGTTGATGCTCTTTCCCACTATGGTATACAGTATGTCAAGCCTAGTGAAAATTTAGGATGTAGCACCACACCAGGATGCTCAAAAAAGCCACTTTGTAAAGAAGCAGTCAAATCTTACCATCTCTAGTGCAGAGTCAATCATTATTGTAGTAAATAAGACAATGCATCATGGCAGTTTGAAAATAATCTAGCAAAAGAAACAAGTAGGTTTACAAACAAACCCTGAAGGCCTTTGGAGTATTCAGTAGCAGCTTTTAATCTCCTGCCTTTAACATGAATATTTATAAGAAACCCATCAAAAGGCCTTCAGACATGTGAGCACACATGCTCTGAGGAAGTCACGCGTGCTCCTGAAGAAAGGTCAGCCATGTGCACGTGGGATGCATGTGCTCCTCCTGCATGGTGGCAGTTTGTTTGTAAACCTACCTGCTCCTTTTGCTACTTTATTTTCAGTCATGGTGGATTTTTAATTTACCTCATAATGATATGCTCTGCACAAGAGCAGGTAAGCATTAATTACTTCTTTAGATAGTGACTTTTTCAAGTGTCCTAGTGTGATGCTACTTCTTGGTTTTCACTGGACTTGACTTTACAGCTCAAAAATACATAAAGGTGCTTACTCAACTGTATAGGCAAAATATTATGAATTTGATGATTTTTAAAACAAAATTACGTTTCTTGTATTTATAGGTAGTACTTACAGCACAAACGTGAGTTATAGCGGGTGCTTAAGTTTGTACTGTAAGTACTACCTTAGAAATGAAGACCTAGTATAGCCATCAAGGTTGATACAATGTAGGATCAAAGCATATTAGTTAGCTCCAAAATTAACATCCACATTGCTAAGCTGTGCTATGCAGCTAGGGCCATGAGCAAGAGAAAATGTCTTAAGATACACATTGTTATGAAGCCCTTATACGAGGCTTTGTAGGCTCCAAAAAAACTCATGTGAATTGGCAGAATGTATTTATAAAATGTATTTATAGTACTCCCATAATGTGCCAAAAAACCCTCCATAGTTTACAAACAGTTGGAAAGTATAACAACTTCCTCCCACTTTCACCTGTATATTTGCTTCTCACTTCAATGGTAAGCACAATGCTAGCCTTACTGTTCCTTATGCTTGCATCTTATCTCCACCTGGTACAGCATACAGAGCCCCTATTGCCCCCATCACCTCCCTGGATACTTCCAAATCCATTTTCTATTCCCATTACACATACCTTTTGGTATTTGCCCTTCACCACCCTTGCACATACCCTTATATAACCTCAAAAATTAGCCATCTGGGCAGTTTTACTCACCTTCATGTCCCGTCTGTCCTACTAAAACCTCATATCTAAGCACCTCATTCTGTGATCCCACATAATGCTATTACCAATAAGAAAAAGCTTATATTTCTGAGGTTCACCCTAAAAATATATATAATGCTAATAATGTTAGGTTCTGGTAATATAGAAGCAAACTCAGGCTCTCCCACCCCACCCCCCTTACTTCTCCGACAGAATATGCATCAGCGGCAGGCCTGAAAAATTATGCTAACCAATGTCTGTGGCCTTCTGAAAAAAACTGACTTAGTAAAAACATGGGTCGCACATACAAATCCCGATGTACTAGTTAGTATGGAAATGTGGTTAAAGGGAACCACTACAGACCAAGAGATAACATTTCCTTCCTTTAACACCTTTACACTGGATAGACCAACCAAGGTAGGTGGGTAGTTATCTATGTTAACTCTAAATACCCCAACACTGAATTTCTTTCACTGTCTAAACCTAAGGAATTTGAATGCTTAGCCTTAAGATTCGTACTCCCTTCATTTGAAGCATTTAATATATTTGGCTGCTTCAGACCTCCAGCTGGGGATGTAAAACTCCTTTTAACCCTTAGGAACCTTATTGAAACCAACCCCAATGAATCTATCATATGAACTTGGATTGGCTAACTCCCAGAGCAAATACCCTAAGAGACCTATTTGATGAGCTGGACATCCCTCACAGCTTGTAACTGAACCCACCAAAATCAATGTAACAAATACTGATAAAAGCATTACATTGAACCTGATCCTCATAAATAAACCCCACAAAAGCTCACATACAGCCATCTTTCATAATGACCTAAATGACCACAACGTAGTCGTCTGCACAAGAATCCAGGAAAAACACATTTGTTGCTCCAAATTTAGCACAAAGCGAAGCTTCCGTAAATTCAGTTTGGAAAAGTATCTAGCTGACCTCAGGTGCATAAACTGGCAAAGCTTTTACTTAGCCACTTCAGTGGACAAGGCTGTTGACATCCTTAATGCAAACCTTAATATTCTAGCTAACAAACATGCCCCACTTGTAAAATGTACAGTGAAAAAGACCTCATACTCATGGTTTACAACTAGATTAAAAGTAGCCCTACAGTAGCAGCCACAGACACTGCCAGCTATTTCCTGAAATTTCTGTGATATTCCCAGAAATATCTGATGCTTTCTGCATTGAAACAGTAGGGGCAGCAGACAGAAACTCTTCAGAAATGTTGTGAAATATCTGGAAATGGCTGGCAATGTCTGTGGCTACCACTTTGTAGCTCAATGGGACAAACTTTGGTCATTAGCAAGACAGACCAAAGCCCCTGCAGACTGCACGGCACTCAGAACCTCAAGAAATACTTGCACAAGACCTGTCAGGGAAGCCAAAATTAATTATTATGTGGAAGCCCTGGAGAATGCCAAAGGTAACTCAATTAAACTCTGTCAGACAATCAAAATAGTCGAAGGTCATAGAATCCCCACTTCAATCTCCATCAAAATCACAACCCAAGACACCACAATCTCTGATCAAGGCATCATCCTAGAAAAATTAAATGCACACTTCACAACAGCAGGTCTAGCATTCAACTTTTCTTCTGCTGCCGGGCTTGTTGATTTTGCCACATCTACACATATTCCCTTGGATCCAATGATCCATGACTCTTTCTGTCTCACCCTGGTAATACTTACACAAGTCGAGGACCTCTTAGAAAAACTGGATATGAAAAAGAGTGCTGGCACACATAGAATTGAGTCCACATTTCTAATATTAGGGTATGGCCTCCTAACTACCCCAGTAATGCATATTTTTAATCTATCTTCCTCCCTCCCATGGATCAGTTCCTTCCTGCTGGAAAACAGCCTACATACTGCCCCTGTTTAAATCGGACAACCCATGTGACCTCAATAATTACAGACCTATTTCCATCCTCCTGGTAGGGCTGTGCATGGGCCGAATAGTATTTTCCGAATACCATGAATAGTAGGTTTCCCGAATATTAGGATGCATTTCCCAAATAGTTCACTATTCGGCCACTATTCTGGAACTACTATTCGGTGAGATTTCAAAATCTCAGAGAGCTTTTTTGGCCAATCCAAAGCCATTTTTGGAGCTCAAAGGCAAGCACACAATGTGATTTCTTCACTCTGAGCTGGTAGAAGTCAGGAGACAGTGGTTTCTGAGAACTGCTCTACAGTACTTCTGAGACCTTAAACTTGCTAAAAAATAAATAGATTTTTGCTCCACAGGATTTTTTGAGTCAGTATAGTTTGTTTGATCAGTATCAGAAAAGCTATGTTTGGCTTTCTGACAGGTATTTTTGTCCTTATTGCTGTACTGTTACTGGGACTAGGAGGGATGTCTGCTAACACCCCTGCTCTGCTGCTCTCTGGCACAGCTCCGGTGTGATTTTTTTGGGTGAAGCACATTTTATTTTTGTATTGCTGTTTTTTTTTTTTTTGCTGTAGCCTGGTTCCAGGTTTGGTTCCCGGGAGGACTGATGAGGGTGTCTGCTCACTTCCCCTTCTGCAGGTCACTGCTGATGATTTGCTGTATACGTGTATGATATTTGATTTTGAGAGGCTTTGCCCTACATGTGCATGCTTAATATATGTTTTTATGAGGTTGGGCCTCACATGTGCACATAAATTTTGAAATAAACTTCTTCAGTTCTAAGCCAGTCAGGCTTGACTCACTGAATTATTATTGTTAGTCCTCTGCTTCCGGGCTTGGGCATGAAGAATGTTTTTTTTTTTTTTTTTTTTATTTAGTTGTTTAACCAGGTATAGCACACTAAGCTGAAAGCTTTTTCACAGGAGCGACCTGGGAGCACAAGGAGGTTAAGTGACTTGCTCAGGGTCACACAGCATGCAAGTGGAAGCTGTGGGATTCAAACCCAGGTCTGGTTTGCTGGATGTCACCAAATTTGCAGCTCAGAGCCTTAGACCACTGCTCTATACTGCCTCCTGAATATGTTAGCTGACTCCCCCCCTCACACACTTCCATAGCCCACTGCACACAATTAATCTGTGTATGCGAAATATATCACCCCCCAGGTCTGTGCTGTGTGTGTGCACAGCTGTGCACATGCATATCTTTTTGTTGTTGTCATTGTTATTTTGATAATTAAATCATTGCACTCAGTGGGGCAGGCTTGTCTCACTGAGTTGAGTATGTCATCTGTGTGTTCCTTGCTCGGTTCCATGTTTGACTGAAAAGGTTGGTCTTGTCTTCCCCCTTCTTAGCAGCAGTGTTTTTTATTTGCTGCTTTTTTGTGGTACAGTAGAACTGGTAAGGTCAATGTATTACTGTAGTTCCACAAGAACTAAGTAAAGCATCACACACACAGGCACTATGTAGTAATAGTTTATGATTTACACAGTAACCACTAGTGACCTGATCCATTTTGTCTTCAGCAACCTTGCATACATGCTTGGTCCAGCCCCAGCAAAGCATCTGCACTGCTGGGCACAAGTGGTGAGGGACAGGATGATAGACCCACAAACGTACAGCATATCTAGGCAATTACTGCTGTTGTTGTCCCTGAGCTGCCAAAATCCCAAACAATCTATGCAGAACAAAGTAAGCACTTGGGGCAATAACAAAATACAGTTGAGCAGTGGTGCATAAAGTTGCAATACATTTATTTTTACTAAGCTGTATGATGCCAATAGAGTCCTGGTGCTTTGATCAGAACCTGGTCTTTGTCAGGGGGCATGTCAGGAACATACAAGCACACTATGAATATACAACCCTTAAAGGGAAGGGAAGGAGAAAGGGAACATTGTTTAACCAAGAGTAGCACACTAAGCCAAAGCTTGTTTCCAGATGCGACCAGGGAGCACAAGGAAGTTGAATGACTCAGGATCACACAGTATGCACCTAGGCAGCTGTGGGATTCAAACCCAGGTCTCCAGATCTGCATCTCAGAGCCTTAACCCACTGCACTATACTGCCTAAAGAAACACACACAATAAATAAGTGTCGTTATTACAAATGACACTGAGATGCCCTTATAACAAAACAATCCAAAACTAACAGGGGAGGTACCCAAAGACTGGAGGATAGCAGATGTATTCCCCTTATACAAAAGTGGGAACAAAGAGGAAGCGGGGAACTACAGACCAGTCAGCCTCACCTCGGTAGTGGGGAAGATCATGGAAGCACTACTGAAGGAGAGATTGGTGGAACATCTGGTTGTCAATGGACTACAGGACCCAAGGCAGCATGGTTTCACCAGGGGAAGGTCATGTCAGACCAACCTCATTGAATTTTTTGACTGGGTGACTAGGGAGGTAGATCAGGGGAGGGCAGTGGACATGGCCTATCTGGAATTCAGCAAGGCCTTTGACACTGTGCCACATAGAAGACTATTGCACAAACTGGGAATATGGGTGTGGGCAGGACAGTAGTGCAGTGGGTAGGTAACTGGCTGGGCAGCAGGACACAGAGGGTGGTGGTAAATGGCTGTCACTCCACAGAGGGAAGAGTGACCAGTGGGGTACCACAGGGATCAGTGCTGGGACCGGTACTATTCAATATCTTCATCAGTGACATTGCACAGGACCTAGAAGGCAGAATTTCACTGTTCGCTGATGACACAAAGCTCTGTAACAGAGTAGACACCCAGAGGGTGTAGACAGAATGAGAAGGGACCTGTAGAAACTTGAAGAATGGTCAGGGTTTGGCAGTTGAAATTCAATGCAAGGAAGTGCAAGATAATGCATATGGGGCACAAAACCCTGGCACAATATATCAGTTGGGGGTGAGGATATAGCATGCACCAAGCAGGAAAGGGATCTTGGAGTTATCATCTCTGATGACCTCAAGGCAGGAAACAGTGTGACAAGGCAGCAGGTAAAGCAAATAGGATGCTGGGATGCATAGGCAGGGGCATCACCAGCAGGAAAAGGAAGTCATAATTCCACTATACAAGACACTAGTGAGGCCGCACCTGGAGTACACTGTGCAGTTCTGGAGACCTTACCTACGTAAGGACATAGACAGGTAGAGAAGGTTCAGAGGAGGGCAACAAAGATGGTGCATGGATTGCATCACAAGTCCTATGAGGACAGGTTGAAGGCACTGAACATGTACTCCCTGGAGGAGAGGAGGGAGAGAGGGGATATGATAGAGACATACAAGTATCTTACAGGGAGGAACAGGGTGCAGGAATGCACTATTTTTAAGCGAAAAAGATGTTCCAGGACTAGAGGGCATGGGATGAAGTTGGAGGAGGACGATTCAGAGGAAACATGAGAAAGAATTTCTTCACAGAATGGGTGGTGGACAAGTGGAACACCCTGCCAGAGGAAGTGGTGGGGGCTGAAACAATCACGGGATTTAAGAATGCATGGGATAGACATAAAGGAATTCTGGAGGTCAGGGGTAAGGGGCGACAGACTTCCTGGAAAACATAAACTGAACTTACAAACTTAAATGGGCAGACTGGGTGGGCCATAGGCCCTTATCTGCCGACACTGTCTATGTATCTATGTATCTATGTAACATACCCAAGGATGAAACACTGCATCAGGATTATAAAGCATTGTTCATACAGAGGCACTAGACAGTATGCAGTGCAATATCTTGCAAAATTACTGCAAAATGCTGCAGTATGCTGCAAATAGCAGTGTAATTCAATGGCAATTAAGCCCTCTAGTCATCCAATATTTTGTGACAGCATTTACTGCAAAGTACTGAATTACATCTTGTCTTGCTCTACTGTATACTATTGATATGTAATACAATTCCAGAGAAGGTGGTGAGATAGATACACAGACGATGACAGACAGGTATCTCTTTATTAGACGTCTCAAATATTTTTCTACCCAAGCAAGCCATTTAGTTCTTGTAGTATTGGGAATAGTACTACTACTACTAATACCACCAGCAGTACTACTACTACTACTGGTGTCACCACCTGTTCCATCTGTACATTCACTTTCACATCCTTGTATGCAGTCATAGGAGGGCATTAGAGCATACATGCTTTGTGCAGGAAACAGCAGACACCACCACCTGTGTTTCCACTGCTACCACTATGGTTGCTACATCTACAGTGTGCTTCCCACCACCACCAGTGCCATGCATGCAGCAGCCACCCTTTCAGCTGTCACCACAATGGAATCCACACTGTTCCTATGTTCATGTGCTCATGGCCAAAGCGCCGACTAACCCATGTCTGTGGATTTATGTGATAACCGTAAAAGTGCAATCGCGATTGGTGGCAGGACAAGTATACATCACTGAAAATCTATTTTGGTGATGTACACCCCGGTGCACAAGACAATGGTGCCAGGGACTTAGATTTTGATTGTTCATTTGGGGGGCTGTGCCCAACGCATCCCCCCTGCACCCCTCTACTAAAGGATTCTTAACTCCGGGGGGGGGGGTGCATGTCATGTGAGGAGTGAAAAATCTAGAGAAAAAAATGGGTCCGAATGCACAAAAATGTAGGTGTGCCTGGATCCGAACCCAGAACCCTTGCAGCTTTAGGCTGACAAACACCAACCACGCTATGGGGCCAGCTCAGCAGCCCCATGCCAACCACACCAGGCCAACCCTCCCTCCCTTCTATCATGCTCGCGCTCCCCCCATGTGCATACACATATAGCAACGTCCTTTCGCTATATGTGCTCATCTCCCTCACCCTTCCTCAGCAGTAGCCCCTTTGACATGCACCAGGATTGGGTTGCCATTACTGCAAGAACTCAATCGCTGATGCCCATGTCATGGGCTACTCTGTCTGTGACCATGAGCACCCTCCAGTGGTGACCCAATAGAAACATAGAAACATAGAATTTGACAGCAGATAAGGACCGCTTGGCCCACCCAGTCTGCCCATTTCCCTACCTACTGGATAAGCTGCAGATCCTAGTTAACCAGCAGCCTACTTCTTCCTACCCCCACCCCCTAGAATTGCCTTATGACTGTCCCATGCATGCTTGAATTCCACCACTGATTTTGACTCCACAACCTCCTCCGGAAGGCCGTTCCATGCATCCACAACCCTCTCTGTGAAAAAATACTTCCTTAAATTACCTCTGAGCCACCCTCCCTCTATCTTCAAATTGTGCCCTCTTGTTCTTGCACACCTCTTTTTTTGAAAGATGCTACCCTCTTGGACTTTGTTGATTCCCTTGAGGTACTTGAACGTTTCTATCATGTCCCCCCTCTCCCTCCTTTCCTTGAGGCTATACATATTAAGCTTCTTTCGTCTCTCTTCATATGTATTCCGGTGCAGACCCTGCACCATTTTAGTTGCCCTCCTCTGGACAGCTTCCATCCTGTCTATGTCTTTGTGGAGATTGGGTCTCCAGAACTGCACACAGTACTCCAGATGGGGTCTCACCAGCTGTCTGTACAGAGGGATAATAACTTCCTGTTTTCTACTGGTGATGCCTCTCCCTATGCATCCCAGTATCCCCCCAGCCCTCCTTGCTGCCCTCTCACATTGCTTGCCCACCTTTAGGTCATCTGATATGACTACCCCCAGGTCCTTTCCATTTTGTTGTTGTTAGTATCTCACCCCCATTGTGTACTCTTCCCCTGGGTTTTTGTTTCCCAGGTGCATTATCTTGCACTTCTTAGCATTGAATCTAAGCTGCCATACATTTGACCATTCCTCTAACCTTGCCAAGTCCCTTCTCATCCTTTCCACCCCACCCTGTGCATCAACTCTGTTGCAGATCTTTGTGTCATCTGCAAAGAGACATACATTTCCTTTCAGTCCTTCTGCAATGTCGCTTATAAAGACATTGAAGAGGACCGGTCCTAATAGTGAACCCTGCAGTACCCCACTAGTAACCCTCCTTTCTTCTGAGTGGACTCCATTTACTATTACTCTTTGTGTCCTATTCTCCAGCCAATTTTACCCAGGCTGTCATCTTAGGACCCACTCCCAGGCTGGCTAACTTGTATATTAATCTTTGTGTGGGACTGTGTCAAATGCCTTGCTAAAGTCTAGGTAGGCCATGTCCACAGCCCCTCCCTGATCTACTACTTTGGTCACCCAGTCAAAGAAATCTATCAGATTCGTCTGGCATGACCTTCCTGCTGTGAATCCATGCTGTCTAGGGTCCTGTGCCCCTCTAGCCTCTAGATACTCGACAATTCTTTCCTTTAGAAGTGATTCCATCATTTTCCCTATCATTGGGGTTAAACTAACAGGTCTGTAGTTTCCTGCTTCTGCCTTGATCCCACTTTTGTGAAGGGGAATCACATCTGCCCTCCTCCAGTCCTCGGGTACCACCCCATCCTCCCATGATTTGTTAAAAAGGGTAGTCAGTGATGTCACTAGTTCTACCCTTAGTTCTTTTAGAATTCTGGGATGAATCCCATCAGGCCCCATTGCTTTGTCCACCTTCAGTTTTAAGAGTTCTTTCAGAACCCTTTATTCTGTAAATAGGTTGGTATCACCTTCTGTATCCAGAGTGTTTCTACTGTTTGTTTTATGTATCTCCCCCTCTTCATTTGCAAATACTGAGCAAAAATATTTGTTTAGTATCTCTGCCTTTTCACAGTCTCCCTCTGCCCACCCTCTCTCTCCTTTATTAAGCCTCACTATCCCTCCCTTGGTCTTCCTTCACTCCCTGATGTACCTATAAAAGGTTTTATCCCCCTTCTTAACTGAGTTGGCTATCTTTTCCTCGGTTTGGGCCTTTGCTGTTCTGACTGCCTTCCCAGCCTCCTTTTGCTTTAACTGATACAGTTCTCTGTCCTGCTCCTTCTGTGATTCCTTGTACTTCCTGAGATGCTTTCCTTTTCTCTTGAACCTTCACTGCCACTTCCTTTGAGAACCATAGTGGTTTCTTACATCGTTTTGTTTTGTTTATTTGCTTCCACACAAGGCTTGTTACCTCTGTGATGGCAGTTTTTATTATTCCCCATTGTTCTTCCACCCCTCCTTCCTGACCATTTGCTAGTGCATTCCTTAGGCACTCACCCATTTTGGCAAAGTCAGCCCTCCTAAAGTCCAGTACTTTTGTCTTTGTATGGCTTGACTCTATTGCTGTGTTTATTGTGAACCATACTGTTCGATGGTCGCCAGTTCCCAGATGGCTACCCACTTCTACATCTGTGATCCTCTCTCCATCTCCATTTGAGAGAATCAAGTCTAATATTGCTCCCTTTCAAGTGGGCTGCAGTACTAGTTGTCTAAGGCATGCCCCCTGTAGGGCATCTAGAATAACTCCACTCTTCGAAGTGGCAGTTGCAACTGCACTCCAGTTAACATCTGGCATATTCAGATCACCCATCAGCAATATCTCCCCTTTATCTGCCATTCTAAGTATATTTTCCATCATTTCCTTGTCCATTTCCTCCCCCTGAGAAGGGGGTCTGTATACAACCCCTGTGCGGATTGTGGTGCCATTGCCTGTCTCCAAATTTACCCACAGTGCTTCTTCTCCTCCCTGTTTACCCTTTTGTTCTGTTTCTTTTATTCCTTCCCTTATGTAAAGAGCTACTCCTCCTCCTCCTCTTTTACCCTCCCTATCCCTCCTGTAGATAGTGTATCCTGGTATGTTTATGTACCAGTCATGGTTTTGTGTGTACCATGTTTCTGTGACTGCCACAATATCCAGATGTTCCTCCTCCATCAAGGCCACTAATTCAGGAAGTTTGTTACCCAGACTACGGGCACTGGTACTCATTGCTCTCCATTTTTTGATGGCTTTACCTTCTGTTGCAGCATCCCCCACTGACCGTTCTACCTCAGTCTTTTTCCCATTTAGTACCCTGTTTTGTAGGAGAGGCTGGGATTTTCCTGCTGCTTGTCAGTGCCTCCCCTTTGACTAGTTTAAAAGCTTGCCAATGAAGCATTTAAACCAATTGCTCAAAAGACTTGTTCCCTTCCTGGACAGATGCAGACCATCCTGCCAGTATAGGCTGGTGTCCCTCCAGGTGGAACCCCAGTCCCCAATGAAGCCAAACCCCTGTGCTCCACACCATTTTTTCAACCATTCATTAAACTGTTTGGTGCTAATTACCCTCGCCTCCCCCATGCCTTTGACAGACAGCACCTCTGAGAAGGATACTGTGTGTGCTACTTGTCTTAGGCCCCTCCCCAACTCTGCAATGTCCTCCTGCACTGTTCTAATCTCATGATGAGCCAAGTCATTTGTCCCTTGGTGGACAATTACATCCAGCTCAGACTCCCTTGCAGCTGTTCTCATGATTCTGAGGATGCGCTTCCTGTCCCTCCAAGCCATGGCACCAGGCAGGCACCTTACTTCAGTTTTCCCAGCTCCCCCAGTTCTATACCCCTAATATGAGTCCTCCACCATGAGCTGCTCCTTTCCCTGTGGTGTCCTCTGCCTCCTTCCTGTGGGCCTCCCTTGTGACAGTTGTCATCAGTCTTCTCTGCGGGTGAATCCATAGGGGAGCTATGCTCCCCCAAAATGGTGTATGGATTGTGGAGTGGAACAATTGACTGGGTGTGCCTCTGTTCCACCATCCTCACCCTCCCTGAGCCCACTGTGGTCCAACTGCTGTGCTTTCTTCACAACCTCTGAGGTAGTGGTGGTGGTGCTAGTGCTCCCTGGATGGGGGAGGTTCCCTTCCTACTGTCCAGTGTGGCCTGGGGGAAGGTTTCCTTACTACTGTCCAGTGCGGCCTGAAGATGGGTAACTTCCTCCCTCAGGGCAGATAGTTGTCTGCAAATATGGCAGCATCTCAGCCTCCAGAAAGACTCATGGAAGACTGCTGCCCCATAGCCATTACATTGCACTATTCCCCACATGTTTATCTACTTTTTGTTTTTGTTTGTATTTGTGTGTGTGTGTGTGTGTGTGTGTACGTGTGTGATTGGTTATATAGAAATATATATATTATACAATGTGTATGCTTATATTGTCAGTGCAGTGTGCTAGAGAGGATATGACAGTGATATGCACCTTGCACTCTTGAGAAAATGATGTCAGAACCTCAGGTATAAAGGAACTATTTCCAGGTGGGTGGGGTGAGGGGGAAGGGGACTAAACTGAGCCTAAACTGTGCCCTCTCAAAACAATCAGCTAAAAGCTCTCACCCACCACTGCGATGAGTGCCTTCTTGTCAGCAAGATACCCTACACAACAATTTGACAGAGAAAGTACCCTGCTAATCAAACAGAGAAAAATCCAGACATCCAAGTCAGACACAGGTAAACCTCTCCAGCCCCAAAACAGCCGGGTGGTTTGTTGGCCACAAAGGAAAATCAAATATGCAGTTATTTCAGCCCTTCTGAAGATGCCGTCAAGATAAGCAGTTTTTAAAAACCCCTTCCTGAATTAAAAACTAAAATAATTAAACACAAAGTAATACCACTGTAAAAGTGAGGAAAACTTCTCTCAGATGTAAGCAAGAGAGAGAGATTAGTTACAGATATCTAGTCCAGTATAGTATATCCCACGCAGCTTCTCAGTTGTTTCAAAGCACACCCAGTACACAACTTGGAAGAAGATGGACTTCTGTCTCAAACAGGATCACACCAGTAGTTTATAGTATTTGAACAATGTTGAAATGGTCACACTAGACAATTGGCTGTGATGCAGGCCTCTGACTTGTGAAGACAATTTCCCCCACCTCAAGCTATGTCTGGCATCCAATTACAAACTGCAGCCTTTGCTATTTTAAATCACACAACCCCACCAAATGTTGCAAAATATATTGATGCAGATTGTCACAGAATTCTAGTAATCAGTCCAGTTAGCCACAAAGGAAAATCAATGATGCAGTTATTTCAGCCCTTCTGAAGATGCTGACAAGATAAGCAGTTTTGAAAACCCCCTTCCTGAATTAAAAACTAAAATAATTAAACACAAAGCAATACCACTGTAAAAGTGAGGAAAACTTCTCTCAGATGTAAGCAAGAGAGAGAGATTAGTTACAGATATCTAGTCCAATATAATATATCCCAATCAGCTTCTCAGTTGTTTCAAAGCACACCCAGTACAAAACTTGGAAGAAGATGGACTGAAATGCTTGGTATCATATTCGGAGTGCTATGTATGTGGTGTGGTGGATCGAGTGTGCCGCATGTATCTTGTGTTGCATTAATGAGAGCTTGGCCTTGGTAGTTGAAGTCTCATTGAGGTGTATATGCTACACCAGGTTAATGAGTGATTAATGGTATTGTTAAAGTGCTTTTTTAAAGTTGTTTTAACAATAAAAAAAACTTTTCTGGCCAAATACCAAATACCTGGGACCTGAATAATGAATATTCAGGAAAAGGTATTCGCACAGCCCTACCTCCTGGTGCTGTCTAAACTCTTAAAAAAATTAGTCAATAACCAGTTAAAAGAACATCTTGAAAGTTCCAACTTCTTCAACCCACCACAATCAGGTTTTCGGAAAAATCATAGCACTGTCTCTGCTTTGGCCAAAGTAACAAATGACTAGTTCACTATCCTAGACATTAAACAACCCACAGGAACCATTTTCCTAGACCTGAGTAAGGCCTTTGACACGGTCAAACATAGTCTTCTGTGTGATAAACTAGAAGAACATGGCATGAATAACCACTCTGTCAGCTGGTTCTCCGGTTATCTGTCTGGTAGACTCCAATGTTTTAAAGTCGATGGGCTCCCTTCTTCTCCCTTACCACTCACAAGAGGGGTATGCCAAGGCTCCATTTTAGGACCATTGTTGTTCTAAATTTACATCAACTCTCTGGGGAACAATATCCATAACTCTAAAATACACTTTTTTGCAGATGACGCATACTATATACTTCAAAACCCTCCTTGACGATGTGGGTATTGAGCTGCAATCAGTCTTTAACCAACTGCAGCACAATCTTCCCAGTTCCAAATTACTACTGAATGCCAAAAAAAAAAAGTAATGTTCTTTCTCCCCCCCAACATCCTTTGACTTCTGTACATAAGCATGCCACACTGGCACCAATTACAACCCTCCTAGGTGACACACTGGAGGTAGTGGAAACTTTTTAAACACTTGAAAATTTGGCTGGACAAAAAACTGTCCTTTGCTGTCCATAATGAATCCCTCATTAAAAAACTAAAAGTGAGACTGAGAATAGTCAATACTGCTCAATTTCTGCCTCATCCAAGGGATATACAGATGCAAACTGTCTGAAATTGAACCAAATGAAGCTGTTGGTGGTATTTTAGAGAGGGCAGGAATATGGCCTGGACACAAGGAAAATGTTCCTACTATTTTTTTGGTTTGAGAATTTACATAATAGGCCATATTTTAAAGTGATCAGGACTGGTGCAAGGGGCTTGTATCAAGGAGAAATGGTACAAAGTGCTCCTTGCACCACATCATGCAGCAGTCCTAATTTTCCAAGGCAGTCTGTGCCACTGGGGGGACCGCCTGTATTAACTGGGGATGCGCCGTCCTTGCCATGGCTACACCAGTGCACCATGGAGGAAGGGGGCTTGTGCCATGGTGGGGCTGCTATATCCCCTAAGTTGGGAGTTTGCAAGCCTCCATGATGGTCTCTCAGATCCTGCAGTTAGACCAACCTGGAGTTGGTCTAAGCTGCCATGCACCATACCTGTAGCCATGCTGGATGGGGAGTGACTCTGTGCGTCCCCTTGCAAAGGCACCCACACAGCCCTTCACATTTGCCAGACCACTTCTGGAGTGGCCAGGGGTCAATGTCAGTTAGAAGCCCTCTACACACCCTCCTGTGTTGGTACAGGTGTGGCTTCCCCCGCCACTCACACAAACCCACATTGTCAGGTGGTGACCATGCACTGGGTTAATTGGGGACCATTACCACCCCCATCTTGACTTGTCCCACTCCCAGTGATACATTTCCCATTTTGCATGACCCACCAACCCCCTGAGTGACCCACTGGCAGGTCATCATCACTGTCCACTGCTGCAGCAAGCCTGTACCACAGCTTGCAGCATTTCCCTTCAGTGCACTGTTCAGTTGCCACACAAGTCGTATTGAGGCAAAACTGCGGACTTTGGCACCAGGTGCCCTGTTCTTTTACAAATTTGATGCATGGTCCTTGGCATAAAAGAGTTTGCTGTAGCCAGTTGTTTGCCACACACTGCACCGATCTAAGCTAGATTTTTAAAACTGAGCTCACAATCTTTGATGTCCACCTGAACAACCACTAGAACAGGGAAATGGGACATCATTTAATGCCTCATCTGAAGAACACTACACCCCAACAGTACATCATCCCATTAGCACAGCACACATGTGCCAGCATTTATAAATATGACTAAAATCCCAGTGTTGGACTAGATTACACTCATTTATATGCAGCAAACACTATTGTGTGCACAAGTGTGACCTGCATCTCTTTTGATATTTGAACAAGTTGTGAAAAAGATACTGACATTACAGATGTGGCTTTATGCAACAGATATAGTGCAAGGTATTGAACTGTATTCTGGCTAACTCTGCTGTAGATAAGAACAAAGTAGTGTGTTATACATTGTCATAAAAAAAATCACAGCACCATTGAGCTACATTTCCACAATGGGGAACACAAAGAGGCTGTTACCTGTTTTCAGTATATTTTGTGTGTGTGTGGGGGGGGGGGGGAGTCTGGCTTAATCAACATCTCTTCTCTGTGCAATAACAGACTATATTTCCAAAACCACATATCAAAAGTTGACCCTGTTCTATAGTAATCATCATTACTATAACCACAATGAAGTGCACTGCTCCTGAAACAATAATTGTGGGGGATAATCTCTGAGGCACTCCGCCTTCCTTACACCTGGGTATTGTGTCCACCTGATAGGTTGCTGATGCACATGTGACTTTCAAGAAGAAAATCTGTCCCCTCTTCCCTGTGATGCTGCCCCTCTTGTATCAGTTCGAATTGTGCATCTGATCTGGTTGCAATGCATCACAACAGCTCCCCAGCAGTTTTGAAATTTATTTTTTATTTATTTTATTTAGCTTTTGTTAACCTGGTAAATGCACTAGCCAGAAAATGACTATTTTCAGGCATGACCCGGGAGAGTACAGACATGTAGAAACTTAACAGGATGACAATTTATAAGTGCTTTTCATACAATGAGTTAAAGAGGATACAATATAGCAGAACATACAAAGTAAAGCGCTTTACATACAATGAGTTAAAGTGGATACAATATATCAGAGACATACAGAGTAGACCATTCATAAGTTCACAGGTGCCTACCTATGCAATGAATAGAGAGGACCTTAAATTATAAATTATCAGGTGACATATCATATGAACAGAACAAGGTACACAAAAACAGGTAATACAAAAGGAAGAAATTCATTACAAATACTTAAGGTAAGCTCATTTTCTGAAGTTTGGAAACTCCCACTTGACATTGTTATGTAGCAGTTATAAATTCAGGCATCTATTGTCCTTCAATTTACTACACCTATGTGGTGACTTGCTGTTAATCAGCATAGCAGTGAACAGTGCAGAGTTTGTAGGTTTGTACATGGCTGTGATTATCGGTCTCACCACTAAAATCTCTACAGTACTTCAAATTAATGCTACTCTGCTTGTAACTACAATGCCATCTGCACTATGGCCTACAAAACATGTAGATGTGTGCCTCACAGTCGTTCAAATTCTTCACACAGATTGTTAGTACTTATCTGCTCAGATTGCAGATCAGAAATGTTTTAGTTATCCCAGGGGATAATGTAATTGTTAAGGAAAAGGACATTCTTGCACTGTTAACCCTTCAGCAGGAATATACTCCCCTGAAAAGCATAAAGGATATTCTATCACTACACTTATTAAAATCAAGGCATTGTGTCCCCTCAACATGCCTTGAGTAATTAGCTCATATTTTTTACATCAGTTTATTACCTCCTAATTGTTTCTGCAAATAATGTTATAATGTATTTAATGTACTGCATACATTTGCAACATGTACCATTGCTGCTACAACTGCTGTTTGCATGCCCTGGAGCTTGCTTGTAAATTAGGTTCAACAGCTAAATGATGCTATCGTGGTGTGGAACACATTAAATAAATAAAAGCATGGCCTTGTGCAGCTCTGGAGTGGTGAAGGGACTGCTGCTGGGTAGACTGTACAAAATTTAAACTACTGGCTACTCCCTTGGGATCCAGCAGAGAAATATGTTATTACATGCAATGCAGTTTAGCAGTTGTAGTTCAAGAGAGATATAGTGTTGTACTTCTTGTTTAGAGGTCAGCAGTAAGAGTCTCAGGTGAAAAACAACTTTCTCAGTATAGCACATATGACGAAAAAGGCACCACAGTCCTTTCACATAAATAGTATTCCATACATATATGATTACAAATAAATAATTTTTACAAAATTTTGCACAACCAACAAAATACAGCAGTCTCCCCCAACACACACTATGTCAAGAATCACAACACTGATTCAGAAATATGAAATTCAAACTGAACTGTTTTTACTGAACAAATGAAACTAGTATTGCTTGCTATAAGAAAACGATATGTTTTCAATACAATTGTTTTCCCATTGTTATTATGCTGTCAAAAAAAGACATGCACATGGTGTGGGGGATAACTATAGTACGTTTTTGTAAGATGTGTAAGATACTGTACTGAAGTAGTATGTTTGGTAGGTAGATTTAAATGTTTTGCAAAGCAATACAGATTTAGCAGTTCCTCTCTCTGCCCACATGGCAGTGACCATCACCCTTTCAAGGTACTACAGGTTTGTTTTTGAGAGCAAAGGAGCCATCTCAAGGAAGGTTCCACCACTAGAGGGGCTGCATAGACTAAAATTATCTTAGTGAAGGTGGATGGCGAAGAAAAGAAAACAGGTAATTCATAGAAGAATAGCATCTGTCAGCAAAAAAGGACAGTTTGGCCCATCCAGTCTGTCCAGATGCACCCTGTCAAATCTGCCTCCATAGACCCTAACTGGTGTCCAGTGACCCTCTCCCTTCCCTGCCTGTTTTTGAATATACCCTATATCTATCCCACACATGCTTTAAGGCCCCCAGTGTTTGCCATCCCTGCTTCTGCTGGCAGTCTGTTCTAGGTGTCTACCAACCTTTCAGTGAAGAAACATTTCCTTACATCTTTCTTCAACTCCCTATTTTAGAGTCATCACATGCCCCATGGTCTTGGTGTTCATTTTTGTTTGAAACAGACTGCCCTCCTGCACCCTTTTCAACCCAGTAAGGTACTTGTAGGTCTCGCTCATGTTCCATCTTGCTCTCCTGTCTCTCAGGGTGTATATGTTGAGATTCCTCAGTCTCCCCTCTTAGAGCTTCTCATTCAACCCAGCATCATTTTATTTGCTCTCTTCTGGACTGCCTCATCCCTGCCTGTGTCAATTCTGAAGAGCAGCCTCCAAAACCTGACACAGTATAACAGGTGGGTTCTCACATGTGAGTGATACAGTGTCAACACCACCTCCTGCTAGATATACCCCTCCTTATGCACCCCAGCATTCCACTAACCCTACCCATTGCTTTGTCACACTGGCCTGCTGCCTTACAGTCATCAGAAATGATCATTCATGCTCACATAAAAAGACCTGAATGCATGCATTCACTATTTAACTAGCATTTGGTAGGGGCAAGGCAAAAGTTGTCCAGTGCCTCAATGAACCACATGGATATATTGTAGCACTTAAATTCACTGGTTCATTTGATAACAAAGTATTTATAATACGCTGGTGCAACATAATAGCATGCCCAGTAGTAGTACTGTAGCTTTGAATGCTTATGTAATTTAGACTTGCCCATTTCTTCTTCTGTCTCTGTTTTAGAGATGACCCCATTTTAAGTTACTACAGGCTCATTTCTGTGAGCAAGAAAGCCCTCTTGAAGTGGGCTGCACCAACAAAGGTGTCAAATGACAAGAGCACCTTTGACAAAAGTTACCTTAGGGAAGCATCATCATGTAAATATAATTCTTTATTATTTTCAGAAAAATAGTGCCTTTGCATTAAAGTATTAATCATACATACAAATACAGTACAGACTGTAAAACAGTATTATAAATATTATATCATGTGCAAAAAAGACCAACATAACAAAATATTCTAGAGGGCTTTATAAAGGAGGAGTAAGACAGACACATAAGCTACAGAAGGCAGGAAGATGTTACCCTGAATGGCTTCAAGAAAGGATGAAATCAGTAACAAATGTAACAGAAATGTAGGCTGTATAAGAAGAAACATAGCAATTAGAGCCAATGAGGTGATCATACTATTTTATAAGACTTCGGTCGGCCCACAGTTGGTGTACTGTGGGCAGTTCTGGGCCCCGTATTAGAAATACAGCACATAGAGGCTGGAAGGTGTGCAATGGAGGGCAACCAAAACTGGTGACTGGACTCAAGGATTTAACATATGAACAGAGACTAGATAAAATAAATATGTATTCAATGGAGCACAGAAGGGTCAGAGGAGATTTGTGTTTAATTTAGAAAGCTTTTGAAAATAAGGATTTATGAAAATGCATTGGTCTGCCTGCTCCATTTCAAACTCCTCCTAACCCTTCCACCTTCTCCCCATCCATCTTTTTTAATGTTCTCCACTCCTCAATTACCCCTCTCTCCCTATCCACCCTGGTCTTCTATCATCTCCTTCCCTCAATCTGGAGTTTCTTCACCATGCCCTCTTCTCCCTTACCACCCCTCCTCTCCCTGCTCTCCAATCCACTCCAAGCGTAGGAAACCCTGTTCCATCTGCCTCCTCCTCCTCCTCCTGTCTGGTGATATGGAGCCCAGCCCTGGCCCATCTCATTCATCCCTCCTATCCACCACTCCTGCCAAATGTCTTAGTGTATGCCATCTGAATGCTGGGAGCCTCCTACCAAAATCTGACCTCCGCTCCATCTGGATAGTTACATTCTCCTGATGGCCTTTGTATCTCTGAGTCCCAGCTCTTCTCCAGGACTCTTGACTTAACCTGCCCCTTCCTGATTACCATCATTTCAGGCAGGACAGGGGACAATGAGGAAGAGTAGTTGCCATGTATGTTCACCAGAGCCTGTTTTGCACTATGGCCTTCAGGGAGGCAACACTCCCCTCCCATGAATGTCTGCTAGTCAGGGTAACATTCTCCTCCTTAGTACCTATCTTCATTGGTGTTGTCTATGCCTCCCCCAAGGTCTCACACTCATCCCTGGTTGACTCTCTTTCCTTCATTGCCTCTCACTCTTTCACAGATGAACTAATCCTTTCTGGGGATTTCAATGTAAATTGGCTTTTCCCATCTTCCAAACCTACCATTCACAGGAGTACCTTAATTTGTTACAGATTATTTCGGAACCCATCTGCACAACTCCTATTCTACCAACCATACCCTTTTGAATGGGGTTCTAACATCCTATCCTCACCATATAGTTGCTGCAGGTACTTTACAGGATTAATTTAGTGACTATTACCTGACATTCTGTGTCATAAAAATCCGGCATCCCCAATTTCTACCAAAATACATCTGGTACAGGCCTCTCCAGTTGCTAAACATCAATGATTTACAGAAAGTCTTTGCTGCTACAGACTGGTCAGCCATTCACTCTGCTTCAGATATTGATCTGGCCCTTGCACTTTTCCACTCCAAAATGTCCTCCATCTGGGACAAGCATGCCCCCCTCAGAAAATACAGAGTTAAAGCTTCTCACCACCCCGGATTACCACTAAAATTGTTTGATCTGTGCAAGTTTAGAGATGTCATGTGGGCACACTATAAATCGTCCCACTCCTCTCCTGAACTCAGAGCAGTGAGAAATAGCATTACAAAAGCTGTCCAGGCCATGATACCACACTACTTCATTGCCAACCTCCAGGAAAACCTTAACTCCCCAATTAGGTTCTGGAAGGTCATCCACTTCCTTTTTCACCCATCATGCTCTGTCCACTCCTCCAATCCTCACAGTCAGTGGTTCTCCTGTTTGTGACCCCACCTCTGTTGCTGCTCATTTCCCTCTCCTTTTGTTTCATGGCTGAGACTTCGACTTTCATGAAGGTGTCAGAGTACATGACTCTGCATCTACATGAACTCTAAACCTGCTGAGGGAGCCATCCTTAAAAGTACCATGACTCAGTCCTGATAAAGGAACTTTAGGAAATAAATAGTCCCAAGTAGGAAGAGATGATATACAGTAGGTGGAGATAGCTGTAGATGTCATTGTTGCCTGGCTCTTGACCTCCAAAGTTCCTTATTTTAATATTGTAAAACCTCTGAACCCTTGCAGGTCACAAATTTTGATTTTGTATATTGAGCTCACGAGGGGCATTGAAGCATTAATGTTGATGGACATTGGTGCTCCTGCAGTTAATAGGGCAACAGTAGCCAGACAAAGAAGTGTAACTGCAAAGATCAACTCCCTGATTAAACATAAGGTATGATATAAGGTATGAGCATACAGTCCCTGGAGGAGGAGGAGATGGACAAATACTACAGCAAGCTGGTGGAGCATTACTGTAACTGTGGAAATGAAATATCATATTGAAGGAGGCATTGAAAAGAATCCCCACAAAAATGCAAAAAGAGCATGTGCATTCATGGAATGCAAGACAAAGAAACACCAGGGGAGACAGGGAGGCTAAATCAATAGAAACAGCAGAAAGATGAGTCACTGCAAGAAGGAACACAACTAAAGAACAGAATGACAGCAGCAGAAGAGGATGCAAGAGGCTCCAAGGAAATTAAAAAGAAAAGTAGTCAACAGGGCAGCAACACCAGCAGTAGGAGCAGAACAAACACAAAGCAGCACCAGAAGAAGGCAGAGGATCCCCTTTCATAAACAGTAACAGCAACTGGCCATCAGAGGGCTTCATCATGACTCTGAGGCAGGCCAGAGCAGGGGGAAGTCAATAACCCCAGTCCCAGGGGACTGAGGCAGACCAGTTGGCAGGAAGGTAAAAGGAGCTAGAAGCATAAAGAAAGGGATGAGCAGTCTTTGGGCCCTGCTAGAGCGCAGGTGAGGGAAACTGTATAAAACACCAACAAACATTGCAAAGAAGTCAACAAAGTGTGGGGGAGGAGGAGGGAGGGGAAATTGTTTAACCGAAAGGCAAACTAAGCTAAAGCTTGTTTCCAGGTGCAACCTGGGAACACAAGGAAGTTAAATGAGTTGCTCAGGGTCATACAAGTGTGGCTAAAGGATGCTGAACAGAAAAGGAAAACAGTGTACAGGTAAGGAATGGGTAGCAGACATGGCGAGTAATATACAGCATGATCAGCCCAGGGAGGGGGACCTGTACAGGCACCCAGAAGATGACCCAATAGGAGCATGACACAGTACAGCAACAGGAGGGCCAGGACACCCAGCAGAAAACATGAATGATTAACAAAAGGAGCCTCACATGAGTAGTAAGGAGCAGACCAGTATAAAGCACCTACAGGTTGGGCAGTCAAGAAAATGGGCACCTGGAGAGCTCTTTGCATTCAGTATATAAAATAGTGCTTGGTGGTGACAGGGCACTAGTGACCCTCTGCCTCACCAAATACAAGCACATTTATCTGTGTTACCAGGTTAGTGAACTGGGACAGGCCCATTTTCAGCCACATATGGGTAAAACACAAAACACAACACAATTAGAGAAAAATGTGATAAATCACAATAAAACTTAAAACATACAAAATTACAAATAGTATTTACATTTAGTAAAGCTTTGCAAATAGCCCTTAAATTAACAACCTGCCAGGGCCATACCAGTGTGATGTACAGTGCTTATAGTATGTATTTATTTTAAACACACAATACTAACTGTGGAAACATATATGGTAACTCGGCTATTTTCATTTTTACCTTGCTATACCCAACCACTATATAGTAACAGTGTGCAAACTGAAAATGTGCTTTTAAAAAAATGTGAATTATCTACAACAGTTACATGCTTGTAGCATCAGCTACATAGCTTTATTTAAACTATACTAAAAAGAAAAGAAAGAAAGAAAGAAAGAAAGAAAGAAAGAAAGAAAGAAAGAAAGAAAGAAAGAAAGAAAGAAAGAAAGATGGCTGGATAGATAAAGAAAAGATTGATAGTGTATTACGATAGACAGAAAATATAGTGAGATAGTGAAGCATAGTAGTAAGAGCAGCAGACTGTGAACCAAGAGACTTGGGTTTGAATTCTACAGCAACCACTTACTCACATGAACAAGTCAATTAACCTTCAAGGGCTTTCATTCACCCAGCCATAGAATGGTTAGCAGCAGCACGTCTCCACTGAAAATGAGATGCTGCATTTCAGCTGAACTATCCTAATAAATAAATTTAGAAAATAAAATACTGGACTTTAATATAAATCCCCCATTAGGACTCAGAACGCTGACTAAAATATTATTTACTACTTTTATTGGCAAATAACCTTTCTTAGAGCTGTCTTTGTTAAATAAATTTCCTACCCTGGCTCTAACATTGTATTGTAGAACTGCAGTGTAAATTATGTTTTATAGATGTTTTAACCAACCATAAAACATTGTCATGCATTTTGAATAGTGACAGAACTATTTTGCAGTAACAGATCAATGTCTGTTTTTTTAATAGCCCTTGTAGCCTGCACATTTTTTTATTTATTTTCACAGATATCAAATCTTATACCAGGTGTGGTCTATAGACCACCAGCCCAGGAGGAAGAAACAGATAGGGAGCTGATGCTAGCTATCCAAAGGATGGCAGACAAGGGTGAGGTAGTACTGGTTGGAGACTTCAATATTCCAGACGTGGACTGGAGCATCCCAGCAGCAGCATCAACTAGGAGCAGATTTATCCTGGACTCCCTTCAGGGTGCCTTCCTCAAGCAACTGGTCATGGAACCAACTCGGCAGAAGGCAATACTGGACCTTGTGCTCACAAACAGGGACAGTGTAATGGGGGTAACAGTGGGGGAGCACCTGGGAAACAGTGACCACCAGTCACTGTGGTTTGAAATCACAGAAAGAGCAGAACCAAACCACACAAAAACACGTATCCTGGATTTAAAGGGGCAGACTTTGGGAAAATGGGGAGATACTTGAAAGAGGCATTAAGGGGAATGGGACAGGAATCAGGGGTTGAGGAACAGTGGGCAGTATTTAAAATGGGGATTACAAGAACAACAGAATTATGTATTAAGCAGGTTAGCAAGAGGAAAAGGAAGAGGAGACCATTATGGTTTTCCAAAGAGGTAGCAAAGAAAGTGAAAGCCAAAAAGATTGCATTCAGGCAATACAAAAAGACACAGGCAGAAGGGGATAGGGAGAAGTACCAGGAGAAGCAAAGGGAGGCAGGGAGGTCAGTAAGGGAAGCCAAAGCTCAGACAGAAGAACACATTGCAAAATCAGTGGGAAGAGGGGACAAAACCTTTTACAGGTACATAAGTGAAAAAAGAAAGACAAAGGGAGGGATAGTGAGACTGAAGGGGGAGGATGGGGGCCGCGTGGAGGATGACAACAGTAAAGCTGACATACTGAACAGGTATTTCTGCTCAGTCTTTACTGAGGAAGAGGAGGGTAATGGGTCTGAAGGGAGTACAAGGGGTGAGAATGGTGCAGAAATGGACACAAGTCCCTTTACACGAGAAAGGGTCCTGAAGGAACTGGAAATAAAAGAGTTGATAAAGCAATGGGGCCAGATGGGTGCACCCAGGGTCCTTAAAGAACTAAGACAGGTGGTGGCTGAACCTCTGGCTATCCTGTTTAGCTGATCACTGGAAACAGGGAGGTACCCAAAGACTGGAGGACAGCAGATGTAGTCCCTTATACAAAAGCAGGAACAAAGAGGAAGCAGGGAACTACAGACCAGTCAGCCTCACCTCGGTAGTGGGGAATATCATGGAAGCACTACTGAAGGAGAGATTGGTGGAACATCTGGTTGTCAATGGACTACAGGACCCAAAGCAGCATGGTTTCACCAGGGGGAGGTCATGTCAGCCCAACCTCATTGAATTTTTTGACTCGGTGACTAGGGAGGTGGATCAGGGGAGGGCAGTGGACATGGTCTATCTGGACTTCAGCTAGGCCTTTGACACTGTGCCACATAGAAGACTATTACACAAACTGGGGAATATGGGTGTGGGCAGGACAGTAGTGTGGTGGGTAGGTGACTGGCTGGGTGGCAGGACACAGAGGGTGGTGGTAAATGGCTGTCACTCCACAGAGGGAAGAGTGACCAGTGGGGTACCACAGGGATCAGTGCTGGGACCGGTTCTATTCAACATCTTCATCAGTGACATGGCGCAGGACCTAGAAGGCAGAATTTCACTGTTCGCTGATGACACAAAGCTCTGTATCAGAGTAGACACACCAGAGGGTGTAGACAGAATGAGAAGGGACCTGCAGAAACTTGAAGAATGGTCAGGGGTTTGGCAGTTGAAATTCAATGTAAAGAAGTGCAAGATAATGCATATGGGGCACAAAAACCCTGGCACAATATATCAGTTGGGGGTGAGGATATAGCATGCACCAAGCAGGAAAGGGATCTTGGGGTTATCATCTCGATGACCTCAAGGCACGGAAACAGTGTGACAAGGCAGCAGGTAAAGCAAATAGGATGCTGGGATGTATAGGCAGGGGCACTACCAGCAGGAAAAGGGAGGTCATAATTCCGCTATACAAGACACTAGTGAGGCCCCACCTGGAGTACAGCGTACAGTTCTGGAGACCATACCTATGTAAGGACATAGACAGGGTAGAGAAGGTTTAGACGAGGGCAACAAAGATGGTGCATGGATTGCATCACAAGTCCTATGAAGATAGGTTGAAGGAACTGAACATGTACTCCCTGGAGGAGAGGAGGGAGAGATGGGATATGATAGAGACATACAAGTATCTTACAGGGAGGAACAGGGTGCAGGAAAACACTATTTTTAAGCGAAAAAGATGTTCCAGGACTAGAGGGCATGGGATGAAGTTGGAGGGAGGACGATTCAAAGGAAACATGAGAAAGAATTTCTTCACAGAACGGGTGGTGGACAAGTGGAACACCCTGTCAGAGGAAGTGGTGGGGGCTGAAACAATCACGGGATTTAAGAATGCATGGGATAGACATAAAGGAATTCTGGAGGTCAGGGGTAAGGTGCAACAGACTTCTAGGAAAACAAACTGAACTTACAAGCTCAAATGGGCAGACTAGGTGGGCCATAGGCCCTTATCTGCCGACACTGTGTATGTATCTATGTATGTATCTATGTATCTTTGACTCTGCATTTTTATATGAAAAATAAACACACCAACTCAGATTAATCCTCATCGTTCTGGTGGGCAAAAAAACAGTATCAGAAGTGATGAGTCACTGTGGGTTGAGGCAACACAGCCCTTAACATAGAAACATAGAAACATAGAATTTGATGGCAGATAAGGACCGCTTGGCCCACCTAGTCTGCCCATTTTCCTACCTAACAGATAAGCTGCAGATCCTAATTAACCAACAGCTTACTTCCTCCTACTCCCCACTAGGACTGCCTTATGTCTGTCCCATGCATTCTTGAATTCCCCCACTGTTCTTGACTCCACGACCTCCTCAGGGAGGCTGTTCCATGCATCCACAACCCTCTCTGTGAAAAAATACTTCCTTACATTACCTCTGAGCCGTCCTCCCTCTATCTTCAAATTGTGCCCCCTTGTTCTTGCACATCTCTTTTTCTGAAAGATACTACCCTCTTGAACTTTGTTGATTCCCTTGAGATACTTTAAAGTTTCTATCATGTCCCTCTCTCCCTCCTTTCCTCAAGGGTATACATATTAAGCTCCTTTAGTCTTTCTTTGATGTCTTCTGGTGCAGACCCTGCACCATTCTGATTGCCCTCCTCTGGACAGCCTCCACTCTGTCTATGCCCTTGCGGAGATGGGGTCTCCAGAACTGCACACAGTACTCCAGATGGGGTCTCACCAACTGTCTGTACAGAGGGATAACAACTTCCTGTTTTCTACTATTGATGCCTCTCCCTATGCATCACAGTATCCCGCCAGTCTTCCTTACTGCCTTCTCACATTGCTTGCCCACCTTTAGGTCATCTGATATAATTACCCCCAGGTCTCTTTGCATTTTTATTGTTGTCAGTATCTCACCCCCCATTGTGTACTCTTGCCCTGGGTTTTTGTTTCCCAGGTGCATTACCTTGCACTTCGTTGCATTGAATCTGAGCTGCCATACATTTGACCATTCCTCCAACCTTGCCAAGTCCCTTCTCATCCTTTCCACTCCATCTGGTGTATCAACCCTTTTGCAGATCTTTGTGTCATCTGCAAAGAGACATACTTTTCCTTCCAGTTCCTCTGCAATGTCACTTATAAAGACATTAAAAAGGACCGGTCCCAGTACTGAACCCTGTGGTACCCCGCTAGTAACCCTCCTTTCTTTACTATGGACTCCATTTACTACTACCCTTTGCGTCCTGTTGTCTAGCCAATTTTTTATCCAGGCTACCACCTTAGGACCCACTCCAAGGCTGGCTAACTTGTGTATTAATCTTTTGTGTGGGACTGCATCAAATGCCTAAACTATATCTAAAAGGAAGGTAGTAGTATGAATACATTTTAAAAAAGTCATTTTACATAACTTAATTGATCAAAGGGATTCGATATAGGTGCATTGTGTGTTGCATATATAACAAAGTGCTCTTGCTCGGTGATGTGCAATTATTCGTATTATGTGTATCAATTTAACATACCAACAACTTCGTAATCAGTAGATTTTTTAGTCCATCAGAATTTGAGTTCTTTGCTTAGGTTCATACCAGTTTTAAATAGACCAAAACAGGCTTTGTAAAGAAAGATTTCTTTCTGTCATTTTGTGAAAACAATGTACTGCAGAGCACCTCTGCCATGGGGAAGGTGTGCCTCCAGGAAAAAACACAGACAAGAAGAAGTTCATTTTAAGAGTGCAGATCAGGTAATGTAGCTCTTCTCTTTCTCAACATCCTGAAAATGATATTGAAACACTAGACAAAGCATAGATATTGAAAGTTCAAATGTTGTAACTGTCTTACAAAATATTTTCTATGAGGCCCTGCAAATAACAGCCACAGCTCCCAAACAGGATGCATAGGACTGAATACTGCAGAATTCATTATAATTACTGCAAAAGTATTCTCACTATGTTCGTGGGTTACAGTAGTCTGCAAACTTAATGAGACAGTATAACAATTAAAACATTACTTTTATTTTAGTAGTGTTTAAAAAAGGTATAAATGCAACACAAAAAAAGAAAGATTCGGCGGTCCTTAGTATTTGGCTGGCAGAGGCTCTTCTGTTGCCTGGTGCAGTCCGCATCACCATTCACACCTGAGGTTCCTAAGTTTCCTGTGTAAAAAAGACACACAATTACATCATAATGAAAAGAAAAAGGAACAAACTTTTACTAAAATAAGTAAATGATTAGCTTACCAGATTCAGGCACTGAGAATACACCTCTGTAATACCAACTTCGGCAAATCCACACAAACAGTCCTTCCTACATTGTGTTAACTCTTCAAAAGACGTAACTATCCACTCAGCATGCTTTGCTTTAATTGATGACATCCTCAGGTCAACAGCTAGTTGCTGCAGGAGGTTTGTGCAGGAGGCTGGTACAAATATGGGGATAATTCTTCCAGCTTCTCCAGGACAGCTGGTGTAGTATGGGCATGGTAAAGGTCCATCACAAGGATGCACCACTGTTCATGAGGAAGTGGATTTTTTTGCATTACATTTTGGATGTATTGCTTCAGGACATTGTCAGTGTAAGCCAGCATAATGTCCTGATTTGCTCATACTAGTGACATGGGATTGAAAATAAGCATGTGGAGCTGGGTGCTGTACAAGGAGAAGGATGATTAAGCATTCCAGTGACAGATCACCTCCTTTGCTGAGGGAAGGTAGCATGCTCCCCACTGTGACATCACCTGGGTAATACTAGGTAGTGTGGTAGCTGCAGTCACATAGTCAGCAAGAGGGACACTGTCTGATGTCCACGAGGCCACATGTCAGCCCTCACATCCTTGCTGGTATCATCCCTGGAGATGGGCAAAAATATGGTGAAAAACCCCAACCATAGCAGGGTAATAGCCTGGTCGCTTGTGTGCCTCAGACCACCTACTATGTGTCCTCCACAAATGGATCCTTCTTCTGAGGGGTCAGGACAGCTCCTCCATGGGGGACAAGTTGTAGGAGCAATGAAATTGAAAAGTAATTTGTAGAGAAAGTGGGTAATGGGACTGGGGGACCAACTATATGGGGCAGATCAGGCACTGGTGAATAAGAAACATGATGTACAAAATGTTTTCCCCGGATAGGTGATATTGCAGTCCATGGAGCACTGCTAGATACCAGAGTCCTCTTCTGCAGGCAGAGCAGAGGATCCCCTTGGCCACAACCCTGATCATCTGAGTGGGTGCCTGCTGTCTGACCATGCTTCCCAGAATACCTAAATGTACATATCAGGATGTCCAGTGGCTGTGGGGTTTGCAATGTGCAGAATTCACCTGGATTTCCATGCTCTGCGAGCCAACCAGCAATGAAGGAATTGAGCATATGCTGGCCCCATTGTAGATTAGCCCCTTTGAAGTGAAATTATATATCCATATGAGTGGAAGGGACATCTTCATTTGATTATTGAAAGCTATGAACTACATTAAAAGATGAGAGAACTAGAGATAAATGGACAATTATGGCAAGAAGATATATAAAGAATAGTTTACTTATTTAACATTTGTTTGACCAAGAGGGCACTCCGAGCTGTAGACAGATTGTTTCTAGTTGCAGCCTGGGGTCAAGGGAAGTGGGTTCATAATAACAGGCATATAAAGGGGGTACAAAAAGAAAAAGGAATTAATTACAAAAATACCATAAGTAACCACTGTAACTAAACAACAGCAAATATCATATTCAGAAATAAGGTCTATGTTTAAATTTATATTCATTCACAGGCTGACAAGCCACTGCAAAGTAACATCACACAGAATACAGTATGATGCTGTTGGTCACTAGTTCTTATTCTGCCCTTGACTCCTTCTAGCCCTATTTGCAGTCTCTGCCACCAGTCACTATCTGCAATGATTTCACTGACCTTTGCATTCTCCTGTGCTGCTGTATTTTGTCAGTTTTTGTTATACTACAGTATTGTACTGTACTGTTTCATTATATTGTATGCTATTTATTGTATGCTTTTACCTTCATAAATATGCTTTCTAAGTATTTGTACACTTTTGCTTTTATTTAATGGGTTTTATTGCAGTTTACTTTCCCCTTGTACCCTGTGCCCAGGACGCCTCTAGCAATTAGAGGTTTCACTGCTCATAAGACCTTTTTCATAAAACTGTTTGATAAATAAAAAAAAAAAGATATAAATTAATACTGCATAAAAACACAATCAGTCCAATATATGATTTTTAGATAGACAAAATGGGTGATTTGAAACCTTTTACTGGACTGACATAAAAGTTTCAGTGCACAAGTTTTCAGGCCTACACAGAGCCCTTCTTTAGGAAATGGGTATTGATTATGATTGGTATTGATATGATACTGATCATTGCAATTCCTCTTTAAGTATATACATGTCTTTGCACAATCCCCCATCACTGATCTTCCGTAATGGACTTAAAGAGCAGCCGACACCTCAAGGAGAACTTTGAAAAACAGTATTTGGGAACAATTCAGTTTTGATTTCATATTCACTAAGCATTTCTCCTCCCTATAATTTATTTCTGAGGTACTATACATAAAGACACAGGGCCTGATTTTCAAAGCCCCGAGATTGGTGCAAGGTACCTGCGCCAAACAAATAAGGCGCAAAGTGGCACCTTGTGACAGATATTACCCCCGAAGCCATTCTCAAAGGCAGCCTGTGGCAACTGCAGGCTGCCTGCCTCGATCAGGACTTGCACCGTCTGTGCTCCCAGGACTGGGCTGTGACATGGTGCAGGGGGGCATGTGACAGACACAAGCTGCCACAGTCCCCAGTCGGGATTCACAAAACTCTCCCAGTGGGTGAATTTCTAAGTACCCTTAGACCAGCTAGGGTGGGCATAAGGGTACTTAGAAATGTTTACCCTGGGAGATCTACCTTAAGTGCAGCACTGTGACAATGCCCTGATGCCCTAGTGGTCCTTCCCTGATGTCCCCATACCTAGCGGTCCCTCCCCCACCTGCATCTGTCCATTGGAAAATGTTATGCCTGATGGTATAACATTCTGCCCCCCCCCCACACTGGCCAGTTGTGCCCACCACCTCACATCCCTCCAAGACATGTACTCTGAGCTGAGACCTTCACAACCCTCCACACACCACCTTGGTCGGCCCCAACTGCAATGTCACTGAGTGCATTCAATGTTACAGTAGGTGCTCACTGAGCATCTACTGTAATGCATTATGCTCTCAGTGACAGATCAGTTGGGCCAGCTGCTGTAGTGTGCAGAGGGTTGTGCCAGTCCCAACTCAGGGTACAGGTAGGGGGGGTGCAAGTGGTCCACCGGGCAACTTAGGGGATACAAGCCACCGAGAGCACAACTGGACTGGTGCACAGCCACCTTATAGCTTGCGGCATGGCCGCCTGCTGTGCTGTGCGCTCAGCGCCCATTCTGACTTGCTGCAAGCACAGGGACTTAACTGCCAGGACCTTGCCTATTAGAGAATCTGGTGCAGGGTCCCTGGCATACCGAGCTTCAGTGCAGGCTGCTGTTTGCCATAGCTTATGCTGTTCCATGCCCACTTTGAGAATTGGGGCCATAATCTTTATTCCTTGAGAGTTCATTAGCTCCTGCTGCTTATTCCGCACCTGATGTCATAACACTCAGCTTGTGACATCATCAATATTCCCATGACAACAGACTGTGATGTCATAACAGAGGATTATGACCCACAGTGAGGAATAAGGTATAGGGGCAAATTAACTCTAGGGAATATACATTTTGTTTATGTGCAATATTCCTTAGTAATAAACAAAGAGGATAAACTTATACAACATATGTGAAACACAAGCTGAATTGTGTCTAAACATTATGTTTTCCAAAGTTTTTGTTGAGGCATCAGCAGCTCTTTGAGCCATGATTGAGGTTACTTTACAGTCTTGGGTCTCTCAAGTTCTATTTCTTGAAAGAGAGCAGATCTCTGGCATCATTTTGGTGGTACTGTATTACTAATAATAATCAATCACCCACATTAGACTGAAATACCAACTATAAATTGATTTAGCAAAAAAATGAAAGCCCAGAGGGAAATTTAAAACATGTATAATACAGCCATTATACCAAATAGTTCTGTTTGAAGTCCAAACCATGCATTGCTGAACCTGAAGCAAAAGACCCCAACCCAACCCCCACCAGAGTACAATTAGTTAATCAGGGCAAGATTTTCAGTAAGCATGGCAAAAGCCCAACATCAAATTTCCAATGCAGCCTGCATCATGTCAACTACATCCAAACTCTTGAATGCTATTTTCACAGAATCAGGTGGATTTGTGAAATTTTTTATGGTTTACAGCAAAAAAAAAAAAAGATGCAAATCTTTCTTATTTGATGTGGATGTCATTTTCTGGTTGCAAGTTGCATTGTTTCCAGGCTGAAGATAGAAAACAGTTTATGCGGTCTAATTTGGGTCAGGAGGTATTCTGAAAATCCTTCCGTAAGGGTCAAGCAATAAAGATCGAATACTGTAGCTAGTCAAAGAATATGCTCATCTTATTACTTCAAGTACTGGAACTGATATCTATAAAAACAGAATGTAACCCTGGTGCCATGTATCTAAGGGCTGCACTACCCCGCCTTGTGTGCTTATAAACAAGGTTGAGGGCCCAGGTTCCTATTTCAGATTTAAAACTGGTTCTTTCCCATAGATAACAATAAATGTGCAGTGCCTCCATCCAGAGTATAACTTTACATAGTCTGCTAGAATAATACCTGGTACAACCACCCCCCCCCCACCTGGGATGCTGTATCCACTCACAGTACCACAATGTCACCCCACACATGACCCAATAACCAAAACCCCACATTTCAATATTTTCTGTGGGCTTGCAGTAACAGTTCCTTCAACAATGCAGCCAGCATGGCAGGCATGATCCTTTTAGCCTTCAAAACACAGTCTCTCATAGGTGGATGCATTCCCCTAAAGCTAGGGTGAACCCAAAACTTGCACAGTCAAAAACATAGACAAATTCTCTTTTCCTCTTAAACTGCAGATGGAGCTTGAGACTTGGCTCCCCACCACTTTAATCTTTACTGGTCAGCAACTGGTTTACTGTAGCATTCTCACAAGCTCTTTCATGATTCTCGTAAGCCAAACCACAATTTCACAGTCCGTCTTGGCTATGCTGGCTTTTGCAGCTCCAGAAGACATTCCTGGCACAACAAGGGGGGAGGGAAGGGGAGGAGGAGTAGCAATAATAGTCAGAAACTGCATTGCCATAGGAGGAGTGCAGGAGGCGGAGGGAACTGTGGAGGCAATTTGGGTCACCTTGATAATGGGGGGGCAAGAGAGTAAAAATAGGATTGGTATATAGACCCCCTGCACTGGCAGAGGAGCTGGAGGAAAGTCTGGTGGCAGAGGTAGGGAGACACTGCAGATTAGGAATGGGAAGGGTGGTGGTGGTGTTGGGGGACTTAAACATGCCAGGAACAGACTGGGAGACTATGACATCCTCAGTGGTCAGGGAACAGAGGCTGTTGGATGTCTTTCAGGATGTGTTCCTAACTCAGCAGGTGGGGGAACCGACCAGGGAGGAGCAGATACTGGATGTGGTCCTGGCAGACAGTGACCAGATTGGGGGCCTGGAGGTAAGGAACCCATTGGCGGGGAGTGACCATGCCATGGTCTGGTTCTGCCTGAACCTAGGAGGGGTAGAAGGCTGCACAAAGATGGAGGTAACTGACTTCAAGTGGGCAGATTTCAAGGAAATGGGAAGGATCCTTAAGGAGCACTTAGATGGGATTGGGCCAGACATGGATGCTGACAGTAGGTGGGAAATCATCAGGAGGGGGTACAGGATGCTACCAGCACCTGAGCAAGAGTAAGATGAAAATGCAGTATGGCCTGAAAACCCTGCTGGTGGACCAGAGAGGTTCAGAAGGTGGTGAGGGGAAAAAAGGCAGCCTATGGGCAATTCAAGTGCTCACGGAGTGAAAGGGGAATACGAGCTGATGGCCAGAAAGGCCACTTGGGTGGTGAGAGCAGCTAAGGCAAGGAAGAAGCAGAACCTGGCCAGGGAATTTAAGAGAGGGAACAAGGGGTCTTTTAGATACATTGGGGAAAAATGAATGGTGAAGGGGCAGATTTGCAGGATTAAAACAGGGGAGGGATAGGCATAAGACCAGGGGGAGCAGGCTGAGGTACTAAATGAGTACTTTGCCTCAGTTTTCACCAAGGAAAATGGGGAGGCTGCATCATACATGGGAGGAGATAGTGAAACTGAGGAGGGGGGGGACATTTACTGATTGGCGGGTCTGGGGAGGGGGGCATCACTGGCAGGAGGGGGGAAGGCAAAGCAGAGGGATGAGGTAGCGGAGGTGGAAATCATGGCAGAGAGAGTGAGGGAAGCCCTCAGGTCCCTTAAGATGGAGAAAGCACCATGGCCGGATAAATTACATCCCAGATTGCTGAAGGAACTGGTGGATGTCCTGATGAAACCCCTGGTGGAGCTCTTCAGCATCTCTCTGAGGACAGGGTGGGTGCCCCAGGATTGGAAAGTGGTGCGTATAGTGCCTATCCACAAGGATGGATCAAGGGAGGTGGCAGGGAACTACAGGCCCATCATTCTGACATCGGTGGTGGGCAAGGTGATGGAGGGCATTGTCAAGGAGAGACTGGGGGGACCTGGAAAAGTTGGGGTGCCTGGACAATAGACAGCATGGATTCGTCCCGGGGAAATCATGTCAGACAAACCTTGTGGAGTTCTATGACTGGGTGACGAGTGCCTTGGATCTGGGTAGACCAGTGGACATCCTCTTTCTTGACTTCAGCAAGGCATTTGACTCTGTTCTTCACAGGGGCCTGTTGAATAATCTGGGAGAAATGGGGGTGGGGAACCAGATGATCAGATGGATAGGAAATTGGCTCCAGAACTGGACCCAGAGGGTCATGGTTGGAGGGATAGTGTCATCCCCAAGGAGGGTCATTAGTGGAGTCCTGCAGGGATTGGTCCTTGGGCCTCTCCTGTTCAATGCCTACATCTCTGGCATAAGGAAGGGTATCAGGAGTGAGATGAGTCTCTTTACGGATTACTCAAAACTGGGGGCGGTGGTGGATGGGGAGGAGGGGAGACTGGCCCTACAGAGGGAACTGGAGGCTCTGGAAAGGTGGTCTAGAAAGCAGAAGCTGAGGTTCAATGCAGGAAAATGCAAGGTACTGCACCTGGGAGCCAGAAACCTGGGCCAAGTGTACATCCTGGGGGGAATGTTACAAGTCACGATGGCTGAGAGGGACCTGGGGGTGGTGGTAGATGTCAAGATGAACAACTCAGAAACTTGTAGGAGGGCAGTGGCAAAGGCCAACAGGATGCTTGGATGCATCGCTAGGGGGCTCACCTCCAGAAGGAGGGAAGTGATACTCCCACTGTATAACTGCTTGGTGAGGCCGCACCTCGAGCACTGCGTGCAGTTTTGGAGGCCACATTTAAAGAGGGACATTGAACTCCTGGAGCAGGTCCAGAAGAGGATAACCAAAATGATTTGGGGCTTGGGGGATAGGACATATGGGGAGAGGCTCGAAGAGCTAAATATGTATACATTGGAAGAGAGAAGGGACTGGGGGGACATGATAGAGGTCTTCAGGTACATGAAGGGGTAAATAGGGGAGGAGCAGTCAGGGTGCTCCAAAGGAAGGAGGGGGGAGCAACTAGAAGGCATGGGTGGAAGCTGGATGGGGGGAGATTCGGGGAGAAAGGAGGAGGTGCTACTTCACTGAGAGAGTGGTGGAGCCATGGAATGCTCTGCCCAGGGGGCTGGTGGAGGCAGAAATGGTGGAGGGGTTCAAGAGGGGGTGGGACAGGTACAGGGGAAGGGTTCTGGAAGCAAAAAACAGTGCAGCAAGAATATCTAGGACTGGGAAGGGAGAAGCCAGAGAGGAAGAGGGGGGCAGCAAGGACAGCTCCCAGGGTGGGGGCTGAACATATAAGCAGACATGAAAGACCATTAGGCCTATTCTGCTGGCATTTTAGTAAGTTAGTATGTAACAACAAAGTCCCCATTGGCTATGCTGGTGTTTGCAGCTCCAAAATTGGGCATTCACTCTCCTCACAAGCACTGTCAGGAAAAGCTCTGCATGCATAGGGTACCTCTCTTCCAGTCCTGTAGGCACTTTCAAGCAGTCACGTTTTAGGTACTCTCAGACACTGAATCTTTCTGTGGTCACTCGCAATAGGTGTCCAACCAGTTGGGTGCAGACAGAACTTGCGCACCTCTTGGCTCTCTGGGCTTCTTGGACCCAAGCAGGTCTCCAAATAACTGGTACTTGTAGGAAGATGTTTACTCACTCAGAATGATTTAGCTAGCTTTTCATTTCATGGAGTTGCAGCATCATCAGCACTCTCACTGCTGAGACAGAACATTTCATGTAGCTCTCTCACAGCTGAAGATTTAGGTTTCGCCCACATTTTTCCCAAAACATGGAAGGGCAAAATACTAGCCCTGGGGGACAAATTCTGGCAACCCCCAGGCCAGTGACTTCCATTTCTGCTAGACACTTGGCTTCTGGCAGAGGCAGAGCCTCCATCCCCTGCAGAGGGGCTCCCACTGGATACACTAGGCCCATTGTCTTTAAAAGAGGGCCAGAGCCCTCCTCCCTGTGGAGGGGCTCACAATGAACTAAAAACAGTCAGCAAAGTCCCTGTGTTTTGGGAGCTCTCTAAGGCTTCTGATTGGCTGAATTCCAACATCTGTCTTGAAAATGAATATTCATTGGGCCTCCATAATGCCTGATATCTCCTTGTTTGGGCACCTAAATTAGGTAGCTATTTTTCCCCCACAAGTCCTTTGCACTGTCCCATAAGTCTTTTGGCAAAGTTCTAAGAGTACTGGCACTGAAGCCTGTCTTTCTGATTGGCTGCTGTGTTGCAACTATGGCTGCTACAGATACAGTTCCCATGCAGTTCACACACTGTCCCAAAACTGAAGCTTTGGTGCAGCCAGGTAAAACATTTCATTAAATTCTTAACCTCACAGTTCAGTAGCTTTTTGCAGTGCTCTCGTAAATGCTGCCACTCAAACATTTTGCTGCAGTCCTTCGCCTGTTGGTGCTGCTGAAATATGCAGTCTGCAGGCAGCAGACAGGCAGCTTATAAAATTCCCAGCTTAACAGTCTGGTGCAGCCAGAATTATCATTATTTAATTAATAATAATAATAATAATAAAATGTATTTAATAAAGCGATTTCAGAATTCGAAGGCACTGTACAGAATTAATACAGATAAAACATATACAAATACATATCATATAAAATCATAATAAGACCGAAAATGCCTATCCTCATAGAAAAGTTTTTAGTGCCTGCTTAAAACTCCCCACCATCCTACATTCCCGGAGCTGACGGGGCAGAGAGTTCCAGAGGGTAGGTGTGGCAAATCCAAAAGCACACGCACCGGATGACTTCAAATTAACCCTCGGAATCTCCAGCAACCCCTCCTCAGCTGAGCGGAGCTGTCGCACAGGAGTGTAAGGAACCAGGAGTTCTTTCAAGTAATCAGGACCCTGTCCATGCAGGGCTTTGTAAAACTACTTTGAAGGTGATCCGCCACTGTATTGGCAGCCAGTGCAGAGCGTGCAGTACAGGGGGTGATGTGGGATCTCCTTGATGCCCCAGTCAACAAACGTGCTGCCACGTTCTGCACTAGCTGCAGGTGGCAGATATCAACCCCAGGAAGCCCTAGATAAAGGGAGTTGCAGTAAATGAGGCGCGATGTCACAAAGGCGTGGACCAGAACAGGCAGGTGACTGGGTGGAACAAGGTGCTTAATCCTGGCAATGTTCCTAAGACAGAAAAAGGCTAGCTTGACAACTGCCGACACCTGATGACGAAGAGTCAGACCAGCATCAAGCTCCACTCCCAGGTTACGCACCCGTTCAGAGGTGAGAATCTGTGCCCCCCCCCCAGAACTGAGCCAGAAGGGAGCCCGGTTCTCAATCCCTCTACCCTATGACCCGGGTCCACAACCAAAACATCAGTCTTTCCAGGGTTCAACTTTAGACTGCTGGAATTCATCCAATCTTGGATTTCTGTGAGGCAGTTATTCAGTACTGAGATAGCTCCAACCTGGTCGGGTGCGAAAGACAGGTAGAGCTGGGTATCATCAGCATAGCAGTGAAACCTCAGCTCATACCATCTTACAATGTCTCCAAGGGGTAGCATATATACTGCGAATAACATGGGGGACAGCACTGAACCCTGAGGTACCCCACAAGGCAGAGAAAAAGCCCCGGATGAAAACAAACCCGAGACCACCCTCTGCGTTCTCCCAGCGAGGAAAGATGAAAACCATCTGAAGACTGTACCCGACAGCCCACAGATGAACCTCAGGTGTTTGAGGGGAACCCCATGATCCACAGTATCAAAAGCTGATGATAGATCTAGGAGAACCAAGATAGAACGGAATCTCCGATCTCTCGCCATCAGGAGATCATTGAGCACCTGAACCAGAGCAGTCTCAGTACTATGCCTCTTGTGAAAACCAAATTGGAGAGGTTCATATAAATTATGGATGGTTAAATGGTTATCCAATTGAGCAGCCACAATTTTCTCAATAACCTTCCCCACAAAAGGGAGGTTAGAGATAGGCCTGTAGTTTGCTAGGTTTTCTGGGTCTAAAGAAGCTTTTTTCAGAAGGGGATCACCACCCCCTCCTTCAGGGAGCTAGGAAACTCACCCATATCTAAATAGCACTGGACAATTCAAGCTAAGACCGGGCCAATGATCTCACTACAACCCAGAATCATGGAAGTAGGGCCAAGGTCTAAACTACAGCATGTGGGACGCATCTCCTGGACAATCCTCATAATGTCTACGAAGTCCAGCAGGTCAAAGGCACTCCAGGAAACTCCAGACTCTGCGACAGAGCACCGATCAACAGCAACCCCGTTAGAATGAAGCTGGAGGCACCCTCTCCTGATGTCATCGACCTTGCTCGCAAAGAAGAGAGCGATCGCATCACAATCAGATTGAGTAAAGACTCGACTGAGCTGCTGACAGGCTGGGCTGCACAGCCTGTCAACAGTTCTGAAGAGTTGAGCCGGTCGATTCCGTTGACAGAAATTTCCCTGGACAGGAATTCTGCCTTCTTATGGGAAATTTCTGTTTGGTAGAGTTTATAATGCTCTATCAAAATAAGGTGGTTGGCATCAGAGATGGTCTTCCTCCAGCGATGCTCTAATTTACGCCCCAAACTTCCGCAACTCTCTCAGAGCCCCATCAAACCACAGGGCTCCAGGGCAATGCAGAAGGGGTTGAACACAAACAGGAGCAATCTGATCGAGAGCTGAAGATATGGCCCCATTATAGGCCACTACCAACTGCTCAGGATCAGTGCAAGACTCATCCAACAACGAGAGGTCAATAACCGCCATCAGGTCTTCAGGGACCACGTCCCGCAAAGGGCCGTACCTGACCAACTCCACAGGGGCCGACCTACCCAGAGGGGCCTCAAAATTGAACCCAGCTGAGTAATGATCAGACCAACCGACTGGTTCCACCACTAAATCGGAGGCCTCGATCTCCAGGAGGAAGACCAGGTCAAGAGAGTGACCTCCCTTGTGTGTAGCTGAGGAAACAACCTGTGTAAAGCCCAGAGGTGTCATCACCTGGAGGAAATGTTGACCAAAAAGTGAAGATTCATCATCGACCCAGGCATTGAAGTCACCCAGAACCATCAGTCTGGATGACTCCAATGCCATGTCGGTGGCGAAATCTACTATTTCCTGCAGGAAAAGCTTCTCATCACCTGGTGGATGGTAGATGAGAGCAATCCTGCACCCGACACCAGCTACCACAGTACACTCAAATGACCTGGCCTCCTCGACTGGTACACCAGTTAGGCCCAATTCGGACTTGAAACAGACCACAACCTACCCCCCTCCACTGTCCAATCTCGGGCGATGTATAACTGAGTACCCAGTGGGAACCACGGCCTCTAAAAAAAAGGCCACATTCCCATCCAACCAGGTCTCGGTCACGGTGATGCAAACCAGATTCGCCCTAGCAACAAAGTCTGAGATAAGACCAGTCTTGTTGCAGACAGATCTGGCATTGCATAACAGTGCCCGAGTTGGACGAGGTTGGCGAAGCTGACCCAACTACTTGCCTTCCCAAAATGGAGGTGCCCTTGGGTATGGGAACCAGAATAGAATCACCATGTTCCTGGTACCATTTTGCCCCAGGGTGTCTTCTGGGCTTAACCACCCTATGGAGAGAGCTCCCATTAATTCGCTAATTGCAACCCCCCACCCCCAACCCCCCCCATGAGCAATCCCCAATGCCCGACAGCACTGATAGGTAAGAGCAGGCAGGGGGGGGAGAAGAGAGAAGGGGGCAGAGGGCACGGAGAGCGGAGGCCGAGTAACACAGGACAGGGGGGAGCAAGCAAGCACTTTACGATTAACACTTATTAAAGAAAAATAAAAACACCAAGTCAGATTTCCCAAATCATAAAATATAACTGTAAACAAAGCTAAAACCCCAAAATAAATCAACTAAACTACCCCCACCCACTATAAGATAACCATTTAAACCCAAAAAAGGAATTTTCAGAAAAGAAAAGAAAAATAATAAAGGACAACTCCCTCTCACAGGGTATTAAAAACAAAATAATAATAACAAAAGTTACAATAACATAGATTTCCCCCAGCCCTCCCACAGCTGGGAAAATTAACAAAACACAGCACAGAAAAACACACTGGTACTCACACTACTGGAAAATTTATAAAGCAATTAACAAAGAAAAAGTTTGAGAGAAAATGTATCAAACAATAGGAGAGCCATAGCAGTCCGATAATTCATCGTAAAATAAACTAAATATCAAGACCAATGAAGATGAGAAAAATTTACAAAAAGAAAATGTTCAGTCTCGGTTGTTATAATCTGGGAAAGAAAGAATTACCAGAAGTAAATATAGGCCAGATCAATGGAAGGCCGGGGTCTCCCCCACCTCATCCCCAATCCACCTCATCAGGTCTCCATTATTTAATAGCCCCCCTTGTGCACTCATACAAACTCACAAATATTTACATTTATTTTTTACTCATGTGCCCATCACTAGTGTCAATATTTTACATGCCATTATGCTAGGACAGGCTGTTCATAAATATTAATGCATGCCCTCATGGATATTCATGAATGCGAATGGAACACACAGGGCACTCTCTTCTGGTAAAAACTTTGACTCTTGTGTCTGGGATGATGTCACCATTCCCCCTGTGGCCACCAGGGACTGGGACCTTGCAAGGGGCAGCCAATTCTACCACAAATTGTGGTACAAAATTCAGGAACACTTCTGGTGCATACGCGAGTCATCCACCCACTGGGACGTGCCCAGGAGGGTAAAGATGATGGATCCACAAGGCTCAAGCCCCAAAGGGGCAAACAGTATTACAAGAGCTGCCTGGGGGCTCTGAGGAACATCAAGAACTTGGGCCAGAGCAGTACAGCATGGGGGAGGATGGGGGGAACAATGAGGCAATCAAGGTAAGCCCCCATGGGGGGGGGGTGTTACAAGAAAATGAACTGATTTCCTATCCAACATGTAAGCACCTCCTCCAAACCTCCCAACCTGTACCTCAATGTAAGTTTAATGAGGAATTTCAGTATTTATACAAAAACAGAACATTAAAAGGGAAATAAAGGTTGCAAAGCCTTTTTAAGTCTGTAAGCGTATGAAAATAATTTTTCAACGAGGTATTGTGCATACTGTACTCATAGGCATTAGCAGTTCAGTGATATTCATATGTAAATAAGCCATAAATAAAAAAACATCTGCCATGTAATATTAAGTTGACAAAAACAAAGTGGTGTCATGGGAGGACTAGCTGTGATGAAAGAGCAGGTGTTCACATCTGTTCAACAGGCAATTTAAAATATTATTAATGTTGTTTCAACTTTATAATTTGATAATAATTGCTTTGTATATGCAAAGGAACTTGTGAGTTTTCACATTTGCTTTTCAAACTACTATTTAAAAGAATACAACAATTTTTTGGTATTGTGATATTAGAAATCTCAAACTCAAGAAATATACAACTTTTTCAAAATCACTTTGCACCTTTTAAATTGTGTAATAATAGATAGCATACTGAAGATTTGTATGTGTTCCTGTCCACAGTAACTGTGCTGTTCAAATGCAAATGCACACTGTAGCACATGTACAAAAATAGGCTATGAGATTCTCTAGTGCCTAGCAAACCCCCCCAAGTATTTACGTGGTAATGCGAGAATATGATGGGGGCATATTTGGCCACCTGACCTCTGATTGTTGGGGGTAATAGCTGCTTCAGGCTCACCCTCCCATCATCATCTGCTCTGTTGTAATTATTTGGAGAGATGGGAAAGAGTGCATGATTGGGGGAGGGATGGTGAAGTTGCCCAATCACTTGGTTTAACTTCAATGAGACAACTGCACTACCACATCCCTACCCCTACAGGTGGTGTGTCTGCTTACTTCAGTCTCTCAAACTACCTAAAACAGAGTGGGAATACTGGGTGGGGAATGACTGGGTTAGTCAGATTGGAGCCACTACCCCCCCCCCCAAAAATGATCCATTAGGGGCCAGGGAAGTAGGTAAACAAATGCACTCTCAGACGGGGAACACTAGCCTAGCTGGATTGGAGCTACTATTGCCCCTCCAATTATCCATTTGCAATTGAGGGCAGCATATAACCAAATATTTTGGGGACTGGGGGTTCAGGCTAGGTAGAGAATACAAGTAAAAGAGGCTCTTGAGGCTCTTGTCAATGGTGATCTCATCAGAGTTATATATCGACCTTACTAAACCCTTCAACCGGGTCAACCATAAGCTCCTACTTAACAAATTCTTGGCTTGGGTTTGTCCCAGAATACAGCTGAATGGTTTTACATCTATCTCACCAACTGCTTCCAGAGTGAGAAGATTGACAAATCTTTGTCCAGCACTAGAGGAGTATGTATTGGTGTCCCCAAGGGCTCCTTCTTAGGCCCACTCCTATTTGGCCTCTTCATAAATCAACTTACTGGTGCCTGTCAGATAGCCGACATACTCCTCTATGCTAGTGGTGATGTCATCTATTCCAAAAATTCTGACCTTGACAGCCTCATCACCACTCCCCAAAGTAATTTTGGCTCACTAAAAAGTTGGTTCTCCAATAACAAACTGGTCCTCAATTATAAAAATTCAAGATCATGAGCTGCTCTGGCTTCCAACAGAAGAGGAAAGTTCCACCCCTTTGTCATTTGAAACAGCCAGGGACAAAACCCTGAACAATTGGAGACCTTCAAATACAGTACGTTGGAGTAACTCTGGATGACTCCATATATTTTGCCCCCCCCCCATGTTAAAAGTCTAGTGGCCATAGTTAACAGAAGCCTGGGTGCCCTGTAAAGTACCTGGAACAATTTCACTGGGCATGCTAGACACCTTATTGTTGCTAGCTCCATCCTGTCACTTTTAAATTATGGACTCCCCTGTCTATGCAGCTGCCTGTGACATGGTGCTAAACAAAGTAAAGCTGACCTGTAATAAGGCATGCCACTTTGTACTTGGTGCAGATAACAGCACTCATAGTTGTACTCTTTACATACTCATTAACTGGCTTCGTTTACTCTGCAGAATAAAGCTAATGACCTGTTTGCTAGCCAAAAAGGCACTTCTGGGCCTAACAACCCCTTCTTCAAAAAATTGCTTTTGTACTGTCTCCAACCAATTCAACACCAGGAATATGACCAGGAATGCCCTTAAGCATCTTATGCGGCATATGGGCAAGCAGTCATTTGCTGTCAGGGCCACTAACTGGTTAAATGAACTGCCTGATACTCTGCTGAATCTCTTCAAGATCAATCAGTGTAAGAGATCTACGCAGTCTGCCCTTGAAGTCCAAAGTAATTGTGACTATTAAACAGTTTTATTTAGTTGCTTGGTGTACATATCCTGTTACTTTTTATACAATGATTGTATGGACTTTTTCAGAACTGTATGTAACTGATCTATCTTTTGTGTTTTGAACCTGACTCAGCTGCATTTCCTCTGGAACTGCTTATTGTACTTGTAATGTTTTTGTGACTACATATTTTATGTGGAACCTTTGTAAATGAGCACCTGTGCTCAAAGGTAATCTCCTAAGTTTTCAATAAATATACTAAATAAAAGAGGTATTTGGCTCCTGGTGGAGTGTCAGTAGCTGGCATATGGAGTTTTATAAACAACTGTGGGACAAGGGAAAAAGACAGAGATGGGTGGGAAGAGATAAATGGGGAAAGGTTGAACAAGGGAATAGTCTGAACAATCTTGAGAGAGTCACAGGGTTTATTTTATTTCCCCTTTTAATTCAAGAGTCAAATCCCCTTCCTGACTCCTGCTTTACAATTTGTTTTTGGGCTGAGGATAGTTTATCCAGCTCATTATTCCAGCTTCTAACCCACAGCCTGTATACCAGTCCCATTGATTAAGTGTGCACCATGAGGATGGAGGTGCAGCTGACAGTGTCAGTAATGACAGGCAGAATAACCAATCAAAGATGCTTGCACCTCTTCACCCTCCCCGGGCACTTACTTGTTCAGTCTGTCAGTGGGATTGGAATGCACACTGTAGGTTAGGGAGGGGTGACTAAGTTAGCCTGGCATTTTTCTATTGCTCCCCTCAAATCAGGGATCAGGAGAGGACCTTTTAGTCTACATAAAGGTTTCAGGAGGGGTAGGGAGGGGATCTATATAATAATTGCTTACATTTTAATGTGAATCCTTCCATGGTAACAGCCCTGCTCAAATGTGAACCACCAAGGCACAAACATAAGCTTAGTGATTACGAAGAAAAGCCTAGCACTCCATAGTAGTTACCATGAATCTCTTTATTTAAAATGATGTTACAGAAGTACAAAAATCAGGAGCTAAAGTTAGAGAAAATTCACCACCTACAACCGATAGCTCCCCATATGCATGCAATGCTTGAAGAAGCAGTGCAATGAAATTGAGCAAAAAAAATTGCCCTACCTTTTTTCTCACTATAAAAGACTTTTCCAATTTTATTTGGTGTAAAATTTTGTAATTCTACCAAAATGTGAGTATTTCATAAATGTTTTATTTATTTTTCCTCAAGACAAAGCGATGGCAATCACATTCGGCTTGGAATTAGCTCTGTAGACCTGTCAAAGTTTAGAAAAAAAAACTCCTGGTGCACAGCACAGGAGGTACCTAGAAAAGTAGATTTGACAGGTATTCTAATGCTTTTATTAACTGTAAAAGAAACTAGCTTTTTGGACAAAGTTTTTAGTTGCACTGTTGCTTTAAGGCATCTTCATCAGAGGACAGGATTATTGGATAGGGCATACACTATTTAAAATTCCACTAATTAGTACATTAACTGAATGGAACTACAAACTCAGGCATTTTTTTATTAGTACCATTTGAAGGTGTGAAGTTAGAGGAAAGCTACAAAACCACCTACTAACAGCCCATCTATTTGGCAGAATCACTTACCTTGCTTTAAAGGAAACCAGACACCTCCGGTATTAAGATAATGCTTTAGTATTACAAATATAATGAATTCCCTAGGGTGTGATTTTGAAGACCTATTAAAACTGGGGTAAAAACAGCATTGCCCTGCAGTGAAAAAGTGCTTCAATATATAGAAAGTGATACAAACAAATGTTGGTTGAACACTGCACAAAAACAAAGAGAACTGAAGCATTCAAAAAGACAATTACCAATAATTTCCTTAGACTCAACCATATTATTTCAAAATTTATGAAAGTTTGTTGCTTGCAAAAAAATGACTTGGTGCTCCAACATGCTGCATGCTGATGTCTGCCATGGTAGCCAATCCCCATCACTGCTGAGGCATTTAGGTGCACTGAGTCATGGCCACTGTCAGGAGTCAGACAACTGCCAAGTGCCTGCTCCCACCACTCTTGGAGAAGGATAGCTGTCCAATGGATGCTAGATCCTCCTCCCCCAAGCCAACCCTCTGAATTTCTATCTGTTCTGAAATACAGTACATATGAACATCCAAATTTGCCAACAGCAGAAGGCCCAATGGTCTATCTTGTCAGCTCAATGTGGAGTATTCCAAGGAAAGAATGGTGGATTTGTGGGACAGACTTCTATCTAACGTGGTGTCACCAGAAACTGTTCATGGATGCAATATGCAAATCACCTGCAAGTACAGTGTGATTACTCCAGCAAAACACCATTTTTATCAGAACAAAGGTAGCTTAATGTATCTATTCAAATTAGCAGAAATAACACATTTTTAACAGGCATTGGGGTTGTCGGCCCTAACTCTCACCTCATTCTTCTACATTGCACCACCTGAGCTTGTTTACACATGGAATAGGGTGAGAGTTAGGGCTGATGACCTCAACGCACACCCCGATGCCTGTTAAAAAGGTGTTATTTCTTCTAATTTGAATAGATTCATTAAGTGACCGTTGTTCTGATAAAAATGGTATTTTGCTGGAGGAATCACACTGTACTTGCAGGTGATTTGCATATTGCATCCATGAACAGTTTCTGGTGACACCACGTTAAATGGAAGTCTATCCCAAAAATCCACCATTCTTTCTTTTGAATACTCCACATTGAGCAGACAAGATAGACCATTGGGCCTTCTGCAGTTGGTAAATTTGTATGTTCATATGTACTGTATTTCAGAATAGGCAGAAATGGGCTGGGGTGGGTGTAAGGGTGGGAACCCTAAAATTGAATTTCCTTGCTTTTTTTGCTGTAGAAGAACCCTAACTGATGCATTAATGAAGTTTTTTGCATAGAATATATATATCATAGGAGTATGGTAGCACCCTTATAGTTAGGGTTGAGAAGCAGTTTCAATGTTAAATCTCAAATTTTGCACTTTAATAGCTTTGCAACCCTTCAATGGATTTGCATGAAATTTTTGCATGGACAGTGGTCTCCTGGTGTTGATCTCTTCACCTACCAAGTTAATTCCGGTTGGATTTTTGGATTCTGAGATCTGGATAGGGAGAACCCCTAAAATTCACCACTTTCTGCAGTTTTATTCTCGTTGCACTGTGCAGAGATGGTGTTGAATTTGTGTCTGCAATTTTTATGGTAGAAAAAGCTTTGGTCATAGAACAGGTCACCATTTATTTGGTGAAAAAATATTAATCCATTTAAAAGTTATAGCATTTTTAAGGTCCCATTATTTTCAACAGTATTTTTATTTTTAAGGATAGCTGCATGGCACTAACCAGTATCCTGGTTCTTCAGGGGCCAGTCCTGGTTTGCCAGTTGTCAATCCTGGCTCATCAGAAAAAAATTCCTTGTTCTCCTGCTACCATCTATTATTTCCATTTTGTCCTGAACAAACTGTCATTACTTTGCCCAAGGGTTGCTGTTTCACACATTATTGTGTGAATGCTGCTCATTGGGAGTCGATGTGCTGTGATATGTGTTTTTTTTACTTAATTTAATCCATGTTCATCATGCATTAAATTCCTTGTTTGCCATCTTGATCCATCTCTGGCGAACAAGGAAATCGGGAAGTGGACAAGGATGCCCAGTTTGGACATCTGGTAGTAAATTTTCATGACCAGATGGCCAGACCAGGGATTCTTGTCCACTGTGAGGAATCAGGGTAGCAGACAAGGGATTTGGCTGGTGGACGAGGATTCCTGGCCATCTGGTCATGAAAATATACCAATCAGATGGGAAGACCGGTAATCCTTGACCGCTAGCTGATTAATGAATCAGTGTGGAGAAAAAGGAAAGGAGATGGTGAGCAAGGATTGTTTTCCACCATCTCATCCCCCAGAAAGAAATGTGTTGTGGGAGCATCTGGTCCCAAAAACTGCATTTTCTTAAAAACATTTTCCCCCTTTTAAGCCCTGGTGTCTAGTGGCTTCCCCCACACTTAATCCCTACATATTTAAAATGTTAATTTTTTTCCCTTCTTTTTTTAAATATTTTTTATGCATAGTGGCATTCTGCCACCTATTTTTCCTTACATCACTGGTGTCTAGTGGTACTCTCCCACCTCCCTCTGATTTTTTTTTTAATTTTCCATGGTGGTCAGTGGTATCCCCTAGACTTTATGGGTTTGCATAACCTGTAAAGGGAGAAATCATCCCTTGTTGTCTTTTTTTACCTGTAAAAGGAAAAAGTCCATGGCCAATCACTCCCACACCCACCACCTGACCTCCCAATGCGGATCCTCCTTCCCACATCCCCCTGAGGCCCCAACCAAACCTGACTCACCTGAGAGGTCCCAGGTTCAAACACTCACTCTGCTGATCAAAGACAAGTCTTGCTGCTGGAACCAGTGACTGCAATATGAACTACGGTAAATGCAATTCTATGTACAGTATTTCAATCAGGGATTTTTAACATTCATCCATAACTCGGCCATTTTTTGAGATTTTGGCCCCAAATTTTCAACGTAGCCTTTTAGGGACCCCACCTCATGAACAATATGACTGTTATTAGGCAACTCTTGCCAATAATGTGATTTCCCCGTCGGTTGGCAAAATCACATTTCTGGTGAGATCTGCGTAATGGCAGTCACAGTGTTCATGAGGTGAGGTCCCTAAAAGGCCATGTTGAAATTCTGGGGTTAAAATTTGAACAAATGGCTGCATTATGAGCATTTATTGCAGTCTAACTACACACACTCTTAACTTTGGAAATGTTGTATATTTTCACCCCATATTTTCAACATAGCCTTGGTAATATCCCTCCTCATTAATGTGACAGCTGTCTTTTTTCAAATACTGGCAAAAATGTGTTATGGCAGTTGTGGTGCATGATAGCATTGAAGTTGTGCTGAATTATGTTTTGACAGGGATTTAAAAAACATCTGTACTGGGCACATGCGGTGGGGTCATAAGAAGGCCCCATGCAGTGAGGTCATAAGAAGGCTATGTTGAAAATTTGGGGTCAAAGTGAGTGATTAAAAATGGCAGAGTTCTGGGCATTCGCTGCAGTTGGATGGGAGCTTCCACTGTAACATAATGATACTGTTACACTATCTGGATGGAGGGATGCAGACCATGCGCTCCTACGGTAACATAAAGATACTGTTATACTATCTCGATGGGGGGATGGGAGCTCAGGGTCCGAAGGACCCTGCACTCCCGCAATAACATAAGGAATATGTTACACTATCTCGATGTAGGGATGGGAGCCCAGGATCCAAAGGACCCTGCATTCCCACCATAAAATAAGGATACTTTTATACTATCTCAAAAAGTAAGGAAATACATTGCAAAAAACTTTGCTAATGCATAAGTTAGGGTCAAAGTGGCAAAAGTAGGGAAGTGTGGCATTAGGGTTTCCAACCCTATCATCCCATTCCCCACCCTGCACAGACCCACAGGTGGGGGGGGTCTGTCTTGGGTGCCATGAACCCTAACTCTCACCACATTCCATTACAAAATTAGGTGACATGGCTACAGCAGAGGAGAACTGGGTGAGTGTTATGGTTCACGGCACCCATGACAGATCTCCCCTGCCTGTTGGTCCATGTAGGGTGGGGAAAGGGGTGTTAGGGTTGGAAACCCTAATACCACATGTCCCTACTTTTCTTGCTTTTACCCTACTTGATGTATTAATAACATTTTTAGCAATATATATATATATATATATATATATATATATATATATTCAATTATGTCCTTCTAGTGGGCTAGGGAAAAAATAAACTTGACTGGCTATAGCTCTGCTTTCTTTCTTATTTTCATATGTTTCTGTTTGCATGAAAGTACTGTACTCTGTTGGTCTATTTATTTATTTATATATTTCTTATTTATGTATTTATTTATTTAAAACTTTCACTAGGAAGGTATACTGAGCAGGACTGCTCATTTCAAGATGCGTCGTGGGAAGAGTGGTGGGTAGGATGAACAGTTCATTTACAAATAAATAGGATAGCTGCAAAGTATAAAAATGCATGGGAAACAAAAACAACTTGCCGTATGCAGAAGCACACAGTAACAATAGGTGACAGCACTCGATAACACGTAATATAATATCCATTGGATTCAAAAGTTTTTGTGGTGAGAGATTACCCAGGTGGCAATGCAATCCATGTGCAGAATTAAAGAAAGTAATGGAGGGAATGTTGAGATCACAGAAACAGAGAGGGAAGAAGATTGAGTTGGGCATGGTGTGGTGTGAGTAGACTTAGGTATAGTTGTAGGGGTGGAGAGAATGAGGAAGACAGTCTGCAGCATATTTGCATTGCATTAGAAGGAAAGATGGGTTAGGGCAGGCATAATAGTTGGTAGACCAGGGCCGATGCACTGTGAGGTGAGAAATTGGGTTAAGAGTGTAGATGAAGTTATGGAAAGGTATAGAAAGGTTGTGAATGAGGATTGGATTGGGCCTGGATGAGGAGCTAGAAGGGTTAAGTGCAGGCACAGGCTGGGGAGGTGTAATCACAGAGTAGGGAGGAAAGGGATGCTACAGTGGGTGCATCTTGGATGGAGGGGAAAGGGCTAGTTATCATTCATTTGATTGACTATGTTCCAGACAAATCAAATGCCTCTGTTTCATTATTTCTGTTTGAGGTTGTTTTTATGTGAATATCATTTTGCCCAAAGCCCAGTTGAAGTTTTATACATACTTTAAAACATGAATTACATGCTGTCAAGATAGTGTATATACAGAATGTATCCACATTAAACTAGCAGGCTGGGGAAACTACTGTCATACATGCAATAAACCTAGTATCAAACAGTATTTGACACAAAATGTTAACAAAGCTGTGTATTTTGAATTAACTAAGTTCAGAAATGATTGTTTAATTTCATCTGGTCTCAAGATATCCAAAAATAATTTTTCTCTCTCTCCTGTTTCCATGTTTTTTTTGTGCAATTTATTGTACTTTTTGGTTGCATGGACCCAGAGCTCAGCCCCCCCTGCTGTCAGCCCCGACCAGTCCCCCCCCCAAGACTTACCTGCATGGTTGACAATGATCCCAGGCTTGCCCCCACTCAGAGAAGCCTTTGGCTGAACTCGGAATGCATGGACCTAAATCAGGTATTCCAGCAGGCATCCCCATTGAAAGAAGCCCTTGTCTAACCACCCAGGGCAGGGACATGGTACTGGGTGGCTGGCAGACACACATCTGCCCCATAACCAGACATGGTTGGGCTGAAGCAGGAGGCATCACAGAGGGCAGCAACAGGAATTTTTGCATTGAGCATGGAAGCAGGGACGTGCAATGACAACCAGTATCTGCCCCAACCCCCTAAGATGATAGCACCAGCCACAGTGGTATCCCCAGCCTCCATCTGGGGATCAGAAAGCACCAGACACTCTACCCCCTCCTCCTGGAGAAAGAGAGCAGTCCCTGGGACATTCAATCCTTCTCCCTCTGGCCGGCCCCCTGACTCCCGAGTCCATTCCCAAAACCGGGATGTCAGCACTGCAAGTGGATGCCTTGCCCTGTGCCAGCAGGCTGGCCACACTTTCCATTTTTGAATCATTCTATATGATAAACCTACTCAGACTGTTTTTACTCACAGTATATGTTATTCAAACATCTCTGAAAAAATAAGTTAGTAAATTTCTTTGCTCTCAGTCATCATTTCACGTTTTCTCATGTTTCTTAATTTTAAGCATGGCACATATTTCTAAGGCAATAAATGATTTAGTCTATGACAAAATTCACAAGGTTGCTTAAAAAATCTCTAAATGCATCTTTTTCCTCCTGTCTAACCTTTCCAACTTATTTCTTTTGAGGGCCTCAATATAAGTAAGCTCCCCTTCATATACATATGATTCTCATTGTTCTCTTTTGCATCTTTTCAGTACTTTTACTCTCTTTAAGAGGTAAACTCCCATGCCATAACTGGGCCCCATACTTGGTAACCAGTCTCACTACTGTGACATGATAATAGATCATTTCATTTTCATTTCATTTCATTTATTTTATACTGAAAAAATCTGTGAGCAAAGAATGCCCGTTTTCACAGATGTCCAGTGACAAATAACAAAAAACAATATAAAAAACAATATTACATAAATACATCAATAAACATATTATTACAAAAACATTAGAAACAATTACAAACAGTCGCTGACAAAAACTTTTGTTCAAGCAAACCTTTAAAACCTGACGCAGTACAACAAACAGTTACATTAGGTAACTGATTATATTGAATCAACAATTCAAAATGAATTGATTTCTTCATAAAATTTGATCTAATCAAAGGTAACTTAAACTTCCTACTTAAACTGTTTCTAGTCATAACAGTATGCATGGAGATGGGGAACATACTAGTAACACTGTTGGGTACAAAACCTAATTGAATCTTATGCAAAAAGGTTAAGGACCTATATTTAAAAAAAAACACTAAGAGGTAAACAACCAGATTCTTCATAAAGAGTACAATGATGAGTCATCCTAGGTAGGCCAGTAATAAAATGTAAGATATTGTGATAGGTACAGTTGAGTTTGTTTAACATTTTAACAGTTGAACATGAGTAAACAATGGAACCATACCTAAGTAGAGAAAACAAAAAACAGTTTTCCAATAAAGTCCTAGTCTCAAAATCAAGAAACTTTCTAGGACTTTAGACAGCGGGGCAAGAAGCGATATAGGATGATACTTATTTAAATCAGTCTTAACCAAAGCACACTTCCAAACCTGTGGAAAAACACCATAGGAGAGGGAATGATTAAACAATTTTGTAATAAGGGGAGCCATAGCATAAGCAACTCTCTTGAGAATCCGAAAATCAACATTATCAGAACCAATATAAGGACGAGGACTTAGTTTGGACAGATATAAGAACACATCTTCAGGCAATAAAGCCCAGAAATAAAACTTAGGAACAGCACTACCTTCACCTTGCATTGGTCCTAAAACATTGGTGTTACCAGAATTCAGATGGTCATGTGATCTATAGTTGTCCAAACTAGAAAAGTTTAGATTAAACAACTGTGCCACCTGTAAAGGATCACTAATTAAACAACCCTCTGACTCAATAATCATAGGATCAACACTTTTCCCCCTGCCCAATAATGAATTTAGGGTATTCCATGAAGCCCTAGAATTCCCCTGTTTTCAGGGATCATTTTCGGGAGACCCACCATTCCTAAAGTAGATAAAAATAAATAGATCCAAGTAACCATATTTCTGGGCATATGATCTATATGTTTCTTCTAAGCAAATCATATTTTATGTGTTAGTCAAGCAGTTTCATATCACTCACAGTTTCAACCTATGAATCACCAAACATTAAAAGGGGAGTTCCAAACATTACTGAGTTCCCAAACTTATTTTTTTTTTCTTTCTATGATTTTGTAAGTGGGATGTTTTTACATCAATAGTTCTCATAAGTGGACTTCTCTGTGACATGGTACATGAAACTGCAATTTCAAATTACTGTAATTGTGTTTTTAATGATACTGTGATTTGTTGATGACTAACCCCTTAATTACCTTGGGTAAAGCAAGAAATTGCAAAATGTTTAAAGAGAAAAACTAGTTTCTAAATAAGGGCTGATCTGTTTTTACATTTTTCCTACAGAGGACATTTGATACAAAATTGATATTCTGATTAAATATATCAATAAGGCATATTCATTTTAGGACGTACCCCAGAGATATTTACTAGTAGACACATGCTCTGATTTCTATACAGCAAAATTGCCTGACAAGCAGATGTTCAAAATGAATTCTCAAACATCGGCAGAAATACAAATTGATCAAAAAAATATATTTTTTAAAGCCAGCTCAGTGGCTTGGGCAGTTGAGGTGCCGGCACCACACCTTCCACCACATTGGTGACTAGGGTTCGACACCAACCATGGATCATTGGGAGCTGGCCAGGGGGAGGAGGAATAAGCATCCCAGAGGATGCTCTCCTCTTCAAGGGAAAGAAGGAAATCATGCTCTGGCACATTACTGCCACCTCAGAGAGCACAAGTGGAGATGCACCTGGAGAGACATACTGGGTGGGGGTTTCCAATGGTGATGCACTGCATACTTGCATCCATGCTTGCGTGCCACCCTGAAACTGGCAATCTAGAGGAGCAAACCAGATGGGAAAATCCTGGACAGAGCAATGATGAGAGCTCTCACCCCCTGAAGGCCCTGTTCCAGTGACAGGGCCCTCCCTCCACGAACCAGATGCATTCTCCATCAGGTAAGATGGGGCCTACTGACCCCACCATGGGCGTGAAGCCATTGGGGAAACATGGAAATTGAGCTAAGTGTCTGGGATACCAATTGACAGGGCTGGGGAGTTGGACCTGGATAACAGTGCCTTTACCAGAGAAGCATGAACAAATAAACTGAATTTTTTTTAAAACCACCTCCTGTTTCATTAGGAAAACCTCTGAAATATCAATAAGATACAGAAAACTTTGGCAAGTGATTTACCCTCTCTCTCTCGATTTCAGTGCCTCCATAGTTTATGGGAGGCTTTGCTTCTCATGAGTTTTGGGTCTGACTATCACTTTAAGGGGGTAATCATCAAACCACACTCCCCATTATTCTGTATGGAATATGGAGAGTCCATGATCTTGTATGGGCATTATGGATTACATATTTACTGGTTAGTACTTATAAACCACTGCCAGCGGCACCTGAATAGCTCCGTAATTCAAATAAGTGAATTAAGGAGCTCCATAAACCACGAACGCAATAAAACCAGAGTGTCACCCGAAAAGCAGTTGGACAAGCTGTCCTCATGCTGCATGTCTACTAGCACTAGGCTTTGAAACAGTCAGCATGAGAGACAAGCTTGTTGAAGGTCACTCAGAACCTCACAAATCTTAAAAACAAAAAGCCCTAAATTATTTTAAATAAATATGGCAAATAGAGATGCAGTGATTTTAAAATCTGCTGGTGAAGTGCATGTGAAGTGGGCACTTCATGTTGCCAATCCGCTACGTGGAGTAGGCAATGCACAGTGCTCACTCCACCTTGTCATTACCACTTTGCATTGGGCTGAATGACAACCCGAGGTAAGGCGAAGCCATTGATTTTAATGGACTTCGCGTTCCTCAATATGATTCTAAGTGATCCACTTGGTGTTTCAGACTTGGCAGCCCCCCCACATATCACATGACTTACAGTACTGTAAGTCACATGCTCTCTAGCCATGCAGGAAGGAAGTGAGTAACACAGACAGTTTCACTTTCTCCTGTGCAGACTGAGAGAGAGGAGTGTGTACTAGAGAGAGGAGTGTGTACTAGAGAGAGGAGTGTGTACTAGAGAGAGGAGTGTTTTGATTTATTGGAGGAGAGTTAAAATTTGATAGTTAGCCCAACAGCTTTTTTAAAAGCTACATTTTTTTGTCTTTTCTGTACTGTTTTTTACTTAATTTGTTCTTTCTGTAAATTTTATTTTTCTTACCTCTATGCTTACTTAGTTGTTTGTCTGTGTGTGTGTGTGACTGTGTGTGTGTTGTGCTTGTGTCGTGTGACAGAGTAGTGATTGCTCGGACTGAGGGAGCACAGTAGAAGAGATGGAGCAGGGTGAGAGAATGTCTGGGGTGGGGGCAGCTCTGGGAGAGCGTGGTAGTACGTGTCGTACTGTGTGCATGCGTGGGGGGCATGGGCGCCCATTAGTGTTGGACCGCTCTAAACTTGTGAGTGTCCAACCCCCGGAAGCAGGATCAGCACCGCTTCCTGACTCTGAGGCAGTTCAACCACCACCATCAAGTCCAGCACAAGGTCCTTTGGAGCAGGATGTGCCTGTTCCCCCATGCCCAGGTGTGGATCCCATCAGTGTTGAGCAGTGTGAGCAGCCTACTGCCAGTTCATCTGGCACTCCCCTGCCTGTGCCTGGTCCTCCCCGTACCTCTGTTGTTTGACATTTTTTTTGACTGTGTCTGGGGGGACAGCAGTGTGGTGAAGTGTCGCCTATGTGCAGTGGAGGTGCGCTGTGGCGCCCGGGGAAGTCATCTGGGGACTGGGGGTCAGCGCACCCATATGCTTAATCACCACCAGTTGGAGTGGCAGGCTGCCACAGAACGGACCATGTCTGCACCTGCTGGCCATTCCGTAGCAGAAGGTGCCACTATGCATAGCGGCATCCCTAAGAAGAGGAGGGCCACAGCAGCACCTGTTGCTCCACCAGCACCACCACCAACACCAGCAGGTCAGCCTGTCGAATGAGTGGACACCAGAGAGGTGTGTGTAACACTGTCTGACTTGGAAGTTCTCTGGAGTGCTGTTGAGGAGAACAGCGAGAGGATGAGTGCTGTGGAGCAGCGGCTGGATGACATAGAGTGACATCAGCTTCAAATTATGTCCAAGCTGGAACTGCTGCTGGATCATCATGGGATCCCACATTAGTTTTGTTTCCTCACACCATATTCCCTTCCAAAAAAACTTTCATTGCTGTGTCATAAAATGTATTCATCCACCATCACTGACCCTTGTATGTAATTATGCCCCTTTTTTGTTGTCTTCAGTATGTGTTACACTTTATATTCTGGGGCCCCTTCCTTCTGTTAAGTGTCTGTGTGTTTTGTGTGTGTGCACTGTTTTGGTGACTCATTTTTCTGCATCAGCAAAAGGAATCTATCTTGTGTCCAGAAAATTGACAAGTGATAACACGGTGAAATGAGAGTGTTTCAGCACATACAAAGTCCCGCAGAATTAATGGTGCACTCAGTCATGCGCACAAAAGTGGCACAGAGTCCCCTGATTTTTTCTGCAGGCCCACAATGCATCCTCCTTTTATGCAGAAAATTGACAAGAGGTAACCAAGTGAAAAGAGACTGTTTCAGCACATACAAAGTCCCCCAGAATTAATGGCGCACTCAGTCATGCACACAAAAGTGGCACAGAGTCCCCAGATTTTTTCTGCAGGCCCACAATGCATCCTCCATGTGTCCAGAAAATTGGCAAGTGGTAACAGAGTGAAATGAGACTGTTTCAGCACATACAAAGTCCCCCAAAATTAATGGCGCACTTAGTCATGCGCGTAGTCATCGCACAGAGTCCCCACATTTTTTCTGCAAGCCCACAATGTGTCCTCCTTGTGTGCAGAAAATTGACAAGTGGTAACCAAGTGAAATGAGACTGCTTCAGCACATACAAAGTCCCATAAAATTAATGGTGCACTCAGTCATGCACACAAAAGTGGCTCAAAGTCCCCAGATTTTTTCTGCAAGCCCACAATGTGTCCTCGTGTGCAGAAAATTGACAAGTGGTAACCAAGTGAAAGGAGACTGTTTCAACACATACAAAGTCCCCCAAAATTAATGGCGCACTCAGTCATGAGCACAAAAGTGGGACAGAGTCCCCAGATTTTTTCTGCAGGCCCGGAATGCATCCTCCATGTGTCCAGAAAATTGAAAAGTGGTAACAGAGTGAAATGAGACTGTTTCAGCACATACAAAGTCCCCCAGAATTAATGGCACACTCAGTCATGCGCAAAAAAGTGACACAGAGTCCCCTGATTATTTCTGCAGGCCCACAATGAATCCTCCTTGTGTGCAGAAAAGTGAAAAGTGATCATCTCAACTGGATTGAATGGTGCCCTTTGGATGTACAGTAATAACAGCCTTGGTGAGTAGATATATATAGATATATGGTTGTGTATTTTGTAGGTGATGATGAGGGGGCTTGAACTTGACATGGACATGTACTCATGCTATTGTTCTGCATCACACAGGTGTCTCCGTCTCTGAACTGTTGCTGTGCACCTTTCAGTGCTCAATGATAGTTTTTTGCACTTAAATGGAAACGGATAACTCTCAAGCACATGAAGGTAAGTATTTATTTTTTGGGGGGGGGATCATATTTTCAGTTTTGTCTGTAACGGTTTCTTATTTTTTTATTTCTTCACAGATTTCATCAGCATCCTTCTTGAGTCTGGTTGTTAATGATGGTCATGGTCATCGAATGAAACGACTTCTGTGTGTTGCATGTGTGCCCAAGCTCAGGGGAAGGGTGTGCCTGATCATGTTGACAAACTTTTTTGGATAAGGCCACTTTGACAGAACAACATAGTATCGCAAATTTTCCTAAAAAAAAAATGAATGACTTCTTAAAAGTTACAACTTCATTGTTATGTGTCCCTCCCTGGTTCTCAAATCTCAATCTCTATTGTCAAGTTACATTTCAGAGACACATCTTGTCAACTACTAAGACAACCTATTGTGTGCAATATTTGCAGCAGTCTTTACAAAGCAATGAAACGGATGAAATAAAATCTTCATACTTATCAGAATGGATTTCACATGGACATTACATTGCTTCCTCTCTGTACGGTATAGCTACAGCATCTTTCCCAAAGAGTAATAGCGATGGAGCTTGTTTTTGTTCTCCTGTAAAAGAAACAAAAGAAGTGTACTGTATGTGTTTTGCCACTGTGGCTCTGAAAAGCTACAGAAAACAAAACAGACAACTTAAGGAAGTGAGGCAGCATAACAAACATGAGTGCACATACTCACTTTATGGTTTAAATATTAAGAAGCTGGTGGTGGTGGTGCACTGGTGGTCCGTGGGGGGCAGACAGACTCATGGTGACAGCAGACTTGGATAACATCAGTCCCGGTGGTGGTGGTCTGGGGTGGGCAGACAGACTCATGGTGGCAGCAGAGTTGCATAGCATCGGTCCCAGTGGTGGTCCATGGGGGGCAGACAGGCTCATGGTGGCAGCAGACTTGGATAACATCAGTCCCGCTGGTGGTGGTCTGGGGTGGGCAGACAGACTCATGGTGGCAGCAGAGTTGGATAACATCAGTCCCGGTGGTGGTGGTGGTCCATGGGGGCAGACAGACTCATGGTGGCAGCAGACTTGGATAACATCAGTCCCGCTGGTGGTGGTCCGGGGTGGGCAGACAGACTCATGGTGGCAGCAGAGTTGGATAACATAAGTCCCGGTGGTGGTGGTCTGGGGTTGGCAGACAGACTCATGGTGGCAGCAGAGTTGGATAACATCAGTCCCAGTGGTGGTGGTGGTCCATGGGGGGCAGACAGACTCATGGTGGCAGCAGACTTGGATAACATCAGTCCCGGTGGTGGTGGTCCGGGGTGGGGGAGGCACACCGCCTTTTAAATACTGCAGTTAAAACCTGCCAACATTAACCGCATCATCATCCTCATAAAGAAAACTGCCCTCACAGTCATCGATGTCTGAAGTCTGACCACTGGGAAATTCTTTCTCCTTTGTGTCATCAACTACTTCAGTGGTGGGCCATTTCAGGCAGCCACTGCCAGTGCCACCAGGATGTTCCTTTTCCACATCAGCAAGACCACCATGACTAGGCCGGGGTACGAATACCGAGGTTGCAGTCTGTGCTGGTATGTGCCTCTCATTCATTTTATTGAATGTTAGCAAACTAACATTTGCAAGAGACAGGTTTGTCCGACGATGCCTGACTATTGCACCTGATGAGCAGAATACCCTCTCAACACTTACACTGGAGGGTAGGCATGTGAGGTACTTCAGTGCCACTGCAGTCAGCTCTAGCCATTCACTGACCTTTCCACTCCAGTACAAAAGAGGATCTTCAATTATTGTCAGATAACTGTTTTCAGACAAATATGACTCAACCATTCTCTGTGCTGCACTAAGTCCGATTGTTGATGCATCAGCCTGTTCCCCGGAATCATCGATTTCACAAATACCCACTTAGGACAAAGCCTCCCAAAGTGGGTTGACGCCAACCACTTTGGTTGACAGACCACCAGGAACTACAGTCCCCTTACCCTTGCATGATATGCTTGCTGGTCCTCCAGGTACACCTTCAGCTGGATTATGCTGCTGAGGTTTGCAAACCTTGGCACGTGACTTCTGTGCCCCATGAACCAAGTGAACCAGTTGACCACTGATATTTTTACCTGTTCAGGCCCTCCCTCCAGTACTGATGCAATTCCATGTTTGTATCATGGGTCCAGCATTGTTGCCATGGCAAAGTTGTCACTACGCTGAATGCTCACAATGTGACGATTATGGTCGAATACTGTCAGCATGTGTTGTAGCAACATACTGCTACCACTGTCTCTGGCAACATCAAGGCTATGCTGTACATTCACCAATGTCTGCCTCAGCACTCGCAGCAGTGGAATTGATTGGCTAATGGAGGCAGACTCGCTACTCACTGCCTGTGTGGCAAGTTCAAAAGGCCGCAAAATTGTTATTACAGAGTCCATGAGGCACCACTGTTCCGTCGTCATAGACATGGAGGCCTAGAACTGTCATGGCTAGTGTGCATAACAAGATATTCTGTGATGGCTTTGTATTGTTCATACAACCTCTCTGCCATGTATAACGTGGAGTTCCATCGGTTGGCAACTTCCAGCTTCAAGTGGTGCTGAGGCAGGTTGTTTTGTATCTGCAACTAGCACAGTTGGTCATGTGCCTTTCCAGATCTTGAAAAGTGAGAGCAGATAAGTCGTGCAATGGTCAGCATTTCCTTCATGTCAGGGTGCTGCAGAAACTCCTGAACCACAAGATTTAAACAGTGGGCCATGCATGGAACACAAAAAAAAACACCATTCGTGATGCATTTCACCACATTTGACCCATTGTCACTTGCTATGAACCCAGCTCTCAGGGACAGAGGGTTTAGTCATCTGTCAATTTTAGTCAGTAACATGTCCAACATGTTCTCACCAATGTGAGAACAGATCACACTGTGCATAGCAATTGTTGCATGCTGGCGAATTCCCGGAAGATTGCTACTGTGACAATCCACCTTTCTGCACTGATTATTCACAGTACCAGCATCATAAACAACCCCCGGCACCTGCGTCTAGTGTGCAGTTATACTCAGATATGAACTCCCCGCTGTTTTGCCACTTGTCCACATATCCATACTTAAATGGATGCATGGAGAGGAGGAATGTTGAAGAGCATGTCTTACTGAGTCTGAGACAGTGCGGAACAGCATGGGTAGAAAAGTATGTCCTGGATGGGACTTTCCATTTTGGACAGGTACGGGCAGCAAACCGCCGGAACCCAGAATTCTCCACAAAGGAGAAGGGCAAAAGATTGATTGCCAGCATTTCCGCTACAACAGCATTAAGTTCACGTGACACTGTATGATTGTGGGAGTACTTCAACGCGAAAAAACACTCTGTAACGTGGGCTGATTTAAACGTTTTACACGGGGTGTGTTGTTGGTCACAAATGGTTGTGCTCTACGATGAATGGCATTGGCAGGGGGTGTAGTGTGGACATTTGATAAAGACAGTTGCACAGGTGATGATCACAAACCCAGAAATGATGTTATTTTTCCAGATTTGCCAACCAGGGATTGATGTACCACTTGCACTAGACATACGGCATTCACCACCACCACCACCACCACCACAAAAACTGCTACTCTTACCAGCACTGGACAACATTTCAAAGTCATTATGGTCCTCCACCTCATCATGCCTGTAGTAATCCTCTACTCCTATTACCGCACTACTGCACACGTTTAATTTCCTACTGGGCTTAGCAATCATGGAAGGGGATAACATGCTGGCTATGGCTGCTGCCAGTGATACGGGTGAGCGTCCAAGTCTGGTATTAGCTGCCAGCTTGTGCTGGGTCCACAGAGCCAAGTGCCTATTCTTAAGATGCATATGCTGTCCTCCTGTGCCCAGATGGCTCCCCTTTTTACCTTGACTCACACGCACATGGCAAGCCTGGCAGATTGCAACTGAATCATCATTTGCATCTTGAACAAAAAAATCCCAAACAAGGGAGTGTGATGCTCTGCTTTTAACATGTCCATGATGATGTGGCTTATTTTAATCTGTTATTTTAAGCACTGAAGTGGGGGGGGCATGTGATGTTTCTGGCACTGCACACCTGGACTGCAACTGACCACCATGACTACCTATCATATTGAGTACTGGGTCGTCATCATCATCATCATCCACTAAAACCAGTAAATCACAAGTTTTTACAGGAGGGGGCATTCCTGCAAATAGATTCAGACACAGCCACTTTTAATTTCTTTTTCTGCGGCTCCCAACTGGGGTCAGTTAAATCATCATCATATTCATCAACATCACTGTCACACACATCCACATCTTCTGCTTGGATGCTAACATGTGGACTGCATGTTGCAACAACAACAACATCATCATCATCAGCATCATCACATTCATCATCAGCATCTACACCACCATCACCTGATGTTTTTTCACCACACTGTGAATCACTGTTGCATGGAAAATGAGTGACATCAAGTGCCACGGTGGATGGAATATCACAATGTATGCTATCGTTGACATGATCATCAGAATCAGGTTCAGTTAATGGGATGTTACTGGGACGTATGACATCATCTACGCTGTCACTCACTTGCACTGCTTCACACTCAATGTGTTTGGATATGGTACACTGGTCAGAATTAGAACTTGATGCAACAGTGCTAATACTACCTCCACCACCACTAACACCAGTAACACTAACACCACCGGCTGGGAAAACATCATCTCCTCCAACTATCGGTGAAGCTACTGATTGGGCTGTAAAAAACATTGCAGGAGAAATACCTTTCCTCACATCAACAATGCACTTCTCTGTCTGCGTACTACTACCACGCCCACAGACCCTCTTACTGCCAACATTGCCATGGCCAGAAACAGCTTTACTTGCACGTCCCTTTGCAGGCATTTTGGGGGATCAACCACAATATTATTACCAAATTCAGATTTTGATACGTTCACTTTCTGACTGGAGGGTCGCTACTTGCTAGCTGGATATGAAGCAAAATAAACAACTGTGGCTTCAGCAATAGATAAGAGACTACTGTGTTGTGACACTGTCACAGAATTAAAACAACTTCAGCAACCAGTGGTGCTGATGGGGTCATAAAAACAATCCAGTCTGGTAAAAAATATCTTTTCAACGTAGGGGTGTGGGGGCATTGAATACAGACAGCGCTGATTTTTACAGCACTACAAGCAGCAAAACTAAGAACAGAGAAACATGATCACAGTACAAAATCAAGCAGCTGCAGTGGATAACAGGTTCACACTGCTGCGCTTAGTTGCACTTACACTGATCTGTGTCACAAATTTTAAAAGGTGTATTATATTTGATGCACGCAACACTGCACACAAAACACAGAACACTTTGTGTACAATGCTGAATGAGGAATGCAATGCAAATGCAAAAGTTCAGTGTACTCAGTGCCACGTAATGTAAATTTGTAATTGAAACAACCTGACCTTATGAAATGCTGCACCACATTCACACAACAAGCAGCAAGAAAATGTGTACTACTACTGACAATTTTACTATGTGTACAGTAACACAGTCAGTTATGCAGCAAAAATATTACCAAAACACAAAGAAATCACTAGTTCTCCAACTTAAATATACCTACACACAGATATGCCCCTCCCCCACACAGCACACTTCACTGTCTTTCACCACACACACTTAATGTAAATTTACATTCAAAATCCACACACAAACAAAAACGCTTGATGATGTGAGCACAGGAGAGTTTCCTACAATCGATGAACTACAATTGGATCCCCCCAAAAAAGCAAAAATGTTTTTGAACAGCTTTTAAAGATTCCTAAGCTGGCCCGTCGGTATGTGTTTAATCTCGCATGCGACGCCCGTGACGCCGGATGGGGGAATGGACCAGGGTCGCTGGAGGGCCGGCTGGGAAGAAGGATGGAGCATCCTAGGGACTGATCTCCTTCTCCGGGGGGTGGGAGGGGAAGTGTCCGGAGCATTGCTGACCCCTGGCGGAGGCCAGGAGTCGCATAGCTGCCGGCACTTGGCAATGCATTGGAGGTGGGGCAGATGCCGGTGTCATTGCATGACCCTACCTCCCCAGAAAAATGGAAAAAGGGGAAAGCTGCCTGCCACCGTGAATGAAGCTCACTGCGGCTTCGATATGCTCCCCAGGCCAGCCCTCCAACCTATTCCGAACCCTGCGGCATGCATGGTGGAGTGCCGCAGCCCTGCCGTGGGGGGTAAGCCATGGGGTATCAGAGGGTTCGTGGCTGATTTGGGGTTGCAGAAGCCGGTGGCCCGTGACCGGGCTGATATGAACATCAGGCGGCAGGCAGCTTGGTGGAAAAAGAATAAATAGAAAAAAGATTCCTACAGACAGCTATCAGAGCACATTGTCTCCTACTCCTTCCTACTCATACTACCTTGAACTGAGGCTGTGCAGATCAATATAGAGCCCATGTGACCTGAACTCCCATGAATCACTGCAACATCTGCCTTTGAAGCTCAAAAACAAGGTGAAGTGAGGCGAAGTTAACTGCCACCAATGTACTTCACCTTAAAAATTGAAAGAGAAGTGACCAGTGGCAGCGGAGTAATGCAAATTAGCTGTTTCCAATGCACTTTGCATTCCTCATTATAACGCGAAGTACTCCATGTTACGGAGCACTCTGTGAATCCGCCTTTGCTCTGCGAATCACTTCACGGAGCAGATTGAGCCCACTTCGCCCACCACTAATGGCAAACAGCAGCAATAACAATGGATGACCTTTCACCTGGTGTTTCAGTGGCACAGTTTCCTGTTCTAATCCACGTGGGTGAAGGGCGAGTAAGTGACCGTTCACCTGGGAGCATTTCTGGACAGGGACAAGATTGGCATGATGGTAGCGGGGCACTCCCTGAGCTTCCAAGGGTGCAATTTCTTCAGGCTGAGAGGGAAGCATGCAGCTGCTCTTTCTAGTACTATGACTGGGATCCACCGCTTTTATGGTGGTGGAAATAACAACAGAAGACTTCACAGCCCAAGTTTCTTAAAACCAGTAAATATAAAAAATAAAACATGGGTTAAGGGTATGTAAGGGGATTTTATACACATCCTCGGTATGTGATGCCCAGATAAACCCCTCTGGCTTTGCCCTCTGGGTTTATGGGGCATCACACACCTCGGGTGTGCATAAAATCCCCATAAATTAAATTTCCTCATGCATTCTAAATTTATACCTGCAGATTTTATTCTTGTCTTCAGTTTTATGCACAGAAACATGAGGTGACAAGTTATCTGTAGCTAGACCACATATGTCAAAAAACACAACTATACGACAGAGTTACTCTGAAGCAACCAGTGAGGAGACAATCATAATCTTCGCAAATATGCAACTCTGTTTATGATTTTGTGGAAACTGGGACTCTGTGCTTATTGGTGGAACTTTCTCACAAGCTAAGAGCTCTTTTCCACAGCTGTTCAAAAAATAAACTCGCCACTAAAAAAACATATTGTGTTTATATACCTCCATGATGGCATTTTGCCCAGTTAATGAACACAATCAATACAAGAGATGTAGTAAGACTACAAAAGAAAATGAGAACTGGAAATAGTGGGCTATTGCACAAACAAATGGTTGCCTTTTGAGATCTTGCACTCATTCTTAAATATGCTGCCTTAGTATTTAATGTTTACAAAGGAGTTTTGAGCAGATATTCCTTTATTAAATCCAAGACCAGAGTTTGTTTTTCCTTTTCTTAACCTGTACATGGAAACCGCTAAATCAATAAAAAAGTTCCTTTCTTGGACACAGTTCTGAGTTTTAAAACCACAGAAGTGTCATCATTTTCCAATAGCAACAACAAATGTCCTTTTCTATGATGTATATTTAATGACTACAGCTGTTATATTGGCTTCCTGTTCTCCTACAAGATAAATGCTGTTTACCCAGCAAAACCTTTCAGTGTCTTGACAAACACGCAACACAAAGATGGTATTTCAATAATTGGCTTAGACTAACTTCTGCCTCTTCTGTAGTCTGTCTTATTTCTATGGTTGACCTTCATATGAAGCCTTAGATATTGCATTTCCATTGAAAGACAACTGTACGAAGCAGGAATCCAAACACACTGTAGCTCAGAACATGTGATTTGTTGGACAGTTCTATATTTCAGAGAAAATTCTAAGCAAAGCTAAATCTCTGAATGTAACAGTGAGTGTCACCTCATTCTAAGCTACCAAATAGCTTATGGCAATAATTGCTACCAGTCTCTGACACACTGGGTTCAGGTGGGGCTGGTGTTTAACCATGCCCACACAGATGGTGGCTTCTAGTGACAGCACAATGTGAGCAGAAGCTACCTGCAACAGCTCTTTACTCGCTGTACCTATAAACCTAAATTAAAAAGAGCTTTCCCTACTAAAACCTTTCTCCAACACCAGGAGAGGTTCTGCCTACATCATAAAGACCATTTGACAAACATCAGACAGCTTGCTGATGGATGCCACTGAATCGCCACCTGAGACTACTCCAGTCATGCTACAGATTCCCCACGCAGACCAGGCCTTGGCAGCCACTACACCACTGTGACTGGCCCAGGTTAAAATGGAGACCATGTTATGAAAATTATTGGCTTTTATGACTTTGATACATTCACCATGGTAGAGATAAGAGGTGTAATGGACTGAAAACAAGATCCGATAGCATGAACTCCCAGTTCTCTGCAATGGATGGCAGGCTTGACAAACTAGAGAAAACAGTGACTCACCTCACTGAGACCCAACTTGCTATCATAACTAGACAGGAGGATGCCAAGAATAGAGTTTTGTGAAAGAACATCAGGTTCCAAGGGATCCCAGAAAACTCTGAAAGGATTAACCTGGTTGAATTTCTTATGTCAGTCAAATACTGCACATCCCCAGGTGCCGCACCATGCAGAGACAAAGGTCCTTTGCCCACCGTGCACCCTCCTGGTTCAATGGACTCAACAAAGACCTCACCTCTCTTCAAAAGCTGGGCCAGTTCAAAACCAACCTTCACCTCCACCTCTCTGCCTCCAGCTCCTGTGACTGTCACTCATAATCTGCTATTCCCACTAGCACTTAGCTCTCCCTCTCTTTTACACCCTTCCCCGTCCCTACCTCCCTCCCTCCCTGGCACTTTCTCTAAGTCTGACAAAGCCGATGGCTGCTCCTCTCTCCTGTGTCTTGATTTTGTACCATCCTCCCCTCATCTATCTGTATCTCAAAACACTGAGTTTATTTAAGAATACCATACTTGCATTGTTTATACAATGTTCTGTGCTGTTACCTTCCTTCCCCAAATGTACATATTCAACTGATTGGTTCTGTCAATTGCATTACTGTCATGTTTGTATTTGTTTCCCCACTTGAGGTGTAACCTTTGCAAAAGAGCTTTGGCTCAAAGGTACATGTAATCCTAGAATAAATAAATAAAAATAATTTTTTCTCCACGCAGTTCTGGAATTGGATGGTGACTACAAATTAGTCATTGAATGCACTCATCATGCAATAGGGCCCAAACTCAAGTCTCTGATAGCAAGACCCCACTCAATCACTGTGTAGTTTGCAAACTGGAAAGAGAAAGAACATGTGCTACAGACAGGATGAAGATGTAAAACAGTGTTCCATGGACAAAACTGTGTCTTTTTTGATAATGACTACTCGAGGGTGGTGATGCAGAAGTGCTGTGCCTACAACCCCTTCAAACACTTAGACACCAACAGATACAATTCAAATTGCCCTACCTGGCTTTACTCGTGGTGCAACTTTCAACAGGGCAGATGATTTACTACTCAGCGAGAGAAGTAACTATGGACCTTTGAGTGAAGGGTCTGTACAATACACCAGCTATGGAGAAACCCAGCACAACAGTCATCCCTGCACAGAAATGGCAGACAGTGAGAGCGAAGGGTGCCAGGAGGCAGCACACAATCAAGACCTTCACTAAAACTATACAGCAGCTCAGGAACATGAAGGACTCCACAGTGCCATCGACTTAAACTGGTACATAAAATTCCTTTTTCCTTCCATCCTCCTCATTCATGAGATTGGGTCTTGGACAGTTTTGAGGGGGTGGGGATTTGCTGGCTAGGGGCTTTGTTGTTGGGGGGCTAGGAGCTGGTTCTACATGGCCCATACAATTTATAACTGCGGCTGTGTTCAGGCCTCCTGCTCTCCTGTGTCTGGTCACTCTTTAATAATGTAATGAATTGTTGTAGTACAACGTTATGATGTTGTGACACCTCAAATGGAGGATTCTTGGACACAAGCATACTTGGCTGTGGGGAATCCCTGGGGAGACTCTGGATAGACTGGGGGCTCTCTTCCCACAGCCCAACAAATGGTGGTTAAGAAAGCACTATTTCTCATGACCCATGTGATAGGCTTAGTGTACAGCACTACCCTAACAGCTGGCTATCTACTTTTTAGCGATGCTGGCACAGAGAGGCTAGCTTGCCCTCATGTCCAGGACTAAGGTGATCTCTCTGACAAAAATTATATAGTTAGATACAGGGCTGCATTAGATAGGGCTCTGGGCTGCAGTCCATTATGTCTGGCTGGGGCCTCTGGGTGTGCTTGTCCTTGCTTTCCAGTCAAGGGACATCATGGACACATGCATCAACAAGGGGAGCGGGAAACTCTTTCATGCACTCGCTGTCTTCCTGGACTTTGGGCCAGCATTTTGTTTTTTGGATTATGACTAAGGAAAATGGGAATGAATCTCTAAATGACTGGCATTAAATGTGAACCCTGCTTGAGGTGGGCCCACACCTTACACCCTGTGGCAAATGGCAGAACTGGGCATACACAGACTTATGATAAGTAGTCCTAGGACTGGATTTGTCACTCTCCCTTCTGCCAGTGGAGGAGAAAATGAGCAAGCCAGGATATACAGTAAGCTGGAACTTATTTTCTGTAAGAGAACAGAAATGCAAAAGCTGTACTACAGCTCTCATTCCTGTGAGGAAGACTCTTACAAGGGAATGATTTTTTTTTATGTTTAATAGACAATTTTCTGTTTGCCTAGGCATTTACTGGTGTTTTCTTTTATTTTTAGGTTGAAGGCTAGGTCTGCAAAAGAAAAATGTCAGCCAGCATTATATAATACAGAATTATTTGTTAATGGGGGAAGGGATGTTGTTCACCTCATGATAATGTTTCTTCATTTACACTGGCTTTATTGTTTTGCTTTCTTCTATATCTGGGAGCATTATGCCCCCATGGAGGCCCATGTTCTGGATGGACATGGCATTTCCTCCAGTGTAAGAGGCTGAGCACCACCATCAGTCTCCCCCTTGGTACAACTAAGGTGGGTGTCAGTATCAATCCCTCCCTTTGGAAGTCACATGATGTCATATAGCTGTTCCATTTCCCTGGCCATTGCCGGTGAATCTAGTTTATGCATAGGCATATGTGCCCATTGGCACAGCCTCGATCAGTATTTTGTCACCCCATTAGCCTGTGTGCAGGGGTTGCAGGGCTTGAGAGAAGGGACTGGGGGGTTATAGGGAATACAAATAATAACTTACCTCAGTATTATTTGTGGTTACTCTGGGAATCAGTATACAAGGTTGGCGATCTGGACAGACATACATGGCTCCTTTCGCTGCTGAGCTGGGGGGGCTCACAAGGCCTCATGGCATCCATCCACCATGACAGCAGTGGCAACATTTAATGTTGTCTCTCAAAATGTCAGTGGTTTGATGAATCCAGTTAAAAGGATCACATCTATTATGCACTTAAAGATTTAAACCACAGTTTAGTCTCCTGCGTGAAATGCACCTATCAGAGGTGGAACATGCTAAACTGGCAACATTTGGAGTGGAGCACATTCTTGCCTCCACATATAAGCAAGGTAGATACAGTAAAGTGGATCAACAATACTGATTCTGAGAAACTCTCTGCTTAGATTAGATAAGTCCTGTACTGACAAAGGGAAGACTGGTAATGGCACGAGGCATGATACATGGCGAACTGTGTACTGTGGCAAGTATTTATTCCACCTAACTTGATGCATCAACACGTCAGAGGTTATTCAACATGATCTTGGGATTTAAATTGAGCCCAATTATTTTGGGTGAGAACCTCAACTTGTTGTTGGACCCCATTAAAAATAGCTACTACCCATGCCCACCCAAGTCCACCACTGGATTAAAACATGACTGCAAATTACTCATAGAGCTATGCCTAACAGATGTATAGAGACATCAATACCCTTAGGCTTGAGCCTTCTCATTTTACTCTGGAGCTCATGCCCAGTATTCCCACATAGATTATTTCTTTATTACAGCAGAGCGTATAGATCAGGTAACTGGGGTGGAAATGGCCCCAATATTATTGTCTGATCACCTTCCCCTTTGATGCTGGAAAGTGCCTTGACTCCAGACTGCAGCTCTAGGCTATGGAGGTTTAACATGACTCTTTCTAGAGATAGGAATTTTAACAAGCTAATCACCAGCAGATTTCCCCAAATAGTTTGAGAAAATACTGCCCCAGACATACCAGCAACTTTATTTTGGGATACTATAAGACAGTACTCCATTGTGGTGTTATCCAATATGTCACACATCAAAAGCAGAAACATGAATATGAGCAACAGCTGCTGCAAGATACTTCATATTTTCTAAAGTTTGATCAAATGCAAGGGGACAAGTCTGTCTTCCTTCAGCTCTTTCAGGTCAAGATAAAGTTGCAGGCATTGCTACAACATAAAACAAAACAGGCACGTATGTATATTAAATAAAGAAACAGCACTACAAAAGAGGAGCCAAGGTGCCCCATATTCTGGCATTTAGGTTGTGGCATTGTCAGGCCCTACCTATGGTCACAAAGCTAGCACATCCCCATGATAAAACACAGCATTCTTGTACTTGAGATATTTTGGTATTTTTTTTGCATCTTCTGTGAAACACTTTACCCATGGGGGGGGCAGACTAGGACCACTACCAAAGATTTACTGAAAGACTAGAACTTCCCATGCTAATGGAGGAGCAACAGAAAATGCTAATCACTCCCTTTGCTATAGGGGAGATACTCAAGACAATAGCTAACTCTAAAACTAATAATAGCCTGGGACTAGATGGATACCCATCCAAATTTTACAAAACATTTAAATCACTTCTAACACCAACTTTGAAATCTGCTTTCAAGGTTTTAACAGAGAAGTACCCGTCTCCCCAGTTGGCAATACGCAAATATCTCAACTATTTTAAAAACCCGTAAGGGCCCTTTACAATGCAAGTCCTGTCACCCTATATCAATCCTTAACCAGGACTACAAGCTATTTGTGAGTATCCTAGCACACTGATTAGATCAATTGCTGCCCACACTAATTAATAAAGATCAGTCTAGATTTGTTGTTTCATGGCAAACTTCAGACAATATCAAATGAATGTTACATTTATTAGCACATTCTACAAAAGTTAAAATTCCAACTTTTATCCTGAGTATGGATGCCCAGAAAGCTTCTGACAGGCTTTCCTGGTGTTTTTTTTTCAAACATACCATACAAAACTTTCAGTTTCCGGAAGCTTTCTGGATGGTGATCCAAACCCTTTGTGCAAACCTACAAATGGTGGGCAAGGTGAATTCTTCTTCTCAAAGCATTTCACATTGACTGGGGCACCCATCAAGGTTGTTTCTTATTCACACTATTATTCACATTATATGCAAAACCTCTTGCATACTGGAGTGTTCTCATAACATCTCACATACTGGAGTGTTCTCTAATGACCTAAGTGATCATTGTGCCACTAACTGCATCAGACATTTTCCCCAAAGTCAGCCCCTAAATTCAAACTGAAAAGATGTCCGAAAAAGTTCTGCCAGAATGCCTTTCTGAAAGACCTGGGTTACATCAGATGGCAGGACTTCTATCTAGCCCCTTCCCTCAGCGAGGCATTTAATATCTTTCATAGCCTCTTAGAGGGTCTAATAAACAAACATGCCCCTCTAAGGCTGATCAAGACTAAAAAAAGACCTCCTGGCTGGTTCTCTCCTATCCTGAAGAAAGCACTAAAGGACAGAGACTTCTGGTGGAAAACAGTGAGGAAATCTCACTTGGAGGCCGATTGGCTAGCATTTTGTACCTTGGAAATGCCTGCAACAAACTAATTAGGTCTGAAAAAGCTAGATATTTTCAAGCAGCACTAGAAAACAACAAAAACAACTCTGCCAAATTCTGGAGCATCCTCAAAGAGGTTGAAGGTCATACTACTGATGCCTCCCTTCCAGCCAAAATAGTGTCCAATGGATATACCTTCATGGACAGAGCTGCTATATTAGAACAACTCAACTAACACTTTGCCACTGCAGGGCTAACCTTTGACACCTCACCTATCAACAAGTACAACCCATTAGGGGACTCCACTGCTGACTCTAATGCCAACTTCAGCCCCAACCAACCTCACTCCTCCTCCTTCAGCTTCCACACAGTCACGTTTAAACAAGTAGAGGACCTCCTATTGTCACTGGATACAAAAAAGAGTGCCGGTGCTGACAATATTGAACCCTACTTCCTAAAATTAGGCCATTACTACTTGGCTGCCCCATCACCCATTTATTCAATATCTCCCTGACACAGGATGAGCTCCCTGTGTCGTGGAAAACTGCACACATCATACCCTTGTTCAAGTCTGGGGATCCGAGTGACCTGAACAATTACAGACTGATTTCCATACTATCTACCCTATCAAAACTACTGGAAAAATTGTCAACACCCAAGTTAGAGAGCATCTGGATTCGCAGAAACTGCTAAACCCTGCACAGTCCGGCTTTAGTGCCAAACATAGCACAGTATCTGCCCTTGCAAAAGTAACCACTGATTGGCAAATTGCCTTGGATTCTAAGAAGCATGTGTTTGTCCTCTTCCTTGATCTTAGTAAGGCTTTAGATACTGTGGAGCACAATATTATGTTTAATGCACTGAGCAATATCAGTCTCAATAGTTCTGCCATCAAATGGTTCACCAGCTATCTTACTAACAGGTTACAACAAGTTAAAGCTGCAGGTGAATTGTCTCCACTAAAATCACTTCCACGAGGTGTCCCCCAAGGCTTCATCTTGGGCCCAATCCTATTTGCAATCAATATCGATAACCTTGTCTCACATCTGCGCACAGCTAATGTACACTTATTTGCAGACGATACTGTACTCTACACCTCAAACTCATCCCTGGACCTGGCCCATGAGGATTTACAGTGAGACTTTATCTCTCTCCAATATAACCTTATCGAACACAAGCTCCTACTCAATGCCAAAAAGTCCAAAGCCATGATCCTCTCACCAAGGGCAGCCTCAGGACCAACACATTATCCCAAGATTCTAACGCTTTTGGGAGAACCCCTTGAAATAGTTGATACCTTTAAATACCTAGGGTTCGGGCTGGATAACAAGCTTAACTTTCTGTGCCACCCGAATGAGATCTCGAAAAAACTAAGGCAGCAGTTAGACTTATTCTACTGCATTAAGCATCTGCTCACCAAAGAAGTTAGAAATAAACTAGTACAATCCATATTCCTATCCTTACTGGACTATGCTGACATTCTCTACAACCATTGCCCCTCAACAGTGCTCAACAAACTTGACACTCTTTACTACCGGGCCTTAATGTTCATCCTTAATCTGCCCTCTCACACCCACCACTGCCTACAGTACCAAAAGATGGGATGGTCCTCACTCTCAACAAGGAGGAAAAGAAACGCTCTTCTCTGGTTCTTTAGAGCACTGTCTTATAAACTTCCTGCATTCATCTCGAGCTTCTTCGAACATGCCAAGGGATCTTATGATTTGAGATGCTTCTCCATACTCTGCTTCCAGATTCCCACAGTAAATACAGCCCATGGCTCGGCTGCAATCAATTTCTCATTCCCATCCCTATGGAACGCCATGCAAAGCTCACTAAAGCTCTCATCCCTTCCAGGTCCATTCGCATTCCAGTCACTAATAGCTGAGTACCTGAAGGAAACCTGCAGTTATTTTAGGTGACTATGTGCCCTTAGTCTCTGGTATCACCCACGAATCCTCTGACACAGAGACTTGTTCAACTCATATTCCCATTACGGGGTACCCAGCACCTACTCTTCTCCCGGTCCTCACTGTCCTATCCTCCCCCCATCTCACATACTCTATCTTCTTTCCCCTTCCTTCATTTTTTCATTAAGGTACTAGCCTTTATTTAACGGTGACTGCCTAGGATCTAAGTCTTTTACCTCCCATGTGTACTTGACATGAATTATAACTAAGTTCAACTATGTTAACTCTGTATGTATAGGCCTAAACTATCCTTCACATGTACAATGTTTTGTTTTTGTCTATCTTATTTGCAACTGTGAATTGTATTGTTGTCCAGGACCACTTTGAAAATGAGCTAGCTCAATGGTGTTTATGCCTGGTTAAAGTTTGATTGATTGATAGATTGAATACCCCCGGCTCAATTAATCTGTAACAACCCTAATATCAAAGGTTTCATGGTGGGAGATGTCGAACATAAGGTGGCGTATTACGGTGACAATTTATTGGTTTGATTAATGTCACCAGAAACTTCTCTAACAGCTTTGTTTCAGAATCTTCATGAAATGAAGACCCTGGCAGGTCATAAACTAAACAAGGACAAGACTGAAGTCCTGCATTTGGCATAGGACCAACCTCGGGAACTCATGATACACTATCCTTTAAGATGGAATAGGCCAACTCATAGTCACATAGGGGTATCCCTTCCAAGAGATTTGACACAGCTCTATAAAGCTGATTTTGACCCATTAAAATTGCAGGTTCAAGAAGGTCTTCATCAATGGTTCCTCTTCCACTTCCTCTAATTCATAGAGTAGAAGCTATAAGAAAGGATTTACTCCCTTTTCTTTACTTTTTCAGTACCTACAGATGTCCCCTCTGCCAGAAGACTTATGTAGATGGGGCAAGTTGATTTCAAGATTTCTCTGGGCTAGAAAATGACCAACAGTAGCATATAAGAAACTGCAGCTTACAGTTCAGGGTGGATTGGCACTCCTAAACTTATCACACCACTGCCAAGTGGTCCATTTATCTCATGCTTTTGGATGCCTCAATGACAAAAGTACACTACATTGGGGGATAAGGAGGAGCATGATTCCCACTATCCCACAAGAACAACATTGCTATGCCCAGTGGAAAGAAGCAGGCATACAAACAACCATACTTCCTTTACACAGCCTGTCTTGGAAGTCTGGAATTCCATGTCACAGTTCTTCCATATCAAAAAAGATTTGTGGTTCATGGCAATATTGGACATTGATACGCAATTTGCCCAAACGGCAATAGATCATACCTTTCAATGGTAACAGAGTCTGGGCATAACACATCTCACTTTTTTGAGTCAGAAACATTTATGTCCTTTCAGCAGCGAAATGATAAGCACTGTCTGTGCATCTCTGACCACTTCTGATATCTACAAGTGTGCCACTATGTCAACTCCTGGTTAGGAGTGCAGTGGGATTGGGGCTCTGCACATACAGTGGTGAAACATAGAAACATAGAAACATAGAATTTGACGGCAGATAAGGACCGCTTGGCCCACCCAGTCTGCCCATTTCACTACCTGATGGATAAGTTGCAGATCCTAGTTAACCAGCAGCCTACTTCTTCCTACCCCCAACCCCTAGAATTGCCTTATGACTGTCCCATGCATGCTTGAATTCCACCACTGTTTTTGACTCCACAACCTCCTCTGGAAGGCCATTCCATACATCCACAACCCTCTCTGTGAAAAAACATTTCTAAATTACCTCTGAGTCACTCCTTCTATCTTCAAATTGTGCCCCTTTGTCTTGCACACCTCTTTTTGAAAGATGCTACCCTCTTGGACTTTGTTGATTCCCTTGAGGTACTTGAAAGTTTCTATCATGTCCCCCTCTCCCTCCTTTCCTCAAGGCTATACATATTAAGCTCCTTAAGTCTCTCTTCATATGTCTTCTGGTCAGACCGGCACCATTTAGTTGCCCTCCTCTGGACAGCTTCCATCCTGTCTATGTCTTTGCGGATTGGGTCTCCAGAACTGCTACAGTACTCAGATGTGGTCTACCAGCTATCTGTACAGAGGATAATAACTTCTTGTTTTCTACTGGTGATGCCTCTCCCTATGCATCCCAGTATTCCCCAACCCTCCTTGCTGCCCTCTCAATTGCTTGCCCACCTTTAGGTCATCTGATGTGACTACCCCAGGTCCCTTTCCATTTTTGTTATTGTTAGTATCTCACCCCATTGTGTACTCTTCCCTGGGTTTTGTTTCCCAGGTGCATTACCTGCACTTCTTAGCATTGAATCTAAGCTGCCATACATTTGACCATTCCTCTAACCTTACAAGTCCTTCTCATCTTTCCACCCCACCTTGTGCATCGACTCTGTTGCAGATCTTTGTGTCATCTGCAAAGAGACATACTTTTCCTTCCAGTCCTCTGCAATGTAACTTATAAAGACATTGAAGAGGACCGGTCCTAATACTCGAACCCTGGGGTACCCTATTACTAACCCCTTTCTTTCCAGAGTGGACTCCATTTACTATTACCTCTGTGTCCTATTCTCCAGCCAATTCTTTACCCAGGCTGTCATCTTGGGACCCATTCCCAGGCTGGCTAACTTGTATATTAATCTTTTGTGCGGGACTGTGTCCAAATGCCTTGCTAAAGTCTAGGTAGGCCATGTCCACAGCCCCTCTCTGATCAACTACTTTGGTCACCCAGTCAAAGAAATCTATCAGATTTGTCTGGCATGACCTTCCCACTGTGAATCCATGCTGCCTTGGGTCCTGTGCCCCTCTGGCCTCTAGATACTCAACAATTATTTCCTTCAGAAGTGATTCCAGAATTTTCCCTACCACTGAGGTTAAAGTAACAGGTCTGTAGTTTCCTGCTTCTGCCTTGCTCCCACTTTTGTGAAGGGGAATCACATCTGCCCTCCTCCAGTCCTCAGGTACCACCCCATCCTCCCATGATTTGTTAAAGAGGTAGTCAGTGGTGTCACTAGTTCTATCCTTAGTTCTTTTAGAATTCTGGGATGAATCCCATCAGGCCCCATCGCTTTGTCCACCCTCAGCTTCAAGAGCTCTTTCAGAACCCTTTCCTCTGTAAATGGGCTGGCATCAACCTCTGCATCCAGAGTGTTTCTACTGTTTGTTTTAGGTACCTCCCCCTCTTCCTTTGTAAATACTGAGCAAAAATATTTGTTTGGTGGACCTGGCATTGCTCGTGCTGGAGGGCAGGGTCATTGGATATATTATTTATTTGACATACAGAGCTCTTAAGCCATTGCCCAACAATAGATACTAACTGGATATGTAAAAGGTATGAGGAAGAATTACACATAGGGATCATGGACAAGCAGTGGAGCATAATATGACCAAGGCAACATAAGATAATACACACACACATATATATATATATATATAGAGAGAGAGAGAGAGAGAGAGAGAGTTCAACTGAAAACCGTTATTATGTACTTCCAAACACCACACATTATGGGAAAATATGACACCTTGGATAGACACAGTGCTGGCAGCAGTGCGGACATTTTCCTGCAACACATTCACATGTGTTGTGGGACTGTGTTAAATAAAGGGTATATTGGCAAGGAATAGAGAAGGACTTTTATTCCTACCTTGGGATCACTCACACTCCATTTGGCAGTTACTGCTCCCACACTTAAGGCTGTACATTTGTAGATACCACTCTGCCTTTGGCTAATGGCAGTGAAAAAAGTGATTGCCAGATAATGGTTTCAAACAGATCCCCATCACTACAGGGATGGGAAAATGTAGTTCAGGAAATACTGTACATCTGCAGGAAAAAACATATGGCAGTGTTGTAGGGTTGCTACCTTTGGATGGAGCAAAAACTGAATCCTTCGATCCTCCCCTAGCCCCACCCCTTTTCATTACTCATCATGCATTGTTCCTCCTAGAAGGCCATTTGTTATATCAATAAAAGACAACAAAAGCAGCAGTTCAACAAAAATGTTAAGATACTGGACTGTACCTGTTAAAGTTACTTTCCTATGTTCTTCTTAGTCATCCATTTACTGATGTATTTATTTATTGACATTGGTTTACCAAATAAACATAAAGAGATAAAAGAAATATCATTTACAGATATGATCTGGGGGGAGACAAGGAAAATACTGTAGATAACATACAACAGTATACATGGTCTATAATAATGCATAAGAAATTGTTTCCTGTAATGTGTACTTTAAATCTTTTTCTGGCTCCTTTCCCTGTTCACGTCCACAGTACTATTTCAAAGCCAGAGAAGTAACCATACTATTTTCTTGAGGAAAAAAAAATGTCTAAATTCTGTTAGAGATGAAAATGTTTACCAGTAAATGAAACTGAAAGACAACTGGCTCTGTTACGGTTACAAAAGGTGGGTGCAGCTGTGCTGCTATGCCACTTTAAGCTGTAGTGGAAAGGATTAGGTTAAAAAGTGCTAATGATGTTAATGGCCATACTTTACACCTCCCAGGCTGACTGCTTTCACAAACAAAGGGCTAGATTGACAAGAGAACTTGTCTGTAACCTGGACATGTAGCTGAAACAATGAATGATATGACAAAATCTGTTTCAAAAGTATGTGAGCACTCAAAATGGCTCAAAAACCTGACCAGCACAGAGCAAAAACGGATTTCCTGATAGAGACCCTGAAAACCTGATCCCCAGGTAAAAAACCTGACAGGTAGCAACCCTACAGTGTTGACACTAAGGATAGAGGCTTTTAGTAGTATGTGACTAAGTGGATAATGTGGTCTATGACACACCATAATGATATTCCTTTAATTGTATGTGTATCCAGTTGAGGAGAGGCTTGGGGAGGCCCTCCCAAGAGGATGCCATCCTATCAGAATCTTAAGCCACTTTGGCTGGGGATGGGAGACTGCTATACATTATGAACACATGAAACCATGTTTTTTGGTCTCTGATAACATAGAAACATAGACTTTGACGGCAGATAAGGACCGCTTGGCCCATCTAGTCTGCCCATTTCCCTACCTACAGGATAGGCCGCAGATCCTAGTTAACCAACAGCCTATTTCTTCTTACCCCCCTGCAAGAATTGCCTTATGTCTGCCCCATGCATTCTTGAATTCTCCCATAGTTTTATACCCCACAACCTCCTCAGGAAGGCTGTCCCATGCATCCACTACCCTCTCTGTGAAATAATACTTCCTCACATTGCCCCTGAACTGCCCCCCCCAACTTTAAATTGTGTCCCCTTGTTATTGCATGTCTCTTTTTCTGAAAGGTGCTACCCTCTTGGACTTTGTTGATTCCACTGAGGTACTTAAAAGTTTCTATCATGTCCCCTCTCCCTTCTTTCCTCAATGGTATACATATTAAGCTCCTTTAGTCTCTCCTCATACGGCTTCTCTTGCAGACCCTGCACCATTTTAGGTGCCCTCCTCCGGACTGCCTCTATCCTGTCTATGTCCTTGTGGAGATGGGGTCTCCAGAACTGGGCAGTACTCAGATGGAGTCTCACCAACTGTCTGTACAGAGGGATAACAACTTCCTGTTTTCTGCTGCTGATGCCTCTCCCTATGCATCCCAGTATACCCCAGCCCTCCTACTGCCTTTTCACATTGCTTGCTAACCTTAAGGTCATCTGATATAGATTACCCCCAGGTCCCTTTCATTTTTTGTTGTTGTTACTACCTCCCCCCCATTGTGTATTCTTCCCCTGGGTTCTTGTTTTCCAGGTGCATTATTTTGCACTTCTTTGCATTGAATCCTAGCTGCCATACTTCTGACCATTCCTCCAAGTGAACAAGCTTGGTACATAAAGCAGACCAGACCTGAGTTTGATTCTCACAACCTCCACTTGCATACTGTGTGACTCTGAGCAAGTCACTTAACCGCCCAGTGCTCCCAGGTCACCCCTGAAAACAGGCACTTGTGCCTAGTGGGCCTTACCCGGTTACCAAAGACTAAAATAAAAAAAACCTTGCCAAGTCCCTTCTCATCCTTTCTATGCCTCCTTGTGTATCAACCCTGTTGCAGATCTTTGTGTCATCTGCAAAGAGGCATACTTTTCCTTCTAGTCCCACTGCAATGTCACTTATAAAGACATTAAAAAGGACTGGACCCAATACTGAACACTGCGGTTTCCCACTAGTAATCCCTCTTTCTTCAGAGTGGACTCCATTTACAATTACCTTCTGTGTCCTGTTGTCCAGCCAATGTTTTACCCAGGCTACCACCCTGGGACCCACTCCCAGGCTGGTTAATTTGACTATTAATCTTTTGTGAGGGACTGTGTTAAATGCCTTGCTAAAGTCTAGGTAGGCCATGTCCACAGCCCCTTCCTGGTCTACTACTTTGGTCACCCAGTCAAATAAATCTATTAGATTCATCTGACATGACCTTCCAGCTGTGAACCCATGCTGCCTTGGGTCCTGTGCCCCACTGGCCTCTAGGTACTCAACTATAATGCACTTTAGTCACTGCTTTATGACTGCAAAGTGTTGTGAGTGATTCTCTGTATCACTCTGATACTGTATACTGTATTGTGCTCCAAAAAAGTTATTTATTTATTTTTATTTATTTATTGAGAAAATTGGAATTACAATCCTTTGAGTCAGGGACTCATTTACAAAGGTTCCATGTCAACTGGTACATATAATAAGGCAAACCTAGATGCAACCAGGGTACAATAGGTGAGATAGCAAAAGTTTGCAAATAGCATCATCAAATTGTTGACAACAGGTACTATCCACAAGGCAAGTATACAGAGACAACATAAATAACACTAAACAAAGGGGGTTCAGGCATAGGGGAAGGAGTTGAGGGATAAGGAGAGGTAGTTGGGATGGTGCAGAGTCAAACAGGAGGAGGAGGGAGAGGGAAGTCAGTGAGAGGATAGAGCAAGAGTAGGAAAGGAGAAAGCAGCAGTCCATGAGGACATTGTCAAAGGTGGGGGAAGTACAGGGTTATATGTGTAAACTTGCCCACACAAAAGCAGTAATATGGTTCTGAGATTTTACTAATGTCCTTAAAATCCTGTAAGAGTGCATCAGCAGGGCAAATAGTTTGTACAATCAGCCTTTAAAGCATATTATTACTCCCTGCTGCTATCTGGACATCAGAAACAAAGGCCACTGAATGTGAGGCCTAACCCTAAAGGATATGAAACAAACCAGTTTAATCAAAACCAACACAGCAAAGTAGATGTGATCAATATAACAGGGTCATGTTCGTCTTATTTACCAGTCTGTGTCACAAGGGAGACATATCTGGCACTCAGCAAATTACATTTCCTCACTAAGGTTACTTCTGGTAGTCTACATCATGGCTATGTGCGATATAAGCATACATAATGGCTAATGAATTAATATGGCATACTGTCTCATGTATAGTCAGTATCTACCTCATAGCTTTGTAAAGTACTTTGGGACATAGTGTGCAGGAACTGTACTGCTAATTCTCATCTATTCTCCTCTAAAAATAAAAATGGAGATGTAAGATTCTGTATAGTATTAGTTCCAAAGCTTAAATAAAGTGACCACCATTTAAAGCCTAATGGAGACAAAGTGATGTACAGTACATTTCCACATTGTACTGTATATAAAATAATTTATAAAATGTCAAGGAGAAGTCCTGAAACCTCATTGGCTGAGAACAACTGACCATGTATTAAAATGCTAGCGATGCATGATCAGGTATTGGATGTCACTACCAAGGGAAAAAAGCCTCACTGCCTACAAAATCAGAGATGATTTCATGTGTATAATTTTGCCATTTAAAATGTATTTAAAGAAACTATTTGATGTAAAAGTATTATATTATAAATGTTTCATCTTACATATAATTCATAAGAGTGGCAAGTTAATTTATATGCACAACAGTCCTCTTCGGGATGTGCATTAAAGGATCTGAATGCACTTCACACAAGGTAAAGACACTCGGCCTTTGACCCCATGACTCACTCCTCTTGGACATGCATTCAAATTTTTTTTTTCATAAAGCTTTTTACCATATCTGGGAGGATGGGCAGCTCTCTGAGCTCTGTCCCTGCTCCCTGCAATTGTCAAATGTTTCCCTTGACCCAGCATGAAGTCTCCCACAGATCACCCCCATTGTTGTAGGGACAGGAGGGGAAGGGCCATTCTCCTCCTTGACAACATACCCAGGCCATCTCCCGAGTTGACTAGCAGTGTGGGTGGCAATGGAGTGAGCAGGGCTTCATTAACCCATCCTTCCTTTTTTTCCATGTTTTCCTTTATCTATCTGGTTGGCAGGCTGCACAGCTTGTATCAGTCCGTCCCTCGGTACTGTGGCCATCCTCAGGTCTCTGGACACTTGGTGCTCTGAGCCCTGTGCAAACTGCCAGTGCCAGCTTGGGGGGGGGTTGTCATTAAGCCCCAACCCCCAGTTTTTCCTCATTGATTTTTTTCTCCCCATTGTCCCTGGAGCCCCAGACAAGGTTGGGCATGTGCGTGGAGGTGTGTACACTCGCCTCGGCTCGAAATGACTCAGCTCTGTCCACCCCTGGCCTAGAGCCTAGCTCCCCTCTGACACCTGTATCACCACTATTCCTCCACATGGTGGTGGTCAAAGACCAGAAAAGCTAATCTCCAGATCCAGGAGTGGAGAACTGCTTCACGGCCACTCAACTCTCACCCATCTCTCCCCCCTGTCCGACCCCCAGCACTCCGCACCCATCACCAAATGCGGATCACTGGTGTGGCAGGAGGTAAGGCACACAATGCCTCAGCTCTCCACACCACTGGGCTGGTTGTCCGTCCTCCCATTTTCTCCATTTTTCTCCCAGGTCTCTGCTGTGGTAACACATCAGTATGTGTGCCTGGAGCAGAACACATCCTGCACAAACATGGCCCTGCCCTTAGAGCTGCTCACAACCTACATTACCACTGGGCCTCCTCCCGGTAGCAGTCAAAGGGTGAGACAACTGGCCACTCCTTCCCAGGAGAGAAGAACATTTTCTGGGATACTCAATCCTCTTCCACCCCTCTTACCCCCAGCCAGGGCTAGAAATAATTTTTTTGAGATGCCTGTCCATGGGATAGGTGGGATGCAAATTTTGCCTGTCCCACAAATGTTACACCTGTCCATTACATTTTTATATAAATTTTGAAGTATCTTATGAAAGGTGACTCCCATCCCTCCTTGTCAAGTGCTAGACAGTCAGTGACAGGTAATATACACTGGGGTGGCAGTCTGGATTTTAATTATTTCTTAGCCCTTCAACACAAGTTTGGAATCAGGAATATTTCTCCCTGTTATTCCATCTTTCTAATAAGCCTTGCTTTTTCAGTTGCTTCCTTTTCTAGTTTTTTTGTCCCCCTGAACCCTGAAACAGGCTTGTTTCAGCAGCACTCTGGATGTCTCTCTCCAGTCCCTTGATGGGACACTGCAGCCCTGCCTGCCTTTTTCTTCTCTTTACTTTTTTCTCAGTTTACTTTTTTATTTTTTTGTCCCCCCCAAGAGTCCTCAAAATGGCTGTTTTCAGCACAGTCTCCTCTCCTTGCTTTGTCTGGCTTAGGCTGTCTCTCTCCAGTCCCCTTCCCCATTGCTGCAACATTGCAGCCTTGCCTGCCCTTTGTTTTTCTCCTTTCTTTTGTTTTTTAATTTTTTTAGAGAGCCCTGAAAAGGGCATTCTTTCTGTCTCATTACACTGAACTGCTGCTCCTTTTACAAGCCCTTAAAAGGCCTTAATTATGGTTCTAAAAGCAGATCACAGTCAACACTAACTGTAGCCGGCCCGGTGGCACTGAGGGCGGAGGTGCTGGATGTCTCATCTTGAGCCATGCTAGTGACCCAAGTTCAGGAATGAGCACAGGTCATTAGGGATCAGCAGGAGGAGGAGTATAGGACTGAGTATCCAGAAGACTGCTATCCTCTCCTGGGGGTGGGTGGGTTGTGTCTCCCACTTCCACTGTGGCTCCCAATGTAAACTGGGGGTACCCCAACTTGCAGGATAAGACAGAGGGGTTGGAGGCTGTGGTGGACATCCTATAAGGGGGTGCAGGGGCATGACCATCTTATGCTGGATGTCATTGCACATCCGCTCCTCTGGGAGCAATGGAAAAAGGAAAAATGGACCCTGGCATCTGGGCTGGCAAAGGTAAAACAGAGGATGGCCACCACACCCCCAGCTGAATCTGTCCTGGCTGGTCTCTGTGCCTTCTTCTCTCCCCAGCTACCCTTCTAGATTCTGGATAGAGCATCGGAGAAGTTAGGGCAGTCCCACCCCAAGGGGCTCAGAGCCGGGGTTCAGGGTAGTCAGTGGATGTGGAGGGTCAATCCTGGGAATGGATACCAGACCGGTGAGGACCTCAGGTCTGGCAGGACAAGGTCAGACTGTGAAACCTCACTGGAGAGAGGTCTAGAGGGCCAATGCAGGAGCATAAATAAAGTAAAAAAACAATCATAACTGTAGACCCTTCTTGGTACCCAAGAGCCCTGAAAAGAGCTATTTGTTAAGTTTTTTTTGAAGTAGATAAATGATCGATGCTGGTGATGCTCACCATGTGCTGCTGCTCCTCAGACTGCTCCAGACACAATGAGGCATGCAGCAGTGCAGGCAATCAAGGACCATCAACTGTGCATGAACATATGAGTAAAGCATGTGCAGTTAGTTCTTTCAGTGCCTTCCATCACTGTACTTGCATGCCTTGGGAGATGCAAAGAAGTGTTGAGCTCAGATGGAATGGCCACCAGCACACCATGGGATTGGGCAAAAGATGAACTTCGCAGACCATGTGATGTCATGATGTGCATGACATCTGTAAAGTCTGTCATCACTCGACCACACTCACCACCTGCCTCTTGGGTCCTAGAGCCCAGCAATGATGTTTGGCATTGTTTAGGTTACAGGACTTATCTGACTGGTCCAGAGACAGAGACAAAAATGGCTGTCCACTGTGAAAATCAGCTGTCCAAGAAGGGCGGACAGCCAGTTATTTTGAGCCCTGGTCCCTGGCAATCAGTGCTGGTTCCTGAATACATGTCACTGGCATTGCAGGAGGTAAGGTGTTCAATGCCTTAGCCCTCCACACCACTAGACCAGCTACATTCAACTCTTTTAATGCACACCCCACCATGGCTTATTGCTTACATCACTTAGAGATGGAGATCAAGACAATGGTCAGGATTTTCAAAGCCCTGTGATGGGAAGCTGCCTGCTACTCTTTTGATATCCTTTAGATCTGTACTCTTTGTCACAGTAAGCACTAGGCAACATTTTAGATGGTGTAGCACTTATATCTGTCCACCAGAATTAATGTCTAATATCAGAAGCACAGAAACATAGACTTTGACAGCAGATAAGGACCACTTGGCCCACCTAGTCTGCCCATTTCCCTACCTACAGAATAAGCTGCAGATCCTAGTTAACCAACAGCCTATTTCTCCCCACCCCCTACAAAAATTGCTTTATGTCTGTCCCATGCATTCTTGAATTCTCCCACAGTTTTACACCCCACAGCCTCCTCAGTAAGGCTGTTCCATGCACCCACCACCCTCTCTGTGAAAAAATACTTCCTCACATTGCCCCTGAATCGTCCCCCCTCTATCTTCAAATTGTGTCCTTTCCATTTTTGTTGTTATTACTACCTTCCCTCCCTCCCATTGTGTAATCTTCTCCTAGGTTTTTGTTTCCCAGGTGCATTATTTTGTACTTCTTTGCATTGAATCCAAGCTGCCATACTTCTGACAATTCCTCCAACCTCGCCAAGTCCCTTCTCATCCTTTCCACACCTCCTTGTATATCAACCCTGTTGCAACCTTGCCAAGTCCCTTCTCATCCTTTCCATGCCTCCTTGTGTATCAACCCTGTTGCAAATCTTTGTGTCATCTGCAAAGAGGCATACTTTTCCTTCCAGTCCCTCTGCAATGTCACTTACTGTATAAAGACATTAAAAAGGACTGGTCCCAGTACTGAACCCTGCAGTACCCCACTAGTAACCCCTCTTTCTTCAGACTGGACTCCATTTACAATGACCTTCTGTGTCATGTTGTCCAGCCAATAGTTTACCCAGGCTACCACTCTGGGACCCACTCCCAGGCTGGTTAATTTGACTATTGATCTTTTGTGTGGGACTGTGTCAAATGCCTTGCTAAAATCTAGGTAGGCCATGTCCACAGCCTCTTCCTGGTCTACTACTTTTATCACCCAGTCAAATAAATCAATTAGATTTGTCTGACATGACCTTCCTGCTGTGAACCCATGCTGCCTTGGGTCCTGTGCCCCACTGGCCTCTAGGCAGTCAACAGTCAGATACAAATAACATTTATATCTCAATTTCAAGGCAAGTTACCACACACTGAATTGTTATGTTGCAAATGGGGCACATGGTTTGAGAACAGGATGATTAAATAGCTGGTGGATTCAGGGAGACACTGTTGAATATGGATTACAAAATTGTATCTGCAGCCATCCCTTTTTAAAATCTTGTCCAGAGAGTATGATGATCCAGTTTGAAAACAATTGTGATCTACCCTATGAAAAAGTTCAAATCCTGATCATAACCAATCATCCAGATACCATGCAGCCTGAAAAGAAATCCACATTAGAAAAGTGTGTGTGTTTGTGGGGGGATTGAGATTAATAACATGTAGCATCATAAAAAAGTAGCAGGTTATTTTTTGCTAGACTAATACAACGTTATTCCATTCATTCTTGGAGAATATTACAAAATTTTAGGCAGTAATAAGAGCAGGCTCTAAAACAAGGAAACGTAAGATTGGAAAATGAAAAATAGTTTGCTTTAGGGAATGATATGTGGTTTCCCAGATCTGCACAGGTATTCTAATGATGTGAATGTGCCTACAGATGCATTGGCAATAGTTAATGCCCATAGGTAAGGTACCAATTTTGTTCTGAAATGATGATTTAGCAGGAAAGTTACCGAGCAGGTCCTAGCAATGACATGTTAACTGTGTGCTCAGATTTATCTCAAAGGACCATATTCAGCACAGTTATGCCGATGGGATCATACCGACCATGGAACTCAACATATAAGTACACAACAAAGACTAAAACATTTCTTCTTTAATTGTACATTTTAATTTTACAAAATGAAAAAAAATATTTTATTTCATTTACAGCAGATGGCAAAATGTAAAAAGGTTTGTATTGTGCCTGACTGATTTTCAGTATTTGGTATGGAAAAATATACTGAATTATATTGTCAAAAAGCATTGTCATGGGGGCTTGACTAAGAAGAACTGAAGTATGAATTGCATATGAAATTAATCTCATAAGGGCATGTAAGAAGATTTCTTCAAATCAAAGAAGCTGTGTGCCTCCTTTAGATTATCTCATCTGCATCATCCAGCCTGAGAAAATTAACTGGGGTACGGCATTTGCTTCAATAAAAAAAAGATTATACTAGCCTGAAGGCCAGATTCTTTCAGTTCTACTTCGCTGTGGTAATCCTTTGGACATCCAAGGACCAAAAGTGTAATAAGGTAAATGAAACTTGTGACTGAGGAGGAGTACTCATTTAGGATGGCCACTGAATATTTTGCAGACTGAGGTTTAACAAGTACTGTATGTCATGTTAGCCTAGAAAGTATGTTTTTAGTTTTTGAGTAAGAAAATGTACCTTATCAACACTGACCTAAAAGGTAGGTTTCTTACAGCCCAATTATTCTAATGTCATTGTCTGTTTTGATACTTGCTTAGTTAGTGTGATTATACTATACTACAATATACTGTACTATACTGTACTGTACCACCATACCATACCATACCATACCACACATGTACAGTACCTTCTTCATGAACAACAGATACAAGTACCATCCACCTTATTAGGAGTTTAAATATGAAGCATGTATTATTCTTTATGGACCCTGCATTTTTATTATGCAATGAAAAATATTAGATTTCTCTGCTTCCTCTAAAACAGTCTGACACTGCAAGAAGAACACAGTTTGCATTACAGTATACTGGTACAGTAATACAGTAATACAGTGGAATAGGGTCAGCACACAGAATGTGGCAATCAGTGTAGTCAATAGGCCCCCAAACAGGGTTTAATTAAACAAAAGACATGTACAAAAACATATGTAAGACAGGAGGAACTGTGGTAAGGAGTAGTAGGGAGTTGAACCAAAAAGATTCCCAGGAAGGGGGATGGCGTAGATGTGAGGGGCTTGCCACAACGGGGAGGAAGTCTGGGTGAAAAAAAAAGAAAAAGGGGTGAAACCTGTAAGGAGATTAAAGCGTCAGGGCTGACTAACAGGGGACCCAGGGGAGGAGGGGCAACAGAGGCTGAGGTAGAAAAACAGTATGGAGGATGGGGGCAGGAAGGTACCATAAATGCAGCAGAGGTACAGACAGATGTGGAGGAGTAAGAAGGGTAGGGGTAAGTGCTGAGGGTAGGGGTAAGTACTGAAGGTTTGGGGAGCTAAGCAGGCTGAAATAGGAGGGATCATTTAAAGTAGTTGCATGCAGACTTCAGCCATCGGTAAAGCAGCTGTCTATAAGAATAAGGCCCTGACAGGGAGGGGAACTTAAGGGAATTTTGCATATTGTTCCAGAGTGAAGGTAGAGAAGAACTAATAGGAGCAGTGCCATATCGCGTCATTGTTCGAGGTACCTTGAGGTAGACGAAGGATGAGTTCCATAGGCCATACATACCCTTCATCCACTTGACCAGGTTACTGATATAGGGCTGAAGCTTGTCGGAGAGAGCCTGGAGGAGCCACAAAAGGGCATTGATTTGCCTCCTTATGGTAAGGGATAGCCCAGTCAAGCACCTGATACAGCAGGCAGAGATGGGTGCTAAGGGGCATGTCCAATATAAATCTCAGGGCATGGTGATAGAGAGTATCAAGCTTATTTAACACTTGTTGGGGCAGTGACTGTAAAGCAAGTCAGCATAATTGAGCAATGGTGGAAAAGTTGTCTGGACCAGCCACTTCCTGGCCTCAAGAGTGAGGAAGTGCTTTATGAGATAAAAGATGCCAGGGCGCTGTCTTAGCTTTTTTGTTAGCATGCTCAGATAGACCATGAAGCTAAGTTTATTATCCAGCCAGATACCCAGATACTTGAACTTGTCCACTATTTCAAGAGGTTCTCCAAGAAGGGTGGTAATCTGGAAGTTTGCTATGGTCCCTGGGTTATGGGAGGCTTGTGGGGAAATGATCATGGCTTTGATCTTTTTGGCGTTGAGCAAAAGGCGGAGGTTCAGCAAGATATTTTGACAAAATCATGCTGAAGCTCCTTGCAGGCACACTCAAGGGAGGGGTTGATTGTGTAGAGGACTGTGTCATCCACGAAGAGGTGAACATTTCCCAAGAGTATGCCAGAGTCTATGTGATCTATGTAAAGTGTGAAGAGGATAGGGCTCAGAATTGAGCCTTGCAGGACACCTCGGGGTAGGGAATTGAGTTACCCATGCACCTTGACTTGCTGCCAGTGGTTTGTGAGATAGCAATGGAACCATTTTAAGGCAGCAGTGGTTAAGCCAATGCTATTCAGAGTGTTGTGCAGAATGGAATGATTGACCCTATCAAAGCCTTGCTAAGGTCAAGGAAGAGGGTGTAGATGTGCTGTTTACTATCCAAGGCATTTTGCCAGTCATTAGTCACTTTGGCGAGGGCCGACACCATACTATACTGGGGTCTAAAACCAAATTGTGCTGGATTTAAGATGTTTTTATAGTCTAGGTATTCCCTCAATTGTGAATTGATGATTTTTTCCAGGAGCTTAGATAGTATTAGAAGAAGAGAGATTGGTCGGTAATTGTTCAAGTTGGTAGGGTCCCCAGACTTGAAAAAAGGGATGACATGCACAGTTTTACAGATCAGTGGTAATTCCCATGGGTCAGTGAGTTATTCAATAGATGGACGATAAGAGCTGTCAAAAAATAACAGCCTGCTTTTAGAAAGAATGGTTCTAAGGAGTCAGCACCTGCACTCTTTAATGTCCAGCGAGAGAAGAAGGTCCTCCACCTGTTTGAAGGTTACTGGCTGAAAACTAAAGGAAGGGTGGTCCGCACTAGGGACAGTACCTTGGCTAATACCTATGCCGGTAGCACCGTGGGAACTCAACTTGCTAACCAGCAAGGCATCAAATGTGAGGCCTGCTGTGGCAAAGTAATTACTGAGCTGGTGGAGCACATCTGATCTTTCAGTGTAGGAGGTGTTGCCCACCACAATTTTGGCAGGCAGTGGGGAGGCTGGAGTATGCCCTTTGGCGTCTCTCAAAATTTGCCAAAATTTGGCAGAGCAGTTTTTATTATTCTCGGGGGCAGACTTAAAGAACTGTGATTTCTTGGCCTGGATGAGTTTGGTGCAGGCATTCCTGGCTAACCGAAAGAAGAGCCAGTCTGAGACTGCCTGCGTCTCCCTTGCCCTTTTCCACAGTGCGTCCCTGACCTGGAGAGCCTTCTTTAGGCTCACACTGTGTAACAAAAGACCTCCTTGCCCTAATGAAGGATAGGGACCCAGCCTGGTCATCCTACAAAGCATCCCCAACTCCGGTACTCTGGAATGATTACAGACGAAGGAGAAACCTGTGCAAGCACCTGGTCAAATCCCTTAAACAAAGTTATTTTCGTACCCTCCAACAAACCAACCTGGGCAACCCTAGAAAAATCTGGACTTCTATTGGCTCCCTTCTAAGCTCCCCCCCCCCCACTGCAAAGGCCGCCCTTTAGCTAAACTCCATGGACAGCCCCTTAACTGACCCTCTGGATATAGCCAGAGCATTTAACGAAAAATTCTCAGACCTGTCCATTCATCTGAGCAAACACCATAAGGGACAGCTAACTATCCCAACTACCCCACACACTGCAACCTGTTCCCAATGGGATAAGTTCTGTACCCCAACCCCCCCATTTTCTTCAGAGCACTGTCACCCAATGACATAGTCAAACTTCTAAAGAGCCTACCTAACCACAGATCCCCAGGTGCTGATGGACTATCCCCAGTCTTCCTTAGGCTCATCTCCCCAGCTATCTTCACTCCACTCACATTTATTTTCAACCTCACTCTGTCCTCCTCCATTATGCCGGATCCCAGGGAAACTGCAAAGGTAATTCCCATTTTCAAAGCTGGAAATCTTTGATCTACAGACAACTACCATCGTATCTCCATCCTTCCCCACCTAAGCAAACTGCTCAAGAAGGCTGTTCACCACCAGCTTGCTGATTACATTTGCAAATATAACTTTCTGTCCAGCCAACAGCATGGTTTTCTCAATTATCATTCAACCACCTCTGCCCTGGTCCTTCTAACAGACCACATCCTCACAAACATGGATCACAGAAATGCAACGGGGGCTGTCTTCATCGATCTCTCCAAAGCTTTTGATATGGTGAACCACGCCATCCTCCTCTCCAAGCTTAGTTGTCTCGGCTCCTCTCCAGATGTCACAGCCTGGTTCAAAAGCTATTTCATCAAGTGGTCCCAATACGTGTGCATTGGACCTGCTTGCTCCCCCACTAAACTGGTCACCGGCACCGTAGGTGTTCCCCAGGACTCTATCCTTGGCCCCCTTCTTTTCTCCTTATTTATCAACTCCCTTACCTCTGACAGCCTCAGCTCTCATTCACTTTTCTATGCTAATGACCTAGTTATCTTCTGCAGTGACAAATCCCCTACTCGCATCTCCTCCACTCTCTCACAAAACTATGTGGCTGCTCATGACTGGTTTGCTGATAACCTCCTCCTGGTCAATGCCAAAAACACTAAATCAGTGCTGTTCAGATCCAAGCCCTTCCTTGCTAAACACATGTCTGGGTCTCCTCTAAACATCACATCCCTTGATGGTCTTCTCCTTGAAGAAGTCACCCAACTCAAATACTTCGGGGTACTCCTTGACTCCTCCCTCTCCTTCTCCAATCGCATTGACTCCCTGGTTCTGAGGTTCCACCAAAAGCTAGGTGCAGCTTTCAGAATCCAGCAATACCTTATCCCGGAAGCCCACCTAGCTATTGTACAGGGCAATCTAATCCTTATCCTGGACTACTGCTCCCCCATCTACTCGAGGACATCTGAAACTAACTTGGCAAAACTTTCCAAAGCTCATAACAGTGCCTGCTGGTTCACCTTCTCTGCTCCCTATGCAACCTACCGCTGCACTCTCTTCAACTCCCTGGGATGGCTACCATTGCAGGCCCATTTTAACTATGTCCTGTACTGTACGGTTGACACTGGCTCCCACATTGGCTCTGAATTCCCCCTTTCTCCCTTCCTCTTCATCCGCTCCATGCATCACTACCCCTGCTCCAGCCACATACCCTCCCTGCACATTCCCAGGATATCCTCCAACATGGGGAGTTGAGCCGAATTTGTGGCAGCCCCCACTCTTTGGAACTCCCTGCCCACCGAACTGCACACTACTGACTCACAACACTAGTTCAAAATCCATCTCAAAGACTGGCTCCAATTGGTATCCTCCTAAAATTGCTTCAGGGTGTGACCCCCCCTTTGTACCCTCACCTCCCCGATCCCACATGACCATCCCCCCACCTCCTGTCTCATTCATCCATGCACACTTTCTCCCACTCAATGATAAATTGGCCTATGAGATAACCCATTGGTGTACATACAGTTATTTTTCTACACAATTGTTCTCAATCCAGCCGGGCTCTTGTTTCTCTACTTCCATCAATCCAATGTGTTATCTGCATTTTTGCATGTCAAAGTCTTTGCCTGTTCTGTATTTGTGTTGTTTATGATGATTTGAATCAACTCTGCACATTAGCTATTGTATATTGTTATGTAAAATGTTGTACATTGTTATGTAAAATGCTGCCACTCCATGTGGCCAGGGTTGTGCCTGAAAATGGTCCCTAGGATCAGTGCACCTACCCGGCTACCAAAGTCAAATAAATAAATAAAAATTTGCTGCAATAAGCTGGCTGAATGGTCAGCAGAAATCAGGGATTGGAAAGGAGAGACAGAGAGAGTGAGGGGTGATAAGTAGAGAAAGTTTAAAAACAAAATGTTGGGACATTCAGGATGGAGAAGAGCAAGATGAGCTACAGCATATTAGTAACTTCCATTCTGCACCTTTGGAAGGACTAGAAATGTGGGAATTTGATCCAAGGTGGCTTGAGACCAACTGCATGGCCAGTTTCTGGCAGAGGAAAGGGAAGGTTTATGTCAAGATTCCTAAACCAGAGGCAGTAGCCAGTAAGGAAGAGGCAGCAGATAATTCTTAGGCACTTAGGTGATGTATCCAGGAGCTGTAAATTCAGCACAGGCACAGTTAGATGGATGTGGCCACTCAGAGTTAAAGATTTTAGACTGCCAGCACCACTTCCTGCCAGTGCTGAAAGAGTGGTGTTTTTTCTTGGTGGATTGGTACCAATGTCACATGATGTAATATTATAGACAGATATACCAAAACACAGGGAACTCAAGGTGCTGGGGGCCAGTAAAACGTTCCTACTGTAGATATGGCCAGAAGAAGCTGGATATGACTTTAATTGGCTGTCAGGGCACCAGAGGGACCCCATACCGTGCTACAATGCTACAAGTCAAGTCATGTTTATTTATAAAAAAGCACAATTCACAAAGACCAAAGCACTTGTACAGAGATAAAAAAAACTAACATTTTAACTTATCTAAAAGATAATTCAAATTAAATAATAAAAGAGCAGCAGAATTTATCAATCTCCAGGACACGCTATACTAAACAGATACATCTTCAATGCAGATTTAAAGGACTCAGCGGTCAGGCACTCTCTAACCTGACAAGGTAGAGTTCCACAGAGTTGGAGTCACAAATGCAAATGATCTGGCCCCCAAGGTCTTCAAACAGGCCATGGGAACTTCTAGCAATCCCACATTGGAGGAGTGGAGTGGATGGTAGGGGCAAAGGAGATCTTGCAAATACCATGGTCCCTGTCTGTTTAGGGCCTTAAAGGTTAGTAAACTGATCTTCAAGGTGATCCTCCACTGCATCGGCAGCCAATGCAGGCTGTGGAGCACAGGAGTGACATGGAAAGATCTAGATAGCTCAGTCAACAACCAAGCCACCATGTACTGCACCAGATGCAGGTGGTGGTTGTCCATCCCTGCAGCCCTAGGTACAGTACTGAACATTGTAGTAATTAAGGCAGGAGAGTACGAAGGCATGGGCCAATGTTGGAAGATCATCAGGCAGGACAAAGTTTTTTTATCTGGGCCATATTCCTCAGATGGTAAAATGAGGTCTTAACAATGGCTGACACCTGGGATTTAAGCGTCAGGCCACGATCAAGCATAACGCCCAGATTCTGAACCTGATCAGAGGTTATCAGCTGGCTGCCTCCCAGCCAAAGCCCAGATGGCTGACCAGTAGATGACTCCTCTACCTGACAATCTGGGTCCACAACCAACACCTTAGCCTTATTAGGGTTCAACTTCATAAGAGAACAAATACAAGCAACAATGTGTTCAAAAGAGCTAATAGGCTGCATGCATACAAGCATCTGAGCAACAAAACACAAATGATGGCATGCACCAAACAAATGGGGCTACCAGCAAATATGCAAATGCCAAATGTGGTTTATTGCTGCATGTAAGAGAACACAAGGGATTCCTACACTTTGAACAACTGTGGATTCTTCCTTAAGGGGCCATAACAAGAGAGCAACATATTAAGATCAGACTCTCTTGATCCTACAAGACATCATTGTGGTCATCATAAGAGTATTAGCTATGGCTGGGTAGACCAGATTGGCCAGTGGGCATTTTTTGGCCACCATGTGCTGTTTCTATGATCATAAGCAGAGAATGGGATGAGTAAGAACCCATTGCGTGATAGACTGCAACACAGCATAGCAGCATGGCTGCCCTGGACCAAGTAAGTTACATGTAAAATTAAAAGGCCAATGCTGTGTCAGTATTTTTGTACAATTAAAATAAAAAACATAAAAAATGAAAGTAAAACAAAAGTATTTTTTTAAATCATGGAAAAGAAAATAAATAAACAACAGACACTAATCTAGGGAACTGTGTTTGGAAGGGAGGGGATGCTGGAGATTTCGGAAGGGAAGTAGAGGAGTTGTTATGATGTTTCTTACATTTCATTGAGGCAAGGCAATTTATTTACAGAGCTCTCCTTTCAGACATACTCAGAGTGCTTTACAGATAAAATAGCACAGTTAAAATAGCAAACCATAAAAAAAAAAATTACAGAAACAACATAAATAAAAATTTTAAATAATGCAGGAAGATCAGGTAAGTATTGCCTGGGCAAACAAAAACTGGCTTTCTGGTAGGAAGGGCAGGACAAGCAAAACTGTTTTCAAGTCTCATTTAAAAACCTCCAATGAGGCACTCGCATTAATATACAGTAGCAGTGATTTCCAGAGCAGTAGTACTGCCACTGAAAATGCCCTATATCTGTAGGTCTTTAAAGGGAACATAGGGGTGGTTAACAAATTAGTCTCAGTGGCATGAAAGGGATTGGCTGAGGTATAAGGCTTACTTTAGGTAGTGAGGACTCAATCGATACAGGACTTTGCATGTTATCAAACAATCCTTGAAGGTGGCACACCACCTCACTGATACCGAGCACAGTTTATGCAGCACAGGCATGGTATGATCTAAAACATTTGTGGAAGATACCAGCCAGGAAAAGAACATTGAGCAACTGGCTCATAGACAGTGATATTCTGGCAAACCACTGCAGCAAAGTAATATTTAAAAAAAAATCCCACATACTATATACAGTATCTTTGATTAGAAGCCATGGCTTCTATTCCACTTTCTTGTTTTTTTTGCCATGGCTTCAAATGGAGGGTAGTTACTGTTCAAGCATAGCTTTTATTTAAAAAGCTATCCAAAGTACTATGTAATCCTTTTTAGGGCTGCAGTGGGCAGAGCCCAGCAGACCTCTTCCAATGAGAAAAGGACTCCTGCATTCTTTATAAAAGAACAACATGTTGAAGTGACAACACAGTCACCTCTGCATCTGTGAAGCACTCACTATAGGCAGTTATAACATGGGTTGTGAAGCATGTACAACCTAATTGGTCTTCCACCAGTGCATAGCCATGGATTAAGCAGCCTTGTTAATCCATGGTTCCATGGAAGGAGTCAGGTGCTGTGCCACTGGCTCTCTTTACCTGTAGCCAGCAGTGAAAGCAAACATCAGCCATGTAGAGTTGGCAGACAGTGAGTGGCTGTGCAGACACTGTGGGCTCAAATAAAGTCTAACATGTACTGCAGCACATTTCCCCCAGTGATGTGTGGAAGTGGGAGAGAAACAGCAGTACAGTCCCTAGGAGTATTTGTGAGAACAAGCGAGAGGCCACCCCCGGCCCAACAATTTTCACTCCCAGTCTTCTTGTCCCAGTGTTTAGAGAGAGAGTTCTCCTGCTGTGGTGTCCCACCTGTCTCTTAAAATACATTTCCTGATCTTCAAATACATTCCTTAATTGAGCAGGCACAGTGTGTAAAAGAGTGAGAGAGAGAGAGAAAGAGAGAGAGAGAGAAGTTCTGGTGAAACTGTGCTGCTGTGTCCTCTGCATGGAGAGGTTTTGTTGTTTCTGTACAGTGTCCTAAGCATGAAAGAAATGTCCTGGTGCTGATCGCTCTGTGCCTCTGTGGATCACTGTCAAATGTGTAAGTGGGATTGTAACAGCAGTGTCATGTTTCTCTCTGTATCTCTTTCATCGAGTAATACTGAGCTTTAGAAGGACTTCTGCCTTAATATGGCGTATAACACACCAAAGTTTTATGTCTTGTTCAAGTCAGCACTGCAGGAATGTAATGAGCAGCAATCCAATCTGTGTCTGTCTGTCTGTCTGTCTATCTGTCCATATCATGTTAGAACAATGAAAGCTGGACAGTGAAACCAATTACAGCGACACTTTCGAACAAATTCAAAGGTGTCACTGTAAGGGTCCTGCTGCACACCGATGCCAGATTCACCTGTGTTTCTCCCCCCTTCAAAATCAACTCTGATTCAGAGTTGATTATATTAGTAATGGGTGATGTGGGGGCAGAGCCCCCCCCCCCACATAAAGCATCAGCAGATACAGACAGGCAAAATTTCACCTGTCAGTATCGGAGATTTCGTCGTGTTGCATATTGACAACTTTGCAAATCCAAGTAGATTGGTGGTGCACACACAGAAATGGCGGTGCTGAAATAAAGCAGCCAGCTGATGAATATCACTGAAAGAAGAAAAAGTCGGTACTCGGTTTCAGTTGTTGAAAAGTGCAAAGGTGCAACTTTAATCCAGGAAAGGTGCCTTGCACAACCTTAGCTCTGTGCTTCAACCCTCAATCAGGCCTTCCTTAGGAGTGGGTTGTCAATGCAGCTTGGTGGAAGCCTATCTATCTATCTATCTATCTATCTTTCCCATCCAAAAGCAATGTATAGATATATCCCACTGTAAGCTCTCATTAGCAATAGCAATCAGCGGGTTGCGCCTGAAAATAGTAATGTCTTGGCTAATGGCACTCACCCAGTAAACAAAAACCAAATAAATAAGCATTGCAAGGGTCCCTGCTACAGAAACCCCTGTTGCCAGCACCTGTGACACTGCTGGTGACCTCATTAGAGCTCCAAATGTTGTTTATATGGCCACTAAACTCAGCTGGATGTCTAACATCACCACTCCCTATTCACTATTACTTCTGATCACTGTATCCTTCAGCTTTTCTAAAACTCTTTTCTCTCTCTCCATGCTCTAGTTAGAGATGCTTATCCCCACGATCCGTGGTACATCAGTAGATTTCACAGCAAGTTGCTTCTTTGACAGCTGATGCAAAACACAGTTTTTACATGCCCCTACAGGAACATCTATCTGCATTATTTCAAACAAGTGCGGTTGTCATGCCCTTTTCCAGGGTCTGCTGGTTGAATATATTCACCTGCTGGCAGCCATGTTCCAGGTCACCTCCTATAAGCTCAGTTTATGTCCAGGTCAAGATATCTCAGTACACTTTTCTCCATGATTAAATCCAGGGAAGGATCAATTCTTTCTCCTTCATTTCCAATCACAGATAACATCCTGCAGTTGAATCTTTAAGAAAAAACACAAGGTTCATCCTTTCCTTCTCCATACTGTGAGCAGTAGCTCTTTTTGACCACTCCAGCCTTGCATTTAGGGATGCTACCACTATTTGAATAGCTGTCTGGCTTGTTATGGATCTGGAGGGCTGTGAAAGGGAATCAGTATGCAAATTGTTTCGGTTACAATCAAAAGGTTTGACCTGAATCAGCTACCTATCGGAAGTTGACGTCAGCTATTTCTGCATTATCCAGCACTTGACTTCTTCATCAGGGCCTTTTTAGGGCTGGAGTGGGTGGAGCCCTGCAGACCTCTTGCTATGAGAAAGGGGCACCCGCATTTCCTGCAAATGAACAACATGTTGAAATGACAACATAGTCACCTCCATATCTGTGAAGCATTCTCTATAGGCAGTTATAACATGGGTTGTGAGGATCATGCAACCCAATTGGTCTCCAACCAGTGCATAGCCGTGGATTAAGCAGCCTTGTTAATCCATGGTTCTGCGGAGGGAGTCAGGTGCTGTGCCACCAGCTCTCATTAGCTATAACAATCGGTGAAAGCAAGTGGCAGTCATCTGAAATTGCGAGACAGTAAGTAGGTCACAGGATAAGCAGAATGGTGCACCTGTGTCTTGCATGAATTCCAGACACAGATATCTGTTTTGTCTGTGCTGCATTTAATGGTGGGAGACCAATCAGGTTGCACACTCCTCACAACCCATATTATAAAAGTGCAATAATCCACTCCAGGGGTGGCGTTATTGGGGATTAATCTACACCCCTGGGTGCTGTGAGGACACTCGGTCTGTAGCCTCATGCCTCACAACACACCCGGGGTGTTGATTAATCCCCAATAACCCCATACCATGTCATGGGTTATGCATTAGTTAGGCTGTTAATGTTATAAAAGTTTATAATTTTGTCAGAATCTGCAGTTTCTGTGGTTTCCAGTCGATTCCCAGGAACTAGAGAAGGCCATAGCATAGTGTGGTTCTTGCCTGAAGGAAGCCACATTATTTTGCTCTAAATTTAGCAAACTTAGAGAAAAGTTGTTTAAAATTGCCCTGTTTAGTTGAACATTTTCTCTGCCCTTATTCATGAGGCAGGGTCATAATAAGGTTATGTTGAAAATGTTGTGTACAAAAGTTACTAAACAACACATTTATGAGCCCAAGTTACATTTTGCTAATGTAGACTCATAACTTTGGTAATTTTCAATATTTTTACCCCAAATTCCTCATGCAACCATATTGGCTCTGGCAAAAACTTGTCTTGAACAGCCAAAAGTAGACCATGTACACAGTTGGGAAGTGAGGGGGTATAGCAAATCAAGTAAGAGCATAAACCCCAGGATGTGCCTGAAAATAGGCATATTTTTGTCTAGTGCACCTACCCAGTAAACAAAAACTAAATAAAGAAATACACTTAGTAAAGTTGCAGTCAGGTCAGGGTGTTGGCATTACCAAACCTTGGCAATGGCAGAACAGGTATGACCTGAAAACTCTATCTGTCTCCTACTTGTCCCCCACTCCCATTGCTCAGCCACAGAAGAAGAGTAGCAATCATACACTTGTGTGTGTGTGTGTGTGTGTGTGTGTGTGTGTGTGTGTGTGTGTGTGTGTGTGTGTGTGTGTGTATGTGTGTGAGGGGGTTCTTATTGCAGGGGGAGGGAGAGAGATCAATCAAAGCTGCCAGATTTTCAGAACCATTCATCCCACCTATCTGTCCTGCCCCTAACTGCATCTAGTTCTTATGGTACTAAATGTGTCTTTCATCACCCATTTGGTAATAATTAAACATTAAATTAACAGCACAGCTTTATGATTTCAGAACCACATCATCTGATAATCCTCCCTGCCTTAACCAAAATCCAGACATCCAGGAACCACATGGTCATGTAGTACCAAATGAAACTAAAGTACAAACAAGCATTTGTCAATCACGAATGATTGCTTGCTGATATTAACATTGGGCATGCAGGAGTTAGACAGACGCAGAATAGGAATGGCAGTGAAGTATTGAACTCATGCCAACCCCACCTCCACCCTGCAGAGATGGACAAGCATTGGGGTGTGCCTTTGGGTTGTCACCCATATCGCTCACGGCATTTCATTTCACCCTATCCTGCAGACACTGACAAGTGTGGAGGTGTGCCTTGGGGTATTCGGCTTCACAGTCACCCCATTTCTAAAGGACATACACTGAAATGGGTGCAGTATAGGAGTATAGAGTGACCTCTGGGGCTGAAGAGTCCAAGGCACATCTCGATGCCTGTCACTGGCTTCAGGGTGGGGGTGGAATGGCTTGAGCATTACAGCCGGCAATCCAAAGGCACACCCCTGATGCCTGTCAGTCTGTACAGGGTGGGATGTTATGATTAGAAACCCTAATGCCCCAGGCATTTGTTGGTATTTGCACTACAAATTTCAACATGGCTGCTTTGTGACCCCCACCTCATGAAAGCATTTGGGACCTCTGCTCATGAACAGTGGCACTGTGATTTTGTTACTCTGTCCTGGACTTTGATTTCCGTCAGCGAACGTGCCATTCTGCACCAGATGTGCGAAAACACAGATCGGGCAGGATGTGAAAAATGACAGCTGTATCATTCATAGAGAGGTGTGTGTCACAAATGCACTCAGCAGGACAGGCCCTCTGCTCCCACAGTGCCAACCTCTGAGCACAGTAATGTGAACAGGGTAACCCTCCTGTCTGCTTTTGGGTCCGAATCACCTTTAGTCTCACATTCTGGGGGGATTCAAACTGTGAACCTTATGCTAGCGTCCCAATGAACAGGCTCAGATATGTACCCTCCTAGGGGACTACAGTACAATCTTTCATCAGGGGCACCAAGCCAGGCTTCCAAAATGAACCCTTAAAACTCTTTATAAAAGACCTTAGGTATATTCTTACCTTTTCCCAGTTTAGTAACACCATCAAGCTTTTGAACAGTTTTTGTCAGTCTTAACCCTCTATACATCACATGCAAAAAGAACTGACAGACACCACATCCAGTCTTTTGAAAAAAAAAAGGTACTTTACTACAAGATAATAAAAATATGAAAAATGTAAACACAGAACAATATATCAAAGAGCATACAATTACTTAAAAGAACAAGGGCAAAGTACCAAACAAAAACTCCTACCACAATACATTTAGACTTTTTCTATCTAATGTATTACCTCTATAAGTGCCTCAAAAGTTAGAGAACTGTATTTCTGAAGAGCCCAAAAAGATATGTCTCTAAACATTTCAGACACAGTATAGTTTAAACAATGTCTCTCCACACCCCTTCTGTGAGTCATCTAGCCCCTCCTTTTAGAATGTAAAAAAATACAAACATGATGTTGTAGCAGAAGTATGTTAAATAATGCCACATCAGAAGGAAAAGCACTTCCTAAATATGACTCCTTAATTAAACATTTTCTCTTTGATCTTGTGTAGTTTCCTGTTCCTAAGGCAGATTCAAAGGTTTTTTATAACTTTTAGCACCATGGTGGTATCAATGTTCTTCCTATAGGAATCATAAAACTTTACAAGCCCTATATCCTGGCAGCTGGGTCAGTTCTAATTAAGACAGAAAAACAGGAGACCCTTAATTAAGCCTCTCTGGTATTTTAATTACCTCCTGGTTTCATGTTAATATTTCCTGTAGCTTCTCTGAAAACGGGGGGGGGGGGGCATGAAAGCACAAAGCACATGCTGTCTTATGTGAGACAATCACATTCTATATTTTTATATTACAAATATCATACAACAATCATAACCAGCTGGCCAAGCGTCACAGAGTGAACAGATGGCAATATTGAAAATCTGGAGTGAAAATATTAAAAATGGTCGAACTTCCGAGCGTATGTACATGGAAATTGCACAACGCATGCTCGTAACACAGTCATTTAGTGGAATCATTTCACCAAATTTTCAACAAAGGCATTTTGTGACCCCTGCTCATGAACACTGTCACTATGATTTTCTTAATCTGCCCCAAACATTGATTTCCCACGGTGACCGTGCCATTGTGCACCACATTGTGAAAAGACATTTCAGGCAGGATGTGAAAAATGACAGCTGTACTGCTCATAAGGAGGTGTGGAAAATTGACAATGTTGAAAATTTTGAATGAAAATATTACAAATTCGCAAAGTTCAGAGTGTGCATGGAAACTGTGCAATGCATGCTCATAACATAGCCTTTTTATGGACTTTTGTCACCAAATGTTCAAGATTGATATTTTAGGACCTCTGCTCATGAACAGTGTCACTGCGATTTTCTCATCTGTCCCAAACACTGATTTCCCACAGCAACTACGCTATTCTGCGCCAGAAGTGCAATTACACATTTTGGCCAGGATGTGAAAAATGACAGCTATACTGTTCATAAGGAGGCATGAAAAATGCCAATGTTGAAAGTCTGGAGTGAAAATATTACAAATTCACGAAGTTACGAGTGTGCATGGAAACTGCTCAACACACGCTTGTTACACAGTCATTTTTTGGAATTTTTTCACCAAATTTGCAACATAGGCATTTTGAGAGCCCACCTAATGAACAGTGACACTGTCATTTCATTACTCGGTCCCAAAAAGTGATTCTACGCAGTGACCATGAAATCACCTTTCAGGACTGAATAACCAGATGACAGTCACTGAATTCATGAGACAGGGTCCCAAGTTCCAAAAATGTGGTGCCAAAATTCATGAAAATGGGCAAGATATCCACATAAGTTGAAAAAAAAAGCATTTATGGCATTATACAGCTTACCAATATTTCTTCAGTTCGCAGTCGGCTTTGAAGAGTGCAGATGTGCTCTCGGTCCACTGAAGATCATCACGCTGGGCTCCGGAGGTAAGAATGGGGTGTGGGGGGGTGTGGGGAGGTGGGGTGTGCAAAGGATGGGTGTGGATTGGGGAAGCGGGCACTGAACTAAACGAGGGATGTTTTTTCTCTTACAGGGGAAATAAACAAAAAAACAATGTGGGAAGATGTTCTTGTTTTTACAGGCAGTTTGGTACACTGGGGTGTGCTCCCAGTATGCCACTTAAGTGTTTCTTGGGAGTGTCTGTAGCCAATGGGGATTGGGCACCCCCATCAGCACATTCAGAGTGTTGGGGGGGTGGGTGCATGAGCCAAGGGGAATTGGGCACCCCCCTTGGCACACAACAAATGGGGGCATTATGCCAACAGGGAAATCAGGCACCCCACTGGCTTTTCATGGGGACTGTGAGAGGCAGCAGCTGTTGGAGAAGCTGCCACCATGCTTTTTGAAATGGGATGCCAGACAATGCAGCTGTAATTCACTGCTAAAATCAGGGACCACCCCAGCATCAAAAACAGCTGATTGGTAATGACGGGGTGCTCCCTGATTGAAGCAGCGAGTTTCTTTCAAGTTGGAGGCATGCTACACTACTGCTGTCATGGACAGTATGATCCTCTATTGGCACCACGCAGACCAGCCCCAAAATAGACTGCTGGCATTGGCAAAAACACTGCTATGCCTCCACAACTTGCTCCTGCAGCAAGCTGCCACAATATGCTTCTTGCGTATGTGCTCAAGCAAACATATCAAGTGCAGTATCTTTACTTTGTACACAGTCTGTTTAACTTGTAAACTTTAGTTTACCACAGACAATCCAGTTTTACTTCCTTTATCGTCTGTATCAACCACACCAGATCATTTTACTCATACAGTACTAGTATGTCAATTACAGCTACTACGGTATATGCCTTACATCCACTTTTAGTAGCCACTGTCAATATTCGAGGGTGGCTACTATAATGTACTTCAGTTCTGAGATGCTGCTTTTAAATGAGTGGTCTACAGCTCAAGGGGCTTCAAATCAAAGATATACCGTAAAGACAAAAACAAATAAGTACATCCAATTTTCTGAAAAATATAATATTCTCTTCCCAAGTACAGTCCCATAACAACATGTTTTTTTATTGTGTCCCATTGCTTTAAACTGACTCTTGTAGGTACTTGTATGCCAGCTGTGTCAGTCTAGTACTGTACTGGTAAAGAGTTACTGCTACCTCCAAGAGAACTTTGTAAAATATAACACTGTACCATACAATCAGATGTACTGCTTCTAGTATTTTGTTTTTGGCTGTATATTGTATTAGTAATGGACTCTCTTAGTTTAAAATTATAACCCTATGAATTGTAAATGATGTATTGTGTGTTATGTATGATTTGTTGTATATGTACAGTTCTGCACTATTAAGCCTGGGTCATGCATTAAATGGGATCTTGTGTTCCTGTGGCCTCACCTGGATAATAAAAATAAACTAATCTATATATATATATATATATATATATATATATATATATATGATATGCAGGGGTGCCTGTGGGATAACAAAGTTATTTGTACAGTTGCCTGTGACCTCGAGTAACCTCACGAGTGGCGAAGCCATGAGTGTAGGATACGAGTGGTCACTGGCAACTGAACAAATGACTTTGTTATCCCACAGGCACCCTGTATATTTGATTTATGCAACAGGATTTTTTGGGGTTCTGGTTTGACATTTTTTTTTTTTAGTTAAGTTCCTTTTCAGGTTTTTTCTCTGTGCCTGGTTGCTGTGTTTGGTTTGCAGGATTGCTGTGCTGAGAAAGAGGAAAAAATGGCTTTTTTTTCTTAAGAGTGTTTTCATTTAAAATGTGGTTCCAGTTTGGGGGGGGTTGGTTAGGGTGTGCATTTTGCGAGTGTTCGGGACTGTGATAGCATGGCTTTTAAGAGCACTGTGAGGAGGTGAAAGTGAAACTGGGAGACAGTGCTGGTAAGAAGGCAGCACAGGTGGTGGTAGTTAGTGATGTAGTTACTCTGTGGATAAATGGGTGATGATGTAGTTACTCTGTGGATAAATAAATTTATACAACATGTGTTTTGGGATAAATGTGGGGATAAATTGATATCTCAGATAGGCAGTGAAGATATCCATGATATCTCCACGTTCCTATACGTCATAGTGATATCTCCATGTTCCTATACGTCATGGTGATATCTCTATGTTCCTATACGTCACTGCAAAGAAAGTGAAAGTATGTTTCACTCTTTTTACAGAGAAGTCTCTCTCTAGTTCTGATTCACCCCAAAAAAGACACACACCTCTCAAACCTATCTGGTTAATCCTGCCGTCATTTGTAATAAAAAATAGTAATGTAAACAGGTACCTGTTTGATTGTCCCCCTGTGCTACCGACAAAATCCTGTACAACTTTCACTTTCCCAGCTGAACTGTAGCGTGACTGAGCGGCATGTAAAGGAGCAGATTACTGGTACCAGAGCTTTCAAATAAGTGCCTATAGCTATAGCAACATACACTCGCGCTTCCTTCTCCTGTTTTAAAGTGGATTACTCGCTCGCTGTGCTTTCGCTGGTAGAGACGGTCCCTTCTGTTAAGTAAAGCATGTTATTGGGACATAAAAGCCAGGATTTTCTTTACGCTGCAGGCACTTATTTGAAAGCTCTGGTACCAGTAATCTGCTCCTTTACATGCCGCTCGGTCACGCTACAGTTCGGCTGGGAAAGTAAAAGTTGTACAGGATTTTGTCGGTAGTACAGAAGGACAATCAAACTGTTTTTAATTACAAATAATACCAAGCTCAATGAAATAACAATATTTAAAAACAAACTGTAAATTAACAGGATCAGCCAGATAATTTTTTTTAATACAGTATGGAATCTGTGATGTTGCTGAAGATTTGGGGGTGGGGGGTGCTTTAGGGGATCATGCTACAAAAGCCCAAAACACATGTCATATAAACAGAACATGACATGGCCTGAGTGAAGATATTTATCTTCACCGAGGTCATCGAAATCAAGATATCTCACTGTGGCTTCGACTCGTGAGATATCATGATATCATTAGCCTCTCGTGAAGATAAATATGATATCTTCACTCAGGCCATGTCATATCCCCTATGTATCCACAGAGTAGCACAGATAAATGGATTTATCAGTGTAGATTTATTCAGACACCTGTTGCATAAATATATATAGTTGAGTTCATATGTTTTATTTGTTCTGTATTTTCTCTGCTACATTAATACTGAGGTCATTTGCATGAAAAACTGTCTTTTTTTCCTCAACAGTTCATCTGCTCCAGTTTTTGATTGCCCACCTGCCATCAAAATACTTTGCTTGTGACATGACATTAGTTCCCATGACAACAGATTGTCACATCATCAAATACAACAGATTGTCACATCATGAAATAAGATTTTCACTTTAAGTTGGAATTAGTTGCAGGAATAGCTGAACTCTAATGGACAAAATTTCACAGTTTTTTGAGTGAATTTCCTGCAGCATACACAATGGGGAGGAGATATCTATAGAAGGTTTTCATTGCAATAAGTCACATTAATGCATACATTAGGATTACAGAGCTATAATAGGAGAGAAATATGGTGTTAACTCCAAAACAAAAGATACTGTGCTCACAGACCTGGGCAGGGTGCTGGCGCAAGGCTGTTGCCTTTCAACTCTCCAACAAAATGCACCAGCACTACAGAGCAAGAAGTTAGGTATAACTCCAGTGAAGGGTCTCATATGAAGATGTTCAAAAAATCAAAAGTTTTTAATGGAATAATTTTCCAATGCAGACACAAAGCAAATAAATGGATAACTGTCCACATCACCAGCTGCCCCAGCGCTTTGCCATGTAAGGCTTCATCAAGGGGCTATTTGCTTTGTGCCTGCATTGGGAAATTACCCAATTAAAAGCTTTTGATTTTTTGAACATCTTCATGTGAGACCCTTTACTGGAGTTAAACACTAACTCCTTGGTCTGGAGTGCTGGTGCATTTTGCTGGAGAAAATATGGCGTTAGGGCTGTTTTTAAAACTAGAAATACAGAATTTGTTGGCAGAAAAGGACCACTAGTCCCATCCAGTCTGCCCAAGGGGTTCCCTGCCTACTGCACCTCAGCAGACCCTAACTGGTCTTCAGGGATTTTTCACCCTGATGACCACCTCCCTCACCCAGTCCCTAGCCTTTTGACCAACTGGCCAAGCTACATGTCCAGGGCTATGTCCCACAAGACTGTTTCTAACAAGTCTGCTGCTTCACATAGGGCCTCCAGTATCAGTCTGTGCGAAGCATGAGATCAAGCATAACTTTCTTTGCAATGGAGATCTGTCATAACTTTCTTTCCAAAGGGCCCTGCAGGAAGAAGGAGATGAGTCATAACTTTCTTTGAGCAGGGATAGCAGGCGTGCAAGGATCAGTGTGCAAAGGGAAGAGTAGGGGCATGAATATGAGTGCAGCATAATATTCAGCCCATTAGCACTGTACAAAATGAATAGTGTAGGCCACCTTGTGCTGTGAAATTACCACAGAAAAGAAGCACATTGACAGTTGTGGAAGTGCACCTGCTCCCTGGTACCTAGTGGCACCCCTCACCCTCTGAGCCCTGTCCCCCTTAAAAACACAACATTCCCTGTTATCTATTGGCAATCCCCACCCTCCAATCACCAGTCTCATTCACAATATCCCAGTCCTTGGCGTCCAGTGGTCCCCCCACCCTCTGATCACTGACCCCATTAAAACACACACATTCCCTGGTATCCACAGTAGCCAGTATGTGCACTCCCTTTACAGTATGCAGGATGCTGGCTCCCTCTCATTGCATTTGGCAGCCGACTGAGGTGGCAAAAAGAGGGCTGTGCTGGTCACCGCATGGGATCCCCACAGAGCCAGTGAATATTGTAAGGGGGTGGCAGGATGTTGTACCTGATACGTGAGCTGTGGGGGGCAGCTAGGTGCCAGAGTCTTTTTAATAAACTGTGAAGAGGGATTGGAGGGTGAGGGGTACCACTGGACACCAGGGAATGTGTGTGTTTTCACAGGACTGGTGATCAGAGGGTGAGGGGGTACCACTGGATGCCAGGGAATGTGTGTGCTTTAATGAAGCCAACAATCAGAGGGTGGGGGTACCACTGGGCACCAAGGAATGTGTGTGTGTTTTAATGGGCTTGGAAATCAGAGGACAGGGGGCCACTGGACACCAGGGATTGGGTTCTTGTGAACGGGCTGGCTATTGGAGTGTCAGGGGACCTTGTGAATGGGGACAGTGATTGGAGGATGAGGAGTACTACTAGACACCAGGGAATGTTACATATTTATCAGAGACAGGGTTTGTAGAGTGGGGGGATGCCACTTTCAATCAATCAATCAATGCTTTATTTATAAAGAGCCTTTCGAAATTAAGGTGCTGTACAGACCTAAGCCACAGTATAAAAAAACAAACAGCAATATAAGTTATTTAAAATCAGTCTGTAAAAGCCTGAGAAAATAAGTACGTTTTTAACATGGGTTTAAAACTACTGACTGTCAGGCATTCTGTTATCTGATGAGATAGAGAATTCCATGGGGTTGGTGCTGCAAATGAAAAAGCACAAGCACCAGAAGTTTTCCAATGAACCCTGGGAATCTCTAGCAATCTCTCATTGATGGATCGGAGAGGACGATTGGGGGAGTAGGGAGTCAAGAGATCTTTCAGGTAGTCAGGTTCCTGTTTGTGTAGGGCCTTAAAGGTAAGCAAGCCTACCTTATAGGTGATCTGCCACTGAACTGGAAGCCAGTGCAGCTCATGCAGCACAGGCGTAATGTGACTGGTCCTAGAAGTGCCAATCAGCAGCCTGGCCGCAGCCTTCTGCACTAGCTGCAACTGGCGGATATCAACCCCAGATAGCCCTAGGTAGAGGGCATTACAGTAGTCAAGACAGGAAGTAATGAAAGCATGGACCAATGCTGGAAGATCACCTGGAGGAACCAGGTGTTTCACCCAGGCAGTATTCCTCCTATGGTAGAATGAGGAATTAACTACAGCCAACGCCTGAGTTACACACCCAGTCTGAGGTAGTGAGCTGGACACCATCAAGCCATAGGCCCAACATGTGCCCAGCCCCAAAACCCACCCCTGGGAGACCTGGATCCACAACCAACACTACAGTCTTATCCGGATTCAGTCTCAGTCAACTCGAGCTCATCCAGCCTTTGATCTCGGAGAGGCAACTATTTAGCACAGAGATCAAATCAACCTGTCCTGGCACAAAGGACATATGCAGCTGAGTATCATCTGCATAGCAGTGAAAACTCAAGCTGCATCATCTTATGATATCTCCCAATTGCAGTATATACAGTACACTGAGAACAAAATGGGTGCAAATATGGAGCACTGCAGCACCCCGAAAGGCAGGGAGAGGGCGTCGGAGGAATAAATTCCAGTAACCACCCTCTGAGACCTGCCTACTACGAAAGATCAAAACAATTCAAGAACTGTACCCGACAGTCCACAAAGGAACTGCAGGGTCTCCAAAAGCACCCCATGGTCCACAGTGTAGAAGGCTGCTGAGAGATCAAGAAGGACCAAGATGGTATGAGCCTTTTGATCTCTCGCTATTAGGAGGTCATTTAGTACCCAAACAAGGGCAGTCTTTGTTTTATGCCTCTTCCTAAAACCAGACTGAAGAGCTTCATAGACATTGTGAGTTACAAGGTGATCATCCAGTTGCAATGCAACCACCTTCAATAACCTTCCGCACAAAGGGAAGGTTAGAGACAGGTTGGTAGTTAGCTGCATTGTCGGGATCCAAGGAGGGTTTTTTAAGGAGTGGTCGAATGATCGCCTCCTTTAAGGGGTCTGGAAAGACTCCCCCTCTCCAAGGATCTCCATACAATTTCAGCTAGGATCAGCAGATACAGTAGCATCTACACAACCCACTAATAGGGGTGTAGGGCCCGGATCCAGACTACAACAGGTTGGGTGCAAAGTCTGGACTATCGTCACAATGTCCATGGATTCCTGTCAGCTGAAATCCATTCAGACAGACCGGGTGCTCACTACCTCCCATTGACCTCCGCAACCCCTCATAGAGGGAGCTGGGCCGATTCTGGCACTGATGTTGGCAAACTTATCTGTGAAGAACTGAGCTAGCTCATCACACTTAATTTGTGAAAATGCTCTTCCAGACTGTAGACAGATTGGATTGCACAATTTGTCAATGGTTTGGAAGAGTTGAGCCAGTTGATTTTGCGTAGCAGAAATCTCCCTGGACAGGAACTCTGCCTTCTTATGGGTTATTTCTGATTAATAGCCCTCATAGTGTTCCATCAATCTAAGCCTGTCATCATCAAGGATGGACTTCTGTCATGCTCTCTCCAGCCTTCGACCAACCCACCTCAACTTCTTCAAAGACCCATCATACCAAGGGGACCTTGGGCGAAGAGTGAGTGGCTGAACATGAACAGAAGCAATCAAGTCCAAGGCATCCCTCACTGCCTTATTACAGACTAGTACTAGACCCCTGGACTTGTGCTTTCACTCAGCAATCCTGATAGGTCCAGAACCACCAACAGACCATCTGGGCAAACTCCTCTTAAAGGGCGGTAACGGACCATCTCTGAAGAGGTTGGTCCATTTGGGGGGCCCCAAAAACTGAACCCTATGGTGTGATGGTCAGATCAACTGACTGGTTCCACCCCCAAGTCAGAGATCTCCATCCTCAGGAGAACATCAGATCAAATGAGTGACCTCCTATATGGGTAGAGGAGGTAACAACCTGTGTAAGGCCCAGCACTGTCATTAGCTGGTGGAAATGTTGATCAAACTACAAGAGTTCATCGTCGGCCCAGGCATTAAAGCCCCCCCCAGAATAATCCATCTGGGAGACTCCAATACCATGTCAATGATGAAGTCCGCAATCTCCTGCAGGAATAAGCCTCCATCACCTAGTGGATGGTAAATGAGGAGTATCCTGCAACCTACACCCTCTCCCATGATGCACTCAGAGGATCTGGTGATTCACACTGGAACGTCCACAAGGCCCAGTATGGTCTTAAAAAAGATGGCTACACCACCACCCCTATGATCCAACCTGGGGTGGTGAATCACCGAGAACCCAGCTAAAACTGCAGAAGCCAAAATTGGGCCTGCATTTTTGTCCTGCCAGGTCTCAGTGATGCATGCCAGATCCATCATTTCAACAAGATCAGCTATAATAGCTGCCTTGTTTTTGATGGACCTGGCACTACATAACACCGCCTGGGTTGGATGAGATGCTGAGGAAGACCTTGGCTTCAGACCAGCATTAATTGCTGGGCCCTTGGGTATGGGAACAAGGCAGGGAGTATCCCTGTCCTGGCACCATTTGACCCCAGGGCATCACCTGGTCCCTACCACCCCAATTTGTACCCCCCTTTCTGTCCCCCGACCGGGCCCAGTTCCCTGCCCCTTCCTATGTCTTCTAGCAATCCCGAGGAACTGACAACGCTTATAAACCTCCACTGGAAGATAGGGGCATTCAAAAGGGCACAGTTCCCTGAGCCTAGTGGAGGAATATTGCCTGACCATCTTTTGGCCACCCCAGCACATTTTAAAAACAATAACAGTCACACACTATATAACTTATTCCCTCCCAAATCAAATAATGTATTTAACAAATCAAATAAATAAAATATACTATCAAAAATTAACACAAATATATAACAAAAACAAAAATCAATAACTATATAGGATTACAAATCATATACCCCCCAACCATCAATAATGCAATAAAGTAAAAACACAGTCAAATAAATAATAATATGAGTCAGTGTTAGGTATGATTCTGCAAAGCAATCATATGATACCAAATTTGGGAAAGTGGGTCTCTCACCCCCACTCAAACATACAGGCCCAGATATTCAAAAGGGTTGCGCATGGCGCAACGGTGTTGCGCCATGCACAACCCACTGATGCACCCCAGTGCCATATTTAAAAGGGAAAAGTGCGCCTGCACAAATCCCGATGCACTGGGGCGCATCAGTAATGTATGCAGGCACAGTAGTGGGGGCTTGCCCATGCATAAACTGCACAGCCCGATATTCAGCCCGGGCCATGCAGAGGTATGCAGGCGCAATCCCTACCTGCGTCTGCTCAAAGTTAAGCCAAAAAATAAAAGGAACAAGTCGAGGGCTACCCACAGGTGAGCTGCCGCAGTGCAGGGCGCAACACAGCAGCTGCCACCTGTGGGTGGCCATCGGCTGTTCCTGCCGCACCTGGCAGAGCCCCCCCATGCCCCGATCGTGGGCATAACTGTCCCCCCAACCCGATTAGCCCGATCGCGGGCATAACAGTAATCCCCACCCCGAGTAGCCCGATCGCGAGGCAGAATGTTATCAACCCCGAGTAGCCTGATCGGCGGGCAGAATGAACAATAACCCCCAAGTAGCCCAATCACAGGCAGAATGCTATCAACCCCTCGGTAGCCCGATCACGAGCAGAATGTTATCAACCCCACCCCAGTAGCCCGATCGCGGGCAGAATGTTATCAACCCCGAGTAGCCCAATCACGGGCAGAATGAACAGTAACCCCACCCCCGAGTATCCGATGCGGGCATAATAATAACCCCACCCCAAGTAGCCCGGTCCACGGCATCAAACTCCTCCCCAAAGTCCAATATCCCTGGTGGTCCAGTGGACTGAGTAGCCAATTGCGGGTGGCATTCCTCACCCCCAAAGTCCGAAATCCCTGGTGATCTAGTGGATCCCCACCCCATCCGCCCACTAAGCCCCACCACCCGCTCCCCAGTCAGCTGGCGGGCGGCAGCACCACCACCTGCCACCCGCCACCTGCCGACTGACAGCTCGGTATGGATGCATGCCCATTGGTTCCAGAGCATGAGCCGATGGGCGTGCAATATCCGTACTGAGTCGGTCCGGATGGCTGTGACGCATGTCTGGACTGACTGATGCGGTATGGGCTGCGTATCGGCTCGTATGAAGACAACAGGCGGCTCATCCGCCTGGCTTATCGTGGTGGGGTGGCGGGTGACGGTGCTGCCGCTCCGCTCCGACGGTGGTGGTCAGTGGTGCGGCAGGTGAGTGGGGTCACTGATTCACCAGGGATTTCCAGACGGGAGGGTGAGGGAATGCTGCCGATCGCGGCGATCACCGTTCACCAAGATAATTTGAGAGGGAGTCTGATGCCGCAATGGAAACTGCTGGGGGTGGGAGTACTGTTATGCCGCGATCAGCCGAGGGGTGAGGACCACTGTTCATTCTGCCATGATCGAAACTGCTGGGAAGGACAATACTTCTGCCGCAATCGGGAGACCGAGGTGAAGGGACCACTGTTTGTTCTGCCCGCGATCGGGCTGCTCGAAAGTGAGGGTTGGATAACGTTCTTCCAGCGATCGGGCTATTTGAGGTGGGGGTTGGATAACGTTCTGCCCGCAATCGGGCTGCGAGGGAACAATATTATGCCCGTGATCGGGCATGAGGGGGGCATCGGTCCCCAATGGCTGCTGCTTGGCAGGGGCCAGGCGCATGTCGTTGGGGATCGGTGCACCTGCATGCTAATGGCATGCAAATGGGGCCGTAATCCTATGCAAATGGCTCCCCATGCGCCTTGCATAAATTTTGGCCCCATTTGCATGTCACCCTTTGAATATCGCAGGTGCTGTGCATGGCGCAATGGAACTTCTGCCACCGCATCTCAATGCTCCACTCTGACCACTTGCACTGGCACAGTTCCACTGCGCCATGCACAGTGGGGGTGGCCAGGGGGCGATATTCAAAGCAGTTGCGCCGTAGCGCAACTCCATTGAATGTCACCCTGGCCACACCCCTGCACAACTATTTTGAGTGGCGCATGGGCTTGCGCCACAAACTGGCGCAGTTTGAATATCTGGGCCACAGTGTCCAGTTGCTGTTCTGTCACCACAGCAGTAATCAGTAAAGAATGAAGGTAAAAATCCAGAGCCCTCTCACTGCCTCACCAGTTCAACAGCCAAATACCAGCTAGGCCCCTAAATCACCGCAGGGTTCCACCACTTTACTCTCGTTATTCCAACACAGTCCTCATCTTTCCCAAGGGAAGAAGCCTATTAATTCACAGCAACGATATAACCAAAGATCTGCTACTAGAGCCATACTACAATCAGCCCAGAACAAATCCCCCCACCAAGTCGGAGCCCCAGAGCTAACGAGGTTCCACAACAGTGCTGCTCTGAAGGGCCCCCAAGGTGGAAGCATGCTACACCCACCGGTGAGCTCTCACCCAACCTTCTTACTCCAGGGAGGATCAGGCCAGGCCGCAATCCCTGGCTCCAACTGCAGGTCAAAGTTAATGATGGAAAATCCACTGAACAGTGCCTAGATCAAACAGGCAACAGTCACCTCCAACTCATACAGAATAGAAATATGAATCCTTAATGGATGTTTATATACCAGCCAGACAGTCAGGACCCCTGGAGCATCAGACAGTTTGCAGCTTGCCCAAACTGAGCCCCCCACCTGGGTCAGAGCCCCGTGACAGAGAGATCCTACAAACACTAGACACCAGGGAATATTAAACAGTTTCCAGGAATTGTGGATGCCTTGGCGGGGGTGCTAGTAGATTCCAGGAAATATTGCTACATTTAAGAGGACAGGCAACTGGGCTGGGGGGCCTGGTCACAGACCTGCTGCTGCTTCACATGCAAATGGGCCCATAATAGGCAAGCAATAACACACGATGAGGTGTGGGTTATGTCCTGTTGAGAACATGTCCAGGTGCATTATAAAGCACGAGACACTTGTGCAGAGTGCCTTTTGCACCTGGTCTTGCTCTTATCAGGACATAACCCACACCTCGGAATGCATTATTGCATTTATAAAATAGGCCCCCCTTTAAAAAAATTAATTTAAAAAAATGTACATTAAATGTGTACATAAAAAAGTGAAAAATATTGGATCAGTAGAAGACAAGAAAAAGTAGTCCCTGTTATTGTCTTGCAATGCAGCTCTTTATTTAAATGTCACTACAGAAGGTTTGTGTCTGTGTGTCTGCAACCCACCCCACTCACGACAGAAACACTCAAAGACATGTTTTTTTCTTCTTTGGTTTCTTTAATATGTCTTACTTTGCTGACACAGTTTCATTACAGTAGGAAGGACTGAGTATGTGCCATATCCGCTGAAATATTTACTGTGATATTTCTTGTGCCCCCCCCCCCTTTTATTTTAGTTTTTACTTTTATGTTCTTAAATTAGTTTCTTGCTTTGTTTTACAATAAATGGCTGGCTGATGGGGCTGAGTTTGTTACTCAGTGGCCGCAGTACACAGTTGCTTTCTGGTCCGTGTTTGTGAAAACGTGTTTGATATTCAAAAGGAAACTTCATTGAGTTTTGTGGTGACAGTATAATGTCCTTCAGATGGGAGCCATAACAACTCAAAAGTTTCTCTTTAAAAGAGCAACGCATTTTAAAGCTACTGTCTTATTTGCTGGATCACAGATGAAGGAGCGCTGGTGAATCTGTTTTGAGATTTTAAACCCGTGGCTCCCCGTTTCTTTCTATTCATTGCCTTTGAGTTTAATGAGAGCACAGGTCAGACTTTACTAAAGAAAATCTGAATAACATTGTTGTTTAGTAACAGGTGTCTGTGGTGGGGAGGGTGAGTGGGAGAGTTGTCCACTAGTCTGCTGATGCTATGGTGCCATGAGTTTGACTGAAGATGTCACATTGATATGCTTGTGTTGTGGGGCTCAGGTTGGCACACATAGTGCAGGTTGTAAGGATATGTCCTGATAAGGACATGGCTGAAAACCTCTTTCAGCCAGTCAGGATTCAGGAGTTTTTTTGCACATTTTATAAACATGAATTATGGCCCTTTAGTACCTTGAATGCCCAATGGGCTCATTTGCATGTTGCTGTCTGAATATCATGCCAGCGCTCCTAGCGCTAACAGGTCTTGGGATGTAGCAGTTCTGTGCGCTTCAGTATGGGCTACATACTGTCCAAATCCATGTTGAGGCAGCATTACTCGGCTTTGCACTGCCCTGCCATGGCCCTATATTTAGTCATATAGTGCCAGTGTGCTATCCAAATGAATATATCATCCTCAGAGTAAAGGGCAAGGGCAAGTGCAGCACAAACCTTTGTGCTCCACTTTTGTCCATTTTCCAATATGGGGCCCCTGGAGTGCACTGGCATATTTTGAGTGGTGTTAATTACTAACTGTATGTTCTGAGCACTGAATTAGATAAGCATACATACTCACAATCTCACTTCAGAAAGATTTACCAAAAATATGACAAATTGTTTAGTTGCCATATTGGTACTTTTTATTGGACCAACATAGATGCTACAAACCATTCGCTTATGGATCTGTTCTTAACCAAAAATATGTAACAGAAGCCATTATTTCTCAATTCAGCAAAAGCAACATTCCAAAATTATGATTTCCTATGCCCGGCAGTCTTATGACCTATGGTCCTGACTCCTAATCTGAGTTGTAAAACAAGCTAACCTAACTAAGATGCCTGACAAAATTAGTATTCATATTACAAAGCAGGTATCCAAAATTAACCTAACTAAGCTGCATGATACTATTTGCATTCATATAACACAGTTACTCACAACTAGTCTCAATAACCTGCTTGACAATATTTACTTTCATACTGTAAAATGTGTTACCAAACTAGCCAAACTAAGCTGCATGATAGTATGTGAATTCATATTATAAGGCAGTCAGTCAAAACTGGTGTAACTAACTTGAATGACAATATTTACATTCATATTATAAAATTAACTATCCTAACTAAGCTGCATGATAGTACCTGCATTCATATTATAAAGCAGTCACCCCCTAACTTAGTAGCTTTAGTTGGTGTTGACTTCAAAAATGTTGCACGAGAGGCTTGTCAGTGCATGAAGGAAAAGCTGAGCATATATTCTTACTTCTCTGTGACCTTGCCAGCACCCTGCAGCCAGTGGCTACTAAGACTTGCAACCAGCAGTTGCCTTCCCATGTGTCTGCTTGTACTGTCCTCCCAACTGTCAAAGTCTGTTTTTTTATATTCTTGGGCCATGTAAAAAGTGGTACTGACCCAAATGAAAAGTAGCATGGAAAAAAGATGTAACAGGAGCCACATGGTGGTTGAACCATCTATTGGTACTGACCCAGGTGAAAATTTGTATGGGTAAAGACGTAAGCAGCAATTTTATGGCTGCTAACAATTTCATAGGCTAAAAGATGGAGGCAAGTATAAAGCTGGAAAAGGTTAAAGGTAAACAAGTACTTTTTGGTTGTTCAAAGGTGGAGGAAAATAGGAACATGCAAAAGTTTAAAAGGTAAAGAAGTACTTATTGGTTGCTGAAAGCTGAAAACAATGATAAAATTGCTACTTGTGGCTAGTACCTACTAAAAATTGTTATGTGTGGTTAGCTAAATTTCCTGTAAATGCCTTGCAGTTAGCAATACTTATAATTTTTCATATAGCTTGCCTTTGCAAATGCTTGGCTTGGCTGATTCTTGCTCAAACTCAGGTCCATCTTTCACTAAACCCTGCAAATGCATGGCCTGGCTGATTTTTACTCAAACCCAGGTCCTCGGGAAAGACTTCCCTGGTATCAAGGGCACTAGACCACCAGTACAGGTAGCACTGCCAGGTACTGGGGGTGGGCACAAACTCTCTTTGCTCCTGGCCCTTATGAGTACTGAGGCCCTAATGAGATGCAAATGACCATGTAGCGCCTTGCTAGTGCTATGGGGTCATTTGCATTTTAAGATATGAATATGGCAGTTTTGTCCAGTAGAGCAATTTCCATTAGTGGGCCCTAACAGCCTGATTGTGATCACAATCCCCATTGCACCCTATTGGCCACATACCTATAGTGGCCAGTAGGGGTCTGGACTTAGCAACTGAAATCTGGATAGTAACTGGCAGCTGTTGTGACTGCCCATTCTAGCCCTCCTTCCAACCTACCTGTCCTTTCTCGCTTTTCCTTTCCTTCCCCATCTCTACCTCTTCTTTCCACAACCTGTCTTCCCTCTCTTTTGTTATATCTGACCCTCCCTGCCTAACACTACCTGTCTGCCCACTCTGTATTTCCTGCCAACCCCCCACCTCCTTGCTATCCTCCCCCACTCTCATCACTTTCTGTCTGCCCACTGTCTGGTATTTTCTCCTTACCCTGCATCATCAATGACTGACCCCCCCCATGATTTCCAAAGACTGCTCCTGGCCCTACATCACCCATCTCTGGTCGATCCCTATACCTGACAATGCCATCCTCTGGCTGCCCATGCTTGCCTCTCATTTGCTACACAGTGACACCTTCTGGCTCTCCTTAATTTGTATCTACCGCATGTAGTTGGTTGCTGTTAACCTTCTATTTATCATAACTAGAATACTTGTCTCAAGGTTATTTTTGCATCACATTAACTCTTTGTATGTATTGTTTTGTTAATAGTCGACGTGGAACCTATGTAAAACAGTCTCTAACTCATATGTATTTTAATCCAAGAATTAAATAAATAAATAAATAAATAAAAAAAACTGACCGGTATATTGGAACATGCCTTTAGTGATCACAAAGTGCAACAGCATGTTCTAATATACCACTGGGTTGCTACTAGCACTTACTAGTTCCTGAAACATGTGTTAAGTTGGCCTTGATCTGGACCTACTGTATGAATATCCTGGACACTGTTATGCATCTCCTCAGTTTGTTAAAGTTACTCTTGAGAATTTTATAATTCAGTCTCAGAAACTGTTTTGATTAAAATACTAACTGTAATAAATTTTTTGTTTAAAGTCAATTTAGATGTCCTGTTAGACTGTCTTCTGACAAGTCACACAACTGTCAACCTTTAAAGTTAAGTATTTTTTTAATTTTAGCTTTTAAAGATTTTATTCATGACGAACTTTAACTCAGTAAACAATAATCATTCTTTCAGCTTTTTGTTTCAAAACTGAAAGAATGATACATGCATAAACAAACTTTAAAACCTAAATCACTTTAAAACAAAATAAAATCTCATTTCAACAGCCATCCTCCCCCACCCCCAGACACTGCCTTGGATCACACTCTAATGAACCTGTAAGTTTCATAATTTGACTCTGATTAGGGTTTTGTTTTTTTGCTAGCCACAAGTAAAAAAATGACAAAAATCAGGTATATTTTGTGTAAATTCACAAATAAATAACTTTTAAATTGCAAAACTGATTTTCACCAAACTTACCAAAAGAACAAGATCCTTGGACTGAGATGGGTGCACCAAATTATGTAGTCTTAAGGGTCAAGATTGACAAGATGTATGAAGTCAGAAAATCACAAACTCAAACTCCGAAGTAAGAAGCATTCATTACTGCACCTTGCACCACACCATGGGTGAGCTCTCAAAATTTTAAGTTGTTCTGAATGTTGTTCTGCAATTTCTTGAATGAAACTTATTCTATTTTTGCGCTGAGCTTGTAATAATGAGCCAGGTAATTGCCTAAACATAAATAAACAGTATTGTTCATGGGCATACTGCTACTAAACTGTTTTGCCACTTTTTGCTTTACTGTGTTTGACTGTGTTTGGCTCTGGCATTTTATTTTTATAACTCTGCCAGTTGAATGCACCATCGTCTTCATTTTTGTAGAGGCAAAACTGTTTGGCCATTACTAAATGAACAGGTTTTTGGTGTTTTTGAGCCATGCGGTGACGATTGGAATTCAAACTAAATGCACCATCCCTGAACAGACTTTTATAAAGATTTTTTTAAAGAGAGGACCCATTGGCTTTCGACCAGTAAGGAGGAGATTTGGAGACACGGCTGCAGTTTAAATGTTGATAGGCTTGTTTTAGCCTTTTTAAAGGTATGCCACCATTGTCATGGGACTGGGATTACCAGAGCTGTTCAGCAGGGTAAATCCTAAAGTTACTACTCTTAGGGAGCACTTTCTCTTTTTTTTGTTTCAACAGGTGTTTTTAGCTGGAGTCAGAAAGGGGAAATCTCTGGAGAAGTGCTCTTGACCATGGAAAGGTGCCCTGGAACATATAATGGATTCCCTGAACAAAGATATTGGGAAAATCCCCTGGAAAAGACGGTGGTGACTGTACTGCTGGTAAAATTAATGTGAAACACTAATTGCCAGTGATATACCTAAGCTGGAGAGTCTAAAGTTTTTGTGTCCAGGACAGCGAAGGTGTTTAAAGCAGCCAAACAGGTATAAATCCAGGGGGCTGAGAAGGAAGAATTAAGTGTCAAAGAGATATGGAGGCAGTTGTTAAAGTTTTGGGGCCTAAAAAGAATATTTCAAATGGCATGGCTTATTAATCCTTCTGGCTTATTAAACCTGGAATACAAGTATGCAGAAGTTTTATACACCAGCAAGGGTGTAGAATGTATACCTTTAGATTGGATGATGACAAAAACTCAAGATGAACTCTGAGTTTATTCTTCCCATGCATTTCATTCAAATATGTTTAATGTGTTTTATGTATGTTGTAGGTATCTAAAGAGTGAGTCTGTTCTAAACAAGGGGATGACAAATTGTTATTATTTATTTCATGTGAGGAGATGTTAAGCAAAGCATCTGCCATAGGAATGTTTATATGAGGGGTGCTATAGCCATTTTCATCTACCAAAGTATCCCACATATATCTTTTTTCTTTTGTTTAACAGGGGATTGTAAGATGTCTGATGGGCCACAGCTGAGCTATGTCAGCCTGGTTAATGTTCCATTGTGTGCCAAACTCTCCTATAGGGCACAAATAGGAGAGGAAAGGAGGCAATTGTTTTTAAAGTTTAAATGAGTATAGTTTCATGTAGATTTTCCCCATGTACCTAAAAACTTAGATTCCAACAATAGCAAACAGAAAGTATGTTACTAGAAGTAGTCTCAACTATGGTTAAGTAATGCAAGTAGATATGTGATGCCAAGACTGGATCACTTTTAGGTACTACGCATATTATTAGGAACAGCAGTAGTATATACAGAAAGTATCATACCAGTATGTGGGCATAAGTCGGCCTGATAGTGGTGGTATGGTTAGGAGATCTTGTGGACAGACTCTTTAACACTGAAGGCAGCATGCTTCATAGTACTAGCCAAATTTGATGTGAAGTTTGGGAATGTTGAGGCATAAATGGAGCAGGACTGGGTACTGCAGCTCATTTTGGGGGCATGGGGTTGATAGAAGATTCTCCTTTTTTACTACATTAGAAGCAATTAACTATGGATTTTGTGGGCCTTTAAGTAATTTATTCATATCCCTTTAGCTACGCTTTTAGATAAAATTGAGGGGATTTAAATGACTGTTACTGTCAAGATTTACATAAAATACATTGAAATATGTTTGCTTTTTACCAGTTGTATATAAACGTTAATCTAATAAGCATATTGACAATTTTCTGCAAATGGAGATGTATGTTTGTTATTTAGGTGATACTAAATTTGTAATGGTTTGAACAACCAAACAAATAAACTAGCACTCATTACTGCACTTGAATAAGATGAAATGCAAACTGAATTTGCCTAAATATTGAATTGTTTAACGTTTATGTAGGGCATTAGCAGGTCTTTAAGCATAACCACAATAATACAGCACATCACTAATCTTTATACATCAGCACAGACTGATACATTATTCTTCAGAGATCATTACAGTTTCATCCATCCCCATATTTCAGTCTCTCTGTTCAGTGGTTAAACCAGAGAACTCAGTGCACCCCCTTCTCTATGGCAGATCTTTTAAATATTGTAATTTTCTTCCTGCCTGAATTGGCTACTCATGTAAGTTATCTTCAGTGGGAGTGAGGGTCTCTTGGTATTCATTTCTGAGCTCTGATGTGAATTAAGCCCAGCTACCAAACATCAAGGTGGACCACCTATCAGCTGGGTCCTCATTCTAGAATGTAACTGTCTGATGTTTTGTTTGTTTGTTTGCTACATATGGTGCACTGCCTAAATTGGCTTACTTTAAATAAGGTGTAATCCCTTACCAAGAAATAAGTAGCCATTTTAGGCAGAATGAAAATTATAATATTTGAAAGATTTACCATGGGGAGGCTAGGGTGTGTGTTGAATTCTGTGTTTTATCTGATGTGAGTCACAAATCAGTTGCAACCCTAATAAGTAAAGTGATTGCAATTTTGTGAATATGTAAGGGTTGAACTGCTAATTGTATCTTTGTTTAATGCTTGGAAGATGTATGACTGTCTACATTAATAGGCTGCTCACCAATTATGTATACATTAGCTGGGTACTGCATCTTATTTAAAGTAAGGCAATTCAGACAGTGCACCTTATATAAAATAAGCCAATTCAGTTTCATTTTAGAATAGGGAGTCAGTTGATGTTTGGCAGCTCGGTATAATTCACATTAAAATTCTGAAATGAACACCATGAGACCCCAATTCCCATTGTAAATAAAATAAGTAAGTAATCAATTCAGATAGAAAGAAATTATAATATTTGAAAGCAATTGACATGGTGGGGGTGTGTGCACTGAATTTCCTGTTTTAATCTTACCTACAGTAGTGTCAGCTGTCCTCCTAAACTCAAACAACCCAACCTGCAGTTATTACCACCCACACATATGAATAATGACAGTCATGCTTTGGGCTATATCTTTGTAATAGAAGTCATGGATACCACTATTTGTCCCATCTTTATGAAATGACCATGCTTCTGGGGGAAATTTTGGAGATTCCACCATTACTACACCACAGCTATTTTCATTTTCCATGACAACTCCATGACGTGTAGGACTATTCATGAAAACACTATAATTTTGTTGTTTGCCATAATAGGCCAATGACTTTGTGCCTCAGCTCCATGGCAGACTGTTCTTGGCCCCAGCCAGCCCCAGAATGGAATTTCAGGGCTTGTACACTGTTCCAGTCTCCCACCAGGCCAGCCCACATAATGTTTAAACATTTTAATCTTTGTAGATATTACGTTTAGAAAACAGTATACCGTATGTTAAACTAAAGGTAATTTGACTGCTGAAATAGATCCATGTCTTTTTTGATTTTTATTGCAACTTCAATGATTTCTGCAATTTTGACCATGACAATACCACAATACCATGATTGTCTCCCAAATTTACCATGACAAAAGCTATGCCTGATCTCCACCATAGAAGACAAATAGGAACCAACCACACTAACTAATTCGGTAGTTATGGTAATGGTAGTGTGTGTGTGTGTGGGGGGGGGACTAACACAAATCTCCAACTCAGTTGGTTTGGCAATGTTATTAGAAGCAGGGCCAGACTGAGTCGTCTTGCCAAGGGCCAGCTTTTTTGGATGCTTGCTCCCTCATGGGTGGGGTCGTGCATCCACCCCACCCCCTAACAAGATGGCACCAGTTGCAGTGTTATCCCCAGCCTTTGCCAGGGGTTCGTAAAGCACCAGACACTCTCCCCCTCCCTCCCCCCAGAGAAGGAGAGCAGTCTCCAGGATGCTCGATCCATCTCCCCTTGCCAGCCCTCCAACATCCGAGTCCATTCCCGAACCCGAGTAGTTGGCATCGCAAGTGGAAATGCAACCGCTACATGGGTGGGCCGGCTTGATACTGTGTTCTTTCATTTGGTCACTACAGTAAGTTACAATTGAGAACCCTGAAACTTAAACTGAATATTAGGTCTCTGAACCAGACATGAAACAGGCCAGCAACAGAGGCAAGGCTGCCCCTCTCTTGGCCAGTTATGCCACTTTACATAGTCAAACAAGTCCATTCCAAATGCTAACTCACGTGTCAGGTCAATCCATGAAAGAGTCTCTTGATTAGAACAGCAACATACATACTGAAGTAAGAATCCATTTTGGGGTAAAAATATGTTGCCAGAGCTGAAAAATAAAATTTATGGAGAGTTCTAGCACTTCATCTGCAGTATGTAACAATACTCTACATAGCTTTCAATTCATTCTGACTAGCCCTTTAAATACCATCATCCAAGCACAGTCGCACACACACATACACACACACACACACCCACCCACCTCAAGTGCACATGATTTTTTGGCAGTTTTATAAATGAGCTTCCTTTGCAGGAAGCTTGCTGAAAATTAGTCATAAACCTAAATATGATAACCATTAAACTGTGATTCTGACCATATGCTGGATGAAAAGAACAGCTGTAGTTGCTTCCAACTGCTGAAGATAATTGCTGCTGAAATCCTGTCAGCATGCACTGACATAGCAGCACTTGCTGTTCATTCATGAAGCAGCAAGTTTAAATCCCCACAGATGAAGACTTTGTAACCCCTCCATGCCTTTTAAACAACAGGGTTAGTAGTTCAATTTTTCTGCTTTACTTCTTTATAGGCTCTTTCTTGTTTGTTGAAAAACTACTTCCATTTCTGCTGTGCTGTATTTGGGGAGCTTCTCTCACCTCACCTATGCCATCAGGGCTAGCAAGATGACACCCTTCTTTTCCTGAGGCTGTTGATAACGGCACCAATCCACTCAAGTGCTATGATAAGACAAAACTAATTCTAAATGTTTGTTTTCCTGGGTAGCTGACAAACCTCCTTCCCCAAAAAATAGATAACCCCATGCCTGACCTGCTGAGATTCAACAACTCAAGACATATAAACTCAGAAAAAATGTTCTATTCTTGCTGAAAAAAATAATAAATAAGCAAATCATAAGAAAATAAACTACTGCACAATGCTCCTTTTAGCACTGTCAGTGGATCAATTTATCTTCACTCTGTGCAGATTATGTTCATATTATTTGCCAGTCTGGTCATGGCCATGCTTCCATTAGTACAATATACTGCTGTAATTCATGCTGCTCTGTCATTTTGCAGTGACTACAGAAAAGACACAGCAGAGAGGCATTGTGCACTAGAACCACACACCTCATCTGCCTCATTTGGGAAGTCTTATAGCTTTCTGCTACACCATGGTAATGATAGTGTACTAACTAACGGTTATAAGAATAAACTTTATTTATAATGCATTTTACCTAATTTAAAAGCTCTGCACAAAAACATTATGCAAGCAACAAACATAATAATAATAATAATATCTTTATTTGTTGAGTGCCTTTCAAATTATCAAGGCGCTTCACAGAATTTTAAAAAACAATTCATTAAAACACAGTATCAAAATCATAATAAACCAGGATAAGCCTTGTTCCACAAAACTGTTTTCAGTGCCTGCTTAAAACACAGACAGCACCAAAGTGAGACAACAGCAATGACATTGACAGTGACAGGTAGACCAGAAAATATTAATGTATTACGTAACATGGAAGAACAAGAGCAGTTTCTGGAAAAAAAAAATCGAGGAAATCTGATCAGGATAGCAGGGAGTAAAAGCAATCATAATTGTTCAATGGCCTATTAGTATAGAAATTTATTTTTACCAGGCTTTTAAAAGACATTATTTCAGTGCAGGTCTGAATTGCAGCTGGGAAGCAATTCTACATGTGAGGTCCATAGACTGGAAAGGCTATGTCAGCACAAGACACTAGTCAGGACAGGTTCTGTGCAATGAGGTGAACAGAAGAGGACTGTAGAAGGTAAGTGTAGTAGCGTTGAATATTGATTGAAAAACACCATTTAAGAGAAGCTGAACTCTCTGGTAAAACATTGAAAAACACATTAATGATACACAGCTCCATTTACAGCTCATGGTGAGGGCTAGAGGACAGAGATCAATTCTCCTGCTCCTAGATCTCTCCTCTGCATATGACACCATTGACCATGGGCTGCCTTTGGACCATGTCAGGAAATACATAGGACTCACTGGCACAGTTCTGAGTTGGTTTGAGTCCTTCCTTCAGGACAGGTCTCAAAGGGTGGTAATGGGTAATTTCTCACTGTACCCAAGGTATCAGTCCCGTCACCCATGCCGTTTTCGGTGTACATGCTACCCCTGGGCAAGATCATCAGGCAGTATGGAGTTTGGGTTCACTGCTATGCACAGGACACTCAGCTCTATCTGTCTTTTGCACCCCAAGACCGGGGAAGGGGTGGTGGACATGCTGAATAAATGTTTGATCAACATTCAAGACTGGATGTCCTTGAGATGGTAAAGGCTCAGTCCTGATAAGACTGAAGTACTGGTGCTTAAGCAGGGTAGGAAAGGGGGATGGACAGTGTCAGAAACATTATTGAACCATTGTCTCAGTACCTCTCATCTTGACTCTAACAGATGAAGAATCTAAGCATCATTCTTGATGACGGACTAACACTTGAGGCTCAAGTGTCAGCAGTCACCTGGAGAGGTTTTTATCATCTTAGAAATATCAGTTGGATACATTCTCTGGTTCCCATAAGGATCTGTCTTTGCTGGTACATACCTTCATAATGTCTTGTCACGACTATTGCAATGCCCTTTACTTCGGAGTCAGTGGAGGTGTGCTGAGATACCTTCAGCTGATGCAGAATGCTACCACAAGACTGATGACAGGTTTTTCCAGGTTGAGTTACATCGCTCCTGTGCAGCAAGAACTGCACTGGCTGCTGGTCAAATAGTGCATCTCCTATAAGATATGTTTATTAACCTATTATGCCCTGCTCTGTCTGGGTTCTGGTTACCTGCATGATCATTTGCATCTGTACTGTCCCATTCACTCCCTCTAGTCTTCTGATGAGGACCTCTTGGTGGTTCCTAAGACTCAATTGAAAACTTCTGGGTTGGCTGGACTGGAAATGTGGAACTAACTACTGAGCAATCTGAGGACGGATCCTTTGGCAGGGCAGAAATATTTAAAAAAGGCCTTAAACCTACAATTTTGCTCATTCATTTGGCTCTATATTGGATTTTAACTGATTTTAATTTATTTATTAGTTACTGTTTGAATTTTTATTGTTATATTTATGTTGGGTGGTGCAGTATGGAATACACCAACCCACAGTGACAAGTTGACAGCAACTGACACTACAGTGACAACAGCACCAGGTCACTGTAGTGTCAGCACTGGACCCCAGCATTGTTTACTGGGGGTCTTGCACCCCCCTTCCCTAATCAGATCTGACTCAAAGTTGATTAGTTTAATTGGGGGTGTGTGGGGAAACAGCCCCCCCCAATTGGGGTGTTCAGTGGGTGAAGACCCCCCAAAGAAAACACGGAAGACAATGATCACCTTTATGCCAACCACAAATATGGTCAATATAAAAGTGTCGCCGTAACATTGGTCGACAAAATGTTTGCAGTGCTGACATCATAGATCCATGCAGTATGTGATTGTGTTGATATATTATTTTGTAATTGCACACCGGGCCTCCAAGGAAGGGTGCCAGAAATAAATAAAAGTACTGTACTACTACTTATTCTTTTTCAGTAGTACTCTTCCCTACAATCTTTATTACTGAATACATTTATATGAAATCAAGATCTGCGTTGATCAGAGTTCATCTACTCCAGCTGCAAAATCCCAATGTGATGTCATAATCCTCTTTTTGTGACATCAGAATCTGTTGTCATGAAAATTACTATGAAGTTACAAACCGGTGATTGTGACCTCAGGTAGGAAATATTGTATACAGCTGGAGGAGATCCACTCTAAGGGACAGAGCTTCTGGTTTAATGCAAATATCCTCTATAATAAGGAACTGGATGAGGGAAATGCAGAACCACTGTGAACAAAAAACTAAGCTGTGTATAAATGTTAGGACCTGGATTTTCAAAGGTCTGTAGAACAGCCCTTGCCAGAATATTGAATTAATCAAAAATACAGGAAGTATCCCATTTGTATGCCTTTGCTGTCAGAATTAAAGGAGAAAGTCCATCACTGAAAGCTCCATAACTTGGCGTGGCACTACCCCAGATTAATACTTTAAGCAGAAATCAAACATGTTACCTTATCTGGTTATTGTCATTTTTATTTCTATCTGATTACTCCTGCTGTTCCTCCTGCCCAACATTTCAGATCCAGCACCTCTCAAGGCCAAACCAGAATCCCTTGCAGCTAATGTCACGGCCAGGGATCAGCCATGGGTGATTCAATTTGGTTCCCTTGTTACTGAACCTATTGTATTAATGGCTCTATTTTTCCAGCCTCTGGATCTGCTGCCCTACTAAGGCCAAGTATACTGTAGCTTGCATCAGTGCCAACTTCCTTACTGAGAAACTGGGGAAAATTGTGATTTTGTATTGGAAAGCTTTTATCTAGCCCTTAGTATATAGGGACTAAAGTTTAGTTTACATTAAACTCTAATGCCACAAAGCTGACATTGTATTTGTTTTAAAGTTGGAAATAAATCAGAAGCTCACTTTATGTTGTTTTGAGCATTTAGCTAGCTCAGGAGCATCTTAAAGCAATGTGTTTGTACCTCTCATTGAATTTGTCAGTAACAGAACCATAGGGCCCAGAGAGGTGGTGTTCATTGTATCAGAAGTATCCATGATGCAACCTAGAGACATCACACCAGTTCTGGTAGCTGGCTACCCGGAAAATATGAAGCCAAGCAAGTGGCAAGGGGTGGACATGATACAACCCAAGATCATATAAGTAGACCTAAAGGTGCAATTTGTTTGGCCAGTTGCATTAATCGTTCATGAGTCTGATTTGAGAGGTGTGGTGCAAGATGATTGGAAAGTTGCCAATATAGTCTCCATCTAAAAGAATGGGGCAGCATTGCACCAGGGCAACCACAGGTGAATCAGACTGATATTAATGCTGGGCAAGGTCCTGGAAGGCATACACAAGAACAGAATACTGGAGTAATTGGTTAGGCCCAAGGTTCTTTTCCAATCTCAGCACGGCTTTATGAAGGGCAGATCATATCAAATCAACCAAACAAACCAAATCACCATTGTTGAGGATGTTACCAGGGAAGTTGACTGGGGTAGGTCAGTAGACAGAGTCTGTCTGGATCTCAGCAAAGCCTTTGACAATGTGATACATGACACATTTTTACGCAATGCACACCAGTGTGGTACACTCAAGGTATACACAAGGTAGATTGTTGACTGACTTGGAGCAGTCAGTAGAGTACTATGTTGGACTGGTATTTCTCCAAGTGGAGAAGTGCATTCAGCAGCATCCCTTAGGGAATGGTGCTGGGGCCATTGCTGTTTACATTTTCATTACTTGATTGAAAGGTGGGGTCTCCTGCAAGATGCTTAAGTTTGCTAAAGACACTATGCTGGTCAGGGTGGTGGACTCCCTTGGGGATAAAGCAGACTTCAAAAGGATATGAGCAAACTTGGAACTTGGTCATACTCCTCGAGTCATGAATTGAGTGTAGCCAAATGCAAGGTGCTGGGCTTCAGAAAGAAAAACAGAGGAAGGACCTACAAACTCTGTGAGGCTCCTCTTACTGCAGTGAGAAAGAATTGGGCCTGGGGGTCTTAACAGACAAGGTGCTGAAGCATGACAAGTAATGCATGGCTGCTCCCAAGAGGGCTGGCAGAATCTGGTGGACATTAAAAAGGAGGGGAGTGATCAGGGTGCAGGGAAGTAATACTGCTGTTTTTTTAAGACCTTGGTGAAATTCAACGTTTCATGCAGTTTTGGGTTCCTCAAAACAAAAAAGACAAAGAGACAGCTGAAAGTGCCAGATAAACTATCACGGGTATTGTGAAGAAAGTTATGAGGAAAGGATGGAGGTCCTTAACCTGTTCTTGGTGGGGAAAAGGAGGCTGGTAGTGGATATGATCCCAGTTTTCTGCATACGTAGTTATTGACATGATCAAATAGACAGAGATGTTTGGTCTAGTGTCATTCAGCAGGATAGGAGGACAACTCTAACACTCTGAGGTGGTGAATTCATGGGCAACATTTTGAGGCACATCTTCCTGTGGGTATGGAACCTATTGTATGGAACTGCCTATCAGCAAAGAAAGTAGGCATGAAGGCAGTCCAACCATTGGGGTAAACTGAGAAGGTTCTGCACTCCGAGTATCCTGCTGTGCTAGGTTTGGGCAGCCAACCCCAATTAGTCTTACTATACAAAGAACAGACAAAATGTGCACTCACCAGAGTCCCTGGAGTCTTGTATAACACAATGTCAGTTCTCACATAAGGAAGGTCCACAGCAAGTGCTAATCCACAATAGAATCTTTACTGGAGAAATGAAGACTTCTCAAGATTGTAAATAAACCACAGTCCAATAGCAAATGCAGAGTTTACCAAAAACAACCCCAAATGCCACTTAGTCATAGAAGCTCCAGTGCTTCATGCAGACAGTTTCAGCAGGGGGCCCTTGATGGAGCTCTCTGAACAACATCCTGGAGTGTCTGTGACCGAGCGGTGTTTAGCGTTGGTTTTGGTCAATACTGCATGTGCTGTTGGATTGTGGATTATTTACAATCTTGTAAAGCCTACACGGCTCCAATAAAGATTCCATGGTGGATTAGCACTTGCTGTGGACCTTCCTTGTTTGAGAACAGGCATTGTGTTACACAAGACTACAGTGACTCTGGTGAGTGCACATCACGTCTGTTCTTTCCACCATTAAGGTAAGCCTGGACAAATTTCTTCTAACAAGGGAATCGCAGGGTATTCTGAGAAATACAGTGGGATGGAAATCCTTGTAAATTAGTATGTGTCTATGAAGCAGGGAGGGAGTGGACATTTATGATGGATCTAAAGTCCCATTGACCCTTAAAACAGCAGTGCGTCTTAAGGTAAAACTCTTGCTCTTATACCTTTTTATTTAGTTTTAGATTGCTCTTTTCTCCTGTCTTATAACTTTAATATGCCCCCTTTTTACATTTGGAATCTATATTAGCATTTCTTTTAAACATCTGAAAATATTACAGGAAGGGTTCCTTTTAATATGGTTATCCCCAGATTTCCATTAATATTTGTAGCTGTAATTGAACACACATTGTTTAACATCACCTGTCTCATAGCTCAGCTGTAAAGCATGAAATAGACTCTGCTCTGTGACCTTATTGGACAGAAGTTGTTAAAATGGTTGACAATACTGAGGAAACCTTAAGGCAAGTCATCTTAAAAGAGTGCTCTTTTTAATCAATTCAAAACTTAAGATGTGCTAAAGCAAATTCAAAATGAGAAGGTGGAGGGCATCATACAAGACAGGAGAAAGCTGGCAATCTAAAATAGAGTTATAATCTATGAGTGTAGCTTTTCCACCTGAACGTGCACTTCCTTATTAAATCTAGATGTTATTACAGTATATTTATATTCTGAAATGCAAAGCAGAATTACAACTTTTAGGCAACAGTTTTTGTAAAGCTTTGTGCCAAATCTGGAAGCACATGTGCAACGCATTCAGAAATGCTAAAGCAACTCATTGGTGTGACAGTTTAATGCAAACTGTACTGTAACATGCCTTTGTGGCATCTTGCATAGCAGGCCTCCTGGACAGGCCAAATAATAAGTAATCCTTGTGAAAATCTGCCAGGCCTTCTTCTTGCAATGATGCAATTAAGTATAATCAGAATCCTTATGCAAATACTCAGTTGCTGCCCTCTGCCACGTGGTACTGCAATCATGCGAGGGACAGGCAATGTAGTACTCCAGTCAAGAGAACATGCATAGTTTTGGGATGAATGGGAGGTGGGAAGAGCAGGTCAGAGAAGGTAATCTTCCACCTCCACAAAGCCTTAATCTGACAGCATCTGGACTACTGCATCCAGTTCTAGTCATTGCAGTACAGAACCAACAAGCTAATTAGCAGCCTAGGGGGCAAGAGCTGCAAGGAAAGATCAGATGTACTCAAATTATTTATCCCCAAGAAGAGAAGGCTGAGAGGTGTTCTGAATACTACCAGAAATAAACAGAGTCGAGTATAAATATTTGAGCTGGTTAGTGCAGGCTGAACTATTGGATATGCACTCAAACTGCACTCAAACTGAGAGAGGTAGGACAAGGGGAACCATTAGAAAGTATTACTTCAAACAGATGATGGAGTGGTTAGCATGAAGACTGGCTTAACCACTGAGTATGTGGAAGCTAGCATTGTTCGGACCTTTACATTAGGACTAGACAGATTGCTGAGAAAGAATGGCTTTGAGAGTTACAAAGCATGAGTAGGGGTAGCATTGATCAGTGTCAGTGGCTTAGTAGGTAGCACACTCGTCTCTGAGGCCGGGAGATTAGAGGGCTGTGGGTTCAGTTCCCACATCTGGCACTTGGGTTAATATCCCAGTACTGGCACTGTAGTGCAGCATGAGAGGGGTGCTGCACTTCTGAGGTGCCGTCTTTCAGATGAGACATTAAACCGAGGTCCCAGCTGCCTGGATTGGTGGTAGTTCTGGTGGATGTTAAAGATCCCATGGCACTTATCGAAAAGAGTAGGGGAATTTCCCCAGTGTCCTGGCCAAATTTCCCTCATTCACTAAAAATGCCACCAACAGTTTCATCTGGTTCAAGCTCAGTTGGCATTCATCTGTATCCCCCTCCCCCAGGTTATTGTAACTGATCAGTTTGAATATGTTTCCATACTACAGTTAGTTGTAGTCACAGATGTACATCAGATGTACATAAGGAAGAGTGGACAAGATGGACCCTAAGTGTCTATCACCAGAAAACAGAATGTTAATGTAATATTGTGTGCAGTAACTCTGTCTGTCACATAGGCTGCAACAGATGGCAGCAGCCGTATTTTGTCTGGGACCATTCTCCCCTAGACTCAGGAAGAGGCGAGGGACGGAAGAGAACAGAAAGTGGTCCCCGGGGGGGGGTTTAGGGAGAGTCCAGTGATTGGACACAGGGACTACCGAGGCCTCCCACCAGGGAAAGGGGGGGTCACATCCTGTGGGAGGAGAGGAGAAAGGGGATATCTTGGACTGTAGCCAGCAGTCCTTCTTCTTTCTCCTTTCTCCCTTGCAGAATCAAGATGGCTAAGACAGCCAGGATACCAAGATAAAAGCCTAAGGGGACTGGAGCACCCAGCCCTGGGGATGGAGTGGGATAGGGGCCTACAGGGAGGGGGAGAGAGGGGTTGGATAGTTCGGCTAATTTTTAAGTAAAGATAATCATAATAATAAATAATATCAGATAGCCATGTATTACAAAAACATTTGAATATTAGTGGGTGATTGGGTGCAGGCTGCCAAGGACTAGCAATACTCATAGCAAACTCAGGGTTCCTTAGTTGACCCAGGGCCAGGAGACATGCTAAGGTGGGATCTTCCTTGGCCTCCAGCAAGTAGTAAATAAATAAAGAAATTATTTTCCAGAAAAGGTCTGTCGCTTTCCACTGACTGTCATGGTTTGAATGGTCCCTACCTCAGCTTGCTGCTCCATGATTGGAGATTGCTCAAGGGGTTGTGGCCTCCTGGCTCCATACGGGGCACTCAGGCCAGCAGAATGGTGCTCTTCCCAGTAGTTCGAGTCATAGGGGGCTGTGGAGCGATTCCGAGCCACGACTCTACATCTTGGCTAACAGGCCACGCTAGGTTCCCGGTGATCCCCGGGGAGCCATGGAGGTGGAAAAAGGTGTAATGGCTCTCAGGGATTGTGCCACGCTTGGACTGGCAGAGGGGGCCATCCATGAACACTGGAGGGGTCTGGAACAGGTTGCTGCAGTATGTGGTTGGCCCTGCAACCGGGGTAGGGTTTGTTCGAGGCTCAGGTGCTTCCGCAATGACCATGGGGGATTCTTTCACAGTTCTCATAAGAGCAAGCTCACCATGGTGCCTGGGAGCAGTTTTCACTGGGTTGCCACGTGGCCTCTCGCGAGAATGGGGATGGCCATCTTGGTTAGGCTTGCAGGCTGCATAGGCCTATCCCAAACCTCGTCACTTCTTACGAGTGTGGGGGAGGCTATCTTGCCTGGGTTTCTCATTAGCAGCCCACAGCTGGGCCTTTCTAATTCACTGCAAGACATAGTGAGTAGTCCCGATTTTGAGGGAATCCTTCTGGCCTCCCGGGGTGTCCCCTGGTGGAGGCAGCAGTGCAGGCTGGCGGCCCTGGTGGGGAGGGGGCTAGGAAGTAACAGGAGGCCGGGCAGGCACATGGGAGGGGATCCCACTGGATTAGCATCTCGCCAGGCCCAGGATAAACATGTAAAAAAAAAAAAAAAAAGTAATACGACAAAAAAAAAAAAGAAAAAGAAAAAAGGTTTGTAACGGTTCCAGGATGGGCCTTCCACGGTGGTTCAACCCCAGGGGAGACTGTTGTGGCAGCAGGTCATTGTCCCCCCTTCCCCTCCATTTTCCTAAGGAGAGAGAGCCCAGCCTTGCGGAGGGGGGCAGAGGGGATCGAGGCTCACAACTTGGGGGGCTCCCTCTTGTTTCCTGGTCAGTGTTCAAATTGGGTTGCACCACTAACCATTTCTTTGGTCGGGGGGGGGCACTCAGCATTTTTCAGGCATTATGGCTACCCGGCAGAGACCCCATCAAAAAAAGCCACAGAGGGCCTGGAAGGGCAGCTTCAGAAGATGTATAAGAAGAAGGGTGTCACTTGGCTGGAAGCTTACTTGGAGGGGCTCAAGAGCCCATCAATATCGAAGGCCAGGTGGGGGAGTGCCACAGCAGAAGCAGCCAGCGAACGGGAAGGTGGCACCTCCAGCCAAGGTGTCTAGGATGACAGGGAGAGGTAAGCAGAGTAACAGGGCACTGGTGCTGATCGATGGTGAAGTGCAGCAAGTCCTCGCCCTGGTGTTAGGGGAAGGAGGGCAATCTCCGCATGGGCCTGAGATCACAGCAGGGGAGGGCTCTCCATGACCCGGAAGCAGGCCACAGATAGTGGAGAAAGGGGGCTGGGGGCTTCTCCATCCAATTTGGTGGAGGCCAAGTTGGACAAGCTGCTGGATCTTATGTCGGCGGTGGTAGAGAAGGCGGGGTTGCAGGATGCAGTTATAGGGATGGCAGCACCGGTTGAACCATCTGCTTCAGAGCCCTCTTCCCCCAGCTTGTTCACTGGCTTAGATAAGCAGCTGGGGTTCCACCTCATGAAGAAGGTAAAGCAGCAAATCAGGAACAGGGAGTATGTAGACATGTTCTCCCTGTTGAATAGACTGGTGAAGTGTGAGGACAAGAAGAAAGAAAAAGGGGAGGCGACAGATAAAAAACCCCCGAAGGTTCCCCACATCTTTGAAAATTGGATAGAGGCCTTCCCCATCTATGCAGGCACCACCTTGCAGGCAGAAAAGGACCAAGAAATGGGACTTTACATGTATCAGAATAGGATCACGGTCATGCACCGTAGGAAGGGAGGAATGGCATGGCTTGAGTATAACAAGGAGTTTAGAAGGTGGAAATAAGAAGACGGGTCCCTGGGGTGGGGGACCATTGACAGGACTCTGCTGGTGGATGTCATGCATTGAGGAGGAGTGGTGCACATTGATAGCAGCTTGCCGGTTAGGCCACCGCAGTCACCAAAACTTCAGATGGGTCCTGGTGAGGATAGTTTGTTGCGACAAACTGCCAAAGTAAAAGAAATATGTGCCATTTTTGGCACTTATGCATAGACTGTGGCAGCATCCCTTCATCCAGTGTACGTCACCACGGCCCCCAAGAGGTGGATTCAGGGAGTGGATAAAAAGATGGGGAAGCAGCCCGGTAAGGGCGGACAGGATTAGCCTGTGGCAGGCCCGACACCCGGACAGGGAGGCTGCCAACCTGCTCAGGGAGGGGTTCATGGTGGGCTTCCGGCTCCAATATGAAGGCCCCGGGGGGCCAGGAGGCAGGGAACCTGAAATCCTCTTGGGATCACCTGCAGGTAGTCTGGGAAAAACTGGAGAAATAGAGGCAGCTGGGGAGGATTAGCGGGCCATTTGTTGCCCAGCCAAACCCAGCACTAAGGGTATCACCCATTGGGCTTGTGCCAAAGAAAACACCTGGGGAGTATAGGATGTTAAATCATCTGTCTTACCCGGAGGGCGACTCAGTGAACAACCATTTCAACCTGCACCATATGGCAGTGCAATATGCATCCTTTGACAGGACGGTCCAGGTGGGGCAGGAGGCGGGGCCTCAGGCACTCCTGGCAAAGGTGGACATCGAGTCTGCATTCCAGTTGCTACCCATTCATCCAGATGACAGGGAACTGCTGGGCATGAAGTATAAGGGTCAGTATTATATCGACAACTGCATGCCCATGGGGTATTCTGTAGCATGTGCAGTCTTCCAGACATTCAGTAGATACTTGCACTGGGTGACGGAAAAGCAATCGGTGAACAAGCTCGTGGTTCACTACCTCAACAACTTTCTGTTCACTGGGGTGGAGGGTAAAAAAGATTGTGAGAGGACTTTGGCCACCTTTATGGTGATCTGTGGGGACATTGGGGTCCCCTTAGCCCTGGGTAAGATTGAGGCACCAGCCAGGACAATAGTGTTCCTGGGGATTGAAACTGACACTGTTAACAGCTGTGCCGCTTGCCTTGGGAGAAAGTGGAGGCACTAAATCGCCTGGTTGACTCTATGGAAGGGGCCAGGAAGGTAACCTTGAGGCAGTTGCAGCAGCTGTTGGGACACCTCAACTTTGCTTGCTAGGTCATCCCCATGGGGTGCACCTTCTTGCGATGCATGGCTAAGCTGGGAGGAGGGTGCACCAGGCCACATCACAGGTTGCGGGTCACAGAGGACTTCCAAGAGGACCTACGAATATGGAAGGTCTTCTTGAAACACTTCAATGGCATGGAGCTATGGCAGGTGGACAGTGGGGAGCACAAGCTTCAGCTGTTCACAGATGCAGCGGGGTCATTAGGGTTCGGGGCATACTTTCAAGGGGAGAGGTGTGCGGATCAATGGCCACCAGAATGGGAGGCGATGGGGCTGCTTAAAAACATCACTCTGCTGGAATTTTTTCCCATAGTGGTTGCCCTGCATTTATGGGGTGCGCGCAGCTGAAGGATTTGCAGGGTCCTCTTCAGGTCAGATAATATTGGGGTATTGCACACTATTTTGCAAGGTCCTCTTCAGGTCAGATAATATTGGGGTATTGCACACTATTAATGGGCAGTTGGGACCGAAGGGCCCGATTGGGGGACTTGATGCACATCTTTTTTCTAAAATGCTTGCTCTTGAACATCTCCTTTAAGGCCGTTCACATTTTTATTTATTTTATTTATTTAGTTTTTGTTAACCGGGTAGGTGCACCAGCCAACAGGTGACTATTTTCAGGCACGACCCGGGAGACACAGTTACAGTACAAAATAGGACAGTTTAGGTTTAACACAATACAGGCAAAGGTACATTGGTACAAGTACAGACATACAATTTCAAAGGCAGGCATACAGTTTCAATAGGCAGAGGGTACTGGAGGGAGCACACATTTAGAGGGAGAGGGAGAGGAAAGGGAAGGGGAGGTGAGGGGTATTTTAAGCAGGCAAGGGAGGGTGTGAGAAACTGATGAGGGGTGAAGGGGCATCAGCAGAAAAGACAGGGAAAATTACAGCTAATGGCCTTGCGGTGCTGGGCAGAGGTACGCAGCTGGGGTTGTGGAACCGAGGGACGGCAGAGCAGGGAGGGGATGGTCGGCAGGTAGGGAGAGGAGTGTGGTAAGAAAAAAGGTGAGAGGATGAACCAGAGGTTAAGGGACTATAGTAGGTGGGATGGCAGAAGGTATAGGAGGAGGGGCAAGGGGGAGCAGAGGGAAGAAAGGACAGTAGGAAGGCCATGGACCGGCAGGAAAGCAGGGATAGCATGGTTCTGCACTCAGGTTAGCAGCGGACCATTAGTGAAAAAGGGGGTGCGCCAGCCTGAGGGCGTAATGGCAAAGTCTGGCATTAGGAAAGGCACAAAAGGACCCATAGTTATGGAACTGGAACTGGGAGGCAGCCAACCTGAGGCACTTACGCAAAGAACGGTAAGTTACAGCTTTTAGTGGAAAAGGCGAAAAAGACCCAAGCTATGGAACTAAAACTCTGCAGGGCTCTGAGAAGCTACGGCAAAGTATGGCTAAATACGACTTTAGCGGAAAAAGGCAAAAGACCTGGGCTCTGAACTGAGACCAGCAGGGCTGTGAGGGGTGGAGAGCTGTTGGAGTGAGAGGGAGCAAGAGGACCAGTACCCACTAACATTAAGTTAATCATACAGTTTAGTGCAACACAGTAGAACGGACGAAGGATCAAACAATAGTAGGATTATGTCTGAATTATACACAAAGTCAGAGAGATGAAACAATGTTAGATATGCAGCATAATAATATGATCAGGTCAGGATACTATACATATTATAGAATTAAGGCAATTAGGCAGTCTTAAGACAATTTATAGCAGCATGATTAGAATAGAGTGACCGTACAGAAAAGTTTGTAAACATTACATTAAAGTGCAGGCAGACTTGGCATACCAGGGGTCGATAATGGGATTGCTGATGCTTTGTCTCATTCACAGTGGCAACGGTTTTGGAAGAAGGCTCCAGCAGTGGAGCAGCAGCCATGGGCAGTATCCCCCTTCTTGTGGAGGGTAGTGACATCTTGATTTGGAAATGAGTAGGTAACTTTATCGCACCTAGGACAAGCGAAGTATGCCAGAGGGGAGTGGAACATTTTATATGCATGAGGGCTCAGGCAGCATGGCTGGAGAATTGGCCCATTCCATTGGAGCAGCTGTGCCATAACATCATGAGGTCAATGCAGGAGGGGGCTACACTGGGGGTGGTGAATGGGTGCCTCGCTGGCTTGTCCTGGGTTTCCAGGGTCCTGGGGGTCAAGGACACCAAAAAGATGTGTAAGGAGAGGAAGGTCCTGGAAGGGTGGGTGAAGTCAGTCACCCCTCATCAGGACACGAGGCACCCAATCAGCCCAGGCAGCCAAAGTAAGGTGGCCAAGATGTGCTTTGGACCCAAAAGGGGGTAGATCTGGTGTTAGGAGAAGCAGATATGGGTCTTGGAGGAAGTCGAGGAGCAGTCGGCTTGGGGGGTTGGATGCTGTCTGTCTTGTGGCATCTCGGGTAGATCATGATGACACTGAATGGTCGGTAGGGGGTGGAAACGAGCTGCATTCTGCTGAAAGGCTTGTGACCTCCTGCTCTGGTTGGCGTGGAGGCAGAAACTGAGTGTCCTGACACGGGGGAATGGGCCGTGGTCCGCCTTCAGCAGGTACAGCTATCCTGCAAGGATAACGGCACCTGACGGGGGGGGGGTGGCCGAGCAGCCTTGACCCTTACAACCTCAGACCATTGATCCTCCCGTGTGTGCATGCTGCTCTCAATCTGGTTGGTAATCAATAAACATATGGCTGTGGCCATTTCCTACAAGATCTGTGTCTGTGCATTCTGTCTGGGGGAAAGGGGGGTTAATGGATGGATACCAGATAATATAGAGGGTGCAACAGATGGCAGCAGCCGTATTTTATCTGGTACCATCCTCCCTGGACTCATGAAGAGGTGAGGGAGGGAAGAGAACAGAAGGTGGTCCCGAGGGGGGGGTTAAGGGAGAGTCCAGTGATTGGACGCAGGGACCACCGAGGCCTCCCACCAGGGAAAGTGGGGGGTCACATGCTGTGGGGGATAGGGAGAAAGGGATATCTTGGACTGTAGCCAGCAGTCCTTCCTCTTTCCTTTCACCCTTGCAGGATCACCCACCCTCGTAAAAGCAGGGTAGTGGGGGCCAGGCTAGGGCCCCCCTTTTGACCCCTTAAGGGTGACCGCAATAGGGGTTGGGGAATGGCTTTTCCTGGTTTTCCTGCAAAAGCGTTTTTCCTGGGTTTTTCTCCTCCTCCAAAAGGGTGTAAAACTGAATTAGAAGCAGGAGAATCAAATATGTCAGAGCAAATAGTCAGGGCATAGGTGAATGTCAGTTTGTCGCAGTCATGTTGATGGCATCTCGGGAGGATAATGAAGACATTGAATGATCAGTAGGGGTGGTAATGAGCCATATTCTGCTGAAAGGCTCGTGACCCCTCGCTCTGGTTGGCATAGAGGCGGAAACTGAGTATCCTGACCCAGGGGAGGGGTAGAGGTCCACCTCCAGCAGGTACAGCTATCCTGCAAGGTTAACGGCACCTGACAGGGAGTGGCCAAGCAGCCTTGGCCCTTACAGCCTCAGACCGTCGATCCTCCTATGTGCACGTGCTGCTCTCAATCTGGTTGGTAATCAATAAACGCATGATGCGGCCATTTCTCCCGTGATCTGTGTCTCTGCTTTCCTTCTGGGGAAATGGGGTTTATGGATGGATACCAGATAATTATAATTATACAACGGCAAGAATAAATGCTGAAATTTAATTGGTCAGCTAAGACCTTGACCTGTGATGCTATCCAAGCAGAAAATCATGGATCAAGTCCCAGTACACACAAGACCACATCTAATGTTAAAGAAATCACTGCACAAGGCATGTTCAACTTGCCCACACTTGTCATGGCCACTGTGCAGTTTGCCAGTACTTATCATTTTTAAAAAACATAAAATTCTTCCTCCAACATCTACAAACTTAACTCAACCCCCCCCCCCGCACATACCTAGGTGTCCAGCATGACACACAATCTCTTTATTGCACTCATTCTATACTTTTTCTTAAAAAATAACTCATTAAAGGAAGCAGACTCTTCAGTCAGCTTCACTACTACTCACCTCACCGAAAACACAATCAGCTTCACTCCCCATTCCCAACAGCCTGAAGTAGGTGAACGTGTGTGCTGGCAATTCAGTTTCTGGACACCTCTGAAAGTTGCTGTCTTGTTGCTCTTTCTACCAGCACTAACACCATCTTTCCTGGGAGAAAGTGTGGAGAACTGTAACTGAAAGTCAGCAGGGTGAAGATGAGTGACCCAAAGTTCAGCTGGAACCACAAGGTTGGGGGCAAGGAACTACACCCAAACTGTGCTCAGCACAGTCGGGTGGGGGACAGCAGGACTAGACAAAGCCAAGGAAATAAAATCAATTAAAACGGGAGGCAAGAGGTTGGGATTGGGCTGTCTAGTAACAAAAGAAATAAGGGGGGATGGGACAAAAGCAGACATAGGGAGTCAAAACACCAGCACTAGCACCACCTACTGGACAAATCAGTAATACGAACATACGAACATACAAACGTCCCAGCAGAAACAGACCACCTGGTCTATCTAAGTCTGCTTGAGTGTGCAGCCAACACCCCTAGTTTGCAGCTTCCCTATCCCCCCTCCCCTTTGTCATCCCACTGCCACCCCCACCTCCCCCACCTCACTCTCCCTTCCCACTCCCATGCCATTTTGAAGCTGTTCACAGATTTACATGATACCAGCCATTCTGGTAGGGATTTCCATTTCTACCACCCTCTCTGAAACAGTGTCTCCTCATTTCCTTCCTAAATCTTCCCCTCTCTATTGTTGGCCATGCTCCTGGTGACCTCCCTCCTTAACTTAAAGACCCCATCTGCCCCATCCTTATTGATTCCCCTCAGATACTTGAATGTCTCTGTCATGTCCCCCCTGTCCCTTCTATCCTCCAGGGTGTACATATTCAGGTCTCCCAGCCTGCTTTCATAATCTCTCCTCTCCATTCCACATATCATCTTGGTTGCTCTCCTCTGCACCCCCTCCAGTAGCCTGATATCACGCTTTAGGTATGGCCACCAAAACTGCACACAATACTCTAAGTGCAGCCTTACCAGTGACCTGTAGAGGGGCAAGATCACCCATCTTCGCCTGGATGAAAATCCCATCGCTATGCACCCCAGCATTTTGTTTGCTTTTACAGCCACTCTCCTGCACTGGGCAGTGTTATTCATGGTCCCTGTTATCATTACCCCTAGATCTTTCTCCTCCTCAGTGATCCCCAGCTTAACCCCCCCAGTCAGTATTCTCTCCTTGGGTTCTTCACCCCAAAGTGCATAACCATACACTTCTTTGCATTGAACCCCAGATGCCACCTCACTGACCACTTCTCTAGTTTTCATAGGTCCCCCTGCAGCTGCTTCCATCCCTCCTCTCCATCCACCTCTGCTCCGATTTTGGTGTCATCAGCGAACAGACTTACCTTGCTCACCAACCCATGTGCAGTGTCTGATATGAAGAGCCCAAACAATACTGGCCCCAACACAGAGCCATGTGGCACCCCACTCGACACCGTCCTTGGAGTTGAGAGCTCCCCTCTCACAACCACCCTTTGCAGCCTGCCACTCAGCCAGCTTGTAATCCAGTTTATTATTTTTGACCCTACACCTACACCAGTTAGCTTTCCCCCAAGCCACCCATGAGGCACCAAATCGAAGGCCTTGCTGAAGTCTAAGTAAAGAACATCCACCGCATGACCCTTATCCAGCTCACCTGTCGCCCAGTCATAATATTGTATGAAGTTGGTTTGACAAGACTTCCCTGAAAAAAACCAATGCTGCCTCATATCCTGGAGGACATTGTCCTCCAGGTATGACACTAGTCTTTCCTTTAGTATCGTTTCCATGAGTTTGCACACTATGGAGGTGAGACTTACCGGATGATAATTACCTGGTTCATCCCTTGGCCCACTCTTGTGTAATGGTACTAGATGTGCCATCCTCCAGTCCAGTGGCACACATCCCAACTCCAGTGAGGTGCTGAACAGATCTGCCAGTGGCTCTGCCAACACCTCTGCCATCTCCCTCAGCACCTTGGGGTGGATACCATCTGGCCCTGGTGCCTTGTCTACCTTCAGTTCCCTTAGTCCCTCTAGGACTCTATTTGCCTCAATTCTTCCATCTGTTGCCTCCTCTCCCTCTGTCCCCACCCTCCCAGCCCATGCTGGTAGCAGTCCCCCCTTTTCTTCCGTGAACACTGAGCAAAAGTATTCATTCAGTGCTTCTTCTTGCTCCTCCCCCTTTTCTGTCCACTCCCCACCCCGTTTTAGCCTCACTATTGTCTCCTTGCAGTTCTTTTTCTCCCTGATCTATCTAAAAAAGTCTTTCTCCCCCCATTAATTCCCTGTGCTAATCTCAGCTCCCTCTGGGCCTTGGCTTCTCTCACTTTTCTGGTCACCTCCCTGGACCATCTTGCATATTCCTCCCTGTCCACTTCCCTCCCCATCCTCCTAAACCTCTGGTGCACCACTTGTTTTGCCCTCACCACCTCCACAACCTCGCTGTTCAACCAGCATGGTTTTCTTGCTCTGCTCCTCTTACTCTGTGCCTTGGTGCAGGCTACTGTTGCCTCTATAACCCCCCATTTAATAATATCCCATTTCTGTCCCACGTCCATCTCCTGCCTTATGCCCTCCAGTTTCCCTTTCTGTACTTTCTGCATCCTCACAAAGTCTGGCCCCCTGAAGTTTACCACCCGAGTAACTGATTTCTCTAGCTCACCACACATTGTGATATTAAACCACACTGTTTGGTGATCACTGTCGACAAGTGGGTCCTCTACATTTATTTTCCTCACTGCATCCTCATTCGACTATACCAGATCTGAAGTGTTCTTTAGCCTAGTAGGTACAGTAACCTACTGTGTTAGGAGACCCTCCTGGATTGCGTCCAGGAGCACTTGCTCCCCGGCACTGGAGGTGACCGGAATGCTCCAGTCAACCCCCGGTAAGGTGAAATCCCCCACAATGACCAACTTCCCTTTTCTACATACCTTTTTGATTTGTCCCACTAACTCCCTGTCATGCTCCTCAGAATGGGACGTTGGCCTGTATACAATCCCAAACCTCAATTTCCTACCCCTTGAATCTAGGAGCTGCAGCCAGATTACCTCTGTTCTCCTTTCTTCTCCCTCATCCCTTGTGCATTTGATCCCGTCCCTCACATAGACTGGCACCCCAGCCCCCCTTCCCCTCCTTACCGTCCTTCCTTTATAATTTGTATCCTGGGATTGCCAAATTCCAGTCCTGGTTCTCAGTTGCCCATGTTTCTGTGACAGCTGCAATATCCTCCCTCCACACTACTAAGAGTGCCTGTAGCTCAGCAGATTTGTTTCCTAGGCTTCTTGCATTCAGTGAGACCACACTCCATAATGCCCCCTTCCCTTCACTAGCCTACATCTCCTCCCTTCTACTCCCTCCTTTTTTGGCCACCCTGAGTCCTTCTCTGCTAGCCTGGGGGGTAGGCTGTGACTCCACTCTATTCAATCCCTGCCTACCTGCTGTCCACTTGCCACCCCCCCATCTAGTTTAAATCCACCCTTATTGCAGTATACCTCCCCAGTCTTTGTTTTAATGCCTCCTTCCCCTGCCCACTCAGGTGCAGCCTATCCCTTGCAAACAGATTGTTATTATCCCAGGTACTGCCCCAGCAGCCCACAACCCCATACCCCTTAGTTTGACACCATTCTACCAATCATGTGTTCAACTTTCTAATCCTCTCCTTTCTCACTGTGCTTGCATAGGGTACTGGGAGCACTTCGGAGAAGATCTCAGACTCCCCAGTCTCCTCGCACAACCTTCCCACTTCCTCAATCCTCTCCCTTGTTATCTCCACCATTTCTCCCACTAGGTCATTTGCCCCACATGTACCACAATATGTGGTTTCCTCCTACCCCTCTTTGCACACCTTAGGATTGCCTGTCCTGCCATGCTGCCTTTAATCCTGGTATGGACTCCACCCATATCCAACTGTGCCTCTCCTCCTTGCTGCCCCATCTGATCCCCTTGAGTATGGAGTTCCCCCAACACCAGTACACCCCCCCTCATCTTTCCTTGTGCCCATCGCCACCCCCACCCAGGTTCTCATTGATGGAGCCACTCAAGTCTGTGTTTTTACCATGTGTCCCAGCGTCTTCCCCCTGTCCCTCCCAATTAAGACCCCTCCCACTCCTCCTGTTTGACTGCCAACCTCCCTCTCCCTCCTCACCTCTCCGAGTATTACCCCTTCCCCTGTCACACCATGCTCAATCTCTCCACTAGTAATGCCTCTCAGTCTCTCTTCTTTGTGAGTGCTATCCCTTGTGTAATCACCTCCTGCATCCTCTTTCCCATGTGATGCTAGTAAAGTAAACATGTTCCCTATCCGCTTTGCCTTACTATGTGTTTTCTCCTCCCTCATTGCCTACTGCTGCTCCTCTTTTTCTAGGTCCCACTAGAGTCCACCCGTCATCAGCTGGCTTCCTGTCTAGTTTGCCCCCTCCATTAACCAACTGTTCCTTCTCTGTGGTGCCCCCACAATACTCTCAGATGTCAGCCCTCCTACCGACACAATTATCCCCTCATCCCACAACCTCCCCAGCTCCCTGCCAAGCCACTGAACCTCTTCCTCGAGCCTCCTTAGCCTGTGGCATATTGGGCACCCTCCCAGTCTCCACAGTATATTCATCTGTATTGCTGCCCCACAACCATTACACCCAACAATCATACCCGTGGTCCACACTACCTATACAGCCTCTCCACACTAACTATCCATACAGCAAGTAGAATTAACTAATCCTAGCCCAGTCTCTAACAAAAATTTTACCTGATATATTCCAGTTAAAGGCCCTCCGCAATATCCACCTATCACACTAATCAGCAATTCATTGTGGATGCTGTACTCCTATTTGTGTATGTATATGTATATATGTGTGTGCGTGTGTGTGTGTGTGTGCGTGTGGGCGTGCACATGCATGGGTGCATGTATGTGTTTGTATGCTGAGTGTGTATGTGCATGTACATGGTGAACATTTTACCAATGGAACTGACCAGAAGGATTCTTGTATTTTATTGTAAAAATTCCAGCTGTTTAAAGTGGGAGGTATAAAAAGAAAGAGAAAGGGGATAGAGGAAAAAAAAACACAATATTCAGAAAATGGAGAAAAGGTGAGAAAACAGGAAAATGAAAATGGATGAGGTGGGGAGTGTGGCGGGCTTAAGGGAAAATAAAAAAATAAAAAAATACTGTAATATGTATTTCACAGGGTATAATATCTGAACCTGAGATGGCAAACCAATGCTAGTATGCGTTGGCACTGTTTTTATAGGGTGAACGAACAGTTTTTATTTTAACAAAAATATTAAAATGTTTAAAGTTAATGTATTTTTGCACATTTGTTCATTTCCACTTTCTGGCCAGTCAGATGTGAAAATAAATGCATGTTTTGCAATTTTCAGCTCTCACCGTAATTGTAAATGACTAGCAAAGTAAATATTGCCTTTTAGCTCCAGAGCAATGTGGCTTTAAAAAGCATGACAGCACAAGTGGTGCTGTTGACAGGTTCCGTGACCATGCAGCATGGCCATGGCTGATGGACTGCTCACTGGGGTTATATTTGTGTACCTTATCACGGTATTTGATCTGGTTGTCCATTGTCATTTTCATAGAAACACAGATGTTGTCGACAGATAAGGGCCTTGTGGCCCATCCAGTGTGATCTATCCCTTGTTCTAATGCTTAAGGTACCCTAGATGCTACAAGCCCGCTCACCCCTAGCTCGATAATTCCCATGTGCCTATCCCACACATTCTTGAATCCCTGAACCATGGCCACCCCCACCACTTCCTGGAGGAGACTGTTCCATCTGTCTACCACCCTTTCAGTGAAGTAGGATTTCCTCAAGTTCCCTCTAAGTTTTCCACCTTTTAGTCTCATGCTTTGCACCCTTGTTCTATTTCCCTTCATGTGAAAGATGATCCCCTTTATATATTTGAAGGTCTCTATCATGTACCCCCTCTCTCTCCTTTCCTCCAGGGAGTACATATTTAGAGCTCTGAGTCTTTTCTCATACGACTTATGGTGCATCCCCGACACCATTTTTGTCACCCTCCTCTGTACCGTCTCCATCCTGTCTATATCTTTTTGGAGATGGGGCCTCCAGAATTGAACACAGTACTCCAGATGAGGCCTTATTAGAGAGTTGTACAACGGTACCATCACTTCCCTCCTTCTACTTGTTATACCCCTTCCTATGCACCCTAACATTCTGTTAGCCTTTCCAACTGCTTTGTTGCACTGTTTAGCCACTTTGAGGTTGTCTTCTATGGCTATCCCTAGATCCCTCTCCTCTGTGGTAGCCTCCAGTGTTACCCCATCTAGTTCATACTTAGCACTAGGATTCCTTCTCCCTCTCCCTAGGTGCATAATCTTGCACTTTTTTGCATTGAAACCCAACTGCCATTCCTTGCACAAGTTTTCTAGCCTCTTCAGATCCCTCCTCATTTTTTCTATACCTTCCAGTGTATCTACCCTGTTACATAGCTTTGCATCATCCGTGAACAGGCTAACTCTCCTTTCTAGACCCTCTGCAATATCGCTTATGAAAACATTGAAGAGCACTGGTCCCAGTACTGATCCCTGGGGTATGCCACTTGTTACCCATTCCCTCTTGTGAGCTAACCCCAATTATCACTACTTTTTGTGTTCAGTTACTCAACCAGTTTCTAACCCATGTGACCACCTCTGTCCCCACCCCCAGATTTGCCAGCTTGTGGACTAGTCTCCTGTATGGGACTGTGTCAAAGGCCTTCCTGAAGTCCAGATAGGCCACATCTACCACTCTTCCCTGGCCTATTTCTTTTGTCACCCACTCAAAGAAATCAATCAAGTTGATCTGGCGTGACCTCCCTTCAATGAATCCATGTTATCTTGGGTCCAGCAGCCCCCTTGTCTCTAGGTAGTTCATCAGCCTTTCCTTAAGTAAGGTTTCCATAATTTTACCTGTTATTGAGGTCAAACTGACTGGGCGGTAGTTTCCTGCCTCCTCCTTGCTGCCACTTTTGTGCAAAGATACCACTTGCGCCCTCCTCCACTCCTCTGGAACCACACCTGTTCTAGTGATCCACTGAACAGCTTAGCCAGAGGTTTAGTCAGTTCCTCCTGGAGCTTTTCAGGATCCTTGGGTGTATCCCATCAGGCCCCATAGCTTTATCCACCCTAAGCTGTTCTAGTGCTCTTTTTATTCGGTCCTCTGAAAAAGGTCTAATGTCCATCCCTTCTCCCTGTTTGCCCTTCTCCATTAATGGGAGACCAGCTCCATTGTCTTCTTCCGTGAATACAGAGCAGAAGTATTTGTTGAGGATGGTCGTCTTGTCATTGTCTTTCTCCACAACCCTGCCTCCCTCTTCCTTAAGTCTCACAATTCCTCCCCGTCTTCCTTCTCTTGTTAATATACCAAAGAATGCCTTCCCTCCTTTCTTCACTGATTTAGCTAGCATTTTCTCCGCTTTGACCTACCTTTATTGCACATATTATACCATTTTTTTCAAGTATTCTTGCCTGTCCTACAGTACTTGCTTTGTGTCTCCTTGTATCTCAGAAATGCCATCTCTTTTCCTCTTACTAGCTCTGCTACTCCTCTCAAGAACCACAGTGGTTTCCTCTTCCTCTCTCTTTTGCTTTTGCTGCAGGGCCTGGCACAATGGTTTACTACCAGGTGCAGGGCTTCCCTTATCTTATCCCACTGTTTCACTACCCCCCTTATGTCCTCATATCCCTGCATAGCCTTCCTGAATTCGTCCTTCATCTTACCAAAGTCTGTTCTCTTGAAATCCAGGATTCTAGTCCTTGTGTGGCTAGCCTCCTGTGATGTCCTTATGGTGAACCCCACAGCTTGATGATCACTAGTCCCTAGGATGTTCCCCACTGTAACTTCCTTTATCCCATCCCCATTGCTTAGGAGAAGATCTTCACAGATTGTTCATATTTGGAATGTCTAGTACATTTATTCAGTGGTTCAATAGTTACTTATCAAATTGCTTTCAACAAGTCCATTTGGAGAACATTTTGTCTGCCCACCATACATTATGAGATCCTCCATGCTTGATTCAATATCCTTTGCTATTTTTGCTATTAACTCTCTACCCTTATCCTTTCCTAACATGTGAACTTTAATGTACTCAAATGACTAGATTATTTTTACCAGTTCCAACTTGGTAGAAGAAATTTCTTCAATGTTAGAGATTTTCAATCTGTGTAAAAGTGCCTTTTGGAATGTATATTATTATTATTATGGTAAATGTAAAAACACAAAGTCCATGTTTGGACCTGATCATGATTTAACCAAATCTGGCTCAAACTTTCAAATTTGAGACCTGAATGAAGTTGTCTTGGAACATGTTAAATCTTTTAAAAATGTGGGTATCTACTTGGATTCCTGCCTTAGTTTTTCACAGCACATATCTGTATGTAAGGTTATTCTTCAAAGGCTAGGAGCTGTTTATAGGTTAGAAAAGAGTTTTGCATCTGAGAATAGACTGGTTACTGCTAGAGGAATCCTTATTTAAATTATGGCTTGCATAGTGTTTATAATGCCCCTGTAACTGAATTGGGCTGAGTTAATGCTAGCTATGATAATATCTGTCACTAAGCTTTTTTTTAAATCTGCAGTACTTCTTTGCCTGTGGTCCCATACCTGTTTACTTCTAGAGCCTAAGGCACACCTTGGTCTGAGCTCCCACCCTTTTTTCCCATAGCTACCATCCTTGATAGTACCCTGGATAGCCTCCAGATGTTGTTAAGGTGGAAGAGATATGCCCTTGCTGGCTTCTGAGTGTGAGGTGGCAGGCAGTGGAGGTGCAGAGTCCAGAAGCAGTCCATCATCTACAGATAACGGGGCTGTTTTGTCCCATTTTGGTCTTCTTACACAGTAAGTGAGCCACAAGGGATGTCAAATACATGCACATACATAAGGTGCATGACTGCATAGTGTTGAATAGCTTTCTGCCCTCCCCATGGCAAGTCACTGCCTTGTAGAGCCATCTGAGGACATGCAGGTGGTACTGTAACCATGGTATTACCCAGCTTCCCTCCCCAAAAAAGGAAACTGTCTTCTGTGATGCTCAGTCCCTCTCTAACTAACTGACCCTGACAACCTGGGCTAATTTTCAAACATCAGTCATCACCATTGTGACTGCTAGTGCCACCGCTGCACTGACAAGCCAGCCACTTTGCTTTTAAAATAATTATAAGAACCATAGCCCACTTTATTTTACATTGGGGCAGTTTTCTCTAATGGCTGAAGAGCATTCACCCTAAGATGAATTACTGATACATCATGACTTTCAAGTATCTTAAGGGTATAAACAAGGTGTGGGTGGGCAACATCTTTCAATATAGGAGGGGAACAAAAACAAGGGAGCACAATATCAGATTGGAGGGGAGCAGCTTAAGGGGCAATGTAAGGAAGTTTTTTTTTTCATGGAAAGGGTGGTAGATGCATGGAACAATCTACCTCAGGTGGTGGTGGGAGCAAGCACTGTGGGGGGATTCAAGCATGCATGGTATAAGCATAAGGAAACACTAGAGTTGGGAATGAGGTGCTAAAGCCAATGACCTAGTAGGGTCAGAGGGCACTGAAACAGGTAGGTCATATAGGCAGATAGGACGGTCCTGATGGTCCTTATTTGACATCAATTTTCTATGTTTCTATCCCATAGAAATTCTGATTACTCACCTCTAACGAGGTTATTGTCACTAAAACCCAGCCCCAAAAATTTGAGGACAGCTAACAAGTACCTTCTTTCTGTTGCTGCAGTTTCTTTGGCTGTGGGTCAAAGATTCTTTTCCATTGTGCCCCCAAAGTTTTTGAATAATCTTCCTTGTTCCATGCATGCATGCAGTTCTTGATCCTTTGTTTTAGCAACAAAGGCAGGAATCATCTATTGCATAAATCTAAATGTTCCTGTTGTTGAGTATTTTTAGTAATACTATATAGTTATACTAGAGCTGTATGATTGTATATTGAATTATGTAATTCTATTCACTAAATGCTCAGTTGTGTGTTTGTAAAATTATGTCATGCTCTGTTTGCTTCTGGCCTAGGTTGATTCTGAAAATGGGCTGTGTTTTTTTAGTCCAGTTTTCTAACCCAGTTTGCACATGAAATTAAAATGTTCAAACTCTTCTGCATAACTGAAAGCCTTAGGAACATCATTAATGTGCTTATGTTTCTCTTTTTCACTTGGGGACTCTATAGTAGGGTTGAGTAGATGACAGCAGATCTCAACATCAGTTCAGTCATCCACCCATCCATCCATCCATCCATCCATCCATCCATCCATCCATCCATTTACTGTCTCTGAACATTTAGGAAACATGCAAGATAAACCAACACAGCTAGGAAGTTAAAATATCAAGAAATAATTAAGAAGTGCATTAACAAATAAGTAAACAACCTTATAGACATGCTGTATAGTATTTCTGAAATCTTCAGTGCATGTTCAGTGAAATGTTGATCTGTTTTTCCAGCTATACAGGTCCTCTCTTTATAACTTTATTACAATGTGCCTTCATTCCAGATTGCAGAGGTGTGACTTTGTTATGTAGAGGAGAGGGGTTCTCTCAGTGGAGAATGAGGTGCTAATAAAATGTTACTGTAACATGACAATTAATACTATGCTTCAATCCCGCAATTGCATTGGTGCAAAGCCAACCCATGACTCAAAATGAAGTGGGCATTAATTCCCTAGTAATGCCTGTTTCTGTAGTACTGGCACTCATCACATCGCAGTCACCATCAAACAGAATCATTGCACATGCTGAACTGCACCCAGCCATAGCACCCGCAGTGATCATCACACCAACAGTCACAAAAGTGGCATAGTTACCAGAATTGTAAAATTATGTGCCTAGCAATGTGTCCCCTACCTGAGTTACCCGTAAAAACATGTTTCTGTGGCTCTGTGTGATCAGTTTTCTGCCAGCTGCAATATGCAATTGAGGCATCTGAGAATGCCATAACACTGGTTTAGCAACCACTATGAGAAGTGTAACTAATTACCTGTACACCTAATAAAATATTTGACATTGTGTATGTTAGTAATCGACAGCAAGAAACAAAATGGCAATATTTGTTATAAGATGAACAAATACAGACCGTAATATTAGTAAACGTGGGCTGGCAGTATAACTTAGAGGTTAGAGGAACAAGGTGTGAACAAGCATGATACATCCAGCAGACCAGACCTGAGTTTGATTCTCACAACCTCCACTTGCATACTGTGTGACTCTGAGCAAGTGACTTAACCGCCCAGTGCTCCCAGGTCGCCCCTGAAAACAGGCACTTGTGCCTAGTGGGCCTTACCCAGTTACCAAAGGCTAAAATAAATAAAAATAAATAAATAAATGTGAATGCAGTCAAAAATACATTAAACTTGTTTAAACTGTAGACACCACTGTATGCGTCATTCTTATAAAATCACAAACTTTTCTGTTAATTTGTGGAAGTGATTGCCATGTTACAAGCAAATTAAGCCACTCCAGAGTTGGGCTGTACTAGGGAATAAATGCTTGGTTGGTGATTGGAACCCCCCTCCCCAACCTGGCATTAATTCGTTAGTAGAGCCCTCCTTTGTAGTGGATTAATGCTTACTTGTTTAACTTTGGGAGGAGGAAATTAGTGAGAGAAAAATGAATGAATAAGACATAAGACAGTAACCATTCGGGAAAGTAACAGTCATACTGTTATGTAATGCTGTTTTTGTATTTTAATTGATTGATTTAATTGATTCTGGAGGACCATGTAAATGGGCTATTTAGCCTATGGACTTACCACATTAAATAAATCAAATCTAAAAACAGAGGCAAACATAAAATGATGACTGCATTAGCACACAAAGCCACATGTAGTCGCAGGTCTAAAGAATAATAATGCCATTACCATCCTAGCAGCTGATTACCGGGTCCACCTTGCAAATGAGCCTTGCTCAATGGTGCCCGCCTGGATAAATAAAGATTTTGATTGATTGATTGATTGAGTAAGGTAGATGTGCAGTCTTCCTGAACAGCTCTGACAACCACAAGAGAATGCTATGTAGCTTCAGCCTGTTGCTGTATAATGTTATGAACATCTAAGCACTGAGCTCCATAAGAAATCAGATAATGGTATACTTGTATTAGCAGCAAAGAAGCAGTGCAGGTTAATAAGGAAAATGAAACCATGCAACCAGATATTGGCAGAAAGCATCAACAGCAACCCAAGCATACCAGTCAGATTTGGTGTTATACCAATGATTTTAAACATCACCCTTAAATCCCATTATCTTAGCAATAGACAGAATAAAATACTGTAGATCTGAATATATTTTTAGGTGCCTTTAATATACACAGTGTGTTTCAAAGTACCTTACAACAAAAGAGTTAGATAATGATAGCAGAGGAACAGTAACCGAAAAAACAAACAAAAAAAAAACACTAGAGGAACCAGTATGCATTCAACAACATCCTATACAGTTATGGGCAACTGCATTAGAACCACAGGAGACTAATGACACTGGTGAGTGAGCTGCAAGATCATTCATACAGTGATAGACTGGTCAGAATAGATTAAAAAAGTCTGGAAATGATGAGAGCCAAGGGGAATATATATTTGGCAAATAATGTTAGCTGAAACACAAACCTTATGAACAAAATGGGAGTAACTAAGAAGCTAATGAAAACGCACTTTTGTACAAATAAACAAAATATTTCTTTGCACAAAGGGTAGCCCAACAGTGGACTAGGCTGCTGGCAGAGGTAGCGGACAGCATTGATATAAAAATCTTTAAGAACAAACTAGATAGATTTATACATAGGCATGCATTTATGGCAGAAACTGAAGTGCACTGAGTGGGCGGTTCATCTGTTCTGCAATCATAGTATGAATCCATTTTACTGAAAAAGAAACTGTTGTCTAAGAATCAAGGGAAATCCCTACTCTTTTAGAAAAATGACGTTTAGTGTTTAATGTCCACCTGGATAGCCACCAATGACTAGCAGAATGGAGCTCATTTTAACAACTCATCCAAAGGATGACATCTGCAATATTACAGCACCTGCCAGTACTGCACTGAAATGTCATGGAAGCTTTCTGAGAGATTGTAGCACGACTATGATTTTACACAGTAACTAGACAAAGAATGGTGAAAGACTTAAAAAGAACACTAGATCACACATATTGCTGATAGCCAGAGGATGAAATAATGGTGATCTTTACAAATATGCCAACAGAAGCCCACAAAGGATAATGCATAGACTAAAGGGAAACAATAAAAACAACTGGTGAGAAACCATGCCCTACAGATTTCCTTTTTTAAGTAACCAAAGCAAGGCTTGGTTAATAAGATCATGATTTTTCTTCCCATAATGCATACTGTAAGTATTGTAATCAGGTGGAGAGCAATACTGTAGATGTAACCACTTCATCAGTAAAACCTCTAAAAGTATACTGAAAGAATATTGAATGGGAACATTAAACCTACAGATAGAAGCTATACAACATTCTAGCAAACTGAAAGGTAAACACCATTCACTCTTAAGTAAAAACTTATCTACTCCAACCTCTGTAGTAAATATGATTCCAGATATGCTGGAGACACTAAAAATGGAATGAGAAAGCAGGTGACAAGTAAACTGTTTAGGAGAAATGAAACTGGAAAACTACCTAAGGAAACCACAACCATGGCCAGAGGTCCTTCAGCTATAGAGCCCCAACCTGGTTTAACTCTCTCCCTGCCACCATCACCAATGCCATCATCATCTCCACATTCAAAACTGCACTTCGTCGGAACCACATCTTCAGCACTCGTAACTGCTCCTGTCTCTGAACATAGCCTCCACCTCTTTCTCTTGACAATGCCCCCAGGGCAGCTCTCCACCCTACCATCACCTCCACCACTTCCCTGTACACCATGCCTAGGTTTAACCTGGCCAGTGCCAGCTGTTTTCAATGTTTATCTACCAGAATGCTCACTTGATACCGACTTGTGTAATACCTGTTATCAATTACATGTACCCTGTACCCAATTGTATTTGTCTGACCACTATGTGACGTGGCACCTCTGGTGAATGCCTATTGATTTTTTGCAAATCTTTGCTATGTAACCGAAACGCAATGTATGTCTTTATGTGATGAAGTACCTTTGGAAACGAGCCTCTGGCTCAAAGGTTGTAAACTGATTCTTAAATAAATAAATTAAATAAATAAACAACCAATTTCCCTCTCTCAGGTAAAATTATGACCCAAATTTAGTCCATACTCAACTATGACTGAAGCAGCAGGAGAAACCAAACTAGTCTGGGCACTGAGAAGCATTAGGTGCTACAAGGCTTTTATTAGGGATATTGTACCAGCATGGAGGCACTCCTAACCCCCCCCCCCAATTCATGAGGGGATAGGAGTTCAAACAGGCACTGTTCAGTGCTTCAAGAAGGCTGTTTAAGCCCTTGAGTGTTTGACTGTGTTGCCTTTTTAAAGGCAGTAGATAAACATTGTTTGGCCCCACAGAGTGGTAGCTCCTTTTCTTATTTTACTAACACCTTTTTGTTCTGGACTAAAAGCGAGCATTGCCATAGCAACGGGTGATGTGGCTCACTACAGCTACTTAATGCTCAGCTCTAGTGAGCGTCCGAGAGTGAAGCAACAGGAGAAACCAAACTAGTCTGGGCACTGAGAAGCACTAGGTGCTACAAGGCTTTTATTGGGGATACAAAAAAATGGTATTGTACCTGCATGGAGGTGATCCTGACCCCACATTTCATGAGAGGACAGGAGTTCAAACAGGCACTGTTCAGTGCTTCAAGGAGGTTAAAAGAGGCTGTTTAAGCCCTTGAGTGTTTGGCTGTGTTGCCTTTTTAAAGGCAGTACATAAACATTGTTTGGCCCCGCAGGGAGGTAGCTCCTTTTCTTATTTTACTAACTCCTTTTTGTACTGGACTAAAAGTGAGCATTGCCATAGCAATGGGTAACATGGCTCACTACAGCTACTTAACGCTGGGCTCTAGCGAGTGTGTGAGAGTGAAGCAGCAGGAGAAATCAAACTAGTCTGGGCACTGAGAAGCACTAGGTGCCACAAGGCTTTTATTGGGGATTCAAAAAAATGGTATTGTACCCCCGTGGAGGCGCTTCTGACCCCCCCATTTCATGAGGGGATAGGAGTTCAAACAGGCACTGTTCAGTGCTTCAAGGAGGCTGTTTAAGGCCTTGAGTGTTTGGCTGTTGCTTTTTTAAAGGCAGTACATAAACATTGTTTGGCCCCACAGGGAGGTAGCTCCTTTTCTTATTTTACTAACTCCTTTTTGTTCTGGACTAAAAGTGAGAATTGCCATAGCAACGCTTGATGTGGCTCACTACAGCTACTTAATGTTCGGCTCTAGTGAGCGGAGCAGAGGTGACGCAGGCAGAGGCCAGCGGCATCTGGTGGCATCAGACAAGGAAGCAGGAAAAACAGAAAGGGAGAATACATCTGCAGAGCCATAAGACTGAGTAGATAAACGATGAAAATAGCATAGCAAAAATGAGATTGAACAAATAGTAAGGAAGGGTCAGCGACAACAAAACAAAGGTATAAAAAATTGAAAGTAACATTCATAAAGTGACTTTAAAGACATATTATAGGAAACATTTATTACTGGATATAGTGAAACTTACAAAGAATGCATAACTGAGTCCTAGGGATAAGTATAAGCAAGACAAACTAAAAAAATAGAAATAGCAAAGTATGGATACAAATATAGTAAGAATAGAGGGGGTGAATTGGGTTTAAGATGTATAATCTGTAAGAAGATTTCTACAGAAGTAGCAAATGAAGTTTCAATATACACCTGTAAAGAATGTCTACTCATAAGAGAATTGAGACAAATAAATACAGCTTTAGAAATGAAAACTGGCTTCAATCCAGCAAAGAGATTGAATTCAAGACGATAATGAAGTCGTAAATCTAAAAAAAAATGGAGAGACAAGTATTGGACCAGAAAACCAAAAGATAAACAGAAAAAGGCACAGAAACTTACATGAGGAAGACTGGCAAGTAGAAACAAGAAAATGTAAAAAGGGAAGAAGGGCTATGAGGTTTACTCTAAATACTACAAACAAATTTGAGCACTTACTTGACTTAGACGCAGAAGAAAATGTAGAACTGGATGAAATGGAAACAGAGTATGATGTTTTTACAAGGGATGGAGTCTTACATGACAGAATGGAATATTTTGAAGACAACATAATGTTAGACTCACAAATTCCACACAGAGGAGGAGTTAAGAGTATGGGTAGGGAACGAGAATTTGTTCCCGAGAGTAACATACCAGTTAATGAGGAGATTATCGACACATTTATTCATCAGCAGAATGATATGGATAACCAGGTGGCAAATATATTATCTGAGATAGAATATGAGAGAACAAAGAATATGGAGGTGGAGAATAGGGTAATAGAAAATGAAAACCACATAACACACCAAATGAATGGAGAAAGTTGTGCATATGTCCCAGGTGACTCAATACTCAAATATACAGATAGGTACACTTCAAGGGGAAATAAAGAACAAATTACAACAAGCTATGTTTCTGGGGCAAAAATCAGGGACATACAGGATATGTTGTCAAATAACATAGAAAATAAGACTAAGAACAATGTATTAATCATACATCTTGGGGTAAATAATATAAGACACCAAGAGAGAGAAGGGATTAAACAAGAGCATAGAAACATCAAGGAGGAAGCTAGGAAACAGGGGTGCAATATTTATTTCTCCAAAATAACTCCAGTACCAAGAGAGCATGAAAAAAATCAAAAGAAAATAAAGGATGTTAACAACTGCTTGAGGCAGTGGACACTCCAAGAGGGCATGGGATGTATTTGCCACTGGGAAAATTTTGTTAATGGTCCAGATTTATTCTGCATGGATGGTTTGCATCTGAGTAAGAAAGGCAGTAGAAAGTTGGGGATTGAAACAAAAAAAGTAATAGACTTAGATTTAAACTGAGTATATTGGGGAGAGTGAAATATAAAGAAAACAAGAAATAGATTCCAAAAGAAAGTTCATTAATAGAAAGAACACCAAATCAACAGCTACAAAAATCAAAAAATTTAAAGGATTAAAAGTATGGTCCTTGAATGCAAGGAGTGTAAACATAATAAAAAAAACAAAATTAGAGACAAGATTAAAACTAGAAAATGTTGATATATGTTGCATAACTGAGACCTGGTGGGAAAAAGAAATATTATGGAACAGAGAAATAGAAGGATATGAATTATTTTCAAAGGAAAGAGAAAAGAAAAAAGGAGGCAGTATAGCAATCTGCATAAAGCAAGGATTAAAATGTTCATTGTATAAGAAATATGCTCAAAATGATGAGATTGAATCTATATGGTTAGCTTTGCAGATTACACAGACTCAAAAGAAATTATTGTTTGGTCTATATTATTGTCCACCCAACACAAGTAAAAGCTATGATGAATTGATAAATGCTGAAATTAAACAAATAGCAATAAAAGAAGATGTAATAATCACAGGAGATTTTAATATACCAGATATAAACTGGGATACTACAACTAATAATAACGCAACACATAAAAGGTACACAGACATGATGGAAGAGATTGGCCTACATCAATTTGTACATAAGCCTACAAGAAGAGACAACATACTGGAATGGGTAATGACAAACAAAGAAAATGTACTAACCAAATTAAGTATAGTTGATAATTTGGGTAATAGCGATCATAGTATAGTACACTTTTATATTAAAAATCAGCCAGTGTGTGAAAAGGGAAATACTATCATAAGAGATTATAACAAGGCAAAATTTAACATAATAAAAAAAATAATTATTGGACTGGAACTGGAAAGAAGAGTTTAAAGGAAGAATGTGGAATATATTTGGGAAATACTGAAACAAAAATTGTTTGATCTGAAAAAAATGATATATTCCTGAAAAAAAGTTGTATACAAAAAGAGGTAAAAAAAACCAATGTGGTGTACAAATAAAATCATGAAGTTATGTAAAGAAAAAAAAAAGAGCCTATAAAAGCATGAAAAATCTAAAAGATCATGAGGCCAATATAGGGTATAAAAAGATTTTTAGGAAATTAAAAACAACAATAAGAACATAAAGAAGGAGATTAGAAAGGAATCTAGTTTTTAGGAATGATAACAGAAAGGGTTTTTATTTCTATACCAATAATAAAAAAAATAGCAAATTTACAACACAGATAGGGCCATTGATCATAGGAGATGAAGAAGTGGTAGACACAGCAAAGCTGTCAGAAGAACTGAACCAGTACTTTTGTTTGGTCTACGATAAAAAAAGTAGGACAAAATAGAATTAGGGCAAGAAAGTAGCAAACTTTTAGACTTGAACATTAGTGTGGACCAAATAATAAAGCTGTTAAGTGAACTAAAACCCTATAAATCAGCAGGACTCGATCAGCTACAACCTAGGCTACTAAAAGAAGTAAGGGAATACACAGCTGCCCCCATGACATATTTATTCAATCAGTCATTTTCCACAGGAGAGGTACCTGAGGACTGGAGAAATGCAACTGTAACCTCATTGTACAAACGGAAAGGAGTAAAATCATCTGTATCTAGTTACAGACCAGTTAGTTTGACTGCAATTCTATGTAAAACAGCTGAAAAAATACTAAAGAAAAAATTAGAACACAACCTCAAAGAATTAAATATAAATGACAAAAGACAGCATGGATTTAAAAAAAATAGATCATGCCAAACAAATCAAGTTATATTCTATGAACAAATAAACAAAAAATTATAAGAGAATAAATCAGTGGATGTCTTTTTGTTGGATTTTCAAAAAACATTCGATAAGGTACCCCACGACTTGCTCATTATCAAAATGAAAGCTTTGGGTATCGACTATAGACTGATTGTATGGATACAAAACTGATTATAGAACAGAAAACAAAAAGTCAGAATTAGGGGCACATATTCTAGGTCATCTAACACAACGAACGGGGTGCCACAAGGGTCAGTGCTGGGTCCTATATTGTTTTCACTATACTTGACGGATATGTATTACAGTATAAAAAACACCCTAATCAAGTATGTTGACGATGTAAAACTAGGAGGACAGGTGTACAACAAGAAAAGTATTTAAACTCTTGAAGAGGACTTAAAGAAATTAGAGCTATGGGCCATAAAAAATAAACTGCCTTTTGGCATAGAAAAATGTAAAGTGTTGCACCTGGGGAAAAAAATAATCTCAATCACATTTATTACTTGAATAATCAAGAAACTGAATCTACAGACAAGGAAAAGATTGTGGGATATTAATAGATGAAGGAATGACCTTTAGGCCTCAGAGATCTGAGGTAATCAAAAAAACCAATTACAAGATTAGAAATATTAAACGTAATTTTATAAGTAGATCAAAAAATTGTCTACTTCCATTGTATAGAACATTTGTTAGGCCTCATATAGATTATGGTTCATCATTATAGAAACATAGAAACATAGAAGTTGATGGCAGATAAGGACCGCAAGGCCCATCCAGTCTGCCCATTTCTTCTTCTACCTTATAAATGTGCCATCGGCCTTTGCTGTGTCAGTGGCCTATCTATTCATACTCATCTGTATTGCTCCCTTATGACTATCCCATGCCTGTTTGAAGCCCTGCACTGTATTCATAGCCACCACTTCCTGAGGTAGGCCATTCCATGCATCCACAACCCTTTCTGTGAAAAAGAACTTCCTCACATTACCCCTTAATTGGCCTCCCTCTAATCTCATGCTGTATCCTCTTGTCCTGCTAGTTTTCTTGTATTGAAACATGTTAGACTCTTTCACCTTGTTAATGCCCTTAAGGTGTTTGAATGTTTCGATCATATCACCTCTCTCCCTCCTTTGCTATAGGGTATACATATTGAGCTCCATTAATCTGTCCTCATATGTCTTCTGATGCAGTCCCTGCACCATTTTGGTTGCCCTTCTCTGGACTGCCTCGATTTGATTAATGTCCTTGTGAAGGTGTGGCCTCCAGTACTGCACGCAGTACTCCAGATGGGGCCTAACCAGTGTCTTGTAAGAAGGATTATTACCTCCCTCTTACAACTTGTGATACCCCTGCTAATATACCCTAACATCCCCCTAGCCTTACCTACTGCTTTAGAGGTCTGCTTGGATGATTTCAGGTCATTGGTGATGATGATGCCCAAGTCTCTTTCTTCCTTTGTGACTGCCAGCAACTCCCCTCCCAGCCTATAGGTGGCTTCAGGATTTCTCTTCCCTATGTACATGATCTTGCACTTCTTTGCATTAAATCCCAGTTGCCACTCTTCTGACCACTTTGCTAGTTTATCGGGATCTCTTCTCATTCTGCCCACCCCACCTGGATCATCTACTCTGTTGCAGATCTTGGTGTCATCTGCAAACAGACAAACCTTACCCTCTAGTCCATCTGCAATGTCACTAATGAGGATATTGAAGAAGACTGGCCCCAGGACTAATCCCTGAGGTACTCCACTTGTGACTTGCATCTCTTCTGACTGTATAACATTTACCACCACTCTCTGTTTTCTGCCCATCAACCAGTTTGCCACCCAGCTGACCAACTTCTGACCCACCCTGAGCCTACCCAGCTTATTTATCAATTTTCTATGTGGAACAGTGTCGAAAGCTTTGCTGAAGTCAAGGTAGGTGACATAAACTGCTCTCCCTTGGTCCACCACTCTGGTTACCCAGTCAAAGAAATCTATGAGATTAGTTTGACAGGACCTTCTGTTTGTAAACCCATGCTGTCTTGGAATCTGTGTCCCTATGGATTCCATGTGTTGCACTATCCTTTCCTTAAGGAGTGTCTCCATAATCTTGCAAACTACTGAGGTGAGACTGACTAGTCTGTATTCCCCTGCCTCCTCCCTGCTACCACTCTTGTGGAGCGGGATCACATGAGCCCTTCTCCAGTCTTTTGGGACCTCTCCTGTGCTCAGAGACTCACTAAACAGTTCTGCTAATGGCTTTGCTAGTTCCACCCTTAGCTCCTTTAGTACCCTGGGATGTATGCCATCAGGTCCCATTGCCTTGTCAACCCTGATCTTAGCGAGGTCTTGTAGGACCCTTTCTTTTGTGAAGGGAGTAGTGCTCACCTCCCTCCCCCCTGTGTCCATGGTGCTGAGCTGTGGGCCCTGCCCTACCTTCTCTTCAGTAAATACTAAGCAAAAGTATCTATTTAGGATAGATGCATTTACAGGGTCCTCCTCCTCACATGCCCCCTTTTCTCCAATGAGCTTAGCAATACCCCCTCTGGACTTTCTCCTTTCACTAATGTATCTATAGAAAGTTTTATCACCTTCTTTTACTGTTTGCGCTAGTGTTTCCTCAGTTTGAGACTTTGCCTGCCTTCCCTGCTTCCCTTAGGGAAGTTTGGTATGCCTCTCTATCTTCATATCGCTGTGTTCCCTTATATTTCCTGAAGGCCAGCCTTGTGGCTCTGACATTTTCTGCTACTGTATTTGATAACCAAAGTGGTTTCCTTCTTCTTTTGCACTTCCTTTTCTCTCTTTTACACAATGGGATGTTGCTTCAAGTATTGCATCCTTAATGCTTGCCCACTTTGCCTGTACCCCCTCACCTGTGTTTCTTTTTGCCAGGGCTAGCTTAACTCTGTTGGCCATCTTATCAAAGTCAGCTCCTCTGAAGTCCCATATGTTTGCCTTGGAATGGGATGATTTAGTTGTAGTGGCCAAATTGAACCATACCATGTGATGGTCACTGGCCCGCAGTTGACCTTCTACCTGGAGATCTGTGGTCCCTTTCCTGTTAGTCAGTACTAGATCTAGGATAGCCCTGTTTCTTGTGGGTTGTTGTACCAGTTGTTTGATGCCCCCCCCCTGCAGGGAATCCACCATGTGTCTCGTTCTGGCAGATGTTCCTGCTGGTATTGATCAGTCTGTATCCGGTATGTTGAAGTCTCCCATTATTAGAACCTCCCCTTTTGCTGTCATGTTTTGTATATCTTCTAACAGTAATGTGTCTATGGAGTCCTTATACAAAAGGGGAAATAATCAGGATTTAAAGAATACAAAGAACCTTTATGAAAACAATATGGTCTATGAAGAAAGACAGTTACGAGGTTAGATTACAGAAATTGGGTTTATTTAGCTTGGAGAGTAGGAGGAAAAGAGGGGATTTATTGCAATTATTTAAAATTATGAAAGATCCAGTCTTAGTAAATGAAATGGTCATAAGGTCTACAGAGAAACCAGAGGGATTAAGAGCACATAAATTACAAACAAAATTAGATACTGCAAAAACTAATATAAAACATTATTTATTTTTACTGTACATAGAATGGCAAGAATATGGAATGCCCTACCGGAATACATTAGTCAGAGTAATAGTTTTGACATATTTAAAAGGAACATAGATCAATTGACATTTTTAAACTAAAACATTGAGCCTGCTATGAGGGGAATGGTAAAATGGGCAAAATATGCCTTCTCCCGTTCTATGTCCTAGTATAAGATCCTAGTATAAGAACTAAAGGGAAGCCATAGTAAGAAGCGGGTGCTTACTTGTAAACATAGGTGTACTGCTGGTATTTAGTTTACATCCACACTATGACAATGTTGATTGAACATACTCAGTGCCTCAGTAAGGATTCTTTGCTGAATTCTCCTATTATGAAATCACATGTCATCAAGTCTCCACCCACTAGCTCTTCAGATCTGGATTCGGAAAACAGAAGCAGAAAAGCAAGGCTAATTAGGGAAGGTTTGGTGGTTTGTGTGGATGTAAACTGAATATCAGCAGCAGAACTATGGTTACTAGTAACTTACTTCTAACTGCATAGATTCTGTTCCTGCCCCTCACTCTGGCAGACAACCTGCAGCCCTCTGAGGGAAGGGCCTATGTGCACACCCCTTCAGAGAAAACAGATTAGATCACTGAGCTGAGGTTCTAAATGTAGAATCGAAGAAGAAGAAGAATTATTTACATAGTGCTTTTCATACACATTGTATCCCAAAGTGTTTTATAAGCAATGCTAGACTAGTAGTGAAGTGACTGAATGTGTAGTGGCAGGCAGTCCTTACATCAGTGCTCACACACAGTCTTGGACAATTACTGTACATGAGCTAGTTTTATGTGAAGGAGAATGTTGACCAGGACACTGGGAAAATTTCCCAGCTCTTTGGAAGGGGGTGCTGTTGCACTCTCCAGTCAGCAGGATGGCTAAACACAGTGAGGAGGCCAGTTGAGGTGGAGGTTCTGGAGCTCAGAGCCCCACTACTTTTAAAATTTGTTTTGAAAGTTCTATGGACATTCCAGAACCAGTTTTAGTTTTTCAAGAAGAAGTGGTTTCCACAAAAGAATCAGAGGCGTCTTTGGCTAACACAGTGATTCTAAATAGTGATATATTATCTGAATGGGATGTAGAAGCTCCAGCTGTGGTAGAGACACTAGAGATTCTGATGCCAGTAGAACGGGAGGTGAGGTGGGCATGGCACCTGAGATTGCTAAACTCTGAGGAGTTTATGCCAGAGCAGTCTGACCGATCAGAGAAAACAAAGACAATGCTGAACAATAATCCACAGTATGTACAGGCTAACACTCAAGATGACACAGAGGACTCTTGGTCACCAGAACAGGGCCCTTCGAGCCTCAGGTTGGACACTTGTCGAAGATGGCAAAAAGTGGCTCCCTGGAGAACTGCCGACAGCAGAAGATATCATGCAGGATAAAATGTTGATATTTTCAAAAAAACACGGCAAGTATGATGCCCACACCATGGAATGATACAAACAATGGTGAAACATCTCTAGTGCAGCAGCATAAGGAGGAACCCATGACAACAGAACAGTTGGGAGCAGTACAGGGCATGGAGAAATATGCTTTGACTACAGGTACAATTTTGACTATAGCTCAAATAACTCAGGGAGTTGACAGAATGATGGCGGGGAAGGGGATTGAAGAGGAGGTTTTAAAGCAGGACAGCATACCTGCCGAGATTAACACAGGGGACATTTAAATACTGTACATACAGAGCATACTGCAACTAATGATAATGTTGTCTTCAAGGAACAAATTACTATGCAGCAAGCCAGGTCAAAAACATGGGCAAAAGAAATGCAAACTGAATCAGAATGGCAAGATTCCACTACTGAGGTTCCCTCTAATGGTGCAAACAGGGGTGCTTCTACCCGACCCCCCCACTGCACAAGACGCAAGGTAAAATTTTAACCAACAATTTATATTGTTAGATTTATTTACAGATTTGGGGAAACCCAGAAATAGAAGGAATGTTGTTTATCTAATATACAAATGAGGGTTGGAATCCCCCCTCCCGATAAGGTTTATGTAGCAAGGAAGTTAGCTAAAGAATCTGTGCAGTTTTTGGCTGCAGACATTTTTGCTCTGATACTCATCTCTGGTGATACTGTCTTTGACGTTAACTTCAACATTCCTTTACAAATGGAACAATTTTTGAATAAGTACTATAAACTCAAGCATTCCTCTTTATGGACCCCCTTCATTGTTATTCCACTTACTCGGCCAGCTGTTAAAGCCATTATAATTTTATTTCATAATGAAAGCATTCGTATTTCCAATATTTTATAATGGTTAAAGTAAATATCAGATGTCATTGAGAAACCAGTGCCTATTTTAGATGTTGAAAAGATTTAGACTGGAGGTGGAAGAGTACGATGAAACTGCGTATGACTGAATCTGGGCCTACACATCTGCCTAGTTGTTTCTATATTGGACAAGACTGTTTTTTTTTCTTTTACTCTGGTCAACCTAAAACTTGCCACTGGTGTGGCTCACTTTCCCATCTCAGTAATGCTTGTAATGCTATAGTTTGTAACTTCTGTTTGCAGATATGGCATGCCAATACGTTCTTTCCTAATCCTCTTAAATGTAACCTCTGTGAAGAAATTGGGCATCTTTTCCTTCAGTGTCCCTGGGCAGCTCATAATAAGGGTACTTTTTATGACCAAGATGACATTGTCCATGCTGTTCAGGAAACATGATCCAGGAAATCTTTTACAAACATTGACACTCCACAGTCTCTCAGCCTAGCTGTGACCCCTACAACAAACCAGTCAATACCTGCATCCTCTGATCCAGGCTTACTCCGGGAACATGGAGAAACCCTAAATGAGAATTCTGTCTTACCACAGGAGGATGTATGGAAGGATAGAGGGAGGCCAGGACATGGAGGTTAATGCCTCAGAGGAACATAGACCCTCTTCCACAGTTAAGGTGCAGGCAAGCATGATTCCCCGGATGGGTAGGAAAAGACGAGCATCCAGAACTATACCAAAACCTAAGTTAGCCAAACCGGACATGATGGACATGGAAAATAAATAGACAGTTCTACAGGATCAATCTGCAGCAGAGGATGAGGACTCAGAATCTTCCTTGGTGGCTTTGTCCCAAAAAGAGGCATTGGATGTGGATGGGGCTATCACAGACAAACCAAACCTCAAGAAAAAACAAGAAAGAAATCATGACAGTCCTCCGGTTAATGCACTGAGTACTAAAACATCTTTTAAATGCATATGGCCTCTGGTGACCCTTAAAAATTATATATTTAAATGTCAACAGTGTAAAAAACTACAGGAGGCATTGTATTACATTTCATTCTTTACAACAATCTTGGGCACAAATTATCCTACTGTGAGATACCAGGTTATGATCTGATTGAAACATCTATCAATCACAAAAGGCCTGGCCTTGGGGACCCTCAGTGTGATCCTTAGGGGAAGACCTATGCTATGGGGTAAGGATTCCTTTTTGTGGAGCTGCACAAATTACAAAAGTTATGGATATTGAACCGAGGAGGGCTCTTTTTTTGGATACAAAGATTAATAACCAAGAACTTAGATTGAGGGTGTTGTATGCCTCACAATTAAAAACATCCAGAATAAAAATATTTAAACTAATACAACCCTATTAACATACAAATAGGAAAATCATTCTAGGGGGAGATTTCAACTGCCCATTAGAACTTACTGATAAAACTGGGATTACTTCAAAACTATACTGTGACAAAAATGCACTTAAACAAATCTTAAAGGATACCTAAACAACATTTTGACAACAAACTATTCAAAAATCTGACTCCGTAGGTGACTAAAAGAAAGGCTTCTGTATTCATTATGTTATTTACATAAATGCAGTTTTAGCATAAATGTAAACATCAGCCTTTACTTTACCTCGCGATGAAGCCAGATTTTGGAGTTTGCAGTTTTAAAAACTACTTGTTTAGGTACCCTTTAAAAACTGTAGCACTTCAGGGCACATATAGAAAAATTAGGCCATCAGGTGGGCATACATACCATAGAGGCCATCTATCCTCCCAAATAGATTATATTTTTATTTCACAACATTGGAGGGTATACTCTGCAGATACAGTAGCCGCTGCAACCCCAAACCACCTAGAACTTCATGTTTCCTTAGGTCATCAGCAGCAGAATAACATTGGCAAAGGGTACTTGCATATCAATAACTTAATGTTTTCAGATCAAAACATAAAAAGTCAGGTGGTAGAGCATCTTAAAGTGAGGGCCATGGTTGCTGTCTGGTATGAGTCACTCAGTGACTGGTGGGAAGACATCAAACCGGTAATTAAAAATTTATGCCAGAAATGGGGAAAACTGTGGGTATGGAGGTTTACTTCAAATTTTTATCTTTAAGGAAGCATCTCTATAAGTTTATTTCTTTACAGAATATGGAACATATGGATTACATGGAACGAATAAAAAATATAAAGCAAGAGGTGAGGTAGTATCTTTATGATAGGGCCAAATCCTTAAACGCAGAGCAGTCCTTTGGTATGCAAGGCACAAGATTTTCATTGGGTATTTTTAAAGATTGTCAAGAGTGGGTTAACATTCGGGAATGGTCAGCTATAAAAATCCAGGAGGGTACTACACATACTAATTTCAAAAAAATTATGGATATTTCAGACCACTTATACTACACTCCATTTTTGGAATCCTTTTTGATACATCTAGCAATTTCACAGACTTTCTAGATGACATGAATATGGACAAACTAGCTAACTCTGAAATATCCAGACTTACTCATCCTTTACAGTCTGAACAGATCCAGATGCAAATCTGAATCTGAAGAAATTCAGGAGGCTATAAAAAAAAAATTGAAATCTGACATGGCTCCAGTGCCAGATGGGCTAAGTATGAATTTTTATTAAACATTCCAGGATATTCTGATTCACTTCCTGTTAGATACCTTTAATGATATCCTAAGTACCTATAATATGACAGAATACATGTCTAAAGCCTTCTTAATTTTATTACATAAGGAAGGGGACAGATTAGACATAACAAATTGGAGACCATTTTCCCTACTGAACGTAGATCTCAAAATGTTATCTATAATATTATGTCAAAGACTGAGTAAGGTGGCACAGAAAGTTATCACCCAGTACCAGACTTGTGCCATTCCAGGCAGAAATCTGAGGGAAAATCTATTTTATTTGAGGGAGTTATTTTCTATGGGACAAGTGAACACCCTCCATGGATTTGTTTTAACATTAGATCAAGAAAACGCTTTTGATTTGGTTCCTCACCCATTTCCTTTTTGGGCTTTACAATCCCATGGTATTACCACTGATTTTATTAAATGGCTGCAGGTGCTTTATACTCGGGTGCATTTTCACCCTTTGTTAAATGGAATGATTGGACAAGATTTGCATTTGGAGAGGGGTACGACAGGGGTGCTCTTTAAGTCCCCTGTTGTACTTTTTTGTATAGATATACTGATAAGAAAAATCATACATTCCACTGGTATCACTGGGCTGTGGGTTCTCACCCATTAAAAATCATGGTCTATACAGATGATCTTTGTTTATTTTTAAGAAACAAATCTGAGGGTAATGGTGTATATCAGGTGCTCTATCAGTATTCCCAAGTGGCTGGAGCAAGAATTAACCTCGCTAAGATTAAATGTATTTGTATAGGTAACAGAATACAGTCCAGTTTGACACATCTATGTGGAATACCAGTGGTAACAGAAACTGAAATTTTATGGATAACTTTTGAACCTCAGAATATGGAAAGAATAATTTGGCAAAATAAGCTCGTTGTATGTGAAATAATTTTTTCATGGTAAAACTTGCAACTTTCTAAGCAAAACAGGGTCTTTTTATTGAAAAGATTTATTATTCTTATTCTGTTTTACTTCGGTTCAGTGCCCCCCCCCCCCTTTAGAACTTGACTCCAAATTATACAATTTATTTTTTAGGAGTATTTGGGGTAGTAGATTCAACCCAATTAAAAGAATAATGACATACCGCCCAGTAAATCAGGGAGGTTTGGATATGATACATCCATTATTTTTTTTTCATACCATCTTTTGGGCTGCTAATCTTACTCCCATGATGAATTATTCAAGTTCTGTATGGAGTCTGTGGTGTAAGGGATATTTCTTGACTATTTTGCCACAGTGGTCAGAACACAAATGGAACTTTAAACTCCACAGAGACACTATTGCCACCTTTTATTATATGTACCTTACAAAACAAGCATTTGTCAATGCCGAATGTTGTCTCGCTGGCATTGGCATTGGTAGTGCCAGAGTTAGAGATGCATAATAGGAAAGGCAGTGAAGTATTGAAGTGACACCAACCCCACCCTCACCCTGTAGAGACTGACAGGCATTGGGGTGTGCCTTTGGGTCATCAGCTATAACACTCATGCCATTGTACCTCACCCTACCCTGTAGACACTGATAAGTGTCATGGTGTGCTTTGGGGTCTTTGGGCATTATACTTACCCCATTCCATAAGGAAATACACCGAGGTGGGTGCAATATAGGAGAATGGGGTGAACTTTGTGGCTGAACAGTGCAAGGCACACCATGATGCCTGTCACTGGCTGCAGGGTGGGGGTGGGGGTGGAATGGCTTGAGCTTTACAGCCGATGATCCCAAGTCACACCCCTGACACCTGTCGATCTCTACAGGGTGGGGTGCTACAGTTGCAAACCCTAACACCATAGGCGTGTGTTGGTATTTTCACTCCAAATTTTCAACATGGGCTGTTTGTGAGCCCACCTCATGAAAAGCGGCACTATCAGTTTGTTAGCTGAAAGGTGGTTTTTCCCAGCGGCTATGCCATTTGGCGACACAGGGATGAAAACACATTTTGGGCAGTATGTGGAAAATGACAACTGTATTGTTCATGAGAAGATGTAAAATGTAAAAAAATGGCAACATTGAAAATCTGGAGTGAAAATATGAAAAATTGGTGAAATTATGAGCATGCATACAAACTGTGCAACACATGTCTGTAACCCAATTATTTTTGGGATTTTTTTAACCATATATTTAACATAGTCATTTTGGGACCTCCCCTCGTGAACAGTGGCACTGTGATTTTGTTAATTTGTCCGAAACGTTGATTTCACACAGTGACCATGACATTGTGCGCCACAGGTGTGAAAAACACATTTAGGGCAGGATGTGAAAAATGACAGCTGTACTCTTCATAAGGAGGTGTGAAAAATGCCAGTGTTGAAAATGTAGCATGAAAATATTTCAAATTTGCTAAGTTACAAGGGTGCATGGAAACTGCACAACGCACACTTGTAACACAGTCATTTTATGGAATTTCATCACCAAATTTTCAACATGGGCATTTTAGGACTTCTGCTCATGAGCAATGAGCAGTGTGACTGTCATTTCCTCAGACTGTCCCAAAAACTGATTTTGCACAGCGACCGAGCTATTCTGTGCCAGACGTGCAAAAACATATTTTGGCCAGAATATGTAAAATGACAGCTGTACTGTTCATAAGGAGGTGTGGAAAAATGCCAATTTTGAAAGTCTGGAGTGAAAATATTGCAAATTCACAAAGTTACGAGCACATGTGGAAACTGTGCAATGCACACTCGTAAAACAGCCAGTTTTGGGGATTTTTCCCACCAAATTTGCAAAGTAGGCTTTTTGAGAGCCCCCCTCATGAACAGTGGCACTGTCATTTTGTTAATCTGTCCCGGAAGGTGATTCCACACAGTGACCATGAAATCATCTTTTGGGACCGAATGACACCATGACAGTGCCTGAATTCATGAGGAGGGGTCCTAATAACCCCATGTTGAAAATTTGGTGCCAAAATTTCCAAAAATAGCTGAGATAGGCACCAAAGTTGAAAAAACCCTATTCATGCCATTATACAGCTCACCAGCATTTCTTCAGTTTGCGGTCAGCTATGAAGAGTGCAGATGTGTTCCTGATCCAACAAAGATTGTCACACCAGACTCGGCAGGTAAGTATGGGGTGAGGGGGGTGTAGCGAGGCAGGGTGTGCATAGAGTGGGTGCAGGTTGTGGGAAGGGGGCAGGGAGACTGTGAGGGACTTTTTTTTTTTACAGTTTAAAAAAAACATTGTTGGACTTTTTTTTTTGCAGGGGATTTAGCATACTGGGGTGGGCTCCCAGTGAGTCACCTAAGTGTGTTTTTTTTGGGGAATGCTGTAGCCAACTGGGGATTGGGCACCCCCCGTCGGCACATACTGAAGTGGGGGAGAGACACGAGCTGAGGGGGATTGGGCACCCCCCTCAGTACACAACAAAAGTGGGGGGGAGAGAGACATTATGCCAATGGGGAGTGGGCTCCCCAGTCAGCAAAATAAATGGGGATGGGGATAAATGCCGACAGGGATTGGGACCCCCATCGGGAATGAAAAAAACATTTGGGGGGGTGCATGATGCTGAGGGGGAATTGGGCACCCCCTCAGCATACATTTTAAATGAGAGAGGGGGTCATTATGCTAATGGGGAGTGGGCTCCCCCGTTGGCATTATGACAGGAGGCAGCGTCAGGCACTGCCGCCATGTTGCGTGCATGTCAGGAGGCGTGTTGTGGTACTGCTGCATGACAGCTTCACTCTCATTGCAGCGGACCTTTTCTTTGATCTGGTGGCAGCATTAGGGATGTGTGATATCAGCACCTGCTGCTGGCTGATTGGGGAATGAGAGATGCACCTACTGATGTGTGTCCTGCATTCTCCCAACAGTGTCCGAGCCTCCAAATCTGCTACTAAAGCAATGTGTTGGCTGCGCATGTGCGAGCCAACATAAAAATTAAGTCCTGGAAGGTAACTATAGAAAATTTGCAAACTTTATCATGAAAAACTTTATATGAACAGATACGGTAACCCTAGATTTTTTTACTGAACCTTTAATATCTCCTAAAGATACAGCTCAAACCTTTAAAGAAACCATTAAACAATTAACAGACAATAGAATACCTAAATACTGTGCTAATTGCATACTGTTTGGTTAACATGCCGTGGGGAAATTGTGGTTAAAAATAACCATAAACACAAGCCTTTAGCAAAATGGTATTGCCCAAGAGACTTGTGTAACATGCTCCGGGAGACACAGGAAAATGTATTTTTTGACAGTCCATTTATAGTTCACTTTTGGAACTTACTAGCTAATACTGTATAAAATATGATTTTAACGACAATGACATATGAAGTGCTTATTTTGGGTATTTACTTAGGACGCTGGACTAAGTATAATCTGAGCACTTTAAGGGTATTATGTAGCATTTTGAAGTACAAAATCTGGCAATCACATTGTCAATTAACATTACAGCAAACATTTTTGCCTCTACAAGAGCTTATTAGGATTATAATAGGACAGGTGAAGCAGGTTTATTGTTTAGAAATACAATCTGGTAATCCACGACAAATAAGTGTGAAATGGAAACACTGTCATGGTTGGCTACAGTCATCTCTGGAGAGCTCTGACTGTATTTTTGATTCTATGCTTCTTCTGCAATTGTTTTTGATTTAAGTTGCTTTATGAAATTCCCTTTATACTAACATACTAACATACTAAAATGCCAGCAGAATAGGCCTAATGGTCTTTCGAGTCTGCTCGATTGGTCAGCCCCCACCCTGGGTGCTGACCTTGCTGCCCCCCTCGCCTTCTCTGGCTTCTCCCTTCCCAGTTCCGGATATTCTTGCTGCATTGGATTTTGCTTCCAGAACCCTTCCCCTGTACCTGTCCCAGCCCCTCTTGAACCCCTCCACCATCTCTGCCTCCACCAGCCCCCTAGGCAGTGCATTCCATGGCTCCACCACCCTCTCAGTGAAGTAGCACCTCCTCCTTTCACCCCTGAATCTTCCCCCCTCCAGCTTTCACCCATGCCCTCTAGTGGCCCCCTCCTCCTTCCTTCCGAAGCACCCTAACTGTTCCTCCCTTATTTACCCTCTTCATGTACTTGAAGACCTCTATCATGTCCCCCCGGTCCCTTCTCTCTTCCAATGTGTACATATTTAGTTCTTCGAGCCTCTCCTCATAGGTCCTGTCCCCCAAGCCCCAAATCATTTTGGTTGCCCTCCTCTGGACCCTCAGGAGTTTAATGTCCCTCTTTAAGTGTGGCCTCCAAAACTGCATGCAGTACTCAAGGTGTGGCCTCACCAAGCAGTTATACAGAGGGAGCATCACTTCCCTCCTTCTGGAGGTGATCCCCCTAGCGATGCATCCCAGCATCCTATTGGCCTTGGCTGCTGCCCTCCTACAAGTCTCCGAGTTGTTCATTTTGACATCCACCACCACCCCCAGGTCCCTCTCAGCCATCGAGACATGTAGCATTTCCCCAGGGTGTACACTTGGCCCGGGTTTCTGGCCCCCAGGTGGAGTACCTTGCATTTCCCTGCATTGAACCTCAGCTTCCACTTTCTAGACCATCTTTCCAGAGCCTCCAGGTCCCCCTGTAGGGCCACCCTCCCCTCCTCCCCATCCACCACCGTCCCCAGTTTTGAGTCATCTGCAAAGAGACTCATCTCACTCCTGATTCCTATCCTTATGTCAGAGACGTAGGCGTTGAACAGGAGGGGCCCAAGGACTGATCCCTGTGGGACCCCACTAATGACCCTCTTTGGGATAAGACTATCCCGCCAACTCGACCCTCTGGGTCCAGTTCTGGAGCCAATTGCCTGTCCATCTGATCATCTGGTTCCCCACCCCATTTCTCCCAGCTTATCCAACAGGCCCACATGAGGAACAGAGTCAAATGCCTTGCTGAAGTCTAGAAGAGGACGTCCACTGGTCTACCAAGGTCCAAGGCACTCGTCACCCAGTCATAGAACTCCACAAGGTTTGTCTGACACGATTTCCCCAATATGAATCCATGCTGTCTATCATCCAGGCACCCTGACTTTTCCAGGTCCCCCCCAGCCTCTCCTTGACAATGCCCTCCATCACCTTGCCCACCACCGATGTCAGGCTGACAGGGCTGTAGTTCTCTGCCACCTCCCTTGATCCCCCCTTGTGGATAGGCACTATATGTGCCACCTTCCAGTCCTGGGGCACCCACCCTGTCCTCAGAGAGATGGTGAAAAGCTTCACCAGGGGTTTTGCCAGGACATCCGCAAGTTCCTTCAGCACTCTGGGATGTAATTTATCCGGCCCCGGTGCTTTCTCCGTCTTAAGGGAGCTGAGGGCTTCCCTCACTCTCTCTCTCTGCTGTGATTTCCACTTCCAGTGCCTCTTCTCCCTGCTTGGCCCTCCCCTCCTGCCAGTGATGCCTCCCCTCTCCCCAGACTGCGCCGATCGGTGGGGTCCCCTCCTCAGTATCTCTGTCTTCTCCCATGTAGATGCAGCACCCCCATTTTCCTTGGTGAAAACTGAGGTGAAGTACTCATTTAGTACCTCAGCCTGCTCCCCCAGGTCTTGTGCGCATCTCTCCCCTGATTTAATCCTGCTAATCTGCCCCTTCACCCTTCGTTTTTCCCCAATGTATCTAAAGAACCCCTTGTTCCCTCTCTTGATTTCCCTGGCCAGGTTCTGCTCCTTCCTTGCCTTAGCCGCCCTCACCACCCTAGTGGCCCTTCTAGCCATCAGCTCATACTCCCCTCGATCTCTTTTCACTCCTTGAGCACTTGAATTGCCTATAGGCTGCCTTCTTTCCCTGCACCACCTCCTGGACCTCCCTGGTCCACCAGCAGGGTTTTCGGGCCCTACCGCATTTTCGTCTTACTCTTGCACAGGTGCTGGTAGCATCTTGCACCCCTCTCCTGATGATTTCCCACCTACTATCAGCGTCCATGTCTGACCCAATCCCATCCAAATGCTCTTTAAGGATCCTTCCCATTTCCTTAAAATCCGTTCCTCTGAAGTCAGTTACCTCCATCTTTGTGCAGCTTTCTAGCCCTCCTAGGTCCAGGCAGAACCAGACCATGGCATGGTCACTCCCCGCCAACGGGTCCCTTACCTCCAGGCCCCTAATCTGGTCACTGTCTGCCAGGACCACATCCAGTACCCGCGCCTCCCTGGTCGGTTCCCCCACCTGCTGAGTTAGGAACGCATCTTGAAAGACATCCAACAACCTCTGTTCCCTGGTCACAGAAGATGTCATAGTCTCCCAGTCTGTTCCTGGCATGTTTAAGTCCCCCAACACCACCACCGTTCCTCTGCCCAGTCTGCAGTGTCTCCCAACATCTGCCACCAGACTCTCCTCCAGCTCCTCCACCAGGGCAGGGGGTCTATACACCACTCCTATTTTCACTCTCTTGCCCCCCCTTGTTATCAAGGTGACCCAAATCGCTTCCACGGTTCCCTCAGCCTCCTCTACTCCCCCTATGCCAATGCAGTTTTTGACTATCATTGCTACCCCTCCTCCCCTTCCCTCCCCCCTGTCCTTCCTGAACATAGTGTAACCCTCCAGGTTCAGGTCCCAGTCGTGTCCTGCAGTGGCCCAGGTCTCGGTGACCTTATATTTAATTGTTTATTATGATTTCTCATTTGTTTCCCTTTTTGTTTACTTTCTATGAGAATTTATCATAGTTGTTTATAGTGAGTGGTGATTTCTGTCCTTATGTGTTGTTTGATTATTCACAATAAAAAACGTTGCCTACTCTTGCAAAAAGGTGTAGTGAGACACAAAAGCCTAAAAATCAGATCAGGTTGCAGCCTTGCAGATCTCCGTAATAGAAGTGTTCCTGGCAGAAGTAACAGAGGCAACATTATATCTGATAAAGTGATCTCACAATATAGCAGCTCATTACATAAACATGGATAACATAGGACAATAAAAGATGTGGTTGACCTGGAAACTGTCAGCTCACCCAGGAGTCTGACTTAAGCAGTCATACCATAGGGTATGAACAGCTGGCTTCTGTCACTACAAAATTCCACTATGCACTCCTCGTAAAGCAGCAATGTTCTGCACACATCTACTGCATGTAGCTCACATTTTCTATATAAGTTATGCAGCCTCTGAAAACAGACAACACCAAGAAGTGGTTCAGTTGACACTCTCAGACTACCTTGTGTTGGAATATTGTATGGGGGCCAATGACAACCTTGTTGTTATGTAATACCAAATAAGAAGACTCCACTGATAGTGCCTGTAGCTCACTAACACCTCCATAACAGATGAGAAATTTGACACATATCAGTTTGTTTACATGGTTTCCTTATGACCTTAGATACCACCAAATGGGTGTATGTGACTAACAAATAATATTTTCTAAATACATTACTCTAAATAATACTACTAAGAATCATATTAACACGCTGGCACAGTGGCGCTCAGGGTTGAGGCACTGGACACCATAGCTCATACCACACCAGCAACCCGGGTTTCGGTAATGGACCCAGGCTGTTGGGATCAGTAGAGGAGGGAAGGGACTGAGCATCCGAAAAACAGCTCTCCCTTCCCGGGGAGGGCTCCAGACCTAGCACTGATCCTTGGCGGCCTCTGGTGGAAATCAGGGGCAGTACCAGGAAAATGCTGTGCAGAGAAGATGGGGTGGAGCAGTGGCAGACATCGGCACACCAGTGCCTGGACGTCATTGCACGTCTGTGCTCCAGGGAGCAACCATTATGCCAAAAACCTTGGTGGACCAGGGAGGTGACAAGAGCTCCAGAGACCTAGCCCACATCCCCAGCATTGGACCATCTCTCTTCCAGTCTCCCTAGGCTCTCAACCAGGACTGACCCTCTAATCACAGAAAGGCCACCAGGTAGGTGGCAGGCCCTCCCTGGGGGTGATTCAGGGGGCTGGAAGGTTCTGGGACAGGATCCCAGGGAGGAGGGGTCTCAGGCGGGGAGCAGAGGCAACGGTTGAATGGGCACCTCCGAGAGATGCTCTGACCAACCATGTGAATAAATAGAGTTAAAAAAAAAGAATCACACTAAGAAAATGAGAAGCAGGGAAGGCACTTGGCCTATATTTTGCTTCTTTTTCATCAAATTATCCCATTGATGGTTCCCTTAGTAAGAATTTATCAAGTCTGCTTTTGAATTCAGCCATATTTCTGCTTATAATGCCTTGTTCTAGTAGTCTATTCCATGGTCTAATCACTCTTTGTGTGAAAAAAAACACCCTGTAGTATCAGTTTTAGATGTATTTCCTCCTAATTGCTGTAGGTGTCCACCAGTACTAATCAAAAATTGTTTAAAACTTAATTTAATTCTTTTTTTAAACTTCTTTATTAATATTTTCCAAAAGTAACAATGAAAACCAATGCATTCCATCTTCATCTTATTAAATTGTTTGTTCACTATTAATACTTCTTGTCCCTTTGCTTTTCATTGCACTACTCTGATATATGTGTCCATTACATTAAGTCAGAATAATTAGACAACTTGATCAAAATGAAAGCAAAAACACACAGATGAGAGTTCTCAAATAGAATCAGTCACCAAACAAAAAAAGGTATATACAAATGGTAGTTGATGGCAATTTGTTAAAAAAAAAAAAGGATATGCAAATCCTGATTTCTTACAGTCAACCTGAAGAAACAGACTCTGTGTGTAGGGCTTATTTTCTACTGGCTATACCTGTGAAATCAGAAAACTATCTCAATAGCCTTGGGCCTGCTGTGTCAGGACTGATGTTCCCTTCAATTCCTCAATTAATTCAATAAAGGGTAACCATGTGCCCTTAAATATTTCTGACTGCAATTTAAGGTCAGCTGTTACCTTCTCCATGAGGTATATCTATTTTACGAATCCAGTCCACTCTGCTATTGTTGGTGGTTCTGCTTGGAGCCATTTTTTGCAATTGTTTTTCCTGCAGCTGCCAGTAAAATACCCATAAATGATTTATTTTTATTCTTGCTTTGCTCTTTAGGAGGGACCCCCAAGATGAGGTGGGAGAAGTCAGGATCCTCCCCCATTCATGCTAGTTGTTTAAATCATTGACCCAGGTCCATCCAGTATTGACGAAGAATGGGACAGTCCCAGAATATGTGGTAGGGGGTATCCTCCCCTCTACACCCTTGCCAGCATCTGTCCGAGTTTTGTGGTGTGTAGTATTTTCTGTGGGTGGGGGTGAGAAAGTAATGTGACACCACTTTACAACAGTATTCTTTCCAGTTATTCAAGGCAGTTGTATGAAAGACCCCATACCAAACTGAGATCCATTCTTTGGATGTGAGGGAGCCCTGTTTCTTTTTCCCATACTGACTGATAGTCTGGGGGGGTGGTTGCGTATGTTTGTGTATAAATTTGAATAAGTCTGAATATAAATTTATTAGTTATCAGACCCTGTGCTGCCTCATAAATCATGCAGACCAGTGGATGTGGCTCTTGTTGCACCTCATCCAAATGGGAACCCTGTCGCAAAAAAGAAGTGACCTGAATATAGTGGAAAAAGTGTGTCTGACCCAAATTAAACTCAGATGTCAACTTGGTAAAATATTTAATGACCCCTTGATGGATGAACTGGATAAGTATTTCAGACCCCGTGCTCTCCATCTATGAAAGCTAAGATCCAATTTGGGTGATGTAAAGGTGGTGCAGTACACTATTTGTGAGTGGTTAGACAAGGAACCCCCTATGTTTAAGTCCCTCTCAACCTGCTTCCAAACAGTGTACAATTGCTTAGTCCAGGGGTTGGATATGTTTAAATTAGCAAGCTCTGTAATGGCTGTTTCAAAGTCCTCCTTTTGGGTGGGGATCCATTCTGCCTTTTAATTCCTGTGTTACCCAAATATTCTCTGGGTCTTGTTTAAGTAATGAGATCCATGGAGTAATTTGAGCCATTTGAGAATATAGTTTCAGGTTAGGCAGACCCAGCCCTCCCTCCATCTTTGGTCTCTGCAGGTCTGACCATCGAGTTCTTGCTCATCTACCCTCACCACACAAACCAGTGCAGAGCCTTATTTAGCTGTAAACAGTCCAATTGGGGCACTTTAAAGGGAAGTACTTAAAATAGGAACAGAAAATGGGGTAGTATGTTTATATGTATGGCGTCTATTCTGTCCATCCGAGATAGGGTTAACATCTCTCATCTTTTAAGTTCTGTGAAGACATATTTCAGCAAGGTCCCACAGTTTAGTTGATACAGCTTGCCTATTTGATTGGGAATAAATATCCCCAAATAATGGATAGCTGTAGTAGTTCATTTGAATGGAATCATAGCAACCAATTCCTGTGTCTTAGCACCACTAATTAACACCACCTCAGTCTTCCCCTCATTTATTTTAATGCCAGAAACCCTGCCATAGTGTGTTAAAATCTGGTGGAGGCATGGACATGTGTTCTGAGGGTCTCTCAGGTACAACATAGTATTATCAGTATAAAACAAAATATGATTTTCCTCTCTCCCCCCCCCCACTCTAATTCCCTCCAAGTCTGGGTATGATCTAATATATGTCGCTAAAGATTCAGTGCTTAATGCAAACTGAATGGGAGACAGGGGGAAGCCCAGTCTAGCGCCTCAGTTACTTGATAGAGGTTCTGAAGCTGTCCTGTTCACCTTAACTCTGGCTGTTAGGGACGCGAAAAGAGACTGCAACCATATGAGGAACTGGTCGACGAACCTATATTTCCGTAGGGTCATGAATAAAAACTCCCATCCCAACTGATTAAAAGCCTTCTCAGCATCAATAGTTATAGCTATCAGGGTTTCTTCTGATTGGGAATCATAGTGAACTATGTTGAGGAGGCATCTAATATTGTCTCATATCTGGCGAGTTGGCATGAAGCCCGTTTGGTCTGGGTGTATGAGGTTCACTATAAATTTGTTGATTCTATTAGCCAGTATTTTAGTCAAAGTTTTGGAATCTATGTTAAGCAATGAAATAGGGTGGTATGACCCGCATTTGTCCAGTGGTTTGTCTGGTTTCAGGATCACTGTTATAAAGGCTGTCTACCAAGAACACAGCAAGTCAACTTCTCTTTACGAGAATTAAATACCTGAGCCAGTAAGGGGGGCAAGCTGGTCTCTGAATGTCTGGTAAAACTCAACATTGAAACCATCAGGTCCTGGGTACTTACCTGTTGCCAAATCCAGTATAGTCTGAGACACCTCTAGGGAGGTTATGGGGACATCTAATATTTGCCTTTATGTGTCCGTAAGCCTGGGAAATGTCACACCCTCTAAAAATGCAGCTATTTCATCCGTACTGGATGTTTCTGTACCAAGTGAGTTATATAGGGAACTATAATAGTCCTGGAAGGCCTCTGCTATTTCTGGTGGTGAATATATGTTTTTTTTTGCTCTCCCATCCTCCGATAGTGTGAGAGAGCGAACTGATCTTTCCGCTTATTGTTTACGGAGTCTGAGTGCTAACAGACAACCGGCCCTGATGCCAGAATCATAATACCTTTGATTAGTATATTGGAGTTGGCCCTCGATCTTGTCCCATAAAGTCTGTAATTTACTGCGGGCCTCCTGCACTTTCTGCAGAGTAGCTTGAGACCCATCACTTTTGTTTTGTTGTTCTAAATCCGCCAGTTCTTGCTTCAACCTCACCTGCTGCCCCATCCTTTGTTTTTTAATATGAGAGGAGTGGGCAATAATTATGCCCCTCAGATTTGCCTTTAAGACATCCCATATCCCTTTAATTTTGGTGTCTTTGTTCATATTATGCCTTAGGAATACTGTAATTTTCTCTTAATATTATGGCAAAAGTCCTCCCCATTTAATAAGGAGGTGTTCATCTTCCAAAATGTAATCTTAGGCCAGTGTCCCAATGAAAGTTCCAGGCTGACTTCTGAGTGGCCAGACATAAATTTTGGGTGGACTATACAATTTGTGAACTTAGGTAGGTCACTACTGCTGCTAAAAAATCAACTGTCGAACAGAACTTGTGGAGGTCGGAGTAGAAGGTGTAGTCTAAAACTCCCCATCCCTGTTCGATCCATTCTCCCCATTTGTTTGTTCATAGTGGTGGGCTGGGACAATTGGGCTCTGGCAGGATCAATCACGAAATTAAAATCCCCCCCCAATATAATTATCCCATCCCCCAAATCTGCTATCTTTAAAAATATTCGATGGAAAAAAGAAGGTGTGTCCTGATTAGGGGCATAGATATGGATAAAATGTATTTTCTATGCACATAAAACCCCGGACACAATCACTAGTCTATCCTGTTCAGAGCTCTCAGATGATGTGACTTTGATGGAGCAGATTTTTGCATATAAGAATCGTCACTCCCACTTTTTTTCAGATGGGTGTGAGGCAGATATCACTTTCCTGACACAGACCCTGCAGAGTTTTGAATGTTTCAAATCTGACAATCTGGTTTCTTGTATAAACCTCACATCTACCTGTAGTTTAAGGTATGCTGAAATTCTTGTTCTTTTAATGGGTGAATTACTACCCTGAACGTTCAGGGTGGTAACCTTTAGGGACCCCGTAGTGGTATCCAATTTGTATCGCCCTCTGCTTTTTTCCAGTGACCCTCACCATGTCCAGCCCTCCTCGTAGTCACAACACTCTGCCAAGCCCCAGACAGAAAGATCTGTCTCCCTTTCAGCACTGCCATCCTTAACTGTTTACCAACATTAACCCCTTTACTACGCACAACAGGTGCAACTGTGTACAAAAATAACTCCCTATTAAGTTTTGAGATCCCAGGAAAATACACCACCGGTGCAACCCTAGGCCCCTTAAAGAATCTAGTGAAGAACATTTTCACAGTTGTACTTCTAAGGTGTTTTTAAAGTTGGAATCCACTGGGGTTTTCCAGTGGGAGTAGCTCTAGCTACTTTTCTCACAACATATGCGAGCCTGACCAGTCAAATAACTAGGTCAGTTGATGTCACTGGGTCAGTTGGAACAGCTGTGGCCCATGAATGCCTCTGCTACCTAAGTAGGCAGCCACAACTAAAATCAGGGGCACAGCATAGCTCCCGGGGATCCAGGGCAGATCAACTTTAAAATCCTGTAAAGATGGGATCCCGTAGACCCAGATGTTCTGGCATCCCCACAGAGAGGCTGGGCTGAGGGCCGTGTGGGGATCCAGAGGGAAGGAGAGCCATGTCTAGTTATCTCTCGCTCCCCCAGCATGGCTTTTCTACATTCTTAAATCCTTACAGCCTTTGGAAATTAAGCAAATTCACCACCATTATCTTTCCCCTTCCCCCACCCCACTCTTCGATCAGCTCAATCAAATCATCCAACTCCCCCAGTCTCCCCCCTGTGGTAGATGACCTAGCCCCCATCATGGCTTTAGGGGGAGTTGTAGCGCCCCCAAGAAAAAGTTTACATCTGGTCATGCCAGCCACCCCAGAGGAGAAAGGAGAAGTAGGAGGAGGGGAGAAAAAAAGAAACACATCAACAAAAGCCCTCTTGGCTCTAGTGTTCATAGTCCAATTATCATCCATGGTAAATGTCCCAACATTCATGCATGTCCATATCAAAGTCCCTCATACAGTATAAACCCTCATTCCAGTTTGTTTTCTTTACTGCTATGGCATTCATACCTGAAACATAACAGGCCCCCTCAGAATATTGATAGAATATAGACCTGAGGATTCCCGCTATACGATAGACACTCCAGTTAAACACTAGATGTGAAAAAGGTTCTTGCCCCTCTTGCAGTTTTAGGGCTGTCAATTAGGTGCTATATCAGTCTTGGGTGCTGTATGTTGCAGAGACAAGCTCTGCAATGCCCTCCCAAGTTGGGAGAAGCCTGCAGGGTCTCAGTGGGTAAAGAACAGTACCTCTAAGTGAGAGTCCTCAGGGTGGGTTCCCCACAGCCATAACCTCCTTGCTGGTTATTGACTTATTCAAGTCGCATAGCTTGTACTCCAACAACCTCTTCAGGTCCTCAAAGAGATGCGTGGGCCATGTTTCTGATGAAAGCTTTGCTCAGTGTGGTTGTCCTGCTCTATGTCACTCCGCAAGGCTCAAGTGATGTTCTAGTGCTTCCATGCCCAGCTCTGGACATGAAGGGCCCATTTTGTGAAGAGTGGGGGCTGCAACCCATAAGGAATCAAAGACCTGCCAGTTAGAATCCACCCAAATTAGCAGTTTTGCTGGGTAAAACATTTGTATTTGAATGTTTTTCTGTTTGGCTTGCTGGATAATATCTCTTTTTTTGTGGCGTTATTCATTTAAAATGCCTGAGAAGTCTTGGTCGAAAAAAATCCTTTAGCTGTCAATACTAAGATCTTTTATTCACCAGGCTGTTTGAAGGATCAACTGTTGATCTGGATATTCCAGCATGTGGATAATAAGTGACCTTGGGCAATCCTTCTGATCTTTAGGTTTCTGCACCAGAGAGCAGTGGGCTGTCTTTATGGGTAGGCTCGTAGATGCTGGTATATTTATTATATCCCTGAGGATATACGTGACAAAGTCCTCCATGGAGTTGTGTAACTTCTCCATGTCTTCTGGCACCCCATGGATACAGAGTTTTTTCCTGCGCACTCTATTTTCTTGATTTTTCCAATTTTCTCTGGCTCTCCTGTTATGGGGCGAGGAGGTACAACAGGGCTCAGTCATGATGGCCCACTGAGTCCATGAGGTCTCCGATTGCTTGCTCGGCCACAGTGGTTCATATTTCAATTTTCTTTAGGTCAGTTCTTAAATCCACTACTGAAGATTCTATGTGGAGAACAGTTTTGTTAATGCCTTCTAGTTTGGTGAGAATCAATGATTGTTCTGTCTGAGCCAGGCCCTCCTCCCCGCTGTCAGAGCTCAGCGCGGGTGAATCAGGGTTTTCCACTGGAGGTAGGCCCGCATTGCTGTCACTGTCCATCAGATTCCATAGCTTCGCTGCCTGGGTTTGGTGTTTCTTATTTCTGTTCACTGCCATCATCAACTTCTTGTTTATTAAAAATTTCCAGTCTAAAGTAAGGTTGGGGTCTGATTGTTTTGTTTTTTCTGCCCGTGGCTCCCAGAGCTCAATGATCAAGCAGCCATCAGACCCATGACATCACCAGAAGTCCAAATTTAATACTGATATCAAATGAGGATGCTGTATAGAAGAGCATTAGTAGGTCCCCTTAGTCTTCTAGTTTGTAAGGGCATGCACTATTCGTTATTTGGGGGGGGGGTAAGGAATTGTAAGTATTCTGCAATCTACTATTTGATGAGATTTTTAATATCTTCTGGAGCTTTCTGTACAATTTGAGGCAATTTTACGAAGTAACTAAGGCCAGCCCATGTGACCCTGTTACTGGCTGAAGCATAGGAAAAGGAGACAGACATCCAGTATTGGGTCTCCTCTTTTGCCTATAACATATTAAATGGTACTGTATTTCCTTTCATCTATCTGTTAACTGATATTTTTGCTTTCTGCAACAGTTGTATTCTGTTTTTCTTGTACAGTTGCAACCAAAAATATGGCCAGATATTTCCAGAAATTTCAATGATATCTCTAGAATAATTCCCTTCTGCCTGCAGTACCACTGTGGCCACCAGATAGAATCTCATCTCTTCAGATATACTCCAAAATATCTGGAAATATATGAACATATCTATGGCTGCAACTGTATGTATTCTGCATTACATGCCTATGACCTGAAAATCTGCAGTCTAGATTTATTTAATGACTAAGAGAATATTCTGTTAAGCTGAGGCAGGTTAACTTGGGGGTGTAAACTGCTCCAAGGCAACCACAATGTTGAGGTATATTGGAAGGGGACTTAGCAGGAGAAAAGAAGTGTTACTACTCTCTATAGATCACTGGTAGACCACGCCTAGAGAATTCTGCCCAGTTCTGGAGTCCTCACTTGAGGAAAGACAGGGACGGGCTGGAGAAAGTGCAGTGTAGAGTTACAAAAGTAATTCCTGGCCTGCGGGCTATATCCTACGAGGATCGGCTTAGAACACTGAACAAATACTCACTGGAAGTCAGAGAGAAAGGGGTGATGTGACAAAGCCCTTCAAGTTCCTGACAGGAATGAGTAAGAAAAACCGTGGGAACTATTTAACAGGAATAGCAAATCTAGAACACGAGAGCATGAGTGGAAGCTGGCGAGAGGGAATTCAGGAGGGACATGAAGATGTTCTTTTTTATGGAGAGAGTGATTAAGCCATGTAGCAGCCTACTGGCTGAGGTGGTGGATGCCAAGATTAGTAATGGCTTCAAACATGGTTGGTATATCATTAAGGGCTTAATAGTCATGGGGGGGTTTACCATGCTGCCACAACATCTCCCACAGAGACATCCCCGACAGTGACAGCCGCAGTGCCGAGTGTCGGCAATGCAGTGTCAGGGATGCCTCCATTTTTCTATCGGGAGGCTGTACCCAACCGAACCTCCCATGTAGGGGGGCTCCGCCCCTTCACTCCCTGGTCTCTAGAATTCTAACTCCGAGTCGGGGTTGGACCGGGGGGGGGGGCAATACACCCTGCACGGCAGTCTCTGGGACTTGCAGAGACTATCACAGCAATGATGCAGATTTTGCCTAAATCCTGTCGCTGTGATGGTCTTCACATTTGAGGAGTTGCTGTAGCATCAGTATACCCATGGGTGGGGGGGGGTAGCAGCAAGGTAGGGAACATGGTGGTGGGTAGTGTGGGCATAAACACTGTATAGACACTAGATCTAGGGGGGATAAGATAGAGGATTAAGGGCCAACTAGAGGGACCAATGGTCTTTTTCTGCCATCAAGAACTATGTTTCTATGTTTCTAAGTTCCCATGTTTAAATTGAATTGCTCTGAAGCCTCAACAACACAAAGTGAAAAGATAAAAACTTCAACGGTGAAGCCATCTTGTACATTATTATTTAATATGGCTGGTTGGGTATAATGGGCCCTTGCCTTTAACTCAGACACATTACTTACAAAACTGGTCTATATTTTATTTATTTTTATTTATGTTATTGGTAACCAGGTAAGTGCACTGATCCAGAGGACCATTTTCAGTCACGATCTGGGCCGCAAGGTGACGTTACATACATACAAGCAGTAAACATGATATACACCTTGAAATTATACAGTACAAGCAACAATATGCAACAAACAGACAATGTATACTTAAGGTATACAAACACGGTGAGTGAAATACCTTAAGGATACTGGCAGCAGTACATGAAGGGATAGTTATAAATTTTATACAGGTTGACAAAGATCAATTTGAAAATAAATGAACTTATCTATATCTAGTCAAGGTAACATGCATGCCCTGAGAGGTGAGGGTAGACCTACCTGAGGAGCTCGAGGTAAAATAGAGCATGGCTACCAGCCAGTGCACTGAGTTAGACAGTGAGGGAGTATAGGCTGAAGGAGCAGGAGGTTTAGTGATGTGCACTACCAAGTCCTGGTGAATCCTTGAGCCACGATCTGAAACCTGGTACAGTAGAGTGGGAGGAGGTGTCCCAGGCATGATTTGCAAGGCAGTATGAGAGACATGCGTGGGGTTTGTGCTTTAGGTATGTGGCGGGTGAGTGGGGGGGGAGAAGGGTGGGCAGAAAGGTACCAGACAGTGGTAGGATTATGGTGGCTTTTGGTTTCCTGTGCTGCCCGGTGTGCATGTACAGGTGGAGCCTTTCAAAAGCCAGGCCTTTAGGTTAGACTTAAAAGATGCATGGGATGTGGTTATATGAACAGATGCAAAAAGATGATTCCAGAGGGAAGGGGCAGAGACAGAGATGACATTGCTACCCATTGCTGTAGAGACGCGGGATACTTCTAGGGATTGAAAGGAGGATGCTCTAAGAGGTCTCATGGATGCTCTATTCATGAGTAGGGGAGCATAAGGGGACAGTTGGTTACTCCTGAGGGCATTATCAACTAGGCAGCCTGCGGAATAGTCAAAGCGTGCCTTGAGAGCAGGGTTTTAAATAATTGATTAGCAGTTTTTTTCCTGGGATGATACTAACTGTACAGAAAGTATTTATATAGATTTTCTAGAAGTGCTGTGTTTGTTAAACACAGTGAGGCAAGAGCTATGCATTTTCACAAAGATTAAGTACTTTTATGAGCAAAACGCTAATCAATTTTTAGAGCTAAATAAAACCCTGCTTGAGAGAGAGCCATCCAAGGGACTGGTAGACTGTACAGTGATGAGTTAAGGAGAGGGCTTAGAGAACAAAGCGACATATGGCATTGTAAGTCATGTTGAGGTGAGAGAGTTGTTTTGTATATTATTTAGTATTATCCTTAGTGTCACACGTTGCTACTTAACTAAAAACTTATCCTAATAAATCTAAATTAAATGCTTAGAGTCTTTTTGATTCTGCTAACACTTGCCTTGTGTCAGTAATATCTTTGCTGTATTATTCTTATTACTATTATTTTCAGATTGTTTTTTGCCTGCCCAGCACTTTAGAATCAGAAAATGCATACCAAAATAACTTGTATAGTACTGCAATATATCATGTGCTTGTACCAGGCAAAAGCTGCTTTTATTAAAAATCCCTTACTGGTCTCTTTTTAATTCCATTTTAATCAATAGCATTTCTAGATTTGTCTGGGTAAAACAATGCCACATTAGTTATCTTAGAAGACAAAAAAAATCTAATAATTCTAAAAATAACTTACTCTAGTCAGAACAGTTCCAACATTTCTTGAACTAGTGTGCATAACTTCTGCATGGGTTTGAGTAGATACAGTCACAAGGCTTTGATATTTGCTGTCATTACAGCAGACGGGGTAGTCTATTGTGGAGTACATTGTACAGTGAGTGTAAGAATACTATTCCTTTAGACTGCAGAGCCAACAGAATTAGAACATTAGGAATTCTGAACAGGTATATCAGTCCATGACACAGCAAGGTTTAAAGGGGTGCTGTCAGGATCACCCTCTAATAGACCTTGAACTGCTGAAAGTGTGTTTTAAGATTAGCTGAAAATCTGAATTTCTACAAAATAAAGTAGTATATTCTGCACTTCTTTTTTTTTTGTTGCTCCCACCCAAACCGGTCCCCATCAGCCCTGCCATGCATCCTGGCCAGTCATCTCTGAACTTACCTTCAATATGGTTTTCCACTCTGGCTTGCTCCCCCCCAAAGTCAGGGCCCTCGAAGCTGGGAAGGGATGACCCTGAAGAACATACTCTAATAAATTTCCATGGGGAGCACCTCAGGGTAGGCTGTGTAGGTCCTACAGTACACATCAGGTGGCATCCTGCATTGGTCTAGCTTTTCTGTGGCCCTAACCACCTCCCGCATGTGTGGCCACAGTGGCATCCTGGGGGCAGGGACACTTGGTTGTGTGTGGTCACTCAGACTGCCTAGAGCATACCACAAGTCACCAACAGGTGCCGCTCCAGGAGCAGTCTGCAACAGCCCTCCCCCCAGGAGGGAAGCATCCAAGGGATGCCCTTAACTCTCTCCCTGCTGGCTTCTGCTCCTGACACCCGATGTTGGGGTGCCAACCAGGGTCGTCAGCATGCCAGAGTGATGCCCCATCACTTGGTGCCATGGAGCTGGGGATATTGCACTTCTTTTTCTTGATTAATTAGATTAAAAATACTGTATAAAACTGTATACTGTCCTTTACATACAGTAAGGTCAACAAGTACAGTTTTAAGCTGTCCTGGTGGTGCTGAGGGCTGAGGTACTGGATGCCTTACCTCACAACATGCCAGCAACCCAGGTTCGGGAACAACCTCAGGTCATTGGGGAGTCTGCATGGGAGGGAGGGAGCAGGATTGAGCAGTCGAAAGGCAGTTCTCCCCTCCCAGGGGTGGTTGCTTGCCACCCCCGGAGTTCCGCTCCCATGGAGTGGAGGTCCAATGGGAAGCATAGGTGAAGGGAGGTGGCAGGTGATTGCCAGGGGTGGGGCAGAAAGGACCAAGCCAGTGTCAGAGATTCACTCAGCAGGTCAGGCCCTCTACTCCCAAAGTGCCAACCTCTGAGCGCAGTCTTGTGAACAGTGTAACAGACAAGGTAATCCTCTTGTCTGTTTTTTGTGAGTTCAGATCAACCTTTGGTCTCAGTTCTGGAGGGATTCAAACTGTAACCTCTTGCTAGCAAACCCAATGCACAGGCTCAGATATATCTGTCTTCAGGGGGCCATATATCTTTGCCTACGGGCACCTAACCAGGTGGTCAGAGATGAACCCTTAAAACTTAATAAAGACCTCAGATTTAAAATGCTTCTGTTTCCAGTTTGGTACCACCTACAAGCTTATGTCTGCTGAACCATAAATATTTACTGCAAAAGAAAGCAATTCAAAGACAGACCAGGTTTGCTCTAAAATTAGAGTTTTTACTAAAATATATAAAAATACCGTCAAACATAAAATACAGAACTCTTGTATCACGAGACATACATATCTTTAAATAAAACACGGTTTAAAATAGTACAATTCCTACAACTATATTTAGATTTTGTCTAGCTTTCTAAATACCTGTTTTCAGTGCTCAGATGTTTCCTTAGTCAGTGTCAGATAAAAAAGTGTGTGTCTAGTGAAAGAGAATAATCTTTACAAGCAGTATTGGCCAACCCCATTTGGATGAAGTCATCCAGCTCCTCCTCTGTCAAACTATCTAAAAAATATATATATTCCTCTACAACCACAGGATGTAATTTCAAAGTATTAATTCTGCAACCATAGCATAACTCAAGTTTCAAATGACACCTCTTTTGATCTCATGCTTTACCCTCCTCACACAGGCTTCACAGGGTCATTTACAACCTTACACCTCTATGTAACATCCTAGCTTCCCTTATTTAACATCATAAACCTAATGTATGATTTCTCTCTTAACAAAATTAACTTAAATAAGTCTGCAATTAGCTCAGAGAAACAGGATCCTTAATAAAAGTCTTCCAGTAACACACTGTCTCTAAAAACTGAGTGTGTAATACAATGCAGTCAGCAGTTCTCTTGGCCTGCATCTGTCGGCTGGAATCTGGGGGGAGGGATGAGTGAGGTCATTCCTAGAGAATTTGAATTTTCAGCAGAGACATTAATAGATTTTATATTAAAAAAAATATAATATAGCACTCAGAACTGGCTGTCTACGTCACAGTCGGTACTTGTCATGTGTGGGCACCACCATGCACATGCGTGTCTGCCGGGGTCCCAAGCAGGGGAGAAACCTGGGGAGAAAAATACAAAAATTGTGAAAAAAAAAAAAAGTTCAGTTTCAATGCCTGAGTGCTGAATTCTGAAGAGTGTAATTTCTAGTACAATATACAACAAACAAGAAAGGAGACAGAAAAATCAGAGACTATTTGGCATCTGAGATTCAGATGCTGTCAGCTGTAAACCAAAAGGTGCTCATGTTCCTTTAACAGGAAATATAAAAACTTTTCTTCAGTGTCAGCGTTGACTTAAAATGAACAACCTAGAAGTTAGGATAGGAGGAGGCAAAGCCCACTGAGTTGGTCATACCATTCACTCTATAGTTGCAGCTCTCCATTTCACACTCAGCCAGAAATATATACAATCCTGTTTTAAAGGCTGTGGTGCATTCAGCATTTATGACAGAATATTGCAATGCATTCTACAATCTTATAACTCTTGTTTGTAGAAAGATAATTTTTTATTCATTAACCTCTTACCATTTTCAATCCTATCTCATGACCCCAATCCCTGTCATAGTCATTCAACTCCCAGAAATTTCCTTTATGTTCCTTTTAACTGTATATCCCTTTACATTTTTTTATACAGTTATCATATCTAACCTACAGGTTCAACTTCCCAAAATATTTCTTGACTAACAAAATAAACATTTTTTTTATTTGTTGTTATGATACATAAAAAAGGCACATAACAAAGGGAGTAGATAAGGAATTAGGCAAAGAAGTTAGGAAGGGGACTGCAAAAGGGGAGGTAGTGGTTGTGGGGAATCTGAAGCCACCAGACGTAGACTGGGGTATCTCACTAGCAAAGAGCACAAGAAGTCAGGCCCTGCTGAACAGGACTGCAGAACTGCTTACTGGTACAACTAGTCAAGGAACCAAAGTGACTAACAGACATTCTCAGTCTGGTGCTTACTAATTCAGAAATGGTTAGTGGCATGGCGGTTGGGAAACCACTAGAGGCCTGTGACCCTACTACCAGGTGGCTTAACTTACTCTAGGTAATGGCAAACTCCCATCAAAATATGTGGTTCTAGACTTCAGATGAGAAGAGAATGAAGAGATTAAAAAAGAGTAAGAGAAAACAAGCATTTGTCAATGCCTAATGTTTGCTTGCATGTATGTGCTGTGCAGGAGTGTGGTACTGATGGCACACATATGCAAATGTTCTGCACCAAGGCATGACTCTGTCCAAGGACCCTGAAGTTCTGTGCAGTAATGGATGTGAAGAATTCATGGGTCTGTCAGGTGGGCTGTGGAAGGGCAGGGCCCTGTGGTCCATGCAGTTCCATGTGGCTGCAGATGCAGGTGCACAGGGCAAAGACTGCATCTGTCAGCCAATGCACAAGGCATTCTGACACCCTCAGGTGGAGAGGTGCAGGGCCTTATGCCAAGAGGACAGTTTTCTTTACTATATGATACCTGGGCCCATGTGGACAACCTTGCACCTTTTATTCCCTGATTCCTTGGCTGGGGGGGTGTTGCATAACAGCACCATTCCTCCAACTTCACTCCATCCAGCTGGGTCTGAGCTCATCCCTGAACTCAGCGCACCAATATGGGATCACAAAGCATGGGCACTGGGGTGAAGAGTGACACTACATACAAAGTTTATTAAGCAAATATTTGTTTTTTTATTGTGACCCTAACTTTTTAAGATACTTATCTTATGATTCACCTTATACACATGATATGTACTGATTATAGTATATTAGTTGGGATGTCATTTCACACCACATGTGCAAAAACATGTCTGGTCCAAGATTTAAAAAAATGACACTTGCTACATTTATGAGCTGGTGTGGGAAAATGACTATGTTGAAAGTTTGGAGTCAAAATATAAAAAATTAGTGAAGTTATGAGTAAATGCAGAAATACTGTAACATTCAGTCATAACCTGGGCATTCTACCATATATGTACAGTATATCAAATTTTCAGCATAGCCATCTTATTACCCCACCTAATGAACCCATCAAAAAGGTGAACATTTTGAAATCCCTGCCAAAACATCTTTCCATGACACCGAAACATCATTCTGCATCACACATACAAAAACACATTTTGGCCAGGATTTAAAAGGTGACAGCTGCCACATTTGTAAGGTGGTGTGAAAAAATGGCAATGCTGAAAATTTGGGGTCAAAATATTTAAAATTTCCAAAGTTATGAGCGAGCATAGAAACATTTCAATGTATGCACACAACTGCCGTTTTTACATAATTGACCATGAATGTTCAACATAGCCTTCTTATGACCCCACCTCATGAACAAGGGCAGTGGAAATGTTCAAATTCCTCTCAAAAAATGATTCTGCAACTCGACTGTAAAATCACCTTTGGGGCCTGATTTGCTTTATTCCACCACCATTGGTCATGAGATGGGGTCCCAAAAAGGCCATGTTGAAAATGTGGGGCCCACATATGCAAACCTGACAAAGTTGTACTTAAAAGTTCAAAACCCCACTGAAATACATTGAACCGCACTTACCTTAGTTTCTCATATTGCAGTCGACAGTTCCAGCAGCAAGACGTGTCTTTGACTGGAGAGTGGGTCTTCATGCTGTGACCTGTTCGGTTGAGTTTGGGGGGTGGTGACTGCTGACTGGGAGGTTGGGTGGGGGTGTTGGGGGTGCAGAGGGGTGAGGGGCAGTTTTCTTTTTTACAGGTTACAGAAAGAGAAAAAAAAACATTGAGAGACGGTTTTCATTATTTCAGATATATTCTGACACTGGGATTGGGCACTCCAGTGTGGGTCCTGTTGGAGAACTGGGATGGGTGACCTGGAGGGGAGGGCAGTCAAAATAAGTGGTACTGGGGGTGGGCACCCTGGACTACTTACATTTAAATAAAATATATATTTTTTTTAAAGATGGGAAGTGCGGGTTGACCTGGAGGCAATGGGGAGAAAGAAGCAGTAGCAGGGGTGGGCACCTTACTCCACTTACATTAAAAAACAAAATTCACACATGGGATAAAGAGCAAGCGTTAATGGGAAATCCCCAGCCAGGCTAGGTAGGTATTTTGAAGACCACCGGCTGGGGAGCTGCTGTGTGTATGAGCACCACAATGCAGGAGGCATACACTGGGGCTTTTCCTTTGTCTGTTCCTTTTAGTGTAGGTGCTGCCCAGTGTGTTGGGAAATGCCACACTACCAACCAAGCCATGGACTTTCCTATTCAGTGATGGCAGCAGCTCAATTCAGTGGTTTAGGCAGCTCCCTCAGCATGCCAAGTAGGTTGGGATGCAGCGAGGAGCCACAGGTTGAAGTAAGTATACTGTTTGTTTCAATGGTGCATGGCCATTCCTTACAGCAGTTTGTTACTAATTTAACTGGAATGGAGCCACTCAGCAGGAGAGAAAGGTAGCCCAAAAGTGCAGAGTGTCCTCAGCAAGACAGAGTCTATAGCCTGACACAGAGAGAAGAAGAGATCAGAGGGGGAGGACAGGACTTGACTGCTACTTGGCACATTATGGTAAGACAGTGAGAGACAGGGATCAATAACATGTTGTTACAGTCTGTCTTTGATCATATACTTTTGAATAAACCATCAGTACAGGGTGAGCCTGTGTTACTGATCCCAGGCACTCTATGTTTTCTTGCCACTTTTCTGTCTGACTGTGTTGCCCAGTGTTCAGAAGGTATGTTCTTTAGTCAGAGCCATATGAGGGTGCTTGCAGCTGCAGCCGGTGCTGCCTGCATTGAGTCCCTGCACTCAAAGTAACTGTCTTGGCTTAGAAGTGAGGGGGAGCAGCAATCAGACAATATCATGGGGAAAATAAATTGATGTAGTTTTATATGATGTCTCAGTCTCTAGTCTGTATGCTTATATGCTGCGTATCACTCAACAGAGAAAGAGAGATAGAGAGAGAGAGAGAGAGAGAGATCTCAAGCTTGAATGCCGATCAGCTGCTTGCTGACTGGCTTCATGGAAATGAAAGGACCAAAGCCCCCCTCTAATTGGAGCGGCTTCAGTTCCTTCAAATACACAAAGTTTCTGCCCAGCAAGCAGCGAGTGGTGTCACGACCACATTGTGTGGTTACTGCTCTGTACTGCTCAGCCTTTTCCAGTTTGAACTGCAGTGGGCACGACAGTGACACACCTCTGAAATTCTCTTTAGTGTAACAAAATGTTTCTTGCCCATGCACAAGTAAATGTAAAAATGAAAGATGAGAATAAGACCAGGGGAACAGAACAAACATGGAAAGCAATTAAGGGCGCTATTCTCAAAGAAACTATCTCATGCATGAGGACCATCACCGTGGGTGTCAAGTACAAGAAACTGATCTGGTTCCCTAAAGGAGTAAAGTAAGTGGTAAGGGCAAAAATGAGCCTTCATTAAGTACAAGAAAAACCAAGGTGAGGAGGACAGGGAGGTACGAGAGTAAGCTGATGGAGGCCAAGAAGATGCACAGGGGTGCAAAGGCAGGCACTGAGCTGCAGACTGCAGAAGATGTGAAGGGAAGGGAGAAATACTTCTGGTACATCATGAAAAACAGAAAGGGGGGATTGTTAGGTTAGCAAAGAGAGGAAGAGTAATAGAGGAAAATGAGCAGAAAGCAAATATTTTATACAACTACTGCTACTCAGTATTTATGGTTGAGTACAAAAGGCTTTTACTGGAGAATGGGGTAAAGGCATCAACAAGGGGGTGAGGAAACAGGGTGGATAGATATTACAGAGTATAGGGTAAGAAAAGAGCTTGCTGTCTTAAACTCAGAAAAAGCACAAGGCACAGATGGGTCACACATGAGAGTGCTCATGACCATACCTGCAATGGAACTGGCTGAGCCCTTGGCAAAGCTATTCAGTATCTTTCTACAGTCTGGGGTGGGTCCCAGGGATTGGACGGCTGTTGATATGGTTTTGCTCCATGGGGGAGGTAGGGAAGATCTGAGCAATTTCAGATGTATTAGTCTTACCTCCATTGCAGGTAAACTGATGGAGAACCTAGTCAAAGAAAGCCTGCGACCTACCTGTAAAAAAATGGGCTACAGGATATCATAAAATGGGACAGGAAAATGTTGCATTCTGATTGGTCACTAGCCATGCATTAGAAGGTGTCTAATGCATGGCTAAAAACAAGTGTTCAAAAGCAGGATGCAGTACAACAAAAATCAATGTGCACATAGAACTTTCATTTTTAAAATGCCACCATTTTTTTCCTCACTTAGTGAGGCAAATTGCAAAAGTGATCAGCCCATTTAATAGCTATTACAACAGCTGTATGATAAACACAACAGTTTGTTTTTCCCAACAAATGGCCAAAAAGTTATTTTAATGTAATTAGAAATCACTGCCATTTGCTTTTTTTATCCATAAATATGAAACTAATTTTCGGTTGCACCGCCACACCCACCATCCAACATGTTCACTCATAGTCACAATCACCAGTTCAGTTTTAAAGCTGGCATCGGATTTACCTACTTCTTTTGTTTTGCACCACCAAACTCCACAAACCCAGTCTCACTCCAGGTGACTTTGCTGCTGACTCCAGAAAAAGTTTTAAAAAAACAACTGCCATGACTACTAACCACGCACCCTGCAAAACACTTCCTGCCTGTACTCTTTTAATGCTAGTGAGAGCCACTCACTCAACCTATAACTAAAAATTAAGAAAAAACAATACATATGCTGTAAGTGTGTGGGGGGGTAGGCAACACTGGTACAGTATGCGGGGGTAAGGGCTCTCAATCAGATGAACAACTACAATATTCTGCAAGCGGTTGCCTCGCCTGTCACCAGGAAGATGAAACTATTCTGCCAGCCCACCGTGGTCTGTGTCTCTGTTACGGTACACTAAGCCGCTGATTGTGACTCACCCGGTAGTTGCTGTGTTGCAGTTTCTGCTGAAAGATTTGATGCAGTCATCTCTTCATCAGTACAGCTCTTGGGACTCATTGTTCCCATCCTCTCAATCACCAATGGCAAATGCCCCTGACAGCACTTAACGTGGCATCTTCTGCTCACTTTCGGGCAAGTACCGGAGAAACGTATGTGCCAGTGTGGTCACCCTTTGAATTAAATTTTGGGACATTGGGACAAGGCACATGGCTCAGTAATCTCATAGGGCTGTCTAATCTCACAAAGGAAAAGAACTAAAATAAAACTACAAGTAGGGTAGCCTAAACAGAACAGAGCACACTGACTAAAAAAGGAAAAAAGAACCTCAATGCAGAGAAACTATTTTTTTGTAAAATTTAGGCAAATATGTTGTTTTTTCTATTATTTTAACCTATAACCTATTAATGTTAATTTATTTATGCATACAAACTATGAAGACCCATTTTATAAGCACAATAAGGCACTCTGGGGGTGTGCATTGGACACTTCTAACACATGGCCAGTGGCTGAAGTCACTTAGTCTGCAGCCTCATGCCTCACTACGCCCCTGGCCGTATGATAGAAGTGTCTAATGCACACACCCTTGTGTCTTATTGATTATGTAATCTTGCACAGTTTCATTGCAGGAAGGCCTTGCAAGACCAAGCTGGTAGTGTTCTCTGCCTGGGTTATGAGAGTGGTGTATAATGGGCAGGCAGTAGATTTGCTCTACTTTAATTTCAGCAAAGCCTTTAACTTAGTGCCACACAGAAGGGTGCTGAAAAAGTTACAGGATTTGGCATTGGAGAAGGAGTAAGTCAGGTTGGTGGGGAATTGACAATGGGAGGCAACAGAAGGTGGTGGCTAAATGAGTCAAATCAGAGAACAGAGGGGTCATGAGTGGGAGGCCATAGTAGTCAGTCCTGGGAACTGTCCTCTTCGATATGTTTATTAGTGACATGGGGAAAGTATACAGATTAATACAGTATGTGTCTCTTTGCATATATTACAAATCTTTGCAGGAGGGTGGAAAGCAAAGAGATGGTGAGTGAGTTGCAAAAGGACCTGGAAAGACTGGAGAGGTGGTCAAAAAGTTTGGCAGTTAAGATTCCTCACCAAGATGTGCAAGATAATGCACAAAGAGAAGAGGAACTTGAAATGGAGTATTGGATGAGAGGGGTTAGGTTTGCCACTACGACTGAGTAAAGGTACCTGGGAGTCATAAGTGACTCCATCTAACAAAACAGTACATTTAATAAGGCCTATTTTAATGCAACAAGAATGTTGGGGTGCATTGGGAGGGGTAAGAAAAGTGAGGGGTGGAATAGTGAGGATAAGAAGGTGGAAAGATGAGACTGTGTGGAAGGAGATGATAGAAAAGCTGACAGTTTGAACAGGTACTTTTCCTCGGTCTTCACCATAGAGGGAGGAGAGGAGGGGGCCACCAGAAGGAAGTAAGAACATAGGGGTTGGATACAACACCATTTTAAGAGGGAAGAGTACTGAAAGGATTTGCAACCCTGAAAGTGGATAAGGCTGTGGCACCAGATGAGAAACATCCCAGGGTACTGAGGAATCTCAGAGGCATGCTAGCTGCATGACTGACAGCTCTGTTCAACAGTGCACTGGAAAGTAAACAGAAATGTTTCTGGAGAAGCAGAGAAGAGTAGAATTTAGTAACAACAGGCCAGTTAGCCTAACTTCAGTGTTGTGGAAACTAATGTAAACCCTACTAAAAGAGAAACTGATTGAGCACCTAAAAGCAATTGTTTGCAGGACCACAGGCAGCTTGGGTTCATGGGGGTAAGTTCATGTCAAATGAATCTACTAGATTTCTTTGACTGGGTGACCAGGGAAACAGACTAGGTAAGGGCCATAGATATAGCCTATTTTGACATCAATCAATCAATCAATCAAATTCTTTATTTACCCAGGTGATCATCATTGAGCAAGCTCATTTACAAGGTGGACCTGCAGTTTGCAAGGACAAGGGTACAGAATTGAGTACAAGTAAAATATACATAAAACAACAGTAGCAAGACATATACAACAAAATATATACAGTGTAGAAATAAAGGTAAATAATATATACAGAGATGCCTTTATAATCCTATCCATCAATAATGTGTTCATAGCCTGGAAAGGAGTCCCTGGGATATGGAAAAGTACACGCGAAGGAGGCAGAGACGCTGGCAAAAAGATTCTGGGATACTAAGCAGGTGGTATTAGGGCATAAGAGTGGGTGATGGGGGGTTGTTGCAGTGAGTATGTAGTACCGGTGGGACTAGAATGGTCTGAGCAAGGAGGGAGTAATCTTGGTAAGGGAACACTTAGTTTGAATGGGAAGGACTTAGATTGAGCGGAAATGTCAGCTGGACAACTAGGAACAGTGGAAACAGTTACAGAGCTCCACAAATGTTTCGGCATACAGGGTCTTGAACATAGCAAGACTAACAGGGGAGCTAAATCTCAGCGATTTCTGTATCCTATTCCAAAGCGTGGGCAGGACAAAGCTTATGGCTGCTCTTCCAAAGCGGGTACCGATCCTAGGTACTTTCAGGGGAAACCAGCAAGTGACTTCTCAAGGCATAATTCACAATCAGGCTTAGTGGGATAGAGTCAGAAATGTATTGCAAGAGTTTGTTGGTGATGGCTTGGAGTGTCCAGAGGGCTGCATTTCTATACTGCCTGTGTTGAAGGGAGAGCCAACCCACAGCTGCATATAATGAACAGTGGTGGGTGGAAAAGGGGAGACCTGTTATAAATCTCAGAGCTCTATGATACAGTACATCCAATTTAGCAAGGTGTGAGGCTGGGCACTGGCCATATATGAAGTCAGCATAGTCAATTAGTGAGAGGAACGTGGATTGGACGAGCTGTCTTTTGGCATCTGCGGTCAGGAGGTGATTTATTCTGAAGAAGAGTCCAAGCCTTTGCCTCAGCTTTTTCAGCAGTTCTTCTATATGTTCCACAAAAGAGAATTTATTGTCTATCCAGACACCCAAATACTTGAATTTCAGTACGTATTCAAGATGTTCACCTAGCAAGGTGGAGATAGAAGGTAATGAACCAGCAGCGGCAGAATATGCCCCCTGGCCAGTTGGTGAGAATAGCATTGCCTTGGTTTTCTTGGCATTAAGTAGTAGTCTTTTACTGAAGAGCTGGTGCTGCAGGATGTTAAAGTCAGTTTGCAGGTCACCACAGGCAGCTTCAGGAGATTCATGGCTTATGTAGAGCACCGTGTCATCAGCAAACAGGTAAATGCTTGCTTCCTTAATGCCTACTTCCAGGCTGTTGATATAGATAGCAAACAGTAATGGTCCCAATATGGACCCCTGAGGGACACCTCTTTTTATCAGTTTAAGTGAAGAAAGTTCCCCTTCAGCCTTGATTTGTTGTTGCCTACCAGTGAGGTAGTCATGGAATCAACACAAGGAGGTTCAGTCTAGGCCTATTGTTTGTAAAGTGGAGAGGAGCAAACAGTGGTCGACATTGTCAAAGGCCTTACTGAGATCCAGGAAAACTGCACAGATAAATTTTTTGTTGTCTAAGTTCCATTGCCAGTCGTTAGTTACTTTTGCCAGGGCCGTAATGGTACTGTGCTTTGCTCTGAAGCCTGACTGCATAGGGTTTAGTAAGTTCGAGTTGTCTATGAAAGATCTCAGCTGGGTATCCACAATTTTTTCTAGGAGCTTGGAGAGTATGGGGAGGCGGGAGATCAGCCTATAGTTATTAAGGTCACAGGGATCCCCTGATTTAAACAGGGGGATGACGTGAGCAACTTTCCATAACTGAGGGAGGTAACCTTGCAATAGGGACAGGTTGAATGAGTGAGAGATAGGTGCGGCAAGGATGTGATAAGCAATTTTCAAGTAATATGGGTCGAAGAAGTCAGCCCCGGCACTTTTTTTAGTGTCCAATTTTAAGAGAAGATCTTCAACTTCCTTTGCGGAGGTGGGTAAGAATGAGAAGGTTACGATATTGTTACTCGGTTCCGGGAGCTTAGTGTTGATCTGTGAGTGTAGTCTGCTTACCGATGCATTATCAAATGCTAGGCCTGCAGTGGCAAAATGATTGTTGAAGGTCTGCAGGATCTTGTTTCTGTCATTGATTATAGCATTGTCAGTGGTAATTTTGGAGGGAAGCACATTTCCTGGAGAATGACTAGTCAGTTTAGTGTGGACCAGATCTTGGTAGGGCATTTTGACACAGAATCTAGCTCAGATCAGTAAAAATTGGCCTTGGCATCTCTGGCTATCTTAGTGCAGGTGTTTCTAGCTGTCCATCAGCAAGGCCCTCAACACTGTGCCACCCAGAAGGTTGATTATGAAGCTAACTAATTTGGGGGTGGGAGCCAAAATGGTAGGTTGTGTTCACAACTGGATAATGGATACGAGGTAGAGGATAGTGGTAAACAGAACACACTCTAGGGATGGGAGGGGGTGACCAGTGGGGTACCACAGATCTGCAATATGGTGGACACCCAGGAGGGAGTTGAGAAAATGTGCACGGGTCTAGGGAAACTGGAGGAGTTGTCGAAGGCATGACAGTTAGGGGTCAGAGACAAAAAAATGCAAAATCATGCACCTAGGGCACAGGAACCACAGTTCTTAGTATAGGATTGGGGAGGTTCTGGCAGTCACTAGGCAGGTGAGAGAACTCAAGATCATTGTCTCAGATTACCTCAAGGTGGCAGTGCAGTGTGAGAAGGCCATGGGCAGGACAAGTGGGATACTGGGATGCCTACAGGGGGACATCAACAGCAGGAGGAGGGAGGTGGTGCTGCCACTGTACCACTCTTTTGTTCACCCCCACCTGGAGTACTGTGCCCAGTTCTGGAGACTGCATCTCAGGAAAGATATAGACAGTGTGGAATGGTCCAGAGAAGAGTGACCAGTATGGTGCAGTGGTTGCAGGGGAAGCACTATGAGAGATTGAGAGAACATAATATTTATACTCTGGAGGACAGGAGAGTGAGGGGTGTCATGATCAAGACCTTAAAGTGCCTCATAGGGGTGAAATGGGTGAAAGAAGCGTGTCTCTTCAATATGAAGACAAACTCCAGAACTAGGGGATGTTCAGTTTAGTTCAGTTCAGTTTATTGTGAAGGGATGAATCAGTTGAGCAAAGCTCATTTGCAAGGAGGTCCCTTATACAATATACTCGAAACATGTAACACAGTATGCAAAAAAAGCAGAGAGTAATACAAATAGCATCTAATAACAAAAGCTGGCACAACTAAAAATTAATCCAATTCAGTGCAGTTATACAAGGGTACATTGAATACATACATCAAGTAATAGGGAGAATGTCCAACATCCAGTTAAAGGGACGGTAGACTCAGGATATATAACAAGAGTAAGAGGGTTCAGGAGGAATAAATTCAGAGGAGGCGGTGAAGAAACAGTAGGAAAAGGAGTTTACAAGTCACAAGGATGGGACAGGGGAAATAAGGGATAAATAACAAGGAAAAAGTCCAAGCGTATAAGTGTAGTATCCATGGTCCAATGGTCATTGGCAGGTATCAGGAGTAAGTTTACGAATAAGCCTTTTGGAGGCATTTAATGGTATAAGGGTCTGGAGCTTTAATGTGGATTGAAGCTTGTTCCATACAGAAGGAGGGACATAGCTCAGTGCTGCCCTGCCGTAGCGTGAGCAGGGATTTGGAACTGCAAAAGTGATAATGACATTTCCTGAGGGCATTCGCACTATGTGAATGGTATAAACCAGCGGTAAGGTAATAGGGCAGTTTATTTAGGATTGCTTTGCATATCCAGATGTACGTGTGAGTAAGTCTACTAGCTACCAGTGACATCCAATTCATCTCCTTGTACAAAGTGCAATGATGTGTTCTGGCTAAAGCATAGGTTATAAAATGAATGGCATGGTGGAATAGAATGTCCAGCTTGTTGAGATTTGTGAAAGTACAGCTATTATAAATAATATCTGCGTAGTCCAAGAGGGGTTGGAATGTGGCCTGTACTAACCTAGTTCTGGACTCTCGTGAAAACAGGGATTTGTTCCTGTAAAAGAAACCAAGTCTCATTCTTAGCTTATTTGTCATTGCATCAATATGGGAGGAAAAGGACAAGTGAGAGTCAAGAATAAATCCAAGATATTTGAAATTATCTACCACCTGAATAATTTCATCTAAGAGTGTGACAATGGGCGTAGGTGGTCTGATGGTGGGAGTTGTCACTTGAGCCTTCGGTGGATAAAAGAACATAATCTTGGTTTTATTGGCTTTCAGCAGAAGTTTGGATGTTAATAAATTATGATGAAGTACGTTGAAATCAGACTGAAGAGTGGAACAGACTTGTTCGGGGGATGGCATTGATATATAAAGGACAGTATCATCCATGAATAGGTGGATATAGCAGTCACCAATGTCTTTAGTCATGTTGTTTACATATATCAGTAACAGCAGGGGTCCCAGGGTAGAACCCTGTGGAACTCCTCTTGACAGTGGGAGTAGCGACAAGAGAGATCCATTAACCTTGATTCGTTGTTGTCTATTTCCAAGATAGCTTGCAAACCATCTTACTGCAGAGTCATCCAATCTTAGAACTTTAAGGCTATCGGGCAGGACGGAATGGTCCACGGTGTTGAAGGCCTTGCTTAGATCCAAGAAAACAGCACTGGTGATCTGTTTATTATCCATAGCCTCAAGCCAGTAACACGTAACTTTGGAAAGTGCCGAGATGGTGCTATGATGTGATCTGAAACCTGATTGGGATTGGCTTACCAGCTTGTGCTTGTCCAGAAATTCTCTGACTTGCATACTGACCAGTTTTTTCAGAAACTTTGGAAGTACTGGCAGGATTGAAATCAGCCTATAATTATTTAGGTCTCTAGGGTCACCTGATTTGAAAAGTGGGATCAGAAGAGCTATCTTCCAGTCCTCGGGAACAGTGCCTTCTGAAAGGGATAAGTTGAATAAAAGAGTTATTGGGGTGGTAAGATAGTAGTAACCCAACCTCAAAAAGAAGGGGTTGATATTATCTGCACCCACTCTTTTTTTGGTATCTAACTTCAAAAGCTGATCCTCCACTTGTTTAAAGGTGATTGTTGTGAAGGTAAAGGGAGCATAGGGAAGGGCATTGTCTGAGGAGGGTGGCTGTTTAGTAGATGATTGTAGTGTGGATGCCTGTGAGGAATCGAATGCAAGACCTGCTGTGACGAAATGTTCGGTAAGCTTGTGTAGAATAGTGTCTTTATCTGTGATAGAGGTGCCATGATGAATAATAGTATTAGGGAGGGTTGGAGGCACTTTACTCCCTTCCACAGGTTTAAAAGTATGCCAGATTTTTGCAGGATTACCTTTGGCTGATTCAAGGACATTTATATAATAGCTCTCCTTGGTTTTTCTGACCAATATGGTGCATGCATTATGGATGGCTCTGAAGAATGACCAGTCCTCCAGGGATTTTTTGTGCCTTGCTGTTGCCCTAAGCTTATCCCTTTTTAACATCAATTTCTTTATTTCCCCATTAAACCGGAGACACAAGGCTTTTTTCAGTCTGCATGTGATTAGAGGTGCATGTTTGTTGATGATAGCACTGATGGTGGAGTTAAGGAATGATATGGCCTCAGTTGTTGTGGAAGCTAAATAGAATTGTTGCCAATTAGTGTCCATTAAATCCTTTAGGCAGTCATCAGAATTGAAGTTCTTGAATGATCTTCTGATTATCACCTTACTGGTGTTCTTGATTTTGGTAGATTCCTGACACTGACCACTATATTGTGATCGCTGAGGTTGTTGTGCCAGACCGCATGTTGAACAATTTTATGAGGTCTGTTTTTCAAGATTACATCTAATAATGAACAAATAATGTGGTTATTATGACAAGGAATTGTGACTTCAGTGATTATCTGTGTCAAACCCAGTTCGTCGATACAGGTTTTTAATAAGCAGTCAACCAGTCGAGATTCAGATCACCTAGGATTATAGCTTCATTAGAGTCAGCATCCAGGATATGATGCAGAGGAGACAAAATATCCGTAACCACAGATGGCGGTCTATAACATCCAATCAGGTTTAAAGATTCGGCAGCTGAGATGGAAATTTTTAATGCTAGGCATTCAAATTCCTTTGGTTTTGAAGTGGATTCCAGAACAGTGACACAGAGTTTTTCATGAATATAGATAGCCACACCACCCGTCAAGTGATCTGTCGGCCCGAAAGAGGGATTATGCAAGAAGTGCCACAGCTTGATCTGGTACAGTCTTCTTTAGCCATGTTTCTGTAAAAACAATGATATCAGTCATAGTATGTGTGACCCAGGCTTGTACTTCAGTTAATTTCTTTTGGAGACTGCATATATTGACTAACATCATTTTTAAGCATTTTGCAGATGCAAAATCTGCAGGGGATGATAAAGGTACCATTGGACCAGGATTGAGCTCAATGTTACCAGATCAAAGGAGGAGCATAGAGATTACACAAAGAATCCAATGTCTGGAAGAAATAGCATTCAGTTTTCTTTCTTGTACCAGTTTGTCACATGATATCTTGGTCCGTTTTGTTTCTGATCATGATAATAGTGGTGCGTAGTTGCACAGAGGAATATGATCACCCTATAGGCGAAATAGTGGCTAGAAACTAGGGAGATTGCCACAGTTCTGGCAGGCTTGTCCCACCTTAGGTGGGGATTGCTGCAGATAAAAGGGTTAGAGGATAGGGGTGGTGAAGGATTGCATGGAATGGACTTGTCTTTAATATTGGTGATAATTTGTAACCAAAGAAGAAAGAGAAAAAAATAGCATTTTTGTGGCTGTTTGGCAAGGATGGGTAATAATGCAGGGTGACATAATGTAACAGAGTGCTGAAGAGCAACGTTTCCAAGGCAATAAATGTACTGGGTAAGAGAAAGCTCTATATAATGGGTACTGAATAAAATGAACTAGGTAAGAGAAGATTTGTATACCTCAGATATAAGACTTTAGTCTCGTTTGCTCATTACTGCCTCTAGCGTTAAACAATGATAAAAAACTAATGGGGAAGTGGGCACTTAGTGTTTTGCAGCTCTGGTCAAGTGATATGGCATAGATATATAAGTATGTGTCCAGATAGAGTGGGTGGGTGGGGAGCTGGCACACAGCACCAGTGGGGCAAGTACAGACTCTTTGGCACTCCGGGAGATGCTCCGTACCTGCAGTTCCGATCCTAAGGGAACAGGCAGGCGAGCTGGCTCCACAGCTGAGCCAAACCACAACTGGAGTGGTTCGCCACTGAACTTCTCAGCCACAGGGGCTTGTGGACTTACAGCCTGATCAAGAGTTTAGCTGCAGAAACCTGGGGGAAGAGGTGAGAAGGATTTAGTTATGAGACAAAAGATTTAATTGGGGGGTGGGTTAGCCCATAGGGGAGGGAGTGCAGTTACAGAGTGGGGACAGAAACAAGCTGAGGGGTGGAAACAGGGATGCAGAACAGAATTATAACATAATAAGAATCAGACTATCAGCTTAATTCAGACTATGAGCCTTAACTTAACTCCTTAAGGATTCAAGCTGTAAACTTAATTCGACTTAAAATCCCAGCCTCTCCCTACAAAACAGGGTACTAAATGAGAAAAAGACCGAAGTAGAAAGGTCAGTGGGGGATGCTGCAACAGAAGGTAAAGCCATCAAAAAATGGAGAGCAATGAGTACCAATGCCCGTAGTCTGAGTAACAAGCTTCCTGAATTAGTGGCCTTGATGGAGGAGGAACATCTGGATATCATGGCAGTCACAGAAACATGGTACACACAAAACCATGACTGGGCGTAAACATACCAGGATACACTATCTACAGGAGGACAGGGAGGGTAAAGAGGAGGAGGAGTAGCTCTTTACATAAGGGAAGAAATCAAAGCAACAGAACAAAGGAAAACAGGGAGGAGAAGAAGCGCTTTGGGTAAATTTGGAGACCGGCAATGGAACCACAATCCGCACAGGGATTGTATACAGACCCCCTTCTCAGGGGGAGGAAATGGACAAGGAAATGATGGAATGTATACTTAGAATGGCAGAAAAAGGGGAGATATTGCTGATGGGTGATCTGAATATGCCAGATGTTAACTGGAATGCAGTTGCAGCAGCCACTGCGAAGAGTGGGGTTATTCTAGATGCCCTACAGGGGGCATGCCTTAGACAACTAGTATTGGAGCCCACTCGAGAGGGAGCAATCTTAGACCTGGTTCTCTCAAATGGAGATTAAGAGAGGATCACAGATGTAGAAGTGGGTAGCCATCTGAGACTAGCGACCATCGAACAGTATGGTTCTACATAAACACAGCAATAGAGGTCAAGTCATACAAAGGCAAAAGTACTGGACTTTAGGAGGGCTGACTTTGCCAAAATGGGTGAGTGCCTAAGGAATGCACTAGCAAATGGGCAGGGAAGGAGGGTGGAAGAACAATGGGAATAATAAAGCTGCCATCACAGAGGTAACAAGCCTTTGTGTGAAGCAAATAAACAAACAAGCGATGTAAGAAACCACTATGGTTCTCAAAGGAAGTGGCAGTGAAGGTTCAAGAGAAAAAGAAAGCATTCAGGATATACAAGGAATCACAGAAGGAGCAGGACAGACAACTGTATCAGTTGAAGCAAAAGGAAGCTGGGAAGGCAGTCAGAACAGCAAAGGCCCAAACCGAGGAAAAGATAGCCAACTCGGTTAAGAAGGGGGATAAAACCTTTTATAGGTACATCAGGGAGCAAAGGAAGACCAAGGGAGGGATTGTGAGGCTTAATAAAGGGCAGGAGGGTGGGCAGAGGGTGACTGTGAAAAGGAAGAATACTAAACAAATAATTTTGCTCAGTATTTACAAAGGAAGAGAGGGAGGTACCTAAAACAAACAGTAGAAACACTCTGGATACAGAAGTTGATACCAGCCCATTTACAGAAGAAAGGGTTCTGAAAGAACTCTTAAAACTGAAGGTGGACAAAGCAATGGGGCCTGATGGGATTCATCCCAGAATTCTAAAAGAACTAAGGGTAGAACTAGTGACACCACTGACTACCCTCTTTAACAAATCATGGGAGGATGGGGTGGTACCCGAGGACTGGAGGAGGGCAGATTTGATTCCCCTTCACAAAAGTGGGAGCAAGGCAGAAGCAGGAAACTACAGACCTGTTAGTTTAACCTCAGTGGTAGGGAAAATGATGGAATCACTTCTGAAGGAAAACATTGTCGATTATCTAGAGGCCAGAGGGGCACAGGACCCAAGGCAGCATGGATTCACAGTGGGAAGGTCATGCCAGACGAATCTGATAGATTTCTTTAACTGGGTGACCAAAGTAGTAGATCAGGAGGGGCTGTGGACATGGCCTACCTAGACTTTAACAAGGCATTTGACACAGTCCCACACAAAGATTAATATACAAGTTAGCCAGCCTGGGGTGGGTCCCAAGATGACAGCCTGGATAAAGAATTGGCTGGAGAATGAGGACACAGGAGTAATAGTAAATGGAGTCCACTCTGAAGAAAGGGGTTACTAGTGGGGTACATAAGGTTCAGTATTAGGACCAGTTCTCTTCAATGTCTTTATAAGCGACATTGCAGAGGGACTGGAAGGAAAATATGTATTTTGCAGATGACACAAAGATCTGCAACAGAGTTGATGCACAAGGTGGGGTGGAAAGGATGAGAAGGGACTTGGCAAGGTTAGAGGAATGGTCAAATGTATGGCAGCTTAGGTTCAATGCTAAGAAATGCAAGGTAATGCACCTAGGAAACAAAAACCCAGGGGAAGAGTACACAATGGGGGATGAGATACTAACAACAACAAAAATGGAAAGGGACTTGGGGTAGTCATATCAGATGACCTAAAGGTGGGCAAGCAATGTGTGAGGGCAGCAAGGAGGGCTGGGGAGATACTGGGATGCATAGGGAGAGGCATCACCAGTAGAAAACAGGAAGTTATTATCCCTCTGTACAGACAGCTGGTCAGACCCCATCTGGAGTATTGCATGCATTTCTGGAGACCCAATCTCCGCAAAGACATAGACAGGATGGAAGCTGTCCTGAGGAGGGCAACTAAAATGGTGCAGGGTCTGCACTGGAAGACATATGAAGAGAGACGAAAGGAGCTTAATATGTATAGCCTTGATGAAAGGAGGGAGAGGGGGACATGATAGAAACTTTCCAAGTACCTCAAGGAATCAACAAAGTCCAAAAGTGTAGCATCTTTCAAAACAAGAGGTGTGCAAGAACAAGGGGCAATTTGGAGATAGAGGGGGGTCGGCTCAGAGGTAATTTAAGGAAGTATTTTTTCACAGCGAGGGTTGTGGATGCATGGAACGGCCTTCCGGAGGAGGTTGTGGAGTCAAAAACAGTGATGTAATTCAAGCATACATGGGACAGTCATAAGGCAATTCTAGGTGGTGGGGGCAGAAAGAAGTAGGCTGCTGGTTAACTAGGATCTGCAGCTTATCCATTAGGTAGGGAAATGGGCAGACTGGGTGGGCCAAGCGGTCCTTATCTGCCGTCAAATTCTATGTTTCTATGTTTCTATGACTCTAAGCACATTGATTACGGTAGAAATAACTTCCTAAACAATGTTCAGCTACATTAGATTACACAGCAGTGACAGGTCTACATTAAAGTCTGAAAAGAAAAAAGAGAAGGAAAAATAAAAAATGCAACAAATTAACAAAATGCAGAAATAGGGATTGGGGTATGTGCTGAGGGAAAGAGTCCAGTCACGGGCAAGAAAAAAGGTGCCAAGTGAACTCTGAAAAGCCCAGAGGCAGTGCTCTCGCAGTGAAACAATTCACAGACTCTCTGGCACTCTGGGAGATGCTCTTTGCCTGCAGTTCCAATCCTCGGGGGACAATCCGGCAGGCAGGCTCCATGGCTGAGCCGAACCGCAAGTGGAGTGGTTTGACACTGAAATTCTGAGCCGCAGGGGCTCATGGACTTCTAGCCTGATCAAGGACTTAGCTGCAGAAGCCTGCAATTCTGATCCTCAGTGGACAGTCGGGGGTGGGCTCTACGGCTGAACTGCACCACAAGTGGAGTTGTTTGACACTGAAATTCTGAGCTGCAGGGGCTTGTGGACTTCCAACCCAATCAAGGGTTTAGCTGCAGAAGCCTGCAGTTCCAATCCTCAGGGGACAGTCAGGTGGGTGGGTGTCATGGCTGAGCTGAACTGGAAGTGGAGCAGTTTGGCACTGAAATTCTGAGCCGCAGGAGCTAGTGGACTTTCAGTCCGATCAAGGGCTTAGCTGCAGAAGCAATGTGCAATGAAACTGGGGGGGGGGAGTAGTTCAAGAAGGATATGAGGAAATACTTCACAGAAAGGGTAGTAAAACATGGAGAAGATTGACAGTCAAAACTGGGCAGACTGAGTGAGCATAGTAACACAGTAATGTAGTTCCCTGAAGTTGAGGGGAAGGGGACACAACAGAGAAACGGGGACCCTTTCCCCGACATAGACATTTTTTTTTTCCTTTTCTTTCTCTTCCGGTTCCCCTCTGGTCCACCACCTCCCCTTGTCTGCAGATTCAGACCTCACACCATCCCTTTGTTCGACTTTGTGCAGTTTGGTGCCTGGAAAGGGGGATCATGGGCAGGAGACCCTCCCTGCGGGGCTTGTGTGCCCAATCCCTTGGCCAAAGGCCAGGACCTCCCCTGCCCTACAAAAGGGCAGAGGAGTGGCTGAAAAGGGTGTTCAGAGAGCACCAGGATGGAGGGAGGATGACACTAGGAGCATGGACAAAAAGGGAAAAAGTACCTGTAGCTGGTTCGTGGCTACTACGGCGTCACTCCCCTCCAATAGGCAGTCCAGTGTGTGGCAGTGGCAGGGTCAGTCGGGTGGGAGTGTGGCTCCCCGATGTGAACTCTCCATTTCCCCAGAGCCCTGAGTGGCGTGGGGGGAAAGCGTTTACCTGCCAGACTGAGTGGTGGCCCTTTGAATAGGTCCATGCAGAAACCACGCCCGGGAACCTGTAGTTCTGCCACCAAAAGCAAAGACTGCATCGAGCAGCCTGGTGGAAGCATGGCTCCCCTGGCCACCATTTTCAACCCCTCCAGCAGCAGTGCTAGTCCTGGACCATAGTGGTGAGTGGGATGAGAGCCCAATTCTTTGTTTTTAACTTGCGCAGTAGGTGCCGGGAAAGGAGAAAGAAAAATATTGAAGGGCAGGAGCCCAACAAGTACATGGAGGGGCTGCAGGAAAAGGGCTCCAGAGGAAAGATTAAAGGACCAGCACCATAATACAGACAAGAGGGGAGGCACAGTGGGCCTTTGAGGTGAGTTAGACCCAGGCTGTATTGGTGAATGGTCCATGGGCCCAATCTCAAAATTTACTCGCACCACAGGTGCTGAGCTGGTGAGGAAAAAAGGGTTAAGGGCCAGAGCCCAACATGAGAAAGGGGCACCAGACACAGGGCCCAGGAATAAGTAGAGGGCTGATGCCCTAGCAAAAAAGGGAAAAAGATGTGTTAAAGAGGCATGGAACTGAGCAGCCCAGAGGGAGGGGAACTGGGGAAGAGAGAAGGCCACAGGTGTGGCCAGTGCCATGGGGTTAGTCTGTTTTATTCAATGGTCTGGAAGCAGGGTGATGTAATTTTGAAATCCCCAGGGAGAAAAGGGAACAGAGAGGTGGGTTGCCAGCATTTTGTGCTGACGTGGGCCCATCCTGCACCAGGGCAGGGCCAGAGGCAGAGGCCCATAGCCAGCCGTCCCCTGAAAAAGAAGGGCTAGACACAAGGGTCCAGGCCCTCAGGAGTGTAGACAAAAGGGTGGAGCTGAGGAAAGCACTCCACCTGGCAGGCCCTCATTGATATGCATAAGGGAGAAGGGATCAGGAGAGGGAGCCCCATAGACCCTGCCACAGGGATGGCTATGACAATAAATGAAGGGGGTTGACGCTGCAGGAATAGCCACAGTAGAGGGGATCTGCAAAGGTTCAGCACCAGCTGGGGGGAGGGAAGCTGGTCCTATGGCCTAAGTGGCCAAGCACCACAACCGGACTGCACTGTTTCCTGCCGAGCACCCACTAGAGACTGTATTTTCTGCAACAACTGAACTGTTTGGTTGAAAGATCTGAAGTGTTTGCTTGCCACTTACCTGTTATTGAATTGTGTCCAGGTGTACCCAACATCCAGCTTCATCTTTGTTGCCTGGACCAGTTTCACCAGAGACTGACGCTGACCCAGGGAGGTCCCCAGTCCATCCACCGTCTGCAACAGAACCGCCTCCAGTGACACCAGCCTGTGCCATAGTTCCACCACAAGTGTTCCAGTATCAGCCTGCAATGGTAAGTGGTAGAGAGCCACTAGTGAGGTATCCAGTAGTGAGTTAGCTTAGGAGCCACCCTGGCTCATGCTTGAGGGACCCCAGTTGACGTCGTGCATGCCCTGTTATTATTTTTGTCTGCTATCCATAAGTGTGCGCATGCCCGTGTCACTCCGCAGAGGCAACTTGAAGATCATCCTGTCCACAGTCACCATGTTGAGAGGTCATCTGGGGCTGGGGATCTGCCAGTGGTCATTGCTGCTAATCATCCAGAGAACCATCGGCTGACCAAGAGTCTTCAGCTTCTTGCCCAGAGCCACAGAGGATCACCAAGTTCTTCCTTGACCAGCTAGCAGTGTTCCTCATTGTGTTCTATTCATTCAGGGGACACCCTGTTGTGGCCTGTTTACAAAAGCGTTTTGTGGGGTCAATGCCTACCTGCTGATCAGCCGACGCAGAAAAAAGCCCAAACTCGGTCCGTCAGTTGTTCCGTCATCTCAGCCAAGTGCACACAGGACTTGGACTAAAAGGGGTTAACCCCCTGTTCTTGGTTCGACCAATTGTTGGTCCCAATCACATTGTTCTGTTAGTTGTTTATGTTTATTATTCTGTACTGTTGTAAAACTCAGTTCTCTCATTTTTATTGTCCCTTGCAAATAAACTGTTCGCATCTTGGTCACTGAGTAAGCTTCCTGCGTCTCCGTCCAGATTCGTCTGGCCTGTCCTAATATAGTTAGAGAGCCTTTCAGCCTGCCACAACATGGCCCAGCAAGCAGGGTAATAATATCATGGAGTCCAAAGCTTGAAGCTACCTACACCAAGATGCCTGCAAGAGAAAATATAAAGTGGGATCCCTGCCATGCTGTGTAAGAGGAGCTGGCCTGTGTGGCATGCCAATTGCAGGAGCTGGCGGCACTCGCTGCAGAAATGAGGCAAGTGGCCCAGCCCCAGGTTGGACTGCATCCATGATGGCCTGAAGGAAGAAGAGAAGCTGAGGGTGAAGACGCATGGATCAATGGGTGGAGCAGGGCAGGACCATGCCTCCAGGTAAGGAAACTGTGAGGTCTGCTCACCAACCCTGTGAGTGAAGTGACCCCAAGAGCAGTGAAATCAAAAGAGCTCGGCACCAGCTGTATGAGGACACCAGGAGTGAGATCAAGAAAATCAAGCAACACAACCGAGCTGCCATGGCACATTCAGGAGGTCCATCCAGAATTCCCCATTCCTGAGTGGCAGAGCATGGCAAGCGCTGCCACCTATGAGGTGCATCAGCAGGTTCCAGAGTGGAATGCCCAAAGGGAGGCCCGGTACCAGGAGCTTATACAGGGGGTTGCCGAATACACCAAGCAGAACACTGAGCTGTGGAAAGAATGTATGGACCTCAAAAAAAGCCTATAACAGCAGGATCAGAAGATCAAATAACAGTCTGAGCAAACCCTCTATCAAAGAGAGGAAGTGGCCATGTGCACCACAGTTATCCAAAGCTACGATGACCAAAAAACTGAGCTGTGAGCTGCTCGTCGAGACTCAAAAGAAGGAGGAGCTCGGCCGACAATTCGAGGAACCACAGGCATCCTTGTGAAAAAAAGGAGTGCACCCAGCTAACCGCTGCATCCCATCAGAAATTGCCAGAACTCCCAGGGCTCAACACTCCAGTAGTGCTAGATAAGCCAACAGTCAACATCTGAGTCCTGTGGAACCTGAAGTTCATCCAGCACCGAGGACCAAACCAACCCAGGAACCAGATCTAGTTCATACCACTGTAACCAATATCAGTGGGCAGCACATGCAGGCCATGCCCCCATCCAAATGTCCATCCTGGCAGTAGAACCACACCACCGAAAGGAAGAAGAGACACCTCCTCAAGCAGAGCCTATGTCACCGGTCAGTCAAAGAGAGTGTATAGAGCAAGAAGATGAAGAAGAGTTGGATGATGCCTATGATCAAGAAATGCCCTAACCATAGGGGAGCGAGTGCTGGTGAGATCCAGGAGTGCTGAAGAGTCATCTTGAAGGTGGGAACCAAACCCGTATGTCATCGTGGACAAACTTTTCCCCAGGCTGCATAGCTACCAACTCCAAGCCTTGGATGGAACATGAAAGTTAGAGTACTGAATGCATCTAAAGTCCTGCCCAGTCCCTGTCAAGACAGATGGAGGGATCGACAAGGAGAGGCAGGAATCACTACCAAAGGGCACCATAAGGCCATCTATCCCTCTCCTAGGTTCATTGTGGTGGTAGGTTAAAAATGTTAGTCAGCCAGTTAGGAACTAATGTTTTAAGTAGACTAGGTAAATAGTTTATAGCACTAAAATGTTGTTTATGTTTTAAAGCGCAACATAATAATCGACCCCCATACATAGGGACATACAGTATATGTTTAAGGAGGGGCAAATTGTAGTACCCTAGAGTTGAGAGGAGAGGGGGCACAAAAGAGAAACAGGGACCCTTTCCCAATGTAGACATTTTTTTTTTCTTTTCTTTCTATTCTGGTTCCCCTCTGGTCCACCACCTCATCCTGCCTGCAGATTCAGATCCCACCCCATCCCTTTGTTTGACTTTGCGCTGTTTGGTGCCTGGGAAGGGGAGTCGTGGGCAGGAGACCCTCCCTGCAGGGCTTGTGTGCCCAATCCCCTGGCCAGAGGCCAGGATGTTCCCTGCCCTACAAAAGGGCCAAGGAGTGGCTGAAAGGGGAGTTCAGAGAGTGCCAAGACAGAGGGTGGAGGACGCGAGGAGCACCGACAAAAAGAGAAAAAGTACCTGTAGCTGGTTCATGGCTCCTCCGGTGTCACCTCCCTCCAATAGGCAGTCCAGTGTGTGGCAACAGCAGTGGTAGGGTCAGTCAGGTGGGAGCATGGCTCCCCAATGCGAACTCTCCATTTCCCCAGAGCCCCGAGTGGTGTGGGGGGGAATGCGTTTGCCGGCTGGTCTGAGTGGAGCCCCTTTGAATAGGTCCAGGAAGAAACCGAGCCTGGGAACCTGTAGTTCCACCTCTGAAAGCAAAGACTGCACCAAGCAGCTGGGTGGGAGCATGGCTCCCCGACCACCATTCCTAACCCCTTCAGCAGTAGTGCTAGACCCGGGCCGTGGTAGTAAGTAGGCTGAGAGCCCAGTCTTTTGTTTTTAACTCGCACCATAGGCGCCGAGAAAGGGGAAAGAAAAAGTTGAAGGGTAAGAGCCCAACAAGTACAGGGAGGGGCAGCAGGAAAAGGGCTCCAGAGGAAAGATTAAAGCACCAGTGCCTAAGTACAGACAAAGGGGGGGGAGCACAGTGGGCCTTTGAGGTGAGTTAGACCAAGGTTGTGGTGGTGAGTGGGCCATAGCCCAATCTCAAAATTTACTCATGCCACATGTACCGGGCTGGGGAGGAAAAAGGGTTAAGGGACAAAGCCTAACATGAGCAAGGGGGCACCAGACATAGGGCCCAGGAATGAGTAGAGGGCTGGTGCCATACCAAGGAAGGGGAAAAGAGGTGTTAAAGGGGTAGGGGACTGAGCACCCCAAAGGGAGGGGAACTGGGGAAGAGAGAAGGCCCCCAGGTGTGGCCAGAGCCATAGAGTTAGTCTGTTTTATTCAACGGGCTGGGAGCAGGGTGCTGTAATTTTGAAAGCCCCAGGGAGAAAAGGGAACAGAGAGGTGGGTTGCCAGCATTTTGTGCTGATGTGGGCCCATCCTGCACCAGGGCAGGACCAGAAACAGAGGCCCATAGCCAGTTGTCCCTTGAAAAGGAAGGGCAAGACACAAGGATCCAGGCCCTCAGGCATATAGACTAAAAGGCGGGGCTGAGGAGGGCACTCCACCTGGCAGGCACTCATTGATATGCATAAGGGAGGCGGGATTAGGAGGGGGAGCCCTGTAGGCCCTGCATCAGTGGTGGCTACAACAATAAATGAAGGGGGTAGGTGCTGCAGGAATAGCCACAGTAGAGGGGATCTGCAAAGGTGCAGTACCAGCTGGGGGGAGGGGAGCTGGTCCTACGGTCTAAGTGGCCCAGCACCACAACCGGACTGCACTGTTTCCTGCCGAGCACCCCCTAGAGACTGTATTTTCTGCAAAAAATGAACTGTGTGGTTGAAATATCTGAACTGTTTGCTTGCTACTGAACTGTTATTGAATTGTATCCGGATGTACCCGACATCCAGCTTCATCTTTGTTGTCTGGATCAGGCTTCACCAGAGACTGATGCTGACCCAGGGGGTCCCCGGCCCATCCACCATCTGCAGCAGAACTACCTCCAGTGACACAAGCCTGTGCCATAGTCCCACCACAAGTGTTTCAGCATCATCTCTGCAATGGTAAGTGGTAGAGAGCCACTAGTGAGTTATCCAGTAGTGAGTTAGCTTAGGAGCTGCCCCGGCTCCAGCTTGAAGGACCCCAGTTGACGTTGTGCATGTCCTGTTATTATTTTTGTCAGCCGTCCGTAAGTGTGTGCATGCCTGTGTCACTCCGCAGAGGCAGCCTGAAGATCATTCTGTCCACAGTCACTTTGTTGAGAGGTCATCTGGGGCTGGGGACCTGCCAATGGTCATTGCTGTTAATTGTCCAGAGAACCATCGGCTGACCAAGAGTCTTCAGCTTCTTGCCCGGAGCCACAGAGGATCACTAATTTCTTACTTGACCAGCTAGCAGTGTTCCTCATTGTGTTCTATTCATCCAGGGGATGCCCTGTTATGGCCTGTTTACAAAAGCACTTTGTGGGGTCAATGCCTACCTGCTGATCAGCTGGCGCAGAGAAAAGCCCAAGCTTGGTTCGTCAGTTGTTCCATCACCTCAGCCAAGCGCACACAGGACTTGGACTAAAAGGAGTTAACCCCCTGTTCTTGGTTCGACCATTTGTTGGCCCCAATCACATTGTTTTGTTTGTTTTTATGTTTATTATCCTGTACTATAGTAAAACCCAGTTCTATCATTTTTATTGTCCCTTGCAAATAAACTGTTAGCATCTTGGTCACTGAGTAAGCTTTCTGCCTCTCCTTCCAGATTTGTCTGGCCAGTCCTAAGATAGTTAGGGAACCTTTTGGCCTGCCACAGTAACATAGCAACATTGTGTTTGATGGCAGATAAGGACTGCTAGGCCTACCCAGTCTACCCGTATTCCCTGTCTGTATCAGTGGTCACTGACCCTACTTGGTCATTGGCTTTATCGTTTGCTACCCACATCTAGGGTTCCCTTGTGCCTATCTCATGCATGTTTGAATCCTCCCACTGTGCTAGCTCACACTACTTTCTGGGGTAGGTTATTCCATGCATCTCCCACCCTTTCTGTGAAGAAAAACTTTCTCACATTACCCTTTATCCTGCCTCCCTCAAATCTCATATCATGCCCCCTCATCCTTGTACACCTTCTACACTGAAAAATGTTGCCCACTTGCACTTTGTTCATTCCCTTAAGATACTTGAATGTTTCTATCATATCTCCCCATTCCCACCTCTCTTTCAGTGTATACATATTGAGGTCTTTTAATCTCTCATCATATGTCTCCTGGTACAAGCCCTGGCCATAGCAGTCCTTTTCTGCTGACAAATTCTGTTTCTAGTAGGAGAAATGAGGTGATATTGCCACTGTATAAGTCACTGTTGTGGCCCCATCTGGAATATTGTGGGCATTTCTGGAGTCCACATCTGAAGAAGGACAGTGACAGACTGGATTCAGTGCCGTGAATGGTCACTAAGATGATTCAGGGCCAACAGGACAGATACTATGAGGAGTGGCTAGAGACCCTGAATATGTACTTACTAGAGGTCAGAATTGAGAGGCACAACATGACAGAGTCCTATAATTTCCTAAGAGAAATAAATAGAGTGAACAGACAGGAGCTATTCAACACGTATAAGAGGTAGTAATGAAAGGCATGAATGGAAGCTGGAAAGAGGAAAGTTCAGGAGGAATGTAAGTTTTACTTCACAGTGTGGGTGGCTGAGCCATGGAACAATATCAGCAGAGGTGGTGGAGCAGGGAATATAAACTAGCTCAAGCACAGCTGGGACGAGGTAAGGGGACTGATAGTTACAATGAAGGGAACTAAGGATGTGAGAGATTCATGGGGAGGAGGGGGGTAGAAACCGTGTCAGGATATTAGGTCAGGGGATTAGGTACAGATAACCTATTCAGGCAGACTGGATGGACTATTGCCTGGTATTGTTCTGCAAGCAGTATCTATGCTTGTATGTTTAACAAAGAACAAAGTCACATAATATTATGTTTCTCTGATCTGTTTTGTTAAAATCCATTCACAAGCTTCACACATACAGTACTAAGATCCCCAAAATTCAAAACTTTTATATCTCATGAACTACATACTGTATATCATTATTACTGCAAACATGAATGTCATTAAAGGTAACCATGGAAACATCCCTTTAGCTTCAACATTTTACATTATATGTAACCACCTATTAGTGCACAGATTAGCCTTATTTACAGCTCTTGCCATGGAGATCTGACTTTATGCCACACTTGTTATTTTATATACTCACATATTAACAGTACTAATTAATCCTGTAATATTTTAGGTTTATTGTCAAGGAGACATGAATATGATCCCTGTTTTCCATTTAAAATAACCACTGATTTTTTTTATTTTTACTTTCTTTTTATCCCTCCTATCTTCCCCCGGTGTCCACTCCTTCAGGCCGTCCGTCCCATTTCAGCCTCCTGACCTCAGGATCTGCCCCTAGAGTGCCTCTCTTCCTTTATCCTACCTGCACATTGGAGTCTGTCCCGAGAATTGGTGGTGGTCTGAATGTCTCGGGGCGGCCGTCATCTAGGACCGCCAAGGGAGTTTTTCAGTTTTTCTGTGTCCACTGTTACCCCACCCCCTGAGACGCCAGCGCGAGGACGTAAGTCCAGAGAGGCGACATGCTAACGCACATCTCTCCCAAGTGCCCAACAGTGTCCCCCCACCCCGACTCCGATGAATGGAGCCGCCAACCCCTCGAGAGCCGGTGCACCCACCGGTTCCCTCAGCATGTTGGGTGCACATAGTGCCCCTGGTATCCCTCCCCGAGGGAGGAGAGCATCCATTGGGATGCTCAATCCTCCCTTCCCTGACTGACCCCCGCTGACTAGAGTTTATTCCTGAACCCGGGTTGCAGGCGCAGCGCGAGGTGTGGCATCCTGCGCCTCAGCCCTCAGTGCCACCGGGCCGGCCAAAATAACCACTGATTTTAATACTAAGGGTATGGAATTTCTTTTCAATGTACATTCAGTATTTTATAATGTTAATGATGCCAACTGAATGTGTCTACTATTGTTTTTAATTCTATTTCCCCAACCTGCCCCACCAGCTGGGGCCTCCTGTGGCCATCTTTAGCACCATATCCCATCCTCCTGAAATCCCCACAACTTGGATCCCTGACCCATCTGTCCCACCCATGACTCTCCTATAGCAACACAAAGAGTCTTCTCTTCATCCATTGTCCCTGCAGGTGGAGGTAATGACTGTGAGTTACTCTTGTTGGGACTGGGCCTGTGACATCCAGTAGTGGATGTGGTGGAAAGGACTAGGGTCACCTGTTCAGTCTGCATCTTTTCCATGTTACATTTCCCCTGGTGCAGTGGACATACAATGATGTCCTGGCAATGTCAGTTACACTCCTATACTTGATATTCCAATGTCTGCCACTACACAGATCCTCACACTTTTTCTTGTTTCAGGGTCAGTGACCCCCAGCCAGTGCTAGTAGTTGGACTGTTGATGAGCACCAGAGCCCTCCATCCCTGGAGAAGGACAGCTGTCTACAGAATGCTCAATCCTCCCTCCCCAGTTGACCTTGCAATACTACAGGCACATTCCTAAACCCAGCACCACAACTACCACTGTACCAGCAGTCTGGTTAATGTGGCCACTATCTAGGAATAAGACACCTTGCACAAATATAAATACCATGTAATTCAATGAGATTAGGTGGAAAGTATTTATACAAGTTCATTTGGCTCATGGAGATGCAAAACCTGTACTTTGAATAAAGCTCCAGTAGTTCATTATGATATATTGTCATGTTACATTAACAACAAATTAAACAACTGTTAAGGAGCCATGATTGGCAGATACTGGTGCTTAAGTAGAAAAATGATTCATCCTTACAGGTATCAAGTCTTTTCTGACACCAAGTCAACTTGACAGCACCATGTGAAGATGAGAGAAGCAGGTTTTGACCTGCAGGGGGCTGTTGCATTTCAAATCAAGTTGCTTCTTCATCAGTGATATGAAAGTATAATATCTCCAGCTTAGATTTGGTGACTTCATGGTATGTTATTCTGCAGAAAAGAGTCACTGACTCATGACAGGACCTCATTAGGAAAGCATCCATGTAAAGCGCACTATGCAAATGCATTGCTAAGCCAATATTCTAAATAAAAATGCAAGCATAAAAACAAGGGGAAAAGGAGCTTTCCCCTCATGAAGTTACAAAATATGGGTAGGCCAAATAAGAATGAGCAATCACTGTAGATGTCTGATTCAACTTGCGGTGTTCAATCAGAGCAAGTAGAAAACTGAATAACAAGTAAAAACTAGGGTTGTATGAATACCTCCTGGTAAATATTAAGTATTCATATTCATATTCAGGGGACCCATATACTCTGATATGTGTTTGTCTATATTCATCCATAAATAGGTTAAACATAAATTAGTAAACAAATACACTGAAGCCCTACCCTGTTGGCCAGAGTTAGTCCTATGCTTCCCACACCCCTTCCTCTCCCTCCCATACAATTGTTAAATATAAAAAAAAAAAAAAAAAAATCAGCTGGCATACTGAGAGCATACTCCCAACAGCATCTTTTTATAACCTCCCCTTTCCCTAGGTCTTCTCTCTTTGGCCAAAAGCCACAAAAGTCATGTAACCTGCCATCCCCCATCCTCCTGACCATGATCCATGATGGAGTTATGAAAGCAGGCATTAACAAGGTTCCTCTAAGCAGCTCCCTGCATTGCATTAGGCAAACAAGCTAGCAAAAGTAGACAACTTCTGCTTTCTGTAATATAAAACTTTTACTAAGGTAAACAGACATGGACTATATCTGCACATGGGTATGGTTATTTAACTGAGCTTAGACAATGTGTTTTTTTATTTGGAGGCATCTGATTGGCTTGTACCCATTCAATAGGGGTACATTAACTTTCAATAGATGCCCACCAAATAAAAAGTCCCAGTCCAAATCTGCCTCATGCCCAGCCAAGTATCCTTTTGCTCAGCCTGCTTCATCACTGGCTGCAGCACTGGGCATACAATTTCACACTGCTGCCATTTTTTTTTTATTGGTTAGCGAGAGATCCCCATTTGATTAGCAAGAGATCCCCCTACTTTAGACCAGACACCACACCCAGTTATTTAAAAACATTACAACTGACAAATCACAGCAGTAATCAGAAAAGTCAAATAGAAACAACTTCTTTTTCCCCTCTCACTTATTGAGTGAATGACTGGATGTGCCAGCTACAGTCCTTCACCACTGCACTGTGCCCTCATTCTCCCCGACTGTTAATTAAAATGAAAAAAAAAATATTGCCACAGCATACAGATCCCCTTTCTAGGCCACATCATGCAGATCTACTTGTTAATACTTACAGTATCCCTATCCAACATTACCTAAGAGTTATTTTCTGCTGGCTCATCAGTTGAGTTTTAGGGCTTCTCTGATTCAATACCTCAGAGCAGGCTCACTTCTTGAACATAATGGATGTTCTTCTTCACAATCCCCATCCTCATGGAAGGCAGTGAGGACTGGGAACTCATTTAACGACAATCGATCAATATCTTTATTTTGCCAGGCGGAACATCATTGAGGCAAGCTCATTTACAAGATGGACCTGGGGCAGAACAATTGCCAACAGGGTTTAGACAATAACAAGAAGAAGCACATGTGCAGTAACATTTACAGTGATCATAATAACATATGACAAGCTATATACAATAGAGCACAGCAATGGGTACAACAAGAGGTACTGCCTCATATATACAATTACATGTGATCATATTAAACATATGACAAGTTATTTACAATACAGCATATCAGTGTGCACAAGAGGTAGTGCATCATGTATACAATTGTACAGATACCGGTATAAAGACGTAAGGGCCAATGGGCTAAAGCTTATACAGTAGTCATCACTAGGAGGGCCCATAGTGAGCGAGTATAGTAAGAACCTCTATAGGCATAGTGCAATGCAAATGAAGGTGGATGAGTCCTTTGAGTAAGTACCAAGGGCAAGAACTAGCATATGGGGAGGATGGGTATGCATGGTGTGGATTAGGGATGGGGTTAGAGGGTGGGATGGCAGCATAGGTTAAAGAGGTTTGGACAAGATGGCCTTAAGAGGAAGGACTGTGGGAAAGCAAAAAAGAAAACAGAACTAACACAGTCCAACTAGTTACAGCAGGCAGCGACAACTATGAAACATAAAAAAAATGCAGCCTGAACAACTGGCTCCCGACTACGCGCTCATGATTTCCAATACATTCACTACCGCACAGCGTGGTCACCAGCCCACCACCTCCATTCCTCTCCTAACTTCTGATTCTTTCTGCTATAAAACTGCAGCTCTCCTTAGTAACCTAGCTGAAAACGAAAGGTAAACTGAAAGGCAAACCATTAAAATTTACCTCTATATATGAGCCTTGTTTCTTTCACTTGCAGCTCACCCAACCGCTACCGCAGTTCCTTGGCCACATTCCCCAACCAATATCTATTTGAAACAAAAGCAGTGTAACTGAAGCCCTGTGCATATGTGTGTGTGTGTGGGGGGGAACAACCAGCTGCAAAAAAGAAAAAAAATTCCAGTGCGGGTGGAGGAACTATTTTATTACAAACTAATCAAACAGCTTAGAGTTTTAACACTTAAAAATAATAAAAAAAAACCATTAATACAGTTGCCCATTTTCTAAGTGCAATAATACCCTCCAGGGTGGGTCAATGGGCAATACCAGACCTTCCAAGGGCTATAAGGCCCTCCGTCTGTGGCATCATGCCTCATTGCACCCCTGGGCAGTCCAGTATTGCCCAATACCAACCACCCTGTCAGGTATTATTGCTTGCATACTGTAGGTTGAATGCAGATCAAAGCAATGGTCTCCTTCAAAAGGCAGAGGACACCATTGTTATGAGCCTTAGACACTAAGTTAAAATGTTCACATTTGGCAAGACAAGTCATTAAAGAGCATCAGTAGGGGAAGGGAAAGGTTTACAAATCATGCTTCTTGATTCATGAGACATGAAATTCCCCTCATATAAATGTTTCACGATACATACAGATTTGATGCATGGACATAAACTTTGAGAATAAGTCCAGTGTCTCATACTCATTACAGACAATTTGCATTATATAACCTCTGAGTAACATCGACTCAGATCATTGTAAAGGACAGTAGTTTTGGAACAGTTTGTAGCACTTATCAGTACCCTTGGATCACATTTTAAATGTTTTTAGCTGCTTTGCACTGTACAGTTTGGGCATCATTGAGCAGAATCAAAAGGGGTTTGTCAAACAGAATGCCTCTCTCAAAAATGAAACCTTAATTAAGAATAATAAAATTGGTTGTAAAAAGCCAACTTAATTGGTCAACTTGTACCACATGACAATTGGCTATGAGAACACATAATCTGAGCTACTTTTTGGGCACCCTAATCTAACAGGCAAACCTCAGAACACAAACAAAATTATTACACCAGATCCACAGATGACACATAAAAACACAATAGTTTTCTGTTGATATTAGTGTCTTTTAGAACTTTTCTATTTCCATTTGTACAGTACCTCTGTCTTTCAAAATTTCTATCAGTACTTCCAGCCTTTGGTAGACAACTCTCTACTCCTGTCTCTCACACTTGTTTTCATTTTTTTTTCCTTCTTGCTTTCTCACCCTCATCTCTCTCCCCTTGAGTGTGCAGCTAGCTGCCTCATATCAACCTTTAGTAGCACAGCTGGGTTGGAGCGCAGCAATCAGCATATGTAGCCAGAGCCTCTGACTTCTCTTAAAGGGCCCAAAGTGAGTTTCTAGAGTGTGGCTAATGAGTGCAGTAGAGTCAGCCAGGATAAAACACAATGAAAGACATGTTATAAAATCTTGCATGACAAAAGTACTGAATTGCCATTAAACTGCACTGTTCACTGCAGCACACTGCAGCACTCTATAGAAATACTGAAAGGTACCACACCGCATCCTGGCTGACTCCTCTGTAAGTAATGTTTAATAATCCACACTCAGTCCCACAGGCTCTTGGCATGTTAGAATAATATAGATCACAACAACAGTAAACACATTAAATCATATATAGCTACATCAGTTCCTGCCCATTTACTTTAAAAACTACAAACAAGATTAAGGGAATAATGTCTGACAGGGTGTGTGTTATGCTGGGATAACATCCCACCTCGGGTGGTTGGGTCCGAGGCCATCGGCCGAGGGCATCCAACACCCGAGAAGGGATGTTATCCCAGCATAACACCAACCCTGGAAGGCATTATTCCTATTATACAATGACTTATTGTTTTGAAATAAAAAAAATATATATTTTAAAGAGTGTTTTTGTTAGTGTTTAAAAATATTTTTATTTCTAAAGAAAAGGAGCAGATGGTCATCCATATCATCCAAATCCAAGAAACAATCAGCAGGGATGTTATGCCAGGATAGGATCCCTGCTGTGACAGCCAACTGACCAATCAGAAGCCAGGATTCTTTCTTGCCGTTGTATAATAAATAACCCAAAGCATAAATCCTGAGGCAAAGTATCAGGTTAGTTGAATCTCTTTTGTGAAGATCAGTGTAAATAGATGGCATTTCAGTCTCTTACAAAGGGGGACTCCCCATTATAATGGGACAGCAAATTGTGCAATAATGGTGCTGCCACTGCATGTGACCTGTCCACAGATTGCTTTGATCTAGATCTGGTGACAGTCATGAGAGCTTCCTTAGATAACCAGAGAAGGTAGTAAAGGAGGTATATAGGCACAGATCTTTCCAGTAGTCTGGACCCAGGTCATGTAGGGCTTTGAATACTAATACACCTATCTAAAAGGTGATACACTACCACAATGGCAGCCAGTGCAATGTCTGCAGTACTAGAATGATATTCTCAGAGTGATAAACCCAAGCAATCAACCTGGCTGCAGCATTCTGTACCTACTGCAGGTGATGTGTCAATCCTAAAGATAACCTGAGGTGCAGAAAATTGCAGTAGTCCAACACTGATGTGATGAAGGCATGTACTAGTGTTTTAAGGTCCTCAGGATCCAGATATGGTTTGATACAGGCAATGTTTCCTACATGAAAAAAGCCACCACTGACCACCACAAACACCTGATATTCCAGGGACAACTTGTTATCCATGATTCTTGACTCTATCCCTGAGTATGAGAAGGATGGCTTTCCATTATAAACCAGCTAGATTCCTTTCCTCATCTGTCAGCATCAAAGAAGCTGCATCCATAAGTAACACCTCTGTCTTGTCTAGATTCAACCTCAACCAGCTGAAGAGCATCCAGGCACCAATATCAGATTGGCACCTACTCAGCAGGCTGACTGCATTTTTTGCCCCGAGAAAAATGGCAGATACACCTGGGCATCATCAGCATAGCAATGAAGCCTCAGACTATATCACCAAATGACCTCTCTCAGAGTCTGCATATACAGTACCTCACAAACAAGATGGGCAACAAGATCAAACTTGAGGCACCACAGGGTTAACAGCTGCAGGGCACAAGGATGACCACTTTCAGAGTCTGAATAAAGCTCACAAACAAGATGGGCAACAAGATTGAACCTGAGGCACCACAGGGACAAGGGCTTCTGGGCACAAGGAAAACTTTCCCAATGTGACTTGTTGCACCCTACCAGAAAGAAAGGACTTAAACCACCTCAAAACAGTGCCTGTGAGTCCTTTGAGGTACAATGGAGTTAGCCATGATAAAGTGCAGTAACATGCAGTAATGACATGTCACACAATCTTGCATGACAAAAGGGCTTAAGTGCCATTGACTTACAATGGCCCCTGCAGTAAACTGCAGCATTCTGTTATATTCTGCAGCATTTCTGTTTTTCATCCTGGCTGTCGCATCTGTACTTGGGTAAAGCATCTAAAATGCCATGGTCAACATTTTCAAAAGCTGACAAAAGGTCGAGGAGAACAAGGATCTTTTTCCAGTTTCTCTATTTCTAGTTAGGAGTAAGTCATTTTGCACCATTATGAGTGCTGTCTGTACTGTGCTGCTTTCTGAATTCTAACTAGAAAGTATGGACGATATACACCCTGTCACTGCAGCGGAACTAAAGTGGTTTGCAAACTATTGACCTTTATCAGAGCTCCAGTGGAAATAAAAAATATTTAGCAGTTATAAAATGTTTAGCAGTACATCACAGTGTCAGGTAACACATTGTTTAGTTTTCAGAGGAACTATTTTCTCTTGTGACACAATACAACCACTATGTATAATATATAAAGATTATTTCATGCTTAAACATGCTCTTTCTTACCAACAAATGCTATATGTGCAATAGACCACTTGAGAGGTTGTGGGCTGTTGCTTTTTATGTTTGCTTGCACGCATGTGCAAGAAACATAGTGCCATTATCCAAGTTTTCGGAGGTGTGGCAGCCCTCTTCCAATTCAGTCAGGGTGTTTGCAGGAGCAGCTGCAGTTCTCCAATGCCTGTTGGAGCTGTCTATGACAGCAGTCCAAAATGCAGTTGCGTACAGTTGAAAGGGGGAGCTACGCTTCAGTGAGCAGCAATAAGATATCGCCTGCTCATGTGAGCTCCCCCCCCACACACACACACAGACACACATGCATACTGCATGCTCAGCCCCCCCCACACTGTATAGCCAACGGGGTGCCCAATCCCCCATTGGCTGTGCTGCTCCTCCCCAAACAGGTTCTACATGCCATGCTGGGTGCCCACCCCGTGGCTACACATCTTATAGCCGATGGGGGTGGCCATTCCCCGTCGGCTCCACTGTCCCCCCAGAGGTACAGGGTGCCACGCTGGGAAGCCCACCCCAGTGTGGCAACAGATGCTGTCACTGACAGGGGTGCCCAATCCCCATCGGCTCCACACACTGACAGCCATCCTTGTACTTGCAGCACAGAACCACCTCAGCGTGGCTAATGTACAGTCTCGTCTCCTCCTTTGTTTAAAAAAACCTGAAACAGAAAAAAAAGTCCCTCACTGTCTCTGCTCCCTCACCCGCTTCACCCACTGTGCACTCTGCCTTCCCACACCCCCACCCCATACTTACTCTCCAGACTCGCGCGCGATGATCTTGGTGGACCGGAACACGTCTGCACTCTTCAAAGCTGACCGTGAACTGAGGAAATGCCGGTAAGCTGTATAATGGGATAGATAGGGTTTTCAACTTTGCTGCATATCTCAGGCATTTTAGGAATTTTGCACCAAATTTTCAACATGGGGTTTTGGGACCCCTTCTCATGAATGCTGTCACTGTCACGGCATTAATCAGGCCCGAAGGGTGATTTCACAGTCACTGCACGAAATCACCTTTCAGGACCAAGTAAAAAAATTACACTGCCACTGTTCATAAGGTGGGCTCTCAAAAAGCCTATGTTGAAAATTTGGTGGAAAAATTCCTAAAAATGACTATTTTACGAGCGTGTGTTTTGCAGTTCCTACACACACTCGTAAGTTCACGAATTTTCAATATTTTCACTCCAGATTTTCAACATTGCCATTTTACCACACCTCCTTATGAGCAGTACAGCTGTCATTTTTCACATCTTGCCCAAAACATGTTTCCGCCCATGTAGAGCACAATGGTGCAGTCGGTGTGCGAAATCAATGTATGGGACACATTAAGGAAATCACAGTGACACTGTTAATGAGCAGAGGTCTTAAATGGCTATGTTTGAAAATTTAGTGAAAAAATTCCTAAAATAACTGTTTTCGACGTCGTTGTGCAGTTCCTACGTGCCTTCGCAAGTTCTTGCGAATTTTCAATATTTTCACTCCAGATTTTCAACATTGCCACTTTATTACACTTCCTTATGAACAGTAGAGCTGCCATTTTTCACATGTCACCCAAAATGTGTTTCTGCACATGTAGCGCACAATGGTGCAGTCGGTGTGCGAAAGCAGTGTTTGGGATAGATTAAGTAAATCACAGTTACACTGTCTGTTCATGAGCAGAGGTCTTAAAATGGCTATGTTGAAAATTTGGTGACAAAAGTCCATAAAATGATTGTGTTACGAGTGAACACTGCGCAGTTTCCACGCACCCTCGTAAGTTCATGACTTTGTAATATTTTCAGTCCAGATTTTCACCAGTAGGCATTTTTCCACACTTCCTTATGAACAGTACAGCTGTCATTTTTCACAACATGGCCGAAATGTGTTTTCACACTTTCAACGCAGAGATGCGTGGTCGCTGTGGGAAATCATTGTTCGGGACAGATAAAAGAAAATCACAGTGACACTGTTCATGATCGGAGGTCCCAACATGCCTGTGTTGACAATCTGCTGTAAAAAATCCCCAAACTAATTACGTTACAGGTGTGCGTTGCACAGTTTCTATGCACGTTCGTGACTTCACCAGTTAGTTTAATATTTTTTACTGCAGATTTGCAACATTGCCATTTTTTACACCTCGCCATGAACAGTACAGCTGTCATTTTTCACATCCTGTTCGGAATGTGTTTTTGCACCTGTGGTGCTAAATGCCGTAGTCGCTGTGCATAAGCAGCTTTCGGCTAATAAACTGATATTGCCACTGTTCATGAGGTGGGGGTCACAAAAAAAACATGTTGAAAATTTGGAGTGAAAATACCAACAAATGCCTGAGGTGTTAGGGTTTCCAACCATAATGCCCCACCCTTTAGAGAATGACAGGCATCAGGGGTGTGACTTGGGATTCTTGCCTGTAATGCTCATACCATTCCACACCCTGCAGCCAGTGAGAGGCATCGAGGTATGCCTTGGACTCTTTGGTCCCAAAGTTCACCCCATTCTCCTATACCGCACCCATCTCACCGTATTGCCTGATGGAATGGGGTGTGCATAAGGGCCAAAGACCCCAAGGCACACCGCGACACTTGTCAGTGTCTGCAGGGTAGGGTATGATGAAATGGCGTGGCCGTTATGCCTGACAACCCAAAGGCACACCCCAATGCCTGTCACTCTCTGCAGGGTGGTGGTGGGGTTGGCTTCAGTTCAATACTTCACTGCCATTCCTATTATGCAGCTCTGTAACTTCTACACTACCAGTGCCAATGCCAGCAAGCAAACATTCAGCATTGACAAATGCTTGTTATTACTTGGTTTCCCCTTGAGGCTACATAAAGTGGGTTATTGCAGCACAATCTTTGTTGTGAACTGTTTGTTAATTAAGCTATGATAAGTGATTGAGTTACCATCTGTCAGCCTAACCCTAGGGGAGTCATGAGGCCCACATGCCCCTTGGTTGAGATCCATGAAGGTAACCCAATCCCTTGAATACCTCAATACTATTACACACATTTTAGATCAATGTTTTATCATTTAAAATGTACAGCATTTATTCTATTGTATAAGAATGGCTTCTAGTTATTAAGATAACATTTAAGAATGAGAACCAGCCAATCAGAGTGCTTTGGTTTACACATACAACTTCATGGAAGAAAGATGATCATATTTCCATTGAGTTTCTCCTTCCCATTGAGTCAGGGGCACCACTATCATGGCCTTTTCTTGAAAGTAATTGTCAGATCTGAGCTTGAAGATCATTACAGTGTGTGGATCAGTTGTTGTGCATGGAAATACATACATTTCCAGAATCTGTTGTACCACAGTAGTGATATCATAATGCCATTATACCACGGTAGCTATGTCAGTACTGTGGTGCAACAGCATATTCTCTCATGTCTGTTAAGATGATTCCTCATGCTTACCTACACTGCAGATTCCAGATAATAATCGTACCAGCAAGAGTTAAAACTCTTAGTTAATGTTAGTTGAAAAAGTTAACTAATTGTCTTGTGGTGTACAAACAGCTAGACTGGGTAGAAGACAAGTGTGGCTATATCATAGGAGGGATTCTAGCAGTAACTAAAGGTTGCTTTAGACAAGTGGGCAAGCGGAAGAGGGCATAAGAGACATATGTGGCTTTCCAGGGAGGTTGAAGAAGCAGTGAAGGGAAAAGGTGCTACACACAAGGAAATTGTGCACTCAGTAGAGGGAGTGAGGCAGAACTAGGGTGGCTAACCCAATATCAAACTACAGTCCAGAAACACTACAATAGGCTCTGCACTCCCACAATGACAAAAGGTCATGTCAAACTTGAGTATATCTTGCAAAAAATGTATCAATTTATTTATTTTATTTTATTTCATTTTTGTTGACCAGGTAAGTGCACTAGACAAATTCTGCCTATTTTCATGCATGACCTGGAGGAGGGGGATACGGATGAATGCCAACTGACCTTGAACCAGATTAAGCTGTTGGTGGTATTTTTAGTGAATGACATAATGGCTGGGGTCCCCGATTAAGGTTCATTACTGAAATGCAGGGGTTACTGCTGGTTAGGACTGGTGAAGATTTTGTTACTTTATCATGTTTGAACTTTTGTATACTAGTTGCTGTACTTGATCCTGTACTTCAATAGAACAGCACAGTACATGGCGTCTGTGGTCCTTTTACATGCTATTATGTGATTCAACAAATTGTTATACATTTTTCCAAGATATTCTCTTGTTTTGCATGAACTTTTTCAGTGTTGGAATGCAGAACACTGTTTCGGCATCAGGGTAAAAAGGTGGTCTTCAAAGTGAACAAAGTTGAACAGACTGAGGCAAGCAGGGAGATGAGATTTACCTTGTCAAGACAAAGAAATCTAGTAAGTCAGTAAAAGAGTCAAGGAAGAGGTAGAACTGAGGATTGCAGAACGGGTTAAGGGAAAAAGAAAAGGCCTTAGGTATGTCAGGGAAAGGAGAAAACACACCAAGAGTAGAACAGAGAATGGGGGGGGGGGGGGCAAGCAGAGAGCTGAAATTCTGAATGACTATTTCTTCTTGGTCTTCCCAGTTGAGGAAGGAGTGCAGCATCCAGGCATCCATATTCTGAATGTTTGCATTTTACTCCAAATTTCCCTGCTAATGTTTGTATCGTTGGTGCTTGTTCTACCTGTATATATGTCTGTAATTAATCTAGTCAATGCAAATAATTGTATATTTTGTAACCTGTCTACATTAATTCATTTCCTGTAAATGATTTTGTATTTTATACCTTAACTGACTATATTTTGTTATTTGCTTGTAATTAATCCTAGGTCACCCTGAAAAAGGGACCTTTGGCCTCAGTGGGCCAACCTGGTTAAAGAATTCAATAAATAAATAAACCCAAATGGCTACTGCTTATGCAGAGGATTTGTTAACGTAGACCAGGATCTCTGGATAGTCCTTGCAATTTTAGCAGCGTTCCCCAACTCAGCCAAGGATGATGGATCCAGACCACCAGTGTTCACCCCCAGTTCCCATCAGGCTCTTTTGCTCCTATCTGTGCACACTTTCCAGACTAACAACTCACCCTTGTAGCACTGGCCACTTTTCTTAGCCTCAGCTAGCACTGCCAGTAGCCACAGCTTCCTTTCAGTCTGAGTCTCAATTCTCAGTTGCCTGCCTTGGGATAAGTCAACGTTTATTATTGCCAGTTATGATCCCATAACTTGCCATTAATTCACTTACTTAATTGCTAAATGTTAACAAAAGCTTCATGTTCAGATGTTTATAACATATAAACATACAAAACAAAAATATAATAACATTAAGACATCGTGTAGCATGCCTACGTAAGTTCTGACAGCTTATAACAATGACTTGAAGGGAACATTCTTCTAGATAGGAGGTACAGTACATGTACACTACTGCCCTTCTTCTTCCCAGTCCACTTCAGTCCCAGGTTCAGGTCCACAGTTTGCTGTCTGCCTTGAGCCTTAATGATCACCAAAATGGTGATCTGTGGAGTGTTCCAATGACCCCCAAGAGAACATGCCATATCCTTGACCACTCCCCTAGTATTCTCGGGTCTCTGCTCATACTTTCTGTTACCCCTGGAGTGTCCACCCTATTGCAGATTTTGGTGTCTTCCACAAAGAGACAGAGTTTCCCTTTCAGCTTCTCTGCAATGTCACTTAATATCACATTGGAGGGTGGTGTCATTGAATGATAGGAGCCTGGGTAACACAACAACAGAATTGCAGTCACTGATGGTGGAAGGGGAGGTGGACATAGCTGCCATCACTGAGACTTGGGCAACCCAATTCCACAACTGGGACCTAGCTATCCCAGGCTTCACACTATACTGCAGGGACAGAGAAAGGGGGTGGCCATCTATGTTAGGGAAGGGATATTGTGTAACTGGGAGGGGGGAGGAAGGCAGGGCGGAAGCCTTATGCATGCAACTCCACAGCTCAAAGGGTAGAAAGGTTAGATTAGGGGGCTGTATACAGGCCACCAACTCGAAAGGAGGAGAATGATAGGGAGCTGAATGAACAGTTAAGGAGACTTAGTGGAAAAGGTAACACTGTGTTGGTTGGGGACTTTAATCTGCCAAGGGTAGACTGAAGCATCCCGGCTACTTCATGTGCCAAGGAGCAGATCCTCCTGGAGGCCTTCCAGGATGGCTTCCTGACACAGAAAGTAAAAGAGCCAGCTAGGAAGGGGAACATTCTGGACCTGGTGCTGATGGACGGTGAACAAGTCCAAGATGTTGGGGTGGAGGACCCCCTGGCGGGAAGCAACCACCGCACAGTGTGGTTCTCCCTTAGTCTAGGAAAGAAAGGTAGCCACAACAAAGACTAATGTCCTGGACTTCAAAAGGGCAGACTTTGGCAAGATGAGAAGTATACTGGAAGAGCATATACAGTAGCTAGCATCCGCCCATGCATGGATGCCGAGCAAAATTGGGCAATCATCATGCAGGGTCTGGCTGAGGCCACTAGCGCATGTGTAAAGAGCAAGAGAAAGAAAACCAGGATCAAGAAGCAGAGCTGGATGAACAGGGAGGTTGTGGATAGGGTGACAGAAAAGAGGGCTGCCTTTAGGAGTTGTAAAAAATCCAATCATGAGGAGGACAGGGATGAATACGTAAGGAAATCCAGGGAGGTAAGTGGAATAATAAGGGCAGCCAAGGCTTCGAGAGAACTGAGGCTTGCTCAGGGGGTCAGAGCAAGGGAAAAAGGATTTCTTCAAGTGTATATGGGAGAAGAGAGAGAGAGTAAGGATCAGATTGTTAGGATCAAGAATGGCGGTGGATGAGCAGAAAAGGGGGCAGAGCAGACAGAAGTACTCAATGAATACTTCTGTTCAGTATTTAACAGGAAGAGGGAAGCGCTCATGCCTAAGGGGAAAAGTGGGGTTGGAGAAGGGGGGAGGAGGCTTCAGATGGGGAGATCCCAGTGGATAGGGTGATGGAGAGTCTTAAGTCCCTGAGGGTGGATAAGGTGCTTGGGCTGGACAGAGTTCATCCTAGAGTCCTAAGAGAGTTGGCAGAGGTCCTGCTGGGGCTGCTGGTGGACTTATTCAACACCTCCCTGGATACTGGGTGCATACCCAGGGACTGGAGGATGGTGCATGTGGTGCTGTACCATAAGAGTGGGCCCAGGGATGAAACAGGGAACTATAGACCAATGAGCCTTATTGCCATTGTAGGAAAGTTAATGGAGACTATCCTCAAGGAGCGGCTGGTAAACTTTCTGGAGGACAATGGTCTCCAGGATGGCAAGCAGCATTGGTTTGCTTTGGGCAGATCCTGCCAGATAAATCTGGTTGATTTTTTTGATTGGCTGATGCGGGCACTGGACAAGGGCCATGTGGTGGACTTCCTTTACCTGGACTTCAGCAAGGCCTTTGACTCGGTGCCTCATGGAAGGTTGATCAGCAAGTTGGGTAACCTGGGAGTGGGGAGGAAACTGGTTAGATGGGTCAAGAGTTGGTTACAGGATAGACAGCAGAAGGAAGTCATGGGGGTGAACTATTGGGGCCCAGAGCTGTAAGAAGTAATGTACCACAAGGATCAGTGCTGGGGCAAGTGCTGTTTAACATTTCCATTGCTGACATTTCAGATGGGGTAAAAAGTAAAAGTCAAGTCAAGTCAAGTCATATTTATTTATAAAGTGCCTTTCGAAACCAAGGCGCTGTACAGAAATAGATAAAACAGTAAAATCCAAACATATAAACAACTATAACTAAAGAGAATAAGCCAAATTAAAAAGATATGTCTTTAAAGCAGTTTTAAAACTATCAACAGTTGGGTATTCTCTTAACCAGCGAGGTAGAGAATTCCACAGGGTTGTAGCTGAGAAGGCAAAGGCACGAGATCTCGATAACTTCAATCGAACCCTGAGAATCTCCAGCAATCCCTCACTGGCGGAATGGAGAGGACGGAGGGGGCAGTAGGGAATCAGAAGATCTTTCAGGTAACCAGGTCCCTGGTCGTGTAGGGCTTTAAAGGTTAGTAAACCAACCTTAAAGGTGATCTGCCATCGAACAGGCAGCCAGTGCAGTTCACGGGCGGCAGGTATGATTATGACTGGTTCTAAGAGTCCCAGTCAAAAGCCTGGCTGCAGCGTTCTGCACCAGCTGAAGGCGGCGGATATCAACCCCTGGTAGCCCTAGGTAGAGGGAATTGCAGTAGTCCAGATTAGTAGTGACAAAGGCGTGGACCAAAGTTGGAAGGTCCTCCTGGGGAATAAGATGTTTCACCCGGGCGATATTCCTCAGATGGTAGAAAGAGGATTTGACAACAGCTGACACCTGAGATTTCAGGGTCAGACCATCATCAAAAACAATGCCCAGATTTCGCACCTGTTGAGAGGTAGAGAGCGGTACATCACCAAGTAATAAACCTGATGACTGCCCAGCACCCAAACCCACCCCAGGACGACCTGGATCCACAACCAGTACCTCAGTCTTATCCGGATTGAGTCTCAGCCAGCTCGAACTCATCCAAATTCTGATCTCATCCAGGCAGCTATTAAGTACAAAGAGTGCATCACTCTGGTCGGGGAGAAAGGACAGATACAGCTCAGTATCATCTGCATAGCAGTGAAAACTCAGACTGTATCGCCTGATGATTTCTCCCAATGGCAGCATATACACTGCAAACAACATGGGAGCTAAAATGGAGCCCTGTGGTACCCCACAAGGCAGGGAGAAAGAGTCAGAGGAATAGATTCCGGTGACAACTCTCTGAGACCTGCCAGTGAGGTAAGAACGAAACCAAAGTGGACTGTACCAGACAGCCCACAAAAGACCCACAGTCGCTCCAGTAGCACCCCATGGTCTACAGTGTCAAATGCAGCAGACAGATCGAGAAGGACCAGAATGGTACAAGCCTTTCGATCTCTGGCCATTAGGAGGTCACTCAATACCCGAACAAGGGCAGTCTCAGTACTATGCCTTTTCCTGGAACCAGACTGGAGAGTATCATAGACATTATGAGATGTAAGATGATCATCCAATTGCAATGCAACTGCCTTTTCAATAACCTTACCAACAAATGGCAGGTTAGAGATAGGCCGGTAGTTAGCTAGACAGTCTGGGTCCAAGGAGCGTCTTTTTAGGAGTGGTCGAACTACTGCCTCCTTAAGGGGGTCAGGAAAAAAAACCCTTTCCCAAGGATTTCCAGATAATGTCAGCAAGGATTGGGTAGATAGCTTCTACACAACCTACTAACAGTGGTGTAGGACCTGGATCCAAACTACAACTAGTTGGTCGCATTGTTTGGATGATCTTCACAATGTCCATGAATTCCGGGCGGCGAAAGTCTAACCAGACAGACCGAGGACAAGACACCACTAGTCGTCCACCGCAATCCCCCGGAGGAGAGGTCGGACCGATGCCGGACCTGATGCTGGCAACCTTATCTGCAAAAAAGCGAGCGAACTCCTCACATCTAAGCTGAGAAAAGGCTTCTCTAGGCTGAAGATAGACTGGATTGCACAGTCTGTCCACAGTCCGGAAAAGCTGAGCCAGTCGATTTTTTGCAGCAGAAATCTCTCTGGACAGGAATTCTGCCTTCTTACTGGTGATTTCTGATTGGTAGCTATCATAATGGGCCAGCAATCTAAGCCTGTCAGCATCAAGGCCCGATTTCGCCGAGCTCTCTCCAGCCTTCGCCTACTCTTAATTCCCTTCAAGGAACCATCAAACCATGGGCTCTTTGGACGGATGGTGAGAGGCCGAACACGTAACAGTGCAATATTGTCCAGAGCATCTCCCACAGCCTTATTATAGGCTAATACAAGACCATCTGGACTCATGCATTCACTCGACAGACTCAATAGGTCCAGCACCGCCGTTAGGTCATTGGGGCCAATCCCCCTTAAAGGGCGGTACTGGACCATCTCCGTAGGGGCAGACCTATGAGAGGGGGCCCTGAAACTGAACCTTATGGTGTAATGGTCCGACCAACTGACTGGTTCCACCCCCAAATCAGTGATCTCCATACCCAAGAGAAAGACCAGATCTAATGAATGACCCCCTATAAGGGTAGAGGAGGTAACAACCTGTGTCAGGCCCAGTGTATTCATCAACTGGAGGAGATTTTGACCAAAATGAGATAGTTCATCGTCGACCCAGGCGTTGAAGTCGCCCAGGAGTATTAATCTGGGAAATCTCAACACCAGGTCGACAATGAAGTCTGCAATCTCCTGTAGGAATTCGCCACCGTCACCTGGTGGACGGTAGACGAGGAGAATCCCACAGCCTGCACCCTCACCCAGGATATATTCAAAAGATCTGGTGTTTCCCAATGGCACATCCACAAGGCCCAGTTCAGATTTAAACAAAATGGCCACACCTCCGCCCCTACGATCCAGCCTTGGACAGTGTATCACCGAGAACCTGGCTGGAGTTGCCAAGGCCAATATAGGGCCTGGATTTTCATCCAGCCAAGTCTCGGTGATGCAAGTCAGATCAGATGAACCAACAAGATCAGCGATAATAGCTGTCTTGTTCTTAATTGATCTGGCATTTCACAACACCGCCAAGGCAGGATGAGCTGTCGAGGAAGACCTTGGTACCTGTCCGATTTCTTCGGGACTCTTGGGTATGGGGACAAGATAAGAGTGACCTCTATCCTGACCCCATTTCACCCCAGGACGTCTTCTGGACCCTAAAACCCCAATCCGCCCCCCCTTCCTGTCCCCCACAGGGCCCAGCTTTCCATCTTCGTCCTCGCCTCTTCAGAATGCCCAATGCTCGACACCTAAAATAGGTGTCAGATGACAGTGGTGGGCACTCAAAAGGACGTAGTTCCCTGAGCCTAGTGGGGGAATAGTGCCCAACCGTCATTAATCAAATCAAAACAACAATCTATAAATAACACACTCTGTAAATAACACACTCTCCACCCCCTCTCTCACTGAGGGGAGGCAAATAAAACAAGATATAACCAAAATAATAAAATAAAAATAAAGATAAAACAAATAATCTTAAAACACAGTAGAATATACCACTGATTATTAAAATAGGTTTGAATTTTAAACAATGCAGCACCTCTCACGTGTGACAATGCAACAAATGTTATATAATCTTCCAATACCACCTCTCACATGGCAGGGAACCAGTTAAATAAATCAAATTTATAATCATACAAAATTAAAATAAATAAGTATACACCACTCTCACCACCCTCAGTCCAAGAGTTAGTAAGAGACAGAGAAAGCGGTTCTCCAGCAGTCCAAAAATGAATAAATCTGGATAAATCCAAAAAATTCTCAGCAGGTAAATCCAGTTACAAATGTTCAAAAATGAACCAAACAAGGGAGCCTCAGGGTGTCCGAAGAATCCTCCAGCAGCTGCTTTTCAAAACCAACAGTACAGACCATTAGTTGTCCAAAAAGAAGCAAAATACTTCAAGGAGGCAGAAATAAACTTCTTTAGGGAGTAATATCCCCACCCAGTCAACGACCTGCGGCTACAACCGTCTCATAAGTCAGCCCAAACAGCCGACCCTGAGGTGGCTTAGAAGAAGCCCTGGTCCCACCAGCTCCCTGGGAAGCACCCTAGGCAACTCCTGCCCGGTCGGAGACTAGAAGGTGGACAACACTCCCCACAAATTCCAAAGCAGTACTCCGCACCAACAATTCCACCAGGAGTCCAAACAAAAGCTCATCCGTATAAACGAGCCCGCCGATGCAGCAAAGAAGTGAACAGTCCGTAACTTCAGCAAAGAACCTCCTGACAAGATCCCCGGGTCCGATCAGCAAATCCTCAGCAGTCACGAAAACAGTCCACACACCTCCCCAATCCACCACAGGACAGCCTGCAAAATCCCAGGGATCAAAAGAACTCGATCAATCCAGGAATTAGAGAGCAGCACGATGGAAGAGCAGGGAATCAGTCAACTCCAAAGCACAGGCTCAAAAACCTGCCGTATAATCAAAAATATCCGTAAAAAAAAACCTCCAAGCTCCATCAACAACTCAATGGCACAGGTGGAAAACAGCGGCACAGAGACGCAAACCGCCACCAATAGCCAACGGCAAAAAGTTGATAGAGCAAACGGAGACCGACCGAACAAACTCAAGGTGCAAATCTTACGTGTTAATGCAAAATTACTAACTACTTCACTCCTTTAGCCCTGTCTAGCTAAAGTAAAACAAAGATAATAAATAGCAGTAAGTAATAAAGCTAAAATAAAACAACACGGGAGCGCTAAAACGCTAAAACGCTGGCAGGCACAGCACAGCCGCCATCTTCCTCCAGTATCTCTCTATACCAGCCTCTTTGCAGACAACACTAAAATCTGTGTGGAAGTGGATGGGGGGAGGGAGGGATGGAGGGAGGCAGTAGAGTACTCCAGGAGGATTTAGCAAGACTGGAAGGCTTGTTAAACACATGGCAATTGGGGTTCAATGCCAAGACGTGTAAGGTCATGCACTTGGGAGCCAGAAATCTTGGGAATGGTTACTGGTTGGGGGAGTGCAACTATCCACATCAATGGAGGAGAAGGATATGGGAGTGCAAGTAACAGGGGAAATGAACCACTCAGCCCAGTGCAGGAGGGCAGCAGCAAAGGCCAATAGAATGCTGGGGTGCATCACAAGAGTAATGACCTCTAGGAGAGAGGAACTCATCCTGTCCCTGTACAGTTCTCTGGTGAGGCCACAGTTGGAGTACTGCATGCAGTACTGGTGCCCTTACTTGAAAAAGGACATCAAGATACTTGAGAGGGTGCAGCGAAGGGCAACAAAGATTATCCTGGGAATGGGAGATAAACCATATGAGGAGAGACTGAGGGAGCTCAATATGTATTCTCTTGAGGATAGAAGGGAGAGAGGGGATATGATTGGGACCTCCAAGTACCTGAAGGGGATAAATAGAGTAAACACTGAGAGTATGTTCAAATTAAAAGGCAAAAGGAAAACCAGGGGACACAGTCTGAAATTGGAAGGAGGAAGATTCAGGAGGGAAATGTGGAGGCACTGGTTCATGGAAAGGGTGGTTTCAGGGTGGAATGCACTGCCAGAGGAGGTGGTATCTTTGAGGTAAGTGAGCAGCTTCAAGAGGGGGCAGGACAGGATAAAAGGGTGGGTCCAAACTGAGGGTGGATTGGGGTGTGTGTGTGAAGGAAGCAGGAGGAAATACGAGGCCGGGGCAAGAGGAGGGGGGCAGCTTCAGTCTAAATTGTTGAAGTACTGCACACTGAAGCAGACTAGATAGACCATAAGGCCTGTATCTGCTAGCAGTTTTGCATGTTCTTATGTACATATTAAAGAGGACTGGTCCTAGCACTGACCACTGATGAACCTCACTAGTCAACCTCCCTTCCTTGGAGTGAACTCCATTTACCACCACCCTCTGTCACCTATCCCCTAACCAATCTCTTATCCAGTTTTCCACCTTTGGACCAACTCCCAAGCTACCCAGCTTGCATACTAGTCTCCTATGTAGAACAGTGTTGAACATCTTACTGAATACTAGTTAGGCTACACAACTGCTCCACCCTGATCTAGTTCCTTGGTCTCCCAGTCAAAGAAATTTACAAGATTCATTTGACATGACCTCCCCCTTGTGAAACCATACTGCCTTGGGTCTTATAATCCTCTGGATTGAAGATATTCCACAATCTTTACCTTCAGAAGTAATTCCATTTGTTTATTTAAAAGTTTCACCAGGAAAGGCATACTGAGCAGTGAATGTTCATTTCCAAATGCATTCTGGAGGAGAGGGGATGAGGAATACAATGGGCACAGCAGCAAGGCATAAACAACAATGCTATAATAACAATACAAGGAATAATATAAATGCACACAACAGAAATTGGATGCACAAAATAATATTCAACATGTAACAAACTTGGGAAGTGCTAGAATGCTAAGAATAATACAAGAGCAGAATAAAGAGAATACATGCAAGCCGGCAAATTTCCCACCACCACCGATGTCAGGCTAACAGACCTGTAATTGCCAGCCTCCTCCCTGCTATCATTTTTGTGTAGTGGGACTACGTCTGCCCTCCTCCAGTACTCCAGAACCATTCCTGTTTCCAGTGAGCTGTTAAACAGAACTGTCAGAGGTGCAGACAATATTTCCCTGAGCTCCCTCAACACACTTGGATGCACCCCATCCAGCCCATTGCTTTGTCCACCTTCAGATTAGCAAGTCCCTTTAGGACTCTCTCCTCCAAAACAGGAATACTGTTCACCTCCCTCCCTCCAAAGCTTTTGTTACTTTTTTGGGGCCCTCCCCTTCTCTTTCCTCTGTGAACACTGAACAAATGTATTTGTTCAGAATATCTGTCTTTTCTTGGTCCCCCTCTACACAGTCCCCCCCCCCTTCCCTTTTTAACCTTACAATCCCACCCCTGGTCTTTCTCTTTTCACTTACATATCTAAACATGTCTTATACCTTTTCATTTTCTCCTGGGCTATTCTGTCTTCAGTTTGTGCCTTTGCACTCCTTACTGCTTTCCCTGCTTGGCATAAATCCCACCTCTTTTGACCTTCCTGTTGAGTACTGAGCTACCAATTAGTCTTCTTTGTTTATTCTGTGTCAAGTTTACTGACAGTACAGTAACACTGATAAATAATAACTTAGCTGTTAATTATTTTCTCATTTACGCTACATCAGAATTTGTAGCACAACTATACTATATTGCTATACTGAGTATATTGCTTTCTGCAGTTTAACATGCATTATAAGTAAGTTGCTTTAGTAAAAGTGCATTTCCAGTAAATCAATACATTGTAAGTGCATCAGTTCAGTGTATCAATTTTGACCTGACTCCAAGCTTACATTTTTGAAAAATTAAGTTTCTATCATAAATGATTGCAAAGCTGACTCTTTTTAAAGATGATTTCTTTGAAAAGGGTTAACTCTGAAACCATTAGGACTAGAAACATACAATTTTTAAAGGAAAGCTTGGAGTGAGGCTGACGTGAATACATCACATCACTGCACTTGCAATGTATTGATTTACTAGAAAATAACTTTTACTAAATTGATATTTTAAAATATTGTTTTGCTAAATTGACAGACATCATTTGTTTCAGTATATCAGTGAATTGGAAATACAGGTATAGTATACCAATATAGTAATCATGCATTATACACACTTAATGAATAGAACAACTTTTTATATACACATTTTAGGACACTTTGTAAACATTCTTGGAGTTTTGGTATGTACAGTACAGAAGAAACCAAAAGAAGCAATGGTATGTTTTTTCGAATGAAAATGTGCTTTGAAAGGGGTCTAACTGTGTTGCATTAGATTCTCATTTCAGTCTAGTAAACTCAAAATATTCCTTTAGCCTGAAAAAGTCTATGAAGATAATACAGTTATATTGCAGAACTGATTCCTATTACGCAAACATTTTATGATGCTGAGAAATCCCTTTACCAATCACAGCATTTTTTATGAGTATTTGCACATGCTCTGCAACCCAGTTAACACCCAATATTACTTTCCAGGGATCCTACAGGTGGGTAACTGATAATTGACAACTCAACCAACATTCTGTTACCCTGTAACCCACTTCTAGGACACACACACACAAATACCCACAGCTACTTGCCAGCAAAACTAAATAAAATGTAAGCTACTGTATCTACAAAACATCTAAAGTAACTGTACCCCCAATGCTGTCACACACTCTAACGTCCAACAAAACCAATTATGGAAAGCTGCCTATAGCATAAGCAAAGTAACACTTCCTCTCCAATTTCAAATTGCCAAAATAAAATTAAAGGCAGTCCTGAAACAGAAAAGTACAAAGATACACTATAAAACTAAAATATGTTCACATAAACTTATAACATAACTTACAGGAAAAATAAACCGAAGATAACTATTACCGTGATCAGATAATGACCGAAACCGATTATGCAGTAACCCTGCACATTAAACATTTTAGCATACTTCACTATACAACATACAACATCAGCTGCTCTTGGAACATACCTACTGGCAGTATTCAAACACAACTATATTTACTTACAGTAATCTAAGAACAAAATGTACATATTTGTAGTGGAAAGTATAAAACACATCCAACACAGATAAGCAGGAAGCCTCCTGGAGCTGAAGTCAATCAAACACAGCACAAAGAAACCTGCACTGGATCTGTTGATCAGAATTGTTCGAGTTCAGTGCTTTTTCTGATTGACTTTTTAGGTCATTAGAATTCATTACATATAAAGATCATAACCAGATGAAGCAACAGCAGTACTAGACATTCACAGTATAATAACCCTGGACTGGAGCTATCAATTAGAATAGTTCAAACTATACTGGTTTAGCATGTTCTCCTTTACTCAGTATTTTAAGCAACTAACCTTCTGTACCATGTGTGTAAAAATAAAGCCTGTAAAGAACTCAATAGAAATGGGGAGTCACGTGATGCAGAGCACTAGCTAGCTGTGTTCTCTGTGAGCTCTGCCTTAACCTTCCTACCAAGCGCTCTAAAACGATGAATCCAGCATGACTTTCATTAAATTTCTGCCTATAACTACTTACTAGTTGATACTCATCCTGCAGAAAACTCGATGGAAGCAGAAATGCCTAAAGCCTTACCGAGACACACTCCACCGGCTACTCCAGAGAAGGCTCCGAAAAAGTCTAAGGCCTCTGCTATACAGCATCCCCAGGCACCTACCTCGAGTGCTACAGTGGAAGAACCTCTAACACTTTCAAGATTCTTGGAAGAATTTTGTCCTTTGAAAGCTGAAATGCAAGAGCTTACAAGTGAGATTAAAAACATCACCTCTGCTTTAGAAGATTTATCGCGTAGAACCTCCAACAATGAAGCACACATACGCTCACTGGAAACCCGGGCTGAAAAAGTAGACCCCGCATTGGGCCAAATTAATCAGCGACTGGCTAAACTTGACCTGAAAGTGGAGGATCTCGAGTGTAGAAGCCACCGCAATAATGCGGTGATCATCGGCTTATCGGAAAAAAAGGAAGGACCGGATCCCATCAAATTTGTCCAGAAGTTTGTAGAGAAAATTTCAGGTCCCTCGCCCTTCAGACCTTGTTACAGTATTGAAAGAGCTCATCGTGCTCTGCGTCCTGTACCGCCTCATGGAGCACCACTCCGAACCTTAATTTTCAAATTTCTTAATTACCAAGAGAAGCAGCTATTTATCTTAAAAGCTAAGGAAACAAAGGAATTGCAGTGGGAGGGCTCAAGGATCAGAATCGCTCAAGATCTCCCACTTTCTATTCGCCAACGTAGAGCAGCCTTCCACCCGCTTGTGAGCAAGTTAATTGTGGTGGGCATCAAATTCAGAATGTCCTACCCTGCTAAGTTCCAGGTACTTACAGCGGATACCTGGAAATCATATGAGAATGTGGAGCTAGCAACTGCAGCACTTCAATCAGCACTTCCTAATCTTTTCAAATCTACCTAAAAGTTTTAACCAGACTTTCCATGGTGATGAGAAGTGTATGTCTTCTATTGATTGGAACATTTGGCCTTGTTCAGTGACCCTGACTGGGATTATGGTTTACTCAAGACGTCTGCCTCACCTCATCTGTCTTCTGGTCATTTAGATGCCTGTTGTTGCGGGGAAATAGCTTGGATCCTCATAGTCCCTTTGCTGGTCACTTATCCCTTGATCCCCAGAGTTCTGTCTGTATCGATCCCCGAGTGGATTAGGCGTGTGCAGTGTCTGCGAACTCGAGATAACAGATTGGAAGGATGTTTCCAAGATAAAAATATAATAATTTTGGCTGGCTGGTTATTCGCCCGTTCTACACCTGGTTTCATTACAGAGAGCTGCGAGCTTTCCGCTAAGAATCTCAAGATAGAAGACGCAAGGACCAATTCTGGTATTCAGCCAGTAGATGGAGCCAGAGTCCTTCTTAAGGGGAATTACGATTCCAGCACAGGACAATTAGCGTGTTAGCTCGCAATTTATTTTGATGTGCTTAACATCTCTGTCTTCTTTTCTGTTTTTTTAAATATGGATTGTAGCTCATATTCTGTATGACCTATATTAGGGTCATTTTCATACAGGGAGAAACGCCCTATCTTGAAAGCATGTGGTGGCGATTTTGGGACTGATTCGATTCTTGTTTTAATTTAGCCTAAATAACCAGGGAAATTTGGTAATTTTCTTTATTTTTAATGCCTATCACATGGCTTGGTTTCTTGTTTTATATAATATGAGCTTAAATGTTATAGAGTATGGGTTTAGCTACTCAAATAAGGGGAGACATACCGGCTTTGTTGGGTTGTATCTAGTTTCAAAGCAAGCATTTTGATTAAGGTTGCTATGTTATGTTAGCAGGAATTACAGGGTAAAATGGGTGATTTCAGAATCCCACTAATTGGAGCCGGGGTGGGGGGGCGAAAGAGGATTAGCGGCATGAACTGCTGTCATGGACCGTGATGGACCGGGTGGGGATGGGGGGAGGGAGGGGTTTTGGGGTTGGTGTGTAATCAAGATTGGGGAGGAAGTATTAATGGGAGATTTTAACCTAGGGTGGAGGGTTAGGGGGTGAGGGAAGCACAAATTACATGTGATAAAAAAAAGGGAGGAACAGACATACTCCGCAGGGGTAGATAATTATAACTTTAGTTATTAAGATAGCGCTGTCCAGAGTCATTAGATTTATAAGTTGGAATGTTAAGCGGGTTCATCAGAAATCCAAACAGTATAAAATTTTAAAGCATCTAAATTTGTTAAAAGCCGACATAATATTTCTGCAGGAGACTCACCTGCTTAACAACGAAAGTAATTGTATGGGACGTTTACAAATAGGACAAGTTTTCGATTCCCAAGGTAACACACAAAGTAGGGATGTAATGGTGCTGGTTCACAGATCCGTGCCCTTTATACCTCTTCAGGTGATACAAGATACTGCCGGAAGATATATTTTACTTAAAGGGAAATTACATACTCTGGAAGTTTTGTTAGGATCTGTGTACGGCCTGAACACAGATACACCTGCCTTTACTGTACAGTTAATGGAAGCATTAACCCCATTTCTAGACATCCCTATTATAATAGGAGGGGATTTAAATTTGGTACTTGATTCGATGTTAGATAGATCTAAACCCTCCAGTAAGGGCCTTTCCCCAGCCCAAAGAGCACTCAATGAGCTCTTAGACCTTTCAGGTCTCTCCGATGTCTGGAGAATTCTCCATCCAAATACCCGCAAATTTACTTTTGTTTCCCAAGTTCATGCCTCAGCATCTGGAATTGATTACATTTTTGTTTCGTGTAACCTCCTCTCAGGGGTATTAGATGCCGAAATTCTCACCGGGCATCCTTCAGACCATTCTCTAGTATCCTCTTCAGTTTCCTTCTTTTCCCTTCCTAAAAAAGGTAATAGATGGAAACTTAATAATCAGTTACTAAGAGACCCAAATATAGTAAGCTATATTTCTTCACAAATAACTGAGTTTATTTTAAATAATTCTAATTCCACCAACCGGCTGGATATGGAGTGGGGAGCACTTAAAGCTTTCTAACGGGGAATCTTAATAGGTCTGGCAACTAAGAAGAAAAAAGATAGAGAGCGATACATGTCTGAGCTATTGGCTCAATTAAGAGTAAAGGAAGCTAAATTATCTCCCCATTCTACGGAGGATGATAAGCAAGAGGTAATTAAATTAAGGGACGCATATTTAAAAGCACTGGGCCAGCAAGCAGAATTAGCAATGATAAAAATGAAGGCTAGTTACATCGACCAAGGGGAGAAAGCTGGTCGCATGTTGGCAAGATGTATTAAACAGGTAGAATCCTCCAGATTAATACCTGCAGTCCAAGCTATCGATAATGGTCTTATTAGAACTTCCCCTAAACAAATTGCTGAGGAGTTCAGGAAGTACCTTGAACTGCTCTATACTGCAATGGAAAACCCCCCAGCTGATGAACAAATACACTCTTACCTAGATGGTGTGAACCTCCCCTCTCTATTGGATTTCCAACGGGCTCAACTTGTTGTCCCTATCACTCAAGATGAAATAGAGCGAGTTATAAAGGATCTCCCACTTGACAAAACACCAGGCCCAGATGGCTTTTCATCTAATTTCTATAAAGTTTTCTCTAAAGAACTGTCCCCATTACTTATCTCATTATACCAATACATTCTTAATGGTCAGGCAACTGATAGATCTTTATTTGAGGCACTTATTGTACTACTGCCCAAACCAGATAAACCATCAGATCAAGTCTCTAGTTACAGACCCATTTCATTACTTAACTATGATGTTAAAATTCTTGCGAAGTTATTGGCTGACCGTATAAACAAAATTTTGCCCGATTTGATTGGTGTGGAGCAGGTTGGTTTTATGAAAGGGAGATCATCAAGTGACCATTTAAGGACACTTGCGCATGTCCTCTCTGTGTCTGGGGAGTCGGACCTGCCTATGGTGCTAATCTCTCTGGACACAGAGAAGGCCTTTGATAGGGTCTATTGGAACTACCTGTTAGCCACAATGAAAACATTCGGCTTCCCTGCTGCTTTCCTGAATTGGATTACCTCATTATACTCGATGCCCTCAGCCAGGATTTCCTGCAATGGGGTATTGTCAGATCCTTTCAGGTTGCATGTGGGTACCAGACAAGGTTGCCTGTTATCTCCTCTTCTTTTCAATCTTTATCTCGAACCCCTTATCAAGAATATTTTACATAATCCTCAAGTGCGGGTATTAAAACCATGGCCACATGGTTAAAGTAACGCATATGGCGGATGACCTTCACACATATCGCAGACCCAACCAGGTCTATCCTAGTCTTATTAAGAATCATACAGACCTATAGTGAAATCTCTAATTATAAACTTAATATGGAGAAAATGGTAGTATACCCCCTTAATAACAGAACTCTTAAGCACGAAATTACTGAGTTAGGATTATCCTGGAAATCCAACTTTATAAAATATTTGGGACTCACCATTGCAAGGAGTTCAGGTCGGATCCAACAGCTAAACTTAGACTCCTTGGTCCATACAATTGAATTAGATCTTAAAAGGTGGGCAATGCTTCCACTTACCCTATGGGGGAGAATTAATTTAATTAAAATGAATGTTTTTCCTCGATTGTTCTATCCTCTGAACATGTTAAATATCTGGCTTCCACTTTTGTGGTTTAAGCAAATCCATGGGATAATTGCTAATTTTATCTGGAATTTTAAAAAAGCCAGAATGGCCTATCACAAATTAGCTGCCCCTAAATTAATGGGTGGGTTGAGATTACCTCATATCGGGCTATACTTTTGGGCCAGTCACGCAAATAAATATCTTAGATGGGTACAAACCTCAGTCTCCTCTGGCCCAAACAATTATGCACCTCTATGGTTACAGATTGAATTGTCCTGTATCAAGAAACAAGGCCTTTCATCAAAGGTCCTGTTATACCTTAACCCTAAATCTTTACCCGCAATGCTTAGAAAGTCCCTGGTAGGTTTATCTGTTAAAGTTCACTCGCAGCTATGTGTATTTTTAAAATATACCCATACCAGGGATCCGTCTCAACCCATAAGAGGTAATCCCTGCTTTTTAATTGAAGGTAAGCCTCTTAATACTACTTGGCTTTCTCAACTGGGTGAATGCCTTCTATCCGATGTAATCACGCCAGACGGACAATTACTTACCTCAGTAGAAATTTTGGATAAATTTCAACTTCCACAAATGGACATCTTTAAATTATTTCAACTTCGACATCTTTTATTAAAGACGTTGGGCCCAGATCCGATAGCCGTTTCAAAAGTGGATTGCCAAGCAGTTTTAGGTCTATTAGTTGGCCTGCCACATGCGGTTTCTAAGCTATACGGTACGTTATTCAATTAGGCCTACTCACAAAACCTCACACTTACCTCCTTTTGGGCCTCATTATTTCCTGACGGATCCTTCAACTGGACAGCACTGTGGTATAGCTGTCACAAATACATTCTTCAAGATCGGCTCAGGCTGATGCAATTTAAATTATTACATAATATCTACTATTCCCCCAGAAGCTGGCAAGGTTGGGTTTAGTATCCTCCTCAGTATGTATCAGATGTCATCAAGGCTAAGGGGATCTTCTCCATATTTTCTGGAAATGCCCTAAGGTAGTTCCACTTTGGACTGCCATTAAAATGAAGGTTGATCCTTTATTGGGACTGGAGGACCTCTTCACACCAGAAATATGTTTGCTTGGGGATGTTGCACATATTCCAGTGAGAAACAGAAAATATCACATAAGTTTAATTTCGGCATCCCTTAAAAAAGTGGTCCTCAAGCATTGGAAAGACTCCATTGAAATTTCTTACACAGAGTGGTTACAGGAACTGCTTGCCAACCTCAGAGTAGAAAGAACTATAGCTATTCTTCAAAATAAGTTACCAAGGTTTAATAAGATATGGGGCCCCTTACAAGCATTATACTCCCTGCAGGGTAAGGTTTGTTCCTCCTGGGTAATAAGGTATTAGTGACGGGTGGTTACCTGTAGTGCTGGGGGGATAGGGGGGTGAGGGGAGTGGGGTGACACTTGGGATTAGTTGTGGGGTAGACAGAGAATGGATCCTAATGTTAACCGAGATATGCATGTATATCTATAGTATATGTTTCTTTTACGTGGATGTATTCTCTGTAATATAAATGTTTAATAACATTTGAATGGAAAAAAAAAAGAGCTCAATAGAAATTGAGGGGTAGTAGATGCCACTTGGCCTTTAGCACCAAGTCCTATATTGCTGCCAGCAGCAAATCAGTGAAAATACCACCTGGGTCTTCACAGATAACTATGCATAATCCTCTATGTATTGTATGTACTGAATTGTTTCAGGCCACAGATAATCAATAATATTGTTTACTTTAAGCAACAATGACAAGCAAATCATGAAATTCCAAGCCCTGGAGTTTACAATGAAGGATTCTCAAGAAAAAATAAATAAAAGTGAATCTGAATGTCAGGCATTCTGGCAAAGAGCAAATGACTCATCTATCTTTATCCAATGCAAATGAGCAGTTTGTTGTCTTAGAAATTATAAGAAACAAAGAAACTATAAACTAATTTATATTTGGAAACACTCAGGTTCAGATGCCCAGCAGAAGCATGAGTTCAGAATTCCTTTGTTGCTATGGTAACAACAGTTATACTTAGTCGTAACAGAGATCTGAGGGAGTTTTGTAAGTTTTGGAAGTACAGGGAGAGGAAAGGACAGTAAACCATGACAAGCATTTGTCAATGCCGAATGTTGTCTTGCTAGCATTGGCATTGGTAGTGCAGGAGTTAGAGAGATGCATAATAGGAATAGCAGTGAAGTATGGAACTGACGCAAACCCCACCCCACCCTGCAGAGACTGACAGGCATTGAGGTGTGCCTTTGGGTCGTTGTCCATAATGCTCATGCCATTTCATCTCACCCTAGCATGCAGACTCCCACAAGTGTTGCGTTGAGCCTTGGGATCATCGGGCCTTACATGCACCCCATTCCCTAAGGAAATACATTGAGACAGGTGCAGTATAGGAGAATGGGGTGAACTTTGGGACTGAAGAGTCCAAGGCACACCTTGATGACTGTCACTGGCTGCTGGGTGGGGGTGGGGGTGAAAAAAGCATAAGCATTACAGCTGACAATCAAAAGTCACACCACTGATGCCTGTCAGTCTGTACAGGGTGGGACGTTACAGATAGAAACCCTAAAGCCCCAGGCATTTGTTGGAATTTGCACTCCAAATTTTCAACGTGAGATTTTTGTGACCGCACCTCATGAAAGCATTTGGGACCTCTGCTCATGAACAGTGGCACTGTGACTTTGTTAATCTGTCCCAAACATTGATTTCCCACAGTGACTGCACCATTCTGCACCAGATGTGTGAAAACACATTTCGGGCAGGATGTGAAAAATGACGGCTGTACCATTCATAAGGAGGTGTGAAGAAATGGCAATGTTGAAAATCTTGAATGAAAATATTAAAAATTCTCAAACTTACTAGTGTGCATGGAAACTGCACAATGCACGCTCGTAACACAGTCATTTTGTGTAATTCTTTCAACAAATTCACAACATATGCTTTTTGGGAGCCCATCTCATGAACAATGACAGTTGTTTTGTTAGTCAGTCCTGAAAGGTGATTCAGCGCAGTGGCCACAAAATCACCTTTTGGGACAGAATAACAAAATGACAGTGACTGAGGTCATGAGGCGAGGTCCCAAGAATCCCATGTTGAAAATTGGGAGCAAAAAGTCACAAAAATGGGCAAGATATCCACCTAAGTTGAAACTCCCACACTGATGCTATTATACAGCTTACCGTGATTTTCTTCAAGTTCGCAGTTGGCTTTTGAAGAGTTCAAACATCTCCCACTCCATCAAAGATCGTCGCGCTGGTCTCCGGAGGTAAGTATGGGGTAAGGATGTGTGTGGGGAGGTGGGGTGCACAGATGGTGGGTGCGGGTCGGAGGAGAGGGTCATTGTGACCATGATGGACCATTTTCTGTGTTACGGGGGAAGCGAAGGATGTCGTGTGAAGATTTTTTTTTACAGGTTTGCTTTGGGCACACTGAGGTTGGCTCCCAGTGTGCCACCTGTGTTTTGGGGGGACAGGAGACTGAAACCAATGAGGATTGGGCCCCTGGTTGGCAAAGAAAATGTGTCTGTGTTTGGGGAGGCATAATGCCAAGGGGGATAGGGCACCCCCTTGGTAGACAAATAAAACAGGGTGAACATTATGCTGATGGGGATTGGGCTCCCCATTGACAAACAAACTGGGGAGGGGACATGCCAACAGGGGGATTGGGTACCCCCATGTTGGCTTTTTAGGGACTGTGAGAGGTGGATGGCAACAGCCTCTGCCTTGTTTATTAAAATGTTTCAGCAGGCAAGGCATGCTCTGAAATGACAGAGTGCTGCCTCATTGCAGTGGAGAAATTCTTTCAAATTGTTGGTATGCTTCTGAACTGCTGTCATAGACAGCATACTCATTCATTGGTGCCACAGAGACCAGCCAAAAAAAGCAGTGGCACCATTGGCCACAACACTGCCACACCTCCACAACTTGCTACTACAGCAAGTTGCCACAAAATGTTGCTTGCGCTGCATGCACAAGACAACATAGAAACATAGAATTTGACAGCAAACAAGGACCGCTAGGCCTACCTAGTCTGCCCATTTCCCTACCTGATGGATAAGCTGCAGATTCTAGTTCATCAACAGCTTACTTCCTCCTACCCCCCCACTAGAATTGCCCTATGTCTGTCCAATGCATTCTTGAATTCTCCCACTGTTCCTGACTCCACAACCTCCTCAGGAAGGCTGTTCCAGGTATCCACAACCCTCTCTATGAAAAAATACTTTCTAACATTACCTCTGAGCCGTCCCCCTTCTATCTTCAAATGTGCCCCTTGTTCTTGCACATATCTTCTTCTGAAAGATGCTCTCTCTTGTACTTTGTTAATTCCCTTGAGATACTTGAAAGTTTCTATCATGTCCCCCCTTTCCCTCCTTTCCTCAAGAGTATACATATTAAGCTGCTTTAGTGTCTCCTCATATGTCTTCTGGTGCAGACCCTGCACCATTTTGGTTGCCCTCCTCTGAACAGCCTCCACTCTGTGTATGTCTTTGTGGAGATGGGGTCTCCAGAATTGCACGCAGTACTCCAGATGGGGTCTTACCGACTGTCTGCACAGAGGGATAACAACTTCCTGTTTTCTACTGTTGATGCCTCTCCCTATGCATCCCAGTATCCTCCCAGCCCTCCTTACTGCCTTCTCACATTGCTTGTCCACCTTTAGGTCATCTGATGTAATTACTCCTAGGTCTCTTTTGATTTTTGTTCTTGTTATTAACTCACCCCCCACATTGTGTACTCTTCCCCTGGATTTTTGTTTCCCAGATGCATTACCTTGCACTTCTTTGCATTGAATCTGAGCTGCCATATATTTGACCATTCCTCCAACTTTGCCAAGTCCCTTTTCATCCTTTCCACCCCACCGTGTGTATCAACCCAGTTGCAGATCTTTGTGTCATCTGGAAAGAGACATACTTTTCCTTCCAGGTGCTTCCCAATGCCACTTATAAAGAAATTAAAGAGTACCGGTCCCAGTACCGACCTCTGAGGTACCCTGCCAGTTACCCTCCTTTCTTCACTGTGGACTCCGGTTACTACTACTCTTTGTGTCCTGTTGCCCAGCCAGTTTTTTATCCAGGCTACCACCCTGGGACTCACTCCAAGGCTGGCTAACTTGTATATTAATCTTTTGTGTGAGACTGTGTCAAATGCCTTACTAAAATCTAGGTAGGCCATATCCACAGCCCCTCCCTGGTCTACTACTTTTGTCACCCAGTCAAAGAACTCTATTGGGTTCATCTGCATGACCTTCCTGCTGTGAAACTATGCTACCTTGGGTCCTGTGCCCCACTGGCTCTAGGTACTGAACAATTCTTTCCTTCAGAAGTGATTCTATCATTTTCCCTACAACTGAGGTCAAACTAACTGGTCTATAGTTTCCTGCCTTTGCCCTGCTCCACTTTTGTGAAGTGGAATCACATTTGCCCTCCTCCAGTCCTCAGATACCACCCCATCCTCCCATGATTTGTTAAAGAGAGTAGTCAGTGGCGTTACTAGTTCAACCCTTAGTTCTTTTAGAATTCTTGGGTGAATTTCATCAGGCCCCATTACTTTGTCTACCCTCAGTTTCAAGAGTTCTTTCAAAACCCTTTCTTCTGTGAATGGACTTGTATTGGGCCCCTTATTCAGAAGGTTTCTCTTGTTTGGTTTAGGTAGCTCCCCCTCCTCTTCTGTTGTGAATACTGAGCAGAAATATTCGTTCAGTATTCCTGCTTTTTCACGGTCACCCTCTGCCCACATTCCCTACTCTTTATTAAGTCTCTGTATCCCTCCCTTGGTCTTTTTTCACTCCCTAATGCACTTATAAAAGGTTTGATCCCCCTTCTTAATAGAGTTGGCTATCTTTTCCTCAGTTTGTGCCTTTGCTATTCTGACTGCCTTCCTTGCCTCCTTCTGCTTTAACTGATAAAGTTCTCTGTCCTGTTCCTTCTGTGTTTCCTTGAATTTCCTGAATGCTATCCTTTTCTCCTTAACCTTCCCTTCCACTGCTTTTGAGAACCATAGTGTTTTTTTTCCCTTAGTTTTGTTTTGTTGATTTGCTTCACACAAAGGCTAGTTGCCACTTCGATGGCTGTTTTGATTATTCCCCATTGTTCCTCCACCCCTCCTTCTTGCCCATTTGCTAGTGCTTTTCTGAGGCATTCTCTCATTTTCCCAAAGTCAGCCTTCCTAAAGGCCAATACTCTTGTTTTTGTATGGTTTGATTCTATGGCTGTATTTATTGTGAACCACACTGTTTGGTGGTCACTTGTTCCCAAATGGCTAACCACTTCTAAATCTGAGATCCTTTCTCCTTCCCTATTTGAGAGTACCAGGTCTAAGATTGCTTCTTCCTGAGTGGGTTCCAACACTGGCTGTCTGAGGCATGCCCCCTGTAGGGCATCAAGAATGACCCTGCTCTTGGATGTGCCTGCAGCAAAGGTACTCCAGTTAGCATCTGGCATATTCAGGTCCCCCATCAACAATATCTCCACTTTTTCTAACATTTTAAGGATGCCTTCTATCATTTCCTTGTCTATTTCCTCCCCCTGAGATGGGGGTCTGTACACATCCCCCATGCGGATTGTGGTGCCATTTCCTGTCTCCAGGGTGACCCACAGTGACTCATCAACTTCCTGTTCACTCTTTAGTTCTGTTGCTTTAATCTCCTCCCTTATATAGAGAGTTACTCCTCCTCCTCTTTTACCCACCCTGTCCCTCCTGTAGATTGTGTATCCTGGTATGTTGACATCCCAGTCATGGTTTTCTGTGTACCATGTTTCAGTGACTGCCACAATATCCAGGCTTCCCTCTTCCATCAAGGCCACTAGTTCAGGGAGCTTGTTACACAGACTGCGGGCATTGGTACTCATCACCTTCCATTTTTTTTATGGCCTTACCCCTTTTAGTCCCAACCCTGTCCTTACTGCCTTTTTCTGCATTTACCCATGTCCTGCTCCCTACTGACTTCTCTACCTTGGTGTTTACCTTGCTAACTACTGTGTTTTGTGGGGGGAGGCTGGGATTTCCCTGCTCCTTTTCAGTGCCTCCCCCCTTGGCAAATTTAAATGCTTGCCAATTAATCATTTAAACCTGTCACCTAGGATCCTGGTTCCCCCCCGGACAGATGCAGACCATCATGCCAGTACAGGCCTGCATCCCTCCAGGTGGCTCCCCAGTCCCCAATGAAGCCAAAACCCTGAGCTGCACACCAGTTTTTCAACCATGCATTGAATCTCATGGTGCAGATTACCGTAGCATCATCCTAATCATAGACTGGTAGCACCTCCAAGAAGGTTACCCTACAAGCTACTTGTCTAAAGCCCCTCCCCAACTCTACAAACTTTTCTTGCACTGCTCTGATCCCATTCACAGCCAGGTCATTTGTCCCTAGGTGGACAATGACATCCAGCTCCCTCCCTCATGCAGCTGCTCCTGCGATCCTGAGGACTTGCTTCCTGTCCCTCCAAGCCATGGTGCCAGCAGGCACCTTACCTCCCTATCCCCTTCCTCCCCCACTTCTACCCCCCCAATGACTGAGTCCCCCACCAGGAGTTGTTTCCTTCCCCTGTGGGATATCATGCCACCCTCCTGTGGGTCTCCTTTGTGGAGGTTCCTAGCTTCCTCCTTGGTCTCCACTGCAGGTGCCTTGATAGAGGAACCCCTCTTTGCCAGAACAGCATATGAATTGTGGAGATGTACAACTGGAGGGATGCACCTCTGTTCTACCACCCTCTTCCTCCCTGAGCCCACCTTGGTCCAACTGCTCATCTTTCTTGGCAACCTCTGAGGTAGCGGTGGTGGCCCTGGTGGTCCTTGGGTGGGGGAAGAGATTTCATGAATCCTAGCCAGGTCAGCCTGGAGACAGGCAACCTCTTCCCTCAGACCAGAGAGGTACCTGCAAACAGGGCAGCATTGCAGCCTCCAGAATGTCTCCTGGAACACTGCTGTCCCACAGCCATTGCACTGCATCACTCCCATCTTGACTTATTTTGTGTCCCATCTCCCGTTGCTTTGTAAGCTTACTGTCTCCTCCCTCTATGTTTTTTCACACTTACTTTCCTACTGCCTATGTGCCCTTACAATTCTCACCCTTCCTGTTCTGGGACAGGGGACTTCCTGTAGTCTTCAGTAGTCTCCTTCTTCGGTGTTTGGATTCAGACCTCCAGCAGCTGGGGGGAGGAGAAAGAGCTATTTTTTTAGGTTCCTTCAAGATTAATGAAACTAATGTGTCTCAGTGATCCTTCCCTTCCTACTGCCAAACAGGAAGTTCCTGTTGTCAGTCAAATCCAGTAGCTATAAAAGTAGAACTGGCTTTGGATGGGAGGGTGGAGGGGTGGGAAGGAAGGCAAGTAGTAAAAGAGCTGTAGTTCTAGACTGCTGATACTTGCTCTGACAGCAAAGTTCCCTGTCAAAAACAGCAGGAAGCTGTAATTGGAGACACCTGCTTTTGAACTCCTAAACCACACCCCAATTAGCCTCAGCCTCTGCTCCTGACTCAGTAAATTAAGCTGCTGCAGCCCCCTTTCTCAGAGAAACATACAGTGACTTTCTTATTCTTCTTTTTTTTCACTTAAATGAGACCCCCTTCTTCTAGTAAAGTATCTGTTTGCTTAATCCAAACAGGCACTGCTGAGATAGAAGTGATTTATCAGTAAAAGAGCTGTATTTCTAGACTGCTGTTACTTGCTGTGACAGCAAAGTTCTCTGTCAAAAACAGCAGGAAGCCGTAATTGGAGACACCTGTTTTTGTACTCCTAAGCTTCTAAGCCACACACCCCAATTAGCCTCTGCCTCTGGTCCTGACTCAGTAAATTAAGCTGATATAGCCCCCTTCCTCAGAGAAACACACAGTGACTTTCTTCTTTTTTTTTTACTTAAATGAAATTCCCTTCTTCTAATAAAGTATCTGTTTGCTTAATCAAAACAGGCACTGCTGAGATAGAAGTGATTTATCAGTAAAAGAGCTGTAGTTCTAGACTGCTGTTACTTGCTCTGACAGCAAAGTTCTCCATCAAAAACATAAAAAAGGGTTCAGTAATTTTGATTTGGCATAGACAATTCTTTCTTTGGTGCTAGGCAGTATGTGGACATATTACAGACTGGTACTGTTAGTATCAGCTGATCTGGTCATGTTGTTCATTGTTCAGTCTTTGTGGATTTAGATACAGTAATTATATCAAATAAATACTGTTTAATGCTCTGACCATCTATAAACCCTTAAATATGGTTGCATAGCATTATTTTGTAAAACAGATAAAACTAATACAAGTACTATTGAAAAATATATATTGTTTTGGTCAATTATTCAGTCAGCTTGTCTTCACTGACAAAGTGGGACCCACAGGTGAAGTTCACTATTCACTATTGGAGTGAAGGTCACATTATATTGAAATAAGCTGTATGTCATGTGGAGACTGTGTTTAGTGCAGTGTTATGAAGAGACAGTCAGAGAGAAGTCTGTCCCTGCTTGTCTGAACAAAAACAAAAACAAACCTTCAAACCCAATCCCCAAATGGTATCACGTAACTTGGGTGAATCAATAAGGGTGAGAACAATAAGGCCAGTGGCATTTTGGTAACTACAGAAATGGCTACCATGCATGTGGGTGATCACCAATCAGTTGGTTCCTCTCCTACTTGATAGGCAGATCACAAGCTGTAAAAATCGGCCCCTCCACTTCATCTTCCCTCCCAGTCACCACTGGAGTACCACAAGGTTATGTCTTTGGTCCACTCCTCTTCTCCATCTTCCTCAAAGACCTGCCCTATGCCTGCCCACTCACATCCATACATATGTATGCAGATGACACAGTCCTGTATACATCTGGCCCTTCACTTACTGATGTGGCAACCAGGTTACAGCAGGACTTCAACACAGTTCAGCTATGGTTCTGCAAAAAAAAACATCTTTTTCTTAACACCAAGAAGACTATCTCCATGACCTTCAGCACTAGGCAGAGACTCTCTCAGCTCCCCTCTCCCCCCCCCCACCTTTCACACTCTGGACAGGACCACTCTGGAGGCTTGCAACTCCTTCTGTTACCTTGGGGTGTGGCTAGACTAGCACCTCAACTTTTCTGTGCATGTCGATGCCATCTACAAAAAGCTCCACCCCAAACTGGGTGCTCTATACCATCACCGTGGATGCATCCCACTGCCAGCATGCTGCACACTTGTGCAGAAAATTATTCTCCCCATATTCGACTACAGTGATGTAGTCTACAGTGCCGCTCCCAAGTCCACCCTCACCAGACTGGACCCCCTTTGCCATTCCTTCTGCCATTTTGCCCTTGACTGGTCACCCTCTTACTCATCACTGTGTTCTCTACCAGTCCCTCAATCTGCCCTCGCTCCAGGAGTGCAAGTCTATCCACTGTGAAAAACTCATGGCCAAGTTCTGGTCACTTTCCTTACCTCTGTACCATGCCTCTGCCCTAACTGCCTCCTGCTTATCCTCTTAGAAGTTTTGATACCTGGTGCTTTGTAGTGTCCCGCATGACCTCCTCATCTGGTCAGGCAGCTTTCAGGCACCACATGCCTAAATTGTGGAACTCCCTCCTGGTTGACACCTGACAAGTGCGTTCTACTCAGCACCTCAACTCCCTCTTGTGAGCCCAGTTCTCTTCCACCTACTCCTGCAGAAACTGAAGTTGTTTCCTACAGAGCCTTCCTTGCACTGGAGGTTGCTTCATTAGGGCTCTCTTTCCTCTTGAACATGGACATTGTCCTATGCATACTGAATTGTAACATCACTGCACATATATATATCAAGTCTATATACTAGCCTGCTCTGTTAGTTATGAACATTTTGTTCACTACTTATTTATTTATTTTATTTATTTATTAAGTCTAGGATTACAAATACCTTTAAGCCTTGGCTCTTTTACAAAGGTTCCACGTCACTACTGCTCTGCTATTCCTGCCAATGTAAATGTAAAATGTAAAATGCAAATTGTCTGCTAGCATTGCCTAGCTTGCACTGCTATGTAAAATGTCTCTTATTGTCTCTAAAAAATGTTTTCAGTTCTATCCAATGTCCCTCTCCCCCCAAGGAGCACCTGGAATCGAGCAGTACTCTGCTCAGTGTGCCCCCCTAGTAAAACTCTTAAATAAATAAATAAATGCATAAATCTATGGGCACCAGGGCCAGTGATAGTAGTAAATGAGTACTGTAGTTGATGAAAGTGGCATTAATGTGGCCAAATGTTTCTTGGCCACATCTGTGGCATCCATGCTGGTGGGGGCTGGGGGAGGTGGCAACAACAGGAGCAGTCAAAGAAGTAGCAAAATCTCTGGCTCAGGTGCAGCAGATGAGGAGGATGCTGTTGGTGACCTTGTGACTCCTGGTGGTAGTAGTGGTGGTGCTGACCCTGAACTTGATGATAGCTTCCCATTCTGAAATGAGAGTGCGGAACCTGACCGTGAGTCAGAGCCTGAGGAGGGAGATCGGACTGTTGCGCAGTCAGAAATGACTACATTGAAAAATGTGTCTTTGACTAATGATGAGAAGGAGAGAGCCAGGAGATAGTGAAGGTGAAGAGGACAGAGCTCAGGAGGAGGATTAGGATATCAATGTTGATGGGGATGATGATTGAGATCTCCTATGGGAACCAGAAAAGAAAAAAAAGGAAGGGTGATGGTGCTAAGCATGTGGAGCTTTGCACACCAGTATGTCATATAACTATTAAAGCCCACCAGTACTACATCAGTTGGTGCATAAATCATCCCAAAAAGACACCCATTTCCATCCTTCTCCAGTTGACTCCCATTACCACATAAAATCAATGGGTTCAACATCCCCAGTTTGGAATTTTCATATACTGGACCCAGCAGATGAAACAGTTCCTATCTGTCAGTTGTGTCAAATGTGAGTTAGTTATGGAAAAAAGGGCAGCCACACACCTAAAGTCCAGGACTGTTATGCTGGACTTAGCATGAAAAGGAATTTGTTGCAAGGGGTCTGTCTTCCTTATCATCTGCTGTGCCAAGGCATCCAGAAATGGCAGGGAAACTGTCCCAGTGGAGGGAGGGTTGACTGAGGAGCACTACTACAGGGATGTGGAGGAGTCTGTGGGATTGATTAGTAGTTGCGATAGCAGCAGTAATGGGTTGAATACCTGTACCCAGAGGCACCAAACCACAGCAGCTACAGTTCAGAAAGCAATCAAAATCACTGCTCTCATTTGAGCAGTCCCCATGAATCCACAGGAGTCAAATACTTCCTCACCAGCCACGTCACCATGCCAAATCCAGTTGTTTGGAACTGGGTCACATAGGAGACTGATAAGGAAATTGAGTGGACTAGTGGTGGGATCTAATATTGTAAATTGGGTAAGAGATGGGTTAATGACTTGGTGGCAGAGGGTGGTGGTTTATGGCACTCACCCTAATGAGGGAAGAGTGACCAGCCGAATGCTGCTGGGCTCAGTACTGGGACCAGTCCTCTTCAATGCCTGCATAAGTGACATTGCAGAAGAACTGGAAGCGAAGCTATGCCTTTTTTGAAGGTGACACCAAAATCTTTTTTAGGGTGGATGGTTGTGGGGAGAATGTGTAGGGACCTTGGGAAACTCAAGGATTGGTCAAGGGCATGACAGCTAGGGTTCAAAGCCAAAAAGTGCAAAATCATGCACCTAAGGTATAGAAACCTAGGAGCAGAGTATAGTATTTGGGGTAACTGACACTCACAAAGCAGGAAAAGGACCATGGGAATATCATATCTGAAGACCTTTAAGTGACAGGACAGTATAACATAGCAGTGGGTAAGGCCAGTGGGATGCTGGGATGCATAGGGAGAAGTATCACCAGCTAGCAAAGGGAGGTGGTGTTACCACTGTATTGATCACTGGTGAGATTCCACTTGGGGTATTGTTTCATGTTCTGGAGGCCACACCTCACAAAGTACATAGACAGGGTGAATGCAGTCCAGAGGAGGGCAACTAAAATGGCACAAGGGTCGCGTAAAAAGCCCTATGAGGAGAGACTGAGGGATCTCAACATGTACACTCGGAAAGAGAGGAGAGTGAGATGGGACATGATAGAGACCTACAAATACCTCGTGGGCATGAACAAGGTACAAGAAGGGAGTCTCTTTCAAATGAGATAGAGCACCAGGACCAGAGGGCATGTGATGAAGCTGGAAGTGGGGAAGTTTAAGAGGGATGGTAGGATGTACTTTATTTTATATTTATTTATTTATTTATTTGTTCTAGGATTATAAATACCTTTGAGCCAAGGCTCTTTTACAAAGGTTCCACGTCATTGGTACAATTGAGACAATCATAAGCAAAGATAACAGTTTATAAAATTAAGAAAAGCAAAAAAAACAACACATAGTCTTGTAGATGAAAAAAGAACAATAAGGTGAAACTTTGGGGAAGGGAAAGGGAAAGGAGGAGTGTGAAATCAGGGAGACTAAGTGGATGGGAGAGAAGGGGAGGTAGGTTGGGGGGACAGAGAGAGGAGAAGTGGAAGGCGGATAAGAATAGAGGTAGTGCAGCCGGGTGGCATTTGTCATGGGCCAGCAGGGGAGGTGAAGATAGGAAGGGGGGTGCTGGCAAAGTGCAGGAGTAGATGTGGGTCCAAAAGGGCATCTTCAGCTATGGAATCAAAAGATATGTTTAGCCACAACAGTCATAGAGGTTGGAGGCAGTCAGTGTTAGACGGAGACGAGTCTTAAAAGTGCTGAGCGATAGTGAAGATGAGATGTTGCTGAGAAGACCGTTGTACCAACTAGTGGCCCGGTAAGCAAAGGATCTTTGGTCTTGTGTTGTGCGGCAATGCGGGACTTGCAGAAGCTGAGGTTTTGATCCCCTGGTATGTCGGGTGTGGATTCTCGGTTGTATGAGGGCACAGACTCCGGGGGGGGGCAGGGCCCAGCAAGATTTTCTTAGTAGTAATACAAGTTTGGTGTTTTATTCGATTGGTAAGATTCAACCATCCAGTTTGAGAATAGAGGTCACAGGTGTGAGTTAGGCGTTGGGAGCCAGTGACAAGTCAACAGGCCTTGTTGAGGGTGGTGGATACACGTTTGAGTGCGGTGGTTGTAGCAGCGCCGTAAATGATAATGCCATAATCAGTGATGGATATGATGGAGCTCTGGACAGCGACAGTGAGGGCTTCAGGTGTCAGGTGTTTCCTATGACGGAATAGCAGGCCTAGCCGGGAGTTAGCGGCTTTGGTGACATGGTCAATGTGGGCAGTGTAGGAGAGGTGAGGGTCAAGGGTGATCCCGAGGTATTTAAAGTTTTTGACCTGTTCCAGTTCGGCACCTTGTCTGGTGATAACGGAGAGTTGGAAATGCTTATGTTTATTATGGGAGCTTCTGAAGATCATGGCCTTTATTTTTTTTTGATTAAGGATGAGGTTGTGCTTTGTGAGCCAATTCTCAACTGAGGAGAAGCCGAGTTGGAGATTTTCTTGCAATTTCTTTGGGTCCTGGTGTGTGGCAAGAATTACTGCATCATCAGCATACAGGGTGATGTGTTCAGTGCAGGAGTCCGGTAGGGTGTTAAGGAACAGGCTGAAGAGTAGGGGGCCCAGTATTGAACCCTGGGGAACTCCAGAGAGGACAGGTCTGGAATCAGAGTGCACATCTCCAATTTTAACACGCTGGGTGCGGTTTTCAAGATAGCTTTTGAACCAAGAGATTGAATCATTGGAGAGACCAGCATTTTTTAGTTGGCTCAGTAGGAGGGAGTGGTGGACAGTATCGAAGGCTTTGGTCAGGTTGACGAAAATAGCACCAGTTAGTTGTCCATTGTCAAGGGAGCTGTGAATGGACTACTGTACTACTTCACAGAAAGAGTGGTGGATGCCTGGAACAGACTGCCAGCAGTAGTGGTTTTGTTTTGTCTAATGAAGCACTGATGTTTAGGGGAGGGGAAGTATTCCAGCTAGTAAGACAGACCATAAATAGCAGTGACTTTGAACATATTTTACTGTGAGCACTCATCTTTGTGCAGCAGCTATCTCATACTTATTTTCCTCATTATTTCTTCATTATTTTTTGTCAGTGGTCTGTGATTTCCAACTTTGTTTCTATAGCACAGTTTGGTGTGGCTAACTGAAGTATTGTGTCAGTCTATTTCTATACCTGATGTAGTTATTTCAAAAAGGTGAAACAGTAAGGAGCTTCAAGCATGCATGGGATAGACCTACAGGAATAACAGTAAAAAGGCAGGAAGGAGGGAGGGTCACCAGAAACCAGTTAGGGTTTGTGAAGACATACTAGGCAGGGACCATCTGGGCAGACTGGGTGGGCAAAATGGTCCTTTTCTGCCAGCAAATTATATGTTTCTGTGTTTTATGTTTGGTAGCCCAGCACCCAGAAAGGTGCAGCCCACACTGCATGGCATGTTTGAGCATCATGCCAAATACCACCAAATCATACTTTTGCATGTGAACTGAATGCAGCAACAGCTGAAAAGCTTGCAATTGAACTATTGCCATGCTCTTTTGTGGAGAACATGGAATTTAGAAGGATGATGGCACATGCTTTTCCCAAATGGCAGATTCTCTCAAGAACTTATTGTACATCTCCACACATGCCATTCTATAACTTTATAGTACAGTGTCATGCATGGTAATCTACACCCTGCTGTATTCAGCATCACCATACATGCATTCCAGTATGGATATATTGACCAGTGGCAAAACAGTTGATAGCTCCTATCTGTTCATTACATCACACTGGGGAGAGGTACCTGGGGTAGTATTTGACTCTGGCTTGTGGAAAAAATGTACTTAGACCAATTGTGGTGGTAGCAAGACTCAGGGTATTCACCAGCATGCCACACTGGCAAGGAAGAGTGTGACTGGATAACACACTGGTCAGAAAATGCTCGAATTGCTTCTGACTAAGATGGATGAGTGACTGCAGCTGCAATCATAGAAAGCAGGTTTCACTGCAGAATGATAATGGCTTGAATGTAATAAAATACATCAGTAATGGAGGATTTCTCATGCTGCCATGCCTGCCATACTGTCTTAATCTCATTGTGCAGAAGTTTCTAGCACATCCTGATATCAAGTCCATGTTGACTGTAGTCCATGAAATATGTGCCCACTTTGCCCATTCTGGAAAGGCCCATGACCATCTCAGGCACCTTCAGATCCAGAACAAACTGCCTGAGCATTTTTTGAAGCTGGAAGTTGTCACCCGATGGAATTCAACACTGTACAAGTTTGAGCACTTGTATGAGCAGTACAAATCCATCTTTGAATATCTGCTACTGCACGCAAGCAATGACACTGCCGAAGTATCCATGTCTTTGACAACAGACTAATGAAGACTAGTGGATGGCCTGGTCATGATTCTAAGGCCATTTAAACATTCAGCAGGCACAGTGAATGGGGACACTACCTGCATCAGTCAGGCCATCTCACTTCTATGGGTGCAGAGGCAGGTGCTGTTGAATGTAAAGCAGTTGCTGGAGGCAGATGACAATATGGGAAACTGTGCCTTAATGAAACACATGCTCCATGTCTTGGAGTGCAATACTCATATTTCCAGCATTCTGCAGTCTGGAGATTTTGGGATTTCCACTATGTTAGACCTACAATATAAACAGTGCCTGTCATAAATACTTGCAGGTTAGATGTGTGCAAACAAAAAAAAACTTCCGCCAGCAGAATTTCTGCAAATGTCTGAATTTTGCTTCTGCAAAAGTACAGAAATTAAATTAGCAACTTTCATGGAAATTCTGATTTAGAACAGTGGAATAAATGTATAAATTGTGGATTATTCTAAGAAACTGTGGAGAACAAAGTCTGCAGAACTGATAATTGAACTGTGGAATAATTACATGTATTGCGGAATAATTCATTAAACTGCTGAAATAAATTCCTCAGAACTGCTATTCCACAGTTCATGTGTAGTATTCCTTAGTTCAGCCAAAACATTCTGCAGAACAGGGATAAAATCTGCCAAAAATATTCAGAAGATTCCAATCTCGCCAATGGAGGATGTTCAGAAAATTCCATGAAATGTCTGAATTTTTGCAGAATTTCCGCAAAAGCGGAATTTGCAGTTTTTGCCCACCTCTATTGCAGGTACACAGGATCAGGTCCAAAATTTAACCAATCTTCTAGTAAGATGGGTACATGGGTCACAGATGTTAAAGTCACAGTTATGTAAAGCACAAGATGAAACTGAAGAGAGACTGGATGTTTCTACAACCTCACATGGCAAACAGGCTTATAAAATGCAAGGTAATAGAAAAAGTAATCACAAATCCACTTTAGGATGTTTTGTACCAGGTGGGAATTAAAGACGTGAAGGAAAAGGAGGAGTAGGAAGTTAATGAGGCAGAAGGATTACAGGCAGCACAACCTATGGTGGATGTGTATTTGGAAGACACCAGGCACCCTACCATCATGGGAGAGTTCTCACTCTTCTTGAGTGGTGAGGACACTGATTTGCCAGCACTGACCTCAGTGACAATCAAATACCTTAGCTTACTGCCCTCAAGTGTCAATGTGCAGTGAGTATTCAGCTCAAAAAGTGTCATTGTGTGGGACAAGTGTACAAATCTGTCCCCTACAATTGTTGGCATGCTGTCATTTATTAAAGAGAATGCAGGGTACATTCCATGCAATACAGTCATGTTGGTGTTTCTACCACATGAAAGTGGTGGTGGTGGTTAAAATGAATCTGTAGAGCCTGATGTAATGGCATTGGAAAATTACCTTCTACTGAGGTAGATGAAGAACAGAAGGTGAAAGAATTCCCATGTGGAGACAACTCAAGTCTGGAAGACTGTGTGGGCTGCTTTCTTCATGAGAATGACTGAAGCATTGAAGCATAGAAAGAAATGTGTTCTTTCCATCTTTTCCTCCTCATCAGTAGAATCCTTTTCTTTATGATTCAGTTTTGTTTTCCTGTCATTGTATTTTCCCCAAGTTGTGCTGCTGTTCCCTACATACTGTATATCTGATTACCTGCCTGCTCCGTGCTCTTCTATGTGCTGCTCACAGACAAACTAGAAAATCAGTGAATACCACATAATTAAAATGCCAATTTTGCCAGTCATAACAATGGCTACTGCTGCCTCTACAGCATGCATCTAGATTGAAAAACTCAGTACAAGTTTCACATCCTAAGACCTTGATCCCTGCCATGTTGAGAGTCATAGAGGAATTCAGCGAATTATCAAATTACAAATTAAACACAGACAAATCAATAATCTTTCCCCTCAATCATAAAGTATTCAAGAGTTTGGTTAGCTTCTTGGGGCTTTCTTGGTCATGGGAGTCACTTAAATACATTGGAATAGAGCTTACCAGAAGCCCAACCCTTACCATGAAAGAAGTCTAGACTCCTTGATACAAGCAATCAATAATGACTTAGATCGATGGGCAAAACTTCCAATATCATTATGGGGACAGATAAATTTAATTAAAATGAATATATTGCCTCGGGTATTTTACCCCTTGAGCATGCTCAATATATTCATCCCTGGAAAATGGTTTACTCAGATACACAAACTTATCATCAGATTTATTTGGGCTGGAAAATATCCGAGACTGGCTTATCACAAGTTAGCTGCCCCTAAGCTTAAGGGTGGTTTATGTCTACCCCATTTACAACTTTATTATTGGGCCAGTCATGCCACTAAATATTTAAGCTGGTTGTCAACACACTCTTCAGAATCCCCCCCCCCCACCATGGCTAAACATAGAACTAGCCGCAATGCGCTTATGTAACCTGCATCCATCCACATTATTATGGTTAAAACTGGCTTGGTTACCAAAAGAACTAAAACCAACACCAATAGCAGTATCATTGCAGGTTCGCTCCTAGTTATGCTCATTCTTAAAATACAAACAATATACTGATCCTTCCCAATTGATATGGCACAACCCAGCCTTCCTCATTAACAACAAGAGCCTTGCAGTGAACTGGCTACCACAGTTAGGTACGGGTGGGATATCCCAACTGGTGGCAGAGAATGGTACATGGTTGTCAACTGAGGAAATTGTCTCTAAATTTAAAATTCCGAAGAACTGCTACTTTAAGGTTATCCAACTACGGCATCTCATTACCAAAGTATTGCGAAAAATACCCTCACCGGAACCCAAATATAACTTTCAAGAAATGTTGACACCATTAGCAAATTTGAATCGGGTGGTATCCAAATTATATTCAGCCTTATTTGACTGGAGATTTGGAAGCTGCTTTGGCCCATTGGAATACTGGTCTCAATTGTTCCCCCAATATACAATCTCATGGCCTACCCTATGGATGGGGTGTCACAAGTATGTAACACAAGATAGGCTATGCCTGATGCAATTTCACATTTAACATAACTTGTATTATGCTTCCCAAAAACTTGCTAAGTGGGGTTTGCTTTTTTCCAACAAGTGCTCTCGATGCTCCCTAGATGAAGGTAACCACCTCCATATTTTCTGGGATTGTCTCAAAATAGCCCGTTTATGGACCACAATTCAAGTTAAAGTAGACCCTCTGTTGGGAATTTCGGATTATTTCAAACCAGAAATCTGCATACTAGGGGATTTCTCACAAATAGATGTATGTAACTGGAAATATTATATGTCAATGATCTCATTGTCTCTCAAAAAACTTGTATTAAAGCACTGGAAAGATGACGCAGTGATTACATATATGGAATGGCTAAATGAGTTACTGTCAAATCTCAGAACAGAGAAAATTATTGCAAGTTTGTTTAATAGAATGCATAAATACAAGAAGATCTGAACCCCTTTCAAATCTTGTATTCCCTTTAAGCTGAACTCTTGATGTCAAAAATGAATACTGTAATTCATTAGTAATTGGACCGTGGGAAGTGGGAGGGGAAGGGAAGGGAGGGGAGGGAGAAGGGGGCAGTGCCATTATGCCAATTCATTTGTATCGATATAATGACTCATTGTGTATGGTTCCATTCCAATAATGTGTAAAAAGTTGTAATAAACTTTAAATTGAATAAAAAAAATTGAAAAACTCAGACTCCTAAGCTAGCAAAAATGCCATTGCCAGCCATGCAGACCTTGCATCCTCCAACAATCAAGACACCGCCTCCTCCTCCTCTCTCCTGATTGTGTATTGCACATCCACCAAAAATATAGGTCACCGCCACCTCCACTGCATGTATACAGATTGAGAAACTTGGATTCTTAAGCCAGTGTAAATGCAGATGACAGGCAGACCTCAAGCCAGCCAGCCCTCAAGCTGAATCTTCAGCCAGCCAGCCAATCAAGACAGCAAGACCTGAAGTCCAGCAGGGCCCAACTTAGTCTGCTGTGATGGTAAGTTACTTCCAGGGTTGTTCAAACTTCTTACTCTCACTGTTGGTGGTGTCTCTATCCTCACACAAGAGGGGCTTCCACGTTGCTTGCAAGACACTAAAATATGTTTCTTTCTTTCCATTTGTCTCCCTGTCACTGCAGGTATGACCATTTAAAGGGATGACTGGCAAGTCAGTTGCAAAGCCAAACAGCTCACAAGGAACAGACTTAATTTGCCTCTTCCTCCACCGCCCCTCGTTCTGTGGCAGCATCATGCCAGTACACAAGATGGCCCTCACTAATTTGACATAAGTATCATTACATGATTTTTTTTCATTTTTTATTTTAATTTTTCATTTGACAAGTACGCAGTGACACAGTGGCGGCCTAGTGAGGCTAAATAATTTTTCTTTTTCTTCACAGGTGAAAGGAATAGTAAGACTGTAAGTGGACAATGGATATATAATGAGGCCACCACGGTGACCAAGTCAAGCATAATAATTTCTCTTTTTTATTCACAGGTGACATGTGTAGTAACACTGGGAGTTAACAACGGACAATACTGTCTGTACAGTCACCCACAGTGGTTAATTGAGTAGAATCAAAATATAATGTACGGTGGAATGTGGTTGTGTATGGAAATCCATACACCGCAAAAAGTTGTTCTGCTGCATTAGTGACGTCCTCACTAATGCAGAATGACTTTTCATTCTGCGTTAGTGAGGACATCACAATGCAACCGCCCCTACCAGCACTTTTCATAGGACAGGGAGCAGTTGACTTGTCACATGCGCAAGCTAGATGGTACTCCCAACAGAAGGCAAGAGCCAGTTTCCAGTGACCATGGCTGACAAAAAGCTACTAAAAAGTAAGCAGGTTCTCCTTTTTGAGCACTGTACACTATAAAGAAAAGTGTATGAGAGCCCACATACACAACCATGCTATTCTATTACCTCATGGTTTCTATGACAACAGGGACCTTTCGAGCTTCGCTTGGTCATGGAAACCACTCGGTAACAGAATAGCGTGGTTGTGTATGGACTCCCATACACTATCCTTTATAATTTTCTCTTGCTTCACAGGTCTCCAATGTCTCTGCCTTCACAAGTACCAAGCAAAACTTGTCCTCCTCCACCTCTTCTGTCTGGGGCACCATTGTGCCATTTCAAGTCAAGGCCATCACCAATGAGATGGTATGCATTCTTTCCAAAAGTTATTTTTTTCTTATAATGTTTACTTTTTGTTCCCTGTTACAGTTGCAACACAATAAGGAGTGTACTGGAGTCTACATAATGTTTATCTTGTATTTACTGGTCTCTTTCCATTCTGTCGCCTCCTCCAGCAAGCAAGCCATCACCATCTTCTTTACCAGATTATTGATGTAGTCACCATTGTAGCCTCATGCTCAGACCTCCTCCTCCAGCTTCTAAACCACTGTGTGTGGTCTTATTATAGTCAACCTGCCCTCTGTATCCAGCATAAATACCAGTCATCATCCTGATGCTGCTGCCTGATTCAACATTGGTGCACAGCTGAAACATTCCTGAAATGACAGAAACAGGAGCAGAAAACAGAGTGACATACAGATAACATTTTAGAATTTAAAAACTAAAATGGAATTAAAAATTGGAATAAAAAAGTAGTACTTACTTTTCCTGATAGGAAGCACTGCTAAATTAAATAGTCAGATCCGGGATGGACTCATGCAGAACAGGACTTTTATCACCCTAGTGATAAATACCTGAAGAGAGAGAAATGGTAACAAAAGATGGTTATAAAGACACTGTTTCCACTCTTCCCTTCCCACAGTGAAAAAGGAAAAAAGGAAATTCTTACCTCTGAGGGTAGGTCACACAGCGATACTCAAGGATCATCATCTGGATCTGTGCTCCAAAGAGGCATTATTATTTCATGAGAAAATATGCAGAATTTCTGGTCACTACAGTTCATCAGGACAGGTGTTGCGGTGGGAGACTTATACATTGCAGAAGCAGCTTATTGCTTCAAAGAATTCACAACATTTTGCTTCCTCGAGCAAACATTTCCAGACAGGAGAATTTATTAAACTGTGAATTTATAGGTATCAATGTTCATCCCCAAAAGTGCATTAAAAGAACCATGTTTGTGGGACTGACACACAGTATGGCACCATTTAACAGCATGAAAGCCAGGCAGGAAGACTGCACACCATATAACCTCAAAGGTGTAACAATAAAACAATAAGTGAGAAAGAAATTGCTGCTACATGGTGCCGTGCTGTGTGTCATTTTTATTACCATGTAGCAGTATGCAGCAGCCTGACATATTTTTTTCTGTTAGATGAGAACAATTCTTAAAGCATAGAATTTATGTATATTTTATGTTTCACATCATTTTCCATAAAGTACTAACAAAAACTGTGTTAGTGGGACTGACACACAGCATGACACCGTGTAACAGTATGCAGCAGCCTGATGTGTCTTTTTCTGGTAATTGTGAAAAATTCTGGGAGCACAGAATTTATGTTTATTGTTTTTTTTCGTACCATTTCTCCTGAAGTGCTTGACGAGAAATGTGTCGGTTGGACTGACACACAGCATGGCAGCATGTAATAGCATGCAGCAGCCTGACATATTTTTTTCTGGTAGCTGAAAAACAGTTTTGGGAGCAAAGAATGTATGTATATTGTGCTTTTCATACCATTTACCCTAAAGTGCTTACAAGAGCTGTGCTGGTGAGACTGACACAGAATGACATGATGCAGCAGCATGTAGCAGCCTGCTATTTGTTCTGGTAGTTAAGAAAAAGTCTGGAAGCACAGATAATGTATATTGTGTTTTTTGCACCATTTTTCCTAACGTGCATTACAAGAGCTGTTTTGATGGGACTAACACACATTGTGGCACCATGTAGCAGCATGCAGCAGCCTGAGGTATCCTTTCTGGTAGTTGGAAAAATTCTGAGTGCACAGAATTTATGTATATTGTGCTTTTCGCACCATTTTCCGTAAAGTGCATTACAGGAACTATGTCAATGAGACTGACACACAGTGTGGAACCATGTAACAGCAAGCAACAGCCAGAGGTATTTTTTCTGGTAGTTGAGAAAATTGTGGGAGTGCAGAATGTATGTATATTATGCATTACACACCAATTCCCTTAAAGTACCTTACAAGAGCTGTATCGGTGGGACTGACACATTGTGTGGCATCACGTAGCAGTATTCAGCAGCCTGTCATATTTTTTGGGGGTAGTTGAGAAAGAGTCTGGGAGCACAGAATGAATATATATATATGTGTATATATTCTTGCTTTTCATACAATTTGTCATAAAATTCATTACTAGAACTGAGTCAGTGGTACTGACAAACAGCATAATACCACGGAGCAACATGCAGCAGTCTGTTGTGTTTTTTTTCTGTAGGCGAGAAAAATTCTGGAAGCACAGATTACGTATGTTGCACTTTTCTCACAATTTCCCCTAATGTGCATTAGAAGAACTGTGGTAGGGAACTGACGTATAGCACATCACTTTGTAGCAGCATGCAGCAGCCTGACGTATTTATTCTGACAGTTGAGAAAAATTCTGGGAGGACAGAATGTATGTACATTATGCTTTTTACATCATTTCCCCTAAATGTTACTACAATACTACAAGAACTCTGGCAGAGGTACTGACACACAGTGCAGTACCTTGTAGCAGTATAAAGCTGCCTGACATATTTATTCTGGTAGTTAAGAAAAATGCTGGGGGTACAGCATTTATATAAGTTGTGCTTTTTGCACCATTTCCCCATAAGTGCATTACAAAAACTGTCAGTGGGGCTGATATGCAGCGTAGCACCTTTAAGCAGCATGCAGCAGCCTAATGCATTTATTCTGGTAGCTGAGAAAAATTCTGGGAATACAGAATTTATATACGTTTCGCTTTTTTCACCATTTTCTCCTAAAGTACATTACAAAGAACTGTGGCAGGGGGACTGACACACAGCACGGCACCTTGTAGCAACATGCAGCAGCCAAACATGTTTATTCTGGTAACTGATTACAATTAAAGGGGAAACGATTTACGTATGCTGTGCTTTCCTCACAATTTCCCCTTAAGTGCACTACAAGAACCATGGCAGGGGACTGACACACAGCACAGCACCTTGTAGCAGTATACAGCAGCCTGACATATTTATTCAGGTATATGAGGAAAGATTTGGGAGTACAGACTTTATGTGTTCTGTGCTTTTCTCACAATTTCCACTATTGTGCATTACAAGAACTGTGGTGATGGTGGTGGTCGTGGTGGTGGGGATGACACACTGCACAGCACCTTGTAGTAGCATGCATAGAAACATAGACAATGATGGCAGAAAAAGATCTACAATCTAGTCTGCCCATGTCCCTAAATCTCTGAGATCATTGTTGGAACCTAATATTCCTCCAGGGTACTAACCCTCTGGGACTTTACCCTAATTTTCTTCCCTGTTCTTCTTAGCCCAGGTAACCACTATTCCTCTTATTCTATCCCAGGCCTCCTTGAACTCCTTTACTGTGCTCGCTCCCACCACCTCAGCTGAGAGACTGTTCCAGAGTGCCACCATCCTTTCTGTAAAGAAATACTTCCTCACATCACTCCTGAACCTCCCACCTGCTAACCTCCACTCATGACCTCATGACTGTGAGGCTGTGATCTGGCTAAATAATTCCCCGCAGTTCACTTTATTAATTCCTTTGAGGAGTTTGATGGTCTCAGTCATATCACCTCACTCCCTTCTGGTTTCTAATGAGTGCAAATTTAGTGAACTGAGGCACTCCTCATGTGAATTGAGTCACTCCGCATAGGATTTACCCTGCTGTCCCTGAATCGTTTTGATCACTCTGCATTGCACCGTCTCTAACCAATCATTGTCTTTTCAGAGGTAAGGACTTCAGAAATGGGCTCAGTACTCCAGGTGAGGCTTCACCAGGGCTCTGTTGAGGGGTAGTATTACCTCTTTTCTTCTACTATCAGTCCCCCTCCCTATGCATCCCAGCATCCTGTTGGCTTTACTATAGGTCTTGTTGCACTGACTAGTTTGTTTAAGGAAGTTACTGATGATAACTCCTAGATCCCATTCCTCATTTGTAGTAGTAAGTCTCTCCCCTTCCATTCTATCCAGTACTCCGTAATAGGGTTCTTTTTCCCTAGATGCATTACCTTGCACTTTTTTGCATTGCATTTTAACTGCCAGACCTTTGACCACCCCTCAAATGTTAGCAGGTCCTTTTGCATATTCCTTATTCCTTCTTCACTATCCACCCTCCCACATAGTTTTTTGTCATCCATAAATAGACTTGCCCTGAATTCCTTCACCTTCACTGCAGAAATATGGTGTATGTCTTCTGGTAGTTAAGAACAATTCAGGGGGTACAGAGTTCATGTATGTTTTGCTTTGCCCTAAAAGGCATTGCAAGAACTGTGTCTGTGGGAGTGATACACATCATGGTATCATGTAGCAGCAGCCTGTTGTATTTTTTGTGGTAGTTGAGAAAAACTCTGGGAGCAGAGAATGTATGTGTATTGTGCTTTCTGTAACATTTCCCCTAAAATGCATTACAAGAACTGTGTTGGTGGGACTGACAAACAACGTGGCACAATGTAGTAGTGTGCAACAATCTGATGTATTTATTATGACAGCTGATAAAAATTCTGGAAGCACAGAATTTATATATATTGTACTTTTCTCACAATTTCCCTTACAGTGAGTTACAAGAACTGTGGTGAGGGAACAGATATACAGCGTAGTGCCTTGTAGCAGCATGCAGCAGCCTGACATATTTATTCTGATAGTTGAGAGAAATTCTGTGAGAAAAGAATTTATGCATGTTGTGCTTTTCTCACAATTTCCCCTAAAGTGCCTTACAGGAAAAGTAGCAGGAGGACTGACACACAGCACAGCACCTTGTAGCAGTATGCAGCAGCCTGACATATGTATCCTAGTAGCTGAGAAAAATTCTGGGAGTACAGAATTTATGTATGTTGTTCTTTTTTCACAATTTCCCCTAAAGTACATGGCAAGTGCTGTAGTAGTGGGACTAGCACACATGACAGCACCTTGCTGCAGCATGCAGCATGCAGCAGTCAAACAATTATTGTGGCAGTTGAGTAAAATTCTGGGAGAACAAAATTTATGTATGGTGAGCTTTTCTTACAATTTCCATTCTAGTGCATGACAAGAACTATGGTGGAGGATTAGCACACAGCATGGCACCTTGTAACAGCATGCATCAGCCTGACATACTGTAAAACTTGAAATTTTCACTGTTGAATCATTTTCACTATTTTCACTGAAGCACTAATTTGCACTAAATTTAGTTTACGCTAATTAGCAGGTTTTCTATTATAGTGACTGTGGTGCTAATGACTTAGTGCTAAATTTTATTTATGCAATAATGGCGCTCGCATAGATTCTCTGGACTTCTAACACCTAAAGATTGCCTGGCATGTCCTGGCTGTGCCTATTACTCACTTATTTAATCTGTCACTGTCTCAGGGGTCTCTCCCAAATCTATGGAAAACTGCTCATATCATTCCGCTATTTAAATCTGGGGAGTACTGTGAACTAAATAATTACAGGCCAATTTTGCTACTCCCCATTCTGTCAAAACTTTTAGAAAAAATAGTGAATGCCCAGCTAAGAACATTCCTGGAAAACACAGACTTCCTAAATCCTATACAGTCAGATTTCTGAACTAACCATAGTACGGTTACGGCGTTGGCCAAGGTAACAAATGATTGGCAGTGTGACCTAGAGAACAAAAAGTTTGTCTGTGCTGTCTTCCTAGACCTCAACAAGGCATTCAACACTGTCTACCATTGCCTTCTTCTTTCTTCATTAAAAGCCTTAGGTCTAGACACCATTTCAATGGGCTGGTTCCAGGACTACTTAACGGATAGGCATCAGCAGGTCAAGGCAGAAGGGGAGCTCTCCTCCCTTAAACCACTATTAAGAGGTGTCCTACAAGGCTCCATCTTGGGACCATGAGTATTCACTATATATATATATATATATATATATATATATATATATATATATATTAACAGCATTGATCTCAGCATCAAGGAGGCCAACATTCACCTGTTTGTGGATGACACAGTACTCTATCTAAGCCGGACAACACGTGAAGCTGCCTGTAAAGATCTGCAACTTGATTTCAATATTTTACAGTACCAGCTTCTCAGCAAAAAGCTGCTTCTCAATGCCAAGAAAACTAAGGCAATGATACTCTCACCTGGCAACCATCTGGCTCATCCTGCTACTACTGGCGCTCTACCCCCATCACCACCTTATTGGGAGAAACTTGGAGTTTGCTACCAAGTTTAAATACCTGGGAGTCTGGCTAGACCACAAACTCTCCTTCATGGAACACTTGGAGGATATGGTGAAAAAACTGAGGCAGAGGCTGGGGCTTTTCTATCGGATAAACCGCCTTCTGACTACAGAGGCAAAAAGGCAGCTAGTCCAGTCCACATTCATCTCCTTAACTGACTACGCTGATTTCATTTATAGTCATTGCAATGCCTCATATCTGGGTGAACTTGACATCCTATACCACAAAGCGTTACGTTTCATTACCGGCCTCCCCTTCTCTTCCCACCACTGCTCCTTATACGCTGCAGTGGGGTGGACCTCCCTACAATACTGACGCAATAGAAATGCAGCCGTATGGACATTTAGAGCAGTTACTGGTAAATTACCACAGTATATCTTTGGTTTACTGCCTCAAAGTGGGCTCCGCAACTATGTTCTAAGGAGCTGCTCCCTAATTTCCTTGAGGATTCCTAGGGTCCGTACGCATTTTGAGAAAGCGGCCATAGGCTTCTCACTGCCAACTCTCTGGAATAAGTTACAGAAATCCTTGAAATTAAGATCCCCAGTTAGTCTTGCAGTGTTCAAGACTTCATATGCATAAACAATCACAGAAGTATGCCACTGTTTCCACCGCCTATAAACTGCTCCCTCTCTTCGTACTATCATTCTTTGCCCTCCTCTAGCACACTTTAAAACATTACCTAGCAGAAACTCTATACCCTCCTCATCCTTGCCCTGCCATTCCTTCCATCTCCCAAGCCTCCTTACCACTTGCTCCAACTACGCTCCCTGAGAGCGGATGACCCTCCAGGGCTCTTAGCTCAGACGCCGCAGGAAACCATGGCTGCTGGGTGGTCAGCACTCCTGAAGCTGCTGCCTGAGACTACTTGATTGGACTACACTCTCTGAGTGCCGAGAATCCTCCAGGGCCCCCAGCTCAGACACCGCAGACAACCGTGGCCACGGGGTGGTCAGCACTCCCGAAGCCCCCACTCGTGTCCACTTGCTCGGCTACACTCCCTGAGAGCTGAGAACCCTTCAGGACTCCTACCTCAGATGCCACTGGAAACCATGGCCACTGGGTAGTCAGCGCTCCTGAAGCCTACAACCTGAATCTATAAGCCCTAAGACTTAAGTGAGTATTCCCTGCATCACTATGACCCTTGCCCCCACACTCCCTTACCCCTTTCTACATACACCTGTGTGAAGTTCCAATTAATTCTGACCCTGCATCCCCCTCTCCTTATTATAGCCCCTTTACCTTTTACCCCTTTCTTTTCATTTCTGTAAACATGAGATGTATACAGTTAGATAAATTATAATGCGTGCCTAATTGGACCGTTTGTCTTACTATTATTCAGCTTGCTTTACTATACATTCCCATGTTTTGCCTTACTGCCTGTATTTATGTTTGTTGTACCTGACATTGTGTGATGCAGGTCCACCTTGTAAATGAACTTTCTCAATGGTGTCCACCTGGATAAATAAAGATTTGATTGATTGATTTGGGTTTGCGCTAAAATTACTTTGTGTGAAAATAACAAATTTTACAGTATTTATTCAGTTAGCTGAGAAAAATTCCTGAAGTACGGAGTTTATGTATTCTGTGCTTTTCTCACAGTTTCCCCTAAAGAGCATCACAAGAACAGTTGAGGGGGGATGACACACAGTGCAGTACCTTGTAGGAGCATGCAGCAGTCCTGCATATCTTTCTGCTAGTTAAGAAAAATTCAGACAGTATAGAATTTATGTATGTTACGCTTTTCTTACAATTTCAGCCCGTCAGCCTGACATCAGTTGTGGGAAAGTTAATGGAATCAATGCTGAATGAAAGGATCGTGGAATTTACTGAATCCAGTGGATTACAAGACCTGAGGCAACATGGGTTTGGGGGGGGGGGGGTGGCGGTCATGTCAAATTAATCTGATAGATTTCACTGACTGGGTGACAAAGAATTTAGATCAAGGAGGAGCAGTGGACATGGCCTACCTAGATTTCAGCAAGGCTTTTGGCAGTGTTGTACATAAGAAGCTAGTAAGCAAGCTGGGTAGCTTAGGAGTGGGTCCAAAGGTGGTAAACTGTATGAGAAATTGGTGAAGGGATAGGCAACAGAGGGCGGTGGTAAATGGATTTCACTCTGAGAAAGAGTGGGCGACCAGTGGGGTGCCACAGGGATCAGTGCTGGGACTGGTCCTCTTTGATGTCTTTATAAGTTACATTGTAGAGGAGCTGGAAGGGAAGGTCTGCCTCTTTGCAGATGACATCAAAATCTGCAATAGGGTGGACACTTCAGGGGTCTGAGAGGGGGTGGAATGGATGAACCGTGACCTGAGAAAACTCGAGAAGTGGTCAAGGGTATAGCAACTGGGTTTCAATGTGAAAAAGTGCAAAATAATTCAATTAGAGCACAGAAACCCAGGTGCAGAGTACAAAATGGGTGGAGTGGTATTGATGACCACTACAGATGTGTGAATCCTGTAAAATTAGGTCCGTGATTTAATTCACGGAAGTCAGGAAATTTGCGGAGTGATTTCGCAAAATTCGTGTTTGTGGATTCCATGAATTTCACTTCGAAGCGCGAAATTTCGACAGCAAATTTCATGCTTCATCTATAAATTTTTGCACTTCACAGTTAAATTTGAATTTCATGGCAAACTTAACAAAAAAACACACAAAGCAAATTTTGATGGACTGACCAGAACTCCGCGAATTTTGTGAACCGCAAATTTTCGGCGCTTCACATGAAATTTGTGGGTGAAGTTTAACTTTGCAACATCTCTAACAACCACCTAGCAGGAAAGACACCTGGCTGTAACCATATTTGATCACCTAAAGGTGGCCAGGCAGTGCAATAATGCAGTAGGGAGGGTGAGGTGGATGCTGGGGTGCATAAGGAGGGGTATCGCCAGCAGAAATAGGCAGGTGGTGTTGCCTCTGTATAGTTCACTAGTAAAACTCCACTTAGAGTACTGTGTCTGGATCTTTTTCATTTTCATTTATTCAATCTTGGAGTTCAATACCTTTGAGCACATAGAAACTCTTTTACAAAGGTTCCGCGTCAGTGTGGAAGGGTGACAAACATACAAAGGTAGCAAAAATACAAGTTTCTAACAAAAACAGTCTAGCAATAATGACTTACTGTAAAACTGCAGATAAAAAAGCAAAACTGTAGATTGGAAGGTGAACTAAATGTAGAAGAGGGAGGAATATAATCAAGAGACCCCCCCCCACAAAAAAAATAGAAATAAGAAGAGGAGGCAGCCAAAAGGACTTGTCAAACCTGTACTGATATAAATAGGGTGAGCAGGGTACTGGGATTAAGGGAGGACGAGGAGTGCTGGGAAGGGAGGGAGAAAGGGGTAGGAGGTGCAGATAAAGAAGGGGGAAGGGATAGGCAAGGGATAGAGGGTAGAGCAAAGGGAGGGGGAGGGTCATTCTTGTTAAAAGTGTGAAAGTGGGAGCACTATAGTGAGGCCTACCAGTAGATGGCAGTAGTTTAGGTGAAGCAGTCACAGGAACTATTAACGGTGAGATACTGATGGAGCATTAGTTTGTATGGACCTAATTTTGGTAAGGTTGATGTATCTCTGTGAAGTGCATTGAACCAAAGAGGTGCTCTATAGGCAAATGATCATTGTTCTTGAGTTGTCCAGCATCTTGGAACAAAGAGAAGTTGATTAGCTGAGCTTCAAGTGTGCTGAGAACTGCAATGTTTGCTTAGAAAGTTTTCAGCACCAGGGGACAAGAGCCCAAGAAGTGCTTTTTTAGTTAGCAAGCAGGTTTGGTATTGAATCCTTCTGCTTAGCTGAAGCCAACCTGTTTGAGCATACAGATCACATGTGCGCGTGAGGCAAATTGCTCCTCTGCAGGCCTTATTTAGTGCCACGGATATCCTACGGAGGGATGAAGTGGAGGCTGAGCAGTAGATGACTAGACCATAGTCGATAATAGATGTAACTGAGCTATATATTGCAAGTCTGAGAACTTCAGGCATCAGGCAATGATTATGTGTGTGGATTAGCCCAATCTTTATATTGACAGCTCTGGCAACATTGTCAATATGCTGGGTAAAGGATAGGGAGCTGTACATAGTTACCACCAGATATTTGAATTGTTGGATATGGTCAAGTGGGACACCTAGGCAGTTTCTGATATTTAGGGCTTCAGATTTGTGCTTATTGTGAGTGCTGCTAAAAATCATGAGTTTAGTTTTTTGTAGTTCAGGATGAGTTTGTGTTTACAGAACCAATCCTTCACTTCCTCAGAGCTGAGCTGTAGGTGGTGCTCCAGTAGCTTGGGGTCAAGGTTGCTAGTATAGATGAAAGCATCATCCGTGTAAAGGAGGATCCGTTGGCAGGAGCACGGGAGGTTGTTAAGAAAGATGATAAAAAGGAGAGGCCACAATATAGAGCCCTGTGGCACACCAAAGTGGAGAAGCTGCTGGTCAGAGATGACATTGGCTATTTTCACCTGTTGGGAGTGATCTTCTAAATAACTTTTGAACCAGTACATTATATTGGTGGATAAACCAATGGAAGTCAGTTGCCGAAGTAGTAGTGTATGGTTAATGGTATCAAAGGCCTTTGTAAGTTCTCTGTAAGCCATACCCACTCATTTACCTTGGTTCAGTGATTGATGAATGATAGCAGTGAATTCCAACAGGGCTGTAGTAGTGCTATGTCCTGTTCTGAATCCATGTTGCTACGGGCATTGGAATGATTATTTTTCAAGGTAGTCCACTGGCTGATCCGCAACTATGAGCTTGAGCGCTTTAGACAAGGGGGAAAGGATTAATATTTAAGCAATAAACCACAAGAGGGTATGGGTTATGGGGAGATTTACCATGGCTGGCATGGTTTGGAGATGAGGCACAGCTGAGTGATCAAATCCTTGACAGCCATAGTAAATCCCCCCATAACCCACACCTTGGAGTGGGTTATTGCAATTATACCATGATTCGTGATTTTTTTATATACAATAAAATTAAAGAGGGTTGTTTGTTTTTTTATTTAGTTTTACTGTATTTGTTACTATGCTACTAAAAAAAATTGTTCTCTTGCTATCATACAGCTTCAGGGATACTGTCGCCGTGGTGGAAATGGACTGGGGGAAAACCAAGCCAAGCAGAAGAAAATATGTTTTCAAGGTTAGTGGGGTGGAAGTGGTTATGTAGAAATGGCTTAAAAACCCTGTTTTTCGTAAGTAATTTAGGCTTGGACAGTTTTTCTTTGTATTACTTTCTCAATGTACGGAGGTTTTACATTTTCTCTACTGCCCGCTTAGTGAGGAAACAGCATGGTGGTTGGCGCTTTCTGATTCCAGGGTCAGATTGTTTTTTTAAACATGCGGCTGGTTGGCACCTTTTGCATTGGTTATCAGGGGATTTACCATGGCTGAAAGGTGCCAGCCAGCCAATCGAAATATTGGATTTAGTCTTTTCTTTGGAGTCCATGGTATAATGGTTGATAATTTGAGTGTACAGCTTGATCCCCGTTTTTATGTACAGGGGTTACTAGGGCTGATTTCCATATTTGGGAAAATTGTGCCAGGTTTAATGAGAGGTTCAGGATCTTTGTGAGGGATACCAGTATTTTTTCAAGGGTGAGGAAAACCAGTTTGAGGTCTAAGGAATCTCCTCTGTGCCTTGATTTCCCCAGCACTTTGCTTAGATATTTTCTGGCCATATACAGTGGGACCTTTTTGAAGTAAAAAGGAGGAGGAGCTGGGAGCTTATCTTCAGACCAGTGAGCACTAGTTGGGGTGGTATCCTTGAAGAAGTCTGGTGGGAGGACACTGCCCAGGTCAGTGAAGGCTTTGTTGAAAGCATTTGCTGCTGTTAGCGAGTCCAGAGTAGGGGCTCCATCGATGTTGAGCATGGTGGGCACCACCTTCAGATCTTTTTCTTTAACATCTTTTATGTTATTCCAGAAGTTCTTACTGTCACTTCAAGTGTTAGCAAGCACTTCCCTATAGTATTGTTTTTTTTTTTCAAGGTGGATTGCCCATGTGCATTAATTCCTGGCCTTTTTATATTCCTGCACATCCGCATGCTTGCCTGTGGCTCTTTTATTTATTTATTTATTTGGTTTTGGAAATTCCCTTTGCGCCAAGGCTCTTTTACAAAGGTTCCACATCACATAAACAGAATACAGACATACAATCAAGAAGGATACTGAATTATTTAGACATTTGAAACACTATACAACACATTGACTTAATTTTGAGTTGATATTTAGTACTGTTAAGTGCAGTGGTACTAAAGGCTTGACAAAGGGCAAGGCAGGACAGAATTAGGGGTAGGAGAGGTGGCCCCTAGGAAAGTGGGCACAGAGGCAGGAGCTGAGGTCGGGGCAGATAAAAGTCCCTCCCTGAGGTGGAGGGGGAGGAGGTAGTGAGGGAGGGGAGGTAAAACAGGAGCTGCCTCTGTGATTGTTCAGAGGCATTGTCAAGACACATGTGTGAAGGAGGGGTGGCAAGCATAGAGAAGAGGATAAGGGGCTAGGAGCAGTAGTGAAGATCTGGTGGTGGTCCCTCGAGGGTGGGGGGTGGGAAGGCAGTGAGCAAACCCCAGTGAGGTTTTGAATTGATACTGATGGTCTGGTGTCCACGAGGACAGGCAGTGGCCACCAGTTAGAGGCATTGTGGTGAGACTGACTGTCAGGCGACTGGGAGGGCAGTCAGTACAAACTGCATGGGAGGTCTGCTGGGGGGCTGGGAGGGGACAAGAAAGTAGGTTCGGAGGAGGAGGGCATCAGGTGGAGTTAGGAGGAGAGGTCCGCGTGTGATGGAGGGCAGAGAAGTGGGAGGGGGGATATGGGCAGTGTAGAGGAAGTAAGCAAGGGGGGATAATCAAGGCTGGGAAGTAGGGACTGGGGAACTGTCTTGTGCTAATAATAGTTGCTGCCACTGTCTTGTGCTAATAATAGTTGCAGCCTGCAGAGCTGGGCCAGGGCAAGAGGCTCTTGCATGGTGCTAGAGGTGATCTCTCAGCTTCATCCTATTAATGAGTTCTGTGGTTAACCAGGGGTTTACAGCACCACTGAATTTCATCTTTTTTAAGGGAGCATGGATTTCGGAAGCAGCATTGAAGTGATTAATGAAATGTTCCAGAGCTAGGTTGAGATCATCAGCAGTGTCTAGTAAGGACCAGTTAATTTGTGTAGGTGCTGTTTTAGGGGCTCAAGGTGTCTATGTTTTAACACCCTGCAGTAGATAGTTTGAGGAGGGGGCTTGATGAATTTATTAGTCCATCTACAGGAAATGGGGGAGTGGTCACTTAGTGATTCTGGGCAAACAGTCATGTTAGCGATAGTCTGGATGATTAGAAAGTAACCAGTTAAGTAGGGTTCTTGTCCCCATCCTATGGTTAGTCACGGTTGGGGAGGCAACAAGCTGGGAACGGTGGAGCACCAAGATAGCATTCTTAAAGGAGCTTACATCGGGGAGAGCCAATTGACATTGAGGTCACCCAGAACTATAATCTCAGAGTTGTGGCACAGGTTTCAGATATAATCCAAAATGCTATGAAATCTTGTCTTGTGTTCTTTTGGTGGTAGATAAACAGATAGTACCATAAGAGCTTTGCTATGTGCAACAAGCAGCACTTTAATAACCAGTGCCTGGGTGTAGCAACCTAGGTTGGCCTTAGGTAAAGAATGACCCATAAGCATCTCTTTAAGATAGATGACACAGCCACCACCTCATTTGATTAGCCTGTCCTGCCAGAATAAGGTGTATCCAGGTATTGCTACTGCCGTATCAGGGATCTTTGGGGAAAGCCATGTTTCTACCACAGACAGGATATCAGGGTTTTGTTGTGTGACCCATACTTGGAGGCTGTCCAGTTTACTTATCAGTCTGCCGATGTTGACAGATGCTGATGTAATAGATCCAGGCTTTGTTCTGCCACTAGTTGAAGCAGATCTTGTTGGGCCAGGGTTGGGGTGAACACTGCCTGACATTAGCAGCATTAGGATAATTCTAAGTATGCAACCTTTCAATTGTTTGTAATACAGTTTGTTTGACCATCTTTGGTTATAACTCCTCCTTAGGTTAGAGTGCAGTACAGTGAGGCTAAGTGGAATAGCCTGGGGGGATAGGAGACATAGGCGCTGGACATAAGCCAGTCCTGTGGGGGTACCAGTATCCAGTGAGAAGACCATGATCTCTTGGTCAATATAATAAACTTACCTGTTACAAAGCAAGGGTCACAATGAATGTTCTGATTGATAACAAACTGGGGATGATGTTGGTGCATGGTGTCTTGTATAGCACCATGGCTGAAAAGTGTTACAAGAAAAAGTACTTGGAGAATAGGTTGTGGATAACCATTTTTGTTAGGATTATGTCAAAGCTTAGAAAGCAGCATGGTCCAGCAGCATGTATAACGTGCTTTAAAAGGAGATTGCGAGAGGGCTTAGTGTGGAAGATGCAACTAGTCTCTCTAGTGGCAGCAATGTATAACTATCCAATGGTAAAGTGGACGATTAGTAAATTTCAGTAAGATCGTATGATTTTAACACTCTATATAAGAAAACACCCAGATAGGGTGGGTGGGTTTCTTTGCTGGCAGAAAGAAACTGGTTCTGGATATCACAGGCCCAATTCAGAAAGCCCCAGTTAGATTGGAAAAAGATGTGGCAAACCGCAGCTTGTGCCAATCAGCAGTGTGCCATGGACCCTGTACCTGATTCACCATTGGGAGGAGTTCCGATGCCAAACTCCTACAGCTTGTGGCACATGCTGCTATGCACTAAGGGCAAGGCACATGGAAGCAGTTTGCCTCAAGCTGCATCAAAGTCAGGAAGCATTGGTGCACATTGCCGGGGCCTACTTGGAGGCTGCTGGAGTCATGTGGGCAATGCCAGGGCCAAGAAGGCAGGTAGGAGACAGATAGGTGGTGGGGCACAGCTCCTGACGGACACTGCACGCCACTGCCAGCCTGTGGTTTCCTGAGGGGGGGTGCCACTTGCTGGGCACCGGGGGGGGTGGGAACATCTCCTGGTGCCGTGGAGGCACAGGATAACACAGGTTGGTGGTGGTACAGGTTCTGTTTCACACAGTGACTGCTCCAGGTGTGGAGCACTGGCTGTTAGATGAGCCCTGGGCTGGTCTAACTATTATGGCCTATGCACCTTGTCAGGCCAGGGGGTTCGCTGAATTCCTCTGAAGAGAATACTGCCGCTTGCACCTGCCACAAGCCCTCTAGAGCTGTGATGCACCCCTGGATCTGGCAGAGGGCTGGTGAAGGTCTGGCTCAGGCTGTTTGCTACAAGTGGACATAACAGTGCCACAGCCTACCTTCCTAAATTGTGGGTGGTGCAATTTTTGAAGTGAGGTGCAACTTGCATTAAATCTGATTGGTGCAAGTACCTTGTGTCAAATGTTTGGCTTTGTGAATTGGACCCCACATCTCTGGAAGGACATAGATAGAATGGAAGCAGTCCAGAGAAGGACAGCTAAAAGGGTGCAGGATCTGCATCAAAAGCCCTATGAGGAGAAACTAAAGGACCTCAATATGTACACCCTGGAACATGGGGGGGGGGGGATAAAACAGAGTCCTTTAAATACCTCACAAGGGTAAATACAATACAGCAGGGAATTTTTTTTTTTAGAAGAAAAGTTACTCAAGAAAAAGGATATGCCATGAAGCTGCAGGAGGGTACACCTTGTTGAATCAGTGGTGGGGTCTTCCTTGAGGCTGTCAACCCTATAATGCCCCTCCCTTCCCCTGAGCAAACAAGGTCAGATGTGATTTTATATCTTCATGCAGGGTCAGCAGAGTGCTGTTTATAGAAAGCTACAACAGGTGTTGGCAACATGTGGCAAGACATACTTCTCTACCATTGAACAGTGTATCACTATGAGGCAATGGTGTAGAGCTGTACCTTTTGCTTCAGATGGATGCTACAGGCTAAGGGGAAGGATTTGCCTTAGAGTTGACAACCCTGATGAAGACCCCACCACTGACTCAAGAAGACTCCAAAGACCAAAACCCTAATGCTTTATCCTTTGCTACTTGGGGATGGGGAAGTTAGGAAGCCCAATGCCACATATACCTACTTTGATCCATTGTTGAACCCTTACTGGTGGAGTATCAGTTTTGTTTCAAATAATTATATATAGGTTTCAGATTCTTCTAATAGCAGCTTGAGAATATTTTTAAACCTCCAGTTTATCTTATGAGGAGTGCACCTTATCTATACATCAGCTAATACACGATCTCTTTTCACATTTCTAGTTTGAAGGAGAATTGCATTTACTATAACTCGTAAGTCATTGTTTCCTGCAGAAGCTGTTTTTAAATAATTTCCCTTGAATAAATGTTCAAAGAAGGATTTGCATATTGATCCATCATGAACCCAAGTGTGCCTTTTTCCAGATATGGACTGCAGTCTGCATTGTTATACCACCTATTATATGGTCTAACAGCATCCAAATTTTAGATGCAGTTCCATTTAAAACAAGTGCTCTTTGTTTTACAAAATTCTGCAAATCCAAATTTTGCATAATTTTTAATGCAAAACACTGTGAATTGCAACTTTTTGTTACAAATGGTCAGATGTTTCTGAAAATTGGGTGTGCAGATTAGGGTACAAGTAGTCAGACACAGACAGAGACACACCATGCTCCCGTGTCTGCATCCTACCTTTTTGAAAATTCTGTGCTTAATCTTCACTAACCTTTTTTAAACACAGTGGGTGTTTTTGATTTCCACATTGTTGATAAGGTCTGCCTTAGAACTGTATGATGCAGTCATGTCCCTTTCAGCTATAGAGCTCCACAGAAGGATACAGATGCCTAAACAGCATAACTGCAGTTTTAAAATTGCCCCCTGCCAGCAATGTGTAAATCCACAAAACACACATTGAAATTACTAGAAGGCCAGTAAATGAGAAGAATAAGAACAGGTTGTAATATTGATTCTGAAAGAGCATTTCTATAGAAAATATTGACTTGCAGGATGATTAAAGTTCTGCAAATAATGGATACAGGAAGGAAGGAAGGAAGGAAGGGAAGGAGGGAGGAAGGAAGGAAGGAAGGAAGGAATGAATTCTGGTCTTATATTGCCTTTTTATACATATCCCAAAGTTGTACAATTCAGTAGAGGGCACAGAGAGAATATTGCTGTATTTTGATTCCCAGGGACATTCAAACAATACAGAGAGAAATTGTATTGACGAAAAGTACAGGGAGGTTTAATGACTTGCTCAGGGTCATGGAAATAGTGAAGGATGGTAGTGGAAATCATACCCGAGTGTCCAGGTTCACAGCTCTGTGTTTTAGCCACTAGTCAAGACTATTAAAATAGTGCTTTGAAAAAGATAGGTATGGGAGATTAATGGTTCTGGGCCAAGGCTGGCATTAGTATGCCTCTGAGTTACTCAATAAGAATTAAAAACTGCTTCAAGGCTACCGCTTCCCAGAACAACTTGGCCCCCATTAATAACAACAAATTTAGTCTGTATTTGACCTTATCTAAACAGTAGCATGGAATGGAACCCTGTTTGGTTTTAATTACAGACACAGAGTAATGTATGTGTAATGCTGTGCTTTTCCATTTGTTTGCTTTGAAATAATCTTGTTTTTTTTAATTTTTTGGGGGGGCCCCTTTTTGATGCTGCTTTTTTCTCCAATTCATTTTCAGTTTTACGGCTGCAGTGGGTGTAGCCTGCAGCCATCTTGTGAGCTTTAAAAATGAGTAACTGGATTGCCACCAAAGAACAGTTTTGGAGTTGCAGTGCGATCATTCCACAACTCCAAAACACTCTACTCACTGCCTCCTCACCTCCGTGGGTGCATTACTTTAGTTGCAGTTGCCCACCATGCTCAAGATGTCCACCGATGCTCAGTGTGCATGCATGAATAGTTGAACATGTGCAACTTCATCGGCGGCCATCATGAACAAAGTGAACTGTTTCACTGAGAGCTCAGTGATCGTGGCTGCAGCTGTGTCAGCTCTGGCTCGATCTTGTTATTTCTACTGATCAGTTCTGGAACCCTAGTGACATAAGTTGAGCAGCACAGTAGTAGTTTCATTGCCAGGCCTCCACATGGGGGTGATTGAAGTAGCTTATTTTGAGGGGTGCAAATAAACCACAACAAAAGTGTGGGGGCCTGGTGGCCATGTAGGCCCCCAGAAGTTTGCATTTTTAAAGTGTTTTTGTGCATTTTATTTCTTTTTCACAGTGCTATCGTAACATAAATAACTTAAGTCCTGGTTATAGTGTATAGATAATGTATTATAGAGAAATCAATAGAAAATGCAGCTTATCTAACAGTCGGTAACTAAAGCGATGCTGTGTCCACCCCACCAAAATACACAGTGACAACCAATTTGATACAGTCCTCCTATTCTAAGAGAGTGAGGGAAGTGGCTGGGTGCTATAGATCTCCACCAACGATGTGTCTTTTGACTTCTCCCCTCATAAGAAGAAATGTGATGTTTAGAGGGGCAGGGGATGAGAGCACAGTACTTAGATATTTTTATGTAAAACAAACCACTATCTCACCACCATCAGCCTTCATGCCAGCCTAGCCATCTCAACCTCCACTATGCACAGTGGTAGCTTGTAGTCACACTGTCTTGCACTAAATGCTGGATGCACTCAGTTGACTCACAGTACCTCCTGGAGCTAATAAGTTTGAAACAGTAAATATGACTAAAAAGGTGTTACAAGATGGTTCCACATCTGGGCTCTGTCACCAACTCCCAGCTCTTCCAAACATATTTCAGCTTTTAGCAATGTTTTCCAATATCTATCTTAGAATCTTGCATTACTCCCAAAATGATATTGTGCTAGTATTTCAAAAAAAAATAATGGTCATAAAAGTGCTTGTGTTCCTTCTTCCATTGGTGCTACCAGCTTAATGGTTGTCCTGCTGCATCTTGGCATTTTAACAGAATGGAATAGGTCATATACTATGAGACACCCTGACTTTGGTGCATCTCAAGCCTTTTTAGGAAGATGTTCCTGACAACAGACAAAGCCTCAAAAGAGGTGCGCTCTCACAGGCAAGTGCAGCTGTGAACCAAGGAAATCTGTATTAGCACAGAAAGCAGCGCACACACTTGCTTGGCAAAAAGTGTAGACTATTATTTCATACTTTAAAATGCACAAGTCCTAAAATACAGGCAAGCAATGTGGGCAAAAAAGGATAAGAGCAAGCAGTCATGGTGCTTCGAGTCATACTGACTCTTCAACAGGAGGGTGTCACTTATGCATTTTAAAGTATGAGCAAGTGTGTGTACCTCTTTCTGTGATGATATGCTGATGTGCCTGCATTGCAAATCCACTTATTTTCAGAAAGACCCACCATGTCAGAATCATTTGTTTCTAATCCCTTTTCTAAAATAAACTACATTGTAAATAGATGTCCCTACAGAATTATAAGGCTCAAGGGTGCTGCTAATTTTTGATTTTCAATGTTGTTCAACAACATGGCAAGTCTCAACTCTAAGTAATGTGAGAACCAGCCCAGCTCACACACGTTAGATCAATTAACATGGGGACTGCACAATGTGAGAGCTGCCATTTAAACATGGCAACTAATGTTTACTGCATAATATTTTGCAGTGGAATTCTGCTTCTCCATTAGCAGTCTAAAAGTGGGATTTAGGAATAGAGGCAATTTAGCTTCAACTTCCTCATATAAGTAAGTTGCAGTTTGTAATCTTATTTTCCAGATTAGTTCCTCAACCTTCTTTCAACTTTCTTAACCCAGTAGGTGCCAGTGAAGGGCTAGAAAAAAGAAGGTTGAATAGTTACTTCTGCCTACAAGAAACTGCTAAAAAATATTGGGCCCAATTTTCAGAGCCCCAATAGCGAATCAAGGTGCCTGCATCAAATATAATTGATGTAAGGGACACCTTGCATCAAACATTATGGTATCCATGATTTCTGAACACAGTCTGCATTAAAATCGATGCCCTCATGGTGAACCGGCCCTGCACCAGTCCTGCACCCAAGATGTAGGGTGCACAATAGCGTAAGGGGGCTTGCACCAGGATGGAGCTGCAGCATATGCTTTTTTTGGGATTTCTGAAGCTCCCCTATTGGCCACAAGCCCCCCAGAGGTTAGGCCAGGCTGGAGCTGGTCTAACTTCCTGTGCGCCATACCTCAAGGCAGGTGCTGGTGGGGTGGGGGGAGAATTCTGTGTTCTCCTGTTGCGGTTGGATGCCCATTGCCATCTCAACCCACAGATCCAATGACCCTCAATGCCTAGAAACATAGAAACATAGAAGATGACGGCAGATACGGACCACATGGTCCACCTAGTCTGCCCAAACTGGCCAATCTCCAAGCCCACCTTGCCCTTACTATCCCTACTTATCCTGAAATTTCCCCCTCACCTGCCTTCTTTTTAAAATTCCCATATGCCTATCCCATGCATTCTTAAACTCCTTAACTGTCTTTGCCCCCACCACCTACCTCAGGAGGTTGTTCCACATCCACCACCCTCTCTGAGAAGAAGTACTTTTTCACATTTACCCTAAGTCTCCTTCCCTTCAGCCTCATTGAATGCCCACTTGTAAACAAGCATCTCTTACGATTGAAGATTCTTTTCTCCTGCACTTTGTTTATACCCAAGAGATATTTGAAAGTCTCTATCATGCCACCCCTCTCCCTCCTCTCCTCCAGTGAGTACATGTTTAATTCCCTGAGTCTTTTGTCATACAGACTCTGATGCAGGCCCTTCGCCATTTTGTTTGCCTTCCTCTGAACCTCCTTTATAAGGTGGGGCCTCAAGAACTGGACACGGTTTTTCAGGTGGGATCTGACCAATGATTTATTCAGTGGTATCATAACCTCCCACTTTCTGCTGGTGATACCTCTACATATGCATCCAAGCATACTGCTCACCTTACCCACCACCATGTCACACTTTCTAGCCACCTTTAGGTCATCGGACATGATCAGCCCCACATCCCTTTTCTGTCTTGTTACTGAAAGTTCTTCCCCACCCAGTTGGTAAGTCACTCTCTGGTTCCTGTGACCCAAGTGCATGATTTGGCACTTTTTTGTGTTGAAACCCAGCTGGCAGATTTGTGACCAGTCCTCTAGCTTCTTCAGGTCTTTTCTCATATGTTTCACCCCACCGGGCATGTCCACTCTGTTGCAGATTTTTGTATCATCTGCAAACAGGCATACCTTCCCTTCCAGCCCTTCTACAATGTCACAGATGAAGACATTGAAGAGGACTGGGCCCAGTAACAACCCCTATGGTACCCCGCTGGTCACTTTACCCATCCCTGAGTGAACACCATTTACCACCACTCTCTGCCATCTGTTCTCTAGTCAGATCTCTACCCACCTAACTAATTTAGGACCCACACCCAGACTGCTCAGCTTGTTCACCAATCTTCTGTGGGGAACGGTGTCAAAGGCCTTACTGAAATCCTGGTAGGCCACATTAACTGCACCCCCAATCCACTACCTTAGTAACCAAATCTCAGAACTTGGTCAGGTTAGTCTGAGAACACCTCCCCACTTGAAGCCATGCTGCCTTGGATCCTGCAGTCCATTGGCCCTAAGGTATTCCATTAACTTTTCCATTAGTAGCAATTCCATACCTTTTCCCAATACTGAAGTCAGGCTGACAGGCCTGTAATTGCCCGGCTCCTCCTTACTACCACTTTTTGGAGTGGTGGAGATACATCTGCCCTCCTCCAGTTCCCTGTGATCACCCCTGATTCCAGTGCTAGGTTAAACAGGGTTGTCAGAGGCTGGCCAAGTGGTGCTGAGGGCTGAGGCACTGGACGCCTTACCTCACACTACGCTGGTGACCCATGTTCAGAAACAAGCATGAGCCAATGGGGGTCAGCAAGGGATGAGAAGGATTGATTGTCCGTTGGACTGCTCTCCTTCTCTGGGGAGGGGGTCCACCACAGTCAGTGCCTGCTCTACCCCTGGCAGAGGCTAGGAGACAAGGCACTGCACTGTACCTTGGGGAGGAGGTTGGGACAGATGCCTGGAGAGAGTACATGTGGACGTGTGCACGCTGCCCTCTGCTGGCATCACTGCATGCCCCCAGCTCCGGAGAGAAAATAGAAAAAAGAAGAGTGCATCCTGGGCGAGCGACTTGATGGCCATCTACGAGCACCGGCTCTGGGGGAGGGAGCCTGATCTGGATCTGTTAGGGTGAGTGAGTTGGAGGCTCCCCACTACCTGACTGTGGAGGGTAAGCCACAGGGGACTAAGGTGTGACCCCGATGGAGTCCGGATGCTTGGATGGTGGCTGGAATCCCGAGGAGGCTGCCAGAAATATTGGAGCAGACCAGGTATACCAGGAGGAGGTAAAAGTATAAGCATAAAAACAGGGTTGTCAGAGGTGCCACCAACTCCTCCCTGAGTTCTCTCAGTACCCTAGGGTGAATTGCATCAGGTCCCATTCCTTTATCTACTTTTAGCTGAGAAAGCTCCTCTAGCACCCTCTCCACTGTGAAGGGGCTCATGTCCATTCCTATACCCTTTATGGCCTTTTCCTTGCATACTGGCCCACTCCCAAGCCTTTCCACCATGAATACTGAACAAAAATATCTGTCCAGTATATCAGCCTTTAGATGGCCCTCTTCTGTGTAAACCCATCCTTCCCCTTTAGCCTAACTATTCCCCCACTTGATCTTCCTCTTGTCATTTATGTATCTGAAGAATGTCTTATCCCCCTTCATCAATGATTTAGCAATATTTTCATCTGCAGATGCTGTGGCCCTCCTAACTGTCCTTCCTTCATCTTTTTTTTTATTCCCTGGCACGTCCTACTGTCTTCTCCCTTTGGGTCATCTTGTTTCTTTTAAAGACCTATTTTTTCTCTCTTACCTTTTCTACTACCTCCCTTGAGAACCATATAGGCCTCTTCTTTTGTTTGCTCTTACTGACCTGCCTAACACACAGATTTGCAGCCTTTGCAATGTCCTCCTTAATTTTTGCCTTCTGCTCATCAACTCCCTCCAGTGCCCCTATGTTCACCAGGGTGACCCTTAGACATTCTCCCATCACCTTAAAATTGGTCTTCCTGAAGTCTAAGACCCAGGTCCTAGTGTGGCTGTGCTCTAGCCAAGTCTTTATATGGAACCATACTGAACGGTGGTCACTGGTTCCCAGGTGGTCCTACCATGTCCTTACTTGCTGCCAGGACCTAGTGTGGCTCTGTTCTAGCCCAGTCTTTATGTGGAATAATAACAAATGGTGATCACTGGTTTTCAGGTGGTCCTACCCTGTCCTTACTTGCTGCCAGAACCTAGTGTGGCTCTGTTCTAGCCCAGTCTTTTTATGGAACCATAATTAATGGTGGTTGCTGGTTCCCAGGTGGTCCTACCATGTCCTTACTTGCTGCCAGGACTTACCTTGTCATGAGGGATGCAGGGTACACCCCATGTGATAGGCTTTTGGGCAGGGTCCAACCTGTGCACGGCTGGAACTATCTGGGCAATGCCTGTGATGCACAGCGTACAACCCCCCCAACACAGTAACCCATACATGGCAATGGTGACCCTTCCCTCCACCCTTGGAGCATCATCTCCATCCAGTGGACTGAGTATGTGGCAAACCATCCCTGCATAGCATGCAGCTGCACATCGTCCACTCTCCATCCACCAGAGGCACATCTGGACACATGCCCCTTTCCCCCACCCCGTGTAGCACCACTATTCCCCCTTCTCTCCCAGGCTCATGGAACTACCACATGCCCCCAATACCACTACCCACATAGTGCCCCAGATCCCCCCATCACCTGCTCTCAGACATCCTGTATCCCCATCACTGACCCATGTACCAACTTGGCTCCCACTCTCTGCCACATTCTACTGCCTGCACAACACCCCTCACTGTGTTCACTTAGCTCCCTGACACCCCACTCACCCACTGGGTGCAACTGCACAACATGGCCCTGTCACTTGCTGGGTACTATGCTCTCTTGACCATGGTTGTTCTTACAGGGGTTGGCTGGCTATTTTTTTCTCCATATTGATTTTTCTGCTTCTACATTGAGGGGGGTGGTTGCATCTGCCTGATTCCCAGCCTACCCAGGCTAGCTCTCTGCCTCTCCCAGTATGTGCCTGGTCAGAAGTCACTTCAGGAGTTCCTTCTCATGGCAGGGCTTTGGAAGGAGGGCCATCCTTGATCCCAGAAGTACATCAAGTCTGAGGCATACCACTCCATGGGAGAGGAGAGCAGTCCCTTGGACACTTAGTCCTGTCCCTCTCCAGCTGACCCCCGCAACTCGAGTCTGTTCTCAAACCCAGGTCACTGGTGTGGCAGGAGGTAAGGCACTTTGCAGTGTTTCAGTCTTCCACACCACTGGGCTGGCTGGGCCAGTTATTCTGTGGCCTGGGGAAGGCCAAACACCTCTGTCAAACCCCTCGGATGTGCCACTTTTTTGGTGCACAGGAGCAGCTGCAGCAGGTCCATGGTGTTTGGCGCTGGGACTCCATCTATACTAAAATCAGGTGCAGGGTCCCTGGTGCACCAGCAGTCCATGCAAGCTGCTCTTTTCAGCAGTTTGTGTCAATCTAAGGCCAGTTTTAGAACTTGAGCCCTTGGTTTGTTCCTAGGCCAACATGCCACCAAAAAAAATACAAACATACTGCTGCTGATTACAGAACTGCAATTAATATCAGGAGGGCAGGAGACAAAAAACAATGGACTTAACTAGCACATCACATGGATGAGAATAATGACATATAGACAAAAGGATTTTACACATTGCATATGTCCAGGCCACAGTTTATCACCTTTCAGGAACTTTAACATATTATGTGATCCTGGATCTCAACAGTACTATAGTACTTCTCTTAAACCCTCTGGCACCAAACCCTCCCAGTCTTTTTTTTTTCATTTTTCTCTGTACTTCGCCATAGTGCTTAGCTATCCACCTTAGCCCACTAAAACTGCACCACCACCCTCCTATTGCTCGCCACCCCCAACTGCCTAGCCCACACTACTCGGCTCTGTCCGCCTCGCTAAAAATGCTTTGGCTTAGTCCCCACCACCTGTTCCTGCTCACCCTCACCATCCTTTTCCTTTATGCCAACTCCCCTCCGCCTACCCTGCCCTCCACCTATTCTCACCTTTCTATACTACTACCAAACATTGTACGGCTTTTACTCTGGAAGTCTTAAACAAACATCACCAATTAATACCTGGGTAAAGAGCCATATTTCCTCATTGAAACTGCCACATCATTATAACTCACTAACGATCACCCTCTACTGGGACTCCAGAAGACAATCCAAGCATCTTAAAAGTACAAGCAGAAACTCACCCAACCTATTATGAACTACTTAATGGCATCGCTGAAACTCCTGCTCCTCCTACTTTTAATATCTGGTGGATACACCCAAACCCTGGTCCTGTTGCACTGAAGCCGGCAAAAACAGGGAAAGTTGGTGGTGTCTCCATTATCACTCTAAATATCTGCAGCCTCCTTCCCAAATTGGCATCTCTTCAAACTCGCTGGACAAAACCCTGATATACTAGCCATTGTGGAAACCTGGCTATCTCCCAGCACCCTGATCATGCGGTCTCGCTTGAAGGCTGCAATCTTTTCAGACTCGACCGGGCAAGCAAGAAAGGTGGGGGCTGTGCTATCTACATAAAGGACAATCTCTCCTGTCAACGCGGCAGCTTCACCCCCACAAATACGCAGATGCAACTCCTCACTATCAAACTGCTTCTTGGTGCACAAAACAAAGTTCTCACAGTGGCCGCAGTCTATATCCCTCCAAAAGACCACAGTGCCAGAATTAAGTCTGTACTTGATTTTGTTAGTCTGCAGCCCTCTGAAAATGAGCTCCTCCTCCTCCTCGGGGATTTCAACATAAACTGGCTCGCCTCTGATGCTGGCTCTTACAAAGATGACATCCTAGCAGCAAACCTGACTCAGATGGTAACCTCCCCCACCTGGAAAAATTACAAAACTGGTACAAGCACCCTTATTGACTGGGTTCTCACAAATCACCCTGACCGGATAAAAAACATTAAAGTCCTCCCTGACTCCCTCAGTGACTGCTCCCCAGTGTCCTGTACCTGGTCTAATAAATTTCTCAAGCCACCCCCCAAAGTTATAACAAGCAGAGTATTGCCTTATGGGAATCTTATCAAGTTGAAAACCCATCTCCTACAACAGGACTGGATGCCAATCCTTGAATCAACTGATATTAATACCGCACTAGAATACTTCATTAAATCTTTCAACTCTGCATGCAACTTATACGCCCCAGTAAAAAAACGTAAAATCAAAGCGCTATCAAATCCATGGATTACTGCCAAACTACTTGCCGAGCTCAAGGTTTGGGACCACCTCTGGGCAGTTGCCAGAGACACAGGCTCACCTCATGATACCCTAAAATACAAGCAGGCATGAAATAGATGTACCTCTCAAATTAGGCAAATGAAGAGCGCCTATTTCAAAAATGCCCTTGAATCCACCTGGGGTGATGGAAGAGCTTTTTGGGACAACATCCAAAACATAATGGGTAAACAATCAAAATCGTCACCTACCATTACGAAAGTTGATGGATCCACCACTCTTGACCCAAAGTCTATTGCAGATGCGCTTAATAAGACATTCACAGACCTTAGTGGGGTCCTCCCCCCAGATTTCTTCTCGGACTTACCTGTGCCTAGCCTAGTATCACAAAACACCCCTCGTGACAAACCACAATTTTACTTCAAGAAAATCAAAGTGCACAAAGCACACAAGTACATAAGAAAGGCCTGCTCCACATCCAGAACAAGTAGTGACACGCTAGATCTAAAAATCCTGTCTCTCACCCTGGATGAAGTAATTCACCCCCTTGCAAAAATTCTTAATCTGTCACTTTAGCAAAGTCAATTTCCCAACAAATGGAAATCTGCCATAGTTAGGCCAGTGCACAAAGGGGGGGACAAAACCTCAAGAGGAAACTATTGACCAATATCAATACTCCCTCCCCTCTCCAAAGCACTTGAACGAATAGTGGCAGACCAACTCTCTGATTACCTGGATAAATACAATCTACTCTGTAATCAACAGCATGGCTTTAGGAAAGAACATAGTACAACAACAGCCTTACTTGATTTCTCTGGAGAAGTCCACTCAGCCCTGGACAAAGGTGCCAAACAGGTGCAGTCTTTATCGATCTTACAAAAGCTTTCAACACAGTCCATCATGGCCTACTTACCCTACTTTCTAGCCTAGGCCTGGCGAGGTCCTTGTGCTTGGGTAAAAGTTACCTGTCCAATCGGTCACAGGCTGTAAAATCTCTAATGAACTCTCCGACTTCAAACCAGTTCTCTCGGGTGTACCACAGGATCAATTCTTGGACCGCCTTCTTTAGCCTGTTCCTTAACTCCTCCCAGATATCTGCCAGGAGAAAATAATCTTATACGCTGATGATGCTGTAATCTCTCTTCCCACAAGGATCCAAACTCCCTACGAAAAAGCCTGCAACTTGCTTTCTAGTGTTGAAAGGTGGTTCCTGGATAGTAAACTTGTGCTAAACCACAATAAAACAAAAGCCATGCTCTTCTCCAATCACCAAAACAAAATAGGCATACTCCACTCACCATACAAACCTCTGTGGAATTACACTGGACCAAGTAAATACTTTCAAATACCTTGGCATCATTTTTGACCAAGGGCTCACCTTTGCAACCCACACTGACAACACTGATAAAACAGTGAACCAACGCTTGGAATACTATTCCGAACCATCAATTTCTAAATCAAGCGGCATTGAGAATAGCTATACAGAGTTCCATAATCTCAATCATTGACTATGGCCTTATTATTTATGGCTCGCTACCTCCACTGCTCTAAGGCGATCTCAATCACTCTAAATAAGGCCTGCCAGCTCCTCATGGAGGCTCAAAGACTGACTCACACGCAGGATCTGTACTATGAATCAGGCTGGTTGAACCTATCAAATCGTCTTATTTATCTCACCTGCACAATGGCAAAAATCTGTCTTGGGACTGACTCCATTATGTATTCAAAACCTACTCCGACTAAATCCTGGCTCATGACCTCCACCAGATCTGAACGCCAACCTTCCTGGTTCCAGATGCCGGACTGCACAGGGACAAAGATCTTCGTGAACAGGGCCCCGACATGGTTCAATGCGCTTAGTCCACCTACTCTATCCTCAACCTCGCTTGAAGCTTTCAAATCCATGCTCTATGCCCACCTCACCACCACTAGCAACTGTGATTGTGCTAGATAAAGACTACTACTCCTCATGTCCTTCCTCACATCTGAGGCCTCTTCCTCCCTGACTAATGAACCCTCTGGTACCTCTACTACTTCCTTGTCTCCCACCCAAACTCACTCCCTTTTTCCTGTCCCTCTCACTTACTCTCCCACTCACCACCTTTCCTCCTCTCTAGCCTCCTTTTGGCGCCTAATGATCACCCTCTCCCTGGAAGTTTCCTTAACATCAAAATTGTCTACTCGCTTGAACCTGCTATAGCTTGTTTTTCTATGAAACTTAAAAATGTTACTGCCTTAAACTATTAATAGCAAATTTATGATGTAACTTTCCTGTCTGGTTTTACCTGTAATGTGTATCGTGCTTTGTTAAATGTTCTTTGTGACGTGGAACCTTTGTAAAAGAGCCCTGGCTCAAAGGTATTAATTCCTAGACTAATAAACTAAACTAAACTAATGAACCTAACTAAACTGACATACTTAATAAGGAAAGTGGTCGAAGAAATGGAAAACATTTTCTCCCTAACAAACTGAGTTGACTTTGAAAAGTGGACAATGTCTGCAATGCGGTGCTCGCACAGGGCATGCTGTCATTTGGTAGAGGAATCTCTTACAGCACCAAGTGCTGGGGGATACAGGATCAGTCTGCTCTTGAAGCTTACAGATATGAAACATACAAAGTCAGAGGGAATGAGTGAATGGTCCGACCTGTTTGTCTATTGACTGTAGATTCCGGCTGCCACTGTTTCTACATGGCATAATGAACTACAGGGAGCAGGCTTTACACCCTAAAATGCATCAACAAATTTATCAAAAATGAGTTTGATTTCTACAAAATAAACTGAGTGCAGAAAAAAAGAGAGGTTGCATCCTGGCTGCTTAATCCTCTATTTGAATCAAATTACTGTGGAGGAGCCTTCTTAAATGATGCAGAAATCTCAATAGTAAAAGAAGGGGGAAGACGACTCTGAATCTCCAAAAACATGTATAAACAACGGCATGATTTTATTTTCACAACTGCTTGAAAGTCACCTGTTATATCCAGCCAATAGCTCAAGCATTTGTGAAAATAAAATCATACAGTTGTTTATATATTGATTTCTACTAACAAAACTGTTACTAAACTAAACAGGGATTGGTGAGTTATTAAACCACCAGAGATTAAGAACAGACAGATCCCTGTTTAGATCAATAACACCAGCAAGAACTAAAGGGGGTGTTATTAACCCCATACACGCATAGAATAGCACAAATCGCAAACTAGTTAAAGATGGATGAATAATTTAATGTGAACCATCAACAATACTGAAATCTATTGGAATCAGGTATTACATTCCCATAATGCCTCGACCTGTAGGTAGCAAACTAAAGGAAGACCAACTCAGGCCATCACCTAGCCACCGAATTAAGACAAATAAATAAATAAAGCAGTACTTAAGGCAAATATGATTCAGGGGATTAGGAGGCAACTCACAGATAACATTGCTGAGGAAGTAGTAAACTACATTAATATTGTGATCTAATTCTGACAAAATTTACCTCAGCTACTACAGAAACTTGTACTGACAGCCCACCATCTGACTCTGTGTGGACATCAGTAAGCCATGTTCCTGCTACAAACACTTATGAGTGTAATTCCATTGGTCAGCACCAGCAGCAAGAGTACTTCTGGGAGAGCCCAATTAGTGCTGTTTACCATGTTACTATGACACTTGGCAGCCAATAAATGAAGTCACTATGCAATATCTCTTAGTAACATGACAAGCAGCACAATGCACGTCTTCACTAACAACTGTATCTTAGCAAGTAGCTGATGCCCATCATATTTAACCAATTTCAGTGCGATTTTGATTAATGTTTTGAGACAGTGCCTGATCCACATGATGCAGCTGCAGTTCGTAAAATTAATTCAAATAACAAATTCCATGAAGTGTATGTGTGTGTGTGTGTGTGTGTATGGTGGTGGAGGGGAGACATTTGTGGCCTACCCAGGAATCAGAGTTGGGGGTTATAACTGGTCCAGCCATCCCTCCCCAGTTTTAACCAGCCCTGCCTCCACATAACTGATGTCGCCCAGTTCTGGAACTAATCAGCAATTATAAAAACAGAAACTCAAGTGGGGTAAAACACAGTATCAGCAATAGACCCTAGCAAGAAGAGGAAAAAAAAAATACTTCAAAGTGAACAAATGAAAAGACACAGTAGGGAGAAAAAAGTTGACACACATGCCCAGGTTTTCAATCATATTAAAAAATAAATACAAGTTTAAGTTCCCTTTAAGATGACAGGATATCAGGCTGGACAACATTGGCTTAGCATTATTGAGAAAAATGTAGCTAGATTATCCATAGTGTTGTTTATCATAAGTCTAGTAGTGCACCCAGTTGGCACAGATAAGATGCTATATGTTCTCATAATTTCACTTCCTCAGAGCATGGTGGCAACATGTCTCGTCTCTGTTTTAGTCCTGAATTGTATGAAATTTCTAATATAAATCCTGAAGGCAGGCTCAATAATCATTAAGGATGATTAGTGGCTAAACAAGCTATCACTACTGGCCACCTAAAATGCCCATGACAGCTGCCCCTTCCCCCACAACCCAAAAGTTCATTACTTTTAAACTCTGGTTAATATCAGTACTTATTCATTTCAACTTAAGTCAGCAGCTCATAAATTCTACTGGTGCTTGCTGGCTGTCTGCCAGCCTTCTTCCAGCCTTTACGATAGGCAGATGCAATCTTTGTTTTTCCGGCTTGTCTTCTCTCTCAAGGATTATGTTGCTTTTGCCCTTGTCTTGTTTTTCAACAAATCCTTCATGCCAGTTAGCTAAACTCACACCCCCTGAACACACAGAGAGATATAAACAGCTCATCTAGCTGGAATTTGGCACAGGTGTCCTTCCTAATGTCTCTTACTGGAAGACAGATCCCCCCCTTCACCCCCCCCACACACACACACACACTTCCTGCCTCTCTTTGCTTCTTCCAGTCTGTAAGTGCTTAGATAAAGTTATTAAATTATTATCTTTATGAAGATGTAGTTGTTTAATGTCATTAAAATGTAAGAACATGTGTGCCATTTACTGGATTTCTTTACTCCTCTACTATATGCACCCCCACACACACACACACACAGACATTTCTACAGCTTGCTCACCAGTCACCTAGAGGACATACAGTATGTGAAGTATACACACTTTCAGCATGCATTCCTTGTTATCTGTCCCCATTTCTTTTTACCTTATATTGTAATTTACCCTCTGGATACTGATTAATTGCTTTAACCCTAATGTCATTTGTTACAGCCCCAGAAGCTAAATTTCCCCTCTACTTAAGTTTCCTTATGGCCTTTTGTAGAATGGTGCAGATGTCTCATTTTCATTTCATTGCACTCAGGAAATCATCCTGCATCAGTTTATACTCCACCTAATTTTTGTGCTCATGGCTCTTCTTGATACACTGTCCTCAAGTGAGGAAGCAGGTGATTAAGTGGCACTGCCAAACATTGTAGGTCTGAAATGGCCTATTTATCCAAAGTTGGGATTTAGTTCTCCATTAAGCAAAATAATTGAATTGCTGTTGCCCAATTATCTCTGACCGGAGCCCCCTTTCTCACTGTAGTCACATAGTAGTCCCTATATTGGTACCCACCCACTTGAACACCTGTGATTGAATAACTCTGCGGCATAATGTTGCTTCTTCACAACAGTGTAGTCTCAATACTAGCTTTAATACTGAATCAGAATAGCACCAACTATAACATTTAAACAAGCACTTGTCAATGCCGAATGTTTGCTTGCTGATATTAGCATTGGATATGCAGGAGTTAGACAGATGTAGAATAGGAGTGACAGTGAAGTTTTGAACACACGCCAACCCCACCTCCACCCTGCAGAGATGGACAGGCATTGGGGTGTGCCTCTGGCTCATTGCCCATAATGCTCATGCATTCCACCTCACCCTATCCTTGTAGACACTGACAAGTGTTGAGGTGTGCCTTGAAGTGTTCGGCTTCACAGTCACCCCATTTCATAAGGACATACACTGAATTGGGTGCAGTATAGGAGAATGGGGTGAAGTCTGGGACCAAAGATTCCAAGGCACACCTCGATGCCTGTCACTGGCTTCAGGGTGGGGGTGGGGGTAGAATTGCATGAGCATTACAGTCGGCGATCCAAAGGCACACTCCTGGTGCCTGTCAGTCTGGTCAGGGTGGGACGTTATGGTTAGAAACTGTAACATCCCAGGCATTTGTTGGTATTTGCACTACAAATTTTCAGTATGGCCTTTTTGTGACCCCCACCTCATGAAAGCATTTGGGACCTCTTCTCATGAACAGTGGCAGTGTGATTTTGTTAATGTGTCCAGAACTTTGAGTTCCCACAGCGACCGTGCCATTTTGCACCAGATGTGAGAAAACAGAGATCAGGCAGGATGTGAAGAATGACAGCTGTACCATTCATAGGGAGGTGTGAAGAGATGGCAATGTTGAAAATCTGTAGTGAAAATATTAAAAATGCTCAAAGTGCCGAGTGTACATGGAAACTGCGCAACACATGCTTATACCAGTCATTTAGTTGAATTATTTCACCAAATGTTCAACATAAGCATTTTGTGACCTCTGCTCATGAACACTGTAACTATAATTTTCTTAATACATCTGGAACATTGATTTCTGACAGCAACCGTGCCATTGTGTGCCAGATCTGCAAACGCATACTTCAGACAGGATATGAAAAATGACAGCTGTACTGTTCATAATGAAGTGTGAAAAAAATGCCAATGTTGAAAATCTGGAGTGAAAATATTACAAATTTGTGAAGTTATGAGGGTGCGTGGAAACTGCGTAATGCATGCTTGTAAAACAGTCATTTTATTGTCGTTTGTCACCACATTTTCAACATAGGCATTTTAGGACCTCCGCTCATGAACAGTGTCACTGTGATTTTCTTAATCTGTCCCAAACACTGATTTCTCACTGCAACCGCACTATTCTGATCCAGAAGTGCAAAACCAAATTTCAGCCAGGATGTGAAAAATGACAGCTGCACTGTTCATAAGGAGATGTGGAAATGCCAATTTTGAAAATCTGGAAGGAAAATATTACAAATTCACAAAGTTATGAGCATGCCTAGAAGCTCTGCAATGCACGCTCATAACACAGTCATTTTTTTGGAATTGTTTCACCAAATTTGCAACATGGACTTTTTGAGAGCCCACCTCATGAACAGTGACACTGTTGTTTCATTCATCGGTCCCAAAAGGTGATTCCATGCAATGACCACAAAATCACCTTTTGGGACTGAATAATGAGATGACAGTGACTGAATTTATGAGGTGGGGTCCCAAGAACCCCATGTTGAAAATTTGGTGACAAAATTCACAAAAATGGCCAAGATATTTACCAATGTTGAAAAAAAACCATTTATGCCATTATACAGCTTAGCGGCATTTCTTCAGTTCGCGGTCGGCTTTGAAGAGTGCAGACATGTTCCCGGTCCACCAAGATCATCGCACAGGCCCGGAGGGAGGCGGTGGGGGGTGTGGGAGGTGGGGTGCACAGAGGGTGAGTGGTTGGAGGTGGGGGCATGGGACTCAATGAAGGATTGTTTTCTAAAAAAAGAAGACAACTTTTTGGCACGCTGGGGTGGGCTCCCAGCCTGCCACCTGGGTGTTTGTTGGTGGGGGACTGGAGCCAGTGGGAATTGGGCACCCTCATCAGCCACACAGTATGCTGGATGGGAGGGGGAGTGCATGAGCCAAGGGGGATTGTGCACCCTCTCAACACAGAACAAATGGGGGTGGCACATCATGCTAACGGGGATTGGGCTACCCCGTCGGCAAATGAACTGGGGAGGGGGGCAATGCCGACAGGGGGATTGGGAACCCCCGAGCTGGCTTACATGGGGACTCTGAGGCAGAAGGTGAGAGCCGCCACCAGGTTACTTGAAATTTTATACCAGGCAAGGCACCACCCTGCAATGATGGGTTGCTCCCTCATTGCAGCAGCTAATTTGTTTCAAATTGGTGGCATGCTGGCTGAACTACTGTCAGCAGCAGCATGCCACTGCATTGGGGAAAGTGGGACAAGCCTCAAAAGGCAGTGGGGGTACTGGCTGCCACAGTCCCACACCTCCAAAACCCCACTTCTCTCCTAAGCTGTCACAAAATGTTTCTTGCACATGCGCGCAAGCAAACATGAAAAGGAATTGGAGGGTACAGTTTTAAGTCAAAAATGTTAAATAGGTTAGTTGGAATCACAGGGAGTGGGGGGTGGCAGAGAAATTGTATGGACCATTGGTCAGCTTGGGGTTGCAGATTATATGACTTGAGCCGCATCAGCTGACTCAGCAGTAGAGAGGTACACCTTCCACTGATTTTTATCCCTCCCATGAAAGGAACACCTCTGCAAGGAACAAAAGGGTTCAAACCTGGTACTACTAGCTCAGAGTCCAAAGTAATACAGATTTTGTACAGTATCACAGTAGCAAAATGTTCTATTCACTAGTTCTATTGGCTTGCACTAAAGTAGGTAACACTTCAGATTGTGTATCAGTTCAGACAGTGGAATTCTTTGGGGACAATGGATTTTCCCAACAACTAATTCTGCTTGGTAATGGCTGCTAAAATTAATTTAAACCCTGGAACAAACTGAAAACAGAGCCAGAAACTCATTTCAACTATATATCAGTTTCCAGCAAATTGGCCATGTCAGAATTCAAACTCAAGGACTTTGGACTATCATTGACAGAGGGCAGTCTCTGGCGACAGAGAATCAGTGAGGTGATTCACCCTGCTGACTTCAATTTCTGTTTTCTTCTAATCAGATTTTACGCCCCAAAAATAAACAAGGTGATCTGGATTTGGTTATAGGTCAGAACAATTACCGCAGCTATTCTCAACATACTGATTTAAAGAGAGCTAAAACAAGTCATATCTCTTTTGTACATCTAGGCCCCCCAATCAAGTTATCAAACATAACAAATACTGCATTAAACCTTGTGTTAAAAAGGGATTTAAATCCCATCCTGATTAAAAAAGGTAATTCAAGTGTGTCCCAGACCAGATTAGAGATTTATTGAGAGTGGGGTGAAGATTTCTTAGGAGCAATTTTCTTGTATGTTTGTTATTGATTGGAAATGGAAATGTGTTGGGGTGATTGTAATTTTATTGGGGGAGGTAGTTTTTCCAGAGCACATTTCTGTCTTGGAGATTAAAGGAATAATGCACGACAGGGTGTGTGTCGTGCTGGGATAACGCCATGCCTGGGGGAGTTGGGCATGAGACCACAGGCCAAGTGCATCCAATGCCTCAGGCATGGCATTATCCCAAACGACACACACCCTGGAGGGCATTATTCCTATTATACAATGTCTCATTGTTATACAGAATAAAAAAAATAATTGTAAAGATGCTTTTGTGTGGAAAAATATTTTTGTTTTTAAGAGACGATGAAACAAATCAATAAAAAGCTCCATAAAACAATCAATAAAAAGCTAAATCAAATGCTCATCTACATGGGTTCCCAGTGCTGAGACTAGACCCGTGGCATCGTGCTGGGATAACGCCATGGGGTCCAGCCCCAAACTGACCAATCACAGTCCAAGATTCTTTCTTGCCATTGTATAATTAAGCAATAAGGCAGGACAAAGTCTGTGTTATTGTGTAATAATGTCACTCCTGGTGTGGGTTGAAGCACGAGGTAAAGCCGAGTGCTTCCACCACCCAAGGGTGACGTTATTACACAATAACACACACCTTAGAGTGCCTTATTGCAATTATACAATGGCTCGATGTTATACAAAATAAAAATATTTAAAAAAAGTTTCAGTAGATTTTTAGTGTAGCAATATATCTCTGTTTCTTTAAAAGTAGTTCCACACAATCATCCGTAAAATAAACACAGTGTGTTATTGTGTAATAACATCACTGTCTCAGGCACACACTGACCAATCAGAGCCCTGGAAATTTTCTTGCCATTGTATAATTATAGTTATCTTGTCCTTTGGGAGGTATTTAGTATTATTTCTTTTTCTGTCTTTTCAATTGTTTATGACTCAGGCCTATAAATACTGTTCCTGGAAGGTTAATGGTCCCCCTACACCACCTAAGAGGTAAAATATCCTAATGCACTAACAAAAAAAAAACTGCAGATTGATACAGTTATGCTGCAGAAAACTCACTTATTGGAAGACCAACTGCTATTGTTTGGCAGAGATTGGGTGGGGTAAGTTTTTGGGGTGGGAGTTGATACCCGCAAAAGGGGTGTGGCTTCCTTGGTAGCTCATTGGCTCCCTTTTCATTCTCTGCAAGTTATATCTGACCCACAGTGATGCTTTGTCCTTGTTCAGGCCATTTCGGGCCATCAAAAGGTGGCCTTGGTTTCTATCTATGGTCCGACCTCTGAAGAACCTGGCTTTTTTTCCCCAACTATTTTGTCTGCTTTGTCACCTTGGGCATCCCTCCCTATTCTTTTGGCAGGGGATTGGAATTTAATTTTTAGTAATGAACTGGATAGGTTCAGGGACAGGAAGAAGGGTTGACTTCTGCTCAGTGTGCCCACCATGAATTGATGAACACGCTAAAGTTGATAGACCCATGGCAGGTGTTGAACCCCACCCAAACAGACTTTACTTTTCATTCATTACCGCATAAGAATTGGATTTTCATTGGTGAGAGCTGAACACCATCCAGTTATTGAGTTCTGCGAGTACAACTGTAAAGTTCTATCTGATCATCATCCAGTTATCCTGCAGATGGCTTTCAATCCCATCCTTACGGTTGATAGGCGTTGGCGCCTCAGCAACCAATTGTTGAAGTCTATTGAAATTACCAATCGAATATATATTTTTATTACTGATTTTGTGGGGAAAAACATATCCACCATGCCACATTAAGATTTGTTATGGGGGCATTAACTGATTTGTTTGGCTTCTAAAAGGAAGACCCTCAGACAGCGTGAATCCTTAACACTGTTAGCACAGATTCGAGAATTGGAACATGACCTTTCTTCTTCCACCTCATAGAGTACTTAGATTCAGTTTAATAGCCTGAGAGCCAAATATCATGAACTTCTGTGTAAGCAAGCAGAACATGCTATACTAAGAACTAAGATCAAATATTTTGATCAAGATAAGAAGGCTGGAAAACTACTTGCCCTCCATTTTCCTCAACAGATTGCAGACCAGATCATTCCCTTCATTACATCTGATGCTGGTTTGACAGTGGCTCATCTTCAAAAAATTGCAGCCCACTTTCAAGCTTATTACCTTTATAGTCAAGAACAGACTGATTCTCATATGGTCAACCTGTCTATTTTTTTTTCAAGATCTTGATTTGCCCACGCTGACTGATTCTCAGCAAAATTACTTGAAAGCTCCTCTAACCTTGCAGGAGGTTAAGGACACCATTGACTCTTGGTCATCTGGCAAGGCTCCAGGCCATGATAGATACACTCCTAAATTCTTTAAAAAATGTAAAGATTTATTGGCACTGATTTTGTTACAAATGTTTAACTACATATATTCTTAGGGGTACCTTGGACCCTACCCTGACTGAGGCCCTCATTATGGTGCTTTTAAAATCTCTTAAGGATCACTTTTGAGTGACTAGCTTTTATCCTATTTCATTGATCAATCTGGACTACAAGAGTGTATCCAAAATTTTAGCAATTCATCTTAATAACATTTGGGGTTCCTTGTTTAGTATTGACCAGGTTGGTTTTGTCCCTGGGGGGCTATCATCTGACCATTACCGGAAATTAGGACACAACCTCTCTGTATCCAGGGAGGGCCAGGAGCCAGCTGTGCTGGCTTCCCTGGATGTGGAGAAAGCTTTTGATTGGGTCTCTTGGCATTATTTATGTACTGTTCTTGAGAAATTGTGTATTCCACAGGATTTTATTAATTGGGTTAGATTACTTTATACGAACACTACTGCTCGAATACTTTGTAATGGCATACACTCTGAGGTGATTACCTTACAGTGAGGGATGTGTCAGGCTGTCCCCTTTCTCTGTTATTGTTTAATTTATTTCTCAAACCTTTAATTAGGAAAATGAATGCATCACCTGCAGTTCAAGGGGTGATGGTCGTGTCCCTCCAGTTTAATTTGTCAGTATACACTGATGGTATACTGTACTTCTGCATATAATACATCTTGTAATGTCCTTACTGGCTGTTTTGGACATTATACATAGTTTCAACTCTTTTCATTACTATAAGTTAAATGTTGATATAACAGAAATGATGGTGCTTAATGGTCGGACCCTTTGGGCTGATATGGCTGGTCTGGGGCTTGTATGGGTACCTCATAAACTTAAATATTTAGGCATTTATTTGAGTCTATCTCCTGCAAAGCTACAAAAATATAACTTGGATACTTTGATGGATCAGATCAAAGAAGATTTGGCTCACTAGGCTCATCTTCTCTTACTTTCTGGGGTAGGGTCAATATAATTAAAATTAATCCCTGCTGAGGGTTTTATATCCCCTTAGTATGTTAAATGTGTTTCTTCCTTAAACATGGTTTACTAAACTACCTAGCCTCACTTCTCATTTTATTTGGCAGGTTAATACACCTTGTAGAGCCTTTTGCAAACTTAAATTTCTAAGTTAGATGGGGGACTGTGTCTTCCTAATTTTTATCTTTACTATTTGGCTGTCCACAGTAGCAAATATTTTCAATGGAATAGGTACACTCTTGGAGAGACCTCGCTTTCATACAAACCCCAATGGCTAGATGTTGAATTTTTGTTGTCCAAATAATTAAACATCAATATTATATCTTTACTGCATACCTCCCCCCTTGCAATCTCCCCCGCTCTCTGCGAGATATTCCTATAGCAGACTCATTGAGAGCCAAATGGCAGCTTTACAAATTATTTTACCTTAACCCCATTCAGGATATAGCACAGCCTCTTGTGGGCAATACTAAATTTAAGGTGGCAGGTCAGGTTCTTACCCCTTTTTTGGCCTTACCCTGAAATTTCAACAGTGGAGCATATTACCTCCGATGGGGTTCTTTTAAAGTTTGCTGACATGCAGCATCACTATAATATCCCCACTAAGTATTGTTCAGATATGTACAGCTCACTCATCTTTTGTTTCATTATTTCAGTCCTGGATGGTGGTCTAATGAATATGCTCAAAAAAAGTTACCATTGGTGAAAGGAGTATTTTTTCCTCATGCAGTATCTTCTTTTGTATTTTCAGTTTTACACCTTACTTCCAAATAGAGCACAGGACACAGCTATGTATTGGAAAATAACTCTTCCTTCCTTACAGAGGATGTAGGATTGGCCTGTCATTGGGCAAGATTTACACAAATATGTTAAATAGGACAGATATAGATTTATGCAATGTCAATTGCTACACAATATGTTCTATACTCCTGTTAAATTATACAAGATGGGTAGGGTGCCCTCTAACCTTAGTAGTCACTGTAATACAATATAGGGGTCCTTATTTCACATTATGTGGCACTGCCCCAAGATTGCTGCCTTTTGGGATTCAATTCACTCAAGATTAGACCCCTTTTTGGGGTTGGATCAGCATTTTCCCCAGATATTTGTTTAATAGATGATTATTGAGTTCAGTTGGTAAAATACCTAGGGATGTACCTAAATCCAGTGTTATGTTTCATGGATCATCTAGTGAATACAGGTAAAAAGATTCATCAGAAGCTGGGATACTTATATTCATTTTTTGACAAATGAGGCTTGCAAGACAGATATTGATACCAACATTGGAATATGGGGCATTTCTTTATGTAAATCAGAACAGGTCATTTTTAAATATATATCAGCTTATTCAAAGCAACATTTGTAGGTTTAGTTTGAGAGCTCCAACTCAGTTGCATCGTTGCATTCTGTATGACCAGATGAATATTCTTCCTCCTTTACAGAGTACTGATTACTTGGCTACAGTATTCGCTTTTTCTATATATAAAAATTTAATACCACTTGGCTTATACAACAAACTTGTTCAATTTAACAGTTTATATATCACCAGGAAGCAGTTGAGCACTCTGTTTCGTTTACCCCAGGTAAAGTTGCAGTTATGTAAATGGTCCTTTTCTTATTATACACCAACACTTTTAAATAGTATTTCAAGTTTAGTTAAAGTGGCAAAAGATGTTAAGCAATTTAAAGCACTGCTTTTCGAATATTATGAAAAGAACACCAACTGTAACTGTTATATATGAAGTATATTGAGTTGTTATTGATGTATGTGCTCTACCACTGTTTGCTAATATTTTGTATAATGCTTTTAAGTCAGTATATTTATACTTTGTATGTATTTATGTTAGGCGTAACCGAAAAAGGGCTGGTCCCAGTTACTTTCTGGTTAAAAATAAAAACAAACAAAACAAACAAATAAGGATAAACTAAAAGGGCAGCAGAAAGCTCATATACAGTAGCCTTAATCTCTGCATGTGCAAAGAAAGTTATTTTGTGACATCGGTGTGATCAGAATACACCTACATACGCGGAGGGCATAAGGAAATTTTATTTACCCTTCAAGCAGAGAAAATTATCTCCAGTATGACGGATCATTTGGAGGTCTATCACAAGAACTGGGAACCTTTATATGCTTTAATGTTATTATTTGCATGATTCAAAGGGCAGCCTACCCTAATTGGATCTCTTACAGTATTAGTTTATTTTTTTGGATGTTATAAGGCAACATTGTTTTAACCAGAAGTAGTACACTAAGCTGAAGTTTGTTTCCAGATGTGACCTGGGAAAACAAGGAAGTTAAGTGACTCATTCAGGATCACACAATATGCACCTAGGTGGCTGTGGGATTCAAATCCAGGTCTCCGGATCTGCAGCTCAGAGCCTTAACCCACTGCACTATACTGCCTCCTTATATTTATATGGTTATGGCTGAATTGTGTCACTATTTTCTAGACTATTTAAGTTTTGGCCATTGTTCTCATGTGTATCCCTCCCTTCAATATTATATTCTATTTTTATTAGACTACGCTCCAGAATCAGGATGGGGAAGGGGAGCAGTTTGGGGTACTCGTCTGGTCGTATGGTGTTCGATCAACTGTAGTTTGTACTGTAGTTTGTTGCAGGTTGATTATTTGGATGTTTTATCTTGATCCCTGTCATATGATTGTGATGGCTTTTTTCTTTTTGTATTTTATTACAAAATGTTCCAATAAAGTTTGCTCAATTTAAAAAAAGTAATTCAAAACTAATTAGGGAAGAGTACCTCACTGTAAATAAATCTACTGGCTTCCTGTTTTTACAAATGGCCAGTCTGGTTTCCAATTAGCAATGGGCACCATGGCTCATTATTGTTTCCCCCCCCAATGAAAAATTTATATGGTTCCATAACTAGTTTAATGTGTAACCCACCCCCTCCACAGTGACCAGGGGCATGAATGATGGTATGTGTCCATAGGGAGGGGGCTATCACAACAGAAACTGCAAAAGATGACTTTTAGTTTGTAGGTCCCTCTGAAGGCATGGTCCCTCTGTCTCACCAGGGTGCTGGACTACAAGAGAACTGATGGTTAGTGGCAGCAACAGTCAAAGAACTGAGACAACACTCCATTTCCAATAACCTGATGGCGATCCCATTTAATAAATAAAAATGATTCAACTCCATGGAGTCAAAAATGAATAACAGCTCAGAGGGGGGCATCCCACATACACAGGAACCAAGATGGTTACATCAGTCTATGAGTCCAGAATTGTCTATACAAAATGATGCACTTCACAGCACTATTCACAAAACAAACCCTAAGTCCATAAGTCCATAACAAGGGGCATGAAATGGATGACCCCTAAAATTCAGGCAGCTCATTTATACATAGCAAGCATCAAAATGATCTCTTGGGGCTATATCTAACTCTAACCCCCCCCCATATGACCCACTTCTCCCATCGTCTCAGAACTTGTTATCCTCTCAGCTCTATGCAAAGGTTCTGTCTTCACTGAAGCTCCATGTCCACAAATCCCTTCTGGGTAACTGTCCCCAAAAACTAATGTGACACATCCCCAGAGGGGAATCCAGCTGATGTTCTCTCTCTCTCTCTCTCTCTCGGTAGTACATCCAGATTGACTTTTCTCCTTCGGCTCCATCTCAGGCCTTAACATATCTCCTACTGTGGCCGACCATCTCTCATGCTGCTGGCCACTGGAATCACCTTCCCCCAACCAAAAAAATCACTTGAAACAGCCTCTGCCATGTCAGGAGCCTGACATTTCATAACCCCTCTTCCCTGAGAAAACAGAAATCAGCACCTCGAGATGGCAATCCCCCCGCTCCTCCAACAGCAACCTCACAACTCCTCACCTGTGTGCTCCCACCCATGAGCAAGGCCCACCCCCAAAGTAATCCTGTACACACAGCAGTCTCCCAGGGTGGCAAAACTGTTAACCCTTTCTAGATGTGGGTTGAAATAACTCAAGAAAATCCCTACGGTGTACAACCCAGTACATTAACCAGTGCCCCAAGTCACTGGGTGAGGTTAAAATTCTACCCTCTTTAAAAACATGACACCCTCAGAGAGCTCTGGAACTCCAACAGCCATCCTACCAGGGCCCAGACAAAAAAGGTATGCACACTCCCGCTCTGCCAAACCCTCAGGCTCGGGCTGCCTCACCACAAAGGTGGACCTACTACTCTACCAAATGGGGCCCCAAACCAGCTTGACTCATCAAACACACTTGAGCTCTGTCACGCTAGCCACCAACCCTCCTGGACCTTCAGGGCAGATCATCTAAATCCCAGGAGGTGGTGTCCCAGGCTAATCACTACTCTAGCCAAGACTGAAATGCTTCCCAAAGCTGCCAGCTACCTAACATGGACTCCTTTCCCATTATGCACCCCCCCAAAAAAAAAATTGTTACAGCCTACACAGTAATGATAATTATATCAATAGGACCCCAACGTGGCAGATACACAGTGGCACTACTATTCATAAGCAATTGGCATTCTGGAACATTAATGCACTGGTAATAGTAACAACTAATTAACACGATGCAGTGTTAAAGCATTAGTAACAATAGCAACTAATTAGCATGTTGTAACACTAGAACATTAGCAACACTAGTAAGCTGTTATAGGCATTATCCACTGGTTAAAGTCTGTAGCTCAGTCCAGAAAATGAAAAGTCAACAAAAAGGGTTTATCTCGCCAATTTATTTATTTATTTATTTGTAAATCGGTTTACAACCTTTGAGCCAGAGGCTCATTTCCAAAGGTACCTCATCACATTGAGGACAAACATAACAAATTTAGGTTACAGAATACAAGGAACTTAAATTAGACTTACACAAATTGATTTCATACATTATACACTTTAGTACAATTGCATTGATACAGCTAGCACAAGCTGGTTTTAACAGAGGTAAGAAGCACAGGGGGAGAAGGTGGGGGGGAGGTGGAGTGCCACCCAGCGGGCGTTGTCAAGTGTGAAGAGATCGAGCCACATTTAGAGACAGGAGCAGCTGCGAGTCTTAAAGAGTTGGCCCCAAAGGCAGTTTTGAAGTAGGAGATCATGGGGGCATTGGAGATGGGAGCAGGGAGAGAGTTAAACCAGGATGGGGCTCTGTAGCAGAAAGACCTCTGACCATGGGTGGTCCTTGATCTGGGGACCAGTATAGTGGTCTTGTTGGAGGTTCGGGTTGCGATAGTGGGTGGGGTATGGTGGATGGAGGCTGTCATCCCAGAAGGGGAGAGACTGAGTGGGTTTTTTTTTTTGTGAGGATGCAGGTTTGATAGCATAGCCGTTCATCTAGGTTAAGGAGTTTAGCCTCGTCATAGAGCTGACATGTGTGTGTGAGCCTGGGGGCACCAGTAATCAGCCTGCAGGCCTTATTTAGGGTGAGGTGAATTTTATTGAGGGCAATCGTGTCAGTAGCACCATAGACTGGCAGGCCATAGTCTACAAGGGACAGTACTGAAGATGTAACAGCAAGTCGGAGAGCATCAGGGCTGAATCAAAGGTACCCCCAAGGTATTTGTAGGAGCAGACTTGTTCAAACGGTTGTTTGGTACTAGGGAGGATAGGGAGTGGGTGGTTGCTGGCATTGTTTTGGGGGTGGGCAAACAGCATTGTTTTTTTTTTTTAAGATTAATGATGAGTCTGTGCTCCTTAAACCAGGCTTCAGCATCATTGTAGGAATGTTGTAGGGAGTCCTGGAGGGAGATGAGATTGTGGTGGGTGGCAAAAATGACAGCATCGTCTGCATACATTAGAATTTTGCCAGAGCATGAACTGAGCAGGGTGTTTAGATAGAGTGAGAAGAGAAGGGGGCCCATGATGGAGCCCTGGGGTACCCCTGAGCAGATGGGACAGGTTTCAAAGAGTGTCCCATTGATTTTTACACACTGTGAGCAAGCGGATAGATAGCTCATACACCATGCGAGGGGGCCAGCAGAGAAATCAGTGTGGCAGAGGGCATCCCGCAGAACAGGGTGGGAGACAGTGTTGAAAGCCTTTGAGAGGTCAACGAACACTGCACCAGCTAGGGAGCTGGCATCCAGGGAGGAGTGTAGGAAATTGGAGAACTCAATTAGTGCAGTGCCGGTACTTTGACCAGCACAGAAGCCATGCTGCTCTGGCCATAAGATGTTATGCTTAGTCAGATATTCAGTGATTTGAATGCCCACCACTTTTTCTAGGGCTTTGAAGGGGGGAGGATGGAGATTGGTTGGTAGTTGCTGGCAGAGGACCTGTCGCCCCCTTTATGAATGGGTGTGACTATGGCTGTTTTCTATGTGGTGGGAAATTGCCCCAGGCAGACTAATCGGTTAAGTAGGCTGGTGAGTGGGGCAAGGACTTCATCCAGCACCAATCTGAGAATACCGGGATCCAGGGAGTCATTGCTGGGACTATTGTCATTTAATGCTTTAATTAGGAGGGGTCTGGCTTCCTGTGCAGATACCTTGTATAGGTGGAAGCTGAGGCGTTGGAGGATAGGGGAGGTAGGCTGGGGGAAGCATCAAAGAAATTACTGGGGAGGACAGTGCTAAGTTCAGTAAAGGAGGTGCTAAGGTAGTTAGCAATGCAGGCAGGGTCGGTGGAGATTGAGCCATCAAGAGCGAGCTGGGATGGGGGAGGGAGCATGATTTCCCATTTAGCTGTTTAATACTGTCCCAGAAAGTCTGGGCAAACCCCCAGGAGGAGGTGAGGGTGGCTTGGTAATGGTCGGCCTTGGCTTTATGGATGGCCCATGAGCACCTGTTCTGAGCAGCATTGTAGGCTTGTCTATCAGCCATCCAGCCTGTTTCAGTGGCAAGGTGCCAAGGTTATCCCTATTTCTAAGCATTTTTAGTAGTTCAGGGGTAACCCAGAGAGCATTATGTTTTTTGGATCGAATTTTGGTGAGGGGTGCAAAGAAGTCACAGGCTTTGTTAAACGTTTGGGAGAAAAAGGTGAGGGCAGTGTCAATGTCGGGTGCATAATGAATGGGGGACCAGTTAATCTGGGTGAGAAACTGTTTACGTTTTATCAGCCCACCGGGGCAGAGGTGCCTGCGGAGTGTGGTCTGGGCATTGGGTTTGGGAGTGGGGGCCGCCCAAAAAAATAGGATAGGGGAGTGGTCACTTAGGGAGTCTGGGAGGACCTGGATGTTATGGATTTTTTGGGGACGGTTGGTGATAATTACATCCAAAAGGGTACTGGTTCCTTTTTTTGGGGTTTACTCTAGTGGGCTGGGAGATGAGTTGCGTTAGCTCTTGGGCAGCGAAAGAATCTCGGATCATGGAAGAGGAGGCGCTGAGCCAGTTCCGTTAAGGTCCCCCACTAGGATTTGTTCTGCCTTGTGGTGGAGGGTGACCAGATATTCAGTTATAGATATCAGCACTGGGTTCTGGTTCTTTGGGGGAACATAGGCAGTGGTGAGATAGAGAGGGCCCCTGGAGGGGTCAGGAGTGAGTTTGAGGGTAATGCCCTGGGACCCATTCACAAGAATGGGGGCAGGGAGCGCTTGTCCGATGATTGTGTCCCTGGTATAGATTGCACAGCCTCCCCCACATTTGTCTAATCAGTCCTCCCGGTATAGGGTATAGCCTGGGAGGGAGACAAAGAAGTCGGGGTGGATTTGGACAGCCAGGTTTCGACCAGGGTTATGATGTCTGGTTGATGTACCATGGCCCAGCGCTGGAGGACATCACATTTTTTCAGTAGGCTGCATATGTTCATGGAGGCTATTTGGAGTCCAGTGGACCGATCAGGTGGGCTGGAGGGGGCAGGGCCTGGGTTAGGATGTATGTTGCCAGATAGGAGCAGTAGGAGGATCAAGGCTCTGACTAGGGGGTGGCAGTATGTCAACTTCCAGGGGGTACGCTGGGATGGTTAGGTGGCCACAGAGAAACAAGGAGTGGGCAGGGTTCGAAGGTTCAGGAGGGCAAGGACAAGTTGCAACCATGGGGAGCCAGGATAGGCAGTGAGGGGCAGCTAGGGGTGGGTGCTGTGGGCCAGGGTAGTGACTATATAGTAGTGACGACCATGGGTGGGTGGGTGGGCAGTCAATGTGCGCAGTGAGTCAGTGGGCTAACCCCTCACAAGGGTGCTGTTGCTGGAGGTAGTTAATTACCTCTTAGGCACCCAGCTGTGGTCCTGCTCCAGGGAGAGAGCACTGTGTGTGGGCTGCTGCGCTTGTCTGCCGTCTCCTGTCCTCCTATGTCCTCCTGTGGGAAAATGATGAAACATCACAGCATGCAAGACATTGAATGCTACCACCTCACCACTGGATAAAATAGTAGTGGGGTGTTGTTTGGTGCACAGTCAACCATGCAAATCAGTTGCTCCCACACAATATTTGGTGTGGCTACTGTCCAAGTCTTGGAGCAAAGCATAATTTTTAAACAAAGTGAGTCCCCCATAAGAACTTTTGGCACAAATTCTCTTGGCAACATGCTGTGCTTCTTGCAGGGGAAATAGTAGAGCTGTTCGAACTCAGATTGTGCTTCAGTAGATCTTCCCTAGAAACGCATGGAATAGCGAGTTCAACCTTCTCTCCTCAATGACATCCCAGGTGCACTCAGTCAGATAAGGGTAGTCAAACTTTGGATACTCCTGGTGGATATGCCTCCTCACAGTTCTCTCTGATTGAGACCATTCTGGCAGGCTACAGCTAGTTGTTCATGGAGCCTGTCCTCTGGGAACCATGTGCCACTCCTATATTCCCACTTGTGGTGTTCTTGCTCTCTAGCTTGACTGTGACAATCTTGCGGCCAAGGACAGGCTGCACTAATGGATGAGGAACTGCTTTGAGGGGACACACCCACTATTGCATAAGGGATGGGGTCCTGTTCCAATGCCTTCTCTCAACCATCATCCACCTCACTCTCTACTAGGCCCTCCACTCCTACAGCCTCTGATTCATGGTGACATGCTGTCTCCATTTGTTCTGCCAATGGCATTGACTGCTGACCAAGGCTCAATAGCGGGTTAGCTGGCAATGTCTCTGCTACTTCACTAGTGGGCATAGGCTAGGGTGGCTGAAGCAATTTCAGACACTGCTGAATGAGGTGCCTCACATGGCTGGCTACAGGCACAAAACTCAGTTGGGGTCATTGACTTCTATGGTGGCTCCTTCTGCAGAGCTGGATGATTATTTTCTTGCCCACTACCCATTGTCTTGCATGTCACCTAACCCTCTTGGGGGTTGTGCCCCTCTTGATCACTAGATGCCATGGGTGCAGGCTCCATGCTGGGGTTCAATTTAACAACGAGATCATCCTAACCTTCCACACTAGCATCTTCTGAGGTCAAAAAGAAGGTTGACTGTCTTGAGCCATAACAGGGCCATTTGGGCAGCATGTTTAGTTGGGCTGGCTTCTTAGCATGCAGTACACACAGGGAGAAGCTCCACTCCAGGGTCTTCTGTTGTTAAAGGACACACTCTTTAAACATGGCCAATTTGCCCACAAGCTCCCACATCTATTTAAATATTTTGGATGGCAGCATAACATCTAAAGCTGAAGGCGCTTGTGCCATTTTTGCCAATACTCACTCCAAAGCAGTTCAAAACAGTTCAAAATACAACTGATAGAGCAGAAGCCAAAGCAAATGGTACACCATTGAACATGTTGCACAGATGAACACCAGCACAGGCACCAGACCAAGGAAATCATAAACCTGCCCAGATTAGTTCAATAAGGCCAATCCATGGATATGGCCCCAGTCCATCTGCATAGTTCTCACATGGAATAGACGCATGGTTCTCTCCAACAGACCCCCAGACACCACTGCCAGTAGAAAGGTACACATTTTCTCAGTCTTCCAGCACCATACTAGTCACATTATAGTCCAATATGAAAATCCATGATAATGAATAGCTTCACCCAGCACCTTTTGGAGACACTTTAGTACAGAAAGGCACCCCAAAACATCTGGCATGAGCACCCACTTGAAGTCCATCTGCTCCCTTGAGTCTAGGGGTATGAATGATGGTAGATGTCTGTGTGTAGGGTGCTGCCACAGCACAAACTGCAAAAGATGACTTACACTTTACAGGTCCCTCTGAAGGCAGCCTGCCACTGTTTCACCAGGCTACTGGGCTAGGAGAGAACTGAAAATTAGTGGCAGCAACAGTCTATTAAAGAACTGAGACAACATTCCATTTCCAGTAATCTGATGGGGTTACCATTTAATAAAAGACAACACTACAAATCAGTGCAGGCAAAAATTAATAACAGTTCATAGGTGAGCATCCCACATACACAGCAACTGAGATGGTCACATCAGTCTGTGAGTCCAGAATTGTCAATATGAAAGGATGCACTTCCCAGCAATATTCACAATATGCAGCATGAGTCCATAGTCCACACTGAGGAGCATGATCCAGATGACCCCTAAAATTCAGGCAGCTCACTTATCCATAGGCAGCATCAAAATGAACTCTCAGGGCTATATCTGCCTTTTAACCTCCCTTAAGACCCACTTCTCCCATCACCTCAGAACTTGCTAGCCTCTCAGCTCATGGCAGTGGGTTCTATCCTCACTGGAGCTCCATGTTTATAAATTACTTCTGGGTGACTGTCCCCAAGAACTAATGTGACACATCCCCAGCAGGGAATTCAGTTGACACTCCCTCTCGGCAGTACATCCAGATTGACCTAGCTCCCTTGGTTCTGTCTCAGGCCTTAACATTTCTCCCACTGTTGCCACCTATCTCTCATGCAGCTGGCCACTGTGACCACCTTCCCTGCAACCAGGGAACCACTTGATGAAGACCACCGCCACATCAGGAGCCAGACATTTCTTCATCCCTCTTCCCTGAGAAAACGAAAATCAGCACCTTGAGTGGGCATTCCCCCCTGCTCCTCTGGCACCAACCTCACACCTCCTCACCTGCACAGTCCCACCCACGAGCAAGGCCCACCCTCCAGGGTACTCCCATGTACACAGCAGTCCCTACAGCAGCAAAACTGTTAACCCTTTCTGGGCATGGGCTGAAATTACCCAAGATAAATCCCTACAGTGTACATCCCAGTACACTAACCAGTGCACAGAACCCATGAGGGGGAAGGGGTTACAACTGTTTTGATCTCTGTGTTAATATGTAATCCATCATGAATTCACTCCTTGACTTCTTCCAAACTACGATCCCTTCCCCGCCCACCCCCAAGAACTGTTACCTGATCAGGGAATGCTAAGGATATCATACCAGGGAGTTGCTTTCTTATGCAATCCTGGCACTGAAAAAAACTCTGAAGTTCATATATAGTTTTAATTATTTTTTTTAACTCTTTGGTAACCAGGTAAAGTTCATTCGGTGCAAGCCCATTTACAGGCTTAACTTGGGAGCAAAGGGGTTAAATGACTTGTTCAGGATCACACAGTATGCAAGAGGAGAGTATGGGACTCAAACCATGATCTGCCTTATGTGTCAACCTGTTTCACAACTTGTTGCTGTAACCTCAAGGCTATACTGCCAGCCCAATTGTCAGTCATACGGTACCTTTCATAAGGCATAATGTACCCTCTCCAATCTCTCCAGGTTTGCTGCCACTTTTTGCCCGGATCACTCAGTTAGTAGTGTCCTTATTGGGTCTCCAGTTTTCAACAGATTTTGGCAAGACAGGACAAGCCAAATTCTATTTACTATAGTACCAAATCCAATTGGCTCTGAACACTGCATACTGTCGAGAGGAGAGGAGTGAACACAAAGGAGGGTGACAAAGGAGAAGAATTAGCAAGAGGTCTGAAAGTGGAAGGGCTCAGGAGCAGGTGCAGAGATGGAAGTAGGCAAGGTGGATTTAAAAGAATGCTTGAACATGTCTATAGAGTGGCATGTTAAGACAGCAGATGGAAGTGAGTTCCAGAGAGAGGGCCAAGAGAAGGTGAAGGCATGCTGACCTACAGCAAGGTGGGGTTTAGGGACAGTGAGAAGGGGTAGGTCAGCTGACCTTAAGGACCTTGTCACAGTTTTGCACTGAACAATGGACTGGAGGCAATGAGGAGTGAATGTGTGAACCAGTTTGAATGTCAGGCAAAGGGTAGAGTATTGCAACCTAGCCTCAAGGGACAGCTAACCGAGTAAGTCAAGGACTGAGCAGTGGTGCTCTCTAGAGTTAGCGCCAAGGGTGAAGTGAGCTATTCTATGGTAGGTTTGTTTGAGCCTGGTAAGAAGAGACATCTGGGAGGAGTGGAGGATAGGAGCACCGGAGATAAGAGGGAGAAAGAGGAGGAAGCAGTGGCCAGGTGGCAGAGGATGTTAGGTAGGGTTGAATGCGAAACAGCAGTCCTAGTTTCTGGTGAAGGGTCTTGACCATTGCTGTGACATGGGAGTCAAAGATGAGGTGGGAATCTATGGTGATACCCACGTATTTAAAGGTATGCACCCATTTGAGAGGGTCACCATGGGAGGAGTAGCTCACTAGGGGGGCAGGAGAGGTCATCCTAGGGGTTCGGTGACAGAAGAGCATAGATTTAGTCTTCCTGGTATTGAGCACAAGGAGACTGTTGAGAAACCATGCTTCAAGATTCTGGAAATCCTGCTGATGTTGGAGATTTAGCGAGGCAGGGTCAGAGGAGGACATGTACAGAATGGTATTGTCAGCATACATCTGGATTGATGCACTACCACAGTGTGGTGGAAGCTCATTGATAAACAATGAGAACAGGAGAGGGCCTAGTGTAGACCCCTGAGGGACACCATCCATTATGGCACTAAAAGGGGAAGTAAGGCTGGCCTATTTCACACATTGAGTATGGCCTGAAAGGTAGCTTGAAAACCAGTTTAAGCATAGGGGGTCGAGGCCAATGGAAAGAAGCATGTGGAGCAGGATGTTATGATTGACAAGGTCAATGGCCTTGGTTAGGTCAACAAATATAGTGTCAGTGACTAGAGGATATGGATGAAGACTGGTGGGGGAAGGGATTCAGGAGGGATGTGAGTAAGTTATTCACAGAGGTGGTGGTGGGCAAAAGGAATAGACTGCCCACAGAAGTGACTGAAGCCAAGAATGTGTCATGATTTCAATTTGGGTGGGGCAGATACAAAGGAATACTGGAACCCATGGGCAGAAGATGGGAAAGGATACCTGGGAAAGGGTGACGATCAGCTACTAGGCCTATCAGATCTCTAAGTCTGGCAGTAGGCTGTATGGAGCTAGGCAGCAAAATGGGCAACCTGGATGGACCTTTGGGTCTTTTGCTGATGACATAATCTATGTTTCTATGTATGATTTTTAAATGGAAGAAGCCAGTCTAATCAAGAGCTGCCTCCTGAGATTCCAGAGACAGCCTGCAGTCATGTTCATTCCCTTAGTTCTTGGCAGCCTCCATAGCCCTTTCATCATATAAATGGTTATCTGCAGCCACTATTGGCATAGTCCTCTGGCTTGAGGTATAACCTCATGGCCATCACCCCTGCCCTGTCCTCTTTTAGCCCAAACCTACCCAGATTACAATTGGGGAGCCACTGTATGGAGTCAGAGACCATCACTGGCCATCATCATGACAGTGGCAAGGGAATTTACTCCCATTTCTTCAAGTTTTTTCAAGTTTATTGCAGGAATAACTCCATTGAGCAAGCTCATTCACAAAGAGGTCCTGAGGAACATATACAGAGAGACAGTACAAGAATACAAACAGTCCTAGTACAAATTAGTAGCACTTGATACAAAATATACAATTATATACATGACAGAAACAGAATTTTCAAAGCACACCTACTTAAGTAGCAGGCATGCCAAATATGCAGGCCTATACAAAATATACACCATATACATGACAGGGAAGGAATTTACAAAGCAAACCTTCTAGTAATAAGCAGTATGTTGAACAAACTAACAATATACACTAAGCACTATCAAACATTATCAGTAGATAGGGAGCTAGACAGATGGTAGAGGGGGAGAATGGGGGAAGGGAGAGGATAAAGGAGAGTGCAAAGGGGGGAAGAGCAGGAAGGACCAAGGGGAGGAGATAATTCACTTTTCCCTGACACTGGACTATGCCTACAGATGGCCATACAAGCTGCAGCACACTTGTGTGCACAGGTGCTCCCCCCTTATGAAGGAGAAAGCTCCATGGTCCAACACGAGGGTCTGCTGTAACTGGGGAATCCAGATGTCCATCCCTGGGTTGGTTCATACTGCACTCATCAACACTCTCCAGTCCTGGCCACCATAACTGTGGCTTCCCAGAGTTACCTTTTGAACCGGGGTCACTGGCACAGAAGTGTGACATGCTTTATCTGGGTCATTGGGTGGAACTAACTCACACAGCTATTATGGAAGCTCCATCCAGCCTGAAGAGGCCAGTGGTGTCACCAGTCATTGCCAACCATCAAGTACTTAAACCTCCTGACTGGGTTAAGTCTCTAGCTTTTAGCTGTGCTCAGAGTGGACATATGCTCTTACAGCAGAGGCTGGAAAATCATTACTTGTTTCAGTTGCATATCTGGATTACATACAGAAAGCTGCTTCAAAATCAACCAGTCTGGGAGGTGGAAATGTAGCTGTCTGAAACCCCTAACAGTATTTTGTCTATCTTTATCCACTCTGAATTTTCAGCATTCTTTTACTGCACCATAATTGCCTTCTGTAAAAAACAAATGACTTTGGAGGAGATGTTATGAACTCATTAGTCACTAAAAGAGATTGAGGGGGCAAAGATTGGGGTACAGTCTATTATTCAGTTTTCACTTTATCCGAAGGATGAAACCCTAAAGACATAAATTTTAAAAGACTGTAAATGGTGCATACAGTATGTGACAGGAATAGCACCTCGTGGAAGGGTCTTGATACACTTCTGCAATTCTTGCCAAATGTGTATTATTTTCAAACAGGGTACTATTTCATGATACTTTTCCTAGTTTACAGTGACTTGTGGAGATTCTTTTGTGCTCATGCTATACTTGGTCATGTGCCCAGCAAAGGGAAGTAAGTGCTTTTGCAGCAAAACTGCAGAACATAGTTTATCTGCTGTTATTGGTATAGAGTGTTTTTACCCCTGCACCAGTGAGTTTTTGCGCTATTACATTTATCCCCTGGCCCATTCTGGGGCCTTTAAAAGTCATGCCCCAAGTGTCCCACTAACAGTAGGAATCACACCTGTGCCACGGTGAAATGTATGCAGAATTGTAGTTTAATTCAGAGGTTTGTCCTGGCTGGTGTTTTTGCAGACAGTCTTTCTGCTTTCTCTACAATCACACAAACTATGAATGGGACCAACTGTTCATTATTCCTTCCTATTTTAATTTAAAACATGACCTTGGAAAAGCAGTTTCTCTTTTAATATTGCACAACACGTTGTCTCAATAAACCTCAATTACCAGCTCACCTACAGTCCTTTATATTTTTCCATTTTTTGTTTCAATTATGTTGGCTTGTAGTTTCCAAATGTAATTTGTTAGCTTCATATTGTAAGCTTGGATGGTCATGTGCTGCTGTGTACTCCCTGCAGTCAGTCAGACAAGATGTGTTTATCTCATTATGTCTTTCCCATTACAATATATTCATAATAACCACATTTTTATTCCCTGCCTCTGTCTAGTCATAATCCCAGTGCAGTAGGTGACAGAAAATACATAGAAACTAATATAAGTAATGGCTAACACGGGCACTCACCTAGCTTAACTTACATGAATAATGTGGAGAAAGTGTGCAGTGTTTGACAAACAGCAGACATTACAAACAGAAGATGGAGTGAGTCAGTGGTCACCTGGCTCTGATCTTGAATGAAATCACAGTCCAAACAGATTGAAACTGCCCTGCTCTGAGGAAAAACTGAACATTACTTGAAACTCTATTACAGGGAGGGGAAGAAGGTGGGTAACCTGTATAATTCAGTACTTGTCTGCACGCCACACTTGTTAGTTCCTCTTTATGAAGTAGGGGGAGACATGATGAACCTAGTATCCATTCTAACCATAAATTACTATGTTGTCATGTCTACAATACAGTAATACCTTTTTTCTTTTTTTTCTTTTTTTTTTACAATTTATTTACCAAGAATAACCCAGCTGAGGTGGAACATCTCATTTCCAGTGGGGTCCTAGTTCTAAACATTTCTACAGCTGGATGAACAGGAGCACTGACAAGTTACATGATGTGTCGTGGAGTTTAGACCTTCAAAATACAGGTTCCTAAGCTGATGTTCTAATCACAAGACAACACTATCTGTAAATCTGCAAACAATTATTTTTTTTAACTGTTGAAGGGTTTCCAAGTTGAACTACCCGAGATCCAAGCTATGCAAGATCAAAACATTTTGTAAATATGTTTTACTATTTATTTACCAAAGAAAGCCCAGCTGAGATACAAGATCTAATTTTCTGTGGAGTCCTACTTCTACCCAGTGTTATAGTTGGGAAAATTGGCTGATGGAGAGGTCAAGAGACATGCACAAGGTCACAGTGATTCCTTGCCCCTCCATGGGACTGTCTTGCAAACAAGGCACCTTCCCTATATGAGGCTATTCTGGTGTAGAAACAATAAATCAAGTGGCTTTGATGGGATCTTGAACTTGTGATCTCTGGATTCATGGGCATGTATTCTGACCTCTTACGTGAAAAAGGGGATGTGCCTTGAGCAACAAATTCCTGTCAGACTTGTAATAATGTCCCATGTTTCCTTTGTCTCTTTTTAACCAACTGTTTAAAACTTGGTAGATTTCTATTTTCAGTGATCCCTTAGACCACAGTATGAAACTAAGGGGTTGTGAGTGACCTTTGACAGTAAGCATAGATAAGGAAAGCAGTCATTACTTGAGAATCTCCTATATTAGTGCTGGGGGTGTAGTGAACTGAACCAGCAGTTTATGGTAGAAAAGCTAAATGCCATCCATTTGGCACAGCATTAGGGTTAATGCCTGAGATGCTGGCAACCCAGGTTCAGAACAAGCCTGGGCTGCTGGAGGGCTGGCAGTTGGGAGAGGGCTTGATTATCCCAGTGGATGCTCATTCTTTCTGGGAGAGGGTGGCTGCCCATTACACTGTATGAGCACCTCCTGTGAAAGCTTGAGAGGTGCAGTTACACACAATCTGTGTGAGAGTGGGTGAGCCAGTCAGCATGCACCTATTTATGCAAAAACAAAGAAAATTCCCATTGCAGTGTTGTACAGTAGAGCAGCAGCTTTAAACAATTACAACCTGGAACTCAAAGACAAAAAATGTGCTAAAGAGAGGTGTTAGAAATGAAGTTTGCTGTAACACAGTGGCTAGTTCATTAAAACATACAAAACATAAAAAAGGCAACCAGTACCCCAGTGCTTTGAACCTACAGAAGTCCTTCTTCAGGGAAGTTTATGTATAGTCATGCAAGTTGTGTGTATGCATGCATCTGTCAATGTCACAGGCTCTGAGGGAAAGCCAGAAAAACTTTAAAAATTCTGACCAGGATGCAGGATGATTCCAGTGTTTTGCAGGACCCACACCTGCAGAGCCGGTTCTGCACCAATGTGGTTTCAGTCACTGCCAGGACCTGGTCCCATCTCAGTAACCTCAGCACTGAAGCTACAGTATGAGGCAGTAGAGTAAGTAATTCCAGGGAATGGTGGGGTGATGGAGCTGGGTATGCCAGAGTACGGGGGTGCTGACCAGAGTTGGGGTAAATGCAGTTAATAGACACAAAATGACAAACATTTGAAATAACCTATTCAGTCATTATTACAAATAAAATGGCTAGGATAGTAATTTAGTCAAACAATGTATTTAATTTTCAAAGTGTCTTTGAAGTTTGCAAAAGATCCCGTTTCCTTGCATAGCCAATCTTGGTAAAGCTATTGTAAGTTGGTTTGAATAGTATTGTGAGTTCAGTCATGATACAAGAGCTTGCTCCTCCTACTGTACCTGCAATCCTGATACAGCTGTTACAGCTTGATAACAGACCTCAGAGAAGAAGATTTAAAAAAAAAACCCTGCTACTATATGTGGAGCTGCCATCTTTTTTGTGGATCCATGTAATTATAAAACTAATAATAAATGCATTTTATTTTAAAATGGCTGACTGTACAAAAGTTCTGGCAGTAGAGAATCCAAGCATGCCAGGAACACACATTACAGGTAAGAATATTATATGGAAACAAAGTTGCAGAGCTAACATGAACTGCAGCTTCAGCATTTCTCACCCATTAGATTATTTCTCAAAACAAATGGAAAAATCTACCTCCCAGATCCACCTTGTAATGAACTGCTTATAGTTCGAGAGATGCATATTTTTCTCTTTGAGTCTAGTTCAGTACCATTCATAACAGATTTGAGGTTTTATTCATATTATAGGTGGATTTACATAGTAGGTTACAGTTTGGGTATATTTAACTTGGAGAGGAGGAGGAGGAGGGTAAGAGGTCACTTGGTAAGAAAGTATAAACTATCACAGTATCTGGAGTTGCAACTATGCTTATGATTGTAAGAAGTGAAAGATACAGCCAGGGGACACGGGTGCACAAATCTAGGTAGGACAATTCAGATGGTACCACAGAAATACCTTTACATACATAGGGTAGTAGGGGTGTGAAATGGATTTTCAGAAGCCATGGTACTGTGTATGCAAAGAGCTTGCATGAGTTTAAAACTGGCCTTGACAGTTGCATGAGAGAAATAGATCATAACAGGTATTAATTCTGAAAATGAGGGGCCTTTCTCAATGGGCATAGCTGCCAGCTTCCATCTGTTCCTGTTAAGAATTTCTGTTCTGTAGTCTAGAGTGAGAGGTGTTCTGTATAAACTGCAATTCCTAGAGGGCAGAAAGCCCACCAGCATGCATCATGCCTTCTGCCTCATAAGTTCCCCAGAACACGTGGTCTTTTCGCAATCACCACATAGCCATACTGACACATACCTAGAGGAATTTGTTTTTCACCAATCCTGAAATTTCAATCTAGCAAAGTATTTGAAAGGAGAATCTGAAATGTTTTATGATACTCATCTAGTTGTGCGTCCATTTACTATTACAGCCATTCTTCCTTTTTTCAAGGTAGCAGTGTCGTGAAATGGAGAACTATGGTATTGAGTTCTAATGGATGCTAAGGTCTTCATGGCCCTAGTCAAGGGAATTGATAAATCATTTTTTTGGTTTTGTATAGCACTGTTTATCAGGGCCCCATGTACACTGCTGCAAAGTGGACCTACATTCTGTGATAGGAGCTCATGCTTGCTGGGCCAGAAAATCAGCAATTCTGCAGCAATTATGTGATAGGTTTTACATTCTGTGGCAATTCAAATGAGCCCCATGATCTCCAATATGAAATCTTGTTGCCTTGAAAGAATGCCCAGAAAATGGCAGTCTTGGACAGTTCAGTAGATATACATGCAGGCAATACAAAGCAATCCTGGCACCATGATTTGGACTAGAAGTAGGGCATGGGGGAATTGAAAGATTATTCATTGTTTTATTGCAGTCTGTTTTATCCTCCCATAGCTCCCTCCAACCTGCTCAGTGCTGATTTACTGCATCTACACGTCTGTGGATTTATTCCCCTGCCTGCTCATTTGCCTGACCACCAGTACTGCCAGGTTGCAAAAGAATGCTGCTCCAATTGCTCCCTGCCTCCCACTTTGTTAAAGCCTAGTGGTGCCAGTTTATGCTGTAATGATGCTCTAGTTGCTTCCTCTTTCTTGCTGACTTCATCATTGGTGGTACTGTTTGCATCAGTGCTGCTCAATTTCAATATATCTTTCTCTTCTAACCTGTAAGGATTTATTGCTAGGCTTGAGAACTGCTAGACCATTTTATGTTAGACACAGGTCCACAAAACCTCACATTATGTTTTTCTGCAATACTGTAATTACTAATACTTTTTCACTCCCCAGTTCTTCAGTTGGCAAATGGAAACATTATATTTTTTTATGAGGAGATCAAAAAGCAAGGATGGTATTGTGATAAGAAATATATTGTAATTGCAGTAACAACCTCAAAGTCAGTCATTTCATAGGAGCAACTTAATCCCTACGAAATGTTCTGCTTCTTGGTTTCATTATTGTACTTAAGTAGCACAGGGACTGTATGCAGTCATTTGTAGCAGTTACTGTAGGTGCTTACCATCCTCCCACAGACTGCACACAGAGGATAAGTTTCTGATCTTACAAAAACTGTAGAACTGGAACTTTTATATCAGCTTGGACAAGAACCAAAAAAGGTAGGAATACCTTTGATTAATATCTAATTTGAAAGATGGCCTTTCCAACAGGACAGCCCCTTCCCTAGGTAAAGCACTGCAGAGTCAGCATTTGATCTGAGCTGAACTCCGAGTGGGGGACTCCAACCTTTGACTCTATGAAATAGACAAGAGGGTGCTACTAAAATAAGTCATACTGACACTGTGCAGAGATGAACCCCTGGCTCATTCTGGTGAATGATATGCAAAACCAGCTTTACATATTCAAGTCCTCATTTATTCACTTCTGACAAACCATTAGATTCGATATCTGTTGGACCAATTCATGTCAGTTTTGCTTAATGGGCTTCAGCAAAACGAGTGGTGACTGGAATGGTTAATGTACTTCAGAAGTACTATGCCATCTTTAAAAACTGACACTGTCATCAAACACAAAACAAATGAAAATTACCAAAGGCTTGCTTTGCTCCTTGATACTCCAGACCATGAATAGGCAATTCACTCGTTATCCCAGTATGACATATCTGGTTGAGAGCAGTGAGCCATGCAAGTAAACACACTGGGCACTCTGAGAATCATAACTTGATTGTTCTTTCTTCTTTTGTTTCTAAAACACTATTTTGAAGCACCACATAAATATTCTTCCATATATAGTTTTCATTTAAAACAAAATAAATCCTAAAGAGATGCAATGAACTGAAAGTACAAACTGTAGAAATAAAAAAATGGAGTTGTAAAACCTGCAAAGCTTTCTTCAAGGAATCAATTCCTGGATCGATAGCAAGCTTTCACACCACATGGTGGTGGTGCTTTTAAAGAGGAAAGGGCTCGCATTCTGAGTGCTGGGACTAATAATGTGTCTTTTACCACTGATATTACCTGAAGTAAAAGGATTTCATTGGAATATGGGGATGTATAAATTTGATACTGCTGATGGAGAAATGTTTCTTTGAATCACTGCCAATAAAGAGATTTCTAGAAAAAAAGGTGTTACTGGCTGCTCTCAGGAGATGTAAAATGCTATTGCTCTTGGTCCTTTCCATTCATGAAGTGGCTTGGGATCCTTTTTTATCTACAGTCCTTTTAAGGACTCCTAGCCTTGTCTAATTTATTGCAACACTGAGGACCAGTGCCCATTCATCTCAATGTTTTGTCACCCAAATATGGGACAGTACATGTAGAAAAAGAGATCAAACAAGAGCAGACATTAATGCTTCCTTGTTAATAAAGTTTTTTTTGTATTATAGAGTTTTTTAACTCACTGTCTGTCTTGTTTCTTATGGCATTGTATGTAATATACCATTACCTAACAATTGTCTTCGTTAGTACTTCCAGCTACTTTTACAAGACTCATTATACACCACAAAGGAACTGAACCACTGTTTCTAAACTGTTCTCCACTTATGACTATGTTTAACTATTGTATCTCTGTATTGTATAATATTACTGAGGTGTTATGTTGTGACTGCTCATATATTGTATATCCTGGCCCAGATATTCAAACTGCGCCAGGCTGTGGCACAAGCGTGGGTGCAGAGCAACTTGGCTGCTCAGGGGCATTGACTGGGCGATATTCAATGGAGCTGTGCCATTACACCGCGGCACTGAATATCACACCCTGGCCACCCACAGTGTGCATGGCGCAGTGGCACTGCACCAGCGCAAGTGGCCAGAGTGGAACAGGGGGATGCGCTAGCACAAGTTCCATTGCACTATGTGCAGCAACCGCAATATTCAAAAGTGCACATGCAAATGGGGCCATAATGTATGCAAGGCGCAAATGAGGCCATTTGCATGTCATTATGGCCCCATTTGCATGCAGGTGTGCTGATCCCCATCGACTTGCACCTGGCGCCCTGCCAGGCAGTACCCGTCGGGGAATGATGCCCCCTGCACAGCGTGGTAATGTGCCCCACAGCCCGATCGCGGGCTTGAGTATAAATAAAATAAATCCAATATCCCTGGTGGTCCAGTGGACCGCTGTCAGCCTGGGCATTTGTAAATTAAACAAAGTCCTAAATCCCTGGTGGTCCAGTGGACCACTGTCAGACCAATCGTGGGCATTTATAAAATTAAATAAATACCTATATCCCTGGTGGTCCAGTGGACCGCTTGCAGCCCGATTGCGGGCATTCGTATGTAAAATATCAAGTCCTATATCCCTGGTGGTCCAGTGGACCGCTTGCAGCCTGATCGCGGGCTTAGGTGTAAATAAATAAATTCCAACATCCCTGGTGGTCCAGTGGACTGCTGTCAGCCTGATCGTGGGCATCTGTATAATAAAACTACATCCAATATCCCTGGTGGTCCAGCGGACCCCCCTTCCCACCTGCCCACTGAGCCCCACCACCCCGCTTCCCCCCTGTCAGTGGCAGACAACAGCACCCCACCTACCTGCTGCCCCACCACCCGCCAACTGACACCATAGGTAGGGCTGTATGCCCATTGGTCCATAGCGTGAGCCAATGGGCATGCAGCTCCTTCCATACTACACATTCCAGATATGTGAATGGATCCATTCACATATCTGGAATGAGTAGTATGGTAGAGGCTGCACACCCATTGGCTCATGCTGTGGACCAATGGGCATACAGTCCTACCTACAGTGTCAGTCAGCGGTGCGGCAGGCGGGTGGGGTGCTGCTGCCCACCACTTACCGGGGGGGACTGGGGCAGTGGGGCTCAGTGGACGGGTGGGGAGGCAGGTCCGCTGGACCACCAGGGATATTGGATGTAGTTTTATTATACAGATGCCCGTGATCGGGCTGACAGCGGTCCACTGGACCACCAGGGATGTTGGAATTTATTTATTTCCACCTAAGCCTGCGATCGGGCTGTGAGCAGTCCACTGGACCACCAGGGATATTGGACTTTATTTTACCATACTTAAGCCCGCGATCGGGCTGACAGCGGTCCACTGGACCACCAGGGATATTGAACGTAGTTTTATTTTACAAATGCCTGCGATCGGGCTGACAGAGGTCCACTGGACCACCAGGGATATTGGAGGGTCATATTTGTATGTATGCCCATGATCGGGCATGGGTGGGCGCCGCGAGGGGCATCCGGAGCTCGGGTGGCCACCCACAGGTGGCAGTTGCCGTGTTGTGCCCTGCAATACTGCAGCTGACCTGTGGGTGGCCAGCCATTGTTCCTTTTTTTTTTGGATCAACTGTGTGCGGTGCAAGTAGGGGTTGTGCATGCATGGACTCGGCACATCTCCGGCTGAATATCGGGATGTGCAGAGTATGCATGGGCACGCCCCCCCCACCTGCGTCGCACACACTACTGATGCGCTCTGGTGCATCGGGATTAGTGCCAGGCACAATTCCCACTTGAATATCGTGCCAGGGCGCATCAGTGGGTTGCGCATGGTGCAACACTGTTGCACCATGTGCAACCCTTTTGAATATCTGGGCCCCTGTGTTCCTGTGCTAACCAGGTCCATCTTGTAAATGAGCTATAGCTTGGCAGAAGATACCAGGAGAAAGGACTGCTGTGTGACTGGACTTCTCTACTGGGACTAAAGAAGAAGAACTTTTGTACTTGGACCTTTAATTTAGGGTAAAAAAAAAACTAAAACAAAACAAAAAAAAAAGTGTGTGTTTGTCTGAGTTAACTGAACTGAATGCTTATCTGAACAGTTATCTAGGTATAAATCTCAGGTGATTTAAAGGACTTAATAGCTGTGAGGTTTAAATTACTTGTAGAAAGATCTAGTAAGTAGGGGGAGTGGCTAAGCTAGAAGGAAGCTACATTTAAAGACTGCCTTAGAAAGATTCTGCCAATAGCTTGGCAGAAGACACCAGGAGAAAGGACTGCTGTGTGACTGGACTTCTCTACTGGGACTATATTGCCCTCCTTCCCTTCCCTGCACCCCCCCACCCAAAGCTAGTTCTATTATTATAGGCACAGGATTTGACTGACAACAGGAACTTCCTATTTGGGAGCAGGAAGTGAGTGATCACAGAACCTACAAAGACCCACCATCCTAGAAGGGCAGAGTAGCTCTCCGGCCACCTCTAGCTGCTGGAGGTCTGCCTCTGAGCAAGTAAGGGGTCTACTGAGAAATATAGGATATTCTTGTCTCAGAACAGGACAATCAGAAGCTTAAAGGGCACACAGGCAGAAAGTAAGGAGAGAGAGAAAAAAAAACAGAAAAGAGTAAGGATTGCAAACAGTTAAGGGGCCAGAAATAAGACATGATTGGAGTGGTGCAGTGCAGTGGCTGTGGATCAGCAGTCTTCCGGGAGATGTTCTGGAGGATGCGGTGTTGTCCCATCTGCAGGCATCTCTCTGGGCTGAGGAAGGAGGCTGCTTATCTCCAGGCTGAGTTGGCTAGGATTTGTGGGACCTTCTCTTCCATCCAGGGACCACCAGTGCCACTGCCGTTGCCTCAGAGGTTGCCAAGAAAGAGGAGTGGTTGGACCACAGTGGGTTCAGGGAGGGTGAGGGCGGTGGAACAGAGGTGCATCCCTCCAGTTGTAGCTCTCCACAATTCCTATGCCATTCTAGCAAAGTGTGGTTCCTCTATGGAGGCACCTGCAGTGGAGACCAAGGAGGATGCTGGGAACCTCCACAAAGGAGACCCACAGGAGGGTGCAGGGAACCCTGCAGGGGAAGGAAACAACTCCTGGTGGGGGACTCCATTGTTAAGAAGGTAGAACTGGGGGAGGAAGGGGAGAAGGAGGTAAGGTGCCTGCCTGGTGCCATGGCTTGGAGGGATAGAGAGCGAATCCTCAGGATTGCCAGAGCAGCTGCACAGGAGGGAGCTGTTGTCACTGTCCACCCTAGGGACACATGACCTGGCTAAGAAAGGGATTAGAGAAGTGCAGGAAGAGTTTGGAGGTGGGGAGGGCCTTAGTCAAGTATACATACAGTAACCTTCTCCGGAGGTGCTGCCCATCTATGACATAGGAGAGGCTAGGGTGTTCTGCACCATGGGATTCAATCAGTGGTTGAAAACTGGGGTGCAGCTCAGGATTTGGCTTCATTGGGGACTGGGGGTCCACCTGGAGTGATGCAAGCCTATACTGGCATGATGGGCTGCATCTGTCGGGAGGGAACCAGGATCCTAGGTGATAGGTTTAAATGCTTCATTGGCAAGCATTTAAATTAGCAAGTGGGGAGGCACTGGAAAGGACAGGGAAATCTAGCCCCCAAAAAAACTCACGTAGTAAGTGTGGCAAACACCAACATAGAGGTGTTGATAGGAGAAGGACAGAGGTAAATGGAGAAAGTGACAAAGGCAAGAAGGATAGGGATGGGGCAAAGGGAGTAAGGCCATCAGGAAATGGAGGGTAATGAGTACCAATGCCCATAGTCTGGGCAACAAGCTCCCTGAGCTGGTGGCCTTGATGGAAGAGGATGCCTGGATATTGCTAGCAGTCACAGAAACATGGTACACAGAGAACCATGACTGGGATGTTAACATACCAGGGCACTTAACCTCTGCAGGAGAGACAGGCAGGGGAGAAGAGGTGGAGGAGTAGCTCTCTATGTAAAGGAAGGGATAAATGCAACTGAACAAAAGAGTAAACAGGGAGGAGAGGAGGCACTGTGGGTCACCTTGGAGACTGGAAAGGGCACCACAATCCGCACAGGGGTTGTGTATAGACCCCCATGTCAGGGGGAGGGAATGGACAAGGATATGATAGAAGGCATTCTTATAATGGCAGAGAAAGGGGAGATACTGTTGATGGGAGACCTGAATATGCCAGATGTTAACTGGAGCACATTTGCTGCAGCCACGTCCAAGAGCAGGGCCATTCTTGATGCCCTACAGGTGGCAGGCCTCAGACAGCTAGTTTCGGAACCCACTCGTGAGGGAGCAATCTTAGACCTTGTACTCTCAAACGGGGGCAGTGAGAGGATCTCAGATCTTGAAGTGGGTTTCCATCTGGGGACAAGTGACCATCAAACAGTGTGGTTCACATTAAACTCAGCTACAGAGTCAAGCCATACAAAAGTGAGGGTACTGGACTTTAGGAGGGCTGACTTTGGCAATATGGGAGAGTGCCTCAGAAAAGCACTAGCAAACAGGCTAGAAGGAGGTGTGGAGCAACAATGGGAATCCATCAAACTGCTATCACAGAGGCAAACAAGCCTTTGTGTGAAGCAAATAAACAAATCAAAAAAAAAAAGCCACTATGGTTCTCAAAAGAGGTGGCTGGGAAAGTCAGGGAGAAAAAGATAGCATTCAGGAAGTATAAGGAAACACAGAAGGAGCAGGACAGAGAGCTGTACCAGTTAAGGCAGAAGGAAGCAGGGAGGGAAGTCAGAATAGCAAAGGTCCAAACTGAGGAAAGATAGCCAACTCAGTTAAGAAGGGAGATACAACCTTTTATAGGTACATCAGAGAGTGTAGAAAGACAAAGGGAGGGATAGTGAGGCTGAATAGAATGAACAGTGGGTGGGCAGAGGGGGACAGTGAAAAAGCAGGGATACTGAATGAATATTTCTGCTCAGTATTCACAAAAGAGGAGGAGAAAGTGTCTAATCCAATTAACAGAAGCACTCTTGATAGGGGGGTCGATCCCAGTCCTTTCACAGAAGAAAGAGTTCTACAAGAACTCCTAAAATTGACGGTGGACAAAGCAGCGGGTCCTGATGGAATTCACCCCAGAATTCTAAAAGAATTAAGGGAGGAACTAGTGAAACCACTGGCTACTTTTTTTAATAAATCATAGGAGGATGGTGTGGTACCCGAGGACTGGAGGAAGGCGGATGTGATTCCCCTTCACAAAAGTGGGACCAAGACAGAGGCTGGAAACTACAGACCTGTCAGTCTGACCTCTGTGGTAGGGAAAGTGATGGAGTCACTTCTGAAGGAAAGAATAGTTGAGTACCCAGTGGCCAGTGGGGCACAGGACCCAAGGCAGCATGGGTTCACAGCGGGAAGGTCATGTCAGACGAATCTAATAGATTTCTTTGACTGGGTGACCAAAGTAGTAGACCAGGGAGGGGCTGTGGACATAGCCTACCTAGACTTTAGCAAGGCATTTGACACAGTCCCACACAAAAGATTAATAGTCAAATTAACCAGCCTGGGAGTGGGTTCCAGGGTGGAAGCCTGGGTAAAACATTGGCTGTACAACAGGACACAGAAGATCATTGTAAATGGAGTCCACTCTGAAGAAAGAGGGGTCACTAGTGGGGTACCGTAGGGTTTAGTATTGGGTCCAGTCCTTTTTAATGTCTTCATCAGTGACATTGCAGAGGGACTAGAAGGAAAAGTATGCCTTTTTGCAGATGACACAAAGATCTGCAAAAGGGTTGATACACAAGGAGGCGTGGAAAGGATGAAAAGGGACTTGGCAAGGTTGGAAGAATGGTCAGAAGTATGGCAGCTAGGATTCAATGCAAAGAAGTGCAAAATAATGCACCTGGGAAACAAGAACCCAGGGGAAGAATACACAATGGGTGGGAGGTAGTAACAACAACAAAAAAGGAAAGGGACCTGGGGGTAATCATATCAGATGACCTTAAGGTTAGCAAACAATGTGAGAAGGCAGTAGGGAGGGCTGGGGGTATACTGGGATGTATAGGGAGGCATCAGCAGCAGAAAACAGGAAGTTGTTATCCCTCTGTACAGACAGTTGGTGAGACCCCATCTGAGTACTGCATCCAGTTCTGGAGACCCCATCTCCGCAAGGACATAGACAGGATAGAGGCGTCCAGAGGAGGCAACTAAAATGGTGCAGGGTCTGCAAGAGAAGCCATATGAGGAGAGACTAAAGGAGCTTAATATGTATACCCTTGAGGAAAGAAGGAGAGGGGGACATGATAGAAACTTTTAAGTACCTCAGTGGAATCAACAAAGTCCAAGAGGGTAGCATCTTTCAGAAAAGAGATGTGCAAGAACAAGGGGACACAATTTAAAGATAGAAGGGGCGGTTCCAGTGGCAATGTGAGAAGTATTATTTCACAGAGAGGGGTAGTGGATGCATGGAACAGCCTTCCTGAGGAGGTTGTGGGGTCTAAAACTGTGGGAGAATTCAAGAATGCATGGGACAGACATAAGGCAATTCTTGTGGGGGGGTAGGAAGAAATAGGCTGTTGGTTAACCAGGATCTGAGGCCTATCCTGTAGGTAGGGAAATGGGCAGACTAGATGTGCCAAGTGGTCCTTATCTGCCAACAAAGTCTATGTTTCTATGTTTCTATGCTCAATGGTGTTCACCTGGATAAATAAAGATGTGATTGATTGATTGATTGATTGAATATCAATTTCTGATTAGTGGTGTGGAGGGAGAAGGTACTTATACAATAGACTGGTAAAATCTTGCAGTCTGATTGGTCATTTTTGAACTTTACCTGTGGAAAAATCCTGCAACGAACCCATGGGTAAAGACCCAGCTGACCTCCTCACATTACCTGTACAGTATCAAGCCTTTAGAATTCTCATCATTCAAAATGCAGTCTTTTATTTGCATCTGTGCCTCTGCTCTTCAGATACCAGGTTGTGGTTCAGAAATGAAACACAAAAATAATAAAAAAAGATGCAAACAAATTAATGTTGGTGATTGTAGTACTAAAATCCTAAATTGGTAAGACTTTTTTCCAGATTGTACAGTATTTGGAAGTTTTTTAAATGGATTTTTAGGGCTTGCCACCCAGTTGAAAATGCCTCCCTTTGCCAGCCCGGTGGCACTGAGGGTTGAGGCACTGCATGCCACACCTCATGCCATGCTCGTTACCCAGGTTTCAATGGTAGCCTGGGGCACCAGGGGTTGGCAGGGGAGGAATGGGATTGAGCATCTGAAGACTGCTCTCCCATCCCTGGGGAGGGATCCAAGGAATCATCGCTGTGTAGCGGCCCCTGGTGATGACTGGTGGCACTACCGGAGTGGGGTTAAGCATGGGAGTGGAGTGCAGCAGATGTCAACATTGTGCCCAATGTCATTGCACGCTTGCACTCTGGGGGAACAGAAAAAAATCTAGGAGGAAAAATGGCAGCACAAGGTTTGCAGCAGCATGAGATCCGCAGCTTCACTGGCTGATGAATTCCCGGACTAGAGGTGTGTGCCAGTATTGGTTCCTTGCTGGGTGCTGGGACATAGGGGGAGTTCCTTTCAAAGGTATAGCTGCATATGCCAGGTGGGTATGTCCAACTTCAGGGTCAGATGTGAAGGAGGGGAGGTGGCTGGAGGTAAGCAGGGGCTGTGGCTGCAAGGAAGATAAAATATGATATGATCAAAAAAAATGCCTCCCTTTCACTGATACTCTTTTTTTATTTCAAAAATATTTTCTTGAGTTTTATCACAATACAAACATTACCATACAGAAGTACAATATAATCAAGACTTGCATTACAATCAGAGCATATTGGCATTTAGAAGTTTTCAACAAGCAATAAAATACAAGTTGACAATGAACAAAGACAAAACAATGAGCAAGATATAACAAACTGACACTTTCTAGTTACTGTGTTTTCATGTTGCAATCCCCTTAAGGTGACTAAGCTTCACTGTTAATCTTGGCTTTTTATTTTATACTCAACCTAGATTCTGGGGTGGGGGGGAGTGAGGTTAAAGGCCAGGGTATTTGCTCCTGCATCCTGCTAAAGTTCAACAAGAGGCCTCTTCCTCCTCATCCTCCCTGTATTATTAGCATTATATGACTCATACAGTGCCCACATTGTATCATGACTATGAAGGAGGCCACTGGTTTTATACACCAGCTGCTCTAGTTTCATATTTTCAATCATAGCCTTTCTCCAGTACCTGAAGGTAGGTGTATTAGCTTCACTGATCCTCTTGTTTGTAAAGTAAGCATAACACACTACAGGTAATGTTGTTATTGGGTAATTACTGCACCTCCCCAACTCTGTGGGTTGTAGCCATGAGGTGTTAGCCAAGTGCCCTTCAACTACAGGGCGGGGAGAAGTGCAGTCATTACAAAATAACCACAAGCTGTGAAGTGTGCTGTTGTGTTTCTCAAACGGCACCAAAATAATAAAAACACAACACTAAATAAATTAAGAATAAATAAATGTTCATCATTAGTAATCACTTATCACACCATACAGCTAGGTTTGCCCTATAAAAGAAGTCAAATTGGCTGGCAGGTAGGTCACTCATGTTGTTAGTTGAACTCCCCAACCCCTCAACTGTCACAGAATTCCAAAGCAGTGTAGTTGCAGGACTTGCAATGCAATTTCCAGACCCATGCAGTTATTGATTAGTTACTGCACAGGTCTGGACAGCTATTGACCAATCAGATTACTGGATTTTCTTGCCCATTTTATAAACAAAAGCTATCTATGGTATAGTATATTGACCTTTGGCCCCCAGAAAATGTGTTTGCACCTTTTTTCTCAATCTCACAAGTATTTTTGTGTAACAAAAAAGACACTGAACATTTCCCTTGCTGCCCCCCCCCCCCAACCACCTCCCTTGAAAAAGCAACTGGCATCTGTTACCTGTCATCCACTCTTACAGGAAAAAACTCCTTGTCTTGGACTGGACCTGCAGCTGAATGATTTTTTCCATTTTCGCAATCAAACAATGCAGTGTGTTGTTTGATTAAATTCTCTGTGAGGATTGTATGATATAAAAGAAGGGAGAAGTATTTTTGTATGGGGGAGTTGTTAAATAGCAAGAGGGATGTTGGGGGGTAGAAGAATATTAAAACCACTGCAGGTTTGCACTGGAAATGGTTGTTTTTTAACCAGAAAATGCCCATGAGATTAAAAGAAATCAGTTGTTTACCATGGGGATTTGTTTGTGTGAAACAGCAACAGGGGTTAGGAGGAATAGTAAAATCACTGAAACTTTGTGCCAAGAGTGACAGACCTCCCATCCAGTAAGGATGGCCAAGACATAAAAGGAAGCAAGCCACTGTTCGATATTTTGGGGGGCGGGGGGCAGCAAGGGGAAAGCATGATAGTTTGTTTTAGTGCATGTATCAAATCAATTATTTATTTCTATATTGGCAACAGTTCTCTTTGTGTTGTTAATTACATTGTATAGTGCATCACTATCCTTTCCCTTCCCTTCCCTTCTCTTCCTTTCCCTTCCCTTCCCTTCCCTTCCCTTCCCTTCCCTTTCCTAGCTCATACAGTGGAATCCCTCATCACACGCAGTTATGGCATGTCACCTGGTACACCACATCCTGATATCAGTTGGAAAAGCCACATTCAGATGAATACAGCTTTTCCAATCTTTTCTGATATCGGTATTTATAGTAGCTCATGATGATTCAATGTGTCAATGGCTACCACTGTAGTTTGCTCAGCTGGGAAGAGAAGAGGGAGTGCTGTGCTTGCAATAGAGTAAAGAAAGGTTGGAGACTTCTCAACCTAGAGAGTCTGACCAGACCAAAAATCCCTTGTTAGTAAGGTAGAGCTCTGGGTAGGGGTGACAGTAGTTAGCTGGCAGAAAAGGTAAACAGTACTGCTAATGTATCTTTTATGGAACAGAGCTTTGGGTGGTGGGGGGTGTAGTTGCAGCTGGCTGGAGGACAGAGTAATTGCCATCTGTATTAGCGATAGAGCACTGTGTGGGGGTGGTGGGGGTAAGCTGGGGAGATGAGGATAGTTACTGTTTACCTTGGGAGATAAGGCTTGGGGTTGGGTGGAAGGGATAAGATGGGGGACTTGGGAGAAGGATAATACATATTTTTCCACTTGAGCATTATGACTGCTTCATTACGTGAAATGTGAAAATGATGCCAAAAATGTTTGCATTTTGAGTAATGGGGCAATTTCTTACAGAGAGGCTGTGTCTGTGGTTTAATAGATTGCATGTTTGTATCTGGGGCTAAAAGATCAAAAGGCTGTGGGATCCAGTACCATACTAGGAACTTGGGGGAATATACCCAATACTGACACTGCAGTGCAGCATGATGGGGGTGATACTGTATTTAGGTACATTCCTTTGAATGAGACATTAAACTGAGATTCATTCTGCCCATCTTGGTGATATTGCAGGTGGAAATTAAAGAATCCATGTTGTAAAGACAGGGATTTTACCTGGTGTCCTGACCAGTATTCCTCACTAGAATAACACAGGTCCATAATCCCCCCAACCCCTGCCGGATACCCCTGGAAATGACCTGCCACATTACTTTTCCTGGTCAAAAACTACAAATAAATAAAAGATTTGCACAGATTTCCTATAAAGGTCAGTACAAAACATAACAGCAAAGTCTGACAGTTAACGTGGGTACTGTTGGTAGTCCAGGGTGCTAAGCCTAGTTTTTCAGTCTGTAGACACTTTGAAACATATTTTTTTATATGCCTTTGATCTTTAGGAGTCAAATTCATATAAAGAAACCAAATGAAAATTCAAGAGCAACCACTTGTGTCTGAAAACATTTTTTAGTCATCAGTTTTAAGCTGTAGTCATGTTTGCAACCATAATTGGCACTTTGAGGGTTGAGGCACTGGCACTATGTAGAGCCATGCTGTCAGCTGTGATGTGGGTGCATGACAGTGTCCATGTCCCAGGCTATGTGTATATGTCATGCTGCTAAAGTAAAACCTGTGACATGCTGTTTGTTTCAGGTAAGGGTGAGCTGATGCTAAATTTGCATTCAGTGAACATGCAAGAATCTAGCATTTTGAACACTAATGAGGCAGGTTTGAAGAACTACAACTTCCCATTTTACAGCTGCATGGGCAGAGCCCTGCAGACGTTTTGCATGTAGAAAAGGGCTGACGTCATGTTTTCCATCCGTGGAACTGTTTTTTCTCCACCTGACCCATCCCCAAGAAGCAATCCGCCCATGTTGTCCCTATGGACTGCAGCACTGTACTATATCACAGTGGGCATTTATTTTTTTTATATTTGTTTTTTTTGTACATTTCTGCATCCCTGGCATATCTGTTCCCTTCCCTTAACAGCAAGGGCGTAGCTGCCTATAGATCTGGAGTACTGCACAGTCAGCTGAACTTGATTTAACCTAAGATTTATTATTAAAAATAGGCTTGCAGTTCTAAAACATTTAATTATAAAACATCCAGTAGCACACAGTGTAAAGCATTTTAAAAGATGATACTTCTTATGGCCAAGTTATGCAATGTTAAAAGAACAATAAATTGTAGGTTATCAGATGTAGTTATGTTCTCCTACTATTTTGTGTGTGTGTGTGAGAGAGAGAGAGAAAGAGAGAGAGACAGAGAGAGAGAGAGAGAGAGACAGAGAGAGAGAGTGTGTTCTGAGGCTATGACTTGAAGCTATGGCAAATAACTGCGATTGTTAACATGTTTCACGAAAATCGAATGCCTTTTTAAGAAAAAAATATCAAGAAAATAGTAATTATATGGGAGTTTGGTAAATAACAGAAGAATAGATTGACATATCCATTGCATTTAAGTACAAATGGCATGTTAACCCCTTATGTGCATCCAATTTGCTTGCGGAATTTTCTTTCGATCTCATCTCCTTAAATATCATTCAGGAATCGATTATTGATGAAACAGAATGTTGCATGAAAATTGGAACATGAGGAGGCTGAAACACTCATGACTAAGTCGAATCTGACATTTTAGAGGCCAACGGGTTGTTACCAAATCGATTAGAATTCACATGGAGATATGGCATTACTTTTTAAATACTGTACATAAGTGCTGTTATTCATAGACCATTATTCAAGATCAGACAGAAAGCAAAATATTGGGAAGGTCTGAGAGTGTTTATTTTCATCAGTAAACATGACAGTGTTTCTATCGTATATTGTTTATGAAAACTGGAAGAATACCTGACAACACCAGAGTAGGGGTGTGACTATTGAGTTTAGTTTTGGATTCTTGCTTATTTTGGTTAACTAAACTAACGTATTAATTAAGTATTAATTAAACTAAAGTATTAGGACCGGTCCTCTTCAATGTCTTTATAAGTGACATTGCAGAGGGACTGGAAGGAAAAGTATGTCTCTTTGCAGATGACACAAAGATCTGCAACAGAGTTGATGCATAAGGTGGGGTGGAAAGGATGAAAAGGGACTTGGCAAGGTTAGAGGAATGGTCACATGTATGTCAGCTTAGATTCAATGCTAAGAAGTGCAAGGTAATGCACCTGGGAAACCAAACCCCAGGGGAAGAGTACACAACGGGGGGTGAGATACTAACAACAACAAAAATGGAAAGTGACCTGGGGGTAGTCATATCAGATGACCTAAAGGTGGGCAGGCAATGTGAGAGGGCAGCAAGGAGGGCTGGGGGGATACTGGGATGCATAGGGAGAGGCATCACCAGTAGAAAACAAGAAGTTATTATCCCTCTGTACAGACAGCTGGTGAGACCCCATCTGGAGTACTGCATGCAGTTCTGGAGACCCAATCTCCGCAAAGACATAGACAGGATGGAAGCTGTCCAGAGGAGGGCAACTAAAATGGTGCAGGGTCTGCACCAGAAGACATATGAAGAGAGACTTAAAGAGCTTAATATGTATAGCCTTGAGGAAATGAGGGAGAGGGGACATGATAGAAACTTTCAAGTACCTCAAGGAATCAACAAAGTCCAAGAGGGTAGCATCTTTCAAAAAGAGGTGTGTAAGAACAAAGGGCACAATTTGAAGATAGAGGGGCAGCTCAGAGGTAATTTAAGGAGTATTTTTCACAGAGAGGGTTGTGGATGCATGGAATGCCTTCGGAGGAGGTTGTGGAGTCAAAAACAGTGGTGGAATTCAAGCATGCATGGGACAGTCATAAGGCAATCCTAGGGGGTGGGGGTAGGAAGAAGTAGGCTGCTGGTTAACTAGGATCTGCAGCTTATCCATTAGGTAGGAAAATGGGCAGATTGGGTGGGCCAAGTGGTCCTTATCTGCCATCCAATTCTATGTTTCTATGTTTCTATGTTAAACAAGAAAATGGTGAAACAGAAACATGGAAACAGATCATTTGATCTCAATCTCACTTGCAGTGCTTACAGAGAGGCATTAACAATTTATTGAATAAAATGACCAGAAACCGAATATACAACAGCAATCCATTCTTTTCCCCCTTTTTCAGATGCTGCAAGCCACTTTTTCTTCTAGAATGTGCAGTCTCCAACCTGTATGGAACATGCAGACACTGTTCAATACCTTCATTTTTGCTCTGGCCGTTATTTTAAAAGACAGATTGTCAGAACCAGAAAGTCATTTGATTTCTGGCAATCTATAAGCACCAAATTAATTGAACTGCAAGCTGGAAATTGGACCCTGCAATGATTTAAAGCTATATGGATTACTACTTTATGATAGATAGATAGATAGATAGATAGATAGATAGATAGATAGATAGATAGATAGATAGATAGATAGATAGATAGATAGATAGATAGATTCACTATTTGCATTACAGGGCTACAAAATACTGTGGGATAGCGTCTGTTTTCAAAAGACTCAGTCAACCCCACATTTTATACAAAGATTATTAATATCAAATCTATCTCAGAAAGATCCGTTGAGAAACCCGGAAGACAAAATAGTGCGCAGGCGTGCGCGCGCACACACCCTGTCTGTCTGTCTCTCTTTCTATCTCTCTCTTGCTGTCTTTCTATCTATCTTTCTGTCTATCTATCTATCTAGCTATCTGTCTCTCTGATCTATTCAAATAGTTCACCATTATACTGTTAGAAAATACCTTAACAGCCAGGGCGTAGCTGCTGATACAGTACATCTGGAGTACTGCACAGTCAGCAGAACTTGATTTAACCTAAGATTTATTATTAAAAATAGGCTTGCAGTTCTTAAACATTTAATTATAAAACATCCAGTAGCGCACAGTGTAAAGCATTTTAAAAGATGATACTTCTTATGGCCAAGTTATGCAATGTTAAAAGAACAATAAATCGTAGGTATTCAGATGTAGTTATGTTCTCCTACTATTGTGTGTGTGTGAGAGAGAGAGAGAGAGAGTGTGTGTGTGTGTTGTGCGTGTGTGTGTTCTGCGGCTATGACTTGAAGCTATGGCAAATAACTGCAATTTTTAACATATTTCATGAAAATCGAATGCCTTTTTAAGAAAAAAATATCAAGAAAATAGTAATTATATGGGAGTTTGGTAAATAACGGAAGAATGGGTTGACATATCCATTGCATTTAAGTACAGATGGCATGTTAACCCCTTAAGTGCATCCAATTTGCCTGCGGAATTTTCTTTTGATCTCATCTCCTTAAACATCATTTAGGAATGGATTATTGATGAAACAGAATGTTGCATGAAAAGTGGAACATGAGGAGGCTGAAACACTCATGACTAAGTCGAACCTGACATTTTAGAGGCCAACGGGTTATTACAAAATTGATTAGAATTTACATGGAGATAAGGCATTACTTTTTACTTACTGTACATAATTCCTTTTATTCATAAAACTTTATTCAAGATCAAACAGAATGCAAAATATTGAGGGGATCTGAGAGTGTTTCTTTTCATCAGTAAACACAACAGTGTTTCTATCGTATATTGTTTATGAAAACTGGAATAATACCTGACAACACCAGAGTAGGGATATGACTCTTGAGTTTAGTTTTGGATTCTTGTTTATTTTGATTAACTGAACAAGAAAATAGTAAAAAAAAAAACATGGAAACAGATAATTTGATCTCAATTTCACTTGCAGTGCTTACAGAGAGGCATTAACAATTTATTGAATAAAATGACCAGAAACTGATTATACAACAGCAATCTGTTCTTTTCCCTCTTTTTCTGATGTCACAAGGCACTTTTTCTTCTAGAATGTGCAGTCTCCAACCTGTATGGAACATGCATACACTATTCAATACCTTCATTTTTGCCCTGGCCATTATTTTACAAGACAGATTGTCAGAAGTGGAAAGTCATTTGATTTCTGGCAATCAATAAGCACCAAATTAATTGAACTGCAAGCAGGAAATTGGGATCTGCAATGATTTAAAGCTATGTGAATTACTACTTTATGATAGATAGATTAGATAGATAGATAGATAGATAGATAGATAGATAGATAGATAGATAGATAGATAGATAGATAGATTGATTCACTATTGCATTACAGGGCTACGAAATACTGTGGGGGTAGCGTCTGTTTTCAAAAGACTCAGTCAACCCCACATTTTATACAAAGATTATTAATATCAAATCTATCTCAGAAAGATCCGTAGTGACACCCAGAAGATAAAATAGTAGCACGCAGGTGTGCATGTGCACATACCATGTTTGTCTGTCTGTGTGTCTGTCTGTCTGTCTGTTTCTCTCTTTCTCTCTCTCTCTCACTGTCTTTCTTTCTATCTATCTATCTATCTATCTATCTATCTATCTATCTATCTATCTATCTATCTATCTTTCTATCTATCTAGCTACCTGTATCTCTGATATATTCTAATAGTTCCCCATTATACTGTTAGAAAACACCTTAACAGCAAGGGCTTAGCTGCCGATAAGTCTGGAGTACTGCACAGTCAGCTGAACTTGATTTAAACTAAGATTTATTATTAAAAATAGGCTTGCAGTTCTTAAACATTCAATTATAAAACATCCAGTAGTGCACAGTGTAAAGCATTTTAAAAGATGGTACTTCTTATAGCCAAGTTATGCAATGTTAAAAGAACAATAAATCGTAGGTAATCGGATGTAGTTATGTTGTCTGACTATTGTGTGTGTGTGTGTGTGTGTGTGTGTGTCAGACAGAGAGAGAGAGAGTGTGTGTGCATGAGTGTGTGTGTGTGTTCTGCAGCTATGACTGGAAGCTATGGCAAATAACTTCGATTGTTAACATGTTTCAAGAAAATTGAATGCCTTTTTAAGAAAAAATATCAAGAAAATAGTAATTATATGGGAGTTTGGTAAATAACAGAAGAATGGGTTGACATATCCATTTGCATTTAAGTACAGATGGCATGTTAACCCCTTATGTGCATCCAATTTGCTTGCGGAATTTTCTTTCGATCTCATCTCCTTAAACATCATTTAGGAATGGATTATTAATGAAACTGAATGTTGCATGAAAAGTGGAATGTGAGGAGGCTGAAACACTCATGACTAAGTCGAAACTGACATTTTAGAAGCCAACGGGTTGTTACCAAATCGATTACAATTTACATGGAGATATGGCATTACTTTTTACATACTGTACATAGGTATCATAGGTATCATAGGTAAGTACAGAGCAAAGAAGACTTTCGTCCATTGTGCTCGCTTTTGACCCTAATTATGGTAGCTCCCTATTTTGTTCGCTATACAATGTTTGTCCAGTTTCGTCTTGAACTGAAGCATGGTGTTACTAGCAACCAGCTCCTCAGGCAAGTTGTTCCAAACTGGAATGACTCTAACACTAAACCAGTGATTTCTTTTTGTTGTCTTAAAATGTTGCCCCTTTAACTGCCATGAGTGTGTCCTAGTGTCATAATGCTGATCCCTTAGTGTAAGTCCCAGTTTATCCCTTAGGTTGATGTCTTTAAGTGAACTATACACCATACACATGTCTCCTCTCAATCGTCTATACTCCAGTGTGAACATCCCAAAATCCTTTAATCTGTCCTCACAATCTAGGTCCCTAACATCTGCTACCAACCTAGCTGCCCTTCTCTGAACCCTCTCCAATCTCTTGACATATAACCTAAACCCTGGTGACCAGAACTGGGCACAATACTCCAACTGAGGCCTCACCAGCGCACCAAACAGATGTACAATCACCTCCCTCTTCCTACTCTTAATATGCTTCTTAATATTGATAAGAATACCACCAGCGGTCTTTATAACCTGGCTACAATGCTGATGGAACTTGAGATCATTTGTCACTTTACCACCCAGATCTCTTTCTTCAACTACCTTTCCCAGTATATGTCCATTTAGAACATAATCAACTTTTATGTTATTTTTCCCAAAGTGCATAACTGCAAATTTATTGGTGTTAAAAGAAAGCTTATAATCCCTAGCCCATCTTTCCATTTTAAATAAGGCTTCCTGCAGCTTCATGACATCGTCACTATTTTTGATGCTAGTACCAATCCTAGTGTCATCTGCAAATTTGGTTTCCCAAACATCCCCTCCTCCAGTCAGTGAGTGTATATACACATATATATATATATATATATATATATATACACACATATTAAACAAGCAAGGCCCCAGTATAGATCCCTGGGGAACTCCACTTTCCACTCCTAACCCATCAGAATATACACCCTTTAAGCAAACCCTCTGCTTTCTATCACTCAGCCATGCTTTTACCCAAGATGTAATATACCCAGGTATTTTGTGTTCTATTAAGGCATCCACCAATTCCCTATGTGGGACCTTATCGAATGCTTTGGAAAAATCCAAAAAACACTACATCCACAGAGATACCCTTGTCCAAGGCCCTACTCACATGCTCATAAAACTCTAGGAGATTCATCTCACATGATAAACCCTTCTCAAAGTGCTGTTATTCATAAAAAAATGTTCAAGATCAAACAGAACACAAAATATTGAGGATGTCTGAGAGTGTTTCTTTTCATCAGTAAACACAACAGTGTTTCTATCGTATATTGTTTATGAAAACTGGAATAATACCTGACAACACCAGAGTAGGGATGTGACTCTTGAGTTTAGTTTTTGGGATTCTTGCTTATTTTGGTTAACTAAACAAGAAAATGGTGAAACAAAACATGGAAACAGATCATTTGATCTCAATTTCACTTGCAGTGCTTACAGAGAGGCATTAATAATTTATTGAATAAAATGACCAGAAACCGATTATACAACAGCAATCTATTCTTCCCCCCCTTTTTCTGATGTTGCAAGCCATGCTTTCTTCTAGAATGTGCAGTCTCCAACCTGTATGGAACATGCATACACTGTTCAATACCTTCATTTTTGCTCTGGCCGTTATTTTACAAGACAGTTTGTCAGAACTGGAAAGTCATTTGATTTATGGCAATCTATAAGCACCAAATTAATTGAACTGCAAGCAGGAAATTGGACTCTGCAATGATTTAAAGCTTTGTGAATTAGAACTTTATGATAGATAGACAGATAGATAGATAGATAGATAGATAGATAGATAGATAGATAGATAGATAGATAGACAGACAGACAGACAGAAAGATAGATAGATTGATAGATTCACTATTGCATTACAGGGCTACGAAATACTGTGGGATAGCATCTGTTTTCAAAAGACTCAGTCAACCCCACATTTTATACAAAGATTATTAATATCAACTCTATCTCAGAAAGATCCGTCATGACACCTGGAAGATAAAATAGTAGCACGCGGGCATGCGTGCGCACATACCATGTCTGTCTGTCTGTGTGTCTGTCTGTCTATCTCTCTCTCTTTCTCTCTTTCTCTCGCTGTCTTTCTTTCTATCTATCTATCTATCCAGCTATCTGTCTCTCTGATCTATTCCTTGCAAATAACTTTATTTTCTAAGAACAGGTATTCACATGAGCATATAAAGAAAACAAACTAAATTCCATCTTGTGACTAAACAAGCACAAATATGTGCATTATACAGTAATCCTAACTAACAAAAGAATAACCCAAAAACAATAAGTAACCCCCCCACCCTGCAGCAGCCCCTTCTTTCATGGCCCTGTTACACCTAAAAGATTAGCAATACAAAAAGATTGGACTTTTATAGGGATTCGTGGCACAGCCTATAACACAAAAAAGGACCAAATATAGCGGGAAGGGGGAACAACCTAAAAAGAGAAAGAAAATAACAACCCCCCCCAGGTAAGTGTAATGATGAAGATATCACCTTGAAGATAGATTCCCTATCAGTACAAATGTAAAAAGAGGGGTCCTAGGCATTGTCAGGGGAAAAGGGAAAAAACTGATGGGAGCTAATTCTATAACCGAATTTATCCTTGAGGATTGAAAAAAGCTCTCCCCAACATTCCTGGAATTTCTCTCCAGAGTAGGGAAAACCTAGCCACACATCTTTCTGTGTTTACGGTGGTAAGAGATTCCATCCACCATTCTCTAAAAGAGGGTTCCCATTCTTCCCTCCAATGTCTTAGAATTACCAACTTTGTAACCAAGGCAACCAATGCTACCTGTACTATTTGAAAAAAGGTGGGGATAGATGAATACATGCCTAAAAGGCAGGTGTCCTCATCCAAATACGGGGCAATTTTAAGATAAGGTGCCACCCACCTTTTGATCGTGTCCCAATATTTAGCTATCTTGGGGCACGACCACAATTTGTGATATAGTGTAGCAAAATCAGAACCACAGTCCTTACATTCTGCAGAGGACAACCTGCCCATCCGATATAATTTACTAGGCGTTTAATATATATTGTGTAGAATATTGAACTGGATGTTTCTCAATCGGTCTTGTTTGATTAAAAGATAGTTGTCAGTCCAGATAGTTTTCCAAGTTTTATCTGCAAAATTTTTGATATTATTATTTTTCCAATAATAGGCTATAGAGAAGGGATTTACCAAGGCTTGACTTATGATTCCCTTATACAAATTAGCTATTGATTTCCAACTCTTAGACAAATCCCAGAGGGTATTTAAAACTCCCCCCGCATGATCTGACCATGGATTTGCCCAGAAAGTGTTTAATACACTGACATATTTGCATTAACTGAAACCGAAATTTAGAAGGAACATTGAACTTATTTAGCAAGTTAGCAATGGATACCAATGAGTACCCCGAATTGAAGTTTTTTAAACATAACTCATTATGAGATCCCCCAAGGTAGGTTTTAACTATGTTCTTGTCTATTTTTAAGTTTGGGTTATTAAACAAAGATTGCCTCAGATCTTTAATAGGTTGGATCCGAAGCAAGGAACATAATTGTTGTAAAGCTCTCACATCCCACCCGAGAGGAGAGTCTCTGAGCTTAAAAGGGATATTTGACCATGGGTTGAACAGCAAGGCTGCCAGAGCCAGATTGCTGGTTATCCAATTGTAACCCTGCGGGGCTCTCCAACATATTAGCTCTAGGTGTAAACCAATGCAAAAATCTGTTAGCATGAATTGCCAGGTAGTAAACATAAAAATCTAGTAATTGTAGCCCCCCTATTGTTCTAGGGTGGGTGAGTTTCCCATAAGCCCTACACAGAGCCTTCCCTTTCCATAAAAAAATCAGAACATATTCTCCGAAGAGACAAAAAGAAGGATTTAGGGAGATAGAGATTGAGGTTATTAAGGGAGTAAAAAAATCTGGGTAAAATTGTCATTTTCAAAACATTTGTCCTCCCCCAAAAGGATAACGGTAATTTTTTCCACCTGGCCAGATCTTCTTTAATTGTTTTTATTAAAGGATCCAAATTAAGTTTCTTAAGTTTAGTAGTATCTTTTGAAATTTTGATACCTAAATAAGTTAGGTACTCTTTCTCCCATTGGAGGCCCATACTTTCAATATGGTCCCTCGTAAGAAGAGGGGATGGAGACTATACCATGGTTTTATTTTTATTGAGTTTATATCCTGAAAACTCACTAAATTGTTATATAACTTGAAGGGCACGAGGGAGGGACTGCTTGCTATTTGAAATATGCAGGAGTAGATCATCAACGAACAGGGATAACTTGAGTTCCAAATGTTCAAATCGCATACCCCTTATCCCCTGCTCTAAGTTAAGAACTCTAGCTAAAGGTTCTATATAGAAATTAAACAGGTAAGGAGAAAGGGGGCATCCCTGCCGCGTGCCTCGACAAAGTGGGAAGGGATCTGAAATATGATTATTACACAGTAACCTTGCTGTTAGACAACAATACAAAACTCGGATTTGGTTAACAAAGGGCTGAGGAATACCAAATTTGGAAAGGACCACAAACAAGTATGTCCACTCTACCCTATCAAATGCTTTTTCTGCATCCAGGGACACCAAGACAGCTTCCAGCCTGGGGTCCCTGGATGCAGAAATTAGATGAAATAGTTTCCTAAAATGGTCTGATGAAGTATGCCCTGCCACAAACCCTGCCTGTTCCAGGCCTATCAAACACTTCCATACGCCCACCAATCTATTGGCCAAAATTTTTGCATAGATTTTAACATCAATATTAAGCAGGGAAATAAGGCTGGTAATTACTAATCACTGTAGGATCTTTCCCTGGTTTGGGCAGGAGAATTATTCTCGCTTCAAATAATGACTGATCCTGGACTGGGAAAGAACCCCAGTAAGTATATAGCTGTAGCAACAGGGGGATGAGGTACCTTTTAAAGGTTTTGTAAAACAGGCCCGTAAAGCCATCTGGGCCTGGTGCCTTGTCTGGTCTTAAAGAGTCAATCACCACCGAGATCTCCTCCACAGTGATTGGGGCTGTTAAGCGGGTCTGGTTATCTCTCGATAGGGTAGGCAAGCCTGCTCTAGTTATAAAGGCTGACATTATTTCATACTGAGTACCCGATAAGGGATCCGGGAGTACAATGCTTTGTAATACTCTCTAAAGAGAGTTAACATCTCAGGTGGACTAGCCACCAAAGAACCTCATTGTGGGTGTTTAATGGCTGCAATCCATTTTGATGCTGACTGTTGCTTTAGTTGCCAAGCTAGAAGTTTATTTGCTTTGCTGCCCTGGCCAATATATGAAGCTTTTAGTAGAGAAGCAGATCTCTCTACTTTCTCTAGTGAAGTGCTTGCATAGTGTGTTCTTAGCCTAATAAGTTCCTGTTCTTCTAGAGACGAAAGGTTATCCACTCCCTTAATTTCCAAATTCCTAATTCTCTGCAAGCAAGTATTGATTTGAATTGACTTTTTCTTTTTTTGTACTGTAGCAATACGTATAAGTTCCCCCCTCCATGTAGCTTTTAAAGCTGCCCAGACCAGATCCACAGCAGGGACTGAGTTATAATTAACTTGAATGGAGTCCTGCCAAAAATTGTTTAAATCTTGAAATTATTTGTTTATCCTTTATGAGATTATTATTTAACGACCACGTATGCGACCTAATAGGAACGTTGGGTAATTCTAAATGAACTACAATTAGGGAATGGTCCGAAATTACCAGGGCTAGTATTTTTGATTTGGTAATACATGGGATTAGTTGATGACTGACTGAAAAATAAATCAATGCGAGAATAGCTTTTGTGCACTGGGGAAAAAAAAGTAAAATCTTTACCTAATGGGTTAAATAATCTCCATGGGTCTATAAGACCTAATGAGGAGATAAATTCCCCTAGGGCCTTTTGAGCTGAAGATAATCCCGCCCCTCTAAGATATGTACGATCCAAATCACTTGCCTGAACTCACCACCAGTTATAATAGGATATTGAAGAAAGGGGGCCAATACCAATGCTAGGTGTGTAAAGAAGGAAGGGGTTTCTACATTAGGGCCATAAACTGACCCCAATACTATATAAAGGTTCCCCAATTTACCTAAAATGAAGATGAACCTTGCCTCCGGATCGCTGACCGTATCCACAGGAGTAAAGGGTAAGCTTTTGGCTAGCAACAGGGCCACGCCCCGCTTACGAGAGCTGAAACCCGCTCCAAAAACCTGGCCCACCCAGCACTTTTTAAAAAACTTTAGCTGTTCTGGAAGCATGTGTGTTTCCTGGAGAAACACTATCATAGGAGGGCTGGGGGGGGATACTGGGATGCATAGGGAGAGGCATCACCAGTAGAAAACAGGAAGTTATTATCCCTCTGTACAGACAGCTAGTCAGACCCCATCTGGAGTACTGCGTGCAGTTCTGGATACCCAATCTCCACAAAGACATAGACAGGATGGAAGCTGTCCAGAGGAGGGCAACTAAAATGATGCAGGGTCTGCACCGGAAGACATATGAAGAGAGAGTTAAGGAGCTGAATATGTATAGCCTCGAGGAAAGGAGGGAGGGGGGGACATGATAGAAACTTTCAAGTACCTCAAGGGAATCAACAAAGTCCAAGAGGGTAGCATTTTTCCAAAAAAGAGGTGTGCAAGAACAAGGGGCACAGTTTGAAGATAGAGGGGTGGCTCAGAGGTAATTTAAGGAAGTATTTTTCAGCGAGGGTTGTGGATGCATGGAACGGCCTTCCGGAGGAGGTTGTGGAGTCAAAAACAGTGGTGGAATTCAAGCATGCATGGGACAGTCATAAGGCAATTCTAGGGGGTTGGGGTAGGAAGAAGTAGGCTGCTGGTTAACTAGGATCTGCAGCTTATCCATTCGGTAGGGAAATGGGCAGATTGGGTGGACCAAGCGGTCCTTATCTGCCGTCAAATTCTATGTTTCTATAGGGTCAAATTTAGCAAGGTGGTTTAAAATGACATATTTCTTCCTATTGTCCTTCCCCCCTTAATATTCCAAGAAAAGATATTCAGAACGTTAAGCATAGGTTAAAAGATGGTTGTGCCACGCAGAAAATATGAATTGAAGGGCTATGCTGCCACCACCCCACCCTCCCAACAACAGGAAAGAGCTGCCCCCAACACATCCCCTAAACACTCTAAAGCTAAACTAAATAATAAAACACTTAAACTATATACAAATCTCTTCACCCGGGCCCTAAGCCCCCTTCCTAAATCTTGGACCATGATACTCTCAAAGGGAGAGCAACGTTCGATCACCTCCCAACCTATAAAAAGGTTCCAAAGATAAACTTCTTTTACACCCTTCTTTATCTCACTAATATATAATCACCCCTCCTCTGAGTATAGGAGTAGTTCCAATAAAATAAAATAATAATTGCTGTAACCCATCCCTACTAAATACTAACTTCCTCAGTTGGGTACACAAAAAACAGAATAATAAGCAGCCTCATTTTCCAACTGAGATAATCGCTGAAGAATGTATATCAGTAGCCTTTTAACCTGACTTTATGAAACAGGGAAAACACAAAAAAAAGGAACCTAAACTTAGAATCTAGACCATAACTAAGTTCCCGTTTATAAGCCTTGTACTTCTGTACATAAGAATTGCTCCCAAAATAATATTCTGAGGATCATACTGCAGCCACAGTTTGAACCAAAATAAATGCTGCCTCGTAGACCATGGTTTGCAAGTCAAGCAGTTTTAACTTTCTGTATATTTTACCAGACTGAAAAAAAAAAAGAATAGAGGAAATACCAGCACCACAAAAAAAGCAGCTAAACCGCGTGTAACTGAGCTACCTCGGTTAGTGCTCCTCTAACTTATTTCATTTCTAACCCATGAGGTTGCTGCCAAATTCACCCTATAAGTCCTGAGATTTTATATTTAACTTGCTACCAGCTAATGACACCTTGGGCTATATGCAGCTTTAGTTATAAATCTTTAACTTTTGCTTTGCAAACACAAGTAATAATAATAGAAAAAAAAATGAAGGGCATAGATAAGGAAAGCCTTTCCAGCATAACTGAAAGTCCTTGGCAATAACCGCTTGCCTGCTAACTAAAGGACATTTGGCACCATCTAGTGGATCAAACCGAGCAGCAGCTATCCTACAGCATCCTTATGATTAACATTGGGTACAAATAAAAAAAGTTAGACTTGAAACTACTTTAGAATGGTGCCTCTGAAATCATGCTTTGCATTCTTTAGTTGTTTAATCCTCACATCTCCCTACCAAACCGTCAAGTCAAACAAAGCCGCACAGAAAGGATTGAACATTTTAATATTAGTCTGGTTCTTCTCGAATGTTCTTAATGAGTGTCTCTTAAGTCCCCTGTTTAAACTATACTACTCCCTCCTCATTTAGGAAATAGGTCAGGGTAATTTCTTCGCAGAGTCTTTGTGGCTTCTTCCACTGAGTCAAAACGCTTGGCACCTTCTGCTACAGTAACCTCTAATTGGGCAAAATATAGCAGCCGATGCTGTATACCCGCTGCCCACAGCTTTGCAGTGATGGGCTAAAATGAAGCTCGTAACTGGCAGGTTTTCAGCGTTAAATCTGGAACCAGCCTCAGTTTTTTACCCTCCCAGAGGATAGCTGATAACTTCTTGGCTTCCTTGTGGATAAATTCCCGATCTAAATAATTTAACAGTTTGAAGATAATCAGCCTAGGTGGGTCAGTTGGGGAGGGTTTTGCCCTAAGAGATCTGTGTGCCCGTTCAATAATAAATTCTGGGCCATTCGGAGAGGGGCCCACAGTCTTTCTCAGAAACTGTTGCAAAAAATGTATGGTATTAGGGCCCTCTTCACCCTCAGGAAGGCCTAACAGCACCAGATTGTTCCTCCTGTTTCTCCCCTCCAGATCATCAAAATGATCCTCAAGTTTAGATAGGCTCCTTTTTATCTCCACCACCTCGGGTTCCATCTTATCTTGTTCTCTCTCTATCGAGGCTACTCTAGCTTCCGCATCAGTGACCCTTCGGGCTAGCTGTGTAAGTGCTGGCTTGAAATCAGCAACATCTTCGATGAGTTTTAGCAGAGCCTCCTTAATAGATGTGAGCTCTGAGTAAATATGTGAGGATGAAAGCTCCTCTGGAGATAGTTGGGGAGAAGAGCTGCAAAAAGGGCGCTTGGCCTCTGATTCTTGTGTGGCCTCCTCAGCTAATTGCTGTGTGGACATGGTTAAAAGAATGCCGATCTCCAATTCCTGTCGAGAACAGCCTCTGTGATCTCCAATTGCTTAACCTTCTGATTTTATTGCTAGATAGAGAGAAAAATCGGGTATTTTTTGCGGTTCTGGTCGGTGAAAGAACGAAGCTCCGATGAACACGTCCTATCCTCTGCACAGCATCACATGACTCCCCCTCTCTGATCTATTGTAATAGTTCACCATTATACTGTTAGAAAATACCTTAACAGCAAGGGCGTAGCTGCCGATACATCTGGAGTACTGCACAGTCAACTGAACTTAATTTAACCTAAGATTTATTATTAAAAATAGGCTTGCAGTTCTTAAACATTTAATTATATAAAACATCCAGTAGTGCACAGTGTAAAGCATTTTAAAAGATGGTACTTCTTATGGCCAAGTTATGCAATGTTAAAAGAACAATAAATCGTAGGTTATCGGATGTAGTTGTGTTCTCCTACTATTGTGCGTGTGTCTGTGAGAGAGAGAGAGAGAGTGTGTGTGTGTGTGAGAGAGTGTGTGTGTGTTCTGTGGCTATGACTGTAAGCTATGGCAAATAACTGCGATTGTTAACATGTTTCACGAAAATCGAATGCCTTTTTAAGAAAAAATGTCAAGAAAATAGTAATTATACGGGAGTTGGGTAAATAACAGAAGAATGGGTTGACATATCCATTGCATTTAACTACAGATGGCATGTTAACCCCTTATGTGCATCCAATTTGCTTGCGGAATTTTCTTTCAATCTGATCTCCTTAAACATCATTTAGGAATGGATTATTAATTAAACTGAATGTTGCATGAAAAGTGGAATGTGAGGAGGCTGAAACACTCATGACTAAGTCAAACCTGACATTTTAGAGGCCAACAGGTTGTTACCAAATCGATAAGAATTTACATGGAGATATGGCATTACTTTTTAAATACTGTACATAAGTGCTGTTATCCGTAAACCTTTGTTCAAGATCAAACAGAATGCAAAATATTGAGGGGGTCTGAGAGTGTTTCTTTTCATCAGTAAACACGGCAGTGTTTCTGTCGTATATTGTTTATGAAAACTGGAAGAATACCTGACAACACCAGAGTAGGGGTGTGACTATTGAGATTAGTTTTGGATTCTTGTTTATTTTGGTTAACTAAACAAGAAAATGTTGAAACAAAAACATGGAAACAGATCATTTGACCTCAATTTCACTTGCAGTGCTTACAGAGAGGCATTTATAATTTATTGAATAAAATGACCACAAACCGAATATACAACAGCAATCCATTCTTTTCCCCCTTTTTTCTGATGTTACAAGCCACTTTTTCTTCTAGAATGTGCAGTCTCCAACCTGTATGGAACATGCACACACTGTTCAATACCTTCATTTTTGCTCTGGCCATTATTTTACAAGACAGATTGTCAGAAGTGGAAAGTCATTTGATTTCTGGCAATCAATAAGCACCAAATTAATTGAACTGCAAGCTGGAAATTGGACCCTGCAATGATTTAAAGCCATGTGGATTACTACTTTATGATAGATAGATAGATAGATAGATAGATAGATAGATAGATAGATAGATAGATAGATAGATAGATAGATAGATTGATTGATTCACTATTACATTACAGGGCAATGAAATACTGTGGGTTAGCGTCTGTTTTCAAAAGACTCAGTCAACCCCACATTTTATACAAAGATTATTAATATCAAATCTATCTCAGAAAGATCTGTTGTGACACCCGGAAGACAAAATAGTAGCGCGTGGGCGTGCGCGTACACACCATGTCTGTCTGTCTGTCTGTCTCTCTCTCTCTTTTCTCTCTCTCTCTCTCACTGTATTTCTATCTATCTATATATCTATCTATCTATCTATCTATCTATCTATCTATCTATCTATCTATCTGTCTTTCTGATCTATTTTAATAGTTCCCCATTATACTGTTAGAAAATATGCGGCAAAGATGTTCTCAGACGTCTAAAACCTTTCTTTTTTTTTTGTTCCCACCATCACTGCACACCCTTCATCATGTTGTTCTAGGTTCAGTAACATTGCTCCACTATCCTTTCAGTTATTTTATTCATTTTACCATTTTTAAAATATGCACACTGAATTCATTGAATGCATTGCCTTTGACAATATGCAGTAACAATTCCATTACTCTGTGACATCTTTAACTACACAGGAATCACTGTTTATGAAAGGATTAACATGCCAGTAAGACTGTAACTCCATAGTAAACTAAACTGAAGAAGGTGAATCAAATTAACCTGAAGTATATCTGCATATATTTCTCATGGCTTTCACGTTATGCTTGATTTGGTAGAAATAGTTGTGAATAAGTAAATAAATGTAATGAATTGGTGTTTTAAACCTCACATGAAGTTGGCTGCGGCATTTATGAGAAACAAAAACATGAACTATAATTGATATCAGTTATGTGATTGGGAATCCTTTCAATACAAAATGCAGCAAATGGTTTAGGAGATGGGTAAATCTAACTTTAGAAACCTAATAACCACCCCCCACACACACACAACTGTAAAACATCTGTCACCTCTCAGTTCTTTTCCATTTTAAATTTACAAATAAAATACATTTTTTTAATTATGATTCCAAGAGAAAGAGTAATGTCACAAAGTCAGTTGCAGCATTTACTGACAGCTCTACACAATGTCGCTGACCGCATTCAGGCTGTCTTAAACCCGATCGTTTTAAACCAGTGTAGATATTACTGTATAACCCCTTTATTCCGCTGTATTTTTATTTCCGCGCTATTCACTTGTCATAGAGTTTACGCAAACATTAAGTAGCAGGGTATATAAAGTTAGTACTTACTTACTGTAAGCACTCGCCATGCGTTGTGGTGAAACTGTGGTGGAACTGGTAGAGAACATGTATTAGCCACGTCAAAATCAAAATCGAATCATGTGATACTATAGTAGTTCACATGATTCTACGTGATATCTGTTCTGTTCTGATCTCTGTTTGTGGCATGTATAGGGGAACCGTACACAACTACAGATCATGGATGGAGTAAAGAATACACCGAGTGGGCACACAAAAAGTGAGTCCTGTGTTAATGTGTGGTTGAACGAACAGCGGGGGGGGAGCCTGTGTGCTTATGCGTTGTCTCTGTACATGGACATGGACATGGATTTTCTAAAAAAGAATACACCGAGTGGGCACACAAAAAGTGAGTTCATCTTGTTCATGTATGGTTGAACGAAAAGCGAGGGTGGGAGACTGTATGCTTATGCTGTGAGTGTTGTGAGGGTAGTGATGTCAAGTGATTGTGCACTTTTTTTGCTTTTGTTCTCATTTTATTAAACTTTATTGAAGTTAAAAATCTGGCTCTTCTCCTTAGTAGTTTAGGCACTGAGCATGTGCCTCTAAGATTCCAGCTTTGCGGAATCCACTGATGATTTCTTCTTCCCTTTCTCCAACTCTGGTTATGCTGTCCACCAGCCATTGGGCATGCTTCACTTTTAGGCTCTGCATTCGTAGGTCAACTTTAATGTCAGCAGATGCCCTTCCACTTTGAAGCTGGCCTGACATGGTATCAGCATACCATTTTGTAAAATGTTGCTTTAATTCATCTTAAACCAACTTGTTCACTGTTAAATCAAGTGGCTGCAGTAAGTTGGTGCAAGAGGCGGGGACAAAAGTAGGGACAATTTCATTTTGCTCCAGGCATTGCAGTACCTCTTCAGTGGTGTGCCCTCTGAACAGATCCATGACAAGCAGCGATCTCTGTTCCTGGGGTAGGTCCATCTACAGCTTGATTTTTTTAATGTACGGGACAAGAACCTCCATGATGAATTGTTGCATTGTAAGACTGTTTGCCCAATGATTTTCAGAATGGCTTATTAACCAGCCAACAGGGAATCTGAAAGCAGGGTGGCAGTTGTCAGTCTTTCCCTTATAAATGATCTGGGGAGGTAAAAGATCACCAATCATTGATATTGCAAGAACGACTGACACCTGCCTCTTGTCACCCAGTCTGCACACTTCTACTTGCTTTGAACCCACAGTCGCCATGGTCCACTGACTGCATGGCACTAACTGAACACCAGTTTTATCTAAATTAAAAATAATGGCTGGAAGGATCAGTTCTTGCCCACAAGCAGTAGCCACCCTACCCAGGAATTTAGCCTTCAATTCTGGGAAGTTGACAGGTGTTTTTCCTGGCAGCTTTGGTCACCTTGCATTTCGAATACCCCATGCAACTCAGAAGCTTCCAGGACCACTGCCTTGAAAATGTAAGATGCCCACCATTCTCTGATAGCAGGTCAGGGTTTTGTGCCTTGACTACCCCAGATGCTATGGCCGATACCACATGAGCATTCACAACTGCCCCCTCTGATCTTAAGCTTTTAACAATTTTTTTAAGCTCATCCTCAACCTCATCGAGGAGCAATGCAGGACGACCACAGGGTTTAGTGGGCAATTCAGGAGTCAGTTTGGTGGGGTCAGGGGTTTTACTAAGTTCCGTAAGGTAATCCTTCTTGAACCCATGCACAGTGCTCTTGTTTATGCTGTTTCTGTACTTCTTGCAGTAGTAGCAAATGGCATTCATAACACCGTTTTCCACTGCATACTTGCCAACCTCAAATCGAACACTTGCATTGTATTTGGTGTATTCTGTCTGGCGCTTCTTGGGGACAGGACCTGAGATGTCACTAGCGAGTTCTGTAATCACTGCCTCGGCAGCCTGAAGTGGGACTGCAGCAGTCTGGCTTAGACCTTCGGCACTCAAGGGCTCACCAGACAAGTCTCGCTTGACAGCAGGCTTTTTGTGTATCCAGGATAACAGTGACATCTTAGTAGTCAGCAGTCAGTCAGCAAATAAAAGAATACAGTTGGAATACAGTTGCTTGTAATGTGTTCATTTTGTAGACTTCCGGGTACCGTAAGACCGCGAATATGAGAGTACGCTAAAGTATGCTGGTAGTACCATCGCGCGGAATCTAACCTACACGGATATTTTGCATTATACAGTATCATACATTGTTATATTGTTATAAATCTGTAACTATCCTAAAGCTGATGTGATTCAAAGCTAAAAAACGTAATAAAATTATTAACTGCAAAACCAGTGTATATAGAATAGTGTTTAACAAGTGATGACGGTTTCAACTGGGTTTCAACTGTTTTTACAACTCGTATTTTAAAACAGATTTAAATGGCCAACCAACAAATGAGCAGGCTGTATGCAGCCCCACTGTTACATTGTTGTCCTTTAAAATTGCCACTAAATTCAATATGCAATATAACATATTCTATTTATCATGACCTTATTTTGAACACCAAAACCCATGACTTACAGCTTCAGAATGACTTGTTTTGCTTCGGGGCAAATATAAACGGAGAACTGGAAGTGGGACTTGATAAGTGATCATTAATTACTCAGCTATATTGATGATGAAGTCTGCTTCTTCCTATTTTTACAGCTGCATGGACGGAGCCCACCCCACCCCTTCTTGCACCCAAGAAAAGCTCAAGACTTCATTGAAATGATCCAGCCAGGGTGCTGTTATCCCACAGGAGGGCAAGAAAAATGCATTGTTTTACTCATGTCAGCTGCTCTTTCAGCAAATGCCACAGAAACAAAAATGGGTGTACTAGATGGACCCCTAGTCACCTTCTCCTGTCACCTTTCTATGTTTCAGTTATGTGTGGTCTAGCATCATTGCGGTGGTAGTGTATACTTGGTTGTAGGTGACGGGGGGTTAGTAGGCTTCAATCATGCAAGATCTAGGTAATTTGTAAAGGGGGCAGTAAGTGCAGAGAAGGGATTTCATAGCAGTGCTAGTGTTCTCTGGAATAATTGAGCATGTTAATTTCTTTTAATGTTTGCCATTTTTCCAGATGCCCAAGTGTGATTAACAGCTTTTTAAGATCTTGCACCTACCAGTACAATGTTAGGGATCACACAATGGACTAAATATGAATCTATAACACACCATTATTTGTCCTCAACTAATCTCCTGGCTTTCAGCAGGTGATGTTAAGTGCCCTAGTTTTGTAACAATATATTTAATTACATCTAGTCTTGGTGTAATTTAAACATAATTTACCATAAGAATTGGCAATATGACACAGAAAAGATTGCTCTTGGTGTATTAACATTCCATATTTTCTATAGCAACTGACTACATTACCCTCATAAACATACAATTTGACATTAGGTAAGGACCACAGGGACCATCCTAGTCTGCCCATTTTCTTCATAAACTTCATTATGCAGCTGTGGTGGATCTGACAAGAAGTTGTTAGTGCTGCAGTGGGCGAAGCCCTGCAGACCTCTTGCTCTGAGAAAAGGACTCTGCATTCCTTGCATTCTTTGGGAATGAACAACATGATGGAGTTGCCCCATAGTCACCTCTGCTTAGAGCACTCTGTTCATAATGCACTATTTTTTTTACATCAGGGGCATTCTGATTGTGACATGAGGGATTGGGCACCCCAATTGTCACTCTTGTGTTTGTGGGGGGGTGCTGAGAGGGAGGGTCAGGTGGGGGGATAACTCTTTTTTTAAATAAAAAAGAAATGGCTGTCACGGCACACTCTGCCGTGTGTAATGTGGCTGCCACACTCTACTGTGCATGTGCTAGTTGTCTTGCATGTGCAGTAGAGCTCAGCAGCCATGATGCACATGGCGAAGGGTGCCATGACTGCCATTTCTTTTTTTCTTTAAAAATAGAGTTATTCCCCACAACTGACCCTCTTTCTCAGCACCCATAACCCCACACTCCCCACAAACACAAGAGTGACACTGGGGGTGCCCAATCCCCCAGTGTCATGATAAGGATGCACATGATTTTTTAGCACCCCTCCCACCACAGCGTATGTGCAGTTATGTCTTCTTTGTGTTTTTTAATTTTATATATATATATATATATATATATATATTGATTCCCCTCACTCAACCATCCCTCTCTGCACCCACCATGCCAAACCCCCCAAGAACCATGTGAGTGACACTGGGGGTGCCCAAACCCTAGTGTCACAATGAGGAATCCTCTGTGCCATGTTTTTCTTTTTTTTACAACCCTGCAAAAAGAAAACCATCCATGGATGTCTTTTGTGGCCATAACTGCCTCCCACTCAGCTCCCACCACCCCACACCCACCCCAAGACCTTACTTACCCATCAGGGTTCCAACACTGTAATTCTCTCTGGACCGCAGACATGTCTTCACTCTTCAAAGCCAGACCACAAATTGAAGAACAAGGTATGCGCTTTAATGTTTTTCAATGGGGTTTTGAACTTACTGGCATAACTTGGGCATTTTTGCACACTGTATTTTTGGCCCACATTTTCAGCATGCCTTCTTTGAGACCCTATCTCATGAACAGTTGCACTGTCATTAGGTAGATCTGTCCCAAAAGGTGATTTTTCTGTCCCTGCATGAAATCACCTTTTGGCCAGGACATGTACATTTGCTCTGCCCTTGTTCATGAGGTGGGGTCATAAGAAGGCTATATCCAGCAGAGGACCCTTGACAAAACCAGGAGTGAAACCAGTCTGGGAACTGTGTCACCTGTGTGATGTATGCCTTTGTACAAAAAGTAGTTGTTGTATGAGTTTCTGTGAGTTGGTGCCAGTCTTTTCTGCTAGTGTTCTATGTTTGGTGGTGACTAGGCATGACTCAAAGTTGTTGGAGTGACTTTTCACTGTGGACTCAGTCATAAGAAGGCTACGTTGAAAATTTGGAGTAAAAATATTTAAAATAACAAAGTTATGAGCCTATATTGAATTTTGCAAATGCAGGCTCATAACTTTGGTCATTTTCAATATTTTCCCCCAAAATTCACATCATAGCTATATCTTTACAGCATCTCATGGGTGTGACAACTGTCATTTTTTTAAATCCTTGCCAAAATGTTTTTTTTTACACCCCGAAAGGGGATTTCGTGGTCCATGCACAAAATCACCTTTCTGGCAGGAGTGTAAACATTTCTCTGCCCTTGTTTATGAGGTGGGGTCATAAGAAGGCCATGTTAAAAATTAGGCATAAAAATATTAAATAGTAGTAAATCTATGAACCTACATTGAATTTTGCGAATGCATGCTCATAACGCTGGTAATTTTCAATATTTTACCTCAAATTTACAACATAGCCATATCTTCACAGCACCTCATGAATGTGACAGTTGTCATTTTTCAAATCCTAGCCAAAATATTTTTTTACATCCCAAAAGGTGAGTTTGTGGTCCCTGCACAAAATCACCTTTCAGGCAGAAGTTAAAAATATTAAAAAACAATACAGTTATGAGCCTACATTGAATTTTGTGAACACAGGCTTGTAACGTTGGTACTTTTCAATATTGTTGACCCAAATTTTCAACATAGCCATATATTTACAGCATCTCAGTAATGTGACAGCTGTCATTTTTCCAAATCCTGTTCAAAATTTTTTTTGCATCTCAAAAAGTGATTTTGCGGTCCCTGCATGAAATCACCACTCAGACAGGAGCTGAAAATTATCTCTGACCTTATTCATGAGGTGGGGTCATAAGAAGGCTAAATTTTAAATTTGGTGTAAAATATAAAAAAAAAAAAGTTATGAGACTATGATGAATTTTGCAAATGCCAGCTTATAAATGTGGTAATATTCAATATTTTTCTCCAACTTTTCAACATAGTCATTACTTTACAGTACCTTATTAATGTGACAGCAGTCATTTTTCAACTCCTGCCCAAAATGTGTTTTTGCATTTTAAATAATGATTTGGCAGCCCCTTGCAAAATCACCTCTAGTCCTTCTTCATGAGGCAGGGTGATAACAAGGCTATGTTGAAAATGTGGTGTAAAAATATTAAAAGGCACATTTTTTGTATTTTCACTCCAAATTCCTCAGCTGTCCTCAGCTGTAGCCCTATCTGCTCTGGCCAGAACTTGTTCTGTATTTCAGCACTAAAAGATCATGATACAGCACTTTCTTGGGACAGTACACTAAGCATTTCTAAGTTGTTGGCAAGCTACATGATCGTCATCAGCCAATCTGAAACACTGGAGATCCAGAAGTCCTCACACTGCACACATTTTAGTAACAAATCCAGCTCTTTCTCAAAGGGGAAGGACCTGTGACAGGAAGCAAGCTACTTTTATATAAAAAAATAACTTTTGATCAGAAAACTTCTGAAATCTTTACAGAATCATGCATTGTCATTCTAGTAGTAAGCACATTTTCACTGCAAAATTAACTGCAGTTTTAGGAGGCAGACAGGCTGATGAAATCATGCTGCAGAGAAGAGAAAAGAGGCACACATTGTAAGTCTGTAGTCGCCACTGCAGTATCTGCAGCAGGAGCAGGCAGAATGAATGTTGTAGACTGGGAAAAGGTGCAGGAGGGATTCTGATGGATTTGTCTGATAACTATTTTTTGCTGACTACTGGTGGTGTAGCAGGGCACAACAATCCATTTTTTATATTCAGCCTGAGTGAGTGCGAGCTGCCAGCCAATCAATGAATAAAATGTAGACTGCGGTGTGAGACAAAAGGCCTCAAGGTTTCTTAGCTGGGTGACATTATGGCTGTCAGTGGGGAAGGAGATGATTGGCCTGGTAGTGTCACTGTTCTCTAACACCTCATGAGTTATACATCACAACTGCTTGTTTGTGCACAGGGTGTGAGGTTTGCATGACATGCTGGCATCAGAGATTCATCTATGACTCTTGTGATTCATCATTGTTAGCATTTGACAGCATCTGTATCATGTCATCTGTCAAGTATGTTGATGTGTGTAAAAGACATGAAGAAAAGAACAGCAGAAGAATGAGATGTAGGGGGGAAGAAAGGGACAGATAAATGTTCCACTATGCCAGTTCCACCAAGTACAAGTTCAGAAAACAGTGGTGATGGATATTAGATCTGACCATGGTGGAACAGGGACAGGGAGTCATGGCTGTGGGGCTATAAGGGCAAAGGTTGGGTGCACGACAGTACAGCAAAAAAAAAAAAAAAACATGGTTCATTAATAAGAAATCCTCTGGTTCTACTCTGAATACAGTGCAAGCAACCTTTCAAGCTGGTTATACAGTGAAGTTTGAAGTTTATTGTTCTAGGAATTAATACCTTTGAGCCAAGGCTCTTTTACAAAGGTTCCACGTCATTAAGTACAAAAACATAGTAGACAGTGTTACAAACAATCAGTAAGCCATTTAACAAGGCCACAACTTAAACAGTAACATTTATGTACAGAAAAGAAAAAGGAACTCAGAGGCAGTGTCAAGGGCAAGGAATAAGGATTGGAGAGCTTGAGAGGGAAGAGAGGGAGAAATAAGAAGTTTAGGAGCAGACAGAACCAGGTTAGTGGTACTTAGGTTGTCTTTGTCAAAGAGGAGACCATGGTGGTTGAGTGAAACAAATGTAAGTGCACTCATTGGGATGAGACAGTGCATCTAGTGATAAAACCATCCTGAACAAACCAAATGCACACCAGTTTTCCTTTCTTCCTTCATCAAGTGCTTCTAGTTCCTCTACTTGGGATAGAAGTGAGCCAACTAGAAATGTAAATTCTAGTTCATGATGGAAAGGTCATTGTGCTTCTCCTGCCCAAGTCATCAAAGTCTACCCCCATTGATATTAATGGCTTCTAAAAACAGTACGTGGGAAGGGAATCAGCCAGCAAACCCAAATCTTAAGTTTAGTCACATAATTAATGTTTTCCTGGCATACAGATAAATTAATAACTAATAATAATACCAAAAAAAATTATCATATATTAAATTATATGATATAATTGTATATTATATATCAGGTTATTTTATCATATACAGTATCATATATAATCCCATATATTATATCATGTATTATCTTCTCATATATTATATCAGATGACATTATCTGCTGATATACCAGATTGCATTATCTTCTTGTACTGTATATCACATCAGGTTATAACACATCACATCAGATTATATGATCTTCTCATGTATCAGATCAGATTAGAGTATGATTTCCTTTCCTTTCATTATATTAGAAAATCAACTCAGATAATTTATCATATTATATTATTTTATCTTATATCACATTGTTATTATAGTATCTGCTCATGTGCCATATCAGCTGCTGTGCTCAATTCAGTCTGAAGGCATGTCATTTCACAATGACCACAAAAAGAAAATCTTATAAAACTCTGTTGCCAAATTCCTCTCAGGAAATGCCTTGCTGCCCCCCTTCCACCATTCACTGTACACTAAAACAAAATAGAAAGATCCTCTGCAGGGTGAGAATATTTTGCAGACCTACTGGGTCAATACGCTGTATGTAAAACAGCGTGGTGAGTACCATGCAGTGTATACAGTGCTGGCAAGTATAGTGACAGGGTACAAAACCTTGCATGTCAGAAATAGAGAACGCGTAGTTTTTGTACCCTGTCGTGGATGGCTAGAAGGGAGGAGTGATGCAATGGTGAAGACCTCTGCTGGGGAGACAGTCCATCCAGCAGCCACAGCGGCTCAGAGGAATGAGCTGCAGCAGTACAGGGTAGCTTTGCATCTGTGGACCAGGGTTTGAAACCTGGTCCTCGACTTTTGTAGACTGCACTGTGTGGTATTTGTTTTTTGCCTGTAATACTATTTCTTCATAGCCCTGTTGAACCCTCCCTCCTGGAGTTGATTATATTAGTGAGGAGGGGTTCAGGGACATAGCCCCCATAATGTAGGGGTGAGGGGCAAAAAGCCCCCCTGCGAGAAGCTTGACTTGCTATACGCTGTGCCAACATTTCTGTTGGCACTGTGTTGTAGCATGAGCAATGTATCCACTGTCTTTACAGCATGGTACATTGCTGCACTATTATTGCATACGCCAAGATGACCCCATGCCTTTTGCAGATGACCCCACAAATCCACTGAAATCACATATTCTTAGTATATAAGTACAGAATGACTCTGGTTTCAGAAAACAACACATCTTCTTCATCATACTGTCCTCCTCCCTCCATCATGAATCATATTTTTCCTTGTCATGCATTACTATAGGTGTGGGTGACACCACCTCCTTTCCTGCTTGCACACTGCAGAGAAAAGATACAATACAATTGTCCATTGTCACTATAGCTACCCATGCATCATGGGCATTAACAATTGCCTTTTGCCTTGTGGCACTATACAGGAGATAGAACTTTTTATGCTTTTTATTGTAAATCACAGCTCATCACATGTTCATCCGGAAATCATGTTTTTTTTTTTTGTCATATGAATAAAAATAAAGTATTAAAGATAAATGTATGCATATACTACTAGTATCATCTATGCCAATAAACTTATTGTCATCTCACTCAAGTTATGGGGTCATGCTTTGTTGTGATCCTGTGCCAGTACCAGCAAAATAAGCAGCCTTTGCCATGGTCCTTCCCATGGTTAGTCCATACTGTACAGGCTGCTCTGTACTAATGTGCACCAGGTACGCATGAGAGGTGCAAACCTGGCACATGCAGTTCTGCACCAGAAGACAGGTACACACCTGTTGGCATTCACTATTGCCAGCCACCTATCTGCAGGTACACCCATGGCATGCAGGTGTGCAGGGGCAGATCGCGGGACGCAGGTAGGCATCCAATTGGATGCCTGTCCTGGGTCCCAAAGTGGATCCCCTGCTGCATGCAAGCAGGGGATCCTGAGAAAGCAAGGAATTGGGTTTTTGAAACTACAGGATAGTGCCCAACTGGATGCCTCCAACTCTCCTTATCAGCTGGTGGGCTGGGACAGCAGAGTCTAAAGTGTTCCTGTCCCGCTGCAGTTGGAAACTGTCCACTGAGGGGGAGAGCATATAGCCTGTATGGCAGGGTCCTTCCTGCCTTATCTTGCATTCAGGTGCACAGCACTCCATGCCTTAGTAAATAGTGTGGAGTGTGGGCACACCCCCGACACTGCCCCCAGACCACCTCTGGTATGTATCTGTGCGAGCAGTCAGGGGATTGAGTGTGCAAGGGGCTCTCACATCTGTTGTGACTGCTGCCAGGGGTCTGCTGGGCCCAGTTTTTCAGCATTCTGACTTAGCAAGCCTACATGCTGCACATCCATAGTATGTAGGCTTCGTGCGTAGAACCCACTGTTATTTATGATCTTCTGCAGCAACTCAATGAAGCACACATTTATAATATCAATCAACTATTTTCTTGGTATATAAATAAAAAATAAGAAAACTAAATGTTCTAAGCACAAAACATTCATTATCACAAATCACGATGTCTTGTCATATGAATAAAATATTACATAACAACTAATAAAAATATGTTTACATTACATTGCTTTCATCATGTAATTATCTACTATATAACATAATATAACATAAAAATGTAAATAATGGAATAGATAAATGCAAAATAATCATAATACAGCCAATTCATTGAAAGAAATGATGGTGCTGCAAGGGAGTTCACAGTAACTGGCATGAGGGAAAGTGAAGATTCAGAGACTACACACAGCTATATGCCTTGAGGTCAGCAATGAATAATGTTATAAATAAGCAATAATAACCACCAGGGTGGGTGGTACTGGGCAAAATCAGACCACCAAGGGGCATAATTTTAGCTTCTGGAAGGTCCAGTATTGCCTAATACCACCCACCCTGGAGGGAATTATTGCACTTAAAAAATGGCCCATAAGTAACATTTTTAATAAAATAAAATAAAAGATTTATAACAAGTCTACTGTTATAAAAAATAATAAAAATATGTTTTTCCTTTCTTGTAAAGTAATCCCTGTACTGTACTGTGCTGTACTTGCCAGTAGAGGGCTCTGCTGTTGTAGGAGATTGTGTTTGAGTGACATGTGCCCCAGGGTTTTATGGGAATTGTAGTCTTATGTGACAGTGGGGAAGTTATCCGAGGCCGATGTAAGTAATGATATGATTATTGTATTTGGAATCACACTGCAGACTAGCGATGGTTGTGACAGTGGGCGGAAAATGGGAGGTCAGGAGTAGTGGTGGCATCATCAGAGTCAGATCTGTTTGAAAAAAAAATAAGACTAATACTTGGGGAACAGACTAGAGGATGGAGAGTGTGATTTTCACTAAAGTGTAAGCAATTTAGTTACGACATTATTTGCTTGTGCATTTCTGCCATATGTTGAGGGAAGGAGTGTGATCAGGGAAGACAGGAGCAGGACTTGTCTGAAATTGCTTCCAGACATGGAGTTGCATTGCCAGCTAGTAGCAGTTGTGAGAGCAGGCCAGGGGATCTGAGGTCAAAAGTGTTACTTGCGCTGGTGTCGGGTCTGGATTTATTAAAAACAGCCCCCCCAAAAATGGTAGTTTTTTTGTTTGTTTATGTAGTGCTGTAACTGTTTTAGTTGCTACAGTAGATACAAGTACTGATTTGAGTACTGGGGGGGTTTGTGTCTTCTCAGTGTCTTGGTAAGTGAGTAGGAAAAAAATGGCGGCTGCTACATTTTGAATTTTCAAATGGCACAGTAATACCAGTTTTTCTTTGAAGCATACAGCTGGTACTTGTTTTTTACAGGACTTTATTAGGGAAAGGGGAACTTGTTTAACCAGGAAAGGCACACTAAACCAAAGCTTGTTTCCAGGTGCAATCTGGGAGCACAAGGAAGTTAAGTGACTTGCTCAGGGTCACACACTATGCAAGTGGGGGCTGTGGGATTCAAACCCAGGTCTCCAGGTTTGTAGCTCAGAGCCCTAAACCTCTGTGTTATACTGCCTCCATACTATACTACTGTATACTACTATACTATACTATACTATACTATAATATACTATAAAAAAATAGCCACATGGCAATGGAATCCTGCTAGCCAATCAGGATGCTAGCATTTTCATTGCCATTTTCTAATATTACTGTAGCCACATTGGGCTGTGATGCTCTTTGTGGGGTTTCCAGACTATCACAAAGCCACAATCAGTAATCCATAGCAGATGCATTCCAACAGCACCTGGCACAAGTCAACTAGAGTAATTCATGTTCATCGCTGGCCTCAATGCTTTCTTCCCCCATATTTGTAGTCTGTTTTTCTCTATGTAAATTACTGCATTGGGAGCTGAAGTGGTATAGTTGAATTGGTAAAGCCAATCTGAATTGTCAGGCCCCAACTTGAAATCAAACCAAAATTGCCTATGTCCCATCTCCCTCAACCTTAGTTTTAGGTATCATTTAGATTGTATTGTTTGTAGTACTAGTATTGCTCTGCCTTTGTTGCTGTGTGTGATGAGTTACTGCTACAGTTTAGCACTTGGAATCAGTTATTGACCGTAATGATCATTGCTTCTGATGGTGTCTCCCAAGTCCTGACCAGCTGTGTAATCACAATGCTCTCTGGGAATTCATCCCTACTTGAAAACTGAGTCTGATGATGGAAAAGCCTAAAGAGTTAAAACCCACATGCCTTATTGCACAGCGTGACCATTTCCTACCTGTATAGTCATTTTATTTTTTACACTGCTATGATAAGTTCCAGTCTGAATGTTTTATATCAGCATGGAGTCCCTCTTGAGCAAGTGGTTAATTTAAAATATTTGGGTGTTATGTAAGATCTCCATCCCTCCTACTCTGGTCATATTGCCTGCATCTGTAAACTAAACAATTAATAAAGGCAGCAATCAGTGGTGGAGCCAGGTTTAGGAGCATTTGGGAACCGACGGGGCCATCCAGTCAATCACGGGCTCCACAATGGCACTAAACAGTGAATAAAGTTGGTGGCAGGGCACCACTACTAACACTGGGGCAGCCAGGAGGGGTGACCACCCCCCAGTCCTCCCTCTAGCTCCGCCACTGGGCAGCATATACAGAAGGCAAAAGCATTACCTTACTACTGAGGAATGACAAGCTATTGCCAACAGCTGTCTACTCCTGTTCTTGACTATGGCTCCTCTGTCTTTTTGAATGCTGGTGCAAGAGATCTAAAGAAGTTAAACATGGCTTATAATACTAATACATGATTCACCTAACTTGCCCACTTTAGAACTTATCACTGTGATCTGTATTCTAGCCTTAATCGGCTGTCCCAAGTTGTTAAGTGGGTTTATTTCTTAGACTGCTATTTTCAAGTGATGCATCTGGTTACAACAAAAAAGTCATGATTTGTGGCAACAAAATAAAAAAAAAACTTGAGAAATGTGATTTGCACCAATTTTTGCATCGTGTTGTTTTATGGACACAACATTTAGACACAGTTTGACCACCTAATAGATGGACTAACAGTTTGAATTCTTCACTGTTTGCAATAGCCTAAGTCTGCCTGATACCAGTTGTTGACTGCAGCTTAATGTGATCCCCTTTCACAAAAGTGGGAGCAAGACAGAGGCAGGAAACTACAGACCTGTCAGTTTGACCTCAGTGGTAGAGAACATGATGGAATCACTTTTGAAGGAAATACTTGTTAAGTACCTAGAGGCCAATGGGGCACAGGATTCAAGGCAGCATGGATTCACAGTGGGAAGGTCATGTCAGACAAATCTAATTGATTTCTTTGACTGGGTGACCAAAGTAGTAGACCAGGGAGGGGTTGTGGACATGGCCTACCTAAAGCATTTGACACAGTCCCACAAAAAAAATTAATAAACAAATTAGCCAGCCTAGGAGTGGGTCCCAGGGTGGTAGCCTGGATAAAACATTGGCTGGACAACAGAACACAGAGGGTAATAGTAAATGGAGTCCACAGTGAAGAAAGGGGGGTTACTAGTGGGGTATCGCAGGGTTCAGTACTGGGTCCGGTCCTTTTTAATGTCTTTATAAGTGACACTGCAGAGGAACTGGAAGGAAAAGTATGTCTCTTTGCAGGTGACACAAAGATCTGCAACAGGGTTGATACACAAGGTGGGGTGGAAAGGATAAGAAGAGACTTGGCAAGGTTGCAAGAATGGTCAAATCTATGGCAGCTTAGATTCAATGCAAAGAAGTGCAAAGTAATGCACCGGGGAAACAAAAACTCAGGGGAAGAGTACACAATGGGGGGTGAGAAACTGACAACAACAAAAATGGAAAGGGACCTGGGGGTAGTTATATCAGATGACCTAAAGGTGCGCAAGCAATGTGAGAAGGCAGTAAAGAGGGCTGGGGGGATCCTAGGCTGCATAGGGAGAGGCATCACCAGTAGAAAACAGGAATTTGTTATCCCTCTGTAGAGACAGTTGGTGAGACCCCATCTGGAGTACTGCATGCAGTTCTGGAGACCCCATCTCCACAAAGACATAGACAGGGTGGAGGCTGTCCAGAGGAGGGCAACCAAAATGGTGCAGGGCCTGCACCAGAAGACGTATGAAGAGAGACTAAAGGAGCTTAATATGTATACCCTTGAGGGAGGGACATGATAGAAACTTTCAAGTACCTCAAGGGAATCAACAAAGTCCAAAAGGGTAGCATCTTTCAGAACATGAGATGTGCAAGATAGAGGGGAGACAGCTCAGAGGTAATGTGAGGAAGTCTTTTTTCACAGACAGGATTTTAGATGCATGGAACAGCCTCCCTGAGGAGGTCATAGAGTAAAAAACAGTGGGGGAATTCAAGAATGCATGGGACAGACATAAGGAGGAAGTAGGCTGTTGGTTAACTAGGAGCTGCAGCTTATCCATTAGGTAGGGAAATGGGCAGACTAGTTGGGCCAAGCGGTCCTTATCTGCCATCAAATTCTGTTTCTATGTAACAGCTTATTCCTCTACATTGCTCAAAGTACATAAATTCATGAATCATATCTGTCAGTTTTGCTTGAAAACTGATAGATATACATATCACTGTATTTTATATAATTGACTTCAATGATTTCCCATAAATAAACAAATTCAGTGCTCTCAGAATGTGCTGCCTTGAAAAGTATTAAATGCTATGGTCCCAGAGTCTTAAACTACAGTATTAGTTTAGATTCAAACAAAACATGGTATCACCAGAGCCGACACTAATCAAAAGTTGCTGTACCTAGGCACAAAACCAACCTGGGTCAGAATCCATTTTCTCATACTGCTGTTTACAGCATGACACGCCTTACCTCTATAGATCAGAAAAGCTAAGGCAGTAGCTTGTTTTAAAAATGATATGACAATGTTTTTGCTGGATACTTGTAAACGCACATGTTTCAATGAATGATTGATGCTTATTATTTCAACATGACAATGCACTATTTCTACTGTTTATTGTTACGTAAACTATGCTTGTATGTGTACTGTGTTTTGCACCCAGCTGGTCCCTAAAAATGGGTGCTTGTACTCAGTGGACCTACATGATTAACAAAAACAACCAAAAAACAAACAGTATTGGCATATCTCAGATAAATTCATTTGGAAGTCCTGTCCAGCATCTGTATCTTACAAATGCTTGCTGGTTTTGCTGGCTAATATGGCAGTCTGTAGATTTTTGAAAACATCCACATTTTTGTAACTAGATTTACATCTGATCCCTTTCAGAAATATAGGTATGCTGTGTACATGCTTAATTGTGCAATGTTTGCATGCAGTTCGCATACACAAAGTGATCCTAAGCTAACCAGGTCTAAAAAGCAAATCAGGTTTGAATGCTGCAAGCTTGACATGTGCCAGCAGGTAAGCTGGTGTGAACATCTAAAAATGACGTCAGATTTGCGTGTTGCACACTTGACATGAGTGCAGCAGTTAAGCTGGTGTGAACATCATTTAAACATCACATTAGGTTCACATGATGCATGCTTGTCATGTGTGCAGCAGTTAAGCTGATGCAAATCCCATCTAAAAAAACCACATCACTCCACTATTCACTCCACGCACATGGTGGGGGTAGGAAGAAGTAGGCTGCTGGTTAACTAGGATCTGCAGCTTATCCATTAGGTAGGGAAATGGGCAGACTGGGTGGGCCAAGCGGTCCTTATCTGCCGTCAAAATCTATGTTTCTATCAGTGTCTATTTCTTATACTACTGATAGTAATTAGTGTCATTAAAATGCATTTTTATTTGAATTCCCATACAAATTAGGTAAACGTATTAATTCTGATCCTTTTGCAAGTTGTTTAATGGCTTTTGGTTTTTGTCATTAAATCACCATTAATTTTTGTTTGCTTACTGCAGTAAATGCCTAGGATACAGCCAGTCAACATCCCCCATTCTAGATGTATGAAGAGGGGCCTCTATGTTGTGAAGCCCATCCTTTTCATTTTGGACCATGTAAATCCCTTATGGATATTTAGTGCTACAAATGTGTTTCTCCATGACTGTTTCATCTCACTTATTTTCCCTTTCTCATTCTGTATTGAGCACTATGGACATGCTCAGCACTCTTTGAGGTGAGTAGGATCTTGGAAGCATGCACCTTTCCTCACATTTTGTCACTGAAATGAGGGACGTGGACACTCAAAATGAGGGACAATGAGGGACACTAACCCACATGATGATCAGGACACATCATGAAACATGGAGATACAATGCCTCAGAACACAGTGGAAACCATGGTATTATCAAATATGTGTATTTATCACCTGTCATACAACCTATGTGGTGTATGCACCTTGGCTGGAAAAGATGCCGGCTACGCTTGGCTGCCGTCTGCATGGACTCTAAAGAGAGCATAATAATTTTCTTTTCTAGATGCCTAAAACCCTTTTAGGAGAAAGTTATTATTTTATTTAGCTTTTCTGTGTCCCGAGTTTTAGAAGTTGTCTTTAGTGGCGAGATTTAGGTCAATAAGGATTAGTTAGGAATGGGAAGTGATTGTAGTGTGAGGAGTCAGTTTTCTTATTTTTAGAGATGAAGGATTAATTAAAAGTCTGGATAGTGGTTCTGTGTGTTTGAACCCGACTGTTGCTCTGAAAAGGAAAACAAAAATCTCTTAATCAGAATGTACCCCTGGGTTTTCTACTAGTCCAGGAGGTGTCCTGGAGCTCTCTGTCAGATGAGAAGTGGAGTTGGAGCCAAAGCAGAGTGGAGTGGAGGTCATCATTTCTGGATCGGCTGTAGTATCAGCTGAGGAGTGGGCTGCTGGAGATGCCGGAATGAATGCAGATAAGTGTGGAGTCTATCGGGGTGAGAGACAGATAGATTATCCACAGGAAAAACTATCAGACTGCTGCTGTGGCTGGACCGGAAAAGTGCTGCCTTGCAGTTTTCATGCAGGGAAGGGAAGCATTCATAAGGGCCATCCTGAAGATTGTGTGTAGCTTTTCTTGATTTCATGGGCCTAGCCAGGAGGACTGGTCCTGAGTCTGCCTAAGGGTGGGCCTGTGTGCCGGATCTCTAGGGAGTGCAGGTGCACAGCCTGATGGTTGTGCAGTTGCACTGCCTTTGGGCTGGGGTCTTACGCAGGAGAGCTTGAGGGAAGGTGGCCCCTGTCAGATGGTGGAAGAAGTGGGTGAATCATTTCATCTGGATCAGTCTCTTTCCTTTCGAAAAGATCTGAAATCATCTTGGACTATCTACTGATCTGGTGACATATCCAGCATCCTTTTATGAATGTATGTAAAGCTCCAGGTGGTTATCTCAGTAATTTATTGTGGAAGCAAATTAGGTATCTGCTAAAGAAGTAGTGACTGGCTTTTCAACACAGACCTGGGTGAGATCCAGGTTTGTTGAGGAATTTTATGGACAAAATTATTGCAGAGGTGTGAGCTCTGAAATATTAAAACTGTTTCCTGAAACCATATTTTATTTGACTGTTAAATTGGGGCTGAGGTCTGTGTGTGTGGGGGGGTGTGTTTGTGGAATTTTGTATGTTTAAGGTAAAACTGTGGTGTGAGTAAAATTATGTGGGTGTGCCAGGATCTTGGTCGGGTGTGATGCATCAGGGCTGTCTGGAAGGGCTTGGAGGGGAGCCAGGATAATGTATGGGGCATCTCATCTTATGATTTATGGCCCTTCACTAGCCTCCCAGTTTCTAACATCACAGCAAGACACTGCTGGGAGATAGGGATTTGGAGGGGCTGGGGTGATCGTGGGTGGTGGGGTGCCCCGTGTACAGCAGGGGATGGTAGGATAGAGATTGTCGGGTCTAGAAGGCACCCTTGATTATGACGGGCACAAGAGGGAGGCCAGACGTGTTTGGTGCCTGTCTCCAGGGAGTCCACCAGACCGAGTGGCCAGATAGCTGGACGGGCACTCTTGCCCACCAGTCCCCTGAGGGCAGTACTATGCAATGCCAGAACAATCATGAACAAGACTGCAATTATTTAAGACTTGATTTCCTCGGTCGATCTGGCTTGCATCACAGAGACCTGGATTCAGGACAATGATGGCCTGGTCTTTGAGGCCTCCATTCCCTCTGGGTATACCGTGGTGCACTGCCCCAGAAAGGAATGTGGGGGAAGTGGGGTAGCCATCTGCTTTAGATCCGACTTTGGCTTCACCGTACACCCAGTGAGAACCCCGGGTTCTTTTGAGTGTTTGGCTGTCCATGGTGGTCCGGGCACAGGTTGCAGGATTCTCCTGATCTACTGCCCCCCCAGGGCAGCTGGGGATTTCCTGTAGAAGGTTGCTGAATTCATCATCAGTGAAACATTGGAAGCCTCCAGATGTATTGTCAGGGGGAATTTCAATGTTTGGGCCAATGATGAATCTTCTTGGCTTGGTCATAACCTCCTCCAGATCATGTCATCACTGGGCCTGTCACAAGCTGTTTCTGTTGCGACACACCAGAAGGGGCACATGTTGGACCTGGTGTTCTCACTGGGGCTTGAGATAAATGATCTCAAGATTGATCGGGTGGCATGGTCCAATCACTGCATGGTGTGGTTCATGTTCAGGGTGCCCACCAGATGCCCTCCCCCTACAGAGATGATGAGCTGCCGTCCTTTGCTGGGATTAACCCCGGAGGACTTTTTGGCTGCAGCCGATCTATCTAGTGTGGGTAATGCATACATCGGAGGCATGGTGTCGTGGTGGGCTCCTATAATAGGGTACTATCCAATGCCATTGACTTCCTAGCACCTCTCTGTGTATGACCCAAATCTTCCTACCTGAGGTTGCCATGGTTTGATGGTAACCTCAGGGAGTTGAAGAGAAAGGGTCAGAGATAAGAGCACTACTGGATGAAGTCTGGCCTGGAGGAGGACAAACTGGCCCTGCGCATGCATTATAATGCATTCCAGGGGTCAAGCAACCATAAGAAGGTAGAGTTCCTGTCCAGGGAGATTGCTGCTGGGAAGAAACGACCAGCTGTACTTCTTTGGACTGCCAGCAGGCTACTTCACCCAGCCTGTCTACAGCTGAAGAAGGTTTTTTCTAATGCTGAATGCGAAGAGTTTGCTTGGTTATTGTAGGACATGGTGTCTGGTATCTGACAGGGAGTTCCTCCAGTCAGCCAATTCAGAACTGGCAGTGGTCACCCAAAGTGTTCTGAGTGCACTCTGCCTGGTTGGGGGGAGTTCAGACCAGTGGAGGTAAGTGAGGTCATTAAGGTGGTGACCAATCTGAAGCACATCATTCTGAAGCACAGCAGAACTAGACCCGGTGCTGACGCATTTCTTGATGAGATGCATCGATGCTGTTCACCAGGTGTTTGCCCTGATTGTCCAGTGTTCCTTGTCTGAGGGGGTCTTTCCTGATGCCTTGAAGGAGGCATTGGTGAGACCACTCCTTAAGAAATCATCTTTGGACCCAGAGGTTAGGACAAATTAACGTCTCATCTCCAACCTCACTTTTTTAGCGAAGGTTGTGGAGAAGGTAGTGGCGCTTCAGTTGGAGGAGCACCTTGTGACCCATGAGTTATATGAACCTTTCCATTCGAGGTTTTGAGTGAGGCATAGCACAGAAGCCATGCTTGTTCGGCTGTTGAATGATGTCCTCAGGGATAGAGATCAAGGGGAAAGGACAATTCTTGTTCTCCTCGATCTCTCCTCAGCATTTGACACTGTGGAGCATTGTGTGTTGCTTGACCACCTTTGGGAAATCTGCAGACTTACTGGCCCTGTCATCTGCTGGTTTGAGTTGTTTTTAACCAACAGGAGGCAACGGGTTGTGATAGGGAGTTTCTCCTCCACCCTTAGTCCCCTATCTTGCGGAGTACCTCAGGGTTCATTCTTAGCCCCAGTGTTGTTCACAGTGTACATGCTGCCCCTGGGAAGGATCATTAGAAAGTATGGCTTGGGCTTTCATTGCTATGCTGATGATGCCTAGCTGTACTTATACTTTGCCCCAGGAATATCTAACGTGGAAGACGTGCTTAACAGTTGCCTTGTCGAGATCAACGACTGGATGGCCTTTAGCTGCTTGTGACTGAACCCTGATAAGATGGAGGTATTGGTAGTGAAGTCAAACAGAGTGCGAGATAGGATGACCTCTGGATTATAGACTGGACTTGTTCTGGGATCTGTTCCATTGAAGGCCTCCTCTAAGGTGCGAAATCTTGATATCATTTTGGACAGGGGTTTGATGATGGAGGAGCAGGTATCTGCCACTGTCTGCCCCTGTTTTTTCCATCTTAGAAATATTTCCAGGATAAAACCCCTTGTGCCACCTCTGGACCTCCCCACTTTGATACATGCTTTAGTTACTGTACATCAAGGCTTGACTACTGTAATGCACTCCATCTTGGGGTCATGGGGGGATCTCTTCGCAAACTGCAGCTGGTGCAGAATGCAGCTGCCCGGTTCCTTACTGGGCAGCCTACATTTTGCCATATTACACTGATATTGCATGATCTGGACTGGCTGCCGGTCAAGTGGAGGATCCTCTTTAAGATGGGTCTTCTCACCTATAAGGCCCTACATGGCCAGGGCCCTTGCTACCTGTCAGACCTTCTTTTACCAGCTCTCTCAGTCCGCCCCCTCTGCTCCTCCTGTGGGGCCCCCCTGGCAATTCCCAAGATGAGGTTAAAAATGACTGGTGACAGGGCCTTGAGTGTCGCCGCCCTCATCCTGTGGAATTCGCTACCCTACGGGGTTAGGGGGGCTCCAACCTTGGAGGTATTCAAGGCCCACCTTAAGGCCCTCCTATTAGCCCAGGCTTTTCCGGACTCACTTTTTAGTCTACTGGTATAGACATTGTTCTTGGCAACTCTATTTGTATGGCACCCAGAGCCTCTGGAATTGGTTTGGGTGTCTTTTAAATAAACATTGCCTTGCCATTACCTGAGAATGAATTTCTACCATTAAGCAGGGTGCCATTTGGGTAGGGCATAGGGGCAGTTACCCCCCCTTCCCAAATTTGTGCTTAGGTTGTTCTGATGGTGTAGCAGTAATGGCTTTAAATTTGGATTTAATCTTTTGCACAATAAGTACCCACCTGGACTGTGTGTGCTCACATTGCAGATACTCTCCAGACTCAACTGTGTCTGTATTGTGTTGTCCACTCTCTCCACCTATTAGAGGAGACACAATCACATGTGATGTGGATGAACTCCAGCCAAGAAAGAGCACATGAGCCTTGCAAGTGCGACACTGTCTTTCCCACCGCACAGTAGACAGACTGCACACTTCAGCTTGGAGGAGTCAGTGAGCACTGAACTCTCAATAGCAATGTTTTGGCAACATATTTTTATTGTTCTACTCTTAATGAGCCTCTGTCTCCCATGGTGGCTGAAGGGGCAGAGGGTGAGCTGGAAGCTATCTTAAGACTAGGCTACCAACTTACTCTACTAGGCTTGCCTTAAAAAAAAAAAACAGCACAGACCCCTATGGCAGCAAGCTAGGCTTAGCAGCAGTGGTGACAGCAGTGTGGGTGACCTTCATAGGCCTTGATCAGTGCAGTGCAGCTGCAGCCACAGAAGCATCCAAGCAAGAAGCAAGCAACCCAGATTGGGTGAGTTCGGTTGGTGAGTTGGCTTGGTTACAGACTACATTGGGGACCTGTGATGGTTGATTCTAGCATCCAGCTTCTGAAGGAAGGAGAGAGGGGGAGCGGACTGAAAACTGGACTGGTAGCACACTATGCCAGGCTGCAGGTTCTGACCATACGGCTAGGTAAGTAAAAGTAAATATTTGTTTTACAGGGGGATTGGGTAAGGAGGAAGGACTGAAATATTGATGTGTTTTTCATGTTTCTTCACCTTTGTGTGGCTTCATGACCCATAGGGAATGGATATAGAATGGAATGGAATGGATTCTGGGAGAAATATCAGTACAAAGTTCTTTGGGGGGGGGGCAGAACTTCAGCCAGGAAAATAATTGGTTAGTAACTGGGTAGGTTTAAGCCCCAATCTGATGCACTGCTCCGGGGTATATACAGATGAATACATATGAATTTTTCCTGATATGTATATCACTTATCAGTCAAAACAAATAAGTTGTACCTTTTAGAGATGTTACAGACATTCTAGAGCTGTCCCTTGCATTCAAGGACAGTTGAGTGGTATGGTATGCGCAGACTATTGTAATCCTACTATAGTCAGGCTTATGACCCCCTCAACTGAAGCTGACCTCCACATCCCCATGCTCAGGCACATTGTGACAAGGGGCAAAAGAGACTGCTAGGGTGAGCACCATTGAAATGAATGGGGATTATTTTTATTACTATTTTATACATTATTGATGGAGATTTGGAGATTAATTAAGGCCACTTTTTGACTAACAAGGGTCTTGTTAGTACAACTGTGGCCTTCATTATTCTTCATCTCACCATCATATTGTATAAAATAGTAATAGAAAATAATTCTGTTCATTTCAAGGGGGTGCACCCCAGCACTCTGACTCATTGACATAATCTCTTCAAAACTCCTGCCTCTGGCTCCATAGTACTCAAGTAAGAGACATTTTACTTATATCTATACTTGGTAGGCTGTCTGTAGCAGCATGGCTGTACCTGCTACAGTGTGTGTGCATAGGGGAGGACTGGCCATGTGTGTGTGTGTGTGTGTGTGTGTGTGTGTGTGTTTGTGTGTGTGTGTTGAGTTATTGCTACTTTTGTGTTTACACCTTAAAATATGTTTGCAAGGAAGTGAGGAAGCATTCAAAACTATGGAAAGAAAATAGTAGGAGTACAGGCAAGACAGAAGTAAGTAAGTGGTTTTGTGGGTAAGTTTGTGTTATTGGGAGTGGTAAAAACCACATGTGGTTCCATTGGTATGTGTGCTACAATTCAACTGTGAAAATGAGATGAGGGAGAGAAGAAAACTGAAAAGCATAACAGTGGCTACAAGCATGTCGCATGCATGCAGATGTATTCGGATACAGTATGCATTGAAGTACAAGCAAGCCAAATGTGTGCAGACTGTATGACTTAGTGATTAAAGGCTCTGAACTACAAGCCAAAAGACTTGGTAGCATGAAGACCTGGATTTAAATCTTATCAACTCACACTTGTGTATGGTGTGATCCTGAGCAAGTCACTTAACTTTTACATGCGCAGTTATCAGTGACCACTTTTTTTACATGCATGGCACATGCATGCAGTCTTTCCTGATTGAACATAAAAATCATGGTTTCCACACTTGCTTGCTGCACACATGCGATATGCATGCAGTCAATTACAATTTAACATTTAAATCATACTTGCAGCATGCATATCACTTGGGTAATTTTATGTGTGCAGCATGAACACATTTCATACAATTATTTCTGTAAGTGATGTTATCTGCTTGGGTCTGCTTCGCTTCCTCACCCTCAGCCCTGCCCATTGCTATCAACTGGGTGTTTGCAGCACAGGAGATGAGAATACTGGCCAACATTATGAGATGACAGTGGAATCAATCTTATCCCTATTTTGTTCTTCAGTCCTCCTTCCACACACAGCCCCATGCACAGCCACTGCTAGGATTTTCCACACACAATGGGGCTGTTTCCTAGCCCACCACGAGGGGTTGCTGCAACAGTGGGCACTGTCACCTTGCTTTCCAGACTAAAACCCAAACCTGGGTCACCTTCATCATGGAGGCAAGATGTGGGAGTTAACAATTTTGAAGATCATCAAGTCTGGTATTTACAAATTGAATCTTTGCATGTTTCTATTAATGTCTCCTATGTATAGTTCTGAAGCTGCAAGAGAGGGAGTTTCTTGTCAGACCCCAAATATTAAGTCTACATCCTTAAAATGTATATTTTCTTTCATCCTCATGCACTGCACTAGCTGACATTCTTAATTTGCAAGAAAATGCAAGGCTACAACATATGCTTCTCCCCTTTTTAAGGTTTAATTTCGTGTCATTAACATTTGAATTACAGTGGTAAACACTTTACCTCTGCCACATGTTGTTTTCTACAATGTTTACATTTGAAAATCTTTTCAACTTTAATTTTAGACCAGAGGTAAATACAGTGGCTGGTTTTCTCCCAGACAAATACACTTTAGACTACACTATAATTTATGCACTGGAGCCATTGTCATTACGTTTTTGCAATTTCAACAAGAAAATACAGTGGAAAACAAAGCAGTGCCTCTTGAAAATAAACAACCCAATCTCTTAGGTCATTTATTATTTTTAAAGTGTGTTTTACTCACTAAACACTATGATCATAGGAGTACACATTTGCTTCCACTTTACATGTCCCAAGTCTGGTCTGCATTTAATAAGCTGAGAATTCACTCAGTTACAAATGTATACATTAGGGCTGCCATGGGCTGACTTATTAGCCCTGATACAAACCATTTTGTCTGAACAGAACATTGCAAATACACGTCAGGCAATGAATACTCATATTCATCAAAGCCGTAAACTAGGTGTATTTAATGAAGAGTTTGAATATCATAGTCCCCTATAGCAGGATTTATAATAGCACATTATTGGTACAGACATGGCCTGGGGACAAGCATAATTTGCAAATCAATCTTAATTGGTCGTTCTGCAGCTAATCAGGTCCCAAGCCATGTGATCTCTCATTTTCTCTCTCTATATTTCTCTCTCTCTCTCCCTCTCTCTCATGTTCTCCTCACACTCACTCTCTTTTCCAGTTGTATTATTTTTAATGAAGCCTTACCCATTTATGTGAGCTAATATATTTTTGTTTCAGGAGGAGAATGTCTACCCTTGTTAAACTGCTCATGTCAAGCAATTTGTAATGGGGAAACCCAGTGGAGTTAGTATTTGGACTGAAAGTGCTTGACAAATTCTAGTAAAACTGGGGGCCTGATACATAGTCACAGTCAGCAATGGTGCCATTTTAGGGTGTAGAGAGGCACTCCAATATACCAGCACCCAAAACCCCCATACTCAAAGTCGGATGTTTATCACTAATAGAGAAGTCACCCCTGGCAGCAAGGTGGTAATTCAGATGTGGCCACCAGATTTTAGGGGGCACAATCAAGATTATTTCCTGCTTACATATGCTGGCATGTGCCACCACATATGGCAGGGCACTTATCCAGAAACTGAGTCACATTCCTTGTGTACCTGTTTTTGGAGCTTTAGTCATGGAACAGTGGACTCACGGAAACATAGAATTTGATGGCAGATAAGGACCGCTTGTCCCACCTAGTTTGCCCATTTCCCTACCTAATGGATAAGCTGCAGATCCTAGTTAACCAACAGCCTACTTCCTCCTACCCCCCACTAGAATTGCCTTATGTCTGTCCCATGCATTCTTGAATTCCCTCACTGTTTTTGACTCTATGACCTCCTCAGGAAGGCTATGCCATGCATCTACAACCCTATCTGTGAAGAAATACTTCCTCACATTACCTCTGAGCCCCTCCTTTATCTTCAAATTGTGCCCCCTTGTTCTTGCACATATCTTTTTCTGAATGATGCTACCCTCTTGGATTTTATTGATTCCCTTGAGGTATTTGAAAGTTTCTATCATGTTTCCCTTCTGCCTCCTTTCCTCGAGGCTGTACATCTTAAGCTCCTTTATTCTTTCTTCATATGTCTTCTGGTGCAGACCCTGCATCATTTTGGTTGCCCTCCTCTGGACAGCCTCCACCCTGACTATGTCTTTGCAGAGATGGGGTCTCCAGAACTGTACACAGTACTCCGGATGTGGTCTTACCAACTGTCTGTACAGAGGGCCAACAACTTCCTGTTTTCTACTGGTGATGCCTCTCCCTATGCATTCCAGTATCCCCCCAGCCCTCCTTACTGCCTTCTTACATTGCTGGCCCACCTTTAGGTCATCTGATATAACTACCCCGAGGTCCCTTTCCATTTTTGTTGTTGTCAGTATCTCACCCCCTGGGTTTTTGTTTCCCAGGTGCATTACTTGGCACTTCTTTGCATTGAATCTAAGCTGCCATACATTTGACCATTCCTCCAACCTTGTCAAGTCCCTTTTCATCCTTTCCACCCCACCTTGCATATCAACCCTGTTGCAGATCTTTGTGTCATTTGCAAAGAGACATACTTTCCTTTTCAGTGCCTCTGCAATGTCACTTATAAAGACATTAAAAAGGACTAAATCCAGTACTGAATCCTGTGTTACCCCACTAGTAACCCCCCTTTCTTCACTGTGGGCTCCATTTACTATTACCCACTGTGTCCTATTGTCTAGCCAGTGTTTTATCCAGGCTAACTCCCTGGGACCCACTCCCAGATTGGCTAATTTGTTTATTAATCTTTTGTGTGGAACTGTGTCAAATGCCTTGCTAAAGTCTAGGTAGGCCATGTCCACAACCCCTCTCTGGTCTACTACTTTGGTCACCCAGTCAAAGAAATTAATTAGATTCATCTGACATGACCTTCCTGCTATGAATCCATGCTGCCTTGGGTCATGTGCCCCACTGGCCTCTAGGTACTCAACAATTCTTTCCTTCAGAAATGATTCCATCTCTTTCCCTACCACTGAGGTCAAACTGACAGGTCTGTAGTTTCCTGACTCTGTCTTGCTCCCACTTTTGTGAAGGGGAATCACATCTGCCCTCCTCCAGTCCTCAGGTACCACACCATCCTCCCATGATTTATTGAAAAGGGTAGTCAGTGGTGTTACTAGTTCTTCCCTTAGTTCTTTTAGAATTTTGGGGTGAATCCCATCCGGCCCCATCGCTTTATCCACCTTCAGTTTTAAGAGTTCTTTCAGAACCCTTTCTTCTGTGAAAGGACTAATATCAACCCCCCTATCCAGAGTGCTTCTATTGACTGGATTAGGTATCTCCCCCTGCTTTTCCATGTGAATACTGAGCAGAAGTATTCATTCAGTATTCCTGCCTTTTCACTGTATCTCTCTGCCCAACCACCTTCCTCTTTAGCCAGCCTCAGTATCCCTGCCTTAGTCTTTCTTTGCTCCCTAATGTACCTATGAAAGGTTTTATCCCCCTTTTTAACTGAGTTGGCTATCTTTTCCTCAGTTTGGGCCTTTGATATTCTGACTGCCTTCCCCGCTTCCTTCTGCTTTAACTTGTACAGTTCTCTGTTCTACTCCTTCTATGTTTCCTTATACTTCCTGAACGCTATATTTTTCTCCCTTACCTTCCCACCACTTCTTTTGAGAACCATAGTGGTTTTTTCTTTCATTTTGATTTGTTTATTTGCTTCTCACAAATGCTTGTTGCCTCTGAGATGGTGGTGTTGGTGTTTCCTCATTGCTGCTCCACCCCACCTTCTTGCCTGTTTGCTAATGCTTTTCTGAGGCACTCTCCCATTTTGACAAAATCAGCCCTCCTGAAGTCCAGTACCTTCACTTTTGTATGGCTTGAATCTACAGCTAAGTTTATTGTGAACCACACTTTTTGGTGGTTCCTTGTTCCCAGATGGCTACTCTCTTCAAGATCAGAGATCCTCTCTCCATCCCCATTTGAGAGTACCAGGTATAAGATTGCTCCCTCCCGAGTGGGTTCCAAAACTAGCTGTCTGAGGCATGCCCCCTGTAGTGCATCAAGAATGACCCTGCTCTTCAATGTGGCTGTAGCAAAGGTGCTCCACTTAACATCTGCCATATTTAGGTCCCTCATCAGCAATATCTCCCCTTTCTCTGCCATCCCAAGGATGCCTTCTATCATTTCTTTGTCAATTTCCTCCTCCTGAGACGGGGGGTCTGTATACAGCCCCTGTGCAGATTGTGGAGCCATTTCCAGTCTGCAGGGTGACCCACAGTGCCTCCTCTCATCCCTGTTTACCCTTTAGTTCTGTTGCTTTGATCCCTTCCCATACATAGAGAGCTACTCCACCTTCTCCTCTTCCCTCCCTGTCCCTCCTGTAGATTGCGTACTCTGGTATGTTGACATCCCAGTCATGGTTCTCTGTGTACCATGTTTCTGTGACTGCCACGATAACCAGGCATCCCTCTTCCATCAAGGCCACCCTTTTGGGGAGCTTTTTATCTAGACTACAGGCATTGGTACTCATTACCCTCTATTTTTTTATGGCTTTATTTCCTTTTGCCCATCCTTGTCCCTACTGCCTTTGTCTTTTTCTCCATTTACCCCTGCCCTTCTCCCTATAGACTGTTCTATCTTGGTGTTTACCTCACTAACTACCCTGATTTATTTGGGGGGGCTAGGATTTTCCTTCTCCTTTTCAGTGCCTCCTCCCTTGGTTAGTTTAAATGCTTGCCAATGAAGCATTTAAACCTATCACCTATGGTCCTGGTTCCCCTCCTGGATAGATGCAGACCATTGCATCTGTGAACCTATGCCATCCAGAAACAATCAACTACAATTCTGATCCTCCACCCCTTGGAGTGCCTTCCTTCCTTTCAGACACCTATTTCACAGAGGTTAAGTAACAGGTCTAGTCACAAATGACTGCAAATATCTCCCAGCTACATTTCCTCCTGTGCAAATTAAAGTTAAACTAAGAAAAGTCAACCCCCAAAACAGAATCAATACTTGTTACTTACATAGGTCCAAAATGTAATAATTCAGTTCAGTGTAGTCTAGAAAATAACCTCCTTGATTTAAGGAAGCTTTGGCTGCTTCCTCTCTCTCTCTCTCTCTCTCTCTCTCTGTCTGTCTCAGCAGACAGAGACCACAAGCAACTCCTGTTTTAATTCCACAATTCAACTAGGCCCCTTTCAGCTCCCCCCTTAACAGACACCTATTTCACAGAGGTTAAGTAACAGGTCTAGTCACAAATGATTGCAAATATCTCTCAGCTACAGTTCCTCCCTGGCAAATTAAAGTTAAGCTAAGAAAAGTCAACCCCAAAAACAGAATCAATACTAGTTACTTACACAGGTCCAAAAAGTAATAATTCAATTCAGTGTAGTTTAGAAAATAACCTCCTTGATTTAAGGAAGCTTTGTCTGCTTTCTCTCTCTCTCTCTCTCTCTCTCTCTCTCTCTCTCTCTCTCTCTCTCTCTCTATCTCAGCAGCCTAGAGGTTTTGGCCAGAGCTGTTAACACCTCAGTCACTCCCCAACTAATATTTTAAAGTAGAATTCCAGCCAAAAGTGCCATACTGCAGAATTAGAATAAGTATATCCACAATAAGTCTCATACCAAAAATTGTGTATCTAAGTAACTTGATTTAAAAGTTACTGTACAAGCCATTTTGTAACCCTGATGTTTCTCCCTATTCAAAAAAAAAAACAGTTGTAATGAAGAGATCCTGATGATGCCATAACCAGACCTCACAGCCTAGTCCTCCTTTTTCTGTAACCTTATAGGACTTATTTCTCCTAAGTGTAAGAGAATATAGTCCCAATCTGCTTTCAAATATTATCTGCCCAAACTCTGGAACAACCTCCCTGTAGATATTAGGCTTTCCCCCACCCCAAGGCTCCTTGAACCTCTCCTTCAGGCCCACTTCTCAGACATATGCAACTGCAACCTGCAGCCCAGACCTGCTACCACGAGGCATCGTAAAGTGCCCTGACTTGTACCAATGACCAGAAACTTACTATATTTGTTGTATACCTACTGTCACTGTCTGTTATATCCTGTGATCATAGGCCCTAACTATGGCATAGTAACTATGCACTCTGGTCTTAGATCTAAACTTGTATATCACTAACTAATGTATAGTCCAGCCTGTAACTATTCTGGACCTGTTGTAATCACCATGTATGCATCCACTCTGAACCTGTTGTAGCACCTTTGTTTTTGCACCTATTTGTATTGTATGTAACCCTCTAGGTCGCATCTGGAAACGAGCGCTCCCCGCTCAGTATGCTTATCTGGTAAATCTCTTAAATAAATAAATAAATAGTTGTACTATAATCATTTGAAAGAAATTGATGGGGTGTAGCTTGACCCATTGCAAAATGGCAGCCTAATCATTTCACCCCTTTTCCTTCAGTAAACCATCTTCATCGATCATCAATAAACTTTATCTGACAACACTCAGACCCACATTGTTTGATAGACTGTCAACTGCGCTTCAGTTTGATACCCTGTCTTTATGCTTGGCTTTGTCCACAGAAACTGCTGTCTTCCAAGTTTAAAAATTTAGCAGCTCTCCTTGATCAGCACCTCACAGAAATGCCATCAGTGGGAACTCCATATTTGACTCTGCTATACTCCAGCACATGTTTACAAGGATTCTACAGGAGTTGCAGGAGGTAAAAGAAGCCTTGCTTCCTACATCTTAAGCTATAAAGCAAATCAATGCCAGGCTGGTACAGAATGAAAAAAGCATAAATAGCCATGAAACCATCATCCACAAACTCCTGGCTATAGCCTATGACCAGAGCTGCCTCATTTATTCACTGCTTGACAAGGTGGATGATCTGGAAAACCATGGCCACTGCTGCAGCCTGTGGTTCTTCAGTTTTCTAGAAGATGCCTAGTGTAAGGACTTAGTGGCCTTTCTGCAACATGTTCTTCCCGCAGTTTTAAAGCTGAAGGGGGACCACAGTTTGACATTGACAGACACATCACTTCCTGGCATACCTTCCCAAAAAAGGCAAGGGCCCAAGACCTATACTGGCCAGATTCCTCAACTTTGCTATGAAGGAGGCCATCACGGGATGCTCCAGGGTGCTGGGGGAGCATGGCTGACAGGACCACGGCATCCACATCTATCAGGATTTTCTCGAAGGACCTCTCAAATAAAAGGTGCACTTTCATGGAAGTACACCAAATCATGCACAAAATAGGCGTCATTCTCTCTGAGCTACCCAGTCATGATGTGAGTCCACCACAATAGTTTCTCTATGAACTTCACCTCCCCAGAGGCCCTTATGGAATTTTTGGGCAATTACTGGCCTAAAGTAACAAACATGAAAAAAATCAGGCACTCTCCACTTCCTTCAAAAATGATACTACTCCATAAATTAATTTTAGAAATCTTGGTCAAACTTAATTTGTGACAAACCAAATCTTCTGGACTGCAGTCTAGCATGTTTTGGAAAAGATTCATTTTTCAAAGGTGTGGTCTTTATTTGGTGCAAATAAAGTTTGTACAAGTTTTCTAAAATTAATTTCTGGAGAAGTGTCATTTTTGAAGGAGGTGGAGAGTGCCTGATTTTTTGGTATTTGTTACTTTAGGGTAGGAGATCAGAGGGCTAGATGGGTGTGAGCCACTTGTAGCACCAGGTTACAGATCAATGATTTTCTCCCAAGCCTTGTTAGTGCAGAGTCAATGTTCATGCGTAGTTGCCTTCTTTCATGTTTAACCCCATTATATCTTGTTACAGGTTATTGAGGGGTGAGAGTGGACTGCCTCTTCCTTTTATTTGGCTGCCCCATACAATCCCTATTGGGGACTTATGATATTTACCATACAACACTGTTTTTCTGTGATACACATCATGACCGCGTGATGGGTCTGGAGAACCTTTGGTCCACCTGTGGCTCCGGCTCCATTCTCTCTCATCTCAAAGATGTTCAGGTTTTTTAGTTTGTTACTGTGTGTCTAAGTTTTTTTCTGGTATGCTCAGAGATGTATAATATGCACCACCGTACTGTGGGGTATCCTTCTTAGGACCTGCAGTCAATCCTCCATTAAAGGTTCCCACTTTTCAAACATTCTCTTTGCTTTCTCATGCTAGTTAGCCCCACCTCACTATATGCATCTTGCTTATCTCTCATGGAATAATGGGTGATGTGACTTGCCATACATGGAACTTGTATGGATTCAATTTACCAGTCAAGCACAAGCAGATTCTATCCCAACTTAGAAAACTACGATGTAAAATAGCTTCCCTTCAATACATCAAGTTACTAGCTGCAGACTTCCCAGCCTTCAAAGGGACTGGGTAGGACAGGTATTGCACTCAGCTACACCCTCCAAAAAAAAGAGAGGTTGCAAAGCTTATGCATAAAATCCTGAAATGGCACTCCAAAGAGGTCAAACATGACTTGCTCTGATGCTGGATTCTCTTCATCAGGGCCTATTTTGCTGGTTAATCAGTATGCCCCTAACAGGGATGACCCTAAATTTTTTAACCCCATTAGCTTCCATATGACATAAATCAACACTCCATCCACCCTGTTTTAATCGGGGGGCGATTTTAAAATTACCATAGATCTGCTGCTAGACAGAAGTGTCATGACTGTAGAACCACACACCGAGGTGGGTACAAACCCCAAACCTCCTAGTGAAATACCATAATCTGTCAGATATATGGCACTTGCTACGCCCTTGTGAACATGACTATATGTATCATACTACTGTCCATGGCATGTACAGCTGCTTAGACATGCAGCTGACCTCTTCCCCCACACCAATGGTGATTAACTCCCCCATCACCCTACTGATCATATATGACCACACCCCTGTCTGCCTACTCTTGACACAGGGTTCTCTGACACCAAAATCTCCCTCTGGGTGCATGGAACCAGTTTTTTTTATACAGTTTTTTACCTTTTGGGTTGCTGACTGCTCCAACCTCACCTCCCCAATGCTGGCAACCACCTCTTTTGGGCTTAGCTGTTATGTAGGTTCCACCATGGTGGGGACAGGAAAGGAGGGCTTGCCTCTCCCTCCAGTGAACATATCCAGGCTGTGCTTTGAGGTGTCCAGGTAATTGCATGGTTCTGGAGAGGACTGCAGTGCACTGGCTAACCCTCGGTCCCATCGTACCATTTTCTGCCCTTGCTCGAGCTGAGGTGACACATGCGGCACAAGCATGTGGAGGCATACATGCAACCTGGAACCTGTGGTGCTCCCTCCCAGCCCAGTGACGCAGATATGCCTGCTACTTGAGCATTTGGCACTGCTACCAGACCTCCACTTGGTAGCAGCCAATAGATGACTTGTTAAGCATCTCTGATCTGGGAGAGAAGAGCTGCATGGTGGCTGCTGCATCCACTCCTGACTCACTGCTCCGTCAACCCCAAGTGACCTGAGCTCATTCCTGAGCTCAGGTCACTGATGTGACTTGAGATAAGGTATTCAGCGGTGCCTCAGCACTACTGGGCCTGTGCATGGATCCACCTTTGATAAAAGACCCAGATTTCAGTCCTTGGGATCAAATGGAGACCTCTGATTTCTTCTCTGAAAATATGGTGCACTTTACCACCACAAGCATAATATGGAAGGCCTATAAGGCCACCATTAAGGGCAAGATCATTGGATATGTGGTTCACAGGAGGAAATAGCACAACAAAACAACTAGTGGGCCTGGAAAAAGAGCTGATAGACAAGGAAACTGCCTATAATGCACTCCCATATCCCACCCCTGATTCTGACCTGCATACATCTATTGTCTGGTAAAGGTTAGACATTAACACATTTATCCCTTTCAAAGCAGAGGTTGCAATTTTTTACATTAAACATAGATATTGGGAAGGTGCAGAAAGCAGTTGAAAGATTTTGACATACCAGCTGTGAAAAAGAACAGGCAAACAGGCATATTGCTGACCTCAAACACCAGGACAGCCACACAGCAACCTCCCCAGTGGATGTCAGTGCCATTATGAGTGGTTTCTACACGACTTTTTATACATTCCCTAGCTCACCAAAGTTAGAAGACATTACATCCTTTCTCATCCATCACCCTCCTGAAACTCAACTCAGAGCAAGCAGCTTCTCTTGGCAAACCCCTCATGGAAATTGAAGTACTGCAAGACTTTTCAATCCTTAATCCAAAAAAGGCTTGGGGGGGGTTCCTGGTGGAGATATTTAGATTGCTGGAACACCTGTTTTTTTAATCTATACTCGGTCAGGTGTGTACCAAGAAGCAGAGCATTCTGAAAGCCTATTACCTACTCCCAGATGGCCACCATCACTGTCCTTCCCAAAATGGGAGAGGACCCCATTTTACCAGTCAGATAATGTTCAATCCCACTCATAAATGTTGATAGCAAGATTTACGACAAAGCATTGGCTGCAAGACTTTACTCCTCCTCCCCTTCTCATCCATCCATCTAAAGTTGTATTCGTCAAGGGCTGCTACAACTCAGACCACATTTGATCCCTCACCAGTCTCATTCATGTGACAAAAACCTGCCCCAACCCAACCGTGGCAGTTGCCAATGAATTTGAATAAATGTTCATTCAGTTAAGTCGGGCTATTTACATCAGGTTTTGGCACACCTGGGAGTAGGCGAACAATTCTGATCCTTGGTTCAAACACTTAAAACTAAACTTCCAGCAAGGATACTGGCAAATTCCCTTATTTCTAACTCATTCCCTCTTTGTAAAGGTACCAGGCAGGATGCTCCCTGTCCCCACTATATTTTGCTCTGGCTGTGGAGCCCCTGGCTGCTGCCATTCAACAACACGCCCAGATTACTGGCATTACAGAAGGATCAGAAACATACTCCACCATGATGAATGCAGACAATCTCCTGCTGCTTTTGAGGGTCGCCCCCTTCTCAATACACCTCCTTCTAAGGCTTATCAATGCTTTTACATCTGTTTCGGGTCTGAAAAATTAATCATACCAAAACTGATGTCATCCCCCTGAATCCCAATTGCACAGAAGATAATGTTGCTGTTACAGAGCTGAAATGGCCCCCAACAGAAATCCCCTATCTAGGGATCCATATTTCCTCTAGAATCTCTCAGTGGTGGGATGCCAACCTAACTTGAAATTACAAACCTCACAATATCCTCCTCCCAGGACTACACCTGGCTGTCATCAAAGGGGCTACGGATTGCCCATATGAATATATGCAGCCTTCAGCCAAAGATACATGAAGTACAAGAGTGGCTTGACCTTTATAAACCAGACATGCTAGCCATCTCAGAGACCTGGCTAAAACCCCTTGTCCTCGAGCATGAAGTAGCTGCCTCAGGGTATGTCCACTACAGAAAAGACAGAATAACGAGAAGGGAGGGCGGGGTGCTCATCTATGTGAAGGACACTCTAATCTCCTCCCAGATCATCGCGCTGCCTTGCACGTCCCATGACAATGAATTGATCTTTATGTGGCTCACCCTGGGTGGTGCCAAGCATCTTACCATTGGGTGTGTTTATAGCCCCCTAAGAATGCTCTCCAATCCCTGGAGACTTTCACTATATCACTAGCCAATGAGGTTGCATCTGAACTCCTCATACTGGGGGACTTTAACCTGAACTGGGCTCAGGAGGCAAAGTCATCAATCAATGGCCTGCTACATGAGGTAAATCTAGCCCAGATTATTACTGAACCCACCAGAATGAATTATAGGATGGGAAGGCACTCAACCATTGACTGGGCTCTGGTGTCAAACCCAAAGAATATTCAGTTGGTAGGCACTATGGCCGTTGCCCTGAGTGACCACTCACTGATCTTCTGTGTCTGGAAGAACAGGGCAGACAGTATTCCACCTAGAATCCTCACATTGAGGGACTACTCTAAATTCTCACCCGAGCAATATAATACCTTTCTTAGCAATATCGATTGGAGTCTGCTACGGTGTCTCCCTACCCTGGACAGGGCCATCGCCTTCTTCCAGAAATCCCTCATGAGTGCTGCCGATCTCTTTGCTCCGGCGAAGACCCATCGTGTTAAAGGTAGTTGCTACAAGTGGATCACCCCCCCTAAAAGCCCTGATGATCCACCACGACAAAGCCTGGAAAAAGTTCAAGAGCTCCTCACTCCTAACTGACATGGAGATCTATAGATCTCTTAGAAACCAAAGTAAGCATGCAGTCAAACTGGCAAAAAGGGCATACGTCAATCACCTCCAGGAAACTAACCTTGGCAACCCATGGTTCATCTGGTCTCACATCAATGAGCTGATAAAGGGAAAAAGCAAGGCAGCCCCAGGCGCCATAGAGGCCAATGGGCAGCTACTGAGCGATGGTACCCTCATAGCTGAGACCCTCAATCACCATTTCATGAACCTTGACGATTACAAGGCTGGGCTCCCAGTGACTAAAAACATGTCCCCCTTACTGGAACCTCTAAACCTAGACCACCCATCTTTTCATCGTAGGTTAGCTAAGGTTAAAGAAGTCCCTTCCTTACTAAAGTCCTTGAAAACCAGAGGATCTGGTGGGCCGGACGGTATCCAAGCTAGACTACTCAAGGATGGTGCTCCAGCACTCGCAAGGCCTCTTACCTGGCTCATAAACAGGTCCCTTCTAGAAGGGACTGTCCCACAGCTGTGGAAACATGCACATGTAGTCCCTATTTACAAGGGTGGGCCTGCAGAACCTATTGGCAACTACAGGCCAATCTCCCTGCTTTGCACCCTTGCAAACATCCAGGAAAAACTGGTGTACATTCAACTCCGGGAACACTTAGAGACACACCGGCTTCTTTCCCTGGCTCAACATGGGTTCAGAGCTGAGCATGGGACAGACACCGCTCTAACTAAGTTCTCTGCAGATGTGCTTAGGGAACTTGACTCAGGGTCCATCATGGGTGCAGTCTTCATCAACCTTTCCAAGGCTTTCGACTTGGTCGACCACCAACTCCAACACCAAAAATTAAGTAACATAGGCCTGGACACACATGCTGTCAGGTAGTTTGAAAGCTACCTTAACGGTCGCTCTCAGATGGTCAAGTGGAAGGATAAGATCTCTGATCCACTGCCCCTCAAGGAGAGGGTACCTCAAGGGTCCATACTCGGTCCCCTCCTGTTCTCCTTGTTTATAAATGATCTACACAACCACTGCAGGAGCAGTAATGTCATACAGTATACTGATGATGCTGTGATTTACAGAACCTCTATAACCTGAGTGACCTAGGTTCAGCCCTCCAAGAGGACCTACTCATTATGGAGGACTAGCTTACTAAGAACAAAATGGTCCTTAATACTACCAAAACCAAGGCCATGGTGTTCGGACACAGATCCTGAGGCCAAAACAGATCACAACACCTACAACTCACTTCCAGGGCGGGTAACAAACTTGAAGTGGTTGCCTCCACGAAATACCTTGGCCTTACTCTGGACCAAGGTTTCACTCTAAAACAACATGTTGACCAAGTCACCAAAGTCACTCACGGTAAACTTGGTACACTCTATCGTCTCAAGGATCAGCTGATCCCTGAAGCCAGGACTGCCATTGCCTCGAATGTCCTTCTCCCAACACTCACCTATGCTGCCCCGATACTTCAGGGAATGGCCAAGCTTGAGTTCAATAGGTTACAGGTCTTGTACAACAAGGTAGTCCGATTCGCCACTCAGTCTCACTCTAGGATCCACCACTGTGACTCTCTAGCACTTCTCAGTTGGCCTTCATTTGAAGCCCATCTCAGGTACCCAGTGCTTTGCCTAGCATATAAGCTAATTAGCCCAGCACCTCCCCCAAGCCTTGCAGGGCTCATAACTGCCAAACAAAATCCTTGCAACCTACGGTCTTCAGGCCAAACTCTTCTTGAAGTCCCTAGGGTAAGGACCAAGACAGGGGGCATGTCCTTTTCCCACACTGCCCCTTCCCTATGGAACAACCTTCCTCCTGAGGCAAGACTCAAGGTGCACATGCTTGCCACAAGTCAATGCCATTGCAATGTTACCTGACACTTCCACACTGCCCTACTACCTGAGCACTTACCTCACTCCAACCTGTGCTGGGAGCCCTAACCCTTCTCTAGGGGCTCTCCTCCAAAAATACTGTACTTGGGTATTGTGACCCAGGTGCTGCTCTGGCTCTCCTCCTCTGTTTCAACTTGCTAATCTTTGTAATATGTTATGAAATATGTCATTGCTATATATAGATATTCTCCTGTTTACATGCAATAATCTACATCTGTAATAATTGTGTATCCTACTAGTCCTGTAACTCCTGGGTCGCCCCTGAAAAAGGGACCTCCAGGGCCCAGTGGGCCTACCTGGTCATCAAAATTTAATAAATAAATAACCTTCTTGCTAGAAGAACTACACATGGAGTGTAATCACTGGAAACAACTCCTCTTAACTATAGCCGGAAAAATAGTGGCTCTGAAAATGGTGATGGGACTGGAATTATTTTATGTAGTATCTCACCTGCCCCTTTCCATCCCCCAAAGTAGTTCTCCCTCATTGATAAACTCAGAGGTGGTTTTATATGGGAGGGGCAGCACCCCAAGTGTAGCCAAAGAAAGCTTGGGTCACACTGGTCATGAGGAGTCTGGGTCTACCAAGGTTCACAGGGTATTTCTGGGAAGAAAGGACTGTTCAAACAATACAATGGTTCCACCCCATTATTTGTTCCAATCCTCAGTGCACACATATGTATTATGCCCTGAATGGAAACCTCTCCCTGGCCTTGTTTTTCTATGCCCCCTTATACAAAATGCTGAAATACCGCACCACAACTGCAACCTGCATAAACTGCTGGTTTAAATGACATAAATGGCTAGGAACTAACCCATTCCCCATTAGGTACACACCTGTTTGGGGCAACCTTGCCAAAACTGTGGAGGGTATATTTGGTCTCGAATACTTGGACAGTAAAGGGGGGTCACTTTTGTTCTATATATCTTATAGGAAGGCAGATTGCTGGCGGGGACCTTCTCAGTGGTACAGAATAAGTGGACAATACCACAGTTAGACTTTTGGTGATATTTACAGATCTGCAATGCTACTCAGTCACTCCTAAGGTAAATCAAAAATGACATACCATGACCTTCAATTCTTTCTACGTGGGTAGGACACACCAAAGGGATGGCAGGCAAAGTATGTGGCTTGATTATAGTCACCCCAGCCAATCTGACCATTCCAGAGTCAAATGGTCCACTGTACTCAAGATGTCCATTTTAGATGAAGAACAGAGAAGCTGCTGGGCTTTCTGTCATATGGCATTTAAAGACTCCCACAGCAGGATGATTCAAAACAAAATCCAGCACTCCTGGTACAGGACCCCAAGTGTCCTACATTAGATGAAACTGCTACCAAACAACTGCTGTTGGAGGTGTGGAAAGGCAGGAGCAGAACTACTGCACATCTGTTGGGTATGGTCACAGCTGTCTGACTTCTGGTCTTGAATCTACCAACTTGAGGATGCAACACTTAAAGCATCAGTGCAACAAAACTGGGCAAAAAAAAAAAAAAAAAAATTGACCATACCTTTTTTCACTAAAAGGATTCCAGGCATCTTCCAGTTTTATTTGGTGGTAACATTTTCTCATTCAACCAAAATTTGAATCTTTCATAAATGCTTTAATTTAGTTTTTATCCAGAAAAAAAATATGACCACCACATTTGGATTAGAAATACTATTATAGACCTAATAAGTGTTAAGCTTGAGAAAATGCAAAACTCATGGTGTGCAGCATAGGAGGTACCTAGACAGGTACATTTGACAGGTATGTCAATATTTTGATTAACTGAAGCTAAAACTAGCTTTCTGGAAATGTATTTTTTTGTTGCACTGTCTTTTCAAGGTTAGATCCCAAGATCACTGTCTTTCCTTATAGTTGGCCTCAAAGCCGATGCAAAAGATATAGCTCACACAGGTCATAAGTGGCTGGCACAACTTAGTATGCAGGTCAAATAGCTCTTATTCTGCTGGTGGCATTCAACAGAAATGTCTGTCTTTCAGGAAGTGCTTGCTGACCTGACTCAGGCAGCTTCCCTAAACCGTGTCTCCCACCTGGCCATCAACACTTTAGCCCGCTTTCAGCTATGCTGGAAACCCTTCATAACATATCTGCACCTTACGGTAGGTAATGGTTAGATAATGCAACCCACATATCTTAAGAACCTATAAGCCTGTACCCTTCAACACTCTGCAACATGCAACATCACTATCTCTCTGAGCTATGTTACTAGTTATTGTTAGACTAGATTAGTTCTATTTGTTCTGCTATATCAACTCTGTGTCAATAATCCTTTATGTGACTAGTTCCCCACAGTGCAGCAACACTGTAGCATTTGTAGGAAACATACATGTCTGTTCAGCTCTTTGTTATTTACCAGTGAAAGTGTATGTTATATTGTGTTCATACACTACATGATTACATTGCTATGGTCTGATCCGTGCTGTTTCTGAAAGAAAATCAATAAAACTATTAACTACAGGGAAAGAAAAAAATTGAAAGATAATTGGATGCAGTGTATGCATTTACAGAATGTTACAATGCATGATACTGTACTTTGAAATGTGGCAGGAGGTGATTTTGGAATGCATCACTGAACAAAGCTATGGAATGTCAAGGAGGTGCACAGTTTCAGAGCACTGGGGGGCATATAATCAGAGAATGTGGCAGGGATGCACAATCAAAATCTGGTGGTGACTATCAATCATAGACTGTGAGAGGGAAACACAGCTAGAAATTTGGCAGGGACTGATAGTTTTAGAATACAATGGGGATGCACCCTGTCAGAATGTGACAGAAAATGCCATTTTATTCTGAAATTGCTTGTCTCTGCTAAATTCCAGAATTGTACACACACACCATATTAAAACATTTTACATCCTATCCCCACCACATTCTGAGATTGTACATCCCTGCCACATTCTGACAGTGTGCATCTTCAACATTCCAAAAGTGCATGTTCCTGGCACATTCCAAAATTACACATTCCCCCACATTCCAAGGTTGTGTGTCAATGCCACATTCCACTGTGTCACTGCCACATTCCAAACTTGCACGGATCTGCCACATTCTGAAATTGTGCATCACTTATACATAAGTGCTGGCTTACAACATGCCAAAAGTGGTCCCTAGAGGCCATGGATTTAAACAGGGTGGGGGTGATCCAGAGATGGGAATTCCATTTGGTATTCATCTTGGTGTAGTGGGCAAAGATATCACAGACCTTGTTGAAGGTAGAAATGAAGTGAGTTGTGGTTTGATCAATATTGGTGGAAGTGACAATTGGGGACCAGTCACAATTGGTCAGGTAGGCCTGGAATTGCCTAAGCATACCTTCCTTAAGGGAACAATGTAGCATTGATTTTACAGGGAAATTGGAAGACTGGTTAGACCAATGGCAGAAGACTACAGAGCGGTCACTTAGTGAGTCAGGTAAAACAGTCACACTAGAGAATTGCTCAGGGTGGTTGGTGAGTATGAGAACTAATAGAGAGCTATGACCATAGTTATTATAACATTCTAACACAGAACACTAAAAACATAGAAGTACAAAACAAACATACATATTCAATTTAAAAACAGTTGTAACTTCCACATTTTAAAATCAGTACAAACATTGTTAGTATTGCATTAATAGTTACAGTTATTTCTCATTGTATCCATAGTTTGAACACATTAAAAGAGAGATTCCCACCTAATGGGGAGGGCATAATATTATTTATTCTATTTCCTATAGCGCTTCTTTTTTGTCCTAACTACAGAGGCAATGAATTTTGAAATTATTTTGGCATCCTCAGTATATCTGGGGTGTAACAGTATGAAAGGTAGGTCATAATTAGTATTAGCATACACAGTTAGCATTTTAATAAATAGTTATGTCTTGGTTTATAATACAGTGGGCAAATTGTAAACACATGGGGAATTGTTTCCAAATTGCCCTTATTATAGGAGCATAAGTTGTTTGAGTTACTCTCTTTATCTGATGTTTTGTTATAATATCTGAATCTAGATGCTATGAGACCAAATCTTGTCCAGGTGATTAGTTTTCTGTTTTCTGGGGAAATTGGTAGAGTTAAGTAATCTTTAAGGCAGTGTCCCATTTTATTATTTTTAAACCATTTCTGACTTTTTATTATTTCCATATCTTATGTTTGTGCATATTTAAAGAGTTTTCTTTTTATTCTAGTTCTATATTGGACTGCGATTTTAATGTTTCTGATGAAATCATTCCATAAGTGTTTCATTTTACTTTAGTTAATATATTAAGTAAGGAGTTCAACCATTTAGATTTTAAACCCTCATTCAGCCATTTATTTTTTTCTTCTAAGCAGTACATGTGGAATTTATTGTTCTCATTATTAATTACTTTTAATCAATATGAGGTCAGAGTAAGTTCCCTTGTTGTTTTTATAGTCACTTTTCCTAATTCTGCTCTGACCATTGCATTGGAGGTCAAATTTGGGACTTTAAGTACAGCCTTATAGTAATAAGATACTGATTTTCCAAAGTATCTGAATGCTATGATCCCTACACTTCTGCTCCATAAGTGAGTATAGGCTTTATTTTGGCCTCAGCAGCTATTAAAGCAGGAAGGATACTATTATCCCCGTAGTTAAAAATACATTTAAATTGGTGATTTTGCAGCCAATTTTGCCTTGATATTTTGATCTTTAATGTGTTGTTCCCAACTGGTATTATTAGGAAACTTGATACTTAAGTAAACATATTCTTTAACTATTCCAATTTTTTCAGTCCTCAAGGAAAAATTTAGATTGACTGTTGTCTACTGGCTTTTTCCCAAATATCATAACTTTAGTTTTCTTTAAATTGATTTTCAGTTAGAGTTGTTCACATTTTTGTTGGAGTATTTTGATTTTTTGAAACCGAGATTCTGTTAGTGCAAACAGAATCACATAATCTGCATAAGTCAGCGTGTGTATAAGTTGATCATTCATTTTAGGTGAATCCAGGGCAGTAAAATCATCATATTCCAATATACTATTAATATAAATGTTAAACAGAGTAGGCGCTAAGAGGCAGCCTTGGTTTACACCTTTATATGTGTCAAAAATGTGAGCTGTGTTTCCTTTATTATTATTGCAAATAGCTGTGGAGGTATTTGCATATAATAGAAATGTCAACTTTAATACAGCATTATCCATCCCTTTATCTATCAATATTTTCCATAGCTTTTCTCTATTTATTGAGTTGAATGCTGAAGAAAAATTGACAAACAAAACAAATAATTTCATCATTCTTAAGTGAACATGTTTTTCTATCAAATGTGTAAGTACAAAGATATTATCAATAGTTTAAAAATCTGTTTTGAACCCCACTTACTATGGTGATAGAATTGAGTTAGTTTCTATCAATTGTATCAATTTACCTAAAAGTATCCTTGCAAAAATCTTAGAATAAATATCTAAAAGGCTAATAGGATGAAAATTAGACTGCTCATGCACTGACCCCATTTTATGAATTGGGACAATAATATTTTTAGTCCAAGATGTAGGTATATAACTATAGGATGAATAAAGATTGTAGAAATAGGTTACTATAGGAGTCCAAAATTCCCTATGTTCCTTATATATCTCTGGGGGAATACGGGCAGGTCCTGATACCTTGTTGTTCTTTAATTTTAGAATAGCCACTTCCACCTCCATTTCTGTAAATGTTATTGGATTTTGGTTAATGCTTATGGTCAAGTTAAATGTACTAAGGTCCTGTGTTAAAGTTTCCATATTAGTAAACATCACCTTAAAATAATCAATCCAAACTTCGCTAGGAATATGCACTGCCAATGATGACTGGTACTCATTAGCCCCCAAGTAACCATTTTCCAGAATCTATTGTTGTCATTATCTTGAATCACTTAGATCATTTCCCGCCACTGTTCATGTTGATAAGCCACTTTTTTTCCATTTAAAAATATTGTATATTGCTTCCTAATTCTATTTAATTTAGCAACATTTTATCATTTAGGATATTTTTTTGACTTTTTCATTTGTTTATTTAGTAAGTAAGTAAGTAACTAAGTAAGTAAGCAAGCAAGTAAAAGTTTGTTTCTTAGGCACCCAATCCCTGGGGCTCTGGGAGCCATACATAAAAATATCAATAGGGTTACAGTTGAATCACTGATACATTCTACAAAATTCAAGAGATTTTTTTCAAATACAGTTTAAAATACATCTGCTGGGTAGAGTAAATTTAAAAAATGGGTCTTTAGGCCCCTCCTGAATGCCTCCACCATAGGGGCCTACCTCAAGGATCTTGGAAGTAAGTTCCAGAGGATGGGGCCAGCCACCCCAAATAAGCAATCACCCCAGGTTTTCAGCCTGGTCCTTGGAACTGCCAGGAGGCCCTGGGTGGAGGAACGGAGGAAAGGATCCGGAATGGCAGGACTGAGGAGGTCAGACAGGTAGCTATTTACCTTCCCTTTTGCTTGCATACAGTCCATGTCAAACCATGTGTTATTAGTTAATTTGATATCTGCCTGAATATTAAAATAGATCAAATGTTTTACCTTTTCATTTAGCTGACTCAGTTTTTGTTCAAAGGCTTGAGGTGTGTCTAATAATGCAGGAATATTTAAAAAAGTTGTATTCCATTAGCCAGTTATGCAAAGTATCTATTATCACACTATTATTTATTTTTCCTCTTTTGAGTTGTAGTTTCCTTGTAGAGAACACTGTAGCCAGTGGGTATTGGATTTCCTCATTAAGTGAGTTATAGTTTTCTAATGATACTTACAATTTTAGGGGTGCATGATCACTTTCATTTCTCATTTCAATATTCAAGTTAGTGAATATTTTATAACTATCTAGCCTACAAAAAACATAGTCTATTACACTCTGCCCCTTTTTTTATTTTTATTTGTTTTTAAGAAGGTGGCCTTTCTTTCTAGATCCCCCAGGATTCTTCCATTTAGTATTAACAAAACATTTTCTACAATCAGTTTCTGTAATTGTCTACCATGCTCATTTTTCCTGATATCCTGGCTATTTCTCTCTCCAAATTCCTCAGTGATCATTTGTGTTTCCAGGAGCTTTAAGTTATCAAAATTAGCAATGCGGGCATTAAAGTGACCTGCAACCAGACTGGTATTGTGTGGTAATATTTTAAATGCTGAATCAATATCCTTTGTTAAATTTTCCCAAATTATTTGAGTAGTATAATGTTTATTTTTAGGGGGATGTATACATTTATAATAGTAACTTGCTGTTGCTCTCATAATATTGCTAGAATAATGTAATTTGGGTCTATTTTAATTATTTCTGAAATGATTAAGCCTTTTCAGATTTTAGAATAAATAGCCAGGCTGACAATCATTCTCCCATATTTTTTCTTTCTGGTTCCTGGTGAAAAAAAACAAAACAATCAATAGCCATTAATAGATAAATCTGCATACATTCACAAAATGATTCAGCTCATTATCTGCCCAACTTTACCCTAAAAAGGAGTTTCCACAAATTTAACCCCACAACCTTCATATTGGATTTGGTCAGGATTAGATGGCAGGACTTCTGCCTTGCCAAGTCTATATCCAAGGCCTGCATTATATTTCAGAACCTTGTCCTAATCATTATCAATAAGCTTCCCCCTGAGTCAAACAGAACCAGCAAAAGATCTTGCCCATGGTTCACCCACTCCGTTAAATCAGCACTCCATACCAGTGACACCCTATAGAAGAAGGCATGCACAACCAAACTTATGGCTGACTGGACATCTTTTAGAGCATCTAGAAATTACTGCACCAAACTTGTAAGAGCTGCTAAAGCAAGTAACTTTCAATCCACACTAGAGCCATCTAAAAATAATGCTGCCAAATTCTGGCAAATCTGGAAAAATGTTAAGGGTCATAGCCACACCTCTTCCCTACCTACCAAAGTTGTTCATGACGGCAGCGCTATAACTAATGAGCAGGATATCTTAGCCCAGCCAGACAACCTCTTTGCTACTGCTGGGCTAGACTTTGTCACCTCCTCCACATGTAAACTACTCGCCCAGCTGGATGGCACAGCCACCTCTCCCCCATCTACTGCTCCTGAGTGTCCTAACAAATTTTCTTTTAGCACATTCTCATTCAAACAGGTTGAAAACCTTTCATTGGCCCTAGACATGAACAAAAAAGTGCGAGTGCAGATCTACAGTAATTGAACCCTTCTTTTTAAAACTGGGCTACCACTTGCTGACCGCCCTCATCACCCACCTCTTTAACCTGTCCCTCTCCCAAAGAGCCCTTCCATAGCAATAGAAAATAGTGCACGTTATCCTACTTTTCAAATCTGGTGACCCATGTGACCTCAATAATTACTGGCCAATATCCCTGCTACCAATCATATCCAAACTCCTAGAGAAAGTTGTCACTACCCAGCTAAGAGAATTTCTTGAATCCAACAATATTCTCAACCCACTCCAGTCTGGCTTAAGGCCTAATCATAGTACCACTTCTGGGTGTCCAGTCAATTCAGCCCCAGTAAGGTCAGCTCCTATGTCAATTCAACCCCAGTTGATTCAGCCCAAGTTAATTCTGCTCCAAGTCAATTTAGCTCCTACGTCAATTCAGCCCAAGTCAATTCAGCTCCATGTCAATTCAGCTCCTACATCAATTCAGCCCCAGTCAATTCAGCCCAAGTCAATTCTGCTCCTATGTCACTTCAGCTCCTATGTCAGCTCAGCCCTTATGTCAATTCAGCTCATGTTGGTTCTGCACTAGAATAAACATAACTAACATATGTAAACATATTTGTTTGCAGTTAAGTACACTTTATTGAAAATGTTAATTTGCACATACAGTACACACAGGAAACACCAGTCACATACACCAGATAGAAAAACAAAAGAACAGAACACAAATAAGCCTAAACATAACTTTTTAACCCAGACAACGCCTAATACACCCCTATTAACCCACCCCAACCCTCATGTGCACATTCCAACAGCTCCAGGTGTGAATACTAGAATGGACAGTGACTAAGGATATTACTGCCATTTGGGTGTTTGGTTAATGGTGGGAAGGGTGGAATACTCTAACAACATACAAATATCCTCTGTAAAAAAAGGAAGAAATCCTGAAGAGTGGAGCATTAAAACATATTGGGAGAATTGTAAACATCCATTAAGTTAAAACATTAAAACATTGTGTGCAGGTCCTCTCAGTTACTCCACTATTTCCCTTTCATGGTATTCTGTCACAATGCACTGAATTCTTTCATAGAAACATAGACTTTGACTGCAGATAAGAATCGCTTGGCCCACCTAGGCTGCCCATATTTCCCTACCTACTGGATAAGCTGCAGATCCTAGTTAACCAACAGCCTATTTCTTCCTACCCCCCCCACAAGAATTGCCTTATGTCTGTCCCATGCATTCTTGAATTCCTCCACTTTTTTTGACCCCACAACCTCCTCAGGAAGGTCATTCCATGCACCCACCACCCTCTCTGTAAAAAAAAAAAAAAACCTTCTCACATTACCCATAAGCCATCCCTCCCTTTATCTTCAAATTGTGTCCCCTTGTTACTGCACAACTCTTTTTCTGGAAGATGCTACCCTCTTGGACTTTGTTGATCCCCTTGAGGTACTTAAAAGTTTCTATCATGTCCCCTCCCTCCTTTCTTCGAGGGTAGACATATTGATCTCTTTTAGTCTCTCCTCATATGGCTTCTGTTGCAGACCCTGCACCATTTTAGTTGTCCTCCTCTGGACTGTCTCCATCCTGTCTATGTCCTTGTGGAGATGGGGTCTCCAGAACTGGACGCAGTACTCCAGATGGGGTTTCACCAACTGTCTGTACAGAGGGATAACAACTTCCTGTTTTCTACTGGTGATGCCTCTCCCTATACATCCCAGTATCCCTCCAGCCGTCCCTACTGCCTTCTCACATTGCTTGGTAACCTTTAGGTCATCTGCTATGATTTCCCCCAGGTCCCTTTCCATTTTTGTTGTTGTTAATACTTCCCCCCCATTGTGTACTCTTTCTCTGGATTTTTGTTTGCCAGGTGAATTATTTTATACTTCTTTACACTGAATCCAAGCTGCCATACTTCTGACCATTCCTCCAACATTGCCAAGTCCCTTCTCATCCTTTCCACCCCCCATTGTATATCAACCCTGTTGCAGATCTTTGTGTTGTTTGCAAAGATGCATACTTTTCCTTTCAGTCCCTCTGCAACATCACCTATAAACATATTAAAAAGTACCGAACCCAGTACTGAACCCTGTGGTACCCCACTAGTAACCTCCCTTTCTTCAGAGTGGACTCTGTTTACTATTACCTTCTGTGTCCTGTTGTCCCACCAATGTTTTACTCAAGCTACCAGCCTGGGACCCACTCCCAGGCTGGCTAATTTGTTTATTAATCTTTTGTGTGGGATTGTGTCAAATGCCTTGCTTAAGTCTAGGTATGCCATGTCCACAGCCCCTCCCTGGTCTTCTACTTTGGTCACCCGGTCAAAGAAATCAATTAGATTCATCTGACATGAACTTCCCACTGTGAATCCATGCTGCCTTGGGTCCTGTGCCCCACTGGCCTTTAGGTACTCAAAAATTCTTTCCTTCAGAAGTGAATCCATCATTTTCCCTACCTCTGAGGTCAAACTGACCAGTTTGTAGTTTCCTGCATCTGTCTTGCTCCCACTTTTGTGAAGGTGAATCACATCTGCCCTCTTCCAGTCCTCAGGTACCACACCATCCTCTCATGATTTGTTAAAAAGGCTAGTCAGTGGTGTCACTAATTCTCCCTTAATTCTTTTAGAATTCTGGGGTGAATCCCATCAGGCCCCATTGCTTTAACCTCCTCAGTTTTAGGAGTTCTTTCAGAATCCTTTCTTCTGTGAGAAGACTGGGATCGACACCCCCCATCCAGAGTTCTTCTATTGATTGGATTAGGTATCTCCCCCTCCTCTTTTTTTGTAAATACTGAGCTGAAGTATTCCTTCAGTATCCCTGCTTTTTCACTGTCCCTCTCTGCCTACCCACCATCCCCTTTATTCAGCCTTACTATCACTCCCTTTGTCTTTCTTCATTCCCTAATGTACCTATAAAAGGTTTTATCCCCCTTCTTAACTGAGTTGGCTATCTTTTCCTCAGTTTGGACCCTTGCTATTCTGACTGCCTTCCCCACTTTCTTCTGCTTTAACTGGTAGAGTTCTCTGTCCTGCTACTTCTGTGTTTCCTTATACTTCCTAAATGTTGTCTTTTTCTTCCTAACCTTCCCAACCACCTCTTTTGAGAACCATAGTGGTTTTTCTTTCATTTTGATTAATTTGCTTCACACAAAGGCTTGTTGGCTCTGTGATGGCAGTTTTGATGATTCCCCATTGTTGCTCCATCCCTCCTTCTTGCCTGTTTGCTAGTGCTTTTCTGAGTCACTCACCCATTTTGACAAAGTCAGCCCTCCTGAAGTTCAGTATCCTCACTTTTGTATGGCTTGACTCTGCACCTGAGTTTATCATGAACCACGCTGTTCGGTGGTCACTTGTTCCCTGATGGCTACCCACTTCTAGATCTGAGATCCTCTCTCCATCCCCGTTTGAGAGTACCAGGTCTAAGATTGCTCCCTCCTGAGTGGGATCCAATTCTAGCTGTCTAAGGCATGCCTACTGTAAGGCATCGAGAATAGCCCTGCCTTTGGATGTGGCTGCAGCAAAGGTGCTCCAGTTAACATCTGGCATATTCAGGTCCCCCATCAACAATATCTCCCCTTTCTCAGCCATCCTAAGGATGCCTTCTATCATTTCCTTGTCAATTTCCTCCCGCTGAGATGGAGGTCTGTATATGAACCCTGTGCAGATTGTGGTGCGATTTTCAGTCTCCAGGGTGACCCACAGTTCCTCCTTTCCTCCCTGCTTGCCCTTTTGTTCCATTGTTTTGATTCCCTCTCTTACATTGTGAGCTTCTCCTCCTCCTCTTCTACCCTCCCTGTCTGTCCTATACATTGTGTACCCTGGTATGTTGACATCCCAGTCATGGTTCTCTGTGTACCATGTTTCTGTGACTGCCACAATATCCAGGCATCCCTCTTCCATCAAGGCCACCAGTTCAAGGAGCTTGTTACCTAGACTGTGGGTATTGGTACTCATTACCATCCATTGTTTTTCTTTATTGCCTTACCCCTTTTTGCCCCATCCCTGTCCTTACTGCCTTTGCCTTTTTCTCCATTTACACCTGCCCTTCTCCCTATCAACATCTCTACCTTGGTGTTTACCTCACTAACTACCCTGATTTTTTTTGGGGGGGGGGCTAGGATTTCCCTGCCCCTTTTCAGTGCCTCCCCCATTGGCTAGTTTAAATGCTTGCCAATGAAGCATTTAAACCTATCACATAGGATCCTGGTTCCCCTCCTGGACTGATGCAGACCATCGCACCAGTATAGGTCTGCATCCATCCAGGTGGACCCCCAGTCCCCATTGAAGCCAAAACCCTGAGCTCTGCACCAGTTTTTCAACCACTGATTGAATCCCATGGTGTGGAGCTCCTTAGCCTCACCCATGCCATAGACAGACAGCACCTCCGAGTAGGTTTCTGTACATACTACTTGTCTAAGTCCCCTCCTCAACTCCAACATCTCCTCCTCCACTGTTCTGATCCCTTTCCCAGCCAGATAATTTGTCCCTAAGTGGACAATGACATTCAGCTCCCTCCCCAGTGCAGCTCCTCCCTTGATCCTAAGGATTCACTCCCTGTCCCTCCAAGCCATGGTGCCAGGCAGTCACCTTACCTACCTCTCCCCCTCCCTCCCCCACTTCTACCCTCTTAACAAAGGATTTCCCTAACAGGAGTTGTTTTCTTCCCCTGTAGGGTCCCATGCCACCCTCCTGTGGGTCTCCTTTGGGGAGGTTCCCAGCATCCTCCTTGGTCTCCACTGTAGGTGCCTCTATAGAGGAACCACACTCTGCCAGAATGGCATATGAATTGTGGAGAACTACCCTCACCCTCAGCCCACTGTGGTCCAACCACTCCTCTATCTTGGCAAATTCTGAAGCAGTGGTGGTGGCCTTAGTGGTCCCTGGGTGGGAGAGGAGGCCCTGCGAATCCTGGCCAACTCAGCCTGGAGATGAGCAACCTCCTCCCTCAGCCCAGAGAGGTGCCTGCAGATGGGACAACACCACATAGAAACATAGAATTTGACAGCAGATAAGGACCCTTGGCCCAGCCATTCTGCCCATTTCCATACCTAATGGATCAGCTGCAGATCCTAGTTAACCAACAGCCTACTTCTTCCTACCCTCACCCTCTAGAATTGCCTTATGACTGTCCCATGCATTCTTGAATTCCACAACTGCTTTTGACTCCATAACCTCCTCCAGAAGGCCATTCTATGCATCCACAACCCTCTTCCTGAAAAAATACTTCCTTACATTACCCCTGAGCCGTCCCCCCTCTATCTTTAAATTGTGCCCCCTTGTTCTTACACATCTCTTTTTCTGAAAGATGCTACCCTCCTGGACTTTGTTGATTCCCTTGAGGTACTTGAAAGTTTCTATCATGTCCCCCCGGTCCCTCCTTTCATCAAAGGTATACATATTATGCTCTCTCAGTCTCTCTTCATATGGTTTACGATGCAGACCCTGCACCATTTTAGTTGCCCTCCTCTGGACTGCTTCCATCCTGTCTATGTCCTTGCGTAGATGAGGTCTCCAAAACTGCATGCAGTACTCCAGATGGTGTCTCACCAACTGTCTGTACTATCGGTCTCCAGAATGTCTCCCGGAAGGTGGCTGCTCAACAGCCCTGCTTTGCATCACTCCCATGATGTCTTATTTGTGGCTCCTTATCTGTTGTTTTGTATACTTACTCCCTCCTCTCTCTGTTTATTAATTTTTTATATATAATTTTTTTTCTCCCTACTTTCCTACTGACTCCATACACTTAAAGCTCCAGATCTTCCTTTTCTGGGACAGAAAGTTCCTATATTCCTCAGTAGTCTCCTTCTTATTTGATCAGAGTCAGATCTCCAGCAGCTAGGGGAGGATGGAGAACTACTCTTTCCCTTCTAGGATAGTGATTCTTTTTTGCCTCTGTGATCACTCCCTTCCTGCTCCCGAACAGGAAGTTCCTGTTGTCAGCCAAATAATGTGCCTATAAAAGGTGCAGGGGGTGGAGGAGAGGGAAGGAGGGCAATATAGTCCCAGTAGAGCAGTATAGTTCTAACAGCACCTCCTTCCTCTTGCTGTTCTCTGCCACAAGCTATCTAGGGCAGTTTTTAAATCCAAAACACCTCGCTTCCTTTTGCCTAAGCCACTCCCACTAATTCACAGTTTCCTTCTACACCTAGCCAACTGCACTGATAGCAATTCACAGTTTCATTCTACACCTAACTAACTGCACTGATAGCAATTCACAGTTTCCTTCCACACCTAGCTAACTGCACAGATAACAATTCACTTCACCCAACTCAGGCAAACACATTAACTCTTTTTTTTGTTTGTTTTTACCCTAAATTGAAGGTCCCAGTAGCAGAGTTCTAGTTCTTTAGTCCCAGTAGAGTAGCATAGTTCTAACAGCACCTCCTTCCTCTTGCTGTTCAGCAGAGTTCTTGTACACTTTCTTAGGCTCTTAATAGTGGCAGCCAGCAATGTACTGCTCCATTATTGTTTCTGTCAGGCTCTTTTTTTTTCATAGCATCGATAAGTTTTCATATTATGGGGTGATCAGCACTTAGGAGGCTCACAAAACCATTGTGCCATCCTTCAGCAGTATTATTTGTCCATGGGATGCCTTGGTTAGTTGCATGATAGTAGTTCCACTTGCTGTGAAGTAATCTGGGCTGTCATCGCCTTTGTCTTCTGTCCATCCTCCCCAACCATACTTCTTCCAAATAGTCAGTCATAGGATGTAGCAAATCCTCATGTTCACTGTAATATGCACTGTCCATTAAAGCCTCCAACACATTCACTACTTCATGTACAGGCACGAATGCCAGTGCAGCCAACATTCTCGCATTCAGTGATAAATCTGGACAAGCTCCATATTGTTGTTGAAGTCCACAGTTCTGTACCTGCCACCAGATACTTTGGCTGAAATAAAAAAAAACACAGCCAAACATTGCTGTCCCTGGAAAAGTGTCTTGGAATGCTAACACAGCACCAATCTCAAAGTTTTTCCTCATTGATTGTGGGTTAAGGTCTGGTTGCAGAATCTTCAGCTCTTGCAACAATCGCAAATACAGTATGTTTGCTTGGTCTTATTTGGCAGGAGCGCATATACTGTAGGAAGCACTTCATTGTGATGAACCCTATGAATGGTATATGGGTGCTCGAAGAGTGGTGGGGAAGCCTTGAAGGTGCCATCAGCATACCAGTGGGGTGACATGCTGAGGAAGCATAGATTGGCACTGGTGCTAAATAACAGGATTCTGTCATTTCCTGGTCCACTGTCAAACAAGAGGAAGGCATCACCTGCACTTGTCACATGGTATGTAGTTGGGATTTCCAGCTCCTGCAGACTTGCTGGATTACATGGTGCACCTGATATGGCTGCTGTGTGTCTCTGTACTGTCCTTTTCATCCTCTGCTCCTCGGGCAGCCATGCTAGAACAGCATTTGAAAGTCCCTGAGTTGCCCCAGAAATGATGGTATGTGTTGTCTCATGTGTTGTGGTCACAGTGGACTTCACTTTGTTAATAACACATCTGACAGCATTGCCAGCAGCATCATGTAGGTGGCTATGGTCGGTACTGCACTTACATAAGAGCTGAATTGACATAGGTGCTGAATTGACTGGGGCTGAATTGACCTAGGAGCTGAATTTATATGGAGCTGAACTGACTGGGGCTGAACTGACATACAGTAGGAGCTGAACTAACTAGGGATGAATTGCCATGGGGCTGAATTCACCAGGCTGAATTGACTCGGGATGAAATTACCGGGCTGAATTGACAGGTGTTTCAACCTCCGCACTGGTTAAAGTGACAAATGACTGGCAAGTCATACTGGATGCCAAAAAACATGTCTGTGGCTTATTTCTGGACCTGAGTAAGGCATTTGACAAGGTAGACCACAACTTACTTTTAGCCACTCTACCCAACATCGGGCTCGACGACTCTACAGTGAAATGGTTCCACAGCTATCTTGTTGGCAGGCAGCAACAAGTTAAATCCCAGGGTGTCACTTCCTCCTTGAAAAGCCTACTTAGTGGTGTCCCACAAGGATCAATACTGGGGCCACTACTGTTTGCTATTTACATTAATGACATCAGCTCCAGACTCAACACAGCTTCACAGATAATACCGTGCTCTATGTAGCCAATCATTCACTCAAACTTGCATGTAAGGACCTACAACATGGCTTCAAAATCCTTCAACACAACCTCCTCCACTTGAAAGTGCTTCTTAATGCCAAAAAAAAAACATTCTTTTCCAGGTAAGCATGGAGTCTACCCCCCTTGCAGTACACATAGTTCAAATCCAGACTCTGCAGGGGGAGTCATTTGAAGTAGTGGACAGGCTTAAATACCTGGGCTTCTGGCTTGACAATAAGCTTTCCTTTGCTGTCCATTTGTAACAACTGTCCAAAAAGTTAAAGCAAAGGCTGGGCATCTTATATTGCATCAAGCACCTCCTAAACCACGATGCGCAAATACGTCCAGTGCAGACTACCTTTCTCCCACTGATCAATTACGTAGATTTCATATATGCCCATAGCCCATTATCTTTCCTAGCCAAGCTGAATACCCTGTATCACAGAGCTATCTGCTTCATTACCAACTCCCCCTTCAATACGCAACACTGTACCCTCTATGCACAAATTGGGTGGCATTCACTGAAAACAAGGAGAATTATAAATGCCACACTTTGGACCTTCAGAGCCCTCACCACCAATCTTTCTAAATACTGTATGTCTCAGGCCTCTTTGCCTTTGCTGAGGGTCCTTATCCAGTCACCTAGGTGTATACTGTATGATCCTAAGCAAGTCACTTAACTTTCTTGTGCTCCCAGGTCACATCTGCAAACAAGTGGACTCACCTTGCCAACAAAAATGACTGTCAATGCTTCTGTTAGTTGACAATGCCAGCCTGATCTCCACTCTTGCTACTGTATAATCCTTACCCCATCATCTCTCTCCATGCTCCTCCTCCACTCACTCCCACACCCCACCCTTCCCCACCTCCCCATTCCTCCCCCACTTTTTGCCACCCTTTACCCCGCTCCTCCTTGCTCATGCTCTTTTATCCCCCTCTCCCTGCCCCTCTATTTTCCCTTCCCCTCCTCCCTCCCGCTTCCTCAACTTAACCTCACTCTCACCTCTCAATGTGACAAAGCCATCCATGGTTGCACCTAATATGCTCCACCATCCCTAGGATGCTGGGGCCATCTTGCTTCTGGTCTCCACTTGAAATTTGCTAAACACTGGACCACACTTTTGTAGTGCTGGTTGAAGGTTATTCCACAAGTGTTGACTGTTTCACTTCCTTGTTGTCCTAGCAATCCTCTTTGTATTGAAACTGCACATTGAAACCTGTAGTTATATAATGCTGTAACATGTATATACCTGCAAATGTTTTGTATCCTCTGTGACTTGAAGTTTTTGTAAACAAGGCCACGGCTCAAAGATGTTAATCCTAATCTGAAATAAATAAAAATAAAAGCTTCAGCTTAGTGTGCTACTCCTGCTTAAACAATGTTCCTTTTCACTATTTGCTCCGCAGACACTCCTACCTCCTACTCGATACCACAAGAGTCATAATATAACATGGTGAAGCCTCCATAAGCCATGCCCTTCCCACCCTCTGGAATGACATACAAAGTGCACTAAGACTACCAAAGCTAATAGGGCTGACTCCCTTTAAAATCCTGCTGAACCACTCACTGAAAGAAGCTTGCTCCTCCTTCTCCTAAACTACCAATTCCTGTACCTTGTTTTGCTTATGCCTCACAGTTCCTGTGCTCCCTGCTGACTACCCATGTTCATGACCTGCTACAGCAAGTGTCTTTCCTGCTCATTATTCTCTCTAGACTTTCCTTCTAACCCCTTTTCCCCTTTATCCCCCATCTGCTGCCCCCTCTCACCAGCTCGTGCTAGGTCTTCCACTCCCTCTCACCATTACTACCCCCCTACTTCCCCTCTCCACCTGTCTGCTGTCCACTCCCACCTGTTTGCACTTGGCCTCATCCCTCCTACCCAATCTACCTCTTTACTAGCCTTCTCCTGCCAGCTCCTACTTTGTTCCCATCCTCTCCTCTAATTGACTCACGTCGACACTAGATGATCTGTTAGACAACTGCTATGGTGTCATATCACCAACTCACACTTATCCAGTTGATTGTTTATACATTATGTGGTAGATGAATTATAGTGTTGAATAATTGTATTGTTATGTTTCTTTCTGTATTATGTGATTGATATTGCACAGTGTTCATTTTTTCTGTACTGCTATGAATTATGATTGCACCTTGCTTGTTATTGTCTACTCTTTTTTTTTCTTTTTTCTGTTGTTATTCTATAAATATGAGTACCCTAGGACTACCTTGTAAATGAGTCCTCTCAATGGTGTTTTCCCCTGGCAAAATAATGATTGATTGATTAATTGATTGATTATCAACAGACAAGGTAAAGAAAGTAGAACTCTTGATAGCATGCTTTTTTCTTTAATTGTTCTTTAATAGTCCAGTAATTAGTGTTTCTGTTATGGAGCCACTGGCTAACAATTGACTTAACACACTTCATCTTTGCTGTCACCAGTCTATTGTGAACACGATACTGGGATGTTCCCCTCTTGTCCTCCTTATGCACTTGCTTACACAGTACAAGGCCCAGATATAGGAACTCTTGTTCACACCAGACACTCCTGATCATGCTCCTGTAGTAGAAGCAATTTTAGTAGTAAAAGTAAAAATCTTCATTTTTACACAGGATCACACCATTAGGACCAGTGGTCCTATTTACAAGATAGTCCTGTTTCAAGATTTAGAAAGGGTTTAAAGTAAAATATTGAGTTTCATACATTTCATGGAATCATTAAGTAGATAATCTTCCTTTGAGTCCATACATACTCTTGGAGTCAGAACACAGAGTTGCCAGTCACATACATTACTTGCACCTTCTGAAAACAGTGTATAGTCACATATGGATAAGATATAACATATTTAATATCTACAGAAGGTACAGACTATAGAAGCAATAAATGGGGATAAACTTCACACAAAAGAGAAAATAAAAAGAAAAATTAGATGAGATAAATAAAAATAAAAAAAAGATTAAACTAAATTGAAGTGTTAATTCTTCCTGCACAGGTTTTACCACAAAAATAGACTTTGCACAGAGCTTCACATTCCCAAAGAAAACACATAGCAATATGGAGAATTGACTTTCTCTTGAATGCAGGATGAGACAGCAATCACCAAGCACTGAACTTCACTCAGAGCTCTCTTTCTCTCTGAACCCTCATGCCCCTCTACTGTACCTCCCATAGACTAGACACTCCAGTATATAGGGCTTAGCTCCCATAATTCAACAGATCAGCCTGCACTATTTTCCTGAGTAACTTTTCTGCTTTTAGAGATACTGAGTATGCCCAAATATTATAACTGTTTGGCCTTTTAGATCAATAGTATGCATTTCATTAGGCCAAACTGTTAACCTGCTCATTTATAATTGAGACAACTTAGGCTGGTTTACAGTGGTTTACTGCAGGAGCCAGTTTGTCTCCCACAGAAAAAGCCCACATTGACTTTACCAGGCTATCTTGATGGCTTTCCAGTTGTGTACTTAAGGGTTCATTACAAAGGTATTTACAGAGCTAGAATATTGCCTAAAATAAATATAAGTTGTTCAAAGCAGTCAACTGTTACCTTTTGTATTTGAAGTACTTTTTGAGTTTGTCATGTGCGCGCAAGCACAGACAAACTCATGGAAATGAGAGTTGCTATAGAGAGGTGTGAATGGGAGTGCGTCCACTGGAGATCTCTGTTCTAAGGGGCAGGTCTGTGGCAGGTGAATCACTTGGCAGGCTGCCGATGACTCAGTTTCTGTTTTGGGGGTGGAGCTGGCAAAGTTTTCAAAGGACAGAGCAGAACCAATAGTGGCACGGCTCGGTCCTTTGATGTGTAAACAGCCCTGCATTACATTAGCTTCCTGGTTGCTCATTCACTCTGCAGTAAGCAGTTACAGTGATGACAGCTGATGTTAACACACTAAGCCTATGTTAAGACTGTGTTAATCTGGGGATCCTGCCCCCGAAAATCTTACCCTCTGGTTTAGGTTTTCATTTGTGAAAGTGCTTTTTTCTCATGCCCGAAGCAACTTAATTTTATGTAGTAAAAGTCTACGACTCGAAACTATGGTGGACACTATGAGGGCTCCATTAACTGTAAAGGTGTGGCTCCACACCTTTACAGTTAATGGAGCCCTTGCAGTGTCCACCATAGTTCCAGGTCACGGACATTTACTACATAAAATTAACTCAGTTTGGGTGCAAGAAAAAAGCATTTTCATACGTGAGAAAAACACATCAAATCCCTCCCGCTCCCTCCCACAGCTGCTGTCCTCCTTCCATTCCCATTCAAGCCACCCCTCTGCCAGCAAATCACTCCCTCCCACTTCCTCCCACTGCTGCTATCCTCCCTGTTCCCTCCATTCTTGTTTGAGACCCTGCCAGCAAATCAATTCCTCCTACTCCCTCCCACTGATGCTATCCTCCCCACGCCCTCTTTTCTGTTCGAGCCCCCATACACTTACACAACAAATCCATCCTGCTCCCTCCCATTACTGCTGTCCTTCTCACACCCTCCATCCCCCATCCCCCCCAGACACTGGAGACCCCACTCCCTGTTTCCACACATGTACACATCCTGTTCTGTGTAAAAAAAGAAAACCATCCCCAATGTTTATTTTTTCAAACCTGAAAAAAAAAGGTCCATCATTGTCTTCCCCATTCCCCTCCCCATCCTGACCCTCCCACTGTGCACCCACCTCCCTGCAACCCCCATTACCCATACTTACCTCCAGAGGTCAGGAGCAATGATCTTCTGTGGACCGGGACACATCTGCATTCTTCAAAGTCGACTGGCAAAGTGAAGATTTCAAGGTAAGCTGAATAATAGGAATCAATGGGGGGTTTCAACTTAGATTGATATCTCGGTCATTTTTAGAAATTTTGGCCCCATATTTTCAACATGGGGTTCTTGGGACTGACCTCCTGAACATTATCACTATCATTTAGTTACTCGGTCCTGAAAGGTGATTTAGCAGTCATTGTGCAGGATCACCTTTCAGAACTGATTAATGAAATGACAGTGCCACTGTTCATGAGGTGGGGTCTCAAAAAGCCCATGTTGCAAATGTGGTGAAAACATTCCAAAAAATGACTGAGTTATGAGTGTGTGTTATGCAGTTTCTACACACACTCTTAACTTCACCAGTTTTCAATATTTGCTCTCCAGATTTTCAGCATTGCCATTATTTCACACCTCCTTATGAACAGTATAGATGTAATTTTTCATATCCTGCCTGAGACATGTTTTTGCACCTGTGGCATGGAATGGCATGGTGGATCTATGAAATCACCTTTTAGGATGAGTGAACAAAATGACAGTGGCACTTTCCATGAGGTGGGGTTATAACAATGCTACATTGAAAATTTGGTGTAAAAAAATTAACTAACAACAAAGTTACGAGCATGCACTTAAATTAACAAAGGCAGGCTCATTACCTTTGGCACTTTTCAATATTTTGACCCCAGATTTTCATCATAGCCATTTCTTCAGTGCACCTCATGAATGTGACAGCTGCTATTTTCTAGATCCTGGGCAAAATGTTTTTTTTTGCATCCCGAAAGGTGATTTCGCAGCCACTGCGTGAAAGTACCTTTCGGGCAGGAGTTGAAATTATACTCTTCCTTTCTTCATGAGGTAGCTTAATAAGAAGCAATGTTGAAAATGTGGTGTAAAGATATATGAAATGCATAAAGTTATGAACCTGTGTTGAAATTTGCCAGCACTGGTTCATAACTCCCCCCCCCCAAATGGCAGCAGTGCACACAATGAACTTTCGACATAGACAAATGCTTGTTCTTCTCCCTTTTGTTAATTAGAAGATTGTTTGCCTGATATTAGCAGGTGTGATGTGTGGACAGCACTATGCCTGGCAGCTGACATAGCTAGCTCTACCCCTCCCCCACACATATTACATCATCAGCGTTATGACCTCACTGACTGTGCCATCACTGCTGTTAGAAACAGACACTCATTAACTGCCAGATCAGTCACCTGTGATGTCACTGTCAGTGAGATTACATTGCTGTTGATGCAATGGGGGTTAAGAGATAGATACATCAGTTGCCAGACTGAGAGCTTTGCCACACAACCAGCACAATATTATCACATAAAAGACTCTCTGATGAGCAAAGGAAAAAAGAAAAACACTTCAGAAATAAAAAGTTACAATTTACTACTTCTTAAAATTTGTGTTATGTTCCTGTCTGTTTGTTTTGGTTCCACTAGCTCTTTAAGACAATCCTCTTCCAGTTTTAATAGAACTGAGAAAAGGTAACCCTGCTTCATGAAGCATTTCAACACAAACACACCAATCTTAAGAAACAGTAACAGAAAGCATTTTTTTCATTTATGGTGAGAAACCATCATACTCACCAACACATTTTCTTCTGGCATTTTGACTAAACTAAAATGGCTTCATAATTCTTTTTTTATACAGTTGCATTATAGTTACAGTATATGGTGGTTTGATATTATTTTTTCCAACCACTTGAACTGCATGTTAAAAGAGGTTCATTTTAGTTTTAAGTTTTAGAAGAGAGTATGTTCTAAATGGCTTGACTACAACATAGAGAATAGTGCATGGGCAACCATGTGCAATCATGGGCAACCAGCCTATTGTACCACTGAGGGGTTTTGATTACCTCAGACCTTGAGAGCGAAGCTCAAGAGGTCCATGGAATTCAGAACCGAGGTGAAATAATAGGTTGTTATGCATAAGGGTGCCCATGCACTATTTTTTATAGTGTATGGTCCCCCATTGCCAAAGTTTTTTGTTTTAAATTTTTGAAATAAAAAAAAAATTATTAGTTGCTCTGTCGTGTTCTGGGAGTTGGGGCTGGTTGCTATGTTTACATGTGTGGTTGCTAGGGAGCAGACATCCCTATGTTTATTGCTTAGCCTTCTATCGGCTGTCAATGGGATGCGGGAGGGATTTTCACAAAAAAACATGACGGCATATGTCTTGGTTAGCGAGAGGATGTGAGTTCAGAGGAAATTATTACTAGCAAGTTATTTAAATATCTGGTTCTAATTTTGATGACGTTGAGGTTATCTGGCTGATCCTGCATTTGTTTTTTGCTTATGTGCCTGTTCATGTTTGTGTCACTGGTTCTGAAGATCATGATGCCAATGCTGCTGTTGCTGCTGCCATGGGGGCTCGCAGCCAGTTTACGATTCTGGTAGAACCTCTAGAGCTTTTCCAAATGTTGTTGTACCACAGTGCACTACAATCACATTCCATGACCTTTTGAACTGTGGTACAACAACATTTGGAAAGGCTCTGATTTCTATACAGAACAACACCTGACTATACACTATAAGATACATATGTTCAAAGACAAAAAGAATTTTGCTGGGAAGGTCCATTCTTGACTTTATGAATTATAATAAGGTTCATAGTAAAGTGTAAGGAGCTTAGAAGGTGTTAGGCCCATATTTGCTCATGTCACATCACCTATAATACTGCAAACAATTACTTTCTGAGATGTAGGAATCCAATCTAATCTTGAACAGAGTTTTGTTGGTACCATTTATGACATCTAATGGCAATTTATTCAAAGGGTATATCATGCTCTGTGTGTAGAAAGCCTTCCTTTTATTTGTGTTGAATTTCTTTGGTCTTAGTAGGAGTGGGTGCCCCCTAGTGCTCATTCTGCTACTTTTGAATTCTGGATTCTAACTCATTTAGTAGGTAATTGTCTTGCATTATGTAATGGCATAGAAGAAGATCTCCCTGTGTTCATCTAGTCTCAAACATCATAAGGTTTAGTTTTTGAAGGCAATCGTTATAGAAAGTAGTTTTTAGATTATATATTAATTTAATGGTTTGTCTCTGTATTTTTTCAATCCTATTGATACTTCCCATTGCAGTGGGACCACATACTGGGATTCCATAGTCCAACAACAATCTAATGTATGATCCATAAAATGGCATTATAACCTGTTCACTTCTACTTTGAAAATTTCATTTCATGCACCATAGTCTTTAGCCTTTGCTATCTGGTTATTACAGTGTGAATAACAGGTTACATTTTCATTAATTGTTATCCCTAAATCTCTTTCCTCAGTAGATTCTCTGTTTATTTTTGTTTTGTCTCCCCAAGTGTATCATGCAACACTTATCTTCATTAACATTCATCCCTCTAAGGTTGGTCTATTTCTGTATGTTATCTAAATCCTTTTGGATAGTAGCTATGCTTTCACTATTGCTAGCAACGCTTTCAAGCTTTGTATCATCTGCATATTTACTTAGCCAGTTTGATGCATGTTTACCCATGTTTGATATAAATATCTGAAAAAGCACAGGCCCCAGGACTGATCTCTGTGGCATCCCACTTGTAACTAGTTCTGCGGTTGATTAGTAACCATTTATACACACCCTGTGTGTTCTATCCCCCAACCAACTAGCAATCCAATTCACAATTGTGTTGTCTAATCTTATGTCTATTACACTTTGTATAATATCTCTGTATGGGACCTTATCAAATGCCTTAGCGAAATCCAGGTATATACAGTCAACTGGCACTCCCCCATCCAGAGCTAAAGATATTTTTTCATAGAAACAGAGCAGATTTGTTACAGATGATCTGCCTGATACAAACCCATGTTGATTTCTAGCTCTCTGGTTGCCACTATCTATGTGAGTATTTTTTATATCTTATTCATTTTTATTTTATTTATTTAAAAGTTGATAACTGGGAAAAACACCATGAGCCAAAACTCATTTCCAGGTGCAACCTGGGGAGGGGAACAAAGGTAGAAGAAAGGAACAAAATAGCAGCATAAAAATACATAGAAGATCACCACTTGAGTCAGGGTTACAGACCCAATACAAAAGTTACAAAGCAACACAACAACAGCTGCAATAATATAATGAATATATACACTATTATATATAATATAGTATTGATCCCATTAAAACTTCCCAGGAACAGGTATTATATATAATATAGTACTGATTCCTTTAATTTCCCAGGATCAGATGTCAAACTAATAGGCCTGTAGTTAGTGTGATCTTCCCTACTTCCCTTTTTGTGTTTTGGTACCATATTTGCAGATAACTACTCAGATAGGACTTTATTATCGGTTAATGATTTTAAAAATAATAATTTCAGAGGGATAGCAATATGTGGTGATAGTAGTTTTAGCATTATAGGGGAAATATTATCCAGTTCTGCAGTGTGTGAATTTACATTTTTTTTCTGTTATACCTTCTGTAGTCATTATAATGTTGATTTCCCTGTTTACTTGGATGTCTTTTGAATATACTGCCCCTGCCATGAATACAGAACCTAAATATGAATTGAATTTATTTGTCATTTCTTCAGGTTCCATGATAAGTCTATTGTTTTCCATTATAGAGCATAGGCTGGAGTCTAATATGCAGTGAGTTCACATATCCATAACATTTCTGCATGTTATCCTTACTAGTATTGCTAGTTATCCTTTTTCCCATTCTCTGTTTATTTTTCTTAATCGTATTTTCACATTTTTTGGACACCTTTGAATTGTGTCCACATATCTTCAGATCTTTTTTTTTGAAATTGATCATAAAGTTTGTGTTTCTTCTTTATTCGCTTTGTTAGAGCATTGGTTAACCATTTTGGTTTGATGCCTCTGTTGTTGTATTTCTTGATTTTTTGATATGTCTGTCACACACAGTGAATATTTGACTTTTAATGATGTCTCACATTTTAGTTACAGTTTTGTTTTGTAACATAACTTCTCAGTTGATTTTCTAAATTAACTGCTTGAGCATTTTGGCTACTTCTCACCCCCAATTCTTTCCCCAAGGTTTTTTTTTCTGTACTGAACCTACCTGAGCTTTTCTTACAACAGCAGTTCATGCCCCTGTAGCTGGGAATATTGTTCACCTTATCATTTTTAGCAGCTGTGTATTCCTGATATCCTTAGCTCCTCCACTGTAATATGTTTTGTCCATTCAAACAGTTTTAAAAATTGTATTTATTATTAGTTTTAAGTGTAGCTTCACAAAAAAGGAAGGAATCCACAACACATTTGAACACATCTATGTCCATGGGTTCTATCTTCTCAGCTGTGAAAGATCAGATTGTAGACGTATTTTAGGTGTAGCAAGAACAGTTATATAAGGTTTGATAGCATAGTATTACCCTAAGTACTGTAGTTTAGGTCACAGTGAGGCTGGGAAGAAAATGTGATATTTTACAATGTCAAAAATGTTTACCTTGGGACTTGGCTAAACTGCAATCTTTTGAGTTTTTGTTTGTTCCAGCTGCTGAAAAAGTTAATTATACTGTTTGTTACACACACTGCTTCTTTAAACTCACTCAACCTCACTCAATCCTTAAGGTCTTTAGTACCTGTGAAGAGCCACCTGAAACTGCAGAGACCCCCTCCCCACCTGCAAAACACTCTGCAACATCCACAACTACCCCAAATGCTATGCAAGGCCCCTTCATTGATTGGATCCCACTCTGCCTGCAGACATTTGCAAGTGATTGTGTCAGGCTGCGAGTAAAGATGCAATGCTGCAACCCAATGACATGCAGCATGAGAAGGGCTCTGCATGTGTCTGTGGGAAGGTGTTCTAATATAAGTCTTTGGAGCCTCCTGGGCTAGATGCTCTAAACTGGTTTGGGAACCAAAACATTGTCTCAACCCTTTCAAATCAACATGAACTACTGGGAAGCAAGGGAACAGGTGTGTAACTTTTAACTAAAAGAACAGTATATAAGTCATGGTAATGGGGATATTGCAGATCATGTAGGCAGTATTTCAAAAACCCTGCTCTCATGAAGCAGGGGACCCAGTCATCATCCTGCCTGAGCCTTTTGGAAGCCCAGGATCTTATCCAGATCCACCCAATATTACCCATCATCCATGTGAGGCACTCTGCAGTGATTTGGGATGGCTAGTTAATGCTGCCAGTGAGCCTGCCTCATGGAACAGCATTTGGTAGTAAGGTGGTACAGGCTGGCAATTTATTTATTTATTTGCTTTTGTTAACTGGATGAGCATGCTCGACAACAGGTGCCTATTTTCAGGTGTGACCCGGGAGATTACAAGGTGCATTACATTCATAAACATCAGACAATCACAAGTAGTGTTACATTTAAGTGCATCAGGCAACAAGGTTAAACAAGAGACCACAGGTGATTATAAAGCCAGCAGCAGGTAGCATTACAGTATGGTATTTTCATTTTAGTCTTTGATCAGCACACCGGGCATCAGGGTTGTTAAGCTTGAGGGTGGAACAGAGGATTGGGGTAGAGGGAGCCCAGAGCAAGACAACAGTAAAATAGAACAGAAACTTTGCACAACCACTGATTGGACAGTTTGTGGATTGCTCCTACTAGGAGACTGTGAGCTCAAGTAGTGGATAAGATGCAGAGGCCCTACTGTCTTTGAGCAAGAAAGCCTAGGTGGTGACTCAGTCAGTCATTGGAATGGCCTAGGTCAAGAAGGTTATTCTTGAACAGAGGCAGGTGGATGCCGACTTGAGAAAGCACCAGAGGGAGGTTTTGAAGCTGTGGTGGGAGGAGGAGGAGGAGCGGGTCTTAGATGGAAGGGAGTTCCACAACTTTGGCGCATAAGCAGTGAAGGCCCAGTTGCCCATATGGGTTTGGGTTTTGGGAACTAGGAGGGCAAGAGGATCACTGGATCTCAGATGGTAGGATGGGGTGGCTGGAATGAGGGATTCAGTGAGGACTGAGGGGGTGGCAGATCTGACTACATTGCCAATGAAGTTACCCATGACATAGGAGCAGTGCCCTTCCAGTGGGAGCCACTCACATTGGTAGTAGAGTTCACATTGTTGGGTGAGGCAGGATGCTGAAAGTGCAAAGTGACATATGTTGTTGTATGCAGAGTCCCATTTTGCAAGACTAGTTTTTGCAGTGTGGGCAAAGGTGACAAGACCATAGCAGAGTATGGGTAGAAGGACTCCTCTGGCTAGAGCCACCCAGGCAGCTGAGGTGAGGCAGTTTTTTGCTCTGTATGCAAGGCCCAACTTGCAATTTGTAACCTTACATGTGTTGCGTATGTGCAGATTTAGATACAATTGCAGGTCAAGTATCACCCCCAGGTATGTGACTGCATCTGCAGTTTGTAGTGAGGACCCATCAGCACATGAGATCACTAGCAAGCCCAAGACAGCTTTTATCTTTGCTGCTGAGCCAAAAAGCATTGCCTGCATCTTCTGCAGGTTAATCGCAAGCTTGTGGTCCCTTATTCGGGTGTGGATTTGCTTGAAGTCGGTGTTTAGCTTGGCATTGATGGTGGGGAGGTCCTGTGGGCTGATCATGATGACTAGGTCATCTGCGTACAACGTAGGGCACCCATGTGTCAATGCTGAGGGTAGCCCATTCATGAAGAGGGAGAACAAGAGAGGACCCAGTACTGAGCCCTGTGGGACCCCACAGTTTACCTGGGTGGGCTCAGACAGGGCCTTGTTGAACCTGGTGTATTGCTGCCTATCTGAGAGGTAGCTTCTGACCCATGCAAGGGCAGGGGGGCAGGCCAATGGACTGGAGAGAGGAGCACAATACTGCATGGTCAGCCCAGTCGAAGGCTTTTGAGAGGTCCACAAGGATGACCCCGGTCAGGTTGCCTTGGTCAGCAGCAGCCCTGATCACAGAGGTGACTACAGTTATGGCAGTAGAGGTGCTGTGTCCTTTTCTGAAACTGTGCTGAGCTGGACAGATCAGGTTGTGGGTCTGCAGGTAGTGCGTGAGCTGTGAGGCACCTACCTTCTCAAGAAGTTTGCTGACCACTGACAGGATCGCTGTCGAGCTGTAGTTCCTTGGGTCTTTGGGGTCACCTTGTTTGGAAACAGGGATGACTTTGGCCATCTTCCAGACATCAGGGACAATGCCCATGCTTAGTGATGCATTGAACACGTGGGCGATAGATCGGGCTAGAAAAGATGCCCCTAACCTAAGTAGTTTGGGCTCAAGGCAGTCGTGCCCAGCACCGGTATGAGGGGTGAGACCAGCAAGGAACTTCTGGGTCTCCTTGATAGAGACGATCCTGAGATGAAAGGGAAGCTGGGGGTTTATCCCACTGGGCAGGCGGTCCTGATCCATGGGATCAGATGGCTGGTTGGCGACAGCTGGCAGGTTAGTGAACAGTGAGTTAAGGGCGTTTGCAATTCATGCATCTAGCATATTCCTGCCCATCTCTAGTTTGGGCCCTAAAAGAGTCATTTTCAGCAAAGAAATCATAGCTGGCATCAACAGAATCCACTTACAAAATACTTCCTAAAATTCTGAATTTCAGGACATGCTGGGGCTCTATCTTCAGTAGCAATTTCTAGAGCAAAGTTTTGTTTTTTTTCCTGCAAAAGCATTTGTATGTGACATGTGACCACAATCACCATGAAGAGGTGTTACTTGCAAATGAAAAAAACAAACAAATAAGAAACACTGTAACTATTCACAAATTATTTGGATAGAGTTTGCAAAACCTTGGCGTAAATATATACAAATTAACTCTGCATACTTCAAGGCAATTGCAAATGATTTGCACAAAGCCATAGTGCTTTCTGACTATTTAGAAATAATGAAGGCAGTTTTAAATTGCCTTTAAACACAAGTGAAAATATTTAGATGGCTCTGCTGCAAAGACACACAAAGGTATGATAGCATAGCAAACCACAGGTCAGGCTTGAGAACAGTATTGGCAAGGTGAGGGGAAGGTGGCTACAGGTAACCTGTAGCTCAACATTTGTCCTATGATAATTGTTAATGAGAAAAAAAAACTGTCAGGCAGTGATCAAGCAGTGATGTCATCCTATCATTCCCCAATTCATCTTTTTAAATAAATACATGTTAATACCAGTTTTGTAAATCCTCACAAAACAAAAAAGTGCAGCCACCAGTAGTGTTTAAATCTCTTCCCCTGAGGTTTCCATGTTACTCTGCCCACTGAAGCAGTGAACAAGTTCAAATCAATGATCTTACATTGAATATAATGCTTTGTGCTAATATGGATATACTGTATCCTGGAGCTGGTCTCAGTAGGGTTCCCAGTAGAGCTCTTAAACTTGGTAAATGAGACTTGATTATTAAGTTTTCATTTAAGGCTTTTATTTGTGAGCAAACAAAGGTAGCATTTGGAAAACAGTTGAAATGGCTACCCTGTACTCATATGGAGTCAGTCAGATTATGAGTTGCACAAAGGGGTTGAATTAATAGCATGCTAATAACAGGCAATACCTTGGTAATGAATCACAATGAGATGGCAATGGGGGGTTATAAGGGATAAGAGTTGTACAAATTTCTCTCTTCAATTCTGGCTTTTATGAGCTCATCTGTATGTTTGCCTTTGTGTACAACACACTTACACTTGACTGTCAGTGCACACAAGACCGGAATGCAATTCAAACTTTACATTCACTATCATGCTTTTGCATATTCTTGTTCACAGTCAAGTTTGCAAATTGTGTCTGTGTTTCACCTGGAACTGTATATAACAGCTCATCAGTGTAGTCACTCCTTAGTGGTCACAAAGCAAAATTTGTTAGTCACTGCACTTTGTAGCTGTGAATGATCCCGCCATATTAATTACTGAAGTCATCTTTATTAAAACCAAACTCTTTTTCTGGTACATTTCATCTGTTCCTAATGGTTAAACTTAACCTGAAGTTATGATTGTGTGCTTGCAACATGGAAATCAGTTGCTGTGAAAATTATTCTGCAATCACAAGTTAAGGGTTATGACTTCAGGTCATGTGCAGGGGAGCCAGCCAGAATGCAATGCAGTACCATGCAATAAATGACAGCTCACAAAATACTACATGACAAAAAAGGCTTAATTACCATTGAATTGCACTGTATCCCTGTAGCATAGTGCAGCACTCTGCAGTACTACTGCAAAATACTGCATTGCATCCTGGCTGGTGCTGCTGTATAAACAGCAGGAACAGATGAAGTCTGAGGGTAAATAACATGTTTTCATGCATGTCTGAGAGAAAACAACATGTATTCATGCAACCATTTATTTATTTAACAATGCTGACAATATGTGCTGCCCAAGGCATACTTGTTAAGTTGTCACTACATGCTGCCCTTGGGGTACCCCTTGTGCAGTTTGCACCATACAATGCCTTTGGGATAGATCAACAGGAAACTGCATACCTCAGGCCAGGAAAAATGAGAAATAATTGGTCTGAGGACAGCAACTTCCTAGACAATCCCATTGAGTGCTGCAAGGGCAATACACTGTGCCAAGTGGGCAACAAGCACCACAGGGTGATCACCAATGGCAAACTGAGGTTGGGGTGCAGCACAAAGAGAAACTAAGCAACTAAACCAAAGTCACCTGCAGGATCAACCACAGTAACTGCAGTTATTAAAGGCACAGTAATATAATTTCTAAAATTAAAAATTTTACATTTTTTTACATTTTTAATACTGGGCTATTATGGCAATCAGGAGAGAAGGAGAATAGTAACCAGAATAACAGAGACATGACAAGGAATACCAGAAAATCAAGGAGGGGATAGCATGCATAACATGAAAATAAAAAAAACTATGAATAGCCAGCCTAGTGATGTGGATGGGTGAGGCACTGTGCACCTTATCTCTTACCACACTAGTGGCTCATGTTCAGGAATGAGATTGGGTTACTGGGGGTCAGTCAGGAAGGGGCAGACCGAGTGGCCTGAGAACAACTCTTCTCTCTCTGGGGAAGAAGGTCTGCTATCTCGGTCCTTGGCTGCCCCAGATGGAGGACTGGGTATAGCACCAGCACAGCAGCATCCAAGTGTCAAGATGGGATGAGACATGGTTCCATGGTTTGCATGCACCTCCATGCCTGCACACTCACATGCCTCCATGGCAGGGGACCCAGAGAGAAAATGAAAAGAAAGAAAGGTGGACTCTAGTTCCATAAAGTTCTACCTGCCCACCCTGACCCACACCATCACTCAGAACACTGATCTACACTGGATAATGAATGTCCAGGTAGGGGGATCATGGCCCTCCCTTTCCTGTCCCCACCACATGGAGAAGCTGTGGGGGTCACTGGATCCAGGTGAGTACCAGGGAAGACAGTGGCTGGTCGAGGGTGGGTGGGATGGAACGGAGTAGCCCTGCATGACTCAGCCAGGGAACAAAACAATATGGAAAAAAGTTACAATGAATAAGCCCGCAGGAATCATGTCACCTGATTTTGTCATTCAGAGGTGGACAGACCCTCTGCCTGTGGGGCAGCACTGCAAAGTTGTCAGTGACTGGCCAGTAGCATTTTGGCATTCGTGGGCAAATGAAAAGAGTTGCTGAGCCATCTGCTGCATCCAATTGGCATAAAGAGGGGGTAGGATGAACACACTGTGCATAGCTTTGTGCTGCCTTCAGGTCAATGCTGAGCGCAAAAAATAGCCTTGAGCATAGACAGACTGTGTGTGCCTAGGCGAGAGATACATACACAAAACAATTTATTAAGCAAAAAACAGGGTAGTTAGCAAGGCAAACACCAAGGTACAGAAGTCCATAGGGAGAAGGACAGGGGTAAATGGAGAAAAATGGAAAGACAGTAAGGATAGAGAAGGGGCTAAAAGGAGTAAGGCAATCAAAAAATGAAGGACAGTGAGTACCAATGCCCATAGTCTAGCTAAAAAGCTCCCTGAACTAGTGGCCTTGATTTAAGAGCAGCTCCCATAGCTCAGGGAATAGAGCCCCTGGAATTGGAGAACAATCGAATGGCTGTGGCCCAGGGTTCTGCTCCTGGTCCCAGATTATACTGGGTGACTAGGGAGGTGGATCAGGGGAGAGCAGTGGACATGGCCTATCTGGACTTCAGCAAGGCCTTTGACACTGTGCCACATAGAAGACTATTACACAAACTGAGGAATATGGGTGTGGGCAGGACAGTAGTGTGGTGGGTAGGTAACTGGCTGGGTGGCAGGACACAGAGGGTGGTGGTAAATGGCTGTCACTCCACAGAGGGAAGAGTGACCAGTGAGTACCACAGGGATCAGTGCTGGGACTGGTCCTATTCAGCATCTTCATCAGTGACATTGCAGGACCTAGAAGGCAGAATTTCACTGTTGCTGATGACACAAAGCTCTGTAACAGAGTAGACACACCAGAGGGTGTAGACAGAATGAGATGGGACCTGCAGAAACTTGAAGAATGGTCAGGGGTTTGGCAGTTGAAATTCAATGCAAGGAAGTGCAAGATAATGCATATGGGGCACAAAAACCCTTGCACAATATATCAGTTGGGGAGTGAGGATATAGCATGCACCAAGCAGGAAAGGGATCTTGGGGTTATCATCTCTGATGACCTCAAGGTAGGAAACAGTGTGACAAGGCAGCAGGTAAAGCAAATAGGATGCTTGGATGTATAGGCAGGGGCATCAACAGCAGGAAAAGAGAGGTCATAATTCTGCTATACAAGACACTAGAGAGGCCCCACCTGGAGTACAGTGTACAGTTCTGGAGACCATACCTACATAAGGACATAGACAGGGTAGAGAAGGTTCAGATGAGGGCAACAAAGATGGTGCATGGATTGCATCACAAGTCCTATGAAGACAGGTTGAAGGAACTGAACATGTACTCCCTGGAGGAGAGGAGGGAGAGAGGGGATATGATAGAGACATACAAGTATCTTACAGGGAGGAATAGGGTGAAGGAATACACTATTTGTAAGCAAAAAAGATGTTCCAGGACTGGAGGGCATGGGATGAAGTTGGAGTGAAGATGATTTAGAGGAAACATGAGGAAGAATTTCTTCACAGAACGGGTGGTGGACAAGTGGAACACCCTGACAGAGGAAGTGGCAGGGGCTGAAACAATCACGGGATTTAAGAATGCATGGGATAGACATAAAGGAATTCTGGAGGTCAGGGGTAAGGGGCAACATACTTCTAGGAAAACATAAACTGAACTTACAAGCTCAAATGGGCAGACTGGGTGGGCCATAGGCCCTTATCTGCCAACACTGTCTATGTATCTATGTATCTAAGAGAGATGCCTGGATATTGTGGCAGTCACAGAAACATGGTACACAAAGAATCATGACTGGGATGTCAGCATACCAGGGTATACAATCTGCAGGAGGGACAGGGAGGGTAAAACAGTAGGAGTAACTCTCTATGTAAGGGAAGGGATCAAAGCAATGGAACTGAAGGGAAAACAGGAAGGAGAGGAGGCACTGTGGGTCACCCTGGAGACAGGAAATGGCACCACAGTCCACACAGGAGTTGTATACAGACCCCCATCTCAGGGGGAGGCAATGGACAAGAAAATGATAGAAGGCATCCTCAGGATGGCAGAAAAAGAGGAGATATTGTTTTTGGGGACCTGAATTTGCCAGATGTTAACTAGAGCACCTTTGTTATAGCCACATTCAAGAGCAGGGTCATTCTTGATGCCCTACAGAGGGCATGCCTCAGACAGCTAATGTTGGAACCCACTCAGGAGGGAGCAATCTTAGACCTGGTACTCTCAAACGGGGATGGAGAGAGGATCTCAGATTTAGAAGTGGGTAACCATCTGAGAACACTTGACCACCAAACAGTGTGGTTCATGATAAACACAGCCATAGAATCAAGCCATACAAAGTGGGGGTACTGGACTTTAGGAGGGCTGAGTTTGTCAAAATGAGAGAGTGCCTCAGAAAAGCACTAGCAAACAGGCAAGAAGGAGGGGTGGAGAAACAATGGGGAAAAATCACAACTGCCATTACAGAGGCACACGCCTTTGAGTGACGTGAATAAACAAATCAAAATGAAGGAAAAAACACTATGGCTTTCAAAAGAGGTGGTAGGGAAGGTAAGAGAGAGAAAAAGACAGCATTCAGGAAGTACTGTATAAGAAAACACAGAAGAAGCATGACAGAGAACTGTACCAGTTTAAGCTGAAGGAAGTGGGGAAGGCAGTCCGAATAGCAAGGGCCCAAACTGAGGAAAAGATAGACAAATCAGTTAAGAAAGGGGGATAAAACCTTTTATAGGTACATTAGAGAGTGGAGAAAGACCAAGGGAGGGATAGTGAGGCTTAATAAAGTGGAGGGTGGGTGGGTGGGTAGAAGCTGACAATGAAAAGGCATTGATACCGAATGAATACTTCAGCTCAGTATTCACAAAAGAAGATGAGGAGGGAGGTACTCAAACCAATAAATAGAAGCTCTCTGGATTGGGGGATTGATACCAGTCCATTCACAGAGGAAAGGGTCTTGAAAGAACTCCTAAAACTGAAGGTGGACAAAGCAATTGGGCCTGATGGGATTCACCCTAGAATTCTAAAAGAACTAAGGGGAGAACTAATGACACCACTGACAACTCTTTTTAACAAATCATAGGAGGACGGTGTGGTACCTGAGGATTGGAGGAAGGCCGTTGTGATTCCCCTTCACAAAAGTGGGAGCAAAGTAGAGGCAGAAAACTACAGACCTGTTAGTTTGACCTCAGTGGTAGGGGAAAATTATGGAATCACTTCTGAAAGAAAGAACTGTTGCGTGCCTAGAGGCTAGTGGGGCACAGGACCCAAGGCAACAGGAATTCACATTGGAAGGTCATGTCAAACAAATCTAATATATTTCTTTGACTGGTTGACCAAAGTAATAGACCAGGGAGGGGCTGTGGATATGGTCTACCTAGACTTTAGCAAGGCATTTGACACAGCCCACACAAAAGATTAATAAACAAGTTTGTCAGCCTGGGAGTGGGTCCCAGGGTGGTAGCCTGGGTAAAATATTGGCTGGACAACAGGACACAGAAGGTAATAGTAAACGGAGTCCACTCTGAAGAAAGGGGTTTACTAGCAGGGTACTGCAGGGTTCAGTACTGGGACCGGTCCTTTTTAATGTCTTTAAAAGTTATATTGCAGAGGAACTAGAAGGAAAGGTATGCCTCTTTGCAGATGACACAAAGATCTGCAACAAGGTTGATAACCAGGAGGGGTTTACAAGGGATGAGAAGGGCCTTGGCAAGGTTGGAGGAATGGTCAAAAGTATGGCAGCTTAGATTCAATGCAAAGAAGTGCAAAGAAATGCACCTGGGAAATAAAAACCCAGGGGAAGAGTACACAATAGGGGGTGAGATACTGACAACCACAAAAATAGAAAAGGACCTGGGGGTAGTCATATCAGATGACCTAAAGGTAGGCAAGCAATGTGAGAAGGCAGTAAGAAGGGCTGGGGGGATCCTGGGATGCACAGGGAGAGACATCACCAGTAGAAAACAAAACGTTCTTATCCCTCTGTGTAGACAGTTGGTGAGACCCTATCTGGAATACTGCATGCAATTCTAGAGACCCCATCTCCACAAGGACATAGACAGGATGGAGGCAGTCCAGAGGAGGGCAACTAAAATGGTGCAGGGTTTGCACCAGAAGCAATGCAAAGAGACACTAAAGGAGCTTAATATGTATACCCTCATGGAAAGGGGGGGAGGGCATGATAGAAACTTTCAAGTACCTCAAGGGAATCAACAAAGTTCCAGAGGGTAGCATCTTTCAGAACATGAGATGTGCAAGAACAAGGGGGCACAATTTGAAGATGGGGGAAGGCTCAGGGGCAATGTGAGAAAGTATTTTTTCATGGAGTGGGTGGTGGACGCATGGAACAGCCTCTCTGAGGTGGTTGTGGGGTCAAACACAATGGGGGAATTCAAGAATGCATCAGACAGACATAAGACAATTCTGGTGGGGAGCAGGAAGAAGTATGCTGTTGGTTAGCTAGGATCTGCAGCTTATCAAAAAGGTAGGGAAATGAGCAGACTAGGTGTGCCAAGCTGTCCTTATCTGTCAACAAAGTCTATGTTTCTATATGTTTCAATGTAAATAATAGGTAAACAATGCTTCCCTTTTTCCTTTAAAAATCATTCTGCAAGGTGACCTTATGGCTGAACCATTGTGTCTTACTGTACATAATTTGCCATAAACATTTGCCTTATGTTGTAAATTTCAAATTATTTTCTTCAACAAACAAACTAGCATAGTAACAAGGGATGGGCAACCCTTAAACATTCGTTTTCAAGTGTTTTTACTGCCCCTTCCTCCCAAGCATTGTTACATCACATTGGAGATGTATAGGCGTCAAGTTAAAGGAAAACAATGAAGGCAATGTGACAGAAGTGCCCTTTCACTCACTATAGGTAAGCAATAATATATGATGCTGCATTGCATGTCATAGGATAATCCATGCCTAGGTGTGTAATGAGGCACAAGGTGCATGCGCTGAGTGCCTTCTGCAACTGGAAGTACACTGATCAACGACAACCAACTCCCCAGAGTGTCTCATTGTGCTTACAAAATGGGTGCCCTGTTAATAAAAAAGTCAAGGACTGTTAAAAAGCTTACATGTAAAGAGATAAAAAAATAACATAAGTGTTTCTAGACGAAAAATAGTCCCTTTTGCAGCTAGTCCGTCTGTCCTTTTTGCAGCTTTTACCCATTTTGTGGCACTGCTGTGCACAGTGTATCCTGTCTTTCTTGTCCAAGGCCATTTAAAATGTCATGTGCTTGGTTTGTGGATTAATTCATTTTTTGGGGGGGGGGGGATGAATGATGTGACCAATAAATAAAGTGAACTAGACAGAGAGCGAGAGGCAGCACAATGTGGGCTGAGTGTGAGAACGAAAGAGACAGACAGTGTTATGTGGGCCAAGTGAGAGAGAGAGAGAGAGAGAGAGAGAAAGAAAGTGCTTACTGATGTGAATATTGTGTCAGCAGACTGGTGAAATGTCGATACTCTTTTATGGTTCTTTCTCTCCCACTGCAGGAAATCCCAACCTCCTCCCTCTGGTGATTAGTAACCTGATAGACTGGGAGTTTTTGTGTTACAGGGGTGCTTGAGCATAGCACTAGTAACTGCCCCTAGATTTAACTTGTTGCCTGGTCTGGCTGTATTGTCAGCCACAAGCCTGAAACAGGCTGTTGGGACTGAGCTGCCTAACTCGATAGAGATTGTTGTTTGTTTTGACTTCTGTTTGTGTATACGTTGTCTCAAGTTTGAGCGGGTTCAATTTTATAATGCAATTTTATTTTTTGGCAGGAGGAGTATGCAGGGATGGGGAATGCAGAGGTGTGTTGCTAGCAGGTCAGAGGGAGAAACAAGAAATCAAAGGGAGGGAATTAGAGGCCTGGTTAATGAAGTTTGCAGACAAAATTTAAATAATGAAAATGCGGTTCAAATGCTTTAGTTTGCTTATTAGTTGTTTGAGGAGAGGGTTGAGAGTGTGTTTTTTATATTGTTTTTGTATGTGATTTTTCAAGTCCTGGCAAGGGAGTTTTTAACTGTTTTTCCACTATACAATCATGGCTGCCAGAAATACGTTTATTAAAAACTTCTGAGAGGCGTGGATATCTGTGTGTGCTGCACCCTGCTTGACAGGAAGGATTCTCAACCCAGTGGTCATAAGGCATGGGGTTCCGACCTCTCTCTGCCAATCAGGAGACAGCAAATTCCCTACCCATTTTATAATGCTGTTTTCTTATTTCCTCTGATATATATAATAAAAATAGTCAGGAATTGTTATTTTTATTTCTCCCTGTCTTTTTGTTCCTGCCACTGGATAACCAGTTATAGGATGCAGCTCTGTTGTTGTAGTAAACTGGCCTGCTCCTGTTGACTAGACAGTAAAGGTTTTAAGATGCAGCTGTTTTTTTTACAAATGGTCTGGCTCCTAAGGAAGTGTAGAACTAGAGATGACAAGGCTGTTTGAAACTGTAAAGGGGAAGGTACTGAAGAATATTGAGAACTTTGCTATATAAATTCAAGATATTTTCTTACTCAAACAACCGACATACTGTATGCTGTAACTATCAGACTTGATGCAGGGAGAAGGATAAACACATTTTGAATTCAACAGCAGGGTAGGAGTTAAGAGACAGTAGTTTCCATTTTTAGTTCTGTTTTTTTTCCTTAGCTACTATTGGCTGAACTTTCAAAGGCCCACCAGACACAAGTGATGACTTGTGTCCTGATTTTAACTCACTTGCACTACTTGCATCAAAACATTAGACCACATAAAAGTGCTCTAACTTCTTGTTGCAAGTGGTGCAAGTTGCATTCAGAAAATGATGAATGCATGAAAATAATGGTGCCTGGGCCATTTGTTTGCCATAAAGCAGGTAAACTGCTGGTAGTTGGAGGCAGTATAGCGCAGTGGTCTAAGGCTCTGCGCTGCAAATTTGGTGACATCCAGCAGACCAGACCTGGGTTTGAATCCTACAGCTTCCACTTGCATACTGTGTGACCCTGAGCAAGTCACTTAACCTCCTTGTGCTCCCAGGTCGCTCCTGTAAAAAAAGCTTTCAGCTTAGTGTGCTATACCTGGTTAAACAACTAAATAAAAAAAAAAACTGTTGCAAATGCACCACAATTTTTGAACATAGCAACCCAACATTTTTGGCTCATTTATTTTGATGCTGGCACAGCTAAAACATGGAAATCGTGACTGTGTCAAGGCTTTTCAAATGCAGACTGAGCTGTTCAAAAAATCTTTTCTGGTGAATAAGTGATATTCCTATAGCATTCTTGTACTGTAAATGGGCCTGTTCATGTGAAAGGATTACCAATGCATCATGGGATTTTATCACCAAATTAAAACAGAATGAAAATAGCTACTGCTGTTATAAAGTGTTTTTTTTAATAGATATGCATGTAGACAGATAATGTACATAGTGCTAAAGTCCTGGATCGAGCCTTTTTTTTAATGAACCATCTGTTAAAAACCACATGTTGCCAGCTGGAATTTGTGACATAACGGATCACTGCATGTTGTTTTCCTTTTTAGTACACATATATGTTTGTTTCATGTAATAAAAGTCATTTTAAAAGTGTGTGCAGTGTATTTTTAAATAAAACCAATGCTTTCCACCTCATTTTAAACTGCCTCTTTAATGTGCTTAGCTCCCAAAATTGCCTTGGCAAAGGCAACATGCAGTGTCCACTGAAAGGACACAACTCAGTATGCCCCCAAAATGTAATGTTATTGCTGTATTCTGCACAAAGTATGCCAGCTGTTATGGGAAGGCACAGGGGTATGTGGCAGGCAATGATACACTAGGTTCCCGTTGTCTCCTTTGCCAAAAAATAAGACTGTGTGCTAAGGTTCAGTTTTGCATCCCCATGACCCGGATGTGTGCGCGCCACAGAAAGACTTGTTCCCGAAATCCCAGTCTCACTGAGAGATTCTGTCAGGACATCACAGTCTGCGAGGTTCTCAGGGGCTATAAAAACATGTGAGCCCCTTCTTTTGCTCCTTTTTGCAAGTGCATGTTTTGTGAGGCAAGTGACTTGTGTCCAGAATCACCAGCTGCGTACCTGCGCCACACCAGTGTCTACACCAGCCATTTGCTGCTCCACACTGAGTACCTGGTAAAGTAAGTTTTGCTTCCCTCCTAGAGAAAATTTCAAATGTGCAGGGGAAATACAGCCAAATTGTGTGCAAATTTGCTTTTTATTTCCTGTAAAGTGCCATTTTGGGGGTTTACGATACGTTTTGCTTCCCACACTGTTTGCTGCGCCATGCCAAGTTTTGTAGCAGAGGAGATTCAGTGGGATCGCAAATTCAGTTTTGTTTGCTGTGCTGTGCTGCTTGGTAGAGGCCATTCATTTTTGTGTTTGCCCATTATTCTGCCCTGTTTATGAATGTTTTTGGAGTGCCCAAAATGTTTGCTGCATCACATTAAGGTGAGTGGTGAAGGACATCAGCTTTTCTTTTATTTTTGGGTGATGGTGGTAAGGGGATTATTTGATTGTGCTCCCTGAAAATCCAAACCTGCTACTTCAGAGTTCTCTCAGGAGCATTTGCAGGATGCTTTGAGCCAATTTGAACATGCTGTGCTGTACTGCCTCTGCCTGGCCTTGTTGTGGTGGCATGGCACTGAGAGTTCCTCTACCTGATGCATTATCCAGGTATGTTATTCTATTTTTGATATAAAATCAAGGTGCTGAGAGTTGTAATGCCTACTGGCAATGTATTTTAAGATGCTGGGGGGTTCTTAATACTGTGCTTAACTGTGATTGCTGTGTTTGTCCTGTATGGGTGGGGGGCCCAGGAGATGCATTTTACCAGGCCTGCTTAAGGCTCAGCCATTGCCGAGAAGCATGCCTGGAAAGATGCATCAGCTGGAGCTGGTGTCTTTATTTGTGCTGCCTGTTTGGTTTAAAGTGGACCTGTGTTTGGGAGTGGGGTTCAGATGATGCATTTTCCAGGCCTGCTTAAGGCTCGGCCATCTTGAGCACCATTGTTTGTTTGGGGAGGGAGGTGGTTGGTGTAAAGGTGTAGGCTGAGAAGCACGCCAGGAAAGATGCATCATCTATAAGCGGTATGTTGAAATGTGAGTTTATGTTTTTTTTATTTTAAAGCGAAACGCTGAGGAGTTGCTACAGTACATGCAGCATTTGTTTCCAGGTGTGCTTATCCACAGTGGCTCACTCAGCCATCTTGAGGGCCATGCTTTCTTGGCTCAGTGGGTGGTGAATAAGCACACCTGGAAAGACACTGTGTCTGGATTGTGATTGCTGCCTTTTTATTTAATGTCAATGCTTGTGGCTGGGGGGGGGTGACCAGGAGATGCATTTTTCCAGGTCTGCTTAAGGCTTGGCCATCTTGAGTGCCTTGTGCTTTCTTAGGTTTGGGTGTGGGGGGTGGAAAGGAGTAGGCTGAGAAGCAAGCCTGGAAAGATGCATCAGCTGGACCTGGTGTTTTATGCAACGTTTTGTCATATTCTTGCTGAATTCTGTGGTTGGAATGTGTTAAAATGCTTTTTAATTTTTTTACGTGAAAAGCTGAGGCATTGCATGTGCAGGCAGTGTTTGTTTCCAGATGTGCTTGTCCACAGAGGCTCACTCAGCCATCTTGAGGGGGCGCTTTCTTGGCTGAGTGGGTGGCGAATAAGCACACCTGGAAAGATGCTGTGTCTGGATTATTATTGTGCTGAATTGTGATTGCTGCCTTTTTATTTAATGTCAGTGCTTGTGGCTGGGGGGGTGACCAGGAGATGCATTTTTCCAGGCCTGCTTAAGGCTCAGCCATCTTGAGTGCCATGTGCTTTCTTGGTTTGGGTGTGGGAGGTTGGTGGAAAGGAGTAGGCTGAGAAGCATGTCTGGAAAGATGTGTCAGCAGGACCTGGTGTTTTATGCAATGTTTTGTCGTATTCTTGCTGAATTCTGTGATTGGAATGTGTTAAAATGCTTTTTAAATTTTTTAAGTGAGAAGCTGAGGCATTGCATGTGCAGGCAGTGTTTGTTTCCAGATGTGCTTGTCCACAGAGGCTCACTCGGCCATCTTGAGGGGGCGGTTTCTTGGCTCAGTGGGTGGTGAATAAGCACACCTGGAAAGATGCTGTGTCTGGATTATTATTGTGCTGAATTGTGATTGCTGCCTTTTTATTTAATGTCAATGTTTGTGGCTGGGGGGGGGGTTGACCAGGAGATGCATTTTTCCAGGTCTGTTTAAGGCTCGGCCATCTTAAGTGCCATGTGCTTACTTGGTTTGGGTGGGGGTAGGGTGTTGGTGGAAAGGAGTAGGCCGAGAAGCACGCCTGGAAAAATGAGTCAGCTGGAGCTGGTGTGTTGAAATTACACTTTGTCTTTATTTGTGCTGAATTTCGTGATTGCTGCCTGTTTGGTTTGAAGAGAGACCTGTGGTTAGGAGTGGGGTCCAGATGATGCATTTTTCCAGGCCTGCTTAGGTTCAGCCATCTTGAGTGCCATGTGCTTTCTTGGTTTGGGTGGGGGTAGAGTGTTGGTAGAAAGGTGTAGGCCGAGAAGCATGCCTGGAAAGATGTATCAGCTGGACCCGGGGCACAATGTTGTGTCATATTCTTGCTGTATTCTGTGATTGAAATATGCTAAAATGTGGTACTTGTTAATTTTTTTAAGTGATAAATTGAGGTGTTGCATGAGCAGGCAGTGTTTGTTTCCAGATGTGCTTGTCCACAGAGGCTCACTCGGCCATCTTGAGGGGACACTTTCTTGGCTCAGTGGGTGGTGAATAAGCACACCCGGGAAGATGCTGTGTCTGGATTATTATTGTGCTGAATTGTGATTGCTGCCTTTTTATTTAATGTCAATGCTTGTGGCTGGGGGGTGGTGACCAGGAAATGCATTTTTCCAGGCCTGCTTAAGGCTCGGCCATTTTGAGCACCATGCTTTCATTGAGGAGGGAGGTGGGGTTGGTGTAAGGGTGTGGGCAGAGAAGCACGCCAGGAAAGATGCATCATCTATAAGTGGTATGTTGAAATGTGCAGGCTTTTTTTTGCTTGTTTTATTTTAAAGCGAGATGCTGAGAAATTGCATGTATAGGCAGCGTTTGTTTCCAAGTGTGCTTGTCCACAGAGGCTCTGTCGGCCATCTTGAGCACAATTCTTGGCTCGGCGGGTGGTGGATTCGCACACCTCTAAAGACGTTTAGCCATAACTACTGTGCTTAATTTTGTGATTGTGGCCTTGCTATTTAAAGCGATACCTGTTGTTTGGGGGGGGGCAGGTGATGAATTTTGCCAGACCTACTTTAGGCTAGGCCATCTTGAGCAACATGCTTTCTTGGTTTGGGGAAGTGTGGGTTGGTGGAAGATGTAGGCCGAGAAGCACTCCTGGAAAGATGCATCATCTGAACCTGGTGTTTTATGCAACGTTTTGTCGTATTCTTGCTGAATTCTGTGATTGATGAAATGTGGTAAAATGCTACTTTTTAATTATTTTGTGATTGCCTTTTTTTGTTTAAAGTTAGACTTTCTTGTTTAAAGTGAGACCTTTGCATCCCTAGAGCACCATGCCTGCTCCCCCCCCCCATTAACCACCGACCCCACATTGCTGCCTCCGAGTAACCAGATGTATATATTCATCAGATACTCACACCATCCCCTCCCTCCCTGCCGGCCCTCTGAGACTCTCCTTTTTGTTTTCAAGAAAGATGGGCCTCCATTTTGTTTGCAGGCAAATGCAGGTGGGCCTCCATTTTGTTTGCAGGCAAGTGCAGCTGGGCCTCCATTTGGTTTGCAGGCAAATGCAGGCGGGCCTACATTTTGTTTGCAGGCAAGTGCAGGCAGGCCTCCATTTTGTTTGCAGGCAAGTGCGGGTGTGCTTCCATTTTGTTAACAAGGAAAGTGCGGGTGTGCTTCCATTTTGTTTGCATGGGAAGTGCGGGCGTGCTTCCATTTTGTTTGCAAGGAAAGTACAGACGTGCTTCCATTTTGTTTGACAGCAAGTATGGGTGGGCCTCCATTTTGTTTTCAAGGAAAGTGCAGGTGGACCTCCATTTTGTTTGCAGGCAAATGCAGGCGGGGCCTCCATTTTGTTTGCAGGCAAGTGCAGGCGGGCCTCCATTTTGTTTGCAAGGAAAGTGAAGGTGTGCTTCCATTTTGTTTGCCAGCAAGTGTGGGTGGGCCTCCATTTTGTTTGCAAGGGAAGTGAGAGAGTGCTTCCATTTTATTTGCAAGGAAAGTGCAGGCGTGTTTCCATTTTGTTTGCTGGCAAGTGCCGGTGGGCCTTCATTTAGTTTGCAGGCAAGTGCAGGTGGGCCTCCATTTTGTTCGCAGGCAAGTGCAGGAGGACCTCCATTTTATTTTCAGGCAAGTGCAGGCAGGCCTCCATTTTGTTTGCATGCACGTGCCGGCAGGCCTCCATTTTGTTTGCAAGAAAAGTGAGGGCAGGCCTCCATTTTGTTTGCTGCTCTACTCTACCTCTTGCAGTGTCACCACATGTGCTGCTCTACTCTACCTTGCGCGGCGTCACCATGTGTGCTGCTCTACTCTACCTCGTGTGGTGTCACCATGTATGCTGTTCTACACTCTACCTTGTGTGGCGTCACCATGTGTGCTGCTCTACTCTACCTCATGTGGTGTCACCATGTGTGCTGTTCTACACTCTACCTCGTGCAGTGTCACCATGTGTGCTGTTTACTCTACCTCGTGCAGTGTCACCATGTATGCTGTTCTACACACTACCTCGTGTAGCGTCACCATGTGTGCTGCTCTACTCTACCTCGTGCGATGTTACCATGTGTGCTGTTCTACACTCTACCTCCTGTGGCGTCACCATGTGTACTGTTCTACACGCTACCTCGTGCGGTGTCACCATGTGTGCTGCTGTACTCTACCTCGTGAGGCACTACTGTTTTGCCCTGTGCCCTCCTCATTGTTTTCTGTGAGTGAATTTTTCTAATATATCCTGTGCTGTTTTTTGTTATGGCATCATGTTTTTTTTTTTTCCTTTTTATCTTGAATAGTTTTGGAAAGATGGATCAAAGTGAAACAAGAAGACGTCAAACACCATGTGTGTCTGCTGCTGACTTGCTCCGTGGGGCTTTGAAGAATTGTTCTGTACCACTCACAGTAAAAGAAAGAAGTTAGTGGTACCAGAATAACTTAAGAAAGGATCCACAACACATCCAGGAGTATAAAGAAAAAGGAAAAGGATGTGCACAGAAGCACAGAGAGAAAATGACTGAAGAACAATGCATACTTGCTAAAGAGAAAAGTTGGTTGTGAATGCAGGAAGCCAGGAAAAAGAAGAGGGGCATAACAGTGGATACTGCGAACCCTTCTGTAACTAAAACAACTAAACAAACAGCAGAACAGAAAAGAGAATATTGGAGAGAGAGAAAAAGAGAACAATGCATGATGATGACCTCACAAAAACATGGAAGAATCAATGAAAAATGATGACAAGGATACCATGAAGTTAAGAAGAAGCGGACCACCGATTCCATGACCACAGCCACTAACACCACAGACTCTAAGGAAATGCAAGTGAGCATACTGTCCAGCACAAAGGAAGCACAAATGAGAACACCCTCCATTACCAGTGCAACCATAACATCGATTGCCTTGGATGAAAACGAAACACCAGTGATGGACCCAAGGTCAGAAAGCACAATTAGAAAGGCAGTACGAGAGCACATGAAGGACTGCCCAGGTTCCCAACCAGGTTTACTGCAACAATCTCAAAAGTTATCTCCTTGGCCACTCCCAAAAAACAGGCTGCCCTCTCAAGGTTCAGATGTCGCACCAAGCTGGACAATAAATTAGTGGAAGTCCTTCAACAAAAATTACATTCATTTAAACAGCGCAACAGGAAGGCAGACAAAGAACTGAAAAAAGAATTCATCAGCACATTTCTTGTTCTGAAAAAGTACTACCTACTACGAAGAGCAAGCACGTGCCTGGGGATCAGTTGGAGAAGAATGATGAAGGTATCAAAGGGTGCACAAGTTAAGAGGAGCACCAGGCACAAGTTGGGAACATCTGAGGAGCTGCAGAAGAAAGTAGCTGATTTTTCAATATATCAGCAAAACCGCTTCCACACAAGAAGGTATTTTCTAAATGAACTGGAAAAGCCAGATCATTCCTAGACAAAACTCTGAAAAGGCTGCACCAAGTATTCTGTGAGCAGAACCCAGATGAGAAAATTTGACTAACTAAATTCAGCAGTCTTCGTCCCGATAATATTAAAATCGCACAGGATCAAAAACTGGACCAGTGTCAATGCGAGTATTGCACAATGGTAAATTAAAGCTGTTAGCAATAAAGCAATTTGCAGAGCAGAAAAGACTGGACTGCACAATTTCCAATATTTATGAAGCAGTCGAGCTGACAATGTGCCCAAAGAAGGAAGGTGAGAAATTCTTTAAAAAGTCCTGTATTGAAAAAAATTGCAAAACATGTAGTACTCCTGCTATTGACAAATCACTGGAAGAACTTTTACAGACACACAGAACTGAGGAGGTGAAATGGCAACAGTGGGACAGTGTGACCTTTTCCAGGGTCATAAATGGATCAGAAAGTAAACAAACAAGAAAAGTCATGAAGAGAAAAATTGCCACATTTCGATGTCTGGTTGAAGTCTTGAAGGAGGACCTCCTGTTTTTGGGTCGACATCTACACGTAGCATCCTGGCAACACCACCAGTTCAAATCACTCAAAGATAAACTTCCCGATAGCTGGGTATTGATGGTTCTAGACTTTGCAGAGAACTACATATGCAAGTACCAGGATGAAATTCAGTCATGCCACTGGCACCATGAGCATGCCACTGTTCATCCCGTAGTGACATACTACAGGTGTGAAAGATGTACAGACTTAATTACAGAGTCACTTGTCTTCATATCTAGTGATCTCAAACATGACCACCACGCAGTTCTGCATTTCACCAACATGTCCAATTCCTACCTCAGAAACATCCATGACATCAATATTGAGAAACAGGCACACTTTACTGATGGGTGTGGGAGTCAGTACAAATCGAAATGGACCTTCCAGAATATATCATTATCTCCATCACTACATGGATTCCCAATAGAGAGTGCATTTTTTTGATCCAGGCATGAATTAGGACCCTCAGGTGGTGAGAGTGCGGTGGTGGAGTCATGTGCAAGCCTAGCTGTGCAGTCCTGGCAGACTATCATTTCAAATGCTGCTCACCTCTTTCAGTACTGCAAGAGGAATTTAACAAAGGAACCTGCCACCGAAGGTTGCACTCGTTACCGCAGAACATTCTTCTGGGTCAGTGATGGAAAAATTAGCAGAAATGCAAGACCAGAACTAAAAACAATAGCTGCCACACGAAAGGTTCAGTGTGTCCGACCAGCGCCGGATAGTGTTGAAGTCCGAGACTACAGCTGTTTCTGTGGGCCATGCAGAAAGGAGAAGGGTCACTGTGAAAAAACAAGTTACATTGACGGATGGAAGAAGAGGATTATTCAGACTGCACCTGGCTATGTGTCTTCAGTGAAGCAAAAAGAAACTTCAGGGCCCTCTACATTGTTGATTCAGGTCTCCAGTGCAATCACTCACACACCCACTCCCACTTTAGATATTAAGAATCCTGGACCCACTACATTGCTGTTTCCTGTCTCCAACGCAATCACCAGCACACCCACCCCAACTTCTGATATCACACCTCGAGTGATGACCAGTGCGTCTACTGTTGTGAACCAGATTAGTGAACATGCTGCTGCATTGACAGATTCTGCAGCCAGCACATCAACCAATACATCTGTTGCCAGCACAGCCAGCACAACAACCAATACATCTGTTGCCATTGCATCTACCAGAAAACAAAAGAACTATGACCACATACAGACAAGCCATTTTTATGCCGTCTATTACTCTAACACATTTTACATTGGACAAGTAACATCATTTAATGAACTGAAACAAGAATTTGAATGTAAATTTTTGCAGTGGAGCAGGGATGGCAAATTCTATTGCCACACCATCCAGACATCGATGTCATAAAGGTAAGACAAATTTTTTATGGACCAGTAACAGTGCAAGGACAAGGAAAATTTGACATATCACCAGATGACCTGAAAACCATCATCAACAAAATGAAAAACTGCAACAACGTTGGAATTAACAGAATTTGCAGAAAGTATTGTCTTTTTAACATTTCTGAATGGTCCTCTAAGAGGGTGGATAGGTAGGGGAAGGGTGGGCAGGTAGGAGAAGGTATGCAGATAGATATGGTGGATAGCAGTAGGTGAGTAGATGGATGTAAGCATAAGGACACAGGGCGTGCTGACAGTGGACAACCATTTGGTTGGCCAGAGACTGCTGAAGGTGGACAGGTGTCTGGGAAGAATTTAAAGAATGTTGGTGGGCACAAGGGCTGCTAAAGGTAGACAGACAGGGTGGCCAAGTGGAGGTTGTCATATGGTGGAATTAAGTGGAAGGGGGTACTGATGGAAGGAAGATGGGACGATTAGTTGGGGAAGGTATAAAGTAAGGTGTGGAAAAAGGTGTGCAGGAAGAGGAGAAAAGGGAAAGATGTGAAGGAAGTGAAGAATGTCAGGGTGGAAGGGCTCATGGATGAGAGGATGCCAGCCCTCAGGCATCGGCAGAGCTTGATTTTGGTTATGTGTGGTAGCACATGATAAGCCTATTTTTGTTTTGGCAGGTGTCAGTGGATGCAGGCCCTTGGGCATTGACAATCACTGGATTTTGAATGTTATGTGATGCGGGAACTGATTTCAGTCTGTGTTTTGTTTTGGCAGGTGTCGGTTCAAAGAAGAAACTATGTTGTGTGTGCAGATGTCCATGAAGATTGAATTCCAGGCAACTCCAGGGAGACGAAAATTGATTTCTTGAGCAATGGCACACTGATGAACTATGAACTGTGCTATAAAACTAAGAAGAATGACTGCTGGCTTAAGAATGCGGTAATAAGAACATTTAGGGGCACTGTTCAATTGGGTGGGTGGGATGTTGTGGTAAGAAAGGAAGGTATTGGGATTAAAGAGACATTGTTGTGTGGTGTGCATTTGTGTAGCATAAGTTTAGATAGGTTTTTAGACTACATCCACTGGGTAGTGCACCCACCATGCCCCACCATTGTAAAAGTAGGTGTGGGTCAGTATGGTCTCGTTGTCCCTGTAGGGGAGATTGCCTTTGGGTCGTGAAGGAATTTTCCCAGTTTTCCCACAGGGTTTTTCCAGGTTGCTTGCCTTCTCCAGTGAGATCAGGTTAGGCAGTAGGCAGGACCAGTTAATATACTTACTATTATGTCTTGGGTGGCACGGATGTCTTGGTTGATGTAGAAGAGGGGAAGGTACCAGCATCCATTATGCTCATTTTGTGTGTCTGGACGCTCATCTTTTTTGGCTGAAAGTTCCCAGGGAATGCCCAGGGAGAGTGAGCTGTGCCCCTTTGGCCACATGGCTTGTAATGAAAGAATCTGTAGAGCTTGAGGGCACACGCCATTGGTTTACTCTAGGGCATTTTACAGATGGTGATTGCAAACAAATTATGGCCACTGCTCAACTAACAAGACCACTGTTAGTAGCATGGTGGCTGTAATTTGTTTGAACTCACATGTTAACATTAGAAATGGCAACTTCAAATGTGGCTCCATAGAGAACAATGGAGCACACCCCTGTGCTCTACAGAATCTTATATCACAAGCCATGCAGGTACAGGGCCATGGCTTGTATTTAAATGAGGACCCCCGGAAATTTAACAGGGACTTCCATTTTTGGGACATGCCACCCCAACATTTTTTAAAGTAGTGGACTCCCTAATGAAAAAGTAGTGGACTCCCTTAATGAAAAATCCAACTGAGAGCATGGCTGAAGACTCGTTAACTCATGAGGAAGCATAGAGTTACGAAGTAGAATGCCAGTCAAGACTACCTGTCTGCCCACATCATGCAGACTTGTTAATGTTGTTTTTTTTTATCAAATAAATTCATGGCAGTGGCCATTTCCCTGCAGGGCTTGGTGTGTGTCTCCATTTGTTTGGGCAGAACAGGGGGAACAGGGCAATACAGCATAAGACAATGACAAAATAACAATACTTGAATAGAAGATTTTAGGGGTTGGCAGAATTGCACCTTGGAACACTTCAAAACAGTCATAAACATAAATATGCTAGTTATGCAATGTTTGTTGTAAAATGATTATAATACTATAATGATTAGATGCTGAGAAGAATATTGTTTTGACGTCCAATGTTGCACTTGCCACACTCTTTTGGCATCCAATGTTGCACACGCCACACTGTTTGGTGTCCAATGTTGCATGCGCCACACTGTTTGGTGTCCCCTGTTGTAGGTGCCACACTGAGTGGCTTTTATCTCAAGTTTCTGTTAGGCAGTTATCTCACTACATAGTTACTTTTTCAACTTTGGGTAAGTGTTCAGAAAAGCTTATCAAAATTATTCTACTGTGAGGTTGAAAAAATTACCTCTATATCACACTTTGGTACCCCTTTCTTGTGAACAGACCCAACTAGTTTCACTGTTCATGCTTAAAGACCAGGGGCTGGATTCACAAAGCTTTCAGAAGGTGTAAAACCTTCCCTAAGTCCCCAAAACTGCTGTAGCTATGGAAAAAAAAGGGGAGAAAAGGCTCTAAATGCTTTTCACAAAAACCTCTGCAACTGCGGAAAAAAACACTATGGACTGTGGAAAAAAGTGCAGCTGTGGAAGTCCCTGAGGGAAAAAAGGGGTGAGATAAGTAAGGCATATCCTCTGAAGGGTTATTCTCAGCCAGGTTTTTTCCACAGTTGCAAAAAAAATGTTGCACACAGTGGAATGAGGTGTAACTCTCCCTCAGCAAACTCAGTAGTGCCCCAACAATTGGAAACAGTTAAGGTGAAGGTGAGGCACAGGTAACAGCATCCCAAATAGTATAGCAGTGGCTGATGTTACAGCAACAAAAGCACACATTGCCATGCTATTGCAACAGGCAATAACCACCAGACCCAGTGCAGCCCATGATGGAGCCCCACAGGCAGTAGAGCCTGACCAGCCTGCAGCGAGTGCTACCCCTGCAGGCAACAGGAACTCCCCAGAGAGGGACGATCAGCAGTGACAGTCAGCACTGTGGTGCCATATTATTGCTGGTACCTGTGGTGCTGCAGTGGTCCCAGTTGAAGGACTGGTTGCTGGTATCTTTGTGGGTGCTGTCAGCCTCATACTATGGCAGCAATGTTAATGTCTGCTGCTTCAGCTACTTGTTGTACTATTGCTGTGCCTCCTCAGCCATTTTCACAGCTGTGAATCTGCAGTGGCATCTTCGCAGCACTTGTGAAATTCACGCAGCTGCTTGAATTCTGCAGCTGCAGGACTTTTTGCAGAATTTCCTCAGTTGCGGGATACTGTTTAAGAATATCATGCAACTGCATTTCCACAGTACTGCAAGCTTTTTCCCGCAGCTGTGGGATTTTTGCTGTTGTTTGAGAATCCTGCCCCAGGGGCTGGATTCGCAAAGCTTTCAGAAGGTGCAAAACCTTCCCTAAGTCCCCAAAACTGCCGTAACTACGGAATAAAAGGGGAGATTGCTCAAAGTGCTATTCACAAAAACCTCTGCAGCTGCAGAAAAAACACTATGGACTGTGGAAAAAAGTGCAGCTGCGGAAGTCCCTGAGGAAAAAAAGGTGTGAGATAAGTAAGGCACATCCCCTGAAGGGCAAATCTCAGCCAGGTTTTTTCCGCAGTTGCAGAAAAAACGTTACACACAGTGGAATGAGATGTAACTCTCCTTCAGCAAACTGCAGTAGTGCCCCAACTATTGAAATTACTTGAGGTGGAGGTGAGGCACAGCTAACAGCATCCCAAATAGTATAGCAGTGGCTGATGTTACAGCAACAAAAGCACACATTGCCATGCTATTGCAACAGGTAACAACCACCAGACTCAGTGCAGCCCATGACAGAGCCCCACAGGCAGTAGAGCCTGACCAGCCTACAGCTAGTGCTACCCCTGCAGGCAGCAGGAACACCCCAGGGAGGGATGGCTAGCAGTGACAGTCAGCCTCTGTGGTGCCATGATAGTGCTGGTACCTGTGGTGCTGCAGTGGTCCTAGCTGAAGAACTGGTTGCTGGTCTCTGTGTGTGTGCTTACAATGACATGCTATGGCATACTGTGTTAGACTGCTGCTTCAGCTAATTGGGGTCACTATTGTTGTTGCTCTTCAGCCATTCCCACAGCTGCAGATCCGCAGTTGCGGCTGTGCAGCACATGTGCAATTTCCACAGCTGCTAAATTACTGCACCTGTGGTACTTTTTGCAGGACTCTGCAGCTGCACTGGTTTTCTTTGTGTATACCACACAACTGCATTTCTGCAGTGCTGCAGGCCTTCTTCCCACAGCTGTGGGATTTTTGGCTTTCTTTGTAAATCCTGCCCCAGGTCTGTACAACCTATTTGGTACTCAGCTTTGTGTATTGTAACAGTTACTTATCTGATCATCTATAGCATATTCACTTCTGAAACACAGTACTAAGTGAAGTCCAGCACATTAATGAAAAAGGGTGAGTGCTTGGAGAATAAGGTTGTTTCTAGTTGTCTGCCTCTCACTGACAAGAGGAACTTGAAACTGCACTGGTTGGTTCCATAGTTCCAAAGGTGTTTTGCTTTGTCTAATGGTGGGGGTGGGGGAGCAATAATTTGTTTTGTAAGAAGGGGTTCTAAGCATCTGGATATACTTTCCAATTCACAATATTCAAAAAACAAACTAGGGAGATTATAGAGCTACAAGTGTGGGGCAGAGAGAGTGGATTTTGTAAACAAATCAGCTCATACCTGTTAAGAACATTCAGTTTTTATGAGGAGTTAAAAAATCAGTACCATTGTAGGCTGTTCAGAGACTAAACATTTTTAAAATGAAAAATTATGATGTTTTTGGTCTCATCCCTTCTCCAACCACACAGTCCATAGACATACTACAAAAAATATATCACAAGAGATAACAATTGTTATTTTTCTCAGGGCTTAAAGAAGAACTCTCTATTATAATAAAAAGCTTTAAAACACTGCAGTACATATACACAGATTATTTCTTAACATTATTGTTTTCTAGCTCTTAGTTTTATATATATATATATATATATATAGATATAGATATAGATATAGATATAGATATAGATATAGATATACCATCTCCATCTTTCGGATGAAATGTTAAAACGAGCTCCCATCTACCTGTTCTGGTGGTAGTTCAGGTGGATGTTAAAGATCCCATGACACTTCTTGAAAAGAGTAGGGGAAGTTTTTATTAAGCAATCATACAAACCAAACAATAAGCATACACCTGAAAAGTACCAAAAAGAAAAGGAAACAAAAAACAATAATGTCCAACAGCAATATTCAAGTAACAGGGATGTCTGTGTCTGTTATCCAAGGTTAATTCCTCCAAAGTTGCAGTAAAGAGATCTATCAAAAACTTTCATTTCAGAATGGTAACGTTTCTGCAATTCAAACAAAATCTTGTCATACAGTTCAATATGAGAGATCTGGAGTTGTTGCAAAGTAAAAAGACACCTGGAATTCCAAATATACCAGTTTATGATAACAAAAATAATATTCAAAGTACTACTGTCCCATTTCAACCAGGAAAGAGTGTAGTCCCCATACAGATGCCTGGAATAAGTAACATGATGGAAAATGGGCACATCAGTCACGGTATACAAAAAATTCCAAAAAGGTAAAATATAAGAACAAGAACAATACAAGTGATCTACAGTCTCAGGCTGAAGGATGCATAAAGGCCTGGAACAATTCTGCTCTGAGACCTTCTTGACATGTCAGCCAGTGGGAATCCTTCATTTTGTTTGGTAGTCTCTCATCCAAAAGAGAACGAATTAAGGTTACATGAAAATGATGTGGACATTTGGGAAAAGGGTCAACTTCCTGAAAATGTGTCATAAGAATTAGGGAATAAAGTTGCTTTTTAGAGTGAAGCTGTACTGAAGCATGGGTCACACCCCACTGCTGGAGTTTTACAAAAACATCCCAGAGATAAGTCAGAGGGGGGCCTAACTGCCAGAGCTGCCGGAGCTGACCATTCATCCAAGCCTCATACCACTGGGATATGGAATGCGAAAAACTTGCACCCCAAAATCCAGCAGAGGCCTGAAGTAGGGGCCAGAAATTTTGCAGAAAGAAATTGACAGAAAAGAAAAAGAACGGGGTTTACCATATTTTGAACCCCTTTGGATAAGGGCAAATAAAGGACATTACGATGAATAGGATTGAGCCTGCTGCCCCAAGAAGCCTGAAAAAAAGGCTATAGACTGTGGCTTCCCTAGATTTGGGCACAGGAAAAAGAGCACTATGAAAAATAAAAATCGGTAAGAGAAAAGTCTTAATAAGATAAATCTTCTTCCGGAAAGACATTGTCTGTTTGGACCAGGAATGCAACTGAGCCTTCCTCAGCTGAAGCTTTGCATCCCAGTTGACAACATCCATCTGTGGACTGCCTAAAGAGACCCTAAGATTCATAAATCTTCAACAGTAATCGGGGCACCAGCCACAGTAAACGGAGAGGGGCCAGAGACCCATAAAAGGCGTCCCTTACTTTTAAGTACATTAAGTTGAGTCCCTGAAAAAGTGCCAAAATCATGATAGCGAAGGATGGCTGCTTCCTCTGAAAAAACATCCTTTGTCAAAATGATAAGCTCATTAGCATAAGCAAGAGCAAAATATGGGACCAGTTGACCAGGTAAGCAGAGCTGAAGAATATCCGGGGCTGAATGAAGAAGACACAAAAGTGGGTCAATGGAGAAAACACATAATAACAGACTGAGAAGACAACCCTGTCGAACTATTTTTCCAAAAGGGGACATACGGTCCTAGATAACCATTAACACAAGGTTTGACTGTAGCAGTTTTATACAGTAACTGTAACCAAACAATATAGGAAGTGAGTGGCTGACATTGTCAAAAGCCTGATTCTGGTCTAAAGAAAGCAGCACCCCCTCTAGTGGTGAGATTGCATTACAAGTAAATATCTCATGCAGGAAAATCAGTGGGTCTGTGATGGACCTCCTGTGGACAGTACAAGATTGAGCAGGAAAAATGAGATACAGAGCCACAGTTAAAAGTCTATTATTCAAAATCTTCGCTAATAACTTATAGTCAGTATTGAGGAGACTGATAGGTCTCCAATTGGATATATCAGATTTATCCTCTTTCTTAAATAAAAAAATCAGCACACCAGTAGCCATGTCCCAAAGAACCTCATGTTGTTATAAGAGAAAATTAAAAATCATAGTAAGTTCCTCAGAAATTTCCTGACCCAATAGTGCAAACAATTCAGAAGGGAAACTATCCGGACCTGGTGATTTTTTTTGTGGCTAATGACTTAATAGTGCCTGAAAGCTCAGAAATAGTTAAAGGCTTAGATAGTGTCCGAGGCAGGTCAGGTGGGGCCGAAGGAAGAGGAAGATATTGAAAAAAAAAAGAAGCAGTCAGGGTTAGTGTGGGCAGGGCATCCAAATAAGGAAGCAGCATAGTCAGTGACTATGCATAAAAGACTAGAATGAGAGTTGTGGAGTACTCCAGCAGGGTTCTGGAATGCCACCATTAACCGATGGCCAAGATGCTTCTGATTATGAAGCAAAGGGCAAACCCCGGGAAGAGTACCAGTCATACAAAATTGCTGCTTAAGGCTTAATCCTTCATAGTGAGTGGAATGGTAGGATAACATCTTAGATTTGATATGGGAAATTTGGTCTAAAAAGACATGCTTAGTGGAATAAGAAAGGGAAAGGACATGTTGCAAATGTTTACGATCATTCAAATAATCCACATAAGCAGAAGATCGAACACATTTACTATACTGAATAAGGAAAGTCTGGAGCTTTGATTTGGTCTCCATCCACCATAAGAGAGGAGACTCATAGAGGTCAAAGGTTGTCTTTCTGCATCACAAAAAGTAAATAACTTGTTGAAGAAAAGTGGTTTGTATCAGCAGGGAAGAATTAAACTTCCAATAACCAGGGCCAGAGGGGGCTGCTGGACTACCTAAGAGCATGGATAAAGAACAATGGTTGGGATATTCCACTGGCTGAACAGCAGTACGACCAACAAGTAATGATTTAGAAATAAACATAAAATCAATGTAGGTTGACAAAATCCCATTGGAAAAAGTGCATTCATGTTTTCCAGAGTGTGTCAGAAAAGCATCTTTCAACCCAGCCAAACACGTAATACAGCACAGAGCAGACATATCTCCAAAAATCTTGTCAGTCATTGTGAAGAAGGCCCTATTGAGCTTACTGGTCCCACAATTAAAGTCACCTCCCCCCATATGACATTATGGGCTACATGGAGATATGGACTAATGAGGTGAAACAATGCAGTACACTCAGCTTTAGACTGCAGGGCGTAAACAGAAATAATACGAAAGGAAACATTTTGGATATGAAAATCTAATAAAAGGGTGCAGCCTGGAATCAGGTCTAAGAGTTTCAGGACTGTTGGCTGAAGGTGAAGGAATAAAATGCCTACACCAGAGCAACTCTCAGTACCAAGAGACCAATAGGAGACACCTGAGGGCCATTCCCTATTAGTCCTTGCTACTTCGGGAAGGAAATGAAGTCTCATGTCCTGTAAAACAAAAATACCTGGGGAGTGTGAACCAAGAAAATGAAAAACAGTCCCCCTCTTCCTTACCTGCTGAATGCTATTCACATTAGAGGTGAGAAAAAGCAGAGAAGAGAGCAAAGATCTATAAAAGGTCATAGGAGAGTTCAACTCTTTTTTTTTTCTTCTTAACTCTGCCCCACTTAGGTGGAGGTTTAGAATCAGAGGTTTGAGCATCCATAGGCACTACTTCATCCACCAGAACCTGTGAATGGGAATCTGCGGATGAAGTAGCAGACTCAGCCTCAGAGACCACTTCATCGTCTAACACTTGGTACCTATTAGAAAGAGAAGCAGGTACAGTCTTGGAAACCTTAGGCAGAGGCAGGGACCCAGACTGGCACTTCCTAGTGGTCTTCTTCCCTTCCAGAGGTTCTGAGATGGGGGAGGGAAGGCATAATGTTCAAGGAAGGGTCCAGCAACAGCCCTGAAGGGGGAAGCTGTACCAGGAGTGGATCAATAACAGATTCAGCTGGAAGGGAGGCAGAGGGAAAGAGGGATGGGGTGGGGGAGGAAGAACAGAGTCTTGTACAGAACTCGAAGTAGAAGGATCACCATCCAATATTGGGAGATCCTTGGTACCAGACTGAGAAGTTGGGGGACACTGAGGCTGAGGGACAAGAGGTGGCCCTGGAACATGCCGTTTGTGAAACTCCCTCTGTGCAGTAGTAATTAATAGCTGCCGTTCCTCTGGATCAGCTGAAGCTGGTTTTCTGTGGGCCGCTTCAGGGCAAGAAGCATAGGCATGTCCAGTGGCACCACATAAACTAAAATGAACCAAATTACGAAAATGTGAACTGGTGTGACCTGTTTCATGACAGAAATAGCATTTTTGATGATCACAAACACTACTAATGTGACCCACCTGACCACACTTATAACAGGTCTTAGGCTGGCCAGGATAGAAGAGAACACCTCTATCCCTACCCAAAAAAAAGCTATTAGGTAAATGCTGAAAGCCAGCTTCATCGGAATTTAGGATAACCTTAATACGCCAACACCCCATCCATATCCCTTCAGAATCAAAAATGGCTTCTGGATGGCCAGTAACCATATAGTGTTGCTTTAACCAAAATAAGAAGTCAGTCACGCTAACCACCTCATTGCAAAACAGAACAGTGATAGTCTTATGGGCCAGCTTGGTTAAAGGAACAACCTCAAAAGGGGTCTAAAGAGGAGTATTCTTCTTCTGATTATATCTGGCCCAAAATGTATCCAGCCCACTGCCCAGCTTAAAGCAGCTGATATCAAAAACAGTTTCCCCCAACACATGAATCAAGGCATAAAGTTCAGACACAGTAAATTGCAAACTTTACTTTAAAAGAGTTTTTCCAACATATACATGGTCAGGAAAGGGTTCCAAACCCCCCTTATAAATGAGTCTAACTGGATTATGGCACTTAGCAGGATAAATGGTTTGCTGAAAGAAAGAGGCATAGTTTTTTTGGTTATGAGACAGTGCTAGTGGGGGTAATGATAAATCAGTTGCCACAGGCCTGTTCTGAACCACTGCAGGAAAATTCCTAGGAATGTCCAAAAAAATCGGAAATGTCACTCAGCCGGTCTGCAGCAATATCTTGTGGCAAGTCCAGAGGGTCAGTAGTAGAAGCCTTAGGAAGGACAGGGTGTTGAGTCAATTCCAAAGCTGGGGTCAAATGCAAGGGAGAAGAGACAGGGGCTGAAGGCTTGGTCAAAGTAGAACCGTCAGGAACCGACAGCACAGGAGAACTTGGTCCATCAGAAGCAGAAACAACAGCTGTACTTACTGTTGGTGGTATAGCAGTCGGGGCCAGAGACACCCCAGGAATCTGAATTGGAGCAAAACCAGAAATCCAATGAGGGGAGTCAGGAGAACAGACCCAGACCACCTCTGCAAGGGATTTCTCCACTGATCACGGTTCTCCCTCTGGTAAAGGCGAATCAGCCCAATGGAACTTGCTAGAAGCACCCTTCTTAGTAACTCAATCCAGTAGAAGCAGAGAAAGAAAACACGATAGCAGAGCTCTGATCTGGATCCGTAGTGAAAACCGTAGTTGAAGCGGCATGCGCAATGTGTACCAGTACCAGTGTCCATAGCAATGACAGTCACAGCTGGGTCAGCGGGAGAGCCAGGCTGCCCTGCAGGCTTCAGACCCGGTGAATGAAAATGGTCCAAAAGTGCTTGTTTCTTCTTCAAATGTTCAACTTCTTCAATTAGGAGAAGTTGATCAAGAGTGAGCTGCTCCTCTTCCCAGTCACAGGAGACCACTACAGACAGGTCAGAAGAAAATTGTGCGTGCATTGGATCCAAACCTGAAGCAGGTAATTGAACATTCATGTTACCATCCATAGGAGAATTTGCAGCAGCATCAAAAAAGATTTCAGGTTCAAGCAACTCAGGCGCTGAGGAGGAGACAGGCTCCACAACCTGTCATCCCTCCTGTACCTCATTCGTCTACACAGCAACTAACTCGGCCATCCTCTGACAGCCAAAGGGTCCCCCTACTGATGAGTGGGGGAATTTCCACGGTGCCCTAGCTAAATTTTCCCCCATTCACTAAAGTACCACAAACAGCTTAATCTGTTTCAAAGTCAGTTGGCATTCATCTGTATCTCCCTCCCCCGGATTGAGCCTGACAATAGGCAGAATTGTCCAGTGCACTTACCCGGTCAACAAAACAAAATAAAAAAAAAAAATATATATATATATATATATATTTATTTTCATGGCAAAAACTCTGTTTAATGCATCAGTTAGGGTTGTTCCACAGTGACAAAAGCAAGGAAATTCGGTGTTAGGGTTGAAAGCCCCCGTTGTAACCCCAACCCGCCCACCCAACTGGCATCAGGGTGTGCATTGGGCTCGTCGGCCCTAACTCTTACCCCATCACATGTGTAAACAAGCTGAGGTATAGGAGAATGGCGTGAGAGTTAGGGACCGATGAGCCCAATGCACACCTGATGCCAGTTGGGGGCGGGCAGGGGTGCAAGGAGGCTGTCAACCCTAACACCGAATTTCCTTGCTTTTGTTGCTGTGGAACAACCCTAACTGATGCATTAAACTGAGTTTTTTGCCATGAATTTCTCTTCTTTTTGAGAATGAGGACTATAAATAGTGAATAGAATGTGGTGGTGGAAGCGCAGGCTTTTCGGGCCAAGTACTCCCACCCGTGTTATATAGTGACATAGTAATGGTAACTGCAACTTCAAATGCAAGCACTAATGGTTATGCATATGGTGATGCAAACGTAAAAGGTAACGCAATCGTTAATAGAAACGCAAGTGCAAAGTGACGGCAAAGAGAACAGTGATGCAAACAGAGATGCAAGTGCATATGTAAATGCAACTGGTAATGTGCATGGTCACTGTACCACTATTGCAAATGCAAATGTTAAGCGTTACAGCAACAATAATGCCAAAGTGAACAGAAACAGAAAGGTGAACACAAGCGCTTTCAGAAACGCAAAGCATAACTTGCACGGTCATGGTACCACAATTGCAAACACAAATCGTAATGGTAACAGCAAAAATAACTCCAAAGGAAACAGAAATGGAAAGACAAATGCAAGCGCATATGGAAACGCAAACTGTAATGCGCAAGGTCACGGTACCGCAATTGGAAATGCAAATGGCAATGGTAACAAGTAAAATAACACCAAAGGAAACAAAAATGGAAATACGAATGCAAGCACATACAGAAATGCAAAACGGTACATGCACGGTCACGGTACTGCAATTGTAAACGCAAATGGTAATGGTAACAGCAACAATAACACCAAAGGAAACAGAAATGCAAATGCAAGTGCATACAGAAATGCAAACTATAATGTGCACAGTGATGGTACCACAATTGTAAATGCTAATGGTAATGGTAACAGTAACAATAATGCCAAAGAAAACAGAAACGCAAACGCAATCGCAAGCGCGTAAGGAAACACAGACCGTGATGCGCACAGTGACAGTATGGCAATCCAAATGGTAAAGTTAACAGCAGAAATAATGGCAAAGTAAACAGAAACGGAAACATGAACGCAAGTGCATATGCAAACGAGAACGCAAAGGGTAATGCACACTGTGGCGTACACAGGAACGGTAATGCAAACAGGTACGAAAACACAAGAGGGAATGGTAAGTGTAACAGTAGTGAAAGCACACACCCTGCATTTGCCCAACAGCTGCATAGAGAAACACAGTGTGTAGAAAGAATGTATGCATAATAATGGGCCTCAGAGCAAAAAATGAGCTGTTGGGATACTAAATTGCTGATATCTCAGGAACAGTATGACGAAGAAAACAAATTAAATTTCACATGATTCATGAGTTTCTGGGCTAGGTTTTCATAATGAAAATTCCGTATCTAGCACCGTTTTCGAGATACAAGCCCTGAAAGGCGCAGCATATGCCACCATGTTAGTCTATGGGGAAAAATGTCAAATTTGGAGCACTGTAACTTGGCATTGATGAAATATTTTTTCACCAAACCACCAAAAGGCACATCTGTGAGATGTTGGCTGCCTTCCTTCCAAATTTCAGCCCAAAAGACCAAACCATTCTTTAGCAGCAGGGTGGCAAAGAATTCCTGTCATTTTGGCCATAGTCTGAAAAAGTAGTGTCGCAATTTGAGAAAGCTTTTGCAAAAATTTGTGAAAGTGTTGCAGGTGCAACACTACTTTGTGACACTACTTTTTCCAGAAATTCGAAAAACATATTTCTGGGGTGTTTAACCCCAAAATAAAGACATGGCTAGCATCCTGAGGGTCCGACTAGGTGAACACAAAAATAATTGTGTTCCTAGTGGGTCCCAATTTTAAATGGCAAGCATTTTTCTGATCAGTAACTGAAAACAAAATGGCAGATTTGCGACACTACTAGGGCCATTTGCGACACTGAAAAGTGCATTTGCAAAAGTGTTGAACTTTTTGTTAACTTTTCCCATTGACTTATTATGGGAACGTGTTTTTTGAATAACTTTTGAACCGTTTAATATTTTTTCACAAAATCTTCAAAAGACATGTTGGTGACCCCGGCCTCTCGTTTCCTGACGTTTTCAGACCGGTCGCGCAAACCTTGCGACCTGTAGGTGCGAGCAAAGAATTTGCAAAAAAGCTTAATTGCACACACGGATGTCACTTAATAACTCCGCAGCTGTATATCCGACTGGTACAAAAGTTGGCAGACCCCAAGACCTATGGTGCCCCCCTGTGCCTGCTAAATTTCAGGCAAATCCATTGAACAGTGGCAAAGTTATTACGGTGCAAAGTTTCACCCTTTAACCTTAAAAGTGCTACTCAACCCTATATATAAACATATATATATATATATATATATACTAAACATTGCATATAATGTAGTATGTATTTCATTGAATCTTTCAAAATGTGCCTGACTGTCCCCTGCTAAGTTGCTAACTACACAATTGCTGTTTGTGACATCACAGTCAGTTGTCATGGGGAGCACTATGATGCCATAAACAAAGGCACTGTGAAGTTAACAGGGGAGAGGCACATGTTTTCAAGTGTTTTCTATACAGACTTCACAGAGAGACTACAAAGAAGAGCTGTACATCTTGAAAATGAACACTGAAAATCAATATATTTATTTCTCTAGTAAATTATAACAGCTGAAACATCTTATTTATAAAAGCACATGCTGCATCCTGAAGTGTAGACTAGAGTTGCCTTTTAAGTAGGTAGGAAGGAAGGTCATTTTATTGATATAGCACCTTTTGCAGATGCTCAAGGCACTTTCCAAAAATACATCACAAGATCAAAACCAGAATATAAACTTACAATATTCTGAAACAGTTGGAAAACAAATAGAAACTTGGAAATAAGTTAAGAACAGAGCTGTACAGTTTTAAGATCTTTCTGAAATCTTACAGAAATAAAATTATACGTTCATTAAACAGCCTATAGTACATTCCACACTATGCCACCCGCTAATAACTTTTTAGTAGAGATAACATTATTTCTATATATGCGTAATTCAAATACTACTTCTAGTAGTTAACATCTTTGATGTTTATTCCTACAGTAGTCAACCACTAAAAGCTAGTATTGTCTCTGAAAATACTAATAATTTTTAAAAGTACCCAGATAATGATTTTAGATTCAAAGCATTTTTTTGTTTTCCATTTGTTAATTAGAACTGTTTTCCTTGCAGCAAGAGGTGCAGCATATGGAACTGTACTGTTTCTGGGGTTGACATGTACAGTATAGTGCTGTTTCAGTTCATACCTCATCAGCACTGTGAACTCACCGATTATGGCATTTTTTTTTTACCCAAAAGGTGGCAAACATGAGGAATGGCTTGCTAAATTCAGTGGTTCATAGTGACACCATTCATTGCTACCTAATGAATTATATAAATACCTTAGGGATCATAACTTATAGGGAAGCAACCAATAAGAAGTGGGAGATGGGCTAGATCAGCTTCCTAGCTTCCTCCTGTCATATTCTTATAATGACTGAACAACCGGAGCCACTCCCCTTCTTCCAGGTTGGTCACAAATGATGGGGCAGAGGTGCCACAATTCTGATATGGTATAGTATAAAGGGTAATAGAACTAGGTACGGCAGCTTTTAGCTATAGTATGTACTGCTCTACATGTCAAACCCAGTGCTGTTAGGTGGAAAATCTTCAATTGATAATAGAAGAAATGTTCCAGAAGTAAAAAGTAACTACTTGCTACTTTTAAAATTAGTAACATCCTCTATCTGCTGTTTTTGACAGTAATAGCTCTTTAAAGGCTTCCTCAGCGGAAGAGATGCCTTACTAAACTCAAATTCAGCATTTTAAGCTTAGCATTCATTAATGATTTTAAGTTAATCATAAAATAAAGTTCTCAAAAGTGCATCCTAAGCTATTTTATGATGAGTCTGCACACTATAAATTCTTGAAAAACATTTATGTATGCGGAAACAGTCTGACCTAATGGTACAGTAGCAGTGTACTGCACAGCCACCTGGAAAAGTGGGAATTGTATATGAACCTCCTAGTTCGACTCCAGGGCTGGGATGGGACTGGTGAGGATTGGAGTGGGATTGGGGGGATACTGAGCAAGTCACAGAAGTGAGATGCTTCAGTCCCAGTGTTGGTGCAGCCCAGTCTGTTGACCATGGAACAACACTGGCATTGGCTGTGAAGGCAACTGTTCATCTTCCCTCCCAACTTTCACTTTTTTTACTCTGTTTTTTGCTCCTGGGTAATGGGTGGGGGATGTACTCCCTCTTCAGTACCTGGACCTCACACCTGATACTCCCTCCCAGCTACCCTGACTGGAAGGTCCACAGCTTGCTCTCTCCAGCAGGGCTTCTCAAGGTAAGAGACTATGATCAACCTAAGGCCTCAGCCGAGGCTTACACCTTGGGCATCATTTGGGTGGAGGTTCAGGGGCTTCACAGAGCAGCCAGCCCCGAGGTTTTGCCTTCTATGAGTTTCCCCCAGGAGGCACAGACATGTAATGGTTTCAGTGCAGGTCGGGCACCATCCCATACTCAACCTACAGATGTCTGCCATCAGCTCCACCACTGAATAGTGGCTCTGGCAGTTGCACAGTCAGTCTCCACTGGGTGTGGCAGCCATGCTGGGAAACCACAAATCCCTAACAGAAAAAAAACCTGCACTCAAATAAGAGAGGGGGTGCTCAACCTTATGCAGTCAAAGGCTAAAGCACTGCAGTTTAAGACATAATCTTTGAAGTGTGTTAAAAACATACCAATACGTTGAGCACACAGGTCTGAGAAAAATAGATAGTCACACACTGAAATCATTCAAAATAAAGATTTTGCTTATTTTGATTTTTCCTAATTTAAGATAATGTGTGCCATAAAAAATATATACATATGTGTCATCGACCAACTCTGTAAAGTGTAAATAGAAAACTGAGCCAACAAGGTACTTAAAGTGCATGACTACTCTGAAATATTTCTAGTGAAGGTTACAGAAATAAATTACAGACCTGCCCCAGTCCCACAGTCTGCCAGCCACCCCAGCAAAGAACCCCAGCGTTTTGGCATCAGCCTTCCTCAGGGGATATGGTCAGACCAAATATCCCTATCTTTTTATGCACCCAAGTGCACATCTAAAACAATTTGCTTAAATAAGCCTACCTTAATTTGATTACTTTATTCTTAAATGCCAGGAAACCACAACCTTCTCCCCAGAGGAGGAGAGCTGTCCATGAGATGCTCAGCCAACATCCCCCCGGCCAACCCTTTGAAGCATTGTGCTCATTCCCAAATATGGGTTGTCAGTGCCAGAGGCGGTAGCACTACTGCTGTGCCAGTAAGGAATTGTACAGCCACAGGGGCCTAATGAGGATGGGGAGGAATATGCATCACTCATCAAATAACGTAAATGATATTTCATGAAATCAGATACTCTGTGGCCACCTTCCGTTATCAGCAACATTTTATAACAATAAAGCTACTTCCCAAGGGTGCATGGTCTTATATTGAACATTAACACTTCCTTTCCTGGAGGTGGCTTGATTGTCTGCACCTTACACACCTAATGAGTTGCCCCTGTTGCTCATCATTATTGTGTTCTCAGAATTCTGCAGTAATAGACAGTACACCAGAGTAAAAATAAAAACAAACACAAAACCAAACAAAAACATTACTCAGCCCAGGAGAGGTAATCCGTCCTCATAGTGCCAACGAGGTGAAAGATGCCCTGTTGTCAACTGTTCCCCATGCACTTTTCTTTATAGTGTATGGTGGAACTCGTTTTGGAAAAAAAACAGCTACTAGAAGGAAAAAAGAATTTACATTGTGAACGTTTTCACACTAACCATTAATACTGCCCCCGATATTGCTGCTTTCGCCATGTGTCCTGTCTATGGAGTGAGCCCTAACTGTCAAATGCTGCGCGAGGACACAGTGTGACGTTCGCAGTACAGTAGAAAACATCATTCTGTTGTACTGCGAACGTCACTAGTGTGTGACTACAAGGTTTCGAAAACGATCGATTTCGGTGGAGAACGACGTCCCACCATACACTATAAATAAATTCACAGATTAAAAACTCAAGACTCTCAGGTTCATTAGATATTTTCCCTCTATAAGGTCTTTCATTTGCTTTGTGATGTAAACAGTTCACATTTAAATGCTATTAAAGTTCCAAAACTGTTACGAGTCCATGTATGAACAAAAGACAAAAAAAATCCCACAAACAAAATCTCACAAATAGAAACAAAAAAGGAAACTAGAAATGCCATATCAGGGCTAAGGGTACAAAAGTATTTGCAGGTAACATGGGGAGAATAGAAGTTGAGAATGCTAGGAGTGGTGCAGTACAGTGGCTGTTGGGCACTAGAATTCAGAGAGTCCTTCTGGAGACTATGGTGCTGCCCCATTTGTGTACACCTCTGGGTTGATGAAGGAGGTCACTAAACTCCTGGCCAAGTTGTCTAGGATTCATTGAACCTCTTCCCCCACCCAGGGGCCACCACGTCTGCCACCTGCTACCTCAGAGGATGCCAAGGAGGAAAAACAGCTGGACTGTGGTGTGACCTCTAAGGGTGGGGTTGTTGGGACAGAGGCACATTCCTCAATCAGCACCACTATATAATTCCTACACCACTCTGGCAGGACAGGACTGTCGGGAGGAGGTATCTGTGGTAGTGACCTCCCTGGGAGGATGTGGGGGCCCTCCATAGTGGAGACCCCAAAGAGGCTGGAAGAGGACCACAGAGGAGCAGGAAGCAACTTTTGTTGGTGAACTGACTGTGTGAGGGATAGATTTGGGAATAGGAAAGTGGGGGAACAGGCAGCTTAGGTGCCTACATGGTGCCACAGCTGTGAGGGTGAGAAGCGGATCCTGAGGATTGCTAGGGCAGCAGGACATGTGGGAGAGATGGATGTCATTGTCCACCTGGAGACTAATGACCTGGATAGGCTGGGATAGTGGGGGGGGGGGATTTAGGAAGCTGGGGATGTGATTTAGACAGGGAGCTTGCTCAGTAGCTTTGGCTGAGATGCTGCCTGCCTATGACAGAGGAAAGGAGAGGAATCTCCCGTACCAGGAGCTTCAACTCATGACTGAAGGAATGGTACAGAGAGAAAGGGTTCAGCTACACTGGGGATTGAGGACCCATCTGAGAGGATAAGGACCTATGCAGGGGAGATGGCCTGAATCCATCCACTAGGGGAACTGCAATCCTCAGTGGATGGATTAGATGTTACTTCAAAAAAAAATTAAATTAACTGAGGGGGGTGGCAGTAGGAATTGGGAAGGCAGAAACTGCCCCCCACCACAGGCTGAAGTAGAAAGTAAGGAGAATCCAAGGGGAGAGGAAACCCCTAGGGTGCAAATTAACAAAAGAAGCAGGGTGGTAAAGATAAAGTGGGAAGGGAATGTCAGCAATAAACAGGGGGGGGGGAGGAGGGAGGGCAAGAGGAAAAAAAAGGGTGAACAACAAGCAGAGTGGAAACAAAATCTGACAGGTCATGTGTGTGTGAATGCTAGAAGTCTAGGGAATTAGATTCCGGACCTAGATACCATTACGGCAGAGGCCAGCCTGAATATTGTGGCCATTACCAAGTCATGGTGACCTGAAAATCATGACTGGGACATGGCCATACCGGGCTATACTCTGTTCAGGAAGGACCAGGTAGGAAGGAAAGGAAAGGGTGTGGTGCTTTATGTGAGAGAAACAATAAAAGCAATGGAGAAACAGAGAATACAGGGAGAGGCAGACATACTATGGGTCACCCTGGGGCCACGGACTGGAGCCACTATTAACACTGGAATGATCTACAGACCTCCAACACAGGGGCAGGAATTAGATAAGGTACTGGTGGAAGCCACTGACAAGATGACAGAAAAGGGAGAGGTGCTGCTGGTTGGGGATTTCAGTCTGCCGGAAGTAGATTGGAGCCTCCCTGCAGTGGCTTCAGCTAGAAGCAAGGACATCCTGGACTGTCTGTCAGGGGCATTCCTCAGGCAACTAGTCAGTGAACCCACTTATGATGGGGCAATACTGGACCTGGTACCCAGTTACAGGGACAATACTGCAGATGTTCAGGTGAGATTCCACCTAGGGACCAGAGATCACCATATGGTATGCTTTAATATATGGATATCTGTGGAACAGAATCACAAAATGGCAAGGGTCCTGGACTCCAGGAGTGCAGACTTCATAAAGAAAGATGAGTGCCTCATGGATGACTTGGCAAGGGGTATGGCTTGGGTGGGGGGGAGGAACAGTGGGCAAAGCTAAAAGGGAACATAGGAAATGCAACAAACCTGCATTAAACAAATGAGCAAAGGCAAGAAGAAAAAGAGACCGCTATGGTTCTTGAAAGAGGTGACAGAAAAGATAAAGACTTAAAGGGTGGCCTTCAAAATGTATAAGGAGACACAGAGAGATGAGGATAGGCGGGTGTATCAGGGAAAACAGAGGGAAGCAGGGAAAGCAGTAAGGAACACAATGACACAAACTGAATAGAGAATAGCCAAGGAGGTAATGAAAGGGGACAATACATTTTTAGGTATGTAAGTGAAAAGACGTAGACCAGTGCTGGGATTGTAAGGTTAAAAATGGAAGGGGGGACTATGTGGAGGGGACTAGAAAAAGGTAGACATCCTGAAAAAAATACTTTTATTTAGGGATAACAGAGGAAGGGGAAAGGGAGGGTCCAAAGAAAAGTAACAGAAGCTTCAGAGGGAGGAAGGGAGGAGAGAGGGAGGGAGTGAGGGAAGGAGACACTGGTCCTGTTTTGGAGGTGAAAGTCCTCAATGGACTCGCTAATCTTAAGATGGACAAAGCAATGAGTCCAAATTGGATGCATCCAAGCGTATTGAGGGAGCTCGGGAAAATACTGGCTGCACCTCTGACAGTTTTGTTTAACAGCTCACTGGAAACAGGAGTGGTTCTGGAGGATTGGAGGAGGGCAGATGTAGTTCCACTATAAAAAAGTGGTAGCGAGCAGGAGGCTGGCAATTATAGACCAGTCAGCCTGACATTAATGGTGGTAAAGTTAATGGAATCACTGCTGAAGAAAAGAATTATAGAATATCTTGAATCCATTGGGTTACAAGACCCTAGGCAGCATGTTTTCATTGGACAGAGGCCATGTCAAACAAATCTGATAGATTTCTTTGACTGGGTGACAAAGGATTTAGACCATGGTAGAGCAGTGGACATGGTCCACCAAGACTTCAGTAATGCATTTGACACTGTTCCACATAGGAGACTAGTAAGCAAGTTGGGTAGCTTAGGAGTTGGCCTAAAGGTGGTAAACTGGATAAGAATTAGGTTGGCGGGTACATGACATAAGGTGGTGGTACATGAAGTTCTTTCTGAGGAAAGGAGGGTGACCTGTGGGGCGCCTCAGGGATCAGTTCTGGGGCAAGTCCTCTTAATGTCTTTATAAGCAACATTGCAGAGCAGCTGGAAGGAAAATTCTTCCTCTTTGCAGATGATACCCAAATCTAGAGTGGACACTCCAGGGGACTGGAAAGGATGCGTAGAGACTTGAGAAAACTACATGAGTAGTCAGGGGTATCACAGCTTGGTTTCAGTGCAAACAAATGCAAAATAATACACTTAGGGCACAGAAACCCAGGAGCAGAGTACAAAATAGGTAGAGTGGTGTTGATGACCACACAGGAAAGAGACCAGAGGTAATCATATCTGATGACCTATAGTTTGCCAGGCAGTCTGACAAGGATGTCAGGTGGGCTAGTGGGATGCAGGGAGTGCACAGGGAAGGGTATCACCAGCAGAAAGAGGGAGGTTGTGCTGCCTCTGTATAGATCCCACAGGTAAGATCCCACCTAGAGTACTGTGTCCAGTTCTGTAGAACACATATTTATAAAGACATAGACAGAATGGAGATGGTCCAAAGGGGGACAACTAAAATGGTGCAGGGTCTGCATTAAAAGCCCTATGAGGAGAGACTAAAGGACCTCAATCAATCAATCAAGTCAGTCAATTAATGTTATTTGTATACTGGAAGGTATTTGAGCAAAAATGCTCATTTTCACAAACGTCCAGTGTAGTAAATACAACAGATGAACAGCTACATAAACCAATTGAATACATAGGACATACAATGAACTACCTATGACATACAATGAAGTAAATACATTATATATACTGTACAGGTGTATAGAAGTACATTATATATACAGGTGCATAGAAGTACAAGAAACTAACAAGTGTAAAATAAAACTAGCATGCCACATGTGTAAAATTGTACAAGAGTCGACCAGAAGACAGACCGATAAACAGAAATGTTTTCAGATATTGTATAAGGCAAGAAGTTTTAGTGCACTCGGAGGTGATGCAGGTCAGAGAGAGGCACTGGGATTTACCAAGAGGGCCATGGAGAGGCCTATCAGGGCAGCTGCAGGTAGTTGATAGCGGAATGTGCTCCTTTAGGAAGGAGTTGAAAGAGTATATGGACCCAGAAGCCTGGATTTCAGGGGGTGGATTGCTGTAAAGCTTTGTTCCCTTGAAAGTAATGGAGTTCTGGGCATGCTTAGTTCTGTAGAAAGGGGTGTCAAAAAAACAGACTTGAGGTACCTCTAGTCAAACACCTAGGCACTGTGAGTGGGAATATGGAAATAATGTTGGGAGGGAGAATATTGAGGTATATCTTATGTAGGAAGAAGAGCATATTAAGATGGAACCTCCCTTCTAGAGTGGGCCACTTGAGGGAAGAATAAAGTGAGCAGTGGTGTGTTTTCCAGGGGAGACCAGTGACGAAACATGCTCTGCTGTTGTATGTGACTCTAAGTTTGGAAAAAGGAGGGATGAGGTATGGGGAGAGAACACAATAGATCTGTAGTCAATAAGAGGCAGAAGTAGAGAGCTAGGGAGGCAAAGTCTGGATGCTGGGATGAGGAACTTTCTAATACTGTAGAGCAGACCAAGTCTGACATTCACCTTCTTTATGAGATTACCTATACCGAGATTGTATGAGAGGTGGGGGTCAAGATGAAGATCTAGGTATTTGAATTCTGACACCTCGTCAGTGAGATTGCTGGAATTGTCAAGGAGTTTAAAATCAGGAGCTGGGGCTTTCCTGGGTCCCGAGAAGATCATGAGCTTGGTCTTTTTGGAGCTGAGGACAAGGCCATTACTGGAGAACCAGGAGTGAAGCTTCATGAAATCAGACTGCAGATTGTGGAACATTGTGGCAGGGGTTTTGTCACTGCAGAAAAGGGCTGCATCATTAGTGTAAAAGACAATTTGAGTGGAATGGTATATTGAGGGAAATTTATTCCTGAAGAGTGAGAAAAGAAGGGGGTCCAGGATTGATCCCTGGGGGACACCATATTTAATTGGACATTCCGAGGAGAAGTGGCCTTCCATTGTGGTCTTGTGGGATCTCCCGGAGAGGTAGCTGCCACTCCATTTTATGGCATCATCAGAAAGATGTAGGCCTTTTAGGCTGTTAAGTAGGAGGATGTGGTCCACAAGGTTGAAGGCATTAGTAAGGTTGATAAAAACCGAGCCAGTGCACTGGCCTTTGTCATTAGCTTTAAGAATTTTGCTGGTGCTGCTTCGGTGCTGTGCCCAGATCTGAACCCATGCTGGGTACTAGAGTCTAGGTTGTTGGTTTCCAGGTAGTCGGAGAATTGAGTGTGCACAACCTTCTCTATAATTATTGAGAGAGAGGCAAGGAGGAAAATAGGATGGTAGTTGCCCACCTCGTTTTAGACCCGGACTTGAATAAGGATCTGAGCGTGGTGGTTTTCCAGATGGTGAGGGAGAAGCCAGAACAGAGGGAGCGGTTCAGTAGGTTGGTGATGGGAACTGCCAAGGCATTGATGGAGAGTTTAGGAATTTTATAATCTATACCATTGCTACCTTTACTGGGTTTGGGGTTATTCCCACTGATGAGCTTTTTGGTGTCAGCAGGTTTTAAGGCTTTGAAGTAGAAGTCAGGGAAAGTTCTGCCTTAGTGGTTGGTGTGGGGGGAGTGATGGAGGGGAGGTAGGCATAGGAGAAGAGGGGGTAGGTTTGTATTTTTTGAGGTCACTGAAAAAGTTGTTGAAAATGTTAGCCACTTCAGTCGAGTCATTAGTCTGGTTGGCGCCATGGTGCAATGTGATAGAATCTTAATTTTTGGTCTTGCCTAGTACTGAATTAAGGATCCCCCAAAGCTGATGGGCGTTGGAGGATTCACTGAGTTGTTTGTCAAGTAGGAAGTTGATTTTTGCTTTTCTTATGGCCGATTTGCACTTGTTTATCAGCGGCCTATAGGAGAGCTGGGCTGGGTCCCTGTGCTTTTGGTAGTGGCCCAGGCTTTGTCCCTGGATCTCATGAGTTTGATGATATTAGGTGAGATTCATTCATTAATTTGACCCTTGGTTCTGATTTTGTTTAAGGGAGCATGCCTGTCACAGGTGCTGCCAAGGATCCTTGAGAATTTGTCTAGGATAGAGTCGTAAGACGTACACCCTGGAACAGAAGGGGGGGATGTGACAGAGACCTTTAAATACTTCATGTGGGTTAATAAGGTACAAGAGGGAAGTATTTTTCAGAAGAAAAGGTGCCCAAAAACAAGCGAACATGCTGTGAAGCTGGAAGGGGGTAGATTCAGGAGAGATGTGAGGAAGCACTTCTTCACAGAAAGAGTGTTGGATTCCTAAAAAAGCCTTCTGGAAGAGGTAGTGGGGTTAAAAACAGTGGTTGAGTTTAAAAATGCATGGGATAAGCACAAGGGAATCATAGTGGAAAGGAAGGGGGATGGAGAAAGAAGTGTAGATTGGGTACGGTCTGCAGTAATAGAGAAACCAGGGAGAAATGGGCAGACTGGATCACCAAGTCGTCCTTATCTGCTGTGCAGATTCTGTGTGTCTGTGTTTCTATGGGTCCTTGCTGTCTGTCATCCTGCACACCTGTTGTGGGCTACATGCAGCATGACATGTATGCAGGTTGCAAGTTGTGTGCAGAACGCTGTATTCCCAGCCATTTCACAGCCTCTTGTGCCCTGCCATTGCACCGCTGTTGTCTGTGCTTTACCTGTGGCATTCCCGCCTGTATCGCTTGTGCCTTGCACAGCTGTGTCTTTCCGTGTAGCAGCACAGCACATCCACTGTATCTGCAGTCTTCTATTGTGAGGTCCTTCATGCTGTCACTGGTATGGTACAGTATGCCATGCCCAGCCTGCTGTGGCTGCTTGACATCCTCCACGTAGGTGTGGTGTGGTAGGCCAGGTGTCAGCTGGACGTGCCAATTTGCTGCATGTAATGCCTGTCCTGTGTCTCTTGTCCTGTATTGTCCAACTTGCATCACAAGTCCTATGAAGACAGGTTGAAGGAACTGAACATGTACTCCCTGGAGGAGAGGAGGGAGAGAGGGGATATGATAGAGACATACAAGTATCTTACAGGGAGGAACAGGGTGCAGGAAAACACTATTTTTAAGCAAAAAAGATGTTCCAGGACTAGAGGGCATGGGATGAAGTTGGAGGGAGGACGATTCAGAGGAAACATGAAGAATTTCTTCACAGAACAGGTGGTGGACAAGTGGAACACCCTGCTAGAGGAAGTGGTGGGGGCTGAAACAATCACGGGATTTAAGAATGCATGGGATAGACATAAAGGAATTCTGGAGGTCAGAGGTAAGGGGCAACAGACTTCTAGGAAAACAAACTGAACTTACAAGCTCAAATGGGCAGACTGGGTGGGCCATAGGCCCTTATCTGCTGACACTGTCTATGTATCTATGTATCTATGTAACTTGCTGAGTTCTTTGTCTCACTTTCCACAGGTGCGTGTCGAGTCAGAGGCCACTGACCAGATGTCATGGATAGGGATGGCAGGGATGACCTACCTCCTCTGGAGGCAATGCCACCTCCTCAGACTCCTTGACAGGCAGGTCGAGGATACAACAGTGGAACTGAGTGTCCTTGTTGCAGCATTACAGCCCCAGCAGCAACCACCATCACTGGCAGCAAAACTGGATTTGGGTCAGTTCTGGAATGGGAACAGGTGTCCTTTGGCATTGTTTCCCACTTGTTTACAGGTGCATCTCCCTATGTTTTTGTTTCCCTGCCCACTTGTTATTATTGTTGCTGTTTACTTTTGTTTAGTTTGTCCTGTTACCTTTTTCTTATATTAAAGTATGTTTTGATACATATGCTGCTGTGTCATGTGTCTTTCATTGGTGCCTTCCTCTCCCACTCACGGCCAGCCCCAATGTGCAGCTCTGTATCTGATGCTCTAGTTATACCTGTGCCACTGCTTGCCCCCTTGAGTTCAAGGCTATCCTCAGTGCTATATTTAGAGCTGTGCTGCTGCACTGCACTGTGTAATCGCCTGTTGTTTGTGTGGCACACAATCCACATAATATAGTGATTGGTTTTAGGGCCAGTGCTGGCATAATGCCAGTGAATATGGTTTGCTAAGGGACCGGTGCAAGCACTGGCAGAGGTGCAGCACAAACATTGCACTTGTGTGCACTTCTGAATATCTGGGCCACAGTGTACATGAATCACTTCCCTCAGTATTGATTTCCATCTCAAACATGACTGTCACCTTTACTCTTACATAAAAACCTCCAGTCAGGCCATAAATATAAAACTCCCTTAAATTAAAAAAAAAAAACAAACAAAAAAAATACATAAATAATTGAATGTTGTTTCTGCTCTTGACCCCTTTCTTATACATATAACATAGAAACATAGAAATATAGAATTTGACGGCATATAAGGGCCACTTGGCACACCTAGTCTGCCCATTTCCCTACCTATTGGATAAGGTGCAGATTCTAGTTAATCAACAGCTTACCTCCTCCTAACCCCCACTAGAATTGCCTTATGCCTGTCCCATGCATTCTTGAATTCTCCCACTGTTTCTGACTCCACAACCTCCTCAGGAAGGCTGTTACATGCATCCACGACCCTCTCGGTGAAAAAATACTTTTTAACATTACCTCTGAGCCATCCCCCCATTATCTTCAAATTGTGCCCCCTTGTTCTTGTACATCTCTTCTTCTGAAAGATACTACCCTCTTGTACTTTGTTAATTCCCTTGAGATACTTGATATAAATAAATTAAAAACAAGAAAGCACTATTCATATTTTTTTATTTCTTGTGTTTGTGAGATTTGCTTGCAACTGGTGGAGCTTGCTTGCTGCTGGGGAAGCTTTAGATTTTGTTGCTGGGAGAGGAGATATTTTTCCAAGTAACAAAGGAGCCAATCGGGTTGGAGTTGTGAGTCTGAATCTTTCTTTATCTGTTCCCGGACTCTGTTCCAGGAGGTATTTTGTTTGTGAGATGTGCTTGCTGCTCAGGGAGCTTTAGATTTTGCTGCTGGTGGAGGAGATTTTTTGCCCAGTAACAAAGGAGCCAATAACTGGTTTGAGACTTCAGTATTCCAGACGTGGACTGGAGCATCCCAGCAGCAGCATCAACTAGGAGCAGATTTATCCTGGACTTCCTTCAGGGTGCCTTCCTCAAGCAACTGGTCATGGAACCAACTCGGCAGAAGGCAATACTGGACCTTGTGCTCGCAAACAGTGACAGTGTGATGGGGGTAACAGTGGGGGAGCACCTGGGAAACAGTGACCACCAGTCATTGTGGTTTGAAATCACAGAAAGAGCAGAACCAAACCACACAAACAGGTATCCTGGATTTTAGGGGGCAGACTTTGGAAAATGGGGATATACTTGAAAGAGGCATTAGGGGAATTGGACAGGAATCAGAGGTTGAGGAACAGTAAGGTGTATTTAAAATGGGATTACAAGAACAACAGAATTATGCATTAAGCAGGTTAGCAAGAGGAAAAGGAAGAGGAGACCATTATGGTTTTCCAAAGGTAGCAAAGAAAGTGAAAGCCAAAAGATTGCATTCAGGCAATACAAAAAGACACAGGCAGAAGGGATAGGAAGAAGTACCAGGAGAAGCAAAGGGAGGCAGGGAGGTCAGTAAGGGAAGCCAAAGCTCAGACAGAAGAGCACATTGCAAAATCAGTGGGTAGAGGGACAAAACCTTTACAGGTACATAAGTGAAAAAAAAGACAAAGGGAGGGATAGTGAGACTGAAGGGGAAGATGGGGTCACAGGAGGACACAACAGTAAAGCTGACATACTGAACAGGTATTTCTGCTCAGTCTTACTGAGGAAGAGGAGGGTAATGGGTCTGAAGGAGTACAAGGGTGAGAATGGTGCAGAAATGGACATCAAGTCCCTTTACACGAGAAAGGGTCCTGAAGAACTGGAAGAATAAGAGTTGATAAAGCAATGAGGCCAGATGGGTGCACCCCAGGGTCCTTAAAGAACTAAGAGGTGGTGGCTGAACCTCTGGCTATCCTGTTTAGCCGATCACTGGAAACAGGGAGGTACCCAAAGACTGAGGACAGCAGATGTAGTCCCCTTATACAAAAGTGGGAAACAAAGAGGAAGCAGGAACTACAGACCAGTCAGCCTCACCTCGGTAGTGGGAAGATCATGGAAGCACTACTGAAGGAGAGATTGGTGCAACATCTGGTTGTCAATGGACTTCAGGACCCAAGGCAACATGGTTTCACCAGGGGAGGTCATGTCAGACCAACCTCGTTGGATTTTTAGACTGGGTGACTAGGAGGTGGATCAGGAGGCAGTGACATGGCCCATCTGGACTCAGCAAGGCCTTTGACACTGTGCCACATAGAAGACTATTACACAAACTGGGGAATATGGTGGGCAGGACAGTAGGTGGTGGGTAGGTAATCTGGCTGGGTGGAAGGACACAGAGGGTGGTGGTAAATGGCTGTCACTCCACAGAGGGAAGAGTGACCAGTGGGGTACCACAGGGATCAGTGCTGAGACCGGTCCTATTCAACATCTTCAACAGTGACATTGCTGGGACCTAGAAGGCAGAATTTCACTGTTCGCTGATGACACAAAGCTCTGTAACAGAGTAGACACACCAGAGGGTGTAGACAGAATGAGACGCGACCTGCAGAAACTTGAAGAATGGTCAGGGTTTGGCAGTTGAAATTCAATGCAAAGAAGTGCAAGATAATGCATATGGGCACAAAACCCTGGCACAATATATCAGTTGAGGGGTGAGGATATAGCATGCACCAAGCAGGAAAGGGATCTTGGGGTTATCATCTCTGATGACCTCAAGGTAGGAAACAGTGTGACAGGCAGCAGGTAAAGCAAATAGGATGCTGGGATGTATAGGCAGGGCATCACCGCAGGAAAAGGGAGGACAGCATTCCACCATACACAAGACACTAGTGAGGCCCCACCTGAGAGTACAGTGTACAGTTCTGAGACCACACCACGTAAGGACATAGACAGGGTAGAGAAGGTTTAGAGGAGGGCAACAAAGATGGTGCATGGATTACATCACAAGTCCTATGAAGACGGGGTTGAAGGAACTGAACATGTACTCCCTGGAGGAGAGGAGGGAGAGAGGGATAGGATAGAGACATACAAGTATCTTACAGGGAGGAACAGGGTGCAGGAAAACACTATTTTTAAGTGAAAAGATGTTCCAGGACTGGAGGGCATGGGATGAAGTTGGAGGGAGGACGATTCAGAGGAAACATGTGAAAGAATTTCTTCACAGAACGGGTGGTGGACAAGTGGAACACCCTGCCAGAGGAAGTGGTGGGGGCTGAAACAATCACGTGATTTAAGAATGCATGGGATAGACATAAAGGAATTCTGGAGGTCATGGGTAAGGGGCAACAGACTTCTAGGAAAACAAACTGAACTCACAAGCTCAAATGGGTAGACTGGGTGGGCCATAGGCCCTTATCTGCTGACACTGTCTATGTATCTATGTATAAGGTAGGAGTTGTGAGCTTGAATCTTTTTTTAACTGTTCCAGGAGGCATTTTGTTTATGATATTTGCTTTCTATAGGGAGAGTTTGAGATTTTGCTGCTGGGGGAGGAGAGTTTTTGCCCGATAACAAAGGAGCCAATAAGGTAGGAGTTGTGAGTTTGAATCTTTCTCTAACTGTTCCAGGAGGCTGTTCCTGGAGACATTTTGTTTGTGAGATTTGCTTGTTGCTGGGGGAGCTTTAGATGTTGCTGCTGGGGAGGAGATTTTTTGCCCAGTAACAAAGGAGTCAATCAGATAGGAGTTGTGAGTTTGAAACTTTATTTAACTGTTCCAGGAGGAATTTTGTTTGTGAAATTTGATTTCTGCTGGATGAGCTTCAGATTTTGCTGCTGGGGAGGAGATTTTTTGCACACTAACAAAGCAGCCAATCAAGTAGGAGTTGTGAGTTTTAATCTCTCTTTAACCGTTCCACAAGACTGTTCCAGGAGGCATTTTGTTTGTGAGATTTGCTTACTGCTGGGGGGGCAATCAGGTAGGAGTTGTGAGTTTTAATCTCTCTTTAACTGTTCCACAAGACTGTTCCAGGTGGCAATTTGTTGTGAGATATGCTTGCTGCTGGGGGAGATTTAGATTTCTGCCCTCCCTCCCACCTCCACCTCCACCTCCTGACATTATTAAATGCTTAGTTAGTTGGGAGGAGCATAAAGGCTCTGCCTGGGGGGAGGGGGCTGATAGCTAAAGAACAAATAAAATTAAAAGAAGGAGGAGCTGCTGATTATATCACATATGTGAATAACTGTACATTTAAACTGCATGATTTTGGCAATTTCACTCTGTTAGGAGTAGGATAAGTTTGACAGGTGCACAGAGCAGAAAGGGGCAAGTGCTGCAGAGTAGGAGGGATATAAGGGAGATCAAGCCTACCCTGAACAAAACAGGTGGCAGAAACTAGACTGTGTGGAAGGTAAATGCTGTGCTATCAGTGGAGGATCTGAGTGATTGAAAGAGTGAACTACAAATACACAAAAACCTGTTCTGCTCAGGCAGGACAGTGAGGAGGGCAGAGGTAACGGGGAGGGGGAATTGATAGGGAGTCTAGTCAAGTGGAGGTTCTGGGGGACGGGAGAGGATGAATCAAAGAAGTGGGGAAAGATAGGGGGTGATGAATGGGGATAGGGCAGGAAGAAGAGGAGAAGGAAGGAAAGTAGGTTGCAGTGGCTGTGGAGCAGCCATCTTCTTAAGTATTGCACACAGGGTAGTGGGTGCTTGTTATGCAGGCAGCTTCAACAGTTAAGAGAGGAGATTGTATGGCTAAGGGGGGAGATATGTAAAGGGGCAGGAATGGAATGGGGGGGACATCTAGGGCCAAAGGGCCATGGAGCTCATGCAGACGGCCTAACTAACAGGTCCAAATGGGGGGTTGGGACCAACTGAGCAAAAAACACCATATCAGCATGTACCAAAGAAAGAGAGCCAGGGAAGTGGACAGTGGTGAAGAACAAGAAGAACCTTAAGACACAGGCATGGCAGGTAGGGAAGGCAATGGCTCGAATGAAAGTCATGGCTGGGACCATGTCCGGGTAGAGCAGTAATAGATACTCAGTGCTGGCAAGCCTAGAGAGCCAGGATCAGGGGGATCAGAGATGGGATAGGAATAGTGGGGAACAGAGTAGACAGTAAGACCATTAGTATGAAGGAAGGGGAAAGCAATGGGGGAAGGAGAAGATGCAGCAGAGCAGATAATGGGATAGTCAGAAGGGGTAGAGTGACAAGGAAGGAAGGGAAGATTCAGGAGAGTGGGGGACGGAGTGGTGAGGCATGTGATTCTGACACTGGTGTGGAGGTGGGGGAACAAGCAGATGAAGGGCTGGGGGGATGAGGTGAGGCCAACTAGTATGGACAGAGGGAGATAAGAGTGAATAAGGAAAAGGAAAGAGCAAGAGAAAACACGGGCATGGGTAGTGAGGTTAGCAAGGGGGTAGGGGACCAGGACATTTGGAAGCCTAGGGGGGATCATGAAGGGAGAGATAGGGTCATAGTTGTGGGGGACTCAATTGTTAGAGGGGTTAGATGAAGGGGCAGAAGCACCAGAAGGGCCGCATATGGGCGGAGTGCCTGCCACTCAAGACAGCAGGAAAGGTGGGGTAGATTCTTTTGAAGAGTGTGAAGAGGGAAATGGAGAAACCACACAAGTGGTGGACCTAGGCACAAATGACTTGGCAGGGGACACAGTCAGAGATGTACAAGAGAGGTTCAGATAACTGGAAAAACAATGTAAGGTGGTAGGGCACTTGGTTGCTTTCTCAGAAGTTCTCCCAGTACTCAAGACAAGCACAGACAGGAAGCAGCTGACAGACTGATAAAGGAGTTCAATGCATGACTGAGGGAATAGTGCCAGTCTGGGGTATAGGCTGGTAGGGGACTGGGGCTCTACATGGGGGAACAAGAACATTTATGCCCCCTGAGAGGCTACATTTGAGTATGGAGGGTACCTGAACCCTGAAGCAGAGGCTGGGGGAGTATATAGCTACAAAGGTTCTGTAAACTAGAAGGGGGGTCAGAAGGTTGAAGACAGGGAGGCCAGTAGGCCTCCACCCCGAGCCAGAGGAGAAAGAAAAAGGGGGAGTTTAAATGCAGAGGGGGGGCATAAGAGTGTAATAGGGAAGAGAGCAGAAGGGCGGGGGGAGTAAAGGGGAGGGCAGTCTCCTTGAAATCAAGGAGTCTGGGAAACAAGGCCACTGAATTTCAGGCAATGATGGCAGAAGGAGAAGTGGACATAGCGGCCAGCACTGAAACATAGGCCACCCAGTGTCATAACTGGGACCTGGTGATTCAAGGGTACAAATTGTACCAAAAGGATAGGGGAAAGGGGAAAAAGGGGAGGGGTAGCATTATATGTAAAAGAGGAAATATATTGTAGCAGAGATGAGGAAGAGAAGGTCAAAATAAAGGCCTTATAGGTACAGATATAGGACCTGAAAGGAAGGAAGGTGAGGATGGGGGGGTGTACAGACCTCCACCTCAAAGCGAAGATATTGATAGGGAGCTAGGGGAGCAGATAAGGTGGGTCTGGGCAAAGGGTCACACTATAATATTGGGGGACTTCAGTCTGCCAGGGGTGGAGTGGAATACCCCTACTACCTCAAACAACAGGGAACAGGTCCTCCTGGAAGCTTTTCAGGACAGTTTCCTGGTGCAATTGGTAAGGGAACCAACCAGGGAAAGAAATATACTGGACCTTGTGCTGACAAATGGGGAGAACATACAGGGGCTGGCAGTGAGGGATCCCTTAGCAGGGAGCGACCACAACACAGTGTGGTTTTTACTTGGTATGAATCAGAAGACACCCAGTACAAAGACAATGGTATTAGACTTCAGGTGGGCTTACTTTGGAAGAATGAGGAGCATTCTGGAGGGACATATTACCAGAATCCAACCACACATGTACCCACAGAAAAGTTTCACAGTACTGAGGTATATGTATACCTAGGTATACTGAGGCAGAATGAGGCAAGATCACATTACAGTCAATGCAAATTGCCTCAGTGGTACCTTGGTGGTACCTCGAGGTACCTTGTGATAGGAAACTTTTAGTTAGCTACCACTGTATGCCAATCAGAAATGGGGGATTATTAAAACTGGGTTAGAAAAGGCCACAAGCTCATGTTCTAAGATCCAAAGCAAGAAGACCAGATCAAGAAGACCGAGCTGGTAAAGCAGGAAGGTATTAGCAAGTGTTAAGAAAAAGAGGGCAGCATTCAGAAAATACATGAGATCCAAAAAAGCAGAAGACAGGGAGGAGTATATGAAGAAATCAAGAGAGGTGAACAGAATGGCCAGGGCAGCCAAGACAGCAAGTGGGCTGAAGCTGACTCAAGGGACAGGTGAAGGTGAGAAAGATTCATTCAGATACATAAGGGAGATAAGAAGCTGTAAAGATCAAACAGTTAGGATTAAGGTGACCAGCAGATCTGCTGAGAACAGGGTGGAGCAAGCAGAAGCACTTGACTACTTGTGCTCTGTATTTTTCAAGGAAAAGCAGGGACCAATGCCACAGGAGAAGGGAACAGTGGGTATAGGGGGCAGAACCAACAGAGACAGAAATACCAGAGAGCAGAGTGCTAAAGGGTCTTAGAGCACCGAGAGTGGATAAGGCACCAGCACCAGATGGCATACACCCCAGGGTGCTGAGAGAGATGGCAGAGGTCATAGCAGAACCACTGGCAGACTTGATCACAACCTCCCTGAGGACTGGATGCATGCCCCAAGACTGGAGGATGGCACATGCAGTGCCCATCCATAAAGGTGGGCCCAAGGATGAGCCAGGGAATTACAAGACAGTCAGCCTCACCTCCATAGTGGGGAAGCTTATGGAGATTATCCTCAAAGAGAAGCTTGTAACCTTTCTGGAGGAGAATGGTCTCCAGGACAGCAGGAAGCATGGGTTTGTCACCAATACATCCTGCTAGACAAACTTGGTTGACTTCTATGACTGGGTAACAAGGACTATTGTCAGGGGCCATATGGTGGATATCCTGCACTTGGACTTCAGTAAGGCCTTTGATTCAGTATCACATGGGAGGCTGGTTAGCAAATATGGGTCATCTGGGGGTAAGGGGAGAGAATAATGGAGTGAGTCAAAAACTGGCTGTTGGATAGGCAGCAGAGGGTCATTGTAAGGGGGAATGCTCATCCCCAACTGCTGTAACAAGTGGGGTTAAACAGGGATCAGTGCTGGGTCAAGTGCTGTTCAGCATCTTCATTGCTGACATTGCAGATGGAGTTAGTAACAAGATCAGCCTGTTTGCAGATGACACAGAGATCAGAGCAGCGGTGGACAGCACAGAGGGATGGCTATGACTGCAGCAAGACTTGGATTAACTAGAACGCTGGTCAGCCATGTGGCAGCTGGATTTCAATGCAAAGAAGTGCAAGGTTTTGCATATGGGTGCCAGAAACCACAAGCTCTGCTGCAGGCTGGGGTACAGTTATCCAATACAGAGGAGAAGAAGGATCTAGGGGTGATAATCACAGGGCATATGAACTACTCAACACAGTGCAGGAAGGCAGCAGCTAAGGCCAACAATATGTTGGGGTGTATTGCCAGGGGAATCTCCTCATGGAGGAGGGAGGTCATCCTGCCACTGTAAAGGCCACTGGTCAGACCAAACTTAGAGTACTGTGTACAGTTCTTGCAGCCTTACTTAAAGAAAGATGTCAGGTTACGGGAGGGTGTCCAGTGCAGAGCCACCAGGACGATTATGGGACTAGAGGACAAACCCTATGAGGACAGGCTGAGGGAGCTCAACATGTACTCCTTGGAGGAGAGGAAGGATAGAAGGGATATGATTGCAACCTTCAAATATATGAGAAGTATAAATAAGGTTAGTACAGATGGGATTTTTAGATTAAAGGGAGAGAGAAACACTAGGGGGCAAAGTCTGAAATCGGAGGTGGGACAGTTCAATAGAGAAATGAGAAGACACTACTTCAAGAAAAGAGTGGTAGATGGGTGGAACACACTCCCGGAGAAGGTTGCAACGTTAAAGTCGGTGGCCAGTTTTAAGAAGTGGTGGGACTGGGTCAAGGGGAAGGTCAAAGGAAAGGTCACCAATGGATGGGGGGGTAACTGCAGAGTAACACACTGCTACAGGTAGCTGCACAATTGAGCAGACTTGATAGATCTTGAGTCCTGTATCTGCTGGCATGTTCAAATGTTCTTTGAGACAATGAAAAATCTCCCCTCATGTCCTAACCAGCTTGATAGAGCAATCTCTGTTGCAATCCTTGCCCCCGGTAAAACTGAGCCAGTTGTTTTATGAGGCCTATGTGTGTCTATGTGAATGTATGCTAGTAAAATTTTGCAGAATTTGGAATTCATGCATTCCACAGTAACATTCCATGCTTTGTGGCAGGGGAGTGAGTATTCTATTAGAGGAATACTGCAGAATAATGCATTACTGTGTTCCATGGTAAACAAATAAACCTTTTATAGCATGCATAGAAAGAAAAATGACTGACAGGTAGAAACCATCTCTGGAAGGATTGTTTGACTTTTTCCAAGCAGTATTTTATTGCACTGTTTGTGTCTTATTTATATTTTAGAAATGGTTTGTTTTTAAATTTGCCAAACCCATTTTCTAAGCACAATAAGGCCCTTCAGGGTGTGGGATGTTGGTGTATACTTGCACTTCCAGGGGCTGTAAGACCTTCTGTTATGGTGTCAGACCTCATTATGTCCATGGGCATGCAAGCATCCAATAATACCTCACACCCTGTCAGCTCTTACTGCTTAGACAGAACAACCACAAGTGTCTTCCAACCATTTCCCAAAATAATCTTTTATAATATTTTATAATGTTTAAAAATATAGTTTGAAAGCTGTAACATTTTAACTGTTCATCATAGAAACTTAAGTTTTTCCTTAAATGAAAGCTTGAGTCCAATCAACATGTATAGATCCCAGTGATACAGCTCTACTGTATCACTACATGTTTATGCTTTGTAATATAATATGTTCCTAAAAACAACAGAACTTTAAATATTTAGTAAACCCTTTTTTTATTAATATTTAACATTTCATATTTTTATATATCAGTATATGGCCATTGTAGTATGATCTTATTAACATTCCTACTTAGCTGACTCCAAGATTTCATTTAAAAAAAATTAAGTCGCTAGCCCTGATGGTTTCAAAGTTATCCCATTTTAAAGAACTTACCTTTTGAAAAGAACTACTTTAACTGTTGTGGGCTAGAAACACTTTTTATGGTATAGGATTACTAAGAGATTATATGAAACAAAATGCCTTCTCCTTAAGTGACATACAGAATTAGTTTAGTTGCGGTATTGGTCCTTGGAAGAACAGATTCAGATGCAGATGGTTAGATACCTTTTATTGGACCAACATTGATGTACAAAAAGAAAACAGTGCCTAAGCTTTTGGATCAATCAAGTCCTTCCTCGGAGACTTATGGCAGTTGCTTAGAGAATCACATTCTATTAACACCAAGACTAGTAGAATCTGGTTCCTTCAATTTAAATCTGTGATTTTTTAAAATAGGTGTTTTAAACTAATGAGAATTCTTTCTGGGTTTGTTATGTATAGGCTGGGTGTTAACAGAATGTGATTATCTAAGCAACTGCCATAAGTCTCCAAGGAAGGACTTGGTTGGTCCAAAAGCTTAGGCACTGTTTTCTTTCTGTACATCTATGTTGGTCCAAAAAAAAGTATCAAACCATTTGCTTTGGTATCTGTTCTCCTTAAGTGAGATTTAAAAGTGTTATGAGAAACTAGCAACCTATGAATAATAGTCCAGATATTCAGACTACACCTGGCAGTGGCACAAGCATGGGTGCAGTGCAACTGGGATGCGACAGGGGCCAGGACCAGGTGTTATTCAAAGGTGATGCACCATGGCGCAGCACCATTGAATATGGCATGCACTGCACACATAACAGTGGCACTATGCCGGTGCAAGACATAGATAGGGAGCATGGGGATGTGCCAGCACAACACAGTTGTTCTGGGTACAGCACCTGCGATATTCAGCAGATAACATGCAAATGAGGCCATAACATATGCAAGGCACAAATAGGTCCATTTGCATATCATTATGGCCCCATTTGCGAGCCTTGCACAGGGCAGCCGGGTGACTTGTACATAGTGCCGTGCACAGTGGGGGTCCCCGGGCATCCCCTGCCCCATAGCCACAGTTGCAGGACATTGACATAGACTGAATCCCTGGTAGTGTAATGGTACTCCCCTCCCTCCTGATGCCCTGATAAATGTATAGTAATTCATGCCCTGGTAGTCTAATGGTATCCACCTCCCTCCAGATGCCCAGATCACCGGTAAATGTCTATTAATCCATTCCCTGGTAGTCTAGTGGACCCCCCTCCCTCCTGTTTCCCTGATCATGGAAAATCACTGTAATATAAATCCCTGGTGATTAAGTGGCACTCTCCACCCCTCCCACCCACACAGGAACCCTTGCCAACCCCGCTCCCACCCGTCATCGGTGGGCAGCTGCAACCCACCCACATACCACCCAGCCACCTGCTGAATGACAGGTACAGTATGGGCTTGCAAGGCATACTGTTCTAGACAGTCTTGCATATGTGAATGACTTCATTCACATATTTGAGACTGTCTATTACAGTATGCCCTGCAAGCCCATTGGTCTAATTAGACAACCATCTATCAGTAGCCAAAAAAGATTTGTGAACCATATGCTCACCAATTTCTTTAGCTTTCTGTTTTAACAAAGGACCTAACACTATTGCACCTTTACCAGGCACCTGGGTGATCATCATATGTAGGGCATTTTCATCTTCTAAGTCCCTTCCATATCACTTTCTGTTTCACTGGGGGGTCACATTTGATCAACACTCTGCGAGTGTGTCATGCCAGCTTTTACTGATGTGGCCAACCTGACTTTGACACACTAACTAGATGTGCCACTGACACAAGGCTCCCCAAAGCCTCTAGCAGTCTCATATGATCAGACTGTGGAAGATCAGTGTATTTAGCCATTGTTGCTAGACTGAGGATTGTGAGAAGGCTGGCAACAGGTGCATCCCAGTTAAGCAGAATTGTTAAAGAAACAGACCTGATTAACCAGTTAGGAAGTACACTGAAATGCATTAGGTGAAACTGATTCCCACCCGCTGGCATGCACTGATTAGCTGGCTGCCCTGATAAATCATGTCCCTATTAAGTGTGATATAATTTATACAGCTTAGATTGAACAGTGGGGCCTTTAACTGGATTCGGTCATTGACAAAAACTATAGAAAAAAAGACTGAACCATTAAGTTTGTGGATAGCTGCTTCTAAAAGTTAAAGTGGAAACTTGCTGTGAAAGCAGTAATGGTCAGTGCATGTGGTCATTACTCAGTAAGAACTGGCCTCCTGTATTCAGATAATAGAAATCCAGCTACTGTGTCAAGCGCTAGCAAGTGAGTGCGTCTTTAAGGTCAACTGCATTACTAGAAACATAGTAAATCTACTGAACTTTTGTGGAAGAGTTAAAGAACAGTAATTGGATTGAATAGAATGGAACAGAGCAGAACAGACTAGTTTGGTTTATATAGCATGTTTCATACACATTGCCTCTTTTTTCTAAAATGAATGAGCTAAAGGTACACTGGTAGCTAGTGACAAGCTGCAGATTATCTTAATATATCACGATATACCTCAGTAAATCTCTCTTTAATTTCAATAGTATTTCCTGTGATATTTCCTAAGAGATGCAGAAATACTGTATAGTGCATCTTTCACTGGCCACCACTGTAGGGCAAGAAATAGACGCAGGCCCATACTATTGCATATTCCTTGCAAGAGTCTCACCACACACTTTTTTATGCAATGCGTTCATTTTTTTAATTTAAAAACTGTACCTCCCATGATTTGGGTCTCCATAAATGTTTTTGAAGTTGTGCAGGTCACTACCACATTTTTGTGGGGAACTGTGCACTCTGCATCTACAGTTGATCTACAGTTCGACAAGTTGATTGCATTTACAGCTCTAAACACTGTTCCATGGTTATTCCACAGAACAAGATGTTAGATTAACCAGTTATGGAACACTATCATTTTATAATCTAATTCACTTCATTTTTTTATTTTTTATTTATTGAGTTCTCAGATTAAAACCTATGAGTCAGAAACTCTTTTACACAGGTCCCACGTCATTACACAAAACAAACAAGGGTGAGTAATAAAAATAAACCTGTGTGGATACATAAAATAACAGCAAGAAAAACATAAATTTTCATTTAACAATGTTACAGTAAAAAAGGTTCAGCATTGAGGAATCAGGTGAGTTTAAGCTTCACACCATACTTTACAACCTGTAGGACTGAGCTGCAGAAACCTATAACAAAGAATCTGATGCCTTAATTTATTTTACTGTCTAGAGTTAAAATTAATAGTGCAAACAGCTCTTTCTCACATCTGACCAACACATGGAATACTTTACTGAATTCAACAAAGCACGAGACATGCTCTGCTCAATTAAAATAAATAATGCATGAATCAGTGAAACGTGAATGCAACTGCCATCAGCTTGTGTAATGGCTGACTTAGTACAATTTTTTATTGCCTTTTGACAGCTGAATGACTGAAGTAATTGTATGTTTGTATACTGCTGTCACTAGACTTTTAAGGGTAGATATTGCAATAAGCATTTATCCTAGTAAAATCAATAAAATAAACATATAAACACTAAAGACTGCAGGAGAAAAAACCATTGAAAACAACATGATTGTCAGAGTTAACTCACTATCGAAATTCTTCAGTCAAATAATAGGCAATTCAATGGATACACAAATATTGTACAACCTGCAAAATCATAATCCAGCAGAGAACATTTTAGTTGGGAGGGACTGTGCCACATGCACCACAAGCCTGTGTTCCTACAGCTTATAATAACTGCCATGTCAAAACTTCTAATTTAATATCCACACCCTCTAGCCAAGCATTTATGTGTCGCTATTTACTTTGTCTGAAAAGGCAGTGTTGATATTAGAGTAATGGCAACACTGCATTACATGATTTGTTCAAACCTCAAGGAACAGTACTCCACAGATTTTCCAAGATTTCATTGACTTGGTACCCTTCTTTTTAATGTCCTCACTTTGTATGCTTTTGCCTTAACCCTAATATATGAATTAACATAATGTTTTGCAATTTATTTTCTTACTTTACGAAAAACATATACAACAACTGACATCTTTAGGTTTCACCTTTCTTACACCACAAGAAGAACACTTCAATTGTTGCAATGCACCTAAGTCATCCTACACATTGCCCTAGACCTGTATGGCACTATGTAAGTAAGTGGTCCCGCAGACCACTCACCAAGGTGCTGTGTCACTGCATACTGTATGCTGTGCCAGACTTGTAGTGGATCTCATAAGTGGCTCAAGAAGCAGCTGCATAATTACATACATTGTGCTGGATCTGTAGCAGACTTCACAAGTAGCCTGAAGCAGCTGCACAACTGCACATGCTGTGCTGGACCTGTAGCAGATTTTGTGAGTGGCACCTGAAGCAGATGCATATTTCACACACACTGCACCAAACCTTTAGCAGGATTTACAAGTGGCCCAAAGCAGCAGCACACTTTGTGAGTGCCATGTGGGCAACTTGCAAAGCAGCTCCATCATCACACAGTCTACTAAACCTGTAGCAGGCTTCACGAGTGATAAGGGTGACTGGTTCCTATACGTTCACCCTGCTGCATATTGCACTAGTGTACTGTCTGTATGTTATGCATTGTCAACCTTGTATCATATTGCTAGTTACTTGTACTGTTTCTATTTTTGTAAGCTGCTCCTAAGAATTTGCCTGCACAGAAACTCTACAACAGCCTATATTGTCTCATGTGCCATGTTCCTGTTTTATAACTGTATGTATAATTACACCATCTGTATGTATTTTACCTGAACTTCTGTATGTATTTTAACTGAACTTGCACTCTGTATATCCCTTTCCCCTTTCCCCCAGGATGTACCGTGAGATGAGCATTAAGTTGATCTGTGTATCTTTCCTGGTGAAACAATTCAATAAATAAATAAAATGAGTGTTCTGAAAAAGCATCATCATCTCACATATTGCACTGTCCTGTAGCAGACTTCATGAATGGCCCAAGAACCAGCAGCATCACCACCACACACATTACACAGGACATATAGCAGATTTCACAAAGTGTCCTGAAGCAGCTGCATCATCTCATGTATTGCACTGGACCTGAATCTGACTTTGCAAGTGGCCAAAAGGAGAGTTTCATTATTTACCACTAAGAGTAGATCTTCTAGACAGTCTTTTCCATTGAGCCACACCTTTGGAACTGTAAGCTGTTGGCATCAGGACCACTCAGAAACATTTGTTTAGCTAGGGACCACATTAAGGACGTTGACACTGACTATGTAATGTGGGTGGCCCCTCCTCTCCTCTCCTTAGTTCTCCACTGGAGACAAGCTCAGAGGGTACCAAACCAGCAGAGTCTGGGAGCCCAGAACCAACACCAGGTACACTAGAGAGGTGACAGGCTGGAAATAAATAAACATTAAAGGTTATAACAATATTATGCCCCACAGAAAATGCAGATGGGAACTTCCAGTTACTGCACCAGCCAGATGAACTAAAAGGGGATGGATGGAGGGTGAGCAGTGGCTCAACTGAGGGTATCTTCTCAAAGACCCACCATTACTGGTAAGTAACAAAACTATCTTTTTTGAGGCTATCTCCTGTATCATTGAGTCATACCTTTGGAATGATTCTGAAGCAGTACACATGGCTCAGAAGTAGGATAGAGACCCTGAATAGAGGATCAGGTGTAAGGCTTTGAAGAATAGCAAGGCTAAAGTCAGAACATCTGTGAGAGATGATGTCCATACTATATTGCTTGGTGAAGGTGTGAACAGCACTCTGTGTAGACACATTACAAATATCTGCCATAGAAATAGGCAAAGCAAGTTTTATTTTTTGGATGCCCAATCATGGAGGCTCTGGGCACCGTACATAAAATACAAACAGTTCATTTAAATAAAACATAAACATAGGTAAAACATTAATAAATACCAAAACCATCTAAAACATAATTAAAAAATAGCAGCAATCATTAATAAGGCTATCCTGTAGAACTATACTAAACAGTATCAGAGAAGGCCTGACTAAACAGGAGGGTCTTCAGGCGGGTCTTGAATACTTCAACTGATGGGGCCTCCCTTACAGATGGAGGCAGCAAATTCCACAGGATGGGGCCGGTGATGCTAAATGTTCTGTCACCAGCAGTCTTAAACCGCATCCTGGGAATTGCAAGGAGTTTCATAGAGGAAGAGCGGAGGGAACGGACTGAGGCAGCAGGCATCAGAAGGTCTGACAAGTATCCAGGGCCAAACCCATGTACGGCCTCAAAGGTGAGCAAGCCCACCTTGAAAAGTATCCTCCACCTGACTGGCAGCCAGTGCAGTTCACGCAGAGTTGAGGTGATATGGCAGTATTTAGACTGCCCAGTTAACAATCAGGCAGCTGCATTCTGCTCTAGCTGCAGCCTGTGGAGGGTAACTCCTGAGACCCCGAAGTAAAGCACATTGCAGTAATCAAGCCTGGACATTACAAAGGCATGTAGCAAGGTGGGGAGGTCCATGCGCAGAACTAGGGGCTTGATCCTGGCAATGTTCCTGAGATGACAGAAGCTGTTCCAGACAATGGATGACACCTGAACTTCAAATGTCAATCTGCTGTCAAATATCACACCAAGACTGTGCACCCTAGAAGAGGCCTTTAATGGCACAGGACCCAGGAATAACCCTGTTGCTGCACCAGAGGCTATCCTATCATACCTTCTGTTTCACTCCACCACAAGTACCTCTGTCATGTTGGGGTTCAGTCACAATCAGCTGGAGGCCATCCAGTCATTAATCTCAGTGAGGCAGCTGTTCAGCAGTTCCACTGGTTTGGATGTTCCAGGGGCAAAGGAAAAATAGAGTTGGGTATCATCAGCATAACAATGAAAACCCAAACTGAATTTCCTAATGTGCTTTTCCAAGGGCAGCATATACACATGGCAAACAACACTGGCAACAAGACCGAGCCCTGAGGTACTCCACACTACAGGAGGGTAGGGGAGGAGGAGAAATTTCCCATCACTACCTGCTGCCTCCTGTTTGTGAGCTAGGACTCAAACCAGCAGATGACAGTGCTGACAAGTCCACAGAATTCGCTCATGCAGATGAGTAACACCCAATGCTCTACCATGACAAAATGCTGAAGAGAGGTCGAGCAGAATGAGGATTGTTCTTTCCCTTGATCTCGAGCCCTAAGGAGGTCATTGTGCACCCAAACTAATGCGGCTTCTGTGCTATGTCTCACCCGATACCCTGACTGGAGGGGTTTATACAGGTTAAAGATCATGAGGTGCTCCTCAAGCTGATGTGCCAAAACTTTCTCAACAACCTTCCCTAGAAATGGGACATTGGAGATTGGATGGTAATTCGACTTGACGTCAGGGTCAAATGATGTTTTCTTCAGAAAAGGCCTAACAAGTGCCTCCTTCAAGGCATCTGGGAAGAGCCTCCTAAAATAGAACACCAGACAATCAATTCAAACACTGGGCCAACAGTGTCGACACATCCAACCAAGAAATGCTTCGGGACCAGGTTCCTTTCACAATATGTACGCTTTAGCCTGTGGGCAACCTCCATGACCTCAGCCACCTCCACTGGTTTTAATTCCTCCAATCAGGTGGAGTGCCCTCCAGATGTCCAAGGCAATCACTGTTGGCCACAATGTGGCACACTGTTGGAATACCCTGCTGGATGGTAGACACCCTGTCCAAGAAGAACCAAGCAAACTCTTTGCATAACACATCAGAAAAGGCTTTTTTTTTGGCTGTAGACAGGCTGGGTTTAACAGCCTGTCCACAGTCTGAAATTACACTGTTGGTTGATTCTTCCAAGCAGCAATCTCCCTGGACAAGAACTCTGCCTTCTTATGGGTGATTGCCCCCTGATACTCAAAGTAATGAGAGCGCAGAGCCAGTTTGTCCACCTCCAGCCCAGACATCAGCCAGCAGCGCTATAACCTCTGACCCAAAATCTTCATTGCCTTGAGCCTTGAGCTATTCATCAAACCATGGGGGACCTCAAGTGAGAGGATTTGGGTCATACATGGACTGGTGTGAGAGAATCTAGTGCAGCCAGCATCACCCTAATATAGGCACCGATGGCCTCACCGTCACCCCTACACATGCACTACTCACACTAAAAATCTACCACGACCAAAATCCCTCCAGAGTCAAACCCTCAAAGGCGGTAGCTTACCATCTCTACGGGGCTCAAGAGAAAATTCCACTGTGCAATGGTCGGACCACATGACCCAATCAGTCCTGAGATTATTAATCTCAAGTCCAAGTGAGAAAATCAGGTTCAACATGTGGCCGCCCTCGTGGGTCGTGGAAGAAACTTCTTGCAACAGGCCCAGAGATGACATCAACTGGAGGAGGTTAGAACCTAGCCTAGAAGGTTCATTATTGGCCCAGGCATTGAAATCCCCCAGAACTAAACATCTAGGGACTCCAATGTCTCACTGACGACGAAGTCGGCTACCTCCGGCAGGAATTCCCCCACCACCCCTGGGGGGCTGAAAACCAGGAGAATCCTGTAACCTGAACCTGGACCTTCACATACAGTCACAGATTCAAAGGAACCCGGCCTTCCCACTTGGTGCACAGTGAATCCAAGCTAAAGCAGATGGCCACTCCCCCAACCCTGTGTTCCACTCTGGTGCAGCGCACCACTGAGTATCCAGGTGGGACAGAAGCATCTACAGCGGGGCCTGTATCCTCGCCCACCCAGGTCTCGGTAATTTAAGCCTGATCAACAGAGGAAACTAAATTCGCTATAATTGTGGTCTTGCTCCTAATCGATCTGGTATAGCAATGCACTAGCCTCAGGGGATTGGTGAGTAGTGTAGCCCTTCTGGATACTGGTCCATTCAGTCTGATGGAAACCCTGCTGATGAGAACCAAACATGTCTGTCCTCTCCCTAGGTTCCATTGACACCCAGGGAGCCTTCTGAAACATAGAAACATAGACTTTGATAGCAGATAAGGACCACTTGGCCCACCCAGTCTACCCATTTCCCTACCTACTGGATAAGCTGCAGGTTCTAGTTAACCAACAGCCTACTTCCTGCAACCCCCCACTATAATTGCCTTATGTCTGTCCCATTCATGTTTAAATTACCCCACTGTTTTAGACCCAACGACCTCCCCAGGAAGGCGGTTCCATGTATCCACCACTCTCTCCATTAAAAAAAAGGCCTCACATTACCCCTGAGCCATCCACCCTCTATCTTTAAATTGTACCCCCTTGTTCTTACACATCTCTTTTTCTGAAAGATGCTACCTTCCTGGACTTTGTTGATTCACTTGAGGTACTTGAAAGTTTCTATCATGTCCCCCCGTCCCTCCTTTCATCAAGGGTATACATATTAAGTTCTCTCAGTCTCTCTTCATATGATTTCTGCTGCAGACCCTGCATCATTTTAGTTGCCCTCCTCTGGACTGCTTCCATCCTGTCTATGTCTTTGCGTAGATGAGGTCTCCAAAACTGCACACAATATTCCAGATGGGGTCTCACCAACTGGTAGTATAGAGGGATAACCACTTCCCTTTTTCTACTTATGATGCCCCTTCCTATGCATCCCAGTATCCCCCTGGCTCTCCTTCTCACATTGCTTACCCACCTTTAGGTCCTCTGATATGACTACCCCCAGGTCCCTTTCCATTTTTGTTGTTGTTAGTACCTCCCCTGCTAATGTGTATTCTTCTCCTGGGTTTGTATTTCCCAGGTGCATTACTTTGCACTTCTTTGCATTGAATCTAAGTTGCCATATGTCTGACAATTCCTCCAACCTTGCCAAGTCCCCTCTCATCTTTTCTACCCCGTCTTGTGTATCACCTCTGTTACAGATCTTTGTGTCATCTGCAGAGAGGCATACCTTTCTCTCCAGACCCTCTGTAATGTCACCTATAAAGATGTTAAAGAGGACTGGACCCAGTATTTAGCCCTGAGATACTCCACTAGTAACCCCCCTTTCTTCGGAATGTGTTATATTCACTATTACCTTCTATGTCCTGTTGTGCAGCCAGTTTGCGACACAGGCTACCACCCTGGGACCCACTCCCAGGCTGGCTAACTAGATTATTAATCTTTTGTGCGGGACTGTGTCTAATGTCTTGCTAAAGTCTAGGTAGGCCATATCCACAGCCCCTCCCTGGTCTATTACTTTGGTCACCCAGTCAAAGAAATCAATTAGATTCATCTGACATGACCTTCCTGCTGTAAATCCATGCTGCTTTGGGTCCTGTGCCCCACTGGCCTCTAGGTACTCAACAGTTCTTTCTTTCAGAAGTGATTCCATCATTTTCCCTACCACTGAGGTCAAACTTACAGGTCTGTAGTTTCCTGCTTCTGCCTTGCTCCCACTTTTGTGAAGGGGAATCACATCTGCCCTTCTCCAGTCCTCAGGTACCACCCCATCCTGCCATGATTTGTTAAAAAGCATGGTCAGTGGTGTCACTAGGTCCTCCCTTAGTTCTGCACCTGATAACCTCAATCTTTCCCCCACCCGACATGCCAGAGGCACTCTGTCATCATTAATGCGAGGCCTCCTGATTCTGACCTCCCGACAGCGATTAGCTGTAGTGATGAAAACTGGGAGGTTGGCAAAGTGCCATAGATCAAAAAGCTGGGATGCCTCATACACGATCCTGGCCCACCCCAGACCTCCTGACTTCCCCAGACACATGCTATCCTAAAAGGGAAGCCTCATGAAATGTATAGTGTTTCTGTATCACTATGCTCCATGACTGTTTTGGCTCACTTGCATACTTTCTCCTTTGTCATTCTGTATGGAGCATATAGTCTATGGCCATGATTAGCGTCTTTGTGCTGAGTATGGTCTTGTAAGCATGCACTATTCCTCACATGAAAACACATTATGGAGGCTGCCATGTCACATGTGGCATGTCCTTTAACAGTACAAGGACTCTCCTCTCCTTTCCAAGATTCTGGTAACATAAAGTGACACAATGTACCAACCATTTAGAAATACATAGTTTAAGCACGCTAGAGCCCTCCCTACTAGGGGAAAGGGATACAAACAGTTGAGGGAACTTTCTACAGTCCCTAATATGCTCTAGATAGAACTGTAAGGTCATGTGTACTGTCAAGGTATGCAAGGAGGCTACTCTTTTATTAGAGGGGGAAGCATAAAAAAAGGCAGGTCTGATTCAGTGTGAAATCTGGGACCACCTTAGGTAGAATATAGGGATTGGCATTTAAGGAGATCATATCCGGGTAGAAAAGCAGATATTCAGGTTTAGCGACCAGTGTTTGTAATCCTTAAATTTGACATGCAGAAGTTATGGCCACAAGAAAGAGGGTTTTTCAAGAGAGACAACTCATCTCACAGGTAGCAGTAGGATCAAATGGCGCTACTGACAGTTTCTGTAATACAAAGTTATGGTGCTACAGTGGAATCAGTTTATGGACCAAGGGACACATTTGCAGAATCCTATTAAGGAATCTACAGGAGACTTTCAGTCATGCTACTATTTATCATCCAACAGGGCAAGATAAGATGATACAGCTGACAGATGTGCTTTTATCAAAGCGTACCGAAGACCCATGTCTGAAAAGTACAGGAGGTAATCCAGAACAGAAGGTACTGAACACATAGAAAGATCCAGGGAGCGAGAGGCACACCATATAGAAAAACGTTGTCATTTCAGAGAATATGTGTGCATAGTGCATGGCTTCCCCTACAGAAATATAAGTGTGCTGTGTACATGTAGAATGCATGCCACATGCTTAATTGTGCAATGTTTGCATGTGGTTCGCATACATAAAGAGAACCTAAGCGAAGCAGGTCTAAAAAGCAAATCAGGTTCACATGCTGCAAGCTTGACATGTGTCCAGCAGGTAAGCTGGTGTGAACATCGTCTAAAAATCGCAACAGGTTCGCATGTTGCTCACTTGACATGAGTGCAGAAGTTAAGCTAGTATGAACATCATTCAAAAATCACATCAGGTTCACATGTTGCATGCTTGTCATGTATGCAGGTACCAAACTGGTGCAAATCTCATCTAAAAAAACACATTAGTTTCTAGTTCTCATACTGCTGCTAACAATTAGAGCCATTAAAATACCTTTCTTCATTGATTTCCCATTAAAATAAGGTAAACTCATTAATTTTGATCCTTTTGCAAGTTGTTTAATGGCTTTTGATTTTTGTCTTTAAATTGCCATTAATTTGTAAACTATTGTTTGCTTACTGCATTAAATGTCTAGGATATAGTCAGCCAACATCCCCCATTTCAGATATGTGAAGTGGGGCCTCTGTATTGTGAAGCCCAACCTTTTTGGTCTGGGCCATGCAAATCCTCTTATGTATATTTAGTGCTACAAATGCATTTCTCCATGACTGTTTCGACTCACTTTCCTTTTGTTATTCTGTATGGAGCATATACACTATGGCCATCATCAGCACTCTTTGTGCTGAGTAGGGTCTTGGAAGTATGAACTATACCTCACATTTTGTCACTGAAATGAGGGACATGGGACACATAAAGTACCCTCAAGATGATCTGGATACATCCTGAAATATGGAAATACAGTACCTCAGAACACAGTAGAAACCATTGTATGTACTTGTACCAATATTAGCACCTAAGAATGAATGCCTACCATAAAGCAGTAGTACTATTTAGGTAGTGCAGAGGGGGGCAATCCCCCCCCCCCGCATTTGTGCCTAGGTTGCTCTTATGGTGTGGCAATAATGGCACTGAATTTGAATTTAATCCATTGTGCAACAAGTGCCCCCCTGGCCTGTGTGCGCTCACACTGTAGGTGCACTCCTCACTCAGCTGTGTCTGTATTGCATTGTCCACTCTCTCCACCTATTAGTGGCAGTGCCATCACACTTGACCTAGAGGAGCTCCAGCCAAGCAGGAGCATGAGTCATGCAAGTGCAATGCTGCCTTTCTCACCACAGAGTAGACAGGCTGCACACTACAGCTTGGAGGAGTCTGTGGGCACTGAACTCTCAATAGCAGTGTTGTGGCGGCAACTTTTTGTTGGTCTATTCTTAGTGAGTCTCCAGCTCCCCTAGTGGCTGAAGGGGCAGGGGGTGAGCTAGAAGCTAACTCAAGACTAGGCTACCTATTTACTCCACTAGGCTTGCCTCACAAAAAAATCAGCATAGGTCCCCACAGCAGCAAGCTAGGCCTAGCAGCAGCAGTGACAGAGGTGTGGGCAGCCTTCATATGCCTTTATCAGTGCAGTGTGGCAGCAGCCACAGCAGCAGCCCAGCAAGAAGCTAGCAACACAGGTTGGGTGGGTTTGGTTGGTGAGGTGACTTGATCACAGATTGTGTTGGGGACCTGGGATGGTCAGTTCAAGCATTCAGCTTCTGGCAGAAGGACAGAGGAGGAGTGGCCTGAAAACTGGGCTGGTGGCACACTGGGCCAGGCTGCAGGTTCTGGCCATATGGCCAGGTAAGTAAAAGTACTGTAAATATTTTTTTTTACAGGGGGATTGAGGAAGGAGGAAGGACTGAAATATTGAAGTGTTCTTGATTATTCCATGCCTTTGGTTGGCTCGACCCATATGGGATGGGTAATGAATGGAATGGAGTCGAGGAGAGAGATTGGGACTTTTTTTTGAGGGGGAAGTCAGAACTTCAACCAGGAAAAAAATTGGTTAGTAACTGGGTGGTTTAAGCCTAAATCTGATGCACTGCTCCGGGGTATAGACATACAAATCTTATACAATTGAATTGTTCCTGATTTGCATATCAATTTAATAAAAATAATAAATAATAATAATAATAACATTTATTTGTTGTAGCGCCTTTCATATAACCAAGGCGCTGTACATCAAGATAAAACAAGATACAATACATACAATAAGATCAAGAAGACTTTACAATCACAACAAATAAGTTTTACCTTTTAGAGATGTTCCAGACATTCCAGAGCTTGCTGCCTAGGGGCTAACTAGCACCTGGCCTCCACTGGTTGCTGGCTCCCCCCACCTGCTGAAATCTGAAATGGCTCCCCCTGCCATAAAGTCTAAATTTACAGGACATCCTAAGTGTGAGCATGTTTTGCATGAGAAATGGATGAGGGGCAGAGCAGTTTTCAGGGGTAAAATGAGGGCTGTCCCTTGCATTCAGGAACAGTTGAGCAGTATGGTATGCGCAGACTATTGCAGCCCCACTATAGTCAGGTTTAAGCCCCCCCCACCAAAGAAGCTGACCTCCACATTCCCAACTTCAGGTACATTATGACATAGGGCAAGAGAGAGTGCAGGGGTGTGCCCCATTGAAATGAATGGGGCAATCTTTTTTTACTATTTTATACATTATGATGGTAAATTGGAGACTAATGAAGGCAGCTGCTGGATGAACAAGGGCCTAACTATTAGAACAGTGGCCTTCAGTATTCTGCAACACACCATCATAACGTATAAAATAGTAATAAAAAATAACTCCATTCATTTCAAGGTGGTACACCCCAGCACTCTGACCAATGGACATAATCTCTTAAAGACTCCTGCCTCTGGCTCCTTAATACTCAGGTAAGAGACTCTCAACTTATATCTATACTTGGTGGGCTGTCTGTAGCAGCATGGCTGCACCCTCTACAGTGTGTGTGCATGGGGGGAACTGGCCATGTGTGTTGTTGTCCAGTTGTTGATACTTTTGTTTTTTCCCCTTAAAGTCTGTTTGCTTGCAAGCATTCAAAACTATAGAAAGAAAATGGGAGTAGAGGCCAGACAGAAGTAGTTAAGAGGTTTTGTGGGTAAGTGTGTGTATTGGGGGTGGGAAGAACCACATGTGTTTCCATTGGTATGTGTGCTACAGTTCAGCTGTGCAACTGAGATGAGGGGGGACAAGAAAACTAAAAAGAATAACAGTGTCTATAAGCATACCACATGTGTGCAGATGTACTGTGCAGATTTTTATTGAAGTACAAGTGAGCCATATGTGTGCAGGCAGTATAGCATAGTGGTTAAAGACACTAAACTGCAGACCAGAAGACCTGAAGGCCTGGATTTGAATCTCATCAACCTCCACTTATAAACGGTGTGATCCTGAGCAAGTCACTTAACATTTATGTGTTCAGTTATCAATGACCACTCTTTTTGCATGCATGCAACATGCATGCAGTCTTTTCCAATTTAACCTAAAAAGCATGCTTTCCACACTTGCTTGCTGCATGCATGCCACATATATGTAATCAGCTCCAATTTAACATTTAAATCATGCTTGCAGGACTCATATCACATAGGTAGTTTTATGTGTGCAGTATTAAAACATTTCATATAATTATTTCTGTAAGGATTATGAGCCACTAGCATAATATCTGCCACCTTAGGAGATATCCTAAAATATGTGATTTCTATGTCCTCAGGAGCCATAAATTTAGGTGCAGGGACCTGATATTCACATGTATTAGGGAGTCCTGGTCCTGTGACAGGAGCTTGTTGAGCAGGGGCAGATGAACCAGAAACTCTGCTGCCATATTCTGCAGAATTGGGAAACAAACTTGTCTGGGCCAGAATGGCACCTTCAGGATTAAGGTGGCTGATTCTGCCCACAGCTTGATCAAGTACAGACTTGATAAAGTATAGAACTCACCTCAACTTATGTAAACAAAAATCGTAGCCTCAGCTATGGTACTGTAAAGCTTTTTAGGGATGAGCACATTTCTAATCTTTTAGATATGATGAGGTTTTGGAATAGCACAAACAAATTGTTATACCTACATCTTCTAACCTTTTGGATACAATGAATGTTTGGAAAAGAATAAACACACTGTTATGCCCAAATACAGAAATGAAAGTTGTAAAGATTGACTTAAATGGTAACAAATTTACTAATCCAAAAACCATGACTTACCTTTTCAACACATACTTTTGTGCATTGAAAATATTTGCCCACAGTTAAACTCACATGATAATTTGACCTCTTCGGTGTTAATTTTTTTCTGAAATATGCCCCCTCCCCTCCAAATGTAACATTAAAAAGTGACAAGTTTGCAGATATATATAAACTGCTTTTTGGCCTTATAGTAGAGAAATCTCCTGGTGCTGATGATCTCATATAAAAATTTCTTAAATGAGAAACACATTGTATAGCATCTCCTATTGCAAAAGTGTTTTAGTTTTCCTTTTGAAACTCAGCAGATTGTCAACTTATGGAAGATTATCCAAATTGTCCCTCTGCACAAGAAAATGAAAGACTTCCCTGGTCAACAATAATTGACCAATTCTGGTATTAGCAGTTCTAGCTAAACCTCTGGAAAAAAAAAACTGTTCATGCACAACTGATTGACTATGTTGAAAAATAACAAATTCTGTGTGATGAGCAATACAGGTTCAGAAAGGACCAAAGGAGCAATACAGCCTAGGTCATGTTCATAAGCACAGTATATGGAGTAATGAAGAACAGCCTTATGAATGGTGGTGCGTTTGTGGGCTTGACCAAGGAATTCAGTCACATGGATCATGAGATACTAATTTAAAAAATGTCTTATATTTGCATGAGAAGCAGCTCACTGAAGTGATTAAGTGATTATCTATGGCATAGAAAACAGGACGTCAAGCTTGTAGCTACCTATTCCAATTAAAGGACAGTTCCTTGTGGCATGCTCCAGAGATCAATCCTGGGGTCTCTTTTGTTTTTGTTCTTTATTAAAGATATTCCTAAAAATTGCACTTGATCAAGCATCTTACTTGCTGACAATACAGTACTATTTAAATCAGTTAAAAAACATCTCCGACATTACAGAAGGATTAAGTCATAGTTTTCACTGTGTGCATACAGTAGATGGCTAAAGGCACAAATGAATTGGCTTGTAACACTTGTAAAACTCAAGCAATGCCATTTGGTTCTGTTCCTAAAGTTATGAAATTTCAACATGATTTTCACATTGCTATCCTTCATGATGCACAACTTAATACTGATGACACCATTAAGTGTGTTGGAATACACCTTGTTTCAAGTTTGACTTTTGAATGATAAATCAAACACAGTACATCAGGACTGCATCAAACATAGGGCCAGCTTTAATGGATTAACACATTTCTGACACCAGAATAAAAAAAATACAATCTCTTACCAATAATTGATTATGGTGCCCCTAAAACTATCTTTGACAAAAGATTTAGTCTGTTATAAAACAACTGAATTTACTTAAACTTTAGGAAACAGAGTACACCATTACACAAATTTAAATGCAGTAGTTTAAAGTGGCTGCTTCCAGAACATAGGGCTAGCTTACACCTCATTAAATTCACACTCAAAATTTTAAAAATACAGCTCACACAGTGCCTAGCAGATCTGTTGAAACCTGCCATCAGTAGCTACAGTACAATTACCAATCATCAAGAAATAACTGTCTCACAATTCCTCATATGCATGCCAATATGGGCCATTCAGCTTTCAGTTATTGGGCAACCTTTCAGTGAAACAACTTAACCTGCTATACTTCACACTTCATCTTCTGCATATGCATTTAGCACTGCTTTGCATGAATATTTAAATGGTTAAAATGTCTGTTCTTACTTTTAACATTTTTGTACAATGACTCCATCATGTTTGTGTATCATTTGGATTTGTACTTTTTAGTACACAGGGTCATGCCTGAAAAGAGAATTCTTGCAAGAGAGAGAGAGAAAGAAGAGAGAGAGAGAGAGAGAGAGGAAATGTGTACACACTGGGTAAGACAGACTTTGTGACAACTGACTTGCCCTATGCAAATGACATCACAAATATGATTAAACAAAACTGGCATATTTTAATAATCAGTCTGTTCCTGAGGACATATGTAAATATCCACCAAGAGCAGTTTACTGAAGAGGAGTAAACTTAAGAGATCATGTCCACAGCAACCAGCTACAAGAAGTGGAGTGAGCTGCCACATGGTTGCCACCACCATCCAGGGGGTCATTTCCATGTGGCAGATGTAAGTCTTGCAAGGTTGCACCAAAAAGTAAAGAAATGTTAAATCCCAGAAATGGCAAGAACTCAGGACCTTAGTCACATCTGATACTGAGGGAGTCATATTTGCAGCTATTTGTAAATGTGGAATTAATGTGGAGTCAACTACGTGGCAAGACTAAGCACCAGTTTAGGATCCATATGGGTGAGCATTTTAGGATGATTAGAGATAAGGATAAGGAATATGCCACAGTGTTACATACTGTATATCATTGAACACGGTCAAGGAGATTCACGAGTTTTACTTTGTGGGTGTGGAACAAGTACAGCCCAGTCCAAGGGGTGATGTTTACAATGTTTTGTTGTTGAAAAATAATTCTGGATTTTTTTTAACTGGAGCCCACTCTTGGCCAGAATGAAATAGGGGGTTGGATCTAACTCTTTTTTTTTTTAAGGTTTATTAAACTTTTGGGGACATTTTTACCTCCTTGATTCCTATATAAAGTCTGAAATTTAAATTTCTGGTACTGAAATAGGACTTTCTTATCCCCCCCAAAAAAAACACTCCCCCATCACTTTGTCTTTTATCTTTTTCTCCTTAGATAGCATCCTCCATTTGGGACTAAGTAGCAATATGAACACCCCAACCCCCTTCAGACATCATGTCCATGTGCTGTCATCTGGAAAGAGGTTATAAAAGTACAAGATTAGAAAAATAAGGAGGAGCGACTGCATGCTATGCTGTTGTGGAGACGCAGTAAGAGCAGGACTTTGTGAAGGAGATATTTTGTGTTACCGCAGGTATGCCACCATTGCCTGTGCACTGAAGCAATTCGTTTTAGTGTGGTATTCACATTTCACAAAGCCTTTCCAGACCGGCTTGTGTCACTAGACCTGTTTGCTACTGCACTGACTGCTCCATGTCTGAATGTTTTTTCTTGTGGAGTCCAAGGTGGCAGGAGCTTTCACTTTGTGCCTGGGCTGTGGTAAACCCTGCAGAGGGCAAATGCAGGGAGCTGCAGTGGCATTCTTGTCTATAAATCCAGTTAGTTGACCAGTTTTACCTTCTCCGTGGGTTCCAGTTTATAACACTATCTGCTCCTTAACATTATTTTTCCTAATTATTTTACTTTTCACCAGACAGTATAGTTTGGTTTTGCATAATTTTAAGCTCTAACCTACTAGGTCATCATATAACTTTTATTTTAAAACTCTTCTTTTTAAACTGTAAAAATTTATGTACAAAGGGAAAACATAATTTTTTTATTTTATCCTTTTAATGTAACGTTCGTGTTGTGTTGTTTCTTAATTTTTTTTGCAACTTTTGCATTGGATCCTGTCCCCACTTAGCTACTGATTACGTTGATTCTTGGCACTTGGGGTGGAGGCATTGACATTTGTGTTATACAAGGTTTAATGATGAGTAAATATTCCAACCTGATTTTTCAAAATAAAGAAGTTAAAAAAAAAGGGGGGAAAAAACTTCACTATAAGTAACTACGTATTTTATTTTTTTGCACTTTTGTCATGTGACCCAAAGCACAAATATACATGGTCTGGTGTTCTTCTAACAGAGTCACCCATTTCTAAGCTATAGCACATCGATAAGTAGAGCCATCAGTTTTTACTCTTTGCCTCTACTTTTCCCATTTTGCTAAGTTAAGATCAGGGCTTCATTTTTAATTTGACTACAGTTGCTTATGTTAAACTTGTGGGACTAAATTTTTAAAGCAGCAGTACTGGATAATCTGGAAGTGATTATCAAAATGCTGCTTTTGGGTTGAAAGCATGCAGCCATAGTTCTGGTTTCCATATCTGTAAATATTTTTTCTAGCAATCTTTAGTTTTTTAGAGATTCAAAATTTATTTCCATTGTTGTGGATCCACAGTAAATATGGCTGGTGCTTAATTATCAGCCAAGCTCCTCTCTCATGTTGCATCACTTCCTTTCTTTACTTCTGTGGGACCCTGTGCTGCATGCTTCTGCTGTCTCTGTGTAGTACTCTGAGTTATGCACACGTGCAGTTGGCAGCAGAGGGTTCCAATTCAGCATGGCAGGTGGGAAAATATAAACAAAAACAAAGAAAAACAGAGCAATTATGGGGAGAAATTACAGTGAAAACAAGAAAGATTACCAGGTAGGTGCTGAACAGAGCACGGGAAACAAACTGCTTCAAAAGATTAAATGTTGTTATGTCTAGTACTGCTGCTTTAAATGAATTTACTTTGTTATTTTAGGTATCCCAAAATCAAATTGACTTCAGGCACCCAGCCTCATAAGCAATATTCTTATTTGAGTTATGGTGGTTTAGCACCACTAGATGGGGACTGATCTTTTTTTGTTTGCCTTTATTACAGGTAATCTTATTTAATGCTATTATTTTGTCTCACTCCAACTAAACAATCAGGGGCCAGACTTGAGATACCTTGACATATAAATATAGTTTACATAACATTTCTTTTTAGAATTGTTTTCAGAAATGTTTATGTATGTTTTTAAAGATTCCATTATTAGATACTTGCATAGTTAGATATTTATTGAGGTTTTCTGATATTTTGTTTTTGACTTTCACCTATTTTGGTTAGAGCTGATACTGTATCTTTACATTCATTAGACCTCTGCCTGGATATGATAATCTCCTCTTCTTGGTATTTGCTGGAAAGATGCTGAACAGAATAACAGCCTTACTAACTACCAGACAATCTACATGCATCTAATCTTCCTTTGATTGAATTGTCCAATGTAGCCCTGTGATTTCTGTTAACAAGAACCTGGAAACTCAGATTTTAGTAACCGATCTAATGGACCGTTGCACTCTGAAGGCCTTCAAGATCCATTCTTGTTGCTTTGAATGGTATACGTTTTGACTGATCTTCTCACAAAGTTTAGTTATTGGGATTTAGTGCTTGTATTAAGAGAGGACATTCAATTTAGTAACTCTATATACAGTATGTGCACTCATATGCTAAATGAGGTGCTGGTATTGCAGGATTTAAATTACTGTAGTTCCTGTTTCTCAGCTTTTGATATTATAAAGCACTGAAAGCATTTATTTACATTATTATCCGATTTTTTTTTGCATGTTGGTCTGATTTGTCTGTACTTGATGCTACAAGTTAACCATTTCTATTGGTAAAATTAGGGAAACCAGGGCCAAAACAAGAAACACCACAAAAAATGGATTAACAGCAGCAAACTATATCCAGCTACTTTTCTCTGCTGAAGAAATTAACTTAATCAATATATTTACCAAAGCCATGGCAAAAGGAGTTCAATCAAATAGAACATCCTCTCTAATTAGAGAATTTAGATCTCTTCCGACAGATATGGACAGTCAACTGCTGCTACAAATTAAGGAATTGAAAAACTCAGTTGAATAAGTGGTTGGTAAAGTGGTGGTACATGAAAGGGGTCCATTAAATGTGGTATGCACTTCTGATAGCAACACATTTACAGTGACCATCAGTATAGTGAATACAGCACCCGGTCGCTGTACAGACAGTCACTGGACCCAGGCATTGTATCTAGGAGAATTGCACCCCCTCCACTAATCAGCTCCAAGTCAGAGTGGATTATAGAAAGTGGGGGATGTGGGGGGCACTGCCTCCCATGTGGGGCGTTCACCCCCCCAAGAAAACAAGTTTCCAAATTGGAAACCGTCTGCCAACTGCAAATGCGGTTGGCATGATGGTTTCGCTGTCCGATCACTCCACAAACTTTTTGTCAAACAACAGTCATAGATCCATTAAACGTTATGGAGACAATGGATGTAGCAAACACAACATATATTCTTTTGATAAAGAAAGTAACACCCCACAGGCCTTGACTAAAAATAATAATATTACTTAATATCTGATATCACAGAGTCTAGAAAACCTCTGAGTGACAAAGGGCAAATATTTTTTCTGAAAAACATTGATCAGTTTATATAACCCTGTTTTGATAGACTTAGCCTAGAATACCCACTTGCAGCCCTCCTCCCCCATATACCATATCTTTGGGAAGAGCATCCTATATCTTGAATGAGTTCAGGCCAGCTGGATTGGGAGGGAGAGATTATTAGTTCAGATAAGAGTAACAGTAAACAAATATTAAAACTGAATAATTTATGAGGAGGAATCAGAGATGAGAGTAAATGTAATAACACACTTGTAAAACAACTAGTCTCATTAACTACTCAGATTCTAAAATCCAAGCTGGTAATGATACACAAACCTAAGGATGGTCAGTTCATGAATACTAGTAATAAGTATTTTAAAGGCAATAAATCACAAATTAAACACACAATGAAACAGATTACAGATAGAGAAGAAAAATAAATCTTGGAGCTGGTAGAAAAGTTAAATAAAGCAGACAAACCAACTATTCAGCAAGACATGAATGACAAAACTGTCATAAGCACTAACACTAATATGGGCAAATGTTCCTGTAACTATCATATTGAGAACAGTGGGTCTATCTTGACCACAGATCAAAAAAATTCTACTGAAACTCAAAAAGGTTCTGAGGGAGGAACCTTCGATAAGGCTAGACCCAAGCATCTGGGTAAACTGACATCTAAAGGAGATACTAGAGAAGAAGAAATTAAGGGACAAAGATTGCCAACTGTATTTTTAAAAGGTCTACCTAAATAAAATTAAAAAACAAATCTTCCCTGGCTCTTAAGGTAATGGTATACAAAATATGTAAGTCTATTCTAGGCCCTCTAATCAGATGGTAGGATGTTAGATCAGTGTGCAGGTACTGCTGTGATCCTATGACAGGGATTGTTAGTTTGGTTCTCAGAAATAATAAATCTTGGAAAAAAAATATCAATGCCAGTTCTGACTTTAAACCTTTAGGAATCAATCTGGATGTTACAATTGGATCAATGATTCAAGTTAAGGAGTTGTATGATAGTAGTCACGCTATACACAAGAGACAAGGGAAAAATACAAAAGCTCTGGAAAATGGCATCCCATGATATGAGTGAGTCAAATCGAGTGAGTCAATTCAATCGCCCATGAAAAGAGTGATTGTGAAAGAATAGTGAACATCATAAGAGTGAGTATAAGGGGACAATAACCATGATGGAAGCATAGAGCTATGGTAGGATGAAGCTCAAGTGAACAAGGATAAAGGAGGTAGTATGGCCAGGCAGTTCCCAGCTGGCTGTCTGATCTGTGGAGGTAGTCTATACCTCCTGTGTGGAAGGACTTGGGTTCGAAGCTGGTTAGGTGTGTGGGTACAATGTGTTATTTTTTTTTTTTATGTTTGTAGGGCACTTACATTTTTTTATCATGTTCCCCTCTTCCCCACACTCCTGATTGTGGTCCCCCCTGTCCACAGGTTGCCCCCCCCTCCAAATAGCCCCTCCTGAATTTTCCCTTGTACCCCAATGGCAAACCTCTGGGAGTTAATTATGATAAGAATGGGGTATGCAGGGGGCAAAGCCCCCATATAAAAATTTTAGTAGATATTGGTCATGGACAGAATTGTGTGGATCGTCACTCTTGTTGGATTCACTGCAGTACAGATCACTGTTCTTGTATTCAATGGTTTGCACTTGATTATGTTTCATTCATTATCATTTCCTCACTTATATCACATGGAACATGGAACATTTTGAATTTGATGAAAAAAAATAAAAAGATTAAGATAGTCCAGTTTTACAAAACAAATAACAAAAATCGGAAGAGGATAATGGAATGTGTTAAACCTATTGAAACAGTCCATGTTTTGAAAGGGGATGATACTTACTCCAGACGTAATACAATTAGAGGAAGGTACCAAAAAGGTCCTAGCATAAACAACGGTGTAATTTTAAATGAATCTGAACTGGAGGGTGAGGAATACTCCATTAGAAAAAACATTACTATATCAGATTGAGACATTTCCGAGCACTCAAATATGATTAATTTAGACTGAAAACCCCCAAATGACTGCTAAGAAATAGGTGTTGTCAGCTGGATTATTAAATAAAAATGAGGATACCAGTTGGCTGAATGAAATTTGCAAACATGATATTATTCTCTTACAAGAAATGTGGCTGGTGGAGATGGACTTTTCACTACGAGGCTATCAGAATTTCTCAAAAGAGGCCACTAAAAACTACTTTAGGGGTAGGGCAAGGGGAGGTCCAATGTCATTAGTTTTGACCACTAGTTTTAAAAAAGTGACTGAAATTGTGATGGATAATTTATTCTTTCTCTGCAATCATATTGCAAATTGAGACAAATCTGACTTTACTAGCTGGTATTAAAGATATACACAGCATGACCAAAAACATCCTTAGTAATTCAGGCACAAATCCATTTGTTATAGTACATGTAGGTACAAACTATGTAAATAAGTTAAAGGTAGGGGAAATAAAGGATGACTTCATTAGTCTTGGAAATACATTGAAGAGCTTGAACTGCGAAATTCATTTCTCTGAAATTCTTTCTGTACCCAGGCAAACTACCAGAAAGAAAAGAAAAAAAATAATAAATTAATGGCTTGAAAGTGGACACTCAAAATGGGCTACTCATCTGTTACACACTGGGAATCCTTTCATAACAATAATGAGCTTTACTGCTGGGATGGTTTACATTTAAGTAAACAAGGGGCCCACACGCTTGGAAGAACATTCGAAGAGATCATTGGTCACAGTTTAAACTGAGTAAGATGGGAGATAAGGGCAATTCATCAGCATTTTACTAAATACATAAATCAACCAACTTCACAATTTTAAATATTAACACAAGAAGTCTAAACTCAACCAAACTAGCAGAACTAGGGATGTACCTAAAAGATAATAAGGTGGACATCACGTGTGTAACAGAAACTTGCTGAGATGACACTAGCAGCTGGTCAAATAACATTCCAGGTTACCAATTATTTTACAAAACTAGAACTAGTAAAAGAGGAGGAGGGATCTGCTGCTATGTATCCAACCAAATACAATGTAGTGAATTACTGCAGAATGTCTAAAATAATGTCCAAATGGAGACTTTGTGGCTTAACATCCCCCTCTCTCACTCTTCTTAATTAATTCTAGGTGTTTGCTACAGGCCACCATCTTGTGACAAATGCTACAACAGTGCAATGTTGCACAGAATAGAAGTTGCCTCTGATCTAGGTGACATACTAGTGCTGGGGGACTTTAATGCCCCAGGAATAAAATGGAGCACCCTCACAGGACAAAATGAGTTTGAAAAAGATCTACTGGATACCTTAATCTCATGTGGCTGTGAGCAGTTAATCTCAGAACCAACAAGTAAGTAAGTAAGTAAACTTTATTTGTGCAAGGCACCCTTCCATATCTTAGGGCACCCTTATACCATATTCACAAAAAATACAAATATAAAACACATTAAAATTATACAACTAAATTCAGGTTAAAAATCAACACATGAAATCTTAAAATCTTAAGTTCCATCTAAGGAATTTTGAAAAAGCTTTTAAACCCTTCTATGGTCAGGTTCTCTCGTATCTGATGAGATAGCAAATTCCACAGAGTAGGGGCCACAAAGGCAAAAGATCTTCCCCCAAACATTTTCAAACATACCCTGGGAAACTGCTAGCATTCCCTCATTGGAGAATTGGAGGGATCGGGAAGGGCAGTAGGGAGAAAGGGGGTCTTGCAGTTATTGGTGTCCCAGATTGTGTAGGGCTCTGTAGGTCAGCAATGCAACCTTGAAAGTGATTCGCTACTGTATAGGCAGCCAGTGCAGTTCCATGCCACACAGGTGTTATGTGACTGGATCTAGGAGTTCCAGTTAACAACATGGCTGTTGCATTCTGCACCAGCTGTAGGCAGTGAATATCCACTCCTGTTAGCCCTAGGTAAAGGGCATTTCAGTTGTCAAGACAGGTGGTGACAAAGATGTGAATCAATGCAGAAAGATCCTCAGATGGAACCAAGTGCTTCACGCTGGTGATGTTTCTTATATGATAAAAGGTGGATTTGACTACAGCTGACTCCTGAGCCTTCAGGGCCAGGCCTTCATCAAACACCACCCCAGGATTCTGCACCTGGCTCAAAGTATCGGGTAGGTTCCCTCCACCCATGATCCACCCATCCTAAGATCAGGGTTCATAACCAAGACCTCTGTTTTTTCTGGGTTTAACCTCAGCCAGCTGGCACTCATCCAGTTCTGTATCTCAGTGCTGTTGAACATCAAAACTGTATCAAACTCCTGACCAGGCACAAAGGACATGTACAGTTGAGAATCATCCTCATTACAGTTAAAACTCAACCCGTACTGCCTTGTAAAGTCCCCCAGTGGCAGCTTATACATTGCAAACAACCTGGGGAAAAGCAACCGAACCCTACGGATACCCCACAGGGCAGGCCCTGAGGGGACGAGGGATGAATTCCTAACACCACCTTCTGTGACCTGCCCTCAAGGAATGATTGAAACCAATTGAGGGCTACTCCCTCCAGTCCACAAAAGAATTGCAGGCATTTGAGCAACACCCCATGGTCCACTGTGTCAAATGTTGCTGAGAAATCTAGGAGAACCAAGATAGAATGGTCTGTCCGATCTCTCTCTCTCCACCAAGAGGTCATTAAGTACTTGATCCAGGGCAGTCTCAGTGCTATGCCTTTTTCTGAAGCCAGACTGGAGAGGGTCATAGACATTGTGGATGGATAAATGATCATCCAGCTGCAGAGCAACCACTTTCTCAATAACCTTCCCTGTAAAAGGTAGGTTAGAGACTGGCCTGTAGTTGACCGGGCAGTCTGGGTTAAGGGAGGGCTTTTTCAACAGAGGCCTAACCACTGCATACTTTAAGGGATCCAGAAAGATCCCTCTCTCCAATGATGCACAGACTATTTGAGCTAGGACTGGGATGATGACCTCAATGCACCCTACAAGAATGGGTGTTGAGCCAGGATTCAAACTACAGCAATTTGGCCACACGGTCTGGATGATCTTCACTATATCCATGACTACTGGCTGGCTGAAGGTAGATCAGGTCATTTGGGCATTAGTACCACTCAGTTGACAACTGCAAGGACAAATGGAGAGGCATTGGCTGATCTCTGTCCTAATGGTGGACACCTTATTAGCAAAGAGCTGAGCAAACTCCTCACATTTTTCTTGTGACAGTGCTCCCCAAGACCACAGCCAGGATGGATTGCACAGTCTGTCCATGGTCTGGAAGAGCTGGGTTAGTCTGTTCCTCACTGCAGCATTTTTCCTGGACAGGAATTCTGCTTTCTTATGGGAAATTGCTGATTGGAAGACGTTATAATGGTCCAACAACCTAAGTTTGTCCCCCTATAGGTGAGTTTTCCAACAGTGTCTCTCCAACCTTCTCCCCTGCTTCTTCAATTCCCTTAATGTTCCATAAAACCTCGGGGCACCCGGGCAAGAGATAAGGGGGTGAACCTGAACTTTAGCAATGACATCCAGGGCCTCAACTACTACCCTATTATAGGCCACCATAAGTGGCCCTGGGTCACTGCTATCTAATGGAATTCCTGAATGGTCTAATACCATCATAAATCCTTCAGGTGTTACCTGTCTTAAAGGATGGTACTGTACCATTTCCTTAGGGGCAGGCCCATTTTGAAGGGTCACAAAACTCAACTCAAGGCATGATGGTCCAACCATCCAATAGAATCCACCTTCATACCAGAGATTTGCATCCCCTGGTGGAACACCAAGTCCAATGAGTGCTCCCCCCATTTGTTGTGGTGGTAATAACCTGTGTCAAGCCCAATGATTCCATCAATTGGTGGAGGTCCTGTCCAAAAAGTGAAAGTTCATCATCAACCCAGGCATTGAAGTCCCCCAGAATTAACCATACGGGGCCTCCAATACCATCTCGGTGATGAAGTCCACTACCTCCTTGAGGAATACCCTCCCATGCCCAGATGGATGGAAAGTGAGAAGGATCCTGAAGCCTCCACCCACAGCTCCCATGCACTCAAAGGAGTTAATAGTCCCCAATGACAACTCCTTGAAGTCCAGTTCCTGTTCAAAACAGACTGCGACCCCTCCAGTCCATGGGTGGTGAATCACTGAGAACCTGTCTGAAATCACAGCTGATAAAATGGGCACTGCATCCAGCCAAATCTCAGTGATTCAAGCCAGGTCTGCAGAGGCTACTAAATCAGTAACCACTGCAGTCTTATTTTTAATAGATCTGGCATTGCATAGCACTGCCAAGGAGGGATGAGGCTCCATAGATGACCACAGTACCCACCTGAATCCCTCAGAGCCCTTGGTTATGGGCACAAGGCAAACAAGAGAGGCAAACACCTTGGGCCTGTTAATAACAAACACCTTGGACTGAATTACTGTCCCCAGAGTTATTGCTCACTTAGGCACAAGTGACCATAACATGGTTGAATGCACCCTCATATGTACTAGAGCCAAAGCAGTTGATATTACTAAAACCCCAGACTATAAAAACACTGACAGGTCTAAATTATCTCAAGAACTAGAGGATGTAAACTGGGACAATATACATAATAGGTTAGAGGTAGAAAACATGTGGCAAAAAATAACTTCCAAATTATATAATGTAATGGAACACCATATTCCTATGTGGAAAAAGTATAACAAGAAGGGAATCATCCCACTCTGGTTCAATAAGGACATTAAAAAACAAATACATTGAAAATATAAAGCCTTCCAAAGGTTTAAAAAGAACCCTACTCATAACCATCAACTAATGTATAGAAACAAAGTAAACTAAAAGAATTAATACGAAATGAAAAAAGAAAATTAGAACTAAGACTGGTGCGTAAAAAGGACAGCAAAGGTTTCTATGTGTACATAAACTACAACAAACAATCAACACTTAAAATCACCACAATACTTAGTTTTGGTAAGTTAATCTCAGGCAACAAAGACATAGCTGAACTCTTTAATCAATATTTTACTTCAGTCTTTAACCCCAAAACCACTGATAAATTTATATTTTGTATGGAAGGAATCACCCAAATTAAGATTGAAATGAATGATGTTTTAGCAGAGCTACATAATCTAAAAACTACATCATCCCTGGGCACTGATAACATAAATCCCATAGTCTTGAAACAACATGACAATGTTCTAGCACCCCCCTTACTTTACAATTTAATAAATCCCTCCAGACAAGGCAGGTTCCCACCGACTGGAGAAGGGTGTTAGTCATCCAAATCCACAAAAAGGGTAATCTGTCTAATGTTACAAATTATAGGCCAATAAGACTAACTTCAGTCTGTGGTAAACTCACAGAAAAGGTCATCAAACTGATAACTGACAATGATGTTAACAGATTTGAGCTTCATGATCCATCTCAGCATGGGTCCCTTCCAAAGGAGACTTTCTTGTATAACCAACCTCGGTCTCCTTTTATGACTTTGTAAATGAACATTTAGACAAGGGTGTGCCCATAGATGTCATCCTTCTTGTCATAGGAAAGGCCTTCAATACTGTCCCTCATGATCTACTGGTGACCAAAATATCCTCAATGGGAATCAATTAATATATTATTAGCTGGATTGACAACTGGCTAACAAATAGAAAACAATCTGTCAGGATTAACGGATCATGGTCTGATAAGGGGCTCGTCACTAGAGGGGTACCACAGAGATCAGTGCTTGGGCCAGTTCTATTTGGCATTTACATCAGCGATCTGGGGAAAGATCTAAGAAGTGCTGTCTCAAACTTTGCTGATGACACTAAAACTGGGGGGGAAGGGAGGTAAATTCTCTGGATAAACATATAGCACTAAGTCACAACCTTGAAAAAATTGAACACTAGGCTTTCATTAATAAAAACGCATTCTACAAATTAAAGTGCACTGTGTTACACTTCGGCCATAAAAATCCAGGCTTCAAATACAAACTTAATGGTAAAATATTAAAAACATCTAACAAAGAAAAGGACCTTTGTATCTGGGTAAATACAGACTTACCTTCCTCAGACCACTGTCAAAATATCTCTCAGGCTGCCAATAGACTAAGTAGATCAATAAATAAAGCTTTTGTAACAAGGGACAGGGAGTGTATATTGAAACTATATAAAACTTATATAATCCCCCATCTTGATTGCAGGTCACCACTCTGGAATCCTTACTTAAAAAGAGATATATATCTAATGGAGAAAATACAAAGGAAGCTAACTAAATCTATTACAGGGTTAGAAACAATAAAATATAATGAAAGAATTAGCTCTGTAAAATGTTTTACCTTAGAGACCAGGAGAAAAAGAGGGGACTTACTACTTCTGTATAAAATTTTGTAAAATTCAGCCTTTATGGGTCAATGTGGTGTCAAACTTCACCTAAGAAATAACAACCTTAGATCACATAACAAACAGCTTACTGTTCCAAGGGTCAACTCAGACAGACACCACAATTTCTATATTGTATGAACAGTCATAATTTGAAACTCTTTACCAAGCTACATTGTTTATGCCCCCACCTTTGTCTACTTTAAAAAACAACTTGCTTAATTTCTTGTTCGGAATGTTCTCAGACAGTAAACCCACTATGAGTGAGAGACAATGTAAAGGGCTGTTAGCCTACTTTGTCTCTAATAACCACATATTACAATGTATTAATATTATTAATGTACATGTACCTCCTACTGTAGATGCAGCAATTATCTATCAGTAGAATTCTTAGTATGTTTAGAACAATCTATTTATTATTAATTGGAGGGCAATACTAATATGATGTTATTAATGCTTGGTGATTTTGATTTCAGTATAGGAAACACCCCAGGAAATTTATGATCAAAGTTGGAACTCAGATGATATAAAATTCCTTTGCAAAATTCTACTGATAATGTCTGCACTAGTGCAATAGATCTTTGTGAGAGATATATTTGAGACTATTTAAGACTACATTATGAGTGTTTTTTTTTGCTTTGCTAATCAAGCTGGTTACTCTGTACTGCTGTGTATACATGGGTGTTTAGCAGCATAGAATAATAGTTGAGTACTGTATCTACAGTTTGTTTAAAACAAGCTACTATTTAATTACTCAAGCGTAGCTACTGTTTTTTTTCCTTTTCATCTCTAAGTTTCTTATATTTTTTCTTTCTCTAGTGCCACTGATAGAAATTAAAGTACCCAACTTTTTGCACTCATTGCACTTTTTGGATTTTCTCCCCGATAAACTGACTGCCCCAGACTGAACCCATAACCATTAGCCTAAGAGAGACCAGTGGAAGACACCTAATGTGGTTACAATTGCCTAGGAGAGATGTATCCACTTTAAGGACCAGTGAATCAATTTGTATCTAATGTGGATCCAATGAGAGAAATCAACACGAGGTCCCTGGAAAAGGTCTCTGGAAAATACAAGCTTCAAACAAAGACTAACCAAAGGTCTATTTGAACAACAGCTTCAATTGAAGGTAAAAGGAAGTGATACTGCATAGTCTTGATGATCTGTTACCTAATGACTTTGTGATTTTATGACTTTTAGGTTAATACCCTTACTTCAAATACCCCCTTCAATTAGAGGATTTATTCATTTTCAGAAAAAACTACAGTAAGAAGCAAGACTGCGATTAACATACATACAGTGGATTGATACATCCTTATGTGCAAAGATTTAAGGGACTATTTGACTATTAGGAGGTCAAACTACTATTCGTATCTGTACTACAAGTATTATCTGCTTTTTGCCCACTTTGTTTCCATTTTGACAGATAGCAGAAGCCTAAAGAATAAGATAGTTCTCTGATTTCTTGTACAAAATGGTTAATACCAGGCTGCAGAGAAAAAATGTAAGTTGTTCTCCCCTATTAGGTGAATCAATGTAGGGAAAAGAAAAAAGGAAAAAAGGATCAATCAAACAAACAAAAATTACTGAACATATTAAAACTCAAAATCAAAATTTGAAGGAGGGCAATAAAACCTCAACCCCTAAAAAAATAAATACCTCTAATGCCCAATAATACATCTATTGAGGCTACCACTGCTTTATTTTGTGGCAGTGATGACTATGTTATTTTACATAATGATATGGCAAGTGAAGTTACATCTCGGTGTCCTGCTGAGCCATGTGGTAATGAAGTACTGGATTATGATATATCTGTTAATGTCAGCTACCTGCAAGATGCAGAATTATCCAAATCTGATGCTATAGAGAGTTCTCAGGGGTTAGGGATAACTACACCTAAAACCCAGCTACCCCAAAAATATATTGTATTGGTATCTGGACCTGAATTTAGAAAAGTAAACAATGATCTATACAAAATCATAGTAGGAACTAAAGAACTTACATTTAGCTACAACAACAATTTAACCTCAAGTTCAAATAAGGCCTCACTACCACACTAAGTGGTTAATTTAGATAATAGGGACAAGGGATACACCAGTGACAGGGGATCCAAACATCATATAGACACTCCTCAATATATCCAATTATCATTAGTGATGAACTGGTGACTCACCTAGGCCAGCAGCATACAGCCAACCTCAGATTAACAGAACAATTAATTGTTCTAAAAAATGAAATAGACAATGCTAGATATGATATAGCAGTTAATCATACTAAATCGGTAACAATTGAGAACAAGTTAGAGACAGTTTTTCCAACATCGCCATCAGATTCAGTCATATTAACAGAAAAACAATCTCCAATTGTAGTTTAACCTGAGTCTAAAAAGACCAGATTTCTCCACAATCATAATTCTAGACTCCAATAATTCAATACAAAAAAAACAGAAAACAGGAATAAGTGAAAAAAGGCAAAACAGGTCACATGCATGCATGCCTATCCCAGGATTGAATTCAAGCAAGTAAAAAGAGTCCCTGACTCAAAGGTTTGTAATTCCTAAACCTCAATAAATAAATAAATAAATGTATTAATAAAATAATGAAGAAAAGGATGAATAGAAAAAGACATTAACAAGGAACCAAAATCCAAAGTACAACTTCCAGAGGTACTTAACCCTAATCGACATGTATATTTGGGTAAAGAAGCAATAGGTAATTTGAAATTGAACTCTAGTATCATACTTCCTGAACTGCAGACAAGTAAATACCTGCCTCCCCCCCCCCCAGAAAAAGAGATTAATATTCCAAATGTGCCTTCCTTGGGGGTTGGTGTACATGAAATTGTACCTTTACAGCTTTTAAATCCTTACATTGTGCAACATAGAGGGATTAAGCACTTAAAATATGTAAGTACTGGAGCAGAAGACCTGAAGGGTAGTAGCACTCTACAACAAAAAAGGAAAACAAGTGATCCATTCCTGAGAATAACTAGATAGGAGGAATGACCTAAACCTCTCCTGATTTGGATCTTAAAGAATACCTGATCAGTAGATATCTCTATGATTTTGCTATCAGCTCTATTGACTTTCTTACAATTGGAACTCCAATAGATGGGCAGGATAATACCATTGAAGCCCAATTAGAATCACCTAAAATTGCCAGTCATATTTGGTATAATGCAGAGCTGCTAGAAACTAGAGGAATAATAATCAGTTTTCCTAATAGAGAACAATTTAACCATAAAGCTACACCAAGCCTTGATGAAGCTCCAGTAATCTTAAGTATGTATGGTATGGCTCCATTGAACAGAGAAAATAATTGGAAACTAAAGGGTGCACATTGCAGTATATTTGCTAATGTATTGAATATTAATCTGGGCTATCAAGGTATTCAAAAACTTAATAGATCTATTAATTCCATGCAAATTGATATAGAAGTTAGGGATAGGACATTAGCACAGGAAATTTTAAGGCAAAACATGGCCTTGGATACTCTGGGGATCCACTCTGTGGACCCACAGGAAAGTTTTAGGCCACAGTTGAATACACAAGAAACCTGTGATAATAACAAGGTAAAATGGACTAACACTATAGCAACAAATATAATTACTCCACAAATTTATACAAACTCAGTAGGACAACAAATCTAACTTAATGATGATTCTGTGGGCCAACCCAAGATAATAGGGACAACACCTGCAAGTATTTTGCTAATTTCTTGGAATATAGCAGGTATTGTTAATAAATTGTGTGATTTGGAGTGGAGGGACTATATATAAACAGCTGACATTATCTGCTTCCAGGAAACATGGCATGGGAAAGATGATAATATACTAATGAATGGTTTTGATATGATGCATTCTCCAGCCGTTAAGGGGAAAAAGATAGGAAGATCATCTGGTGGTTTAATAATTTGTATCAGATTGGGACCGTTTACAAGGCATGCCATTTTATATACTGAAATAAATTATATTATTCTATATCTTGAACATCAGACCTCCCAGGTGTTCATTTTTAATATATATGTCCCCCTAGACAATCTGAGTACTATAAAGGAAATATATGGAAGGAACTTGATAATATAATATTTGAACAGCATATACTGTATAATGCCACTTCACAAAAGTGGTCCCAAGGATGATCCAGGGAATTACAGACCAGTCAGACTGACCTCCATTGTGGGAAAGCTCATGGAGACCATACTAAAGGAAAAGTTGGTGGCATATCTGGAGGGGCATGGTCTCCAGGATGAGAGGCAGAATGGGTTCATGGGGGGAGATCATGTCAAACAAATCAGATTGATTTCTTTGACTGTGTTACTAAGACAGTAGACAGGGGCCAAGCAGTAGAGCTCCTCCATCTTGATTTCAGTAAGGCCTTTGACTCTGTGCCCTACAAAAGGTTGACCAGGAGGTTGGTGGATATTGGAGTTGGGGGAGAAGATGGCCAGATGGGTGGAAAACTGGCTGAGGGACAGAAGGGGTGGAGGGAGAGTTATCTGACACCAGAGATGTAACCAGTGGGGTCCCACAGGGCTGTGTACTGGGGCCAGTGTTGTTCAATGTCTTCATCAATGACAATGGGGATGGCATTAAAGGCAAAATGTGCCTATTCACAGATGACACCAAGTTCTGTGGGAGAGTGGACACAGCTGAAGGAATACAGGACCTACAGGAAGATCTTGAAAAGCTGGGGAGGTGGTTCAGGATCTGGCAGCTTGGCTTTAATGCCAAGAAATGCAAAGCTATGCATATTGGAACCAAGAATCCCAGGACAGAGTATTACCTGGGTGGAGTCCAAGTAGCTACATCAGAGGAGGAGGAGAAGGACCTGGGAATGATGATCACTAGTGACCCAAAACACTCCACGCAGTGCAAGAAAGCAGCAGCAAAGGCAAACAAGATGCTGGGATGCATAGCTAGGGGGATCAGTAGTAGGAGAGAGGAGGTTATACTGCCCTTGTACAGGTCACTGGTAAGGCCCCATCTAGAGTATGGAGTTCAGTACTGGTGCCCACACCTCAAAAAGGACATTGACCTGCTGGAGAAAGTACAGAGGAGGGCTACAAAGATGATAGCCAGTCAGCAGGGCAAGGCATAGGAGGACAGGTTGAGGACACTGAACATGTAATCCTTGGAAGACAGGAGAGAGAGAGGGGACATGATTGGGACATTCAAGTACTTGAAAGGGATAAATAATGCTGATAAGGAAAGTCTCTTTAAGCTGAGTGGCAACCATATCATGAGGGGCACAGTCTTAAGCTGGAGGGTGGGAGATTTAGGAGGGATGTCAGGAAGCACTTCTTCACAGAAAGGGTGGTGGACACTTGGACTGCGCTGCCAGAAGAGGTCATCTCGTTAAAGACAGTGAGCAGCTTTAAGACAGGCTGGGATAGGCATGGGGAAGATAAGAATCATCATGGGTAGGGAGGATGGGAGGAGTGGGAAGGGAGGGCAGGGACATTAGCTCAAGCTGTTACGAGCAGACTTGATGGACCAAATGACCTTCCTTTGCTGCTGGCTTGTTTGTATGTATGTATGTTCATATGAACTTAAATTAAGATTCCCATAGGCAGATATACTTATGATTGGAGTTCTCAATGCTAGAATTGGACAGTACTATGGATTATTAGATGTATCGCTGAATGAAATTCCTGTTATAACTGAAATTACCTGTAGGAACACTATGAATCCTATAGTTAATAATGCAGGCATTAGCTTAATAGAAATGTTGAGATCCCATAACCTCTACCCTTTGAAAGGTAGACTAGAGGGTGACCTGTAGAGAAACTGTTCATATGTAAAGAATACAGGTATGTCTCTATTGGACTGAGCCCTATGGACAGGTAGTATAGAAAAATGGCTTGATTTGCAAATCCCGTGTTGCACTGAAAGCAATCATTTTCCTCTACAATTTTGGGCCAGTATGGAAGAAATAAATAACAATGAAAGGGAGTGGCATAGCAAAGACAGAATGCAGGAAATTAGATACACTAAGACACTTAAATAGAATAGTGAACATCAAAAAGTATCACAATCGGAGGATGGCCTTGCTAAAATTCTTAGACGTTATAATCAAACTCAAACTATAGAAGACATCTTGGCTCAAATGGCTATGGTGATAGAAATAGCAACTAAACTCCTGTATAAGCAAATTTCACTAAAAAACCAAAAACAACCAGAAACATGGTTTGACATAGAATGCAAACATCAGAAAGTGTCATTAATGGTAAAAATTAGAGCAGTAAGGTTAACCAAGGATAAGCAGCAATTTGAAACTCTAAACTGTCAAAGAAACAATTACAACATATTTTTAAAAAGGAAAAAGCAGCAATGTAACTGGCATGAATGGGCAGAGATGTTGCACTGTATTGATAGTGGAGATACTAAAACTTTTTGAGCTCTTGTGGCTAGAGTTTCTGGTGGATCAACCAATACAATTGAGACTTATATCCACAAAGAGGTATGGATTACACATTTTACAACAATGTTTAAGATAGTGAACCTTTAATTTACAAATTTTAGTTTGCAAATACCAGCAATATAATTATAACCAGGCAAGAGGTTTATTTAGCCCTTAAGAGTATGAAGCACAATAAAGCTCCCGGACCAGATAATACCCTGACAGAAGTATACGTGGCAAGTGTAAAGCTCTGGACAAATCTACTTTTGATTCTTTTTAATAAGATAATAAAATAAACATTTATTCCAAGTACATGGAAAGGTGCCATTATTGTACCCATCCACAAAAAAGGAAGTTACCAAGATCCAGCTATGTATAGGCTGATAAGCCTTCAAAGATGTTTCTTTAAAAAATTGTTCTGCAATCATATTACATAGGCTAAATAACAATTTGGAAAGCTTAGATGGATTGAGTAAATTTCAAGTCAGTTTTAGAACGGGCTATAACACCATTGATAATTGCTTTGTTTATTTCTATCTTATTGAGAAATATATCCATTTGAGAAAACAAAATCTTTATGGCCTTTATGTGTACTTTAAATCTGCTTTTAATACAGTTAATAGAAGCATATTGTGGTCCATAATGGCTAATAGAGGAATTGACAGACACCTTATACATATAATCAATAATTTGTACAAGGACTCCTGGGTGAACATTAGAATAGGAACAAATGGAAAGCTTACAAAACCATTTAACATAACAAGAGGGGTAAGACAAAGGTGTGTTCTTGTCCCCACACTCTTTTCTATTTACATTGACACTCTTCTGTCTGATTATGAAACATTTCTAACAGATTCACCAAATATTATGGACACAATCTGCCCAATCATGGCATTCACTGATGACATCGTCCTTTTTTCACTGTCAAAAAAAAAAGCTTGCAGGATAAAACAAATCATTTATATCTCAAAATTAAAGAATTAAGATAGTGTGAGAGGCCTTTCGGCACCATGCAATTCTGCTTAAAGTTGAACCAGCATAACATTCTGTGGTGATTTGCATATGCAGCCCATGATGCTTTGCATTGTGTGGGCATGTGTGATTTTGTATTTTCTTGAAACTTGGCTTCCCAGCCAAATGCCCTTTGGGGTAACCCTTGCCTCAGTGTTTGCACACAGAGGTTCTTTGTCTTCAAAATTAAAGAATTAAGATTACACATAAATATTATGAAGATACAAATATCTGTATTTGGTAAAAAAAAAAAAGTTTCTGGTTCCTGGACCTTGGGTTCTCAATGTATAACCAAAACTAATGTACATAATCATCTGGGAGTATCATTCTCAACAGCCAGTATCTGGGTCAAGCATATTGATAAATTATTAAGCACAAAAAAACAAACAAAAAAAACAGCTTATGCCTTAAACAAGTTTAACTATACCTATGGTGGAATGACAGTAAAACCTCTTATGGAGGCTATAAGGACTAAACACATCTCTCAAATTGGCTATGCAGGAGAGGTTTGGGACACTAGCTATAGGGAAAAATTAATGACACCAATACACAAGGTACTAAGGAGAACTATGGGTGTTCTAACATCATTCCCAGCTATATATCTAATAGTTGAGACAGGAATTTCCAATATAAATTCAGTTCTAGATATAAAAAAAAACTGAAAAATGGCTAAGATTAACAAGACTTCCAACTGAGCAATTTACAAAGCTTTGTTTCTTGGAAAAAGTTAGCTGGCATGATAGAGATTGTTTTAAAACTGGCTGGCTGCAAGAAGTATATATACTACTAGATTGATATTAACTAAAATTAAAAAAAAAAACACTGAGCAAAATGTCATGCTTAGCTTACAATACAAAAAGTACATAAAAAAGTTAACAAAATACTGGGACAAAAATGACATGGAATTGATCTTACAATCTAGATACTCTCCATGGTTCTCAAAAAACTGTAATAGTAAATTTTAGCTCCAACATTATATCAATGTTCTCCTGGCTCAGACTTTAAGAAGTACCTTTACCAGGTATAAGTCAGAAACCTTTACTAGCAATATTTTACATGCACGGTATAATAAAACACAGAACCTGTCATGTAACTGTGATTGTAGTATGGGTGGACCAGAGAATCTAACACATATTTTGTAGATTTGTAATCAAGTACATTAAACCAAGGATAAAGTGCATGCAAGCTATTTTTCAAATAGACACCTTAGAACAGTTAGAAACAGACCAAGAATCTGTACCATATATTTTAATGCACACTTAAGATCCTATAACCATCAAAGCTTTAGCTATTTATTAAGTAAATTGGCAAGAAGCAAAAAGAAACAAATACAAGGAATGACTAAGTAAGATTGCTTACATCATAGTTAGGAAATGTAAAACTAGTCAAAGATAATTTGTTAAGATTGTAATTGCACACTTGCCCTGTATAACTGATATTAATTTTACAATATATTCACAGCTTTTAAAAAAAAGTTTAAAAAAAGTTTTATATTTATATCATTTTGTATATTGTATGATATTCTATATATAACTTTTTTAATTGTAAAGACCTTTGTGTCAAACAATAAACTACTACGTACTAGAGAAATTCAACTTGGCTGAAACACATATGTCTATACAGAACAAGAAAGAAAATTATATGGATGCCTCTCTTTATAGAGAATATACAGAAAACTTTAACCCTACAAGTTTCAAAAATATCTGACAGAAACTTTGTCATCTAGCCACTGAATGCTACACATATTCTTTACTCTGAAGTCTTGACTTATTACAACATAGTTGTTATTATTATTATTATTACTATGCAGTCAGCAAGTAAAACAGAAAAAAAAACAGGATCCCGCATTTACTCTTCCAGAAACAAATGGTTTCATAAAGACTGTCATATCTATAGGAAAACTATAAAAAATCTGGAAAAGTGCTTTAGGTGTACAGTTGTCTGTAATTTTGTTAAAGCTCTGATCAACGTTAAAAAGGAATATAAGGCACTTATTAGGTCTAACAAGGAAAGATATAACTTTGAACTCTGGGTGCAATTGCAGACTGCCATAAGGAATAAGGACACAAAGACGTTTTGGAGTTTGGTCACTTGGGGTACTGGAAATTTAGATAATAACACTCGTTAATAGATAGCAATACATGAGTAGAATTTTTTAGTAGAAAACAATATCCTACTCCCACTGATCACCCAACCCCACCCTGTGTAAGAGAAGCTGCTTTTTCTACTATTAACTTTTAAAGAAAAGGAAATTGTTCAAGCTATTCCTGCTCAAAAAAGAAATAAGCATTTGGATATGATAACATCTCTGCTGACATTTTTTTAGCTGCACCTTAAGAATGAGCTAAAATGTAGACTCCTATTTTTAAAACTATTATTAGAGCTAAATCATTGCCTGCAGAGTGGACAAAGGGCATTATTATCTCTTTAAAAAAAAAGGTGATGCACAAAATCCCCACTAATTATAGACTGAGGACCAGATATTCAAAGCTTTGCCCCGGGGCTAAATTAGCACTGCCTGGCATGCTAAATTAGCCAGGAACCAATAGCCCGCTATATTCAAAAGGGATAGCCCCAGTGCTAAACCTGCTGAATATAGCATGCTAAGGAAGCCGGGCAAACTGGGCTGGGAGTGCAGTGTAAAAATAGCCCAGGAATAAGACAGGTCTGAATATAGCAACCAGGAAGTGCAAACCACAACAGCATCCTAGCTTACAGCAACATGAAGGAAGGTAAAGGTGAACTATGTGGCCAATGTGTGTGTTACCAAAGGAGTGGCATCACTAAAGCTGCAAGCATCAGCGTATGTGAAATTACATTGTGCAGAAATGTACAATGTTTCTGAAACATTTGCATGGTACAGACACATTTGCGCTGGTTTAGCATGGAGCTAAGCTGTTTGCCTGCACTATCACATTTGCCTGGGGCAAAAATTTGCTATATTCCAAAGTGACATGCAAATTAGCCTATTTAGGTAGTCTGTGGGTAAATATTCAAATTAGCATCTCATTATGACCTGATTTGCATGCAATTTGCCTGGCGCTATTGCAGGGTCCCACAGCTCCACCTGTAGGTCAGTATAAAAGTACAGGGACTTGCTGGATCTGCCCACAGCTCCACCTGTAGGTCGGTCTAGAAGTACAGGGACTTGCTGGATCTGCCCACAGCTCCACCTATCGGTTAGTACGGAAGTACAGGTGCTGGCTGTGTCTGTCCACAGCTACACCTGCAGGTCAGTCTAGCAGTGCATGGTGGTAACTATAGGCTACATTTGTACAGTACAGCACAGAATATTGTGACCCAGGGGACTACACAGCACAAGCACAGATGGTGGTGTTGCATGCAATTGTCATACTGTAGTTCCTGCTACAGTGCACAGCAGACACTACAGTAGCAAGGGGGCCAGTAGTGTGAGGGACACAGCAATGCCTGTGGTATGTAGGGCAGTGATAACCACTGCACTGTACACAGTTACAGGCCCAACTTGCAGGTGTTTACTGACAGTGAACATTACAGTTATGCTGTTGTGTGACCCAAAGATACTGCACCACTGGCATGGGATACTCACAGTGACATATACATGGCTGGCTGTGTGTGCTGTGGTGTCTGTACTGATGTGGGGTACATGGCTGGGGGGGAACATACCATCAGACAGGCACACTGGTGTTAGGGCATTCCCAACACTGGCCCATTTGAACTGCTTGGCTTGTCCCAGCCTTGTGGCCACACCCAGTCTGTGGTGTAGCCTGGCCACTTGTATACCCTCCCCTCAACACCCTCCATGCCCACAGTGCTGCATGTGTGTGCTGGCATCTGTTGGTGTCCACCGAAGGGTGGTCCGCAGGTGTGTGCTGTGTGGACACACTGCCATGGTGTCCACTGGGAGTCAGGTCACCACTTACTGCCTGGCATGGCTGGGACTGGTGGCAGATGATGGCATCATAGGGATGCCATCCATAAGCAGCATGTTTCTTCTATATCTGGCTTATTTCTATGTTTCATACTTACTAGTTAGAGTTGCACAAAGCTGCACAAAAGTCACACAAAGCCACACAATGCTACAAAGTCACACAAAGCTTGTTTGCCCAGAGTTAAGACTACCTTTTCCTGCTCATTAATTTGCACCGTGCAAAGTGTTGTGCTAAGTCACGCAAAAACACTGCGTGGTGCTATTCGCTGAATATAGCATTGCACCTGTATTCATCTACACGGCCCCTCAGTTTGCCCCTTGCATACATTATAATTCTGCCTGGTGCTAATGCAGTTTGCCAGCACTATCTGACCTTTTGAATATAGTGGACCAGTTCAATCCCGGCACTAACCCAGCACAAACAGTTTGCGCCCAGTGCAAAGTTTTGAATATCTGGCACTGAGTACCTTATTATGGATATTTGCTAAAATCTTCTCTGTCCTGTTTTTGGAAAAATTGGAAGTTTGGAAAAGGGATAAAAAAATCACCTCTGAATTACAATACGGTTTTAGGAAAATAAAGGGACACTACACTGTGTGTTTATTTTAAATGATATGCTACATCTCAGGCGTAGACGTAAAATAATGGTAATTATGAGACATCTGGATCAAATGGGGGCCCATATTGCTGCTCTGCAGGAGACACATTTATTGATGGAGGAGCTGAACAGCCTTAAGCAACTCTGGGTGGGGCAGGTCTATGGGATAGGCAAGGAAAGGGTCTCAGGAGGAGTAGCGATTTTAATTAGAAAAACTTGCTTGCTCAGCGTGGAACAGGTGACTACAAGAGAAGATGGTACAGGGATCTATATTTCGGGCTTAATATATGGTAGGGCTATTTCGGTGGCTTCCATATATGGACTGACCCCCCCTAACCTGGAATTCTTTGCCTCAATAGAGAGGGATATAGCCAGTTTTTCTGGGCATTCTCTTATTCTAGTGGGAGATTGGAATGTGTATGCTAACAATGTAGGAGATAGGATCCCGCCTATCAGAGGACCACTAACAAAGGCTCAAATTGCTTTAAACAAACTGCTAGAGGTTGCGGCTTTGGTGGATCTGATACGGACCCACTCTATGGGGGGGGAGAAGGTAATACTATGACATTCTACTCGGCGGCACACAAGACCCAATCCCGTATTGATTTCTTTTTAGTTAATAGGGAGGTACTTATGGGAATTATGGGATTGACAACGGAGGGCAGAACTTTTTCTGATCACTCTCTGATCAAATTAGTTTAGGAACCAAAATTAGGCCCTCCTAGACCACCCGATGGAGACTAAGTTACTCCCTATTGTTAAACAGCAACGAATGTAAACACGAGGCCCTGCTAGAAATTATGCAACAATTACCTCGTTGCTTGATAGGAAGTTGGCATGGCCAACTTGCAAAAGTGCTATTTCCGGGAGCGGCTCAGGAGCTGGCAGCTCAGAAAAATAAGCAGAGGATGGCAAAAGAGGAATTTATCTTAGGGGCCATCAATTCGTTGGCTCCACTTGAGGGGTCTACATAGGAAATTGACGGGGAACTTAAAAGCCTAAAATGGGAACTAGAGGATATTGCTTATGGCAAGGTAGACTTCTGGCTAGAAAAGATTAAAGCTAAATATCTTTTGATGAGAGATGTCCCTGGACGTTTGCTGGCAGATAGAGTTAGGGAATGGGAGGCGAGCAGAATGGTGACATCTATCTGGCATGGAGGGAAGCTTATAATGGATCCCCAGGAGCTAGCAGATACTTTTGCATTGTCTTTTAAAGACTTATATCAGATTGGGAACACGGTGGAGGAGGAAAATTAATGCTTTTTTGGAGGGAGTATCTTTACCTGTACTTGACCCCATTCAAGTTAGTGAATTAGTGGCTCCTATTGGCGCACCAGAGATTGTGGAGGTACTCAGGTCTTTACCGGTGGGCAAAACGGCGGGGCCGGATGGTCTCATGGCAAAGTTTTATCAGACTTATATCCACATTCTATTGCCTATGCTTCAAGAATTCTTTAATAATATAATGCAGGAGGGAGTGTCACAACCCACCCCATATCAGGCGTACATTACATTAATCCCCAAACCAGATAAACCTAGGGATTTACCAGGTAACTATAGGCCTATAGCATTAATGAATCAGGACATCAAGATTCTTACCAAAATCTTGGCCAATAGAATTTGGCAGATAGCACCGGCTGTAATAAGTCAGGAGCAAGTGGGATTTATGCCAGGGAGGGGGGCACATAACGCTTTGAGGAAGTTACACCATATCTTGAATTATGCATCAGACTCCCAATTACCCTTAGCCTTGATATCTTTAACACTGAGAAGGCCTTTGACAGGGTCTCCTGTCCTTTTCTTTTTGCCACAATGGAGAAGATGGGCTTCCCCGCAGGTCTTCTTAGAGGCATTAAAAACCTGTATGCTGCTCCAACGGCTAGAGTCCTATGTAATGGCTATATCTCACAGGAAATACAGCTGGAAAATGGGACCCGCCAAAGATGTCCTCTTTCCCCGATATTATTTAATATCTACCTAGAGTCTCTGCTGAGGGCAATTAATAATGATGGATATATAAGGGGGGTTGAGGTAATGGGATGAGAGTTAAAATTGTTAGTTTTTGCAGATGAAGTGCTCTTGCATTTGCAGGACCCGGTGGTTGGGTTTGAGAGGACCAGAGAACTGATAGGGCGTTTTGCTAAAGTTTCTAACTATAAACTGAATTTGACCAAAACTCAGATTCTCCCCCTGACGCTCCATGTATACAAGGCAGATTTTGCTCAGCTGCGAATTCAATGGGTGACTGATAAGATCAAATATTTGGGTATTTGGATTACAGGGAATTTTGAGATATTGGCAGAAACAAATATGGAAGGGACCTTGTCAGTTATTAGGGGTGATTTAATAAGATGGAATAAGCTGCCCTTGAACTTTATGGCTAGACTTGGGCTCATCAAGATGAATCTGCTGCAAAGGCTGTTATACCCGGTGTATTTAGCCCCATATAGTATTCCCAAAAAGTGGTTTAGAATGATTAAAAAGCTACTCTCAGATTTTTATGGAATCTTAAACCCCCTAGGAAAAAGTACAATGATCTGCGCCTATCTCCCTCTTTTGGAGGGGTTAAGCTGCCAGACCTCCACTTATACTATGTTGTGGGACAGTTAGGTCTTATGACCCGATGGGGTAGAAGTAATGAGGGATCTGCTTATATCCCAGAATGGTTGCATTTGGAGACCCAAATGATGAAGGAGGTAGGCCTCTCTCTGGAGGCACCCTTGTATGCTAATATAGCTAAATGTTTTAAACAAGGGTTGGGAAACCCAGTTGTGAAGGCGGCAGAAGCATGGTGGTCATTTTTGACTCGGGTCCAGAAAAAGGACCAAATGAAGGCCCAAGGACAACCATTGTTGGGTAACCCCAACTTAGTCATAGGGAAGCAGGTACTTAAAGGGAAGTGGTCTAGGTGGGTTTCAGGTTTGAAGTTAGAGGATGTTATTCAGGATAACAAGGTGGTTCTCCTGGTACAGTGCAAGGGAATGCCCTTTTTCCATAGGATGCAACTTATATGTATGCTGGAGGGGGTGCTAAGGAGGTTAGGAGGCCTTACAGACTGTTCATTTAAATGGGATGAGCTGAGGGAGATTGATCTGAAATCTAGGGCCCTATCACAAGTATACAAAGTACTTCTCGATTTTTTCGGCCCAAGTTCTCCTATATCAGTGCCATACTGGGACAAAATGTTGGCGCCTGGAAATATTGACTGGGCTAACGTATGGAAGAATAGCAAGTATATTGTAATACCTAAATACAGGAGCTTACATTTTTTTATTGTCTCTAATCTATATTATACCCCTGTGAAACTATGTGATAGAGGCCTAAGACAGACAGACCTGTGTTTTAGGTGTGGCTTGGAGATAGGAGACTTGTTACATGTGCTGTGGAACTGCAGCAAAATATCACCCTTGTGGGGTGAAATAAAGAGACGAATGGACCCAATGCTGGATTACTCAGAATTTATAATACTGGAGATATGCACCTTAGGGGACCTATCGCAAATTGTTGGTGCTACACCTAAGTATCACTTATCCTTGATGGCGGCAGTAATTAAGTCATATGTGGTCCAGCATTGGAAGGATGGCCAGCCATATGGGTATAAAAATTGGGTAGGAGATCTTACTGGGGCTTTGGGTAGAATTAAGGGCATTTACATTCAGAGGAGGAAAAATTGTCACGGCTAAAAAGATGGGGCGGTATTGGAGGCGATATACTCCCAGCAAGAGGTAGAGTCCCGGACGCAGGTCTGTCTGTTGGGCTGTGATTAGCTGGAGAAATCTGGGATGGAACATTTAAAGGGTATTAGAAACACTAGCAAAGATTGGAGGGTTTGATGGATGATTGTATGTGAGGTGGTCAGGACTTGGAATGTGAATATTAGTTGGGGGTCTGCTAGACAAATTGGGGGGACGGGGACTCTCTCTCTCTTTCCAGGGGTTCAGAGGGGTGCCACCCTTAATTAGGCGGTAACTTAACATGAAAGTAGGCTAGGGAGCACCTATCGGGCTGCAGATAATTTTCATGGGATAAGGGGAAAGAGGTCAATGTATAAGCAGCCTGAGGATCTTAATTTAAGGTGGTGATGAAGTAAATTCAGATTAGGCTTGGAGGGATGGTGCTACCTCTGTGTATGTAAATAGTTAAATTGTACATAGTTTACACAGTCAGTTTTGGATTGTGTGCCCTGGGGTAACCAGGTTTATGTTTGTTTGTATGTTTGTCTGGTCGCTGTTTGGAAAATGAACAAACATGTGTTTTAAAAAAAAAAAAAAATTATCTGCTACATAAATATTTAGGGAGGAATTTATGCTTAGTTTTTTTAGACCTGCATAGTGCTTTTGATAATGTTAATAGAAATTTGTTATGGTAAAAGCTTAAGCCCTATGGAATAGATATAACTCTGCTTGAACTTGTTATTTTATTGCATACTAATAAAACTGAACATGTCAGATATGGCATCAATGGGCTACTTTTGGGACACATCTCAATTATCAGGGGTATTAAACAAGGCTATATCTTGATACCTTTCTGTTTAATATTTATATAAATTCTTTGATTGAACTCTTAATAAAGGCTGATATCCATGCACTTGCTATCGGAAGTTCTAGAATACCATTCCTTCGTTATGCAGATGATATTGTATTGATTTTTGCAGACACCCATTGGGTTGTTCAGAGCTTTTGAAATAGCTTAAAACCAGCTTGCTTCCTGAGCCCTAAACATAAATATAAGTAAATCAAACACTATAGTCATAGGGAAGAAATTCAATGCAGAGGCAAAATGGAGAAGTGGGAATGACATACTAGAAAATACATAACAATATAAATACTTGGGAATTACACTCAGCAGTAATAGTTCCTGCCTCCCACAATAGGAAGAAGTAAAACACAAAGCTTTACATATCTTCTCAGGCCATTACTAGATTCAGAAAAATGTTTGCTAATAATTCCAATAAAGCATTAAAAGACTCTTGTATGGCTAAAGAAAATTCCCAGATTTTGTATGGGAGCGAAATATGGGTTACACAAGCCAAAAAAAAACTGAACTTAAAAGTATAGAGATAATACAGAATACATTTTATACAAATACACTAAAATTGCCCTATGATACTCTTTCAGCTCAGGTTTTGGTAGAAAATACAATACAAAAATACTTACAACACAAAAAATACATAAAAAAGTTAACAAAATACTGGGACAAAAATGACATGGAATTGATCTTACAATCTAGATACTCTCTATGGTTCTCAAAAAACTTTAAGTGACCAAACTCCAAAATGTCTTTGTGTCTTTATTCCTTATGGCAGTCTGCAATTGCACCCAGAATTCAAAGTTATATCTATCCTTGTTCTTCCCTTGTAAGCAAGTGCCTGGATTAGAGCCTTGAGATGGTAGAAGAAAGTGGTGATAGCTGAAAAGGGTTCAATTTTGGCCACAATCTGAGAGGAAGTTAACAATTCACCTAGTAAAAATAAATTGGATAACTGGCCTCGAAAGCAAAATGTCAGACTTACCAGATGGAGTCTACCATGATGGTCTGCATCTGTCCAGGAGGGGAATCAGGATCCTAGGTCATAGGTTTAAATGTTTCATTGGCAAGCATTTAAACTAGCCAAGGGAGGAGGCATGGAAAAGGAGATGGGAAATCCTAGCCCCCCCTCCCAAAATCAGGCTAGTTAGTGAGGTAAACACTAAGATAGAGAAGTCAGTAGGGAGAAGGGCAGGAGTAAACGGAGAAAAAGACAAAGGCAGTAAGGACAGAGATGGAGCAAAAAGGTGTAAGGCAATCAGAAAATGGAGGGTAATGAGTACCACTGCCCATAGTCTAGGTAACAAGCTCCCTGAACTGGTGGCCTTGATGGAAGTCGGATGCCTGGATATCGTGGCAGTCACAGAAACATGGTGCACAGAGAACCATGATTGGGATGTCAACATACCAGGATACACAATCTACAGGAGGGACAGGGAGGGTAGAAGAGGAGGAGGATGAGGAGGAGGAGGAGTCTTCTATGCAAAGGAAGGAATCAAAGCAATTGAAATAAAGGGTAAAGAGGGAGGAGAGGAGGCACTGTGGGTCACCCTGGAGACAGAAAATGGCACCACAACCTGCACAGGGGTTGTACACAGACCCCCCATCTTAGAGGGAGGAAATGGACAAGGAAATGGTAGAAGGCACCCTTAGGATGGCACAGAAAGGGGAGATATTGCTGATGGGGGACCTGAATATGCCAGATGTTAAGTGGAGCACCTTTGCTGCAGCCACATTGAAGAGCAGGGCCATTCTCTCTGCCCTACAGGGGGCATGCCTCAGACAGCTAGTGTTGGAAACCACTTGGGAAGGAGCAATCTTAGACCTTGTACACTTAAATGGGGATGGAGAGAAGATCTCAGATCTAGAAGTGGGTTGCCATCTGGGAACAAGTGACACCAAACAGTGTGTTTCATGATAAACTCAGCTGCAGAGTCAAGCCATACAAAAGTGAAGGTACTGGACTTCAGGAAGGCTGATTTTTTAAATATGGGAGAGTGCCTCAGAAAAGCACTAGCAAACAAGCAAGAAGGAGGGGTGAAGCAACAATGGGGAAACATCAAAACTGCCATCACAGAGGCAACAAGCCTTTGTGTGAAGCAAATAAACAAATCAAAATGAAAGAAAAAATCATTATGGTTCTCAAAAAAGGTGGCGGGGAAGGTTAGGGAGAAAAAGACAGCTTTCAGGAAGTATAGGGATACACAGAAGGAGCAGGACAGAGAACTGTACCAGTTAAAGCACAAGGAAGCGGGCAAGGCAGTTAGAATAGCAAAGGCCCAAACCGAGGAAAAGATAGCCAACTCTGTTAAGAAATCTTTTATAGGTACATTAGGGAGCGAAGAAAGACAAAGGGAGGGATGATTCTGAGGCTGAATAAAGAGGAGGGTGGGTGGGAAGAGAGGGACAGTGAAAAAGCAGGGATACTGAATGAATACTTCTGCTCAGTATTCACAATGGAAGAGGAGTGGGAGGTACCTAATCCAGTCAATAGAAGCACTCTGGATAGGGGGGGTTGATATCAGTCCTTTCACAGAAGAAGGGTTCTGAAAGAACTCCTAAAACTGAAGATGAACAAAGCAATGGGGCCTGATGGGAATCACCCCAGAATTATAAAAGAACTAAGGGGAGCACAAGTAACACCATTGACTACCCTTTTTAACAAATTATGGGCAGATGGTGTGATGCCTGAGGACTGGAAGAGAGCAGATGTGATTCTCCTTCACAAAAGTGGGAGCAAAACAGAGGCAGGAAACTACAGACCAGTCAGTTTGACCTCAGTGGTAAGGAAAATGATGGAATCACTTCTGAAGGAAAGAATTGTTGAGTACCTAGAGGCCAGTGGGAAGGTCATGTCAGACAAATCTAATTGATTTCTTTGACTAGGTGACCAAAGTAGTAGACCAGGGAAGGGCTGTGGACATGGCCCACCTAGACTTTAGCAAGGCATTTGACACAGGCCTGCACAAAAGATTAATAAACAAATTAGCCATCCTGGTAGTGGGTCCCAGGGTGGTAGCCTGGGTAAAATATTGGCTGGACAACAGAACTCAGAGGGTAATATTAAACGGAGTCCACAGTGAAGAAAGTGGGGTTACTAGTGTGGTGCCGCAGGGTTCAGTACTGGATCTGGTCCTTTTTAATGTCTTCATAAGTGACATTGCAGAGGGACTGGAAGGAAAAGTATGTCTCTTTGCAAACAACACAATGATCTGCAACAGAGTTGATACACAAGGTGGAGTGGAAAGGATGAGAAGGGACTTGGCAAGGTTGTAGGAATGGTCAAATGTATGGTAGCTTAGATTCAACACAAAGCAGTGCAAAGTAATGCACCTGGGAAACAAAAACCCAGGGGAAGAGTACACAATGGGGAGCGAGATACTGACAACAACAAAAATGGAAAGGGAGCTGGGTGTAGTTATAGCAGATGACCTAAAGGTGAGCAAGCAATGTGAGAAGGCAGTAAGGAGGGCTGGGGGATACTGGGATGCATAGAGAGAGGCATCACCAGTAGAAAACAGGAAGTTGTTATCTCTCTGTACAGACAGTTGGTGAGACCTCATCTGGAGTACTGTGTGCAGTTCTGGAGACCCCGTCTCCACAAAGACATAGACAGGATGGAGGCTGTCCTGAGGAGGGCAACCAAAATGGTGCAGGGTCTGCACCAGAAGACATACGAATAGAGAGACTAAAGGAGCTTAATATATATACCCTCGAAAAAAGGAGGGGGGCATGATAGAAACTTTTAAGTACCTCAAGCAAATCAACAAAGTCCAAGAGGGTTGCATCTTTCAGAAAAAGAGATGTGCAAAAACAGGGGGCACCATTTGAAGATAGAGGGGGGGATGGCTCAGAGGAAATGTGAGGAAGTATTTTTTCATGCAGAGGGTTGTGGATGCGTGGAACAGCCTTCCTGAGGAGGTTGTGGATTCAAAAACAGTGGGGGAATTCAAGAATGCATGGGACAGACATAAGGCAATTCTTGTGCGGGTGGGAAGATGCAGGCCGTTGATTAACTAGCATCTGCAGCTTATCCAGTGGGTACGGAAATGGGCAGACTAGGTGTGCCAAGCAGTCCTTATCTGCCATCAAATTCTGTGTTGCTATATTTCTATGTTACCAAACATTTGGGCCATTAGGGTCCAATATAACTTACATTGTTACTACTAAATTGGTTGAACTGAGGATTGGAGACCAGTGGTTTCAAGCTCTGTATCCACAACTAGCTGATATTCCTGGGTTGGCACTATATAGGAAATACAAGGTGTATAGAGAGGAAGACGCTTATTTGAAATTTTGAGAAAAATAATTACATAGAGCTGCTCTCTGTAGATTTAGATTAGGGATATTGGAAAGGGGTTGTTTATTTTTTGGTGGAAGAAAAATCAACAGTAGACATATAGCTTGCAAATGTAACTCCAACTGTACAATTTCCATCCAGCATATATTGCTTGATTGCCCTATTCTTGATAATGAAAGGAAAAGATGATTAAATCTATTCACTAACAATGATTGCCTACTCCTTGATAGAGACGTCTTGGTTAAAAAAAAACTACTTATTTTTTACCAATTGCAAAACTACATTGTTTGCAGTAGCCAGTTTTGCACTTTTGGCTCTAATGAAATTGTCAAAATAACACTTAATTTGCAAGACTAATATGTTTTAACAAAATATATTTCATCTATTTTATGAAATGACTTTGTAATTTTAATTTGTTTATGTTTGTATGTCATAACATTTGTCTATACATCTCTGTTATAAAATATACCTGAACTTGACTAAGAATAGAAAAATAAGTATACAATCTGTTTGTGAAATAAACAACTAACAGACAAAAAATACAATGTGTTCTTTTCACAGATTTGTTTTTGGATGTTAAGTACAACAGAGTTAAATATGACCAACCACCATGACTGAATGAAATTGAGCCAGACCCTTTATTAATTGATTTTAGTGTGTGTTTCAAATACTGACTTGAAGATAGTTTGTGTATGTATTTGCACTGTTATTGCACTACTCAGCACTTTAAGTCAGGTATGCTGGCATCCTTTACTTTGGTAATAGTGTTTCAATTAAAAATACCTGTTGTTATCCACTATAAAGAGTGGGTGCTTTTAGGGGGCAACACCTTTGAGAAAGTATAGTGAACCTGTATGAAATGTTAGAGTCATTTGACCTGATGTGAACAGCCATCGTGGTATTTTGTTCTGTGTTATTGCCAGTATTAAATAAGTGCTGCCTTTTGTGTAAGCCTGCCAGGAAGTTTTTTTTTATGAAGACAGACAGCAAGGTACAAAGTGGCAGATGTATGAAGGATCAGACGTTTTGATGGGGTGAGTGCCAATTTTGTTATGTTAGCTCTGTGAGTATTTTAACTGTGCACCACCCTGGTGTGACTTAAGCCATTGAATCAGTGGCATTTGTGGAAAAGGCATAAAAGAATCTCCATTTCCTTCAGACGAACATCACATCTCACCAAAAAGCTCCAGACCCTGAAGAGAGTGAGCAAAAAAGTAACAGTTTTACATTGGGTGGGGATGCAAAAAGGTTAATCTCTGGATGACTCCATATTGCAAAAAGGTCTTCCACTACTAAGTCCAGATGTTCTCACTTCTGGGGCAGTGCTTGAGACTGGCTTGGCCTGTTGGCTAATATATTTTTGGGCACCATGGAGAAATACAGCTGACAGAAAGTGACTGTGGTCTATTGCTCAGTTCCACACTCACTGATTCTCTGCCAGAGGATAAGAATGTGTGTCCACCTTGTTTGCTTATGTAGTGCATGACACTGATGTTGTCTATCTGAATCAAGAGTGGATCATGCCTGAGATAAGCAGTAAAGTCATGTAGGCCGAAATGAACACCCATCAGCTTTAGAAAAAAGGATATGTAGAAAGTTGTCTGAAACCAAAGACCCTGAGTCCTGAGGGGAACCAGATGTGCACCCCAAATGGAGCCTGACACATCTGTTGTTAAAATTTGCAGAGGCATGGAATTAGAGATGGGAGTGCCCATTAGTAGGATGGAGTGGTCTAGCTACCAGAGGAGGGCCATGGAGTACAGGGGGATGTGATCAGCCCCAGTTGTTCCTGGTCATCTGACAGCTGGCCCCATTGAACCCACAGAGTCCACTGTGGTATGTAACCATCATGCTCAGAAGTCTCAACACTGTGCTGGCACATGCAACTTGATTGAAATTAGATAATCCTTATTTATTAATATGTCTGCCTTATCCTGCAGAAGGAAGGTTCAAACCACTGATGTGTCTAGTACTGCTGCAATGTTCTGGAGGCATTGACATAGAATCATAACTGATTTTGGTTATTTCACAGTAACCCCAAACAGTTGCCTGGTCCTGGATGGAGTGTTATACAGCTTCTCTGGATGGGCCCTAAAGTATATACTAAAGCTTCTCTGGATGGGCCCTTCAGGAGTCAGTCATCCAGGTAAGGGAAGGTATACAGTCCTTCCTTCCTGAGTACCACTGCTACCACTGCAAACAATTGGGTAAAAATGAGGATAAGCCAAAGGGATGACATGAAATTGAAAATGTTTGCCCTCCAGCATGAATATAAGATGCTGTCTGTGATAACATTAAATCTTGACATTAACATACGCATCCTTCATGTCCAAGGTGCACTTCCAGTAACTTGTTGTAGGAATGAGAGACTGTAGTGAGACTATGCAAAATTTTTTATATTCAATTAATACATTCAGGCCTCTTAGATACAGAACAGGATATATGTCCAATGTCCACTGTTCATTTTTAGGACTAGAAAGTTCCAGGAGTAAAATCCCTGACTCTGTTTCTGAACAGGGATAGGTTCTATTGCTCTTTCTGAACAAGTGAGTTTACATCTGCCTGCAGATGTGACAGGGCCAAGAAAAAGGATTTGCTGGAGGTTTGGACAGCAACTCCAGAGCATAACCTTGTTCTATTATCTCTAAGATCCACTTATCTATAGTGATCTCCCTCCAATTCTACAGATAGATGGATATTCTGCCCCCACCTATATCCTTGAAAGCAGAGGTGGAGGCAGAGCAGCAGGGAGTTAAAAGGTACAAGGGCAATGTGATGACCACTTGCACCAGCTCCTTCAGGACATTTGAATGAACTCCTAAGATTGAGTACCTGGGGTGGTGCTTGTACAAGACCACTTCCATGGGCAGGCCTCTAATATTGCTTCCAAAACTGGCTCCTACCATGACTTCATTGAGTTGCTTGGTTGACGGCTTTTAAAGATATCAAGGTTGGTTGGACCAACGGTGTGTAGAGCTGAGGGTCTATGCACCTTACCTCCTGCCTTGCCAATGACCCGAGTTCGGGAACAAACTCAGGTTATTGGGGGTTGGCAGGGGGATAATAGTGAGCATCCAGAGGACTGCTCTCCTCTCCTGGGGTGGGGAGGTCTGCCACTCAGCCCTTGGCTGCCATCAGGTTGTGTCTTACTAGCAGTGACAGCTCCTGAGCACCAAAACTGAAGGGGCCACAGTTCTGTGGCATGTGAATGCCTCCATGTACTGTATGTATGCTCATGTGCCACCATGGCAGAGGACCTGGAGAGAAAACAGAAATGAAAGGCAGACTTGGGCTCTGTGAAGGTTTGCCTGTCTTCCCTGACCTGTGCTGCCACCTGGACCACCAACCCATACTGGATAATGAATGTCCAGGAGAGGGAGGATGGGTGGGGCAAGCCATGAGGGTCACTGGATCCATGTTAGTGCTGCTCCAGGGTGGGGTAGGACAAAACAGAATAGTCCCTGCCTGAGACAGCCAGGAAAGAAAGTAATATGAAAAAAAGATATCAAGGTAATTTTTGATGACTGCAGATCATAGACAGTCATTTCAACATCAGTACCAAAAATCTTTTGACCACAAATGGGGAACCAAGAACAGTTTGTTGGATATCAGAGGCAAAACCTGCCAACCTTAACCAAGAGTAATGGAATAGGCAAATGTCTGAAGCATCAGCCCTGATAGAAGCATTTTAGCCATCATAGGATGATCTGAGCAAATCCCTTCCAGTATCAAGCACAGCTGTGAGTGTCTTGGGAAGGTCCATTTTTACTAAATCTTGAAGGAATATATCTATAATGGGTAACATAGACTTCAGCGGGCTATTCTGACATGATCATGTAAGCCTGGTAGTTTGCAGTTCTTAGTCCTAGGGAAGCAGAAGCACATGTTCTTTTCCCCATGACATCAAGTTTTCTGGATTCACTGTCAGGAGGTCGAGAACTCATGTGATGTGGAGCCCTGGATAAATCATGAGCAACCACAATCACAACTGAGACAGTTTCAGCTTGTGGTGCCCAAAAGGTTCTAGAACTACAGGACGCACACTGTTTGTCTGCCTTTCTAGGCACAGCAGGTAGCATGCTAGGCATATGCCATGCTGTCACTGTGGCATCCTCCAATGCCGAAAAGATTGGAGCTATTACAATGGTGGTCACCAAAGGCATTTCCAGAAAATGATAGAGGTTATGTTTAGATGAGTCTTCTTCCTCTGCCTCAAACCCCATTGTATTTTGCATCTGCCTGAGGAGTGTCTGAAAGGAATTATCTTCAGTTGGTGAGCTGGGGTTATATACTCCAGTATCCTTGCTATGTGAGGATAAAGTAGAGCTAGAGCACATGGCTTCATGAAGGCCAAAATTCCCTCCTCCCTCCCCCCTTCCTTAGAATCTGCCTCCATTTCCAAGAGGTCAAGACTTATTCTTTCTGATCCATTGGATAGGGCAAGGGAGTCTCAACAGAAACAACTAGAGTTGAAGGCTGCTGAAATGAAGGAATGATGGCAAGTCCATTGAAGAACTGGCTGTCGTCAGTGTTGACAGACATACAACTTGCAGTGATGATGTTGAAATCATCGCCAGTAATGTAGGAAGCACATGGTGAAATAATTCTGAGAACATTGTTAGCACTGCTTATTAGTTGATAACAGCTGGTATAGGGGCTGGAGCGATTGTCATCAGTAGAATGAATTTAATTGATGGAGGCTGCATACTGCTGGTAGTGGTAGTGCCAGAGCCAGACCAACCTTGGTGCTGGCATAGTTGGGGGGGATATTACATCTGTTAAGGTTGCTGTCACTGCCTCTTATTGTGACTTACCATCCATTGACGCTGAATGATGTAGAGACCTGGGCCAGACAGGAGAACTCAGCTCCCAATCCTTGTACTTGGAGTGGTGCCGCTCCGATGACAAAGACTTTGTCATCTTTTCTTCATTTGTGATAAGTTCTTTGGGGACACCATCGCTGACCATTGTGAGAGTGCCAGGTCATGTCAGCATTTAGTCTGGAAGAAGAAGATGAGTACAGCCCAGGGTTTCCTGTAAGGCACTTATTTTATTATGCTCTAAAAAGTTACAGAACTTTTAGTTAGTGTCTCCTGGAGGTCTGGTTAAATCCCTGGCAGATTACACAGGCCTTCATGCCACAGATTAGGTCCAAATACAATAGAAACATAGAAACATAGACTTTGACACAGATAAAGACCACTTGACCTACCCAGTCTGCCCATTTCCCTACCTATTGGAGAAGCTGCAGATCCTAATTAACCAACAGACTACCTCCTCCTACCTCCTATAATTGCCTTATGTCTGTCCCATGCATTCTTAAATTCCCCCACTGTTTTTGACTCCACAACCTCCTCAGGAAGGCCATTTCATGCATCCACCACCCCCCGTGAAAAAATACTTTCCCACTTTGCCCCTGAGCTATCCCCTCTCTATCTTCAAACTGTGCTCCCTTTTTCTTGCACATCTCTTTTTCTGAAATATGCTACCCTCTTGAACTTTGTTGATTCCTTTGAGACACTTGAGAGTTTCTATAATGTCCCTCCTCCCCCTCCTTTCCTCAATGGTATACATATTAAGCTTCTTTAGTCTATCTTCGTATGGCTTCTGGTGCAGACCCTGCACCATTTTAGTTGGTTGTGATGCCCAAAAGGTTCTAGAACTAGAGGAAGCATAATGTTTGTTTGCCTTTCTAAGCAAAGCAGGTAGCATGCTAGGCATATGCCATGCTGTCACTGTGGCATCACCCTTGTATATCTTCAGGCTGCAGTGACAGAGCCAGAACAGTGGAGGTTTTGACTTTGGCATACAATAATTTTCAAATGGCAACAGAAACAATGTACAAGAAAACGTTGCGTAAAATGATGGTATTGTTCCTTCAGTGGTCTGATAAGCCTGACAAGCAGGAAAAAGAACTGACTATAGAGGTTTTCACCTAAGTTACAGAAGCATCATCATCATATATCAATGTGGGTAGCCCCTAGCAAGGCAGAATTTTTCACGTGGTCCTGATGTTGATGGTTATAGTTCCAAAGCTTTGGCTCAGTGGAGGAGATAGCCTCAAAGAAGAGCTCCATCTTCACACATTACTCAAGATGTGTAGCAGACTTTCACTGTGCATACCCACTACAACCAATGCCACCCTCCCCCATAAAAGTAAAAACCACCCCATCTCCCAGCCAAGATAGCATCCATACCCACCCTCCTCCACTTGGTATACATATTTTCTAAGGGTAATCCAATGCTGCACAACCAGCACAATACTCCCTCCACCTCTGCCAGTAACTGTCACCTAAAGAAATAACCTTTGTAATGTAATAATCATGAATACATTAGGTCTTTCTCTTTTTTTTTTTCTTTTCATGATAACTTGGCCTTTAGTGACAATTTGGGGCCACAATTTTCAGGCTGCAAAGGCTGCCACCCCATCACAACCAAGGAAAAAAGCACCTTATACATATGACCTGACATCTGTTTTTGTGGGTCATTCTAGAGCTAGTTATCTCCATGTCAGTTTGTACTCACACACTGTACTTTGAAACTTATGATTACATTTTTCAGCATCTTTACTTACAGTGCAGTTCTGTTTCTTTTGTTGAATCACAAGAAAAAAGCTGTATTGTACTGCACCACAATTAGCCGCTTGATCGGCTTCCTACATTTTAACTGGACAACAGGGTGCCCAATCACCAGTGCCACCTATGTGTCTTTCTTTTTTTATGTATACCAATTCTGTGGTGCCCACACTGGTGCTGGTCCCTCTCCTTCCTTTTGATTTATTTCCAGACCCCACACCATACCACATTTATCTGCTTACATTGGCTTGCCCAGTCTCTGGTGTTGTGGCACTCCAACCCCTCCCAACCCTGCCAGCAGTCCAGGACATCGGGTGGCCTAATCCTCAGTGCCCCCAAGTATCTTGCTTACAGTGGGATGCCCAGTCCCTAGTGCCTGAGGTACATTATGTACAATAAAGAAAACTGTCCCATCCCCTTTCCCCTCTGTAATGTTCCCCCTCAAAGCCCCTAATGTCAACTTTGCCAACACCAGGTCTCCCAATCCCTGGTGTCAGCATAGACAACCTCTTGATGAGTGGTCAAGGGAGTGGCAGCTAAGATTCAGTGCAAAAAAGTGCAAGATCATGCACTTGGGGCACAGAAATGCAGGGGAGGAGTACATGATGAAGGGGAAGTACTGATGGTGACCAAACAGAAATGGGACCTGGGAGTAACCATATCTGATGATCTAAAGGTTACCAAACAATGACAGAAGGCTGTAAGGAGAGCTAGTGGGAATGCTGGGGTGCATAGGGATAGGTATCTCCAGAAAAAGAAACGAGGAATGATACCAATGTATTGAACATTGGTAAGACCTCATCAAGAGTACTGTGTCCAGTTCCAGAGGTTGCATCTCCAGAAGGACATAACATAGAAGTGGTTCAGAAAAGGGCAACAAAAATGGTGCAGGGGCTACACCAAAAGTCATATGAGGGGAGACTGGAGGATCTCAATATGTATTCCAGGGAGGAAAGGAGACAGAGGAGGGATATGATAGAGACTTTCAAATACTTCAAGGGTGATCTTTGAGGAGGTTGACTGTTACTACACGCTCCTGTCTTTGTGGAGGAAATTCAGGAAGCATAGTTACTCTACTAGTTTTATTTCTTGAAAAGGTATGCCATCTAAGCCTAATAAGTGTGTAACCTAACCAGATAAGATTATTGTTCTTTCTACCTGGCCATTGTTGTCCCCTCTCTCTCGGTTTGCCTCAGGAGGAAAGCCACAGAGGTGGCACGCACTGCTGGAGCTGGAGTCAAGTAGTGAAGCCCATCAGTCAGCTTGGGAGTGGGCAAAGAGATAGAAAGCAACGGAGGGAAAAAAAAAGGAACTCACTGGCACTGCAACTGACCTACAGTATGAGAAATTTATTTTTAGAAGCTCACCGGGACTACTGTTTCTTGCAGTTTGTGCTGTTTTGGACCATTATTTTTAATTATTTATTACTTACTCTTTGCTCAGGGAAATTTGAGAATATCTGTAACCAGGACCTTTAGACTCTTGTTGAAATTTCCACATATTTTGCACATATTGCACATATTGTCCTACATATTGTCCTACTGAAATAGAGCAGTTTTGATTTTGTGTTGTATTACATATTCCATTCATATTTTATTTATTTTGACTTTGTATGATTTGCGCCCTTTCCTGATTTTGGGTCATGTGACAGGGTGCTTTAGGAGTGCATAATCTGGTTGGTACGTGTTAGGAGCATGAGGGGCTGCTTACACACCAACGCCAGTACACCAGAACACCAGAACATCGACATGGTGGTTGGACAGAGATAGTCACTATAAATTTTCTTTTTTATGTTTGTTATTAACAATAATATGACTCTGATTTAATGATGGCTGGTAGCTTATGGTCACTTACTTTTGCTTTTATTGACTACTGTGCATTTTTAGCTGGTGCACACTACACACTGTAACAGATGCAACAGCTAGTCTCCTATCGCATAATTTAGTAGGGACTCTCTACCTGGCAGTTAAAAAACAAAACCATGGGTGAGGCCTAGTACTACTGGCTCCCAACCCTCTCCTAATTCGGACAGCGCTGTGAGAACTGGCTGTGGGAAAAGAAAGATCTTCAGGGTCTCGTGTTAAGTTAACGGCAACTCTATCAGCAAGTAAGTTAAACCAGTTTCTAGTACCCTCTGGAATAGGGTTATTTGCATTGATTCTGAGCTATTTAAGGGATAAACAGTGTTGGTCCCTTTTTTATAATTAAGTAAAGCTCACATTTTACTTTAGTTTTACTTAAGATTTGTTACTTTTGTTCTAGTGTATACCAAGTATGAAAGCTGTTATTTTTACCACCAAGGCTTTGTAAAAGATAAGAATGCTGACTGCATGAAAATTTTTTTACAAGCTTTCCAAACTGTTGTTTTTGTGGTGCATATGGTGTGCATGCTACCGATACATAAAAAAGCCTTGCAATGTGATTTAACACAGCTGCACAAGCTACAAGACGCAGGAAGGGCTGTATAAAGCTTGATGGTTGAACACTTGATTTGTACAGTACATAAGGTCTTGCTATACTGGATAGCTCTTATTTTTCTAAAAAATCCAAGGAAGGACTGTGAAAAAAATTGAGATACTACAGGGCTATTGTGTTGGGTTAATTGATATCTGAAGTACCCAATTCTATTTAATACAAGTCTCTTATCGGACTACCAAGACCTAATAGTCTTCAGGTGAAGCTACCTCTGGCTGGAAGCTGCAACACTGGACTTAAGATTTGCAAGAAAGTGAGTTGTGCTCACAACAGAGGGAGGTGAATGTTACAATTTACAAATGATTTGGTTTGAAGCAGATTCCTTAGGAAATTTAATATTCTTCAGGTGGAGGATACTTCTAACTGAAGGGTGAAATAAGGAACTTAGAATTATCAGAAAAGGCAGTCTTTCAATCAACAGAGGGGAGGTGGACCTTGCTTTACTTTTGTTACAATTGTTAAGATTTTCAGTGCATGAAGAGTTTAAACCCACAAGGGCTCAATACTGTTTTCTGTGTCTGCCCTTTGGCACAGCTGACTTGATTAGAGTTAGTGATTGACTGTTTGCATTGCAATATTTGTAATACTGTGAGTTATTCACTGAGCTAAGAATTTGTCATGAGTCCTGAATTGAGAGCAGGTTACAGGCTGTGTATTGGACCCATACAGTGCCTATGGGGTGGAAACTGATTTTCCTTTTGTTTATCTCTGTGTGCCTTAAAAGGCCAGGCCAGACTGTGTCAGGAAGTGCTTACATCACAGCTACTTAACAGCCAATAGCTCTGGAAGAATCTGACAGACCTTGATAACAGTACTAATTTTAGCAGGTTCATCAGATAACCTAATAGTCTTCAGGTGAAGCTACCTCTGGCTGGAAGCTGCAACACTGGACTTAAGATTTGCAAGAAAGTGAGTTGTGCTCACAACAGAGGGAGGTGAACGTTACAATTTACAATTGTCTTTGGTTTGAAGCAGATTCCTTAGGAAAGTTAATATTCTTCAGGTGGAGGATACTTTTAACTGAAGGGTGAAATAAGGAACTTATACTTATCAGAAAAGGCAGTCTTTCAATCAACAGAGGGAGGTGGACCTTGCTTTACTTTTGTTACAATTGTAAAGATTTTCAGTGCAGGAAGGGTTTAAACCCACAGGGGCTGAATATTGTTTTCTGTGTCTGCCCTTCGGCACAGCTGACGTGTTTTGGGGCTGACTGCTTTCAGAGCACAAGTCACCAGGCTGCTTTGGGGCTGGGGAGGTTTACCTGTGTCTGACTTGGATGTTTGGATTTTTCTCTGTTTGATTAGCAGGGTATTTTCTCTGTCAAATTGTTGTGCAGGGCATCTTGCTGATAGGAAGGCACTCATCGCAGTGGTAGGTCAGAGCTTTTAGCTGATTGTTTCATGAGGGCACAGTTTAGGCCCAAACCCTTCCCACCCCTCACCCCACTCACCTCTGGAAATAGTTCCTTTATACCTGGGGTTCTGACATCATTTCCTCAAGAGGGCAAGGTGCATATCACTGTCATATCCTCTCTAGCACACTGCACTGACAATATAAGCATACACATTATATAAATACATATATTTCTACATAACAAACCAATCACACACACACACACACACACAAAAACTAAACAAAAGTTATGTGGGGAGTAGTGCAATGTAATGGCTGTGGGGCAGCAGTCTTCCGGGAGTCTTTCTGGAGGCTGTGATGATTCCCTGTTTGCAGACAACTATCTGCCCTGAGGGAGGAAGTTGCCCATCTTCAGGCCACACTGGACAGTAGTAAGGGGACCTTCCCCCAGGCCACACTGGATGGTAGGAAGGGAACCTCCCCATCTAGGGAGCACCAGAGTCACCACCACTACCTCAGAGGTTGTGAAGAAAGCACAGCAGTTGGACCACAGTGGGCTCAGGGAGGGTAAGGGTGGTGGAACAGAGGCACACCCAGTCAGTTGTTCCACTCCACAATCCATACACCATTCTGAGGAAGCATAGTTCCCCTATGGATGCACCCACAGAAGAGACTAAGGAGGGTGCAGACAACTGTCATAAGGGAGGCCCTCAGGAAAGAGACAGAGGGCACCACAGGGAAAGGAAGCATCTCCTGGTGGGGGACTCAATTATTAGGGGGATAGAACTGGGGGGAGAAGGGAAAACTGATGTAAGGTGCCTGCTTGGTGCCATGGCTTGAAGGTACAGGAAGCGCATCCTTAGGATCACGAGAACAGTTGCACGGAAGTCTGAGCTGGATGTCATTGTCCACCTAGGGACAAATGACTTGGCTTATAATGAGATTAGAGTAGTGCAGAAAGACTTTGTAGAGTTGGGGAGGGGCCTAAGACAAGTAGCACACACAGTATCCTTCTCAGAGGTGCTGCCTATCAGTGGCATGGGTGAGGTGAGGGTACTTTGCACCATACAGTTTAATGAATGGTTGAAAAAATGGTGTGGAGCACAGGGATTTGGCTTCACTGGGGACTGGGGTTCCACCTGGAGGGACACTAGCCTATACTGGCAGGATGGTCTGCATCTGTCCAGGAAGGGAACAAGTCTGTTGGGCAGTCAGTTTAAATGCTTTATTGGCAAGCTTTTAAACTAGTCAAGGGGGGAGGCACTAATAAGCAGCAGGAAAATCCCAGCCTCCCCTTACAAAACAGGGTACTAAATGAGAAAAAGACCAAGGTAGAAAGGTCAGTGGGGAATGCTGCTACAGAAGGTAAAGCTATCAAAAAATGGAGAGCACTGAATACCAATGCCCGTAGACGGGGTAACAAGCTTCCTGAATTAGTGGCCTTGATGGAGGAGGAACATCTGGATATTGTGGCAGTCACAGAAACATGGTACACATAGAGCCATGACTGGGACATAAACATACCAGGATACACTATCTACAGGAGAGACAGGGAGGGTAAAAGAGGAGGAGGAGTAGCTCTCTACAGAGAAGGAATCAAAGCAACAGAATAAAAGGGTAAACAGGGAGGAGGAGAAGAAGCACTGTGGGTCAATTTGGAGGCAGACAATGGCACCACAATCCTCACAGGGGTTGTATACAGACCCCCCTCTCAAGGAGGAAATGGACAAGGAAATGATAGAAAGTATACTTAGAATGGCAGATAAAGGGGAGATATTGCTGATGGGTGATCTGAATATGCCAGATGTTAACTGGAGTGCAGTTGCAGCAGCCACTTCTAAGAGTGGGGTTATTCTAGATGCACTACAGGGGGCATGCCTTAGACAACTAGTATTGGAACCCACTCAAGAGGGAGCAATCATAGACCTGGTCCTCTCAAATAGAGATGGAGAGAAGATCACAGATGCAGAAGTGGGTAGCCATCTGGGAACTAGTGACCATTGAACAGTATGGTTCACAATAAACACAGCAATAGAGTCAAGCCATACAAAGGCAAAAGTACTGGACTTCAGGAGGGCTGACTTAGCCAAAATGGGTGAGTGCCTAAGGAATGCACTAGCAAACAGGCAGGAAGGAGGGGTGGAAGAACAATGGGGAATAATAAAAACTGCCATCACAGAGGTAACAAGCCTTTGTGTGAAGCAAATAAACAAAACAAAATGATGTAAGAAACCACTATGGTTCTCAAAGGAGGTGACAGTGAAGGTTCAAGAGAAAAGGAAAGCATTCATAAAGTACAAGGAATCACAGAAGGAGCAGGACAAAGAATTGTATCAGTTAAAGCAAAAGGAAGCTGGGAAGGCAGTCAGACCAGCAAAGGCCTGAACTGAGGAAAAGATAGCCAATTCAGTTAAGAAGGGGGATAAAACCTTTTTTAGGTACATCAGGGAGTGAAGGAAGACTAAGGGAGGGATAGTGAGGCTTAATAAAAGGAAGGGGGTGGGCAGAGGGTGACGGTGAAAAGGTAGAGATACTAAACAAATATTTTTGCTCAGTATTTACAGATGAAGAGGGGGAGGTACCTAAAACAAACAATAGAAACACTCTGGATACAGAAGTTCATACTAGCCCATTTACAGAAGAAAGGGTTCTGAAAGAACTCTTAAAACTGAAGGTGGACAAAGCAATGGGGCCTGATGGGATTCATCCCAGAATTCTAAAAGAACCAAGGGTAGAACTAGTGACACCACTGACTACCCTCTTTAACAAATCATGGGAGGGTGGGTGGTACCTGAGGACTGAGGAGGCAGATGTGATTCCCTTCACAAAAGTGGGAGCAGGCAGAAGCAGGAAACTACAGACCTGTTAGTTTAATCTCAGTGATAGGAAAATGATGGAATCACTTCTGAAGGAAAGAACTGTTGAGTACCTAGAGGCCAGAGGGCACAGGACCCAAGGTAGCATGGATTCACAGCAGAAAGGTCATGCCAGACGAATCTAATAGATTTCTTTGACTGGGTGACCAAAGTAGTAGATTAGGGAGGGGCTGTGGACATGGCCTACTTAGACTTTAGTAAGGCATTTGACTCAGTCCCACACAAAAGATTAATATACAAGTTAGCCAGCCTGGGAGTGGGTCCCAAGATGATAGCCTGGGTAAAGAATTGGCTGGAGAATAGGACACAGAGGGTAATAGTAAATGGAGTCCACGCTGAAGAAAGGGGAGTTACTAGTGGGGTGCTGCAGGGTTCAGTATTAGGACCGGTCCTCTTCAATGTCTTTATAAGTACATTGCAGAGGGACTGGAAGGAAAAGTATGTCTCTTTGCAGATGACTCAAAGATCTGCAACAGAGTTGATACACAAGGTGGGGTGGAAAGGATGAGAAGGGACTCGGAAAGGTTAGAGGAATGGTCAAATGTATGGCAGCTTAGATTTAATGCTAAGAAGTGCAAGGTAATGCACCTGGGAAACAAAAACCCAGGGGAAGAGTATACAATGGGGGGTGAGATACTAACAACAACAAAAATGGAAAGGGACCTGGGGTAGTCATATCAGATGACTTAAAGGTGGGCAAGCAATGTGAGAGGGCAGTAAGGAGGGCTGGGGGGATACTGGGATGCATAGGGAGAGGCATCACCAGTAGAAAACAGGAAGTTGTTATCCTTCTGTACAGACAGCTGGTGAGACCCCATCTGGAGTACTGCATGCAGTTCTGGAGACCCAGTCTCCACAAGGACATAGACTAGATGGAAGCTGTCCAGAGGAGGGCAACTAAAATGGTGCAGAGTCTGCACAGAAGACATACGAAGAGAGACTAAAGGAGCTTAATATGTATAGCCTCTAGGAAAGGAGGGTGAGGGGGGACATGATAGAAGCTTTCAAGTACCTCAAGGGAATCAACAAAGCCCAAGAGGGTAGAATCTTTCAAAAAAAGGGGTGTTCAAGAACAAGGGGGGCACAATTTGAAGATAGATGGGGGCAGCTCAGTGGTAATGTAAGGAAGTATTTTTTTACAGAGAGGGTTGTGGATGTATGGAATGGCCTTCCGGAGGAGGTTGTGGAGTCAAAAACTGGTTGAATTCAAGCATACATGGGACAGCCATAAGAGAATTCTAGTGGGTGGGGGTAGAAAGAAGTAGGCTGCTGGTTAACTAGGATCTGCAGATTATCCATTAGGTAGGGAAATGGGCAGACTGGGTGGGCCAAGCGGTCCTTATCTTCCATCAAATTCTATGTTTCTATTTAAGACTAACCTGGCTAAGGGATTTGCTGGGTAAAAATATACTTTTTAGACCCAGCAGAAGAACAGTGCTGTTCTGAGACACTTTTGAGAAATTACTGGGTCATCTGTTGCTGGGGTATTTGTGATTGCATCTACTGAACTCCTTGCCCCAGGTCTCTACCAGATAACTGTGTCATAATGCTTTTTCTGATGCTCCAGATATTGTGACATTATTTTGCTACACTGTTTGATATAACTTACTATACATATTATTAATATTAATATATATATATATATATATATATATATATATATAATACTACACTTGTGTTAAGTACTATTTGTATTGTTGTTCAATTAAGTAAACCATGGTTAATACCAGGCTACAAAGACAACTTAATCCGGACCTTTCTCCCTTGGCAACAGATCTGGAATTTAGTAAGAGGGGTCACGAAAACTGAGACAAACAAAGATCATGGAACATACTGGCAATGATATGGAGTTAACTAATAAAACCTCAATCCCAAGAAGCCACAAGAAAAGAATTTGTAATGTTAAAATAACATCTCCAGTACTTAAAAGCCCTAGGAATTTTGAAGTAAAGGATAGTCCAAGGGAAAAAAACATGGAAGATGTAACAGGGGAAACACCTAAAGAGCAGACAATAAACGAGAACCCAATAGCTTTAGCTAGATTTGTAAAGCACTTACCAGCTGAGATAGATATTTTTCCCAACTTACCTTTTTCATTTGATAGTAACTACTCAGTTTTTAGTCAAGAAAAAAACATAAAATCAGAGAACAGAGGGAGAGACATAGAAAGCATATTGTCTGAGTTGCAACAAATTATTGATGGTTTAAAAAGCTATGAAAATCAAGCATGGCACACAACTGGAGCATGTAAGTGTACATGTAATAAAAATAGAAAGACAGAAAATATAAGCATGGAAAGCCCTTGCTATATTCCAGATATTCTAAGTGGGGACTTAATAGCATTATTAAAAAAAAATCAATATACTGCAAATTTAATTCTGATGGAGCAATTAGTGATTAAATAAAAAATTGATGGAACAGTTATGACTGCATGTGGCAAGGAGTGGTTTTAAAATGGATGGAGTTCAGAGAAGATTGAGATCAGTTGATGATGCAGATCAGGACACTATAAGGAAGGAGTCACAAAATCTAGCAGGTGTAAAGCAGAGGCCTAACTTTAGCACAATCATTAGACCTGAGACATCTGATGAGTCCATGAAGGGGAGAATAGTAAAAAAAGAAAGGATAAAAAACAAAACAAACAAAAAAAACAACAACAAAGAAACAAACTTCTGGCCCTAATAATTTAAAAGATAGCCAGATCAGCAAAACAACATCCACACAAACTTTAACTAAATCTGGGGAACCCCATACAGAGAATGGAGAACAGGTGAGACCTAGTGAGGTCCATAATGCTCATATACAAACCAATGTACAACAGTGTGGTGAAGAAAATGTAACAAATCCCTTGATTTAAGGGTTACACAACCTGGAAGCCAAGATAAAGCAACTGAACAAAGTAGTAGGATTCTCCAAAACTAAAGAAGCAATAGGAGAAACAGAGATATTTATAATGCACAGTCAGGCTAGCTTATCTATGAAGGCTAAAGCAAACACAGGAGAGAACAGACCATTTATTAGAATTATGGGTCCAAGTGACTAGCTAAATATACATGAAGGTTTACAGTATTTTCAGTTAAATGAGAGTATAAATACCCTTTTGGACATAGATATTCAGGAGGATATTGCGGATGCCAGACTGGTACAGTTGGAATGTTCCACTGTGGTAGACGTATATTTTGTGACAGCCAGGGTGGCTAATTATGTCTGGATGAGTGGGGCTTCTGTACAAAACTGTGATTTTCACATAACCTTCCTGAATAGACATACATTTAATAGGGAAAATATATCGGGGAAAAAAGGCACTAAGAAAAGACGTGTCACTGAGTATTTTCAGTCTACAACAGATTGAGAATGAAAGTGAAGAAAAACTTACTGATATACTCAACTTTTTGACTAATATTCTGCAGATTCCTAATTGTGCAAAAGATGTTATGCTCATCTGAAGAGTTGGCCCTGATAGTCAAGTAGAACTATTAATTAGAGATAGAGAGCTGGCAGAGGTAATCCTGCAAAAAGAACAAGTTTTGGATAAACTGGGTTTATTTCTGATTGACTCTAATGTCCTGGATATCGATATCAATATCAAGGACATGCACTCTAATGTACAGAGTCAAAGTAAAGAAATAAGAACTAATGATAGATACCAGGCTACACTGAATTGTTCTAGGAATGTCTTGAGATAATTCTATTCTACCAAATAGAAGGCTTTTTTCAAAGTTGATGTTAATAGTTGCCGTTGGGGCTGTCAGAGTCAAGGCTTTCTGAAATAGATATATCAGAGCCCTCAGGTGATTTGCATTTGATTTACCCTTGACAAAGCCCACTTACAATTCATGAATTATAGATGGTAGGACTGGTTTGAATCAGGAAGCTAGAATTTTAGCTAATACTTTACAGTTAATCTTTTTTATTGAAACTATTAAACATGGCATAGTACAGCACTAAAAGAATTATACATATTAAGATCTGTGGTGTAATATATAATAATAAAGAAAAGGTAACCTGATAGAAATGTTATATATTACAAGATTATAGTAAAGCTATATAATATATTGACTCCCGTATAGTATGTAATATTGACCGTACTACACAAAGTTAAAGGAATTAGATAATAAAGAGAAAGAAAGAAAAAAAAGAAAGGTTTTTCAGTAATAATCACAAACATCAAACAACCAGAGAGAAGAAGCTGCAAATATGTAGCAGTGAGAAATCAGATATGAAACTTAAAAAAAAAAAAAAAAAAAAAATAGCTAATACTTTGACATCAGCTTTTATCAAGGAAATAGGCCTATAACTCACGGTAGACAGGGGGTCTTCTCCTTCTTTAGGAAGGAGCATGATCACCGCCTCTTTTAGAAAGCATGGAAGGGCCTGTGTGACATGTGCTTCCTTCATCATGTGGAGTACTGGCCTACTGATTATATCCTTGATAATCTAGTAAATGTCCACTGGGAAGCCGTCGCTTTCCGGGAGCCTTATGAGGTGCCATTCCCTCTATGGCTGTGACCAGTTCAGGTTCTTCAATAGGCGAATCCAGCATGTCCCGTTGCACTTCAGAGAGTGCAGGTAGGGTTGCTTGGGCCATGCTTTTGTCAAAACTGGGCTTATGGAAGAGAACTTGGGCCTTGTACAAGTTGTTGTAGAAGGCAGTCATGCTCTTGTTTATTTCTTTAGGGGAAAAATGGACTGACCCAACTTTATCTCTAAGTTTGTTAATGTGTCTTTTGGCCTGCTGTTTTCTAAGTCTGTACGACAGTAGCTTCCCTGCATTTTGCCCCGATACCAATATTTGTATCGTAGCCTAGCCATTTGCAACTCAGCCTTCCTGGTGGCCAGTGTGTTTAATCTGATTCTGAGAGCTGTTAGTTCATATTTCAGGGCTTGGTCATCTAATTGACTGGGATCAGCTTTGTAAATGGTCTCCTTCTGTTTCAGTTGTGATTCTAACTGGTAGGTCTCAGCTTCCCTTTCTTTTCTCCTATGTATCACATAAGAGATGATCCTGCCACTTAGTGTAGCTTTAAAAGCTTCCCATATCATATGAGAGGATAGGCAATCTTTAGGATTGTCCTGAAAGTAGTTGGACCCATCTGTCTTCAGCCATTGTTGGAACTGCTGATCACCCAACAGTAGGGGATCTAATGTCCATGTCACTGATCTTGTTTACCTGGTTTAAGTAGGCCTGAAGTACCACCGGGGTATGGTCAGATACATACAGTTAGGCAATGTAGACATCTACTATAACAGAGTTTAGGTCAGTTGAGGTAGGGAGACAGTATAGTGCAGTGGGTTAAGGCTCTGAGCTATAGATCTGGAGACCTGGGTTTGAATCCCACAGCCACTTAGCTGCATACTGTGTGATCCTGAGCAAGTCACTTAACTTCCTTGTGCTCCCAGGTCGCATCTGGAAACAAGCTTTAGCTTAGTGTGCTACTCCTGGTTAAAACAATGTTCCCTTCCCTTCCCAATAGTCAAGTCTGCTGGCCATTGACCTTGCCTCAGAGTAATATGTAAAATTCTTCGTAGAGGGATGAAAAGTATGCCATGTGTCCAAAAGGTGGTGCAAGGCCAGCAAGTCAGATAGGGTTTGTAATGCTTTACTATGTGGTTTGAGCTTGGCATTGGTCCTGTCTAGCAGATGATCCATGGTCATGTTGCAGTCCCCCCTCAGTACTATGTCAAGCCTATCCTCAGACATTTCCAGCAAATTCTGGGAAATTACATTGAAAAACTCGGATTTGTCTTCATTTGGGGCATATATATTACCCATCATTAGGGGGCCTCTATTCTTGGTAACCTTGACCAGTATCCACCTCCCTTCTTTATCCCCATGTTTTTCCAAGATGTGCCATTTGAGGTGCTTGTGGCATAAGATTGAACCCCACTCCCTTTGGCTTTTCCTGAGATACTACGAACTTCCCACCCCATCCAGTCCTTCACTAGTTTCTTTGACTGTTTCTGATTAACCTTGGTCTCTTGGAGGAAAATTACCTGTGTTTTCAACCTTTTGAGTCTGGACATTATCTTCTTCCTCTTACTCAAGTCATTTAATCCCCTAACATTCCATGTGGTGAAAGTTACCGGTAATGCAGACTCCATAAGAGAACTTTATAAATAAAGAATTTCCCTTTATCCCCAGGCATACATCCCCTGTCTCTTACTGCAAGTAGAAGGGAGTCTAGCCCATAACTTCATTGTCCCCCATTAGGCCTACAATGTAAACCTTTGTGTAACTGAGTACCAGTCCACAGTGTGCTTCTTGTTCCACTCCCCACAGTCTCTGCAAAGACTTCCCTTTTTTTTCTCTCAATGTTGTGCCCATAACCCAAAATCCAAACTGTGGACTCTAATAGGATGGAAAGTGGGTAAAAACTAGAAATATTACTGAAACAAGGGCCTTGTGGGGGCGTGTCCCCCATTATTGGGGCTAGGGCCACTAGGCCCTCCCCATGTAGAAGAGATCGGACCCTGCATTTGCCAGAAGGAGACGATCAGTAGCTTCTCCAATGGCTCAAGAGGAACTCTCAGGGGCTCCATCCAGCTGAACTGTTAACATATTAACAACCATTGAAAACACTTTTACCATGAAGAAAAACATTTCTATAGGCTAAAGTGGAGTTAGGTCCCATATTGACCCTGGGACCTCCACTAGGAGCCAGAATGATAGCTGTATAAGAAAAAGAAAGAGAGGAGGGAGCAACTGCTCCCTCATCCCCAAAACCATTTGCCACATCTGCACCTCGTACATTACTTGTAAACTTTCCCACCCCAAGGTAGATAAGGAGGCGGGGGGGTAACTAACAGGGCCATCAAATCAGCCTAGCCAGTCAATAAGAAGGCCTCACCCTGATAAGCCACCCCATATTTGATTCTTTCTGAGGGGCCCATAAGCCGATGGACCTCTCCTTGGGAGGCATGTTCCCCATGGGGTCGGTAGGAAGGGGCATCACCTCATTCCTCCTGAGCTGAACATAGTCATGGTGAGTGGTTGTCCAGGTGAGCAAGGGTGTTCTCAGTAGCTCAGTGTGCTGAATAATGTCCAGACTATTACCCTTCCCTATCCCAGCCTCAAAACCCATGTTGGGGTGATATGCTTAGAGTCCTAATGAATGTCCTACCACAGAATGAAAGACCTGTTTGGGGGCCATGATGAAACCTGGGTATGTTACTGGGTGAAGGGGAGCAAGCCCTGCACTATGTTGGTTCTTTAAGCCATGGCAGTCACCACAAAGCTGCCCAAAGTGTGGTAGGAACTAGTCATGCATCTTTTGGGTCCTCTACTTGACTAAAGAAGCACCTGCTTTTGGAACCTCCTCATGCTATGGAGTTGCTCCAACTGCAGTGTCCTACAGATATGGGGGGAGTAAGGAGGATGAGCCTGCTGTCCCTGTGTGGCTGGGATTCCTGGCATTGCGTAAACAGAGAGTTGCTTGGAGGGTGTATGCCTGCCGGCTGTGGTCAGATTGCATAACCTGGATATCTATTGAAACAGCCCTCCCCATGTTAGCTCAGATTGTTATCCCCAGGCCACACTTACCCACATAATAAATATACAGCAGTTAACTATTTGTGCATTTCCTTCCTACCCAAAACCTTATCGAACATGCAGTGACCCTATGCAGTTGGTATTACAAAGAAAGCTGACAGTGAAATGATACCAGTCCCATCTCAGACAAGCCGAGAATTATTGTCAGAGACTATCAGCATCTCAGCAAGGTGCTCAAGTCAAGTCCTCTTTCCCATTTTGATTATCCGGTATACAGCTGGCCCATTCTTCTGTTAAAGGGAACCACTCAGCAGTTTTTGCAGGCTCAGCTACTGGAGCCTCTCTGTCTCTTTTTTGGGCATGGATAGGTCAAGTGCAGAGGGCATAAGTTCCCACAGGGCTTCATATCTGTTCAATGTTTTAATTAGAGTAACCCCTGGGGAGTAGCTGCTCACATCAGAAGGGATGAATCTCCACTGCCTGCTATGGGATCTCTGCCTCCTGCTGAGGGGAGGGGTGCCCTGTGTTGCTGTAGCCTTCTTCATCGATGGATGTCCTCTGGTTGCTGTTTGCCAGGTGGGTGCTGCCATGTTTTTCCACTCCTCAGAATGGTTCTCCCTCCTCTCCACAGTGTGAGATACCTCCATGATGGTTTCTGCTGTGCTACAAGGAGTGCCATGTGAAGTATTCTGAAGTGCTGGTTTCTCCTGATAGTCTCTCGCATACTCCTCAGCATCTGCTGGGGATTCAGAACTAATAAATTCCCCATTGATCTGTATCCTCAGTAGAGCTGGATATCTGAGGGATGTGGGAATGTTAAGGAGATAACATTGCTGTTTTACACCCGTGTATGCTCTCTGGCAGTTCAATAGGTCTGGTGAGAAATCCTGAAACAATTCTATACTCTGCTCCCCTTGCCATTGAAATACCCCTTGATCTCGTGCCTCTTTCAAGTAGAATTCTTTTTCAGGGTATTGTAAAAACTTACACAGTATTTGCTGAGGATGTTCCCCTGGTTGAGGGTGAAAGGCAAGGGAGCTGTGTGCCCTCTCTATCTCAGGAGGTGGCATATTGTTGGCTTTGACAATGTTCAGCAGGAATTCCCTCAGAAACCCCATCATTCCATGTCCTCAGCTACTTCAGGGATTCCAACTATTCTAATATTTTTATGATGGGCATGATTTTCCAGATCATCTACTTTATTAAGTACTGCAGTTTTTGATGGTGATCCTGGAGAGTGCCTTGCTAGGATTTTACTGTCAATACTGTGTGCTGTATGCTTTGTTCAGCATGGGTAACACTTGAGGCAAGCAGAGCTAAGTATTGTTGTGTTTTTTTTTTTTTTGGTAAGGGGGCAAGGCCAACTAGGCACAGGTGCCTGTTTTCAGGCGTGACCCGGGAGCACTGGGGAGGTTAAGTGACTTGCTCAGAGTCACAAAGTATGCAAGTGGAGGTTGTGGGAAGCAAACCCATGTCTGTTTGCTGGATGTACCAACCTCGTTCACAGTTCATTACTCTAACCTCTAGGCTGAACTGCCAGCCTCAGTTTTTTGGGCCACCAGTTTTTAATCAGAGGTGTCAATTAAGATCTTGTCAAGATTTGCCATCACAATGCTAATATCTGATGCTAGATGGTCTGATTGAGGGATTGCCGCCAAATATGAGTGATGCTTGGTGACCATGCCTACCCCCAGATGCTCAGCAGCATTGGAGCTTTCAGGTGGGCAGAGAAGAAATAGAGCTTATCTGTCTGGGTCGGCCTCTCACCTCGAGGTGTTGGCAAAGCTGGTACATATCGAAAGTCTCCTTTCCTGAATGATGATTTTTTCCAGTTTGGTGTTGTTTTGTAGCGCTATGCTTCTTGATCAATCTTGTGTCTTAGAAATTTAAGAACAACTGGTGCTTTTGTTGGATGATTGAAAAACGGCTCCTGTGGTGTTCTCCCTTAGAATATTACACAGCTACCATGGTAGATGGCAAGCTCCGCTCCCTCAAAGAAGTAATGTTTATTACATGTATTATATCACCTTATATCTTTCCAATGGCATACAGTAGTATTCTGAACACGGCAATATTAAATCCATATTTAAATCATGGTAAGTATATACCTATATTTCTTAAAAGATCAAAAAAGCAAGTAGTATTTAGAGGAGATGGAGATTTACTGGGGAAGAGGTGTGTAGAGTAAGCATCCTGAGGATAAGCAACAGTGAAGAAAAAGAACACCAACAAAATATGACAGGGTTATTTGATTTGCTGATATGCTACATAACCATGTCTCCTTGATAAAATAATAAGACGCCAATTTGACAGCACATGTTAAATGCTGTTCACAAAAGTGGTGACAGGGCCAACTCTACAAATTACCACCCAATATCTATCCTTTCTCCACTCTCCAAGGCCCTGGAGCGAATTGTAGGCGACCAACTGATTGAATATCTAGACAAGTATCATTTACAATGTCAGCAACAACATGGATTTAAAAAACAACACAGTACCACAACCACTCTAGTGGAGTTTACCATCTTTATCCATAATGCACTAAACAGAGGGCTCTTGGTGGGAGCAACATATATTGATCACACCAAGACCTTCGACACTGTCAATCACAATCTGCTCCTGGATCAGCTCTCCAGTACCAACCTCTCTCCTGCAACAGTAACATGGATCAGAAGCTACCTCTCTGGGAGGGTCCAAAAAGTGAAAATCCTGGACACCTTCTCTGACAACTTTAGTGTTAACACAGGCATTCCTGAAGGCTCTATCCTTGACCCTCTACTGTTCAGCCTGTTCTTAAACAACCTTCCTCAGTTGGTAAATGACCAGCTACTACTGTATGCAGATGATGCGGTCCTATATTCATGTAATTCTGACTGCTACATATTGGAAAAGCAAATTCAGGTTAATTTTACTGCGGCTGATCATTGGTTCCTTGAATCAAAACTGCTCCTCAATTGTAAAAAAGCTAAGACTATGTTATTCACAACATCACATAACAAACACCGCACTCACCAACTTTGTTTTCATAACAATCAGAACACTTCCTTGGAGTTGGCTCAAATGTTTAAATACCTAGGACTGACACTGGACCGCACCTTCTCATTTAACCAACACATAGACGTAGTCCAAAGTCGTCAAATGCAAAACTAGTATTACTGTACAGACACCGAAAAGGCATGAATTCTGAGGCACTCAGAACTGCTGTAAATAGCTCAGTCCTCTCAGTGATAGACTATGGTCTAGCAGTATATGGGGCTGCCTCCCAAACTGCTTTGAAATATATCAAAACAACATTAAACAAAACGTGTCATTTAGTCCTAGGTGTACCCCATCTCATTCACACCTGCGAGTTGTACACTCAAACAAAATGGCTCAACTTTGACAGTTGCCTCCAGTATCAAGTATGCATGCTTCCAAGAAGTCTATGTTGGGACTTACCACCCCAGGCCTGCAAAGCTTCTTTAGCCAACCTAATTCCATCAGATGCACTAGGGGTACAAACAACTCAGCCCTCTGCTTCCCTTTCCATAGAATCACACAAGGCCAACGGTCCTACGAATACTGGGCACCACTTTGGCTTAATGCGCTTGGCCTAGGCATCACAAAAGAGGACAAAATAGGCCCCTTTAAAGATAAACTCTGAGTGGCCCTCACCACAAACAGGAACTGTGACTCTGAGACCTGAACTCCCCCACACTTTTCCTTCCTCTTTCCTGCTACCCTCATTCTAACCTGTACCCTTGCCTTCTCCTCTCTTCTTACTAACACTCCCCTAGTAGGCTCCAGGTCTGAGCCTCAGCACTTCCCCCCCAGTGAGTCTAGCCCTCCTTTATGACTACACTCTTCAGCACTTAAGACAAAAGAACTGCTGCCCAGCAAGTTCTCGCCTCCTTGCGTTTAGTATTAGTTAATTATTTTACAGACTATATCATCCTCTGTTCCCTACCTGAATTGCTCTATATCCTGTAGATTCTCAAGTTGTTCACTTAACAACCTGTCAACCTAGCCTGCTTTAAATTATGTGTCTGTATATTTTTACTTATGTAATCCCTGTTATTCTAATTAAGTAACCTCTGTAACCTGAGGTACTCATATCTTTCTAGGCATAGAACCTCCTTGTATCTGCTTATGTACTTGTAACCACTGTAAATGATGTTATGCCCATGTATTACTATGATGTGGAACCTCTGTAAAACAGTCTTTGGCTCAAAGGTACTTCCTAGAAATAAGTAAATAAAATAAATAGATAGGGATGAAGGAAAGTAGTAGGGGGCTCTAAAGAAGTAATCACTAATTATAGTAACTTTGATTTGTGTATAGGTATTTTCCACAAGGAATACCATGGGAAGCAAGGTAAGCAAATTATGAGGAAGTCAAGTTCTGTTTTAGAATAGTTTGCTACTTTGAGCATGTTTCTTTTAATATTTCTTACAGTCTTAAACAATTAAACGTTCCATTCAATTTTAAATAGACTGTTTAATGAGAACCACCTGGCTTAAAGGGCAGAATTCTCAAAATGATCTGTCTTAGCTCCACCCACTACTATTTTCATAAGGGAAATCTGTACAAATGGTTTTAAATTCATTCCAATTTTTCTTCCAAAAAAGATGATCCCATTTGTGTTGATTGTTTCCTGTAAATGTAGACATTTTGTCAAATCAGATGTATCTTTTGAGAATAGCAGCAGAGTTTCTCAGACACAATGGGCAGACGCATGTGCTGATGGTGCATTTATGTATCAGAATCCATCCTTTGAAAAATGTGCCCCAAAATGGTTTTATATCCCTTTGCTATTTGGGGGAGCTATAATTTGAAATATTTCTTAAATGCTATGTCACGGTGCTCATTTGAGCAGGTGGTGATGCCAATGGTGCAAATGGTATCGATGGTGTGTAGGATAATGTAAAATGTTGCAAAATCATTTTTTATGAAAACATATATTTTTTTTTAAGTTGAGGTAGTGCATTTTAAAAAGTTTATCAAGTTTTGTCATAACTGACAAATTAGGGAAAGGGGAAATTGTTTTAACCAGGAAAGGCACAATAAGCCGGAGTTTGTTTCCAGGTGTGACCTGGGAGCACAAGGGAGTTACATGACTTGATTAGGGTCACACAGTATGCAAGTGGGGGCTGATGGGATTTAAACCCAGGTCTCCAGGTTTGCAGCTCAGGGCCCTAAAACACAATGCTCTACTGCATCTAACTGATAAATTAAAGGAACACATCCATGCACAGTGGCTAACAATTTTGAAAACAAATGAAGAGCTCTTTCAAATGAATCACTGGTCTCATCTGTATCTGAAAAACTCCAGAGATATAGATGACTGAGGCTGTTTAATATTTATTTTATTTATTTATTGAAAATCGGAATTACAATTCTTTGCATCATTGACTCCTTTGCAAAGGCTCTACGTCAGTACAAAAGCACAAACATTACATTTAAACATATTATACATAGGTCACAGTACAGTGTATTTACATTGGTTGGTTACCACCTCTAGGATCTTAGAGGACCCTGGATCACTGTAGTGAGACAAGTCAGGTTACAGATTCAGAGGGTCATTTACAGAGCCCTGAGTTGAGGTTTATATACAGCTAGGTTGTAGGCCTGGGGAAGTAGTCAGGGGTTAAAGCTGGTCATTTATCATATTCAGACATGGGGGAGGAATGTTGGTTATAGCCACAGGCCTCCAAGTCAAGAAGAAGGCTCTTGATACCAGTTTTACATTGGCCAAGACTAGGGGCCAGGGAGATGGAGGGTGGTAGGTTGTTAAGCCAGAAAGGAGCACGATAAAGGAAAGACCTTTGCCCTAATGAGGTCCTACAGTGGGGGACTAGGAGGGGAGGTGCTTGCAGGGCCTAGGGTCCCTCTTGTGAAGGCTGGCAGGATGAGGAGGTGGAGGCCTTTGGGTGTAAGATTCATAAGTATTTTTTTGGCTTGGAGGCAAATGTGGTACTTCAGTCTCCCTTCGAGGGTCAGCGAGTCTGCCAGCTTGTAGAGCACAAATGTGTGGGTTAATCTATCACAGTTTGTGACCAGTCAGCAAGCTTTGTTGAGAGCTAGGCTAATGCATTGTAGGGCTGTTTGGTCTGCGGTGCCATACATTACAATCCTGTAGTTGACAAAAGAAAGGACTGAGCAGGTTACAGTAAGACATAAAGCTGGGGGTAGGCTTAATACTACATTGCAGCCATTTGCAGAACATTGTGATATAATCAAGAAACAAGTTATGCTAACTACACACTGAGTCAAGCACAGTTTGTTTCTTACTTGCTTCCAGTTACAGACGGGCCCAGTACCAAATTAGAAAGACCTTTTCATGGACTTTGAAACTGTGATGGCCTTTGGACATAAATGTGTCCCTTTAAGTTATGTGATATTTGGAATAATTGATGTATTTGTGTACACATGATGTCATAATTGCTTAATTATTGCAGCTAATTAGGAGGGTGTCATGAGTGAAGATGTAGTATCTGATAATTTAGTGTACTTTATGGATTTTTATCAGAAGAGTATTATGTGATAATGTCATAATTTACTTAATTAGTAGTGATACTTGGTAATATGGATCTATTTAGAGAGTGGTATCCTTGCAGTTTCTTAAGAGGAAATGTCTATCCATATAGTGTGTGTGTGTGTGTGTGTGTGTGTGTGTGTGAATGAAATCAGCTGAGCTTTGACAAGAATATTTGATTTGCTGATATTCTAGATAACCAGGTCTCGAGAATAAAATTCATCAGTTACAACGAGATGTCATCCCAAATAAAATGTAATATAGTACCTTAAAGGACTTGGAAGAATCAGTCTTTTCAGTAGAACATGCATGTCCCTCCCATGTACTTTATTCTAATGAGGGTTGCTAAAGAAAAAAATAGAAAGTGACCTTAACCCCTTTGAAACATTCTGATTGATAAGCAGCATCACCAAATCATCTAAATTAATATTGATGGTATAACAGGTTATCTTATTAGTTGCAATAAACAGTAAGGCTAACAAACCTCTGGCTCTTACAACCTGAATTGCAGTTAGCAGTAAATAGAAAGACATTTATAAGTTTTATGTGCTATCTCTGCAGTAGTAAGATTATCTCACCAACAGTACATACAGTATGTACTGTACACACACATGGACTCACGCACATATGCACACACGTGATGCAGCCCTTCATATTCACACACACAAAACAGCATCACTGCTAGCACATTGAGAGGAAACACTGCTATGTAGCCTGATTCAAAGGCAAGACATGTGTGATCTGATAAGTATGAGAACATTAGAAATGTAGTACCCTGATAATTAAATGCAGACTGAAGTCAGTTCAGTGTTTGGAACTAAGGAACTCGGGACCTCCCGCTGAGCACTATAGATACACTTCACACAACTGAGGCTCTTAAGTAATCCACAGTCTTTTCTTCCAATACATAACAAGCATTTGTCCACCGAACCCCTCCCAGGAATGATGGACACTGCACTTATTTCACTTTTTGGTTCCTCGTTGTCAATATTTATTTTTGGCACAAAGAATATTTACATCCACATTGTTATTATTTCAAATTCCACACATAATAATACATTCAAAGTTTTCATGGTTCCGGCCTCTTCCTTCCTCTGGTTGTCCTTCTGTCTTGATTTTTCAGGACCTGGACATTGTGAATCCGTCCCCCTCCTCCACACCAGAACCAGGCTGGTTCCGCCTACCTGGGCTATCGCCCTCCAGGGCTGGACACTTCTGAATCCGGCACCTGGACCTATCCCCCTGCCTGCTTTAACACCATGTCTGGGTTCCTGTCCCCAGCCCGTGTATCCTAAACCCTCCCCCTTTCCTCCCCCCCACTCCTCTTTTCTTCTTCCACCACACCTTCTCCAGCTTGTGATGGATGGAAGGGGCTCCTCCTTGTGGGCTAGTATCTCAAACCTTTATTGGCTATCTTGTCCACTAGCTCTCCAATTGTTCTCAGGAATAGGCACATGCCATATTCCAATAGATGTACTCTATCAGACCTGTACACCACAGCCTGGTCAAAGGAAATGTCCTTGTGCTGCAGGTGCACCCTACCCATCTCAATTACAGCCCTTGCTACCCTCCTATTCAAATGCTTCCTGATTCTTTCAGTCAGCTGGATGTCTTTGACCCAGCCATCTTTACATCCTCCACTGCAGCAACATTTTCTGCTGCTTCTGTGGCTGCCCCGATCTGAAAAGAATGCGGGGCAAATTCCCCTGGATCATCCCCAGTGAATGCCAGGGCCTTCCTGAGTACCGCCCCCACCCGAGAACCGGTGACTGGGAAACCCCCCATCCCTCCCTTGAGTGCTCCCATACTCCTTCAGTGCACTCACTGCACAGCTGGTAGACTGTGGTTGCTTCTCCAATGACACCTTGGTCCCTCTTCCCCGCTGGTCTGTTTTTGGACCTGACCAGGTTAATGACCACCCTGTCCTGTTACTAGATGACATCCCTGTGCTGCAGAGCCTGCCTTGCAGCTGCCTTCCATGGGGCCACCTCCTCCCCCACCTGGAATGCCCCACTGCCATGACTGCAAAAATGGCCTAGAACAGGACCTCCTCCTGGGCTGAGGAGTACACCTGCTGCATTGCCCCAATACTCTTTTGAGCAACCATCCTCTTGTGGGGCACCTCCCATCCATCCTGGCCCCCTTCCCCCCCTCTGCCAGCCCACGACCATCCTTTTTATTGTCCTGCTGGCTGCCACATCGGGCCAGCCCCTGTCCTGACATATCCAACTGATGCCCACCAGGTGGACCACCACTGTGGCATGGGCCAGCCCTTCCTCCCACTTCTCCACTACAAACCTCCTTACCTGCTCATCTCGGGCCAGTCTGTCTCTGTCCCACCCGTGCTTCCTTATAAATTCCTGGAATCTCGCCCACCCTGCCTCATAGGCCCTCAACATGTTTGCTGCCCAGGAGCCCTGGTACAGCACCCTGTGCCTCCAGCCTCCCATAACTGGTCTGTGATCCTGGCCCTGTGCATCACAGCCTGTGGCCTCAGCTCCCAAAACCTTCCGAGCTGTAAACGGGAAAGACTGTAAGCTACCTTGTTCTTCAACCCTTCAATAGTCTGTGCTTTAAAAGACAGGTTAAGTTTCAGCCCCAAAAAAATCATGCACTTGAGCAGCCTGCCTACCATCTCTGTCCTCCCCCCTTGTCTGTTAATGACCTCCGCCACCCCTTTGTTGTCGCACCAGAACAAGATGCGCTTCCCTTTCATCCTAATGCTCCACACTTCCAGAGCCACCCATATTAGGAAGATTTCCAGGAATGTGATGTCCTTCAACAATCCCCATTCTTTCCACTGTGCTGGCCAGGGATCTGACATCCATTCCTCTTGGAAATATGCCCCTATCCCCAGGGCACCTGAGGCATCCGTGAACAATTCCAGATCTGTATTTCACTCCCACTCGTCTTGCCTGAATGTCACCCTGTTATAGCTGTCGAGAAACTCATCCCATACCTGGAAGTCCTCTCACACCCCTTTTGACATGTACACCCAATGGTGCTGCAGCCTAGCCTGCTCCGCTGCCCTTCCCAGCTTTCTTGTAAATGCCCTACCTGGGCTGATGGCCTTGCAGGTGAAATAAAGGTGCCACAGCCATTTTTGCATTTGTACTAGTGGCAACCTGCTCCTCCTCCCTATCACCTGGGCCAGCAGGCCCTTCAGGCACCACTTTCTCCCTGGGAAGCCTGAAGCAGCCCTCCTCTGTGTCCACCTCTATGCCCAGAAACTCTAACCTCTGGGCGGGGCCCTCGGTCTTGCCCTATGCTAGTGGTATCCCTTACGCTACACATTTCTTTAAAATCCTCAACAGTCCCTATGTCTCTTCTTGATTCCCGATGAGGAAATCATCAAGATAATACACTACCCTCTTGTGCCCATACCTGGCCCCGAACACCCACTGTACCCAGGTGCTGAATGTCTTGAAGGTGGAACAAGCCACTGAGCACTCCATCAGCATGGCTTTGTCGAAATAGATGCACCCTTGGAACTGGAAGACCAGTAGGTCCCAATCCGCAAGCCTGATGGGCAAGATCAGAAATGCTGACTTGATATCCATCTTCACCAATCACACCCCTTCGATTGCCCTGATCAATGCTGTTGTGACTGCTCCAGCGAGGCATATGATACCGCCTCAGGTGATCCGTATGCCCTCATTCACCAATGAGCCCTTGGGTAGGATAAGTGGTGGATCAGGTGGAATTACCTTCCACCTTCTTGGATATGATACCCAATGGAAACCCTGAAATGCATGCACGGGGGCCTCAATGAGTCATCTACCCAACCCGCTTGATTTCCTTTTCTATCTTGACCCCACTATCCCTCCCTCCCATTCACTGACCCTAGATTCTTGGCCCACATCTCCACCTTCCCCCCTTGAAAACCCAGTGGGACGCCCGACTGGAACCCTTCCCTGAGCAGCCCTGCTGCCCCCTTGTTTGGGTAGTTCTTGGACCATTCCTCCACCAGTGCTGAGGAAATGGGAGTACGCACCAGCATGTAACCCCATTGCCCCCCCATGCATCCTTATTAGTGGCAGATTCTGAAGGCATAGTGCTGTCCCCTGTGGCTGCCTCCAGGCCTCTACCTTGTCCTATTCACCCACGGCCTCCCAAAAGGACTGTTCATGGTACTGTCCCCCATTCAGTCCTTCTCTTTTGATACTTTGTCAGCAGTTGGAGTCCGGGTGTGACCCTCTGCACCTGGAACAGACATGCCGGAACTTACAGCTGCTCCATGTTCAGGTGGCCTTGTTATATCCTCAACAGGTCTTGGACCCGGTGGCAAGAGTGGTCTTCCTTGCCTGCTCACCCTCATTCTTTACCCCCCTCCCCCAAGAGGGTCCTCACCCACAACTCCGAGTGGGTACAGTCCCATCTCACAGCCTCCTTTGCTGCCATCCTCTTCCGAAAAGCCTCGTCATATTTGAGCCACCTGTATCCTACCTTTGCCTTGTACGCATCTCTGATGATGTACATGTACGTCAGCAAGGGGATGGCTAGGTTTGGTTGCTTCTCCAGTACCAATGCGCTGTAGATGATGAAACCCCCTTGCCAATTATTGATGGTCTTTCCCTTGTATTTTGCCTCCTACATCTTGTGTCCTACTACCGCCAAGGTCACTGCCATCTCAGATTTCCTCACTGACTCCTTCTGTTCATACATCATGGCTGTGTCCTTGTCCACCAACCTGAAAATCTCCACATACTCCGCTTTCCAAATTATTTCTTTGATCGAGGCCGGGATGTGGTCCCCAACTGAGCACCCCGGGGGCCCCTTGCACCATATCTTGCCTGTCAATTTAGCCCCGCTTTTCCACCCCAACCTCATTACCCTTCAAGGCCTGTATGGCCTGTTCCATCTTCGTGATCCCTGCATCTCCAGTGCTGCCCAGCAACCCCTCCAAATAATCCTTCAAACTGTTTTCATCTATGAGGTCCACATCATTTTTACCCCAATCTGGGCTCCCATCGTCCAGTTCTGGTGTGGTCAGGGGTACTGGATTGGCACAGGTTGCAGCACCTCTTTTCTGGGTCTCTTACCCCCCTTTCTCCTGCCCAGGCATTCCTCTTGCTCCTTACACTTCTTCTGCACCTCTTCCTCTGCCTCCATCTGCTTTGCCGCAGCCGCCAGCTCTGACATCTGCCCCATCAGCTTTGCTGCTTCCTGCATCATCCTTTCGCTGGACATCGGGGTTCACTTGGGAGCTACTGTCATTCGTCCATCACTGCATGTAGATGGGTGAGAAACAAAGCTCAGACTAGTGTACAATAATCCCCTGTACCCAAGGTTGCATGGACTTCTGAAACCCGACCCTCATTCCTCTTATCTCAAATTTTTTTTCTTTTTATTTTGCGCTGGCCCCAACTGCCCGATTGGCCTCATATCCCTGCTTGCCAATGACATTGCTCTTTTTCGAGGCCTCCCACCTCTTCTTGCTCTGTTCGCTCCCTCTCCCCCCCCCCATGTCCAAGATGGCACCAGAAAACAGGGCCTCTTGGGACTGCCCCTACCCCAAATGCTTCTTGTGCAGGCGGATCCTTCCTCCTCTCTCAGTTCTTTTCATGATTATTATACATATATATATATATATATATATATATATATATTTATTTTTATTTTAATGCCCCACTCAGAGACACCCCCTTGCAGTAGCAGTTGTGAGAATCAAACCACGCATGGTCCACTGTAGGTACCAACCTTATGCACCACTCCTTAGTTCCCGCTAGGCTGTATCGCCATACCTCATGCCCCCTGGACCAGGCTTCTGTCACCCGCATAGCACGCTAGCCTCTCAGCATCCCCCCCGAGCAAGCAATTGCATTACGGCCACCTGCCATCCCCTTTTTGTTTTTGTTTTTTGGTTTGTATAGTTGCTGGGGCTTCAGGCAATGAAAATGAAAGGCCAGGAGATTTTGTGCCTGCTTCGCCCAGCTGGCCACATCCATCCCTCTGGTCTGTACTCTTACTCACACCCAGAGCTAGGTCCTCTGCCACTCTGGGCCTCCCCAGACCTCTCCATGTACTATCATCTGTGCCACATAGCCTCCAGTAATCTGCACACCCCACTACCCCCAACCCCTGCCCTCGAGATAGATGGAGGTGCTTTGCTCCCCTTTAGTTCAAGTAAAAACCTTTTACTTCTCTTTTATATATTTTATTTTCTTTTTGTATAAAAATGCAGTGCCACTTTTACTTCTCTTTTATGTATTTTATTTTCTTTTTGTATAAAAACTCACTGCCCCCAATAAAAAACTGCAGCCTGCTGCACCACATGACACCGCAGTCTTAACCTGCACCACTGGTCCTGCCCTGTGAGCCTGAAACCTCAAACCGGCTGGCAGGCCTGGCCACGTTTTCCTGTTGCCACCCCGTCCTCTGCTTACCTGTGCAGCATGGAGAACGTTTGGCAAAATGCCCCATTCATTTCTGCTTCACAGAATCCTAGGTTCCTTCCCTCCACCCGCTGAGTCAGGGAAACAACCCACCCGCACTAGGGCGCATTGGCCCACATCGTACCGCGTCATAATGTCATATGCTTAGTAGCGTACGGCATTATGGCAAATCCCGGACCTGTGTACATTCTGAGTTGGACTCCCCAGAGTTAGAATCTTTAATGGGGGTCGGGTGCAGCCCCCATAGCAGGGTGTGGGTGGAGCCCCACATAAAAAAGATAGCTGGGAGTACGCTGTGGTGCCATCGACATTCTGCCATCGACATATTGACCCGTGCTGGCCCACGTGCCACCCAAGCCTAGCCTTTCTCCCCACACACCACCGATGAGCCTGTCCAGTGGAAAGTGATCATTTTCTCCCAGGCCGCTAGCTGCAGCAAAACGCAATGATCTAAACACAAACAAAACCTCCCCTTTTCTCGCTGCAAAGCTCAACTGTCCCCCCATTCCAAACAACAGCCAACCATCCATATTCTGTTTGCTGCCCACACTTATCCTCCGATGTAGAAAACACAGGTACAAACAACTGAGACCACACTTAAAAAATTGCATGTCTCCCACGCTTTCCCTCCTATTTTAAAATGCAGCTACCAACTACCGAGCCTTCATTTTAAACTGTGTGTGCTGCTCACCCTCCATGCTTCCACCCGACTCAAATGCAGGTAAACTAAGCTCCGAGTGTCTCTTCTCTATGCATGCCACCCATGCTTTCTTTCAATTCTCAAATGCAGTTAAAGAAACAATCTTGAGCCTCCGATGTACTGGGCTTGCTGCCCTCTACTTTTGGTTCAAGACCCAGTGCAGGGGAATCCCCCTCCACGATGACCTCCATAACTCCCACCAACATCTGACTCAAAACGAGCGTGCCTTGTCCATGCTTACTGGCCAAACTGTCTCTTGCTAACAAAATAGCAATGAGAGAACCCCACACAGTCCCCAGCATGAGTTCTGGAAATCATACCAAAATGAGAAAACATCATGAAATTGAGCATGCACTGTGGAAACCTGCTGCCCCATTCAATCGCCATGAGACACAAACAGCAACCCCACTGGCCTCTGTGTTCCCAACCACAACACTACCCTAAACAAGTGACTACTACAGTAGAACATGCTCTCTGCCCACAACCTCTCCTTACTTTTGTTTTTTTTACAACAGACGCTATGTACCACCACCACCACAGTGATCTAACCACATGCAATGCTGTTTTCCATCCACAATGAGAGAACAATTAATTGAAAGTAATCCAGCCACCTAGGCCCACATGGCCTACAAAAGCCTAGCTGACCCATGTGCCTTACTTAAAGCTTGCCAACGATGTGCTGAGTTCTTCAGTCTAAAAATTCCCAGTAAAAGAGGTTGTCTTGCCTGTGTCCTGGCCTGATATACCCCTGCAGGACCCGAAGATCAGGACCCCCTGAGGCTCCACCCCCCAGCCAATCCCTGGGACTCTGGCATCACCTTGCCATCTTACCCTCCTACCTGGCCTGGTGATGTCACCAGCCCCTCTCCTTCTACCTGCTCCTACCTTCCCACCCCCACCCCTCCCCCTTAGTGCTCCTTCCTGGCAGGGGTCATCAAACAACCTGGCCTGCCTTTTAGTGGCAAGCTCAATTGTCAATGCCAGATATTTGCTTGCTTGCATTAGCAGTGGAAGTGCAGGAGTTAGACAGATGCAGTATAGAAATGGCAGTGAAGTACTGAACTGATGCTAACTTCACCCCCACCCTGCAGAAATGGGCAGGTATTGGGGTGTGGCTTTGGGTCATCGCCATTGATGGTCAAGACATTTCACCTCACCCTACCCTGCAGACAGTGACAAGTGTCGAGGTGTGTGCCTTGGGGTGTTTGTGCTTTACATTCATCTAATTCCATAAGGAAACACATTGAAATGGGTGCAGTATACAAGAATGGGGTAAACTCTGGGGCCAAAGGGTCCAAGGTGCACCTCGATGCCTGTCACTGGCTGCAGAATGGGGGTGGGGTAGAATGGCATGAGCATTACTGTTGACAGTTACAAGTCACACCTCTGGCACCTGTCAGTCCCTACAGGGTAGGGCGTTATGGTCAAAACCCCTAATGCCCTGGGCATTTCTTGGTATTTTTACTCCTAGTTTTCAACATGGGATTTTTGTGACCGCACTGCATGAACAGTGACACTATCAGTTGGTTAGCCAAAAGGTGATTTTGCATAGTGACTGCGTCATTTGGTGCCACAGGTGCAAAAACACATTTCAAACAGGATGTGAAAAATGGCAGCCGTACTGTACATGAGAAGGTGTAAAAAATGGCAATGTTGAAAATCTGGAGTGAAAATATAAAAAAACTAGTGCAGACATGAGCGTGCATAGAAACTGTGCAACACACACCCTTAATGTAATTAGTTTGGGGTTTTTTTTACTGCAGATTTTCAGCACAGGCATTTTGGGACCTCCACTCATGAACAGCGTCACTGTGATTTTCTTAATGTGTCCCGAACACAGATTTCCACAGCGACCATGCTATTCTGCACGGAAGTGCGAAACTTTACATTTGGTCAGGGTGCAAAAGTGACAGCTGTACTGTTCATAAGGAGGTGGAAAATGCTAATGTTGAAAATCTGGACTGAAAAAATATGCACCATACGATATTGTAACTTTGGGCTTGGGAACACTTGTTTGGCAGTGATAATTAGAGTGAAATTTAAATGTGATGTTTGCCTGGTGTTGGTAAGAGGCCTCCCAACCACCCTGTTTTGTAGGCTTTCTTAAATACTGAAAAGCCACTGGGGGTTGGGATTGAAGGGCTGTGTATTTCTGTTTGGGACTGAAATTTGAAGCAACAGGAACTGGTGGGCCTGTGACATCATATGGTACCTGACGTCTGCATACACACACTGTTAGTGGGACTGGACACACACTGGACTGAATGTGCTTGTGAGACTTGGGAACTTTATTGGTGGGGTTGAAATTGGGTTTGTAAATAACTGAAGTCAGTATAGAGAGAAACTGTATTCCAAGGGGAAGGGACTGAGAAAAGGGGTGTGTGCCATTATAAACAGAGGGGGACAAACAGGGTGGCCATATGTCACCATGGCAGGCATCTTCGGAAGGGTTGTGGGCTGCACAGGCTGTGGGATGGCAATAATTCTCAATTGGGCCTGGAGAGAGGGAGGAGGCTTCCCACTCTGTAGACAGCTATCTTGTATCAGGAGTGAGTATATTGGTTAGGAGATGGCTACTGGGGAGTTGGGAGTGTCCAAGGATAGGGTGCATACAAGGCAGAAGGGTGGGGCTGAGGGGAGGCTGGGGCACCTGAAACTACAGGACATTATGTTACAGCAAGCAGGAGGGGATATTAGGACGGAGGACCCTTAGATAGGGATGTTGACGCTTAAGGGAAAGCGTACGGGGTGAACATTCTGAATACAAAGAGAGTGGAGGGGGAAGAGTCAGGAGGGGCTGTTGTGGGGAAGCCTAGTAGAGCAGACATTCAGAAGGGAGGGGCTGTTGTGGGGAAGCCTAAAACAGCAGACTGTGGGAAGGGAGCTCCTAAGGAGAACAGAGCAAGAGGGGAGGAAGAGGGGCAGTTTAGAGGTGCAGTCAGGGGAAACTCGGGTTACTTGATGGAGGCTGACATAGAGTGTCACAACAAATTTGAGCTACTAAGCAACCTAGAGGGGAGAAAGGGCTGGTGGGAATGAGGAAACTGATACAGAGGCGGAGGGAGGAGTCGAGATACTAGGGTATCACAGACCGGCAATGGAAAGGATGAAATAGTCCCAGAGGAGAAGGGGAAACATAAATGTTAAGCAGATGGGGGAGATGCAACATATTGCAGACATGAGGGAGGAGAGCATGACTGGAGAGAAACTGGGAGACAAGGAGGTGGGGGAGGAGCCCCCGTTCAGCAGGGAGGTCAGTACCAAGGATGGAGCCCTAGCTAAAGGGGACACACAGAGAGCCTCTGGAGGTAGGGGTACTATTACAAGGGGGGAAGATGGCTGTGTGAGGGAAGGGGAAACCATCAGGGTCAGGATAAATGGTTCAGATAAGAGAGGGTTAAAGGGAACACCTGTTCAGAGGGAGTCTGAGTTATGTGGGCAAAATAACGAGGGAGGCAGAAAGGGGAGGGTGACAAGGGGGTCTCTAATAACGCAGAAAGACTCCATGGAATTGAGATCATGAATAAAGGGGGTGCTGGGGGCTGAGGAGTGCATAGTGGAGGTAACCATAAGAATGATGGTGTGTTAAGTTCTGTTATTGGGAGACTTGATGATTAGGGGTATCCAAAAGTGGGACAGGGGGTTGGATGCCATAGCCAGGTGAAGGTAGTGAGTATCTCTGGGCTGACAGTGCACAGAGCAAAGTTCATGGTGTATGAACTGGTCAGGGATTGTGGAGGGAAACCGGATTTCCTGGCATTTGGGAAATAACAATCTAGAGAGAAATAGTGTTTTGGAACCAATCATAGTTCCAAGAACTCTGCCAGAGTCTCGGATAATGGATGCAACATTTCCTTTTTGGAGATATTGCCAGTACCAAAGGCCTCAGTGGAGAAAAACATGAAGATCACAGAGGTTAATGACTGGCTCAGGAAGTGGGAGTTGAAGAGTGGGTTGGGGTGTTAGGGAACTGGAAAGGAGTTTGGGAGGATATGGGACTGTAGCCAAGGGCAGGCTTCATCTCCTATTAGGGAAGGAAGTCCTTAAACAGGGATGGATGACTACATTCAAGAAAGGTGGGGTTTAAACATGTGAGGGGAAGGGATAAGGGAGGGGCTGACCAGAACCCTCTCCTCCAGATGAGGGGAGTAGTCTCAAACTCAAGGGGGAGGGGGAAACAGACTGGGGTGGAGGTTTCAGGAGGAGCAGAGGGAGGATGGAAGTATAAGGAACCTGGGTGGGGTTTGACAAAGGGCTCAGGGATAGGGGTGGGGGTTGGTGTTAGTAAATGCCAGGAGCTTGGGAAACAGGTTGCCAGAGTTCCAGGCTATGCTGTTCGGGGGGGGGGTGGATGTGGCGGAAGTCATGGAGACGTGGGCCAACCAAAACCATTACTGGGACCTAAACGTGCGACGGTACACTATGCTTAGGAAGGATAGAAAAGAGGGCAGAGGGGGTGGAGTGGCTATGTTCATTGAAGATGATATAGAAATTGCTAGGGTAGAAGAGGCAGGGGGAAACGTGAAGGCCTTATGGGTCACCTTACAATTCCTAGCAGGAGATAAGGTCAAGCTGGGTGTAGTATATAGCCCCGGGATGGGTGATGTTCTGGAGGATGGTTTGCTGGACAACATCATTGTCCAGTATGGACCAAAAGGGGAAGGAGTGGTGTTGATGGGGACCCCATTGCCAGGTACAAACTGGGGAACCAGTGTCTCTAAGGTGGTCAAGGAGCAGAGGCTGCTGGATGGCTTCCAGGATGTGTTCTTAACACAGCATGTGATGGAGCCCATAAAGGAGGGCATGTCCTGGGCGTGGTTCTGGCAGATGGGGATCCTGGTAGGGACCTGGTTATGAGGATCCCTGACTGGGGCGACCACAATACTGTCTGGTTTCAAATAAGCAGGAGGGGTGAGATCTAGAGACACTGGCAGTGGACTTCAGGGCAAACTTTGTGGGCATGGGAAATATTCTCAAGAAGGATCACTTGAAGGGATTACATCAATGACAAATGTGGAAAGGAGATGGAAGGTCATAAAACGGGACTTCGCATGAGGCAGTCAGGACCTGTGCTAAGGTGAAACATAAGGGAGCAAGGTCACATAAACCATGCTGGTGGTCTAGTGAGGTTCAGGTAGTGGTCAGAGAAAAGAAGGCGGCCTACAAAAAATATAAAACAACAAGAGGGGATAGGGATAAGGAAATGTACATCTTGTATCTAGAAAAGTCACCCGGATGGTGAGGGGGGAAAACTCCAGTAAAGAGCAGCGGCTGGCACAGGGGATACATGGAGGGGAAAAGGGGTTCTTCCAGTATATTGGGGAGTGGAGAAAAACTAAGGGCCATCTCAGCAGATTGAGATCAGAAGGAGGGTGGGTGGAAGAGGCGAGGGACCAGGCAGAGGTATTTAACGAGTACTTTGCCTCTGTGTTCACTAGGGAGGTGGATGGGATATCTACAAAGCAAGGCATGATGGGGATAGAAGTGGCAGTGAGTGGGATCAGGGGAGCAACAGAAATGGAGCAAGAGGGAGGGAGAGGTACCCTAGGGGTGTCACATCAGGATAAGGATAAAAAGGCCAGTAAGGTGGAGGGGACAGATGATGTTATCCCCACCAAAAGGGTGTGGTTAGCCCTTAAGGCCCTAATGAAAGACAAATCTCCTGGGCCGGATGGCATACATTTGAGAGTACTATGGGAACTGGCAGACATGCTGGCTGCACCCCTGGCAGAGCTCTTCAACAGGTCACTTGAGACAGGGAAGGTACCTAGGGATTGGTGAGAGGCACATGTGGTGCCAATCCATAAAGGGGGGTCGAGGGAAGTACCAGGTAACTATAGACCCAACAGTTTGACCTCGGTGGTGGGAAAATTAATGGACAGTATACTAAAGGAACGATTGGGGGTGTACTTGGAGGAGGTGGGAGGTCTGAATAGTCGGCAACATGGGTTTGTGCCAGGTAGATCATGTCAAACCAATCTTGTGGAGTTCTACGAATGGGTAACATCAAAACTGGACAGGGAAAGCCTGTGGATATATTTATTCTTGGACTTCAGCAAGGCGTTGACTCTGTCCCCCCACAATGGTCTGGTGGAGAAACTGATGGGGTTGGGACTAGGCCCTTTGATGGTCAGATGGATTGAAAACTGGCTAGCTGGATGCACCCAGAGAGTAGTGGTCTGTGGGGAGCTCTTGAACCCTAGAGAGGTTGGTAGTGGGGTACCAGAGGGCTCGGTCCTGGTACGATCCTGTTTAATGCATACATATCGGACATCAGGGAGGGTATAGGGTGTGAAATGAGTCTCTTCACTGATGACTCCAAGATGGGAGCAGTAGCTGAGGGAGAAGAGGGGAGGTTGGCCCTGCAAGGGGACCTGGACACCCTGGAAAGCTGGGCTCACACATGGAAATTAAATTTCAATATCACCAAGTGCAAGGTGTTACATCTTGGGCAGGGAAACCCTAAACACAGGTACACCCTGGGAGGGGAGGTGCTGGAGGCCTCAGTAGGGGAAAAAGACCTAGGGGTCATGGTGGATGCATGTATGAATAACTCTGAGCAGTGCAGGAGAGTGGCTAGCAAGGCAAACAGGATGTTGGGATGCATCATAAGGGGATCACCTCTAGGAGCAGAGAAGTGATTCTGCAGCTGTACAATGGACTGGTTAGACCACACCTTGAGTACTGTGTACAGTACTGGAGACCACACTTGAAGAGGGACAGCACAGCTCCTGGAGAGAGGTACAGAGGGGGGCAACTAAGATGATCGAGGCTAGGGGATTTGACGATGAGGACAGACTTGAGGAGCCTTCCTGTTTTCATTGGAGGAGAGAGAGACAGGGTGACATGATTGAGGTCTTCAAGTACCTCAAGGGAACAAATAGGGTAAACATGGAGGGGATCTTTAGACTAAAGCAGGGAGGTATCACCAGAGGGCATGGTTTCAAGTTGGAAGGGAAAAGGGTGAAAAAAGGAGGAGGTTTTTCACTGAGAGGGTGGTGGACCCTTGGAATGTACTGCCTGGAGAGCTGGTTCAGAGATCCACAGTGGAGGGCTTCAAGAGAGGGTGGGACAGACACAGAAAGTGGATGTATCAGATGATGGCCTGTCCCAGGGGGGTGGGGATGGATGATAGGAGTTTCTGGAACACAAGGGGGGGAGGGCCTCAGCACCCAACTAGGGATCTGAGGTTCGAGCAGACTCGATAGACCGTAAGGCCTAATCTGCTGGCAAATAGTATGTTAGTATGTAAAATATTACAAATTCATGAACTTATGAGGGTGCGTGGAAACTGCACAGTGCACGCTCATAACACAGTCATTTTACGGACTTTTGTCACCAAATTTTCAACATAGCCATTTTAAGACTTCTGCTCATGAACAGTGTCACTGTAATTTTCTTAACATGTCCCGAATGTTGATTTCACACACCGACAATGTCATTGTGCGCTACATGTGCGAAAACACATTTTGGGTAAGATATGAACAATGACATCTGTACTGTTCATAAGGAGGTATGGTAGAATGGCAGTGTTAAAAATCTGGAGTGAAAATATTAAAAATTCTCAAAGTTACAAGCGTGAGTAGAAACTGTGCAATGCACCCTCATAAAATGGTAATTTTTGGAAATTTTTTCACAACATTTTCAACATAGGGTTTTTGGGAGCCTACCTCATGAACTATGGCACTATCTTTTAGTTAATCAGTCCCAAAAGGTAGTTCCATGCAGTGACCATGAAATCACCTTTCAGGACTGAATAACCAGATGGCAGTGATTGAATTCATGAGGTGGGGTCCCAAGAACCTCATGTTGAAAATTTGGTGCAAAAATTCAAAAAAATGACTGAGATATGAACCTAAGTTGAAAAAACCCTATTTATGCCATTATACAGCTTACTGGCTTTTCTTCAGTTCACGGTCGGCTTTGAAGAATGCAGACGTGTTCCTGGTACACTGAAGATCATCGTGCCAGGCTCTGGAGGCAAGTATGGGGTGAGGGGATGTGGAGAGGTGGGGTATGCAGAGGGTGGGCGTGGGTTGGGGGGCAAGAGAGTCAACAAGGGACTATTTTCTTTTGTTACAGGGTTTTTTAAAAAAAAGGAAACGTGGGACTTTTGCCATGCTGGGGTGGCTCCCAGCATGGCACTTGGAAGTTTGTTTGGGGGGGCAGTTGATCCAAGAGGAGATTGGGCACCACCATTGGCCATACAGTGTGTGATGGAGCACATGACAATGCAGGACTTTTGCTATGCTGGGGTGGGCTCCCAGTGTGGCACCTTGAAGTTTGCTTTTTAAGGGGACACTGGACTGGAGCCGATGGGGATCGGGCACCCTGTCGCACATACAGTGTGCTGGGGGGGAGTGTGCATGTGCTGAGGGGGATTGGGCACCCCCTAAGCACACAACAAATGGGGGGAGATGCAGTGGCATACAGCTGAAAGAGAATGACTGCTATGGTGGTGATGTTTACGCAGTTTGCATACTACTGATGACACAGCACTATGCAAATTGAATACACATTACCACCATTGATTGCAGTGGTCTTTCTCTTTCAACTGTACACCACTGCATCTGAACTGCTGTCATAGACAGCTCGGACATTCATTGGTGCCCTGCTGCTACACCTGCAAAAATGATCAGGGCATTGGAAGAGGAACTGCCACACCTATGAAAACTCATATGGTGGCACAATGTTTCTTGCACATGCGTGCAAGCAAACATAAAAAGGGTTTTCAGCCCCCCACCCCCCCAACTCACACATGGTTTCTCAGATGAACAACAGTTCTGTAGATAGTGTCAGATCAGTTATGACTCCAGGAAGCATCTAGCAGCCACTCTCAAGAGGGAGAGATGTACAGTAGCACCATCACTTTCTCTGCTCTGTCCTGTAGGTTGTTGATAATCAACCTCTGCTACCATGTTCAGTACAATTATATTACACAGTTAACCCCAATTATCCACTAGTTTCCATTTTCTGAGAAATCTTGTTGCCTACCTTGATGACATTATGCAATGTATATTGGATGACAGACATACAGAGATGTCAGTTACTGCAACATTATTTACAGTGTGCCATCACTGTAGCAAATAATGGTATGTTAACTGACATGCCAATCATATTACCCACTGTATACTGTTCCCTGCCAAGAAAAGCAAACTAAAGCCAAGCTACATATACCAAAGTGACTTATTTTCACCACTGATATCATATAACCTTTCACTGCCTGCAAACCCAAAGTAAAAAGACCCTGTCTACAACACAAATTACAAAGTAATCATGCCCTTCCCCCATAAAACTATAGCCAAGGACTCAGACAAAAATACTTCAGTAATGTCACACACACTGTTACTGCATGGCAAGGCAAACTAAAGATCAACTACATAAACAAAAGTAGCTTAGCCCTGCCAGAAAAATTCATATCAATCTATAGCAGACATCTATAAAAAAGAAACAGTAATGCACATCACAAAACTCCTAAAGAAAGAAGTAAACTAAGCAAACTTAATAACCATGAATTCTGGAAGCATTGTCAAATCAGCTATTCAATTTAAACAAACAGTAACCCTCTCATAAAACACACCTAACTGTAGCATAAAGGAGCTTAAGCAGTTATTGTAAAACACACACACACACTGGCAGTCATCAAAGGAACAGCTATATGTACTAAAAACATACATGTTTCAAGAGGAAAGTAGAAATGCTTCAGACACAGTACATAGTGGCAAAGAGTGTTCCTGCAGTGGAAGTCAATTATCAATCAATCAGTGAAGGCCTGCATAGCACAGAGAGGACCTGGACAAGACCTTCTGTGCTGTCAACAGAACAGAATAAACAAGACTGGATCTTCTATCAGTTGGAACTTAATTAACTATACGAAATTTACTACATAAAACACGGATTTGATTCTACTAAAAAAGAGAAAAAAAATTCTTGCACTTAATATTCTCAGCATACTTCTTCCTAACCATGTAATACAACTCATTAGATTTGAGAGTGTATGAAAAACTCAATAGTAATTTTATCTGGTGAAGCTGGGGACAGGATAAACCACTCGGCCTTTAACCTTATGGCTTACTTTGCCCCCAGATTTACTTGATGAAATTATGACATAGTTTTCCACACACCTCTTATACATAATACCCTCTTCATTTTCTGTAATAAATTTCACAAAAATACAGTACAGTGTGCCAAATAGTAATTTGCCATCTGACGTTGACTGCCAGTCTGTTCTGAGATCTCATCTGCCATGTTTTTCTGGCCACTGCCCAAGATCCTAGACTATCAGCAGCTCGTTCATGGAGCTGGAATAGAGCTGTTAGATTTGTTTTATGTTTCAGATACCAAAACCAATGCCATTTTATTGTCATTTTTTTTTTGCCCAGAACAGACAATGTGGTACCAAGGTCGGTATGCAAATTTATAATCTGAATTACACAAACAATCTGCCAAAATATACTTTATCCATTGAGACATTTAACATTTTATTATCCATGGATTTCTGGACCTTGGCTGGGACAGGACAGGATACAAAGTTAATTAATATAGTATCCTAATTGGAATCAGAATAAATAAAAAAAACAGGACCAACAAACAATACTACACACAAATTAAAAAATAAACATAACAAGCCAATAAATAAAAGAACCATAAAAGTATTATAATTCAACATCAAGCTAGCTGAAGAGGGCTTGTGGAAATAAATGGTAATAGTTTGGTTTTAAAGCTGGTATCACAATGTAGTCTTTTCCTCACTAGACCCATCTTGAGTATTTACTCATACCAAGCTATGCATCTTTGAGACCACTGAATCAATTTGTCCAGTTCTTAGGTTTCTCTTGTCAGTACAAGGTGGAAACCTCAGAGTAACTGGATGCTTCAAAACAATCTGAACCTTTTCACTAATAGAGAGACTTCATTTAGCATCATGTCCTCAGGAAGTGGATACAACTTGTCAGTAAAACTTTCAGCCAGGAACATCATGGGAAAACATATTGTGGCACAAAACACCACAGGCAAAACATTGCCACCTGCAGTGTCAGCCAACAATAACATCGCTGGCCCATACTGTACAAACAGTACAATATGACTACATCACTGGTGACAAGTGGGTCCTCCATCCCATCCACCAATCATTAGCCCCAGTAATAATAATAGTAGCACTCCCTGGTGTGATTTCCAATGTCCACCCCCCCAACCCACTGTCGCTGATCACCAGCACTGGTGTACCATTATACAATGTGTTGCAGTATATCCCTGGGGTCTAGTGGACCCCCACCCCAGCAGGTAGATCCCCAGCCTCCCCTGCACAGTATGGGCCAGTGTTGTTATTGTTTGTCGAAATTCCAGACGGCAATGTTTTGACTGCAGTGTTTTGTGCTTCACACCAGCAACTGATCTTTTCCCTTGCACAAAGTTGCTAAAGATGGATTTTGAAATATTTAATAATATTTAATGAATGCAGACTCCTGCTAATGAAGCATGTTCAAGACAAATACATACAGGAATAACACCAAGTAGCACTTTGTACACCAAAAACATAAAACTAATCTGTACAGAAATAGTTAAGGAAGAAAAACAGCTTGATCTGAAATTACACAACGATCAAAAAATGTCACCACTACGCAGGCTAGCTTATTTTGTTGGAGTCTACTGGACATGACCCTGGGAAGATCACCTGCCCAGCCCTTCTGTAGCTGGTAAAACACATTATTATCTGGAGATGCTTTTTGAAATCCTAGCCTTCCATTGCTTAACCTTGATACAAAATGGCCTTCCAGGCATACATCAGTTAAGGCTGACTGGAATATTCTAGGTGTAAATAAGGGATGGGCAAACTGGCTCTGCTACAGTTACGAACTCCCCTGGACCGGGCCAACTCAGCTTGGACTGAGAAAATCAAGACTTTCATGGCTCGATCAGAATTGCTGAGTTGGCCCAGTTCAGTAACACTCTCACCACCAGTACTGTATATAAAAGGCAGGGCAGGGTGCAGAGAGGTGCAGAAAATTAAAAAAAAGCATCCCCCTAATTTTTGACAAAGAATCCCAAGTCCTTGGACAGTCACATGACCAACACAGGTAAACACTCGTGATCCTGGGGAACTGAAGGGAGCCAACCAATGAGGGTCTCTGTTCTGTGACTGACTTATGTTCTAGCCAGTCATCTGTGTCAGCCACCATAGGGCATCCTTAGAACAGATATGTGTGTGTGTGTGTGTGTGTGTGTGTGTGTGTGTGACGTGCAGATAGATCCCATCCAATAAATGGCAAATTCAATTTTAATTTTGTTAGAAAGTGAGAGGAGTTTAGAGACTGAGAGACCAATGAATTCAACAGCAAACAACAAATAGCAGAGTGCAGACGGTGCAGCAGACGTCGGAGTACTCTGTAAAAAATGTACATATATTTCTTTAGATAGAGTAGAGAGAGACCAATGAATTCAACAGCAGAGTGCAGAGTAGGCAGCAGCACAGTGAAATGTTGCAGATACCACAGTAAGAAATCAAAAAAACACCCATTTTCATTAGTCAGAGAGAGAGAGAGAGCTACAAATTCAACAGCAGATGACAGCTGAGTGCTGAAAATAAAAAAAAAATATTAAGAGGAGTAGAGTTAGACAGGACAGAAGGTCATAATGCCTCATTAATTTTGAGGGGGGCTTATAGTGCTTTACAGATTTTGATAGGGGTGTCATTCATATCTCAGACTCTGTGTTGTCCATCTCTGTGCTGCCCTGAAAGGTCAAACTGCCATAGACTCTGTGTTGCTCATCTCTGTGCCTGAACTACTACTATTAGGTCATAGTGCCATACAGATTGTGAAGGGGTTGAGGGTGTCACGTCTCAGATTCTGTGTTGCCCATCTCTGATCCTGAACTAATATGAGGTCATATAGTACCTCATCTATTTTGAGAGAGGGGTGTAATGTCTCAGACTCTGTGTTCCCCATCTCCATGCTCAGACTACTACTAGGTCATAGTGCCATAAAGATTGTGAAGAGCGGGGCATCATGTCTCAGACTCTGTGTAGTCCATCTCTGTGCCTGAACTATTACTAGGTCACATAGTGCCTCACATATTTTGAGAGAGTTGTGTTACATCTCAGACTCTGTGTTGCCCATCTCTGCATCTGAACTAATACTGTTAAGTAAGCAATTAAGTTAGACTCCATAAAATGGATTCAGAATCAGAGTCTGTTATAGAAATGGAACATGTGGCCAACACCAACAGTATGGCTGACATTAGTATACGTAACAATAAAAATATTTCCTGAATGCAAATTCAGCAAAAAAAAGATCAAGAAAAAAATGATTTGATACCTTTTATTGGACCAACATAGACATTACAAAAGAAAACAGAAGCTAATGACAGTTGTTTTGGAAGAATACATCCTATTAAAGACCAGATGATACATAAAAAAAAAGACTAAAAAAGGTTGTAAAGGGTCTCATTGCCCTTAAAATTACATTCAAAAGTCAACATAAAAAAGGGGACTTCACTGCTGAAGATATTAATACAACTGATGAAAATGAAGCGACACAACCAGAAAAAGATGAAGCAACACAACCAAAAAAAAAAAAATGAAGCAACACAACCAGGAAAAGAAAAGAATGTTGATGAATCCCCTTATCAAAGTATTGTAGCATTGTCGGCATTGCCGGAAAAATCAGATAAAAGTAAAACACAAAAACAGGTAGCCAAAACACTTAGACCTGGAACGTCAATGATTAAGGAAAAGGCTCGTTCTAGTGCCACTAGATGAGGCACTCCATGATATGCCACTCATGCACATTGGGCTCCTTCATCAGAAAGTAGTGCCTCTGATGAAGAACAGGTTGTAAATGTATAGGATCAAGATTATGATCATGATATATCACAGCTACACTCTTCCAAGAGTGATGAATCAGAATGTGATACTGTTGAGGTAGAGGATGCCACCTGGGTTCCCCCAAGCAAAAAGAAAAAGCATAAACAGCAAGCACCACCAGCAGCCACAGCCAGTAGTGGAAAAACTGTCAATAATCATGGTACTGTACCTCTTCTGGGGACAGCCACAGTGTGCCTAAATCAGGGTAAGGAGCAACTACCAACAAAATTGCTGCAGTTCCTGTCATGACGACAAAATTTTCACCTCAGTTGTATGGAGCTGTTTTCATATAAGTCCCAGAAATGAATGTGTTGCTGTCTGTACCTTTTGTCATTGGGAAGTTAGCATGGGGAAAGTGAGGGGCCAATTCATGACATCACTAAAAAGGCATTTGCAAAGAGCACATCCAATCATTCGGCTGGGCAGCAGTCCTGAGCAAAGGATAAATATCATTGATGAAAATAATCCTATAGACAATAATGATGGTGATGACATGGAGAGACAGGGCAGAAAAAAACATGCAAACCTATGAACATACAACAATGCCAGTAGATAAAGGCCACTTTGGTCTCTCAAGTATGCTCTAGTATGCAGTTCTGTGTGGTGTATACTAGAGCTGCTCCCCCAACCTTCTTAGATTCTATATCCCTTCATCTCTCCCCTCTTTACTAATCCTTTCTCCAGTTACAATCCTCCCTTTCACCCTATCCCCCCCTTAAAGCTGTCCATTGTCCTTGATAACACTACCTCCTCCAGAAGCTCATTCAACCTGGACACCACTCTTTCAGTGAAGAAGCTACTCCTTATCTCCCTTTTAGAGTTTCCTCCCTCCAACTTGAGAGAGTGTCCCCTCATTTTCCCATTTTGCCTGAAGATGCCTTCTGTGTTAACCTTATTTATACCTTTGAGGTACTTAAAGGTTTTGATCATGTCCACTCTCTCTTGTCTCTCCTCCAGGGAATACATGTTGAATTCCCTCAACCTCTCCTGATAGGGTTTGTTCTACAGGCCCTGTATCATCCTTGCTGCTCTTTGTTGCATCCCCTCCAGTAAAATTATGTCTCTTTTCAGGTGAGGACACCAGAACTGCACACCATACTCCAGCTGCGATCTCACCAGTGATCTGTACCATAGCAGTAGGACCTCCCTTCTCTTGGAGGTGACTCCTCTGGCTATGAATCCTAACATTCTGGTGGCTTTAGCTGCTGCTTTACTGCACTGAGCAGAATGCTTCAGGTCCTTAGTAATGACCACCCCTAGTTCTCTCTCTCTCTCTCTCTCCTCCTCACTCCTAGTCACCTGAACTCCCCCCCCCAACTATTCTGTCCCTAGGCTCTTTGCTCCCAGGTGCATAACCGTACACTTTTTGGTGTTAAAAGTCAGCTGCCAGATACCCAACCACTTTTTAAGCCTAGCTAGGTCCTCCATGAGCTCCTTTCTCCTTTCCACTGTGTCCACTCTCTCTCTCTCACAGTGCTTGGTGTCATCCATGAAAAGACAGATTTTATCTTTTATACCATTTGCTATGTCACTAATAAAGATATTAAACAAAACCCAGGCCAAGCACTGAGCCCTGCGGGATCCCACTGGTTACAGGACTAGGCTTCAAGAGTTCACCCCCAACTACCACTCTCTGACTTCTACCTTGAAGGCAGTCCCTGACCCACCCTACCAGCTTCACTCCCGCTCCTATACCCTCCAGCTTACTGAGCAGCCTTTTATGTGGTACCGAGTCAAATGCTTTGCTGAAATCCAGGTACAGGATATCAAAAGCCTGGCCTCTGTACACAGTTTTGGTGACCAAGTTGAAAAAGTTTATCAGGTTTGTCTGACAGGCTCTTCCTTAGACAAACACATGTTGCTAACATCCTGAAGACCATTTACCTCCAGAAAGTACACCAGCCTCTCCTTTACTATGGTCTCCATAATGGAGGTGAGGCTGACTGGGCTGTGGTTACCTGGTTCATCTCTGGGTGCACTCCTGTGCAGAGGCACCATGTGTGCCATTCTCTAGTCCCTTGGCATGTACCCTGTCTTGAGCAAAGTGTTAAACAAGTCTGCCAAGGGACTAGACAATAATTCTACTAGATCCCTCAGAACTTTCAAGTGCACGCAATCCTGCCCTGGTGCTTTAGTCACCTGAAGTGATCTGAGACCCTTTATTTATTTAACCAGGTATAGCACACTAAGCTGAAAGCTTTTTTTTACAGGAGCGACCTGGGAGCACAAGGAGGTTAAGTGACTTGCTCAGGGTCACACAGTATGCAAGTGGAAGCTGTGGGATTCAAACCCAGGTCAGGTCTGCTGGATGTCACCAAATTTGCAGCTCAGAGCCTTAGACCACTGCGCTATACTGCCTCCGAAAAGAAGAACCCTGTCCTCTGGGATAGCCCCATCTGTTAACATCTGCCCTCCTTTCTGTGCATGGATTTTCCCCTGCAGCACTGGTCCATCCTTTGCTCTCATGAAGACCGAGCTGAAGTATTCATTTGGCATTTCTGCTTGCCCCACACTGTTCTCTGTCCATTCCCCCCTTGCTTCAATCTAACTATGCCATCCTCCCTATTCCTTTTTTCCTTTACACACCTAAAAAAGTTCTTTTATTCTTTATCCACTTGGCCAGATGTAATTCTTTCCTCACTTTTACTGCTCTGACAGCTCTGTCTGTTTCCCTTGACTTCTCCAAGTAAGCCTCCTGTCAGCATCCTTCAGGGTGTTTTTCTACTTGTGATAGGCTACTCTCTTTACTCTTACTCTAGCTGCTGAACTAGCTAGGATTTTTAAGCCTGGCTTATTTACTTCAGATGTTGGTACACATATCAGTGGCATCAATAAGACCTAGCCTAATAGTGGACCACTTCTGCTCCACCCCCATCTCCAGCCTGATCCTGGCAAGATGCTCCATCAGAATCTCACCCATCCTCCCAAAATCAGACCTCCTAAAGTCCACCACCTTAGTCTTGGTCCTTTTTATTTCCTGTCCCAGATCTAGATAGAAACATACACTGTTCTGTGGTCGCTACCCACTAGAGGGTCTTCCACCTTTATTTCCTGGACATGGCGTCCATTGGTCAGTTGGACTTCCTAATGACACCTTAACAAAACTGGTCAAGGTTTTGTGGGTTCTGCATTCCTTTCTCCCCCAGTTTGTGCACTTGCATGTTGGGAGGCAGCATTTCTATTTTTTGCCTTTAATAAACAACTTTGGAAAAAATCATATATGTGGTCTCAGTCATTGGTGAGTAGTGCTGGACTTTGTGAGCTTTGATGTCCATTGGTCAGCACCAGATCCAGTATGGCACAATCCCTGGTGGGATCATTGACCCACTATACCAGGAAATCATCCTGAAAGGCTTCCAGGATAGCTTGTTCTCTGGAGCAGGAGGTCACTGAGGTCCTCTGGTTAACTCCAGGAAGATTGAAATCCCCATTTATGATGGCACGGGGGTCATATCGTCATATACAAAAACACCACAGCAATGTACCACGCTGTAAATATGGCGGATGCATTGCTGTAGCTGTAATACAATGCCAAAAGACAGTTCGGTGAACAAAATGAATGGAGTTCTTTGTTTAGCCCTCTGCACTCCCTGTTACAGGCAGCTGTGCCCCTGAACCCCCCCATAAATATTATCAACTCCGGGGGGGGGTTCAACACGGAGACAAGGGGAAATACCGGCAGGGGAGAAAAAAAGAAAATCACACAATGTGGTTTCGCAAAAGTCTGGGACCAGGATTCGAGCCCCAGTCCACAGATTCATAGCTACCCTGCACTGCCGTGGCTTATCCCACTGAGCCATGGCAGCTGCTCAGCAGACCACCTCCTTAGCAGAGGTCTTGACCACTGTGCCACTCTTCCTCACCACCCATGTGTGACAGGGCACAAAATGGCATGCAACATTCGTGTCTTGCTGGGTTTTGTACCCTGTCGCGCTAGTGTACTTTGCTATATGTGGAGCACGGTTTTGCCTGCCTGGTCCTGTATTTGGAAAAGTGACCCGGTACCATTATGAGTACTTTATCACTATTTGCCTGCAACCTAATCTGTTCCCCTAGTTCACTGTCTATTACTTCTAACTGTGAAGGTGTTCTGTATACCACTCCCATTCTAACTTTTGTCCCCTTGGCTGGCTGAAGGTGAATCCGCAGGGCTTCCAGTTTGCCTTCAACCACTTGCTCACTGGTACATGTAATCTCCTCTCATATTCAACTTCACTGACAAAAGTATTTGGACAAGCAATAGCTTTGCCTCTGCTATCCTGTGTTTTTTGGCCTCCTGCACGAACCAAACAGCAGACCATTACTGTGATGCTTGAGCAAAATGCTAATACAGTAATTACATCAAGTCACGTTAAAAATGAATCTGTTAGTAGCTGAATTTATTGTCAAGGACCTGTGATCATTTTCTGTGGTGGAGAATGACAGTTTTAGAGCCCTTTTAAAATATTTTGCTACATGTTACAACATACCACGCCATAAATATTTTGTGACTGTAGCTGTTTCCAAAATGTATGAATGTATGCAAAATAAAATAAAAATGTCTCTTCAGGAGAGTGACTGTTGTTCTGTGCACCTGACCACAGAAATGTGGATGAGTTCTAAAACCACTGATTATATATGAACTAAAGCACATTGGATGTCGTAATCATCTTCAAACACCATCACAAGTATGAGTGTACAGGAAAAAAGACAAAGAAAAGGGAGTTCTAGAACAGGGAATAGTAATAGTTAAAATGATATTGGGGAACCTGTTGTGAATGCCAATATAAAGTGTCACAATGTCCCAGGATGAAAAACTAGGTAGCAAGATCTTGTTTGGCTGAGCCTTCAGTGTCAGGGATCAGCTCTACTAACCCACTGCTTGCCCCCCCCCCAGCAAAAGCAGGCATCAGCCCTTTCCCCTGGCCATCAGGCAGGCCCTAACCTGACATAGCATGCTCACCATTGGTATTGAGTTAACCAGATCCAGGAAGACAAGAACTGCTGAATGTTTGGTGGCTGGCCCCCACCCCCCCCCATGCATGATTGACATTTAACTCCCTGTCCCTCCATCCCCTTTGAAAACAATTAAGCTGTCACTCACCAGATGGTCGCTAGCGTGTCATTTCTAGCAGCATGGCTCTTGTATAAAAATGCTGGGGAGTTGATAATGTTAGAAAATGCAGCCCCATGTGTCTCCAACAACTCCTTCAGAGTTGAAGTGCTGAGTGTAGGGCTTATGTGTAGCTGCATGACTGCCATGCATGTGGGCCTTTTGGAGCCTGGTTGAAGGAGTATGCAGGGGTAGACAGGCCCGCTCAAGCACACATGTGATCAGTGACAGCATCCCATTGTGAAGCATCACTGGTGAGGCTATAGTGGAGTATCGTAGAAAGGCCTGGCGCAGCAACCCTTCTCCAGCCAGGTGAGTTGCAGTCAGTATGGCCCCAGATCACCTCAAACACCAGGTAAGAGTTATCACATGTATCAGCGGGGGAGGGAGGTGGGTCTGGCTCCAATGAGCACATATGCAGTAGCATCTAAACTTGGAGGGAAAGCTTGGATTTCAGGAGGGTGGAATTCAGGAAAATGGGTGAAGTGCTAAGCAGCCATCTGACAGGCATCAAAGCAGATATAGGCATGGACCAAAGGTGGCCCATCACTAAGGAAGGAATACTGGTTGCCACAGAGGAGTGTGTTAGGCTCAGGGGTAAGAACACAAGGGCCAAAGTGCCCAGCAAGTTCAGTTCTGGGGTTGCCCAGACAGAGAAAAGAGGTTGGCATAAAGAAAATTCAGAAAGACCAAAAGAGAGGGTGATAGGGAAAATTACTGGAGGTTGGCTAATGAGGCAAGTAAGGAAGTCCGGTGAGCAAAGGCAGAGAAGGAGCTACAGGCAGCTGAACGAATTAAGAAGGGGGAGAAGACTTTCATTCACTATATAAGTGAGAAAATGGACAAGAAGGAAGGGATTGTTAGGCTTAAGAAAAAGGCTGAGTGGGTGGAGGATAACGGGGGGCGGAAGCAGAGATACTAAATGAATACTTCTGTTCCGTCTTCACCAGGGAGAAGGATGGACCAGTGCCTTCAGGAGGGAAAAGAGAAGCATAGAGGGAGGGGAACACAGATGTAGTGATGGAGAAGAACAGAGTGAGGGAGGGGTTGCTGGCATTGAAGGTTGACAAATCACCAGGCCTGGACAAAGTACATGCAAGAGTACTAAAGGAACTGGCTGAGGAGCTGGAAGGGCTACTGGCAGACCTATTTAATAGTTCACTAGAGTCAGGTGTGACACCGCAGTACTGGAGAACAGCACATGTAGTGTCCCTCTACAAAAGTGCCCCTAAGGATGACCCAGGGAAATACAGACCAGTCAGTCTGACCTCGACTGTGAGCAAGCTCATGGAGACTATACTAAAGGAAAGGTTGGCAGAATATCTAGAGAAGCATGGTCTCCAGGATGAGAGGCAGCATGGGTTTATGGGGGGTGATCATGTCAAACGAATCTGACTGACTTCTTTGACTGTGTCACTAAGACAGTAGACGGGCCAAGCAGTAGACATCCTCTACCTTGATTTCAGCAAGGCCTTTCACTCTGTGCCCCACAAAAGGTTGATCAGGAAGTTGGTGGATCTTGGGGTTGGGGAAAAGATGGCCAGATGAGTGGAAAACTGGCTGAGGGACAGAACCCAGAGGGTGGTTGTGGGGGAAGAGTTATCTGGTACCAGAGAGGTAACCAGTGGGGTCCCACAGGGCTCTGTGCTGGGGCTGGTGTTGTTCATCAATAACACTGGAGATGGCATTAAGGGCAAAATGTGCCTATTCGTGGATGACTCCAAGCTCTGTGGGAGAGTGGACACAGCTGAAGGGATACAGGACCTACAGGAAGATCTAGAAAAGCTGGGAAGGTGGTCCAGGATCTGGCAGCTTGGCTTCAATGCCAAGAAATGCAAAGTTATGCATATCGGAGCCAAGAAACCCAGGACAGAGTACTACCTGGGTGGGGTGCAAGTATCTGCATCAGAGGAGGAGAAGGACCTGGGAGTGATGCACACTAGTGACCTGAAGCACTCCATGCAGTACAAGAAAGCAGCAGCAAAGGCAAACAAGATGCTGGGATGCATATCTAGGGGGATCAGTAGTAGGAGGGAGGAGGTTATACTGCCCTTATACAGGTCACTGGTAAGGCCACATCTAGAGTATGGAGTTCAGTACTGGTGCTCACACCTCAAAAGGGACATTAATCTGTTGGAGAAGGTCTAGGGGAGGGCTACAAAAATGATAGTGGGTCAGCAGGGTAAGGCATATGAGGAGAGGTTGAGGGCACTGAACATCCCTGAAAGACAGGAGAGAGAGAGGGGACATGATTGGGACCTTCAAGTACATGAAAGGGATAAATAAGGTTCATAAAGAGAGTCTCTTTAAGCTGAGTGGCAACCATGACATTAGGGGGCACAGTCTTAAGCTGAAGGGTGGGAGGTTTAGGAGATATGTCAGGAAGCACTTCTTCACAGAGAGGGTGGTGGACACTTGGAATGCACTGCCAGAAGAGGTCATCTCATTGAAGACAGTGGGCAGTTTTAAGAGAGGCTGGGATAGGCATAGGGGGAAAGTAAGGATCATGGGTAGGGAGGATGGGAGGAGTGGGGAGGGAGGGCAGGGACATTAGCTCAAACTATGGACCTTGCAATATGAGCAGACTTGATAGACCAAATGGCCTTCTTCTGCTGGCTTCTTCATATGTTCGTATGTGGTGGGGGGGGGGTAAAGGAAGCCACCCTGCACCAAAGACCCAAAAAACAAACAGTCCAGAAAACAGTTTAACAAGGCATTCACATTTGCCTAACAGCCCAAGTGAGAGGGTCCCAGGGATAGGGGAACAGCAAAACAGAAGGCATGAGCTACCCACCTGAGGGAAATAAAGCTAGATGATGTTCAGGTTTCAGCAGCTGATTGTTTAGGGTAAGCATCTGAGGTCTTTCTGGTGCCCTTCAGGTGGCCGATGAACTCCTGTATGGCCTCTGCAGCATGCTGAGGTCTTTGGGCTTTAGAGGTCTGCATGCCAACTTTAATCATCCATGCCTTTTATGTCAGTTTCGCTGACAGGGATTTCTGTAGAGCAGGCTGAGATGGAACCTCAATATCTATTCCATGTTAAATCAGACCTGCTAGTGCTGCTTCTGTGGAGTTGCAGTGTTGTGTGCTATTTGTGAGCCATACTGTCATCTGAGGTAGATATAAGGTATGGAATTTCACACCCAGCTATTTCAGTTCCTGAGTTACTGGTATATATTTTTATGTTGTCTTGTGCAAGCACAAGCAACATGTTGTGGCAGTTAAAAATCGGTAGGAGAAATGCAGAGGTGTGTCAGTTTTGGCAAATGCAAGGCACGCTTTAGAAGGTGCGTCCCTCATTCGCCAATTAGCGAGCACGCTAGCAGTGACACTAGTATTTTTTAGTGCCACCAACTTGTAACGATTTAGCTGCTGCAATCAGAATCAAGCTCGTCATGCAGCGGCACCGATGACATGCCTCCCTTACGTGCCTTGCCTGGTGAAAAAGTTGAGTAAACATGGTAGCGGCTCTGCTGTCTGCCTGCTGCAATGCCTTGATGAAGCTGACTTTGGGGGTGCCCAATCCCCCTGTCGGCATGCATAATAATCCACCCCACCCTCCAAGATTGTGTGGTACACTTGGAGCCCACCCCAGTTAGCCTCCCTGTGTTTGCAAGCTGACTTCGTCAGCATGTTCCATCCCCTGCCCACCCCTACTGTGAACCATTCTGGGAACCCACCCCAGTGTGGCCAAGATGATGTCCCATAAGTCATGGGGCACACTGGGAGCCAACCCCAGTGTCCCCAACATTTTGTTTCATACCTGTAAAGAAAGAAAATGGTCCGTGCCGATCTTTTTTTTTTAAACCTGAAACAAAGGAAATGGTCCCTCACTGTCGATGAGGCCCCTTCCCCCAACCCGCATCCACCCTCTGCACACCCCACCTCCCCGCACCCCTCTCACCCCATACATACCTCTGGAGCCTAGTGCAACAATCTTCGGTGGAGCGGGAACACGTCTGCACTCTTCAAAGCCAACCGCAAACTGAAAAAATGCTGGTAAGCTGCATAATGGCATAAATAGGTGTTTTTCAACTTAGGTGGATATCTCGGCCATTTTATGACTTTTGACTCCAAATTTTCAACATGGGGTTCTTGGGACCGTGCCTTATGAAATCAATCACTGTCATTTCGTTATTCGGCCCCGAAAGGTGATTTCACGGTCACTGCGTGGAATCACCTTTTGGGACTGAGTAACAAAACGACAGTACTACTGTTCATGACGTGGGCTCCCATAAAGCCTATGTTGCAAATTTGGTGAAAAAATTCAAAAAAATAACTGTGTTATGTGCATGCATTGTACAGTTTGCACGCACACTCATAACTTCGAGAGTTTTTAATATTTTCGCTCCAGATTTTCAACATTGCCATTTTTCCATGCCTCCTTATGAATAGTACAGCTGTAATTTTTCACATCCTGCTCGAAAGGTGTTTTCACACATCTGGTGCACAATGGCGTGGTCGCTGTGAGAAGTCAATGTTTGGGACACAGTAACAAAATCACAGTGCCACTGTTCATGAGTGGAGGTCCCAAAATGCCTAGGTAGAAAATTTGGTGAAAAAAACTTTAAAAAATGACTGTGTTATGAGCGTGCGTTCTGTAATTTTCACACACGTTCGTAACTTCGAGAATTTGTAATATTTTCAGTCCAGATTTTCAACATTGCTATTTCTTCACCCCTCCTTATGAACAGTACAGCTGTCATTTTTCACATCCTGCCTGAAATGTGTTTTTGCACATCTGGCGCAGAATGGCATTGTCGCTGTGAGAAATCAACGTTTGGGACACAGTAACAAAATCACAGTGCCACTGTTCATGAGTGGAGGTCCCAAAATGCCTATGTTGAAAATTTGGCTAAAAAAATTCCCCAAATAATTGCGTAACAGGTGTCTGTTGCCAAGTTTCTACGCACACTCGTGACTTCACCAATTTTCCATATTTTCACTCCAGATTTTCAACATTATCATTTTTTTACACCTCCTCATGAATAGCACAGCTGTAATTTTTCACATCCTGCCTGAAATGTGTTTTCGCACCTGTGGCACCAGTGGTGCAGTTGCTGTGCAAAATCACTTTTCAGCTAACAAACTGATAGCGCCACTGTCCATGAGGTGGAGTCACAAAAAGCCCATGTTGAAAATTTGGAGTGAAATTACCCAAGAAACGTTTGGGGTGTTAGGGTTTCCAATTCTGACGCTGGGGTTTTTATATAATTGATTAGCAGTCTTTTCCTTTGACAGGACTAATTGTAAATAAAGTATGTATATAGGTTTTCTAGAATTGTTATGTTCATTAAACAAAGTGAGGCAAGTGTATGCATTTTCACAGTGTATTAGCACTTTTATGAGCAAAACACTATTCAATATTCTGGCCCCACCCTGTAGATTGACATGCATCAGGGGTGTGACTTGGGATTTTCAGCTGTAATGCTCACACCCATTCCACCCCCAGCCTGCAGCCACTGACAGGCATCGAGGTGTGCCTTGGACTCTTTGGCCCCAAAGTTCACCCTCATGCTCCTATAGTGCACCATCTCAGCATACCTCCTTATGGAATGGGGTGAGCGAAAGACCCCACAGCACACAGAGACACTTGTCGGTGTCTGCAGGGTAGGGTGAGGTGAAATGGCATGAGTGTTATGGCTGATGACCGAAAGGCACACCCCAAATGCCTGTCAGTCTCTGCAGGGTGGGGGCGTGGTTGTTGTCACTTCAGTACTTCACTGCCATTCCTATTGTGCATCTCTCCAACTCCTGCACTACCAATGCCAATACCAGCAAGACAACATTCAGCATGGACAAATGCTTGTTTCCTTAGCTTCACCCTTGACACGGGTGCCTCTGCTGCTGCAAGCAGCTGGGCGGGCCTATTCTGTCCACTGGCTGCCTTCCTCGCTGTACATCCCACCCATCACCAGACCGACACTTTACCCTTGACATGAGTGCCTCTGCTACTGCAAGCAGCCATGCGGGCCTCTTCTGTCCGCCGGCTGCCTTCCTCACTGTACTGCCCGCCGATCACCAGACCAAAGGTACGCTGCCGAAACTTGACTGGTCAGAACCATTGGCTCTGCCTGCTGACAGGCTGCTGCAGTTCTTTAATTTCTTTGCTACACCATCTCCTTCTGGACTTTAAACTAATGTTGCATACTGGTTGTGGTACTGGTTAAGCCTCTCCAAATTGTCCTGTGAATCCTAATTTAAATGGAACCTAAGCCTGTTTACAGCAATTTTGCACTCCAAGGGTAGTTTGAAGTGTAAGTTCTTTTAGGCTGCAGGTTTGTATATTTTAATGTATTACAGCTCTCTTTGTTTTAAGGTTCAGTGGTAATCTACCCTGTATCAGAAACTAAGTTTAAAGTGATACAGTTTTTTCTGTTTAGACTAGATTTCATTTGGGTCACAGTTGTAAGCTTTGCCCTGCAAATAATCCAATTTCTGCTTCACTTTCTCTCCTACTGTCTCCTTCCTGCTTGAATTTTTATGCCCACCCCCTTCCCCACCTCCAGCCTTTATTAAATACCCTCCCTCCCCCCTCTGCACCACCCCTAGGCAATCTTCATCCTTCCTTCTCACTAATATGGCAACTCCAACTAAAAGATACAGAGTGCAGCTATTAGGCCTAACACTTGTCCTGTCCTCCCCTTAAAGACATCTTCCTTTTTAGGTCACCACCAAACTGTAAGGGTACACAGCAGCCTATAAGGCCAGGATACCCTCCTAGCTCCATCACATCTTAATCTCTTTTACTTTCCTCCCTCTCCCAAGATCCTCCATGCTGTGCCACCACCCTTTTCCATTCTTGGACATGGCAACCAGACTAATGCTAATTCTTATACTCCTGCCCACTCTCTGTCTGCAGCTGCTGAATGACCCTAAATCAGCTGACCATCTTATCACGGAGCACCCCTATGGCAACATCAACAGCACTATACCATCTGTGCATAGTTGTGGCCCACATGCCAACTGCATGCCTAACAACACACCCTGGCCTACCTGGCCCAGAATGCATCCAGCTCGGCCACGGGCTTCGCCCTCCCATAGTCCTTCCTAAACTGGCCATTCTCTCTGATAAGCATGCAGCTCAAATGAATCCACAAAGACAGCACAAAGCTAACCTTAAACAGTTTAAAAGTTACCTGGTCAGATTGGTACTCCTGTTGCTACTGCTCGCAGCAACATCCACCCTAAACCCAGCTCCCCTCTATATCAGTGGTTGAGTGCACCGAAACCAGGCACCTTAACCTTTGCATCACTAAACATCCACAGCCTGACAGCAAAGTTTGACAACCTTCAAGCCTGGGTAGCCCTACATAAACCAGACGTACTGTCTGTGGGAGAGACATGGCTCACTCCCAAGATCCTCAGTGGAGCCATCAGTCTGCCAGGCTATTCGATTTTTAGGCAAGATCATAAATCTAAAAGAGGTGGTGGCTGTGCAATCTACCTTAAGGACAGCCTTCAGGGCAAAGTCCTGAATTTACCCAGCCTGGGGTCGTTCGCCCAGGCCCTTGCCATTAAGGTTCTTCTTGGGGCCCTCAACAAAACTGTCACAATTCTATCTGTCTACATCCCCCCAAAGAACTCGGCCCAAGGCTTCCATGCCACCATAGACTGTCTTGGAAGCCTAACTCTAAGCTCTGAGGTTATATCCTTAGGTGATTTCAATGTTAATTGGCTTGCCCCTGAAGCTAGCCAATTCAAAGATGCAGTTCAGGCTATCCACTTCACCCAGTTCATTAAAACACCCACTAGGACTAACTACAGGATGTGCACTAGTACTTTGATTGACTGGGAGCTCACCAACCAACCTGAGCATGCCTCTAATGCTTCCGTCCTCCAGGACAACATCAGTGACCACTCCCCTGTCATGTTCAGTTGAGCTAATAATTTCTCCAAACTGTCTCCTATAAAAATCACCAGCAGGGTTCTCAAACCTGGTCATGCTGACTGCTTCAAAATAGATCTCCTCAATGCTGACTGGTCCTCAGTTTTTGAGGCTTCCGACATTGACAACTCGCTCGACCATTTCATCCTCCTCTTTAGTACAATCTGTGACACCCATGCTCCAATAAAAAAGCAGAAGATCAAAGGCTACTTTAATCCCTGAATGAGCCCTGATACCCTTGAACTAATGAAAAATAGAGACCACCTCTGGCATGTAGCTAGGGCCACTGGCAAGCAGTCTGATATCGTGAACTACAAATGTACAAGGAACAACTGTACCAGAATCATCAGATTAGCCAAAAATGTATACTGTAAAAATGCCCTAACAAAGAACTGGAATGACGGGAGCAAATTCTGGGCTAACCACAATGAGGTCACTGGGTGAGAACCCAAAACGGCCAGTACCATGCTCTGCTTTGATGGCTCCCCCATCCTTGACCCTAAATCTATCGCCAACACCTTTAACAATGCCTTCACTGACTTGCAGCATGTTTTCCCCACCGACTTCTTCTTCCTCACCATCCCTGCTGCACCCACACAATCCCCATTGCATCCCCCCTTTTACTTCAAGACTATTACCTTCGGAGAAACCAGAAAATATTTGTGCAAAATGCTTGGGAAGTGGAAATTCAGTGGGGATAACCTCGACCTGAAACTAATCTCGCTCTCACTCAAAGAAATCATGTCCCCTCTCACCCATATCCTTAACCTCTCGCTCCGTCTCACAGTGTTCCCCCAAAAATGGAAAGCTACAGTAGTCACCCCTATGTACAAGAGTGGGGATCGTGCCCTCCCCGGGAACTATAGACCCCTCTCTATGCTACCACCACTCTCAAAAGCCCTTGAACGAATCATTGCTGACCAATTTGTTGATTATCTGGACGAGCACATGCTCCTATGCACAGAGCAACATGGCTTTAGGGCTGGGCATAGCACCACTACAGCCTTCCTGGAATACACAGGCTTCATCCAAAAATCCCTTGATCTTGGCCAGCTTGTCGGGGCTATCTATATTGACCTATAAAAGGCCTTTGACACGGTCAACCATGCCCTCCTAATTGACCAACTCACTGCCATAGGCCTTTCCTCTGAGGTGGCTGCATGGTTCCACAGCTACCTACACTGCTGTTCACAGCAAGTCAGGATAGACACCTTTCTGTCTGACACTAAGCCTGTGTGCTCAGGTGTTCCACAGGGGTCAATACTGGGCCCCTTCCTTTTTAGCCTATTTCTGGATTGCAGCCCCCTAGCCAGTCAGTGCTGTATCCTCCTCTAAGTGGATGATGCGGTTATCTTTTCTAATGGCTCTGACCCCGTTGCTCTTGAGCAACAGCTACAACATGACTTCACCAGCGTTGAGCTGTGGTTCAAAAATCATAAATTGGTAATGAACTACAAAAAAAACCAAAAACATGTTTTTCACCAGCCTTAAGAACAAGTGCAAAAACTACCCGCTATCAATATGTGATAGGGGTGGTGTTCCTCTTGAACGTGTTCATTACTTCAATTATCTCAGAATCACTCTTGACAGCTTGCTCTTCTATGCCCTCTACATAGACATCACAGCTAAAGCAATCAACTAACGCTTAGGGCTACTTTATCGCCATAGGCAGAGCCTGACCCCTGAAGCCCTCAGCATAGTGGTCCACAGTTCAGTGGGTTCTCTAGTGGACTACAGACTGCCGATATATGGCTCTACCACAGATACTGCCCTCCAATGTATAAAAACTGCCCTTAACAATGCCTGTAGGCTCACCTTAGGGGCACACCAACTAACCCGCACCTGCAATCTCTATGCAAAGGCTCACTGGCTAACGCTATTTGGTCACTTAAAATATCAATCCTGCCTCCTGGCCAAAAAAGATCTGCCTTAGTCAGCTACCAACTGGGGTCCAACAGCTCCTAGTTCCCAGCACTAATCCCAGGCCTACCTGAAATTTGGAACTGCAGTCCTTCCTGACTCCAAAATGTCGGACATCTCAAGAACAAAGGTCCTTTACCTATTGGGCACCGTTGTGGTTCAGCTCCCACCATGAGAACATTATTAGGCTGCCCACTCTGAGGACCTGCAAAAAGAACCTAAAGAACCATTTAATACAGGATTCTCAATGTGTCTGCCATCATAGAAACATAGAAACATAGAATATGACGGCAGATAAAGACCGCTTGGCCCACCTAGTCTGCCCATTTTCCTACCTAACAGATAAGCTGCAGACCATAGTTAACCAACAGCTTACTTCCTCCTACCCCCACTAGGACTGCCTTATGTCTGTCCCATGCATTCTTGAATTTCCCCACTGTTCTTGACTCCACGACCTCCTCAGGGAGGCTGTTCCATGCAGCCACAACCCTCTCTGTGAAAAAATACTTCCTCACATTACCTCTGAGCCATCCCCCCTCTATCTTCAAATCGTGCCCCCTTGTTCTTGCACATCTCTTTTTCTGAAAGATGCTTTGTTGATTCCCTTGAGGTACTTGAAAGTTTCTATCATGTCCCCTCTCTCCTTATGTCAGCCAGCTCATCATTGTAGGGGACATTTTTTTAGGGGCTAGAGAATGGAGAAGAGCTGCTCTGGTCTTCTGCGTGGGTGAGTGGGATGGGAGGAATGGCACTGTGGGAACCGGGAGGGTCCACAGCACCATTCCCCCCCATCCTGCCCCCTGCCGAAGACCAGAGCAGTTCACCTTCCCTTCTCTAGCCCCCTGAAAAATGTCCCATACATTGACAAGCTGGCTGACTGACTGAAGGAATGAGCGTGTGCTTGTACAAGCATGCTTTCATTCATTTAGAGCAGGTCATTTGGGCTGCCAGCCATGGAGGTGAGTAGAGGATTGTGCCGGTAGCCTGCTCGGGGACAGGATTGGACTCAGGGGGAGAGGAGTAGTGGTGGTTGGGGCACTACCTGATGGAGTGGGGGAGTTCCACTACATACCAGGGATTTTTATTTATTGGGTCCAGCAATCAGCGGGGTGGGAGGTCAACTTGATATCAGGGATTTGGGGACTTTTTCTCATTAAGACCCCTCCTGCTATAAAATGAGTTAATGAATTCACACTCTCCTGTCCCTGTTTAACCTGGGTGTCCTCAGTCTTCTTTCTCCTTAGCCCCCCCCCGTTTTTGAGCAGGGCTTGACTTGCCCACATATCTGCTCTCCCACCCATCGACTGCACCCTGAAGGTACGAACCACTTGGACCAACCTGGAGGCTAGCCATTGCATTCCTCTGTCCAGCATTTCAAATTTTGGCACCTTTTTGTTCCTGCTGCACTGCCAATATTTTTGTATGGCTTGCACTTGGAACAATATGCTCCCTGCTTTCCAGCATCTTGGTAAAGCAGCATTCTAATCTTTATGGGCTCAGCGGTCTAAGTGTTTTTTTTTTTATTTTATTTTATCTAATCCTCCAAGGTGTGCTTCATTAACCTTTGGTTTGAATTCACCATGGAGTGCTTGGAAGGTACCACTCTGCTATTAAAGTCTATGCAGGCAGAGTATGTTCAGCAGCATGAATAATTTGACAAAAACAGAGTACCACTGCTGTGATTTCCAGAACTTTTCAACAAGCAGAGCATTTCTGCTGCCATTTTTCAGTAAACCGCACTGCTGGCTTTCACGTTTTACTGAAGGCAGAGTGTTTTGTTTTACTGAGCTACACTGCTGAAATTTTCCATTAAGAGCAAGCAATCAGAGCAATCTGCTGAGTATGCTGTTAAATTAAACCTAAGTCTGCACAAAGCAAGCATTCAGAGCAACCTCCCAGCTCAGCTGCAATTGTTTTAGCAGTTGCTGTGTCTCTCCATCTTCACTTCCGCAGCCACTAAGTGGCTGCTCCCCTCACCTCCCTCCACGCCCACCCTTAGCCGGGTTGTTCTTTTATAGTGTTGCAGTGTTAGGTGACTAACTCCCCACTTTCCATTTGCAGCTTATACTAAGCTGCCTGTAGTCCCATCCACTGATTTGTGCCATTTTTCCCCCTCCTAGCTAATCCTTTTCCACCTTGCAGCAAAAATAAATCTGCCCAGTTTCAGTCTCTTGCTCCCCCCCTTTGCCTTTCTGCTCCCTCATTTCATATCAGTGTCAGTGGCTCAGTAGGTAGCACACTCACCTCTGAGGCCGGGAGATCAGAGGGCTGTGGGTTCAGTTCCCACATCTGGCACTTGGGTTAATATCCCAGTACTGACACTGTAGTGCAGCATGAGAGGGGTGCTGCACTTCTGAGGTGCCATCTTTCACATGAGACATTAAACCGAGGTCCCATCTGCCTGGATTGGTGGTAGTTCAGGTGGATGTTAAAGATCCCATGGCACTTATCGAAAAGAGTAGGGGAATTTTTTATTGGAATCATAACAAAGTCATAACGAATTATACAAAATCAGTATTACAACAAACATAACCATAACAAAATGAAAATGACTAGAACAAAGACAAATATTAATCCATATGATAATCCGAAACATAAAAAAAAGGAAAATAATATTGCCCCACTCTTTGTAAAAATGTAGTTAAGCTCACCCTCTCCCCATCCCGGTATAATAAGTGTGGCTGTATTAATTCAAAAACTTAATCATTTCAAAAATCATATCAAAGCCAATTACATTCCAGAAGACAAATCATACATAAGCTTTTTTCATTCAATTGATCAAAAAATGAAATCATAATCTTTCCATAATTCTTCCCACTCTACTTTGCTCATCTTCATTTTCTCATGCATCTTTAATTGGCACAAATCTTGATGTACTATAGAAAACAAATCAATCTCTGAAATATATTGTTGCTGCAGCAATAACCGGCATCTAGAAATCCAAATCCAATAGAGAAAAAATGTGTGTATTATTTGCTGAGTACTAAGAGATCCACGTGTCATACTTCTAATAAAAGTCCCATAATATAAAAGATCCTCAGAAGGTGGAACTTTCGCTCTGTTCTTCCAGCGATTTTTAACCACGTCCCAAAATTCTTATGCATATGGACATAGAAAATATAAATGTTCTACTGTCTCTAATGTTAAATAGCAATTGTCTCTTGGGCAATAACGCTCTTGCATACATTTATGTTTTTGGTTGTTACGCACATTAATTTTTTTATGTAACCCTAACCAAGCAGTATCCCACATATGTATTGGAATACGTAAATTTGTAATATAATTTTGAAATACCGTCTCGGATATGTGGTAACCTTTCTAAGAAGGGGGGTTCATAAAAAAATGCGTTTAAAACTGTCTGATACAACGTTTTTCATGTATGTTGTAAAACAAAATCCCATTTAACTTCCCAATGTTGAATCTTATCGAAAACCTCATTCCATTCTTGTATTAATTTGGGACGTCTTTTGTTTTTATGGACAAAATTATTTGTCCTCCATTCTTGGAGAATAACCCACAATTTCTTGGTAACCAAAGGAATTCAAAAGGATTCTTGAGATTTCAATAGTGGTAACAAATTAGTATATAAAAACACAGAAAAGAAAAAGAGGATTGGGTTTATCATATTTAAGCCTCCAGATTTAATATCTAAATATAATACATTCCGTTTAATCAGTTTAGATGACTCCCCATATCCCACAAAAGAAACATCTCATTAATGATGTTTCCAATCGTTTAGGCAATAAATAAATATTGCTTAAATATAAAAAAAAACAGAATTAAAAAAAGTTTTCAACAAATATACCCTTTTCTTTTTTGATAATTTACATTTGTTCCAACTAGCTACCTTTGCATTACCTATTTGCAATGCTTTTGACCAGTTGAAACCCGGACAGTCATTACTCCCAAAATAAATACCCAATATTTTACACGGAGCTTGATCCACTGTAATCCCTCCTACTATTTCAGGTTTCGAAGGAAATCCTGCCACTTTTAAACAGTGTGATTTAGTTCCATTTATCTTTCCACCTGTTACCATCCCTATTGCTGTAATCAAAGCACATGCTTTCTCAATAGAATGACCATCTTGCAATATTAAGCATAAATCATCGGCATAAACTACAACCTTCGTAAATATCTCTGATTCCCCGTATACATTTAATAATCGGGGTGAACTATTCAATATTTGTAACATGGGATCTAAGGCTAAAACATATAAATACGGACTCAGTGGGCACCACATAGCACCCCTTATAAATTCGTATTTTTTCCTTGCCATCCATTCTCGTAAGAATAATATATGCTAATGCATAGCATAACTGAAGCCAGTGTATAAATAATTCCGGAATCCCGAATCCTGCTAAACATTGCCATAAATAAGTGTGAGATACTTCATCAAATGCCTTAGCTTGGTCTAAGCTCACTAAATACCCTAAAACAGGTTGTAATCCCTTCTCCCCTTTCTAATCTCTGAATTTTTTGTAGCTAACAGGCCTATAGAAGTTCTTAAACCTGTAAATACTCTTTTGTCTCGAAGATGTTGGCTAGCTAAAAAAGGGTTAGCATAAGCCGACTTACCCTCTGTACCAAAAGTTTGTTCATTATGTAGAGATTTCAATCTATCATATTGATAATTAAACATATCTAATTTGATATCTCTGATATCCTGTGACACATCTACCTCACCCGCCATTTTCACTGACATGAGTGACTGCAGGGAATGTCTAAGAGATAAATAATGTTCGTATTGCGTTTGAACTCTAAATTTACTAATAAATTGTAGATAGCTTATTAAACATGTTTTCAAATCTTCCCACCAATTAGCTATCGCATCATATAAGCCCAACATGGATATTTTGTCTATTATAATGGTGCGTAATTCCAACAATACCAAAGATTGCAGTAATAATGAAGTGTTTAGTTTCCACATTCCAGGGCCTTTTTGTCTGCTTGGTGGATTTTCTATTTTAATACCTATTAAACAGTGATCCGAAGATTCCAAGGGATCATAAAGAAGTTTTGCAATCTGTAAGGATTTATGAGTAAATATAAAATCAATCCTGGAAGATAGAACTCCCTTAAAAAATGTGGGTTTAGCTTTATTATGACCACCAGAATGGGTATCTACCAAACCTGCTAATGATTATGAGAGATTTCAAAAAAGTTTTGTCGCAAAACTGCTTACTCGCTTTTACTGTAGTCTGAAAATTTATATTAAAATCCCCACCAAAAAAAATTTGTCGGCTAGTATAAAGATAAGGTTGTACCTTTTTCAACAATTCTATCTGCAAGGCTTTTGTCTGGGGACCATATAATTTAATTAATTGACAAGGTAAGCCTTTTAATACCACATCTAGTATAAAAGCTCTTCCAGGTTCAACATCTATTAACCTCTGTAAACGTACCTCAGGAGTAAGAAAACAAATTCCCACACCACTGCACATGTCATCTCCTATAGACCAATGAGACATTCCCCAATGCCAATCCTTAGTAGCTTGCAAAACTTCTTTACATGAATGCAATCTTGTATCTTGTAAAAAATACACATCATAATTTAAGTTTAATAGTATTCCAAATGTTGTAAACTGTTTTTTCTGGGATTTCAAACTATTGACATTTAACGTAGCTACAGCTATCGAAGAAAATTCGGGGGGGGGGGTTTAGGGCATTTTACGCTTGATCTGGTTACATGCTTCTGAGACCCAGGCCTAGTAATTTTGGGGGGAACATCTTTAGTACTCATTGTGTCGTCAGACTCACAAGGAACATTCAACTCTAACAATGGTTGTGCCTCCTCAACCTGGTCTCCCCAGGAAGAAAAGACCGCAAATCTATTAGCCAGAGACAATGGAGACAGGGGAGGATTACTATGTTCATTCAAGGGCTCCTCAGGACCAACAGGTCCCACTGTATGTTTGACCATTCCATCAACAAAATTAGCTTCCAGCATAGCTGAAACAGCTAATGAACCTTGTGATCCTTCTCCCAAAGGGGACTCATTTATTTTTAACAAAGACGGAGGTCGTTGGGGTGATCCTTGGGGAGTCACAAAGGGAGTTTCTTTATTATCCTGTCTCTCCTGCCTCGGAAGCGGATTCTGGAACTGCAAATCTGCAGGGAAAGAAGGGACATGCCCTTCTAGGCCAACAGAAAACCGCAAAGGGGTTGCCTGACTACTCTCACCAAACCCTCCTCCACCTCTACCCCTTCCCCTATGCCTATTTCCAGCTACATTCTCTAAACCACTAAAGTGTCTTTTAGCTTGAGCTAAATAATATTCTTGGTCAGAAGTGTCATCAGTATCTACTGATGCCCAAGCGCAGTCTGCAAAAGAGTGGGATCGTTCTTCACATAAATTACAAACCGACAAATCCACACAGTGGATTGCCGTATGACCCAGTACTCCACACCGAAAACATTTCATTTGATCACAGGAGGTATTCAAATGATAAAAGATCCACATTTGTAACAGCCGTCTGACTCATGAAAAATTATGCCCCTATCCCATCCTAAAAAAAAGGAACTGGGCAGATGCTGTATACCATCGTCTGTTTGGTGTAATTGCACTCTTACTAACCAACCCCCAGTCCAAAAGTCATTCTCATCTATAATGGGTTTAGGTTTATCATGCAATGGACACCGTTTTTCCAACCAAAACAATATGTTTGCAATATTAACCCCTTTGTTCCTAAAAAGGATAGTTACAGTCTTAATTGTGGGCTTTGTCACAGGAATAGCCATAAAGGCCTTCCAAATTTCCTGATCCTTGACTTCATAATAAAGTCTCCAAAATTTATCAAGTGCAATAATTGAGCAAAAACTAACGTCATAGTTATGATCTCCCAGAGGGTGAATAAAAGCATACACTTCAGTTGGAGAGAATTTCATGGATTCTATAAGCAAGGTCTTCCCCACCCATATTCGGTCTGGAACCACTGGAGCTTTCTCTTTATAACGAAGGTGAACTAGAAACCGGCGTTTAGCAGCTACTGCAGGTTTATGAAATAAACTCACATAAGATTGCGCTCAACCTCTTCAGAGAGGGCAGTTCTATCCTGTGGGCAATCTCTGTGAAGTGGAATAACAGAAACAGTACCTGACTCCAGGTTATCATCCTTTCAGAAGTCATCCTGTGATGGAGAAAATTGGTAATCTTCAAAGTGATCCATTAAAATGGGAACCAAATCTGCGGTATCTTCTCCTTGCTCTCCGGCGTCTGAAGCATCAGCTTTTCCAACCACCTCAACTTGAGGTTGCGCATCCTCAGTATTGTAATCAAGGGACTTAGTCTGAACTGTTCCCACATTAGACAAAGGTTCTTGCCTTAATTCCAGATTTCGTTGCTGAAGTTGAAAACAAACCGGAGAACCTGGTATAGATATTCCAGGGTCAGGAATCCATTTATTACCTGCCCATAACCATCCGACTAGGCATAAAGCTTCCCCTGGAGACTAGTCTAACAACCGGCAAGATTTACCAGTAAATGAGCCAGGTAAAGTCGTTTTTTTCAAATGTTCCTCTGATACAAGAAAAACATTTTCAGGTGTCAAATCTTCTGGATCCAAAGGTAAGCATTTGTTCCCTTCTTTCACAGGGCTGGCAATTGAACGCTTGCGTTTAGAGCATTCTGCTTCCAATTTCTGTCTGCATGTCTGATAATCCTGCTCTGCAATTGAGATTAAATCCAACAATTGAATCTTTTTCTGTTCCAATTCTTGTTGTAGTCGAGTTTCTTCTGCTTGGTTATCAATGGACCTTACCGGAGATTCCGGTAAATCCCTCGCAGTTCGAGCTGTTTCTAGATCCATATGTATTCCACCATGATCTGCAGACTGAGAAGTAGTAGCCAAGAGTTCAGAGCTCACAACAGCATGACTGTTCTCCTTCACCTCCTCCTCTGTACTGAGGTCTTCCATCCCTGTAGACCGGTGGACAGCGCCACCCACCTACAGAGTAGGGGAATTTCCCCGGTGTCCTGGCTAAATTTCCCTCATTCACTAAAAACATACCACCAACAGCGTAACCTGGTTTAAGGTCAGTTGGCATTCATCTGTATCCCCTGGCCCCAGGTCATGCCTGAAAATAGGCAGGATTTGTCTAGCGCACTTAACGGGTCAACAAAAACTAAATTAATAAATAAAATAAATATCATACTACCTGTGAGTCAAGGACATGCCTGTCTTTTCTCAACCACCCCTTTCCTACAGCCACTGGATTTCAAGCTCAGTTGTACTCCATCTGGCTCCTCTAGGAATTAGCCAAACACACACCATGAATACCCTGTCCCCCTTTTCTACTTTAAGGCTATTTCCCAATAGGAAACCTTTAAGCTTCTATGAACCCTCCCAAACTGTGGCAGCCCTGACTCTGATGGCCTCTACCTTACCATGCTAAAGCGAGCCCCTCCAGCTATTTCTAAGCCACTCACTTTTATTCTTAACCTGGCCCTTCCTACCTCTTCCATGCCTAACCCCTAGAAAACTCCTAAAGTGATACCCATTTTTAAAACTGGTGATCCTCTCTCCTCTGACAACTATCAACCCATATCTATCCTCCCCCACCTTAGTGAGCTCCTGGAGAAGGTTGTCCATCACCAACTATCTGAACATCTCAAGAAATACAACCTCTTGTGCAACCAGCAACACGGTTTTCACAAAACCCACAGTACTGCTACAGTCCTTGCCCTTTTCACTGATCATGTCCTATCAAACATGGACTGTGAATATACCACAAGTGCCATTTTCATTGACCTGCTGAAGGTGTTTTACTTGGTAAACCATGTCCTTCTCCTCTCTAAGCTATCCCAGTTTGGTTGCTCCATGGAGACCACCAATTGGTTTTGGAGCTTGCTCTCTGACCATTCCCAAGCTGTGTGCATTGAGTCTGCCACATCCCCTGCCCTCTCCATCACCACTGGTGTTCCCCAGGGCTCTATTGTATGGCCCCTTCTCTTTTCTATCTTTGTTAACACCCTCCCCTCTGACAGACTCATCTGCTACTCCCTTCTCTGTGCGGACAACCTTGTCCTCTATCATAGTGAAAAATCTCTCCCTCATATATTCTCTGTCCTCACACATAACTATTGCTCTGCCCACAGTTGGTTCTGAGCCAACTTGCTTTTTGGTGAATGAAAAAAAAATCTAAGGTAATGCTGTTTGGATCCAAGGCCTAGCTTGCCAAAGCTGTCAAGACCAATTCCTCCTTCCAAGTCTTCTACCCCGATGGCGCTGCCCTCAAAAATTCCCCTCCTTTAGATACCTGGAGGTAATGCTGGACCCCTCTCTCACCTTTGCCGAACACATCAACCTGGTTGCATGCAGAGTGAATCAGAAACTGGGGGCAGCCTACCGTATCAAACACTACCTGTCCAAGTAGGCTTGCCTGGCTATTGTTGCTGGGAATCTCTTTCTCATCTTAGATTACTGCTCTCCCATCTACTCACATGTAATCACTGCCCTTCGAGCTTGTCCCACCTCTGTCTACAACAATGTTTGCCAATTCACCCTACTTGCCCCATTCTCCATCCATCACTGTGACTTCAATCGGTCTATCAGCTGGCTACCACTTGAAGGTCACTTTGACTTTATCCTTGGCTGTATCATCGACAACACCCTCAGAACAGTGAACGTGTCCCCACTCTCCTTTCTCCTCAAAGTTAGACACTCACCCAGGACCCTGCATTCCTCAGTTGTCCCCCCCTTCAAGTCCCTAAAGCTGCTACTAGTATGGGAAGGAATGCCTTATCTGTTGCAGCCCCTACCCTGTGGAACAATCTACCCTCATCTCTCAGATCAACCACTTCTCACCTCTCTTTCAAATCCAGGTTCAGAACATGGCTCCCTGGGGAATATTGCTGTAACTGCACACCCAAGTAGCCCCCCCACCCTCTGGCAGCTGTACCGCTCCTTTTATGCTGCACTCCTACCTTTACCTTCTAATATTTGTTCTGTGCTCAGTGGTTGCCTGACTAACAGGACAGTTCAAGTCCCTGATTGGGGGTATCTGCTCACAGCCTCCTTAATGACTGCCTATGAATTTAGCTTTGACTTCTGTATTATCCTATGTGCAGAGTACAGATTGCTCTCCAGGTTGAGGGTATCCACTCACAGCATCCTTAAGTGGTTGCCTATGAAGTTAATTTTGATTTCTGTATCTGTATTGTATAGTTTGCTCTCTTATTACTTCAATCAGTACTTTTCTTGTATTGTTATTATTACACTCATGTGTAAACAATTATCATGTATGTATGTATATATGTATGCCATTTTTTTCTGTGCCACTCCCGTGGCCTAGGTTGTGCCTGAAAATGGTCCCTTGGATCAGTGCACTTACCCGGTAATCAAAGTCAGAAAGAAAGAAAGAAAGAAAGAAAGAAAGAAAGAAAATAAAATAAATTATTGGGACCATCGATCGGTGGGGTTGGGGGACCACTAGACACCAGGGATTTGGAGACTTATTTTTATCATTGGGGCCAGTGATTGGTGGGTAGGGGTCCACTAGACAACAGGGATTTGGTGACTTTTTTTTTTATTATTGGGGCCAGCAATCAGCAGGGTGGTGGGTCCACTAGATACCCGGGATTTTAGTTATATATATATTTTTTTTTTAAAAACTGGGGCTGGTGATCAGAGAGGGTGCCACTAGACACCTGGGATAAATCAGGGGTGGTGTTGGGGTACTCCCCATTTATAACCTCTACTTGCTTTGGTTTTTTTAAGTGCAATTTGCACTTAAACCCCACAAAAAGCAAGGCAAAGTCACAAATGGCGAATTTCAGTTAATTTGGGAAAATTACACGAAGTGCTCCACAGAGGCAAATTTGGCGACTTCGACACATATCCACCCACGGAATAAAACTTTGCTGCATCTCTACTCACAAATGTTTCCATATGGCTGGCATTCCTTCACTCACAATTGCTGGTGACATTGCCCCGAACCCATGGCTTATGCCCATGTCCACCTCAACCACAACAAGTTGGACCTCCTCCAAAGATCTAATGGTTGCTTACTTAAATATCTGCAGTCTACTTGCAATTAAGGTGAAATTAATAGTCTGGGCCAACAACTACCAGCTATGTGGAAGTTCAGAGCTGCTCTTGCTACAGCTGCAGTTCCCTGTGGCAACAGAAGCAACAGCAACAAAAAAAAAGCCACAGAACTTGCTTAGCTCACCACAAACTGCTGTCCACTCTTAAGTTTCAAAAATACAGCAGTTTATTGCAGAAACACAAAAAGGCACCTTCTTAAAGGAAGAACAAAATGGACTGATGTTTCACCCAGTGAGCTTTGGCAAATGAACTCCACTGGCAGCTCATGCCCTCCGATTCCTTCTTAGATTGTCCTCCTTTTCACCTCAAGGTCATGACTACCAATGTTGTGTTGAAGCTCCTAACTAGACTTTCTCCATATGTGAGTACTGGTTGTGATGACCTTGAATCTAAAATACTAAGAATCAAAGCCCCCATCATAGCCCCCATGGTCATGCATGTCTTTAACCTCTTGCTTGTGCCTGGCACTGTTCTTGACAGCTGGAAGCCTGTAAGAGCTGTACCTCTTAATATGGGTGGGGATATGAGTTGGCTTGAAAATGATCACCCCATTGCAATACTCCCTGCCCTTAGCAAGATGCTTCAGCATGACGTGGCCAGCCAACTTACTGAATACCTCCATACCCATGATATCATTACTCCAGAGCAACATGGTTTCCACAAGGACCATAGCACCACCACTGCTGTCATAGCTGTAGTCACTGGCATTAAATCTGCCATGGATCAGGAAAAGCTTATTGGGGGCATTTTTATTGCTCTCACTAAGGTCTTTGATTTGGTGGACTACAGTCTGAAGTGTTCCAAATTGCATGACATGAGCCTGTCCATGCATGCTGTAGTCTGGTTCAGGCACTACCTGTCAAACTGAAGACAAGTGGTCAGGTTCAATGGCTCCATCTCTGAGTCAGTCCCTGTTAAACATGGGGTTCCCCAGGTTCAATTCTAGGGCTTATTCTCTTTTCCCTATTTATAAACAGCCTCCCTACTGTTACCACTACATGAAGCACCACATTGTATGTTGATGACCTGATGCTACTTCTCACTTCAAAGAATGTACATTTTATCAATTCCCATCTTACAGAGGATTTCCACAAACTGTAAGCCTGATTTATCAAAAACAAGTTAGTAACGAATAGTAGAAAGACTCAAACCATGTTTCTTGGGTCCCCTGCCAAACTTAGAAACTGCCCCACCCCTTATCCATCAGATACACACGTGAAACCCCCTTTGAAGGTGGCACCATACTTGATTACCTTGGGGATAAACTTGATCCACACCCACCTTGATTTTTCCTTCCACATCCACAATGTCTGTAAGACTGTCAGTGCTAAGTTTGGTCTGGCATGTCATGTTAAGAAGTGCCTTATGCCCAATGCTTGCTTAGCCCTTGCCAGGGATTCCTACTCCCCTCCCTCAATTATGGGTTTATATCCTTCACTAATGCCACCAAGTTGCTGCTTTCCAAGTGGAAGACCACCTACAACTACATTTGCAGACTAAACCAAGCAACTCACCATGGTGACCTTTACAGCCAGCTAGGATGGTTATTCCCCCATAAACAGTCACCACTTTGTACCAGGCTGTTTCACTGACAAAATAATTAGAACTGGCACCCCAATTCTATTGAATCCTTGCTCAGTCCCTCCTACCCATACTAACCCTGAGATCCAATGAAAAATCCCTTTCCATTGTTCCCAAATCTTCTACCCTCAAGGGGACCAGGCATTTAGTGCTAATGCACTCAGACTTTGGAACTCTCTGTCATTTGTAGTCCACAGCTCCTTTTCCTCCCACTTTTCAGTTTAAGAAGTCTCTGTCAGCTAACCTCAAGGTCAACTCTAGCAGTACCTGCACATGATTTTTCTGGGCAAAACCCACCCTGATGCTATTTAGCCTTGTTATCTGCATGTTCTAAATTGAATCAGTCTAGGAACTTTTCTTATTTCTAGGCAAACTGTGCTAGTTGACCATACATTTCACTTGCTTTCTTAGTTTTTGTTGTTTATGCACCTGAGCTGGCCTATAGCTTACTAGTGCTTCTGGCCAACTCATGAATTGTCATGAATTTTCTTAATCTTATGCAGTACTTTTGCTTTTATCTTTTTGTTCCACATCACGCTCTGTTTCATTTGTTAATTTGCTGTGTCAGTCTTTATTATATTGTATCTTGCTTGTCATTATTGTACTACTGACTGTTTTGTAACCTGCCTAGTCTACCTGAAAGTAGGCACAGCTATGTTTTGTGTACTCCCCTGGTCAATGAAAGCTAACAAGTAAATGAGCCAGTCAGGGGCCCTGAAGCACCTTCAAATAGAAATTATTTTCTTATGATATACAGTGCTAAGATATATAATCAGTCTGATACCTTGGGATACTACCAAGAGTATTGTATATAAAGGAAACCTCAGTTTTTAGCCAATTTTATACCAAATGCTTTTTATTTCATTTTTGCATCCTAAACCAGCATATGCCACAGTCATTTATTTTAGAGGTTGCATATCTCAAAAACATGCATTCTGCAAATATAGCTTTTCTAAGAACCAATCTACAGCTTTCACAATGCTCATGACATCACAATACTCTGTCCAGCCCTTAATCCAGCTGCTAAACTCAAACAGAAACAGTTAAATGTTTAAATAGCAGATTTCAAAATATGACACCTCTGGTATAGCATACTGATTTTGGTATATGTGATGCAACTTGCTCCAAACACCAAATGCTGGAGATGTGGGGCTACTGATGGTAACTTGCTACATATTATAAGGCAGTACCCAAAGGTCCATCCCTACTGGGCAGAAGTTAGATACTTTTTTGTAAGAACAATGTTTAATAAAATTTTCCAAGGTACAAATATGAAACAATAATTGAAACAATCATTGTGAACAGGAGAACATAACAAATATCAAGGAATAAAAGTAGGAAGCTTTAAACAAAACCAACCTGACTGTACATCCATATTATACACAAGTTCTCAACTACCTCTTGAGGAAACCAATACCATGGCAACATCCTACTCACCCATATCTTATGAAATTTGGTAGAGAATTTCTTCGCCAGAAAAGGAATTGTAAGTAAGATGCCACCCTAGAGACAGCTTGAGCCCAATGACTCTTGGAGGGAATATTAGTAGTCAACCACCTTAGGAGAATTAAGCATTTAGCCTCCAATGCCACTGTATGTAGCAAGAGTTTGTATTGTAGGGCTTCAAAGGAAAGCATATGGGAATCACCCAAAATCCAAAATCTAGGGGTTCAAGGTAAAGAGACATGTAGTTCATGCTCCAACATGGCAATGATGGAGAGCTACCAATCTATTATCAATATACAACCCCATAGGATGTGAAAGAGGGTTCCAGGATCCTTCTTACATCTCCAACAGACTTTAGAGGCAGACAGACTCATCCAAACTATTTTGTCTGGTGTCATGTAGCACCTGCTCAATAGCTTCTTTGGAGTAACTATAGGTTTTGATAGAAATTAGATACTTTATAATGCAGATCCTGTGCCAACTCACAGTATTTCCCAAGAACTGCTCATTCTGGGGTCCCCTACCATGCCACACACCTACTCACAACAGATCTGAAATGGATCTTAACCATATCAATAGAAGCCAAATGCCGCCTGCTAAGATGATGGTGCACCACCAAAATACCAGCCATAAGTGAGCTGCTCACTAACCTGCCATAGCTATCCAAATCTGAAAGACTCTTTCACATGAATATTAATATCCATGATAAGTATCAGGCAATCTGGACTCTGTACCTGACCTACCTGGGGAAAAACCCCACCAATATCAGTACCCCCAGCCACATCTCATAGAACTAGAATTGGTTAACACCCATAGTCAGTCACCCCATATGCAAGGGAATGCATATAAATAGCAGTGCATACCATCTAAGAACTGGTTAGAGGTGGTGTGTGTCATTTCTGGACATTAGTATAGACCCTTTACCTGAACTGCTTATGAGGTGGCATACATAAGCAGCACTGGTTACCACAATGTATTAGTGTATATAGTTACTCTGTAAAAGACATATGTTTATTTTCAACATCCTATGAAATAGGCTCTCCATCTTCTTCAACAAAGACAACAATAGTGTATAGCCTACACTTAGGTACTGACATTAGATCTGTCACACTAGGCTGTCCAATGCATCACAGTTATCAGACCGATGTTTTATATTTATTGCAAGATATATAACTATGTGACTGTTCTATAATCATGTTTATCTGCAAACTGTTTGTTTTGTGTTGTTTCAATATTGTAAAATGTTTGTGTTTTTTTCTCAATAAAAAGATTAACTACAAAAAGATACAACCTTTAAACTAATGTTTTACAAATTGAATATACAATGACCTAACTCAAAATACACAATTTTTCACCATTTGCAGGGGAAAAATTGTAAGTTATGATCCTGTCCCTCAATCATAAAATACATTGTGGCCCGGATATTCAAACTGCAGCAGGCTGTGGCACAAGCCTGGGCGCAGCTCAACTTTGTTGCGCAGGGGTGTGGCCTGGGCGATATTCAATGGAGCTGCACTATGGTGCTGCAGCTTTGAATATCGCACCCTGGCCACACCCACTGTGCATGGCGCAGTGGCACTGCGCCAGCGCAAGTGGCCAGAGTGGAGCATGGAGATGAGCTGGTGCAAGTGCCATTGCGCCATGCACAGCACCTGCGATATTCAAAAGGGGACATGCAAATGGCGCCATAATTTATGCAAGGTGCCCAGGGGGCCATTTTCATCTCATTACAGCACCATTTGCATGCCATTAGCATGCAGGTTCGCTGATCCCCAATGACTTGCGCCTGGCGCTCTGCCAGGCAGCAGCCATCGGGGATCGACGCACCCTTCAGCCCAATCATGGGCATTCCTGTAATATAAACAAACCCTGTCCTATATCCCTGGCGGTCAGTGGACCTCTATTGCCCAATCCCCAGGCATCAGTATAATCCCCCGTCCAATATCCCTGGTGGTCCAGTGGACCGTCGCCGCCGATCGTGGGCATCTGTAACATAACGAGACCCCTACCACCCTGGTGGTCTAGTGTATCCCCCTCTCCACCTGCCCACTGAGCCCCACCACCCCGCTCCCCCTGTCAGATGGTGGGTGGCAGCACCCCACCTGCCTGCCGCCCTGCCACCCACCAACTGACAGCTCGGTAGGGCTAGCATGTCCATTGGTTCACAGCATAAGCCAATTGGTGTGCAGGCATACCGAGACTACTCAGTCCAGATATGTGAATGAATCATTACATATCTGGACTGAGTAGTCGTTAGAGCAGACGCCCATTGGCTCTGCCGCCAGAATCCATCGGGCATGCAGCTCTACTTCGGGTTGCCAGTCAAAGGGCAGGTGGTTAGCAGGCGGTGGGTGCTGCCCACCAGCTGACGGGAGGGGAGGGGTGGTGGGGCTCAGTGGGTGGGTGGGGAAGGGGTATATTAGACCACCAGGGTGGTAGGGGTCTGTTATGTGTTACAGATGCCCTCAATCGGGCAGCGATAGGTCCACTGGACCACCAGGGATATTGGACATCGGGGGGGGACTATACTGATGCCCGCGATCGGGCACATAGAGGTCCATTGGACCACCAGGGATATAGGACGGGGGGATTTTGCTCCAAGGATGCCTGTGATGGGGCATGGGAGGTGCCGTCAGGTGTGGCAGGAACTTGGGTGGCCACCCACAGGTGGCAGCTGCCATGTTGCACCCTACAATGTGGCAGCTCACTTGTGCGTGGCCATCACGTGTTCCTTTTTGGGGGGGCTTAACTTTGTGCAGGCGCAGGTAGGGGTTGCGTATGCATGACTCTGCACATCCCGGGCTGAATATCGGGCTGTGTAGGTTATGGATGGACACGCCCCCCCACCCGTGCCTGCATACATTACTGATGCGCTCCGGTGCATCGGGATTTGTGTGGCGCACTTTTCCCTTTTGAATATTGCGCCAGGGCGCATGCGTAACCCTTCTGAATATCTGGGCCTGTATATTTTGTGTCAGGACATTGCATATGCCCCATATTAGGTTTGTCTTAGGGTTTTAACCTGTTTACGAAGGTTCTATGTCATAAGGGTGAATTCAGCATTCCGAACGCCATAACCCTGCTGAAATAAATTTCCGTGATGAGGGCCAGTGTCAGGAAACAAGGCACAAAACTTTTTTTTGTTTTACACAGGGCTGCACCCCTGCACTCCCTAAATTAGGATTCTCAACTCCAGGGGGGGGTGCATGTCCCCTTCAAAAAAAAAAACACTGTCTCGGGCCGGCCGCAATGAAAACTACTGGTGCCCTGTCCCAAACCTGTATCCCCACCACCCCTAGCTGGCACTTAACCCACCACACCATGATGCCAGCTCACTGCAGCTCTGCAGCACCACCCCTCTCATACCCTCCTGCATCACGTTCATTGGGCTCGCTCCCTCCCCCACGTGCATATACGCGAAAGACATCCTGTCATGTTTTTGCGACCTGACCCATCCATTCGCTGACCCCACATTCCTGCTGTTGGGGCACTAGTCAAAAGTCAGTAGCTGTTTTGGCAGGCACCCACTTGCTAGTGCCCCATATCACACAACACCATTTATGAAAACTTATAATTCAGTCATCTTAGATGCTATGACTGTGGTATTTGTCATATGTCCTTTCAGTACTAGGGTCCACATATGTGAAATTTTATACACTGTGTGGATATCTAGTCATTCTTTTTTTAGTTATAGAGTATTGAATTTATGTATTTTTGGCAATTCAGAGCCATATCTTTGACAATTAATAGAGACAAATCTACAAGGAGTTAAGTTACAAAAGCTGCAGAACTGAATAGGTCCTCATGGCAGTTTTCTGAAAAACTTATGAATTCTTTTTGAACTTATTGATTATTGAATTAATGATTAATTGTTAACACATGCTCAGTTCTCTGAAAAAACTAATAGCTGGAAAAAACCTACAATGTGCCCAAGTGATGCATGGTAGAGCTACGGCCCACCATGCTGGCAACTCAGGATTGAAAGTGATCTTAGGATGCTAGGTGCTGGCTGGGAGAGAGGATTAAGTGTTTGATGGACTGCTTTCCCCTCTCACGGAGGGAGGATTTTCATCTCTGCAGCAAGACTGCCACCAGGTGGAGGCCAGGTGACAGTTTGGGTCTGAAGTGGCATGTAGAGTGGGAGCTGCAGGACTTCCACGGAATGCGAGTGCCTCCACATGCATGCACTAGCATTTTCTCTGCAGCAGGGGAGGGACAGACAAACCTGGAGGAAAATGGATGGTAGGGCAGGCATACATGATGCCCTGTACATTGATCCTCCACCTGCATCACCACCAGGACTCTGCTGGCCAGCACTGGATTTATGACTCTGGAGAGGGAGGATGACCTCCCCCCTCCTGGACCACCACAATTGTAATCTGTGGTGGTACTGGGCTGATGGGTAAGTCCTGGTGAGGTGGTTGTCATGTAAAGAGTGGTGGTGACAGCACTGAGAGGAGCCTAGCCTGCCCTGGTAATGAGGTGTAAAAACACATTTGTGGAAAAAAAGAGTTTAAGTTTGAAACACATACGTTAGATGCTATATAATCAACAAGAAAAGTTGGATACCATATGACATCAAACAGATGCTGCCCTCAAATTCAATATGACCACTGTTCATAATGAGTACTTTTTGCAAATGCTGACCTTCATATACAAGCCATGACATCTAGTCAGAGTTAAAGTCATTGCAGATAAAACACTATACTACTGATGGGCCTCTCTGTAAATCTGATCATTTTTTTTTAATTGTCTCCATTAATGTGTGTTATATTTATTTTAATATGAAGTAGACCAATAACAATCCACTTGATCAAATCCAGGATGTGTAATATTTAATTGTTAGCTATTTTTCTATATGTACTGTATATAGTATTATTTGTAAAGAGAAACATTTGTAATATTATTTTATTTATATAAAATCACATGTTTTATTTATTTATGTATTTGATAACTGGGTGAGTACACTGGTCCCAGTGACCATTTTCAGGCATGACCCAGGCCATCTAGATGGCACATAGAAGTACAAGTTTGATCAAGAGAGATACAGTAACAGTCTTAGTAAGCTTATACATAGAATAAGAGATAAAAACAGCACAATCCCATCTTAGACAGCAAAATCTCTATATATTTAAATCTATTTTGAATGTCAAAATTATATACATGAAATAGTACATGACTATTTAGGTAATGAGGCTTTTTTTCCTTCGTAATGAGATCTGGCACCTGATCATAAATGACTTGCTTTGTAATGTATAGTTAGGTGATGTCTCTCAGTCAATGTGTTTTCAGTATTTTGTGTTTTTCTTACCATTTAAAATGTCTGTCTGTCTATCTATCTATCTATCTATCTATCTATCTATCTATCTATCTATCTATCTATCTATCTATCTATCTATCTAATCTGTCTATCCACTGTATATGTTTTGATTTTGCTTTGCACAGATGGTTGCCCTGCCTACATGCCCAGTGGTAGATTTGCAGTGGTCGAGTCATTTGCCTTTCAATAATGCCAAAATTCTGCAGCTGCCAGTGACTCCCAGTTTTCATTACATGCAGAAAAAAAACCTTTCAGAATGGCAAAGAAAGTCACTTCACTGAGTATTTAAAAAGGTGATAATTAGGAAGTCCTTTGCCTATCAATACTGAAAACCTTGCAACAGCCAGTGCAAATGCTAGTTAGCTTCATGAGACAGAGAACATGTTTTTTTTAAAAGTCCACATCACCGAGTGCTGCAAATGATAATTAACCACTTATGCTACATAGCATGCCCCTTTTAATCCTGAACTAATCTCTTTCCTTTTCACTTTGTCTCTGTGTGTGTGGTGTAATTAAAATCAGGCGTGTAAAATCTAGGGCCCGGATATTCAAACTGCGCCATTCTGAAGAGCAAGCCCTTGAGCTGCGCAAAATAGTTGCGCAGAGGTGTGGCCGGGGTGATATTCAAAGGAGTTGCGCTATTGAGCAACTCCTTTGAATATCACCCCCCAGCCACAGCCACTGTGCATGGCGCAGTGGAACTTGCGCCACCGCAAGTTGTCAGAGTGGAGCATTCAACTTGAGGTGGCGCAAGTACCATTGCGCCATGCGCAAAATCACGATATTCAAAAGGTGACATGCAAATGGGGCCATAATTCATGCAAGGCGCAGGGGGGGCCATTTGCTTCTGGTTATGGCCCCATTTGCATGCCATTAGCATGTAGGTGCGCCGATCCCCGAGGACTTGCACCTGGCCACCCTGCCAGGTAGCAGCCGTCAGGGACCAACGCACCCTGCAGCCCAATCATGGGCAGAACGTGAAAAGAACCCCCTCAAACATCTCCCTATTGCCCGATCGCGGGCAGAACGTGAAAAGAACCCCCCCAAACATCTCCCTAATGCCCGGTCGTGGGCAGAACGTGAAAGAACCCCCCTGCACCCAAACATCTCCCTAATACCCGATCGCTGCCAGAATGTAATAGGAACCCCCAACCGAATATCTCCCTGGTGGTCCAGTGGACCGTAATGCCCGATCGTGGGCAGAATGTATATTGACAACCCCCAAACATCTCCCTGGTGTCTAAGTGTCCCCCACCCACCCACCCATGAAGCCCCACCACCCGCTCCCCAGCAGCGGCGGGCGGCAGCATCACCCGCCTGCCACCCGCCATCCGCCCGACTGACTGTCGGTAGGGCTGCACGCCCATTGGTGCAGAGCTAGAGCCAATGGGTGTGCAGCCCATACTGTACATGACAGTCCAGATTTGTGAATGACATATATATAATATACATTCTGCCCGCGATCAGGCATTACGGTCCACTGGACCACCAGGGAGATATTCGGGTTGGGGGGTTCCTATTACATTCTGCCCGCGATCGGGCATTAGAGAATGTTTGGGCGGGGGTTCTTTTACATTCTGCCCGCGATCGGGCATTAGGAGATGTTTGGGTGGGAGGTTCTTTTCACATTCTGACCATGATCGGGCATTACGGTCCACTGGACCACCAGGGAGATATTCGGGTTGGAGGGTTCCATTACATTCTGCCCACGATCGGGCACTGGGGGTTCTTTTATGTTCTGCCGTGATCGGGCATTAGGGAGATGTTTGGGTGGGGGGTTCTTTTCACATTCTGCCCGCGATTGGGTATTACGGTCCACTGGACCACCAGGGATGTGAATGGGAAGAGGGGCCACAGTGATGCCCGCAATCGGGCTGGTGGGGGGGCACAGGGACTGAGTTGGGGGCCAGCCACGGGTGGCAGCTGCTGTGTTGCGCCCTGCAAAACAGCAGCTCACCTGTGGGTGGCCCTCAACTTAAGCATTTTTTTTTTGGCTCAAAGTTGTGCAGGCGCAGGTTGGGGGTTGCGCCTGCACAACTCTGCACAGCCCGACTGAATATCGGGCTGTGCAGTTTATGCATGGTTCCTCCCCCTCCTGTTGAGCATGCATTCATTTGCATTGCGCTGTTGCTCAGCCTGTTTTCAGTGGCGCAACTGCCTCCTGCTGAATATCGCAGAATGGTGCAATGTAGGACTTGAGCATGCGCAACCCTGTTGCGCATGGCGCAACCTTTTGAATATCTGGCCCTAGATGTTTTGCAGACCTCTGAAAAGAGCTCTTTCTCTCATATCCTCCAGTTCAACAGTCATTTTCAGCACTAACAGGCTAGCTGACAAAATGTGACCTGGAAAATCCACAATAAAGGTAAAAGCTGCCTCTTACTAGGATACACCAAAATCCCAGCACCTCTGAGCCCTTGATAAATTATTTCTGGATATTGATTAGCTACAGCTGAAAGATTCTTGGTGATCTACTTGGTATGGAGCTCCTTAAATCTACATTGCTCACTCCAGGCAAACCAATGAAATATTACTGAATGTATATTATATAAGCATCTCTATTTTCACATAGCACAGATTTCAAAGGACTACAATGTCATTGTTATATTATAAATCATGACATCACTTTCAGCCAATCATAATTGTTTATTTCCAAAAAGTCCAGGTGCTTTTATAATCACAAGATAGTGTCTCATGCAAATAGTTCTGAAATTCTGAAGTTTAGTTGGCATGCCCTATTTCTAGAGCTGTGTGGAATAAACAATTCCGTCTGCTGAATGCCCATGGAATGACCATTCTGATTCCATGGAATTTCACAGAATTTTCATGCACATTCTGCGTCATTCAGTGAAATTTTAAATTTACATTATATCACTAAAACTTTAAACATACATGTCCAATTAACACCACATTTAGAACGTAAACAAAACCAAATCATGTACAAATGTCTGCCAAAGATCAGATTCATAGGTTGAAAGAGGGTGGAGGAATGGATGGCCAAACATTTAATCAAAATTACATTTTCAGTTATTTTCAGATAATTTTAAAATTTCTTATTAACATTTTTCCACAATGTCTGGAGTTAGAGAAGCACACAACATGGGTATATACACCACATGTTAAGTCTCAAACTTGAATGGGAGCGGAGTTATAGGTAGTAGCCATACATTTTGCCAAAATTTAGATTTCTGTAATATTAGTATAATTTTTATAGTTTTCATTGAAATACTATAAACTTTGACAGGTATACAGGCTATCTCTACATTTGTATATGTACATAGTTTCAGATTACTAGCTTCAATTGGGACTGAGTTATAACCTACAACACATATTGCTAAAATGTTATTTCCCTCTAGTTTTAAAACAATATATCCAAATTTAACCAGAGTTGAAAACATTTAAACTACTATACCACATGGTCATTTCTGAAAAAGTTCATATTTGCAGCTTTAAATGGGATTGAATTAAAAGTAATTAAATATTTACATTTAAAAATTAAATTTTGCAAGAATGTAAACTACAAATTTAAGCCCCTGAATTTTTAAAACTAGAGACTGCAATACCATGACATTTGACAGATTCTTAAACCTTACAATGAGACTGTATGTGCCAGTTTTATCAATTGCTTGCTGCCAGAAATGACAAAATAATAGGGCTGTGCATGGACCAAATAGTATTTCCTGAATACCATGAATAGCAGGCTTGCAGAAATATTTGGATGGATATTCTGAATACTCCACTATTCAGCTACTATTCAAGAAGTACTATTCGGTGGGTTAGATTTCAAAATCTCACAGAGCTTTGTTGGCCAATCAGAGGCTGTTTTTGGAGCTCACAGCAAGGGGCACCATGTGATCTCCTCACTCTGAGTGTGTAGCACAGAGTTCAATATAGAAAGAGACTAGAGTGCAGACTCTAATGGCTCAGTTGAAACCACACATCTGTCTTACTACAGGAGGATTGAGGTGCCAGCAGAATAGCAGGAACCCTTCTTCAAACTTAGTGAGCAGCATCAATACACTGTTCTGACAGCAAGCTGCTGATCCAGTTTGGTAAGAAGCACCACTGGCAGCAGGGAAATGATGAAGCGGACGCACATTGTGGTGACAGAAACAAGGTATGCTTGTTTGTCCTTAGCTTGTGTAAGCAGTCCGTTACTCAATTGCTGTCAGAATAGTGTGCTGATGTTGCTATCTATCTACTGCATTTGCAGCATTATCATTTCTTGTAGTACCCCTTGAGACCTTTGTGACCATATAGAGATTGTCACTTAACTGCAAATATTGATGGAGTTATGGTGTATTGAAGTTCCAGTGTTATCCTATGGGAATCATTATGTTTTATTACTTGCTTTTTTAATGGCCACAATTAGTTATGGGAACAGCGTATGTTATTTCCATAGAAGAAAGAAAAGAAGAATCAGCATTTATATAGCACTTTTCATACACAATGTATCTCAAAGCGCTTTACAAGCAATGCTAGACTGACAGTGAAGTGACCGAATGTGTAGCGTTGGTTATATTACACATCAGCACCCACACACAGCCTGGACAATTGCATGAACTGTTTTTTTGGGAAGGGGAATATTGGCCAGGACACCGGGAATGTCCCCTTCTCTTTGTGAATAATGTCCTGGGTTCTTTTACTTCCCCCTGTTTACCCACCAGGACAGAACCAGGATGGGTAGAAGAAACCTCGGTTTAACATCTCATCCAATGGATGGTACACCCCAACAGTACAGCACTCCCCTAACAGTGCACTCGGTTGCCAGAGTTCTAGGTATGAGTCCAATCCCAGTGTGGGATGAGAACCCATGAGCTTCTGGTCCAGAGGTGGATGTGCGACCAACTGAGTCACATTATAGTACCCCTTGAGACCTTTGAGACCATTTAGAGATTGTCACTTAACTCCAAATTTTGATGGAGTTATAGCCTGATAAAGTTCCGTTGTTATCCAATGGGAATTGTTCTGTCTTATTACTGTACTTGCTTTTTTTAATGGTCATGATTATTTAAGTGTGCACCATATGTTATTCTTGTAGCATCCCTTGAGACCTTTGTTAAAATATAGAGACTGTGCATAAATCCAGATATTGACAGAGTTAAAACCTGTTGAAGTTCCAGTGTTATCCTATTTGAATCAATATGTTTTATGACATGCGTTTTTAATGGCCACAATTATTTAAGGGTACATCATATGTTATTCTTGTAGCACCCATTGAGTCCTTTGTGACCATAAAGAGATTATCACTTAACTCCAAGTATTGACTGAGTTATGGCCTGTTGAAGTTCCAGTGTTATCCTATGGGAATTGTTATGACTTATTACTTGCTTTTTTAATGGCCACAAACATTTAATGGTGTGGCGTATGTTATTCTTGTAGTATCCCTTGAGATCTTTGTGACCATATAGAGACTGTTACTTAACTCCAAATATTGACAGAGTTATGACCTGTTGAACTTCCAGTGTTATTCTATGAGAATCATTATGTTTTATTACTTGCTTTTTTTTTAATGGCCACAATTATTTAAAGGTGCAACATATGCTATTCTTGTTGTACCCCTTGAGACCTTTGTGACCATATAAAAAATTTCACTTAACTCTAAATACTGATGGAGCCATGGCCTGTTGAAGTTCCAGTGTTATCCTATGGGAATCATTATGTTTTATTACTTGATTTTGTTATTGCCTACAGTTATTTAAGGGCGTGGCATATATTATTCTTGTAGAACCTCTTGAGACCATTGTGACCATATAGAGATTGTCACCTCTACATCCTCCTCCTGAAGCACCAGCAGCACAAGCCAGCCTCTGGCACCAGTGAATAAGCCAACGTTCTGTAACCTCTGCATACTCCTCCTGAAGCACTAGCAGCACAAGACAGCCTCTGGTACTAGTGTACAAGCCAAAGTGCCGTGACCTATCCTCCTCCTCCTCCTCCGCCTGAAGCTGTTTTAAGAACTTATGTAGCAATTCTCTAATAAGGCAGCTTTCCTGGCAAAATACAGAATACGGAATAATTAATATCTTGGACTCGAATAACAAATATTCAGCTAAATATTTGGAAAAAGCTATTTGCACAGCTCTAGAAAACAACACCAGTATTTAAAGTCAAATCTCACTCCTCTTTGTGAAAATTGTAGAATTTCATGAAAAGTTCCATAAAACTGGAATTTGCTAATTTCACTCAGCCTTATCTGGAGGATTCTAATTAAAAGATAGAGATATGAGAGGTAGGTAGTACAGGAGGACACCTGGTTCAGGAGTTAAATGAACAGTTTCACCAAGAAATGGACAGCTTGGCTGGGAAGCACAAATGTGATAGACCCCCCAGGTTGGAACAAGGAAGCACATAGTGTCAACAATTCCAACCTGAATGCAGGGTATTTAAGATACATAGAAACATAGAAGCTGATGGCAGACAAGGACCGCAAGGTCCAGCCAGTCTTCCCATTTCTTTTTCTACCTTATGAATGTGTCATCGGCCTTTGCTCTGTCAATGGCCTATCTATTCATACTCATCTGTATTGCTCCCTTATGCATATCCCATGCCTGTTTGAAGCCTTGCACTGTATTCATACCCACCACTTCCTGAGGTAGGCCGATCCATGCATCCACCACCCTTTCTGTGAAAAAAGAACTTCCTCACATTACCTCTTAATCTGCCTCCCTCTAATCTCATGTTGTGTCCTCTTGTCCTGCTATTTTTCTTATATTAAAACATGTTAGACTCATTGAAACATGTTAGACTCTTTTATCTTGTTAATGCCCTTAAGGTGTTTGAATGATTCAATCATATCACCTCTCTCCCTCATTTGCTAAAGGGTATACATATTGAGCTCTGTTAATCTGTCCTCATATGTTTATGATGCAGTCCCTGCACCATATTGGTTGCCCTTCTCTGGACTGCCTCAATCTGGTTAATGTCCTTCTGAAGGTGTGGCCTCCAGTACTGCACACAGTACTCCAGATGGGGCCTAACCAGTGTCTTGTAAAGAAGGATTCTTACCTCCCTCTTATGACTTGTGATACCCCTACTAATACACCCCAACATCCCCCTAGCCTTACCTACTGCTTTAGTGGTCTGCTTGGATGATTTCAGTTCATCTGTGATGATGATGCCCTAGTCTCTTTCTTCCTTTGTGACTGCCAGCAACTCCCCTCCCAGCCTATAGGTTTTCTCTTCCCTATGTGCATGATCTTGCACTTCTTTGTGTTAAACCCCAGTTGCCACTCTTCCAACCATTTTGCCAGTTTATTAAGATCTCTTCTCATTCTGCCAACCCCATCTGGATCATCTACTCTGTTGCAAATCTTTGTGTCATCTGTAAACAGACAGACCTTACCCTCCAGTCCAACTGCAATGTCACTGATGAAGATATTGAAGAGGACTGACCCCAGAACTGATCCCTGAGGTACCCCACTTGTGACTTGCATCTCTTCTGACTGTATACCGTTTACCTCCACTCTCAGTTTTCTGCCTGTCAACCAGTTTGCCACCCAGTTGACCAACTTCTGACCCACCCTGAGCATACCCAGTTTATTAATCAATCTTCTATGTGGAACAGTATCGAAAGCTTTGCTGAAGTCAAGGTAGGCAACATCAACTGCTCCCCCTTTGTCCACCACTCTGGTTACCCAGTCAAAGAAATCTATGAGATTAGTTTGACAGGACCTTCCTTTTGTAAACCCATGCTGTCTTGGATCCTGTGCACCTATGGATTCCAGGTGTAGCACTGTCCTTTTCTTATGGAGTGCCTCCTAAATCTTGCCCACGACTGAGGTAGGACTGACTGTTCTGTTGTTCCTTCCCTCCTCCCTGTTACCACTCTTGTGGAGCGGGATCACATGAGCCCTTCTCCAGATCATATCCAGTAAATTTATGATCCAGGGGACCTGATGTACATACAAGTATGGGACTTAGAAGTACTCAGAAAGATGTAATGGGGGAATACAATGTCTGGGGCAGCAGGAAAAATGAATTCTGGCTATTCCAACAGGGTAGGTCAAAAGGAAAAGAGTAGGAGACTCATGTTTTAAGGGATTTGGTCACTGTAAAGAACAAAGAGGATATCAGTGGGATCAGCAGTTCTACTGAGTCAATCTGGCTATGCCAAAAAGGGGGGGATAATCACCCAGGGAAGAACAGCAGGACTGCAAAAAGCTCAGCCCAGGTTATCAAATGAAGTAATGATATGTGCATTGTTCATGTTAAATTCCCCAGAAAGAATTCTAGATGATACGACTATATGCTACTATAAATACGTGATCAAATGTTACCAATATTTTTTTTTTCTATCTACTGCAAATTTAGAACTATTAAACCAATTTATCCAGTTGTGTTAGACACCAGGATACACTGACTATGGATGTGCATGTCAAATGTTAAGTCTATTCTTGCAAGAGCATAGAAGTTACAAAAATCCACATTTTTGAGTTTTCTCAAAATTATGCAAATATTTACACACTAAAGATTTGAACCCCAGTAACTTAAGAATCTCTAATCCAATTATCTCCATATTTAGCTCATTCTATAAACATTACATAAAATATTATTCATGCTAATTTACATGTCTAGCACCAAAGACGCCTGAGTTATACGCAGATAAAATGTTGCCATGAAATTACCCACAAAAAAAATAAAATGACAGATTTTGAGCACATATAATGTTGAGACTTTGCATCATGAAATCTGGCACATAATTAGAACATCTATCATCAAGGAATCATGTCAAATGTAAGATCTCTGAGCCAGTAGATGGCTGAGGTATATGCAGGCAAAATGTTTCATGAAATAAAATGACATAATTTGAGCATTATAATTATGAAACAATCCATCAGAATGTCATGATATTTGGAACATTAAATTGGCCATCCCACCAAAGAATATGCATGCCAAATTGAAGAACTCTAGCTTAAACAACAGCCATGTTATGACCAAATTACTAAATAATAATAACGATAATCATTATTTCTACAGCACAATACCAAAAGCTCTGAACAGAATGATGGATAAAATCACATTAAAACAAATAAGAAAGTAAAACAATCCAATTTCAGATTACATAAAAATAAAAACAGAATTAATAAATAAAATCCCCATAGGCCAGGCAAAACAGATGGATCTTTAAGTCTGTCTTGAAGTTCTTCACAGTCTAGCACTCTCGAATCTGATGAGGTAGTGAATTTCACAAGATGGGGCTGCATGCATAAAAGCTCGGGACCCAGAGGTTTTCTGCCATACCCTGGGAATCTCTAACAATCCCTTATCAGCTGAGCAGAGTGGTCGGCTGGGACATTTAGGGTTCAGGAGTTCTTGCAGGTAGCCTGGACCCTGTCTGTGCAGGGCCTTACAGGTCAAAAGACTGACCTTGAAGGTGATCTGCCACTGTACAGGCAACCAGTTCGTGCAGCACAGGAGTGATGTGTCTTGAACAAGGAGAACCCATCAGCAGCCATGCCACAGCGTTCTGCACCAGCTGCAGGTGGTGCATATCAACCCCAGAAGCCCTAGGTAAAGGGAGTTGCGGTAGTCCAGGAGCAATGTCACAAAGGCATGGTTCAGCATCAGAAGGTTGCTGGATGGAACAAGGTGCTTGACCTGGGTGATATTCCTCAGATGATAAAATGATGACTTTACAACTGACACCTGTGAATGCAGTGTCAGCCCATCATCAAGAATCACCTCCAGGTTTCGCACCCATTCAGAAGAAGGGAGCTGGTGACCCTCGTGACCCTCCAGCCAAAGCACAGAGTGGGACCCTGCCACCAACCCCTCTATCCGGTGACCTGGATCCACCACCAACACCTCAGTCTTATTGGAATTCAACTTCAACCAGCTGGATTTCATCCAGTTGTGTATATCCAAGAGGCAGCTATTAAAGACTGAGACCACACTATCCTGGTCAGGTACAAAAAACAGGTAGAGCAGGGTATCTTCTGCATAATAGTGAAATCTCAGGCCATACCATCTCACAATGTCTCCCAAAGACAGCATATTCACCATGAACAACACTAGGGACAGCACTGAGCCCTGAGGGACCCCACATAACAAAGAGAATGAGTCAGAGGAAAACATCCCTGATACCACCCTCTGGATTCTACCAGTGGGGAATGACTGAAACCATCAGAGGACTGAACCAGCCAGGCCACAGATGACCCTCAGGCACTCAAGCAGCACCCCATGGTTCACGGTGTCAAAAGCTGAAGAGAGATTAATAAGCACCAAGATGGAACAGTGCTTCTGATCTCTTGCCATCAGGATATCATTGAGAACCCGAACCAGAGCAGTCTCAGTACTATGCCTCTTCTGGAATCCAGACTGGAGAGGATCATAGATATCATGGATGGTAAGATGATTCTCCAGCTGCAGCGCAACTACTTTCTCAATCACCTTCCCTACAAAGTAAAGGTTAGAGATAGGTCTGTAGTTAGCAAAGCAGTTTGGGTCCAGAGAAGCTTTCTTAAGGAGTGGTGTCACCAACGCTTCCTTCAGGGAGATAGGGAATTCACTCATCTCTAAGGAGCACCAAACAACCTTAGCAATGACAGAGCCAATGGTATCAATACACCCCATTATAATGTACATTGGGCCCAGGTCCAAACTACAGCACATCAGCCACATACTCTGGACAATCCACACAATATCTGTGATCTCCAGCCAGTTGAAGGATATCGAAGAAAACCGAGGAGAGGTGACCAAGCACCTACCACCACCAACCCCCATAGAGTGAGCAGGTTGGATCTCAGCCCTAATGTTGACCACCTTATCAGCAAAGAATCAAGCAAACTCATCATACTTAAATTGTGAAAATGCACTTCAAACCTGCAGACAGGTTGGGCTGCACAACCTGCCCATAGTTCAAAAGAGCTGAACTGGTTAATTCTTAGATGCAGCAATCTCCTCGGACAGGAACTTTAGCTTCTTATGGGTGATTGCTGATTGATAGACTTGATAATGTTCCATCAATCTTAGGTGGTCAGCATCCAGAGCTGATTTCTACCAGCATCACTCTAATCTTCGTCCAACTAGTCTCAACTCCTTCAAGGTCCCATCAAACCAAGGGGATCGAGGGTGAAGAAAGAGAGAGAGGGCAAATGCAGACAGGAGCAATAGAGTCCAGAGCTTCCATCACAGCTTTATTATAAGCCTGAACCAAAGTCTCTGGACCCCTACTTGCACTCGAAAGGCCTGATAGGTCTAATACCACCAATAGGCCATTAGAGGTCACATCTATCAAAGGGCAGTATCAGGCCATCTCCACAGGGGCAGGCCTATGGGGGGAGACTGGAGATTGAAACTTATGGTGTGGTGACTGGACCATCTGACTGGCTCCACCACCAAATCAGAGGTCTCCATACCCAGGAGGAAAACCAGGTCAAGTGAGTGACCATGATTATGGGATGCAGAGGCAACTACCTGTGTGAAGCCCAACAAATTCATAAGTCGGAGGAAGTCCTGACCAAATTGTGGGAATTCCTAGTCAACCCAGGCATTGAAGTTACCCAGGACCATCAACCTAGGTGACTTGAATGCCATGTTGACAACGAAGTCCGTGACTCCCTGTAGGAACAGTTTCTCACACCCGGGAGGATGGTAGATGAGAGTGATCCTACACCCCACACCTGCAACCACAGTACACTCAAATGATCTGGATTCTTCAACTGGCACACCCACAAGGCCCAATTCTGATCTAAAACAAATGGCTGTACCCCCACCCCTGCAGTCTGATCTCGAGCAATGCATCACCGAAAATCTGTCCAGGAGAGCTGCCTCCAGAATGGGGAAAGCATTATCATCCAGCCAGGTCTCGGTAATGCAAACCAGGTCTGTTGACTCAACAAGATCAGTGATAATAGCTGTCCTGTTCCTAACAGACTTGGCATTGCACAACACCGCACGAGTTGAACAGTTTTCCGGGGCCAGCTGGGCTACTTGCCCAGAAATACTGGAGCCCTTGGGTACAGAGACGAGATAAGAAGGACCACATTCTGGAATCCATTTCACCCCAGGGTGTCTCCTGGTCCTAACTACCCCAATCCAACCACCCAGCTCACACACCCCTGAGGTTCAGGACCCTGGCCCCCCTCCACCTCCTACCTACTATTTCCAGTGCCCTGCAGCATCTATACACTGTTGTTGGCAGAGGAGGACAATTAAAGGGGTGAATGGCCCAGAGCTCAGAATGGGACTAGCGCCTGACCAGGACAGCTACCCGCCAGCACATCATCAGTTCAACAAAAGCTGCTAACTAATCAGATAAAACATTTAATCTAATCTGTAAACCAATACGATCTACACATCCTTGCACACCCACACACATACACCTCATGCACTCCTCAACAAGACTCAGCACACTCATAAAAATAGAATAAAATAAAAAATTTGCACAATTATCAGTCCAAATAAAGCTGCTGAGGATAGATAGATGACATGGGGAAGACAAGTCTTGTTGACAGAATACAGCTTGGGTTCTGAGACCAGAGAGCTCTCACCACTCTGGTAAATAGTCCAGAATAATTTTACACCATTACCACTTCTCACATAGTGGGGGAAGAATCAACATTAAATTAGAGAAGATGAAAACAGTATATTAACCACAGAACATTAATTCAGTTTGAGTACTGAAAACTGGAAACTCAGCTGTCTGCCACAGTCAAAATGATAATTTAACCCCGGCCCCACATCTCATGTAATGGGAGGATCCACAGTAAATCCACAGTAGCTAAAAATTGAACAGGATATCTCAAAACATTAAAAGAAAAAGACCAGCGTACTTAACACTCTCACCGCCCATACACCAAGAGAACAAGAACAAAGGAGGGAGGTAGGTCAGCCTTCAGGAGCCCAGTTCACTACCGCAGAGAATGGCTGATGGCACCGATGGGTAATCCAACTTAAAGGAAGATATAGAAGATAGTAGAATTCACAGTCAAATTGACAAACTCCTCAAACATTTCCTTGGTTGCAGTTCAACACTCGCTCCAAAAAGTCTGCTTTGGTCACTTCAGTGGGGCTAGAGATGAAACAGTACAACACTCAGCTGACTGACACCTCAGCCTGTGGGAAGAAGACTGTCAATAGAGGGCATGAAGAGTGCAATAGCAAAAGAGGTAAATAAACCCCCCCCCGACTGCACTACCCAGTACTAACCACCCCCCAGACCACCTGCAACCCACTGATACAGGTGCCCTAGTGAGTCAGCAACCTGGCCAACCCCTAAGGTGACTTAGGAGAAGCCCCAGTTCCTCTCCAGTTCCCCAGAGATCAGACAAGGCAACTCCTGCCCAGTCCTGGACAGAACATCGAAACGGCAGCCCTCTGAAGCACAGGGGGTCCCTCACCCAGCACAGCTCACCAGCACTCAACTATTCCCAATGCTTCCAAATGAAAGTGACATTGTCACAATTCAGGCATTCCTCCAACAGAGTCTGAATACGTTTCAGCAATAATCCCCAATTTCAGCCCTTCCCGGCCAAGTTCTCCAATAAAGTCAGCTACGAGTTGTGGGCTGCAAAAGCAGAAGCTCACTGCCAGTCTAAGCAAACCATGGGCAGACTCCCCTGATACTCCAGACTCAAACAACAGGTTGGAGTAATAAAGGTGTGGCAATAAGATAAACGAGCACAAAATTCACTAAAACGAAAACAACTAAAACATGGAATAGAATGCACTTGTTAAAAATATTAAAACAAAAAGCAAAAAAAACAAACTAAAGAAAAAACAACTATAGCTTTAGTTGCAGCTTCCTGATGACTGGCCCAATGTGGCCTCCATCTTGAATATCTTAGCATACGAGCATATAACAATTAAAATAATTCCACAAAATTCCAATGGAATTCTGCAGAATGTCATGGAATTTCATGAACCTTCATCTGAATTCTGCGAGTTCTGAATTTTCCCATTCTACACAGCTCTACCTATTTCCCATACATGAGTTTCTATCATTTTGTGAACAGTAAAACATTTTCATTATAAACTCAAGTTCCATGTTGTAAAAACAGAAATATACATCTTGATTTATCATCTGTTTTTATGTACAATGCCTCTTATGTTTATAAGAGTTTTTCTCAAGTCCTTTTTGTGCCAGAACTGTTCAGCGTCACTTTGCAGTTCTCTCATCAAAGAACTCAAGAATGCACCCTTATAATAATAAAAGAAACCATAAATGTACATAAAAACATATAGAAGACATGCACGCTTACCTACCATTAGAAATTTCTTTCTAGTGTCCATTAAAGAACCTGTTATGCCTCTGAGATAAATTTGTAAATTAATGTTTTATTTGTATTTCCTATACAGTAGTTCCTTCTTGTGTCTTATTCTGTACCTCTAAGTACTTTTTAATGGCCACATAATTTCCTGTCATTTGCAAATCATCTGACTCTTCTGGCTGTCTGCACATAATAACGTCATCTTCTATGTGTGACATAATCATTTTCATGGCAATCTGTTATGAATTATAAACAGGATTATGACATGAAGTACAGACAGGCAGCAGGTACAAATGAAATCTGGGGGACAACAACCCTATTTCCAAGCAGCTGCTTTACTTATAAAGAGTGAAATACAGATACAACAAATGTATGAAATATTAGCAAATTGCTTTTAAGAAGTATGTTTTTCTGTGTCATCTCAAAAATGTCATAGACTCTATCACCACTAATTCTTGCAATGGGTATAGTACAGTTTATTTAGTGGGAAAACCTATTGCATCAGAAAATCTGTATTGCCTAGCTGCCAATTGATTAAAGCTGACTTCATCATTTAGTAACTGATGCTAAGCAAAAAAAGTGTGGCATAAAATAACCCATAGTGACGTTCCATTAGCCCCATCAACAAGAAAAATATGTGTAATAAAGAATTTTAATTTAATGGGCAATTGATGGCATCTCTGCTTTGTAGTAAGATTAATCTACTCTGTCTGCCACTCTGTATCTAAGTAAACAATTGAAAAGTCATTATTCAGTTAAATTCTATTTTGAACAGAAGAAAATTTTAATGTAATCATATTAATCAAATGTAGTGCAAATACAAATGGTGTCCTATGTGACTGCCATACAGATGTACTTGTCTTCTCTACATGCCAGCACCAGTGATTCATTTCCCCTTTTAGCCTTGACAAACTTTTGGAAGGTGGAGAGCAGACCAGAAAATATTCTAGGACTCAAGAAACAAGAATGCATATTATAGCTAAACCATGGCCTTAGACCTCTTGTATTGTACCATAAGGGTCTTAGGCTTATTTGCTGCTGCTTTGTGAGGCTTAGCAATTTTCAATATCCTGCTAGAAATGGGATAAGACCCATTCACACTTGAATTCCTGGCTTCTATTAATAATCGCAATAACATATTATAAACATGTGTAACATTCTTTGAATACAGGATACAATGAATTATCAGAAAAATTACACTGTAATGATGCAATGTATTAAGTGATCTCATCGCACAGCCTAAAACAGATTCTACTTCTATTTGCTTAAGGTAGCTCTTTGAAATTGTAATACAACAGCTTAGAAAATTGCAGTTTTTTCGCAATTGATCAGGAACGCCATGTCAGAAGAAGCTTGAATTAATTATTTTTTTATTTACTTATTGATTATTTTGGTTAGGAAGGCACACTGAGCTGGACAACTCATTTCTAAGTGCATCCTATGAGAGAGGGAATGGGGATGCTTTATAGGAAATATACTTTAATGCAATAAATAACACATCGGATGATACAATATATGAATGTCTACAGATGAAAACAATGAATGTGAGATACAGTGAAGTAGTACGGTAAGGGGCTTTAATAAGTACAAACAGTACATACACAGTAGTATCAATACTATCATAACAACTGGCTGCATATGTTTCTAACCAGCGTTCAAAAGCTGTAGATTGCTGTTATACGTGGGTAAGACATCACAATCACAAGTCCTGTTGCTATACCAATGTATAATGTGTTTTTGGAATGTTGAAAAGCTTCAGTTAGCATTTCCTTGCTTTCTCCCTATTCTCATGCCCCATTCTGCCATATATTCAACTTTAAATGTGACCCTACTAAATCCCCCACCCAGTGGTGGATACCTACCCCATCAGGGTATGTAAGTTTGATTTTGAAACCCTTTTTTCCATCTTCAACACCATAGGTTTGTGGTGACCTTGTAAAACCCACTCAAGATTCAATACTGTGGTTTCTGAAGCCATCAAAAACTACAGTTGTGTGAAAATATCTTATAATGTATGGTGGAACATTGTTATGAATGGAAATCCATCTGTTTCAAAATGTTGTTATGCTGCACTAGCTATGAAGCTAGTGCAGCATAACAACTCAGAAGGAGGGCTTGCATGCATGGTCAGGTAGCCTGCAATCCTTGGGGAATGGATGCGGTGGTGAAACCATCCCAGGAGGCAAAAAGGAGCAAATAAAATCTAAAAAAGTAAGAACACCCCATTGTATGAGTGACTATATACTATAAAAGATTGTGTATGATCGTTCATACACTCCAAGGATATTTTTCAACTCTTGAGGTTTCCATGATAATGAGACCTCTCGAGCTGCACTCTTGAGCTCTCCAGTAAAGGTTGGTGAAGTGGCCAAAAATTCGCTCTGCGAAGTGATTCGCAGACTAATAGTGAATCCGTGAAGTAATCCACAACGCAAAGTGGAGTACTTTGCATTATAATGAGGAGTGTGCAGTCCATTGAAATCAATGACTTCACATTTCTCCACCTTCCCCAACCACTTCTGCACCAATTTTAATGTGAAGTACATAGAAATCAATGTACTTCTCATCACTTCACCTTGTAATTGAGCTCCAAGGTGAATTTTGCGGTAATTCATGGGATTACAGGCCACATGGGCTCTAGATTGTTCTGCACAGCCTCAGTTCTGGGTGGTGTGTGTGTGTAGTGGTAGCTGGAGATAGTTTGCTTTCAGGGACTGTGATTCAAACCCTGTAAAAGCTGTTAAAAAAGCTTTTTTGAGTCTTTTTTTTTTTTGCTCAAAATTTAATACATTGATTGTAGGAAACCCGCCTGTGCTCATATCATAGAGTGTTTATTGTTTGTGTGTGGATTTTGAATGTTAATTTTGAACATTCAGTCTGTGTACTGACAGACACTTGAAGTGTGCTTTGTGTGAGGGGTGTATCTGTGTTGTAGGTAGATTAACTGGGAGAAAAAGGCGGCCTTTCTGTTTTAATTATATTTTTCTTGTATAGCGGTGTTAATGTACACACAGTAATATTTTCAGTAATTCTTGACATTTTGTTGCTGATTGTTGTGGTGCAGCAGTGCATAATTTCAGTTTGTTTAAAAGATGTGGTTATATTACTGAAGTTTCAATTTGTTGCGCATTACTTGTAGTGTGTCTGTGAGTGTGTGTGCGATGCATGAAATCAAATCAGACACCATTTATTGCGCTACAGAGTGATTGCAGCAGTGTGAATCTGCTATCCACCGCACCTGCATGATTCTCTACTCCTTTATGGTATCTTGGATTTGGACTGCTACTGCAGTGCACTGCCCCTCTCCCCCCCAACTGGCAAAAGGTATTCTTTTCCAGATTGGATTGTGACTTGTGAGTACTGGTTAAGGTGTTGCTGTGACTTTGCATCTGCATCTCTTCTTGATTGTGCAGTGCAATCTTAATCTGTCTGTGCTTTTGCATCTGTTTACTGCCCAATTTCCATCTGCAAGCCACAGTTGCTTCTGTTTTTTTTTTTGGCTTCACATCCATTGACCCCAACTGAAAGTTCAGGAATCTAAATTTGTTTGGAATTTTCTTGGTGATCCCCAAAATGCCTGCAAAGAGACATGCAAGAAAAGCTGTTTCTGGTCATGGCACTACTGCCAGTGACAAGATTGTCTGTGGGCGTGGTAGTACGCAGAAGTGCACAGCTGATGTTAGTAAAGGGATTTCTCCATCAATGTTTTTCACAGTGCAATCTGTAGCTTCACTCATAGTTGGACGAGATGATGGTGTACCAGCTGCTGGTGTTAGTGCAGTTTCTGCTGGCATGAGTATTGCTGCCTCAAGTTCCACTTCTGATCAGTTAACCATTTCAAAAAATATAGTTGAGTCTAAAGCTGGCACTGACAGTGTAGATGTCATATCCCCATTAACAATACCCCATGGTAGCCCAACATGATTCTGATCCTGGTGACGATAACTCACAATGTCACATTTCTTCAAGCGCTGTTGAGGTCATGTCCAGGGCCACTGGAAAATTGTGCCCTCAATTTTTTTGCAGAATCCACAATTTTCACCATTCTCCGAAAAAACTGACATGTTCCACAATTTCTTGCAATTTTTGAGTTTTTGCATTGAACTGTGTAAGAAGTATTAACATTTTTTTTATAAAATACTCTCAAATATATTGACAATTTTGTATGCAGACTTGGGTTTGGCTGAAACAATGCAGTGCAAGGTAGAGCAAGGGTTTTATGTGACACTGATTTCTTTTGAATCCTTGTTGTTTGGTTTCAAAATCCACTGGCCAAGCATAAGTACACTTAGACACTTAACATTTGTTTTGTGTTGAAGCAGTCTATCAGAAAACTTTTTGTTTGCACACAGACTGAAACAAAAAATGGGAGTAAAGGTGCAAATTATCCCATTCACTTAAATAGGATGCTAACTAAGAAGCCCTTTTGTAAGTGGCAGGGCAAGTTATTCATTGTGAGCATACCTTCATTCAGACTAGTTTTAATTCAAACAACTGAGGATTTATGATGGCCCTGCCAATGTTAAACTTGAATAAGCTAGCTGCCAACAGTGATTTCACTCTTAGCAACTACTCTCCAGATGCTCACAGGCAAAGACTACAATAAAAACCTGACTAAAGTCTAAAAACAAGCTTATAAAACACAAAATGTATCTTAACATTTATCTTTAACTAAACAAAATCATTGCAGCCAGAGTAAAATAAAGATAAATTACAGGGTACCCTGACTACTGTATGATGCAGTAAAAATATATTGGTATTTGTTTACATTTTTGGTAACCACGTAAGGCCCACTAGGCACAAGTGCCTGTTTTCAGGTACAACCCAGGAGCACTGAGGAGGTTAATTGACTTGCTCAGAATCACACAGTATGCAAGTGGAGGTTGTAGGAATCAAACCCAGGTCTGCTTGATGTCGTCAACTCATTCACAGTTTGTTACTCTTATCTCTAGATTATACTGCCAGCCCCAATAACCCCCAGATTTAATGTTTAAATATGCTATTTCAAAAATAGTGTACAGTACCGATAGTACAAATTATGACCATTAAACACTTAAATAACATTTTACTGAAACTCAATTATTCACCAATCTATCTGCTTATTTTTTCTTGTACCAAAGTGGGTGAATAGCTCGCAGAGCACTGTAAACAGCTGTTGGTTAGGCTTCATTACTCTACAGCCAGAAACAAAAAAATATATATTTCTTCTGGATTTATTTAATATTGATTTGCTGTGGCTTACTTTATAGAATCTATTTAGAACTGTATGAAGCAGATGTTTTTACATTTTGGAAGATAGGCAACACTTATGATAGCTTATCAGTTTAGTATTCTTTTTAGGGACATAAACTTTTCTTTATGTTTTAAACATATTCAAGTGGCAGTGTATTCATTTAGCAGTTTATACTGACTAATACATACTGCAGAAAACAAAAGATTTATTGTGAAGCACTCAGGGTCTATAATAGAACCCCCGCAATTTACCGCAATGTTTGCAAAATGCTCCGCAATTTTGGGTAACCTTTTCTGCAATTTTCCAGTGGCCCTGATCATGTCTTTGCCATCTAATGATTCTAAGTGTGGCACAAAAATATTAATGATGATGATGATGCTGTGGTTGGAACATGTTCTCCACATGACAGCAACCAAGCTGAAAATGTGGATGCAGATGATGTTGATGAATATAATGATGATGTCAGTGACCCCTGTTGGGAACCATAGAAAAAGAAAATCAAGGTGGCTGTGTCAGGGTCTGTTGGCGTTAACCCCCCCTCAAAAAAGTTGTGATTTAGCAGTTCCTATTGATGATAGTGATGATGACCCAGTAATAATCATAGGTAGTCGTGATGGTCAGTTGGAGTCCAAGTGTATCCAGCTTGAAAAAATCATGTAGCACCCCCCTCCATTTATGGGGTTAAAAAAACAGAGTCCAATAAGCATCATCAAGGACATGTTAAAAGTATGGGATCACAATCCCTTATTTGGGATTTTTTTTGTCCAAGATGCAAATGATAAGTTAGTTGCAATCTGCCAGCTTTGCCATGTGTGTGTGTGAGTTGAGGTAAAAAGGGAAGTCATCTGGGCATGGTGGGGCCAGCAGACACATCTTAATAACAGGCACATGACACTGTGGAGATAGCACCAGATGGCAGCTAATGCCATAGTGGGGCATGCACCCTTGTCAGTAACCTTACTGAGCATGTTATCCCCTTCCATGACAGTAAGACCAAGTAGGAATGTCTGCAGTAGTGATGAAATAACACCAAAAGATTACTACAGGCATGATGAGTGGGAGGATTATGATTTAGAAATCTTGTCAAGTGGTGGTCAGAGTAGCAGTGGTGGTGGTCAATGCATTATGTCTAGTGCAAGTGGTACATCAACACCTGTACGTAAAATGGGGAAAATAACTTCATTTGTGGACTTGTCACCTGTGCTCTCCTCTTCATCACACATCCACACCCCACTCCTGGCCATTCGCAGAGCAGAGCCATTTGTCACACCCTGTGCAAAATGTGTAAGTCAGCCCATGTTGGAGAATGTTTTTGCCTGTAACCTCCTGCCTGCCTGAAGCATCTGACCTACACTGTGTAGGCCATGTGATGTGTGTGGGCTGCCTGTGAATTCTCACTCTGCCTTAAAGTGGAATAAGGCACAGTGCACAACATAAAGTCATAATTACAATGCAAAGTGGTGAAGTAAGGGTTTAAAATGGGCACTTCGAGTAGCAGAATACTAACATGAAGTGGCCACTTCGAGTCCCTTTCATGGGCGAAGTTTTATTTCATTGCATCTCTCGTCTCCAGTTACCACGGAAACCTCTCGAGTGAAAAATATCCTTGTTGTGTATGAGCAATCATACACAATCCTCTATGTTATACATGGTCTTCATATATTAATTACAATAATATACCATCAGTAGCTCTATGAATACTAACATAATCAAATAAGACCAATAAGATGAAGAGTATCCACAGAGGCTCCAACTGGATGGACTATTTATAGTTGCAGTTATGCTTGGTTACTTTATGGAGCTGATGTTTTGGGCAAATAACAGAGGAGGATCTCAGAAAAGGATGAAGGAGGTTGTTTAACAGATTTTAGGATCCTATAAGAAAATGTACCTGTACCATTGCTCTTTAGCAATGGGGGCCAAAAATGTAGGCTCACTGCCACTCTTTAAGATGTTGGTATGTGTGTGGAGGGTATCATGAAGAGGAGGAGGAGGAGGAAGAAAGGAGATGGGGAAAGATGAGTTGTTAGAAAGGTCATTTAACCAGTATTTTGAAATGAGAGGTACTATGTATAAGCCAGCTCCTCTCCAGTGTGAACCCCATTGGACTGCTATATATTATGCGGTGCAGATAAAGGTGGAGCCAGTTCAGGGCAAAACGAAACAAATATTGAAAAGAATATTCAGTTTTGACTGGGAGATTTTATCACCAAAGCTTCATACAACATTTATATAGCGTATGTTAGAACGTTGTTGTTAGTCAAAATCCATCTTTTACCAGTGCTGTTGTACCATCACTGTGATGTCAGTAAGCTGTTGTATTATCATTGGTACATCACAGTGATAGTACAACAGCATTGACTATCTTTGCGCATGCACAAGTGGCGGCACATCCCAAACCATCTGGCCTCTGAGGTTTACATTCAAACCGTCAGCCTGACTAGAGCCGCCGCCTTCCTGAGCAGCATCCTGCAGACACAGAGGACTAGCCACCCAGTTGCTGTAGCCGAGTCATGTCACCGCTCTCTAGCCCCACCAGCCGCTGTCTCTTTTTGAGGGAGAGGAGAAGGGAACTGTGGTAGGTAGCATGGACTTTTGAGTGGTAGCAATCATAGAAGAAGTGAAATCTGTTTATTTACTGTTGCCCATACACCATAAAAGATAATGGATTGGCAACAGTAAACAACAACATTGTCTTCACTTCTCAAGGTTGTATGACAACCATAAACCTCTTGAGCTTCGCTCTTGAGGTTTACATGGTTTTCATGACAACTTCTCGAAGTGAATAACAGTGTTGTTGTTCACTGTTGCCCGTCCATTATCCTCTATATTCTATAATCAAAGACCTGGAGGATCATGCCACTGTCTAGCAGAGGATGACAACTAGGTTTTCTTCTTTTGGAAGGCAACACACTTAGAAACCAGTTTAGCATCAATAACATGCATGTGGCATGATTTGCCAAGGTCTTGGTCAAGCTAAATCCTAAGTGACCCCAGATACAGTTGCAAATGACTGGCACAGAGTGGTCAGAACAACTACTTTATACCAGCTGACTGTATCATACCCTGTTGTACTATGCACACCATGGTAGCAAATCATTTTCTGTTCTGTTGATTAGGACATTATGACCATAAGGGGAAAATGACAGGGGTTGGCATGGAAATGTGGGTGCCAGCATGATAATAAGTCATGGCCAGCAGCTTGCTGGTCCCACACCCCCCTGATGCAAGTCACTGAGTTACACTTCACATTAATGTAGAATTATTAAAATCTGTTCTATGGGGGGGTTATGGCTTGCAAACTGAAATTAAAGTTACAGTGGGTGAGAGAGGGATTAAAGAGCACCTTTCTACTAAAATAAAAAAGCTTAAAACCACTAGATTTACACCAATAGGTTTTATCTTTAGTGTTTTCTTTGTTGTTTTGTTTTTATTTACGTTTCCCTGTTGTTGGCCTGCTAAATATTGTAGATAATATGGTACTTGTTTCACTGGGTTTTTATATGACTCTCTCCTGCTAAGTTCACAATTGTTGTTTGTAACATCACAGTAAGTTGTCATATTGAGAATCATGATGTCATAAACAAAGGCACTTTGAAGTTAACAGGGGGAGAGGCACAGGCTTTTTATGCTGATCTGTATTTATTTATTTTAACAGGAAAAAAGTTCCACTGAGCAATGCTTGTTTACAAGGAGGTCCTGGTTAGTACATGTTGGATAGACTACAAAAATATGTAGTAAACCTTGGAAAGGAACATTGAAAATGAAAAAAACAAGAATTCTCTAGTAACTTGTAATAGCTATCATATTATAATAATGAAAGTGCATGCTGAAGTATGGAGCTGCTTTTTAAGTGGTGTACAGTGTCATCAAACTCAGGAATCAAAAGGGACAATGTTTGGGGGGTCAGTTCCACTGGACATCAGAGGGCAGACTCGGTTTGGAAGGATTGATGGGCACATGACTACCAGGAACACGACAGAGCTGAGTGATAACTTTAGCCCAGAATCAGGCAAAGGATCTGCTCAAAAGGTCCTTATAGAAAAACTTTCTGCAGTTGTCTTGAATTCCAGATTCTCATTTTTACTCTATAGTTATTCAACAAATAGGTTCAATTCTTCCCTCGTACCCCTCCAAACCAAAAATATGTCATCAATAAATTATTTCAGCAGTACTACACTGTGGAGAAAAGGGATAATCATTTTTGAAGACACATAGTCCTCCTGTTGCCCCCAACCCATACGTAAATTTTAATTTGTGGTTAATTGTCCCTTACTGATTCCTTTCTTCTGTGATCCCAAGAGTGATGTTCATATCTGGAAATATCAGGAGTGACTATTATGTAGTTCATTTTACACTGCAGAAAGTTTTTCTACAAGGACTTTCTGAGTGGATTTTAACATTGATCTTCAATTTCTTGTGCAAATCCCTGTTTTAAGACCATTGTAATGGAAAAAGTTCTTATGGGTAGAGACTATTTGATATTGTGGTTCATGGGTACTCATTTCCTAAATTTACTAGCAGAATGTATTATTTCTCTAAATGCAAGTTTACGGACAGACTGTATCACTATAATGGAAGTGGCCACAAATGGTATATTATCACACCTCTATCATCAGGTTTCTACCCAGTATGAGAGTTTGGGGATATTTGCATGCAGGAATGATCTGTGTGTGGTCATATAAGTTCTTTGTAAAATAGGAGCATCTGATAATGGAGTGCTCTCCAGTACTACGTATATATTTTGGATACTTATGTCTTAGACACTGTAAATGGATCATAATGGATGAGTATATCCTTTTGTTCTGTCCTGTTACCCAGAAATTACAGTATGTTTTTCAAACTTTTCATCACATGGATTGTAGGTTACTGAAGCACCATTGTTTGATAGCTCATCCTTACAGTGGTGACAATTGTGTCACATGTTTGCTAGATTCTGCCCACCTAAACCTACTGGCCCAGATATTCAAACTGCGCCAGGTTGTGGCGCAAGCTTGGGCACAGTGCAACTTGGCTTCGCAGGGGTGTGGACTGGGTGATCTTCAACAGAGTTGTGCCATGGCTCAGCAGCGTTGAATATCGCACCCTGGCCACCCCCAGTGTGCATGGTGCAGTGGCATTGCACCAGTGTAAGTGGACAGAGTGGAGCATGGGGATGCGCTAGCACAAGTTCCATTGCGCCATGCGCAGCAACTGAGATATTCAAAAGCTAACATGCAAATGGGGCCATAATGTATGCAAGCTGCACATGGGGCCATTTGCATGTCATTAGTAGTAGTAGTAAAAAGTTTATTTCTGATATCAGAAACAGGATAAAACCCAATTTAGCATCAGCTAATGTACAATGGGGTCCTACTGTGCAAAAAACATCAGTTTCACTTTAAATACATACAAATACAAACACTGTACATACATAAGACACAATACATATATAACCAAGAAAAGAAGAGGAAAAACAAATAATAATTACAACAATAAACCATATGTGCAAACATCTCAAGTGCAACAAATCTTTAAGGACATTGCTTCCTTTACAAGCCATGATTTTATTTCATTCCAAGATATTTTATTTGTACTTGACCTCAGGTGACCTGATAATGAATTCCACAATTTTGGACCTTCATATACATAACAATGTTGGCCCTTCACTGTTCTCATAAGGGGTACTCTAAATGTTACTTCCTCTTCAGATCTCAAAACTACCTTAGCATTCCATTCCTCCAGAAACTCCACTAGATATCCTGGAACTTTTTTACAATAACAGCGATAGGTTAACCATTGCACATGCATATTTCGCCATTCTGTCAAGGATATCCAATTTAAGTTCCTGTAAAGAATGCAATGATGTGTTTTCCGAGGTGCATCCAAGACAAAATGCGCATATCTATTATAGATAACATCAAGCTTTTCTAAATTGTTCCTAACTGCCCCTCTATATATGATATCACCATAATCGATATGCGGAATTATCATTGAATTCACAATCCTTAACCTAACATCAAATGAAAGACAACTTCTATGCTTGTACAGTACCCCCAACTTTTTACATAATTTTTGTATCACGTTATCAATATGAAAGTCCCAACTACAATGAGAGTCCAACCATACTCCCCAGTATTTATAGCAATCCACAGAGGCCAGGCTACACCCATCCAGTGTCTTAATATCCAACTCCACAGATACTTTTTTATTTGAAAACAACATTACCTGTGACTTTTGTGAATTTAAAACCAAACCATGTTCTGAAAAATATATTTGTAATGTATTGAAACATTTCTGTAATTTTTCCTGTATATATCCCACAGATTTCCCTTCAAGATACAACATTGTATCATCTGCATACAAATGGTGCCAGACATCATTCATCAGATGTCCGACACCATTTGTATATATGATAAATAGGATGGGTCCTAGCACTGACCCCTGAGGAACACCAGAATTGACATTTAGATAACTGGACACAAAATTACTACCTACCTAACCCTTTGTTGTCTGCCATCCAGGTAGCCATGGAACCAATCCTGGGCTCCCTGGCTGAGGCCTACAGATCTCAATTCTTCCATCAATACCTGATGTCCCAGAGTGTCAAAAGCCTTCGACAAGTCAGTATAAATTGCTCCAACCAGAAAGCCCCTATCCATGGCTACCTGGATGTCCATCACAAGCTTAACAAGTGCAGTAGTAGTACTGTGTTGTGCCCTAAAACCTGACTGGTATTTATTGTATTTTTCATTTTTTTCAAGATAACTGTTTAATTGAGAAACCACAATTTTTTCAAACACTTTAGAAGTAACCGAAAGCAATGATATTGGTCTATAATTCTGCATATCATTTTTCACACCTCCCTTAAACACTGGTATCACTTCTGCCTGTTTCCAGACTAGTGGGTAGGTACCAGTCTTCAATGAAAGGTTAAAGATGTCAATCAAAATTGGTGCTATTACTGGGGCAGCAATTTTAAGCAAAAAAGATGGAATCCCATCTGGACCCTGGGCCTTATTTATATTTATTTTTAATAATTCCCGATAAACTTGGCTTGGAATAATATTTCGGAAACAAAATAATAAACCATTTTCATCTTTCTTTTCTTGATTTCTCGCTTGCTTAATTATACCAGAAAGGGGACATGCATTAATCTGGGAAAACCCTATGTCAACAAACATTTTATTCAGTATAGCAGCTGCCCCATCTGAAAGTTTCAATGGGCCATTTTCTGCCATAAAGTCATTTGGCAATTCTGAGGTCTTATTTCCTTGTAAGTTTTTAATCATATTCCAGAAATCCCTAGGTTTTTTAAACTGGTCAGTTGCCATTCCAGTAAGATAGAAATCTGATTTTGCTTTCCTTATTTGTGCAATGTATAGATTACATGCTGCTCGATATTTTTCCCAAAGCACTCTCTCATTTCTTTTCTTTGCCAGTCTCCATGCAGCATCCCTTTTCTTATGATAAACTCTTAACTTTGCAGTATACCAAAGGGAATTTTTTTGTTTAACTTTCCTACTTTGAATAGGTGCAAAAATATCACATACAGATATAAATTCACAGCAAAAATATGACCAAACACTATCTATGTCAGGAATCAGAGTTAATTGAGACCAATTTCTTGATTCCAGTTCAACCATAAAGGATGTATAATCTAAATTTTTAAAACTGCGATAAGATTTAACTTGAGGAACTGTCAATTGCTTAGCTGTTTTCCTAACACAAAAAGTTATCTGATGCTCACTAAATGAATCTGGAAGCACTCCAGCCACTGAATATTTGGTAGGATCGGAAGTAAATATCAGATCCAGAATAGTGGAGGAATTGGGAGTTTTAGCATTTAGTCTTGTAGCCGTAGTAATTAACTGGGACAAACCCAATATTGTTTTTAAATCCATTATTTTGCTGGTGGGTGGCACCCTCACCCAATCTATATTCATGTCCCCCATAATCATAAGCTCATGGCTTTCCCTATAAGAAAGCAAAAGATCCTGTAGAACAAGAAACTGTTGGTCATCTCCCTTAGGGGGAAGGTAACAGCCCACCAGCAACAATGGTTTACAATGAGGGATTTTTATCTCCAGAACTACCTTTTCCATGCCTGGTGTACTAACACAATTTAAGTTCTTAATTTCCAAAACTGTGGCACTATAGACCAAAACATCCCCAGCCCTTTTCCCACAATCGTGCCTCCATAATTGGTAACCAGGTACTGTATTTCATCATCCTGTATCTTTTTATTTAACCAAGATTCAGTTATTACTATAACATCTGGTTTAAATTCCAAAATCCATTCCCTTATCATATCAAATTTTGGAACAAAACTCCTAGCATTCAACTGAACAAACGAGAGCTTATTACTTTGTAGAATATCAGCTGCATACATATTCTCATTACCTGACCCCAAGTTTAAACAAATATTACCTGGTCCTGGATTTAAATGGATATTTCCTGAAATCAATAAACTCAAAACTGTAAGAATTTTTAATTTTGCAACCATTTCATACTGTTTTGAAAGAAGTCTTCGAATCATAAGGCAAAAATAATATCTATAATTTGCCTCACGGTTCAATTTCCATTTACCTATCAAAACAGCCAGTCTGCAAAAAGTAGAGCTTTGTATTTGAATTAGCAACTGAGCAATCGGCCTAACCTTTGTCCCCAAAATAATTAAGGGTAGGGTTTGAGTGTCTCCACATTGTTTGACAATCGATTTTCCCAATTCTCCGGTCACATTTCCATATTTAAAATTTATATTTCCAAACATGGGAACAAGGGAAAAAATACCAGACATAAAACATACTATCATCAAAACATTAGTTAATGTTTTACCCATTTTGCAAAGTATGTATCTAAAGCTGAAAGAGAAAACAAAACTAATATACAGCAGGTATATTTAGGGACAGCAAGATAAAATCTTGCTATCACTAAAGTCTATATGTATTTTCCCCAAATAACAATATTACCCAAATTCCTATTTAAAATATAGAATTATTTAAGAAAACAATTTAAAACATTACAAAATGCTTCTAAAGATTTCCAGAAAAGACCCTTTCACACATCAGTCCAATACTCTTCTGTTTGCTCTCTTTGTTTTAGTTTTCTTCCACAGAGTGGCGCTCGCGCCACTCGTGCCACTCACACTTGTGCCACAGCACGGGTCTTTTATATCAAGCTGCCCCTCCTCCTCCGTGATGCTGCTTGCCTCCTCCTTCCCTCAATAGACAAAATTAGAGCTCCTGTTTCCGGGAGCAGGGAGATGTACCACATGGGAGGAGCACTGGCACAGGATGGAAATTGACACTGACCCCCAGAAAAAATGGCAGAAAGCACTAAGAATGCCACAGTACGCTGAGTCAATAATGCAGACAGATGTAAATCAGTTCAAGTTCAGCGTACCTGTTACACAGTGCAGGTCTTTTATATCAAGCTGCCCCTGTCATTATGGCCCCATTTGCATGCAGGTGTGCCAATCTCCAATGACTTGCACCTGGCGCCCTGCCAGGCAGCAGCCATCGGGAACTGATGCCCCCTGGAGCCTAATCACAGGCATTTGTAGTACAAAAAAATAACTATTCTGTCCAATATCCCTGGTGGTCCAGTGGACCACTATCTGCCCGATCGTGGGCATCTGTATAAAAAATATGAATTCGTCCTATATCCCTGGTGGTCCAGTGGACCGCTATCTGCCTGATCGTGGTCATCTGTATAAAAATATTGTTCCAATATCCCTGGTGGTCCAGTGGACTGCTATCTGCCTGATCGCAGGCATCTGTATAAAAAAATCATTCCAATATCCCTGGTTGTCCAGTGGACCACTATCTGCCCGATCTTGGGCATCTGTATTAAAAAAAGGTCCAATATCCCTGGTGGTCCAGTGGACCGCTATCTGCCTGATCACAGGCATCTGTAAACAAACTAGGTCCAATATCCCTGGTGGTCTAATGGTACCCCTCCTCCCCACCCGCCCACTGAGCCCCACCACCCGCTCCCCCATCAGCGGCGGGCGGCAGCACCTGCCTGCAGCCCCGCCCACAACTGACACCTCGGTGGGGCTGCGTGCCCATTGGTTCTGGTGTGAGCCAATGGGCGTGCAACTATATTAACTCACATTCCAGATATGTGAGTTAATCATTCACTTATCTGGAATGTGTAATCTGACTTACAGGCTACTGCGCCCATTGTGGCTCACGCCAGAACCAGTGGTGTGCAGCCTACCGAGGTGTCAGTCGGTGAGCAGCAGGGTGGCAGGCGGGTGGGGTGCTGCCGCCCACTGGCTGATGGGGGGGAGTGGGGTGGTGAGGCTCAGTGGGTGGGTGGGGAGAGGGGTACCACTAGACCACCAGGGATATTGGACATATTTTTGTTTACAGATGCCCGTAATCGGGCAGATAGCGGTCCACTGGACCACCAGGGATATTGGACCTTCTTTTAATGTAGATGCTTGAGATCGGGCAGACAGCGGTCCACTGGACCACCAGGGATATAGGATGAATTCTTATTTTTTTTTTACAAATGCCCACGATGGGGCATGGGGGGTCACCACCAGGTGCAGCCAGAACTCGGGTGGCCACCCACAGGTGGCAGCTGCCATGTTGCACCTTGCAATGCGGCAGCTCACCTGTGGATGGCCAACAGTTGTTCCTTTATTTTGGTGTAACTTTGTGCTGGCACAGGTAGGGTTGCACATGCATGGCTCTGCACATCCCGGGCTGAATATCGGGCTGTGAAGAGTATGCATGGGCATGCCCCCCCACCTGTGCCTGCATACATTACTGATGTTCGCAAGATCAGGATTTGTGCCACGCACTTTTCCCTTTTGAATATTGTGCTGGGGCGCATCGTGGGTTGTGCATGGTGCAACACTGTTGTGCCATGAGCAACCCTTTGGAATATCTGGGCCACTATATTTAACTGTTGTATTGTTAGCCAATGTTATTCACCTGTAATCCCTCCTGCTCTCATTGTGTGCAAGTAAGCAAATTGTATTCCTACTTCGTAACATTTCTCTGTATTCTATCCCATTGTTCCCTACTCCCTAGGTCACACCGGGAGAGGAGCAACTTGTTACTCAATGTACCTTCCTGGTAACACATTTCAATAAATAAACAATAAAGACAAATAGCACACACTATGATTTTGTGAAATATGTGCATTTAATTCTCACTCTCGATAACTGCTGTAGATTGTGAAGTGTTGACTTGTAAGATCTATTAGAGGCCATTCTTTTTTTTTTTTTTTTTTTGCAGGTAACACAATTTGGATACATTTCACTGCAAAATGAAGAGATTACTATGGAAATCTATTTCAGCTATGGAATTTTTATCACCATTTGACTGATGGCTATTTATGTATTTTAAATAAGTTTATTGGTTTTATTGCACTAGATGTCATTTAATATAGGCACCATGAAGCCAATCAGATAATACTATATTACTCATGCGATATTGACTGTTTGAATAAAATCCTCTCTCTGGATTGGCTCCATAAGCTCTGAGGAAGATCCTGTCACAGGGAGTGAAACATTAGGCCAGTAGCTCCATACCTGACTGCTCTGCACATTTTGCACAGTTCTTTGCACTGATAAATAAATAAATAAATAAATAAATAAATAAATAAAGTAAGTTCCTGAGGCAATATACAAAAAATGGTGCCATATATTTTTCACCATGAGATAGAAGGGGGTGAGTGCTTATCCTGTTCTTTTTTACTAACTTTATGTGATGATCTGATGAGGTGAAATGGGTAGGAATAATACACCCCAACACAAACACTGTCAGACTTCTCCCCTCAAAATGTAACATAGTTTTTTGTGCCTTGAGAATTTGCTAGTCTGATGTAAAATGCCCTATACATTTATTATCATGCTCAATTGCTAGTGCTATATTTATAATTTTAAAAGAAAATCTTTGTGTTTTCAGTTTTAAACGTGATCACCCACTCTTATTCATCTGTTGAGGATGTCGAGTTGTCCATACACTATGAGTATCATCCATTACATCCCTTTGTACTTACATATTTTCCCTGTTGTGAGCAGATTTCCTTTAGTGACTTGTTTGTGGCTCTGTCCACCAAGTGAACACACACTCAGTGCTTTACACATACCAACAGGACATACCACCACCAGTGGTGTTAACAGGAATGCCCTACAGTTCTTGTGCCCACCACTGCTGGCAAAATTAGAAAACATGCCCTCTGGGGCTAGGACCTTGTTCCACTGGCAGTGTTTACAAACAAAACCCTCTGGGCCATGATCTGCTGCTGCTGAGGATTAGTCCAGGGTTTGAAGCTGCTCAGCAGGACTTCACTGCCATTGGGACAAACATCTTGAGATTTTTGGACATTTTCATGGAGACCAGCAGTGGCAGTGAGGTAAGGTAGCACCATGAGGTACAGCAGCAGAGAAGAAGCAGTAGGGATAACCCCTCCAAATCTTACATCACTCAATTGTACTATAAAAGTTAGGAGGGGGCACAAGATACCTACCCCCCATCTAACTGCTAACAATCCCACCAAGCATTGAAGAAAGCATACATTTTGCAGCAGCCTCTACTTTCTATCTAAATATGGTTCCTGCAACCACAATGTATGACTACATTGTCAGCTACAGCTATATTCATCAAAATATGCTGTTATCTGTTTTTCTATGAGGTTTTTACTTACATTTTTGGACAAGTATAACTCTTTTAAATTTTAATGATGATATCCCTCAGGCTCTGGATTTTGGCATATATATGAAGCAGTGTACATTATTCCATCTAAAGTGTTTGTCTTGATCAATTTCTATTCTCTTGTTGGTCCCCTTTTTATTATGGCTATTCCTCAAATGTTATCAGATGGATTTCTTCTCAGTTGTATGGATGAGCTCAATATGTGGATTGGAATGGGACTTCTTCTTTCAATTTCACTGGGTGTTTCACGAGGGTCCATGGTTGGACCCATCTTATTTTCTCTTTTTGCAAACCTTCTCACATCTCTGTCATATGTCTTATGCAATTAGTCTTTATGCTGACAATACAGTTGTCTCTTTTGCATATAAATCTTTGGATAACCTTATGTTCAGTTTCCCATTTGTTCTCAATATAGATGCTTCTTTTGTTTCACATAACTGTTTGGTTATTAATGTGACTAAGACCCCAATGTATGTTATTTGGTACTCCTTCTTTTCTAAAACATATTTCTTCCCCTTTCTCAATGTATCTCCATGGCCCTCTGGAATCTGTCCAGCAGTATAGCTACCTTGGTGTGTTTTTTGATTCTTAATTTTTCAAAGCTCACATGCAAGGCATTATCTCAAATATCAAGGCATGTTTGGGTCATTTGAAATGTGCCAGACACTGTTGGGATCAAATTGCTACTTAGGCTGTGTTGCCATTGTTCAATTACAGGGATATAATTTATAGGCATGCCTCTCATGTAAATCTTGTCTCATTAGCAAACTGACACAATAGCTTATTGCAGTATATTTTGAATTGTACCTATGATAACCATAATTTATATGTTACAGAGCTTGACCTGGGATCTTGATTGGCTGAGAAAGTTCAGAAGCCATGTAGATTCAGAAAATAAAGTCATGGCTTCATACTCCTTCTGGCAATCAGGATACAGTGCAATAAATTTCAGTGGCTCTGAGATATTGTATTTTAAACTTTTTACCAGCCATGTTTATATAATTTACAAAAACAACACAATTACTTAAAAAGCAAAACATTAGCACATTTTCCAGAGTATGCAACCATACACCTCACCAGAAAGATACTTAAATCTAATTAAGAATGCTGAAAACCCCATATAATACCTCAACATTTCTGTTTCAGTATTTCTTTTAAGTACTTCTGATTCCTGATGCTGTGAGACCTTCTAATCCATGGTGCCATGTCACATCCATTCCACACTTCAGTCACTGATAGGTGACATCAAAGCTTTTAATTCCTGCTCCTCAACTGGGAGCAATTTAACCCACCAGACAGGCAATTTTACAGACCCACTAAACTGTCATTTTTCAAATTTCAGCTCCCACTTCCTCAGACAGGAGTGGGTGGATCTGCAAAACTGGTGGCTTCAAAAATGCAATACCCACTCTCAGAACATACTACACCAAACAAAATGACATAAACATAAATTAAAAGTACTTACCTAGTACAGTCAGCTCCATTTGAGCTGGCCAATCTTAAACTGCAAGGAAATTCATGTGCCAAACCACATACATGGAGCCTTTGAAACAGATGTGCTCCTTGTATTGTGTAAAGCACAGCCAGCACCTTCTTGATGAGGCAAAATAAACCATTGTATAACCCCTATTGCCCCAGTCTCTACATTTAATGTTTGCAGCTTTCCAGAGAACTTATGTGATCAGAGAAGGACCTAGAAGTGCAACCTCCATGACCCAGCTTCTGTTTGTACTCTATGGACAGCGAGTGAATACGAGCAAGGAGTAGCTAGTAGCCAGGTTGTGGCAAGATTGAGCAGGAAGTGGTGTGCAGCTTTTTGTAAGACAATGCAGGGACCAGTGAGCAGGTGGCAGCAAGGCCAAGTAGAGGGAAATGAACAGCAGATGCACAACAAAGTAAGATACAAAAATACTCAGGGGAGATAGGGGAATGTGTGCAGAAGTGTATTTGATGAGAGGTTTGGATATTCTAATCTATTGAGAATAAACAGAAAACACACAGTTTTCCCCAGTGGATCATATGGTGTCAAGACACAGGTGCAGGCAATTTCAAATATTTAAATTGTACTCCATTCCATTAAAGCATTTCAAACAAAGCAGAAGATACCATCCCTAGTGGCACACAATTGAAACTCCACCTAGAATTACACAGGATAAAGGAACTACTTTTTTACTTGTAGAAAAGCATTTAAATGTATATTTTTATACTTTTTAAATACTTTTTATTTTCTATTTTTTACACTGCACCCAATTTATAAGTGTAACAAGGCACTTCAGTGTGAAGGATTTGTTTCATAAACTGCACTTTGAGGAGGTTGAAGGCACACAGTGCAAGTGACTTGAGCCTCATTGTGCACCTGGAAGTACAGCTTGTGAAAAGAAATCCACACTATTTTAAGTCTACTACTAACTAAAACAAAACTGAACTGCTAGCAATCCCACTAAGTACCCCCATTTCATTTATATCTCTATGGTCTCAATGGCAAGCGGATAACAATTCCTGGCTCTCTGCTCTTTAGAACCTAATTTTTAGGGAAAATAAATGTCTTTATTGTACATAAGGAATAAATTGGAAGGAACCAGAGGAAACTTTATCTGACCTCCTCTGTCAGAAGCATATTTGAGGCCCCCCCCCCCCCAAATACCTTTCTGCAATTCACCCTGGCTGTCTCACCTCCTGTTTATCCAAGGGTTGTCTTATCACACGGTCCTTGAGTTAGGTTCCCCCTCCACACTGATTGGATCTGAAGGAAAAGAGAATCAGCTGGTCTATACCCAAGAGACACATTCTTCCCTGCCTTCATTTTGATGTCAGGGTGTTTCTGAACATATCCTAATTGCAATGCATGTTGGCATGTTTAATGAGGAATCCCTTCCTTCCCACAAATAATGGTTCATTCTTGCTTTAGCTCAAAGAGTATCTGTGGAGCAATGTACCATGTAGGGCACCTCTCTTGGCCAACTGCAAAAACAATCTGATGCACAAATATGTCCAGCAAGGAGTTGCAGAATAAAAAAATGCTTTGTTGCTGTACCACCCTCATATACAGAAATTGTCCCCATCATACACCAATGGACATGCAGTGTCAGTCTTATTCCTAAGACACTCATGCAGTATCAGCAGCCACATACATTCACTGTCACTACAGGCCCCCACACAAATTAGCTGTCTCCCTCTCTCTCACACATGTACAATCACCTTTAGTCCCTCCGACACAAGCCCTTTCTGTGCCACACCCCTGCACATATGCTCTGCCACAGAAACCCTAGAGACACATGCATAATCATCTCCCTGACCCCCCAAACACAGGAATTTGTGCTTCAAAACTGCCCACACAAACTCATCTTGTCATCTTTAGAACCCCCTACACATTTGCTGTGACCCACAGACCCCCATAGCCATGCATCATTACCCACAGAACTCACACACATTTGTAGGCCCTCCACATGCATGTGTTGACACCACAAAAACCCCTATACATGTGCGCTGTCATGCACAGGTTACCTTAACACATTAGCCGTCGCCTACATATCTCTCCACACAGTACATTTAATGTTACCCACAGACTCCAAACATCTATTTCTCTTCAGCAAAAATGTTACCTTCTCCTCAGGATATTTCTGCATTACCTAAACAAGTAAACAATATATGGAATTATAATAATATGGGGTAGTGTGTTTAATGAGAATTTTACACACACATGCAAACACGCGCACACACACGAGGTGTTGGATGATACATAAACCCAAGAGTGAAGCTCCATGGGTATATATTAACATGCAACACCAATGGTGTGTTCAAAATTCAGATTTCTACACACAGCCTTATGTGTTGTTTTATATAATTGCTGTGGGACTTTTTTTTTTTGCCAAAGCAATTATATAAATAAAAATCAATGTCTGTACTCGTTGGTTTGAAGGTGCCAATGAAGTGTGGGTGTGTGTGTGAGACAAGCAATAATGCAATGGACATATGTAATAAGTGAGAGAAATCTGGTGCATGTTTGCCATTATAACCAGATGGTTATAATGGTGAATTATAACGGGGTTTCCCTATGTGGCAACAATACACTCCCCAGTTATTATACTACAGTAAAACCATAAAAGCAAACATTGTTAGTCTAGAAGGCTCAGTTTGTTTCCATTTCATAAATGTACTGTAAATCTAGGTAGATACTTTAAGCTGAGCAGACTAAGTTTGTTTCTATCTCATTATTTTATTACTCCATTTATTTAGTCACTGATAATGGCATGCCAGACAGGGGAGCAAATGACTTCCTGTGCCCTTTTGTGTTAAACTCCTATGCTGCTAATTGCTGTTGCCACCATATTATGTGACCCTCTCAGTTTACGGCCACCTTTAATAACTCCACATATGAAATTAATATACCAACACAGCAGTGCAAACTGAAATCAAGGACTATTTACAAAATAAATAGGATACAAACCAACTCGGCCCATTCATTGGCAAGGGTGTAAAATAATAATGGAATGTATTCATGGCTCAGTGTGCCTTGAAATTTTTTTATACATCTAAACTGGTGATAGGGGGGAATGAGGGTGGGAGAACAACAGAGGAGGGAGAGCTATTGGAAAATCTAGATAGGACTCCCCCAGAAATGGGGGATAGGAGTAGTGAAGACTGAAGATACAAAACAGGGGCCTACAATAGACTAACAAATGGTGCCAAGGGAGAGGGGCTCAGAATGTCAGCAGGGATAAGGAAGACCAGGAAATTAAAGGGGGCAGGAGCTGATACAATGGTGAAGGGGGGGGGGGGCACAAGATGGAATGCACTCTTCCTAAATACCAGGAGCCTGTGAAACAAAATTAGTAAGTTCCAGGTGATGGTGATGGATGCAAGATTAGATCTCTTGGCCATTACAGAGACATGGACTACCAGGAATAATGACTGTGAATTGGCATTTCCAGGGTGTGCCATGTATAGGTGGGATTAGGGTAAGGAAAAAAGGTGTGGAGTAGCCTATCATGTCAAGGAAGGCATAGAGCTGTAGAGGGAAGGCCTGTCAGTAGAGTGGTTGGCTACACAGAATCACTATGGGCAGAGCTCTCAGCATCAGGTAAGAAGTTGATCATGGGAGTGGTCTATATATCACTGAGACAAGGGGACAAGGAGGAAAGTGAGCTAGGGCCAGAAACTGAGAAGGGGACCACAAAGAGAAGGTAGTGGTAGGGGGGATCTCAATCTATTAGACTTAGTCTGGGATATTCCAGAGCTAGGAGCACTAGAAGTTGTGCCCTGCTAGATACATTATAGGACTGCATGATGGTGTAGTTGGTTGGTAAACTGACAAGCCAGGCTACCATTGTGGATGTGGTGCTCACCAGCTCAGAAATAGTAGGTGAGGGTGGGGATTGGGGAACCACTTTGGCCTACTGATCATAAAACTATCTTGTTTATACTGGCCATGGGTAAAAGTATAGCTTAGAGGGGTTCCATGTGACAGTGGTGACCGCATAATAGTGATCATCATTTGGGCAAGTCTGCATCACTGAAAATGAATTTCAGTGATGTAGACTCGGGATGGACAAAAATACAGCACTGGACACTTAGGTTTTAATTTTTTATGTGGGGGGTTTCATCCCTGCACCTCCCCACTAAAGGATTCTCAGCACCAGGGGAGTGCAAAATTAGCAGAACCCCCCCCACAACCCAGCACAAAAAACAAGCTCACCCAGAACCGAACCCAGCACCCTTACAACCCCAGCCTGCCACCAACCCACCATGTCACATGGTCAGCTAGGTAGCCCACTGCCGTCCTACACCCTACAAACCCTCCCTCCCCTTCCGCCCATCACAAGGCGTGGCCCCCCCATGCACATGTATACATAGCGACATCCTGTTGCTATAGTTGCCGACCCCCTGTCCTGTCACCCTCCCTGCCGGTAGCCATGTGTAAAAGCTCCGTGACTGAGTCGCCCTTTTTGAAAGCACTCAATTGTGGTCACCGACTGCACAGAATACCGCCTAGAGGTTAGTGTAACGAGCTGTGAATGAGCTTGGCACATCCAGCAGAAAGACCTGGGTTTGATTCTCACAGCCTCCACTTGCATACTGTGTGACTCTGTGCAAGTTTGACCAGATGAGGGACTTAGTCAAGGGAAAGTTAGCTGGAGAAGTCAGGGTGGTGGCAGAGATGTTGGGAGAAATTTATGGGGCCATTCCTGAAGTAACAAAATCATACTTGAGAACAATTACCAAGGGTAGCAAACACAGGGAACCAATCTGGTTTTCCAGTATAGTCAGAGACGTAGTGAGGGCCAAAAAAGGGCCTTCATTAGCTACAATGTAAACAGGGGGTGCAGACAGAGGTGAGCACCAGAGAAAGATGAAGGAAGCTAAAAAGGTTGCTAGGAACACAAAAGCAGACATAAAACTGCATATTGCTGAGGAGTCAAGGGATGGATAAAAAGAGTTCTTTAGCTATATCAGGGAAAAATGGATTATGAGAGGATGAATTGTAAGGCTGAAAAAGGGGGGGAGGCTAACAGAGGAAAATGAGCAGAAGGCAGCCTTTCTAATTGACTACTTCTGCTTAGTATTTACAGTGCAGGATAGCTGGCCTCTGACAGAAATATTCATAAAAGCAGCTCTAAGGGGATCCCAGAAAAGGGACAGGTGGAAATAAAAGTAGACAGAGTAAGAAATGGGCTTGTAGCTCTGAAATTACATAGAAACATAGACTTTGACGTCAGATAAGGACCGCTTGGCCCACCTAGTCTGCCCATTTCCCTACCTAAAGGATAAGTTGCAGATCCTATTTAACCAACAGCCTATTTCTTCCAACCCCCACAAAAATTTCCTTATGTCTGTCCCATGCATTCTTGAATTCTCCCACAGTTTTAGACCCCACAACCTTCTCAGGAAGGCTGTTCCATGTGTCCACCACCCTCTATGTGAAAAAATACTTCCTCACATTGCCCCTGAGCCGTCCCCCCGTCTAGCTTCAAATTGTGTCCCCTTGTTCTTGCACATCTCTTTTTCTGAAAAAACATTAGATTAGATAGTACTCCAGAGCTAGATGGGATGCACCCAAAGGTGCACAGGGAATTGACATCTGAACTGGCTGAACCCCTGTCAGGTTTATTCAACAGCTCTCTGCAGTCAGAGGTGGTTCACAGAAATTGGAGGATAGCTGATGTCGTCAGTCTTACCTCCATTATGGGTAAACTGATGGATACACTATTGTAGCCAAAGAAGACCTTGTGGCCTATCTTGGAAAGTGATGGGCTTCAGGATAGTAAACAGCATGGGTTCGGCCTATGACAGGGAGGCCTTGTCTGACTGGATTGCAAGGGTGGTGGATAAGGGACAAGCAGTGTATTTACAATACTTCAACTTCAGCAAGGTTTTTGACTCGATGCCACACAGATTGTTGATGAAGAAATTAGAGAAACTGGAAGCAGCAAGGGAGGGACCTAGTTAAATGGGTAGGAAGTTGGCTAGGAGTGAGACAGCAAAGAAGGGGCTGGTAATGGTGTCAAATCATTGGAGAAGAAGGTCACAACTGGGATGCTGCAGGTATTAGTCCTGAGACCAATCATTTTCAATATGTTCATCAGCAGCAAAGGGGAAGGAATACAGGGTAAGATATGTCTCTTTGCAGACAACACTAAGGTCTGTAGCAGGGTGGACAGCGAAGTGGGGATAAGGGATTTGCTGAGAGATATGTAATGTTAGAGAGATGATCTAAGGTTTGGAGGTTGAAATTCAGTACCAGACAGTGTAAAGTGATGCACACAGTTAACAGGAATCCCAAGATGGAATACTGGATGGGATGGGTTAAGCTAGCAACTACATCATAGGAAGAGGACCAGGTAGTCACCATAAGTGACTCCCTAAAACAAAGTAGCCAATGTAACAAGCCCTACAGCAAGACAACCAGAATGTTGGGATGTTTTTGGAGGAGTTTAAGTCACAGGAGGAAAGGCATAATAATCCATCTCTATAGATCATGGGTGAGACCTCATCAGGAATATTGTGCCCAGTTTTGGAGTCTTCACCTGAGAAAAGACAGAGGCAGGATGGAAATGGTGCTGCATACGGAAACCAAAATGATTTAGGACCAACAGAAAAGATCATATAAGCATCAGCTTAGGGCATGAATCTTCTTCTTGTTGGAGGTCCGTAGGAAGGGGGGCAACATGACAGAAACCCTCAACTTCTCAAAAGGAATAAACAAGGTAAAGTGGGATGAGCTACTGAACAGGAATAGCTAGTCAATAACAAGGGGCCATGAATGGAAGCTGGTGGTGGGGTGAGGGAGAGATTCAGGAGGGATGTGAAAACATTTTGCTTCACAGAGAAAGTGACTGAGCCATGGAACAGCCTACCAGCTGAGGTGGTAAGAGCAAAACTCATAAAAGGGTTCAAGCATGGCTGGGACACAGTAAGACATCTAAAGTTATATGGGGTAGTAGTAGGGCAGGAACCAAAGGGGGAGGTGAGGGCAAGAACCCTATTTAGAAAATCGATCACTAGGTAGGGTAGGATTAAACAGGGTGGACTTGATGGATCAAAGGTATTTGTCTGCTGAGAGACTCCATGTTTAACCACTCAAGATGTATATATATATATATATATATATATATATATATATATATATATATTCCCTACAGCCACATACCATGAAGTGTGTTATTCTGCTTATAAAATGGGCACAAGCATAATTTCAAAATGAATAAACATTATGGTGTAGTTCAGGTTAGGTGTGCAGATATCAGAAAATAATGCATTTTTACATGATGTATTTTGATCAGTTGGGTTACTGGACTTTTAAAGTACATTTTTATCAGAAGTCTAGAATTACTGTAAATTGCTGCATGTTGTTTTGTTTGTGGGAGATTATTTTACGAAATATTTAGCCCAGCTGAGACACAGCATCTTGTTTCTAATAGAGTCTTGTTTCTTCCCAGTTCCATAGCTTGCTGGATTAATTCCTTGGAAGGTAGAGTCGACACCAGTCCAGTTTTGCACCACAGAATTCATTTTTTGATGGTCCTTATCCAGTCCTTCACTTTTTTTACAGAAGTACTTGAGTTTTGAGCTTTGTGGAGTGTCTAGATGCTATATTTCATACATACTGTTCTAGTTAAATGTTTGACACAATAGGAGTACAAGAAAGAAGAAAGAAAAATAGTGAAATGAAAAAAAATACATTAGTTTATCAATAGACTTGCTCTCAAATATAGTGAGCCAATATGTATTCTAATTAATTAACACAAGACATTTTATAATGTAAGTTATGTAGTACCTCAAGCTTAGAGGTTTAATTACATACAATTACTAACTTATAGTATATCCTTTTTCAGACCATAAGAGCCCCAGCACACTTTATTCATATATTGCTGCTGGTGAGAAAACAATTTATATGGAAATCAAATTATATCTATTACTTAGTAAATAAAACGTATTTCTTAGAGTGGAGACTTCAATAACAATTCAATAATTCTTGCTTAAATTTTTATTTTCTCATTGAATGTGAAGAGTACTATCTTACATGAAAAGTTAAATAGTAAGAACAACAATAATATATTATATAGAGGAAAGTCCTCCATTCAAAAATAATGCATTGATTGCTACATCTCTCCATCTCTTTTCTTTTATTTTCAGAGTTCCATTTTTCCCCCTTACTTGTAAATCCATTTGCAGTTTGTCAGCTGAGTCAGAGTTTCTTCCGTATGTTCTTTTTTTGGTGGGCCTTTTTTCCCCCTTTGATTTTAAATTATGTATTTGCTTTGCTTCAAAAAACAAAGATTTATTCCCCTCAGGCAAAACAGATAAGGGAAAGCACATGTTGCTCCTAATTCCAAACGATCTTCTCTGTACTGGAGAAGTTTTTTTGTGATGGTTCTGATCAAGAGCTGAGATATTAAGGGAGATATGTATTTTGGGACCTCTGAACAAAAGAACACCTTTACTGCATGCTGCTCTAATACCCAAGGCCAGGATATTCAAAAGTGGGCAGTTGTGCAGTGCATCTAGATGTGCCACCCAAAAAGTTGCGCTGGCACATCCAAATGCTTTATTCAAACAAGATGCATGATCCCAATGGATAATATATCCCATCTGAATATGGCAAAATGCGCTGGTGGTGTAAAGGGGGTGATGGAGAATGCACCAGTGTATGCTAGGGGATGGCCTGAATACCGCCAATGGGGGATGTGCCGGTGCATCCCAGATGCACTGTGCCCCCAAAGGTGATATTCAGCTGGGAAATGCAAATGAGTCCATTAGGTATGCATAGATCAAATGGGCCTCATGCATGCCTGCGCCTGGCAGAATGCGCTGGGCCAGCCTGCTTCCTCCAGCCCTGGTCAGTACTACCCATGCAGTACAGAATAACAGAACCCCAGTAGTCCATAGTATAGTGTACCTCCCACCTCTCCAAGTCCCCAGTACCATGTTATGAATAGCATGCCCTAGTAGTCCATAATATAGTGTACCCCCCACCCTGTCCTGGTCCCCGATGCCATAATAAGGATAGCCCCAGTACCAATGTATAGTGGACCCACCACCACATCCCAGATCCTCAAACCCTCATCACTAAGAATAATACATCCACCCCTGTCCAAAATCCTCTACCAAATCATAAACCCCCATCACAAAATTCCATAGTGTAGTGGACACCCCACCCTGTTCTGATCCCTGTTCGCAAAAGCTGCCCCAGTCCACGATCCTTAATCAAAGTAGAATCCTGGTCCACAAGTTTATATAGTGTAGTGGCCCTCCACCCCAGTAGGCATAACCCCCTCCCTGCCCTCCCCACAACCTGACTCATGCCGGTGACTGGCTGTCACAAATGGGCACGTTATATGTACAGTAGGAGATTGTGGTCCCTATCAGTTGGTGGCTGGCCATGGCAGGGTGGGGAGGGCTGTGCCAGTTGCTGGCACAGGTTGGCTTGTGGGTGGGTGTGGGGAAGGGGTTATGCATACCAGGGTGGGGGGCCACTAAGCTATGGAAATTTGTGACAGGGGATTATGATTCTGTAGGGGATTTTGGACAGGGGTAGAGGTATTATTCTTAGCGACTGGGGTTCGGGGATGTAGTGATAGTATAATATGTTGATTATTGTCACTCCATTTTGTATGCTATTTCATGTAATGTATGTCATTTTATACTCCATTTTGTATTGTGTGACTCCATTTTACATGCTGCTTCATTTAATTGGTGTTTTGCTCTTTAGATAGCCTCATTATTATGTTTTGCTTCAGACAGTGTATTTTGCTGACTTGAAGGTCGCATATTATCAGGCAACCTGTTTTTGTAGTTTTGTTTAAACTTCTGCTTAGCTCATAGTGTTCTAGGCACCCGGCCAGTGTTTGGAGCACAGTGACCTAGCAGGTGTGGGGAATTCTGAGCAGTTCTTATCGTGTGAATTTGCAATGTCCTGGGAGCCCGGCCAGCTTCTACAATGTGGTAAAATAACACAATGAAGGCTGCACGGTTATTTTTAGCATAGAATAAGATATAAATGTAGCTTTCTCAATACCTGGTTGGAAGCCTCATCTGCAGGGTGGATGCATCGCTGTGGAACTTTCTCCCGGTTAAAAACTCCTGGCCAGGCTGTGAGATGATTTAGGGGCTTCCCCAGCTACTGGGAAAAGGCTTGATGATGCTTTATTGAATCGGTGATGTATCATGTTTTGCTTAATTGAAGTATATATTAATGCTGATAGTAATATTGCTAATGAATGAATGCTAAAGTGTAATCATTAATGCTGATAGTGATATTGCTGCTAAATGAAGTGTAATTATCTTTGCTTGCAATAAATTGTGCTGATGTGTGGATGCCAAGTGATTATTCCTTGTGACTCTTCGATTAGGCAAGACAATTTTGGCGTAGTCGGCAGGATTCATAAAGGAAGGTACACACTAAGGTGAAGTAAAAATGTTTAAAAGAAAAGAGTCTAATGTTGCATGTGCACAAGTGGAAATTCCTGGTTGGGAAACCAACCTTATGCTGATTTAGCCACTGAGTGGTCATGTTGTGCAGGGTTGAGTGAACACTGGGAATCCTGTTTAAAGGATTCTGAGCCTGCAGATGTTGTTACATGTATAAAAGAGTGCCTGTGGCAAAAGGAAAGAATGTGCTGCCTTGGGGCGCAGGGGGTGGATTTTATTGTCTGCCTATAGGAAGATGCATGAAAAGGTAGTGGGACTTCTTAGTGAAAAGGCAGAGTTGGAACGAAAGGTTTGTGATTTGGAAAGTAAAGCTGTGATGTTACAATGTCAAAATCATTTGCTGAGTGATAAATTGGATACCTATCGGACAGTTGCAGAAAATGCAGCTGTCCGAGTGGCACAGTACAAGTATAAAAAGAGGAGGGGCAGAGTTAGCAGGAAAGGTAAGCCTAGTAATAGCTAGGCAGGAGCCCACTGGGATCCTGAAACATGGGATGGAGATATTTGGTTTTCTACAGATGAGAAAGGTCAGCCTCAGATAAAGAAGAAAAGGCTGAGGGACGTAAGGTTCCAATACTGCATGCACAGCCAGTGTCTAGAAGACGTACTGAAGTGTTGGATCAGGGAAATCCTAGGAATCGAGATGTAGTGGAGGATTTTTCTCAACAGGAGGTATCAGACCTCCTGGAGCGTACACCCAGAGGGGGGAGAGTTTGTTGAGATGGCTGGTGAGATTGTATGACACAGGGTGGATGGAGTAAGCTTAGATGAAACTGATGCCCCTAGGTTTCTGTCACTAAGCTATGACCCTGTGGTGAAGGAGGCATTTCGACCCTCCAAATACAGGGCAGGGCTATGCCACTGATGCTGGACGTGGTGGCTATGGCTTGCAAACACAAGTATCCGACGGTGAGTGACTGGTCGGAGGATAGTAAACCATGGTTTACCTTAAAGGACTGTATACAAAACATTAAAATGGAAATGATGAAAGTTGCGGTCTCACAGAACACCATGCTGATTTAATGAGTGTTGTTGTGCAGCAGTGTCTATCGTAATAAGATTATCAAAACTGCACCACCTGCATATAAGGCAGTAATGATGACTTTGTTGATTAATCAGACGGGGAAAACAGTAGGTGTAGTGCTAGAGGCAATACGGCAGTTAGGGGAACTGGGAGATTGGGGCCCAAAGGGGTCTAGTTTATATGATTCTTCAGGACAGGATAAACAGCGATCCAATCCTGAGGGTCGAGTTTCTAGGAGAGATATGTTCCTGGCTCTCTTAAAGGATGGGGTGGCAAGGGAAAACATTGATGGGATCAGTACCCCTGATATGTGGGAAATGTACAAAAAGAGGGGATTGAACACTAAGAAGCGAGTAAATAAGCAGACCAATTCAAAGTTAAAGACAGATGTACATGTCTCTTCAGGGGAGTCTGTAAGTCCAATTGCTCCCCCGGCAGAGTTTGATGATGAAAGTATATCCCGGGGTGGGGGGGGGCTCCCACCAGGGATCCATTGAGTCACCCGACCGGAGCAGGAATATGCAGATCTGTATCCTAGTGATTTGTACCCGGTTAGGGAGTTGCAGCAACTGAAAAACCTAAAATATGACTGAAATGAAGGCCAAGCCCCAGTAGAAGGGTGGGCTAGGAGGGAATTTAGACCTCATGTAGAATTGGAAATTAATTGGAAGAGTGGCTCACCCCAAAAAGTACGAGCTTTAATTGACACTGGGGCGGAGGCCTCATTAATTTATGGGAACCCAGCAAAACACAAAGGTCAGCGAGTGGTAATTACAGGATTAGGAGGTAAACAAATTGAGGCAGTACAGACCATTTTGGAACTGAAAATAGGTCAGCTGCCCTGGAGAAAATATTGTGTAATGATTGTTCCGATTCCAGAATACATTATAGGAATAGACATACTAAAGGGGATGACGTTGCAATAGTCTGATGGACAATATCAATTTGGAGTAAAACCTTACATTTCAGCAAGACCAGTAGTAGTGGGAAGGTGCAGATGCTCTCCAGTAGCCATTCCACCTGCTACAAAAATTATCTGTATGAAACAGTATAGAATACCAGGAGGGCATGAGGAGATAACTGCCACTATTAAAGATCTATTAGAGGCATGAGTGCTTAAACCCACAACAACAGCTTGGAACAATCCTGTGTGGCCGGTCAAGAAAAGTGACTGGTCATGGCAGATGACAGTAGATTATAGGGAATTGAACAAGTACACCCCCTTCATTGACGGCTGCCGTTCCAGACACCGTCACCCTGATAGAGCAAATACAAAGGCACAAAGGGGTATGGTATACAGTTATTGATTTAGCTAATGCATTCTTTACTATTCCGATTGAGGAAAAGTTTTGGGACCAGTTTGCCTTCACATGGCAGGGGAGGCAATATGCTTTCACTAGATTACCTCAGGGATATGTACATAGCCCCACCATCTGCCACCGGATGGTGGCAGAACACTTGGATGAGTTGAAGCTGCCGGATGGCATGCAGATTTCTCATTACATTGATGATATCTTGATCCAGGGGGGCTGATCAAGATAAAGTACAGCAGTTACTAGATGAGACCATTGATCATATGAGGAAGAAAGGATGGGAAATTAATCCAGACAAGGTACAGGGTCCTTCCCAAACAGTAAAATTGTTGGGAATTCAATGGAACAGGGGGCATAGAGAAATATTGCCCAAGGCACGACAGAAAATACTGGACTTTTCGACTCCACAAGACAAAACTGAAACACAAAGATTTGTGGGTTTGTTTGGATTTTGACGACAGCATATACCCCATTTAGGGCAAATACTAGCTCCCCTTATTAAAGTGACCAGAAAAAAATACGAGTTTGAATGGGGGAATGAGCAACAAAAAGCATTTGATAAGGCTAAGGAAGCAGTGCAGCAAGCCTTAGACCTTTGGCCCCTGCAGGAGGGGGAGGTAGAATTAAATGTGTCCGTAACTGGGCAGTATGCAAACTGGAGTTTGTGGCAGAAGCAAGGGAGACAGAAAGTGCCACTTGGTTTTTGGAATAGGAAACTCCCAGAGGTAGGTAGCAGATACTCACCTTTGAGAGACAACTACTAGCATGCTACTGGGCTCTGATAGAGACAGAACAAATGACAGTGGTCATGAGGTAGCATTGAGACAGAGATACCCATTATGCAATGGGTAAAAAGCTCCCTAGAACTCACAAAATAGGACATGCTCAGGAAGCTAGCATTATCAAATGGAAATGGTATATTCAGGATCGAGCAAAGGTAGGAATTGGGGAATAGCAGCCTCCATGAGAAGGTAGCTGAAATTCCTCTAGAGGGAGAACAGGTTGAGGAAAAATGCCTGAAATTCAAGAATCACCTGTGAAATGGGCAAGCCTTTGATGAGCTGCCTGCTTCTGACCGAGAGCACATGTATGGTTTACAGATGGCTCAGCCAAATATGTGGAAATAGGAGATACTGGAAAGCAGTAGCTTATTGTCACACACTGAAAAGTTTTTGGTAACATCAGGAGAAGGGAAAAGCAGTCAATATGCTGAGTTGTATGCAGTATATCAGGCTTTGAGACAAGAAAACCCAGGTACATGTCATATTTATACTGATTCATGGTCTGTAGCCAATGGTTTAACAACCTGGCTGCCCACTTGGGCTAAGGATGAGTGGAAAATTTATTTGAAAGAAATATGGGGAAAAGAACTGTGGCAGGAAATATGGACTATGGTGCAAAATACTCAGACTACTGTATTTCATGTTGATGCTCATTGTGCTTCAGATACACTAGAACTATGGTATAATTCTATTGCAGATGAAAGAGCTAAGATTCTTCCAGTGGATATTGAAGAAACTCAAAGTCAGCAGTTATCAGGGCTGGCAAAATGGGCACATTAAAAATGTGGACATTTGGGAGAGAAAGCCACTTACAGGTGGGCATATAGTAGGGTGTACCCTAACATTGGATTTAGTTAAAACTGTTATTGCTCAGTGTCCTATATGCCAACATGGGCAACAAAGACCAATCCCTCATATTGTGAAAGGACAATTGGGGAGGGAAAATTACTGGACAAATTTGCAGATTGATTACATTGGACCTCTACCCCTTAGTGGAGGATGTCGATATGCTTGCACAGTTGTAGATACATATTCAGTGTATTTATTGGCATACCCTTGTAAACAAGCTACACAGAAAAACACCATTAAAGCAATTGACTTAATTATGTTGTACTATGGAATACCCTTGCAGATACAAAGTGACAATGGTTCCCATTTTAGGGGGAAAATGGTACAAGCTTATGCTCAAGCCCATAACATACAGTGGGTATTTCACATCCCTTACTACCCAGAGGCAGCAGGGTTAATTGAGAGAATGAATGGATTGCTGAAAGAACAGTTTAGGAAATTGGGGGAGAGCTTACGAAATGGAAAGAGAATTTGCATGAAGCATTACAGATTTTAAATAATAGACCAATTGGAGAATCTGAGACCCCTTAATGGAATGATAACTCCTAATTTGCAAGTGCAGGCTTACTCAACTACAGAAACAGTGTTATATTGGGAAATTACACAGGAGCTCTGTCTCTTGCAGGCAACCCCAGAAGCTGCTGGACTTGATTTACATGCCCTTCAAGAATACAGAATAAACAGCAGAAACATTCAAGTGATAGAAACTGGTATTGGAATACAAATTCCACCGAGACATTTTGGTTGGATAGCACCTAAATCAGAACTAGCCCTCAAGGAATACAAATTTTGGGAGGGGTGATTGATTGTGATTACCAAGGAGAAGTGAAAGTTATTTTGTTGAATAGTGGAGAACAAAATCTGTTAATTCAACAGTATGACAGAGTGGCTCAATTGTTAATTATTCCAGTTAACAAAGTGACCCTATAAAGGGACAAGCCCCACACTCTTAACAGCAAGGGGGATAAAGGTTTTAGATCTACAGGAGGTTTTAATAATGAAAGCAAATATGGGTTACAAACCCAAATGGCCCTCCTGAACCAGCTGAGGTGATAGCCACCGGACGAGACAACACAGTGTTAATTATCAGGTCAGGGAAAGAGAGATGGGAATATGTACCAGCGAACACATGTTATCTTCGAGAATAATCAGTCTGTGTATTTTCTAGGTTCTTCAATGGATTCTAAAAGGAATAACACTCTCTCTCACGGTCCATTCAGTAAAGCCTATTACCCCTGGTGGAAGAATATTGAAGCTTGACGACCCACTTGTACAATGGGGTTGGAAATCTTCCACCAGTTTACGAGTGCAAGACAACTTTACTTGCCTTGAAAACCAAGGATGTCCTATAGTGAACATTACTTTTTCACCAGATGTGAACATTTGAAAACCAGTTGAGACAATGGCAGGACGCCAATCTATGCAGGACACAAATTGGATTAAATTACAGAACCAGACTGCTATTAGATGCTGCAACTTACCGAATAGTTGCATGGTGACTGTACAACATAGACTTGATTGCTGCATGAATCAAACAGACATTTTCAATGCAAGTATTACTTTGATTGACATAGACACGTTATTCTGCATGAATGCTACTGCAATAACTAATAGAACTACTTGGGCAGATCACATTACAGTGTTGAAAAATCATCCTGTAATTAGCAATGATAGTATATTTAAGGTTCCATCTACATGTACATCAGTAGCGCAGTGTTTCAGAAAATGTAATCCATTTTAACATAACGTTTATGTTTAGTAGAAAATGCAAATATAAAAGAGCTTGGTATGATATGCTATTAGGTGGAGCAGGGCAGGCATGGAATTTTAAATAGTGTTGATATAGAAACACTGACTAACAGGCTTCAGGCAGTAGGAATTGATGTATTTAGCTTAATTAACTTACAAGCTCAATGGATGCCAACTGTTTTCTTACCCCAAAGATTAACTTTGAATTATGATTTTGAGTTCTTGCAGTTATTTAATGCTTCACAGGTATGGGGAATGGGAGTAGCAGAAAATATTTCATGATTTATTGATTGGACAGAATGCACAATGCGACATATGTATTCTATAATGCAAAGAAATAAGGCCCAGAGTGATTTAATGAGTAATAATGAATATGTGTGGAGGACCGTGTTACAGGATGGTCTCCATCAGCTACAAAAGTGTTAAATATTCTGATAATCATTGCTGTAGTGACAATTATCTTGCTTATTTGGATCATGTTATATTCGTAGTAATTTTGCTATGGTACCAATATCATACAAATAGTATTTACAATAATCAAAGGACCGAATGTAGTGATAGTATAATATGTTGATTATTGTCACTCCATTTTGTATGCTATTTCATGTAATGTATGTCATTTTATACTCCATTTTGTATTGTGTGACTCCATTTTACATGCTGCTTCATTTAATTGGTGTTTTGCTCTTTAGATAGCCTCATTATTATGTTTTGCTTCAGACAGTGTATTTTGCTGACTTGAAGGTCGATATTATCAGGCAACCTGTTTTTGTAGTTTTGTTTAAACTTCTGCTTAGCTCATAGTGTTCTAGGCACCCGCCAGTGTTTGGAGCACAGTGACCTAGCAGGTGTGGGAATTCTGAGCAGCCTTCATCGTGAATTTGCAACGCCCTGGAGCCCGCCAGCTTTAGAATGTGGTAAAATAACACAATGAAGGCTGCACGGTTATTTTTGCATAGAATAAGATATAAATGTAGCTTTCTCAATACCTGGTTGGAAGCCTCATCTGCAGGGTGGACGATCGCTGTGGAACTTTCTCCCGGTTCAAAACTCCTGGCCAGGCTGTGAGATGATTTAGGGTTTCCCAGCTACTGGGAAAAGGCTTGATGATGCTTTATTGAATCGGTGATGTATCATGTTTTGCTTAATTGAAGTATATATTAATGCTGATAGTAATATTGCTAATGAATGAATGCTAAAGTGTAATCATTAATGCTGATAGTGATATTGCTGCTAAATGAAGTGTAATTATCTTTTGCTTGCAATAAATTGTGCTGATGTGTGAATGCCAAGTGTGATTATTCCTTTGTGACTCTTCGATTAGGCAAGACAGGGGATCAAGTATGGGGTGGGGAGTCCACTATACATTGGAAAAAGGGGCTATTCATAGCATGGCATCAGGGACCTGGACGGAGTGGGGGGTACACTATATTATGAACTACCAGGGGGGATATTCATAACATGGCATTGGGGACCTGGACAGGATGGGGGGCACACTATATTATGGACTACCGGGGTTATGTTATTCTGTACTGCATGGGCAACAGTGACCAGGTCAAGGGGGGTTAGCATGCCACTGGACTACAGAGGCAGGCAGGCTGCTGTGCTGCTGTGTGCACACAGCAGCCTGCCTGTGGGTGGCCAGAAGTTAAGCATGCTTTTTCAACACCTAACTTTGCGCCGTCATCTCCTGCACTTGGGCAACCCATCTCCTCTGACTATCCCAATGTGTGGGATATTCATGGGCACACCTCCTCAACTTGGACTGCATACATTAACTTTGGGCCATGGCCCATGTCAACTGGGATGCCCCATCTAACTCCTTTGAATATGGGAGTTTGGACCAACTTGTGAGATGAGTGGCTCATCTCCATTTGTTCCAGAGATGCGCCGCTCATCTCTTTTGAAAATGGAGACCCAAACGTCTACCAGTCTCAGACATGAAAGCAATCATAATAGTTATTATTTCTTCTTGGCCTTCTTCTTCCTCAGAAACAGGTGCAACATTAGGTAACTGGATGGTTCATCTGCTTTATTAGTCTCTGGTGAAGGGAGAGAGACTCTTTAAATATACAAACTGCCAGTTCATGAAGGTTTTGGAACTCTTGGTCAGTTTTCAAAGGCAGTCCAGCAATACAAAGACCGTGAAAGACCGAAGGCTTTTAAAACAAATGCTGTCAAATAATTCTTTGTTTTAGTTGTACTTAATGGTTGGACACAGGTGTTTCATGTCATTGAAATAAGTACTTGCAATACCAGACAATGAGTGAGGGGAAAGGTATTGCAGTTTAGACCCTTAATAGTTCTCTATATTAACCTTTCATTTTTCACTCCACAGTTTTAAACAGTCTTTCATTGCACTGTGCGTGTCTTCTCTAATATAATAAGCAGAACAGAAGAAGGTGCAATATAGTCTTTAATCATTAGTCATTAAAATAGGATGATGCTGGTGGCAGAGTTTGGGGTGTGGTTTATTATCTGCTTTTTGTCATATTCATAGGTGGCAGGCTTGAGGTTAAGTGCAATAATGCTGTCCATACATGTGCAATATTGAGATTTCATATCTGCTTCCTGTGCACTTTGATCCTGTATGTAATCTTTTCTGTTACTGTTTGTAGTAAATTCTGGGTCACTCCTGAAAAAGGAACATTTTGTCTCAGTGGGTCAACCCAGTCAACAAATTTCAGTAAATAAATAAGTGACTTGCTCAGGGTCACACAGTGAGTATTTGGATCCAGTAAGGGTTTAACATGTGATCTGCTCGTTCTCAAGTCTGTAGTAAATCATGAGATCACAATGCCTCCCACGGGGGTGTCTCATCTGTGGCACTGAGGGTTGCAATGGCCTCGTATGACAACAAAAGCCAAATGGAGCTACTTCCTGGAAATGGTACAGTGCCAAATTCATAACCAGTTCTAACAGTCATTCCTACAGTAGAAAGATTAGTACTCACCACCTCTCTTTGAATAACTGGTCTGTTTCATTCTTGTCCACATCTGGGTACTTTGGTTCTAGAATGCTTCACCAGATATAAACCACAGATGGGATTTTCACAGCCCTTCATGGTTCAGCTAACTCTAGCTAGTAGGGGAAATTGTGTGTGCATTACACACAGCTTTCTTCCTCCTGCATTCAAGTCAATGTGATAGAATTGTCTGCAGTATATCGTGGCAGTTTGAAGCATGTCATTTTTAAGCAGAGGTTTACCAAAAAAGCCAGAGCTGTGGCACAAATCATAGACTGCTAAAAAAATGTATCTGGTCTAAGTTTTTAAAAATCTCATATGTAATATCACTGATATTGCGCATATAAATTGCTTTAGTTAAACCAAGTGAAAAATCACCCTTTCAAATCCATGTTTCTTATATTTAGTAGTCCCAACTTAGAGCCCAGTGAACAAATAAAAATCCTACACTCTGGAGGTGCGGAAGAGCTTATGTGGCTGTGGAGGGCCTCTTATGCATCTGCAGGGCACTCTGTTGGAACCAGAAGCATGACTGCATGTCCTCTCCACCCCTGATCCTGCTATGCCCACTTGTCTTCATGGGTAGCCAGGTCAGGATGTGTTCATACTTCTTTGTGACTCACTGAATGAGTGCCACACTGGGGACAGAATGGGGAGGGCAGCACCATGATGCAAAAGAGGACATTGAAGTAACAGCTGTTCGCAATCTGTATACGTCGCCAAAGTCCAGAAAGTGATGTCACTCGGGTCTCCTACCACAAATGTAGATACAAATAAATCCAGGAGATAGCCAACTGCAAATGTGAAGAAATTTATTGAAGCAGGGAATACCAGCAACACATAGGACTCCCTCTTGTGCACCCAGCGCTTCGACTTCTCGAAAGTCTTCCTCAGGGGTGTGGTCAAGATATGGGAAACATCATCATTTAAATACACGTACTAATTAATTATACATGACCCAATGGTGTTAGTTTCAGTGTGTACATAAAAAAGTGAAGCATAAATAATAATAATAAACAATATACTAACAATACTTAAATGTTTAAACTCATTAAGTTAGTACAATATTTGCTAACTTATAAACATATAGAAAAGAAAAATTGTATCTCTATGTTTATTTGTATTATTCCCTACCAGAAACATGTAACCACTTTCTTAACATTTCCAGCATTTTTAGCATTTATGACATGTATTCAATTTGTTTAATTATTTTACTGGAGGCTGCCGTTGGTGCTCATCCATCTATAACAAACTTTTAATATATGTAAAAGTGATTAGCTGGTAAACATCCATTATGTCATGACTTTCTTGCTTGATTTACAAAGACATTATCTGTGTCTCTTGAGCTTTCTGGTAGATGAAAAATTCTAAAATGGGGAGAGGGAGAGAGAAAAAGTTATACATATCTACAGTGGCAAACATAATTCATATGACTACTTTATTATGTTTTCAAGAAAGGTTTCAGATCCCATCTTTCATTTAAGCCATAAGGTTTAACACAATTAAGTTTAAAAATACACATACTTTCCTTTTCTAGTAGTAGGTTTGATCTGTCTACCCCTTGAGGTAAGGGAGGGACCCATTCCAATCCCATAAATTGTAAATTTCCTGGTCTAGAGGAATGATGTGTTATAAAATGCATACCTACTGGTGTATCCTGTCTCTGATTCAGGATAGATCTAATGTGTTCTTGGATTCTTTGTTTCAATGGACAAACTGTTTTCCCAACATAAATCCAATTGCAAGTGCACCACAGTACATAAATCACATAGCTAATGTCACAGGTAATGAGCTGTCTAATATCAACTCTGATATTAGGCTCCATAGTATGTTGGAAAATTTTTTTATGATGTACTATATTTACAAATATTACATCTAGAGCATTTAGATCTTTGAGGTAGCCTTGTAGTTCTAGCCTCTGTTTGTGTAGGTTGTAATCTGCTATGTACCACAAAATCTCTAAGATTCTTTGCTCTACTAAAGGATACACGAGGGCTAGACCCTACTGCTGTATCTACTGTTTTGTCAGAATGCAAAATATGCCAATTACAGTAAATGATGTTGCCAATTTTACCTGCTTTGTGGTTGTACTCTGTTATAAATGTACAGGGTTATGATTTGACAGTTGTAATTTCTGGTTTCATTTCTGTAATAAGTTTCACCCGGTCAAGGGTACTCAATTTTTCTTTAAGTGTTTTCAGTAATGAATAATTATACCCTCTTGCCAAAAATCTGCAAATAAGTTCTTCTGCTTGTACATTAAATGATTCCTCAGAGCTACAATTTCTTCTGATCCTTAGTAGCTGACTACAGGAAATAGAGTCTTTAAGATTTTGAGAGTGGGCACTGTGGGCATGTAGCACTGAGATTGTTGCTGTAGGTTTGCGATAGCCCAGTGTGTTAATGATCTTAAAATCCTCACTGACTGTAAAAATCAGATCTAAAAAATTAAGTGCCTTTTTATTCATTTCAAAAGTAAATCAGAGGTTCAGATCATTATTATTGAGCCAATGTATGAATTCTAAAATTAACTCAGTGTCACCTTACCTTATGCACAGAACATTGTCAATACATCTAAACCAATGTTTTATATGTGAATAATATTGGTTTAGTTCCTGATTGAATATAAACTTCTGTTCCCAATGTTCCAAAAATAGATTGGCATAACTGGGTGCCATGACTGCACCTATAGCAGTGCCACACTTTTGTAAGTAGAACTGGCTCTCAAATTTAAAATAATTATGTTTCAATATATATTCAAGGACCCTGTACCACAAATTCCTTAGGAATGGTATCATCCAGAATTGACTTATCCAAAAAGTATTGTGCAGCTAGCAAACCATGATTGTGTTGGATTGATGTATACAGAGACTCAACATCTATGCCTAGCCATGTCAGGTCTTCACTCCAGTCCAAATCCTTTATTTTATTTAACAAATCCTTAGTGTCCTTTATGTAGGATTCTAAACTTAAGACACTTGATTGGAGAAAGAAATCAACAAAGTTACCCAAATTCTGGGTTAGACTATCTACACTGGAAACTATGGGCCTTCCTAGTGGATTATTTCTGTCTTTGTGTATTTTTGGCAGAATGTAAAAGCTAGGAATAACAGGATGCTCAGACCAAATATATTGATATTCTGTTTCTGAAATATCACCTTTTTCCAGATAATGTGACAGAAAGCACTGGAGTTCCTTTCTAAACACCAGTGTTGGGTCAGTTTTAAGTTTTTCATAGTTATCACTATTATTTAATAGTGACAACACAATATTCTTATAATGTTCCCTGCTAAGTATCACTATATTGCCTCCTTTATCTGCAGGTTTTATGACAATTGAAGTGTTTTTAGACAACATTTCTATTGCCTGACGCTCAGCTTTGGAAATGTTAAACCTGGGGGAAACATCCTCATTCAATATTGTTGTGACCTGCTGACACACCACTTTCTCAAAAGTGCTAATTGCAGTATTGTAAACATTTAGACAAAATGTAGATTTTGGTTTAAATAAGTTATTTTTCAATTTCTGCAAATGCTCTCTAGTTTCAAATATTCCTCTACTTGGCACTTGTTGGGAGGTCAGGAAGTCAGAGTCAGTACATTGTTCTTGTAATAAAGATTCTAAAACATCTAAGTCAGAGGAAAGCTGATCAATATGATCAGCTTCCACATTAACATAAGTAGTAGAATCATCATTTAAAGTTTCAGTGGCAACACCAATTGCTATAACATATTCACTATGTATATCAGGTGACCCACCATTGTTTTATTGTAAGTCCTTATCCATTGAAGTTGCAACTCCAAAATCAGGTCTCATAGTTTTTCCTGAGGGTTCTCTAAGGTCTGTACATTCAGTTCTAGTTGTTTGTATGACATCAATTAAATAATCAATGTCTTCTGTGTGTATAGGAGACTCCACTTGATTGATGTTCCCAGTGCTGACATATTCATTAACAGTTCCTAAGGTCAAAATTGGAGGAGAAAAACCCATTGTGCTTAAATTAGTTCTATCTAGAGTTTGTTTCTGCAGAAAAAATAACTTAAGTCTCAATTTCCTAAAGAATTTGTATACGTCAACAAAGACATAGAAATCATTAATGGGGGGGTAGGTATAAAATGTAGGCCTCTTTCAAGTATGTTTGTCTGTTGTTTTGTAAGGCAAACAGTAGAAAGATTGGGTCATGTATAATTAATTAGTACGTGTATTTAAATGATGATGTTTCCCGTATCTTGACCACACCCCTGAGGAGGACTTGTGAGAAGTTGAAGCGCTGGGTGCACAGGAGGGAGCCCTTATGTGTTGCTGGTACTCCCTGCTTCAATAAATTTCTTCACGTTTGCAATTGGCTATCTTCTGGATTTATTTATATCTACATTTGCACTAGGAGACCCGAGTGACGCCACTTTCTGGACTTTGGCTTTCAATTTACGAGCTGGCTGCACGTTGTGGTGATCACCAATTTGACCTTGCACAGTCGCAGCATTACTTTGTTTATCTGTGTACATCCCCCTTGTCCTCCTGAGATATTCCCAGGGTCTGATCAGTCATGTCGGCTTGCACACTGTGCAGCATATTTATTTTTTAACCATTATTTTGTTTCCCTATCAGGACTACAGCAGTTCAAAAAGGACTGGTTTATCCCAGAATCCCCCTGTTCTGGTTGGAGCAGGAAATCCCCTCTTGCACAAGCAAAGGCATCCAATCAGATGCCTACTACCTGTCACTGCTCTACCCTGGCACAACCCTTGCCTCTGTGGGCTTCTTTATGCATGTATAGTGGGGACTGGGAGAGCATTAATGCTGCAACTTGGGGCATATTTGGTCCACCTTTGTGGACTGGTGCCATAGCAAAATTAAAGTTAGGCTAGAGTAGTCCCTTTAATGTTAAACTGCCCATGTATAGCTCAGCTTTCTTTAGACAACAGGAACTGAGAAGAGAAAAGCTCATGAAAAGTTTACCCATCATGACAGGATCTTCAACCATTGTAAATTTGTTAAATTTCAGCTAAGCAATTTTAAAGCTAGAAGGTGTGAAAAATATTACAATGATCAATTTTCAGAGGATTTTTATTTTCTTACCAATTCCCCTCCCCAAAAATATGGAAATGACTTGAAACTTGAAACTTTCACATTCATTAGATCATGCTACAAAGCTGGTGCTTTTGTAGTTTGGGACATAAGACATAACATTTATGTGCAGTAAAATCTATACTTTTTGATAAACTAATTTCGCAGGTCCATAGTGAGTACAGGTGCATTCATAGCCAAAATAAAATAAAAAACTCCACCTCCACACCACTCTATGATACTGAGAGCCCCTACGGTGTCACTGAGTTATCTCACCCGCAGCAATCTATTGTGATACTTGGAACTCAACCCTAGTGTAATTAAAGTCCTATAACCCCCCCAGCTATCTATTATAACACTTTCAGCCCACCCCTGGTGTTGCTAAATCCCCCTCCCCAGACACCACTCATTAAGTCAGCAGTAGCTATCTCTGATGATGCCAAAGACTTCCCAAACCTGTTTTTCTCTCCCTAGTTGGTAACTGGCACAACTCCCCACAATTTGAACAGATGCCTTGTTTGCTGGTGATGTGGCAGTGTTGACTTTTTTATTCAAACCAGTTAGTTCATCCTTAGTAATATAGTACATACACATATACTGTTAAACATATAACACACACACACACACACACACACACACACACACACCCCTAAGTTAATTAAGCACAAAGTACATTATCTCTCCAATTTTCTTTCTTCTAGACATCTGGTTTTAAAGAAGCAAATAGTTAATTTGTCTTCCAGTCTCCCTCAATACTGTATATGCAGACTAGAGCATAGTCAAAGTTAGAGCTGGGCAAAAGTTGTGAATTCCGCTTTCATGGAACTTCCACGAAATTTTGGAAATGTTGCAAAATTTTCTGAACTTCCACTATTGGCCATTCCCTGGTGTCTAGTGGTCCCCCCTGCTGATCACCAACCGGAAGGAGAATAAAATTCCCTGTTGTCTAGTGGTCACCCCCCCACCCCACTGCTGATCGCTGGTCTGCTGTAGAATAAAATTTGCTAGTGTCTAGTGACCCCCAAATGATGACCAGCCCAATGTTAAAGAAATTTGTTTATAATTCCCTGGTGTCTAGCAGACCCCCCATTCCTATCCCTGATACCTTGTAATAAAAAAAAAAGGTAGTCCTCATTCCTTGGTGTCTATTGGACCATCCTCCCTATCCCCAATTCACTGTAATAGAAAACAAAAAGGTAGCCCTAATTCCCTAGTGTCAGTGGACCCCCGCCCCACTCTGGCAGGTAGTACTCTACCACCCTGTTCCCCCCACCCGGACCCTGAGTGGGTGACCAGCACAGCCCTCCTCTCTCCATCCCGGCTGGCTGCCCACTGAGCTGTCAATGAATGAGCATGTGCTTGTACAAGCATACACTTATATATTGACAGGCCAGCTCATGCTAATTCATTTTAACATGCCACATGAGATTGAATCACAGCATCACCACCTCAGGAGCTGCCTGCAACGTATTGCACAGAAGGTATTTAGAACAGAAAAGCTTTCTCACAAGTTGGAGTGTGCACCTTCCTTATGAGGGTGTTTACCCATCAATGCTTTGCATCTACACCCAGCCACCTAAAGCAAGCTGGCTGTTCTCCTATCCTTGCCACCTGGTCACATGACTTCCTGTTGCTAAGTACCCATTTTCCCATCTGCAGCTAATATCTACTGACCACTGGTATCTACTGACCACTAGGGGTCAGTCTTTGTCTCTCCTACAAGTCTTTCCTGTCTCTTTTCTCCGTCCTATTTCCAGCATCTCTCCCCTCCCTCTCCACCTTATAGCCCTCATCTTGTGCTTCCTACCCTGTACCAGACCCAGGATTTGGACATTGTACTTTGGTCTCCATAATCTGTAGTCTTTCCACTGCGCTATCTGTCAAGACCTAATACTGCTCTTTCATTACCTACCCTTAAGGTTTTTTGGCCTTTCCCTCCCTTTAGTCCTTGTTCCCCCCCTTGCTTTCATTTACTTTCTCTCCAGCCTCTGAGAATGGGTCTTAAATTTAAAGTTTTCACTGTTGCGTCTCTCCTTCTGTTTCTTTCTCAGTCCCCTTCCCCTCTCTCCTTATTGGCTCCTTCCTGCCTCCATCATCCTACCCCTGTCTTTGTCCCCCTTGGTCCCACTGCCAATCAATTGCTGCCTTTTGTGTTCACTCAAACCACTTTGTCTTACCTCCCCAGCCCCGCTCCCCTACCTCCACACTCCTTTTGTGCATTTATGTTCACCTTCTCCCTGTCCCTGTTGTGGTATCTAAGTCCCACCATCAAAACTGTCACCGCTCCCTGTGACTTAATGCTTTTAAAATTTGTCATTCTCCATCATGCCTTCCTCTTACTGCTCCTGTTGGGTAATATTCTCCCAAACACGGGCCCTGTTCCTTCCCCCTCACCATCCGGTAGGACTATAGGTGGGCTAAAGATCATCTCTATCAATATCTGCAGCCTGGCAAAAAAGCTTGACGTCCTTCAGGGCTGGGTCACATTGCAGAAACCTGACATACTGGCTGTCGTTGAGACCTGGCTTGCATCTAGTATCCCTGATTCTGCAATCAACTTAACTCATTGCCTCCACAGGCTCACTCTGAGATTACACCACTTGCCTCCTGAATCTCCTGTATACTTTTAACAGTGAATCCTGGGCCTTTCTAAGCAAAATCAAGCCATAGTCAGCATGTTGCAAACAAATGCTAATTGCTCAATAACTGTATATGCTAGACACAAAGTATGAGTGGCAGAGTTATTCAGCACAAAATTGCCTTTCAATGGTGGCATGCATGTAATAATAAGTAATGTAGTTTTTTTTCATGGGTCGAAAGAGCAAACTAAATATTTTTTCACTAAAAAGTGCAACATAAGCAATTTTTGTTGGAAAATATGTAAAATATCAACACCAAATTAAGCATACAGGTATTAGATGGTGTTTTAATATTATGTTAGTTAAAAAAAGATATCTTTTACTATAAAGCGTAATTTTTCCCATTTTAGTCAAGGTGCTTTGGCGAGATTTGAAGGCTGAATCTTAACCACACACACCATATCATAAACAAATGCATTATAACTCCAAAAGTATACATGATACACACAATGTATCAGCATGAAAGTTGATTACAATAAAATGCCTTTCCAATGGTGCTATGCAACCAGTTGTAATCAATACGGTTTTATTTTATACCTGCTGAAGTGTCAAAAAGTGAATTTTATTCAAGCTGCTTAGGTGAATCTTGATGGAAAACATGTCAGCCATACACACCATACCATAAACAAATGTGAATAACTCCTAAAGTATACATGATATACTAATAAAATATCAGTGGCAAGTTGTTCAGCACAACATTACCTTCCCAATGGTGGTATGCAAATAATAATATGTAATTTTGTTTTGTTTTTTTAAACTGGTTGAAACAGCAAAAAATATTTTTTCACTAAAACAGGCAACATAAGCCATACACACATACCATAAACAAATGCAAATAACTCCTAAAGTATGCATGATATGCACAAAATATCAGTGACAGAGTTGTTCAGCATAACATTACCTTTCCAACGGTGCTATGCAGTCAAATATATATTATATTCTGTTACACTATAAATTAAAATATATAAGTGACTTCTCCAGACGTTGCTTGGGCACACTGGGAGTCAGTAGCCGACTTCTGCAGACGTACTCAGGACACACCAGTGTTTTTTTACTGACGACTACAGGCGTCGGCTAGGAGACAATGAGTTAAGTGGCTACTCAATCTTTCTGGCAGACAGAGTTGGCAAGAGGGGAGGGGAAGGGGCTGTGCCCTATATGTAAAGGACTCCCTTCAGGGATCTATTCTCTCCACCTTCCCCTCAGAGCATGGTGAGCAGGCCTTAACAGTTAAAGTTACTCTAGGTCTCTCCGCCAAATCTCTTTAAGTCTGCCCGGTCTATATTCTACCCCAGGAACAAAAGCTAGCTGTCAATGCAGTTCTAAACTATATCTCCCTTCTTCCCAATCACCTGGAGTTTATGATTCTGGGAGATTTCAATGTTAACTGGTCGTCCCCCTCTGCTGCCCCCTTTAAGGATGCCATAGAGGTGCTTGATCTCTCCCAGCTCATAACCTCCACAACCAGGCTTGATCTTAAAACAGGGACATCAACCCTAATTGACCTGATCCTTACAAACTACCATAACAGACTGTCCGATGTCTATGTCCCACCTGATGTACATAGCGATTACTCACCAGTACTCTGTCATTGGTCCTCTAAGGCAACAAAATCTCCCCCCCCCCCCGAAAGTCACCAATCAATGCTGCCTTAAAAAAAAGGGATGTTTGATAAACTTAAAGACTATCTAATCAATTGTTACTGGTCTCCACTAGACACTGCATCTAACATTGATGAGGTGCTCTCCTATTTTATTTGTATCTTTAACTATGCCTGTGATCTATTTGCCCCCTTCACAAAGAGTAATATCAAAGTACGGGACTCACCGTAGATCTCCAAGGCTCTCCTGAACAATATGCATCACCGGGATAACCTCTGGTATAATGCCCTTGACTCTGGCTGACCCATGGACAGGCAGCTATATATGGCTGTGTTACATGAAGTCCCTGCACCCTAACTGGTACCCTGAGAGGTACACCATAGACAGCTAGTGCTTAAGCATATGCTATACTAACATATAGGGCTAAGGGCATCTACCATACAAGAGTAGATGTCAGGATATGTATGCATATTATTGTAATACACTTTGCTTGCTAATACATATATTCTCCTATGTATTTTCTATGTATTTTCTTACTTGTAAGATGCCAAGGCACCTGTGTCCTTGTAATAATTATGATATATAAGTCAGCACAGCAACCTTTTGGTGATTTGTACTACTACACTGAGTTATGTAAGACTCTGTATAAGAACTCTTTTGTTTCACAAACTGATGACTACTACAAAATTGTAGAATGTTATCTTGGACCTTGGAGCCTCCTCTGATTTAGTCAATAGGGCTCATCTCTGTAACTAGAAATGTTTCTATCTTACAGTAACCATAGTAATTATCATAGGTATATAATGTGATACACTGGTCTTGTACCTCAGAGATCCCAAGAGACACAAAGAAACCTCAAGGTATAGGGAATGCTTAGCACTGCCTCCCAGTTCGTATTGGCAAGAACTGCTTAGGGCAACTGTGATTTTATCCTTTTTGGTAGTAATAAACAAGTTTATTACTCTTATGCAACGTGTCTGTGATTACTTGCATTCCCAATATTGCCAAGAACCTGAAAGTGAAGTTTAGACCTCCTGACAATTGATGACCACCAAGCAACCATGCAGGCGATATTTGGTGTTTGTAAGTTTTCCTTTGTCGCTATAACTTTTCACTTTCCCCAGGGGGACAGTAGGTGTACATTCCCGTATCACATCTCCCATTTTAAAACCAGTTTGTAGTCACTTACAAAGTTTGGCTGTCATCCTTTCGGGTGTGGTCGATGCCGACTCGACTCACTCCATTACAGATTTGAATTGTAAGCCTACAACTATTACAGTAAGCCGGCTGTCTATAAAGTGCTCCTTCTGTGGATCGATATATAGCATGGCGCCTTTTCAGTGTGATTTTTCTTTCCCTCCCACACAATGGCCACCGTATCAAATATCTGTGCAGAACTGAGACTCGATGTCTCAAACTTCCTTACCTCCCATGGAGGATGGGCTGACTTTGCGTGGGATGCAGGTCAACCCAAAAACCCTATACTGGGGATTTCAACCCTGTACACAGAGATGAGACAATCAACCAATAAGCGTCAGGCTAAAGGGTTGATGGTCACGGCTCTCTATGCTGCTCTGGAAGCCTCCGAAGCGAGGTTTTGAAACCTTGATCTGCAAATTTCATCTCTTAAGCAACAGATGGGTTTGCAGGAAATGGAATGTGTTAGACTGCAGCAGAACTTGGAGTCTGAACTCCAAACTCTGCAGAATCAAAAGGATTCACTTTTGCATCATTCAGCTCAAGCTGGAGAACAGGAACTTTGTATGTTAAAGCAGGAGTGTGAAAGTTTGAGACAGGATAAGGGACAGGCATTGTACATGAATGATTTGCCAAGTGCTGCAAATGCTCAGTTGAGTGAAGAGATGGGAGAGCTACAGGACGAGATGAACCAGGTACTTAATGACTTAGAAGTGGCTACTAGGGACAATCACGAACTGAGCGCCACATATAGAGTGTTGCAGAGGCAAATGCAAGATGAGGTTGATATGGATGTTGCAACTGTGAGTCATGCTGAATGTAAAACCAAGATGGTGAAACTGCGCCATCAGCGGGAGGTTCTAGCTGGACATGTTAAGGCGATGGGAGGTGTAGCCCCTGCCTTACACATGTCATCTGAAGAGGAGGTATCAGATGACAACATCTCTCAGTACAACGCCCAGTCACACCCTACTATGGCCCAGAAACCCCACCCAGCCATTCACAACATGGTGGGTCCCCATTCCACCCTCACCATGTCATACATCATCAACGTCGTGACGCTCATCATGGGGGATGCCAACATGGTGGCCCCCATGATGGGGGGGGCCGGCCCAGGCCTGGTCCTGATGGCACCACCGATAGCCGTTATTAACGTGTAAGATAGGCAAGAGATAGAAACAATGATTGAAACTGCAATAGGCAATGTACCTCTTCCTGAGAGAAGTAAACGGACCATTAAAACCCAGATTAGGCAGCTTCTGCAGGAGGCTGGCACTCAGGATGGTATTGTTTGTACTGCGGCAGAGGCTGCAGCTCGGGCTGCACTAGACAGCACCCAAGACAACCTACATCTGCCTGATTGACCCAGTAATCCCCTACAAATGGCCTACTCTGTTCAGCAAATAGCTGACAGTATCAGTCGGATGAAACCATTCGACAACCTCAGCTGTCACTTAGAAAAGGTGCACTCTAAATGTGAAATGCTTAGCCTCACTGCAGAATACCAGGTCCAAATACTACACCAAACCATCGATTCTAGTTTGTGGGTCAAACTCCCCGATACCATCCGCCAGGACGGGAATGCAACCTTTGATGAGGTTGCAGCTGAGCTCATTTCTGCTCACAGTCCAGGTGTAGTAGGAGTGATGCTTGCATACTCTGTAAAACAGAATGCAAAGGAAAGTCCAGCAACTTACCACCAGAGACTTGGATGGCCTACCGAGCAGGAAAACACCTGGCACAAGAAGCTGCGGATGTAGATCTTATTGAGTATAAGACCCTGTTCTTTAGGAACATGATTCCTGCAGTACAATAAAAGGTAGAGCCAACCACCCACCCAATACGGATAGGTTTGCCGATGTTCTTCGGAAAACTGAGAGAGTTTACCAACTCTATATCCATGATCTGGGCTCTGGTTCCAAGAAGGTAGCTGCCGTGGAGCCTGCTTCAGAGGCCTTGATGCACTACACTGTGGAAGGGCAGGCCCAACACCAACAGGCCCAACATCAACAGGCCCCTCCAGCTGATAATCAACACCCTCAACAGACCCAACATCAACAACAACCACAACAACAACAACAATGGGGTGGGAACTGGAACTAGCATAAGAATAAAAGGCATAAGGGTAAAGGTAAACCACCCCAACAACAAAGAACAGGCCCTTCATATAGAGAGATGGCTGAAGAGAATCGGAAATTCCGAGAGCTCCTGGGACAAGTGCGTTCTGTAGTGGACACTGTTCCCGCACAGGCCCTTGCGGCGGTACAACCGGCTAACCAGACTCCAACAGGTCATGGGGATACTGGACGTGCAGGCCTCCAGGCCCTTACAGGCCTGAACCCAGAAGCTCCTCCCTATATAGCATCAGTGCAGCATGGTGAAGTGATTCACAAGAGTCAGGCCCAACCTCTCCATGCTTCCAGTAGTACAGATTGACAATTACAGGCCCCAGTCGGGATTTTAAACAAGCTGGTCTTGGATAAAAATGGAAGGCCCTGCAGCAAGGCCGAGGTCGGGGGCCCCCTACTTGTAGTCTTGTTAGATACAGGTGCAGCTGTATCTGTATTACATGATGAACATCCAGACACATCCCATTGGTCCACCAGACAGAGGACTAACATGTCAGGAGTAGACAGTACTAGGCTACCTGCATACCATTCTCTACCCCTACTGGTAGAGCTAGGCCAACTAAAGGTCTCACACACTTTCCAACTGATGGTACTGCGTGAGCATCCTAGTATCATAGGAATTGACTTCCTTGCACCACACGGCTGTGTGATGGATCTAGTTAACATGCTACTGATACAGATTCAGGATCAATACCATACCATTTGATCCCAGATTCACACGTTGTGGCGACAATCTCTGCCAATGACAAGGAGTATAATGTCATAGATTTGTTCAAAGGTCATGAGCTTTTCCCAAAGCTTCTCCCCATTTTGCAATGACATTTGGAGGTGTTTGCAATTAACAAACATGACTGTGGCAGAATGCACACTGTCATCGAAGTGCCAGGCCTAGCACATGAGCGGTAAAGAAAGTACCCTTTTCCAGCTGAGGCCTTGCCTTCTCTTAGAGAAACAATCAAGTCACTCCTCAAGCAAGGAGTAATCAGAACTTGTGTTTCTACTGCTAACTCCCCAGTGTGGCCCACGAAAAAACCGACAGGTGCTTGGAGACTTACTATTGACTACAGAAAACTGAATCAGGTCACTCCCAGTTGTTCCCCAACTGTGGCATCAGCATCCGATGTGCTACGACTCTTGACCCCTGACCTGAAATGGTTCAGTGCCCTGGACATTTCCAATGGTTTTTGGTCATTACCATTGGCCCTTAAGAGTCAATATAAGTTTGCCTTCACCTTTGAAGGAAGACAGTACACGTGGACTTGCTTGCCGCAAGGATTCCATAATAGCCTGTCCCTGTTCCATCTGCACATGATGGACCCCATTGAGAATTTCTCTACTCCCCAATGTCTCTTGCAATATGTGGATGACCTGTTGCTGGCAACAGCCACACAGGAACAACGTCTGGATCTCTTGGACAAACTATTGACTCTCATTCATCCAGACAGCAGGCCTGAAATGCAATCCAGCAAAAGCACAACTATGCCAGAAAGAAGTACTCTTTCTGGGTCTGAAAATAACTGACCAAGGTCGAAGCCCTGCATGGAAGAAGATACAGGGATTGCAGGACTTGCCATTGCCTATCATCGTGGCAGCTGTTCGAAGGTTTCTAGGTATGGTGAATTATTCAAGAGATTTTATCTGTGATTTTGCTCAGAAAGCTGCTCCTCTGTATGAGCTACTCAAAAAGGTCATCCCATGGGCTTGGGGTCCTATACACGCCCAGGCTGTGACGTCACTGAAGCAGGCCCTGGCCTCCGCCCCAGCTCTGGTCAACCCCAATCCAGCACTACCATTCCATCTGGAATGTGCCACCTCTGACATTGCCGGGTCAGCAGTGTTGGCCCAGAAGGTTCATGGCACCCTGAGACCCATTGCATAAGCATCACAGCTCTTGACCCCAGTGGAACAGAAGTATAGCCTTTGTGAAAGGAACCTTTGGCCACCTACTGGGCTGTCAAGCACTTCCTGTATATCATTGGGTACTCTCCACTGATCATCAACACCAATCATACCCTAACTACCTTTCTGTTCTCAGACAGAGTGAAGGATGGGTCAGTCTCCAACACCAGACTTACACACTGGTCACTTCTTCTCCAGGACAGAGACATTCAGGTATACCTAACAAAAATTCCATCTATGCTGGCTCAAGGACTCCTTTTCCAAGGAGAATCCCATGACTGTACACTGCAGTCACCTGATCTTCAAGATCCAGGTCCTTTCCTCCCTGCTACGCCACAAATACTTGACAACACCTCTTTGTGTTATGTCTTTACTGATGGTTCAGCATCCTACTGTCAGGGAGAACAATTTGCAGGGATGGGCATTCTAGTGATCTACCCTTACGGGAACATTATTAAAATATCTAAGCGCTGCAGTGTAGCATCATCACAGTATGCAGAGATGGCAGCGGTGGCCTGTGCCCTCGAGTTCATCCAGCATGAGACCGAGGATACTATTATTTTTACAGACTCTAACTGGGTTTGTTGTTCTCTTACAGAATTTCTTCCTTTCTGGCAGAAGAACTCCTTCTTCTCCTCTGGTGGCAGCCCAGTGAAGTACAAGGACTTGGTAATATACATACATTCACTGGCACAAAAATTTGCACACAAACTCTATGTACATAAAGTCAAAGCTCACTCTCTCCATGACCCCTTTCATGCCTTCAATGACACAGCAGACACCCTTGCCAAGGAAGGGTCCTGAGGGGGGATACCTGGATGATGGACCATCCAGTGGCCAATGCGGCTGTACAAATTGCAACACTCAGGAAGAAACCTGAACCCTTTTCCCCCTTGGACCTTTCAGCAGCCCAACATGTTGGTATTGAACTCAAAGAAGTGTTTAGATTCCTTGACAAGAGTACTGAAGAGAAACATCCCACACACAACCCCTATTGGAGGCATGAAGGTAAGTTACACTTGTCACCAGATGACAAGCTCACCTGGTACCAACTAAATGATTCCACCACCAAGTTGTGGGTGGTCCTCAGACATCTCAGGTCTGAATTCTTGCACCAAGTGCATGACACACCCACTGGTGGACACCAGGGAGTGGAAAACACCCTCCAAAGGCTTAAGACCACCGCCTGGTGGCCTGGTGTCACCAAAGATGTTAAACAGTACATAGACAATTGTCTCGTTTGTGTGCAAAACAACCCCATCCCTACCAAGCGAAATGCCAAACTCTTACCACAATGACACTCTGGCCCTTGGCATGCCATACAGATTGATTTTATTGGCCCTGTGACCAACACCAGCTGAAATAACAAGTATGCTCTTGTGATAACTGATCTCTTCTCTAAGTGGGTTGAAGCTTTCCCCACTAAGACATGCACTGCTAAGACCACTGCAAAAAAAGGTAGACTCTGACAAAGGTAACCAGTTTTACAGGTGAGTTGATAATAGAATCTCTTGAACTCCTTGGAGTTCAACAGAAGTTCCACATACCTTTCCAGCCCCAATCCTCAGGTCAAGTAGAAAGAGCCAACAGACGGATTAAGCAAATGCTTTCCAAATTCATTGAGGACAATCCCAAAACCTTGGATTCCCTACTGCCGTTACTCCTTATGGCAATTAGGGGTACACCCTCAGCCACTACCCAGCTCACACCTTTTGAGGTGATGACTGGAAGACAGATGAGATTGCCTGAACACCTGGTGTTTGACCTGCACACCCCCACTGCAGACTGTGTGTCTGTAGACCAATATGTGTAAAAACTTAGAAAAGACCTCATATACACACACTTGTATGCTGCCAACTGCATGGGCAAGGCACAACAACAATCCAAAATACAGTTTGACAAACACACACAAGAAGTGGATTGGCAGGTTGGAGATCAGGTAATGGTACTCCGATTTGCACATCCCACCCATTCCTTCTTCAATAAGTGGGAAGGCCCATACCCTATTGTCAACAAGCTCAGTTCAGCAGTCTATCAGGTTAGACTCCTGCATAACAATAAGTTGACTGACAAATGGTTACATGCAAACCAGCTGAAACTGTATAAAGGAGCTTAATTACTTTTCCTTACCTCATTGGGTGGAATAGTACTAACTTACTAATATTTGATTTTGCTTTTCAGATACACTGACAAGATGGCTATCTTGTTCCATTATCTCCTCATCTCAGGAGTTATCCCCTGCATCCAAGGCACGGTACCGAACCTCCTAGTCTGATTACTGTCCAGGAAGGTTCTGATGCTTACCTCACTGCCTCGGTTGTTGCTACTGATAAAGTCTACCCTACAAATTGAGTGGCAAACCACATCGCAAGGACAAATTCCACCTATAACCAAACTCTCCAAAGGAACTTTCCAGGGTTGGCCCAATGCTAAATTATCCCCAAATGGTTCTCTGTCCTTGTTACAAACTGCATGAAGACATTCTGGTTTGTACAACATTACTGCCTTAATTGATCCTTCGTACTGTAATTCTTTGTCTAAGGATTCTGCTAGAATATTTTGTGCTGTACACCACATGGCTTCTGCTGCCATGTATCTCTCTGTGTTACCACCCACTGATAAACAGCTTTTGGAATGCCCAAAGCACACCCCTGGTCCCCGTAGTAGTCTAACAGCCACTGCCCTTACAGGTTCATTGATTAATAACTTACAGTTTATGCATATACCTGTTTTGTTTAATCTTACTGGAATATGAAATAATTTGGTATGTGTCACAATACTAATACATCAGCATTTTATAGTTCATTATTGCTTGATAGTTTAGCCGCATTTCAGATTCGTACTCAAGACCCTATTGCCTGGGTCCATTCTACTGAACATAGAGGCAACTTCAGGAGAAAACCCACTCCTGATGATCAAAGTCATAAACGTAAGACACGTGAAGTTGACAGTTCTGATATCACAGGTACAACAGGTACTGTCACAGGCCTTTTAGGTACGGCTATGTCTATTTGGAATAAAGCAGACATTGCTGCTATCAAATCTTATTCTGCTAAGTTCTTCACTGGTTTGGTTAACAATATTCTACCCCCATTATTGCATGGTGTGGATTGCCTTAGTCAGGAGGAAAGATACACTGTATACAACATGCACGACATTGCTAAGGCATTCACTGATTCGAAAGACAAGATTAACGCACTCATACAACAAAACAACAAAGAAGCAGATAAACAATACATTGCTAAAGAAATCCTCTGCTCTGCCTATGGGTCATACATTATCACTATCATCAACAATCTCTTCCATGACCTAGAATCTGGAAGGATCCCTGATATCATACATGACAGACGCATTTCCAAATGGTATTGTCCACGATGTAAAACCGCTAGCTGTATTGCTATGTGTATGCAACAAACTCTAACCATTCCTCTCTCCACAGCTAGGAACTTGGGGTTTGTGACCAGGCACCCTAACACTGGCCCTTGTTTCACTACTAAGAAATGTTCTATAAGAGATACTATATTTGTTTCTTTTACTGTTTCTTTACCATGTTTTGATCCCAGTACAGCCTTGTTTGACAAGCTTGCACTGGTACACTCCATTGGGCATTTGGATGAAGACATCTACAGAGAACACCAAGATCTACCGCCTCTACTGGTTTTCCATCCTTTCCTGGATGCCTGGGTGGCTCCGCATACGGACTGCTGTGCGAAGAAGCAATACATTTACTTGTGCCGATGTGATGTATTTCATGTTATTCAACCTACTTGTGGTTATTCTCCAGATAGCACTGACTGGACTTTCACCATGGATGATGACATCACCAAGAATGGCACAGAATCCTTGGATTCAACTTTGGCTCTGGATACACTCTACCAATCATAACGTGAGGAGGTTCATCACCTGTCAACACAGATTTCGAAGACAGCCTACACCTGCCCTGTCCAGTTGCACAAGTGGAGACTCCCTACTGTTCGCTCTCAGTATAATTCTGATGGGGAGTATTGTGTGGTAACTACCTTTAAAAGCTATACTTATGGATCTGTGACCTGTGTTATTGATAACCCCAATTTTTGTTTTGTCTCCCACAAAAAGACTGTGATTGGACATACCGTCATAACCCCCGTCCCCCTCATCAATGCAGACATCATTGATGGTAACCCTGATTATCTGCTCACACTGTCTGAATACTTACCATATTTTAATGTACACATAGACCCACTCACACTTACATTAAAATCACTTTTAGACAGGAAAGACACACACCTCATCCACATCAGCAATAATATGGCCAAGGCCAATGAAGCTATCTTCTCATTGATTAATGATGGTGACATGAATGACGCATTAACTAACACATGGTTGGAAATTACTTTTAAAGGTTTTGTTATTATACAAGCATTTTTAATCTTTACTTTGATTATTATGCTCTGCTGCCTATGGCACACACTGTGCTAACACCATGAGCAGCTCGAGTTCCTTTACAAAGCTCATGTGTCGGGTTTGTAAATGACTACTGCTCTCTGCCCTTTCCCTAGATTTGCCTGTGTTGCGCTTGGAGGCAACAAGGGGGGGAATGTTACATGAGGTCCCTGCACCCTAATTGGTACCCTCAGAGGTACACCATATACAGCTAGTGCTTAAGCATAAGTTATACTAACATATAGGGCTAAAGACATCTACTGTACAAGAGTAGATGTCAGGATATGTACGCATATTGTTGTAATACATTTTGCTTGCTAATATATATATATTCTCCTATGTATTTTTTGTGTATTTCTTACTTGTAAGATGCCAAGGCACCTGTGGTCTTGGAATAATTATGATATTTAAGTCTGCATTGCCACCTTTTTGTGATTTGTACTACTACACTGAGTTATGTAAGACTCTGTATAAGAACTCTTTTGTTTCACAAACTGATGACTACTACAAAATTGTAAAATGTTATCTTGGACCATCTAGCCTCCTCTAATTTAGCCAACAGAGCTCATCTCTGTAACTAGAAATGTTTCTGTCTTACAGTAACCATAGTAATTATCATAGGTATATAATGTGATACACTGGTCTTATACCTTGGAGATCCAAAGAGACACAAAGAAACTTCAAGGTATAGGGAATGCTTAGCACTGCCTTCTGGTTCGTATTGGCAAGAACTGCTTAGGGCAACTGTGATTTTATCCTTTTTCGTAGTAATAAACAAGTTTATTACTCTTATGCACCATGTCTGTGATTACTTGCATTCCCAATAATGCCAAGAACCTGAAAGTGAGGTTTAGACCTCCTGACAGCTGCCAGGAATCGATGTACCAGGGAGATAAGACAGGCCAAGGTGACCTACTACCAAGAAACCCTCACATCCACCTGGGGTTCAGGACACAAGTTCTGGAACAACCTTAAGGAACTTAATGGGACATCCATATCCCTGCCCAATCCTTGCTTAACATTGATGGTACCTCTACTCAGAACCCTCTGGTCATTGCTGACTCACTAAATACTACTTTCTTGGACCTCAGCAGCATTCTCCCCCCCCGATTCCTTTGACTCTTCTTCAACCCCCATCTCTGGCATCCCTCCTTTCCACTTCAGAACTATTTCTACCCATGAATCTAAATTTTTTCGACTCAAGGTTCTAGGTAAAACACGTTATAGTGGTGACTCCTTAGATCTTAAGCTCCTTCATCTGGCCATTGATGCAATCCTCTCTCCTATCACAAAAATCTTCTATCTCTCCCTTTGACTTGGTCAGTTCCCCTCACATTGGAAATCTGTAGTTATCACTCCTATCTTTTAAGGTGGTGACCGCACCCTTTCAGGTAATTACCATCCCATACCTATCCTCCCTCCACTATCCAAGTCACTCAAAAAAATAGTTGCTGAACAGCTCTCTGACTTTCTAACTAAATATAACCTTCTTTGCCCTGAACAGCATGGTTTCCAGAAGGGCAACAGTACCACCTCTGCTCTTCTGGAAAACACCTCGTTCATTTACTGGGCGCTAGACAAAGGAAACCTAGTTGGGTCTGTGTGCATAGACCTGACTAAGGCATTCGATACTGTAAACCATGCTTTCCTCATCAGGTCCCTCTTCTCACTGGGCTATCACAAGATGCCTCCTCTTGGTTTTCTGACTACCTAAGGAACAGGACCCAGCAAGTCCATATTAATAATACTGTCTCCTGTAGCCTCCCTGTGAGGTCTGGGGTTCCCCAAGTCTCTATCCTTGGTCCACTACTATTTAGTTCATTTTTGAATTCTCTTCCTAAGGCTTGTTATGGTAAACTTCTACTCTATGCAGATGATGCAGTTTTCTTCAGCTGCCACCTGGAACTCTCCCTTCTCCAGAAAACCCTCCAGAACTTATTCACTGAGGCTGAAACCCAGTTCTCTGCCAACAAACGTATACTTAACTACAAGAAAACTAAGGTCATGGTCTTCTCTCACCACCAGAATAAACAAAATAGTGCCCCTCTACAAATCTGCAACCTTCATAACTACTACCATGATCGAGTTAACTCCTTTAAATATCTCAGAGTTACACTTGATTCTGACCTCACTTTCCATGATCATATCCATCTACTTAGCACTGCTATAAACACTAGAATCAGGCTTCTCTACTGTCATAGATGGTGTCTGATGCATTTCACCTTGCAGTCTCATCCTCTGTCCACTCTCTTGTGGACTACGGGATTACTATCTACGGAACCACTGATCAAACTGCCCTCCGGAGGAGTAAAGTGTCACTGAACAAAGCCTGTTGACTGGTCATGGGCTGTGACAAGTGCACCCATACCTGTGATCTCTACAGTCTGTCTAACTGACTACATTTTTACAGCAGGTCAAAATATCAGACCTGCCTGCTCACCAAGAAAATCCTAAATGCCCCCCCCCGGGCTCCTAAATCTCCTTCAAACTGCCCCATCACAAAGATCTACTAGAAGTTCATCTAAAGCCTCCATGCTGGTTCTCCACTGTAGGACCTAACTTGGTCATTATGTTTTCTATTATAGGGGGGGCCCCCTTTAGCTAAACTCTCTGCTGGCTGCCACATCAACTGTATCCAAACTTGGCCAGTTCAAAACTCTCCTTAGGGAACACATTCTTTCATCCAGCTTCTGTGATTGCTACTAATCTCTCTTCATTCTTCACTCTATTCCACTCTTTCTCTCCACCCCTCCCTCCCTCCCTCTCACCCACTATCCCCCACAGCATTCGCCTTACCCTCCACCCTCTGCTGGTCTCAACACTGTCTGCCATGACTTATTTCTCCTTCTTTTATTGTCTGATTGTATAATTTTTGTTAACTGACCCTGTCTAGTTTTTATCCTGTATAATCATTGTTTTTAACTTATTGTACCAAATATGCTTGTCATCCTCTGTATTTTTTGTTTTGTACCTCCCTGATGTGGAGCCTTTGCAAAAGAGTGTGTGACTCAAAGGTTTGTAATTCCGATTATTTTAATAAATAAATAAAATAAAAATTCAGTGACAGGCAGCTCTGTTGAAAGCACAGACAGGAGTGGAGGGCTGTTCTGGTCACCACCGGGGGTCAGGATGAGGGAAATGGTGTGGTAGACCCCTGAGGGTCCTCCATGCTGTTTCCCCCATCCTGACCCCCTGCCATGACCGGTACAGTGCTCTTCTCTTATCTGCATTGTCAACAGAGCTCTCAGCTGAATGAGTGCGTGCTTGTACAAGTATGCACTAGTTCATTGACAGCTCAGTGGGTGGCTGGCCACCGTGAAGAGAGGAGGGCAGTGCCAGTTGCCCACTCGGGGTTAGAGTGACAGGGATCAAGGTGGTGGGGGGTCCAATAGACACCAGGGAATGGGGGTTACCTTTTTTTTTATTACAAGGGATCAGGTGAAGGAAAGGGTGTCCGCTAAACACCAGGGAATGAGGACTACATTTTTTTTCTTTTATTACAGGGGATCAGGGATAGGGAGTGGGGTCTGCTAGACACCAAGGAATTATAAATTTATTTCACATTGAGTTCATGATAGGTGGGGAGGCACTAGACACCAGGAATTTTATTTTACATTGGGACCACAATCAGCTGAGAGGAGGAGGGGGGACCACTATACACCAGGTAACTGTATTCAACATCAGGCCAGCAATCAGCATGGGGGGGCCACTATACACCATTTTATTCTACATCAGGCCAGTGATTGGCATGGGGGCAGGGACCACTGGACACCAGGGAATGAATTCTGCTTCAAGCAGGTGAGCAGTGTGTGTGGGGGGGACCACAAGACACCAGGGAATTTTATTCTACATGGGGCCATTTTCAGTGGATTAGTGTCTGAAACTGTGGAAAAAAGTCTGCAGAACTAACCACTGTCTGTGGTCAGTTCTGTGGAATTTTTTTTCCCACAGTTTGATATATTAATCTGTAATTCATACAGGTATTCCGCCATTCTAAGTTGGAATTTCCACAAAAGTTGCTCATTTGATTTCTGAACTTTCGTGGAAGTGAAAGTCTGACTTTCGTGGAAATTCAACTGGAAGACATTTGTTTTTCCATACAGCTCTAGTCAGAGCAGTTCAGGGACATTCTCTGCTCCACAGTCTTCAATCTAGCAGCTGATCTGTATATAGTAGAAGCCTCTAGTCTATTACCCACAGACTGAATGCCTGTTTCCTTCATCTCATCTGTGCGAATATTTCTTCCTCAGTAAAGATGCAGCGAATTTAAATTCCGCCGGCGAAGTGAACGCAAAGTGGGCACTTCATGTTGCCGCTCTGCTATGCGGAGTGGGCAATGCAAAGTGCTCACTCCGCCTTGTCATTACCACTTTGCGTTAAGGCAGAATGGCAATGTGAAGTAAGGTGAAGTCATTGTTTTTAATGGACTTCACATTCCTCATTATGATTCTAAGTGATCCACTTGGTGTTTCAGATTTGGCAGCCCCCCCACACATCACATGGCTTACAGTACTGTAAGTCACATGCTCTTTAGCTAGGCAGGAAGGAAGTGAGTCATGCAAGCAGACACTTTTACTTTCTCCTGTGCAGACGGAGAGAGAGAGGAGTGTGTTTTGTGACTGCTGATACTTTGAGATCAGAGCGAGGAGGAGATTTAAACTTTGATTTACACCCAACAGCTTTTTTAAATGCTACTTTTTTTGTCTTTTCTGTACTCTTTTTTACTTAATTTGTTCTTTCTGTAAATTTTATTTTTCTTACCTTTATAAGTAGTTAGTTGTTTGTCCCCCTTGGAAGCAGAACCAGCACCGCCTCCTGTCCTGACTTTGAGGCAGTTGAACCACCACCACCAAGTCCAGCACCAGGTCCTCTGAAACAGGATGTGCCTGCTCCCCCAGGCCCAGGTGTGGATCCCATCCCTGTTCAGCACCGTGACCAGTCAGCTGCCAGTTCATCTGGCCTCCCCAGCCTGGGCCTGGTCCTCTCCGCACCTCCATTGTTTGGCAGTTTTTTGACTGTGATGCAGGGGACAGCAGTGTGGTCAAGTGTCACCTATGTGAGATGGAGGTGCACCATGGTCCCTGGGGGACTTACCTGGGGACTAGGGGCCAGCACACCCATATGCTTAATCACCACCAGTTGGAGTGGCAGGCTGCCACAGAACGGACCATACCTGCACCTGCTGGCCATTCGATGGCAGAGGGTGCAGCTGTGCATGGTGGCACCCCTAAGAAGAGAAGGGACACAGCAGCACCTGCTGCTCCACCAGCACCACCACCACCACCACCACCAGCAGCAGGTCAGCCTGTAGAATGTGTGGACCCCAGAGAACTGCATGTAACACAGGCTGATTTGGCAGTTCTCTGGAGTGCTGTTGAGGAGAACAATGTGGGTGAGTGTTGTGGAGTAGCAGCTGGATCACATAGAGGGACAACAGTTGTAAATTATGTCCATGCTGGAACTGCTGCTGGATCGCCATGCGATCCCACATTAGTTTTTCTTTTCCTCACATCATGTGCCCCCCAACACCTTCCTTGCTGTGTTATAAAAGGTATTCCTCCACCATCCCCGACCCTTGTATGTAATTATGCCCTTTTTTTTGTCTTCCGTATGCGTGACACTTTGTATTCCGAGCAGTGCAAGTATACTATGCTAAACTGCAAGTGTGCAGTCAGTCTTCTTTCCAGTCTGTGTATGTACTGCAGACACTGTCTAAATCCCTGACTTACCAAACACTTATTAATGAGTACAATGGTGGGAAGGTGAAGCCTGGAGAGATACTACAAAACAAGCTTACAATACATCCAAGTAACTAGTAAAAAAATGAATGTTGTGATTCATGACGTGATCATAAATCATGATTTGTGACTGCATTTGTGACCCTGATGATGAAGAAATGCGAATGCCTATGGTTGTACTTCCCTGGGCCCTGATGAGGTGAGGCACAAAACTCCTTGACTTAAAAACACTTATTAATGAGTACAATGGTGGGGCGGTGAAGCATGGAGAGATACTACAAAACATACTTAAAGTACATGCAAGTAACTATTAAAAAAAATTAATGTTGTGATTCGCGACGTGATCGTAAATCGTGATTTGTGACTGCATTTGTGACTGTGATGATGAAGAAATGTGAATGCCTACGGCTGTACTTCAACGGGCCCTGATAAGGTGTGGCACAAAACTCTCCAACTTAAAAACACTCATTAATGAGTACAATGGTGGGGTGGTGAAGCATGGAGAGATACTACAAAACAGGCTTACAATACATCCATGTAACTATTAAAAAAGATTAATGTTGTGATTTGTGACATGATCGTAAATCGTGATTTGTGACTGCATTTGTGACCATGATGATGAAGAACATGATTTGTATCACGAGTGACTCGTGATGATAGTCCTGACTTAAAAATGCATATTAATGAGTACAATGTTCATGCAGAATTATGCACCACGCCTCTCCAGTGCTCTGAAGGGAAGCCAAAGAAACAACTGTGACTTAAGTTAGAGATTGCCCTAAAGAGGTGCAAATACGCAGACAGATTAAGATTGCACTGTGCACTGAAGAGATGCAGATGCAAAGGCACAACACCTAACCAGTGCTCACCATCAGAAATTCAAATCTGGAAAACAATTCCTTTGCCGGTTGAGGCGGGCCACGGGGGGGGGCAGTGTACAGCACTGCTGTAGTAACAGTCACTAGTACCAGTACCAGTAAAGATATCACAAAGAAGTACACAAATTACACAGCTGCAGTGGATAGCAGGTTCACATTGCTGAAATTATGTGGCACAATAAAAAGTGTCTGATTTGATGACATGCGATACACACATACTCACGCACACACACAAAGTAATGCATAGCAAATTGAAAACTTCAGTAACATAACCACATATTTTAAACAAATTAAAATTATGTACTGCTGCACCACACCAATCGGCAAAAAAATGGCAAAAATTATTGAAAATATTACTGTGTCTACATTAACACAGTTATACAAGAAAAATATCACCAAAACAGAAAGCACTGTCTTTTTCTCCAAGTTAATCTACCTACACCACAGATACGCCCCTCCCCCAAAGCACACTTCCACTGTCTCTTAGTACGCAGACTGAATATTGTACAGTAACGTTCAAAATCCACACACAAACAATAAACCCTCGATGATATGAGCACAGGATGGTTTCCTATAATTGATGATCTAAAGTTTCAGCAAAACAAATGACCCAAAAAAGGCTTTTTTAACAGCTTTTAGAAGGTTTGAATTGCAGAGAGCTCTCAGAGCAGATTGTCTCCTACAGCTTCATACACACATTACCCCAACTGAGGCTGTGCAGAACAATCTAGAGCCCATGTGACTTGAAATCCCATGAATGACTGCAAAATTCACCTTTGGAGCTTAAAAACAAGGCGAAGTGAGGCGGAGTACATTGTTTTCAATGTACTTCGCCTGAAGAAGAATTGGTGGAGTAGTGGTTTGGAAAGGCGGAGTAATACGAAGTCATTGTTTTCAATGGACTTCGCGTTACACATTATAACTCAAAGTACTCCGCTTAGCATTGCAGAGCACTCTGCGAATTTGCTTCATTCCACGAATCACTCCCAGAGCGAATTGGGGCCACTTCGCCCACCGCTATTCCTCAGCATTAAAAGTTTCCCTTTGTTCTTGATCCCTAAACTCTAATGGAGGCTCCATAAATCACCTATATTCTAGATTGAGTGATATCCATGCCTGAAGCCACTTCCGAGTCCCCACCTCTCATAGGTTAAATATTCCTTTCCTCTGATCACATATATTCATTGTCCTACTTTTAATTCCTCCAGTGGTGATTCGTTTTTTTTTTTTGTACTTCAATAGTCAAAACTACATACCACACTCAAGATTTGGTTTTATCACCTCCTATCCCTGCTGCTGATTCCATGCTTGATACAGCTCAATGCTCTACCTGCTCTCTGGACCACTGGCACGTACTGTTCTGTGAGCTTAAGAAAGAGGTCCATGATGATTCTCAATTCCCTTTCCTTCTAACTACAGTTTCACCAAATTGGGAGTCCTTGAGCTTGTATATCCATTTCTTTTTTGTCTTCTTTTTGCTCCTTACCTGCATCTCACCTGCATCTCCAGTGTTACTCTTCCAGGCCTACCAGCATCATTCCTCCCACTGCTGGTATCGTGTTTCAGAGTGCCACCACTCTGGATCTCTAAGAGAACTTCATTGCCCTCTGGCTTGACACCTATCCCTAAAAGGCTCTCCTCCACACACAGAGATCCAGAGTGCAGGGAGTAGAAAAGTGCTACATATGCCAGGTGTGATCTGGGAAGTCAGAGGTGGACCCTATAGAGCATAGAAACATAGATTTTGATGGCAGAGAAGGACCACTTGGCCCACCCAGTCTGCCCATTTCCCTACCTATTGGTTAAGCTGCAGATTCTAGTTAACCAACAACCTACTTCCTCCTACCCTCACAAGAATTGCTTTATGTGTGTCCCATGCACTCTTGAATTCCCCCACTGTTTTTGACCCCACAACCTCCTCAGGAAGGCCGTTCTATGCATCAACCACTCTCTGTGAAAATACTTTCTTTATTGCCCCCTGTTTCATCCCCCTTATCTTTTGAAATTGTGCCCTTATTATTGTTACAAGGACACTGTGGAGTCTTTTAAAAAATGATTAGATGATTATATGGGTGAAATGAAGTTTAAATACCATCATTGACAATATTGTGGCAAGTTCTTAATGGGCCTTGGCCTTACAAGCTTGTAATTTTACTATGAACCTTGTTCTTGCACATCTCTTTTTCTGAAAGATGTTACCTTCTTGGACTTTATTGAATCCCCTGAGGTACTTAAATGTTTCTAACATGTCCCACCTCTCCCTCCTTTCCTCAAGGGTATACAAAATAAGCTCCTTTAGTCTCTTCTCATATGACTTCTGGTGCAGACCCTGCACCATTTTAGTTGCCCTCCTCCGGACTGCCTCCATCTTGTCTATGTCCTTGCAGAGATGGGGTCTCCAGAACTGCATGCAGTATTCCAGATGGGGTCTCACCAACTGTCTGTACAGAGTTATAACAACTTAAGAAATATAGAAACATAGAATTTGATGGCAGATAAGGACCACTTGGCCCACCTAGTCTGCCCATTTCCCTACCTAATGGATAAGGGGCAGATCCTAGTTAACCAACAGCCTACTTCCTCCTACCCCCACTAGAATTGCCTTATGTCTGTCGCATGAATTCTTGAATTCCCAAACTTTTTTTGACTCCATGACCTCCTCAGGAAGGCTGTTCATGTATCCACTACCCTCTCCATGAAAAAAATACTTCTTCACATTACCTCTGAGCAGTCCCCCCTCTATCTTCAAATTGTGCCCCTTTGTTCTTGCACATCTCTTTTTCTGAAAGATGCTGCCCTCTTGGACTTTGTTGAATCCCTTGAGGTGTTTGAAAGTTTCTAACATGTCCCCCCCTCCCTTCTTTCCTCGAGGTTATGAATATTAAGCTCCTTTAGTCTCTCTTTGCATGTCTTCTGGTGCAGACCCTGCACAATTTTGGTTGCCCTCCTCTAGACAGCCTCCACTCTGTCTATGTCTTTGCAGAGATGGGGTCTCCAGAACTGCACCAGTACTCCAGATGGGGACTCACCAACTGTCTGTACAGAGGGATAACAACTTCATGTTTTCTACTAGTGATGCCTCTCCATATGCATCCCAGTATGCCCCCAGCCCTCCTTACTGCCTTCTCACATTGCTTGCCCTCCTTTAGGTCATCTGCTTTAACTACCCCCATGGCCCTTTCCATTTTTGTTGTTGTCAGTATCTCAACCCCCACTGTGTACTCTTCCCCTGGGTTTTTATTTCCCAGGTGCATTACTTTGCACTTCTTTGCACTGAATCTAAGCTGCCATACATTTGACCATTACTCCAGTCTTGCCAAGTCCCTCCTCATCCTTTCCACCCCACCTTGTGTATCAACCCTGTCGCAGATCTTTGTGTTGTCTGCAAAGAGACATACTTTTCCTTCCAGTCCCTCAGCAATGTCACTTATAAAGACATTAAAAAGGATCAGACCCAGTACTGAACCCTGCAGTACCCCACTAGTAACCCCCTTTGCTTCACTATGGACTCCATTTACTATTACCCTCTGTATAGAAACATAGAAACATAGAAGTTGACAGCAGATAAAGACCGCAAGGCCCATCCAGTCTGCCCATTTGTTTTTCTACCTTATAAATGTGCCATCGGCCCTTGCTCTGTCAGTGGCCTATCTATTCATAGTCATTTGTATTGCTCCCTTATGCCTATGTGTCCTGTTGTCCAGCCAGTGTTTTACCCAGGCTACCACCATGGGACCCACTTCTAGGCTGGTTAATTTGTTTATTAATATTTTGTGCGGGACTGTGTCATATGCCTTGCTAAAGTCTAGGTAGGACATGTCCACAGCCCCTCCCTGGTATACTACTTTGGTCATCTAGTCAAAGAAATTGATTAGATTTGTCTGACATGACCTTCTCACTGTAAATCCATGCTGCCTTGGGTCCTGTGTCCCACTGGCCTCTAGGTACTCAACAATCCTTTCCTTCAGAAGGGATTCCATTATTTTCCCTGCCACTGAGGTCAAACTGACAGGTCTGTAGTTTCCTGCCTCTATCTTCGTCCCACTTTTGTGAAGGGGAATCACATCCACCCACCTCCAGTCCTCAGGTACCACACCATCCTCCCATGATTTGTTAAAAAGGGTAGTCAATGGTGTTACTAGTTCTCCCCTTAGTTTTTTTAGAATTTGGGGTGAATCCCATCAGGCCCCATTGCTCTGTCCACCTTCAGTTTTAGGAGTTCTTTCAGAACCCTTTCTTCTGTGAAAGGACTGATATCGACCCCCTATCTAGAGTGCTTCTTTTGACTGGATTATGTACCTCCTCCTCCTCTTCCTTTGTGAATACTGAGCCGAAGTATTCACTTAGTATCCCTGCTTTTACACTGTCCTCTCTGCCCACCCACCTTAGTCTTTATTCAGCCTCAGTATCCCTCCCTCCCTTTATCTTTCTTTGCTCCCTTATGTACCTATAAAAGGTTTTATTCCCCTTCTTAACCGAGTTGGCTATCTTTTCTTTGGTTTGGGCCTTTGCTATTCTGACTACCTTCCCCACTTCCTTCTGCTTTAATTGGTACAGTTCTCTGTCCTGCTCCTTCTGTGTTTCCTTATACTTCCTGAATGGTATCTTATTCTCCCTAACCTTCCCCACCACCTCTTTTGAGAACCATAGTGTTTTTTTCTTTCATTTTGATTTATTTGCTTCACACATAGGCGTGTTTGCCTCTATGATGGCAATTTTGATGTTTCCTCATTGTTGCTTCCCTTCTCCTTCTTGCCTGTTTGCTAGTGCTTTTCTGAGGCACTCTTCCATTTTGACAAAATCAGCCCTCCTGAAGTCTAATACCTTCACTTTTGTATGGCTTGACTCTATGGCTGTGTTTATTGTGAACCACACTGTTTGGCGGTCGTTTGTTCCCAGATGGCTACCCACTTCTAAATCTGAGATCCTCTCTCCGTCCCCATTTGAGAGTACCAGGTCTAAGATTGCTCCCTCTCGAGTGGGTTTCAACACTAGCTGTCTGAAGCACGTCCCCTGTAGGGCATCAAGAATTACCCTGCCCTTGGATGTTGCTGCAGCAAAGGTGCTCCAGTTAATATCTGGCATATTCAGGTCCCCCACCAACAATATCTTCCCTTTTTCTGCCATTCTAAGAATGCCTTCTATCATTTCCTTGTCCATTGCCTCCCCTGAGATGGGGGTCTGTATACAACCACCGTGCAGATTGTGGTGCCATTTCCTGTTTCCAGGGTGACTCACAGTTCCTCCTCTCCTCCCAGTTTTCCCTTTAGTTCCACTGCTTTGATCCCTTTCCTTACATAGAGAGCTTCTCCTTATGCTCTTTTACTCTCACTGTCCCTCCTGTAGGTTGTGAACCCTGATATGTTGACATCCCAGTCATGGTTCTCTGTGTACTGTGTTTCTGTGACTGCCATGATATCCAGTCATCCCTCTTCCATCAAGGCCACTTGTTCAGGGAGCTTGTTACCCAGACTACGGGTGTTGGTACTCATCACCCTCCATTTTTTGATGGCTTTACCTCTTTTAGACCCATCCCTGTCCTTACTGCCTTTACCTTTTTCTCCATTTACCCTGTCCTGCTCCCTACTGACTTATCTACCTTGGTGTTTACCTCGCTATCTACCCTGTTTTGTGGGGGTGTGCTGGGACTTCCCTGTTCCTTTTCAGTGCCTCCCCCCTTGGTTAGATTAGATGCTTGCCAATGAAGCATTTAAACCTATCATCTAGGATCCTGGTTCCCCTCCCTGACAGATGCAGACCATTGCATCTGTATAGGCCTGCATCCTGAGCTCTGCCCCAGTTTTTCAACTATTCATTGAATCCCATGGTGTGGAGTACCATAGCATTACACTTGTCATAGACAGGCATCACCTCTGAGAAGGTTACCATATGTACTACTTGTCAAAGGCCCCTCCCCAACTCCACAAACTCCTCTTGCACTGCTCTGATCCCATTCCCAGCCTGGTCATTTGTCCCTTGGTGGACAATGACATCCAGCTCCCTCCCCCATGCAGCTGCTCCCACAATCCTGATGATTCACTCCCTATCCCTCCAAGCTGTGGTGCCAGGCAGGCAACTTACCTCCCTCCCTCCCTCTCCCCTCCCTTCCCTAGTTCTACCCCCCTAATGACTGAGTCCCCCACCAGGAGTTATTTCCTTCCCCTGTGGGATCCCATTTGTGGAGGTTCCCAGCATCCTCCTTGCTCTCCCCTGCAGGTGCCTCCATAGAGGAACCACTCTCTGCCAGAATGGCATATGAATTATGGAGAGGTACAACTGGAGGAATGCACCACTGTTCCACCACCTTCACCCTCCCTGAGCCTACATTGGTCCAACTGCTCCTCTTCCTTGGCAGCCTCTGAGGCAGTGGCCCTGGTGGTCCCTGGGAGGGAGAGGAGGTTTCATGAATTCTAGCCAGGTCATCCTAGAGATGGGCAACCTCCTCCCTCAGACCAGAGAGGTGCCTGCAAATAGAGCAGCATCACAGCCTCCAGAATGTCTCCTGGAAGACTGCAACCCCACAGCCATTGCACTGCACCATTCCCATCATGTCTTACTTTGTGGCCCCTATCCTGTTGCTTTGCAGGCTTACTCTCCACTCCCTTTATTTAGTTTTCCACTTACTTTTCTACTGCCTATGTGCCCTTATAGCTTTTGCCTTTACTGTTCTGGGACAGGAGCTTCCTGTATTCTTCGGTAGTCTCCTTCTTCCTTGCTCAGAGTCAGACCTCCAGCAGCTGGGGGGGAGCTACTCTTTTCCTTCAAGGACGACAAAACGTATGTGTCTCAGTGATCCATCCTTTCCTACTGCCAAACAGGGAGTTCCTGCTGTCATTCAAATCCAGTGACTATAAAAGTGGAACTGGCTAAGGGTGGGAGGGTGAAGGGGAGGGAAGGAGGGCAATTAATAAGAAAAGTTCTGTCTCTTTAGCAGCTGCTCCTTGCTCTGAAAGCAAGATTCCTGTCTGTTAAAAGATAGCAGCAGGGAACTGCAATTGGAGACACCTGGTTTTCTACTGCCTAAGCCACACCCCCAATTAACTTCTCTCCTCCTGACTTAGCAAACTAAGAAGCTGCTACAGACCCCTTTCCCCAACACAGAAAAACACACTGAGTTTCTATTTTTTTACCCTAAATGAGACCCCACACTTCTAATAAAGTATATGTTTGCTTAATCTCAACAGGCTCTAACTCCTGCAGAGTTAGAAGTGTTCTGTTAGCAAGAAACAAAGTGTTTGGGCAGGACATGGCAGTTGTCTTCTGAGATGAGTCATGGCATTTTCATATATATTTCTCTCTCATCCCCTGGGCAGCAGGACCCTAACATCAATAAGCTCTGTGTTTCTGCCATCTCCAGCATCCCACCCACTCACCCTAGCTCATTGAGCTGTTTTCACCTAATGGTATGAGGCAGCCATTTAGTGGAGTAAGTCCCCCCCCCCGAGAAAGAAAGCATGCTCAGTGTTACTGTGTTGACCCCCAACCTTCTGCTCTAAATGCAGGAGCCCTAACCACTACACCACTCTAGAGGACACAATTTGTTGAGGTCTTTTGTCTACCTAGTATATTGTACACATTGTTCCTTGCACACATCTAAATCCCCCTCTAACTCTCTCTCACCTGTAGTATTCTTCCCTATTAGCAAACTCAGCCTTTAGTAGCCATCTACCTACATTAATATCCTCTGCCTCCAACTCTATAGGCACCTGAACCACAGCTTCTAGTTGTCCTCTATCTACTTTTACATCCTATGTCCCTAGCCCCATAGGTTCCTGATCATCAATCCCCTATGTTCCCCCCTTAGCAACTTCTCCTGCCCGCTTATCATACAAAGCTCTTACTACGCTCCCCATAGCAGCTACTCCTGCCCACTTATCTTGTCCAGCTCTTACTCCTACCTCACCTCCTTTTAATTTACCTCATCATCATGCACACTCAGATCATCCATCTCTCTTCTTTCCCACACCTCTCCTTCTGACTTTTCTCAGCTCCCTGCCCTCCTCCTGTACCTCCATCTTATCTTTTTTTGTCAACTGCTGTTTGTTCTGGAATTTCTGGCACTCCCTACATTGGACACCCCCACTATAGCATTGACATCTATACCCCATCCAACATGGAACGCCTCATCAGCAGCCTTCATATGGTCCACCTATACTCTGTCACACATCCTACACCACTCAAGTATTACCACTAAAGGACCCTCAAGATACCTACTTCCCCAATCTGCAACACCCATCTTGCACTATTACTTCATGGACACTGCCCACTTCCTTGACCATTAGATAACTCTCTCTTCTCTCCATGAATTGCCACCTTTGCACTGCTCCCCCTCACCTCAAAACCCTGCTGCTTGCCACCATGACCAAGCCAGTCCCACATCAAGAAAGTGCTTGCTTTGGCAAGGCACTGTTTGATAAATATCATCCTGCTACTTCTACTGTGTTTGGGTAACTTGAAGGTCAACCCTGGTCCCCCAAGCCTCCTTGCCTCTCCCTCTGATTTTGTAGCCACCCCAAGGCTCAAGATGATGTTAATTAATGTGCACAGCTTAACTAACAAATTTGACCATTTACAAACTTGGGCTGTCCACACCGAGCCAGACCTATTCATTATCACTAAATATTGGCTTAAAAGTGCCATACCTGATCAACAGAGTACCCTCTCTGTTTACAAACTCTTTCGATCTGATAGACCATCTTGGGGATGATGATGTCATCATTTTCTCCAAAGATAAGTTTAATATTATTGATATCCATTGCATGTCTATGCCAAAAGAATTTGAACTTGTCTCCCTGAAAATCCTACTGTCTTCATCAGCAATGCTCACCATCATCGGGTGTTATAGACCCCCCTCCGGGGGAAGCCTCTTACCCTCCACCCTGAAGTCCCTTATAGCCCCATGCAATAACGAAACAATCATCCTAGGTGACCTTAACCTGGACTGGCTTTCTCCAAAATCAAGTGGGCTCAAAAGTCTCTGTGATGAGCTCAGTCTCTTTCAACTCATCTCAGAACCTACCTGTATCAATAACCATAACCAGACAAACAGTTCCATCCTGGACATTATTATAACTAATCACCCCCATAAAATCCCTCACATCGCCTTCTTCCATAATGACCTGAGTGACCGTGGAATTTTAGTCAGCACCAGATCTCTTCCTAAATGCCCTTCCTCATCCAAGTTTATTACAATGTACAGCTTCCATCACTTCAATGCAGATAACTTCTTCTCTGATCTCTGTAGCATGAACTGGCAAAGCCTCCACCAAGCCAAGTCATTTGATGAGGCAGTCTCTGTCCTCAATGACAACCTAACCTTTTTGGCAAATAAGCTCGCCACCTTTATTAAAAACAGAATCCATAAATTTTCCCATCCCTGGTTTACACCCAACCTCAAAGCCATGTTAACCAACCGTGATAAGCTCTGGTCCTGTGCTAGGTGCACAGATTGCCCAACCGATTGGCAGACTTTTCAAGCTGCAAGGAATGCCTGTTTCAAATTAATTCACACAGCTAAGACTGATTTCTACATTGAATCTCTTGAGCATGCCAAAGGGAACTCAGCCAAGATATGGCAAACCATCAAATCTATAGAGGGACTTAGGACAGCTCTATCTATCTCTACCAAGCTCTGTGCACAGGGAGCGGATATTGAAGACTGAAACCACATCCTCAAGGAAGTTAATTCCCACTTCACCACTGCTGGTCTGGTTTTTGACTCCTCCCCCTTTGCTGGACTATCCTTTTCCCCCCGACCTCTTCATTCCTACTGCATCCCCCCTCACACCTTGCAGCTCCATCCCATCTCTTACAAAGACATGGAAGATCTCCTTAGCAAAACTGACACCAGAAACGGACACAGCGTAGATGTCATTGAACCTTTCTTCCTTTTTTTTTGTGTTATTTGTTTTATCCTCCTTCTTGCCTCCTAGTTCACCACTCCTTCTGGCTGCTCATGCTACCTGTGACTCCCTCACCCTGTCCCTCCTCCCGTCACCTCAGATCACAGCCGACCCAAGGGTGGCCCGGCATATCTCTTTGCCAGGTGGGTTCCCCTCCTCCTCTGAGGGGGAAGATGCCGGGGAGGGAGGGCACTCAGCATATTAGGCATCAGTCCTTGAGTGCTGCTGAGGTGGGTTCAGAGGCTACAGGACATCTTGGGCCAGCGGGAGCGGGCAGCCATCATCCAGAGAACCAGGAGGCTGGGATTTCTGCTTTTCTCCCGAGGCGTGGTGTGCCACAAATGTCAAAGTGTAGCCGACGTTCACCACGCCCCCCATGTATGTTGAGGCTCTGCTGCTGATCTCCCTGGCCTCTGCAGGGGGTACCAGACAGCGAGCCTACATCCCCTCCCACCCCTGGAGAAGGTGAGCAGTCGTGGGATGCTCAGGCCTACTCCTCCCCGGCCAGCTCTCCAGTGACCCGAGTCCATTCCTGAACCCGGGTCGCCGGCGTCGCAAGCAGAAATCCAACCACTGTGCCGATGAGCCGGCGAACCTTTCTTCCTTAAATTAGGCTTCCATCACCTTATAGCACCCGTCTTCCATATCTTCAACCTCTCTATCTCTACTGCCACAGTCCTCACCTGTTGGAAATCAGCACATATTATACCCTTGTTCAAATCTGGTGACCCTTGTGATCCCAATAACTACAGACCTATCTCCATTCTGCAAGTTGTATCCAAAATTCTAGAAAACTGATTTATCTTCAACTTAGAGAAAGCCTAGAATACTTCTCCCTGCTCAATCCTGCCAGTCAGGATTCAGACAAAATCAGAGCACCATTTCAGTCCTTGCTAAGGTTACCAATAACTGGTTCACAGCCTAAGACAATAAACAAGTCTCAGGTGCCATCTTTCTTGACCTTAGTAAGGCGTTTGACACTGTCAACCACAACCTTGTTCTCTGTAGCCTTTCAAACCTAGGTGCCTCTGACTCTACAGCACAATGGTTAACTAGCTATCTATCAAGAAGAATACAAAAAAAAAACAAAGCTGGTGACCTCCTCTCAGACCCCCTTCCCACTGCAAGGGGTGTTCCCCATGGCTCTATTCTTGGTCCTATACTTTTTTCACTATACATTAATACCCTTGACTCCAACATCATCAATTCCAAGCTTCATTTTTTTCATGGATGACACTGTTCTCTATACATCAAAACCGACCATGGCCGAAGTCTATGAGAAGCTGCAAGCTGACTTCCTGCAGCTTGAACAAAACCTCATCAACTCTAAACTGCTTCTAAATGCAAAGAAAATGAAAGCCATGTTCCTGACCCTCAACATCAAATCCACCCCCCGTGAAAATACAAAGTGTGCTGCTATCGTAACCACCCTAGGTGAAACTTTAGAGGAGGTCAAAACTTTTAAATACTCAGGGCTATGGATTGACAGCAAGCTCTCTTTCAACACTCACATAGAGAGTCTTGAAGGGAAAACTGTTAGGAGAGCCAAGGCACAGACAGAGGAGGGTTTAGCACAGACTGTGAAAAAAGGGGACAAGGCATTCTATTGGTACATCAGTGATAGAAGAAAAACTGGGGGGGATTGTGAGGCTCAGGGTGGAGGAAGGAGAGTGTAAGAAGGGGGATCTAGACAAAACAGAAATACTGAACAAATACTTCTGTTCAGGATTCATTAAGGAGAGAGAGAGTCAAGGACCACAGTTGGGGAGAAGAGGCGATGGAGGAGGAGAAGTGGACACCAGTCCATTCACAGTGGAGAGAGTTCTGGAGGAACACACAAAGCTGAAGGTGGATAAAGCCATGTGGTCAGACCACATACACCCAAGGATATTAAGGAACTGAGAAAGGAACTAGCACCACCTCTGGCCATCCTGTTCACCGAGTCACTCAACACAGACATGGTTCCAGAGGACTGGAGGAGGGCGCATGTAGTCACACTGCACAAAAGTGGCAGTAGGGAGGAAGTGGGGAACTACAGGCCAGTCAGCCTCACTTCAGCGGTGGGGACGATCATGGAGACACTGCTGAAAGAAAGGATAGTGGCACACCTGGAATCCAGTGGTGCCCAGGATCTGAAGCAACATAGATTCACAGCAGAAAGGTCTTGTCAAACAAATATGATAGATTTTTTTGATTGGGTGACAAGGGAAGTGAATCAGAGAGGGGCAGTAGACATCGCCTACCTAGATTTCAGCAAAGCCTTTGATACCATCCCACACAGAAGGCTGGTTAACAAGATGAGTAGTCTGGGCATGGGGCATAAGGTGATACATTGGGTTAGAAACTGACTGATGGACAGAAGACAGAGGGTGGTGGTAAATGGTATCCTATCCAGGGAGAGAGAGGTGACCAGTGGAGTACCACAGGGCTCAGTACTGGGACCAGTCCTGTTCAATATCTTCATTAGTGACATTGTAGCGGGGCTAGAAGGAAAGGTCTGCCTGTTAGCAGATGACACCAAGATCTGCAACAGAGTGGATACTCCAGAAGGGGTGTAGAAAATAAAGAGAAGCTTGAAAGATGGTCGGAGGTATGGCAACTGAGGTTGAATTCAAAAAAGTGCAAGATAATGCACCTCAGAAATGGGAACCCTGAGGAGAGCTACAGAATGGGGGTAGAGGTGCTGACTGTCACCAAAGAGGAAAGGGACCTAGGGGTTATCATATCTGATGACCTTATGGTATCAAAGCAGTGCACAAAGGCTGCAGGGAGGGCCAGTGGCATGCTGGGGAGCATAGGCAGAGGCACTGATAGCAGGAGACAGGAGGTGTTGATGCCATTGTATAAATCACTGGTAAGGCCTCACCTGGAGTACTGCAAGCAGTACTGGAGACCACAGATGCGTAAGTACATAATAAATAATAATAATAATAAAAATGTATTTATTAGGTGCCTTATCAAGAACCAAGGTGCCTTACAATTCATACATACACATACTTTAAAATACTAGCATAGAAAATTAAAACAATAATTAAAAGATTAGACATCAATTAGTAAGATCACCTAATTCAATTTCCAAATGCCTTCAGTCAAAGATATGTTTTTAAGGATTGTTTAAATCCCTCCACAGTTGTGCACTCATGAAGCTGGTGGGATAGAGAATTCCAGAGGGTAGGGGCAGCATATTCAAAAGCTCTAGCCCCAGATGTTTTCAAATACACCCTTGGAATCTCTAGCAACCCCTCATCAGCCGAGCGGAGAGATCATCCAGGGCAATAAAAAACCAAGAGCTCTTTCAGGTAGTCAGGGCCCAGTCCATGTAGGACTTTAAAAGTCAGTAAACTGACTTTAAAGGTGATCCACCACTAAATAGGCAACCAGTGCAGTTCATGCAGAACAAGCAAAATATGACAGGATCGAGGAGACCCCATCAATAGCCAAGCTGCTGTGTTCTGCACTAGCTGCAAGCAGTGGATTTCAACCCCAGGTAGCCCTAGGTAAAGGGAGTTGCAATAATCCAAGTGTGACGACACGAAATCATGGATCAGGGTAGGAAGATCCCCAGATGGAACCAGGTGCTTAATTCTGGAGATATTCCTAAGATGGTAAAAGGAAGATTTAACAACAGCCAACATCTGCAAGTGCAGGGTCAGCCCCTCATCAAAAATTACCCCAAGATTACACACTCATTCAGAGGCCGGGAGTGGGATACCATCGTGATAAATTCCTGACGGCAAACCAGCCACTGACCCCTCTATCTGGTGACCTGGATCCACTACCAACACCTCAGTCTTTCCTGAGTTTAACCTCAGCCAACTGGCATTCATCCACTCCTGGATTTCCTTCAGACAGTTGTTGAAAACCGAGACAGCTCCAACCTGGTCAGGTGTGAAAAACAGGTAGAGCTGGGTATCATCAGCATAGCAGTGAAACCTCAGCCCATACCTACTTACAGTGTCTCCAATGGAGAGCATATGCACCATGAACAACATGGGGGAAAGAACCAAGCCCTGAGGTACTCCACAAGACAGAGAGATGAGTCCTGAAGAAAAAATTCCTGACACCACTCTCTGCATTCTACCCATGAGGAATGAGGTAAACCACCTGAGGACCATCCATGACAGTCCACAGATGTACCTCAGGGACCCTATCAGTACCCCATGATCCACGGTGTCAAATGCTGATGAGAGATCCAGAAGGACTAAGATAGAGCAACTCTTCTGGTCTCTCAACATCAGGAGATCATTAAGCACCCAAACCAGCGCTGTCACAGTGCTGTCTCTTATGGAAACTGGACTGGAGAGGTTCATAAATGTCATGGATGGTCAAATGGTCTTCCAGCGGTGCTGCAACTACTTTCTCAATCACCTTCCCCACAAAGGGAAGGTTCGAGATAGGTCTGTAGTTAGCATGGCAGTCTGGGTCTAAGGTAGCTTTCTTCAAAAAGGGTGTCACCACCGCTTCCTTCAGACAGCTAGGAAACTCTCTGCACAAGGACTGGACCAATAGCATCAATACAACCCAAAATTAGGGATGTTGGTCCAGGATCCAAACTACAGAGTGCACAGCCTGGATAATCCGCATGACGTCCTTGAACTCTGGTCGGCTGAAGGCACTAAAAGAACACCAAGGTGTGGTGACCTCAGACTGATCCAGAGTAACACCCTTAGAGTGTGCCGGTGTGCAAGTACTGCTCTGATGTCAGCCACCAAAGAATCGAACAAAGACAGGGTGGAGGCTATCAAGAAAAGGGAGAGAAAGACAGTGCATGGCTTGCATCACAAAACATATGAGGAGAGACTAAAAGTTCTCAATATGTATTCACTGGAGGAGAGGAGAGAAAGTGGGGACATGATAGAATCTTTCAAGTACCTCAAGGGCATAAACAATGTACAGACAATGGGAGATCTTTTCCAATGTAGAAAATATATCAGAATGAGGGGCACAATATGAAATTGGAAGGGGTAGATTAAGAGGCAATGTGAAGAAGTTTTCTTACACAGAGAGGGTGGTGGATACTTGGAACAGTCTGCTACAAGAGGTGGTGGGAGCAAGCACAGTGGAGGGTTTAAACATGCCTGGGACAGGCACAAAGGGACATTGGGTGAGGGGGGACTGATGAAAAGCCATTGATCACTTATGGTCAGTGACTGCATACAAGTTTAGGGTTTACAGGCAGACTAGATGGGCCTAGCAGTCCTTATCTGCTGACAATTTTTATGTATCCATGTATCTTGCCAACAAACTCAAAATCAGGCTAGGGTTTTTCTTAAGAAATAGGGCACTCTTTCCCCGTGGCTAGGTTAAAACTCATCCAAGTGACGTTCCTCCCCTTTCCTTGACTACGGCGACATAATTTACAGTTGTGTATCAGTAGCCAAGTTGCATAAATTTAATGTGCTGTACCACCGTGCACTGCATTTTGCTACCAACTCCCCCTACCGAACACATCACTGCAACCTTTACACAATCATAGGATTGACATCCCTGTCAACCAATCATTTGATTCACCATGGTATATGGACACTCAAAATACTCTTAAACAAGCTCCTGGAGTATATTTCCTCTCTCATCCGAACCTCAAATAATACTTACTCCCTGAGGAAATCAGCCTATATCCACCTGAACATGCCTAGGACACGTATTTCATCAGTAAAAGCACTGTCTCCTGTGCCGTCCCTGCAGCCTGGAATAGACTTCAGGCGATCCTCAAGTTTACCAGCACTGTCACATTAAACTTCTTCAAATCCCTAGCCACCAGAGAACTTAAAGAAGTGCGTAACTTTGGTAGGACTTAGCTTCCTCTCTCTCCACCTTCCACCAACCCTGTCAACCCCCTACCCCCCTACTTCCACCCTCCCTCCCTCTCCCCTCCTACTCACCCCACATCCCCTCTCCTGCTTCCCATACCCCCTCTGCCCCTTGCTCTTGCACTCCCCTCCATCTCCTGCCTTCTCCCCTCTCCGCCCTCATGTCTCCCATCCCCATTCCCATCCCCCTTCCATCCCATCTCCAAACTCTTCCAACCTCCCTCTCCCACCTGCACCCCTCTCCCCCATCATGTCTCTCTTCCCCTCATTCTCAATCCCCTTCCATCCCATCCCAAACCCTTTCAACTTCTACCCCGGACACATGTGCACTTTACTCTCATCTCCACTACTTGTTCTTCCCATCCTATTTAGCCCCCCCACTCCGTCTCCTCCCATCCTTCTCAGACACTTGTGCATGCTTCCCATGCACTCTACTTCCATCCTTCCTCCCAACCCTTCTCCTTGTACCACAAGATCTCCACTCTCACTACTACGTCTCTCCCCTGAACACCCCCCCACCATTCCCCCCACCAGTCCCCACACCACCCCTTCTTTCTCCCTCCCAGGTATCCTCTCTCTTCCATCAACTTCTCCATACTTCTAGTCCCTCCCCAGAATGTTTCTGTTCTTCTCTATCTATAAGTAAACCTTCCCTTCCAGTTCTTCTATCCTCTCCCACACACTCAATTCTCTCTCTCTGACATAACTTCTTCTCTACTTTCCCTTTTTACAGCCTAGCACTTACTTCAATGCTTTATAGTTTAATACATCTGATTATAGTTTTCCCTGCTTTTCCTCTGATGCCAATACATAACTGTTACGCATTATGATTCCTATTGCTGTTATCTAATGATGTAATGCATTGCATCTTTTTTACCATCATGGAATTATCACACTGCTTGAGACTACTGTTCCAAGTCTGTTTGCATACCACCTACCCTTTTTTTTTGCTACCTACCAATACGTTGTAAGCAGGACCTTCTTATAAATGAGCCTGCTCAATTAAGTTTTTCCTGCAATAAACTTGAACTTGCATATTTAATTATATCAATTGTATTTAGGGTCAAAACACTGACAGAACAATTGTTTATGTAATTTCTCCCACAGGTACTATGTTTTGCAAAGGTGTCTCTTAGCAGGTGAAGGGCACTTATCTTTCATCCTCACTGTGCTAGAGCACCCCTTCTGACCTGATGCTTAGTTGTGTGTTGGGGGGCAGAAAGAAGAGAAGAATCAAAAAGAGGATTAAAAAGTTTCTACCCCAGGCGGTCAGGTCAGTTCAGTGAAAAAATACAGAATATTACAAGAGGTAGCACAGAAGACAAAATGCAGCAAAAAGAATATGAAAGAAAGGTATACCCAATATACTTAGTATGATTTTAATTTGCCTCTTTATAATGCAGTATATACCTCACTATAGCACATGAAATACTCAGCTCCCAGAGCATCCTTGTAAGGATGCTGGACTGCATTTATTTTTTCTTTGTCAACCCTATCTGCAATGAATATGTTGCATATAATTCCATTCAGAATACCAAAGCTGCACCAAATTCAGGTCTACCATTTCATCACAAGCCTGCAACACAATAGAAAATAACTTGCTCAAAGCAAAGGATAGATGTCATTTTATACTTTGCATATGAACAGCTGGTTACATGGCCTCTGTGTATACCAGTTTGATTGCAAGCCAGCAATTTGTTCTTGAGATATCCTGTTTACAGTTTCAATGACAAATGTGTGTGTAGGAGCTTCTTTGACACTGACAGGTTATTTCAGCATTAGCCTTTTTTTTGTCATAGCACAACCCTGGTTTGGGTACAGACTTGAGATACTAGTAACAGTGGCAGACCAGGGTTAAGGCAGCTATGCACAGCAGTGCACCTGAGCTCTGAGAAAGCCAGCACCTGGTTCCGGAACCTTTGCAATTTTGGTGGCAGACCAGTGAGCATGTTCCACCATTGCGGTATGCTGTGCATGTGAGACCATGCTTGAGCCACATAGGAGGCATGAGAGAACAGAGTAAAGGGTCATAAACACCCAGTCTCTATCGAAATGATGGATGCCAGCACATTTGGGCCCAACACCAAGAAACCTACTACTTGCTGTACTAAATAAGGTCTGCCTTGGTGTGATGGGGGGACAGCCCTCCTCTGGAGCCCCTGCACTGCAGGGCACAACTGTGGGGAAACCAGGATAGCAGCAAGAGGTTTGTGGTTGGTGGTGCTGGGTGGTCACCAGGAGTAACTGAGGAGAAAGAAGAGAGACTGTCAAGAAGGAAAAAAAAAGCATGACTGAAAATGAAGTGGTTAATGAATGTTGTGTTGTGACCCAAACTCTCTGCTACTGTAAAACAGCTAGTGAGTCAACAACAGTAAACAAGTGGGTGTTGTGTAAATTGAAGGTATCTTTAGGAAGAAAGGAGAGAAGGAACTCAAGCTAATATTCGTTACCCAGCATCACAAGTTTTTCTCACTTCATACAGAGCAGTTTGAAAGGTACTTTATATTGCAAAGTAGCCTGTCGCTATCACAATTCTGGTATCCCATGGCAGGGATGAGGGGGTTGGAGTGTCCTTATAAAGCACACAGACTGTGTGGGTTGAAGGCAACCTGGGTAGAGAATAAAGAAGACCAAAAACACAAGTGATTTGTCTATTAAAACAACTCCATTTAAATGATATTGTGTAAGCAGGCAGATAGCAAAGAGTGTGCCATTTCCCCAATGGTTATGAATGTGATTAAACAAGCTGCTCTGCTATTTTATCAGCTCTAAACACACACTTAACTGAGACTACAGTACTGCCATAATGAGGAAGAGCTTTGTTTTTATTTTCACCTGAAGGTATATATGCTGCAAAATAAATGAGGCTCCTTTTGTACACACAGCTATGTCTACAGCCTCAAAGTTTGTAAATAGCAGCAGTATAAATGGAAGCATTTTTCAATTTCTGCATTAGATACAATATTTGTTTTGCATGTATATCATAGTATTAGCCCAACAATATGTGATGGAAATACAATTTTTGTTTCATAAGAAAAAAATAATGTGGCCAGTCAGGGATTAGAGACTAGCATCCCCCCTGGGCTCAAAGTGATCTGGGTCTAGGAGCATTTCAGATCCAGCAAGAAAGTTTTGAGGGGAGTCATACAGGCTGTCAAAGCAGGGCCCTTACTCCATGATTATTCCCCAATTATCACTTCAAGAAGGTGGTATGACCCCCAGTTCCTTTGTGACTCAATGTCCTGATAAGCAGTGTCAGCAGCTCAGCAGGTTGCACGCTCATCTCTGAGGTCAGAAGATTGGAAGGCTCTGGGTTCCATTTCCACACCAGGCACTTGGGATAAATCCCTAGATGGACACTGTAGTGCAACATGAGAGGGGTGGTGCTCTCCTGAGGTGCTCTTTTTTGGATGAGATGATAAACTGAGGTCCTGTCTGCCTGTTCTGGTGGTTGTTCAGGTGGACATTAAAGATCCCATGGCACTTCCCGAAAAGAGTATGAGAATTTTCCCAGTGTCCTGGCCAAATTTCCCCCATTCACTAAAAATACCACCAACAGCTTAATCTGGTTCAATGTCAGTAAATTTCCATCTGTATCTCCACCTCACTCCTAGATGAGGCTGAAAGGCTGAAAATAAGCAAAATTGCCTAGTCTTCCATTCCTGGTTAACAAAAATGAACTAAATAAATACATTATCTTCATGTTTTGTGCCTGCATTTTGACTTAATATTTGAAACATTAGATAATAATATTTGAAACATTAGATAATAATGAAAAGACAACGTCAGAACAATGAAGGAAAAAAGGAATTCCACAGTAACAAACCATCCATCTTTTTATAATTATGACCCTCAGAGACCAAGCATTTTTTTTTGCACACTTTATGCACTGGCATCCCTGAAATAAAAATTCTAGCTAGGTGCTCTTACCAACTGAGTACGAATGCATGGCCAATTGGATAGTTAAAATAATTAAGTGGGAGCTGGCCTGGCAGTGCTGAGAGTTGAGGTACTGGACACCACTCCTTGTGCCATGCTGGTGACCTGGGTTCAAGAATGAGCCTGGGCCACTAGGGGTTGGCAGGGAGAGAGGGGGATTGAGCATCTGGAGGACTGATCTCCTCTCTCTGGGGAAGGGGACTAGTTGTCCTGCCCACTGACTGCCCTCTAGCGGTGGCTAGAGGGCAATATGGGTCAGGTGGCTTGGAAGCTGATGTGATTACATCAGAGGGGAGGGGAGGGAAGGAAGAAAACAGAAAATGGATGGGGATCCATGAACCCAGGATGGCCCAACCACTCCGGCGAAGTCTGCCCCCCGCCACTGGATATGACGTGTTGGGTGGTGGGGGACCAGCAGCGCCCCACCCACCTGTCCCTGCTGCAGAGGGGGAATCCATGTGGGAGCCTCAGGGGGTGGACAAGCAGGGGGTTGGGCTGGAGGATGTACCCCCTCTGGGGGGGGGGCATAGTCCAGTGGAGCCTGCAGCAAGGAGGTAAATAGTAATAGAAAAAAAATAAAAAACAAAAATTGTTCAGTGGGTAAACTGGTGGAATATGAAGTTTAATGAAGGAAGTGCACACTGCTGCATTTCAGAAAGCATAACCATAGGGCATGATATTGCCTGAATGGGGTAGAATTAAGAAAGAGATTAAGAGAAATGTTTTTTTATCAATTATTTTCAGACTACTAATCCGAGATTCCATTTCAATGAATGTATAGAGTGGCGGCCGATCCTATAAATATTGATTTAAGAAATGGGAGTAGTGATTCAGGACACTAATCATCTGATGTTGGTCTGTGGATTTATTAGGACATGGGACACCCCTGTTTTTTATATTGGTGTTTGTATCTTAACATCTAAAAGGTTAACTGAAAATTAATATGTTAAACAATGATTAGGTAGATGAATGAGACGTATTAGGTCATCTCTGACACCTAGAATTCTTCTAGGTGCTGCCAGGGGGCGGGTCAGGCACATAGGTAAGCACTACGTGCTTGTGTGGACATTTAGCATCATGTCAGATTCGGAGGTGGAGCTCCGATGATAAAAAGAGCAGTATTAGGCCCCGCACTTTACTCTCAGCTTGAATGTGGTGGCAACACTACGCAGCAGGTACTTTTGCAATTTTAAAAATACGAAGGTTCAGAAAAAAGTAACAATTTAAACTGATAAGTAGGTGATTGTATTTGCAGTGCTTGCTCACCATTTGCCCCAGCTGAGTATATACAAAGAAAAGAGAAGGAAAGCATGAGTGAAGGTTAGCATGTCTCTGGCAGCATTTTGTAGTAGTGTTTAACATAGCAAATATGAATATTGTTTGTTTAGTGAAAAATGGAGATGGTTGTTATCATGGGTGTAGGCAGGCATACTCCAAGCACTTCATGGTGTGCAATTTTATTTACGGGGGTAGCAAATAGGCTCTGAACTGCTTCCTTTTTCCATGAAAACTAAAGAAAATACTGAACCTTTCTGTAATTTTATTCATAGGAGTCGAAACTAGAAGGACTGGTCACTGATACTCTCTTTGCATCCCAAGAGCAATACAACTTTACAGGCTCTGGGCTGGTATGTGGGTGTCTTGGGGAACAATGCATGGCATTTGTATTTACCCATGCATGGCAACAACCACTGTCTTGAGATACAAAAGTTGTATTTATTGTGCCAAATGAGGTAACAAACACGGTCCTGGTGTACATTTGTATATTGTCTGGCTACACCCGGAGGGGGGTAGCTCACCCTAACAAGAGGGGGGTAGCAGTGAGTCCACTTGGTATGCAGATCTGAAATCCCTAGCTACACCCTTGGTTGTTATATAACAAGGGTCTGGTTCAATTGGGTGTGTACATATACTGATATCAGTAATAATGAAGAACGGATATGAGCAAATTTTAAGAAAAATACTTTATATGTTTAACAAAGAAAATCATGAAACAAGTTGCTGGTTCAATGGCAATAACAGATTGTATTGAATACTAATCTAAGCAAGGTTAGAAGAAACTTATGCAGTGTTAAATATTTACTTGACTTTGATTTTGTGTATTTAACTTCAAGGAGGAGTCGAACAAAATAGCTAAAAGGATAAGTAATGAAATGAAGGTGAAATACAGAAAAGGTATTTATGAATAAGAGGCAAACATAATTGCTTTTTCCTTCATATTAATTCAGTTTGTGGGATTAGATATGTTTATGGAATGTGTTTATTTAATTTATTTACAAGATGAACCAGTTTTCCTGAGGAAGGGGCATCCCAAAAGATTGGATTTTTTAATAACTGGATATTTTCTCCCTTGCTATCACCAGCTTAATCTTGCCTACTCCCCCCAAGAATCTCTTATGGAATAATATTACATTTACTGTGTACCAGTCTTAATACCTTTAAACCGTGTGACACCTGGTGACTCTGTGCTAAACGTTTGGTTCCTAACATGTACCTGCGGTAACTACTGTATATTGATACTTATGAATGTATTCTCTGTAACTAATTCTGGGTTGCCCCTGAAAAAGTGAGCTCTGGTCTCAGTAGGCTTACCCGGTTACCAAAATATAAATAAATAAATAATAAAATTAAACAATAAATTTATAGAAGTGAATACTTAGTTTGTTTTATTTTGGGTCAGTGGGCCAATATTCCAGCATACTTTTTTTTAGAATTAAGAAAGGTAAAAGAGAAGAGAGTTTTGGGTGTGATAATGACATCCAATTTCTGGCAGGCGTATCAGTGTGAAACAGCTTAAAGGGGAACTGTCAGCTCCCAAGAAGGGAAACATCAGGGCCTATAGGTCCCAATTAGCAAATCACAAGTAAGGTAAATGTTGTAATCATGTACTTGTCTGCACACCAATTATTTATCTATTTGATCCTATGACCCTCTCCAATGGTCATTTTGCTCCCAGAGACCCCCACAGCCAGCCAGAAGGCTCTTTCCTAAGCTGATTGATAATAGTAATGTAAACAGGATAATGTGCAGTATACAAAAATAGCAGTTACAATATGTCTACAGGCATATACTGTAGGCACCCCCCCATGGCTTAGCCCATCTTGTCCATCATCAGAGGGCTCACTGTGGGGGACTGTTGGGGAAAAATTTCTGGTGGTGAGTCACAGGATCAACCAGATAAATATAAGGTTTATAGACAAGTAAGTGACTAAAAAAAATGTAACTTACCAGTACTTGTCAGTTTGCTTAATGGGACCCATAGGTCCTGATGCTTTCTGTCAGAGAGCTGACACTTCCCCCAAGGTTGCACAAAGAGGATCACTGCAAACAGATCCAGGAAAGTGATGGTGCCACTATATAGAGCATACTGGAGACTACAGCTGGAGTACTACTGCTTTATTTTAAAATCTGTATCACATGAACAATATAGATAGATTAGAAAGAATCCAAAGCAGAGAACAGTAGAATAATGGGTGGTGTCAACATGGAATACAAAGATTAAATTAATATCCTGAACATGCTTAGCTTTGAAAAAAGGGGGATAAGAGGAGACATGATAATGTTGTACGGATTCTTGAAAAACATAGGTGTGGCCATAAGGGGGTTTCTGGGTGCTGAGAAACCATCTCCAATCTTGCTCCCAATATGTTTTCATAAAATATTATTTGCACACAGGGACTACATAATGAGATTTGTTTTGCTGTTTTGGAAGCCTGATATTCTGAAATCCTGGCTACAACCCTGAGAGATCAAGAATTAAGTAAAGATCCAGGGGTAAATACCAGACAAAGTGGAAATACAATCAGGTGCCATACTAAGCAAACACTAGTGGAGATAGGAAGGCATTTTATTCCTTACAGAGTAGCAGGTGTATGGAAATCACTCGCAAGTATTGTAGTTAATTCAGAGGGGTGAGATTAGACATATATCTACAGGTATGAGATGCTAACATATTATAAACAGACACTACTACTGAGAAGTTGTAGAAGGTCCTAATAGGAAACAAGCTTTCTTCCATTGCACCTTTCATATGCTCCTATAGATTGTATGTATTTACTTGTTTACTAAAGAAAGTATATTTTATTTTTAAAGCAGTCAGGGCACCGTATATAAAATTCCAAAAACATTACAAGGATTACAGCTATACACATTGAGGAAAAGAACACCATTCCATAAAATGATAAAAACTAAATGAGTAACCATAGTCATTAAAAGCCAGGGTGAACAGATTAGGCACCGTAACATCAAATGCCCTGTCTCCTGAAGATCTCAGGCAGGCCTAATTAACCTCCAGAAAATTCTCCCTGAAAGGGTAACACAGAACATATGTGTGTAGGAAGTCTTTAATGTGGCCAGGACTCAGATCATGTAGGGTTTTGGGCCCTGAAGACTACAGTACCAAGAAAGTTTGAAGGCAGTATATCATCTAAATGGAAGCCAGTGCAAACTCTGCAGCACATGGTGTAGTATTTTGAAAGGTGCTTGTACCTGAAGTCAGCCTAGCTGCAGCATTGTGCACCAGCTGTAAACTATGCAACAGACCTCCAGAAAGCCCTAGATATAGAACATTTCATTAGTCAAGAGATGAGGTCATCAGGGCCGAATCATAGTCACCAGGTACTCAGGTTTAAGAAAGGGCTTCAGCTAGGCAGTATTTCTGAGATGGAAAAATCCACAGCAGATGACAACTGACACCTTTACTTCAAGGAACAATGTGTCATCCCCTATGACCTCCAGACTTTTAGCCCTATCTGCAGATCTGTGGAAGTTGATCTAAAAGCAGGGAATGAGGATATCCTCCTTCTTCATTGCTGTTTTCTAGGTACCTATTCTATGAGTGACAGCTCCATCTTGCTCTGCTTAAGGCTCAGCTCAGCCAACTAGCAGCCATCTAATCACTCTATTCAATTAAAAAATGCAGTCATAGTCACCTAGTTACTTGGATTCAGTGCAAAGTAGAGATGCAAAACTGTGCATTGTCTGCCTAGCAGTGAAAACACAGATTGTACTGTCTTATGATTTCCTCCAAAGGCAATTATGTAGGTGAAAAGAGGAAGACCAGGGGTGAGCTTGTAAGGTTAAAAGGGAGGGGGGACTGTGCAGAGGGGATCAGGAAAAAGCAGATGTCTTGAATGAATACTTTTGTTCAGTGTTCACAGAGAAAATAGAAGGGGAGGGGCCACAGACAAGTAACAGAAGCTTTGGAGGGTTAGAAGAGGACACTAGTCCATTTCTGGAGGAGAATGTCCTGAAGGGACTAGGAAATTTGAAGGTGGACAAAGCAATTGGGCCAGACTGGGTGCATGCAAGGGTACTGAGGGAGCTCAGGGAGGTACTGGCTGCATCTCTGATAGCCCTGTTTAACAGCTCACTGGAAACAGGAGTGGTTCTAGAGGACTGGAGGAGGGTGGATGTATTCCCACTACACAAAAGTGGTAACAGGGAGGCAGCTGGTAATTATAGGTCAGTCAGCTGGACATCAGTGGTGGAAAAGTTCAAGGAATCATCCACTGCTGAAGAAAAGGATTGTGGAATATATTGAGTCCAGTGGGTTACAAGACCCAAGTCAGAATGGGTTCACGGGAGGGGGGTGGTCATGTCAAGCAAATCTGATATATTTGTTTAACTGGGTGACAAAGGAATCAGATCAGAGTGGAGCAGTGGACATGGCCTACTTAGATTTCAGTAAGGCTTTCAACACCATTCCACATAGGGAACTAGAAAGCAAGCTGTGTAGTTTAGAAGTGAGTCCAAAAGTGGTAAACTGGAAAATAAATTGGTTAGGGTATTGGCAACAGAGGGTGGTGGTAAATGGAGTTCACTGTAAGAAAGGGACATTGACCAGCAGGGTGCTTCAGGGATCTGTACTGAGATTGATCCTCCTTAATATGTTTATAAGGGACATTGCAGAGGAGCTTGAAGGGAAGGTTTGCCTGTTTATGGATGATTGTCTGGTGGCCCACATTGAAAACCCTATCTAAATTTGAAATTGGTAGCACCCCCTACAGAAAATGTTTAACACTCTTTTATGAAGGGATGAACCCACAAGAGTGATTTTAGGGGGAAGGTCGTATTATGTGGTGGTAACTTTGAGAGATATGGATTCTTTACTAAGTCATGTCAAATTGCCTTCACAAATGTTTTGAAAAAGTCAGAATAATGACTCTCCATTAACAGGTGTATACTTTTACAATGTTTTCATCCTACATTGATTTCATTATGGCAAATTTACTTTGAATATATTCTTTGCTTCTTGTTTTGTTTGTATGTGTAATTTATGAACTGTGTACACTATACAATTTATAAAAAATAGCTAATTTCAACATCATGTTTTACAGCTATAAAACATGGACAAAGGGTGCTTTTTTTAATTTTACAAGATGAATAATGTACTAATTAAAATATTTCTAATATAATTTCTTTTTTTTCAGGTAACAACTGAGAGGCAACAAAATGGCTGAAGACCCTGCTGAGACATTTACCCTCCTCACGAAAAAAAACCAAAAACACCTGACTAGTGATTGGTCCAAGTGTATCATCTGCAAATAACAACAAAGGAACACCTGAGGACTGCAACCCCTGGAGGACTGAATACATTTTATAAAACATACTTTTTTTTAAAAAAGACCATGTTTAGCAGCAATGGCAGCCATTAGACATTGATGCATTGTTAGCATTGCCTGCAGTACATTATCATGCACAATATTATTAGTCCTACACCAGAAAAACAAACCTGAAGCATTTTGAAGGTCAAGGAAGAAGCTCAGTTCCTGGCTCTTCTACCAATACTGGTCAGTGTTCAAGCTCACAGTAGGCAATCGACTCAGCAGTCTGTTAACTGGAATTTTTGTATAATATGCCAGAAGGTATATCACAAAAAAGACAAAAATCTATCACAGATTGTAACCTTCAGATGGCAAGAAACTCTGCTTGATGAGGCTGAAGACAGAGAAGATGGCACAGTCTGAAAGCAAGTATCTGGGCTGTACCTAATTTCATTTGAAGCAAATTACCATAAAGACTGCCATAGTACTTTCACCAGCAAAAGAAACATACAGACAAAATTTTAACTATCCAGTGACAAGATTAGTTTTTTTTATAAATCTTGCTTCAGTGAACTGATTTCTGAAATTGAGAATGACCTTGTTATCAGCAGAAAATCCTTGTCCATGTCTTACTGTTACAGAGATAACGGGATATTCTGAAAGGCAAAGTTCCTAGCAGTGAGAGTGACCAAAGTGAGAAGCTAAAGAAGAGACTACAAAACTATTTTGGTGAGCAGATTATTTTCAAATGCAGCATGATCCAAGTAAACCAGAGCTTGTGTAGAGCAATGCTGTGTCTTTGGAAGTTTTCATCATAATATCTTCCCGGCTGCATTAAAAGCAACAGTATGAAGAGGAAAACCCTCTCCCTACTTCTGAAAATAAAGATAATTATTCAACCTCATCTAAGCTGATTCATGCAGCACAGGTCCTCTGTAGTGAATTCAAAATGTGTGAGGGACTGGATATCAATCCAATAAATAATTCCTCTATCATTTTAGAACAAGCATTAGACATGATTCCTGACAATGTGTATAGGGTCCTGAAATGGGTATTCCAAGGGGGTGTTGGTGATGAACCTATTGAAGATGGCTGTCTTTTAGTAACAGCCACTAAGAAGACCCTCCACAGACAGATATCAGTTGACCAGGACTTCATTCATATAGTATCCAGATGGGCAAAGAGTACACCTAAACATGTTCAGCTTGCAATGTCTATATGCCATATGTCATGCTCTAAACAGGTAGTAATGTTGCACAAGCTAGCAATCTGTGTCAGTTATGAAGCTCTAGAAAGAAGTGACACAGCTATTGCAATGGATCAGCATGAAAAAGCTGCTAGGGACAATATCATAATTATATCAAATATACAACGTGGGTAGTTTGTTCAGTTTGCTGCTGACAATAATAATATAAATGAGGAAACATTAGATGGAAAGCACACAACCCATGACCCAACTATGGTAGTATATCAGAGTCGGAATCCCACAATTTCAGATGGCAGCTTTGGTACAGTGGAAGCTCAGGCTCAAAGAAAATAGCACTGCGAACATGATCACTTGAAACTCCTGCAATGTGCCAAGCCATTCTGGAGTACAATCCTCATGACAGACAATCTGCACCAAATCTTGTGGGAAAAGTAAAAAGTAACTGGTATTCTGATGTTGAGGCTTGTCGACAAGCTGTCAACCTTGCTCAACAAAGGCTAATTCTAAGATGCTGCCCAATCAAGTTATCCGAGGTTGAGTAGTTTGAAAAGGTGAATGCTCAGCAAGTACTAGGATAGAAAGCCTTTAATGTGATGATTTCATCTACCATACCAACAGTGACATCTATTGGGTAATGTTCAATGCTGCTACATCACCTACTGAATGGGTACATTTTCACTGTAATGAAGAACATCTGCAAGATGTCTAGGACACTGGCCAAGATTACAGTCTCTTGACATTTGATGAGGCTATATATTGTAAGACCAAAGAGATTCAGTGGAGGTGCCCAGAAGAATTTCAGAAAACAGTCTTGAGAATGGGTGGTTTCCTCATAGCACATACATTTCTGGCTGTAAGTAGAAAAGTATGAAGGTGGTCTGGAGACATCCTCATAGAATTGCAGGTGTAGATACCTCCAAGTCAGTAAGGCCCTAACCTCGTTTTCCCGGCTCTCCCCATTAATAGATATAGGGGAAAGGGATCCAATCGCTCTCCTGCAGGTTGCCTCCCAACTGCATAAAGTGTCTAATTTATATAAAATTCTCCAGGATTGGGACCATAGATTACCCTCAGGAATTTTCCCTTATTGGGTAAAACAATTAGGTATTCCTGAAGACGTTAATATATGGAGGAAACTTTGGATATCAATGTATAAATTTATTAAACAAGATAGACTCAGATTAGTCCATGACAATATTATGCACAATGTGTATTTGACACCAGCCAAACTCTTTAGATATGGATCCATACATACATCAACATGCAACAGGTGTAAGAATGACATTGGGTCACTCTATCATATGTTATGGCTGTGCCCACATATAAAGACATTTTGGCATTCCATTAATAATTCTTTGGACCCTATCCTTGGCTTGAGAGACTTATTTACACCTGAAGTTTGTCTCATAAATTATTTACCAATTGACACTCCAAAAAGTAGGAAAGTGCATTATGACTCTTATCACAGCAACTGCCAAGTTAACAATAATGAGACACTGGACGGACGAAAAGCCACCTACAATCTTGGAATGGTTCAGGGAGAGTGTCCTGGCATTACAACTGGAAAGACATATCGCACTTGTACAAAATAGAGTCAAAACTTTTACCTCATTATGGGGAAGCTTAGAGGCCATCCTGACGATATGGAAATCCTAATGAAAATGGGACTTCAGTATATCTGTAACTCAATTGGCAATAACGGTGTGTAGTCTGGGGGTAGGGGTAGTGGGAGAAGGGTTTTTTCTCTTTTTTTTATTTTAATTTTTTTTTGTGTGTTAAAAGGTCTGCACCTGATGTTTCACTTGTACTGGATTGTTTGATGTAGCTTATTTGGTGCTGGAATACTAATAAAGCTTCTAAATAATAATGAAAAAAAAGAATTGCAGGTGTATGATAGCAACACAGCAAGCAATCTACTTAAAGACAAATCACACAACTGTGGAATGAGGGTCCACAAGCTTGTTATGGAGGCTCTGTCCAGATAGAGGTGGAAGGCATTTTGTAACTGGGTACAAGACAATGAGATTGATTGTGATGTAGACCTCATCAACAGCAAGCTCCAGGAATGTCAAAATGTGTTTTCAAACAATGATACAACAAGCCTAGCAGCAACACTTTCACAGTTCAGTGATGGCCTGAAAAATGTACAGGATGCATTGCACAGATTCTGCAATTTTGAAAAAGCAACTTTCCAAACATTTTCATTCTGGGATGATTACATCAAAATGATTAACATCCTAATTTGGTTCATTAGAGCAGAACGTGGAAGCAACTGGGACATGCATTTTGTGGCACGTGTACAGATGCTATAATTATTTTTTTGTCTTTGACCACACCAACTATGCCCATTGGGTATCTGTGTACATCAGTGATATGAAGCTTTTGCCAGATTGTGCTCCCAACATTCATGAGCAGTTTGTGCAAGAAAATCATGCCGTAGCTCAGTCTAGAAATAAATTCAGCAAAGTCTGGACAGATATGGCACTTGAACAAACAGTAAACTGTGATAGTAAAGTAAAAGGGGGTATAATGGGTTTCACTTTGAAACCAGGAGCCTTAGCTAGATGGTTCATCACTGCTCATGAGTGCTCAGCTATCACATCTTCCATGAAGGTAATGTGTGTGATATGGTCAATGCAGATGTTTCACAAGGAAAACACAAGGAGGCTGCAGCATGTCACATGCAATGAGATGAAAGATATGTAAATAAGATTAACACAATCACTGATTCCATGACAAATCTATTTGATTTGAATGCTGACTTGAGAGCACTCACCAACATTGCAATTGGAATTGATGCACCCGCAGAGGTTGTCACCAAGCTTGTTACTGCGAATGATACAGGAATCAAAGCAATGAAACAGTTTGTGGAAGACAGACTAAATTCAAATACCACTGGATTCTTTGAGCGACTGGACAAGTTCATCTTCAAGACATTTGCATCTCTAAGCAAGAAGATCAAATCATAAGTTAATAGTGATAAGACAGGGACTACCTATGCCGACAGGGAGTTATTTAACCATCTTGAAGGAGCTGCACAAACAAGAAAGATTGATCTGAAGGAAGTTTTCACATGTGAGCTTTCCACGGTTCTATATGCTCTGGCAAACTCTGATGGTACCCTGAAAAAAACTGCAAAGTGTAAGCTATTACCTGAATTAGAAAAAGAAGCAGAGTCAATGTATCAACTGCCAGCATCCAACATGCCCATAGCTTGGATAGTGGATGGCATTGCTGTTATACAAATAGTCGAGCAAGGAGGTGCAACTAACTTTGGAGAACTTGCTGAATTGGTCTTCAGAACAGTATGCCAGCCTCTACAAAGTTATGAAACCTGCAAAAGGGTAGATATCGTCCATGATCGGTATGATGTCAAAGTTTCAATTAATGCTTTTGAGCATGTATGAAGCCAATCCTCACAAAGCAATGAAGTCAAAATCTATGGTCCCAAAAAACCCATCCCAACACAGTGGAGTCAGTTTATTGGAAATCCCAAGAATAAAGGACATCTGGTAAAATCCATGTCAGAATCATGGTGTGATATGGCTGAAACTTTACTTGGCTCAGATCAGAAAATGGTTATTGCAGGTGGATTCAAGGACACCGGCCTCATTGCTTGCATGGTCACTTCAGCTGGAGTTGTAGACCAAGAATATCTAGTATAGTCGCATGAAGAAGAAGATACTCAGCTTGTACTTCATATATCACATGCTTCACAAGAATACCCTCATGTAGTGATGTGGTCTCCAGACACTGACATTGCAGTTTTCTATGTACATTTTATTCACAAGTTGGAAGCAACTCAAGAGCTTTGGTTTCATACTGGTGTGAAGGATATAGCCAGGTTTATACCAACCCACACCATAGCAGCTGAACTTGGCCAACAACTATGCAGAATGTTGCCAGCAGTACACATACTGACTGGGTATGATTCAACCAGCAGTCTTGCAAGGGTTGGCAAACTAAAGCCATGGAAGCTTGTCAGGAAGAATCCACACAAATTTAGAAGCCTTATCAAGTTTGACACTATGGTGGATATATCTCCTGCACAGCTGAAATCTGCAGAACTTCTGATAACCCTTCTCTATGATCCAACGGCTAATTCAGTAGATGTAAATTGTGTGTGATATAAGCTTTTCTGTCACAAACAGGCCCAGAATGAAGAACTCCCCCCAACTTCTGATAGTCTTCTGCAACATACCAAGGGCACAAATTACCAGACCCTTATCTGGAACCATGCCCAGGAGGCTCAGACTGACATCCCATCCCCAGTTGCAAATGGCTGGCATCATAGCAAGGATGGACACAATTCTCCAACAATAATGACACAGACCCCTGCTCCTGAAGCACTCCTGGAACTCATTACATGAGGGTGTTAAAAAGCCAAGTGTGAGCGCAACTGCAAATGTTCCAGGCAGAGCATGGCATACCCACAGGCTTGCTTGTGTACTGGTGGTGAGGACTGTTATAATTTTCATAAAGTTGACAGTGTGGATACAGATGAGTCTAATACTACAGATGATTCAGACTTAGACATATAGCATATAACAAATATATTGAAAAAGGTTAAACACACTTATATACTGTTGGATATAAGTCTTTTGCTAGCACCATGGTGTGCAATAGTATACCTGCATTCTATTATAATGAATACAGTATTTAAAACTTTTGTGTCAATGTATAATCTGTGCATTTATCAATACAAGCCACATGACCAACATTCTTTAAGAAATTAGCCTTTTGTATGAGTAACATTTGTTTTTGACTTTTAAAATAAATAAGTAATAATGTGTGTCAAAGAAACCTTTTGCATGATTAACATTTGTTTTTGACTTTTAAAATAAATTGTTTAAATCCCATTTTATTTGTCATTTTTACTTTCAAACTTGACTTGACAGCTTTAGTACATTTTGTGGCCTTTTCACTTGGGCAAAATGTTTTTGTTGAGATGGGTAGAAAAATCTTGCATTGGCATACCTTGCTACCACTTTACAAGGCAACATCCACCCTAGATAAGTACCTAAGGGACACTTCTATCAAAATAATCTAGCTCTTGCTTTCTGTAAGGGGGGGGGGTGGTGGTCCGTCACCAAACATTTCAGGCCTGGGCCCCCAGACTGTGACACCAAAATCTGTAATAGGGTGGACACTACAGGGGGCATGGAAAGGATGAGCAGAGATCTGAGAAATACTCGAGTTTGGCAGCTGGGTGTCAATGTCAAAAAAGTACAACATGATGCACTTAGGGCACAGAAATCTAGGGGTGGAGTACAAAATGGGTGGAGTGGTACTGCCAACTAATAAGCAGTGAAGAGATAAGGGCAATCATATCTCATGACCTAAAGGTGGCCAGGTAGTGTGACAAGGCAGTTGGGAGGGCTGGTGGGAAGCTGGGCTGAATAGGGAGGGATATCGAAAGCATAAAGAGGGAGGAAGTGTTGCCTTTGTACAGACTGCTGGTAAGACCCCACTTAGAGTACTGTGTCCAGTTCTGGAAACCACATCTCTGGAAGGACATAGAGTGGAGGTGGTCCAGAGAAGGACAACTAAAATGGTGCAGGGTCTGCATCAAAAGCATCAAAAGACATATGAGGGGAGACTAGAAGACTTAAATATGTACACCATGGAAGAGAGGAGGGAGAGGGATATGACAGAGACATTTAAATACCTCACAGGGGTAAATAAGATATAGGAGGGAAGTATTTTTCAGGAAAAAAAGGTGCTCAAGAATAAGGGGATGAACATATGAAACTGGAGGTGGGTAGATTCAGGAGATATGTTAAAAAGTACTTCTTCACAGATTCCTGGAACAGCCTTCCAGTGGAGATGGTGGGGTGAAAACAATGGTTGTATTCAAGAAAGCATGGCATAGGCACAAGGGAATCATAGTAGAAAGGAAGAAGAAGAGAGAGAAAGAACTGTAGAAGGAGAAAGAACCATGATAATAATGTAAGTAGTGAAAAATGGGCAGACTAGTAGGGCCAAGCAGTCCTTATTTGCCATCAAATTCTATATGTCTATGTTCTATATAACATCTACATCATAAACAACACAGGGGCAAGATGCCGACTTGAGGAACACTGGAAGATGTAGCTGTCACACTGAAGTGAAATTTCACCAGTGCTACCCATACTAAGGGTCAAGGAGTGAAGGAGGTGGTATGCCCATGTGAGCTTCTACCATTCGTCCATAATAGTTCAAAGTATTCCCTACTAGTATAGAAACATCAAGTCTATTTTTAAACTGCTTTCTGTCCTTACTATTACTTCCAGTGGTAATTTATTCCATGGATTGATGATTTTCTGCATGAAAAATGCTTTTATTATATTTGTGAAAAATCTTTTTGGTCTAAGCTGCAGTGGATGACCCCTTGTACCTAGGTTGTCATTTTTGAATTCAAGGTTTTATTCATTTATCCGATAGCTGTCCTGCATGATATCATAACATTTTATTTTATTTATTTAGTGTTTGTTAACCAGGTTAGGTGCGCTAGCCAAAGCTGACTATTTTCAGGCACGATCTGGGAGAATACATACATAAAATGAAATGAGATTATACAATACATAGTATATAGTACAGGTAGGTTAGAATACAGATCAAGTCAGACAGTACTCGAGATAATACATATAGCTATGCAGAGATGACAAAAGTGACATTAGTACATGTAAATAACTAAAACTGAGCTAAGTTGCAGCTATAAAGACATTTTATAGCAAAGTTTGTTTAGAAGTGCAGCAGTATCTTGGGCAAAATAGGGTGGTTAGCTGTGAGGCATTAAGTGGGATCAAAGCATGTGAAGGGGTCCCAGGATCGGTAGTGATATAGTTCTTTTTTTGAAGACTGGGTGGGAGTTAGCCTGCCTCAGGGCAGGAGGGAGGGAGTTCCAGGTGGCTGGGGTGGTGCAGTGAAATGCTCCAGATCTTTTTGAAGTAAGACACCTGGGTATGGTGAGTAGAAATTTGTTTGCCGAGCGTAGTCCATGGGCAAGTGTCTCTGGTACAAGTAGAGTTGCAAGGGAGGAGAGGGTTTGGTTACAGATTACAGAGTCTGTAGGGGTTCCTAGGGAGTATAGTCAGTAAGCAGTTGGTGAGAGCCAGCCTAGGTCGCTATACAGTGTGCAGTGGTGCTTGAGGCAATGGGAAGAGGGAGGCATACCGACATATGTTGTTATACGCGACATCTCATTTATGGAGAGCAGTCTTATGGGCATTAGCAAAAGTGGAGACACCATATGTCAATGCTGAAAGTAGAATACCCTTGGCAATTGCCAATTTGGCAGATGGTGCTAGCAGGTGACAAGTCTTATAGGCGATTCCAAGTTTGGCAATTGTTGCTTTACAGGTCGACTGGATGTGCAGACTGAAATCAAGGGATTTATCAAGGAGGACTCCCAGGTATTTGAAGGATGTGACACAGTCGATGAGAGACCCCCCAGAGTCATGGACTAGGAGGGGTTCCTTACAGGCCCTGAGTTTGGGGGCAGTGCCAAATAGCATGGCGTGGGTCTTTTTTGTGTTGAGGATGAGCTTATTAGCATTTAGCCATGTTTGAACATTCCTGAAATCCGAGGAGAGGTTTGTGTTAATGATGTTAACTTTGTCAGCGCTAGAGTAGAGGACAAGATCATCAGCATATAAGATAGCTGAGCAGGAGAGTATAGCATAATCTATGTTGTTGATGTATAGTGAGAAAAGAAGGAGTCCCAGGATGGAGCCCTGGGGTACTCCGATGTCAGTGCTGTTCACATCCGAGAGAGCGAAGTTGAATTTAACAAGTTGTAATCTGTTTGATAGGTAGTTGTTAAACCAGTCAACAGTTGAAGATGAGAAGTTAAGTCTATGCAGGGTTGAGAGAAGCAGGGGATGATCAACAAGATCGAAAGCTTTGATAAGATCGATAAATACTGCTCCAGTGAGTAGGCCTTTGTCCATGTTGCAGGGTACATCAGTGGAGAATTTCAGAAGAGCAGTTGCGGTACTGTGCCCTTTTCTGAAACCTTGCTTAGTGTCTGAGAGAAGGTTGTTCTTTGTTAGATAGTCAATGGTTTGGGTTGCAACAAGCTTCTCCAGTAGCTTGCTTAGCACAGAGAGGATGGCTATGGGCCTGTAGTTGTTGATATCCTTTGGGTATCCTTTTTTAAGGATAGAATTAATGAAGGTAATCTTCCAGATATCTGGGACAATGCCAAGAAAGAGAGACAGAGTGAAAATCTTGGCCAGTAGCGAGGCAATCAATGGTGCCGCTAGCTTCAGGAGTCGTGGCTCGAGTGAATCTGAGCTGGGGCTAGTGTTGTTGGATATGTTTTGCAATAGCCTTTGGACCTCAGATCTAGATATAGCTTTAAAGTGGAAAGGAGGGGTAGTAGTTAGCTGGCAGTGGTCAGCACTAGATGCAGATCTCTGGGGTGTGCAGTAAGGCTGAGATGCTGTGGGAGGTGAAGCAAAGGACGAGGGATACTGAGACAGGTCCGTGAATAATCTATTAAAGGCATTTGCTATAGTGTTTTAGTCATTGCAATGTACACCATTTAGGATCATATCCCCTGGGGTCAATGACTGGGTAGCCCCAAGAAAGGTCTTGATGTGTGTCCAGAATTTTCTAGGGTCACCAGCAGAGTTGGTGAGCAGTTCCTTGCAGCAGGTGCTCTTTGCTATTCTGATTTGTTTTTTACAGGTGCTCCGAGAGGCCCTGTAGGTATTGTAATCCTCCAGTAGTCTGGACACTTTATTCTTCTTCCAGAGTTTGTCCCATGTGCACAGGTTAGCCAGCAGGTCCTTGTGTAGCCATCTTGTTTGTTTACTCCTGACCCTTCTGGTAACCTTCAGGGTATGTTTATCTTGAAGTGCTGTGAAATTATCAATGAAGATATCAAGGGCTATTTGAACATCATGGGAGTGATAGATGTCAGACCAGTTGATACAGGATGCATCATAGAGGAAAGCTTCCATGTCCAGTTTTGGCAAAGTTGGTAATTGTGATGTAGCGTGGAGGGGGTGGGGGAGCAGTCTCCAGGCACCATACACAGAAAGTGGGGGAGTGGTCTGTGATAGCATCTGCCAAGATGCATGCAGTTTGCACATGGTCAATGTGATTCACCAGTACCCAGTCTATGAGGGTGGAGGTAGTTAGAGAAGGGGTGGTTCTAGTGGGTTCAGTTAAGATCTGGTCCAGGTTATAGCTCTGCGTTAGTGTCAGCAGTGTGCTGTGAGTTGGTCCCAGCCAGTTTAGGATAAAGTCACCTAAGATTATGACCTCGTTTTGCTTGGCATTTGTGACGGTTTGATTAAGTGAATCCTGAAGACCTGTGATACCTCCAGTGGGTGGGTTGTAGGTGCAGATAGCATGGAGTTTTTTTGCACCAAGGGCAATGGTTGTGTGTAGGGACTCACAGACTGAGGGTGAGCCAGTGGGTAGGCAGACTGTAACATCAAGATGGTTTTTATAGAGGATAGCGACCCCCCTCCACATTTTGGGGAGGGTCTGTCTCTCTGTATCAAGGAATAATTGGGCAAGGAACATAAGGAGTTCAGAATATGAGGCTTGAGCCATGTTTCAGATAGGCATAGTAGGACAGGATTGTACACTTTCATCCATGCCTCGAGATCAGCAAAGTGCCTGGTAATGCTCCTAATATTCATATGGGCAATGAGAAGCCCTTTTCCTGAGACAGCCGATAGGTCAGTGGGAGAGTGGTGGACAGAGGGGCCAGGGTTAAGTTCTATGTCCCTTAACAATAGGATGATGAGGAGTAGGAGAAACCACAGTTTAATAGTGTGGAATGGGAGATGAACCAGTTGTGTCATTTTGTATTTTCTGAGCATATGAAACGAGTTGTAGGTACAACCCTTCAGAAGGATAAGGGTGGTGTAGGCACGCACATGTTGTGTTTCAGCAATTTGGTTGGAGAAAGTAAAGTCATTGTGTTGTGAGGTATTCTTTCCATAGTGGTTGTTGATTGGAACAGAAGTAGATACCCCATGTAGGCATAATAGCAGTATCAGAAGCAGGATTCGTCCTCCTAATCTATGAGTTGCCAGTTTTGGCAGGAGACTGCAAATGTTTACTGTAGCAAGGGTGAGTGTTCCTGAGCAACTCATGGTGAGCTACTGTGGACCAGAAAACTGATTGTTACCGTAGATCAAAGACGCAGAAAGTGTTACATTTCTGAAGGTGATGAACATTAGCCTAGGGCATATGCAGGATGTAAAAATCTTTTGTTAGAATCTTCTCCAAAACAGTTGTGAATAGACCTCAAAGACAAGCACACATTCTTTAAGAAAGTCAAATGGAAATGTGGATTCAGTGCAGCACTCCACAACCCAGAAACTTGTATAAAAGATTTACTGACCTCACTTTTGCTTTTTGATGTTTTCCAAAAAAGTTGATTTATGATGAGAATGCCTATACCTGGTGGTGATGTTTTGTAGTTTCTTAGTCCAGGAAATGTTCATAGATGCTATGTCCAAGAATGGTCCAGTTCTTCCAAGAAGAAACACATGAAAACCACAAAAACTAAACTACTGGCAGAGACAAACACAAACAGCCAGCTACCTCCCTGCACATAATAGTAAGTCCCCTCTGATTCTTCTTGTGTCTAGAGGCAAAAGGTTTAGCTTCTGAAGATGCTGTCCATATGACAATGTCTTTATAATATACATCTTTTTGGTTGCTTGTCTTTGAATTTTATTTCCATCCTATCTGCTGTTCCCTTTGTAATATAGCCCCATGCCTGGCTGCCATAATCCAGAATTGGTCTCCCATATGACCTACATAAAGACATTATCACTCTTTCATCTCTACTTATGATTTTTTTTTTGATTGACCTAAGTAGTCTCAGTCTTATTACTTTGTATGTTACATTGTGTGTCATGGCCAACTTCCCTGTGATTGTTAAACCCAAATCTTTTTCTTCTGCTGTTTTTCTTAGGGGACATCCATTCAGAAAATATATGTTTTCCTTGTTGTGATGTTCTAAATGCATTACATAACATTTTTCAGCATTGAAACTCATCCCCCATTCATTTGACCAATTTGATATGACATATGGTTCAATGTGTTGCTTGTTGATATCCTCTTGTGTATTTGCTATTCTTGCTATTTTTGTGTCATCTGCATATTTACTTAGCCAGATAGTTGTTTTCTCACCCATATCAGATATAAATATCTGAAACAGCAATGGTCCCAGGACCAAGCCCTACAGCACATCGCTCATCACCCTTATTTGATCAGAGAGATGTCCCTTTATACTAACTCTCTGAATTCTTCCACTCAACCAGATATGTATCCAATCAATAATTTTATGATCTACCTGCTTATCTATCAGTTTTGAATTATGGCTTTGTGTGGCACTTTGTTTAAGGCCTTCACAAAGTCCAAGAAAATGCAATCCACCAATGCCACCCCTCCAATCCAGTTCTCATAAAAACAAAAGGTTTGTTATGCATTACATCCCTGCTGTGAAACCATGCTGCTGACCATCAGTACAATCACTTTGTTCTATATGTTGATTTATCCTATCTTTTAGTATTGATTCCACAATCATTACAGATACTGAGGTGAGCCTTATAGGTCTATAATTTACAATGTTTGTTTTACTTACTTTTTATGAATGGGAACAATTATAGCTGATAGCCAATCTGTAAGAATTTCATTTTTTGATAGTGCTCTCATGTATACTAGTCTTAAGGGTGTAGCAATTTGTGGTGCTAATAATTTCATAATTTTGGCAGATATGTTATCTGCTCCTGGTGTGTGTGTACATTTCAGGGCTTGAATTTTGTTGTGTATACATTCTAAAGTAATATCCTCCATTGTGGAAGTGTGTACTGGTATATCTCCTATGTTTGATTCACTTTTTGAGAAAACCGTCCAAACGTATGTGTGAAATGTGTTAGCAATTTCCTTTGGGTCTTCAGTATGTTCAGTATTTTAAATTATTGAGCATAGTCCATTATTTGTGGATCTTAATGAATTTATGTATCCCTAGAACTTTTTCATGTTATCCTTGTTTGAATTACTTGCTAATCCTGTTTCCATTTTATGTTTATTTTTTCTTATTTTATGTTTGCATTGTTTTAAAACTGTTATATATTTTCCCCAATTCCCAACCTCCTGATTCAAGCCTTGCTGAAACTCTGGTCTTAGCAAGGGAGTGCATTCACAGTCTCTGACTCTTCTACTGTCAGGAATAACCCCAATCCCAACTCCTAAATTTCCACAATTTTGATGTTAGGGTTGGAACATGAAACCGGATGTCCCACAGGTCATGTGTCTCTTGTTTGCCTGTACTGCATCAGAAGGCAGAAAGAGGTTTTCCTCATGATTTTTTCATGTGTGATTTTACATTAGATGATGTACTTGTGTGATGCTGCATTAAATGGTGCTGAAGTTGTGTAGCTCAACATTAGATGGTACCATACTTGTGTGATGCTGCATTAGATGGTGCTATACTTGTGTGTTGCTATATTAGACAGTGCACAACTGTGCTGTGCTGTGTTAGATGGTGCTGTACTTGTATTATGCTCCATAAGATGTTGCACTTGTGTGATGCTGTATTAGATGGTGTACTTGTGTGATGCTGCATTAGATGGTGCTGTACTTGTGAGATACTGCATTTGATGGTGCTGCACTTTTGTGGTGCTGCATTAGATGTTATATTTGTGTCATGCTGTACTTGTGTGATACAGCATTAGGTGATGCTTTACTTGTGTGATGCTACATTAGATGATGTTTTACTTGTGTGATACTTCATTAGATGATGCTGAACTTGTGTGATACTGCATTAGATGGTGCTGTACTTTGGTGGTGCTGCATTAGATGATATACTTGTGTGATACTGACTTACTTGATGCTGTACTTGTGTGATGCTACATTAGATGGTGCTGTACTTGTGTTATGTACTTGTCTAATGCTGCATTAGATAGTAATGCACTTGTATGATACTGCACTAGATGGTGCTGTACTTGTTTGATGCTGAATTAGATGGTGATGTATTTGTGTGATGCTGTAGTCAATAGTGCACTAGTTGTGCGAAGCTGCATTGTATTTGTGTTATACTGCAATAGGTGGTGCTGTACTTGTGCAGCACTGTTTTAGATGGTGCTGTACTTGTCGGTTAATATCCCAATGCTGACACTGTAGTGCAGCATGAGGGGGGTGCTGCACTCCTAAGGTGCTGTCTTTAGGATGAGACATTAACCCAATGTCCCATCTGCCTCTCCTGGTGGTAGTTCAGGTGGATGTTAAAGATCCCATGGCACTTCTCGAAAAGAGTAGGGGAAATATTTATTATGACACAAAAACAGATACAATGAAAGAATACAAAGAAATACTCATTATACAGTAATGGAAAGCTCAAATCAAAAGGATAAAAACAGAAAAAAAAAACAACCAAAGAAGTACCACAGTAGAACACAGTAATAAAAAACCCACCATCAAAACATAGCCATGACAAGATTTCCTAATACAAATGCAACACCTTATACTGCCTAAGGCCCCATTTAACCGTTAATTGCAAAGAGAAGAAAAAACAGTACATAGCATAGTCTCGGAAATACAATGAAAAGCCATTACCCAACCCACTCCACCCCTTCCAACAATTCTGACATATAACCTCCCCCATAGTACAAAATTCATAATGATAAATTTTATCAAATTCCTTCTGCACTTGGCATAACACGTCCCAAACAGTTACTTCCTTTTGTTGTAACACCCTAAGGCATCTAGCATGCCATATCACCCATTTCAAACAAGCAAATATTACCCAAACCATACCCTTATTCCATTTTCTCCATCCCGTCCTCAATTGTCCCAATATCAAAACCTCATAAGTCATCTGTGCAAACAGTTTTTCACCCGATAATGCAACCAAAGAAGCCCAAAAACCTTGCATGCAGGAACAGTCAAAAAATAAATGTTTCATAGTTTCAACCTGACCTAAACATGTCCCTAGTAGACAGACCCGTTCATCCAGCTTTTTGTGTTTCTGATTCCCTTTAACATTTAATCATTAATGTCCACTCAACCAGACCATATCCTGCATTTTTAATGGAATTCTTGGTTCAATAATACTATCCAATAACATTCGACAATCAAGGTGAGCAGAAATATTAAATACCAGTTCTTCCAGATAACATTGAGCAAGAATAGTTTTATAAAATTTCTTTCTATCAGTGTCCACAAACCAATGGAGCAGTATTTTACACAGCCTGACATATTTTAAAGAGGTCTGTATGTAAGTAGGCAAACATTTGTCAGAAACATGCCATCTACCCCTTCCCCATGCTTCCAAAAACTGATCCTGCCAGTGTTTCATACTATTGATACCTAATCCTGTATTTCCTAACATCAGCGGATGAATATTGCTATAAAACAATTACTAAACAAATAAACCAACTGCTGTATCATATCAAGCCCACCTTCCTTCCTCACCCTGTAGGTGTGTGCCCATTTTATGGGATTCAGGCGGCTGCCCCATTAAAACAAAAAGAACAGTCCCATTAACTTAGCATGCATACTAAAAGGTACTGTATAGATATGCAAGACATATAAAAAAACTGGCAGAATATAGGCTTTCATCAAATAAATCCTTTTTTTCTTGTCATTTTCCAAGACTTCCAAGACAAAACTTTCCTTTGTGCATCTTCATATACTACATCCCAATTCATTTGTTCCGCCCTTCTAGTGCCAATCAATAACCCCAGTAACTTAATCTCCTCATGTTCTACCGGATTTGAAAATTGCACTGGTATGGATGCTTTACCTAAAGGCAACAATTTACATTTGGAAAAATTTAGTGTAATCCCTGTAATTCCATGCATACCTGCTAAAATATGAAGCACACCTTGCCCTGATTCTAAATCTCATACAATAACTGTACAATCATTAGCATAAGTGGACACTTTTGGATATATGTTATCAAACCTATCACAAGCAGGTTTTATCCCATCTGTATTTTCCATAAGTCGTAATATTGGATCAATGGCAAATACATATAAGAGAGGACTTAACGGACAACAAGTCGTAAGAGGGAGGTAATAATCCCTCTGTACAAGACATTGGTTAGGCCCCATCTGGAGTACTGCGTGCAGTATTGGAGGCCACACCTTCACAAGGACATTAACCAAATTGAGGCAGTCCAGAGAAGGGCAACCAAAATGGTGCAGGGACTGCATCAGAAGACATATGAGGACAGATTAACAGACTCAATATGTATACCCTTGAGCAAAGGAGGGAGAGAGGTGATATGATCGAGACATTTAAACACCTTAAGGGCATAAACAAGGTGAAAGAGTCTAACATGTTTAAATATAAGAAAAATTGCAGGACAAGAGGACACAGCATGAGATTAGAGGGAGGCCGATTAAGGGGAATGTGAGGAAATTCTTTTCACAGAAAGGGTGGTAGATGCATGGAATAGCTTACCACAAGAAGTGGTGGCTATGAATACAGTGCAGGGCTTCAAACAGGCATGGGATAGGCATAAGGGAGCAATACAAATGACTATGAATAGATAGGTCACTGACAGAGCAAAGGCCGATGGCACATTTATAAGGTAGAAAAAGAAATGGGCAGACTGGATGGGCCTTGCGGTCCTTATCTGCCGTCAACTTCTATGTTTCTATGTTTCTAACCCTGCCTCACACCATTATGCAGCTGAATTGGTGTTCCCAAGCACCTATTTAGCAATGGGATCATCAGTGCACTCTCATATAAACGCTGAAGTACACTAACAAATTGAAGCGAAACCCCATACAGTAGGAGAGTGTCCCATAGGTGACTATGCTGTACTGCATCAAAAGCAGTTTCTTGATCCAATGACAGTAAATACCCATCCAGCTGCATATTTAAACCTTGTTCAACAATATCCCTAATAAATATCAAATTCTGTTGAATATATCTACCAGGCACTGCACATGTCTGATGAGGCAAAATCGCATAAGTCACCACTCGTGATGTTAGAATTTTGGTAAACATCTTATAGTCAGAATTTAGCAGACTTAAAGGTCTCCAATTCTGGATATTCTGTGGATCACCTTTTTTATATAAAAATGCCATTATTCCTCCTGCATACTGAAGGGCAAACTCCCACCATCTAAAATCTCCTGATACACTACCCTTAAAGCAGCAACCAAGTCAGACTTAAAAAATGTATAACATTCATTAGAAATGCCATCCAACCCAGGAGCAGTATGGGCCAACAAACAATCTATTGCCACCCCAATCTCCTCATCAGTTACTGGTTGCATCAGTGCTTCCACTTCACCTACAGGGATCTCTGATAATGACCCAACATTCAATGGGACAATCCTCTGTGTGCTCATAGGTTTCTGATAAGTATAACATAAATGGTCAGTTACCACCGTGTGGATGCCAGAATGCATATCTCACACTATCCTATCATGTCCAATTAAAGCCCTCATAGTCAATTTCTGAGCTCTTTGTAATTCAATTTCATAAGGATTAATCAAATCTTTTCTTCCCTGTGTAACAAATTGTTGGCATTTAGCAGTCTCTCCCTTCCATCATTTATGATACTCACACATTTTCTCCTTAAGTACCTTTAGTTGTACCTGACTTTCATCACCTGCCTCCCAAGCCCGTGACAAAAGTTTTAAATACCGTGCTCTCAAATGTAAGTAATCTAAATATTTTGAACTAGCCAAAGACCTTTATGCCCTTTTCAAAAGGTCCCTTAAATCCCTTTTAGTATCCTCCCACCATGCTCCCCAAGAATCATGTAAAAATAGAACATCTTTCAGACAAGCAAGATATCTCTCACTCCCCACTGTACTGCCTCCTGCTGTAATATAGAAGCAATCAATTTCCAATAACTTCTACCAAAAGAAATGTTATGCTCTAAACCAATCCTAGCCTGGACCTGCACATGATCCAAGGTTTCCAGGGGTACGATGTTAATAGCTGTACCATTCAACCTATCAGACACAAACCAGAAATCAATATGTGTTGACAGTCTGCCTTTATAGAAAGTATGTTCTGAAATTTTATCCACAAAATCATAAATATCACATAAGCCTGCAGTAGTTAGAATTTTTGTCAATGTATTTGTATCACTATACACTTTTTGAGTTTGTCATCCCCAATCCCTAGGCAATAAACCACAATTAAAATCCCCCCCACAAAATTAACTTAGAGGTAAAGAGGAAAGGTTCAATAAGATGAATAAGGCTACTCTATCAGCCTTAGTTTGTCATGCATACACATTAATCAAGGGATACACTAGACCACCAATAACCACATCCACAAGCAACACTCTGCCAGGAGAAATATCTAAGACTTAAAAGATTTGGACAGGCAAATCAAAAAAGAAAATACCCACACCAGAACAAGGCACTTTTCCTACCGACCATAAGGATAGTCCCCACCTCCAATGTTTTTTTGCCTGTTCTATCTCAGAAAAGGTGAGTAATCTAGTATCTTGTACAAAAGTAATCTGGCCTAAATCTTTATGTAAACTATCAAAGATAATAGCACCCTTCTGATGATTATGAATACTGTTAACATTTACAGTAGAGATAAGAATAGAAGACAACATGAAAAAAAGGGTCAGAATGTACAACCAGTAGATCCACATCATTTCCTTTTTTTTCTTTTTTTGGGCTTAGGTTTTTCAACCTTTCCAGGTCCAACTGGAGTCTCTAGTTGTGACAATGTCACCAATGAGCCATCAGACTCACCACCCCCCTCCTCATCTGGCACATCCATAAGAATATCAAATGGATTCTGAACCACAAGTTCTTCCACTGTAGGGATCCCCTTATGTGCCACTTTAGACTGCATGACCCTTTGGAAGGATAAGTCCTCCTCTCTCCCAGGTGGGGGCATCACCACCTCCATCTTGTCCTGTACCAAAACAGAGTTAGGCCCAATAGTATCTTCCTGCAAAACATGCTCATCTAGCTCATGGTCAGACAAATCATGTTCCAAAACCTGAGGGAGTTCCACCTCTACTGGACTCTGTAAACCATCCTGATAGGGCACAGAAAGAGCCCAGGTACAGTCCTGTACATTCACCTTCACCAAAGCAGGATCAGAAGGTGATCTTGACCCAGGGTCAGCAGCAGGGACCTGCTCTTCACCATTCATCTGGGCCAATAAATTACTGGCTTTCATTTTCTCTTTTTGTGCCGTGTCGACATAGACATCATGTTCAGCTCAGATAGATCTATATTGTTATGGGATGCCCAGGAACTATTTCTAAAATTATGACCCTTTCCGTCACACAAATTACATTTCTGGGGTTGTCTGTAATGTGCGCCAGTATGCCCAGAATCTCCACAAAGGCCATATTTCTGTTTTTCACAGACATTACTCAAGTGCACAATTTCACCACATTTATAGCAGGCCCTGGGCTGACCCAGATAGAAAATCACTCCCCTATCTCTCACCAAAAAAAAAAAAAAAACAATTAGGTAGATGCTGTATAGTCCCCTGCTCTTGTTTGAGCATAACTTTATACTTTCAGCCACCTGTCCAGAGGTGTTACTCATCTAGTAGAGGGTCAGGGTAACCTGTCAACAGACAATGTAGTTTTAACCAATATGTTATATCTGCCACATTCACTCATTCATTACGAAAGAGGACTGTGATGGTCTTAGACATGGGTTTAGTCAGAGGTATAGCAAGAAAAGGCCTCCACACAGGATCATTCTTAAGTAGACTAAACTGTTTCCAAAATCTTTTGAGCCCATTAGGATGTTTGAAATTAACATCATAAATGGTGTCCCCATGCATATGTATTAGGGCATAAATTTTGTATGCATAAAACTTCATACTATTCTTAAGCAATGCCCTTCCCACAAATAATCTTTCAGGTGCATCTGAGGCTGCACCTCTGCATTTTAACCAAACTGCATTTCTTCTCATTGCTGGCTCTAAAACATTCTGAACATTAGAGGGAAAAAGTTTCTCACGCAGTCCAGCATGCTATACATTAGGTTTAGGGGCCTGCAAGCTTGTAGTAACATTACCAGGTGCAGGCCCCTCAGAGACAGACAAACTAGCATGCACTGTCTGAGTTTTCGCTACAGAGGAGACCAGTTTGGAATCTAAAGGGACTGGGGAAGGGGGGCTGTGCCTCAGATCAAGTTCTTTATTATCACCTTCTAATGCCTTAATAGCTAACATGAGATCCTCTGGCCCAGTATCAACAGAAGACCCATGATCCACTATGACCTGACCTGGCATAATCTGAGAAGGGGAAACTTTAAAGCCTGACCCAGAACTGCTCTCTTGACACACACAGGAGCAACAGAATTTATGTCCAAATCCAGGGCATTTGCATCCCAACCTGAGCCATCTGCTTTTTTTAACCACCCGGCAGCTTCAAGATAGTGAGCAACTCAGTTAGCTGGAGGAGTAGTGGGACTGACAAACTCCTCCACAGGAGTAGCATCAGCAGACTGTAAAGGGGCATTAAAAACTTCCCCACAAACCTGACCCTTTCTCCCTTGTAGCTGTTGTGCTTTAGGGGAATGCATTCTGTGAGTCCAACCAGTGGAAGCACCAATATTGAAGCAAATGCTGGAGGGCTCAATCACAGAAAAAGGAGTACCGTGTCCAGTGTGAAGACCAGGCTCAGGCATTTTCCGGTCCTCCAAAAATGTATTTATTTATTTAAGAGATTTACCAGGAAGGCATGCTGAGCAGAGTACCGCTTGATTCCAGATGCGCCCTGGGGGTAGGGGGTTTACAATGGTACAGTAGTACAGATGAAACAAATCATACATAGTGTGAATTGTTACAATGGTACAGTAGTACAGCAGAAACAAAACATATATAGTGTGATTGTTACAGACAATGGGTGAGGCATTCATACAATACAAAATAGCGTAGGTTCAATTTATTTGTGTTTAATAACATTAGGTGCAGACCGAGAATGGAACTCAGACTGATGCTAGTAGCTGATAGATAGGAGTTGTGATGGGGATTCAATGAGGGGGAAAGCAGGAGCAGTTGGTAGCGAAATGTGTTTTGAGAAGGGCATTCCGTTGAGGAGTACTTGTGGTGTGTCTGATATCAGCTGCCAGGGAGTTCCATAATTTGAGCAACCTGAAGCTGAAAGCTGCCTGGCCAGATCGATGGATCTGTGTAGAATGTGCAGGAGCCTGGAGTCTATGTTTCTGAGAGCATAGGCAGGTGGGGAGAGGGCGGTTAGGGATGATGACAGGTAGGAAGGGAGCATTTGTGACCAGAACTTTGCAGCAGTTCTAGCACCGTGGAGCAATCGTCAGTTTTGGAGTGAAGGGAGGTCCAGGGACTGGTAGAGGTCACAGTGATGCATATTGGGAGGACAGTCCAAAGAGAACCAGCAGAAGGAGTTGTATAGGAGGTCAAGCCTGGCTAAGGAAGTTTGGGGGGCAGCACCGTAGACAACATCACCATAATCCATAGTTGGGAGGATCATTTTTTGGACAATTGCTAGTCTGGTTGGTAGAGGGATGCAATTTTTGTTGCAGTAGAGAGCTCCCTGCATGGGATGTGATTTTTTGTGTACAGCGTCTATATGCACTGAGAGGTCAAGGTACTGATCTAGCCAGATGCCGAGATAATGATATGTGGTGCAGGCCTCAAGTGGAGATCTGTCCAAAGTGTAGAATGTGGGTGGTGCAGTAAGCCAGGTTAGTTTGGCCCAAGAGCCGAAAGTGAGGGAGACTGTTTTTTTTGAGTTTAAGAATAGTTGGTTTCCGAGGAACCAGCATTGGATGGAGTCGAAGTCCTTCTGTAGACAAGCTGTCATGGCGGTTGTGGATGGGCCAGAGGTGAACAGCACCGTATCATCTGCGTACATATGGATTGCAGTTTGTGTGCAGGCAGCAGGCAGGTCATTGAGAAAGATAGAGAACAGCAGAGGGCTGAGTACAGACCCTTGGGGGACTCCAATGGTGACAGGAAGTGAGGTGGATTGAGCCGAGCCCATACAGACTGATTGGGACCTACCTGACAGGTATGAATGGAACCAATCCAGCAGCAGCATCAAAATTCTGCACATCTACCCACTGCATGTGCTCTAAATCCCCTCTCCCATCTAAATCTCCCACATTGTCCTTGCAAGGCAGTACCTGCCGTACTGGAGTGCAGTCCCGAGAATCCACCACAGTCTCTGGGTCCTGTTCCATGGCTACCTCAGCTGTTCATGCAACTTCCACATCCATATATGTGACGGCAATTTTGGCATGGGTGCAGCTGTCCATCACCTTATCTTGTCTGATGCGCTGCACCAACAATACCTCTAGTTCCTTCCTTCTAGCAGTGAACCTTCGCTCCTCAGCAGCAATCAGCTCAAGGATCTCCACCGCATTTACCACTGATCGTTCCTGATCCATATCCTCCTGCAGCGGATCCCTTCCAGGTAAGAAAACCTCTCAAGATGTACTCCCAATATCGCTAATAGCAGGATCAGCCTCACAAATTTTTGAGACCAGGGAATAGACCTGTTCCCCGGCCCCAAGCACATCCATTCTCCATGTCGCCTCAGGCAGACTGGCCATAGCAGCACCCATCACAGTGCCATCTACCTCAGAGCAGGGGAAGGTTTTATTAATAAACAGAACAGCAGTAAATCAACCAATAATACAAAACACAAAAATCAATAATAGAACACAAAATGTGAAGAGAGAGAAAAAAATCCCAAAAAGAAAATACAGTACAAGAAACATGACAGTAAACTGGACATGAATCAATATATGCAAAAATGAACTATGCAGATAGTGAAAAACTCATCCTATTTTATCTTTCAGAAAGGGAACCTCCTTCCAACGAGCAATCCATACATCATAAGGCAAAGTACGCTGTTCTGAAAAACATTGATACAATAAATCATGTTCAATACATCCAAGAACACAAGAAGGAGATTGATAAAACTGTTTAAGTGTAAGCTGACATCTCACCTGCCACAAATGAAATTTAAACATAGCAAATAAAAGTCTAAGAACTCCAGCATTAAGAGAAGTATGATGTAACAAAAAGCCCCCTACAATCTCCACATAAGTACAGTAACTACTTTGAAATAGGATTGACTCCAGTGTACAGAAAGCTTATGCCAAAAATCCAGGACATACGGACAATGAATATAAAAATGGGCCATAGTTTCTTCTTGAGCCACACAAGTATTTCTAGGACACATCCTTTCAGATACCTGTTTATGTTTAGCATTACCCTTGACATTAAGCCATCCACGGCTACTAAGCCACAACACATCCCAAAGTCTAGAAGGTATCAATTTATCCTTCAAGCCTTGATGAATATGACCAGTATAACACTCAGGTATATCCTTATACATAGGGATGACAGAATGAGCCTGGATTTGTAAGACCCCATACAGAAATTTACTCAATCTAGAGAACACTTGGTCTGGAAGCACTTTCCATTTAGTAAGTTTCTTAATAACAGGTCTTATATATGCAGGAAATGATGAAATCAATGGCACCTTTTTAGCTGGCACAGACCAACTACTATATAAAGAACCTAACCAAGAATCCATAAAGACCAACCACACCACCGAGTGAGGACAACTAAGGTCAATCAAGTTTTGGTGAAAAAAATACTATAATAAAAGGTAATCGGGTTAACACTGTTCAAACCACCTTGTGCAATAGGGAGATACAACACATCCCTCTTGATCGGGTTCAACCAACTACCCCATGTGACTTGAAAAAACAGTCCAAGCAAAGTCATTTCTAAATCAGGAGGTACTGGGTAAACTACACTAAGATACAAAAACAGGGGAAGCAGTAACGTCTTATCAAGGGTTACCTTCATACACTTGGATTGCTGCCAAGATTTCCACAACGCTACCTTTGGTTTTGCAACATCAAGCTTCATAGACCAATTGAGAAGTACATTATCCCCCTTCCCAAAACTAATATCCAAAAACTTTAATAGGGCCCTGCAACGCAGGAATACCTTGTAAATCCAATATGTCAGGGGGCATAGTATCCAAAGGGCACAGAAAACTTTTGACTTTATTCAAGGAGGCCCCTGCCACTGCAGAATAAGTAGAAAAATGCTGTAACACCCTATTGCCAGAAGGGACATCTGCAACAAATACACAAACATCATCTGCATAAGCCATAACCTTAGCACTTATTATACCTTGTGTGGGAAGGAAACCCCAGTAACTAAGGCATGCTGGGCAATATTCCTCAATAATGGGTCTAAACCAAAGACAAAAAGCAGTGGACTCAAGGGACAGCCTTGCCTCACCCCCCACCAAATAGGTATATAGGAACCCAAAAATCCATTCACTGGGGTAGGGTATATATGCATTATCATACAATAAGGCAAGTCAAGCCACAAACCGGTAAGGAATACCATATAAACGTAAGACCTGAAATAAATAAGCATGTGGAACCCGATCAAATGCTTTTTCTTGATCAAAGGACATAAGAAACCCCTTAAATATATTCACTTTACCAAGTTCTACCAATTCTCGAAGCAAAAGGAGATTAGAATTAATAGATCTACCTGGTACAGAACACGTCTGGTGAAGGGAAATCAATATCGGAGCTACTATCAACAGTCTAGTATTCAAAACTTTCATCAAAATTTTAAAATCCATATTAAGGAGACTCAACAGCTGCTAATTAGTAAGGTCATCCCTGCGACCTTTCTTGTGTAGCAAAATTTGGACCAATGTACAAAAATGAAAATCAATAGTATGCTGCTGCATAGGCCAATTTAACACCACTGGGAGTATCTCACTAGGCAAAGGACAACATGCTTTGTAAAATTCAATCAGTAAACCAGCTATTCCAGGCATTGTTTTATTATTGAGATGTGAAATTTCCCATGTCACCTCAGCACTACTGATAGGATCAATCAATGCCTGCAGTAGTGAATCTGGGCAATGAGGAATATCTAGAGAAGAAAGAAATTCCCCAAGGTCAGCCCTGCTAGGGAAGGAGCCTGATACATGTCCGAGAGATGGGATGTAACTGCATGCAATATGTCAGGCATGGTATTCCACATAGTACCATCCGGGCATATACTTCCATCAACAGTCTATCAGTTGTCCTTCTATGACTACTGTCCAATGCATCAACCAATCCATGCTTCTTGACTGAAGAAACCATGTGTTCATGCAAAAGGGAAGCAGCCCTTGAATATTGCAGAGTTGCCATCTCCTTTTTTACTACCTTAACTTGGGAAGTTAAATTTAAATGTTGAGAATTTATAGCAGAATATAAAGTTTCCAAATGGGATCTCAGGACCAAATACCTTTTATAATTAGATAACATAATGGACTTAGAAAAACGTGTAGCGAAAGACTTTAGATCAGTCTTAGTGTCCATCCACCAAGCCATCAAATTTTCTGTGAGCCCAGCCAGAAACATACCGGCTCTTAATAGGTCTTGCATCTGCTGCAAGAATTGTGCATTATCCAACAACATGATATTTAATTTCCAGTAACCCTGGCCAATGGAAGTATGAGAACCTATCCAAAGAGAAGCAATCAAAACCACATGGTCAGAAGTCTCAGCAGGGACAGTGCAAGCACTAATGACTCGGACAGAATGTGTTGTAAAAAGGAAATCAATCCTGGTTGACAAAGACCGCTTAAAAAAAGTATGTCCACCTGTAGCATGACACATCCTATAGGTATCCTAAAGACGCCCTTGAGTGATAATACAATTCAGACAGTTAGTGTCACAAAAGTCCTAATCAGTCCGAGCTCCACAATCCTGTTTATGCACAACACAATTAAAGTCTCCACCCCAAATAAGAAGTCATGTCGTAAAAAGATAAGGTTTAATGGTATCAAAGAAATCAACCCATCCCTTCTTCGTAACAGGAGCATACACAACTATCAATCTCCAATAAGTACCCAGAAAAGTAAAATCCAATAGCAATGCAAGCCCCAAAACAACCTCCACCAACTTGGTGACATGAAAACCATCACCCGAAATAAAATCCCAACACCATCACATGTATCCAACCCAAAAGGAAAAAAAGAGGGACCCCAACGCCAAAGCTTTTTTGCCACTGAAACCAAAGAAAGAGTATTTAATTGGGTATTCTGGATTCGATAAATATCACATTTCAAATCTTGCAAGAAATGAAAAGTAAGAAGGCATCTACGGGCATTCTTAACACTATTGGCATTTAAAGTAGCAACAGTAAGGCAAAATGCAAGGGCCATTAGTAAATGTCAGGAAAACAAAAAACCAAAAAAAAGAAAAGAAAAATCAGGTAATCTTCCCTGATCTAGTGCTGCTGTGTGGGCGAACCCCAAGACGTGGATGCTGCCTATCAGTGGTCACCTCTTTTGACTTGTCACCTTCTGAATCAGAGGAGAAAAAGGGCTGATAAAAAGTATCAGAATTAGCTCCAAAGTCTGAAGACTGGGACTTCCTAGAGAGAACTTCAAGTTTATTACTTAAGGGAATATTCCCACCAAGGGAAGATGCTTTTGCCAGTTTAGATCTCAACTTAGTTTGCTTCTGTGCTCTTTTCCTAGCTAATACACAAGTCTCAGGAGGTGGCATAACCAAATCTGCTACAGGCTGCACAGAGGCCAATACTGCCTCTTCCGCCACCTGTACAGTGGCAAGGGAAGGGAGCTGAACCTTCCCCTGGTCCATTGGCACCTCCAGTAATGAAGGTACTTCAGGGGTTAATGTATAAGGGACAGAAACCAAAGGTTCTGGCAACGGTACCTCAGGAATGGGAAGGGGGCTAGGCAGCACCACTGCAGGGGGAGGAGAAGATTTCAAAGCTGCAATATCTTTTTTCTGTACCTCCCAGAGTATTACATCCTGATTTGGGCAATCCCCTATTATGAGTAGCCATGGACAGGTTTGAAATCCATGACCTGTTTCCTCACAAAGATTACACTTAAGCTCTTCAGTACAGTCCATGCTCACATGACCAAAGAAGAGACAAAGGGAACACCTCAACCTATCACAAGCTGCACTATGATGGGAGGGGGAGCCACATTTAAAACAAGTACGTGGCTGTCCCACATAAAAGCAATGTCCACGTTCCCTTCCTAAAAATAGACTGTTCGGCAAATGTACAGGGCCTACATTAGTATGCCTAAGCCATACATTAAATTTCCACCCACCAGTCCAAAAATGTTAATAATCAAAGATAGGTTGAGGTGTTCCCAATACTTCACAGCATTGCTGTAACCAATGTGAAATATCATGGACTGCCACATTCTCATTACGAAATAAAACAGTAACCTTCTTGATAGCAGGCTTAGTGAGAGGAATAGCTTGAAAGGGCAACCACAATGCAGAGTACCAAAGTAATTCATATTTAATCCAGAAACAGTCCAACCCCTGCGGGGTCTTAAAGCTAATATCAAACATAGAGGTACCCGACACATGAATAAGGGCAAACACTTTGTTAGTAAAATGACCCAACGAGCCCTTAATGAGGGTTTTCCCCACATAAAGTCAGTCAGGAATAATGTCCAGGCCTCCAATATACTGCAGGTGTACTGCATTTCTTCTCTGTAGTGGAGGAGGGGAACCACGAAAGGCATCCCTCTTCCTAAATTCCTCCCAAGTAGATTTTGCCCTTTCCCTATGGTCAGGGGGAGGGCCTGGGAGTGGAATATCTGAATCCATTTGGTCCCCCCATGCAGTTTTATGAGTACTAGGGCCTTCATCAGCTGAAGAGGAGGCAGACAAGAGCAGGACCTTTTCAAGAATGTCCATATTCAAAACAGGATGTTGCACGTCCACAGCATTTAAATCAATATCCAAACTAGCAGGGAAGGGAGAAAGCTGAATAGCAGGCACATCAGTAACACTGTCAGGCTGAATATTAGATTGAGTACAACTTTCAGGGATTGGGCTGTGGGCAGGATCAGGGATCCAATGGCCTGCCTTGTCCTGCTTCCAGCCAGCGTCTCTAGGGGAAGCTTTCAAGGCATGGGGAAGCTCACTCACAGTCTTAACAGCTGCAACAGTATCCTTAGCCTGAAAAGGAAAAGGCACACTGACTGGAGTGTAAGTCTCATGAAGTGGAGAAAAAGTAGGTGTAGTACTCACCATCTGGGCAGAAATAGAAACCACCAGTGAATAATGCAAATTCTAAATGTCCGTATTCCGAGCGGCAGACCCAGAAGCCGCCGATTCAGTGAGCTGGAACGCCTGTGATGTGTGTGCGTCAGAAGCAGGTGAAACAGACATCGGACACACTGCAGCAAGAGGCGCTGAAGACACCGAAGTTGCCGAAATAGGAAATGAGCGTGGACTAAGATGATCAACTGCAACAGCACCCAAATCACGATCAGCAACATGCAACACAGGAGGAGACAAACTAGCAGCAGTAGTAGCTTCAATGACTTCCAGGACACGTCACTGATCAGAGGCAAGTAAAGACTGTAACCATAATTCATCAGCAGGTAGAATACCTGCAGAAGCACTAGACTATTTTCCTGGTGCAGAAGTAACAATGTCCATAGCGTCAGAACACGCTGACAATTGTGACTGTATAGGCTCCAAAGCTGGACCTGCAGGAGCAGAGCTCTGTTCTCCTGCAGATACACCAGCAGACTGTTCAGATCCTGAGGTCACATCCATGGTCCTCCAGCTCCCCCAACACAGAGTAGGGGGAAATTTTATTTAAAGAAAACTGAGCAATATATTACAAAAAAATTGCACATACAAACCCAAGAAAAACAACAGGCTAATGAATATCAAACAATAAACAAGAATTCATCCAATTTTGTCTTTCACAAAAGGTACCTCCCTCCACCGATGAACCCACACATTAGAAAGCATATACTTTTGTTCATACATATAATGTTTATACACTTCAGTCTCAATAATGATAACAACCTGTTCAGGATCTTGATATAATTGTTGCAGTACAAACTTACATCTTGTTTGCCATAATATAAACTTTATAAATGCAAGAATTAGGTGGACCATCCCTTTTTGTAAACCAATGTTTTTCAAACTAAATCCCCCTACAACTTCAGCATATGTCAGACTTTCCAATAAGGGTTATGACAAACCTTAGCTATTCTATCCCACAATTGTCTAACAAATGGACAGTCAATGTGAAAATGTGACATTGATTCTTCCTGAGCTATACAGCTCTTTCTTGGACACATTCGCTCTTCAAGTTTTTTATGTTTAGTATTGCCTTTTACAAACAAGCATCCATGAGCACATAACCAACTAATATCCCAAATCCTTGGTGGAATACAGGGATCTCTGGGGGTCTCTAAAATGAAGCCCCAAAATTTAGGATCAAAATTTTTAAACTGAACCACTAATGGACTAATATTGTTATGGATTATTTTATAATGAGCTTTAGGGGTGGACAAGGACAACATTGAAATATGCATGTTCCATTGCTTTAGTTTCCTAAGTGCAGGTCTAAAGAAATAACATGCCATCTTAACTTGCTCTTTCAAAACCCCCTGTACCTCCCATACTCTATAAAGTGGCTGTATCCAAGATCTAGCAAAAATAGACCATATAGCCAGAGTCGGTTTTGATAAATCTATCAGGTCAGTATGAAAAAAAATAGTATAAAAAAAATACTACAGGGTTATGAAGATTTAAACCTCTGTTTTCTACTGATGAATAAATAGTCTCTCTCTTAATAGGATTTAATCAACTTTCCCACAGCATTTGAAAAACTAAACTTAAAAGGGAAGCTTCCAATGTCCATGGTAAGGGATACACTACACTAAGAAATAAAAATATTGGAAGTAAAAAAGTTTTGATTATTGCAACTTTTTTCCTTTTTGTCTGATTCCATGTTTTCCACACCTCTACTTTAGTTGCCGCTAAATCTAGTTTTTTTTTCCAATTAAAAACACAGTTATTTCCCCTCCCAAACCAAATACCCAAATATTGAAATGGTTCAGTAGACACCTTAATCCCATTCCAAGATGCATTCAAAATATTAGAATCATGCAAAGGATAAACAATACTCTTCAGTTTGTTAAGGTGAGCTCCTGTTATTTTGGAGTATTCAGTGATAAGGTCTAGAACTCATATACCTGAGTTACAATCTGTAACCATAACACATATGTCATCAGCATATGCTGTCACCCTAATTTCTACACCTCCTTCTTTTGGTTTAATACCTGTAATACAGGTGTCTTGTTGCAGAGATCTTATTAAGGGGTCTAAACACAGTACATAAAGTAAAGGACTGAGTGGACAGCCTTGCCTAACTCCCCAAGAAATTTCTATGTAAGTACCCAAATGACCATTTACTAAAGGAATAGCTTTAGCATTGCTATATGATAAGGAAATCCATTGTACAAAAAGGGATGGTATACCATAATGGGCTAATATAAGTGAGGTAAACCTATGAGGTACTTGATCAAAAGCTTTTTCCTGATCTAATGACATAACATAACCATTTAATTTACCAGCCTTACTCTGTTCAATAATTTCTTGAAGTAATAATAAATTATGTTTTATAGAATGCTCAGGAACTGTACAGGTTTGTGCTGTTGAGAGAAGTAGAGAAGCTATATTCAGCAAACGATTATGCAAGATTTTCATTAGTATTTTATAATCTGTATTTAATAAACTCAAAGATCTCCAGTTGTCAAGAACAGTCCTGTCTCCTTTTTTAAATATTAAAATCTGGATAGCTATGCAGAAATGCATGTCCACCTGTAAACCATCCAAAACCCTATTAAACACGTTCATTAATATTTTTCTTAATGTATCTCTAAAAGTAACATAAAATTCTGGGAAAAGACCATCAATACCCGGTGCTGTAGATTTTTTAAGATGATCAATAACCATCCCTATTTCTGCCTCAGTGATAGACTTAGTAAGATCTTGCAAAAGTGTATAAGGTATACTAGGGACTTCAATTTTATTCAAAAATTCAGTCACAACCTTCTCATCAATAGGAAATGAGACATACATGGTGGATAAATATTGTGATACAGTCTGCAAAATTGTCGGCCCGTCTGATGTTATAAGACCATTAGTGCCCAAAATAGATCCCATGAACTTGTCTGATGCTCTTTGTGAGCAGCCTTTAAAGGCATCACCAAATCCAGTTTTCCCTTGAGAACATATTCTATGTTCATTTAACATTGCAGTAGCTCTAGAATATTGTAAACTCATCATTGCAGTTTTAAGGTTAAGTACCTGTGAAGTTAAACTAATATTCTGAGTATTAATGATGGAGTATAACTTGCATAGTTTCATTCAAAGTTTAAGGTATTCCTTAAACAGGCACTGTCTAGCTTTTGTAGAATATAATTGAAACAGAGATTTTAAATCTCTCTTTGTCACTTCCCACCAAGTGCTAATATTCCCAGCCATACATGCCACTGTCATCTTTGCCTTGAGGAACTCAAGAATCTGCACCCTAATTCGATTCTCCTGCAAAACTGCTGTATTTAGTTTCCAATATCCTCGGCCATATTGCGGCCCACTTTGGCCCCCTATGCTAACAAGTAAACTTGCATGGTCAGAAGTTTCTAAAGGGATGGTTGCAGCTGTCACTATACTAACATTTTTTTTTGTAAATAAAAAATCAATTCTTGTGGATAATGCTCCCCTATAGTAAGTATGACTACCCTCCTTGTGTAAAGTTCTAAAAGAATCTTGTAAATTACCTTGTTCAATAATCCCCTTAAGACAGTTGGAATCACAATACAGTTTCCTAGTTACTGCCCCTCTATCTCTTCCATCTATCACACAATTAAAGTCCCCACCCCATAAAATGTGCTTAGTTGTGATTAAATAAGGTTTAATGTCTTGGTATAAGCTAATCCTTTCTTTCTTTGTAAGGGGGGGCATAAATATTTATTTATCTCCACCCTATCCCTTTAAACATAAAATCTAATAGTAATACCCTACTCAGGCATATCTCCACCAAGCGAGAAACCCTAAGTCCATCCCCTTTAAGCAATATACCAACTCCTTCACAAACCCTAATGCCAAAAGAAAAAAAAGAAGGGCCCCAACACCACAATTGTTGTGCAGACCTAACCAGGGAGGTAGTATTCAACCTTATATCTTGCAATAAACATATATCACAACTTAAGTATTTTAATGCTGTTAATATAATCAGTCTTCTTTTAGCATTCTTAATGCTATTAACATTGATGGTTGCAATACACAACCGAGATGAGAACTGTAAGAAAGACAGGAAAAAAAATTAAATCAAGGTGGTTTCCTCAGCCTAGAACTTCTTCTTACTCTAGTGTTCATTCTTTTTTTCTTTTCCTCCCCAGGTACTGTGTCTATTAGATCACCCTCAGAATCAGAGGAGTGAAGGGCAAGTGAAGATGCCTCTAAATCCCCTCCTTGTTCTGAGTCCACCATGGCATTAGTCAGAACATTAAATTTATTAGTTAACACAATCGCTTCATCTCCTGGAGCACAAGCTTTGGCTACTTTTGATTTTGGCCTTGTCTGCTTTATACTCTTTTTGGCTACACTTTTAACCACTCTGCGGGGGCATTTCAGCTACTGAAACCTCCATCTCTGAGGTTTGTGGTAAGTTTATTAAAGGGACATCTGGAACTACAGGCTGAATGGGAATCAGTGGAAGGCACAGGAGCTGCATCAATCTGAACCCCTGGCTCTTCTGAAGGAGGCAAGGAAGGTGGGGGATGGGTAGATGGGTGGTCTGGGGGTGGTCTGGCAGCAAAATGTTTTCTTTTTATAATTTCTTTTTTTTTGTGCTTCCTGAAGTATGAGGTCTTGGTTTACATGAGTAGTGCGATTATGTGTAGCCCAAGGACATGACCTGTAAGCATGCCCAGTGTCCTCACATAGGTTGCACTGTAGTTCTTCTGTACAATCAGAATTGTGGTGCCCAAAAGACAAACAGAGATTGCACTTTATCCTATCACAGGCAGAGCCCAAATGAGTGAAGGCCCCGCAATTAAAGCAGGCCCGGGGCTGTCCTGGATAGAAGCAATGTCCCCTTTCATTACCAAAAAATAAGTTATTAGGGAGATGTACTGGCCCCAGACTATTATTTCTTAAAAGAACCCGTAAGTTCCAACCCCCATTCCAAATGCATTCCTCATCAAATATTGGCTTAGGGCTATCCAATACATCACACTTTTTTTCCAAACAATAAACAACATCATGTATAGACATAGATTCACTGCAAAATAAAATAGTTACCTGCCTAATAGATGGCTTTGTTAAAGGAATAGCCTTAAAAGGCAGCCATAATTCTATATATTTCAATGTCATAATTAGACCAGAAATGGTCTAGACCCTGTGGGGAAGTAAAGCTCACATCATAGATCATTGACCGTGACACATGAATCAGAGCATCAATTTTGGTGAAAAAAATCTAAAGACAATCTTCAAAAGATTATGCCCACATAAAGTCAATCAGGAGCTATCTCCAATTCTCCCAAATATTCTAAATGGACAGCATTGCTTCTTTACGGGGGGGGGGGGTGGCCTGAGAAAGGATCCTTTTTCCTCAAGGACTACCAAGCCGTTTTTGAGCGTTCCTGAAAAGTAGCTGTTGTACCAGGTTGCTCAACTTCATCTTTCTCCGAATCTCCCCAATTAGCCGAATGCCTTGTTTCACCTTCAGACTCTGAGGCAGATGAATCTATACACCGTGGTGAACTTTCAAGAGATTTAGCTGCAATCCCCTGATCAGTAGAATGTTCTTTTGGCTCGTTTTCTTTATTTAAAACCAATCTATCAGGATTATTGACTTCAGGAGGGGGAGGCGATCCTGGAATCGGGCTGTGGCTGGGGTCAGGAACCCAGATACCGGCCTCTCCCAGCTTCCACCCCGCTGCTATCAGTGAACGCGCTAAAAATGTTGGGGATTTCCCACAGTGACAAACAGCTGTAAAGTCAATGTCTCTTCCGTTTCTTAAACCGAGGGGATTAGTTCATGTACGAGAATTTACAGATGGTATTTGGCTTTGCACTCACATTTTTTACAGAGTCCGAGTTTTGGGCTGTAGCTAGATGCGCTGTCACATGCCTCAGATCTTCTGTCAGTCTCTCTTTTGCAGTTGCTGATTCAGACCGTAGGAATGCAGGTGAAGTTCCCACGTCACTGGGCATAGTTGGCCGAATCTGCACTTCAGCTGTTGCTGCAGAATCTTGCCCCACGACGTCTCACAAAACTGTAGCTGCTGCTTGCAAGTCAATAGGATTTAATATTTCTTCCTGAGGTATACGATATACAATGGTGATATTATCAAAATGTTCCATAGTGTTACTCACCATTGTACCATATCGTAATGATTTATTTTGTTGTAGCAAATTATCCAGCCAGACTTCATCTGATGAAAAAAGACCATGTGTAACTTTCACCATTTCCTTATGCTCAGTCTCCTTCATTTGCAAAGCAGATTCAATCTCAGTGATTAATGCTTCCACAGACTTGATCTCCTGAGCTAGACCTGTGGGCTGGGAGACCTGCTCAACCACAGGTACACCAGCTGAATGAATCTCTGACACACCTTCCTCCATGACAGCAACACCCCTACTGACAGAGTAGGGGAATTTCCCCAGAGTCCAGGCCAAATTTCCCTCGTTCACTAAAAATACCACTAACAGCTTACTCTGGTTCAAAGTCAGTTGGCATTTCATCTGTATCCCCCTCCCCGGGTCATGCCTGAAAATAAGCAGAATCTGCCTAGTGCACTTACCCGGTCAACAAAAAATTAAATAAATAAAGTAAAATAAAAAATGCATGAAATGGTTTACTTCTGTGATGCTGCAGCAGATGGTGCTGTTCTTGAGTGATGCTATTTTACATGGTGCTGTACTTATTGATGCTACATTAGATAGTGCTATACTTGTGTGTTGCTCAATATAGATAATGCTGTATTTGTGTGATGCTGCACTAAACAGTGCTGTACTTGTGCGATGCTGCATTAGATGGTGCTGTAGTGTGATGCTACATAAGATGGTGCTGTACTTGTGTTATGTACTTGTCTGATGCTGCATTAGGAGGAACTGTACTTGCCTGATGCTGCATTAGGTGGTGCTGGCCTTGTGTGATTCAGAATTAGATGGTGATGTATTTGTGAGATGTTGCAGTGCACTAATTGTATGAAGTTGTGTTGTATTTGTACAATGCTCCAATAGGTGGTGCTGTAGTTGGGCAGCACTGTCTTAGATGGTGCTGTATTTGTGTAATGCATGAGATGATTTACTTTTGTAATGCTGCAGTAGAGGGTGCTGTACTTGTGTGATGCTATATTACATGGTGCTATACTTATGTGATGCTATGGTACTGTACTTGTGTGATGCAGCTTTAAATGGTGCTGTACCTGTGTGATGCTCCAATTAGATTATGCTGTACTTGGGTGATGCTGCATTAAACAGTGCTGTACTTGTGCAATGCAGCATTAGATGGTGTTGAACTTGTGTGATGCTACATTAGATGGTTCTCTACTTATGTTATGCTCCATGACATGTTGTACTTGTGTGATACTGTATTAGATCATGTACTTGTCTGATGCTGAATTAGGTGGTGCTGTGCTTGTGTGATACTAAAAGAGGTGGTGTACTTGAGTTGCTGCATTCTTTATTTATTTAGTTAGTTTTTGTCGACCGGGAAAGGAGGACTAGACAATTCTGCCTATTTTCATCTTCGTCCTATGGGAGGTGGATAAGGATGGATGCCAACTGACATTGAACCAGATTAAGTTGTCGATAGTATTTTTAGTTAATGGCGTATTTGTGTTATGATGCATTAGATGATGCTGTACTTGTGTGATGTTTTATTAGATGGTGCTGTACTTGTGTGATACTGCACAATATGGTGCTGTACATTTGTGGTGCTGCATTATATGTTATATACTTGTGAGATGCTGACTTAGATTATGTTGGACTTGTGCAATGCTGCATTAGGCGGTGCTGTACTTGTGTGATACTGCATTAGATGATGCTTTACTTGTGTGGTGCTGAATTAGATGGTGATGCATTTGTGAGATACTGTATTAGATTGCTCAACCCTTGTACAAAACTACATTAGATGGTGTTGTATTTGTGTAGTACTGCGTTAGGCGGTGCTGTACTTTTGGCATACTGTTTTGGATTGTGCTGTACTTATGTAATATGTGAGATGGTTTACTTCTGTGATGCTGCACTAGATGATGCTGTACTTGTGTGATGCTATATAAGGGGGTGCTGAATTTGTGTGATGTTACAAGTGGCAGCCATAGACATGGTCAGATATTTCCTGAAATGTCTGTGATATACAGTATCTGGGAATTTCTTGCCTGCCTGCAGTACCACTATGGACCACCAGAGTGAATCTCTTTAGATATTTTAAGAAATTTCTTTAAATATCTGACCATATCATGGCTGCCACTATGTTAGGTGTGCTGTACTTATGTGAAGCAACATTAGATGCTGTTATACTTGGTGTGATGTTACATTAGGTGGTGCTGTACATACATGATACTACATTAGATGGTGCTGTACTTATGTGATGCTACATTAGATAGTGCTATATTTGTGCGATACTGTTTTAGATGGTGCTGTACTTGTGTAATATATGAGATGGTTTACCTTTGTGATGCTGCACTAGATGCTGCTGTACTTGTGTGATGCTATTTCAGTTGGTGCTGTACTTGTGTGACGTTACATTATGCTGTGCTGCACTTATGTGATGCTACATTAGATGATGCTATACTCGTGCGATGTTACATTAAGTAGTGCTGTACTTGTGTGATATTGAATTCAGTGATGTTGTACTTGCATGGTGCTGCATTGGGCAGTGTTGTACTTGTGTGATGCTATATTAGATGGTGCCGTACTTGTGTGATATTGAATTAATGCTGTACTTGTATGATGCTGCATTAGGTAGTGCTCTACTTGTGTGATGCTAAATTGCATGGTACTTTACTTGTATAATGTTCCATTGGATAATGCTGTACTTGTATGATGCTGCGTTAGACAGTGCTGTACTTGTCTGATGCCACATTAGATGGTACTGTACTTGTGTGATATTGAATTTGATAATGCCATACTTGTATGATGCTGCATTAGGCAGTGCTGTACTTGTTTGTGCTACATTACATGGTGCTGTACATGCATGGTGTTGCATTAGATGATGCTGTACTTGTATAATGCTGCATTAGACAATGTTGTACTTGTGCAATGCTTCATTAGATTGTGCCATACTAGTGTGATGCTGAATTATATGATGCAGTACTTGTGTGATTCCCCTGGATTTAAAGGCACTGCCAAGGTATGACAATTGAGCAGCATGTGATCACTAAGCAGTTATACATTCACTGACTAGTTGGGGTGGGGGGAAACTACTGTAGATGGATCAAATGCTTCATTTTAAACTAGGACACCTATGCAATTGTTTTATTTTTTTAAGAAAAAAATATGACTGCACTGGGATTTCAACCCCAGGCCCTCTCAAGTCCATCAAATTGTTCTTTACTAAATGTGCTTTAAGGTAATCCGGTTGGCTTCCAATTGTCACCACTTTTTTACTACATGAAATGCAGCACTATATTAAAAGGGGATATTTGAGAGGAAAACAATTGTTTTACCTGTAGTTTTAACAAAGAAATGCAGTGGTTGTATTAGTCAAGTTGATTATGCAGGAAAAACAACACATTTGTCGTTGGTAATACCTTTTATTGGATTAACAAAATATGTTTCTAAGATAGTAGCTATTGAGATCTACTGTATACTTTGTCATGTACGTTGAAACCAGACGTTTTATAAACTGTACAGTTGATTCCTTTATTCTGTCTCTCTCTCTCTGTCTCTTGTAAATTAGCACAAAGTGCAAACTGTTGCTTTTCCAGACATGCTAACAGCACTCTTTGAGAGCCACTGCACTCAAGCTGTGATAGTAAATCCCAATTATATTTCTGAAATAAGATGTCATGATGCTGGGAATTTATAGACCACATATAAAACATGCAGTAAGTTTCTTTCAGTCACTTTTGAATATCTCTCACATGAAAAGTTTTCTTCTAATCACACTTGACTCTTGTTATAGGGTTTGCTGTCATAATGCTTTTCACAATGGAAGACCACATTACTGTTGTCCCTGCAGAGATTCAATCCCATAAGAACTATGAACACTTCCATTAAAACATGTACCTCATTAGAACATGCAGAATATTAGACACCTGAGGACAGTTTGACAAAGATGATTCAGTGTATGGATAATAAGCATGCCACATTTGAGTACAGCTGTTATTTATGACTCCTGAGCTCATCTGGAGCATATTGATGATCTCGAGAAAGTAAATTAAAGCACCTGATATTCTGTTATTTTACATTTCATTTTGTTTCATACAGCTACATTTGAAAATGGACTTCTCCGCCTGCCCTCAACTCTAAGATCACCTGACTGGATTATTTCTCATTCTCTGGATTCAAAGGGGGGTGTTTATTGGCTGCCACAGTGGTGTGGTGGTGGCAGCACTCTGTACTAACAACTAGGAGCCCAGGGTTCACATGCAGACTTGGAAATGGAATTGGTCAGGCATGATGAAAAAGTGAGGTGTTTAGCTTTTGGAGAGGGATGGAATGAGGCACCCAGTTTCCAAAACCCCTGTTAAGCAGCAGGCAGTCACTTGTTCACCCTCCCAGTCAAAAGTCAAGGTACAGCTGTGGCAACCCAGATGTTAAGGGCAGGGAGGGCCAGTGGAAACACTGGAGTCTTTTGCCAACAAAAAAAGGGGGGTTATATCCCAATTCTAGTCCCCTTCCTCTATTCTGTTATCAACCACAGCAGCATTATATTAAAACTGGGAGGGCAAAGCAATTGGTTGCCCTGGATGCCAAGTACACTGTCAGTCCTATGCAGTTAAGCAGAGAGATGCACATGTCCCAGTACATCAGTGCCTTGTATCCTCTAGACCTCATGCCTCTCTAGTTTGGGTGTTCCAAGTCTATTCTGAAACCCAGGTCTCCAATATGGCAACAGAATGTGCTGACATGGGTTTGATTTCCAAAACCTCCACTTGCATACTGTGTGGCCCTGAACAAGTCTCTTGCCGTGCTATGTCACCCAGGATCCACCTGGAAAACAAATCTGACTCTGTGTTCCTTTCCCAGTCAAAAAATGTTAAAAAGAAAACCTAGAGCTGAAACAAATAGTTCAAGAAACAACAGAACCTCTTGAACTTAGTCAGAGGCCGTAAAGCCTATAGGACAGAACACCATACTGTGTAGAGAATGAACCATTATAAATTTTGTTATAAGTATATACCCAATTTTTTAAGCCTGTTGTGGTTTCGTTCTCTGTATTGTAAACTTCAATAAAAGTTGAATGGAAAAAAAAGAACACCATACTGTGAAACTGTAGATCCAACAGACCTAGGTTTGAAACCTACAACTGCTCCTTGCATACTGTGTTACCCTGGGAAAGTCATGTGATGGGGAACATGTATGTACAGTTACCATCCCAGTTTGAAAGTCCATGAAAAGATCTTTTAAATGAGGTGTAGAGCAACTCTGCCTCTGGCGGCAGTCAAGAAATATTGATGGCCATGTCTGCCCCATATTGATTCCACATGGTCACCAATTTTAGAACCTTGGGATGTCACTGACGATCATGCTTTGTTGAACTACAATGTGGTTAGCCACAGGTTGATTGTGAATGATATCACATGCTTCTACATATGGTAGCAGTGTAGTATCAGTAAGGGGCAGACTTACTCATCAATATCTCTGGTCTACTGCCAGCTACTGCAGTGTCCCTTACTTTGTTTAAAAGATACTTTCAGGGGGCTTCCAAACTGTGATGAACACTGCTTATTAATGTTTCCCTTTAACCTCCCTGTGCTCCTAGGACACATCTGGAAATGAGCTTCATTTCAGTGTGCCTTTCCTCACCAAACCTTCTAACAGAAATCGCTGGGGTTTTATTCTTTAGAACAGATATTATCTTTCAGTGGTGCAGAACTGAACTAAGTTGGCACCAGTCTGTACTGCATATCCATCAAACAGGTCAAACCAACTGAAGATCTGAACCAGTGTTCCTGCATAGAACTGCAAAGTATCATTCCAATGTTATCTTCTTCTGCTAGTTGAGCTTTGGCAAAAGTGCTGAAACTGTATCCCTCATTGAGCTATCATGAGTCAAGACAAATCTGAGGTGAAGGAGAACAGACACATACGGTAGAGACAGATTACCTTTAACTGTTAAGAACAGGAGTTTTAGGACACCAAAGCATTCTGGGAACATCTCAGAGCCATGAAGGCAAAGTTCAAGTGGTATCATGATGACCCCAAAACCTTGAGATGCCCTAGCATTCCTGTTCTTAAAAATTAGAGGTTTATTTTATTTTTTTAAAATAGGTTGACCCATTTGTCAATCAAAACACCTACTGTACATCTAAAGTAACTGTCTCAGTCTATTTTTCTGTTAACCAGACATGCTAGCTTAATATTTTCTGCCCAGGCTTCCCTGTGCTATCTGAGTATTTCTCTGTCAGTCAGTGCTGCTCTGGGAAAGAAAACAAGCATTTGTCTATGCCGAATATTTGCTTGCTGATATTAGCATTGAACATGCAGGAGTTAGACAGATGCAGAATAGGAATGGCAGTGAAGTATTGGACTCACGCCAACCCCACCTCCACTCTGCAGAGATGGACAGGCTTTGGAGTGTGCCTTTGGGTCATCACCCATAACGCTCATAGCATATCACCTCACCCTATCCTGCAGACACTGACAAGTGTTGAGGTGTGCCTTGGGGTGTTCGGCTTGACGGTCACCCCATGTCATAAGGACATACGCTGAAGTGGGTGCAGTATAGGAGTACAGGGTGAACTGTGGGGCCAAAGAGTCCAAGGCACACATTGATGCCTGTCACTGGCTTCAGGGTGGGGGTAGAGGTGGAATAGCATGAATATTACAACTGGCAATCCCAAAGGTACACCCCTGATGCCTGTCAGTCTGTACAGAGTGGGACATTATGGTTAGAAACCCTAACTATCAGGGAGTTTGTTGGTATTTGCACTGTAAATTTTCAACATTGCCTTTTTGTGATCCCCACCTCATGAAAGAATTTGGGACCTCTGCTCATGAACAGTGGCACTGTAATTTTGTTACTCTTTCCCAAACGTTGATTTCCCACAGCGACTGCACCATTCTGTGCCAGATGTGCGAAAACACAGTTAGGGCAGGGTGTGAAAAATGACAGCTGTACCATTCATAGGAAGCTGTGAAGAGATGGCAATGTTGAAAATCTGGAGTGAAAATATTAAAAATGGTTGACGTTATGAGCATACGTGGAAACTGCGCAACGCACGCTCATAGCACAATCATTTAGTGAATTATTTCACCAAATTTCAACATAGGCATTTTGTGACCTCTGCTCATGAACAGTGTCACAATGATTTTCTCAATCTGTCCTAAACATTGATTTCCCACAGCAACCGCGCCATTGTACGCCAGATGTGTGAAAACACATTTTGGGCAGGATATGAAAAAAATGACAGCTGTACTGTTCATAAGGAGGTGTGCAAAATTGACAATGCTGAAAATCTTGCATGAAAATATTACAAATTCTCAAAGTAATGAGTGTGTGTGGAAACTGTACAATGCACGCTCGTAACATAGTCATTTTATGTACTTTTATCACCACATTTTCAACATAGGCATTTTGTGACCTCCGCTCATGAACAGTGTCACTGTGATTTACTTAATCTGTCCTGAACACTGATTTCCCACATCGACCATGCTGTTGTGTGCAGGAAGTGCGAAAACACATTTCAGCCAGGATGTGAAAAATGACAGCTGTATTGTTCATAAGGAGGTGTGAAACAATGCCAATGTTGAAAATCTGGAGTGAAAATATTACAATCGCGCAAAGTTACCAGTGTGTTTGGAAACTGCGCAACACATGCTCATATCACAATAATTTTCTGGAATTTTTGCACCAAATTTGCAACATAGGCTTTTTGGGAGGCCACTTCTTGAACAGTGACACTGTCGTTTCATTAATTAGTCCCAAAAGGTGATTCTGCACAGTGACCACGAAATCACCTTTTGAGACTGAATAACGACATGACAGTGACTGAAATCATGGGGTGGAGTCCCAAGAACCCCATGTTGAAAATTTGGTGCTAAAATTCACAAAAACGGACAAGATATCCACTTAAGTTGAACCCCCCAATTTATGTCATTATACAGCTTACCTGCATTTCTTTAGTTCGCTGTCGGCTTTGAAGAGTGCAGATGTGTTCCTGGTCCACCGAAGATCATCGCACCAGGCTCTGGAGGTAAGTATGGGGTGAGGGGAGTGCAGGGATGTTGGGTGCACAAAGGGTGGGTGCGTGTTGGAGCGGGGACACCAGAGACAGTAAGGGACCATTTTCTGTTTTTATAGGAAAAAAAATGACGACATGGGATGCTTTTGGCACACTGGGGTGGGCTTCCAGTGTGCCACCTGGGTGTTTATTGGCAGGTGGGACTGGTGCCGATGGGGACTGGGCACCCCTGTTGGCCATACAGTGTGCTTGGGGGGGGCACGTGAGCAGAGGGGGATTAGACACCCCCTTGGCACACAACAAATGGGGGATATTATGCCAATGGGGATTGGGCTACTCTGACAGCAAATGAACTGGGGAGGTGGCATGCCAACAGGGGGCATTGGGCACCCTCGTTGGTTTTCTTGGGACTAGGAAGTGGCCAGTGACAGCCGCCGCTTGCTATCAATATGCAAACTGCCTACATGTTAGGAGGTTTTCTTTCAACTGCACACTGCTGCATCTGAACTGCTGTCATAGATAGATCGGCCATTCATTGGTGCAGTGTGGTCGTGCCTGCAAAATGGATCAGGGCATTGGCAGAGCGGGCAGCACACCAGCAAAAAAGTTGTATGGTAGCACTATGTTTCTAGCGCATGTGCACAAGCAAACATAAAAACAAGCTATTTATCTGAAATAAGCTCTATGGTACCACTGGATGCCTGGTCTGCATGTTCTAAGTTGTTCTGCAAGATTCTAAGTACTAAGTAATACATTTTGAATGGTTGAATATATAGAATAACTTTCAGAAACCTCCAGAAAAATGAGCTAATCATTTATTATATGTTTGAAAGGTGTGTACCCCCACCCCCCAATAAGAGGTGGACTGTTATTGATTTACATTACAGGGGCACAATAGCACTCCTATAGTTAGAGCTGAGCAAGAGGTTCTATGTTAAACCCCTAACTATGCACCTTAATAGCTTTGGCAGTGTTTGACTAAATTAACTGAAATTTTGAATGTGTTGTGGTGTAGGAGGCAAGGTCTAAATATGTGGAAAGTTTTGTGTTGGCAGTCTATGCATTTTCTGAGATCTGTATATGTCATTTTACTGTAGACATCTAATTTTTTTCTATACTTAACATGGGATTTGGTTTTGCTGTCACATACAGCCTATACAGAATGGAATATTTTTCCAAAACTTTCAGGGTAGAAGTGTGCTGTGCCAAGACAATGCCTTTGGAAGGTTTTATGAAAAAATATTAATCGGTTCCAGAGTCATATTATTTTTTTTTTCTGTTCTGAACATGCTCAGTAAGGTTTTTAGTATAGTGTTCTCATACATCACCAAACATTCTGAGTCACAAGACCCATTTTGTTTTTTGGCCACTTACTTCTCACTGCACCAAAAAAAAGTGGTGCTGTGAAAGCCACCATCTTGTTTTTATCTCCTTAACATAGAAACATAGAATTTGACGGCAGATAAGGACCGCTTGGCCCACCCAGTCTGCCAATTTCCCTACCTGATGGATAAGCTGCAGATCCTAGTTAACCAGCAGCCTACTTCTTCCTACCCCACCCCCTAGAATTGCCTTATGACTGTCCCATGCATGCGTGAATTCCACCACTGTTTTTGACTCCACAACCTCCTCTGGAAGGCTGTTCCATGCATCCACAACCCTCTCTGTGAAAAAATACTTCCTTAAATTACCTCTGAGCCGCCCCTTCTATCTTCAAATTGTGCCCCCTTGTTCTTGCACACCTCTTTTTTTGAAAGATGCTACCCTCTTGGACTTTGTTGATTCCTTGAGGTACTTGAAGTTTCTATCATGTCCCCTCTCCTCCTTTCCTCGAGGCTATACATATTAAGCTCCTTAAGTCTCACTTCATATGTCTTCCGGTGCAGACCCTGCACCATTTTAGTTCCCTCCTCTGGACAGCTTCCATCCTGTCTATGTCTTTGCAGAGACTGGGTCTCCAGAACTGCACGCAGTACTCCAGATGTGGTCTCACCAGCTGTCTGTACAGAAGGATAATAACTCTTGTTTTCTGCTGGTGATGCCTCTCCCATGCATCCCAGTATCCCCCAGCCTCCTTGCTGCCCTCTCCACATTGCTTGCCCACCTTTAGGTCATCTGATATGACTACCCCCAGGTCCCTTTCCATTTTGTTGTTGTTAGTATCTCACCCCCATTGTGTACTCTTCCCTGGGTTTTGTTTCCCAGGTGCATTACCTTGCACTTCTTAGCATTGAATCTAAGCTGCCATACATTTGACCATTCCTCTAACCTTGCCAAGTCCCTTCTCATCCTTTCCACCCCACCGTGACATCAACTCTGTTGCAGAACTTTGTGTCATCTGCAAAGAGACATACTTTTCCTTCCAGTCCTCTGCAATGTCACTTATAAAGACATTAGAGAGGACCAGTTCTAATACTGAACCCTGTGGTACCCCACTGCTAACCCCCTTTTTCAGAGTGGACTCCATTTACTATTACTCTCTGTGTCCTATTCTCCAGCCAATTCTTTACCCAGGCTGTCATCTTGAGACCCACTCCCAGGCTGGTAACTTGTATATTAATCTTTTGTGTGGGACTGTGTCAAATGCCTTGCTAAAGTCTAGGTAGGCCATGTCCACAGCCCCTCCCTGATCTACTACTTCAGTCACCCAGTCAAAGAAATCTATCAGATTTGTCTGGCATGACCTTTCCACTGTGAATCCATGCTGCCTTGGGTCCTGTGCCCCTCTGGCCTCTAGATACGCAACAATTCTTTCCTTCAGAAGTGATTCCATCATTTTCCCTACCACTGAGGTCAAACTAACAGGTCTGTAGTTTCCTGCTTCTGCCTTGCTCCCACTTTGTGAAAGAATCACATCTGCCCTCCTCCAGTCCTCAGGTACCACCCCATCCTCCCATGATTTGTTAAAGAGGGTAGTCAGTGGTGTCACTAGTTCTATCCTTAGTTCTTTTAGAATTCTGGGATGAATACCATCAGGCCCCATTGCTTTGTCCACCTTCAGTTTTAAGAGCTCTTTCAGAACTCTTTTCTTCTGTAAATGGGCTGGTATCAACTTCTGTATCCAGAGTGTTTCTACTGTTTGTTTTAGTACCTCCCCTCTTCCTTTGTAAATACTGAGCAAAAATATTTGTTTAGTATCTCTGCCTTTTCACAGTCACCCTCTATGCACCCTCCTCCTTTATTAAGCCTCACTATCCCTCCCTTGGTCTTCCTTTGCTCCCTGATGTACCTATAAAGGTTTTATCCCCCTTCTTAACTGAGTTGGCTATCTTTTCCTCGGTTTGGGCCTTTGCTGTTCTGACTGCCTTTCCAGCTTCTTTTGCTTTAACTGATAAAGTTCTCTGTCCTGTTCCTTCTGTGATTCCTTGTACTTCCTGAATGCTTTCTTTTTCTCTTGAACCTTCACTGCCACTTCCTTTGAGAACCATAGTGGTTTCTTACCTCGTTTCATTTTGTTTATTTCCTTTACACAAAGGCTTGTTACCTCTGTGATGGCAGTTTTTATTATTCCCCATTGTTCTTCCACCCCTCCTTCCTGCCCATTTGCTAGTGCATTCCTTAGGCACTCACCCATTTTGGCAAAGTCAGCCCTCCTAAAATCCAGTACCTTTGTCTTTGTAAGGCTTGACTCTATTGCTGTGTTTATTGTGAACCATACTGTTCGATGGTCGCTAGTTCCCAGATGGCTACCCACTTCTACATCTGTGATCCTCTCTTCATCTCCGTTTGAGAGAACCAGGTCTAAGATTGCTCCCTCGAGTGGGCTCCAATACTAGTTGTCTAAGGCATGCCCCTGTAGGGCATCCAGAATAACCCCACTCTTAGAAGTGGCTGCTGCAACTGCACTCCAGTTAACATCTGGCATATTCAGATCACCATCAGCAATATCTCCTTTATCTGCCATTCTAAGTATACTTTCTATCATTTCCTTGTCTATTTCCTCCCCCTGAGAGGGGGGTCTGTATACAACCCCTGTGCAGATTGTGGTGCCATTGCCTGCCTCCAAATTGACCCACAGTGCTTCTTCTCCTCCCTGTTTACCCTTTTGTTCCATTGCTTTGATTTCTTCTCTTATGTAGACAGCTACTCCTCCTCCTCTTTTACCCTCCCTGTCCCTCCTGTAGATAGTGTATCCTGGTATGTTTACGTCCCAGTCATGGTTCTGTGTGTACCATGTTTCTGTGACTGCCACAATATCCAGATCTTCCTCCTTCATCAAGGCCACTAATTCAGGAAGCTTGTTACCCAGACTACGGGCATTGGTACTCATTGCTCTCCATTTTTTGATGGCTTTACCTTCTGTAGCGGCAACCCCACTGACCTTTCTACCTTGGTCTTTTCTCATTTAGTACCCTGTTTTGTAGGGGGAGGCTGGGATTTTCCTTCGGCTTATCAGTGCCTCCCCCCTTGACTAGTTTAAAGGCTTGCCAATGAAGCATTTAAACCGATTGCCCAAAAGACTTGTTCCCTTCCTGGACAGATGCAGACCATCCTGCCAGTATAGGCTGGTGTCCCTCCAGGTGGAACCCCAGTCCCCTTGAACTAAAAAACATGGAAAATACATAAAAATGCTGTCATTTTGAAAACCAAACACCAGAATCTAGCTAAATGGCTCTGGCTTAGCTATGTATCTTATGTATTTGTTTATTTGTTGAAGGAATCGGAATTATAACCTTTGAGTCAGGGACTCTTTTGCAAAGGCTCCACATCAGATATACAGTACATACATTACAAGAAATGACAAGATACATAATAATAAATATACAAAGAACACACCAGAATACATATATTGCAAGTTTAGAAACAGTATATACAATAAGAGGCATATAGTGAAGACAAGTTACAGTTCAATGGTGGAATAGACCAACCCATGTTAAATCATTATAAGTCCAGCATGACAATAACAATATACAGAAATCAAAAGGTTATAGTCACAGGCAAGGCTGAGAAGGACTAGGCACAGTTACAGTTGGAGTGGGAGAGGATTTCAGCATGGAGTAAGGTTTTAAATGGGCTTAGTCGCTGTTCCAGGGTGATGGCCAGTGGCATTTCATTCAACCAGAGGGAGGCCCTGTAGTAAAAAGGAGCTTTGGTCCAGAGAGGTCCTGCAGTTGGGTACAGAGTGGGGGGCTAGAAAAGAGCTGTGTGTAGACAGTGGCTGAGTGAGGGCTGAACAAGGTGGCAGAGCCTGGGGGGAGGTGTTTAGGGAGAACTTCCTAGCAAGGAGACAGGTCTGGTATCTGAGTCTGCCTTCACAGTTAAGCCAGTTGGTGCATCTATAGAGCTCACAGGTGTGTGTCCAACAGTTGCATCCAGTGACTAACTGGCAGGATTTATTTAGGGAGATCATGATTTGACGCAGGGCAGTGGGATCAGCTGTGCCATAGATAACAATCCCATCGTCAATAAGCAAGAGCACTGATGATGTCACAGCAAGACCTAGGGTGTCAGGAGGCAGACACCCCTGTGCCTATATAGGAGACCTAGTCTGGAACTGATAGCAGAGCTGAGCAGATTAATGTGATTGTGATATGTGAGAGAGAGGAGGCAAGGGTGATGCTCAGGTATTTAAATGTGGGCACAAGGTCGAGGAGGGAGACCTGGACATTAATGATGTTAAGGGGAAAATGTTTAAGCTTATTTTGTCTGTGGGTGAAAAGCATGGCCTTGTTTTTTTTTATGATTCAGGACAAGATGGTGCTCTAAGAACCAGGCCTCAGCTTCAGAAAAGGAGTGTTGAAGGGCGGATTGAAGGAAGTGGGGATCTGAGTAGCTGTCAAATATAACCGCATCATTGGCGTACAGAAGCATTTGTCCCAAGAGACCTTTGGGAGAGTATTCAAGTACGTGCTAAACAGGAGGTGGCCCAGTATTGAGCCTTAGGGAGCTCCTGAAAGTACCTGTTTACTGGCTGAGAGTGTGGAGTTTAACTCAGCCCTCTGGCTTCTGTCACTGAGGTAGCTTTTAAACAATACGTAGCATCCAGGGACAGGCCCATGCAATGCAGGGATTGGATTAGGAGTGTGTGCCTGATAGAGTTGAATGCCTTGGTTAAGTCAATATAAGCAGATCCAACTAGGTGCCCTTGATCAAAGGCTTTGCTTATGAAAGTGGTGTGTTCAAGAAGGGCAGTTGCAGTACTATGGCCCTTCCTGAAACCACGCTGTTTGAGGGCAGAAGGCTGTATTTACTGAGATAGTCCTAAGTTGATCTGACACTAATTTTCTAGTGCCTTGGGGAGAATGGGGCTGCAGTTGCCCTGGGAGAGTCTGAGTCCCACTTTTTAATATGGGGTGATGACAACTGCTTTCCAGCATAAGGGGAATTGTCCCTGACAGAAGGACCGGTTTAGGATGTCAGTGAAAGGGGACTTAATGGAGTCTAAGGTGAGGAGGACTAGTTTTAGGTCCAGCAAGTCACTACTAAAGCTCATTTGCCTGAAGGCTTTGGTTAAATATGGTCTTGCATCTAGGAGGGTGATTGTTCAGAGCCTGAAAGCAGGGGTGGATGTTTTAAGGAGTGGGCTGGAGGGCATGTCCTGGGCCAGGTTGAAGAAGTTAGGGGGGAGATCTGAAAATGCAGTGCTGAGAGTATCAGCAATCAACAGGGGGTCCTAAGAGAGTGAGCCATTTGCTAGCAGCTGGGAGGGGGGGGGGCAAATTTTCCATTCAGTTCTTTAATATTGTTCCAAAATTTGTGTCTAGAGCTCCAGGAGGAGGAGAGTGTCTCCTGGTAGTGGGTAGCTTTGGTTTTCTGAATTTCCCAGGTGCATTTGTTCCTAAGTTCCCAATAGAGTTGCTGGTTATGCGGTTTGCCCAATTAATTAGCTTTGTGCCATTGATTGTCACGTTGCTTCATGAGGTCAAATAGGGCATGGGGGAGCCATGGAGTGTCCTGACTTTTGACTTTCTGGTTGGAGTATGGGGCATAGCAGTCACAAGCGGAGTTAAACATGGAGATAAAGTAATCCAGGGCACTGTCAGTAGACTGTGCAGTGCTGATGGAGGTCCAGTCACATTGTAATAGGAGTTGTTTGAGGTGTGAGAGAGATCCCTTTTTTACGTGATGCATAAAGATATATTTGGGTAGCCACTTTGGGATTTGTTTTATTGTTTTTTGGTGGCCGTCGGGCCGTCCAAGATCAGGGGTGGTCATGGACCCCTGCTCCCTCCTCCAGATCGGATACACCTGTACCTTGAGAACCAGTGGCTTACCCCCCAGGGTGGGGCCATGGAACCAACCCCTCTCAAATGGCTATGCAGTCAATAGGGATAGGGCAAGGCAGGGCCACCCTGGAGGCTGATAGGAGCCAAGGGCTGGCATCATGAAGGTGGCTGGCAGCTCTGCATTTCTTTATTTTTGCCCACTGAGGAGCCGGACGTGCATGACGTCAGTGCACTAATGTGCAGACATCCACCGGCTCCTCCCCATGTTAGATGCCTGCAGCTTGCCAAACACCCAGCCTCAACTGGATGTCACTGCAGTGTGGTGCATATCCCTCACCCACACTGAAGGAAGGAGAGTTGTTGCAGGACGCTCAATCCTTCCTTCCCCCTGCCAGTCCCAGGCGTCCTGAGTCCATTCCCGAACCCGGATCACCAGCGCGGTGCGAAGTGTGGCGTCCAGTGCCTCAACCTTCAGTGCCACCAGCCCAGCTCGCTTTGGTATTTTTATTGAGGGCCATCTACAGAGGTCAGGTGAGTGGTAGCTCAGTGCATCCAGAAGTACTGAGACCCCAGATATGCGGGTGGGCTGATTTGTGAATATGAGGTCAATGAGTGTGGAGGTGTCAATTTTACGGTTAAGCCTCGTGGGGTACTGGATGACTTGTGTGAGGTCCAGTGCCATGATAGTGTCCTTGTAGGGGGCAGAGGAGGTCACTAGCCAATTGACATAGTTGTCTAGGGTAATGATTTCGCTGGAGGTGGGCTAGGCAGTTCATTATAGAGGCAAACGCTGGCCTTTGGTGCCGGGGAGGGGATATAAACTGTGACTATGTGTAGGGCCTTGCCTAATTTGTCAGGTTGCAGTTTCACAGTGAGAACCTGTGCACCATGGGACTACAGTTACAGTTACAGCTACAGTAGATTCTTGTTTATTTTTTTTTTAAATAGCCAGAAATACCTTTTCTAGGCACCCCAAAATCCAGCTTAGCCAGAGGAGGCCTTCACTCGTGGTGCCTGTATGAGAATAGTGGGACTTGCTATAAAACTGAAGCCACACTGGAAACCATGTCATCGCTTCAGCTGAAGCATGTTCAGCATTGTACAACTGAGATTTAAATCAGGACAAACACCATAGGTTTACCATGACTATTGAATGAGAGATGATGTATTTTGAAAAAGAAAAAGAAATCTGAAAGCTGCTGAAATTGCCAGCTCCAGTCAATTGTACCACATTTTTGGGGATTAGAAACATAGAAATAGAATCTGTCAGCAGAAAAGAACCACGTGGCCCATCTAGTCTGCCTACCCAGTTAGAAGAATGCTTCCTGAATAGTGCCTTCTAAACTGCGCTGTAGGAGCAGCATATACCTGAATAGTCACCAGGTTGCAGAGCAAATGTTAAATACCACTACCCCTGTAGCTATCCAGGCAATGTTGGAAGTGTCATGGAGAAGAGCTGAAAAAATGTAGAAAATTGCAGAGCTGCACCTGTGGCAGAGAGGGCTAAGGGAGAAGCATCTTGGGTAAAACAGAGTGGGAGACCAGGGCTCTGTTCCTGCTCTCCCAAGTTATGCCTTTTTTGTCTTCCCCCACCCAAAGTGTTTTTTTTTTTCTGGCTGTAAAACAAATGACCCCCTCAGGATTCCAGATTTCCGTGTGATCTTCACCCTCTCGGAGTTGGTTATAAATGTTATTGGGGTGTGGAGGCAGAGCCCCCTCAAAAATAAAATCTCAAGTGTATTATTTTTTAATGGTAGCAGTTGTCTGTGTGGTTTCCAACTGCTGTCTTTGGTGCTGTTTTTTGTTGCAGCATTTAGAAGTGGCACTGTATTTGACAGTGCTGTTTATACTGCACTGTGATTGACAGTGCTGTTCTTGAAAGTGCTGCTGTGACCTAGTCCCTCTAGTCTGCCTTATTTTTCCTGCCTATTACTACACCCTGCACTTTATTCAGTTACAGGTGTCCTGTCCTCCTTTTCCTCTTGTTAACATGCAAATGTGCTTATCCACACATGCTTGAAGCTCCCCACTGTCTTCATCCCCCCACACCTCTACCAACAGGCTGTTCCAGGCATATCTACCCTTTCTGTGAAGAAGTATTTTCTCACATTTCTCTTAAAATTCCATCACTCAAGCTCATAGCATGCCCCTGAGCTCTGGTGCTCCTACTCTGAAAGAGACTCCTCTCCTACACTTTGTATTCACCTCCATGAGGAACTAATAGGTCTCAGTCATGAACCCTCTCACTCTCCTGTCTTCCAGGGAGTACATGTTGAGCTCATACAGTCTGTCCTTGTATTATTTACATACAACACCCTCACTATTTTGGTAGCCCTCTTCTGGACCACTTCTACTCTCTTAATGCCCTTGCATAGATGCAGGATCCAGAACTGGATGCAGTACTCCAGGTGCGGTCTCACTAGTTAGAGATACAGTAGCAACACCCATTCCCTTCTCTGTACCATGGCTCACACGTCCCTGATTGAATATTGTCATAACCTTGAAGAAAGAACCATGGTGTTGGTCTAAACTGGACCTTGCTCCCCTCTAGCCGGCTGATGTATCTTCACTCAGTCTGTTGTCAGAGAAAGAGCAGAGTTAGGATTCCTTCCTCCTTTCCTGCGTCCCACCACACTCTGCTGCCACACAGGTTCAGTTGGTTCAACTCTGCACTGATCATGACAGACTGTTTAAGGCTTTATTATCACAGACTGTATGTCCAGTCCAGTTTGGGGGAAGGAGGTTCAGATGCAAAAGCCTAAGGCCAGAGTCAGATCTGCCAGAATCCCCAAACCCCGCCCCCAAAAACCACCTCTCAAAAAAAGGGCACACACTGGCTGGTAATGTGTCACCAGTCTTAAAATCCAGATCCTGGCTATGCCTTACATGCTGTGTTTAGTTGACAATGGTGTCTACCTCAGAAACCGGAACTGCATGGAGCTGAATCAGGATGTCAGGACCACCAGAAAGTGTCTAAAAATCAGGACACTTGAGCAGTATAGTGGTGGTTCCTCTGTGACTCAGTCTGTATGGTGGGCGATCAACTGTTCAGCAGCATGGCTGCTAGTGTAGGGCAGTAGATTATATCTGCTTTTTAGGCAGGAGCTGCACGACAGTTGCCCCGGCCAGCTCTGAACTGTGCACCATGGTGTTCCTGGCATATAAGTGTATACACTCTTGGTATACATGTTTTCCTCTTACGTGTACCTAAGGGGAGATTTACCCATGAAACATTGCAAGCATTATTTATGTTCACAATTAGTTAATATTGGACAGTGCAAAAAAAATGGTTCAAAAAGGATTGTGGGAGCAACAGATGGACAAGTTGGTGTACAAGTTCCAAAGTCCTAGCTCCACCCCTGATGCAGAGGGAGAGGTTTAACAGAAGAATCAGAGAGAGAGGCAGGGAAAGTGGTGAAGAGTGCAAAAGCACAAACTGAGAAAAGAATAGCCCAAGGTGTAACTAAAGAGGACAAGGCCTTTTCTTGGTATATACATGAAAAGAGGAGGTCTGGTGGAGGGATTCTAAGGTTAAGCGAGGAAGGGGGGGACTAATGCAGAGGATGATCAGGAAAAAGCAGATATCCTGAAAAAATACTTTTGTTCAGTCTTCGGAGAGGAAGAGGAAGGGCATGGCACACATAAAACCAGCAGGAGCACTGGGGGCAAGGAGGTAAACACAAATCTGTTTACAGAAAAGAGAATCCTGAAGTGACTCACAAATCTGAAAGTGGGCAAAGCTATGGGGCCAGATGGGGTATACCCAAGAGTATTGAGGGAGTTCAAGGAGGTACTGGCCACACCGCTGACAGACGTATTCAACATCTCACTGGAATGAGGAATGGTTCCAGCTGACTTGAAGTGGGTAGATGAAGTCCTACTTCATAAAAGTGGTAGCAGGGAGGGGGCTGTCCACTATATACTAGACGGTCTAACATCACTGGTGAGAAAGTCAATGAAGTCACTACTAAAGGAAAAGATTGTGGAGTATCTTGAATCTAGCTGGTTACAAGACCCGAGGTGGCACAGATTCATGGGGGAAGGTTGTGTCAGACAAATTTGACAGATTTATTTGACTGGGTGACCAAGGATCAGGATGGGGTGGTGGACATGGCTTACTTAGATTTTAGTAAGGCATTCAACACTGTACCACATACTAGACTCCTAAGGAAACTGGGCAGGTTAGGTGTGGGTAATAGGTTGGTGAACTGGGTAAGAAATTGGTTATTGTATAAGCAACAGATGGTGGTGGTTAATAAAGTTCACTTCAGGGAAGGGAGGGTAACCAGTAGTTTGCTTCAGGGCTGTGTACTGGGACCAGTCCTCTTTAAAGAGGGAGTCTGACCAAAATTTCTGGCATCAATAAATTCAGAATTTGGATCAGCATATCCATAGTCAGCCTCATGCCACAAATGAGATCTCTAAGTTACTTTGTTTTAAAAGCCACAAGTCATTTTGTAACCCAAATTCACTGCCTGTTCAAAAAAGCCAGTTTCAGAGAAGAGCTACTAATGATGTCATAACCTGAACTCACAGCCTAGTCCTCCCTGCAGGCTACCTTATATGACTTGTTATTCCAATGTTACATTAAATTGCAGTTGTAGTAAACATTTTAAAAATGAAAACTGACACTGAGAGGGTCAGCACATGCATTTCCTTTTTATATGCAGATGCAAGGTACAGTACTTCAGAATGTGATGGGGGTTGGAATGCAGTGGCAAACATAGCTTTAGAAAGACAAAGTTGTGTGCAATTTTTAGAATACAGCAGGTATGAGATTTTGGAATGTCACCTGGTTGCAATTGTGGAATGCAGCAACGACACAGTCTCAAAAAGTAGATGGGACACTTGATTTTGGAATGTGGCAGGGATACTAAAATTCATAATGTAATGGTGGCAAATATTTAAAGAATGTGGCACAGGTACAACATTTTTAAATGCAGGGGACACATAGTTGCAGAAGGTGGCAGAGATATGCAATTTCGTAATGTGTCATGTATGCATAAATTTGCCGTGGCAGTAACATAATTTCAAAATGTGTGGTTAGAACAGAAACATGGAAACATATAAACATAGACTTTGATGGCAGATAAGGACCGCATGGCTGACCTAGTCTGCCCATTTCCCTACCTACAGGATAAGCTGCAGATCCTAGTTAACCAGCAGCCTATTTCTTCCTACCCCCCACAAAAATTACCTTATGTCCGAAACATAGAAACATAGACTTTGACGGCAGATAAGGACCACTTGGCCCATCTAGTCTGCCCATTTCCCTACCTACAAGATAGGCCGCAGATCCTAGCTAACCAACAGCCTATTTCTTCCTACCCCCCCACAAGAATTTCCTTATGTCTGTCCCATGCATTCTTGAATTCTCCTACAGTTTTAGACACCACAACCACCTCAGGAAGGCTGTTCCATGCATCCACTACCCTCTCTGTGAAATAATACTTCCTCACATTGCCCCTGAACTGCCCTCCTTCTATCTTTAAATTGTGTCCCCTTGTTCTTGCAAGTCTCTTTTTCTCAAAGATGCTACCCTCTTGGACTTTGTTGATTCCACTGAGGTACTTAAAAGTTTCTATCATGTCCCTCCTCTCCCTTCTTTCCTCAAGGGTATACATCTTAAGCTCCTTTAGTCTCTCCTCATACGACTTCTCTTGCAGACCCTGCACCATTTTAGTTGCCCTCCTCTGGACAACCTCTATCCTGTCTATGTCCTTGCAGAGATGGGGTCTCCAGAACTGGACACGGTACTCCAGATGGGGTCTCACCAACTGTCTGTACAGAGAGATAACAACTTCCTGTTTTCTGCTGCTGATGCCTCTCCCTATACATCCCAGTATACCCCCAGCCCTCCCTACTGCCTTCTCACATTGCTTGCTAACCTTAAGGTCATCTGATATGATTACCCCCAGGTCCCTTTCCTTTTTTGTTGTTGTTACTACCTCCCACCCATTGTGTATTCTTCCCCTGGGTTCTTGTTTCCCAGGTGCATTATTTTGCACTTCTTTGCATTGAATCTTAGCTGCCATACTTCTGACCATTCCTCCAACTTTGCCAAGTCCCTTTTCATCCTTTCCACGCCTCCTTGTGTATCAACCCTGTTGCAGATCTTTGTGTCATCTGCAAAAGGCATACTTTTCCTTCCAGTCCCTCTGCAATGTCACTGATGAAGACATTAAAAAGGACTGGACCCAATACTGAACCCTGTGGTACCCCACTAGTAACCCTCTTTCTTCAGAGTGGACTCCATTTACAATTACCTTCTGTGTCCTGTTGTGCAGCCAATGTTTTACCCAGGCTACCACCCTGGGACCCACTACCAGGCTGGTTAATTTGACTATTAATCTTTTGTGTGGGACTGTGTCAAATGCCTTGCTAAAGTCTAGGTAGGCCATGTCCACAGCCCCTCCCTGGTCTACTACTTTGGTCACCCAGTCAAAGAAATCTATTAGATTCGTCTGACATGACCTTCCGCTATGAACCCATGCTGCCTTGGGTCCTGTGCTCCACTGGCCTCTAGGTACTCAACTATTCTTTCCTTCAGAAGTGACTCCATCACTTTCCCTACCACAGAGGTCAGACTGACAGGTCTGTAGTTTCCTGCCTCTGTCTTGGTCCCACTTTTGTGAAGGGGAATCACATCCGCCTTCCTCCAGTCCTCGGGTACCACACCATCCTCCCATGATTTATTGAAAAGAGTAGCCAGTGGTTTCACTAGTTCCTCCCTTAATTCTTTTAGAATTTGGGTGAATTCCATCTGGACCCATTGCTTTGTCCACCTTCAGTTTTAGGAATTCTTGCAGAACCCTTTCTTCTGTGAAAGGACTGGGATCGACCCCCTAACAAGAGTGCCTCTGTTAATTGGATTAGGCACTTCCCCCTCCTCTTTTGTGAATACTGAGCAGAAATATTTGCTCAGTATCCCTGCTTTTTCACTGTCCCCCTCTGCCCACCCACCGTTCATTCTATTCAGCCTCACTATCCCTCCCTTTGTCTTTCTACGCTCGATGATGTACCTATAAAAAGTTTTATCCCCCTTCTTAACTGAGTTGGCTATCTTTTCCTCAGTTTGGGCTTTGCTATTCTGACTTCCCTCCTGCTTCCTTCTGCCTTAACTGGTACAGCTGTCTGTCCTGCTCCTTCTGTGTTTCCTTATACTTCCAGAATGCTATCTTTTTCTTCCTGACTTTCACAGCCACCTCTTTTGAGAACCATAGTGGCTTTTCTTCATTTTGATTTGTTTATTTGCTTCACACAAAGGCTTGTTGCCTCTGTGATGGCAGTTTTGATGATTCCCCATTGTTGCTTCCCACCTCCTTCTAGCCTGTTTGCTAGAGCTTTTCTGAGGCGCTCTCCCATCTTGCCAAAATCAGCCCTCCTAAAGTCCAGTACCCTCACTTTTGTATGGCTTGACTCTGTAGCTGAGTTTAACGTGAATCACACTGTTTGATGGTCACTTGTCCCTAGATGGCAACCAACTTCTAGATCTGAGATCCTCTCACTGCCCCCATTTGAGAGTACGAGGTCTAAGATTGCTCCCTCATGAGTGGGTTCTGAAACTAGCTGTCTAAGGCCTGCCACCTGTAGGGCATCAAGAATGGCCCTGCTCTTGGATGTGGCTACAGCAAATGTGCTCCAGTTAACATCTGGCATATTCAGGTCTCCCATCAACAGTATCTCCCCTTTCTCTGCTATTCTAAGAATGTCTTCTATCATATCCTTGTCCATTCCCTCCCCCTGACATGGGAGTTTGTACACAACCCCTGTGCAGATTGTGGTGCCCTTTCCAGACTCCAAGGTGACCCACAGTGCCTCTCCTCCCTGTTTACTCTTTTGTTCAGTTGCTTTTATCCCTTCCTTACATAGAGAGCTACTCCTCCCCTCTTCTCCTGCCTGTCTCTCCTGTAGGTTATGTACCCTGGTATGTTAACATCCCAGTCATGGTTCTCTGTACCATGTTTCTGTGACTGCATGATATCCAGGCATCCCTCTTCCATCAAGGCCACCAGCTCAGGGAGCTTGTTGCCCAGACTACGGGCATTGGTACTCATTATCCTCCATTTCCTGATGGCCTTACTCCCTTTTGCCCCATCCCTGTCCTTCTTGCCTTTGTCACTTTCTCCATTTACCCCTGCCCTTCTCCCTATCGACACCTCTATGTTGGTGTTTGCCACACTTACTACTATGATTATTTGGGGGGGCTAGGATTTTCCTGCTCCTTTCCAGTGCCTCCCCCCTTGGCTAGTTTAAAAGCTTGCCAATGAAGCATTTAAACCTATCACCTAGGATCCTGGTTCCCCTCCCGGACAGATGCAGCCCATCATGCCAGTATAGGCTTGCATCACTCCAGGTGGACCCCCAGTCCCCAATGAAGCCAAATCCCTGAGCTCCACACCAGTTTTTCAACCACTGATTGAATCCCATGGTGCAGAACACCCTAGCCTCTCCTATGCCATAGATGGGCAGCACCTCCGAGAAGGTTACCGTGCGTGCTACTTGACTAAGGCCCCTCCCCAATTCCACAAACTCTTCCTGCACTTCTCTAATCCCTTTCTTAGCCAGGTAATTTGTCCCTAGGTGGACAATGACATCCCACTCCCTCCCCTGTGCAGCTGCTCTGGCAATCCTGAGGATTCGCTCCCTGTCCCTTCAAGCCATGGTGCCAGGCAGGCACCTTACCTCCCTCTCCCCTTCCTCCCCAGTTCTACCTTCCTAACAATGGAGTCCCCCACCAGGAGTTGTTTCCTTCCCCTGCAGGGTCCCCTGCCACCCTCCTGTGGGTCTCCTTTGTGGAGGTTCCCAGCATCCTCCTGGTCTCCACTGCGGGTGCCTCCTAGAGGAACCACACTTTGCCAGAATGGCATAGGAATTGTGGAGAGGTACAACTGGAGGGATGCACCTCTGTTCCACCACCCTCACCCTCCCTGAGCCCACTGTGGTCCAACCTCTCTTCTTTCTTGGCAACCTCTGAGGCAACGGCAGTGGCACTGGTGGTCCCTGGATGGAAGAAGAGGTCCCACAAATCCTGGCCAACTCAGCCTGGAGATGAGCAACCTCCTCCCTCAGCCCAGAGAGGTGCCTGCAGATGGGACAACACCGCATCCTCCAGAATGTCTCCGGAAGATTGCTGCTCCACAGCCACTGCACTGCACCACTCCAATCATGTCTTATTTCTGGCCCCTTAACTGTTTGCAATCCTTACTCTTTCCTCTGTTTTTTCTCTCTCCTTACTTTCTGCCTGTGTGCCCTTTAAGCTCCTGATTGTCCTGTTCTGAGACAAGAATATCCTATATTTCTCAGTAGACCACTTACTTGCTCAGAGGCAGACCTCCAGCAGCTAAAGGGGCTGGAGAGCTACTCTGCCCTTCTAGGATGGTGGGTCTTTGGTGGTTCTGTGATCACTCACTTCCTGCTCCCTAACAGGAAGTTCCTGTTGTCAGTCAAATCCTGTGTCTATAAAAATAGAACTAGCTTTGGGTGGGGGGGTGGAGGGGTGGAAGGAGGGCAATATAGTCCCAGTAGAGAAGTTCAGTCACACAGCAGTCCTTTCTCCTGGTGTCTACTGCCAAGCTATTAGCAGAATCTTTCTAAGGCAGTCTTTAAACGTATCTTCCTTCTAACTAAGCCACTCCCCTTACTTACTAGATCTTTCTAGAAGTAATTTAAACCTCAGAGCTATTAAGTCCTTTCAATCACCTGAGATTTACACCTAGATAACTGTTCAGGTACCCATTCAGTTCAGTTAACCCAGACAAACACACACTTTTTTTTTGTTTTGTTTGTTAGTTTTTTTACCCTAAATTAAAGGTCCAAGTACAAAGTTCTCCTTCTTTAGTCCCAGCAGAGAAGTCCAGTCACACAGCAGTCCTTTCTCCTGGTGTCTTCTGCCAAGCTATGTCTGTCCCATGCATTCTTGAATTCTCCCACAGTTTTAGACCCCACAACCTCCTCAGGAAGGCTGTTCCATGTGTCCACCACCCTCTCTGTGAAAAAATACTTCCTCACATTGCCCCTGAACCACCCCCCCATCTTCAAATTGTGTCCCTTTGTTCTTGCACATCTCTTTTTCTGAAAGGTGCTACCCTCTTGGACTTTGTTGATTCCATTGAGGTACTTAAAAGTTTCTATCATGTCCCCCCTCTCCCTTCTTTCCTCAAGGGTATATATATTAAGCTCCTTTAGTCTCTCCTCATATGGCTTCTCTTGCAGACCTTTCACCATTTTAGTTGCCCTCCTCTGGACTGCCTCTATCCTGTCTATGTCCTTGCAGAGGTGGGGTCTCCAGAAGTGGATGCAGTACTCCAGATAGGGTCTCACCAACTGTTTGTACAGAGGGATAACAACTTCCTGTTTTCTGCTGGTGATGCCTCTCCCTATATGCTTCATTTCAGATTGGGTGGCAACATGCAATTTCACAATGTGACATGGACACAGAATCTCAGAATGTGGCAGTGATGCAGTTTCAGAATATTGTAGTCAGATACATTTTCAGACTGAGGCAGGGATGCGTAATTTGTGAATGTGATTTGGACATGCAATATCAGAAAAAATGTGTGCAGTGACACTTGTATTCACAATGTGCTGGGGACGTTCAGTTTTTGAATATGGTGGGGATACACAAGTTCAGAAAGTGACAATGACAGGCAATTTTTGAATGTGGAAGTTTACACACAATTTTGGAATGTGGCAAAAGTTACAATCTTAGAATGTGGTGGTGACGCACAATTTTAGAATGTGGCGGTGATGCACAGTTTCAGAATGTGGCAGTAATGCACACTTTTGGAGTGTGGTGGTGACATAGTTTCCAAATGTGGTGGTGACACACATTTTAGGAATATGACAGTGATGCACAGTTTCAGAATGTGGCAGTAACACAAAGTTTAGGAATGTGGCGAGGCACAGTTTCTGAATGTGGTGGTGATGCACAATTTTGGATTGTAGCAGTGATGCAGAATTTCAGAATGTGGTAGTCGCACACAATTTCAGAATATGGCAGTGACACACAGTTTCAGAATGTGGTGGTGATGCACAATTTTGGAATGTGGCAGCAATGCAGTTTCAGAATGTGGCAGTGATGCACAGTTTTGGAATATGCCAGTAATGCACAGTTTTTGAATGTGGCAGTGATGCACAATTTCAGAATGTGGCAGTAACAGACAGGTTTGGAATGTGGTGAGGCACAGTTTCTGAATGTGGTTGTGGTGCACAATTTTGGAATGTGGTGGTGATGCAGAATTTCTGAATGGGGCAGTCACACACAATTTCAAAATGTGGCAGTGACACATAAATTTAGAATGTGGTAGTGATGCACAATGTTGGAATGTGGCAGCAATACACAGTTTCGGAATGTGGCAATGACATATAGTTTCAGAATGTGGCAGTGATACACAGTTTTGAAATGTGACAGTGATGCACAGTTTTGGAAAGTGCCAGTAAGGCACAGTTTCTGAATGCGGCAGTGACACACAATTTTGGAATGTGGCAGTGATGCACAATTTTGGAATTTGGCAGTCACACACAATTTAAGAATGTGGTGGTGATGTACAATTCCGGAATGTGCTAGTGATGCACAGTTACAGAATGCGGCAGTGATGTAGTTTCCAAATGTGGCAGTGATGCACAGTTTTGGAATGTAGCAGTGACACACAGTTTCAGAATGTAGTTGTGATACAGTTTAAGAATGTGGCGGTGATGCACAATTTCAGAATGTGGCTGTGATGCAGTTTTGGAATTTTGCAATGATGCAGTTTGAGAATGTGGCAGAGATGCACTGTTTCAGAAAGTGGCAGTGATGTCGTTTCCAAATGTGTCATTGGTGCACAGTTTCAGAATGTGACAATGATGTACAGTTTCGGAATGTGGCTTTGATGAACAGTTTTGGAATCTGGTGGTGACACAAAATTATGGGATGTGATGGTGATGCACAGTTTCAGAATGTGGCAGTGATGCACAATTTTGGAATGTGGCAGTGATGCACAATTTCAGAATGTGGCAGTCACACACAATTTCGGAATGTGGTGGTGATACACAATTTCAGAATGTGGTGGTAATACACAATCACAGGTTGTGGTAATGACACACAGTTTTGGAATGTGGCAGTGATGCACAGTTTCAGTATGTGATAGTGTGCACAGTTTTAGAATGTGGTGGTGGCTAAGTTTTTCAATGTGATGGTGACACAAAGTTTCAGAATGTGGCAGTGACACACAGTTTTGGAATGTGGTAGTGACACAAAGTTTTGGAATGTGCCAGCAAGGCACAGTTTCTGAATGTGGCAGTGACATTCAATTTCAGAATGTGGCAGTGATGCACAATTTCAGGATGTGGTGGTGATGCACAATTTTAGAATGTTGTGGTGACGTACAGTTTCAGAATGTGGCAGTGACTTAGTTTCCAAATGTGGAAGTGATGCACAGTTTTGGAATGTGGTGGTAGCGCACAAGTTTGGACAGTGGCAGTGATAATTTTGGAATGTGGCTATGAAAAAAATTAGAATGTGGCACTAAAACACAACTTCAGAATGTGGTAGGGATGTGCAATTTTGGAGTTTGCTGGGGATGCATAATTTCAGAATGTGGTAGGGTTTCACAATTTTGGAATGTGGCATAGATGAGTAATTTTAGAATGTGGCTGGGATGCACAATGTTGGGATGTGGTAGGGATGTGATACAAAATTGTGAAATGTGGTGGGCATGCACAGTTCTTGAATGTGGCAGGGACAAGCAATTTCAGAATAAATGGTGTGTCCTGTCACATTCTGACAGTGTGCATCGCAACCATGTTCTGAAATTGCTAGTCCCTGCCAAATTCCTCAATTGTTCCTACTAACATACGAACATATGAAATTTGCCAGCAGATAAAGGCCTAGAGGTCTATCAAGTCTGCTCAAATGTGCAGCTAGCACCACTTATTCGGCAGCTGCCCCTCCCTTCCACCATTCCTCTTCATTAACCATCCCCCTTGTCCTGTCCCATCCCCTTTTGAAGCAGTCCATTGTTCTACTGGACACCACTTCTGCAGGTAACACATTCCACCCAGCCACCACCCTCTCTGTAAAAAAGTGTCTCCTCATCTCCCTCCTGAACCTTCCTCCCTCCAGTCTCATATCATGGCCCCTGGTGTCCCTCCTCTCCCTTACTTTTAACAGCCCCTCTGTACCTGTCTTGTTTATTACTTTCATGTATTTAAAGGTTTCAATAATGTCCCCCCTGTCCCTCCTGTCCTCCAGTGAGTACACGTTCAACTCCCTCAACCTCCTCTCATATGATAAGTCCCCCAGCCCCTTGATCATCTTTGTCACCCTGCGCTGCACCCCCTCCAGTAACTTAATGTCCCTCTTCAGATACGGGCACCAGTACTGCATGCAGTACTCCAGGTGCGGTCTAACTAATGACCTACACAGTGGCAGAATCACCTCCTCCCTCCTCAAGGATATACCCCTTGCAATACAACCCAGCATTTTGTTGGCCTTTGCAGCTGCCTTCCTACATTGTGCCGAGCTGTTCATTGACCCTGTAATGAGCACCACCAGATCCTTCTCCTCCTCTGTCTGGGGTAGCTGTACTCCCCCTAGCTGGTAACTCATCCTTGGGTTTTTCATCCCAAAATGCAGCACCTTTCACTTTTTGGCATTAATCCCCAGTTGCCAGGTGTCTGACCATTTTTCAAGTTTTGCCAGATTATCCTGCAACCCTTGCCATCCCCCTAGGTCATCCACCACCGCTCCTACCTTGGTATCATCAGCAAACAGACTGATCTTGCTCTTGATGTCGCATGATAAGTCTGCAATGAATATCCCAAACAACAATGGTCCCAACACCGAGCCCTGTGGAACACCGCTCATCACTACCCTTGGGTGGGAGAGCTCCCCACCCACCACCACCCTCTGTTGCCTTCCCTGAAGCCAGTTTTCTACCCATCTCACCAGCTTTGCACCCACCCCTGTGCCTACTAACTTACTTCCCAGCCTTCCATGCAGCACAGAGTCAAATGCCTTACTGAAGTCCAGATACAGGACATCCACTGCATGGCCCCTGTCCAGTTGCCTAGTTACCCAGTCATAGAACTCCACCAGGTTGGTTTGTCAGGATCTGCTCCATATGAAGCCATGCTTTCTGCTGTCCTGTAGTCCTTTGGCCTCTAGAAGGGCCACCAGCCTCTCCTTCAGGATAGTCTCCATTAGCTTACCCGTGATGGATGTGAGGCTCACTGGTCTGTAGTTTCCTGGTTCATCCTTGGGGCCACTCTTGTTCCTGTTGTATTCTAAGATTGAATGCCCCACTACATTATGAGATTGCACATCCCTGACACATTCCAAGATTACATGCTCTCCCCCAACATTTTAAAATAGTGCACTACCTTGACAATCTATACCTTGGTTCAGTGCTGCAGTGCAAAACCACCTCCTGATGAGTTCTTAAGTAAAGTACCATGAATCTGAATATTCAGGAAATGCAAGCACTGCAGCCAACTCTATGTCTTTCTTCATGTTTGTTTTTTTGTTTTAATGATTACTATAATTAAAGTTTCTTAAACTTAGGAGAAAGAGGTCATATAAGGTTGCTAATAGGGAGGACTAGACTGTGAGTTCAGGTTATGAAATCATCAGTGGCTCTTCACTGAAACTGGCTTTTTTGAACAGGTAGTGAAATCAGGACTACAAAATAGCTCATAACTTTAAAATGAAGTAATGTAGAAGCCTAATGTTTGAACGAGATTTATTAAATGTGTGTTAATTCTAATTCTGCAATGCAGCAGTTTTGGCCAGACTCCCTCTTTCTTTTTCATTATTCTGTTTATACCCCTTTTTTTCCCTGTTTTTGCGCCCCCATACCTCAGCCACACACGCGCGTGTGGAGGCAAGCACACATGGTGGCTCTGAGGCACTATTCCACTACTTGCCACCCCCACTCAGCTACGCTGCCTATCGGTCCACCACCGAGGGCAGTGGAACTATGGGGGTTTCTGAGAGAGATCATCCCCAGAAGAGAAGAGCTGCTGTTGTGGCTGCTCAATCCTGCTCCCACACCCCACCCCGGCTGGCTCATCAGTGACCCTGGCTCATTTCCTAACCTGGGTCACCGACATGGACTCCCTCTTTAATGTCTTAATAAGTGATATTGTAGATGACCTATAAGGGAAGGTATACCTCTTTGTAGATGACACCAACATTTGCAAAAGGGTAAACACTCATGAGGGGATGGAAAGAATGTGCTGGAAACCTGAGAAAACTTGAAGATTAGTCAAGGGCATGGCAGGTTGGTTTTAATGCAAAAAAATACCAAAGCATGCACCTAGGGCCCAGAAACCCAGAGGAGGAGTACAAAATAGGAAAAAAGTTATTGATGGCCACCAAACAGGAAAGATACCTGGGAGCAATCATATCTGATGACCTCAAGGAGGTGAGACAGTGCAACAAGGTAGTAGGTAGGGCCAGTGGGATGCAGAGGTGCATAGGGAGGGGGTATCACCAACAGAAGGAGGGAGGCTGTGTTGCTACTGTACAGATCATTGGTGAAAACTTAATTGAAGTGCTATGTTCAGTTCTGGAGACCACAACTCAGGAAGGACATAGGGTGGAGGCTGTCCAGAGGAGGTCAACTAAAGATTTTGCAGGGGTTGCATCAGAAGCCCTAGGATGAGAGACTGAAGGACCTCAGTACGTACACCCTGGAAGAGAAGAGGACGAGGTAGGCATATGATAGAGACCTGTAAACACTTCATGGTGTTGAATAATGTACAGGGCAGGAGTAGTTTTCAGAGGAAAAGATGCAGAACAAGGAGACATGCAGTGAAGCAAGAAGGGAAAATTTAGGAGAGATGTGATGAAATACTTCTTCACTGAAAGAGTTGTGAATGCCTGGAACTGTCTTCCAATGGAGGTGGAAGGGGTAAAAACAGTGGTGGTATTCAAGCATGCATGGGATAGGCACAAGAGAATGCTGACTGAGAAGCAATGGGTGGAGGGAAGGAGCTGGAGATCAAGTAGGGTCTGTGTGACAGTATAAGCAGGGGCAAATGGGTAGACTGGGTGGGCCACGTGGTCCCCATCTGCTGTCAGATTCTGTGTTTCTATATTTATGATGCCTTCAAAATCCCCTGATGGAATTACAGCCATATTACTGATGGTTTCCTATCTATTGTTAAATGTTTCAGAAAGAATATTGCTGTTCTACTTCATTGGCATAGTCGTATCTAATGACCATTTTTTAACCCCAATAAACTACCAGATAAACATCTTTAAACAGATTTCTTTTACTGATAATAACCAATTAGTACCTGCATGAAAGCTATCTGATGCCTGCCGTTATCTGCTTGCTGGTTCACTGGGACAGACCTAATAGATAATTATTTAGCTAGAAAGAAGCTATTATATTTACAATTAGCAGGCTGCCATGCAAACTAGCTCCTGTCATATGCGCAAGTAGCTGACTATGATATGTAATCTAGCTGCCTGCTCTGTCAAAAAGCATAAAAGAGTGCCTTTTCAATTTTGTTACAAGTCAAAAAACATTTTACAATGGGATTAACCCACTCACAGGCTATGCAATGCAGGGGAATAATGTCCATTCCATGGCCAAAGGCAACTGTCTAAGGCACCCAGCTAATGCCTTATGCCATTTTAACACCAGGAGTGTGCAATCAATCCTTAGACTGTATATGATCCTGCTGCACTGCACAACCTGTCATGTGTTAACCCCTTATTATTGTATTAGTTCTGTGTGGCTCATGCCCTCACCACGTACCTAATTGGCATGAAACAATAACAGGATTTAAGAATGCATGGGATAGACATAAGGGAGTTCTGGAGATCAGGGGTAAGGGGCAACAGACTTCTTGAAAAATATAAAGGGAACTTACCAGCTCAAATGGGCAAACTGGGTGGGCCATAGGCCCTTATCTGCTGACAGTGTCTATGTATCTATGTATGCCGGGACCTCCAATATTCTCATCTTTAAAGAGTTTTGTGCAGTTCCTCTCTGCTTTTCCATTTTAGCGAACATGTACAGTCCTTGACTAAGCATCTTTAAAAATTAACCTAATGCACAGATTCTACTGCTATGCAGTGAGCCAACTGCAGAGGCTTACTTTTGTCTTTTAGAAGTACCTCTCTGGCTTGTTTTGAATAAAATGCATTTCGAAAATCAAAATTACGTTCCAAGAGGAGACAGAGGAAATGCAGAAGCATCTAGACAGGTTTGGGAAGAGGACAGCAAAAATGGCAGATGAACTTCAATATTGAGAAATGCAAGGTGATGCATTTGGGGAAAAAAAGAACATGAATGCAAAACGATAGCTAAATGGCACAGAGATTGTTGAAACCAAGCAGAAAAAGACCTGGGAGAGCTGAGCAGCAGCAACTTTAGATGGAAGCAACAGTTGGGGGGAACAACAATTAGCAAAGCAAACAAAGTCATGGCATGCATGAACAAGAACTTCGTAAGCAGGTCAAGAGATATTATAAAGTAAAGTAATGGCTGAAGGAAGCCACCTGAAGAATCAAGCAGCAACAGCGAGGCCAGAAACAGGTGACCCAGAACCAACTATCAGGGCTGTCCTGGAAGCAGTTCATGACCTGGACCAGAAAGTGGTAGATTTTCAAACAAGAAGTGTTATGCACATTAAATACAGTTTGTACAGGCATTGTGCAGGAAAATAAACAACTCCAATGTTTGCTGGAGTATTTGGCAACCCCAAGTTATACATATGCTTTTTGAGTCAAGTCCAGGAATTGCAGAGCATTCACCAGTCATAACCCAGCAGGACCCACAGGAATGAAAGGAGGGCACTCCAACTCATAAAGTTTCTCAAACTTCTATTTACTGCTGGACACAAAATAAAGACAACATGTGAGCCGATTAGCCAAACAAACACCTTAAAGAGAGAAACCTTATGAGCTGGAGTTCCTGCTGGGTTAAGACTGGTGAGTGCTTTGCAATTCCTGGACTCTGCATTTTCGAGTGAGGGGCTAGCAACCCCAACAGAGCACCAGGTCCCGCTACCACTCAGTGCACTTTTTTTTCAGGACTTTTACTTTTTGGGTCAGCCTGAAATCCTGGATAGTAACAAGTCCCACTTGTATGCTGCAGCTTGTTAAAAGATTTACTGTACCTGGAGCCTTCAGCTACCATGGTGGAGGCCATACCGCATAATGCTCAGGCAATGGTAAAACTTTCATAATACCCACCCCCCCATGCTACTGATAACTACCAGCATCATTACAAAGAAAGAAAGAACATTAGAGGGGGGCCTGAAGCAAAGATAAGCTGATGCTGACATTTTATTCGTGAATGTGCCAAAATTTAGCATTTTTACCTTCAGTTCAGCCCAGTGGAATTTTTAAGTGACTTCAGGATTGATTCAATCTTCAGCCAGTTAATTATAACAAAAAAAAGTTTCTCAGGTTGCCAGGAATAATCCCATGACACCTTCATCGACCCTAGTAATTTTCCACTCTCCCTCTACCTCCTCAACATTTTTTTTGAATAAATAAAATCTGTCTCCTTGAACTCTGACAGGTGCTGACTGAGTTTAAAAAACAGTCTGGATGATCAGGGGAGGGTGGAAGAGGTTGGGATTGACTGAGGTGTATGAGGTAGGACTATGGAATGCCACTTACCCCTATTAGTAGCCTGCTAAACCCCAATCTCGAGGACTTTAAGTGTCTTTGGCCAAAGTGTTGAAGCTGAACTGGAGACAGTAAACCCAAATGGAAGTCAAACTTACAGTAAGTTGCCAATTTCCCCATTCACTTGCCCCTTTTACTGGAGGCATAAACCACCTACTCTCACTGATGAGGAACTCCTCCATGTTTTTCTGAAGCTGTGAATTACCATCCAGGAGGGAAGGAAGGCATTCAACACTACTTGGGCATGACTGTAAACACTAAGGATTTTTCACAGCTTACAACCCTCAATAAAGCTAAAAATGATTTGCTCTGGAAAGTCCAATCTCTTCAGCAATCACCAGGATGCTGGCCAACTGTTTCTGTGTATCAAAAAATAGTTCAGCCCTCAAGACAATGAGGACCACCTTTATTCAGATTCTTGACTGTGGTACAGTTGGTCCAGGCCATAAGGGAATCTGAACATTTGCGTTTTCAGTATTGCTGAGGTGCTGAAATAACTTATGTATTTATTGATTCTGTTCTGTGTTTTTATCTCCCTATCACCCAGCCTACTCCATCTAACAGAATCCTCCAGCCCTGTCACCCAGTTCCCCAGAGATTTATCTTCACCACTTACACAAGGCTGGATTCTGGTGGGTGAGTGCTATAGTCAGTGGTGTGGAACCTGCAAGACTGCCAGTGTCATCCTGCCTGCAGGGTTTTTTCCTTCAGATTTTTGCTATGAGGGCCACTGGCATGTGATGAAGCATGTACATGAGCCTTCACCTGAGTGTGCATCCCCACTGTGCTGCCATACAACTTCTGCTAGATGGCAGGCAAGTAGTGGGACATAGAGTCATCCCTCCCAAATGGAAAAAAGTCAACCATGGGTTGCTCAGTTCTCCCCAGTCAGCCCCCAACACACCCAAGTTCATTCTGCAACTCAGGTCACTGCTGTGACAAGCAGTAACACTTCAGATGTGCTACTGGGCCAGCACCCATAATTTTGATTTATTAACACTTCATAGAAAAATAGAATTTAACAGCAGAAAAGGCCCAGCAGCCCATCCAGTCTGCACACCCTTCCTGATTATCCTATGTTGGCCCTAGCGGCCATCTTCCTCCTCTCTTACCCTTTGCCCCCTAACACCTTTTACTATTGCCTTGTTCCTCTTTCACTCTTATCTGACTCCTCCCACTGTTTTGGTAGATATGACTTCCTCTGGCAGTCCATTTCTCTTGTCACCACTCTTCCACGAAGAGTGCTTATGGATGTCCTTCTTGAATCTTCACCCAGCCAGTATAAGTGAATTCCCCCATGTGCTTGTGTTATTTCTTAGATGAACAGTTCTTTGCTTGAAACCCTGTTTATCCCTTCTGGTATTTATATGTCTCTATCATACCACTCTTCTTCTTAGTCTCCAGGGTACACATGTTGAGGTCCTTCTGTTTTTCCTCAAATGCCTTCTCTCCCATCCTCTGGATCATTTTGGCCACTGCTCTGTACCACCTCCACTTTCTCACATCATTCACTAGGTATGGGTTCCAGAACCTTGCACAGTACTCCATATGTGGGCGCTCCAGGGATTTGTACAGTGTAAGGATCACATCCCTCTTTCTACTGCTGATTCCCATTTCTAAAGAACCCAGCATCCTGTTCAACTTCCCCACTGACTTGTTGTACTATACGGTATATTTCAAACTGTCTGGTATTATCTCTCCCAGTTCCTTTTCATCTGCTCTGTTTTTTATTACTACTCCCCCCCCCAATCAGGTACTGCATGTTTAGGGTTTTGTCCCTGATCTGCATTGTGTTTCATTTTTGTACATTAAAAAGTAGTTGCTAAATCTTGTCCCACCTCCCCAGCCCTCCCAGATCCTCCCTCAGTGCCCTAATTCCATCCTAACTGCACACCCTTCCACAAATCTTAGTATCATCACTGAAGATGCATATCTTACCCTGAACACCCCCCCCCCATGTAACAGATGAATACGTTAAAAAGGATGGTCCCCAGGATCAAGCCCTGTGGTACCCCACTTGTTACCTCTTTAAAATTAGAGAGCTGCTGGTTCACCACCACTCTCTGCATTATCCATCTCAGCTAGCTTTCCATGCATGTTAATGTCCTTTCTTCTACCCCAGATCATATTTATTTATTTATTGAAGAGTTTCACCAGAAAAAACATGCTGAGTAACAAGTGCAGCCTGGGGGATCTCTCAGTTTCTTAACCAGTCTCTTATGTGGGACTCGGTCAAAGGCCTTACTGAAGACAAGATACAGTGTGTCAACTGTGGGTTAACAGTGTACTCAAACCTTTGCATATTGTTTGCCCTTCTGCCTTCAGCACAAGATTTTGAGTGAGCTATTCAGCCATGTACATGCAGCCTAAATGATAACTGTAACCCCCAGCTTTGTCCACTTTACCAGCACTGCACAGTATTTTCCTTACAATTTCCAGTGTATTTCACAGGTCTGTTCTATGTTAAAGTTTCATATGTTGTGAATGTTTCAATCCAGGTTTCAATGTTCAGCATATTGAATTAATTGTATTATATCATTTCACTGCTGCATGAGGTTCAATACTGCAGATGATTTTCTCAAAGAGTTGCAAAATCTCTGTGAATGTATTGATCAGTCAGAAAGTTATACAGCCAATAGGAAAATGGCTTCACAAATGTTTCTGTTGGTTGATTGCCCTTTGCCCTGTGGTCACCAAGTCACTTAAAGGCTTCTGGCAATAATTAACCTGATATTTAACAATAAGTTGAACTCCAAAAAGTTGTATCAGTCTTTAGAGATTATACAAAATGTCATAATGTAACAGCTGCATTGTTAATCTCCTGTATTACTTTTTGTGAATGTTAATGTTTAGAGGTATTAAAGGGCTGAATAGCACTTCCCAAATACCATAGACAGGAGTGCTCCTGCATATTTGGAGCCCTTCCCGCAAAGGGGACTATTCGTATTCATGATATCTTATTTATTTAAAGAAAAAAATCCTTTCCTCCACCCCTGCTTATTTTTAAAGGAAGCACCACTTGTGCTCAACACCAAATTCCCCAATGTCCTGCACAGCAATGGCACAATACCAACACCAGTATTATGCCATCACAAAAGACAGTGTTTTTTGCAGGGGGCTACACCCCTAACAACCCCATGCAGGGAGCTTTTAATTCTAATCAACTCCAGATCAGAGTTGTTCCAGGGAGGGAGCAGACCACCAGGAGAAGCTGCATTGGTGAAAACAGACCATTACAGTGACTGTTGCATGCCACCTCCCAACACACAGAGCTGCCACTGTTCCAGTGATGTACACATCCTCCCCCCATGTACACAGGTGCCCCATCCGTGACAGCCCATGACCCATCGCCAGCACCCACACCCCCACATTGGTAGTCAGTGATCCCCCCACCCCATGGTACTGACATCCCCCTGCCCCCACACCTTCAGTGCTGCAGCCAGGAATTGCCAGCAGCATAGACCTCCTCACACCTCCTCAGCCGCTGGCAATCTGACTACTACTGGGAGCATGCTGCCTATTTATAGGGGTGCACTCTCAGCATAATTTGGATGGCCAGCAACCAAGGAGCAAGAAGGTGTGTGGAGGGCTATGCCACTGGCTATTCCTAGCTGCAGCATTGACGGGATGGTACGGGCAATGGGTGGCAGTGTTGACAGTGCTGTAGGGGGGATGACTTTGATGACCACCATTGCTGGGGTGGGGCAACTGGGGTTAGGGCAGAGTGGTAGGGTGTGCAGTACTGGGCAGCTCAGATGCAGATGCCCTGCTCTGGAGGGGGGGTACACTGCAGATGGGGACATGCTGGTGGTGGTGGTGGGGGTTCCTGTACAGCAGTGGGGACAGGTCTGCCATGTGTTACTGTTGGAGGGGGTGGTCACATTGCTGTCTCATGGTCAGGGCTGCCTTTTGTTACTGACAGGAGTGGGGACAGGGCAGCATTGTGTTGGGGTGGGGAAGCCCCTGGACATATGGGGCAGGGCTACAGTGTGTTGGGAGGCAGATCCCCAGCAGGGATCACAGTATATATATATATCAATATATATATATATATATATCAATATATATATATATATATATATATATACCCAGCATGAAGAAAAGAGATCAAGTCTGACCTTCATTGCCCAAGGGAGGGGGTTGAGCATTAGGGTTGACAACCACAAGAAACACCACCACTGATCTGACAAGACTCCAAAGACCCAAAACCTTAATATTTTTTCATTTTCCTACTTTGTACGCTTTACATTCTTTAATGTTAAAGTCTGCATTAATGTAGTTCTTCTGCAATGAACTTTACTTCTTTTTCTGATAGTGAAATTGCATCCTTATTCACACAGGTCCCTTTGGGACCTGTGTAAAAAGAACAATAAATAAATAGAATAGTGGAGATAGTACCGACACAGTGCATAGGTTCATCAGTCTTCTGCACACATGTCAACCTCCTGTGAAGGAAGGCTCCCTGGTTCACCATAAAATGGGCCAGGGAGCCTTCTTGCCTTGCCATAAGAGTTTTATGTGTACCAGAATACTGCTCTGTGCCTCCCTAGGCTGAGGTTGGTGCTGCATGCTGAAGTATCTTTTCCCCTCAGCCTGGCCCATTCAGCCAGCTCACTGAGCTCGCATCCATACTCAGGTCACTGATATGGGAAGTCTGCATGGTCCCCCATAGACCAACGGCCATTTCTACAAACATCACTATATATATATATATATATATATATATATATATATATATATGTAATAGATATACCACTCTGAGGTGTGCAGTGGCGGCTCTGATATACTCACGCCTTGGTGTGGTAACTCAGGCGTGCATATATCAGGCGTGACCCCACCTCAGAGTGGTTTATCTATCTTTTAAAATGTCAAAATTGTTTTGGATGGGGTAAAAGTGTGGGCGTGCTGTCACGCCTGATATAAGCATACTGTCATGTGATGCTCATCATCCAATAGAACAACAACAATTTCCTACCCATTTTATAAATATATATATATATATATATATATATATATATATATATATATATTCTGACATTTTGACCTCAGATTTTCAGCATGGTCTTTTTATGACTATTCCCTCTTTAAACACGGTATGTGTCATTTATAAAATACTGGCTGAATGTAATTTCATGCTACATGTGCAAAAACACATTTTGTCCAGGATTTGAAAAATGACAACTGTCGTGTTCATGAGGTTGTGTGAAAAAAATGGCTATGTTTAAAATATGGGGCCACAACATTAAAAGTTAACAAAGATAAGAGTGAACATCAACACATTTCAATGAATCTTCATAACTTTGGTATTTTTAATATGTTTTACCCCACATTTTTAACATAGTCTTCTTATGACCCCACCTCATGAACGCAGTAGGCGAAAAGTTTCAAATCCTACCTGAAAGATGTTTTCGCAGAGTGACTGTGAAATACCCCTTTGAGCCAGATTTGAAAAATGTAACCCACCTTGTTAATTAAAAGGGGTCTGAAAAAGGCCATGTTGAAAATCTGGAAGAAAAATATTGAAAAATAACCAAGTTATGAGTAAAGTTTCAAATTGCATTAGAAATACATTAACTGTACTTACCTTATTTCCTCATTTTGCAATTGTGGTTTCAAGAGGCGGATGTCTTTCAGCTTGGAGAATGGCTCTATGATGGTGGAATGAGTTTAGATGAGTGAAGGGTGTGGGCAGGTGAAAGGTGGTGGATGCAGAGTTTGTGGTCAGGGTGGGGGAAGGGATGGTGGTGCATCATACAACAGTGGCCAGTATTCTTTATTTTAGGATAAAATAGTAAAACTAACAAAGAAAAAAAGATGTCGAGGGATGCTGTTTGTATTACAGATACTGAAATTTGGGATTTGGCACCCAGTGTTGGTTTCACATTTGGCAGCACCAGGGGTGGACAAACCAGTGTTGCATACTACTTCTGGGCAGGGAGATTATGAAACCAGCACTGGAAACTGAACACCCTGATGTTGCCACTTCAAGAAGGTGGGCAGGTGGGGGAAGTTAACCGGCACTGGAGATTGGTCATCCCGGTGTCGGGAAATAAAATTACAAGCAAATGTAGGGTACAGCTAAACTGGCACTGAGGTGGGCACCCCAGTGTGGGAAATCTGAATTTGTTTTCCAGCACCAGGGACTGGGCTCCCCAAAGTCCAGTTTACATTTAGGAGGCTACAAAAATGGCAGCCAAAAAGCCATTTACATTGTAAGACCACGTACAGCTCTGTTCAGTCAGGAAGGGGATATGCTCTGATGTGTAGCAAATCCAGCACTGAAAAAGCACTGAAAAATGAGGTACAGACATTGTTTCTAGTGTGAGGACAGCCCCGCCCCTCAACCAGACATGCAATTTCATCAACAGACCATATTAAAGGGGACAGGAAATTGGTGCTAATCGGCAGCAGTTAGCAATGTTCCTAGTAAGAGAAATGATAAACTTCCCTCCAAATGAACCATATTTAATTGTACCTTAACAAACATTGATGTGAAAAACTGTGTTATCAATTGTTTTTTTTATATGAACAACATTCTGAACAGTTCCTTTCCTGGAACCAGTAATTTGGAGTGCTTACTTTGTCATGGTTTGAGTACAGAGTGGTAACTATGAGCTATTGTCCTATCAGAACCATGTTTAGAGTTCTTTCTTCAAACCGTGACATAGTTAAAACTCCAGATCACTGGTTCCGTGAAGAGAACTGCAACACAATGCTGTCCATAAAAATAAAACAATGCAAAATACAGTTTTTCATATCACTTTTTTATTCAGGTACAGTTGCAAATGGATCATTTAGGCTTAAGGATATCATTTCTGTAAACTGGAACATGATAAACAGCTATCAGTTAGAAATAATTTCCTGTCCTCTTTAAGACATGATCATACAAATTTAATTGTCCTTAGAATGTTCAGTTTTTAACTGAGCGTATGTGTTGTTTTCCTTAATTTTCATGAACATGGGGCGAGTAAGGGATTTAAAAAGCACAAATGTACACACCACAGGGCAAACTCTATCAAACCTGCAAGTTTCAAGTTTGAGATCCTTCTAGATTTTTAGTTACAAGTGAGCAAAAATGGCCATAATTTATGTAATTTTTGCATTCTTGTACCTCTGTAACTTTGCCCCTTTGGACAAACCTGCCACATTTTTTAGGATCCAGAGATCCTGACACCATCTTTGTGTTGTGCAAACTGCAAGTTAATCAGTTAAATGGGGACAGAGTTATTAAAGTACAAAAATTGGAGTTTAATGTTGAAATGCTAACTCGACCTTAATATACAGGCATTACCATGCCTCTATCATTTATTTATGCAATGCTTGTGAGGATAAATTTTGGCAAATATTTTCAATACTTTGAGGCTGGTCAGACCTAGTGTGAGAATATTATATTTATCCTCATTCTAGGTCTATTTATCCCACAGTGACAATGGAGGATTATGCCATTTATCGACACAGTAGGTATATAGTGGCAATGAAGGTCCAGACTCAGATTTTTATGGTTTGATTTTCACCTTCATTGATTCACTGATATTGGGCTAGGATAACATTAGTGTTGAAGGGGGCAATGGAACAATCAGGTTGCAAGATATTTTATTGCCATAGTGCAATAAAAGGCTTTGCATAAATCAAATTTGTCATGGCTCTAATGCAAATATCACTGATATTTTCCCTCTTGTAGTTTGAAGTCACCACTCATGATGACATAAGGTCAAACTAGACTCAGAAAAAATGTCAGTGATATTTTCATTAAGGCCATGGCATATCATATCTATCTATCTATCTATCTATCTATCTATCTATCTATCTATCTATCTCTCACTCTCACTCTTGCTAGCTATCTTATACTGGTGCAGTAGCACTAGTATAGTTAGGGTTCAACAGTCACTTCTATGTTAAACTCCAAATTTTGGACATTAATAACTTTTCAACCGTTTGGTTGATTCACCTGAAGTTGTTCATGTGCTCTCAGGTACCATAGGTACCATAGGTCTCTGGACTTAACAAGTTTCTTTCCAGTTGGATGCACAGGTGCAGAGTTACAGAATGTAAAAAAAATGTAAAATTACCATTTTTTGGGCAATTTATCACTTCGTTTCTCCAAAACTGTTTGGCAGTTTGGTCTGAAACTTTCAAAGTATAAGTGGTTTGGGTTGTAGATGTGCCTTTTGATGGTTTGGTGAAAAAATATTAATCAGTTCAAAAGTTATTAAAAATGTCAAGTTCCATTATTTCCAATGGGAAAAAGTAGATGGGCCATGTGAAAGCACCTTTTATCTTTTGCTAAAGCAGGCTTTGCTTTCTCAAATGCTCTGAGCAGTGTCATGCTGCCACCATCTTGTTTTGAGTTAGCAACACAGAAAAAAACAATATCACTTAAAAAATAATGCCCCTTGGTAAACACCAACACTTTTGTTTATCTAATCGGGGACTGAGGAACACAATTCTGTGATTAGTTTTCTTCTAGGATGACAAGAAATATGCTTATTTTACTTTGGCAGCTTTGATGTCACAAACTTGCAACACTACTATAGCAATTTGTGACACTACTTTTGAAAAACTTTCACAAATTGTGACACTGTTTCACAAATAATGCCACAGACTGACACTGTTTTGCAAAACTACTGGAGTTGTGCTGCAATTTGCAGCACTACCTTGAAAAAAAAATCTTTTTTTTTTGTCACTTCACTGCAAAGAAATGGTTAGGGCTTTTGGGTTGAAATTTTCAGGGTACAAAGGGCTTGCCTGACAGATGTGCCTTTTGATGGTTTGCTGATGCAATTTACATTGGTTCCATAGTTACAACATTCTGAAAATCAGAAATTTCCCATAGGATAACATTGTAGTGGTTGGGGTACCTTCTAGCACCTATATCTCAAAAACTCTTGGAGATACAGATTTTCTGTAAAACAGAGGACCCTGTGCTCCCACAATGTACTATGAACTGAAGGGAGCACAAGGCCCAGAGCATCCTGCACTGCCACAACCAAATAAGGGTAAGATCTCCTTTTCAGAAATCCTGCAGGTGCCAAGGACTAGTGGGAAAAATAAGATGAAAATTAGGGAGATAAATTAGTGGTTTAGGGAGTGGTGTGGGGAATTGGGGTATGGCCTGATGGGAGATGGGGGGGGACCTGGGAGGATAAGGGGCTGTATGCTAGGGACAGGCTCCACCTTAATTTGGAGGGGAAAGAAATCCTTAAGCTCAAACTAGTTGGGTTCATCAGCAAAAGGTGGGGTTTAAACTTGTGAAGGGGGAAGGATCAAAAAAGGAGCAGTGCCAGCAGGTACAATAAATGAGGGACATGGTCTCCACTCCTCTAGGGGGCTAGGGAAATATGGAAATGGGTCACCAGGTAGGGTGCAGGAGCTGAGAAATGGGAGCTCAAGGGGGAGAAAGGAGAGGAGAGAAAAGGGGTGGAGAGTGGTCCTAATAAATGCAAGAAGCTTAGGAAATAAAATGCCTGAACTCCAGGTGATGCTAGTTGAGGTTGAGGTAGATGTGGCCACTCAAGAGCATGAGTGGGACCTAAATCTGGAGGGCTACACTATGTTCAGAAAAGATAGGGGGAAGGGAAGGGGGTGGTATAGCATGTTAGTCAGAAATGGCATAGGTATTGGAGGGGTAGAGGAGGCAGAGGGGAATGTGGAGGCTATTTGGGTCACCTTGCTGATGCAGGGGGGTAAGAGATTAAAGGTTGGAGTGGTATACAGACCACCAGCACTGGTGAAGGTCCTTGAAGAAAGTTTGGTGGCAAATCTTGAGGGACACTGTAGATTGGGTAAGGGAAGGCTAGTGGTAATGGGGGACCACAACATGCCAGGAACAAACTGGGGGACTATGATGTCACCAGTGGCCAGAGAGCAGAGGCTGCTAGATGTCTTCCAGGATGCGTTTCTGACACAACAGGTGGGTGAGTCAACTAGGGAGACCCGGACACTGTACATGGTCCTGGCAGACAGTGATCAGATTAGGGGACTAGAGGTGAGGGACCCGTTGGTGTGGAGTGATCATGTCACAGTTTGGTTCTTTCTGGACCTGGGGGGAGTAAATTTGAACAAGGATGGTAGTAACCGACTTTAGGGGTACAGACTACAGGGAGATGGGAAGGATCCTTAAAGGTCATCTGGACAGGATAAGACTGGATATGGATGCCGACAGCAGAAGAATCAGCATTTATATAGCGCTTTTCATACACAGTATCCCAAAGCACTTTTACAAGCAATGCTAGACTGGTAGTGAAGTGACTGAATGTATGGTGGAGGCCATATTGCACATCATCACCCACACACAGCCTGGATAATTGCATGAACCAGTTTATGGGAAGGGGAATGCTGGCCAGGACACTGGGAATATTCCCTGCTCTTCATGAAGAGTGCCCTGGGTTCTTTTACTTCCACCTGGACACCCACCAGGACAACACCAGGATGGGCAGAAGGGACCTCGGTTTAACATCTCATCTGAAGGACGGCACACCCCAGCAGTACAGCACCCCACAATACTGCACTCAGATGCCAGCGATTTTTAGGTGCAAGTCCAATCCCAGTGTGGGATGAGAACCCACGACCTTCTGGTGCAGAGGTGGATGTGCTACCAACTGAGCCACCCTGACACCTAAAGTAGGGGATCATTAGGAAGACAATACAGGAGGTTACCAAATCCTGCGCAAGGGAAAGGCATAAGTTCAGTAAGGCCGGAAAACCCTGCTGGTGGACCCAGGAGGTGCAGGAAGTGGTGAGGGAAAAGAAGGTGGCCTATAGGCACTTTAAGTGCTCAAGGAGTGAAAGGGATTAGGAGGAATATGAGCTTACAGCCAAGAGAGAGTCAACAGGGTGGTGAGAGCAGCTAAGGCAAAAAATGAGCAGTCCTTGGCCAGTGGGATCTGGGGGGGACAAGGGATTCTTTAGGTACATAGGGGAAAAAAGGAAAGTAAGAGGTCAGATCAGCAAGATAAGGATAGGGGATGGTTGGGCAGAGGAGGTGGGGGAACAGGCAGAAGTTCTAAATGAGTACTTTGCCTCAGTTTTTACTGGGGGGGTGGAGGGGCTATGTCTTGTGAGGGGAGCGGGGGCAAACTGGAGGAAGGGGTGGGACTAGTAGAGACCAGGGGCCCTGATGGGTCTGGGGAAAGGGAGTGGCCACCACAGACAGGTGGGGGCCCAGCAGTGCAGGGTGAAAAGGGGGAGAATGTGGAGGCTGAAATCCTGGAATGCAGAGTAGGGTAAGCCCTCAGGTCCCTTCAGATGGAGAAAGCACCTGGGCCAGATGAGAAACATCCCAGGGTGCTGAGGGAACTGGTGGATGTCCTGGCTGTCCCTCTAGCAGAGCTTTTCAATATCTCTCTGAGGACTGGGTGGGTGCCCCAAGACTAGAGGGTGGCCCATGTTATGCTGATTCACAAGGGGGGATCAAGAGAGGAGGTGGGAAATTACAGGCCTGTTAGCCTGACATCAGTGGTTGTCAAGGTGATGGATCGTATTGTCTAGGAAAGTCTAGGGGGGCTTACTGGAGCAAACTGGGTACTTGGACAATAAGCAGCATGGCTTTGTCATAGGAAGATCATGCCAGACAAACCTTGCTGAATTCTATGACTGGGTGATGAGGGCCCTGGACCAGGGTAGTCCACTGGACGTCCTCTTTCTGGACTTTAGCAAGGCATTTGATTCAGTGCCCCACTGTGGTCTGCTGGCTAAGATGAAGGAAATTGGGGTAGGGAGACAGTTGTTAAGATGGATAGGAAATTGGCTCTCTGAGCATACTCAGAAGGTGGTGGTTGGAGGGTTAGCCTCATCCCCAAGGTGGGTTACTAGTGGGGTTCCCCAAGGGTCAGTGTTGGGGCCACTTCTGTTCAATGCTTATATCTCAGACATCAGGAGGGGGATCAGGAGTGAGATGAGTGTCTTTGCAGATGACTCAAAGCTGGGTGCAGTAGTGGATAGGGAGGAGGGGAGGGTGACCTTGCAGGAGGACCTGGGGGCTCTGGAAAGGTGGTCGGGAAAATGGAAACTAAAATTCAATGTGGGGAAGTGCAAGGTTCTGCACCTGGAAGTATGAAATCCAGGCCTGGGGTATATCCCGGAAGGAGACATAATTAAAGTCATGGAGGGTGAGAGGGACCTGAGGGTAGTGGTAGATGTCAAAATGAACAACTCAGAGACCTGTGAGAGGGCTGCAGTAAGGGCAAATAAGATGCTGGATGCATCACCAGGGGGATAACCTCCAGAAAGGCGGAAGTGATCCTTCCACTGTACAACTGCTTGGTTAGGCCACACCTTGAGTACTGTGTACAGTTTTGGAGACCACATTTAAAGAGGGACATTACACTCCTGGAGAGGGTCCAAAGAAGGGCAACCAAAATAATCTGGGGCATGGGGGAGAGGACCTATGAGGAGAGGCTCAAGGAATACACCCTGGAGGAGAGGAGGGAATGGGGGACATGATAGAGGTCTTTAAGCACACGAAAGGGATCAATAAAGGAGGCCCAGTCAGGGTGCTCCAAAGGAAGGAGGGTGGGGCAACAAGAGGTCACAGGTGTAAGCTGGGAGGGGCAGGCTCAGAGAGGAGAAGAGGAGATGTTATTTCACTGAAAGGGTGGTAGAGCCATGGAATGCACTGCCCAGGGAGCTGGGAGAGGTGGAGACTGTGGACGGGTTTTAGAGGGGATGGGACAGGTACAGGGGGAGGGTAAATCTGACCATGCTCAATATAGGTGGGACATCTGGGACTGGGGACAGTATAACCCAAGGGGGAAGGGGGACACCAAAATCGGCCCACAGTGAGGGTGCTGAAAATCGAGCAGATGCGAGAGACCATTAGGCCTATTCTGCTGGCATGTTAGTATGTTAGTATGTTAGTATTACACTGTCTCAAAAAGTAAGGAAATTTATTGAAAAAAACTTCTTTACTGCAACAGTTAGGGTTCATAGTAAAGTGAAAAAAGTATGGAAATGTGATGTCAGAGTTCCCAACCCTAACACCCCATCTCATCCCCCTAACCAACCCTGCCACCACACCACACCCTGTTTTTCTACACCCAACAGGCAAGGTGTCTTGGGGCCATCAACCCTAACACTCATCCCATTCTTTTATGCTGTATCATGTCAGCTTCCTTGCACATGGAATAGGGTGAGCATTAGAGTCAATGACTCCAAGACATCCCCTCATCACCTGTTGGTGTGGAGGTGGGGGTGGTACGGTTGGTTGGGGGTCTGGATGGGGTGTTAGGGTTAGGGGATACTGGGATGCACAGGGAGAGGCATCACCAGTAGAAAACAAGAAGTTGTTATCCCTCTGTACAGACAGCTGGTGAGACCCTATCTGCAGTACTGCGTGCAGTTCTGGAGACCCAATCTCCACAAGGACATAGACAGGATGGGAGCTGTCCAGAGAAGGGCAACTAAAATTGTGCAGGGTCTGCACCAGAAGACATATGAAGAGTGACTAAAGGAGCTTAATATGTATAGTCTCGAGGAAAGGAGGTGGGGGGGCATGATATAAACTTTCAAGTACCTCAGGAATCAACAAAGTCCAAGAGGGTAGCATCTTTCAAAAAGAGGTGTGCAAGAACAAGGGGCACAATTTGAAGATGGGGGCAGCTCAGAGTTAATGTAAGAAGTATTTTTTCACAGAAAGGGTTGTGGATGCATGGAACTGCCTTCATATGGGAGGTTGTGGGTCAAAAACAGTGGTTGAATTCAAGCATGCATGGGACAGTCATAAGGCAATTCTTGGGGGTGGGGTAGAAAGAAGTAGGCTGCTGGTTAACTAGGATCTGCAGCTTATCCATTAGGTAGGGAAATGGGCAGACTGGGTGGGCCAAGCGGTCCTTATCTGCCATCAAATTCTATGTTTCTATGTTTCTAAAACAGATCACATCTGACTTTACTTGGATATGGAATGGGGGTGAGAGTTAGGGTTTAGAACCACAAGGAAGACCCCACCCTTGATTTCCCAAAACTCAGGACAGCGAAAACCATGCTTTGGGGATGAGGATGAGGAGTTAGGGTTTGAAACCCTAATGTCAAATTTCCCTACTTTTATCACTTTAATCTAAAGTTAATCTGGTGCACTAACACAGTTTTTTTGCAAAGAATTTCCTTACTTTTGAGAAAGTAGAATCGTATCTTCATTCTTTATCTACTTTGTTGTCATTTTCTTTGTGTGGGGAAGGAGTCATGGCTTGTTAAAGTTCCAATGTTATCCTGTGGGAATTTTCTTTTTTTAATTTTAATGATTTTGATATGTCTATTTTCAGTTGGTATTTCTTAGCAGCTTGGTCTTATAGTACTCAAAGAGACCTTTCTTTTGCTAAATAGATTGTCCCTTAACTCCAAAGACTGACAGAATTACATCTTGCAAGAGTTCCAGTGTTATCCTATGGACATTTTAATTTGTAAATTTGTATGTTTTTTTATATGACCCATTAATTTTGGAGGGTATTATGTGTTATGGTTATAGCACTTGTTGAGACTGTTCTTTTGATATATATAGACTGTCCCTTAACTCCAAATATTGAAAAAGTTATACAGGTAGCTTGTTAAAGTTAATATGTGCAAACAAAAAAAAAAAAGAAAAAACTCCAAATCTTTCATTTGTATGAATCAATCCTGTTTCGCGAGATTATGTCATTTTCACGAAAGAGGATTGGTTCACATGAAAGATGAATATGAAAAAAAAATAAGTTTAAATTCTTCTTTAGTATGAACCTAATCTATGAACCTAATCTTCTTTCATAGGGCCCTATTCTAATTTTGTGAGGCCATACAAAAGAAGAAAACCGTCTCACAAACGTAGATTTTTAAAATGTTTTAAAAACAAATGTCTTGGTCCTTTTTCCTTTTTCCAAAAACTAAGTGCAGGATCCAGCTAATTAGGTCCTGTTTAGCAAGAGATATGTGTTGGTGTCTCACATAACATAATTTGTATAGGGTTTCAAGAAAATGTTCTTCAAAAAAAATGAAACCAAGCTGGCTGCCATATGAAAGAAGAAGAATTAGTGTCACAAAACAGGATTACCTCCTTCACTAGAGAATCCTCTTTCATGTGTCCAAATTCTTCTTTCCTATGAAATAGGTATCCAAAAGACTGCACAGAACTGACATTTTGAATCATTATAACTCTGGAACAGATTAATATTTTTTCACCAAACCAAGGAAAGGCACCAATCAATCAAACCAAAGGCAAGCCCATTCTACCCTGAAAATATCAAAATAAAACTGTAAACCATCTGGGCAATAGGCAATGACAAAAAATAGCCCAAACCCCTTATTCTGTTTTAACTTTTTTTGCTATCTGGATCTCAGAATCTTCACACCTGACTGAAACAAAACTTGACACGTCAAGAGATCTTGCCCCCTTCCCCATATCTCCATCCATCTGTCTGTCCATCTGTCTACCTATCTATCTATCTATCTATCTATCTATCTATCTATCTATGTATATGGGATATGCAGGGGGGACCTTAGGTAACATTAGGAGTGGCATGCGCCATGTGTGAAGTGCCCAAGATCAGATAGCACAAATATAGATAAATCATCCATCACACAAGGCTGCCTTGCATATTTCATTAATGCAAAAGGAAAGGGCTGTGTGTACAATTTTAGATTAGTAAGAAAGTTGTTTAAATAGAGAAATGTATAAAATATTGTGAGTTTATTTTGTTATTTGCCATATCTCTACTCTTTTTCTGAGTTGTTACTAAGGTTGTATCTATGGACATGCCATCATGATATCAAGGGAAATTGCAGCCAATTTGCTGATGGCAGTATTAATGGATTTTCAAAGAACAAGATGGCAGATGAGTTTACCGAGTGACTAAGTGGTTTCTGTGACTGCTAATTTTGTGGTTCTGTGTCACTGTTTCCTTATGTTTATTTTGTTTGTTTGTTTTCTTGCATATTGCAGCAGGATTTGTGGTGAGAAAGTAGGACCACAAGCGAGAGGGACAGGAGGTAGTACAAATGGAGCCAGAGAGAGAGAGCAGCAGCCAAAGGAGAGCAGCATGTTGTGGTAGATATTACCAAACAATGCAGAAAAATTTATTTTTAAGTTTGTGTTTGAAACTCTGCTAAAGGCAAAGCAGATGCAAAGTGACACAGTGAAATGGGAGGATGGGTGGCTCATGGGGAAAATGAAATGGTAGTTCAGTGAGCAAGTGAGTGGCTACAGTATACCTTCAGGAAGGAGTGAGTTAGTGAGAAAAAAGTAGAACATGGTGGTAATTAACACTTTAGGAGGAGGTAAATGTTGCAAGACAGGTGGTGACAGGCTGCAAGAAAAAATTATGGTTGGGGGTTTTAAAGTAATGCTTAGGAGTTTTACTGGTCACTTGCTTGAAGGATGACTGTCCTCTTAGGAGTACTTGTGGAAATGAAACTGGAAGAAGTACTACTGACTGGCCAGCTGGTGAGTGGAAGGTGTGTGGTTTATTGATGATGAGTTTACTAACGTATAACTTAAAAATTTTACATTAACACATACAGTATAGTAGCTCAGATAAACAGATTTATACAATGTCTTTTGAGTTAACACATATTACATAAATATATTTATATAGTCACTGTTTATAATGAAGTTCCTTGTTCCGCAGTACTAAAAGGAACATTCCATGAGTTTTAAATTGAGTTCACCAAAGTGAATGCCGCTTTTGGATGACTTTTTGCAGCACTGGGTAAAAGCCTCATGATTGTTTACAATACATCACAGAGGTTAGTATTCTTGGTGGTGATTAATACAGCACTATTATAATAATACTGTAGAAGAGTCCTGTTAATGTTCCTCACTGTGAGTCTAATTAAAAGATGAGAAGTAGTCACTAAATATCTTGGTATCACCCCTTTCTGTGCTGCTGATCTACAGTTAGTAAGTTAATAAGTTAGTTATAAGTTTATTGTTCACCACTCAGCATCACAATACACAGAATAGGGATGCACAACTATAATTTTTTGAATATTCAATCAAATATTTGGTATTTGGCAGCCAATTATTTAGTATCCAGGTATTTGTATTTGTGTCAGTTTTTTTTAAGAAAAGAAAACAGCCCTCACTGTCTTTTTCAGCCCAAGGCACAGTAACAAACATACTACCTGCCATCCCACCCACACTCTAACACCAGCCCATGCCCACCCTCCTCCTACCTAGAACGTAAAATCTGCTAAAATTCATTTAATTATAAAGTAAATCCCATGATGGTTGAATGGCACAACTCATGCACCTTTCCTCCACATCAATTTTATAATGCAAATGTATTCATTATTTTTTTATATCAACATGAGACTGATCAGCATCTATCATTTATTCCAGGCACAGTTGTCTTGTCTTCTTTCCTAATTTAACTCCTGTAAATATGTCTTTCTAAAATTCATTCCATTGACTGAGAGTAATTTCTAATGTCATTGTTTATAATTTAATAAATACAGTTTATAAATAAATAAATAAATCATTAAACTTCCTTCTGCCATAAGCTTCAATAGTTGTTTATAGCCATGATAGATAAAGCACCCTGCAGTTCTGCTGACAATAGTCTACTCACTCATTGCTCCTTTTATGTGATACTTGTGAACTCCAAAAAGAGACTGACTGCCCTATAAATCATGTAAGTAAAGACTCAAGCTCAGATCAGGTCAAAATCAATATCCTTTGGTGACTGATTTACTCAGAATGTCCATGTCCTAAATATTCTTTAGGTATTCAACGTATCTGATTCAAAACCAATTGCTAAATGTTATTTTTTAGGCAAGCTTTTAACTCTTGATATCGACCTTCTTTGAATTTGAAAATGTTTGTAAATTGCTTAATGCCTTGGGTATACTGGTTGAGAGTGCATTGCAAATAAAAGCTATCTTTTGCAGGACTTGGGAGCTTGGGTGAATCTGGTGTGATGGATCAAGAGCTGGCTACAAGATATAAACCAAAGGATGGTAGAAGGGGGAACTCTCAAAGCCTAGGCCTATAACCAGTGGGGTCCCACAGGGATCAGTGCTGGGTCCAGTGTTGTTTAATATCTTTATTAGTGACATAGCAGATGGGATCAAAGCAAAAATCTGCTTATTTGCAGAAAACACTAAGCTATCTGGAAGAGTGGGCACATGGGAGGTTAGATAGGAGCTCAGGTAGAACCTGGCTAGGCTTGAAAAGTGACAGCTGAGTTTAATGCTAAGAAGTGCAAGGTCATGCACCTAGGAGCTAAGAACTCTGACAGGATCATTTACTGGGTGGGAGGGGTACAGGTGTCCAATTCTGAGGAAGAAAAGGACTTAGGGGTAATAATCACAAGGGACCTGAAACACTCAGCACATTGCTATAAAGCAGCAGGAAGGAGTACATGTGTCCAATTCTGAGGAGGGAAAAAAACCTTTGGTAATAATCCCAAGGGGCATGAAACACTCTGTGCATTGCTGTAAAGCAGCATCCAAAGCCACCAGGAAGCTGGGATGCATCACCAGAAAAAATCACCTGCAAGAAAGGGGAGGTCATTCTGTCATTGTACAGATCCTTGGTGAGACCACAGTTGAAGTACTGTGTGCAGTTTTGGTTCCCGTATCTAAAAAAAAAAGAACATTCATTTACTGGAGAAGATGCAACGTACAGAAATAAAGATGATCCAGAGCCTGCAGGACAAACCCTATCAGGAGAGGCTGTAGGAACTCAACATGTATTCCCTGGAGGACAGAAGACAGAAGTGGGGCATAATCAAAACCCTCAAATACCTTAAAAGTATGAACAAGGTTAATATGGAAGGCATCTTCAATCTCAGGAGAAATAGGTCCAGTAGAAGACACAGTCATAGATTAGTGGAAGGAAGATTCAAAAGGGAAAAGAGAAGGCACTTTTTCACAGGAAGAGTGGTTTCCCAGTGGAACAAACTGCTGGAGGTGGTAGTATTATCAGAAGCAGTGGACAGCTTTAAAAGGAGATGGAATAGAAGCTAAGGGAGAGTCATAACAGGTGGGAAAATGAGTAACGGGGTGAGAGGGGGAAGGAGAAAGACTCTATTTGGAAAGGGGAAGGAGCAGCTCCCACAAATTCATTTGACAGCTGCACACTCGAGCAGACTAGATAGACCAAAATGGTCTGTTTCTGCTGGCATTTTTGTATGTTTATATGTATCTTGCCATGTAAGAACACATCTCAGTGGAAATTCATGATTATCCACTGAAGGAAAATGGCCACTCTTACTCAACAGGAGAGAAAGTAATATGGAACTGTGAAATAGGAAGTTCTTTGAACACTTTAACCAGTGGGCCTGTAGCTTAATGGTTAGAGTGCTGGAACGGCATAACAGAGGTCCAAGGTTCAAATCCCGGTGTGTCCACATTTTCCTTTCCCATTTCCATCCTTGATTTAAAAAACTATATACCTTGCAGGGGTTAAACTGCACTGAGAGAAGTGGTATTTCCAAATTGGTTTCTGGTTGCAGAATTGAACAATACTAGAGAAAGGAATGAGGAACTGTGAAATAGGAACTTCTTCAGACACTTTAACCAGTGGGCCTGTAGCTTAATGGTTAGAGCGCTGGAACGGCATACCAGAGGTCCAAGATTCAAATCCCAGTGCACCCACATTTTCCTTTCTCACTTCCATCCCTGATTTAAAAAACGATATACTTTGCAGGGGTTAAACTGCACTGAGAGAAGTTGTATTTCTCAACAGGAGAGAAGCATTGTACTGAAATGGCTGTGTAATTCTGTTGAAATACATAGGTGGATGCTGGAAGTGTGTGGACATGAAACATTTTCTGGCTGAACAATTTATTTATGGGTGGAGGGAGATACTCTTTGGAGGGTAAGGAACTGAATTATTACCCTGTTCCAGTAGGTTTTGTACTACTGTCCCACCATCTGGTAACTATGGGCTGCAAATCATAATACATAGTAGAAGAAGTAAATCCTGAACCCTTATCAGCTGAGACCTACTTTCTGCTATGGTGATGTCCCAGCACAGCCACAGTTTGTAAGTAGTCACTGCACACTTTATTTTGTTGACCTTAGACCAAGTATCCATCCTTGGACCTGATGCTCAGCTCCAGTAGCTACAACAGTGCCTCCTACTATCAGCAAGGAAAGAACTGCATTGTTATATGTACAAAATGCACATTTAAAAATCCTTGTAAAATATTTTAAAACTTTTTTTTATTTTTCTCTAATGTGTACTAGCAATAATACACTGCAGAGTTTGGTATGTTCTACAGACACTACAGCTGTAATTGTGTGTGTGACATTTGTAGTCCTGTGGAAACACTGTGAAATAAAAACTGTAGATACATCATTAAAGCTAATTTTGTAGCTTTGCTGGGAAAAGCACATAATTGGTGGACTTGAGCCCTGTGACATGTGAAGGTTTCAGGAAGAGGAAAGTGTAGTTCTATGTAGCAGATTGGAACTACAGTTTCGGATACTCTCCATTTTTATTTATTTGGGGCACTGTCTGATTGCCTTGTGCTTGCCAAAGCTTTGTATGAATGGTTTCCGCCAGCAATTATGTGTTATTTTTAAAGTTTGAAATCATATACTGTAGAAACCGAGTCAGTTGACCCACACGCTTTATTTCTGGGTCATTTGGGGGCTTTTAAGCAGCTGGAAATGCGCAGCATGAGTGTAATAGTTCTACAGACACTGCAGCTGTAATTGCATGTGTGACATTTGCAGTCCTGTGGAAACACTGTGAAATACAAACTATAGATACAGCATTAAAGCTACTTTTGTAGCTTTACTGGGAAAAGCACATAATTGATGGACCTGAGCCCTGTGACCTGTGAAGGTTTCAGGAAGAGGAAAGTGTAGTTCTTTGTAGCAGATTGGAACTAAAGTTTCAGATACTCTCTGTTTTTATTTATTTGGGGCACTGTCTTATTACCTTGTGCTTGCCAGAGCGGTGTATGAATGGTTTTTGCCAGCAATTAGGTGTTATTTTAAAGTTTTAAATCATATACTGTAGAAACCAAGTCAGTTGACCCAGGCGCTTTATTTCTGGGTCATTTGGGGGCTTTTAAGCAGCTGGGAATGAGCAGCATGCGTGCACGCACTTGCACGTGCAAAGACATGCATGTCTGCGCATGTTTGTAAGTATTTGGAAGTTGGGAGGTGCATTTTGCTGTATTGCTGATCTTTCCCAAGTATTAATAAAACCGGTGAGATTACTGAAATCATCATTACGGTTTGGGGCCAAACTAAGTTAGCATCAGGATATAGGAATGTCTAATATATAATGACTGTGAATGGGTTAATGGGGGTGAGATACATAGACTATAACATGTATGACATTGTTGCTACAGCCTTGGAATCCAGAGCACAATTTAAATGTGCAAAATGCCAGGAGAATGATGATATTAAAAAGGAGATCTCTTGCTTTAATAGTAGATTAAACTATCTAGAAGCAAGTCAAACACAGATGGCAGCATGTTTTAAATTATATGGGAATACTGTTTTACAGGTACATGATAATATAAATAAAACATTACAAGCTGGAAATAGTAATACATGATGTAATACAGAACCAAACAAGCAAGGGCAAGTAAGTAATACAGAAATGAATAGTCAGGGAAAAAATAATTATAGATAAAGAACTAGGGAGACCGATACTGGTACAGATGATGAATGGTTTAGTGTCCAAAGTTGTAAAGCACCGAAAAAAGGTTGCAAAGCAGGAACTTTTGAGATACCTCTGTCTAATCATTGTGATATATTTAGTTGTCCTGGAGATCTTGCTAATCAGCATAGAACAAATAGAGAGGACCAAGAGTTTTCACTAATTCCTGAAATAGTATCTAGCAATGGGGTGGATACAAGGAACCTTACAAACAATTACGACCTGATTTCAACCCCAAGCTCCATGTGTACTGAAAGAACTAATTGTAAGCAACCACAGGTACAAACTATAAGTGCACCTCATATTGATGAGATGAATCTTATGAATTTTCAATCTGAACAGCAACCTTTTGGAGATTCTATAATAAAGCATTTGGACTGAGCTATATGTAATGGAAACAAGGAATACAGGACCTTGTCTTCCTTTGGGGGAGCAAGAATAAATGATCTGACCATGATGCTTGATAATATTATATCAAAATCATGTGAACCAATGGTAATAATACATGCCAGTGCTAATAATATTCTAAAGGAGCCTCTATATAAAATAAAACAAAATATTGTACCAATGACAAACAAATTTGCACTTTTTAATTGTAAAACGTTTTTCTCAGAGATACCTCCTATTCCTAGGGCATCAAGATAAAATTATGATAAAATCAAAAAGTTAAACAACTGGGTGCGGGGCTGGTGTTTAAAACAACAAATAGGTTGCATCACACATTGGGAAGAATTTGATGACAGGCATGAACTGTTCTCATGTGATGGCTTACATTTGAGCAGGAAGGGTAATGTGATTTTAGGCAAGCATATTAATGCATTTATAAACCAAAATTTAAACTAGAATTATGGGGGAAGAGTCCTAAGAATCTGGAATCTCTGAACTTGGGTAAAAACAATGTGGGGAAAGAAACTGGTTTTCTTAAAGTACAATCCAATAAAGGCAGTCAAGCTAAAAGAGAAAAAATAATATCAAACAATAAAAATCAAACTGATAAGAAAGATGGCAAATTGTTACATATATTACTAGTTAATACTCAAAGCCTAAATAATAAAATGGAAGAACTAAAGGCTAATTTAATAACAAACGATATTGATATATGTGGGGTCTCTGAGATTTGGTTCAATAAAAATGATTGGGGTATAGATATAACAGAGTTCACCAGATTAGATAAAAAATGGATAAATTAAAGAGGTGGAGGCGTGACCCTTTACATATCTAATAGCTTTAAATGTTGTCCTCTAAGCTGCGCGCCCAAAGAACAAGACGATGTAGAACTGGTCTGGACTAAAATATTGATTACAAAAGACTGCAGTATAACTATGGGATTGGGATATAGATACCTCAGTCTAAATGGTGAGGAAAATAATCACTTTTTGAGAAATATTGAAAATAGGGTTATAGACCAAAATCATATTTTAATGGGCAATTTTAATTTCCCTAATATTGATTGGATGCAGGGAATATGTTCATCAGAATTAGAAGCTAGATTTATGGACCATATGGTCTCTAAAAATATGGAACAAATAGTAAGAGAACCTACAAAAGAGTTAAATATCCTAGATCTGTTTCTAACTAATTTGCCAGAGGATATTTTTAAAGTTTGAGTGAAGCATCCATTATTAAACAGTAACCATAATATGGTATAAATAACAGTAAATTTAAAGGCAGAAAATCTATGTAAAGGCTGCACAAAAACCCAAAACTTTTACAAAGCTATTTAGAAATAAAAAGAATGTTATGCACTTGGGATTGGATCTCTGACTTTAAAGATTGTGACTTGAATAGCATATGGTTGAAGTTTTATGATAAAATCCAATATTGTATTAATCAATGGGTGCCTAATAGATGTAAATATAATGTAAATAATAACAAAAGAACCCCTTTATGGTGGAATAATAACATCAAAAAGATCCTAAGCAGGAAAAATAAATTATATAGGAAATATAAAAAAAAAAAAACTACTACAAAAAAGAAACTGGGATTTATATAAGAAAGCTGTTAATGATAGTAAAAACATAATAAGGAAATCAAAAAAAAAATTGTATGAAGAAAAATTAGCTTCATCTGTAAAGGACAATACAAAATGTTCTTTAATTATATAGGTTCCTTAAAAAATAATAATCCTACAATTGGACCATTGGAAACTACACAGGGTTTGATCACAGATGAGGTTGAAATAGCAAATGAGCTCAATAAATACTTTACAAGTGTATTTAATCCGATAAGAACATCTTTACTGCAGTCTTCAATGATATTTGATGACACCATATATTTCACTTATAAAGAAATGATGGAAGTTATAAAGATCATAAAAACTAATAGTTCTGCAGGACCAGATGGCATACTTCTATTTCTTTTATAAATACAGTAAACCAACTTGTAGGTCCATTGACCTATATTTTCAATATTTCGCTCAAATCAAGAACTACTTTACCAATTTGGAAACAGGCTACAGTAATTCCACTACATAAAAAATGGAAATAGAAATTTGGCACACAATTATCGTCCAATTAGCCTTACTGCTACCTTTTGTAAATTAATGGAGAGACTATTAAAAAATAAAATAATGGAACACCTAGTTGATAAAGGGCTGTTAGATCATACTTACCATGGATTCATAAAGGGAAGATCATGCCAAACTAATCTTTTGAATGTTTTTGAACCAGTAAGTGAGGCCTTGGACAAAGGCTTATCTGTGGATATAATATTTATGGATTTTGCAAAAGCCTTTGATAGGGTATCACATGATATTTTGATTGAACACCTAACAAAAACTAAAATACATCAATCAATAATAAACTGGATTGTGAGTTGGTTAATTGATAGGGAAACAAAGAGTATCCCTAAGGGGCCATTTATCTATTTGGGAGAGTGTTACTAGTGGGGTTCCTCAAGGTTCGGTTTTGGGGCCAGTACTTTTTAATATATTGATATCAGCAATGCTCCCTATGAACAATCATTGTTGGCTGGTTAAATACGCTGATGATTGTAAGCTTAGACAAAAAAATTTTACACACTTAGAAGAATGGTCTATTGCAAATAAATTACTATTTAATGTAGAAAAGTGCAAAGTGATGCATCTTGGTAGACATAACCCTGGGTACAAATATAAACTATACAATATAACTTTGCTGGAAATTGAAAATGAAAAAGACTTAGGTGTTACATTTTCAAAAAAACATGCCTTTTGATTTTCATACAACCAATATTATTAAAAAGGGAAATCAGATCCTGGGCTGCATATTAAGAAACATAAAAATTAGAAGTGGTGAGATCTTAATCCATCTTTTTTCTAGCCTTGTAAGACCACATTTAGAGTATTGCTCATCTGTATGTGCCCCAACCTCAGAGGAGTTAAACTTATAGAAAACATTCAACGAAAAGCTACTAAGAAAATTAAAGCTGTGAGGAGTATGGATTATGATATACGATTAAAAAAACTGAGGCTATTTTCAATGCAATATAGAATATTAAGGGGAGACCTAATTTTAGTTTATAAAGCTGCTGGTGATAAAACAATTTTTGAAACTATAGGATTGAGCATGAATCCTCCCGTAGTGAATACAAGGTCACATAAGAAAATATTAATTTGTACCCAAAACAAAACTAGTAGAAGAAACCAGTGGTTTACACAAAGGGTTATATCCACGTGGAATGGTCTACCTGGGATTATTGTAAATAGTAATAAAGTTGGTGAGTTTAAAAGTAGATTGGACACATATAACAAATAAATTTCATTTCCATCATTAAATATGGTGGGGAGTTCATAAAAGGCAATATTGCCTACTGAGCTTGTAAATTACCTATGAACCTATATGTTATTACCACTTGTGAGCAACAAGCACTCAGCTATGCCTCATGCCTCACAACACACCCAAGGCATGATGCTATTCCATGATATATTATGTAACCATATCCTATGATGTATTAATGTTTACATTTATTCATGAATTGGTCTTATACTTCACAGCCCCGTCACGTGCAAAAAAAATAATAATTCACAGGTATAACATCAACAGTGTAGACATTTACAGGCATGATGTCATACCCCTGAATTTCAGCTCTTTTAGAATATAATTAGACTCTTTCTAAATTTTGCCCTGCTGGTTATTCACAGTTTCCTATCCCCATCTACAGTATAAATAGGATGATTAGAAAAAATGGAGCAATCTGATTTGGCAAAACATATTTCAACTTGGTACATATTATATTATGAGTGCATGGAACATATCTCCTTAGCCTGATACTTTCAACATGTACACCCTAACTCCAAAATGTACACTCTCCACTTTGTTCTTAAAACATAAAACCTCCAACACTACTTCATCAATATACTCCCATTTTGAATCTGTGAAGACCACAAATAAATGCTTAACAGTTTACTTTGATAATGCTTTGCATTTAATGTGTAGCATCTAAACATTCTTGTGAAAAACTTGTTCAATTGTCTTTCTTTGATAGAATTAAACATCTTCTCTCACTAAAAACAGCATGGTCTGCAATGTATTAATTCTAACACACTTCAATTAAGCACACTTAATTTGGGGAGCAGTGTGTAGTACTATAGAAACCAAGGGACTTCTAGAACTATAGGCGTTATGAAATAAAGCAGGCAGAACTATACTTGGATGCTAAGTAATGACATCAAGGCGATACATGGGATCTGCCATGGGCTGCCTTACAAAAAGTGATTTATTTTTTGTTTCAGGTTTTGCTGGGTCAGGTGTCTCATAAATGGTTGAGCCACAAGTGGTCTATTGTGATAAAACCCTGAAACTAAAAATAAATCATTTTTTTTATTTTATTTTTGTTGTTATTTAAACATTTGGTAACTGGGAAAGGCACACTGAGCCAAGGCTCATTTCCAGGTGCAACCTTGGGGACAATGGTAACAGGGTTAAAAACTCAATAATAGAGTCCTAAAATATATACATACAGGTTTCATAAATGCAAAAAAAGATATATACAAATGGATACATATAAAATAACATATGAGTTTAGTTAGTTAGTAAACACTGCATAGAAGAGACATATATACAATTGCATACTTGTAATAGCCACAGTATGTAGAGGATGACATACTCTATATACAGTGGTGCTACAGAGCAATTATTTACATATAGTACACTGGTAGGGAAATTAATAGAACTACAAGGTTTACTGCTTCCATGAAAAGAAGACAGGAGTGCTGCATTACTTAACCTTTTGAGGAGAGAATTGGGAGGACTGGAGGTGTGGCTGGGAAGGTGAGAAGCAGCAGCAGGTGGGAGGTGGTAGCAAGCAAAGCTGATATCTGATACAGTTGTGTGAGAATGAGTTTCTTAGGGTAGGATACAGTTGGTTCCATATGAAAGGGAGCCTGTAAGTAAAGGCGGATTTGCCAGTGGTCAAGGATGGTTTTGGCAGCGTGAAGGAGAGGGAGTCCCTTGATCATAACATATATGGTGATGTGTTTGCTGGGGATAGTCTCTCTGAGAGGTAAGGTGGTGGCAGGTTGACCCAAAATTTGGATATGTAGGAGACAGAGTGGATGTAGCAGTGATAGGATAGGAGTGAAATACCAAGGTTGGAGAGGAAAGAGCAATGGTGGGTTCTGAGTGGGGAGTTTGTGGCGATATATACCAGAAGGCAAATAGGAGAGAGTCTAGCCCAGCTACTGAAGAGGCTGGGGCTGTGCTAAATACTATAGCTGCATAGTCAAAAATAGGTGTGATCATTTTCGTTAGTAATTTGCATATCACTGGCAGTGGGAGGGAATTTCTGTTATGTTATAACATACCAAGTTTAGGGCAAAGTTTCGAGGTGATGGCTTATATGTGGGTCAAGAAGTTTAACTCATTGTCTCCTAGCAGATGTCTGTAGTCATCAGTAAAATACACTGGTGTGTCATGAGGATGTCTGCAGAAGTCGGCTACTGACTCCCAGTGTGCCCTTGCAACGTCTGGAGAAGTCACTTATATATTTTAATATATAGTGCAACAGAATATAATATATATTTGACTGCATAGCACCTTTGGAATGGTAATTTTATGCTGAACAACTTTGTCACTGACATTTTGTGCATATCATGTATACTTTAGGAGTTATTTGCATTTGTTTATGGTATGGTGTGTATGGCTTATGTTGCTTGTTTTAGTGAAAAAAATATTTAGTTTTTGCTGTTTCAACCAGCTTAAAAAAAAATTATATATTATTATTTGCATACCACCATTGGGAAGGTAATTTTGTGCTGAACAATTTTGCCACTGATATTTTGTGTATATCATGTATACTTTAGGAGTTATTCACATTTGTTTATGGTATGGTGTATATGGCTGACATGTTTTCCATCAAGATTCACCTAAACAGTTTGAATAAAATTCACTTTTTTGGCACTTCAGCAGGTATAAAATAAAAACTGTATTGATTACAACTGGTTGCATAGCACCGTTGGAAAGGCATTTTTGTGCTCATCAACTTTCATGCTGTTACTTTGTGTGTATCATGTATACTTTTGGAGTGATACGCATTTGCTTATGATATGGTGTGTGTGGTTAAGATTCATCCCTCAAATCTCACCAAAGCACCCTGACTAAAATGGGGAAAAATTAAGTTTTATAGCAAAAAGATATCTTTTTTTAACAAACATAATATTAAAACACCATCTGTCTGTATACTTAATTTGGTGTTGATATTTTACATATTTTCCAACAAAAAATGGCTTATGTTGCCCTTTTTTAATGAAAAAAATATTTAGTTTGCTCTTTTGACCAGCAGAGAAAAAAACAAAATTACTTATTATTACATGCATGCCACCATTGGAAAGGCAATTTTGTGCTGAATAACTCTGCCACTCATACTTTTTGTCTAGCATCTACAGTTATTGAGCTATTAGCATTTGTTTGCAATATGCTGACTATGGCTTGATTTTGCTTAGAAAGGCCCAGGATTCACTGTTAAAAGGATACAGGTGATTCAGGAGGCAAGTGGTGTAATCTCAGAGTGAACCTGTGGAGGCAATGAGTTAAATGGGAGTCGAGCCATACTCCCAGATATTTATATGATGAGACAGCACTTAGCGGGGTTCCATCCTGGGAGGTGATTGCAGGGGGAAGGGGTACTCTGGATAATTTCTGTGCAGTCCTGAAGGCCATAGAAACTGTTTTGGAAGTGTTGACATTGAGCTGGTTTGCCTGGAACCAGGACTGCATGTTATGAAAGTCCTGCTGTAGTAGGGATTGGCCATCACATAGAACTGGCCCAGGTGTGAAGGGAATGATATCATCCATATACATGTGTATGCGGGATCTTGAGCAAGCAGTGGGGAGGTCATTTACAAATGAGGACAACAGAATGGGACCAAGTATCAATCCTTGGGGCAGACCTGCGAGTATAGAGAGAGGGGGAGAGGTGGAGTTTGCTACCCTGACTGATTGTAGCCTGTTTCTGAGGTAGGATTTGAACCACTGAATTGTGGGGGGAGCAAGTGCAGCTGTTATGAGTTTATTAAGAAGCAGGGGGTGAGTGACTGAATCAAAGGTATTGGCCAGGTCTACAAAAACTGTAGCAATTAAGTGACCTTGGCCAGAGGCAGAGTGGATGTGTCTGGTGACTCAAAGCAGGTAGGATATTGTGCAGTGGTGCTTTCTGAAATCTGATTGGTATGGAGAAAGGAAATAAGACAGCATGAGGAAGTCAGATAGCCTTGATTGGACTGCTTCTTGTAATTTGGCTAGGGATGGGAGGAGCGAGATCAGGCAGTAGTTTCCATGCACTGAGGGGACACCACCCTTGTGTAAAGGGATTACACACACTGTCTTCCAGGCTTAAGGGACAATACCCAAGGAGAAAGACAAGTTTATTAGGAATACTAGTGGTGAGGCGATTACAGATGCTGATATCTGCAGAAGTTCGAGGTGGATCTCTTCTGTACTGGATTTAGAGATGTTTAAGGAGTAGCGAGCATCCAGGACTTCTTGCATGGAGGAGGGAGCAAGCAGGAAGTTGTTATGAGGTGAGTTTTGGGAGGCATCTTGTTTTCTCAGTGGGGGGTGAAGGATGGTCTATCGGAGCACAGGTGGTGAAGAATTTATTTAGTGTGTCAGCTATTTTGACAGGGTCTGTAATTGGTATGCCACTTTGCTTGTGGGTAGGTGTGTTGGTTTGAGAAGAGGGATCAATGAGGGAGTGGACCTCCTTCCAGAATGTGGAAGGGTGTGCAATTTGTGGTAGCGACCTAAAGTAGTCAGCTTTAGCTCTTATGGCATTGGTTCAAGCATTACTGAGAGTGTTGTAGGCTTGCCTGGCTTGTGGGGACTGTAGAGATTTAAAATGAGACCACGCTTTGTCTTGGGCTTTGCATAGGGCTTGAATAAGGCACAGACCAAGGGTTGGTTGTGTTTTTTGACTCTAGCTATAACCAGAGGGGCGTGAGAGTCCCAGACCTGGGTGAAAGTATGCAGGAACTGGGCCAGGGCTATGTCTACATCTGTAGACATTTATTTTGAGGCAGCCCATGGCGTATGTCATTTATACAATAACATTGCATGGCTATGATTGTAAGGTGGTCTAGATCATCAAGACATGCTGCATGATTTTAAAAGGAGCTGATAACAGTTCAAGAGTAAATATCCATTATTGACTAAGTCAGAGTGAAAATAAATGATTTGTTTCCTCTCCAGCTCTGTATGCCATGAAAATAAATGCATTAAGTGGACAGTGTGTATTTCACAATCATTATACAAATATATTTAATCAGCTGGTCTGGCAGCCACTAAATACAGTATAAGAAGAAACATACATCTAGCAATTTTGATGTACCCCCATCTGAATGATTTAACCTCCTATTATGTGACAGAAAAGTTCCAACACAATTTATCAAGTGACCAGTCCTGATCACTCAAGGCCTTGAGAAAGTGTATAGTACCACACAAAAACATTTGGCTGCTGTGAGAGGGGGTCTCACTGCACCCTTATTGTTTGATTTTATCTTTCTTGGACACATTTGTTGGATTATCTAAAGATCTTCTAATCATTGTAACCAGTGCTTAATGCCTTCTTTTGCACCCGTGACGGATGGAGACTGTGTTGCTGAAGTTACTTGCTGTGTGAGTACTTTGTTGCATTTTACTTTGCCACTGGTCCTTTCTTGCTGTGTTGCAGCCACCTCCTTTGACCTTTTCCACAGGCATTAAAACATCTCCCAGCCTTTAAATGCATTCTTTTAGTTCTGTGTGGAGCTTTCATATTCTGGTGGAACAGAATTCTTAGGAATTTCAGAACATTCTGCAGAATTAAGTCAGCAGCAGAATTATGAAATTTCCAAAAGTGGAATGCTTTTTGAAGGTTTGTAGTCTTCTGCTAACATAAGCCGTGGATTCCTTTTATGCAATCCGTGGAAAATTATTCAGCAGTTTACATGATCTGAGGAAAGTTATTCAATAGTTTACATGGAATTGTTTTCTGTAATTTCACAGAATTCAAAATGAAATTTGAGAACACATTTGTGAAGCAAATTTGCCATTCCACACAGCTCTAATTTTTATGCCACATGTACTATAATATGTATTCATGTAACAGTGTTTGTGTAACTGTTAGCCATTACGGGCATGGCCCTATTGTAAACAAGCCCCCAGGCCTAACAGGTAGACAGTCAGTGAAATTTTATTTCACCATCAAAATTCCAGTGAAATTGGGAATTTCGCCCTGCAAAATATTTCATGAAATTCATGCCTTTTGCAGGAATTTTGTTGGTGTGAAATTTGGAATTTTGTGCATAATATTAAAAAAAAAGTGTTCCCCCTTCCCAAATACTCCACTTCCCTGATGTCTAGTGGCCCCAGCCCCCAACCCACAATAGGAAGAACCCCCCCACCAAGAAGGAGCACTGCCTAGAAATATTTTACAGAATTGCGTAAGTTTAGCACTGAGAATGAAAATAAAATCATATTGATGTTAATCATATACTTCAGTCCCTCTGTATATCATGCTTGGCACACTAAAATTTGAGCTGTCACAGACCCCATGGATTAAACAACTGAGCCAAGCAGCCCTAAATATGCAGCATGGAATGGTACTGAAATTGTGTCAAATAGGACAGGTTAGCGCTGCATTTTAACTACAGGAATATAACACCAACATCTGTTGGAAAACACATGTTTGACTAGGCTGTGGAAATAAGAAAAAATGAGTGGTAAGTGACTGTGTCTGTAATCTGGAGACTGTACTACACCACAGTAGCATGATAATATACTGATGTGAGTTTAAGTATAGCCATCAAAGAAAAAAATAAGAGACAGAAAAATAGCAGGAACATGGCAGCACAGTGATCAGCAGACGTGGTATATTACACTTCACAATCAACTAAAAGATTATAAATAATGGAAGTCAAAATGAATCTGGTAATAAAATGATGTGTGTCCTTTGTAGCCTACTCTAACCTGGTCTGCACATTTATATACATTCAGTTATTCTCCCCCTCTCACCGGCAGCACTAAAATTAGCCATGAATGGGTGCTGTTAACTAAAAGATGTGACACTACATGGATGTCACTCTACAGCTCGCTCAACATGCAGCACTGTCAAACAAAGAATATAAACAAAAAACAGTAAGTAAGCTGACAGCAGACCGCACTCATTATAAAACAAAGAAACCCAATTGTGTTTCAGTTTCTGGAGATACTAGAAATTACCTAACACGATGTTCTATAGGAGGGGGCAAACACTTTTTTTTATCAAGCTGTTCCCACTGGTTCTCATGTGGAATTTCACCTGTGGGTGGTGAAATTATCATTTCATGGGGAACATTCTGCATTTCGCTGGGGGGGAGGGAATTTCACATTTCGCACCTGTGAAATATTTTGTGTAATGCAGGGATTATGCTAAATATTTCACTGTGTGAAGTTTTTAATTTCACACAACATAACACTACTAACAGGCTACCCTGTAGACATATCTTCAAATATGGAGAATACTGGATAGACAACTATTCACAACCAGCATGCTCTGCCACAGAGGGGTTCTAATTCCCTCTGACACCAAGAGCAAAGCTCAATGGATTAGTGTGAATCAGAATCCTGATGTGACAAAACACACAGGTTGTGCATAAAGTTGCTCATCCTGTATTGTGTATAGTATTGTGTGAAATGTGTGTGCAGATTTTTTTTGCTTTCAAAACAAAACTGACTCATGCCATCTCTAGATGTTTCTCAACACTGTTGTACCACAGAATGGTACAATTGCATTCCATGATCTTTGAACCGTGGCACAACAGCATTTTGAAAGGTATGGAATTTTATACAGAACAACATTCTACTATGCATTAGAAATAAATACCACCAAACTCGTACACCATACAACTATATTGTTGTATACCACATGATTTAAGCAATAAGACATGACTGGGGGTTAGATTAATAGTCTGTTAATCACCCCCTTGGGGTGTAATGTGACATGAGACACAGTCTCTAAGGGTGATTAACTTGACTGTTAATCTAACTCCTGGGAGTGCCTTATTGCTATTATAAAAATTGTTCCAAAAGAAGTGGGTTAAACAAATACTTTTTGAATGTTTTCCTCATTTAGAGGGTGATTTTTAATAAAATAGTTCTTCCAATTATTGAAGGAATGGTCAGAAGTATGGCAGCTACGAATCAATGCAAAGAAGTGCAAAATAATGCACCTGGGAAACAAAAACCCAGGGGGAGATTACACAATGGGGGGAGGTATTAACAACAACAAAAAAGGAAAGGGACCTGGAGGTAATCATATCAGATGACCTTAAGGTTAGCAAGAAATGTGAGAAGGCAGTAGGGAGGGCTGGGGGTATACTGGGATACATGGGAGAGGCATCACCAGCAGAAAACAGGAAGCTGTTATCCTCTATACAGACAGTTGGTGAAACCCCATCTGGAGTACTGCATCCAGTTCTGGAGACCCCATCTCCACAAGGACATAGACAGGACAGAGGCAGTCCAGAGGAGGGCAACTAAAATGGTGCAGGGTCTGCAAGAGAAGCCATACGAGGAGAGACTAAAGGAGCTTAATATGTGTACTCTTGAGGAAAGGATGGAGAGAGGGGACTTGATAGAAACTTTTAAGTACCTCAGTGGAATCCTCAAAGTCCAAGAGGGTAGCATCTTTCAGAAAAAAAGACATGTAAGAACAAGGGGACACAATTTAAAGATGGGGGGGCGGATCAGGGGCAATGTGAGGAAGCATTTTTTCACAGAAAGGGTAGTGGATGCATGGAACAGCCTTCCTGAGGAGGTTGTGGGGTCTAAAACTGTGGGAGAATTCAAGAATGCATGGGATAGACAAGGCAATTCTTGTGGGGGTAGGAAGAAATAGGATGTTGGTTAACTAGGATCTGCAGCTTATCCTTTATGTAGGGAAATGGGCAGATTAGGTGGGCCAAGTGGTCGTTATCTGCCATCAAAGTCTATGTTTCTATTAAGACTATGAAGGGGGACAGGGACTTGTCACATACTGATATTGACAGCTCAACATAGATTAAATACAAGATTGAGATTCTAAAAAAATGAAGATTTGAAACTAGATTGGTATGGTCTCACTTTTAATGAAATATTTAGAGTATAAAAGGATACCTAGAGGCCTTAGAGTATTGATAAAACTGAATATAGGGATTAATGACGAAACACGTAAAAAGAAATGGGATGGTATAAGAACAAAGTGTAGTGTAGACTTCATGTATGCCCTGATTGAAGCTGTGATTAAAACACAGAGTAAGATAGCAGAAGACATTCAACACTTTGAACAAACATTAAAGACACCGATAGAAATTGAGGAGTTAAATGAATGGTTAGATGATACTAAAGAAAAATTGAAGGAGTATGAACAGACTGTAAAAGAAACCAAATTAAATAAATTTCAGAGAGATTTGACAGACTATAGACTCAATCGTGTATATACTTATAAAAAAATTTAATAAGAGAAATATCAGAAATACTGACTCAGGGTCAAATAGTTCTGGTAGCTATATTCAAAGTAGTCACAGACCTGAAGATAAAAACAAAGGATTTTTTTTAGGCAAGGACCCACGTTAGATGAATACCAATATGAGAATAGAATAGATATCAGTACAGGACCTAGATCCAGGATAGGGCACCTCAGACAGGTACAATTTGAGAAACAAAGAACATCAAAGCACAGGACAAGAAGAAATAGGAGATCAAACTGGAGGAGGAAGAGGAAGTGGGCAAAGGATCAAGGGACAAGTATAGACAGATGACTGAGTATAACTAACTCTGAAAAATACATATAAAATAAATGTCTACTCTCTATAAGAGAGTTTGAAAGCCCAGTACAGCATCCTGTCACATGTCCATGTGCAGGCCTTAGTCACTGACTGACCACATCACCTTGTTGACACGAGATGATGAATTATCTTGTCATCCACGCATGCACTCAGACATAACAGGCTAATCGGCAGTCGTTCCATCCTGCTGCATGGATAAAGACATGTCAAGGTATTTGCTGACATTTTATGAGAAGTAAGTGTAACATTAACACTATTAAGAAAGTGAAATGTAGTAATAATGAAATGAATGAGAGAACAGTCAAAGAAGGCAGTTTCTGAAAAAGATGAGAGACTTATAATAACATTTAACAAGCTCTAATGATCCTTTCCATGTTTGATAAAAATTGCAATAGTGGGTGAGAGACAGGGAGGGACACCAACTGAGCAATTGGTTAAGTTAACCATGCTCACACAAGAACTTAGAAGTAAATTAGAAAGACAACATAGTTGAACACGTGTGAGTTTTGGAAGTGTGTCAGATGCTAAGGATACAGCTGCATGGTGTCTATAGTGAATGGGCAAATGTTTTGGTTAACAGTAAACATGGTAATATAAGAAAGCAAGTAGGACTATGAGCATAAAGCAGGTTATCGCTGAAGGTACAAGTTATAGAGATGATTTGACATGGATGTTTTATAAATTTAATTAATTAAAATAGGAAGTCACCAGAAACTAGCTGCCTTTTATTTCAAGTAATGAGATTGAAATCATGTGTTTTGGTAAATTGAAGGCAATGCTTTGAAGTGGAAATTGAATGTGGTGACATTTCTTTGATATTTTTATATGGTGTGAAATGAAGCAAAACGTTAAGCATGGAATGAAATATGAATGTTCCTTACAGGATCAAAACCTAGGTCTACTGTTAGAAGATCTGAACACATAAATTACACAAACTATTTAAGGAAGAATATCCTGGAATTAAGTAAGATTTAAACTAAATTGAACAAATACATTTAAAACGTATGTAAAACTGTGAGCTGATGAATAATTTAAAAAGTACTGTTTTTTTCTTTACAGTAGAAAGGGAACAAATTAAATGAGGGCTCACAAGGGTAACAAGTGAATAATGATGAACAGGTGAATGTAATTAACTATAAATTAGAAGTAACTTTAAATTTATTTTACAACTGTCTTAAGTTTAGAAAGAAAGTTGAAAGCGCTGTGGGGGTTCAAAAAAGAATATGAACAAATTTTGTAATTTTTACTTTTCTGGCCATAATTAGAAACAAATACAGACAGATGGCATGGATAGCATGCAGTTCTGGAACTACACTACTTAGTTAAATGTAAGGCAGTATTTTACATACTAAATTGAAAACAGGAGGCTGTAATAATATAGCAATGTTTGTTTAAAATAACTTTTGAGTCATGGGTTAAGATTCTTGAAAGTTAATACAAGGGTATTTAAAAGAATTAAAAATTAAAACTGTTATGTAATGAAACTTAATGAATTAACAACTGTTGCAATACAAGTAAACAGAATAAACTGTAATGACATTATTATGTTACACTAAAAAAATATATATTTTATTTTTGTCTAGAAATTCCCCTGAAGAAGCCTATCTTTATGTGAAACATTGGGGTTTACAAATCAAATAAAAAGGATTTCTATGAATCATGTGTATTGGGCATTCATTTGCTTGAGCAGCCAGGAGAACACTGTTGTTTAACCAGCTTGCCACTGCAAGTACTGCTCTCTGATTAGATAAACCAGGTGATCTGCCATATCTATACATCTGAATGCACAGTCACAACTTTCAATACCAGGTAATTTTATAAGTGCAATAATGCCCTCCAGGGTGTTGCATTTGATAGGAGATATAGACACTCTTCCAGTGTGTGTGTGCTGTAGAGCACTAAACCTATGGCCTCATGTTAAAGCACACACCCAAGGAATGCCTACATCTCCAAATAAATGCACATCCTGCATATATTTTTATTATGTAATGGATCAATAAATGTGCAAAATAAAATATATTATTTTGCCGTGTGATGTAGCTGGGATTAAAATTATGGTTCCACCAAGCAGCACTGACAATGAAGTTGTCAAAATGCGGCACGGCGAAAGTCACAATGTTGACAGGTGAAATTTTGCCTGTCAATGTTGACTGTTTTTTTTCCCACACCTCCGACCTCTAGAGATCCAACTCCAAGTCGCACTTGACTCAGAAGGGGAGAGTATCGTGAGGAAATGGTGAAATTTCACAAGCGGGGACATTACAGTGACAATTTTGAATTTTGTAAAAATTATCACTGTAATGACTTGTCATTTTGCTGTTTCAACATAATATGGAATATAACTAGGTGTTTTCCCCCAGCTCATGCTGTTTTCACTGTAGCAATGTTATTTTTCCTTGTTGTCACATCATCATTGTCCCATGATGTCACTTTCTTATTTTTGTTCTTAGTTGTGTCTTCATTTTCATTCAAAAAATTGTGGCCCCGCAGCTGAGTGTGCTCACAGGACAAACTAATCACTCGACTCTACCAAAAGTTCAGCACTACTCACCTTAGTGAAACCAGTTGAAGTTTTGTGGGGTTCTGCCTTCTGCCCCCCAGCTTGTGCATTTTGGATTTTGGGTAAGAGCACTTCTATTTTTTCCTCCAATAAAATGGCTTTTTATACATAGATTAGTGTGGTCTCGGTTTTGTCAGTGGTGAGTAGTGCTGGACTTTTGAGAGATTTGATCTTTATTTTCATACCAGAGACCATATACTATACGTCAAAATTGAAATGAACCTAAAATAAACTGTCTACTGAACTGAAAATAAAACAATAAAGTTCAAAGTATTGCTACTTTCTAAAATAAAAAACACCTCAATATGACTCAGATGCATGGCATAAATAGGTAAATTCCATAGGCTGCCTAGAAATAAGGGAAGACTCTGAGCCTTACACTATACTCCAGAATGACTCACAAAACAAAGATGATGCAGTGTAACAATATTTTATTTACTTCCTTACATCAGAAAACAGTGCAAACAACTGAAAGTGCAACAGAAGAGATATGCAATCTCAGAACAAGTGAAATAACAGAAGGATTTATTAACAGAGGTTATAATGTAGAAAATATCAGAACAGCAGAGATGTGGGCCAAAGAGCAGAATTGTACAGACCTGCTAAGGCCAAAAATCAATGAGAAAGTAGAAAGTTAAAGACAAATACAAAACAATAGAATGGCATTTATTACAAATTACACATCTCAGTCAAATGTGATTCATGACGTTATGCAGAAAAATTGACAGATAATTTGTGCAGACTTGGTTCTTGGGAAAAGTGTTCTTGACCCCTCACAAGGAGAGCACAGAATCTGGGGACATGCTTACGTCATCTCTCCAACCAGTTAGAAAACAAGTAGAATTGCTGCAACATCCCTTGTTAGTATTGTCGCCCCCTTCCCATAGGATGTTGCCTTTGTGGGGAGTGCACATATTGTCGCCACATTAAAGGACAAAAGTGTTTGTGAATCTAAGTTAAAGAATAGAATACAGGATAAGATGTCTTATTAATTGTTATCATACAGTGGAGCAGTTGATGTTGCCTACCTTGACTTCAGCAAAGCTTTCGACACTGTTCCATATAGAAGATTGATAAATTACCTGGGTAGGCTTGGGGTGGGTCAGAAGTTGGTCAACTGGGTGGCAAACTAGTTGACAGGCAGAAAACAGAGAGTGGTGGTAAGTGGTATACAGTCAGAAGAGATGCAAGTCACAAGTGGGGTACCTCAGGGATCAGTCCTGGGTCCAGTCCTCTTCAATATCTTCATTAGTGACATTGCAGATGGACAAAAGGGTAAGGCTCGTCTGTTTGCAGATGACACCAACATCTGCAACAGAGTAGATTATCCAGTTGGGGTGGGCAGAATGAGATGAAATCTGGATAAACTAGCAAAATGGTCAGAAGAGTGGCAACTGGGATTTAAAGCAAAGAAGTGTAAGATCATGCACATAGGGAAGAGAAACCCTGAAGCCACCTATAGGCTGGGAGGGGAGTTGCTAGCAGTCACAAATGAAGAAAGAGACTTGGGCATCATCATCACTGATGATCTGAAATCATCCAAGCAGACCTCTAAAGCAGTAGGTAAGGCTAGAGGGATGTTAGTGTGTATTAGTAGGGGTATCACAAGTTGTAAGAGGGAGGTAATAATCCCTTTTTACAAGACACTGGTTAGGCCCCATCTGGAGTACTGTGTGCAGTACTGGAGACCACACCTTCACAAGGACATTAACCAAATTGAGGCAGTCCAGAGAAGGGAAACCAAAAAGGTGCAGGCACTGCATTAGAAGACATATGAGGACAGATTAACGGAGCTCATTATGTACAGTATACCCTTGAGCAAAGGAGGGAGAGAGGTGATATGATCGAAACATTCAAATACCTTAACGGCATTAACAAGGTGAAAGAGTCTAACATGTTTAAATATAAGAAAAATAGCAGGACAAGAGGACACAGCATGAGACTAGATGGAGGCTGACTAAGGGGGAATGTGAGGAAAATATTTTTCACAGAAAGGGTGGTGGATGCATGGAACGGCCTACCTCAGGAAATGGTGGCCATGAATACAGTGCAGGGCTTCAAACAGGCATGGGATAGGCATAAGGGAGCAATACAACTGAGTATGAATAGATAGGCCACTGACAGAGCAAAGGCTGATGGCACATTTATAAGGTAGAAAAAGAAATGGGCAGACTGGATGGGCCTTGCGGTCCTTATCTGCCGTCAACTTCTATGTTTCCATGTTTCTATGTTATACTCACAAGCATAGTCTACATGGCTACTTGTTTATGTGGATGAGCACTCTACATAGGAAACATGATCCACCCATTTAAGGAGAGGGTGAGCAAACGTGTCCATAATGTCTTAGTTGAAGACACCGCAAACATTTTAGCTGCACATATAAAGTACAGCAGAATGAGAGGGGTTCCTGGCTCTGGGTTTATAGGTTTAGAAAAAGTCCAGTTGGGAACTGACGTGGAGACTTGAATACAGTCATACCTAAAAGAAAGGCATTTTGGATGCATACCATGGGTGGCTATAAGGCAGAAAGGTTAAATGAGTGATTTGAAATGGCCATGTTCAATAATGATAATAACAGAAGCACTTTGTCAACAATTACATTTTTCTGAATGTACCTGCTTGCTTTTATTAATCAGATTTTCTTTAATCTTTTCTTAATGTTGACTCATATTTTCCTGCATGATCTGCATCTGTTTAAGTTGCAAAAATACCTAAGTGCAAGTCTGTGTTTATCTATAAGTAGATATATGTGCTGTAATTTTGAAATGTATCATTTGACATTTGATTTTTGCTAATTTCTTCTTTTTTTCTGTTTCTCTTGCAAATATCAGATATATGTGATTGCCTTCAGCAGGACATTCTATCCTGTTCCCTGTAGCTCCATAATTAATCAGACCAACTTATGTAAAGGAAGATCACCAGGTATTCAAAGAAAGTTATAATAGATGGCTGTTCTCAGAATGTCTATCAATTTGAAATACGGAATTAGATTTTCAAAATATGAACATGGACTTTAGCATGACAGACTGATACAGTGGAGATTATTTAGTTTTTGAAAGGCTACACCTGTGGTTCCATTCCATGGCCATGCAGCCAGCCACTTCCCCTACCTGAGCTATATAAGCAGTTCCTCCCAGCCTCTTTCTGAAGCACTTTTTTCTTTGCAGATGGAGGCTCTATCAGTCTGTCTTCTCTCCTGGGGCCTGCTGGGGCTTTGCCCCCCTCCCCCCATGTGCTTGCTTGGACTCTGCTTGGTTTGCACTGGACTTCTCTTTTTCTGTTCTCCTGTTTTTGGTTTGTATTGTTGGCCTCTGGCTGCTCCATACTTCATGTGTGCTGCTTTCCTTCCTGCTCCTGTCCTTGTGTTTGCCTTGTTTGTTTCTTTTTTGGGTTTTTTAGTTTTCTAGCCCCCTATGTATACATTGCTAGTTGTGCTTCAAGTTACACACTGTGTTTCCTTGCCTCAAGCTGCCCCATGCCTGTACCCCCAGGCTCCATTTCTCACCTCATATTGTGGGCCTCTGTCCACTTCATGGTTCTCTGTAAGCTTTAGCTCAACCTGCTTTTCTGCATAACAATCCTCAGTGACTGCATTTATTATTGTATGTTTTAGCTCACATTGCAGTCTGCTGCCTTGCTTCACTTAATTGCTTTCACCTGGTTAATGGCTCTGCTGCCTAGCTAATAACTACTCCCTGTTTACTGCCCATTTATTCACAGGATTTCAGCAAACCCTCAGTGCAACTGCACTTGTTATCCATATGTCTCAGCTCAGTTGCGGCTTCTCTGCTTCTGCTGTCTCAGTGCGTATCCACCTTAATGCATTCCACTTGTTCTAGCTCACTCTGCAAAGCTAGCCCATTGCATTCAAACCAGCTTTCATGGAGTTTTACCAAGCTATAATTACAGTTGTTTTACTGCATTGTTTCTCCCTATAATCCTATCAGTTCCTCTGTTTATTCAGCCTAGCTGCTCTTGGAAGCTACAGTTGCTTGCTGCTGGATGCTGCTTACCTACTTTTGTACACTGCTTCGTAATACTCTGGAGATCAGCCCAGCTACAGCTGTTGCTGTAAACTAGTTTTAAATCAGCATGTGAGTCACGGCGCTTTACTGTTACTTCATTGCTTTTTCTATGGCAGGGGACTGGGGAGTCATAGTGAAGTGTTGTGGCCCCGTGTGACTAAAATACCTCATGTTCGGCTGCTGCCTCGACCGCTGAAATCCTCAGAGTGTTTGTCACCTTTATTTGGCACTCATTAATGGACTGGTTGGCTAGTCTCAGTGCACTAAAGGCCCAGGTTACCTTGAGCTGAAGCTTGCTTTAAAACATGTATGCCCAATGTGATGGTCTCCAACACTCAGTGCTTCCACTGTTACACATACTTACCATGCTACTCATTGTTACCTATACCGTACCTACTGTGTTTCCTTTGCTGCTTAGTACCTGCTATTCTCCCTAGTGCCTTGTATGGCCTGCTCCATTGTTACATGAGATTAGCCAACCACGCCCATCAATGTGGCTCGAGCTCACTTGCAGCCGATGGTCTCACTGTGCACCCTACTCTGCATCCTGAGCGTGTGATGCCTGGTGTGAGGTCCTTCCTTTCTGGCTCATAGTGGAAATGTTCTCACTCCAGGTGGTGCTTTAGCCATTTATGCACAGTGGTGCCTCTTGATGTTGAATTTTGACTAAGCTGCGAAGGGAGGATATATTGCTATCCTTTAGCTGCAGCACCAGCTGCCTAAGGCACCTTCTATGCTATTCCCATGAGTGCCCTTGGTTCACTAGGTTTGTTTTTGGCCAGCTGAGTGCCTCAGCAGTCATCACTCTCCTCTTTCCACCTTGGAGGAGCTGTGTTGCAAAGTTAGCTCATAACCCTTCATGGAGTTTCCGTTAGAGGGATAGTGTGAGAGACTTCCTCCAAACTGGAATCTTTTTCACCCCCCTTTGATTGAGTTGTCAAAATGCAGTAGCAGAGCTGTTACTAAACAAACTATCCCATGCCTGGAGGGAAGGCTTGGACCCCCAGAGATTTCATCCTCAAAGTTTTTTTTCTCTCCTCCATGCCTCTGGCCATAATAATTAGTTAGCCTTAGTTGGTATTCCCTAGTTTACTTAGATAAGTTCTGCTGTTGGATGGGTGTGGATGGTGTCCCTACTTGCCATTCCCTCTCTCCTTAGGAAGCCACCTGCAGTCATCAAGGCATATGTACCTGTGCTATTCTGCTAACCTTCATATGTCAGTTAAGTTTATTAAATTGCCTGTTGCTGTCACTCTGCTCTCTGCCTTCTGGCCACCAATTGCTAATGTTCCTTTGGTGCTGCTACAGTTCCTTTTGGGGATTCTTTCTAAGGTACCTTTAGCCAAAGGAAACTTCCCATGGCACCTCTGGGGGTGGAACTCTCTTTGAGGGTTCCTTGCCTTTGTCACCCCTACAGGTTGGTAATTCCTCATGGAATGTAGAGTGTGAATGGCCAAAGTAACACAGTTGCACAAACATAACACTAAACTGGATGCATAGGTCATTGAATTGAAAGGTTGTGCCCGTGATTCAATGGCCAATCAGTCAGAGACTCCCTTTCCTGAGCTTTATAAGCAGTTCCTCCGAGCCTCTTTTTGAAGCACTTTTTTCTTTGCTTCACCATCCTCCCCTCCTCCTCCAGCAGCTCACCTCTCTCCTACGAGGATTCTTCCTAAGGTATCTTTAGCCAAGGGAAAATTCTTACAGAACCTCTAGGAATGGAACCCTCTTTGAGGGTTCCTTGCCTTTGGCACCCCTACAGGGTGGTAATTCCTCATGGAATAGAGCATGTGAATGGCCAAAGTAACACAGTTGCACAAGCATAACACTAAACTAGATGCATAGGACATTGAAACTATTTATTTTTATCTCAGCTCCTGCTGTTGACTGGTTCCATTCCTACGGGACCTACTGTCAGTAGAGGTTGGAGGCACGTTATCACCTCCCCTTCGTTTCCAGGCTGGGGTCCCACAGGGCTCATTCTTAGACTCCATCCTGTTTTCAGTGTTTCTAAGCAACCTCCCCTCCACCTGTGTCAACTTGCATACACACATGTATGTAGATGACACAGTTATCGTCACCTCTGGTCCCTGTACTGCTCCATTGGGAGAACACCCTGGGCTGGTTCCTTTCCAACCATCTCAAGATCAATCCCAAAACAACAGTGTCCATGACCTTTGGTACCAACCAGAATTGACCAGGCTCTCAAGACTTCTGGTCTTCACCACACTGGATGGCACCCCTCTTGAAATGTTGCAATCATTCAAGTACCTTGGCATGTGGTTTGACCTCAAGCTTGACTTCTCAACCCACATTGATGCTATTCATGCAAAACTCTGCCCTAAGCTAGGTTCGATGTACTGGAACAAAGACTGACTACCCTTGCTGGTCCACTGTGAGCTGGTTATCAAAATGGTGCTTCCAGTCTTTGACTATGCAGACAATGTATATGGTACAGCCCTCTCCTCCTCCCTAACCAGACTGGACATTCTCTGGAATGCCTTTTGCCACTTGGTGACACATTCTTTTGCCACTTGGTGACAAACTTTCCTCCACATATGCATCACTGCTCGCACAGTTCTTCTTTCTCCATCCTCCACCTACCTTCATGTCACCAGTTACACTGCTCTTCCTTCCTCTTCAAGTATTGGTTTGGCTCCTTTCCTTTCTAATGCTCCTCTCTCCTGTCCCTCTTGCTCTGCATTCCTTCCATTCCAGGGACTACAAAACCTTCTCCACTCCTCACTCCCATTTCACTGCAGGGCAATCGTCCTTTTCTTATCACTTGCCAACACTCTGGAACCAGCTCCCTTTTCTCCTCCACTATTCCTCCTCCTCAGGCTCCTTCAATCTCCAGCTGGAGTTCCTCCCACCACCCTCCTGCACCTGTTTCCTGTAGGAGGTGCCCCCTAATTATTTTGGCAGCTCAAATTTTTTGAGTCCCCTAGTCTTTTACTGATCCCTGGTACACTGCATCACTTCCGTCTATACTGCTTTGTAGTCAAATTCCCAATTATTCACCTGAGCATGTACTTGAACTATAACTTGTTCTAAGTTTGTACTAAAGAAATATTTATTTTTTGCTCTGTGCCTGTACTTTGTGTTCTGTTCCAATGAATGTACTGTGCTATGTTTTTCTGTTTCCTACTGTATCCAATGCCCGAGGCACACCTGGAAATGAGCCTCAGCTCAGTGTGCCTTTCCTTGTTACCAGTTTTCAAGTAAATAAAATAACTAAAGAAACAAATTTATTTCAAATATTGAGGTATCTTAATGAAATCAAAATGTGCTAAAATATAGCTGATACTTATATTCTCCAGCTTAATGCTGGGAATGTTGACATTGTTAAAATGCTGGGTGATGGACATTGGCAACAGCTTTTTTAACCTGTCTTTTTGGATAATATGTGTAGCTGGATAACCTGCTTATACAGTGTAACTGAGAGACTCTAATAGTTCCTTGATACAAGAAATATTTCACTATGACTTTAAATTTAAATGGGCCCTTTATGATGATGTCATAAAGAACTTTACTATCTAATTGGCATATTTTGATCTTTGTTCTTATTCCCCTTGAGAACGTACCCAAGCTAGGTACAAAATGCTTTGGGATATACAGTATGTGAAGCTACATGTGGTAGCACCTTACAGTTACTTAAACTGTTTTCTGATGTAAGTAAATATAATATTTCTATACTGTATCATCTTGGAGTTGTGAGTCATTCTGGGATGTAGTGTTAACATAGAAACATAGAAGCAGAATTTCTCAGCAGATAAGGACTGTTAGGCCTACCCAGTCTGCCATTTTCCCTACCTGCAGTATCACTGGAGACCCTACTTGATATCCAGCACAGACTCCCTCCCCCCTTCATTTCCATTAAGATTCTTTTATCCTGATCCCATGCACTCTTGAACCAAACCACTATTTTTGCCCCTGCCACCTCTGCAGTTAGGCTGTTCCAGGAATCCACTGCTCTTTCTCTAAGGAAGTACTTCCTGACATCTCTCCTGAATATACCCTCTTCCAGCTTCATAGCATGTCCCCTCATTGTTGGGCACCTTTTTTCTGAAAAATTATTTCTTTCTCTACCTTATTTACTCCTGTGATGTATTTAAAGGTCTCTTTCATATCCACCCCTTCCACTTTTCCAGGGTATACATACTGATGTCCTTTATTCTCTCCTCCTCATGCTTTTGATGAAGACCCTACACCATTTTAGTTGCCCTCCTCTGGACCACCTCCACTCTGCCTATGTCCATCTGGAGATTTTGTCTCCAGAACTGGGTGCAGTATCCTAGGCTGGGTCTTACCAGTGATCTATACAGTGGCAACACCACCTCCTGCTTTCTGCTGGTGATACAACTCCCTATGCACCCCAGCATCCCACTAGCTGTCCTAACTGCCTTGTTGCACTGCATGGCCAGCTTAAGGTCATCTGATATGATTACCCCCTCCCAGGTCTCTCTCCTGCTTGGTGGTTGTCAATAATACTTCCTCCATTTTGTACTCTGCCATTGGATTACTGTGGTCCAAGTGCATTATTTTGCACTTGCTCACATTGAAAACCAGCTGTCATACTCTTGATCCCTCTTTGAGTTTTCTCAGGTCTCTTCTCATCCTTTCCACACCCCAAGTGTCCACTCTATTGCAGATTTTGGTGGCATTTGCAAAGAGGCGGACCTCCCCCCCAGCTCCTCTGCAATGTCACTTTTAAAGAGATTAAAGAGGACTGGTCCCAGCACTGATCCATGAGGCACCTGTTGGTCACCCTTCCCTCCTCTGAGTGAACTCAATTTACCAACACCATCTGTCATCTATCCCCTAACCAGTATCTTACCTGGTTTACCACCTTTGTACCCACTCCTAAGCTACCTATCTTACTAGCCTCTTGTGTTGAACTGTCTCAAAACCTTTACATAAATCAAGGTAGACCATGTCCATTACTCCAGCCAGATCTAATTCCTTAGTCACTCAATCAAAAAAATATTTTATATTTATTTGATATGACTTCCTCTCTATGAATCTCTGCTGCCTCAAGTCTTATAACCCACTGTATTCAAGATATTTCACTAGTCTTTTCTTCATCAGTTATTCCAATAACTTTCCCACTACTGATGTCAGGCTGACTGGCCTATAACTGCCAGCCTCCTTCCTGCTACCACTTCTGTGAAGTGGGACTACAACTGCCCTCTTCATGTCCTCCAAAACAACTCTTGTTTCCAGTGAGCTGTTAAATAAGACTGTCAGAGATGCAGCCAGTGCTTCTCTGAGCTCCCTCAGTATCCATTGATGAACCCTGTCTGGTCCCATTGCTTTATTCACTTTCAGATTAGAGAGTCCTTTCAGAACTCTCTTCTCCAAAAAAGGACTAGTGTCCACCTCCCTCCCTCTGGTGATCATGTTACTTTTTTATGGTCCCTCCCCTTCTCTTTCTTCTGTAAACATGGAACAAAAGTATTTGTTCAAGATGTCTGCCTCTCCTGATCCCCCTGCAGTCTCTCCTTCCCTTTTTAACCTTAACCCCCCCCGATCATCCTCTTTTTATAACATACCTAAAAATTTCTTGTCCCCATTCATTACTGCTTGGGCTATTCTTTCTTCATTTTGAGCCTTATGCACCTTACTGCCTTCCTTGCTTATGTCTGTTTCCCCTGTTACACCTCCCTATCGTCTTCCCTCTGTATCTTCTTATGCCTTCTGAATGTTACCCTTTTAGCCTTTACCTTTTCAGTCACCTCTTTTGAAAACCATAGCAGTCTCAACATTGTATCTTCCTTATCTGGGGTATGCCCCTTCTGACCGACTCCCCCAGCTCCCTTACCCTGTTACCCTGTTTCTCTGGGACTCACCTTTCTCCATCATTCTCTGCCACAGGACTGTGGGGAGTGCCCATTCACTGGTGGTGGGCCTGTGAGGACTCAGTCTTCATCCTGCAGTTCAGTTTTTTTTCCCACCATTTTCACCTTGGCCCACATCATGTCTAAGTGGTGTGATGTGTGAGCTCCACCTCCTTGAAGACACTTCCCTCCCCTAGCACCCTGTACATGGGATCATCCCCTCATTGTATGTCTCTCATGCACTGCCATCCAGATACCTCCAGGTGGCAGACAAACAGTGAGCCATTGTAAGCATCCACCCTGAAGGAGTACAGCAGTTTTATGGATGCTAAATCCTCCACTCCTGACTGGCCTTCATGTGACCCGTGTCCACTCCTGAACCTGAGTGGCTAGCATGGTGGCAGGTGAGGTGCTCAGTGCCACATCCCACTTAGGCCACTGGGCTGGCTTATTTGTCATGTTTTAATGACTTCTGTGGGAAAACCATAAGAAACACTCTAGTGTCCAAAAAAACTGGTAATCCAGCCACATATAATAGTTGGGAATATGTTCCATTTCAGGCCCCTACCAGTTTTTTTTGTTTCCAGCCTTCCATGCAGCAAACATTTTACTTGCCACTAACATCAGACAAGCATTTTAACTCCATTGTATTTCTTCCTAGGTCTCCAAAGCCAAGGGAAGCTGAAAGGGGAGAGAGGACTAGATGTGCAACCAAGGATGTGCGCAAGTATGAGCTGACATTTTGCCGTCACTCTCATGGCTTCTGATGTGGTCACATGAGCAGTAAAAAAATAAAAACTTTGCCAATTAAAATATCTGGAATGACTGGGGGTATTGGGCTGAATGTAATGTGTGGAAATACAGTAGGATGTGTGGATGATACCTTACAAATTGTCATGCAAAATGTTTCTTCAATTTAGACTTTTTTTTACAGAGCAAGGGACAAATTCAGGCTTCATCATTTGCTCTGTAACCAATATTGTTTTAATAAAAAAAAAATAAAGCATGTCAGTTAGTGAACTATCTTTCTCACTTCTTACCCTGTGTCCTATTAAAAATTTAGCCCAATTCCCCTAGTCATGGTGTTGTTTTTTTTTTGCCTGACATTGGGTGCCGAATTTCACTGCTTGCATCCACTAATACCAATTTTTACTGATCCTTTGTAATTAAATCTCTACATCTTTGACCACCCTCTAGCACCCATGCAACCCTCCTCCCATCCACCTGCACCCATGATGCCCTTGCCGTGGCCATCATCACAAATACTCCAAATGTTCTGGTACAATTTTTCAATGCCCCTTGACCTACTGATAACCTGCTGATGCTGATATCCAGTAGTATTGATGACTACTGATGGTTGGTGTCAAGTCCCACTGCTGGTCTCTTTCCTCCTGTCCAACCATTTGAAATTACATCCCCACCAAACCACCACCCTTGACTACCTTCTAGCACTAGGCCACCCTCCTCCCCCCAGCAGATCTTAGCTACCTGCATAAAAGCATTGCCAACATCAGGTGCACAGTCTCACTATTGGTATCCACTCTCTAGCTTTAAGTTAGCAAAATTAACACCTCACCCTTGTCCACCCTCTCTGAACCCATGTCACCAACCCTCCCAGGCACCAATTCCTGCTGTTTTCCATTGTGGAAATCTCTCCAGCTACCCACATGCAACACCTTGATGTCCCCCAGTGCACTGCTGTACCTAGAATGAGTATGCAATGAGACACAATGGGGTGTGCATGAGACTGTTCCTGGAAGTTTGTTAGAACTGCCTAATGCATACCCCAGAGTGTTTTATTGCTCTTATAAAATGGGAGTCTGTATTTTATATGCATGTAAAAATTAAAATACATTGGTTAAAACAATACAAAAGTGGAACCTTTGTCTAAATTTTACATAAAAAGAGTTCCTCTGCTGGCATGAGCTGAATGCATTTTTTTAACTAAGGACATGTGTCCAGCAATGGCCTACATACCTGTAATCCTTCATGAATACATTTTTGTAGTTTGGCTTCTGAACGATCAAACCCTACCCACACACTCGCACACAGCTAGTGGCTGTGACAGACCAGGCTTCGAGGGGCTGTTATGGTCTGTGTTGCAGTTACCCATTTGTTTTTGTTATTTATTTTTTGTTTTGACCTCCATTTATGTTTGTCTATTTGCACGTAAGGAGTACTGGCATTATGAGAAAGAGTGGGTGAGCAAGCAGGATGGAGAGCATTAAGCCAGAAGGACAAGGCAAGACAGAAGAACCAGAGCATAAGACATGGAACCCAACAAGAAAGGGGCTACAGTGTCTGGGACTGCACTGAAAAAGATACAGAAACAATTCTACAGGGTTAGAAGTGTGACTCATTAAAAAAACTAAATAAGCAAGAGAGTGAGTAAACAGCAGGTCAGTAGATCACTGGGCAGATGGTGGAGGTGGGGGGAGCAGGTTGTAAACCAAAGCCACAGAAAAATAGAAAGAGAAGAAAATGGAAGAAAACAAATACAGAAATTATATGCAGCCCATGATGCTTTGCATTGTGGGGGCATGTGTAATTTTGTATTTTCTTAACATTATTTTGTCCACTTTGTCTTTGCAGACAAAGAGGCAACAGTTTGGCAGGGATAGAAAAATAGGGCATGAGAAAAACCTCAGTAAGGGAGACAAAAAAACATGATGACTGTTGTGTTTTTTAAAATTGTATTTAGTGGCTCCAGTATTTCTTTGATTTCCTACATCCTGGATGGCAGGACCTGTATTTACCCATGCATGAGACAGTCCTAATGAGTTTGCCTAATGAAGGGGCTGACCCATTCGTACCTAAGACCGCGACCAATAGGGTGTTTGAGCTATAGGCAATGAAAGATGAAGGAGAAGGGGGCAGCTATTGGAAAAAATAAGGTACAGGAGTCATGATGACCTCATAAAGGGGGCATAACCCATAATGAGAGGCTGGGAGGCTGATAGGATGAAAAGGGTAGTAGAGAGAGATATAGAGAAAGGGAGAGAGAGAGAGGGGGAGAGAGAGAGAGGGAGGGAGGGAGAGAGAGAGAGAGAGAGACAGGGGGTTAATAGGTAGCTGCATAGCACCCAGAGCCAACAATTTTGCTCTCTAGAGATTTGTCTAGGAAGCACATCAGCTGGCAAGTGGAAATTTTATAGTTTGTTTTTAGGCAATTTTGACTAAAAAGAAAAGAAAGATTTGGTATTATCAGAGAGGTATTTGCATTGATCCTGAAGCAATGTGGGGTGAGACTGAACATATCCGAAAGAAGGGTAAGTTTTAATTTTAATATCCATAGGGACCAAGCGGTGAATGTTTTAATCATGAAAGAGGTAAATATGTGAAACTACAATATATATATATATATATGGAGTTTCCAAGTTAGGCAAGAATCTTAATAGTGGGTTTTTGTATACAGTGATTGTAGGTGTGTCAGGGTTTCATTTTAGCATTTGGACCTCATGGTATCTTGCATGTAGTCTTTTTTTTTTATCTTCTGTATATGCAACCTACTCCCGGAACTCTCTCAGGCTACTCCTGCTCGCCTGATGCTGCTCTACCACCCACCTGATCCCCTGTCTCTGCTGCCATCTACCATCCTCCTGCCGGCGGACTCCCCAACTCTGAACCCCCTGGGTTGGGGCTGCCTCCACTCTGCCACGCTATCTAAAATTGACTGTGCCAGCCAAGGCGGTGGAGGAGCCAGGGAGAAGATGGAGACAAGGCCCAGTGTTGGGCATGTGGTGACATGGCTCAGAGGAGAAGCATCGCCTATCCGGGATCAGGGGAATTTCCAAGCTTTGTGTGTTTCTGCTAACTGCTCCATGCTCTAGCTGTGCCCCTGGTCTCCACTGGGGGTCACTACTGTGCCAGAGACACCCTGGATACCTCCCCAGGGAGAGGAGAACAGTCATTCAGATGCTCAATCCTACTACCTCCCATGCTGATCCCCACGGCGCCTGAACTTGTGTTCCAGAACACGGGTCACCAGCATGGCGTGAGGTGAGGTGTGGCATCCAGCACCTCAACCCTCAGCGCCACTGGGCTGACCTTGCATGCAGTCTTGGTAACACAGTTTTTAAGACAGGAGTCGTCCTTAAAATGAAAGAATTAGGCTTATAGCCAGCAGGCTGATTTTAAAGGTTAACAAGATGAGTGGCCCTATTCTCCAGCTTCTGAGTAAACAAAATAAGGGGAAGCTAACCAGAGATCAGGTGGGGTTTTCTAAATAAGTTAATGAGGGTCACCCCACACCATGGAGGATGAGGCAGGATGCTTGAGGCAGCCTGTTGTGGGTCTCTGTGGTTCAGCCTGACTTAAGGGTCAGAAGAGAAGGATGCCATTTGGCATCTGAGTGGAACACTGCCAGGGCTGGGAACTCAAAAGGTAGATTAAATGAGCAATTGTCAGGCTGGCATCAGAGCATTTGGCAACCTTTGCCGAAGGGATGGATAGGGAGGACGCCACACTGTCTTGGTATTAAGTGGCTCTTATTATGAGAGGGATACGGCCAGGAAAAAGATTATACCATTAATGTAGAATAAAAAGTGGGAGCTGAGGGCACTTTTGGCTAAAATTAAGGCCCGACACCAAGGGGATGATGAAGCAGGGAAAGACCGAGCACAGGAAGGATGATGCAGGGGCCTATGGGAGCTATTACGGTGGGGGGGGTAATTACAGGATATGAATGAGCATGAGCTGGGCAGAGTAATAAAGCATGATAGGAACAGAAAGTTATATAAAGGGGGATCCACCTTGAGAAAGGGTAGGAAGTTGCCTTTTTCAAGCACATATGGGTCTATGGGCATGACAGCAGCCGCCATTTTGGATTCTTAGCAATGACTGCATGGTGGCTGCAATTTTGGGAGCACAAGAAAGGAATCTAGACAGCCACCATCTTAGGAACATAAAGGCGGTTGGCAGCATGGAGTTTGTTGCCATGTTGTTTATGACTATCAATGAGCTTTGTTTGATCAGGCTGGGGCCCAAGACGTTTTGGTTTTAAAAAAAATTAAACTATATATGTATATATACATAATATACACTCAAGATAAAAAACTAACAGGCAGTCTAATAGGAGGATTCGTTTAATCATATAGAATGATACAGACCAGGGCATGATAGAGGGAGGGATCCTGGGTATTTCTCAAAATAGAAAAAATTATAATATAAATAATAATGATACAAAAAAAATATAGATAGGCCTAGCACGTTTCCAGGGGTAATTGAGGGAGAAGGAAACCTGGTTAAGACAGATATCTTGAGGTTGACAGGTAAGGTACTATACAAAGAGATTGACCTGAGGTGGTAGGCCTTTGGAAAAGGTGATAACATATTCAACATTGAGTTATGGCTACTTCACTCAGGATTGTAAAGAATGGTGCCCTGAAAAAATAAGACATCCAAGGAGGATGCCTAAAAAACTATGGTGAAGCTGGAGGATAAAGCTAACAAGACATGGGAGATAGATGAGGGGACGCAGAAAGGGCAAGGGGAGAAGCGCAAAGTGGACAAGGGGTGAGGAGAAAAGGGCAATAAAAAACCTGTGAGGCCACCAAGTCCAGCTCCACCACAACCAGAAATGCCGTTTTCTCCTGTCCCTATGCCTACACCCAGGCCTCAACCTTTTCCTGAGCCCAGTCCTGTGTCCAGGCCTCTTCCATTGCCACCACAACCACAGAGCCCTGTAAATGTAGTAGTACCTCCAGCTTCTCCATCAAGCCCATTAGCTCCAGACAACAGCCACCCACAGGAACCAGCAACACCGGGTCCGGTCCTGATGCCAGCAGCAACACCAAAAGCAGGTAATGACAGTCACACACTAGGCAGTAACATCAAGGAATATGTGGAACACATGATAGGTTCCATGGGAGATGATGGTATTGGGCAATTTAAAAAGCACTCACAGAGATCCAGGAGGAACAAAATGGGGGAGAAATACTGTGGGTTAAGCTGGAAAGGAAAATGGGGCCAGACATCTGCACTGGTGTGGTTTATAGACCACCAGCCCAGGAGGAAGAAACAGATAAGGAGCTGATGCTAGCCATCCAAAGGATGGCAGACAAGGGAGAGGTAGTGCTGGTTGGAGACCTCAGTATTCCAGATGTGGACTGGAGCATCCCAGCAGCAGTATCAACCAAATGCAGATTTATCCTCGACTCTCTTCAAGGTGTCTTTCTCAAGCAAATGGTCATAGAACCAACTCGGCAGAAGGCAATACTGGACCTTGTGCTCACAAACAGGGACAGTGTGATGGGGTAACAGTGGGGGAGCACCTAGGGAACAGTGACCACCGGCCATTGTGGTTTGAAATCACAGAAGGAGCAGAACCAAACCACACAAAAACACGTATCCTGGGTTTTAGGGGGTCAGACTTTGGGAAAATGGGGAGATGCTTGAAAAAGGCATTAAGGGGAATGGAGCGGGAATCAGAGGTTGCGGAACAGTGGGCAGTATTTAAAATGGGGATTAAAAGAGCAACAGAATTATGCATTAAGTGGGTTAGCAAGGGGAAAAGGAAGAGGAGACTATTATGGTTTTCCAAGGAGGTAGCGGAGAAAGTGAAAGCCAAAAAGATTGCATTCAGGCAATACAAAAAGACACAGGCAGAAGGGGATAGGAAGAAGTACCAGGAGAAGCAAAGGGAGGTAGAGAGGTCAGTAAGGGAAGCCAAAGCTCAAACAGAAGAGCACATTGCAAAATCAGTGAGTAGAGGAAGCAAAACCTTTTACAGGTACATAAGTGAAAAAAGAAAAGCAAAGGGAGGGATATTGAGACTGAAGGGGGAAGGATGACAACAGAAAAGCTGACATATTGAATAGGTATTTCTGCTCAGTCTTTACGGAGGAAGAGGAGGGTGATGGGCCTGAAGGGAGTACAAGGGGTGGGAGTGATGCAGAAATGGACACAAGTCCCTTTACATGAGAAAGGGTCCTAAAGGAACTGGAAGGAATAAGAGTTGATAATGCAATGGGGCCAGATGGGATGCACCCCAGGGTCCTTAAAGAACTAAGAGAGGTGGTGGCTGAACCTCTGGCAATCCTGTTTAGCCAATCGCTGGAAACAGGGGAGGTACCAAAAGACTGGAGGACAGCAGACATAGTCCCCTTATATAAAAGTGGAAACAAAGAGGAAGCGGGGAACTACAGACCAGTCAACCTCACCTCGGTAGTGGGGAACATCATGGAAACACTACTGAAGGAGAGACTGGTGGAACATCTGGTTGTCAATGGACTACAGGACCCAAGGTAGCTTGGTTTCACCAGGGAGAGATCATGTCAGACCAACCTCATTGAATTTTTCGACTGGGTGACTAGGGAGGTGGATCGGGGAGGGTAGTGGACGTGGCCTATCTGGACTTCAGCAAGGCCTTTGACACTGTGCCACATAGAAGGCTATTACACAAACTAGGGAATATGGTGTGGGCAGGACAGTAGTGCAGTGGGTAGGAAACTGGCTGGGTGGCAGGACACAGAGGGTGGTGGTAAATGGCTGTCACTCCACAGAGTGAAGAGTGACCAGTGGGGTACCACAGGGATCAGTGCTGGGACAGGTACTATTCAACATCTTCATTAATGACATTGCACAGGATCTCAAAGGCAGAATTTCCCTGTTCACTGATGACACAAAGCTCTGTAACAGAGCGGACCCACCAGATGGTGTAGACAGAATGAGAAGGAACCTGCAGAAACTTGAAGAATGGTCAGGGATTTGGCAGTTGAAATTCAATGCAAAGAAGTGCAAGATAATGCACATGGGGCACAAAAACCCTGGCACAATATATCAGTTGGGGGGTGAGGATATAGCATGCACCAAGCAGGAAAGGGATCTTGGGGTTATCATCTCTGATTACCTCAAGGTAGGGAAACAGTGCAACAAGGCAGCAGGTAAAGCAAATAGGATGCTGAGATGCATAGGCAGGGGCATCACCAGCAGGAAAAGTGAGGTCATAATTCCACTATACAAGACACTAGTGAGGCCCCACCTGGAGTACAGTGTGCAGTTCTGGAGACCTTACCAACGTAAGACCATAGACAGGGTAGAGAAGGTTCAGAGGAGGGCAACAAAGATGGTACATGGATTGCATCACAAGTCCTATGAGGACAGGTTGAAGGACCTGAATATGTACTCCCTGGAGGAAAGGAGGGTGAGAGGGGATATGATAGAGACATTCAAGTATCTTACAGGGAGGAACAGGGTGCAGGAATACACTATTTGTAAGTGAAAAAGATGTTCCAGAACTAGAGGGCATGGGATGAAGTTGGAGGGAGGATGATTCAGAGGAAACGTGAGGAAGAATTTCTCCACAGAATGAGTGGTGGACAAGTAGAACACCCTGCTAGAGGAAGTGGTGGGGGCTGAAACAATCACGGGATTTAAGAATGCATATGATAGACATAAAGGAATTCTGGAGGTCAGGGGTGAGGGGCAACAGACTTCTAGGAAAACTTAAAGTGAACTTACAAGCTCAAATAGGCTGACTGGGTGGGCTGTAGGCCCTTATCTGCTGACACTGTCTATGTATCTATGTATCTATGAGATAAGGAAGGGAAAGGGGAAAGAGACTAGGACAGAGCAAAAAGCAGGGGTGTCAGAGGGTCTAGGGATGTGGGAAGTGGGAACACTGGGAATGAGAACAGAAACATGTGCCTCTGACTACAAAAGAAAAAATTTGGAAAGGGAAATTTGTGGATATATCCCCCTTGATTAACAATGAAGCAGTTACAAAGAATAATGAAAGGGAGAGCATCAGGAAAAAAGATATGGCAGTAGCCATTGTATTATTAGGAAAAGAGGAAGAAGACAAGTCAATTAGTCAACAAAAGGTAAAACATGGGATTCATGGTTGGTAGGTTTTACAACCTACTCAGCCATTGTGATAGAAAAGACACCAAAGCTCTCTCCTCTCTTCACATACTCCCTAATAATTAGAAAAGTATACAAAATGTGGGGCAGCAGTAACTGGTTGCAGTATGATGAAATGTTTTGACAGAGAATGGCAACCTTTGGAGCTGTCAGATGGGACACCAGGCAGTAGGATTTGTGGTTAGATTGTTTAACAGGCACAGGGAACAGTGAAGGGGAAGGAGAGAAGAAAGTAAGTCTACTACAAAAATGTTGTTGGGGTTATAATAGAGCTTTCTGTTCTTGGTCCCAATGCCATTTTAGACACACCTGCTCAAAATGCGGTGGCAATCACCCCACTTTAAAGTGTATAACAAACTGGGAAAGGAATGCTGGGGATATGGACAACAATCAGTCCTTTTGTTCAGGTCATTCCAGATACCTGAGTTAACCATGGGGAAGAGGGAACAGGGGGAGGGGTTATGGGGGGTGGGGTTATGCACAATGAGCATCTTATAGGCAAGAGAGGACACAACAATTTAGTTAAGTATCAGAGGGAAAAAACCACCATAAATCTACAAGCTTTAGATGGATGGGTCTGGGCATACCCTGACTAGGAGGCTGCTAGGAAATTAGCAGAGGGTTTTAGGGATGGGTTTAACTTGCAGTTTGGGGGGCAACAAGTGGGAAGCAGGGCCAAGAATCTTTGCTCAGTAAAGGGAAAAGAAGACTTATTTAAAGCAAAGATACAAAAGGAAATAGAGCCAAGGAGAGTTGAGGGACCATTTGAGGCCCCTCCTTTCCATAACCTGAGGGTTTCCCCTCTAGGCCTGGTACCCAAGAAGCAGCCGGGGGAATTCTGGGTGATACACAATCAGTCTTTCCCAGAAGGGAGTCTGTAAATGACTATATAGATGAGGAATATAGTAAAGTAACTTATGCAGCATTAGAAGAAGCAGTCCAGCTAATAAGGGCAACACACGGGGGGCTTGGCTAGCAAAGATGGACATCAAAGTAGCATTTCAACTGCTGCTGGTACACCCAGAAGACTGAGATTTACTAGGTTTTTGGGTGGGGGAACAATATTATTTTGACAAGTCCAAACCTATGGGATGTGGATGGGATCCATACCGTGTCCCACATTTGAATTATTTAGCACAAGGTTGCAATGGGCTTTTCAACATATATATGGTTACAGGTCAGTCATCCATAATCTGGATGAATTCCTTTTAATAGCAGAGGGCAAGTAGGAGAAGGAACACATGTTAGCCTGCTTTCAAGAGTTTTGTCAGGAATTGGGAGTGCCATTAGCGCCTGAGAAGACAGAAGGCCCAAGTCAAAAAATCGAATCTCTAGGGATAGAAATAGATGCAGAGGCAGAATTGTTTTGATTACCTGACAAAAAGGTAGAAAAACTAAACATAGAAACATAGAAATTGTCAGCAGATAAGGATCACCTGGCCCATCTAGTCTGTCCATAAGCCCTTGTACTGGATTACTGCTTATGACCCACCTGCTGCTTTACATCTATGGTTCCCCTATGCCTGTCCCAAGCATGCTTGAATCCATCCACTGAGCTTGGTCCCACCACCTCCTGAGGCAGACCATTCCATGTGTCCACCACCCTCTCTGTGAAGAAGAACTTCCTCACATTCTCTCTTATCCTTCCACCTTCCAATTTCATGTCAAGCCCCCTCATTCTTGTGCTCCTCCTGTATTGGAAAATGTCTCCCCTTGCACCTTGTTTATACCCTTGAGATACTTCAGTGTTTCTATCATATCCCCTCTTTTACTTCTCTCTTCCATCGAGTACATATTGAGGTCCCTTAATCTATCCTCATAAATTCTGTGTTGCAAGCCCTGTCACCCTTCTCTGGACCATCTTCAGCTTGTTAATATTGTTACGAAGCTGAGGCCTCCAGAACTGCACACAGTACTCCATGTGTGGCCTGACAATGGTTTTATATAATGGCATCACTGCCTCCCTCCTTCTGCTAGTGATACCCCTGCCTGTGCACCCCAGCAACCCACTGGCACTCCCAGCTGCCTTAGCACTCTGCCTTGACATTTTCAGGTACTCTGAAATAATAACCCCCAGGATCCTTCCTTCCTTTGTGACTGTCAGCAACTCCCCCCCCATCCTGTAGCTTTCTCCAGGGTTTCTGTGTCCCAGGTGCATAATTTTGCACTTTTTTTAATTAAACTTCAGTTGCCAGTCCTCATACCATTTTTCAAGCTTCCCCAGGTCACTCCTCATTTTCTCCACCCCCTCTGTGGTATCCACTCTCTTACATATCTTGATCTCATCTTCAAACAGGCTGACCTTTCCCTCCAGCCATTCTGCAATGCCATTAATGAAGACATTGAACAGGACTGGCCCCAGGACCGATCTCTGAAGCACCCAACTAAAACAATTCGTGGAGATGGTCAAAAAACGCAGGTGAGTACAATTGTAGCAGGTACAGCAATTGACAGGCCACCTTAATTTTGTTTGCAGGGCAATTAGACCAGAATGTATGTTTACATGACTTCTTGACAGGGCAACAAGGGGAGCCACCAGATCTCATCATTGGGTGGACATATCTAAGGGAACAAAGGAAGACCTACAGATATGGGAGGCCTTTCTCAGGGAACATAATGGGAAGACATTCTGGCAAGAAGACTGGATCTTCAACACAGACCTCAAATTATATACTGATGCTGTGGGAGGGCTAGGGATGAGGACATATTTACAAGGTAGATGGTGCTCCGAATCATGGCCCAAACAATGGAAGGAAACAAGGATAACAAAATATATCACCTTCCTGGAAATTTTTCAGATATGGTTCAGCAAGTCAGTCGTGGGGGGGGGGAGGAGTTAAGGAACCAGAAAGTCACATTTTGGTGTGAAAATAAAGTGGTGGTGGAGGTCCTGAACAAAATGGGAGCGATGTGAATGACAGTGATGAGGGTATTATGACAGCTGGTCCTACAAGGGCTAAGACTGAACATGTCATTTAGGGCTAGACATATTGAAGGGACACAGAATACAGTAGCTGACAGCCTCTTCCATCTGCTGCTGGACAGACTCTGGGCCCTTGTTCCTAGGGCAGAGGTGCAAAAGACGCAGGAACCATCATTCATTTGGGAGATTGGTTGAAGGGAGCTGCATGACTGTTTCACAACTCCTGGTCATCCAGGACTTTAAAGTATACAAAGGGTCCAGGAGAGTGTTTCAGGTCTTCAGAGAAGAACAAGGAATGGAGGTAATTGGGCAGTCAAGGAAGACCAAGTGGGGAGATTTATGGTACATGGGTGGGAAAAAGGGGTTGTACACACAACTATGGGCATACTTCTTTCAGCAATAGGTCTAGTTTTTAACTTAAAGAGGTGGGAGACCTGAGCAAAGGTATGTTAGTTAAGAGGATGTTGCAAGGATGGTTGTACATAAAAACAAAGGTACCAGACAACAGGCGTACCATATTCAAGGTGTTACTGGTACAACTGGTAGGGGCAATGCAAAATTTGCAGATCTAGTAATCAGACCACCTTGCTCACTGCAATCTACATGGTTATGTTCCATGGGGCATTTCTGGTGAGTGAGGTGGTGGGCCACAGAAAGGCAGATGGTACAGAGGATTTAAAATGGGAGGAGATGACATAGGGAGGAGAAAATATAAGACTGTACATCAGGAGATCAAAGACAGACCAGGTGGTAAATGGTGTAAGCATAGTCTTAAGACAAAACAAAAACAGCATCATATGTCTAATTAAAGCACTGACGGTGTACATGACAGTGCAAGCAAAAAAGGCTGGGCAACTGTTTGAACATGGGGATGGAAAACCTGTGACATGCATGCAGGTGGTCACGATATTGAAGAAGGGCCTAATTTTTTTATTTTATTTATTTATTTATTTTAAGAAATTGGATTTACAAACCTTTGAGTCAAAGACTAATTTACAAAGGTACCACGTCACAGGGAGGGGAAGGGAGACAACATATTTGTGAAGCAAAGACAGTGGAGAACAATACAGGTGAGACACAGAAGAGTAAACAAAGCAAGGCAAATTACACATGAGCATAAAATATTAAGCTATTTAGTGTCTCAGTGGAGCACTCAGGTTACAGTGTGAGTTGTACAGACTACAGCAGGCTATTTTAAGTGGACTAGTGCAAATGTCATGCTATGGGAGGCAGATTGGTTCAGGACGGTGCACTCAGAAAGTCTTACAAAGGGCATTTACAGCTTCGAGTGTCAGTGAGGTGTTTGCGCAGGACAACTTTGAAGGGGACGATTTTGGGGATGTTTGAGATGTGCGATGGGATTCATGGGGGAGGATCCAAAAAGATTTTCTTCTCATTCATTTCAAATTGGTGCAGCCTCAGCGGCAGTGGCAAAAGAGGGATCAGAACAAGAACTGAAGGAGGTGGGCCATTAGGCCTCAAACTACTATAAGTGCTACAGTATGTGAGAAAACTAAACTGATTGATGCATTAATGCTTGTTTCCTTTTCTTTACACTGGAACACATGGGGTATCATTAATTGTGTTGATTCATCTATATAAAAAAGAGAGGGTATAGGGCATATATACATATATATATATATATATATATATATATATATATATATATATATATATATGAATGAGGGGTAGTTTGTAGTTTTTAAACAAGGGGGGGGGTTTTGAACAGTTGTTGGGATGAGAAGGAAGCTTACACATATGTTTATTTACTCAACAGGACCAAACAGGAGACTAGAGATATGGATTTGTGGGCATTCGTTCATGTTTTGGGCCGAGCGGAGAGCCACAAGGAGACTGTAGGGGGGTTGACAGCTATACCAGTACTTGAGGTAGATCAAATTGAGCTGGAAGGGAATCAGAGGGATTAGATGGGCCAGGTTACTGCCACCCCTCTGGGAAATGAGGCAAGACAACCGGAACCTGATATGATAATTATTCACCTGGGTGGAAACAATCTAGGGACCAGGACCTGCCTTGATGTATATTACCAGATTAAGGATGATATCACTAAAATAAAAGAATGGTAGCCTTAGGTCACATTAATTTGGTCTGAGATGGTCTAGAGAAGGGTTTGGCAGTATGCATGCAGCCACAGAGCCATAGAGAAAGCAAGAAAGCGTATGAACCAGAGGGTGGGGGCATTATTTTTAGAAAAGGGGGGACGTGTAATAAAGAGAGGGACAGAAGAGCAAGAAGATGAATTTTACAGGGGGATGGCATTCACCTGTCAGGGATGGGCTCAAATCTGTTTAATTCAGAAACAGCAGATAGCATAGAGGAGTGGAGAAAGAAACAGGGCGTATAAGAAAGGGGGGGTAATGCCCACCCTTCCTGCACAAGCTAGAGACGGGCAAGTGGAAGACAAGAAAAATGGGGAGGAGGAGAGGGGATACAAGGGGGGGACAAGTGAACACAAAAGGTCACAGAACTACACAGATCAGAAGAGGGGTATTGATTTACACTAATATCCAGATAAAGGGGAAAGGGAAAGGGGAAATTGTTTAACCTGGAAATGCACACTAAGCTGAAGCTTGTTTCCAGGTGTGACCTAGGAGCACAAGGAAGTTAAATCACTTTTTTAGGGTTACACCGTATACAAATGGGGGCTGTGGGATTCAATCCCAGGTCTCCAGGTTTGCAGCTCAGAGCCGTAAACCACTGCATTATACTGCCTCCTGTAAGAGAAGGAAAGGAAGATAACGGCACCCAGATGTACATCCGGGGGGAGAAGACAAGGACAAAAATTTCAGAATATTTTAAAAACTGTTATTGTATACATATGATGAAAAGTGGATATAGGAATGTGATGATGGAGACAAAATCCAAGATAAAATATAAATTGAAACTAAAATCATGTGAATAAATTCATTGCCAATCTGAGCACCCACATAACAGGTTTCTGTATCTTCACTGGAAGGGGGATCTGGGGACAATGAGGTTTGCCTAATTAAGGGGCAGACCTATTTGTACCCAGGACCACAACCAATGGGGTGTTCAAGATATAGGCAAGGACAGATGATAGAGGGGGAGGGGGCAGCTATTAGAAAGAATAAGATACATAAGGCATGGCGACCTTATAAAGGGGGCAGAGCCAACAAGTAGAAACTGGGAGCTGATTGGATGAAAAGGGGGGAGAGAGAGAGAGAGAGAGAGTGGAGCAGGGGGTTTATAAGCAGATGCATGGTGGCACCCAGAGCCCATAAGTTTGCTTTCTAGAGATTTGTCCTCCCACCTGCCCTACATAGAACATCGGTAGGAAAATTAAGGTCAGTAGTGTACCTGGATGCTGAAGGTGTACAGCATATTAATAACAATAATAATGAGTAATAATTCATGGAAGGAGATAAGAAAGAGGTCATGCCAGAGGTGGACAGCATTGATATATAAAGAAAAGGATAAAGACAAGAAAAATGGGGGGGGGGAATAGAAGGGGGAACATGTGGACATAGAAGGCTGCAGAACTACACAGAACAGAAGAGTGGTATTTGTTTACACTAGCACCCAGAGATGAGAAGGAAAGGAAGATAACAGTCCCCAGATGTACATCTGGGGGGAGAAAACAAGGATAAACATTTTGAGATGTTGTAAAAACTTTTAATGTATACATATGATGAAAAGTGGATATAGGAATGTGATGATGGAGACAAAATCCAAGATAAAATGTAAACAGAAATTAAAATCATGAGAATAAATTAATTGCCAATCTGAGCACCCACATAACAGGTTTTGGTGTCTTCACTGGGAGGCGGCTCTGGGGACAATACACATATATCACCCAATCAGGATGCAAGATTTTCCCTACCTATGTTATAAAGAACAGTAAATAAATGGGGGAAATGATTCAGGAAGTTAACCAGCTGCTCATGCTCATCTACATTTCCCCCCCTATTTATAACTTTGGCTTCTTTTTGGGGGAAAAGTCACAAGCAAGCCTGTTTGAAACTTAAAATAGCACTGAAAATAAGACACTTTAGTCAAATAATATATACACAACTTGTCAACAGTCAGTTTTGTGGCCAAAGTACTTTTTAAAATAAGGTAGAGTATTCTGGCCACAAAAAAAACCCATGACCCAAACAGTAGCAGGTTTATCCTAAATGGCTGAAACTAAACCTTGTGGACCAATATACTCAAAGCATCTGCATATACTGTATAATCTGATTATTCTTTCAAATTAAAATATCCTTTCTTGTAGAAAAAGGTGTGCCTAGAATTTCTAGGACATCCCAAGAATTTGCAGTACTTAAAAATTCTAGTGATATCTTTGTAGACCAGGGTGGGGCATGTCATTTTGTGGTCTAGGGGGCAGGCAAGCATATTTTATAGTGTCCAGCATTTTTATGGCCACCGAATGTTGAAATCTGGTGGTCAAGGCAATTTGTTAGTGACCATCTTTAATAAAGGGTGCTAATCAGCATTATGCGCACATTACTGATTTGTGCAAGTTTAACAGTGTGATGATAAGTTCTATTGCAACTATTGTGTAATGCTATTGAATAATACATCAGTGAATTTAGAATGACCCCAAAACAATCTCTCTCACTGTCTCACTCCCCCTCTTCTCTCTCTCTCTCTCTCCCCCCCCCACCCAATAGCCCTTAAGGACTTTTTTTAAATGGGTTCTATCAAGAATTTAGGACTACACTGGGCAGGCTACATGTATGCTGCACTTCTCTGCTCCCAGCCTCTGCTCAAACTTTTTTTCAGTTCTGCTCCTGACCAGGCTGCCCCCATCCTTAAAAGGACTTTTTTTTTATTCAGTCAAGGGTGCGCTGTTTCTCTGACATGCAACACAGTTTACCCTCAAGGCAAGTAACCCTTATAATGTCATTAACATTTTTTCAAATTGATTCCCAGTAGGATAGCATGCTATCTACATTGCCTCTCTGCTGACAACAACATAGTTGGGGGCTGCAGCATCAGTTTGCAGCCCCCACCTGCTGCAGTCATCGAATACTCAAGGTATATGAAGTGGACATAACTGGCTGATTGGCACACTGTGGATTGTGATATAAGAAGGAGGAGGAGGAGGAGGCCCTGAGGCAGAAAAGAATGCAGACACAGAGTCCAGTGGCTCCATGCCAGTGCTGTTCTCATTCAGTAATAGTGCCTTGTGCAGCAAGCCCATCAGTGTACTGTTAACATCATGGCACACTTGCATATACATGTTCAATTCTGTTAGCAGCCCCATGGTTCTCACAGCAGCACTGGTGCATACATATAGAAATGCACAATTCTGTCATTTGTCATAGGCCATGACCAGCAACTCAATTGTCAGAGCCGTGTCTGCACATACATACAGTAGGTAAGAGACAACAGGAAATCACGGTGGTGGCTGTTTATATAAAACAAATGACCATCAGCACTTTCCAGGTTGCATTTAGTAACCTGGCAGCCTAACATGTCCCACTCTGTTGTCAACACTAGGCAACTCCATTGCATGTGGAATTGTTTTAATTATCTGATCCAATATAGTTATCAAAAAAAAAAACTAAATTTGCACATAGCTGCCAGCATCTTTCAGTGTATGACATTTGTTTGACCACCAGATTTTCTATGCTACAGTAACTGTTCCTTTAGAAAAATACAGATTACATATATCATGAGCTCTTCATATAAGGGTAATCTATGACTATTGAGAGTTTAGGTTTTCATACAAAATAGTTCACGTAATTTAATGAGTATTTTTCTCTGTACTGTGCTCAGTCATTTATTTCTTTGCTGTACCTTTATCTAAAGTGCACTGAATAAGATAGCAGGCCCATTTAAGTCCATTAATATTTATAAGCACTGCTACAAAAGACAAGCCATCATTTACATTAAATGCATTATGCAGTCTCTAGTGTACCCTCTATGTAAGCCATCACTGACTACATTAAGTATAGTACAGAATAATTCATCTTCAAATCCCACAATGCAAAAGTGTTAAAACTGTTCAGCTCAAAGAAATAGAACATTAAAACCTTAAACAGAATAATAGGCTATGATTTGTACAGTTTTCTAGTGCAACTGAATTATTTTTGCTTTCCTGAATGCCTCATATCTGCAGTATAATCAGGTCTCCCTGTTACTCTATTCTCCAAATAGTTACATTTCTTTACAGAAAAACGGTGGAGCCAGTCAAAATCTGCTAAGAAAGTCTATATCCCACCCCCCCAAAAAAACAAGTCCTCAGTGTCCAGGGGATGGAACATCCCAAAATCTTGCATGCTGTCACCCAGAGCACTTCTGATAGCTATTACTAAATGTTCTTCACCTATCCCCCCACAGCATTAGTGTGTAAGTTAAAGAACTGTTGAGGTGGCTCTCGGGGCGGGTCAGGTCTAGACAGTAGAATTCAAATTTGGAAGGAATGCATATCCCATATACATACAGTACAGCTCCTTTTATTTAAATATAACTAAACGTGTGTGTGTGTGTGTGTGTGTGTGTGTGTGTGTGTGTGTGTGTATATTATGCAGGCATGGTAGCACCTTTAAATTATGGTTGAGTAAACACTTCTATGTCAAACCCCGATTTTTGCACCATAATAACTCTGCCCCTGTTCAACCTATTTGTCCGATTAGGTAGGTGTGGAGTCCGGCAGAGTCTCTGGATTGTGAAACGTTTGTGTCAATATGTTTGGGGTGGGGCAAAGTTACGGAGGTGCAAAAATGCTAATATTCACCCAAATTAAGATATTTGTGCTCACCTGTAACTATTTTTTTTCCTTTTAACCTGGAACTTATAAGTGTGATAAATTATGTCCCAATGTACATGCTTTAGCAAGTTTGAAGTTTCAGACTTGTATATTTTGTAAAATATTAGTTAAAAACTGTCCAATTTTCAAAGCAGGCTCTGTTCAAAAAATGAGCATTCTATGGATAGCTGGATTTTTGTGTTAGTGAAATGATCAATAATGATTTCCTTCACACTGCTTTTGACAGCTGTGTCTAAGGAAAGCAGCATGAAAGAAATCACTTTTAATCACACTGCTAATGCCACCTGCAGCTATCTACAGAATGTCCCTCATCCCAAACTCTTATACAGAATGACCAGTGGATGCCTCCTTTTGTCCAGTACCTACCTCCAGACCCATGTCTTTGTGTCAAGAATGGATGGCTGGTGCCCAGTCCCACTGGCTGGTAGCCACACTCCCTCCCAATAATGTTTACAATAGAGGGTGCCCAATTCTGCTGCAGCATGTATTCATTTTTTTTGTGACACTGGATGCTGCCATGCTTGAACCCCCAACCACTGCATATCTGTTGGTCCTACCCAATATGTAGCAACAGTGGGGCACCACCCTGATCTTGCCAAACAGCTGGCCAGTATAACTGTCATAGAGAAAACAGTCTCCTATTGTTTTTCTAGTTCTCTTTTTTGTTAACCTGAAAGAAAGAAAACCATCCATTGATGACTTTTGCAGTCCCAACCTCCTCTGCCACACCCAATGCAGCATGATCACCCACTCCGCACCCACCACCACTCATTCCCCACAGCCATCACTCACCTAGAAACAGTCTACCATCATTGAGCCAGTCTCTGAGCTGAAAGGCATCCTTCTCCTGCAAATGTGACTGCAAACTGATGAAATAAGGTAAGTGCAGTTAATGTATTTCCAATACATTTTGAATGTCTACTCATAAATTGGTCATTTTTTAATATTTTCCCCCGTATTTTCAACATGGCCTTTCTGAGTCCCCACCTCATAAAAAAGGTGGGTGAAATTTTTCAAATACACACTGAAAGGTGATTTTATAGTCACTCTGTGAAGTCACCTTTCAGGTGGAAATTAAAAATGTTTACCTACCCGGTTCATGTGATGGGTTCATATGAAGACTATGCTTAAAACTTCAGGTGAAATAATAAAAAAACAAAGTTATGAAGGTATGTTGAAATCTTTCAGTGTTCACTCATAACTTTTATAATTTTCAATATTTAGACCACAGATTTTCAATATTGCAATTTTTCAAATCTTGCCCAAATTCTTGCACTTGGTATCAAATTACATTTCAGTAGTATTTTATAAATGTCACATGTCATATTCAGAAGGAGGGGTTCATCAAAAGGCTAAGTTGAAAATTTGGGATCAAAATGTCAAAAACAAACATTTATGAAGAAACAATGTGCACGGGGCAGCCATTGGCCCAGCAGCTACCATGCTGTGTTCCAGTGCCAGTGACTCATGCTCAGGGACAAACTCATGGCCTTCTATGCAGGAATGCCTACATGCCACATAAGGGCAGTGTGTAGGCATTCCCATGCCCAAATGCCATGCAGGGGTGATCTGTGCACCCACAGCAGAATCAACACAGAAGAACTAGTGCCTTGCACAATGAATTCCCCAGTTGACCATGGGGCACTGTGCCAGGAGTGGGACTGGGGCATGCCAGGTGTAGTCCCAAGCTAAGCACATGCATGGCTGCTTTTGCATGCCATGCTGGTATATTTAGATGATGTCTCCAACTGCAAATGTGCTGGTGTTACATGATGTGACCTTTACTTAGGTTAACACTGAGTAATTGTGTTCCTGTATATATTGTATGATTTTTATTACCTGATAATTGAATGAAGTTTATGTTATTTTAATGTTAGTTATGCTTAATTGTTGGGAACTGGGTTTGTTATTATGTTTGTATCTTTTGTAATTCCCTTTCCCAGGTGTAGCTGAAAAAGGGTCTTTGGATCCAATCCACCTTCCTGGTAAAACTAATAAATGAACAGGTTAATGGCGTGGTGCTGCAGCAATGGGATCTCCCCTCACATATTGGCACTTACTCACCATGCTCCCCTGGAAGACCAGAGTGTCCATTTGGGTGAATGCCTGGTGTTTGTATCTGGTAGGGCTATGTGCCATCCAAGGATACCCTGCATAATTGCAACAGGGGATCCACTCAGGGACCCAGAATGGGCATCTGATTGGATGCCCACCTGAGTGGCCGTATTCCTCACCCATGCTGCTGAATGCTTGTGAGACAGTGCCACAGACAGGCAGCCAGCAATAGTGAATGCCAGCCAATGTGGACCTGCCATGGGTGCAGAGTTGTGTTGGTCAGGTACATGCGTTTTGCATGTACCTGCACCCAGATTATGCATAAGCCCCATGAAGCTTGCTTGGCAGCACTAGAATGGAGCAGAAACTGTTGCACACCAGCAATTCTAGTGTGAGAGGGGACTGTGAAGTGTTCTGCCACACAGATGACACCTTGTGGTGGGATGGGGAGCCTTTCTTTACAAGGGGTTGATAAACATGTAAAAACATGACATGGCCATATACTGCGTTTGGGAGAAGTGGGCTGACATGAAAAAAAAGGGAATTGAAATATCTCCACTATTCTGTTTATTCCATTCAGGACCTGTGCAAATAAGAATATGATACTATCATTAGAAAAAGAAGGGTTTTTGTGTTCTTCAACCCTAATGTCTCCTTTAATGAAGAAAACTACATTAAAGGAGACATCAGAGTTGAAGAACGCACAGCACACACAGTAGGGAATTTAAAAAATATTAGGATTTTAAGTCTCTGGAGTCTTGGCAAATCAGTGGTGTGGTCTTTCTTGGTGTTGTCAACCCTAATGCCCATCCCCTTCCCTGAACAAACACAGTCAGACATGATCTCTTTCCTTCATAAAATCTGTGACTAATTCTGTTGGCAACATGTGGTGAGCCATACTTCTCTGCCCCTGAAGAGCATATCCCTATGAGGAACTAGCTTGGAGCTGTACCTTGTGCTTTGGATAGTCAAGTCAAGTTAAGTTTATTTAAGACATGTATACAAAAAATATTTTAACATGTTAAAAATGTCTTTCCTCTATAACACAAACAGTGCAAAAACATTACAAATACTCAACAGTACATCATAAGACCTAGCTGATAATACATAAATTTTAGAAACAAACCATTCCACATTACCCTCAATCCTCTGTAACAGAAATTAATTTTAAGTCTTAATATCCCTCTGTTATATACATCTTTTGTTAAAAAAAATAGTACATCACAAGCTGTGCAAATCTGGCGAGTGCATATACTAAAGGTTCAGGTTGTGTATTAAGGATACCAATAGTCTTTTGCAACAGATCATCTCCCTCCAGCCTCTTGACAAATGTGGAAAGCCATCTATTCCTTTCTATATTCAACAGGGAGTGTTCCAATATTACATGTGGCAGTTCACATTTTAAGCTCTCATCACAATAGCATGGAGCAACCATGGTACCTTCCCACACATATACAGAGTGAGTAGCCCTATTTGCTCCATTCATAACTAGCAAATTGCTTTTCTTTGCACCCCATTGTCACAGAAAAGGAGATATTTTTCAGCACAGAAAGACTTTTTTTATGTTTTTATAAATTGTCATGTCCCAAAACTCCTGTATAGCTGCAAGATCTTGGGATGCAGCTACATCCAGCAGTCTCTGTATGACCACAGATCTTAATTTATTTATATTTCTATCTGGAGTTAACAGATAGTCTTTCTCTAGACCAATTTTATTCAAAAGCATATTCATCTAAATACACCAATATTATTTGCTTCCACTCTTATCAACAATCTCTTCCCATAGACAGCTTAAACAATAATTTGGTTATGATAAGACTAAGATTCTATGACAGAAATCAATTGCTCTTTTATATGCCCTTACCTTAATAAAGAATATCCCAATTTCTACCTGAATCATTGCAGTGTGAGTGAACCCAGAAACCCCCAACAGGGTTTTAAGATACCTGTTTTGTACTTTTTCTAGTTCACCCATATTGCCCAGAATACCCCAGATCTCAGAGACATACAATATTTGAGATGAGATCTTAGCCTCATAACATTTCAGCTGGGCTATGTATGAGTTCTGAGCATGAGTGTTTCCAAATCGATGTATAGCCATCAAAGACTTAGTAGCCTTTTCCTTTATCTTCTGAACATGTAGTGTCCAGGTTAATTTTTTCATAAACCACACACCAAGATAGCAAAATGAATTAACTTCTTCACATTTTTGGTTACCTACTATACTATTTTTTTTTTTTTGGGGGGTCGAGTGCCCATTCTCAAAGACAAGAATCTTCATCTTGTGTACATTAAGTTCTAGATAAATTTTCATAAGCGTGTTCCTAACCAAATTAATAGCATGCTTTAAGCCCAGTGAAGCCTGCAAGAATATGATTGCATCATCTGTGTAAAGCATAATTTTTATTGGGAATTCACCAATCCTGGGGGAAAGGTTTCTACCAAATGTATATCCTCCACTATTTTTTCAACATATATATTAAAAAGGGTGGGGGCCAGGATGCAACCCTGTCTGAGCCCATATTTGATTTCTAACGGTTCTGTATTTGCACCATCTTTGCTATATCTAATTGTTATATTAGTATCTGTATACAGTAGTTTAATCAGAGTTAATAATTTGTCATTTACCTTATTTTCTTCATCATTTCCGATAAATAATTTCTGGTAATACTATTAAAAGCTGCTCTTATATCTATAAAACAACATATAGCTTTTTTTTAATTTCTCTTTACATGTTTATTTACCAAATGACTAAGGACAAAGATAGGGTCCAGGGTTGACCTTTGTCACCTAAAACCAAATTGGAAAGTGGACAGAATATTATGTTCCTCTGCCCATTGTTCCAGCCTGGTTAATAAAAGTCTTGCAAAAATCTTTGAGCTGATGTACACAAGTGTAATTGGGTGATAGTTGCTAGGATCATCCAAAGAGCCCCTTTTGTGTATTGGAATGACTATCCCCATGGCCCAGCTTGGTGGAAGTTTCTCCACCTTCACTAGATAATTAAACATGGGAGACAGTATCTCCCCCCACCATTCTGGGTCAGAGCGATAGATTTCTGCCTCTACCTCATCTGACCCTTGGGCTTTACTATTTTTCTGGGCTTTTATTGCCTGAACCACTTCTTCTGCTACAAAATCAGACCATATTGTGCTCTCTTTTGAACCATAATTCATAATTTCTCTGATGTTAATCCTTACAGGGCATTGGGTTCACTCTCACATCTATAAACCTTTTTTAAAATGTGCTAACCATTTATCTGCTATAATATGTGCTTCTATATTGAATCTGATAGTACAAGTGTCATAGGCTACCAGATTCCAAAAATATTTGGAGTCCTTCTCAGCTATAGAAGTTTGTAAGGCCAGCCACAGAGTGGCAGAGTGCTTAGCTTTTTTATTATTTAACAGACGTCTATATTCCTTTCTTAAATTAATAAAAGCAGTTTTATCCTCCATTGACAGGGTCTGTCTTAACCTCCTATCCTGCCTATTCATTCTTTCTATGGAGTTTTTACAATACATGTCAAACCATTTCACTAAATCACCCCCCTTTCTTATTTTTCTTCACAAATGGGTCACTCAGACAGGTTAAGACCTGATCTTCAAAAGTACCACACAGATCTTCCCCTGCAGTTACAGCTGCATCAAGGCCTAAATCTGACATATTATGCTCATCATACCATTTTATACACATACTCTCATATTGAAATATTGTATTGTGAAGTATTTGTCTAACTACCTCTTGTGTCTCAGAGGGCAAGCTTATTCTTTTTTTATTAACAATGGCCTTGTTTTCATCAGCCAAAAACCTATTTTGTGCATTCTCTTTTCTTATTTTGCCAGTTAGATGCTGGCTAATATTAAAGGCAATTGGGAGATGGTCACTATCCCATACTTCCAGCACAGTCATCTTAGTTACTTCCTTAATTGAGAATGCATCTATTATAAAGTAATCCAAGACACTCCCTCCCTTCTTTCTTATAAATGTGCATCTCCCTTGTTTATCTCCACAGCACCTGCCATTCAGGATCCTCATATTTGTTGCTTTCAAAATATTCAATAGCATCTGCCCTTGTTTATTCACTCTGGAATCTGTCGAGGCTCTAACTGGTATCCCCAGGACATTATCCAGGTTTCAAGAATTACTTGGATCTTCCATATTGGCCCCACGCTTGTGTTAAAATCTCCACCAATAATTAGAGATATTCCCTAGTATTGTTCCTGGATATGAATAATCAGATCCTGCAAAGTTGCCATCTTTTTCACTACTGCAGTATTTGTCCTGGGATGTGGGACTAAATAGAGATTTATAATTATATAGTAAACCAACCTGGTTTTAGAGAGTTCAAGGGACAACAAATATTGAGTCTCATCTTTAAATATACAATTTACTTTGAAGCTGATATCAGATCTGACTAGTGTACAAATACCATCTGAGGGCCTTCCGAACTTGGCAGATCTAGAAGACAAACCCCCCCAGTTCTCATTGCCCTCAAAAATACAATTATTATAATTACTTATCCAGATTTCTTGTAACAGTACTATTGAGAATCTGGACAAAAGCTTTCTCCAACCAGTATATTTCATTTTATCCCCATACCTGCTACATTCCATGATAAAATGCTCAACTCATCATGCTGAAGTTGGGGGGCAACTTATCCATCATGCTTTAGTCAGCGAAGTTTTACCTCCGGTTCCAATGGCTAAAATTTATTCTGTGTTGGAGTACCATCCAAGGTAGAGCACAATTCAATAACTGAGCTATTATCACTCATTAATATCATACTACTGTTTATTTTCTTTCCTCTGACCCTTATTCCTCTAATAGTTCAATTCTCATCCCAGGATTTTTCATCCGCTAATAATGTGTGCTCTCTCTGAATCTGTGCCATATAATTAGTTATTCTTTGTGGTGTTTTCACCAAACGGGGTACTTTAACTTGTTACAATTGGTCTCTAGTTCTAGTTCTCTCTTCCTGAAAGGTCTTCTCTTTTCCATTATCACTACTCAATACTGAAATTTCTGCCTTTACACATATCTGCTCAAACTGGGCCCTAGAGTCTAATATTAACTCCCTGCTGCCAATCTTATTGGTGACCAAACATACCCATCCTTTTTCTTTCCCTGTATGGTATCTATGAACCGAAGCAATATCAGTCCAGTTAAACTTATTCCCCAGGAGACCCTTACACACACATTATAAATTGTAATTTTCAAGGACATCAAGTTCTCATTTTTTGGTTTTGGAATTACTTTGTAGAAGATAATGGGGTTCATCAAGTCTTTTCTAATTTTTTCTTCTTTCAAAGTGGTCTTATCCTTGTACAAACTCTGTGCTAATTTTTCTTCCCTTCACTTTGCTAGTAGTTCCCTATCATTTACTGGCACGGGATCCACTGCCTACAACTGTAGAACTCTTTTCTGGATTCATGTTTATCTCATCATATGGTGCCAGGAGGCCATCCTCTAGTTCTACATACACTCTTCTGACATTCTGATCAGGATTTCTATCTATTCTTGTAACAATTTCTATATATTGTTCTTTCCAAATATTGCTCTCTGTTCGTGCACCCAATTTTTCCACTTTTCCTGTACTCAATTGTTTTGTTTTGTTTTTTTGCAATTTGCACTGTTATTTCAATTGTTTAACTAAGTTTTGTGTCTCTTCTGCCTCTTTTCTCCCAATCATATCTCTTACATCATTTACTGTCTTCATAACTGTTCTAGTTAGTATTTTAATAGGTTCTTCACTCCCTTCATATGATCTCTTTGTCCTGATACTTCCTTTTGTTTACTATGCATAACTGATGGAGATATTACAGCTTCCTGGTTCCCCTTTGCCAAAGTGTTTTTTAGAAGTACATGGATCTCTAATAGAAGATGATTACCATAAACAATCTCCACTTTTAATTCATCTAATTGTGCCCCATTATTTCCAAGTAGTCCAGACTCCAGAGTTGGTATAATTATGCTCTTCTACCTCTCTGCTTTTCCCATAAGTTCTCAGAGCTTTTCTTTTTTGGAATCTATTGTCCATAGTTGATGACATAGCCAGGGGTAAATCTTTTTCATTCCTTTACCAAATATCTGTAAGATCTGGGGGACATTTCGAGGGTGAGACTAATAACAATCTATTAACATATAGTGTTATAAAAGCCTCAAATTCGTTGAGAAAAGAGCCAGAGATATAACCCTACTCATCTCTTGAGCTGTTATTTTTATTTTCCATTTCATTATATCCACTTATTATATCCCTATTATTATTTCTCTTCTCTATAGTTGAATGTTCACTAAGATCCACAGCCATTTTACTAATAGCTATGGGTTATTTCTCATGAGTATGGTCACTTTTCATCAATTCAAATTTGAGTTTCTTAATCTCTTGTACCAAGGAGTGCTCACTAAAGTGTGTATCAGACTTCCTTTAACCAGTGAGGATGTTAGGGGTGGGAGGCTGGAGCTCTGGATCCTTAAGACCTCCTTCTTGCCCACTAGATCAATTTGTTTACCAGGGGCTAAGATATAGATTGTAATTTTTTTTCTCTGCTGTTTATAACAACATTCTTCTTCTTGACCATCCCCCTACACCCCTTCTTCCTGATTTCTTTGTAATACCCCTTTTTATTTGTCTTGCAATCATTTTCAACACAACACAAAAGAATACCAAACAGAGAAAAAAGAAAGCACTTTAGAGAGCAACAATTACTTTTCCCAATCACAAATTATTTAAATTATTGATCTCAGACAGTTAAACATTTGATTCAATTAGTTCAATAATGAATGTCCTAAAATACTCCTCAGATCGTATAGGAATTCAACCAGCCAATTAGCCAATCCTGTTAACCTCAACTGCAGACAGATGATTAATTTGTCAGCAGACCTTTGCAATCTATTGCAGTCCGACAGGAGAATGAAAAATAAAGTCAACCAGTTTAAATTACTGAGTGGGATGACCAAGTACACTTATTTTGCAGGTCTAGAAAAAGTCATTTTTCACCTATAGTTCAGACTGAACACTCAAGGTGCCTTTCTTGCCAGTAGACTTTGATAGATGCATAATCCAGCCGGGATTTAAATTGGCCCTTCAGGATACAGAGATTGTGAACCATATGATTAACCAACTTTTTGTTTGATGATGCCAATTCCCGTCCTCAGTCACCTCCAACTTAGTAGCTATTTTATTAAAGAATTAGATGCCAGTCATGAAGCAATAGTGTCAGTGAGTTGTAGAAATGTTCCTACACTTTAAATTATCACAGGCTCAACAAGCTGCCAAGAGCAAAAATAAATCGCTACCTTGAAGTTGCCATGGAGCTTGCTCATAGGGATACAAAAAAGGGCTGCAAAGTTCTGCAGTAATCAAAGTATAATTAACACCCACACATTGTGCTCTCAAACCTCTCTTCTACACAGACAAATTAAATCTAACTGCTCAGCTTGTAGCAGAGAATATATATATGTCATCTGCCCCACATGACCAGATGACGTCACTATGGTGTGAAAAACTGGGAAGGATAAAACAGGAACACTAATTTAAAATAAATATAAAAGCACTGGCTGCTTTAAAAAGGAAAAAGAAAACACATATTACCCAAAAATATGTTAAAACAACACAAGGGGGACAGGGGAAACATGGAATAAAATGGGAATGGAGTAAAAGGACTTCAGAATGAGAAGCACACAGATAAAGTCAGAGGTGTACTAAATGAGTATTAAGTGAGTTTCAGGTGAATTTCAACTCAGCTCAAAATAAAGAGTTCAAAATGTAGGATGCTTTGGACAGGAAACAATGGGCTAGAGGGCCTGGGATGGGCATTATGGTTGACAACCCCAAGAAGTCTCCACTACTGATTCAGCAAGACTCTAGAGACACAACCCCCTTTTTTTCATTTCCCTACTTTACTTTGTGTGAAACTTGCATTCTTCAACCCTAATTTCAACCCTAATGTCTGAATTAATATATTTTTTTCTACAATGAATAGCATACTGGTGTGGTAGCATCAGTATAGTTAGGGTTGAGTACAAATTCTATGTTAAACTCAAATGTTTGAACCTTAAAAACTTTGGAACCATTCAACAGATTGACACAAAATGTGGTATGCTTAATCTCTAGGGAAGGACTCTTGCCATGCCAAATAGTGTGTCAATCTGTTTTGTGGTTTTTGAGATGCAGAACAACACAAATTCCTAAATGTACCACTTTTTTGTTGTCTCTTTGTCCACCTGTATCTCAGAAACAGCTTTAGGTTGCATCTGAATTTTTCAGAATAGAAAGCCTTTCTCTCACAGATGTGCCTTGTAAAGGCTTGGTGACCAAATATTAATCCATTCAAAAGTATTACATTTTTAATTTTCACATTATTTCCTATGGGAAAAGTTAGATGTTTTGCAAGCAAATACTTTTGTTTTGGCAGACTGCTCATTTGTTTACGTAGGCAGAGTCACACAGTGTCACAAGGAGTATGATGTGTTTTCTCAGAGCTCTGTTGTGTTCTCATGAAAATGGTTTTGATTTTGCTGGAGTTACTTTGTTTTTGCAGACAGGGTTACATAGTGTCACAGGGAGCCTGCTGTATTTTCACAGAGCTCTATTATGTCTGCCATCTTGTTTAGCCATTAACGAGAGTTACAAAATAAAGAAAATATGTAAAAATGAATGTAATTGAAAGAAAACAAACATTAGAACTTAGCTAAACAGGACCCATTTAGTCAAATTCTGATGTTTGTTTTTTAATATTGTGACCAGAAACCCTTTTTGTGGACACCTGAAATCTTGAGTGCCAAAGTTTGTGACAGGACCACTTCTGCTGCATTCTATCACTGTGAAAACAGCAGTATTTTCTTGACTTTGCAGCTGTGGCTGGAACTTGTGCTGCCAGCTGCACTGCCGGTGTTTCCCTGGTGTGTAGCAGTGACCCCCAGGAGCCTGTGTGAAAATAATGGCTCCCTTTTATACTGTATCACAGTGTGTGAAAATATTCTATTGTACTGCCCCCCCTTATGTTTCCTTGGTGTTTTGTGGCAGCCCTCACCCTCCAATTGTCATCAATATATTATTTATATCAATAATCTGACACTGGGATGCCTACACCCAGTGTCAGATGTCCTGTTCTGCCCCCTGCAGTCCCTTTTTTATTAATTAATTGTCAACATCAGGTAGCCCAGTCCCATTGTCATCAGTGCAAGTTCACACCAACAGTGTGGAATACTGCAGAGCCCACTCCAGTGTTCCCAGATAATTGTTTCCCGTAAAGAAGAAAACCATCCTCTGACATCTACTTTGTTGTCCCTGAAATAAAGAAAACAGTCCCTCATTGTCCCCACTGTCCCTCCCATCTCAACCATTCCAATGAGCACCCACCACCCCACACCCCACACCTCCACTTACCCTACACTTACCTCCAGAGGTCATCTGCTGTCATCTTCTTAGTACCAGGACATGTCTGAACTCTTTAAAGTGGAACTACAAGCTGAAGAATCAAGGTAAGTGCTGTATAATGTATTCAATTGTGTTTTGAACTTATGTTGCTATCTTCTCCATTTTTTTAATTATATTCTTTGTTTCATCCTTTAAAATTCACATCAAAAACCAATTTCATTTGACATTTAACTTACAATAGTGCTGTAATAAATACTTAGTTAATCTCAACTTTAACAAAGAAAAAGAAAAACATAGAATTCCTTCATTCCTCCACCTCCCCTATAAATTCACGAAAGTGGCTATTTTCAATATTTTTAATATGATCACAGTAATCAAATCTGTAGCAAAGGAGGTAATAGGTGAGTTCCACTCAACAAGAATCATTATTTTGGTGGTAATGGTTGCTAATGCAAGTATTTTTTGTTCCAAAAGGTTTAATATTAATATCTCAAAATCATTTAATATAAAAATGTGTGGATCCAAGGGAATTTGTTTGTGTAGTATTTTCCCAACTTTGACATTTCTGTTAGTCCAGCATTAATGTATTTTCAGATAATTGGACAATAGATGGAAATTATCTATTTTTTCCTTTTTGTTGCAATTGTGCCAACATACAGTATGCCTTTGATTTGAGGACTAAAGAAACTTAGTCTATGTGATGTAATATATGCCTGTTCTATTATTTTGTACTGAATTGATTTGTTTTTGGCTTACATGTATAATATGTTAGCTTTTATTGTAATTTGTAACCCGTTTTGATCACTTAACTCTTGATTAAGTTCCCATTTTTTATTGGTTTTTAAATCTATATTTTCAGATTTGTTTCCTAATGTTTTATACCTGTTGTGGTAGCACAGTGTGATTATGATTCCTTTACCTGTATGGTATATTTGCAAAATCTCATTAATATCTAAAAAAATGAATACTTTGATCTTTTATTATTTTTGGTGCTATATATGTATGATATGTTGTTAACAGTAAAGATTTCATTCTTTGATTACTTATGTGTTGATCTTTGGCCTTCTTATTAAATTCTTCCCAAGTCATGAATTTATGGTCTATTAAGGTATCTAACCATATACTCAAATTCAATCTATTAAGATCTGATCTAAGTTTTAGTCTGGTTATTAACCCAATCTTTTTATATTATGTTCTGCACTATTTAATAGTAACATGATACTGTTACTGAAGTGGATTTTATTCCATTTAATTCTTATTTTGTACTACTCATTTATGATAACATTTTTAATTTGTCAAATTTTTTAGGATTGGGCTAAAAGATCTTGGATTTTTGATTATTCATTTTCTAAATTTAATAATTGTTGAATAATTGAAAGAAGATTTTGCTTCTTTATTTTTTTTATACTTTTCTGGAATTGTCTAATTTAAAATGTGTTTAATTTTAATGGACCAATAATATATCAGTGGGTCAGGACATCCCATCCCACCTTCTGACCTAATTCTAGTCAGTTTTTCCAATGCAATTCTATGGGAACCTCCACTGTAGAGGAATTTTTAAATTTACGCTTCATTTGTTCTAGCCATAGAATCAATATTTCCTATTGTGTACCTTGAAATATATATATATATATATATTAGCAATGGCATAATCATCATTTTTAGTGTTTCTGTTCATTCACATATTAATAGTGATTTATTCTCCCATTCATTTAATAATCTCATGATTTTATCGGAAAAGTATGATATATTTGTAGCTATATTTTTTTCTATATTACTAGTAATATAGATTCCTAAATATTTAATCATGTCTTGTATTTTTATTTCATTAACTAAATTTTTTGTGCAGGGTTTAACATTATGAAGGAGCAATATAATAGATTTATTTTTGTTTAATTCATATACTAAAATATTAGAAAATATGTTAAATTCTTGCATAAGAAATGTAAAAGACAAAACAAGATTTGTGAGAAAAAACATGATTTCATCTACATAAACATTACATTTTAGTTGTCTGTCTTTCAAGTCTATACCTGTAATGTATTTATTATTCCAAATATGATTTTAAAGGGGCTCCAAACTTATAAACAAAAGTGGGGATAATGGACAGTCTTGTTTGACTCCATTGGACATCTTTAATGGTGTAGATCTGTATTGGTTAATTATGAAAACCACAGCTGGTTTTAAATATAACGTTTTTATAGCTGTTAGTATAATTTGTGGAAAATCATAGGCTTCTAAAATTGCAAACATGTACTTCCAGTTTAGTAAATCAAAAGCTTTATTGGAGTCAAGTGCTATAGCTATTGTTTCAGTGTCAGTTTGAGAAGCATAGGAGATGGCAAACCGAACATCGTCCAAACCATTGAACATGTTTCTATTTTTGATTCAACCATTTTGTTCTGATTGAATAATCTCTGGTATTTGGTCTTGGATTTTAATAACAATGAACTTTGCAAACATTTTGTAATCTGTGTTAAGTAATGCTATAGGACAGAAATTTTCAGTATTAGTGTGGTCCTTATTTTCTTTTGGAATTAATATTATGTTTGCTTCACAGAAAATGTTTGGAATTGAATATCCATTGGCCAACTCCTCTTCTATTCTTAAAAGCCATGGTAGTAATTTGTTCATAAATGCCTTGTAAAATTCTGCAGTGAAACCATTCGATCCTGGAGTAGAGTTATTTTTCATTGCTATGATGGAATCAATTATATATATTTTTTCAAACCTATTCAATTGGATTTGAACTTTGGAAATGTCTGCATTGTCTAATTTTTTTTTAATTGATGGGGATTATTGTCATAGTTTCTGTTATATATGATTTTATTGTAATCTATAAATGCTTCTGCAATTTCATCATCTTTAGTTAGAATCTAATCATTTTTATTTTTAATGTTAGTGATAGTGTTAAATTCATTTTGCTTTTTCAAGGCACATGCTAACGGTTTACCTGTTTGTCAGCATTATAATATAGTTTATTCATTAACTATAATGCATTTTTTTCCACTTCTAATAAGTCATTTGTTTTCTGTTATCTTTTGCTCTAAAGTTGTTTTGGTCATATTAGAGCCATTTAGTACTTGCAGATGTAAATCTATAATAGTCTAATTCAAAGAGTCTGATATTATTTGTTTTTTCCTTAACCTGAATCTGATAAGAAATTATGTAGCCCCTTATGGTAGCTTTAAAAACATTCTGTATGGATCCTATTTTCTGATTATCCTGATAATTAAATTCCCATAATAATGGCATTTGATTTTTAATCATACTTAGAAATTCAATTTTTTTTAGTAAAGAATTGTCAATTCTTCATTGGGGAAGTTTTTGTCTCTCTACTGATGGGATGTAGCTAATAAGAATGAAAGCATGGTCACTGGTACTTATAGTTTTTATATTTCTCATTAAATCCTTGTATATAAGAATATAGTCTATGCTTGAGTAAGTACTTAAATGTCTAGCCTTGCATATATAAACTTCTTTATATGGATGATGGATCCTCCAAGGATCACATAAAGTATGTGTTGTTATAAAGGCTTGCATCAAATGTGCAAGTCTTACATCCTGCACAGTAGTATTTGAAGATGTGTCTTTATCTGGAGGCAGTAAGGCGTTCCTGTCACCACTTAGTATTATATTAGCCACATCTAATTCCTGTACTGCTCTCAAAATTTTTGTTTAGGAATTCAGAATAGGCTACAAATGGGCTATATACAGATCCCATAACTACTCCATTTCCACACAATAAACCTTTATTAAGAATAACTCTCCCTTCATCATCTTTTCATTGCTGGAATATTTTAAAGTCAACACCCTTTGTGATTAAAATTGCCATCCCTCTACTGTTTAATGTGTTGACTGAAAAATAGACATATCCAACACAGTCCTTTTATAATTTTTGCTGTTCATGACTGGTTACATGTGTTTCTTGTAAATTAAGTTTATGGACATTGTTCTTTTTATCATATAGTAAAATCATATCCTTTTTCTTATACCTATTCATCCCATTGATATTTATAGAGGAAATTATTTCAGGACAGATCTTTATTTTTGAGTCATCATCTTAAGTATTGAGTTGATAAATTCAGGAACATTTCACATTTTGCTTTACCTCCAACCTTTATATCCTTCATCTTTATCAGCTGTGATCTTCCTATGTTTCCCACTCTTTTTACCACACAAAAGAAAATTACATGAAAATTACATGAATCTTTATTTTCTCATTTCTAGACACCTTATTTATACTTCTTATTTTACCCTTAAGTCCCCAGTACATTAATAATTCTGTGTCACCCATAGGTGCCATATGCTGGGTGGACATTATTCTGATGCCCTTATTGTGTGGAGCCCCATGACAGTGGATCTGACATCTTTTCCTTGTTCTCTTACTTTGTTTTACCTTTCATTTTCCATTTGCTATCCATTTCCTTTTAACCATTTTTTTTTTTGCTTTTTCACCTTTCAGTCCCCATTTCCTTTATTTCTTTCCAGACCATTTCCCTACTACTCTATCCTATTTTTTGCATTGATATCAATCTTACATACGAGTTGTACCTTTAGTCTGCACGTATCCCTTCACTTGTTCTTTTCAAAGCATAAAAACCAATAGAAATAACCATTTCCTAAATATTGTTCAAGCCTATCTATAGATTTGGAAACTTAAGAAATCTATTTCTTAAAAAAGTAAGAGAAATGGTTTAGCAACTCTTTTTCAGCTTCTGCTGCAGAGGTGTATGGCCACTGGTTATGTTTTATAGATTCTTTGTTTGGGGGGTAGAAAGCAGATTTAAAACCAATTTTCCAAATTGTAGTTCGAATATGGGTATATTTTTTCTTTTCTATCATGACTGTTCACTCTGTGGGTCTTGGTAAATGTTAATGGTAGCACCTATCACAAACAGTTTCTTTTTTCTAAACACAGCTGACATTAGTTTAGTTTTTCCTCTGTTTTCATGAACTTGATGCTCATAGCTTGAGGTGGTTGGTCATCCCCTGGTCTCTGCCTTAATGCTTGATAAATGCGGTCATATTCTATTTTTATTGAATCCTTATGTACAGTAAATCCATAAATTGGGCTATGACTTTATCCATTATTTTAGCTGATGTGGAATTTTGATCCCATATTTCAGGGATACCAAGAAAACTTATATTCTTCCTTTGGGATCTTGTCTCTGCATCTATAATTTTCTCTGGCATTATTTTCAATTGTGCTTCATGTTGAAAATTTTGCTGTTTTAGTCTGGTTATATTGTCTTCATTTATAACAGTTCCTTTTTCCATTTCTAGAATTCTTAAACCAGTTTGTTTAATTTCTTTATCCATAGTGGTAAGAGTGGTTTTAATAGAATCAATATCCAGTACAATTTTTCCAAGGATGTGAATTTTTCCTTTACTTCTGTGATTTCCTTTATTATGGTTTTGGCCCATGTAGGGGGTTCCTGTTCTTGTTCTTTCTCCACCATTTGGGCCAGGTTAAGAGAGCATGATTTTTCTGATCAGTTATTTGAACAATTGATCCTGGAGAGTACATCAGTGTATATATGCTGAGGATTCAAAACTTCTGCTGTTGTGCCATGATTGTCTACAATTTTTTTAATAGGAGTCACTGTTGGAGAAATTGGTTGTGGCAGTTCGGCTACAGGTAGTGAGAAAAAATAAATGATCTTTTCTTTACTCTGTGAACTTGTATTAGTGTGGTCCTTTAGAAGTTTAGATTTAGTGTTACTTGTATTTTTATGTTGAGTTCTCCTTATTCTCTCATGTTTTTTTCCATGCTAGAATCTGAATCTATGTCACTTTCTTTGTTTTGTGCTTTTTTTGCTCCTTTCCTATTGGTATTCATTTGGTAAAGACACAGCACATTGTCTGAATACCCAGAAAAACTTTACAATGTTCCAAAATATAGAGCAGAACAGTGACAATTGAATATGAAAGTTCACTGTGTTTAGTTTGTGAGATCCCCTTCCCCGGCTCTGTTCATTGGTAATGAAAAGTTTGTATCAGACTTTAGAGAAGACAAGACTTTTTAATTTGAGTAAATCAAACTAGACAGTAACACAGGCAAAAACAGTAAACACAACTTCAATTGTTCCAGAAAACACTTTCTTTCTTGTGTCTCTTATTTTCCTCCAACAAGCAATTGTGCAAAGTTAAATAGTAGAAACTGTTCTTTTAATTCTGAGCACAAAAAGAATCCTGTGGTTTTTATATAGTTTGCAACACACTCTAAAGGTGAAGACCAACTTTCTTAGATAGTTTACTTCTGTGGACTAGGAAACACCAACTTTAAGACCAGAACAAAAACCTTTGAGGAAAATCCAATTGGGGGGAACACCACAGAGAGAATTCTGAAACATACTAACTGATCATTTGTAACTGAGTGGCTTTATTAACCAAAAGTTTATCAAAACTGGATAGAGATTTACTTTGTCAGAGTTTACTTTTGTCCTTAGAAGAACAGGTTTTGTTCATTATTTTCACTTCAGCCTTTTCCTTTCCTCTTACGGTTGTGTGCCTGTCACTTTCTTTTAGGTAGTTGCTGTCACTGCTATGGCAACACACACAAACAGCCAGTTTATGGAAATCACTGGTGAGATTCCTTTGTTAACTGAGTCCAAGCTCCTGAGTATTCAAAATTTGAAACCGTTATTCTGTCTATAAGATTGGGACCATCGGTAATTGCTCCCACCAAAATCCCAGTGGTAAGGGTCCACCAAAATCCAAGTCTGTGGCACTGAAGCTCCTTGGTTGGTAATGTTGCTGAGAGAAAGAAAAAAAAAACTCCTCCAAAGGCTGCCAGCTAAGCCACTCCAAAACCTCTCTGGGGTCCACAACACTGTTCCCCCATGCCACCCACCCTGCAAGCAACCAGAACAGCCCCTCCCCTTGAAAAATTGCAGCTGTGACATTCATGACACGGGGTACTAAGAAGACTATATTGAAAATATAGGGTGAAAATACTGAAAATTTACAAAGTTATGAGTGTGTGTCATGAGACTGCAATGAATGCCCATAACACAGGCATTTTTGGACATTTTTACCTCAAATTTTCAACATGTCCTTTTTGGGACTCCTCCTCATGAGTATTGCTATTGTCATTTCATTACTTGTTCCCAAAAGGAGAAGTAATGCCGGAACTGCACCATTCCATGCCACAGGTGCAAAAACACATTTTGTGCAGGATACCTAAAATGACAGCTGTACTGTTAATGAGGTGGTGTTAAACAATGGCTGTGCTGAAAATTTGGAGTTAACATATTAGAAATTGCCAAAGTTACATGCGTGCATAACAAAATTTCAATGACCACATGTGATTCTGGCATTTTTTGGTATTTTTGTACCAAATTTTCAACATGGGCTTTTTGGGACCCCACCTCATGAACACTGGCACTGTTATTTCCTTAATCAGTCCCAAAAGGTGATTTCATGCAGTGACTACAAAATCACCTTTCAGGACTGAATATTGAAATGCAGTGCCAGTGTTCATGAGATGGGGTCCCAAAAAGTCCATATTAAAAATTTGGTGCAAATATAGCCAAAAATGGCCAATATTTCAACATAAGTTCTAAATTCTATTGACAGCCATTATACAGCACTTACCTTGATTCTTCAGTTCATGGTTTGGTTTTGAAGAGTGCAGACATGTCCCAGTCCACAGAAGATGACAGCCACTGACCTCTGATGATAAGTATAAGGCAAGGGGGGCTGGGTGCTAGTTTTCTCAGTGGGAGTGTCGGGATGGTGGAGGGTGCAGGGGATATGACAAGGGACTGTTTTCTTTTTTCACATAAAAAAAGATGTTGGGGGACTGTTTTCTTTTCTTTTACAACTGTTATACATCAATGGGACCTTGGGAGTGTGCTCTCCAGTGTCCAACAACAATTTGAGGGGGTAGAACATTGCTGGGGACACTGGGAGTGGGCTACACAGAGTCTCACACTGAGGGGGGTTTACTGCTGATATGGGGAATGACACCCCACTGTCGAAAAGATGAAAGGGAAGGGATAGAGTTTAACTGTGGAAGGGAGTGGGAGGGGGTCTTTTTTATTTTATATGTGGAACTGGGAGCAGAGTGTGAGACAGCACACAGAGGGAGGGGTCAGGAGGGAGTCATTTTTTTTTACACAGGGGACAGGAATGGATGGTGGAGGATGGGACAGCACACAGAGGGAGGGAGCTGGAGGGAGTCTGTTTTGTTTTATATAGGGGACTGGGAACAGAGGATAGAGGGTGGGACAGCACACAAAGGAAGGGGCAGGAGGGAGTCTGTATCATTTTACACAGGGAACTGGGAATGGAGGGTGCAGGGTAGAACAGCACACAGAAGGAGTGAGTGGGAGGGAGTCTAGTATGTTTTATATTGTGGACTGGGAACAGAGGGTGGAGGTTGGGACAGCGGAGCTTTAAATATTTAATATTAGTATTCCTCTGCCCCCCATAGAAGCAGTAAAAGGAGGAAAAACAGGTTTTATTAGGTAAACACTAAGAGGTATTTACAAAAAACAGGGGCAGAGAAACCAGATTCTGGGGTCTGTATGCCCCCAAAATGACCAGGGACTACTGTTCGATCTGATTAGTGCCACAGCCACAACATCAGGGACATGGAGTTCTGTACTCGGGAGTCAGGTTGGGCAGGGCTGCAAAATGCAACACGCTAGTTTTTATTAGTTGCTTTTGGTTTATCTGCTGGCCAGAGAGATTTAAAATCATGGCATTTGGTCTCTTGCTTAGTGAGAGCTAGAGAGAGGTGCTCTTCTCTCGTGAAATGAACATTCTTTTGCCATGTTCTTCTGTTGCTTCACTTTCTGTGGCTCCCCTCTCTTCCAGATCTGCCCACAGTAAAGTCTTTGCTGGTTTCCCAAGATCTGCAGATGGGTGAGAGGGGATGGCTATTTACTATTTGTACAGTAAATGGCCATTTACTGTTTGAACAGTGAAGTTCAAATGGTAAATGGCCATTTACCATTCGAGCTTTACTGTTCAAATGGTAAATGTTATTTACCATTTGAACAGCCTGACCTGCATCTATTACAAAAATCATTATAATCCAAACATTTAATATTTTTTTTTCACCAAACCCTTTAAAGGCACACCCTTGGCACACACCCCATCATCCATAAAAATATCAAAGAAAAAGGTTTCTGTATTCTGTGTGTGCTATAGATGAGGGCAAAAAATCCCATGTTTTCCAAAAAAAATTTACATTTTTGGCTTTTTGACCACTTTATATCTCATAAACTGTAAAAGCTGCCATCATGAAACTTTCCACATCATGTGACACTGGCAACATGACAGCACATACCATGTTTTGGGTAGTTTTGTTGAAAAATGCAAAAGTTATTAAGTTGCAAAAATTGAGATTTAACATTGAAAGGCTGAACCAACCCTAACTATGAGGGCTCGATACCCTTATGATATATATACACACACACATATATACATACACACACAGCAGAAGTGGGGGTAAAATTGATAAGATAACAAGGTATCTTTGTCAGTGACAACAGTATCAGCAAAACAGCAAAATCTTTAAACAAACTGCAGATTTAAAGCAGTAACTTATAAACTATTGGTGTGTATATCAAATATACAATAGCCTGACTCAAAATGGGAAATTTATCATCCCTTGTGAGTGGCAGAACTTTAATAACTCACTCGTGGCTCTGTCACTTGTGAGCTATGGTCCTGCCCACTCACACTTAGAGATGAATTGTCTTATTTTTAGTCAGCCCATTGCATATCCTCTATTTACAGTGAGTGTATGTATCCATATCTATTCTATATCTGTTTATCTATCTATATATAGACAGAGAACCCCTTTTTTACCTCCAGGACTCCACACATTTTAGCCCCTGGCAGGGTTCTCTGCATACCAGAGGGTCTAGCGCTAGGCTGTTCCCGACCCTCCCTGTCCACTTCCTTTAGCTCCCCCTTCACCCCTGACTCCTTAATTCTCAGCACTTATACAGGTATTAGTTCACTCATACCTGAACAATTGCACTTCCTGTCCTGTCTGGGCAGAACATATTGTTGTATATATAATTCTCAGCCATGTTAAATACTAATTCTGTAAGTCACTTTACCAATGTATAATGTATGTGTCATTTTAAATGCTAATGTATGTGATTTTTTCCACAGTTCTGATAAATGTTAATTGTATGTCTAAATTTCACATCCTACTATACCACCCCCCCAGGTTGCACCTGGAGACAAGCAACTTGTTTTTCAGTGTGCCTTCCTGGTGAAACATTTCAATAAATAAATTATATATATACAATAGGGGTGAGCATGTAACATTGAGAATAAAAAGGCATATTCCCACTGCAGTGGAATAACTTTGTGATGACATCACCACTGTGGGTTTATTTCCTGATAAACTCACAGTGTCTACATCACCAGCAAATATTCTCAAAATGGCGATGTCCCAAGATTGAGACTATCTACACTGCAGCCTGCATTTAATAACTTCACAGTTTCTCTTTCTCACTGAATCCTGCAACTAACTCAATTAGCATTGTAAAAAACAATCACCTATGTCCCATAGCTATTCTGACACTCCTAGTCAATTACTGTGCTGCTCTAATCTTCAAACCAGCCTCCTTCATAAAGCAATTTCTTTTTCTGAGTGTTGACTGCAACAGTTTCTCTGTCTCAGTGAAGCCTGCAACTTACTGAATTAACAGTCTGTTTCTCACTCCTAGCTGCAGGTAACACAATTATCATTACAAAACACATTCACCTGTTTCTCATAGTGCCTAACAATCCCAGCCCATTCAAAAACACTTACACACACTCAGACCAGACACAAACAGTGCTCAGTATAGCCTAGAGGTTAGAGTGACAAGCAATGAACAAACTTGCTACATCCAGCAGCCCAGAACAGTGTTTGATTCTCACAACTTCCATTTGAATACTGTGTGACTCTGAACAAGTCACTTAACTGCCCAGTGCTCCCAGGTCACCCCAAAAAGCTTACCCAGTTACCAAAATTAAAAAAAAAACAGAGTAAATAGGGAGAGAACACAGAAAAAAAATGTCCCTCAAGGGTACTATCCCTATTGTATAAATCGCACACATGATGTGCGACTTGCGGAATATGGCAAACATTTGCACTCGTGCAGAGTGAACTGCAATAATATCACAGTTCACTCTGCATTCATGCAAATATTTTCCATAGTCCACAGTCGCCCATCATATATCCCATATATATATGGGATACATGATGGGCAGGAGTGGGATATGAAAAATATTCTCACTCCTGCAGAGTGAGCCGTGTATTCTCATGAGGGCCGAAGGCATGAGTGAAAATACACAGCTCATGAGGCAGGAGTGAGAATATTTTTCATATGCCATGATCTGCCCATCATGTGTGTGATTTATACCACAGGGGTGAGAGCTGCAGGAACATTTTTTCTGAGTCTGTGTATTTCCTGCTCATTCTGTGTGTGCTGTCAGTGTGTGTGTGTGTGTTCTGAATGGACTGGGAGTCAGAAACACAGGTGAGTGTGTTTTGCAAAGCTAATTGAGTGAGTCAGAGGCTCAGTGAGAAAGACAAACTGCTGCAGGTAGCACTGAGAAACAGAACCTGCTTTGTAAAAGACTTTCTTTTAGAATTCAGGTTGTTTTGAAGCTGAGATCAGCACAGTAATAGGCTAGTAATGTTAGAAACACAATGGAACATAGGTGAGAGTCTTTTGCAAAGCTAATTGAGTAAGTTGCAGCTTCAAGAATAATGCTCATGCAGTTCCCTGAGCAAACAAGGTGAGATGTGATTTCCTTCCTGTAGGCCCTGCATGAAGAAAGCTACAACACATTTTACTGCCAACATGTGGTGAGGCTTACTTATCTACTTTTGAAAAGTGTATCAGTATGAGGTACTGGCTTCGAGCATGGCGAGTACCTTGTGCTTCGGACAGGAGATTATAAGCTGGGGGGGGAGTGAGCATTAGGGATGACAACCCCAAGGAAAACTCCACCACTGATTCACCAAGACTTCACAGACCCAAAACCCTAATGTTTTTTTCCTTTTGCTGCTTTGTGGGGGAGGGTGGGGAGGTAGAGTTGGAAACCCTAATGCCACATTTCCATACTTTTGTGATGTTAACTTGAATCCTAACTGGTGCATTAATGCTGTTTCTTGCTAAGAATATATATAGTTGTATATTATACACAGTATAAATTTGCATGTTCTGCATGGAAAAACTGCAAGTATGACACACCATATATTCCATTAAAAGTGACTATATACCCTACTAATAAAACAGGTTATCACATCATAAATACACTGGTTATTAATAAAAATGACGGAGAAAAACAACCCCCAGGGCTTTTTTTTATCATAGAAGATTTTATTGATCTTAGCTTTTTGGTAGACATATCATTACAGAAGGTATGTATCCAGCTCAGACAGTAATATACTGTACATGTAGCTTATATCCAACTTAAATGTTACCATTCTAGATTAGCTTAAGTTAACATCTTGTTCAGAAGCAATATATTGCAGTATAGAGAATTAAGCACAACTATACACTTAGATGCTTACACCTCCTATAAGTAAGGGCTAGAGGGGGGATTTGCAGGTGTATGTGGGAGTTTTCAGAGTTCAGAATGCAGATATGGGTCCCAATTAGCATAATAATGATGTAGGTTCCCCCTTGTAAGTATGTTAGTCTTTCAAAGATAGACACTCTTTCAAGGGCTGCATGCTAGGTCTTCTGGGTAGGTAAGACCATCTGGCACCAATGTAGGAGTAACAAGCATTTGGCTTCTAAAAGGGCTGAGAGGGTCCAATCTTGAAGGGGCTTAGAGAGGTATGATAATGAGTCAGTATCCCCCAGTAATAGTTTGGGATCTTGAATGGTCACAGGGGTCTTAAGCACTTTGGAGAGATCTAGCACAATCATGTTCCAATAACTTGTGAGATGAGGGCATGTCCAAAGGATATGTAGAAGATGGGTATTGGGTTGTGAGCAGCGCCAACAATTTGCATGGTTAAGTAGACCTCGAGCTTGTAAGACTTCTGGGGTACAATACCAAAACAACAATATTTTTAATTGAAGGAAATTACTTTTTGTATCTCTATATACCCGATGTGCATTTTTGAGGTAGAGGTCCCATTGGTTCTGGGTAATAGGGGATGCCAAATAGATTTCCCAGCATTGTTTACTTGTCAGAGTGGCTGGAGGTTATGTATCTCTCCAAGTAGCATAAAAGTGCCCCAAAAGACCCTTGGAAGTAGGTTGTTTATGTTGATTATTCAACCACTGCCAGTGTGTATCGAGGGGCTGATTGCTGAGGAGAGGCTGTATCATACTATGAATCTGGAGATATCACCAGAAGTCTTTTTGGGGAAGGGAGAAATTTGCTTGAAGTTGTGCAAAGAATAGGATATGATTCAACCCTTGTGAACATATGTCTTGAGCTACTTGTATTCCACACTCCTGCCAGGAGGGAAAATAGAAGGTGTCTGTCAATTTGAAAAAGAAGATTCCGCCGGAGGGGGGCGTATCAAAGTGGAGGGACCCACTCCTGTTTTGGATTATATGTTTAACATTTAAGAGTTTGCCATACTATGATAGTGCTACAAATCATGGGGGGGGAGGGTTTAAAGAATGTGGCAGGGAGGGTTTGAACCTGAGAAGAGAGTAGAGGGAAACACCTCCTGTCATGTCTAATTCCAATTGTACCCAGGCCAAGGGGCCCATTGGATGGGTTATAAACCATTTAGTTGCATGTGCTGCCATACACGCAAGGTGGTAACCCAGGAACCAGAGGACATTTAAGCCACCTTGTAGCCAATGTGCTCTTATTTTTTGTTTATTCCACCTGGGTAATTTATTATCCCACAAAAAAGCTGAAACTTGGTGCTCAATCAGAGAGAACAATTTAGGAGAAAAGGTGATAGGTAAATTGTTAAAGAAGTAAAGGAGACAGAGAAACAGCAACATACAAATGGCTGCCACCCGTCCAGGGAGAGAGATACATAGATACATAGACAGTGTCGGTAAGGGCCTATGGCCCACCCAGTCTGCTCATTTGAGCTTGTAAGTTTACTTTATGTTTTCCTAGAAGTCTGTTGCCCCTTAACCCTGACCTCCAGAATTCCTTTATGTCTATCCCAAGCATTCTTAAATCCTGTGATATTTTCAGCCCCCACCACTTCCTCTAGCAGGGTGTTCCACTTGTCCGCCACCTGTTCTGTGAATAGATTCTTCCTCACATTTCCTCTGAATCATCCTCCCTCCAACTTCATCCCATGCCCTCTAGTCCTGGAACATCTTTTTCGCTTAAAAATAGTGTATTCCTGTAGAGAACTGCAGTTTTTTGCTATCTCTCAATTTCTATTACAAGTTGGACCAGACGTGGGGAGAAGTTAACAGATTACAGTGCAGACCAGTTGGTGGGAAGATATATACCTAAATAGGTAAAGCCTTGTACCGCCCATGCAAGGTTAGTCCCTTGTAGACACGTTCTGGTACATCCTGGATTAAGAGGGGCTACCATTGTTTTCTTATGGTTGACCTGGAGGCCAGATAATGTGGCAAAATCTTCTAACACTTTAAGGGCAGCTGGCACTGACTGAATGGGGTTGGACAAGGTCAGAAGAAGATCATCTGCGTTTGCTACAGCTAGGTATGAGTGCTCTGCTATTCGTATACCATGGATCTGTGAGGATGAGAGCAAGACCCAAGTCAGTGGATCTAAGGTTACCAGAAAAAGAAGAGGGGAAAGGAGGCAACCTTGCCTCATGCCCCTATTAAGTGAAAATGGGGGGGGAGTATCACTATTAGTTAAAATGCACACTGTAGGGAAGCTATATAGTGTCTGAATCCATTTCTGGAAGTGGTCTCCAAAACCATATCTATTGAGTACTTCATGTAAATATGACCATTCTATGGAGTTGAATGCTTTTGAAAAATCTATGGCCATCGCCACCATGGGAAGAGCGGATCTGAATGCAAACCATTTAAGATTAAGTAACAACCTGGTATTGTCTGTTCCAAATTTGCCCTGCATAAAGCCCCAGGGCTCGTTTTTAAGCATGAAGATATAAAACTTCTGAAGTGGCATGCATCCATTCTCTGGGGAGTAATAATTCAAATATTAGTGAGGGGAGTTTCCTCACTGGAACCAGCAAAATGCCAGTGGGAATGAAGTCAGTAATTCAACTGGAACAATGGATCTAATATTTAAATCAATTCTGTTGACATAACACAAGGTACAAATAGCTGTTCTACACAGCAGACATCAACATTTATGTTACTGAAAAAACAAAGTCCATTTTCTGTACTTCCAAACGAGGCTGTAATGAGCAGGAGATAACTCAGACATGCACATGCCTGCAAGCATTCAACAAGTTAATGTTTCATTGTGAGAGTGATGTCTTCCTTAAAACTCTGGATTTTGTTGAAGCTAATTCTGTGAAAATAGTGATTAGAACTGAACTGCAGGTCTCTGTACTAGGATTGTCAGTTAATACTGTACATTGCTAAATGAAGTTTAGAGCTCCAGGACAATGCTGAAGAGTTTGGGGCATTCTAGCTGTTTGAAAAGACTAAATTACATACTCAAAATGGGAGTCCTAGTTTTGGAGAAACTCAGATTAAAGTTGTTCATAAAGTGGTAATTAATGGTTAGACCATGGGTGCAGTGTTAAAATGGCAAGCAGTTGATGAAAATTTTTTCTACATCAAAGATATGTCCCTAGCCATGACTGACCAAGCAATAATTTTAGAGCAGGCATGGATAGTTAATGAAGGATGACAACATTTGGGTAATGGGGTTTCAAGATGCTTCCAATATTATGGTTAAAATTGCCAGAGAAAACAAGGTTTGAGAAACCAGGATAGATTCAAAGTGTCAGACAATTTAGTACAAAAAACAAAATGTTGGCTATGGGAAGCTGTAGTTTTGCTTGACAACATACAGTGCAAGGCTGTGGGATATAGTTAGATCTAGAATGTAGCCCCCTTACTGGTGCTGATATTGAGCAGGATGAGGTAAATAGGAAAAAAAAATTAAAGAAGTTTGGTTTTGCTCCTTTATACAAAGTGTATTCTGAAGAGCTTTACATACCAGAAGTGGAAATACTGTTATTTCAGGACCATTGGAGATTCAAAATTTGATATATTAAGGAGTGATTTAGCACCTGAAGGTTATATGACTTGCTCAGAGTCACACAGTAGGAAGAGATGGTTGCCGCGGATTCAAATTTTGGTCTTCAGATTCACCGCTCTGCACCCTAACCACTAGGATAAATTGTCTCTATAAAAAGAAAGGTAGGTCATGTCCCATAGAGATCCTCCTGTCCACCGGGATAGGTAATAATATGAGTGCCAGGTTACTTCCAATCATATCCATTGAAAAGGCCTTATCAAGTAAATCAATGTGCAGTTTATTTAAGCAATAATCTACAACAGGGAGTGGGTTGTTGTGGGATTTATCCACATCTGGTGTGGTGTGTCACAAGGTCGCTGGCCAAATGACCAACACCACAAGAGAAATGGGTGAATCCCACTACAACCCACACCCTTGAGAGGATTATTGAAATCATGCAATGATCTCATAGGTAAAATATGGAGTTATAAGTCAAAATGGGTTTTAAAAAATATTTTTGTTTTATTTTTATGCAGAAGTAGGTAATTGTCATGCTGAAAAAAATAGTTATTTCATTTTAATGCATAAATTAATGTACAGAGATCATAAAACACAATGTGAATTAGTATGCATAATTTTTAGGTTGCTGAATTTTTGCAAATATTTTTTTTTTGGTAAGAGTATTAGTCAGTAACATGTAGTTTTAGCCAAAAGCAGCAAACAGGTTTGAACATGGCAATGCACTATAACTTTACCTGCAGAGACCATGAAACACAAAGTGGATAATTATGCACATTTTTTTAAGTTGTTCTACATTTAACATTTTTGCTAACAAAATTATTCAGTAACGAATAGTAGTTTGAGCGAAAAACAGCAAACGACTGGGAAAACGGCAATGCATTTCTGTGTCTGTAGTGCATTTTAATACTGAGCAGTAACACAACATTGAACAGGAAAAGTGAAACAAGCTTTTTTTTTGCCCCTGTTTTCTGAAGTAAAACATCGTGCTTTCATAGTTCACAAAGTTAGTCAGGGTTGGGATTTTGGAAGGGGTATGCTTGGCAGAGTTACAAGGTGCTGGCTTGGTTGTTTAGAAATCTCCATGGTCTGTACTTGCTGGGGTTGGTTTCTGGTTGAGGTAGCACACTTCTAGAAATGATTACATGCAGAGCAGCTTGAATTAGGTTGTTCACTTCAGTTCTTATGCTTTGTGGATCTGTGTAAGTTGTAGATCTACATTGTGTTGAGGAGGTTGTTTTTTCTTGCAGAATGATTTTGATTTTTTCGGGTTTGAGAGCAGGCAATTGCTGAAATGGATTTTTGCAAGATTTTTTTCCTTTGCTGGGAAGTAGCTCATTTTTGCTTGCTGTTGGTACTGGCAGTATGTAATGAGTAAGTAAATCTTATACAACTGTTTTTTTCATATAGCTCTTTACCTTGCTGGTTTTCACAGGTGAGCTCTCAACCTTGTTACTATCTCTTCTCACCTGGCACACACCTACCCTGACAACCAAGCCAGAGATCCTCTATGGATTGCCCCAAAGGGGCATGGGGTCATAATGTCATAAGACATTACAGTGAAGCAATATAGCATGCTGCCAATACAGCACAACATATTGCAACTTTAATTACTGTATGTCTTGTGGGGGTCTCTGCCCCACACCTCCATTATAGAGGGCTGGATCCCCAAGCCCCCCAACTTACATAAGTAACACCAGGGTGGCGGGGGGGTTAACACTTACTATCACACAAAGTGTGAAAAATAACAAAATTGTTTTATATCTGGGAATGGGACTCGAAACCCAGTCCACAGATGCACTGCTTCCCTTGAAGCCTGTGGCTCATCTCATTGAGCCACAGCAACCGCTCGATGACCCCTCCTCCCAGAAGAGGTTTTATCCTCTGCCTGGGAACAGTGAGAGGGTGCACTACCATGCATACAGCCTTTCATGGTTTCGCACACTCTCATTTTTCCCAACTGCACTGTTCACAGTGCATGGTTTTAAAGTGCACAGTAGAGTGTATGACAAAGGGACCTGGTAGGCCCCCAAGGCAGGGCTGGGAAGGGTAGGGCCATTCTTCCCCCACCCAGTGTCACCCATCCAGATTATGCTGGTGGCCAGGTGATGACATGGGACAGAAGTAGCAAGCAGGGCTTGATGTAGCCTGTGTCAGCCAATTTTTTATTATTCTCCATCACTCCTCTGCCATGGCAGCACATAAATATGTGCACACAGAAGCACACAAATGCTATGTAACTCTGTCACTCAAGCTGCTGGTGCTACTCCCATGCCTGATACTGCATTCACCACAGTCAATAATGTGTTTAAAGGAGTAATTAAAAAAAATCAGAATAGTGGGCAGAGACAAAACAACCCACCACTGACCAATGACAGCAGAGGAACTACACTTCTTACGAAATTCTGCAAGCCTATCAAGTCAAGTCAAGTCAAGTTTATTGTTCTTCCAATAAATTAGAAAAATTTCTGGACATTACAATTTTTTAATTTAAAAATACAAAATGTGAAATAAATTAAAAATATGATTAAACAGACTCTTTATCTCATTAGAATAACTCTCATAAGAAAGTATGCTGGTTAAAATTCTTCAGATTGTATAAAAAATAATTCATTTATCTCTGAGCCACTTTTGGTATGCTTTTTTCTTAACATTATTACAGACATTATAAAATTCCTACCAGTATTGCATCTTGAACAGTCATTGGGTGCATCAATATGAATATCACATCATATGTTAAATTTGCATATTTACTAAGAATTTTCCCAAATATTTAAAACGAATATAATTAAATAAAGGGCATTGAATTAATACATGCTTTAACGATTCAGTGAATCCTCTATTGCAAGGACATTTATCCTGAGTTGATTCATTTAATTTTAATTTATTAAAGTAAATGTATTTTGATGTAATAAGTTCAAATCTCATTGAGGTTATTGATTTATGTATGTATGGTGATAAAGGAAGTACTAAGTATTCTTCCATGTTGGAATCAATTTTGTTTTGAGCAAACCACAGGGCTTGTCTTTGGCTCCTTACTTGATTCATCTGAATTTGTGTGGCTTTTGTAAAAAGTTGTTTTTTTAAATTAACCTTATAGCTTTCATGTGTTTTTATTTCCGCTTGCCAATCATTCCATAGGTGAGTTGACTCTATACTGTGTAATGTTTGAAAAAGGGATTTTAACCATAGAGAGGTAAAACCATCTTTATGCCAGGATTCCTTTTCCATTATACAGTTCAATGGCATAACATAATTTATATTATTTATTCATCTCAACCAATATGTGACTATCCTTAGGTTAATAAGGGAAATCAAAGGTAATCTGCCTAATTCTGTTCTAACTATTGATCCAGCCATTGAAGTGGGAACTTGTAAAATATATTTATAATAATATAAAAGAGGGGTTTCCAGTTGTGGATAATGATTATATCCCCAGATTTCCACTCCACATAATAGTAGTGGGTAATTTTTGCCTCCTGCTTTAATAGCAGGTATTGCAATGAAAACCTCCATATTTAAGGTTAAATCTTTGCAGTGCTTTTGCTGCATACTTTGCTTATTAATCTGTTCCTTAATATGATGTGCCAGGAAGTTTCTAGAGTGTAATGTTATACCAAGGTATTTATAAGATGTCACTATTTCAATAGGGGCATCATTGTAGAAAATCCTTGGTTTTGATGACCAATTTCCAAAGATCATTATTTTTGTTTTGTCTAGGTTTATTCTCAATTCCAATTCTTTACATTTATTCACAAGAGATTTACATTTTAATTCTAGTCCTTTAGGGGTCAGTGATAGTAGAATTAGATCATCTGCATATGCTAGGTTGTGTATGTATTGATCTTTAATTTTTGGAGAGTCCCACTGATCATTTAAGTCATAATCTAATAAGGTATCTATATAGATATTGAATAATAGGGAGCTAGTAAACATCCCTGTTTGATACCTTTAGAGGTTGGGAAATATTCTGTGATATTTCCTCTTTGATCAAATCTCACTGCCGTATAAGTATTAGTATAAATAAAACCATAGGGAGGAGTAAAAGATGAAGGAGGCCTCGAATCTAAGAATTTCCCATAAAGTCTGTCTTATTAATGAATCGAACGCAGCGGAGAAATCAACAAATAAAACATAAAGTCTCATTTTCCTAAATAATATGTATTTTTCTAGGAGATGGAATAATACGAAAACATTATCTGTTGTGGAAAATCCATGACGAAATCCAGCCTGAAATTTTGAAAGAGGGCTATTAGTATCTATCCAGATTTGTAGTGCAAGCCTACCATCCAATATTGCAAAATGCCTTGCTAAAATAGTTTGATTTGACATCATGTTAAACATGGCCCGTCATGGTGATGAGGTCTTGTAGCTTGACATCAGCAAGTTTCATAATAAATACAAACCAGCGGGGTCTATGCTGCCTCACAAAAACCTTCAATGAGAAAACATAAAAATAACAGGAAACCTCATGACTCCACCAAATAACGTACCAGAGGTTTTCTCTTTGAACAACCTACCTGTCTTCTATGCCTAATCTAGAGCTACCTTAAATACATTTCAAGACTCTCTTTGAACCTTACATCTCTATTTTGGCATCCAAAAAGACAAAGTCAAGAGGTACTGGACAAATGCTCCATATGGTATTCCTTAGAACCTATGGGAATAAACTACCTCAGTAGCATGTTACCCTGCACATCAGGAGAGGATAAAATGACCACCATCTACACAAATCACTCTCTACATGCCATGGCTTTTACCTTACTCTCTGAGGTAAAACTGCAAATGAGAGAAATGCTGTCCATAATTGGGCACAAACATGAAGGCTCTCTCTGGAGTTAATGGCAATCTAACCTAAAAAGCAGAGAAAAATGGTTCACTATTTTTGCAGGTAACACACCTAGTAACAAGAAAGCACTGTAACCTCCTGCAACACAACCAGAACTCTCTGACACAACCATTGCACAAACACTGCAACCCAGCCTACAAACCATCTCTGCAAGACAACAGAATACACAACTCAGAAATACTTATCCCTTGCAGAACCCAGGTGAACCATCCAGTAGTACACAACATAGCTGGCCCAGTGGCACAGAGGCCTGAAGTGCTGTATGCCTTACCTGTTACCATGCCGGTGATCCAAGTCTGGGAATGAGCTTGGATTCCTGGGAGTTGGTGGGGAAGAGAGGCTTGAGCATCTAGTTCACAGCTGTCTTCTCCTGGGGTGGGAGGCTTGTTGATCTGGCCCTTGGCTGCCCCTGGGGGGAGCCATGGGGCTTAGAGGGCTGCTATTTTTTGGGGTCATTTATGTTTCTGTTAAGTCCTGATCTCAGGCTGATGAAGCTGCTTAAACCATGATTTTCTCCAAGGTTGTTTCTCACAGAACTTTAGAATAGTCATAGGGTATGATTTATTGTTTTTTCAGTAGCAGTTCTTAAGTCAGTACTGATGTTATTTTCTTGTCACCAGTCTAGATACACATGAAGTGCCCATTTGTCCTCCTTCATTGTTATTTGTTCATTCCTATTAAGTTCAAATATGTTGCTTTCTTTGCTGGATATTGTGCTGTGCTTTCTTGGATTAGTACCAACTGTGGGTTCTATGTTTTGTCACAATGGTGTTTCTTCATCAGGAGTTTCTGGTTGTGGGCCTGAGTTTCCGGTGGTGGCTGACAGCGACTCAGTGGTCAGTATTTCCAACTCATTTGAAGTGTGATGTACTGTAAGTGAATTGGGACTGGATCATAAGTTTCTTGTGACTGTGAGGTGATTATTGGAATCAACTCTGAGTTGCATTGATGTTGCAAGCTCAAAATTTACTGTAAATTCAGCCATAGTAGTTTTGTGGGTGTCATTGATTTCAGCATGGCAGGCCCACTAAATAAGTGATAGTGAAAGTGTAACCATATCGTGTGTAGGTATTTTGATTTGGTTTTGATTTTATGCAGCTCTGAGCATCTGGCTAGCACTCTGTCAGTTATTGACAGGTTTATCTATGGGTAAAGTGCCTTCTTAGCCAATCAGAGTTAGGGATTTCTGATGCCCATTGTATAATTAAGCAATAATCCACAATAGGGTATGGGTTATGGTGGGATTTATCCATGCCTGGTGTGGTTTGATCATGAGATCATTGGCTAAGTTACTTATCCACACCACAAGCGTGTTAAATCCCACTATATCCCACACCCTGGAGTGGATCATTGCAGTTATACTATGTGGTGACTCTGGAAATAACTTAATCAGAGAATAAAGAGTGTAAAAAATCTTTTTTTTTTTCAGTTTTAATACAGAAATTGTGAATTGATCCTTGCACTGCATTAAGTAGTGCCCTGTTGCAGTGGAAGGAATGGTTAAAATAGCCCCCCTCTTAATTTTTTGTTTTGATCTCCCCCACCCATGAGGTTTTGTGTTTTTTTGCTTTGTTTTATTTAAAAATGTGTATTGTTTTTTCCAGCGTTACACAGAGTGAGTGAGGTGCAAGCAGGAGGGGTTGGGGAGAAAGAGTAGTGAGAGAAGCAATGTGTGAACAGCTAATGCTGTGAGTGAGTGCAACAGAAAAAAGGGAGGTTTTCATGTTTTTTTTGTTTTACTTTATGATTTGTAACTCTTTATTTATGCAGCATTGTGCACAGTGAGCGAGGTGCAAACAGGAGGGATTGAGGAGAAGTAGCAGTCGGTGTTCTTGCTGTGACTGGCTCCCATTTGGCAGTGCTAGGTAAAAAAAAGTGCTGTTCTCTGGCCTTTAATAGCTGCTGCTGTTATTTCACTGTTTAACTTTTCTGCATTTAATGTCAGTTAGTTGGAGGTGACCCTTATTTGCTGCCAAACATCATGACAGTGAGCAGACACTACAAGTTTCAGGTGATCTGTATCATCACTGATGTTATGGATCAATAATAGGGGTAAGTGGAGGGGGCAGGACAGTGATTGAGTTAAAAAAAGATTGGGTACCTCAGTATACTTTCCAAATAAGTAAATAAACAGGTGTTGATGGAGCTGCAAGGGGCAGCTGCCCACTGCTGGGAGTCAACATGGGGAGTGAGCAGTGATGCCGGTGGCTGAGTGAAGTAGAAGAAAAACAGGGATTTTAATTGAAATAGCAGTTGTGAGGTATGAGCTGCTGCATGAATGTCTTACAGGGACCCAGTGTCTGTGGGGTTGCTTGAGTGTGATCAGGCTGATGTGGGGGGTCTAATGACATGATTCAGAGGACTAGAGTGCAGGTGGGGTGGTCACTGGTAGGCGGGAGGAAGCGGAAAGAAACCCACTGTTTGACTTTGTCCTGTATTGTTGTTTCAAAATACTTTGTGCTAATGGTAAAGTAAGAAGTTTATGGGTTGTGTAGTGCTATCATTTGTGTTTTAGGGCTGCAGTTGGAGGAGCTCTGCAGACCTCTTGCTTTCAACAAAGGACTCTGCACTCCTTGCATTCTTTGCGAACGAACAACCTGTTGGAGTGTCAACACAGTCTCCACCACATCTGTGGAGCAGAGCAGTCCATTCACACTGCACTGTTTTTTGCTGGTCAAGTACAGTGACTGTGCATGGTAGACATTGAGCACGAGACATGGGCAGCATATTAACTGGTGAACTGCAGTGGGGACAGAGCCACTGTATCTGTTCCACCTCTCATTCCTGCACTAGGTTTACTCAAATGCAAGGCAGTAAATTTGTTTCTGGTCCCATATATGACATCCTCTCCCCAGACACAGCAGGTGGTAGGAAAACTCGGGAACTGGTGACAAAGACACAAGGAGTCATGGGTGAAGGACTCAGAGAGACAGAGAGAGAGAGCAGGTGACAACCATCCTTTGAGTGACTGGCATATTTAATTGCAGCTTGCTGCACTGTCCTGTAAAAGTGTAGTGGACAGAGCTGGCAGCTGCAGACAGATGGAGCAGCATGGCTGTGGTAGAGAGAGAGTGAGAGCAGCAGGTCACAGCGGGCATGTGACCGAGCGGCACATTTCATTTCAACTTGTGTTCCTTTTCTCTCTGTTTAAAGCCTTGCTGCACTCTCCCTCTCTCTCTCTCTCTCTCTCTCTCTCTCTCTGTGTAAGCAGATATTGTGTGATAGAGGAAGAGAGTTGGAGCACCCTGGCTGCATGAATCAGAAATTGTCCTTCAGCACCCGCTCACTTGGTTAGAATGTACTGCGAGCAGGGTGGTGTGGGGGGGGACAGCGAGAGTGCATGCTGTGTGGACACACAGAGATGAGACAGTGAGAGGGAAAGAGAGAGACAGATGGAGAAACAGAGCAAGCAGCACACAAAAATGGTACATATACAAAATGTTCCCTCTGGTGCTGAGAGAGAGAGAGAGAGACACACACACACACATGCACACACACACACACACGCATACAGAGTGAGAGCGAGGTCGGGACTGGTTCTACTGAATGTCAACAGTGTTCTGTGTCTCTCTTCAGTATTCAGCATTTCTCTGTGTCTACAGTCCATGTTGTCTCCCCCCCACAGAGAGACCTGGTCATCAGGAGTGGTATTGTCCCCCCCGAAAAGAGCGACCAGGGAATCAGGAGCTCTATTCAGTGCAAGCGAGCCCTGGGTTGCAGTGGACAGACATCGTAAGCCATGTGTGTGTGTGTGTGTGTGTGTGTGAATGTCTCTTTCCAGCTTCCCACTGCATCCTTTTTAAAATATATGTATTTTCTATCCACCCAACTTACCCTCCCTCTCAGAATCCACCACCCCACACCCCCAAAAAACATAACAGTGACACTGGGGTACCCAATTCCTCAGTGTTGTGATGATGATTCCTCCTTTTTTTGTCTGGTTATTTTACTCTGTAAAAAGAAAAACACCCATCAATGTCTTTTGCACCATTACCACCCCCTACCTGACCCCCCCACTCAGCACCCAGCCCCCTCCCAAACCCTTACTTACCCATCAGGGTCCAACACTGTAAACCTCTCTGGACCACAGACACATCTTGACTTTTTGAAGCTAGACCGTAAACTGAAGAAACACGTATTCACTTCATTGTATTTCAATGGGGTTTTGAACTTAGTGGCATAACTTTGGCATTTTTGCATATTTTTGGTCCAAATGTTCAACATGCCTTCTTTGGAATCCTACCTTATGAACAATTGAACTGTCATTAAGCAGATTTGTTCCTAAAGGTGATTTCACAATCCCTGTGCAAAATCACCTTTTGAGCAGGAGTTGAAAATTTTCTCTGCCCTTGTTCATGAGATGGGGTCATAAGAAGGATATATTGAAAATGTGGTGTAAAAATATTTAAAAAAACAACAATGTTATGAGCCTATGTTGAATTTTATGAACGCAGGCTTGTATCTGGCAATTTTCAATATCTGTCCCCCAAATTCACAACATAGTCATATCTTTACAGCACCTCATGAGTGTGACAGCTGTCATTTTTCAAATCCTGGCCAAATGTTTGTTTTTTTTTTTACATCCTGAAAGGTGATTTTGTGGTCTCTGTACAAAGTCACCTTTAGGGTAGAAGTAAAAAATGTTTTCTGCCCTTGTTCATAAGGTGGGGTCATGAGAAGGCTATGTTGATAATTTGGTGTCAAAATATTAAACAAAATACTAAAGTATGAGACTACATTGAATTTTGTGAACACAGCCTTGTAACATTGGTAATTTTCAATATTTTTTACCACAAATTTACAATATAGCCATACCTTTACAGCAACTCATGAATGTAACAGCTGTCATTTTTCAAATCATGGCCATTTATTTTTACATCCCAAAAGGTGATTTTGTGGCCCCTTCGCAAAATCACCTTTTAGGCAGGAGTTGAACATTTTCTCTGCTTTTGTTCATGAGGTGGGGTAATAAAAAGGCTATGATGACAATTTGGTGTAACAATATTAAAGAAACAATAACATTATGAGACTACATTGAATTTTGAGAACACAGGCTTGTAACTTCAGTAATTTTCAATATTTTACCCCAGATTTACAACACAGCCACTTCTTTACAGCACCTCATGAACCTGACAGCTGTCATTTTTCAGCTCTGGCCACGAATGTGTTTTTGCATCCTGAAAGTTGATTTTGCAGTCCCTGTGCAAAATCACCTTTAAGCCAGGAGTTGAACATTTTTCTCTGCCCTTCCTCACAAGGCAGGGTCTTAACAAGGCTACATTGACAATTTGGGGAAAAAATATATTAAAAAAAAAATCTTCAATATTTTTACCTCACATTCCTTCCCTGCAGCCCTATCAGCTCTGGCCAGAGTTTGTTTTGTATTGGTAACTTTTTTTTGTTAATACTGTATCAGTTGTTAAAGGAATATTGCTCTTAAGTGAGATCCAAGATGGTGGCCAAACCCTTTCTGGGACTGTAGAGTGTTGTGATATGCCATGCTTAAAAGAAGAAAATGACTTATTGTGGTTTTTCAGGGACCAGGTGTGTTAATATTTGTTATGGTGCTGCCACCTTGACTGATTGGCACTTTTCACATGGGCTATCCTGAGATTTACCCATGGCTAAAAGTGACAGTCAGATAATCAAAATGATGGAGTCTCAATGTCCATTGTATAATTTCATATAGCACTTTAATTGTAACACTTGACAATTAAACAATTTAATACAACCTGAATAAATGTAGTTGGAGCGTACTAAAGTATTTTGTAATTTGACAAATTACTGATTACTTCGAAGGAACTCTGCATAACATACTGTACGATAGTCAATTAGGTTCTAATTAGAAATAAATTGTTATATTTAAAAAGTTTACTCTTTTTCTGTACCTATCAGCAGATGGAAACATTTGCCTACTTATTGTCTTCTTCAGCAATAAAAGAATTATAGTTTTATGTAATGCCTGTCACAAAAAATGTCTTCTAAAGTGCTTTTCAGTCCAAGAGACAAAGAGGAAGAGAATGCTGCTGCTGTATGCAACACACCGAGAGATTCAAAAATCACAGAGTTAGATATGAAGATGAATGAGAGAGGCAGAAAGAGAGACGATGAACACATGGAGGTTAAGCGGCTTGCTCATGGTCAGCTAGTGCACAAGTAGTAGCAGTAGTTGGTTTCAAACCTTCCTCTGTAGGTTCACAGCTCTGCACTCAAACTACTTCAGCAGATTGAGATAATATACTGTATTTCTCAGAAGCATTTTAGGCATTTTATGATGTAATGGAACAAATGAGTTATGTATCTAGTACTGTCATCTATCCTCTAAGGGCCTACAGGCTTGTTACATTATCATACAAATTCAATTGGTATTTAAGCATTTGATTTTAATTTCTTAATCAGCTGAAGCCAAGAGGTCATGCACTGCAGTGTCAGAGTTAATATTTTAGTCTTGGTTTCATTAGCTATAAGGGCCTGGCTCCATTACCTGCATCTTAAAATAAACTACAAACAAGCAGATTTCTGCCTGTGCATGGGTCCACTGCATTACTAGCCACTACTGTATATGCTCCTCATCAAAGCAAAACTTCAGTGTAATTAGTGTCAACAATTGAAAAACGTTCACTTTGATATTGAGGCTACCAGCAGCTTAATGAGCTGCCATGTTGTAACAACCTGTGTAAAAGGAAAATTTTCAGTCCAGACTAGTGTCACTTTATTAATTGTGTTTACCAGTTGCTATACCAATTACACACAAGCCTGACTTCGTTACTCCAGCAGAAGTGTATTGGCCATATGGAAAGACAAGTAAACTTTGCTGAGCATGCCACATAATCACATCATAAACTAGCAGTATTGTAGCTGAAAAAAAAACACATTTGAATTCTACAGTACATATACTACAGTGCAATAATAAACTTAGTAACAGCCTTAAATGGTCATCCCTTTCCTATAAAACAACAAAGGAAATTAATTATATATGGAATAATGTATGGGGGTGTGTGCATTATGAGAATTTATAAAATGGCACCTCACCAATTCTGGCTCTTCACCGGTCAGGATCCCACAACATGGTGGTGCAATAACTTAGCATTTACTTCTGTCCAGAAGACATAATAGGAGTCAATAATCAAGAGCACAACCAGTCGGGGTGTAAAAGGTCAATTTGCTCATTATATATCCTTAGGGTCAAAAATGCAAATTAAACAACACAGCTACATAAAACAAAGCATGCACACACATACACACACACACACACACACACATGTATATACATACATATAAATATATATATATATATATGTATATTGCCCTCCCTTACAGCAACATGTTTTCAAGCATCACACACTATGAAGGAAATCCATCCAGCAACTTTGAAAAAACATATCGTATTTTCTATTAATTCTCAGTGTTGCTCACACAAGAAAAAAACATTTTAAGCACCTGATAAAAACACAAAATATATTTTCAAACTATGATTCTACACAGCAACTGAAACGTGCACGCATATGACACTAAACCGTCAGCAAAACATTGTTCTAAAAGCTAATAAAAAACATAGTTACCTAGAATTAAAGGACAGTTGAAACTCTCTGCTTGACTCTCAGCTGTCCAGCAGTGCACTTGAATGAGATCACATGATATCTAGTCATTAGCCTAGCCTACCAGCTCTGACTAAGATTACATGGAAAGAACTTGAAACATAGTCCAGGCTTCCAACTCAGCTTCAAATAACATATGGGAAGTACAGGAAGTTAAAAGTCAGGAATACCTATTTAAAACATAGAGAATACTGGATGGGCAACTATGCACAACCAGTGTGTTCTGCCACAGAGGGGTTCTGATTCCCTCTGACCTCGAGAGCAAAGCACGAGAGGTCTATGGGAATCAGAACCCCGAGGTGACAGAACACGCAGGTTATGCATAAAGTTGCTCTCCTGTATTTTTTATAGTGTATAGCAGTACTATGTGAAATGTGTGCTTTGTGTTTTTTTCTTTCTCTCTTTTTCATAATGAAACTGACTTGGAAAGTCTCTAGAGGTTCTAGAATACTGTCACCACAGAATTAAATAGAGGAAAGCAACAATGTGCCAGGATTCCAAGTGGTTCTGCTGCAGTAGTGACATCACTACTGCAGCAGAACAACATAATGACATCACTACTGCAGCAGAACAAGCATATTCTAGGCATGTAATTTCATGCATAACAGCATTCTACTATACACTATAATAAAATAATGTACTCTCTTGCAGAGCAACTGCATCGAAGTAGTGCAGCTTATGAGCTGCAGCTTAAACCCTGCCACATGCCTTTTACAGGTACATAAGTGAAAAAAGAAAGACAAAGGGAGGGATAGTGAGACTGAAGGGGGAGGATGGGGGCCACATGGAGGATGACAACAGTAAAGCTGACATATTGAATAGGTATTTCTGCTCAGTCTTTTCTGAGGAAGTGGAGCAAAATGGGTCTGAAGGGAGTACAAGGGGTGAGAATGGTGCAGAAATGGACACAAGTCCCTTTACACAAGAAAGGGTCCTGAAGGAACTGGAAGTAATAAGAGTTGATAAAGCAATGGGGCCAGATGGAGTGCACCCCAGGGTCCTTAAAGAACTAAGAGAGGTGGTGGCTGAACCTCTGGCTATCCTGTTTAGCCAATCACTGGAAACAGGGGAGGTAGCCAAAGACTGGAGGATAGCAGATGTAGTCCCTTATACAAAAGTGGGAACAAAGAGGAAGCAGGGAACAGACCAGTCAGCCCTCACCTCGGTAGTGGGAATATCATGGAAGCACTACTGAAGGAGAGATTGGTGGAACATCTGGTTGTCAATGGACTACAGGACCCAAGGCAGCATGGTTTCACCAGGGGGAGGTCATGTCAGACCAACCTCATTGAATTTTTTGACTGGGTGACTAGGGAGGTGGATCAGGGGAGGGCAGTGGACATGGCCTATCTGGACTTCAGCAAGGCCTTTGACACTGTGCCACATAGAAGACTATTACACAAACTTGGGAATATGGGTGTGGGCAGGACAGTAGTGTGGTGGGTAGGTAACTGGCTGGGTGGCAGGACACAGAGGGTGGTGGTAAATGGCTGTCACTCCACAGAGGGAAGAGTGACCAGTGGGGTACCACAGGGATCAGTGCTGGGACTGGTCTATTCAACATCTTCATCAGTGACATTGTGCAGGACCTAGAAGGCAGAATTTCACTGTTCGCTGATGACACAAAGCTCTGTAACAGAGTAGACACACCAGAGGGTGTAGACAGAATGAGAAGGGACCTGCAGAAACCTGAAGAATGGTCAGGGGTTTGGCAGTTGAAATTCAATGCAAGGAAGTGCAAGATAATGCATATGGGGCACAAAAACCCTGGCACAATATATCAGTTGGGGGATGAGGATATAGCATGCACCAAGCAGGAAAGGGATCTTTGGGTTATCATCTCTGATGACCTCAAGGTAGGGAAACAGTGTGACAAGGCAGCAGGTAAAGCAAATAGGATGCTGGTATGTATAGGCAGGGGCATCACCAGCAGGAAAAGGGAGGTCATAATTCTGCTATACAAGACACTAGTGAGGCCCCACCTGGAATACAGTCTACAGTTCTGGAGGCCATACCTACGTAAGGACATAGACAGGGTAGAGAAGGTTCAGAGGAGGGAAACAAAGATGGTGCATGGATTGCATCACAAGTCCTCTGAAGACAGGTTGAAGGAACTGAACATGTACTCCCTGGAGGAGAGGAGAGAGAGAGGGGATATGATAGAGACATACAAGTATCTTACAGGGAGGAACAGGGTGCAGGAATACACTATTTTTAAGCGAAAAATATGTTCCAGGACTAGAGGGCATGGGGTGAAGTTGGAGGGAGGACGATTCAGAGGAAACATGAGGAAGAATTTCTTCACAGAACGGGTGGTGGACAAGTGGAACACCCTGCCAGAGGAAGTGGTGGGGGCTGAAACAATCACGGGATTTAAGAATGCATGGGATAGACATAAAGGAATTCTTTAGGTCAGGGGTAAGGGGCAACAGACTTCTAGGAAAACATAAACTGAACTTACAAGCTCAAATGGGCAGACTGGGTGGGCCATAGGCCCTTATCTGCCGACACTGTCTATGTATCTATGTACATACAGTATCTCATTATGCTAATGCCCTAAAGGCAACAATGTAAAGATACAGCACCAAATTAGAACACTACTACGGTGCTGAAAGGCTAACATTACTAAACATTTTATAAGTGGAATAAGGCAATCCCATCAGTGAAATACAGTATGCTGTATCACTGTACCTCTTGTTGGTTGAAGTCACTCCCACTTTGGGCTTGGCACTCCAACCCATTAGCATCATCCTACCTCTGTCATGCCTTATTTTTTACTTAATACACATGTTAAGGTGTGTGACACTACCTAAATCCTGATTTTCCCTCTTGGGGTTTCTTTAAGATCACACACCTAGGGTGCATATTAAATTCAAGTAAAAACATCACTACCGGTTACATTTAATATTATTTCTGCCCATCAAATTTTACCTCACCCCCATGGTGAAAATATTTTTTAAATATTTTAAAAACCAAAACTATATATTGAAGAGTATTTTTCTATCATAAAGTAAAAAAAATAGTCCATTTCACTGATGGGTACAACTTGTCCTGTTTATTTGTAATATGAATGTCTTCTTTGTAAAAGATTTAACTGTTTCTTTTATGTCAACAATGTTTGCATGAACTGTACCCTCAATATTTTCTTGCTGCTCAAATCTCCCTCCTAGCTTAGCAGTGACTTTGTTTCTGTATTTCCAGTATAGAAATTGTGCCACAATTGTTCTATAGGTATGCAGCTGTGGTTTTCTGGAGTTTGATGCTTCCACATGAGGCTCATTTGAGAGAGCACAATCCTTGGGGATTCCTACTCACCCAGTCACACAGGCAATGCTGTGTTTTGTTTTTCAAGGCCGCATTGTAGCACTTATTTACCCCTTTCACTTCATGTAGTGAGCGTGATGAATGAGAACATTTTCTGGCTATCAAGTAAGATTTTTGCTAAATCATTTGGTACCAGAAACAGTCAGTAAAACTACTTTGTTTTGACCAACAGCTTTTTAAGCTATAAAATGCCGACTCACTGAATGCAGCACTTAAGAGTGTCTCATAACTGCAGCTACTGTTTAGTAAGCATGTGCATGCCACAGTAAATGGATATTTATAATAGCAAAACTGGACATTCCAAAAGAATAAGTTGATGGCAAGTTATTATACTGAAAACAATACATCGGTGGGTGTGTATAACCAGAATTTTCTACACACCCAAGATATTTGATGCTACATGCTACAAACCCCAACTGTTTATTATGAAATTTGAATAAGAGTTTTTTTTACACACCTAAGATGTGTTATGCCCATATAAACTACTAGAGTGAAGCTTGAGTGGTGTATGGCATCCCACACTGTATATGTGTAAAGAAATGAGTTACTGCAGTTTATCATGTTTTAATTTTTTAGCATTGCTAGTTTAAGTGTGTCTCCTTTCCTTCCACTCCCCATTTTACATGTTTTCCTCAAATGTTGTAACCCAGATGCCTCCACCCAATACTGAAACAACCATGGCCACAAGCCCATTTTTTTTGAATACTGCAAGCAACATATTTTGTTAATCCTACCATTTCCTAATTTATTTTTCAAAAAGCAGTTGCTCCACTGCACACTGCACCATACTTCTGCCCATCAGCTACGAAATGAGTATTTGAAGTGTCAAAATCATTTGATACTGTTTGGACTAACCAGATAAAGTAATTTAGTTAACAAAAGCATTGGGCCTGTGATTTTGGAAGTTTCTATGTTGGATGTAGTTGGCTGGATTACAACTTTTGCAAAAAAAATGCACATTTGTCAATTGGAGGGTAGACAGCAGGAAAACCACAGCATTCCAGAACTGCCAGTATGGAGTAATGCCCAGCATTAGATTCCCTCATGTCGAGTTGTGTCAGTCAGTATCTTGAGTGGAGAACTGATGAGAAGAGTCCATGCCATCATTTTTCACTTGCATATCTTCTTGTAATTTTCCAGCTTACTGCTAGAGGTTACAGGCTAAAGAGCTTGGAGAGTCAAACACAAATACAGCACTTTTTTTTTTAATGTGTCTGCTCCTTCTCTGACTGACACATCTAGTCAGCCTGCCCAGTCCTGTCACCCCATTTTCCAGGGATTTAGCCTTTCTGCCATCCCCACGTGGCCTGCCTCCCATGGCAGGGCCCTTAGTGTTTTCTTAACTCCTGCAGTAATCCCCTTGGAGATTCTGATCTGCTGGAGGTGGGTACTGTAGTCAGAGGTGCAGGTCCAGTAGGTGGAACACCTTCATCTGGCGTTGGTTGGGATTTTCTGTCATGCTTCTGTCATCAGGTGGCATACACTGTGCATGGGGGGAAATGCCTCAGATGCATGTAGTGTGGTCCTGCAGGGAGAGCAAGCTCCATGACCCATGAGCAGGAGTTGTTTTGGTATCAGCATATTCCACCTTGTTTCTCCTAGCTGGGACATTCTGCCATCTGCAGCGTGCTTCATCCAGTCTGTCTTCCTAAGCCCTGGCTCTGAAGTTCACTCCTAAAGCTGAGGTGGTAGCATGGAAGCACAATTTGCATTCATCAGGCCATTGGGCATCCCCATATGCAACACTTTTTTTTGTAACCCCATGCAGAAACTTTATCAATCCTGATGATGTTGGTAATGATGATGATGATTTATATTTTTAGAGCATTTAAAAATGGTGACATCATGCACTAGTTGCAGCTGAGGACATTGTGAGAGTAGTATCAGGATAACTTAAGTAATGATGGAACCTGATGTTGGGCACCACTACACAAAGGTGTGAAGTAACACTAATAAAGAATGGAGAATGACACATATTAAATTCCGTGTTTAATCCAGGATAACCAGTAATTATTATTTACTGTAGTATCTAAAATCATATCAGTTTTGTGTTTAACAGGGAAGCCAGAATATATCTTTCATGAGCAAGTCCATATAGATGTGGTGCTAAAGTACTGGAAAGTGGTTACTGTGGTCCCCATCTTCATGAAGGGGGCAAGGTTAGATGCAGACAACTGCAAACTATAGTCAGCCTGACTTAAGAGCTGGGAATGGACCTTGGAATCCATTATTAAGTCCAGAATAATGGAGGACTGAGACAAGATAATGCCAGGACAATGTAATGACCTTTTTTGAGTGGGTGACCAGGGAGGTGAAGAGGGTCTGGGTCATAGACATAGCCAATCTGGACATCAGAAAGGTCTTTGTCATTATGAAGCCTGACAAGTTTCTGGCAAAGTACACCAGTGTGCTATACACAAGGTGGACTACTACATTAATTGGCTCTGGGTCTGGAAGCAGAAAGTTGTGGTGGATGGGCAGTATTATAAGTAGAAAGGAGTAGTCAGTGGCATCCCTAGCCACTGCTGTTCAATATTTTCATTAGTGATCTTGAAGGGGCCTCCAGCAGGCTCCTTAAGTTTCCATGTGACATTAAGTATACAAGAGTTGTGGATTCCCTTGAAGATGAGGTAAAACTTCAGGAGGACCTAAAACAGCTGGACAATTGGTCAGACTCTTAGAATCTTAGATTTAATATAGCTAAATATAATGTTACATTTGGCAGGAAAAACAGAGGTAGGAGCCACACACTGTGTATGGCTTCTCTTGCTGCAGTGAATGAGGAAAATGACCTATAGATCATGATGAATGAGAACTTGAAGCAGGAAAAGCATTTATGCTGTGAAGAAGACCAGCAAAAGGCTAGGGTGCAGGAAAAGGTATGTGATCAGCAGAGGATGGGGAGTAATCCTAACACTTTATGAGGCCTTGGTCAGGCCCAACCCAGAGAAGTGCATACAGATCAGTACCTCTCAATATAAAAGTACACTGCAGTAGTTGGGAGGCAGCATTGCAAGGCTACCAAAATGATCAGTGGTATGGAGGACAAAAGCTACAAGGGTCGGCTGGTGGTTCCTTAACATGTTCACCATGAAGAAAAGGTGGCAGAGAGGGGACATGATCTCAGTCTTAAACACTCAAGAGTATTGGCAAGATCAAACAGAAAGAAATGTTTGATCCGGTGTACTCCAACAGAAAGTGTGGACACACTTTGAAGCTCAGTGGAGGTAATGTAAGGGAAACAATCCCCTAGAGGATGGCAAAACAACAGTATGTTACAGCCCACCAGTGGAGAAAGTGAATATGAAGACTGTACAGGCCTTCAAGGTAGGCCTGGACCAATTTCTGCTTATCAAAGTAATTGCAGGGTACCTTGAAGGCATGTGTAAGCCCTAAATTACAACAAAATTACAAATAATGACATAGCTATTCCTGGCTACTCCATTATCTGACAAGCCTGGGCAAGCTGGGGTGGCAGGGCGGCTATGTACATCTCTGCATCATTCTGAGCTAACATTATTCTATCAACATCTGTCCCAGCATCTTATGAGGTACTTCTCATTAGACTATCCCTACCATTTTCTGTTCCAATATATATATATATATATATATATATATATATATATATATATATACGGTGTTTTACTGCAGACCTGGCTTATCCCCAACTTCTGTCTCTGACCTTTTCACCACCTTGGCCCCTCATGCATCATTGTGAGCTTTATGTCTTGGGGGATTTCAATCAAAACTTCATTGCTCCCTCTCTTACCAAACTCTAATGATATCACTGCCCTGAACCTCTGGCAGCAAATCCTAGAGCCAACTTGATTAAATCGCAAAACACAAAACCACTCACTGATTGACTGTGCCCTCACATCCGACCACACAGAGTTATAAACAGCACATCTCACCCCACAGAGTTATAAATTCTGGCCTCCTGCCAGACTCATTAAGTGATCACCACATGATTATTATGGTCAGAAAAATTCACAGGCCCAAGATGCCACATAAAATAATATATTCAAGGTCCTTTAAGTCACTTGAAATAAGCCAGTTACTCAGTCTTGTGCAAACTGACTGGACTCTCATCACCTCGGCCAACTCTGTTGATGATGCACTGGTATAGTTCAAAGAAAAATTAATTGCCATCTGGAACATCTATGCCGCTACTAGATGTGCTACAGTTCATGGTAACCATCTCCCTTGGATTACCCCAGAGTTACTAGCATGCTATAGGGCTCGTGACCTAGCTTGGAAAAAGTACAAAGAAACAAAGACCCCAAATGATCATATGTTATACCACTCCCTATGTAATCAATGAACAAAAGCCACTAGACTGGCTAAGTCTGATCATTTTAGAAATAACTTTCTATCCAACATAAACAATCCTTCCAAATTCTGGAAGGTAGTCCATGCTTTATTCTCACCCCCAGTTAAACCACCTCCCCCACTCCTTAAGGTTAATAATGACTTACTGTCAGACCACCTTGCAGTCACCCCTGAATTCAACTCATATTTCACTTCCTGTGCATCCTCACTCCTTGAGTCCCTCCCTCCTCTCTCACCCTCCCAATCAAACATCATTACACCACAAAAAGAACCACTACTAAATGTCACTTTCTCTGTCTCAAAGGTATCCCCTGTCGAAGTTTTGAAAGTCCTTCTAGCTCTAAACCATACAAAAGGTGGCTCCCCTGATGGCCTGAACCCTAAACGTCTCTATCTCTCTTCCCCAGCTATAGCCACCCCACTGGCTAACACCCTAAACCTTTCTTTCACTACAGTCACAGTTTCCAAAATCTGGAGCATGCTGTTGTTCTACCATTTCCTAAAGGTGGTGACATGTCCACTCACAGTAACTATTGCCCAATCTCTCTGACTAAAGTACAGGCAATATAGAAACATAGAAATTGTCAGCAGATAAGGACTGCTATGCCCATCCAGTCTGTCTGTAGGCCCTATACATGCATGCATCCACTCACCCTAAGTAGTCAATGGCTTTACATCATTCCCTTCCCACCAAAGGCTCCCCTGTGCTTGTCCCAGGCATGTTTAATCCCCTCAACTGTGCTTGTCCCTAACACCTCTTGTGGCAGACTATTCCAAGCATTCACCACCTTCTCCATATAGAAAAACTTCCTGACGTTATCTCTTAATCTTCCCCTCCAATTTCATATAATTTCCCCATGTACCAGTGTCTTTTCTACACAGGAAAAGATCTCCTGACTGCACCTTGTTTATACCCTTGAGGTACTTAAAAGTTTCTATCATGTTGCCCCTTTCTCTCCTCTCCTCTCCTCTCCTCCAGTGAGTACATAATGAGGTCTCTTCATTTCTCCTCATATGTTTTGTGGTGCAAACCATGCACCATCTTTGTCACCTTTCTCTGGACAGCCTCCACCTTGTTTATGTCCTTATGTATGTGTGGTCTCCAGCACTACACACAGTACTCCAGGTGAGTCATTACCAGTGTTTTATACAATGGCATCACCACTTCCCACCTCCTACTAGTAATACCTCTGCCTAGGCACACCATCATGTCACTGGCCCTACCTGAAGCCTTTGTGTACTGCTTCGATACCTTAAGGCAGTGGTTCACAAATGGTGAGGCCAGCCTCCCAATGGAGGCCTCAAATTGTTCCAAGGGAGGCTCAGTCAAGTCTGAAAATGTACAGTATTTAAATTTTAAGTTTTGGCTTTTTTGTGTGAAAAGATAAAACAAATTAAATATGGATAATTGCAGGTGAATTTGTTTACTTATGCACAAATTTGTGACCAGGAAGTTCCCATTGAGCCAAAGCTTGTTTATAGGTATGTATTTATATGTAAATTAATGCCTGGGGAAGGCATGCTGAGTCAAGGCTTGTTTCTACGATATGTATTTATATGCAAATTAGTAGCTTGGAAAGGCACACTTAGTCAAGGCTTATTTCTATAGTAGGTATTTATATGTAAATTAGTGACAGGGAAAAGCACAGTGATCCAATACATGTTTTCACGCGTGACCTGAGGTAAGGGTACAGGAAGTTGTTTAACAACAGGGTAAGAGAAGGAGAGATAAAGTGGCTAGGTTTGATTGTTCCAGATAGAGAGGAAACAGAGTAACAAGGGCCCAAGAGTCAGAAAAAAGGAGTGACAAGTATAACCTGGGGTGCCGGGTCAGCGGTAGGGAGCAATAAGTTGAATAAAAAGAGAATATACTCAGTCAACTTTATTAGTTTTACTTTATTCCTAGTGTACTCTGAAAAGTAGGATTTATTTTTTTTCTGTGGGGAGGCCCAAGATTGTTTTCCAAATTTGCAGGAGGCTCAAAATCTTTTTCATGGCTTGGGGGAGGCTCACTATCAGAAAGTGTAAGAACTAATGCCTTAAGGTAATCAGATATGATTTGGTAACAGTCAGCACCTCCCCCCTATTCTGTAGGTCTCCCCAGGGTTCAACCTACCCAGGTGCATTCTTTTGCACTTTTTCACAATGAACGTCAGCTGCCACACCTCTGACCATCTTTCAAGCTTCTCCAGGCCCCTCTTCATTTTCTGCACTCCATCTGGAGTATCCACCCTGTGGCAGATCTTGGTGTCATCTGCAAACAGCAGACCTATCCGTCCAGCCCCTCTGCAATGGCACTAATGAAGACATTGAACAGGACTGGTCCCAGTACTGATCCTTGTGGCACTCCACTAGTCACCCCTCTCTCCCTGGTTTGGATCCCATTTATCACCACCCTCTGCCTTCTGTCCATCAGCCAGTTTCTAACCCACTGTATCACCTTATGCCCCATGCCCAGACAACTCATCTTGTTAACCAGCCTTCTGTGTGGGACAGTATTGAAGGCTTTGCTGAAATCCTGGTAGGCAACATCTACAGCCCCTCCCTGATTCACTTCCCTAGTCACCCAATTGAAAAAAATATATCAGATTCATTTGATAAGACCTTCCTGATGTGAATTCATGCTGCTTCAGATCCTTGGCACCAATGGATTCCAGGTGTACCACTACCCTTTTGTTCAGCTGTGTCTCCATGATCTTCCCCAGCCATTGTGGTGAGGCTGAATGGTCTGTAGTTCCCCACTAGCACCCTACTGCCACTTTTGTGCAGTGGGACTAGATTTCGTCCTCTTCCAGTCCCCTGGAACCATGCCTGTGTTGAGTGACTCTGTGAACAGGGCAGCCAAAGGCACTGCTACTTCCCTCTGCAGCTCCCTTAATATCCTCGGGTGTATGACATCTGGCCCTATGACTTTATCCACCTTCAAGCTTTGTGAGTTCTTCCTGAACACTCTCCACTGCGAATGGACTGGTGCCTACTTCTCCCCCTCTCAATTGCTTCTACTCCCCAACTATGGTCCTTGACCCTCTCCCTCCTCAGTGAATACTGAACAGAAGTATTTGTTCAGTATTTCTGCCTTGTCTAGATCCCCCTCCTTGCACTCTCCCTCCTCCCTTTTGAACCTCACAGTCCCCCCCGGCTTTTCTTCTATCACTGATGTACCTATAGAAGGTCTTGTCCCCTTTTTTCACAGTCCGTGCTAATCCCTCCTCTGTCTGTGCCTTGGCTTTCCTAACAGCCTTCCCTCCCTCTCTTAGACATTCTTGGTACACCTCTCTGTCCTCCTCCCTTTGCATCCCCTTATACTTCCTGAAACTTGCTCTTTTTGCCCTTACTTTGTCTCCCACTTCTTTAAAGAACCATAGTGGTTTCTTTCTTCTTTTCCCTTTGATCACTATCCTAATGCATTGGTTAGTTACCTCCATAATGGCTCTTTTTAGTATCCCCCACTGTTCCTCCACCCCTCCATTACCTCTGGCTTCTCCAGGGCTGCTCTTAAACATAAACACATTCCATTGAAATCCGCCCTCCTGAAATCTAATATTTTTGCCCTTGTGTGGCTTAATTGAATCCGTCTCCATGTCAAACCACACCATGAGGTGATCGTTGGATCCCAGCTGCCCTTCCACCTGGATTCTTTTGACTGTTCCCATTGGTTCATACCAGATCTAGAACCGATTTGTCCCTGGTGGGCTCATGCACCAGCTGTCTGAGTCCAACCCCCTGCAGGGATTCCAGGATGGCTATGCTTCTGCCTGAAGCAGCTGCCTGGGTGGTCCAATCCACATCTGGCATATTGAAATCTTCCCTCAACAGGATTTCACCTTTAGCTGCCATGTCGTGAATTTCCTCCACTAGTACCATGTCCACTTCCTCCCTCTGTGCCTGAGGTCTCTAGATCACCCCTGCATGTATTGCTGTGTCATTTCCTGGTTCAAGGGTGACCCACATTACTTCAGCCTCCCCCTGCCTTCCCTGTACTTCTGTAGCCTTTATGCTTTGTCTGACATATAGTGCCGTCCCCTTCTCCCTTTTTATATTCCCTGTCCCTTCTAAATAGTGTATAGCCTGGTACATTGACGTCCCAGCTGTGATGAGCAGAATACCATGTCTCTGTTATTGCTGCTATATCTAGATCTGCATCCATCATGAAGGTTTCCAGGCATGGAACCTTATTACCCAGACTGCAGGCATTTGTGAACATTACCTTTCATGTTTTACTCCCTGCCCTCCTTCTGTTCCTGTTTTCTCTACTTTGCCTCTTCCCCCTCCCCGGTATTAATGCTCATATGCTCTTTCCCCCCTTATCCCCCCTCCTGGGCTTAATATTGCATCTATGAATATCTGTAGCCTTCTGAAAAAATTTGACTCACTCCAAAGTTGGATCATACTCCATAAACCTGACATTATTACTCTGGTGGAAACCTGGCTATCAGAGTCCACCCCTGACTCCTTTGTCTCCCTCGCATGTTACTCCCTTTATTGGGAGGACCGGGTTGGAAGACGGGGTGGGGGTTGCCCTATCTACATCAAAGACTCTCTCACTGGACTAGGCCTCCCAGCCCCTGCCCTTGATTTCAGGGCGCAGGCTCTAACCCTAAAACTGACCCCGGATCCCTCTAGGGGTCCCCTCTATCTAACTACAGCCTATGTACCGCCAAAAAATCAAGCGTTGGCACTGGTCTCGCTAACGGAGTATCTTACTTCTCTACACCACTCATCTGACCAAATCCTAGTGGGCGATCTAAACATTAACTGGCTTAGCCCCTCATCTTCTGCTACCTGTGACTCCTTTGCAGCAATTGATCTGACTCAACTCATTGCCCAACCAACGAGAGTGAATCCTAAGAGGGGCTCAAGCACACTTCTAGATGTTGTCCTCACCAATCGTCCTAATCAAATTTGCAATATCCAAGTCCTTCCTGACTCACTTAGTGACCACTCCCCTATACTTTTCTGCTGGTCAACCTCCTTATCCAAACCCACAGCTCAGCCCACCCTACGGTGGCATCTAAGACCAGGTGGTCTGAAAAGCCTTAAGCAACTCCTGGTCCAAATTGATTGTCCCCCATACAGTACACCCCTGATATTGACACGGCGCTAACATTTTTCACCCAAACGTTCAACAAAGCCTGTGACATTTTCACACCACTAACTGTACTCCGTTCCAAAGTGCGGAATGCACCCTGGGTTACCCCTCTCCTGCTTCAACTACTTAAGCACAGGGACAATTTATGGCACCTGGCCACTGAAACTGGCCAGCCCGCAGACAGGCAGGCGTATGCAGCTGCAAGAAACAAATGTACCTGGGCCATCTGAAAGGCTAAGGCTGATCACTATCAGTCCTCACTCACCTCCTCTTGGGGGAATGCTAGAACCTTCTGGGACAATATCAAACAACTAAATGGAAGCACATGCCCTTCCCCACCCTCCCAGATCAACATTGATGGCTCTATCTCCACTGACCCAGCCCTTATTGCCAACTTCCTCAATACATCCTTCACTGACCTTAGCCCAGTCCTATGTAGTGACTTTTTTGACCCTCCCCCCTCCCTACCTGCCCCTGACCTCACTCGCCCTTGCTTCCATTTACACCAGGTTATGGCCCAAGAAGTCAGACCTCACCTAATCAATGCCTTAAAGAGCAATACTACTGGCAGTGACTCCCTGGACCCCTGTCTCCTCCACCGGGTACTGGATCTGGTCATCACCCCAATCACTAGTCTTCTCAACAAATCCCTCTGCCTGAGGCAATTTCCCTCAGCTTGAAGAAATTGCCACAGTCACACCACACACAAGGTGGTGACAGGTCCCTAGCCGGTAGATACAGGCCTATCTCCATTCTCTCACCTCTCTCAAAAGCCTTAGAAAAAGTGGTGTCCACTCAAATTATGGATTACCTAACCAAATACAACATCCTCTGCCCTGAACAGCATGGCTTCTGTACAGGTCACAGTACCAGCACTGCCCTCCTTGAGTTTTCAGATTTTCTACACTCTTCTCTGGACTCAGCTCTCTGGTGGGGACAGTGTTCGTTGACTTACCAAAAGCCTTCAACACTGTTTCCCATCCCCTCCTGCTGGAAGCCTTCAGCCACACAAGCTTTGCTGCTGGGCCTGTCTCCTGGTGCTCCAGCTACCTGTCTGCCCGCTCTCAGTGTGTTAGAATTAATGGGACACTCTCCAACACTTGCCCTATCCACTCTGGTGTTCCCCAGAGCTCCATTCTTGGACCCTTGCTCTTTTCACTATACCTCAATACTCTGTCAGGTGCATGTACTGGTAAAATTTTGCTGTATGCAGACAACGCCGTCATCTTTGCCTCTGACCATAACCCTATTGCCCTCCAAGACTCCTTGCAATTATCTTATAATGATGCTGAAGCCTGGTTCAAAGAGCATGGACTTGTAATAAATCTCAAAAAAACAAAAAACATGCTCTTCGCCAACCCCCTAAACAAAGCCAGCAACTTCCTACTCCAGGTCTTCTCTAGCACCAAGTTTCCACTTGAGCAAGTCTACTCATATAAGTACCTTGGGATCTCTTTTGACCCTACCCTCACATTCCATGACCACATCGCTGCCCTAGCCTCAGCCTCCAATATTCAGCTGGGTATCCTATACTGCCACAAAAATTGTCTCCCCCCTGACGCCCTCCGACTCATGGTCACATCCTCTATACTGTCCCTTGTTGATTATGGTTTACCAGTTTATGGTGCTGCAGACCAGACCACCCTAAGCAAAATCCACCTCATGTTAAATAAGGCCTGTAGGCTAATTACAGGTGACCCCAGGTTGACACATACCTGCCATCTATGCACATATGCTAAGGCTATGCTGCTTGACCTAGATGAACAACTCTTATATCAAACCTGTCTCATAACAAAAACAACTCTCCTTGGACTATCCCCACCAGGGTTGACAGCATCCATCCACAAAGCAAATTGACTAGTACAGACACAAACCTCCTGCAAAACCACACTGTTAGTCCCCAGGGCAAGGACCACATGTGGTCAAAGGGCCTATTGCTACAGAGCCCCATCCTGGTACAACACACTCCCCACCACCATCACTGGTGCTTCCATGATCTCCTGTTTCAAAACCTCCCTTCGTAATCACCTACTTAATATGCGCAGCTGTGACTATTACTAAGTTGCTCTTGCTCCATTGCTCTGACAAAGCTCCTTGAGTGGCTGCACCCAACCTACTACCAATCACCTCCTATTGTCCTATTTTTTTTTATCTCCTGTAGTCTCTACACCCCTCAGCCTGTATGCTCTTACCACTGTTTGTTTTGATGTACTAAATATCTGTACCAACCTGTGCTCTGCTAATCATGTAACCTTAAAATTGTAACCAATATATGTCTTCATGTTTTACCAATTCTTGTACTCAGTTATGATGTAACAAATTTGTTTTACCGTATTTGTCCTCTTTGTGACCAGGTACCTTCGAAAATGAGCCTCTGGCTCAAAGGTTGTAAACGGATGTACAAATAAATAAATAAACATTTCCCTTGCCTGCCCCTCACTGCTTGATTCAGTTATTCCTGTTGTCAACTTGTACTTTTACATGTTCTCATGGGGGAGTATTCCTAAGACACCTGTCTCTCCTGGCTCTCCCCCCCTTGACCTTTAAATGCTCTCTGCTGAAGCATTCCAACTTCTCACTTAGGACTGAGGTGTCCTTTCTGGACAGTTGCAGGTCATCCTTTTGATACAAGCTTACATCTGCCCAGGTGGGCCCTAGTCACCTGTGAAGCCAAATCCTTCCCTTCCACACCAAACCTTCAATCAGGAGTTGAAGGTTTGGATGTGGAGTGCCTTGGCCTCCACCATGCCTTGGACAGGTAGCACCTCCAGGAATAAGAAAGAATGTGGTATCTGTTTCAGGTCCCCTCCAAGCTTTCTGAAATCCTCCTGGACTCAGGCTAACTCTACCTTTCTCCTCACCAGGTCATTGGTCCCCAGGTGAAGAATGACATCTAGCTCCTCCCTTGTGGCTATCACCCTAGTAATCGTATGGATTCTCTCCTCATCCCTCCATGCAACACTTCCTGAGATGCACTTGACCTCCCTCTCCCCCTGCTAGGTGTCCCTAATTTCACACCCCGTACAATAGAGTCCCCCCACTAGGGGAAGCTTTCCCCTTCTCTGGGGTCCCTTACCCCCCTTTCCTGGGACTCCAGCTTGGAGGTCCTGACCATCCTCCCTGGTCCCAGCTGTGGGTGCCTGTGTGGGGCATTTCCATTCCTCCAAAACAGCGTAGGAGTTATTAAGATGGACAAGCTGGGGGATGTGCCTCTGACCCCTTCCCACTCTCCCTGAGCCCACTGTTGTTTAGTCATCCTTCTTCCTGGGCAACCTTTGAGGTTAATGTTGTGGACCTGGTGGTCTCTGGGTGGGGTTGGCTGCCACCTGTAACCTGGCCACCTCTGCACAGAGACAGGCAACCTCCTCCCTCAGCCCAGAGAGTTGCCTACAGATTGGGCAGCATCACAGCCTCCAGAATGTCTCCCTGAAGACTGCTACTCCACAGCCAATGCACTGCAGAGAAAATGTAGTCAGTAAGCCTTAGTTGGGAGGTGGTCATAGAGTGATGTTTGCTGAAACACTGGTCCTTTCACAACTCTCCTCCTATCTCTTGGACACTATTTTCTTACTCCTTACCAATCTTATTTCAGGGAACATCTCTCTACTACCACCTCCCTACTAAGGCTTACTGACTCCATCCTCTCAGGTATGGATAGGGGCCTATTCACATCAGCCATTTTTGTTGACCTTGCTAAGACTTTTGACATGGTATCCCACCCCATTCTCCTAAATAACCTCTCCTCACCTGGCCTGTTTGACACTGCCACCAAATGGTTCAGTGTCTACCTTGTAGGTAGGACTCAATCAGTCAGGATTGCTGACTCATTGTCCCCTGTCCTGCCTATTGACACTGGTGTCCCACAAGGATCAGTGCTTGGCCCTATACTCTTCTCAGTATTCCTAATATGACATCCCATCATTTTGTACAACAACATCAATACATATGAATGCAGATGATGCTGTCCTGTTCACCTCTGGCCATTCCCTTTCTGATGTTGAATCCAGACTCCAGTTGGACTTCAATAAGCTCCAATTCTGGTTTAGTGCACATCAGCATTTCCTAAATGGCAAAAAGACTGTCTCCATGACCTTTGGCATGAGGCAGAGACTATCTAGGCTCACCTCCCTACCTTCCTTCCACACCCTAGATGGGAGTTCACTGGAGGACACTTCCTCCTTCAGATACCTGGTGGTCTGGCTTTACCAAAACCACAACTTTTTTGGACATGTGAATGCTATTCTTAAAGAACTGTGCCCAGATTTTGGTGTGTTATTCAGGAATCAGAACTATCTACAGTACCTCTACGTGAACTTGTCCAGAAAATTATTCTCCCTATTTTTGACTACTGAGATGTAGTCTGTAGTGCTGCCCATGAGCCACTTTAACCAAACTAGACTCCCTCTTCAACTCCTTCTGTCACTGCTCTCTTGATGCTTCACCTCACACTCACCACTGCAATCTATACCACTCCCTAGTATTCCCTTTGCTTACCGACTGTTGCCTCTCCCACATTACTAAATTCATCTCTAAATTCTGGTTCAACTCTCTCCCCCTTACTTCCCTTTTGCTATGTCTGTTCACTCACTTCCTTCACATTCACTTAGATCCACTAACACTAGGACCCTGGCTATTCCCTGCAGACTCACCTCTGCTGGTCATTCTGCTTTCTCCCACTACTTCCCCAAACTATGGAACTCATTACCATCACAAATCAGGCACTCACCATTGCCCCACTCTACCTCAACTGCCCTCTCAAATTTCTACTCCTCAAATTGCACATTCACCTGATGAGTACAGCTTATTTCTGCTCAGATCTACTGCTCAATCTAAGGTTGCTACAGTTTTCACTTGTACTGCAGCAGCTAGCACTGTTTACCCAACATTGGCATAACTGTCACCAGCTGTAATTTCCTCTTGGAAACACTTCAATTACTGCTCAGTTGACTGCATCTCATGTATATTTGGTCATATTATGTATTACATACTGTATGTATATTTATATCTATGTATGTATATATGTATAACACAATCTAGAATTGATTGTAATTTACCTCCATTATTGTAATATGTTACTTGTTTTTATATGAATCATACTACTACTACTATGAAAATTGTACTCTGTATATATGTCTCCATTTGCTCTTTCCCACTGGATACACCAGTAGATAAGCAACTTGTTGTTCAGTGTGCCTTCCTAGTGAAAGTTTTCAATAAATAAATATACATATATATATATATATATATATATATATATATTAACTCACAAAAACTACAAATAATGTAGTACACAGTGATTTGAGTTTCATGTGTATTCAGGAAATAATACTCAGTTACTTGAAACATTAACAAACCTATCCCCCCACTAGTAGACAACTGGTCTGCCTAGTATCATCAATGATGCTGACCTCTATGCCCCACCCCTTACCAGTCATGCACACTTCACAGTCTATGAGTCATATAAGTTACTGATAGAGGTGGTGCATCTATGGGTTACTGTAGCTGGGGTGGGGGAGACATGGCTACTGAGATAAGTAATATAGACACACCAACCAACCATGGACTGGGTGTTGAGGGGAGAGTATTGTCAAATCATACCTCATTGGGGACTAGGAGTGCTAGTCACAGAAAGGCCTTGTAAAGTTGACAGTGTCAGCTCCTGGCATAGCACCAGGAGTTGAAATTGCTTTTTTAGGAGAACAGAAACCTGGGGCAGGATTTTCAAAACCTGGCACATGGCTTGCATCCAGCCATGCACCACCACTCTTTGGTTCTGACCATGTGCCAAATGCGTCACTGCAACTGCACCCAATTTTCCAATCTCGGGTGAAGCTGCAACAGTTTCCACAGGTTACGGCAGCTTGCACCAAATAACTGGTGCAAGCTCTATAACAAGGGTCCCCAGGATTGCCACAAGGTAGACCAGAGAATGTTGGTCTACATTGACACAGTTGCTGCAAGGGATGAAAAATCCCTTTAGATCACCACAAGCCTCATGGATGTTGTTGTTGATCTGTGTGTGAATTTAGTGCTCATGAAAGGTGCTGGATTGACAATACTGGAACTTGAAGTCCTCGACCTACAAGACAGGTAACAAAAAAAGGTTTTTGTTCACATTAAATTACTGTTAGATGATGGGGGATAGGCTGCAGGCCTGGAGATAGCTCTGTGTGTGGGAGGAGGGCTTGCCAATGGACTAGTCCTTGCCACCCAGGAAAGGATATTTATTTTCATTTCTTATTTTATTTTTCAAATTACCTAGTGCCAAAAATGTGAATATCCAAGTAACTTAGGTTGCTGAGTATGGATGCTTGCCAATTAATGGAAAAAAAGGCATTCCCAAACCTCTAGTGTCTGGGGTAGTAGATTAGATATTGGGTCCCTATATATTTTATATGTTTGCACAGCATACTGTACTTCTTCATCCCTGTTCATGAAGCAAAGAGAAAGTAGGGGATGTCAGCTCATACTAGCATGAATATGAAGCTTTTTTCTGACTGATTAGTGGGTCAGCATGTCATTGGTGGTCAAGCTGATCCTAATTCGGCCAAAGGATGTTACCTAGAACTCCACTAACATGTTAAAATTATGAAAAAAAACACAGACATGAGCTGGTAATTAACCCAGAACCCAGAGTGCAAGGGTTGGTCAGCTGACCCTGAGCCCACCAGCCTGAGGTTTGAGCAAGAGAGGAGGTGAGGTACAGAGGGGGTCTGACGCAAAATCCTGACATCCAGAATCCCATCAGACATGAACCCAACACCACAATCCCAAATATGGAAAGCCCAAAAAGTACTTTTTCCAGCTTGCTGAAATCCCAGTGGCACATTACTTTCATGGTGTGGGTAATCGGGTGGTTTGGGGAGGCAGTTTTAGATATAAAAATAAAGCACTGTAATCAAAGAAATTTGGCCAACAGATCTACACATCAGCTTAATGACACTGCCTTTTACTAACATTTAACATGGGATCCATCAAACGAGATCAAAGTAAAGGCTTTATAAAAGTATTTATAAAATAATTGGATAAGAAAAACTGAAGCTGCATTTTTACGTCTGCAAACTGAGCAAACCGGCAATGTATTTATTACCAGGAACCCTGGTTTTCCATTTTTACTGGTAACAATGGTAACAATCATGGAATCCTACTTGGTTTGTGGATTTTGAATTCTTGTACCGGTGCCTCACGGAAATTGCATGTCACTGCACGGAATCTCTAAGACTTCAGCATCTTTTTTAATTTGTTTTAATTTTCTCTTTCTATGTCCCCTTCTCACAACATCAGTCTCCACTTTTCAGAGATTCCCTAGACTGGGTATCCCTTAGCTTCACCCAGAGGTAACGCTCATGAGCTCCTGTGGTCCTGCCCCTATCCTGCCTGGATTGTGTCCCCCCAGGTGGGAAGGGAAGGGACCCCAGGTCACCCATCCACATTCCCTTAGTGTGTGTCGGGCAGCTCAGTGGGTCCCTCATGGAGCCTGGTTATGAAGTCTGGGGCACCTGGGTCCCTTCTGCCAGTGGCCAGTGTGGGGTGATTGTTCCTGGTTTTCTGGTCTCTGTCCCTGAGGGCACCAGCACTAGAGGAGATCCAAGGAGGTAGATCACATAGAGACATGCCACTGCTCTAGATCCTGGCTAGCATCCTCCCCTCCTGATCACTCTGCAGCACCACTGCATCACCACCATGGTCACACAGGTGGTGGTAAAACAGTAGGACCTGCAGCACACCCACCCCAGAGGAGGAGGAGGAGGAGGAGGAGAGCAGTCCCCCAGGTGCTCGATCCTACTCCCCTGGCCAGACCTCCAGCAACCTGAGTTCACTTCTGACCCTGGGTCACTGGCATTGCAATCAATAGTGCTACTGTAGCACCAGTGGGCTGACCCAGATTTCAGCATCTTAAAATGAATGCTGCTGTGCTTTGCATTCTTTCTGCTTTGCTGCATATAGAGTCAGTAAGGAAATCACCCGCACTGCTTTGTTGTAATCAGCCATTCAGTTTAACCGCCCATGCCTAGTGGTTAGAGTAACAAACAGTGAATGAACTGGGTACATCCAGCAGACTTGGGTTTGATTCCCACAACCTCCACTTGCATACTGCGTGACTCCAAGCAAGTCACTTAACCTCCCTAGTGCTTCTAGGTCACTCCTGAAAACAGACAGTTCTGCCTAGTGGGCCTTACCTGCTTTTCAAAGAATATAAAAAAAATACCAATATATGTTTACTACATCATAGAATAGTAGTCTGGGTACCATGTAATTTACCTGGGTTTTACTTGGGCTGAAATGATTTTGTATAGGTAAAGATAAATGTTCAAATACATTGTATGTGTTTTATAAGCTTGTTTTTAGATTTTAGTCAGGTTTTTATTGTATTCTTTGCATATAAGCATCTAGGTTGTAGATTGGTAAATGCAGAATCACTGTTACCAACTAGCTTATTCAAGTTTATAATCAGTAGGGCCATTCAAAATCCTCAGTTGTTTGAATGAAAACTAGTCTGAATGAAAGTATGTTTACAAAGAAGAAACTGCCTTATTACTTATGAAAAGACTTCACAGTTAGCACCCTATTTAGGCAAATTGGATCATTTGCACCTTTTCTCCCACCTGCTGTTTCAATCTCTGAGACAACAGAAAGCTTTCTGATAAACTGTTTCAACAAAAAAAGCAAATGTTAAGTATTTAAGTGTATTTATGTTTCACCAGTGGATTTTGAAAGCAAAGTCAATGACATACAGAAGGTAAGACACCAGGGGCTGTATGATGCTGTGAGCAGAGTAGTGCTCAATTTACATCAGAACAAAGACATGAAAACTGGGAGAAACCTTTTTCAAGGACACCTAGTAGAGAAAAAGCATCCACATGTCTGGGAAATGCATAAATCCATTTGAACATCCTCCACTAATCACTTGTGAGTTTTTTAGGTGAAGACGCTTTATTTCAAAGAAGCAAATTCAAGCAGTTTTTTTTTTGCTCCTCCTACCCCCCTGGCAATTCACTCCTTCAGGCCTACCAAGGGCCCCCCTACCATTGCTGCTGTGTCCTGACCACCATCCACTGTCCCTTACTGCTGTGCTACCAGGTAACCCAAAGTAACCCTTCATTGAGTGGGCCCCTACCCCTGTGGGAGGCTATCAGGGGAGGAGAATTGTCCTAAAGAGCTTCCTGTGTACCCTTGGCATGGCAGGGGTCAGAACAGACACATGCCTGGGGCTTCCTGCTTACGGAGGGACCAACAGCTGTCCTTTGGTTGGTCAGCAGGCATTTTCCCATTTTCTTGGGAGCGTGACAAGCCACATGATGTCAAGGCACAAGCTGATGCCCTTCACACTCCCTCCTGCAGTGAGCACTGACATGTTATTGTGCCTCTGGCCTCAACCAGAGGCCAGCAAATGCTGAGCAGTGAACCCACCCTTCCTCATAGGAGAAGGTGAGTGGTCAGTGGACACTCAAGCCTTCACCACCAGCTGGCCCTCCAACACCCAAGTCTGTTCCCTAACCCCAGTCAGTGGTGTCACAGGCAGAAATCCAATTCAGGCAGTTAAATTTTAGATAGGAAAAAAAACAAAGATAGTACACCTTAGCAGTGATGGTTCAGATTAATTCACACCTGAATTCTAACAAGCAAAGAGACCAAGTCATTTGTAACTTGTGCATGTGGGATATGGGTGTTGAAGAAAGGGGATCATAGTGCTGTCACTACTGCCATCACCCCAGAGGGATGTGGACTGCATTGTTGCTACTGCCATCACACTGAAGGGGTGGGGGCTGTAGTTCTTCTGCCATCACCACTGGTGGATGAGGAATGTAGTACTGCTGCCATCCCACCTGAGGGATGGGGGCCATAGTGCTGATACTGCCATCACACCTGAGGAATGGTGAATGTAGTACTGCTGCCATCACACCTAAGGGATGGGGGCCACAGTGCTGTGTTGGTGCTGCCACCGCACATTATGGATGGGGCCATAGTGCTGCTTCCATCATACCTTAGGGATGGGGGCTGTAGCGTTGCTGCTGCCATCACATCTTGTTCCTAAAATAACTTTAAATTGGTACAAGGATAGAAGGATGTGTAATAGAGGAGGTCAAAATTGCTAAAATGCATGTTAGCAGAGTTAAAAATTGTTAAATAAAGAACACAAGACCAAACACCGGTAAAACCGGATTTTGGCTTAGCAGACACCGGTGACAATACCATTTTTTACAATGTGCAAAACGGAATTTGCCCTTTCTCAATCCTGGTAAACCAGTGTCCCTGTTTATTACTAAAGCTGCACAAAAATAACATCCCGGTGCCTGGCAGACTGACTGTATCCTCTGTTGGTAGTGTCATAAAAAATATCTCTAAGTTTATCATTGAGGTTATACATTAAAAAAATGTACCATCATTGACTAGCAGGTACCCAAATGTGGTTGCTTCCTCATCTTAGATCATGGAGGGTCATACAGCAGCGTGCTGCAGAAGATGAGTAGTGGTCAAAGGACTCTCCCTATTCCAAAGCAGCAGTGTGTTACCAAGTTGTTGATAAGGTTCCGACCAGACAGTACTGTTGGTCTGTACAACCATCTGCTTTGCATAGTAGGAAGCAGATGTCATCCAGCAAAGCTATAGTCCATGCTGTGGCCAGTGTTGGCAGTGACCCAGAGAGTCACTCTGGAAGGAACCCGCTCAGCTCCTCCTGCTCAGAAACACAGTGGTGTGCAGCATGTGATGCAGCAAGCCAGGGAAGAGGGCAGCCATGCAACTCCTCATGGTGGTCAGTTAGCAGCTTGTGAGGCTGGTGACTTCTACTTTCGGAATGTGGTTGCTTGTGGGGGGGAGTGGCAGCAGGATCAGTTGTGGTCTCCTTCCATGTGACATGAAGAACAAGCTAAAACACCCACTCAAAATAATGAGGAGGTTACCAACACAAAAACATGCTGCAGACACAAAGTCTTGCTGTAAAAGTTTGATTGTCAATAATATAGTCAGATTCAATTGAAAAGCAACAGCACTCATAAATATTGCATAAAGTACACACTCATATGCATTCCTGACTAGGTTTTTTTCGCTGAACCATACCGCAGTTCATACTGGAACAAATCTCAGAATATTGCTGGGAGAATGTTATTTGTCGAGATTTGTGCTGATGAGCATTTGACAGATGGGATTTAAACCTTATCGGGAATATGATGTTGAGCTTTTAATTGTCGGGATTCTGGTTGTCGGGATTTCATATGGATCCTGGTAGAGGAGGTATATTCAAAGGAGGAATAATGCAGAGAAGGTAACAGGGAATATAAACTAAATAAGGAGTTGAGCATCCCCCAGAAAGGAGGAAAGGAATAAGGAAAGAGTAGCCATGGAAGCCACTGAAAGGAGATATGGTAGGTGGAAGTCAAAGATTTGAAGTGGCTTCTTTTTACAGTAGAGAAGCAGAGAAACTCTAGACTCTTTGAGTTTTTTGGGGGATCATTTTTAAATAAACATTTTCATAAAGTATATAACTGATTGCTGGTCAAACTGGCTGAACTGGAGGCTTCATTTTTGTGGGACAAGGCAGCAGCCATAAACTTTTATTCTTTATACCATTTTAATTTATTTTTTGTTTTAACTAGTTGCTGCATTTAATGAGTTGTATTATTTTAAATATTGCATTTTGTCACATTCACCCTGATAGGATGGAGTCCGAATGTGTCACTGTATATTATTAAAGCAGTGAAATCACATTAAGAGAGATGTGCCACTGTACAAGGTGGATCTCATCTTGCGCACAGACTCACAAGACGGGAGTTAATCAAATCTGCCTTTTGTGAAAGTTTCATTCAAAACAGATGCTACCCTGAATTGTTTTCTTTTAATATGTTTTTAAGGAGTTTCTTCTGGCTTATTTTGGCATTCCAAGAGCTTGAGAGTAGTTGGGCAGCTAAGCTAAACGTGGAACACGGTACACTGAATGTTAGGTATGAGATACCAGCAGCGCTAGCCTTTCCAAAGTAGTTAAATGTAAGCATATGCTAATTGCTTATTCAATTTGTATCTCAATTCCTATTACAGTATATAAAAAAAGGGCTCTATATTATTAATACTTTTTTTCTGCTCACATTCAAATAATCTCCTGGAATTAATTGCAGGAGCAATTTGGGCAGACACTGTAGGTGGCCATACAGTTACCAAGTGTAATTTATTTCCCTCTTGGGAGTTTTGTATAAATGTCTGACCCTCTTTAACAAGGAGCCTTGAATTTCAAGCTATAAACACTTAAGGACTGAGTACTAGGTGGGATAATTTTCAGTTTTTAATTACTAGGAAAGACTACAGCTTCTGTTGGTGCTCAGACCTAGAAACTTGGCTCTGTGTGTTTTTTCATCCTGTCTCCAAATTATCTCACTATGAGACTGTGCTGCACATTAGAAAACAAAAGTGAAAAACAAAAAATGGTGATAGGGTCCATAGGACCAATTGTATGTTTGGTTACTAAGGTAGCCTGACAAAGGGTGTTTTCGATGTGTAGTTCCTCAGAAGAGAAGTAGGAGAACCACTAGTTGTTGTGTTTTAACATCACTTACTGGCTAAGATATTTTTAGAGCAGTTGTGTTCACAGCAACACATAAAAAGGTTTGCTGCATCTCTATTTTGTTTTTAATGTTTTAACAACAGGGCAAGCTCTCCTCGCTCTTTGAACTCTTACCCCTCACACCCCCCTGAACTAAGATTATCAACTCCAGAGGAGTGCATGTCGAGAAGGGGGCAAAATCTGGATTTTGGCAAAAATTAAGTCCCTCAGTGACAGGCAGTGGCAAAACATACTCGTTCCTGGTCCTGAACTAGTACCTGCTGTGCCAGAGCTAGTCACCCACACCGTCATGCCACACGGCTAGCTTGGTGACAGCAGGTACACCAGTCCCCTAACACCCCTTCCCTGTCCCTCCCCTTCCTCTCACTAGTCCCTCTTCTGTTTGCCCTTCCCCACAGTCACTTTCCCATACAGTCACTATTGTGCAGGGTAGCCCAGAATAATAGTGCCAAAAATGAGTCGCTATTTAAGTAGTCACTCATTTTTGGTCACTGTTATCACTGGGTACCTTTTACCAATCAGTTCAACAATGGATGCAACACACAGACAGGAGAAAATATTTAAAAAGAGGCAAATGAAGGAGGGGATGAATCAGATGAAGAATTGACATTAGTTAGCAAATGTCATGGTCCAAAAAAAGGGTAGGAGAGCTATGGCATTTGTGGTGGAATTCACAATTGAGACACTTCAAAATCAGGAATCTACAAATATTGGCATAATTCATGACTCTGTAAATCAGTAACTAGTACATACACAAGAAAATACAGGCTGCACACATGCAAGCTGTCCCCCAGCATCAAACCCAGTTAGTGACGGGAATCAAATCAGATAAGCCTACATATTAGGGGATTCAATCCTAAAATTCACAAATAAATACATTTGTAACCCCAAAACACTGAATAGAACCTGCAGAACTTTTTCTGGTGCCAGAACTATGGCCATTGAATGCGTGTAACCAGAAATATTGAAAGATAAGGGGGTCAGACAAAATACATAATTGCAAGGAAATAAAGAGGGACTTTATAGCTCTAGGAAGGACCCTGGAAAATAGAGGATGCAAAATCTTTTTTTCTGAAATCTTACCAGCTGTGAGAGCAAACTGGAAATGCCAAAATAAAACAAAAACTAAATGATTGACTTAGAAAATGGAATTTAAATAAGGGATACAAGTGTATAACATACTGGGAGGACTTTGACAACCATAACTACTTGTTTAGCTGGTATGGACTTTACCTTAGCAAAAGGAGAAGTATTGCACTAGGAAAGAAAATGGAAAACATAATTACCAACACTTTAAACTAGGAAATATTGAGGATCTGGGGATACAATTGACAAATGTATGCACATCACCTATTTTCAAGAACAAAAATAACAAGAAGCAGAATAAATATAGAGTAGTACTGGCTAACACTAGAATCCTTACTGTTACAAAAAAGAATGAACTTCAACATATCATCAATAGAGATATCATCAATTTTGTGGCTGCAACTGAGTCATGGTGGGATAACAGTAATGAACTGACCCGTAACATAATGGGCTACAGCCTAATTTGTACTAACAGACTTGGAAAAAAGGGCAGTGGGGTATGAATGTATGTACAAAATGACAAAAAATACATAGGACTAAATAACATCATCAAAGATAGCAAAGATAGTGCATTCATAGAAAGCATATGGATACAAGTAACAACAAGTAAGGGTAACAAAAATTAATACTGGGCGCAGTCTGTAGGCCACCAAATAGTGACCAAGCATATAGTCAGGTGATGCTCAAAGAAATAAAGTATCAGAACTAGGCGATACTTTTCTTACAGGAGGCTTTAATCTTCCTGGCTTTGACTGGATGGGCTTGAGTGACAACACCCCAATAGAGGCTAGTTTTATAGACACTCACCTGCTCCTAGGGCATTAACAAATACTTAGAGAACCAATAAGGGGGGCAATATTCTGGACCTTGTAGTCACCAACTTACAGGATGACATCTCAAACATAACAGTATCAAATCACCTGGGAAACAGTGACCACAATATATTAACATTTGACATTGAAACTGGATAACCTAGGGACTTTGGATCTGGACCATCAGAAACTATGCCAAAGCAGATTTTAAAGCAAATAACAGAAAAGTCAGGGACCTGGGGCTGGAGGAATGGAATGGAAGATAAACAGGTAGAAGAATGTTGGAACACAATTAAAAGTAAGCTATTGAGTTCAGAATTCCTGTTTGGCACCCGTATGAAAAAATGTAATCATAAGGGTGACATGCCAATTTGGTTAACCAATAAAGAGAAAAAAAAAACAGACAAGGAAGGAGAAGTCATGCACTAAATTTGAACAAAATCATAATAAGTTAAACAAAATTAGGTACAAAATTGAACTAAAAAACACAAAGAAACTAATAAAAAACTGAAAGGATGGGATGAGAATTTTAAAATTACACATACTAAGGGTAACGATAAGATCCTTTTCTCATATGTTAACAATATTCATGGAGCATATAGTCAAATGGGACTGATACCACAAAACAACCAACTGTTGCAGTATCCAAAACAAATCATTGACACTTTTAATGCTTACTTCTGCTAAGTATATAACCAGAATTAAAATCACAAGATCCTCTATAACATAACTGAAAGTATGGGTGACTTCTCCAAGGGTGAAGTTAAAAATGTTTTAAGTCAAATTCAAACAAATACATCACTATGCCCTAATGGACTGCATACTATTTTAATGAAATAAACTATGCCCCACACTTTTGGACCCTGTAAGAATGTTATATAGCAAATAATTCTCAGAAGGTGAGGTTCCAGCTTACTGGAGGAAAGTCATAGTTATTCCAGTTCACAAAAAAGGATTAAAACAATCAGTGGAAAACAATAGGCTTTTCAGTCTAACCTCAATCCTTTGCAAAGGGAGGGAGAAATTAATGAAAAGCAGGCTAGATAAAGAAACATCATTTAAGAATGTGCAAGGCAAAACACAGAATGGATGTGTGACAGTTAGAACATGCACTCAAATTTGATAACTTTTTTACAATAAAGTTAGTATTAGTTTGGAAGACAATGTTTAGATGTAGATGCAATTTACTTGGAATTTAAATAGGCCTTTGACAATGTGCCACACAAAGAACTAAGAATGAGGAATGTGAGAACCTCAAAAGGTTCTGAGGTTCTAAAAGGTTCTGATAAGCCAAAAAAGGCTTGGATCCTTATCCAAACCTTTTATGACCTTTATTCTTTTATGATGACCGTATGCTAAAAAATTATTTTAAACTGCTTTTAATCAACATTTTCATTTTCATTTTCATTTTTTATACTTGTGAAACCAGATGAGCAAAAATTGCCCATTTTCACTGGTGACAAGTTCAATCTAAAAACACAGTTAAAAACAACAATACATTTAAGAGCAGACCATTCAATCCAATAAAGTGCAGTTACAGAAGCAGATAGATTTATATTTTTGAATAAAGCCAGTATTTTAACCTTTTTTTAAAGCACTGAATGAGATTACTCTCAACAATTTCTGTCTGTATCTTGTTAAAAAAGTGGGTGCTCTGAATAATAAAGGTCTTTGCCCAAAGGTGGTCTTGAAAAATGGTATTTTAAAGTTAAATTTGTGCTGGGACCTAGTGGATAATGCATTTATTGCCCTGGGAAACATTAAGGAAGTTAACGAGGGTAGAAGATTACATTTTACTTTAAATAAGAAAGCACCCATTTTGAAAAGAACTCGGTCATCGAAAGATAAAGAATAAGATTGTTTATACAAATCAGAACAGTGAGCTCAAAAAGGCAAATTAAGCCAGAATCTTAAGGCAGAATGATAACTCACTCAGAGCGAACTCAAAACATTACAACATGAGGAGGTGTATATCAATATACCATAGTCCAAAACTGAAAACAAGAAACTATAAACTAAAAGCTTTCTGGATTCAAGGGTCAAAAGAGACTCAATCCGATAAAGAGTACCCAACCTTTGATGCAGGGTTTTCCTAAGGCTCTGAATATGAGGTTCAAAAGGAAACTGACTATCTAAAGTTATCACTAAGTATTTGAAAACTGAAACAAATTCGATTACATTACCCCTTCTATCAGTAATTAAGGGAAAACTGGTGGATGCCTTCTTATGATGAGAAAAAACATTATCTTTGTTTTTGGTGATTTCAGCACCAAATGATTTAACGATAACCAGTCATGCAGATTATCAAATCAGTCTGAAGATGGGAAAGAACAATCTCAGATCTGGAGTTAATACAGTAGATAACGGCATCATCTGCATAGAGGGTCATCTCTGCATTAATACAAATATTTGGGGCTGAATTCATAAAGAATGAAAACATGAGTGGTCCCAGGATTGAACCCTGGGGTACACCACAAACTAAAGGAAGGGTCTGGGATAAGGAAGAACCAATAATAGTTCTAAAGAATCTATTACTTAAGAAATGTTGATACCATGCAATTATATCACCAGAGAAGTGAAGATCACAAAGGACACCTGGGAGAAGATCAAATTCGACCAGGTCGAAAACCTTGGTGAGGTCCACAAACAGAGCCGCACATGAGTGACCTCTGTCAAGTGCACCATGTACACTGCTCGTGATCCCCACCAAGACTGTTTTGGTGTTAAAACCTGGCTTAAACCCATGTTGGTTCCCTGAGAGTTTAGTCCATCACAATGGGTGATAAAAGGGATATTGGTTGACAGTGACAATAGAAAGGTTTCCATTCTTCAAGATGGGTTTTATAATTGCCAGTTTCCAACTACATGGAAAGACATTGTGAGACAAAGAAAAATAAAAAATATGAGCTAATGGATAAGCAAAACAGTCTATGCCTAGCTTAATAATCCTAATGTCCACTCCATCCTGACCCTGGAATGGTTTTGGATTATTTTTCAAAAAATATTTTTTTACTAAAGAGGGAGTAATACGTTTGAAGTAAAACTTTGGATTAATATAATTATAGACATCTTTGGGGTCAATTTCACTATCCAAAACTATGGGGGTTCTATAAGAACCAAGATTCCCAAAATTCATATTTTTTAGAAAAAAAAAACCCACTGTTTAGTAGTAGAGAATGCTTTCTAATCACTTGTCTGTTTATGACATTTCAGAAAGTAAAACTAATACTGTGTATAAGTTATAATATTGACAGTAGTGAGTTCTATTTCTCAACAGGTACAGACTGGCACCAGATGTGTTTTTGACAGTTAAGTGATGAAGAAGAAGCCAGAAACACACAAAAAAACAGCACCAGGCCAGAGCAGAAAGCAGCCAGAGAGAGCCAGTCAGAAACAACCAGTCAGCTGGCTACGACTTCAAGACTGCAGTCTACTATTACCCCCACCTACTACAATCAGGGAAAAATCAGAAGTAGTCTACCAGCACTGAAATCAATATGGTTAAGGCAGTTTACCAAAAAATGACTGCTTAGAAAAGAATGAGAAAGTGACTGTGATGACAAGAAAGTCCCATGCCAGATCTCTAGTTTGTGAACAAATGGTCTCCTCCTGAGCTGGGCTGTATGAATACCTTTTCCCGAATATTTGGCCGAATGTTCAGTATTCAGGTCCCAAATATTAAGTATTTAGTATTCAGCCAGAAAAGGTGTTTATTTAAGGAAACTTTAAAAAAGCACTTCAGCAACACCATTAATCATCCATTGAACCTGGTATACCACATATACCTCAATGACACTTCAACCACCAACATAGAGCTCTCACTAATGCAACACAAGCTTCATGTGGCACACTCGATCCACCACACCACACACATAGCACTCTGAAAATTATATCAAGCATTGCATTGGGTCAGTACTAGAGGGTGTTCATGGTCACTGACACAGGGTAGAAAGTGCTTTGTCCATGAGCATAGGAATAGTTGTAGCAGTGGCTGCAGTAGTGGTGACAACTGAAAGGGTGGCTGCTGCAAGAATGGCACTGGTGGTGGTGAGAAGCACACTGGCTGTGGATGTAGCAGCCATAGTGGTAGCAGTGGGAACACTGGTGGTGGTAGTGTTTGCTACTTCCTGCACAATGCATGTATGCTCTAATGGCCCCCCTACTACTGCACAACAGGATGTGACAGTGAATGCACAGGTGGAACAAGTGGTGACACTTGTAGTAGTAGTAGTAGTACTGCTAATGGTATTAGTAGCAGTATTACTATTACCAATGCTGGAAGAACTAAAAGGCTTGCTTGGGGAGAACAATATTTGAGCCCGCTGAATAAAGAAAGACACCTGTATGTCATTGTCTATGTAGTCTATCTCACCACCTTCTCTCAAATTGTATTATGTATCAATAATATACAGTGGAGCAAGACAAGATGCAATTCAATACTTTGCAGTAAATGACACACCACAAAATATTGGATGACTAGAGGGCTTAATTGCTATGAAATTACACTGCTCCTTGCAGCATACTGTAGTATTTCGTAGTAATTTTGCAAGGTACTGCATTGCGTACTGTCTGGCACCACTGTATGAACTGTTTTATAATCTTGATGCAGTGTTTCATCCTTGGGTATGTTAGTTGTGGATTGTCTTGTTACAAGGGCATCTTAGTAGCGTTCATTTTAAATTCATTTATTTATGGTGTGTGTTTCTTTAAGGGTTGTATATTCATAGTGTGTTTATACATTCCCGACATGCATCCTGACAAAGATCATCCTGTCCCTCACCACTTGCGGCCAGCGGTGCAGATGCTTTGCTGGGGCTGGACCAAGCATGTTTGCAAGATTGCTAAAGACATGATGGTTCAGGTCACTAGTGGTTACTGTGTGAAACACAAACTATTACTATGTAGTACCTGTGTGTGTGATGATTACTTAGTGCTTGTGGAACTACAGTAATACACCAACCTTTCCAGTTATATTGCACCACAAAAAAGTACAGTAGCAGTGAAAAAAAAACCTGCTACTAAGAAGGAAGAAGAAAAGGACAACCTATTTAGTCAACCATGGAACCGAGCAAGGAACAGACAGGTGACATACAGTCAACTCAGTGAGACAGGCCTGCCCCACTAAGTGCAATGGTTTAATTAACAAAACAATAACAAACAAACAAAAAAATGTATGTGCACAGCTGTGTACACACAAGACACAGACTTGCGGGGGGATATTTTTCACAAGCACAGGTTAATTGTGTGCAGTGGGCTGTAGAAGTGGGGTGGGGGAGTCTGCCAACACACTCCTCATGTGTACAGGGATCTATCCCTGGAACCAGAGGACTAACAATAATAATTCAGTGAGTCAAGCCTGACTGGCTTTGAACTGAAGAAGTTTATTTAAAAAATCTGTGTACACACGGCTTTGCACACATGTGGCCCTGCCTCATGGAAAAATATGCAGGGTGAAGCCTCACAAAATCAAATATTAAGCACATGTACAGCAAATCATAAGCAATGACCTGAAGGAGGGGGAGTTAGCAGACACCCTCATCAGTCATGCAGGGCACCAAGCCTGGAACCAGATAACAGCAAAAAAACAAAACACAAAAATAAAATGTTCTTCACCCAAAAAAATCACACTGGAGCTATGTTAGACAGAAGCAGAGAAGGGGTGCTAGCAGACAGCCCTCCTGGTCCCTGTAACTGAGTACAGTAATAAGAACAAAATACCTGTCAGAAAGCCAAACATAGCTTTTCTGACACTGATCAAAAAAACTATACTGACCCAAAAAAGCCTGTGAAGCAAAAATCTATTTCTTTTTTAGCAAGTTTAAGGTCTCAAAAGTACTGCAGAGCAGCTCTCAGAAACCTCTGTCTCATGTCTTCTACCAGCTCAGAGTAGGAAGTCACATGGTGTGCTTGCATTTGAGTTCAAGAAACAGTTTTTGATTGGCCAACAAAACTCTGCAAGACTTGGAAATCTCACCGAATAGTAATTCCCGAATAGTGGTCAAATAGCATTTGGAAAATGCAACCAAATATTCGGGAAGCCTACTATTCGTGGTGTTTGGAAAATACTATTTGGCCCATGCCCAGCCCTACTCCTGAGTCTTATTTTTTAGAAGGATATAATACTTGTGTTTAAATAATTGTACTTTGTAATAGTCCTACCACTACTACCAGGGGGAAAAAACAGAGCTAGCAGCATTTATCAATGTGGCTATTTAATTGTGCGCATTTAGGTCAATGATCCCCTTAGAATGACAAAGCAACTGTGTGCATGAGAACAGGGACTTGTCTGCCACAGTGGCTACCAGTATGTGATGATGTGAACGTGATGTACTGTCTGCACCTCCAACTCACTCCCAGGATGGCAATGATGCAGTCAAATGGCAGGCAAGTCTCAGATACCTATTTTTTTTTTAAAACCAGTCTCCTGAGTCTGACTTTTTGTAGAAGGGGTCAGTGTGTTCTTTGTATGTCACCAATTATTTTAACATAGCAATGGGCCTTGGTATGGAATGCAATGCAAAGCAATGTGAAAGAACAAGAATACCAGGCAGTCCAAAGTGATCACTTCACCATTTCTGCTACTACCACTACTATCCGGGAAAAAACAGAGCTATGATTATATAAGAAATAATTATTCTTAGGTGCATTAGGTAATAAAATAAACGATCTTGTCAGAATGAGAAATCGACTATGTGTAAGATCAGGGACTTGTCTGCTACAGTTGTTACCAGTACATGATGACGTGAATGTGATGTATTGGCTGCACCTCCCACCCATCCCTAGGATGACAATGATGCGGTCAAAAGGCAAGCAAGTCCCAGATCTGTACTTTTAATCAGTCCCGTGAGTCTCAAAATTGAAAGCTGATTAGTCGCGCCACAGCTGCAGCACAGGTGCTGCTGTCAGTGGCATCCTCTTCAATATCAGCATCACATATGTAGCCAAAGTTTGGCAAGCTAACCTTCAAGAACATTAGTTTCTCTACATTGTCTGGAATTAATCGTGTTTGTTTATCGGTCACAACATCCCCAGCAGAGCTAAATAAGTGCTCGGAACAGACACCGGAGGGTGGACATCCAATATACTTACAAGTGAGGGTCACCAGCTTTGGCCAGCATGATTTTTCTCTTGCCAGTAAGTTAAAGTGTCATCCTTAATAGTAATGTTGGGCTCAGACAGATATGCATCTACCATGCTTACTGCTGAGCATGCATTTTCTCCCTGTGGAATTTAAATGTCCTGCAAATGTCATCCTCCTCATTGTCTGCTTCTGTACTTGTTTTTGGAGCAGTCTTTTGAATTTTAGGTGGTGTCATTGTAGTACTGCTTGCACTCCTCCTAATGAAACTTCATCTACTGCATCAATCAAAAGTTGCCTGTAGTTCAACTCCTCCATATCATCAGAAACTACATCTGGAAGGTGTCGGTTCCAGAAACGTATCTAGATCTAGCAGTGTTAAGAGATACTCCTTGCTCCGTGTCATGGTTGATAATTCCTCATCATTGCTAAGTCTGGTAAGCATGTTATTGACTAGAGACTGGTTCATATCTAAGTGGCTCCTCATTTTCTCCAACCTTTTATTGAGAAGTTGAATGAGTGGAATAACTTGGTTAAGGGATGCCTTTTCTGCACTGAACTCTTTTGAAAGCACTTATCAATGGTTTCAGAAAGTGACACAACTGTTCCAGCAGAGACCATTGAGTAGAATGGAGTACAATACCCTCCATGATATCATTGTACATGATATACTTCATGATAGCTATCTTTTGTTCAAGGATGCATTCAATTATAAAGTACATTGAATTCCACCTTGATGCTACATCCAGAATAAGTTGGAGATGAGGAAGACCTTTGTCCTTCTGGATATCAACAAGGATGTCACGGGCTTTTACTGAATGGTTGAAGTAGCTATATACTTTGTGCAATGTACCCACAGTGGTTGATACTTGCCGGTCATTATCCAAGAAGCTTTGAATGATTATGGTAAGATAATGGGCAAAACAGCATATAAATACATAGTTGCCATTGTGAAGTGCTTTTTTAATATTTGAACCATTGTCGGCAACAAAAAAAAAACAACTTTCAAACCATAGGAAGTGGCCCAAACCATAGGAAGTGTCCCAAACAGTAAGTAGTCTTTCCAGTTTTTGCTGAATATGCTGTTCTGTGTGTGTGTCTTGAAAGTGACATACTGTACATGGAGAACTGCCATTTTCTGAAACATGATGTGTTTTTATGAGCTCTGAGAGTTAGTTGTGGTAGTAGTACTGGATGAAGTGGTAGCAGACAGACTAGTAGTACATGAAGATGATGATAAGTTGCCCGCCATACTGACCCAGTATGCATTAAGAGAAAGATAGGCAATGGTTTGGCTGCTGGTCCACATATCAGTAGTGAAGTGAACTACCTGGTCCTCAGCCTTTCGCAGAGCATGCCTTAATTGAACTACTAAGCTGTCATACATCCTGGGCACAGCAGTTACTGAGAAGTATTTTCTACTTGGCATTAAATATTGTGGCTCTAAATATTCCATACACCTTCTGAAACCCACACCTTCAACAATAAAGTATGGCTGCACATCAAGTACAGTAATTTCTATTGTTTCACAATTTATTGCCAGTGTTGTGGGATGGTTTTGTGAATATTTAGACTTTCTTTCAAAAACTTCTTTTAACTTCAACTGCCTCTTATCGGGGGGGGGGGGGGGGTACAATTACATCTGGTTAGGTGTGTTGTACAACTACACGCCATGCCTGGTAAAACAGAGGACCTTACAGAATTATCATGACCGTGATCATGAGGTGAAAGTGGACTTTTGTATTTTGCCTAGTGCTCATCTTCCCACTGTTTCAGCTGAATGTTCCTGTTCACCGAGAGCCCTGCTAGATTTCCAACCACCAATGTTAGACTGTTTTTTGAACCATGTACAATGATAGGGTGAATTCACGAAAGATGTCACATCATTGTTGTGATTCCAAGATGCCCTTTATTTTTTTCCCTACTAACACATGTGTGGCAATGCACACATATAGCTTAGCAAGCATCTTTTGGGTTTATCTAAAAATGATTCCAAACAGTAGCGGTGGACTGTCTATGTCTAGTGTTAGTAATGACCCTAGTAGGACTAAGAGTCTAGTGGTTGGGTTTATGTGGGGAAGACATATCAGCAGAGGAATCAGATTCATTGGGTGAGACAATCATAGACTCCTCTATAGCACCATTGCCATCATCATCACTACTGTTAGACTTTTTTTTACTTTGTGTGGCTTGTGCCTTTGACTTTTTTTTTCCCTTTTGACACTCTACTACAGTCATTGTATTTATCCACATTGTCACTGTCAGAACCAGAATGAGACATAGCTAAAGGTAAAGTCACAAGCTCATCATCATCAGTCTCACCATCATCATCATCATCAGACTCAGTAGAGCTAACATGTGCAGTCACAGACTGAGTGATTTGATATGCATATGTTGCAAATCGAGCAACTCCACTGCGAGTGGTACCTGTAATTGTTTTAACTTTATGTACAATTGGAATACTCTATGTTTTTCCACTTTTTTTCTCAGACAACTTGTTATTGCCACTGTCTTTTGACACTTTGTTGGCTGTACTACTGAGCCTTTCTGACATAGACAGTCTACCAACCCTTGCTGAGTTTTCAGTATTTTGAGAGTTAGCCTGCACATGGCTAGTAGTAGCATTTGGTTCAGTCCTTTCAACAGAGCGTGCTGTTTGTTGTAGTTGTTGTTGTACTTTACTTTTTGGGCCACTTCTTTCTGGGCTCTTGAATAAATTTGTTTTTATGTTTATTACTTCCTTTGCCTCTGGCTTTTTCTTTACTATTTTCTGGAGTACTCATAATGCCAGTCTGTCACTTGTTCAGGGTCAAAACATGGTTATTATTATTTTTTTATTCCACATGATGTGACGGTATACAAGAAGTGGCACTGGTGCACTGAAAACTGGCTGGCAGATTTTATATTTCACAAATACACACACACACACACACAAAGATTTCACACACCACCTATGCTAAGGGTGATGCTGCAGGCACTGCTGCTAACCACACAGACTCAGGGACCCTGTCTGGCCCAACCCTCTCTGAAACAGTACTTTTTCCCTTCAATGATTTTTTACTTTTTTATTTATTCAAAATGATGTGATGGAATGCCCTGCTTACTGAGCCGAAGCTTATACCCCACCGAGCGAGCACAGGAAGGAAGATGACAGATGACTGACTTCTTGGGGAAGGTCACACAGTATGCAAGAAGTGGTACTGGTGCACTGATGACTAGCTGGCAGATTTTATATTTCACACAGGTATACACACACACACACACACACATACATGCACACACACAATTATTTCACACACCACCTATGCTAAGAGTGATGCTGCAGGCACTGTTGCTACCCACATAGATTCAGGGACCCTCCCTGGCCTAACCCTCTCTGACAGGGTACTTTTTCCCTTGAAGGATTTTATTTATTTTTTATTTATTCTATGTCATGTGACGGTATGCAAAAAGTGGTACTGATGCACTGATAACTGACTGGCAGATTTTATATTTCACACACCCACACAGAATTGTTTCACATACCACCTATGCTAAGGGCATTGCTGCAGGCAGTGCTGCTACCAACACAGATTCAGGGACCCTGCCTGGTCTAACCCTCTCTAAGACAGTACTTTTTCCCTTCAAGAATTTTTTTTTTTATTTATTCCACATGATGTGATGGAATGCCCTGCCCACTGAGCCAAAGCTTATACCCCACTGAGGGAGCACTGGGAGGAAGATGACAGATAGCTGACTTCTTTGGCGGGGGGGGTCACACAGTATGCAAGAAGTGGCACTTGTGCACTGACGACTGGCTGGCAGATTTTATTTCACACACACACACACACACACACACAGCATTTATTTCACACACCACCTCCGCTAAGGGCGACATTGCAGGCACTGCTGCAACCCACACAGATGCAAGAACCTTGCCTGTCCTAACCCTCTCTGACACAGTACTTTTTCCCTTATTTATTTCATGTGATGCGACAGAATGCCCTGTCCGAGTCAAAGCTTACACCCCACAGAGCAAGCACAGAAAGGAAGATGGTAGATGACTGATTTCTTGGGGGGGGGGTCACACAGTATGCAAGAAGTTGCACTGGTGCACTGAAAGTGATAACTGACTGGCCTGGCAGATTTTATATTACATACACACACACACATTGTATACTATAAAAAAAATTAAAGAAATCCCCACTGAAGTGACTGAGCAGGCAGAAGAACTGAGAGAGCTGACTTGTTGTTGGGTGGCAATTGGCAAACAACAAGAAGACTAACTGGGAGTGATGTGGTTTTGGGTGACACACACTGGTACAGTTCAAAAAAAAAGTAGGCAGTTTGGCTCTGGCAAATAATAGTGAAGTCTCTCTTCAATCTCTTGTTCTCTTATTTCTTGTCTGCAGCACTCTGTCTTCAAGTTTTTTCTCACAAGTTGCCCCCAGTCTCCTCCAAGTTCCTTTTCCCTTCCAAGTCTCCTCTCCCAACAACTATTGACCTCCCCACCCCAATCGCCAACTCTCACACCCAGTTATCAGTTCAATCCCCTCCCGAGTCTCTGACTCCCAGTTCCCTACTCCCAACCCCCAACTTCCTCTCATTTGTTTTCTTTTAGTTTACTACTTTTCATATATATATATATATATATATATATATATATATATATATATATATATATATATATACTGTATATATATAGTATATATATATATATATATATATATATATATATATATATATGTATATAATTATTCCTTCATTTTTTAGAGTCAGTTTCTTCCTCTGTTACCTAAGGGCAAATTAAATGCAAGCAGCACAAGTCAAGCACACAGAATCTGACACAGCATGGAGCAGCCTACAGACGCTGCTGCTCCTTCTCTGTGCAAATTCCTCTGTGTAGCTCTAAGGTGGCACCTGATTGGGTTGCTAGATCAGCAACCCAATCAGAGACCACCTTAGAGAAACAGACAGCTCAACAATACAATGAGGAACCAGAGTCGTGTTTCTGGTCCCTCCTGTGGGTTCCTCCTGCTCTGTGCTTCTCACGCTACATTTCCCATGTTACAGTGGCCATCTGCACTGATCCAAACAGCCAAAAGTGTTTGAAGCCATCCGTTTACAAATAATTCAGCATGTTCAGGTCGGTTCATATTTTGGATGAACCAGTTCACCCATCCCTACTAATAACCAAAATCAAGAACATGAACCTAGATGAAAAAATAGTCAGGTCAGTTGACTCATGGTTAACAAATAGATCACAAACAGTAAAAATCAAGGGGGTTATGTCCCAGAAAAGCAGCACTGGCAGTTGCATCTCACAGGGGTCTGTTTTGGGACCACCACTCTCGAACTTATATATCGGAGACCTTCACTTCACCACAGTGTAAGAAATATTATTACATAGTTTGTCAGTGTCACCAAAATAGGTGAAGTCCACACTGAGGGAAAATATATTTCACTTGCAAATGATCTAAAAGAAATAGAGCTATGAACATTTAGAAATAAGATACCATTTAATACAAACAAGTGTGTGGTAATGCACTTGGGACACAACAACCCTTGTAAGAATGACACACTAAACAGTACTGTACTGTGTAGATACTGAAAGAGACCTAAGGATCATGATTAGCCATAATTTATCAACTACTAAGCAATATAAACAGGTGGCATTAAAAGCCAATAGAATACTGAGTTGTATTAAAAAAGCATTTGTAACATGAATTCAAAACTGCATCTTTCCCTTATACACCTTCTACTGTATGTGAGACCCCATTTGGACTACTGCTCATCGTACTGGAGCCCAAATCGTAAAAAATATTGAGCCAATAAAAAGCATTCAATGAAAAATGACAAAGTTAATACCTACATTAAGAAATATGAATTATGCTGAAAGGCTGAAAGAGCTGGGCATGTAATTATTGGAAGACAGAAGGCACAGGGGGGAACCTACTACAGTTATTTAAAATTATATGTAACAAAGACCTAATGTCTGAAATTGGACTAACATTTTGCAAAAGTGACCTTACCTTAAGATCTCATTATAGACGGATTATTATTTATAAGGCTAACAAAAAGATAAGAAACACAGTTTTTAATGTAAGGGTGGTGAGGGCATGGAATAGACTGTCTCAGAAACTGGTAGAAATCTCTTCCCTCCAAGCATTTAAAAATGAACTTGACAAACTCCTTCTGGGTAAAATAAGTAAAGGGTAGTGTTCCCATTAGGAGTGGGAGACAGTCTAGATGGGCAATAAGACGACTTCTCTCTAATAATTCCAAGTCACCCAAGTAAGCATGGGAGACTTAATGAACCTGGGTCCCCTTCTGACAGTAAAATGTCACAACACCATTGAGAAAAACTGAAAATAGTAACACTTTGACACTATTGAGTTTATATTTCATATCTTTCAGTAACTCTTTTACCTTTTTTCCTTTATTACTGAGGATGGCTGAAATGAAAACTAGATCACTTCCCCCTTAGATTTCATCTGCTGTGACTACTTGTCTGTACTAGAAATAATAATTCCCAGTTTGTGACAACAGTCATCCCCACAGCAACAGACTGTGATGTTATAAACAGAACTGCAATGTCAGGAGTAGATAAGTTGCCAGCGCAGATATAGCATTTACCCTGTTTTCATGCAAATGTGTACAATAATAAAGAAATAAGAGTACGAATTACAGAAAACAATATGAAATATAAGCTGAACTGTGTCTATTTGTTTTTCAGAGTTGTTCCAACACATCAGAGGCTTTATAAATTATAAGGTTATATGTTACTGTTTGATGCACTGCAAATAAAGCATCCATTCATATAGGCAATTTCAAAATGTTACAGATACTAATATGACTTGGCATGCCATGTTGATAACTGACAGTATAATGTATTCATACACAGAAACAAAAGAGATAGTAGCCGAATTCAATGCATTATTCTAAATGTTTACGTCTGTGTTAGATTGCAGCTGCAACATAAAATGATTTTATCCAATATGTTTTCAGTTTACAAGTGAAATTCAGATGAAATCACAATGGAAGCATATTTGTCTTTCATATCATGGCTTTATGGTTTAGAATGTCAAATGCTAAGTCATACACAAAACTTTAAGAGTTACTAGCTGTTGCCATGTCTATGGTTTAGGATTTCTGGTAAAGTCAAAAGCTCAGAGTGGTCCTTTTTAAAGTTTCCTTGAAATTTTAAAGGAGCTCAGGTTGATGTGCAGTATTTTTTCTGAATTATCTGTGTCTAGAAGTGTGCTATTAACTTCAATATGATGTCTTTTTTATTTGGTAAAGTCAATCAGACTGTTTTGTTATGCCTGCCTTAATGATGGTGTAAAGCTGCTTTGTGGTTTGATAGACCAACTATTAAGTGGCACAAATACACCCAGCAATTCCAGAGAACAGTGTTGTTCCAGACAGCTGATGGCAATGATATTAGTTAGACTGTCAAACACAGTTACATATCTGACCTACTTGCTGCTTTTAGTCTGAATACAAAGTCAATTCAGGGAAAACAACTGCATCATCTTTGACAGTGACAAAAAAGGTAAATGCTAAAAAGCCCTTTGCTTAACTTTTTTTTCATGGACAACTGCTGTGTGATACATAGTTTTTGAGTCAATTGTACTAAGGGAACTGCACCTTTCTCCAAGTTAAGTAGTTTAATAATTTAAAATCGTCATTCTTTTGACAAAATCTCAATGAAGAACTAGTCTTTATACAAAAGCAGTGAGCAAATAAGTCATTGCATAAAAACATGTATTCTCACTGCAGTGGAATAAATGACATTTATTCAATGGTCCACACAAAATATTACCGTTAGCGCAGAATAGCATGATTGAACACTACTGAACAACATGTATTGTGCAACTGCACAAACTGCACTATTCCACACTAATGGTTAGCTAGTCTGATGGTATTGCTGTCTGGCATTCACCCTTCCATGTGGAGGTAGGATGTATTTCTGACCCTGTGTCTTTTTTGCAAAATAAATGTGCTGCTATGAGCACTACTTGAATATTGGTGTGCTAGTTTGCCTTACTCTTTGTAAGCAGGATGGTGTTTGAACTTTTTTTGTTGTGGATTGAATTGTTTGTTCTGAGCACATCCATTGCTGATGGGGCGGTCTTTTCTTGGTTGGTTACTTTGGTGTGAACCACCCCCTACAATAAGGGTCCCTATTATATAAATGGAAAATGTGATGGCTGGTCATTGAATACACAATTTATCTGAATTTGTGAAGAGTGACATTGGGCATTATCACTCATGGCTCCACTATGCCCCATAACTTATGCGGTTATCCGAGGTCACTCTCCAGTCTCCACTCATTCAAACAAATAGTGTATTAAATGGCTGGCCTTCTTGTATCCTCCATATTTCTGTACAAAGTACAAAAATATTTTCATCACGTTTGCACCTTTTTCTCTTTTGATCAAATAATGCATCATTGTCATAATAACATTGTACTTTAAAGAGCAGGTATTCACTGTGTTTGTGTTATTTTTTTTCAGGTATACAGCTGTCCTGCCTAATAAAGATCTTTGCCATACCTTGAGTGTTGTGTTTATTTCTTCGGTGTAATATTTTTTCATCTAGTATCATGTTTTGTTAGTTTCACACACACACAGAGAAAAGAACTCTTTTGGAAAAAACACCGCCAGCCTGGAAAACAGAATCCACAGTAAAAGTGATGTTAATTAAAGATAAAACACTGCTGACTCAGATGCTTATCTCAATGCGCATGTGTATGATCACTCTGGCACCACCTATGTGCTCATCCTTGTGTGTGTGCACGTAAATGACAGCTGAGGTAAATGTCAATTTCAGGTGGTCCGCGTGAACAGAGTAGTCTAGCAGATGTAAAACAGTGTACAATAAACTATAGGTCAGTAGGGGTACATTTTAAGTATCTATTCCCTTAGCACCTGCTGGTGTTAATAAACAGGTCCTCATTCACTTGATTAGCTCAAAGCATCCACAGTTGAAAAAAAGAGGTTAGTTGAGGTGCCATTTTAAAATGCTGAAGTACAGTACACACTCTGTGAAGACTGTATTTTCCTGACATCTGTGGAGTTATTTAAATTCCACACAGTGTCCATTTTTTTAAGGCATATTTTTTATTTTATCTTGTCATTTCTGGGATGGGGTGGGGAATGCAGTCAGTGATAGAGACAAGAGAGAGAGTGAGAGTGAGTGAGAGAAATAGAGTCAGAATAAGTCTAATGGATTGCATCAACCAGTGAGGAGATGATGATGTATTTAGCATCTCCTATATGTGTTTATACTGTTTGCCTTATGACCTAATACTTGCGATGCTTTCCTTTAACACACCTGAGTTAACAGGGTTTCTTTCATGTATTCTGCTCCCATTCTCTCTCGCACCACATTGCAAACCTCTATTTTACCCTGTCAGCCCCTCATTAATGTTTATCAAGCCCCACACACACATTTATGGAGCAATCGAACTTGCTGCAGACAGTCAGTGAATCCTTCTGTGCATCACCCTCCTCTCAACAGTTATTGACTAGCTCAGTGTTTGCCAGATATGGGTGAAAAAGATCTGTTCCATAGTAGAAATCAGACAAACAGATAACGGCATTTATCTCAATGTGTACAGTAACAAGCTCACTCCTTACAGTGAACGTCACTGTCACTTGCTTTCTGGATCTGAAGTTTGTCTGCCCGATTATCTTTTCAAGCAAATGTCAACTTGAGTCATCCCTCAGAATATGTCAACACTAAAACATGCAGCACTGTCCTGTGCTTTATCAATGGGACCGAAGTAAATAATCCCACCTTTTAAAAAAAAATATGTTTCTCAATCGCAAAAATAAAAAAAAAAATCATCCTTGTGGAGGAATCAAACCCACAACCTTTGTTTCTAGAGGCAGGCACCTTACTCACTGAGCCAACAACATTGCCTGAACAAACTGTTTATTTTCTACCTATTATACAGCAAGACTGAGAATGAATAATCATAAGAAATATGGTAAAGATGTTAACCCAAGTTAAATAAATAAAAAATCCCTGTGTATGTAAACTATTCAATCAGTGATGAGAAGCACTGCTAAGGCAATTCATTATGTACTGCAGGAAGCAAACGCTGTAAAACTAGTGCGATGGTTCATGAAGGTTAGCATGAAGATGTCCTTTTCTTTCTGCAGTCAGAACTAAGAAATGTGACAGCTTAGGTACCCAGCTCGGGCTATGAAACTGAGTCCCAGGACCAACAAGTGAATTTTATTAGCCACTGTGGTGCTTGGAGAGCTAATTATGATTGTTGTATGCTATTTGTAATATAAAAAATAGTAGGTGATTGTCTCACATAAGACAGCCTGTGCTTTTGGGTGCCCCCCAGGATTCAGTGAAACTACAGTGACAAGTGACCTGAAACCAGGAGGTAATTAAAAGACTAGAGAGATTTAATTAAGGGTCTTCTGTTTTTCTGTCTTAATTAGAACTGACCCAACTGCCAGGATATAGGGCTCATAAAGTTTTATGATTCCTATAGGAAGAACATTTTATATGAACATGGTGCTAAAAAGTTGTAAAACCCTTTGATATGCATTGGGAACAGGACCCACTCAAGATCAAAGATAAAATGGTTAATTAAGGAGTCATATTTAGGAAGTGGAATTTTTGATGATGTCACCTTATTTAATATACCTCCTGAAAGGACATCATGTTTGTATTTTTTTAATTCTAAAAAGGAGAAGCTAGATGACTTACCAAGAGGGTGGAGAGATGGAGTTGAAATGTATCCTTGTAACTGGGGAATATGACATATTATTTTGGGAGTCTAGAAAGACACATCTCGCGCGGATAAGCACTTAGAGGTAATACATTAGACAGAAAAAGTCTAACTGTATTGTAGTAGGAGTTTTTGTCTTATAATCTTCCCTTGTTCTTTTATGTGATTGTGAGCTCTTTGATATATTGTTCTGTGTTTACATTTTCATATTTTTATCATCTTTTAGTAAAGTAGCTATTATTTGAATGACTGCATGGGTGTCTGCCAGTTCTTTCTGCATGTGATGTATAGAGGGTTAAGTCTGACAATTGTTCAACAGCTTCATGGTGTTCCCAAACTGGGAAAAGATAAGAATATACCTAAGGTCTTTTATAGAGTTTTAAGGGTTCATTTTGGAAGCCTGGCTTGGCTTGTACCACAATCCCCGAAGAGGGTACATATCTGAGCCTGTACATTGGGTATGCTAGCATAAGGTTCACAGTTTGAATCCCCCCAGAACTTGAGACTAAAGGTGATTCAGACCCAGAAGCAGACAGGAGGGTTACCCTGTCTATCTGTTCACACTATTGCGCTCTGAGGTTGGCACTGTGGGAGCAGAGGGCCTGACCTGCTGAGTGCATTTGTGACAGCCACTAGAAAGCAGCTACCCTTGTTTATTAACATTAGACTACAGCTGGATATTTTCCTTATAATGTTTCGGGGGGGTGGTAGGTTCTGCCAAATGTCCTTGCTTGTTCTCTTTTTTTTTGCATTCAACTACCAGTGCTCCTGAAAGTAGCCATATTAACAGCAGCCTTGGTGGAAGTCCTCTGTTTATCCACAAGACAGGCACAGCCATCCTCAGATGGCTACAGTTCAAGCTTTCTCACAACACCATACCAATGCTTCTCAAATGTGTATCAAAGGATCACCTCTGACAAAAAGAAAATAGGTCGGACTTCATACCCACTCAGTCTTTGACTTTTCATTTGAGACTGCTGACAAAGAAATCAATTAGAGCCAACTGTGGCTGTGCTTTTTATAATGTGGACTATTCACTAGGAACCAGTTTGAAACCTCCAAATCTCATTTCACATTGGCCCCTGAACACCCCCATCCCATAGTTATAGTTTTCATCCTCTATAGTCATGGACTAGCTGTGAAACAGTGATCTGGAGTACTCTGTAACCCACTGCTCTCATTTTGCTACAAGGGGCATTGTTCTGCAACAGTACTACAGTATGCAGATAGTGAGCATAGCTTTCAAGCAAATGTAAGCCAGCCTAACTGAAAAGATGACTAAACCAAAATGATCACTGTCATTTTATTTTATTTATTTGTTTTTGATTACCAGGTAAGTGCACTAGACATCAGAAATGCCTATTTGTAGGCACGACAAGGGGAATTTTCAAAGATAATGTTCAATCTTGTAAAATCATGATGATGATCATGAGTAACAATAAGAAAAATGTGATTATTAAATGACAACCAATCAGAAGCCATGATGTTATGGATATGATGATTGTGATAAATGGACTTATAGCATTAGGACTGTTCGTGATTGACCGTGGCCAAGATCACCATGATAAAATAAAAAAAGAAATAGTCAAAATACATTCTATTTGAACAATTATAATTCATCTTATTGCTGATTTAGAGACCCGTATTGGAATTATCAGTTGCAATGCATCACCCACCCAAATACACAGCTTTCATTTATACTTACCCCAGTATGCTTAGGAGTCACCCTTATCATATAGTATGTGTTATGAAGACTCACATTGGTTTATGCGTGTTCACAAAAGTGTTCACTTTATGGATGTGTAAGTTCCAAGTACATACTTAGTTTGTGCTAAAAACATTTCCATATAGTCTGCAAACTAATATTACCCAATCAAAATATTTTTTAAAATAGGAATTACCATTGTTTTGGTTAAAAAACTATGTTCTTCCAAAATGCACATAATGCATGCAAATCTCTACACTATACCAAATGTAACATTTACTCTACTTAAAAGGGTTTGGCATTTGATCTTACAGAACATTTTTTGCTATATAATTAATGTTCTTTTGCCAAGATTTGGCACATTTGGTACATTTGGCTCATATACTCTATGTAAGCCTTGCTGTACTGTACTGTACTTATCAAAGCCTTGTCTTTTCCTTCCCTCTAGGTACATGTAACTAATACCAGGTCACCCCTGAAAGATGGACTGTCAAGGTTCCAGTGGGCCTACCAGGTTGCCAAAATTCAAATAAATAAATAAACATTCACTGTCTTATCTTAATCACACATAAGACTTGCTGAATGTTCCACATGTGACTTACAAATTTACATAACAAAGCTTATTTAATCAAATCCTCATGCTAATTTAAGCATTTAGATATAAAACATAATTAGCCAGGACAGTGGTAAAGAAGGCTGAGGTGATGTCACCTCACCTACTGCCATTACAGTGACCCAGGTTTGTGAACAGATTCAGGTCGCTGATGATCAGCGAGGGGTAGAAGACTGAGCATCCCAGGGACTGCTCTCCTCTCTCAGGGAGGGGTAGCAAGCCATCTCAGCCTTTGACTGACACCTGATGGAGAACTGGTGATAGTGCAGGTGCAAGTGGCTTAGTTGGAGGGGCTGAAAACCAGAGTACTTCATGCCACCTGACGCATGTGTTTACACTGCAGTGTCCAGGGGACTGGTAAGGAAATGGAAATTGGGAGCTGTGGGCTACATGATGCTCTACACATCTCCCCCAACCCACACAACCACCTGGATCTCTGGGGCCTCTGGATATGTACTGGTGGGGGGCAGCCCTCCCTCTTCCGGCACTGTCACATGGGGCAAGCCATGGAGGAACCAGCTCCAGGTATGGTCCAGGGGAGGCATTTGCCTGCTGAGGGGGAGGTGAGGACAGGGCTGATGAGCCATCCAAAGTGTAAAAGGCTATATGTAAAAAAGAAATGAGCAATAATCTGCAGCTGGTGATTTGAAAGTTATGTTTTCAATGATTAAATCATGATTTAGATGATAATCATAGACCATGATCTCTCCTGGTGATCATATGGTGAAATATGTTTATTGGTAATAATAAATCATGGTTGACCTTCAAAAAGATGAATAATGATTTATTGATTTGCCTGGGCTAATAATGATTTATTGATTTGCCTGGGCTAATCTGAGTTTGTAACTGTATAATATGTCACTGGCCCAGTGGCACTGGATTTTGGAGCACTGTTTCACTACCTAGCAGAGCCAGGACTCATCCTTGGTCCCAGCTCCCTTACCCAGGCCAGTGTAGTCTGGAAAGCAATAACGAGGCATCATGCCAAAAACCCAGGGGAAGGTGCTGAGCATCCAAATCACTAAGCACCATCTGCAGATAGGAAGTGAAACTGCCATGGCACTTGGGTGACTGTGCAGTATTGGCATCTTCTTCTCTACACCTCAGTGCCACAGACACTCATAGATGGCATGCCAGGGATGTAGGAAAGTTTCACAAAAAAATAATCACAGTGAGCAACATGATCACCAGTGCATCTGGGCCCTGTTCTCTGCTACCAGCCACTCAACCCTACAAGTGTTGCCCCCCACTGAGTTAGCCGGAACAAGAGGGGATGATACCTGGCAGTGGCCAGGTCCCACCATGGAAGGAGTAAGCCACTGGATCAGGGTGAGAGGGTTAGTGACCAAGACACAAAAGAATGGGGCTGTGCCCAACAAGAGGGATGGGAATGCCATGATGATAGGTGGTAAAAAAATAATAAATCATAAACTCTAAAATATGTAAAGTTTACACCTGAAGTTAAAACAAGTTTACTTTTCAGAACATTGTTCCCATTAGTTTTGAGGAGACAGAGAACCAATAGAGCAAAGGCAAGGTAAGGGAAAGTTTATGTAGTGCCCAATCCACATGGGCTCTGGGCGCTTTACAGAGTTAGACCACAACCATTATGAATCGCATTAAAAGCAGTAACCAACAGATAAAAGCAAAGTAAGTCATAACATTATACTGTGAATAATTGATCAAATAAAAAAGTTTTCAGTGAGGTTTTAAAGGCCTCCACTCTGCTAGTGGAAGGACACTATAGCAGAGTTCACTGGGTGTATTATTAAGCCTGCCCACTAAACAGATTCAGTGCATGTCATAATTTGAACTTTATTTGTCAACTGAGCCTAACTCAAATTTCCTTTTGATTATGGCTTTGCTCTGCAGGCAAGAATGAAGAATTGTAAAAGGCATCAAAGTATTAGTTGTCAATAGCATTGTTTTACTTTCACTTTGTTTATGATGAAAAAAAAACATAATTTACTAGTGTCCCAGATAATTTAGTTACACTGGTGATGTCCCCTTTTTGACAACCTGTTGCAGGTCGAAGACCCAGGGCACAGAAGTCCTCCAGTTCTTTCAAGAATAAAGTGCTTCATAGAGTGCAGTTGAGCACTAAGCAACTTCTTTGACTCCTGAGTGCAGTTGTTGTTTTCTTCTGATACTGCTGGGGCTGGTCACCTCTTGCTGCACCACTACATGTCTCCAGGATGCTCTGCTAAATCTGTATTCTACACTGGTGGTTGTGGCTTACTTGAAAGCTCAGTAAGCATGAGCTGATGAAATTCTTTACCACACTAATGTACCAGATTAAGGGTGAGAGAAGTGGGTCAATGGCAAATTTGGTTCAACTTCACTTTGGGACACTATCTTCAATCATCAGCTTTTATATTTAGAGTGAAGATACAGTACTTTAGATCCATAGTACATTGGCTCCAGCAGAATGACAAGGACCCCCCTTCCCCACCACAGTCACTTTGCACTCTCCTGCCCTTTCCCATTCTATCAGACATTTTTGCAGAAAACAAAATGCTGGTTCCTGGAACTGTGTCAGGAGCAGACAACATCTTTTTGAAAAATCTCCCAACTTAACCCACCCATCTTCCAAAACCAGATTTAGTAGCTGCCCCCTCTCCTGAATCCTGAACCTTAATTCTGGGGGTCAGTAGAAGATGAGTCAATCACGGCAGATGCACACTCTGCAACACTTAAAATAAACAGAATACGTTACTGCAGAGTAGCACAAATTGTAGGTTTATTAAGCCATGGAGTGTGGTATTAGCTGGTTCCAGGGCTTCAAGGTGTGACACCCCCTTGTGAAGTGTCACATCAGACCTGAAGTGTCAGGTCCAGCTAGTGTCACAATCTATGGCTTAATAAATCTAAAATGTTTGCTACTCTGCAAGAACATAATCTGTTTAAGTGTTCCTGAGTGCACATTTGCACTGTGTGATGTTCGCAGTGTGTTAGTGCTGAACAGAAAGCCTTTGTTCAGTGAGTTTGGACTTTTGTTCTCCAGTAGTAGATAAATCCATAAGTCTACACAGCCTGAATGAAGCCTGTGGGTGCAATATGGAGAGGTAGGAGTAGAGCAAAAGTGTCATTAGTGACACTTAGACAAACTGACCCAATCAGTCTGCCTAGTATCAATAATGGTTTCCATGTGATATGGGTGAATATTTAATAGTGAGTGACAAAGCAGTGAGTCCAAATCACCAAAAACATAATTGGTGATCAGCACTATACCAACACGGAACAACAGCGAGAATATCATACCTTCTATGGAAGCACAATATATACCTACTTTTTAAGTGAGGGGCTGTACCCCCTGCACCCTCTACATATATATATATATATATAATCAACACTGGGGGGATGACATGGGGGAAAAGTGGAAAACATGGGAAGGGGTCGACCCCATGGGGCCACTCACATGCCAGTGGTGACAGCTGTGTGATGGACAAACCGAAGGTGGGGGGAAACATAGTCAGGGGTACAGGAGGCCAGAATCACAGCACAGTAAAATGCAACACCTAGAATGTAAGAAATAAAATTTAGCTATACTCAGCCCCAAACCCAGGTCCACAAGATCTACAAGTGGTAACCTAATCCCCATGCTAGGTGGCTAGCTTGGCAGAACCTTGCTGAATTCATCCATTAACCTTGCCTCCTTAGTAACTCCACTCCCAGTACTCAGTAGCACTCGCTATTCTCTCCCTTCCCCCTCACTATTCCTCCCCTCTTGCTATTCAGTAAGGGTTGCTATTGTTCTGGGCATGTGTCACTTAATTTGAGGCACTCAATTTGCTTCACCCATATCACTGGATACTTTATTAATGCAATTGCTCAGCTCTCTCTTTCTTGATAGTGCACCTTCTCATCTAATTCATATTGTGCAAACTTATGGAGTGGGCCTAAGCTTATAGATGCGGGGATCAAGTTCCACCTGCGATATCCAGCTAGTCTGTAGATTAACAAAGAAGGAGATTGGATCTCATTTGAAATGCTCAGTTCAGCTACCATGGAACGTAAAAAGTTGTATCCAGACCTCTTTAAGTGAACAGAGGACTGTCTTGGAAAATAAGTGATGATTTCCTTTTCATCGGTAGTGGTAAAAAGGAGACGCAAGAAATGTTGGGCAAATTTCAAGAGATGTGCACAGAATTAGGGGTGCCACTGGCAGCAGAAAAAACAGAGGGGCCCTGCAGGGTGCTAGAAGTCCTGGATATTGAAATAGATGCCCCAAGGGAAATATTCTGGCTGCCGGCCCAAAAAGTAGAGAAACTGAAAGAATTGATCCTAGTACATACCAGCAGGAGAAGGGTACAGCTAAAACAAATACAGCAGGTTCTGGGGCACCTGAACTTTGCCTGTAGGGCTATTGAACCAGGAAGGGCATTAACAAAAAGGCTAGCAAGGACTACAGCCGGGATGACCAACCCACACCATCGGGTAGACTTGACAAGAGGTGTTAGGGAGGACTTTAGCGTATGGGAGGAATTTCTCAGGGAATATAATGGCTGCTCTTTCTGGCAGGAAGAATGGGTGTATAACACAGACCTCGAGCTTTACACAGACGCAGCCAGGGGTATATTTATTTATTTATTTAGTTAACAAGTCTAGGATTACAAACACCTTTCAGCCTTGGCTTTTTTACAAAGGTTCCATGTCAGAGAAATACAAATTATGGGGAACATCAAGACAGACATTACAACAATGTGGACATTGAAAACAGAGTACAGATTAATACAATTCAAGGGTAGCATTGTAACAAGGGCAGCCAGCGGCATTTGTCAAAGAAAATAGACAACAGATAAGAAGTGCCAGAGTCATAGGGAGAGGGAAGGGGGGGAAGGAATGTAGGAAGGGTGGGGAGAGGGTGAAAAGTACAGCACTGGTTCTGGGGAGGCATTGAGCCTCAGCCTCAGCACTGGGAGGCATTGAGTACAGGCATGTGGGGCTACCTGAAGGGCAGGTGGTTTGTGGAACCACGGATGTCTGACTGGGTAAGGGATGGCAAGGTAAAAGATATAACATTGCTAGAGATCATGCCCATCTGGGCATGTACTCTGGTGTGGGGGGAAGAGTTACGGGATCAGAGAGTGACATTCTGGAGTGACAATAGAGCAGTGGTGGAGGTTCTAAACAACAAAGGGGCCAGGTCAGAAATGGCCATGCAAGTTTTACGTCATTTCGTTTTAAGGGCCTTGCAGCTGAACATGTCATTCAGAGCAAAACACATAGAAGGGGTACACAACACCCTGGCTGACAGCCTTTCCCATCTGCAGCTGGATCATTTCCAGAGGCTGGCACCAGCAGCAGAGGAACAAAAAACTCCCATACCAATGATCATCTGGGATGTTGGCAACAAGGAGCAGAATGGTTGTTTCACAGCTCATGGGCACCTCGGACTCTGAGGGCCTATGATGGGGCCTGATGAGTGTTTCAAACATTCAGAGCAACACACCAGATGGAGGTAAGTAGGCCGCTCACAGAAGAACAATTGGGAAAGTTCATCGTGGGAGCAATGGCAAAAAGGAATAGCCCACACCACAATGGGGGTCTATTTAGCAGGGATTAGCATTATCTGCAGCCTAAAGGGATGGAAGGACCCAACAAAATTGTGGTTTATTAGAAGGATGATGCAGGGATGGGGTAGGTTGAAGCAAGGGCCAGCAGACAATAGAAGACCAATAGGGGAACAGTAGCTAACAAAACTAAAGGAGGTGCTACCGGCAATATGCAGATCAAAGACCGAGGCCCAGCTATTTCACACGATTTATGTCGTAATGTTTGCAGGGGCTATGAGAGTGAATGAGGTGGTAGACCATGGCAAAAAAGACAAGAAAGGGGGATTGGAATGGGAAGATATAAGTTGGGGGATGAAAGAGATACAGATCAAGATTAAGAGCTCAAAGATGGATCAAAAGGGACAGGGTTGCATGGTGACACTGAAAAGACAGGTAGAGGGCACAGTATGCCCAGTGCAGGCTTTGTGGGCTTTTCACCACAGAGCATGGGACCAGAACAGGGAGATTATTTGTTCATGGTGATGGAAGAGGGGTCACTGGTTATCAGGTCACAGCATTGCTCAAGAAAGGCATGCAATTCTTGGGATAGGACCTGGTTAACTACTCGTCCCATTCCTTGTGGATTGGGGCTGCCTCGAAGTGGGTGGTGGCAGGTGTAACTGTGGATAGTATTTTGGGAAAAGGACGCTGGTGGTCTGCCAGTTATAAGAGATATATCCGAGCACTGAAGTGAGAAAGTACCATATTGCTTATGTGTTGTTAACAAATGTGGGGGTGAATGGGGTGGGAGGAGGACAGGGAGGGGGATACGGTGGTGATGAAAGGAAGAGGGAGGACCACGGAAGTCTGGATCTGTGTCCACTCCTATATTTATTGGGCAGAAAGGAGAGCAGAGAAGAAGGCTGGGGGAAAGCAGCTATACGAGGATGCAATACAGTGTAGGTTGGTTTGGAGGGGCATCAGGGGGATGAGATGGGCACAACTACTTCCCACCTTGAAGGACCTTAAGGAACAGTAACCCATCCCTGATTTACTTATTATACATTTGGGGGGTAATGATCTTGCGGGCAAGCTGTGGGTAGACACATACTTGCAGATAAAAAGGGACCTGGAAACAATACAGCAGCGGTGGCTGCAGACAAGCCTTGCCTGGTCGGATATGATACCAAGGAGGGTTTGGAGGCATGAGCACAGCCATAGAACTGTGGATAGGGCCAGGAAGAAGATGAACAGAAGGGTAGGGACATTGGTAAGGAATATGGGAGGACAGGTTATACTGCGGGGCGTAGAAGATTTCTACAGATCAGATGGGGTGCACCTGTCGGATCTAGCCATAGACATGTTTAACACAGAAATGATGGGCTTTATAGAAGCATGGACGAGACATGCAAAAAACAGAAAATAAAAAAAAAGTAAAAAAAAAGGGCAAAGAGAATGGTTCAGAAGGTTTGCCTGAGGTAAGGAAGAGTAATAGCCTAAGTGTGGGGAAAGCCAGTCATCCAATGCAAGCTGGAGACTGGCTAGTGGGGAAAAAAGGGCGGGAAAGGAAGGGGGGAGAAAAAGGAATAACACCAAATGAGGAAGAAGATGAAGAAAAAAGCGGTCTCGGTTTTCAACGTTACCTAACAGAAAAGGAGAAGAAGAAGGCACCCAGGTTTTCACCTTGGGGGAGAAAAGGGGAAGAATGAGGGATGATCAGAAATTGATATATGGATGAAAATAAATTAAATTCTGAGAGATATAATAATAAGATGATGAAATGAAACATGGAATTATGATATATAAATAAATTAATTGCCAATCTGAGCACAACAACAAACAATGGTCTCTGTCTTTTTGTGAGGGAAAAGGGAGAAATCCGGGACAATGGAGTTTGCCCTTTAAGGGGCAGACCAGGTTGTCCCAGTGCACCCCTTCCCCTTTTATTGTGATGGTTGTGCTCAGAAGGGGAAGGGGGAAGGTAGGGGAGGGGACATGGGATAGAACAATGGCCAGGCAACAGGAAGGGGAGGGGAAAGTGGAGGTACATAAAGGACAGCACAGAGGGGTTGCAGCCACTTTTTGCTGGAGTTTTTGATCCCTCACACCCACCCTACAAGGCAGAGCAAGAGGGGAAGACAGTCAAGAAGGGACTGTATGGTGGGTCTGTCAAAGGTGGATGACAGACACGTGTGGTTGGACAGTTTGGACTGCCAAAGGTGGATGGCAGATAATAATATGGTTATGGACTGCCAAAGGTGGATGGCAAGAGAAAAGGGAAAAAAGGGGGAAGGAGGGAGGGGAAGAAAAGGAATAACACCAAAAGAGGAAGAAGATGAAGGAAAAAGCGGTCTCGGTTTTCACCGTTACCTAACAGAAAAGGAGAAGAAGAAGTCACCCAGGTTTTCATCTGGGGGGAGAAAAAGAGGAAGAAAGAGGGATGATCAGAGATTGATATATGGATGAAAATAAATGAAATTCTGAGAGATGTAATAATAAGATGATGAAATGAAACATGGAATTATGATATATAAATAAATTAATTGCCAATCTGAGCACAACAATAAACAATGGTCTCTGTCTTTTTGTGAGGGAAAAGGGGGAAATCCAGGACAACCAGTTTTCTGTTGTAAAACTGTATAACATTGTTTAAACAGTACAAGTCTGCTGTATTTTAGTGATAACCAGTTTTCTGTTGTAAAACTTTATAACAATGTTTAAATATTGACAGAAAAGAAATAGAAGTAAGAGTTTAAAACTATCATTGCGGGTATGTTTACAAGGCGGTGGGGATGGTGGGCTGTCTGGTGGTTGGAAATGACTGCAGCCGAATAGACAAAGGGAGTACAGCCGATAGGACAGGGGATTTTGATTCTTAGTTGGGTGGGAATGGTTTTGTTTTTGATTTGGGGACATTGCACCTTCTTTCAGTAATAGAGACTATTTATCAGGAAGGAATTTTAGAAACAGGAGTTTTTAATAAGGGAGCAAGTTGGTATTCCAGTCAAAATATAATCAAACATGGTCCTTTGGTAATTGAGGGATGTCTAAGGCTTTCTAATCCCAGATTAGATAACTACCCCATACCTAAAGGATAGATTTCCCTTTCTAGAAAATACAAGGTTAATCCCAGATGGAAGATTTATATCCTGGAATGTTAAGGGAGCTCATAACTGAATCAAGTGGTATCAAATTCTAAAACATTTAGAAACCTTGCAATGTAATGTAGCATTTCTTCAAGAAATGCACCTATTAGAGAAAGAAGGAAATCTTTTTAGGAGAAGGCAAATGGGGCAGGTATATGCGGCCAGGAACGCAACAGCACAAAGGGGAGTGGCAATCCTTGTTACTAGGTGAACTCAATTCAGGCTTCAGCAATGTCAGGTTGATGTACAAGGTAGATTTATATTTCTAAAAGGACTATTAAACCATGTTGAGGTGATTTGGGGATCAGTATATGGACTCAATATAGAGTCACCCGACTTTTTTTGCATCACTCTCGACCGCACTAACTTTACTTCCCCACCTACCTACTATTATTGCAGGGGACTGGAATTTAATCTATTCACTAGAACTAGACAAAACAGCCTATAAAGGCCCTAATATTTACTCAGCTCAAAGAGCCCTGAGAGAATTTATGGAAAATTATAGCTTCAGTGACCCATGGAGATTATTAAACACAAATACCCGGGGATATACATTTTACTCCCTAGTATATAGTACATTATCCCGTATTGACTATTTCCTAGTGAACAATACAATTTTAGAAGGTCTAATAAGTAGTGGTATGGCCCCAAGAACTATTTCTGACCATGCGCCCGTATTGATGGAAGAAACAGTTATTGTTAACAAAACTAAATGTACCGTACGGAAACTGAATATCCAGCTTCTCCAGGATGAGCAGTCACTGCTTGTCCTTAAGGAAACAATTAAGCAATTTCTTTTGCATAATCAGGGTACTATAAACCAAACTGACAAGCTATGGTGTGCCTTGAAATGTGTGGCTTGAGGAGAAAGCATTCGACTTTTTTCCATTTGAAAAAAAAAAGTGAGAGGCACTTTCGTCCTCCCTCCTCTCCCAAATCAAAACCCTGGAAGATCAACTACTACCCTCTCATAATGAGGATACAGCAGAACAAATGGCCAAATTAAAACATCAATACTCGGAAACCCTGAGAGAACAACCCCAATATGCCCTATTTAAGACCCATGCTAAATATATCGAACAGAGAGATAAGGCCAGTCACTTACTTGCCCTTAGATTAAGAAAACAAGAAGAATCCAGAAGAGTAGTAACAGTTAATTCCCTTAAAGATAACTCCCTCCTTACTACTCCAAAGGAAATTGTGCAAGAATTCGAGAACTACTACAGGTCCCTATATTCTCCTCAAGTACCTTCCCCCCAAGTAGCGGACATACAGGCATATTTAAATAACCTTCCACTTCCCTCCCTACCACAGTTACAAGCGGACATCCTTATAAACCCTATTACCCAACAAGAACTAATGGAGGCCATTAGTTCATTACCAGAAGACAAAGCCCCTGGGCCAGATGATTTTCCACCCTGCTTTTATAAAGTATTTAAGGACCATCTTTCACCTACTCTACTAAAAAATGTTCAGTTACCTGTGAGAATTTGGACTGTCTGATCCCTCTTTCCTAGAAGCCCTAATAATTGTACTCCCCAAACTGAATAAATCTCCACAACTAGTTTCCAATTATCATCCAGTCTCTCTCATGAACTATGATACCAAACTTTTTGCTAAAATATTGGCCAATAAATTAAAAAAGGTATGGATGCCAAGGCTTAGCTCAGAGCAGGTAGGATTTGTTGCAGGTCATTCCTCTGCTGATCACCTCAGGAAACTGTTTCATGTCTTCTCTGTATCCAGGACTGCACCTCACCCAATGGCCATGGAGTCCCAGGATGCAGAGAAGGTGTTTGACAGGGTTAGTTGGATATTTTTATTTGAAGTCTTAAAGTAATTTGGTTTTCCCCAAGTATTCATTAAGTGGATTCAAATTCTTTACACCTTTCCTAAGCAAATGTTTACTGCAACGGGGTTTTCTCAGAATTATTTCCGTTATACTCTGGAACACGCCAAGGATGCCCTCTCTCACCACTACTCTTTAATCTATACCTGGAATCACTCCTATATCACTTAAGGCACTACCCATTTAATGAAAGTTATTCTGATAGGAGAGTGGGACTTGTGTTTATCGTCATATGCAATGACATACTGTTACATGTTACTGATCCCTCGACTTCTCTCCAAGCAATATCTTCATAGTCGAATCATATGGGACTTTATCTAATTACAAACTGAATATAGAACAATCTACAATAATGCCACTAAATTCCCATACCTATAGATCACAGACGGTAGGCCTGCAACTAAACTGGTCATCCAAAGTCAAATATTTAGGCCTCAGTATTACACCAAACCTGACACAAATTAAAAAATTAAAACTTGATGCTTTATTTGGAACTATACAGCAGGACTTAGACAAATGGACCCCCATATAATTTTCCCTACAAGGAAGAATTAATATAATTAAAATGATTGTTCTCCCCAGAATATTTTACCCCATGAATATGCTTAATTTTCATCTTCCACAATCGTGGTTCCAGAAATTACAACAAATCATCTCCAAATTCCTTTGGATGACAAAACCACCATGAAGATCATATATTAAGTTAGGTACAACTAAGCAGAGAGGAGCTCTTAGGCTTCCAGTTTTTTTCCATTATTACCTAGCAAGTCATATGGTGAAATATTTCCATTGGTTTCCTCCTATTCCCACTATGGCAGACCATAATTACATGCCATTATGATTACAAATTGAGCACCAGGTAATCAAGCAAAGTGGCATATCCTGAACTAGCCTATTATATATTACCCCTAAAATAGGTCGGAATATCATGAAAAATGAACTGATTCATATGTCATTGAAAGTGCATGCCCAACTGTGCAAAGCTTTTAAATACAACAATGGTAGAGATATATCTTAACCTTTATATTTAAACCCAAATTTCATGCTGAAGGGTAAATTCTTGAAACCTAAAGAAGAATCCTCTGATATGGAAATAAAGGTTTTGGATCCATTGGAACTAGGTAAAATTAAATCCACCCCTGCATTATCACTTTCCCTACATCTTTCTTCTAACCAGATATTCAAAGGCTGCCAAATTAGACATTTACTGGTCAGTAAATTTGGAACAGAAATCTGGAACTTTGACCAGACAGATCTTCTTAATACACTTAGTACTCTGGCATGGAGTCTGCATGCTGTCTTAAAAATAACAGCAATATTATATCCAGCTATTTACCAGGATATCCAAGGGGCATCTCCTTATTGGGAGACTCAGTTTCCAGATATAAAACTTTGTTGGGATAGAATATGGCAAGCACTATACTCCTATACTTCCAATGATAAACTTTGTCTTATGCATTTTATATATTGCATAACATCTAGAATACCCCAGCTAAGCTGGCAGCTATGGGTAAACTGTATGACTCAAAGTGTATTAGGTGTGGCTTAAATAAAGGCACTATTTTCCATGTCCTCTGGGATTGTCCTTCAATCAAACCCTTATGGCAAACAATCAGAAACAAACTCGATCCTTTACTTGGTTTGGAGCAATTTTTCAAACCTGAAATTTGTATCTTGGGAGACTACTCCCAAGTTCTAGTATTGGAAAGAAGATATGCTATGTTACTAATTTTCCATTCAGTAAAAAGATTAATATTAAAACATTGGAAATATTCCCAACTTATTTCTTATTCAGAATGGCTAAGTGAGCTCCTATTTAACCTAAGAATAGAGGAGATGATTGCAAGCATTAGACATTCCCCCCACATTATTTGAAGAGAAATGGGGCAAGCTATATACTTTGACCTCGATTACTCAATAATAGAGAATGATACAGAGGTGGAAGACCCACAACTGACCCTGAAGCTTCAATATATAAGAATAAGCTTGATACCCAAATTTATAGAAAACCCTTTTGTTACTCCTTGCATAAACCAACAAGTTCCTAACTCCAAATAGCTTATGATGATCCTGTATACAGATAGATAAACCAAAGCCTAAAAGAGAAATGAGGTGCAAGGGGGAGGAGGAGGGATAGTAGTGGGATAAAAGTAGTTGTAGATGTTACAGTATTTGTTATAATTGAGCTGATGTGACCCCAAGGTGAGAATGTCATGTTCTGACTTATGTATGATATCTTTCACGCCTGATAATTCATATGTACAACTTAAAAAATGAATAAAGAATATTGAATGAAAAAAAGAATCTATTGACTCCTGACACAGTGCCAGGAGTAGGCATTTTTCTTGAAAAAGCATGAAATGTTGACGGATGCACTTGTGGGGGTGCTACTGCTACAGTATGTACTTTAATAAATTTATTTTTGAACATCTCCTAGCATTGGAGTCTTTTGGGTATGAGAACGTGAAGCTGTACAGCTGTTGTTCAGTGATTCAGTCCTCCTTTGCTGTGTGTGTGGCTCCATTCTCATTGATCTTGAGCAGCCAGTTCTGTTTGGTTTTATACATACGAAGGTGTTGGGTTTTATGGTCACTGCTTAAAGGAAAACTACACCCTCATATCTTGTAATGTTTATTTGTTTCCATGTAAACATAGAAACATAGAAACATAGATTTTAATGGCAGATAAGGACCGCTTGGCCCACCCAGTCTGCCCATTTCCCTACCTAATGGATAAGCTGCAGATCCTTGTTAACCAGCAGCCTACTTCTTCCTACCCTCACCCCCTATAATTGCCTTATGACTGTCCCATGCATGCTTGAATTCCACCACTGTTTTTGACTCCACAACCTCCTTCGGAAGGCAGTTCCGTGCATCCACAACCCTCTCTGTGAATAGACAACTCTTTTTCTCTAACTGTTAGGTATATATTTGATTGCTTTATTTTTACTGTTCATACTAGTCCCTGTAACTATCCTGGGGATCTCCATTTTCTGTTTTTTCAAATATCATTGTCCCTGAGAGCTTCATTAGCATATGAAAGCATGATGTGTCAGCACCCGTCAGACTCCACAGTATGCCTGTCTACTTAATTAGATTTCAAGAAAACATGTGAAGCAAGGTGTGAAATATCACATTTACCTAAAGTTAGCTTTGCAAACTGAGTTGTAATATAGAGTTATTCCTTCAAAGTGCTTTCAATTTGTGTGTTTCGAGAGGGTTTTTTCAGGATAGTTGCACTTTCAGCGTAGAGGTACATGGTATAAATGGCTGATGTGACATATTGTCATATGGCAATGCAGCTCTCATGGACAATGATATTTCAACGACCATAAAATGGAAACCCCCATGATAGTTACAGGGGACTAGAACTAACATCGAAAACAAACTAAAGCAAACACTATATCGCCATCAGCTAGTGGAAAACAGTTGCCTGTTGACAAGGAAACAAAATTTACACACTAGGAGGGTGTAGTTTTCCTTAAAGGTGTTGAAATTCTGAAGGAAAGCTCATAAATTTTGGACAGCATTGTCGATGTCAAAGTGCCAAATTTCAGCACTTTCAACAATTTCATATTTGTATTGGCTTATCCATATAGTAGACTGAGAATCCTGATCTTGCAACTGGACCTGGAATTTTTGAACACTTTACACTGCAGTAAGCCAACACATAAGGGCATGTTAAGGAATGGAGTATCTCAAGTCAGCACAGCCCTCTGCCTATTGCTAAACTAGAAGAGGAAAGGAAAACCTGGAAGACAGACAGACCATATGCCAGGTGAGCTGCTGCTCATGTTGCTGGATACTGGCTGGCAAAGTAAAGAGCTGCTATAGGGGAACAGGTGGTGATAAAACGGTGTGTGACAGTGTAGTTTAGTTGTAAATCCAGGCTTGGGAACCACAGGATCAGTGTCCAAATTGTACCAGAGACACTTATAGGCCTTTAGCAAGTCACTTATCTCACTGTAAAACTGGATGGAGCCTCAACACTGTAAAAAGATGCAGCACCTCAGTTGAGTGATTTGGATAAATAAATGATCAACATAACAAAAAATATGCAGAAATATAAGTGCCGGTACAATAGTCAGCCCTGAGCTTAGGAGAATGCTCTGAATGTTGATTTACTTAAATCTACTGCTCCACTCTCACTTTTTGTTATAACACTGACACTTTCTAATTCGGGGGCACTACAATTTCCAGAATAAGTATGTTTGATTTGTTTTCATTTTGACACTGATTTAGGTTAGCACCTTTAATAAGCTTGGCTAAGACAAGATCAAATAGAATGTTTAACATTGATTGGGCTCACTTAACTGTGATTCTGATTACACATAGCAGACTACAATGCATTAGAGACATCCATTAAAGTGTTAAAAATAAAAAGCAGAAAGCCATGGTGTTTTATACCCTTTACTATCCAGGCCCTTGCTAGACGTCTCAGAAGTTCTCTGAAGTGAACTTAACTGTTTTGCAAAACTTGTATATGGGAATTTTTGAGGCGTTGTGCTCCAACATCCTAAACCAGATCATAGATGTACTTTAGTACTGGAGGCTTAGGATGCAGAAAAAATGTTGTGGGTGACACCATTTATTGATCTACCAAAAATGAGTGTGAGGGGCTATATATCGCTTCCTCATGTTACTATTCTTTTAAAACTAATTTGAATCCATATAAGACATATTTAGCTTTTCTGATAAAATGTATTACCTGCAACATATTTGTTTTAGTCTTCTGTATCCACACCTGGGACAGACAAAGACAGCAACCACATTTCTTTGTCTGCTGCTATGGTAAGTAAGACAGGCAAATATTTATTAAAATTTTATGTCCCACAGTGCAGAGACACACTGTTGTTTGTTTAAGTGATGACAGGACAGATCACTGAAGGTTTGTTTTAGGGATTTAGGCATGTTTAGGTTTTACAGTTTTATTGTGTATTTTAGTTCAGGATACTGCAATCCCTCTAGGAAGGTTTAGGTCAGAAAATCTATTCTTTGTGTTATTTACTGCATATGAAAATGGGTAGAGCACAGGACCATACATTATTTATTCTTTTGCATTATGGTTCATAAATATCAGCTTTTAATGGCTGTATTACACTTAAGAGACCTGGGAATCTGTAACTCCACAGCTACAGTGCAGCCAGCATTGTGACAAAGCACTCATCTGTTGCTGCATATTTTAAAGTAAAGGTAGGACTCCAAAGTGACTCCATTTGACCCAGAAAAAGTAAATGAAAACCAGGAGGAGTTTATTCCAACATAACCAAGTAACAAGACAAAACAAGCATTTGTCAATGTCAATTGTTCACTGCTGGTACTGCTGTTTTACTGGGTCTTGCTTGTACACATTTTTATTATATATTTACTGGGGATACAGCAGATGGGATGCAGTGTCACTGTTTAGGGATGTCCTGCTGTTACATATTGTTAGAAGCTCTTGATGACAGGGTGTTAATGAGTGGGAGGGGGAGAGAGAGAGAGAGAGAGAGGTAGTGGACAACCAGACATGAACGGGGACTGTATTAACACTTATTTTTGGCCTGGTAAGCTTACTAAAGAATAAAAAAAAACCTTTACAGAAGCAAGTAGACACAGATGTTAAATGTTCTCAAACTGCATGGCTCCTCCCCTCCTCTCTCCCTCATCACTCACTTTTGCATCTTAAACTCTCATGCCACAGACTCCCTTTTCCAGTGATTATTGAACAGAGGTAGTGCAACACCTCCCTGTTGTGCAGAGGGGCATTCCGCAGGTCATGAATGGGCACAGTGGAGACCGGCCGAGGGCTCAACTGGCAGACCACAGTTAGGTGGTGACATGGTTGTGAATGGATACAGTTTCTGCAAGCACAGTGTGGGGGATTTAATAGTGGGAACTGATTGACCATGCAGCTGTGGAGACAGTAAATCAACTTTTCAAAGCTAGTGCCTGCTGCAGCAAGTCCCAGGTAGGGACAAACCAAGCTGCAACAAAGATGGTGCCACTCACATCAGTGGTAATGCAGCTGTTAGCATGCTTGCCACTAGCAGTTACTTGGGGATGAGAGGCTAGAGAGAGGTTACATAAGCAATGTATATGGGTATGAAGGCTGAGCAGCGATTGTTCATTGTTGCTGGCAGAAAAGTAAGATATCCAAATGTGCAGCTCTTCTGCATCCTTTCAGCTTGCATATCCCTGCTTACATGACTGCAGATCCATCCCACCAGGGGGAGTGGGGAAGCACAGGGATCACTGCAGTGATGTGTTTGTCAATTGTGTAAGAAATGCAGGCCTTCAGCAGGGAGAAATTAGGGTAGAAGAGGCTGGTAGACTTGGGTGGCAGCTGCTGCACTGACCAGGAGATAGTTTGAAGACAGGCTGGCAGAGAACAGCACTGCAGCAATCATCTGTGCTTGCTGGGTGGTGTTATGTAGATCAAAAAAAAGAGCTGACCTATGATTGGGTTGGCTCTCTCCTTTGAAATACACAAAGTTTCTGCCCAGCAAGCCAAAACAATGTCACATCAACCTGGCTGATGATTGGTGTGACACTGACAAGCCCCTTGCTGATCACTCTGCATTGGACTGACAGTTTTACACCCCTCAAAAGCCACTCTCATTACAAAATGTTCACTGAGCATGCGTGCATGGTGAACATAAAAATTAGTTGGAAATAGAACTCACTTCCTATCTGATATCATCAGTGATGTCACATGATTTGCTAAGCATTGAATGGATGGAAAACAACAACAGAAGTAAATAATTTTGCTACAAAATGGAAATACCTGCCATAGAAGGTTAAGAGTTCACTCATAGAGCTTAGGACTGAAATACTTGAAGTAACATGGTGCCCTCACCGCACTCTAGTAACAATAAAAGGCTTTCTGTTATGGCACCTTGCTGTACTGTAATTCTAACACGGAAATTTCAAGTATAACAGCTACTATATATTATCTGCAAAATCCTTATCTTCCAAGGACAACCTCCCAATAAGAGGCAGTGGATACGTATATAGAAAACAACAGTGATAAAGCAAAATCAGAAAAATTAAGTTTGGTATAAACAGGATTAATAACGGTATCTACATCTGATAAATCTCTAATGAACATACTAATTTCTGACTTCAATTTATTTATCAGGTGTGTTAATAAAGTTAGAGGTATGTCAGCAGAAACCAGATCATTCTCAGAAACTGTAACTTATTAACACTAAATTCACTCTTATTCACTAAAAATACCACCAACAGCTTAATCTGGTTCAAGGACAGTTGGCATTCATCTGTATCCCCCTCCACCGGGTCATGCCTGAAAATAGGTAGGATTTGTCTAGTGCACTTACCCGGTCAACAAAAACTAAATAAATAAAAATAAATTAAAATAAATAAATAAACACACTCCAATGCTCAAAAAAAGTCCTTCAGCAACTTAACCAATTAATTGTGAGGTGGTTCAAAGCTAACACATTCACCTCTTAAAGGAAATGTTCTCTGGCTGATTCACCCAGTATAGGGCTGCAGTCTGTGGTCCTAAGGGTTTTCTGTGTTACACCAGATACATGATTTTATCTGAGAGCTGTAACAGCCCTTTCCTTGTAAAAAAGCAATCTAACTGTGTTGGCCTGATAGCGCAGAGGTTGAGGAGCTGCGTGCCACGCTAATGACAGGGAATCACATTCCTAACCTAAGTTAGCACCATAGGATGGTAGAAGACTATTGCAGCATCTCTGTGGATTCCTTATCTTCTTGTTGGGGAGGGTGGCAGGCAGGTCGGGTGCATATTATTGTCCCTTGGGGGCCTAGGGAACAGTATAGCCACCATGCTGCTTTAATGGGTGGGAGAGAAACAGGTCAATCCTGTAACTGAATACAAATATTGGGATCAGCTCTGCAAACATCTTTGAAGGGAAAAGGAGAGAAAATTATCTAAAAGCACTGCCATGCCTCAGAATGATAGCTGTTACTTTCAGGACCTCATCTCCATCCTCTTCCAGCACTGGATCCAGTTTCCTGAGGCCTTACCTCCCTGTCCTGAATGTGCTGACATTTATAACAAGCTGTGGGGGATTCTGCAGATGTATGGGGTGTTGAGACTAGAGGCTGCCTGGGTCTGGACTGAAGAAGAAACAGGGAGTGGAAGCATAAACAGAATCACAAAAAAGTCACCTAGTGAATTTGGCAGAACCCATTGCTTGTTCTTGAAAATCACATTCACATAACCTAAGCAATAAAGTGGGGTGCTGACAACATCTTTCTAAGAACAAGCTTGAGTTGCGTTATGGAATTTTAGATGATCTGTTTTGGCAAGAAGGATGCTGCCATAAATATCACAATTTGAGAAACTCAATAAGCAAGACAGATAAGGCCAGATAAGACACTACAGGCTCAATAAATTAGTTTATAACATGGATAACATTACAGTAAGTCACACCATTTAGTGCTATTTCATAATTAGTTCCTGAGGTGGTTTTGCTGAATGTACTAGTAAGGAATGGCACCCTTTGCAGACTGTTTGAGAGGCCTTTCAGCACCATGAATTGCTGCTTAAAGTTGAACCAGCATAACATTTTGTGGTGACTTGCATATACAGCCCATGACACTTTGCATCGTGGGGGTATAAGTGATTTTGTATTTCTTTGAAACTTGGCTTCCCGGCCAATGCCCTTTTGGGTAACCCTTACCTCAGTGCTTGCACACTAAGGTTCTTTGTCTTTTAGTAAGGAATAAGACTGGGTTATGTGCATTAGAACCTTTTTGTACTTTCAGAGCATTTCAGCCTTGTTTTGGATTCATTTTATGTGTGTTGCATATAATTTATAGAATTTCTCTTCAATGAAGTACCTTTTTAAGGTAGGCAATTTATTTTCCTACAAAAAAATAAATAAATCTGCAAACTGGTGTTCTAACACAAACTGACATATGGTAGAAGGCCCTTGTAACTTATAATCCTCACTGCAAACTTTGTTAGTACACTGTTATTTAATGCTAGAATTGGTAGGCTTTTAATACTTATGCAATTTTAGTATTATGCTTCAAGATCTATGATTGGTTTAATCTAAGCGTTGTCCTCATGCCCAGTGCTGTGATGTGTGTTTTCTTTTAACTGTCAATCCTCTTAGTGATTAAATGTCCAATAGAGTTGACAGGGCCACTGGCACACCTATTCAATTGATCCCTGCAGTTAGAGGTGGTCCCAGGGGATCAGTGAGCGGCAGTTGTGGTATTACCAGCATAAAAGCAGAGTTAAAAATGTCACTTGGGACTATAGGCCATTGAGTCTGTCCTACTTAGTAAAATGATACTAGAGTTAATTTTCTGGAGCTGTACAGATTGCAGGACAGGTTTTATAAGGGACTGTCATCTCAAACCAATTTCTTAGACTTGTTTAATTCAGTGACATGGGTGGCAGTAGGCAAGGGACAGGCAATGGACATCCTTTATTTGGATTTCAGTAAGGCCTTTGACTCCATGCCACATTGGAGACTTGTCAGGAAGGTGAGGGACCTGGGGATAGGAGTAGGACTAGAAGCATGGATTTAAAGCACCAGTGCAATGCAACTGGGCAAAAAGTCAATCCTACCTTTTTTCACTAAAAAAGATTCCATACAACTTCCAGTTTGACTTGGTGGTATGATTTTTAATTCCATCAGAAATTAAGTATTTTATAAATGTTTTGCATTTTATATCAAGAAAAAAAGAAGGCCACCACATTTTGCATAAAAATAGCATTGAAAACCTGACAAGGGTTAGGGTAAAAAAAATTAAAAAAAAGGCTCATGGTACACAGTCTAGGAGGTAACTAGACATGTACATTTGACAGGTATGCTAATATGTTTCTTAATTGAAGCTAGAACTGAAGTAGCTTTGTTGGAAAAACATTTTTCATTGTACTGCTGCTTTAAAGCTCATTGAAAGAGAGGACCTAGAGGATGGTCCTAAACTGCAAATAGGTGTCAGGCAGGTCACTAGTAAGATTCCCCAGGACTCTGTCCTGGAACCTATGCTTCCAACATGTACATCTCAGATGGGGGGAAGGGGTTCAACAGTAAGGTGTGTCTGCTTATGCGTGACAACAAACTCTGTAGAGGGAGTCAGAGATGTGATCAGGGATGTGGAGAAGCTGGAAACTTGATTGCATATATGGCAGCTCATATTAATGCCATGAAGTGCAAGGTCATGCACAAAAGGAGGAAGGACCTAAAAACAGACTACTTAACAGATGGGGTAAGGGTGGCAGAATCAACAGAGGAGAGAGACTTGTTGATTATAATCAGTGACTACCTAAACTCAAATGCTCAGTGCAATAAAGCATATAGATTGTGATCATAGTGTCCTCTTTAGCATCTCTTTCTTAATTTTTCAAGGTGCTCAGGGACCGGAAATGAAAGTGTCTCTTCTGTTCAAAAAGGGAAGTAGAAGTGATCTAAGTAATTAAAGGCCAGTGAGCCTGACCCTGAGTTGGGGAAAGTACTAGAGGCAATTATCAAAGATAAGATTATGGAACAGCTGTGAAGATTCCAGCTGTTAACAGAGAATCAATACAAGTTCACCAAATTATTTCAGTCTATCTTTTTGGTCTATTTTGAGGATGTAACAAAGGAACTAAATGGGGAAAAGACAGGTCATGTAATATACTTATATTTCAGTAGAGAATGTGATACGATTCCTCACAAGAGGTTGGTTATAAGGTTGACTAAATTTGGTATGACAGAAAAACTAGACACAGTGGATAAAGGGCCAATTAATACAGTACATAAGACTAAGTGGGTAATGGTGCATGAAACAACATCATACGGGAACAAAGCCATCCATGGAGTTCCCTTGGGGTTAGTACTTGGATACCTACTGCTCAGTATTTGTATGAATGACCTGGAATTTAAGATGACACAAAGATACTGTAATAAGGGTGGTACAGTAGATTCTAGAGAATAGGAAGAGATTCTACAGAGGAATTTTGCGTGCCAGTGAAGAGAGACTAGGGCAAGTGTACACTGTTTTTTTTTCTGCCCATAAATCTAAAACAAATATCTGCAGTATACCATGAAAAAGACCTGAGGAGGACAGGCCATTGGTGGCTTGTGTCACTAATCCCAAGGTTTCTTAGTGAGCACCATAGCCGGCTTTAAGGATAGGTGAACTAGGTGGCCACCTGGGGCACCATTCAATAGGGGGCGCTGTGAAACAGAGTTCATTTTGTTTTATAATGTTTATTTTTTTTCCTAGTGACCTGGACTGAAAAATAAAGTTGGTAAAATCTGGTGTTTTTGTTGGTGGGAGGGGGTCTGCCAGATTTGTCTCTGTTTGCCTGCCTGCCCAGCTCACCCATAAACAGCCACTGGATCTCTGTTGTTCTCACTTTAATGCTATGTAGCCAATGGAATAACAGGCAATAGCAGCACTTGTCAGTTCCTTTGCTGTGCACTCCTCCACTGCACCCATTGCCCCCCAACCTGTTTTTCTTTTGGTGCTAAACAATGACTAGTGCATGCACAGAGTGGTGGAAAGTGGTTGCAACAGCAGTTTTGGCAGCAGCGACTTGGGAATGAGTGGAGTGGCTGCATTTAGTTAGCGTGAAGTGGGCAGTGAAGACTGGGGAGTCAGAAGACTGAGCCACAGAGTTTAACCAGACTGGAGTGGAGGAGGTCTTAGTGCAGGCAGTGGATGCTACAAAAGGTGGGCACAGGGGTGCTGTGTGCTGTTGAGGGGTTCTGGATCTGACACAGGAGGGACATCATGACAGCCAGCAGCAGCCATGTCCAGCAAAGTCCAGACTTGACAAGAGGACTCAGAGAGTCAGAAAGGACCATGGGGGAGAGGAGGAGGACAACCTGATCAGACTGGGCCAGTTAGAGTGGGTTTAAATTCTGGCCTGGTAGGTGGGGCCATGGAAAAACATGGTCATATGGGACTGGAAAGGTTGAGACTCCTTGGGGAGGACTGGAGAGGGATAAAACAAAGTAAAGGGCACTTAGCAACAGCACCCAGGGCCAGGCCAGGCTGTCTGAATTGGGCCTGCAGTGGGCCAGTGAAGTGACTGCAGATTAGTCTTCAGAACCAGCCAGAGAGAGTGAGCAGCAGCCAACCAGCTAGGGAGAGGGAGCAGTCATAGATGCAGTTGAGCAGAGCAGGCTCAGGCAGCAGTAAGAACAGCCAGATAAGGCTGTGCTGAGGAGACCAGCTGTGGAGGTTTGCCCCCCTCCGATGTCCCAGAGTAGGAGATTCTCATCCTGGCAAGCTTGGGCCAGAGAAAGAAAAGGCCAGAAAAAAAAAGCAAGTGTCTGACTCAGTCTGCTGTCTTATTGGAATCAGGGGTCATCCTGTGGCCTCCACTGAGTGTGTAACCTGGAGGTCTTGGACTTGGACTTGTTGCAGTCTTTATTCTGTTGATCTTGAGGGGCAGCCAGAGCAGCAGAGGTTAGCAGTTGCAAGTTGGCAAGAGGAGTCGAGAAGAATTGAAAGACAACCAGCATGGACTAGTATTAAAGTGAATGGCTGTATCTAAGGAAGTGAAGAATGAAATGATGAACAAATTCAGATTTGATCATTTAAACTGTTTAATTACAACTTAAAAAGTGAACTTTTTGAGCTAAAAGTAATTGGTGAGGTGACCTGCTTGCTGGCTTAATGGGACCTTGTTAACTTGCTTCTCAGTTTCATAGTGCTTGGGCCTTGTGGCCTTGCTCAACAAATATTTGTTAAATATGTATATAATTTAAAATGAACCAAGCAGTTGATTGGTGCAAACACCACCCAAGTCACCACTTAACACTGGTACACAGTCTTTTGCTTCACTTTCAAATAAATTAAGGATATCAAATACTCACAATTGACATGATTTATTCATGATGATTAAAAAAGTCTAGCATAATAAATTTCAGTGAGCACAGAACATGCTGTGACAGTCCAAAAATCTAGAGCTATGCTAAGCTACCAGCGGACAACCCTTGTTTGAAGCTAGAAATGAAGTTTTGCTGAATAAATCTGCTGGAAATTTATTCCATGAAATGGTTGAATGCACAGAGAATAAATAGTTCTCTTGCTTGTAATTGCCCTGGGATAACCAATTGTTTATTATGTGATCTCAGATTGGTTTTCCTATTGTTAAAATCAAGACCACACTGGTCCATGTGGTATGGATCATTTAAGGTGTTATACAATAGTAGCAAATCCCCATTTCTTCTCTTTACTTCCAGGCTAAATAGCCCCAAAGAAGCAAGTCTATCATCATAGCTTTTGAGCTCCATGCCCCTTATAATTTTTATTGCACACCTTTTTATCTTTTCAATAAGATTTATGTCCCTCCTTAGATAGGGATTCCAAAATGGTGACCTGAAATCCAGATGTGGGATTACATAAGTTTTATAAATCGATAAAAGACACTGCTTTTTACATGAAATGAACAAGCATTTTATTAACCTTTCGAGTCTATTTGTTGTCCTGGATACCTGGATGAAATGGTCTGTTGAAGAGAGTTTGTTATTTATGATGATATCTAAGTCTCTCTTCTTCGTAACTGAGTGCAGTTGTACATCCAGAAAATACAAATGATTGGGGTTGTTGTCCCCCCCCCAAGTGTAAAACATTACATTTCTATGGGTTAAATTTCATTTTTTCATGTGTTGCCCAGTCCTGTATAGCATTTTAAGTCACAGGTCAGTATCAACCTCACCTCCCAGTTTCATATCATCCACTAATTTAATGTATTTGTGACATTTTATTTTTCAATTCAAACTTCATTAATACATTTTCCATAATAAAAGGCAGTTACATTGAAAATGAGATGCAATACAGCCATTTATGAAGACATAACTGCCCAGCCCTCTCATCCCTCCCCTCCCTCCCCTTATAGCAGCAACTAATCCATTAATCCCCTAAGTACTGAGCTCTTTCCCTAAGAACCTGCAGGGCATTTTAGAGTGTGATATGATTATGACTGAGCCAATAAAATTAAGGTATGAAGGGGATCCCATATTTTGGTATATGCTGCCAATCTGTTGTGAAAGCTGGAAATCTCTTTTTCTGTTCGGAGATTGGCACAGTCTGGGGGGGGTATTACCAAAAACTATTGTGAGTAAGTGCCTTAACTGCATAACTTTGAAATGAGAGGGAACCGGAATAAGAAATTTCTTAATAATATCTCCTACGGACAACCATTGCCCCCCTTCATCCACTAAAGAGAGTAGTTTCCCATCTCCCAATTGGAAGATCCATTTACGGGAAATCTGCTTCTTGTTAATAGTGAAAGATGGGGAATTCCAAATAGACTGAGCTAAGTCCAACTGAGGGGTATAATGCAAAAATGAACATAATTGTGCATATACCCTTAGTGAAGTAACTACTGTAGGGCATTCCTCAACCATATGCACCTGGGAGATTTTAAGATAAAATAAGGTTGGGGGTCCAGATTCTTAGACCTAATTACATCCAATTCAATCCTAAGCCAAACCTGCTGTTCTTTTTCCAGGCCGGGAGATATCCATCTCAGACATTTTGCTAAATGACTGGCCCAATAGTATAGCCAGGTGGGGAATCCGCAAACCACCCTCAAATTTTGGAGCTGCCAGTTTATGATAGGCCAAACGAGGATATTTATCGGCCCAAATAAATCTAGTAAATATGCCATGTAACTTTTTAAACCAAAGTAATGGGATAAAAGTATTGAGAAGAGATAAAGGGTTAAAAATTTTAGGGAATATATTCATCTTAATTATATTGATCCGGCCCCATAATGATATGGGAAGTTTGGACCACCTATCGAGGTCATGAATTATTAGCTGTGAGAGGGATTCAAGATTTTCCTTAAACCATGTTAGGGGGTTACAGGAAAGTTTAATACCCAAATATTAAAATGACCTGGGAGTCTAGCATAGACCTAAGGGACTAATGTCATTCTTGAATACCTTATGGTTTAATGGAAAGAATGAGGATTTACTGGCATTCAGTTTGTAATTGGACAGGTCACTAAATCTTGCTATTTCATTCAACAAAGCTGGTACAGAAGATACCGGATGGGATAAATGTATCAACAAGTCATCCGCATATGCTGTGACTTTAATTTCATGATGCCCAACCCAAATGCCATGTACAGATGCATTATTGAGAATATTTTGGATGAGAGGTTGCAGATATAAATTAAATAACAGAGGAGATAAGGGGCAACCCTGTCTAGTCCCTGAATGGAGTGGAAAAGATTTGGAGAAGGCCCTGTTCCCAGAAATCCTTGCTGTAGGGGTTTTATATAATGCAGCAATCCAGGATATAAATTCAGGTGGGAATTGAAAAGCTTCCAGAACTCTGAACAAAAAATTCCAATTCACACCATCAAATGCCTTCTTGGCATCCAGGGAAACCAGACCTGCAGGAACCCAGCATCCCTGGTAGCCTGTGAAGACATGAGATAAGGTACGCAAATGATCAGATGATGAGCGCCCTTTCATAAATCCTACCGGGTTCGTACCTATTAACTCGGGAAGAACTATAGTTAACCTATTGGCTAGAATCTTTGAAAGAATTTTTATATCTTGGTTTAAAAGAGATATAGGTCTGTAGCTTTGGACAAGCTCAGGGTCCTTATCTGGTTTAGGGAGAAGTACAATCAAGGCCTCAAAGAAGTGAGGGTCTACCTCAGCCCCAGTTAAAATATATTGGAATAGGCGATTAAGTACTGGTAGTAGAAGATCCCAAAACACTTTATAAAATAGGGAGGAGAATCCATCAGGGCCTGGGACTTTATCTGAGGGTAATCCACTAGTAATCTCAGCAATTCCCTCCTGCGATATAGGGGTGACCAAAAAACTATTGTGTTGTTCTGAAAGGGAGGGTAAATAGGAATCCCTCAGATAGTTCTCCGTACTCCCAGGACAGGGAGGATTCTCCATATCACTGTACAGTGTTTCATAGTATAGGGCAAATTCTTGTACTATCTCGGTAGGAGATATTTTCAGAGACCCATCAGCTACTGCCCTAATTGGAGGGATGAATCTCACAGATTCTTGTTGCTTAATACGCAGTGCCAATAGGCGCCCCGCCTTCTCTCCCTGATCCGTGTAACTAGCTCTTATACGAATGATAGCTAATTTTGCTTTTCCCGCAGTAACTCTAGATATCTGTCTCTCAGCACTAAAAGCTTCCTCTTGTCTTCCTCTGGGGCACTAGCCGAAATATTAATTTCGAGTGACCGAATTTGGGACAATAATGATTATAGTTCCTTCTCCTTTGCCCTTTTCCTGCTCACTGCCATACTAATGAGGATCCCTCTCATGTAAGCCTTAAAGGCCCCCCACAAAATATCCGGCTTTGCACTGTCTAAAGGGTTGGATAGGAAAAAGAACTCAATTTGCTCCCTCATGAGCTTGCAATACTTGGAATCTTTAAGAAGTTGTTCATTAAGTTTCCATCTAGTTTCCCTATTCGGTAAATTAAGGAATGCCAATTTACATAACACCAATGAATGATCAGAGACAGGGCCAGGTTGAATTGAGGAGGTCTTGACCCCCCAGTAGGAGAGCCTGAGAAATAAGGATATAATCAATGCGGGACTGTGAGCCGTGCACCATTGACCTGAAAGTGAACTCCCTAGAATCAGGATATAAGACGCGCCAGACATCACAGAGCTCGCACTGATCCACTAAGTCCCTTAAAGCCCTCTGCCCTAGACAGACCACTCTCGGTCCACTGCCTGACCTGTCAAGATTAGAATCTATGACTTGATTAAAGTCGCCCCCCAAAATAATCCTAATGGGAAGCATTGGCAGGATAATATTTATGAGTCTCATAAAAAACCCTGGATCATCCATATTAGGGCCATATATGCAACCAAGTAAAAGTGGAACTGACCAGAGGGTGCCTTTAACTAGGATAAACCTGCCCTCAGTGTCTTTAATGACCTGTGTAGAGACAAAGGGAATACTCCTATTAATAATAAGCATGATCCCACAACTATTAGTAGAACCCTGAGCATCATAAATCAGCCCCACCTGTTGTCTCCTTAACTGTAAAGCTTCAGCTTCTAATAAATGGGATTCCTGTAGGAAAGTTATCTGAGAACGTAATAAGCTTAAATGTTTGAGAACCTGATATTGTTTGGGTTTTTTCCTGATTCCCTTAACATTCCAAGTAGCAAAAGTCACCTCCTTGGCCAACTAATAATAGTTATTGGACTTAAAGAGTTCAGCCCTGCACTCAGGATACATAATACATGCAACCATACTCCCCAAGTTGCTGCTGTAAAGCCCTCCCTCTGCCCCAGCCCCCCCACAATTAACCCATTCCCTTCCCCCAACTATCTCCATTCCCCCTAACAAAGCCTCAAACCACCCGCCCCACCACCCAACCCCCCAGACACTGCCACAAGCAATGTTTAGCACAGTACTGGGTCTTTTCCTCCATCTCCCACCTCCTGATAATGCACTTCTGCCAATGACAGTCCAACTTATATCCCAAGGTAAATGTTTAAATTGCAAACGATATTAGCTAACCCCAAACAACCAGAGAGTGGTCCTGGGCTTCCAATGCATACAGACACATGCATATCAACCTGACAATAGCAGGGAAAGTAGAGTGAACTGCCAAACCCGCAAATGTCCCAGGTAATCTCAAAAACCCGAGTGAAAACTAGGGGCTACCTCATCCCAAGAAAAATCCCCACAAAAACCAGAACCAGATCAAGAAACCAATGAAGGGGAATAGCCCCATCCTCAAACTGAGAACAGAGATTGAGAAAAAGATTGAGATCGAAAACCCAAGAGAAAGAAAACTGAAAAAAGAAATCTTCCCTGAAACTACCAGCCCTTAATTCCGAGAATTCCTCTTGAGAAAATTGGAATGGTGAAAAGACTGGGAGAGATCCTTCTCATATTAAGAACAACACGGCTGTACATTACTCATGCATGGTACGCCCTCCTGTGACCACCACCCAATCCTGACAGGGTAAATATGAATAGCAGAGAAAGCCCATGACCGCTCTAATTCCAACAAACTGAAATGTGAACACTAGTCCTAGAATCAACAACCCAAACTTTCCCTCTGCATGCAACCCACAGTGTTAAATATAGTAGAACCTAAAACTATATTCCTAATTAGGCCAACCCCTAGACCCCAAAAGTCTTTGCCCTGAGCAGAAGTTAACATTAAGAAGTTAGGGCTTGAGAAGTTGTTTGCAGGTAGACTACGCACTGAACAACCCAGACCAGATGAGAAAACGGTAACATCCAAGTACAGCTCACTGAAATTTTTTCCTCAAAGAAGGAGAAAAATAACAGTTCCAATAGGCAACTCCAAGTAGCTCCTTAACAGATGAACAAGGCCTCTCAGGGCTCTTGGAACAAGGCTGGTAGCATGGATTTAAGGCTTGACAGGGCAACTTCAGGATCATCATAATTAAACCAGGATCCATCAACAAAAACTTGTAACCTGGCCGGGTATCCCATTCTAAAATTTGAAACCCACTGCAATGATCTTAGATACGATGGGATGAAATGCTTTCCGCTTCAGATGAACCGATCCATGGAAATCTTGTGCAATTCTCAGTTTCGTATTCTCCCAACAAACCTCTTGTAAAGCTCTCACTTTCTTCAACAAATGCTGCTTTTCCAGGAAATTCAAAAATCGGCAAATCATAGGACGGGGGGGGGAAGAATCCGGAGAAGGCTTTGGTCGCAGAGACCTATGAGCTCACTCTATAATGTATACTGGGCCAAAGGGAGAGGGGCCAGCAACCCGTTCCACCAACTTCTGTGTGAATGCTACAGCATGCTGGCCTTCTTCTCCCTCTGGTTGACCTAGTACCACAACATTATTTCTGTGGCTACGGCCCTCCAAATCTTTGAGTTTAGCCTCAAGACGAGACAACTTCTGTCACGTAGACACCAATTCAGGATCCAAACTCTCCAGTTTCCTCTCCATTGAGACTATTCGAGCTGTATTATCAGTAACCGTTACCAAGACTTCATCCAGTTTTCTAGAGAGAGATTTTGGGTCTATTGCCACTTCTTTCCTCTCTTCATGAAAAGGTTTAAACTCTTCTAAGAACCTATTAAGCATTAAAGGTTCTTGTTCCCCAACTTGACTCGTTGGATCAGGCTTATCTGGCCCACTCGAGACCCGGGATTTCTTTGGGGCCTTTTCAGGAGTAGCGGGGGGGTATGTTTCTGCGGGGCTTTCTTCATATAAGCCTCCATCCGCCAATCTAGCACACAACACAGGCTCGCCAGATGTTTAGACAGTAGAAGAATTTGAAAGCAGAGGAAGTAGAGAAAAATAAACGTCTAAAAAGACAATTTAATACTCAGGAGGCAGGAGCTTAACAGAGGAGCTTCTACTCAGCACTCTGCATCACGTGATCTCATATTTGTGACATTTTGATTCATGTCACTTATAAAAAGCCTAAATAGGGAAGGACCCAATACTGATCCCTGAGCAACCCAGCTTCCAATATGGGAGAGTTCACCATTTATCTAAACCTTTGGGTAAGATCAGTTAGCCATGTATGAATCCACCTTACAATGTCATAACTGATACCCATATTATACAGTTTAATGACTAGGCAGTTATGAGGAACTGTATAGAATTTTATTTAGTTTTTGTTGACTGGGTAAGTTCACTAGACAAATCCTGCCTATTTTCAGGCACGACCCGGGGGAGGGGGATACAGATGAATGCCAACTGACTTTGAACCAGATTAAGCTGTTTGTGGTATTTTTAGTGAATGAGAGAAATTTGGCCAGGACACCGGGGAAATTCCCCTACTGTCTGCCAGTAGGGGGACCCTTTTGGCCATCGAAGGATGGCCGAGTCAGTTGTTGTGCTGCCTCTTGAGAGGAAGGATGTGCAGCAGGTCGAGGGGAATGTCTCCTCAGCAGCTACAGAGCAGTTAATATTGGATGTTCCTGCTGAACCTCTTGTGACTGAACGGCTCTTAGAGGCTGCCTATTCGTTTGCTTTGCCGGTTTTGAATCGCTCGGGTGACTCTGTCATGCCCACTGTGGAATCTGATTTGCCTACTGAGGAGTCCTTTAATGAGGAATTAAGACAGCTTTTGTTGGTGGAAGAAAAACAGTATTTGCAGAAGAAGAAGGATCTTTTACACCGTTTTCAATTAAAATGTTCAACGACTACGGCTGGGGCTTCTGAGCTTCTTGTTGACACTACACAGTCGGTTGCTATGGTTACAGACCGAATGGAGGCTCTGACTGAACCGGGCATTGCCTTTCACTGTTCTGGCCAGTATCAAGCTGCCGCTACAGTGTTTTACTTTACCACTGCACAGGACACTCCTCGCAAGGAGTGAGTTACTCGACATGGGTGTCCCAGCAAATTTCATTGGGCTGATGCTCCCGTGGGAGATGGAGATCCCTGGACAGTGGAAGATTCGGTATGGGTGGCAGGCTGGGTGCGCTCTCCTGATACAGGATCATGGATCTCGGGCTTTGCACCCATTAAGATTGCCGGGGTCCCGCTTTCCTCTTCTCCTTCTCCCAGTTCTTTATTGGTGTCCATAAGTACTACTCCTGAGCCTATGGCTCCTGTATTATCTGAGGGGATTCCTCAACCTGTTTCACCTAAACCCACTCAAAAGCAGGATTCCTCTTCCATTATAGAAGATTTACAACGTTCTCCTCTTCACCTTCCCTCGGACTTTGAACTTTCTCAAACCCCAGGTTTACAACAGTGTGGTACTACAAGGGCAAGTTCTCCACAATGTGAGGTGGAGGCTGCTGCACTTAGTGATAATTCTGACTTTTTGGACATCCCTAAAAATATTCCTGCTGAAATTAGGAATGCTCCAATGGGTTCTCATGGGGAAGTCAATCAGCCCCCTCCTACTGCCCCTCCTAACACCTCTCGGCCTTATGCCTCCCTTTTCCATAATTCTGTTTCTTCAGCTAAATGCCATAATGCAGTCCGCATCATATATCAAGGAGGTTTAGATGTTTTTCCAGACAGGGTTTATGTAGGTCAAAAGTTATTGAAAGACAGTTTGAATTTTCAAGTTTCTGAATTGTATGCCCTTATTCATGTATCAGGTGAGACTGTCTTTGACGTCAGCTTTAAACTGGGCAGTGGCCTTGACAAATTCTGGGCATGTTATCACCGGGAAAAGGCCACTCCATTGTGGGCCCCTTTTGAGGTTGTTCCTCTTACTAGGCCTGCTCACAAAACTATTACTGTTCTCTTTCGAAATGAAGGAGTCAGTGTTACTGATTTACTGTTTTGGCTGAAATAGCGTTGCACTGTGGCTGGCCATCCAGAGGTTATATTTGATTCTGAGGGAATCTGGACAGGAGGTTGGAAAATAAGGGTGCTTTTGCATTCTGAAGGTGGGGGTCTTAGCCATCTCCCTAATAGTTTTTTTTCTAGGTAGGGATCGAGGTGTTCTATTCTATCCAGGTCAACCTAGGACTTGTTATAAATGTGGACTCTTGGGACACATTAGTAGTGCTTGTGACCAACTAAAATGTTCCCTATGCCACAAAACTGGTCATCTTAGTGGTCAATGTTTCAACTCGGTTCGTTGTAACCTTTGTGGGGAAGAAGGCCATGTTTACATGACTTGTTCCAAGGCAGCTCATAGGACATCCTCTTCTGCTGATGGAGATGAACAGTGTCTCTTGGTTTCTTTAGCCCAGAGAAAAAATAATAAAGCTTCTAGTACACAGTTAGTTGAGGATGTTCCTTTTTCTAAATTGTCTGTTTCCACAGCCCCAGATCTTCCCCCTCCCAAGGAGTTTGTAGCTTGTCCTGTTCCCGTTTTACAGTAGACTTCTTTCCCTCCCTTAGTAGACATTCCTGAACACTCCCCTGTTCTACATACGGACTCAGTGCCCATGTGTGTCTCTGCAATTCTACCTGGCTCTATGCCCTCCCTCCTGAAATCAAGGGCCCTCCTGCAAGGCAACTATCGACCCGGAAATGGTCTACTGGAGCCTTACCTACCCCTAAAATGCCCAAAACTTCACTTTATGATTCCTCTAATAGATTTTCATTTTTTTTGGATGCTGATCATTCAGATACTGATTCAGTCTGTTCCTCTGCAGATTATGTTCTGCCCAAGGATACTGCTGATTTATTGATGACTGACGAGGGCGGTACTTTTTGCCAACACTCACATCAGAAGGGTAAATCTAGGAAGAAAAAACATTGATTTAATCTCCCCTATTTTTTCTTGGCCATATGCCTTTCTCCCCTCCATTCTTAATTTTGACATCTAATGTCAATAGTATTAAAAATGTAATTAAACGAAATGCTGTGTTTTCCTTTTTACAAACTTTCCCTCCTGGTGTCTTTCTTTTACAGGATACTAGGCTCCACACTACTGTTGACCTTTCTCTTTCCACTAAAGCATGGCTCTCGGGGATTTCTTTCTGGTCCATTGGCCCAGAAAGTTGCACAGGTGTTGACATCCTGTTTCATCATATTCGGCCTACTGTGGTTCGGGTGTTGGACCTCATTCCTGGTAGAGTTCTGCTACTAGATTTCATTTTGGACACAGTTTTTTTAGAGTTATTAGCACTTATGCACCACAGACTAAAGCAGAGCGTACACTTCTTTTTCAACAAATCAGTCCTTTTTTGCATATTGCTCATTATGTGATTTGGGGAAGGGATTTTAATTGCGGATTGAGTAAGTGGGACCGGGGTTCTGCCACCACAACAGAAAAGATATTTGGTGATATGGCTGCATTGAATAAAGCTGTCCGAAATGCGCGTCTTAAGGATGCTGTATTTTCTCATGTACGGGACAGGTGTACAGGAACAAACTTTTTTTAAGGGGTCGTTATCTACCTTATTGATTTTTTGTTTCTGTTTCTCTCTTTGATTCTTCAGATAGTCTCTGTAGAACCAACTCCTTATTCTGACCATCGGCTAGTGAAGATTTCCTTGGGAGCAGCATTACCTCCTATGGGTCCCGGATATGGAAATTCAATTCTAAGCTTTTGCAGCAAGCTGATTTCCTACAGCTTGTTTCTACTTTTTTGGCCTGTAGGGAATCATTATATCCCTTATATGATGATCCAGTGGTCTGTTGGATGGAAACAAAATCAGATTTACGCTGCCTACTCATTTCCCATAGCAGGTATTTTCGGAAGGGTTCTTATTTTGCGTATTTAAAGGACAGAAAACAGCTCCAACATTTGTATTCTCTTTCGCAGCTTACCCGACATGATTTTTCAGCCCAGATTGCTCATTTTCAAAAGAAGATGATGCACTATCATTTTAATTTGTCTATAAGTCTTCAGTCCCGACAACAACATGATACACAGGGACCATTTTTTCATACTTGTCCTTTACTTAACCATCGGGAAAAGGTACAGACTAAATCAATTTCTGCTCTTTATGACAAGCAGGGGGTGGTTCATAATGACCAAGGTAGTGTTTTACATATTGCATCTGACTATGCTGCTTCTTTATTTTCTGCGACCCCAGGGCAACATATAGATTTTTTTTCTTTTTTTAGTAGAATTCAGGTTCCTCAAGCTCCACAAGACCAACTTTTAGGCTTAATAGCTCCTTTTCAAGCTCAGGAAGTTGCTACTGCCATTCAATCCTTATCCAAAGGTAAAGCCCCTGGTCTAGATGGCCTTACTTCTGACCGTTACCATTTTTTACATGGTGAACTTTTGGATGAACTAACTTCGGTTTATAATACTATTTTGCAGACTCAAACTGTCCCTTTTGACATGACTACAGGAATTCTTATTTTTCTTTAAAAAAAAGGTGATACATTGGATCTATCTAATTGGAGGCCTATTAGCCTATTGAATAATGATTTTAAAATTCTTTCCAAACTTTTGAACACAAGGTTGTTAACAGTGGCAAAGTTCTTGATTTCTCTGGCACAATCTTGGACTCTGCCTGGGAACTCAATTACAGATCAACTGCTATTATTAAGGGACATATTTTCTCATGACTCATTTTTACCACTAGAAGGCTATGTACTTTCCCTAGACCAGAGGCAAGCTTTTGACAATGTGGCACATGTCTTTTTATGGCATGTACTATGTCATTATGGCATTCCAGCTACTTTTATAGCTTGGATCCAAGCCCTTTACCATACTGCCACTGTCCGCCCCTGTATTAATGGTTTTCTAGGCCCTCGTTCCTATTAAAAAAGGTGTTTGACAAGGGTGTCCAATCAGTCCCCTTTTATATGTCTTTGGTATAGATCCATTATTAAGGCTTCTCAACTCCACACCTGGTATTGCCCCAATACAGATATCTAATTTTATAGTTCCTTATACTGCCTTGGCTTATGCGGACGATGTATTTCTTTTGGTAGGGAATACCCAGTCCACTGAATTAGCATTAACTGTTTGTACCATTTATGGTACTGTCTCAGGAACCAGTCTCAACTTATTAAAAAGTACTGGGAAACCTCTGGGGGGTCAGATTGTTCCTAAGGCTCACATAGCTGGTCTCCCATATACTTTAGGTCCTTTAAAAATCTTAGGCATTTGGTTTGGGTCATCCCAGATGGATATTGATAACTGGGACATGAAATTGCTCCTTGGATCACGCATGGTTCAGAACTGGAATAGGACTAAAATGAGTTATTGCAAACGTATTTATTTGATATGAACCTACTTGGTACCTCTATTTTTATTTCTTAGTTCTGTTTTTCCTGTTCCCAAGATAAGGGAAGTTAAATTATATCGTTTATTTTTCCAGTCCTTCTGGGGCAGTCGTCTAAATTCTATCAAGAGAAATGTATTATATTTATCTCGAAACCAAGGAGGACAGCAAACGATTAACCCTGTCTTGTTTTTTTTCTGTCAGTTTTTGTATGCTAATTTGAAACCTTTATTTATTTCTCCTGATAAATACTGGTGTGGTCTTTTTATTCACAACATATCACCCTGGTTTGCAGTGTGTGATTTGGGTCAATTGCATCGTATTAAAAAGGGAGCTACGTCTCCTATGTATCTACGGGAGGTCTTTGTTAAACTTAGGTCTTGGGAGATCACTAGTAGACATGTGATCTCGAACTCAAAAAAGCAATTATATGTAGTTGTTATGGAGAATCATTTTTGTGAATTGGATGTCTTTCCCAAATGTCCAGAGCTGCATAAAGAAGCCTTATTGATCTCTTTGAATGAGAAAAGAATCCCAAATTTTTTTTTAGATCATCATTGGCTTAATTGTCATGAGAAATTGAGTGTTAAGGCTAATCAAAAGCATAAGAGGGTGGAGGAACGTATTTGTTCTAGACCTCAGTGCATTACCCAACCTGAAACCCTGCTGCAATTATATTTTACTTGTACTTATATTGTTGATTTTTGGAAATTGCTATATGACAAGTCCAGTTTGTCTTTTTTTTTTACAGCTTACATATCCTTCACTTATGTATGGTAGTTATCCTCGTAACTGGGATAGTTGGGATACAAGTACATTGACTGTAATTTTTACTATTGTCAAATGGTTTATCTGGCATTCTAGATGTTTGTTCACTCTTCAACAGCATGAACTTTCTTATCATGATTTATATGTTAATATTTTCAAATCTATACAGGGTGTGTATTTTTCTGATGCTAAAAGTCTCCGTAGGTTCCATTTACTGGCCCTTTGGCGGAATTTGCCCTGGATTATGGACAATGACTTTCCGAATACGTGAAGACATTAGTCAAAGCTTGTTTCTTTCTTTTTCTTATGTTTCTTTAGTCAGGTTCCTATGGGATCCAATTGTGATTTTGGTTGCTGTATGTGGTTTTTGTTTTGTACTGTATGATTTCTTTAATAAAGTCTTCCCCTACTCTTTTCGATAAGTGCCATGGGATCTTTAACATCCACCTGAACTACCACCAATCCAGGCAGATGGGACCTCAGTTTAATGTCTCATCTGAAAGATGGCACCTCAGAAGTGCAGCACCCCTCTCATGCTGCACTACAGTGTCAGTACTGGGATATTAACCCAAGTGCCAGATGTGGGAAATGAACCCACAGCCCTCTGATCTCCCAGCCTCAGAGGTGACTGTACTACCTACTGAGCCACTGACACTGCAATGCCTTCCCTAGAGCTAACAAGATCACATCCACTGTTTTCCCAGTATCTAAACATTTGCTAATTTGGTTATAAAACACAATCAAGTTTGTCGTACATGACAGGCCTCTTTTTGAACCATGTTGGGAGCTATCTTCCAGTCCTAGAGCTTTTACTTCCCTATGCAAGATCAATTTTATTAATCTCTCAATTGATTTGCTACATAGGAAAGTAAGACTGATAGGTCTGCAGTTTGAAGCATTACTTTTATTTCCCTTTTTATAAAGCAGAATCACCACTGCTTGCCTTCAGTCACTTGGAACTACCCCAGTTTCAAGTGATTTGTTAATATCATAAAGGGGTAAGCCAGGACATCTGCCATGTCCCTAAGTAACCTTGGATGTTATTGGGCCCTGTTGAGGTATTCCCTTTGATATTTTGTAATACAGCCATGACTTCATACTCCATGAAATGCTGGTTAATATTATTCAAAAAGTGTTCTTGTTCTGGCTGGGATATATTGAATATTGAGCAAAAATATGAGTTAAAATGATTTGCCATCTCTTTGTCCTCAGTCATAGTTTCTCCATTTAATACTAATGGTTCGACCATTCTTGGTTGATTTTTTACTTTTATTTACATATGCACAAAATGATTTATTGTTGTCCTTAATGTGTAATAGCCGAAATTTAAGTTTGCATTTCTCATATTTTCTCATGCTCTTTAGCTTCCTTAATTCAGATTTATATTTGATCAAAGATCCCTCTGATGGTTTCCTTTTATGTTATGCATAAGATCTTTCTTTTTGTTTTATCTGTCTCCAAATTTAGCAAGTTAACCATAAAGGTATTTTTCTTTTCTTGTTATATTTTAATCTATTAGGAACATATTTATCTTCCAGATCCAGAATAGTACATTTGAGTTTTTTTCCAAATACTCTTCTGTATCCAGGTTTAGTAGGGTGTTTTCCCAGTTCATAGAAGTTAGAGAGATTCTAACAACTAGACCCCCCACTTCCTTTTTCCAATCCACAAATCATCTTGAGGGCTATGACTCTGGATCGACAATAGGTACCAGGGTTAGATAGGAAACTTGGGTGTGCTGGTTTGATCATTGGTCATTTTCTGCCATCGTTATTTATGGTTCTATTTTTTCATAATTATTTTGGTCTTCGGTAGTGATAGTTTGGGTTTCTTTTTCCTTTTTTCCCTTTACTATTTGTGGATGGTTCTATTTTTGTCACTTATTTTCCTTTTTTAAGAAGTTTTCTGTTTGCTGATCATGCAGACCTTAACTGTACTATGTGGAGTCAGGTATTCTGGATGGTAATAGGTGTAGGTCAGACAACTGACCACAGCAACTTAAGTCAACTTGATTTAAATTTAATTGAGCACCTGGGTCTGTTAAAACTGAGCACCCTCCCCTTTATAAATAAATGGCACTGTTATCAGCTATTCAGTCTGTCAATACTGAAAACAGAAATGAGTGCCAACTAGCCTGCTGAATCTAGTTGGGATTAAAGAGTGTAATGTTTTGTGACTGAATTGTTTTGTTGAAGGACAGAAATGTGTTGCTGAGGAATGGGTTTTACAGTGCTTGGGTTTGTGGCTTTTTTCATAATCAAATATTTTCATTGTGAAGTAATTCCCTCCTCCACCCAGTTTAATTTATAAGATGTCCTTGAAAGATAACAGCATTTCATTTTATCTTCAATGTAATCCTTAAAATGTGCCACAGAGCACCTAAAACCCCAGAGTTATTTTTTACAAAATGTTTTGCACGCGATGTGTGCAACATATCTCCATCACTCACTCACTCACTCATTGAAAGATCCCCCCTTCCATGGGAAAAGTCCTAGCAATGGGCTTGCCATGGAAGGGGCATTTGTAAGTTCACCTAGGGGCACCACATACTCTAAGACCAGCCTGATGAACATTGGTCATTGCAGGGCTGGTTGGGGAGGAGGAATAAGCATTCCAGAGCATGCTCTCTGCCAGGGAGGAAGTGTTCACAGCCATTCTGCCACCTGGGTGACAACCAGTGGCAGTGCAGTGGTTGCAGAGTGGGTGGATGGATGAGAGCTGAGCCATGGGACATGAATATTATTTTACAGTCACATCCCCATGGGCTCCATGCATGCTGATGTCTGACAGGGTTAAGGATTACAAAAGCTGGAACAAGTCAACCCTGCCAAGATTATGACCAAGCACATTTGGATCCTGTGCAACTTAATGTTGAGCCCCCTTCAGTAAACCACAGTCTCTATAAGGTAAGTCCCTATTCTACCTTTCACATTCCTTAGGGTTGAACAGTGATGTCCCAGGGGGCTGCAGGTTGGGCAGTGAGGCTGGGTGGATGCCAGGGGAAGAGGGGGAAAAGTATAGTGCACATTGGGACATAAACAGAAAGTTTAAGAAAAACTTGATGTAATCTTTGATATGAAGCTGAAGCAGTCACAGCAATGTGCAGAAGCATTAGGTAAGGCAAAGTGAATGCTGGGCTACATTCAATTGAACATAACAGGACAGGGAAGTTGCATAGCTGTAGGGGTTCTGCTATGAAACTCTGGTGACACAGGTTCCGTAATGGACTTGGGTTACAGGGGGCTGGCTGGGGGAACAAGGATTGAGCATTCCACTGGACAGCTCTCCTCCTTTGGAGGGGGTTGTACCTTCCACTCTTACTTCTGCCCAGCAAAGTCTGGCTGGTAGTTTAAGTGGAAGCTGTCACAGGGGGTTACAAGGCTACTGATGGATGCAGAGTCATGCTCGCACACTACGGAATAAAGGCATGCCCCTGGGACTAAATGGTGGAAGCCCAATGGATGACAAACCTCTGTGTGCCCCACACCAGTATCTGGCCTCTGCCTTCCAGACCAGATCCTTGACCTGGCCAGGAATATTGTGCTTCATGGGGGCCCTGCAATGGGGAGCAAGCTATGGAGGAAAAAAGAAGTCCTTAACATGGCAAATGACAGGGCTGGGGGGAGGAGGGCTGTCAGAAAAGGACCACACGGTAGTTGGAGGATAAATACAAGACTGGAAAAAAAAGAGACATAACATCAAAAACTTGATGAGATTCTGACTCTTTATAGATTACTGGAAAGGCTGTACTTGCAGTACGGTGTGCAAATCTAGTTGCCACAATACAAATAGGATTTTGCAGCAATCAAGAGGATACAGCACAGGTTAACACAAATAATTAAGGAAATGTAGATTTTAATTTATGAGTATCATTCAGACAGGCTTAGTATGTTTTCCTTGCATAGAGGAGGAACTATGTTTTCAGTTTTTAACAATTTAGAAAGATTGAATAAGATGAATCAGGAAACCTCTTAGCTTGTTCAGGGCACTAGAACTAGTAGAAATACGCTATACTGAAAGGGTAATGGGAGCACTGCAGCATTCTCCATTTATATCTGCTATGCATGTTGGATAACATTGGAAGTCACTGGAATGTAACAAAAGTTGATCTGTGCTGAAATTGAGATAAGTGAACCCACTGAAGACCTGCATTAAATCCAATAAGGTTGTGAGAAGTTTCTTTCCTTCCCTTTGAATTTTTAGCACTTTGATGGAATGAGATACAGCAGCATTTTATTAAAGGGATTACACACTGATGTTCTGCAAGCTACTGTACATAAACTGCAGCAGCCAATCAGCAACACTGAAGACCATGATCACCTCATGTTGCACATGTCATGTGAGAAAGAGCTCTTTGGGTCTTTGGTAAAACAGTTATGTGACCCATAAAGCACTTTGAAATATTTATATTGCAAATATTTTTATATATTTATTTGATTTTTGGATTACATTTTACCTTTGAGCAGAAGTTCTTTTACAAAGGTTCCACATCAGGATAATGAGACATTACAGACATTGCAATTCTAGTTAACAGTGAAGTTACTTGCAATATAACATAGATTGTGGAGACAACATAAAATTGGATAAAGTGTAGCTGAGATGAAAGAAGTTTGCACCTTAGTATTTTAATGGGTCCTTGTGGACACAATGGGTCTTAAATAAGTAGAAAATCTATGGTGGCAGCATACAGCAGCCTAGCAAGACAGTGACCTGCAAAATCTGGATGAGAACAGAAATGGGCTACAGAGATCTTTCCTGAAGACAATGTCAGAAGAAAGCAGAAAAGGCAGGATGAATAACATTTGGGTGATGGTAAATATGAAGTGAGGGTGACATTTTCACTAGGGCTCAAAAAACAAAACAAGAAGATTAAGACAGAGGCCAAGAACAAAGATCAGCCAAATAGGCTTTGTCCATGAGGAGGGTGGAGGGGGGGTGGATTAAAGCAGGAATTTCACTGGATGTAGAGGTCAGGGGGTAAGTGCTTGGGGTAATACTATGACATCATCATAGATTCATTCATAAGTCATATACCAAGCTTGTTAACAGTAGATAACTGTAGTTTCTGCATAGGCAGATCAGTAGTAATTCATGTGCTGCTGTAGAGAGGAGTCCACAGTTCAGTGCAGTGTGTGCTTGCTGTAGCCTGTAGCCTGCAGCTGGAGAGGGACTTGGTGTCAGCCTATCAAATTTGTATTTAGCTTTCCTTTCCTGTCTGATAATTAGTGCAATCACTGACTGCTGTTTCTTGGTTGATGTTGTATGGTAATAGGGATTAGCCAACCCCTGAACGGCACCTCCTTCCAGATCAGAGCACCGCTTTAGTGTGTGGTTTAACATCTGCTGACATCAGCCTAAGCAAAGCAGAACACTGGTTTACTCTTCCTTCAAGTGGTGCCAGCTCAAATTCCATTTTCCCTACATGAGAATGAGATAGAAATACAGTAATATATCCATAAATGTAAACTCAAATATTCTATTATCCAACATACTGTATACCTGCGTGCTCACCTGAATCTACTCTGTAACCCAAGTCTTCTTTGTATGAAAATATGTATTGTTATCCTGGGACGCCCCTGAAAAAGGGAACCTCAGGGCTCAGTGGGCCTACCCGGTCACCAAAATGTTATTAATAAATAAATAAATATGAACAGCAAGACAACAGCTGCCACAGAGCCTATGCATGGACAATGACAATTGCTGGTCCACAGAGGTGCACCATATGATACCCTCCCCATATATCACATGGCTGCACCACACAGCCTGTAGCTGCTCACTTATCTACTATATGTAAGGAAGGTAACACTGAGTCTACCTCTGGTATAAGAACTACTGTAATTCTGTCAGAAGAGGAAACAGTATAGTTGTTCATGGGAGAAGGGTGTAGTATACTGATACCACAGTTACATAAAACAAAGTTAGTAGTCAGTAAAGAAGAGGATATGGAAGTGGAATTGTTAGAGTAGCATGGGTTAGAAGCAGAGGAAGAGAAGACAAAAGAGGGGAAATTCTACAGGAGGTGGAGGAGCAGAAAGGGCAGGGTGAATCATAGCCATAAGAGGAGGAAAAGGGGCAGGGACGCAAGAGAGGACGAGCAGTGGGACAATGAATAAGAGAAGGAAGGAATCATTATGTAGCAGGGGAAGAAAGCATAAGAGGATGAGGAGATGCAAGGAAAAAGCATAGAAGGAGGAGCATATAAAAACATACACACACTGTACTGTAACAGGAGGATGACAAATGTGAAGAGCTAGAAAGAGTGATGTCTGTAATGTAACTCATTAGTGGTGATGACTGCAATACTGACCAGTGATGACCATCATAGGAGGAAATTGTAAAATTAGAAATGAGAAAAAAACACAGAAAAACAAAAAAGGAAGCTTCTAATGCCACAAATTCTAAAGCTAAACCCCAGCCCCCCATCAGCACTAAAGTAGTGTATCACCTGCTACTGACTCTGCCTGTCCCACCCAATGTCATTCCATGGTGCCTGCTGAAACAATCATCTCACTTTTGATACCCAGTTCTTCCAGATGTACCCCCCTCCGTTATTGTCACAAAAAAGCCAAAGAGATCCTCTAAAGTATGAAAATGTTTCAGGATGGCATTACAAATCACTAAAAGCATGCTTTAATCAGTGTGGAAAAAAGTTTTTAAAAAATTGGGAACAGAGGTTTTGATCAATTATTTAAGATGTGAACATGGAATATTTTACACTCATATCAGAGTTAGATGGAGTTCAGCAGGAAAATCTGGTACAGGAGGTAGGATAAGATAGTTTATTGAAGTACAGTAATCCAGCACCCATGGCAGCACTGAAATGATGCATCCACAGCTAGCAGTTATTGATTCAAGAGTATGACTGACAGTAGGGAAGTCTTCCCCAATGCTCTTGACCTAAGCATTGCAGGGACCAGCTGAAATGGACCTTGGCTTCAGTAAAAATCAGCAAGGCTAAACAATGCAGGGGCCAGCCAGATGAAAAATTACAGAAGCTTATAAGCAACTGTACAAAAAAAGAAATTAAACACAAACCACAGAACAGCAAAAGGAAGCCTAGCCACCCACAAAGCAACAGAAGGAAGTTTAGATGACTATCCATAGCTAATGTTATTATACCTTTTTAGCTTTCAGCATGTTTCATTTTGTCCAATACTACTTTTTTACTATGCCTTATTCTTTCCAGCACTTTTCACTTAGTCTGATACCATGTTTTAGATGGTTCAACAACCATGTGATTCCTGTTACCCTTTACTGATACCACATTTTATTTGGTTCAATATCACTTTTTGTTTGGTCCAACAACCATGTGATTTAAACAAGCTCCTGCAAGAAGCATATAAAACCCTAGACTTTTGATATTGTAGTTGAAATGATTGTAGGAGCAGACTCACGGGAAAAGGGCTTCTGGTCTTAGGCAGGTATTAGCTGGAGACTGCTGACAGGTCCACAGAAGAGTAAGAATAGGGTCACTTTTGTTTCATGCATTGATTGCCTCCCATGCAACATTTTCATAGTCAATACTACAGGTCACTAAGACTTCCAGGTTAAGGGGTTACAGCCCTGTAATATGAGTGCTAAACATACTACACAGCTCTGCTAGGCTAGTTTGCATTGTAACTTAGTTTAGAGGTCAGTGCTATAGCCTATAAAGCTGTTGGGATATTGCTTTTTCTGAGTTAAGAAATAATATTTTTGCCATATAGTTTTTGGTATATCTTAATGATATGAAATTGTGAGTATGTATTCCTATCTACTGTAGTTCAGTGATAAAAGCATACATTAGTAATAAACACCATGTGATCTATGCCAGTACATACCAGATGTCTACCATACCTACAAAATAGAGTACTCATACTGTGTCATTTGAACCAGTGACATGACCACCACTAGTCACAGCCAGGCCAAGCTGCTCCAGCAGTGGTACTGAATTTGCTACAGAGTCATTCCATGTGCACTCTAACCTGCCCCAAGATTACCCAAGTTCTATATGATTTACAAAACCTATTGGCATGATGATGACCCTTGATCTTCAGTCATCCTCTCCTCGGTGGAAAATGTTGGCTATTAAAGACTCTTGGGGGATGTCAAGTCCAATGCTGCATTCAATCACGATTCTTGTGAGTTATTCATTTATTTATTTGAAATTTTGCACTCCCTAAAATCCACATTTAGGTGGCTACTCTAATTGTCAAGAGTGTCCTAGGGGACAGTTACAGTAGCAGAGTAGACTTACAAAGCAGTCTTAAGTCATGATAGACTACACACACACACACACACACACACACACACACACACACACACACACACAGCTTCAGAAAAAATAAGCAAATTGTGACTGTCAAAAATTGAAATACCTATTAGTATAAATAAAAACATATAAAATGATATTATAGCACTACTTATTACCACAATTACACTACAGTCAATATTTACTGCACCTCCTTTTCTTCTATGCTTTTCCTCATATGAACTGTACATGTAGATAAAATATAAATATACAAAACAACTAATAAAATATTACTTCTTAATCTATTTATTTGTTAACCAGGGATGTCCATTAGCTATTATTTATTATTAAACCTTGGACTACAATACTGGCCTTTGATTGACCAACACTTGGTTACATAACCAGAAATTGCTGTGGACTATTGCCGTGCTCTACCTTGGCAATGGGCAATATTCATAGCAGTTGGAAGGTTCTCAAAAACTATTAATGGCTAAATTTGCACATGCACATCATCAGGTTAAAAAAAAGACTGTTATCTACTACTGAGTGCTAGTCACCTGATATTTTTAGCTCAATTTTTCATTTTATATCCCTGGTAGTCTAGCAGCCAGCCCCCCCAAACACAATAATGTACTCCCCACTCCTCCCCTCCGACTGCAAGATGGCAACTGATTTTTACCCTCTGCTCAACTCCGCTACCGGACATTGCCTGAATCTCACTCATGCCTCTCTCTCTCTCTCGATCACTCTCTCTGCCTTCCCTCCTTGTGCTGCTGCCTGATATTATAGAAGTAAGTGTCAGGGGGGCCCTTAAAAATGAGAAATGAACTGGGATGGTATCATCTTATTTTTAATTTTGTTGACATATTCTCTGGTCCCACCCACCACTCCTCTGGTCTCCAGGCTCCCCCCCCAGGTGGAACCACTGAGTGGGTAACCCCTCGATGGGAACATGGGTCATGAAGCCCTGGCTTGCCCCCCCAGGATGGGGTCACAGGAGCAGGGCCCCCCAAGATAGACTTTGGTCAGATGAGGAGCAGCAGCAGGGCAGGTGCCATCATTTGTTGCCAGATTTTTACTGTGCCTTTTCTCCCTTGGGTGGAGACATGCAATGATGCCAACATCTGCCCCACCCCCAAAATATGTGGTGCCAGCCATGTGGGATCCCCAGTCTCCACCAAGGACCCTCATTGCACTGGACACTCTACCCCCTTCCCCCCACGGAGAAGGAGAGCAGTCTGTTGGATGCTCAGTCCCTCTATCCCTGGCCGGTCCTTCGACTCCCAGGTCCATCTCTGAACCCAGGATATCGGCACTGCAGACGGGCACCTTGATGCTACACCAGCAGGCTGGCAGTATCATCTTTTTAATGGAAAATATTGTCTGGGGTTTATGAAGTATAGGTGGTGCAAAAACAGAAACTGCCAGCATAAATAGCACAAAAAAAACTGTAATCAGACATAATTCAGGGACCATCTCCACTGACTTCCTACACCATGTGAAACAATACTGGCCCAAAGGCAGAGTTGTAGTAGACAGAGGGAAGTCACAGCACCAAGGGATGTGGTGGAGTGCAGTGTAACTTGAGCAAGGTCTAATAAAACACATGTTGACCAGAGTTACGTCGGGATATAGTGGGGAAATATTGCCTCCTCAGGATACACTATTGCCTCCCAATAGTCATATTGCCCTCAGCCTTTGGCTCTGGGCAATATAACAATTGTCAGGCAATAGTTCATCCCTAAGGGTAAATATTTTTTCACTGCGCCCCTCAACTCTGGTCAATGTTTGAATACTGTTACACTGCAGCTTGTATAAACATTCTTTATGAAAAAAATGGTTCTGCTGAAACAGCCTTTTGTCTCAATGCTGTCACAGGTGTTTACAGTCACTTACAGTCATATTGTACTAGTGTTGCTGGGTGGACAACTGTAAGAGCTTAACACTGCTCCCAGTACAATATTGTGGAAGGTTGGAAGTACAGTAATAGAATTAAATCAGACGTTTAATTACCCAATGTCCAGTAGACACTTACAGATAAAATCCAGTTCTGTCAAGACAAGCACGTCATTTAACCTACACTAGCTAAAGTTGCTTTGTGTCTAATGGGATGGTCTCCAACATTGTTACTTTTAAAAAATATTTTAGCACAACTGGAGATAAGGCGTGATCACATTGCTTAAAACTAGATCCAAAGAATCTTGAATTCTTAGCCTTTCTGAAATTGAATTTATCATGAAGCAACTTTAACTGTTCATTCAATTATTTACATGAACAACAATGCCATTTACTGTACTATTCCCATGTCCACACCTCCTGGTGTCAAGTCTCCTTGGACACCTACACTGGAACTGGCATTGCTCATAAACTCTGGATCACCCCTTCCAACAGCAGTGACTCTGATGACACATGCCAATGCAGATCTTCATAATGATACTATGAACTGTCATCAACAACTAACTTGTTATGATATGTGCTACACAAAGTCATCATCAACTCACAGTGAGCATGATGAGTACCTGCACACATGACAGTTCTTCACTAGTTATTTAACTACTACTTTATATCTCAGTCTTCCTCCTCTGTAACCATCTGTTGTGTTCACAGTCACTTACGGTCATGTAGTACTAGTGCCACTGGGTGGACAACTGCAAAAGCTTAACACTGCTCCCAGTACAATACTGTGGAAGGTTTGAAGTACAGTAATAGAATTAAATCAGACATTTAATTACCCAATGTCCAGTAGACACTTACTGATACAATCCAGTTCTGTCAAGACAAGCAAGTCATTTAACCTACACTAGCTAAAGTTGCTTTGTGTTTAATGGGATGGTCTCCAACCAACACAGGAGGCCACCAAAACCTGATGCAAGGCCCAGAGCAAGAAGGCTTGGGTTAAGAAACTGAGCTGGTTGAGCAAGGAGGTCATGGATATGGTAAGGAGAAAAAGAGCTGCCTCTAGGAAGTACAAGAAAACAGTGAGAGGGGAGGACAGGGAGGAGTACTTGACAGAATCGAAGGAGGTGACAAGGGCAGTAAGGGGAGCCAAGGCATCTATGGAACTCAGGCTGGCACAAGGCATTAAGAAGGGGGAAAAGGACTTCTCTAGGTACATCAGGGAGAAAAGGAGCTGTAAGGACCACATAGTAAGGATTAGGAATGAGGGGGGTTGGGTGGAAGCAGTGTGCGATAAGGCAGAAGCACTAAATGAGTACTTCTGCTCAGTATTTACTAAAGAGAAGGGGGGTGACACTCAAGGGGGAGAAATGGCAGAAACAGGGGGGAGGGGTGACAGATAGGGAAATCATGGAGGGCAGAGTTCGGGAGGGTTTGAAGGCACTGAGGGTAGATAAGACGCCAGGCCCAGATGGCATCCACCCCAGGGTACTGCAGGAGCTGGCAGAAGTCCTTGCAGGACCTTTGGCAGACCTATTTAATGCCTCACTACATTCAGGGTGTTTACCTCAGGACTGGATGATGGCTCAAGTGGTGCCCCTCCACAAGAGTGGCCCCAAGGATGAATCGGGAAACTACAGACCAGTGAGCCTCACATCCATTGTGGGAAAGCTAATAGAGACTATCCTGAAGTAGAGGCTGGTGGCCGTCCTAGAGGCCAAAGGACTACAGGACAGCAGACAGCATGGCTTCATATGGGGCAGATCCTGCCAAACCAACCTGGTGGAGTTCTATGACTGGGTAACTAGACAACTGGGCAGAGGCCATGCAGTGGATGTCCTGTATCTGGACTTACATACTATTTGCCAGCAGGTTAGGCCTTATGGTCTATCGAGTCTGCTCGAACCTAGATCCTTAGTTGGGTGCCGAGACCCTCCCATCCCTTGTGCTCCAGAAACCCCTATCATCCATCCCCACCCCCCTGGGACAGGCCATCATCTGATACATCCACTTTCTGTGTCTGTCCCACCCTCTCTTGAAGCCCTCCACTGTGGATCTCTGAACCAGCTCACCAGGCAGTGCATTCCAAGGGTCCACCGCCTCTCAGTGAAAAACCTCCTCCTCTTTCCCCTCACCCTTCCACCTTCCAACTTCAAACCATGTCCTCTGGTGATACCTCCTGCTTTTAGTCTAAAGATCCCATCCATGTTTACCCTATTTATTCCTTGAGGTACTTGAAGACCTCAATCATGTCCCCTGTCTCTCCTCTCCTCCAATGAAAACAGGCAGAGCTCCTCAAGTCTGTCCTCGTAAGTCAAATCCTAGCCCTCGTGATCATCTTTGTTGCCTCCTCTGTACCCTCTCCAGGAGCTGTATGTCCTCTTCAAGTGTGGTCTCCAGTACTGTACACAGTACTCAAGGTGTGGTCTAACCAGTCCATTGTACAGAGGCAGAATCACTTCCTTGCTCCTAGAGGTGATCCCCCTATGGCATCCCAACATCCTGTTTGCCTTGCTAGCTGCTCTCCTGCACTGCTCAGAGTTATTCATACATGTATCCACCATGACCCCTAGGTCTTTTTCCCTATTGAGGCTTCCAGCACCTCCTCCCAGGGTGTACCTGTGTTTAGGGTTTCCCACCAAGATGCAACACCTTGCACTTGGCGATATTGAAATTTAATTTCCATGTGTGAGCCCAGCTTCCAGGGTGTCCAGGTCCCCTTGCAGGGCCAACCTCCCCTCTTCTCCCTCAACTACTGCTCCCATCGTGGAGTCATCCAAGAGACTCATTTCACACCCTATACCATCCCTGATGTCTGATATGTATGCATTAAACAGGATTGGACCCAGGACCGAGCCCTGTGGTACCCCACTACCAACCTCTGTAGGGTTCGAGAGCTCCCCACAGACCACTACTCTCTGAGTGCGTCCAGCTATCCAGTTTCAATCCATCTGACCATCAAAGGGCCTACTCCTAACCCCATCAGTTTCTCCACCAGACCATTGTGGGGACAGAGTCAAACGCCTTGCTGAAGTCCAAGAATAATACATCCACAGGCTTACCCTGTCCAGTTCTGATGTTACCCATTCATAGAACTCCACAAGGTTGGTTTGACATGATCTACCTGGCACAAACCCATGCTGCCGACTATCCAGACCTCCCACCTAATCCAAGTAAACCCCAATCGTTCCTTTAGTATACTCCATTAATTCCCACCACCGAGGTTAAACTGATGGGTCTATAGTTTCCTGGTACTTCCTTCGACCCCTTTATGGATTGGTACCACATTGCCTCTCGCCAATCCCTAGGTACCCTCCCTGTCTCAAGTGACCTGTTGAAAAGCTCCGCCAGGGGTGCAGCCAGTATGTCCGCCAATTCCCATAGTACTCGGATGAATGCCATCCGCCCAGGAGATTTGTCTTTCTTTAGGGCCTTGAGGCAACCACACCTTTGGGGGATGGCATCATCCATCCCTCCACCTTACTGGTCTTTTATCCTTATCCAGATGTGACACCCCTGGGGTACCTTTCCCTCCCTTTGCTCCATTTCTGTTGCTCCCTGATCCCACTTCCTGCCCTTCTATCCCTTTGTGCCTTGCTTTGTAGATATCCCATCCCTCCTAGTGAACACAGAGGCAAAGTACTTGTTAAATACTTCTGCCTGGTCCTCGCCTCTTCCACCCACCCTCCTTCTGATCTCAATCTGCTGAGATGGCCCTTAGTTTTTCTCCGCTCCCCAATGTACCGGAAGAACCCCTTTTCCCCTCCATGTATCCCCTGTGCCAGCCGTTGCTCTTTACTGGACTTTGCTCCCCTCACCATACGGGTGACTTTTCTAGATGCAAGCTGGTACATTTCCTTATCCCTATCCCCTCTTGTTGTTTTATATTTTTGTAAGCCACCTTCTTTTCTCTGACTGCTACCTGGACCTCACTGGACCACCAGCATGGTTTATGTGACCTTGCTCCCTTACATTTCAACTTAGCGCAGATCCTGACTGCCTCATGAAGTCCCCGTTTTATGACCTCCCATCTCCTTTCCACACTTGTCATTGAGGTAATCCCCTTCAAGTGATCCTTGAGAATATTTCCCATGCCCACAAAGTCTGCCCCCCTGAAGTCCACTGCCAGTGTCCTAGATCTCACCCCCACTCCCCCAATGCTTATTTGAAACCAGACAGTATTGTGGTCACTCCCAGTCAGGGGGTCCTGTACAACCATGTCCCTTTCCAGATCCCCATCTGCCAGAACCACATCCAGGACATGCCCCTCCCTTGTGGGCTCCATCACATGCTGTGTTAAGAACACATCCTGGAAGCCATCCAGCAGCCTCTGCTCCTTGGCCACCTTAGAGGACATGGTTCCCAAGTTTGTACCTGGCATATTAAGGTCCCCCATCAACACCACTCCTTCCCCTTTTGGACCACACTGGGCAATGATGTTGTCCAGCAAACCATCCTCTAGAACATCACTCATCCCGGGGGGCCTATATGCTACTCCCAGCTTGACCTTATCTCCTGCTGGGGATCCGAAGTGACCCATAAGGCCTCCCGTTTCCCTCTGCCTCTTCTACCATAGCAATTTCTATGTCATCTCTAATGAACATAGCCACCCACCCCGTCTGCCCTCCTTTCTATCCTTCCTAAGCATAGTGTACCCCGCACATTTAGGTCCCAGTCATGGTTTTGTTGGCCACGCTTCCGTGACTGCCGCCACATCCACCCCCCGAACAGCATGGCCTGGAACTCTGGCAACTTGTTTCCCAAGCTCCTGGCATTAACTAACACTAACCCCACCCCTTATCCCTGATCCCTCTTTGTCAACCCCACCCAGATTCCTTATACTTCCATCCTCCCCTGCTCCTCCTGGAACCTCCACCTCCAGTCTGTTTCCCCTCCCTTGGGCTTGAAGGCTACTCCCTCATCTGGAGGGAGGGCTTGGTCAGCCCCTCCTTATCCCTTCCCCTTACAAGTTTAAACCCCACCTTTCTTGTACGTAGTCAGCCATCCCTGTTTAAGGACTTCCTTCCCTAATGGGGCAAGATGAAACCTGTCCTTGGCATATAGTCCCTTATCCTCCCAAACTCCATTCCAGTTCCCTAACACCCCAACCCATTCTCTCACCCCACTTCCTGAGCCATTCATTAACCTCTGTGAGTTATTTTTTCTCCACTGAGGCCTTTGGTACTGGCATATCTCCGAAAAGGAAATGTTGCATCCATTATCCCGACAGACTCTGGCAAGTTCTTGGAACCTTGCTTGGATTTCCATAATGCTATTTCCCTCTAGATCATTAGTTCCCAAATGCACCAGGAGATCTGGTTTCCCTCCACAATCCCTAACCATTTCATACACCATGAACTTTGCTCTGTGCACTGTCAGCCCAGAGATACTCACTACCTTCACCTGGCTATGGCATCCACCCCCCTGTCCCTCCCAATGGATACCCTTAATCATCGAGTCTCCCAGTAACAGAACCTTAACACCACCATCATCCTTATGATTACCTCCACTATGCCCTCTCAGCCCCCCTTCCCCACTTTATTCATGATCGCAATTTCATGGGAGTCTTCCTGCCTTATTAGAGACCCCCTTGTCACCCTCCCCTTTCTGCCTCCCTTGCTATTTTGCCCACTTAACTCAAACCCCCTCTGAATAGGTGTCCCCTTTAACCTCTCTTATCTGGAACCATTTATCCTGGCCCTGATGGTTTCTTCCCCACCACCATCCCCTTGTAATAGTACCCTGTCTCCAGAGGCTCTCTGTTGGTCCCTTTAGCTAGGGCCCCATCCTTGGTACTGACCTCCCTGCTGAAGGGGCTCCTCCCATTTCCTTGTCTCCCAGTTTCTCTCCAATCATGCTCTCCTCCTCATGTCTGGAATATGTTGCATCTCCCCATTTGCTTAACATATATGTTTCCCTTCTCCTCTGGGACTATGTCTATCCTTTCCATAGCTGGTCTGTGATGCCCTATGGGTATCTGACTCCCTCCCCCCGGCCTCTGTATAAGTTTCCTCATTTCCACCAACCCCTTCCTCCCCCTCTAGGATGCTTAGTATCTCAAATTTATTGTGACACTCTATGTCAGCCTCCATCAAGTAACCCGAGTTTCCCCTGACTGCATCTCTAAACTGACCCTCTTCTTCCTCTCTTGCACTGTTCACCTTAGGAGCTCCCTTCCCACAGTCTGCTGTTTTAGGCTTCCACACAACAGCCCCTCCTGACTCTTCCCCCTCCAGTCTCCTTGAATTCAGAATTTTCACCCTGTATGGTTTCCCCTTAGCATCAACTTCCCTATCTAAGGGTCCTCTGTCCCTAATATCCCCCCTTCTGCTTTCTGTAGCATAATGTCCTGTAATTTCAGAGCGTTGCCCCAGCCTCCCCTCAGCCCCACCCTTCTGCTGCCCATATCCACACCCCCTATCCTTGGACAGCTCCCACAGCTTACTCCTTAACCAATATACCTCACTCCTGATACAAGATAGCTGTCTACAGAGTGGGCAGCCTCCCTCTCTCAGGCCCAATTTAGAATTATTGCCATCCCACAGCCTGTGCAGCCTACAACCCTTCCGAAGATGCCTGCCATGGTGGAATATGGCCACCCTGATTATCCCCTCTGTTTATATATAGCACACCCTTTTCTCAGTCCCTTTCCCTGGAGTACAGTTTCTCTTATACTGACTGTAGAATGTTACAACCCAATTTCAACCCCAGCAACAAAGTTCCCAAGTCTCACAAACACATACAGTCCAGTATGTGTTCGGTCCCACTAACTGTGTGTGTAAGCAGACACCAGGTACCATATGATGTCACAGGCCCACCAACTCCTGTTGCTTAAAATTTCAATCCCAAACAGAAATACTTCAGCTCTTCAATCTCAACCCCCAGTGGCTTTTCAGTATTTAAGAAAGCCTACAAAACAAGGTGGGTGGGAGGCTCTTACCAAACACCAGGCAAACAACACATTTAAATTACCTTCTAATTTTCCCTGCCAAACAACTATCCCCAAACCTACAATATCACAGCCCAAGTATCAGTTCAAATTCAAGGTAATAATTTTAACACATAGAACTAATTTCACTTACAAAACTATTCAAATATTTCAGTTAAAAACAAAATATAACTCCTGTCCTCTTTTCTACCAACCTGTTGCTTAAGCTCCCAAGTGAACAATGAAGCCACAGTAATTCCTGTTTAAAGACAAGTTAATTTCAGCTAATGTCCCTCCCTAACACCAGGCAAACAACACATTTAAATTACCTTCTAATTTTCCCTGCCAAACAACTATCCCCAAACCTACAACATCACAGCCCAAGTATCAGTTCAAATTCAAGGTAATAATTTTTAACACATAGAACTAATTTCACTTACAAACTATTCAAATATTTCAGTTAAAAACAAAATATAACTCCTGTCCTCTTTTCTACCAACCTGTTGCTTAAGCTCCCAAGTGACTTCAGTAAGGCATTCGACTCAGTGCCACATGGAAGGCTGGAAAGTAAGTTAGTAGGCACAGGGGCAGGTTCAAAGCTGGTGAGATGGGTAGGGAACTGACTTCAGGGAAGGCAACAGAGGGTGATGGTGGGTGGGGAGCTCTCACACCCAAGGATAGTGATGAGCAGTGTTCCACAGGGCTTGGTGCTGGGACCAGTGTTGTTTGGGATATTCATTGCAGACATATCATTGGACATCAAGAGCAAGATCAGTCTGTTTGCTGATGATACCAAGGTAGGAGCGGTGGTGGATGACCTAGGGGGATGGCAGGGGTTGCAGGATGATCTGACAAAGCTTGAAACCTGGTCAGACACCTGGCAACTAGGGTTTAATGCCAAAAAGTGCAAGGTGCTGCATTTTGGGATAAAGAACCCAAGGAGGAGTTACCAGCTGGGGGGAGTGCAGCTAGCCCAGACAGAGGAGGAGAAGGACCTGGGGGTGCTCATTACAGAGTCAATGAACAACTCGGCACAATGTAGGAAGGCAGCTGCAAAGGCCAACAAAATGCTGGGTTGTATTGCAAGGGGTATATCCTCCAGGAGGGAGGAGGTGATTCTGCCATGTAGAAGTCATTAGTTAGACCGCATCTGGAGTACTGCATGCAGTACTGGAGCCCGTATCAGAAGAGGGACATTAAGTTACTGGAGGGGGTGCAGCGCAGGCCGACAAAGATGATCAATTGTCTGGGAGACTTATCATATGAGAGGAGGCTGAGCGAGTTGAACATGTGCTCACTGGAGGAGAGGAGGGACAAGGGGGATATGATTGTAACCTTTAAGTACATGAAAGGAATGAACAAGACAAGTATAGAGGGGCTGTTCAAAGTAAGGGAGGGGAAGGACACCAGGGGCCATGATATGAGACTGGAGGGAGGAAGGTTCAGGAGGGAGATGAGGAGACACTTTTTTACAGAGAGGGTGGTGGCTGGGTGGAATGCGTTACCTGCAGAAGTGGTATCCAGTAGAACAGTGGACTGCTTCAAAAGGGGATGGGACAGGACAAGGGGGAGGGTCAATGAAGGGGAAGGGTGGAAGGGAGGGGCAGATGCAGAATAAGAGGTGCTAGCTGCACATTCGAGCAGACTTGATAGACCTCTAGGCCTTTATCTGCTGGCAAATTTCATGTGTTTATATGTTCGTAATTCATATAAAATATAAAACAATCTGTGCGGTACAGCCTGTAATGATCAGTAGCTGTTATCACAGGTTCTGTCAGTGGTGTCATATAGAATACTGCAGAAAAATAAAGTAATTCAGAATTCAATAGCAAGTACTTCACTTTGTCACACAGGAAAATATGACATCCTTATAACACAGTGCTTTGTCTTGGTAGGAGGCACTGTATATGTGTAAAATAAAATAAAAACTGCAATCAATCAATGCTAAAATATTGTGAAGGGCAATATAATGCCCTTACTTTTTTTTTGTAAATGTTTTGTATGCCCATTGATGCATTTTTTGTTTGGGAATATAATGATATAAATCAAAAATCTATGGGGCTAGGAAGAATATACTGTAGTAATATGCATGAATGTAAAATAGAGACTACCGGGGTTATAAGCCTATGGGGCGGTTAATTGAAGAAAAATTTGTTGAGATATGCCAAATAAATTGCCTTAAACACATGGTGTTCGGAAATACTAGGGTCTGAGTCTTCTGGACCTGATCCTGTGTAATATGGATGGAGGAGTAAGGAATGTGGAAGTAATCGAACCATTGGGTAGTAGTGACCATAACATGGTCAGGGCAGAGTTAATGGAGATGTTCTATATTGTCCAGGGGAAAACAGTTATAAGGAATTATAAAAAGGCAGATTATGTTAAGATAAGACACATCTTAGGAACTTGCAACTGGAAGGAGTTGGATGGTAAATCCCTGGTGCAATCTTGGCGAGTTATAGATGAAGTGCTTCAGACACGTATATGGAGGTGCGTCCCATTAACAAAAAAATATAACAAGAAAGGTAGGGTACCTAAATGGATGACACAGACAATATGTAGGCAAATAAATAAAAAAATAAGGCATATAAGAAGTATAAGCTAAAACCCTCTACCAGTAGATTGCTAAAGTACAAATCCCTAGTAAAGAAATGTAAGTTAAGTATTAGAAGGGGAAAAGAACAGGCAGAATTAGACCTAGCTTCAAAGAAAGAGAATGGTAAAAAAGAATTCTACAGTTATGTGGGTAGCCTAAGAAGAGTAATAACAATCAACTTATTGCTATAAGGGATCATGAGAAATTAGTAGATGATGAGCAGGGGATAGCTAACCTGTTAAGTGCATATTTCTAAACTGTCTATATTAAGGACATTACTGTCCCTGTAAAAGAAACCGATGTGATGGAGAGGGAAGGAGTGACAGCATTTCCAATTATAACAGTAAAACAAGTAAAGGGGAAATTAATGAAACTAAACAAATTTAAATCTGCAGGACCAGATAGATATCACCCAGCCTTCCTCAAAGAACTTGCTGAAGAATTGTCTGTTCCTTTAACTGCTCTTTTCAATAAGTCATTAAGGGAAGGAACAACTCTAAAGGAGTGGAGGATGGCAAATATTACACCCATTTTTAAATTAGGTGATAGGACTAGACCTGAAAATTATAGACCAATAAGTATAACCTCTATTGTTGGGAAAATAATGGAGGGTTTTATAGAGGAATTATTGGAAAATAATCTAAAAGTCCTGAAACATCTGGACATTTCCCAGCATGGGTTTTCAGGTGGAAAATCCTATACTACCAATTTGTTGCATTTCTTTGAGCTAGTGAGTCAGGCACTAGATGTTGGGCTAATGGTGGATGCTGTTTATCTGGATTATAGGAAGGCCTTTGATTCCGTATCACATGGTGTCTTGATTGGGATCTTGAAGGAAATGGGAGTTGAGGGCTATCTCAGAAAGTGGATAGCAGCATGGTTGTGAGACAGACATCAACGGGTTTGGATTAGAGGCTACCTGTCAACAGAGGTGGGAATAACTAGTGTGGTCCCTCAGGGATCTGTACTGGGGCCTAAGCTCTTCAATGTTCTGATTTCCAGCATGCAGGTATCAGAAGGAGTTTGGATCTGCAAATATGCAGATGATGCTAAGATTGGTGCAATAGTAAATCATTTTATTTTATTTATTTTTTTAGTTTTAGTCAACTGGGTAGGTGCACTAGCCATAAAATGACTATTTTCAGGCACGACCCGGGAGAGTACAACATAAAGAGAACAGTTGAACAACAGCAACATGGGTACAATAATACAAATAGAGGAACAGTACAGCAGTGTTACAAAAATACAATGGGTAGAAACAACAAAAAATAATGGCAAGCATTATACAGATAATGGCAGTAAGAGATATAATAAGTGCAGAAACCACGGACCCAACCTGTGGAGTGAAAGGGTTAATAAGATAGTAAGGTTATATAGAGAGAAATGTGAGGAATGTTTAAACATAACAAGAAAGACTGACAGAAGGAAGGTCAGAGGTGGTAACTGGCAAAACAACAGTGGATGGTAATAAAGATGGATAGTAAAGGAAAGGTGGATAATAAAGATGCTGTAGCAATATTTCAGGAGCAACTGACCCATTTGGGGAATTGGGCACAAAAAACAAACTGGAGTTTAACATCACAAATTGCAAGATTATGCATTTTGGACAGAATAACAGTAGAGCACAGTATAAGTTAAATTCACAAATGATTATGGCTACAGATAGTGAGAAAGACCAGGGGTAATTGTCACTGATAAATTAGACTTTGGCAAGCACAATAGTGGTAGTATAAGTCAAGCCAATAGGATCATAGGCAACTTGTTGCGCAATATTTGAAGTAGGAGAGAGAAGGTCACGGTGCCCCGTACAGATCCCTGGTGAGACCTGTGCTGGAATATGGGGTCCCTTTTTGTTCAGTACAGAGTGTTATGGGAAGTAAAAGGGTGGAACGGATGCAGAGGAGTTTCACTAGAAAGGTTGAAGAGGTGGTTGGTTTAGAATATGGTTCCAGATTGATGAATCTGGGATTGTATTCAATAGCATACAAAAGGATAAGGGGAGATTTGTGTTATGTGTATAGATCAGTGAGTGATGGTTTGCTATGTGAAGCAGCAGGATTAAACTGGAAGGAAAATGTGAAGATGGGTACAAGGGTTCATGATAAACAGTTGAGAAGGGAGAGATATAGAATGAGTCGAAGAGGGAAATGGTTTAATCAGAGGGTAGTGAATGTTTGGAATGGTATCCCTAGACAGGTGGTGGAAGCTAGTAGAACTTATTGGATAGGTATATGGGGGAAGAAAAATGGAGTTATGTCGACTGAGTTAGTGTCAGGTCCTTTATATGGCACTTGTAGCTTATGGACCTGAATTTATCTATGAACCTATGAACCTAAGGATCAGCAATGACTGTTTATTACACAATCTCAGTGGTCTGTATCACTATGTCCTTAGTGGTTGTATACTTTGCCACATCACCACAAACACTGCAGTCTCAAGACATGGCTCGCAAACTACACCTTCCACAAAGGATCGAAAGTAATAAATATTCATTTCTTTAAATTAACTGTATACATAGTACGCATTACCCCATGCCATTTACTGCATTGGGAACCAAAGTAGTTTTGCTGAATTACCAAAGTAGAACCAAAATCAAGGGGCTAGAATCAAACCCTAACTCAGTTTGCCAGTGGTTAAAATCTTTCGTCCTTAGTTGGGACTAGCTCGCCTGGAGACTCATCAATGGGGCTTTTAGGTATTTTTAAGTTTCCTGCTTGTTGGATATGATCCGGGGGAATACATTAGGGACCTTTTTAAAAGAGGGGGAATCTTTACCTATACCTTTACTATCTGCATGGTGTGGATAATAAATTAATAATACAGCAGACAGTCCATTCAAGACAATTGTTACTAATGATACACACAATGAGCTATTGTATTGACTCAGACCTAACTTCAAAATGCAAAACAGCCAGAACCTCATTCACAGTTACAATGGGTTTTATGCTAAGTAGCTGCTGAGACCACATACTACCAATGTACACATTGTCATTCCATTGACCCAAGGAGGGTTGAAAGTACAACTTCTGGTCAGGAAAGAGGATGGCGGTTACCATGCAACTTGTCTGCACAGACATCTACAAAGGCATGTACAATGACAAAGTGGCTCTTCCTGGTCTGATCACACCCTCAGTCTCCTGCACCTCATGCAGGTCACCAGCTGATAAAATCCAGTAAGGTGCAGTGCTGCAACTGCTCTGAGCTTTCAAGATGCCAGACTAGGATTGAAAAGACTCCTCATACTGTAGGCACAAAGTACAATGGCACACTGGGTCTGGGGGGGGTCACTAGACTACCAAGTAAGCTGACATTTGGAGGAGTGGGTGGGGGTCCACTTGATAACCAGTCAACTGGGATCACTGGTCAAGCAGGCCTATAGAGTAGTGCTGGTCTAGATACAACTAGTACTTCAAAGTATTACTGCAAAATGCGGCAGTGTGCTGCAGGTAGCAATGTAATTCAATGGCAATTAAGCCTTTTTTTTCATACAGTACATTTTGACATGTAATGTTCTGCAAAGTACTGCATTGCATTCTGGCTAGCTCCAGTATACTTATAGGGTGGGTTGAAGTCATGGACTCTTCTAGGAAGGGACTGACATTGGGGATGGGTCACAGCATGGTACTTTGCCATGTGCCTTGCATAATGCTGTGCTGCATTCAGCTTGTAGGCATAATCCAGACTGTTCATATAATTCCTTCATGCCTCTGTTTGCTGGGGGAGAGCCTTCCTGGTAGCATGTTCCAAGTTCACTGTTGGGTGGAAGCACAGTAGTGCAGTAGTACAACTAGATCTATCTTTTTCTGTGCTGCTCCAATAGGGTGTTGACACAAAAGGACTCAGCACTCTAAGCCTGAATGAAGCTGCAGACTCGTAAGTCCATTAGCCAGATTTTATCCATGTCTTTTGAACAAGCAACACAGAGTGAGTGATGTAGCCCAAGGAGGCTACCCACTGAACCAATGTTTCATGCCCGTTAACAATGCTTTGTCAAGGTGTAGTGCACCACCTAGTGTCAGAATTTTATATCCATCACACACGCCTTAATTTAAAAAAAAAAAACATGAAAATGCCTTCATGAACCATCAGTATTGATCTCTGTACCAACAAATGGTGGGGTATTCACATTCAATTTCAATTAGTCACTGTGATTATCTTGCTATAATTCATTCAGCAATTTAAACCTAACATTGTTGAACACTATACAGATATCAAATTATATTTCCCACACTTTAAAAAATACTCATAACACTGTATAAAGATGCTAACTGCATATGTATGCTGGATGTAAGAATGAAGGAAGAAAAAATATTCAGTTATTTGCTGAGATAGAAAGAAAGGGATAAGATGTTGGTAAAATAGTGTAGATGGGGGATTTTTTGGAAACAGAGCAATATAAAAGAGATCTCTATTAGCATTATCTAAGGATATGTATATATGCATTAAATAGGGATCTCCTCATACTATTATGACCCTTTACCTTCTTTCACATATTACATTGATCTCTTTCAATACAAATGTTTTGCAATCTTTATTTGATCATTTAGACCTTGCCACTTCAGTGCCCCCAGTTGGTATATCCAATAGGCTTTCTGATTTGCCAGTTTGGTCTCAATGTTTCCTGCCCTGATTCCCAAAGACACTTTATCAATCCCAACAAATAGTGGAGTATGTCTGCTGCTGTCTCAAGAATTATTAATATGCATAGCTAAAGCATATTTCATATTTTTATTTGAGATAGCCTGCATATGCTCAACATGTGTTCTTTAAACTTTATTTTTGTTCTGCCACATAAAAAAACACACACCTACATAGGGCTAAATATATAACATTGCACATATCACAAGTGATGAAGTGCAAGATCTTGTACTCGCTACCATCTTTGGGACCCACAAAGGTGCTTGTCTTACTGACTGCACAGCAATATTTACAATGACCACACCATGTGCAACCTGAATTTGGTGATCCAAAAAAGAAGCACATTTCTTAGCCATTGGCTGGATACTATGTACCACTTGATCTTTAATGTTACATGCCCTCCTATATGTAAATCGGGCGGGGGGGGTGGAGTTGTTGCAACATCTTTCAATTGTGGCCCAGTCCTAATCATGTTCCAGTTTTTGTAGATTATATCTTTGACAACCTGAGCATCTGTGAAAAAAGTTGTTAAAAATTTCATTCTTGAATCCAGTTGTACATTCTTGGCATTTTCCTGCAGCAGTGTGTCTCTAGGCATATGATCTACCTACAATTTTGCTTTATTTATAATGTCTGCACAATATCCACATTTCCTCAACTGACAGGATAAATCCTCTGCGGACCTAACATAGTGACCCTATTCTGTGCAGTTGCATTTCATCCTCATAAACTGCCTTTATGAGATATTCACTATTGTGTGCCTTAGATGGCAACTACTGGCTCTCAGGAGAATATTCCTATCAGTGGGCCTGCAGTATACAGAGGTCAAAAGGTCACCATTAGAGCTTCTTCATATATTTAAATCTTGAAAATGAATCTCCTTCCTACTATGGTTAAGCTCAAACTTAAATCCTGGTTCCTGTGTTTCCAAACATTTAAAATCCTGTAGTTCCCATTTACTGCCATTCCAAATCATTATACAGTCATCAATACAAAGTCTATAGAATTCTATTGTATCTCTAAATGGGTTATTTTCAGAATTGATCACCTTATGTTCCCAATATCCCATTGCCAAATTGGCATAGTTATGTGCACAACCTGCCCCCATTTCTGGTGCCTTTATGTTGTAGATACATTTTACCCATGAAGTTAAATGCATTATTTTCCAATACTATTCTGGACATTTTCACTAGCATTTCTGTAGGTGGTACTTTACCATCTCGTTGATTAAGGAAATTTTGTAAACCTGCCAGTCCGAAGTCATTGGGAATATTGCTATATAGACTGGTCACATCCAATGTGACTAAACACCTATTCTCACCCACATACGTACTGATGTCAAGTTAATAATGTTTCTAGTGTCCTTTAAATTGGAGCCCAGTTCCTCGACCCAAGGCTTGATGTGGCAGTCTATACATTGAGACAACTTGACATTAAATATGTACGTGGGTGAGAATAGACTATGTCCAGAATAGTATTTGAAAGTGATGCATTTAACTTCTTGGGTAAATTATATCTACAACATAAAGGCATGGAAAAGGGAGCAGTTTTACGCCAACTATGCCAATTTGACAATGGGATATTGGGAAAGTAAGGTCATCAATTCCAAAAATAACCCATTTAGAAATAAAATTGAATTCTGTAGAGTTTTTATTGGAATTGCAAGGCAACTTTTATTTCTTGGGTGCCCAATCCGAGAGGCTCTGGGTGCCATACAAATACAAACATTGGCCACTATGCATTATTGGGGCAGGGGTATGTGGAATCCACAAGTACCCCACCCTCATAGCAGTGCACCCATGGACAGCTGTGCACCAGTGGCATTCGCATCTACCAACCACCTGTCTGTGGCCCCACCCTCTGGAGTGCAGGACTCCGCAGGGTGGTCAGGGGTGCAGTCACGGATCTGGCCAGGCATCCAATCAGATGCCTGTCCTAGATGGAGAGTGGATCCCTTGTATGATAGGCAAGGGACCAGATGCATGAATGTCCAACACAGGCACCTGGAACAGTATGAATGTGCCCCAGTGTCAGGCCATTGAATGGCGGCCCCCACCTACCTGCCACACTGCAGTGCTACATCCCTGAATAGCAACTCTACCCCCATGCCCTGGACAGTGGCGGCCCATCACCATCTCTGGCACCCCCTGTTGGTGACCACAACAGCCCATGGTTGCCCCAAAAGGAGAGTTAGCCAGCCATCATCCCCCCCGGCACCACATGCCCATCCTCTGTACAGGTGTTCCAGTGCCCCCCACGATGTCCAGTGGCACAGCCCTCCACTCACCACCACTGTTTCTGGCCATCTGACATATGTGGGTGCACACCTGCATAATTCAGATGGTTGGCAGCTGTGGCTGTATGTGGAGGGCTGTGCTGAGGGCCGTCCCATGGAACAGCACCTACATGCAGGTACAGGGCTGGGGTTGGTGGTGTCAGTGCCATAGGGAGGCCAGGGAACATCTGTGTGGGGACATCAGAGCACACAGTGGTTCAGGAGCAGCCTCACCCATAGGAGGGGGGTGGTACTGCCATGCTGGCTGGGGCAGAGGCACTGTCGGGTGGGGGGCTGCTGTGATGCAGCCACATTGGGGGTGGCCTGGTGTGCTGGAGGTGGGTGGCTCTCTTGCCTCTGAGGACAGGGGGACCCTGTGGATGTGCAAGCATGGTCACATATGATATTTACAGCAAGGTCCCCATGGCATAGCTGACTGTCCTCTATGCCTCCCTGTGGATAGACTATGTGCCGCCATGCCCCATGCCTGCCCCCACATGCTGCGGGTTGGGTGCATTGGGCACTATGCTCCCCATTCCATGCATCCCACATGGGGAGTAAATAGGATGCAGAGTGGCTACGTGCCCCAGATATGGCTGCTTAGCCACTCCACTCCATTATTGCATAGGGCCCACTAAGAACAGGGCAGTGCATGCATAAATACATAAATAAAATTAAAAATAGGGTAAGAATAAAGATAGCAATCTAAATTCAGAATATATAGGCATTAACTTATTGAGTAAATACTGATGCCCCTGGGGATCAATGTCTGGAAATACAAATGCAAATAACATGGTCTTGAAGAGGGCCTTAAAGATCTCAGCTGAAGAGGACTCCCTCACAGTTGGTGGTAGCTAATTCCACAGGATAGGGCTGGCAACGCTAAAAGCCTTATTTGGCCTCAATGTTTCCTATCCTGATTCCCAAAGAAACTTTATCAATTCCAGCAAATAGATGAATATGTCTGCTGCTATATCGAGAAATATTAATATGCATAGCTAAAGCATATTTCATATTTTTATTTGTGTTTGGCAAGTAAAAAGATAGTTATGAAAGGGCAGTTTTTAACCTCATTCTGGGAATCACAAGGAGGCCCCTATAGGAGGAATGAAGGGACTGGACATTGGTGGTAAGTGTTAGAAGACCAGCGAGGTAGCCAGGGCCAAGTCCATGTAGGGCCTTAAAGGAGAGCAAGCGCACCTTAAAAAGGACCCTCCACCTGACCAGCAGCAAGTGCAGTTCGTGCAACACTAGGGTAACATGACTGAACTTAAAAAGTCCTGTCAGCCTGGTGGCATAATTGGCAGCATTATTGATGACTGTATAATGATTTAAAATGGCAGTGAATGGGAACTACAGGATTTTAAATGTTTTTTGAAGCACAAGAACCAGGATTTAAGTTTGAGCTTAACCATAGTAGGAAGGAGATTAATTTTCTAGATTTAAATATTTCAAGAAGCTCTGATGGTGACATTTTGACCTCCCTATACTGCAAGACCACCAACAGGAATACTCTCCTGTGAGCCAGTAGTTGTCATCCAAGGCACATAACAGTGAATATCCCAAAAGAGCAGTTTATGAGGATGAAATGCAACTCTACAGAAGGTCACTATTTTATGTCCACAGAGGATTTATCCTGTTGGTTGAGGGAATGTGGATATAGTGCAGACATCATAAATAAGCAAAACTGAAAGTAGATCATATGCCTAGACTAGAGACATACTACTGCAGCAAAGAATCAAGAACCAAGAATGTTCAATTGGATTCAAAAATAAATTTTGTAACAACTTGTTCCACAGATTGGTTGTCAAATATATAATCTACAAAAATTGTGACATTATTAGAATTGAGCCACAACAGCAAGATGTTGCCCCCCCCCCCCAGAATTACATATACTGTAGGAGGGCATGTAACATTAAAGATCAAGAGGTTCATAGTATCAAGCTAATGGCCAAGACATTTGTGTTTTTATTGGCTCACCAAATCCAGGCTGCACACACTGTGACCTTTGCAAATATTGCTGTGCAGTCAATAAGTCAAGCACCTTTGTGGGTCCCAAAGATGGTACAGAGCACAAGATCTTGCACTTCATCACTTGTGATACATTCAATGTCATATATTTAGCCCTATGTAGCTGTGTTTCTTTTTACATGGGGAGAATGAAAAGAAAGTTTAAAGAGCACATAGGGGAACAGATGTGAACTATGTCAAATAAAACTGTGAAATATGCTTTAGCTACATTATGCATATTAATAATTCTTGAGATAGCAGCAGACATACACCTCTATTTGTTGGAACTGTTAAAGTGTCTTTGGGAATCAGGGGAGAAAACACTGAGACCAAACTAGGAACTTGTGAAGCCTATTGGATGTACCAATTAGGGGCACTTGAGTGATCATGTCTAAATGGTCAAATAAAGCTTGCAAAACTTTCATATTGAAAGAGATCAATATAATATGTGAAAGACAATTAAGGGACATAAAAATATGAGGCGGTCCCTATTTAATGCACACATATATACTTAGATAATGCTGGTAGAGGTTTCTTTAATATTGCTCTGTCTCCCCCAAATCCCATCTCCACTTTTTGATCAAAATCGTATCACTTTCTTTCTATCTCAGCAAATAATTGAATATTTTTTCTGCCTTTATTCTGACATCCAACATGAATGTGCAGTTAGCATCTTTATGCTGTGTTATGAATATTTTTAATGTGTGGGAAATTCAATGTGATATAATCTATATAGAGTTCAACAATGTTAGGTTTAAATTGTCAAAAGAGGTATAGCATGATAATCACGGTGGCTAATTGAAATTAAATGTGAATACCCCACCATTTGTTGGTTCTGAGATCGATACTGATGGTTCATGTAGGCATTTTCATGTTTTTTGAAATTAAGAAGTGTGTTGGATATAAGATTTGACACTAGGTGGTGCACTACACCTTGACAAAGTGTCCGTAATGGGTGTGAAGCATTGGTTCAGTGGGTAGCCTTCCTTGGCTACACCACTCACTCTGTGTTGCTTGTTCACATGAAATGGATAAAATCTGGCTAATGGACTTGTGAGTCTGCGGCTTCATTCAGGCATAGAGTGCGGAGTCTTTTTGTTTCAACACTGATCATTGTGGGACGTTCCAGCACCAATCCCGAGGGAGTGACCCTTGCTTGTTTTGCTGCTCCAGCTGGTACTGAGAATGGCACCCATAATTTGTTTTTCATATCAGTTTTTACTGAAGGTATTTCACCTTTTGCTTAAGATAACTGAAAATAGTGAACTATCATACAGTATAAAGTATAGAGCATATCACATATATTATAGTACACAGCTGTCACTAAAAAAGACTAAAATACACAGCTTGACTCTTTGAGTGCTTATTATGTTTGAATGCGTATATATTCTAGACATATATATACAGTACACCCACAGTCTTCTACGGGTTATACACATTAAAGAACTTAAACAGAACAGTTGATGTAGAAAGAATATGAGTAATAATTCTTGAAAGTGGCTATAAACATAAAGCAGCAATCAATGTTTGTCCCAGATTACATATCTGTAGGTCAGGCCAAAGAAAAAAAATACAAAAGTGAACAACAAACCAAAGAAAAGAGTAGAAAAGATACTGTACTATATCGCATATAGAACCGAGCATATAAATAGTAATTAGACTAGGAAAGAAAGGAAGAATCAACACAATTTTGCCCCATGATTTTTAAGACATTTCCACATGCAGATTGTTTCATCCATTAAAATTTTAAAATACCTTTTTTTTAACAGCCTAAAACACAGAGTATGTTTATACTGTACCGCACTCATACTGTAGGTATAAATTGTCCAATTAAATAGTCATTGTAACAGTTTGTGGGTACAGGATAAAACAATTTCAGGCAGACCACAAGTCAGGTGCATAAAAAACACACAAGTGCATTTGTCATTTTATTGTTATCAAGTAAAATATACAGAAAGCAAAATGGTAAGTCAGACAACTGCTTAGCTTCAGCAGTTTCTAAGGCTTTTCTTCAGCCTAGCATGAATCAGACAGTGTGAAAGCACACATTTCCAGGAGGTGTTCCACCTTCCTCAGTATCTAAATGGCCTCTCTATCTATCCTATCTCAGGACTGAGGTAGGGCTTTTCATAAATGCATTAGAAGTTGGACAAATTTCCACTGTCTTTTGACTCACAGCAGACACAGCATAAAACTAGCCTCTAGGGGCTACTGTTGCCCCATAGAGAACAGTTCAGTTGGCACCTGGAGCACAGCACAGAACATGCAATTCTTTTCTTTTCTTTTGTTTACAACATTGGAAATGGTCAGACCCAAGGTCAGAACATTCTGTGCTCTCCTAAATTGTCCTGCAGGGTCCTATTACCCTATGCTATGTGCTGCAAAATATATCTTGGAGGGGGCTGCTGACATCTAGAAAAAGCAGGCACAAGTTTTTGTTATTCTTAAGACTGCCCTCTCATTTTATAACTGTACTCATAGTTTTGTTTTATGGCCAAAGACCTGAGAAGAAAACAATATATAACTTTAATATTATTTGAGGGTTTGGCTAGTTTCTAGTTAGTTTTTTAGGTTAATATGGACAGAACGCTTTAAAAGCACTTCAGCACTTAGTTTATAACCAGCAAACCAGCATGTTGGACATTCTACAGAACATTAAAACTGCTTGAGGAAGGGGTTTAAATTTATCTCAGGGGTCTCCATTATGATAGGGGTAACCCTGTCACACATCCCCCCGCATAATAGGGCGACCATCCTACGGTTGTCAAAATCTCAACTAGCACCCAGGAAGGGTGTGGAGCTTTGGCCTACCCTCACCGGACGCTATGTCTCAGGGTCCCTTTCATAATTATCTTTTTTACTCACTAAGGTCCTAACAAATCAAAGCATATTTCCTCAATACTTTATCTGTTCATGGCACCAGTTTCAAGCATGTGATACACAGGCTGCTCTAAACATTACAATATCTTTTCCATCATTATGGAGAACAGACAGAACACCAGGAGGAAGGAGCTACTGGTATAACTAAAACTTCTCTACTGGGACTAAGAACTAGAAATCTTGTACTGGGACCTTCAACTTAGGGTAAAAAAAAGAGTTAGTGTGTTTGTCAGAGGTAGTTGAAGTAAATTGTTATCTGTTATCTGTGTACTTATCTAGGTGCTTGTCACAGGTCTCAGAAGGGAATTGTTATCTGTGAAATTAACTAAGTGTAGAAAGATTTGCAAAAATAGGGGGAGTGGCTTAGCCAGAAGGAGCAAGGTTAAAACCAGATTTAAGCACTGCCCTAGATAGCTTCTGCCAGAGAACAGACAGAACACCAGGAGGAAGGAGCTACTGGTATAACTAAAACTTCCCTACTGGGACTATATTGCCCTGCTTCACTCCCCTCTACCCTAAACCAGTTCTACTTTTATAGGCACAGGATTTAACTGACAACAGGAACTTCCTGTTTGGGAGCAGGAAGTGAGTGATCACAGAGTCACCAAAGACTCATCATCCTAGAAGGGCAAGAGTAGCTCTCCATCCCCCCCAGATGCTGGAGGTCTGACTGTGAGCAAGTAAGGAGACTACTGAGAAATACAGGAACTTCTTGTCTTAGAACAGGAAGATCAGAAGCTAAAAGGGAACTGAGGCAGAAAGTAAATAGGGGAAGAAAAAAATAAATAAACAAACAGAGGAAAGAGGAAGTATTCCAAACAACAGTTAGGGGGGCAGAAAAAAGACATGATGGGAGTGGTGCAATGCAGTGGCTGTGGAGCAGCAGTCTTCTGGAAGATGTTCTGGAGGATGCAGTGTTGTCCCATCTGCAGGCACCTCTCTGGGCTGAAGAAGGAGGTTGCTCATCTCCAGGCTGAGTTGGCCAGCATTTGTGGGACCTCCTCTCCCACCCAGGGACCACCAGGGTCACTGCCGTTGCCTCAGTGGTTGCCAAGAAAGATGAGTGGTTGGACCACAGTGGGCTCAGGGAGGGTGAGGGTGGTGGAACAGAGGCACATTCCTCCAGTTGTACCTCTCCACAATTTCTATGCCATTCTGGAAAAAGTGTGGTTCCTCTATGGAGGCACCTGCAGTGGAGACCGAGGAGGATGTTGGGAACCTCCACAAAGGAGACCCACAGGAGGGTGGCATGGGACCCCACAGGGGAAGGAAACAACTCCTGGTGGGGACTCCATTGTTAGGAAGGTAGAACTGGGGAAGGAAGGGGGAGAGGGAGGTAAGGTGCCTGCCTGGCACCATGGCTTGGAGGAACAGGAAGCAAACCCTCAGGATCAGAGGAGCAGCTGCACAGGGGAGGGAGCTGGATGTCATTGTCCACCTAGGGACAAATGACCTGGCTAAGGAAGGGATCAGAGCAGTGCAAGAAGCATTTGTGGAGATGGGGAGGGGCCTTAGACAAATAGCACACACGGTAACCTTCTCGGAGGTGCTGCCTGTCTATGGCATGGATGAGGGTAGGGTGTTCCACACCATGGGATTCAATCAGTGGTTGAAAAACTGGTGCAGAACTCAGGGATTTGGCTTCATTGGGGAGTGGGGGTCCACCTGGATGGATGCAGGCCTATACTGGTGTGATGGCCTGCTTCTGTCCAGGAGGGGAACCAGGATCCTAGGTGATAGGTTTAAATACTTCATTGGCAAACATTTAAACTAGCCAAGGGGGGAGGCACTGGAAAGGAGTAGGGAAATCCTAGCCCCCCCCAAAAAATCAGGGTACTAAGTGAGGTAGACACCAACATAGAGATGTCAAAAGGAGAAGCGCAGGGGTAAATGGAGAAAGTGACAAATGCAGTAAGGACAGGGATGGGTCAAAAAGGGGTAAGGCCATCAAAAAATGGAGGGTAATGAGTACCAACACCCACAGTCTGGGCAACAAGCTCCATTAACTGGTGGCCTTGATGGAAGAGGGATGCCTGGATATCGTAGCAGTCACAGAAACATGGTACACAGAGAACCATGACTGGGATGTTAACATACCAGGGTACACAACCTACAGGAGAGACAGGGAGGGTGGGGGCAGTAGCTCTCTATGTAAGGGAAGGGATAAAAGCAACTGAACAAAAGAGTAAACAGGGAGGAGAGGAGGCACTGTGGGTCACCTTAGAGACTGGAAATGGCACCACAATCCGCACAGGGGTTGTATATAGACCCCCATGTCAGGGGGAGGGAATGGACAAGGGTATGATAGAAGGCATACTTAGGATGGAAGAGAAAGGGGAGATACTGTTGATGGGGGACCTTAAAATGCCAGATGTTAACTGGAGCACCTTTGCTGCTGCCACATCCAAAAGCAGGGCCATTCTTGATGCCCTTCAGGTGGCATACCTCAGACAGCTAGTTTTGGAACCTACTCATGAGGGAGCAATCTTAGACCTCATATTCTCAAATGGGGACAGTGAGATGATCTCAGATCTAGAAGTGGGTAGCCATTTAGGAACAAGTGACCACCAAATAGTGTGGTTCACGATAAACTCAGCTACAGAGCCAAGCCATACAAAAGTGAGGGTTCTGGACTTCAGGAGGGCTGACTTTGACAAGATGGGAGAGTGCCTTAGAAAAGCACTAGCAAACAGGCTAGAAGGAGGGGTGGAGCAACAATGGGAAAATATCAAAACTGCCATCACAGAGGCAACAAGCCTTTGTGTGAAGCAAATAAACAAATCAAAATGAAAGAAAAAGCCACTATGGTTCTCAAAAGAAGTGGCGGTGAAAGTTAGGGAGAAAAAGATAGCATTTAGGAAATATAAGGAAACACAGAAGAAGCAGGACAGAGAAATGTACCACTTAAAGCAGAAGGAAGCAGGGAGGGTAGTCAGAATAGCAAAGGCACAAACTGAGGAAAAGATAGCCAACTCAATTAAGAAAGGGGATAAAACCTTTTATAGGTATATCAGGGAGTGTAGAAAGACAAAGGGAGGGATAGTGAGGCTGAATAGAATGGATGGTGGGTGGGCAGAGAGTGACAGTGAAAAAGCAGGGATACTAAATGAATACTTCTGTTCAGTATTCACAAAAGAGGAAGTGGGGGAGGTTCCTAATCCAATTAACAGAAGCACTCTGGAGAGGGGGGTTGATCCCAGTCCTTTCACAGAAAAAGCGTTCTGAAAGAACTCCTAAAACTGAAGGTGAACAAAGCAATGGGGCCAGATGGAATTCACCCCAGAATTCTAAAAGAATTAAGCAGAGAACTAGTGACACCACTGACTACCCTTTATAACAGATCATGGAGGATGGTGTGGCACCTGAGGAATGGAAGAAGGCTGATGTGATTCCCCTTCACAAAAGTGGGAGCAAGACACAGGCAGGAAGCTACAGACCTGTCAGTTTGACCTCTGTGGTAGGGAAAGTGATGGAATCACTTCTGAAGGAAAGAATTGTTGAGTACCTAGAGGCCAGAGGGGCACAGGACCCAAGGCAGCATGGGTTCACAGCGGGAAGGTCATGTCAGATGAATCTAACTGATTTCTTTGACTGGGTGACCAAAGTGGTAGACTGTGGGCTGTGGACATGGCCTACCTAGACTTTAGCAAGGCTTTTGACACAGTCCCACACAAAAGATTAGTAGTCAAATTAACCAGGCTTGGAGTGGGTCCCAGGGTGGTAGCCTGGGTAAAACATTGGCTGAACAACAGGATACAGAAGGTAATTGTAAATGGAGTCCATTCTGAAGAAAGAGGGGTTACTAGTTTGGTACTGCAGGGTTCAATACTGGGTCCCGTCCTTTTTAATGTCCTTATAAATGACATTGCAGAGGGACTGGAAGGAAAAGTATGCCTCTTTGCAGATGACACAAAGATCTGCAACAGGGTTGATACACAAGGAGGTGTGGAAAGGATGAGAAGGGACTTGGCAAGGTTGGAGGAATGTCAAAAGTATGGCAGCTTGGATTCAATGCAAAGAAGTGCAAAGTAATGCACCTGGGAAACAAAAACCCAGGGGAAGGTTACACAATGGGGGGAAGGTAGTAACAACAACAAAAATGGAAAGGGACCTGGGGGTAATCATATCAGATGACCTTAAGTTTGGCAAGCAATGTGAGAAGGTGGTAGGGAGGGCTGGGGGGATACTGGAATGTATAGGGAAGGGCATCACCAGCAGAAAACAGGAAGTTGTTATCACACTGTATAGACAGTTGGTGAGACCCCATCTGGAGTACTGCGTCCTGTTCTGGAGACCCCATCTCTGCAAGGACATAGGATGGAGGCAGTTCAGAGGAGGGCAACTAAAATGGTGCAGGGTCTGCAAGAGAAGCCATATGAGGAGAGGCTAAAGGAGTTTAATATGTATAACCTTGAGGAAAGGAGGGAGAGGGGGGACATGACAGAAACATTTAAGTACCTCAGTGGAATCAACGAAGTCCAAGAGGGTAGCATCTTTCAGAAAAAGAGATGTGTAAGAACAAAGGGACACAATTTGAAAATAGAGGGGGGACTGCTCGGGGCAATGTGAGGAAGTATTTTTTCACAGAAAGGGTTGTGGACACATGGAACAGCATTTCTGAGGAGGTTGTGGGGTCTAAAACTGTGGGAGAATTCAAGAATGCATGGGGCAGACATAAGGCAATTTTTGTGGGGGGGGGTAGGAAGAAATAGGCTGTTGGTTAAATAGGATCTGCAGCTTATCCTCTAGGTAGGGAAATGGGTAGACTAGGTGGGCCAAGCAGTCCTTATCTGCCGTCAAAGTCTATGTTTCTATGCTTCTATTATACAAATACCCAGAGACATCTTAAATTATTCTGAAATGAGTCTCTCCATTAGTAGACTACAATATCATCACATACATTTAAGAGAAAAAACACTAATGGCAGTTCTATGCCATCTACTGACGTTCCCTGACCAAATTCACTGGAATGGCTGGACAATCCAGCACCCAGTAAAACTGCCTTCAGTGGGGGAGAGAAGAACTCCTCTGCTCCATCCCCACTTTAGACATTTAAAGGTAGGCTAATAACATACCATTCTGCAGTTTGTCCCTAACCTCTGGGTTTACATATCTTATACACTACTAGTGGTATTGGATAGCACCTAGTCCATCTTGTTCTATGTGGGAGTCTACCCATCCTCCAAGGGTGCCATCTGTTGTTTTTCACCTTCTGGGTTACTCCACCCACATCACTATCAGGGGGTCGCTATCTGTCTGCCCTTATAGCAGGTCTTATAGTATGCTGCTACCTGCCTATACATGCTGGGCCAATAGAAATATGGGGTAAGTCTAGCCAGTATCTTTCCATGGCTCAGCCCTGAGTGACTGAAATGTGCATCCTCCATCACCTTTTCATATATGCCACGGGCACCACTACCTGGGCATCCACCTGCTTCATCCTGGGATTGGGCCTCTATTGATAAAGAACTTCCTTCCTAAGTTCATACCACCATAACCGGTCCCCCATGCCACCATTAACCTGTCTCTCATCCATGATTTTTACATATTCTCTTAACTGGTAACTTCAGGATACCCCACCTGCAACTTTCCCCAGTCAGCAACAGGAGAACAATCATTTTTCATAGGAGGAGGTTTAAAACATTCAAAAGTTGCTTCTGCCAAAATGGCTCCTTCCATGCTGCTTGAAGTCTTCTGCCCCAGTAATACATTGCCAGTCAAAGTCTTACCTGGGGTCTCCTCCTCTTGTGCACTGTCCACCACCAAATAGCAGCCTGGAAAAAAAGGCAACAACGGGATCTCCACAAATGTTGGTCACAAATGCTCCACCAGGGGGTCCTCCTCCTTCAGATCCCATGGATACTTCTCCACCAATTCTTCCTCGATGTCTTCCAAGTGGGACCTCTCAAGTAGCTCCTGGCATCTGTGATCCACCTCTCTCTGGCATCGATCAGCCTCCAGCCATCTCCCACTCATACAGTGATGAAGCTGTATCAGGTTCTCCATTTGGCCATCAAGTCTATCTTGTCCCATCCATGGTGCCTAGCCCTGGTCACCATCTCTGGCAGGTGCTGTTCTCTTCCTCATACCTGGCAGCATGCACCACTGCCATGTATCCTAGGTACCAGGTCTGGTATCACTGACTGAACTCCCTCTGTTTCCTCAGACGTCCAGTCAGATCCCACTTCTACACCATATGTTACCAGGTGTGGGTATAGGATAACACAACTTCAGGCAGACCTCAAGTCAGGTGCATAAAAGAACACAGAAGTGCATTTGTCATTTTATTTTATCAAATAAAATATATAGAAAGCAAAATGATAATACAGACAACTGCTTAGCTTTAACAGTTTCTAATGCTTTTCTTCAGCCTAGCATGAATCAAACAGTGTTAAAGCACACACTACCAGAAGGTCTTCCACCTTCCTCAGTCAATATCCAACTGACCTCCCTATCTATCCTATCTCAGGACTGAGATTGGGCTTGTTATAAGCTCACTAGAAATTGGAAAAATTTCCACTGCCTTTTGATTGACAGCAGACATAACATAAAACTAGCCTCTATGTGCCACTATTGCCCCACAGAGAACAATTCAGTTGGCACCTAGAGCACAGCACAGAACATGCAGTTCTTTTTTTCTTCTATTTACAACATTGGAAAAGATAAGACCTGAGGTCAGGACATTCTGTGATGTCCTAAACTGCCCTGCAGGGTCCTGTTACCCCATGCTATGTGCTGTAAAATATAACTTAGAAGTGGGCAGCTAACATTTACAAAAAAGCAGACACAAGTTTTTGTTATTTTTAAGATTGCCCTCTCATTTTGTAACTGTACTCTTAGTTTTGTTTTATGGCCAAAGACCTGTGAAGTAAACAATATATAACTTCAATATTTTTTGAGGGTTTGGCTGGTTTCTAGTCAGTTTTTAGGTTAAGATGCACAGGAAGCTTTATAAGCACTTCAGCACTTAATTTATAACCAGCCAACCAGCATGTTGGACATTCTACAAAACATTTAAACTGCTTGAGGAAGGGGTTCCAATTTATCTTAGGGGTGTCCACTATGACAGGGGTCACACTATCACAGTCATTCTGTATCCAAGTACTTCTGAACAGGTGCAGAATCTGGGTGTTGTGCTTGATAATGAACTGACACTAAAAACCCAGGTGTCAGCAGTTCTCAAGTCCTCATTTTACCATCTGAGGAACATCGCCCAGATACAGCACCTTGTTCTGCCTGATGGCCTTCCTATATTGGCTCACGCCTTTGTGTCCTCTCGGCTTGATTACTGCAATGCTCTATACCTAGGGTTACCGGGGGTGGATCTCCGTCACCTGCAGCTGGTGCAGAATGGTACGGCCAGGTTGTTGACAGGGTTGTCAAGAACATGCCTTGTCACACCTGTGCTGCACAAACTGCACTGGCTGCCAGTGTGATGGAGGATTACCTTCAATGTTATGTTGCTGACCTATAAGACCCTTCATGGACGGGGACCAGGTTACTTGCAAGAGCTCCTTCAGCCTTACTGCCCCCCCGCCGGCCTCTCTGCTTTGCCAATAAGGGATTGCTAGAGGTTCCCAGGGTGCATCTTCAGATACCAGGTGCTAAGGCTTTTACTTTTGTAGCCCTGACCCTGTGGAACTCTCTACCTCATCGGATTACAGAGTGCCTGTCCACTGAGACTTTTAAATCCTCATTAAAAGCATATTTATTTGGCCTGGCATTTGGGGATGATGTTTAGTTTTATTATTGGTGCTTTTTTATTTTTATATATTTTATTTGATTAAATGTCTATTTTTATATTATATATGTGCTTTGGCTCTGGAAAAGCACTTTAGAAATAAAAATGTGATTGATTTTACTGTACAGATCACATTGTGATTATGCGGGAAGTAATAACATGTTATTTTTAAAGTTCCTGCATGATTAAAATGTTATTACCACACTTCTTGCAATGGAACAACATAATTTACCTGAGGGGATAACAGCTCTTGAAGTGCTTGATGACATCACATATGTCCTGTGCTGCACTGAAAGCAGCAGAATTCAAAAAGAACAACTTCTCTTACCACACAAATTACTCATTAAAAAGGAATATGTTTTAAAATGCTGTGGTAAGCCTGGCCTGCTGGTGCAGGTTGAGGTGCATTGCAACACCTCATGGGAGACCTGTGCTTGACTACCCTCTCCTGTGCTTGAGGGGCCTGGGATGAGGCATCACATGCTGAACAAAGAAGGGGGGAGAAGTGTGTCTCACCCTGTTAGTGGCTCCTGTAGAGGGAAGTGACACCAGCATTGATGTGGTGGGTGACCACACTACAGCTGCAATCACCCACCACAAGGATGGTACAGCAGAAGCCATTGATGGCATGCTGAGGGTGGGGAGAGGTTCAACAACAGGAAAAGCATCCTTCAAACCACCAGATGAAGATATGCATGCCCACCTACATAAACGGCACTGAGTGTTTCCTGATGCCCTCCATGTGGAGACCTTGGCTGATCTTTTTTGGACAGTGATGTGTAAGCTGGACATCAGGACCCCACCAGGATGTTAAGCTCTTGGATAATGGAGGAATGAAGGATCTGGAAGGAGTGCCAAGGAGGTAAGCAAGTGTGTGTGGGCTTTAGCAGGGTAGATTTGCTCCTGAATGTAAGGATGTCTGATAAGAAAAAAAAAAAAGAAACTTGTCAAAATAAATTGTTAAATAAATGCCATAGGTAGTGTTCTGTAGTGGAGTAACCATATGCATCACCACTAGTGAGAACAAGACATTTGTATTACACTCATGGCTTCACCTTTTGTCAGTTATGGATCTTACCCTCACATATTGGAATAAGTAAGGAACAAGGAATGAGAGATGGGCGACTGTGCTATGTTAATGTACTGAGTGGTGGGTTAGAGTTCTGAGCCTGAAGGGTAAGGAACTTAAACACCAATGAGGTACATTGGCATAGCACAATCCCTCAATGGAATTGCCTTATTCTACTTACAGTATAAAATGGTAGTTTTGTCATGTTTTTATTAGCAGTGTAGTAGTGCTGTAATTAGGTGCTGTATCTTTAAATTGTTGGCTTCAGGGCATTAGGATAAATTAGGTATGTAAAAGGGATTAGGTTGCAACTAGTAAACTACACTATGGTTTCTAGCATCATCTGCACTCCAGTGGATAGTACAACAAGAACTCTTCACTGGAGAGGAGCTGATCCTAGATACCATATTTGATTGTTTTTGGTAGCCAGCCTTTTCAGCGACACCCATGGGATCTCACAGGAGTGTGGTTGTACTGTAACACAGAGGAAAGCTACACTAGTTGGGTGTGGTTCCACTGCAAGGGGTGCATTATGGTTACACAGTTATACAGTAGCTGATCCTTTTAATTTAAATTAGTATTCCTGACTTTTCTTGTACTTCCCATAGGGTCTGTAAAGCTAAGCTTGATGCCTGGTCTGTGCTTCCTGTACACTCCATGTGATCTGAGTCTGACCTGGAAGGCTAGCCTGTTGACTTGATGTCATGTGAGCTCACTCAGGAGAACTGCAGGGCAGTTGATGAGATTCAAACAAGGAGTTTGAGCTGTCCTTTGTTTGTTTCTGCATGCCAGACAGGTAAGTGGGAATTTTATTAGCTTGTAGGTCAATGTTTGTAGAAGTTTTATTGATGGTGTAGTGATATATGTATGCATGTTTCTGTTCTGTAGAATCATATTTTTAAATAAAGCTTGTGTTTTTATTGCATGATTCAAACATTTTTCTTGTGTGTTCAGCACTGAGGCTTCTTTGGATTTAGATTTTTTGTTAGAAAGTACAGTATGTTTTTTCAAGGTTGGATGGATTTCATTTACAGTTTGTGATTATTGAGCAAAATTATATTGGGGAGTTTTTTTTTTTAATTTGCATGATTTCTTTTCGATGCTGCGTTATTTGATTTGCATTGTGACCTTTTCAACCCTGAGAATATGTAATTAACCTATTGCACGTTTTGACCCTGACTGGTTGTGCTTTTGATTTTTGCAATTCTCTCATATCTTCTGAACAGGGATACGTGCTAGATTTCTGTCCTAATTGGCAGTGCCCATCTGCACAGGGTCTCACAATATACCAAGACCAAAATTTGTACGCCCAAAAAGAACTGAGCACTTATCCTCTGGTGAACATCAAGGGATGTCAGTCCAAGCAAGGATTAGTATGCATGTCCTCATTGGTATCCAGTAATATGGATGAGTCAAATCGAGTGACTCAATTTGAGCTGCTCAGTTTGAGCACCTATAAAAAGAGCAAGTGCCAAACAATAGTGAGGGTAAAATACAGCGAATATGTCAGTGAGTTACACTTGCTGTAATAGGTTAGAGGGCTGTGTTTAAGTCCTGTTTCTTCATTCCCTCCCATCCACAGGTTGCCCCCAGTAGCCCCCTCTAGAGCATTATCCTTTCTCCTGTGTCCTCCCCCTCCCCCGGAATTGGTTATTTAAATCTAGGGGACTGCAGGAGCATGGGGTGGAGCCCACTGCATAAAACAGAATGTAGAACTCACCCCCAGCAGAGCACCTTATGATTCGTCACTGTTTGTGGATCAGGCTGTAGTTGCCATTGTCATTTTTGTCCTCGCTGTTGTGGCGCTCGCTGTTCTTGCTTCTCCCACATTACACGGAACCTCTTCATTAACAATAAAAGGTGCAAAGCAGGAACTGGGACAATACCATTCAGACCTGTCTCATACATATATCAACAGTTTTGTACATCTCGTACATTTTTGAGGCAGAACTAAACAAGCATGAAAGGTGTGAAAATGTTGCCATCTGTGTGAGAGAAGCTTGAATTCTGCTTTTCCTGCTTTCCAACTTTTATCATCAGTAAAGAGACATATACTAATCGTTGCTTGAACTGACATGCTTTGGTGTTCACTGGAGGGTGAGTGCTCAATGCATATGATAGGTTAACACAGTACCATGTGATGGGGTGCTGACCAATAAGGAGTCAAGAAGTGACTAGACACCATTTTATATACTGTATGTTTATCCCAATGTAGTTCATTAAACATTCTAGTCAATTAAATATTCCCTATTTATATGTTCAGTGGTAGAGGATCCCCAACATTTAAGTAAGAGATGAAGAATGAAAACTGAACTAACGTTTTCAATGTTTAAAACAACACATTATACATTGGTAAATCACATTTACCTTTTACTGCTCAAAATACTAACACTGCAGTCACTCAGAAAAAGGCTTCAGCCTACACATTTACTTGGAAAACTGCCCTTAAGCCACAAACCATGAAAAAATTCTAAAAAAAAGGATGTGGTTTAAAGCCTATAAATTGTTTGTAAAGTCCAAACCAAGCTCTTCAGTTTGCCCCATTATGCTTTCTGTTCTGATTTTCAGTCTGAAAAGCTATTGAAATGACCTTCCACTGCAAACTGCTCAGTTGTAGGCAGGACTCTCACCACTTTGTCAAGATCTAATATAAGAGCTTCCTAGACAGAGAACAATTTTGTTAGGAAAAATGAGTGTTAGGCAGCATACATGGATGTGACCTATCATCAACCTAAATAGCACACAACCAGCAAGTCATTCAGACCCTGGCACGAATGCTCTCTCCGTCTTTCTCTCTCTCTCTCTTTTTGAGACACATGCTGAGACAGGTTACTATTTTAGAGGCTCTGTGTCTTAAGAGAAAGAGAGAATTGAATTTTTTTTTCAGTGTCCTTGCAGCTGGATACTTGATTGCACACTGCAGGATTATCTTGATGACATGGCATTCCTCAGGGTTTGGCATTAGCCAGCCACAACATGGGCACCGAGACATTCAATGGCTATAGTGACAGCTGACAGCAAGAAATCATTGAGCAGGATGTAAATTGGTTACCTGCTGCTATATATGGTAATATTCTAAAAGCTGTTCAAATCAGTCCACTAGCAAACTTCCAGAATATAATAAACAACTCCATGAACTATTAATCACAGTGGTATCATTACTGATTGACTTAACTGTCTCCCACTTTGATGACACATCACTTCATTTTAAAGGGAAAAAAAACACTGGAAATCCTCATTAGGTAAAAAAAAAAAAAAAAACTGTCTGTGTTCCAAAATGAAAGAACAGCAATAGTGAAAAATGTAGTACTATCTCCTTTATAATGACCACCACAATAGGTATAAAACATATAATGATGGACACACACAGATATAAATTCTAGTCACAGATTGAATTAATTAAATTAATTCACTGGCAATTTCCCCAAACACATGAAACCTAAAGCAAAGTAAAATGTTATGAGTGCATGATTGGCAAATCCTTCTCCCACCTCCAAAGAAAATGAATGCCAGTTCACTAAACTTTGAATTATGCAGCTGCTTTCTAGCAGCTTATTGTAAGTGCCAGCAGTTTACTTAGGTTTCTCTGATGTGTGTGTTATCGTTCATATTGAATGTTACTGTACACTGTATATCTGATGTCATTGTTTGCTGGCTGCCCTTTTTTGCTGTATCACTGCCTATTTCATGATGTTCACAAACTGTAACCTCTTGATGATGGTACTCTAATTTTTTTTTTGTTATTGTTTGATGTATGTCACTATCCCTGTTGTTAATCTGTAATTCTCCAGGTGATGCCTGAAAACAGGCTTGTGAATGCCTAGTGTATATTAATTTAGCATGACAGCTCCCTAATATTACAGAGTACATTAATGCTGCTTTTGTGTGTACTTATTAAAATCAGCTGTGCTTTTATAAATGCATTTGAACATGATATTTAATGAATTAATTTACTGGTATACCACATTCTCCCCAAAGTGAGTTCTTAAAAAAAACTATCACATATATTGCAAGAGAAATTTAGCCAAAGCTAGAGCACTGATGAAATTGCAGAAAGTAGGTAAGATAAGGTTAAATTTATTTACATGGTATTCATTCTCGGAGGCTCTGGGCGCCTTACACAATCAACAGGCAGGGTAAAACAGTGTCAACAATATAAATCTATAAAAGGCTATGGATAAAACATTACAATCATAAATAAACATTTATAAATAATTAATGAATACACTCTTAAAAACAACTGTAGTTAGTCTGGAAAATTCTATTTAAAAAGATGAATCTTCAGACCCATCTTAAATGCCTCCACTAATGGGGCCTCCCTTACAGAGCTAGGAAGTGAGTTCCAGAGGGTCAGGCCGGCCACCTCGAACTCTCAAACAGCAAAAGTTGTCAGACTGACCCTCGGAACCAGAAGGAGAGCCCTGGAGGAGGAGCAGACTGAGAAGACTGTAATGGCATGTGTAAGGAGATCAGTCAGGTAGCCTGGGCCAGTATACACCCTCACAGTGACAAGTCAACAGCGACCGACACTACAACGACAACAGTGCTAGGTTGCTGTAGTGTCGGCACTGGATCCCGGCATTGTTTTCTGGGGGCCTTGAAGCTCTTCCCCTAATCAGCTCTGACTCATAGTTGATTAGTTTAATTGGGGGGGTGCAGGGGCACAGCCCCCTGCTTGAGGGGTTTGGGGCAAAGCCCCCCAAAGAAAACATGGAAGACAGTGACCACTTTTATGCCAACCTCAAATGCGGTCAACATAAAGATGTCACTGTAAATCAGTCAACAAACTTTTTACCATGCTGGTATCATAGCTCCACCTGAGCCCAATCAATATAGGGCCTTACAGGTGAGCAAGTCCACCTTGAAGATAATCCTCCACCTAACAGGCAGCCAGTGCAGATTTCACAGGACTGGGGTCACATGACATGAACTAGACAGGCCTATCAGTAACCTGGCCACTGTGTTCTGCATCATCTGCAGCCGGTGGAGGATCCCTCCACAGACCCCAAAGTACAGAGCATTACAGTAGTCAAGCTTGGATGTAACAAAGGCATGTACTAACGATGGCAGGTCCTCAGGTGGAACTAGGGGTTTAATCCAGGTGACATTCCTTAGTGGTAAAAACAACTTTGGACAACATATGACTCCTGAGCATCAAGTGTCAACCTGTCATCTAGGAAGATGCCCATATTTCTCACCATACAGGAAGCCATCAATGGGGTGGTTACCATGACCAATCCTGTTACCACCCCAGAAGCACTCTCATCATACCCATGGCCAGGCTTAGTCACCAGGACCTCCATCTTGTCGGGATTCAACCTCAACCAAGTGTACGATATCCAGTCCTGGATCTCAGCCAGGCAGTTGTTTAGCAGTTTTTTAGCACTCCCATGGCACCACTTGTTCCAGGGGGAAAAAGACATAAACAGCTGGGTATCATCTGCATAGCAGTGAAAACCCAAACTGTATCATCTAATGAGCTCTTCCAGGGGTTGCGTGTATGGTGCAAACAACATCGGTGACAGGATCGAACACTCAGGAACTCCACATGGCAGGAGCTTTGGGCAGGAGAAGAAATTTCCAATCACCACCCATTGCTTTCTGCCCAAAAGATAGGACTCAAACTAGTTGATGACAGTAATTGTGAGTCCACAATACTATCTAAGGTGACCCAAAAGCACAATGTGATCCACGGTGTCAAATTCTGAGGAGAGATCGAGGAGCATGAGAACTGACCAGTCTCCTCTATCTCTTGCCCCGAGGAGGTCATTTTGTACCTTGACCAGTGTAGTTTCTGTGCTATGCCTAGCCTTGAAACCAGAACGGAATGGCTCATAGATGTTAAATACCATGAGGTGCACCTCGATCTGCAGTGACACTCTTTGCTCAGTAACCTTCTTTAAAAATGGGAGGTTGGAGATAGGTCGATAATTCACCAGGACATCAGGGTCAAGTGATGGTTTCTTCAGGAGGGGTCTCACCAGCACCACCTTCAAGGCATCAGGAAAGATTCCCCCTAAAAATGAGTACCAGATTATCCTGGTGAACACTGGACCAACAGTCTCAGTGCATCCCACTTGGAGACAGGTCAGGACCAGGTCCAACTCACAAAAGGTAGGCCACGGCTTTGAGATCACCCCAACAGCCTCAACCACCTCCACTGGCCTAACTCTTCACAGACAATAGGAGTGCCCATGTTCTTACCAGGTTGACCACTGCATGGTGGAGCTTGCCCCATTGGGGAGGTCCCAGACTGGACAGAGGATACCCTGTCAGAGAAGAACTGAACAAACTCATCACACAATACAATTGAAAATGCATTTTTCGGCTGCAGACAGATAGGATGAAGTAGCTTGTTCAAAGCCCGAAAAAGCTGAGCTGGTCTGCTCCTCCCTGCAACAATCTCCCTGGACAGGAACTCTGCCTTGTTATTGTTGATTGCCCCTTGGTACTCATGATAGTGAGCTCGCAAGGCCAGTTTATCTTCCTTGGAAAGGGTCCTCTGTAAGCAATGCTCCGTCTGACCCGTGATCTTCACCTCCTTGACAGCCCCATCAAACCATGAGGGTCAAAAGTGAAAAGATATGGGTCATATACAAACTGATGTGATGGCATTGAGATCTTCAGAGATGGCCCCTTCCCATCTCAAAACTACATGCTAAAATAAAATCTTTCTTTCTTTCTTTCTTTCTTGTTTACAAAAAAAATTGTATTACATTCTGTAGAAAACCTATGCTTTAATTAACTCCTGTCCAGACTACAATGAACCCAGTTTCTGTCATAGAAGTATAGAAACATAGACTTTGATGGCAGATAAGGACCACTTGGTCCAACTAGTCTGCCCATGTCCCTGCCTGTTGGATAAGCTGCAGATCCTAATTAACCAACAGCCTACTTCTACCTACCCCAACAAGAATTGCCTTATGTCTGGCCCATGCATTCTTGAATTCCTCCACTGTTTTTGACCCCATGACCTCCTCAGGATGGCCATTCCATGCATCCCCCACCATCTCTGTGAAAAAATACTTCCTCACATTGCCCCTGAGCCATTCCCTCTCTATCTTCAAATTGTGTCCACTTGTTCTTGCACATCTCTTTTTCTGAAAGATGCTACCCTCTTGGACTTTGTTGATTCCCTTGAGGTACTTGAAAGTTTCTATCATGTCCTCCCTCTCCCTCCTGTTCTCTCCAGCCACCTGTCTGAACTCCAGGCTCTGTTGATAAGGCAAGGTTTGGGAATGTGTCCTTTCAGAATGAGGGTATTTCCCTCGCCCTGTGATGATGGTGGTTGGGTGTGGCTCAGTACAATACCCCACTTCTTGCCAAAATTTCAAGTCACCTCCTGCTTGGTGGCTGCCCCCTGTCTCAGACTGTCAGAGTTGTTCTTTTTTTTCATTTTCTTCTCTTGTTCATGTTATTAGTGCTACCTGCCCCTGAATAGCCCAGTTGTGAATAAAATCTTGTTTTGTCTTTTCAGTGGTGATGCAGGCCCACCTACAGGCTTCTGACCTCCTAACATTTGCTAACTAGCTACCACCATTCCTCAAATGCCTGGCAGTTAGCTGTGCTGGCTCATTACCTCTGTTTCTCCTGAGTCCTTTTGGCTCTCCACTTCACTCCTGCCCTGAGCACTCTAGTCACAGACCTCCAAGAATTATCACCTGCATTAGAGAGCAGGATATATTCCTAGCCCTTGTAGTCTTGTGTGCGCTCATCATTGTCATAGCCTGCCTGCCTGCCGCATCCTTAACTCCATCTGGTACACTGACTTTTTTTAAATACAGACAAGATTAGGCTCAAGCCCTGGTGGCCTTCTAGTCTCTTATAGTCTTGTCTGGTTTGCACTGCAAATGTCTCACCCTCCAATACTTACCAACCTTTAGTCACTGAAATGAGAGACTTTGGCATTCAAAATGAGGAGCACTGACTGTCATAATAAGATACACATCCTCAAATGTGGAGATACAAGCCTAAGCCCAGAACACTAGGAAGCATTGTGTTTACTTGAACATGTTTATTTTTCATTTAGTATCTCAGAATATTGTGAATTTCAGCTTGAAGGTCTGAATTTACAGCATATTCTCTATGTGGACAGCACCTTGTCCATGAGGGATGGATGAGGGGCAGTGCAATTTTGAAGCATAAAATGTGGGATGTACCTCATAATCAAGGATAGGTGAGATGTATTTCCACTCCTTTCTTCTCCACTTTCTTTTCTGTAAAACAACATCACTCTTCCAACCTAATACTCATTCTTCCCACACAGCCCCACCTGTAGCCCTGGACTCTAATGACTCACTCAAGACTGTAGTGATGTCTGTCTGACTTTTAACCTTCCCATTTGCTCTTTGGCTGCCTACTCTGGCTGACAAAACTGAGAACCTTGGAAACTGCCTCCTACAGTATTCTGTTCTTGGAAGCATTGCATCCTGCTGCATTGGACTGCCCTTCCTTGTGAAGGCTCCTCTCCACTGAGCATGGACTGGCTCTGGAACAGCCTGCTTTGTCACTGCTGTCTTGGTTGGGGGGAATCAGCCACCTGCACTGGCAGCTCAGACTGGGAGTGGGAAATAATTCCCATGGGGAGTGTGGGCAGCAAAAATGGCACTCGTGGATTCATGTACTTTGATTACTCCAGTCTCTTCACCAACTGCCACCACAGATAGAGAGAGAGAGAGACCTCTCAGCAGTCCAGACCTATACATTTGTTACTCAGTAGAGATTCAATATGCTTGGGAAATGCAGATTGGGCTGCAACCCACTGTGTTTATGGTGGTGCAGAAGCTTGTTGGTGAAAGAGGAAGCATATCTACATCACACTGCTCAACCCACCACATGTGCTGTATATGTATTGGGAAAAGGAAAGGGGGGGGGGAAGAAAAAGCATGCTGTTGCTGATGCCGTGCAACTGCCTGCTGGGTGGTATCTTGAACATGAAAGGATGCAGCCAAAACTGATAGATGCGGCTCCTTTCCACAACTACACAAAGTTTGTGCCCATTAGCCAGGCTAAACAGCATCACTATTGGCCTGCTTCTGGTTAGGCTGTCAGTGTCAAGCCTCCTACAGTCTAAGCAGCACTGGATGCTATAGTGATACACCTCTGCAAACATTAGACTCTTGAGTAGCCACAACATCCTCACTTCACACATGTGTGCAAACAAATAAACAAAAAATTAACTTTTTTTAAATTAAAAAAAACACATTCTTTTCATGGGAAAATTAATGAAGAGTGCCAGGTAGCCCCTCTGCAGTGGTGACAGTCAGAAATGAATGCTAAGAAACAGAGTTTGTACTGTACAGATCTGTGGCATCCCTTGCACTCCCTTCTAACATGTAAGAAATAAATATTTGCTCTATTATTTAAACCATGGAAGCAGAGATGATTTTCTTATCCTCTTGTGATATGATCAGGCTTTTTATTGCACTGTTGGGAGTAGAATTAATTTATTTTAACTTGGTTGTCTTGTGGTGCTGTTCTGATCACTGTGTGACATTTGTAATGTGAGTCTTCCACTCACTACACTCACAACACTGTTGGTGCTGGATTAAATGACAGTGTGCTTTTCAGTTTAACTCAATCAATCAATCAATCAATCAAATCTTTATTTATCCAGGCGATCACCATTGAGCAAGCTCATTTACAAGGTGGACCTACTGTTGGCAGGGAAAATTGTACAGTTACATATAAATATACATAATACAAAAGGAACAACAAGTTTACAATACTGATAGGAGCAGAGTATTTACATTCCAAGTTACATGTATAAGAAAGATATACATAACACAACCCAAACGTACTATATATACACAGTTCCCACAGGAGCAGGATGTGTATGGATGTCATATACAAACCATGGAAGAAAAAAGAAAGATTATTTATATTCCTGTCCAGCGGAAACACGTTACTGGCCTGGATGGAAATTCCTAAGCTATGGAGGTGCGCATAGAAGTGTGTTTCTCCATGATGGTTGTGAGCAGACTTTATTTGTTTAAATTAGGTAATCTGCTGGAGATCTTCCAGTCCCTGAGTGACATACCTGACATGCACATCCAACTCACCACACTTCTGGTAATGGAGGGGAATAATGATAGTGTTCTACAGTTTCTCTGTGACAGGTGCCATAACAGCATTTTTTTCAGTGTGAAGGAGTAAGCACCATACTGAGCAGGTGCCACTTAGTAAGAAATAACATAGACCAGAAGGGGGATGAGAAGGGGAGATCAAGTGAGAAAGCAATGAAGGAAGGGAAGGAGTGGGTGAACAGTGAGAATCAGCTACCAAGGAGCTGGTGGCATTGAGCAGCCATGTAGATGAACATGGTGAAGGAGGTATAGTGAACCCCATAAACAAAACCTGGAAAAAAGGTGAGAGGAAGGGTTTTAATTATTATTTTATAATTGGGAGGGGGCATTAGGGATCGGGTGTTAGAAAGATGTGGCTAATTATTAGGAGTGTGCAAACAACAAATAATATTTCCCGAATACCATGAATAATGCACTTTTGGTTATAAGGATATGAATAATGAATAGTGTCACTATCTGTGCTTGTTCATATTCAGGAAATACTAAACAAGCAAACAAACAAAAAAAGGAATGAAACAGCTTCACACCCTCCTTCCATGCCCAGTCCGTTAAAATGCAACCCCCATCCCCCACCCTCTGCTACATCCCAAACCCACCCTACTCCCCCTCAGCACTTACAATGTCAGGTTTTAAACAAGAAACTCCCATGATGGGTGATCAGCACAACCCACCTGCTCCTACAACTGGCTGCTGTCTCATCTTTATAGCATTTGTCTTTATAAATCAACACCCCCCCCCGCAGCAGCAGCACCCAACTCCTACCCTCCACCCCCAAGCATCCAAATTTTCTTTTAACAGAACGAAGGTTGCCATATGTGACTTGAAGGTGACCGACACAACCCGCCCTCCTCTATGGCCAGCCACCTTCTAGTGAATGACAATGCTGCTGTGCTTTTTAACATAGTAAAACAGTTGCTACACCTTGCATGAAAATAAGTTAACCTTTGAAACAACCTAAGTTCATTGGAAACATGGACAAAGATGGCAGAAAAAGACCATTGATCCATCCAGTCTGCCCACAACACCCTGTCATAACTTAAGTCCATTTTTCTATACAGGATTTACACTATCCACCCACATGCTCCCCATTTTACTGCTGCTGCCCTGAATAACTGACAAGCCCTTTTCTTTGTCCCAGCCATGCCTTAAACCAGTAATGGTTTTAGCACCCACCACATAACCTAGCAGACTGTTCCCGGACTCCACCACTCTCTCTGTAACAGAAAACTTTTTGACACCTCTTTACCTCCCACCCACCACTTTTCCCTTTTGTCCCTGATTTATTTAACCACTATTCCTGTGGAATAGTTATTTACTACTCACCTTGTTCATTCCTTTCAGGAACTTGATGATCTCTATCATATTGACCCTCTCCCGTCTGGCCTCTACCGAGTATATGTTCATAGGTTCATAGCAGAGTACAAGTTTGGTAGGTGTTTATGCCTTTATATGAACTCACCGCCCATGATCAACATGGGAGGAAATCATATTTTTTGTCTCCATATAAGACTGTAACCTATGTTTGAAGATAGTCATATTCCTACTCTCCACTATATATTGGGGAAGAATATTCGACATCTTTGAGAATAAAAGTTAATTCTTTTTACAGTTAAATTTTTTTCACCTATTATTTTATACTGTATACATGTGATCTAGTAGGTTTATTGACTCTGTGACCTATAAATCCTAATATCTCCATCATATATTGGTTATGGATAGCTTTAAAGGTTAGGCATAGATCACTTCTAATTCCTCTATATTCTGCTGAATACAACTTTAAGTTTTTGAGTCTTTGGTTGTAGCTTAAATGTTGCATAGTATTATTTTTTTTGTAACTTTTCTCGGGACTTTCTCTATCAGTTTTTCACTTTTTATGGTATGAGGTGCACAGAACTGTGAACAATACTCCAGGTGGGGATGCACCAGGCTGATATACAGGGTCATGACTACTTCACTCTTTTTACTTTTGATATTACTCAACATACAATCAATAATTCTCTGACATTTCCTGACTGTTTCTTTGGTACTCCTGTCAAAGGATAGGTCCTTTGAGATCCATACCCCTAGATCTTTTTCCTCTGTAGTACTCTCGAGTATGGTATTATTTAATTTATATTGTAGAAATAGATTTTTCTTATCAAGATGCATAACTTTGCATTTCTTTTCATTAAATAACGTGTTGTTAGTTACTGCCCACTGTGATAGATGATCTAACTCATCCTGTACTTGATTACCATCTAAGACTGTCTGGACAATCCCCCTAGTTTGAAGTTATCTGCCTATTTGCAGATCCATGTTTGTCATTTACTTGAAGGGTTGAAACCATGATGTTATACAAGGCTGGGCCCAACACTGACCCCTGTAGTACTCCATTGGTCACATATCCGCAGTCAGAATAGTGGCCCTTAACAGTTACCTTTGCATTGTTCTAACCATGAGTTTATCCAGCTGATGATATTAGGATGTAGTTTTAGTTTGGTAAGTTGTTCAAGTGGTAATCAATGTGATACTTTATTAAAGGCTTTGGAAAAATCTAGGAAAATGATACAGTATCTACTGGGATGTTTTTATTTAGTGCAGCACTGACCAGTTCAAAAAAACTGTATGAAATTTGTGAGGCATGATCTTCCAGAGATGAAACCATGCTGGGTGATGTCTATTAATCTCTCTTTGTTTATGTGGTTCATAATACATTGTTGTAGTAATCGTTCCATTATTTTCCCTATCACTGAGGTAAGACTCATTGGTCAATAATTAGTTTTATCTGCTTTGTTATCACTTTTGTGTATTGGTGTCACTATCACTTTTCTCCATTCAGTTATGTTTTTCCTTCCCTAATAAAGGTGTTAAATAAAACTGTAAGGGGTCTCACCAGTACATTTATAAGCTCTTTCAAAAATCTGGGCATAATACCATTTGGTCCTGCAGAACTATTTGTTTTATGTGAATTTACAATCTGTCTAACTTCAGTATGGGTAAAAACTGGGGTATTGTCTGGGTTACCTTTTACATGCAGGGTAAACTTTTCTTTTGGTTCATAAACACTTAGAAAATATATGTTTAATTCCATGGCTATTTATTTTTCATACCTTCTGTAGCTTCTAATGGACCAATGATTTTTTGGTTTCCTCTCATGGCTCCCATGTAATTATAAAATGTTTTGTTGTCTTGTATTAATGATACTAAATTTATTTCTAATCTCTCCTTTGGCTTTTTAATTTTGTTTTTATTGTTTTTGCACCTTGTTTGAAATTCAGCCAATTGCTAGATGATGGATTCTTCTTATATTTCCGGTAAAGTTTTTTGGTCACTGTCACCAAGTGGCGGCAGTACTTTTATGTTATGAATTGTTTCCTAAGTGTTAGTGAATATTAAATCGAGTACATTGTTTCCCCGGTTGATTGCATTACAAGTTGATCCAGGTTATGTAGTATTGTAATATCAATTAATCTATTTTCTAAGGAATTTGTTCCTTTTAGGGTATTCCAGTTAATGGTTGGGAAGTTGAAATCACCCAAGAGTATGGTGTCCCCTGTGATATTTTTGGTTTCTATTTCTGATAATAGGCTATTACTCTCTTCAGCTTGTAAGCTAGGCAAGCGATAAATAAATCAATGGTTAGTGTTTTTAGAGGGAGTATAATTTGTACCCAAATGATTTCATTGTCAATAAATGAGGTGTTCTTAACTTCACCAGCCTTGTACTTTTCCTCTATATATAGAGCAATGCCACTGCCTCTCCTTTTCTGCTGGTTTTTATGTATCAATTGATACCTAGGTATTTCAATATTCTAGTCTCCATCCTTGAACCAGGTCTCAGTTATACCACAAATAGCTATGTTATTGCTTTTGAGTGTATAGGCAAGTTCATGAATTTTTGATCTTAAACTTCTAGCATTTAGTAGTAGTATTTTAAGGTTGTTATTAGTAGTGCCTTAAGCTGATCCTCAATATATCTGCCCTTCTGGTCCTAAATCATTTTAGTTATCTTACACTGCACCATTTCCAGCCTGTCCTTTTCTTTTCTCAACTGGAGACTCCAGAACTAGTCACAGTACTCCAGGTCTGGCCTCACCAGTGAACTCTAGAGAGCTAGTAATACCTCCTTTCTTCTGCTTGCAATACCCATCTCAGTACACCCCAACATCCTGTTTGTCTTACTGTAGAACTTGTTAATTTGGCTAGATTGTTTAAGGGAGCCACTTATAATGACTCTTAAGTCTCTTTCCTCAGAAGTAGTCCAGATTTCACCAATCTCATCTAGTGCTGTGTCCTGGGATTCTAGTTCCTATTGTATATTATCTTACACTTTTTGGCATTGAATTTCAACTGTCAAACCTTGGACCACCTTTCTAGACTTGGCAGGTCCATCTGCATCTCCCTAATTTCCTCCTCTCAGTTCACACTGCCACATGGCTTACTGTAGTGCTAGTGGCAAAGAGAGCCATCTTGCTCTGAATTCATTCTCCTATGTTGCTGATGAACATATTAAAAAGGACTGGATCCAGGATCAATTCCTGTAGCAAAAAAATGAGTCTCCTTTGAGCTAAAACTATATTTTTTCCATAATGGGGTTTAACCCAGGCCACCTGGGTAAAAACCAGGAACCCTAACAGCTAGACCATATGAGATGTTCTTCTCCAGCTGACCACACTGGTTGCTTTTGCTGAGCAAAATAGTTTTGTCCTCTTTAAGGTTTATTTTTTGCTCTCCAGTTTCTTAAGACTTACTGGGGGTTCACCTGGAGGAATACAGGCCTACACTGACACAATGGTATGCATCTGTCTTGGAGGGGGACCAAGATCCTAGGTGATAGGTTTAAATGCTTAATTGGCAAGCTTTTAAACTAACCAAGGTGGGAGGCACTAGAAAGGAGCAGGGAATTCCAAGCCTCCCCCCACAAAACAGGATAGTTAGGGAGATAAACACTAAGGTAGAGAGTTCAATAGGGAGCAGGACAGGGGTAAATGGAGAAAAAGGCAAAGGCAGTAAGGACAGGGATGGGGATAAAAGGGGTAAGGCCATCACAAAATGGAGGGTGATGAGTACCAATGCCCATAGTCAGGGTAAAAAGCTTCCTGAATTAGATGTCTTGATGGAAAAGGGATGCCTGGATATTGTGGTGGTCACAGAAACATGGTACACAGAGAACCATGACTGGGATTTCAAAATACCAGGGTACACAATCTACAGGAGGGACAGGGAGGGTAAATGAGGAGGACGAGTAGCTCTCTACATAATGGAAGGAATTAAAGCAATAGAACTAAAGGGTAAACAGGGAGGAGAAGAGGCACTGTGGGTCACCTTGGGGACAGGAAATGACAACACAATCTGCACGGGGGGTTGTATACAGACCCCCATCTCAGGAGGAGGAAATGGACAAGGAAATGATAGAAGGCATCCTTAGAATAGCAGGAAAAGGGGAGATATTGTTGAAGGGGGACCTGAATATGCCAGATGTTAACAGGAGCACATTTACTGCAGCCACATCTAAGAGCAGGGTCATCCTCGATGCCCAACAGGTGGCATGCCTCAGACAGCTATTGTTGAAACTCACTCAGGAGGGAGCAGCCTTAGACCTCTTACTCTCAAATGGGGACAGAGAGAGGATCTCAGATTTAGAAGTGTGTAGCCATCTGGGAACAAACGACCACCAAACAGCATGGTTCACGAAAAATACAGCCATAGAGTCAAACCATACAAAAGCGAGGGTACTGTACTTTAGGAGGGCTAACTTTGGCAAAATGGGAGAGTGCCTAAGGAATGCACTAGCAAATGGGCAAGAAGGAGAGGTGGAGAAACAATAGGGAAAAATCAAAAATGCTATCACAGAGACAACAAGCCTTTGTGTGAAGCAAATAAACAAAACAAAATGAAGGGAAAAACCACTATGGTTCTTGAAAGAGGTGTCGGGGAAGGTTGAGGATGAAAAGATAGCATTCAGGAAGTATAAGGAATCACAGAAGTAGCAGGACAGAGACCTGTATCAGTTAAAGCAGAAGGAAACAGGGAAGGCAGTTAGAATAGCAAAGGCCCAAACCGAGGAAAAGACAGCCAACTCAGTTAAGAAGGAGGATAAAAGCTTTTATAGGTACATTAGGGAGTGAAGAAATACCAAGGGAGGGATAGTGAAGCTTAATAAAGAGGAGGGGGTGAGAAGAGGGTGACAATGAAAAGGCAGAGATACTAAATGAATACTTTTGCTCAGTATTCAGAAAAGAAGAGGAGGGGAAGGTACCTAAACCAAATAATAGAAGCACTCTGGATAGGGGGGTTGATACCAGTCCATTCACAGAAGAAAGGGTCCTGAAAGAACTCCTAAAACTCAATGTGGACAAAGCAATCGGGCCTGATGGGATTCACCGCAGAATTCTAAAAGAACTCAGGGGAGAACTAGTGACACCACCCTTTTTAACAAATCATGGGAGAATGGTATGGTACCCGAGGACTGGAGGAGGGTGGATGTGACTCTCCTTCACAAAAGTGGGAGCAAGGCAGAGGCAGAAAACTGTTAGTTTGACTTCAGTTGTAGGGAAAATGATGGAATCACTTCTGAAAGAAAGAATTCTGGAGTACCTGGAGGCCAGCAGGGCACAAGACCCAAGGCAGCATGGATTCACTGATGGAATGTTATGTCAGACAAATCTAGTATATTTCTTTGACTGGGTGACCAAAGCAGCAGACCAAAGAGGCACTGTGGATATGGCCTACCTAGATATTAACAAGGCGTTTGACATAGTCCCACACAAAAGATTAATAAACAAGTTAGCCAGCCTGGGAGTTGGTCCCAGGGTGGCAGCCTGGGTAAATAATTGGCTGGACAACAGGAATCAGAGGGTAATAGTAAACCGAGTGTGCTCCAAAGAAAGGAGGGGGTTACTAGGGGGGTATTGCAGGGTTCTGTAGTGGGACATGTCCTTTTTAATGTCTTTATAAGGGACATTGTGGAGGGGCTTGTAGGAAAATATGCCTCTTTGCAAATGACACAAAAATTTGCAACAGTGTTGATCCACAATAGGGAGTGGACAGGATGAGAAGAGACTTGGCAAGGATGGAGGAATGGTCAAATGTATATGAACATCCAAAACATGTCAGCAGAAACAGGCCTCACTATCTATCAAGTCTGCTCGAATGTGCAGCTAGCACCCAAATACTGCAGCTTCCCCAACCCCCTTCCCTCATATGGCAGCTTAGATTCAACATAAGGAAGTGCAAAATAATGCACCTTGGAAACACAAACCCAGGGGAACAGTACACAATGGGGGGTGGGTACTAACAACAATAAAAATGGAAAGGGATCTGGGGGTAGTCATATCAGAGAACCTAAAAATAGGCAAAAAATGTGAGAGGCAATAAGGAGGGCTGGGGGATACTGGGATGAATAGGGAGAGGCATCACCAGTAGAAAACAAGAAGTTGTTATCCCTCTGTACAGACAGTTGGTGAGACCCCATCTGGAGTACTTTGTGCAGTTCTGGAGACCTAGTCTATTTAAGGATATAGACAGGATGGAGGTAATCCAGAGGAGGGCAAGTAAAATGGTGCTTGGTCTGCACCAGAAGCCATATGAAGAGAGACTAAAGGAGTTTAATATATATACCTTCTAGGAAAGGAGGGAGAGGGGGACATGATAAAAACTTTCAAGTACCTCAAGGGAATTAACAAAGTCCAAGAGGGTAGCATCTTTCAGAAAAAGAGATGTGCAAGAACAAGGGGGCACAATTTGAAGACAGAGGGTGGATGACTTAGGGCAAGGTGAGGAAGTATTTTTTCACAAAGAGGGTGGTGGATGCATGGAACAACCTTCCTTAGGATGTAGTGTGGTCAAAAATAGTGGGGGAATTCAAGAATGCATGGGACAGACATAAGGCAATTCTAGTGGGGGGTAGGATGAAGTAGGCTGTTGGTTAATTAGGATCTGCAGCTTATACAATACATAGGGAACTGGGCAGTCTAGGTGGGCCAAGCAGTCCTTATCTGCTGTCAAAGTATATGTTTCTATGCTACCATACCTATTCAGAATCCTACAAAGATAAATGGTTGTGGCATATTGGAATACTTCAAGCAAGTTAAACAGGCATTTGCTTTGAGCAAGTGAGCTGAGACTCAGTTGTATTCATCCCTCTGAATGGGTTGCCCATGCAGAGTCACAGCTGACAAAGACATTATCACTGAAGGTCAGGGGAATATAATGTCTGCCTGATGATCACAAAAACTACTAAAGCTATTATCTGTCAACTGCCAGGACCAAATGACTGCAAACATGTCAAATGGGAATAATATTGTCTGTAGGAGATGGGGGGAAAACCTATGACAATTTCTTCAGAGAGAACACTGGAGGTACTATCTTTTCATATCCATTCATAACTACATCAGCAATATATTAGTACCCTGTTTACCCTTACCTGACCTTCCTAGAACAACCTACACTTTTCTTACAATTTGATGAATGCCATTTTTATTAACACAAACTGCCATAACTGCAGTTCAGGAAGGCAATCTAACCCACATTAATATGTTCCTGCTGGTACGTAAGTGAAAGTCAAAACATATCTTGTTCACCTTCTAAGTAGAAATATATAAACATAGAAAGTGATGGCAGAAGGGGACCACATGGCCCATCTAGTCTGCCCTTAAGCCTACCCCCTCCCTTAACTGCTGTTCAGTGTATGATGCCCTTTACCTATTCCACACATTTTTTAAGGTTCCCACCATCTTTATTTCCACCACTCCCTGTGGAAGGCTGTTCCATGCATTGACCACCCTCTCAATAAAGAAAAATTTGTGTGTGTTACCTCTGAGTCTGCCCCACTCCAGCCTTATGTCGTGTCCCCTTGCTCTTGTTTGGCTCTTGAAACTAAACATGGCCTGAACCTGCACCTTGTTTATTCCTTTGAGAAACTTGAAGGTCTCGATCATGTCTCCCCTCTCCCTTCACTGTTCCAGAGGATACATGTTCAAGGTACTCAGACATTGTTCATATGTTTCATTGTACAGTACCTGTATCATTTTTGTAGCTCTCCTTTGCACTGTTTCCAATCTGTTGATATTGTTTTTAAGGTGCAGTGTCCAAAACTGGATGCGATACTCCATATGTGGCCTGACCAGCAATCTATAGAGTGGCAGGATGAATTCTATTTTTCTGCTGGCAATCCCCTTCTTTATGCAGCCCAGCATACCATTTGCCCTTTGTACTGTTTTCTCACTTTGCCTGGACATCTTCAGGTCATCCATTATAATTATTCCCAGATCTCTTTCCTGCTTGGTGGATTCCAGTTTTACTTCTCCTAGATAATAATCCTCTCCTGGGTTACCTCTTCAAGGTACATGATCTTGCAATTTTTTGCATTAAAATTTAGTTGCCATGTCTTTGACCATAGTTCCAAAGTCCTTATGTCAACTTTCATATTTTCCAACCCTCCTGGACTGTCCAGCCTGTTGCATAACTTCGTGTTGTCTGTCAACAGACTCACTTTTCCTTCCAGTCCATCAGATAAGTCACTAAGAAAAATACTAAACATAGAAACATAAAAATTGTCAGCAGATAAGGACCGCTAGGCCCATCCAGTCTGCCTGTGTGCCTTATACATTGTATGTGGCCACAGACCCTATGTGATCAGTCTTTTCATCACTCCATCCCCTCTCAGGCTTCCCTTGTGCCTGTCCCAAGCATGCTCAAACCCCTCCACTGTGCTTGTCTATGCTACCGCCTGTGGCAGACTATTCCAAGTGTTGACTACCCTTTCTGTGTAGAAAACTTCCTCACATTACCTCTTAATCTACCCCCTTCCAATTTCATATTGTGCCCCCTCGTTCTAGTACTTTTTCTACATTGGAAAAGGTCCCCCACCTGCACCTTGCTTAGGCCCTTGAGGTACTTGAAAGTTTTAATCATGTCCCCCTTCTCTCTCCTCTCTTCCAGTGAGTACATATTGAGGTCCCTTAGTCTCTCCTCATATGTTTTGTCGTGTAAGCCCTGCACCATCTTTGCTGCCCTTCTCTGGATAGTCTCCACCTTATCTATGTCCTTGCATAGGTGTGATCTCCAGAACTGCATTCAGTACTCCAGATGAGGCCTTACCCATGTTTTATACAATGGCATCACCACCTTCCACCTCCTGCTAGTGATACCCCTGCCTGTGCACCCCAGCATGCCACTGGCCCTCCCTGCTGCCATTGTACACTGATTTGATACCTTAAGGTCATTAGAAATGATAACCCCTAGGTCCCTTTCCTCTTGGGTGACAATCTGCCCCCCCCATCCTGTACCTCTCCCCAGGGTTTCCTCTATACATGCGCATTATTTTGCACTGCTTTGCACTGAACATCAGTTGCCACATCTCTGATCATCTTCCAAGCTTCTCCAGGTCCCTCTTAATTTTCTGCACCCCTTCTGGAGTATCCACCTTGTTGCAGATCTTGGTGTCATCTGCAAACAGACAGACTTTTCCTTCCAGTCTCTCTGCAATGTCACTAATGAAGACATTGAACATGACTAGTCCTAGTACTGATCCCTGTGGTACCCAACTGGTCACCTCCCTTTCTCCAAGACTGCACTTTAAAGAGGATTGTCCCTAGTACCAACCCCTGTGGTACTCTGCTAGTTACGTCTCTTTCTTCTAATAGGAAGCCGTTTACTAGTACCCTCTGTGTCCATCCACTAAACCAGGTTTGTATCCAGTTTACCACTTGCTGAGCTACTCCCATGCTGTCTGACTTGTTTCTTAACCTTCTATGTGGGACTGAGTCAAAGGCCTTGCTGAAGTGCAGGCATAGTGCATCTACAGAACCACACTTGTCCACAATTTTGGTTACCCAGTTGAAGAATCTATTAGATTAGTTTGGCATGATCTACCTGTGTTGAAGTCATGGGTCTAATTTGCTTACTTTCCTCAAGAAAGGATATAACCTTCTCCTTGAGAAGGGTTTCCATTGTTTTGCCTACAACTGAGGTGAGGCTTACTGGATAGTAATTGTCTGCACTCTCCTTGCTTCCACTATTGTGGAGAGGGATCACTGTGGCATTTTTCCAATCCTGTGGGATCTGCCCAAGTTCAAATGATAGATTAAAAAGGTCAACCAGGGGAGCTTCTAGTTCCTCTCTTAGGTCTCCCTATAACCTAGGGTATAATGTGTGAGGTCCCATGGGCTTGTTGAGCTTGAGTTTTTCCAGCTCCTTTAGTACTTTTTCCTTTGTGACAGGTCCTGTGTAAATTCTGCCTCTGTCTGAACAGCCCCCTGAGAGGGACGATCTGCAACCTTCCTCCTCTTTTGAAAAAACAGAGCAGAAATACCTGTTGAAGATTTTCTGCTTTGTCCTTGTCATCCTCTGTGGCCCCCCCATCCTCTGTAGTGAGTCTAATACTCCCTCTTTACTGTCCTCTTGTTGTTGATTTAGCTATAGCATGTTTTGTTTCCTTTTATGACCTCCCTGGTTATCTTCTCCTCCATTGATGCCTTCGCTGCTCTAATTTTATTTATTTATTTATTTATTTAAGAATCAGTTTACAACCTTTGAGCCAGAGGCTCGTTTACAAAGGTACTTCGTCACATTAAGACATACATTGCGTTTCAGTTACATAGCAAAGATTTGCCAAAAATCAGTAGGCATTCACCAGAGGTGCCACGTCACATTGTGGTCAGACAGATAAGCAATTGGGTACAGGGTACATGTAATCGCATAGCAGGTATTAAACAAGTTGGTATCAAGTGAGCAATTCTGGTAGATAAACATTGAAACAGCTGGCACTGGCCAGGTTAAACCTAGGCATGGTGGACATGGAAGTGGTGGAGGGATGGTTGGGTGGAGAGCTGCCGGGGCATTGTCAGGAGAGAAATAAAGAGGTGGAGGCTATGTTCAGAGACAGGAGCAGTTACGAGTGCTGAAGATGTGGTTCAGTGCGGTTTGAATGTGGAGATGGTGATGGCATTGGTGATGGTGGCAGGGAGAGAGTTAAACCAGGTTGGGGCTCTATAGCTGAAGGACCTCTGGCCACGGCTGGTTCTTGTTCTGGGACCTTTAGAGTGGTCTTGTAGGAAGATGCTGTTGCAATGGTGGGAGGGCTCTGGTGGATGGATGCTGTTACCCCAGAGGGAGAGCCCAGTAGGGTTTTGTGGTGAGGAGACAGGTCTGGTATCAGGCCGTTCATCCAGGGTAAGCAGGTTAGCATCGACATATAGCTGACAGGTGTGTGTGAGTCTGGGGGCACCAGTAATTAATCTGCACGCTTTATTCAGGGTTAGGTGAATTTTGTTTAGTGCAGTGGTGTCGGCAGCACCGTATACTGGTAGACCATAGTCTACAAGGGACAGAACGGATGATGTAACCGCTAGCCGGAGAGCATTTGGGGGAAGGCAGCTTTTATGGTGGAATAGGATGCCAAGCCGTGTGTTGGTGGCGGATGTTAGGGTGTCGATGTGGGTGTGAAATGTGAGGGCTGAATCGAAGGTAACCCCAAGGTATTTGTAGGAGCCGACTTGTTCCAGTGGTTGGTTGGTGCTTGGAAGGATATAGAGTGGGTGGTTGCTAGCTTTGTTTTGGGGGTGTGAAAAGAGCATAGTTTTGGTTTTCTTAAGATTGATGATGAGTCTGCGCTCCTTAAACCAAGCCTCAGCACTGTTGAAAGACTGCTGTAGGAGTCCTGTAGGGAGATGGGATTATGGTGGGTGGCAAACAGGACAGCGTCATCTGCATACAGCAGAATTTTGCCAGAGCATGCACTGGGCAGGGTGTTCAGATACAGTGAGGAAGAGGGGCCCAGGATGGAGCCTTGGGGACCCCAGAGAGAATGGGATTGGTATCGGAGAGTGTGTTATTAATCTTGACACACTGGAGATCGAAAGTGTCAAGATAGCTAGCACACCATGCCAGGGGCCAGCCGAGACCAGTGAGGCAGAGTGCATTCAGCAGCAGTGGATGGGAGACAGTGTCGAAGCCTTTGAGAGGTCAATGAACACTGCACCAGCTAGGAGCTGGTATCCAGGAGGAGTGTAGGAAGTTGAGAATTCAATAAGGGCAGTGCTGGTACTGTGACCCTCACGGAAGCCATGTTGCTCTGGGCATAAGATGTTATGCTTAGCCAGATAATCAGTGATTTGAATGGCCACCACTTTCTCCAGGGCTTTAGAGAGGGAGGGAGGATGGAGATTGGCGGTAGTTGTTGGTCGATGACCTGTCGCCTCCTTTATGAATAGGTGTGATAATGGCTGTTTCCAAGCTGTGGGGAATTGTCCCAGGCAGAGTGACTGGTTAATTAGGCTTGTGAGAGGTGCAAGGACTTCATCTAGCACCAGCCTGAGGATGCTGGGGTCCAGTGAGTCACTGCGGGATTGTTGCCATTGAGAGCTTTGTTAGGATGGTCTGGCTTCCGGGTGGAAATCTTTCGCGGGAGGAAGCTGGGGTGCTGGAGGACAGGGGAGTTTGGCTGGGGGAAGGTCAAAGAAATACTAGGGAGGACTGAGCTAAGGTCAGTGAAAGTGGTGTTGAACCAGTTAGCTATGGTGGCAGGCTCGGTGGAGGTTGTGCCATTTCTAGTGAGCTGGGATGGGGCGGAGGAGCAAGCTTTACCATTGAGTTGCTAAATATTATCCCAGAAGGTCTGGGCTGAGCCCCAGGAGGAGGTAAGGGAGGCCTGGTAATGGTCTGCCTTGCTTTCCTGATGGCCCATGAGCATTTATTTCGGGCTGCATTGTATGCTTGCCTATCAGACAGACGACCTGTTTCAGTGGCAAGGTGCCAGAGGTTATCCCGGTTTCTAAGTAATTGTAGGAGGGCCGGGCTAACCCAGGGTGCGTTCTGTAACTGTAATTTCCTTGGTTGCATCCCTTAGTTTCTCCTTGTAGTTATCCTTGTCCTTTTTGGATCAAGTTTCTTGGTGTTTTTTGAATGCAGACCATTTTTCTCTGACCTTGGTGGCTACTTCCTTAGAAAACCAAAGGAATGTTCTTTTCTTCTTTGTTTTGCTCACTCTTTTTACTGTCTGCAATGATTTACCATTTGTAATATTGCCATTTTGAGACGTGTCTAGCATTCTTCAACGTCCTTTCCTCTTGCAATATTTGCAAGGTTGATTTTGAGACCTTCTTTCATTTTAGCAAAATCTGCCTGTCTGAACTCTATGACTTAAGCTTTTGAGTGCTTAGTTTCTGTTTTTGTCTGAACCTGGAACCACACCATGCAGTGGTCACTGGACCCCAGGTGACTCCCTTCTGGGTGACCTTCATAGCTTACAACCTATTATTACATTGTTTCACTTTTATGTTACCTGCTAAGAGAAGACATTTTAAAATATGATACCTTCAAATAACCCCATCATTACAACTGACACAATTGTACCTGTTTTTGAGCATTACTTAAAGTAGCAATGCAACAAATTTGGGCAAAACACTGACCCTACCTTTTTTCACTATAAAAGATTCCTGTCATGTTCCAGTTTTACTTGGTGACTCAATTTTCTAATTCCACCAACATTTTAGTATTTTATAAATGTTTTAATTTAGTTTTTTCTCAAGCAAAAAAGATGGGCACCATATTTTGCATAGAAATAGCACTGCAGACCTGGCAAGAATTTAGAAAATAAAAAAAAGACTCATGATGCACAGCATAGGTGGTACCTAGACAAGTGTATTTGACATGTATGCTAATATTTCTTTTAACTGTAGCTGAAACTATCTTTTTTTGGAAAACATTTGTTGTTGCACTCTGCTTTAGAATTGAAACAAATATTAGAAACATGACACTGCAATAATTTCAGATTGTACATTCCTTATAATCAAACAACAGTGTTGAGTGGTTCAGACATTTTAAATCAGTTTATGATGAACATAGTGAATGAATAGGGTTGTTAACTAAGCTGGTTATTATTCTACCAGGAAATGTCTTACTAAGAGCATTCATTCTGTTTTGCTATCATACTCTGTTATAACGTAAAAAAAAGATTTTAGGATTCTATGCATCTGTCCATCAAGAAACAGTGGAGTACTCTAACAGTAGTTTTGTAGTAGTTAATTGCCATTAAAGTAGCCAGTTGGCTCAAACTATTTGTGATCTGGCATTCTATGAAGTTTATAATAAGAGGTGGAGGAGATGGCTGAAGCTGTTGTTGTTTTTTTCGGCCCATATCCCTCTGTCCCCCACCCCATTGGCTGTTGCAGCATTACAGCACCTAATTAAAGACATAGATGGGTGTATAAATAATTGCTTCCTCTGAGATCAACCAAGTCTACAGTTTTTCCTTCAGCTTCAGTAATCAGCAGCTCCTCGACAAGGAAATGTTACATGTATGTTGTTTATTTGTTTGCTTTTATGAACAGTAAGTCCTGCTAAATACACTTTTATGATCTGATATGCATTTGAGTACAGTAGCAGTAGTTTTTCAGTAAGCATAATATACTGCTATGGAACACAGAACCTTAGTCCTGCTTTGTATGTAATATAGCAGCTGCATAGTAGCATTGATTTTATTAATGTCCCCTGGATCCACAAATAAAAGATTGTTATTGTTTATAATACACACTATCACAAAGCATTTTACAGCCCCTGAGCTGTTGTTATCATCCATCAGGCACACACAGAAAGGTTGAGGATTGCCCAGGGGTGTTAGAAAGAGAAAGCATGAAACACGGGGAAGATAAGTGACTTGATCATGGTCACACAGTAAGTATTCTTAGTGGTGGTTATGGGATTCTAAGTTTCCAAACTCACAGCTTTGTGTTTGAACCACTAGGTAATACTGCCTTCAAACAGTTACCATTGTCTGGAAATGTTTTAGTAATGTTGCCACGTCATAAATGATGGATTCTGCACTTTCCTCTTATGTGGCAGAATGAAAAATTCCTCATGTTGGGACTATGTGGGCAATGCCACATGACAGGAGTGCATTGATTTGGAGATGTAGGCTCTTCTCTAGTGTTCACTTAGGAATGAGATTGTAGGCCTCCAGTATAGTTGGAGATAGGTACACCTACACAAATGAGGGAGGACAAACAGTCTCCCCCAATCCCAGTGTTAGTACAGACAGTGGGGATGACAAGGCTCAATGGGATGGGACATGGTTGAAGCAAACAAAAAAAAATGAGATGGAGGGAATACCATAGCAGTACAGAATGGGGAAAGGATTGGGTATGGCAGAGTCTGGTACATGGATAGGGACAGGTTGAAGGTAGGTTTGAAAAGTTCTAAGAGAAGATGGAAGTAGGAAGCCTGCAAGTCTGTGTCTGTAAATGCTGGAGGCCTGAGGAATAAGACCTGTGACCTACAGACAATGATGTTAGAAGCCCATTTGAATTTGGTGGTAGTCATTGAGACATGTGCAACACAGCATCATGACTAGAGCATGACCATTTCAGATCATACAATGTTCGGGGCAGGTACAGGATTGGGAACAGGGTGAGAGGTGGCATTATATGTAAGGAATGGCATCAAACCCATAGAGATCAAGGAACTAGAGGACAGAAAAGGAGGGCAAAGGTATGGAAACAGTGTGGGTTCAGGTAGTCACCATTGAGGGGGAGAAGCATCAGGACTGCTGTGATATATAGACCATCATCTCAGAAAGATGTGACTGATAAGGAACTGGGGGAAGAGATTAGATGGGCAGCAGGAAAAGGAGAGGTGCTGTCAATGGCAGATGCCAACATGTCAGACATGGACTGCAACACCCCTGTGGTAGCAAGTGAAAGGAACCAGTTGCTGGTAGAGGCATTTCAGGAGACATTTCTGATACAGAGAGTAGCGTGCACATACTTTTCTTTCTAGTTAGAGAGTGCAGGAACCTAGAAAGGAAGGATACCTTCTCTATTTTGTCCACAAACAGGGACAGTATCTAGGAGTTCACAGTTTAGGACTCACTGGGAACCAGTGATCACTGAACTGTTTTGTTCAATGTCAGACTGGAGACAGATACAAAGCAGTGACAGACAAATGTTCTGGATTTCAGAAGAGTGGATTTTGGTAGGATGAGACAGCTGCTGAAGGAAATCTAGATGTGGCAGGGGCAGCAAAAGGAGTTGACAACAGATGGGACCTACACAAAAATGGTACATTAGTGGCCATAAGTCCCTGTGTTAGGGTAGTATGAAAAAGCAAGTCTGGAAAGAAAGCATCCTTTCATTATCATGTATTTTCTCCCCCTGTAATGTTTTTATATTGTACACTCCCATGTTGTGCCTGCAAATAGGCATTTGTTTGCCTAGTGCACCCACCTGGTCAACAAAAATTAAATAAATAAATACATTGTGGTACACAAGAGAGGTTGGGGAGGCAGTGAAGGAGAAAAGGAAGGCTTTTAAAAAGTACAAACCAGACAGACAGAGAATAATAGGGGTGAGAATATTAAGATGAGGAGGTGAGCAAGCTAATAAATAGGGCAAACTCAAACACTGAATTGAGTATAACAGAGAGAATGAAGGAGAGGGACAAAGCATTGTTTTGTTACACACTAAAGTAATGCTAATCAAAGGGAGGCATAGTCAGGCTAAAGAAAAAGGAGGAATGGAAGATGGTCAAAAGAATGGCAGGCATACTGAACCAATATTTCTGTTTGGCTTTTACAGTACAGGATAAGGGCCACTGCCTGAATGCATCATCATGGCCCCAGAGGGTAGAGGCCAAGGGCATCTATTTAGAACTAATTACAAAGTTGTGGGTATCAAAAGGACTCAACACATTAAAAGTGGATAAATCAATGAACACAGACAGGCTACATCCATACATGCTGAAAGAGATGGGACAACATAAAAACATAGAAGTTGATGGCAGATAAGGACCGCAAGGCGCATCCAGTCTGCCCATTTCTTTTTCTACCTTATAAATGTGCCATTGGTCTTTGCTCTATTAATGGCCTATCTATTCATACTCATCTGTATTGCTCCCTTATGCCTATCCCATGCCTGTTTGAAGCCCTGCATTGTATTCATATCCACCACTTCCTGAGGTAGGCCATTCCATGCATCCACCACCCTTTCTTTGAAAAAGAACTTCCTCACATTACCCCTTAATCAGCTTCCCTCTAATCTCATGCTGTGTCCTCTTGTCCTGCTATTTTCTTATATTGAAACATGTCAGACTCTTTCACCTTGTTAATGCCCTTAAGGTGTTTGAATGTTTCGATCATATCACCTCTCTCCCTCCTTTGCTCTGGGGTATACATATTAAGCTCCATTAATCTGTCCTCATATGTTTTCTGATGCAGTTCCTGCACCATTTTGGTTGCCATTATCTGGACTGCCTCAATTTGGTTAATGTCCTTATGAAGGTGTGGCCTCCAATACTGTACACAGTATTCCAGATGGGGCCTAACCAGTGTCTTGTAAAGAGGGATTATTACCTCCCTCTTCTGACTTGTGATACCCCTACTAATACATCAAGTCATTGCTGCAGCACTGGCAGATGTTTTTAATAGCTCATTGAAAACTGAGTAGGTGCAAATGGACTAAAGGCCAGCAGATGTGGTGCCCCTGCACATGAGCTGAAGGAAGGACTAACCAGGAAAAAATAGGCCATATGTCTATAGTAAGAATAATATTGGAGTCCATAATAAAGGAGTGGCTTGTGGGGTTCCTGGAAGCAAATAGACTTCAGGACATTAAGCAGCAAGGATTCATGGAAGGGAAGTTAAGTCAGACAAACCTGATGGATTTTTTTGATTTCAGTGATGAAGGTGGTGGTCAAGGGTCAGGTACTAGACATACTCTGTTTGGACTCCAAAATAATGCCTTTGACTCATCCCACATTGATGGTTGGTCTAGAAGTTGAGCAACCTTGGGATAGGGAATAAGAATACACAACAGTCAAGTAAGTAGCTAATTGGGAGAACCCAGAGAGTGCTCCTCAAAGGAGAGCACTTAGAGGTCAGGGACTTCACCAGTGAGGACTCGGGGTCAATAAGGATCAGCCCTAGGACAACTCTTCTCTAACATCTTTATTTGTGGCATTGTGGAAGGGATACAGTGGAAGATCTGCCACTTCATAGATAACGCAAAGATTTGTGAAACAGAGTGGACAGTAAGGAGGAAGTGAAAACCATGAGAGACCATCTGAAAATCCTGGAGAAATGGTCATGTGTGGCAGATGAAATTTAATGCAAAGAAGTGAAAGATGTTGGACACAGGGGCAGGAAACCCATAAACTCAATACAGCATGGTGGGGGTAACAGTATAGAGAATCTCTGAGGAGAGGTACCTTGGAGGATACTTATAGATAATTTGAAAACATCAGTGCATGGCAACATGCCAGTCTGCAGAGTGAAAGGGATGCTGTGATGCCTAGGAAGGGGATCAGGAACAAGAGAAGTGAGGTGGTCCTTCCCCCTGTATGGATCCCTGGTTCAACCTCATCTGGAGTACTGCATGCAGTTTTCAATTCAGTTCAGTTATTGATTACAAGTATGTATAAAATATATTTTTGTTACATACACATATATTGAAACCAAAATAGAGCTTGACAATTAAACAATAAGTACAGCATGCATCTCCATTTTAATTATTTCAGTAGTATCAAATGTATATTCTACCACTGGCTTGATAAATACATTTTCAAATGTGAATTGACACAATCTAAAACAGAGCCTAGAGAAAAAGCCTGTTAGTAGATATAAGCAGTAGTAATAAATCCAGCACATAATATTTGTACATTTCTTGTATTTCTTATTTATCTTATATTTCTTATAAATATTATAAATCTCTATGCATTTTATAAATCTTATTAATCCTATAAATCTTATAAAGCACAGGGAGTTAACATAAAACTTTACAGTTGTCTCATTCATAATCTCCACTTATTTTTATTGCAACTTTATAAGCAAAGCTAGGCAGAGCAAATAAACTCACTTTTGACTCTGATGTTAGAATTAAGTCATTTCTGTATTTCTATCCTTATTTAACAGAGTTTTGAAAAGTGGAAAAAAGTAATTTTTCTCTGTCTACTTTAAACTACGGACATTCCAGTAATAGATGGAAAGCATTAATGCAACATATACATGGTTGAACCAGTGCTCCAAGATTACCAATTGTCCATCTATTCACAAAAATCCCAAACCTTAATCTAGTTAATGCTCTCCTGTGCGTTATTTTTTTACATATACAAAAGGTATTTTTCAACACCAAAACACTGCTTTATTTGTTTGAGTGTTGTATATTCCCATGCATCCCTGATACTGGCCATGTCTTTTTGGATTGCGATATCCATAACTCTTTGAAGGGCAAGCACAGAAAAATTCTCAATTTCCACCTGATTATCAAAAATGTAATTGTAAGGTAGGCCACATTTATTTAGTTCTTGGTTTAGTTTTCTGAACCATGTATTGTCACTTATTCCCATCCCTTGTTTCACATCCATCCAGCAGATATATATTAAACTGTCAACTAGGGATGTACTAATCCTTTTCCAGAAAACAATACATTTTTTCACCACCTTGATAGATAATGATAAAGCCCCAGTTTCTGCATGGACTGCTGCATTAAGAGTGGATCAAGTGACTACCAATACGATTTTCAAAAATTGGTTCTGTACTATTTCAGTAGCTTTGAGGTTACTAAATAAATCCCAGACTTCTGTACCATATAATAGCTGAGAATTTACTTTTTGCTTCAAAACAACATCGAGCAATATATGAGTTTTTTGCAAAAGTATTAGCAAATGGGTTAATTCCCAGTAATGTATTAGAATTATTCTTTACTTTTTAATATGTGTTTTCCAGCCAAGGTTTCTATTAAAAGTAACACCTAAGTACTGAAATTCAACAACCTTTGTTATACTAACCCCGTTTATTTTCCAGAATGTAGAGTTTTCCTTGCATCTCCAAAGATCACAATTTTTGTTGTATCTATGTTAAGAGTTAAATCTAGTCTGAGATTCCATCACAGAAATTCTTTAATCCACACGTGAGGATGGACAGGGTGGGGGTGGTGCAGAAGGGGGAAACAAAATGATAAAGGGACAGCAAGTGAAGTCCCACATGGAGAGGCTGAAAAACCTTAACATGGACAAAATGGAGGCAAGAAGGGAGATATAATAGAAATTCTGCAGTTTACATAAACTGTGAGTTCTTTCTCTGCAGTCATTGGAAAATTATTCAATGGGTTATTCTGAAATGCTTTTTAAAGATCTGCAGAATTAATAAAAAATCCAAAATGAATTTTGGACATGGAATTACAAATTCCACACCAATTTTAGTGGAAGAATTTCACATTTTACACAAACCTAATCAGGAGACATTTCTTCATGGAAAGAGTGGTAGATAGCTGAAACAAACTACAAAGAGAAATGATCTAGTCATAATCAGTGGAAGGATTCAAATATGGGTGGGGAAGACAAATGGAACTGATAAGTACATAAGGGAAAGAGGAGGGAGAAAAAACAAGAAAATCATCCAACTATAGTTTAGGCTGGGCAGACTGGATGGATCACAAGGTCATTTTCAGCCATCATCTTCTATAGCTCTATGTTTCAAAGAATGCAGCACCCTGAAGTGTGTTATTGCACTTATAGAATGGCCTAGTATTAAACATTTTGGATTGGAAAATACAGGACCATGTGTATGTGAATTTGTATAGGCGTGACAGATGACCTGGTTCACCCAATGAAAAAGTAGTATTTCTGGCAGGAGTCATACCTATCCATAGTATAAATATATATATAATGTGTGTGTGTGTGTGTGTGTGTGTGTGTATATGTGTCTGTGTGTGTGTGTGTGTGTGTATTTAAATTATTTGCAAAAAGTCTGTGTTAATGCACCCGTTAGGGTTCAAGTTAATGCAACAAAAGCAGGGAAATGTAGTGCTAGGGTTTACATACCTAACCCACCTCAGCAAAAGGATAACACCACACAAGTGACCACAGACAGCCCTCATCAGGTAAGACAAACAACATACAACTGTTTCCAGATTACACAATTGCAGTATCACTGAGGTACTTCCTTTGTGGATTTGCATGCACACCACAAGACATACACACTCAGTTGTTGCTGCTGACACAAATCCACAATGCTAAAACCACAACACTGCTCCTCTGTGCAGAAATACAGGACCTGTCAGCCAGAGATACAGATCCATGATACCCACATTACAAGAGTCCTTTTGTCTGTAGAAGTGCATGCCCATATGGAGGCAGCCATACTGTAACCTTAGGTACTCATGCACACTGTAAGACTTGCGCACACTTCAGAGGCCTGCACTTCTGCAGCCACAGGTGTAAGATATACACACTGACCTCTGGCTACAGAACTGCAGGTGACACAAAATCTGTGATACCAAAATTGCAACACTACTTCTGTCTGCAGAAGTGTAGGCCCCTGAAGAGTCTGGGTAAGATTAAACTGTGATTAAGGAGAATGAAAATTGGCACCTCTTGGTAGCAAATGGTCAGTTACTTTGTTGGTAGCCATTTGGGCTAGTTGAGATTTGTACAGCACGGATGATATAAATGATGACTTTCACACTAGATAATCGTATAAAGAAGGATGATGTTTGATATTATGGTGGTGGTATTCTTAAAATATAAATAAAAATCATTTTTATAATTTAATACAAAATATGATATATGAAAGATTTTGACCATTTTTATTCATATTTGCTTAACAGTCCCCCAGAAGAAGCCAATAGCTGGTGAAATGTTGGGGTACATATTGAAAAAAGAATAACAAATAAAAAGTAAAGTGGGATACTACATGTGACTGCATATGGTAATTTACCAGAGATGGAGACCCGTTTTTTTCTTGCATAAACTATCACACTATATATCCATCTACGCACTGGAAGGAATCCATGAAATTGACATCAAGATTTCCCCAGGGGGGCCGGCCCACCAGCACAGCAGTAGGGTTCGGGAATGGACTCGGGCAGCTGGAGGGCCGGCCAGGAGGAGGGAGAGACTCAGCGCCCAGAGGCTGCCTCCTCCTCCGGGTGGTGGATGGGTCCCACGATACCACCACCTGGGTGACCACGGGTGGAGGTGCAGCAAGGACCGCATGAAGCAGGGAGGGAGGACATCTGCCGGGAGCTGGAGCATTAGCACATTGTGAAGTGCGTCGTTTCTTGGCTCTCCTTGTGTGCAGATGTCCTATGGGGATGGACAAAAAAGGAAAATACCCTCCGGTGCTCCCTGTAGAAGGAGCTTCTGGCCCCAATCCCAGTGCCCCTGCCGGCATGGGCGATGGATCTCCGATGAAATCACAGCCACTTGGGGCGGTGAAAAATGGGGGAGCCCCGCCCCGTACCCACCTGGGGGTCAAACCAAGGCAGCATGGGGGGATGACTGCACCCGATGCCAACAGACGAGCAGGGACGCACAAGGCCGTTGAAGACTCCTAAAGGTGAGGAAGTACCGGGGTGAGAAGGGGGTGTAAAAAAGCGAATAAAAAAAAATTTCCCCAGGAAACACATTTTTTGGACTTCCTTCCCCCCTCCCCGTCACTATCCAGAAATCCTGCATGCCTTTACTTCCATCAGCTTATCAAAATCTAGTCCTGAAGGGCTAGATCCTAAACTCCTCCACCTCTCTGCTCCTGCCATAACATCTCCTCTTACTCACTTTCTCAACCTATCATTTTCCCTCAGCACTGTTGCCCAGTCTTTCAAGACTGGCAAGGTAATACTATTTTAGTAAGGAGAAGACCCCTCCTTCACTGGCAACTTCTGCCTTATTTCCCTCTTCCCCTCCCTGCTCAAAGCTGCAAGAGAAATTAATGTATTTCAGACCTGTTGCCTTGAACTTCCCCTCCCCATTCCAGTCTGGCTTCTACAAATACCATTCCACTGTCTCCTCCCTGCTGCGTGTCACTGATTCTGTCCTCTCTACGATGGAGCAGGCATACATCACAGCTGCCATTTTCATCATTCTTGTCAAAGCCTTCAATTTTGAGTCCCATCCACTCCTCCTGGACAAGTTGAGCTATGCTGGCCTCTCAGCTCCCACTATTGATTGATTCCATTCATACCTCATGGGCCATCTGCAGTTGCTACTGGTTGGAGGTGTCCTTTCACCCCCTCGTACCATCCAAGCTGTTATCCCACAGGGCTTCATTCTGGTTCCCATCCTCTTTTTCATTGTTCTCAGTGACCTACCCTCTGCCATATTCACATGTATGCTGATGACACAGTCATGTGCTGGTTACAACCTATCCAACTCAGTATTAACACTAAAAAATTGTGTCCATGACATTTGGTACCAGCCAGAAACTGGCCAGATTCCTTTCCCTCCCAGCTTTCTCCAGATTGGATGGCTCCCCCCTTGAAGCACTGCAGACCTTCATGTATCTTGGTGTATGACTTGACAGCAAACTTGAAGTCTCAGCCCACACCTATGTCATCCATGAAATACTTTGTCCCATGCTTGGAGCCCTGTTTCTCAACAAAGACTGCTTATCCCCACATGTCTGCAGGAAACCTGTTACAAAAATGGTGCTACCTGACTTCAACTACACAGATGTGGTCTATGGCACTGCTGGCACCACTTCCCTTGTCAGACTGGACACCCTCTGTAACTCTTTGTGCCTCTTTGCCACTGACTCTCCCTCACACTCACCACTGTTCCCTTTACTTTACTTATCCATCATCCCTCTACCATCATGTTGCCAAGTTCACTCCACCTCCTTCATCTCCAAATACTGGTTTGGTTCCTTTGCCTCCTACCTCTCCTCCCACCTCATGCTAACCCCCCGCCTCATGCTTCCTCTACTCCAGAAGCCATTGCACTTTCTCAATTCCTCACTCTTGCTCCACTGCTGGGAAAGCTGTATTCTCCTACAGAATGCTCACTCTCCAGAACCAGCTACCCTCCTCCATCTACTGCTCCCCTCCCTTGGATCCCTCAGGTTTCAGTTGAAACTCCCTCCAAACTGCTCACGTTCCACTTCAGTCTCACCATCTCCCAACCAGAGCACCAACTGTCCTCTGTTCAGGGTCTCCCCTGGTTCTCCACTCAGTGCCTTATGGCCTCACTTCACCACTGCCTCTGCACTTCTTTCTATCACCATGTTGGGTTAGTATCCCATTATCAAGTCTCCTGTCAATGTCAAATATTTTTGCTATTAACAAGGTGCACTATGTTGCTTTTATCTTATCATCATCTGTATTTGTGCCTTTCCCATAACACTGTACATTGCTGATATACTTACTTACACCTGTAAATTGCTCCTTGGTACTGTAACATCACTTTATCCTTGTACTAATCAATCTTGGAATCTGATTAACTATTTGTATTTGTATTCCACTTCCGTATTCGCTTTTTCCCCAGTCCCCCTATGTTGCATCTGGAAATGAGCCTTGGCTCAGTGTTCCTTTCCCAGTTATCAGTTTTCAAATAAATAAAAATAAATAAATATACAGAGACAGACTGGGGGGGGGGGAGAGAGTGAGAGAGAGAGAGAGAGAGATTGAGATTCATCACACGCTCACTACTGGCACAAAAGTTAGCAGCATGTCTCCATCTGCAGCTGCAGATGTCAAGAAACTCCTGGAGTCTGATATTCAAAAGTTTGCATGGGTACTAACAGGTATTTTCCTGCACAAACCAGAATTTGCACTGGATCCTCATATTCAAAAGGGGCTTTTGAGTGGGCAAAGAGGAAAAGGGAATGAGGAAATTGTTTAACAAGGAAAGTCATACTAAGCCAGAGCTTGTTTCCAAGAGCAGCCTCAAAAAAGGTTAGTGCCTGTGCAAAACATAGTGTATGCAGGTGGGCGAGGGGAGGGAAGTGGCCATGAATACAATGCAACCCCATATTCAGTGGCTTTGCACCGTGCAAAACAGTCTAGCACTGTCCAAATGTGCAGCACAAATGCAGCTGAACAAAACCCAGACTACTCTAGTGGCTGCCAGAGGTAATGCTTCCACCCAGCTGGTTGGGCTCTGGTGGAGCACAAGTGCTCAGTGTAGCCTGTAGCACTCCCCTGAATACTAGCCCATATAAAATGTAGAATATCCCTGGTGCCTAGTGGTCCCCTCACCTACTTATTACCTGCCTGTTGTCAGAAATGTAAATGTCCCTGTGCCAGTGGCACACCACCCACTGATCACAAGCCCCTTGGACAAATTAAAACCTCCATGGTGTCCAGTGGTCTCTGGCACCAATTCATGGTACTGCCTGTCTCTGGCCCATAATCCCTGGCATATGGTGGGCCCCCTGCAGCACTGAATCCTTCTGTTACCATATCTGTATCCATGGTACCATGCATGTGCATGTGGTGACTGGTGCAGCTGTCCTCACACCTCCTCGGCTGGCTGCCATATATCCAGGTAGGGAGAACACATCTTATTTATAGGACAGCATAGCATCCTGTCCTTTAAATATGACACGTGTTATATTATTTCAACATTCTCTTATAACTTCACTAATTGCAAACACAGCTTTGTCCCTCCCCAAGCTAGGGCTGGTACTGCACTCCCCCAGCATTGGCCCATCCATTACACCAGCTCACTGAGCTCACACCTGAACTTATGTCACAGCCATGGGAAGGTAGCAAGGACCCCATTTAGACAATGGACATCTCTGCAGACATTACTTCATTTTTTTGTGACATTTTGACCCCAAAGTTTCAATAGTGGGATCCTATCCTCAATGGCACGGGCTTAATAAGGGAAGGGGGATGGGCAAGGGTGACTGTAAAAAGACAGAGATACAAAACAAATATTTTTGCTCAGTATTCACAAATGAAGAGGAGATGGTAGCTAAACCAAACAATAGAAACACTCAGGATATGGGAGCTGATACCAGCCCATTCATAGAAGAAAGAGTTCTGAAAGAACTCTTAAAACTGAAGGTAGACAAAGCAATGGGGCCTGATGGGATTCATCCCAAAATTCTAAAAGAACTAAGGGTAACACTAGTGACACCGCTGACTACCCTCTTTAACAAATCATGGGAGGATGGGGTGGTACCTGAGGATTGGAGGAAGGCAGATGTGATTCCACTTCAAAAAAGTGGGAGCAGGGCAAAAGCAGGAAACTACAGACCTGTTACTTTAACCTCAGTGATGGGGAAAATGATGGAATCACTTCTGGAGGAAAGAACTGTCAAGTACCTAGAGGCCAGAGGGGCACAAGACCCAAGGCAGCCTGGATTCACAGCAGAAAGGTCATGTCAGATGAATGTAATAGATTTCTTTGAGTGGGTGACCAAAGTAGTAGATCAGGGAGGGCTGTGGACATGGCCTACCTAGACTTTATCAAGGCATTTGACACAATCCCACACAAAAGATTAATATACAAGTTAGCCAGCCTGGAAGTGGGTACCAAGATGGTACCCTGGGTAAAGAATTGGCTGGAGAACACGACACAGAGGGTAATAGTAAACAGAGTTAACTCTGAAGGAAGGGGGGTTACTAGTGGGGTATGACAGGGTTCAGTACGAGGACTGGTCCTCTTCAATGACTTTATAAGCAACATTGCAGTGGGACTGGAAGGAAAAGTATGTCTCTTTGCAGATGACACAAAGATCTGCAACAGAGTTGATACACAAGGTGGGGTGGAAAGGCTGAGAAGGGACTTGGTAAGGTTGGAGGAATGGTCAAATGTATGGCAGCTTAAATTCAATGCTAAGAAGTACAAGGTAATGCACCTGGGAAACAAAAACCCAGGATAAGAGTATACAATGGGGGGTGAGATACTAACAACAACAAAAATTGAAAGGGACCTGGTAGTCATGTCAGATGACCTAAAGTGGGCAAGCAATGTGAGAGGGCAGTAAGGTGGGCTGGGGGGATACTGGGATGAATAGGGAAAGGCATCACCAGTAGAAAACAGAAAGTGGTTATCCCTCTGTATAGACAGCTGGTGAGACCCCATCTGGAGTACTGCATGCAGTTCTGGAGACCAAATCTCTGCAAAGGCATAAACAGGATGGAGGAAGTCCAATGAAGGGTAACTAAAATGGTGCATAGTCTGCAGCAGAAGACATATGAAGAGAGACTTAAGGAGCTTAAAATGTATAGCCTCAAGGAAAGGAGGGAGAGGGGAGACATAGTAGAAACTTTCAAGTACCTCAATGGAATCTACAAAGTCCAAGAGGGTAGCATCTTTCAGAAAAAGAGGTGTGCAAGAACAAGTGGGCACAATTTGAAGATAGGGGGTGGCTCAGAGGTAATGTAAGGAAGTATTTTTTCACAGAGAGGGTTGTGGATACATGGAATGGCCTTCTGGAGGAGGTTGTGGAGGCAAAAACAGTGGTGGATTCAAGAATGCATGGGACAGTCATAAGGCAATTCAAAGGGATTGGGGAAGGAAGAAGTAGGCTGTTGGTTAACCAGGATCTGCAGCTTATCCATTAGGTTGGGAAATGGGCAAACTGGGTGGGCCAAGTGGTCCTTATCTGCCATCAAATTCTATGTTTCTATGTTTCCCAAAGAATAAACTGAATAGCTGATATATTTTGAGCCTAGTGTCTCCAATAACCTTCATACCAGGATGCACAGAGTCCAGAGACAAAGGTCCATCTGATTATGTGTAGGGTGCCTTGTGCACACGCCAACACCAAAGACTACCATGTTAAGATATGCACAGCCCTCTAAGCCCAGTGGCAAGAAAATGTATTGTCTGGCTGTGGACAGGGCCCTGTAGGCCATACCAGAGGCACAGACCAAAGACTGTCATGCTGGGATGTGCTGGAAAAGGATGTTTCTATGATATCAAATACTGTCATTCCAGGATGCACAGGGTCTTCTTTGCCCTGAACCAAGACATGTTGTTTGGCTGAGCACTGGCAGACACCAAAAACACCATGCTAGAATGTGCAGTGCCCTTCTGGCCCTGTGCCAAGATATGGTCTTTTTGTCTGGGTCGAGAGCCCTGTAGACCCTGTACACAGGCAGACAAAAAAGGCTGGTATGCCAGGATATGCAGGGTCCAAGGCAAAGGTCTATGTGACTGCATGAAGGGACCAAAAGCAGGCAGACACCAAATGACCACCATGCCAGGAAACAATATCCTAATCCAGGAATGTTCCAAAATTCCTTAAAACAAATCAGGAAAACAAAAATACATCACGAAACATTTTTGCACATTATAAAAGCTATATCCCAAAAGCACAAATCTGTTTTTGGTTTTGTCACTTGTGATGCTGCAAGTTTTCATTTTTAGCTAAAATAAGACAGAGACAATGTTGGAAATAAGGCCACTCACCAAGAAATATTTGATTTTTAAGAAGACATATGTTTATTATTTTTACTGTCAGTCAGTAGAATGCCAACACAATCATGAGCTCTGTCCACTTCCTCAAGGCTTCTGTACAATCTTTAGAAAGTTTGCCTTCTGTATTTGGGTACTCTCCCTTTAATGTTTGCCATAATTTCGGGACAGCACACACAGTCTGTTCTCTGTGTGAATTGGACTGTGAGTTTCAAACAAAGATAACAGCAGCAGTGCCAGAAATCAGTTATTGTTTTTAAGTTCCCTCATCAGTGCTTGCCAGTCTGATGGCAGACTAGGAAGTACTAAATGCTGCTGGATTTCATTTAATACAGCACCAGACAGTGATTCTCAAATAAAAAATTACTGAATTAAAAAACAATAATGGAGTTCTGGCACTGTTAATAATATCCCTATTTGCAAACTCACAATCCTGTGCACACTTAGAATAGACCAAATGTACTCAACTAAAATGGTAGCAGACATTAACGGGACAGAACCTAAATAAAGAAGAAAGATTATTTGAAGATCGTTCAGAGGCCCTGCTGAAGAGAGCAGAGCTCACTAAGCATTTCTGTTTTATTGACTGACAGTAAGAAAAAAAAAGTCTCCGTCAAAATCAGAAATTTCTTGCTGAGTGGGCCTTATTTTTAGCATTGTCTCTGCTTAAATTCCATAGCTCGAACAGACTCCTGATTTTTGCTATATTTACAGGTACCTGGCATCACACTGACTGCAATACTAGTTAAGAAAAGGGACATGTTTTGACAAACACATCTAAAAGAATCCCCACACAAGTTAAACTGTCAAACACACAAGTTAAGGCAGTAAAATCTTTCTTGTTTTTAAACTGTTACCATAAAATCACTGGCCATCATTTGAAATTGTTACGAAAGCAAAAGTAACAAAAGCATGTGACTGAAGCATACTCATGAAATCATAAAATACTTATACATTTGCCAAGGAGAGAGAGTCAGGCATCACCTTTAATGTATGATAAGTTTTGTTTCAAAATATTTATTATTAACACAATATCAAACATATGTTTGCCATTTGTCATTTTTAAAAATACATATTTCCAGCAAAACAAGAAAATATCTACCATTACAAATTCAGTGTTTCTTCAAGGCTAATATCTACCATCAGTTTCTATATGTAGACTAGTGCTGGGTGAAATTGCAAAAATGTATTTCACGTACTGTTTACAAAAGTGTGCCATTTTCAGGTAATTTCACACAATTTTGTCAACTGATCACAATAGATAGAACTAGGTAGTTTTTTTTACACAAAATGAGCAAAATTGCACAATTTTGATGATTAAGGTATATAAAAATGTGCACTTTCAAACTTTTATACTCAGCCTGTGGCATTATTAGCTGATATTGCACATTTTTAAGAATGTCTGGGCCTGATATTGGAAAGAGGGAAAGCCGAAAGCAATGGTCTCATGCACCTCCACTAATGTGGTATTTTGTATTCTTTGCAGGAAGTGTGCAGCTGTTTACATCGAAGAAACTGGTAGACACCTTGCTGATCATTTCAGGGAACACTACAGGGCAGTCAGGAATGGAGACACTGATAAACCCATTGCATGCCACTTTATCTCCAGGGACCACAGTGTCAATGATCTTTCTGTTTGTATCCTTCAGCAGGGCTTCTAGGATTCTGACCATAGAAAAAACATGGAAATCAAGCTAATCACCTGCCTTGGCTCCCAGCAGCCCTCCACTTTAAATGATAGACTTATTTTCTACTAATGTCTTTCAGCCACCCCTTCTTTCCCTAAAGTCTGTTTGTATCTGTACACATCTATTTTAATTTTCCACAGATGTCTCCATCTATGTCTCCTTCCCCCACATTTGTCACCATTCAGCCTTCTTACTAGGCCCTATTAATTAGTCCCCACCTGGGGACTTCTGTAGCTCGTTCACTGCCATTATGCCTTATCACTCCCATCATCACCCTTTTGTTTTCCAGATTCTGTCTTTATCTTGCTATTTATCACTTCTTTTCCCACAGCCTCCCCATTTTTTTCTTTCCTCACATATGCAATATATTTCTTATTTTACCTCTCCTCTACACTAACTTTGCTTTTTCCCTTTTAGATATTTCCTGAAGAAGACCTATGGTTGAAACATAGATTTTTAACTAGTGGGCAGTATTTAAAATGGGGATTATAAGAACAACAGAATTATGCATTAAGCAGGTTAGCAAGAGGAGAAGGAAGAGGAGACCATTATGGTTTTCCAAAGAGGTAGCAAAGAAAGTGAAAACCAAAAAGACTGCATTCAGGCAATACAAAAAGACACAGGTAGAAGGGGATAGGGAGAAGTACCAGGAGAAACAAAGGGAGGCAGGGAAGTCAGTAAGGGAAGCCAAAGCTCAGACAGAAGAACACATTGCAAAATCAGTGGGTAAGGGGACAAAACCTTTTACAGGTAAGTAAGGAAAAAAGAAAGACAAAGGGAGGATAGTGAGACTGAAGGGGAGGATGGGAGCCACGTGGAGGATGACAACAATAAAGCTGACATATTGAACAGGTATTTCTGCTCAGTCTTTACTAAGGAAGAGGGGGTAATGGGTCTGAAGGGAGTACAAGGGTGAATGGTGCAGAAATGGACACAAGTCCCTTTACACGAGAAAGGTTCCTGAAGGAACTGCAAGTAATAAGAGCTGATAAAGCAATGGGGCCAGATGGGATGCACCCCAGGGTCCTTAAAGAACTAAGAGAGGTGGTGGCTGAACCTCTGGCTATCCTGTTCAGCCAATCACTGGAAACAGGGAGGTACCCAAAGACTGGAGGACAGCAGATGTAGTCCCTTATACAAAAGTGGGAACAAAGAGGAAGCAGGGAACTACAGACCAGTCAGCCTCACATGGTAGTGGGAAAGATCATGGAAGCACTACTGATGGAGAGATTGGTGGAAAATCTGGTTGTCAATGGACTACAGGACCCAAGGCAGCATGGTTTCACCAGGGGGAGGTCATGTCAGACCAACCTCATTGAATTTTTTGACTGGGTGACTAGGGAGGTGGATCAGGGAGGGCAGTGGACATGGCCTATCTGGACTTCAGCAAGGCCTTTGACACTGTGCCACATAGAAGACTATTACACAAACTGGGGAATATGGGTGTGGGCAGGACAGTAGTGTGGTGGGTAGGTAACTGGCTGGGTGGCAGGACACAGAGGGTGGTGGTAAATGGCTGTCACTCCACAGAGGGAAGAGTAACCAGTGGGGTACCACAGGGATCAGTGCTGGGACCGGTCCTATTCAACATCTTCATCAGTGACATTGCACAGGATCTAGAAGGCAGAATTTCACTGTTGCTGATGATACAAAGCTCTGTAACAGAGTAGACACACCAGAGGTGTAGACAGAATGAGAAGGACCTGCAGAAACTTGAAGAATGGTCAAGGGTTTGGCAGTTGAAATTCAATGCAAAGAAGTGCAAGATAATGCATATGGGGCACAAAACCCTGGCACAATATATCAGTTGGGGGTGAGGATATAGCATGCACCAAGCAGGAAAGGATCTTGGGGTTGTCATCTCTGATGACCTCAAGGTAGGGAAACAGTGTGACAAGGCATCAGGTAAAGCAAATAGGATGCTGGGATGAATAGGCAGGGGCATCACCAGCAGGAAAAGGAGTCATAATTCCGCTATACAAGACACTAGTGAGGCCCCACCTGGAGTACAGTGTACAGTTCTGGAGACCATACCTCACGTAAGGACATAGACAGGGTAGAGAAGGTTCAGAGGAGGGCAACAAAGATGGTGCATGGGTTGCATCACAAGTCCTATGAAGACAGCTTGAAGGAACTGAACATGTACTCCCTGGAGGAGAGGAGGAGAGAGGGATATGATAGAGACATACAAGTATCTTACAGGGAGGAACAGGGTGCAGGAAAACACTATTTTAAGCAAAAGATGTTTGGGACTAGAGGGCATGGGATGAAGTTGGAGGAGGACGATTCAGAGGAAACATGAGAAAGAATTTCTTCACAGAACTGGTGGTGGACAAGTGGAACACCCTGCCAGAGGAACTGGTGGGGGGTGAAACAATCACGGGATTTAAGAATGCATGGGATAGACATAAAGGAATTCTAGAGGGCAGGGGTAAGGGGAAACAGACTTCTAGGAAAACAAACTGAACTTACAAGCTCAAATGGGCAGACTAGGTGGGCCATAGGCCCTTATCTGCCGACACTGTCTATGTATCTATGTATCTATGTAACTCTAGTTTCTATTTTCAGTGTGCACTTAATATAACCAATTTGTTTCATTTTTGGGACTTGGGACTTTAGTGTTATTGGGATAGGAATTGTATGGGACTATTTTATATGTGACTAGGGATGGAGGCTTGCACACTCGGTTTCTAAGGGGGACTGGAAATACCGGGAGTTTGGACATGGAGGAAGGGGAGATGGCAGATTGTTGCAGCACACAAGAGAAGGGATGGCACCAATCACAAACTCAGCTATTGCTCCCCTTTTGTTCTTTGTTTTCTGCCTTGTGCCTTTGTTGGGGAGGGTGGTTGGAAACATGGGGTAGATGGCTCATATAGGAATTTTTAGGACTCAGGGCATCTCAGGTCAGGGGGATCTTTTTCTTTGTGGGAGCTCTGAAGCCTTGTGGTTAGTCCTGCATCTATGGAGAAAGATCCAGACTATACACAATAGCCATGTTCTGGTGGCACCATATTGTGTTGCTAGAGGAGGTGGTTATTTTTGGGGAGGTTATGGGACCTAGTTAAAACGTCATTGTTTTTCCACACTGTTGCATGTAATATGAGTGTTCGGGAACTTACCTGTTCTGCTGGAGGAGGTTATTTTATATTATGCTTGAGGATATGTGCCGAAGTGTTCTCAGTATAACAGTACACATTTGGGTACTTGGGATGGGAGGGGGTCTGGGGGATAATTGAATTGGAAGGGAAGACGGTTGATTTTATTTATAGTCCTGGCCTCTGTCCTTACTCAGGGGCCATTCTTCTTGTGGTATTACACAGATTGGGCCTTTTATGTGAAGGGAGATATGGCTGCACTGGGACTGGGTTGTTTTAGGGAATGATCCAGATTAGCTGAGAGGGTATTTAGTGATGAGAGTGAATAGCCTTTCTCCCTCTAATTTGGGGGTAGGCTGGGGTAAGGAGGAGAAAATGATTATTTGTTTGTGGGAAGCTAAGGGGGGGATGGAATACGTGATCCAGTGAGTACCTGAGTGGATATTTAGTAATGCCAGTTATATGCATGCATTTGTTTTCTTATATATAGTTTATGGGGAGGTAGGGGGTTTGTTTCTGTTATAATAGTTGTTATGAGTTAGTTTTTTCATTCCCAGTCTGCTACTATTGAGCAATGGTTTTGCGACCCTCCCGCTGCAGGAGATCGGAGAACCGAGTTGGGGGGGCATTTGTTGGAGAAGATATTGGGAACATGGCTTCATTTAAGGTCATGTCTTTGAATGTGTTGGACATGAATGGGTCCATAAAAAGGAAGCAAGTCCTAAATCATATTAAGAAATTTGGGGGACAAACTGCTCCTACAAGAAATACATTTGCTTTTGAAAGAGGTAGAATGCTTATGGCCCAGTTGGAAGGGACAGTTATATGAAGCATCTTTATTACCAGAAAGCAGGGGGTAATAATATTGATAGCAAAAGGCCTTAACTGGGTGACAAAACAGGTGATGAAAGATATACAAGGTCACTGAATTTTAGTGAATTGAACTTTGGATGGCTGTTCATATACCTCAGTTTCTGTCTATGCCCCTAATCAGGATGGTGCACCATTTTTCCACAAGCTGTCACAGGTACTTCAGGAGAATGCAGGAGGAGAGTTGATTGTAGGAGGGAATATAAATGAGGTCATGAACCATGTCTGCGACCGTAGCGGTAAACCCACTAGGTTGGACATGCCTGGATCCAGGGCCTTGTCTCAGTTGTGGAAAGATCAGGGACTCTGAGATATTTGGTTTATTCATAATACGAGAGTAAGGGATAATACTTATTATTCTATGGTCCATTAGATGTATAGTCAGATCGATTTAATTCTGGTATCTCAGGCCCTGATGAAACAATCCTTACAAGTTGCAGTAGAGCCTATTGTTGTCTCTGATCATTCCCCAGTTACCTGGATGTTTTCTGGGGATCAAGAATGGGACTGAATGCCTCAATAGAGGTGTAATGTGAGTTTTTTATCAGACAAGTTTTTTAAAGAGTGGTTGTGGAGGGAGGTCTCAAAGTATTTAGAGTTGAATAAAACAGGCACTGTGGCCCTTCAGTGGGTCTTGGAGGGCCTTAAAGCTTACGTGCCAGGCAGAATCATCTCGTACTCTGTGGAATGTAAGAAAAAGCACCAAGCATGAATTCACACCCTGATGATTCAGCTTGGGGCTCTGGAGTCATAGCATAAAGTGGAACTCTTGGACCCTTCCTTGTTACAGAAGATTGCAATTTGCATTTTCAGCTTAACTTGTTAAACACCAAGCAGGCAGAGTTGGACCTTTATAGGATCAAACAGGCCTTTTGGGAAGGGGATGAGAAGGTGGGTCACCTGCTGGCATACAGGCTTAAGAAGTTGGACAATGCCAGGGTAATCCCTGGGATCAGGAAGGGCCATGAGATGGTCCTAGACCACAAAGGGATTAATAGGACTTTTTACAAATATTATTGTCAGCTACAGTATATTCTACTAGAAGATGATCAACTTGTGAAATAATGGATAGTCAGACTTTCTTAGATTCTGTGTCACTTCCCCATCTTTTGGATGATCATTGACAGATGTTAGAAGCTTCTATTACATCTGAAGAGGCGAAGGTAGCCGTTGGTCAGGTACAAGGGGGGGAAGTCCAGATCCGGAAGGGTTCCCTATTGAATTCTACAGGGTGGTGGGAGATAAAATCTGCCCATTATTAACAGAAATTATAGGAGCAGCTTGGCAGCATGGGGAACTCCCTCTGACAATACATGATACCATTATCCCTGTTTTACTGTAGAAGGACAAGGATCCCTACTTGTGCACCAATTATTACCCGGTGTCCCTTCTTAATGCTGATTATAAGTTTCTGGTGAAAGTTTTAGCCAATCAGGTGGCACCGGTTTTGTCCACTCTTGTCCATCCAGATTATGTGGGGTTTGTGGGAAGGAGAGATGGAGTGGACCACATCAGCTGGTTGGTTGACTTTTCTGTGTGCCTTCTCCACCCTCTGTTACATCGGCAGTGGTTGCTTTGGACACAGAAAGTCCTTTGACTCGGTTGAGTGGCCTCTCCTCCTTATTACCTTGGAGACGTTTGGATTTGGCCACATTTTATGCATTGGATTCAAATTATCTATTCTTCTCCCCATGTGTTGGTATTGACCAACAGCAGGTTGTCTCCATCCTTTTTGCTGGAAGGGGCATGCATCAGGGTTGCCCCCTTTCCCAGCCCTTTTCTTGCTTGCCATAGAGCCCCCTAGACCAGAAGATAAGGGATTCTTCAAATATTGAAGGTATGCAATTGGTTTCTGAGTTTATAAGGCAATGTTATTCACAGATGATATTTTGCTGACCTTAAGAAATATTGAGACCTCCCTCACCAAGCCGATTCAATTGCTTGATTATTTTCCTTCATCAGGGCTTCGCAACAATTGGAGTAAAACTAAAATTATCCCATGAGCTTCACAACATGAGATTCTGCAGAACCCTGCTCCTGGTTTTAATTGGGCCTTAGGCCCTATGAAATATCTTGAGATCTATATATCCCCACATTTGGCAGAATGGCCCTCCCTGAACCTCATTCTTATCCTGGAGAGATTAAAGAGAAATGTGGGATGGTGGCAGCATCTACACTTATCATTGTGGAGTAAAATTCAGGCTATCTGAATGATCTTCTTACCTAAGGTTTTATATGTGTTGCAACATTAGCCCTTGAAGATCTCAGACAGCTGGTTAAAGCAGTTCCAAGCAGTTCTCTCATCCTTCTATTGGAAGGGAATGAAGCCCCACCTTTCCTAAGCCAGGTTGATGGTGCCCTATCAAAAGGGAGGATTTGCCTCACCGTGGCTTCAAGTGTATTATATCACATTGGGTCTTTGCCACATCTGGCTTTGGTTTCATTCAGAATACTGGGAGGACACAACTCATTGGTTAGCCCTAGAGAGAGAGACTGGTGCCCCCAACATCCCACCGAATATGTCTTGTGGGACACCACTAGCTTTTCTAATGTGTTGGCCATTCAGGAGTATGCAGGTCATGTGTGGAAACTTGCTCAGAAACACTTTGGCTTAGAGTGGTTGGTACCCCTCTCTTTATGCCCAATTTGGAATAATCCCCAACTAACTATAGGGGGTTATGCTTTCTATCAGAAATTATGGGATAAGAGCAGGGTGCAGCAGGTGGATGACTTGTTTTTTCCTGGCTCGGGTCATTTTATGTCCTTTCAAGAGCTTCAGCAGCAGTTCTCTCTCCCTTCAACATACCATTGGAGATACCTTCCAATTAGGCATTTGATATGCTCCATGATATTAAGTAGTTTCACTGTGTCTCCTTCTGAAACATGGGAAAAGGTCTTTGGGAAGCAAAAGTTGTCTAAAGGGACTCTTGTTTTCCCCTAAGCTGGGGTTGATCTATGCCTTGCTATGGAGTTATATGGCACCAGACATAAGCAATGTGCAGGAGAGATGGGAATATATGTTAGGTCATTCACTGGGGGAGGAGGAATGGGAAACAATTTAGTTTAAAGCATATGGTGTCTGCAAAGACACAAAGGGTCATCTAATGCATTTAAAATCCTTATCACTTATTATACCCCAGCCTCTCTTTATTTAATGAGACTGGTATCCCATCCATGATGCTGGTGCTGTGATAGGGGTGAGGGCACATTGTTGCATATATTATGGGTGCACCCCAAAACAATATCCTGGTGGAGTGTGGTGATGCATGCTATGACTCTGGTTTTGAGCATAAATGTAACTTCTGATGCTTCACTGTTAGTGCTGGGGAACATGGGGAGACTGGGACAAATTAGTGCATGTCAATGTGCCTGGTTTTTGACCACTATCACAGAAGCCAAATGCCTCTTATTGCATAGATGGAGAGTGACAGAAATTCCAAAAGTCAGTAAATGGACTGATTGTATGCTTACAGTGGCCAGATTTGAACTATGGCATATATTGCTCATGATAAATATGATTCCTTTTCTCGGGTCTGGAAGCCTTTTTTAGACTTTCTTGGGATACCTATGCCAGATGGGAGGATTTGTTTCCCCCCTCCCCGCACGGGATCAGGATCATGGAAATCATAATTTTCTCATTGCCTATTCTAACCCCCTTGTCTCAGCTGTTATGGTTGCTGTGTAGTGGTTGGGCTTCAGAACCATATGCTCCTTCAAATAGTTGCTGTCTGAAATAGTTTAACATACTTCATTTTCCTTTTGTCAGATTTTTTTTTGCATTTGTTACCCAACACTGAAGTTTATGTTTTTTTTTTTCTTATTGGTACTCTTACATTGTATTTCCATAGAGTAGTATATACTCCAGCCAGGGTCCTAAGCTGAAGTTGGTACTTAAATGTGTCTTCTATATTTATGGTTAAAATCAATAAACTATTAATTAGAAAAATATGAAACTGTAGACATTAAAACAGAATATTTCTGCTTAGAAAGTATCTCAGGGCATTTATTATAAATGCTTGTGTTATGTGCAGATTGCTGAAGACAAACATAAACCAAGATGAATGATAGGTAGGAGTATAAGCAAGCAGGACAGGTAGTATTTCTTTTAGCTACTATGGTCAAGTTAACTATGTTTTTTTAAAGCAGCAAAAGGGAAACAATTATTCCTTCAGTTGCACCAGGCAATCATGGGAAACAAGGCTCAGATTATTAAAAAAAGGAAAATTATATAAATTGTACCTTTCATATTTAAAACTTAATAACAAAAATATAGTAGATGCTTTGACAGGCCTACAGTACGTGGTCCTCCCTTCACCTGAGCAATGCTTACAAAGTTCACATTCGCTTGTCTCCAGTGCTGCCCATGGATCCTTGTCTGCGCATGTGAAACTCAGACATGCTTGACCAGGATGTGCTGTAAATTAGATGCATTTGGCGCATGCTACAAGATAACAAAGAAATGATATACAGAATTGATAACCTTTCATATCACACATTTAAGTCTTAATATATCTTGCATATCATGCAGTTATTTTCATGAAAACTAGCTGTGTAAATTTTTTTATTCAGCCAATGATTCAGCTGGGCCTCACTGACAAGAAGATGGCTGTTTGAGGGAAAATCTCTGTTTCAGATCAACTAGCTAATTCTAGTAAATAATGCAGTTGTATGTACACTATAAACTGCACACATTTGTTAGAGCAAGATAACATCAAAGCTTAACTCCACCATGAGTTAAGGTGCCCTCAAAAATAGAGCTTGTAGCACTGTGATGTAAAATGACCTGTTGAAAAGTGTCTGGTTCTACATTTTCTTCCCTACAATCTAAGAGCCCTGGTATGCTTTTACAATTCTAACTGTAAGCTAGACATAGCTTATAAGGAGAATGCAGACTGACAGAACAACATATAATGTACTTGTCATTTAGGATATGCTCTCATTACTCTATTGACAAACTCTGTGGTCTAATATGAATGAAATGCAATTCCAATGGTAATGAGCAATATCAAATTGCTACCATTAGAAAGCTGTGATTGTATACAATGTAAACCTGGTGAGCGCTCTGTGAATCACTATAATCATATGTAAAGGGGAAAACTATAAGGAAGTAATGAGACACTCATGATAAGAAACCTCAGAAATTTTTATTCCAATCAAAAAAATAATAACAGCATCTTGAAACTAAATTATAGAATGTAATATAGTGACATATTGTATCTTTGTCATTACAATATAACCAGACCTGGCTGATTCATTTTTTATTTGCTACTCTCTGGGACAAGCTTCCAGAATTTATTAATAAAGTAGGGAAAGTTTCTAGCCTGATCTATTATAGCAGTTATTTCACTGGACTGAGCAAAGTTGCATAGAAATGTTGCATTTTTATTTATTTGGTAGGCTTCTTTTTCACAAGCACAACTTATCACCAAGCCTTAATCCTGTCCAGATGATCTGACAACAAAAGAAAAATCTGTGCATCATACCACAATAGCAAAGAGTATGTGGAGTCAGAAGCTTTTTCGAGTTTATCTGTTAATTGCCAGCAAAATAACTGCAAACACACTTGCTATATTAAAGGCACAGTGAGCCACTGTGTTGCACTATTTATCTCCACAAAAGATAAACTCTCAAAACGCTTTCAAGACAACTGATATTTTGAAAGAACTTCAGTTGTATTTAAGCATCAGCTTATCATGTAATTACCCTATAGTGCAATTAGAAGCATGGGAATGCTGCAGAGAAGAGGTGTGTACCCCTGTTGGTTACTCAGGTTTAATAATATGTAGGTCTGAAGAAGATTCTGCAGTCAACATGCTGATGCAGGAATATTTCTGCTCATTCTAAAAAAACCCTCACCTCTCTACAGGGGAATGGGTTCTGCCTCTTGCATTGGAATCACCCTGACCACCACACTGACACATAGCTATTTCCTATGGATTGTTCTCCCCCTGGGCACTGAGGGATCAGCTGAGAAACTGAAGTTCAGTCGCTGGGTGATAAGAGAGTCAAGTTAGTGCCCCTGTCAGTCTTCCCAGTCATTCCTGTGCAGCCTATCACTGTACATAGTTGTTTCCAATCTGTCCCTGTCCTTTCTCAGTTGTGGGCTCCAGAATTGCATACAATAATGCAGGTGTGATGAAACCAATGACCTGTATGGAGACAGAATTACTTCCTTCCTATGACTGATGCATCCTAACATCCAGTGGGAACTAAACATTGAATAAAGATGGTGGTGGGGCACCAGTAATCACACTCGAGCAGCCAGGAGGGGCGACCACCCCCCAGACCTCCCTCTAGCTCCACCACTGCTAACATCATGTTTGCCTTCTCATATGCTTTACTGCATTGGAAAGAGGTCTTTAGCAGACATTGGTTTGATTCCCTTCTCACCAATGCAACTTACTCAATGTAAGAGGTTAGGTAAGTCATTGAACCTCCCTTTGAGTAACATCCTCTACCTCTTGCTCCTTAATCTTCCAGAGCTTTGATAGAACAACTAGGAAAGCCATTTTCAGAGGCCCAGTGCTTGCAATTAGCCAAACAGACACTTTGGTACAAAAATTAAAAACAGCATTCTCCACTGTTATTAAACTTGCCAGCTCATTAAAAAGGTTCCAGAGTTAAGGCAGCTTTCATTGAAGTGCAAATATACAACTGCTCAATGGAAATCACCTCATGGCACATTGGCCCAAACTTACTGAGCTTTCCCTAGCCTCCCTCTATCTCATTTAACCTTCCTGAGGTTACTTAATGCCTAATGCAGTTATTCCTGTATTGTAAGAATATGTATGATCAGCACTATGTGAAATTAAATTAATTTCCTTTATTTTTAAAGTTGTTTAGACAGATTTTCAAAAGGTCAGATGCAGATGTTAATGTGCTTTGGGCCTACATACGCTCAAATGTGTTCAAATAGCCAGCACACAGCTTTTTTCCAAAGACTAGTCTGTCTGCAAGACAAAAGTCACAATTTGTTGTCAAAATAATATTACACAAATGGAGTCTGCATCATTTTTTGCAACCTATGTACCTATTTTGGTTGTGAAATTCAGGCCTTGTTAGAACATCTAAAAGAGGGCCTAACATTTTAAAGCACGCAGTTTTGAAAATAGCAGTAGGCAGATCTTGATCAGATTCTTTGGAAAATCATGTCCATGGTAGTAGTCTTTGTGATCACTAAAAAAAAGTTATACATATTTTCAATCACAAATTCCATTCTCCATGGGTAGATACGTCTCTCACATAGTAATTTAATACAAACATCGTGTGGGTTGTACTTTAGGTAGATTTGCAATACCAATCTAATAATGCCACAGGAAAGGTCACATAAGGTACAAGTTCCATGTTTTTGTGACTGCAATATGGTGTTCAAAACAAAGTAATTGTCAAGTTCCAGTATGCAAGCCTTAACCCACCTCACAGTCAGTAGATTAGATCTTCTGAAAAATATAGCCCTTGACAGTCTCCAAACTTGCAAATCTTTCAGCAGGATTTTCAATTTGTTTTAAAGATATCTTAAACAGCATGGTCTAAAACCTGAGCTACAGTTGGAGGAGGCAAAAAATTAGTGTTTTGCTCCCTCAGTATTGTATCACCAGCCAAGCCTATGATACTCAAAGTCACACATTACCAGGATGGAGTTTCTTGTGTGAGTGAGGTATAAGGAAAATCACTGTTTCAGATGTTGACATGTGCAAATGGTATTTGTCAATTTCAAAATCTGAATGTGCACCTCCAAACAGTGCACAGTATGGCACTGTGACATCAACTTAGTCCATGTTGTGATGCCCAAAGCTGTGCTGCAGTATGTTGTTGAAGCTGTAAGCACAGTAGTCTGGCTGAACTGCTTTCCCCCATTCCTAGTCCCAAATGTTTCCAGTTAACTGAGAGTCCAATGATCCCTCCCTCTTTAACCCCAGTAAGGTTATTCCCTTGTGGTCCAATGAGACCCTCTCTCACTCCCCCAGTTGCCAAGATGATAGGTAGTCAAGTTATTATCCCCTTTCTTACCCAGTGTCTGAGTGTCCCTGGTGTACTACTGGGTTCTTTGCCAGTCTGGTCGCACTCAGCATCTGAGTAACAAACTGAATTATTTTCAAAGTCAGAAATATACATTTTGTTTATTATATTTGATGCTTTCACAGGATTAGCTTTAGAATTTGTAGATGGGACTTGAAATATGTGCACTGTATATAAAGGCATAAGATGACATTATAGGAGATTAAATATAGCACAATAAAATTGGCTAAAATGGAGTCAAAATTCAAAAAGTTAAAACAAATTCTAAAATACTTTGTGTTTTTAAACCACTATTAATTTTTGTGTATCAATATGTAAAACATGCACTGATACCATAATTTTGCACAAAAAATGTGTATCATAATGTGTCTATGGTACTTTTGATATATATGTGTGTATATATATACATATATATGTATCAATGTTATTTGGGAAAGTTAAAATATGACATCATATATCAACAAAGTTAAACATGATATATCGGCACATCAACAAAGTTACAAGATGATATATTGAAATATCATCATAGTTAACATAAACATAGAAACATAGAATTTGACGGCAGATAAGGACCGCTTGGCCCACCCAGTCTGCCCATTTCCCTACCTACTGGATAAGCTGCAGATCCTAGTTAACCAGCAGCCTACTTCTTCCTACCCCCAACCCCCAGAACTGCCTTATGACTATCCCATGCATGCTTGAATTCCACCACTGATTTTGACTCACAACCTCCTCCGGAGAAGCGTTCCATGCATCCACAACCCTCTCTGAAAAATACTTCCTTAAATTACCTCTGAGCCGCCCCCCTCTATCTTCAAATTGTGCCCTCTTGTTCTTGCACACTCTTTTTGAAGATGCTACCCTCTTGGACTTTGTTGATTCCCTTGAGGTACTTGAAAGTTTCTATCATGTCCCCCTCTCCCTCCTTTCCTGAGGCTATACATATTAAGCTCCTTAAGTCTCTCTTCATATGTCTTCCGGTGCAGACCCTGCACTATTTTAGTTGCCCTTCTCTGGACAGCTTCCATCCTATGTCTTTGGAGATTGGGTTTCAGAACTGCACACAGTACTCCAGATGGGGTCTCACCAGCTGTCTGTACAGAGGGATAATAACTTCCTGTTTTCTACTGGTGATGCCTCTCCCTATGCATCCCAGTATCCCCCCAGCCCTCCTTGCTGCCCTCTCACATTGCTTGCCCATCTTTAGGTCATCTGATATGACTACCCCCAGGTCCCTCTCCATTTTTGTTGTTGTTAGTATCTCACCCCCCATTGTGTACTCTTCCCCTGGGTTTTTGTTTCCCAGGTGCATTACCTTGCACTTCTTAGCATTGAATCTAAGCTGCCATACATTTGACCATTCCTCTAACCTTGCCAAGTCCCTTCTCATCCTTTCCACCCTACCCTGTGCATCAACTCTGTTGCAGATCTTAGTGTCATCTGCAAAGAGAAATATTTTTCCTTCCAGTCCTTCTGCAATGTCGCTTATAAAGACATTGAAGAGGATTATATATATATATTATATATATTAATATATCAAGCTATACGGTATACTGAATATCAAAGCAGGCATAATTTTTGAATAATTGGACCAGTTAGCCATTTATTGAACAGTGAACTCAGGTTGGTGTTGGAAAGATTTTTAAATTCAGTGTTGCTGTTGGGAGACAAGAGAGACAAGATAGCGATCTACTGTGAATTTTATATCCCAAAAAGAGCCAATTCAAAAACTTATTTGGAAAACAGAAATTGCACATACCCCATTAATGCAATGTACCATGGGAAGCATATGCAAATGCCCATGAATTAATTTGGACTGGCTCAACTTTAAACAGACTTGCATGGTGCCAGAAGGCCTCACAATACAATCAGCAAAGGCTGAGAACAGCAGGCACAGACATGTGCTTCATCCTCATTTGGACTCATCAGTGTGCCATATCTGTAACTTAGCCCAGGGAGAGATAGACAGCCACCTCTCTACTTTGGGGTGCCCATTTATTTTATTTATTTTTATTTCGTTTTTGTTGACCTGGTAAGTGCACTAGACAGATTCTGCCTGTTTTCCGGCATGACCAAGGGGAGGGGGATACAGATGAATGCCAACTGACTTTGAACCAGATTCAACTGTTGGTGGTATTTTTAAGAGAATTGGGGGAACTTAGGCAAGGGCACCGGGAAAATTCCCCTACTCATTGGTAGGGGAGCTGCTGTGCTGCCTTGCTGAATGTCAGATGTTGGTCAGGCTTTGGAGGAGATGGACGTTGCTGCTGTGGAGCAGCCTGTGGAACTTCTGCGAGGTAATGTGCACCCTGTGGAGGCAGGAGTTCAATTTGTGATATGGAGTGAATTGCATGGTGAGGCCCATGTGATGGGAGTGGTAGAGAAAAGCGTCCCTTCTACCTTTTTTCCAGATGATGCTCGGACCTCAATTTTGAGATCTGCAGTTTTGTCTACTGAAGTCAAGGGCTCCACAGCTGTTCTGGAGCCAACAACAGACAGAGTGAGTGAAGGTCTGAATCATGGTGATGACATGGTGCTGGATGGAATGCGGAAGCAAACTGTGGCTGACACTGATGACCACTGGTCGAAAGAGCAATCCTTGCTAGATGCAGACTGGATGTGTGTCAATGGAAAGTGGCTTTCTGACTCTAACTGGGAGTCTTTTTCACCAACGCAAGCTGAATCTATGGAAGCAATGGCTGCTGGACTAAACTCAGGTCAGACTCTGTCTAACTCTATTTCTGGGACAGATACACACCAGGCGGGGGCCACGGAAGATCAGGGACTGGAACCTGCTAATGACTTACATGTTCCACCAGTTGGTTCACCCCCCCTTCCCTCGGAGGGATTCCAGATGACCTGGGACCCATTTTTCAGATCTTTTTTGAAATAATAGGTTGGAACAAACCCCATGACGAAACACAGTACGGCTACAGTATTGGGGGGGTTCACCTGAACATCCAGATAGGACTTTTGTTGCCCATAAACTCCTGAAGGAGTCCATGCATTTCCTTGCCTCTGATGTCTATGCTTTGATCAATGTCTGTGGGGAGGACACTTCTGACATTAGTTTTAGGTTTTTTTCTGGGTTGGATAAATTTTGGCAAGCGTATGAATCTTGCAAATCTTCTTCTTTGTTGTTTCCCTTTTTTGCTATTCCCCTTAATTAGACTTTATTTAAAACAGTTCATATTATGTTTCATAATGAAGGGGTGAATGTGGGGGGTATTCAGTTCTGGCTAGAATACAAATGTCATGTTCTAGGCCCACCTGAAGCTATTATTGATGATGAGGGTATCTGGACAGGCAGTTGGAAATTGAAGGTCAAATTACATATTGTTGAAAATGAAGTTTTGCACATTCCAAACAGTTTTTGTCTGGGTAAAGATGGGGGGATGGTGTTTCTACCCTGGACAGCCAAAGGCCTGTTACAAGTGTGGCAGTCACAGACATCTTAGTAGTGTCTATGACAAAGTGAAATGTGCCTTATGTGGAGACTTCAATCATGATAGTGGGGTCTGTCGTAATATGTTGCTGTGTAATCTCTATGATGAACAGGGACGTGCCTATCATCAATGTCACTGGGCCGGACAAAACAAACAGGGAGGCATGAATAAGGATGACCTTATTAATAGGGCCCAAGATTTGTACAGGCATCATACTGCAGCCCAGCACATGTCCCACTCTAAACCTGGGGCTCAACCTGATCCTGATTTTGGGCCTGCGTGTTCCCCTGATGATACGCAGCCTACAGAGGCCTGCCCTACTGAGGTGGTGCAGGATTTCCCGACTGCCTCTGGTATTTCTGATCCCATAGTACCTGAGACTATGCTTCCCCCTAAACCTGATTTTCAAACCTCACATCCCAGTAGGGTTACCAGAGCAACTAGTAAAACTAATCCACCCTCAGTTGTACTTCTCTCTCAGAACCCATTTCAAGTTTTGCAGGACCAGGATGGTGAATCTGAATTGGATGTATCTTCTAAATCTGGTATACACTCTGAAATGGAGATGGAGGATGAGGGGGGATTAGATGCTAGAGTTCCTAAGAAGAAACCTGGAAAAAATAGGAAAAAGATAAAACCTAAATCTTTAAACCTAGTCTCACTCAATACCTGCAGTATGAAACATTATAAAAGGAGATTGACTTGTTTGCATTATTGCAGGGGTTTGAGTACGGATATCATTTTTCTGCAAGAGACTAGGTTTAATTCTCTATAAGATGTTTCCTTGTCAAAGAAAATCTGAGTGGAGGGTCCTTCCTTCTGGTCTTATGGGGACGATGTGGCGGATGATGTGGGGATCCTCTTTATCCACTCACAGGTCCAGGTTTCACGTTTGGTGGATTTATTGCCCGGGTGGGTACTACTCCTAGATTGTGTTTATCAAGGGTATTCGTTACGCCTTATTAATACCTACACTTCTTAAACCAAAACAGCTCATATTTATTTGTTTAACTTGGTCAATCCCTTTTTGTTTACCAAACTGCATGTCATTTGGGGAGGGGATCATTAGGCACTGATTTGTTCTATAGGTTTATCTGCTATTCCTCCCCCTGTTCCCATCTGTTGTTAACTGGTGGAAATTGAATTCTTCCTTATTGGACCTTGCTGATGTGAAGAATCAATGTTGATAAGTTTTACACTCCAGATCATCAGTATTGGATAATGTATGATGACTGGAGTTCCTGGTGGGTGGATACAAAATCAGTCCTTAAACAGTTTTTTATTCACTTAGGTAGAACACGGAGACAAGATGACTACCTTAAATATTTATGGTTTAGAAATCAATATTATAAACTTATGTCTTTACCCTCTATTTCTGATGTCAGGATATGTCAACAAATAACTGATATTAAATCTAAACTGAGACAGTATTAATATGATAGGGCGGTTTCTTTGCAGGTGGAAATGCATTTTGGTCTGCAGAAAACTCCTTCTGCTGACCCCTTTTCCACTTGTAAAAAGTCTGGAAAGTAAATTGATGGATGGTTTATTTGATTCTGCTGGGGTTTTGAAGCATTCAGATGTTGAAATGTTGCATATTGTAGAATGTGGTTTACATAAGCAACATGGGGATCCTTTTCTTTCTCATTTACAATGGGCTGAGGTTTTTCATTTTACACCTCCTGGAGCAGCACAAGATCAGGTTTCTGAATTAGAGTGCCCTATCCTGCTAACTGAAGTTCAACAAGCAATAGCGGGTTTAAAATTAGGGGTTTCTCCTTGTGAGGACAGTATCACCAATGAATTTTATAAACATTTTTCAGATGACCTTAGTCAAATTTTATGTGAGCTCTATATTGGATTTTTATGGACTGGATGATCCTGTCCTAGGTTCAATGCTGCCCTTGTTATATTCTTGTATAAAAAAGGATCTCGACATCACATAGAGAATTGAAGGCCTATCAGCCTTCTAAATACAGACTATAAAATGTTAGCCTCTATTTTATGCCATAGGCTTCAGAATATAGCTGCTGCTGTTATACACCCTGCACAAACCTTTTCTGTTCCTAATAGATCTATACAGCATAATCTTGCTTTTTTGAGGGATGTCTGTGCTTTTGGTAATCAGAAACGGCTTTCAGGATATTTGATAGCCTTGGATCAGACTAATGCATTTGATAAGGACCCTCGTGCTTTTCTTTACTTGGTCTTATATAAATATGAGATTCATGTGAATTTTCGGAACTGGATATGTTTTTTGCATCAGGATGCTTTATTATATCCAATTGTTAATGGTTTAGTAGGGAATGGGGTTTCTAGTTATAGGGGATGAGGCAGGGTTGCTTTTTTAGCCCATTACTATATACTATTGTTTTGGATCCAGTGGTGCGGATGATAATACAAGATTGTGGGCTCTGGGGCCTTCCCCCAGCTTTAGATTTTTTACCTCAAAAATTGCAGTTTATGCTGACAATATTTGTCTCACTGTCCAGACTGCAGAATCTGTTTTGCAATGCATGACAGTTTTGAACTGCTATGCTGGCATTTCAGTGGCGGAAGACAATTTTTCCAAAAGTTCAGGGGTGTACATAGGGGCTGGGCCCTTTGTTCCGAAAATAGACCAGATCATGATTTCTGATTCTACTATTAAATTATTAGGTTGCCAGTTTGGTACTGGGGACTTAGCTGCCCTGAACTGGATTGAGAAACTTGAAATTGGAGAGAGAAAAGTACATCAGTGGAAATCCTGGTGTTTATCTAAAAAGAAGAGAGTGCTGATTGTGAAAAAGTTTTTGCTACTGATATTTCTTTATATTAGTGCTGTTTTTCCTGTCCCTTAGAATTTGGAAATGAGACCTCTGAGTTGTTTTTTTTTTAAATGGTTTGGGACAGCTGTTTAAACCCAATTAAACAGGATTTTACGTACTTAAAGTTACAACAAGGGGGTCTGGGTATGATTCACACTGTAGTTTTTTTCTTTTTAATTTTTCTTGTATTTTAATTTTGGAAAGGGAGATAAACATCTTTGATCTGATTGGACATCTTTTTTGTTTCAGCCTTTTTTTCAGAGATGGGGTACAGTTTTTCCTCGGTTCACCTCTACCCTTTTGATTCCTGATTCTGCTGTCCCTGCTTTAAAAAAAAATTCAACCCCTGGAGTTTAATGAAATTAATGTAACATACCTTGAATAAGAAATCCCTTCATAAAGAAATTATGGACCAAAATGTTGCAGTTTGGGTTGACTTTCCGAAATGCTTGCCTACGAAATTGGGGTTGGCTCTCTGACTCCTTACTGATAAACGGATTCCTGTTGCTATGTGGGATGTAAAGTGTCTGAGTTGTCAAGGGAAGTTTGGGATAAAAGGTAATCTTAAGCATAAGCCGATTTCTGAACGGCAATGTATCAGGGTTGAGGAGACTATGGAACATTTTTTTCTACTGTGTCCTTTCACTACTGTATTTTGGCATGAATAACTTGATTGCTGGAAATGGCAACCTGTGTTTAATGTCACATATGAAACTCTTATTTTAGGTGACTATTCTGTTTTTTTATTCTTGATATCACAGCAGGACTTTGAATGTTGTATTTGCCTTTATTAAGTTTTATTTATGGCAAACACAATGTCATTTTTATTTGCAGCACAACACACCTATGTTAATGTTGATTTTAAAGATTGAGAATACTTTAAAGCTACAAAAAGAAAAGGAAAGGGCTGCTTTAGATTCTAGACTTTTTCAATCATATTGGAGAAATGTCCCATGGGTTTAAAATGTTTTCTATATATTTGTCCCTGTATGGATTTTTCTTTAATTTCTGAACAATTTGTTAACATAGGCCCGGATATTCAGACTGTGCCAGGCTGTGGCGCAAGCCTGGGTGCAGCGCAACTTGGCTGCACAGGGGCGTTGACAGAGTGATATTCAACGGAGCTATGCCATGGCACAGTAGCATTTAATATCACACCCTGGCCACCTGCAGTACGCATGGCGCAGTGGCACTGTACCAGCGCAAGTGACCAGAGTGGAGCAGTGGGATGCGTTAGTGCAAGTTCCGTTGTGCTAGGCACAACAACCGTGATATTCAAAAGTGCACATGCAAATGGAGCCATATTGCATGCAAGGTGCAAATGGAGCCATTTGTATGTCATTATGGCCCAAGTTGCATGCAGATGCAACCGATCCCCGGCGATTGCACCTGGCACCCTGCCAGGCTGCAGCCATCGGAACCGATACACTGTGCTGCACAGCAGCACAAAGTTCTTACTGCCTGATCACAGGTATATGTAGAATTAATGAATCGTCCTATATCCCTGGTGGTCCAGTGGACTGCTTGCAGCCCAATCATAGGCATAAGTTGAAATATAAATTCATCCTATATCCCTGGTGGTCCAGTGGACTGCTTGCAGCCCGATCATGGGCATATAGTGAAATTAAATTAATCTTATATCCCTGGTGGTCCAGTGGATACTCACAGCCCAATCACAGGTGTCAGTATAAAATAATATCACATCAAACCAACCCTGGTGGTCTAGTGGTACCCTCCTCCCCACCTGCCCACTGAGCCCCACTGCCCTTCTCTCCCCAGTCAGTGGCAAGTGGCAGCTCCCCACCTGCTTGCCTCCCCGCCACCTGCTGACTGACACCATATGGTAGGGCTGTATGCCCATTGGTCCACAGAGTGAGCCAATGGGCATCTAGCCCATATCGTACTACACAGTCCAGAATTGTGATCCATTCACAATACTGGACTGTGTAGTATGGTATGGGCTGCATGCCCATTGGCTCACCCTGCGGACCAATGGGCATACAGCCCTACCATATGGTGTCAGTCGCTGGGCTGTGGGGTGGCAAGAGGGTGGGGAGCTGCCACCCACTACTGAGTGGGGGGAGCAGGAGGGGGTTACCGCTAGACCACCAGAGTTGGTTTGAAGTAGCATGCTTTTGTACTGATGCCTATGATCGGGCTGCCAGTGGTCCACTGGAACACCAGGGATATAGGACTAATTTAATTTCACCATATGCCCACGATTGGGCTGCAAGCAGTCCACTGGACCACCAGGGATATTGGATGAATTTAATTTCACCATATGCCCGTGATTGGGCTGCGAGCAGCCCACTGGACCACCAGGGATATAGGACGAATTTAATTTCATCATATGCCCACAATCGGGCTGCAAGCGGTCCACTGGACCACCAGGGATATAGGACAAATTTAATTTCACCATATGCCCGCGATCAGGCTACGAGCGGTCCACTGGATCACCAGGGATATTGGACAAATTTATTTTCACTATATGCCCATGATCGGGCTGCGAGTGGTCCACCGGACCACTAGGGATATAGGATGAATTTAATTTCATCATATGCCCACGATCAGGCTGCAAGCGGTCCACTGGACCACCAGGGACATAGGACAAATTTAATTTCACCATATGCCCGTTATCGGGCTGCGAGCAGTCCACTGGATCACCAGGGATATTGGACAAATTTATTTTCACCATATGCCCATGATCGGGCTGCGAGCGGTCCACTGGATCACCAGGGATATAGGACGAATTTAATTTCACCATATGCCTGCAATGGGGCTGCAAGCGGTCCACTGGACCACCAGGGATATTGGACAGATTTAGATTTCATCTTATGTCTGTGACTGGGCTGCAAGCGGTCCACTGGACCACTAGGGATATGGGACATTTAACTTCTTCTATGTATGCCCACGATCAGGCATGGGGGCCACCACCACAAATGTGCAGCCAGAGCTCGAGTGGACACCCACAGGTGGCAGCTGCCATGTTGCATCCTGCAATATGGCAGCTCACCTGTGGGTGACTAGCCGTTGTTCCTTTTTTTTTTGGCTCACCTGCGTGCAGTGCAAGTAGGGGTTGCACATGCATTGGCTCAGCACATCCCGGGCTGAATATTGGGATGTGCAGAGTATGCATGGGCATGCCCCCCTACCTGCACTGCATACACTACTGATGCACTCCAGTGCATTGGGATTTGTGCCTGGCACAATCCCCATTTGAATATCATGCCAGGGTGCATCAGTGGGTTGAGCATGGCACAACAGTGTTGCACCATTCGCAACCCTTCTGAATATCCAGGCCTTAGTGTTTTTTCTAAAATAAGGGAGATGTTTATTTCTCAGGTTTTTTGTTATGATTTTGTATTTCTGCACCTCGATGAATGATGTTTTGTGTTTTCTTATGTGTCCTTATGATTTTTTGTTCAACTGTGATTTTCTTTTTGTGATGTTTTTGATTTCATAATAAATAATTCCCCTACTGTTTTCATGAAGTGCCATGGGATTTTTAACTTCCATCTGAACTACCACCAGAACAGGTAGATGGGACCTCAGTTTAACATCTCATCCAAAAGATGGTACCTCAGGAGTGCAGCATCCCCATCATGCTGCTCTACAGTGTCAGTATTGGGATTGAACTCAAGTACCTGGTGTGGGGATAGAACCTACAGCCTTCTGATCTCCTGGCCTCAGAGGCGAGTGTGCTACCTGCTGAGCCACTAACACTGACCCATGACCCAAAACAATAAGATCCCCTATAGGGTGGCTGGCTATCTCTCCCTGGGCTGAGATATAGATGTGGTACACTGATGAATCCAAATGAGAATGAAACACGTATCTGTGTGTGCAGTTCTCAGCTTTTGCTGATTGTATTGTGAGGCCTTCTGGCACCATGCAATTCTGCTTAAAGTTGAACCAATCTAAATGAATTCCTGGGCATTTGCATATGCTTCCCATGATGCTTTGCATTATTGGGGTATGTGCAATTTGTGTTTTCTTTAAAATTTGGCTGTATGGCCAATATCCTCTGGGATAACCCTTGCCCCAGTGCATTTGCTCTGGGGTTCTTTTGTTGAACATATTTGGATCTGTCTCATAAGGAAACAACAATAATTACTAAATATATTTATGAAAGGTGAGCATAAGAGGTCAGAAGATACTCATGGCTGTTCCGTTAAGGAACTAACAGACCCTTTTCTGGTTTAGAAACATCTGCTGCCTAATTCCATCAGATTTCAGAAGTTAAGCAGGGATGGGCCTGACCTGAAGTCAGGTGGAAAACTTCCAACAAACTTGGTGTTGGTGGAGAACATTGAACGAAATTCATAATTGGTCCATGAATATCAATTTTGGTGAAAACAGTTACTTGACATGATCATTCTAATGTTTGTGTGTTTTTTACATTTTTTTATGTAATCTCTGTGTCCCATTAAGTCTGCCTAGACCTGCCTATCTGTGTTGATACCTGCATGAGATAAATTGGGTGAACAGCAAGGAACTTTTTTTCCTTGAGAACAAATACAGGATGACAGGGAACTCACTTCAACTCTCAGTGTGGTGATCCAAAGGGATATCTGTAAACCCTTTTTCACAGAAAGAGTTGTTGACTAGTGGAACAATCTGCTGGAGGAAGTGGTACAGGCCAAATTAATGAGTAGCTTCAAGCAGGGATGGGAGAGGGCATATGGGATTAGCTAGGAAAGAGGGACAGATAAAGTAGGAGAGAGATGGCCACTAAGGCAAGTGCAGAGCAATTAGGAAGGGTGGGCAGACTGCATGGGCTGACAGGCCTTTTATGCAATTACTGTCTCTGTATCTATGGATCTAAACAGGATAGCAACGAATAAGAGGTTTGGCAAAAAAAAAAAAAATAATACATGTACTGACAAGCGTATCATCATGCCACACTGTCCCAACTCTGTTTGAATTGTGGCACTGATACAGTGTAGGCTAGCTCCCTTTGCAATCTTTTCCATCACTCTTCTACATTTTCTGTGGAGCAATGCTTTTGAGTCCCTCTTAAGCCCCCCCTACCACCAACAGCATCATTGAGTTTACTCTGGTGCTTGTGTTTCCAATCAGAATGAAGAACTCTAATTTCATTTCATTTTCATTCTTATTTCACATACAGCTGTTTAGGCAGGTCCTATTTTCAAATGATTTTGCGTCAGGGAGACTACAAAAATGAAAGTTACAGTGATTGGTGCAAAACAAGTGTTACAGAGATTGGTGCAATACAGTTTCATTGAAAGACAGTAGACAGTACAATATTAGCACTTTACCTCATTCAATTTTTAATAGGTGCAGTGTTATACAAATAGTTTCTTAACATTCATTCATTTACAGAAAAAGTGCTATAACATAGAATAAACTCAGAATGGAGTGCAGACCTTTCATTTAAAGCAGTTGCAAGCCTCAGAAGGGGAGAGTAGGGAGAGCACTTTAGACTTAAGGAGGCTGCTATCTAGTTTATTAATCTAGTGCAGATATTTTTGTGTCTCAGTCATGTCTCCCTTTTATCCTACCTCACCCCCAGTATGAAAATGTTGAGATCTTACAACCTCGCCATGTAGGTCATTTTTTGCTGACTTTGGATCATTTTGGTTCTCCTCCTTTGTTATGCCTCCATTCTGTTCATGGCATCCTTAAGTGGGAGCTCCAGAATTGCAACTAGCACTTTAGGACTGAACCCTGTAGCACCCCACTTGTTCCCACCCCCACTGCAACTTTGGAGATTTACCCATTAAATGCATCTTTCTGGGTTCTGTTATTCAGCAAGGTTTTTTTCACCCATTATATGCTTTTATCTCCTACCCCTAGGTCTCCCATTTTCTTTAACCAGTTGACCATGTGGGACAGAGAGGATTTTTTAACTCAAGGTATGGTATGTCAGTAGCCTGTCCCTTGTCCATCACCTTCATCACCCAATTAAAAAGGCTGATTAAGTTTGCCAGACACAATCTTTTAAACTAGCCAAGGGGGGAGGTGCTGATAGGAAACAGGAAAGTTCAAGCCTCCCCCCACAAAACATGGCAGGTAGTAGAGTAAACACTGAGGTACAGAGCTTGACAGAGGGCAGGACAGGGGTAAATGGAAAAATGGACAAGGGCAATAAGAGCAGGAATGGGGTAAAAAAGGATAAAGCCAATATCAAATGGAGGGCAATGAGTACCAATGCCTGCAGTCTGGGAAACAAGCTTGCAGAGCTAGTAGCCCTGATGGAAGAGGAACACTTGGATATTGTGGCAGTCACAGAAACACGGTATATGGAGAACCATGACTGGGATATCAACATACCAGGGTACACAATCTACAGAAGGGACAGGGAGGGTAAAAGAGGAGGTGGAGTAGCTCTCTACATAAGGGAAGGGATCAAAGCTACAGAACTAAAAAGTAAAGGGGGAGGACAAGAGGAACTCTGGGTCACCTTGGAGACAGGGAATGGCATCACAATCCGCACAGGGGTTGTATACAGACCCCATCTCAAGGGGAGGAAATGGACAAGAAAATGATAGAGGGCATTCTCAAAATGGCTGAAAAAGGGGAGATACTGTTGATGGGGGACCTGAATATGCCAGATGTTAACTGGGTGACATGGACTGCAGCCACATCCAAGAGCAGGGTCATTCTCGATGCCCTACAGGGGGCATGCCTTAAACAGCTAGTGGTGGAACCCACTCGGGAGGGAGCAATATTAGACCTGGTACTCTCAAATGGAGAGAGGATCACAAACTTAGAAGTCAGTGGACATCTGGGAACAAGCGACCACTGTACAGTGTGCTTCACAATAAACACAACCATGGAGACAAGCCATACAAAGACAAGGACACTGGACTTTAGAAGGGCTGACTTTGGCATAATGGGTGAATACCTGAGGAATGCATTAGCAAATGGCCAGAAAGGAGGGGTGGAAGAACAATGGAGAAAATCAAAACTGCCATCATGGAGGCAACAAGCCTTTGTGTGAAACAAAAAAAGAAAACAAAGCAGAATAAAAAAACACTATGGTTCTCAAAAGAGGTGTCAGGGAAGGTTAAGGAGAAAAAGGCTGCATTCAAAAAGTATAAGGAATCACAGACAGAGCACGACAGGGAACTGTATCAATTAAAGCAGAAAGAAGTGAGGAAGGCAGTCAGAAAAGCAAAGGCCCAAACTGAGGTAAAGATTGCCAACTCAGTTAAGAAGAGGGATAAAACCTTTTATAGGTACATTAGGGAGCATAGAAAGGTTATGGGAGGGATAGTGAAGATAAATAAAGGAGAGGGGAGGTGGGCAGAGGGAGACAGTGAAAAGGCAGAGATACTGAATGAATACTTTTGCTCAGTATTCACAAAAGAAGAAGAGGAGGAGTTACCTAAATCAAACAGTAGAAGCACTCTGGATAGTGGGGTTGACGCCAGTCCATTTACAGAAGAAAAGTACTGAAAGAACTCCTAAAACTCAAGGTGGACAAAGAATGGGGCCTGACGGGATTCATCCTAGAATCCTAAAAGAGCTAAGGAGGACCTAGTGACACCACTAACCGCACTTTTAACAAATCATGGGAAAATGGGTGGTACCTGAGGACTGGAGGAGGCAGAAGTGATTCCCCTTCACATAAGTGAGAGCAAGGCAGAAGCAGGAAACTACGACCTGTTAGTTTGACCTCAGTGTTGGGGAAAATGATGGAGTCACTTCTGAAAGAAAGAATTGTTGAGCACCTAGAGGCTAGCGGGGCACAGGACCCAAAGCACCATGGATTCACAGCAGGAAGGTCATGTCAGACGAATCTAATCGATTTCTTTGACTGGGTGACCAAAGTAATAGACCAGGCTGTGGATATGGCCTAGCTAGACTTTAGCAAGGCATTTGACACAGTCCCGTACAAAAGATTAATAATCAAGTTAGCCAGCCTGGGAGTGGGTCCCAGGGTGGTAGCCTGGGTGGCAAACTGGCTGCACAACAGGGCACAGAAGGTAATAGTGAATGGAACACATTTTGAAGAAAGGGGGGTTAGTAGTTGAGTATCTCAGGGCTCAGTACTGGGTCCAGTCCTCTTTAACGTCTTTATAGGTGACATTGCAGAGGGTCTGGAAGGAAAGGTATGCCTCTTTGCAGATGACACAAAGATCTGTAACAGAGTTGATACACAAGGGTGGGTAGAAAGGATGAGAAGGGACTTGGCAAGGTTGGAGGAATGGTCAGACATATGGCAACTTAGATTCAGTGCAAAGAAGTGCAAAGTAATGCACCTGGGAAATAAAAATCCAGGAGAAGAGTACACAATAGCAGGGGAGGTAATAACGACAACAATAATGGAAAGGGATCTGGGTGTAGTCATATCAGATGATCTAAAGGTGGGTAAGCAATGTGAGAAGTCAGTAAGGAGAGCCAGGGGGATACTGGGATGCATAGGAAGGGGCATCACAAGTAGAAAAAGGGAAGTGGCTATCCCTCTATACAGACAGTTGGTGAGACCCCATCTGGAGTACTGCGTGCAGTTTTGGAGACCTCATCTATGCAAGGGCATAGACAGGATGGAAGCAGTCCAGAGGAGGGCAACTAAAATGGTGCAGGGTCTACATCAGAAACCATATAAAGAGAGACTGACAGAGCTTAATATGTACACCCTTGATGAAAGGAGGGACCCGGGGGGACATGATAAAAATTTTTAAGTACCTCAAGGGAATCAACAAAGTCCAGGAGGGTAGCATCTTTCAGAAAAAAAGATGTGTAAGAACAAGGCAGCACAATTTAGAGGGGGGACGGCTGAGGGGTAATGTGAGGAAATTCTTTTTCACAGAGAGAGTGGTGGATGCATGGAACCACCTTCCTGGAGAGATTGTGGGGTCTAAAACAGTGGGGAAATTCAAACATGCATGGGACAGACATAAGGCAATTATAGTGGGGGGTTGTAGGAAGTAGGCTGTTGGTTAACTAGAATCTGCAGCTTATCCAATAGGTAGGGAAATGAGCAGACTGGGAGGGCCAAGTGGTCCTTATCTGCCATCAAAGTCTATGTTTCTATGTTTCTAATCTCATTCTTGCCATCCCATGCTGTCTGCTATCTTGAATTCAATTTGCCTCCAGAAAATCCACTAGCTTCTGCATTATTAAACTTTCTAGTAACTTCTCCACTGTGGACATCAGACTGACAGGTCTGTGGTTCCATTGTTCATCCTTACTCTTCCTCTTCCTGTTCTGCAGGGTTACCACCTCAACTTACCACCAGTCCAAAGGTGCCTCCCTTCATCTATAGTGAGTTGATGAAGAGCTCAACCAGTGGTTCATCCAGAAAGTTTCCCATATCCTTTAGTACTCATCATGCAACCCAGTCAGATCCATACATTTGTTCATCTTCAGTGCATTTTTCTAAGTTCAAAATGCTTTTTTGTTTGACTCTGCATGAGTCAATACAAACATAGACATACATAACCATTTTAAAATACAATATGTACAGTATAATTCTAAAAATTCAAAACATATTAATATACATTTCACATAAAAACTTTTTGAATGGCATTTCATTACAGCTTGAGCCATAAATTACACAAAATGTTAGGAACCTTTGTTATCAGTAAATCCATGTACTCGTAGATTTTGAGTTCAAATTCAAATTAACTTATAAGCAAGGATAATATATAATTTCCAGGGAATATATAATTTCCAAGGAACAACAAATCAATGAGGAAAATTTGAATTTTCTAATATAATAAAAAAAGTGTATGGAACCATGTCAATAAGTTTATATGTTCCATTGGGTGAGGCTTTAGAAAATGCTCTGACCTAGTTAATGGTACTATAGCATGTAAACAAGAAAGACGTCTTCTACCTGGGAATAGCTTAGGCATAATATAGTTTGTAATCACTGAAAATACCCAATAATACTGGATATCAAATGTGATTTCCATTCAGAAAGACCATAAAAAGCTGTCACTCCAGTGGAATATATTAAACCAAATTTTAATCACAAATATTTGGCACCTGGGCTGGTTGGTTGGTGTGTGACATTACTGAATAAATCCATTTTAAGTATCTTGGCATATCCTTACTTACAAAATTTGTAGGTGGATTCATGAGAATCCTAAGAGTCCTCTCTTTGGAAAATACATTGCATGAAAGACAGCAACCAATGGAAGCATTTCTTATATATTCATATCTTGGACAACGAAGAAGTCTATGCATAAGGTAGTATCAAAAACAGAGTAAATGCACTCGGTTAGGGGTGCTCAGGATATAAAGTACATAATACAAAAAGAGAAAATACAGCACTCACCACCAAATATAACAAAGGACGCTGCTCTCTGAAGATATAATTTAAAGCCCAAATTTATTTAAAGTGCCACAATAACAAAATGCCTTGACGCATTTTGGATACAAATCCTTTATCAAAAGGCTAATGATCTTACATGCAAGTCACCTTATATATGCATCAGTGAAGTGACGTAATAATAGTGCATCCATTTAAGATCCCATTATACAATTAAAAAATTATTCTTTAATAAATACATCTCAATACACAGAAAACATCCAAAATTTAAATACACAAAACAATCACAGACTATTAAAATAGCAGTTTTCATTTCATCACTGTTTCATTTCACTTCTGTAGTAATCTCGATACAAACACATGATGGACAGATGCTGCAAAGACAAAAATTGCTGCAAAAATAAAACAACAGTTTTAGAAAACCATTCATTTTATAATGATAATATTACCTGCAACGTTTAATTTAAATTCATCAAAAAAGTTTTATCATTCCAGTTATTTAAAACCATTAATTACTTATCATAAATGTCAACATGGATATTTAGAACTTGATACTTCTATATTCCCGAGCATAAATTCTATGCAAGGCATTTTACAGGATCATTTCACATACATGTTTATAAATCACATCCAGTTATTAATACCCATTTATATATTTTATTTCAAATAAGTCATAACATCAAACACTCCATTAAGATCAGAATATTTACATGCTTGTAGTGTGTAAATACAATAACCTTCTCTTTTTTTAATTAAATTGTCAAAATTCCCACCTCTTGGATTAATACACACTTTATCAATAGCTCTAAAAGAGAAACAATGTGTTAGTGGGGTTGAAGAATTATGCACATGAAAAGCCGTCGCATATTTTAAATCGGCATTAGTAATTGATCTGCAATGCTCTGCGACTCTTTTTAACATAGAAACATAGACTTTGGTGGCAGATAAGGACCGCTTGGCCCACCTAGTCTGCCCATTTTGTTAATGTGTCCCAAACTTTGAGTTCCCACAGCGACTATGCCATTGTGCTCCAGATGTACAAACCACAGATCAGGCAGGATATGAAGAATGACAGCTGTACCATTCATAGGGAGGTGTGAAGAGATGGCAATGTTGAAAATCTCTAGTGAAAATATTAAAAATGCTCGAACTTCCAAGCTTACGTGGAAACTGTGCAACGCATGCACGTAACACAGTCATTTAGTGGAATTATTTCACCAAATTTTCAACATAGGCATTTTGTGACCTAGAAACATAGAAACATAGACTTTGACAGCAGATAAGGACCGCTAGGCCCATCTAGTCTGCCCATTTCCCTACCTACAGGATAGGCCGCAGATCCTAGTTAACCAACAGCCTATTTCTTCCTACCCCCATAAGAACTGCTTTATGTCTGTCCCATGCATTCTTGAATTCTCCCACAGTTTTAGACCCCACAACCTCCTCAGGAAGGCTGCTCCAGGCATCCACTACCCTCTCTGTGAAAAAATACTTCCTCACATTGCCCCAGAACCACCCCCTCTAACTTTAAATTGTGTCCCCTTGTTCTTGCACGTCCTTTTTCTAAAAGATGCTACCCCTCTTGACTTCGTTGATTCCACTGAGGTACTTAAAAGTTTCTATCATGTCCCCCCTCTCCCTTCTTTCCTCAAGGGTATACATATTAAGCTGCTTTAGTCTCTCCTCATATGGCTTCTCTTGCAGACCCTGCACCATTTTAGTTGCCCACCTCTGGACTGCCTCTGTCCTGTCTATGTCCTTGCGGAGATGGGGTCTCCAGAACTGGATGCAGTACTCCAGATGGGGTCTTACCAACTGTCTGTACAGAGGGATAACAACTTCCTGTTTTCTGTTGGTGATGCCTTTTCCTATGCATCCCAGTATACTCCCAGCCCTCCCTACTGCCTTCTCACATTGCTTGCTAACATTAAGGTCATCTGATATGATTACTCCCAGGTCCTTTTCCTTTTTTGTTGTTGTTACTACCTCCCCCCCATTGTGTAATCTTCCCCTGGGTTCTTGTTTCCCAGGTGCATTATTTTGCACTTCTTTGCATTGAATCCTAGCTGCCATACTTTTGACCATTCCTCCAACCTTGCCAAGTCCCTTCTCATCCTTTGCACGCCTCCTTGAGTATCAACCCTGTTGCAGATTTTTGTGTCATCTGAAAAGAGGCATACTTTTCCTTCCAGTCCCTCTGCAATGTCACTTATAAAGACATTAAAAAGGACTGGACCCAGTACTGAACCCTGCGGTACCCCACTAGTAACCCCTCTTTCTTCAGAGTGGACTCCATTTACAATTACCTTCTGTGTCCTGTTGTCCAGCCAATGTTTTACCAGGCTGGACCCACTCCCAGGCTGGTTAATTTGACTATTAATCTTTTGTGTAGGACTGTGTCAAATGCCTTGCTAAAGTCTAGGTAGACCATGTCCACAGCCCCTCCCTGGTCTACTACTTTGGTCATCCAGTCAAAGAAATCTATTAGATTCATCTGACATGACCTTCCCGCTGTGAACCCATGCTGCCTTGGGTCCTGTGCCCCACTGGCATACTTTAAATTTCCTTTGGCATTTTTAAATTTCCATTTAGCGTTACCAATATGGTAAACACCACAAGAGCATATTGCTGCATAAATAACCCCAATGCTATCACATGTGATAAACTGACAAATGTCATATTCTCTATTATTATGTGTGTTAAAATTTTAACAAACAGATATGTGTTTACAAAATGAGCATTTCTTACATGTAAAGCATTGTACAATTTTATTCATTAGCCATGTATTTTCCATCAAGTTATATTTCTGAAAACTATGTATCAGGGTATCTTTTAGCGTGTTAGCCCTCCTATAGGTAATTCGTGGTACATTGTTGGATATCTGTGTTAAACCTGGATCTCCTTTAAGTATATGCCATTTGTCCTTAAAAATCTTCTCAACATACGGTGCATGAGCTGAAAAAGAAGTGACAACAGTAAACCTTTTGACCTTTTTATTTTCTACAGGATTCTTACTCTGTAGTAAATCCTCTCTATTCTGCTGACTAGCATTGTTATACGCACTTTCTATGTCAATGCAATGATAGCCTCGTTCCAAAAATCTATGTTTCATGTCCACAGCTGCTTCTTGGAAACTTTGGTCACTACTACAATTTCTTTGTATTCTTAAAAACTGACCTTTAGGTATATTTCTAATGATATGCCTCAGATGGCAACTAGATGCCTGCAAGATGGTATTTTTAGCATTCTCTTTTCTATATATGTCTGTATTTACATTATCTGTTATGTCTTTGTTGCTTTTGATATCTAAAAAATACACTGATGTTTTACTTGCTGTAAAAGAAATTTTAGATGTGGATTAGTCAAATGTAAATATTCAATGAATTCATACAATTCTATAAGATTTCCTCTCCAAATCATTAATACATCATCAATAAAATGATGCCATAATTTGATTTTTCTCATAGAATGGATTTACATCACAGTCTGATACAAATTGCTGTTCCCACAAACCCACATACAAATTAGCAATGCTAGGTGCAAATGTAGATTCCATTGCTACCCTCTTCATTTGGAGATAGGTTTTATCTAAAAAGCAAAACTCATTGAATTTCAAAACAAACTCAGACAGTTTCAACAGGGTTTCAGTATTTGGTTTAGCAGTACTTTCTCTTAGATTCAAAAAAGATGCAATTGAATCCAAAGCTCCTTCTTGGGGCACATGCGTGTGTAACAATTCAATGTCAATTGTGACCAAATAATGTTCTTTGTTTCCTTCCAAATCATTTAGAACTGCCAAAATGTCAGTTGTATCTTTTATATATGATCTCAAATTATTCACAAAAGGTCATAAATAATAATCCACATACTGACTTAATGGTTCTGCAAGTGAATCCATTCCACTAATAATAGGTCATCCAGGGGGATTGTTCATAGATTTGTGAACTTTAAGTAAAGTATATAATGTTGCCTTCACAGGAAACTGGACCATTAAAAATTCCTTTATGTTTTTATCAATGGAACCATTCAACATAAATTCTTCACAAAATTTGTCTATTCTCTACTTAAAATCAGTAGTAGGATCCTTGTCAAGATCTTCATAAAAATGAGTGTCTTTCAACTGTTTTTTTATACTCATAATATAGTCACTAATTTTCTGTACAATCACTGCACCATCTTTATCGGCAAGTTTAATTACTATACTAGAGTCATTTTGTAGTGACTGTGATGCTTCCTTTTCAAGTTTACTCTGGTCGTTAAACGTAATGATTGGTAAATCTGAAAACAGTTCCTCTAATTCTTGTTCACATAGTTCTTTAAATGTAGAAATAGCTGGTGTTAATAGAGGATAAAATTTAGATTTACCTTTAAAGACTTGAGCACCAGGACACTCGCTTGTAAAAGCCGCTGCATTACAAACAGAGTTCCCCACTTGTATGTTCTCGATTCCCTTCTCTTATCTGTCTGTTAATCTCTTGTCTTTTATAGTAGGATTTGAGGCTCAAGTTCTGGCAAGCAATTTGTAAATCAATAAATGTTTGAAATCTATTAATTGGTACCGTTGGTGCATAGGACAAACCTTTACTCAATAATAGGATATCTGTCTCATTCAGTACTTTAGATGATAGATTAATCACTTTATTAGGTAGTGTGTCATTAATTAGTAGTTGGTCCCGTGTCTCTGGTTCATTCACAATCAATGGATCTAATTGATTTAGTATTCTCTTTGATTCTGATGTATAAGATCCTCATTGTAGTAATAGTGATTTCCTCAATTTCCTCACCCTTTCCTTCTTCCCCCCCTTGTCTTCCTTGACCCCTTCCATAGTCTAATGATGAATCTGCCTCCTTATTTGAAACTTTTAAAAATCTAGAAAAATTATTGATTAAAGCTAAGAAAATATATTGGAATAATACCAATTTGGAGGCTTATTTACAAATATCTTGAATAGCAAGGGGATTAAGGTTGTTAAAAAATCCATCCTTTGGGCTAGACGTTGAAAGCTTTATGACAAAGTGGGGTGCAATATTGACTGAAGCTTCTAAAAAACTTATGCAGTTAATTATAGACTATGGCAAAGAAGTGACAGGTTAACTTATGGAAGATATTAAAGCAAACGAAAAAGAGACTTTTATTTTTAAAAATCACGCTGAGTTTGATTCTCAAAATAAAAAACTGAAAGAAACACTAGCCAAATTGGATATCGAATTAAACACGGCCAAACAAATTAAGTTTGTAAGAGACTGGAATGATTATGCCAATAATAGAGTCTATAATTGGAAAAAGAAAGATCAAAGGAAGGGCATACTTAGATCGGAGCATAGAGTCTCATTCAATTTATCTACAGATGGAAGTGGTTTAGAGTCTGATGAATATTTTTTAGACAAGGAACAATTAGTAACCAAACCTCCGTTGCCAACCCCACCCCCTCCCCCACCATCCAATTATTTCCAACAAGGGGTTTGAAGAAGTCAGAGGAGCAATATTTATCAAGGGTTTCAGATGGAACACAAACAGAGAGGAAGGGGTCGAGGAAGACGAGGAGGGGAGAAGAAGGAAATGGTGAGAAAATCAAAGAAATCACTATTACTACAACGAGGATCTTATACGTCAGAATCAAAGAGGATACTAACTCAATTAGATCCATTGATTGCGAATGAACCAGAGACACAGGACCAACTACTGATTAATGATACACCACCTAAAAAAGTGATTAATCTATCATCTAAAGTACTGAATGAGACAGATACCCTATTATTGAGTAAAGGTTTGTTCTATGCACCAACGGTACCAATTAATAGATTTAAAACATTTATTGATTTACAAATTGCTTGCCAGAAATTGAGTCTCAAATCCTACTATAAAAGACAAGAGATTAACAGACAGATAAGAGAAGGGAATCGAGAACATACAAGTGGGGGACTCTGTTTGTAATGCTGCGGCTTTTACAAGTGAGTGTCCTGATGCTAGAGTCTTTAAAGGTAAATCTAAATTTTATCCTCCATTAAAGCCAGCTATTTCTACATTTAAACTATGTGAACAAGAATTAGAGGAACTGTTTTCAGATTTACCTATGCTTAAGTTTAACAACCTGAGTTAACTTGAAAGGGAAGCATTGCAGTCACTACAAAATGACTCTAGTATAGTAATTATACCTGCCGATAAAGGTGGTGCAGTGGTTGTACAGAATACTAGTGACTACATTATGAGTATATAAAAAACAGTTTAAAGACACTCGTTTTTATGAAGAACTTGACAAGGATATTACTACTGATTTTAAGTGGAGAATAGACACATTTTTAGAAGAATCTATGTTGAATGGTTCCATTGATAAAAACATAAAGGAATTTTTAACGATCCAGTTTCCTGTGAAGGCAACATTATATACTTTACCTAAAGTTCACAAATCTATGAGCAATCCCCCCTGGATGACCTATTATTAATGGAATGGGTTCACTTACATAACCATTAAGTCAATGTGGATTATTATTTAAGACATTTTGTGAATAATTTGAGATTGTATATAAAAGATACAACTGACATTTTGGCAGTTCTGAATGATCTGGAAGGAAACAAGGAACTTTATTTGGTCACACTTGACACTGAATCATCATACATGAATGTGCCCCAAGAAGGAGAAGCTTTGGATTCAATTGCATATTTTTTGAATCTAAGGGAAAGTACTGCTAAACCAAATACTGAAACCCTGTTGAAAATGTCTGAGTTTGTTTTGAAATTCAATGAGTTTTGCTTTTTAGATAAAAAATATCTCCAAATGAAGGGTATAGCAATGGGATCTACATTTGCACCTAGTGTTGTTAATTTGTATATGGATTTGTGGGAACAGCAATTTGTATCAGACTGTGATGTAAATCCATTCTATGATAAAATCGAATTATGGCGTCATTTTATTGACGATGTATTAATGATTTGGAGAGGAAATCTTATAGAACTGGATGAATTCATTGAATATTTACATTTGACTAATCCACAGCTAAAATTTTCTTTTACAGCAAGTAAAACATTGGTGAATTTTTTAGATATCAAAATCAACAAAGACATGACAGGTAATATACGTACAGACATACTGTATATAGAAAAGAGAATGCTAAAAATACCATCTTGCAGGCATCTAGTTGCCATCCGAAGCATACCATTAGAAATATACCTAAAGGTCAGTTTTTAAGAATACATAGAAATGGTAATAGTGACCAGAGTTTCCAAGAAGGAGCTGTGGACATGAAACATAGATTTTTGGAAAGAGGCTATAATTGTGTTGACATAGAAAGTGCATATAACAATGCTAGTCAGCTGAAAAGAGAGGATTTACTACAGAGTAAGAATTTTGTAGAAAATAAAAAGGTCAAAAGGTTTACTATTCTCACTTGTTTTTCAGCTCATGCATCGTATGTTGAGAAGATTTTTAAGGACAAATGTCATATACTTAAAGGAGATCCAGGTTTAACACAGATATCCAACAATGTACCACAAATTACCTATAGGAGGGCTAACACGCTAAAATATACCCTGATACATAGTTTTCAGAACTTTAACTTGATGGAAAATATGTGGCTAATGAATAAAATTATACGTGTAAGAAAAGCTCATTTTGTAAACATATATCTGTGGGTAAAGATTTTGTTAACCTGCATAATAATAGAGAATATGACATTTGTCAGTTTATCACATGTGATAGCATAGGAGTTATTTATGCAGCAATTTGCTCTTGCGGCATTTACTATATTGGTAAAACTAAAAGGAAATTTAAAAATAGAGTTGCAGAGCATTGCAGAGCACTTACTAATGCAGATTTAAAATATGCGACAGCTTTTCATGCGCATGATTCTTCAATCCCACTAACACATTGTTTCTCTTTTAGAGCTATTGGTAAAGTGGCCCAGATATTCAAACTGTGCCAGGCTATGGCGCAAGCCTGGGTGCAGCTCAGCTTGGTTGTGCAGGGGTGTGGCCTGGGTGATATTCAACGGAGCTGCGCTATGGAGCAGCAGCTTTGAATATTGCACCCTGGCCACCCCCACTGTGCATGGTGCAGTGGCACTGCACCGGTGCAAGTGGCCAGAGTGGAACATGGAGATGCACTAGCACAAGTGCCACTGCGCCATGCACAGCACCTGCGATATTCAAAAGGGGACATGCAAATGGGGTCATAATTTATGCAATTCACACATGGGGCCATTTGCATGTCATTATGGCCCCATTTGCATCCCATTAGCATGTAGATGCACTGATCCCCGATGACTTGCACCTGGCACCCTGCCGGGTAGCAGCAGTGGGGGACCAACGCCCCCTGCAGCCCGATCACAGGCATTTGTCTCCAAAACACATCCCCATCCAATATCCCTGGTGGTCCAGTGGACCGCTATGTGCCCAATTGTGGGCATTTGTCTCCAAAACATATCCCTGTGCAATATCCCTGGTGACCAGTGGACCACTATGTGCCCGATAGAGGACATTTGTCTCCAAAACACATCCCCGTCCAATATCCCTGGTGGTCCAGTGGACTGCTATGTGCCCGATCGCGGGCATCAGAATAATACCCCCGTCCAATATCCCTGGTGCTCCAGTGGACTGCACTCTGCCCACTCGCAGGCATCTGTAAAACATAAAAAAGTCCTATTACCTTGGTGGTCTAGTGTACCCTCCCACCCGCCCACTGAGCCCCACCACCCCTCCCCCTGCTCAGCCAGTGGGCGGCAGCACCCACCCGCCTGTGGCCCTGCCGCCCACTGACTGACAGCTCAGTAGGGCTGCACATCCATTGGGTCACAGCGTGAGCCAATGGGCATGCAGTCCATACTGTACTACTCAGTCCAGATATGTGAATGATTCCAGGGATATTGGATGGGGGGGTATTATACCGATGCCTGTGATCGGGCACATTGTGGTCCACTGGACAACCAGGGATATTGGAGGGGGGTTTATTGACACGGATGCCTGTGATGAAGCATGGGGGGGCCGCCAGGTGTGGCAGGAACTCGGGTGGCCACCCACAGGTGGCAGCTGCCGTGTTGTGCCCTGCAATGCGGCAGCTCACCTGTGGGTAGCCATCATTTGTTCCTTTTTTTTGGCTTAACTTTGTGCAGGCACAGGTAGGGGTTGCACATGCATGACTCTGCACATCCCGGGCTGAATATCGGGCTGTGCAGGTTATGCATGGGTATGGCCCCCCCCACCTGTGCCTGCATACATTACTGACGCGCTCTGGTGCATCGGGATTTGTGCAGTACACTTTTCCCTTTTGAATATTGCGCCGAGGTGCATCAGTGGGTTGTGCATGGCACAACACTGTTGCACCATGCGCAACCCTTTTGAATATCTGGGCCAGTGCGTATTAATCCAAGAGGTGGGAATTTTGACCATTTAATTAAAAAAGAGAAGGTTATTGTATTTACACACGACAAGCATGTAAATATTCTGGTCTTAATGGAGCGTTTGATGTTATGACTTATTTAAGATACAATATATAAATGGGTATTAATAACTGGATGTGATTTATAAACGTGTATGTGAAATAATCCTTTAAAATGCCTTGAACAGAATTTATGCTCCGGAATATAGAAGTATCAAGTTATAAATATCCGTGATGACATTTATGATCAGTAATTAATGTTTTTAAATAACAGGAATGATAAAACTTTTTTGATGAATTTAAATTAAAAGTTGCAGGTAATATTATCATTATAAAATGAATGGTTTCTAAAACTGTTGTTTTGTTTATGCAGCAATTTTTGTCTTTGCAGCATCTGTCCATCATATGTTTGTATTGAGATTACTACAGAAGTGAAATGAAACAGTGATGAAATGAAAACTGCTATTTTAATAGTCTGTGATTGTTTTGTGTATTTAAATTTTGGATTGTTTCTGTGTATTGAGAAGTATTTATTAAAGAATCATTTTTTAATTGTATAATGGGATCTTAAATGGATGCACTATTATTATTTCACTTTACTGATGCATATATAAGGTGACTTGCTTGTAAGATCATTAGCCTTTTGATGAAGGATTTACATCTGAAATGCTTCAAGGCATTGTGTTACTGTGGCACTTTAAATAAATTTGAGCTTTAAATTATATCTTCAGAGAGCAGTGTCCTTTGTTATATTTCGTGGTGAGTGCTGGATTTTCTCTTTTTGTATTTTATTTTATACTATGCATAAAGGTTTCTAATGCATCCTGTCCACAATCACAAAGTAAATCTTGATTAGTGAATCTGTTTTTAGAAAAAAATATATGGAAGGAATTTAGACAGGTATAATTCAAGCCAAAATTTAGTAAATATGTGCCTACCCTTTTTATCAGAAAGGAAGAGTAAATACGGCTCAAGAATGTGATTTATTTTATTTTGAGCATACAATACATGCAGTTTCAATGTCCTAATTTTCTTCATGTCAATGTTTTATGATATTTATTTGAGTTTATTTTTTATTAGCCTATCATAATCATGGGGTATAGTTAAATTCTTCAGCGAATCTACCCATAAATTTTACAATTTCAAAATTTTTTAGTGTACCCAATATATCTTTCAACCAAGGTGAGGAAGGACTTCAACTTATCCAGATTATCTTTTCTTCCATGCATTTTTTTTAATTAGCCTGTTTGGATCAGCACGTGTACATTTTGCCTAGACTAACTCTGCTCTGGTAATTTCTGAGGCTGTTGACCTACTCTAGATATTTGTAAAATAGATCTGTATTACTGAGTAAAAGATATTGTAATTGCTTGATGTTTTTAATCATACCGTATCTCAACTACATACAAGGCTACAGGGTTCATCTTCATTTTTGCTGCACGTAAAATGGAGAGTAGTGACTGTCCCCCATACCTGGCATTAAACCTCAATAGAGAATTCTTTTTCTGGGACAGCTTATTTAAAGTGTATGTAATATGTTGTACTGACTTACAATTATTAGAAAAATATAAATCTAAATAACAATAGCTAGAAAGAACATCCAAGAGAATATTATTTTGAACTTTGCTTCCCTACTGTTAAAATGTGTGTCTTTTTAGTATTAATGAGCAATGTATTTTGAATACAATATTGTTGTAGTAGTATGAGTTGTCTTTTTTAGTCTCAGTGGTGAAACAGAAATCCAAACTAAATCATCAGCGATCATGAGCGCTGGTAATGGAATGCCCCTTACTGAGGAGGAATAAGAGGTTTCTGTTAAAAAAGAAGTTGGAAGATCATTAATAAACAAATTAAAAATTACTGGAGCAAGAATGCAACCTTGTTTCACACCTTGATTTTTTTCAATGGGATGTGAAATGTTACCTGCCAAATTATACCTTGCTGTAGTCCAGTTTTCAGAATAAAGACCAATAATTATTCTTAATATTTTTTATTTATTTCTTAATTATATAATTCTTCCCATAGAAGTGCCCTATTGACTCCATTGAATGCACATTTACAATCTACGAATGTTAGGTAAATAAGTATATACTTTTTTTGATGTAATATTTTTCCGCGATACAGTGTAAAGTAAAACATTGATCTATAGTTCAGTATCTCTGCCTAAATCCTGCTTGATATATATTTAAAATGTTACATTCTTCTGTCCAATAGTTCAGTCATGCCAAAATGGCTCCAGAAAATTTCAGTGCATTTATTCAATTCCCTCCTTGCCTTAATGGCAGAGTCTGGTTATGGCACCTTATCCACTACTATGAATACTGAAAAGAAAACCTGGTTCAATGTATCAGCCTTTCCTTTGCCCTACTCTCATCATTCCTTCCTTCTCCTTAGCTGGACTATTCCCTCCTTTGTTTTGTAATTCTCTCTTATATATGGAAACAGACATTTTGTCCCCCCACTTCATTCCCATGGCAATTCTAAGTTTGGTGTCAGACTGTCTCTGCTCATTGCCTTGCTGGTTTCCTTCATTTTATTAGGAAATCATTCTTATCCCCTTCCTCCAGTTCATTTTTGCATTTTTGAAGGCCTTCTTTTTCCCCCCCTCACAGTCTAGCCCACCACATCCTGCCAAAGTCTGCTCTTCTGAAGTCCAGGGGCTGGATTTTCAAGGGCCCTTACAGCAACACAAACTGTATCCATTAGGCAGCTTGTGGAAAAGCCTGGTGTGCCAGTGACCCTGTTCAGGATTTTGGAACAGAACCAGTCCCAGAGGCAAAGTCCTTACAGCTGCTGCAAGTCATCCCTTGTGGCAAACAGATGGCACATGGGAAGGGTTTGATGGAAGCTGCGGCAGTAGAAATGGTGGCCATAACATCCTACTCCCATAGAAGACTGGCAGCATAATGAAGGACTGTTGTGGCAATCCTGGAGGGGGGGGTGATGCACCGTATGTGAATGCTGCCAATTATGAGTATTGTACTGGTGTTCTATGGCTTTTGGTAATACCTGTAGAAACTGTTTGCCCATGTGCACTGCAGTATAGGGCAGAAGGACAATATCAGGACACATGTTAGGGCACAACCCATTGTACAATGTGACAGGTAGCTGTCCTTACTGCAGAATGGCACAGGCACAGCATGTCACATCCCAAGGTATGGGACACGTCAGGTGTAATTGCACACTGACAGGCCTGTAGGCATGAAGGGTACTGCATTCTGTAAGAAACACACAGCCACAGTGATATGCAACCCCCAACCTACCTAGGTATAGTGGTTGTAAAGCATGAGATGGGGTGCTATATTGGTGTATTGGAATACTATGGTCAGCAGCATGGAACAGGTCAGCAGATGTACAGTCAGGTGGATGGTTCACCAGAAAGGTCCTGAGCAGTTGCTGGCCTGTGGGGCTCCTGTTAAATCATGTAGTCTGGCAGGGACTCTGTCAGGGATGGACCTACAGTTGTTGGGGATTAGGTACTGTACACTGACCACCTCATGGGCTTCCATGTCCTCATCACCATAGACACATGTTGGTTCACATCAGCGCCAGTGTACCATCCTGTATATGCAACCACAGAGGCCAGGGGACTGGTGCCAGCCATCCATACTTTTTGCTGTGGCATCTCATGGAATGGCTGATATGATGGTAGGCACTAGCATGTATGCCCCAACAATGCCCCACACAAGTCCCACAAGGGACAGGTGACCTTCTACCCTCACTGCAACATGCTGTACCCTCCCCAGCCCCAGCAGTGCAGTCACTGTATAGTACCACTGTGTCCTGTACCTATGGGCCTCTGACAAGACTTGTTGACATGCTGTAGGTCAGGGACAGTAGGACAGTGTGTCCATGGTGGGATCTGTGCAGCAGCATGCCATTGTACAGTCTGCCTGCATGCCATGAGCAGTGGTGTTGGTACATATGGCCATTAACCCAGCTCTGGCTGGCCTATGCAGTGGCAGGACCTTCTTGCTTCTGGAATCCCATGTACGGGGATTATGCAGCTATTTTTCAGTGCAGGGCCCTTGTCCACTGTGGTGCAGCCTGCAGTTCACTGCAAGCATGGTGTAAGCCTGTCTGTCACATGCCCACCTGCATTTGGCATGGGTACCCTCTAAAAATTAGACTTGGCACAAGGTCAGACACAGCAGGCCCCTTGCATAGAAACATAGACTTTGTTGGCAGATAAGGACTGCTTGGCCCACCTAGTCTGCCCATTTCCTTACCTACAGGATAAACTGCAGATCCTAGTTAGCCAACAGCCTATTTCTTCCTACCCCCCACAAGAATTGCCTTATGTCTGTCCCATGCATTCTTGAATTTGCCCACAGTTTTAGACCCCACAACCTCCTCAGGAAGGCTGTTCCATGTGTCCACCACTCTCTCTGTGAAAAAATACTTCCTCATGTTGCCCCTGAGTCATCCCCCCTCTATCTTCAATTGTGCCCCTTATTCTTACACATCTCTTTTTCTAAAAGATGCTACCCTCTTGGACTTTGCTGATTCCCCTGAGGTACTTAGAAGTTTATATCATGTCCCCACTCTCCCTCCTTTCCTCAAGGGTATACATATTAAGCTCCTTTAGTCTCTCCTTGTATGGCTTCTCTTGCAGACCCTGCACCATTTTAGTTGCCCTCTTCTGGACTGCCTCCATCCTGTCTACATCCTTGCAGAGATGGAGTCTCCAGAACTGGACACGGTACTCCAGATGGGGTCTAACCAACTGTCTGTACAGAGGGATAACAACTTCCTGTTTTCTGCTGGTGATGCCTCTCCCTATACATCCTAGTATCCCCCAGCCCTCCATACTGCCTTCTCACATTGCTTGCCAACCTTAAGGTCATCTGATATGGTTATTCCCAGGTCCCTTTCCATTTTTGTTTTAGTTACTACCTCCCCCCATTGTATAATCTTCCCCTGGGTATTTGTTTCCCAGGTGCATTATTTTGCACTTCTTTGCATTGAATCCAAGCTACCATATTTCTGACCATTCATTTCTGTGAGGTGCAGCCACCTCATGTTTCTCTCCAGCCTTTGAAAATCTGGCCCCAGGACTTTTCTCAGTGACTGCTTTCTCTCTGCCACTGCTGTAGCTTGACATTAAACCACAGTCTAATGGTTGTTGTTTCTTAGTAAGTCTGCCTCCTGAACCATGATTTCCAATGTAATATCCCTGTTCATAAGGATTAACTGAGGTATAACTCCCTCCTTTGTAGGCTACTTGAACCTCTGCATGAGGCATGCATCCTGAAATACTTTTGCAAGTAGCTGATTTATCACACTTGCTGCTACTAGAATCCTCCAGTCCATATCTAGCATGTTGAAGTTACCCATTAGCAGCATTTCCCCCTGCTTTGCAGCCTTCAAAACCTGTGCCCCTAGTTCTATATCCACTGCATCTCTCTGTGATGGCAGTCCTTTTACCACCCCTATCCTGATGCTCCTCATCTCATCTGTGACTACCTGAATACACACAGTCACTCCTCTCTAGCTCTACTAAACATTTCATACCATGGGATATTAAAAACCCTCTCATGTTTTTGAGTTCTCCATTTGTCTATGCTTGGCACCAAGTCCAAGTGTGCTTCTGCCACCACTACTTCCAGGTCACTGGTTTTCTTTCCTAGTCACATGGCATTAACACACATTTTTGTAGCCATCCATGTCACTTGATTCTGCTTTTCCTCACTCCCACCCACTATCTTCCCTTTTCTCCTCACCAGCCCTGCCCCTTCCTGACCCTGCCCTCCTCACTTCAGTCTTCCCTTTAGCCAGTTTCTTGTATCCTGATGTGCTGCCCTTTTCTCTCCAGTTGTATTATTCCCCATTGTTCATTAAGTGCTTTCTAGTGCTGGGGTGAGGCCCTTTTTACCTTCCTCATTTGAGCAGGTATACATATCGGTAACAGGACTGCTTCCCCACCTGCTAGTTTAAAAATGCCTCATTGTGCTACGTAAACATTTGCCCTAAAATCCTGGTTCCTTCCTTAACATACTGGGCCCATGCATGCAGTATGCTGTGTTTGTACAGGGCCTCGTGAAACAAAATTCAGAAAAATCTTTTTGAAGCTAAGTACTTCAAATTTACCAGATAAGATAAATATTTTCAGGAGTATTTAGGTTTGTAGTTTCAAAACTGAAATACTAAGGATTCCATTCATCAACCTTGATGGTGCCATATGTCTACTGCACTTGAATCCCTACAGAAGATAAGAAAACAAGCACAAATAAAGTATATGAGGAATATAGAGCATTGTTAAAAATAACTTTTTGGATCTTGGCTTGTTAATATAATTGCCCTTTTACAGCCATTGAAAAGACATGCTATATTTAAAAAAGATTGAAGAAATCCCTGTCGCAATGACAGCAACTGGGAGACAACCTGCCCTGGATGACATTAAGCTCAAAGTCAGGGACATGTACTTATACTGCTGACAACAGAGGTTAGACATGTCAGTGTCAGGTATAAAGTTTCTAACTAAGCCTGGAATAAAGAAAGATGCTAGTCACCTAGAAACCAGAAAATAAGATTTTCAAGATGGTTTCTCACTGATAGAGATGCTACATTTTTTGTAGTGTGTTTTAATATATGTGAAACAGTCTAGTATGAGAGAAACACACTCTGCAGTCTTCTATTGTTTCCACATGACACATGACAGGCATAGCATTGGGTGGCTATAGTACAAGCTTTCTCACATTGCCAGTTGTCTCTACCCTGTCAAGGAGAAACCACCTTAGGTGGATGATGAGAAGATAGTTTTGACTGTGAACCTGTTTAATCCATTGCCTTTCATCTGGGAATGTCAGTAAGGTGACAGGTAGTGTCAGCTGTAAAGCTGCTTTTGTGATGCGGACCCTTGCCTACTGATAACTGCATTGGGACCACCACAACTCATTTCATGCAGGCCATCACATCATAACTGCTTTTGTGGCCACTATGAATCTAGACATAATCTGAGTCTTCGAACTACACATAAAAGGCTCTGTATCCCACTGCCAATCCAGTGAGTCATCCATTCTACTGAGCATAGCCATTTGTAAGGAAAGATGTATATCCCACAAGTCATCTTATATGCTTATTAATGCAGGGGTAGTGTAACAAGTATGGATGACTTGAAACAATTGATGTTTCCTATATGGCTTTTTTGTTAATCTGTGATAACTCAGTTTTTCAAGGCACTTTCATTACATCTCTTCCAAGCATACTGCATAAATTATAACATGTGAAAGCCAGCTATAAGTTCTGCCACTTGTGCATATATATATATATATATATATATTTAGAAAGCTATATGTGTCCTTGATTGATTAAAGCAAACACTAAGAAAAAATTAGACATATTCCTACTTAAAGCAGTAGTACTACAAAATCAGGAAGTGAGCTATCAAAATACTGTTTTTCGGCTGTAAGCATGAGACCAAAGTTCCAGTTTCCATACCTGTAAATGTTTTTTTCCAGTTGTCTTTAGTTTTTCAGATATTTGCAATTTATTTGAAGTGTTGTAGCACTACAATAAATATGGCAGCTGACTAATTTTCAGCTGCGCTTTTTCTATAGGTCACATCACGTCTTTTGACAACAGCAGAGGGACCCTCTGCTGACCATTCCCGATGTCCCTGCAAGTCATTCGCATGTGCAGCTGGCAGCAGAGGGGGTTCCAGTGCAACATGCTTAGTTGCAGAAATGTAAATAAAAGAGAGAATAACAGCAAATTACTCGGCAATATTACAGTGCCGGTGAGAAAGCGTACCAGAGGTATGATTAGCAGGCCACAGGGAATAAACTGTCATCCAATCACTGCGTATGACCAACTTACATAGAAACATAGAAACATAGAATTTGATGGCAGATAAGGACCGCTTGGCCCACCCAGTCTTCCCATTTCCCTACCTGATGGATAAGCTGCAGATCCTAGTTAACCAGCAGCCTACTTCTTCCTACCCCTGTGGTTTTGATCCGGGCCCCACACATCTCTTAGTGGGTTGTGTGGACAAAATTGGTCCCATTCTTGCTGAGATAGTCTGAAGGTCCTTGGAGAGGGGTATTTTTCCAAATCCTCTAAAGGAGGCTGTGGTTCAGCCCCTTCTTAAGAAGTCCTCCTTGGACCCAGACTGTCTGGCAAACTACAGGCCTGTCTCTAACTTACCCTTTGTGGGTAAAGTTATTGAGAAGGTGGTTGCATCGCAGTTGGATGAACATTTGACCAGCCACAATGTCTATGATTCTCTCCAGTCCAGATTTAGGAAAAGGAATAGTACCGAGACAGCTCTGGTCTGGGTACTAAATGACCTCCTAATAGCGAGAGATCGAAGGACTCGTTCCATCTTGGTCCTTCTTGATCTCTCTGCAGCATTTGACACTGTAGACCATGGTGTGCTATTGGAACATTTGCAATCTATCTGTGGACTGTCTGGTACAGTCTTCAGTTGGTTTCGATCCTACCTCGAGGGTAGGACTCAGAGGGTGGTGTTCGGGGAATTTTTCCTCGGCATCATTCTCCCTATCCTGTGGGGTACCGCAGGGTTCCATTTTGGCACCCATGTTGTTTGCAGTGTACATGCTGCCGTTAGGAGCGATTATTAGGCAGTACGGTCTGGGTTTTCACTGCTATGCAGATGATACTCAGCTGTACATGTCCTTTGTGCCCGGCCAAGATGCTGCCTTTTCGGTCTCTAACAACTGTCTTGCCGAAATCCAGGACTGGATGAATGTGAGTTGGCTGCGGTTGAACCCAGATAAAACTGAGGTGTTGGTTGTGGACCAGGGTCACTGGGAGGTGGGTTTGTTGGCTGGATCATCCTCGGGTTTATGGCTTGGGGGTGTCCAGCTGACTACCTCAGACTGGGTGAGGAACCTGAGCGTTGTGTTTGATAACTGTTTGACATTTAAATCCCAGGTGTCAGCAGTTGTCAAAACCTCTTTTTACCATCTGAGGAACATCGCCCGGGTGAAGCACCTGGTTCATCCAGACGATCTCCCTACTTTGGTCCACACTTTCGTTACCTCCCACCTTGACTACTGCAATGCCCTTTACCTTGGGCTACCGGGGGTTGAGATTCGCCACCTGCAGCTAATGCAGAATGCAGCAGCCAGGCTATTGACTGGTTCTTTTAGGTCCAGTCATATAACGCCTGTACTCCACGGACTGCACTGGCTGCCAGTTTGCTGGCGAATCACCTTCAAGGTTGGTCTGCTGACCTATAAGGCCCTACATGATCAGGGACCTGCTTACCTGAAAGATCTCCTTTGTCCCTACTGTCCCCCCCGCTCTCTCCGATCCACTGATGAGGGATTGTTAGAGATTCCCAGGGTTCGTTTAAAAACTTCAGGGGCCAGATCTTTTAGTTTCATGGCCCCAACCCTGTGGAATTCTCTACCTCGTCAGGTGCAAGACTGCCCGACTGTCCAAAGTTTTAAAGGAGCTTTAAAAACCTATCTATTTAGTAAAGCTTATAATGATTTTTGAATATTGTTGTTTAGTTTAATTTTAATGTAGTTTTAATTATTTATTGTTTTATTTTATATTGTACAGGCACCTTGGTTTAAGAAAAGCTCCTCATATAAATAAAGATTGATTTGATTAGATTTGAAAAAAGTGCAGTTTTTTCTAGTAGTATTGCTGCTTTAAATTTGAAAGATATTGAGTCTCACAGTCTACCACATCACTTGGTAATCTGTTTCATATCCTCACCACTCTTTACGTAAACTAGTTTTCCCTCATCCTTATTTTATATAGTTTGCCCTTCAACTGGAATTTATGCCTTTTAGGTTCTAATCCCCCTCCTTCAATCTTAAACCTATACAATTCAGAAATTCCTTGGCTCTGAAAGCTTTATATATAATTATCATATCTCCCCTTGTCTTTGTCTTTATAATGAATATAATCTATGTTCTTCCAATCTGTCCTGATATGCTTTTAGACAAATCACAGTTTACCCACCATAATACATATTTTTATTCACAAAATGGTTCCACCAGTGCAACATAAAACATACCTTACACCCCCGGCACACACACACCAAGAGATCACAAAACAGGTTGGGAAATTCACAGGGTTCACCAGCTCAGTTTTCTTGCTTTGTGCAGTTCAGTTCTCAAACTGCTGATGGGGTCCTGGAAAATAAAGCCCCTTACACAGTAAGTAAATTAGAACTGGGACATTCTACTGTATTATAAAGTTATTTCTAGTGGTTTACATGACCTTGGATTTGGGATAGAAGTTTTCATTAAGGATCTGGCCTTTTTTTGCAATAAATCAGATTTATTGTCTCCCTTCCCCCTCCCCCATGAGATTGCCAATTCCAAAATCATGAAAGCTTTTAATCTGGATTTGTTGAATTCTGCGCAGGCTTGTGGGCTGCATAAGCTTCTAGGAGGAGGATTAATCAGTTAATACCCAACATCAAGTCTTTTTTAGAAAATATAAAACCCAGTCATGGAAATATATGCAGCATTCAGAGAGTTTTAATCTCAGTGAAGCCCTGAGCCATTCTCAATGGGACATGGTTGTTTTATCTTGTAATGATCATGGTTTGTACTGAATAGAATTTTAAATACCCATGGCATCTTAAATAACTACTGCTGAGACCTCAGGAGTAGCAGAAATTCAACCAAAACACTCTTAATGAGTCCATTCTCAAAATGCATCTGTATGCATTAAAGCTATTGCTTCAGCTGTAGCTTAGGTTTTCTGCATGCATGGCAGCTTGCTCATCACTCTCTATCATGTCTTAAAAGCTATTATAAAATTGAAGGCAGAAATCCAGTCTTTTGAAGGGCTGGAATACATGTGGATACCATTTAGTGACCACATGGGTTGTGCATGCATTCTGCCATTGTGTGAAGCCGGGACACATACTGTACATAAAAACACATGGAAAGGTTTTTTTTTTTAGAACAATTAAAAGGGTTTTATCACAGTTCATATTAATTTATTTATTTATTTAGTTGTTCGGATAGGACCTTTGAGTACAAGCTCTTGTACAAAGGTTCCACGTCAGAGTAAGCAAACTAGTTCAATGTACAATACAGTAATGGTTACAGTTACATGGAAAAAAAAACAGTAGGTCCATGAGAATCACACAGTGAAGGAGCAATTAGAATTTACAATGGCTTAGTTATAGCCCTGGGTGATTACCCTAAATAAATAACACAAGACAAGTACAAGTAGTGCCATAAAAAGTTTGAAGTGAATTTTTACTGTGAACAGTGAGAGGGAGGGAGGGAGGGAGAGAGAGATGGATAGAGAGAGAGTGAGAGAGAGAGAGAGAGAGAGAGAGAGAAGCAGCTTCAAAGGGCCCTGTCAAGTGAGGGGATGGATTACGTGGTGGGTTAGAGTGTGTTGAGGCCGAGCTGGGCAGTTTTGTTTTGTGGAAACAAGTGATTCAGCAGTGTATGCATGTCCAGGCATGGACAGGGAGGGTTAACAAGGAGTGCAGACTCATTCTTGGTGTTGAGGGAGGTGGGGGGTGGGGGTTTTCAACGTTGCCTGTTGGATGCTAACATTAGGGCATGTCAGTGTGTGGATGGGTGGTGGCTTTAGGAACAGTTACAGTTTGAAGTTGTTTTTAGGTGCTGTTTGAGACTAGTTTTGAATTGAGTCAGGCTGTTGGAAGCCATGAGATGCCTTGATACCAGTAGTTCATTCATCCATAGGGGTGCCTAATAGGAAAAGGCTCATTGCCTGAGTGACGTGCGGTGGAAGGGGATAGATATTACCCCTCGCATATGTCCCCTTGTGATATGCAATGAGAGGGGGCCCCAAACAGATTCCCTATACAGGGGAGAGTTTTTCCTAGTAGAGCCTTCTTCCCCTGAAGGCAGGTTTGGAACTTGATTCTATTTCTTAAGTTGAGCCAGTTTGTGCGTTCATACAGCAAACGGATACAAGTGCAGCGATCAGTGTCTAATGAGAGGCAGCATGCCATACTAAGAACAGTTTAGACCCTCTTGAGCACTGTGTCAGAGGCAGCCCCGTACACAACCAGCCCATAGTCAACGGCAGATAGGATGGAGCTAGAGACCAATAGGAGGAGTGCCTCCAGGGTGAGGGATTTCTAATACCTGTAGACCATCCCAATCTTGGTGTTTACTGCCCTGATGAGAGAGTTGCTATGGTGGGAGAACATAAGGGAGTCACCAATGGTGATACTCAGGTACTTGAAATGTGTGAACTTGTTCAATTGGCTCACTGTGTGTGTCAGAGATTGTGAGAGGGTGGAGCCTTTGTTTGTGGTGGTGGCTGGATATAACCATGGCCTTGGTCTTCTTGTAATTTAGAAGCAGTCTGTGCCTACTGAACCAGGCCTTGAGTTTATTGAAGGAGTTCTGAAGTTTAGATTGGAGGTCTCCCAGTGAGGTGTTGCTGCTCAGGAGCATGGCATCATCTGCGTACAGGATAAACTTAGTGTCACAGGCTGAGGGAAGGCAATTTAGGAATAGCCTGAATAGCAGGGGTCCTAGAATTGATCCTTGAGGGACCCCTAAGGATACTTCTCTGGCACAGGATAATGTCTGCCTCACTTTGACCCTTTGGCTCCTCTGTGACAGGTAGCTTTGGAACCAGTGAAGGGTGTTGGGTTCCACTCCCAGGCTATGCAATTGAGATACCAGGAGAGGGTTTCTGATGGTATTGAAGGCTTTGGTGAGGTCTATGAAGACTGAACTCACCAATTTGCCTTTGTCCAGAGCCTAAAGCAATCCAGTGTCAGTGCCTAAAGCAATCTAGGGGTAGGTTACTTTCTGGTAATCAAATTTCAGATGCCAGTGGCACAGGACTTTGTTTCAAAAAGTCTTTAAATTTAGGTGAGAAGTCAAGATATCTTTTAAAGTATTTCAAACATCTGATTTATAGTAGTGCTTTACTATTGGCAGCTGCTTGCAGTTTACATCGTACAGAAGTAAAATGTTTCCAGATAAATCTTTATATCTTACTTACTCCCATTTATATTTTTGTTGTGCCCAACCCCCGCTGTTGCCAAAGAACACCCCCTCTGGCAAACTCCAACACTTGGGTTCACAACCCCCAGTGCTGGCTAACAACACCCCCAGCAGGTCATGACACCAGTGTACCCAACCTCCAGTGATGACTAATAACACATCAACACTGGGGTGCCCAATCCCCAATGTTGGGTCCCTACAAAAGACAAAAACATCCATTATCATTTCACTTTTGTCAAAATCCCTGAAAAACAATCAAGTAAACACCCAGCACTATTTTCTAGCCCCCCAACCCCCACCCCAACACTCCCCCAATCTCTCACTTACCTAACTTGGGTCCCACAAAGTAATCCTGTCTGAGACCTGTGAAGATCTTCTCTATCACACTCAGCCAAAAATGACTGAAAACAAGATAAGTCCAGTGAATGGGTTTTGATGTGCTTTCAATTTTTACCTATAACTTTGTAATGTTTTTAACATTTTTCCCACATTTTCAACAATGTCTTTTATTTACCATACCACATGAACAAGACAGCTGTAATTTTCAAACCTCCTCTGAAACATGTTTTAGCAGTCCCTGCACAAAGTCACCTTTTGGAATTGATTTAATAACTTATGCTGGTCTTGAGCACATGATGGATAAATAAAAAAGACTGCAGTATGTTGAAAACTGGGGGTCAGATATCAAAAATCAACAAAGTTATGATGAAACTGACATTTGCCAATATTTACTCATAACTTTCTTTTTATGAACATTTTACCCCAAACGTTTGACATTTTTTATTCCACCTAATGAACATGACAGGTGTAATTTTTTTAGATCCTGCTAAAAATACTTTTTCACGATTATAACACAAAAGTATGTTTTTGGCAGGATTTCATAAATGGTACTAAATATGTTCATAACGTGTGGTAATAAAAAGGTTATGTGGAAAATTTGGTGTCAAAACCTCAAAAAAGAAAAAAGCTGTGAAGAAACATTTCCATTTTTCAACATTTCCTCATAATGTAGCCAGTCGGTGATATTTTGAACCCCCTATGTTCAACATAATCTTCTTTTAACACCTCCTCATGAACATGGCATGCATCATTTTCAGACCCCTTCCCAAACTGTTTCCATCATCCTTCAGCAAAATCACATTGTGGGTGGGATTTGATCAATTACGACTGTCATGTTCATAAACTGTGGTAATAAAATTAACTCTTTTGAAAATTCAAGCTCACAGTCTCAGAAAACTACAATGCTGTGTGTGAGCTTTCTCCTTTCTCACTCATGATAATTTTGCTAGTAAAACTTGCGTCTTTAATTTCTTACCTTTAACTACAGTACTATACTGTGTTCACCCAATGACCACACAGCAAATACAAGCAAGCAAACATGATTGACATTGGACAGTGCTTGTCTCATATTTTGAGCCATAGTAGTAACTTCAATCTGATTAGAGAAAAGATGCTGGAGGCATTGCCACAGTGATAATACAGGATCAAACTTGTTTGGAGATGTAAGGCACTTCCTAAAAAGTTCTGCAGCAGGTGCTCAACCTTAGTTCTTCCAAAGTTTTTGTAAAGATTTACTGAGGTTGTTCAAAATCAGATACTAAAAAACATTCACATACTGCATGTGTTGTATCTTTAAATGAGGAAGAAATATATATATTTCTTGTTATAAATGTTTATGAAGCAAAAAGGTAGTAAATTCATTCCAGTTTCACAAAAGGATTGCATGGTGGTAGAACCTGACATGAACAATGGAGCAGACTATATTTATACTACACAGCCCTTAAGAAAGAAATGTAATAACAATACTTAAAGATTAAATGCATATCTATAGTGTGTGCCACAGGTTGGGAAGCAAGTTCAAGGCTAATCAGTGAACCTTCTGTAATGTAATAGTTGAGATGGGCTTTTGAATATAAGGTTAACAGCTCAATTCCTAGCCATGATGGAGAAAAGCTTACTCACCCAGCAATAATGATTTTTTAATGCACAGTTAACTTAAGGATCACCCTTGCAAAAGTTAAGAAAAATATGTAAGAAATGTGATAAAGCCTCCTTGTATTAGCTAGGCTTCAGCTTGTTAAACATTTAACACTGTATTAAAGCAGGAGAGGTGTAGCCTTCTCCTAATTATTACACTCTGCAATGGTCACCTGTGAGCCTCTTATGGGCCAGAGCAAACATCATATAAAAGATGAAACCAGAAAGTGGTTACTGTGCAAGAAAGAGAGAAAGTGGTGGGACCTCAGCTCATATTAGTTTGTTGTATTTTATAAGGTAGGTACTGTACCTAACAGATTAGGGGGGTCATTTTGTTGTTGATGGTCAGGCTTATAGTGATTCAGTCAAATTATGAGATCAAGAACTTCTTTAAAATGTTAAAATGATGGAATAAAGATAAAGTAAGAAAATGGAATTAGCTTAAATGAATTGCAGGATTTCAAGTATCTTTTTTTTTCTTGGGGAAACACTGGCACTATAAATGTTTGTTCACTGACCTACTCAGCCAGTATAGTGTTATGCTTGTGCAACTGTGTTAGTTTCGTTTTGGCTGTTCACACTCTCTACTCCAGAGGAATTACTACCCTGTAGGGTTACAAAAGGCAAGGAACCCTTGGAGAGGGTTCCACCCCTAGAGGTGCCATGGGATGATTCCCATGACTAAAGGTACCTAAGGAATCCCCCTAAGGAGAGAGTGCTGCCACTGGAGGAGATGGGGAGGATGGTGGGGCAAAGAAAAAATACTTCACAATGAGACTGAGAGGAACTGCTTACATAGGTCAGGAAGTGGGAGTGACTGGCTGCTTGGCCACTGAACTCCAAGTAAAGCCTTTCCAAATATTGTTTATTTAAGGAAGATGTTTATGCATTAGCATGACAGATGCCCATTTGTGACATCAAGGAATCATACAATTTTAAATGATACTCCCCTTCACTTAGACCAGGAGGACAATATTGTATGTCTGCTTATGGCAGTGTGTTCTGTGCCTCTATGGCTAGACACAGTTGTGTAGGTTCTTTATGCTGTCCCATAGTGTTTTTGCATGTCAGGACTGTGAGACAGCATAACCTCTAATTGTTCCACTGCCCAATGGCCCTGTAGAAGCATGTCACACTTCAGTGCTGGTGTTCTGAGTTCAGACTGTGGGAGCTAGGATCAAGTGTAGCCAGGGCTGGGGATTGCTGCTGAGTCTGAGTGTGCAGGACCAGGAGACAGATGGCCAGGATCTGGTATCACAGTGACCCCTCATGGTGGAGCTGGAGAGCATGCTCGTTCACAAGGGTTGGTGCTTGCATCCAGAATTTACTATGACATCCAAAGCTCACAATGGATATACAGTACAACCCCAACTTCATGAACTCACTGGTGGATAGGAAAATCATTCATACAATCCGAAGTTTGTAAAAATCAGGAGTCCAATAGAAATCAATAGAAATAAACACCTAAATGACACAGACACATATGCAGTGAATTGATATTGCTTTATTTGGACTTTCAAGGTATTTTAGTTTTATTTTTCTTTGTTAAACACAGTGTATTGTCACTTTGAGTTAAAAACTAAATAGACAGGCTTTTCAAAGTAATCAGTTATTGTGCTCTGCCTCTTCTGCATGGTATTTGTGATGCTTGCCTTTATGAGGAGCTATCTCAGCAGTAGTGCATTATGGTAATCACAGTCCAGTTTGCTCTCTACCCATGACAGGCAAGTACTGAACACCTGAATGGCTTCAGCGGCTGTCAGCACAGCAACCTCATCCTTTTCATCATACTCCTCAGGTGGCAACAATATCATCATCTATCAGGGGATCATATCCCTCATCATCCTCATCACAGGACATCCTCTCCTCCAACTCTGCTGGCTTCAGATCAGTGTTGCTGGCATTGATGACAATTCAATGGATACTTTCAGTCACCTTGTGCAGCTGTGAGTTTTCTGGTGCTGCTGCTACCTCTACTGTATGTGTTGGGGGTAAAGAGAAGGGCAGGATTCTCTTGGCACTATCAGATGGTTTCCTGATGAACCTGTACCCAGGATTCTCATAGGATATAGCAAGCATCTTTAATAGATAACTTTTCAATGATGTTCTGCATTGGCTGTTGTTTGTTTCATTTCATTTTATTTTAAAACAAAAGTCTATGGACAATAAATGCTCCTTTTCATAGGCAACTGTGGTCATGGTTCAAATAACAGAGAATCAGTGGCATGTAATAACATAAACATACAATAAATACAGAAAAGCAGAAAAAATCAGTGCCCATTACAAGTATGTGTCACGCTGATAAAATTTCTTAAAACAGTAATAAAATATTTATAGTTTGTTAGGGTCCCGATCTTAAATGCTAGAGAATTCCAATAACTACTATTTCTATAATAAAAAAGCAGCTTTCCAACATTTTTATAACAGTTTAGTAATTTTAAATATAAATTATGTATTGAATTAATTTTGATGTTTGATTTAGCTGGTCTTTCTACCAATAATTTTAATTTAGTTGGCACTTTTTCATTTACCATCTTCCAAGCCCAGTAACCCAACTGATAATTAATCCTTTGCTACAGTATATACCAATTTTATCTACTGTACAGACAGCAAGTGTAACAATCTAATGGCAAGCCAAATGCAAACCTACAAGCTTTGTTTAGTAACAGTGCAATTCTTTACATCAGAGATTTACTAGCAGAAGAGCAGATGATTAAACTATAATCTAAAAAAGATAGAATATGTGTTTGTACAAGTTTTTTGCATCAGTTGAAAAGTTAAACTTGTCCATATATAGTATATTAAATCAGTTTACAAACTTTACAACATTTTCACTATGCTCATGGTAACTAAGACAACTTTCAGAGTTAAACCTAAATATTTATACTCGGTGACTTGGACCAAGATAATTCCATCAGATGTTTTTTATAGAAATAGACTTTGATAAACTTGAATGTTGTTTAGAGTGAAATAACATAACTTTTGACTTTTTTGAGTTCAAATATAATTTGTTATTAATGAACCAATTATGTGCAGAATAGAAATCAGATGGTAATATGTTGGGCAAATCATTTAAATCCTTGTTCCAAGAAAAGATTACTGCATCACCAGTGTACAACAGGATCTTTTTTCTCCTTAGCCAGTACAGTAGATAAGAGCTTGCTGCCATAGAGCCACTTAAGACTTGCTAGGATCCCTTGATACATCAGCTGCAGTTTTGCCATTGTGTTTGCTGGCAGAAAGATGCAACAGATGTTTCTATCAGGTGCCTGTATCACTTAAGAATCAAGTAAGAGGATTGCACAATGTGTCAGTTTCAAGGAATGAAGGTGAGCCTTTACAGCAGGGATGAAATTGACACAGAACCAATTTTTATGGTTGTGTGGGTGGAGCTCCACAGCCATATGGCTATCATTCTGTCTCTTTGAGCACTGTGGAAGCATGTGACCAGACAGTGCTCTAGTGTGCTTCCACAATGCAGGAGCACAGTTCCACATGCGTGTGTTTCTGTGGACCTTCCCCTCCTTAGAAACATTCCCCTGGGAACTACTTCTTGTCCCATAGCTGTGGAACTGATGGCTGATATTCCCAAGATGGTGGCCATAGCAAACTGTGCATGTGCAAGTATCATGCATGCACCATTCTGTTACGGTGGCCATCTTGGGAAAGGAATTGAACCTCACATGAGCACTTCTGCTGCCCCGGCCATCTTCTGTATGACTGTCTTCAGTGTGGTGACAGCTCTGATTACTAGCTCTTGCAGTTCTGAGCAGCCATACTGGCTCTGACCAGAGTTTGTTAAAAATTGTTGATGTCATCCAGGTGCTACTTTGGGTTCTATAAGGTGACAGGGATTTACTCAAGAGTAATGTGCTTGAAGTAAATAGATTCCAGTGATTTTCCTAACACTAACAACTTAAGTAGGCATGTACTGGTTGCAGTTGTGCAGCCAAAAACTGTTACATGTTCTTGGTTTTTTAAGCCCTGAGCACTTTGTATTAGAACTGCTGGCCAAAATGTGGTCTGCGAGAAGCTCCCAAAAACTCTCAGTCTCACCTGCATCATAATTTTGCTCTGTGGTGCAACCTTCCAGTGACATGATTTTCGCAAGTTTCTTGTGGGTGGGCGCTATGCTGTTATAGGCAGAGGAGAGAAACATGTCTGCAATTGACAGCTGACAGATGTTATGACACAGCTTAAATCTGTGTAACCTCTCCTCACTGGCTGCAAAACAACCATCTTCACCATTTAAATTATGGTGGGATTGTAGAGCTTTCTCTTTCAGTATTAGCCCAGAGACTGGTTTACCTCCAGCGTGGCTCTGTATAAACCAGAGGTACAGTGCTCAATCAAGAACATTGTCCTTACTGCCTTTCACCATTGTAGAGTTGTTAGGGCTATCACTGCAATCCAAGGAAGCAAACAATTTGTGGATTTCATCCTTAGCTTTGTGAATATCACACACTGTGGATTTGCCAATCTCATACTATTTGGCAACAAAAGCAATCTGACCTCCCGTCTCTAGGCTGTCCACAATTTGGAGTTTCTGGCTGATATCCAGTAACGCACTTACATTTGGCAATTATCACTCAACAAACCAGTAGGGAGATGTTTAAACATGCTACTAAAATTGAATTTAAAGACCATCAGTTAGGCTGGTTGCAAACAGTTGGGGGACATGATCTGGTTTTGGATAAACCGGAGATTTGGATAGATGGAGTTTGTAAAATTGGGGTTGTACTGTAGGTGGTAAAAAAACATGTTGCAACTTGCCATCTTGATGATGTCGAGAGGCTGCCATTGACTCGGTGCCATATACCCCCTCATCAGGATGGTAGGGGCTTCATGGATTTTAGGATTGTGGTGGTCCAAACACGGGTATGACCACAGACCTGAAGACTGGATGGATGGTAGTGGAGGATAAAAACATTGACAGAAAAAAATATCAGTTTCATTATTAGTGCATTAATATTTTATGAGCATTGCTTTCCTTGAATTCTTTTACAGCATGCTATTTGCTTTCATTTTCAAATTGACACCCACAACACATCAAAGCAAAATATCTTAATTTGATAAAGGATCCATTAAGATCCAAAATGCATCAGGTGTTATGTCTGCATGCACCTTTTAATAATAAAATTAATTTTATTTGACCCTGGTGTCCATCTAATTTGAGGTGGTGAGTGCCCAACTTCTTTTGAATTTGTACTTTGTCTGTTTGCCAGAGCACCACCGTCCCAGTGTGAGACTCTTTTGCTGCTAGAGGAACTAAAATGATGAAATGTCGGTGCTGGGGGGCAAGGGTCAGATTGCAGGGCTGCATTGTGGGTGGGGGATGGAGTGATATTTTCTTTGCAGGAATGAGGCTGAACAGCTGTTTTTTTTTAACGTTATGCAAGGAAGTGCTTTCATGTGTAATGGTAGCCAGTCATGGATGCAGCCAGGTTGTGCAGGCCACCAACTGCAACAAGACCTAAATGACAAAAATGTGGGTGCTTATAGGGGTATCCAGTCAATATAGTGTTACTAAAACAGTGGGGTAATAACTACACTGTGTAAAGTGTGGAAACATTTAGAGTGACAGGGGTATAATAGCCATAGGGAATTATCGCTACCCCTGTCACTCTGTGCTTGAACTGTGTATTGATCAAGATGCTATGAGGGCATTCACTGTTGTTGCAGAATCGGTGTTTTGTCTGTTATGTTGGAACATGGCATTTTGCTTGTGTCATTATTTGCCACGTTGTTTTTGGTGGTGACATTATGACCCCTTGCCCTGATTGGGAGGGTGGGATTCAGGGTGCTGTTTAGAGAATGGGGGATGGTGACTGACACTTATTATACTGAGTTCAGGCTGGGGGAGGAAGGTGGAATCATGACTTAAACAAGAATGGAGGGAACTTGTTTTGCTATTCAGACATCACTGGTGTTTGGATGTGGGGATGGGGTTTGGGTGCTATGAGTGGAAGGTTAAAAGAGATTCATTTAAATGTTCATGTATAGGTGGGAGAGTGGAGTGAGATTGGGGATTGGTTATTTTACTTTTTAAGAAGCTGAATACCTGAATAATAAATACCAAATGCCAGAATACTTGAATTCTGAATACTGAATATTCCAGAAAATGTATTCACACAGCCCCAGTAGAAACCTGGTTATAAGCAGCCATGATGGGTTTAATGTGTGCAGTTCCCAAGGCAAGTCAATGACAGTCATCATAATAATTTATTCTGTCACACCCCACTATGGAAGTATGAAGAGAAGCTCACTTGTGATTAAACTTATATTGTATCTATCCTTGAGTCTGTTGTACAGCTCTTCTTATAGGGGCAGTGAGCAGTTCTTCTTACCACTCTCTACAAGTGGAGAAAGAGGCTAAAATAAAATTACACATTTTTAACTTCCTTCACAACTAAGTGCCACATGTGCCTCTGGTTGTCTCGATAACCTTTCTCATTCCATTGTTTCCCTTTATTTTTGAACTCTCAGCAAGGCATTGGAAAAGAAGGTGCATGCCAATAATATCACACAAAGCGACCAATGACTGAATGGTACTACCCACTTTTCCTCTCTCAGTCAAACATGGTTTGTCTGACAAGTGTCTGTGTAAAACTGCCAGAAAAAAATTACATTAACAAGAAAAACAAAAATAAATAGGAAAAGATTAAGGACTGTAAGTTGCAGAACTTGTCTTATACAAATATTGATAAAAAAGAACATTTGTAATAATGAGTAGTACTGCTTTAAAACAACTGCATAGTAACTTTCTGTGGTATTGTGCTGATTGAAATGAATTAGAGTGCATCCCATCTACCCCCTCCCCACCACATAGCAATGGCTATAGCAAAACTACTTGATATACATCCTAATTTCTCAGCTGGATTGCCATTCCCACTCATGTATGCTCTGCCACAAATTCAGATTGTACATGAGTTTTTCAGCCTTCATAATAATGCATATTTAGTGACCAATATGCATGTCAATTAAGAATGTGTGTAATTCTGTGGGGGGGGGGGGCAAGGGGTCCATGTTTTGATAACAGTTTTTTCCCAACCAATAGCAGTGAAGTTGTTACACTATCTCACACATGGAGGTTCATAAAAAATTGTTCATTAGCTGTAAACCATGATTTGAATAACTCTTCCCAAATTCAGACCCACGGTTAATTTATAATAAGGTACATGTACAGATGTGACTGAGAGGTACATTGTGGAATAAAAACTGAGACCCTCTTTGTAAAGGTGACTAGAAATAAAAATTCAAAGACTTGCCTTTCCAATTATGTTTTCAATATTTTCCCTACGTCCCATCTTTAAAGGAAAACTACAATCAAAATTTACAAAAGCACATGTTGTGCAGAGTGTTTTCATTTGTAGGTGTACTCCTAGTAAGTCCTTGCTGAAATGTGCTGAAATGTGTTTTTTTTTTTTTTTTGCTAAATTTGCTTGCTGATTTTATGGCCCCTAGGAATCTCAATATTAGCATTCTTAATTGCTCTTCTTGCTCCTACAGAGCCTCTTGTATCATGGGACAGTGATGCGTCTATGGCCATAATTCAACAATAGCTTTTTTTCCCCATCAAGTTAACAGAAGCAAAGCACTGATGTTAATTAACTTTCCTTGTCCACGGAGCTCTAACGCAGGCTACATTTACAGATGGGAAATGCCTGAGGGATAATTGAGTGGCTATTCTGTAAGGAAATAGTGTCTTCACTAATTAATTATAGCATGTGTGACCTTGGGTGATTTGTAGACATGGGCTACCCAATGGGTAGCTGGGTCAGGTAGTGCAGTTATCACCTATTTTTGGCTGGGTAGGGTAGTTCAGGTAATGTACTACCCTACCCAACATGACAGTCTAATTCTTAGGTTGGGTAGTTTAAGACAGGTAATGGATAATAGGTAAAGGACTTCCAGGCTGGAAATGCATTAAAAGGGCATGCTATAGGGTCCTTCATTGAGCTTACAGCAAAATAGGAGCACATGACACTGGGATGACATCTGATTGGCCAGTGGTGTCTAAAAAGCTGTGCTGCATCTGCTTTGAGCCTGTGTGGCACAGACAGATTGGTCTGGAAGCAGCTCCATGGGCGCTCAAAGCAGTAAAGATTTGTGTTTTGAATAAACAGTTGAAAAAACCTACATTACACAAACTAGGAGTTGGACAGTAGCAAAATTAAGGGAGAAATGGTAGGGGCTGAAACAATCTCAGGGGAGAGGGTGAAACAATCTTAGGGGGAGGGGGGTCAGCCTTAATCTAGGAGGGAGTGCTGAGGAGACAACAGAGGAGGAAGGCAGGAAAAAAGACAGACAATAACACAGATGGCAGATGGTTTGAAATTAAAGTTAAAAAAAATTGAAACTTCATTACACTGCTTGTTAGGTGGCCCTGACCCCTGTCATTTATTACTGTGACATAGTCAGCTACACTGTTTGACTCTGCAGCAAAGTGAAATCCTTTTATGGCTGTATTACACTGTTTATCAGGTGCTACTGAGGCCCACTTCATGTCATTTACTACTTAAGCAATAAACCACTCCAGGGTGTGGGTTATGCTGGGATTTACCCATGCCTGGTATGGTTTGGTCAGGAGGCTATAGGCTGAGTGAGTAAACCACACCAGAAGTGGATAAACTGCAGCATAACCCACACCCTGGGGTGGTTTATTGTGATTATACAATGATCCCCATTTGTTTGTGACAGAAAAAAATAAAGAAAAGTTTTTTTTTTCCTTTTTTCATTTTAAATGATTTTTATTTACTTTATTGCTGCACCACAAAAGTAGTCCTGTGTTGCTAGGGAGCTGGCAGACCAGACTAGATGTTAGAGTAACAAGATGTAAATTAATTTGGTACATCCAACAGACATGTGTTTGTTTCCCACAGCCGAGTTCACTGTGTCCCTGCTTCATTTTTGTTGTGGGTGCCAGGACAGGCTTTTGAAGTTGGTGCATGACCCACTTTGAAGTATGGAGAAGTGGCTCCATTTTGTCCAGTCTAGACATGCATGGCAGGCTGCCATGCAGCAAGCAAGTGAGTACCGAGTGTCTGACCAGCTGCACTGGGAGGTATCTTTTATTTTGTGATGTTCATTTTGGCCTAAGAGGTTTGGGACATAACAGAGGATCAGACTGCTATACTGTGATTGGGGAGGTAGCGGCACTGCGATCAAGGCAGGACAGAATGTTACAGGACTGAAGAGTGACCACAATAGAGGCTGGAGGGAGTGAGTGTCACAAGAGCCAGTCATCAGCAGAGCTGAAGTGGGAAGGAGCAACTATCATCAGTGAAAGTATTGTTAATTTTGATACTGTTTTTTCATTGAGTTGTTTTGGGAGGCTACTGTGTATTACTTTAAGAGAGCAGTCTCTTTTTGAATTTCACACTGTGCTGTCAGGCTTTAGCAGTAACCCAATATGGCATTTTGTTTACTTTGATGTTGAGGGGTCAAAGTGATTTTACACAGGGGGATTCAAGATGCAGCTGACTGGCATCTTTTTCCATGGGTCATGCCAGCATTTACCATTGCTGAAAAGTGCCAGTCAGCCAATCAGCTTTCAGCATTCCAAGACCCTATTGTAGAATGTGACATAGTCAGCTACATTGTCTATCTCTAAAGCAGAATTAATTCTTTTACAGCTGTTTTAGACTGTTTGTTAGGTGCTCCTGAGGCCCAAGCCCTGTTTCTTTTAACTGTGACATAGCTACACTGCTTGTTTCTGCAGCATAGTGAAATTCTTTTACCACTGTATTACACTGTTTGATAGATGACCCTGAGACCTGAGCACTGTCATTTATTACTGTAACATAGTCAGCAACACTGTCAGTCTCTGCAGCAGTTAGTAAATCATTTCACAGCTGTATTACACTGTTTGTTAGGTGCCCTGAGCCCTGTCATTTATTACTATGACAAGGTCAGCTTCAGCTACACGGTCTGTCTCTGCAGCAGTTAGTGAAACAATGTCTTTTCACAGTTGTGTCTACTATGTCTCGTATTTCCCAGTCTAAGTCTACTAAAAGGAAGTACAGTGCTGCTTCACATGCAACTGTTAATGATATGGACAATACAAATCATACCACTAATGAGGAACCTAGTAACAATAATAATAACATCACCAGGACTGGCACAAAATGTCCTGAAAAAAAAAAGCATTTTAGCAATGAAATGATAGTAGAGTTTCGAAAAGAACTGATTGAAGTTACTCTTAGAGGAACAGAACATTTTACCACATAGGCCAGGATACATCTAGCTGCTGAAGTAGCATGCAAGGAGGCATCCTCCTCAAATATAAGCTCAGATGCTGAGGCAGTGAATGCTTACAGAGATGGTGATGATGGTGGGGACTGGGATAGCCCAGGCTATGTCCCACATAATGATGATAGCACTTCCAGTTCTTCTGAATCTTGTGCCAATGAGGTCAGTAGTTCTGATGAGGGGGTAGGAGAGGATGCCACTATAAACCATGAAAAGCCAATGCATAATGGGACAGTCATAAGGCAATTCTAGGGGGTGGAGGTAGGAAGAAGTAGGCTGCTGGTTAACTAGGATCTGCAGCTTATCCAGTAGGTAGGGAAATGGGCAGACTGGGTGGGCCAAGCAGTGCTAATCTGCCATAAAATTCTATGTCTCTATAAAAAATCATATGTTAAACATAAGAATAAGAAGATGATTATGAATGAGAATAATTTATTTCAACAAGGAAATGACAGTCTATGGTTACCACCAGGTCCCTTGACTGTAGAAGGAATAGTACCAGACACAATGGCAGAAAGCAAAAAAGGTAAATCTTTAGTGTGGAAATTAATTTATATTGACCTTGCAGACAGCTCTCAAACTGTATGCTGTCTGCGCTAAAAGAGCATGTTGTGGTGGCAAAGCAGCAGATATTGGAACATCAATAATGATGTGACATGCAAAGGCAAATCACCCAAATTGAGTAGGGCAGTGAAAGGAGCAGTGTGATTGGTATGGGTAGTAGTGGAGATGGCAGTGGTGGTGGTGACCATAGTGACAATGATCTGGAAACAAGAAGTGATATTGAAGCAGCTGATGTGTTCTTGCAATCTTTGCAGACAAACAGAGACTGTTTTCTGACACCATCAAGTACTGGAAAATCCCAAAGTAGTACTCCACATGAAAAAGGTGTGAAAAATACATTCCCCTAAACATTAAAAATATCTCATCAACAGTAAAAGAAAGTGTTACAAGGAGATCAGAATTTACCCACCAGCATCCAAAATGCCTGCTGCTAAATAAAGCCATTGCAGAGCTGCTGGCCGATTATCAACTCCCTTTTGCTTTACTTGCCCAATAGGTTTCCTCAAATTCATGAACTGGACTGGACCATGGTACACCATTCCATGTTGAACGTATTTCTCAAAAAAGGCTGTTCCACAGTTGTGTGACTTGGTGTGTACTGAAGCCATTAAGCAGTTGAAACTCTCTGAGGTAACGCAGGTTCAGATAACTACAGACACAGTATATCAACCATCAAGCAAACGATTGACTACATGACTGTTATAGCTAATTGGGCAAGTTTTCATTAAGAAAGTAATAATCCCCACTGTTCTGTAAGCAGTACGAAGCAGGCTATATTATGTTTCACCACTTTTGAGGAAAACCACACTGCTGTGAATATTTTGCAGGAGCTGGAAAAACAATTCCAGAAATGATTTACTCTGTATTCCTTATCTCCAGGGTTCCTAGTGTCAAATAATGGTTCCAACATAGCCAAAGCTGTTAGAGATGGCAAATACCAACACATACTTTGTTTTGCACATTGTTTAAATCTTCTCATCTGTAATGTCTTAAACTGAAACAGAAATGTTAAAACCTGTTAGGTCTTGCTAGGAAAATATGTGGGCATAAAGGGTCTGCAGAGGTCAGACAACTTACCACTACATACATTAAAGCAGGATGTTCCAAACCACTTGAATTCAGAATTTTACATTTTAGAAAGGCTTCTTGAACAGAAAAACGCTGTACATGACTACACCATGCAGAATCAAATAGGTAAAGTAGACATCATTCTCAGTTCCAGCAATTGGAATCTTTGGTCACCTTATTGGAGAGCCATTTGAGGCTGCCACACATGATGTCAGTGCAGACAGTGCAACTCTGAGTCAAATTCTTCCTCAAATAACATTTCTTCACATTTTTCTTGATGACACAAAGAAAGAATTTCAGTCAAAAGAAGACACCACTGCTGCTATGCAGGCAGATGACTTGAGTCTCAGACTGTCAAATGAACAGATAATAAATGCCATGTTTAAGAAGGACACCAATGTGTTGGTTATGTTGCTAGGTCTCAGTGTTAAGGGTGAAATTGATGCCATCCTTTCTGCAGTGAAAAACATTGAGTATTAAAGAGATCTTCTGCTAACCAAATGTGATATTGCTCCACCAACATCGTTAATGGGCATACAGAAGTTAAACTCTGCCGAACCATAAGAGTGTGTCTCTGGTGCAGACAATTGCACATCTATAAATTTATCACAATCACCATGTCGTCAGTGAAGAAAAGGGCATCTACAGCTGTGTCTCAGGCATCCTACAGTCAGGATCAGAAAGGCAAATCAATTCTAGGTCTCCTGCAACAACATGGACTAGAATCCTGTAAAGAAAGTGCAGGTCGTTTATCTGCCAGGCTGGTAACCATCTCACACAGCACAATGATCCATGAGTATTTTGCAGACCAAACTGTGATTGGTCTCGAGGAAGATCCATTACTCTATTGCAAACAAAAGAGAACAGAATGGCCAGATCTAGCAAATGTTGCAATAATGTACCTCAGTTGTTCACCTATCAGAACGCATACTTAGTGCAGCTGGATGGAATAGTCACTGTCCAAAGAACAATGTTAGGTCCTGTAAATGTTGAAGAGCTTACATTTCTCAAAATGAATGCTGGCAATTTTTCCAATCATCTCAAACATTGAATTATGTGATTCTGACCATGAACATGAACAACAACCTGCAAACAGTGATACTGAATATGATGACTAGATTGTGTACTAAATGAATAGAAAATCCTGTGTGGAGTGGTGTACTGCCAAATTTGGTAACTTAACATTGCTAACGCATCTCTCTTTCAGCAGTTGCAACTGTCCCTCTGAAATAAATCCTGCCATGGGTCACAAACAGTTCATGGAGAAACAGGCATATTTGTCATTTTTCTGACAATGTTGCCACCATTATTTAAATTTGAATTTACTTACTTTTTTATTTTATTACATTTTCTCATCAAATGTGGTACACATGTCACATGTTGTTGCAGTCCTGCTCTATATGAGCACTGTACAAATTCTAGAAGAACTGTTGCTAATAACTTAACAGGCCTTATACCATAGTCGTTACTACAGTTTCTTCCATTGACATCACTTTCCCTCAGTTTTACTATCATTCTCCTTAGACATGTACTACTGACAAAATATGTCATCATCACTGCCATCATGCCAGCAACATGTGCCACACTGCTCTTACTTTTGTCAATCATCAGTTTATTATGTTTGATGGCAAGGCAAAGGCAAGGCAAATTTTATTTATCCAGCACCCAATCCCTGAGGCTCTGGGTGCCTTACATTAAAAGGTAGGGTCAATACAAACACAACACACTAAAAGATTTAAAACAATAAATACATAAATAAACCTCAGCATGACTAAATAACTAAATTAATATAGGTTAGTCACCTTCATCAGGGAAGACCAAACAGAAAAGATTGACCTTTAGCCCCTTTTTAAATAGATTGACTGTTGATGCCTACCATAGGTATACATTTTAGAAACAAAAGTAGCCTCACTCACAGCAGCTGCACCTCTCATACCTGCCTCAACAATGCCTGCCATGGGTATAATTTTGGAAAACCTAACAAACAGTGTAATACAGCAACCTTTCACATTTTTGTTATGGTCAGGGTAGGGTAATATGGTAGTAGAATGGGTAGGATAGTAACTACCCAACCCTGACTTACTACCCATTTTGCATTAGGGTATTTCTAGGGTAATTTAGGGTAGTTTGGAGATACCCAATGGTAGTGTTTATGGTAGGGTATTTTACTACCCACCCATGCCTAGTGATTTGTGTGCATGCTTAATGGTTATACATAGTTTGATAAAATGAAAAGCTTTAAAAACAAAACATTCACTCCTGCTGGCTAGACCAAGACACATACCAAGAAAACAGAAAGTCTGCATTAAACAGATTACTAGTTGAAATCAGGATATAAGGCTTCTAACAGTAGATTTCAGCTGCAACAGTTATTACTCTCTGAATCAATCATCACTTTTATGTGTGACAGGAGACATTGTGGGAACAAGGATAGCAATAACAAATGTTAGCTGGAGATCCCCAGGGGCCATAAAACCAGCAAGCAACTTTAGACAAAAATCCTTAAGAAAATAAAGGGAAGGACTTACTAGGAGTACATCGGCATATCAAAACACTCTGCACAACATATTCTTTTGTAAATTTTCACTTTAGTTCACCTTTAATCTTGTTGTTTGGTTCCACATTTAAAATGTGATTGTTTCTACATTTTGTATTTGTAATGAAAGAATAGGTACTATATAGGAAGCTATAAAACTACATTTACATGTGCAAGCAGTAGAGGGTCACTGGCGAGGCTTGTCTTTGAGGAAAGGTGCACATAGGCCATACTGTAAATGGTTTAGAAACATAGAATTTGTAGGCAAAAAGGGACCACTTGGCCCACCCAGTCTGCCCAGGAGTTCCCTGCCTAATCTGTCTCCTGAGACCCTAACCAGTCTCTGCTGATGCTCTCAAATCCTTCCTATTTACTAATATTTTCCTATGTCTAGCCCATGCATGCCTGACCCCCCCCCCACTGTTTTCTCTTCCACCACTTCTGCTGACAGTCTGTTTCAGGTATCTACCACACTGTCAGTGACATATTACTTACTCACATCCCTCTTACGCTCCCCTCCACTCCAGCTTCACTGCATGTCCCTGGTCCTGGTCCTAGTGCCCTTTCTCATTTGAAAGTGACTTCCCTTGCACCCTGTTCACCCATGTTAGGTACTTGTAGGGCTCTATCATGTCCCCTACTGCTCTCCTCTCTTCCAGAGTGTACTACTCTCCTCTCTTCCAGGGTGTACATGTTGAGATCCCTCAGTCTCTCCTCTGAGGGCTTTGGTGCCATACTTGCACCATGTTAGTTGCCCTCCTCTGGACAGCCTGTACCAAATCTATGTCCTTTTTGAGGTGCAGCCTCCAAAATGGATACAGTATGCCAGGTGGGGTCTCGCCAGTGAGGAATACAGTGGCAACACCACTTTCCTTCTCCTGCTGGAGATACCCATCACCTAAGAACCCTAGCATCCCAATAGTCTTACCCACTGCTTTGCCATGCTGCCCAACCACTTTGAGGTCATCACTTATGTAACCCAAATGTCCCTTTCCTGCTTTATGACAGTCAGTCGCTCCCATCCTATTCTCTGTGCTTAGGTTTCTATGGCCTAGGTGCATAATTGTTCACTTTTTGACACTGAACCCCAGCTGTCATAGTCTTGACCACTCCTCAAGTTCTCAAGATCCCTGCATATTATCTCTTCCCCAAGACTTCACCCTATTACAAATGTTGGCATCATCTGTAAAAAGGCATACCTTTCCCTCCAGTTTTTCTGTACAATAACTTATGAAAACATTTAAGCTGACTGTTTCCAGTAGTGAGCCTTGTGGCACTCTGCTGGTCATTCTTCCAGCATTAGAGTGAGTACCGTTAACCACAATCCTCCGTTGTCTATCTGCTAACCAGTTTCTAACCCAGTTCACCACTATGGATCCCCACATTGGATCCCAACCCTGAGCTGCTCAATTTCTTTATCATTCACCTGTGTGGCACAGTGTCAAAGGCCTTCTTAAAAGGCAGATAGGCCATGTCCACTGCCCTCTCCTGATCCATTTCCCACTTTGATGAAATCAATCAGATTTGTCTGGTATGACCCCCCACTCTGAATCCATGTTTCCTGCAGTCTTGTAGCCCACTGGGTTCAAGAAATTCTACAAACATTTCTTAAGCAGGGTTTCCATTAATTTTCCTACCACCGAAGTGAGATAGATTGGCCTTTAGTTGCTAGCCTCCTCTCTGCTGCTACTTTTATGTAGCAGGACAATGTATGCTATTCTTCAGTCCTTCAGAAACATCCTTGTTTCCAGTGAATTGTTGAATAAGGCCATAAGTGGGGCAGCTAGCACCTCAATTAATTCCTTTAGTACTCATTGGTGTATCTCATTTGGTCCCATACACATGTCCACCTTCAGAGCTGCAAGTCCCTTTAGGACTCTTTCCTCTGAAAATGAACTTGTGTCCACCTTGCACCCCCTTTGTTCCTGTTACTCTCTTGTAGTTTGTTCCCACCTCCCTCTGCTGTGAAGACTGAGCAGAAATACCTATTCAGGATGGTAGATTTTTTCTTGGTCCTCTTCTGTGCAGTCTCCTCCTATTGCCTCCTAATCCTCACTATTGCTCCCTATGCTTTCCCATTCTCATTCATGTATCTGAAGAACGTTTTATCACCTTTGGCTACCCATTTAGCTAGCCTTTCCTCAGTCTGCACCTCTGCTCTCCTCACTACCTTATCTGCTGCTCTTTGTTTTACTTGGAATACTTCATTGTCCTCCTTCCTCTGTGTTTTCTTATACCTCCTAAATGTCACCCTTTTTTCCTTCACTACCATGGCAACTTCCATAGAGAACCATAATGATCCCTTTTCCCCTTCAGCTTTTACTCACTTCCTACATGCAGAAGCTGGTTGCCTTAGTTATGCCCTCCCTTTTTGTCCTCCACTGTTCCTCTAACTCTTGTTGGCTTCCCCACCTACTAGGCAGTTTCTGAAGTAGTCTCCCATTCTTAAAAATATCCCCTGTTCTGAAGTTTAGGACCCTCATCCTTGTGGGGTATGGCACTCCTCCTGTCTTTATGTTAAATCACATAGTATGGTGATCACTGGTACCTAGGGTACTGCCTACTGTGATGTCTGCAATGCTATCCCTGTTCATAAGCACGGGGTCCAGCACTGACCCATCCCTAGTTGGTTCCTTTACCAACTGCCTGAGAAAAGTCCCCTTGTAGGGAGTCAAGAATGTCCCTGCTCCTTGCTAAAACCACTGTTGGAAGGCTCCACCCCACATCTGGTAGAGTGAAGTCACCCACTAGCAGCACCTCCCCCTTACTTGCCATTCTGATGATGGCTTCCCAAAGTGCCTTATCCTACTACTCCATCAATGCTGGAGGTCTGTACACAATCCCAGTATGGACAGTGGCTGAAGAACTTGTCTTCAGGATGACTCACAGCACCTCCAGCCCTTCCCTTTCCTCTGGGTGACACTGAACCTCTGTGGCCTTGATTCTCACCCTCACAAATTGTGCAAACCCTCCTCTCTGACCAGTATCCTCTGAGCAGAGGGTAGCCAGATACGGCTATGTGCCAGTCATAGTGCTCAGTGCACCACAACTACATTATGGCCACCAAATCCAGGCTAGCCTCCATCATGATGGCCTCCAGGTTTGGAATTCTATTTCCCAGACTGCTTGCATTGGTACACATGGCTTTCCATACCTTACTTCTTCTCTTCCCATTTCCCTGCTTCCCTCTTCCTGTCTGTGCTGCCCCTGAAGCTCAACCTGACCATCCTATTCCCTTTTTACCGTCTTCATTCCCTGTCTCCTTTACTCCTTTATTCTTGCTTACCTGATATATACTCTCTTTTCCTCTGCCTTGTCCCCACCCCTATCTTTTTGTGCCTCCCCTCATGCCCTCTCTACTTTAAGCTCCATCATCTGAGGGTCAGTTGTTGCCTCTCTTGGTTTTACTGTCTCCCCCAAGTTTAAATACTCATCCAAATTGCATTTAAAGAGCACCTTCCATGCTCTGTCACAAAATCCCCCCCCCCCCAAGTCACAAAGGACCCTTACCTGCTCAGGAGTTCAAAGATGTGTAAGAAATATTTTTACATGGTGGGGTTTTTGCAAGGGAAGGGATCATATTTTGGCTTTGTGGAGTCAAGCTGCTGATCCCTTTCACTTCCTTGTTTGAAGACACCCCCCTACGCTCTCCCATATTCTTATATCACAATGTGCTAGTATGGAGGCATGCTCCAAAGGCGTGTATAGGGCTGTTTGGAGCACACCCCTGTGCTAGCATGTTATGATGTAAGAATACAGGAGAGAATGGTGGCGTGTCTCTAAACTGGGAAGTGGAAGGGATCAGTTGCTTGGCTCCAGGTAGCCAAAATACAATCCCTTCCCTCGTGAAAACCCTACCATGTAAAATTATTTTTTACATATCCTTGAACTCCTGGGCAGATAAGGGTCTCACAATAATATCACAGGAGATGCTTTTTAAACCTCCCACTAAGGGCTGTAGTCCCATACCTGTGGGATGCAGGCCATTTCCTTATAAAGACCATTGTCTAGTTTGCACTAGAGTGTACAGTAGGAGAATTATCAGATTCCTATTCTGCTGGAATTCCAGGGAATTCCAACATTCTGCAAATTGAATATTAACTGCAGAATGCTAGTCAGCAGTTTTGCAAAATTTTGTTTCATTTTTTGCATTCTGCAGATTCTGTGATCAGTGGAATATTATTCAGCAGTCTAAAAAGAATTGCTTTTTGACTTTCACAGAATTAAAAAATGAATTCCAAAAAGCATTTTTGAAACAGAATTCTGCATTCCACATAGCTGTAGTTTGCACATGTACGACTGCATAGCACTTTAAATGTTTGAAGCTATATGGCTAACCTGTATTACTGGTATTACCAGATATGTAAATCATGCAGTCTTTTTTTTTTTTTTGCAGCTAATCATTTTTATTGTAATACTCTGTGGATCACATAATCCACAGAATGTGAAAAATGAAACCAGAGTTTACGTAATCTGCTGAATATGATTAAGCAGTTAATATTCCTCTTGCAGAATTCTGGGATTTCATTTCTGACAAATTATGTATCTCAGTGTGAGTCTGGACCAGCACAGTGGCTTCTCTGCCCACACTGATGCCATGTATAAAAATTGTTCTGCAAACTAGTCATGCTGTAGTGCAACAAATTGCACCTATCACTCCTGGCCTGCCACAAGTTTATCCTCCAGATGATCTTGCCTTGTTTGAATACACAGACATGGTTTACAGTGCTGATCCAGATCTGCCCTGGCCTGACTAGATTCCCTTTTCCACTCCCTCTGTCATGTTGCCCCAAATAACCCACCCCTTACCCATTATGGCTCCCTTTCTTATAACCTATCTCTCTCTCTCTCTCACTCTCTCACTCTCCACTCCTTTGAAACCAGATATGTATTTCACTGCTCCTCTTTCCTAACTAAATAATGGTTCACCACAATCCCCTCCTACCTCACCTTTTTCCTCTCTTTCCTACTCCATCATTGTTCTCCCTTCAATCATCATACACATGCTCCTTACATATCCCCTATTGCAAAACCTCCACAGGTCAAGTCTGCCTTCTTTGTCCACTTACCGACTCTCTTGAATGATCTTCCTCTCCCTATTTGTTTCTCCTTCTCACTGTCTGCTGTAAAAACCACCCCTGTTGACTCATCTATCCCTTCACTGCACCACCTGCTAGTCACTCACACTGTTTCTTTTTGGCTAGCACATTATGTTCCAAAATCCACCACAGCACCCATCACACTACTCCTCTACTTTAATGATTTATTGTTATTTAAATGCATGCTGAGGCAAATTTGTACTATTACTTCAGTGTTTCCAATTATTTAATAATTTAATGATTTACTGCCAGAAAACCTTAAGATGTTTGTACTTTTGCAATTTTTTGTACCTTGATATTCTGTACTGTGCACTGCATGTTATTTGTTACCATTTTAAATTATTTAAATTTTTATAAATTTTGTACATTGCTCAGTCTGATGCTCTGTATGTGTATTCAGTCCACAGTAGTAACTTCAAGCATTAAAAGATACAGAACATTAATAAATTTAAGCAGTTCATGGGGCTTCCTGAGGAAGCTTGAAAGGAATGAAGTGCCAGGGCCCATGGGTCAGTGGTTCCTAACTTTATATTTATATCTACATGTGAATGGCATGAATTTATTGATGTCCTGTATCTTTAAATGTTTGAAGTTGCTGTTATGAACTGAGGCTGTGTATGACATGTGCCACACTGTTTGCCCTTTCCTCTACTAAGTACTGGTGAGGGAAACAGAAATTTAATCAAATACAGCTCTTCTGGTAATGAGTTCTGTGAATTAATAATTCAAGCAGGCACAATGAATATGCAGACTTCATTGCACATTCTGTTTGCCTGATCTAGTGAGGTGTTAGCCACCACAAGAGTGCACCCACCAGGACCTTTACCAGAAGCACATCTGCTACAAGAGAAGCTGTGGACTTACAAGGACCTGCATGGGTTGGGGCACAACTTAACTGAGTGGCTAGGGATCTGGATGTTAACCAAAACAAAATTGATGTTTTTTGGTTTTTTATTAAACTTTTCACATAAATCTATGTAGGTAACATATTACTTTGCTCAGCTGAAATCTACTCAAAATGCTACTTTGCCAGCACTGCACTGGGTACCCATGGTAATAGATTAGATTGGAAATCTGTATAAACTGGTATGTGTTTCATTTATTATTTTATTTATTTACTTAGTTTTTGTTGCCCGGGAGAGAAGGGCTAAACAATACTCCCTATTTGCAGCCTTGTCGGGGGGAGGGGTGGGGATATACAGATGCAAACCAACTGAAATTGAACCAGATTAAGCAATTTATAATATTGCACAGCATACATATTTTGTCCCTGAACAGGGCGGTGGGGGGGTTAAAGTGATCAACCTTGAGTCCTTCCAGCCATAAATTATTATATTACTGTGCTACTATTTTATATTTTTGTGACAAATACCACCTCCATGTAAACTCAACAGGGTGTATCATGGTGTAGCATTGTGTGCATCACCTGCATGTAATTCTCCTCAGTGTTGGCCAAGAATTGCCACTGATAGTGGTGTAAAAGCACTAATCATACAGCTGAAGTAAATGTTGTAATATCACAGTAGTAATACTAAGTGTACTTCACAGATATCCCTAACTGAATGGTTGTCAAATACTGGGCTAACATTGAATAGTATGTAGAAAACAGTACCAGTAAAAGTAACTAAATAGAACTTACCTAAACTACATCATGAGGAAGCATAATAAAACCAAGCCCTCAATCCTAAAGTAATACACATTACTTGAGCAAATGCCAGCAGATTTATCATGCAATGCAAAATCAGTTTTACATGACAACGCCCACAATGTATTTGGCACACATGGGCATGCAGAACAAACAGCCAAAATGTTAATATGGCACTAATGATGCAGAGATATGATGAAGCCCTTCCTAACGCCTTTTCTCTCATTTAGAGGCTTTATTTTTGATGTGACTGCAGATCAGAATGATTTAATTGTGTCATGTTTACAATTTCCTTTCTTTAGCCCTGATTTATCTTCTTTTAAATTATATTACCATACCTAGTGTATGACTCTCTGTCACCAGTGCATTTTGCAACAATCTGTTGATCTGTTGACAGTAGGTCATTCCTGGACAAGGTGCAAGGGTGAAAGCCCCAGTGCAGTGGTTCTGAAACTCTAAAATGTTCAGTTCTCCCATTTTTAGTTGACAAGAAGTGTAGCTTGTAGCCCCCCCATGTAGTCATGCATATTCTTTTCTGCATGTACTGAAGATTGATCTTGCAGTCACTATGACTGATTCAGTTTTGCTAATGTTAGACTCAGTGATAATATTGGTATGTAGGGTTTCAAACAGTCAGTCCAAATTAGTTCTGACTGGGGCTTGAATGCAGTCTAGCAGGAAGCACTCCAACTGCAGTCTTGGTAATTAGTGAACTTCGTAATATATGCAAAGCATCATGGGCTGCATATGCAAATCACCACAGAATGTTATGCTGGTCCAACTTTAAGCAGAATTGCATGGTGCCGAAAGGCCTCTCACACAGTTTCCAAAGGGTGCTAACAGGGTGCTTTGTGTGCACCCTTTATATGTGAGAACCTTTAACTTCATCTGTCAAAAGTGAACCTAACATCTATTGTATTTACTGTCAACTTATCGATACACGATAATAATGAGTATGTGTGATTTTGTATTTTCTTGAAACTTGGCTTCCCAGCCAAATGCCCTTTGGGGTAACCCTTGCCTCAGTGTTTGAGCACAGAGGTTCTTTGTCTTCGTAATATGTGTGTAATGTAGGTATTGCATGAACAGCAAAGAGAGGAACTGCACTGAGAACTGCTGCACAGAACTAGGGGTCAAACTGCAATAGCAGATATCTACCTGCAGCTTGAAAAGTCTCTCCTCAAAAGAAAAAATATATAAAAAAAAAGCAAGCATGGTCAATGACTCAATATTTGTTTGCAAGTTTTATAGTGAAATTGTTATGCTTAGTTCACAATGGAGTGCAAATGAATTAAAAGAACTCCTACTTTTATCCATTTTACAATGTATTTACCCAGGACAGTCCAGCTAAGAGTACATTTTGGGCAGACTACATGGTCTGATAGGCCTTTATCTGTCAACATGTTCTATGTTTCTATGTTTCAGTGGGGAATTGCTTTTACCCATTTTTGCATCCAAGTATACTTGAGCAATGGGAAGCTAGGTGACTTGCCCCAGGGTTACACACTGAGTAGTTAGTTCTTGAGGGGTTTAAATCTGTGATCTCCTAATTCCCAACAATGTTCTAACTATTAGACCGCACTGGTTGGGAGGAGGAAAGGGCAGCAGGTGCCATCAGTGTGTTGCTTTTATTTCTTGGAGGACAAGAAGCAAAGAAGTGGCTCTAAACTTCCCGCATGGAGCCACTGGCAAAAATAACACACAGTTTGCACATCTAAGCTGGGCTACAACATACATAAGAGCAGAAACTGCAAGATCTTGAAGCAGTTAAAAATGAGTTATTATGTAGAAAATATATAAACTAGCACCACACTAAAACAGTCATAAACATTTCACGTCACTACTTCATACTTTTTTGATGCATATACCAAACCCAGAGGGGTTTCATAATAAATCATTTTTAACCATTCTGAGATCTTGGATTGTTCTGCTCTTTAGAATGTAGCCTGGCTTAGATGTGCAAACTGTTTTTTCCTTGTTTTTTCACAATTTATCTTGACAAGATAGGTCAACTGAGATGCACGATTGCATTTCAAGTGGAGTACGACTCTTACTTCTGCATCTGGATGGACTATAATGCTGGGAGGCTAAATGATGTGCTCAGGGTCACACTGTAAGTATTTGGCTCTAGAGGGGGTTGAACCTGTACTCCTTCAGATCACAACAGTCCTCTAACCAGTGGACCACACTGCATCCAACCTTCTGAGGAGTAGATATTTTTTATTAATTTATTTATAGATTTATTTATTACAATTTATTCTTTCAGGAAAGGCTAGCTGGGATACAACATCTTGTTTCCATTGTTTCCCAGCTTTTGCCCATATTTGTAATGTAGTTACTCAGGACAGTTCAGCTGAGATGTGATACTGCATTTCTCGTGTGGTTCAGCTTGTACACATTTCAGTAGCTGGGTGGACAGAAAAACTGGAAGGTTAAGTGACTTGCTCAGGGTCACACAGTGAGTATTTGGATCTAGCAGGGTTTCAACCTGCGATGTCTGGTTCTCAACAGTGCTCTTATGACTAGAACAGTCTGTTTCCACTGCCTGTTTGGGGACGTTAAAAGCCTCATGACTACCAGCAATTTTATTATGCTTTATTTACCTAGGGTAGACCAGCAGAGATGCTGCATCTCATTTCCCATAGGATAATCCTTCTACAAATATTCCTGGGGTGAGCAACATCATTTTATAATGGTGAGTGGAGTGGAGGCTACCACTGGACTACCAGAGCAATTTCATTTAACAACAAGGATCAGGACAAGTGATGGGTAGTGCTGAACTACCAGGAATATTACCTTTCACAGTGGAGATCAGAGTAGGTGATAGACATGTATGCTTAAAGCGAGGACTGTCTTCCTGTGCTAATACTACTATGAAGAGTCCCTTTGCTAATGTGATTCCTGAAGGCACTTTTGAATATAATGCATGAACACTCTCAAAACCAAATCTTTATGTGTACGTGTAATGTATGTGTGCATGTGGGTGTGGGTGATCTAGCCAGTTGGCACATGATAAACTCATATAGAAGGCCTCACTGTGAATGAATATAACAACTTTCACATTGGCACTGGTGAGAGGTTGGAGCATATATCAGAGGGAAGGATAAGTGATCCCCTGGAAGGAAAGGTATAGTTTTCTAACATAAAGTAGGCAAAACTAGAAATTAATAATGTTGGGGGTACACTATAAAGCCTAGCTGTGCAGAGATCTAAAGGATCTATCTACAACTGAGAAATATTTCATTGTAAATGCCGCTGTAGTAACTATTTTCAGTGAAATCCCAAAGACTATAATTACTTCGCTGAACAATCAAGGATATTTGTAACACACTACCAAAGCAGGTGGTACCAGCCAGTACTGCAACTACATACCTTTAAACTTAGACTTGACAGTTTTGGTACTTTAACAAAAAAGACGATGATATTCCCATTAAGCTGGTAGAGGAAAGAAATCAGTAGACTGGGGATCTTCTTTTTTTCCTAAAATATATTTTTTGAGTTCATATGTTCATAAGAGCTTCATGCCCTTAAGAACTGAAAGACCAAGATGTTCAGCAATGTGTTACCGATAATATGAGGGATTTTGAGTTTGAAACTGTTCCCATGCCACTGTTCAACAATGAGTCTCTGATAATTGCCTAATATCTGAGGGATGAACAGATGGCATCTGTTCTGAATAACTACTTTTGCTGCATGTTCACAGTAAAGGACAGTGAGCCCCTATCTGAAAGCAGACATTTTAGATAAATCCTAGGAGGAAGATGATGGATTGCTGCTGAGCTGAAAATTTATGGAAGAAAGTACATCTCCAAATTTTGGGGCTTGGCATCTGGACACTACCACTCCCAGAAAAGGGGGGAGTCAAAGCTGGTGGCAAAATTTATCTGGTTACTTCCAATAATGAACAAGACTCCACCATGCTAATCAGTTATGCAGTTCCATGTGCTCATCTCAGAGGCATTTCTTCAGGGAGAAGGTGGTAGCAGGTTGCAATGGGGTCTCTCAGGAAGTGATATGCCTTAGAAAAGTGGATGACTTCAAAAGAGGTTTGGACAGGGTAATGGGGAGAGTCATGGTCTAGAGGGATTAGACAGAAAGGAGGAGCTATTGAATGGAGAGGGGGGCAGAGTCCACATCTGGAACTGGGGACCTTGTAATACAAGAGACATGATAGTCCAAAAGGTCTTATTCTGCTGGCATCTTTGTGTGTTCATATATGAAGGTCCAGTATCAGGATCTGTGGGGTCTGAGAGTGCTGGCACTATTCTGCTGTGTATCAGGGCGTTTATCTGCTTTAGCTTGGGGACTCTGACTGCTAGGGCTCCAAGACATGCCCAAGAACATATGTGACTGTGTAGCGAAGCCATATCATGTCCCCAGCATTACTCTCTTGCTGCAGTACCACCTGTTGGCAGCCAAGTAGTGATGTGGTAGTGGACAGTGCACCCCTTACTTTGCCAGAAGAGGAGACACTTTGCTGCAATGCTGGTTCCTGCCACTCCTGAACCCAAGTCTCTGACATTGTGAGTAGTAGCATTACTTCTGCATCAGCAGAACAGACTAGACCAAACCTTACTAGTGCACATGTCTTCTATAGTACTTTTTCTGAAGAACTTTATGAATGGTGTGGAAATGGAATCATTGATTTGATTTGGGTCTGCCTATCGTCTTTGCTGTCGTTACTCAGTTCTGGAAAGCACTGTTCTGATAGATAGATAGATAGATAGACAGACAGACAGACAGCTAGATTAGATTTTTTATTTAAAAAATGTTTCCACCAGGCTCAAGGCACTGTACACACCAATAAATAAACAGAAATGAATAACATCTAATAAATAATAATATACTGAAAATGAAATTAAATACATTAGAAATATAAATTGAATAGTGGTTCAGAAAGTATGTGATGCAAAGGTTTTTTTTTCCCTGATCTCCAGTGTGTTGACATGGTACATGTCGTACAACTAAGTAAAGGGAAATTGTTATTTTTAGCTGCATATAAAAGCATACTGTAGTAGCAATTGCAATGCAAAGTTTTAATTAATGCAGCCTTGTCCGCATTAACAATATATTAAACTATCCATTTCTGGAACTTGTCCAGATGGATCAGTTTGAAAATAGACTAACAGATGTACTGCATAGATAGATAAATTGATTTTACCAGTTTACTTTCTGAAGAGTGCTGGGATTCACCAGAACTGAAACTAGACTGAGCAGATAAATGGTCTGCAGCACATACATATTAGCAAGAAAATGCAGAGCCAGATCAATCATAAAAATTCCAGCACAGATCAATGCATCAGTCCCCAGTTTCAAGTACTGTTGCAGGTAACGTAATGAACTTCTTATGCCTCTTTCCATTTTTTCATGCTCTCAGGGAGAGTGGATAATATTCTGAATTTTACACTTCAACACATTTTGTATCTTTCAAAACCCAGAATGACAGTCAATAGTGCAGTGAACCAAACCTATTGGGCTGCACTGCTACAAGCACATCTGCCTTCCTTTTGTTGTGACTAATAAAACTTTAATAGGAATATAAACTCTGTTAAAGTTAACTGAACATGTAAAATATATGTTTCATTTTTACCAGCATTATGTACTAGCTATAAAACTGAGTCTAATTAAAATAAAAAAAAATGGTCCAATTTCCTATACAGCTGTGCCAGTGTACTTTTTCACTTCCAGGCCTGTCTCTTGGCTGACAACATTCCGATGATGGCATTGTAATCTTTCATTTCTTAATATTCCTACCCCACAGACCTTTCTGAAAGGTTATTTAATGAATACAATTATGATACATTTATGACATTTATAGTAATGAACTTAATTTTACATAAACTGCAGGTCAAGCTGCTTTTTCCTTTTGCTTCTCTAAACTCTGGTCCTCTCTTCCTTGGACTAGCCACACTGCCTCTTCCCTCTACTCCCTCAAATCTCTCATCCAAGACTTCAGAACACAATCTTACAATTGTCCCTGATCCTGTGTCATGAGCAGTCATCCACCTCCCTCCAAGTATTGCTCTCCCATTACAAGAGTGCATCCCCCCGACTCCTACCCTCCCTTGTTTACAGTTATTATTTAAGCTCTGTACTTAAACTGTCATTTTCAAATGTGCAGATTTACAGTATTGAATCTAATGTACCTTATTGTGTTGTATTTATTTACTTCTGGTATTTGCCATTTATACAATTGTTAATCTATTTTTCTTATTGCACCTTGTTATATCATTACTAATCCTCCCCCCCCCACCCAGGATGCATCTGGAAACAAGCCGCTGTCAACTCTGTCAGTTCAGTATGCCTTCCCTGTTATAACTTTTAAAACAAAGAAATACATCAATCAATCAATCAACCACTGAATTCAATTCACCTATTGTTAAGATTGGGAAAATTGTGCTGGAACTAAAAAGACATCAGGGGCTGATATTTAAAAGTCTTCCTGGTGGACAAAGTGATTACCAACTGTTTGTCTGGTCATTTCAACCAATGCACAATATTTGAAGAGGTCAGAAGTGCATGCTAACGGGGACAGAGCATGCGCAAGGACTGGAGCACAAAGGGAGGGGTGGGGACATGAATATGGGTGAAGTACAGTATTCAGTACCTTAGCACTGCATAAAAGGAATAGATCAGGCCTCCTTGCACTTCTGACTTGTTCCAGGCAACCCTAGCAGCCAGCAGAACCACTTCTGCCAAACACCACATTGGTGATTGGGCAGCACACCTTCTCCCTGATGTCTAGAGACATTCTCCCACCCTCCAATCCTGGGACCCAGTAAAAATACAGCAGTCCCTGGTGCCCAGTGGTGCCCTCTGATCCTCAGCCCCAGTAAAAAAAGAAATTGATTCCCGGTGCCCAGTGGTCCTCCCATCTTCCAATGGCTGGCTCTCATAAAAGTACATATGCATTTGTGTCCAGTGGCCCCCATCTTTTGATTCCCATCCCCAATAATACACACAGTCCTTGGTGTCCAGTGGTCTCCCCCACCCTCCAAATTACTGCTGCAGCATATTACAAGTCCTTGGTGTCTAGCAGCCTCCCACCTGCAGCAGATACACCACCCTGCCACACCCAATTACCAAATTTGCTGGTGCTGTGTGGAGCCCATAAAATGACCAGCATAGCCCCTACTCTCACCATATAGAATGTCAAAGAGTGGACATCCTCTGTACTGTAAAGGGAGGATGCCTACTGTCTTTATACTAACATACTAACATACTATTTGCCAGCAGATTAGGCCTTATGGTCTATCAAGTCTGCTCGAACCTAGATCCTTAGTTGGGTGCCGAGACCCTCCCATCCCTTGTGCTCCAGAAACCCCTATCATCCATCCCCACCCCCCCGGGATAGGCCATCATCTGATACATCCACTTTCTGTGTCTGTCCCACCTCTCTTAAAGCTCTCCACTGTGGATCTCTGAACCAGCTCACCAGGCAGAGCATTCCAAGGGTCCACCACCCTCTCAGTGAAAACCTCCTCCTCTTTTCCCCTCACCCTTCCACCTTCCAACTTCAAACCATGCCCTCTGGTGATGCCTCCTGCTTTAGTCTAAAGATCCCTCCATGTTTACCCTATTTATTCCTTGAGGTACTTGAAGACCTCAATCATGTCCCCCTGTCTCTCCTCTCCTCCAATGAAAACAGGCAGAGCTCCTCAAGTCTGTCCTCGTAAGTCAAATCCCCTAGCCCTCGTATCATCTTTGTTGCCCTCCTCTGTACCCTCTCCAGGAGCTGTATGTCCCTCTTCAAGTGTGGTCTCCAGTACTGTACACAGTACTCAAGGTGTGGTCTAACCAGTCCATTGTACAGTGTGCAATGGTACAGAGGATGTGCAATCCCTGTCATTACATAGAGCTGCTGGCCAAGGCGGTGAAAGGAGGGCTGTGTAGTCCCTGTATTGGTTTCCTGTGGCAACAGCAACTTTGGTAAAGGGGGTGACAGAGTAGTATACCCAGTATGAGTGGTGTGGGGGGCCTCTAGATACCAGTGACTTAATGTAATATACTGTGGCAAGTGATCAGAGGGTGGGAGAACCTGTGAATGGCAGGGACTGTGTGATTGAGATCAGGGATTGGAGAACAGGGGGGACCACTTGACACTAATGCATAAGTACTTTTACCAGGGCCAGTGATCAAAGGATGGGGGGAGCACTGGACACCGACACATGTTTATTTTTAGTGAAACCAGGGGTCAGAGGGTGGGGTGTGCCACTAAACATCAGACAATATTGCACCACATATGAGGACGGATGATTGGAGTGGTGGGGGTCCAGTCAATGGGGCACAAACCTGCCACCACTTCACATATAAATGGCTCCATAATGGGCATTCATATGGCCCCGTAGTGCCTTGCATGCCCAATGGGCTCATTTGCATGCTGCCAGCTGAATACTGTGCCAGGGGCTCCCGGCGCTAACAGATCTGGGGGTGCAGTGCTTCCATGTACTTCAGTATGGGCTGATTACAGCCCAGATCCATGTCAGGGCAGCACTACTTAACTTGGCACTGCCCTGATGCGGTCCTCTGTTCAGTTGAATAAAGCCAGTGTGCTTTCCAACTGAATATAGCATCCTCAGGGTTGTGGGCAATGGGTAAGTGCAGTGCAAACACAGCTCTACCATGCCAGCATGACAAAAAAGATTGTAACTGGCATTACAGCGATGGGCTCCATGTCAACTGTAAGTTGCAGTTGGCATTGAGCCTTACAGATCAGCTCTTTTTTTTACATTGGGGGCTTCACCCCCCGCACCCCCTGTACTAAAAGATTCTAAATCCAGGTTGGAGTTAGTTCAGGGAGGGGGTGCAGGTTGGGGGAAATGGTTGCCCCCTTCCAGCGGCACTTCTACAGTGGCATGGCACTGTTGTCAAGATCGACACATGTCGCCGTAGAAATGTTGCTGTTAGGGTGGTATATCATGCAAACACTTGTGCTCTGCTTTGCCTCTTTTGCAATATTGGGCCCCAGGAATTTCCCTCACAGAATTCTGTGGAGCTGAACACTCAGAGCAGAATCTACAATGACAATACAAAATAATGTGATATATTTCTACATACACTGTATTGTTTTTTAACTAAGCAAATTGTGTTACAATAGCAGTTCAGTGCTGAGCATAGCACAATGTACATTTCATATGCCCAATGATCTTTACAGTAAAGCTGATTATGCGTCATAACTACTGTACTTCTGATTCAGATGTAGAAGCTGGCTGTCAACATATGACTTTAGAAATAATTTTTTATGTGGTTTACACAAAAAGATTACTCTGTGATTCCTTCTATTGGTGGAGGGCAGAGTATATGTCACAGAAGAAGCATGTTTTTTTTTCCTTGGGGCTGACACCAATAGGTGGCTCATAAGCCACAAAGGAAAATAATAAACTTCAGTAGCACTTTTCTGGGTAACCTCCATGACTACAAAAATGCATGTGTGCCCCTTGCCTTTCTGGTTTCAGTTACTGTTGCGATGCCTTTGTTCTTCCTTCTAGCATAGACAAAGAATAATAGGATTTTCCATTTCTCTGATTGTTAGGGTTGTTCTCTGCTGAAATGTCAAGATACCTATTGGGAACAGAATTTGATTCCAAATCATCTGTATCAACACTAAATTGTTGATTTAAAATTGTTCTTAAAAATGGGACTTTATTAAACAGGCACTGTTGGTAATGACATCTGTGGTGTTAAGCTTTAGCCTGTGTAGCACTTTGCTAGTGATCTTCCCCATGAAGTACTAGCTAACTCACTGAGTTGACAAATGAACTTGCAATAAAAGTAAAAAGGAAAATCTCACAGTAACAGCACAATGATGTATACAAACTAAAACTGTTTGTGAATTACAGTAATAAACCCAGGCTGGATTCTTAGTCATAAAGGGTAGAACAGCCACCCTTTGAAGCCAGACACAAACATGCTACATGGTTGCATGGGTAAAGAGGCCTCCCCTGTATGTCACAATGCAAATGAGTGAGACAGATGTCTCTGTGCATGCTGTGACTGTGTGTGTTTGTACAGCAGCTGGAAGCAGTTCCCCTACCTGCAACCCCCTTACCTGGGGCCCGCTTCTGGGGCAGTTAGTGAAGAATCTTTCGGACCCACTAACCCTGTAGCTGATAGCCCAAGGCTCCCCATACACTCTACATGTCACATACACTCCCTGGCCTCCACTGGATCTCCCAGGCCTGCATCCTAATATATTGCATGTTGGTTGATCATATTTCTGTCCTAAATTCTCCCCACTACACAACAGCTCCTGGTCACAGATTTGTGAACCCCCATGCTGTCTGCCTGTAACAGTTCTAACATGCAGATGTGGGAGGGGGTTACATGCTACTATGATATGCATATCAGAACCAACAAATTCTGTTCATGGCCCTGCACGTTATTTACATTGTGATCCCTCCCCGTGTCCCAAAGTTGCTAACTGTGTTGCTGCTGTGTAGGAAGAAGCTGCAACTCCTGATGAGTAGTGTCTCAATCTGTATGGGGAAATTCAGTGGTTACAGCAACCCACTGGCATTTAAGGTTTTATAAATGCTTGGGATAAGCATAAGGGGATATGGGTAGTTGAGGGATGGGGACAACCTAATACCATGAAAAAGCATAATTGTTAGAGATAATGGGGCAGACTGGGTGGGCCAAAGGCCCTTATCTGCTGACAAAGGCTATGTTTCTATGAGACACATTGCCTCATATCAGTGTTGGGTAAGTTACTTTTTCTATTACTTTCTATTACTTTTGAAAACTTCTTCCAGAAAGCTCTGTGCAGTCACTAACAAGGATGGAGAAGTACTGGAAAATGTAATACACCTTTCAGCTACATTTACTTATGTCTTTTTTATACAAAATAAATATGTAACTGTAACTGATTACAGTTATTTGAAAGTAATTAGTAACTAACCTATTACTTTCAAAAAATGTAATCTGTTATAGTTATTTATTATTTTTGTATTAAAAGAACTAAGGAACTATAATTGTAAGTGTATTACTTTTTCTAGTACTTCCCCATTCTTGCTAGTGACTGCACAGAGCTTCCTGGAACAAGTTTCCAAACATAATAGAAAGTAATAGAAAAAGTAACTTACCCAACACTGCCTAATATGTGCTAATATGTCCACTGATGGCACTTTGCATGACAAGAGTGGTTTGGCTCATGTTCCTTGTATGTGACACAGCGATGGGAATGAAGTTGTTCTGACATGTGACAAAAAAAGGAAGTGACTGAGAAGGTAAGGGCAAAAAGAGTGGTAGTCAGGAGGTACAAGAAAACAGAGGGAAGAATACAGGGAACAGTATCTGGAAAAGCAGAGGGAGGTGAGGAAAGCTGTCAGGAGCGCAAAGGTGCAAACTGAAGACAAAAATAGTCCAGGCAATAACAAAAGGGGACAATAACTTTTTTCAGGTACATTAGTGAAAGAAAAAAGACTAAGAGTGGGATTGTGAGACTAAAAAGGGAAGAAGGGAAGTGTGCAGAGGGGGACTAAGAAAAGCAGAAATCCTGGACAAATATTTTTGTTCAGTATTCACAGAAGAAGGGGAATGGGAGGGACCAAACTTTGGAGATGGAAGCACCACTTAGAGGGAGGTTGACACCCATCTCTTTAAGGAGGATGGAGTCTTAAGCAAACTCACTAATCTGAAAGTGGACAAGGCAATGGGGCTGGATGGGATACATCCTAGAGTATTAAGAGAACTCATTGAAGTGCTGACAGCACCACTGACTGCCCAGTTCAATAGTTCACTGAAAACAAGTGTGGTACCAAAGCACAGGAGGAGGGTGAATGTAGTCACTCTCCATAAAGGTGGGAGCAGGGAGGAGGCTGGCAATTACAGGCCAGTCAGCCTGACCTCAGTGATGGGGAAACTAATGGAATTACTATTAAAAGAAATATTTGTGATATATCTCAAATCCAACAGAGCACAGGATCTGAGGCAGCATGGATTCACAGTGGGAAGATCTTGTCAAACAAATATGATAGATTTGTTTGACTGAGTGACTACGGAGGTGGATCAGGAAGGGCCCGTGGATGTGACCTACCGGGATTTCAGCAAGGCCTTTGACACTGTCCCACATAGGAGGCTAGTAAATGAGCTGGGCAGCCTGGGAGTGAGTACCAGGGTGGTAAACTGGGCCAATAATTGACTGACTGATAGGACACAGAGGGAAGTGGTGGTGGTTAACAGAGTTTAATCCAAAGAGAAGGGGTGAACAGCGGGGTCCCACAGGGATCAGTGCTTGGACCAGTCCTCTTTAATGTCTTCATAAGCAACATTGTAGAGGGGCTGGAAGGGAGGGTGTGTCTCTTTGCAGACAACACGAAGATCTGCAACAAGGCTGCACTCCAGTAGGGGTAGAGAAAATGAGAAGGGACCTAAGCAAGCTTCATGTGTGGTCAAAGGTGTGCCAGCTAAGACTGAATGCAAAGAAGTGCAAGATTATTCACTTGTGGCACAGAAATACAGCAGAGGAGTACATGATATGGAGGGGGAGGTACTGATGGCCTCCAAACAGGAAAGGAACCTGGGTGTAATCATCTCTGATGATCTAAATGCTACCATACGATGTGAGAAGGCTGTGAGGAGAGGCAGTGGAATGCTGGGGTGCACAGGGAAAAGTATTTCTAGCAGAAGGAAGGCAGTGGCGATGCTATTGTATAGTACATTGATGAGACATCATGTAGAGTTCTGTGTCCAGTTCTGGGGGGATGCATCTCCACATGGACATAGACAGAGTAGAAGCAGTTCAGAGAAGGGCAATAAAACAGGTATAGTGGCTGCACCAAAAGTCATATGAGGGGAGACTGGAGGATCTCAATATGTATTCCCTGGAGGAGAGGAGGGAAGAGAACGATATGATAGAGACTTTCAAATACCTCAAGAGTGTAAATAAGGTACAAGAGGGTAGTATCTTTAAAAAAAAAAGATGTTCAAGAACAAGAGGCCATGCTAAGAAGACAGAGGGGTGTAGACTTAAGGGAAACATGAGAAAGTATTTTTTCACAGAAAGGGTGGTGTATCCATGGAACAGCCTCCTGGCAGAGGATGTAGGGGCAAGAATGATATGGGGATTCAAAAATGCATGGGACAGACATAAAGGAATTCTAGTTACAGGAAAGAGTGGGTAAGACGCAGATCATTGAGAATCTGCAGTATATGAAACAGGCAGGGAAAAATAGGCAGACTAGGTGAGCCAAGTGGTCCTTATCTGTTGTCGACTTTTATGTTTCTATGTAAACCCAAGTAAAACTACTCTTATCCTGTGACAAGTGGTCGTGGGAGGAACAGGTGCATAACCTGGGGGTAATTTATGATGAAGGGCTGACTCTGCATTCGCAGGTGTCTGCCATCATCAAGTCCTCAGTTTACCATCTGAGGAATATCTCCAGGATTAGGCACCTTGTTCTGTCCGGCAATCTTCCTATGCTTGTCTATGCCTTTGTGTTCTCACACTTGGACTATTGCAATTCCCTCTACCAGGGGCTTCCTGGGGTGGAAATCTGCTGCCTGAAGCTGGTGCAGAATCCAGCGGCCTAGCCTTTGACTGGTACCTCTTGGTCCAGTCATATTACGCTGGTGCTGCGCATACTGCACCGGCTGCCAGTACAGTGGCGGATCCCCTTAAAGTTGGTCTTATGACTTTTAAAGACCTACAGGGACTTGGCCCGGACTACCTGAAAGAGCTCCTGATTCCTTACCACCTTGGGTGATCATTACACTCAGCTGATGAGGGGTTGCTAGAGATCCTGAGGTGTCTTTGAAATTTTCTGGGGCACGTACATTTATGCATGTGGCCTCTACCCTCTGGAATTCTCTACCCTGTCAGTTATAGCAGTGCATGACCATGGAGGGATTTAAAAAGGCCCTGAAAACATATGGTGAGTGATTCTACCTGCCTAACTGTGTCAGCTGTTCCATATATTTTAAGATTTGTAATGTTTGATATGTTTTTGAATTTTATAAGGCACCTCGGTTTGTGAAAGGTGCATTGAAATAAAGTGTATTATTATATTATCATTATTATATAACAACATATTATAGATCAAGGAACTATTTATTATTTTAGAAAAGTAAAATTTTTCACAAAAGAGACCACCATTTCTGTCGAGAAAGGATCCATTGCCATGGTGCTGTGCCTGAAGCACTCTTATCAAAATAAGAATGTCTTACTCACAACTGGAAGGAGGACGGTGATTGGTTCAAGGTATCATATGATGTTCCATTAATCTATAATAATAGCAGTTGATGAGCTTAAAAGTGTAGACAACAACTGTGCTACAGTATCTTTAGATTCATTTCTGTGCATTTAATTAGTGGTGCTTGATTTGAAAACATAATGTGACACATCCAGTGTTCAGTCACCATGCTGCCCTATGTAGAGTACAAGAAACCAACACTGGAACGGTACAGCCAAGCTATTTGAAAATAGAATAACTGCTTTGTTTATATAACTCATCCCTGCTACCAACCAATGAACTGTTTAAGCCTTTAAATCTTCGATACACACACACATGGATATGACCCACCTGTAAAATCAAAAGTCTGAATCATTTTTATTGATGCAGGAAAAGAAAAATTTCAGAGTAAATACACATGCACAAATATGCATGCAAGCACACACACACACAGTGCCATGAAAGGTAATGATTTCCATTACACTACATCTCTTGTAAATAGCAATGTGACTGCTTTAACAGAGAGGATAAGTCACTGGAAGGTATAATATGTGGCAAAAACAGGGCACATTGCACCATATAGCTCTTTGGCTACGTAGCTAAAGCACAAGCCTGGGAACCAGAAGACCCAGAATTAAATCCCACTAGAGTAACCTTCTCACTATGTAACCCTTAGCATGTCATTTAACCTCTCAGTGCATCAATCAACCCAGCTATAAAAAATGGTAAAAGCAAGACTACACTGAAAATGAAAGGTTGCATCTCAGGTGGGGTACCCTGGGTAAATGGATAGTTAAACAATTAAGTCTGTAGCTGACTTCAGGTACAGTTCAGTCTCACAAATGTCACCATTTCTGGAACAAAATGCAAATAAAATCACTGTACACAACCACAACAGGTAATAAGGTGTGGAAGATAGGGTTGGCTGGCAATGTTTGAAAAGGCTATGCCACATAGGGCTTGACATTTTAATGGAATCCACTGAATTCCAAATATTAGTTTTCAGAATATGGCGACTGCTGAAAGGGCTATGACCTATTGACATGGGTAAAAAACATGGAGCCCAATACATGGTTGCAAAAGGTAGAAGAACAAAACAGGGAGTTGTGAGCAAACAGTTGCCCTGTTGTGATGCCACCATTTGGAGACATTCAAAAATGGAGGTCTTACTCCCAGGGGAAGAAGGCTGCTTTACTAGTGTTAGTAGAGACAAAAACAGGGTTGGCTCTAGGGGCATGCAAGTAACTTGTCTCAAATACTCAGAAAATTAGGACACCAGGTCCTAATTATGCTAATGTTAGAGTGTCCTCCCAAAGGGCTCTGTCCTGGACTAGTTACTAGGGGTCTAAGAATTGTATATATGAATATTAACAGTTTGGGGCCTAAACTCCATGAACTGGAAGCCTGGTTCAACTAATATGCCCCAGACATAATTGACATCTTGGAAACATGGGTTAAACAAAATATTGTAACCCATGAACTTGAACCTCCAGGGTTTTCTGTCTTTAGGTAGGACAGACTATCAGAAAAGAAGGAGGGGGTCTACTCTATTGTGAAGTCTCTCCTTTCTGAAGTTATCATGCCTCCCCTGGTTAACTCTACCTGTGAATCCATATGCATGCCACTGACACTGGGGTGGAGGGTGAAATCTCCATTGGGTACATTTACAATCCCCCTAAATTCTGCTCTCCAAGCACTAACCATCCTCACGAACTGTCTCTCCCAACAGTCCTCAGGAGAACTGATATTGCTTGGGAATTTAGAGCTAAACTGGCTCAGCACAAGTCATAATGGTTTCAAATTGGCTCTGGAAGATGTTCACCTTTCACAGCAAATCGAGGAACCAACAAGATAAAATTTTATATCTGTAAACCACACACTCCTCAACTGGATCATTGTCACCAAAACAACAGAACTGAAACTGATGGGATTTTTCCTAACTCCCTCAGTGATCAGTATATTGTATCTGGAAAAATGATTCTCCCAATTCCCCACCTAAACTCATAAAAGCTAGAGACCTGTCTCAGTCTGATTTGACCTCATTCCTTCACAACCTAAAAGAAGTTAACTGGAGACCAGTAAAACATCTCCCTGATGTGGATCATGTCCTGGATTTTTTAGTATCAATAACTTCAATAATTTATAGTCATGCCCCCATAAAGCAACATAGGGCCAAAGGCTGCTGCATTAACTGATTGTTTAGTGATATCCTCAAGGCCATGAGTCAAAGACAAGACCTGGTGCCAATTAAAAAAATCTGTCCTATCATCTGACTGGAATACCTATAGGCGCCTGACAAATACCTGTAAAATTAGTCTCAAAAGTGCCAAGAGAACTTATCTAAAATCCCTTCAGACCAGGAATCTGTCTGACCCCCAATATTTCTAGACCCAAATAAATTGTCTTTTAAAAGGGCAGTCCAACATCTGATCACATGAGATTACAGTCAATGGACAAGTCTTATCTGATCCTAAATCCATGGCTACTGACTTCAATAAGTTGTTCTTGGTCATTGACTGGTTCAAGACCCATCTAGAGGGTTACTCTAATAGTTCCAAACTTCCTTGCCAACTACCAATACCTGGTCTTCAACTCCAGTTCCATTTCAAACTTTTCTCCAGGAAAGAAGTGCTCACAAAGCTTAGATGCATAAAAAGTGATGGTTCACCTGGCTATGATACTTTTTAACCCAAATTCCTAAAAATAGTGGCCTCCATCATTGCCACTCCCCTTAAACATCTTACTAATAAATCTCTTATTTTGGGGATGGTCCCTGAATAATTCAAAGTAGCAACCGTGGTTCCAATCCACAATGGTGGGCAGAAAGAACAAACAGAGAATTACAGGCCAATCTCTCTTCTCTGCATCCTTGCTAAGATACAGGAAAGATTGTTGTATGACCAGACCAAATACAGGCCTACCTGGAATAAAACAAGTCCCTCACAAGTGTCCAGCATGGTTTTCCAAAAAAAATCATGACACAGTACCAACACTGCACTGGTGTGTGTGACCTCTGAGATACAAAATGCTTTGGAGAACAGTTTGGTTATGGGTGCAGTCTTTGTCATCCTTACCAAGGTGTTTGACTTAATAAATTATGACCTCCTATAGCCTGTAACAAAGAAAAACATCAATCAATGTCTGTTGCTGGTGCCCCTGTAACTGGACCCAAACTGATCCTCCCTCTGAGCCCCTTCCACCCTGTAACCCCACCTCACAAACATAACACTTAAACTGGGGGCGCCCAATCCCATAATGTCACCACCTCTTAGACTTTTTTAATATGTGTGTATATACAGTATATAGCCTTTAAAAAATGAAGACCATCTATTGATGTCTGTTGTTGGTGCCCCTGTAACTGCCCCCAACCCAACCTTCCCTCTTAGCACCCACCACCCCACACCCCCAAAAATATAACAATGACACTGGGGGTGCACAATCTTCCAGTTCACTGTCACCATCTGAAATAAAGAAAAGTGTCGCTCATGTTTTTTTAAACCCTGTAAAAAAGAAAACAGTCCATTGATGTCTGTTGTGCCATTAGTCCCCCCATTTGACCCTCCCACTCAGCACCCACCACCCCAAGCCCTTATTTACCCACTGAGGGTCCAATGCTGTAATCCTCGGTGGACTGTAGACATGTCTTCACTCTTCAAAGCCAGACCATGAACTGAGAAAATCAGGTATGCGGTTCAATGTATTTCAATGGAGTTTTGAACTTAGTGGCATAATGTGGCCATTTTTTAACATTTTTGCCCCATGTTTTCAACATGCCTTATCTGGGATCTCACCTCATGAACAATACCAGTGAAATTAGGCAAGTCTGTCCTGAAAGGTGATTTTGCAGATGCTGTGCAAAATCACCTTTCATGCAGGAGTTGAAAAATTTCTCTGCCCTTGATCATGAGATGGGGTCATAAGAAAGCTATGTTGAAAATTTGGCGTAAAAATACTAAAAAAAACCCAGCAAAGTTATGATCCTACTTTGAAACTTGTGAAACAGGCTCATAATTTTGGTAATTATCAATATTTTGACCCCAAATTTTCAGCATAGCCATTTCTTAACAACTCCTCATGAATGTGACAGCTGTCATTTTTCAAATCCTGAACAAAATGTGTTTTTACATCCTGAGAGATGATTTCACTGTTCCTATGTGAAATCACCTTTTAGGCAGGAGCTGAACATTTTCTTTGCACTTGTCCTTGAGGTGAGATCATAAGAAGGCTATGTTGAAAATTTTGAGAAAAAAAAATATAAAAAAAAAAAAACGAAGTTATGAGCCTACATTGAAATGTATGAATGCAGGCTCAAAACTCTGGTAATTTTCAATATTTTGACCCCCCAAATTTTTAACATAGCCATTTCTTTACAGCACTTCATGAATGTGACACCAGTCATTTTTTAACTGTGGCCCAAAATGTGTTTTTGCACTTCTGGCACAAAATCACCTTTTGGGCAGGATTTGAAAATGTTCTTCATCCTTGTTCGTGAAGTGGGCTCATAAGAAAGCTACTGTATGTGGGATCATTAGAATTTTTTTTGAAAATTTGGGGTAAAAGTATGAAAAAAAAACAAAGTTATGAGTCTACATTGCAGTTTTCCAATGCATGCTCATACTGTGGTAATTTTCAATATCCTGACCCCAACTTTTTAACTTAGCCATTTTCTGACACCCCCGCATAACTCTTACAGCTGTCATTTCTCAAATCCTACCCAAAATGTGTTTAAAGACATGTGGCACAGAAAGACTTTTCAGCCATTGTTTTATAAATGATACCTGTCATGCTCAGAGGCAGTGGTCATAAAAAGATCATGCTGAAAATTTTAGATAAAAATATAAAAAAACAACTAAGTGATGAGTAAACAAATTGTTACAACATTTACTCATAACTTTATTTTTTGCAGAATCTGTCCCTTAATGCTCAACATATCCCTTGTGTTACCCCACTTCCTAAACATGGCCGGTGTCATTTTTCAAGTCTTCTCCAAAACCTGTTGTCACAGTTGTACAGTGAAAGCACCTTTTGGATAGAATTTAAAAAATTCCACCTGTCTTGATCAAAATCTCAGGTCATAAAAAGATTGTTGGACATTTATGGTTAAAATGAGGGAGCCCACTTACAAGTAGATATTACCTTTTAGCTGCCTTATCCTGTGTAATTACAGCGTAACAATGTGTCAAAGCAGGGTGCTACTGAACATAAGATATTGCAACTCATCTGCTGTATCCTGTGTAAACATGTAATAAAAATGTTTACATGCAAGATCCAGTAGAACAGCAATACCACTGGTGAACATTCAGCGTTGACAAATGCTTAAGTACTGCACTAAAAAGCAAAAAGCAAATTACATTGAAAAAACAGTCATAACTCAATTTTAAAATGCTTAGGGGCTTTGCTTGAACTGCAGTACATTTCACGCTCTGACAAAGTACAGAAATCTAGGTTTTGTATGACCAACTAAACATGACTTTGTACTTTTATCACTTATAATAGTAATGGTAAAATGTTTAAGCAGGTTCATTATTTCACTTTGGTCCCATTTAGAATTAACTTTTTACATGGTAAATACTTCAGTGCTGGACTAATTTGTCAACACAGTTTCAGCAGTTAGTCACTGCAAAAGAGGGGCTCCATTAAAACAATTAAGCTTGAAACTAAAAGGCAGGCCAGGTTGTCCCAGGGACCCAGCCAGAAAGAAACAAGAAAGGGAGGAGGTAGGGAGAGGGGGAGGGGGCAGGGAAGAGGGGAGGGGTTTATGACATCTCAGGTGTGTCATTTGACTAGAACATGTGCTTGCTGGCCATTGGCCAAGGGGATGGGGCTATATGGGGGTCCTGATTGGGGTCCTTAGGGCTTCATAACGGCCTTTAGCCTGTTGGGAACCATCTTTCTTGCTGTAGAAATTCAGAGCTTGAACTACAACACATCACTGGCAAATCTGAGGTAAGGCACTTGGGCCTAGAGCCCTTTTTCTGGAGGCAACAGGCAGCAAGTGATTGGAGTCTGCAATGTGGTATTATTTTGATGCATGTATTTGGCAGTGATTTTGAGTTTGGCATTGCTGGTTTTATAGGCAGGAAGCAGAGAATGAGTTTGGTGTGAGGCTGCTACTAGCAGAAGCTCTGGCACGTGATGGGAACATGGGGGGGAGAGAGTAAAATGAAGGTAGCATTTTTTTGTTTTTTTCCCTCATTGAACAGGAGTTTGTATGATGCATGGCACTGGCATTTCAGTTGAATGATAATATCCATTAAGTAAGTTGGAACACTGGAATCGCATGGTGGAGCGAGTGTGAAGTCTGTGGGCTGCTTGAGACGCAGTGAGAGCTTGGTGAGGCCACTGAGGCCATCTAGGGACATATTGCAATGTACTGAGTGCTGTACTGGTGTTCCAGAAAGGGAAAGTCTGTGGAAGCATTTTGGGAGGTGACCGGAAGAGAGGGGCTGCTGTTTTCCCCGGTGCGAGCTGGTGAGGGCTTTAGAGGCCTGCTGTGGGTTTTTTGTTGCAGTGTTATCCTCCTCTCAAGGCAACGGATGCGGGAGGCAGTGCGGCTGGCTCCAGTGGCCAGTGTGAGGAGCGGGGGCCTCTGAGGCCTAGCCACGTGGCATGGTCACCATTTTGTTGGTAGGGCCAGGCCCAGAGGCACCGCTGGTACATGCACAGGGTGCGAGAGCAAGGAGAGACCAGGACAGGAAAAAAGGAGCATGCCTGGCACACTAAGCAGGGGAAGGAGAGATGCTGGGAGAATGGGGCACCAGGCCATGTGGAGGCAGAGGCCTGCTGGGGGACAGGCCTGGGCAGCATGGTGGCAGCCGCTGCATGGCCTAGTGGTGGGAGGATTGGCCAGGCGAGAAGGCATGAGCCACATTCTGACAATGAAATGCTGATTTGGAACTCCTTTGCAAAATCCCTTATGATGTTTGAAAATTTTAAAATGGGTTTGATATGCTTAAATCAGGGACAGACGAAATGAGCCAGCAATTTAAAAGTAGCCACTTGGGAACGATCGGCAGATAATGGGGCTAGCCCTAGGGCTTGTGGGTGGTGCAATCACATTCTATGGTAGAGGATTTAATGGAAATGCAGTCTTTCACTTCAACAGGGGCATTATGAACACACTTAATGTGAATGAAGGCGTGGAGGAGAATTTCAGTATATTACGTGAATAAAAATTTTCAATGGCAATGTTTGTTATATGCTATCAGGAATTGTCCTGAGGAAGGAAGTCTACCAGTTCCCTGGCAAGGCTGCTCATAATAAAGAAGAGGCAGTGTGGGCAGGCCCCGAGAGTGGAGTCAAGGGGACCATGGATGCCCTGAAGCACAGGGGAAAGGAGGTACACTGTGGTGGCTATGGAAGGGGCTGGCCTTGGAAGCAGAGGACTGGAGCATGTGGCCATTGAGGGTGGATGGTGGGAAGAAGGATGGAAGTGCTGTCATGGGTGGCAGCCCAGCATGTTGACTAGTGCAACAAGGGGGTTCCTTTGGGTCTGGCTTCGTGACTTGCACAGGGTGGGTCAGGAGCACCTGCAGGGCCGTGGGATGATGGAATGGCAATATCGAGAGGCCAGGGTAGGGCAGCGAGTTGCAAAGCAGGGCAGGACTGCAGGCCAAGAGACAGATGGGGTTTTCTTAGGGGAAGGCCTAAAGAGCAGCCATGGTGTGGGCGAGTGGGAGAGGAGGGCCTATCGGCATGGGGAGGTGGAGCCCCTCAAGGCAACAATCAGAACAGACCTTGTGGGGCCAAGCAAGGATCGGTCAGGGGGCAAGAGGATAGGGACAGGGGGTCACATGAGGTGGAGCGGCCCATGCGGACTGTCTAAAAAGTGGACCCCCCAGAATGCAGTTGTGGGGGGTGCTGTGCCCTCAAACAGAGGGGAGCTTACAGGGTGCCTGGTTACTTACTTATTGTACTTACTATCTAATTTAGTCACAAGACAAGAGAAAATGGCACCTAAGAAAACTCCAGTGTATGGCACCAAGACGATGGAACAGGCATCGAGGCTAATGAGCCAGATGATGGAGTTGGTGGAGGAGGCAAAGAAGAGGGAAGCAGAAGAAGAGGCTCAGAAGAAGTGAAAAGAGTGGGAGGAGAGGTCAGGCACCAGAAAGATGAACAAGAGGCTGAAGAAGGTGGGACCCAGCCCACCGCTGGCACCCGAGCCAGACCCCGAACCAATCCCAGTCCCAGCTGGACCGAGGCCAGACAGTGGTAAGGATGAAGTGGTTGTTAACAATGAAGCAGATTTGAAGGGGTATCTGGAAGGGTTGCTGGGGGATATGGGGAAGAAGGCTTTAAGAAAATGGAGCGGGCCTTACAGGCCATTAAGGATGGGGGCAAAAAGAATGATGTGGGGGGGAGCATGGGGGTGCGGAAATTGTGTGAGGGGCCACCGGATTTCACACTGGGTGACCCTGTGCTGGCCTCAATAAAAGAAAAAATATGGAAGGGAGAGTTTGTTGACATTTTCAGCTTGGTCAATGAAGAGACAGCCAAGAAGTATGAGCAGAAGGAGTCAGTGGGCAAGTCTGAGACGATGGTGGCTTTGGCAGTGGTAGGGCACAAGGTGGAGGAGGCGAAGTTCAAAGGGAGAAGCACTGACACATGGCAAGCAGGTTTTCTGATATACAGAGCGCTGGTGCTGGAGAAGCAGCCAGACCTGGCAATCCCACTTCTTATATGGCTATCATCAGGGATGTGTATAAGGTGAAACTGGGTTTCGGGTGGCTTAAATATGATGAGGCATTTTGGAAGTGAATGATGGCAAAAGGGGACCTGAGATGGGATTGTATCCACTTGGAGTTGTGGGTAAGGACCCTCTTAGGACCAGCAGTGGGGCATGTGGCGGAGCAGGCAAAGAGGGTCACAGCGGCCCAGGGCGTTAAAGCCTATTGGGCCTTTAATAGGGCCTCCTGCATATAGCCTAGCTGCAAGTTCAGGCACGTTTGCTCATGTTGCGGGGGGGTCACACCAGGCAATGTCCTGCAGGCAGTGGGTCCAGGCAATCGGGAGGCAGCTCCAGGAACAGCTCTTTCGAGGTGGAAGGGGGGGAGTGGGGAGGCACTGAGGGGGCCCTGGGAGAGGGAGATATAATTCCAACTATGGATGGAATTAGGAAGGGACCAGCTGGCAGGAGGTGGGGCTACATCCTGGCCCACACCTCCATCAAGCTAGGGTTAGTAGAGACATGGACAGAAGGATACCCTGATGAGAGAGGAGCCGGGCTGCTGAGGGAGGGTTTTTGGGGAGGTTTCTCACTGGGCTTTGTAGGTGATTGGGTGGGGATGCGGGTAAAGAATGTGGGTTCTATGAAAGGGATGGAAGCCATAGTTCGGGCAAAGATTCAGAAGGAAATCTGGGTGGATAGGGTGGAGAGGCCACTACAAGAACCCTCTTGCAGGCATTTCTGGGCATCACCTCTAGGGGTGTTTCCTAAGTGTGTACGGTCGATTGGTCCCCGGACAAAATGTCGCAGTCAAAATAATGCGGACATTTTGTCACGGGGACAAATGAAAGCCATACATTTTGTCGTCAACTTAACTCATCGATCGGTGAAGTCATCGCCGTAAAAAAATCTAACTTGACAAATAGTCGCACTCCACAGTTTCGCGCTGAATAATGTACAGTACTGTGTAAAATAATTACCGATCCCCGATGTAACCCCATTTACAAATTAATGGGCCCCTAGTACCTGACATGCTGTGCAGGTCAGACTGGCACTAGAGGCTATAGCAGTGCGTCTCCCTCTCTGTGTCCTTTGTCTGCTCTCATCCTCATTGGCCTTGGCACCTTCCTGGTGAGTTTTTCCCAGTGCATGACTCAGCTGCTCTGATCCAAATGAACCGACTATCAACTTGCATGCAGACTAGCAAGATCAAATTGGTCTCTCATGATGAACTTGCAATTGCTCATACTGATGAATGCTGTTTTTTTCCTTAACATTCCCACTGAGCCTCCACTATAGAGGACATCAATTGGCAACTTTGCTGGAAATTGAATGCCGATCAGTACTCTGGAAGTCAGACAGTGGTAAAAAGAGAATTTTTTTCACATGCCAACAATTATTTTCCCCACTCAGGTGAATTTAAAAAAAAAGGGGATCGCAGCAGGGTGATCGGGACATTGGGAGGGGGGGCATAAAATGGGATGGCCCCCCCAAAAAAATCAGGACACTTGAGAGATATTTAACTGGTTCTCTGGCTGTGCTGATGCCTCAAGTGGTTTGTGTGTCCCTAACGCCGATACTGACTACAATTGTATATGTGTGTGGATTATGGCATCGGTGATGTGGGTGGGGGAGGTGGCAAACAAATATTGATTGCAGGAAATACCTCATATCTCACAGTCACTAATGCCACCCTCTGAGTGTATATGTGTGCAGATTATGGTATCAGTGATCCCTGATGTAACCACGTGAAGGTGAGCCTGCTGAAGTAATCTTAAATTCTGATGATGGGAAAAGTAGTTTAAAAGTCGGTTGTAAGGCACTGACTTGTAACAAGGGAACAAATGGTCTTAAGTTGCACAGTAATGTAACAGATTCATAATGTCACCAAACATCAGCGGACAGAATGTCGCGGTATCTGGTTGCAGTAGCTACACTGTGCCTGCTACCTGCTGAACCGGCGACAAGAGTACATTTCAACGAGATCGGCGCTACAGTTTGACTGCGACTAATTCGACAGCACCAAATCGACCATATGCCTTCCTAAGAAATAGGCAGGGGAGTTCAGGTTCATACAAAATTTGTCCTACCCGGATGGGGGGTCAGTAAATGAAGGGATCCCAAAGTCAGTGAACATGGTCTCTTATGCCTCGCTAGACCAGGCAGTGGAGTTGATTCGAGCAGTAAAGGGGGCATGGCTGGTGAAGATTGACATTGAATCAGCCTTCCATTTGTTGTCGGTTCGACCATCGGATTGGGATCTGCTAGGTTTCCAATTTGAGTGCGGGTTGTACTTTGATAAGGCCATGCCTATGGGCTGCATAGTGATGTGCTTGACATTCAAGACTTTCAGTCAGTTCATGGGTGCAATGGGTATTTGGGACACAGTATGGGTACAGGAGGGTGGTCTACTACCTTGATGATTTTCTGTTGATCGTGGCCAGCCAGGTGGAGACCCAAGGGATGTTGTGGGATTTTCAGGACATGTGCAACAACACTGGACTCCCCCTGGTGGCAGGAAAGATGGAGGGCCCAGCCCGCAGGCTGGTGTTCCTTGGGATTGAGGTAGACTCTTTGCAGGAGTGTTTTTGGCTGCCTAAAGACAAGGTGGCACAGCTAAAGGGACTGTTGGCGCTAGTGGGCAGGAGGAGGAGGGTGCCACTGGTATAGGTACAGCAGCTGCAGGGATACCTTAATTTTGTCTGCAAGGCCATAAGCCCAGGCAGGGCTTTTACAAGGAGACTGGGGAGGGCCAAGGGGAAGGTGAAACAGCCCCACCATTGGGTGGACATCAACAAAGGGGTGAGGGAGGATCTCCAGGTATGGAAACATTTCTGGAGTCTTACAATGTGGTGACGTTCTGGCAGGAGGAGTGGGCCTACAATACAGACATGGAGTTGTACATGGATGCTGCTGGGGGTTTCAGGATGGGGGCTTACTTCCAAGGGGAGTGGATCTCTGAAGCGTGGCCAACACAATGGCAGAGATGGGGGTAACCAAGGACATCACATTCCTGGAGATCTTCCCCATATGGGTAGCTTTAGAGATGTGGGGAGACCAGATGAAGGGGTAGCACATTCTATTTTGGTGTGAAAATAAGGGCGTAGTGGAGATGATTAACAGACAGAGTGGGAATACAGAGTCGGTGGGGCACATCCTATGGTTCATAGTGCTGTTGGGGCTGCATTTGAACCTGTCCTTTAGGGCACAGCACATTGAGGGGATACAAAATGAGGTGGCTGACTGTCTTTCTCATTTTCAGATGGAGCGGTTCTGGGAGTTGGCACCAGAAGCTGCACCAGCGCGGATCAAGTTTCCGGACAGCTTGTGGGAGATTGGAGGGAGAAAGATAGGGCCTTGTACAGAGGGTCATGGTTGGCCAACACCCTGAGAGCCTACGAGGGGTCATGGGCAGGTTTTCAGACATTTCAGTCCAGAATGGGCTGGGATACAATGTAGCTGGGCCAGGAAGAACAGGTAATGCAGTATGTAGTGGAAAAATGGGAGGATGGCTTGGCTCATGCCACAATGTTGGTCCAGCTGGCAAGCATCAGCTGGATGTGTAGGAACCGGGGGTGGATGAACGCAGTGGGAGGACAGGCCATTAGGTGGATGGTCATGGGTTGGCAGAGGGGCAGGGCACAAGGCAGGACAAGAGAAGGCCCATAATGGTACCTTTACTCATGAAGGTAGTGGGGGCATTGGACCATGTTTGTAGTTCAGCGAAGGAAGCCTGTCTATTCGGGGCCATTTTTGCAATCATGGCCAGTGGAGCTCTCAGGGTAGGAGAGGTCATGAGGCCCAGGAAGGGGGCGGCCACCATGACTTTACAAGGGGAGAATGTGAGACTGGAGGGGGACAGGGTGGTCATCTGACTACAGAGGTTCAAGACAGACCAGCAGGGGAGGGGCACCACAGTGGAGATACACAGGCATCTGGGGCAGGAGTGTGTGCAGTCTGGGCCATGGGGGACTGTGGCAGGGCAAGAGGCCCGATGAGGAAGGCATGGTTCCTACATGGGGACAGGTCCCCGGTAATGGGGTTCCAGGTACAAGCAGTGTTGAAGAAAGCATTGGCAATCGTGGGAGAGAACCTCAGCGAGTTTGCCCCACACTCATTCAGGATAGGTGTGGCATCTGAGGCGGCTGCTAAGGGGGCAGTGGAGGATGAGGTCAAATGGTTGGGGAGATGGCAATCCAACTGTTTCAAGAGATATGTGAGGTGTTGACGTGGCTAATTCGTGTTCCTTTTTCTCTTTCCACAGTGGGTTCCAAGAGGCAGGTGTGGATCGTGGGGCACTTGTTCATCTACTAGGCAGAGAGGTTTGCAGCTGCCACAAGGAGAGGGACACAGTTGCGACCTGAGGCAGAGTACACCAAAGTATGGTGGAGGGGGTTGAGGGGCATGAGGTGGTCGCAGTTGCTTCCCTTGCTGGAGGAGCTCCGGGTGCACTGGGCCAGGCCTAACTGTATCATTGTCTATCTGGGGGGGAAGTAATCTAGAGGAATTGCTATGGGGGTCTCTGATGAGGGACATGATCTTGGATTTGGAGTGGCTAAAGAGCTAGTGGCCGGGAGTGGTGATCGGCTGGTCTGAGATCACATCCCAGTGGATATGGAGAGGTGCAAAATGGGTTAAGGGAGTGGAGGTGCCTCAGATGTGCCTGAACAGGAAGGTAGCTAGGGCAGTGATGGAGATGGGGGGTGCACATCCAGCATAGGGACATCTCATATGAGCAGGCCGATGTGTACCTGTCGGATGGGGTGCACCTGACAGAATTCGGCATGTGCCTGTTCCTACTGCCCTTTGGGGAGCTAGTGTGGGAAACTAATAAGAAAGGCCTGAGATTTTAACCCACAAGGGGGAAGCCCCATCTTCCATTGCAAGCTGGAGATGGGTCAGTGGAAAGGGATTGGGAACAAGGTGAAAAAGGGAGGGGGCAGGTAGAAAGGGGAGGGGGAAGGTACCATGGGCTGGGGACAAAGGAGCCCAGGCATGGGATTAATGGGGAGGAGGGAGGGATATAGAGCTAGGAGGCAGATCACTGTGTCCGCACCTAGTGGTGGGGGAGAGGTCCGGGTAAGTGTGGTGACCCAGTTATGGTGATGGACGGGGGGCCAGATCACAGTGTCCAGACCCTGAGAAGCAACCTCGAACAATGAAGAGAGCAAGAAGGAAGAACCACAAAATGGAAGACAGGCCTGTTAGGTCCTATAAAATGATGTTGGACTGATATATCTAAATGTAAATATTGATTGTTTTGACAGAGAATATTCAGATGTAAATATATAATTGTGCCTTTAAATAAATATTGCCAGTGAGCATCCAAAAGTGACAAAGTAGTAGCCTGAGTTTTTTCTGGGTGGGGATCTGGGGACAATGCATTTAATGTTATTTACTGACTGGCTATTCCATGGGCTAAATTAGCCTGTTTAATTGGCCAACCGCCATTACTCACTCAGATATATGTACATTCAAAATAAATAATACATAACATACAAATACACATGCAATTAATAACAATGACACTTGGAAGTAGAAAAAAATATAGTTTTTAAATACATAAATACACCTCCATAAACTATTAAAAGCTATTACAGTGCAAGGTAGAATGTTGTTCTGCATAGAAATCCATGTCTGGAATAGGTTGTTGAGCTGCAGTAGTAAACCAATATGCTGTTGTTCTGCATTAGTGTTGTCACTACTGCAGCACCACAACTTAAGCCCTGAATACACCCATCAAACTGTTACACACCTGAATGGCTCACACCGGTGTCAGTCTGTACCTAACCATTTATGAAGCCAGTGATGTATATCGCTTAAGGAAATTGACTTCCACACTTATGTCACACTGGTGTCTTGGAAATTGCATTGTGGGACCCATCATGCAAGCAATTCCCTGTGTGTTGTTATGCTAAATTATCCTCAGGCAGCAATGTGAAAAGCAGCCATTGTTTACACAACACTTGAAACCCCCTATGGGGCAAAAGCGTGAAACCTTTGATGCCTGTACAGTTTGCACATGCAAATGTGATTGGCAGAAATCTGTCGAAGAAGATGCAGGCTTATTGTATATTGCTGCTGTTACATTATCCTCTATAAATTAATCAGTTGAGGTAATGCATTAAACAGTTTGGTAGCCTCAGCAAAAGAGAATGTTGCCCTTCGTATGTTCTCAGAAAAGGAACAGAGAACAATATACATCTGGCAGATCTATTCTGATAAATACCTGGCACCATATGACTCTGTATCCTCTGCCAATTTTTTATTTTTATTTAGCTTTTGTTAACCGGGTAAGTGCACTAGCCATAAAATGACTATTTTCAGGCATGACCCGGGAGAGTACAGACGTGCAGAACCTTAACAGGAAAACAATTTATAAGTGCTTTACATACAATGAGTTAAAGAGGATACAATATATCAGAACATACGAAGTAAAGCGCTTTACATACAATGAGTTAAAGTGGATATAATATATCGGAGACATACAGAGTTGATCATTCATAAGTTCATAGGTGCCTACCTATGCAATGAATAGAGAGGACCTTGGACAATAAATTATTTGTTATTATGGATGCCTCTAATGTGTACAAGTGTTGGTCGATGTTTATTTAGTTAATGTGCTACCAAGGCCTGGAACTCTGTCCCTGTACCATTTTAAAAATGATCAATGACGCCAAGCAATTTGGTAATGCATGGAAATCCTACCTGCTAGGCCAAGTCTATAGCAATTGCTTCTCTTCAATTTATGTACCGTACACAAGGACTGTACACTATATGCTCCTGCATATGTTGTATTTGTGTGATTCTCTTCTTAATGCATACACACACATCTAGGTTGTAACTGAAAAAGTGACCTATTTCCAAATGTGCTGTACTCCGGTCAACAAGCAGAACAAAGCTATATTCAAAACTTACACTACAATAAATGTGTTTTACAGTCTAAATATCAGAAAACACTTCACCTCCAAGGCACAAATTGAAGCTCTTGCTATATCCCACATAGTCACATGTGAGGACAAAGTATTCCATCATAATAATGTTTATCAACTCACATTGAAAAGCTGGTAACCACTAGTAAACTTCTGTTAATGTTGGACAACGAATCACCAATACTGATTGAAAATCATGTCTGCAGTGCTTGCTGGAGAGGCTTTATAAAGCAATTCCCCTTATCAGTGATCAATGGCCTTTTCTAATGTAATTAGTTTTTTTCCTCATGTAATTAGTTGTTTTAAAGCAAAGCTAATTTGTAATCCAGAAAGAAAGCTTTTCTCCAGTTAGGGTACTGACTTGATCTACTCTATCAGCTGAGTTTCCCTGGTAAAGAGGGTTGCCCAATTAAAGGGGCAGACCCCATTGTCCCAAGGCCCTGGCAAGATTAGTGGAAGCTCAGGGGCGGGGGAGGGAGGAGGGAGGGGGAGGAGAGGGGGAGAAGAGTTGAGGTCACAAAAGGGGGAAGGACCACATGAGGTCACGAAGAAGGTGGAGGAAGGGGAGTGGTGGAAACAGTGAGGAGGCAGCCAATAATTGGGGGAATGGAACAAAGGGCTGGGCCAAACTGGGGCCTGAAAAGGGGCTGCACAGGAGCAGGAGCTCACAAATTGCTCCAAGAATTTAGTTTTTGGAAGCACATCAGTTTGGCATACAAAGAGGCCTGTGGGTTTTGTAGTGATAGTTGTTTGGAGTTTAAAAAAAAAAGAAGAAGCTTCATATGTAGATATATAGATACATAGAATAAAGGATAAAGGATAAAAGTACCAATAAAGTAAGTATATTGGAAGGGATTTGAGAGGGAGATCAGTAGGATTAACAGGAGGAAACCAGCGAGATAAGGTATTTTGAATATTATTTGGGATATGGTTGAAAAGAACGGTGAGCTGGTAGCCAAAGGGAAGCTGCATTCAATTTACAGGCCGAGGAAAATGGTTGTGGCAGCTATGATAGTGAAGCTGGGGCAGGAGCAGGGGCCCAGCCATGAATTCAATGAGGGAGCAATGGCAAATGGCCCAAGGAAGCCCCGGCATGATGGTGCAGGGGCTGGCTGGATCAGCTTCTCAGTCTTGAAGATTAAGCACGGGTACTGTGAGGTTTTACAGGTAGAGCCTGGTGGCTGAGTAAAAGGGGTAGCATATGACAGAGGCTGGAGGTTTTGTTTGAGCGTTTTTGTGGTTAGCACAGAAGGGACAAAGAAAAGCGGTAGGGTGGCTCTGTAAGGAAGTGACAGCAAGAGCGCTCGAGAAACAGTCGCTGGAGCAGTGAGAGGTACAAGTAGTTATGTGGAGGCTAGGAAGGATTATAAGGCTGTAAAGAGTAGGCGGAGGTGCAGGGACTGAGTACTGGACAGAGAGCAAGAATAGGAAGTGCTGGTTGGCTGGGGGGGTTCATAGTGGCACTGCATGGGAACAGACAGGAGCCAGCAAAAGATATGGGGATTAAGGACACTCAGGGTTTGTGGTGAGTACAGGGCACCAGAGTGGCGCCTAGACGTGGAGAGCCATTGGTGGCTACTGCTTTAGCGTAGCCGCTGAGGCGGCAGTATGCTGATGTCAGGCAGGAAGGCTCCGGGTGAGAGAGAAAGAGAAAGCACCAGGGAAGCACGAGCAGTGGGAGAAAGAAGCCTGGGCCCACCGCGTGGTATGGCATCTGACGTCATCACCACACGGTGGTGGGCCCAGGCTCCACGAAAGGCAAGACACCTGTGGTGGGGGGGGGGGTTCTAGCTACTCCTATGTAGGTTGGCCTACGAAAAGTTGGAGCAATTTTAACACAGTTGAAGCGGAACTAAATAAATAAAATATAATTATTTAAAAAAAAAAGGAGGAAAGGAAAACAAAGTTAGGCAGGGAACTCACAGCTGGAAGCAGCAGTGTGTAGGCCTGAGAAGGGTTAAGGGGTGGGTCAGAAGAAACAAGGGACAGGTGTCCCTGGGGGAGAGGATGATGGGACATGAGGACTGGAACTCTCGGTGCCATGGGGCTGTGATGGGGAGAGAGGCAGATGCCGCCAGACGTTGCTCAGCACCTGGGGGGGTAACCAAGAAACAGGTAATGAGAAGGGCAGGGAGCAGGAGTAAGATGGACACGCACAGCCCAAGGCAACAGAAAGTTGGGTGCCCCCAGGTGTAGCGGTGTAATGGGAGTCATGGTGGGTGGGGGCAGACAGGCCATTGGCAGCATGCTGGGTGGGTCCCATGGGATATAGTAGGGGTGAGCCATTGGAATGGAAGGCTTGATAGCCATAGTACAGGTGAAAAGGAAAAGGACATTGCGAGGGTCCCCAGGATACAATGAACCATGGGAGCAATCAGGGAATGACAGGGGGGAAGATGGGGTCTCTGGATGTTCACTTGGGGAGGAATCCAGCAGGGGCAGCTGGTGGGGGACAGGAGGCCAAGGTGAGGCCCGGTGAATGCCAGGTGGAGGAGATTCCACAGGAAGGGGTTACACCCTCCTATTTCGGGGGGAGGCACAGGAAATGAAGCCAGGAAAAGAGATGCATGGTAAAAGGGTATGTGATGTTGACTATTATATCTTGTTTCAGTAGATACTCAGGAGAATGGCACCAAAGAGATCGAAGCCCAATAAGGAGGAGTGCTATCGGGCGGTGATGCAGTTGGTGGACAAAGCACATCGGTTACTGGAGGTAGCGAACCAGGACTGGGGGGGAGAAGGCACGAAGAAGAAAAGGAGGCAGGGGAAGGATCAGGAGAGGGATACGAGGGTGCCAAAATGGTCGCGGGCACCAGCGGCCCGGCCTGTGGTCCTGGTACCAACACCGGTGGCTCCTTGAGGTCCATCTCCCTGTAACCCATACCCGAGCCAACCACGGCCCCCGTGCCTGCTCCAGCACCCGCACGGGAACAAACCACCCTGGTGGCTCCACCCCCTTGCCAGAACTGGTACCACTTCCCCAGGGTCTGATACTGACACCTGGTCCGGCGGGAGTGCCCCAACCGGGGCCCAGAATCATTCAGCCATGCCGAGCAAGTAATCTGGTGGTGACACTAGAGAGTAATGTGAAGGAATATGTGGCACAGATGCTGAAAACTATGGGAGAGAATGGGCTAGAGCAGTTGGAAAAGTTTTAGGAGAAATAAAAGTGCCGGAACCGAAGGGGGGTAGGGGGCCATGGTGGGACCCAAGTCAGAGAGGGAGGTGGGGGCACCTGGGGTTAGGTTAGTGGACCATGTGCCCACGGCCATGAAAGAGAAAATGTAGAAGGGGGAATACATTGACATATTGGTCTTGGTGATTGTCGACAACATGGATAAGTACAGAGAAAGGGACAGCTTTGAGAAAAAAGACATGGTGGCGGCAGTGGTATTATTAGGTAAGGGAGAAGAGGATAAGACATGGAAGGGAAAAACCTGGGGCAACTGGTCCACAGGTTTTACGTATTTCATGGTGAGTGACACTGAGAAGCAGCCAGAGCTCGCTACCCAGCTATTAACCTATCAAAAAAAAAAGGCATACAAGAAAGGGGGTCATAGCTGGCTAAGATATGATGAAAAATTTTGGAAGAGAGGGTGCATTTTGGGGATGTAAAATGGGATGTGGGATGGATAGATTTATGGTTGCAAATTATACTGGACCCACTGAAAAAGAGGTGGAGGGAGACAAGGGGGGGTGGGTCAAAGGCTTGTTGGGGATACTATTGGGTGTTCTGTTCATGGCTTAATTGTCGATTCCGACACGTCTGCTTCAAGTGTGGAGGGTTTCACCCAGCTGCCAAGTGCAAGTACATCTGGAAGAAAGGCCCTGGGGGGCAGGACCATGTGTAACAGCAGGCCAGTCAGGGTGCATTTCAGGGCCTGCAGTCGGGGTGGGGCATAAGAGGTCAGGCAAGCAGGAGGGGTAGGTGACACCCCTGCCAAACCCGACATCAAGACAACTGAGAATTCAAGAGGCAGTTTAGACTGGCATGGGCATTTTGCCGCAAGTCCACACAGGGAAAAGGGTCAATTTTGGCAAGTAAAATTTCAAAAGGAGGTAGTAGCAGGGCGGGTGGAAGGCCCATTTAAATCCCCCCCCCCCGCTGCCAAACCTGCAGGTATCACCACTGGGATTGGTTCTCAAGAAACAGCCGAGAGAGTATTAGGTGATACATCACCTCTTGTACCTGGAAGGGGACTCAGTTATTGATGCCATAGGAGAAGAGGACAGCAAGGTTATCTACACCACCCTGGAGGAGGCAGTGCGGCTCATTAGGACCAAGCAGGGGGTGTGGCTGGCCAAATACGGACATACAGTCCACCTTCCCGCTGCCGCCAGTCTGGCAGGCAGATTGGGAGCTGCTAGGTTTCCAGGTGGATGGGCTGTATTATTTCGACAAGACAATTCCAAGGGGGTGCTCAGTAGTATGCACCACATTTGAGATCCTTAGTACCTGACTGCAATGGGTTTCCAGAGACAATTGGGATACCAGACAGTGGTGCATTACCTTGACGATTTTCTGGTCATCGTGGAAGGGAGAAAGGAGACAGAGGTGATGTTGTGGGATTTCAAGGCATTATGCCAGGAACTGGGGATGCCACTGGCTGACAATAGAATGGAGGGATCACTCCAGACTATAGAGCCCTGGGTTTGGAGTTGGACACGGTACAGGAGCTGTACCGGTTACCAGAGCAGGTCAGAAGGCTGCAAGGATTATTAAAGCAGGTTGGGGGGAGCTGATGGGTGCACCTAAAGCAGGTGCAGCAACTATTAGGGCAGTTGAATTTTGCATGTAGAGCCATTGTTCCAGAGTGCGCATTTACATAGTGATTAGCCTTGGCCATGCAAGGGGAGAAGCAGCCCCATCACAGGATAGACCTCAATAAAGGGACCAGGAAGGACTTTTTGGGGTGGGAATATTTCCTACAGGTTTACAAGGGTCAGACATTCTGGCAAGATGAGTGGCTGTACAACAGGGACCTGCAGCTGTATACAGATGCGGCCGAGGGTGTAGGTATGGGGGGTTACTTCCAAGGTAAATGCTGCACGGCACCATGGCCAGAAGAATGGGTGAGGGGAAACATGATATGGGACATCACTTGCCTAGAGCTGTTCCCCACATGGGTGGCAATGTTAGTCTGGGACAGAGAGCTCAGGAACTGACAGGTCACACTTTGGAGTGATATCAGGCAGCCGTAGAGATGCTGAACAGAAAGTAGACCAGGTCAGAGAGAGAGTCATGAGGGTTTTTAAGGAGGATGGTGTGTTTAAGTTCGACCCCGAGTATGCCATTCAGGGCTAAGCACATTGATGGTGTAAAAATGTGATAGATGATTGCTTCTCCCGCTTGCAGATGGACAAATTTCGGACCATCTCTCCCGGGGCAGAGGGCAGGGGGACCACCATCCCAACATACATATGGATGATTGGAGTGGGGGAACCGAAGTATTGTTCTCAAATTCTGGGGCTCCAAGGACCCTTAGAGCTTATAGAAACTCATTGAGGGCATTTCAAACAGTTCAGGAACAATACAGGGGACAGGTAAGTGGGGCAATAATACAGGAGCAGGTGGCCAGATTCATAGTGGGGGGATGGCAACAGGACATGGCACAGGCCACAATGGGGGTTCACCTGGCAGCCATAGGGCAAATATATACCTTAAAAGGGTGGGAGGACCCCACGAAGAGCAACCTGACCTGCAGAAGGATACAGGGTGCAGACCAGGGGGCCGAAAAGAAACAGGACACCAGGAAGCCAATAGGGGAAATCCTATTGGCAAGACTGGAGGAGGAGGCTACAGCACATAGGTAGCTCAATGAGCAAGGCAGTGTTATTTCAAGACCTGGATATGACTACATATATTGGGTTGTTCAGGTTACACAGATGCAGTGGCAGTGCAGTTGAGATGGTGAAAGATGGACCAACAAGGTCAGGGCAGCAGAGGGTGGCTGCAGAAACATAGAAATTCAGCCATTTGCCTGGAAGGGGCTCTGCACATGTACATGGCTGGGCGTCCCACTGGGGGAGCCCTGCACTGTTTCATGCACGGGATGGGGAAGCCAGTTACCAGATGTCAGGCGAGGGCAGTACTGCACAAAGGCCTCTGATTTTCGGAACCAGTGGAAGGTTACTTTTCACATTCATTTAGAAGAATGCTGCTGTGGTGCATCATGATAAGCATGGGTTATATATTTTAATGCCAGACCTCATTGTAATACACCTGGTTGGCAATTACCTGGGGACACAGCCCTGGTGGGACATACTTTACCACATAAATGAGGATGTGCAGACAATTAAAATGGTGGTGGCTGGAGGTTACACTGGCCTGGTCAGAGGACACACCAAGAAGGGTGGCATAGAGAGAAGAGCCACAAGAGCATGGACAGGGCCAGGAAGTGCATAGACATGTGAAAAGAGGAAGATGGTGGACAGGCTGTTTGAGGCCCTGGGGAAAATGGTAATTCACCATACTATTCAGGAACAGGTAGATGACTATTTCTGAGGAGAGGGGGTGCATCTCTCAGACCTTGGGCTGGCTCTGTTTTAATCAAGAAATGGCAGACACCGTTGAGGTATGGATGAAGTGAAAGGGAGTGGTAAAGTGAATACAGAAGAAAAGAAAAAAGGGGGTGCGGGAGAGAAAAGGGGGGAAGTCCACCATCCATCGCAAGCTGGAGGTGGACTAGTGGAAAAAAAAGGGGGAGTTCAAAAGTGGAAACACAAAAAAGGACACAGGTTTGATGAGAAAGAAGCAGGGGCATGGTGTGTATACTCGTACCCCTTGACAACAAAAGAGGAAGCGACCTGGCCCCCCATGATGTATGTTTGGGGGGGCAGAAGGAAAGAAGAAATGAATAAGATGGCAGAATTGATCAAGAATGTGATGTATATGATGTATTATAATGTATATGAATATGATTTGAAAGACTATGTAAAAGGACAATGAAATGAACAGTTACTGTAAATATGGAAATTTGAATATCAGTAAATTAATTGCTGAACTAAGCAACCACACACAGTCTTGTCTGTGTTTTATTGGAGGGGATCTGGGGACAAAGAGGGTTGCCCAATTAAAGGGGCAGACCCCATTGTCCCAATGCCCTGACAAGATTAGTGGAAGCTCAGGGGCGGAGGAGGGAGTGGGAGGAGAGGGGGAGAAGAGATGAGGTCACAAAAGGGGGAAGGACCTTGTGAGGTCACAAAGAAGGTGAAGCAAGGGGAGTGGTGGGAACAGTGAGGTGGCAGCCAATAATTGGGGAATGAAACAAAGGGCTGGGCCAAACTGGGGCCTGGAAAGGGGCTGCCCAGGAGCAGGAGCTCACAAATTGCTCCAAGAATTTCCCACCCACTCTCCCGGTAGGAAATAGCAGAAGAGGCACTGTGGAAGGTGGAGCACAGTGCACCACTGTGGCAGGTGGAGCACAGTGGGGGTGCTACAGATGGACTGCTGAAGGTGGACGGCAGGAGAGGGACAGAAAAAGGGGAGAAGAAAAGGTGGAAAAAAGGGGGAGGAGCACAGGAAAGAAAGGGGGAGTTCAAAAGGGGAAATACAAAAAAAGACACTGGTTTGATGAGAAAGAAGCAGGGGCATAGTGTGTACACTCGTACTCCTTGACAACAAAAGAGGAAGTGACCGTGCCTCCCATGATGTACGTTTGGGGGGCAGAAGGAAAGAAGAAATGAATGAGATGGCGGAATTGATCAAGAATGTGATGTATATGATGTATTATAATGTATAAGAATATGATTTGAAAGACTATGTAAAAGGACAATGAAAGTGAACAGTTACTGTAAATATGGAAATTTGAATATCAGTAAATTAATAGCTGAACTGAGCAACCACACACAATCTTGTCTGTGTTTTATTGGAGGGGATCTGGGGACAAAGAAAATTATACTCAAACCAACCCACAGTCAGTCACTAACTTTGATTAGTTCCCTTCTTAGTTACTAGTTTTGAGGAGATCTTTGTGCTATTCAGGCAGCTTGACAATATATTGATTGACTGACTGATTGATTGATTGATTGATTGATTGATTGATTTAACCAGGTAAGTGCACTAGGCAAAAAAATACCTATTTTCAGGCATAACCTAGAAAAGTCACAGAGAAGTGTACAGTGAAATTAACTTACAGATTGATAAAAAAGCATTGCCTCATGCATGGAAATAGAATTCACACCTGACAACATTAAGTATTATAAATTAAAACAGTGCAAGATAAAATAAATAAAATATAAAATAAATAAGCATGACATCCAATAGTGCAATGTAATTCCCTCACAGGTACGATTGAGAAAGAGTTCAACTAGGTGGGGGGTCATTTTTGTAGAAGTAAAGAATTGCCACCAGTAGAAATCTAGAAGTCTTTGCAGGTCTTTGGACATCAGAATACTTTTTAGGACCTCAGTGTTTTCAATTTACTGAGAAAAACAGAGAAAGAGAGAGAGAGAGAAATGTCTTGGAATTAAAGGACAACTAAACAGGTATATTTTGGTGGTCGCTAAGTTAAAAAAATGAAATTGTGGTGAGGTAGAGCTGGGGGGTGACATTTTAAACGATAGTGCTCCTTACCATTGTTTTAAAGATTTAACCCATTTTTATCAGTTTTTAAAAATTAACCAAGATCCCCAAGTTTCAAAGTTGGTGCTATGATCTAGCCTTAAGATGGCACCAACGTAAGATGTGATTACATCATTGAAGTGAGACTGCTATTACAGACTAATAGAAGCCCTATGTACTGGCCCATTTCAGCTCATACTGTAAAAATTCTAAAGCACTCCAACATGCTAATCAGTACCTAATGCATATATCAAACTCTGATGCATGTGTCAGGTGCTGATTAGTATGTTGGTGGACTTTAGAATTTTTACAGTATGAGCTGAAATGGGCCAGTTCATAGGGCTTCTATTCATCTGTTATAGAAGTCTAACTTCAATGCCATAATCACTTCTAATGTTGGCATCATGTTATGTCTAGATCATGACGCCAATTTAGAAATTTGGGATTCTTTGTTAACAATTTTTAAAAGATGATGAAAATGGGTTAAACCTTTATAACGAAAGTAAGCAGCACTGTTTTTTGAAATGCCACCCCCAACTCAACCTCACAACAATTTTGTTTTTTTAACTTAGCAACCACTGAAATATACCTGTTTGAGTTGTCCTTTAATATATTTCACAGAGGCTGATCACTCTTACACAGAGGGTGGACCATCTTGTGAAATAGCCTACTTGTAAGTTAGTGGAAGAAAGCATTGTTTGGACTTTTCAGGGATCCAGCTGATAAGGCTTGATGAGTGTCAGTACTCAAATTTGGGTAAAATACTTCTTGTGTAAATACTCTATGTACTTTGCACTACCATAATACTACATTATAATTATAAATCAAGTATCATTATTTACAGAAATCAAACAATTATTTTTGACTCCAGTGCCATGTCTAGAAAACTAGAAGTAACTTAATTTTCTCTTTTTGCTCTCCTTTTGTGATACAAATACTTCCTCACCCTTTAACATCAAAGTTTTGACCATATTTTCTAAGTCATATATTTTGAAAATAGAATTAACTAAAGCCCTAGAAAGAACACTGATCAATAAAATCCTTTACTTATTGAAAAATGAGTGAAGACATATGATGAAGTGCCACACATGGGCATAAAATGCAAGCTACCTGTAACATGATTATGACATGATTACCAACAGTTGACCTTGCGCTTGACTAGAAGCTTTTGTCTTCACTCACTTGTTTTCCACTAAATAAAATAATTTTTGGAGCTTCAATAGCAGGAGGCAATGCAAGGCAAATTTATTTGTTAGACACCAATCCTGAATGGCTCTGGGAGCCATATAATAAAATAGCAAATGAGAATGGTCACTGTAAAATCAGGTATGACATAAAAAAAGGATAAGACAAAAATAACTATTAGTTTATCAGGCATTAATGTTCAGCTGGACCAAAATGGTTAATTAAAAAGGTAGTTTTTTAATAAGGCCTTAAAACATCTACTGCTGGGGCTCCTCAAATGTTAGAAGAGAGTTCCACAATAATGGAATGTTAGCCTCAAAAGCCCGATCTCCTGCAGACTTCAGTCAAGAACATGAAACAATAAGGAGATACACATCAGAATATTTGTCTTCACTTTTTTTCCACTAAATAAAGGATTTTTGGAACATTAATCACAGGAGAATGGACTTTGGTTTTTATGTGCTTGGGAAAGGTGGGCACCAGTCTCTTTTATTTGCTTCTTATATTTTGTTTTTAGAGCAAGGCACCACCATCCCATTGAGTGCAACAGTTCTGCCTTTTGATCATTTTAAATTTAATCGTATGTCTGAATGTTGTCTTTCAATCAGTGCTGGATCCCTTTAAGTATTTTTCTTTAATGCACACTCTGTACTTGGCCACAGTGCCTTAGAATAATGTTTTAGTACAAGACATGGGCAGGCTGAATTTTGACTAATAAATTATTCTAAAAAATACCTGTTGGGGCCAGCCCAGTGGCACTGATGGCTGAGACACTGGACCTTGCACTATGCTGGGGACCTGGGTTCGGGAGCTAGCTTGTGTCATTGAGGGACGGCCACAGAGGAGAGGATTGAGGGTTGAATGGACTGCTCTCCTCTTCTGGGGAGGGCTGATTGGGGATCTTTGGCATCATGTGACTCCCACTGGAGACTGGGGGGAGCTACAGCCAGGGAACACCCTGGAGAGGATGGAGGCAATGGTGGATGTCCTATGGGTGGGAGTGAGAACATGCTTGGCATGTGCTGGATGTCACTGCACATCCGCATCTCCAGAGTCATGGAACAAAGAAAAAACCCTGGCATCTGGGAGGATGATGATGATGAGTCCAACAGTGGCCCCCATGCCCAACACCAGATCCAGCCCAGTCAAGGTCTCCATTATACTCCAGATCACCCCAACTGTCAGCTGGATTTACAGAGCACAATGGTAGGTGGTAGTGGCCCCTTCTCAGGGGGTACAAGCCGGGGGGTTGACTGCAGGTGTGGGTTGGAGCTCTGGAGGGGGACCTGACTTGGGGGGTCTCTGGCAGGGTGGCAGAAAGCTGCCTGTAAAGTGACTACATCCAAGGGAGGTCTCAGGGGCTGGAGACTGGAGGGAAAAATATTTGAAAAAAATACATGTTGCTAGTGTGCCAAAGATGACATGTTTAGCTAATTTCATGTGAGCACAAATGTCTCAGAATAAAACAGTTTTCTAAGGTCCAGTGACTGAATGCAGCTAATCTGGGAGGAACATAAGATAAGGCAAACTATTAGATGGATGGAGACAAACAAATATACAGGAAACTAAAACATTTCTAAACAATCTTAAAACATGTGGTAACATATGATTTTTTTCATTTATTTAAAGGTTTGGTGACTGGGAGAGGCACACTGAACTGAGGCTCAATTCCAGATGCGTCCTGGGGAAGGGGAAAAGGGAACTTCAGACATACAACTGAGTAATATATATATATATATTTATAATTTAGAGTGCAAATTCAAAGGTGAGTTAGTATTGTAATGTAACAATTTAAGTTACAGCAGTAACAGTACACAATAATTAAGAACAAGAGATGTCTGAAAGTACAATGATGTGAATGGTGTGAAGTCATCCTTGGGTATTGTTCAACAAAAAATGGAAGGGATAAAAGATAAAGAGGTACCATGGAGGGAGGGAGAGAAAGGGGGGAGTAAATGAGAATAGTAAAACAAACTGGTTACGAGGAGGAGGATGGACAGGAGCAGGGAGGAAGAGAAGATTGGGATAGAAGGCCCTTTAGTCTATGCAGATAGGGGCCTAGACAAAGGGTGCCTGGAAGTGAGTTCCAGAGGAAGGGTAGACAGAAGGTGAAGGCTGCCAGCTCAGAACTAGAGGCAGGATGGGGAGAAATAAAGTGTGGGAGACTGGAATGTAATGAGTAAGAAGAAGGGGATAAAGGGAAAAGGATAGAACAGAGGTAGAATGGGAGAGATCCAAGTCAGAATTTGAAAATTAGGGTGCAGGTATGGTGCTGTTGTCATATTTAAAGGGGGGGGGGGAGAGGGAGGGAGGAGTATAAGGAGCAATGATGTATACGGGGCAAGGCATTCAAGGTAAAGTGGCAAAATACATTAAAGAGGGTGTCCAGTCTAGAGAGGGAAGTGGCTGAGACTGATTTAAAGACAATGTTGGCATAGTGAAAGACTGAATAACATTTTAGCTTGCGATAGACAATAGGAGAGAAGGAGTCTTTGTTTTAATATAGGGTGCCTAGCTTCAGACAGAGTTTTGAGTTTTAATCTTAGACCTGGTTCTCTCAAATGGAGATGAAGAGAGGATCACAGATGTAGAAGTGGGTAGCCATCTGGGAACTAGCGACCATCGAACAGTATGGTTCACAATAAACACAGCAATAGAGTCAAGCCATACAAAGACAAAGGTACTGGATTTTGGGAGGGCTGACTTTGCCAAAATGGGTGAGTGCCTAAGGAATGCACTAGCAAATGGGCAGGAAGGAGTCGTGGAAGAACAATGGGGAATAATAAAAACTGCCATCACAGAGGTAACAAGCCTTTGTGTAAAACAAATAAAAAAAATGAAACGAGGTAAGAAACCACTATGGTTCTCAAAGGAAGTGGCAGTGAAGGTTCAAGAGAAAAAGAAAGCATTCAGGAAGTACAAGGAATCACAGAAGGAACAGGACAGAGAACTGTATCAGTTAAAGCAAAAGGAAGCTGGAAAGGCAGTCAGAACAGCAAAGGCCCAAACCGAGTAAATGATAGCCAACTCAGTTAAGAAGGGGATAAAACCTTTATAGGTACATCAGGAGCAAAGGGAAGACCAAGGAGGGATAGTGAGGCTTAATAAAGGGGAGGGTGGGCAGAGGGTGACTGTGAAAAGGCAGAGATACTAAACAAATATTTTGCTCAGTATTTACAAAGGAAGAGGGGAGGTACCTAAAACAAACAGTAGAAACACTCTGGATACAGAAGTTGATACCAGCCCATTTACAGAAGAACGGGTTCTGAAAGAGCTCTAAAACTGAAGGTGGACAAAGCAATGGGGCCTGATGGGATTCATCCCAGAATTCTAAAAGAACTAAGGGTAGAACTAGTGACACCACTGAATACCCTCTTTAACAAATCATGGGAGGATGGAGTGGTACCTCATGACTGGAGGAGGGCAGATGTGATTCCCTTCACAAAAGTGGGAGCAAGGCAGAAGCAGAAAACTACAGACCTGTTAGTTTAACCTCAGTGGTAAGGAAAATGATGGAATCACTTCTGAAGGAAAGAATTGTTGCGATCTAGAGGCCAGAGGGCACAGGACCCAAGGCAGCATGGATTCACAGCGGGAAGGTCATGCCAGACAAATCTGATAGATTTCTTTGACTGGGTGACCAAAGTAGTTGATCAGGGAGGGGTTGTGGACATGGCCTACCTAGACTTTAGCAAGGCATTTGACACAGTCCCACACAAAAGATTAATATACAAGTTAGCCAGTCTGGGAGTGGGTCCCAAGATGACAGCCTGGGTAAAGAATTGGCTGGAGAATAGGACACAGAGAGTAATAGTAAATGGAGTCCACTCTGAAAAAGGGGTTAGTAGTGGTACACGAGGGTTCAGTATTAGACTGTCCTCTTCAATGTCTTTATAAGCGACATTGCAGAGGGACTGGAAGGAAAGTATGTCTCTTTGCAGATGACACAAAGATCTGCAACAGAGTTGATGCACAAGGTGGGGTGGAAAGGATGAGAAGGGACTTGGCAAGGTTAGAGGAACGGTCAAATGTATGGCAGCTTAGATTCAATGCTAAGAAGTGCAAGGTAATGCACCTGGGAAACAAAAACCCAGGGGAAGAGTACACAATGGGGGGTGAGATACTAACAACAACAAAAATGGAAAGGGACCTGGGGTAGTCATATCAGATGACCTAAAGGTGGGCAAGCAATGTAGAGGGCAGCAAGGAGGGTTGGGAGATACTGGGATGCACAGGGAGAGGCATCACCAGTAGAAAACAAGAAGTTATTATCCTTCTGTACAGACAGCTGGTGAGACCACATCTGGAGTACTGAGTGCAGTTCTGGAGACCCAATCTCCGCAAAGACATAGACAGGATGGAAGCTGTCCAGAGGAGGGCAACTAAAATGGTGCAGGGTCTGCACCGGAAGACATATGAAGAGAGACTTAAGGAGCTTAATATGTATAGCCTCGAGGAAAGGAGGGAGAGTGGGGACATGATAGAAACTTTCAAGTACCTCAAGGGAATCAACAAAGTCCAAGAGGGTAGCATCTTTCAAAAAAAGAGGTGCAAGAACAAGGGCAAGTACAATTTGAAGATAGACGGGGGCTCAGAGGTAATTTAAGGAACTATTTTTTCACAGAGAGGGTTGTGGATGTATGGAACGGCCTTCCAGAGGAGGTTGTGGAGTCAAAAACAGTGGTTGAATTCAAGCATGCATGGGACAGTTATAAGGCAATTCTAGGGGGTGGGGGTAGGAAGAAGTAGGCTGCTGGTTAACTAGGATCTGCAGCTTATCCATCAGGTAGGGAAATGGGCAGACTGGGTGGGCCAAGCGGTCCTTATCTGCCATCAAATTCTATATTTCTATGTTTCTATGAGTGTATGTAGTCAGCGTGGTAGGAGAAGTCAAAGTGACTATTCAACCAAATGGCTAGATATTTGAATGCTGAGACTGTATCTAGGGTGATATCATTGAGGGTGGTGAAAGAGGGAGGGAAGAAGAGTTTAAATAGTTTTTGAGCAGTGCCGAAGTTCATTGGCATGTTTTTTTTTTGACATTATGATGTTTTTGGAAGGTGGGGTGTGTTCCTTTCCCCAACCACCACTTACCTCTTTGTACCACTTCTTCTCAATGATATGTTAACTGTACTTAGCCCATCATAAATTCAAATGCTGCTAATCCTAAACTATACAGTACCTTTTTGCAATGCACATTTTAGCAATCATGAATTACTCATTTCTTCATCTTCACAAATGTGTACTACTGTTGCAATAATGTACCATGCTCTCTGTTTTATTCACAGAGACTTTGAACTGCTTCATGTGGTTAGTACAAAGTCCTTAATCCTTGCACCATGAGAATGAATAGCATCTGAATGGATGAACTGCAGACTATACTACCTAAAAAGCACAATCAGTCCTTTACTGCCTACTGTATATATAGACTGACTGAAGTGTGAAATTTATTCAAACTAAATACTTTTCAATACTGTTATAGCAATTATTCATGGAAGGGGAAAGTAGCTTTATGTGTAATGTGAACTAGTTTGATCAATTTTATTTGATGTTCAGAATTTTAATTTTATGAAACATATTATGGCCTGTGAAAGGTTATAAAGAAATGGGAAAATAAAGTCTTGGACAGGGCCTATACTATTTTGAAATTGATTAATTAAACAATGAGGCATAACAGGGTATGTTTTGTGCTGGTAGTTTTTTAATTTTTATTTAGGTAAATTAGATGATACCTTTGAGCATTAAGTGCTCAATTACAAAGGTTCCTCATCAGTTACAAAGCGGTAAAGCAGAGTAGATTACAATACAACAGTACAGGATAAGTACAGGAGGTCATTTTCAAGTGGCAACAGGACACGTTTTATAATCAAAGGTTCAACATCAGTATCAAGATGTTAACAGTTCAGGATATAGTCAGAGGGTCCTTTAACAGAGGTTTACAGTCAGGAAAGAAGCAACCATGAAGGCATTGTCAAGGATCACAGGACTGGGCACACAGTACATAAAGCCAACTGTACTGCTAGGTTGAAGGAGGGGTTGCTAGGAACAGCTACATGGGCAAGGAAAAAGTGCCCTCTTTAGTACTTGTTTGAACTGCCCAATTTTTGAGAACTCATGGAGAGGCATATCAATTTCTTGACTGTTAAGCCAGTGTGGGGACCTGAATGCAAATGAACACATCATTTGGCTAGTTCGGCAGTGTGGGACAGAGAGGTCACCATGGGTTGAGCTCCTGGTGGCAGAGGCATGTTGTGAGGTTGTAAGGAGAGTTTGCATCCCAGGAGAGGGGAGTTCCAGAAGTGCTTTCACTCTCATTAGGTAGGTCTGGTATTTTATCCTACTAGTAAAGGGTAACCAGCTTATGAGGGTGTAGAGTGTGCAGGTGTGGGTTGTTTTGTCTGCTCCAGTAACAAAGTGATATGCTTTGTTTAGGGCCATCTTGACCCAGTTTAGTACAGATTCTGAGGCTGCCCCACAGACCAGGATACCGTAATCAATCATTGGGAGGATGGAGCTTGTTACGGCCACCCTTTTGGCCTCTAGCGAAGGATGTGTCACAACCTACAGAGTGCCCCCAAGTTCCCTATTAACATTGTAGACCAGCTGGTCAGTGTGTGAAGTGAAGGTAAGTGATTGGTCAATTGTGATGCCCAGGTACTTGAAGGTATCTGCCTGGTCAAGGGCTATTCCAATAACATTGAGTACTATGGGTGGAGGAAGTGTATTTCTTTTCTGAATGCCTTAGAAGAGCATAGTCTTCATCTTCTTGTAATTTAGGACTAGCTTGTTATGCTGGAACCACTGTTCTAGTGATGCAAAGATATGTTGCAGGGTTTTTGTGAGGGTCTCCTGATTGGGTCCATTCATGCTGATGACTGCATCATCTGCATAGAACTGCATCACAGAGGTTGGACAGGTTGCTAGGAGGGTGTGGACAAAGAGGCTAAAGAGGAGAGGACCCAATACAGAGCTCTGTGAGACACCTACTGTGACTGGCTTGGAGTCACAACAGACTCTATTAATTTTGACTTGCTGTGTTCTGTTAGTGAGGTAACTGCTGAACCATTGGATAGTGTCAGCAGAAAGGCTGAGTGTTTGTAACTTTGTGAGTAGGAGTGCATGGTTTACCAGGTCAAAGGCCTTCATTAAGTCAATAAATATAGATCCCACCAGATGGCCTTTATCAAGTGACTCATGTAGATAGTTGGTATATTCAACTAGGGCTGTGGTGGTGGTGCTGTGCAGCTTGTGTAAGCCATGTTGGTGGTGGACACAGGGGAGGTTGTAATTGTTGAGATGTGTTGTGATCTGGTCAGAAACCATCCTCTTGAGAGCTTTAGACAGGGGTGAGAGGATTGATATTTTCCTGTAGTTAGAGACTTGGGTACGGTCACCATTTTTGCTAACCAGGGTTAGAAGGGTGGATTTCCACAGTTGTGGGAACTGTGAGACTCTAAGGGATAGACTGAACAGTTTGGTTACGGGGTAGGTTAGCTCCTCAAGTGCAAGGGCCACCGGTTTCATATCAATGGTGCCCCCCCCCATTCTGGTTTTACTGAACACATGTTTTACATAACTGACAATGTCTTTGGTGGTGATGGAGTGGAAGTAAAATTTGGGGGTATGGGGGCTATGTTTTCATCAGGTGGGTCAGTGGGGGTAGTGATTCCATGGGGGTTAGGGGTAGGGTTGTTAATTGGTGGGAGTACAGCACTAGGGTCAGTGAATGTGTTGTTGAAGGTGTTAGCTATTTCTGTGGGGCTCATAGTGATTGTACCGTTCATACTAAGTATTGATGGTGAAGATTTGTCTTCCTTCCTTACCAAGAATGTTATGTAGTGAGTCCCAGAAGACTTTGCCCCAACCCCATATTTTGGTTTGCTGTTCTATAAAGTAGGAGGCCTTTGCCTGCCTGATTAGCCTAGTACATTTGTTCCTAGCTGCTCTGTATTCCTGATAGTGTGTTAATGAGCCAGATGCCCTGGCCTTGTGTCAAAGGTTGTCCCTGGTCCTCATGTGAGTGAGGAGGCAAGGTGTGATCCAGTCTGCTGTGGTTCCTCTCATGACATGATTCCTAAAAGGGGTGAATTTATCTACAACTGTACTGTATGCAGATACAAAGTAGTCCAGGGCCTGGTCAATAGAGTGTGTGCTGTCCAGGTATCTCCAGTCAGTTTGGGCCAGCTGGTGTTGAAATTCCCTAGCTGCTCACTTTCTTAGTATTCTAATATAGGTAGTTTTTGGGGTTGGCTTTTTTATTCTGGCGGACCATGCACACAGTATAGGGGATATTGACATGTCTTGTGTGGGATGAAGCACTGTACCAAAGGCTGTGTGCCTCTCCCAACTGAGAGGTGACATGAACCAGCACGATGATTATGAAATGGGTCTGTCAAAGGTAGTGCTATGAAATAGATGCTGTAGCACATCAATTACACCTCTTCCTATCCAGGAAGTATAGAACAAATGAGCACACACAGAGGCCAGGAGATGCCTTAAATCAACTTTATTTTGGCTAGGTATAACATTGTAACATATAAAATAAACCCACGGTCCTCAACACTGAAACATACTGGCATGAAATCTTACACTTAACACTATAAATGGTTTCAAGCCATGACTCATGATGCAAAAGCTGTTTCCCTAGAAGTTAATTTCACCCCAGCCAGGTCATTGAGAAGGGGGAAAGAATCATGCCCTCCAGTGTGTGCTCACACATGCTAATGTTTTGCCTTGTGAATACCACCCTGGTTGTAAATGCTACTGGTCATATGCATCCAGCCAATCAGTGTGTCTCAATTAGTCAATCAGCTGTAGCAAGCAATGTCTAGTTAGCTAACATATTTCACAACCCTCTAATGATATGTACAATGTGGTTAAAAACAGGAACAACACAATAGCTTTTTGTACAAGGACTACAGTTCATAACATAAACATTAAAGACCGTAGTCAGTTACTTGGTAAGATAATGCTGCACACATGTCATGGTCTGTCTTCAATATCAAAGGAAAACAAAGTGCCATGTAAAATCACAGGAAATCAGATTCAGTCAGATAAATCAGCATTACTGTTCCTTGGGACTGACAATTTAAAGTAACAAACTGGTACAGGATAAACATACCTCAACCTAAAAGATCACAGCTATCCTGTTAAAATAATAGCCTCTTTGGTACGAGGTGAAAATAAAGTGCAATGCATATTGGTAAGCATCCTTGCTACCTGACAATGCATCCATTTGGTAGGTACAGATTTTTGTTATAATCTTTTGATTTAAATATATAATATGCAGAGAAAAGGTAAAAAAAGAGGAGAAGAAACAAGTTCTACTGAGTCATTGTAATGTTGTTGGATGGCCAGTAGGTGGCAGATGCTACATTTGCTTTCAGTACAAGTATGTGAATGAGGTATATTAATACAGCTGTGCCTGCTTAATGCAAAGAGGTCAGTGAGGTCAAGGATGCTATTGTGCCGGAATATCAACACTAGGTTCTGAGCACCTCTGCCAATCAGGATGCTGGATTTTTTATACTCATTTTAATAATTTAAAAATGATTGTAACTGGTCAGCCAGCACTGCCTTTTGTGAGACTGGTAATCATTTATAAGCCATAGACTCCTGCTTGGAGTTAGCCTTGGACTGAGTGCATCACAGAGGTGAGGTACTCAGCCCCCAGGGAAGGAGGGTGCTGCAAGATGCTCAGTGTTCATATCTGCACCTCTGCTGGCAAACAAAGAACAGTTGTGATCCCCTGCCTTCCTGGTTGTAGGTATGTTGCAGCTGCATTGACCATGGCTGTTAGGGCAGGGAACAGAGGAAAATAAGTAAAGTAACTATAGTGATCCAGGAACTGGATAGCAAGTTTTAATATAACTAATGCCATCACCAGAACATAGGTAAATAAACATGGTGATCTGGAAATCCTGAAGATGCATCCATTTTGAAGACCTAACAGTATTATGGTGATGTCATTACCTCATCATCCCTTCAGATATGCAGTAATACTATGCAAAATGTTCATGCCTGAGTATGGCATTTAATTGAACTGTTACAACAAACACTTGATTTATCTTTAAGTTGCGCTAAAACAATGCAACGGTGTTTCCATAATTCAAAAGGATCAATGTTACCATAATTTGTTGTCACCAGCTTCAAGACATGCTAATTAATCTGAAGAACACTGAGTGAAGACAGCAACAGTGCAGCATCCCACAGTGTGGTCTACTGGCTCCAAAAAACTGTGTGCCCATTTGGACTGTTCCACACATGGACAAGACTTCCTGTTATGCCATGGATAAGTGTTGTACACACTGGTTTCAAGGGCAACATGCCTAAAAGGTGTTTATCTAGTATGTGCAAGCATGCCAAAAATTCACAAAACAATCTGATGCAGACCTAGTGAAAACAACAGGGCAGCATCCCAAGTTTGGTCTACTAGTTCCAAAAACTGTGTGCCCATTTGGAGACTGCCACACATGAACCCGGCCTCTCATTATGCCATGGATCAGTGCTGTACACACTTGTTTCATGGCAACATTGCCCCAGAAATTATTTATCCAGCCTGTGTAGGTCTGCCACAAATTCACAAAAGATTAATCTGAAGAAGACTGAGCGGAGACAACGGTTCAGCATTCCACAGTGTGGGCTACTGTGTCAAACAATCGTGTGCCCATAGGGAAAGTGCCACACATGGACATAGCTTTCCAATATGCTAAGGATAGGTACTGTGCACACTGGTTTCAAGGGCAACATTGCCTAAAATGTATTTATCTAGTGTGTGTAGGCCTGCCAAAAATCCACAAAACAATCTGAGGAAGACAGAATGAAAACAGGGCAGCATCCCACAGTGTGTGTTGGCTACTGGTTCAAAAAACCAAAAACAACTAATGGACACAGAATGCCTCCCCATCCACTTCATCATCTTTGGCCTTTAGCCCCGCTGAAAGTGTAGGAGACTCATCATCCATAAACCTTGGCAAAAAGGGCTTTGGAAAAAGGGGCAGGTTAACTTTTTAAAAAGTGAACATCCCTACCCTTTGGGTCAAAAGTAGGATTACCACCTTTTAAGAAGCCCAAAGTGGGGCATTTCTTACTGAAACATGATTTTTTGCAGGACAGTACATAACCTCGACCAATGCAACAGACTTGTTTTCTCTATATAATCAGAATGAAGGCTAAGTATTGAAGTTTCTTGGTTGCTTCTATTGTTTCTTATCATTTTAAGGTATTTTAGTTAAGGTATTATAGTTTTCTGCAACATTTAGTGGAAAGTTATAAAATATTTTTTTTACTAAAAAGTCAGAACATGTAGTATTTTTCATGTTTTTTGCAGGACAAAGCTGCCCAAATCAGGACTGTCCTGTGAAAATCAGGACAGGTAGTAACCCTAGTCAAAAGCCATGCTCTCCTGCTGGTGGCAATATTGCCCATAGCAATGCTTCTATGTTTCTAGGTGTTCAACAGCTTCCTGTGTTAAACAGGGCCAAATAGTCTTTTTTTTTACTACCAGTACAATAGAGGCTCATCTCCTACTAATGCTGTGCTTTCATCCAGATAATCTTGCACCCCTTTTGTTTGCTGGCATCTCAGGCACCACTGTGTCATAAAGTGACTTGCCATACTTTTTGATCAAGCCATAGTCAGACAGTTGTTCTCAGAGGTGTTTTTCATCAATGGCTGTCTTTCTGGGGGGTGCAGAAACAGCAGTAGAATCATTAGGTCTTAGGTGACTTGGAGACAAAAATTACTGATGCCTATGATGTTCAGTAGTGTCAGTGGAAACACATTGGGATCCTCCTCCTTCCCTCTACTCCATCTGACCTGTCAGTGCAATTGCAAGGGATGATGATGTGAGTTGGTATTGTGCTGTTTTTGTTCCTGGTCATGGTTTGTGCCATACATCACTTCTGAAGGAAAGAATTGTCGAGTACCTAGAGGCCAGAGGGGCACAGGACCCAAGGCAGCATGGATTCACAGTGGGAAGGTCATGCCAGATGAATCTAATACATTTCTTTGACTGGGTGACCAAAGTAGTAGATCAGGGAGGGGCTGTGGACATGGCCTACCTAGACTTTAGCAAGGCATTTGACTCAGTCCCACACAAAAGATTAATATACAAGTTAACCAGCCTAGGAGTGGGTCCCAAGATGATAGCCTGGTTAAAGAATTGACTGGAGAATAGGACACAGAGGGTAATAGTAAATGGAGTCCACTCTGAAGAAAGGGGGGTTACTAGTGGGGTACCACAGGGTTCAGTATTATGACCGGTCCTCTTCAATGTCTTTATAAGTGACACTGCAGAGGGACTGGAAGGAAAAGTATGTCTCTTTGCAAATGACACAAAGATTTGCAACAGAGTTGATGCACAAGGTGGGGTGGAAAGGATGAAAAGGGACTTGGCAAGGTTAGAGGAATGATCAAATGTATAGCAGCTTAGATTCAATGCTAAGAAGTGCAAGGTAATGCACCTGGGAAACAAAAACCCAGGGGAAGAGTACACAATGGGGGATGAGATACTAACAACGACAAAAATGGAAAGCGACCTGGGGGTAGTTATATCAGATGACTTAAAGGTGGGCAAGCAATGTGACAGGGCAGTTAGGAGGGCTGGGGGATACTGGGATGCATAGGGAGAGACGTCAGCAGTAGAAAACAGGAAGTTGTTATCCCTCTGTACAGACAGCTGGTGAGACCCCATCTGGAGTACTGTGTGCAGTTCTGGAGACCCATTCTCCACAAGGACATAGACAAGATGGAAGCTGTCCAGAGGAGGGCAACTAAAATGGTGCAGGGTCTGCACCAGAAGACTTATGAAAAGAGACTAAAGGAGCTTAATATGTATAGCCTCGAGGAAAGGAGGGAGAGGGGGGACATGATAGAAACTTTCAAGTACCTCAAGGGAATCAACAAAGTCCAAGAGGGTAGCATTTTTCAAAAAAAGAGGTGTGCAAGAACAAGGGGGCACAATTTGAAGATGGGGCAGCTCAGAGGTAATGTAAGGAAGTATTTTTTCACAGAGAGGGTTGTGGTTGCATGGAACAGCCTTCTGGAGGAGGTTGTGGAGTCAAAAACAGTGGTTGAATTCAAGCATGCATGGGATAGTCATAAGGCAATTCTAGGGGGTTGGGGTAGAAAGAAGTAGGCTGCTGGTTAACTAGGATCCGCAGCTTATACATTAGGCAGGGAAATGGGCAGACTGGGTGGGCCAAGCGGTCCTTATCTGCTGTAAATTCTATATTTCTATATTTCTATACATACAGATACCAAAGGGATAAGCCAGGCTTTATAGAACTGCTGATTCTTACTGCATTCCTGTGCTTCACAGAATGTCTCGTGTGTTTCTTTGAACTGAGGGTCCAAGAGATTGGCCAGGATCTAGTGGTCAGCTCTACACATTTCTGAAATGTGTGTGTCATTCCAGAAACATTAACTTATCATACAAACAAGCTGCAGGTTAATGAGAGCAATGAGGGGGAGTACCTGGCTTAGACCAGCCATGTCAGCACTTGCTACCTGGGTGGCCTCCTCAAAGGGCTTCAGCACAATACAGAGGGTCTCCATCAGATGCCACTGATTCTTGATGATGTTTACCTCTGCCTTGCCAATACCATGCTCAGTGGCATACTACTGGATAGTCTACTGTTGTTCCAACAGCTGCTGCATCTTGCAATAGGTGAAATCCAACTTGTTGCCACCCTTTTGTTTGCTGGCATCTCAGGCACCACTGTGTCATAAAGTGACTTGCCATACTTTTCGTTAAGCCATAGTTAGACAGTTGTTCTCAGAGGTGTTTTCCATCAATGGCTGTCTTTCTGGGGGGTGCAGAAGCAGCAGTAGAATCATTAGGTCTTAGCTGACTTGGAGACAAAAATGACTGATACCTATGATGCCAATACCATGCTCAGTGGCATACTACTGGATAGTCTGATATTGTTGCAGCAGCTGCTGCATCATGCAATAGGTGAATTCCACCTTCTTGCATCCTTTTGTCTGCTGGCATCTCAGGCACCACTGTGTCATAAAGTGACTTGCCATACTTTTTTCATCAAGCCATAGTCAGACATAGAAGACTGGAGAAGGGCTCATGTGATCCCGCTCCAGAAGAATGGTAGCAGGGAGGAGGTAGGGAACTACAGACCAGTCAGTCTTACCTCAGTAGTAGGCAAGATTATGGAGGTACTCATTAAGGAAAGGCTAGTGCAACACCTGGAATCCATAGGAGCACAGGACCCAAGACAGTATGGGTTTACAAAAGGAAGGTCCTGTCAAACTAATCTCATAGATTTCTTTGACTGGGTAACCAGAGTGGTGGACCAAGAGGATGCAGTTGATGTCGTCACCTTGACTTCAGCAAAGCTTTTGATACTGTTCCACATAGAAGACTGATTAATAAGCTAGGTAGGCTCAGGGTGGGTCAGACATTGGTCAACTGGGTGGCAAACTGGTTGACAGGCAGAAAACAGAGAGTGGTGGTAAATGGTATACAGTCAGAAGAGATGCAAGTCACAAGTGGGGTACCTCAGGGATCAGTCCTGGGGCCAGTCCTCTTCAATATCTTCATCAGTGACACTGCAGATGGACTGGAGGGTAAGGTGTATCTGTTTGCAGATGACACCAAGATCTGCAACAGTGTAGATGATCCAGATGGGGTGGACAGAATGAGAAGAGATTTGGATAAACTGGCAAAATGGTCGGAAGAGTGGCAACTGAGGTTTAACACAGAGAAGTGCAAGATTGTGCACATAGGGAAGATAAACCTTGAAGCCACCTATAGGCTGGGAGGGGAGTTGCTGGCATTCACAAAGGAAGAAAGAGACTTGGGCATCATCCTGACAAATGACCCGAAATCATCCAAGCAGACCACTAAAGTAGTAGATAAGGTTAGGGGGATGTTGGGGTGCATTAGTAGGAGTATCACAAGTCATATGAGGGAGGTAATAATCCCTCTTTACAAGACACTGGTTAAGCCCCATCTGGAGTACTGCATGCAGTACTGGAGGCTGCACCTTCACAATGACATTAACCAAATTGAGGGGAGTCCAGAGAAGGGCAACCAAAATGGTGCAGGGACTGCATCAGAAAACATATGAGGACAGATTAACGGAGCTCAATATGTATACCCTAGAACAAAGGAGGGAGAGAGGTGATATGATCGAAACATTCAAACACCTTAAGGGCATTAACAAGGTGAAAGAGTCCAACATGTTTCAATATAAGAAAAATAGCAGGACAAGAGGACACAGCATGAGATTAGAGGGAGGCTGATTAAGGGGTAATGTAAGGAAGTTCTTTTTCACAGAAAGGGTGGTGGATGCATGGAATGGCCTACCTCAGGAAGTGGTGGACATGCATACAGTGCAAGGCTTGAAACATGCATGGGATAGGCATAAGGGAGCAATACAGATGAGTATGAATAGATAGGCCATTGACAGAGCAAAGGCCGAAGGCACATTCATAAGATAGAAAAAGAAATGGACAGAATGGATGGACATTGCAGTCCTTATCTGCCATCAACTTCTATGTTTTTATGTTTCTATATTTTTTCTGGTTGTGAAGGGAAAGGTGGTTCCACTGCTGGATGTTTTGTAATATTCTCCAGGCCTTTAGGGATTGGGTAAAATCACTCGGACATCTACACAGTGGTTCCTTCGTTCTTCTATAGGAAGCGTAACAAGTTTTCTGCATGATGGTCATTGTCAAAGCCAGCAATACATAAAACTGTCTGCTTGCAGAGGCTGAAGGTCCTAGGTGACTTATGGCTACTGCAACTACTGGTACTGGTGCTTAATTCAGAGGATAAGGAGGAGGAGGAAAAGGAGAACAAAGAGGGGAAGTGACCAAATGGGCAGTCACTGCCATGTAGTCAGTCGTCTGACCACTGGTCCATATATCAGTGGATGTGAACTGCTGGAAAAAATGATGCTTTCAGGGCATGTGACACAGTCTTATAGCACTCTCATACAAATCAGGAAGAGCCTGAGACCTTGGCCCTGCAAGTTATAAGTAGTAGAAAACTTCTATTGCTCACGAAAGTGAATGGCAGCAAGCCAGTGGGTTGCATTTCTACAATTGCTCTTGTTAACATTTTAGCCATTGGTCTGTTGGCTTTACATTTTGGTAACATTTTTTGGGAACTCAAATCAATGACAGTTGAGTTATCCCCCCCAAACATAACTGTTGGCTCCTATTTTTGCTGCCTTTGGGGGGAGTGGATGGGGATTTGTGGCCTCTCAGAGGTGTGGTAGTTAATGAGCTAAAGAAATGAGGACTGAGAGATGTTGTTAATGTGAACTGACTACTACATGGACCTACCGGGTCAATATGTTGTACGTTTAATAGCGTACCACAAAACCCTCGTGAACTGCAACAGCGCAGTACAACTGAGCGAGACAGTGCAATACCACATATGGGTCTGTACACGGTACTGCACCCTCACTGTCACAGGCAGAGGATAAGACCTCTGCTGGGATGGTATTCCCCTGAGCAGCTGCTGTGCCTCAATGCTGTGAGCCACTGGTAGCAAAGGAAATGCAAGATGTTTGGGACCGGGTTTGATTCCTGGTCCCAGACAAATGGACATTTTCTCTTTTTCACAGTTTGTGCGATATTTGTGTTACCCTCCCGAATTAATTATACTAGTTAGGGGCTTGGGACAACCCCCATTGAGGGGTGTGGCAAAGCCCCACAAAAAAAAAAGATTTATGCTGTATGGCATGTATCGCGCTGTTTTGGCAGCATGATATATGCATGCGGCATAATGCCTTGTGACATTATGACACCGTGCCCTACATGGATAGGGTTTGGCAGTGTCCTGGGATCATGTCATGGGTCATGGCAAGCAAGAAGAGCTTTCTGGTTCCACAGCTCCACTTTTCTCATTTTCTGTTTCCCACTCCAAAGTTGGTATGCATGCACTGGCATGGCTGTGCCATGTGAAAATACTGCACACACACTCAAAGCCTGTGCCTGGTGCTCAGAGGACATGGCTACATGCCATGCCACCCAGCATCTGCTGTCTGGCAATCAAGCAGTGGCATGCACTGTCCCCCCCCACCTGAAGTAGGAGAGCCATCTATGGATGCTTAATCCTCCTTCCTGCATCCAGCCTTGTGAGTGACCTTGGCTATTTCCCATGCTTGGGTTGCTGACATGTCAGGAGGTAAGGCAGTGCCTGAGCCCTCCACACAACTGGGCCAGCTTTGTAGTTCCATTCTTGACATTGTTTTCAATGTTGGTAATTCAAAAATTATAGTATGTTAGCTTAAAATGACTAAGACCTCTTGACTGCAACAAAAACAATATTCATTTCAGTTGTTAACATATCATATAATACTGGCATACCATATCCATATATCAACACATCAGAAACATTACCATAAATCACAAAATTTCAGAAAAACAAAGACACATGAAAAAAATCACCAGCAATAAGAGATAGAGTCAGACTGACAATGAAATAGAAAAAAAGAAATAAAAAGGAGAAAAAGAAATTGCACTGGAGAAAAGAAGAAAAGATAAGTAATGAGCAAGTGAGAGAGAGAGAGAGAGAGAGAGATAGAGGTGAGAACAGAAACAGAATACCATCAGCAAGCCCAGAAATATAAACCAAAAGAGAGAAATTGAGAAAGAGAGAGAGAGACTAGAAAGAACAATCCTGAAGTGGGAGCGAGACAGAGAGAGGAGAGAAAAAAGAGATATAATGAATCATCTCTCAGCCATGCTGGATAATTTCCACTGGCATCTGCTTTGAGGCACTGTCCAAATGGGCACACATGTTTTAGAGCCAGTAACCCACACGGTGAGAAGCTGCACTGCTGTCTTCACTCAAGTTTTCTTCAGACTAATGTACTGTGGATTTTTGGCAAGCCTATAAAGATGAATAAAATAATTTTTAGGGCAATGTTGCACATGAGACTAGTGCATACAGTCTCATCCATGGCATACTGGGAAGCCTTTCACATGTGTGGCACTGTCCTAGTGGGCACACCATTTTTGGAAACAGCTGCCTATGCTGTGGAATTCTGTACTGATACTTTGTTGGTATAAACAGGCCCTACAAATCATTTTAGTTTGCATTATTAGCCACATTCTCTTATTTACCAGCATTGTACATGTTTGGCGCTAAAGGAAAGGATACAAAGAATACAATTATTGGATCCATTAGCCCTTGCTGTAGTCCAGTACATCATCCTGCTATTTTGGGTGTTTTCTCAGCCCAGTGGTTTATGTTATTTCATTTTTATTCCCTTTCCTGAGACTTATTAAAGGTTAAAAGAGTGTACACTAGTCCACCAGTAACATAGGTGAACTGTACCAGGTCCAATGGTTAAAATTCACATGGTCCAACTTTGGGAGGTTTGCACTGCCCTAAACACAACCAATAGGTAGGAAAACGACCTTGTACCAATGTTGCCAAAATATTACAAATATCACTGTATATCTCCTCAATGTTGCAATTAGAGATGGGCAAAGTTGGAAAACTCCACTCCTTAAAAATATTTTGTTAAATTTGCGCATTTCATGTAATATTTCACAGATGCAAAGTACAAAATTCCAACCGTGAAATGTGGAATTTCATCAACGAAGTGCAGAATTTCATGCACGAATGGTGGAATTTTACCCACGATTGACAGAGTTTTGCCATTTGCAGGTGAAATTCTGACATTTGTGGGTGAAATGCCACACTTCGAGGGCAAAATTCCACATTGCGTGGGTGGAAGTTCACAAATTCGCACCGGTGCAATATTTTGCAGATCACTCAAAATTCGCAAAATAATTAGCATGACAAAATTTCTGACTTTGCCAGCAAAATTCAACTTCAGCACACCTGTAGTTGCAATTCCTAATTCTGTTTCAATTTCATCTACATTAATACATTGCTACTCTTATCTGTCACTAAACTGAAACTCCTGAAGCCAATTATTTTAATTCAAATCCACAAAGTAAAACAATATGCAAAAATAGTTGCCTGCCATACCACATGAGGTCTTGAGTATGATTAGTTGTTAAATAATAACAAATTATAATGGGTTAATGAAGAAGAATGTACCGTACATTCTCTTTTCCTTTGGATCTCTGCACAGAATTCCAGCTATATTCATAACAGAACAGTCACCATAGGTAAATAAGCAAATGATTCAATCTGCAGTGGTGCAGGCTTACATTTTTCAATAAATCATAAAAACATTGTACATCAATAATAACTATGCATTTTCTTTCCATGACTTTATTATAAAGCATTCATTGTAAAATAGTCCTACATAGCCTCACATACTGCATATAAAATGTAACATTGATAGTTACTGCTGGAAACAAATGATAGTGCACTGCAATGAATAAAAGTACTGTGTTTCTCTCTGAACACTATCTTCCCAAACAAATTGGTGCTAGTGTCCTTAAAAGCCCCTTGCACATTCCACGCCCACACTCAGAAAGTTGCTTCGATTACTCTCATCAGTTCTTTTAATTGTGTGCCATCAATTCTGCCATCAACTACTCTGTGAAAATACAGCACAGGATTAATGTCTGAAGCTGGAGGTTTAGGTCTGCACTGCAAGCGCATGCGTGCGTGCACACACACACACACACACACACACACACACACACACACACACACACAAGCTCTCCTCCTTCAGAAGCCTCCAACCAGGAGGTAGGCAGAGAGGAAAACTGTTTACCGAGGTACATGGCTGAGCCAAGTTTCACACACTATTTATGCCAGTTTAGCTTGGAGATGACCCTGTGTAGAATTCAAATAGATGACATAATAGAAAACCTGGTCCTAACAACAGGAGGTTCAAGGAGAGCTGCATTCAGTGAATTATTTTTTATTTATTTATTTGAATCTAGGATTACAAGTACCTTTGAGCCAAAGCTCTTTTACAAAGGTTCCACATCAAAGGAGGTACATTACAGAGTAGACAAGACATTCAGTTACATAGGCAGGTAAACAGCATAACACCAAATGCAAGTATGTAGTTATGTACATTCAGGCAGACGAGTGCTAGAACACTGAGCAGCAGCAGAAAGAGAACAGAGTGGGGAGGGAGAGGGAACTAACTGAGGGTGCAGCCAGAGGCATTGTCATAATACAGATAGAAGTGCCTGGAGTCAAAACAATGAGAGAGAAATAAAGAAAAGAAGAAGGTTGGGGGGTAGGAAGTAATTCAAAACAAAGAATGCAATATTTGCCAGATCTAAGAACACTTTGGTCAACACCGGGCCAGCACAAACACAATTTAGTGTTTCATTTCCATTAATAAAAATAGTTCCCCAGATTTCTGTTTAGATACTGCATGAGTAATTATTTGGTCCAAGGCCTATGCATTGTACTGTATATGCAAATCAGGCATCACACACACACATACACAGACACACTCACTCATTCTCTCTCCCTCTCTTCTTCCCTCCAGCATTCCCTCTTTTATCTAGATTATTTCTGCCATCTTAGAAAAGGTCTTAACTCCTTGGACCACTGACTTCTTTCTTGGCACCCCGTGGCAGTTTCTGCAGCTTTCTGGATGACCAAAACTGGTGCACTGCTCAATGAAATAATCTGGAAATGGAGGTTTAGAAGATAAGTATTGATGCAGACAATCAAGCCAGCTGGACATAATGGCTTTTTTCTTCCCTCTTATGCTTGGATCAATCTCAGACCTCTTGACACAACATGCAGCTAATAGTTTGCATTTGTCCCTCTTCAGGCTAAAAAAGCTTTTTGATAATTAAGAGCCCCAGGAATCAATGATGTAAAATGTCCAGCTACCACTTCATCTGTAGAAGACAACCCTTCCCCCAGTAATTTGTAACATTTTTCTTAGAATTTTGCTTGAGGAGTTTCATCTGCATAAAACAGTAAACTCATCAGTGCCACATAAGAGTAATGCTACACTAATACTGTCACCATTTATATTAACAAATTTCCGTTATGTGCCTTTACGCTTCTAGTGTAAATGATATAGCCCTTCTCTGCTTAACACATTTTAACTTGCAAAAGGCTTTATCAGTAAACATGGCAGGACTGCAAAATCAGCAATTAAGAAGCATACAGCTATAGCCAATTTGAATTCTAAAGCGGCAGGAGTTATAGCAGAGACAGATGGAGGTGTGCTGGGATTAAACTTGTAGCCTTTATATCCTGTCATTATTACAGTCTTTCACTTAACCACTACAGAGGCCACAAGTTTAATCCCCGCACGCCTCTGTGTGCATCTGATGGTTTACACACAAGGAAATAAGTATAGGGTTTGTGCCGGCCACAGCCAGGGGAACAGGATGAGATGTTGTAGTGCTCCAGGAGGTGAGGGTTCCACCAGACAGTATAACAGGTTTATTCATACCAGAAAAGGAAGCATAATACTTCAATTTACCAGGAGCATTTAAGAAAATCTGGCATAGAAGGATCAATCCAAGAGGGCTTCTTCCCCTGTACCAATCATCATGAAACATATAATTTGATGGCATATAAGGGCTTTTGGCCCACCAAGTCTGACCAGGCCCCATACTGGCCACGCAGAGCATGGTTCGCTACTACGCAAGAGATGACCGTGGACAGCTTCAGGATACCCTCTTCAGGCTAAAAAAGCTTTTTGATAATTAATGAAAAGTCTGAGGAGGCAGTATAGCGCAGTGGTCTAAGGCTCTGAGCTGCAAATTTGGTGACATCCAGCAGACCAGACCTGGGTTTAAATCCCACAGCTTCCACTTGCATTCTGTGTGACCCTGAGCAAGTCACTTAACCTCCTTGTGCTCCCAGGTCGCTCCTGTAAAAAAGCTTTCAGCTTAGTGTGCTATACCTGGTTAAACAACAAAATAAAATACAAAAAATGTTCTTTACCTACAGTATCACTACAGACCCTAATCAATCTCTGTCTTATTCTCCGCCCCCTCCTTCCCACTAAGAGTCCCTTATGTCTTTCCAATGCATTCTTGAACCCGGCCACTCTTTCTGCCCCTACCACCTCCGCTGGAAGGCTGTTCCAGAAATTCACCCCTCTTTCTGAGGAAAAAGTACTTCCTCAAGTCTCTCCTGAATCTACCCCCCTCCAGCTTTATAGCATGGCCCCGTGTTCTTGAGATCCTTCTTTTCTGAAAAATACTTCCCTTCTGTACTCTGTTTATCACTGGAAGGTATTTTAAGGTCTCTATCAAATCCCCCCTCTCCCTTCTTTGTTTACTTTGTGTTTTAGTCAAAAGTAGGCTATATGGCCATTAAGACCATCTCCCACTCCTAGTGGATATATGATACCTTGTTTTTTGTTTTCAACAGATGCCTGTCTTGATCAGTTTTAAATGTTTGAAATGATTATACCTCTACCAAATCTTGTAGTAGGGTGTTCCATGCTCTTCCTGCCAGTACGGTAAAACACTAGTTACAACTATTTTTCTTTGCCTTACCTATCTTTAACTATTTTACGTGTGATCTCAGACTTACATTCCTATCTTTATACTCTAGGCCACACTGTATCATAATGTCTCTGCTTCCTAACATTTTGAACAATTGTAAAATGTCTCTCCTCAGCCTCTTCTCTAAAGTAAACATATTCAGTTCTCCTAGTCTCTCAGTATACAATTTAGTTTTTAACTTTGGAATCGATTAAGTTGTTTTTCTTTGAATACTCACCTACAGTTGGATATCTTTTTTTAAATGTGGACTCCAAAAAGGAAACCCATTATCCACATATGGTCTCACATATATTCAATAAAGGATAACTGATAATACCCTTTCAGAGATGGATCCGGGTCACATTACTGTAGCCATGTTCATTGATATGCCTAAGGCCTTTGACTCAGTGTCTCACCTTCTCCTCCTGAATAAGCTGGGTTCTGCTGGCCTCTCAGTTCCAGCTGTCAGCTAGATCCATTCTTACATCATGGGCCATCTACAGTCAGTACAGGCTGGTAGTGCCCTGTCACCTCCTCTTTCTATCTAGATGGGAGTTGCGCAGAGCTCCATCCTGGGCCCCATACCTTCTCCATCTTCCTCAAAGACTTCACTTCAGCCTGTGCCAACTCACATATTCACATGTATGCAGAAAACACAGTCAACTACAGTACACTTCTGGTCCCTCCACCACCACAGCCATGGAAGGTCTGCTACAGCAAGACTTCACCAATATCCTATGATAGTTCCAGTCAAACCAAGTCTGGGTCAATACTAAAAAAATGGTGTCCACGACCTTTGGCACCAGCAAAAAACTGGTCAAACTCTTATCTGTCCCCATCTTCTCCACCTTGGATGGTTCCCCACTTGAAGCAGTTCCTTTCCTCAAGTACCTTGCTGTGTGGCTTGACAGCAAGCTTGACTTCACTCTTCACATTGATGTCATCCATGCCAAGCTCTAACCTAAATGTGGTGCCTTGTACCACAATAACTACTGTCTTTCCATATAGGTTCAACTGGCAGCTTATCTCCAAAATGGTGCTCCCAGTCTTTGACTATGCAGATGTGGTTTATGGCTCTGCCCACTCTCCCTCCCCTCTGTATCTTCTTTGCAAACAACTCCCTCTCTCAAATTCACCACTGCTCACTTTATTCATCACTATCCATTCTCCCTCTACCCCTCCTTGCACTGTGCCCCATTTACAGAATATCTAAAGTCTGGTTTGGGTCCCTTCCCTCCCTCCTATCTCTCATCACTCCTCTCTGTTCTTCTCTCTGCCTCTTGCTCCCTCTTTTCCAGAGATTCTTGCAGTTTTGCCTTACCACATCCCTGTATCTCAGCTGGCCAGGCAGCCTTTGTCTATCGTCTTCCCTCACTTTTGAACCAGCTCCCCTCTCCCCTTCATTTCAGTACCTCCCCACACTGCCTCAAATATCAGCTGAGTACTCCTTCTCTTCCTCTCTTGTTCCTGCCCCCCCAATAGTCCCTCATAGTCTTTCTGAAATGTTCACCTTGGTGTTCATGCCTGGCTTGTTCATTGTACACTTTCTGTGGTCTTCGTGTGCTCAGGCTTTGCGCTTTTTTATAACACCGAATTTGTCTTTGCAATGCATTTTTATCCTTTGCTTCCCTCCTCCGGGTCACACCTGAAAATGATCCTTGGCTCAGTGTGCCTCTCCTGGTCACCAATATTCAAAATAACAAAAAAATAAAAGGGGCATTATTTGTTGTTCATTTCTAAATACAAAAGCTTTTTTATACATCCTATAAGTCTGTTTTTTTGGATTGGTTAGAAGCTGTCAGGTTACCACTGATCATGGTCTCCAGGTCCCGTTCACTTCCAACTGATTTTAGTATTATATTATTTAATTTCTAACATTTCCTTAGGTTATTTCCACTAAGATGGAACACCACACATTTTCTATATTAAACTGTATCTTATTTTTAACAGCCCATAATTCAATATATTTATGGCCATTTACTAGAGATTGATATTTTCCCTTGGTGTTAATTTTTGAACTAATCTTGGTGTCATCAGTGAATTTAGCTATGTTATTTACACAATTTTAATGCATGTCCCCTACATATAATCCAAAAAGTGTTTGTCCCTAAACAGATCCCTGCTGCACACCATTACTCACTAGTCCATCCTTTGATAATAATCCATTAATCCTGACTTGCTGAGTTCTTTTTGCTAACCACTACTACAGCCATATCTCTACTTTTGATATCAAAACTCATATTTTTATGTTATTGACTAATTTGAAATGTGGTACTGTGTCAAATGCTATATTGAAATTCAAATAGATTTTGTTGACTGGGATATGACTGTCCAAACTGATACTAACATTGTTATAAAAAAATTATTAGATTTGTGGTGTACGATTTCTCAGTAATGAAATATGTTGTATACTAGCCTGCTGATTCAATACCAATATGTCCTTATTGAAGCCTTTCTTCAGTCATTTTCTATGAATTTGTGAAGGATTGTCATTAGACTTATAGGTTAATAATTTTCTGCTTCTTGCTTGGTTTCTTTTTCTGTGTATGGGCACAAAGATTGTTATTTTCTAATCCCAAGGTACTGTACCTTGTGTGCATAATTTATTGTTGTTCAGTGTTAGTGGTCCAAGTAGTGCAGTTGATAGTTCATTAATAAACCCAGGGTGTACCCTTCTGTAGATGAAGATTTATTTGGTTTAATAGTTTTAAGGATTGCCATAACTTCATGTTCTATAAAACAATTTACTTCTTTGGTCTGTAAGTCTTTTGTTACTCTTCAATTTACTTTTGTGCTAAACAGTGACCCAAAATAATTGTTTAAAACATTTACAATTTCTTTAGGATCAGCTATTGTTTCCCTGTTGTGTACTAGAGGACCAAGAGACCTGTCCCCTTTCCAGTTCTGTTAACATATGAAAAAAATGTTTCATGATTGCCCTTGCTATGGGCTATCTTGAACTCCATTTTTTTCATGCATTCCATATTAACTACTATTTTTTGTTCTGACTTATATGTCATGAAATAACTCGAATAACATGCAGCATGAGCTAAGCTTTTACACTGAACTGATTGATTCACTAATGCAACTCCCAGACAGCTCTGTGGCAGAAATGGACTGTGTTATTAGAATGGTCAGTAACTGTATTGGCACATACAAAAACACATCTGACGATAACTTAGGATAACATTTTTTCAAATTCAAGCACAACTATTTCCTATCTGCTTTAAGATCCTGCATGGATTTAAGCAATAATGCACAACAGGGTGAGGATCATGCTGGGATAAACTCACACCTTGGTGGTTGGGCACAAGGCCATAAGCCGAGTGTATCCAATGTCCCAGAAGTGAGGTTATCCCAGCATGACTCAAACCCTTGAGTGCATTATTGCTATTATACAATGGCTCATTGTTATACAAAAAAAACACCAAAAAACTTAAATTTTGTTAGTAGATTTTTAATGTGTAAAAATATATTTATGTTTTAAGAGAAGATGCAAACGATGCAAAAAAGCTGCAACTAATCAATACAGTGAGGTTGTGCTCCAATAACCTCACTGTTGCTAAATGTAAATATCCAATCAGACTACAGGATCTTTAATTGTCATTATATAATCTCCATTAATCATATTTTCCTTTTGTTGGTATTTAGGTAACAGCTCATATAATGTTTCCTCTACTAAACTGTGCAGCTAAATAGGATGTTAATGGCATATGGTAGTTTCTTACATGGAAAAATAACATGTCTATTTGTAGTGTGCCTGGACAACATGTACCGGTTCAAAAGAAGTTGATGGACCTTAATATTTGGGGCATGAATACTGGATGTATGAGAAAGAGAAAACCTGCCTAAAAAGAGTAAAAGAAAAACATTTACACATGGTATGAATCATATTTCTTTACACATAGAAAAACGATTGGGATTGCAACATCTGACTGAACCAAAATGGTGTAATCTTCTGCTCATATACGATACAAAAATATATCATGTGAGTTAGTTTGAAACTTAAAAAAATCACACTATCAAAATAATAATTATAAAAAGTGCAGTAACAAATTCAGCATGAGCATAAGTAAACAAAAATCAAAATGAGTCACTGTTCTATTTACAGGGACATTAATGTGTTTTATACAACACCATGAAATCTATTACACTAGGACATCAAACTGCAAAAAAAAAAAACTAGTTTTTGGCAGGAAGTTCACTAGGAGCTACTTCAGATTGATTGTTAGTTTGATTGCAGTTTGAACAGTACAGTGCAAACTCCATCATTTTATAAAATTAATGTGATTCCTTATGTGAGGTAGTGCTATTCAGGTAATATATGGAGAGGTGTGTAGAAACATTGTAGAAAATATAAGAAAAAAAAACAGTCCCTTACCAACCTGTCCCCCCCACACATCCCCACCCCAACCTCCCAATCAGCAACCACCACCCAATCCAACCCCCACAACCCACACACCCTCACTCACCTGAAGATATCCCATACCATAGGTCCAGGCTCAGACTGAACACATGCCTTGCTGCTGGAACTGACAACTGTGATACGAGAAAATAAGGTAAATGCAGCAGATTATATTTCAATTGGATTTGAACTTTGATTCATAACTTTGTCATTTTTATATATTTTAACCCCCAATTATCGATATGACCTTTTTGGGACCCCACCTCATGACCAGTTGTAATGGATCCACAAGGGCCCTGCACATCTGTAGGTGGCCAGAGTCTTCCAATGGCACAGGACTCAAAGGGCCCTGTGCCTCTACATCTGTTATTTGGGACCTGTGTGAATGAAGATATGATTCCACTACAGTACCTCAGAAAAGGAAATTCTTTGCAAAAAACATTGTTAATGCACCTTTTACCTTTCAGATTAATGCCACAAAAATGGGGGAATGTGGTGGTAGAGTTTCCATCCCTATCTCACCACTCCCACTTAATAAGTAGCAAAACAAAAACATCAGGGTTTTGGATCTCCATAGCCTTGGAGAATCAATGGTGGAGTCTTCCTTGGGGTTGTCAACCTTAATGCCCATCCTTTCCCCTTAGCAAACAAGATCATATGTGAATAAAGCTACAGCAGATTGTGCTGACGACATGTGGTGAGACATACTTCTCTACTGTACCATTGGAGGAGTGTATCAGTATGAGGCACAGGCTTGGAGCTGTACCTTATGCGTCAGACAGGAGGCTGGGCTGGGTTGACAACCCCAAGGAAGACCCCACCACTGATTTGGTCAAGACATTAGGACCCAAAACCCTAATGTTTGTTTTCTTTTGCTGCTTGAGGTAGGGGTGGAGAGTTAGGAAATCATAACGCCATATTTCCCTACTTTTGTGGTGTTAAATTGAATTCTAACTGGTGCATTAACAATGTGTTTTTGCATATATATATATATATATATATATATATTATATATGTTATATACTGATTTATCTTCATTTGAGCTGTTTTACCTCAAGTACACTCACAAGTGGCATAAGCCATGAATGAGGTGTCTGAGGTCAAACAGCTTGAGTGAAGATAAAACAAGTATCTCTCAGCTTCCCATCACATCGTACATGTATGCAATATGATGAGGACTTGGGTTGGGAGTCTGAGTAAGTGTTTTATTTTACAGTATATCCATTTTAAACATATTTATCTATATGTGGATTCATTTTGTTTTGTAATACTTATCCACCATGCTGGCATGCTGTGTCCATGGCAACAATGATGATGTCATGCTGACAATATTGTGCTTGTGTGTTTGTGGCATGTGTGCTGATTGGTGGAGTTAGTTGAGGCTCCAATATTTTCATAGAAAATGGTGTTGCAGTTTATTAAGAGCAGTAGGCTTGCAGTATGGAAAGAGGAGAGGCTTTTATTATTCACCACTCCCCTTCTGCCGCATTTACCTAAGGCTTACACACTGTTATGCGCATGTCCATAGCTTAGGAATTTCCATCCAGGCCTGTAACATGTTTCTGCAGGACAGGAATATAAATAACCTTTCTTTTTTCTTCTATGGTTTGTATATGACATCCATACACATCCTGCTCCTGTGGGAACTGTATATATATATTATTTTTGGGTTGTGTTATGTATATCTTGCTTGTACATGTGACTTGGAATGTAAATACTCTGCTCCTATCAGTATTGTACACATGTTATTCCTTTTGTATTATGTATATTTATATGTAACTGTACAATTTTCCCTGCCAACAGCGGGTCCACCTTGTAAATGAGCTTGCTCAAAGGTGATCACCTGGATAAATAAAGATTTGATTGATTGATTATGTCGATTCTGAGATCATGGGGATAGAGTGTTTAAAAAAAACATGAAAATGCTTTTTACTGTGTGCAGTGCAGTTGCATGGAATTTGAAGGCAGATGTTGTTTTGCACGGGGATCTGAAGTGAGCGACGAATGAGTCAAGCAAAATACCTGACTAAAGCAGAAGACAAGGCACAGTTTTAATTTGGGGATAAATTGTTTTAGTTGTTTTTTTGAGAGAAATAAGAGTGAGAGTGGTACAGATACAAAGCAGCACATTGAAGGCAGGCATGTTGGTGGGGGCCATGGAGTGCCTTCGGCTGTAGTGACTACGCTGGTAGTCAGTGAAGAAGATAAGTTTAAGATGTTGCTGATTAGGAAAGGGAGAAATTAATTTGGCAGTTAAATGATTGACAGCAGCCTTCCAAGTGACAAAAATGGCAAAATGTGAGAATAATATGGTTATTCTTATGTTTTCTATGTATCTAACTTTTTTTCTGAGCTGGAGCTATACCCTCTGTGAGGATTTTGCAGTTAAAAATGTGAATGATTTCCCAAATACATAAACAGTACAGTGAACAACATAAACAGCAATCAGACACACAGAGGTAGAAAAATATACATATGAGTGACTAGCAAATGACATGGCATACTAAGTTAAGAAACAATGAATGATTCTTCAAAACAAGGAATTAATAAGAATATACTGTATTGGCATTGAAGTAAGGTAAAGAAAAACTACGTAAATAAGTCCTACTGAAGAAACTCAGCATACAGGTAATGCAAAAATACCAAAGTCAAAAATGTAAATAAAGAAAAAAGAAGGAAAAAACAGGGTAATATACAACAAAAAAGATACCACAATAACTTAAAACTTTAAACAAAGGAGATAAAAGTACCAATAGCATGTTGAATTGAGAGTACAAACCTAGCTTGCAAAAAAGCACAGCTGATGGACAGGCAAAAAGAAATGGGCAGAAAGCGCCACAGGTGTAAGCTAGAATAAAGTGACTTACTGGAGTGCAAGGGACCGAGAATGGGTAAGTGACCTGGGCAAAATGCGCAAGGTAGGGGTCCCAGACATGGTTAAAATTGGAAAAGTTACCAATTGCAATATTACTGAAGCATTTGTTATGAGCCAATGTAGCCAATGAGGTTTTCTAGGCATCAACTGAGGAGACTTTGGTAGAATGCCATCTCTAAAGCAGTAGTCACTTTGCCTCAGTTGTTGCTGCAGTGAGTCACTTCAATTGATTAATAGTAATGTTTGAGGCCACCAAGGGTATAACTAAAATAAACACACATGGGGAAAAGGGTAGATAGGCTTGAAGGATAGCTTGGCAAAAGGCATGTACCCCTTGCCAAAAGGGCAAATGGAAGGGTAGGACCACAAAATGTGGAGTAAAGAGCCATCCTCTGAGTTGCATCTCCAGCACTTCATGGACTGAGTAAGACCCAGCTCAAAAAGAGAAAGCAGGTTTGTGGTACCAATAGTGGGGCACTTTATTCTGGAGAAGATGACTATGTGCATCACATTGAGCTAGGTGTGCAATTGCCCATGCTTGAGACCAATCGTTAGGTGCAATGGAAAGGATCAAGTCACATTGCAATCACCGTCTGGTTGATTGTGTTTGGTCAGGCATGGAGTCTCTAACTGCCTTATAGAAAAGGCCAGCCTTGCCCCTGGTGGAACAAAGCCAGGAATAAATATGGGACTCCTTGCTTAGGGAAGACAACTGCAGTGGAGGCACACAGTACCTTCTGCAGCAAGCTATGGAACTGCAGCTATCTCCAGAAATCCTGTCTAGGAATGCTCACCTGCTTAGTGAGAGACTCAAAAGACTGAAACAGAGTGGAATTGGGGAGCAACAGGTCTCTCACTCTTAGAATCCCTCATGCCTTCCAAGAGTTCCATAAAAAGGGGCGGCAATCAGTCTGGAGATGACTGTTTTTCCAGATGGGCATCAGCTCCAGTGGACAAAGGTCTGCGTAGAGCTGTTTACTCAGAGCCCCCCAGGCAGAGCAGGATGCTACAATTGAAGGGTGTTGGTGAAATTCAAAAAACAAACACTGTAGCCTAAGTAAACTGGACTCATTTAGCTTCATTTTGGTGTTAGTTTATTACAAATCAGTCCAGAGATACCTTTTTGGGCACCCTAAAATCCTGGGTGCTCAGTTTAGCAAGGGAAGCCACTTGAGAAGCATTCATTATGTTAGCATTTTTATAGGTTTATAACAAACATGGCTTTATAGACAGGGTGTCATGTGCTGACCTTTCTACAGACCATTACACATGAAAATTAGCCTTTTGTTATTGTGAAATCAGGCTTTGAAAAGTAAAGCTGTGAACGTTTTTAAATCTGGCCGGAAAGGTGATTTTGCAGTCACTCAACAAAATCCTCTTGCGGGTGGGATTTGAACATTTTCACCTAGTGGTTTCATGAGGTAGGGACATAAGAGGACTGTGTTGAAAATTTGTTAGAAAAACATGATCAAATGACCAAGTTATGAGTGAATGTTGAATTATTTCAACATTCACTCATAGCTACATTAATTTTCAGTAGTTGTTCACCAAAGTAAAGCTCTAAAACTTTATGTGGCTATCAGACACAGAGCATATGTAGTGTAAAAACATACACATATGATTACTTTTTTTTAATTACTAGTGTAGGGACATGAGCACAACAGTCAAGTTTCCTACTATTCCACTATTGTACTGTAAACAGGGAATGTGAAGCATTAGTTCTTCAAATGCCATAAAAAACGGATATGACATAATATGCAGTTATTACAGCATTTGATCACACTGATAATCAATGTGATAAAGGGGGGGCAGGGCCACCCAATGATATGTTATTATAATCTTTGATCTTGTAACTGTGATTGATATGTGTGTTTTGTAAACTATGGTCTGCATTGAAAATGAGCTTTGTAGTCAGTGGGTTTTACAAAAGTAAACATAATTTATTATTAAGAGAAAGAATCTCTCAACAAAAGCACTGAGGCAAGGGTTGCCCAACAGGGAATTGGCAACAAAACCAGGTTTTCAAGAAATACAAAATCACACATACTCCCATATTGCAGAGCATCATGGGCTATGTATGCAAATCACCAGAACAAATTAGGTTGGCTCTGATTCAAGCAGGAATACATGGTGCCAAAGGACCTCTCATATAATCTGCATTTTGGGGATATGTGTGATTTTTAATTTATCATTACCATACCAGACCTTAAAGAAGAGTATTCCTTTAAAAAAATAATAAGACATATATTTAAAGTTACAGGATTAATTTCTATGTACCAAGGTGTTTAATTTATCTGTATTTAGCAGGAACCAAACTATGCAGAGACTTATATGACATCATTCTTCTTGCCACAGAATGTTGTAGAATTGAGAATTCAGGGCAGTGACAGCAGTAACATGAAAACACAACTGAGTGTCACACTTCTAACTTCAACATTATTATATTTTTAATTCTGTTTGTCCCCCTTCTCCAGTGCTGTCCACTTCTACTCATCTACCTCCCAGCCCCAGTCTTTTCCATTGCTGGTACTTAAATGTTCATGCAGGAGATTTAACAACATGCAGTTCCTGTGACTGTCATGGATTCCATTGGGGGTGGCAGAAATCCTACTCTGGTTGTCCAGGGTGGGGAGAGGAGTGGCCTGTACATTTGTTATGGACTGAGAGGCAGTGGGTCATCCTGCTCACTCTGGGGTGTTTCCTTTAGTCTCTTTCATCCCTTTGCAGGCCAGAAGGGGGTGGGGGGGTATATGTAGATGTTCCCTCAATTATATGACTATGCACAACACCAGCTGGAGCCCACCCTTCTGCAAGCTGCTTCACCTGCACTGCCACCTTTGGTCACCCAGATGGCAAATCACAACAGACCCTGCTGCTCTCCCTTCCTGAAGGAGAAAAGTGTCCTCTGGGATGCTTAAACATTCTCCCATTGGCTGGCCACCAGTGTCTCAGACACGTTCCTGACGCCAGGTTGCTGGCATTGCATGCAGTAGCCCTAACACTGTGTTGATGGGTTGGCCATTTAATTTTTTTAAATATAGAAAATGTTGTTACAGATACACCTCAGCACTGAAAATAACAAAATGTTCATTTTAAATTCCCAATTATCCTTGGGGATGTTCAGATACAGTACAGGTTTCTGATGGGTGGGCAAATGGGTTACCAAGATGCAGTCTCCTGGGGACACAGTGTTCTAGTATTTAATTAACTATACTAGCAAGAGTGAGAAGAATGTCACTGTCTTGACGTTCCAATTTTATGGCTGTATTCTGCACTTCATTGCCAAAACCAATGCAGGGGACAAAGAGAAGTAATGGTTTAAGATGTATTCCTGTGGAGTAGTCATTTGAACCTAATAAAAAAGAAGCAAACCTTGTTTTGCAAGAACTGCCTTTAAAGCCCTTTTTGGAATATACAGCACTTACTTATTAATAGTGCATAGGTATGTTTAAATGCTACTTGGATGAATATTTATACTAGCCAGGGGAGGCTGTAGAACTAATAAAGAGAATGACTGCCCTCCCAGATGACAAAGCAGCATGGGGGAGGGCCCAAGGGGTGCAAGAAGACAGAGGTAGGTAGAAGGCACAGGATAAGGGGGAGGTATAAATCAGGGAAGCAAGAAGGAAGGTATAAAGGAGAAGAAAACAAGAGAAGGAGTATCATGTAACAGCACAGGCAGGAGGGAGGGAAAGTATGGAAGCAGACAAGGAGGAAGTAAAGGATGAAGAGCCATGTTCTCCAGTGCAAGGAGTCTGTAAAATAAAAATCCAGACCGAGAGGCCATCATTTATTTATTTTATTTATTTATTTAATTTTGTTGACCAGGAAAGTGCACTAGACAAATCCTGCCTGTATTCAGGCACAACCCGGGGGAGGGGGGATACAGATGACTGCCAACTGACCTAGAACCAGATTAGCTGTTGGTGGTATTTTTAGTGAATGAGGGAAATTTGGCCAGGACACCAGGGAAATTTCCCTACTCTTTTCGATAAGTGCCATGGAATCTTTAACATCCACCTGAACTACCACCAGTCCAGGCAGATGGGACCTCGGTTTAACGTCTCATCTGAAAGACGGCACCTCAGAAGTGCAGTACCCCTCTCATGCTGCACTACAGTGTCATTGCAGCTAGCCTGAATTTGGTGGCCATAATGGAGTCATGGAGCACTGAAACCTATGACTGGGACATGAAAATACCAGGCAACTCTTGGTTCTGCAGAGACAGGGAAGGGAGGAGGGGTGGAGGGATATACAACAGTAGATGTAAGGGAGGTAATCAAGGCCACTGAAGTGCAGGGGCAGCTGGAGGAAAGAAAAGGGCTTGAGATGCTGTAGGTTGTCCTGGAGACAGGTGCTGGCACTGCTATCCACACAGCAGTGGTATACTGAACTCCAGCACAGGGAGAAGAGTTGGCTAAACCACTTGGAGAAGCCATCATCAGGATAGCAAGTAAGGGGGGGGGGGTGCTGCCAGATGGTGATTTCAATCTGCCAGATGGTGATTGCAGCATTCCAGCTGTTACTTCAGCAAGGAGTAGGGCCATCCTTGACTCCCTACAAGGGGCTTTTGTTAGGCAGCTAATCAATGAACCCACAAGGGACAGGGCAGTACTGGACCTGAAGCTTACAAACAGGGATGGCATTGCAAATATCACAGTAGACAGTGATCGAGGCACCAGTGATCACTGTATTAGTGTGGTTTTACATTAAGGAGGAAGAGAGAGAAACACACATAAGCATGAGGATTGTGGACTTTAGGAGGGCGGATTTTAAAGAAATGGGAGACTGACTCAAAAAGTGGGGAAAAATAAGGAAGGGCATAATTAAGGCAACCAGCCTTTGTGTGAAAATGAGTAAAAGTAACAGGAAAAAAAGACAGTTATGGTTCTCTAGGGAAGTAGCTAAGACGATGAAGGAATAAAAGGGTGGTATTCAGTAGGTATAGGGAAACACAGAGGAAAGAAGATAGGAAAATGTATGAAGTAAAACAGAGGGATGCAGGAAAGCCAGTGAGGGGAGCAAAGGTGCAGGCTGAGGAAAGGAAAGCTAAGAGGACAGCAAAACAGGATAAGATTTTCTTCAGGTACATAAGTGAGAAGAGGAAGGCAAGTGGTGGGATAGTGAGGATGAGGTGAGCGGGGAGAACTGTGCAGAAGAGGGCCAAGAAAAAGCAGACATTCTGAACAGGTGTTTCAACTCAAAGTTCACAGTGAAGGAAGAGGGGTGGATCACCAGGGAGCAGCAGGAACAAAGGGGTAGTAGATGCAAGTCCTTTTTCATAGGAGACTCCTGAAGGGACTTCCAGGTCTGAAAGTGGACAAGGTTATGGGATTGAATGAGATACACCCAATGATACTAAAGAAAGACAGGAAGGTGCTAGCTGCCCCACTGCGGCCTTATTCATCAGCTCTCTGGATACAGACATGTCTCCGCAGGACTTGAGGAGGACAGATGTAGTCCCTCACCATAAAAGCAGCAGCAGGGAGGAGGTTAGGAACTATAGACTGGTCAGTCTTCCCTCAGTTGTGGATGAATGAATGGAAACCCTATTAAAGGAAAGGCTGGTAGAATATCTTGAATCCAGCAGACTGAAAACCCACAAGCAGCATAGATTCATGGGGGGGAGGTCATGCCAGATGCATCTGATTGATTTCTTTGACTGGATGACCAGGAAATAGATCAGGGAAGGGCAGTGGGCATGGTCTATCTGGACATTAACAAGATCTTCAACACTGTGCTGCACAGGAGACTGATAATGAAATTGAGCAGTTTATGGGTGGGATCCAAAGTGATGAACTGGGTTAAAAACTGGTCAATGGATAGGAGACAGATTGTGGTGGTTACTAGCACTGACTCTAAGGATGGGAGAGTGACCAGCAGCATGCCACAGTGCTGAATGCTGGGACTGGTCCTCTTGCAGTGTCAAAGGCTCAGCAGGTTACACACTCACCTCTGAGGCCAGAAGATCAGGAGGCTGTGGGTTCCTTCCCCACACCATGCACTTGGGTTAAATCCCAATACTGACGCTGTAGTGCAGCATGAGGGGGTGCTGCACTCCTGAGGTGCCATTTTTCAGATGAGATGTTAAATCGAGGCCCTAGCTGGCTGTTCTGGTGGTAGTTCAGATGGATGTTAAAGATCACATGGCACTTCTTGAAAATGTTATTGATAAAGAAATCAAAATACAGAAAACCAAGTACAGGCACAGTTAAATAAGCACTGTTATGTACAATAATACAACAAAAGGATAAAAATCAGGAACAAATACACAAAACTCAACTGCCACAAATGGTGGGAAAGACAAGAAAATTAAAAAAGGGAAATGGGGAAAAAATAAGCGTAAATGGGCTTCAACCATTGTAAAATTCTGTACATAAGAAGGGAAACACAAGTACAGTTAAACAGGCATTGTTAAGTACAAAAAAGGGAAGGGGTGGAAAAGCGGAAATATGTAAGGAGACCAGCAGCAGCTGACATAAGGGTCACAAAATAAAATGAAAGGAAACAAAAAAAGAAATTATCTATGCAATAGAAGAGTCAAAATAGGGGAAAGAGAGATGGTACAGCATTAGCTACTGAACACTCTGTGAAAGTCAGTACACTGCCGGAAAAAGGCCATGGGGTAAAGGTGGGACTTATCAGTCACATACATACGGGAATGGAACTGTGAGACCATGTGGGTGACCAACGCAGAGAAGTGACCTGCTGCTGTTTAGTAAAACTACAACAGGCATGCCACAAATAATATTTGCATGCCAGAAAACATAATTGCAAAATTTGGGGTGAGTAACAGATCCACACAGGAGGAAAAAGATTCAAAACAACAGTTTCATAATTGACAGAAAGAAAGGCAGGATTAAACCACAAGTTGCTAACTTGCTGCCAAAACTCCTCACTGGTAGGGCATTCAAAAAGAAAGAGCAAGTTTCGGGGATTTGGGGACAAGAAGGGTGGGGACAGAGCCTTTAATCTTTAGAGTTGTGCTTCAAGGAGTCTTGAACTGCTTGTTTCCCATAAAAGTACAACCACACTATAGCCCGTATAAAACAGCAGATCTTAGAGTTCGCCTACTGGGATAATGTGCTTTTAAAGTTTGAAGGCTGGCAAAATGTCACTTCCAGGGGACAGGAGAAGTTAAGAATCATAATAGCATCATACATCCCCTTTAGAGGAAGATGCACACAGTCATCAAAGGACAAGTTCCAGACATACAGTCTTTTTGCTGAAAAAAATATATAACTAGGAAGCACTGGCAAAAAGGTCCATCCAGGAAAATGGATGTGGGTGGGAAATGGGAAGGCTAGGAGAGGTACCACACAATCTGACAGGAGGGGAGCCAGAAGGCCATGCCAGGCTTAAAAAGAGGGCAAAAATTTACCGAGAAAAACGTACTATATTAGAAGACAATGGGGATGACCATGCAGAGGCCTCCAGCACTACAGGAGCGATATGCGATATCCCTCTTACTGGGGTTTAGTCGGTCCCCATAACCCCTGAAAAAGGCTATATAATTTGGTCTTGGGGTATATACAGTTGAGGTAGGTGAAGCAAGGAAGCAACAGGGTTTTAATTAGTAGACACATTTAGATTTAGCCTAGTGTTCTGTTTCCACACCAACCTTCTCTCAGTAGACAAACATGTTTTCCAATTAAAAATGTCAGGGTTGGAGTGGTTAAAATAAATTGCAAGAAGTTTCACAGGGGCAGTGCACACTGGAATACTTTCAAAGGACAAGGGGCTATCCAGGGCGGTAAAAAGGAGCAGGGGAATTATCACACTGAGTAGTTAATGGCAGAACCGGATAAGTGAGAATACAAACAGAGGATTGTGGACATGTAAGGGAGGAAAGACATATCGGAAAGCATAATGTAGACATTGTCCGCATACACTAAGGTACATACATCTGGGAGGTTTGGGGACATGGGGATGCCGCAAATATTTTGAGAGAATTGAAAAGGGTGGAGAAAGGGGTCAATAGAGAACACATAAAGCAGAGGGCTAAGTGGGCATTCTTGACGGACACCACTTCTCAAAGGAAGGGGGGGCCCACATACAAATTCAATAAGGGGTAAGTGTAGCAGATGCATAAAGAAGCTGGATCCACACAACAAAAGACAGGGGAAGGCCATACCTGTCCAACACAGTGAACAAGTAATCATGTGCCATGCATTCAGTGAAACAACTACTCCAGAGCAGAGGCATCGCCGACTGCATTCAGAAAGTTCTCCAAGGAGAATTAGGTGGTCAGAGATATGACAGGAAAGGATGGCACAGCCTTGGGAAATGGAAATTAGCAACAGGGCCATCTAAGAAAGTTGAGTGGCCAAAATATGTGCTGGGATCTTATAATCTGTGTTAAGCGGGCACAGGGGGCACCAGTTATGCTTAAGGGAACAATTCATCTTTTTTATATAAAAAGATCAGAAGAGCTTGGAAGGCCAGCCCAGTGGTGTGGAGGGCTGAGGCATCATGACTTACATCCTGCCTATGCCGGCGACTCATGCTTGCAGTGCGAATGGTCATTGGGCCTACCGGGAGGGGAGAGGATTGAGCATCCAGAGGACAGCCTCCCTCTCCCAGGAGGAGTGGAGACAGAATCCGCTGCTTGAATGGTCCCTAGCAGTGGCTGGGGGCCAGTGCAATGATCCCACACAAAGGAGGAAGGAGCTGAGCAAGATGCCCAGTGTGCTGTGTATGGAAGCGTGCATGGCTTGGCCACTGGCAGCATTGCATGGCTTGGCTCCGCTCTCAAGGTGGGACAAAACTGGAGGAGAAAACAAGCTGACTGGCAGGATAATACCAGTCTCCCACCACACTGGGCCAGCTGGTGCCTCAAATTGGCATGAGGTGATGGCCGGCACCAGGTCTGGTGGCTGTGATAGGGGGGAGAGATCAGTGGAAGGGGCCTGTCAGCAGAGGATAAAGAAATAATCAAAAAAAAAAGAAGAGCCTTGGAAAGGGTTGGGGGAACAACCCGATTCTGCAATATCTGGTTAAATAGAATCATTAATGTGGGACCGAAGTATTTATTTATTTATGTAATTATTTATTGAGATCTTGGATTAACACTTTTGAGCAGAAAGCTCTTTCATAGGTTCCATGTCAAGTACTGGAGAAAGGTTTTGTAAAATTCCAGGGAAGATCATCTGCAGCTGGGGTGATGGTGGATGATGAACCCTAAATAGCAGTACGAACTTCCTGCAAATGAATCAGTTCCTGTAGAGAAATAAGTAGATCTTCTGGGACAGCAGGTGTAGCAGGAAAGGGCAAGGGGTCAGGAAGTGGGGTGGTTGGAGGGGAGGTACCGAATGTGTGGGAAAAATATGAGTGGGCAATACATAGCATATCCCATGAGTCTGTGCAAAATGGGTCCTGAGGGGAATGCTGCAGGGACCACATATAATGGCCATGCAAATGAGAGGCACAAGCCTTAAAGGGGTCAAGGGATGGGGCATGTCTCTGGGTGCCAAATTTACTCTCCAAGGCCAGGGATTGTGCTCTGTCTTATTGAAACTGAAACATATGGGATTTCACTTGCTGAATTTCCTTTGTCAGGACCACCTGCATGACATGCATGCAGGAAATCAGATGATACAGCTGGATATGGAGGGTGAGATATGTGAAGTACCGAGTCTGGGCAAGGGATTTAGCTTTGTGCTGAAAGAAGGTGTGAAATGCATGTTTAGAATCATCCCACCATGCACTAAAGTTATCGTAGGCCTCCAGGGCCATCCATCTGTCCAAAAAGACCTGCAACCAGGCTCAATGAACAGAAGAATCAGATAAGGATGAAGTATTCAAATGCCAAATGTGGCATGGAGGAAGTGGTAAGGAAGACAGGGCATAGGAACCAATCACAGCCATGTGCTCAGAAGATTCTGCAGGGCAGAGTTGAGATCATAAAATACAAAGCATCCTAGAATGGAATAAAAAGTTAATGCAGGTTCGTAGTTGTCCTTTCATAAACACAAGAAGTGGGGGTCTTGGTAAAGCTCATTGACTGTCCTGGAGCTGAGCAGTGGATATTATGTTGGACAAAAAACAGGAGTCACAATAAACCTTAGTTGTCATTCCCCCCTATCTGTTATGTCCAACCTGCAAATAAAATTGGCACCTAAAAGGACAGGATACGAACTATACAAAAAAGGCTAATTTGCAGAGAACAATTGAATGCCGGAAGACTTCAACTGAGGGGCATACACGTTAAGAAACCTGAAAAGATGGGGGCCCACATGCATATCTAGGAGGAAGGCTCTACCAGGGGAGATGTCAAGCAGCTTGTGGAGGAGGAAATCATAACCTCAGAAGAGGATGCCCACCCTGTCACAGGTATCCAAACCTTGTGTCCAATAGGAAGAGCTGTGGGACCACAAAACTTTGGAAGCCGTGAGTTTATGTGAAGTTTTAATGAGGGTGTCTTGGAGAAACAACATATCCCCTGGGAAGGTATCCAGGAGGGACAAGGTGGTCAACCACTTTTGGTAAGACTTAATGCTATTAACATTAAGTGTCAAGCACATGAGCTGTCCCTGGAACAAAGGTAGGTAAAATTAAGGAGGATCATTTCCACTCTTTTTCACAGAAACATAGAAATTGTTGGCAGATAAGGACTGCCAGGCTCATCCAGTCTGCCCATAGGCCCTACACATTGTATGCAGCCACTGACCCTATGTGATCAATGATTTTTCATTGCTCCCTCTCCTCTCAAGGTTCCCTTGTCTCCACCTTGTTTATGTCCTTGTGCAGGTGTGGCCTCCAGATCTGTATGCAGTACTCCAGGTGAGGCCTTACCAATTTTTTATACAATGGCATCACCACCTCCCGCTAGTGATATACCTGCCTATGCACCCCAGCATGCCACTGGCCCTCCCCGCCACCTTTGCGCACTGCTTTGATACCTTAAGATCATGACAGATGATAACCCCTTTGGTCCCTTTCCTCCTTGGTGACAGTCAGCTCCCCACAACCTGTAGCTCTCCCAAGGGTTCCCTCTACCCAGATACATTATTTTGCACTTTGTTTACATTGAACCTCAGTTGCCACATCTCTGACCATCTTTTAAGCTTCTCCAGGTCCCTTTTCATTTTCTGCACCCCTTCTGGAGTATCCACCCTGTTGCAGATCTTGGTGTCATCTGCAAACAAGCAGACCTTTCCTTCCAGCTCCTCTGCAATGTCACTAATGAAGGCATTGAACAGGACTGGTCCCAGTACTGATCCCTGTGGTACCTCACTGGTCACCCCCTTCTCCCCAGATTATAGCCCATTTACCACCACCCTCTGTCTCCTGTCTGTTAACCAGTTCCTAACCCAGTTCACCACCTTGTCTCCCATGCCCAAACTACCCATCTTGTTAACTGGCCTTCTATGTGGGATGGTGTCGAAGGATTTGCTGAAATCTAGGTAGGCGATGTCTACTGCTCCTCCCTGATTTACTTCCCTACCCATCCAATCAAAAATCTATCCAATTCATTTGACATGACCTTCCTGCTGTGAATCCATGTTGCCTCAGATACTGGGTTCCCCTGGATTCCAGGTGTGCCACTATCCTTTCTTTCAGTAGTGTCTCCATGATCTTTCCCACCAATGAGGTGAGGCTGGCTGGCTGTAGTTCCCTGCCTCCTCCCTATTGCCACTTTTGTGCAGTGAGACCATATGTGCCCTACTCCAGTCCTCTGGAATCACACCCATGTTGAGTGACTCCATGAACAGGGTTGCCAGAGGTGCTGCCAGTTCCCTTTGCAGCTCCCTTAATATCTTCGGGTGAACACAGTCTGGCCCCATGGCCTTATCCATCTTCAGCTTTGTGAGTTCTTCCAGAACTCTCTCCACTGTGAATGGACTGGTCTCCACTTCTCCCCCCCCTCTGCTACCCATCTGTGGTCCTTGACCCTCCACCTCCCTAGTGAATACTGAGCAGAATTGTTTGTTCAATATTTCTGTCTTGTCCAGATCCCACCTTCTTACACTCTCCCTTCTCCCCTTTGAGCCTCACAATTCCCACCGTTTTTTCTTCTTTCGCTGATGTACCTATAAAATGCCTTTTCGTCCTTTTTCACAGATCATGCCAAACCCTACTGTGTCTGCACCATAGCTCTCCTAACAGCATTCCCCGCTTCCCTTAGACATTCAAGGTACACTTCCCTGTCCTCCTCCCTTTGAGTCCCCTTATATTTCCTGAAACTCAGTCTTGACTTTGTCCCCCACCTCCTTAGCGAACCATAGTGGTTTTCTTCTGTTCGTTTGGGAGCAGGTCCTAACACGGACCTTTTTGTGAAAAAGTCATCATGGGGGGTCATCATCCCTGGAGGATAGGTCCTGTAAAGAAGAAAGGAAGGAGGCATCAAAACCACCACTTTCATCTTTGGTGTCACCCAGGTTGGAGGTGGAGGCCAAGGTCACATATGCATTGCAGAGGGGAAATATCATAATTTTTGATGAGATAAGTTTTCCCACCAGATCTGTGGCCTCGTTCTTTAGCTGCTGGAGGAGGAAACTCATCAAAGCCCACTGGTGTGGGGAGGGGGAGGGAAGGAAGGACTGGGTCAAGAAGAGGTTCTACAGGGGGCAGTGGTGCTATGGCTGGCACCTCCAAGCCAGGGGGGTCTTGGGGTAATGGCTCCAAGCCATTCTCAGAAACAGTAGTAGGGTGGCAGAGGAGGAACATGGTCAATGGAAGGAACTAGAACTTCCAGAACTGGAGGACTGAGACAAGGAACTTCTTCATCAGTCGCTGCCAAACATTGTCCCGTGGTAATCAGGGCATCCGGGGTTGAGACCATCTGTGCAATTATGTGACACCCATGGGCAGCGAATAAAGGAATGGCCCAATTTGTCACACAAGTTGCATGTGCTGGGGTTAGGACAGGAGAAAATTACATGGCTGTACTCTAAACAGCCATTGCAATGTGTAGCGTCACAAAATGAACTCAAATGAGTCTAGGACCCTCACTTATGGTGTGGGTTTGTCCTAGGTAAAATCAAATACCCTTATTATGCCCAATATAAAAATTTTTGGGTAGGTGGACAATGCCCAAGGCATTTTGGCTAAGTTGTACCTTAACCCACCAACCCCCCTGTCCAGACTTGCTCGCTATCAATCAGAGGGGTGGGGGTGTCCAATACCTAGCAACATTTGCTGAGCCAATAAAGGACATCCATGATGCTGACACATTCATTGTGGGACAAAAGAGTAACAGTTTTAATGGTAGGTTTGGACTGGGGGATGGCCATAAAGGGTGACCAAACAAAGGCAGTTTCAATTTTTCAAATTTGAACCAAAATCGATCCTAAGATGCAGTGGTGCAAAAGCTAACATTGAATGTTTCTTCCCCTGTGATATGAATCACTGCATACATGTCTGCAGCTAAAAACCTCATGGAGTCTTTTAACAGCTTCTGAACTACATTAGTTCTGTCAGTAGGGCAGTCCATTCCCTCTCTATAATGAATCTGCACCACATTGCACCTCACAATTGGTTCTGTAGCCAAGGAGAAGACATCCAACATTTTAAACTGGCTAGTACGACCCAAACTGGTCGAAGGACCAGGGGCAGAGGTGGCTGTAAGAGTCTCAGGTTGGCGCTGGGAAAGACCACAATGTTCCAAAGTAGGACAGTCTGGGGTCAGCAAGACAGTTTGGCTGGGTTGGGCAGTAAGGTAGACGTAGAAAGAAATGAACCAAAAGCAGCTCCCTATACACAGGAGGGGGAAGAGACCATCTGATAGGGCACACTGGGTTCCCATGCAGCACCATTCTTCATTTATTTTCCATCCAGTGGCCAAGAGTGCTGCCTCTGCAGACCAGGGGAAAGAATGTCCAACATTCCATTATGCAGTCAAAGTAAATGGTAGTGCTGATGGATCAGTGGTAGGATGCCCCCATGTGGGTAACTGCCGAAAAACACCCACAGCAGGGGAAGAAATGGTGTGTGCTGTTGAAGGCAATGCAGGCACACAGTCCAGTGCTGGTGTTTCAGTCTGTGGAGGAAAATGTGAGACCTCCTTGTTTGTCCCTGCATTGTGGTGGGAGGGAATATGCAAATCATCATCCTGCAGCAGCACAGAATGAGAGTCCTTAGTGGCATGCTGCACAGCAATGGGATCCATAATATTGGGAAACTGAGCAGTAGAAATCTGTGCTGGTGGTAGAACTGGAGAAACAGGAACCACCCACGGAACGGGTGTAGAGTCAGAAGTTGCAGCAGTCCTAGCCGCATCCGGAGGTTGTGAGCCACATAGAAGAGGCATGGAAGGAGTGGCCATGTGCACTGCACTGTAGAGCTGAAGCAGCACACCCTCTGGTGACACACAGATAGAGGAGGGCATCTGTTGAGCTAGAGATAGCATCTGGCCAAAAGAAAATTACAGCCTGTCGGTTTCAGCTTCAGTAAGCATGGTAAGAAGGACCTTCTTGCGTTCATCAAGAGCCAATGTTAATACTGCTTCTGGGATCAATCTTTCAGGCAAGGAATCCTGGTATCAGAAGTAGGCAAGATAGGAATATCCAGAATCAGCTCCTGCTCCATAGCAGCAAGTTGTTTTGTGACCTGTAGAGAATTCGACGCAGAGGAGGAGGTAGACTCCCCTGCATCCAGTGCTGGCTTGCACCCCACTGGGAAGGCAGCCTCCATCTTGGTGAACAGCCAGATGATGAAAGGGTACCCCTACTGATGAGTAGGGGAATTTCCCCTGTGTCTGGGACAAATTTCCCCCATTCAATAAAATTACTACTAACAGCTTAATCTGGTTCAATGTCAGTTGGCATCCATCTATATCCCCCTCCCCCGGTACAAGACTGAAAATAGGCAGAATTGTCTAGTCCTCCTTTCTTGGTCAACAAAAGCTAAATACAAATAAATAATGTCTTCATAAGAGACATTTGAAGAAGAACTAGAAGGGAAGGTATGCCTTTTTTGCAGATAACACAAAAAAACTGCAATTTATTTGTTTATTTATTTGATATATCAGTTTACAACCTTTGAGCCAGAGGCTCATTTCCAAAGGTACCTCGTCACATGTAAGACAGAAGGTAATACAGACAGGGTATAACAACAGTTACATAGAGTATGTGCTACAGACATTTGTCACAGACATTACTTACAGTATTTATAGTAAGTACAGACTTTATTTACAATATTTGGATGTTGATATTTACATCATCACAGCAGAGAGACATTATTAGCTTGAGAAAGCATATAGTGTGGACACTCAGGAGGAGGTGGAGAAAATGTGTAGGGAAACTCAAGGCTTTGTCAAGAGGTGAAGTTTAATGCCAAAAAGGACAAAATCCTGCTCCTAGGGCATAAGAACCCTTGAGCTGTGCAAAGACTTTGGGGAAGGTATTGGCAGTCAGTAAGCAGGAATAGGACCTTGGGGTTATCATATCTTATGAACAAAATGTGTCAGGGCAGTGTGACAAAGCAGTGGATAGGGACAGTGTGATATTGGGATACACAGAGAGACCTATCTCCAGCAGGAGGAAGGAGGTGGTGTTGCCACTATATCACTTGCTGGTGAGACTCCAGACGGAGTAATGTGTCTGGTTCTGGTCACCACACCTCAGAAAAGACAGAAAGTGTAGCAGAGGGCAACTAAAATAGTGCAGGGTTTGCAGCAAAAGCCCTACAAGGAGAGACTGTGGGATCTCAGTATGTGTACCCTAGATGAGAGGAGAGTGAAAGGCTTACAGCCACCTCACAGGGCTAAACAGTGCAGGAGAGGAGTCTCTTTCAAATGAGAAATTGCACCAGCACCATAGGGCATGCACTGAAGCTGGGGAAGGAGAGTTTAACAGGGATGTGAGGAAGTACTACTTCACTGAAAGAGTTGTAGATGACTGGAACAGACTGCTGGTGGAAGTAGTGAAGGCAAAACAGTAGGGGGCTTCAAACACATGTGGGATAGACACAGGGGAATATTAGTAAATAGGCAGGGAGAAGGGGGTTGCCAGAGACCACTTAAGCTCTGTGCAGACAGACTAGGCAGGGAACATCTGGGCAAACTGGGTGGGGAAAGTGGTTCTTTTCTGTCAACAAATTCTATGTTTAAGTGTTTCTAATATAGTCCTGCATAATTAAGCTTGTCTATAAAGGGCAAGCCATTTTGTCCCAGGAACCCAGCCAGAAAGCACAAAAGATGGACGGGGTGGGGGCAGAGCCAAGAGGGTAGTGACCACACGGCACACGGAGGGAGGGGCCAATGGGGGTAATATGACAAGGCAACTGGAGCTCGTCCTTTGTCCCCAGCAAGTGGAGCCTACCCTCCGCCTCCCCCATCCTACCCCTTTTTCCCCTGCTCCCAACCCCTTTCCATTGACCCATCTCCAGCTTGCAATGGAAGATGGGACTCTCCTCCCTTATGGGCTAGTATCTAAGGCCTTTCTTATTGATCATCACCACTAGTTCCCCCAATGGCCAAAGGAACAGGCACATGCCAAATTCCGACAGGTGCACCCCATCTGCTCTGTACACCTCCACATGCTCAAAGGATATCTCTCTGTGCTGGATGCGTACTCCCCCCATCTCTATCACTGCCCTGGCCATCTTCCTATTAAGGTGTTTCCACACCACCTCCACAGCTTTGGCCCCTCCCCCCTTGACACTCGGCGGGATGTGACCTCGGACCAGCTGAACACTATGCCCGGCCACCAGCTCTTTACCTTCTCCAGGTCCACCACTATGTCCTTTGCCAGGGTACCCCATGGTACTCCACCCAGGTAATTTCCCCCCAAATGAATAATAATGCAGTCTGGCTTGGGCCACCGCACCCACAATTCCTCCAGCAGGGGTAGGAGCTGGGCCCACCTCATGCCCCAGATGCCTTTCCACTGAACTCTTATTTGTTCCACTTCCAGGTGCAACTGTGTCCTTCTCTGTGTGGTGGCCGCAAACCTCTCCAACCAATAAATGAATGAGTGCCCCATAATCCACACCTGTCACTTGGAGCCCTCTGCGGAAAGAAAAGAACAAGAGTTATCCATCAACACCTCACATACCGCTTGTAACAGTTGGATTTCCACCGCCTCACCAACTTTAGCCCTTCTGCCATCTCTCCCCTTGTGGCCACTTCAGATGCCACACCTATCCTAAAAGAATGCAGGGCATACTCCTTTGGGTCCTCCCCTGTGAATGCGAGTGCCCTCTTGAGGACCGCCCCCACCTAGTAATTCATCACTGGAGAGCCATCTCCATGTTGAAGCCATGCCCCCCTTTCTGCCCCCCACACCAGCCTGTATTCCTCCATGGCCCAGACCACATACACTGCATCCCCGAGGTGTCTAGGCATGGTCACTGCCATGCCCCTTCCCCTCTGATCAGTCTTGGACCTATATAGCCGAATGCTCACCTCATCCTTCCCCATGTGACATCCACTAACTGTAGCACCTGAGGGGCCATCCCCCTCTTGGCCGCCACCACCTCGCCTTCCCTGAATGCACCTTTGGCCATAACCGTGAAGATGGCCTTGAACAGGAAAGCCTCTTTCGCTGAGGAGCACACTTGCTCCAGGGACCTTATCACCTTCAAGAGCAACAGTCCCATTATGGGCCATCTCCTGTCTTGCCTGGAGCCCTGCCCCCTGTGCCAGCCCATCACCATCCTTCATACTACTCTACTTCCTGCTGTATCTGCCTACCCTTGGTCAATGCACACCCACCTGATGCCCACTAGTTGCACCACCATGGTGGCATGGGCCATTCCCGCCTCCCACCTTTCTACTATATATTGCATCACCTGCTCTTCCTGCACTGGTTCTGCCATTTTCCAACCCTGCTGAGCTCTGAATTTCTGGAACCCTGCCCAGGCCCCTTCATAAGCTTTTAGGGAGTTGTCCAAACAGGCCCCCCTATAAAGGGCCCTGGCCTTATCCCTCCAATTTCCCATAACTTGTCCTGGACCCTGGTCTGGAATGGTGCTGCTCTTGGAGCCACCTCACAGAACCTCTCCATCTGGAAACAGGAAAGACAGTCAGCAACCTCATTTTTGAGCCCCTCAGTGTGCTGCACCCTGAATCTCAGGTTCAACTGTAATCCCAACAGCACCATGCACCTCAAAACCTGCCCCACTGATGCCGTGTTCCCACTCTGCCTGTTTATGACCTCAACCACCCCTTGTTGTCACACCACAAAATGATCCATTTTCCTCTCATCTGTTCCCCCCAGACCTCCATTGCTACCCAAATGGGGAAAATCTCCAAGAAGGTGACATCATTGATGAGTCCCCATTCCATCCATTGTGCTAGCCATGCCTCTGACATCCACTCCCCCCTAAAATATGCCCCCATAGCCAGGGCCCCTGAGGCATCCATATACAGTTCCAGGTCTGTATTGTACACCCAGTCCTCCTGCCAGAACATCACCCCATTGCACGCCCCCAGGAAATCTTCCCAGATTTTCAGGTCTTCTTGGACTCCTTTGCTGATATCAACCAAGTGGTGTGGCTGTTTTGCCTTCCCCGTGGCTCTCCCCAACTGCCTCATAAATGCTCTGCCCAGGCTGATGGCCTTGCAGATGAAATTAAGGTGCCCCAGTAGTTGCTGAACTTGTACCAGCATCACCCTCCCCCACCCCCAACCAGTGTCAGCAGGCCCTGCAACCATGCCACCTTGTCACCCGGTAGCTGAAAACACTCCTGCTCTGTATCTATCTCAATCCCAAGGAACTCTAATGTGTAGAACGGTCCTTCCATTTTCCCTTCCACTAGTGGGATCCCTATGACCCTGTACATATCCTGGAAGTCCCGGAGCATTGCCCGCATCTAGGCCAGGGTGGCCCTGATCAGCAGGAAGTCATCCAGATAATGGACCACCATCTGGTGTCCATACCATGACCCAAACACCCATTCCACCCAAGAGCTGAAAGCCTCAAATGTTGAACACACCACAGAACACCCCAGGGGCATGGCCTTATCGAAGTACAACTCCCCATTGAACCAGAAACTGAGTAGATTCCAGTCCACTAGCCACATTGGCAATAGGCGGAAAGCAGACTCAATGTCCATTTTGGCCAGCTATGCCCCCTTCACCACCCTGATCAGTAAGATCACCTGGTCCAGAGATGTGTAGGAAACCATGCTTAGATGCTCCAGGATTCCCTCATTGACCAACTATCTGTTCGGGTAAGAAAGATGGCGGATAAGCCTGAACTCACCCACCTGCTTCTTGGACACCACCCACAATGGGGATACCCTAAAATTCTTGCAAGGTGGGTCCTGCAAAGGCCCCTCCACCCTTGCCACCCGGACTTCCTTCAGAATTTTGGCCCAGACCATGTCCTCTTTCCCTTTTACTTAACCTAGGTTCTGCACCCTCATAGACACCTGGTCCCCCTCAAACCTAGTGAAAAACACCTCCGGAAACCCTCCCTCAGCATCTTGGCCTCACCTGTCTTGGGGTATCTTGCAGTCCATGCTTCCACCACCTGGAGGACTATGGATGTGTGGCTCAGCTCACAGTCCCACCGCCCGACTGCCCTCCTCCCCCTAGTTCCATCCATAGTTGGAATTATAACCTCCTCTGCTAGTCCCACCCCTTCCTCTGCCTGGCCCCCCAAAAGGGCTGCTACTGGAGCTGTCCCCTGTGCTGGAGGGTCTTGTTCCCCCTACCTTGCAGGCTGTTGCCTGGTGTGTCCCCCGGCACAGGGAGCAAACAAGTCGGAACTTGCAGCTGGGCCAGGTACATGATGCCCTGTTGTATGCCTAGCATGTTTTTACTCCCTGGGACTGCATGGTTCTCCTCACTTGGTTGACCACTGTTCCCACCGTCATCCTGGATAGGGTCCACACCCATAACTCTGAATAGGTGCAGTCCCACCTTAGGTTCCCTTTTGCCACCATCTGCTTCTGAAAGGCCTCATCGTACTTCAGCCATCCAAAACCGATCTTCACCTTATATGTGTCCCTAATGATCGCTGCATAGGTCAAGAGTGGTATGGCCAACTCCGGCTGTTTTTCCAATGCCAACGCACTGTAGATCAGAAAACCAGCCTGCCAGGTGTCGATGGTCTTTCCCTTGTACTTTGCCTCCTCTGCTTTGTGCCCCACAACTGCCAGGGCTACCGCCATTTCTGACTTGCCCACTGTTATCCACTAGGCCAAAAATATCCATGCACTCACCCTCCCAAATTTTTTCCTTCAGGGAGAATGGGACGTTGTCCCCCAGGGTGAAACCTGGAGGTCCATCGTACAATTTCCAGCTCCCCGCAGTGTTGACCACCCCACTGTCCCCTTTCTGCCCACATCTTTGATGGCTTGCAGTGTGCAGTCCATCTTTTTAACCCCTTTGTCCCCAATGTCCCCCAGGAGGCCCTCAAGGTATTCCTTCAAATTCCCTTCATTGGTGATCTTGCTGGTCATTGGCCAGGGGGAGGGACTTATAGGGGCCCAGATCTGGGGTCCTTAGGAACTTTATAAGGTTAGGCAGCCCCTAGGGAGTCCTCTTTTCTTGCTGATTTGAATTCCCCACCCACTCACCCTTGGGTAGGAGTGGCTGGAAAGGGGAGAAGCACACAGTAAAGGGATACAAAGAAGGAAGGTTGACTCGGGATGGGGCCCAGAAGGGGGCCTGTGTAACTGCAGTGGGCAGCTGCTGGGCTGGGGGGCTAGGTGGAGCCCCGTCAGTGGATGAAGAGAAAAAAAGGATGGAAAGGGGGTTGGAGCAGGGGGAAAAAATGGGCGGCAGGATGAGGGGGGTTGGGGTAGGGTCCATGTGCTGGGTACAAAGGAACCCAGGCATCGGAGTAAAGGAGGGAGGGGACAGAGCTAGGGGTGGATCACTGTGTTCACACCTAGCGGGGAAGGGAGTCCAGATAAGAGTCTGGTACCTGGTTCTGGTGATTGAGGGGGAGCTTGATCAGAGTGTCCAGAACCTGAAAAGCAATCCAAAGCAGAGGAAGGATCAAGGAAAGAAGATGAGCTAAGAGGAAGACATGGACTGATAGGTCCAAATAGACTGATATGTCTGAATAGACTGGTATGTCTGATTGTAAGGTGGATGGTGTGTTTCAATGATAAAATGAGAAGCAAAGATTGTAATTTGTTCCTTTTAAATAAATATTGCCAGCAAGCATCCAAAGTCAGAAGTTGTAGGGTGATTCATTTCTGGTGGGGAATTGGGACAATAGAGCCCTTGCAGCTTATAGGAGCTGGCTGTAGGAGTGTTGCAATTCTGCAGTCATCCTAAATTGAGCCAGTGGAGGACAGAGGTACTTAAGAGACTAGGCAGTTTTCATGGCAGTGTGGCGCAAGGGGACTGGGTGGGAGGGAGGATAAATGGTTGCCTGAAATGGATCTGGGATTAAAGCGTCTGTAGAGAATCACTGAACTGCCAGTGGACTACTTAGGCAATCAGATAATTCAACAAAATGACAACCTGAATGTCAGAACAAATGATATGTGGTGGGTGTGAGGACACTTCAGGAAGCAACACCAATGACCACAAGCTCTCAGAATGCCAAAGCACCACCCGACTAGCACTACACTGTACAAAAACATACTACAGTAATACAGTAACATAGTAGTTTAGGACTCTAGATTTATCATGTCTGCTACCACTTCATAAGCAGAGATGAAATGAGCATACTGTTCAAACACATGTGAGGTTATGGGGGTTTCCCTACCCAGTCTAGCTCAGTGGGTGTCACAATCCAATATGTCAGAAGCTGCCAACCGATTTGCTTTGTGAATTATGTATAGAGCAACTCTTCCCACCCTGTTACTCTCATGCTTCTGTGCATAGCAGAAATGGGTGGTGGTTGTAGTGGGGAGACAGTTTGCACCCAGTTTTTATGCTGCTACCCATTGTGACTGTGTATGGAACCCACTAGTATCACTTCCAATTTCTTCACTTAAGCTAATTATTTGTCTTATTATACTTGTTGGATTTTCTAACATGACACAATTGCAGTTTACTCTTCAGATTCAAGGTTAGTACAGTATACCATGACTGAAGAAAAAAAAAAGACTACAGTACTGAGTGATTTACATATGTCACTATTTCTCTCCATCAGTAGCACCCATGCTATTTGCAAGTGCAACACATTTGCAAATACAATGCCAATCCATAATAATTTCTCCTTTTGAGTTGGACTTCAATGAGTTTTTACCTTTGTCTCTGTAGCAGAGTCACTGTGTTGCTCTCTTGAATACAGTTCAATCATATTTGTATTGAAGGATACAACAGATACACTTCTTTTTCTTGTTGTTTAGAATCACCATATCAACTGTAAAGCAAAATAAGTGTCTTCTAGATTAATATGGTTTTCTTTACAATGCCAAGTTCCAAACAGGACAATTTGCTTGTTGCACAAGCAGGTGAAATTTTAACATTTAGCATTTGATTTTTCTTAACAAAAATGATGTACCCAGTGCTGGCCCGCCAGCACAGCGGCCGGGCTACCGCTTGCGGCGCCAGTGACCCAGGCTCGGGAATGGACTCGGGTAGCTGGAGAGCCGGCCGGGGGGGGGGGAGGATTGAGCATCCAAGGCTGCTCTCCTCCTCCAGGGCAGGTGGGTTGCATGTCCCCACTCCTCTACCACTATCTGGGTGACCACAGGTGGAGGTGCAGTGGGACAGAAAGAAGAAGGGAGGGGGGATGTCAGCTTGGAGCCAGAGCGTTCACACGTCCTGACGTGCATTGCCCCATGACTTCCCAAGCGTGCTGACATCCAGTGGGATGACCCTGAGAAAGCAGGTAAAACCTCACGGTGCTCCCTGAAGATGGAGCTTCAGGCCCCGATCCCATGGCCCCTGCCAGTAGTGGTGACAAATCCCCAACGAAACACAGACACTCGGGCAGAGGAAAGGGTGCCCAGCCTCGTACTCACCTGAGGGTAAAACCAAGGCTTCATGAGGGGATAGACTGCACTGGCAACTGGACAGATGAGCAGGGATGTACAAGGCCATAGGAGTCTCCTGAAGGTAAGGAGGCACCGCGGTGAGAGGGGGGCATAAAGAGAGAATTAAAAAAAACATGATGTACCCACACAAGAGTAAAACCATTATTTGTTGAAATCACAGGGTAGGATGATGGAAACAAGTTACCAAATATGATCAGACAATGTATCTTCTGCATAAATGCAAAAGGATTTAGAAAACTACATCTTTCTTCTAACCTTGGAAAGCAAATTCAGTGGCCACAATGCTCTGCAAAGTGACTTTCCAAAACAGAAACAAATCCAGCCTTCTGTCCCAGTGCTAGACAGATTTTAAAACAGATGCAAATATAAAATAATAGCAAGGGAATTTTGTGAGGCCTTCACTCTAGAAACCTAAAAAAATAGAACAGAAATTGTGCTTGCCCATGTTTAATTGAAATTTAATTTAAAAAATACAGTTGAACATGGAACATCTTCTAATGTTTTAAAGTACAGTGTATGTCTTTTAGACAATGAAGCAGCCTTTTTATTGTGGTAAAGTACTGTAGCATCCACTTAAATGAATAAGCCCTTGATAAATAAGTACTAATACCCATCTGCCAGGTATTATACAAAACTATTATTTTAATGTTTATGGCAATACTGAAGTACAGTAGGAATTCATTCTAGTTATTACATCCATCTGTGTATCTGTCCAGTTAAAACCTTACGTAACTTATTATCATACAACATGTTTTTATTCAGAAAGGAAAGAAGTGTTCTTTAGATTCAAAATTACTGTCACATAATGAATGCAGTGATGGAAGTTTGTTTTCATATTTCTGAAGAAACCAGCATTACATAAGCAGTACAGCCTTCTGGGAAAAAATAGCTGCCTATCAGACCCAGGTCAACTGGACTTCAAAAATGGGGTAATAAATGGAATTGATTCTCGTTGTGCAGCATGCTATAAACATTTAGTCACCAAAGGTAAACACTGGTGCTCTGCATGTCATTCTTTCTGCAGCACTTATTTATTTAGTTAAATTTAACTCCACAGATTCCCAAAAATAAAAGTGTCCTTCCATGGGGACATTAATAAAATGGGCTAAAAAAATGACTGTGTCCCAATTAGAGAGGGACGAAGTGGCCCCAATTCGCTCTGTGAAGTGGAACGTGGAGTTAAGCAATCATGGAGTGCTCCCAATGCAAAGTGGAGTACTTCGCGTTATTAATGAGTAACGCGAAGTCCATTGAAAACAAGTACTTTGTGTTATTCCGCCTTCCCAAACCACTACTCCACTAATTCTTAAGGTGAAGTATATTGAAAACAATATACTTTGCCTTACTTCACCTTGTTTTTAAGCTCCAAAGGCAAATTTTGCAGTGATTCATGGGATTTCAGGTCACATGGGCTCTAGATTGTTCTGCACAGCCTCAGTTTGGGGTAGTGTGTGTAGGAAGCTGTAGGAGGCAATCTGCTCTGAGAGCTCTCTGTGATTCAGACCTTCTAAAAGCTGATAAAAAAGCCTTTTGAGTCTTTTGTTTTGCTGAAACTTAAGTTCATCGATTATAGGAAACCCTCCTATGCTCATATCATCAAGCGTTTATTGTTTGTGTGTGTATTTTGAATGTTAATGTACAACATTCAGTCAGTGTACTGAGAGACAGTGGAAGTGTGCTTTGGGGGAGGGCGTATCTGTGGTGTAGGTAGATTAACTTAGAGAAAAAGACAGTGCTTTCTGTTTTGGTGATATTTCTTGTATAACTGTGTTAATGTACATACAGTAAAATTTTCAATAATTCTTGTCATTTTTTTGCTGATTATTGTGGTGCAGCAGTGCATAATTTTAGTTTGCTTAAAATATGTGGTTATATTATTGAAGTTTTCAATTTGCTACGCATTACTTATTGTGTGTGTGAGTATGTGTATGATGCGTGTCATCAAATCAGACACATTTTATTGTGCCACATAATTTCAGCATTGTGAACCTGCTATCCATTGCAGCCGTGTAATTTCTTATACTTCTTTGTGGTATCTTTACTGGTACTCGTACTAGTGACTCTTACTGCAGCAGTGCAGTACAGTACACTGCCCCCCCACGGTCCACCCCAACCGGCAAAGATATTCTTTTATAGATTTGAATTTCTGATGGTGAGCACTGGTTAGGTATTGTGCCTTTGCTTCTGCATCTCTTCAGTGCGCAGCGCAATCTTAATCTGTCTGTACATTTGCATCTCTTCAGGGCCCAATCTCCATCTCTAACTTAAGTCACATTTGTTTCTTTGGCTTCCTTTCAGAGTACTGAACAGGTGTGGTGCATAATTCAGCATGAACATTGTACTCATTAATATACGTTCTTAAGTCAAGACCATCATCTGGAATCACTCGTGATACAAATCACGTTCTTCATCATCACGGTCACAAATGCAGTCACAAATTATGATTTACGATCATGTCATGAATCACAACAGTAATTTTTTTTACTAGTTACTTGGATGTATTGTAAGCCTGTTTTGTAGTATCTCTCCATGCTTCACCACCCCACCATTGTACTCATTAATGAGTGCTTTTAAGTCGGGGAGTTTTGTGCCATACCTCATCGGGGCCTCAGGAAGTACAGCCGTAGGCATTTGCATTTCTTTATCATCACGGTCACAAATGCAGTCACAAATCACGATTTACGATTATGTCACGAATCACAACATTAATATTTGTAATAGTTACCTGGATGTATTGTAAGCCTGTTTTGTAGTATCTATTCAGGCTTCACCACCCCACCATTGTACTCACTAATAAGTGTTTTTAAGTCAGGGAGTTGGACAGCGAGTGTCTGCAGTACATACACAGACTGGAAAGAAAACTGCACCCATGCAGTTTAGCACAGTATACTTCCACTGTTCAGAATACATATGGAAGACAACAAAAAAAGGGCATATAGAAACACAGAAACATAGAAACATAGACTTTGATGGCAGATAAGGACCGCTTGGCCCACCCAGTCTGCCCATTTCTCTACCAAGAGGATAAGCTGCAGATCCTATTTAACCAACAGCCTATTTCTTCCTACCCCCCCACAAAAAATGCCTTATGTCTGTCCCATGCATTCTTGAATTCTCCCACAGTTTTAGATGCCACAACCTCCTCAGGAAGGCTGTTACATGTATCCACCACTCTTTCTGTGAAAAAACCCTGAGCTGTCCCCTCTATCTTCAGATTGTGTCCCTTGTTCTTGCACATCTCTTTTCTGAACAATGCTACCCTCTTGGACTTTGTTGATTCCACTGAGGTACTTAAACATTTCTATCATGTCCCCCCTCTCCCTCCTTTCCTCAAGGGTATACATATTAAGCTCCTTTAGTCTCTCCTCATATGGCTTCTCTTGCAGACCCTGCACCATTTTAGTTGCCCTCCTCTGAACTGCCTCCATCCTGTCTATGTCCTTGCGGAGATGGGGTCTCTAGAGCAGGACTCAGTACTCCAGATGGGGTCTCACCAACTGTCTGTACAGAGGGATAACAACTTCCTGTTTTCTGCTGGTGATACCTCTCCCTATACATCTCAGTATCCCCCCAGCCCTCCCTACCACCTTCTCGCATTGCTTGCCAACCTTAAGGTCATCTGATATTATTACCCCTAGGTCTCTTTCCATTTTTGTTGTTGTTGCTACCTCCCCTTGTGTAATCTTCCACTGGGTTTTTGTTTCCCAGGTGCATTACTTTGCACTTCTTTGCATTGAATCCAAGCTGCCATACTTCTGACCATTCCTCCAACCTTGCAAGTCCCTTCTCATCCTTTCCACACCTCCTTGTGTATCAACCCTGTTGCAGATCTTTGTGTCATCTGCAAAGAGGCATACTTTTCCTTCCAGTCCCTCTGCAATGTCACTTATAAAGACATTAAAAAGGACTGGACCCAGTACTCAACCCTGCGGTACCCCACTAGTAACCCCTCTCTTCAGAGTGGACTCCATTCACAATTACCTTCTATGTCCTGTTGTTCAGCCAATGTTTTACCCAGGCTACCACCTTGGGATCCACTCCCAGGCTGGTTAATTTGACTACTAATCTTTTGTGTGCGACTGTGTCAAATGCCTTGCTAAAGTCTAGGTAGGCCATGTCCACAGCCCCTTCCTGGTCCACTACTTTGGTCACCCAGTCAAAGAAATAAATTAGATTCATCTGACATGACCTTCCCACTGTGAACCCATGCTGCCTTGGGTCCTGTGCCTCACTGGCCTCTGGACTCAACAATTCTTTCCTTCAGAAGTGATTCCATCACTTTCCCTACCACAGAGGTCAAACTGACAAGTCTGTAGTTTCCTGCCTCCGTCTTGGTCCCACTTTTGTGAAGGGGAATCACATCCACTTTCTTCCAGTCCTCAGGTACCACACCATCCTCCCATGATTTGTTAAAAAGTGTAGTCAGTGGTGTCACTAGTTCTCTGCTTAATTCTTTTAGAATTCTGGGGTGCATTCCATCTGGCCCCATTGCTTTGTCCACCTTCAGTTTTAGGAGTTCTTTCAGAACCCTTTCTTCTGTGAAAGGACTGGGATCAACCCTCCTCTCCAGAGTGCTTCTGTTAATTGGATTAGGCACCTCCCCCACTTCCTCTTTTGTGAATGCTGAACAGAAGTATTCATTCAGTATCCCTGCTTTATCACTGTCACTCTCTACCCACCCACCATCCATTCTATTCAGCCTCACTATCCCTCCCTTTGTCTTTCTATGCTCCCTGATATACCTATAAAAGGTTTTATCTCCCTTCTTAACTGAGTTAGCTTTCTTTTCCTCAGTTTGTGCCTTTGCTATTCTGACTACCCTCCCTGCTTTCTTCTGCCTTAACTGGTACAGTTCTCTGTCCTGTTTCTTCTGTGTTTCCTTATACTTCCTAAATGCTGTCTTTTTCTCCCTAACCTTCACTGCCACCTTTTTTGAGAACCATAATGGCTTTTTCTTTCATTTTGATTTGTTTATTTGCTTCACACAAAGGCTTGTTGCCTCTGTGATGGCAGTTTTGATAGTTGCCCATTGTTGCTCCACCCCTTCTTCTAGCCTGTTTGCTAGTGCTTTTCTAAGGCACTCTCCCATCTTGCCAAAGTCAGCCCTCGTGAAGTCCAGAACCCTCACTTTTGTATGGCTTGACTCTGTAGCAGAGTTTATCGTGAACCACACTGTTTGGTGGTCACTTGTTCCCAAATGGCTACCCACTTCTAGATCTGAGATCCTGTCACTGTCTCCATTTGAGAGTATGAGGTCTAAGATTGCTCCCTCATGAGTGGGTTCCAAAACTAGCTGTTTGAGGCATGCCACCTGAAGGGCATCAAAAATGGCCCTGCTTTTGGATGTGGCTGCCACAAGGTGCTCCAGTTAACATCTGGCATGTTAAGGTCCCCCATCAACAGTATCTCCCCTTTCTCTGCCATCCTAAGTATGCCTTCTATCATATCCTTGTCCATTCCCTCCCTGACATGGGGTCTATATACACACCTGTGCAGATTGTGGTGCCATTTCCAGTCTCTAAGGTGACCCACAGTGCCTCCTTTCCTCCCTGTTTACTCTTTTGTTCAGTTGCTTTTATCCCTTCCCTTACATAAAGAGCTACTCCCCCCCTTCTGCCCTCCCTGTCCCTCCTGTAGGTTGTGTACCCTGGTATGTTAACATCCCAGTCATGGTTCTCTGTGTACCATGTTTCTGTGACTGCTACAATATCCAGGCATCCCTCTTCCATCAAGTCCACCAGCTCAGGGAGCTTGTTGCCCACACTACGGACTTTGGTACTCATTACCCTCCATTTCTTGATGGCCTTACCCCTTTTTGCCCCATCCCTGTCTTTATTGCATAATTACCTACAAGGGTCAGGGATGGTGGAGGAAAACATTTTATAACACAGCAAGGAAGGTGTGGGGGGGCACATGGTGTGAGAAAAAAAAAACTAATGTGGGATGCCATGGTGATCCAGCAGCAGTTCCAGCATGGACATAATTTGCAACTGATGTCCATCTATGTAAGAAAAATAAAATTTACAGAAAGAACAAATTAAGTAAAAAAGAGTACAGACAGAAAAGACAACAAAAATGTAGCTTTTAAAAAAGCAGTTGGGTCTAAATCAAAGTTTAAATCTCCTCCTCGTTCTGATCTCAAAGTATCAACAGTCACAAAACACACTCCTCTCTCTCTCCATCTGCTCAGGAGGAAGTAAAAGTGTCTGCTTGTATGATTCACTTTCTTCCTGCCTAGCTAAACAGCATGTGACTTACAGTACTGTAAGCCATGTGATGGATGTGTGTGTGTGTGGGGGCTGCCAAATCTGAAACACCAAGTGGATCACTTAGAATCATAATGATGAATGCGAAGTCCATTAAAAACAATGACTTCGCCTTATTTCGCATTGCCATTCTGCCTTAACATGAAGTGGTAATGACAAGGCTGAGTAAGCACTTTGCATTGCCCACTCCACGTAGTGGAGTGGCAACTCAAAGAGCCCACTTCGCGTTCACTTCGCCAGCGGAGTTTAAATTCACTGCATCTCTAGTCCCAATGTGACAATCAGCTCCCTCATGCTACTAATGTAATATCCATGCTCCTCATTAATAAAACATGTTTTCACGGAATTCAGTGCCCCTCCCCTAAATAAACACTTAACTCAATGAAAAAGAAAACATTAGCACTCTTCACAGTGATGGGCTCACTGGAATGTGGGGACAAACTCCAGGAGGACCTGGACAAGCTGAACAATGAGTCTGACTCTTGGAGTCAAACATTCAGTGTAGTCAAATGGAAGGTGCTATACTTGGGGAGGAAAACCAGAGGTTAGACATGCATTCTATGTGGGGCTTGTCTTTTCATGGTTGAGGAGAGAGTGGATCTGGAAGTCATATCAGACAAGGGTCTGAAGCATGACAAGCTATATATGGATGCTGAAGAGAGGGCCAGCAGAATACTGGGACGCATCACAAAATGGGTGACCAGCAGGGCAGGGGACGTAATCCTGCAAAATTACTGTGCCCTGGTCAGGACAGGACCCAGCTGGAATAATGTGTGCATTTCTGGTTTTCAACACAAAAGGATATTGAGGTAGTTGAGAAAAAAGCAACACAGTGCACCAAAAGGAACAGGAGAAAGGAGAGCAAAAGCTACAAGGAAAGGCAGGAAGCTCTTATGGTACTTCTGTTGAAAAGGAGGATGAGAGGGATATACATTGTACATATACTGTAATGTACAATCAAAGGTATCAACAAGCTTGAACAGATGGAGACGTTTATTCTAATGTGTTTCAGCACGATGAAGGGACATGTCCTAAAGCTCAGAAGGGGTAAATTCAGGGGGAATCATTAGAAGGCGATTCTCTTTCCAAAGTGTGGTGAAAGTAAGGAACTAGAAACTGTTTAATAAATAAGGTTACTAAGATTATTATGGAAATTAACAATTGTGGCATTATAGCACATAGGTGGCATTAACTGGCATGTAAACATGGTTGTGGTTGTTATATGTATAGTTGGCACACTTGTATGGTGGATTAGTGAAGCATGAAAGGAGTCTAATGCCTACAATCTATTTTTATGGAATTGTTTGATCTAGACCCTCTCTCATGAAGAAGCCCAAATGGGGAGAGATGTTGGATATGGTCTGGAGGGTGTTTTTGATGAAATGAATAAGTAGAAGTATTGATCATACAGCATTGCATGTGACTGCTCTTGGGGGAATTGTTTCTTGCTTGGACATTGCCCACCAGCCCCAAGAATTAACTTTTTGTTGTAATAACAGAAGGGTACCCATTTGGATATCCAGCTCTGCTGGAACCTATGGAACTACCTGCCAGTAGTGACAGTGGATGTGAAGGTGGTACAGGCCTTACAATAAGAATTGGCACATTTTGCTTACTACAGGAATCACAGGGTACCCTGTGTAGATTGTGTAACCAGTGCCCCTATAAATTAGTACTGTACATGTTTGCACAGCACACATACAATATGAATGACTGCTTATAAAACAGGGTGTGTGCATGTATCTGATTAACCTAGAGTCCCTTCTGACCTTAAATTATATTATTCTTATGTTATTTATCTGTGTAGCAGCAATGAATTTTTCCCCTAATCTTCCCTCATAAATAACCCACACCAGATGACTTATATTTTGTCAACGTTTATTTATTATTCAAATATTCAAAATAAAGTTTCACTTACTGCAAACTTTAAAGCATTGTTACAGTATTTTCTTAATCAAAAACACCAGTTTTTATTAGTGCAAAAAAACTCCAGGGATGTCCATCATGCAGGATTTTAAATGGGCAGAAGTTTTCCTATAATCTGATTGGCTGATAGGGTCTTTCAGCCGTGTCCTTATCAGGCAGTAACAGTGCCAACTGGCACTACGTATACCAACCAAAATTCAGAACTCCAAAATAATCGATGCATGGCACCACTCTCCTGATGCACCTTGCAAGCAGAATAGCACAGACCACAATGGCTGCACTGAGACAGCGGAGAGTGGTGCCACCAACATAGAAATAATGGACATACCACAACAACATACCAACCCCCCCCCACCTTCCTGCAGGACAGCAAACTTTCCAAATGTAGTACTTCTCATTTAGTTTTCTTTACTGGCCACCTATGCTTATGAAGTGAATGTCTCTAGTTCCCACTATTTAAATCCATGGCAAGGAACTGTTAATGTAATCTTTAGTGTCTCTCCATCATGTGTCCATCATGTCCTGTCTCCATGTTCTCCAGGTATACAAGTCAGCTTTCCCCATCCATGACAGGACAAATCAACTAAATTGACAATCCCCTATCTATAATGCAGCACAGAGGCGACATTAAGGATTTGAAAAGGGGCGAAGTGAAAGTGGTCTGTACGGCGGCCAGTAACAGACACACTCACTGACTGTCAAGCAGGCTGGTGGCTGCAACTAAAACACAAAGCCCCAAGAAAAGTAAAATAGAATAAAAAAACTATGTATTAAGGTATAGATGGAGTGCCAAGAAGAGAGACATACACTACAGCAGAAATCGCTCTGTACGGCCTCTAAGAGACATGGTGGCTGACAGTCAAGCGGGCTGGTGGCTGCAACTGAAAAAAAACAAAAAACAAAGGCTGAACAAAACAAAATGAGAATAAAAAAAGGGTTTGTTGGGAAACAGAGTTGGAAGGAAAGAGACAGACACTGGATAATACATATGGTCTGTACTACTGATTAAATATTTTTCTATGGTCTGCATATTTAGCACTTTTACGTTACTTTATCTTTTTTATTATTTTTCTTTACTAAGGGGATTTGGGGGGGGCACATTTTATAAGTGCAATAACACACTCTGAGGTGTGGGTTCTTCTCCTGATAAGAGCATGCCCAGGTGCATAAGATACTTGGCACAAGCACCTCATGCCTCATAACACACCTGGGAATGCTTTTGTCAGGAGATAACCCACACCTCGTTGTGTGTTATTGCTTGCCTTAAAAAGTCCCGAGGCTGTGAAGGCTCAGGACCTCATGCCTCATTTGCAACCAGGGACATGTTAGTTGAGCAACAATGCATAATAGGTTGTGGTACATAATGGGATGTTATGCTTTTGGTAGAAAAGTGATGATATCCCACCATATGTCACACCATGGGAGAGTGTTATTGCAACTATGAAATTATTTGGAACTGTGTTTCTTGGCTAAGAATAAAAGTAAACCTTTTCTATTGAAATGTTAATAATTGCATTTAGTATGCATGTACTGTACATTTTAAAACTATTGTTTTTTTTTATGGCTACTCAGTGGTGCAAAGATGAACAAATATACTGTAGCCATAGTCGTGAACTTTGAATGTGCTTTCCTATGGTCCCACACCTGACACCCCCACTAATAAGCATATAGGAGGGTTTACTTTACATTTCACTGCATCAGAACTTAGTAGGGCTGTGTAAATTAAAAATCACAAGAAACACTATTAGTTTTCATATTTAGTTAGCTCATCTTTTAATAACATGTTCAAAGATGCAGGGGAACATACCTGTTTTGTAAACTGCTGTCCTGTTAGTAATTTATAATGTCCTTTCTAGCTAGCACAGAGAAGCAGATTTTTAAACAAAACAAGTACAAAGAGAGTGTGAACACTGATCAATATTGAAATAAGCAAACACTTTGTGTGAATAATTTACAAAGCCCTGCAAAGTTCTGTCGAAGAGACAGGTTGGTGCTGGAATAGTAACCTAAATGAAATATGTCCACAAAGGGCACAAATGAAAGAACAAAGGAAAAAGCAATATGAAGTGTAACACAGACATTTATTGATTTCAATAAAAGTATGGACATTTAAAAGAAAGAACTGGGATGAGTACTTCCTTTGCAATTTCTCTAGGCCACTGGCTTTTTGGAAGGGCTCCCTTTCAAAATAAGATGAAATCCAAAAGAAATAAAAATATGCCCTGGAAGACACAAACTTTATTTACAGACTTGCAGTATGAACCTATGGCCTCCAGCTATTTTGCTATATACTCATCCATAATGGTTTCAAGCAGTTTCCCCAGCATTGAGGTCAGCCTGCCCAGTCTGTAGTTCCTTGGGTTCTCTCTACTCCCACTCTTGTGAAGTGGGGCTTCAATGGCTTCCCTCCAGTCCATAATATGCTTAACACAAACCCATGCTGCCTCTTGCTCTGAACCCACCGAATTTGAAAAAGACAAAGGGCAGGATAACAAAACTTCCGAAATTTCCACAGATGTGGAAAATACATGGCACAAGTAGGTTTCTGCAGTTTCTTTGCAGCTGCTGGTATTCACAAAGCTGGTGCCAGATTATGATTGGCTCCACAATTTAAGGCAGCTTGTGGGTGGTGTTGCCAGGAAAATCCCCACAGCTGTGGAAAACTGGCATGGCTGGTGGGACCAGCCATAACAGCTTCCACAACTGCTGTGGCTGTACATTGCAATCTCCACAGCTGTGGAGACTTGGCACTTAGTCCCAAAAACATTTGTAAATCCAGCCCTAAGAATTTAAAATTCTCTGTATTAAGCCTTGAGTAATATGATGAGGCAATATCTGTAGTGCTACCATAGCATCTTTTTAGAGATACTGATGTTGGAAAGAATCCAAGAAAATGCATATCCAGTTTAACCAGAAAATCCCAAGTGACTTGTCTGTCTTAAAAAATTTAGATTGGGTCACTATTTCTTCTAAACCCTGCATCTGCTAGATAAGTCTGCATCATGTACTTTGGTGGCAGGTTTGAGTCTTTCTCCAAAATATCTGAGTAATGTTGGCATTTAGTATCCAGAAATCCCCAAATGTCCTTGTCTCAGAATCATCACTATCCAAGTCTTTGAAGTCATTTTGCTCAGGCCTCGCACTGGTACCATAAGGAGGCAGCAGAAGGGGAGAAACTGTATGACCAAGAGGTTATGCATGCGTATTCCTGCATTAACGGTGTATTTAATAAGCTAAATTCAACATAGGACCAGTTATGTGAGGATGACATTATAATAAATACAGTAGAACTAAACATAATAGCAGTTTGATCATTTGTGTTACTTCTTTAGTACAGTGTTGACTTTTATTATTTTTTTTGTGCTATGAAAACATGAATCATGATGGTAGGAGTAGGAAGATATACTGTATGTTGTTTTCAGAATCAGTCAACTTCTATAGTTAAATGTTTATGTAGCTATTATTAATAGCTATTATTATACTTAAATGTGTCTGTATTTATATGCTGTGACCATTTGATTTATGATTGAGGGAGGAGGAAAAGGATGATTAGGATGTGCTATTTTTGGAAGCAAGACTTGAGACCAAGTATTTCTGGATTTGTCAGCATTTGAAGAGGCAGAGCTAAAACTTATTAGTTTAGTCTGGGCATGTAATGATTCAGGCAGTGTAGTTTGTATATAACAATAAATTCAGCACTAACTGGGATGCGTATGATAGGCATGGCACTGACTGCTGGTTGATTGACCCTTATATGACGCAGTGTGGGCTCAGTATGAAGTGATGGAGCAGTTGGCTCAGGCTGTTGCCCTTGTGGCTTGATTACATGCATGAACAATCTATTCCACAACTTCCATACCTGGCCCAGCTGTCCTTGCTGTTGTATCTTGTCTGTCTGACCTGAGTGGAGGTCGGAAATGAGTGTGGCTGTTAGGATATCAGGCTCACATTTTAAAATAATCAGCCAGAATACTGGTTCCCAATGCTTGAATGAACTTCAATGGCCAGAATTATCTTTTGTCAGATTAGAGAGTGTTGGACCATGGAGAGCTTTAAAACAGGCTTGAAAACATATTTGTTTAAGCAGGCATTCAGCATTTAGTATTTTATATGGATTCTGGGATATTTTAATTGAAGTATTTAAATTATTTTGTAAAAGTTTTAATTTAACTGTTTGTTTCATGATGCTTTGAAGTATGTACGGCACTTTGATTGTTAGAATTGCACTAAATAAATAAAGTATTATTATATTTGTTATTATTTTTACCAAACTGATTGCAAGATGCATTCAGTGCACTGGGGTTGTCATCTGTAAACTACCACACATTGCTAGGAGCCACTTGCTTTTTCAGGTACAGTGAATTGGTGTTGCTGGTGTTGATGGTGAAAGCCAGAGTTGTACTTGCAGAGGAACTAGCAGGCAGGGATTGCAAGATAATTTCTTTTCGCAGCCACTGTGAAATGATATGCCTTCAAGTGGCATTTGGCAGGGCAGTAGATATGATATTATAGAATAGATAATATAATCCAATATAATCTGATATATGATATATGCAAAGATAATATAATTAGATGTAGTATACAACATAATGCGATATAGTATAACTTCATTTATAATCATTTATTTATTTTTATTATTTTTTTATTTATTATTTTTAATAATGTGCCAAGAAAACAGGAATCATGAAACTGTAGCTGGGATTTGGGTTTGCCAAATGATTCCCTTACCCCATGCAAGTTTCAGAAGTCACTAGTAATGGGCAGAGGCATTAAGGAAATGGATAGCAAATGCAAAAATGATTTATTTTTGAGAACTTGATTGGACATTTCTGGTTGAACCACATCTATAACATGTAAGGGAATGGAAAACACTGGAAAAAGAGGGGAAACTGGTGTGCTTTTGGATTGCTTAGGATGGTTTCATCACCAGATGCACTGGATAACTAGCAGGAAGATGGCTTGCGCTGTAGTGGGAGTGGAACCAGTAGATTTCTGGGGACTAATGGACTATGGTTTCTTTGTCTACATTGTTATGTTCCCAGCCCTTTTCCTCACAGACCAATGACTATGACTTCTCTCCTAGCTTCTATCCCACCTTGATCAGGTACTTCTTCTCCACCACCACCACCACATACAGAACTTGTATTAGTAGCACTGGCATGGTGAAACCTTTATTTGCTCATAGACCTTGTGTGTTACACAGCAGCCTACTTTTCAGTCACTGACTGTCTGGCACTAGCAGATGTACTTTAAAAAAAAAGCATTAAAAAAAGATAGATTTATGTGTCTCACATCACCAGCAGTCCAGCAGTAAAAATAAACAAAAACAAACAATCAAAAAAAATGTCAGATAAACCCTTCAGAATCTCTGCACTTTTCCCAGTCTGCTAAATTCACTCTTTCTTTCTCTGCTACAGGGCCAGCAGCTGCCAGTGCAGGCTCACACCGTGCACTCTCTCCTTTATTCTGCAGTGTAATTTCACTAGCCTCTCTGCCAGTAACTACAGATAAATGTAATGAGAATTAACTGGATTGAAAATGCACAATTATCTGATGAGTTTTAAAGTTTTCTGAAATAAAAAGATACCCCTTTTCACATAAAAGGTGCTCCTTTAGTAGCCAGTACATTACTCTGTGACAAAGAGCTAGAAATAGCACTGAGATGTATGCAGCACGAGGAGTTCTCACTTTCTAGCATTGTTAATTGGTTACTGCTAGTCATGGGGCTTGCTAAAAACTTTGACATGCTCAGTTTATGCCTCCTGTATAAAGTACTGTGACACGATGCTAAAGTTCTGAAAGGAAACTGAGTTTCTTTAGACCTGCTTTGCCAGTGTCCAAAACACTGGATTTTAACATGTTCACCTAGTAGCCCTTGTGTGGTTTCCCAAACCAGTTCTACCCATCTGACCTCATCTCTCTGTGGTTTCCTACCACCTCCATAATGGGGACCAGTCTTGCTTCTCCTTAGCAGACTAAGAACCAGATTACAGCAAGGTTGGGTGTGGAACGGGCCTACTTCAAATGCCCTTGATGAGCATGCGGTGTAGTATTTGTAGGAAGAGCCTAATTTCATCATCATTTTATTTATAAAAAGGTGCTGTTCCAGAGATCTGGACACCCGAACAATATCCATAAAACAATTCAACATTATAAACAGAATAGTACAGATTCATAAATAGCAGGGAAATCAACTACCATTAAAAGTTTGAAGAAAGAGATGTGTTTTAAGGTTAGCTTTAAAACCCTCGACAGTCAGGCTATCTCATATATGGTGAGGTAGAGAATTCCACAGGGTAGCAGCCATAAAGGCAAAAGATCGTGTGCCAGATGTTTTTAGCCATACCCTGGAAATCTCTAGCAATCCCTCATTGAAGGATGGGAGTGCATGGGAGGGGCAGTAGGGATGCAGAAGGTCTTGCTGGTAATGGGATCCCTAGTCACGTAGGGCTTTGTAGTTCAGTACCCACGGTAGCCCTAGATAAAGGGTGTTGCAGTAGTCAAGTCGGCTGGTGACAAATGCGTGGACCAGTGTGGGAAGATCTTCAGCTGAGACCAGGTGCTTCACCTTGGTGATGTTTCTTAGATGATAAAAAGCAGATTTCACCACTGCAGAGACGTGAGATTGTAAGGTCAAGCCCTCATCTAAGATCATGGCAAGATTTTGGACCTGGCTTGAAGCATATAATGGGGTTCCCCCAAGTGTTATTCCAGTTGGTTGTCCTCCCCCATGCCCTGGCCAGTCCACAACCAGGGTCCACAACCAACACCTCCGTTTTTCCTGAGTTCAACCTCAGCCAGCTAGCTCTCATCCAGTCCCATATCTCAGTCAGACAATTGTTAAACACCGAGACAGTATCTATCTCCTGCTCAGGCACAAAAGACAGGTACAGTTGAGAATCATCTGCATAACAGTGAAAACTTGAACTGTACTGTCTTACAATGTCTCTTAATGGCAGCATATACACTACAAACAACATATGCGATAACACCAAGCCCTGCGGCACCCCACAGAGCAGACAATGAGAGGCCGAGGAATAAATCCCCGGCACCACTTTCTGGGTTCTGCCCTTGAGGAATGATTGAAACCAGCTGAGGACTGCCCCTCCAAGTCCACAGAAAAAACGCAGGCACTCAAGTAGCACACCATGGTCTACAATGTCAAATGCTGCTGAGAGATCAAGGAGTACCAAGATTGTACAGGCCCTCTGATCCCTCACCATCAGGAGATCATTTAGTACCAGAACTACAGCCATCTCAGTGCTATGGCTTTTCATGAAACCCGACTGGAGAGGATCATAGATATTATGGATTGTTAAGTGATCTTCCAGTTGTAAAGTGACCACTTTCTTGATAACTTTACATACAGAAGGTAAGTTCAAGACTGATCTGTAGTTTATTGGACAGTCCAGGTCCAAGGATGCCTTGTTTAGTAGGGGCCTCACCACTGCCTCCTTTAAGGAATCTGGAAAAATCCCTCTCTCTAAGGAAATCCTTACTATTCCAGCAAGGACCGGGGCAATCATCTCAACACATCCTACTAGAAGGTGAGTTGGACCCAGGTCCAGACTACAGTAAGTTGGCCACATAGTCTGGATGATCCTCACAAATACATGATTACTGGTTGGCTTAAGGTAAGCCAGGTCACCTAGGTGTTAGTACCATATGTTTGATCACTGCAAGTTCCAATGGGAAGGCTCTGGTTGATTTCATCCCTGATGGAGGCCACCTTATCAGCATGAATCTGTGCAAACTCATCACATTTAACTTGTGACAATGCTTGACCAAACTGCAGATAGACTGGCTTGTACAGTCTGTCCACAGTCTGGAAGAGCTGAGCTGGTCTGTTGTTTGCTGCCACAATTTCCTGGACAGGAATACTGCCTTCTTATGGGAAATTGCCAATTTGTAGACCTTATAATTGTCTAACAATCTAAGCCTGTCCTCCTCCAGGTTAGTTTTCCACCAGTGTCTCTCCAGCCTTTGTCCTAACCTCTTCATCTCTCTCAGTGCCCCATCATACCATGGGGCACCTGGGCGAAGAGCTAAAGGATGAACAGATAGAGGAGGAATGAGAACCAGGGCTCCTGATATCACCTTGTTATATGCAACAACAAGACTCCCTGGGTCATCGCTATCAGTCGGAATTCCTGAAAGGTCGAGCACTGTCTTTAGGCTTTCTGAGGTAACTCCTCTTAAAGGATGGTACTTTATCATTTCCACCTGGGCTGGCCTAATCTGGAGGATTGTGAAGCTGAATCTCAGGGCGTGATGGTCTGACAATCGATAGGATCCACCGCCATCTCAGAGATTTCCATCCCCAGGAGGAACACCAAGTCCAAGGAGTGCCCCCCATGGGTTGCAGAGGTAACTACCCCTGTCAGCCCAATGATTCCATCAACTGGAGGAGGTTTGTCCAAATGGTGAGAGTTCATCATCAACTCAAGCATTGAAGTCCCCAAGAATCATCCCTCTCGGGGACTCCAACACCATGTTGACGATGACGTCTGCAGGAAAACCCTCCCATCACCTGGTGGACAGCAGATGAGAAGGATCCTACAACCTGCACCCGCTCCCACAATACACTCAAAGGAGTTGGTAGATCCTACTGGCACCTCCCTGAGTCTCAGCTCTGATCTAAAACAGATTGCAACCCTCCCACCCCTTCAATCCCCTCTCGAGCGGTGTATCACCGATAACCCAGAAGGAAATGCGGCTGCCAAACTGGGCCCCACATTTTAATCCAACCAGGTCTTGGTGATGTATGCCTGGTCCCCCGAAGCAACCAGATCCACAATTATTACGTTCCTGTTCCCAACAGACCTGACATTGCATAACACCACCTGAGAGGGATGAGAAACCGAGGATGACTGCATTGCCTGCCTGCAATTATCAGAGTCCTTGGGTATGGGCACAAGACAAGGTGGACCTCACTCATGTACCCATTTCACCCCACTGCACCTTCTGGTTACCATGGTCCCTATCCACCCACTCCTTTCCCAACCCCATCTAAACCCCAGGACCCCCCTGCCCCCTCATTATACCCAATGCTTTGCATCTCCATATACTTCTGGGGGAACAGGGGGCAGTCAAAAAGACAGCGGTCCAGAAGTCTTGTGGGGGAGTACTGCCTGACCATCCTAGTCTCACCCCAACACATTTTCACTCATTCAATCACTCCCTCACTCTACACTCAAACACTCACTCTAACTATACTATAACTCAATTTGAATGTCCTTTTTGAGAATGGGGTATAATATTTAAAGAGCTTTGCTGAAATATTAGCACTGTTCCTCAGATGTTGAATAAAATGAATATGTAGTTGTGTGACATTCAGTGGCCTGAGAGAGAAAGACAGAGACAGAGACAGAGACATAGAGCCTTTCCAGGGCATTGAGTAAGCCATACAGTTTAGTACGTTACAGTACCTGAAATCCAGTTCTATTGAAGAGCAATAAATGCAAGTACATTTTATAATATCATCTCTTCCAGGCAGACTTTGAAAACAAGGTATCACACCACAGCAAACTTCCTGCTTAAAAATAAAATTGTTCTAACATCAATGTTTCATCTGCTTATATAGCCTGCACTTGTGTTCTACCCTGGAATGGTGGGAGCAATCTGAGCCAGTTCAAGCACTGATCATGTGACCCCTGAGCCTCAACTGCCAGATCAATTTTAGCTGTAGTAAAGACTCAATGACCCTGGCTTTGCTCAGCAAAAAGCCTTTGGTATTTTCATTTTTTTTTAAACAATCCTTTTCCATTTCAGGCCCTGATATTGTTAAGGGTTTTTGATGTTTTTATTAAGTCTATGAATCAGATTTCTCTTACTTAAGCTAAGGGTGTTACTCTATTTGCTCATCAGAGGGAGCAATATATCTTAACCCTTATTGAAGAGAAATCAGAATACAATCCTTTGAGTCATAGACTCCTTTGCAAAGGCTCCACATCAGTACAAAAAAGGTTAGAACATTACAGTAGACAGAAATTATACACAAATAGAACAGCTCAGAGGAATATGCAGAATTTACATTGTAGGGTTACAGCAGCCAGGATCTTAGAGAAGACCCTAGGTCAAAAGTTGAGAGATACTGTCAGTTACAATTCCGAAGGGTCATTAACAGAACCCTGAGTCCGAGTTTATATACAGTGAGTTTGTAAGACCTGAGTATGTAGTCATTGGTAAAGCTAAACATTTTGTCATTACTGCACTGGGATATCATTCTGCAACTAGCGCTAGTACTGTTTACAGCAGTCCTCCTTATGAGATTCAGGGTGGGGAGGAGTACCAATAGCAGTCACTAGCCGTGGAGTTAAGGAGGAGGTTCCTGAGTCCAGTCTTAAAAAGGTCAAGACTAGGGGCCAGGGAGATTGAGGCCAGTAGGCTGTTAAGTCAGAGGGGAGCCCGATACCAGAAAGACCTTTGCCCTAGAGTGGTCCTACAATGGGGGACAGTGAGAGAGGTACTGGCAGGACAACATGGGGCCCTTCTGTGACGGACAGGCTGGATAAGGGGTCTTGAATTCAAAAGCCTCCTCAGTTTTACTTGCTAAAGTGCTTGATAGATTCATTTTATGCTGCCAATATACAGCAGCAGTATTCTGTAGATGCTGTGTTAAAGAGAAGCAGTTTTCTCATGATAAGTACCAAATGAAATGTTATCCCCTGGTTGCCACCATGGAAGCTGATGTACTGTCCTATGGAAACAGAACTTATGTTTGACCTTCTATTGCTATCTCTCTGCCTAATCATCTGAATAACTTGTTCTGGGTAGTTTGTTTCCTAATACTTGACTAATATAGCATTCTCCTTTCCGCAAGTAACTGTGCTGAGAACAATCCATTTTCTAACTGGGTATGTCTGTAGCCAATGAGACCTTTGTATACATTATTGCCAGTGCTCCACAATGTATTTTCATCACACTCTTTTATGACCTATATAAACTTCTCAACAAAGCCATTCAGCTGTGGGTAATCTGAGATTGAGGTAGTATGCTTGAACTCCCAGCCTTTGGCAATATTGTTGTTACTTTGAAATGATGTATTCTGGTCCATTATCCCAGGGACTTCATCAGGTATTTCATGCCTGGATAATAGCTTTCATGCAGTTAATGATGGGTTTGCTACTAGCATCCTGTAGCGTACAAACTACAATAAGAATATATGATTGGAAGGTAATCCCTTCCATGCCATTTAAACAAACAAATGCAGCCTAAAAAGTTATGGGTGGCACTGGATGGGTGTATGCAGGGTCATGGTTTTGTTTCTGTCAGTTTATATTTCAATTAGTTTATATTTCAACAAGAATCTTACAAATGTCTGACATATTGTAATTTATTTCAGGCCCAATACATACAGTAACATCACATGTTCTTCTTTCACACTGTTCAGGTCTCAAGTTAATGTTTCAGTTATTCTGCAGTACTGTATGTCTTCAAGAAGACATTATGGAATTAGTGTCTTTCTTTCTTTGAAAAGTATTTGATTGTAATTTATATCGGCTGTTCACATGAGCTAGTCTAACATTCTGGAAATCAGTTAACTTCTTCCTTTGGCAGATCAATCTACATAATTTCATTAAAGGCATCTAGGGTTTTATATTGATTTCTTTTTTCTGTTATTTGCTGGTTTGCTATTTCATGGTGATGACAATGAAGTATATGCGAGACAGCAACAAAAAATGGGCACCCACCATGTTTAAAGAAAACAAACATCAACAGTATGCCAAATGCTCCATAAAACTCCTCTATCTGAGTTTGGAGTAAAATACACAGTTAACAGCAGTCCAAAAAGTGCTCAGATCTCACTTCCACCAGAAACCCAATATTTTACACATGCCACCTGGGCTTTCAAAAAGATTATGAGTTCCCCCATGTTGCCAACATTTATACTGAGATCTTAAAAAGACAGTTTTGCATTCATATTAAATGCCATATGTGAAGATGAAAGACAGTGCAATTAAAGTGTGGTGACAACACTAACACAGTGTATGGTAGAATGCTGTCCTGCTTGGAACAGCACTGTTCTGTTGCACTGGGTTCATCGCAATCTTGTTCTGCTGCACTGAGTGCATCACTAGAGCAGCACGACAGGATCGAACATCATTATGCATGTGCAATAAAAGCGGGCCACGGCAATGAGAGCTGGCCAGGAAGTGAATGGGTGAAGTGAACCACAGCTTACTAACTTATATTTTGGCTTTCAAGGGACACTGAAGTAAAAATATGATTACCCATACACTATAAAACATTGTATATGAGTAATCATACACAAACAAGGCAGTTGTAAGATCTTGTGGTTTCCATGGTAACAGACCTCTTGAGCTGTGCTCTCAAGGTTGCAGGTTACCATGGAAACCTCTTGATCCTACAACTGCCTTGTTGTGTATGATTACTCATACACAATCCTCTATATCAAATATATATTAACATGTATTAAACAATTAAATCTTGCTGTGCTGCGGACTTCCAGTTCCAAATCAACTGACAACCTCAGGGTTAAAAGTATTTACAAATGCATGTATGTTTTATTTTATCACATACAATTAGAGAAGCAATTACAGTTGCTTTATTTAATTTTCCAGTAAGTAAACTATTACGATAGGTGCAGAGATACGCATGGGAACAAATAAAAAAATAAATGCCTTGAATTAGGAACAGCTAGTGACATTAAGTTACAGTATATTCATCTATTTATAGCATTCATCAGTGGCAGAGGAGTGTACTGAAAAGTGAGGGGTCAGAACTGCACAGAACATCTTAGGGTGGGGCAATGGAAAAACAACTGCTTTCTTGAATACACAGTAGACAATTTACCTAGCTCTTGATAATAATGAATATTCCACATATTTGATGTATAATCCATGATTTATTAACAGAAATACATGGGTTATTCATGATATTCAAGACAGAAAAGGGTCAGGATATGTAGCTTTTGAAGAAATGTGAAAAGAGAAAAGAAGTCAGAAATAACTAAATAGTGCAAGTCATGCAACAGTAAAGCAAAATATTTCATAATTTTTCCAAAAAGTATAATTTTTGGTTGCCTTGATTTTCAATCTGTGTTGAGTACCAAAAGGATTAAAAGTAGCCTCTCTGCTATCACTGAAGACATTTTAATGATGCCTGACTGATTGAAATGCATATGTGTGTGTGGGGGGTCAAAATTCAATGACTAACCCTTCAGCTACAAAAGTGAGGGGTCTTCTGACCCCATGGCTCCACCACCTATGGCATTCATTACTCAGATACATTTCTCTATGTGTAACTTCATTTATTCTATCTGGATGGAAGTTTTTGACCTAAAAAATGCTTGATTGAAAAAGTGTTTGTTCTGAAAAAGAGGATAACAGTTTAATGATATTGAGACATTAAAATAAGTATGCATTGTTTCAAGTGGTTACATAATATGGGTTAATTTATTGCAAAAATCATTTCATAATATGCAACCGTTATCATTATTACTTCTACTAGTAATAGTAGTAATAGGAGTAGTAGTAGTAGTAGTAGCAGTAGGGATAGCAGTAGTATGTATGATTTACAAAGGTATAAACATGCTGTGGCTCACAAAAATACATAATTGTTAATACAAGTCAAATATTAAAAATAAGAATAAAACTAATACAATGTAATAACAATTAAAAAGTTCAAAATACATTTGTGATTTGTGAGCACAGAAGGGTAGAGAATTCCAAGGAACTGATCCAACCAAAGGAAAGAACACTTGATAAAGCAAACATAAATCTGATGTTGGGACCAGTAATCATAGAATCACAGACTGTGAGAGTACATAAAGACCAGGGGCCTGATTTACAAAAGGGGCTTAGATCAACACAAGCTGTGGCAAACAGCAGCTTGTGCCAAAGCCTGGTGTGCCAGGAATCCTGCACCAGATTGAGGTACAGGAGGGTCACAGCGCCTAAGTCTACACACATGCAGCAACCACTCCTGAGCAACAAATGAGAGGTATGCCACAAGCTCCTAGTCCCCTTCCCTTGTGATCTAGTGGCCCTCCGTCCCCAATATCACCTGGTTTTATAATTATGAGTAATTCGCCCTATCCTGATGATCAACTGGTCCCCCTCCCCAATCCCCGCTATCACCCAGTTTAATAATTAATATTAAGTTGCTGTATCCTGGTGATCTAGTGGCCCCCTCCTTGATCCCCAATATTGTCTATTTTTATAGTAATAATCAAGTCACCCTTGTCCTGGTGGTCTAGTGGCCCCACACCTTAGCAAGTAGTGCCCACCTCCCTGCTCCCCCAGTCCCAAAATATAGCTGGTGACCAGCACAGCCCACCTCTCACCTCTGCAGCCAAACTGAACAGTCAGTGAGTGCCTATTTTAAAGTGTACATGCTCATGAATTATCATGAGCACATACACTGTACAACAGGTGGTCACTGACTGTTCAGTATGGTGGCCAGCCATGGAGGTCAGAGATGGGCTGTGCCAGTCACCAGGTGCATTTCAGGATTGGGGCGGTTGGCATTACCTGTTAGGGTCGGGGGCCACTAGACTACCAGGACATGGCAACTTAATATTAATTATTAAACCAGGTGATATTGGGGATCAGAGAGGGGGACCACTTGGGGGACCACTAGACCACCAGGAAAGGGCACATTAATAACTATTATACAAACAGGTGATACCGGGAATCAGGGGGGAGGCCACTGGAATACCAGGGATTTATATATGGGTGGGGAATCGGGTCAGGGGAGGGGGACCATGGCATATTGCCACACAGTGCTCATCCCACCCAGAGGGTAAATGTCTAAGTAGCCTTAGACAAGCCAAGGCTGGTCTAAGGGTATTTAGAAATTCACCCTCTGGGTGAGATTTGTGAATCCTGATTGTGGAGCTATGGCAGCCTCCATCTGCCACAAGCACCTAGCCCCATGTTGCAGCTCATTTCTGGGTACACGGGTGGCTCAAGCCCCATTTGGGGCAGGTAGCATGTGATTGATGCAGGCTGCCTTTGTTAATAGCTCTGGGGTAGTATTTGATGCAAGGTGCCACTTGCGCCCTTTATGTTTGGCACAGGCACCTTCTGTCACTCTCAGGATTTAGTAAATTGAGCCCCAAGGGTCCATCCAATCATCCCATTTTTGTACTACCTATATCCTGGACCTACTATCCATTAGAAACTATGTCAATGAGACCTTTCACCCTATCCCAGCTTTGCTTGAACCCACTTGCAGTCTCTGCTTTAACCTTATCTGTCAGCAGGCTATTCCCAGACTCAGACACCCATTAGATAAAGAAATACTGCCACAAATCTCTTCTGAATATTTCTCCTTCCAGTTGTCAATTATGTCCTCCAGTCACAGAGCTAAGGTTCCTACTAAATAGCTCATTGCAATTTGTCTTGTTAATGCTCCACAGGAATTTAAATGTCTGTTTACATCTGTCCTGGATCTTCTTCCTACCAGTTTCCAGTCATGTCCTCTAGTCATGGAGTTGAGGTTCCTAGTGAATAGGTTCTCACAGTTCATGTTGCTAATGCCCCTCAGGAATTTGAACATCTTAATAATATCACCCTATTCTTTTCTAGTCTCCCAACGGTACACGTTCAGGGCCATGCGTCACTCTTTATAAGCTCTGCCTTGCTGACCCTAAATCATTTTGATTACTACCCTCTAGACTGTCTCCAGTCTGTTTTTACTCTAACTCAAGTAGGGGTTGCAGAACTGGGTGCAGTACTCCAGGTGTGGCCTTACCAAAGACTTGTAGCAGGGCAATAAAACCTCCCTCTTCCATTTGTAAATGTATCCTAGGAAAAAGCAACTGCACTACAGTGAAATCCATGGGTGTGCAACTAAGGGGTGGCTAAACCCTAACATACACAACCAAGTCAGGATAGCTACATGCCAAAAAATAGATATACCCTGCTCAGCTTTCCATTCAGAACTGGATTTCTTAATTGAAAATGCATATAACAAACTGAGCACTAGCCAGACGCAAAGAGACAAAGACTTTTGGCATCTGGCTGGTTCTCATTTTGTTATATGCATTTTCAATAAAGAAATCCAGGTCTCAATGGAAAACTGAGCAGTGTATATCTATTTTTTGGAGTGCAGCTATCCTGACCTGCTCCTGTTGTAAACATCTCTTCCTATGCGCCCCAAAATCTTAGCAAGCTTACTGTAGGTCTTGTCACATTGACTGGATTGTTTGAGAGAGTCACCAATTATCACTCTCAGGTTTCTTTTGTCTAATAAGACTGCTAGTCTGATACCTTCCAACCAGTAATCTGTTCTGGGGTTCCCTCTACCCAAAGGCATAACCTTGCACTTCACTGCATTGAATTTAAGTTGCCAGACCTTATTTATGTATTTATTTATTTCATAGTTCAGACACAACCTTTGACTGCAAGACTCTTTTACAAAGATTCCACATCATGGAAACAAGGAAGACACTACAGACAAGTAATTATTACAGTAATTATGTAAACAAACAGGAAACTGTACATGGTTATGCATAATTACAAAATAATAGTGACACATTTAGCTGGGAAGATTACTATCCATTTCTAGTGTTGAACAGCTCTTGGATCACCTCTCCAACTTATTCAGATCCTGTTTCAGCTTCTTTACTCCATCATGGCTATCCACTCTGTCACAGAGCTTTGTGTTATTTTCATCAGAAGAATGAAGCATACAGGAGGGAACATGCCATACACAGAAGGCAGGAAGCAAGCCAGCTTCCCAGTTTGGTGAGTCAAAAAACTAAGAGATGAATTATAAATTGAATTTTGAGAAGGAGTGGAAGCCAGTGCAAAAATTTAAAATGGGGAGTACTACATGTGTGATGAAAGGTGCCAAATATCAGGTAGGTTATTGTATTATGAATGCACCACAAAGGGTCAGTTTTAAGGCAGCTAAATTAATGAGCAGATTGCTGCAATAACCATGTCTGGTAATAACCAGGCAATGTACAATCATTTTAGTAGTCTGATGAGTCAAATATTTCCTAATGTGCATGCTATTGGTTAAATAAAACCAGCAATATTTAGAAATGGCTGAGATCTGTCAATTGTGAGAAAAAATCTGAATCTGTGAAGATGTTCAGGTTCTTAACAGTATTCAAAGGGAGAAGCTTAAGGAAACCAACTTTTTGTTTAAGGTCTGCATACATGGTTAAGTAGGAGTTAGAGGTGGCTGACAAATGTGGTATAAGATATCAGGACATTTTGGGAGAAACTAAGGGATGTTGCAGTTAAACATTTATCAAGGCTGTCAGCAATGGCAGCAGAAAAATTAGGAAAGGCAATATATATCTGGGTGTCAGTGACATGATCAAAGAAAAAAATATATATATTGAATTAAGTTACTGAAGGGGGCAATACACAAGCAAAAAAGAAAGGTGCCCAAGAGCAGACACCTAAGAGCAACAGAAGAAAATGGATAAGTCCCAGACAACAATGACCCAAAAGAAACTTGTCTGATTTGACATATAGGATTTAAATCAAGATCAAGCCATGTCAGACACCACAATTGCAAAAGTCAACTGACTACACAAAACCTAATGGCTAAGAATTGCAAAAGCAGACATAAGATCCAGAAAAATCAGAATAGTGAAAACACGCTGGCTTCCTGGAAGAAGAACATCATTTATAATCTTTTTTCAAGAGGGCTGTTTTAGTAGAAATGACATTCTTGAAACCAGACTTTCGGAGTTCAAGAAACAACTGATATTTCAATTATTCAAGAACTTGGGTTGTAACAACTTGTTCCAAGATCTTATAAAGGTCTCCTGAATTTTCTTCCTGCCAGTTTTGAGTCATGTCCTCTAGTCATGGAGGTGAGGTTCCTAGTGAACAGTTCCTCACAGTCTATTTTGTTAATGCTCCTCTGGAATTTGAATGTCTGCTCACATCTCTCCTGAGTCTTCCTCTAGCCAGTTTCTATCAACGTCCTCTAGTTACAGAGCTGAAGTTTCTAGTGAATAGCGCCTCACAATTTATATTGTTAATACTCTTTAGGAATACTGGTAATGCCCTTCAGCAGTTTGAATGTCTCAGTAATATCACCACACTCTTTTCTAGTTTCCAGGGAGTACATGTTCAGCACCCTGAGTTGGTCCTCATAAGATCGACCTTGCTGACCATGATTACTTTCCTCTAGACTGTCTCCAGTCTGTTTTATCCTAACTCAGGTGATTGTTGCAGAACTGGGCACTGTACACCAGATGTGGCTTTGCTAGGGACCTGTAGAGGGGCAATATCACCACCTTCCTTCTGCTGTCAATGCCTCTTCCTATGCATCCAAACATCCTAGACCCCTTACTGTAGGTCTTGCACACTGACTGGATTGTTTCATGGAATCATTAATTATCACTCCAAGGTTTCTTTCTTCCAGTGAGACTGCCAGTCTGACACCCCCCAACCAGTAATCTGTTCTAGGGTTCTTTTAACCCAGGTGCATTCACCTTGCACTTAGTCACATTGAATTTAAGCTACCAGACCTAGGACCACCTCCCCAACCTATCCAGATTATCTTTAAGCTCCTTCACTCCATCTTGGCTATCAATCTGAATAGAATGATATTGTTTGTTTAGATGTCTGTTATACAGATTTATTCTGGGATGTGTAATTAGGAAGCTTCTCTGGTGTATATTTAGTTATGTTAACAATTCTAAGATGCTGTTTTATATAATTATAGCAATTCTGTCATGGAGCTTCATTCAAATGTTTATCCTCTGAGTGGTATTTATTCAACGCAGGGCTTAGATGACATAACTACCTCTGTGACAGCTTGGAGTGGACTTTTACCACACAGAAGCCTGTAAGCCAGCGAGGAAAATTAAATGTTTTAAATGTCTATAGCAAGGGTTACCAGTTAATGTACCTCGACTTTCATGATGTGTGAGGTTTTCTTTTATATGTACTGAAAACAGAGTATGAATGATTTTAATTTAAAAAGAAACAGATGTCAACAGAGTACGGTGGTGATCGCTGTCCCATCCAATGTGCCTGCAATGTCACTGTGTGACACAACATGATCTAATTTATTGTTGTGGACTTCCACAATGCAATTCATATTTATGTCAATATTTTACAAAGGTTCAGTGCATTTTTTAGATGTTTATGAGGTTTGTAATTGAATCAAGAAATCATTCTTTGAAATCAGCTGGTGGGTTGAATAGCTTATGTTGGAGACTACTAGATGCATTGTGTCACTTTACAAAGTAAAACATATTCTCAGATAGGAGCATAAAAATGTTGTTAATGTTGGTTAGGAAGTGAACGAATGAATGAATGATTTGATTTTATAGTGAGCTAAAAAAAAATGCTGCTACCTTCATTACATGCTTTTGAGGGAGGCCCCTACGGTGGAGGTGATCAGGCAAAAAGACTCATCTTTTTTAAATCATATCTGATGTTTTTAATATCTTTTAGTTTGCTCCATTGATTATTTAAACTGTGACTCTGTTAATTGTTATTCTGTATGGCACCCAGAGCCCCAGGGATTGGGCGCCTAACTAAATAAAGTTTTACTTACTTACTGTACTTCCTTACTTACTTTTGTAATGACAGACTTGGGCCACTTTATGGCAGTGCCTGCATTACTTTTAAGATAAATCAGTTATGCATGCTGTCTCCTTATGTATGTGAGTGGTAATAAATTCAAACTGATAGATTTTTTACTCAGTGATACTAATATTTCAGACCTCTATAATGTTTTTGCCAACAATTTGATATTAAACTTGACAGTACTTCGAGCAATATGCCTACAATGTACTGCCATGGTTAACAAATGCAAGCAAACTACTTAATTGTTTAGAATATTTATAATCCTCAAGAAAAGTCAGCAGTTCTTTCCTTAGCTATACATGACAGCACAATTTTACTGCAAGTACAAATGAAGAGGCTGCTACAATAAATTACCATTCAACTCCAGAAAAGAATGGATTTCAACACAGTGCCTCTTAAACTAAGATCAGTCACTGTCTAGCTACTTTAAAAAAATAACTCTCAATCTCAAACTCAATAAATAAAGAATAATGCATGGAGAAGTGTGGTTTATGGGGATTTTATGCAACCCTGAGGTTTATGATGCTCCATAAACCTCAAGGGTGAAGCCCAAGGCGTTTATATGTGCATCACACACTGAGTGGGTGCATAAAATCCCCAGAGAACCACACTTCTTTATGTTTTATTTTTCATATTTACTGGTTTTTGGTGTTTTTTGATTTAAATTGTCTTTTTTGTCACTTTGTGAGTGTAAATGTTGTCTCTGACAAGCTTGTCTCACACTGAGTGACCAATTGTGTAGCGCTTGTGAATGTCCAGTGTGAGGACAGCTTGTTCAGTGTTTTTTCTGCTGATGCAGCGGTACTGTTCTGCCCGTGGTTTACAGAGCTCCATAAACCACATATGTGCTTTATGGAGCTGTTGGGAACTCACTGGCAGTGGTTTATAACCACTAACCAGTAAATATAAAAAAAATTCTAAATGACAGGAACAGTTAAGAAAAAATAATAGCACCCAAACCAAATGACAGGAATGTAACAAATTAAAGAAATCAGTCAGCTGTCATCTCAAGACAGGGAAATGACAGCAATGTCACATTACAAGACTGAATAAATGCTGTAGGAAAATATTTCAAACTCTGACAGCTCTAGACAAGTAATCAGAATATAATATTATATTTCAGAAAATATGAAATCAGTGCTATGCAAATGAAAACATCTTTATGATCTGTTCATCAATTTATTATAAACAGAGATGCAAAAGGGTGACACAAAATAGGCTGTGAACATTTGCACCCCAAACATGAGAGGAATGCCATCTAAACAGCATGAGCAGGGGCTGTGATGTGTTAGTGCATGATCCTCTAGATGATAGCCAATCATTTCTTTCCTCTGTCATCTCTAATTAAACCCATAAAAAAATTGAAACTGCTATTCAAGTGAACTCACAAAACAGTAAGTTTATACATGAAATAGTACCCCCCCCAAAAAAAAAAAAACAGGCATTATTTTACCCTGGAATAATGTGTTTTACTTGAGACTGTGGTGAGGTCGGGAGCCCAGATCCTTTCAGTTTTCCTTTCACTTTACTGCTATACATTAGGAGGCAGTATAGCACAGTGGCTTAAGGCTCTGAGATGGAAACCTGGAGACCTGGGTTTGAATCCCACAGCCCCCACTTGCAGCCTGTGTGACCCTGAGTAAGTCACTTAACTTCCTTGTGCTCCCAGGTTGCACCTGTAAACAAACTATTAGCTTAGTGTGTCTCTCCTGGTAAAAAATAAATAATAAATAAAAAAATAAACAAATCACATTCAACAGCATTGAAATTGTTTTGCACATGCGGTACGTTATCACACAGCCCAATTGCGAGCAGACAAGGAAACTATAAAAACACAGAATTTCAAAAATAAATACATTAAAAACTACAAGATTCCCAAACATCAAACACCCCATGGATATTATTCCCCATCAACCTACACAACACTACACAATTTCACAGTTTAAGGATTTGTAGTTTTTTCTCTAGATGAGTAAAAATTCAGAAAAAAAAACATTGAAGTCAATTGGAAAAAACACACAGCTTTTTCACGCTTTAATATCTTTAAAAATACTAAATGGATTTACATGCTCTGGAACTCCTCTACTCCTCCACTTTCCCCTCTCCCCCCATCTAGTGCCCACCTCAAGCACCCCACCTCTTCTCGTAGCTGTGTAAGCTGCCTGCACATCATGCATTCTCCCAGCCTCCATGCCATATTTAACACCGTGGCTTTCCCACACCCACTGCACCCTACCACCATCCCAAAGATTCCTCATGCCCTAACGGCCTAAAGACCATACTCAAGACCTGCCTGATCACCTCTCAGGCTGCCTCTCCAGCTTTGCTGCCAGCTCATTTGACACTCATCTTACAAAAAATAAGGGAAGAATGCTCTCTCCCTCCAGTAACTAAACAATACTGAAAAATAATTTCCTGTACTTAAAATACTATTCTATGCCTCTGCTGTGCAAGCAGTACAGACAATACTGAATTCCTTACATATATATCTGTATATATATTATGGTAGCACGGTAGTGTTAACCATTTGACCATCCTGGGGCTGTGTGGGTGGCTGTTTGTGCTTGTCTGTGTCTGTAGGTTAGTTTTTGTTCATTTACATGTTTTTCTGCTGGGAATACCTGTACCATTCTTGCACACAACATTGGTGAAAGTCTCCTGGACTGAATTTCTGCAAATCGCCATCATCAGGTATCAGCTTTTTAATTTTAAATCAACTTTCTTGAAGCCTCCCCAAGGAAGCATATGCCTTACAACTAGTCTTACAAACATAGTGATGCTGGGTCCTGCAACTGAATCAACATTTTCAACATTCTCATCTGACCACTCTTAAAGCAACTGCACTTGTGGACTTTAATGAACAAAGGAATTTTAACACATTTTGTGACTGAATCAACATTTCTGTCTGACCTTTTCCAAAGGTATTGTACTTGTCTCTGAGGACTTTGAAGATCAAAGGAAACATACAGACAAAAGGACTTCACACATTGCATATGCCTACTGTCTGACCTACTCCCAAGGTATTGTACTTATCTCTGAGGACTTTGAAGAACAAAGGAAACATATAGACAAAAGGATTTTACACATTGCATATGCCCAGGCCACAGTTTATCACCTTTCAGGAACTTTAACATATTATGTGATCCTGGATCTCAACAGTACTATAGTACTTCTCTTAAACCCTCTGGCACCAAACCCTCCCAGTCTTTTTTTTTTTTCATTTTTCTCTGTACTTCACCATAGTGCTTAGCTATCCACCTTAGCCCACTAAATCCATACCCCACCACCCTCCTATTGCTCACCCCCCGACTGCCTAGCCCACACTACTTCTCGGCTCTCTCCTGCCTCGCTAAAAAAATGCTTTGGCTTAGTCCCCACCACCTGTTCCTGCTCACCCTCACCCTCCTTTTCCCTTTATGCCAACTCCTCCCTCCGCCTACCCTACCCCTCCACCTACTCTCACCTTTCTATACTACTACCCGAAACATTGTACCATGGCTTTTACTCTGAAGTCTTAAACAAACATCACCCAATTAATACCTGGGTGCAAAGAGCCATATTTCTAATTGGAAACTGCCACATCATTATAACTCACTAACGATCACCCTCTACTGGGACTCCAGAAGACAATCCAAGCATCTTAAAAAGTACAAGCAGAAACTCACTCCAACCTATTATGAACTACGAATGGCATCGCTGAAACTCCTGCTTATCCTACTTTTAATATCTGGTGGGATACACCCAAACCCTGGTCCTGTTGTACTGAATCCGACAAAAACAGGGAAAGTTGGTAGTGGTCTCTCCATTATCACTCTAAATATCTGCAGCCTCCTTCCCAAATTGGCATCTCTTCAAACTCTCGCTGGACAAAAAAACCCTGATATACTAGCCATTGTGGAAACCTGGCTATCTCCCAGCACCCCGGATCATGCGGTCTCGCTTGAAGGCTACAATCTTTTCAGACTCGACCGGGCAAGCAAGAAAGGTGGGGGCTGTGCTATCTACATAAAGGACAACCTCTCCTGTCAACGCGGCAGCTTCACCCCCACAAATATGCAGATGCAACTCCTCCCTATCAAACTGCTTCTTGGTGCACAAAACAAAGTTCTCACAGTGGCCGCAGTCTATATCCCTCCAAAAGACCACCGTGCCAGTATTAAGTCTGTACTTGATTTTGTTAGTCTGCAGCCCTCTGAAATGAGCTCCTCCTCGGGATTTCAACATAAACTGGCTCACCTCTGACACTGGCTCTTACAAAGATGACATCCTAGCAGCAAACATGACTCAGATGGTAACCTCCCCACGGAAAAATTACAAAACTGGTACAAGCACCCTTATTGACTGGGTTCTCAGAAATCACCCTGACCGATAAAAAACATTAAAGTCCTCCCGACTCCTCAGTGACCACTCCCCAGTGTCCTGTACCTGGTCTAATAAATTTCTCAAGCCACCCCCCAAAGTTATAACAAGCAGAGTATTGCCTTATGGGAATCTTATCAAGTTGAAAACCCATCTCCTACAACAGGACTGGATGCCAATCCTTGAATCAACTGATATTAATACCGCACTAGAATACTCCATTAAATCTTTCAACTCTGCATGCGACTTATACGCCCCAGTAAAAAAACATAAAATCAAAGCGCTATCAAATCCATGGATTACTGCCAAACTACTTGCCGAGCTCAAGGTTCGGGACCACCTCTGGGCAGTTGCCAGAACAGCTCACCTCATGATGCCCTAAAATACAAGCAGGCATGAAATAGATGTACCTCACAAATTAGGCAAATGAAGGCGCCTATTTCAAAATGCCCTTGAATCCACCTGGGGTGATGGAAGAGCTTTTGGGACAACATCCGAAACATAATGGGTAAACAATCAAAATCGTCACCTACCATTATGAAAGTTGATGGATCCACCACTCTTGACCCAAAGTCTATTGCAGATGCGCTTAATAAGACATTCACAGACCTTAGTGGGGTCCTCCCCCCAGATTTATTCACGGACTTATCTGTGCCTAGCCTAGTATCACAAAACACCCCTCGTGACAAACCACAATTTTTCTTCAAGAAAATCAAAGTGCACGAAGCACACAAGTACATAAGAAAGGCCTGCTCCAAATCCAGAATAAGTAGTGACACGCTAGATCTAAAAATCCTGTCTCTCACCCTGGATGAAGTAATTCACCCCCTTGCAAAAATTCTTAATCTGTCACTTTGCCACAGTCAATTTCCCAACAAATGGAAATCTGCCATAGTTACACCAGTGCACAAAGGGGACAAAGCCTCAACAAGGAAACTATCGACCAATATCAATACTCACTCCCCTCTCAAAGCACTTGAGCGAATAGTGGCAGACCAACTCTCTGATTACCTGGACAAATACAATCTACTCTGTAATCAACAGCACGGCTTTAGGAAAGGACATGTGCAACAACAGCCTTACTTGATTTCTCTGGAGAAGTCCACTCAGCCCTGGACAAAGGGTGCCAAACAGGTGCAGTCTTTATCGATCTTACAAAAGCTTTTGACACAGTCCATCATGGCCTACTTACCTCCCCTACTTTCTAGCCTAGGCCTGGCCGAAGGTTCTTGTGCTTGGGTAAAAGTTACCTGTCCAATCGGTCACAGGCTGTAAAATCTCTAATGAACTCTCCGACTTCAAACCAGTTCTCTCGGTGTACCACAGGATCAATTCTTGGACCGCTCCTCTTTAGCCTGTTCCTTAACTCCCTCCCAGATATCTGCCAGGAGAAAATAATCTTATACGCTGATGATGCTGTATTCTCTCTTCCCACAAGGAACCAAACTCCCTACGAAAAAAGCCTGCAACTTGCTTTCTCTAGTGTTGAAAGGTGGTTCCTGGATAGTAAACTTTGCTAAACCACAATAAAACAAAGCCATGCTCTTCTCCAATCACCAAAACAAAAATAGGCATACTCCACTCACCATACAAACCTTCTGGGACTTACACTGGACCAAGTAAATACTTTCAAATACCTTGGCATCACTTTTGACCAAGGGCTCACCTTGCAACCCACATTGACAACACTGCAAAACAGTGAACCAACGCCTTGGAATACTATTCCGTAACTCAATTTCTAAATCAAAGCGGCATTGAGAATAGCTATACAGAGTTCCATAATCTCAATCATTGACTATGGCCTTATTTATGGCTCGGCTACCTCCACTGCTCTAAGGCGTATCTCAATCACTCTAAATAAGGCCTGCCGGTTCCTCACGGGGGCTCAAAGACTGACTCACACGTGTGATCTGTACTATGAATCAGGCTGGTTGAACCTATCAAATCGTCTTATTTCTCACCTGCACAATGGCAAAAAAATCTATCTTGGGACTGACTCCATTATGTATTCAAAACCTACTCCGACTGAATCCTGGCTCACGACCCTCCACCAGATCTGAACGCCAACCTTTCCTGGTTACGAGATGCTGGACTGCACAGGGACAGAGATCTTTCGCATACAGGGCCCTGACATGGTTCAATGCGCTTAGTCCACCTACTCTATCCTCAACCTCGCTTGAAGCTTTCAAATCCATGCTCTATGCCCACCTCACCACCACTAGCAACTGTGATTGCGCTATATAAAGACTACTACTCCTCCTCATGTCCATTCTCACATCTGAGGCCTCTTCCTCCCTGACTAATGAACCTCTGGTACCTCTACTACTTCCTGTCTCCCACCCAAACTCACTCACCCCTTTTTCCTGTCCCCTCTCTTACTCTCCCGCCACCACCTTCCCTCCTCTCTAGCCTCCTTTGGCACCTAATGATCACCCTCTCCTGGAAGTTTCTTTAACCTTGAAATTGTCTACTGCTTGAACCTGTTATAGCTTGTTTTTCTATGAAACTTAAAAATGTTACTGCCTTAAACTGTTAATAGCAAATTTATGATGTAACTTTCCTGTCTGGTTTTACCTGTAATGTGTATCGTGCTTTGTTAAATGTTCTTTGTGACGTGGAACCTTTGTAAAAGAGCCCTGGCTCAAAGGTATTAATTCCTAGACTAATAAACTAAACTAAACTAAACCACATTTAGGGTTGAGGAGCCATTTCTATGTTAAACCCCCAAATTTTGCACCTTAATAACTTTGCAACTGTTTGATGGATTTGGCTGAAATTTAGAATACACGATCAAGAACCATAGGCCTTGGGATCTGCCAAGTTTTGTAGTGGTCGGATACACGGAGTTATTAAGCATGATCTGCGGGCGCGTTTACGCTTTTTCTGGAATACTAAGGTCGCACATACAGGTCGCACGGTTTATGCGACTGGCCTGAAATCTTCAGGGAATGTGCGGTGAGGGTCCCCAATGTGCCTTTCAAAGATTTGGTGAAAAAATATTAAACGGTTCAAAAGTTATTCAAAAAACAATTTCCCATTATAAGTCAATAGGAAAAGTTAACAAAAAGTTCCACAGTGTCACAAATGCATTTTTACTTTCGTAAATGGCCCTGTTACTTTCACAAATCTGCCATTTTGTTTTCAGTTGGTGATCAGAAAAATGGTTGGCATTTAAATTTGGGACCCTCTAGCAACCTAATTCTTTTTGTATTCACTTAGTTGGACCCTGAGGATGCTAGCCATGTCTTTATTTTGGGGTAAAACACCCCAGAAATATGTTTTTCAAATTTCTGGAAAAAGTACTTTCGTAAATTACTTTCATGCTCATGAAAGTGTCAAACTTTTGAAAGCTTTCGCAAATTGCGACAGTAGTTTTCTAGTCTGTGGGAAAGTGACAGCAATTCTTTGGCACTGCGCTGCAAAAGAACGGTTGGGAGTTTTAGGTTGCAATTTGGAGGGAACGCAGCCAGCATCTCACAGATGTGCCTTTCAGTGTTTTGGTGAAAAAATATTACATGTGACAAAGTTACGGCACTCCAAAGTTGACATTTTTTCCCATAGGATAACATTACGGTGCCCGACGCATTCCAGGAATCCTTTGGCACCCTGCTGCAAAATAACAGTTTGGTCTTTTTTCCTGAGATTTGGAGGGAAGACAGCCAACAGCCCACAGATGTGCCTTTCAGTGGTTTGGTGAACAGATATTACAGGGAGGCAAAGTTATGGCACTCCAAACTTCTCTTTTTTTCCAATAGGATAACATTACGGCAGTCGCCACGCCTTTCAGGGCCCATATCTTGGAAACGGTGCGAGATACGGACTTTTCGTCAGAAAAATGCTTAGCTCTCTAATGGGGGCTAAGTACAAAATTAGCCTGGACAGTTCTAAATCATATGACTTTTACATTTTTTTTCCACGTCGTACGGTTCCTGAGATATAACCTATTTAGTATTCCAAGTCCTCATTTTCTGCTCCGATACCCATTATTATGCATACATTCTTTGTACTTACTGTCTTTCTCTATGCAGGTTTTGGGGAAAACCAGCCTGTGCGCTTACATTACTGTTACTGTTGCCCTTCGCTTATGTTCCGCATCTGTTTACTTACTATTGACGTCTGCGCCTACTCATAAAAGTATCCCCTTATGCTTTCATTTGCGCTTGTGTTTCTATTATTTTTGCAATTTGTGTCTACAGTACTGTTTCTCTTTCTGTTTCACTTTGCGTCACCATGCCCACCATGTGCGTTACCCTTTCTGTTCTCATTCGCACTTGCGTTACCATGTGCACCACTGTTAGCGCTTCTGTTTGCGTTGCTGTTCCTGTTACTATGCCACAAGACATCACGTGGCGGGAGCATGGGGCCCTTTGGGCCCCGAGCTCCTACCGCCGCATTACATTCACTATTTCTCGTTATCATTCTCAAAAAGAAGGGAAATTGGAAAAAAACTCTGTTTAATGCATTATGTATCTTAATAAAAACTACACATAAGGCTGTTATAATGTTTACAGTCCATTAGAAAGCTTCATTTCTCAAACCCTTGTTATAATCAGAGATATTATACCTGTACAACTCCTTTGTTTTGCTCAACTCTATTGCTCAGGTGGCCCACCACATGTGGTGTGGTCTGGTGTGGGGCATCGGTAGGTAAGGCCATGCAACTACTAAGTGTGGTACATTGTGTGCAGCTGCAATCAGGGATGTGTATGTTTGGTGTACATGGCCTCAGTTTTGCTGTTGATCTCCACTGAGCATGCAGTACCTGGTCAGGTGGGTGGGGATGTCTCGTAGTACATTTAGACAATTGTTTCTTATTTCTGTCACCCCTGCTGGATGTCTGTCATTGGTTGTGTTGACTTGGTCCTCCCCATACTTGAATGTGTGTGTGTCTGTGTGTGTGTGTGTGTGGTGCTGGGGGGGTGAATTCGGAGTTAGGGTTTTCAACCCTAACAGTGAATTTCCTCACTTTTGTCACTGTGAAACAACCCTAACTAATGCATTAAATGCAGTTTTTTTACCTCTAATATACATATATATACATTCATACATATATATTCATTGCAAAATACTTTGTTAATGCATCAGTTAGGGTTAAAGTGACAAAAGTGGGGAATTGAGATGTTAGGCTTAGGCCCCAACCCCCCCCCACCTACCACCCCACCACCCATCCTCCACACACTGACAGATGCCGGGGTGTGCCATGGGGTCATCAGGCCCAACTCCAAGTGGAGTTTCTTACTTTTTGAGAAAGAGTAATGTAATTGGCAAATGATATGTGTTGGTGGGAGCTTGGGACCTCCCTTTAAGCTGCCCATGTTATGCATAATAAGATGTGTCTGTAGGAGCATGCACCCTCCAGGCCCTGAGCTCCCACTTACACATAACTACAGAACCATACAGCACCCTATAGGGCTTAAAAGGAACCCTTGAAACACTAATTTGCCAATATCTCAGTCACCATGGCAGCTATGAAACAAATTCCACCACCATTGTAATCATGACTTTGAAACCTTCACATGAGATAATTGTGAACTAAATCTGTGTCTCACATCATTTCCGAGATACAGGCAGTGAAAGTTGCTGGGGGCACTGCAATGTTTTCCTATGGGAGAAATCTCAACTTTGTGATGGCATATCTATGGAACTAAATACCTTTTTAACACATAAACAACATAATTCACATCTCTAGGACTCCCCCTTCATACCCTGCAAATGTCAAGCAAAAAGACAAAACCGTTTATTTACAGTGCACCGGCAAACTTTTTAAATTCCTTGTTTGTGAGGAGACAAAATCACCATTCACGAGGTCAGTCCCCATTTGCGAGCTGTCAAAATTGCCATTCATGAGAAATTCTTGATCATCAGATTTTGCCATCTGGTCTGGAAGTCGCGATCAAGGATTTTGTCAGCTCGTGAAAGGGGATTGGCTCACGAAAGGGGATTTTTGACAGCTCACATATGAGGAATTAAAAAAAAATCCCCTTTCGCGAGCTGACAAAATCTCCTTTCGTGAATTGATCACCTTTCATGAGGTGTCAAAATCCCCATTCAGGAGGCAATCCTCATTCGTGAGAAGGGCCATCTGGCCATGAAATGATGATCAAGGATTTTATCAGCTTGCAAAGGGGGATTGGGTCATGAAAGGGGATTCTGACACCTCACAATCAAGGGTTTTGTCAGCTCATGAAAGGGGATTGGCTCACCAAAGGGGAATTTTGACAGCATGCATATAAGGAATTTAAAAAAAATCCCCTTTTGCAAGCTGACAAAATCTCCTTTCACGAATTGATCCCCTTTTGTGAGATGTTAAGATCCCTGTTCAAGAGTCAATCCTCATTTGCGAGAAGGGTCATCTGGTCATGAAATGACAATCAAAGATTTTATCAGCTCGTGAAAGGGGATTTGCTCAAGGGATTAGACACCTCATGAAAGGGGATTTGTCAGTCTCGAAAGGAATTAGAAACCCAATCCCCTTTTGCAAGCTGCCAAAATCCCTTTCATGAGTTGATCCCCATTCACAAGCTGACAAAATCACCTTTCATGAACTGATCCTTGTTCACGAGATAGGGCCATCTGATCCCTAAGTCACGATCAAGGATTTTGCTACCTTGCAAAAGGGGATTGGCTCACAAAAGGAGATTTTTAACAGCTTGCATATGAGGAATTTAAAAAATATCCCCTTTTGCAAGCAGACAAAATCTCCTTTCACAAATTGATCCCCTTTTGTGAGATGTTAAGATCGCTGTTCAAGAGTCAATCCTCATTTGAGAGAAGGGCCATCTGGTCATGAAATGACAATCAAGGATTTTATCAGCTTGTGAAAGGGGATTTGCTCACAAAAGGGGATTTTGATACCTCACGAAAGGGGATTTTGTCAGTTTGCAAAAGGGAATTCAAAAACCCAATCCACTTTTGCAAGCTGCCAAAATCCCCTTTCATGAGTTGATCCCCATTCACAAGCTGACAAAATCCCCTTTCATGAACTGATCCTTGTTCATGAGAAAGGGCCATCTGGTCCCTAAGTCAGGATCAAGGATTTTGCTACCTTGCAAAAGGGGATCGGCTCACAAATGAGGATTCTGTCACCTCACGAATGAGGAACGGAAGTGAGTCACAAATGAAGAATTTTAAAATCTAAAATGGATGTTTTTTGGACAAAATGAAGGAAAACAAAGGCATGAGTTTTTAACAGGGCATCACCCTGAACAAAACCCATGCCTCATTTGTAAAAGAAGCCAGCCAAAGGGCACGCTACAACATTTTGTTTGGGGGAAAAAATGAAAACAAGATGGTGGCTAGCCAACAAGGAATTTTTCCCCAAGAAAGGGGATTTTATAAATCTCCTGTCATGAGGTGACAAAATCATTGCTCACAAAACCAGTCCCCTTTCACAAAACATACATATAAATCTTGAAGTGAACTGAGAATGCTCAGAACCTGAAAATTCAAAATTAAACAACTTTGGAATGGATTAATATTATTTCACCAAACTAATGCTGGATTGTTCATTTTCAAACCCTCACTCTACCCTGAAAATTTCAAACCAAAATACCAAACGGTGTGGCCGCAGCATGATGGGCAAAAATCAGCAAAAAAGTGCCAAAAAAAAGCAAAAAAATGCATTTTCAGCGGTTCACTGCACAAAAACTGCAAGTCTGACCAAAATTCAGCTTGGCAGATCAAGAAACCTGTCATAAAAGACCACATATACCAAATTTTGGGCAAATCCATTGAATGGTTGCATAGTTATTAAGGTGCAAAATGTGAGGTTTAATATTAAACTGCTTACTCAACCCTAACTATACTGGTGCAATTGCACCAGTATAATATATATGTGTATATATATATATAAAATTATTTGTGGCCTGAAAGATATCTATACATGGCTTCAAAATTTGATTTGCCTAACAGAGTTTAACCTGTTGGTGCTCCTTCCAGGGAAAAGTATCCTAAAAAACATGTACAGGCAAGAAGTTTCTACATCCAGTAAAGTGCACTCAGAACCAGCACTATAGCTTTTTTCTCCCAATGTCAATATTTAACCATTGTCAAAAACACACTCACTATAAGGATTGGAAACATATACTCACACTACCCGTATAAATGGTGCTAGAACACAAACAATTTCAGAGTGCCCATTATTTGGTGCTAACTCAATTGGTTTCAACAATTCAGTATGCACTAACACAAGTCACAATATAATTCAGTTTTTACTCTACAAGCTAACGTTTCTGATGCATGATGTCTTCATCAGAGCTCTGATGAAGATGTCATACGTCAGAAATATAAGCTCGTACCATCGTGGTTGTACCACTTAGGCAGTTGTCGGAGATGGAAGCAGCATGAAGAAGGAAGAAGTAATGGCGTAAAGTAAAATAAAGAATATGCTGCTGGTGTCTCCCCTTTGATATGTTTGGTGAGCAACTCGGTCCAGAATTCAAAAGGAAATAGGCAATTGAGCCAAGAAAAAGCATTGAGGACCTGTGAAGTTCCTCAAGTTTGTAAAGTAAAAACTGAATTATGTTGTGACTTGTGTTAGTGCTTACCAAGCTGTTGAAACCAATTGAGTTAGCACCAAATTAATGGGCGCTCTGAAATTGTTTGTGTTCTAGCACCATATATACAGGCATTGTGAGCATATGTTTCCAATCCTTATAGTGAGTGTATTTTTTGACAATGATTAAATACTGACATTGGGAGAAAAAAGCTGTAGTGCTGGTTTTAAGTGCACTTCACTGTATGTAGAAGCTTCTTGCCTATACATGTTTTTAGGATATCTATATCTATATCTATATATCTATATATATATATATATATATATATATATATATATATAATGGGATTCACAGAGCTATTTTTTGTACAACAAATACTAGTCTAGAATCCCTGTACCAAACATTTCAGTTCTTGAATTCACTGACTACCCAGATGAAACAATGTAGGAAGTATAAGAAACCTGTACCAGACTGCTGTTTTTGTTAAGTTTTGTTCCTACACAAAGTCCTGCTAGTGACCACTCCCCCCCCCTGCTGAGCTCTCTCCACCTCCTCTCCCTTCCTGCTGGTGGTGGCCTCTTCTGGGCATAGCCCACAGAGACAATTTAATAAATGCAGGAGGTGGGGGTGGGTTTGGGTCTCTGTTTTTATAGGAGAGACCACATGTAAACTTGGTACTTTTTTTGGCGGCGCTCCCTGATTGGCTCCTCTCCTCCATTCTCCTACGGCCACAAGATCCTGCTCCCCATGGTTTTGGATGCCAATCAGCTCCCAAGTTCAGTAATCCAACAATCCGGTTTGGGTCTCTTATTTTATAGCAGAGACACTATTTAAACTTGGTGCCTTTTTTTGCCAGCACTCACCAATTGGCTCCCCTTGCTTGAGGGAGCATAGTTCCAAAAGGAAAAAGAGTAGCCACTTTACTGTGGCAATGACCACTGACCCAGTCCCCAGTGGCTACAGCCACCAACCAGATCTTCTCCTCTGTGGCTATGACTGCAAGGGATTTTTCCCTGTGGCTTTGGCCACCGATCAACTCCTCTCCTCCATTCTCCTGCAGCTATGGTTGCAAAGCAAATTGCGACCACAAGTTCCCGCTCCCTGCGGTTATGGTTGCTGATCAGCTCCCAAGTTCAGTAATCGTCCTTTTTTGAGAGGGAAAAATCCTTTTTCATTTACTGCAATCTTCTTTCCTCTTTTCTATAAAAATTCTAATTTTAAACACCACAAAAATGACATTCTGAAGAGTGAACAAAGCATATACTATAGCTTGCTTATGGTGACCTCCTTAGCTAGATTCTGCACTGAACTGTTGGAGAAATGCCCTTCAAATTTTTTTTTTAACATTATAAATCTTTTTCCATGACTCATGATTCTTTTTTCATGCCAGGAGTCACAGAAAAAGATCCTTTTTCATGAGCAGAACATCCTTTCTGGGCTTACCTTGCTGTTTTTGTCAAAAGCCCTAGCACCGAGATGGTTTGGAATTTTGGTTTGATATTTTCAGTGTATAAAGCAGCTGGGTCACAGATTATGTGCCTTTTTCTGGTTTGGTAGAAAAATATTAATCTGTTACTAAGTTATAGTCTTTTGAAATTTCAGATTGTGAGCATGCTCAGTAACAAAATCAAAATACATGTATCAAATGAAAAAAGAATCTGTGGCATCTAGTGGTACATCCCCACCCACGATCATCACCCCCTTCATATTTTCTATGTCACTGATGTCTAGTGGCACCCCCAACCATCTGATGGCCATCTCCATTAATGTTATGTATTTCCCTGGTGTCTACTGTCATCCCAACTCTGCAGTCACCATTCCCGTTATTGTTATGTCTTTCCCTGTTGTCTAGTGGCACCCCACCCTCTGATGTCTGTCCCTATATTTAACAGTGTTTGCCTGGTGTCTTAGGGCAAACTCCACCCTCTAATTACCATCCATGTAATAAAAATATAATTCCCTAGTGTCTAGTGGCCCCCCTCACATCGCAGTCTGTATATTAAAATTACCTGAAATTAGGAAAATGGTCCCTCAATGTCCTCTTTTGAAAACCTGTAAAAAAGATCCCTCATTGATCTGACACCACCCACCCCAGCCTCTCACTCAGCACCTACCCCCAACCCCACACACACTCACTCATCTGAACAGCTCCCAGGGTGAAGATCTACTCTCTGATCACAGGTACATCTTGATGCTGGAAACAGTGGCTGCTATGAGAAACTAAGGAAAGTGCAATTCAATATATTTCAATTGGGTTTTCAACTTTGGTGTATAAATTTTCCAGTGTTTGATATTTTTACACCAAATTTCCAAATAGCCCTTTTGGGACCCCATCATTTTCCTATGCTCACTTGTAACTCTGGTAATTTTCAATATTTTGACTCAAAATCTTTGTACACCACCTCTTCAGTGTGACAGCTGCTATTTTCCAAATCCTTGATAAACTGTCTTTTCACATCTGCAGTGTGCAATGACACTGCAGTGCCATGGAATCACATTTTGGCAGGGATTTGGGAATGTCCACTACTGGTTTCATGAGATGGAGTAATAAGAAGGCTATTGTGATAATTTGGTTGTAGGTTTGCTACAATTGTAAGTGCAGCATACATAGAGTATATGCATCTATGGAGGAATGGTAGCACAGGGCCTAGAGGGCCCTGCACTCCCATAAGCAAATATGGATATGATTACATTATCTCAAAAATTATGGTTGGATGGATGGCAGTGCATGACCCTGAGGGCCCTACACTTCCACAGGCAAATCAGGATAGGATTATACTAGCCCAAAAAGTAAGGGAATTCATTGTAAAAATGGTGTTAATTCACTAGTTAGAGTTAAAGTGACAAAAGTAGGGAAGTGTGGAATTAGGGTTTTCAACTCTAATACCCCACCTCCACCTTGCTGGCAGCAACAGATGTAGGGTGTGCCTTGGGGTTGTCAACCATAATGCTCACCCCATTTTCATACTGTATACTGTATTTCAGCTTATTTACTCATAGAATTTGGTGAGTGTTAGGGTTGACCACACCAAGGCACACCCCATACCTGTTGCTGCCTGCAGGGTGGGGGTGGGGTTTTAGAGTTGAAAACCCTAATGTGAAATGTCTCTACTTTTGTCACTTTAATATTTATGTATATGTGTGTGTGTATCTATATATATAGATACACACACATATATATATATATATATATGTATTTATAAAATGGGTAGGGAAATTGCAGCAATATCATTAGCTGAACAGCATCACATGACCAGGCGTATATCAGAGTGTGATGACACACCTGCACTTTACCCCTCCAAAACATTTTTGACATTTTATAAGATAGATAAACCACTCTGAGGTGTGCAGTCGCACTCTGATATCACACACTTGCAACAATGCACACCAAGGCGTGCATATATCAGAGCATGACTGCACACTTCAGAGTGGTTTATATATATATATATATATATATATATGTTATAGTGGTGCAGTCACACCACTATAGTTAGAGTTGAGCAGGGGTTTTAATGTTAAACCCACATTTTTGCAACTGAATAACTTTTCTTTCACTTAACAAAAATAAATGTCATGTGTGGTCAGGCTGCCAGAGTCTGAAGATGTAGAAAGCTTTATGACAGCATCTTGTATGGTTTTGAAGATACAAAAGGTCAAAAAAGTGAAAAAAAAAAACCAAAACACTTTTTTCCTATACTTAACATTGTGATTTTGCTCTCACCTACAGCCTAGACAGTAAGGAATTGTTACATGAAATTTTCAGGGATGGTGGCATCTGTGCCATGGCTGTGCCTTTGGATGGGTTGGTGAAAAAATATTTTTGACTTATAATGATTTTTGGGATAACTTCAAACTTTAAGCAATAAACTTCAACCGATAAACTTCGATCAATAAACTTCAATTGGTAAATTAAAAAAAAATGGTTGGCATTTTTGCTCCTAAATAATTTTGCTTTCTTTTAATGCATTAGCACATTTGGTATGTGTGGTCAGGCTACCAGAGTCTAAAGTTGTGGAAAGTTTCATGATGGCATCTGGTAGGGTTTTGAGACACGGAGGGTCAAAAAGTAAAAAAAAAAAAAAAAACACTTTCTTTTTCCTATACTTAACATCGGGATTTTTACTCTCACCTGCAGTCTAAACAGTCTGGAATTTTTCCATGATATTTTCAGGGACGATGGGGTCTGTGCTGAGTGTGTGCTTTTGGATGGTTTGGTGAAAAAATAATATACAGTTTTTGACTTATAACGTTTTCTGGGATAATGTCAAAGTTTGATCTATAAACTTCAACTGATAAACTTTGTACAATAAACTTTGATCAGTAAATTTAAAAAAAGGTCAACATTTTTGCACCTAAATAACTTTGCCTTCATTTAATGAATTTGCACAAAATTTGGCATGTCTATTTAGGCTTCCAGAGTCTGAAGATGTGGAAAGCTTTGTGACAGCATCTTGTAAGGATTTCAAGATATGGAGGGTAAAAAAAAGTGAAACAAAATACCCACTTTTTTCCTATACTTAACATTAGTATTTTTGCTCTCACCTACAGCCTAGACATTCTGGAAATTTTCCATGAAATGTTCAGCGGTGATAGGGTCTGTGCCAAGGGGGTGCATTTGGATGGTTTGGTGAAGAGAATATTGCACAGTTTTTGAATTATAATGTTTTTTGGGATAACACTGAACTTCAATCACAGGGCTTTGTGCTCCCACATGAAAATAAGCATACAATTACACCATCTGACAAATTATGTATGGCTGGAAGAACAGGGCCCACAGTGACATAAGGATACGCTTATACTGTCTTAAAAAATATGAAAATAAATTGCAAAAAAACTGCATTAGTGCTCTAGTTAGGGTAAAGGTAGGGAAATGTGGCATTAGGGTTTTTAACTCTAACTCCCCTTCCAGGCAGCACAGCAGCTATGGGGTGTTACTTGGGGTTCTCAAGTCTAACATGCACCACATTGGCACAGAGTTTACACATCTGACCTTATGTAAGGATGGAATGGGGTGAGCATTAGACTTGAGAACCCCAAGGCACACCCCACAGCTGCTGTGCTGCCTGTGAGGTTGTTTGGGTTGGAAACCCTAAAGCCACATTTCCCAACTTTTGTGGTGTTGACCCTAAGTAGTGCATTAATGCAGTTTTTTTCAGTTGTGCCCCTATAGTTAGGGTTGAGTAGCATGTTTAATGTTAAACCTCAAATTTTGCACTTTAATAACTTTGCAATCAATCAATGGATTTACATAAAATTTGGAATGCACTGTCCTGTGGGGCAGATCTTCTGATGTGGCACATTTTGCTCCAGTTGGATGTACAAGATCTGAGATCCAGATAGTGCAAAAATCTTAAAAGTCACAATTTTTTACAGTTTTTTCCTCATCACCTTGCATCCACACAGTGTGGAATTTTGGTGTGATTTTTTATTGGTAGATACAGCTTGGGTAACAAAACTGTCATGTATTATGTTTGGTGAAAAAATATTAATCTGTTGCAAAGTTATTACATTTTTGAGTTCCCCTTGTTTTCAAGGGAATATCACTTTCCAGTACAGAGGGAGAAAGTTCAACAAAGGATTGATCTCATGAAAAAGGATTCTTTCCCACTAGATACACTCCTTTCTTGTGAATGAAAAATCCATTTTCAAGAACTGCCATCTTGGTTTCTTTTTTCCTCAAAATAAAAAGCATTGAAAATACATAAAAATGTTGTCATTTTAAAAATCAAACACTAGAACGTAGCTAACTGGTTCCCATTTAGCTAGATTCTGGTGTTTGTTTTTCACAATTCAGGCCAGAAATACATTTTCTAGGCATTCAAAATCCCAGATGACCAGCTTAGAGAGAGGAGCTGCCCCCTGTATTCTATGTATGAGAACAGCAGATTTTCTTCAGTTCTGTAGCCACAGCTAAACTTCAGCTGCCAGCTACAGTGTGTGCTGTGAGCCACCCTGCCATTTCCCTGGTGTTTGGAGGTGTGACCACACACACACACACACTGTTCCCATAATCACTAATATCTTCTCTAGTGTTTAGTGGCACCCCTTCAGCTGTTGATACCATTTTGCCCATTTCCTTGGTGTCAGAAGCCCCCCCAGCAGCTTTTGTTTAATTTATTGGAGCCGACATCAGGAGGCCCAATCCCCGTGTCAGCATTTGGAATACCCCCCCAGCAGTGTGGGACACTGAGGAGCCCACCCCAGTGTCCTGAGATTGTTTATGAATGCAATAGTACCTGCAATAAGAAATCCATCCCCTGACATTTTTTTAACCTTAAACAATGAAAACAGTCCCTGATCATTGCTGTTGACCCCTACCCCCATCCTGACCCTCTGAATGAGCACCCACTTCCAAATCCCCCTTAACCTATACTTGCCAGCAAATGTCATATTCTGTCATCTCCTGCAGCCCAAGATATGTCTGCACTCTTCAAAGCCGAACTGTGAACTGAGGAATAAAGGTAAGTGCCATATAATATATTTCAATGGCATTTTGAACTTCTTGTCATAACTTTGCCATAACTTTGCCATTTTTAGGAATCTTTTCACAAAATGTTCAACGTGGCCTTTTTGGGCCCCCACCTCATGAACACTTGCAGTGCCATTTTGTTAATCAGGCCAGAAGGTGATTTCTCTGTCGCTGCATGTAATCATCTTTTGGTACTGAACAACAACATTTTGCCACAAGTGTTCAAGAGGTGGGGTCCCAAAAAGGCCATATTGAAAATTTGGTGAAAAAATACCTAAAAATATCTTAGTTATGAGCATTAGTTAAAATGTTTCTAAGCATGTGAATAACTTTGGAAATTTTCAATATTTTGACTCCAAATTTTCAACCATTTTTTCATACCACCTCATGAACATTACAGCTGTCATTTTCCACATCCTGTCCAAAATGTGTTTTCACACCTGTGGTGCATAATGGCATTTTGGAATAGATTTGAACATTTTTACCTATGGGGTTTTTGAGGTGGGGTCGTAAGAAGACTATGTTGACAATTTGGAGTTAAAATATGAAAAAATGGCAAAGTTATGACCATTTGTTGCAATTTTGCTAAGCACGCTCGTAACTTTGGAAATTTTAAATATTTTGACCCTAGGTTTTCCATAAAAACTTTTTATTCCCCGCCTTGTGAACAGTACAGCTGTCATTTTTCACATCCTGTCCAAAATGTGTTTTGTACTTGTGGCACAGAATGGCATTACAGTTGTGCTGAATTATGTTTCTGATGGGGATTCAAAACATTTCTGTACTGGGTACATGAGGTGGGGTAATAAGGTGGCTATGCTAACAATTTGGTCACTGTTATGCTATAAATGGAAGCACAAGGTCCGGATGGCCCTGTGCTTCCACAGTAACTATATATATATATATATATATATATATATATATATATATATATACACACACACACACACATTTAGAGAGGGATGGGAGTGCAGAGTCCAAAGGACATTTCGCTCCCACAGTAAAATAAGGATACTGTTATACTATCTCAGAAAGTAAGGAAATAAGTTGCAAAGAACTTTGTTAATGCTCCAGTTAGGGTCAAAGTGACAAAAGTTGAGAAATGAGGTATTAGGGTTTCCAAACCTAACACCCCAACCTCTCAAACCAGGCAGGAGAGCAGAAGTGGAGTGTGCCTTGGTCTTCTCAAGCCTAACCCTTACCCCATCCTCATTAAGTCTACACATCTGACCTTATTTACAGATGGAAAGGGGTGAGTGTTAGGCTTGAGAAGAGCAATACAGACCCCACACTTGCTCTCCTGCCTTGTTTGGGAGGGTGGGGTGTTAGGTTTGGAAACCCTAATGCCCCATTTCCCAACTTTTGTCACTTTGACCCTAACTGGAGCATTAAATTTTTTGCAACATACACACACACATTAATATTTATATATATATATATATATAGACATATATATATATATAATGGGCACAGTAGCACCCCTATAGTTAGGATTGTATTAGACAGTTCTATGTTAAATTCAACATTTTCTACCTTAAAGAGCTACTGATGCCAAAAGAAAACTCTGAAAAACATAATAATTAGGTACAATTCAGCTTGCATTCCACATGTATTCTATATATTTCTCTTCCTTGTTATTTATTATTGAGTAAATTTGCATGAGTACATGATTTTATCCCTTTGATTTCCCCTTAGAGTTGATCTGCCTCTGTAGCTTACTCTCTACTTCAAGTGATAATGCTCTGTTGTGGCATCACAATCTGTTGCCATGAGAGTAACTGTGCTATCACAAGCGGGGCATTATGACATCAGGTAGGGAGAAAGCAACAGGAATAGATGAACTCTTCAGGAGCAAAAATTCTGTTTTCATGCAAATGAGCTCAGTAATAAATAATGGGGAGGAAGAATACAAAACTAATGTGAAATACAAGCTAAAATGTGTCTAAATGTTATGTTTTGTTAGAGTTCTCCTGAAGGTACCAGCTGCTCTTTAATAACTTTGGCATTTGTTGACAAAATAGCCTGAAATGTGGCATGCATAGTCACCCTGTAAATATCTCAATATGTGGAAAGTTTTGTGATGGCATCTTGTATAGTTTTTGAGATACAAAGTGGTAAAAAACAGATAGAAACACGTTTTCCCATTGGTTAAAATGAGAATGTTAAAGTAATAGGACTGTGGGTAAGGATAACACTGGACACAGTATATCAGGTACAACACACCTCAGTCTGCTTTATTTTATACAAAAAGTATAAAAATAATAAATAAACATAATAATATTTAGAAAACAAATAAAGAAAAATAATAGCACAATGCTGTTCCTTTAAGTAGATTCACCTTCCTTCCGGTTTCAAAGACAGTTCAAACAGTCAATTTAGCTTTTCCTGCTGTATTGCTACCAGTACCTATCCAGGTACAGGTCATTCCTCTTGTCTTACTTCAGACAAGTGGGACCAGCTTATTAGCACATCTGCCTATGCATGAGTTTTGGGGGGGAGGGGTTAGCCCTCCCATTTAATTTTAGGCCCACCCACAAAAGGCAATTAAACAGTTTGTCTCTCTAGAGGCTCACAACTAGGCAAATACAAAAATAAATAGTTGTTTCTAAGCCTGGATTATAAAGAGCTTTCCAACAATATAACCTAGTGCAAATAACCATTTCTCTGGCCAGTGTTATTACTATTTTAAACATAAGGGTCCATTATGTAAGTAAACTCCTCCCACTAGTCAGCATGATTATGCAACAATTCATTATATATATGGGCCACTAGGGGCCGTTATCTTCCTATCTACATGTCTGGACATGCTGTTTCATGTCTGAAAATGCTGTTTCAAGGGACATCCTGATTTAGTCATTATTTTATCAGTTTTAGCATTTTTATTTTATACTGGAGGCTAACCTAAGTTTATACAGTACTGTATAAAATAGGAAAATTCCTGTTCCTTTTATTTGTTTCATTGTACAGCAGAGCAACAGTGTTCAAAAGCTCATTTTCTATTGCTTCTGCTTTGAAATCTTTACAAGCTTCTGGTAAGTCTTTCTTATAAGGTCTGTCCCACTGAATAGCTGCAACACAATAATTTTTTTTTAATAAGAAGTGCATCCAAGTTCTTAAGGTAATATCCCCTCACTCATTTATTTATGTATTTCAATCTATTCATCTCAGAACTATAGCACTTCTTAATTCTGTGCACTTAATGCACTACATGAATTTTATTTATTTAACCCAAGAACACTTTAAATGCACATATGCACTTTATATTGTTCCAAATGCACTTTTTATTCATTCATAGGCATTTTATTTCCTACAAGCACCTTAATAATTGTGTTGCCAGTTGGCATGCTGGACTTGGACCTGGTGCTACATTGGAATGGTGGTGAGGGATGAATAAATTGAATAGGAAAAATAAGGTAGTAGGAAAACAGATTTAGAAAGAAAGAAAAATACTTGACGTAGATGGCCAACCTATGCCAGGGCTAGAAAAAAGCAAAGGATAGGGTAAAGAAGTACTGTTGCACAACAGATTTATAGTAGTGAGAAAAAGATTATAGAACAGCCATCCCTCGACTGGAGTACAAGGCCTGGCACATCTGGCAGTTGGGTTAATATCCTAATACTGACACTGTAGTGCAGCATGAGAGGGGTGCTGCACTTCTGAGCTGCTGTCTTTTCGGATGAGACATTAAACTGAGGTCCCATCTTCCTGGATTGGTGGTAGTTCAGGTGGATGTTAAAGATCCCATGGAAATTATCGAAAAGAGTAGGGGAATTTAGTTTATTCAACAAATCATACATAAATTTGAAGTAAAACATTACACAAGGAAGATTCAGTATAAAAAAATGAAAAAAATGATTAATAACATCACTTTTGTTCCTTTTTCCCTTTTTTCTGAAAAGAAATCTCCTCTTAATTTTCTATACATAACTCATATTTAAGTAACTGGAAAGTCATTATCTGTTACCCATGGTAAATTCTTTCATAATCTAAAAACTAAATTTTTATTAACAAATTTCAACTCATTATAGTAAATATCCTGAATATCTTTCAGAATCTTCCCTGCAGTTCTATACGAGTCACAGTCTTTTGCTGAAGTGTAAAAATACACCTCATATTCCAGATGTACCATTCAAATACAGCACACATAATGTGCAGAGTACTTTTATCCCATTTATCTCAATAAACTACATATCTGCCATATATTAAAGCCTCATGCTTTACCAAAGAAGAGTTCTGCCTCCAATAATTAGCTACAAAATCCCAAAAAGTTTATATGTAAAAGCATGAAAAAAACAAGTGTTCAAGTATTTCCAGTTGATTAATACAAAGTAATCTAGAACATATCCTCTCCTTCACATTTTTATGTTTTTGATTTTCTTTTACATTGAGCCATTCATAATAGCATGACCTCAAAACATCTTTATATTTCTGAGGTATCCTCTTCTCTACAATTAAAGCTGGCAAGGAAGAAATACATTCTAAAGGACATTTAGAGAAAAATCACCTGTTCCGAAAAACATGTTTCTATGACATACATATATATTTGTTTTTTTAGATTTAATAAGAACCTGCTCCCTTGAAATATGCCATCCCTTCATTTTGACAAATATATCTCTTAAATACAAAGGTACTGAAAGGTCAGAATGAATAACTTTTAGAGTTCCTGCTTCCCATGCTCGGTATCATTTTGATAGATTAGAAAGAAAAACAGGAATCCAGATTTTTCCTAAATTACCAAGTATGGGCCTGATATTATTGAACATAAATTGGCAGAAAAAAAACACTATGGGATGCACCATATTTAGCCCCCCCCCCCAAGGGTAAGTATAATATATTCCTCTTTATAGGATTCAGTCTGCTTCCCCAAATAGCTTGAAAAAATAAATTTAAAATTGCAGTTTCTCTGACCTTGGGTGAGGGAAATATATTACTTAAAAAGAGAAATAATGGTAAAAGATATGTTTTAATCAAATAAACCCTCTTGGTTTTACTCATGGTCTATTTATTCCATCTTGTGACCATTAGAGTCCCGTGCTGAATTTTTTTGTCCAAATTTAAACATTCCAATTGTGCTGATCCAAATTGTATACCTAAAATAGTTATAGGTTCTCAAGATAAAACTATACCTGCTACCTGCTCCTTAAATAAGGTATTTTTCCTAATTCCCTATCTACACTTTTATCCATATTTAAAACAGCACCTGAAACAGTTCCATATCTGGATCATATCCCTATTGCCTTTTCTGAAGAATCAGAATCATTCAAAAATAGGCAGATATCATCCGCATATGCCATCACTGGAAAAGGAACTTTGTGCTGAGAGATTTGAATAGGGATTTTTTCAGGTACTTCTAAATATCTTAACAAAGGGTCTATACCACACACGTATAGAAGAGGGCTGATCAGACAACCCTGTCTGACCCCATTTCCTATCATAACCATGGGACCACAAAACCCGATAATTTACGGAATGACTACAGCATTTTTATATAAGGCTTCCAGCCAACTAATAAAAGTTTCCGAAATACCATATTGTTGTAAGGTAAAAAATTAAAATCCATGACTAATAGAATCAAAAGCCCTTTGCTGATCAAGGGACAAAACATAGCCATCCAGACCACTATAATTATCACTTTCTATTACTTCCCTTAATAAAATAAGCTGATCCGTAATTGACCTTTTAGGTATAGTATGTGATTGAGCTGCAATTATTAAATATGGGGCTACAGTCAATAAATGCTTATTTAGAATTGTTGTTAGGATTTTAAAATCCACATTAAGGAGACTAATGGGGCACCAATTATTCAGTAATTTTTTATCTCCTTTTTTATGTAAAAAAATATGACTCCCTGTTACCATATCTAAAGGTAAGGTATTGTCTGTTAATAAGTGATTATGAACTCTTTCCAATTCTGATGCAAGTTCTGAACCTAAAACTGTATATAATTCCACAGTAAACCCATCTTTCCCAGGTGTCTTTCCTGCTTTTAAGGTGAATATGGCATCTTCAGTTTCACTAGATAGAAGAGGTAATGTAAGATTTTGCAATAATTCTACTGGACAGTCTGGAATCGCAAAATTTTGAAAAAAGGAAGGCATTGCTGAAGTAGCGGTGCATCCCTTTTGAAACAAGAATTCAGTATAGTTAGTAACTGCATTTAAAATACCCTGATTTGTGGTTTGCAGAAAATCATTACTATCATAAACCGCTTTCATAGTTTTTCTATTTACCCTGGCCCTACAGCTTAAAAAGGGACATACTATATCTGATTTTGCCTGAGTACCAAAAGTTTGCTGCATTTCCAAACTGACTGTTTGTTTATAATGTTGTTCATGCATTTTTTGTTTAGTGGCCTGAATTTGTGCTGTATAATCATGTTTTGTAGTTTGGGCTAAAGTCATCAATTGTTGTAGATACTTCCTATTCTGCTGATAGTAGATATATTTTTCATTCTATTAGATTTACTTAAAGATAAAAATAAAGTCCTTGGGTGGGATATTCAAAAGGGTTGCGCCTGCGCAAGTCTGAAATTGCGCCATTCTGCGATATTCAGCAGGAGGCAGTTGCATCACTGAAAACATGCTGAGCAACAGCGCAATGCTAATGAATGCATGCTGAACTGGAGGGGGAGGAACCATGCATAAACTGCACAGCCTGATATTCAGCCAGACTGTGCAGAGTTGTGCAGGTGCAACTCCCAACCTGCGCCTGCACACCTTTGAGCCAAAAAAAAAAGGAGTAAGTCGAGGGCCACCCACAGGTGAGCTGCCGCATTGCAGGGTGCAACACAGCAGCTGCCACCTGTGGCTGGCCCTCAACCTACTCCCTGTGCCCCCCTTGCAGCCCGGATCATGGGCAAAGTGTAAAAATCCTCCTCCCTCCCCTACTGGCCCGACGTGGCAAAGGCTTAAATAACCCCCACCAGCCCTATCGCAGGCTGCAAATGTCCCCCAGAACATATCCCTGGTGGTTCAGTGGACTGCTAAGCCCAATCATGGCTGAATATGTTTGAAACCCCCAGAACATATCCCTGGTGGTCTAGTGGACCGCTAAGCCTGATCATGGGCTGCATTATGTTGCGACACCCCCCAAGACCATATCCCTGGTGATCTGAGTGTCCCCCACCCCACCCACCCACGAGCCACCACCCACTCCCCCAGCAGCCAGCGGGCAGCAGCATCCACCACCTGCCACCCGCCGCCCAACTGATTACCCAGTAGGGCTGCACACCCATTGGTGCACAGCAAGACCTAATGGGTGTGCAGCTCATACAGACATAGGCAGTTCAGATATGTGAATGACTTCATTCATTCATATTCTGACTGCTCTTGTACAGTATGGACTCACGCCCATTGGTGCAGAGCAAGACCTAATGGTGTGAGTTCATAACAGACAGCAGTTCAGATATGTGAATGAATTCATTCATTCACATATCTGGACTACTCTGACGGTAGGCTGCATGCCCATTGGCTCTTGCTCTGCACCAATGGGCATGCAGCCCTACCAGGCAGTCAGTTGGTGGGCAGCAGGCAGCAGGTAGGTGGATGCCGCCGCCGCCGGGGGAGGGGAGGTGGGGCTCGTGGGTGGGTGGGGTGGGGGACACTAGATCACCAGGGATATGGTCTTGGGGGAGTGTCGCAACATAATGCAGCCTGCGATCAGGCTTAGCAGTCCACTAGACCACCAGGGATATGTTCTGGGGGGTTTCAAACATATTCAGCCCACGATCGGGCTTAGCGGTCCACTGGACCACCAGGGATACGTTCTGGGGGGGGGTTTCAAACATATTCAGCCCGCGATCAGGCTTATCGGTCCACTGAACCACCAGGGATATGTTCTGGGAGGATACTTTGCAGCCCATGATCGGGCTGGTGAGGGGGTTATTTCAGCTTTTGCCCTCGATCGGGCCAGTCGGAGGAGGGAGTTTATGCTTTTGCCCACGATCAGGCCAGTCAGGGGTGGGGGTTTCTTACACATTGCCCGCGATCGGGTTGCGGGGCGTTGGTCCCTGATGGCTGCTGCCTGGCAGGGCGCCAAGCGCAAGTCCTCGGGGATCAGCGCACCTGCATGCTAATGGCATGCAAATGGGGCCATAAACAGATGCAAATGTCCCCCCATGTGCCTTGCATGAATTATGGCCCCATTTGCATGTCACCTTTTGAATATCAGAAATTTGCGCATGGCGCAATGGTACTTGCACCACCGCAACTTGAATGCTCCACTCTGACCACTTGTGGTGGCGCAAGTTCCACCGTGCCATGCACAGTGGCTGTGGCCGGGGGGTGATATTCAAAGGAGTTGCTCAATAGCGTAACTCCTTTGAATATCACCCCAGCCACACCCTTACGCAACTATTTTGTGCAGCGTAAGGGCTTGCGCCACAAAATAGCGCAGTTTGAATATCCGGACCCTTATGTGTATTTTGGTATCTTCCCACCACAATGAAGGGTCCTCATAGATTTCAAATAAAGTTTTCCTACTTTTAATAAAATACAAAATATGGTGTTTAATTCTCTCTTTCTGCAACAGGGATGAATTAAATTCCCATAACCCAAGGCCATGACCCTGTTTATGAGGGCCCAGGACCACATATAGTTCTTTATGGTCCAAACATTCTACTGTAGTCACTTTAGTAGACTGTATCCATAACTCTTTAGATAGAAAGAAAACATCAATACTAGTTGCCTGATTACCTTTTTGAAAAGTAGGTTCTATCTTTTTAGTTTTTGAAAAATATGCATCCAGTAATCCAGCAGTCTGTATGGCATTTTGCAAAAAAGGCATATCACAATAAATTTTTATCGTAGTAGCATTCCGCCCTCTGTCCCTACTTGTCAAACCACAATTAAAATCACCTCCCCAAATAACATTTTGTGAAGAAAAAAGGTAGGGTTTTATTTGGCCAAAAGTTTCAATTCTATCTGTTTTCTTTTGTGCGGCATAGATATTGATTAACCTATAGTAATTGTTATGTAGCTTAATATCTAAAATCAACACCTGCCCTGGAATTAAATCTATAATCTTTAAAACCTTCACATCAGAATAATGAAAAAGAATACCCACCCCTGAACACTCCTCCAATCCCAAGGACCAGTATGAAACACCAGTATACCATTCCTTCATGGCCTCTGATATTTCAACTATAGTTTGCAGTCTGGTGTCTTGTAAAAAAATTACAACTGCCTTATTTTGTCAAATATGTGAAAAAAAACCTTTTCTTTTACCATTATTCTTGATACTGTTTACATTAACAGTAACCAAAGTTAAGGGCAAATCCATGAAAAAAGTAAAAACCCTAGAAAGAAATTCATCCTACCTAAGGTGATTTGGTCCTACTGCTTCAACCTTCTGTCCCTAATTTCTTCTTGTATTTTTTTAACTTCCATTTAGGCCTGGTGCTATGAAGGCTTTCTTATTCCCTAGTATCAGGCTCAGAGGAGGCTTCCGATTGTCCAGAATTCAAGGAGGAACCCTCAGAATCATCCCCAAAAACTTTAATCAAAGGTTGGTACTTTTTGGACATGGATATGTCTGTAATTTTAGGCATTTTTGGTGCTAGTTGTTGCCATGCCTGCCTCCATCTGGTAGAACATATTTTTTTGTCTCAGCTTCATTGAAAACTAGTTCTGGGGGTGGGGGTGGAGGCATAATGACTGGATCCTCCACCTCCTTAGCCTGAGCTTCAGTCACTACCATCGCATCCTCTGTAACGTCCATCTCTGGTGTTGGGGATCCCTCTTCTAAGGGTACTACTAGGTCCAGAACTGATTCCCCTGATATCACTTCCCCTTCCTCTACTACTTGAGGGGTGTCTGGGGCCTAGTCAATAAATTCAGGCAAAGAGGGACCAGGCTCAGAAATGTTCATCTGATTTTGGAGTATGCTCTCTGTGCCGTAGTTATCAGTAGTCTTTGTTCAGTTGGATCCGCAGATCCTGCCATATTGTGTGCAGCTTTGGGGCATTGAACATAAGAATGACCTTTTACCCTACACAAATTACTTATAGCCGCTCCCCTACATTGACTGCTTGTGTGACCTAACATATTACATAAAGAACATCTTAGCTGATCACAAGTGCTACTGATGTGCCCTGGGGAACCACATTTGTAACATGTCTTGGGCTGCCCTTGATAGAAGAGTACACATCTGTGCTCCCCCCCAAAAAAAAAACTATATGGGAGATGCTGCAACCCTTGCTCTGTGGACTTCAAAATCACTCTAATCTTCCATCTCCCTGTCCAGATACCCTTTGAATCAAAAATTGTATCTGGATAACCCATAACTGTGCAGCACTACTTTAACCAGAAAATGAGGTCAGTAACACTGACCCCTTCATTTTGGAACAACACTGTGACCGTCCTGTGAGCTGATTTAGTTAAAGGAATCACCTCAGAAGTTCTCCATAGTGGCGTGTTTTTAACGCTATGGTAGCTACTTCAAAAGGCCTCCAAACTGCTATTTAATTTGAAGCTCACATCAAAAGAGGCATCACCCGACATATGAATCATAGCATACAATTCTGTTGTGTGAAAATGCTAATTTTCTTTTAACAAAGTCTTTCCCACATAAACCCTATCTGAAAAAATGTCCAAACCTCCTTTATATAAAATATGCACAGCATTATGCCTTTTAGCTGGGTACACTAGCTTATGGAAAAAGGAAGCATAAGATCTTGACTGCTGTCCCCTCTCAGGCCCTGAAATATTGTTTGTTGCTTCTGAGCGATAATTAGAACTGTCCTGATTCAGTCCTGTATTATCAGATGCATCTGAAGGGTCACTAATTACATTTCTTTCCCCTTGTTGTAATTGCAATTCTTCTGCATTCGTCCCAGTCGCAATGTGCGTGCAACTCCTCGGAAAATGCAAAATAGGGTTTTGTGTAAAACTCAGTTCAGTAGGCATCTCAAGAGGATCAGTACCACAATCACCATTATCTGAGACCATGTCAGTCTGTGCAGAGTTAATATCAGCAGTCTTATTTCGTTCAGTAAATACTGATGCATTATGCTGTTGTGCTGTGGATTGATGCATAGCAGTGCTTACCCCTTGGATCTGGATGGGTACAAATCCCAATATCCAGTCTCCTGAATCTAGTGACCTAACCCATCCCTCCACTTTTAAAGTAATTTCCACCATCCAGGGTTCTGTTTCTGGTTCCACCATATCTGCCCAAGTGTTTGTAGATGGGACCATTTTTTAAATCGTTCTTGCCACAACCTTTGCAGTGTGTGCCTTAAAGGAGAAAATTGTAGCGCTATCCTGGTCATCCTTTGTTGAAAAAATTATCTTTTCCAGCAAAGTCAGTCACCCGACCTCTGGAGTAATTGAGGCCATCTTCTCCTGCAACCTACTATTGTCCTGGATCACTGGTCCTTGCGGTTCACTTCAGATAAAGCCTGCAATTTGCGCTCTGCTAGCACCACATTCAGCTCTGCTCTCTGCTTAATGAATTGCTCCTCCTTGCTTCTCAGTAAATCCTCCAACTGTTTTTCTGGATCTATATGTACACTGTGCACCTCTGCCTATCTGGTCTGGTCAGGTAAATCCATCTCAGAAGTAGTAGTCATTGCGATTTCCATCACTGTAGGTTGCAAATTTTCTGGTGCTGCTGCTGCATAATAGAACTCTTCCTCCTCCTTGTCCATGTTTGTTAGGGAGAAGATGCACTCCTCCACTGACCACACCTCCTGCATCTTGCTAGCTCAAACCTGAATGAGTCAGCCATCCTCTGTCAGCCAGAGGTTCCCCCTACTGGCGAGTAGGGAAATTTCCCCAGTGTCCTGGCCAAATTTCCCTCATTCACTAAAAAAAACAAACAGCAACAGCTTAACCTGGTTCTAATTCAGTTGATTACCATCTGTATCCTGCCTCCCCCCTGGTCGCCCCTGAAAAAGGGACTTCTAGGCCCAGTGGGCTTACTGGGTCAACAAAATTCAGCAAAACAATCAAAACACACACTCTTCCCTTTTCAAGAAAAAAACAGTAATAAACAACCTACTGTTTTTAAGTAACAAACCCCCAGAATGTTAAGCATACATTCTGTACTAATGAGGGTTTGGGTTGGAGCTTTCATTCACCCTCACTTTAGAAGCTCCACCCTAGGGTCTCTTTTCATAAACTAACTAGAAAATATAGTACAGAATTAACTGTACTTACTGTAAATACTTCTATCCCTTGAGGCTATTAAATCAACATAGTACCTAACAATCATCAACAGTATATCTTTCAAACATTTTGTTTTTCATTTGTTATATCTGCTCCATGTCTGAATAGGAAGTCTGCATTTTGGTGCTGACTCCCTGTCAATGTCATCAACAGATCAAAGGGAATAACATTCGTACCTGAAATTTTCAGGGATGATGGGGGCAGTGCCAAGGGTGTGCCTTTGGATAGTTTAGTGAAAGGACATTTCACCATTGTTTAATTATAATGAATTTTGTGATAGCCACCAGACAGGCAGGATATTGAAAACTGTTTGAGCTGTTAATTGTTAAGAATTTACTGGTCACACCTCAGAGAAATATTGTTTGTGCTTTCACTGTCTTGATTTTTTCCCCTTTAAAAACTGAATTTCTAAATAAATCCTACATGATTAGGGGTGACCAAGACCTGTATTTATGTCTCAGTCACAAGCTTCACAACATTATTTTATTATTTAAAAGTTTGCAGGTGAAGTATGTGTTTTGGGGGTGAGAGTCATATCGTCCATCACTCACTTAGCTAGGATCAATCAATTGGAAAATAACCATTCGAAGCTCTTTACTGTTTGAACTGTAAAGACTCCAAATAATAAAGGACAATAACTGATCAAATTGTTGTGTGGCTTGAGCGAATTACCCACAGTCCATGGACTGGAGTTCCAATAATGCGATACTGCACTGCCTTACTGATGGTTTTAGCAGAGGGTCTGCTCATTCACAGCTCATTACTCTAATCTCTAGGCTAAATAAATGCAAAAGACAAAGAAACTCAGTGTGTAAGCACTGAGGCAAGGGTTACTCCAAAGGGTATTGACCAGGAAGCAAAGTTTCAAATAAATACAAAATCACACATATCCCCACAATGCAGAGCACCACTGGCTTTATATGCAAATCACCACAAAATGTTATGTTGGTTCAACTTTAAGCAGGAATGCATGGTGCCAAATGTCCTCTCACACAGTCTGCAAAGGGTGCCAACAGAAGACAAAGGCACGTGTTTCATTTTACCAGGACTCGTCAGTGTGCTGCACTGAGGTTCTTTGTCTTTCAGCTTGTTTTTTGCTTTTATTGGGGCTCACCACAACCCAAACCCAATAGACCAAATTAAGGTAGCTGGTTCATTCCATTGGGGTGTCATATAGATGAGGCACACTGATGAGTACTGGTAGGATGAAACATATGTCTGTATCTTCTGTTGGCACCCTTTGCAGACTGTGTGAGAGGCCTTTCAGCATCATGCATTCCTGCTTAAAGTTGAACCAGCATAACATGTTGTGCTGATTTGCATATATAGCCCATGGTGGTTTGCATTATGGGGGTATGAGTGATTTTGTATTTATTTAAATAAATACAAGTCCCTCTTACAATTGCTTCATTCAAAATCTGACAATAAAATCATAACGAACAAAAAAAAAACTAAATGTTGCAGTCATGAGGAGTTTGTGTTAAAAATAAAACTGAAGCAAAACCTACTAGTCTGTATGATCACCAAGCTTTTTGGCTGGTAGTGACAGTACTGGTGTCGGCAAACAACAAACCTGCAGAATCCATACATATCCGTATGCTCAGGGAACACACCAAAGAAAACTAGACAACAAAGTGAATTTCCAGAATGATTTTGTCAAAGCATTTGGCAAACCTCCACCTCACATTGCTGCTGAGTGTGAAATAAGACCAGTTTGTATACTGTATAACATGAGTCTTATTTGCAAGAGGGTCTCATTACTGAGAGAGTGTTTTTCTGTTTGGTGAAGTGTTACATGATCTGCATATGTTAAACATTGGAATCTTGCTTCAGAAATGCAATCAGTAAAGGAATAAAATAATGTATAAACATGGTTAGTGTTTCTCTTTGTTCTATACTCCTCAGTTTGAGAAGCAGTCATCAGAAAGCTCGAAGCTCTGCTTAGCAGTTAGGGGACAACACATGTCACTTTCCCTGTTGGTGCCCAGCTGTTTCACTTTGATAGTCACTTTACCAGCAGCACAAAGTTTTACTGTGAGGTTGCATCCACTTTCTCTCAGATCATCAAGTGATACAAAGAATTCATTTTATTTTTTGCAGGTCTCAGTTGCACAAAACACATGCTGAAACACAGACTGATTTTTTTTCTTTTTGCCAAACAGCTTTACCAAAAACATATGCTGCAGGGATGTAATGATCATCAGTTTCAACTGAAGGAACTGATTGCTGGTAGCTCAGTCACTGATATCATGCTCTTTATTCTTTATTGTGACAAAAAAAGTTACAGGCCACCTACCCCCCACCCCAACAGTGTGTGACATTGTTGAGCCCACTACCATTGTCCCAAAATATTCATTTACTTGTAAATGTAAAAAGAAACAATCCCCTAGCATCTTTTGTTTACCTGAAAAAAAGATAATGGTCCCTCATAGTTGCCACCGTTCCACTACCCACATCCTGACTCTCCCATTCAGCACCCACCTCCCCACACCCCCCTTACCTTATACTTACCTCTGGAGATGGTATGCTGTCATCTTCTGTGAACTGAGACATGTCTGCACTCTTCGAAGCTGAACCGTAAACTGAGGAATAAAGGTAAGTGCCCTATTACAGTATGTATTTCAATGGCATTTTAAACTTATGTTGATATTGTTGCCATTTTTTGGAAATTTTACACCAAATGTTCAACATCAATATTTTGGACCCCACCTCATCAACACGGCAACTGTCATATTATTATTCAGGACTGGAAGGTGACTTCACAGTCACTGCATGAAATCACCTTTTGGGACAGAATAAAGAAATTTCACTGCAAGTGTTCATGAGGTGGGATCCCAAAAAGGCCATGTTGAGAATTTGGTGTAATATTTCCTTAAAATGGCTGAGTTGCATGTGTTCATTGAAATTTTTCTATGCATGTGCATAACTTTGGTAAATTTCAATATTTTGACTCTAAATTTTTAACATAGCCATTTTTTCACACCATCTCATGAACAGTACTGCTGTCACTTTTCACATCCTGTCTGAAATGTGTTTTCACACCTGTTGCATGGGATGGCATTTAGGCAATGATTTGAACATTTTGACATATGGGGTTCATGAGGTATGGTCATAAGAAGACAATGTTGAAATTTTAGGGTCAAAATATGAAAAATGCCAAAGTTTTGATATTTTATTGCAATTTCACTATGTCCACTTGTAACTTCGGAAATGTTAAATATTTTGAGCCCATATTTTCAACATAGCCTTCTTGTTACCCCACCTCATGGATGTCACAGTTCTCATTTTTCAAATCCTGACCAAAACATGTTTTCATACTTGTGTTGCAGAATGGAATTACAGTTGTGCAGAATTATATTTTGGTGGGGATTCAAATATTTTCTGTACCGGATACATGAGGTGGGGTAATAAGATGGCTATGCTGACAATTTGGCCGCTGTCATCCTATAAATGGAAGTGCAGGGCCTGGAGGGCCCTTTGCTTCCACAGTTATATACATATGCTTCCATAGGTACATACATATGCTTAACTATGGAGGGATGGGATGGTTTGGACCCTGTACACAGTAAAATAAGGATACTATCTCAAAGAGTAAGGAAATAAGTTAAAAAACAACTTTGTTTTATGCTCCAGTTAAGGTTAAAGTGACTAAAGTTGGGAAATGAAAGTATTTGGGTTTCCATAGCACCCCACTCTCCCAAACTAGGCAGGGGAGCAGGTGTGGGGTGTGCCTTGGGCATTTCAAGCCTAACGCTCACCCAATTCTATCTATAAATAAGGTCAGATGTGTAGACTTTATAAGAATGTGGTGAGTGTTGGAAGCTCGAGCACACCCACCCTCTCCTGGATTGGGAGGATGAGATGCTAGGGTTGGAAACCTAATGCCTCATTTAACATCTTTTGTTGCTTTGACCCTAACTGGAGCATTAACAAAGTTTTTTTGCAACTATATATACTATATATATATATATAGAGAGAGAGAGAGAGAGAAATAATGGATGGGGAAGGGTTGATATGAGAATTTAATGCACACCTGAGTTGTGGGATGCTACATAAACCCAGTGGCCCGAGGGTTTTATCAAAACATCTCACAACAAAGGTACATTAAATCTCATATGAACCCTCCCCATCTTTTATTATTTATAATAACAGACCAGCAATTTTTCTCCAACAGTTTGTGAGACTGTTTGGCCCCACCCACATACAGAATGTTGGCCAAAGAGGCAGCAGCATTGTTTGACTGGCATGGCTCATGAATGTCATAACAACCAGCCGGTTGTTATGGAAAATATCAACCTGGTCAGTACATTGAGAGAAATTGCTGACCAGTTATTATATATATATATATATATATATATATCTTTATGTGTATATATATATACATATATATATATATATATATATATATATATATATATTCAGTGCCTTCAGAAAGCATTCACCCTCCCCTTGGACTTTGTCACATTTTATGATGTTGCAAACTCAAATTAAAATACATTTATATGGGATTTTTTTTGTCACGTATCTACACAAATTACTCTATAATGTCAAAGTGGAATGAAACTTCTAGAATTTTTTGTACATGTAATTTAAAAAAAAACCTGAAATGTCTTGATTTGATAAGTATTCACCCCCTTTGCTATGACACTCCAAATTGAGCTCAGGTGCATTCAATTTTCTTGTGAGATCACTCTAAAACTTGAATGGAGTCCACCTGTGGTCTGTTCAAATGGTTGACATGATTTCAGAGGAAATACACCTGTCTATATAAGTTCCACTGTTGACAGTGCATGTCAGAGCAGAAACTCTATCATGAAGACCAAGGAGCTGTCTGTAGAACTCCGTGATAGAATTGTGAGGAGGCATAGATCTGGGGAGAGGTATAAAAATATTTCTAGGGTGTTGAAAATTCCCAGGAGCACAGTCAAGTCCATCATTAGGAAATGGAAAGATTACAGAACCACTCAGACTCTTCCTAGAGCAGGCCATCCTCCCAGACTGAGCAACTGGGCAAGAAGGACCTTGGTCAGGGAAGTGACCAAGAACTCAATGACCACCCTGACAGAACTACAGAGTTCCACGGCTGAGATGGGAGAACCTGTCCAGAGGACAACAATCTCTGAAGCACTTCACAGATGTAGCCTCTATGGTAGAGTGGCTAGATGGAAGCCACTCCTGAGAAAAGGCCACATAATAGCATGCCTGGAGTTTGCAAGAAGGCACGTGGCAGACTCTGAGACCATGTGGCAAAAGATTCTCTGGTCTGATGAAACAAAAATTGAACACTTTGGTCTGAATGCAAAGCACTATGCCTGGCACAAACCGAACACAGCTCAGCACCCATGTAACACCATCCCTACCATGAAGCATGGTGGTGGCAGCATCATGTTATGGGGATGCTTTTCATGGCAGGGACTTGGGCACTTGTCAGGACAGAGGGAGCAATGAATGGAGCCAAATACAGGCACATCCTTGAGGAGAACCTGCATCAGTCTGCAATAGACCTTGGACTGGGGCGAAGATTTACATTCCAACAGGACAACAACCACAACCATACAGCCAAAGCAACACTAGAGTGGCTTCAGAACAAGAAGGTGAATGTCCTTGAGTGGCCCAGCCAAAGCCAAGACTTGAATCCCATTGAGAATCTGTGGAAAGACTTAAAGATTGCGGTTCACCGATGCTCCCCATCCAACTTGACAGAGCTTGAGCAAATCTGCAAGGAAGAATGGGCAAAAATCCCCAAATCCAGATGTGCAAAGCTGATACAGACATACCCAAGAAGACTCAAAGCTGTAATCACTGCCAAAGGCGCTTCAACAAAGTATTGACTCAGGGGGGTGAATACTTAAGTAAACAAGATATTTCAGTTCTTAATGTTTCATAAATTTTTGTTACACAATATAAATCTTTTTGCCCCTTTAAATTGTTGAGTATGCTGTGTGAATCAAGGGTGAAAAAATTCATTTCAATGCATTAAAAATTCTGGTAGTAACACAACAAAATGTGACAAAATCCAAGGGGGGTGAATACTTTCTGAAGGCACTGTGTATATACATATATATATATATATATATATATATATATTCATTGCAAAAATTCTTGTTACTGCATCAGTTAGGGTTCTTACTAATGTGACAAAAGCAGGGAAATGTGGTATTATGTTTTCTAGCCCTAACATCCCACCCTACCCTGCAGACACTGACAGGTGTTGGTGGTTTCCCTTGGGGTCATCAACCCTGATGTTCAACCCCTTCCATAAATAAATAATCTGAGATTTGTACATTACAGGAGAAAGGGGTGAGCATTAGAGCTGGTAACACCATGGAACACCCAATACCTGTCAGTGTCTACAAATGAGGTAGGATGTTGGATATTAGGTTGGAAACCCTAACACCACATTTCCCTACTTTTGTTGATTCAGTAACAACCCTAACTGATGCATTAACAAAGTTCTTTGCAATGAATTTCCTTACTTTTTCAGATAGTATAATCATATCCTTATTTGTCTGTGGAAGTGCAGGGCCCTCTGGGCCCTGTGATCCCATCCCTCCATAGATGCATATATGTATGTAGCCATGGAAGCACAGGGCCCTCCACACCCTGCACTTCCGTTTATAGGACAACAGTGACCAAATTGTCAGCATAGCCATTTTATTACCCCACCTCTTTTACCCTGGTACAGAAAATGTTTGAATCCATGCCAAAATGTAATTCTGTACAACTGCAATGCCATTCCATACCACAGATGTGAAAACACATTTTGGGCAGGATTTGAAAAATGACAGCTGTGAAATACTTGAGGTGAGGTAATAAGAATGCTATATTGAAAATCTGTGGTCAAAATATTTAAAATGTCTGAAGTTATGAGGGGGCATAACGAAACTGAAACAAATGGTAATAACTTTTTATATGTTGACCCCATAGCCTTCTTATGACCCCCACCTCATAAACTCCATAGGTGAAAAGTTTCAAATCTGTGCCAAAACTCCATTTTGTGTCACAAGTACAAAAACACATGTAGTGCAGGATGTAAAAATGACAGCTGTACTGTTCATGAGATGGTATGAAAAAATGGCTATGTTAAATTTTGACTCATAATAATGAAAATGATGAAACTTATGCGAATGCATAGAAAAATTTCAATGAATGCTCAAAACTCTGCCATTTTTAGAAATGTTTCCACTAAATTTTCAACATGGCCTTTTTGGGACCCGATCTTATGACCACTGGGGGTGAAATGTCATTATTTAGTCCTGAAAGGCGATTTCATGCAGTGGCTGTTGCACCACCTTCCGGGCCCAATTAGTGAAATGACTCTTGCAGTTTTCATGAGGTTGGGCCCTAAAAAGACCATTTTGAAAATTTGGTGAGAAAATTCCTAAAATGACAAAGTTATGAACATATGTTCAAAATACCTCTGAAATTCATTATACGGCACCTAGTACCTTGATTCCTTAGTTTCCGGTTCAACTTTGAAAAGTACAGATGTGTCCCAGTCCACAGAAAATGACAGCCTATGACCTCCATAGTAAGTATATGGTAAGGGGTGGTGTGGGGTGGTGGATGCTCAGTAGGAGGGCTGGGATGGAGGTGGGAAATGATGGGAATTATGAGGGACTGTTTTCTTTTTTTCAAGCTAAGAAAAGACAGCAGGGGATGATTTTCAAATAAGTTCATATTTGGGGACACTGGGAGAAGGCTCCCCAGTGTCCCACACTACTGTGAGAGCTTGTAATGCCAACATGGGGTCTGGGCCCCTGGATGTCAGCAAATAACAGAATGGGCTGTGGGGGGACATCTGACACTGAAGGTGAGTATCCCAGTGTCAGATGATATGAAGAAACAAAAAATTTGTAAACTAAGGGAATCAGAGGATTGGAGTGCCACTAGACACCAGGGAAAGATATGGGGGGGGTGCCACTAGGGACAGTTATTGGCAGGTGGGGGGTGCTTCTAGACTCCAGGGAAAGGGACAGCTCAAAGCTGACACTGTAGCTGGCACCACAAGTTCAAGCTGTGGCTGCAGAAGTAAAAAAAAAAACTGCTGTTCTCATACAGAGAATATGGGAGAAACAGTCCTCTTGTTAAGCTCAGCACCCATGATTTCTGTTGCCCAGAAAAGATGTTATTTGGCAAAATTAAAAAAAACAAACATCAGAATTTAGCTAAACGGGTCCCGTTTTATTAGGATCTGATGTTTGTGTTTTCAATTCCATTCATTTTAGTGTGTTTTCTTTATTTTTGTACTCTCGTTAACTGGAAAACAGGATGGTGGACACAGGAGCCCTCTACAAAAACCCTATATGATCCTGTGTGCAAAAATACTAGCTCCTGTGAAAATAAAAGTATTTTTGTGCCCATCTAATGTTTTGCATAGGAAATAATGGGAAATTACAAAATGTAATAACTTTGGAATGGATTAATATTTTTCAATCTGCAAAAGGCACATCTGTGAGGCAAAGTAATTTTAGCCTGAAAATTTCAGACCACAATCTAAAACCGTTTCTGAGACACAGGTGGACAAATAAACGACAAAAAAACAGGTAAAGTTATGGATTTTTGACACTCTGAATCTCAAATACCATGCAACGGATTCACAAATAATTTACCACATCAAGAAATTATGCATGCAAAACGGCACAATGTCTGAATGGACTGGGAGTCAGAAACACAGGTGAGTGTGTTTTGCAAAGCTAATTGAGTGAGTCAGAGGCTCAGTGAGAAAGACAAACTGCTGCAGGTAGCACTGAGAAACAGAACCTGCTTTGTAAAAGACTTTCATTTAGAATTCAGGTTGTTTTGAAGCTGAGATCAGCACAGTAATGGGCTAACAATGTTAGAAACACAATGGGACATAAGTGAGAGTCTTTTGCAAAGCTAATTGAGTAAGTTGCAGCTTTAGTGGGAAAGAGAAACTATTTCTGAAGCAGTTTCCTTTAGAATGCAAGTTGCAGTGCATTTATCTTTACTCTGGTGACATCAGCAGAGTATGGATAAATGTCGATATTCTCACTCTGCTGATGTCATCAGGATTTATCCTCACTGCACTGGAAATAACACAGGTTGTCCTACTGAGAAAGCTCTCACCACCATGGTATATATATATATATATATATAATTTCTTGCCTAATTAAAATTATGGGTTCAACTGATCTAGGACAAATTTTAATCCCCATTTTGTTGATGTAGGCAAAAATATGTATATGCAAAAGATATTGGTTATAAATTGTCCCACTCACCCTTAAATAATTAATCTATCCACTGTTTACTCCTTATAAAAAGTTTATTCACATGTACTTAAATCACTTCCAGTCCATAAGAATATCAACGTTTCGGGTAAACCCTTCTTCAGGGAAGACTGTTTTTTCTATAAATCATATTTAAACATCAAAAAATGTCAAAATGAATATATTCGTTTATCTTATAAAAAATTTGATTCTGGTGTAGAGACTACTTAACAAAGATGTCATATGGCCTTACCTGTATTTTTCTAATCATTCTTTTCTCTGATACATTATATGTTTAAACATTCATTGTTTGACTCCCACCAGAGGACATTAAAAAACAAAAATATAAAACACTTATAAACCTTTAGATTAATTATTTAAGGGTGAGTGGGACAATTTATAACTAATATCTTTTGCATATACTAGCATCAGCTATATTAGTTTATTTGTCCTCTCCTCAAAGATACAAATAATTTCTTTAAATTTTATCTTGAGGTGCAGCTGAACTGGACAAGTCTTTCTTTAGCAAAAATACGTTTATCAAATGTTCCTAGCAGAAATGTAAGAAAATTCAGCTTAGCTATGTTACTGTCTGATGACGCAAGACAAAAAAAGGTTTGCTATATGAAATGTATTGTATAAAAATACAACCATTTCTCAAGAGAGTTATGGTATCACTTAACATCCCACAGTGCCATCAATGATGGTGTTTTGAACAACCAACACTATCAACATGGTATTCTCAACATCTGATACCATCATGTTTTCTACAGCAAGCAGTCTTTCTGCAGCAACTCAGTGTTACAGTACCTCAAAATAAAGCCATACAGAATCCTATGCCATCTACCATGCCTCAAAAACACAGATGCAGCAAGTCATTCAGGAACAAGACTCCCACTAGCTCTAAACTTCTACACAAGATTAGATCATCAAGGGATAGAATGCCAGCAAGCCTTTCTCCCCACCCCATGAAGCAGACAAAAACAAGTGTTTGCAATGATGGCAAGCTCTTACCAAAAAAAAACCTTCATACCTAACATCTCATGTTTGGCAAGGGATGAACTACGCTGGGAGTGAAATTTTTACCTGGTGGGACTGTGGGCTCATCGAGTGGCTAATGTATGTTCATGTTGCTAAGAACTTTATAAACAGTCATCATCTGGACTGGTTATATGCCAAGCTGAACCTGGATCATTTCTTCTGATGGTATCAGGTAAAGCAACTGTTTCCAACACCCCCTTCCCCTTTTCCAAGGAGAAGCCAAAAGACTGACAGCAGTGTCATTTTCTTCCAACAAGAGTGCACTGGTACAAATGTATTTGAAAGCAACAGGTGCTTAATTACCTGTGAATTTCTTTTTTTTCTTGTCAAGTCTGTTGCTTAAAATAATACTTACTGAATGGTATAGTATGTGTTTCTTGTTATCTGCTTGTCCTCTGAAACTCATGAGACTGCGGGATTTATGTGAGGCTGAAACACTGAGATTACGATTTACTCTTTGACTAGTATAAAGTAAATCAGGCTATATCACACATGTTTGGCTTCCAAGTTTGGATTTGGGTATCTAAATCTGGGTCATGACATTTACACTGTGACCTTACCTCCCTGGCACATACCTTCATCACATTATATCTTGATAGCTGTAACACATTGTATTTGTGGTTACCTTATAAGCCAATCAGTCACTTGAAGCTGGTGTACAGCACAGTGGCAAGAGTTCTTACCCAAACTACTGTAACTGTTATGTACACATGTATGGCAGGATGTTAAAACAGTCTTGATGCAGGTGTAGTCTCCAATGTCTGAGTGGCACCTGATTCAACATAAATGCACAAAAATGTTTGATGGCTATTTTTAAATATTTTGATGCACTGGTAGTTTATTTGCTTCATGACAAAAAAAGTGTGCATCATTTATTTATCACAAGTAATTTCCTATGCCCGAAGTGTGGTGATTGTATTAGAAATGTGATGCAAATCCTAAGACATCTTTTAAAAATCTAGCCCCTTATGTCCATATTATGGGATCTGCACTGGTTGACTACAGAAAGATGAACTAGTTCCAAACTGCTGCTGCTGTTGGTTTAAAAAGGCCTTTAGTGGAAAAGGACTTCTCTATTGTGCTAGTTTATTTGTGTGCTGTACCTGTGTACAGCCTATGAGGTTAAATGCAGAACACTTTCTGAGATTTCCATCACTGAATTTGAGAAAAGCTTGTGATGTTCACATTTGCCATGCAACTCCTTGGAATGAATCATATTTCACTTGATGTTATAGCTGTTAGACCTCTGTCAGCCACAATTTTTAAAGTCATGGTCCAAGCTACTGTAGCATAGTTGTGACTGTTTTTATCTAAAAGGTTTTACAGTATGGATTAATTATAGTTTAGATGAACAGATTGAACATTTTAAATATATGGGATCTGTTGAGCCTAGAAGTGATGAATGCAAGGATTGTGAGGAGAAATTGTTTTGACTTGAGTTTAAGTGATTTAACAGGCCTCACTTGTGCCATATTGCTAAGCTCATCATATGAACAAGTTCCTCCAAACTGGCACAGACTCAGACTGTATCCCTTACTGAATGAAACTGCTCACCTAGTTGACCAGGGCAATTATGATAGCTTTTATTTTTATTCATTTTGTTTTTGTTGTCACAGAAAGGAGGGCTAGGAAATTCTGCCTATTTTCAGCCTCATCTAACTGTAGATACTGATATAAACTGTCTTACTGAACCAGATTAAGCTGTTGGTCATATTTGTAGTGAATGCTGATTCTGAATAGATCTGATCCACCTTAGAAACACTGAAAAATAGCACAGTGTTCACAAAAAAATACTCAAAGTCCATCACATCTGCCCATTTTCCTACACAAGTCATAGAGATCTCTTTCATCTTCCCTGTGAAAGCTCTTAAGATAAAGACTGTTCAAATGGACTGACAATCTACTGTGTAACAAAAAACACCAGTTATGTATTTTTCACTGAGGCCATGATCTCTGAAAAGATTTTACAGAGGTTTGGGCTCTCTGATGAGCCTCCAAAGATGCTCTGTAAGCATGCTGATGGGATTCCAACCATGTCAACCATCAACTGTACTCTAACCTCCAATCCTTGCACTAGTTTTATTTATTGAATTTATATGGCATAATTCAGTTTACACTACCAAACTACTTAACATATAAAATTTAGCAGCAACCTACGTAGTACTCATAAACACATATTCTGACATATATAGCTCTTTAATTGGGTTTTAAATTTAACAGAGGGATGTGGGGCTTTTAATCCTACTGAGGGAAGTGATCAAATATACTTTACCCAGAATGAATTTGGGAAGTGATCAAATATACTTTACCCAGAATGAATGTTCCACATACACAGCTCATACACCACAAATGTGTGAACCTTGGGACAGTCAGTAATCTTTGCTCCTGGGACTGAAGAGGAAAAGATGGGATCAGGAGATTGGACTAAAAAACTGTTCACAGTTCACTTACAGCCTTTTCCTTCACCTTGCAGATGATACAAGGCCTTCATGGCAACAGGGTGTAGTAATTTAAAGACAGCAATTATGAGGTTACATATTGACCAATAGATAGATTATGCAAAAATATTTAAATGAGCAACTAAGGGAAGAAGTAAAACTGTCAAGAATGTATTCAAGATAAAAAAGGCCACAATAAGTGAAATGATTTAACCATTTTAATTTTAGTAAAGCCCTGCTTTTTAGTACTTCACTATTACCAAGCTGTTGATGATGCAGTTCTAAATATATTGCTTAGGCAGAACTCCAAATCAAGAGCCCCAAACTATGTCATCCTGAGAAAAAAAGATTGCTATTATGTGGCTTATGAGCTGCTAATGAATGTAGTAGGAAACAAAGGCTTCTTGTTTGACTAACAACATTGTCCATTTTCTATGCATTGTTAGACCTGTAGAAAAGATGCTTACATTGCAAAAATCTTCATTCTTGTCTCAGAAAAGGAGATAGTAAAATGTAAAGGTTTACAAACAAGTGCACCTATTGATTTTTATATACTTCAACCCTTTTTATAATACCTCATGCAATGTTTTCCTTTTAAACAACAAAAACTAATTAAACAGTATATTTACTGTACTGTACGGCATTATTTGGAATCTGGTATCGGGGCAAGCAGCGGCATGCCTACCAACATATTTATTTGTGGTTTTGCAAAATGTTTTATTAGATACACATGAGGGGTGCAAGAACCAACATTATGAAATGGGAAGAAAAAGTCCTATATTCAATTGTCTGATAGATGTGTGTACATTTTCTGACTGCACAATAACTTACAGCGGACTCACAGACCTCATCACATAATGTATAACCATTCACTACTATACCCCTTCTCTATTCTGTCACAAAAGTAAAAGTCTAAATGGACTGTTATTTTTCCATCACCATGTGGAATTAAATTTAAAATTGTCCCAAACTGTATACAATAGTACCAAAATACACTGTATGTCTGTGCCTGCTCCCCTTTCCCAAGTTTCATGTCTTGAATAACTTAAACTGTTTTATTTATTTATTTATTAAACTTTTGTTCGGTAGGTAAGTACAATGAGCCAAGGCCCTTTTCATGCACAACCTGGGCTGTATACAGTATAGCCAGGATGTAAACAAGATAACTTACATTATACAGTGCAAAATTTAATCATAATACCATACAAATTTAAATAAAACAGGGGAGCATTTTCTCCCATAGAGAAACGCGGTTATAATTCATGGTTATACATGCACCAGGTTTCCCTCACTCCTTGCATGCACCCACAGCAAGCTTACCATCATCAAGATAACAAGAGGACCATGACTGCTCTTCCCCACCTCTTCTTACAGTATCAGGACTCCATAGTCAGTAACTCATAGAATAAGTACCTTCTTTTACTGCAATTTTTTTTTAACTTGGGGGAATTAAAAAAGTGTAGCAGTTTAAACCAGGGCTTCAGCCTGACCATGGACCAGGGCATGGACCATGCTTCAGAAGCTTAACCAGGGCTGAACAGTGATGTACTTTTATTTTATATAATTGCTGTGGCTAGAAAATGCTCCCCAACAATTATTTAAAATAAAATATGGGGTGGTATGTAAAACTCAAATTTTACACACCCTCAGTGTTGGATGTTTAAAAAAAACTCCCAAGCTTTGCTCTCACAGTTTATGCAGCATCCAACACCTCAGGTGTGTGTAAACGTCTCGTTAAACACACCACCCCATGCATGCACTATTCTATATATAGTATATATTACCATGTATGGAATTACATGTCATATTTAATAGTTTTAACTCCCACTGTGACCACTGAGCTGCCTAGCACCCTCCCACTTCTGCTTGTACTTATACCCATGTTACAAATCATAGCAGATAAACTTCACTCTGAGTTAGTGGCTTAATAAGGTTACAGAGGTGTGCATGAAGTAAGAACTGTTCTTTTAAACTATGGACACCAAAGATAATGGGAGGGGACCTCATGCTAAACTCTACACACAAGATGTGCATATATTTCTAAGTGATTTCACACTCTATCACAGTGTTTCTTAAATGAGGCCACCACACAATTTTCTGCAGCCACAGAGATCTTTATAATCCCATTTACAAAGGTAAAAGAGTGGAATATATTTTTTTTTTACAATGCTTTTTATCTCTCATTCAGAGCAAGCCTTCCATCAGCCCCAGCCCACACCCTGATCAACAAATACCTCCCCCAGGACTTATTGGCTTGAGTCACCCATGGCTTACCCCCCCATAGCAGGGCCAGAAAGGGTAGGTCTGGCCTCTCCCCATCTGATACACAAATCTAATGTCTTACCTTTAAAAATATATAGGAGAGATGATGGAAGAAAGACTACAGTAGAGGCTTGATTTAATGTATACTGTGTTTAAAGACATTTGTTATAACTGGTTTGGGTATGGGTGGGGGTTGGAGTGATACAGCTAAGGAGTAAGGCCAGCAGTATTTTCTGGTGATTACACATTGAGGTCCTTTGAAGCCACACAAATTTGGGGCTTGTGAACTACTGCCCTTTTTGTATTACTGTTTCATGTCCATTTGCAAAGCAAGACAATTACATACATAATACTTTTAGAATATGAATTTACAAAGCAAGGCAGTTGCATTTCTATATGTATAATGGGCATCATCTTATCAGGGATCAGGGTTGTTGGTCTGCTAGATCACCAGGAAAAGGGAATCTACATCTATATTATTACAACAGCGACTTTGTGGATCAGGGATGGGGGCCACTAGATCACCAGGAAATGGGGGTGTTAATTTACTTGTACAAGGGGGCAACATCGGGGATCACGAATGCTCTCATCAGGGGAGTGCTTAATATTAATATCATTGCGGACATCAGGGATCAGGGAGGTGGGATGCTCTCACCAAGAGAGTTAGTTTTAATAATATCCTCATGGACAGGGATTGGGGATGGGGGCCGCTAGTCACAAGAAACTAGCTAGTGTGGTGCACAGCCATCCCACAGCTTGCAGCCACTTGCAGGATGTGCTGTCTGTTTGTCGTACTGCCAGGGTTGCCACAAGCTGTGAGATTTTGCCATTGGGACCCTGCCCAATACAGAATCAGGCACATGGGCCCTGGTGCACTGGGCACTAATGCAAGCTGCCTTTGGAGGCAGCTTACATTGATCCAAGGGCGCTTTGAGAATCAAGCCCAGTAAGTCTTGACAGAATTGAAGACACGTTTTTTAATTATTTGAATTGTGATGACTGGGTTAGCCTTCTGAGATGAGATGTCCCTTTTTCAGGGACAATCCATAATTAGTTACAAACATCAAAGGACATAGAAATGCAGTATCTTTCAAAGTTATATATACATATTTGGATATCTGAAGATTAGTTACATGACTACAGCAGAGGTAAATACAGAAAGTACAGTTGTTGTTCAATTACTATGAATTTTTACATACAGTGGTAATTACCTACTATTGCCATTCCTTTAATAAATTCTGAATGTATACAAACTTCTGATTGGTTGTATGAAGGAAAGTGATCTGCTACATTAGGAATGACAGTTGTGAGCAGTTAGGGTTCAAGAAACAATAAGGAAATAGGTGGGACAGGAGAAGGAACATGGAAGTTCATTGAAGACAGTTACATGAAGCTGCAGTCCAGAAGAGGGATTTTAGTCTCTTTTTAAACTGTACTAGGGTAGGGCACATCAGTATCATGGGGGGCAGGGAGCTCCACAGGTGTGTGGCAGAGAAAGAGAAGGACCTTCTTCCTATTTTGTACTGAAGCTTAGGGATTTGCAGCAGTGGGAGGGATAGAGTTCCAAGAGGTCTGTTAAACTGCTTACATAATATGATGCAATCAAGACTGAGTGGGGAGGTGGGTTGCAAGAGTTTGAAGACAAGGCAATATTGGGGGTACTGTAGCCTGGTTTCACAGGAGGGCAAATCCAGGGTTGTAAGGACTATGCAATGATGAGTTCTGGGGGGGGTGCACCAGTCACAAAGTGCCCTATTCTATGATATAATGCTTTAAGCTTGGAGTGAGTGGCTTCTCAGACAGACTGTACCACTGAGGTGGCATAGATTAAGAGGGGGAGGAGGGTGCTACTTGTAGTGGTGTAGCATGCTTCTCTAGTCAGGTGGGGGGAAGTCTGTACAGTAGCTGAGTTTTAGGTTTAGTGTTTTGGTTAGTTCATCCACATACAGTTCAAAGGTCATATTTTGTTCAGTACCATATCTAGATATCTAAAAGCCTGGACCCCCTTCAGGTTGTCTCTGGTGCAAGTAGTATGTTTGAGGAGATGCTGTGTATCCATGCTGAGATTTTTGTGACTGAATAGCATGAATTTTGTTTTTTTGGCATTGAGAAGGAGTTTGTTGGCTAGTAACCAATTTTCTAGAGATTTTAAGTCATTCTCTAGTTGAGTATTAATCTGGGCTAGGTTGGAGGAGGATCTATAGAGTATGGGATCATCAGAGTATAGTTGCACTAAAGCTCCCCTGCAATTGTGGGGTAGTTCATTGATATATAGAGAGAAGAGAAGGGGACCAAGTATTGATCCCTGGGGTACCACATCAGTGATTGATCTGGGGGATGAGATAATACCCTCCCATTTGACACTCTGTTTCTGCCCAGTGAGGTAGTTCTGAAACCAGCTGCAAGATATGTCATCCAGACCACAGTTCCTTAGTTTAGTGAGTAACAGGTTATAACTGACCAGATTAAAGGCCTCTGTTAAGTCTGCAAAAATGGCTTCACTGGCCTTTCCCAGGTTCATGGCATTAATAATATCACTGGTGACCCATACCAGGGCTGTAGTGTTGCTGTGCTTTTTACAGAAGCTGTGCGGGAAAGGAGTAAGTGTAAGGTTAGATTTCAGGTAAGCTAGGAATTTCTCAGGGATCCTCTCCTAGAGTTTGGCAATTGTACAGAGGAGAGATATAGGTCTGTAATTGTCAACCTTATTCTTTTGCCCCCCCCCCCTTGTGAATGAGCACCACGACCACCGTTTTCCATTTATCAGGGATGGTACCAGCTATTAAGGACTTATTAATATTTTATTTTATTTTATTTATTTATTTAAAAGTTGATAACCAGGAAAAGCTCTAATGAGCTGAGACTCATTTCCAGGTGCAAAATGGAAAATAAGGTTCCTGAATAGTGTGGCAATGACTGGGGCTGTTATTTTAAGAAAGCATGGTTCCAGAGAGGTGCTACCTGGTGAGCCTTCCCCTTTGAGCTTCTTCAATTGCTTAAGGACTTCCAGTCTGGTTACTAATTTAAGGTGAAATTTTGGTGCCGATGTCTCATTAGGGGGCTGAGGTAGTGGGGATTCAATGTTTTCAGGTGTTTGCTAGGGTTGGAAGGGTTGGGAGAATCAGGGATAGTGTGTAATGGGGCATTGAATCCATCTAGGTCAATGAAAAAGTAATTAAATTGAGGTGTAATAGTCTGGAGCTTAGATAGGACTTTTTGCAGTGGATATCATGGGTGGATGCCATGGTTCTTCCATGTAGCAGCAGATTTATTTTGAGACCAGAAATGTTTGGGGGAAGAGAGATTTTGGTTTTTTGGAGGGACTTTATGTAGGTCTGCTTAGCACTTCTAAGTCTGTCTTTACAGGCGTTCCAGAGGGATCTATAGGAGTGCCAGTTGGAAGATAGCTCAGAGTGCTTAAATTGCAGCCAGGCTTTGTCCCTAAGCCTGAAGACTTTTCTGAGCTCACTGTTGAGCCATGGGGCACAAAGGCCTTTAGCTCTGCATCATCGTATGTGAGCAAATCTGTTCACAACTTTAGTGAAATTGTATATAAAGTAGTCAAGAGCCTGGTCTACACTGGGGAGGTCATTTATTGGTCTCCAGTCAACTTCCACAAGATTGTTAAGAAAGGCAGGCTCATTAAAGTAGGAGAGGTCCCTGGCCTCATTATATTTAGGGGGGGTTGGGAGAATTGTTTATCCGTATACAACAGACTGGTGAGTGATCACTGAAGGTATCAAGGAGATCCCCAGAGGATCTTCTTCTATGTACCCTACTTGCTAGGATCCAATCTAGCAGTGTATGGTTGCCAAATCTTGAATTTGGTCTAGTGGGTTCAGTAATTATTTGAGTGAGGTGGGTGCTATCTAAAGAAGAAAGATATGTTTTCTGGGTTGGGCCCAACCAGTTGAGATTGATGTTGTCAAGCATGATCAGTTCTGTGGAGTGCAGTTCAGAGTGGTAGGAAGTTAGGGAGGGCAAAGCCTGAGAGGCACAGTTTGGGGGGTGTAGATGCAACTGACATATAATGTCTTAATATTGCCCACGGTGACAGATATGAAGATGGATTCCCTGGGGAACTCTTTCATGGAGGGAACATCTCATTTCAGGGCTGCTAAATGTGAGAGGACATAGATTAATATTCTGCCCACCCCATTTGGATACCCAATCACTTCTAAAGACTGAGTAACCTATTTTAAAATAATAAGAGTAGTAGTGCCCCCTCCCTTGGCATAAAAACCCGCAGATGACTGGTTTGTCTTCATTTTGAAAAAAAGCTCCAGAAAAATTCAGACATATAAAAAAGTAACCAAAAAAAGCCAGTATGCAGCAGTTCCACAAAAATGGGATCCAAATGGGCTCACTGAGATCCAACTCCCTTGTCGCATGGCTGCATTTTGCATAGTTTGCTAGTACATTCCAATGTATTTTAATTGTTTTAGCTAAAACTTTCAATAGAATAGTAAAATATTGTATCAACCTCTGACCCACACAATGGTCTCTTTCTCTCATTTATAGTCTTATAGCTACTAATAGTAGTGTATAGAAGCAGAAGGTAATATGATGTGGTCAAAAAACAGTGGCCATATTTTTCATGCACAAAGAAACTATTTTATTTAACATTTGATCTGCTCAAATTAAATTGGAAATCACAACTAATAGTACAAAATGTGGTTATACTTTCTTCACTTAATTGCATAGAGATATTCAAAAGCAAGTAAAAATTACCTGTTAAGGTTCTTTCAGTTTTTTTGTTTGTTACTTTCTTTTAGATATCTTCAAATGAGCAGAGGAAGGACCCAGGTCCAAGGACGTCAAGTAAGTAAAAAGAAACACTTTTAATCTCATTGTTGTATACAGAGTAACATTTTGCAAAATTGCCTATGCAAGATAGTAGACATCACATGCTGAAACTGGGTTTCACCATTCAGGGCACTAGTTTGAGTCTCAAAGCACTTTGACCACAGACACAAAGGAGAGAAACTCTTTGGAGAAAATGACTCCCTTTTGGAAGAAAATATCAGAGCTGCTAGGCTTTTTTATTATACATTTACCTCAGCTGTTCTAGATTTAAATGCTTAATACAGCAATGCCTAGGGAAAACAAACAAGTGACTTGGCAATAAGCAGTTACAAGTGAGTATAAATCTCATTCTGTTCATACACAACAGTTTTCATTAATGGGCACCCAGTGGGAGACAGTGCTCATTGAGAGGCTCTATGGTATTAGAGGTAATCTCAATTTAGTTGAGAGACATCACACTTGCCCTGGAAGCTGACTACCTAGAAAACAACAAAATGGAAAAGCAATCACTGGGACAGTGTGGAGTACTATGTTCAAAAATATTTATTTAATTGTGTATGAAGAATCACTGTGTAGCAGCCATAGCACTTTGACTAAAGGGTCTTCATTAGGGGGCATGATGCCCCCTGACAAAGACCCTTTTTCAAAGATCTGAGGCTGCCAATCAAAGTGCTGAGGCTGCTGAGGGCTCTAGAGTGTCCCAGCAAATGCTTTTCCATTTTCTTGTTTGCTAGTACAAGGGACTTGCGATCCAGAGGAGCACTAGTAACCTGTGCTCCCTGATGCATTAACTTGTTTTGGTGTCTTCTAGCTGACTACCTTGCAAAGATCAAGCTGTGTAAACCTGAGGGGGCATGCAGGATACCTCAGGATCATTATGAAATCAAAATAATTGTCAGGGCCACTTGCTAAAATTTTTTAGAAGGTTGTTCAGAAAGGTGTGGTGCCACAGGAATGGAGAGCCACCAATGTGGTCCCCATCTTCAAGAAGGTTCAAGTTCAGACCTGAGAAACTACAGGTCAGTCAGCCTAACATCTGTATTGACCAAGCTCCTGGAAACCATTGTTAAGGATAGAATAATGTGGAGCAATTGATTGAGGCCAAGGTTCTTACCCACTCACAGCTTGGCATTATGAGGAGCGAGGTTACAAGGCCCTGGTCAGGCCCCTTTCTGAAGTACTTCATGCTGTTCTGGACTCCTCAGTACAAAGAAGACATTAATGCAGTCATGATGGTACAATGCAGGGTAAGTGGGCAAAATGAGGAGAGGCTAGAGGCCCTGAACATTTTATACCAGTAGAGAAAAGGCTGTGAGGTGACATGATTTTAGTTCTCTGCATACTAAAGTGTATCAACAATATTAAACATACAGAGATATTTGATCTGGTGTCCCCCAGAAGGATGGAAGATATGCCTGAAGCTCAGAGGTGGTAAATTCAGGGGCAACATTAGGAGGCTCTTTTTGTCTCACAGAATAGTAAACCTGTGAAACAGTCTACCAGCAGAAACGGGTATGTAAATAGTACAGGTCCTCAATGTAAGCCAGGAAAAGCTGTGTTTTTCAAGGGAATCAACTCATATCCTGCATAGCACAGCAGGTAAGGAATCCTTATGAATAAGTATCTGTTCACACAGAATACTTTTCTTTCATTCCTAATTATGAAGCAAGGGGGCAGGCATGTACCTTCTGACCCAAAAGTACTATATTACTAGATCACTATTTGATGGGAAAAATTATTGGCAGTGATGTGTGGAAGTCAATAATACCACAATGTTTCTCTCCACACATTGCACAATATCAGAGATTGCTACAGTACCACCATTAGAAAAAAAAAACAGCATAGTTTCAAACCTTTCCAACATTGATGTTTCTAAATTAAAATAAATCTTATTTCACCTACATACATAGTTAAACATGTAATGAATGTTTTTTTTATCTACTATCAAATGTTCTCCTTATAGATTCCCAACATAATAAATACATAAGCAATATATGATGGAAGCAGTACTGTAACAGTCATTCATTTAAGAAGCCATAGTACAATGTGTTATGTATTCAAAGGACTGGAAAAAAGACAATAATGCAAATATATGAATATGACATTGACTCCTACCTATTGTTCATATAAAACAATTATAGAGACACAACATAAGTAATGTAATTAAGCAATAAGACAGGTCAGGGTGTGCATCATCAATGAATAATGCCACACCTAGGGTGGGTCAAAGTGTGAGGCTGCAGGCCAAGTGCTTCCGCCCCAGGTGTGATGTTATTCAGGGATGACACACACCCTGGAGTGCCTTATTGTGATAATAATATGGCTATAAAAAATCTGACAAGACTTTAATGATTAAGCAATAGACACAAGAAACAAATCAGAAGTTATTAACTTTTTTGTAAGTAATTTAGACAGAAAATAGTCCCCTCAAAAGCTTTACTGCATCCCTCCAAATTGCTTACACTGACTTTTTTATAGCAGATTTTAGCAATATTTTTTATACTCCTGCTTTTATCTCATTTTTCACATTGCAGAATTGAACACATTAATATTGACTGCCCTATTTAGTTTCCATATAGAAATGAATCGTGCTGCGGCAGAGGTATTCATATGGTTATTTTCTGTGCTTCCTTGTTTTTTTTTTTTAACAGGAGTGAAGACTGTCCTAACAAACAGAATAAAAACAATTAAGCAATAAGATATGACAGAGTATGTGTTGTAGTTGGATAGTGCACACCTCGGGTGTGGCATGAGGCATCTCTGAGTGCCTTCACTTCAACCACCTGGGAAATGCCAATACCCCACCACAATCTACACCCTACTGTGACTATAAAATGGGTTCAAGTTGTGTTTTTTGTTGGGGGGGTAGTGGCATAGAAATGCACCAAATCAAAAAAGAAACATTTTTATGACTTTTTAAAACTTGCCTCAGCACATCCCTGCACTGACATGCTAGATCAGGTTTAAATATTATGTGCAGCAAAATTCATGTATTTTGAATTAGCTCTAAAATCCTCTAGTTTCCCCCAATGCACCCCCTTTTGCACATTCTCTCACCTTTCTTACTTCTTCTTTATAATACTCCCTCCATTTTTTCTGTCTTGTTTATTTTCTCTCTTGTCAACATCCAAAAGATGGAATGTTTACTACACATAGAATGCAATAATTCAAACCTCTGCTCAGTTCTGTTAGCAGAATGTTTACTCCCACTAGAACACAACAGAAGGCCTTAGATGGAATCAGGGTTTTTGTTTTATCTGTAATAGCTTAAACAATACAGATTTCACTAGTAAGAAGGTGAGGATATGAGGGGGAATTTTCATGGTCAGTAAAGAAACACTTCCTTTAGGAGAATCTCTATTGGTCAAAAGTCCTTTGCATACAGGGCACTACTGGGATTAAATGAGATCCCTTCATGTATACTCAACTTAGACAGCCTCCCGTCCTTCAGAAATTAATTGAAGCAATTCCTCTCCTTAGCTGGTGCTTGTGCTTGCATGATTGCAACCCGATCTTTTGCTCCTGCTACGGCCTCCTACTCTACCCTCTCCCTTGGGTTTAACTTGCCTATGATAGCTTTCCCCCTTTCTCTACTGGCTCCCACCAGCCCTATGCTGAATTATTCATACTAACACTATTGATCACCCGTTTGGCAGTTGGATCCCCCATACCCCCTACTCCTACCACCCTCACCTTCCCAGAGTCCCTTCTCCAACATCTCTTCATTTTTCCAGCCCCACCCCCTACATTCTATCCCTCTATTCCATCTTTTCCCCTTCTGCTCTCCCTCTTTGCACCACTTTAATGCTTGACTGACAACCTACTTTATTTTGCACTCTTTGGCACTATCACTAGAACTGTATGGTCCTTACCTCCCCTTCTTTCCCCCACCATCCATCCTCCCCTGAATTGTTGTGTGACAAAGCCTATTTCATATTTATTTATTTATTTGCTTTTGTTAACCGGGTAAGCACACTAGACAGCCATGTGCCTATTTTCAGGTGCAACCCTGGAGGGTTACAGGTATCATACGGTGTACATCACAGTTACAGAGAAGGGTGTGACCCGGGAGAGTTACTGGAGTCAGACATCATACAATTAACAGATTACAGAGTAGGGAAAAAGTCCATAGAAGAGCCAGGCATTACAATAGTGGCTCAGTAAAATTGTGAAAGTACATGGGAGGAAATACAGGTAATAACATAGGAAATAACTCAAACACACGGATAGGTAGAGTACATAGCTAGTCAGATTGAGGAGACAAGAAGGTAACCTACTTACAGCAGGTGTTACAAGGCTAGCTCTAGGACAAGGAAAACACTATGCTTAAACAGAAGCGGTGACAATGGTAAGTGCAAGCAGGAGGTGCCAAGGCGGGGGATAGGCCTGGTTGCTGGGCTGGAGCTAGGGAAAAAGTAGGAGAGCAGAGGCGGGGTAGTGAGGAGGAGGGAGAGGCCCCCACCCACGGAGAAGGATTATGAGGTGCAGGGGCAGGGGGGAGAAGGTTTCAGGAAATTCCAGAGGAAGGCTTTAAAGCTTGGGTGGGAGGAGGAGGCCCTGACAAGTTCTGGGAGCGAGTTCCAAAGTTTGGGGGTATAAATGTGGAAGGACCCATCACCCGCGAGGGTGCGGGTCCTAGGAATGAGACATTCTTGGGTTGTCCTGGGCCTGAGATGGTAGGATGGGGCCCTAGGGTTAAGGGGAAGGGCAAGGGCAGGGGGGGAACCAGAGTGGACAATGTTGTTGATGAAGTTGCCTATAATGAAGGACCGGTGTTTCTCCGGGGGGAGCCACTCTAGGCGGTTGTAGAGATCACTCCGGTGGGTGAGGGGAGGAGCGGAAAGCGTGAAGTGGCAAACATTGTTGTAGGCTGAGTCCCATTTTGATAGGCTGGTTTTAGGGACTGGGGCGAAAGTGATGAGGCAATAGCAGAAAGTGGGGAGGAGGACCCCCTGGGTGAGGACTAGGCAGGCAGCAGGGGTGAGGCAGCTATTGGCACAATAAGCTAGGGCAAGTCTGCAATTAGAGGCGTTGCAGATGTTACGGATGTACAGGGTGAGGTCCAGCTGCTGGTTGAGGGTGACACCTAGGTACTTGGTGGAGGTAACCGTCTCGAGGGGAGAGCCATCAGCCCCAAGGATATGCAGGGGAGTAGGGCAGGATTTTATTTTGTTCGAGGACCCAAACAACATGGCTTGAGGTTTTTTGAGATTGAGAGTGAGCCTGTGGTCATGCAGCCAAGTATATATGCATTCAAAGTTGGAGTTAAGCTGGGAGATAATAGTTGAGATGTCCTGCGAGCTGGCCAGGAGGACGAGATCATCTGCGTAAAGGATGGAGTGGGCATGGGTAGGAACGGAAGATAGGTCATTGATAAGTAGTGAGAATAGGGTCGGACCAAGGACGGACCCCTGAGGTACGCCACAGAGGACAGGGGAGAGTTTGGAGGATGTCCGGTTGAAGTAGGTGTATTGTTGTCAGTTGGAAAGGTAGTTTTGGAACCAGGCATGGGCAGAGGGGGAGAACCCAAGGGTTAGAAGTGTGGAGACGAGGAAGAAGTGGTTAACTCTGTCGAAGGCTTTGGACAGGTCAATGAAAATGGCCCCAGTGAGATAGCCTAGGTCAGTGCCTGCCCTGATCAGGGAGGTGACAGTGGCAAGGGCAGTGGACATGCTGTACCCTTTCCTGAAGCCATGCTGGGCAGGAGAGAGAATATTGTAGTCCAGGATGTATTGGGAGAACTGGGAGGCAACGGCTTTCTCGAGCAGTTTACTGGAGGCAGACAGAATGGCGATGGGGCGGTAGTTCTGAGGGTCCTTAGGATTTCCCTGTTTTAAGATAGGAAAAACTTTAGCCACTTTCCACAGGTCAGGAATAATCCCTGAGTTAATGGAGGAGTTGAATAGGTGTGAGATGGGTCTGGCAAGGAGGTGGGCACCCAGCCTAAGGAGTTTCAGCTCGAGAGTGTCAGGACCTGCTCCGCTATGGGGGAAGAGGCCAGAGAGCAGCTTATGGGTCTCATTGGGGGTTACTGGCCTCAGCGGGAAGAGCGGGGTGAAAGACCGGAGGGGTGCCTGGGGAGTGGATGAGAGGGGGTGGGGGAAGGGAGGAGGGGGCAGTTCAGAGAACTGGGAGTTGAAGGCATTCACCATGGTTTTGGGGTTATTACAGCTGATCCCACCGATGAGCAGGTCAGTGACCTCTGCTTTTGCCGATCCTCCAATGGCATTTTTAATATGTTGCCAGAAGCTCCTCAGGTTACTGGTGGAGGAGAGTAATTCAGTTTTGCAGAAGTCACTTTTAGCAGAGCGGATGGCTCTTTTACAGGTGTTTCTGAGGTGTCTATAGGCCATCAGGTCGTCATTGTTATGGGAGGCCTTGTAGGATGCCAGCATTTATCCCTGGCTTTCATAAGGGAGAGTAGGTCTCCATTTAGCCATTTTATGATGGTGCCCTTCACCCTTCTCCTAGTAAGGGGGGCATGTTTGTTCTGAAGGGGGATTAGCTTGGCTAAAAATAGATCCAGAGCTTGTGAGGGGTCGGTGGAGCTGGTGACACCAGTCCAGTCAACAGCTAGAAGGTCATCCAGGAAGTCATGGGGATTAAATTTGGAATAGTCCCTCAGTTCGATGATTTTGCTAGGGATCTTGGGTGGGGAGATGCCCCAGACACAGTAGATAGGGAGTGATCAGAGATGACATCAGGAGAGTGCCTGACGATAAGATATTGGCAGGCCTGTTGACTGGGAGCCAATCTATAAGGGTTCCCGAGTTCCCCCTAGAGGAGAGCCGGGTGGGTTCATTAATGACTTGGCTAAGTGTAAGGCCCGGAAGCAGGGGTTCGTACACCTTGCGATGAGCCCCCAACCAGTTGAGGTTGAAGTCACCAAGCAAGAGAGTTTTGTTGAGACCCACTTTATTGCTGATACAGTCGAGCAGGGAGGAGAGTCCCGGCAGACCATTCTTAGGTGGGTTGTAGGCACATATCAAGTGGATCTTCTTAGAATGACCCAGTAGGAGGAGAGCATGGAGGAAGTCACATGCAGGCAGGTCAGTAGGAGGGTGGTCAACGAGGGACAGGTTGAGGTGTGCCAGGTAATAGAGAAGCACTCCACCACCCTTCTTCTTACCCGGCCTGTCACGTTGGAGGTGGTTGTACCCCGGTAGGGAGCACTGGGCTGGCTGATAACCCCTGTTAAATTATTTTTTTGGACTTGCAATCACTTAGGTTTGGTATTTGTTGTACCCTGGTTCTTTTTTGGTTTATGAGTATTCGCAACTGTTGTGCATAGTCTGTTAAGGCTGTACTATTTATCTTCTCTTTTGTCATGTGATGTGAGCATACATCTTTGTAAGGTTTTTCCTTTGTTTCGTCCTACCATCTGTTGACAAGGAACCTTTGAAAAAGAGCGCTGTTCTCAAAGTTTTTTTCTGAACAATGAAGTAAACAAATAAAATAAATTACAATTCTAAGTACTATAATTCTTCATTTTTAAAGTTATGTATGTGTGTGTAACGAGCATTATGAGGGCAAATAACATTTAATTCTTATGTTTATAAATTTAAGACAGTTTTATTTTTAGGGCTTAGTTGAAGGTTTTTAGTGAGTAAAGGTGACAGCCACATTTGTGATGGCAGTCAGGAATGGCTGGTACTATTGATTTTTTTGTGAAGAAGCTACTAGACCTTCTTCCAATGCTATTGCCATGGGATATCAGCACTGAGTTCTGAGCTCCTCAGTCAATCAGATTACTGGATGTTTTATAGCCATATTATAATGCAAATGATGCCTTCTGTATCAGGTATTGGTTCACTGACTAAAAAGGTTTGGGTTATTATTTTTGTCATTTGCTTTTTTGTCATCTGTAGTTTTTTGACCAGGAAAGGCACACTGAGCTGTGAAGAGCTTATCTGCAGGTGTGCTTGGTGAGGGGGGAGGGGTTCATGGATTTGTTTTAAGAAAGGGGAGCATGCTGGCCAGGACACCAGGGAAATTCACCTACTCTTTGTCAGTAGGGGGGAGCCCAAGCCCTGTGCTGATGGTAGAGCAGACTGAGCTAGTGATGGAGGTGGATGTGTCTGAAGAGCTGACTGAGATTTTGGATGTGGAAGAAATTGTGGTAGCAACAGAGCAATCTTGTGAAACCACTAGATTTATGCAGGATAATTCTTCAACTCATCTGGATAATCACGATATGGTGGAGGATGTTACCAGAGAAAACCTACAGCCTGCTGTTACTGGTAATCCACAGTCAAAAATGATTTGGGCCTCTGCAGAGCCCCCTAGTAGTAGTTTGGATGATCCAGGGAAAAGTTGTTCTACTGAGAGTGCTGCAAGTCATGTGCAGCAACCGGGAGATGCTAACACCATGTCTGAACAGGCGAAAGACATTTCAGTGACACAACAAGTCCGAAAACAATTTGGATTAAAAAAAGACACTGTGCAGTATTTTGGGAGTGACTGGTCGGCCGATGATGCCTTGAATTCATCTGGTTGGAAACGGGACGAAAAAGGAAAATGGGTTTCTGACCCCGATTGGAATGAGGATGTTTTGTTTGGGCCTACAACAGGACACGAAAGGGCTGCAGCACAAACCCCGAGCTCAGGTAAAACTGTTTCTGATAAAAAGGATCCTATAAAAGTTACTGTGCAGATTTTAGATGATGACACCCAGGCCTCTACAGTGCCTGGCCCATCAGGGGGTAGGAGGGATGTGAAGTCAAGTTGCACTAATATTGCATGTTTTACTGCTGAGCAAGAACAATCTAAATCTCAAGATAATAATGATATGCCAAAAAATCTCCCATGTCAGAACTTTTTAAGAATAAACTTAAGCAGGCTCCTACAAGAAATGCTGTCAGGTTAAGGTATAGGGGTGGGCTACCAGTGCACCCGGACAGATACTGTGTTGCAAAACATCTATGGTTGGGATCCATGAAATTCATGCCAGCAGAGGTTTATGCTCTAATTCATATATCAGGGGAAGATACCTTTGATGTTAGCTTTAAAACTAACATCAGCCATGAGAGATTCTGGGAAAAGTATAATAACCTTAAGCAGACACCTCTTTGGGCACCCTTTTATGCTATCCCCCTTACTAAACCTCAGATAAGATATATTTCCATCATGTTCAGAAATGAAGGAGTGAACGTTAGTGATATATATCACTGGTTGCAGAAACTATGTGATATTCTGGGACCCCCAGAGGCAATTATGAATACAGAGGGATTTTGGATGGGAGGGTGGAGATTTAAAATAAAATTATTCCAAGTCAATTCAGAAATTATCCACCTCTCCAATAGCTTCTTCTTAGGCAAGGACAGGGGTGTTTGTTTTTATGGGGGACAGCCTAGGGCCTGTTATAAATGTGGGGTTAAGACTCATCTGAGCAGCGCCTGTGATATGCTCAAATGCTCCTTATGTGGGAGTATGACCACTCCACTGATCTATGTGACATTATATTCCAGTGCAACCTTTGTGATGATAAAGGTCATGCCTTTCACCAGTGTCCTTGGGCTAAAAGAAACAGAACTGAGGGGTGGGACCAAGATGACCTGATCAATAGAGCCCAGGAGAAAAGAAGCCACTTCTTTCATGAAACTGCTGGCAGGGCTAAATCTCAGAATGCTGCACCTCAAGAAAATACCCTGGGAGGCTGTTACTGACACCCTGACAACTGCTGACCCCCTTCCTAGGAATGAAAAAAAAATGGGGAGACCCATGATAATCAAGAACATAGAGAGATGCCCCAGTTCTCTAGGGATGGGAAAGCAAGTATTAGTATGCCACCCCCCTTTGAAGTTGCTAAAGCCAGGAGATTTACAGTACTAGAGCGCCTGCTAGACAGCATCCCCTCCCTCCCCTGCCCCTACCCCCCTCAGGATGGAAAATCCTTTTTCCCCTTTACAAGTAGACACGGGAGAATCTGAGCTAGAGTCTGATGCATCACATAGGTCTGATATAATCACTGAAGAGGAGGAAAGTAAGACTACGGAACTGGCTAAGGAAAGGAAAGGTAAAAAAGGTAAAAAAGGAAAGCTAAAGCTAGTCATGAAGAAGGCCCCTGAACATAAAGAGTTTGTACCAAACATGCTTTTTATGTACATAACACATGGCTTCTATTCATGTTGCTTCACTTAATATCTGTAGTTTGAAACACTACAAAAAAGCAATTATCTGTATTAGCCTATTTGGGACAACTTGCTGTAGACATCATCTTCGTCCAAGAAATTAGGCTATCCTCCATTGTTGATGTAAATCATGTTAAGAGGAATTGGACATGGGGTCCTTCCTTTTGGACTTTTAGCACAGATACTGCTGATGGAATAGGAATTTTATTTAAAACCCTAATTTCAAGTATCTAGACTTATTGATGTACATCCTGAGAGAGGCTCTGGCCATAGACTGCGGTACAAAGAAGTTGCTTTTTGCCTTATTAATCTTTATTCCCCCAGACCAAATCTGCTAGAACTGATCTTTTTGAGGAAATAAAACCTTATTTATACACACAGAAGAACATTATATGGGGAGGGGACTTTAATTGCAGTTTGGATCTGAAATATGCAGGTGACATAATCAAAAAGGTATATTGTGACACACATGCCTTAAAACAAATCATGCTGGATACAGGATTATCAGATACATACAGAACTCTGAGGAAAAATGATGTAGGGGCAACCTATTTCAGACACATCTATGCTACACGCATTGATTACATTCTAGTGCCTAAATATGTAAAACCCTATAAAATAGAAGTTAAGCCTACAGAATTCTCTGATCATTGTATATTATTAGGATCTCTAAGTCTAGCAACAGTACCCCCAAAGATTTATTCCCATATACACAGATGGAGGCTGAACATCTCTTTATTGGAATCAACTGAATGTCAGAAAAAGGTGGAAGTTCTTTTTGGTGCCAGAATCTCGACCCTGTGTCTTTATGATAATCTTTGCGACTGGTGGACAGATACAAAAAAATATTTAAAATCTCTATTTTTATCATTCGGTAAACATTCTGCAAACTCAAGCTATATTAAATATTCAGACTATAGAAATCATTTATACAGACTTATGTCTTTCCCACCAAAGGACCACATGAAATATAAAATGCTAATTTTGGAAATAAAAAAGCAAATGAAAATCTATCAATATGATAGAGCAAAATCATTGGACATGGAAATGAGATTTTGCACAAATAATCAACCAGCTTTGGATCTCTACAAGGCGCGCAAACAACGGCTGGATAAAACCATTATGGAAGGTTTACTTACATCGGACAATCGGCCGATAGACACCAATCTAGGAATGCTTTCATTAGTGCAACAAAACTTATATGAACATTTTTCCCAAAACCCCTTAAAAAAAGGGTAGTGTACAGAATTTTTTAACTGCACCAATACCCCACTTGAGCCATTATGCTGGTGAGGCATTGGTAGATCCAATTACCTCTGAAGAAGTTTGTAGGGTAATTAAAAAGTTAAAGACACGAACCTCACCAAGAATGGATGGTCTCTCTAATGACTTCTATAAAAAATATGAACCTTTTTTGAGTTCTGTACTGGCAAGTATTTTTAATTTTATGTTACAGTCAAAATTTAAGTGTACAGATTTTAGTATAGCTCTCATATGCTACATATTTAAAAAGGGAGATAAGAAGAAACTATCTAACTGGAGACCCATCAGCATCCTTAATTGTGACTATAAGATTTTGGCAAAAATTCTGAACAATAGATTAATAACAGTAGCTGAAACTTTAATTGATACAGCCCAGACATGCACTATCCCTGAACGTAAGATCCAACATGATCTCTTTATTTTATGAGAGCTCTGTGAAGCCCGTACATCTCAAAATCTTAAAGGCTTTATAGTTGCAATAGATCAGTCTAAAGCATTTGATCGAGTTGAGCACCATTTTCTAGTTAATGTACTAGAGACATATGGGATCCCAAAAACATTTGTGGATTGGATAAAAAATATTATATTCTAATGCTAATATTATTCAAACAGTTAATGGCTTATTTGATGGGGATGTTCATCTTTTAAAAGGAGTACGGCAGGGCTGTCCACTAAGTCTCTTACTTTATACCTTTGCTCTAGACCCAGTCATCCGACAGATAAAGTGGGATAAACAAATTATAGGTCTGGCTCTTCATCAGAATTTAACTCCAGGGAAAGTAACTGCATATGCAAACGATGTTACTCTCATTGTTCAAAACAGCAGCTCCATAGAAAAGGCAATCAGCACCTTTGATGTCTGTGCACAATTCTCTGGTGCTAAATTGAATAAAGACAAAAGCACTATTATAGCCCTGAATAAGCCAACCACTATGATCAGAGATGTAAGTGGAATCAGCATCTTCACTGTGCCACAAAAAATTTTAGGTATATGGGTAGGTCCCGGTGATATGGCCACCTATAATTGGGAAAAACAAATCAACATAGGTGAAAACAAAGTTTGCCTTTGGAAAACATGGAAGTTTGGAAAGAAAAAGCGTGTACAAATTATCAATAAATTTATTATTCCTATTTTTCTATATGTCAGTTATATTTATGCCCTCCTGGTACACTTGGAGACTAGACTTTTTAGTATTTTCTTCCAGATGCTCTGGGGCAGCAGGCTCAATCCAGTTAAGAGGGATGTTACTTACCTCCCACAGAGGAAAGGGGGGCTTAATATGAAAAACCCAGTGGTATTTTTTCATTCCATTTTTTATACGGTACCTTTAAATGTGCTTGGGAGACAAACGGGTCACTTTGGCAGTTTTGGATACAGTGGGCCCTACAGAAATATTTTATAAAATGGGTTGATACCCCCCTAAACTGTTGTCACAATTTGCAATTCCAACCTATGCTGGTCCTTCAGCTAAAAAATTACACCAATGGAAAATAGAGAAACAGACATCGATGGCGTTAAATAGGAAAGGTTTCTATTCATACATAGTTCACAATGTACAGCAAGTGACTTTAATTTTCCCTGAATGTACCCCTGCCAAAATGAATTGGGCCTTAAATAAACTTAATGACAGCAGAATCCCTGTTAAGGTATGGGACATTATCTGGTTATGCTCAAAGGGAAAGTTAGGTGTGAGAGATAATCTAAAACACAAACCCATAGCTGAACAGTATTGTCCTAAATTAATGTGTGTGAACATAGAAGAAAGTATTTTTCATTTTTTCTTTGATTGTCCTTCTAGCAATCAGTTGTGGGCAGAACTGGCCAATAGGTGGAAACTGCCCTTTTTACAAGAGTCTCATATGCTACTTTAATACTTGGAGATTACTCTGGTGTTTGGAGAATCTTTCACAAAAGTACTCTACATGTACTTTTCACTAAAATGCAATACTTTTTATGGCAAGCACGCTATCAGTATGTTCTGCAAAAGCAACAAGCTTCAAACAGTGTGATAATTACGCAGATTGAAGCTGAAATGATTAGAGTAAAAGAACTTGATACACAGAGATTTACACCAGATAAAGTGGCCCATTCATGGAGACACTTCAAAATGTTCACTTAACGGAATATTTAGTCTTAGTTTTAGTATGCTAGTTTAAATACGGAGTAATGTGTGGGGATCCCCTTTGTTAGGTTTTTTTTTTCTTTTTTTTTCTCTCTGATATGAAATGTTTAATACCTTTTATGATCATGATGTATACCTTCTATGCAATGTTTATTTTTTGTGTTTTCTTCCTTTGTACAATTTCTGGTATGACATATGAATACTGCGATGTATTGTTTATGTTTCTTAATAAAAATTCTCATACTCTTACAATAAGTGCCATGAAAACTTTCACTGCACAGCCACTGGAGATGGGTAGTGGTGGGGGAAGTGGCCCCAATTCACTCCATGAAGTGATCCACAGAGTGAAGGCGAATTTGCGGAGTGCTCCACAATGCGAAGCGGAGTACTTTCTCGTTACAAATGGGTAACGTGAAGTTCATTGAAAACAATGACTTCGCATTACTCCGCCTTCCCAAACCACTACTCCACCAATTATTAAGGTGAAGTACATTGAAAACAATGTACTTCACCTTGTTTTTAAGCACCAAAGGCGAATTTTGCAGTGTTTCATGGGATTTCAGGTCACATGGGCTCTAGATTGTTCTGCACAGCCTCAGTTTTGGGTAGTGTATGTAGGAAGCTGAAGAAGACAATCTGCTCTGAGAGCTCTCTGCAATTCAAACCTTCAAAAAGCCATTATAAAAGCCTTTTTGAGTCATTTTTTTTTGCTGAAACTTTAGTTCATCGATTATAGGACACCCTCCTGTGCTCATATCATCGAGCGTTTATTGTTTGTGTATGGATTTTGAATGTTAATGTACAACATTCAGTCTGTGTACTGAGAGACAGTGGAAGTGTGCTTTGGGGGAGGGGTGTATCTGTGGTGTAGGTAGATTGACTTGGAGAAAAAGTCAGTGCTTTCTGTTTTGGTGATATTTTTCTTGTTTAACTGTGTTAATGTACACACAGTAATATTTTCAATATTTCTTGCCATTTTTTTGCCGATTGTTGTGGTGCAGCAGTGCATAATTTTAGTTTGTTTAGAATATGTGGTTATACTACTGAAGTTTTTAATTTGCTATGCATTACTTAGTATGTGTGTGAGTATGTGTGTGATGCATGTCATCAAATCAGACACCTTTTATTGTGCCACATAATAATTTCAGCAATGTGAAGCTGCTATCCACTGCAGCTGTGTGATTTTTGTAGTTCTTTGTGGTATCTTTACTGGTAGTAGTACTAGTGACTGTTACTGCAGCAGTACAGTACACTGCCCCCTGCTGAGCGGCCCACCCGCCCCAACCAGTAAAGGTATTCTTTTCCAGATTTGAATTTCTGATTGTGAGCACTGGTTAGGTGTTGTGCCTTTGTGTCTGCATCTCTTCAGTGCACAGCACAATCTTAATCTGTCTGTGCATTTGCATCTCTTTAGAGCCCAATCTCCATCTGTAACTTAAGTCACAGTTGTTTCTTTGGCTTCCCTTCAGAGTACTGGACAGGTGTGGTGCTTAATTCTGCATGAACACTGTACTCATTAATATGTGTTTTTAAGTCAGGACCATCATCACAAGTCACTCGCAATACAAATCACGTTCTTCATCATCACAGTCACAAATGCAGTCACAAATCACGATTCACGATCATTCACTTTATGAATCACATTCATTTTTTTTCTAGTTACTTGGATGTATTGTAAACCTGTTTTGTAGTATCTCTCCAGTCTTCACCACCCCAGCATTCTACTCATTGATACATGTTTTTAAGTCTGGGAGTTTTATGCTACAGCTCATCAGGGAATTACAGCCGTAGGTGGTAAGCATTCACGTTTCTACATCATCACGGTCACAAATGCAGTCACAAATCACGATTCACAATCATTCACATTATGAATCATAACATTATTTTTTTTTCTAGTTACTTGGATGTATTGTAAACCTGTTTTGTAGTATCTCTCCAGGCTTCACCACCCCACCATTGTACTCATTGATATGTGTTTTTAAGTCTGGGAGTTTTAAGCTACAGCTCATCAGGGCCTGGGGAAGTACAGCCATAGGCATTCACGTTTCTTCATCATCACGGTCACAAATGCAGTCACAAATCACGATTTAAGATCACGTCATGAATCTCAACATGAATTTTTTTTTTATAGTTACTTGGATGTATTGTAGGCCTGCTGGTCACGGTGCTGAACAGGGATGAGATCCACACCTAGGCCCGGGGGGACAGGCACATCCTGCTCCAGAGGATCTGGTGCTGGACTTGGTGGTGGTGGTTCAAATGCCTCAGAGTCAGGACAGGAGATGGTACTGGTCTTGCTTCGGGGGGGCACTCACAAGTTTTGAGTGGTCCAACAGGAATGGATGCCCATACCCTCCAAACATGTACGCAATATGATGCTGACCACTACCATGCTCTACCAGAGCTGCCCATCCCAGATATTCCCTCACCCTGGTCCATCTCTCCTACTGAGCTTCCTCAGTCTGAGCAATCACTACTCACACTGTCACACAAAACACACACACAAACAGTCACACAGATACAGACAAACAACTAACTACTTATAAAGGTAAGAAAAATAAAATTTACAGAAAGAACAAATTAAGTAAAAAAAGAGTACAGAAAAGACAAAAAAGCTGTTGGGTATAAATCAAAGTTTAAATCTCCTCCTCACTCTGGTATAAAAGTATCAGCAGTCACGAAGCACAATATTCTCTCTCCATCTGCACAGGAGAAAGTAAAAGTGTCTGCTTGTATGACTCACTTTCTTCCTGCCTAGCTAAAGAGCATATGACTTACAGTACTGTAAGCCATGTGATGTGTTGGGGGGCTGCCAAATCTGAAACACTAAGTGGATCACTTAGAATCCTAATGAGGAACGTGAAGTCCATTAAAAACAATGACTTTGCCTTACTTTGCATTGTCATTCAGCCCAAAGCGTAGTGGTAATGACAAGGCGAAGTGGGCACTTTGCATTGCCTGCTCCGCATAGCGGAGTGGCAACATGAAGTGCCCACTTCGCGTGCATTTCGCCGGTGAATTTTAAATTCACTGCATCTCTAGAGATGGGTAGAAAGGATGTTGGTTTAACATTCCATCTGAAGGATGGCGCCTTATAGTGAGTAGGAGAAACTCTCAATTGAATCCATAGATTTCCACAGATTTTACATAAATCTTACATAAATTTTCCAGAGTACACTACTGGTCACAATAACTCTTAAAAGTCTGTACCACAAACTAATAGGAAACAATTTAATATTGAGGAGAAATTCAATCAAAACAGGTATTTGATAATAAGGTTAACATTTCATAAAGCATGTATGTATGTTTTAAAGGTTAGTTGTATTTCTAATGAACTGCTCCAAATCTATCCATCAAAGCAAGGAGATAATCTCACTCTTACTAGTTAGTAAAACCAAATGAAAAAGCAAACCCACACAGATTAGAAAAAGAAGTAGAGGCTGATCCATTCACCAGATCTTAGAGTGGATCAAAGGGCCACACCACAGTTTGTGTCTTGGATATGGTATAATGTTAGCCATTGAATAGACAGTACATGTTATAAATCTCATCATGGACTTAGTTTTATTCATTGTCTTGTTGTTTCCTTTAACATACTTGCTACCTAAAATTGATTGAAAACAATGTTTAAGTAGTTTCAAAAGCAAAAAGACACACACCTCAGGCTGCGCAGTGATTAGAAGGAATGTATTTTTATGATGATGCAATAAAACATTAATATGATGAATGTTTTGGGTTTTGCCATATTCCTGTTAATGATAGCTTACTCTTCTAAATAGGCTGCTTTTTTAATGAAGGGCAGACACAATACTTTTTGATTCTGAAAACATAATATTCTACCACAACGCATTTACTTTTCCTATTCTATGTTAACATTGCATATGATAAAGCTGACCGGATTTATTTATATGACAACTGGTAGTAAAGGAAAAATAATAGGAGACCATGACCGATTTACAAGGACAAAGGTTTGAAGGTATTTTTTATATGAATAAATAGTGCTTAAAAAGATGGGCTTGGGGACCCTTTCAAAAATTTGGACAATTAGCAGTAGGGGCCAAATTCAAGATGGCCACCAAAAATCTCTAAAATGGCATATCTCAGCTCATAGTTGTCATATGAAGCTGTATTTGGTGTCTAAATGGGGATTTTGAGGGTCAATGAATTCATTTATAAGAAAAATGTTCTTTCTTGAAGCTAAATATATATGTGTGTATATATATATATATATATATATATATGTATGTATAAATATATATATATATATATATATATATATATATATATATATACTGTATCTATATGCAGTGGCATTCCCAGGATGAAACCCACTTTTAAGGCACTCTGCAGTATGCTGCAGCCGACCCTTTGTAAAGCAATGTAATTTCAATAGCAATTAGTCCTTTTTGTCATGCAGGAAACTGTGGCATTCACTTCATCCTGGCAGTGTCACATTTTCCTGAATGACAAAGGGGAATAATTGCCATTGAAATTACATTGCTTTATTCAATAGATCTACTGCAGCATTCTGCAGAGTGCTGCAAAATGCTGCAGAATTGGGTTTCATCCTGGGGGACATCAATATATATAATTGTTTCACAGGTGTGTCCAAATGAAGTTCCTTGATTGGTGAAGGTGATTGAAAAGATGTTGACACCCTTGATAAAACCAGAACAACAGTCAAGAGGAAAGAAGAGGAGAAGAGTTGAGACAATTAAAAAAACTGTGTCTATTATGTGATAAAGATTGTGATGGAGACAAAAGTGACTATCCAATTGATTCATGGAACAAACTGAGGAGTCTAGCACTGGAATGGAGGGGGTGGATAAATATGGAAGTGTTTTTGAGAAAGTAAACTGGGATGATGGTCCAACTGGCATGTTTTTTCATAAATTGTGTATGACTGGATTCACAAGGAAACTTCAGTAAGCCAAAACCAAGAAAGAGAAACAGCAGATGCAAGAAATCCTAATTTTCCAATCTGAGTATGACAGTTCCCCTGAAAATGCTCCTGGGTCTTCTGCTAGACTTTCAGGGTGTGGTCCTCTACAGGACAAGGATCTCTGCATCTGGTGCATGATGCCAGAAGATAAAAAACATCCTGGCTGAGACAAGTGGTGTCTTCAACAAATGGATGCATGGCACATGTTCAAGGCTCACACAGTGTACCTAGAAGATACTACACTTCAAGACCATATCATAGCTGTAATTGATTGTATAACAGATCCTTTTGCCTCTGAGTGTTAGTATCATTGCTCCTGTTGGAAAAAATATGTCTCTCCAATATACCACCAGGACAAAAACATTAATCAGATATCCACTTACAACAGCTTTGTCTTGCAGAAGTTCAAGAAATGTTCTTCAAAAATGTATGGACAGTTCTATTGGATATGACTGAGCCAAGAGCATTATAAGGATTACTGATGAACTACAATAACCTGTTGAGGAATCTCAGTTATGATACAAGTACAACAAAATCAAGCACAATTAAGCAGATGATTCAAAAGGAATTTGCAAACAGCATCAGATATCATGATCATTTCCTCAAAAATGAGTGTACCATAGTGTATGACACATCTTCAGGTGGAAGGTATGTGGAAGCAGCAATTTACTCATGGGGAGTGAGTGACAAACAATTAATGAATATTATTGACAGGCGCTTGAAAGATAAGTTATCACGTGATATAGGCATGAGATGGCCTTCACATATTGAGCTTGATAACACTGAATAACCTAATCCTGAGTTATAAAAGTTTATCACCTGGATAAAGAACCCTGCTGCTAGTGACTTCAGTGATGCCTGCTAGGATCCAAACAGTGCAGCCTTGTCATCACTGGGAAACACACTTCCTTAAAGGACAAATTATCAATGTTGATTCATGACCTGACTAGACATCATGAGATTATAGACATGAGGAAGGAATTATCACTCAGAGTAAGATACCAGGATGTTCTTAATCTGTATGATATATGGGCCAAGTTTGAGTTTGAGAGGTATGACAGCCATCCTGAAGAGTATGCCAATGATTTTCGTGGAACTGCCATTTTAGACAATGACAAGTTTCAGGATGACACATTGGCTGGAGCAGATACATCTCACCACACCCATGTGATATTTGTTCAAATAGAGAATGTTGCTACTAAAGATTCTACTGAGAATCATCCTAAATTGACCTTGGCAAAGCCTTGAGATGAAAATATTAGTGCAGAACATAGAGTTCAACCTTACAAGATGGTCAAATGTGGCCTACTATCAGTTTGAGTTGAAGATGATATGTCACCACAAAGCACTTGGGACCAGAAGATATGAGAAATGGTCCATTCTTTGGCTCATCTTGATAGCAATGGGAAAGAGGTTCGAGCAGAAAGCCAGAAGATTGTCACATTTGCTGGATTTCAAGTCAATATCCAGAAGTTGGCTACCAAGAACAAGGCATACTGCTACCTTACATTGCCCAAACCACCACACAAGTCAGTAGTACATGAGGAGATGTGTTGTATAGTCACTGTAGCAGAAAAGAAATCAATGCCTTTCATTCAACTGGTTGGAGACCAGCCAGTCTAAGCTTTTATTGTTTAGTTGAAAAATTAGAATCCTACACAGTTTGATCTCATCCTTCCACACCTAGGTCCATTCCATGCACAGTGTTCTTTCATATCAGCAATCAACAAGCAAGCCAAAGGATCTGTTTTATCTGACACTCTTGTTGCAGCATGTGTGATTACAGAGGGTACAGTTGACAAAGCACTTCATAGAAAACATTATAAGAGAAGCATCAGATGTCTTCGACTGATGTACAAGGTACTGGCTCATAGAATAAGTTAAAAAGAACTTAATGATGGTCTACACTTCTCAATCAATCAATCAAATCTTTATTTATTCAGGCGAACATCATTGAGCAAGGCTCATTTACAAGATGGACCTGATAAGGTCAAGGTTAAATAGTTGATACACAACAGATACATCATACACTTTATAAGACAGTTATACATACAGAGGAAAATAACGTTTATAACACAATAATGTACAGTGAATTCACATGATAAAACTCGGTTACAGGAAAGTTAAGCTAATATTTACAGTATATACAGTACATGCATATCCTAATGGGGGCCATGGCAGACACACAACATAATGAATACTAGGATGGTGAAGGTAATATTGGGTGCCATAAGATGGGGGTGCCTGTCTGTAAGGAATATGCCATATATGGTTTGGAAGTGAGATTTGTGAGGTGACAATTCTAGCTCTAGCAGTAGCAACTGCATTTCTCTGTGAAGAAGACTGTACAATGCTGTTTAAAGGATGCAAATGGAATGATAATGGACAGTTTTAGGGATTTTGTAGGGTGTTCCATGCTATAGCTAGAGAATAGCTGATTGCTGCCCTCCCTAGCCTGGTGTTGAATTGGGCACTTTGAGCAGGATGATGTTGTTGCTTCTTAGGGCATAGGAGCTAGGAATGGTCTGGGTGAAGCAGTCCAGGATATAGTTTGGAAGTTTTTTTGATAAAGCTCTGTAAATCCATAGTGCTGCATTTCTGCACCTTCTGATATGAAGGGAAACCCATCCAACTGCATCATAAAGAGAGCAATGATGGGTATTATATGGCAGATCTGTAATGAACCTTATTGCTCTATGATATAAGGTATCCAACTTGTGAAGGTAGGAGATGGGCAGTGACTATAAAGAAGTCTGCATAGTCAACAACTGATAAAAATGGCCTGGACTAACCTCATCTTTGAGTCTCTGTTAAGGAAGGGTTTTAATCTGTAGAGAAGGCCAAGCCTTTGGTGAAGCATTTTTAACAGTTCTTCTAAATGATGAGTGAAGTCGAGTCTGCTGTCAATCCACACGCCTAGGTATTTGAAGTTTTCAACATACTCCAGATTTTCTCCAAGTATAGTGCATAGCTGGGGGAGAGTGACTGAAGAGGATGTGCTGGTGGAGTTTTGATTTGTGAACATCATTGCTTTAGTTTTCTTTGCATTTAACAGAAGCTTTTTCTCGAGTAGCTGATGTTGTAACAAGGAGAATTCTGTTTGTAGGATTTCACAAGCAACTGCAAGTGAAGGGTTGCTGACATACAGCACAGTATCATCAGCAAAGAGGTGTACTGAGGAATTGGTAAGGACTGAATCAATGTTATTTATATAAATGGCAAAAAGGATAGGACCTAGAATAGAACCTTGGGGGACTCCTCTTGACAGTGGTTTTAATGGGGATAGGTCACCTTCAGCTATTACCTGCTGTGACCTACCGGTGAGGTAGCATCTGAACCACTTAAGGGAGGGTGGATCTAGGCCAAGGGAGTGCAGGGATGAAAGTAGCAGCTCATGGTCCACAGTATCAAATGCTTTGCTCAGGTCCAGGAATACTGCACAGACATTATTCTTTTTATCCAATTCAGTTTGCCAGTCATGTGTGACTTTGGCTAACGCAGTGATAGTGCTATGCTTGGCCCTGAATCCAGATTGAGCTGGATTTAAGAGGTTAGCATTGTCAAGATATTCCCTTAGCTGATTACTCACTAATTTCTCCAGCATCTTGGATAGCACTGGTAGAATGGAAATGGGCCTGTAATTATTAAGATCCATAGGGTCCCCTGATTTTAGAAGGGGGACCACTTGGGCTGTCTTCTACAGTGTGGGAATAGAGCCAGAGTTTAGGAAAGGTTAAAGAGGTGTGTTAGGGGACTGCAAGTACATGGCACGCAATCTTTAGAAAGAAGGGGTCCAGAGAGTCTGCTCCTGCACTTTTTTTGGTATCCAGATGCCATAATAGATCCTCAACTTGTTTCAACAGTATAGGTTTGAAGCTAAAGGAAGAGTCAACTCTTTGATCACCAGTGTAATGGGAGCTTAATTGTTCCCTCAGCAGGTTAGCTGGAGAGGTGTCAAAGGCAAGGCCAGCAGTTGTGAAGTGGTTATTGAATGCATCCAGGATTTCCATTTTGCCAGTGAAAGGGCCATAACTGTTGTGTAGTTGAGTTGGAAGGGGGTTGTTAGCATCCTGCCCCACCATACCCTTGATGGTGCCCCAAAACCTAGGATTATGCTAGGAGGAGTCGAGCTCGGCCAGGTAGAAGGCATCCTTTGCACACACTTGTCTCCAGAGCTACAAGAAAAGCTGGGAAAAACTAAAACACCCCTCCACAAACATGAAAGAAGAGTGCAAGAGGATCTATGATGAACTAGAGGCAGATCAGGAGATATCTTGATTTGTTGTGAAAGTATTTGAAACGGCTGAAAATTCTGAGTTCAGTGGCAAAATACTGGCTCAGTTTCATATACATGACTGAAATACTGATGATGAATATCCATGCATTAAGAACTCAGGATTGGGAGGCATTCAAGGCATCACTCAGATTGATGTTGCCATGGCTGCGGGTATATGACACTGACAAGTATGGAAGATGGCTCATTGAGTTCTGGCTAGAGATTAGCTGTCTGCCTGAGGAGAAAGTCAAGTACATGCATGATTGTTTATTTGCACAATCAATGATAGGGAACCCCTACTCTTGCTTGCCACTGGATCTATGAATAGAAATGGCAGTAAATAAGGGCTCAAAGATGAAAGCTGGTTGGATGAGAATTTGCTGCTAACACACTCGAAATGCAAACTTTATAAATAGAGTAATAGTCTCTCTGCATGCCGTTGCAAACACAAAGACAACCTCTCAATGCCACAGTCAAAATTCAATCACCCGAATCAGAGCAGATAAACAGGCAGTACAGGGTCTTGATAGCTACATCACAGAATTTGACTGCGATCCTTTTGACCTTACAAAGCCTATTTTGAGGACTTTCCAATCTGGAATGATTGCATCAGACAAAACTTGTCCAGAACTTTGAAACAGCACATGAGGATGGTGAATAGAGATGCAGCAAATTTAAATTCCACTGGTGGGCACTTTGCATTGGAGTGACCCATATGAAAGGCTCACTTTGCCTTGTAATTATTACTTTGCATTGTCATTCCACCTTAATGTGAAGTAAGGCAAAGTGACAAAAATATTGGCAGCCGCCAAACACACAGTCACCAGAATTAATGTGCGTCCCCAAAGTGCTACTGTTTTGTGTGCAGAAAACTCCCCAATGCTGATGAAGTGAAATGAGAGCACAACAAGAAATGCAAAGTCTCCCAGAATTATTGGAGCACTCAGTCATGCATGCAGTAGTCACACAGAGTCACCAGAATTAATGTTCATCCCCAAAATGCTACTGCTTTGTGTCCAGAAAATTCCCCAGTGTTGACGAAGAGAAATGAAAGTGTAACAAGAAATGCAAAGTCTCCCAGAATTAATAGTACATTCAGTCATGTGCGCAGTGGTCACATGCAGTCATCAGAATTAATGTGCATCCCCAAAATGCTACTGTCTTGTGTCCAGAAAATTCCCCAGCGGTGACAAAATGCTACTGTCTTGTGTCCCAAAAAAATCCCCAGTGCTGACAAAGTCAAATGAGAGCGTAACAAGAAATGCAAAGTCTCCCAGAATTAATGGTGCACTCAGTCAAGCGCGCAGTGGTCACACAGTCAACAGAATTAATGTGCATCCCCAAAATGCTACTGTCTTATGTCCAGAAAATTCCCCAGCACTAACGAAATGTTGCTGCATTGTGTCTAGAAAATTCTCCAGTGCTGAAAAAGTGAAATGAGATTGTAACAAGAAATGCAAAGTTTCCCAGAATTAATGGTGCACTGCAAATGCACAGACAGATTAAGATTTACTGCGCACTCAAGAGATGCATATGAAAAGCCACAACAATACCTAACCAGTGCTCACAACAAGTCACAAATCCAAATCTGGAAAGAAATACCTTTTGCCAGTTGGGGGATTAGTGCACGACAGTAACAATCCACTACCTGTAAAGATACCACAAAACAGTACAAAAAATTCATGCAGATGCGGTTGTTAGCAGGTTCACACTGCTGCAATTACTCTGTGGCACAATAAAAGGTGTCTGATTTAATGGCACACATCGCACACACAGTCACACAGACACACACTACAAGTAATGCACAGCAAACTGAAAACCTTTAGTAATATAACCCAAATGTTTTAAATAAAGAAATTATACACTGCTTCACCACAACAATCAGCAAAAAAGTAAAAAAATTATGAAAATCTTACTGTGTGAAAATGAACACAGTTATACAAGAAAAATATAACCAAAACAGAAAGACTGCCTTTTTCTCCCAGTTAATCTACCTACACCAAAAATGCGCCCCTCTCCAAAGCACACTTCAGAGCACACAGACTCACCATTCTAAATTAACATTCAAAATCCACACACAAACAATAAACACTCGATGATATAAGCACAAAAGGGTTTCCTAAAATCGATGTACTAAATTTTGAGCAAGAAAAATGACTCAAAAAGGCATTTTTAACAGCTTTTAGAGGTTTTGAATCACAGAGCTCTGAGAGCAAAATGTCTCCAGCTACCACTACACACACTACCCAGGCTAGAAGTGAGGCTGTGCAGAGCAATCTAGAGCCCATGTGACCTTCAATCCCATGAATCACTGCAGAATTTCATTTCAAGCTCATTTACAAGATGAAGTGAGGTGAAGTTCATTGATTTCAATGTACTTAGCCTTAAAATTGGTGAAGAAGTGGTTTGGGGAAGATGGAATAATGCAAAGTCATTGGTTTCAATTGACTTTTCATCCCTCATTATGATGCAAAGTACTCCACTTCACATTGCAGAGTACTCCACGGATTCCACGTTATGCCATGGATCACTTTGCAGAGTGAATTGGGGCCACTTTGCCCTCCACTACTTACAGTACTATAACTCACATGCTGTAATGGAAGGAACGCGAATGCCTATGGCTATACTTCCCTGATGAGCTGAGCCGAGTATCATAAAACTCCCCAATTTAAAAACTCTTATTAATGAGTACAGTGGTGGTGATTGTGTGAAGCCTGGAGAGATGCTACAAAACAGGCTTACAATACATGCAAGTATCTAGTAAAAAAATTAATTTTGTGATTAGTGACATGATCGTGAATCATGATTTGTGACTGCATTTGTGATCGTGATGATGAAGAACGCAATTCAGTGTGAGATAACCAATATGAAACTGTATGGGATCGTGAATGCCTATGGCTGTACTTCCCCAATGAGCTGTAGCACAAAACTCCACAATTTAGAAACTCTTATTAATGAGTACAGTGGTGGGGTGGAGAAGCCTGGAGAGATACTACAAAACAGGATTACAATACATCCAAGTAATTAGTAAAAAAATTAATTTTGTGATTCGTGACATGATCATGAATCATGACTGCATTCGTGACCGTGATGATGAAGAACGTGATTTGTATCATGAGTGACTCATAATGATGGCCCTGACTTAAAAACACATATTAATGAGTACAATGTTCATGCAGAGATATGCATCACATCAGTCCAGTACTCTGAAGGGAAGCCAAAGAAATAACTGACAACTTACAGATGGAGATTGGGTCCTAAAGTGATGCAAATGCATAGACAGATTAAGATTGTGCTGCACCCTGAAGAGATACAGATGCAAATGCACAACACCTAACCAGTGCTCACCGTCAGAAATTCAAATCTGGAAAAGAATACATTTGTTGGTTGGGACGGGCCGCAGGGGGGCAGTGTACTGCAGTGACAGTCACTCTAGTACTAGTTCGAGTAAAGATACCACAAAGAAGTACAAAAATCATGCAACTACAGTGGATAGCAGGTTCACATTGCTGCATTTACTATGTGGCACAATAAAAGGTATCTAATTTGATGACACACATCACACACACATTCACACACTAAATAATGCTTAGCAAATTGAAAGCTTCAGTAATATAACCATGTATTTTAAACAAACTAAAATTATGCACTGCTGCACCACAACAATCAGCAAAAAAAGTCAAGAATTATTGAAAATATTACTGTGTGCACATTAACACAGTTATACAAGAAAAATATAACCATAGATACATAGATACATAGACAGTGTCGGCAGATAAGGGCCTATGGCCCACCCAGACTGCCCATTTGAGCTTGTAAGTTCAGTTTATGTTTTTCTAGAAGTCTGTTGCCCCTTACCCCTGACCTCCAGAATTCCTTTATGTCTATCCCATGCATTCTTAAATTCCATGATTGTTTCAGCCCCCACCACTTCCTCTGGCAGGGTGTTCCACTTGTCCACCACCCGTTCTGTGAAGAAATTCTTCCTCATGTTTCCTCTGAATCGTCCTCCCTCCAACTTCATCCCATGCCCTCTAGTCCTGGAACATCTTTTTCACTTAAAAATAGTGTATTCCTGCACCCTGTTCCTCCCTGTGAGATACTTGTATGTCTCTATCATATCCCCTCTCTCCCGCTTCTCCTCCAGTGAGTACATGTTCAGTTCCTTCAACCTGTCTTCATAGGACTTGTGATGCAATCCATGCACCATCTTTGTTGCCCTCCTCTGAACCTTCTTTACCCTGTCTATGTCCTTACGTAGGTATGATCTCAGAACTAGTACACTGTACTCCAGGTGGGACCTCACTAGTGTCTTGTATAGCGGAATTATGACCTCCTTTTCCTGCTGGTGATGCCCCTGCCTATACATCCCAGCATCCTATTTGCTTTACCTGCTGCCGCTGCCTTGTCACACTGTTTCCCTACCTTGAGGTCATCAGAGATGATAACCTCAAGATCCCTTTCCTGCTTGGTGCATGCTATATCCTTACCCCCCAACTGATATATTGTGCCAGGGTTTTTGTGCCCCATATGCATTATCTTGCACTTCTTTGCATTGAATTTCAACTGCCAAACCCCTGACCATTCTTCAAGTTTCTGCAGGTCCCTTCTCATTCTGTCTACACCCTCGTGTGTCTACTCTGTTACAGAGCTTTGTGTCATCAGCGAACAGTGAAATTCTGCCTTCTAGGTCCTGCGCAATGTCACTGATGAAGATGTTGAATAGGACCGGTCCAGCACTGATCCCTGTGGTACCCACTGGTCACTCCTCCCTCTGTGGAGTGACAGCCATTCACCACCCCCTCTGTGTCCTGCCACCCAGCCAGTTACCTACCCACCACACTGTCCTGCCCACACCCATGTTCCCCAGTTTGTGTAATAGTCTTCTATGTGGCACAGTGTCAAAGGCCTTGCTGAAGTCTAGATAGGCCATGTCCACTGCCTCCCTGATCTACCTCTCTAGTCACCCAGTCAAAAATTCAATGAGGTTGGTCTGACATGACCTTCCCCTGGTGAAACCATGCTGCCTTGGGTCCTGTAGTCCATTGACAGCGAGATGTTCCACCAATCTCTCCTTCAGTAGTGCTTCCATGATCTTCCCACTACTGAGTGAGGCTGACTGGTCTGTAGTTCCCTGCTTCCTCTTTGTTCCCACTTTTGTATAAGGGACTACATCTGCTGTCCTCCAGTCTTTGGGTACCTCCCTTGTTTCCAGTGATCGGCTAAACAGGATAGCCAGAGGTTCAGCCACCACCTCTCTTAGTTCTTTAAGGACCCTGGGTGCACCCATCTGGCCCCATTGCTTTATCAACTCTTATTACTTCCAGTTCCTTCAGGAATCTTTCTTGTGTAAAGGGACTTGTGTCCATTTCTGCCCCATTCTCACCCCTTGTACTCCCTTCAGACCCATTACCCTCCTCTTCCTCAGTAAAGACTGAGCAGAAATACCTGTTCAATATGTCAGCTTTACTGTTGTCATCCTCCATGTAGCCCCCATCATCCCCTTTCAGTCTCACTATCCCTCCCTTTGTCTTTCTTTTTTCACTTATGTACCTGTGAAAGGTTTTGTCCCCTCTACCCACTGATTTTGCAATGTGTTCTTCTGTCTGAGCTTTGGCTTCCCTTACTGACCTCCCTGCCTCCCTTTGCTTCTCCTGGTACTTCTCCCTATCCCCTTCTGCCTGTGTCTTTTTGTATTGCCTGAATGCAATCTTTTTGGCTTTCACTTTCTTTGCTACCTCTTTGGAAAACCATAATGATCTCCTCTTCCTTTTCCTTTTGCTACCTGCTTAATGCATAATTCTGTTGTTCTTGTAATCCCCATTTTAAATACTGCCACTGTTCCTCAACCCTGATTCCTGTCCCATTCCCTTAATGCCTCTTTCAAGTATCTCCCATTTTCCCAAAGTCTGCCCCCAAAATCCAGGATACGTGTTTTTTATGTGGTTTGGTTCTGCTCTTTCTGTGATTTCAAACCACAATGACTGGTGGTCACTGTTCCCCAGTGCTCCCCACTGTTACCCCATCACACTGTCCCTGTTTGTGAGCACAAGGTCCAGTATTGCCTTCTGCCAGTTGGTTCCATGACCAGTTGTTGAGGAAGGCACCCTGAAGGAGTCCAGGATAAATCTGCTCCTAGTTGATGCTGCTGCTGGGTTGCTCCAGTCCACGTCTCGAATATTGAAGTCTCCAACCAGTACTACCTCACCCTTGTCTGCCATCCTTTGGATGGCTAGCATCAGCTTCCTATCTGTTTCTTCCTCCTGGGCTGGTGGTCTATAGACCACACCTGTGCGGGATGGCTGTTCCCATTTTCCTTTCCAGCTTAACCCACAGTATCTCTCCCCATTTTGTTCCTCCTGGATCTCTGTGGCCCTTATGTCATTTTTCACATACAGTGCACTCCTCCTCCCTTCCTGCCTGCTCTGTCTCTACTGAATATGCTGTAGCCAGGTATGGCCATCTCCCAGTCGTGGTTATCATTACTCCAGGTTTCAGTGATGGCCACAATGTCCAGGTCTGACTGCACCATTACAGCCTCCAGATCTTCCATCTTATTGCTAAGGCTCCTAGCATTTGCACACATGGCTTTCCATGATTTGACCTCCCTAGACTGTTTCACTGTTCTACTCCAGCCCCTTCCTTGGTTGTCCTTTATCCCTGGTTCTCCTTGCTGTCTGCACTTCTGCTGAATTTTGGCCCTTTTCTGCCTATCCACCGCTTGGGCAACTAACTAAACCAAAACAGAAAGAACTGTCTTTTTCTCCAAGTTAATCTACCTACACCACAGATACGCCCCTTCCCCAAAGCACACTTCCAGTGTCTGTCAGTACACAGACTGAATATTGTACATTAATATACAACATCTACACACAAACAATAAGCGCTCAAAGATATGAGCACAGGAGGGTTTCCTACAATTGATGAACTAAAGTTTGAGCAAAAGAAATTACTCTAAAGGGCTTTTTTAACAGCTTTTAGAACATTTGAATTGCAGAGAGCTCTCATAGCAGACTGTCTTCTACAGCTTCCTACACACACTACCCCAAACTGAGGCTATGCAGAACAATTTACAGCCCATGCGACCTGAGATCCCATGAATCACTGCAAAATTAACCTTTGGAGCTTAAAACAAGGTGAAGTGAGGCACCTTAAAATTTGTGGAGTAGTGGCTTGGGGAAGGTAAAGTAATGCAAAATCATTGCTGTCAATGGACTTTGCGTTGCCCATCATGATGCGAAGTACTCCGCTTCGCATTACAGAGCACTTGGCGAATTTGCCTGGACTCCACGAATCACTTTGCGGAGCGAACTGAGGCCACTTCGCCCACCACTAAAGATGAATCGCTAGTCAACAAATTATTTCTGGAGCGAATGTTTTCAACTAAGAAATCATTTAATGCAACAGTTCACAGAAACTTAAGGTATAACTTCAGTAGACAACCTATTATCAAAGATGGAACAAAAACCATTGTAATGAGGACTAGAGTAATGGAAAACAATGCCATGGCAGAAGTAATCTCTCTTGCTCAAAAGCAAAAGGAGAAATTTAACTTGTCCCGGATTCCCCCCTTTTCCCTCACAAAGGACAGAGACCATTGTTTGTTGTTGTGCTCAGATTGGCAATTAATTTATTTAAATTCATAACTCCATATTCCATTTCAATTCCTTTATTATCATATTTCTGACATTTTGTTTATTTCATCCATATATCAATCTCTGATTATCCTTCCCCCAGGTGATAACCTGGGTGCCTTCTTCCTCTCCTTTCCCGTTAGGTAACGGTGAAAACCGAGACCACTTTCCCCTTCATCTTCCTTCTCGTCTTGTGTTATTCCTTTTTCCTCCCCCCTCCCCTCTCCCCCCCCCCTTTCCCCACTAGCCAGTCTCCAGCTTGCGTTGGATGGCTGGCTTCCCCTTATCTAGGGTAGCATTCTCCCCTACTTCGGGGAAGATCCTTTTCCTTCCTTCCTTCTTTCTATTTTTTTAATTATTTCCCACTGTTTGTCTGTCTCCCCCATGCTTCTATAAATCCCATTGTTTCTGTATTGAACATGTCTACAGCTATGTCCGACAGGTGCACCCCATCTGGCCTGTAAAAATCTTCTACCCATTCTTCTACCGCCCTCAGTATCACCTGTCCTCCCATCTGCTTCACCACATGTTCCAACCATCCTATTCATCTTTCTCCTGGCCCTTTCTACTGCTCTGTGGCTGTGCTCCTGCCTCCACACCCTCCTTGGTATCAGATACTAACATACTAACATACTATTTGCCAGCAGATTAGGCCTTACGGTCTATCAAGTCTGCTCGAACCTAGATCCTTAGTTGGATGCCGAGACCCTCCCATCCCTTGTTCTCCAGAAACCCCTATCATCCATCCCCACCCCCCGGGACAGGCCATCATCTGATACATCCACTTTCTGTGTCTGTCCCACCCTCTCTTGAAGCCCTCCACTGTGGATCTCTGAACCAGCTCACCAGGCAGTGCATTCAAGGGTCCAACCTCTCGGTGAAAAACCTCTCCTCTTTTCCCCTCACCCTTCCACCTTCCAACTTCAAACCATGCCCTCTGGTGATACCTCCCTGCTTTAGTCTAAAGATCCCATCCATGTTTACCCTATTTATTCCCTTGAGGTACTTGAGAGCCTCAATCATGTTCCCGTCTCTCCTCTCCTCCAATGAAAACAGGCAGAGCTCCTCAAGTCTGTCCTCATAAGTCAAATCCCTAGCCCTCGTGTCATCTTTGTTGCCCTCCTCTGTACCCTTTCCAGGAGCTGTATGTCCTCTTCAAGTGTGGTCTCCAGTACTGTACACAGTACTCAAGGTGTGGTCTAACCAGTCCATTGTACAGCGGCAGAATCACTTCCTTGCTCCTAGAGGTGATCCCCCTTACGATGCATCCCAACATCCTGTTTGCCTTGCTAGCTGCTCTTCTGCACTGCTTAGAGTTATTCATACATGTATCCACCATGACCCCTAGGTCTTTTTCCCCTATTGAGGCCTCCAACGCCTCCCCTCCCAGGGTGTACCTGTGTTTAGGGTTTCCCCGACCAAGATGCAACATCTTGCATTTGGTGATATTGAAATTTAATTTCCATGTGTGAGCCCAGCTTTCCAGGGTGTCCAGGTCCCCTTGCAGGGCCACCCTCCCCTCTTCTCCCTCAACTACTGCTCCCATCTTGGAGTCATCGCGAAAGACTCATTTCCACCCTATACCCTCCTGATGTCCGATATGTATGCATTAAACAGGATCGGACCCAGGACCGAGCCCTGTGGTACCCCACTTCCAACCTCCCTAGGGTTCGAGAGCTCCCCACAGACCACTACTATCTGAGTGCGTCCAGCTAGCCAGTTTTCAATCCATCTGACCATCAAAGGGCCTACTCCTAACCCCATCAATTTCTCCACCAGACCATTGTGGGGGACAGAGTCAAATGCCTTGCTGAAGTCCAAGAATAACATCCACAGGCTTACCCCTGTCCAGTTCTGATGTTACCCATTCATAGAACTCCACAAGGTTGGTTTGACATGATCTACCTGGCACAAACCCATGTTGCCGACTATCCAGACCTCCCACCTCCTCCAAGTACACCCCCAATCGTTCCTTTAGTATACTCTCCATTAATTTTCCCACCATCGAGGTCAAACTGATGGGTCTATAGTTACCTGGTACTTCCCTCGACCCCCCTTTATGGATTGGTACCACATGTGCCTCTCGCCAATCCCTAGGTACCCTCCCTGTCTCAAGTGACCTACTGAAAAGCTCCGCCAGGGGTGCAGCCAGTATGTCCGCCAATTCCCATAGTACTCTCGGATGAATGCCATCCGGCCCAGGAGATTTGTTTTTCTTTAGGGCCTTGAGGGCTAACCACACCCTTTTGGTGGAGATAGCATCATCCGTCCCCTCCCCCTTACTGGTCTTTTTATCCTTATCCAGATGTGACACCCCTGGGGTACCTTTCCCTCCCTCTTGCTCCATTTCTGTTGCTCCCCTGATCCCACTCCCTGCCGCTTCTATCCCCTTCATGCCTTGCTTTGTAGATATCCCATCCCCCTCCCTAGTGAACACAGAGGCAAAGTACTCGTTAAATACCTCTGCCTGGTCCTCGCCTCTTCCACCCACCCTCCTTCTGATCTCAATCTGCTGAGATGGCCTTAGTTTTCTCCACTCCCCAATGTACTGGAAGAACCCCTTTTCCCCTCCATGTATCCCCTGTGCCAGCCGCTGCTCTTTGCTGGACTTTGCTCCCCTCACCATCCGGGTGACTTTTCTAGATGCAAGCTGGTACATTTCCTTATCCCTATCCCCTCTTGTTGTTTTATATTTTTTGTAGGCCACCTTCTTTTCTTTGACTGCTACCTGTACCTCACTGGACCACCAGCATGGTTTACGTGACCTTGCTCCTACGTTTCAACTAGCGCCAGATCCTGACTGCCTCATGAAGTCCCGTTTATGACCTCCCATCTCCTTTCCACACTTGTCATTGAGGTAATCCCTTCAAGTGATCCTTGAGAATATTTCCCATGCCCATGAAGTCTGCCCCCCTGAAGTCCACTGCCAGTGTCCTAGATCTCACCCCCCATATCTGACCAGGTGATGCATACCTGTGGCCACCACTGTCATATTGCCCCTAAGTCCTTTTTTATTTGTAAGTATGTTTCCATCCAAGGCCTGCTTGCCAGGTCATTGCCTCCTAGATGTATAATAATTAGGTCTGGCCTGGGCCATCATCCTCTGAGTTATTTTAAGGTGGGAAGCAGCTGTGCCCATCTCATCCCCGTATGCCATGCCAAAACAACCTACACGTTCTCACATCTTGGTATAGCTGCCTTCCCCCAGCCTTCTTCTCTGCTCTCTTTCTAGCCCAATAAATATAGGAATGACCGCAGATCCATACTTCCGTGATCCTCCCTCTACCTATGGGGTGCAAGCAAAATTCATTACTTATACACGTTCATAGTGTCATTCCCGTATTCATCCCCCCTTCTTACACCCACCCCCCGCCCTTTACCATTTCCTGCCCCCCAGCTCTGCGGTTCCAGCCAGGATCCCCACCTTCCCCAAATTCTTTGTTATATAGTATATATACATATATTGTTTTTATTTCAGTGCTCTGATGTACTTTTTATAACTGGCTGATCGCCAGTGTCCCTTTTCCAGTATCTCATTAACCGTCTCACCTGCTGCTGCCCACTGTGAGGCAGCCCCAATCCACAGGGAATGGGAAGAATAATTAGCTGGGTCTTCCCCCATGAATTGCATGCCCTTTTTAAGTATAGCTGTGACTTGGTAGTGAGTCACCCTTCCCCCATCTCCGTACACAAATAATTTTCCCATCCTGTTCCCATGTTCTGCAGCGAAAACCCACAGAGCCAGTACTGGGCATATTGTGCCCTCTGGTTGCCCTTTCTGTGTCACCATGCAACCTTTTCCTCTTTGATCTGTCTTAGACCTCCTAATCATGATCCGTATCTCCATCACCCCCCAGGTTATGTCACCCCACTCTAGTCCCCCTTCTTTGTCTTCTCTCCCATGGCCTAACATCTCGCTCACTCTCATGGCCCCTGTGAACATTACCACATAAATCGTGTGAAATAGCTGGGCCTCGGTTCTTGATCTGCATATTGCTGGGAGCACGTCCTTCAGCTTTATCAACCACTGTTCCCCTATAGGCCTCCTATTATCTGCTAGTCCCTGTTTCAACCTGCTCCATCCTTGCATCATTCTTCTGATGAGCAATGATTTTGTCAGATCCCTCCACCCTTTTAGACTGCAGATAAGACTAATCCCAGCCAGATAGACTCCCATTGTGGTGTGGGCTGTGCCTTTCTGCCACTGCTCCACTGTGAACATTCCCAACTGTTCCTCTTTGAGTGGCCTACTTACCTCCATCTGGTGCTCTGCCCTGAATGTTTGAAACACTCGCCAGGCCCCGTCGTAAGCCCTCAGAGTCTGAGGCGCCCATGAGCTGTGAAACAACAGTTCTGTTCCTTCCTGCCAACATCCCAGATGTTCGTTGGTATGGGTGTTTTTAGTTCTTCTGCTGCTGGTGCCAGCCTGCGAAAATGGTCCAGCTGCAGATGGGAAAGGCTGTCAGCCAGAATATTGTGTACCCCTTCTATGTGTTGCGCTCTAAATAACATGTTCAGCTGCAATGCCCTTAAAACTAAAAGTTGTAATACCTGCATGACTGTGTCTGATCTGGCTCCCCTGTTGTTCAACATGTCCACCACTGCTCTACTGTCACACCAAAAGGTCACTTTTTGATCCCATAATTCCTCCCCCCCACACCAATGTACACACCCATATGGGCATGATCTCTAGTAATGTAATATCTCTCACTTTCCCATCCTTTACCCAACTGGTCAGCCAGGGTTCTGTGAACCATCTACCCCTCATGTACCCCCCCATGCCTAGCCCCCCAGCCACATCTGTGTAGAGGTCGAGGTCTGTGTTGTATAGCCACTCCTCCTGCCAGAAAGAGCACCCATTGTACTCCCTAAGGAATTCTTCCCAGATCTTAAAATCCTCCTTGACCCCGCCCGTCAGGTCCACCCAGTGATGTGATCTGGTGATCCCTGCTGTAGCCCTGGCTAACCTCTTTGTGAATGCCCTCCCTGGTCCGATGGCCCTGCATGCAAAGTTCAAGTGCCCCAGCACCTGCTGTACCAGCTTTAGCTGTACCTGTCTCCTGCTGGTGTGTAATTGGATTAGTTCCTTCAGTTTACTTACTTTTTTGTCCGGTAGTCTAAATACCTCATTCAGGGCATCTATCTCATTCCCCAGAAATTCCATAATCCTGCTGGGCCCCTCTGTTTTTTCTGGTGTCAGTGGGTCCCCTAACTCCTGGCACAATTCCTGGAACTTACCCAGCATCCTCTGTGTCTCCCTTTTCCCTTTTACAATGAATAGAAAATCATCCAGATAATGGATGGACATCCTATAACCCGTTTTTTCCTGAAATATCCACTGCAAACAGGTGCTGAAAGCCTCACATGTAGCACATGCTGTGGAACAACCCATTGGCATTGCTTTGTCAAAATAATACTGTATTTTCCCCCACTTTTGAAACCCAATAGATCCCAGTCTTCCCTCCTAACTGGAAGCAGTCTGAAAGTGGACTCAATGTCCATTTTTGCCATCCATGCATCCTCTGTGGCCTGGATCATTTGGACCGCATCATCTAGTGTCGCATATGTCACCTTACTGTGTTCCTCACTGATGAAATCATTCACTGACTCCCCTTCTGGATAGGACAGGTGGTGAATCACTCTGTATTCCCCCTCCTGTTTCTTGGGTACCAGACCCAATGGTGAAATCCACATGCTTTGCAATGGGGGGGTGTTAAATGGGCCCTCTACCCTACCTGCTGCCATTTCCTTCTCTATCTTCTGTCTTAGTACCTCCTCCTTCCCTTTTACTGACCCGCAGTTGCTGGCCTCCATTGCTCGCCTGGGTCCCATAAACTGCAATGAAAAACTTGTGCTAAAACTCCTTAAAATCATCTCCCGCATGCTCGTGTCCAGGTAGACTGACCATACCTTTGATTTGATGGGGGTTCTGGCCATCCCAAACTGTTCCCTATCCTATCCTGTCCCCCGCCATTCCTCCCTAGACCCTCTCTCTCTTCTTGCCCGACCTTTCATCCTTCAGTGGCTTTGTCCACCTCTATTCATGTTCCCCCTTCCCCGCCCTCCCCTATTCCATGCTTGGCCTTTAAAGCCTTGGCCCTTTCGAAAAAAATGTTGGCCTGATCCCTGACCCCCTTGCCCTTGTGCCTCCTGGCCCCATGACATTCTACATTTGCTTGCCGGGTGGCCTCCCCCAAATCTTGAGCATGCATGCTGAAAATTACATTGAGGCCAGGAACAAAAGGCTCTGTTATAAGTCCAGCAGCATCTCTGGGGTGTAAAACCCTTTCTGCCCCCTTCCCCTTCGGACGTGGACTGATCTGTGATGTAATCCATCTATAAATCTATCTGTTTGGTGTCCCATCTCACGTCCCCAAATGTTGCCATTCTCTGCCGAAAAGATTTTTCATACTATAACCACCCCATCCTGTCCTTTGCCTTTGCCCTCCATATTATCAGGGAATAAGTAATGAGTGGGATGCCTAACTCTGGCATTTTTTCCATGATGATGGCTAAGAAAGTGGCGAAACCTAGGAACCATCTATCCCAAGTCTTCCCTTTTGTGAACTTATCGTCCTCTTTTTTCCCTAAAAGCACTATAGCCGCTTCCATCTCACTCTTACCTATGCCCTCAGCTTCCTTGTACTTGGCGGCAGCCTCCCGGCTCACCAAAGCGAATATGTCCACATATTCCCCTTTCCATATTTTCTCCTTCGTGGTCAGCGACACATGCTCACCTATCCTCATTCCAGGTGTACCTATCTCTCTTGTCCCTTTTCCCTCTCTCTCCATTCCCTGTTCCTTCCTCTCTGGCCCCTCTTTCTCCATCTTGATCTCTGCCAGCACTGATTCCATGTGCCCTATACCTCCTGCCCCTAGTGCTACTACAATTTGCCCTATATATTCTTTTATACTGTCACCCACTGCACTGGATGTGTTACCTGTGACCTTGTCTGGGCCATCCTGCCTGGAGTCTTCTAAGGTTCCTCTTGCTTCTCCCAGTGGTTGAGAAGGAGGGTGAGCTACTGGGTTTTGCGGAGGGAGCAACCAATTCTGGGCATTGTGACTGGGTTCAACCAGGGAGATCCCACATTGATTGGGGGGGTACCATTGACACAGTGACCATAGGCTGCAGGGGTAATGGATCAGCCATCTTGGCGGGCCCCACTACGACCGACGGTGCCTACCAGCACCACGTGGTCCTCTGGCTGGTCATTTCCCCTTGCCTCCCTTTCCTGTGCCTGCCTTTCTCTTTTCCCTGGGTCTCCCTGGTTTCTCTCCCTCCACCAGTTCCCACATCCTGTTTGCCTTTTCTGCTAATTCAATTATAGCCTTGTAGACCTCCTCTTTTGATGGCCTTTTCTTCTTTGGTGCCATTGTCCTTCTTCTCTTTGTTCTGTGAAAACAACTACAGGAAGAAAAAACAAGGTTAACTGTATAACTGTCCTGTCCGGGAATGCTTTCCTCCTGTCCGTCACACCCCCCACACCCAATTATGCAGCCCGGCCACCAGTCAAGGCCCCAATCTCACTTGAACGGTTCCTTGCCGCTCTCCGTCACACCCTTTGCGAACAACCCAGCACTCTCTTTTTCCATCCATGGCCTCCCCGAATTGTTGTACCCTGCTGGTCTACCTTGGGGCTTCACCTTGATCACAAAAAAACCCTCCCCCCTTACTCCAGGCCTCTCGCAGGCCCCTTGTCATCCCTCCAAAGCTCCTTGATAAGCCCCCAGTGCAAAGAGATTACAGTCTCCCCTCCTGGTGATGCCCCTTTTTTTTAATCTCCTGCCCTCGCTTTCCCTTGTTTCTTGGCCTTTACCAAAGCCTGTTCTCCCTCCTTTCCAAATTTCCCATAACCGGCTAACAAAAGGAGCTGTAAAGAGAAAAAACCCCACCCAAGAAAAGCGAGCCCATGAGTCTGCAAAAACTCCCCCATACGGTGTGTGCCTTGTGCCATGCCTTCCAAGCAAATCTCATGCCTCCCTGCTTCAAAGGCCTCTGCTAGGCTTCCTCCCCTTGCCACCATGCAAAAGGAGGATGCCTCATTGTGCCATACCTATCATAACACTCAGCAAATGCTCTGCTGGCTACCCCTGTGTGGCGTGTGATGTCACCGAGTGTCCCGTACTGCAGGCCTCCCCTGGCCTGCTCTGCCGCTCCGGCCACCAGACAGAATCTCTACCCTTGCTGAAAAGAGGTGTATGTGTCTACAGACCTTCCCGTGTAACGTGTTGCTGCGCGCCACACCTTTCCTCGTTGGCTCCTCTGGCCAAAACCTCTGCCAGGCCACCTAATCTCTTTGGCAGCTTAAGAAACAAGGCCCCGTCATGCCGGACATATCCCAAACAACGCGAGCACCTTACTGACTCACCGAAGTGGCATGTGATGTCACGCCACATATTCCATGCTTCAGGCCTCCCTAGGCCTGCTCCATACCACCAGAGAAAAAACCCTCACACAGCCATCGTTGGCAGAAAAGGACAAATTTTCCGTAAAGTGAACCACCAATCAAGTATTCACCAGTATTCTCTCAGTCATTAGCATAAAAATCCTTTCACCGAAAGGGATACCACGCCATGTGGTCCCGGCCTACTCTTGCTCTCTCCTCCGAAACCAGCCACTAAAAACGGCGGATCACATTGTTGCAAGTGAAAAGCAAAAAACCAAAGCCAGTAAAAACCCTCACGCAGCCATTGACCACAGAAAAGATGCCCGCCATGTGGCCCCGGTCTGCTCTCATTGTTTCCCTCCCCGAAGCCTCTTCCAGGCCTCCTATTCGTCCCAAAATGACCAAATAAAGGGGCAAATCATTGTTAAATGTAAGTTATGCCAGTATTTGAACCATCTCTCTTGTAGAAAGTATAGTATACTGTGCATCTACCTGGAGTCAAACCATTGATTCTTTGCTTGTTACCCAGCGAAAACAAACCAGGGAAGGATTTTCTTAAACCATCATAAAATTGGCGCACAGAGTTGTGCTACGTGGGCCTGGTTCATGATTTTTCTCCCCTGCTTCCAAGGGTCCTCCAGGCATCACGATTTCTACAACAGGGAAAAAACCAGCCCACAGCCTCCCCTCAAAATCTTAAAGCATTCCAGTCTTTCACAGCACCCCCCCAGCGAGGCATGTGCAATTCCTCTCCCCAAATCGTCTCCCCTTGGCTTGTGTCTCTCTCTCAACTTAACATTTGATCCCTTTTTGTTCCCAGGACCCCTCTCATTGCTTAGCTATATGCTGTACAAGCTTATTCTTAATGCTGTAAATATCCTTCCACAACTCCCCTCTCTTTTTTTTTTGTATTGCCTCCTTACCTCTCACGCCTGGTGCACCAACCTCAAAGAATTCTGCCAATCCGACGTGCTGCAGTTGATGAATCAAAACTCCAGCAAAAAGTGGCTAAGGCCCCCTTGTGCTGTCCCTTATGTACCTCCCTTTTCCCCTTCCCTTCCTGTTTGCCTGTCCATTGTTCTGGCCGCTTAGCCCCTTCCCTTCCTACCCCCTCCCCTTCTGAGCACAACCATCCTAAGCAGGAGGGAAGTGGTGCACCAGGACAACCTGGTCTGCCCTTTTAAAGGGGCAAACTCCATTGTCACAAGTAATGGAGCATCGTGTGACAGACAAATGCCTCTCAATACTCAATCCTAATGGAACTATCATCAAAGTGCAAAAATCAAAGTTAGTGGAAAAGTTGAACCTGGTCCCATTACACCCTGCTAGTAGCTACATTGCCCTGGTAGACATGGGATTCATTTGTAGTCTTGTCACTCCTTCTGCAGAGGATAGAGAAACACATGATGAAACTGACATCACATGGGCAGATTATGCTCATAAGGTATTTGCACTTGTCCTGGCTTGACATCCCAAAACTTCCGAGATCATCTTTGTGAATAATCCATATGACTTGGAGATGAGCATCAAAGACAGTGAGCATGAACATAGGACAACATGCACATCATACATAGGAATGATGTGGGATATATATGTGTGTATATATATATATATATATATATATATATATATATATATAATAGAAAAAGATAAACTGCCTGCTTCAAATGAGCTCCACAATATGTTCAAAAACCCAGGCAGCAAAATACATATCCAGCAATTCCTGAAGGGTGAATTCAGGGTGTTTGCACATCTACATCTAGCCATCCAATTTCTATATTCTATGAAGAGCAACTGTTGGGATCTGTCCTCTGAGGATGAACATGTGCAAATTAAGGAGTTCCAGTGTCACCACATAGAAGCAGACATGATACTGCTCTATATACAGTATATTTACAACTGAAGAAGAATGGAGTAAAAGATGTTGTTGAACTTGATGCACAAGAAACTGATGTAGTAGTCCCAGCTGCATATGTATCACACCAGGTTGATGGTGTTCTCAGCTTGTAGAGGAAGAAGGACATATTTGACTGCAAGGCACTGTGTTCAAAAGAAGTTACTCATTCATTGTACCTCTTCATATACACACGGGAGCAGATGCAGTCTCAGGGTTTCTTGGACATGGAAAGAAGTCAGTATTTCAAAGTGCACTGAAATCTGAAGCAATATATAGGTTGTTGTCAGGTGTTGGAAAGAGTCTCCTAGTGACACCAAATATTCTGGATACCATGGTGAAGTTCACTATCAGGTTTGTCTATAAAGTAGTATCACAAAGACACTAGCTGAGGCTCAAGCATCAAAGTGGGATATAATGAAGAGAAAATCAACACAGAGAATGCCTTCTGACTGTGATTCCCATGATTTGAAGGTGAAGCGTGTTAACTACCAGGTGTACATCCTGCTCAACTATGACAAGCCTGATGCTCCACCATCACCACTGGACCATGGCTGGACTCTGATTAAAGGGAAATGTCAACCTCTCTGATACACAAAGGCTCCTCTGCCAAAGAGCCTCAGGGATCTTGCTTCACAAGAGAACATCTCAACAGCTGGAAAAGATGATGCAAAATCTGAGTCAGAATCTGATACAGACTATGATTCTGATAATGACTCTGAGAATAACATGGATGAAGAAAATGAGTAGGATACCTTAGGAATGCTCAAATGAAGACTGCACTTCAAACATTAATTGGAGAATGTTACGACAGCAATAAGGCTTCGAACATTATGAATATTAGATAGTTATACAATCAGACTAATGTTACCAAACTAGAACTTTTCAATTAAAAATGTTACTAACTGTGCAAAACCAGATTTTGTAAAAATAAAAGTTGGATATTTTTCTGACACTGAAAAATGACATGCATTATATACTTAAGTTTAGAAACACAAATTTCAATTTTGGGGGGTGAGGGAATTTGGAATTAAGCAACCATTATTGTGGAAATTTGAGAACATGTTGTCATGGTGTCTTTGGCTTCAAGAAACAACATTTTTATTATAAGAAATTAATTCCTTGGCACTCAAAGCCCTCATTTAGACACCAAATACAGCTTTATATGACAACTATGAGCTGTGATATGCCATTTTAGAGACTTCTGGTGGCCATCTTGAATTTGGACACATAGTGGCAATTATTCAAATTTTTGGGAGGGTCCCCCAAGCCCATCTTTCTTAGCACCATTTATTCATCTAACAACCACCTTCAAACTTTTGTCCCTGCAAAGTGGTCATGGACTGCTATTATTTTTCCCTTTCTATGTGTGAGTGTTTTGTGCATTGGACCTTTTACAGGCATAACCCAAGCCTTGAGAAGCAGCACATATGGTAGTAGTTGTTTACAAGAGGGTTAATAAACAGTACATATTGCATAGAATGGTACAGGTAAATATACTGTAGGATCCCATGTGCAGCGAGTGGGGTTTCACTAGTCTCAGCAAAAAGGTGGTGTTACCACTGTAACAGGTCACTTAGACCATACCTGGAGAATTGTGTGTAATTCTGGAATTTATATTTATTTATTTATTTATTTAGTTTTTGTTGACCGGGTAAGTGCACTAGCCAACATGTGACTATTTTCAGGCACGACCCGGGAGGTACAGTTACAGAACACAGTGATACATAAAAAAAATTACACAAAGCAAGATACATTGGCAAAGGACAAAGTCACACAGTGTAGTCAAAGCACAACAATTAAGGATAAACTTACACGTATTCATTGTTGATAATTAGGGGTGAGTGGCAGGGGACAGGTGGATGGGTAAGGCATGAGAGAGAGGAGAAAGGGAGTAGAGCAAATAGTGAGAAAGGGGAGGCATGAGGGAAGGTTAAGGTGGCAAGTGCGGTGGCGGGAGAGGTTACCACCTGCAGCGGGTCGGTGGAACCGGGAGTCGGCAGGAGGCGGAGAGGTCTGGGAGCAGGGAGAGTAACTATGGGTGCAGAAAATAGGAGAGGTGATGTGCAGGAAGGGGGCGTGGGAGGACCAGGTGCAAGGGTGTAGAGGATTTGAACTAAGGGATGGGGAGGACAGGAAGGTAGGGGGCAGTGCAGGGGTGGGAAGTGCGGGGTATATATAGAATAGGGATGATGGGGCATGGAATAAATTGGGAAACAGTGAGGAGGTTAGATGGAGTGCTCCTAGTAGGCGGCGGCACAGAAGGAGGGAAGAACAGAATTAAGGCGTGAATGCGGCATTGGCAGCATAGAGTAGCAACCTGCGGCGGGCCGGTGGAACTAAGGCGGCAGGAGAAGAGGGAGATCGGGAAGTCACGGTCGGATGCAGACAGGTGGGCGGTATGATAAATAGGAGAGGGAGGGGTGATGACAGAACAAAAGGAGAAGAGGAAAGAATGAAAGAAGGAGGAATTGATGGCAGGGAGAGGGGCAGAAAGGTGAAAGGAGGGTAAGAAGGGTGCGCAATACGGCATTGGTGGTACAAGGTTGCAACCTGCAGCCGGACCGGTGGAACCGAAAGACGGCGGAGAGGGGAGTAGAGGGTGGCTAGAGGGGGAGTGTAGAGGCAGAGAGCAGGAGGAGGGAAGGGCAGGAAAAGGGGGAGGGTAAGGATAGAAAAGGTACTGGAGGAATGGCTAAAGTGGGAAGGGAAGAGAGGAGAAGCGAGGATGGTTAGGGTTACAAGACCAGAGGGTGAGGGTTAGGAAGGAAGGATGGTAGGGGAAATAGGCTCAGGGGACGAGGGCGAGCTAAGTTACTAGGCAGAAGTAGAGAACTTACAACAGGATGTTACAGTTACATCAGCATATCAGGGGTATGAGTACAGGGCATCAGAACACACGATTATACAGCATCATCAAACATAAAAGAAAACAAGTGCAAGTGCATATCATACAAAATAGAGGAGGGGAGGAGATCTGGTTAGGAACATGGGATTCAAGAGGGATCAAAACAAACACATTTGTCCATCGAGGCAAGGAAAGTTCTGAGACTGTGCTTAAATGCAGCATGGGAAGGAGCATTTCTTAGTTCCAGGGGCAACAAATATAGGAAGAAGGACGGGGAAAATTTGAAACTATCCAGTGAAGGTAAAAAAAACAGGATCCAGGGGCAGCCGGATAACACCCATGAGGACAAACAATGATTATAAGGCTAATGAAATATTTATGAAGCAATGGCTCCATCTGATTGGCTACTGGATCAATCATTAATGGGCAGTTAATAATCAGTCCAGCAGGATAACAGACTTGAGCGGCTACCTCACACAATGCACCACCTTAAAGTGCACTGCTGGGACCACACAGTCAGTTGACTCTCAGCCAATGTGTGAGTTGACAGCATGGTTCACGTCAAATTAATTGGATGAACTACAAGTTGTAAAAAGCAGCACTTTCTGTGAAAAAGCAAAAGTGATTTTTTTGTTTTGTTTTTATATAAACCATGTCAATCCAGCCATGGTGATGCTAATGATCCAGAAGACTTTCTCTCCAGCTGTAACAAAAATAAAGTGAAGAAAATGAGATGTAAAGACTACAATTGATTTATTTATTAAGTTAAACACCATGTTAAACAGTCAAACTGGTAAACTGGGCAGCCATGATACTCCCAGTCTGATGCAAGAGCTGGTAATGCAGCAACCACACTATATTCGTCAGTGGCTCAGCAGCAGTGCACACATTCAATCATGTTCTGACCTAATGAGGGTCATGTAAAGTGTGGACATTCAAAAGGTCATGTGCTCACTTCGCTGGCTCCAAAAACACAAACTATGAACATACAAACATACAAAATTGCTAGTAGAAAAAATGTTCACAGGTCTATCAAGTCTGCCTGGTTGTGCAGCTGTTAGTTTAATGCCCCTGCAGCTGCCCCCACCCAATCCCCTTCCTCCTTCCTCTCTCCCAGTCCTTCCCCCCATTGTGTTCTTGTCTGTATTAACCCTGCCCCTGACTCTATCCCAATCTCACTTAAAGCTATCCACTGTCCTCAGTTTGATTAACTCCTCTGGCAGTGTGTTCGATCCTGCCACCACTCTTTCTGTGAAGTAGTGCCTCCTCATTTCCCTCCTGAACCTTCCCTCTTCCAACTTCAGACTGTGTCCCCTAGTGACCCTGCCCCCCTTTAAGCAGAACAATTCTTCCTCTCTCACCTTGTATATACCTTTCAAGTACTTGAAGGTCTCTATCATGTCCCCCCTTTCCCTTCTCTTTTCCATTGAGTGCATGTTGAGCTCTCTCAATCTTTCCTCATAAGGCAACTCCAGTAGTCCAATGATCATTTTTGTAGCCCTACACTGCACCCCTCCAGTAATCTCACATCCTTCTTGAGGTATGGGCACCAGAACTGTACACAGTACTCCAAGTGCAGCCTCACCAGTGATCTATACAAGGACAGGATGACCTCCACCTTTCTAGAGGTGATCCCTCTGGCAATGCACCCCAGTATCAGATTTGCCCTTGTTGCTGCCCTCCTACACTGTGCTGATACCTTCATATCCCCTGTGACTAGTACTCCCTGCAACCCCCTGCCAGTAACTGGTCCTGGGATTTCTGGTTCTGTGGTGCATGACCTTACACTTCCTAGTATTAAACCCCAATTGCCACTCCTTTGACCAGTGCTCAAGTTTAGCTAGATCCTCTCTGAGTTCCTGCCTCCCTTCCTCACTGTCCACTTTTGCACAAATCGTAGTGTCATTGGTGAACAGGCTGATCTTACTCTTGACCCGCTCTGCAATGTCTCCATTGAAGACATTGAACAAAACAGTGCCCAGAACTGAACCCTGCAGTACCTTACTAGTTACTGCCCTTGACTTGGATGTCTCCCCCCTCTCAACTACCCTTTGTTGTCTGCCTTACAGCCAGCTCTCAGCCTACCCCACAAGTTTCTCCCCCACCCCCATGTCCCTCAGCTTGCTCAGTAACCTCCCATCTGACACCGAGTCGAAAGCCTTGCTGAAGTCCAGATACAGGACATCTGTCAACTGCATTCGTGATCCAGTCAAAGAAGTCGATTAGGTTAGTCTGGCATGATCTTCCCAAGACAAATCCATGTTTTGTTTTGTCCTGCAGACCATTACTATCAAGAAAGGTTATCAACCTCTCCTTCAGAATGGTCTCCATCAACTTCCTCACTATAGAAGTCAAGCTCACCAGCCTGTAATTGCTTGATTTGTCCTTGAGTCCCTCTGCTGGAGGGGCACCATGTGAGCCAACCTCCAGTCTCTGGGTACATTCCCATCTCCAAGGAGGTGTTGAACAGTTCTGTCACAGGGTCTGCCAATAGCTCAGCTAGTTCCTTCAGGACCTTTGGGTGTACACCATTCAGTCCCAGTGCCTTGTCCACCTGCAAGGCTTTAAGGCCCTTCAGAATTCTATCCTCTTGGATGACCCCATCTATTATCTCTGCCCCCCATACTTGTCCCCCCTTTCCCTTGTGGTATTGGGCCATCACTTTATTTCTTGAACACCGAGCAGAGGTACTTGTTGAGTGCCTCTGCCTGGTCTTCACCTTTTTGTGCCCATTCCCCCTCCCTTTTGAGTCTAACAATGTCATCCCTACAACTCCTCTTCTCCCTTATGTGTTTAAAGAACCCCTTTCCCCCCTCTTTGATCTGTTGAGACAATTTCAGCTCCATTGCTGCCTTGGCTGTCCTGACTGCCCTACTCACCTCCCCAGATGCTTTTGTGAACACCTCTCTGTCCTCCTCACACCCAGATTTTTTGAACTTAATGAAGGCCAATCTTTTTTTCCTTCACCTTCCCCTCCACTTCCTTGCTGAGTCAGCTAGGTTCTTTTGACATGGACTGCTTACTCTGAGACTTGGCACATGTGTTTGTGGCCTAAATTAGTCCTTTCCTAATGATTTCCCACTTCTGTTCAGCATCCATCCCTGGGCTAATACCAGCAAAATACACCTCTAGAATGCTGCCCATCCTGGAAAAATCTGACTTCCTGAAGTCTAAAACTCTTGTCCTGGTCTTAGTCAACTCCCTTTCTGTGTTGAGGATGAACCACACTGAGGGGTAGTCACTTCCTGCTAGAGGGTCCTGTACTACCACAATGGACTTGGTCGCCATTTGTTAGCACAATGTCCAGTATGTTTCCCTCCCTGGTAGGCTCCATCACTCACTGCACTAGGAAGCTGTCTTGGATAGCCTCCAGCAGTACCTGTTTCCTGGCATGTGCTATAGTTACTGTCCACCAGTCAACCCCAGGTAGATTGAAGTCTCCCACTATAACTATACTCCCTTTGCCACTGACATTCTTGATTTGTTCCCCCAGCTCTCTATCCACCTCCTCACTTTGCAAGGGTGGCCTGTACACCACATTCATCCTGAGCTTCTTTTCTTTTGGGATTTGGAGCAATACCCCTATGGCTTCTGGCCTTCCATCTTCCACCTCCTCCCTGGTACTCACTATCCCCTCCTTAACATAAATAACTACCCCTTCCCCTCTCCCCACTTTGGTCTCTGCAGCACATCTTGTATTCTTGGACTGTGAGATCCCAGTCATGGTATTGGGTGGCCCAGGTTTCTGAGATGGTGGTAATATCTACCTCCCCATCTGCCCATCAATGCATTGAACTCTGCCACCTTGTTTGCCAAGTTCCTTGCATTCAAGGATACAACAGTCTTTCCCTGTGTCCTGCCCCTGCTCTCCCCATCCTTCCCTCTTACACTTCTGCCTTATTAATTTCCCTTAACAATAAAAGTAAATTTTTGGAATACCTTGCTCTTAGGCTAAATTAGACTTATAATAGCAATAACAACCTCACTGGTGGTTGGTTCCTGGGTCTTAATAACTGGGTGGTAGGTGCTGGCCCTCGGCTGTGCCTTGGGCCAACCAACTCCCCCACCCAGCCATTAATGCCCAGGAAACAACCACTAGTTTGATCATTATTGCTTAAATATAGCGCACTCCCTATGTCAAAAAAGTGAAGCAAGATGCAAACTGCAAACACCAAGTTGTTTATTGTCTATTGGAATATATCCATACAAAACTTGAATGTGTAAAGCAGACCACACCAGAAACTATGACACCAGTGACCTAACAGCCCCAGGGCTGTGGGTCACATTGCCTCCTCATCACAGTGGAGAGGGTGTGTTTTCCAGAGACCTATGAGGAATGACTGGACAGTTTAAACATATACTGTACAATCTGAAGAACAGGAGGGAAAGGGGGCTATTATAGGTACAAACAAATATATGCAGTGACACAGTAGGGTGGAATTCACAGATATTACAGAATTTAAGGTAACGTAAGGAATAGAACAACCATGGGGGGGGACAGTCTTCAACTGGAAGGCAAAATTCAAGGCAAGTAAAGGCAAATTTTATTTTTATAGCGCCCTATTCAAGGGTTTAGAGGGCTTAACAAAATAACAATATAATGCAATAAAACCCCAGAATAAACTAATTCAGATCAGATTAAAAATATTAGCAAATTAATACCTTTTAAGAGAGGTTTTAAAGGCCTCCACTGAGTTGGTACCCTTATTATATGGTGGAAGAGAGTTCCACAGAAGTGGCACAGCCACCCAAAAGGCTTTATCTCACAGTCTTTTTAAATGGAAGGGTGGTACAACTAATAAGCCAGCTTTGGTGGAGTGTAGGGGCAGGTAGGAGCATACAGAATCAGGAGCTCTTTAAGGTAATCAGGTCCCAGACTGTGTAGGGCCTTGTATGTTAACAACCCTATCTTGAAGGGGATGTGTGCACTTACAGGCAGCCAGTGCAGAGAGCACAGGACAGGAGTCACATGGTCCCTCATAAAGGTGCCAGTCAACATCCTGGCTGCTGCATTATGCACTAGCTGCAGGTGATGCATCAAGCCTCCAGACAACCCCAGGTATCGACCATTACAGTAATCAAGTTGGCTGGTAACAAAGGCATGGATAATTGTGGCCAGGTTAATGGGAGTCAAGAATGGACGGATCCTGGCAATATTCTGGAGATGGAAAAAAATGGCCCTAACAAACAATGAGACCTGTTTTTCAAGGTCAAGCTGATCATCAGCAATAACACCAAGATCCTTGACCACCTTTATCTCTGACAGGGGACGACCATCAACCAAAAAGTAGAGCAGTCTCCCACTAAAGAAAATACCCCCATGACCTGGCTTGATCACTATTACCTCTGTCTTTCCAGGGTTGAGACACAGCTAGTTAGTGGACATTCAGTCATTCATCTCAGCTAAACAATGACTCAGTGTATCTGGGGTGGAAAGATCATCAGGGCAGAAGACATATACAACTCAGCATAATCTGCAAAGCAGTGAAACCACAAATTGTACCACCTAATGATCTCTCCCAGCAGCAGCATGTACACGGAGAACAAAAGTGGTGCCAAGATGGAACCCTGAGGAATGCCACAAGGCAGCATGAAAGAGCCTGAGGAAAAATTTCCTAGGACCATACACACTGCGATCGTCCAGTTAAATATGAGCAGAACCAGCACAAAATTGTGCCAGCAGCACCCACATAGTCCAGCTGATGATCCAATGCTGAGGATAGGTCCATGAACACTGGAATGGTATAGTGCCTTCGGTCCCTTGCCATGAAGAGATCATGTGCCACCCAGACCAAAGCCATCTCAGTGCTGTGCCATGGCCAAAAACTCAACTGGAGAAGTTCCTAGATGGATAATGTCTCCAGGCACGTAACCAGTTGGTCAACCACCACCTTCTCAATAAGCTTCCTCAGAAAGGGAAGATTAGAGATAGGCCTATAGTTTGCAAGAATGTCAGGGTCAATAGATTTTTTTAAGGAGGGGTTTCACTACAGCCTCTTTCAGAGATGCAGGAAAAAAAACATCATTTAATGACTCATTTATGATCTCTACTTAACACTGATCCCAGGAAATTCAGGCAGCTGATGAAAAGCCGCATTGGACCCGGGTCCATGGTACAGGTGGTGGGATGCATACTGGTGAGTACCCAAAGAACCTCATCTGACGAAACTGGCTGAAACTCAGTCCAACATGGCAGATGATGTTCTCCAGCAAACTGATCACCTTCAGTAAGAACTGGACCACAGGAGGTAATACATGCCCTGATAGATGCCACTTTGTCACCAAAAAACTGCCCAAACAGCTCACATGTTTCTGTGGAAAATGCTGTCCCAGACTGGAAACAGGAGGGATTTAGCCAACTATCAACAGTGCAGGACAGTGCACCTGGATGGTTTCTTGCTATAGCAATTGATTGTGACAAAAATGTGGTCTTCTTAAGATCAGTTGCCTGCTGACACCCAAATAGTGGAGTCACAGCCTCAACCTGTCCCCCTCAGAGTGTGTCTGCCTCCAGGAATGCTCCAACCTACACCACTTAGCCTTCAACCAGCACAGCTCAGAACAATACCAAGGTGAGCGACACCAGGAGGTCAAGGGGCAAATACAGTAAGGTGCAATCAGGTCCAGTGCCTCAGTCAAGGCTGCATTGCAAGCCTTGACCCCAGCTTCAGAACCCTGAGCACAGGCTAGCATCAAACTTGAGATAACCAGTGACTCCTGGAGTTAGTGAGGCTCCAATTTGTTTTTATGATGACACCAGATTGACTCCACAGGGAAAGCTAGCTTACAGGGGGCCCCACACTGGAACTTCTCCAATCGGATCAACATTGACTGCCATAATGTCAAATCTGAGTGAGAAGACCAGATCAACAGTGTGGCCATATATATATGTGTTCTGGAGACAACAGCCTGAGACAATCCCAGCTGAGACATCAGCTGAAGGAGCTCTTGTCTAAAAAGACAGGATTCATCATCAACCCAGGCAATAAAGTCCCCAGGACAAGAATCCTAGGGGACTCCTAACACCTTTTCAGAGATGAAGTCTACCAACTCCTACAGAAATAGACTCCCACCACCCAGAGGTTGGTAGGTGAGAACTATTCTGCCATTGACTCCAGAGGCACATTTAGCGACCATGCACTCAAAAGACATTGGTGCTTGCATTGGGAATGCAGTGAGGCCCACAGCAGATCTAAAACAGATGGCCACCCCACCCCCTCTGTGGTCTCTCCTCAGGCAATGCAAGACCGAGTAGCCAGGAGGAACAGAAGCCACCAGAACAAGGCCAGTGTCATTGCTCAACAAAGTCTCAGTGATGCAAACAAGGTCAGTTGAGGAATTGGTGATGAAAGACTCCATCACTGCTGTCAAGAAAGACTTCAGAAAGTATTACTTCATGGAACAAGTGGTGGACTGGTGGAACAGTCTACCCAGTAAAATAATCAAAGCTGGGACAATCTCAAAGTCCAAGAGTCAAATGAGGCACTTTTAAGATCAAAAGGAAAGTGGATGATTGAAGGGTTCCTAGAGTCGAACAATGTAGGTACATCAGGGCAGATTCGTTGAACTCATAATATTTTTCTGTCCTTAAACATTTATATATCTAAATGTCATTCCAGTTTTTGCTTCTTATTAACCTGCTTCTGATGAAAGAGCTTTCTTCCTCATAATACTCCTCCTTTGCTTGATTAGGCATGCAGTTGAAGTCATACTTGCCGAAGGAAGCTCTCCTATCTATCAGAAGGTCAATAGGGCCTCAGGTCTAAAATTCTTCACTCAGAGCAGTGACACTTGGGGCAGTAAAGAGTTTATTTTATTCAGATGGACATGCATGATACTCCCATATTCTGTGAGCAGTCACAACTTGAGACCTTAACTTTCTTAGGCACTACAGGACCCCAAAGAGGGATCTTAGCTGATTTCAAAACAAGTTAATTTTAATGATACACTGTTCTTAGTAGCACTCAGTAAACAACACTAGCTGTTAACATAATGTTTATTTATAGCTAGCAAGGAGACAGTGCATAGGCACACACCACTGGGCTCCATTCGGGAGGGATACACAGTTTGGAGACTGATACTCAACTAAAGACCTCTTGTGTGAGTTCCATTCATTCACACAGCTTCTGGCTTGTATAGATTACATTTAGTCCCTTGGGGACCCCAAAGGTGTAACCCACTCCTTCATAGTGTACCTTAAACTCCTGGAAATTCTTCAGCTCAACTCATTATAGCACTGGGCACCATCCCTCTCAGTTTACCTCACTCTCAGTTTACAGTACCCCTTCATAGACGCTGACCTACTCCATGAACCCCTGAAAGGCTACCTGTTTCCAATCTTGTGCATTTCAGCTCCAGAGCTGCTTGGGCTCAGCTTCTGACTCTAGAAATCACAGTAGGTCCTGGGGCTTCCAGACACCTTTAAGGCAGACACTTCTGCCTGCACACACTGTCTCCTCGTAGAACTCCAACTTTTCCAAAGATGGCTACACCCTTTTATTCATTTATTTGTTTTTTATTTACCAGGTAGGGTACACTAGGCAAATAAATGCCTAGTTATTGGTAAAACTTGGAAGAACACAGAGGTGACAAACAATCAAATATATAGGACAACAGAACCCAGTGGACCTGGCTAGCAGTGCAACATCAGTACTATTTACAGTTGAAAACATGAGAAACAGAGCAAATGAGTTATATGTACTAAAAGGATGAGGTTCTCAGTGAAGCATGATACAAATAACATACCTTATGCAAAAATCTGAAGGGGAAGGTATACCTGATTGAACACAAAAATGAATGTACATAAGGTAAATATCCCAAAGAGGAGAGTGACCAGCTGAACACAGAAGTGTGGTCAATACAGAAATACAACTACAGCATGAGGCAAATTAGAGTGGTATATAGTTAAAGAGGAATGTCTGGACATTATCAGGAACAACAGCAAGTGGACAAACCCTTTAGTGTTTTCAGTGTACACTTCTGAAGATACCATGTGAGGGAAGGCTTTGGATGCCCAGTGGCAGAGATTTCCAATATTGCAGTGGAGCCTACCACCCCATACAGCAGTGAAACTTAGTAAAAGCTTTATTAACAGTATAAGTACAAGTTGATAGCAACAGCATGGTACACATCTATTGCTATTATTATTAGTATAGTTACTGATATAAAGGAGATGAATTATTTAGTTCAATATTTTCAGCCATAGCTAGTGATTTAATATTGATGCTTGTGGCATCCTCAACACTAGAGAAATAAATATAATTATTTTGTTAGTATCTTTTTGTGTTAAACCATAATACAAGGACTAAAGTAGCAATGTTTATTTCTGTTAAACAATCTGAATATTCCATGTGTCTAAGTAACTCTGGTTGGGATAAATTACTTTTAAACTTCAAAGGGTCTTAGAAACATAGAGACATTGAAATATATGGCAGATAAGGACAGCCAGGCCCATTTAGTCTGCCCATATACCCTATCTTTAATTAGTTGTCACTGACCCTACTGATCCACTCCTGCTGCCTCTCCTTCCCCTTTCTAAAGTTCCCTTATGTCTATCCCATGCCTGTTTAAATCCCCACACTGTGTTTGCCCCCACCACCTCCTGGGGAAGGCCATTCCAAGCATCTATCACCCTTTCTCTGAAGAAGTACTTTCTCACATTGCCCCTTAGTCTGTTCCCTTCCAGTCTCATATCATGCCTTCTTGTTGCCTTAGGGCAGTTTCTCTTCTGAAAGATGCTGCCCTCATGTACCTTATTAATCCCCTTGAGATACTTATAGATCTCTATCATGTCTCCCCTCTCTCTCCTCTATTCCAGGGTGTACATATTGAGTTCCTGTAGTTTCTCCTCATATGACATGTGGTGCAGGCCCTGTACCATTTTTGTTGCCCTTCTCTGGACTGCCTCCACCCTGTCTATGTCCTTCCTGAGATGAGGCCTCCAGAACTGGATGCAGTACTCCAGATGAGATCTCACTAATGATCTGCAAAGTGGCATTATGACTTCCTTTTTTCTGCTGGTCATAGCTCTCCCTACGCACCCCAGCATCGCACTGGCCATCCCCACAGCCTTGGCACACTGTTTGACCACCTTAAGGTCATCAGATATGATGACCCCCAGATCTCTTTCCTGTTTAGTGGCCGCTAATATCTCCCCCTTCATCATGTAGTCCTTCCCTGGGTTCCTGCACCCCAAGTGCATGACTTTGCACTTCTTCACATTGAATCCAAGTTGCTGCACTCTGGACCACTCTTCCATTTTGGCTAGGTCCCTCCACATTCTCTCCACCCCTCCTGGACTGCCCACCCTATTGCAGATCTTTGTGTCATCTGCAAAGAGGCACAGCTTCCCCTTCAGCTCTTCTGCAATGTCACTGATGCAGATATTAAACAGCACTGCTTCAAAGAACTGAACCCTGTGGCACCCTGCTGGTTACCCTCCCTGCTTCAGATTTAGTGCTGTTTACCACCACACTTTGTGTCCTACCCTTCAACCAGTTTCCAACCCAGTTCATCACCCTGTGTTCCAGTTCAAGGCTGCCCAGCTTGTTTTCAAGGCTTCTATGTGGAACAGTGTCGAATGCCTTGCTTAAGTCAAGGTAGGACATATCCACGACCCCCCCATCCCGATCCACCTCCCTTGTGACCAAGTCAAAGAAATCAATCAGATTAGTTTGACATCATTTTCCTGCCATGAATCCGTGTTGCCTTGGATCTTGTGTTCCACTTGATTCAATGTGTTCTACTAGCCTTTCTTTTAGCAGAAATTCCATAATTTTACCCACTACTGAGGTCAGACTGACAGGTCTATAGTTTCTAACCTCTTTCCTACTACCACTTTTGTGGAGAAGGACTATGTCAGCCCTTCTCCAGTCCTCTGGAACCTCCCCTGCTTCCAGTGACTTATTGAAAAAGGCTGCCAGTGGTGCCATCAGTATCTCCCCCAATACCTTTAATATTCTAGTGTGAATCCTGTCTGGTTCCATTGCCTTTTCCACCCCCAGTTTCTTAGGTTCTTCAAGGATCCTTTCCTCTTTGAATGGGCTGCTGTTCACCTCCCCTTCCTTCCTAATTCCTAGCTGTGGTCTCTTCCCTTCCCCTTCCTCCATGAAAACTGAACAGAAATATTAGTTTAGTTTAGTTTAGTTTATTGTTCTAGGAATTATTACCTTTGAGCCAATGGCTCTTTTACAAAGGTTCCAAGTCATCAATGTACAAACATGTTACATAGAATGGTCAGCAAATTATAAAGGTTTCAATAAGCCAGTATAATACAGTACATCAAAGGAAAAAAAAAACATTGGAGGAATGGTCAAGGTAGGAAGGGTAGGAGGAGATATGGGGAAGGGAGCAGACTTAGAGTAGTTAGAGGTACTTAGATGCCTTTGTCAAGAAAGGAGCAGAGAAGGAGGATAAAAAACAGTAAAAACAGCCATGAGGGAAGAATCATTTGTACAGGATTGATGCTTTTTCCTGGACCCCATCCACTCCCTCTCCAACCTCCCCCTTCAGCCTTACAAACCCCGTCCGATACCTCTCTTCCTGCTAATGGAAGGTCTTGTCCCCTTTTTTAACCTCATGTGCTATATTTTCCTCTCTCCTTGCCTTGACACCCTGACTGCCTTTCCTGACCTCCTCTGTTTTTCTAGATACATTGCCCTGTCCTCCTCCTTTTGCATCTCCTTATATTTCCTGAAGGCTGACTTTTTTAGCCTTACTTTTCCTGCCACCTCCTGTGAGAGCCATAGTGTTTTTCTTTTCCTTTTGCCTTTGTCAGTTTGTCAGATACAAAGGATTGTTACCTCCACTATGGCTCCTTTTAGATGTCCCCATTGTCCATTGACTCCAATCCTTTTGCCTCCCTCCCCAGGGCCTCCCTAAGGCATACCCCCACACTACTGAAGTCTGCCCTCCTGAAGTCCAGAACCCACACTTTTGTATGGCATGTCCCTGTTGAAGTTTTCACATCAAATCACACTGCGCGATGGTCACTTGAGCCCAGGTGTTTGCATACCCTAACATTAGCAATTCTGTCCCTATTGGTTGGTACCAGGTCCAAAATTGCTTCCTCCTGGGTTGGCTCAAGCACCAGCTGCTTGAGGAATGCTCCCTTCATGGAATCCAGAAAGTCTTTATCCCTGGCTGTTGTAGCCACTTGGGTGCTCCAATCAACTTCTGGCAAGTTGATGTCGCCCCCGATGAGGTCACATAATGGGTGTCTGAGCAGATGTACCTTGCCATGGCTCCCGACCTTTTGCCAAACTCCTTATTTTATTTAGCCACTTTACTCACCAAATTGGTTGCTGTGGTTTTCCTGGAGCTTTTGTTTCTACTACTGCTTCAACTGGATATGTTCTTTTGTACTTAAGGACACTAAAATGAAGAACCCACTCCCGAAGCATACTCCATCACCATCCCGGACTGAGATAAAAACTCCAAGTGGGCTAAGACGTGTCAGGGTGGATCTGCCAATAACACTACTTCTCAGGCTGCCCTTACAGAATCCAAATTCTCCCCTATTAAGAACTTACTGCAGATTCTTGTGTCAGACATTCAAAATATGCGCACATCTATGGAAGCGCTGGCTCAACCAAACTGGAGGTAATGAAGCCTATATCGCCTCCTTAGATGATTGGAGGGCTACACTGGACACTGAAGTGGTTAATCTGTGCTGAGTTAATAAAATGGAGGACCAACTGAAAGACCTAGAAGACTGCTCTAGAAGGAACAATATTGTGGTGCTGGGTCTTCCGGAGGGTGAAGAGGGCTCTCTAGTCATTCCATTTGTGCAGAAACTGTTTGAGCGGGTAGCTGGCCTTTTGCCAAATGGACCCAGCTATGTAATAGAGTGGGCACATAGATCTCTGTGGCCAGTGCCCCCACCGGGTTCACCTTTGAGGTCACTGATCTTTCGTCTTCTAAACTTCCTGGACACACAATTTATCCTGGATGAGATACAAGATCTTTTAAGAATTGCAGTAGGAAGAAAGAGGATCCATATTGTTCAAGACCTGCCCTATTCAGTTCGGCAAAGAAGAACAGCCCTACGCCCTATGGCATCTAAACAACTTGCTGGTGGGATAAAGTATCATGTCTGCTACCCTTCCATTCTCCAAGTTCAACTTGGAAGTCAGTGGCAAAGTTTTGATTCTCTGGAAAAGCTAGTGCCAAACTGAAAAAACTTTTCCTGGACTTGTTTAAGTGAACTCATTGGTTCAGACCTGGGAAACAACATTTAGGTAGTTTCAACTGTATTTCCTTGGACTGTTTCATTATGATTGTTTATGGATAACAATGTTATCCATACTTTGATCTGTGAATTAACAGTATTGTGCAAAGTGGACTGCCTCCTCTAATGCTGGTCCAGTCATCTCTGTGCTGAGCTATGCTGTCTCCTGTTTAGCCCTCTCCCCTATCACCAGCGTGAAGACTTCCCTGCTAATCATCACCTATCAAACCATCTAGGGACTTGTGGTAGTTTATTTTCATGCAGGCATCAATGCAGATCACTAACTCAGCTCAGCTTCTTCCTCTATACCCAAGGAGTAATATTACCCTTGGAGCCTCACATCAACTTCTACTTTGATTGGGGTTCTGTTCAGAGTACCAGTGCACATTGGCCTGATTCTTCTGCATTCAGCTGCTGATTCCCCCCCCTTCTCTCTCCTGGGCTGCATGAACACTGCCAATCCTGTAAATGGCTTCACCTGTACACAGCTGCTTTCAAGTTACCCTGCACTGTGTGATGATTTGTGTTGCATTTCTCCTGCTTCTTGTTCATGTTGCTGATCTAATGATTGGTAAGCAACCAAAGTATTTCAAACTCCTTCTACAATGTGGTCTGGATTTTGCCATTTATCCAGGGACTCCAGGTTCACCTTTGCTCTCCTCTGGAACTGTGTTTCCCCATTTTGGACAAATGCTATCTAAGTACTCTTGGTGAACTCTTGGCAACTCTGTCTATCCCCTGGTACTTTTAACACTGCTTACTCTTATGACCTGGAACTTATGTGGGGGTGATTAATTACTTACTGGGATTGATTTAACATTATATCATTCCTATTGAATAGGGATGATTTCCTTAAAGTGGCTATATTTACATATCGTTGTTAATTTTGGCAGAAGGGGGGAAGGAGGGTTACTGTGGGTGATATTGGGTTATATCATGGCCCAATTATCCAAGGGAGGCCAGTTGATTGGATTGGGGGACAGTTGTTGTGGGTTATGTATGCTTGGGGTGTTTTGGGGATGGAGAGGGTTCCATTCTTCCTACTGCCAATATGTGCTTATTTTTTGCATGGTTGTTGTAGAAATTTCTGTATTGGGGGTGGGCTACAGGGCTTTCCCCCATACTGCAGTTCAATAATTGCTGAAGCTGTTTCTATTCTAATTCATTGTATCTATGCTGCATTTTGGTATTGTGACTGTTCCTGCTCATTTTCTATTTCTGGGGGGTTTTGCCTGTTGCATTGGGGTTTTGTTATGGGGTTGGGTAAATGGAGAATCTTACTTGTTACTTTTGCTGGTCTATCGTCCACAGTGGGGTTATTTATGTGGCACATTAAGCTCGCTCAATCCCTATAATATGAAATATGTTACTTGGAATGTTAAGGGGGCTCGCTCAAGGGTAAAGCGGTACCAGATCCTAAAATAGCTTCACCTTATACATTGCCAAGTAGCATTCCTTCAGGAGACCAACCTCCTCACCTCAAAAGGTCTTCTCTTCCAATGGCAGGCTATTGGTCAGGTTTATGCACCTGGGAACGCCACCTCTCAAAGGGGCATAGCTATTTTACTGACTAAAGGGATACAATTCCAACTGCTACAATGTGTGGAAGATTCACAGGGGGCGCTACCTCCTGCTGCAAGCAGTATTGTATAATTCTGAGATCCTGTTGGACTGCATCTATGGATCCAATATAGATACCTCAGGTTTCTTCTGCAATTTATCTACTTTACTGGCCCCCTTTCTCCACCTCCCCATTATATTGGCTGGGAACTGGAATCTAGTGCTTACTCCTGACTTAGATAAGTCCAACCAGAGGCACTCTGGCCTTTCCCCCACTCAGTGGTCCCTTCATGAAATGATGGACACTGTGGGCCTTTGTGACCCATGGCAACTTTCCAACCCTTCCACAAGGGACTACACTTTTTACTCACCACTTCACTGGTCCTATTCCCACATTGATTACTTTTTGGTTACTAAGAATGTCCTACCCAGGGTCTTGAGTAGTGGAATAGCCCCGCATGTGCTTTCTGACCATTTCCTGACTTGGCTAGAATGTATTTTCTTGCCTACCATTCATAGGGATAAGACCTGGAAACTAAATACTCAGTTACCAAAAGAAGCTGGGGTACTGGCTCGGATTAAAGATGTCATTGCCCAATTTGTGACTCATAATGCTGGTTCCATTCCTAAGGTGCACAAGATCCGGTGCACTTTGAAATGTGTACTGAGGGAGAGTTCATACAATTGGCCACTATGAGAAAACATAAGCAGGAAGCTACTTCACTTCTTCTTCTAAGCCAAATCAGACAATTAGAGTGAAACCTTTCTCCTGACACCTCCAAGGAGGATCGTACAGCCCTAGCAATACTCAGGAATAAATATGAAGAGAGCCTGAGGGAGAGAGCTGAATATGCTCTTATTAAAACCCAAGCCAGCAACGATGACCAAGGCAATAAGGCAAGTCATCTCCATTCCTTATGGTTTTGGAAACAAGAAGAGTTCAATTTAGTCATAGCTCTTTTTTCCATAACAGATGACTCTCTTAAAAATTCCCCTGATGAGATTGCTCAAGAGTTTGAATCTTTTTATCGGCAGTTGTATGGTCCCCCAGCCAATGTGCCATCTATTGAAGACACTCAGGCTTATATAGTGGATATTTCCCTCCCTCAACCTTGGCCCAACAGTCCTTTCTTAGCAGACCCATTACACTGTGAGAAATTTCAGAGGCAATTAGTTCCCTTCCGTTAGACAAAGCCCCTGGCCCTGATGACTTCCCATCAAATTTTTATGAAGCTTTTGCCGATGAGCTGGCTCCCTTGCTCCAGCAACTCTACTCCTGTTTTTGTAAGTTTGAGATATTGGATCCTACCTTGCTGGAAGCCATGATAGTGATTCTGCTGAAGCCAGGTAAACCTCGGGACAAAGTGATTAAATATCACTCTATCTCCCTTATGAATCAAGACATTAAAGATCTTTGTTAAACTTTTGGCAACTAGAATTATACAAATTTGGGAGGGATTGATTAGTCAGGAACAGGTGGGTTTCGTGAGAGGTTGCACCTCAATGGACCACCTGTGTGTAAACTATCTCATATTTTCTCCTCATCCAGGGAGGCTTCCAGTCCAATAGCTCTGGTCTCCCTGAATGCAGAGAAAGCTTTTGACAGAGTGAATTGGACTTAATGTTTGCAGTCTTCAGTAAATTTGGCTCCCCCTGACTTTATTAAGTGGATTCAGGTCCTGTACTCAAGGCCTACTGCAAAAATATATTGCAAAGGAGTACTGTTTTCGGCATCTCCATTATACTCTGGAACTTGGCAAGGGTGCCTGCTCTCCCATTTACTTTTTCATTTGTATCTAGAACCCCTGCTGTTCCACCTATATACCTCACCTCTGATTAAGGGCATTCCAGTTGTCCCCTTTGACCTCATGTTCTCCGTATACCCAGATGACATACTCTTACATATTGCTGAACCTACTACTTCTATCCCAGCAGTGCTAACTGTTATCTAAGAATTTGGCAAATTCTGTATTTATAATTTTAATTTGGGTAAGATGGTGGTCATGCCCCTAAACTCTAAAATGCTCAAATCAGATATAGTGGCCCTTACCTGGGTCACTCGATTTAAGTATTTGGGGATAACCCTAACTCAGAATTCCACCCAATTGAAAAAGCTGAACATCGATGACCTCTTGGTCACAATTTAGCAGGATTTCGATAAATGGTCCCTCTTTATTCATCAACTTCAAGATAAAATTAGTGTTATCAAGATGAACATCCTCCCTCGGCTGTTTTATCCTTTACTCATGTTGAACCTTCTGCTCCCCCTTAGATGGTTTCAAAAGGCCCATAGCATTATCTCCACTTTTATCTGGTGAAGAAAACCTTCAAGACATTAATACACTCATCTAGGGGTACCCAAATGGCATGGTGGCCTAAGACTACCCAATTTCTTCCTCTACTATCTGGCCAACCACATTGCTAAGTATGCCAAATGGTCTGCATCGCCCCTTTCACAGGGAGAACCCAGTTACATTCCACTGTGGCTATGTAGTGAAAGAACCCTTATCAAAGACTCGGCTCTTTCCCCTGAAAGCCTGTTTTTCATTTCCCCTAAATCCTTGCCGAAGGCACTTCGTAATTCGGTTATATTTATCTTGCTAAAGGTACATGCCCAGTTATGCAGAGCTCTACATTATGACAATCTAAAGGATATTTCTCAACCATTATACATTAATCCCAACTTAAAGTTAGTAGGGTGAGTGTTGACTCCTGAAGGAATTCCTCAGCTGTAGGGAAAAAGAGTATGTGATTTTGTATTCAATAGAAGTATTACCACCAGCCATGACTTACTGGTAAAACTCAATTTGCCACCTAAATATATCTTTAAGATCTACCAGATCCAGCATTTACTGCTCAGCTGGTTTGGTTTGATCTAATAAACAGGAGGACTTTTATTACACACTCTGCTCTTTAGAATGGCAACCTCGTCCAGTTTCTCAAATTGTCCTTACCCTATTCCCTAGACTTTTCCCAAATATTAAGGAGCATTCCCATTACAGGTCATCCTCTTTCCCTACAAATACTTTTGACTGGGACTGCATTTGGACAGATCTTTATCTTTACACCACCAATGAAAAACTCCTTCTTACCCAGTTTTGGGTTCTATATAACAGCTACCTTACTCCTCTGAAACTGGCTGTGATGGGTAAACTAGCCACTTCATTATGTACCAGATGTAGACAAGAGTCTGGGTCTCTGTTTCACATCCTATGGGAATGTCCAAAAATTACCCCCCTTTGGGAAACACTTAGATAGAAAGTGGACCCACTTTTGGATCTAGAGAACTATTTTACTCCCAAAAGTTGTATTATCAGTGACTATTCACAGATCCCGGTTAAGGAGCGAAGGTATTATTTGTCTATGATCTCACTATCTGTCAAGCATGTGGTACTTCGCCATTGGAAGGACCAGCTGGTTGTCTCATACCCCCAGTGACTTAATGAGTTCCTGACTAACCTTCATCTTGAGAAGATGATAGCCAGCCTCCATAACCAATTAGCTGGGTATAACAGGAAATGGAGTAAGCTGCATACTTTATTTTCACTTTCCTCTAACCCTTGAGTGGAGCAGTGGAACATAGCCTAAACCTACATTTATATTCTCCTTTTCCCTTTCTTTTCTGCTCTTTTAGATAATTGAGCAGAACGCTATATGCACTTTTTTGTGGCTTCTAATGGATTGGAAAAGTCATACTCCCCTTATTTTTGCACAGCATTCTGGTTTCATTTGGATAGACCTTTACTACTAGACTAACAGGTTCTCCATCAGGGAGGGTATTTTGTAAGAAGATGGGAGGGAGTTATATGGTTAACCAATTATATAGTTCTGCATTTGAATTGTTTATGTAGTATGTTTATCATGACTGTTTATGGTTCACTCTGAAATCTCAAAGTATTTGAAATGTAAAGAAAAAGTTGATATCGCCAATCAGCAACACCTCCCCTTGGCTGCCATCACATGGATGGCTACCACTAGATCCCTGTCCATTTCCTTCCTTTGTGCTGGGGATCTGTATATGACTTCTGTGGGAATGCCTATGATATTGCCTGCTTCCAGAGTGACCCACAGTGCCTCTGCCACCCGCTTCATTCTTTGCACCTCTGTTGCCTTTATACCTTCCTTGACGTATAAAGCCACCACTTCTCCCTTTTTCCCCTCCCTGTCCCTCCTGAATAAAGTATACTCTGGTATAGTGATGTCCCAGTTATGGTTCCCATTGTACCATGTCTCTGTAACAGCTATCATATTCAGGCAGCCTCTGATGCCATGGCTATCAGATCTGGGATTTTGTTACCCAGGCTTCAGGCATGTGTGCACATGGTCCTCCACCAACTGCAGACACTCCTTCTGACCTCCCCTGTATTCCCCTTGCTTCTCCAGTTCCCCCTTCCTCTGCTGAGTACAGCCATGTGGTGTCCTTGCTGTTCTCCCTGTTAGTTGCTCTATCCTGTGTGGGTGGGCAATTCATTTTTCCCTGCTTCATTCCACTATCCCCTTTGGCTAGTTTAAATGCTCGGCAATGTAGCAGTTAAACCGTTCACTGAGGACATCGGCCCCCCTCCTGGAAAGATGTAGGCTATCTCCACTGTACAGTCCTCCATTTTCCCAGGTGTGCCCCCAGTCCCCAATGAAACCAAACCCTTGCTCTCTACACCAGCCCTTCAACCAAGTGTTGAAGCCCTTGGTGTGGAGATCTCTAGCCCCCCCTTGCCCAGGACAGCCAGCACCTTCAAGAAGATCACTGATCTTGCCACCTGCCCCAGGCTCTGCTCAGTTTCCTGAACTCCTCCTGCACCCTTCCTAACTCTGGGCACTGGGTTGGAACATAACCAACCACAATGCCGTCAGCATGAACAGCACAGCAAAAATGAGGCCAGATATATTTTTGCAGGGGGCTCCGTCCCAGCACCCCTGTACTTAAAGATTCCCACACTGGGAGGGAGTGGATCATGAGACAAGTTAAATGTAAGGGGCTATGGCATACTGTTTCCATGGCCTCTTATAAAAAAAAAAAGAAAAACAAGTCCCGATGTCTCTAAAATGGTTAGAGACCAGGATTAGAACCCTGGTCTCCACTGTCTTCCAGCCAAGCTGCTCCATGCTTCAGCCTCCATGCCACGGGATCAGCTCGGCCTGCCCCCGGTATTTTTATTGCCCTTGTTCAGTGGCAACACCATGGACAGCAACCAGGGGAGCGCATATCGCAAGTGCTCTACATCCCTACTCACTGTCCATGTTAGCACTACAGGGACTAGTACTCTCTTGCCTGGTGCTATTCCTGTAGCTCTAATCTAAATGGGTATCCTAACTTTACCTTGTCAGCTAGGTCATTTGTCCTCATATGGATAATGACATCCAGTTCCCCCCTCCTTGCTATTGCCCTAGCAATCCCCTGGAATCACTTTCCATCGCTCCCAGATATGCCTCCTGGTAGACACTTTGCATCTCTCTCTCTCTCTCTCTCCCTCACTGTCAGCTCCCAGCTCCACTCTCTGGATGATTGAGTCCCGAACAAGGAGTAGCTTCCTCTTCCTCTGGGGTCCTATTCCACCCACCTTTGGGGCTCCATTGTGGAGGTCCCTCATATCCTCCTGGGGTGCAACTTCAGGTGACCTCAAGGGGCTTTCCTGTTTCTCTAATACAGTATAGAAGTTTTCCAGTTGCACAGGCTGGGAGATGTGCCTCTGAACCACCTCCTGTACCCTGCCTGAGCCCACCACAGTCCAACCACTCCTGCTGCTGTGCATCCTTTGAAGTAATAGGTGTGGATATGATGTTTCTGGGTGGGGAGGAGGCCCCCCGAATACTAGCCAACTTGCCTCCGAGACTGGCCACCTCCACCCTCAGCCCTGAGAGGTGCCTGCAGATTGGCAGAGCTGCAGTGTCAAGAAGGTTCTTCTGAACACTGCTGCTCCACAGCCACTGCACTGCACCACTCCCAGTATTGGTCCCTTTCTTTTCTGCCTGTTGTCTGCCATTCCTGCTCAAAGGTGCCCTATTGTATCTACTGCACCCAGTAACTAGTGTCACCTGATGTGCTTACCTCTTAGCCACTGATTCTACTTTAAATCTGTACACTCCACTTTTAAACGCTCCAAACTCTAAAAATAATTTTTTTTTGGTTGTTTGCTTCTGTTTTTTTATTTTTATGTTCGCTTGCACGCATGTGCAAGAAACATAGTGCGACGATCCAAAATGCAGTGCTGTACAGTTGAAAGGGAGAGCACTGCTTGAGTGAGCAGCGCTCCACCTCCCCACACACACATGCACGCACACGTACATTGCATGCTCATGTGCTCCTACCTCCCCCACGCACACACTGTATGGCTGATGGGGTGTCCAATCCCCGTCGGGCTCTACTGTTCCCCTCCAGACTATCGGGTGCCACACTGGGAGCCCACATAGCATGGCAACAGGTTCTATAGCCGATGGGGTGCCCAATCCCCATCGGCCCACTGCCCCCAAAGTTTTTCCAGCTGCCACCCTGGGAGCCCACCCCAGTGTGGCAAACGTCTTATGAGTCCAAATAAAAAAACCTGAAAGAGAAAAACCTTCCTCGCTGCTGTCTTCACCCCTCTCCCACCCATGCCCACCCACTCGCACCCTGCCTCCCACACCCCACCTCACCCCATACTTACCTCTGGAGCTCGGCGCGACGATCTTCAGTGGACCAGGAACATGTCTGCACTCTTCAAAGCCGACCGCGAACTGAGGAAATGGCGGTAAGTTGCATAATGTAATGAATAGGGTTTTTTCAACTTTGCTGCATATCTCAGGCATGTTTTGGAATTTTGGCACCAAATTTTCAATATGGGGTTTTTGGGTTCCCTCCTCATGAATTCTGTCACTGTCATGGCATTTATTGGGCCCGAAGGGTGATTTCACGGTCACTGTGTGAAATCACCTTTCAGGACCGACTAACAAAATTACAGTGCCAGTGTTCATAAGGTGAACTCTCAAAAAGCCTATGTTGAAAATTTGGTGAAAAAATTCCTAAAAATGACTGTTTTACGAGCGTGCGTTTCACTGTTCCTAAGCACGCTTGTAGGTTCGTGAATTTTCAATATTTTCACTCTGGATTTTCAACATTGCCATTTGACCACACTTCCTTATGAGCAGTAGAGCTGTCATTTTTCACACCTCACCCAAAATGTGTTTCCACGCATGTAGCGCACAATGGCGCAGTTGGTGTGCGAAATCAATGTTCGGGACACATTAAGAAAATCACAGTGACACTGTTCATGAGCAGAGGTGTTAAAATGGCTATGTTAAAAATTTGGTGAAAAAATTCCCCAAAATGACTATTTTACAAGCATGCATTGCGCTGATCCTACGCACGCTCATAAGTTCGCAATTTTCAATATTTTCACTCCAGATTTTCAACATTGCCATTTTACCACACCTCCTTATGAGTGGTAGAGCTGTAATTTTTCACATCTCGCCCAAAACATGTTTCCGGCCATGTAGCGCACAATGGCGCAGTCAGTGTGCGAAATCAATGTATGGGACACATTAAGAAAATCACAGTGACACTGTTCATGGACAGAGGTCTTAAAATGGCTATTTTGAAAATTTGGTGAAAAAATGCCTAGAAAATGATTGTGTTACGAGTGAGCATTGCGCAGTTTCCACGCACCCTCGTAAGTTCATGAATTTGTAATATTTTCAGTCCAGATTTTCACCAGTGGCATTTTTCCACACTTCCTTATGAACAGTACAGCTGTCATTTTTCACAACATTGCCAAAATGTGTTTTCACACTTTCAGCACAGAAATGCGTGGTCGCTGTGGGAAATCATTGTTCGGGACAGATAAATAAAATCACAGTGACACTGTTCATGACCGGAGGTCCCAAAATGCCTGCGTTGACAATCTGCTGTAAACAATTCCCAAACTAATTACATTACGGGTGCACGTTGCACAATTTCTACGCACGGTCGTGACTTCACCAGTTTTTTTTAATATTTTCACTGCAGATTTTCAACATTACCATTTTTTACACCTCCCCATGAACAGTACAGCTGTCATTTTTCACATTCTGTTCAGAATGTGTTTTTGTACCTGTGGTGACAAATGCCGTAGTCACTGTGCAAAAGCAGCTTTCTGCTAACAAACTGATATTGCCACTGTTCATGAGGTGGGGGTCACAAAAAACACATGTTGAAAATGTGGAGTGAAAATACCAAGAAATGCCTGAGGCATTAGGGTTCCCGACCATAACACCCCACCCTGTAGAGAATGACAGGCATCAGGACTGTGACTTGGGACTGTCACCTGCAATGCTTATACCATTCCACCCCCACCCACACCCTGCAGCCACTGAGAGGCATCGAGGTGTGCCTTTGACTCTTCGGCCCCAAAGTTCACCCCATTCTCCTATACTGCACCCATCTCACAATATTTCCTGATGGAATGGGGTGCGCATAAGGGCCAAAGACCCCAAGGCACACCATGACACTTGTCGGTGTCTGCACGGTAGGGTGCGGTGAAATGGTGTGGCTGTTATGCCTGATGACCCAAAGGCACACCCCAATGCCTGTCACTATCCACAGGGTGGTGATGGGGTTGGCTTCAGTTCAATACTTCACTGCCATTCCTATTATGAGCTCTGTAACTCCTACACTACCAATGCCAATGCCAGCAAGCAAACATTCAGCATTGACAAATGCTTGTTCTACTTCGTACGAATGAGCTACCTCACAGTTTCACTTGTTTTAAAACAGTCTCAGTGAGGCTGCTCAACCCACTGTTCCTACAGTCATCCTGTATAAGGGTAGGAAGTCTCACACTCACTGCCATCTAGAAAGTTGGATGAACGAGGGCAGGCTTTGTTATTTACAATTCACTAACAACCACTTATAATTCAAAATATAGTGAATAGCTCTACCAGAGAACTTCACAGAAACTGAGAAATCACCTCATTTACAGGATATACTCTAAGAAGGTTCTGTCAAAAAAACAGTTTGCCAAGATTTCTGATATACTGGAGGGAAGGACAGTTAAGTCAAAAGTAGATAACAAGATCAATCTGAACTACCAGAAAACATTGAAGAGAACTATAGTCCCCAAGAAGATAGTAAATACCATCCAGCATGCCAGAGATGACAGCAGTATAACAGAGGAAGACAATAACAACATGAAACAGCAAGGTAATGCAGCTGAACATCTCTGTTGTTAATTTATCCAACTGCAGACTGACCACTGCAGAATTATCTGTACTCTCTCAAGGACTTTCATTTTGCTCAAAATAAGGGACTTAATGTAGACCTTTGTTTCATTATCCATTACAAAATTTAAACTAATTACTGCCTTTCTCTTCATTCAGGTGCATGCACATTTCCTGTGCATATATTTATATACATTATCTCTTGCATTTGACTTATACATGAACATAATTTTATTTATATGTTTGATTGTGCTGTTTGCTGTGTTCTTGTGGAGATGGGTGTTTATAAGTGTTTTTTGTTACTTCACTCTCTTTCACACACACACACACACACACACACACACACACACACACACACACACACAGTCTGTCTTTTCTGGAAGCTCTTAGAATATAACATTTAACAATTTATAGACTTCCTGCTGTCACATTCCATGGAGAGGAGCCTACATCTCGAATCTGTTTTTCTTTGTCTCTGCACATATCCAGTTACTTCCTTATCAACACAACGGTCACATACATGTATAAAAGTTTATTTATCAGTTCTACCCAATGTATTTACATTTGTTTTTTGGAAAAAAAAGTGCCATACCTGATGAAGGGGTCTGTGTAACCTGAAATCTTGTGTTTTGTAAATCTCTTGTTGATCAAATAAAATATATCCAATCACCCACTTTGTTCATCTTTTTAACTCCATATAATTAACTGGAGAGTGCTTATTTAAATGATGTTAAACATAGCCCACTGAGGTAAATGAGGGGAGACAGGAAAATACTAGTGCAGGGTGAATTAATGGCCTCTGGCAGTGCTCCAGACTGACTGGACTATCAGAAGAGGAGGCCAACCATTAGAACCATCCCCCATTGTGAGTTTGAAAGGGACATTAATGATTACTCTTAATATATATTTCTCTCTGTCTCTCTCTCTCTCTCTAGAAAGTTCTGAGACTGATCCAAAAACCTCTTCTGGGGCTGGGGGTAGCACAGGGGATTGGTACAAGTCAAACCATGAATTCTGGAAAAGGCTAGTTCCAGTATAACCAGGAGTACAGACTATGCAATGACAAGATTTGATCAGACAGCATAGAGAGATGCAACAGATCTCTTTGTGAACTCTGCACAGATTGCAGGCAACAACAACAAAAAAGAAACCTCTCCAGTTGGTTAGTGATATTTTGAAGAAGCTCATTGAGTGAGAAGTTATTTTTGCAAAGGGCTGTGTGGCAAGACAATCAAGAATTCAGTTTAGATGTTTTTGCTGTTGATGTTGATCTGCATATGCCATTTACTATTTTTTATGGCTGCATGGGTGGAGCCCTGCAGGCATTTTGGGATTAATAGAAGAGAGGGGGGGGCTGACAGGAAATTATGACTGTGTTCTTCCCTTGAGTCCTTCAGAATGGACATATCTCAATTAAAGCTGTGGTCTGTTCCTGTATGTCTTCTGGTTCATTTCCTTTCAGCCTGCCTGAACTACATCTAGACTCTTATTTCATTGCTATCTGTCTCATTGTATCTGTTACAAGAGCTGCATTTTAGGAACTTAGAGCAATATTAGAGAGAAAACAAACTTTTACACATCAGTGTGATAGATTAGAGGAGCAATTAGTTACAAAATACAAAAGAGCAGTATAGCCTAGATGTTAGAGTAATGAGCTGTGACTGAGCTTGGTACATCCAGCAGAACAGACCTGGGTTTGATTCTCACAACCTCCACTTGCATACTGTGTGACTCTGAGCAAGTCACTTAACTACCCAGTGCTCCCAGGTCACCCCTGAAAACAGGCACTTGCGCCTAGTGGGCCTTATCCAGTTACCAAAGACTAAAATAAATAAAATAAAATTTTATGAACCTAGAACAATATTAAATAGCAATATCATATAGAAAAAAAAACTTTTACACATCAGTGTGATAGATTAGAGAAGCAATTCATTAAGAAAACTCAACTAAAGAGATAAGGAAACATCCCTGCAATTCATAGGGGGAATGGGTCAAATGTCACAGAATGGAAGTGTGCTGCAGTAAATTATCTGATAGCAAGTGCTTAGTAAGGATACATACATTAAAGGGAAACAATTGAAAAGACAAAGCTTTCCTCAGACAGTGCAGAAACTCTCAATTACTGCTTTCAGACAGTAACAACTTTATTTAATGATTTAGAACAGCTACCCACAACTTCCACTTCCCGTTGCTGGCAGCAGTCATTTCATGAGCAGCAGTGAACTTCCTGAGCTCACTATATGCTAATATGCCTGTTTGACCTCAGCTGTTGGTTGGCAGGACATATTAGCATAAAGTGAGCTCAGGAAGCTCTCTGCTACCCATGAAATGGTGGCTGCCAGCAATAGAAAGTGAAAGTTGAAGGCCACTGTTTAAATCACTAAAAATCAATTAGTGTTATTTGTTAACAAAATGTTACTGTTTGAAAGCACTAATCAGGCATTTTTGTAATGCCTGGGTAAAGCTGTGCCATTTTCAATGTTTTCCTTTAAAGAATGAAGGTTTGGGGTCCTTTGCTACAGTCATTCAGTTTGCTAATAATGAGTAATGTTTATAACTAAAAGAAGTATCTATTTATTTTGAAAAAGATGGGAAAATATATTTAGTTTCTCATTGAAATACACTGGGCTCCTAATCAGCTGGCAGTTTCTGACACAACAGTATCAGAATTCTATTGAATTCATTTTCACTAACAGTGTGAAAAGTATAGACAAAAACCTACTTGTTTCACTGTACTACCACAAATTTTGCTACAAAAGTAGAAAGTAATTATTAACACATCAAAATACAATAGATAAATTAATAATATGTCTATTTCTTAGAGGTAAACACCTGTTTTTTACATGTCTTTCTGAAAGTAAGTTGGGTAGCGTGCATGTGTGTGTGTGTGTGTGTGTGTACTAGAAACAGTAGGTCTGCTGTATGAAATTACAGTCTATGAATTTAACACCCACCAGTTAAAATCAAACCTCTAACACACATAATTCAATAAATTAGACAGATCTTATATACAAGCATATTAAAAATATGTAAGACCAATACAGAGTAATGGCCCTATATTAACTGATGGAGAAACACAGGGGACCAGAGAAACATGTCACTGTTCATGCTAAAGATGGCCACTGGAGCTTTTTGTGCTTGCATGATGACTCACAGATACACACTGAACTCCAGTGGCCATCTTGGACATGGGGACTGTGCCATTAAGAGACATCAACTGGACAGTTTAGGACCAGTTTTGTCAATTTCTGACGCAATTTGTGAATTATTGGTGAGCTTCTCTAATTACAAGAATTTGCCGGAATGGTCACAGAACTGCTCAGTATGGGCTGTTGTAGCTTCCACGTAGTCAAGACACAGCAACTGGACAGTTTGGGGTCATTTTTGGACAGATTCTGTTAATATTCATGAATTGTTCAAGAGTTCATCTAATTGCATGAATGTGCCAAAATTTCCCACGATACTGTTCAGTATGGCCTGTTCCTTCTCCTAACCAGTCTAGATACTGCAACCAGACAGTTTAGGACCATTTTTGTCAATTTCTACCATAATTCATAAATTATTGGCGAACTCCTCTAATTACACGTATTTGACAAAATGGTCATGAAACTGCTCAGTATGGCACATTCTTGCTCCCAAACAGTCAAGAAACAACAACTGGACAGTTTTGGACCAGTTTTGCCAATTTCTGACATAATTCATGAATTACTGGTGAGCTCTTCTAATCACACAAATTTGCAAAATGGCCATGAAACTGCTCAGTATGGCCCATGTTTGCTCCTAAACAGTCAAGAGACAACAACCAGACAGTTTGGGACCAGTCAATTTCTGACACAATTCATGAATTATTGTTGCACTACTCTAATTGCAAGAATTTACCAGAATGGTCACAAAACTGCTCAGTATGGCCTTTTCTTGTTCCCAACCAGTCACAATACTGCAACTGGACAGTTTGGAACCATTGTTGTCAATTTCTGTCATAATTGGAAAATTATTGGTGAGCTCCCCTAATTACAAGAATTTACCGGAATGGTCATAATACTGTTTAGTATGACCTGTTCTTGCTCCCAAATAGTAAAGAGACAGCAACTGGACAGTTTTGGACCATTTTTGGACAGATTCTGTCAATGTCTGTGAATTATTTGTGAGCTCATCTAATTGCATGAATATGCCATAATTCCCATGAAACTGCTCAGTATGGCACATTCTTGCTCCCACCCAGTCAAGAGACTGAAATCAGACAGTTTGGGACCACTTTTGTCAATTTCTGACACAATTCGTGAATTTTTGGTGTGCTCCTCTAATTACAGAAATTTACCAAAATGGCCACAAAACTGCTTAGTTCTTGCTCCCAAATAGTCAAGAGACAGCAACCAGACAGTTTAGAACCATTTTTGGACAGATTTTGTCAATGTTCGTGAATTATTCGTGAGCTCATCTAATTGCATATATTTGCCAAAATGGTCAAGAAACTGCTCAGTATGGCCCTTTCTTGATCTCAGCCAGGCAAGAGACTGCAACTGGGCAGTTTGAGACCAGTTTAGAGGCAGATTCTGAAAATATTCATGAATTATTTGTGATGTCTTTTAATTGCATAAATTTCCCAAAGAGGTCAAGAAACTACTCAGAATGTCCAGAGCCATGGACTTCTCCACAGCAGGCTCCTATGCGGCAACAGTGAGTAAAACCATACTCAGAGCTCTTGCTGCACAAAAGCACCACAGTTGTTTTGGGCGGCCATATTGGCTCTGAACAGAGTTTGTTGTATGTGATGTATCTGGTGCATAAAGAAGATCATATATTATTTGTATAGTGTGTGCATTTTGTATGATTAAATATATTAGATTTAATCTGTCACTGAACTTTCTTTAAAAAGGTAGATGTAAATGTTTAACTGTCCATTCTGTGTTCCATCTCCTTAAGCACATTACCAAATCCAAATGCCACTTGAAATACAGAAGCAGGGCACAGAGTGTCTGAAGTGAAGGTTTTATGTGATAATGGAGAGTTTTTTACACCAACCGCCACAAACACTGAAACAAACAGCGCTCAACATCAAAAGGGTGACCAAAATTACACTGACTGCCTCAATAGCAACTATCATTTACACTCTCTAAGGCAGCACCCTGCACCCCCTTTGTGGTGGGCAAGCCCCCCACACCCCAAAAGGGGGAGGACATAGGGGAAAAAACAAACACTAAAAACTGAGTCACTCAAATTGAACTGCTCAATTTCAAACTCCCACATCACTGCAAACTGAAGAGAAATGAGATTCCCATGTCCAGGCCTTGTACTATGTGAGCAAGTGTATAATTGAGACATGTATGGAACAGCCCAATGGTGAATTTACAATGGGCTGTTGGCAGTGAAGGTGTAGTGTCTCAACCTGCTGGCAGTAGGTAAGAGTAACATGTCACAATGTTCAACCTATCTGAAGCAAACCCAAGTTGAGGAACCTTTGAATTGATAATCCATGAACTACAATGGAGTCAGCCAGTCTACAGTACAGCACCTTGCAGTATTTCTGCAAAGTGCTGCAGGAAACAGTGCAATTTAATGGCAATTGAGCTCTTCTGTCATGCAGGAATATGTGAGCTGTCTTCTGTTGCATTTGATCCTGGCTGTCTCTGCTATAGACTTATTTCATGTTTAGAAATTAAAACAAAACTCCATTTATGTTTATACAGTACTTAGTTTATTATGATGTTATTGTTAATTAGTTTTAGTCCATCCTCTGACATATCCCAAAAATGGGGTCTAACCTCAAAAACATTGGTAGGATTTGTTAGGATATATGTAGGTTTCATTGTGACTTTATAAAAGAATATTATTTCATTTTGGAATGCATTGCGGTGTAAGTCACTTTCTTTTGATATTTGTATGAATTATGGTCGATAGGAAGAGCAGTTTCCTCCATCTGTCCCACTCACAATTCACGGTGACAGGAAGTCACACTGGAATTTGATGATATGAGTATTTTCAGATTTTATTTGCCTCTTGTTCCCAGATTTTAACAGTACTGAGCCACTGAAATGTGCATTGCTTATCAGGGAAACTAGGCACTAATGGCCTAATAAGCTGCTAAAAGCAAGTTTTGATCCTAGTAAACATTTAATTTACTAAAAACAATTATAAAACTGGAATCAGCAATCCAGCCATTGCAGTGGCTTATACCCATGAAAAGATCATATGGGATTCATTCAAGTCACACATGTGCCCCACCTTTGAAAAGAAGAAGAAGAAGAACCAGCATTTACATAGTGCTTTTTATGCACATTGTATTACAAAATACTTTACAAGCAATGCTAGACTGGTAGTTAAGTGACTGAAAGTGAAGTGGCTGACATTTTTAACATCAGCACCCACATGCAGCCTTGGAGAATTGCATGAACCAATTTTGTGGGAAGGAGAATATTGGCCAGGACACCAGGGAAGTCCCTTACTCTTCTCTTACTACTAGTCTTACCAGTGGGGGAACTGCTGACCATCTGGTTGGCAAGAGGGCTGACCCAGGAGGTACATATTTGGGGAACATGAATATCGTACCTATGGATAGTGAGGTAAGACCTTTGTTTGGTTGCTCGATTGACATACCTGATCCTAATGTGGAAATGATGGAAGTCACTACATTACCTGATGCTGAGATGATGAAATAGGCTACTAGGAGTGTTAGTGGTCTCAGGAACACATTTGTAAGCAAGACACAGTCTGCACCTGGAATTTGTTCAATGGTACTGAGGATTTGATAGAAAAGGGTTGCAGATGCCTCACACATAGATGGACCAAAAAGCTTAGTTACTATGGCTGCTAGTAGAAGAGGATGCAGCTGTATCTGGCTCCTTATTGCAACTGGGTGCTACTGCATACAGTAAGTGTCCCTCCAGAGCAAACTATGCTAGTTGCCGGTATTATCCCAGAGAAGGAGATGGAACAAAAATGCCAGTGTGGGACAGACATAATAGCCAATGCCCCTTGGTCTCACAAACATGCCTTGCTTGTGGCAGGGTGGCAACAATCACCAGATGGAGCAAGTGGGGTACAGGAGTAGAACCAACAGTTGTGATGATTATGGCTTTAAACAACACAAATGGACAGCCAGGACAAGCCAAGCCAGATGTTAAAACAATGAAGGTTTTGTTAGACAACAAAAATGTCTGCATGACAGTGGGACCAGCCACATCAGCACCTGCAGTAACCAGGGAAACACCATGTTCGAATGTTTGATCTGAAGCACTGACAAATACAGCACCAAGTAATAGCGCATGTTTACCACAATCAGTGAAAGAACTGTGTACTACTAAAGACTTTTCTGGGAGTAATATTCAAGGCATAGACACTCAAGGGCTATAAGAGCTCACGAAAATGAACAAGCATCTCAGCCTCCAACAGAGTCAGTGACTGCTCCTGGCTGTGTTTATTGGAGTCCTCTGGCTAAGTGCTGCACACTGTTGCTCCAGTTAACCTGTTCATAGCTTCTCTGGCCCCTTGTTGCCATAATGATTATCCAAAGTCAATGGCTGAACCACTTCCCAGCTAATGAGCCATGCTCCTCCCCCCGATTGATGGTGGCAGGCTAAGTAGGTGGGGTTGAGGGATTTTAATCTGTGGGCTGTTTAGATGTGGCAGTGTCTACAGCGGTGGCTAGTTAGCGGCAAAGTGCGGCAAAGTTCAACGAGAGTCAGTGGGAGTCCATGAAAGCCATGGGAGTCTGGGTCAGTTGTGCTACACAGAATTATTTTCACCCTTTATTTGTTAGTTGTTGAATATATTGTTTCATAATGGCTAAATGTTTATTTTTACTGGGTTGTATTATACTGTTATATGGTTGTTGGTTTGGGTGATAAACAGTATCAGGGTCCAATTCTGCCTGTGATATAGCAAGTGAAGAACAAGCTTTTCTTGATTTTATAATGTCTAATTTGCATATTGGGACTAGTGGGTTGTTGGATTGTTATCATTTATTATTTGTTAAAAGGTTTGAAATTAGGGTATGTGGGTACATTTTGACAAACTCAACTATATCTTTATTACTGTTTAGTTTTCAGAAGGTGGCTCGTGTGTTTAAATTTGCACTTTTATTGATATTGTCTGGATATATAGAAACAAATCCAGGCCCCACTTCTTCTAGTTATGTGGCACCTGGTTTAAAACCCACTGTTTTTTTTTAATAAAAATCATGACTTTAAAATTGTTCATTTAAATGTTACAAGTTAAATTCCTAAACTTGCTGAACTTGAACAATTTACAAATTATTAGTGATCTGATATAATGTCTATTTCCAAAACTTGGTTGAAAAAAAGAAATAAACCACCTAGAAACAGTACAAAGGAGGGTAACAAAGATGGTACAGGATCTACATCATGAGCCATATGAAAACAGACTAACACAAATACAATTATACTCACTGGAACAAAGGAGGGAGAGAGGAGATCTAATAGAAACCTTTAAATACATTACGAAAATAAAGTCAGTGCACAAGGATGACCTCTTCCAGTCATATGAGACTGCTTGCACCAGAGGGCACTGCATTTGGCTAAAGGGAGGTAGGTTCAAAAGCAACACTAGGAAGTTCTTCTGCATGGAACAGGTTGTGGACCCTGGGAATAGTCTGCCTCAAGAAGTGGTGATGTCTAAGACAGTCAGTCAGGGAGTTCAAGTTAGCATGGGATAGGTGCTATGGAAACCTAACAAAAAAAAATTAGCTCGGTGGGGGTAGCAAGAAAAAAGGACAGACTAGATAGACCAATATGTCCCCTTCTGCTGTCACTTTTCTTATTTCCTTCTTACTGTATGTTCCAGTTCTTCAGTTTCTAATAATTTATGCAGATTATCAGTTTATAACTTATATAGGACTGACTGAAATGGCAAGAAGAGGGGTGGGGGTTGCAGTGTATGTTATGGAGCATTTTCAGTTAAATGTTTTAAATGCTAGTGACGAGAATGATTGCTCAAATGATTGGTTACTCCTTTGTCTTATACTGGGTGGTAGGAAACATGTAATACATGGCTGTTTGTACAATACCTGTCAGTGTGGTCTAGATAAGCTAAAAGCAATTGTTGCTCCTCACATTAGACGTAATGATGTTATGCTTGTTGGTGATATGAATTTAAATTGGCTTCAGAGGTATAGTTTGGGTCTGAAATCCTTATTACAATCTTTTGATCTAACTTTTAAAAAATTTATGAATCCATTCATTTAAATTTACAAGCTTCTAACCACTCAGTGCTGGATTAGGTCATTACTAACAGAACTGGTATGATTGCTGCTTCTGAAGTCATGGCAGATTCAATGAGTGATAATATAGTAATTTTTTGTGTATTGAATTTAAGTGTATCAAAACTTCCCCATGAATTGTTCAGTTTCAGCTTTAAAAATATTAATATTTATGCTTTAAATACTTCTTTGTCATTAATTGATTGATCTTATAAGTATAATAAATGTATTTGATATAGTGCCTTTCCAGTATTAAGGCGCTGCACAGTCAAGTAAAACAGAGCACAATAAATACAAATAAAATCAATGGAATTCAGGGTAAGCTTTTCCCCACAAAAAAAAAGTCTTTAGTGCCTTCTTAAAGCACCCCACAGTCCTGCATTCCCAGAGCTGATGGGGCAGAGAATTCCAGAGGGTAGGTGCCACAAACCCAAAGGCACGCGCACCAGATGACTTCAAGCTTACCCTCGGAATCTCCAGCAACCCCTCATCAGCCAAGCGGAGCTGTCACAGAGGGGTGTAAGGAACCAGGAGCTCTTTCAAGTAGTCAGGACCCTGTCCATATAGGGCTTTGTAAGTCAATAGACCTACCTTAAAGGTGATCCGCCACTGAATAGGCAGCCAGTGCAGATCGTGCAGCACCGGGGTAATATGCATTCTCCTAGAAACCCCAGTAAACAAACATGCTGCAGCATTCTTCTCTAGCTGCAAGCAGCAGATATCAACCCCAGGAAGCCCTAGGTAAAGGGAGTTGTAGTAGTCAAAGCGTTATGTCACAAAAGTGAGGACCAGGAGGGGCAGGTTGCTGGACAGAACAAGGTGCTTGATCCTAGCAATGTTCCTAAGAAGGTAAAAGGCCAACTTGATGACTGCCGACACCTGATGATGAAGGGTCAGGCCATCGTGAAGTACCACTCATAGGTCACGCACCTGTTCAGAGGTGAGAATCTGAGCCCCCCCCAGGACTGGACCAGAGGGGAGCTCAGTCCTCAACCCCTCTGTCCTATGATTAGGGTCCACTACCAAAACCTCAGTCTTTCCTGGGTTCAAATTAAGCTACTGGCACTTATCCAGTCTTGGATTTCTATGAGGCAGCTGTTCAGTACTGGGATAGCACTAACCTGATCGGGGCCAAAGATAGGTAGAGCTGGGTGTCATCAGCATAGCAGTGAAACCTCAGCCCATACTGTCTTTCAATGTCTCCGAGGGGTAGCATGTACACTCCAAATAACATGGGGGACAGCACCAGGCCCTGAGGAACCCCGCAAGGCAGAGAGAAAGCCTCAGAAGAAAGAATACCTGAGACAACCCTCTGCATTCTACCGGCAATGAAAGATGTAAACCATCTGAGCACTGCCCCCAACAGCCCACAGATGGTCCTCAAATTCTCGAGCAGAACCCCATGATCCACAGTGTCAAAGACTGATGATAAATCCAGGAGAAACAAGATAGAACAGTTTCTCTGATCTCTCTCCATCAGGAGATCATTGAGCACCTGAACCAGAGCAGTCTCAGTACTGTGCCTCTTACGAAAACCTGATTGGAGAGGTTCATATAAATTATGGATGGTTAAATGGTTCTCCAGTTGAGCTGCCACAACTTTCTCAATAACCTTCCCCACGAAAGGAAGATTAGAGATAGGCCTGTAGTTTATAAAGTTCTCTGGGTCTAAAGAAGCTTTCTTCAGGAGGGGTGTCACCGCGCCCACCTTCAGAGAGCTAGGAAACTCACCCAAATCCAAACAGCACCTGACAATCCAAGCTAAGACCGGGCCTATGATGTCACTACAACCCAAAATCAGGGAGGTAGGGCCTGGATCTAAACTACAGCAAGTGGGATGCATCCCCTGGATAATTATTGAGAGTCTATTCCAGATTTAGACTGCTTTAATTTTTTTCTAAATCAATTACTTTTTATACAGAATGTTTTTTTCACTGTGGACTTTGAGATTTCAGGGCATTTCTAACAAATGTTTTTCAGAAGAAATAAAAGAATGTATTAAACAGAAAAATCTTGCTTGTGATGCTTAGAAAAATGTCCTTCTAGTTCCTTCTTAAATAATTACTGCTGCCTAAGAAATAAAGTTTCTGAATTAGTGAAAAATGCAAAGAAAAGGTTTTACAAGGAGCAGTTTGAGGCCAACTGGGCTGACCCAAGGAAGTTTTGGGATAAGGTTAATTCGCTGTTGTCCCCCAGTCAAGGAATGTTGTAGATAAATTGAAGGTTAATGATGATGTGGTGACAGATCCTTTTGAGATTGTTAAGTTCTTCAATGCCAAATTTACTGATTTATCAAGCTATTGGACTAATTAATCAAAGATGTCTTTTGTTGAAGATTTTACTTGGGGTGGGAGACCAAAATTTTATTTCAGAAAGATTAAGCGGCAGGAAATGTTTAAACTTTTGTGCACATTGCCTAATAAATTTAGTGATTGTGGGGGTCGATTAGATGCAAGGTTTCTTAAGATAGCTATTCCATATATTGTCAGTCCACTTTGTTGCATTTTTAATTTGTTCTTGTTGTCTTGTCAGTTCCCCTCCTGACTGGAAATGTGCAAGGGTAGTGCCTATTCCTAAGAGGTCTCATGCTGAATCCTTGAAGGACTTTAGACCAATCTCCATTCTGAATCCATTAATCAGAATGTTGGAAAAGATTGTAGCTAATCAAATTAAAATGTTTTGGATACTTATAATGTGCTTTGTCTCTAACAGCATGGATTCCATAGGAATCATGGAAATAGTACTGCCATGGTCAGGTTCACAGACACTGTCCTGAGGGGCTTTGAAAATGGCTTTATGACCTGGGTGATGTCTGTGGACATGACCAAGGCATTTAATTTCGCTGAACATAATTTGGCATGTTCTAAGTTAGATGCCATTGGTTTTCAAATAATGTTGTTGTCTAGGTTAGGGACTATTTGGTGAATTGTTTACAGTATGTAAATATTGGGTCTGTAGAATCTCAGGTTTCTTCTATAAGGTGTGGCTTCCCTCATGGGCCCGTTTTGGGCCCCTCATTATTTTCATTATTTGTCAATCAATTGCCTCTGCAGTCTAATAACTGTGATTCTATTTTATATGCTGACAATTTAATTCTTCTATCCCAATCTTGTTCACTACCTGAGCTGTCACTTGCTCATGAACATAATTTTAGGAATGTTTGTTCATGGTTCTTACCCTTCCTCAATGTTTTTGAATTCAAAGAAAAAATGAATGTTACTCAGTATATCCACAATGTTAAATGAGAATCCAAGTTTGTTACTGCAAGACATAGAGGTGCTGTGATTGAACAAATACAGCAGTTTAAATATTTGGGAGTCTTGTTTGATCCTGGGTTAATTTTTTTTCTTTGCAGGTTAGATTGGTTAGTAATTTGATTAATCTGAAATTGGGTATCCTTTATAAATTTAGAGCTTTCTTTTCCCTGGAAATTAGAAAATCAATTGCAGTGGGTTATCTTCTCCCACATTTTGATTATGTATCTTACTTCTATTATAATCTGGATTGTACAGCATTTAACATTTGTCAATTACATATTCTGTAACAATGTTTGTCATTTTGTTTTCACTGTTCCTTATCGAAACCAACATTGTGATCTTTATTTACAATTAGGTTGGTTGTTTCCAAGATCTTGAGTTGATTATTTTTTTGGTTGTTTGATTTTTAGGTCTATTTTTCCTCTGTTTTGTTTCCCCTGTCTGATTTGGTTTCTGTTTGTTCAATTCCCTCAAAACTTAGATCTGCTAAGAGTTCATCATTATCTATCATTTCCCATAAGCATAGATATGGTTTACATTCTTTTTCTATCACAGTACCCTCATTTTGGAATGCCTTGCCCATATCATTCTGCTCTACATCATCACTTTGTTGTTCTAAGTCTATTTTAAGCTATTTGTATTTGAAAACACTATGTTTAAATGTATTAATCAATTTTATGTTGTTTGTTGATGTTCTTATATTTTGTTGTTGTTTAGTTTGTTGTCTCTAGGTAAGACCTGAAAAAGGACTCTGTCCAGTGTCCCTACCCAGTAAAAAATAAATAAATTAATAAATAAATAATAACTAAATAAATAAACAAATAAGTAAGTAAATAAATAAATAAAGTGAATAGTGAGCCATACAAACCAGACAGTTTTGCCAGTGGAGGTAGGGCAAAAACCCTATCTAAAAGTATTCAGCCTGAGAAATGCATGTCGATTAATGATCCAGCTCCTCCAGCAAATGAAAAGGGTGCAGAGCATGTGGGGACTAGTTGCCTTATTTCAAATATAGAGCCTGGTATGTCTTTACATAATAATCCTGAATGGCTCATTGTTCCTAATGTTTCAACAGCTGTTATTTGGTCAGTTCCTACTGTGACCTCATGGGCTGATATAATGGCCCAGATGTAAGCAGATCCATCTTCCAGACAAAGTATGTCTGCAGGAACCAAACATAAATTGACTCACGGTGATCCATCTCCTTCAGGTGCAGACAGACCGTAGCCTGGTACATCCTCTTCACATAATGCTGAGCAAGGAACTCAACACACTAACGGCACAATTTAAAATGTCAGATCTATTTAACAAATAAGTAAACAGAGCAGCATAACACCACTCTGCAAGGGTTATTTGCTAACTGTGACCACCTTGCTCTACTTTGTGCCATTGCTCCCCTTTGCTGAACTGCCGTTTTGTTTTACCATCTAATCGGCTGAGAAGGAGGAGTTGCAGAGAGCATCAGTGGAGGAGGAGGGGCAATGAGACTTAAAAGGATTGTGCTGCTCGACTGTGTGTCCAGGTACTGAGAGCAATTTAACATCACTCTGCAAGGGCTATTTGCTAACTGTGACCACCTTGCCCTACTTTGCGCTGTTGCTCCCCTCTGCTGAACTACCATTTTGTCTTACCATCTAAGTGGCTGAGAAGGAGGAGGAGTTGCAGAGAGTGTCAGTGGAGGAGGAGGGGCAGTGTGACTTAAAAGGAGTGTGCCATTCAACTATGTCACCGGGTACTGAAAGCAGTTTAACATCACTCTGCAAGGTCTGTTTGCTAACTGTGACCACCTTGCCCTACCTTGTGCCATTGCTCCCCTCTGCTGAACTACCATATTGTTTTATCATCTAAGCAGCTGAGAAGGAGTAGTTGCAGAGAGCATCAGTGAAGGAGGAGGGGCAGTTAGACTTAAAAGAACATGCCGCTTACAGTGCCAGCACTGTAGTGTGAGCATGAGTGGTGCGAGTGCCACTCGGCACAGAAAATAGTTGATTACATAGTTGGACTTTAATGTTAAAAGGGAAGATATTGTAGTATCTAAAGTTTAGTATATTGCAGTCAAGCATTTTTACAGGTAAAAGTTTTAAAAGTTATTAGTCAGTTTTTGTTAGGTTCAGAACATAAGATACACCTATAAAAGCTTTAACTTATTCTTAAGTTAACTATTTTCATTACTTGATATTTAAGTAAGGTCTGTGTGGTATTGGGTTGTGCAGTATAGTAGTTTAATGATGCATTGTATAGGGGTGGTCATTTTTATGGTGTATGCCATTTTGTTCTGCTCACTGGAAGGTCTGGTGCAGACAATCCACTGGGCAGAAGAAAATGGGACCTATGATAACAGGCTTCAACTGGAATTTTAGAATAACGATAAGCAAGATGTTAACAAAATTGTATTTGGTCTTATGAGAAAAAGGGAAGTTGGAAAATTAGGGTATTTTCTAAATTCTAGGAAATTAGATTTTTGTTTGCATTGTTTAATAATAAAATGATTACAGGAATCAGGGGATGCTGAAGAGAACCCAGGACCTTTAGATAATTTCAAATTAAAATGGATGAATGCATGAGGGGTAAAAATGGTACATTTAAACATCTGCAGCCTTATGCCAAAAAAACAAGCATTGGAAGCCTGGACTGGGGTACATGAACTAGACTTAATGTTGATAACCGAATCCTGGTTGAAACCCTAACTAGAAAATAGCTTAATAGGAATTTTGGGTTATAAACACTTACGAAAGGACAGGCCAGGGAAAAGGGGGGTTAGTGTTAGTAATTTTTTATAAAAAGCACCTTGAGATAAAAGAAATATCCACCTCAGTATTAGATTCAAGATGTGAGTATCTTTTTGTAGAAATGATATTGGGCAAAAGAAAGAAATTGAATGTGGGATATGCGTATAATACCCCAAATTCCAAGATTCAAGGATTAGAGGAATTAATTAAAATATTGGAAGGGTACAGCAAAAAAAGAGTTAGTTGTAATGGGGGATTTTAATTTAAATTGGTGGGGGATTGAGGTAAATAAATACAGGAAGTTGTTGCAAGGAGTGAATCTTGAACAAATTATAACAGAAGGAACAAGATTAAATAATAAAACAAAGCAATTTAGCTTAATTGACTGAGTATTGGTAAGTAATCTAAAAATAATGGCATTTCAGGTGTATTAGCTGATGTAATTAGTGACCACCATCCAATTTACTGTGTTTGGGGGAATGGGAGACCCAATGGTAAATACCATGTAGTGGAAAATCGGACTTTAAATGAGGAGAATGTGTTAGCTATTAAACAAGATCTATCACTGGTCAGCTGGACCCAATTAAACAGTATTAAAGATGTTAGCAAAGCAGTAAGTTTATTTTCTGAAACTTTAAATGCAATAATTGATAAACGAACCCCAATAGGGAAGAGAAGGGCAAGGGGGACTCGAAATAAATGGTTAAACTCAGAATTGTTTAAACTAATGAAGAAAACGGATGCAGCTAACCAACTATATAGAAAAACTAGTTTAGAATCAGATTGGAACCACTATATACAGTTGAGAAATAGATGTAAAAAATAAATAAAAATATCTAAGGTTGAGTTTTACAGAAATGAACAGGTTACTACTTTTCATGATAAAAAACAGTTCTGAAGAAATGTGAGTAATTTGCTGGCCCTAAGAAAAAGAATAATATTCCTGGTTTTGTTAAAGAACAACAGGTAATTACAGGGGAAAAAGGCCATGGCAGATTATCTGAATGAAAAATTTACTGATTTAGATGAGTATCTGTTAGATTTTGGGGAAAGGGTTAGATTTAGTATGCCTGATCAAAGTAACAATTCACCAAAATGTTATTTTAAGAAAATTACATAGAACGAAGTTTACCAGGGATTATCAAAATTGGATGAGACAAAAGGATCTGGGTTTGATCAGTTAGAGTCAAGAATTTTAAAAACAATGGCAAAAGAGATTGCAAAGCCATTGCAGTTGATTTTTAGTATATCACTTGAAACAAAAATCATCCCAGTTATGTGGAAGAAAGCAATAGTGATTCCAATTTTTAAGGAGTGGGTCAGGCAGATTCTGTGGCACATTATAGACCAATTTCTCTACTGTGTATAGTAGGAAAATTTCAGGAAAAGTTGCTGCATCTCCAAGTTGTGGAACACCTAAATAAATACCAGGTGCTTATGGACACACAGCACGGCTTCCATAGGGGGTGTGATACGGTGACAGCCTTGGTCAGGTTCACAAATGACCTGCAAGAAAATATTGATCAGGGGAAGTATACTGGTGTGGTGTTCATGGATCTGACCAAGGCCTTTGACTTAGTGGACCACCAGATATTGATTTCCAAATTGAAAGTGCTAGGATTTGGAGGACCAGTGATTGAATGGTTATATGATTATTTGACTCTGAGAGTACAACAGGTTAGGATACATGATACTGTGTCTGACTTCAGAAAAGTTAATTGTGGGTACCACATGGATCAATATTGGGGTCTTTGTTGTTTTCCCTATATATAAATGAATTACCTACAGTATGTAAAGGTTCATCCTTAATTTTGTATGCGGATGATGCAGTTTTATATGTAGCTGATAAAAATATTGATATTATCAGAACAAAGTTAGAAAATGACTGTAACAAAATTATAGAATGGTTAAAAGTAAATAGATTAGTTTTGAATAAAAAAAGACAAAGGGTATGTTGTTTTGCATGCCTGCAAAGTTAAGGAGGATGAGGGATGATTTCAAAATAATGGATAATGAAGGATCTTACCTTGACATGCTCACTGAATTCCGATACTTGGGTATGACTTTAGATAGTCACCTTTCCTTTTTTCCTGATTTAAATAATGTGACCAAACAGATACATGATAGAATTGGTGCCTTATATACAGTAAGGGATTTTTTAATGGATGACACAAGGACAACTGTAGCAGTAGCATATCTACTGCCTATATTAGATTATGGAGGGCTGATTTGGGGGGGGGTCAGAAAAGGTGAAACAACAGAGATACAACCTCTATAATTCTATGTGTAGATTTGTTTTGAGGGCTAGATATAGGAAGCATCATTGTAACTTATACAGTAGGTTGGGTTGGCTGTCTCTGGAGCAAAGAGACACTACACAGGAGTTATATTTTGTGCACAAATCACTTCATAGTGTAGTACATAACCCTATGAAAAAATGTTTTACTCATTGAACAAACTCTAAGCAGCTTAGATCTAATTCCTCTGTTTGGTTGGAAATTCCTCTTTGCAAAAAGTAAAAAAAAAAATCCTTCAAATACTATGCTATAGATAGCTGGAATGAATTGCCTAATGACTTAAGAAATGTAGAAAGTTAAAATCTTTTAAAGTATCTTTAAAAAGACACTTGTACTTAGGGGTGGGATATAAGCGTAGCTAAGGGTTTATCTATAGGTATTACACTTCTATAATATAATCTGTTTTAGGATTATATCAAAGTAATGATATAGTGTGTATATTTACATTGTTATGTGTTGTTTTACTGTGCCTGTCTGTTTGTAATGTAATCTTGTTGTGTATCTGGGTCAAGCCTGTAAAAGGGCCAAGTGGCCCAGTGCTTTTTTATCCAGTTAACAAAGTTTTAAATAAATAAAATAAAAAATAAATAAAAATTTGGGAAAGCCTGCTACTTAAAGAAACACTGTTTGTGTCAAATACAAAGGATGACTGGAGGACCCTCCAGATAGAGATTATGTTGGCAGGAAATTATTAAAGGAATCAATGCAGTTTATGGCTACTGACATCTTCACACTTATTCATATTTCTGGTGTTACTCAGTTTGACATCAGTTTCAATACTCCTTAGTTGCCAGAAAAATTTTGGAAAAAGTTTCGCCAACTCAAATCCACCCACCTTTGGACTCCCTTTTTGGTAATACCACTGACTAAACCTACAGTCAGAAATATTGGATATCTTATTCTGGGTCAAACAATGGGCTGACGTTATTGATAGGCCCATCACTATTCTTGATACTGAAATCATTTGGACAGGTGAATGGAAAATTAACATCAGACTGAGGTTCTCAGATACTGGACCCCTGCATCTGCCTACCTATTTTTATATAGGTCAAGATCATGATTTTTGCTTTTATCCAGGGCAGCAAAAGTCATGCCATAGAAGTGGGTCCTTATCCTATTTAAGCAGTGTACAGTATGCAATGCTATTGTGTGTAGCTTTTGTTTGCAAATAGGATGTGCTAGCATGTTTTGTGCTAACCCAGTGAAGTGTAATCTATGTGAGGAAACAGGAAATTTGTATATGCAATGTCCCAGAGCAGTCCATAATAAAGGCTCCTTTTATGAGAAAGATGACATGGTCCATGAGGAACAATCGAGACAAGCTGAAGAAGAACCCTTACACCACCCTGAGCAGCCAATCAAAAATGTGCAGCAAGATAATGGGCCCCAGATGGATGCAGAAGAGCAAGTGCAAACCATAGCAACAGTCCCCAGTTCATCACAAGTCCATGGTAACAGGGGTGAAGAACAAGGTATGGATATTTTCCCACACCTAGGACCCCTGGAAAAGGTCACAGAAACCCCTCCTAGGGAGACAGTACAAGAACAGACTAATGCTGTGCCTCCTCCCTCCACTTCTGCAGGAGGATTATCAGCTTGAAAGGGGTAAGAGACATTCCTAAATTGAAAATGGCTAAGAAGGATGGCTTGGAACTTAATAATATTTTTTCAGCCCTACAGAGATATACAGAGGATGAAGATGGGGATTCAGAAGCATCATCTGTGACATCTCAAAAAGATTATTCAGATGTGGATGGGGACACTTCAGATTTATAGAAACCTAAGAAAAGTACTAGAAAGAAAGCTGTTAAATGAGATCTGTATGTCCCCCATGACTGTTTTGTGCCTTAATTCATGAGTCTTAGCTTCTTTTATACTTTTAAAATGTTATCTTTGAATGTAAACAGTATTAGGAATCATAAAAGGAGAATAATTACTTTCTTTGCCTTACGTCAGTCCAAAGCTCAGGTAATCTTGAACACATCAATTCACAGCTAAACGAAGACTTCACTCTCATACAAAAATGGCTCATGGAAAGCAACCTTGTTCTTAATGCTGCAAAATCACAACCAATGTTATTTGGATCCCAGATCCGTCAAGCCGCCTGCCCTCTGCCTCTAAAAATCAGATGTGTTAATGGCTCCCCCTCTCCTCAGTCCAGGAATTCAAATACCTAGGCATCACCCTAGACCCTAGCCTAGATTTCCACCTTCATGTCACAAACCAATGCAAAGCCACCAACATTTGTATTGGGATGGTCTACCACCTTAAGCATCTCCTCACACCCACTGCCAGGAAGACCATTGCCCAGGGCCTACTCCTCCCCTGCCTACAATATGGGCCCTACTCATCTCTAATGCCCCCTCTGGTTCCTTACACAAGTGGGACATCACATATAATAACATCTGCTGCTTTGCCCTTTCACCCCTCATCTCACTCACCACTGCACACTCTACAACTCCACAGGGTGACAATCCCCCTCGGTATCGTGATTCTTCACGCTAGGCTACTTTATACATAAGCAATTACAGTTCCCCTCTCCTGCTATAACCATCCTGCCCTCTCCAAGTGCCAATGCTGCCTACTCCCTCAGATCTCATAATCCCTCCCAACTTGCCACACCCAGGTGTGCTACCAAAATGTTTGAACAGGCCTTTTCATCTTTTGCACCTATACTCAGGAATTCTCTTCCTCAAATAATACACAACTCCACCTCCACCCTGTCCTTTAAGTTGGCCCTCAAAGCTCATCTCTTCCAGTCCACTGCCTGTAAATGCTTCCAGTGCCCATGACCTGTCAACTCCCAAATCTGACCTTCTGCCTATACTACTCATTCCTCTTTTCTCACCTCACCCCTTCTGACCTGAAGGTACCACCATTCCCAACCTTTATGTACTATGCTGCAGGTACTGTACAAATTGGTATATTGCCACTAATGGTCTATAGAGTGTTATGAAATAACTCCAGCGATACCATTTATCTATGTTTAAATACGGTAAAACAAGTCTGTATACCCACTCTCACTTACTGCCGACTGCCCGTAATGAAAAATCTTGATGCACATGGATGCTCTCTGGGCATCCCTGATTGTCTACTCTTTATTACTCAATGTAAACCCCTGTTTCTAAGCCTCTCAATATAGATGTTGCATAATTGTTCGTATAATCAGCGCTGCCTGTATAAGCACCTGTTTCCACTTGTTTGTAATGTACTGTCATCGCCATGCTGCGTTTTCATGAACTGTAACCTGCTGTTGTGTAAATGCTAATGTAAATTGATATTTGTTCTTGTACTTGTGTAATGTAATCTCCTGGGTGGTACCTAAAAATAGGCACACTGTTGTCTAATGTACTTACCTGGTTACCAAAAACCAAATGACTAAAAATAAATAAATAAATATTTTTTGCAAGTTACTCGAATAGAAAGCCTGGCCAAGGGGACCTTCAGTATGGTCAATGAGGGATGACCCATATTCTGTAGTGGGGATCTTATTTAAGTCTTGTAAGATATAGATTCAAAAAGTAATAGATGTTAACCCAGGGAGGACCTTACTGATGGATATTCAGTGACAAGGGCAACCTCTGAGACTGGGTTGGGTCTATGCCCCTCAAACAAAATCTGCTTGAGTTACTTTATTTCACCAGCTACAAGCATACTTATATACGGCAGGAAAATCATTTTAGGGGGTGACTTTAATTGTCCATTAGACTGGAAGAATAAAACAAGGGAAACAGATTAACATTTTTGTGACACAAACATGCTGAAACAGATTATCACTTTAACAGGGATGCAAGATGCCTATAGAGTATGCCACAAGGTGGGTGGGACATACTTACATTGTGGGTCAATATCTTAACGTATTGCCTGGTGATCCCAGTGACCTTAATAATTACAGACCAATCTCCCTACTACCAATCCTGTTCAAGCTGTTGGAAAAAACTGTGAATACTCAGCTGAGGAACCACCTAGAATCTGGGAAGTTGCTCAACTCGCTACAATCAGGCTTTAGAGCCTAACAGAGCACAATCTGAACACTAGCTAAGGTGACCAATGATTGGCAGTGTGACCTGGACAAAAAGAACTTTGTATTCACTGTATTTTTGGACCCTTGTAAGGCATTTGATACTGCAAATCATAGCCTACTCCTCTCATCACTCCAGAACATTGGATTGGATCCTTTATCTTTATGATGGTTTAATAACTATCTCACAGGCCAATTACAACAAGTAAAGGAGGAAGGGGAAGGCTCACCTCTAAAACCTCTCTTGAGGGTTGTACCACAAGGCTCCATTCTAGTTCCCTTGCTTTTTACAATCTATATTAATAGAATCGATGCTTCTGTAAAGGAGGCCCAAATACATTTATTTGCTGACGATACTGTGTTTTACACTAGCAGACCTACCCCGATGCTGCATGTAATGATCTGCAGTGTTAATTCAATCTACTGCAGCATCAGCTCATAAACCAGAAGTTGCTCTTAAATGTTAAAAAACCAAAGCAATGTTCTTCTCACCTTTTTCTCATGCTCCAGATCCAGCAACTGCTGGCATGCTTCTACTGATCACCACTATCCTTGGAGAGCAACTGAAATATGTGTCAACGATCAAATATCTGGGGGTATGGCTAGACCACAGCCTATCTTTTTCAGGACACATAGAAGAATTGAATAAGAAACTTAGACAGAGACTTGGTCTCTTCTTCAGGATAAACAACCTCCTCACTAGAGATGCTAAGCTGAAACTGGTCCGAGCCACCATTCTTTCCTTATTAGATTACACAGATTTCCTCTATAGTCAGGGGCCTGCTGAGGCACTTGCTAAACTTGACAAACTCTACCATAGAGCCCTAAGGTTCATCACTGGCCTTCCCTACACTACCCATCACTGCTCCCTGTACGCTGCAGTAGGTTGGACATCCCTTAGCAACAGTCGTCACAGAAATGCAGCATCCTGGACTTATAAAGCTATCATAAAAAATTACCACAGTACATCTCTGCCTGTCAACCTCTATGCATGCTAGGCAAATATGCACTGAGAAGCTCCTCCTATAGTTCCTTGAAGGTACACAAGGCAAGTTCACACTTTGGTAGGGCATCCATAAGCTATGCGCTGCCTATGTTGTGGAACAATCTATGAAAAAGCCAAAGCTAAATCATCCTATTAGTCTAGCAGCATTTAAATTTATACCTGTGATATAACAAGGAATCTTGTACTTGCTACCCCTGATTCCCTTATCTCCAAATGCCCAGGGTCCCCTGTGAGCTCCCATGTTATAATTCCTCCAAGTGTAGTCCTAATTAATGCTCTGCTCCTCCATTCCCCCTTCACATTTTTTGTATAACCCCTTCTACATCTACCATTGTACCTTGAGTCTGTTATCTTCCAACCCTTCTTACTACTTCCTGCCTGAGCAGTACTGTCTCCTATTGATAGAGTGAACTATACAACCTTAGAACTGTATGGCCTTTGATTCTTACCCATTATCTTTAAATAGCTCTGTACCTCTCTCTCCCCTCTCCTCTGCACCTTGTTGGTCTTGGTTGCTACCCCCAAGCTACATGAATTCCTTCCCTGGTAGGATCTCTCTTGGGCCCACCTTGTGTTTCTGACCTCATCCTTGTATTACATTATGCACTGTTTACATAAGGTGACTGTCTATAATTGTTGTATCTTTTGTTCTGATTATCTGTACTAACAATGCCTTATCTACTACTTGCTCATTGTAACTGTTGTATTTACTCATTATAACTGCTGTATATTCATTGTATTTGAAAATCCCAGGCATTGCTCAATGGTGTTCGCCTGGATAAATAAAGATTTTGATTGATTTTTGATTGATATTGATTTTATTTTTGTATCCAAAGTATGGAACATTATGGAGGCTAAAACATTATTCACTTACACATCTGATCATTTTGAACTACATGTGACATTAGGGGTCTACAGAATAATAAAGTAGTGCCTTGGTATTGGCATATAAACAATTCAGTTTTAAGGGATCAGATTATTAAGACACAGAATGAAGAATTCTTAAAAGTTATGGCTACAGTAGTGGTTTTGTATAATTCTTTAATAGATTGGTGGGATGACACTAAAAAGGGGTCTCCAAAGATTGTTTCAAAAATATGTAAAACAAAAGGACAGGATGATTACTTCCATTTTTTAAAACTGAGGTCACATTTATTCTGCCTTGTCTCTTTACAACATATGGAGAAAATGTGTTACTCTAATCAGATCATGTAGATTAAACAGGAAATTAAAAACGTTCTGCGTAATAGAGGGAAATCACTACAGGCAGAGAAGTCCTGTGGAATGCAAGGAAGTAAGCATACGGTGGACTTTTTAAGGGTAGTCAAGATAGAGTTAACAAAAAAAATATCTCTGCAGTTAAAGATCAGCAGGGGGTGATGCACATAGAATTTTCTGAAATTTTGGCAATTATTTCAGATAAATTACAGTTGTGCTTTGTGGAACCCTTGGAGATAGAAGGGGATTTTGAACATTTTATTTCAAAGAAATGTATGGAATGCTTACCATTCTCAGAGACATCAGAATTGATTAAACTTATAGTATTGTTAGAAGTACACACTATGATTAAAAAGTTAAGGTCAGAAACTGCACCCAGGCCAGATGGCCTGAGTGCAGACTTTTATAATATTTTATCTGGTTTATTGGCTCCTACATTGACAGAAGTATTTAACGACATGCTGAAGCACCTCCATATGTTGCATAATATGGCAAAGGCCTTTCTGATTCTTTTGTATCAGAAAGGGGATAAGTTGGAAAAGAACGACTGGAGACCAATTTCATTGCTTAATTTAGATATTAAAATTCTGGCATACATTCTTCACCACACATCATGTATAATAGCTAATAAAGTAATAGCTTATAATCAAACATGTGCTTTACCTGGGAGGTGGATGATGGACAATCCCTTGCAGACAAGAGAAGTTTTTGTTAGAAGCTGTTTAAATTTGTTACATGATTTTGCTCTTTCATTGGACTAGGTGAAGACATTTGATCAGGTCTCCCATGGTTATTTTATTAATGTTTTGGCATTTCATGGAATACAACAGGTCTTCCATCAATGGATCAAATTATTATAGCAGCAAGTAGAAGTGTACAAAAGAAAATCCACCCCATAATTTCCATGAACATCTCACTTTCTCTTCTGCAAAAGTGCGGAACTCAAATTAGCAACTTTCTTGGAAATTCTGAATTAGAACGGCAGAATCAATCTATGAATTGTGGATTATTGTACTAAACTGTGGAGAAAATAGTCCACAGAACTGATCACTGAACTGAGGAATAATTACATGTATTGTGGAATAATTCATTAAACTGTGGAAAACAAATTCCACATAACTGTTGTTCCACAGTTCAGCCAAAAAACATCAGTGGACCAGGCTGAAAATCTACTGAAAGAGGAAGATTCTGATCTAACCAATGGTGAATGTTCAGCAAATTCTGTGAAATTTCTGAATTTTTTTAATGTTCCACAAAAGCAGAATTTGCAACTTTCACCCACCACTACCAGCAAGCCCATTTTCACTCTTTTATAAGTCGTGCCATAGGGAAGAGGCTGGAAAAAGCAAAGAGTGCATGACAGGGCTGCCCATTGAGCTCATTATTATATATATTTTGTATTGATATGTTAAAACATAAAATAAATCAGGCATCACAGACTCTGGGCTTGACTTTGTCCTCTGATGGTTCACCACTTAAGATTTCAGCCTATGCAGATGATCTACTGGTTGTCTATTTGCTGAGAATATTCATTATTGTATAGTAGCAATGGCAATCATTCAGACATATTCTGAAGTAGCTGGGGCTCAAATTAATATAGGTAAATTTAAAGCTGTTTGTCTTTGGCAGACTAAGTACCTTGGATTAACACATGTATGTGATATTCCAGTAGATTCTGAGATATTGGTTTTGGACTTACAGCTTGGAGATTTTGACATGTATAATGTGAGCTGGGACAATAAGCTCAAAAGGAGTCAAAGAAAGGTTGCAAATTGGAAGGCTATGCAGAGCTCAAAACTTAAAAGTGCATACCTGGTAAAAAACCCTGATCTTCCTGCTCTTTTAGCACATAAGTTATGTATTTCCCTCTCCTTCTGATGCTGAAACTAGACTATACAGTAAATTTTTTCAGGCAATTTGGTGGAGTAGACTAAATCCCATTCATAGACAGGTCATTTATTTTCCTGTCAGTAAAGGGGGTCTGGGCATGGTAAATCCATTAGTATGTTCGTATACAATATTTTGGTCTGTTAATGTTCAATGTTTGTTCACAAATAATATAAGAGGTTGGGTTGTTTGTCAAAGGAATGATTGTTACCAATCTTATCAGTTTGGGAAGGAAACAAGTGGAATTTTTTATACAAAAATTAAGAAAGCCCAGATTCCAAAATGTCAGTTTTATCTAAGGTAAAAACATGGAAACTAACAGTGGAGAATTTTTAAAATATTGAACTGGAAATCATTGTATGATCATATTTTGCAGTCTCAGATTTTAGAACTGGTACAGCTCCCGAAATGTACAGCTTTGACCACCCAGGATACTCTTAGGCAATTGACAGAGTCTAGATTACTAAAACATATGTGGCATACCATCTGACTTACATGCCATGGCTGGTTGTGGGTACATGATAACCATAAACATAAACAACTCTTGGAAAACTATTGCCCAAGGGATACCTGTAATTTAATTTTAGAGTCAAGAACATTTATTTTTTATATGCCCTTATATTATGACTTTCTGGAAATTATTGTACAGATTTTAAAGCAATGTCATAGGAAGTGTTAATCTTGTGTGTTTATACAGGACAATGGAGAAAATACCATCCAAGTATCTTGAGGGTGTTATGTGGGGGTAATGAAGCATTTACTATATATGGCAAGTCAAATGCCAATTAGTGTTACAAAAATGACATTGGAGACAACATGAATGGATATCTTACATTAAAATTCAAGTAAAGCAAATTTAGTCACAGGATTTACACCAGTTTACAAATCAGCAGATAGGAAATTTGTTGAAATATGGTTTACGTTGGGTAAGATGAGGAAGATGACTACTTCTTAATAATTTATGTGGGATTGTACTGGTTTCATGATATTGGTTTGGGGCAGTAGTGGGTATTTGTAAATTATGACATTTTGTCCCTATGTGATGTATGATTTTCTCTCAATGAAAACCTCCCCTACTCTTGCAAAACCTGTCTAAGAAGAGGAGAGTGTATATATTGAAACAATTTGTGGTATCCAGTTTGTTATATGTGTAAGCTGGGTTTATCCATTACCTGTTAATTTTGAAACATGGTTACTGAGGATTTTATTCCAAATATTCATAAATACATTGATACATATGTATTGATGGAAGAGAAGGTCCTATGGCCCACCTAGTCTGCTCATTTGTGCACATAGCTGTGCTTCTTGAAGCTTCTCTAGAACTAGGCTGTCCCCTTCCCCCGACTACCAGTATCCCCTTATATCTATCCCATGCATTCTTAAATCCTATAATCATTTATGCCTCCATTGTCTCCTCTGGCAGGGCATTTCATTTGTCCACCATCCTTTCCATGAAGAAGTACATCCTCACATTCCCTGTGAACCTCCATCCCTCTAGTTTCTTCCAATGTTCCTTTGTCCTGGAGCATCTTTTTTTATGAAAAATTGTGTTTGTGTATATTTGTTATTGTGTGTATTGCCTGTATTCTGGTGAGCACAATCAACCCTATAAGGAGAGAGTTTACTTATCTACACACACAAACACACACACACACATGCTCACACATGCAAACACACAAGTTGATGTGTTACTTCTGGTCAGAATACTAAGGATTGCCATAAGCCTTGACAATCCCATGGTGAAGAAGAGGATTTGTGGGAATTTACATGGCGTTTTGTCTGCTTGAAAGAATTTTCCTTTGAAAATAACACACAGTTTAAAGGTTCCTGACTTTTCAGTTGCAACCTTGTGTAAAGTATTTCAATGGCAGTTTCAGAAAACACATATTTTGAATCTTAATAGGAAGCAGTTGTATGAGTTAGTCTTACATAAGACTGGGTCTCAAGCACCAGAGTTTAAATTCTGTAGACCACGGGAAATAGATTTGGTTACTAATCAACTGATGAATAAAATAAATCCCAGTAAGAAAGCGGGATGTTCTGTGGTTAGGTTCTTATAGGAGACTCAATGTCCTGGTAACAATAAACATAAAGCTATAGATGAAAGGGCATGCCCATATTCAGAATGTAATGTAAATATTGAAATAATGGAACACTTGTTTGTTAGAATGTAATTTTTGGTTAATTTACGGAAATTGTGGTCCATTAAATGGTGCCTTCCTTTGTTGGAACAGTTTACATACGAATGCCTGGTCCTGGGTGATTTCCCACTTACATTGCAAAAGTATAACAACAGTACTCTATCAGTGGTGTTTGCCTGTGTACAGTTTTGTTTGTGGCAAGCTAGCTGCAGGCTGGCACCACAACAGTGGCAAATATCATATGTATCAATAGGGAAATTATCTGAATCTGCTTGTAAAGAAGTGTATTACAGTGATTTAATATACTTTCTCAGAAAGAGCTGAATGAGGGTATATTTTGTTTTGTTACTTTTGTTATGATTTGTTATGATTTGATTCCTTAATAAAATTCCCCTATTCTTGTGAAAAAAGCCATGGGTTCTTTTACTTCTATCTGGACACCCACCAGGACAGCACAAGGGATGGGTTGGAGGGACCTTGGTTTAACATCTCATCTGAAGGATGGCACATCCCAACAGTACAGCAGCCCCCCCAAGTAATGCACATAGGGGTGTAGCTGCCTGCACGTAGGTATGAGCCACCTTCTGGTGTGGGACATTGTGTGTCACTCAGATAGTGCTCAGAAGGCAGTGAATTTTATTTCAAAAAATGGTGAGACCATTTAAAATGCATTACTATATTTCATAATCTTGGTAGTAGTTCTAAGAATCCCACCACTATGGCCAACACATTGTGTTTGCCAGTGGGGTATTACCTGATGTCAACCACCTACAACCCATGAAGTCTTACAAAGCATCTTATGATTTATCATGCCAGTCAAAATTGGCTTGAGGGTAACATTTTTGTTGAGATAGCAGCATTACAGCAGACATGACACTGAATCACAAAGCTAAGGTTGTTTTTTTATGTTGAAATGCAGGAACAAGAAAATTTATACACAAACTCAATGAACATTACCATTACAGTGACACATATTGTTCAGCATGCAGAATGGAGTCAAAAGAAGAAGATTATTTGTGACATATAGATTAAAATGGATCAAAATAAAACTGTGGAAATGATGACTCTATGCTTATTCTTAATTAGAATATTTCATGAGATTTCAAGCTGCCTCTTTTCTTAGAAAAAGAATTACAATAAAGCATGAAATCCTTATAGCTTGGTTTCTAATGCTGGAAGACAATAGGAATTCAGCTTCTTAAAAGCCAACAATTGCAGCTATAAGCACGGCTGCTATTTGAGGTTTAAACTATGCCATTTGAATTTTAATTGAACACAAATATGAATGGTTTAACAAGAAAAAAGAAAAATGCATTTTGTATTCATTGCTACATAAATGACCTATTGTGAACTGAACAGCGTACTACATTGCAATCGAATTTATTTGAAAAGAGGGTGATCTATGTCAGCTGTAATGGCTGCAGAATGAGTTTTTTCCTTTATGTCATATTACAGAGATGCAGAATATGAAACAGTCTGATAATGCTAAGAGGACAGGGAAAATGAAGAAAAAAGACAAAGCAGGCCCTGAAGAGATTTACATCATACAATGATGTTTTAACTGTGCATGGCAATCTTATTCTGCATATCTGTCTGCTAGGCTGCAGCTCAACTGATAGAGTATGTTTCACTAAGAACATGCAGTACTACAAAATGCTGAAGATGTGCCAGGGAGGTGATTTGTGGTAGTGCAGTAGTGTTTAACAACAGTGGCATTGTGAAAGGTCCATGGGTAAAAGTTGTGACACCAGTAATCAAAGTGACAGACTTGTGTAGCTTCATTAAGTTATACTCAGCATTTCATAAAATGCACAGGTGCTTCAAATGACATCTGAACATATTTATATGGTATAGGTATCTGGTAATGGGTAGGATAACAACTGAGCACAGGCATCAGGAAAAGCTACACAACTGGGGGTCCCACTGTGCTCCCACAATTGCTATTCCATCCACATAATTTTCAAAACAGGCACATTTGTCTGCAACTTGTTTCTTTTTTTGGGGGGGGCAGCTTGCAGAAATTCAATAGCTTGCTGTTCCTGTTAGAGTTTATTTCAGCTCTGATCTTTTGTTTGTTGGTCTCCCTGCCCTCCATTGGCTAAGTACAATCACAGAGGACTTGACATAGCCCCTGGAGAAAAGCAGAACCAGAAAACATCTTCTCAGAGACTATAAAATCTCTAACAGGCACTGCTCGCTATTGAATATCCCACTCCTGTTTACTGCTCTAATGTCAGCTGCAGAGGATTCTGAGATTTGTAGTAACAGAAGATGTCTGTTAACAAGTAAACTAAATTAGTCTGATACAATCTACTGTACTACAGTAAATTAAATGTAAACCAAAATGTTTTTGCACATATTGTGAACATTGAGACCAGCCCCATACTTGGGAGTGGGGACATTTTTGATGACTGTTCCCCTTTAAATCAGTTTGAACAAGGTCCAATGGGTACACTTCTCAAAACACAGTACGTCTTGAAGGATTGTAAGAAAGGTGTATATGTAAATTTAGTTTCACTGTGTTATTTCCTTGCATAGCAACATATCTTATTAATATAGTAATAAAGTAGTTTAAGGTTGGATGGGATATTGAGTTCATCAAACTCCTCTCCCCGTTTCATAAACAGTGACAATCAAGGATGCTGTAAAAATGTGTTCAAATTTAGAGTTAAAATTTTTACATTTTCCCACCCACCCTACCATCCCAGAGTACCATCTGATTCACTGGTAAGCAGAAATATATTCAGGCTTTCTTTAAAGATCTGTACTGACTTTTTTGAAAGGCAGAATAGCATAGTGGTTGATAGCACTGAGCTGCAAACCTGGAGTGCAAGGTTTGAATACCACAGCCACCACAAGCATACTATGTGACAATGAACAAGTTACTCAACTTCTCTGTGCTCCCCTGACACACCTGCAAACAAGTTTCTGCTTCATGTATCTTTCCAGGTCAAAATTTGTAACAAAAAAAGTGTTCTGTCTCCACTAATGGGTTGTTCCTAGGTTCACCACCCTTTGAGAGAACAAGTGCCTCCTAACAAAATTCAAGAATTTACCACCTTTGGGCTTCAAGATATGTCCAACAAGTCTGGGTCCTGCTGGAACATCTGAGATTAAACATTTCCATTTGGTTGACCTTGTTGATACCCTTTAATATGTGTAAGATTAAGAGTCATATCCCCCGAGCCACTTTTTCTGCTTTGGGTAAAATGTTAAGTCATTGCTTGAAAAGAGAATATATCAATGACTTGGGTCACATTTTGTAATGCAAAGTAGATCTGAATAAATTGCTATTAAGAAATGGTTCTTTAAAAAGCTTCCTCTTATCACCTTTAGTACTTGGCGAAACATATGGTTTCCTTATCTTTTTATGACTTTATGTTACAAACTCCTTGCCTACCTAAATATAATGCAAACAAAGAGCTAAATAGAATGGGGAACTATTGTAGTTTAGATCTTTACCTTCTAAAGGTTTTAGTTTAGGAGCAAAAGACTCCTATAAAAGTGCTAGTAAATCTGTAGTGTGCACACTCACCAGCTACTACACAATACTGACACTGTAGTACAGCACTTGAGGGTGCCCAATTATGAGACACTATCCTTTGCATGAGACATTAAACAGAGGTCCCTTCTTCCCATCTCTGGTGACTGTCCAGCTGGATGGTAAAGATCCCAAAGCACTATGTTTAAGAATATGGGATTTTTCTAGTATTCTGACTAAAATTCTCCACGTCAGTAAAACAGATCCATGCAACCCAGCTGCAGGGCAGAACTGGAAATGAGCTATCTCTGTGTACTTTTCCTGGTCACAAATTAAAAAAAAAATAAAACAAGAAATAAGGTTGCACAGATCATGATTCACATGGTTCTTCCACTGCTCTTTGCATGTTGCTGACCTAACCATCTGTCACAGATCAAACAGTCATTCAGTTACCACATTAATTCAATCCAAAGGCTATTTTGCATGAAGGCATTACCAACTCTGCCATGTCATGCTAATTTTGTGTAGTGGGTTTACATGATTAATTTCCAGCAACTAAGCTTTGTCAACCAAACTCATTCCACCTGCAATGAAATTACCAGTGCTTCAACCTGTGGCATACAGCAATACAATGCAGCTCCCTTACACATTGGACTAAGGAGCACTTTTGTCAGCCTTTCTGAAACCACATAGATGTTTTCTGTAACACCTTAGTAAGATAATTGTATCATCATAACCAGCCTGACAAAGGAAAAAGTATAGAACATTTATGACTTACTTACAAGTATTAACTTACTTATAAGTTACTGCATGTTTCCTTTTCCACCATTATTATCTGTATCCTATCCTATATCCTATATATGTTCCTCTAACTGTTCCCTCCTCTTCTCTAACTCTGTTTTTCTGTTTCTGCCTGTCAAACTTCTTCATGACAATCTGTATTCCTTTTCTGTCTCCCATTAACTTGGAATAATCTTTCTATCTTCATGTGTCACCCCCCCCCCATATATATGTTTAAAATCCTCTATTCAAAACTTTTTCTCTTCCTCTTGCTCTTGCTCTTAACCTTAACTTACTCCTTCCAGTATCTGTCCTTTGACTTCTCTGTGCCCTTATCTTGCACAACCTGGTTTTTACTTGATGTTTTTATCCTCATTGTACAATTTGTTTTATTTGCAAATTCATATTCCTCCTTTATTTAATTGACTTTTAGCCCTAAGACTAGAGTAATCTACAATTCATCTTGCATATTATACCAGTCAATAGACTGTAATTTTTTCATAATTTGTGCATTATTTACCCCATTATTGTATTTTGCTACCTTCATTGTGAATATGTTCTTGCTCTTATAAAATCACTTGTATAGGATTGGTTCTAGAATAGATGTAAAAAAAAATCAATGATTTTTTGTAGTCCTAAAAAATTGGAAACATCAATCAACTGAAAATTGAAATGACCTCATGAGAGGTTTTGGATTGGGACTTTTTTTTTATTTCTCAGAGTCTATCTGCATGACATACTTAATTAAAATTAAGCATAATTATTGCCTCCTCTACTCATCTGTTTCCAACAAAATATGCTTGGTATTGCCCTAATTATTCCATTTGTATGACTTTCATGTGTTTTGCTCTTGTTTTTGCTTTATTATTTTGGAACTGAATTGTTCTACCTTCTGTCTTAAGTTGCATCTTATGATAGTCCCATTTTTATCTTTCTGTATATTGGATAGTGCTTGCTATTTGTATCTGCACCTCCCCTTTTCCCCCAGGATGCATCTAGAAATGAGGTATTGTAGCTCAGTATACCTTTCCTGGTGAAACTTTGTCAAATGAATAAATAAAGTAAATACTGTGTTATGCCAGACAAGTAGATGATATTGTAAAGAAAATGAATACAAGATGCTGACTGTTCTATAGAAACAAAAGAATGTTTAATCAAAACACTAGTGGATTAGTTGCCCAGAGTTTTATATTTTCTGTTATTCACTATGGGCTACCTTTTTTTTTATTTTAAAAATTGGTAACTGTAAGGTTACACTGAGCTGAGTCTCATTTTCAGGTGTGACCAGAAGGATGGGGAATTGGAGTAAACAGAGTAACAGTGTATCAGACAGAGCATAAAAAGTGCAAAATACAAAGACAAGTCAAGTACAGTGATATCAGCTGAAATTAATCAGATACACTCACAATAAAAAAATAGAGTACAATATGTACAAGGGTGCAGCAAGTAAGCAGTGCTATGTGGAGACTACCCCACTTTAGGGAGGTCTAGTCAGTGAGGGAAGCAGAGCTAGGAGAGCATATTAAGAGGGATCAGGAGGGGAAGTGACAGGTATAGGTGGGTACAGGAGTAAGCCTGAGCAGGCATCTAAAGACAAAGGGCAGAATTCACAAAAGGGATGTGCCCAGCATATCTGAGATGCACCAGCACATCCCTGACTAGAGCACTGGCATGATTCTGGAAGGAGACTGATGTGCCAGTGCATCGCTGATGCACTGATGCATTGTAGATGTGCTGCACACCACCCAAAATATTAAGCGTTGCATCTGGAGGGTCTGTGCAGGGGGCTTGCCCATGCACACAGTGCATAGCCCCATTCACAGCCCAACTTGGAGGCACATCCCTGAAGCAATTCCGGAGATTAACCTCCAAATGATAAGTCTACAACTAGTAGACATAAGTGAATGTCCACCCTGCAGACAGCAGTACAGCAGCTTACCAACCCTGGCAGTCCATGTCCCCCCTGCCAGTATCCCCATAATGTCAACAAAATACCCCTATGCCATAGTGGGCATTTGTATCCCCCTATCCTGCCTGTAGCACCATAATTGAAACAAAAGTTCCCTCTGCCAAAGTATACTTTTGTATCCCCTATTGCTGCCCATAGCCCTGTATTACAAACACAAGTTCCCTCTGCCAAAGTATGCTTTTGCAACCCCGTCCCTGCCCATTGCCCTGTATAGCGAACAAAAGCACCCTCTGCCAAAGTATGGTTTTGTATCTCCCCTCCCTACCCTGACTCAATCACACTGCCATGCCACTTCCAATCATATCCCTGGTGGTCCAGCGGACTCCCCACCCACTCAGGTACCCCAACCCACTCCACTTCCCCCATCCCAGCATGTCCCAAATGTCAGCAGGCAGCTCAACCCACCCATACACCACCACGGCTGCCCACTGACAGAGCTGTCTGTGAATGACAGCGTACTTTACTACTGTAAGCCCATTGGTAGTCCGTGTTGACCAATGGGCTTGCAGCATGTACTGTAAACTGTCATTCAAAATTTTGTGAATGACCTGTGTCATTCACAAAGTTGTGAATGACAGCTCACAGTACACACTGCAGGTCCATTGGTTGACACAGTCTACCAATGGGCTTACAGTAGTACAGAACACTGTCATTCACAGACAGCTCTGTCAGATAGCAGCCATGGCAGTGTGCGGGTTACTGCCCACCAACATTCAGGACATACTGGGATGGGGAAGTGAGTTGTGGTGGGGGTGCCTGAGTGGGTGGGAGTCCACTGACCACCAGAGATATGATTGAAGCTAGCATGGCACTGTGATCGGGTTGGGGTAGGAAGGGGTATCTTTAGCAGAGGGCACTTTTTTTATATGGGCTACAGGCAGGGTGGGGGATATAAAAGCATACACTGGCAGAGGGCACTTTATTTGCATTATGGGGCTGCGGGCAGGGCAGGGAGATACAAATGCCCACTATGGCAGAGGGCTATTTTGCTGATGTTACGGTGATACAGGTGGGGGGGTGACTGTACTAAGGTGTTGTGTTGGTGAGCACTGCTGCATTTGCAGGGTGCTGGGTGCATCTCTACAATATGCATGCAAATGGGGCTATAATTACATGCAAATGGCCCCATTGCTCCTTGCATGCCCAATGGCCCCATTTGCATGTTGATGGCTGTGAATAGCGGCTTTGGGCACAGCACATCTGGTGATGCACTGCCCCAGTGATTTCCCAGCCCAACCATAGGGTTACACTGGTGCATCCTGGGCTGGGCACTACTGTGGTATTCACAGAGGTGATGTGTTGGGAGCATCCCCCGGTACATCTTCTGTGAATACCACAGTTGGTGCTCAGTGCATCTCATTTGTGCCGGGGCATCCAAGATGTACCAAGCGCAAATGCTTTGTGAATCCTGCCCAGAGAGTGAAGTGAAGAGTCAGAGGGAGGAAGGTAGCAGATTCCACAGGGATGGGAAGCAGTAGGAGAAAGCAGCTTGTCCAGAAATGGAGCAAGGGTGGGGAATGGAAAAGGTATGGGAATCCTTGGAGCGCAGTGAGTATGAACAGGATAGGACAGGGAAGAAGAGTGAGGAAAGGTAGGAGGGAAGGGACCCAAACCAGTATTTGGCTATAAAGGAGGTAGCATTGGACTGGCAACATGAAGGTAGAGAGGCGATTGAGAGGAGGAATAGAAGAAGCAGTGATGAGTGTAGGATGGAGAGCTAGTAGTGAAGTGACAGGAGGCATTATGGATATTGTGCAATCTGGCAAGGACAGAGGAGGGGGCAGCACCATAGTCCATACATACATAGTCAAAGACCAGACCAGGAGAACCAATTTAATGAGAGTATGCAATCCAGACTGACAGGAGTGTGTAATCAAATATGCAGATTTGCTCTGGATGTTAAAAAGGATATCCACCACTTTGATCTTTATGACCAGATACCTTTGGATCATCAGATTAATTATTTTGATGGTATTTGGTGAAAGAACTTACAAATGGTCAAAGTAGTAGGAGACTAAATATGATCATATCAGAATGTTTAAATTCATACAATAAAAAAAAATTGAATATGCCATTGTAAATACCTAATTGTAGAACAAAATAGGGATAAAGCCTTTTAGAAACATGGCAATAAAAGCATGGAATTTATTCCCTATAAAAGTAATAAACAGTCAGCAAACTGCAATTTAATAGTGGCTTAAAATTATATTTGGATAACTCTGCAAAACGTAACTTTTTTAAAAGGTTTTCATTGTATTGCATTATATTTTCATTCAATATTTAATAAAGCATTTATATAATGTATGCTGTATGTTGTATTTAATGTTGTATTATTGACTGATTGAAAATAGGCACTTGTTGCCTAAAGGTTTTTCTCCAGAAATAAAAACTGAAAATTTGAAATTGAATTGTTACTGTGTACCCTTTGTTTCTTCTCCTCCTCGTCACACCTGGGAATGAACCTTGACTAAGTGTACCTTTCCTGGTCACCAAATGTCAAATAAATTAACAAACAAATAAATAACTAAATCAATCAATCAATCAATCAATCAATAACGGAAATAGTACCAGGCTAACCACAGAAACCAAAGTTCAAGATTGTACATAAGCTCACGGGCCCTAGGCCATTGGAGACTGAGAAAATCACAAAGGTACTTGAAAGAAGAGTTCATCCAGCCCTGAGCATCCTCTCCTCCAGCCAGCAGACTTTGCAATACAATTGTCATCCTTTGTAGAGGCAACCTCTTCACCGACCATCTAGCTGCAGTACTGGTGTGGCATCCCAACAAACCCCAATGAATGGAACAGTGATATACTTGGAAAATGGCAGACAATATATACTGTATCAGAGTCAGCAATGACATCCACAGTCAGAAAAGGAAGCTTGATTAAATTGGGAAGGCAACAAAAACATTTGGTATACTGCTTCAAGTTTCATCCAAGGTTCTGTTTGACAGTTGAATGAGTCCAGTTTCACAGGGTTTCATGTTTGATGATTATATCTGATAGTAGTTTTCTTCATCCGAACACACTTAAAAAGTAAGATTAATAGCTAACTACTATTTTAACTAGCTAATCAACAATCATACTTGTGGAAACCCTATATTGGAGGAAGGCCTTACTCCCCAAAAGTTATGAGCTGCCTCAGCACAAGGATATATACCTTACATCATTCTTTGTTCTGCACATATGCAAATTTCTCTTAAGTCAGCATTAATCTTGATACTGACAAGAATTCCAGTATTCACTGGTGTAATCTCAGGAACATGAATAGCAACTTTTTCAGACTTAGAATGGTTGTCATTTTTGCCCACTCTAGCAGGTACAATGCCCATGACAGTTAAGGTATCTGTTTAAAAATAAATGTATCTGGCTAATTCTACTCAGCCCCTTGATCTTCAGTTGTTGCATATAACCTCAGTACTCTATTCCCAGGTGATGCTGTGTGAACAATTAGGTGCTGATCACTTGCATCAGTCGGAAGCAGAGTTCTGAGTCAGAGGACAAGCAGGATGGCTAGATAAATTTATTTATAACTGTCACTGTATGTTATAAAAAAAATAAATAATAAATTACACAGGATATTTTTAACAGGGCTATATAAACTCCTTGGGCTTTGACTTCACGCTCACCTTGATCCCTCAGTGGTCTAACAGTTTTGTTATTCCCCGCTATTCGATAATTGGTCCACTGCCTTTATACTGCTACCATTTGGGAATTTTGTTATTGCACATTGTAAATCTGTTATTTCCCCTTGTAATTCTCATGTGACATTCTTGAAAATACAGTAGGAATATTTTAGTCTAGTGTACATACCTGGTCAACAAAGATTAAACATCTAATAATTTTATATTTCATTTACACATTGGCTATGATGTTACCTCCCAGGAATCAAGTGGATGCACCAAAAAGACTGCAAATGAAGATTGTCTAGTGATTATATCTGCAGACAGAGGGCAGGTTTTGCAGAAAGGATCCATCCAAGGTTATCTAATATCATTTTCAAAATGGAGAAACATTCAACCTGTTAGACTGTCTATAAGATGATCTAATCATACCTGAATTTCAGGTCCAAAAGAAGATGCAATTGCAACCAAAAAAAATATGCAGATCACATTTGTATCATTTTGTTTATAGCAAATTGTGACTTTTTATCACAGGTAGACACCTCTTTTGAAAATAGCAACAGGGATTTTTGACCACAATTGGGATGATGCAGACACAGATGTTGCATGTATCTGCGTCCATGTCTGATCCTTTCAAAAATCTGGGCCAAGGACTGTATTATAATTTTAATTTGAAAATATGGCCTTCCTTTCTGACAATGAACCTTACAAACAGACTGCACTGACATATCCAACAACTTGATACAGTAGGTGCATTATTTATTTATTTAAGAGATTTACCAGGAAGGCATGCTGAGCAGTGTACCTCTCGATTCCAGATGTGCCCTGGGGTTAGGGGTTACAGTGGAAACATGTTACAATCAAAACAAACATACAGTGGAACATGATACAATCAGAACAACATACATAATGTGTTTAGAACAACAGTGGGTAGCATACATAATGAACAAACTGAGGGTAAGCAGATTTTAGTACAGTAGTGTAGGTACAGTTTTTTATATTTCACAAGGAAGCAAATCGACAATGGAGAACCAGACTTGATGCTATCACTGGGTGGATTCAGGAGTGAAGGGGGTGTTAGGGGGGGTTACAGGAGCAGGTGGTAGAGAAGTGCATTTTGAGAAGGGCATTTAGTTGGGGAGTACTTGTGGAGTGTCTAATATTGGCTGCCAGGGAATTCCATAATTTGGGCAACCTAAAGCTGAAAGCAGACTAGCTGGACCGGGTGGATAATTGTGGGATGTGCAGGAGCCTGGCGTCGATGTTACGGAGCGCATAGGATGGTGGGGGTAGGGCAGTTAGGGAGGATGACAGGTAGGAAGGGAGTGACTGTGACCAGAACTTAGCCGAGGTTCTAGCGCAGTGAAGCGATCTTCTGTTGTGTAGAGAGGTGAGGTTCAAGGATTGGTAGAGGACACAGTGATGGGTGTTGGGAGGCGGTCCAGCGAGAATTGGCAGAAGGAGTTAAATAGGGGTCTAGCCTTGCTAGGAAGTTTGTGTGGGGCGCACAGTACACAATATCACCATAGTCAAATATAGGGAGGATCATTTTGGACTATTTCTTGCCTGGTTGGCAGGGGTATGCAATTTTTGTTCCGGTAGAGGGCTTCCAACATGGGGTGCAATTTTTTGTGTATAGCATCAATGTGAGCTGAGAAGTCAAGATGTTGATCTAACCAGACACCCAGATATCGATAAGAGGTGCAGGCCTCTAGTGGGGAGCTGTCCAGAGTGTAGAACATAGGTGGTGCAGTAAGCCTGGTTAGTTTGGGCCAGGAGCCGAAGGTGAGGGAGACTTTTTTTTAAAATTTAGGACTAGTTGGTTTGAGATGAGCCAACGTTGGATGGAGTCGAAATCCTTCTGTAGGCATGCTGTCACTGCACTAGAGGATGGGCCAGAGGCGAACAACACCGTATCGTCAGCGTACATGTGGATGGCCATATGTGGGCAGGCTGCAGGCAGGTCATTGAGAAAAATAGAGAACCATAGTGTGCAGAGAACCGACCCTTGGGGGATTCCCTGGTGACTGGGAGTGGGGTGGATGTAGCCGAGCCAACGCAGACAGATTGGGACCTGTTGGACAGGTATGAGTGGAACCAGTTATTTGCAGTTGCCGACAAACCAGATTGAGTGAGTTTTGCCAGTAACAAGGGGTTGGAGACGGTGTCGAAAGCTTTCGCCAGATCTATAAATATGGCAGCTGTTAATTCCCCTTTGTCCATACCTGTGAGGATGGCGTTTGTGAGACGGAGGAGGGAGGTGGTGGTGGAGTGATTTTTCCTGAAGCTGGCCTGGTAAGGGGTGAAGAAAGATATGGTCTCAAGATAGTGGTGGAGTTGGGAGAGGACAAGGTGTTCTTGAAGTTTGACCAGGATGGGGAGCAGGGATATAGGGCAGTAGTTGGATGGTGAGGAGTGGTCCCCTCCTTTGGGAAGGGGAATGGCTGTGGCTTGTTTCCATTTGTTGGGGACTGCTCCAAGTTTAAATGACAGGTTGAAAAGCAGGGATAGCGGGTGGGCTATGGCAGGTGCTGAGAGCAGGAGCATTTTGGAGTCAAGGCCAGAGGGACATTTACCTTTGGCTGGGTTGAGAGACATCAGTAAATTTAGCACCAGAGCTGATGAGACAGGGCGTAGGGAGAAACAGGCCGTGGAGGGTACGATAGGGGGAGAAGTGGGCAGGGGATAGGGAAGGGAAGAGAGAAGGGATGATGAAGCGGAGGAGAAATAAGAATTAAATTCGGTGGCTACCACGCTAGGATCCATGATGTTTTTCCCTGCAATGTTAAGTGAGGGGGTAGGGGGTTGGGCCGGAGGGGAAAGAAGGGATTTTATTGACTTCCAGAATTGAGTTGGGTGAGCGAAGTTGTTATTGAACGCAGTTTTAAAATAATTTGATTTGGCTTGCTGAATGAGCCTTGGCCAGGCATTTCGTAGTGACCGGTAGTGTTGCTGTGCCGTTTGACTACCTGTGGCCTTGAAAGATTTCCAGGGATGGTCTCTGGCTCGTAGTTGTTGCATAAGGTTTGTTGTTACCCAAGGTAAATGGGATCCTCTTACTCAGGATCTCTTGAGTGGAGCATGGTGGTCCCAGATGGAGAGGAAATTTGTGGAGAAGAATTTCAGGGCATCGTCCATGGAGGTGGCCTTAGGGATGAAAGACCAGTCAATGCTGGTGAGGTCGTTTAGGAGAGCTGGCAGATCAAGGGACTTATAAACTCTATTGAGAAGCATGCAAGGTGGGGGGGGCAATGGGTCTGAAGATTTTATGCACCATGTAAATCATATGGTGGTCACTAAGGGAGTCAGGTAGTAGGCCAGCTTGAATGATCCGATGAGGGTGGGTGGTAAGCGCCCAATCCAGGAGTGTGTGTTTGTTGGATTTAAGGTTTAGGTGAGTTGGTTCAACTATTTGCTGGGACAAATTTAGGGCATTTATTTGGTGCCGAGATTTGGAGGCTCCGTTGCCTAGCCAATGTTGATTGAAATCCCTAAGTATGTGAAGTTCGCCACCCTTCGTAAGGGACCTCAGGGTGCCGAGATGGTCAAGAATGCTACCCAGTGGAGTTTCAGGTGGGCAGTAAGACCCTGCTATATAAACTGGGATGGAATGAGGCAGTGGGATTTTGATTAGGAGGGAATCTATAGGTTGTATGGGGGCCGACAAGGTGATTATGGAAAACTGAAGAGTAGAGGAGATGTATATGGCAGTGCCACCACCCTTCTTTCTGCCCTGTCTATCCTGGAGGATTAGGGAGAAACCAGGTATAGAGAATTCGACATTCCGGTTGTGTGGTTTTAGCCAGGATTCGGTGATGATTAAAATGTCAGGGCAGAGGGTAAGGACCGTGGTTCATAAGGCAGCAATTTTGTTTAGGATGCTGCATATGTTTAGCTGGACAATCTTAAGTCCTTTAGGGAGGGGCGTAGCTGTTGTGGGTTGTTGAGCAGCTTTGGATGCAGGTGGTCCTGGATTGCTTTCAATGTCCCCGGCTATAAGGAGAAGGAGAGCCAGGGAGTGTCTTAGTAGGCACAAAGGCTTTGGAGATATCCTGCGTCGAGTGGGGTGACTTGGAGTACGTAAGGTAGTCATAGGGTCAGTGCGGAGGGGGAGGGGGATATATAGGGCAGGCAAATCTGCATGAAAAGAGGGAGGAAGGATAGAGGCCCCCAGGGACCAGTTGTGCCAAGGGGACATGTTATGGTCCACTATTGCTGTGGAGGAGTGGGGGGGTGGTAAGGAGACTGTAGGGAGGAGTGGCAATGACACAGGCAGAGTAGGATGGGTTGATGGTGGAAGGGAGGATAAGGTGAGGCAGAGCATAATGATTGTAAGAGTGAAAAACTGCATTGTTTTATAAATTTTTTTTTGTTCAGTTATGTATAACTTACACAGTAGTAGATAGAAACTTGCTCTAAGGTGGCCACTAGTGGCTGAAGAGAATAAGGAGCTAATGGAAAAGTGGGCTGACTGGTTTAGCAGCTCACGAGGTTTCCACTATATAAGGAGGAACCCACCAAGGGTGGTGGTGGGGGCGGTGGGGAGCCTGCACATAGTGCAGGTGAGGCTAGAGCTCCCTGAGAACAGCTGTGGTCAGGGAATCGCTACCTGCTGGCTTCTGCAGCTCCGTTGTCCACGGGGGAGGTTCAGTGGCTGTGGGGAGGGCTTGTTGAGCAGCTAGCCCTCACGACCGCACTGCTGGGGGGACAGAAAAGGCAGCTGTTAAAACACAGGTAGGTAGGGAGGAGGAGCTACAATACTTCTATGCAGCAGTTTTTCAACAAGATTTACACAAGCAATTAAAATACAGGCTGTAAAATGCAGAGTGAATTTGGCTTGCTCAGATGTAACATTTGCTTAGAAGCAGTACAGCTCAGTTCCCCGGGTGAAAAAAAGCCTGATTTTAGTGCAGCTCAAAACCCTAAATGTTTTGGCTCTTTCTAGTCAACAAGGTGCATGGCCGTAAAGCTCTGAGACCCCTTGGTTAGTTGCAGTGGATTGAAAACTGTGCAGGCTGTACCGCTCGGTTCCGCTTACAGTACTGAGCTATTTTCCACTGACCCTTGAAATTAATTTTACTCTTCTTTAGGGTTACAATTTTGGGCGGCTTAGGAGGCAGAGTGCTGATTTGAACAAATGAGCTGCAGCTCCACTCCAACGAGGGGGAAATAGCAAAAGGCAGAGTCAAACACACTGAGCTGGGGAAAAAAAAAAGGCGCCGAGTTTAAATTCTGTGGCACAGCTCCCTGAGAGCAGCTGTGGTCAGGGAATCACTACCTGCTGGCTTCTGCAGCTCCGTTGTCTGCAGGGGAGGTTTGGTGGCTGTGGAGAGGGCTTGTTGAGCAGCTAGCCCTCGCAACCGCACTGCTGCTGGCTTCTGCAGCTCCGACCATGACCAAAGAACTCTGTGTAGTATGTATGAAAAGATGATTGGAAAACTGAACTACAGTATTACCATATCTAATATCAGGATTGTTTATTTTAAAGCATCCCACATACACTTACAATCATAAGACGGTGTCTCATTCATGTAGCTCTAAAACTCTGAAGTTCTAAATCCAGTTGCCATAGTCCATTTCCCACATTACTCACTGACAAGCAGACAGTGGCCAGCTGAGGAGGTGAGCAGAGGGCTGTACTTGTTATCATCTTCATGGACAATACTACACAGTGTCTAGGGGTGGGAGAGTGTTTGGAGCAGGCAGGTTGGAAGAAAGGATGAAAAACCAGTCAGGGGAGCACTTGACCAACAAGAGTAATGGGAAATGAAACAGAATGGGTGACCAGGGTTGGTGGACCACACATCACCGGAATGTACATTTCAAAGGTAGGACGTGTACTCAGGGGAAGTGTTGGCAAGTTAATGAGCCCATAATGGGCATACTAATGGCACCGTAGCATCTTGCATGCCCAAAGTGCTCAACAGCATGCTAGGGCTGAGTATGCCTACAGGAACCATGGCACGGCTCAGTTTGGGCAATGCTGTATTCAGTGGGATCCCCTGTGAGCCATATTTGGCCATGGGTTATGTCAGAGCAGCATCACCAGTAGGAGTGCACCAACTGTCTGAATATTGTCCTGAGCCAGTCATGCGCTATCTGCTGCACAGTAGTCCTTCCTGTCTGCATGGCAGAAACAGCCAGATCTGAATATGAGGTGGGCCATGACCTGTTAACATTGTGATTTTGCCTGACTAATGATATTATGTACATTATTCTGGCACCAGTTATTGGATCTAATAGAGGCTGCAACTGTAGACATATATCAAAGAAAATCTGTTTTTGGAGATAAGAATAGAAAGATGATTGACTCCCTTTCTGAGAGCTCTTAAATAAGCAACAAATTAAAGACATCCTGAATTCCTGTACCTGATTCCACTTGGTATAGTGTCAGATTGGGTCACACAGCTGCAGTTGGCTTCAGTTTTGTGCTTATTCAATGGACCTGTATTAGAGAAGTGAACTGAGCTGGCCCAGTGGCACTGAGGGTTGAGGCACTGGATGCCACACCTCGCACCACGCCAGCGACCTGGGTTCGGGAGCAGACTCAGGTCATGGAGGTCGGCCGGGGGGAGACAGGCTGAGAGTCCGACAACAGCTCACCTTCTCCAGGGGGAGGGAAGGGATCCAACATGGTGAGCGGTGACCTCTGGTGGAGACTGGAGGCATGACAGCTCATCAGCACCTCAGGGGGTCTGATTGGTCATGGGTGGAGGCCTGTAGACCAATCGTCTCTAGGGGCTGCACCATTGAGGGGGGAGGATGTTGCGGACATCAGCACTCATGCTTTGATGTCAAGGGCTAGCAACGTCCTCACAGAACAGGGAAAATCACCCTTCAGAGCTGGGTAGACGGAGCGCCGACCCCAGTCCTGATATGCCACCGACTGCTACTGTCTCAGGGACCTAATGAAGAAATTAAGGTACAGGGGTGTCCTGCCCCACCCTGAACCCCACCTGGGGGGCAATCTGAGGCAGGATGAGGGACCTAAGCAGCAGGTAAGTTGGTGGCAGGAATGGGTTTCATTGGCGACTCCCAAAGGGGTGGCTCTGGTAGGGATGTAGGAGGGGAGAAAAAATAAATAAAAAAAAAAAAGTAGTGAACTGAACAAGGCCAAGGTGTTATGTTTTGAAGTGTAATTATCAAGAGTGAGCAGTGATGCAGATTAAATCTGTGATGATAATTTTACATTTTGTTTTCAAATTATTTATTTTGCAGTCAAATAATTTGACTTTTTTGATGCTAGATAGAGACCAATTGGCCCATCCAGTCTGCCCATTTCTCCCTACCTACACTACTATTGCAGACCATGTGACTGATATACAGCTCTTTCCACCTCTTCCTTTCCACTGATTCATTGTGCTTATGCCATATATTCTTGAACCCCACCATTGTTTTCACCCCTACCATCTCCACAGGAAGGCTGTTCCAGGGATCCCCTACTTTTTCAGTGGAAAAATACTTCCTCATATCTCTCCTGAATCTACCCCCCTTCCAGCTTCATAGCACGTCCCCTTGTTCTTGAGTTCATTTTCTTCTAAAAATAATTAAAAATGCACAACCTCACTAAAGATTTATGTTCCGAACATTCCAAATTTCTTTTTCTAATATTAACAGTAGTTTAGCCCCAACTTAGAAGGGACCAAACATTGTATCAAAATTAATTGGATTTTAACCTTTTCTGTAGCTGGAAGAAGTAGGAAGTCCGATGACTTGACAGTCTCCTTGTTTCTCTTTGTTAATCTGTAGCATCTACCAATAATTATTATTCAGAGGAAACACTTTTAACAAACTATAGCTGCCACAACCAGACTGTTTAGAAGACTGGAACTAGTCCACATGGAAATTAGGATCAGAGCTGCACTGCTTGACTTGACCCAAACTGAGGCTAAAGTGAACAACTCCAAGCAGAAAATGAGTATTGTAGAAGACGTAAAAACACAGTTTCTGTTTGCATTTAAAGTAAACATTCTTTACCAGACTGCCAGTTATAAGAAGCTGAGCTGTGTGACCGTACTGTACTAAAGTCTAGGAGGAAAAGAAGAGGATCAGAGTGGTATTCCATTTCCAAGTAATAAACAAGTGCACTAATACATTTGTGCAAGGAGTCTTTTAACTGCATAATAAGCACTCATTTAAAGGAAGGACTAAGAACCAAAATGTAAATTTTCAAACGTTTCACTTTAGGAGTGACCAAATTTCCACATGTTAAGCATGTACCATATATAAATATGAATGGGCAAGCCACCTTATGCACAGATTAGAGTACATTAGCCACAGCAATACAAGAGCAATGGATTATGATGATACAGTATAGTTAATGATAAACCTATGCCTTTCATGAACCTCTGAAAACTATCACTGGGGGTAATTCTGCATACAGTGCAAACCTTCATGGCTGACTCTGTCAATTCTTCCTTAAAACATCATGTCAAAGGGCTGACCCACCAGTACAGCAGTAGCACTATTGCTTGCAATGTCAAAGACCAAGGTTCAGGAATGAGCCTGGAGCATCAGGGGCCACAGGAAGAAGAGGCTTCAGCATCTGTTGGACAGCTTGCCTTGTCTGGTGTGGGTTTGTGCAGGGCTCAGGCAACAGTATGCTTCCTGGTGGCAGCCCTGGGGTACTGAGTCTGGAGCTCTCACTGAGTGCTGAGATTGGAGGGGATATAGAGGACATAGGCACATCATGCATGGGAATGTGCATGACATTCCAGGACATCATTACATGTCCACTCCCATCAGAGGAAACCATGTTAAGCAGAAAATCCCACTGGCTGTACAGGTGACGCTGCTCCCTGCCACCATGTCCACAACCAGATCCTGCCCTCTTGGACCCTGCCATCCCTCCAGCCTTCACCTCCACTTCAGGGGAATTGGACATTTGAAAGGGAACACTGAGGAGCAGAAGGTGCCCTGCCTTATTGGGGGAGGGAGTGTAAGTCAAAGGGTTACCCAACAGGCGAGTCATAGGTGGACTGGGGGGACTGGGGTCAAAGGCCAGTAAGGATCTTGGTGTGTCAGGATAAGGTGCTGGGAGATGACTGGAGGAGGTCCCAGCCAGCAGGGTGGGAGAAAAAAAAAAGTTAAAAAAACATGGTGTCACATTTTACTTCATAAGATTCAGTAATTTGGAAAAATAGCCAGAAGAACAGTAGACTGCAGGAACATGCACTCAGTGTTATGGGATAGTTTAGGAAAACCTAAGATTTCAAGGTGTAGAGAAGCTGTCTACTGTATGAGAGTATTGCTCCTACACTTTCAGCCAAAATACTGAAAGTTTTGAATGTTGCTGGATAAAAAGCAACCAACTGATAAATCCTTTAAGTTAGATTTCAGCATGCCTCTCCCAACTAAAACATGAAATAAAAAAATTAAAAAAATGAAAAAAGTAAAAAACAAAAGTCTGTTCATGGAAGTAGTTTCAAAGGGGAGACCTTCAGGATGTGATGTTTCACAATAACAGCTCATTCAACGAGTCTGCCATTACAATAACAGTTGCAGTACTGCTGGAGAATGTCTAAAATGAAAGAAGCCTTACTTTCCTAATCATTTAATAGCTTTAAACTAATGCAAACTGTATAACAACCTGCAAAACAGAGTGAAAATGCACTTCTGTATATTCGTAGATCCACATTAGTGAACATATGAAAACTGGTTGGTGCGCAAAATAATGCCTGGAGCTCTTTACTGGTACAGTATACTGGAACATGACAGAAGCACATAGCATGCTCTAATCACATGTTTCAATGTACTATTCCATCTGTGCCAGGCACTGTCCCACATGCCCAGACAAACCATAACTCCTTAGTGGCCACAGGAGGAATGTGGCCAATAGTAAGTTATGATGCTTGTAGGGGCAAATGGGCAGTAAGGACACGCAAAAGATGATTTTTCCTATGAAGCAATCTGGTATACTTGTACATCCCTATGCAAATGACCCAATATCACTAACAAGGCACTATGGGATCATTTTGACATGTTAAGGCCTCATCAAAGTCCTGCAGAAATGTGGTTTACACCTTCCCATCAGTGCCAGTCCAGCCTGCTAGTATACTGTCTCTGTCTTCTAGTGGTCTCCCAACCCTTCGATCACCCGCCCACTATGTATACAGTATTGCCCTGGCATCTAGTTTTCCCACCCCAACTGCCTGCCTGCTATGTATATATTACTACCATGGCATCTATTGTCCCCCATACTCTCCAATCATAGGTCAGAACCCCTTCCCATCCTTTACAATCAGGTCTATCCACCTCCTTTCTTTGTGTCCCTCACTTAACCCATCTTGAAGACCTCCCTGTGATGATGACTGGCATAGCCCCTCTGTTCAACAGCTTTTCTGGCTGCTGTCAGATTGATAGGGTGCAAACACACGTGTACTGTAGAAACAGCTTTTTCTATAGTAGCCACATGCTCTCTCCCTGTCCCTGAGATGGCTGTTGACTGAGGTGGTTAGTGAATGGGCTGTGCCAATTGCCATCGTGGGGATGGGGGGGCTACAAGATGGGATAAATGGGAGCTACTGAGGTAGAGAATGGATGGACCTGAGTGGGTGGGATGGGGAGAGGGTTATGACCTATGATTAACAGTAAGGAGGCCATGCTACACCAAGACAAAATAAATTCTAGTCAACAATAAAAATAAACAATCATCAACATACAGCACCTCAGCAAAGCTGGAAAGTATGCAGAATATCACATTATCTAAAAGCAGTTCTTGAACAAAAAATGACATTTATAAATGAAAGCTAAAATCCGCTCTGGGTTTTACTGCCATGCGGAGGCTCTCAGTGTCTGCAGGATACCCTTTTAAATGTGATGTTACAGGTCAGAGAGCCCTACCCCAGTCAACAATAAATAGCAGATAACTGCTCAGTGGTGCTGGGGGTAGCACCTCACAGTGCAAAGCTGGAGACCAAGATTCACCAACTGACTCCCTCCCATCACAGGGCTGGTGAAGTCTTCCATGGGCTGCAGGGGCCATGTTCTCTGAATCCATGGGGATGAGAATTAAGACAGCTCTGCCATACTCACTTTCCCTGTGAAGGTTTGGAATGGGCTTAGACAATATGGGTAACCACACAACATGCCAGGTCTGGTGTTGCAGACCAACTTTATGGATAACAGTGGCTATCACGGGGTGTGAGGTAATATTTTGACCACCAAACTGATGACATCCATTGCTTTCATTGCTCCACTTTCCAAGGAACCAGCCCTGTGCATCTGCTTGTCCCCATGAGATGGATCAGAAGGATTCATGGAGAAGTCCAATGCTGGTGGGGGAGTCTCATAGGGGTTAAGCTATGAGGGTGCAATCCTTCGTATGATAACCATAAAAAGATATAGACTGTGTACAATCTGGAGATGTAGGAGGTTCTCCACAATCCATCACTGGAATTAAGAAAATATATAAAAAATAAGACGCATATGCTTTTTTTTATGCATTAGTCAAGAAGAAGGCCTAATAAACAAAACAGTGGCTAACTTTATCTTCTATTGTCATTGAGCTTAAATGTAATCCTTTTGTTTCATATGCAACCCACATGCTGATTTAGGGCCTGTTTTTTTGTTACTACAATAATCAAATACATTTAACTAAGGGACTGCTCAACTACACCACACAAGTGTTAAATATCAAATACTCACATGATATTTGTGATTTTCAGAGTGCAAACCATTACCTATTTCCCTGTACTGTATATAGTGGAAAAGCAAAGGCCCAACTCAAAAATAAAACAAAACATTATTTATCATTGCAAATTGGGGGTTGGATCAGGCCTGGACTTAAACTATAGCTGTTTAAAGCCTCAACTTGCACTTTAAAAAGGAAACTCTGCTGACAAATGCCCCCCACACTCTACAGAGAGCCCTGCAGTGCTCTCCATGCAACAACATCATAATTATACTAGATGACTGAAATCTGGGGACACCAGGTACTAATCAGTTACACAGTATGGTGGTGTACACTTGGAATGCACAAGGTCCCCCTATCTGAAGCCTGACTTTACTGCCAAATACCAAATCCACAATCACTGGGCAGGTATAGAGTACCCCTTGTGCCAGTGTGGCCCAGTCTATTCATAAAAATTGTTTATTTCAGATGAAAGATGATGTATCAGCTGAGTTTCTGCCACACAACATGGTGGAATGCATGAATTATAAGGCTGGTTCATGGCATAGTACCAGCAGCATGGTTCCATGCCATGTACAGAGCCTTGGCCATGTGATGTTACTGCTAGAGCCTTCCCCAACCCCCACTCCCATACCTGAAGGCATGCTTATGCCCCACTCCATACTCCAAATGATCTCTCCCAGATCAGTCATCTCTGGTTGTCCAGTGGCACTCTGAATGATAAAATAAAGTAAAACAGCCTCCGTGATGTACAGTGGATCCTTACTCCATATCTTTGTGCTACCATGTAATAGTTTTGGTGGAGCAGCTGTGTACAGCCACCTTCATTTCCTTAGCTGCCTTCTCCCCTTTTACCAGTGCAATGTTCATTATGCTGGTGTGGGGACAATTACGTGGCCCCTTTGTATATACCACAAGGGAGTGCAAAGTTGAACTATAGTGTAAAATTAGTCTTTGCAACTACTTTGTGCCACTATTTTGTGACTGTATTAAGCACCTGCATTGTTTGGGAGTCATGGACTCAGCCTCACGTGCTCCCATTTATAATCTCCATAATACAGATATTGCTGTAAGTCCAAACTACTGAAGTAGTCAGAACATTAGGTATGTCTTTGGTATTGTTTTGTTTTGGGGAATATGGTACTCTTTAAAATGACTTTTGGCAATGGATTTTCCTTGTTTTACTGATAGTTGGCTAGTTTATACACTTCAGAATCAGCAATAAAGCAGAAGACAGGTATGCTGATCCCTGGGGCTGTGAATTTTACAAAGATTACTCAAAGAAGGCTGTGACTCTTTTTTATTATCGATTTGGGGTGTATCCTTTTACTGGGCCTCACTTGATTTGTGGTCTGAAGGGGGCATTTGGGAGCCATAGTCAAGGAATTGACTGGGGGTCTCTGCCCCCTAGACCACCAAGTTGGGACACTGTTGTGCCCTGATTTTGGGTGTTATATCGGTCCACTCTTTTTTGTGTGTTGCCCGGTTGAGAGTAAGGGCCTTATTCAATTCATGATCTTCTGATTCTCTAATCTGGACTTTGGATGTCTTCTGGAATAATTTGTATTCTACTGACTTTTAATCCCACAGACTAATATGTCTCTGTGCCTGGCTTTTTGAAGACTCTTTATTTGGACATTTAAGGTGGTGAGAGAACCTTGTGTCCATTGTTTAATTTGGATTGTACCCTCTCCCTGGGTCATGAGAGGACTGGGGGGAGGAGACTTGTTATTTATTTGTTTGTTTAAAGTTTAAATTGTTTTGATTTATTATTATATTTATCTTGCAGTGAGAGTGCTAAGGTATTTTTTTCCCCTCTCTCTACTTGGCTGTGAGAGAGCTAAGGGGGGGGTAACTAATTTTCATTTTTTGGTTGTAGGGGTGGTGAGAGTACCCTTACATTTATTTATATTTATTCATACTTAATTGTATATTTTTATTTTGTTTGTTTTTTATTTTATTTTTTTTTTTTTGTTTGTGGGTCTGGGTCTTCAGTCCAGTCCAGACTCGATTTTTCTGTGAGGTTGGGTTTTTGTTTATTTGATTTTGTTTATTTATGCTGGATACATTTAGGGATTATTTGATTAATTTTATGTTGTTAAGATTGATTATTTTGTGTTTGGAGTTTATTGTTTTGTTCAAGCAGCGACATGTGCTGGCCTTCAGTCCCCACGGTGGTGCGCTATTCATCCTCCTTTCTTCGCACCCTCCACTCTTTTTATACCCCTCTCCTTCAATTCGATACTTACCAGTGCTGTAGAGCACTAGGGATTATTCGTAGGAGAGTGAGGAGAGTGGGGGTATGCGAACAGGAGAGGATGAACGAGTGGAGCCACTGTATCGGGGTTATTAAGTCCAGAAGGCCCCCTGGGGTGAAATGGAATCCAGACTGGGGTTTACCATGTCTGGTGCCCATACCCAAGGCCACTACTGAATTTAGTAGGCAGATAGGCCTAACAGCCTCCGAGGTTTGTCCAACTCGGGCGGTGCTATGCAATGCCAGGTCAGTCAGGAATAAGACTGCCATTACTGCCGATCTTGTTGGCTCGGCTGACCTGGCTTGCATCACTGAGACCTGGCTGGATGAAAACTCAGGCCCTATAGTGGAGGCCATGACTCCGGCTGGGTACTCGGTGATACACCGCCCGAGATTGGACTGCAGGGGGGGGGTTGCAGTCTGTTTCAAGACTGAATTGGGCCTTATGAGTGTAGTAGTAGGTGATGCTGAGTCCTTTGAGTGCACAGTCATAGCAGGTGTAGGCGTTTGAATCATTCTCATCTACCGTCCACCCGGAGATGGGAAACGCTTCTTACAGGAAGTAGCAGACTTCCTCATCCATATGTCATTTGAGTCACCCAGATTGATGGTTCTGGGTGACTTCAACGCCTGGGTCAATGATGAACTGTCACAATTTGGTAATCACTTCCTCCAATTAATGTCTTCTCTGGGCCTTACGCAGGTAGTTTCCTCTGCTACGCATAAATATGGACACTCTCTGGACTTAGTCTTCCTCTTAGAGATTGATGCATCTGATGGGGTGGAACCAGTCACCTGGTCTGACCACTACACCATGAGGTTCAATTTTTGCACCCCCCTGAGAAGGCCTTCCCCTGTGGAGATGGTCAGGTACTGCCCATTATGGAATACTACTCCACAAGGCCTTGCAGCGGTCCTTGACCTATCATCCCCCGTGTTGGTGAGCAGTAATCCAGAGACGCTGGTGTCAGCCTATAATGTGGCCGTTACGGCTGCCCTGGATCTTATTGCTCTTGTTCGTGAGTGCCCCCTATCCATTCACTCCAGGTCCCCTTGGTTTGATGGGACACTGCGGAAGATGCGGAGACAGGGGCGAAGGTTAGAGCATTGTTGGCGCAAGTCTGCCCTTGAAGCCGACTGCCTTAGATTGATGGAACATTATTCTATCAATCAATCTGCAATCACACATAAGAAGGCAGAATTCCCGTCCAGGGAGATTGCAGTTGCTCAGAATCAACCAGCTCAGCTGTTTTGGACTGTAGATAGACTGTGCAACCCAGCCTATCTGCAAGTTCGAAAAGCCTTTTCGCAATTAGAGTGCGAGGAGCTCACTCGTTACTTTGCAACTAAAGTGGCCGACATCAGGGTGGACTTGTGTCCGGCAATCTCTAAGGGTGACGGCGTAGAACAGTGTGAGCTCACAGTACCTCAGTTCTCTTGGAGTTCCTTTTGTCGACCTGAGTTTGTGGATATTATGAGGATCATCCATAGTGTGCATCCCACAAGCTGTAGTTTGGACCCTGGACTGACCCCCCTAATTTTGGGTTGTTCTGATATCATCGGTCCAGTCCTGGTGCAAATAGTCTGGTGCTCCTTGGAGTCAGGTGAGTTTCCTAGCTCCCTGAAAGAGGCGGTGGTGATGCCTCTCTTGAAGAAAGCTACCTTGGACCCAGACTGTTTCTCAAACTACAGACCTATCTCTAACCTTCCCTTTATTGGGAAGGTTATTGAGAAGGTAGTGGCAGCTGAATTGGAGGACCATTTAACAATCCATAATATCTAAGAATCCTTGCAATCTGGTTTTCGTAAAAGACATAGCATCGAGACTGCACTAGTTCAGGTGCTTAATGATCTTCTGAGGGCGAGGGATCAGAAGAGACGTTCTGTTCTGGTTCTCCTTGATCTCTCATCAGCTTTTGACACTGTGGATCACCTGGTGTTGATAGCACACCTGAGGCAAATTTGTGGAATGTCGGGAACTGTTTTACAATGGTTCTCCTCATTCCTCACTGGCAGTTCACAAACAGTTATGTTGGGGATTTTTTCCTCTGGCCCAACTTCTTTGTTGTGTGGGGTGCCTCAGGGTTCCATGCTGTCACCCATGTTGTTTGTACTGTACATGCTGCCCCTCAGAGACATTATAAGACGGTATGGGCTGAGGTTTCACTGCTATGCAGATAATACCCAGCTATAGCTGTCTTTTGCACCCAACCAGGATGGAGCTCTCACAGTGTTTAACAACTGTCTGGAAGAAATCCAAGGTTGGATGGATTCTAGTTGCTTAAAGTTGAACTCAGAGAAGACAGAGGTTTTGGTTGTGGACCCGGGTGGTCAGATAGAGAGGTCGCATGATGGCACACCCTCTGGAATTTTTCTTGGCAGCGTGTCACTTCCGACCTCTGAATGGGTGCATAGCCTTGGGATTGTCCTAGACGACAGGCTGACCCTACAATCTCAAGTGTCTGCCGATGTCAGGACTTCCTTTCACCATCTTAGGAATATTGCCAGGGTTAGGCACCTTGTTCTGTATGACTCTTTGCCAATGTTGGTCCACGCCTTTGTGACCTGGCGCTTGGACTACTGGCATACCACTTTTGGGCTTTCTGGGGTTGAAATCCATTGCCTACAGCTGGTGCAGAATGCTGCAGCCTGGTTTCTGACTGGGACAAGTAGGTCCCACATATTACCCGTGCTGCGCCGAACTGCACTGGCTTCCTACAAGGTGGCGGATTACCTTTAAAGTCATTTTATTGACTTTCAAAGCCCTTCACGATCAGGGTCCGACCTATTTGAAAGAACATCTGGTGTCTTACTGCCCTGGCTGATCACTCTGCTTTGCTGACGAGGGGTTGCTAGAGATTCCAAGAGTGAGTTTAAAATCTTCTGGCAGCAGAGCATTTTCTCATGCTGCACCCACTCTTTGGAATTCTCTACCATGCCGGTTACGGGAGTGTACCTCCATTGAGGTATTTAAGAAGAATTTGAAAACTTACTTATGGCCTTCCTGGATGATTAATTCTATCGTGTTATGATTTTATATTATAATTTATTACCTGATTTTAATATTTGATGTTATTATGGTATGATTTTATTTATATGTATTATTGATCTGTATCTGAAATTATGGTTTTAATATGTTCAGCGCCTTGATACGTTGAAAGGCGCTTTATAAATAAAATTATTATTATTATTACTAAGTTAATTAACAGAAATAACTAACATATTGAAGACAGTGGCTTGCAACCAAAGTCATGAATTGTACAGATCATTAAAACCCAGTCAGATTGATAGCAGCAACTGTACACCACCATTATTAATCACAGTCATAAGCAACAGACTGAAGACTGATCTGCAGATGCTGTCAGTCACAGAAATCCTTCTGATTTACAACAGGCTACAGCTTCTGTGGTAAACTGCACAAAATTCTCCCCCATCTTCCTTGATTTATGTTATTAGGTGCCAAACAATGCAGTGCACAACACTCATTGTCAGTTATGAGCACTGTTTTGTGCAGATGTTCAAGATTTGTATTATCTTTTGTGTGTGTGAGCTGACTGTTGTGTATCTGCATAGTGGCATAATCAGCAGAATAAAGTACTAGGTGGAACATTTTCTATTCGACCTACCCCATCCACTCTGTCAAGGATTCGCTTACCCATGATGCTTTGTGGTGGGTTTGTGGCTTTAAAGCATATATGTGTGTTTTGGAGACATTTAGGGAAACCAAACAATTTAGGTATCATCTACCTCCATGTATCATTTATGCATCCTATATACTGCACTTCCTTCAAACTGAATCTCTACTATTAGGCCTCTCTAGGACGCTATGTCCAAGCAGGTCCCTTTTAACCTGGACCATACATGAGGGGCTGAACCAAAAGGGCCCTCATTTAATGTTGTATTTAGGAGGTCTGTACCAAGGACTTTAAGGGCCTCTCCGCAAAACATTTTTTGTTGCTCTTCCTCCCCACCAGTAAGTATAAAATAAACTTTAGCATATATAAATATTTATAGTGCAGGTTCATTTGTATCAGTCTCACCGAGTATCCATAGTTTTTTCCTGCTGCCCCTGGCCTCTTCTGCTTTTTGTGGCACCGGGATCAAGGAATTGAACAATGTAGTTTGCCCTGCTCCTCCTGACCACAGCAGTGCTAAAATAGATTTTTTGAGTAATGGGGACACATTGTTTCTTTGTTCTGTTTGACCCTGGATCAGTAATGTGCAGCACAGACTCCACTGCCAACAATCCCAGTTTTAAATGGATAAACAATGTACAATGAACATTGCAAGTTAGTCTGACAGTGAGAGATTTTCTGAATGTTGACCTCTGAGGCAGTGGATCCCCTGAAAGTTTGGGCCTAGTGCAACTGCATCTCCTGCACCTCCCCAGTCACTGTTTATTTCCCAAAAAGTAACACCAAAGATAAACCCTTCCCTTTTAGGATCAGATGATCAGGCAAAGAAAAGACAAAGGTGGATACTGTCAGCTAAAACCATGTATAGGCAAAAGGTCTCCAGGTATGATACCTGTTACAGGCAGAATAGAAGGACCAATGGTCTTTTCTCATATACCATCACTGCAGCGAATCCCCGACTGTGAAGACCACCACAGCACCAGAAATTGGGTAAAATCTACCCATCACTGTGGCGGTCCATGCAGCGATCAGGACAGCCTTGCTAGGTGCCCCCCCCGGTGCAACTCCAACTGGGCATTAGAATCCTAGGGACCGGAGTGTGTGAAAACATGGAAGCATCCCCGACACTGCATTGCCGACACTTGGCAATGAGGCTGTCACTGTTGGGGATGTCTCTGTAGCCGCTGTTGCTGCAGCATGGTAAAACCGTCTTTTCTGTCATCATTGTCTGTTTGTCTATGTTTCTAAACCTCATTTTTTATGTTATTTATTTTTTCTCCAGCTGCTGCAGTATTAAACCGATTGTCTCTAACACTACTAAGGGGGAAAATCTGCAGGTACTCCATGCATGTAGACACAGACATGTTTGCAAAGATGAAGTCTGTTATCTATGTAGGACAAATGCAATTTAATGTTTATGTCCCCCTTTTTATGAACCATGTCACTTAGCTATGATGAAAAGCCATTGATCACATAGGGTCAATGGCCACATATAATGTTTAGGGCCTTCGGGCAGACAGGATGGCCTGGCGATCCTGATCTGCCAACAGTTTCTATGTTTCTATTCATACTGGGCCAAACTCACCCCTTATATCATTCATTCAGTCAGCGGGGGGTTAAAGAAGAACTGCGCTGAAGCTGTAAGCCATTTCCCCTGCTGGAGCTGACTTTTTAAATACTGGTTCAGATTCTGTTACTGTTCTATCTCTACAAGCTTTTTAATTATTCTAGTGGGTGTTTCTGGTTTGCACACTGCAGGCAAGAACCATTTCAGAACTGTGTGATGTAGTTTATAACCCTTGCTCAGATCTTTCATTGTTGGTATAGTACAATGCATGTGTGCTCTATCACATAAGTCTGTTGCTCAGAGGAACATAAACTACATCACATAGTTCTGAAATTGCACTTGACATCAGAGTGTAGATCAGAAATACTCATTGAGATAAACAAAAATCCTTTAGCGATGGAAGAATGACAGAATTAGAACCAGAATTTTAAAACCAGTTTCTACTGGGCAGCATGACTTACATGTTCAGTTCAGTTCTCCTTTAAAGTAATTCTCAAAGAAATACTGCAGAACATGCAGTTTAGAGGAAACATACACAGCATGCAGCACTTCTGGTTGGCCAGCACAGAAAACAGCATCACAGGTACTGTAAAGTGCAGAGGACAACACACCAGGAAAAGAAACTGCTGCAGCAGATGCAGAGAAAGTGAAAAGGAGAGAAAGGGAACTTTTATTTACATGCTATTTTTTGTTTGATTTTTTAGTAAAATATATTTGATATGGGGGGGGCATTGTCATGGAGCTGCCACTCTTACTAACAGCCCCCATGACTGTCTTTATCTAACTCTTCAGAAAAACTAGCTTGAGGGACTAACACTGCCACATACCTCCAGCCTTAAGAAGTAACCAGCCAATAACCAATAGCTGATTTCTGATACCAGCACTATCAGGCAATTATTGTACTCATCACTGTCTGGGGAATATGGAAGGCACTCAAAACTCCCTTTAGGAGCCTACCCTTACTAGGAACTGTATTAATGAAACAGACCCTAATGTGCACAGCCTTACCTAGGTATGACTTATGCAACATTCAGTGAAGAAATCCCCATTCTGACTCTACATTAGTTTTCTGGATTTTGCTAAGATTGTGGGACCCCATAACCTTTTACCAAGCCTCTAACTTGACACACTTCTCTATTTCAAGGAATAAGGCCCTTCCTGTCATATCATACTATTACTGTATACATATTTCCAAAAGCAAACCTTTGTGAATAGGAAATTACGGAGTTCATCTCTAGCCAAGAGTGTTCACATTTTTGTAACATGATGCCACTGGACTATCCTTGCAGAGCACCGCTGTGGTACACCTTCCATACTAAGTTTTACCATGTAACTATTCACTCACATGGCTCGGCATATCTATTGTCAGGCCCTTACCTTCCCCTAGACCTGAGGAAGACCCAAAACAGGATCAAGGAGATTAATATTGTCCCTATTTGCCTTAGAACTATTGACATCTTGCAGGCCACACAGGGCTTACAGTGCCCAGTCACCATACAAGTTGGTGGCCATAAATGTGGAGGGTGCCAAACAGTTTCAAAACAGACCACAAGGTTTGTACAACACAAGGCTCACTAAAGTTTTTCTCCACAAACCCAATACAACAAGAAATCAAACCCTTCCCTAATTGCTCTCTACCTAGTGTAAAATTACTGTCAGTTCCTTGACTATCACACCAGAGGCAGACCCAAATGCTCACCCTACTATAACTGTAAGGTTATTCATCTGTCATCTAGGTCTGATACCTCTGTTATATTTGTTTTATCTAATGCACTCCATGCTAGGGAGGAGGCTGCTGCAATAGGAAAAGCCACCTTTTCAACTTCTTTTTTACAATCCATAAACCTCCCTTTACAAGCAGTTGCAATAACTCAACTATTTACATTGAAAAGGTAACAGGCCGGCACAGAGGGCTGAGGCACTGGACGCCACACTTCGAACCTCACCGGCGACCTGGGTTCAGGAACGGACTCGGGGTGCCGGGGGTTGGCAGGGGAAGGAGAGGATTGAGCATCTAGAGGACTGATCTTCTCTCCTGGGGTCGGATGGGCAGGACACTTCGCTCCAGTAGTGGCCACTGGTGGAGACCAGGGGCACTGCAGGTAGTGGTGTAGGAAGGACAAAACACCAGAACATGAGAAAATCCGCTCCGGATTGGCCAGATGATGGCAGCAAGTTCAAGTCATGTCCGAAGACATCCTGCAGGGTCAGCCCTCTCCTCAGCAGCACCAAGATGCTGAAAGGAAAAAACAGTGTGCTGGGTCACCACCACTGGTGACTTCCCCCTCGGAGGAGAGGGACCCACTCTGCGAAGGGTAACGCTGAGCTACCTCAAGGTAAGGCTGTGATGTGAGGTGGAAAGGGTGCCCAGGGAAGTTGGGGGGGTGCAGAGAACCTAGGATGCCTGAAGGAGTGGCTAGATCTGGAGCTAGGAGGGGAGGAAAAATAGAATCTCAAAAAAAAAAGAAAAGGGAACACAGTGCTTCAGGGTACAATTCAGAATTCTCAGCTCCCCTAATTCTACTACCAATGATGCCAGTGCCTCTAACCTCTATTTAAAGAAGCTGGCCCAAAGATTGGTGACTCCAGAACTACGCCACTGCAGAGAGGCAGATAGCGATTACATTTCCTTACTAGGAATCTGCAGTCTACAGTGTGGAGTTCATTTTTCTGGATCCAGGTCCCTACAGTCAACCCCCTTTTGTGCTGTAGACAGGGATAATTGTAAACTTTGGACCCCAACAAGGGAACTACAGTAATCTTCCCTTGCTCTATACCGCATCTAAACTTTACATATGCATGTACATTAACATAACCATTTGGGAAAGTCTGAAAACCTTATAACATTTTGTATGGACAGATTAAATCTTGGTAAGTTAGCCATCCTCCTAAAGGCTCAACCAGTTTGCCAGTGCCTGAAGGTTCTGGCACACATCTGTCTGTTTGAAGGTATCACACACACACACACACACACACACACACACACACACACACACACATACATAGCAACAGCCTGACATATACCACTCAAGGCATCTGAGCCCTTATCTACCGTTCTCACCTTGTTCTTTCTTTTCAGCTAATGGATTGCACAAGAACTGAAAATTTTACCAACCAGTCGGAAAATCCCAGGCCAACAGCTGTGAGTCAACAGGCAGGCTGTGGTTTTACAGGAACAGAAAGTATGTGAGCAGGTACTCTGGGGTACATGCAGATAAAATATTAAAAAGCACATCATAACAGTCCAAATGAAAATATGGGTAGATACATGCCAGTTTGGGGGCTCAATAGTTTATTCAGTCAATTTATGCAGAAATATTTCTTTGACCTTCACTGGAAGGCCCATTATTTAACACAGTCTAGTGTGAATTTTTAGTGACATTGCAAAATTAACCAAAATAGCAAAACATGCCTCCTAACCTAATAGACAGCTACTGAATCACCCAGTGCATCCACTCTACAAACAAAGCTTCATCAGGGGACTATGATTTTACATTGCCTACAGTGGTTCCAACTGTGGCAAATATGGGTTTCTGCTAACACCTGTAACCTAAACGGTTTGTGTATCAACATTTGCTCTTCTGTATGGCAATGCAATCAAGGGCTACAATACCTACTACACAGCTCCTTACCCTTTTGTACAGAGCAGGCCCCAATTAGAGATGTGCAAAGTTGAAAATTTTTGCTTCACTAATTCATTTGCAGAGATCGCAAACTTTGAAAAGTGCAAAGTGCCAACTTTGTGAAGTTTTTCAACATAGAAAGTGGAACTTTTTCCCACAAAGTCATGCAAATTTGCTGGCAAAGTTTCTACTGCATGATGTCTTAATCAAAAAAAGTGTAATTTTTTCATGAAAAACACCACAAAGTGGCAAAGTGCAATGTTTGTGTGCTGGACAGTTTCATGAAAGTGAAGATTTCACACTCCACACCACATTTGCCAGCAAGGTTTTGCTTTCAAAATATTTCTAGGCCTGGTGGAATTCAGGTCTCTATCACATGAGCCCACCCATATTTTATTTACCACACTTACTGCACATTCATTGGCATGTCCAATGCTACACAGTGCAATGTAACATTGCACATTGACACAGCTAGAATTTATTTATTTTTTATATTTGTGTGTAGCTAAAGCACTGGTACACTATGCAAGGGCAGGAGTGCCAGTGTTGAAGCTCACTGTATCTCTTAATTTGAGTATCTACTCCAGTGTGTGACTGTTTTAATGTTTAATGTTGTATTATTGTATGTTATTCATATTGTATTGTACTGTATACTGTTAGAAACATAGAAACATAGACTTTGATGGCAGATAAGGACCGCTTGGTCCACCTAGTCTGCCCATTTCTCTATCTACAGGATAAGCTGCCTACCCACCACAAGAATTGCCTTAGGTCTGTCCCATACATTCTTGAATTCTCCCACTGTTTTAGATACCACAACCTCCTCAGGAAGTCTGTTCCAGGTGTCCACCACCCTTTCTGTGAAAAAATACTTCCTCACATTGCCCCTGAGCCGTCCCTCCTCTATCTTCAAATTGTGTCCCCTTGTTCTTGCACATCGCTTTTTCTGAAAGATGCTACACTCTTGGACTTTGTTGATTCCACTGAGGTACTTAAAAGTTTCTATCATGCCCCCGTCCCTCCTATCCTCAAGTGTATACATATTAAGCTCCTTTAGTCTCTCACTCATATGGCTTCTGTTGCAGACCCTGCACCATTTTACTTGCCCTCCTCTGGACTGTCTCCATCCTGTCTATGTCCTTGTGGAGATGGGGTCTCCAGAACTGGATGCAGTACTCCAGATGGGGTCTCACCAACTGTCTGTACAGAGGGATAACAACTTCCTGTTTTCTGCTGGTGATGCCTCTCCCTATACATCCCAGTATACCCCCGGCCCTCCCTACTGTTGCACCATGTTTGCTGCATCGCAGTGGCTCAAGGACATTCCTGAAAAGTGGCCTTGGCCCAGTGTACTTACCCAGTTAACAAAGTAAATAGATAAAAAAATAAATAAATATCAACTTTTGTAGAGAAACAAGCAGATTACTTGGCCTCATGTATAGGAGGAAACACTAAATAAAAAAAAAGTGTGCTCAATTAGGCCAAAAAGTCATGTGTTATTTATTGTCTGTCTGTCACTTTTTCAATTTGTTTAATCAACGAGCTAATATGTAAAGCAATTTACCTAATGTGTTTTTCATAACATGCATTTTTTAAATAATCATTGTTAACGGAGAAACAAATACTATAAAATTGTTTATTTTCATGTTTGTTTTATTTTGTACTAATTGGCTGCATTCATGCAAATTTAATTTCCTGTAAAGTTATCAGCGCATGATTCACTGCTATTGAAAATGTTCCATTTTGGCCATTTGCTGCATTTTATTTTCACATGTCTATCATGTTCTGTGAAAAGGCAAAACTGCATTACAGCAAAAATATGTATTCATCACTGCTTGATCATACTGAATGTCCCATTTCTTTGGAGTTGCTCTACATATTTAAAGGAGTACTGTTATTCATTTTACTTTTTGTATGTACTAAATGACTATGTGATATGACTATATTACATAGTGCTTCGAATTTTGAAATGTTTGGATGTATTTTTTACTTTTTTTCATATGCTAAATATACATCTGAAAAACTATAAATTAAAAGTTTTAAAATAATCTCAGGTGTATTGCAACAATAACCTTACAGTATATGTTATTATAATTTCTTTTAATTACTAAATGTTGAGACTATCAAAAAGAAGCAAAGAAACAAACACATTAATTAATACAAAAATAAAATAAATTATGCTGCTACTCATTATTAAAACAGCAATTTTCATTTCACAACAAAATGCAAGGGCACCCATATTTTGTTGTAACCAACTCTTGTTTTACATACAATATTTAAGCAATAACCCACAATAGGGTTTAGGGTTATTCGGAATTAATCAGCACCCTAGGTGCATTGTGAGCCACCCTCACAACACCCAGGGTGTTGATTAATCCCCAATAACCAACCTCACACACTGGAGTGGGTTATTACACTTATAACATGGGGTATCCCACTGTTCAAAAACTAAAGGAAAGTCAAGTAAAATGATGGAAAAGTCTGGATTTGGGGATGTATCCTTCCCCAGGAAAAAGTAGTCCCACTGTTGCAATGCCCCTGATATATAGATCACAGTGCACCTGTGTGGACAGAGGACAGGGGAAATCTCTGTTAAAACAAAACAACATACATGGTAGGAAAGACTGCCCAGTCAGGTCATACGGGCAGGATATGTAGAGACTTGAAAACAGTAACACATACAGAACTGCTTGCTTGTACTCCCCCCCAACAGAGCACATTCCATACTGGTTACACAGTAACTGTTTGTTTTCTGCCCCCAACGTTCTGCAAGCCCCTGTTCTTTCCCAACTGCTCATGTATTACAGCCAATCAACTGACAGACACAGACAGAACAGTGCAGCAACTGTGATTTACACACTGCTGCTGTGTCTGTACTGTCCTGACTGTGTCTCTTGCTGTCTTTCCCTGCACCACCTGTCTCTCTCTCCCCACAACACAGGGTTAAGTTAGAGACAGTGAGCATACCACGGTTAGCTGCTCTGTGTCTATCTCTCCCACATGACTGAGCTTTGAGTACTGCTGGCTTTTGTAATTAACTGTTTAAGTAGCTCTCCTGCACCCTCACAGGCAAATGGCACACTGAAAGAGACAGAGGCCATTCTGCTTTACAGAGGATGGCGAACACAAACTCTGCAGGGTCTATGCAGCTGGTGAGAGTGTGGGGGTGGGAGGGATTACTAACTGGAGTAGAAGCAGGACTAGACACAGGAAAAACACACTGCAGCAAATCAAAGGTCCTGATCTTTCGTGTCCGCGATGTGCGCTGGCATCCTTTCACTTGCTCATTTTCCATTTCTGTGTATCCCACCATTGCTGCCTGTTGCTCACCCTCTCTCTCTCTGGGGGGAAGGATGACATACATAGAACAGGGTATTAAAAGTGAGAGTGGGTCAGAGATTTCTGACACATGTGTTACATTTCCATGCATATCTCCAACAAGCTGTCACCAGCTTGGTGCCTGCTTTCTCCACTACAAGCACTCCGAAGTCAGTGTCAAAAATATGGCAGATGAATTGGCCAATACAATGGCATGTTAATAAAATGCTCTAAACTAGTCCTTGAGGGAAATGTGGGCTCTATAACCAGTGCTCTACAGGATTTACCCTCTCCTTTTTATGTGTCAGTGTCAGACCAGTTCTAGTTGGTCTATCAGGTGCATGCTATCAACTGTGCAGTGTCAACAGCTTTCACCTGTCAAAATCCCCCAAAAAGGATATGGTGCCTCATTGTTTTTGATAAAAGCTTTATTGTAGCTTGGTGCATACACTTTTTTGATGCAAGCCTGATGCAATCAACTTTAACACAGTCAGTTCTACTTTTGACACAAGCAACATTAGAAAATTGAAACTGATTCAAGTTTTGATGCAGTTTGCTCCTTGCGTCATTCTTTTCTGGCACAAGCACCTTGTGTCATTCTTTGACCTTTGTAAAGCAAGCCAAAGGCATCTAAGATATTTCAGACATGTATTTCCAATTTATTTGCCATATATAATGTTTTAGTGTATTTTAATGTTTCAATTACTTTAGCAGGAACAGTATATGTACAGTAAAGATGTAGCATAGACTCACATCATTTTAAAAACAATTCAGATAGGGGGTCACGTGATGCTGGGCACCTGAAAGCAGCACTATTCTGGAGCTTCCGCTTATCGACCGATTATAACCTTCCTTCTGCCCTTCATTTGCCAAAAGGCACCAGCTAGACACTGATTCTAAGCTCTTTTATAGTTTGGTAACTCCGTGGCAGAGTTTTGGCTGATTCGTAACAACATTATCGGCTTTATAGCCAAAATGGAAGCAGAGATGAAGCAGGCCGGTATCTGACACACCCCACCACCCACACCAGAAAATCTGTCTAAGAAATCAAAACAGCAAAGCTCTGGGAACGCTCCTAAGTCTGTTACTTCTGGTACGGTAGTGATCCCTCTTACCGAGGACCGCTTTCTTCAGGAATTGCTCCCGTTTAAAGAAACTTTAGAGGATATCTCAGCAGAGCTCAAATCTATTCATAGAGATTTAAGTTCCCTATCTACAAGAATGGGTGATTCAGAAGTGAGAACCTCTTCGCTCGAGAAATGGAAAGAGAAATTAGAAGCAGAAATTGTACACCTGAAACAGCAGATTAGCAAACTCCAACTGAAAACTGAAGATTTAGAGGGGAGAAGTAGAAGGAACAACCTGCTGATCCTGGGCCTGCCTGAATCGGAGGAAGGCTCCAACACCATAACCTTCCTACAAAAACTCCTCCTTAAAGTTGTTGGTCCTTCTCCCCTCAATCCACAGTATCACATTGAGTGAGCCCACCACTCCCTGAGGCCAAAACCTCCACCTGGCGATCCTCAAGGCCTTTAATTGTGAAATTCCAAGTTTCCTGAAAAGCAACATGTACTCTAAAGCGAAGGAACTACAGGCTATATTGTGGGCAGCTTAAGTTGAGGATCACCCAAGATCTCCCTTATGAAACCCAACAAAGAAGATCTGCTTTTCATCCCACGGTCAATAAACTAATCGCGGCAGGAATAAAATGTAAGATGCTCTACCCTGCTAAGCTGCAAGTGGCAGTTGATGGAGAGTGGTAGGCGTATGATTCCCCAGAGCAAGCAGCCACGGACCTTCCCAACAGACTACCTAATTTGTTTAAAGCAGGATGAGCTTTTCTCTGCAGCTGCCTGATGACAATTGTTCTTTTCTACTGTGAAGCTGCGTTTTCAATTTTATTACCTCTTGATGTTTTCTTGTCTCTCTTCTTTTGGTCTTTCAGGGAGTGGATGGGCAGGTGGAGTGGATTGTGGTGAGACCTAGTGGGCCTAGATCTGGCCTAGAGGAATGTTTGTGTGCTCTGGTGTGGGGGGGGTACTTTGTTTCAGCGGGTGTTTTTCTGTAAGCTGTTATTATGGACGGACCGGTAGGACCCTCTGGATCATATCCCCCCCTTACATCCTCGCATTGTTCGGTGCAGGACTCATCTTAAGGGAGTTAATAAGTCCAGCAAACTTACTCAATACCCCGGGGTTTCCCTTTTCCCGAGGGATGCCTTTTGGGTTTGGTCCAAAAGCACTAGCGGGAGTTATGTGCCTCCTCGGGGGGGACAGTCGGGTAGGGTTTGTGAGTGAGCAAAATGCAAGCTATTTTCAGGACTCCCCTCTTTTTTCTGGCATGCCAAGTGCAACCCTTTGGAACACTATAATTCTGGTTAGGGCTCTCGTTGGTCAGTTCTCCAGAGGGCCAATGGGTGAGGGGGGTTTGGGATGGAGGTAACTTCAGGAGCAATGCATAACAAACCTAGGAAGAGGGCTAAGGGTGCACCTCCTGTGGGGTGTGGGGTTCAGATAGCACCTCATTTTCATAAGTTTTCTTTTCCGGATTCAGTCCATGGCGCTATAGATCAGGTTGGGTTCTTGAATGTAGCGTACCCTTCTCATAGGAGGGCAACCTTTTGGGTCTGGTTCTCATCACATGCAACAGAGACTCTGGAATCTTTTCTAGTACACAGGAGGAGACCTTTTGTATATAGGTTGAGGGATTTAGGGAGGGAAGGGGGGTTTCTGTTACTGTCTCGATCTCTTCCCTATTGATTTCACAGTCTGTGTTTACCACTGGCCAGTCAGGATGTTCTATTCTCTCAATGTCTCGACCATTTCACGAATTTCCCTGGGAAGGGAACCTTTTTTCATTTTTCTTTTCTACTGGGGTTGTGGGGATGGGGGGGGACTGGAGTGTGTCTTATGGGATTGCCGGGTCAGTTAATGGTATTTGTTCCTTTTCTCTTCTCTAAAATACTAAATGACCATGGTGCCAATTAAGATTGTAACGTGGAATGTCAGAGGTATCAGTGAACTGTCAAAATGATATCAGGTTCTCAAAAACTGTGCCTTCCTAAATATTGACATTCTCTTGATGCAGGAAACCCACCTCACAACCTTGGAAACAAATGGGTTGCGTCGACTGGGTTTTTCTCAAATTTCCACGTCCTGTGGGTCGTCTTCTAGTAGAGGAGTGGCAATTTTGGTTAAAAGACACATATCATTTGTGGCAGAAGAAAGTTTATCAGATCAAGAGGGCAGATTTATTATTGTTAAGGGCACATTAAACAATGTCAAGGTGGTATTGGGGGCAATTTATGGTCCAGTTGGAGGGGATGCGGACTTTCTTATGAGTCTGGCTGACAAACTGAGTGCATTCTTGCCCTCCCTGATTATTCTAGGGGGTGACTGGAATATTGCTCCATCACAAGACCTAGACAAAACTCATAGGCCATTAAGACCCCTTACCCCTCCACAAATTGCCCTTAGGGATTTTATGGACTTACTGGGTCTGTGTGACCCATGGCGTCTGTTTAACCCCTCTAGCCAGCTCTTCTCCTTTTACTCCCAGGTCCACAGATCGCAGTCCAGAATTGACTACGTCTTAATGAGCACCACTCTTCTGGCTGGTATTCACCAGACAGGAATTGAACCAATTGTCATATCTGATCATTTGGTGGCATGGATCCTAATTTCTCCTGACCCAAACTTTCAAAAGGACACCACATGGAAATTAAACACACAACTTCTAAAAGAGGAATGATTAGTATCCCACATTAAGTCGCAAATCTCTTCTTTTCTGGAGTTTAATACGGGTTCCACATGCAGAGAGGACCTGATCTGGTGCTCCTTTAAATGTTACGTTAGGGGTGAATTCATCAAGCTAGCTTCCAAAAGGAAAAAAACAGAGAGAGGCCAAAGTTACTTCGTTGCTGAATCAAATAAGGTTGGCTGAAAACAGTCTATCCTCTTCATCTTCCCAATCAGATCTGGAATCCCTTTTGAAGCTTAGGAATGAGTATGCTGATTTGCTAAGAGAAAAGCAGAATATGCCATCCTTAAAACCAAAGCTCGTTACTTAGACCAAGGGGAGAAGCCAGGTAGAATGTTAGCTCTTCGATTGAGGGAAGTAGAAAGTTCAAGACTGATTCCTGCACTATATTCTCCAGATGGTTCTATTAAAACCTCTCCTCAAGATATCTCCCAGGTTTTTGAAGCCCTTTATAGGGACCTATACCATAAGGGTACCTCTCTAACTTCCAAATCTCATATTGATCACTTTTTGGAAAGCCTTAATCTCCCTCTCTACAGGCCCAGCAGTGCGTGATCTTGACTTCTCATATTACTCTGGATGAAGTAGTGGAGGCAATAAAGGGACTAGCTCCTGACAAATCCCCAGGTCCCGATGGTTTCCCTTCTGATTTCTACAAGGTTTTTTTGTAAAGAGGTGACTCCTCTTCTCTTGAAACTCTTTGATTATATATTCACCTCAGATTCCCTGGACCCTACTCTGCTGGAGGCCACGATAGTCCTGATCCTGAAACCAGACAAACCCCAGAATGAGCCGGCCAGTTATAGTCAGATTTCATTATTAAATTATGATATTAAAATCTTAACTAAAATCCTTTCTCTTAGAATTAAACAGGTTTCGTCTCATCTGTTAAGTCCTGAACAGGTGGGGTTTGTGCAAGGCAGATCTTCTGCTGACCACTTGAGAACCATCTCACATATTTTCCAGACTGCCCAGGATTCCCAGATCCCCATGGCTTTAGTCTCTTTAGATGCAGAAAAATCTTTTAACAGGGTGAACTGGGACTTTCTTTGGGCCACTCTCAAAAAAATGAGTTTTCCAGAATCCTTCATTCAATGGATTCAGACTGTATATAAGGCGCCTACGGCTAGAATTTATTGCAATGGGGTTTTTTCTTCTCTATTCCCCCTGTTTACAGGCACTAGGCAAGGTTGTCCCCTGTCTCCTTTTTTATTTAACTTAGATTTGGAACCCATTCTAATTAGCATTAAGAACTCACCTCAGTTCACAGGATGCCTAGTATACCAGCAATCTTTGACCCTTTCAGTCTATGCAGACGATATTCTTTTACATCTGGCCAATCCAGAAACCTCATTAACACATGCGTTACAAATTATTGAAGAGTTCGGACAAGTGGCTAACTATAAGTTAAACTTATCCAAATCAGTCATATTTCCATTAAACATTCTCGTGCACCAAGGTAACTTCTCTCATTTTGGTATGAAATGGTCCTCCTCCTCAATCAAATATCTAGGCATTCATCTCACTAAAGACCCAAAGGTTCTCAGAAGACTCAATCTGGATGATATGGTGTTGAATATTCAGCAAGATCTCCAAAGATGGGCCAAACTCCCTTTGTCGGTATGGGGTAGAATTAGTATTATAAAAATGAATGTTCTACCCCGTCTTTTTCACCCTTTAAATCTACTGAATATCTGGCTCTTTTTGTCTTACTTCCAACAGTTTCACTGTGCTCTTTCTAAATTTATCTGGCAGGGTAAACACCCTAGACGGGCCTTCCTTAAACTCAATTTACCAAAGGAGAGAGGTGGACTTTGCCTCCCCAACTTTATTTTTTATTATTGAGCGAGTCATCTGTCCAAAATGGGGAGATGGTTTGAGCCCACATCTGGTGAACATTCTCCCATTTGGCTACAGTTGGAGAAGAGGCTTCTGGACTTGCATAATCGTAATTCACCCAGAGTTTTTTATTACACTTTTTCAGCGTTACCCCCTCCATACAAAATTCGACGGTGGGGATTGCTATAAAGGTTCTGACTCAGTGTTGGAACTTCTTTAACATTTCATCTAAAAAGGACACGGCCCAACCCCTCATTCTAAACCTTAATATCAAAATAGGAGGTTCGCTGCTCTCAGCGGACTGGCTTCCTCAATTATAAGATATTCTTGTGGAAAACCTGTTCTCTCAGGATTCCTTTCTTTCCTCAACCGGCATAATTGCCAAACTGAATATTCCTCAGAAACATATTTTTAAGGTATTTCAGCTAAGACATCTTATGGTCTCCCTATTTGGGACCACATTTATGTTGTCTCAAGTTAGGCCTTTTTTAGAGCAGATTCAGGAATATGCAAATAAGGCCCATGGAATTTCCAGAATATATTCCTTCTTGCTGGACATTAAATACCCTAATGCCCTTACAGGTTCTAAAATCTGGTCTTCTCTTCTGCCAGATTCCTCCTGATCCAGAGTCAGATTTGGGTGGACATGCATAGATATCTTACTCAAGATAGGCACAGACTTGTACAGTATCATATATTAAATAATCTGTACTATACCCTGGTTAAATTGGCCAAATTAGGCAGGCTACCTCTGGCTAATTGTACACGGTGTGGTGCGGCTGATGGGAACCTGATACACATTTTCTGGCACTGTGATAAGGCGGCCCCTCTATGGAATACAATCCAAACTAATCTAGATCTGCTTCTGGGACTGGGTGATTTGTTTACCATGGAAATATGTATTTTAAGGGTGTACTCTAATATTAGAATTCGAAAGCATAGATTTCACATGGCTCTAATTTCTATAGCAGTCAAAAAACTGTTTCTTAAACACTGGATGGACAAACTGACCATATTGTATGCTGAATGGCTGAAAGAAATGTCGCTTTGTTTTAGCACTGAAAGGTTAATAGCAAGCTCCCAGAATTGTATAGCTTCCTTTAACCAGAAATGGGGTAAATTGTATGCTTTATAGCTGAAGTAGTTTTATGTAACACATGCCTCTGACTATTTTAATTAGTTTCAGCTTCCTTGTGATGGTTGGCTTTGCTGGATTGTTGTTTATCCACTTGTATCAATTGGTCTTACTGTTAGTAATAAGGCACACTTCAGGGAGGGGTAGGGAGGGTATTGGGAGGGGGGAAGGGGAGGAGAGGGCATTTAAAATTTATTTTATCTTATTGGGTTATATTGGATCCAATGACATTCTGGTCGTATCTCATCTTTCAGTCATTTTGGTTATTATTATTGTGCGGTACATCTGTCCTGGTCATATACTCTATGCTAATGCATAATTTCAATAAAGAAGTTGAATTTCACAAAAAAAAACAAAAAACAATACAGATAAATGGTATTGTGTAGACATCACATTTTTTTTCCCTCTGCCTCTTTAGGGTGCATCATTTTAGTTTGCTTTGAAAATTTAGATGTGTTTGATTATAATGTTTTAATGAATATTATTGTTATGTGTTTTACTTTTTTCTTCCTCTTGTTAAATTTGGCACTGCTTCATAAATGAGGTGCATCACTTACGTCACAGTGTGTAGCTGTAAATGCCGTTGAGTTGAGAAAAGGCTCAGATTTGCTGTGACCACCAACCAGGATAAATTCAGACAACCAAGGCAGAAGGGAGGTTTATTTTGCTGGATTGAGATGCTAATGCTAGTCATTTGATCAGTTATTAGCACAGTAGTATCATTGATTGCAGGACTTTTAGCATTTAGTCTTTTTGACTTCTGTGCATCATAATGAAAAAATCTTTTAAACAGGAGAAGTTTAGCCAGGCCCAGTGGCACTGAGGGTTGAGGCACTGGATGCCACACCTTGCTCCATGCCGGTGACCTGGGTTCAGGAATGAGCTCAGGTCGTCAGAGGTTGGCAGGGGTGGACTAGGATCGAATGTCTGACAACAGCTCTCCTAGTTCTGGGGAAAGGGGTGGGTGCACACCATGCTCTGGTGGTCCCTGGGGACACCTGGGGGTACTGCAGAGGTGCAGGTGCTGAGGTTGGGGGGAGCACGGCAGATGTCTGCACGTTAGTGCATGGACGTCACTGCACCTCCGTGCCCCCATTGGGGAAGAACAAGGAAAATAGCAGCACAAGTCCGAGGCAGCTTGATGGCTGCAGTTTACTGACCCAACGATGCCTGGAGGACGTGCACTGGTAATGGAGCCTCACAGGGTTCGGGGGCTTAGGGGAACCCCTCTCTATGGTGTAGCTGCCTATGCCAGCTGGGCACGACAGCTTCGGGGTCGGAGGTGGATGAGCGGTGGCTGGAGATTGGCAGGACTGTGGCTGCAGGTGAAGAAAGCATTCAAGGATAAAAAATAAACAGAAGAAGTTTGGTAAGCAGTATAGCAGAAAGATGTTTGAAAACAGAAATCCTGATTTTCTTTTCCCACTTTTTATTTTTTGTAATTTAAAGCTGAAGGATATAAGTATAGATCCAGAAGCAAATGATTTGATACCTTTTATTGGACCAACATAGATGTTACTACAAAAGAACACACCGCTCTAACTTTTGAACCAACCAGGTCTTTCTTCAGAAGCTTTATGACAGTTATAAGTATAAATATAAGTATATAATTTAAGTAAGAACTATAATAAAATGTGATTTTAGATTACTCAAGAGGTATTCATTTAGTTTAAAGTTTTGCACAAAAGTATTTAATCATCTTAATATAGAAACACAGAATTTGTCAACAGAAAAGGACAGCTTGACCCACCAAGTCTGCCTAGTTTCCCTACCTACAGTATCATTGTAAACTCTATTTGTTCTCTGGCTTTCTCCCTACCCCATTCCTTTCTAGTAAGATTCCCATATGCCTATCCCATGCATTCTTGAACCTCACCACTGTTTTTGCCCCCCCCACCTCAGTTGGTAGGTTGTTCCAGGAACCCACCTCTTTTTCTGTGAAAAAGTAGTTCCTGACATATTTCCTGAATCTACCCCCCCAAATCATAACATGTCTTCATGTGCACCTTTTTATGTGAAAAATACTTTCCTCCTGAAACTTATTTACCCCTGTGAGGTTTATAAAGGTCTCTATCATACCCCCTTCTGCCTTCTCTGGTCCAGGGTGTACATATTGAATTCCTTTAGTTTCTTCCCATTGGACTTTTGATGCAGGGTCCACACCATTTTAGTTGCCGTACTCTGGACCACCTCTACTCTATCTCCTTCTAGAGATGTGGGCTCCAGAACTGTAAACAGCATTCTAAACAAGATCTTAGCAGTGATCTATACAGAGTCAGCACCAACTCCTTCCTTCTGCTGGTGATTCCTCTTCCTATGCACCCAGCATCTCACTAGCCCCTCCAACTGCCTTGTTGCACTGGCTGGCTACCTTTAGGTCATCGCAGATTATTACCCTTAGGACTCTCATCTGCTTGGTGGTCAAAATCACTCCCTCCAATTTGTACTCTTCCCCTGCGTTTTTGTCCCAGAAGGCATTATTTTGCACTTTTTTGCATTGAAACCCAGCTACCATACCCTTGTTCACTATTTAAGTTCTCTCGGTCTCTTCTCATCCATTCCACACACCCCTAGCAATGGAGTATTCACCCTATTGCAGATTTTGGTGCTGTCTGCAAAGAAGCAGACTCTCCCATCCAGCTCCTCTGCAGAGAGAATAAAGAGGATCTGTCCCAGCATTGACCCCTGAGGTAAACCACTTGCCACCTTCCCCTCTTCAGAGTGAATTCTGTTTACTGCCACCCTCTGTCACTCATCCCCAAACCAATTTCTTACCCAGTTTACCACCTTTTGACCAACTCCTAACCTGCCCATCTTACTTACTGTAGTAGTCCACTATGCGGAACAGTGTTGAATGCCTTACTAAAATCTAGGTAGGCCACATCTACCAGTCCAACCTGATTTAATTCTTTGTCACCCAATTAAAGAAATAGTTCACATATTTAATTAATTTCAGGGTGATATTTTCTAAATAATCTTTTTGGTGTTATTGAAGTGTACGTTCACTGTGTTTTTCTGTGTTTTAAATACACATAGTGACATATTGTTTTAAGTCTGTATTTTGTTCAAACTCATGAGATTCCATGTTCTTTTATCATGCATTTTGGGTGGACAAGACTGTAATATTTTGTATACCTGCTACACCTTCTTTGATGTAAATGGGCTGAACAGATTGACAGAATCTTAAAGGACTGTGGTACCTCATCTCAGCAGCAACAATCAACATTTACAAGCAACAACTCAAGTGAATAAAACTGTTTTGCATTATACGGTCTCTAAATTGCACAAGAACACTTATCCCTTTAAAATGACATAACACGGAGCAGCTAATTTCCTGTATAACTGCTATAGCATTTATTTTAATCTATTTCATTTTTAACAATTTATATCATTATTTACCTGCTATTTGTTTTAAATATTACTGTTATAAAGGGCAATGGGCAATAGGAAAACATGACAGCTTATAAACAACAGTTAAAAAAAATAAAAAGACTGAAGCAAAATCCAGCGATATACCTCCTGCAGCAGGGGCAAGAAATATTACTAATTACTTTCAATCTCCTTATAATCAGTGCAACCAAATCCCATTTAGTCAATGGGAATGGTGGGGGGACAAAAATGCAGTTAAAAAGAATTTTAACCAAAAAATAATTTCATCTCCTAATATCGTCACACAAAACCAGTTAATTAAATGAATAAATGTATTTATTTATTACAACTAGGATTACAAGTACCTTTGAGCCAGGATCTTTTACAAAGGTTCCGTGCCAGAGAACAAACACAATAAAAGTTACAGGAACGGTAACAAAAAAAGGAAAAAAGCAATAAATAGGTTACAATGGCAGTTCAATAAATTGCTCGAATTCTTCGAATGTATACTTGGGAAACACCAAGTAACAGAGGGATAAGTAGGAGGGTGGGTGGAAAGTGAAGTTAAGTATGAGGAACAAGGTAGGGGAGGGCAGAAATAGCAGCCAAAGGGCATTGTCATCAAATTGGGAGTAGGCTGAAACTAGTTAACAGGAGGGAACAATCATAGAAGGATCAGAGGAGATGGGGGGGTGAAGGGAGTAGAGTCAGGAGTGTTGAAAAGAAAGCAGAATTAAAGGAGTGACAACAGAGGAGAAGGAAGGGGGTGATGTAGTAGGTGATAGTAGGAGGTGACAAAAATGAGGGGGATAAGGAGGTTAAATATAGCACTCACAGGTGCTAGAGTTGGTAAGGTGGTAGGGGAGTTTTTGTTTGAAGGAGCCAATGAAGGTAGTGGAGGAGATGTCAGGATTGAGTGCATTTAACCAGCTTGGTGCTCTGAAGGCAAAGGATCTTTGGCCCTGTGAGATGCAATGTTGGGGAAGCTGAAGGAGCTGGTAATAGGTGCCCCTGGTGTTACGTGGCTTTAGCCTAGAACTGAGTAGTGCTTGGACCCCCGGCAGAGCGAGGCCCATGGTTACTTTCTTTGCCATAATGCAGGTTTGGTATTTTATGCGATTTGAAAGTTGAAGCCAGCCAGATCGGGCATACAGGTCACATGTATGAGTGAGACGATAGGCACCAGTGATGAGCCTGCAGGCTTTGTTAAGTGAGGTTGAGATTCATTTCAGGGCAGTGGCAGATGCAGAGCCATAAATTAGAAGACCATAATCAATGATGGAGACCACCGAGCTTTGGATGGCAATCTTCAGTGCTTCTGCAGTAAGATGTTGTCTAAGCCAGTAAAGTAGGTCTAGGCGCATATTAGCTGATTTGGCAACATTGTCAATGTGTGTCCCATAGGGGAGATTTGAATCCAGGGATAACCCTAGATATTTGAACAACTGCTCTTGCTCAAGGGTGTTGCCATTGCTGGTAGAGATAGATAGGGGGGTAAGATCTATGCCTGTTTTGAGAGCTGTGAAAGAGCATTACTTTGTTTTTTTTATGATTGAGGACAAGTTTATGATGAATGAACCAGTTTTCCACCACAGCAAAACCTTGCTGAAGATTGGTCTGCAGTAATACAGGGTCCTTCTGGGAGGAGAAGATAACATCATCATCAGCACAGAGAATAATCTGTTCAGTGCAGGATTTTGGGAGCATGTTAAGAAAGAGGCTGAAGAGCAATGGGCCTAGGATAGACCCCTGAGGGACACCAGATTGGACCAGTCTGAAGTCCAAGAGTATTCCAGCAATTTTGACTCATTTGGATCTGTTTAGCAGATAACTGTTGAACCATGAGACAGTGTCAGAATATCTAAATGCTGGAGTTGTTGGATCAGCAGCTCATGATGGACTGTATCAAAGGCCTTGGTCAGATATACTGCACCGGTTAAGTGACCCATGTCTAATGTGCTGTGCAGTGCTCCAGTGAACTCCAGTAGTGCAGAGGAGGTGCTATGACCTTTTCTGAAGCCGTGTTGTTGTGGGAATAAGAGACTGTGTTTGTCAAGGTAGTCTTTAAGTTGGTTGGATACTATGTGTTCAAGTGCCTTGGAGAGTGGTGGTAGTATAGAAATTGGTCGATAGTTCGCATGGCAGGTCTTGTCCCCGTTTTTGTGGCCTGGAGTAACAGTAGCTGCCTTCTATTTGTCAGGGAACTGAACAGTGCTAAGGGAGAGATTGAGAATGTGTGTGAGTGGAACTAGAACCTCATCCATAGTGAGGGTTAGGAGTTTTAGATCCAGCGAGTCTCCACTAGATCTTGACTTTGAAATTACTTTGGTGATGTGTGTTCGGGCATTGCAGAGGTTAATTTCTTTGAAGTGGAAGGGCAGGAGTGTTGTAAGAGAATCATCAGGGATTGCGTGGGTAGTGTCATGGAAGACATCCAGGGGGGAGGACACTGCTGAGATTGGTAAATGCATCATTGAAGGTGTTCACAATGATCAAAGGATCAAGGGTAATGACCTCATCAACCTTTAGCATGGTAGGGGAGGATTTAGTTCATTTCCCTGTAACTTCTTTGACATTCTTCCAGAAGTCCGACCCCTTTCCCCAGGAGTTGGAGAGGGCTTCTTTTTAGTAGGTACTTTTCAGTAGTCATATGGATATAGTGCAGTTATTGTGGGCACATTTATAGTTCTGTATGTCATGCTGTGCGCCAGACTCTCTAGTTAGGACCCAAAGGTGGGATCGAGCCTTTAATTGGGCAAGTAGCTCTTCAGTTAGCCATGGGTTGCAGAGCACTTTGACTTTTCAGTTTTTAAGTGGGGCATAGGTGTCGCAAGCTGCTTTGAAGGAGGAGATAAAGAGGTCAAGAGCTGTATTAACATCTGTTGAGAGGAAAATGGGAGACTAATCAAGCTGACTGAGGTAGGATTTAAGGTGTCTTAGCTGGCCAGATGGGAGCACTCTGCTAGTGATGACTTTGGATGGGGGCTTATTGAATTTATTTGACCATTCACATATAATGGGTGAGTGGTCACTTAGTGAGTCAGAAAGGACAGAGGTGCTAGTGATAAGAGAGGGATGACTGGTAAGGACCCAGTCCAGTAAGATAGCAGTGCCTGTTTTATAGTTCTTTCTGGTGGTGAAGAGAACCATTTGTGAGAGGTTTGCTGATAATATGGCATCCTGAGATAAAGCAGCATGTGGTGAGAGCCACTTGATATTGAAATCACCTAACATAATTGTCTCTGCACCTACTGGTTGGGAATTGATGAAGTCCAGAACAGTTTTGAGGCTCTTCCCTGGGTCTTTGTGGGGGATGTAGACTGTGATTATTGTGAGGGTTTTGTTGTGTGCACCTAAAAGTAGTTTAATACATAAGATCTGAGCAGTGGAGTCATGGAGTGGAGTAGAGATGGGGCAACCAATGAGACAGTCTTTAGTGTAGATTGTGCAACCACCTCCTCTTTTGGATACTCAGCCCAGTCTGTAGACGTTATATCCTGGCAGTGATATCACTGAGTCCTGGATTTTTGGCAACAGCCATGTTTCAACAATTGCTAGAATATCAGGGCTGTGCTGGTTTACAAAGACTTGGATGGCGTCAAGCTTAGGGATCATGCTACAGATGTTAATAGTGGCAATGATTAGGCCCCCAGTCGATTTTGTGTTGCTGACATTGGTGGTAGTAGAGGGGCCTGAGTTAAGGTGCACATCTCCTGCTATCAGAAGGAGAAGGAGAAGGATCTTCAGGGCGCACAGACAGAGTTTCTTGCAGGTGAGATTCTGTATTAGTGGTTTCTTGTTACTGGTCTGGCATTGCTGGTGCTTGCCCCAGAGCAACATCATGTGAGATAAGGGATATCGGAGTGACCACTGCCTGAATCTGTGGGAGTTGCAGTGCAGCCAGTTAAAGATGCCAGATGTCCTTGAGGGAGAGTGGTGCTCATAGTGTGAGGTGCCTAGGTGGCAATATTGAGTGTCTAGCTGGTAGGTCAGGATCTAGAAGAGCCAGACATACTGTAGCAGAGCAAGTGACAAAACCTGCTGAGGTTCCACTAATAGATCTTGAGAATACAATAGGGCCATAACTCATTAAAACTCTGAACTCAGGAGATTAGAGTTATTAGTCCCAAAAATGCCTAAGCAGGATCAGGCAACAAGTAAAAGAGTAGATAGAAATGGTCCTGGTAATGATGATGTGGTAATTGTAAACCAGTTATATTGTGACTGAGGAGAAATGTAATGAGGTTAATAAGGAGGGGAGTGCTGAAAAAATGGTACAACTCAATGATCAGTTATGGAAACCTTCTTTAAAAGATTTTAATCTTTTCATTTCACCTTAAATCAAACAATTACTAATGAACCCTACAAAAAAAACAAAACAACTGGGGCCCAATTATCAAAGCTTCCAGCAGGGCACAAGGGGCTTGTACCACTAAGAATGGCACAAAGTGCACCTTGCACCAAAAGGTGCAGTGGGAACAATTCATAAAGGCAGCCTGCATCAACTGCTGGCTGTCTGCCCCAAACAGGGCTTGCACCACCCATGCAGTCAATAATGGGCTGCTACATGGCGCTAGGGGGAGTATGTAGAAGATACAAGCTACCACACCATCTGCCATATCCCCAAAAATGGGATTCACAGATTTCTCCCAGAGGGAAAAATTCAAAGTACCCTTTGACCAGCCCGAGCTGGTCTAAGGGTACTTAGAAGAGACTCATCTGGGAGATGACCTGTGTGCAGCAATGTGCCGCAGCCCCCCTCCCCAGCCAGGATGCCACCAGTAGTTACAGTAATTATAGTATACCCTTTCCTTGTGGTCTAGTGGCCCCACTCCCTGATCCCTGATGCTGCCCCTATTATATCTAATAAACTACCCCCTTCCCTGATGCAGTCCATAGTGTAGATGTCATAAGATGTTTCCCCTCCCTGATCCCAGATGCTGTGGTTAGTACAATATTTAATCCCCCATCCCCAATGCTGTCTGTCGTGTTTGAATCATATAATGTTTCCTCTCCCTAATCCCGATGCAGCCCATATCATATTTAATAATATACTTCTTCCCCAAAGCTGTCCATTGTGAACAAAAACTTAAATGTCCTCCATCCCTGATTCCAATACTGCAGATATTATAATTCATTTCCCCTCATCCCTGATGCTGTCATATTATATATTTACTACAACCTCTTCTCAATAGCCAATGCAGCCCCATTAATATTGCAAACCTTGTCCCCCCCTTGTCGTGGTATAGTGGCCCCAATCCCCTAGCAGGTAGTGCCCACCTCCTCTCCCCACCCCATTTCCAATGACATCTGGTGCTCAACATAGCCCACCTGTCACCTCTGTGGCCAGGCACTGACTGAACTATCTATCAGTGAGCACATTCTGTATAGTGTAGACATTCATTGATAGATAGTTCAGTTAGTGACCAGCTATGGAGGTGAGAGGTGGGCTATGCCAGGCACCCGCTGCCATTGGGAATTGAGGTGCGTGAGTGGGCACTACCTGCTGGGGCTTGGGGGGCCACTATACCACCACAAGGGGTGACATGGTTTGTATTATTAATGGGGCTGCATCAGGGATCAGTGAGGCAGTTGTAGTAAATATAAATAATACAGCAGCATCGAGGAAGGGGGTTATGAATTATAATATCAGCAGCATTGGGATTGAGGAGGGGGGATATTATTAGTGTTGCAGCAAAATTTAATTTCATCAGCAAAATTCCTGAAAAATCACAAATTTTGCTATGTGAAACATTTTGTGAAATTCACACATTTCAGCCATAAATGTTGAGGGTGCGAAATGCAAAATTTTACCCACGAGCAGTGGAATCTTGCCACATTTCATTGCAACACTATCACCTTGCCAGTGCATGCAAGCTACTATATCTTGGGGAGGCATCTTGCAACATATTGGAGAGGCTGAGGTCAGAAGGGCAACTAATATCATATTTTGGGGGTCTTGTCACCAGCTGGAGACTTTCTAGACAGATGTACATGTCCTCCTGAAATGGACCCTCCCTATTACTGTGCCAGAAGCCTTCCATGCCCTGATTTTAGTGATGTATATACATGAAGAGATAGAGGGGAACAAAGCCTACCTTTATGGGATAATCTCAGCCACAGTCCTTAAGGCCTTCACCAGCAAACAGCTTAACCCTCTGCCACCCACCATAAGAGCTGTGATATAGAAACTCAAAGATGGAGCCAATGAGCAATTGACTTGCTGCAGTTTCACACCAGAGAAATAAAAATTAAGTCAGAGAATGGTGGAAAAATAAAGCAATACTGGAAGAGAAAAATCAGAGGCAGGTTGCTCACAGAGAAACCCCAAACACCACCATCTAGATGGTGCAGGCATTCAAGTTCCCGACTGTTGTTTGCCTGACTTGACAAAATCCAATAAATCATTGTTTGGCTTTTAGTAGTTCTGGCTGTAGCTGTTTTTAGTAACTGGAATATTGCATCGGACTATCGGGATCAAGTGAGTTGGGGGTACTTTGAGATAGAGGTAGTACTGAAGTGCAAATAATTCAAAATTAACAATAAAATTAACAATTAAATATCTACAGATTACTGTGGCAAAGGAGCTCTTTGGAATGGGAGTACTTTCATGATGGACTACTGTTGCAAATTAGCTCTTTGGAACATGGGTAGGGAGTACTTTCAGACAGGGTAGTAGCGTGACAAAATTAAACAAGTAAAATTCTGCCCTCCACATTGCTTGTTTGGGCTACTTGTTTGGGCTCAGTGCTGATTGCTGAATGCTGTGCACTGACTTAACAGTTAAAACATGTGTACTTACAGAAGTCTTCTTGATGTTTAGGAACTGCAAAGAACTCAGTTGTCAGATGACCTTTACCTAATCACACTTTTTGCATCTTAAAGTGGACTTGATTTTGTTCTGACAGGCACCTCAGTGACATGGCATGAACTGACATGGAATGTCATAATTAAGTGTGGCCACTTTAAGAAGTCAAAACTGCAAATGGGAAAAGGTCATGTGACAGTGTCCACTTCTTTGCAGATGCTAAACATCAAGAAGCCTTCGGTAAGTACACAAGTTTCAGCTTTCAGTTATGTTAACTCTGAATTCTGCAATCAGCACTTAGCACAAACAAATAACCAAAAAAGCAGCATTTATTTTCCCTCAGTATTCCCCTGTCTGAAAGTACTCCCCATACTCCCCATCCCAATCAGCTCCGTTGCCACAGTAGTCTGTGCTTCTTTTATTATTAATTTTGTTTTATTTTCCTTCATTACTCATCTGTGCCCCAATGTCACCAGGTTACTTTATTTTTATTGCTAAAGAACCGCTACAGCTAGAACTGAGAACAGCATGACACTGCACTGTTAATTAAATGATTAAGCATTCAATGCAAGGTCAGCTGACATTATCCAACACCACAAGGAGAGTGGATAATGAGGACTCGGAGAGACTGTCTGGCTCAGGATTAATGAAACAAGCAGCACAGCATCAGTATGCCCCGGCAGCTGCAGTCATGGTAGAACAGTACTACTGGAGGATGCAGCCTGCTTTTGCTGTCCCTCAAAAATGGTCTGCATTTGTATTATTGCAAAATCCTCATGCTGTGAGATAACATACAGTTTCACTTTTTTCACCCAGGAGAATAACTTCTTTTAACTCCTCCATGTTTTTTATTAATTTGTATTGGTTTTTCAAGCACATAAAGGCAATATTGTACTGGCAAAAATCACTACAGTATATATAGTGAAAGAAAGAAAGAAAGACAGAAAGAAAGAGAAAGAAAGAAAGAAAGATAGATATGGACTTTTTTAATCTTTTTTTCTTTTGTGGGTAATTCTATTTTACATGAGCTTATACTTACGATGAGAGACCATGTAAAAAGGAATTGCCCAAAAAGACCAACATTGTAACATTGAAAATATGATTTCACAGGTGAAATGTGCAATTTCATGGGTGAAATTCAAGATTTCGGTGGCAGAATTTCACATTTTGCACTCTCAAAATATTTCACGAAATGCACAAATTTGATGAAATTTTTTGCAGAACAAAATTTGTGCATTTTGCACATTTCTAGACATTATATGATTTATTCACAATGGACAATATCAGGGAATGGGGTATGTTATTAAAATAATAAGGGCTGCATTGGGATCGGGGAAGGGAGACATTACTATGGAGACATACACTACAGACAGCATCGGGGTTGCGGGTTATTATTAATTCTAAAGGCTGCATTGGGGATTGGGGATGGTGGACCACTTGCATTTGCTTCAAGGGGCTGCAACAGACTCTTCCCATGCCCCAAGTGTTTGTCACAAAGGAGGGGTTGCCGCAAGTGTGCTGACTCAGGCGCAGGGAACCTTCCTGTAGCAGAATCTGGTGCAGGGTCCCTGGCACACCTGGCTTCGGCGCAAGCTGCTGGTTGCCACAGCTTGCACCAATCCTAGCCACCTTTGAGGATCGGGCCCCTGATATTCCATACCTAAGTCAAATGAGGCCTCAAAGGTTAATGTGGTTGCAAGAGATATTAATGATAAAAGAAATACAAACCATAATGGCAAATAAACTAGTTTAGTTTAATTCAGTTTATTGTTCAACGATTAAGTCATTATAAATTATTACAAACAGAAAACATAAATACATCGTAAGAAGTCCCTAAAAAGAGGAACAATCATAAGTTATATTGCACTAATATCTATAAAATAATCTCGAAACAGAAAAAAAAAATTACTACACAATAAATTATACAGCCAGCAATTCTCTTCCAACACGTTTACAGTAGCTAATACAAGTTGATCCCAATTCCATCTATTCATACACTTACATGATCTCTAACTACAAGTTTAAACAATAAAATATACTTCCCCAATCCCCAGCATATTTGGTCAATAAACAATCAAGTCTGATTTCCATTTATAATAAGCTTTCATTTAAAAAGTGTTTAGTTTTTTTTGCCTTAATATGAGAAATTGTATAGAAATAAGTAGTTAAAGCTTTAATAGCTATTTCATCTTTATTGTATATCAAGATTTTCACCAATAAATTTTTATCAGAAATTTTCTCAAAATCATTACCACCAAAAATTGTTTTAAGGAGCAATGTCTTGGACCATCGTACCAATGACAATTGCACAACACATGAACAAGATGCTCTGGTTCACCAATACTACAATCACAGCTAACTTGATGATTTGCATTTTTTTATATCTTTTAATGATTATATTACTTGGAAAGGTCTCAAATTTAAATCTTGTAAATGCTGTTCCTAATTTAAATACATTTGTATACTAAGGTTATCCTCGTTGTTATTTACAAACCAAAGTGAAAATCTTGAAATTTTAATTCTTTCTTCATCTGTATTGATCCAATAATCTTTCACTTTTTTACTAATGTATTTCTTGTATTGTAAACTTAATGTAATATTTTTTGTTACATAGTCTCTTAGGATATTTATTTTATGTCTCATCAATAATGTATAAATTGTATTGAACCATGGCGACTTATAACATTCAGTCATCATGCAATTTTGATTTTCCAACAGACACATCTTGGTAATTCTGTCACTAGACTGCCTAGTCAATTGGAGCCAAAAGTTTATTTTTTTAGTATCAAATACAGCTTCTATATTATTGAGACCTAATTCTGCTCTAATACATGGAGCTGGAAAGGATCTAGGAACCATAAGAGACTTTCTAAATACTTTATGTATGGGTGTCATAAGGCTTTCTCTTTTCTTTGTATCCCATATATCAGAGGCATATGTTATTTGAGCAATATATTTAGCTCTAATGGCTAGAATCATTGGTTTTATTGAAAAAAAGAACATATGCAGAGTTAAATTTCCCCAAGGCCAAAGCAGTTTTTTTTTCACCTGTTGGATAGCTCCTTCTATATGTTTATTCCAAGTACCTCTTGTTGTCATTGTTAATCCCAAGTAGACATAAGATGTTACTATGTCTGTTTTATGGGATCCCATTGCCCATACACACAGTGGTATATTTTTTCTCAAAACAATCATCTGTGTCTTTGTTTTGTTAACCTTTAATTGCAAAATAAACTAAGAACCCACTAGTATGTGTTGTCATTACTAAATTGGAGGAAACTAAAAAGGAGGCTCAATTTGGGAACACTCATCTTATGTATCTGCTGGTTTTGTTGCATTCATTTATTAATCTGCTTATTGTAAATGCATCTAATGGGGTTGATATGGCACATTATATAAGGTGAGATGTGATTGAAGTTTTCCCACCAACTCCATTAATTGATAACAAACAGTCATTTGAAAATGCAGATAAAGAGAAACATATTAAAACAATTTTTTATTTATTTATTTCACACAATCAGATTTACAACCTCTGAGCCATAGAATCCTTTGAAAATGCTCCACACCAAGAGTACAGAGTTAATAAAGTTACTATATAGAGTAGACAATTAAAGTACACACATGTTAGAGAAACAAAGCATTCAGGGTTGGGTAGTCCTACAAATTACAGAATATAGGGCTACTGATAAAATCTAGGTTAAAAGACAAAGCATTTTAGGGTTTGGTAGACCCAACGTTTACAAAGAATGAGGCTACTAATATATTCCAGGGTAAGCAAGTTGACTCAACATTAATTGGGCTAAGGAACCAGGCACAGGGCTAAGCCAAGGACGGGATGGTCCCAGGTAGCCCAAAGTAGGGAAACATGTAGGGTGTAGTTGGTGTACTAGTACTAGGTGCAATCACAGGATGACATTACATCAGAGATTGCATAGGAGGAGTTAAAGCAGACCGTTGCTTTGGTTTTAAAGTTAAATAAGAGGAAAGAACAATTGCTGAACAGTTAAGCTAAAGAGGACATTAATGTTAAGAAAAAAGATTAAAGTAAAAACAGCAAAAAATATGTGAAAAATATTACAAATGTGAATGAAATGCAAGTAACTGTTAATACAAAGCAGACTTGTGAGATGAATTTAACAACAAATAAAAAATATGAAAATGTTGCAATATAAAACAAATAGTAACAGGAAGGAAAATAAACACTTAAATGAAGGATGCCAGGAACCTTTAGATCCAGATAATAATAGGGAAGATATGATCAAACAGGGATGTTATCTATTAACACTATATGTGAAAGTCAGCATAATATCCTAAGTGCTGGGGATATTTCAGAAATAGATACTACAAGTGGCAAAGAGAGCACTCTAGGTGACTCAGAGACCTCCAAAACTACAATAAACATTTTGTATTCTAACACATGACTAAATATTAGTAACTCTAATAACTACCACCTGCGTCACTCTTGAATTGGAATGTTGCTGGGTTAAGACAAGAGTTAGAAGATAAATGCTGGGTAAAAGAAATGACAGACTGTAATATACAGTAATCTTATTTAGAGAGAGACCTGTGAAAGTAAACCCACATTGATTTTACTGGAGGGGTCCATTTCTTGGAATATGCCTGCTAGTAAAATTATGAAATTCAGGAGATATAAAGGGGATCTCTATTTTTCATTAATGATCCTCCCTATCTTCAACTATATGGATGTGCACCATAGCTCTGCCTCTCCCTCTTCTCTTGCCAGTCTAGCTACCCTCTGTAATGCTTTCTGTCTCTGCCACCAGCACTTCTCTCCACACCCAACATTGCTCCCTGTACTTCTCCCTTTCCATTGCCCCTCTACCCTTACACTGCCAGCCCCACTGCACCATCTTCATTGCCAAATACTGGTTTGACTTGCCTCCCTCCCACCCATCTTCTCTCTTCTCCCCCATCCTCCCAACTCCTCTTAGATGCTGTGCTCAGGGAACACCCACACCTTCTCTATAACTTATGTTCACTCAGGTACTGGTCAAGTTGCTTTCTCCTGTGGGCTCCCCTCACTTTGGAACCTGCTTCCCTCTCCCCTTCATTGATCCCCCATCCTACGAATACTAAAACACCCACTAAGGCACTCTCTTCCCCCTCTGTGCATCTTATACTCCTCTTTTTGATTCATCTGTTCCCTTTTCCACCACAGTTTCCTCTGCCTCCCCAAATACTCCTCTTTCCTGGTGTTTCTTGAACTCTTGGCCCTCAAGCTGCTCTCTCTAGAGGGTTAAGCTCACTGAAACATACCTACAAGCTTTTGTACAGGCTAGCCATGTAGAGCATGAACATCTTAGCTTATTTGCAATCCTTGTATATCCACTGTTTTATATTGTTTCCAACTGTATTTCTGCACTTGTAATTGTCCTTATTGTACTTCTGATGATTGTAATAGCCTGCATGCCTCCTCTCACTCCCCTCTCCCTTGGGATGCACCTTAAAAGATATGTGTGTTTTTTTTTTTAAATTCAGGGTATTTATCTATTTGTTTGGTCAAAGAAAATATTGTATTTTGTACTATTTATATTGTACCATCAACCCCTTTGGAAAGTTCTTGGAAACACTAGGATTTATATAAAATTATATTGACACTTTAAAAGAAAAGTGTTCTAACATTTTCATTGTTATGGCTGGTGATTTTATCTCAAGAATAGGGTGAGAAATAGAATATAAGAAAACTGACTAGAACCTGGGTGACATAAATGGAATTCTGAATAGGCAAGCCAAAGAAAAAGTTTTAAATAAAAAGTGATTAGTCTACTGACAGTTGTCTTAAAACAAACTCTTAGGGTGTAAAATGGACAGACAAGAGGGGACTGGGAAGGGGATATCACATTACCCAGCTACCAAAAGAGGTAGTCAGTTAGCTCTTATTTTAACTGATGTCTGTTCTTATGAAAAGGTACTAGCATTAAAGGTGCAGAACATGTGGTACAGTGACCACTTCCCAGTGCTATGCTATTTTAAAATAGAGCAAATCAACCATAAAAAATAATACATTCATTGAATAGGAGGCTGATAAAAATATTTGCACCCTGGATAGTAAAAAAAAAGAAAAGAAAAATGAAAATTGAATGAATACACCAAAAAAAGCTTGCTATGATTATTTCTTGTGAGTATGTTTTTGAATTTTCTGAGAAAATTAAAATAATGAGTGGCAACAATATAAGCATCAATTAAATAAATTCAATTTCTGAGTTCTCAGAATTTCTACTGTAAGATATGTCTCTGCCCATTTGACACCAATGAATAGAAAGCAGCGTGGCTGTCAGGTTGGAGAGCATAATGTCTATTATAACTATGAATATTAAAGTCTTAAACAACAAATAACCAAGAGGGGTGGACTATCTGTAAGGCATTTGAAAACTGACTGTAAGAGCCTTATATCAAGGAAAAAAAAAGGTTTATAAAACCTTGCTTTGGTCAATGCTTCAAGATTCCCTCTGGGAGAAGGACATGCAAATGTTCTGGTCATTAGTAGCGCATGGATGCAATGAAGACAATACAAAATGCAATATTAGTACAGCAGTAACAACTAAGGAATGGGTGAATCACTTTAAAAATATCTATACATCTGAGAAAAAAAAAGTTAAGCCACATTGCTAGCTATAGTTCAGGAAAGTTTTAACTTCTAAGCTCTGTTACTCCAACGTGGTCACCCACAAATGTAGGAGAAATAACTAAGGCCATTTTATTTCGAAGGAGAAATAAAGCCACACTAGCATAGATGCCCTAACAGTAGAAATGTATTACTTTGCTCCTGATTTTTGAGCTAACATACTGTATTTGCTCCCATTTTTACTTATAATAATAATAACACAGAACTACCTGAGGGATGGAACTGTGCAGTTATTGTGCCAGCATTTAAAAAGTGTCAACTAGATAACCTGGCTTGCTACCAACACATTACCTTACTTCCAGTTATTCAAAAAGTTTATACAAGATTAATTCTGGAAAGACTTGAGAAATTGATAAAGGACAATAGTCAAATATTCAAATTTCAGTGTGGCTTTGGCAAAGGTCATAGCACATTAGACCTAGTTTTCACACTTAACTATCGAGTGGAGACATATGTGATGAATAAGGGTAAAAAATGGTATGTTTGTTTTCTAGATGTAACAGCAGCATTTAATTCAGTGAACAGAGGTACATTATGGGATAGCATGCAGAGTCTAAACATAGACAAATGCCTACTATTGATTTTAAAAATGGTGCACATAGAAACAAGTGCAAGGGTAAAATACTGTAAGGATGGTGCCCCTACACACACTATTGACATAGACTATGGTGTAAAGCAGGGGTGCCTGTTAGCACCTCAGCTATTTCATCTATATATAGAATCTCTAGTAGACTGCCTAATGACATTCCCTGGTGCTTCAGCAACCCATATCAAAGGCATAAATTTTTGCCCAGTTCATGATGGTCATCTAAACATTTAAAATCCACAACAAACATGGGTTGCATTCTTGTTTTTAAGTGACATTGGTGAGACTTAATCTCTCTTTATTGAAAAAGAATCTGGAATGGGTGAGATTGTTTTATGTCGTTATAACATCAATATTTTAGATGTCTACATGAGTGTCAAAGAAATGCGAAATAAGGACACATCATTTGTCATGATTATTGCTTCATTTTTTTCCACAGATGCAAAAATAAAGAGTAAATCACCAATACTATGACACCCTCTTGAACTGATATTCCCAAAAAGAGGGGGAAATATGTGTATGTTTTATACATAAAACCATTTCATATCCATGTCATTTTCATAACACTTTTTTGATAAATGTATGATATGGTTATGAATATAGAAACAAAAAGAAATATAGGGGTTACCATGCTTCTTTTGATTATATCTGCTTTCAAAGTTGCAGTTTTAGAGGTGGGCAGCTCAGGACAAAAATAATTAAAACATGCCAATAAAAAATAAAACTTACAAGAATGCTATTTGAATAATTCAAAAGTACATGCAGAATGGCAAGGACTTTAACGTAAAATAAACAGTGTACCCAAAGTCAGACAGATATTTAGGTAAAGCGCTGTGAAAGATACCAACTGCTGCAATTGTGGGAGCAAATTTCTATGCTGCAATCCTGTATATATTCTTATCTGGACATGACATAACAGGACAAAGCATTATTCTAATAATATTTCCATATATTTAAGAATGTACATGTGCCAGAAAACAACCTGGAAAACGTTTTAGAGAACATCAGAAAAATGGAAATTTGAAACAGCAGGGTATGTCTTTAAATGATGTTGTGACTTTCCCACTAATACTGAACAATGAAAGTGTAAAAATTATACTGTGTGCAGATGACTCCATAATTCAGTCAAACCCCCTCCTTCTCAGTTTTGTAGAGGGCTCACAGCTGTTATGAATCACTTGTCCAAGACTGATCTGGCATTAAATATTGATAAAAAATAATGATATTTGGAAGTAAACAAAAAACAATAAAGAACTGGACTATCAACTGATGTTCCTTTGAAGAGGTGACTGTGTATAAGTATTTAGGTATATTTTTTTACAGTATTTTCTCACGGAAGCCTCATTTTTATATGGTAAAAGAAAACACATCCAAAACCACTCAAGCAGTTAATTCATTTGTTTTAAATATGAAAATAATTTGTCTAAGTCCCCAAAACTACCATTTGATGATAAAATAATAAGTGAAAGTTTGTATGGCAGTGAAGAGAGGGGTGTTCATTTGAAATCTGTCAACATAGAAAATATACACTTTTTTTTATAAGATATGTACTAGGTGTGCCAAAGGACATACCATCTGCCTTTCTCAAAGTAGAAAAGGGAATATTGTCAATGGCATCAAAGGCTTTGACAAATGCTGTGAGACAATGGGGGAGAATTATGAACGTGGATAGTCACAGATTACCAAAATGGTGCTGGATGAAAAACAAAGTACCAAAACAAAAAATAAATAACTAGTTTTCTTAACTTATTTAAAAAACTAGGTCTTTGGGGCATATGGTCCATTAAAGTCTGTGATTCTCTCTCTTTGTTTGTATGTGAAGCAAAGCAAATAATTGGTGATGTTTTCACCCAGAATGATATAGAAACATTGCACAGGATAGATAACATTGGTTAGTATTCAATCATCAAACAATCTGCCAACACTGAAAAATATTGCTTGTTTTGTGAAAACAGAAATCATAGAAATGCACAATGCAATAAGAGACAAGCCTTGTTAAAAGGCATAACACTGAGTGCTTTTGAAAATAAGAAGCTAAAACAAAATTGTATATGTAATAAATAGACAGTCATATACTGTATATGTACAGCACTTGATATTGTATTGCCCTGTTTTTTCATATGAAAGGATAAACTGGATTAAGCCATTGCTTAATACAAAGGTGTTTCATTCAGATTATGAAAGTCTTATAGTTAATGATCTCCATGGAAAAAGTACTTTATGCAACAGCACAGTTTGCTAGGAAAATTAAATATTGTATATTTGTGTAATGTCATAGAATTTTTCTAGTTTTTCACCACCTGTATTAGTATTAATGTCATAATAATTATATGTTATGTGATGGTTGCAAACCATTGATATTTCTGTTAAATATGAATGTATGCTTTTACAGTTCAGATTTTTAATTATGTGGTTTAATTGTATAGCTGTATAAGCATTGTGATACTGTTTTTAAAATAGTAAATGTTATGATTCTGTATTTATATGTCTCAAAATTAAAACACAATCTAAAATCTTTGAATTTTCCAAGCTCTAACAGAAGATTGCTTTACTGTTGTGACATTGTCTTCCTGGTAATATAACTTACATTTTACTTTGGAAAGTTTGTAGTGAAAAGGGTACACTGGTGATTTGGCTTGTTTATGTAACCTGTGTTTGCAGAGATTTTAAGTGAATATTGTTTTTCTTAACTGGAGAGGAGATGTACATATCCTGAGATAAATATGGCAGCAGCTGAGTTTTAAAGACAAAAGAAAAAAAACCTTAAAGAAACTGTAATTTATGGGTGTGATGCTGTAACCATGAAGTGCAAGATTTTTGATGTACTATCCATGAATAAATATTTGTGATGTCATACCGATGAATTATGAGGTTTATTGTGCTATGTGGGAATTATTGGCCTTAGCCATATGTTTTAATGTATCAGATAAATATACACAATTGTTATTGTATCTCTAACATTTGTATAAAGTGCAGTTCAAAAAGGTTTTGTGACCTCATGGTATGGTTATTTATGATATCAGAATGCTTTTTATGAGAATAGACTGATTTCAAATACACCATTTTTGAGTTCTGTTGTAGACAATTGAATAATTCTGAAATAATGCACAGGTGAGTGTGAACTCATTTATATGAAAAAAAAAATAAAATACCAATAATGGAACTTGGAATCAAGTCAAAACCTACCAAAAAAATGTAGTGCAAAAAAACTTCAGTACAGCTACAATGGAGGCAGCCATGATGCAACACAGTAACACACTAACTTGCAATAATGTCATGTCGCAAAATAGTGCATGATAAAAGGGCTTACTTGTGACTGCATTACAGTTTTATCTAGAGTATACTGCAGCAATATGTAATACACTGCAGCATTACTGTGTTACATCCTGCCTGGTGCTACCTGTAGTATGGATTAAGACATTGTATTGCAGAATATACTGCTTTTACAACCAAGACCACAGATACAGGATGACTTAAAACATATGAATCAGTTTTTTTAATATTTTAGAACACAATCAGAATTTTGCTTTCCTCCATTCCTCCTCTACATATAATATATAGCTTTTACTACCATCTGCCTGGAGCAATGCAGTCTGAACTCTCACCTCTCAAATGTTATAAATAGCAAAGCATTCTCTAAAGAGGTGGTATACAAGTTATGCCTACCTACTGCTGCATAGCAGCCAAGGAAGATACAGTCCTGCCATAAATATTGTATCATTAGAAAAGCTGCCCTCCTATTACACCCAAATGTTATACAAAGTTGAACTGACTGGAATCTTAATTGATGTGAATACGGCATTAAACTTTTCCTGAACAGAAGATGTATTAAAAAGGCTTGTGTTTCACATATACTGTACTGTATGTAATTCATTAGCTGCTGCTGATAGGCTTTGCTGCAAAGTATCAAAGGAAAACACATTTCCAGACAATTAACTTATGCTTTATACATAATGGAGTGTTTGGCAAACAACTCTAACAATGTTTATATTACTGCTCCCCAAAAATGCATTTATTTATATAATTTTACAGACCATATAGTGAACTGAGAATAGCTCATTTTCAGATGCATCCTAGGGTAAATGTGAGAGGAACACAGTAAAAAATAATGGTACAATAAGGTGCACAAAAAGTGATTTGTACAGTGATAAAATATAAAGTAAATATCTATATATACTACACATATGAAAATATGTCCCCCTCATCCCAGATCACACCAGGACAGATCTCTCATTCAGTGTTCCTGTCATGGTTTACAAATAAATACAGTATAACACTTATAACAGATGATCAAAGGAGACATTGTGCAAAATAAGCAGGTACTGTACTCAGCAGTCCAGCAGAAGTAATCTGAGTTTGCCACATACAAGGTAAAATACATTAGTGTGTCCAGGGAGATCATTTGGACATAATCAAAAATTAACAAGGAATGCATGGTATAATATGATAAGGACAACAACATACATCAGGGAACAACAAATTAGACTAAGAAGGAAAAGGGTCACAGATGTGAAGGGTGATATATGGAAGAATAAGGGTAGGACTGTGGAAGGTGGTTAAGTGCACAAACATACATGGGAGGTGTTGTCATAGAGAAGAGCTTCAAGTACACAGAGAATAAGAAAGAATGGCTAGGGGGACAGAAGGTACCCCACAGCTGGGGAGTCTATAGGGAAAAGCATGACCATCACAAACTAGGTGCACACACAGAGGAGGGTCCAGTTCATTCTTCAAGAAAAAAAGTCAAAAATAAAAGTCAGATTTAGTGCAAACTACGATCAGTTATCAATCCCCAGCACTTTGCTTCTGGATATGATGCTTCATTCTTGGATGTAAAGCACCTGGGATTATAAATTACTTCTTTCATTGCACTGACCCAATGAAAAAAAATGTTTTTTTTACTAACTCTAACTTTAGCTATTAACTTTTTTTCTGGAAGAGTGTGTCCTGTTTATGTTTCATAAAGTAAAATAATAGCCTGCCCAGTAGAGATCTTAATGTGTGGCAGAATGAAAGAGCAGGAGTTGGAAGTTCTAAAATGGCAGGAGGAGAGAAGCAACAGCAGATAACTGAGGAAGCAGGGAAGGTACCCAAGCCAGAATCTGTAGATCAGGGGGATGCAGTAAGAAAGGTGTCTGCTTTTAAAAGAGGGGAGCAAAGGGGAGCAGTAAAGGGAATGGTGATGAATGTGGGAAAGTTAATCAAGGGCAAACTCATCAAAGGAAAGCAAGAGAACAAATGCATCCCTGAGCTATATTAAAAAAAAATCTTTCAAAGATAAAGCAGACTAAAGAGTAAAAGTCATTTAACCATTGCAACAGCATGCAAAACTAGTTTAAAAAAAAAGAAAATAATGAAAAAAGAATACATATGAACATATGAATCTGCCAGCAGAAACAGGTCTCATGGTCCATAAAGTCTGCTTGAATGTGCAGCTGGCCACTTAAATTGCAGCTGCCCCATCCCCTCTCCCTCCCCATGTTCACCCCCCCTCACCTGGTCCAATCCCCTTTTAAAACTTCCCACCATCCTACAGGATACCACCTCCTCAGGCAAAGCATTCCACTTAGCCACCACCCTCTCTATGAAAACATTTCTCCTTATCTCATGCTTATATCTTCCCCCCTCCAATCTGAGACCATGCCCTCTTGTGTCCCTCCCCCTCCTCAGCTTAAATACCCCTTCTGTTTCCTGAACCTCCTAAATGATGCTTTTTTGCCCACATCCCTTCCAGGACCTCCTGATTCAATCAGCTTGGTTTCTGGGCCCTACCCTTCTTGCTCTGTGTCTTGGTACATGACCCAGTAGCCTCAATCAGCCCTAGCTTGATGATTTCCCATTTTTAGCATGCATCCAAGTGTGGATGAATTCCTACCAGTTGCCTATCTAAATTTTACCCCATCTTAACAAAGGCAGCCTTTCTGAAGTCAACCACTCTGGCTCCTGTATGTATAGCATCCTTGTACATGCTGATCATGAACCACACCTATTTATGGTCATTCCCATCCCGTGGGTCTTCCACCCCCATCTCCCTTGCAGCCTCCCCATTAGATAGTACTAGGTCTAGAGTTTTTCCCAACCGAGTCGGCTCGTTAACAATCTGTGCCAGGAAGCTGTCCTGGAATGCATCCAGTAGGACCTGTTCCCTTGCACTCAAAGTGGCTGAGGTGCTCCAATCCACTCCTGGTAGATTGAAATCCCCCACAATCACTGTATTCCCCTTCCCAAAGACCCTCCTGATTTGCTCCAATAATTCCCTGTCCAAGTCCACAGTCTGAGCTGGTGGTCTGTATACCACTCCCATCCTAAGTGTCCTACTTTTTGAATCCTGGAATTGCATCCATAATGCCTCAGTCCTACCCTCCTCCCCCTCTTCCCTTACACACCTTATCCCCTCCTTTATGTAAATTGCCACCCCACCTCCTTTTCATTTGCCCCTATCATTTCTGTACATCCTATACCCTGGGATCATCGTATCCCAATCCTGATATCAGGTGGCCCAAGTCTCTGTGATGACTATAATGTCCACCACCCCCATTGCCAAGAGTGCCTGTAACTCAGCTGCTTTGTTCCCCAGGCTTCTTGCATTCAGAGAGATGACCCTACAACTTGTTTCCTTCCCCCCTTAACCCATTTCTCTCCATTCTTAACCCTCCCTGCAATCCCTCCCTGGTACCATCCTTGTTAACTTGGAGGGTAAGCTCAATTGGCTCCCCTCTCTGGTGGCTCTGCATTCCTGCTGCACACTCACCTCCCCCACACCTAGTTTAAATCCACCTTAGTTGCTATGTATTCTCCCAGCCTCTGCTTTAATACCTCCTGCCCAACTTTACTCAGATGTAACCTGTCATCTGCAAACAGGTCACTGTTGTTCCAGATGTTATCCAGCCTCCCACTAGCCCATACTCTTTGGTTCTACACCACTCTCCCAGTGAAGTGTTGAACTCTTCTATCCTTACATTCCTCTCTGTGCTTGTTCTGGGTACTGGGAGCACTTCTGAGAAGGCCACTGATCTCCCTGCCTCCTCACACAACTTCCCCAGTTCCTCGAAAGTCTCCCTTACCAAGCTGACTATGCTCTTCGCCAAGTCATTTGTACCCATGTGCACCACTACATGTGGTTTCTCCCTTCCTCATTTTGCACACTTGAGAATAGACTGTCCAGCCCTATCTGCTGTCAGTCCAGGTATTGATTCCACCCATATTTGACTATGCCACTCCCCTTTACTTCACCATCTGACTCCTTTCAGGATTGAGTCACCCAGTACTAAGACCCCACCACCCTCACCTTTGTGCCCCTGTATCATCTTATCTTCCTTGTTGCTTTCAGAACCCACCCCCTCCTGCATATTCGCAGCTTGATCTGCCCCCTCTGCTATGCCCCATGCCCCTACCAGCTGATTTGTGACCTCTGCTTTTCCCACAGTCTCTACCCTTGTCCTGCCCCCTTCCCTATTGCTCCCCTCATCTGACTTGCCCCCCACCCCTAAATGTCCTCCCCACATCATCATCCTTCCCTACCTCACTGGGCCCCAATTACCCTTCTCCATCCTCTGCCTTATCCCCCGTGCCTTCCCTTTTACCCTTATCCCTTTTTCCCCTGCTCCCCCATCCCTGTCCCCATTGTCTGTCTGACTGTTACCCCCGGGCTTATACTACCTCCTCTTCCTCCTGTTTCCAATCGGAGAGCCTGTCCCTCATCATCCACCACTGAGGTCAGCAAAGCAAACCTACTGCTGGACAAAGCACTTCTACTGTTTGATTCTCCCCTTGTGCTGTCCCTAGATTCCACTGTGCTGCTTCTGTAACTGTTTACCCTGTTCCCTATCCTCTTTGTTTCCACTGATTTTGTGCTTCTAATTCCCTGAGGGGGTGGCCAGCCTGTACCAGTCACCTCTGTTCTTTCCCCGGTCCTCACTAACTCCCTTCCTTGCCACTGTACTTCTTTTTCCAGACTCCTCAGCCTGTGACAAATTGGAAACTCCCTTAGCTTCCATAATGTGTCCATCCAGATAGCCACCCCACATCTGTTGCAACTCACTAGTCTTCCCTTCCTTGATTGTCTAGAGTCCTTCTGCCCCCAGAACCAGTCCCCCTTCCCCTGCCGCCAACCCCTCTCCTACAGCTGCAATCCCTAACTATTGTAACCTTCACTACTGTGCCACATTGTTATTCTTCTAATCCCCGTACCAGTACTCATAATTTCTGTGCGGGATCCCCCTACACTGCAGTTCCTTATATAGTACAGATGAGTCCCTTGGATTTAACCTAACACAATTACATCACCTGTTTCTATTTCCAGGGTTGTTTTTTTTTTTTGAGTTTTTTTTTCTTTTATCTACTCGTGAATTACAACCTACTTCTCAGAGATGTTTCCCACTGTGCCAGAGACAACATACTGTATGTTTTCCAAAAGAACAAAAAAGCCACTGTACAGTTTGTTTTGCCTATGGCAAAGTAGAACAAGTGCACTCATAAGCCAGTCCCATAAAGAAAGGAAACTGCAACCATCCATTAGATTTGCTTCAAACATTGCTCCTTTTTATTTTCAGCATAAAAGCATCATAAAAGGACCAGGCAGGTCCCTCTCCAGGTACAACACCTCAATGCTTCATGTTTACACACTTTGTCAAGAGGATAATAGCACACCCAAGTGGTACACTTAAATAGTGCTCCCTTAAAGCTATAGCATTCTATTTCATATTACATTAATAAAGTGTGTTAGTGCGTAGATGTGACATAAACTAAAAATTATAACATAAATTAAAACACAAACATCAATAAAGTCATTCTTAGTGACAAATTCATAAGCAACTTGCATTAAATGTACAATTGTCATTCTATATGTTTTTCAATGTTACTTGATTTTTTATTTATTTTTTATTTTTTGTTTTTTATTTTCTAAAACAGATAACTGATGAAAACTCACAATTAATTACTGTGTTTGTTTCCTCAATAAAAATTCTGACAATATCCAAAGTGCTGTAAATATACATAAAAAGTGTGCTAATAATGTACTATAAATATGTAGAAATGTCAGTCTACCATACTGTATGTTTTTATACCTATCTTGATCACAATAGTGCTGAACTATGTAGTACTAGCAAGTTTGGACTTCTGGACAGCTGTTAAACAAAAATATATTTATTCATTGATTTATGGAACTTTCGCTCTCTGAGTTACAGCCCCTTGAGATGTGATGTCTTGTGTGCATAGAAAGTCCTTGTGGATATCAGCAGATTGTGGTGGGGGCAGCTCTAGATTTCCAAGCTCATTTTCTAAGGTAGACATACACCATGCAAATCATTTACTTATTGTTAGGAAAATGAGAACATACACCACAATATAAAAAAAAATTAGAATTCAATCCCTTTCAATCAGGAAGGATGCTCATGTTATACATAATGCAGGTGAGGTGGTGGAGGAGGGACTGGATGCTATGCTGAATATCTATGGGTGTGCATTTTCAAAAGTCTTCTAGCTTTTGACAAAAAGACAAACAAAGCCATGAAACCTGACTCTTCATGGAGGAGTTAACATTTTCTTAGGAGGCATCATAATTACAGTCAGGATAGACTGTGTTGCTGTTATAATTGTGCATTCAACCATATTAGCTAACAGCTTGCAATCTGTCTTTTGAAACAAAAAATGAGCTAATCATAGCCCTCACATTGATATTTAATTTGTACATAACTAATGGAATGAATGGACTCTCAAAGCTTTATAAGGTGTCTGTTTTCACTGAATAACTTTTGCTATCTCTGGAATTTGTATAAAGAGTCCAGAAAATGTATTTTTACTGTTACGAGTCAGACCTGGTTAATTTGGACATGTTCAGAATTAGTAAAATGCCACTGGATAAAAAATAGCCAGATAAACCATTCATAATTCATTTAGTGTAATTCATGTTGCCTTTATTATGATATGGCAGTCACAATAAAATGTATGTACTCTTTGTACTGTAGAAAACTTTAGTAGTCTTTCCTAGACAAGACAAGACAGATATGACATTAGACATAAAACAGAAACAATTAGTCTTTAGAGAAATACTCAGTTATATCCTTTTGTTTTGGTGACCCTGTTGACTATGCCATGATGAATTTGTTTTAGGTCCAACACATTATCAATGTGCTTCCTGGTTTTGGCAGCTGAATATTGTTCCAAAGAGGAAAGGAGATCATTTAGACTATCAAATGCTTGAGATGCTGACATAATAGAGGGATTGGGTACAGAAATGGGGGAAGTTACTATATTGGAGAATTTTTTCCCAGAATATTATAAAAACAAGCAAGAGGGAACAAATAAAAAAATAAATAATAGTATCCATATTTGGCCTAATACAAAATGATAGGGAAAATAAAAGTAATATCCGAGGAATTGTATTAGGTACTTTGAATACAATCCTCAATCACCATGTGTGCAGCCATGAAATTACAAAGGCTATTAGAGGGGAAAAAAATAATGGACAAGTTATGATGTGGTTGAATAATGAAAATATAAGGGATGTACTATTGGCCAAGCAAAGACTGTTGGATGAAATGGCCATTTATGTATATGAAGAACAGAATGATATGAGGAGTATAAAATCTATATCAGAAGAAAGGAAAAGTGTTGAATGGGACTATATTGTGGAAACTTCTAGCAAATATGATATTCTGACTAATGTAGATCTGTGACCATTAACAAAGGATGCAGAACTAGAGGAGAGTTATAAAAGAAGAGACGCAACAGACACAAATGGAATACAAATAAGAACAGAGATAATGAGAAATTCTGTAGATACTCCTGGAATATTACTATTGTTGAATATCTCTGGATTAGGAGATAAGTTAGGAAATCTGGAAGTAGCAGGTTATCTAAATAAATTTGATATAATATGCATTCAGGAGACTTGAATTGTTGAGGCTATTTATTTAAATGGTTTTAAAGCTTATTGGAAAAGTGCAATAAAAAAGGAAAAATATGGGAGAAATATAGAGGGTCTGGAAACTCTATGTAAATTAGATAATAAAGTGCAAACAGAAGAAGCAAAAACAGAAAGTGATAGTATCTGATAATCAAAATTACAGGGAAGAATACAGGTGATTTATTTATAATTAACATTTATGCACAACTAGAATCAAGTAAATTCAGTGACACAGACTAGTTAATTCATACAGAATCTATAATAGGAGAAATTCAGCAAGAGTATCCGATGGAGAAAATAATGGTCACAGGTGAGTGATATGAACATAAGGATAGGCAGACTGTCAGGAGTAGATAAAGATATTGAGACTTATATCAATCAGGGGGGATTTGATACAGATAAAGGGAAAGAGAAACTCTTCTGATAAGAAACTTGGCACCAATGGAAAAGACGCACATGGTAAATTTATAAATAATAATTTAATATTATTAAATGGCAGAATAACAGGAGATATAGAAGGCAAATTTACTTCTATGGGGGGAATGGATCATCTGTAATATATTATATTTGGGTAAATCTTCACATGTTAAACCTCTGTTTAAGGATGTATATACAGCTCAGGCCAGAAAGCCAACATTTTGCTTTAGAACTTAAAATAAATTATATGATAGGAAAAAATAGAAAGATGTTTATGGCCTCAATCAAAATCAAAAATAAAAACTGTATTGGATGGGTTATAATCCAGAGTGATAATTTTATACAACTTTTAGAAAGTCAAGAAATCCTTGCAGAATTACAAGAATTAGAAGAAGAAAAAGAGAGTGAAAATTTGTTTAGTCGATTTGGTGCCATATTAGGGTCAATTTCAACACTGATAAGTAAAAAGATCTATATATATATATATATATATATATATATAAAGTAAGGATATAATGGAGAATGTAGAAAGGCCAAGCAAGTATTAAACAAACAGCTTAAAAATTTGAAAAGTAACCCTTCCTTAAATAATAATAGAGTAATGAACAAATTAAGGAAAGAATACAGAGACATTTTAACAAATAACAGACTAAAACATATCCAGAAATTATGGACAGATCTGGAAATGGCAGTTAAGACAAAAGATAGCAAAACCTTCTGGAGATTAGTTAATAAAGGAATGAACAGCAATGGATATGAGCCTGAAAATCATACAGAACTTGACATATGGATGAAACACTTTAGCAGATTATTCTACAAAAGAGATGACTCCTATTTACAAAAACTATCCAATAGTGTATCAATTAAATGGATAGGACCTAAAGTAAGAATAACATAAAAAGAAGTAGAACAAGCAGCAAATGCCTTTAATAAACACAAAACACCTGGACCAGATGGTGTACCTATAGAAGTAATTTGGAAGACCAAGAAATTATGGATCCCAGTACTATGTACATTATGTAATCAAATATGGGTTAGTGGGAAAATTCCAAATAGTTGGTGTTTAAGTATTATCATACCAATTTTTAAAAAGGGGAAAAAGATAAACCAGAGTGCTACAGACCAATACATTTAATTGACAGTATTGCCAAAGTATTTACAAGAATTTTAAACAACAGAATCGAAACAAGGGTAAAGAAGGAAGGGATATTGGATGAAGCTGAAGCAGGATTCAGGACAGGTTATAGGACAACAGATCAATGTTTCACACTTGCTCATTTAGTATATAAATATAAATCAATTAAAAAACAAAAGTTATATTGCACTTTCATTGATCTAAAATCAGCTTTTGACGGGGTCAATAGGGGTTTATTATGGGAACGATTAGAACAAAAAGGGATGGAAAGATCAATACTAAATATAATTAAAATACTGTATCAAAATAATTTCTCCAGCATCAGATGTAACACAAAAGGAGACATTAGTAATTGGTTTGAGACCAATATAGGAGTAAAACAGGGATGCACTTTGTCATCAATTTTGTTTAATGTTTTCTTCAATACCATCTTTAATACATTATATGAATGAGAGTTTCATATGCCGATGATAGGAGATAAAAGATGCCCATATTTGGCGTATGCAGATGATGTTGCCTTACTTTCAACCAGTTATCTGGGTATGAAAAGAATATTAAAGAAATTCCAACAAGAATGTGTTCAAGCAGAGCTAGAGATTAATTATGAAAAAACAAAAGTCCTAGTATTTGGCATGAATAATAATAAATACAAGTATACAATACATAAAAACAGAATAGAAGTAGTAAAGGAATTTTATTATTTAGGAATAATATTCTCACAGGAGAGCACTTCGAAGAAACACATTTTAGAAACTCAAAATAAAGTACAGAAAACTACTCCTAGTATCAATACATTTTCTTATAAGGGAGGGAAATCAGTGAAAGGAAATACCGATGTAATAAAGCAAAAATTAAAAACTAGATACTATATGGAGTAGAGAGATGGTGTAGTTACTCTAAAACAATGATTGAACCTTGTTTAAATAAATTTTATAAGAAATTGTTAGGTTTACCGTCAAGCACCCCATCAGTATTAGTTAGGGCAGAACTGGAACAGGTACAGATAAAATGTCAGATCATACAAAGATTAAGAATTTACTGGTTGAAAGAATATGGCATGGAAACATATAGATATCCAAGATTATGCCTGGATAAGACAATTCAGTACTTAAATAGAAAATTAGTCTTTCTGAGTATGAGGATGGTTGAAGAATACATGAAACCATATGGTTTATTAACCTGTATCCCAGATACCCTCAGATATCCTAATGGCCATTTAAACTTGGAAATTAAAAATAGAGTAAAGGATGTTTTTGTGCAACAGGATTTAGAAAAGTGTAAACAAAACAAGGTATGTAACTGCTAAAACATAATAAGAGAAATCATAACATGGAAAAATACCTGTTTATACTGACAAATCCTGGTCAAAGGCTGATTTTTACTCAGTTTAGATTTTAATGTTTTACCAGTCAGAGTAATAGAAATAGGTATGCAAAAATCAAAGATGATACAGGTGGTTTCAGTAAATGTGCTTATGGACAGGATAATTTGACACATTTACTCATATTATGTCCTTTATACAATGAATACAGCAATAATTTTTTGGGGAAATATTATAAGGCAATTGGAATATGAACCAATACACTTAACAACTTATCTTTTAAAAGCAAGTGCTAAATATATTTTAATACCTGTGGCTTCCTTATTGAAAGCAATTGAAAGTAAAAAAAAAACTAAATAAGTGTCAGGCTTAAGATGTTTATGTTTGATAAAGTAAAAGTTAAGCTTAAAAATGAAGCTGAATGAATTGTATGGTTTTTATGTAATATATGGTAAATTGTAATATTTATATGTTTTGATCTGGTATCTATTTTTTTGCAATGATTTAATATAAGTTGAACAATAAAGTTAAATTGAATTGAATTGAGATGCTGACATGGGGGGCAGTGGATCTGACATGAGTGAGTCCTGTGAGTCTTTATCAATATCAGGATTGTTGCAGTGGGACTGAGACAGTACACCAAACCAGTCTCATCTAAACTTAAATGCCATTTGGACACAAACTTGAAAGCATGTCCCTTAGTTGGAGATGAGCAGGCACTACAGCAGTCTGATCAGTACTTGCTGCTTCATCATGGTACACCTTACTGCTCAGTCTGTGGTGCCATTTAAAGCCCTTTTTCTACCTTGGGAATATCAAATATCAGAGACACTCATTTGCTCCCTGAAATATTTGGTCTTTTCTGTCATCATGATGTTTGACAGCATTGCATCTTTGCAATTCATTTCACTGATCCATAAGTTCAGCATCATCCTGAAATCCTTGTGCTGGCCGAGAAGAACATGGGTCAGTAAGACGGAATCTGTTGAGCTGTAAGCCACTTCTCTTTGACTCTCCAGATGTCACTACAGATACTGGATTCTAACTGCAGATCAAATGCCTGTGCTGCATATACAACCATATGTCGATAAGTAGAAGCAGGATTTGCCTGCTTCCAGATAAAGAGCTCCGGTTCCTGTGAAATTGAAATTTCAATCCGCTCGTGTTTTTGCCCTGCTGCTGTTCCTGCCATTGTTATATGCATTGTGTGCCTGAGTACAACTGACAGTGCAATTAGCACTTAAATACAGAGGACAGTTAACACCTCATCTGGACTAACTACATAATAATGAATAGAGAGGATTAGTGCTGAGTACTAACCAGCGTTTACAGATTCTGGAATCCAAGTATTCCAGATTAAGGAGGTAATTAAACAAGGCTTTTTTGGTTAACAGCACATAGGAGTTCTGATAGGGGAAAATCCAAATTAACCAGATATGGATTACCAAACCTGACTGTAATTGTAAAAATGGTTAATTTATGCAATAGCCCACAATGCCATTATAAATTGACACAAACAAGTGTATACATACTGTAATGCCTTTTTTGTGCTGTGTGTAAGTCAATGCACTGTGATGTGTAACTCAACTGTGAAGCTGTTTGTGAAACATGAATATATTATAAAGTATACTTAAAAAGCATAAAATGGTTAGGTCAGAAGCAGGGTTGGCCTATTGAGTCGGTATATGTGTTATCTTAATGACCATCGCTGTTCATTTTTCTTTTCTATTGCATACTTATCCAATTTCAATTTCAAGTAGTTTTTCAGTATCCAGAAAAAAACAACTGCAACTTGACATCAGCAAGAATCAAATCTACACATTAACAGTAATTTAAGGTTAGCAGGGACTCTAGGTCCATTATGCCCACCCCGCTTCATAAGAAGATACAAAAAAGTATACTGTGCAAATGTGCACAGTATTAAAGGGTTCCGTACTCAGGTATCCAGTGATTTAGTTGATAAGCAGGCATTTACTTTATTTTATTTTTTTTATTTTAGGAATTTGGGCCAGAAAGCACACACTGAGCTGAAATTTGCTTCCAGGTGCCTCATGGGAGCACAGGGAGGTAACCTGTCTTGCTTAGGGTCACAGAGTATACAAGTAGCTGTTATAGATTTCACAATATAGGTCTACTAGGCCTCCAGGTTTACAGCTTTGCTTTCTAACATCTAGGCTGCGTCACCTATGAATAATTAAAATACACATTCAGAGCTGTACTGTCATCATGTGTCTTGTCTCTGCTACTAACCTGTTAATTATGTTCTCCACCCTCTTGTAGAAGAAGTGCTTCCTAACATTACCCATGATTCTACAACCTCTGAACTTCAGGGCATGTTCTCATATCCTGCAGGAGGACAGCAGATTAAATATATACAATATGTCTGTTCAGTCTTATTAATTCGCTTCTGACTGTGCATTAGAGATCATGTCACCTCTGCCACCTTTTATCCAACATGAATGCTTATGTTAAAGGCTTCCAGCCTTCCTCATATCTATTATCTTCAATGTACTTGATCATTTTGGTGGCCCTCTGATGTACCCTTTTGACTGAACTGCCTCAATGTCATTTTTGTATTGAGGAGCTCAGAACTGGTTGAAGTACTCCATGTGAGACCTGACTGGGGACTTGTAAAGAAATCTGATAACAGTCACCCAAATATTGAAATTCAACGTATTTATTTTTAAAGACATGTACATGGAAACAAACTGATTGCTATGCTTTTGTTTAACTTTTATTAGTGTTTTAACTGTTTATGTATCTCCCTTAGTGCTTTAACTGTTTATGTGTCTCTGATTATATTAATCTTTTTCTCTTTATTGTATTGCCTAATGCTTTCTAGAGCACTTCAGTACTTTGTGAATTGTGTTAAAAACTAATAAATCGCTTTATGCTGGGCACTGCTTACCTCACCCAGTGCTGCACATGCTGTTCCTTCCTGGGCTGGCTTAATCACGCCACCAAGTGAAACCTCGCCATGGGCTGTTTAGATCTTGGATTCCTCCTGGTAAATACTACCTTTTGCAGTCTCCTGATACACCCTTCAGTCTTTGCTCCAGTGACGTCTTGACCTTCATTGAACCAAGGAGTTCTACTAACATGGGACTTGTGGTCTTCAGTGTATCTGCTCATAGGTTTTGGAATTGCTTCCTCCCCTACTTAGGCATTCAGATTCTCTTGGCACCTTTAAAATATCCCTCATCATGCACTACTATGATTTCTTTATCTGTACTTGTCACTATTGTTAAGGAGCGAAAGAAGGCCATAACCTTTAGAAGCTCCTAGATGAGATTGTAGGATATCAGGTTTCCACCTTCAAGCAAGGACTTACCTGACCTATTTTTAAAAATAATCTTGTTCCTACTTGTTATTACATCTTCTGCTAGCATATTCCAGATGTTACCAACCCTATCAGTGAAGAAATACTTTCTTCTGTCACTCCTAACTCTCCCTCCTCTCAATCTCAATGAGTGGCCTCTTGAAAGAGCTATTAAACCTCTAGCCTTAATATTGATGTCTTCTAGTAAAGTATGATCACTCAGTATGTCATATAGAAGTAATAAGTCCCCTCTTTTTCTTCTTTCTTCAAGAATGTACAATCTAAGTTTTTTTATTCTCTCTTGGTAATGTAAATCACTTCAGCTATCATTTTTGTCATCCTTCTCCGTACCTTTTCTATTCTCTTGATATCACCTGTTCTATAAGAGTACCATAATTGGCTGCAGAAATCAAGGTGCAGCCTGACATAGGATCTGTAGAGTGGCACAAGGACCTCCTAGCTATGGCTTTTAGTATTCCTTTTTATGACAAATACCACCTTTTTGCTTTTGCCACCACACTAGTGTGTCAATCCTTAAAACTTAAATCCTTGCCAATCAATACCCCTAAATCTCTTTCTGAGTTTGTGGCATTCAGTGTTGAGTTACTTAATATGTACTGATTTGATTTGTTTTTACCCTCCATTTGATTAAGTATGCATTACATCTTAGCATGGCTATTTTTTTAATAATTGCCCAGTGTGGTACAGTATCAAATGCTCTTTTAAAATCCAGTAGCGCTACATCTGCAGTATGTTCTTCATCTACAATTTTACTTATGTATTCATAGAAACATATTAGATTTGAAATACATGAACATCCTGAAGTAAACCAGCGTTGATCGAGGTCTCTTGCACCAGTTTGTTCTACATGCTGTGAGAGTTGAATTTTTATGATTGATTCCAAACTTTTATCAGGAATAGAGGTAAGACTGATGTGCCTGTAATTACTAATATTTTGATTAGAACCTACTTATGGATGGGGTTATTCTGGCTACTCTCCAGTCATTTGGGCCTTCACCTGTGGTTATAGACTGATTGAATAGTATTTTTAAGGGAACAGATATTCTGTCTTTTGCTTTAACATCTGAGGGGTAATATTATCCAGGCCTGGTGAACCAAACTTTTTAGACCATTATTTTTTTTCTTTATTTGTTTCTCTGTGATGTGAGGAGGAGCATGAGTCTTTGGGATGTTTTGTGAGTTGGTCAAGTTTCACTTACTGTAGACGGAAGAGAAGTATGAATTAAAACGGTCAGCCACTGCACTCAGGCCAGAGATAATGCTATCCTGATCTTTTATTGCTATTAATTTTGAATCAAACTTTCTCAATGAATTTATATATATGTAGAATTGTTTACTATTACCCTTTATTGCTGATTTTGCTAATTTCAGCTCCATCCTTCTTTTTGCTCTATTAATTGCATTTTTACAGTCTTTTTGCACTTGCTTGAATTTTCCCTATTCAGTCTCAGTATTTTTCTGCTAACAATTTGCATAAGTCTTTTGTTTGTTTATTATTAGCCTATTGTTTATTCATTTAGGTTTCACTTGTCACTGCTTGGAAGTGGCTAGGTGTTTGTAGGGAGTGTTGCACTGGTGTGTGTGGCAGCTCTACAATTTTATAGCTGTCTGTAATATTGAGCATTTCTCTGGGGAGAGATCTTGGTTACCTGGACATTTCCAAATTAACTGGTGGGCCAATAGAGGACCTAGGCCACCAGAGTGACTCCTAGCACTGTGGAGCACTGTGGGAAGCAGGAGGAGTAGACAGCTTCCTAGGGTGTACCTGGGGACTGTTTAGTTTAGCTGGGCTGCCTCAAGCTGAGTGAGCCCTAGGGAGGTAAATGTGAGCACAGATAGTGCCACATAGTACAAATAAAACATTTTAAAAACTGTGTTTTGTACTGTACATCGGACCGCGAAACCAGAAGTGACACAGAGCTATACTTCAGTTTCATCCACTATTTCAGAGATGCCCCAAGCAAGTGGGGCAAGCATGAATTGGGCAGCACCCCACACTGCACACTGTCAGCTGGAGACCTGAGCCATATACCCTAGTCAAGGTACGAGAGATAGCTCTGTAACTGTTGGAGATAGAGGGTTGTCAGTATAAACCTCAAAACGGCTGCAGGCATCACAGGAGGGGATTACAGAAATTACTGCCCAGGCTATCATATGTATGCTGAAGGTGATCAAACTGCAAATGTTTCCTGTGATAAATGCAATATGATAGCAGTGCTACAATGGGAAGTGGCTGAGCTTCAGCAAAGACTTCAGGTAGAAAAAGATATCAGTACACTAGAACAATACATAGATCAAGTTGCAGATCACATAGATCAGGGAACAAATAGTTCTGTCTAGGAAGGAGGAGGGCCTCCTGAGCTACATAATGAGGCACAGTCTGGTAGTACAGCTCAAGACTCAGAAGACTGGTGCACAGTACAAAAAATCTATAAATAAGGGAAAAAGAAATATAGGTGGTTCTGGCAGGATCTACATACAACATTGATTCAGTATATTGGCACATGAGGAGAATGTAGGTACACATGACTCCAGTGAAAACCCCATTAGGGAAATTAGCCCTAACAGGCCAAACTCTAGCAGACAACAAACTTCAAAAGACATCTTAGTAGTGGAAGACTCCATGCTAAGGTACACAGAGCACATTCTATGTAAGGACAGAAATAAACACACCATTGTCAGTGTGTTTCCTGGAGCAGGGATAAGGGATGTCAGGCACCTTATCCCTGGCCTATTAGAAAACACAGTAAGCCCAGTTATAGTACTACATGTAGGAGTGAACAACATTGGGGAAAGAAGGATGGCTGACATGCAGAAAGATTTTGAAGGGGTAGGGGAGGCCCTAAATATAAGAGGATGTCACAGTCTAGTCTCAGAAATTCTCCCAGTCCCTAAAACCAGTACAGAAAGAAACATTGATATTTATTACTTAAATGGGTGACTAAAGAGATGGTGTCAGAAAGAGGGGCATACTTTTGAAAAACAGTGGGACAATTTTGTGAATTCAGAGTTGTATGCAGTTGATGGTTTACATGCAAACAAAAAGGGAAAAGAATACTCGTACAATCAGTTAGGCAGAATATAGTAATCTGTTTAAACTAACAACATGGGGGAATGGGTGTGGTAATCTTACCACTAAAAATCCCAACAAAGACAAACTGAAGACAGAACCTACAGAGGGGCAGTAAAGTTGAAATTGCCTTCTTTTATTTATTTATTTATGACTTTGTTTACCGGGGTAGGTGCGCTGGTCCGAAGGACTGTTTACAGGCACAACCTGGGCCAGAAGGCACAAATACATACAAGAATCACAGTGTAAGTACAGCTAGAAATACAGTGTAATAAAACAGCAATAACAACTAGATAATGGTAAAATATAGGCAATGTACACAATGCAGGTACAGGCATAGAACATTGCAAATAACACAGTAGTTACATACAGCATTAATAAAATAATGGGACAAAGTTGGTAAGGTAAAAAGAAGTCAGGAAGTAAGTGAGAACATAGAAAAATGGCTCCAGATAGGTTATGCAAACAACAATAACAACAGGCAGGAGTAAGTCAACATCAAGAGGATAGCTAGGATAACACAAAACCCAAGATTCTAGTCCCCCCCCGGAGATGAGCCCCGATCAGCCTGTGTTCCAATGTGAGAGACAGAGAGGAGGAGGTGGGTGAGGGAAGGGGGAGAGGTATAGGGAACAAACAAGGGGGGGGCTACCAATGGAAGCAAGTGCTGGTGTCACGGGAAAGGAGCCAGGATTTCAGGTTCAGCTTAAAAGTATGATGTGTATTGGTCTACCTATGGGGTGTGGGAAATGTATTCCATAGTGAGGGGGCCACAACCGAAAGGGCATTGGCAACCGATTTAGTGGAAGTTCTCTGAATCACCAGAGGTGGGACAGCAGAGGACAGAAGATATTTGGTGTGGTGCTCACAAAAGGGAAAAAGGGGGGAAGTGTGGCTACTACAAATGATAGTGGCAGTGAGGCAATCAAGGGTAAAATCAAACCAGCCTTGCAGGGGGAGCCAGTCAAGGGAGCTATATAGGTTGAAATGGTGCATGGAATAGGGGTCAGACAAGGCAAAGTGGCACACACTGTTGTAGATGGCTGAGAGTCTGGCCTGGAGCACCAAGGATGTACAGGAGTAGATATGAGAGCAGTAGTCCAGGATAGGGAGTAGGTTGCCTAGAGCTATGGAAATGTGAGCCTCAGCAGTCAGGTAGGGTTTGAAATTTATTTATTTATTTATTAGCTTTTGGTAACCGGGTAAATGCGCTAGGCAACAGACCTGCCTATTTTCAGGAACGACCCGGGAGAGCACAGGACATTGGTTACAATATGCAGAAATGCACAGACATAATATAGGTGTACAGGAGCAAAACAAGATATACATTGGTATGATGGGCAGTGCCAAGTTTCTGATTTATCCTCCAGACTACAAGATACAAGAACAGGGAGGCTGAATAGTGCAGTGGTTTAAGGCTCTGAGCTGCAAATCTGGAGACCTGGGTTTGAACCCCACAGCCCCCACTTGCATACTGTGTGACCCTGAGCAAGTCACTTAACTTCCCTGCGCTCCCAGGTTGCACCTGCAAACAAGCTTTCAGCTTAGTGTGTCTCACCTGGTTAAACAATTAGGAAAAAAAAAACATGTTCAGTGAAGGAGATGATGGGATTAAGTGTGACTCCCAGGTACTTCAAGGAAGGGACTACTTTCAGGGGGGGCATTGAGCAGCAAGATGTGGAGAGAGAAGCTAGCTTTCTGAATGTTGGCTAGGTAAGGCTTCGACCTGAACAGCATAGCTTTCATTTTTTTGACATTAACCAGCATCAGGTTGGAAGATAACCAGTGTTGGATGGTGCATGTATTCTACGTAAGGACAGGGGAGATATTTGGGAGGGATTTGGCACTGTGGAAGATGACTAGGACATCCGCATAGATGAGGGACTCACAGGATAGACTGTCCAAGGTGAGAGTATTAACAAATATTGTGAAGAGCAGGGGGCCCAGAATGGAGCCTTGGGGAACCCTGGAGGAGACAGGCAGTGTGGGAGAAGTGGCAGAGCTGATGCACACTGACTGGGATCAATCAGACAGGTAGTTCTGGAACCAGTTGGTAGTCCCTGAGGAGCATCCAATAGATTGTAACTTTGAGAGGAGGAGAGGGTGGTTAACAAGATTGAAGGCCTTCGATAGGTCCACAAATACTGCACCAGTTGCTCGCCGATGGTCCATGTTCATTAGGATATGATTGGTGAATAGGGCTCAGGCAGAAGTGGTACTATGAAGCCTACAGAAGCCATGCTGCTGGTTAAGCAAGATATTGTGGTTGACAAGGTACTCAGATAGTTGCTGGTGAACCCATTCGAGGAGCTTACTAAGGTGGGGGAGGATTGAGATAGGGTGGTAGTTGTCAGATAGGAGGGGGTCCCCAGATTTGAAGATAGGAACCACCTTGGCAGATTTCCAGTGGAGGGGCATGTGGGAGGTAGTTAGGGCAAGGTTGAAGATAAATGAGAGAGGTTTGGCAATGACAGAGGAGATGAGTTTAAGAAAGACGGGGAGAGACCATCAGATCCTGGACTACCATGATTAGGTAAGCCCCTAAGTAGCTTCTAGGTATCCTTGGGGGAGATAGTTTTGCAGTAGAAAGGCATCCAGGGGAGTGTGCATGTCAGGGGGGAGGAGGAAAAGGAGGAGGACAAGAGTGGGGTGCAGGGGCCTGGTCGGGATTGACTAGGTGGGGGGCATGTGGTGTGAGTGGGGGAGGGGTGGGGAAATGAGTAGTCCCAGGCTGGGGGCTGCGGGGGGGGGTAGCTTGTGAGGATGGCTCACAGGTCAGAGAATTTGCTGTTTAGCATCCTGGCGATCTCAGCAGGGTCCAATAGGGTGCCAGTGGGAGAGGTTAGTTGGATGTTGTTGCTGCCAGTATGAGGAGTGAGGATAGAACTGATGGAAACCCAGAATTTTCTGGGATTACCAAAACTCTGATGTTGTAGGTTGGTGAAGTATTTTTGCTTTAGGGTTCTAGTCAAGATCTTGTAGCGGTTGTGCTGCTGCTGGTATTCATGCCATAGGGAAGGTGAAGGGGTATGTTTATGGGCATGCCACTTTCTGTCCCTCTGTTTCACAAGGGTGAGGAGTTCTTTGGAGATCCAGTGCTTGCGGCCGTCTCTGTCACTCTGGGTGGTGGAAGGGAAATGGTGGTCCTGGATAGCCAGGACAATGTCAGTGAAGTATGTGACTGCAAGGGACGCATCAGTGAGGGCATATATGCCCTGCCACTTCATGGTCCTAAGGTCATTGAGAAGGAGGGGGTCTCTGGGTGGTTAAAATTGTGGAAAGTTAGATATTTGGGAGAGGAGGGGGTCCTTAAAGGACCAGATGGCAAAGGTAGGGGAGTGATCACTTAGGGAGTCAGATAGAGTGCCAACGTGGATCACATGGTCCACACAATTGGTTATTACACAGTCTATTAGGGAGTGAGTAGAGGTGTGAGGGTTAAGTTGAGTGGGGATGGTGATAATTTGTGACAGGTTATGCTGCTTGAGCATGTTAGCATAGTCAGTTTCAAGGGTGTCCTACCAGTTGAGGTTGAGATTGCCTAGGATGATAGCTGCCTTAGAAGGGGAGAGAGACCCAAACCCAAAAAGCAGGCTTTGGAGGCCAGTGACACCCCCATTTGTGGGGTTATAACAACTGCCCAGGAACAGTTTCTTAGTTTTGCCCAGCATAATTTTAGCAATAAGCCATTCGCTGGGGAAGTCACTGTCAGTGCAGAGGGAGGGAGAGGTGGAGAGGAGTTCTCTGATAAGGATAGAAGCACTACCTCCCTTTTTTTGCCCATCCTGTCCTTCCACAGGGTGGAGTAGCAAGAGGATAAGAACATGGTATCAGGGTGGTGCGGCTTAAGCCAGGTATCAGTGAAACACAGCACATGGGGTTAATAGAGGGCAAGCCATGCTTCAAGATCGGAGAATTTAGCAGGGAGGCTACATACATTCATATGGGCAATTTTTATTCCAGGAGAAGTGACCCATAAGTTGCAGGTTGGTGTGATGGCAGTGTTCAGAGGGCCAGGGTTAGATTCAATGTCACCATCCAGAATGAGGAGGAGTGAGAGAAGGCAGCGATAGGGGAGCAGAGTGCTTATTAGTGATAGGGGGAAGGAAAGGTAGAAAAGAAATCTGCCTGAAACGTGACGGTCAAAATTGGGGAGGAGGGCCAGAGCACGAAGTCCAAGAGGGGTAGGTTCCCATCTTGTGGGAAGAGGGGGTGAAACATCAAGGGTGCTTGAGGTTTCAGTGAAATGGAGGAGGAGGAAGGCATGATCATTAGATAATATAGAGGCTGCAAGGTCAAATGTGTTGAAGGTACATAGCAGGGCAGCAGACAAGCAGAGCAGGAAAGAGGACTTCAATATGGACATGAACAGGCAAGACTGAGAGTTTAGCAGGACAGACCACTACCCTCAAAAGTAGCTGTGGGAGAAGTCAGAAGAAGTGATGAGACAACTAGGACAGGATAACATGAGTGGGTTGGGGAGAAGAGGAGCTTGTTCCTTTAAGGGAGAGGGCACCATGTAAGGGCCAATTGGTATGAGGAAGGAGGGCAGAAAAGTGGGGGAAGCAGATTTAAAGAGTGCTGGGGGTGGGTGAAAAATTTCAGATGTCAGGAGCTCACAAGGAGCCCAAAATTTAAATTCAGCAGAGCGGAAGCAGAGAAAGGCATCGGGGTGCCTGAGCTTCAAACTTGGCACCAGAGAGAGTGCCAGTACAATCAGAAGCTTGGCAGAGAAAGCTAGCCAATGAGAACCTTGTCCTGGGAAGAAGAGGCCAATAGGAAAGCCGCTGCAGTCCCGCTCCAGGAGGAGCGTTACTTTGCTTGTAGCTGTGGGTTGGTGGGTGTCCAAGGGTAGCTGAGAGCTGCTGCTGTCTTCACATAGGACAGCTGCAGTCCAGAGGAGTCATTGTACCTGATCAGGGGCACTGGGGAGAAGCCGTGGAGACAGGGAAAAAATAAGAAACAGGTTACATTGGAAATTAGTGTGTGGGGTGAGGTTACAGTGAAGAAAGCCATGGGCGTGGAGCAGGTGGTGATAAGAAGACAAGAAGAAAAATAGCAGGAGAGAATTTACTTAGCAGAAATAGGGCAGTAAATGAGAGAAATCAAGGGCATGGAGCAGACAGAAATGGAGACAGTGGGACAGCGGGGAGCCCTGAGCTGGGGAGGGTACGGGTGAAAGTGTAATGTGGGAAGCAATAGGTGAGTAGTGGGAAGAACAGGGGCTGTGGAGGACTTATGAGGTGAGACAGTAGATAGAGAGAGAAATAAATGAAGGAATACAGGGTACAGAGGCAGAAAAGAGCTATAAATCACTAAATAAACACTGTTTCTAGGCAGTATAAATCACTAGCAGAAGAGCTGTAAATCACTGAATAAACACTGTTTCAAGGCAATACAAATCCCTAGGAAAAGCATGCACTGTTTAGAATACACACAATTGCTCATACACAGTTATAGGTACAGAATCAAGACAGGATAACACAGTAAGAAGTAATTATAATAATAAATTATAATAAATTTATTTATAACACGCCTTTCAACTTTCCAAGGCGCTGAACACATTAAAACAATAACATCAAATATAAATCCAATAATACATATAAATAAAATCATAGCATAATAACATCAAACATTAAAATCATTTAATAACATATGAAGTAAGATCTCAACACAGTAACAATTACACTATGAATAATCATCCAAGAAGGCCATTCGCCAAAGATAAGTTTTCAAATTATTCTTGAATTCCTCCACGGAGGTGCACTCCCGTAACCAGCATGGTAGAGAATTCCAAAGAGTGGGTGCAGCATAAGAAAATGCTCTGCTGCCAGAAGATTTTAAACTCACTCTTGGAATCTCTAGCAACCCTTTGTCGGCCGAGTGGAGCGATCGGCCGGAGTAGTAAGGCACCAGGAGTTCTTTCAGATAGGCCGGACCCTAATTGTAAATGGCTTTAAGTCAATAAAAATGACTTTAAATGTGATCCTCCACCGTATAGGAAGCCAGTGGAGTTCACGCAACACCGGGGTAATATGACAGGACCTACTTGTCCCAGTCAAAACCCGGGCTGCGACATTCTGCACCAGCTATAGGCGATGGATTTCAACCCCAGAAAGCCCAAAGTATAGGGCGTTGCAGTAGTCAAAATGCGAGGACAGAAAGGCCTGGACCAACATTGGCAAAGAGTCAGACAGAACAAGGTGCCTAACCTTGGCAATATTCTTAAGATGGTAAAAGGAAGTCCTGACAATGGCCGACACTTGAGACTGTAAGGTCAGCCTGTCATTTAAGACAATCCCAAGGCTACGCACTCGTTCAGAGGTCGGGAGTGACACGCCGTCAAGAAAACTTCCAGAGTGCATGCCATCACACGACCTCTCTATCTGACAACCCGGGTCCACAACCAGGACCTCTGTCTTCTCTGTGTTCAACTTCAACCAACTATTTATTGTATTTATTTATTAAATTTTGGTGACCGGGTAGGCCCACTGAGCCCCGAAGGTCCCTTTTTCAGGGGCAACCTGGGATAGCAATACAAGTTATAAGAATGAACAAGGACATAAGGAACATTTGAGGCATTGTGAGTTGCATCATGAGGTGGTTACAGTAAAGAAAAATAGTGGATACAGGCATGGTTACAGGCATGGTAAAAAGAAAAGCAGTGGATACAGGCATAGCTTACAGGCACGGTAAAAGAAAAGCAGTGGATGCAGGCATGGGTACAGGCATGGTTGTCATCATGACATGTAAGCAATTGGTAGTACTTTGCATATAGTTTATTCAGGGGTTACACATGGCCTCAGGCAGACAGTCTGTTATAAGGCAGGTAGTAGGAAGGTTAAGCTAGGAGACGGGAGTTGGAGAGGAGGGGAGTACCTTAGGAGCTTTAAGTGCCATGACAGTGGCATGCGCTTGAGGTCAGCAGATGGGACTTAAGCCTGGTACAGAAGTTCATGAGTGAGGAGGAGGCCTGGACCTGGGGAGGGAGCTTGTTCCATTGGCAGGTTGCTTGGGAGGAAAAGGATCTTCTGCCAGCATTTGTCCTTACCCTAGGGACTTCTAATAGTGTTCTATCTGAGGTACTTAGGTTCCTTGGGTTGTGTTTGAGGGTTATGGTCCCGGCAATGCTTGGAGGAGTGTGGGGTTTGAGAAGCTTGTAGGCCTGGACAAGCAAGGGGTGTTGGAGGCAGGCGACCAATTTGGGCCAACGAAGATTGACCAAAGTGTCACAGTGGTGATGTCTCGGGTGGTCTACGGTTGCGAAATGAGCTATTTTATTATGTAGGGTTTGCATCCTGGTAATCTCTTGTTTAGCCATGCCCTGTATAGTAGGGGCTGCAAAGGTCAGGTTGGGTAGAAGGACACTGGTAGCTATGGAGAGCCTGGCTTCAGGGATGAATTGGTCCCTGAGTCGGTACAGGGTGCCAAGTTTCCGATGTAGGGTCCTGGTGACCTGGTCCACGTGTTCCTTGTATGTGATATTCTGATCCAACGTGAGGCCTAAGTATTTAAGGGAGGGGACTACGTTAATGGCTTTACCAGAGAGTGAGGTTAAGGAGAGGATGAGACCTGTCAAATCCAGGATCTTGGCCTAAATAGCATTGCCTTGGTCTTGTCGGCATTTAGTACCATTCTGTTCTTACATAGCCAAGTCTCTAGTGAAGTGAGATCCTTTTGGAGTAGAGGGCCTTAGGCAACCACCGTCACGCAGGGTGGAAGATGACAGTATCATCAGCGCATTGCACAATCGAGCTCTCCCACAGTGGAGTACGCAGGTCATTGGTAAACAAGGAAAACAGGAGGGGGCCTAGAACTGAGCCCTGAGGTACATCCTGGTTTAGGGGTAGTGGGTCAGACATGGTCCCTTTCCATGAGACCCTCTGTGTCCTGCCTGATAAGTAGCTCCCAAACCACTTCAGGGCATGATTGTCTAGGCCTATATTTTGCAGCTTCTGTAGCAGCAAGTTGTGGTCGATGAGGTCGAATGCCTTGGATAAGTCTATAACTGCACCAGTGGGTATCCCTTTGTCCACTGCCCTGAGAACTTCATCTGTGAAGTTAATGAGGGCAGTGTCAGTGCCATGGTTTGTTCTAAATCCATGCTGGGAGGGGGCAAGGAGCTGATGAGCTTCCAGGTAGTCCCTGAGTTGATTGTAGATGACTCTTTCTTGCACCTTAGCAAGTGAGCAGAGGAGGGAGATGGGCCTGTAGTTGTTGAGTTTTTCCCTGAGCCCCCCTTTGTGAATAGGGACAACATTGGCATGTTTCCACGGGTCAGGGGCTGCTCCTTCCCTCAGTGATCAATTGAGGAGCATGGTTATAGGCCAGGCTAAGGAGGTAGCTCCTGCCTTGAGTAGCCGAGGATTGATACCGTCGGGTCCCCCTGACCCTTTCAGTTTCAGGTTCCTTAGGAGGTTTAGTACTTCAGTGCATTTAGCCAGTCTCAGGTGAAATGGGGGTCTTTCCATGTGAGGTGGTTCATCTGAGGTAGGGGGCAGAGTCTGGGGAGACAGGCAGGTCTTGTAGGCCTTGAGGTCTGAGAAGTGCCTGTTAAGGGCAACCAATATTTGAGAAGAGTCAGTTATGAGCTGACCGTTAATCTCCATGGGACAGGACTCAGGCTTTTTGCTGCCCTTGATCAGGTCATTAATATGATTCCAGAATTGCTTGGGGTTGCCCAGGCTGGTTTTCTGGAGGTGTATTAAGAATCTCTCTTAGCGAGTTTTATGGCACTCTTGGCTTTGTTCCTCAGGGCTTTGTATTCAGGGAGATCTGCCGGGAAGGAGGAGAGCCTAAACTTTTTCCAGGCTTCTTCTCCTGAGTAGCCATTAGGGCTTTGAGGGAGGGAGAGATCCACTTGTAGCAGCTGCCTTTAGCCCTCATTCTCTTCATTGGAGCAAAGAGGTTGGCCGCTGTGGTTAGTTCATCCTGGAAGTATTGCACAGCCTCAGTAAGAGTAGGGAGAAGATTTATGGGGTTCCAGTCCAGACTATCTAGCTAGCGATTGTATTGTAGTTCAGAGAATTTGGAGAAGTCATGGGCGGAGAGAATTCTAGGTTGGACCTTGGGTGGTTTGTTTTTCCATATACAGAAGATTGGGGAATGGTCACTCAGGGAGTCTGCCAGTGATTGTGCCCACACTATGTATATTATTGGGGTTAGACACCAGAGCCCAGTCAAGGGTGGTGAGGTTCCCAGTTTTGTAATTAAGTCTGGTTGGTTCAGAGATGACCTGCGTCAGACCTGCTTCATGGGTAAGTGACTTCGAGGCATGACCAGGGTCCTGGGCCCAGTTAATGTTGAAGTCGCCCAGGATTAGTTGCTCCATTGTTACCTTGGTAACCGTATCATTTGTGATTGCTTCAAGGGATTTGAGGGCTGATTTTGGTGGGTGGTAGACGTAGCCAATTGTTAGTTGTTTGGCATGCCCTAGGTTATCCGGATGTATATGCTCTCTCCCTCAGCAGTAGGATTAGTCTGCTGGGGTAGAGGTGACATGGAGAGGTCATCCTTAGCATAGATTAGGACCCCATCCCCTTTTTTGGTTTCTCTGTCATTGCGGTAGCTATTGTAGCCCACAACCTGAATCTCATGGTCATGGATGTGGTCTTTTAGCCAGGTTTCAGAGATGGCTAGTAAGTCCGGTTTGTAGAGGTCCAACCAGGCCTGGACTTCGTGTATTTTTTGGTCTAAGACTACATATGTTCATATGTGCTATCTTCAGACCCTTGGTGGCCGCCCATTGATGGTCCTGGGGGGATTCTACCAAGGTATTGGGTACATATGGGCAAGGGTTAGGTTGGATATCACCTGATAGGAGAAGTAGCAAGACTAGTAACCTGAGCAGTTTAGTGCTAGGTATTGAGATGAGGTGCCTTCGACGCGTCCTGTTCATATAGTAAAGCAGGTCATAGCATGCACCCTTTTTTATGATCTCATGCTCTGTTAAGAGACTAGATATACTTGAGATAGGGTAGCTGCTAAGGAAGTCGTTGAGGGTATATTATGTAGATTGCTCATTGGTTCTGGGGGGAATGGGTCTATGAGCCTGTCCACCCAGAGTAGGGTCAGTGAGTAGATTATGGCAAGTAGTATACCCCTATTAGGGGGAGGGACATTTGGGTTCCTAGCACACCAAGGAGCGTGGAAGGAAGCATATACTAAATAAGGGTTATTATTGCATGATGTCAGCGTAGCGTAGGTAAGAATAGGGTGCTCAGAGTCTATCTGACTTGAGTCTGAAGGGTGGATGGCAGACACTGAGGGCTTCCTGTTTTCAGCTGCAGAGCTGTCGCACAGGCAGTTTTAAGGAAGTTGTCAGCCTGTTCAGTGAAGCTTAGGGGAACCTCAAACTACAACCTCCCCTTGTAGCAGCACAGGGAAAGAAGTAGGATGATAATGCAGGCCATATTGCCCATGATTGAGTACAGTGATTTGTGTAGAAAGACCAAGAATCCCTCTAGTGGCAGGTCTGTATAACCTGCAAATGGAAAACTAGCCACTTAAAAAAAAAAAAAAACTTCTATTACACAGTTGAAATGTGCTTAGTTCTATTGAAAATCTATTCGTAAAAAGTGCCAGATGGCTGAAGCAGGGGAAAAGTCCTGGCCAATCAGAGCGGGTTTGCTGGACGCACCCATGTTCCAATTGGCTGCGCTGTCCCGTACCTTCCAAGGAGCTGCAGGCAGGCGTCCTGGTCTCGGTCGGTGGCTGGCTGGGTGCCGGCCGACCATGGGGGGAGCTGAAGCAGCCCTGTTCAAGGGCAGGCAGCTGGAGAGAAGAAAAAAGAGCAGGTCTTAAATAGTATAGAGGTTAGGATGGGTTAGATCTGAGCAGTTTAGTAAGACAAAAAAAACTAGAATCCATCCAACCATGGATTTCTTCCAGACAGTTGTTAAACACCGCGAGAGCTCCATCCTGGGTGGGTGCAAAAGACAGGTATAGCTGGGTATCATCTGCATAGCAGTAAAACCTCAGCCCATACTGTCTTATAATTTCTCCGAGAGGCAGCATGTACACCACAAATAACATGGGTGATAGCATGGAACCCTGAGGCACCCCACACAACAAAGGAGTTGGGCCAAAAGAAAAGACTCCCGGCACAACTCTTTGTGATCTCCCAGTGAGGAATGAGGTGAACCATTGAAGAAAAGTTCCCGACATTCCACAAATTTGCCTCAGGCGTCCTAGCGTGCTAGCAACACCAGGTGATCCACAGTGTCAAAAGCTGACGAGAGATCAAGGAGAACCAGAATAGAACATCTCTTCTGAACTCTCGCCCTCAGAAGATCATTAAGCACCCAAACCAGCGCAGTCGCAATGCTATGTCTTTTACGAAAACCAGATTGGAAGGATTTGTAGATGTTATGGATGGTTAAATGGTCTTCCAATTGGGCTGCCACTACCTTTCAATAACCTTCCCAATAAAGGGAAGGTTAGAGAAAGGTCTGTAGTTTGAGAAACAGACTGGGTAGCTTTCTTCAAGAGAGGTGTCACCACCGCCTCTTTCAGGGAGCTAAGAAACTCACCTGACTCTAGGGAGCACCAGACTATTTGCATCAGGACTAGACCGATGATATCAGTACAACCCAAAATTAGGGGAGTCAGTCCAGGATCCAAACTACAGCTTGTGGGACACACACTATGGATGATCCTCATAATATCCATGAACTCAGGTCGACCAAAGGAACTCCAAGAGAACTGGGGTACTATGAACTCATACTGTTCTACAGCATCACCCTTAGAAATTGCCGGGCACAAGTCCGCCCTGATGTTGGCCACTTTAGTTGCAAAGTAACGAGCGAGCTCCTCGCACTCTAATTGCGAAAAGGCTTTTCGAAATTGCAGACAGGCTGGGTTGCATAGTCTGTCTACAGTCTGAAACAGCTGAGCCAGTCGATTCCGTGCAACAGCAATCTCCCTGGACAGGAATTCTGCCTTCTTACGGGTGACTGCAGATTGATCGATAGAATAATGTTCCATTAATCTAAGGTGGTCGACTTCAAGGGCAGACTTGCGCCAACATTGCTTTAACCTTCGCCCCTGTCTCTGCATCTCTCTCTATGTCCCATCGAACCAAGGGGACCTGGGGTAAAGGGATAAGGGGCGCGCACGAACAGGAGCAATAAGATCCAGGGCCACAGTAATGGCCACATTATAGGTGGACACCAGCATCTCTGGATTATTGCTTGCCAACACAGTGGATGATAGGTCAAGGACTGCCTCAAGGCATTGGGAAGTAAAAGTCTGTAATGGGCACTAGCTGATCATCTCCACAGGAGAAAGCCTTCTCAGGGGGGTGCAAAAATTGAACCTCATGGTGTAGTGGTCTGACCAGGGGACTGGTTCCACCCCCACGTCGGATGCATCAATCCCTAAGAGGAAAACTAAGTCCAGAGAGTGCCCAGATTTATGAGTAGCAGTGGAAATTACCTGTGTGAGGCCCAAAGAAGACATTAACTGGAGGAAGTGATTGCCAAATTTTGCGAGAGTTCATCATCGACCCAGGCATTGAAGTCACCCAGAACCATCATTCTGGGCGACTCAAATGACATGTCGACGATGAAGTCTGCTACTTCCTGTAAGAAGCGTTTCCCATCTCCGGATGGATGGTAGATGAGAACGATTTGAACACCTACACCTGCTACAACTGTGCACTCAAAGGACTCAGCCTCACCCACTACCACATTCGTGAGGCCCAATTCAGTCTTGAAACAGACTGCAACCCCCCCTCCCCTGCGGTCCAATCTTGGGCGGTGTATCACTGAGTACCCAGCCGGAGTCATGGCCTCCAATGTGGGGGCCTGAATTTTCATCCAGCCAGGTCTCGGTGATGCAAGCCATGTCAGCTAAGCCAACAAGATTGGCAATAATGGCGGTCTTATTCCTGATGGACCTGGCATTGCATAACACCGCCCGAGTTGGACAAACCTTGGAGGCTGTCAGGCCTATCTGCCTACTAAATTCAGTAGTGCCCTTGAGTATGGGCACCAGACATGGTAAACCACGATCTGGGTTCCGTTTCACCCCAGGGCACCTTCTGGACTTAATAACCCCGATACGGTGACCCCCCTCATTCATCCTTTCCTGTTCGCACACCCCCGGCCTCCTCACTTTCCTATGAACAATTCCCAATGTTCTACAGCACTGGTAAGTATCAAATTGTAGAGGAGGAGTATAAAAAGAGCGGAGGGCACGAAGAGAGGAAGATGAATAGCGCACCACCGTGGGGACTGAAGACCAGCACATGTCACTGCTAAACAAAATAAAACAAAACAATAAACCCCAAACACTAAAATAATCAGTCTTAACAGCATAAAATTAACCAAATAATCCTAGACATAGCTAACATAAATAAACAAAATCAAATAAACAAAAAAGCCTCACCTCACAGAAAACCAAGTCTGGGCTGGACATGAAGACTCAAATAAAATAAAAATGAACAAAAAAAAATATATAAGTAAATATAAATGTAAATGTAAGGGTTCTCTCATCACCCCTACAACCAAAAAAAAAATAAAAGTGAAGAAAATTATCCCCCCCCCTTTGCTCTCACACAGCCAGGGAGAGAGAATTACAGTCATTTAGAAACATTTCAGCTGGAAGGTGCTGACACAGAGCCCAAAATTTAAAATCAGCACAGTGGGAGCAGAGAAAGGCTATGGGGGTGCCTGAGCTTCAGACTCTGAGCCGGAGAGAGTGCTGGTCCAATTAGAAGTTTGGGCAGAGAAAGCGAGCCAATGACAGCCTTGTCCTGGGGGAAGTGGCCAATCGGAAAGCCATGGCAGTCCCGGCACAGCAGGAGGAGTGTTACCTTCCTTGTGGCTGTTGGCCGGTGGGTGTCCAAGGGCAGCTGAGAGCTGCTGCTGCTGCTGCCTCCGTGTAGGAGAGCTGCAGTCCAGAGGGGCTATTGTGCCCAGTTAGGGGCGCTGGGAACAAGCTGTTAAGAGAGAGAAAAAAAGGAACAGATTACAGGGGAAATTGGTGGGTGGGGTGAGGTTACAGTGAAGAAAGCCATGGGCATGGAGCAGGTGGCGATATGCGGGGGTAGATTAAGAAGACAAAGAAGAAAAGTAGCAGTAGAGAAATTACTTAGCAGAAATAGGGCAGCAAATGAGGTGAGAATCTGAGGGCATAGAGCAGACAATGGCACCATGGGGGCCCTGAGTGGGGGTGGCATGGGTGAAAGTGTAATATGGGAAGCAACAGGCAAGCAGTGGGAAGAGCAGTAAGAAGTAATTACAGCCATTTAGAAAAATTGCAGTTAGAAGGAGCTCACATGGAGACCAAAATTTTAAATCAGCACAGCAAGAGAAGAGAAAGGCAGCAGGGGTGCCTGAGCTTCAGACTAAGTGCTGGAGAGAGCTCTGGTCCAATCAAAAGCTCAGGCAAAGAAAGCTAGCCAATTAGAGCCTTGTCCTGGGAAGAAGTGGCCAATCAGAAAATCTCAGCAGTCCTGGTCCAGGAGGAAGTTTACCTTGCTTGTAGCTGCGGGCCGGCTGGTGTTCAAAGGTGGCTGAGAGCTGCTGCCACCTCCACATAGGAGAGCTACGGTCTGGAGGGGCAATTCCGCCCAGTCAGGGGCACTGGGGACTAGCTTGCTTGTGGCTGTGAGCTGGTGGGTGTTCAAGGGTGGCTGAGAGCTGCTGCTGCTGCCTCCTTCATGTGGGAGAGCTGCAGTCTGGAGGGGCCATTGAGGCCAGTCAGGGGCACTGAGAACAAGCTTGCTTGTGGCTGCGGGCTGGCAGGTGCACATAGCACATAGCACATAGCATGTAGCACTTAGCCTAGTTAGGAAGTTTGATGAGCTCATATTAACCCTAAAGTATGTTAATATCCAAGTATGTGCTATCATAGAAACCCAGTGGAGTAAGGATGATAACTGGGATAGACAGATCCCGGGATTTACGGTTTAGCACAAGGACAGTTCTACAGGAAGAGGTAGAGGGATAGCACTTTATGAAGCTCACTACATCATGACAGAACAAGTAGATACATCCACATGGGAGGATCTGGAGCTTACAGGGGTCAGACTACACCCTACAGAGAGTGCTAAAATCAATATAGGTGTCATATATAGGCCAACATTATATTCTAGCCCTGATGACTATAACACCCATGATTATATTAAGTTTCTCTAACCAAGTGAAAATAACATATTACTGGGAGATTTTAATCTCCCTGGGCTTAACTGGGTAAGCCAATGGGCCAAAACATCAACAGAGCAATGATTCCTGGAGGTAATAAATCTGACAGGCATGGAACAAATAGGAGTGGAAAATACCAGAAGGAAAAACATGTTGGACCTTATATTAACAAACATTCCTGACAGGTTGCAGGATTGTAAAGTACTTTATCCCCTGGGAGCTAGTGATCACAATACGGTCAGGTTTACCCTACTGGGCTGTAAAAGAAAGATAATGGGGAACACCATAATAAAAAACTATGACAAGGCGGACTTTGAGGGTGTGACGGCAGAGCTTGCATCATTGGATTGCACAAGTTCAAAAATCAGACTCTCCATAATATGTGGGACAAACTGGAACATAAAATCAGTTATTTAGTCACAACATACATACCAAGAAAAAAGAAATATAACAGTTCATGGAAAATCCCATCATGGCTTATAAGGAAAGTTAAAAAAGGCATTAAAAATAAAAGAAAAGCCTATGCTAAGGCAAGGAGCAGTGGCAATTATGCCTGCTGGAACTATTAAAAGGAAACCATTAAAACATCTAAATATAACATAAATAGTGGCAAAAAGACCCACAAATTAAAACTAGCAAGTAAAGTAAAGAATAATTATAAATCCTTCTACGCTTATATTAATCATAAAAAGGGCACAGTAAAAACAATTGCTCCCTTAAAAAACAATGAGGGTAAATTAGTTACAGAAAGCAGCGAACTGGCTGGAAATGTCAATGAATTTTTCACATCTGTATTGAATAACAAGAGCATTGCTTCCAAATACCACTTAATTCAAATAATAGGCATGCCTAAATTAAAATTAAACTCAGAGGGTATTAGAAAGAGAATACAAAAATTAGACCAGAACAAGGCACAGGGACCTGATGGTATTTCCCCTAGGGTAATTAGAGAACTGGAAAAGAAACTTGCAGGACCACTAACTGAACTATTCCAGTCATCTGTGAATAGAGGAGAAGTGCTGGACATTTGGCGACAGGCAGATGTGGTCCCAATTTTTTAAAAGGGGTGAGACAGGCAGTGAAAAATTATAGGCCAGTTATCCTGACTACAGTCTTGGGTAAGGTCTTGGAGGGCTGCATCAAGGACTTTATTACAGAATACATAGGGCACATGGACACTACCCAGCATAGCTTCTAGAAGGGACAGTCCTATCAAACAATCTTTTGAAATTTTACAGTAGGGTTAGTAGGGCACTGGATAACTTGGACTCAGTCGATGTTATTTTCCTAGATTTTTCTAAAGCGTTTGACAGGGTCCCACATGGGGAACTAGTGGATACCCTCATAGAATGCAACATCCTGGGGAACATAACTAGATGGATAGCTTCATGGCTCTCTGATAGAAAGCAAAGGGTGTACATTAAGGGCACATACTCCAAATGGTCAGGTGTGTCATGCGGGGTGCCCCAGGGTTCAGTACTGGGGCCTTGCTTATTTAACATTTTTATTTCAACACTGACCTGTAAAGCTGAGGCATGGATATCAAAATTTGCTGATGATACAAGGTTTGGTAGAACAGTTAATGCTGCTGAGGAAGCTGCCACATTGTAGGAGGCATTATATGAGATGAAAGAGTGGTCAAACAAATACTGCTTGTCCTTTAACTCAGACAAATGCACCGTAACGCATCTAGGAAGAGGAAATCTAAAAATACCATACAAGTTAAATGGAAATATCCTGAGAATGGTGACAGAGGAAAGGGATCTGAGTATTAGAATTACCCATGATCTTAACTTTAAACAACATAACAATATGATAGTCAAAAAAGCTGGGAGTATTTTGCATTGCATCATAAGACACATCAAAAGTAGGGCTAGACAAGTAATCCTGCCACTGTATACATCAATGGTGAGACCCCATTGGGAGTACTGTGCACAGCTCTGGTCCCTGGGATAGAAAGTGCAGATACACACTTTAGAAAAGATACAAAGGAAGACCATGCACCTGATTCCGGATATGGAGGGCACGGGCTACAAGGAGAGACTGGCACAGCTGGGTATGTACTCCCTGGATTTCAGGAGACTGAGGGGAGGGGCAGACATGTGCCTGGTGTATACAGCAACACCATAGACAGATTTGAGAGAACAACGCAGCTTAAACATCAGGGTAAAAGGGAACAGCACCAGAACCTACACAGTACAAATATTAGGAAAGACATTTAATACAAATAGGAGGAAACACTGGTTTGGCATTAGAGTGGTTAAGCTATGGAACAGCCTCCTGGCTGAGGTGGTGAAGAGTGATAGTATGTCAAAGTTCAAGACACAACTCGACAATTACCTGATACAGAATAAAATCCAGGAATATAGTAAGATTGCGCAGTGAGCTCCATGGACTTCAGTCTACCATGCTCTGCTAAAACCTAGGTAACCTATGTAACTGTTCTGCTGTGGCTGTGTATGTATACTTGGAGTCATAACTGTAATTTGGTGTTTTATGATACTGTTTTGTCACACATTTGTATTATTTATTGTGTACTATCATATAAACATAGAATTTGATGGCAGATAAGGACCACTTGGCCCACCTAGTCTGCACATTTTCCTACCTGATGGATAAGCTGCAGATCCTAGTTAACCAACAACCTACTTCCTCCTTCCCCTACTAGGACTGTCTTATATCTGTCCCATGCATTCTTGAATTCCCCTACTGTTCTTGACTCCACAACCTCCTCAGGAAGGCTGTTCCATGCATCCACAATCCTCTCCATGAAAAAGTACTTCCTCACATTACTTCTGAGCCATTCCTCCTCTATCTTCAAATTGTGCCCACTTGTTCTTGCACATCTCATTTTCTGAAAGATACTACCCTCTTGGACTTTGTTGATTTCCTTGAGGTACTTGAAAGATTCTATTATAACTCCCTCTCCCTTCTTTCCTCAAGGGTATACATATTAAGCTCCTTCAGTCTCTCTTCGTATGTCTTCTGGTGCAGACCCTGCACCATTTTGGTTGCCCTCCTCTGGACAGCCTCCACTCAGTCTATGTCTTTGTGGAGATGGAGTCTCCAGAACTGCACACAGTATTCCCGATGTGATCTCACCAACTGTCTGTACAGAGGGATAACAACTTCTTGTTTTCTACTGGTGATGCCTATCCCTATACATTCCAGTATCCCCCAGCCCTCATTACTGCCATTTCACATTGCTTGCTTACCTTTAGGTCATCTGACATGACTACCCCAGGTAACTTAAAATACCAGCATGCTAACTTTAAATACCAGCAAACAATATAATAGGTCACTAAATATTACCTCAGCCCCAAAAAAGAAAATAGAAAAGTATCATGAATTAAACAGCAAATTAAATGTAGAAAACAACACATCTCTCATTCTCCTGTGGTTTCTTGCTTCTAAATCATTTAGATTAGCCCCAAGTGATTAAGATGGCTCCTAATACTTCCCATTCCTCCACTCAGAAGACAAACACCTGCAAAAAAAATACAAGCAAATACTTGTTTACTTAAATACCAACAACCAGTAGCTAACTTAAAATACCAGCAAACTAACTTTAAATACAAGCAAACAAAAGAATAGGTCACTAAATATTACCTCAGCCCTAAAAAGAAAATAATAGAACAGTATAATGAAATACACAGCAAATTAAACAGTAGAAACCAACACTTATCTCTTTCTCCTGCAGTTTATTGCTTCTAATGATGATATACATTCATTTCATGGCATCACAACATAATATATTATTATTCTATTTGTCACTTAACTCTGTACAGTGCTTTGATACATGTTGAATTGCGCTTTACAAATAAACATTCTTATTATTACTTCATTTAGTCCTTAAAACACATATATATTCACTTTTCAAAAAATGTGATTAAAACATATCCAAATAATGTACAAACATAGATCTACTATCATTTTGATTCCTCACTAATGGTCTTTCCCACATGAGGTGTTTGTGTAAATTATATCCTGTAACCTCTTTTGCTACAAGTAAACAATGCAGTTTGCGAAATGGATCACAAACACTCCTTAAAAAACTTTCTTGACATTTTTTCTGTTGCTATAGCCAACCTTTCACATCCACAGTTTTGCAGTTCTTTCCTATAACTCAATACCCATCCCAACATAATTCTAAGTGCCCATTTCTGTATCCTTTCCACTAAATCTGATTCATTTCTTGTAAGCCCTCCACGTCAAACAACTGCCCCATATTCCACTATTGGCCTAACTACTGCAGAAAAATAGTAAACTAAATCAGATAAACTCAGTCCAGCCCTGCTCAAAATGGTTAAAAAATATATAACCTGCTATTTGCCATTTTTACCATACTTTGAACGTGTTCTGTCCAATTAAAATCATTTTGAAAAATACGGCCTAAATATTTAACTCTCTTTACCACTTCCACATCTTCCCCTCCAACATTTAATGGGTTTATTCTCTCCTGTCTATTCTGTTTCCCAAATCGTAGCTCTTTGTTTTTTTGGGAGTTTATTTACATAACATTATATTTTGACCATAATCTTATATAATCTACTGTAAATCACTTTGGATGGTACTATCTTCAACATGTTACCAAATATCCACCACTGTGGCATCATCTACATACTATATACATGACATTCGGTATCTAAATCATTTATCATAATCAAAAACAACAATGGCTCTAATGCAGTACCCTAAGGGACTCTTCCACTGATGCCCTTTACCTCAGATATCATACCCTCCATCTCAATCCATTGTGACCTCCCCTGCAAGAAATCATACACCCAGTTTATTATACATTCAGGAATGTCTAAACCTTCCAATTTCTTAATTACTGTTCTGTGATCAATAAGATCAAAAGCTTTTTTATAATCCAGCAGTACAGCTCTCACATTCTTTTCTTTATCCCAGGCTCTCATACTTACTTCCAAATATTTCAGGGCAGCATCAGTGCTTGAACTTCCCCACAGTGATCCAAATTGTTTTTATCCAAAAAAACCTTTTACAACCTCCATAATCCATTTGCAAATGAAAATGTCACACACTTTAGATATTGTACACATTAAAGCTATTGGTCTAAAGTCAGTTAACATATTCATTGATATTCATAACCTTAGGAAGAGGTACAATTTTTGCTTGATTTCATTGTAAATGAATTTATTTCAGCTATAATGGACCTGTTAATGATGTGACATACCCATGGTGCCAATATATCTGCTCCTTCTTTCCATATCCAATTTGGAATGGCATCTGGACCCACAGGTTTATTGACATCAATATTTTTAAATTATTTTTCCATTTCCTCAATGATTACCAACAACCTATCAGGGACAACCACCTCTACTCCTTGCTCACCTCACTTAATACCTTATTCAAAGCTGTTACAAATGGGACACCACTACCTAAATCATAGTACCAACAAGTTTGTTTCCATTTTTCCATTTGATTTACTTGCTTACCTGAACCCAGAAATTCTTTTGCATTTTTCCACCACTTTCTCTGTTCTGATTTCCTTAATCCCTCCACTTTTCTTTTGTAGTAACACCTTCTTAACCACGTTCCTCTATAATTTACTTGATTTTGAATTCTGTTATATACTTTGCTATCTCCTCGTTTAAAGGCTGCTTGTCTTTCAATGATCATTTTTTAGATTGTTCAGAAACCCATGGTTTATCTCCTCTAAACCATATTTTTTCTCTCATAGGCATAACCTGATCTAATGATTCATTTATTACCGATGTTACCATATCCCATGTTTTATCCTCATTTTTACATCTAAATCTCTTCTCTTGTGATTTTACTAACTTACGTACTAACATACTAAAATGCCAGCAGAATAGGCCTAACAGTCTTTCATGTCTGCTCATTTGGTCAGCCCCCAACCTGGAAGATCACCTTGCTGCCCCCCTCTCCCTCTCTGGCTTCTCCCTTCCCAGTCCCGGATATTCTCGCTGCACTGGCTTTTGCTTCCAGAATCCTTCCCCTGTACCTGTCCCACCCCCTCTCGAACCCCTCCACCATTTCTGCTTCCACCAGCCCACTGGGCAGTGCATTCCATAACTCCACCACCCTCTCAGTGAAGTAGCACCTCCTCCTTTCTCCCCTGATTCTCCCCACCTCCAGCTTCCACCCATGCCTTCTAGTTGCCCCCCCTCCTTCCTTCCGAGCACCCTGACTGCTCCTCCCCTATTTACCCCTTCATGTACCTGAACACCTCTATCATGTCCCCCTGGTCCCTTCTCTCTTCCAATGTGTACATATTTAGCTCCTCAAGCCTCTCCCCATAGGTCCTATCCCCCAAGCCCCAAATCATTTTGGTTGCCCTCCTCTGGACCCTCTCCAGGAGTTCAATGTCCCTCTTTAAATGTGACCTCCAAAACTGCATGCAATACTCGAGGTGCAGCCTCACCAAGCAGTTATACAGTGGGAGTATCACTTCCCTCCTTCTGGAGGTGATCCCTCTAGCGATTCATCCCAGCATCCTGTTGACCTTGGCTGCTGCCCTCCAACAAGTCTCTGAGTTGTTCATCTTGACATCCACCACTACCCCCAGGTCCCTCTCAGCCATCGAGACTTTTAGTATCCCCCCCAGGATGTATTCTTGGCCTGGGTTTCTGGCTCCCAGGTGTAGTACCTTGCATTTCTCTGCATTGGACCTCAGCATCTGCTTTCTAGACCACCTTTCCAGAGCCTCCAGGTCCCCCTGCAGGGCCACCCTCCCCTCCACCCCATCCACCACCTCCCTCAGTTTTGAATCATCCGCAAAGAGACTCATCTCACTCCTGATGCCCTTCCTTATGTCAGAGATGTAGGCTTTGAACAGGAGGGGCCCAAGGACTGATTCCTGAGGGACTCCACTAATGACCCTCCTTGAGGATGAGACTATCCCACCAACCATGACCCTCTGGGTCCAGTTCTGGAGCCAATTTCCTATCCATCTGATCATCTGGTTCCCCACCCCCATTTCTCCCAGCTTATCCTACAGGTCCCCATGAGGAACAGAGTCAAACACCTTGCTGAAGTCAAAAAAGAGGACATCCACTGGTCTACCCAGGTCCAAGGCACTCACACCCAGTCATAGAACTCCATAAGGTTTGTCTGACACGACTTCCCCAGGACAAATCCATGCTGTCTATCATCCAGGCACCCCAACTTTTCCAGGTCTCCCCCTAGTCTCTCCTTGACAATGCCCTCCATCACCTTGCCCACCACTGATGTCAGGCTGATGGGCCTGTAGTTCTCTGCCACCTCCCTTGATCCCGCCTTGTGAAAAAGCACTATATGTGCCACTTTCCAGTTCTGGGGCACCCACCTTGTCCTCAAAGAGATGCTGAAGAGCTCCGCCAGGGGTTTCATCAGGACATCGGCCAGTTCCTTCAGCACTCTGGGATGTAATTTATCCAGCCCTGGTGCTTTCTCCATCTTAAGGGACCTGAGGTTTTCCCTCACTCTCTCTGCTGTGATTTCCACCTCCACTACCTTGTCCCCCTGCTTTGCCTTCCCCCCACCTGCCAGTGATGCCCCCCTCCCCGGACCCGCAGATCAGTAAGGGTCCCCCCCTCCTCAGTTTCACCATCTCGTCCCATGTATGATGGAGCCCCCCCATTTTCCTTGCTGAAAACTGAGGTGAAGTACTCATTTAGTACCTCTGCCTGCTCCCCTGGATCTTGTGCCCATCCCACCCCTGTTTTAATCCTGCTAATCTTCCCCTTCACCCTTCATTTTCCCCCAATGTATCTAAAGAACCCCTTGTTCCCTCTCCTAATTTCCCTGGCCAGGTTCTGCTCCTACCTTGCCATAGCCACCCCTCACCACTCTAGTGGCCCTTCTGGCCATCAGCTCACACTCCTCAGTCCCTTCACCCTTGAGCACTTGAATTGCCTATAGCTGCCTTCTTTTCCTCACCACCTCCCTGAAACTCCTCCTCGGTCCACCAGCAGGGTTTTTGGGCCCTACCACATTTTTGTCTTACTCTTGCGCAGGTGCTGGTAGCATCCTGCAGCCCCCTCCTGATGATTTCCCACCTACTGTCAATGTCCATGTCTGGCCCAATCCCATTGAAGTGCTCCTTAAGGATCCTTCCCATTTCCTTGAAATCCACCCCACTGAAGTCAGTTACCTCCATCTTTGTGCAGCTTTCTAACCCTCCTAGGTTCAGGCAGAACCAGACCGTGGCATGGTAGCTCCTCGCCAATGGGTCCCTTACCTCCAGACCCTCAATCTGGTCACTGTCTGCCAGGACCACATCCAGTATCCACTCCTCCCTGGTCGGTTCCCCCACCTGTTGAGTTAGGAACATGTTCTGAAAGACATCCAACAACATCTGTTCCCTGACCACCGAGGATGTCATAGATTTTCCTGCTATTATATCCAAAGTACTATTTTTACCTGCCTCATTTACCTTCTGACAACTAAATTAACATTCATCGCCTCTTAACTTTTTACATCCTTCCTGGTTATTTGTTCAATACTACCCTATGGTCAGATGACCCTATAGGTGACACAGTCTTTGATTTTCCAAGCCATCCACCAGAGCACTCAGCCAGAGCACACAGCTGGAGAATTGAAGCCACCGCCTGCCAGACACTGTCACATCTTAGGGGCAGTTGTATAAATAGCTCTATAAGCCTAACCACTCTGCCACTGCAGCTGATTAGTTAATGGCCACAGCTAGCAGCAGTGTTCAAATCCCCAGGTGCAAAGGACAGTTTCAGGCAATCACTCAATGCAGCTTAAACTGAATTTATAACAGTACATCAACAATAGCAGCAGCCTTTATAAACAGTATTACACACAGTACTTTGGGGAAAGGCTTCTGTTACACTGTAGCACACAGCAGGTCTCAGGTCAGACAACAACACACAGCTGCAATTCACAGTTAATGAAAACAGTTGTAACTTGTTTTTGTTCTACTGTTGCCTCAGGAACCCCTTTCTTTCATGCAGCCCCAATACCTTTTTTTGTAACTCTGATGGAAAAGTGCTACATTCTCAGTCAACATGTTTTGTGGAGGGGGGATCACCTTTTGCACTCAGTCACCAGCTCCTTTGAACCACTGTCAGCTCTGATTTGTCTACACTGACTTTGCTTCTGTTGATTTGTTTTTCCGGTGAAAACACGCTGTGGGGTCTACCATCCACCCACCAGAGTACTCAACTGGAAGACACAACCAGAGAATTGAAGCCACCACTTGCCAGACTGTCTCCCTTCTGTTCCCTTTCCCTATAGAGTACATATCAATTTCACTTTTACAACATAAGAGAGTTAACCTGGCCTATGACAATAAACAAAAAGAAACTTCAGCAGCTTCAATATAAAATGGATGACTTCATTAAACCAGTATTGCTCACCCAGAAAGGGTGCAGCAGAAAGCATCAACTTTAGCACAAAACAGCTGACTAAGTAAACCAATAGTACTCACCTAGATAGTGTGCAGCAGAAAGCATCAACTTTAGCTCCAAACCAATATTAAAACTACATTAATTAAATTTGCTGATGATAGTAAACTGGGGGGGGGATGCAAATGCAATCGAAAAATACAACACAATGTTCAATGACTTAAGAGAAATTGAAAACTGGGCAGAAAACAATAAAATGGCATTCAACCCAGACAGGTGTGTGATCCTGCACTTTGGAAGAAATAACCCTCTTTACCCATACACCATAAACAATAAAATTCTGAGAGATGCAGACAAAGAAAGAGACATTGGAATCATAGTCAGCAATAAATTGTCATCCTCCAGTCATTGCAAAAATATTGCACTTACAGCAAACAGGTTATTAAACTGTGTCAAATGCTCTTTCACTAATAGAAGTGAACAGTTTATAATACAACAGTACATGTCATATATACGTCTACATCAGGACATGGGCTCTGCTTTTTGGAGTCCTCACCTCAGAAATAATGTTGAATTACTGGAAAAGGTCCAGAGATAAACTACCAAAATATTTCCAAAAATCTCACACTTAAGCTACACCGAGAGATTAAAACATACAAAATTAGACTTGAAAAGAGAAGAAAAAGGGGGGACCTACTATATCTTTACAAAATACTACAAAATCAGGATCTACAAACAGAATGTAACATTGAAACTATGTCATGTTTAAATAATTTTAGAAGAGAAAACAGGCAACTGAAGGTGCTGAGGGCAGACACCACTAAGCATGACAATTATTTCACTGTGAGAGTGATGAAGGTTTGGAACAGCTTGCCCCAACATGTTGTTGATGCACAAACTTTTTACATGCTCAAATTGAGACTAGACTTACATTTAGGTTGGAACAAAACAGAAAACTGATACACCCACAACATTGTGAGAGACATTCCAGATGAGCACAGGCCTGCTTATGTCTTATTTTACTGAATAAATCAAATAAAACAGATCAATAATTAAACTAGTAGTGCTCCCTCAGACATTGTGTAGCAAAAAGCATCAATCTTAACACAAAGCAGATGACCAAGGGGCTGTCAGTATAGCCTAGAGATTAGAGTAATGAGCTATGAATGAACTTGGTACATCTAGCAGATGTGAGTTTGATTCCCACAACCTCCACTTGCATACGTGATTCTGAGCAAGTCACTTAACCACTCCAGTGCTCTTGGGTCAGCCCTGAAAGCTGTCATTTTTGCCTAGTGGGCCTTACCTGGTTACCAAAGACTAAACTAAACTAAACTATTACTGCTCACTCATCTAGGGTGTAGCAGTAGGAATCAACTTGAACACAAAACAGACAATTAATTTAACAAGCAGTGCTCACCCAGATAGAGTGTAGCAGTAAGCTTCAACTTTAACACAAAACAGACCACTAAACTAATAGTGCTCACCAAGATAGGGTGTTGCTAGTAACTAGCATAATCAGGATCAAACAGACAAGGAAGTGTGCTTTAGTGTTAGCTTTTGGCAGACAGAGATCTTACTTTCAGAGCAAGGAGCAGCTGACTACAAAACTATAACTTCTTTTTACTAATAGAACACTTCTATCTCAGCAGGAGTCAGTGCCTGTTGGGATTAAGAAAACAGATACTTTATTAGAATTGGGGGTCTCATTCAGGGTAAAAAAAGAAAGTCAGTGTGTTTTTCTGTGTTAGGGAAGGGGAGTTTGCTAAGTTAGGAGGGGATAAGTTAATTGGAGGTGTGGCTTAGGAGTACAAAAGCAGATGTCTCCAATTATAGTTCCCTAGTGCTAGCTTTTGGCAGACAGAAATCTTGCTTTCAGAGCAAGGGGCAGCTGACTACAAAACTAGAACTTTTTTCACCAATTGCCCTCCTTCCCTCCTCTCCACCCTCTCACCCTTAGCCAGTTCTACTTTTATAGGCACTGGATTTGATTGACAACAAGAACTGTTTGTTTGGCAGTAGAAAGGGAAGAATCACTGAGGCACTTAGGTTTCATCATCCTTGAAGGAAAAGAGTAGTTCTCCCACTTACCCTAGCTGCTGGACGTCTGACTCTGAGCAAGGAAGAATGAGACTATAGAAGAATACAGGAAGTTCCTGTCCCAGAACAGGAAGGGCAAGAGCTGTAAGGGCACATAGGCAGTATGAGGAAAAAAAAACTTGGAGGAGAGAGTAAGCATACAAAGCAACAGGAGAGGGGCCACAAAATAAGACATGATGGGAGTGGTGCAGTGCAATGGCTGCGGGGAGGCAGTCTTCAGGGAGACATTCTGGAGGCTGCAATGCTGCCCTATTTGTAGGCACCTCTCTGGCCTGAGGGAGGAGGGTTGCTCGTCTCCAGGCTGGCTTGGCTAAGATTCATGAAACCTCCTCCCAAACCCAGGGACCACCAGGGCCACTGCCACTACCTCAAAGTTGCCAAGGAAGAGGAGCAGTTGGACCAAGTGGGCTCAGGTACAAAGAGGGTGGTGGAACAGAGGCGCATTCCTCCAGTTGTACCTCTCCACAATTCATACACCGTTCTGGTAGAGAGTGGTTCCTCTATGGAGGCACCTGCAGTGCAGACCAATGAGGATGCTGGGAACTTCCAAAAAAGGAGATCCACAGAATGGTGGCATGGGACCCCACAATGGAAGGAAACAACTCCTGGTGGGGGACTCAATCATTAGGGGGTTAGAACTGGTGGAGGAAGGGGAGAAGAAGGTAAGGTACCTGCCTGGTGCCATGGCTTGGAGGGACGGGGAGTGAATCCTCAGGATTGTGGGACCAGCTGCATGAAGGAGGGAGCTGGATGGCATTGTCCACCTAGGGGCAAATGACCTGGATGGGAATGGGATGAGAGCAGCACAAGAGGAGTTTGAAGAGTTGGGGAGGGGCCTTAGACAAGTAGCATGTATGGTAACCTTCTCGGAGGTGCTGCCTATCTATGGCAAGTGTGATGCTAAGGTACTTTACACCATGGGATTCAATGAATAGTTGAAAAACTGGTGCAGAGCCCAGGGTTTTGGCTTCATGGGGACTGGGGGCTCACCTGGATGGATACAGGCCTATACTGGTGTGATGGTCTGCATCAGTCTGGGAAGCAAGATCCTAGGAGATAGGTTTAAATGCTTCATTGGCAAGCATTTAAACTAGCCAAGGGGGGAGGCACTGAAAAGGAGCAGGGAAAACCCAGCCTCCCCCCACAAAACACAGTAGTTAGAGAGGTAAACATGAAGGTAGAGAAGTCAATAGGGAGCAGGACATAGTTAAATGCAGAAAAAGGCAGTAAGGAGAGGGATGGGGCTAAAAGGGGTGAGGCCATCAAAACATGGAGGGTGATAAGTACCAATGCTTGAGGTCTGTGTTACAAGCTCCCTGAACTAGTGGCCTTGATGGAAGAGGGACACCTGGATATCATGGGAGACACAGAAACATGGTAAACTGAGAACCATGACTGGGATGTCAACATACCAGGGCACACAAGCTACAGGAGGGACAGGGAGGGTAAAGAAGAGGAGGAGTGCTCTATGTAAGGGATGGGATCAAAACAATAGAACTAAAGGATAAACAGGGAGTAGAGGAGGCACTGTGGGGCACCCTGGAGACAGGATATGGCATCACAATCTGCATGCGGGTTGTGTACAGATTCCCATTGCAGGGGGAGGCAATGGAGAAGGAAATGATAGAAGGCATCATTAGAATGACAGAAAAAGGGGAGATAGTGTTGATGGGGGACCTGAATATGTCAGATGTTAACTGGAACACCTTTGCTGCAGCCACATCCAAGGGCAGGGTTAATCTCGATGCCCTACAGGGGACATGTCTCAGACAGCTAGTGATGGAACCCATTCGGGAGGGAGCAATCTTACACCTGCTACTGTCAAACTGGGATTGCAGAAAGGATCTCAGATTTAGAAGTGGGTAGCCATCTGGAAACAAGTGACCACCAAACAGTGTTGTTCATGATAAACACAGCCATACAAAAGCAAGAGTACTGGACTTTAGGAGGGTTGATTTTGGGAAAATGGGAGATTGCTTCAGAAAAGTACTAGCAAATGGTCAAGAAGGAGGGGTGGAGGAACAATGGGGAAAAATCAAAACAGCCATCACAGAAGCAACAAGCCTTTGTGTGAAGCAAATCAACAAAGCAAAATGAGGGAAAAAAACACTATGGTTTTCAAAAGAGGTGGCGGGGAAGTTTAAGGAGAAAAAGGTAGCATTCAGGAACTATAAGGAAATACAGAAGGAACAGGACAGAAAACAGTACCATTTAAAGCAGAAGGAAGTGGGAAAGGCAATCAGAATAGCAAAGGCCCAAACCAAGGAAAATATAGCCAATTCAATTGAGAAGGGGGAGAAAATTTTTTATAGGTACATTAAGGAGTGAAGAAAGACCAAGGGAGTGATAGTGAGGCTTAAGTGAAAAAGTAGGGATACTGAACGAATACTTCTGCTCAGTATTCACAAAGAAGAGGAAGGGAGTACCTAAATCAAAGATTAGAAGCACTCTGGATAGGGAGTCTGATACCAGTCCATTCACAGAAGAAAGGGTTCCGAAAGAACTCTTAAAACTGAAGGCCGACAAAGCAATGGGGTCTGATGGCAGTTGCCCAAGAATTCTAAAAGAACTAAGAGTAGAACTAGTGACACCACTAACTACCCTTTTTAACAAACCATGGGAGGAAGATGTGGTACCTGAGGACTGGAGGAGGGTAGATGTGATTCCTCTTCATAAAAGTGGGAGCAAGACTGAGGCAGGAAGCTACAGACCTGTTGCAGGGTCTACATCAGATACCATATGAAGAGAGACTGAGAGAGCTTAATATGTATACCCTTGATGAAAGAAAGGACAGGGGGGACATGATAGAAACTTTTAAGTACCTCAAGGGAATCAACAAAGTCCAGGAGGGTAGCATCTTTCAGAAAAAGAGATGTGTAAGAACAAGGGGGCATAATTTAAAGTTAGAGGGGGGACAGCTCAGGGGTAATGTGAGGAAATTATTTTTCACGGAGAGAGTGGTGGATGCATGGAACCGCCTTCCTGGAGAGGTTGTGGGGTCTAAAACAGTGGGGGAATTCAAACATGCATGGGACAGACATAAGGCAATTATAGTGGGAGGTTGCAGGAAGTAGGCTGTTGGTTAACTAGAATCTGTAGCATATCCAAAGGTAGGGAAATGGGCAGACTGGGTGGTCCAAATGGTCCTCATCTGCCGTCAAAGTCTATGTTTCTATGTAGTTTGACCTCAGAGGTAGAGAAATGATGGAATCACATCTGAAAGAAAGAATTGTTGAGTTCCTAGAGGCCAGTGGGGCACAGGACCCTAGCAGCATGGATTCACAGCAGGAAGGTCATGTCAGCCGAATCTAATCGATTTCTTTGACTGGGTGACCAAAGTAGTAGACCAGAGAGGGGCTGTGGACATGGCCTACCTTGACTTTAACAAGACACTGATACAGCCCCACGCAAAAGATTAATATACATGTTAGCCAGCCTTGAAGTAGGTCCCAAAGTTGTAGCCTGGGTAAAAAATTGGCTGGACAACAGGAAGCAGAGGATAATTGTAAACAGAGTTCACTCAGAAGAAAGGGGGATTACTAGTGGGGTACCACAGGGTTCAGTACTGGGACTGCTTCTCTTTAACATCTTTATAAGTGACATTGTAGAGAGACTGGAAGGAAAAGTGTATCTTTTTGCAGACGACTCAAAGATCTGCAGCAGGGCAGATACAGAAGGTGGGGTGGAAAGGATGCAAAGGGACTTGGCAAGGTTGGAGGAATGGTCAAATGTATGGCAGCTTAGATTCAATGCAAAGAAGTGCAAAGTAATGCACCTGGGAAACAAAAACCTAGGGGAAGAGTACACAGTGAGGGGGGGTGAGATACTAACAACAAAAATGGAAAGGAACCTGGGTGTAGTCATATCAGATGACTTTCAGGTTGGGAAGCAATGTAAGAAGGCAGTAAGAAGGGCTGGCTGGATACTGGGATGCATAGGGACAGGCATCACCAGTAGAAAACAGGAAGTTGTTATCCTTCTGTACAGACAGTTGGTGAGACCTCATCTGGAGTACTGCGTACAGTTCTGGAGACCTCATCACCTCAAGGACATAGACAGAATGGAGGCTGTCCAGAGGAGAGCAACTAAAATGGTGCAAGGTCTGCACCAGAAGACATATGAAGAGAGATTAAAGGAGCTTAACATATAAACCCTCGAGGAGAGGGGTACATGATAGAAACTTTCAAGTACCTCAAGGGAATCAGCAAAGTCCAAGAGGGTAGTATCTTTCAGAAAAAAAGATGTACACGAACAAGGGGGCACAATTTGAAGATGGGGGGGTGGCTCAGAGGAAATGTGAGGAAGTATTTTTTCACAGAGAGGGTTGTGGATACATGGAACAGCCTTCCTGAGGAGGTAGTGGAGTCAAAAACAGTGGGGGAATTCAAGAACGCATGGGACAAACATAAGGCAATTCTAGTGGGGGGTAGGAGGAAGTTGGCTGTTGGTTAATTAGGATCTGCAGCTTATCCATTAGGTAGGGAAATGAGCAGACTAGGTGGGCCAAGCGGTCCTTATCTGCCATCAAATTCTATGTTTCTATGTTTTAAATTTACACTCAGAATTGTTACAACAGAAGACAGTTTTATGGTGGTGTTGAAAGGGGCAGAGTTCCAGGCTGCCAGCAGCCTCATTTGGCAGACTCCACTTCTGGCAGACTCCCACTATGATGTCCTTTGCACAGCAGTCCTTAGCACTCTGGGCTACAGTGTGGAGGACTGAGGGGGGGGATGCTTTTGTAGGGGTCCCAAGGAGCAGTAAGGCTTCACTGAGTAGCTTCTGGTTGATGGCCTTTGATAGAGGAGGCATGGCTTTGAGCCAGGATTGGTGACCACAGGTAGCTTGAGGTATGGTTTGAGGAAGCTTTGGTAGGCATTTTGTAAGAGTTCCAGGATGTGGCAGCATATTGCAGGGGAAGGGTGCTCTTCAGGTAGTTAAGTCCTCTCAGCTCTGTTGTAAGGTCTTTGGCAGCATTTTACAAAGAGCTAGCAGGGAATGAGTTACAGGCTGCTTTCATTCCTAGACTGCTCCATTAAGGACCTGGAAGGCTTCACTGAGTAGCTCTGATTGGCGGCCTTTGCTAGAGGGGCTAGAGTTTGAGCTAGAATTGGTGGCTACAGGTAGCTGGAGGTGTAGCTTCTTGGGATCTGTGAATGGTGTTTAGTCATCAAGCAGTCTCCCAGATTCTGGTCTCAGTCCAAACTCCTCTCTTGTTTACAGTTGTCTACAGATTGTGACACTCAGCTCTCAATTCCCTGATCATGGCCCCTTGTGTTGCCTTACTAAAACTGAAGTAGTAAATATGTTTTTAGGGTATCAGGCAAATTTAGTTAACAACTGATTTTCAATGGTATCCATTTAAAGATCACTTAGTGAGTGGCTTCCACACAGGAGACTAATAAGCAAGCTGGGTAGCTTAGGAGTGGCTCCAAAGGTGGTAAACTGGGTAACAAACTGATTAAGGGATAGGCAGCAGAGGGTAGTAGTAAGTGGAGTTCACTCAGAGGATGAGAGGGTAACCAGCACAGTGCCCCAGGTATCAGTGCTGGGACCAGTCCTCTTTAATGTCCTTATAAGTGACATTGCAGAGAACCTGGAAGGAAAGGTCTGATGATTTGCAGATGACACCAAACTCTGCAATAGTGTAGACACGCCGGGGGGTGGGGTGGGGGGATATGAGCAGTGACTGGAGAAAACACATGGAGTGGTCAAGGGTATGACAGCTGGCTTTCAATGCAAAAGTTTCTAAAATATTGCACATAATAATAATAATAATAATAATAATAAGCTTTATTTGTTAAGTGCCTTTGAAATTGTCAAGGCGCTTTACATAAAATGAATAAAACAAGATGAAATGAAACAACAGTATAAGACAGTCAGTAAAATTCAATATTCAATGTACTTAAACAGAGTATGCTTGTTGCCATAGGTAGGTTTTTAATGCCTGTTTAAAGCCCCCCCCCCACAGTCGCACACTCCTGCAGCTGACAGGGTAGAGAATTCCAAAGGGCTGGGGCTGCATACATAAAAGCACGGACCCCTGAAGATTTTAAAGATACCCTTGGACTCTCTAGCAACCCCTCATCAGTGGAGCAGAGCAATTGCTCAGGGCAGTAGGGGGACAGAAGCTCTTTCAGGTAGTCTGGGCTGAGTCCATATAGAGCTTTGTAAGTCAGTAATCTGACTTTAAAGGTGATCCACCATTGAATCAGCAGCCAGTGCAGTTCGCTCAACCAGGGTGCTGCATTCTACACTAGCTGCTGGCAGCAGATATCAATCACCAGTAGCCCTAAGTAAAGGTAGTTGTAATAATCAAGGCACAAGGTCACAAAGGTGTGGATCAGCGTGGGAAGGTCACCGGTGGAACTAGGTGCTTGATTCTAGCAATGTTCCTCAGATGGTAAAAGCACGACTTGATGACTGCCAACACCTGAGATCGAAGTGTCAGCCCATTGTCAAGCATCACCCCTAGGTCCCGCACCTATTCAGAGGTAAAGAAGCTAGGAGCCCCAAGAAAAACCCAGTAGGCTAACCAGTCCCTGACCTCCCTATCCGGTGACCCGGATCCACAACCATCACTTCAGTATTTCCTGAGTTCAACTTCAGCCAGCTGGAATTCATCCAATCCTGGATTTCAGTGAGGCAGTTATTAAATACTGAGGGTGCACTATCCTGGTTAGGTGCAAAAGACAGGTAGAGCTGGGTATCATCAGCATAGCAGTGACACCTCAGCCAATACTGTCTTATAATGTCTCCGCGTGGCAGCATGTATACCGCAAACAGCATGGGGGACAGCTCTGAGCCCTGAGGAACCCCACATGACAGAGAGAGAGTGTCAGAGGAATAAATTCCTGACACCACCCTTTGAGTTCTGCCAGTGAGAAAGGGCTTAAACCACCTGAAAACTGTACCAGTCAGGCCACAGATGAACCCCAAGCATTCAAGCAGCACCCCATGGTTCACAGTGTCAAATGCTGAAGATAGAACAAGAAGCACAAAGATGGAATGGCTTTTCCTATCTCTTATCATCAGGAGATCATTGAGCACCTGAGCCAGCACAGTCTTGGTACTGTGCCTCTTTCAAAAACCAGATTGGAGAGGTTTGTAGATGTTATAGATGGTCAAATGGTTCTCCAGCTATACAGCCACTACCTTCTCAATCATCTTCCGCACAAAGGGAAGGTTAGAGATGGGTCTGTAGTTAGCAAGGGAGTCTGGATCCAGAGAAGCTTTCTTCAGGAGGGACGTAACCACTGCCTCCTTCAGGGAGCTATGAAACTCACCCGACTCAAGGGAGCACCAGACTACCTGCGCCAGGACTGGGCCAATGATGTCACCACACCCCATAATCAGGGGGGTTGGGCCCGGGTCCAAACTACAGCACATAGGGTGCATACCATGGACAATCTGCATAACATCCATGAACTCCAGCTGATCAAAGGTACTCCAGGAAAAAAGGGGGATAGTGGCCGAGCACCGATCAATAGCATCCCCCATAGAGTGTGTCAGTCGGATCTCAGCCCTGATGTCAGTCACCTTATCCACAAAGAACCGAGCAAGCTCATCACACTTCAATTGTGAAAAAGCTCTTCGAGACTGCAGGCAGGCAAGGTTGCACAGCCTGTCCACAGTTTGAAAGAGCTAAACTGGTGAGTTCTGGGTGGCAGCAATCTCCCCGGACAGGAACTCTGCCTTCTTATGGGAGATTGTTGATTTATAGACTTGATAATGTTCTAACAATTTAAGATGGTCATCCTTCAGGGTGGATTTCCACCAGCAACACTCTAACTTACGTCCTAGTCGCTGCATCTCCCTCACGGTCCCATCAAACCAAGGGAACTGAGGGTGAAGGGAGAGAGAACAAACACAGACGAAAGCGATGGAGTCCAGAGCCATGACAATGACCTTATTATAAGCCAGAACCAAAGCACTTGGACTCCCGCTTGCCACAGGAAACTCCAATAGGTCAAGCACTGCTGCCAGGCCTTCAGGGCTCACATCCTGTTATGGGCGGTATCTGACCATCTCCACAGGGGCAGGGCTATGAAGGGGGGTGCAAAAACTGAACTCCACGGTGTAGTGATTAGACCATCCGACAGGTTCCACCCCCAAATCAGAGGCTTCAATCCCCAGGAGGAAAACTGGGTCAAGAGAGCGACTGTGTTTATGAGTAGCAGAGGTAACAATCTGTGTAAGGCCAAGTGATGTCATCAACTGGAGGAAGTGTTGTCCAAATTGTGAGAGTTCATCATTCACCCAGGCATTAAAGTTGCCCAGGACCATCAGCTAGGGTGACTCAAATGCCATATCGATCATGAAGTCTGCAACTTCCTGAAGGATTTGCCTCTCATCCCCCGGTGGACGGTAGATGAGGGCTATCCTACAGCCTACAGCTGCTACTACAGTAAACTTGAGTGACCCAACTTCCTCAACTGATACACTCGTGAGGCCCAATTTGGTCTTAAAACAGACCACAACCCTCCCCCCCCCGGGGTCCAATCTTGGGCGACATATCACTGAGTACCCGGCTGGAATCGCAGCCTCCAACATGGGGATAGCATTTTCATCCAGCTAGGTCTCGGTGATGCAAGCCAGATCAGCTGTCCCAACAAGAGCTGCAATAATTGCATCCTTGTTCTTGATGAATCTGGCATTGCATAACACCGCTCAGGTTGGACAGGTCTCCAGGGCCGCCCCAACTACCTGCCCACCAATAATGGTATTGCCCTTGGGTATGGAGACCAGACATGGGGACCATGTTCCAGAGTCCATTTCACCTCAGGGTGTCTTCTGGACATAACTACCCTTATGTGAGAGCCCCGCTCATTCATCCTCCATTGTTCACACCCTCCGGCCCACCCCACCCCTCCTACAGGGAATGCCCAGTGCTCTGCAGCGCTGATAGGTTGAAAACTTTAAAAGGTGGATGAAAAAGGTCAGAGGGTGCAGAGGGCAGTGGATGAACAGCAAATGACCCGGTGGGGGTAGGCCTCCAACACATGTTATGGGACCAGAATAAGTAGACTACACCAAACCAAGAAAGAAAAGAAAAGGAGGAAAACAAAACCTTATATGACAAAACTCAAAATAAATAATGCAATTCACTACTTCTACAACTCTCACTTGAGGGAGCATTAAACACAATAAAACAAAAAGCAAACAAACAACCAAATAATAACAATTAAATTAACACCCCCCCCTTTTTGAAACTCCCTCTCTCTCTCTCTCTCTCTCCAAGAGGAGAGATTCAGACGGTTAAACTAAATCAAACTATCGACCCCCCCACACATATAATAAACTATAATACAATAAAAACTATAATAAGTTAAAATTATAAAACCAGTCAAAGAGGATTTGGATTTTCAAGCCAAACTTTAGAATCTTGGATGAGGAGATAGTTCTACGTAAGGAGATCTAATCCAGGGGAGAAAATAAAGTACCACCACAAAAGGAGCTTCCACATGGAAAAGTTCAAGTCACAGAGAGAAATAAATACTGACCATGTAAACTGTAACTTAGAACCATCAAATGCAGAAATAGAATTTCTTAAATACACCTCCTCTCGCTGAGGTGTAAGAAATCAGATAATGCGGACATTATCAGATGAAATTTAGACCCACAGGCCCTCTCACAACCTGGGGAATCCAAAATAAAACAGGTACTCTCACTGACCAAATACAGAAATCACTAAAATAAGAAAATTAGAGGTCTGACAGTATATTTTTTGTGGACACACTTCCTTTGCAAAGATCCACCGGTGATAGTCCAACTGTACCAGGTGATGATAAAAGCCTGAAAACCCCATCTATGAAGGCCGCTGCTAGAAATGTCTGCCACTGCAACCTTGACTCCCAGCTGGTGCCAGCCCACCAGCTGACCCCACGGAGAGCCTTGGGAGAACAACAGGACTATCGTCCGTCTCCCCAGCCAAACTAAGGCTCGGTCCTCCTGAGCGGTAACAGACTCCGACGGCCAAGCCACCCATCGATACAGGGTTCTCCCGCTGTCCTGGCACAAATCCGACAGATGTCCATGTCATTTCGGCATCACTGCCAGTTAACGGCACCACCTCCAGAAGTCAGTGGCTCAGTCAAAACACAAGCTCGAATCCACAACCAGATCCTCTCAGACTCCTCCAACATCATGAATCTCTCTCGTCAAGGGACTCACTCCACTCCACAGCTTCCTCTCTCAACAACTCCATCTCCCAGCCACGACCAAACAAAAATCAGCAAGAAGGCAACAGCAGTCCTCAAAATACACTGACCAAGGCATGTCACTTTTTTCTCTCTCAATCAGAGTGGTAGCGGGACCGATCAAATGGCCCCAGTGCACGCTTCGAGGATGGCAGAATGTCCCAATAGTGCTCTAAAGCTACGTAAATCACTAATTCTGCCCTCTCTAACTAAAATAAAAAATGTTAACTATTCGGGCAGGGAAATAAGCCAAAAAGGAGACAAAAGAAACACAGTCTAGCTGCCAACCGAAGCAGCTTTCAACACGCAGCACTTGGGTCACAGAAACCCAGAGGCAGAGTACAAAATGGGTGAGGGGTGGTACTATGACCACCAAGCAGGAAAGAGACGGGGGGGATCATATCAGAGGACCTAAATGTGGTCAGGCAGTGCAGCAAGGCAGTTGGTTGTGTGATTGGTATACTAGAGTGCACAGGGAGTGGTATCATGAGCAGAAAGAGGGAGGTGGTGTTGCCTTTGTATAGATCACTGGTATGACCCCACCTAGAATACTATGTTCATTTCTGGAGCTCACATCTCCAAAAGGATGTAGACAGTGTTTCAGCAATTCATAGGAGGGCAACTAAAATGGTGCATGGTGTGCATTAGAAGCCCTACAAAGAGAGATTAAAGGACCTAAATATGTACACCCTGGAAGAGAAGAGAGAGGTAGAAGGGATATATGATAGAGATCTTTAAATATCTTACAGGGGTAAGGAAGGTTCATGAGGGAAGTATTGTTCAAAAAAAATGTGCTCAAGGACAAGGTAGCATGATAAGCAGCTGGGGGAGTAGATTCAGGAGAGATGTGAGGAAGTACTTCTTCACAGAAAAAGTGCTGGCTTCCTGGAACAGTTTTCTAGGTGAGGTGGCGGGGGGCAAAAATAGTTCTGGGCTTCAAGATGGCAGCCATGGTATTTTAAATGATGGAGTCAGTTTATGACCAGCTCCACAGTTTACAGCAGCTTGCAACCATTTTTTTGGCACAGCTGTGGGAAAATGGCATGACTGGTGGAACAAGGCATAACATCTCCTGTAGCTGCACAGGCTGAACATATGAATCACCACAAGTGTGGGCATTTCATCCTGCAGCGGTGGTTGCAGGTTGGGACTTATTCCTTGACAGGCATCCAGCCCCAAGACTTTAAGGCATGTTGGGAGAGTAATTTTCCTTCAGTTATCTGAATGTGTAAAAGGAGGGAGTTCCAGGATAGGGGCAGGAAAAAAAGGAATTTCTGTCAGTGCTGCTTGTTAGGTTAGGCAGAGAGTATCTGAGACAGGTAGCAGTGTGAAGACCCAGGCGATGGTGCATTATTGATGAAAGTGGGATCAGGTGCTGAGCCCTTTAGTACACCATGTTTGGAAAGAACACAGAGTTGTGCACTCAATTAGAGAGGCGACTCTTATTCTCAATTATTCTGCAAAATAGAAAGCCATTTATTTTTAAAAAGTAGGTAGTTACAGTTTACAGACCAGATGAGATACCCACAAGAACTCATCAACACTTCACCTCATACTAAGGCTTCATCACAGAAAACACCACTCGCCCCCCCTCCTTCCACTCTGAAACCATCTCTTCTAGCGTCATTCATTGCCCCCCAACATTTCCAACCATTCTACTATCTGGAGAACAGTTATTATTATCAATACCACGTTCATTTCCCATGTGGTACAACATTAAATGCCTTACCAAAGCTGACCTAGACAATATCAGCAGGATTACACTGGTCCAGACTTTTTAGAACCACCCCCCCCCCACCAATGCTGGCTGTCATCAAATAAAACCTTGTTTTCTATAAATAAATCTGTCCTATACTGTATATTGCCCTCCCTACTACATCTTACAAACAATGGAATTTGGGCTGACCACTCTAATTTATATGTTCTTCATCTTTTTAACTACAGGCAATGCAATTGCTGTCCTCTAGCCCACCAGTACCTCACCTAACTCAATGTTAAACTACATTTGTTTGCTACAGTAGCATATATGGAATCTGCTCTGCCCATACCACCTCAGTTTTTGCCTCCTGCTGCCATCCTCTTATATTGAAGAAAACAGCTTTGATGATTTCTAGCTTAGATGTAAAACTTGTTGACACTCATTTACTTGATATCATTGTTGCATGCTGCCATCAGTACCTTCTAAGGAGCCCTCCTTTTGTCGATACTCCATGATGATGCTCAACCTGCTTGTCTGCTGCTTAGTCTTTGTACATGTTGTGAAATCTTGTGCCATTTATCAGGGATTTAACCAGGCTTTGAGGAGATGCCACTGAACAGATCTGGATCATTTTCTGCAAAAAATGCAGAAGGCCAAGTGGACAATTTTGGTATCTACTGTGGGGTCTCCAGCTCATTGAGCCACATCTGTTGCAGTGGAATGCTTTACATCTCAACAGACAATCATGCCATCCTTTGTCTGAGTGTCACTGCAATTCCAATTCTCCCACCCAGTCCATATAACTGCTGAGTCTCAATGTGGATAAGTGTTATGTCACTGCATTGGCTTTGCTCACAACCTATTATTTAGACACCAAGGCTAAGTGTTGGCACTGGCTCAACCTCTGTTGCAGGTGTACAGACCCTTACCAGTGTGTTGCTTCTCTCACTGACAATGGTGCTATTGATGTTAGTGCTGTTGTACTGGTTACTGTCTGAACTTTTTTAGTGACTTTTTCTATCTTTGGCATCAGCACTTACACTTTTCATGACCCAGCATTTTCTATCACTTCTATCAATGTCTACTGGTATTCATGGGACTGCTGTCTCTTTGTCTTTGCCACCCCAGACACTTCCTCAGCATATGGTCCCTCAGCCCATTTATCACCTTGAGGGTGAAGAGGGTGAAGACAATCCATATCTACCAGGAGTCAAGAGGGGGAAACGGTTATTTAGATACAGTAGGGGGAAAAAAGAAAGATGAGAAGAGAAAATATTATGCTGACAGAGGAGGGAGAGTAATGGAAGTGGATAGCAGAAGGCAGCCAAAACTACTTTTGGTCTTCGATTATAGTAGAGGATAGCACACCCTTGCTTGAAAGTTGCAGAAAGCCTGCAGCAGAGGTATCCCAAAAAAAGGGCTAGTGGTGTATACAGGAAAAAGGTCCAGAAAAGGGCTACCAGTCCTGAAAATAAACAAGGATTCAGAGCTGGATAGGATGCATTTGAAGGTGCTCAAGGAACTGGCATAAGAACTGGTGAAGACCTGGCAGGGCTCTTCAATAGCTTCCTACAGTCAGGAATTGTTCCAAAAGACTGGAGGGTAGCAAATGTAGTCCTGCTCCACAAGAGAGGAGACAAAGTGCGTAAGTAAACTAATGAAGTCACTAGTCAAAGAGGACCTAGTGAACTACCTGCAGAGAAGTGGACTCCATGACAGCAAGCACCACAGGTTCCTAGCACGGAGGTCTTGTCAGACCAACCTGATGGTATTCTTTGACTGTAACCCAGGCAACTGACATGGTACAAACAGGGATTTTCTCAATGCTCTACTTTAACTACAGCAAGGAATTTGACGCTATACCTCACAAAATGCTGCTGAAGAAATTTAAGGATCTGGGAAGAGCAAAGAATCTAGTTAGATGAGTTTAAAGTTGACGGGGGGAGACAGCAGAGGGTGGTGGTAAATAGGGTCAAGATAGGGGAGTGGGAGGTTATGAGTGGTGTGCCACAGGGTTTAGGTCTGGTGCCAGTCCTTTTCAATATTTTCATCAGTTACACACAATAGGAGAAGGAATACAGTACAAGGCAAGATGTGTCTCTTTACAGATTGCACTAAGCTCTGCAGGAGGGTAAACAGCAAGGAAGGGGTTGGGGGGCTGCAGAGGAAACTACAGAGATGAAAGAGGTGATACAAAATGTAGTAGTTGAAATTCAGTACTAAAAATTGCAAGGTGATACACACAGGGGAACCAGACCCTCAGGACATAATATTTGATGGTAGAGGTTAAGTTGGACACTATCACTGAGGAAAGGGATATATGAGTCATCATATGAGACTCCCTAAAACAGTCTAGCTAATTTAACAAGGCCTTCAGAAAGACAACCAGGATTCTGGAGTGTATAAGAAATGGTTTGACAGCAGGAAGAAGGAGGTGAACTGTCTCTCTATAGATCACTGGTGAGGCCACAACTGGAATATTGTGACCAGTTCTGGAACCCCCACCTAAGAAAAGACAAAAACAATATAGAGACAGAATAGTGTAGGGTAGCCAGAATGATTCAGAGCCAGCAGGGCAGATCCTATGAAGCACAAATTAAGGCCCTGACATGTGCCCACTGGGGACAGGGGTGAGGGGATACATGATACAGACCTTCAGTTTACTGAAAGGAACAAAGTAGATTGTGGGGAAAAATATAGCAGAACTGGTGAAATCAAGAACACATTGGCATGAGTGGAAGCTGGCAGGGGGAAGATTCAGGAGGGATGTGCAAATGTTTTATTTTACAAAGTTAGTGGTTTATCAACAGAGCAGCCTACCAGCAGTGGCGGTGGGTACAAGAATCATTAATGGTTTCAAACATGGCTGGGCCAAGTAAAAGGTTTAGCAGTTACATACTAACATACTAAAATGCCAGCAGAATAGGCCTCATGTGCCCACTGGGTCTCTCAAGTCTGCTGGATTTTCAGCACCCACACTGAGGGCCGATTTTGTTGTCCCCTTCCCCTTGGGTTATACTGTCCCTAGTCCCAGATGTTCCACCTTTATTTGGCCTGGTCAGATTTACCCTCCCCCTCTACCTGTCCCATCCACTCTTAAACCCATCCACAGTCTCCACCTCTACCAGCTCCCTGGGCAGTCTCTTCCATGGCTTCACCACCCTTTCAGTGAAATAACATCTCCTCCTCTCCCCTCTGAGCCTGCCCCCTTCCAGCTTACAACTGTGACCTCTCGTTGCCCCACCCTCCTTCCTTTGAAGCACCCTTACTGGGCCTCCCTTATTGATCACTTTCATGTACTTAAAGACCTCTATCATGTCCCCCGTCCCTCCTCTCCTCCAGGGTATACATGTTGATATCCTTGAGCCTCTCCACATAGGCCCTGTCCCCCAGGCCCCAGATCATTTTGGTTGCCCTTCTTTGGACCCTCTCTAGAAGTGTAATGTCCCTCTTTAAATGTGGTCTCCAAAACTGCACACAATACTCAAAGTGTGGCCTAACCAAGCAGTTGTACAATGGAAGGATCACTTCCACCTTTCTGGAGGTTATCTCCCTGGTGATGCATCCCAGCATCCTATTTGCCCTTGCTGCTGCCCTCCTACAGGTCTCTGAGTTGTTAATTTTGACATCTACCACTACCCTCAGGTCCCTCTCACCCTTCGTGACTTGAATTGTGTCTCCTCCCAGGGTATACCCCTGGCCTGGATTTCTGACTCCCAGTTGCAGAACCTTGCACTTCCCTGGATTGAATTTTAGTTTCCATTTTCCCCGACCACCTTTCCAGAGCCTCCAGGTCCTTCTGCAAGGCCACCCTCCTCTCCTCTTTGTCCACCACTGCACCCAGTTTTGAATCATCTGTAAAGAGACTCATCTCACTCCTGATCCCCTTCCTGATGTCTGAGACATAGGCGTTGAACAGGAGTGGCCCCAGCACTGACCCCTGGGGAAACCTACTAGTAACCCATCTTGGGGATGAGGCTAACTCTCCAACCACCACCTTCTGAGTATGCTCAGAGAGCCAATTTCCTATCCATCTTAACAACTGTCTCCCTACCCTCATTTCCTTCAGCTTAGCCAGCAGGCTAGTGTGGGGTACCAAATTAAACGCATTGCTGAAGTCCAGAAAGAGGATGTCCACTGGCCTACCCTGGTCCAGGGCCCTTGTCACCCAGTCATAGAACTCAACAAGGTTTGTCTGGCACAATCTTCCTGGGACAAAGCCATGCTGCCTATCATCCAAGTACCCATTTTGCTCCAGTAACCCTCCTAGCCTTTCCTTGACAATACCCTCCATCATCTAGCAGACCACCAATGTCAGGCTAACAGGCTTGTAATTTCCTGCCTCCTCTCTTGATCCCCCCCTAGTGGATCGGCATGATATGGGCCTTCCTCCAGTCTTGGGGCACCCACCCAGTCCTCAGAGAGATGTCAAAAAGCTCCACTAGAAGAACTGCCAGGACATCCGCCAGCTCCTTCAGCACCCTGGGATGTATCTCAGCTGGTCCAGGTGCTTTCTCCATCTGAAGGGACCCGAGGGCTTCCCTTACTCTCTCTAGCAGGATTTTAGCCTCCATGTCCTCCCCCTTTTCACCCAGTACTGCTGGTCCCCCACTTGTCTGTGGTGGCCACTCCCTTTCCCCATACCCATCAGGGTCCCTGGTCTCTACCGGTCCCAACTCTTCTTACAGTTTGCCCCCACTCCCCCCCCCACATGGTATAGCCTCTCCATCCCCCCTGGTAAAAACTGATACAAAGTACTCATTTAAGACTTCTGCCTGTTTCCCCACCTCCTGAGCCCAACCATCCCCTATCCTTATCTTGCTGATCCGCTCCTTACTTTCCTTTTATCTCCTATGTGTATAAAGAACCCCTCATACCCCCTCTGAATCCCACTGGCCAAGGACTGCCCCTTTTTTGCCTTAGCTGCTCTCGCAACTCTTGGCTGTCAGCTCATATTCCTCCTGATCCCTTTCATTCCTTGAGCACTTGAAGTGCCTATAGGCTGCCTTCTTGTCCCTCACCACGTCCTGTACCTCCTAGGTCCACCAGCAGGGTTTTCTGGCCTTACCGAACTTATGCCTTTTGCTTGCGCAGGATCTGGTAACCTCCTGTATTCCCCTCCTAATGATCCCCCACCTGCTGTCAGCATCCATATCCAGACTTATCCTGTCCAAATGATCTTTAAGGATTCTTCCCATCTCCCTGAAGTCTGCACCCCTAAAGTCAGTTACTACTGTCCTTGTACAGCTTTCCTCCCCTCTAGGTCCAGAAAGAACCAGACTGTGGTGTGATCACTCCCCGTCAATGGGTCCCTCACCTCTAGGCCCCAATCTGATCACTATCCGCCAGGACCATGTCCAGTGTCCTGGCCTCCCTAGTTGGCTCACCCACCTGTTGTGTCAGAAACACATCCTGGAAGACATCCAGCAGCCTCTGCTCCCTGGTCACTGGTGACATCTTAGCCTTCTAGTCTGTTCCTGGCATGTTGAGGTCCCTCATTACCACTACCCTTCCCCAATCTACAGTGTTCCTCGAGATCTGCCACCAAACTTTCTTCCAGAATCCAATCTACAGTGTCTCTTGAGATTCGCCACCAAACTTTCTTTCAGAGTTATACAGGGATAATGCAGTAAGGTAGGGAGCAAAGGGAGGGAGGTGAGGGCAATAACCCCAACTAGACTAGAAGTCCTGGCATAGGTTAGAGTAAAACAGAGCAGACTGGATGGTCTTTTCCTGCTGACATTTTCAACATTTCTATGTCTCTGTGCTCCAATGGTTCCCTTAGTACCCTAGGATGCTGTCAGTTAGGATCTGGAGATTTGTTCATTCTCAACCTCTTAAACTCTCCTCTGACAGAATATTTCTGCATCTCTACTTTCCACTGTGATGGTTTGTACATTTTGCAGGTCTAATGTTCCAGCAAGAGGTCATAAGCAAAGTCTCTGGAGTTACGCAATTCCACAGTCATAGAAGTTTCCACAGAACTTGCATCATGCAGCAAAATACACAGTATGTAGTGCCACATTATTGCTCTGGGGAGATGTTTTATTAAAATATAGTGTATGGCAGAATGTTGTTCTACTCTGATTTTCATCACAGCTAACATGTTGTTGTACCACAGTTCAAAGGTCATAGAATGCTGTTCAGCCCTTCCATGGTACAACAGCATTTTAGCTGATTTCAACAGTGCACAAGCCACACCAACAGAAATGGCAGGATCAACCAGATAGTAACTGGAAGCAGCGGCGATGGTTGGATCACTCGAACCAATGGAGACTCAAACAAATCCCGTACAAGCAGGATCAACCAGGTATTGACACTCATATATTTTTAAAAAACACAGAATCAAACAGATATTTAAATTTACTTACTGTAGCAAAAATGATTCCTCACAACAAATTCTCTTGCTTAGCTAAAAATACGGTAGACATGTTTTTTTTCTGAAAATCCCTCCATAGCCAAGAGAAACCTATGCTATTCATTTAGAAATGTCTAGTCCCTAATGACCACACCACTGACTCTAGCAACCAGTCTTAAATCAAGAAATAACATGCAGCAGCAAAAATGTCTATTTAAAATAAAAAGATCAAATTTTTTTATGACTTATGGGGGTACCATTTACTATAAAAAATAGTGGATGGGCAACTCTATGCAGAACCAGTGAGTTCTGCCACCTCTGGGTTCTGATTCCCATGGACCTCTCAAGCTTCGATCTTAAGATCACAGGGAATCAAAACCCCTCTGTGGCAGAACACATTGGTTCTGCATATTGTCCCATCCACTATTCTCTATGTACTGTTTTTCCACAGTGCCTGGCTCCTTTCTATTCCTTCTTTACCCTGAAGTGCATTCTCCATGCTTTGCATGTGATGTCATCATATTATATTTCAACCAGTGGTAGGCTGCATAATGCCACAGAAACAAATACGTTCACGCTGCAGGAATGAAAAAGAAATTAGCATGCACCGCTGCAGATGCTCGGAAACCCTACTGAAGAAATCAGGATTGAAGTGCCACTGAAAAACTACAGCTCTGGTCGTGATCCTCACAACTCCGGAAATGCCATGTCCACAAAGGCAGCAGCCACATTTTATCTAGTTAAAGATCTAAAAGTAGTCGAGTTTTTATGCAGTTTTTTTCCCTGCTGAAAGATGGTGCTGAGGTTTTTAAAATGTTTTGCTACTTCACATCACAGTTGTTAGTTATGGGCAACTCAAGTCATCAGTGTGTCCTACAATTTGCATCATTTTATTATTGACTGGTCTGCAGATTGAAACAAATCAGGTATGGCAGCTCTCTTTATAATCATGGGCCCTATATTCGTACTTTGGGCCACAAGGCCCAAAACAGCTGCTGTGTGACAGCAAGTCTGCTGTTGGGTGTCTAACAGGGCTAAGTAAAGTAAAATTAAATTGCTACATGGAGTGCTGCATGAAGTTCTGCAACATGAAGTTGCCCTTTGCAAAGCACTCTGTGTAGTAAAGTGGTTATTTTTCCAGTGGAAGACTATGTAAGGTGAAACTTCTGTGCAGTGCCACTTTGTATAACATTTCGCTTGGTAAAGACTGTGTGAAGTGACACTTCACTTGTGAAACTGTGGACTTCTCTTACAGTATTTCCAGTTTACTGACACAGATTAAATGTTCTCTCCACACACCCTCAAGTAGAAACCAAATACCACTCCCCTATCCCTAACCATCATTAATAAAGATATCTGCCTTTCCACATCCACTAACTGTAGCAATGCCCCATTCCACTACCCTCCCAGCCCTGCAAAAGAATATATATATATATATATATATATATATATATATATATAAATATCCATCCTAGCCCACCCACTGAGGACCTGCGATGCTCCAGCCACTGGCCAGGGTAGTGGCATCCACCGAAAAGGATACTGATAGAGAGCAGGGACAAAAATCCATACAGACTCTCATCTCACCCTCTCAGCATGTAGCCACCTGAATAAATGGGAGTGCATGCTAATCATGTGCTCGCATTCATTTAGACTGTAGACAGCCATGGTAGTAAGAGGCTGGTCTTTTCCAATTGCTATTTCCTTTCTCTTCTACTATGGCTTTCTGTGGCTGCCACTGCCATGGTAAGTGGGGTAGAGGGTGGGGGCACTAAGTGGGTGAGGGGAAGTAGTTTTGTGTCTTTTTGAGGCTAGGAAGGAAGTGGTGGAGTAATGAGTTAGTGGGCTGAGGAGGGGGGTATTTCACCTTCATTTCATTTGGCTTAAGGGAGGTGGATGGGGTGTTGCTGTGTGGGTGGGGGGAAGGGGGTACATTTACTAATAATTATTTGGATGGGGGGGAGAGGTATTTGGGTGCTGTTAGACAGTGAGGAAACATTGCTTTATTTAGAATGGAAACTTTTATAAAAAGTACTTCACGTGAAGAATTGCAACTGAGGTACTAATTTTACATTACCTATGCATAGCATACTGTTTGGCACCACAAACTATTCACTGGTGAAGTACAAATTTGAAGAACATCTAGTGCCTAAGGACATATTGCAATCTGCCATCACTACTGCAGCAGGGGGTGGGCCCCTGTGTCACCATGGCAGTACATGTAAATGTGAACTTTCAATTGTTGGGTATAAACTCAAAGTTAACAGCTGCAAATGGACTTGCCTTTCATGATATAAAGTGTTATCCCTTTGTAGACAATGGACCAGTAGTGCAATAAATCACCTGTTTTGAGGATTATGGGTCATGTGCCCTATGTACAGATCCTGATACACATCTCAACATAGTTTGGGGCTACAGAAGTAAATAGGGACTGTCTTCACGAAATACCTCAAACAGATAATTGGGCTACTAGTGCCATAGCCAGTCTTGTGGATGTCCTGTTAGTCAGAAAGGCTCCCCCCCACCCACCACCATATTATGGAGCTCTAGTCCCACTCTATAGTAGCTCCCTGTCAGACAATGGGCCTTGATGTCCATCCACAGTGCCTAGGTGGGAATGCAAAGAGTGCAAGGCCTACCCCTGAAGCCCCTTTAATGTCCCATGAAATTCCAAGGTATACTCCCATCCAATATTTCTATGCACTGAATACAAATGCAGGCCTGCCCCTACAACCAAATGCTGGGCTTGCTGCCGCAAACAGCTTGGCAAGTAAAAGCAAAGAACAGCACTCAATGCCTATTAGAGCTGGCATTAACAGTTGGCACAAGGCCCATTTGCTTTACTTTAACAACTGAATATTTGGTTATTATAGCCAATGTATTGTTGGCTCTCAATAAAATTTGTAAAATGTCAAAATAAAAACAAATGAATTCTGCTCAGTACTATTTAAGGGGACACTTCCAACCACTGTAGGCCTCAAAGTGTCTCTACTTTAAAAAACACAGTTTAGCTGACCCATCAGCGCAGTGGTTTGATTTCCACTTGTGATGCCAGTGACCTGGGTTCGGGAATGGACCTGGGTGTTGGAGGGCTGGCGAGGGAGATAGGGCTTGAGCATCAGATCACTGCTTGCCTTCTCTTGTGACCTGGTGTTTGATGACCCCTGGCAGAGGCTGGGGGCACAGCAATGCATGGGTTCCCACTAACTTATGGGGCATGGTGAACATCGGTGTACACCTGATGTTAGTGGCACGCCATTCCCCTGGGGAGCAAATGGGAAAAGAGCCCCACAGTCAACTGGATGAAGGTCACCAGCTCCAACTGCCATGATACTCCACCCAGTGCACAGACCACCCCAGCAGCACTCGGGTCAAGAATTGCACTGGCTGCCGTACCGGTGCCTTCCCCCTCAGAGGAGAGGGACCCATTCAGCTAAGGGTTATACAGAGTTACACAGGGGGCTGCAATATGGGGTGATGGGTGGTTACATCAGAGCAGTTTGACAGTGAGGGGCATAGGAAGGCTTAAAGAAGAGGCAGACCTAGAGCTGGAGGAGCAAAAAAAAACATGTTATAAGTGTTCATAATCTTTGTAGAATGTTGCTGTAGCTGGAAGTTTGATTCTGATTTTTTCTTTTAAAAAGTGAGAAACAGAGAGCCCACCATACTGGTGTTACCACACAAAAACATGTTTGTTTACATTCTTTGATCAGCTCCCACTACATCTTTCCTGAACATAGAAACACCTTCAACACAGTCCAGCCTCTCATTATGAGTAGGAGTAAAGGAGATTATTGCAACATGAGTGGCTGCACTGTTTGGGGGTGATTCTAATGTTCAGGAAGTATTCAGTAGGAAGAGATCCAGGATTTGAAACAAAAGGAGGTTGTTTATAACCATACATTAGCAATGCATTCCAGTTCTATTAAGCAAGGAGGCAGATAAAACAACCGGCAACGTCAATTAATTTTTGAGAAGTTAAGCAATCATAAAACATGGGGTTTTCAATTAGAAATAATATGAATCTAAACAGGTTGACAGTGTCCCTTTAAAATTACAAGCCTCAAACTCTGGGACATCACAGAAGCAGCAGTGTGGATGGAGCTATGCCAGACTTGGAAAGGTCTAAGAAGTAAGTAGAAACGAACAACTATGTAAAGACAGCTAAATCTTCTTCATCAAGGTTTCACATACAGTCTTCAGTAAATTTATAATGATTTTCACAGTTTGAGGCACAGACATTGGTTTGATTTTCAGAAAGTTAAATCACATTTTGACCTATTAGTTATCAATTCTCTTTGCTATCATGTCCATCAGATACAATATTTGTATGCAAAATAGAGAATACTGTATGAGCTATCATACATAGCATGATTGTGTTGACATCAAGGGTTTGAGATGACATAACAGAGCCTCAAAAGTGACACTCAAGAGGTTCCTTATGTCACAACTCCAGGATAGAAACTCTTGCCAAATTAGTCATTGTGCCATTAGAATATTTTGTATGGTATATGTTTTTTTAAAACAAAAAAAAGTCATTCCCTCTGAAACAAAAACATTTCTATTTTCACTGATTAAAAAAAATAAACCTTCCCTGCACTCAGCTGCTTAATTTCCACCCACTGCTAGTCACAGATCAAAATCTTATCTTTACTTTCATGGTAAATGAAGTGTCTTACATAACGATGTCCTGTGTCAGGTGATGCTCCTCAATAAGGGTTTCCATTTAAATCATTGTTCTTTGAAATAGAAGCACTTAATGGGATTGTCACCCAATGCAGGACATATGAATGAAAATCCATTTACCATAACAATAAAAGATATGTTTATTATCAGTGACTGTGAATGGGGTGAGTATCAAACTTCTTGGTGTTGGTGAGTCTTTATGTTTTTAAATCTGCAACAACAGGAAGTTTTTGTTTCTTGGGGGAAGTAATGAATAGGGATATGCGATGTCGGGGAAATTGACTTTGCAAAGCACTTTACAAATTTTGCCCAACATTGCTTTCTTAGCAGACATAATTCACATAGTTTTCACACAGTAAAGTGCCCACCTTCCTGTGGTGAATCAACACAAAGTGCCACATTTCTGGCAATTCACCAACAAGGTAGGCACTACTATGGTGAAAACTTTACAAATGTGGTCTTTTTGCTGTTAAAAAAGCCTAAACAGTGTAAATTTCCCCCCACATCCATTGTACATAAAGTCCCCACTCCTTCCTGCCTCCCTGATACTTCACAAACATATTTCCCCCTCTAAAACCATCCTCCTCCTCTTCCCTGGTGAAGCTGTTATATTAACTTACAATTCTCACTCATGCACATTCACAAGATACACTACCTATCTCCCTCCAGCCCATTCCGCTGCCCCCCTGGATCATAATTATAATATACTGGTAAACGCCACACCATTGTCCCCACTATCTAGCACCCACCTCCCTATTTCTCCCATGTCCCATACAAATGTGTTTCATTCCCTGCAATACATAATTGTCCTGGTCAGGTTCACAAACACTGTCCTACAAGGTAGCGATGGAGGTTTGCTTACAGGGGTGGTGTTTGTGGGCCTCTCCAGGGCTTTTGACCTGATAAATCACTTGTTCCTTTGTGAGACGCTCGCTGATCTGGGATTGTCTGAGTCAGCTGTGGCTCTAATTCATGATTTCTGCAAGGTCATTCTCAAAATGTTTCAACTGGCCCCATTCTGTCATCTTGTCCTATATTGTGTGGGGTGCCACAGGGGTCCATTCTTGGTCCACTGTTATTTTCTTTCTTTGTTAATCAGGTTAAGTCAAGTAAATGTTTACTCTATGTTGATGACTTGATACTGTATTGTCAGGACCAGTCTATTGAATGAACATATAAATGTGGGGTTGGAACTTGAGTTCCAAAGATTTTGTAGCTGGATGTCTTCTAATTTGATGGTTTTGAATGTTAGAAAGACTAAAGTTATGTTTTTTGGCAGCTCCACTAGATTTAATGGTGATGTATGTTTGTTGATTAATGATGCTCAAGGGGCCTTACTTGAGCTGGTCTTTGAGTTTAGGTACTTAGGAGTCCTGCTTGTTCCCCCTCTAACCTTTTCTTCACAGGTAAAAGTGGTCAGGAGAGCAATTCATCATAAATTAGGGTTGCTTTATAAATTCAAATCATATCTGTCTTATGATTCCCGTAAAATGTTAGCCACCGGGATCTTAATGCCACACTTGGACTATGTCTCCCCTCTGTATAATAAATTGGGTGTGAGGGAGAGGCAGGTCTTAAGTGTTGTTTACAATAATATTTGCTGTTTCATTTTGGATGTTCCAGTTATGACCCATCATTGTTTTTTGTATTCATCTCTAGGCTGGTTATCACCTCAGCTTAAATATATGTATGTATGCTTTGGGTAACATGGTTCATCAGGCTATCTATTAGAGATGGGCAAAGTGGCTCCAATTCACTCTGTGAAGTGAACAGCTACACGAAAGCTGATTAGCGGAGTGCTCTGCAATGCGTAGAGGAGTACTTTGCGTTATAATGGGTAACGCAAAGTCCATGGAAAACAATGAATTGGCATTACTCCACCTTCCCAAACCACTACTCCACCAACTGTTAAGGCGAGGTACATTGAAAACAATGTACTTCGCCTCACTTCGCCTTGTTTTTAAGCTCCAAAGGTGAATTTTGCAGTGATTCGTGGGATTTTAGGTCACATGGGCTGTAGATTGTTCTGCACAGCTTCAGTTCAGGGTAGTGTGTTTAGGAAGCTGTAAGAGACAGTCTGCTCTGAGAGCTCTCTGTGATTCAAACCTTCTAAAAGCTGTTAAAAAAGCCTTTTTGAGTAATTTTTTGTTGCTCAAACTTTAGTTCATCAATTGTAGGAAACCCTCCTGTGCTCATATCATCAAGCATTTATTGTTAGTGTGTGGATTTTGAATGTTAATGTACAACATTGAGTCTGTGTAGTAAAAGACAGTGAAAGTGTGCTTTGGGGGAAGGGCATATCTGTGGTGTAGGTAGATTAACTTGGAGAAAAAGACAGTTCTTTCTGTTTTGGTGATATTTTTCTTGTATAACTGTGTTAATGTACACACAGTAATATTTTCAATAATTCTTTCCATTTTTTTGCTAATTGTTGTGGTGCAGCACTGCATAATTTTAGTTTGTTTAAAATACGTGGTTATATTACTGAGAATTCAATTTGCTAAGCATTACTTAGTGCATGTGAGTATGTGTGTGACACGTGTCATCAAATCAGACACCTTTTATAGTGCCACATAGTAATTTCAGCAATGTGAACCTGCTATCCACTGCAGCTGTGTGACTGTTGTACTTCTTTGTGGTATCTTTACCGGTACTAGTACACTGCCCCCCCATGGCCCACCCCAACCAGCAAAGGTATTATTTTCCAGATTTGAATTTCTGATGGTGAGCACTGGTTATGTGTTGTGCCTTAGCATCTGTATCTCTTCAGTGTACAGCACAATCTTAATCTGTCTGTGCATCTGCATCTCTTTAGAGCCCAATCTCCATCTGTAACTTAAGTCACAGTTGTTTCTTTGGCTTCCCTTCAGAGTACTGGACTGGTGTAGTACATAATTCAGCCTGAACATTGTACTCATTAATATGTGTTTTTAAGTCAGGACCATCATCAAGTTTACGAGTCACTCGTGATACAAATCATGTTCTTTATCATCACGGCCACAAATGCAGTCACAAATCATAATTCACGATCATGTCACGAATCAGTATTCACAAAAGAGGAGGGGGAAGTGCCTAATCCAATTAACAGAAGCACTCTTGATAGGGGGGTCGATCCCAGTCCATTCACAGAAGAAAGGGTTCTGCAAGAACTCCTAAAACTGAAGGTGGACAAAGCAATGGGTCCTGATGAATTCACCCCAGAATTCTAAAAGAATTAAGGGAGGAACTAGTGAAACCACTGGCTACTCTTTTTAATAAATCATGGGAGGATGGTGTGGCACCCGAGGACTGGAGGAAGGCGGATGTGATTCCCCTTCACAAAAGTGGGACCAAGACAGAGGCAGGAAACTACAGACCTGTCAGTCTGACCTCTGTGGTAGGGAAAGTGATGGAGTCACTTCTGAAGGAAAGAATAGTTGAGTACCTAGAGGTCAGTGGAGCACAGGATCCAAGACAGCAAGGGTTCACAAGCGGGAAGGTCATGTCAGGCCGAACTAATAGATTTCTTTGACTGGGTGACCAAAGTAGTAGACCAGGGAGGGGCTGTGGACATGGCCTACCTAGACTTTAGCAAGGCATTTGACACAGTCCCACACAAAGATTGATAGTCAAATTAACCAGCCTGGGAGTGGGTCCCAGGGTGGTAGCCTGGTAAAACATTGGCTGGACAACAGGACACAGAAGGTAATTGTAAATGGAGTCCACTCTGAAGTAAGGGCGGTTACTAGTGAGGTACCGCAGGGTTCAGTATTGGGTCCAGTCCTTTTTAATGTCTTCATCAGTGACATTGCAGAGGGACTGGAAGGAAAAGTATGCCTTTTTGCAGATGACACAAAGATCTGCAACAGGGTTGATACACAAGGAGGCGTGGAAAGGATGAAAAGGGACTTAGCAAGGTTGGAGGAATGGTCAGACGTATGGCAGCTAGGATTCAATGCAAAAAATTGCAAAATAATGCACCTGGGAAACAAGAACCCAGGGGAAGAATACACAATGGGTGGGGAGCTAATAACAACAACAAAACAGGAAAGGGACCTGGGGGTAATCATATCAGATGACCTTAAGGTTACCAAGCAATGTGAGAAGGCAGTAGGGAGGGCCGGGGGTATACTGGGATGTATAGGGAGAGGCATCAGCAGCAGAAAACAGGAAGTTGTTATCCCTCTGTACAGACAGTTGGTGAGGCCCCATCTGGAATACTGTGTCCAGTTCTGGAGACCCCATCTCCGCAAGGACATAGACAGGATAGAGGCAGTTCAGAGGAGGGCAACTAAAATGGTGCAGGGTCTGCAAGAGAAGCCGTATGAGGAGAGACTAAAGGAGCTTAATATGTATACCCTTGAGGAAAGAAGGAGAGGGGGGACATGATAGAAACTTTCAAGTACCTCAAGGGAATCAACAAAGTCCAAGAGGGTAGCATCTTTCAGAAAAAGAGACTTTCAAGAACAAGGGGACACAATTTAAAGATAGAAGGAGGGCGGTTCAGGGGCAATGTGAGGAAGTATTATTTCACAGAGAGGGTAGTGGATGCATGCAACAGCCTTCCTGAGGAAGTTGTGGGGTCTAAAACTGTGGGAGAATTCAAGAATGCATGTGACAGACATAAGGCAATTCTTGTGGGGGGCAGGAAGATAAAGGCTGTTGGTTTACTAGGATCTGCGGCCTATCCTGTAGGTAGGGAAATGGGCAGACTAGATGGGCCTAGCGGTCCTTATCTGCCGTCAAAGTCTATGTTTCTATGTTTCTATATCACAACATTAATTTTTTTACTAATTACTTGGATGTATTGTAAGTCTGTTTTGTAGTATCTCTCCAGACTTCACCACCCCATCATTGTATTCATTAATAAGTGTTTTTAAGTTGGGGAGTTTTGTGCTACAGCTCATTGAGGAAGTACAGCCATAGGCATTCTCATTCCCAGTATAGTTCCATATTGGTTATCTCACACCATCGACACCAAATCACTTTCTTCATCATCACAGTCACAAATGCAGTCACAAATCACGATTCACGATCACATCATTAATCACATTACTTTTTTTTACTAGTTACTTGGATGTATTGTAAGCCTGTTTTCTAATATATCTCCAGGCTTCACCACCCTACCGTTGTACTCATTAATAAGTGTTTTTAAGTCAGGGAGTTTTGTGCTACAGCTCATCAGGGATGTACAGCCGTAGGCATTTGCGTTCCCTTCTATGCAGCATGTGAGTTACAGTACTGTAAGTAGTGGTGGGCGAAGTGGACCCAGTTCGCTCCATGAAGTGATTGACAGAGTAACACAGAATCCGCGGAGTACTCCACAATGTGAAGCAGAGTACTTCGCTTCATAATGAGGAACGTGAAGTCCATTGAAACTAATGACTTTGCATTATTCCGCCTTCCCCCAAACCACTTCTCCATCAATTTTAAGGTGACCATACCAAACTCCTATTTTTGCAGGTTGATCATAATGGAGTGATCTCATGCCAAAGACTGCAGTGGTCTTTTTTTTTTTACTATAATTCCAGAATATTTGATTTTGTTCTTGTGTTTTAATATTCAGCAAGTCCATCTCAAAGGCTGTCAGGAAAGTCTGCACCACTGGGCCATGGGCTGGGCTTGCTTGTAAGTTCTGATGCAGTGTTGTTACTCTCTCAAGACATATTGTGCCCTGATCAACCTTTTCTTCCATATGATGTTCTTGATAATTGTTAATGTCTCACTGAAAATAATTTTTAATGTAAGCTGTTTTGCATGCTGTATTTGGGAAAGTCAATCCTGGTATTGAATACATTATAGTGTATGGTAGAACATTATTCGAACTCAAAATTCCACCATACTGAAATGCTGTCAGCCACACAGAAACATAAAAATTCTTGGCAGATAAGGACCACTAGGCCCATCCAGTCTGCCCATAAGTGCCATTCATGTATGCAGCCACTGATCCTATGTGGTCAATGGCATTTCTGCACTCCCTCCCCCCTCAAGGTTCCCCTGTGCCTGTCCAAGGCATGTTTAAATCATTCCACTGTTCTTGCTCCTACCACCTTTTGTGCCAGAATATTCCAAGTGTCCACCACCCTCTCTGTGAAGAAACATTTTCTCACTTTACCTATTAATCGACCCTCTCCAATTTCATATCATGCCAAGTTGTTCTAGTACTCCTTCTACATTGGAAAAATCCCCCCTCAAATAATGAATGGAATGCTGTACTGAACATATGTGCAGAACAGAGTTCCATTCATTTAGAATGAAAAGAGTAAGCCGTGCTTGAAATCTGAAACAAAAAACCACTGTGCAGTAATATTTTCATTTTTTAATTTTTATACTTGTAAACTTGATGAGCATGACTGCCTGTTTTCACAAGTGACTAGATAATATAGCAAACACAACTAGACTTACATTACATACATACAAAATATATAAGACAATGCACACTTATTTACTCATATACTATACTCAAATATTATTTGAAACTCCACCGATGATGGCCACTGCAATTTTTTTTAACAAGGGCACAGTTCTTTATCGTTAACTGAAAATGCAGCATCAGCCATATATAATCAGAGCTGTAGTAATTACAAAGAAGTTTATCCCTCAGGTTCATTAGTTTGCTTGCTAAGCAAGACATCAGATTGCCATTTTTTTTTGCTTAAATCCCTCCCACAGAAGACCAACAACCAATGGGACTGTGTGCTGCTAACGGAAGGATGCTCAGTCCCTAGCAACCACACAACTCACCACAGGAACAAGCCATAGCTCCCTAAATACTAAATGGGAGATGGGAATTTCATTTTACATGAAAAAGGTAATTTAGATGGCCAAAAATCATATTAAAATGGTTGAGAGGCACCATACACTATATAAAATACAGGATGGGCAACCCCATGCAGAACCCATGTTTTCTGCCACTCAGGGTGTGATTCCCAATGACCTCTTGAGCTTCGCTCTTGAGGTCACAGGGAACCATACCCCTCTGTGGCAGAATGCACTGGTTCTGCATGGTTGCCCATCCAGTATTCTCTATATGTCTTATTCTTGGTATAAAGAACAGCCTTTTGTTGAAGAGTGTGACCTCATTTTCATTGAGTTCCTGCCTTGATATATTAATCATCACTGGCTGTCCTTCTGTTATGTTCTTGTATAGTACATTTCATTTTTATTCTGTTATTCCCCTCTTGTCTTTTAAAATGTTGTCTCTGTGGGAACTGGAAGCTAGTCTGTTGCATAAGATAGCCACACTATCTTGGTGGTTGCTTACTGCAGGCCCTTCAAAAAGCATGGGAATCAATCTCCACTGCCTCTTATGAAGTACCTGCATGATGAAACACACTGGTCCAGCTCTGTAGCTTACTTCACAAGTAGCCCTGTGGGGCCATTCACAAAACTGCTGCATCATCACACACATTATCCCAGACCTGAAGTAGACTTTGCGAGTGGCCTACAGCAGTATCATCACATTGCCCCAGATGGGTAGAGAACTTAAAGAGTGGCCCAAGAACCAGCAACATCATCACACATATTGTACCATACCTTTAGCAGACTTCAGTAGCAATGTTTGACACACATTCTCAGGACTGTATCTTGCAGCCCTGGGACTCGCAGCATGTGGGTGCAGCGTTTGTCATGAAGTGTAACTGTATTTGTCATACTATCCTGTGTATTTATTTATGTTTTTAAAACATATCTATAAAATCTGGGTTGTACTTTGACATTCAATTTAGTATTTGACATTCAATTTAGTAGTTTTACAGGTCACACCTGTAAAAAAGCTTTCAGCTTAGTGTGCTACTCCTGGTTAAACAACTTAAAAAAAAAGTTTCATAGATGTGGTGGAGGGAGGTTCAATGAGATGGGGTTTACTAAACCATAACTTCAATTTTTTTTAATTTTTTAATGAGAACTCCTAACTTTTTGTGACAGATACCCATAGTACCTTGCTCGCCAGTTGGGCACAGACCACAATTTGTAGCCTGCTTTGCGTATGTCCCTGCAGGCCATACACAAAGCAGGTACAAGTGCATCATCACACATATTGCACCAGATCTGTAGTGGACTTCTTGAGTGGCCCATGAATTCTACAGGCTCTGAGCTGTGTATGGCAGGAAAAGTAAACTTCTATGGTTCTCTACCTAAAAAAGATAGAAGATTCACTGCTAAACATTAAAAGACAGTCTGTCTTCACAGGTACACCATGTGCTTTTCAACAAAATTGTGCTCTGACTACTTGACAATGCAGACATGGTCTATGGCACCACTCCCTCCAACTCTCTGGCCAGACTAGACATACTCTGCAATGTCTTCTATTGTTTTGCTTCCAACTTCCCCACTTATACTGACCATTGCTTACTCTCCTGCTCCCTATCCAGTCTTCCTCTACCTTCACATCACCAGAACCAGTGCACCTCATTCATATCCAAATACTGGTTTGGATCCCTTCCCTCTTACCTCTCCTCTCTTCTCTCCTCTATTCCCTTTGCCTCCTGCTTCTCCACTCCTCCATTCCATTTGCCTTCTGCTCCCTTCACTCCAGGGATCCTTGCACATTTGCTTTGCCATTCCTCAGCCTTGCTCCTCTGTTGGGCAATCAGTCTCTTTCTATCATCTCTCTTCACTCTGGAATCTACTCCCATCATCCCTCCATTTCACTACCTCCCTTGTATCTTTCAGATACCAGCTGAAACTCCTTTCCTTTCCTTTCCTCCCTCCCTCCCTTGCTTCTCTTTTCCCCCCAACCAGATTCACCCCTTACATCTGCCTCCTGTATGTGTGGCTGAATTTCCTGATTTTTGCTGCATGATCTATACTCCTATTTTAATCATGTACTACTTAACTGTAACTGTGAATTGTGTCAATGATATTGCATTTAACCTTGTACTGTGTCCGTGCTAGGTATTTGCCTCCCCTGTTCCCTTTCCTGGGTCACACCCGGGAATGATACTTGGCTCAGTCTGCCTTTCCCAGTCACCAATTTTCAAATAAATAAATAAATCCAGGCTGTTGAGGATTATGAGCTGATATTTTTCAATAAAAGCCAGTCAGATTCTTTTATTGTTCACACTTAGCAATTACGGTTTAAAATTTACATACACTCAATAAAAATGTGGGCTGTTGAAATCATTACAGTACAGAAAACCACATTAGAATTACTATATAGACAGTACAGAATAAAAACAACATCCTATATTCTATAACACAAATTGTATTATGCCAGTTTCAATAACCATAAATACTTGAGCATATTCACAATTGAACAAACCCCTCCCAATTATTATTTGTTTAATTTAACATAAATAGAAGAGCAGTTTTGTACAAAGCCCTGAGATAGTTACATTTTTAATAACCAGTACATCATCTATGGGATTCATTAATAGTTCAACAATAAGCTATGGCTTGGGAATTAATGAATTTATGATATATTTTAAAAATAATATCCTGCATGGTTAATACCAAGAGCACAATAGCAAAATGTACATCTTCTTTACTACCCTACCCACAACTGCATGTTAGATTTTTTTAGTGCATTTTTGTTTACTAAAGCATAGTTCTACTCTTTTTGAACAGAAAAATTCAAACTTATCCAGTTGATATTACTCTGCAATCATCATAAGATTTAAAAAATGTCAGATACAGTTCTAACCTATGAGTACATTTTGCTTTTACCAACCATGGGCTATAGCGTGATTGATGCACCTTTTCTAAACCAAATTCCACCACTAGAGAGCAGCCTAAAGTATACTTAAACACTGTTTCATATTTTTTCAATAAAGGTTTTTATTGAATTTTGACATACACTTGCTTACAGTATAAGAATTTGGATAAAACCATCCCATAACAACACGTACACAGAAAATATAACATTGCACAAGATTATCAAAAACAGAGATATAAAATATCACTTGAGTACACAGGAAGCTACCAATTCTAATTCTAAGAAACCCAGCCCTAGTCTTAAGCAATGGAGGGGGAAGGGGAGGGGATGTTTTCAAAGAAATGTAATCACCAAGGGGTAATAACATGTCAGGAAGCAATTAATCACATTACAGACTACAAAGAACACATAAGCTAGCTATAAATGGGGGGGTCTTACAGAATGAGATAGCATCACTACTAATTAACACAGGAGTCACTATGTCAGAGGGGAGGTTAAATATCTCAAGCTAAAAGGGAAGGGAGACCAGTACAATCCATCCATAATGTCACACAGTAAATTTTCCAATAGCAATAAAAGTAAGGATCATGGGTGAGGTGCTACTTAATAGACAAGGAAAATGCAAGTATCACTGACTGTATAAACCCTAAGTATGGTGTTGCGGAAGGCAAAAAGTTAATAACCATATCAGGGTAACAGAAGATAATAGAAGGACAAGGGAAAAACAGTTGAGGGGGTAGGAAAGATAAGAACAGAGGGGGAGGATAGGGGCCCAAGGTGGGTACCCAAAGCTGAGGAACAGTAGACTCATACTAATAGAGACTCAGGCTAAAAACTCTTAAGGAGAAGGTTAGCAAAAGTGACTCTGACAAAACAGGGAGGGGAAATTCACCAGCTAATTGGGTTCACCTTTTGGGCAATGTGGGAGATTGGAGGGGCGGAGAAGGCTTTGTGGAAAGAGGCCCATATTGCTTCATAGTCAGAGAGTTTACAGGCCAGAAAATAGGCAGTTCTTCCATATGTGGAGGTTAAGTTCACCAAGTCAAATCACTCTTGGAATGCAGGTGGCTCTGGATTTCTCTAGTGCCAGAGCAGCACTTGCTTGGCAGCTCCCAGGGCTCCATTAAGCCAGAGAAGTTGTGGTCTGCGCAGGGTAGAAGTAGGTTGCTGAAGGCTCAAGGGAGCTAGTTGGGGGTCATGAACTCCTAAATTAGGAATTACTGAGGTGCACGCCTACCACACAATAGATCGACATTGGTCTATGACTGGACAGGTCCTGAGAATATGGGTTAGAGTAGCATGAGATGAGGAGCACCATCAACAATCATTGTGGTCAAGTAGGCCAGCATGATACAGCTAAGCAGGGGTCCAATATGCTCTGTGTAGAATTTTGTATTGGCGGGATCTTGTTTGGAGTTCACAGGACAGGAAAGCATTAGGCCAGACTCAATCCCAGTCAGTGGTGGAGATGGAAAGGTGCAACTCAAGTTCCCACTTCTCTCTCAAACCAGTTGACTCCTGCAGAGATGTACTTCTCTGTAAATAGGCCTTGAGCTTGGATGTTAGGTGTTGAGGACTCAGTACAGATGCAACGCACTGATCAAATGTAGAGGGAGGGGGAAGGACCATATCCCTAGAAACTTTACATTTAAGAAAGTCCCTGATTTGGAGAAATTTCCAAAAATGGATGTGGTGGAGTGGATATATTCTCTGAAAGTGATCAAATGGGTAAAAGGAACCAGAAAAGAGGTAAAAGAGGTCCTTGACCATAGTGATCCCCACAGTTTCTCAAGTCAACTGGCTCTCCATCTATGGTCAGGGAGGGATTGTGCCACAAGGGCCTTACAGGAAAAGTCTGAGGTGCCCAGTTCAACTTCTTGGTGTACTTGTTCCAAATTTATCTAGTATAGCATGAGCAAGGGGAACTGGAGCTATGCAGTAACCAATCTGGAAAAAGAAGTGCAGGAGTGGAAGGGAGGTTTCCCTGAGACAGTTCTTCTCAGACTCACGTAGGCATGAAATTCACTAGTTGTGGGGCATAGCATATAATCAGGGTGAGGTCATAGAAGAGTTTTAAGTCTATGAGTCCAAAATCCCCTTGGCTCCAATGCTTTTGCATTGTAAAAAGACTAATCTTTGGGGGCTTGCCTGCCCAGATAAAGGCTGTTATTTTAGAAGAGATCCTATGGAAAAAATCTCCAGGGAGAAAGATGGGCATGTTAGCCCAAATATATTGTAATTTTGAATTCTCCACAATCTACTTCCCCAGGCATTTCAATTTTTCCCCCTCATAATGCTTCAGTTTCTCCAATACCACCAGGACAATGCTCTCCTAAAGGGAGTATATCAATCCAGCAGAAAGATGGGCCTCATCCTTTATTAGAAGAGATTAGAATACAAGAAGCAGAGTTTATAAATTCTTCTACTGAGGAACTGATAGATAACTCTGTTTCAGTGCAACAAGGCCCTATTCCTAATGACCACCTGACCTTAGATCCCCTAGCTCCAGCCCCTGCCACAGTGTGGCATGATAAAGTAAGAGAGCATTTGTTTCCACCTGAGAGGGGCCCATTATTAGAACCCGCAGTTAGAAGGAATGCTGTGAGGTTGAAATACAGGGGTGATGTTTCCACTGTTCCTGATAGGCATTTTGTTAGATGAACTTTGCTAAAGGACAGTATGAAATATTATGTATATGAAATATATGCCCTGATACATGTACCAGGGGATTCTATCTTTGACAACAGTTTTAAGTATCCTGCAGGCCTGGAAAGATTTTGGAAGCAGTATCGACTTTAGAAACTCTCTCCTTTATTTTTTAATTTTTTATTTTATTTTAAACAGCAGTTTGGAAAACCTTTGAGACATAGGCTCATTTACAAAGGTACCTTGTCACAGTGAGACAAACGAAAATACACAGTATAGCAGTACAACACATAAGTATAACAGTAACTTAAGACATAGATACAAACAAGCTGGTACAGGTAGGACTGATGCAAACAATACCAGAGTTATGTTGTCCTTAGCAGCTTAGTAGTAAGCTTTGTCATAAGTATTGCTGACTTTGACTAATGGCAATTACAGCATCGGGTGTTAATAAGGTGGTTACGTAAGGAAGTTTTGAAGCTATATAGTTGGAGCTTGGAGATGGAGGGGGCAGTGTTGAACCAGGAGGGGACTAAAGCTGAAGGCTCTTTGGCCGTGAGAGGTTCTAGCTCTAGGGATAACAAGAGAAGTTTTCCCAGAGGTCCGAGTATGAACTAGTGGGACAGAGCGGCGTATGGTGGTGGTCAATCCTGGCGGGGATAGCCCAAGGAGGGTCTTTTTTGTAAGGGTACAGGTCAGATATTTGAGGCGCTCGTCAAGATCAAGTACCAGCACTTTAGTGTACAGTAGACAGGTGTGTGTCAGCCTAGGTGCCTCAGTAATTAACCTGCAGATCTTATTCAGAGTAGTGCGAATTTTATGGAGTGCGGTCTGATCAGCAGCACCATACACCGGCAGTACATAGTCCACTAGGGACAGGATAGAGGAGGTGACTGTGAGTTGAAGAGCCTCCGGGGAGGCAGTGTTTATACCGAAGGTAAGATGCCCAACGGGATATTAGTGGCAGTGGCTAGGGCAGCGATGTGTCCATGGAAGGAGAGGAGGGGTCAAAATGGATCCCTAGGTATTTATAGGAGCAAACTTGTTCGAGTGGGAAAGAGGACCCAGAGTGAATGAGGAGTTTGAAGTTGCAGGACTTGTTTTGAGGATGAGTGAAGAACATGGTTTTTTTTTAAGATTTATCACCAATCTGTTCCTTGAACCAGCCCTCGGCTTCAGTGAAGGACTTCTGCTGAGTCCTGGAGGCAATAGGGTTACGACTTGAGGCAAAGATGACTGCATCATCCAGCGTACAATAGAATGTTCCCGAGCAAGAATGTGGAAGGTGTTAAGGTAAAGGGAGAATAGTAAGGGCCAGAATGGAGCCCTGGAGAACCAGAAAGATGGGACAGATGTCTGAGTAGGTCCCATTAATTTTTTACGCTGTGAGCGGTCAGACAGATAACTGATGCACCAGGAGATAGGCCCAGCGCAAAACTAGAGAGACTAAGGGCATCAAGAGGAGGGGTGGGAGACAGTGTTGAAAGCTTTGAGAGGTCAATGAAGACCGCACCAGCCAGAGAACCAGTGTCTAAGGAGGAGTGGAGAAAGTTGGAGAACTCTAGGAGGGCTGTGTTGGTACTGTGCCCGCTCGGGAAGCCATGCTGCTCAGGACATAGGACATTGTAGGTGGAGAGGTAGTCAGAGATTTGAGAGGCCACCACTTTTCCAAGGCCTTGGAGAGGAGAGAGAATGGAGATTGGTCGATAGTTTCCAGCCACAGTCCTATCACCACCTTTAAAGATAAGGGTGACAGTGGCGACTTTCAGGCAGTTGGAACCTTCCCCAGACAAAGAGAGTGGTTGATGAGGCATGTGATCGGGGTAAGGACTGTGTCTAAGACCAGCCGTAGGATACACAGATCCAGGGTGTCACTGCCTGTACTATTACTCTTGAGGGCAGTGACAAGGTGCGGCCTAAGTTCTTGGGCAGAAACAAGGTGGAGGAGAAAATAAGGGCGAGAAAGATTTGTGGCAGGTGCTGGGGGAGGAGGGTCAAAAACATTTGTAGGGAGGATAGGGCTAAGGTCAGTGAATGAGGTGTTGAGGTGGTTGGCTATGACGGCTGGGTCTGAGGAGACCTTTCCTGGCAATTCCATTAACAAAGCCTTTTACAAAAAAATTACTGTGTTGTTTAGGAATGAGGGGGTGAATGTTGCGGATATAACCTACTGGTTGCAACAGCACTGCACTGTTAAGGGTTTTCCAGAACCTATCTTGGATGAGAAACAATTATGGACTGGGGGTTGGAAGTATTAAGTAGTTTTGAAACTTAAAAATGGTCAAACTAGTCATTTGCCTAATTGTTTTCCATGGGTCGGGATGGGGGGGGGGTGATATTTTATCCTGGATAGCCACACGCTTGTTTCAAATGTGGGGATATAGGACACCTTAGCAATGTCTGTGATAAACAGAAATGTGGTCTGTGTCGGGAGCTGGGTCATGTTGGGGCTCATTGTCATCAGCCTTTACGCTGTAATTTATGTGACGAACAAGGGCATTCATTTTGAACATGTTCATGGGCATCACATAATAATGTGGATGTAACTGTTAGGGCTAAACAAGATGTTTATGTTGCCACTGCTCAGAAGGAAACAATGCAAATGATAGAATTGCTTAATACTGTCCCTGATAGGAATCCCCTGCCTCAGAGGATCCCGAGGAAATCAGATAGGTCTGGCATTCAGGAGAATGGGGTAGAGAAAAATGTATTAGTGCAATCAACTATTAGTGAAGCACCAGGACCAGATAGTGACTTAAGGTCAGAAGTGACTGAGGGTGCAGAAAGTCTCTCTTGTCAGTCTGAAGAGGAAAGTAGGGGGATAGAAGCTGTAGTTAATACAGAGCAGTGTGTTGAAAGAATGGAGGAAGGAATCTCCATGCCCCCCCACCACACAGCAAAAGGCAGCATTTCAAAGAGTGACCAGGTCTAAAGCAGGCAAGCTCCTAGCAGGCTCCCAAGTGGCATCTAAAGACATAGAAGGGATCTCAGTGCAAAATTCTTATGCCTTGTTGTTTGAGCAGGGGGTGGAGGAGGTGGTTTTGATTCAGATTTTTCCTCAGTAGCCTCCTCCCAGGCAGAGGGTGCTTCAGATATAGGTCCTCCTGATAATCCCAAAACTATGAAAAGGAAGAAAAAGAAATGATTAGGTTGGAATTGTTTTTCATTCTTTCTTTTTTTGGGTTTGTTATGCTTTCCACTACTTCTTTGCTCACAGTTAACATTAATAGTATTAAGTCCCGTGAGAAAAGACAGAATACTTTTTCAAGTCTTAGCACAGGGGGTGGACACATAATACTGTTGCAGGATACTAGGCTGCATTCTTTATTAGAAGTACAGGCAGCACAGAGGGAATGGAGATGGGGTGTCTCCTGCTGGTCTATAGGGGAGGAATCTTGTTCAGAAGTAGGATTTCTTTTTTCTGGGATATCGGTAAAAATCTTACATGTTTTTGATATTCAACCAGGAAGAGCTATGATTATAGATATAACCTTGAGGAAAGAGGTATTTAGGATTATTAATATATATGCACCTCAGACTAAAGCAGATAGGTCCGCCTTGTTTAAAAAAATAGAGCCCTATTTACACACCTCCAAGTTGGTGCTATGGGGAGGTGACTTTAATTGTGGACTTTCGCATAGAGACTGGGGGAGGACTATGAGGAAAATTTATAGTGACTCCAATACTTTATTGGCAATTCTGTGAAATAATAATCTAAAAGATATATATAAGGTTTTACATCAGGTACCAAACCATACCTTTTATAAGGGTCGATTATCTACTAGAATAGATTTTTGGTTCGTGTACAACTAGTTTTGGAACCCACTCGAGAGGGAGCAATCTTAGACCTGGTCCTCTCAAATGGAGATGGAGAGAGGATCACAGATGTAGAAGTGGGTAGCCATCTGGGAACTAGCGACCATCGAACAGTATGGTTCACAATAAACACAGCAATAGAGTCAAGCCATACAAAGGTAAAAGTACTGGACTTCAGGAGGGCTGACTTTGCCAAAATGGGTGAGTGCCTAAGGAATGCACTAGCAAATGGGCAGGAAGGAGGGGTGGAAGAACAATGGGGAATAATAAGAACTGCCATCACAGAGGTAACAAGCCTTTGTGTGAAGCAAATAAACAAAACAAAATTATGTAAGAAACCACTATGGTTCTCAAAGGAGGTGGCAGTGAAGGTTCAAGAGAAATAGAAAGCATTCAGAAAGTACAAGGAATCACAGAAGGAGCAGGACAGATAATTGTATCAGTTAAAGCAAAAGGAAGCTGGGAAGGCAGTCAGAATAGCAAAGGCCCAAACTGAGGAAAAGATAGCCAACTCAGTTAAGAAGGGGAATAAAACCTTTTATAGGTACATCAGGGAGCGAAGGAAGACTAACGGAGGGATAGTGAGGCTTAATAAAGGGGAAGGGGTGGGCAGAGGGTGACTAAAGATACTAAACAAATATTTTGCTCAGTATTTACAAATGAAGAGGGAGAGGTACCTAAAACAAACAACAGAAACACTCTGGATACAGAAGTTGATACCAGCCCATTTACAGAAGAAAGGGTTTTGAAAGAACTTTTTAAACTGAAGGTGGACAAAGCAATGGGGCCTGATGGGATTCATGCCAGAATTCTAAAAGAACTAAGGGTAGAACTAGTGACACCACTGACTACCCTCTTTAACAAATCATGGGAGGATGGGGTGGTACCTGAGGACTGGAGGAGGGCAGATGTGATTCCCCTTCACAAAAGTGGGAGCAGGGCAAAAGCAGGAAACTACAGACCTGTTAGTTTAACCTCAGTGATAGGGAAAATGATGGAATCACTTCTGAAGGAAAGAATTGTCAAGTACCTAGAGGCCAGAGGGGCACAGGACCCAAGGCAGCATGGATTCACAGGGAAGGTCATGCCAGATGAATCTAATAGATTTCTTTGACTGGGTGACCAAAGTAGTAGATCAGGGAGGGGTTGTGGACATGGCCTACCTAGTCTTTAGCAAGGCATTTGACTCAGTCCCACACAAAAGATTAATATACAAGTTAGCCAGCCTGGAAGTGGGTCCCAAGAAGATAGCCTGGGTAAAGAATTGTCTGGAGAATAGGACACAGAGGGTAATAGTAAATGGAGTCCACTCTGAAGAAAGGGGGGTTACTAGTGGGGTGCAGCAGAGTTCAGTATTAGGACCAGTCCTCTTCAATGTCTTTATAAGCGACATTGCAGAGGGACTGGAAGGAAAAGTATGTCTCTTTGCAGATGACACAAAGATCTACAACACAGTTGATACACAAGGTGGGGTGGAAAGGATGAGAAGGGACTTGGCAAGGTTAGAGGAATGGTCAAATGTATGGCAGCTTAGATTTAATGCTAAGAAGTGCAAGGTAATGCACCTGGGAAACAAAAACCCAGGAGAAGAGTACACAATGTGGGTGAGATACTAACAACAACAAAAATGGAAAGGGACCCGGGGGTAGTCATATCAGATGACTTAAAGGTGGGCAAGCAATGTGAGAGGGCAGTAAGGAGGGCTGGGGGGATACTGGGATGCATAGGGAGAGGCATCACCAGCAGAAAACAAGAAGTTATTATCCCTCTGTACAGACAGCTGGTGAGACCCCATCTGGAGTACTGTGTGCAGTCCTGGAGACCCAATCTCCGCAAGGACATAGACAAGATGGAAGTTGTCCAGAGGAGGGCAACTAAATGGTGCAGGGTCTGCATCAGAAGGCATATGAAAGAGATTAAAGGAGCTTAATATATATAGCCTCGAGGAAAGGAGGAGGGGGGACATGATAGAAACTTTCAAGTACCTCCAAGGAATCAACAAAGTCCAAGAGGGTAGCATCTTTCAAAAAGAGGTGTGCAAGAACAAGGGGCACAATTTGAAGATGGGGGAGGCTCAGAGGTAATGTAAGGAAGTATTTTTCACAGAGATGGTTGTGGATGCATGGAATGGCCTTCGGAGGAGGTTGTGGAGTCAAAACAGTGGCTGAATTCAAGCATGCATGGGACAGTCATAAGGCAATTCTAGGGGGTGGGGGTAGAAAGAAGTAGGCTGCTGGTTAACTAGGATCTGCAGCTTATCCATTAGGTAGGGAAATGGGCAGACTGTGTGGGCCAAGTGGTCCTTATCTGCCATCAAATTCTATGCTTCTAAGTTTCTATGTGTCAGCACGATTAACTTGTCAAGAAGTAGTCCTTCTGCCCTTGGAGACTTCAGATCATTTAGCGGTTAAGCTGTTTTTAGGTGATAGACAGAAATTAGTAATAGGTAGGGGTTATTGGAAAATGAATACTGTGGTACTGCAGGAAGTTTTAAAACAAGATTCTATAAAAGACCTATTTGCTTAAAGGGCAGATGTTTGCTTTTTATATGATAGCCCCATAGATCGGTGGGAGGATACAAAAATGGACTTGCAAAGTTTGTATGTATCCCTCACGAAGAAAAAAACAAAGGATAAATATATTAAATGTTTAGGGCTCAGAGCAAACTATATGCAAGTCTTGACGCAGGCAGTGAACAAATCAAATGTTGTCTCATTGCATTTACAAAGTCTTAAGGAACAAATGTGTCAGTATTTGCAGGAGACTACTAAGAGGATGGCGTGCCAACAGAAATATCAAACTAAGGTATCAAGGGAAGAGGTAAACCCATATGATTTAAGTATACAGGGTGTTCAGAAGTTGGTCATGACTGCTTTAAAAGATGAGCAGTGTACTTTGAGGATACAAAATCAGGAGCGGATGCATATTGTTCAACAGCATGTTGTAGCTACTTTTCAAAAGGAGGCTAAGGGGCAGCAGGAGTTATTTTTTGATGACTTAAGTATTCCTCCTTTGGATGATGTAGAAATAGAGAGTTTGGTTTTACCTATTACAGAGCTAGAAATTAAAGAAGCTATTTCTCAGCTGTCTGCTAAGACTACTCCAGGATATGATGGGATACCAAATGACATTTATAAAACTTTTACTGATATTTTGGCTCCGTGTTTAAAATTAATTTACAAAGCCAACTAGGAGGAAAATAGGCTTGACCCAACTATGAAAATGGGGATCATGATTTTTTTATATAAGGAGGGAGACCCCCAAGACCTAAAAAATTGGAGGCCATTAACTCTGTTAAATACAGATTATAAGATCTTGGCAAAAATACTTACTACTCGGCTGGCTAAAATTGCACAAAAATTAATTATCCTGGAGCAGACTTGTGCAATTCCAGGTAGGAATATTATTCAGAATCTGACCTTTGTCAGGGAGATTGTAGAGCAAAGTTTAGAAATGAAGTTAGAAGGTTACTTAATGTCAGTAGATCAGGAAACTGCTTTTGATGCAGTGTGGCAGGAGTACATATGGATGGTTTTACAGCATTATGGGACTCCTAAAGTTTTTTTGGATTTAATTAAAGTATTATATACTGAAGTTCAGACTACTCCGGTAGTGATTGGTTACTTAGGGGTGCCAATCTATTTAAAAAATGGGGTGAAGCAGGGTTGTCCGATGAGCCCCTTGTTATATGTCTTTGGTCTGGATCCTTTATTAAGGCTTATTGTAAGGAACAAAGACATTAGAGCTATTAAAAATCATGAGGGATTTTTCTTTCATAAAATTTCTGCTTATGCGGATGATTGTGTTTTTACAGTAGCAGATGGGGAATATGGTGCCCGTGTATTGAATATGTTACAAGATGTATATGATGTTACAAGAATCAAACTTAACATGAGAAAGAGTATTGTTTTGGTGTTGGGGCAATAGGGAAGGTAGAAGGTTTTCCAATTTCTATGACCATGGATGAAATTAAAGTTTTAGGTTTATTTTTTTGAACCAAGGATTCAGAGGGACATAATTGCAATATTGTCTATGATAGAGCACAACTTAAGGTTTTATCTTGGCTATCATGGAAGATGTCTAGGAAGAAATTAGTTTTTTTATTAAGGGCATATATAGTGCCTATTTTTTTATATTTTGTGCATGTTTTCCCCCTCTCTTATTAGATGCACACCAAAGTTATGGGTTTATTTTTTCATTTTTTGTGGGGAAGTAGATTGAACCTTGTCAAAAGAGTTCCCACTTATAGGGTATGGAAAGAGGGAGGTTTAAATATGATCCATCCTCTGGTATATTTTTTGAGGAATTTCTTTTATAGTTCTATGTGCCCCTTGTTGTTTCAAACAGCAGGAATGGGTCAAGTATTTATGCGGTTGTGGGGTAAGCCTTTTCTAGAAGCATGGGGTAGAGATAAATGGCATCCTGTGGATAAATTGCTCCCAGGTTATATACAAACCACTTTACGATATATACAAACTTGGCAGATTGAGCTGAAATGGTGTATAGGAAAAGGGAAAAACTTAATTTATAAAAGTAGTCTTGGTAAATGGTATCGGGAGGAACCGGTTTTTCAGGTTTCATCCACGATTAAAACGGGTTTAATTTTAGACAGTATGATAGACCCTAGGGTTACCCTTAAAATGCATGATTTCATTTGGTTATGTGGGCAACAGAAATTGCAGGTGAGAGGCAATCAGAAGCATAAGCAGCAAGATGACAGAAGGTGTTGGGAAAGCACTTGTGCTGATACTGTGGAAACTATGCAGCATCTTTTTTTTGAATGTATACATGTCTCTGATTTCTGGAAGTTATTGTCTGACTTGTGTGGGGGGAAATTGTTCCAATCAATGAATTATGACATTTTAATTTTAGGACAAATTCCAAGCTCCTTGACAAAATGGACAAAAAGCACTGTTAATATCCTTTTGGCCTGCATAAAGTGGTTCATTTGGCAGGCAAGATGTCTCAGGTTCCTGCAAGGTAAAGTGATTATGCAACAAGATGTTTTTTTTTTAGAATACAGCAAGAACTTGACAAAATTTATGATTATGAAAAACGTACACTGGGGCAAGCAGTGGTTTCAAAGCTGTGGAAAAATGTTGGATGGGTGGGTTAATTTGTTGTGTTAATGTTTCTCTTTTTTTTTCTCTTTTAGTCTGCAAAACAAGTTTATCAACTTTCAGAAGGAAAAATGGTTTTATTTATTTAATTTTGGTTCTTTTTGGTGATGGGATTTAATGTTTCTATTATTATTTTCAGAACGATATGTTTTTGAGTTGCTATGGAGATAGTTACATTTTGGATGGTTTTGCATATTAGTATACATTATAGATAACTTGTTTTTGGTTTTATTAATGTTATTGTACCTTCATTGCTTTCTGTTTTTTAATTTTGAATAAAAATTTCCCCTACTCTTTCTGATAAGTGCCATGGAATCTTTAACATCCACCTGAACTACTACCAATTCAGGCAGATTGGACCTCGGTTTAATGTCTCATCCAAAAGACGGCACCTCAGAAGTGCTGCACTCCTCTCATGCCGCACTACAGTGTCAGTACTAGGCTATTAACCCAAGTGCCAGATGTGGAACCTGAACTCACAGCCCTCTGATCTCCCAGCCTCAGAGGTGAGTGTGCTACCTACTGAGCCACTGGCACTGCATTCTGGCCATTTACAGTAACAACTATAGTTGCCGGGTACAACAATGCATATGTAATGCCACAGTTTCTCAAACCCTGCTTGACTCAGGCAAATGCTTGGCAGTGATCCAGAATACTTTGGGGGTAGTCAGAGTAAAAAGAGATTTTGTGCCCAGATACCAGGACATCCTTGAGGTTTCTTGTTGTAATCAAATTCAGATCTTTATCCTGGTATCAGAGTAGATTGAAAATAAGTAGCTGAGGTTTAGCACCAGACCAGGAGGAAGGAACTCTATAAATCCTATGAACTATCTCAATCTCAAAATCATACTCAACTGTGTTAAGTCCAAGCAAAATTAGTGGATTGTCCCTCAGAAAGTGAATAGGGTCTTTACCCTCCAAGCCCTCTGGAAGACAAATGATCCTGAATTTGTTATGCCAACCACTGCTTTCTAAGTCCTTGAGTTTGGCCATAAGCCAGGCAACTTGCGCTTTGGCTGCTTGAAGCCACTGGTCAGTGACATCAGTCTGCTGCTCCACCAAGGACACTGAAGATTCCACCTGTGTCATATGATCAGTCAGAGTAGCCAGGCTAGCTTGTGTCTTAACCACTGTGACTTTAATAGTATCCACAGTAGTTGCAATCTGCTCCAAAAGTGCTGCTTGATGAGCAGGGTCCAAAGATTTTGTACCGTGGTCTCAGCATGTCACCATCTTTGATTCAATGAGATCCAGTGTGGAAGGTGATTTCAAGGTTGATTTCTTCCTTTTCTATAAGTTAGGAGATTCAATTTCTGCAACTTCTGCTGCTAGCATAATAAGGTAATAGTCCAGTAGAGAAAAATATTAAATCCCAATGTTATAAAGTGACTGAAGAGGTGGAAAACATTGGGGTGGGGCAGTGGGGAGCACAGAGCTGTAAAGTTATGCTGCCATCTCTTCCCAAGGCTCACGTGACCTCTCACACTGTTTCATATTTAGTACTAATAACTATTCTACCTAAACACAATTCTACATAGATGTGAAACTGATAATTTATCTGATAAAAAGAGCAATCTGTCAAGGAAACAAAACTTATAGCCTGAACTGGCAAATTTAATTTGTTATTTGAAAGGTATGCATGTCTGATACATGCTTATTATTTTAAACTGTTAACATAGTAATCTCAAAGTTGGCATATACTGTACTACATATGTAGGTTTCTAGGCTCAGCCAAGATTATATAAACTGTGATAAAGAGAGCCACAGCCTACAGTGCTTTATATTTGGAGTCAAATACTTGATTAATCTTATTAGAAAAATAATTCCACACCTCAGTAGCACAAAGTGCAGTAAGGTTAAGTTTAACTTCTGCTGCAAATAATGCAGGCTCAACAAAATACACTCAGAATTTCTCATTAAATTGATGAAGTGCTGATTTGCACTGCTTTAACTCCTTTTTCAAACAACAGGAATCTATCAACTAAAATTCAGACCTGAACAGCAATATTCCTGCTCTGGATCTATTTTGTCTTAATATGTATTTATTAAAGTTCTTGATAACCTGGTAAACACACTAGGCACAGAGCCTATTTTCAGATGTGACTCAGGATTTAACATTACAAAAACTCAAAAAGCAGTACAACAAACATCACTTCATAAAAACAGAAAATATTATATGAAATATACAGAAAAGGGATATTACTTTGCAATCCTCATATGGTTTAAGAAACAATTACCATGAGTAGTTTACTTTTAGTAGCCTCAAATATCATCATCATACTTGTGTTGCTATTTATCAATACATTTAAAATAAAAAAAAGGATGATTCCAGAATCTACACACTAATTTTTTTTTTTTAAGCAGTATCAATTAGGTCATATCTTACTTGGGCTCATGTGCAGTATTTGAATGCAACTGTATAATGGGAATCCAGAATGTTTTTTTTTTTTTCAATGTCCAGCATAATAAGTTTTTTTGTTTTAATCAAATGTCAATGTTTCTCAAGACCAAGTATTTTTTAGCCCGGTATTCCAATATAAAACATTGGTCAAGCATGTCAAAACCATTCTGAGTCTGGCCTGAAATGGATTTGGAATATTCCATTCAACAACCCAATTCTCTAATATTTTTAAGATTTTTTTTGAAAAAAAAATGAAATACAGTCCACTAAACTAATTGAGTGCTACACTGCCAGTTAATCTGCATGCCCATTTTATGTATTGGGACAATCTTAAAACCTTGCATGGACAATGGAACAAATCTTTGTTGATGACATATTATAATGAAATGAATAAGAATAGTATCTATATATCCAGGTTAGTTTTATAAAATTGTAATATCATTCTATCCAGCCCTTGAGCTATATTTTACTTGTAAGACAAAATACTTAAGCTTGTTCCACTTCAAGATAATTGATTTTTATACAGCTGCTAATTATTATATAGCTTGAATTTCATATTGTCATCTGGGGAAGACAAGTCAGAGTGTTTCCCATTGCAGGGTAGTAAAACATGTCATAAATGTATGAGATCCACATATTAGGGGACAAATGAGCTAAAATATTGTAAGTATAATTTTTTGTGCCATAAGTAACAAAATACCAAAATCTCTTCTCATAATTAGAATTGAGTAACGTTAGGTTCCCAGCCAAATTCTGCTGACATTTAACACATGCTTTGTTTTCAAATATGCCTTGTATTCTTTCTCCTTTTTGTTTAGAAGATAATATTATCTCTTTGAGGGTTCTGTTTCACCTCTCTTAAAGTCTGATTGAACCATTTTCATAAGACTCTGCAAGAAGTTTACAATGGACTATTCTATATATACACTATTTGTGTGTTCCAAACAGCTGTGTGAAGTAGCAAATGTGATGTTTTCATGCCTTAAATCCGTATGCCAAACCTGCCACACCTGTCTCACCCACCATGATTACAGGGTACTGTATAAAAACATATGAAGATCAGAAGAGCCCTCCGTATGTTACACGCATACTACTGTAGCTGTTATACATTTTGAAAAAAAAAATACTAAAAAGTTGCCATCCCCAATATCCATTATCTTTCTTTTAGCCATAACTGGCTTCGTAGCTCAGGGGGAAACATTCAAGCTGTGAGGGTGAGCCACAAAAAGCACTTCTGACAGCATGGCATTTCTGCTACAAGGGGACAGATATGAAAAAAAACACTGCTTTCATGTTGAGTCCTTTCTGCATCAGTCATTATTTTATTTCCTCTCTATTGGCCACAACATGGTAACTTGGAAAAAGCAGTCCTTCTATGAGGGGGCAGGCAGGAAAAAAACACTTCTGGTGCAACGTTCCAGCTGCTTGGGGGCATACAAGAACAACACCTCTCAGCTGACTATATACCCCCCCCCGAAAGCATGTCAGCATCTGTGTGTTGTATTGCTATAAGGTGGGCAAGGAAGTTATCAGATAATAACTGGATTATTTACTTCGACAGCAGAAAGACAGAAGCCAGGAAGAAGTTGAAAGATGAAATAAAACATTTTCTTACACTAACAGTACAAAAGAAGAAAGTCTGCTGGGATCAGCACAGTACAGAAGATGGGCACTGCTTGGAATAGCCTATGCTGTTTAACATCTCACTAACAGTGAATCATAACTGCAGTCAGGTATGATCAGGAAGTAAGGGAAGGGCTCATCAATATTTCATATGGGGCACCAGCCTCCAGTCAAGCAGGCACATTTAAGCCATTATAGCAGTGAGGTTTACAATGGAACTTTTATGGCAATGGTTTGGAAATCTAAAATGTACAGTATCTGTATAAAACAGTTGTCCAGCTTATGCATGTAAAGTATAAGTGGAGTGCACTATAGCTGCAGTTATCATTAAAACAACCAGTATTGTATACCCCAGTTTCACAATTTAAATATAAAAATTGGGTATTATAATTAAATGTAGCTAACAGTAAATAGACTAATTCATCAGAAGATGTGAGAATAGATGCTTTGAGCATAGAATGGTGATGTTCTCCACTTAAAATAATCATGATTTGTGAATAAAGCCAATCAATCAATTTTTACATCCTTCCACTATACTGTACAATACATTGTTACAGGTATGGGATTAATTACATTTCCACCAGCAAAATGTATGTTGTCCTTCTTTTTGAAGAGGCCTTTTTTTATATCAATGGATGGTGGTCACATTCTGGAAATGAATATATATTTAGTGAGTAGAATGTACTGGATCAAGGTCAAAGATTAAGCAAATGTAGCAACCTATTGTGTTCTAACCAATATGACCAAAGAAAGCACATAGTCTTGGTCTATTCATCTTTTAGTGACCATTTAATATAGGAAGGTTATTTTCTTTAAAGAACTGAACACATTTAGTTATATTCCCATTAATCAGTTTATCAGTAACTTTTCTATACTTTTTTTCTGATCTAACACAGAGCTAGGGAGATCTGATAAGTTAAAAAAGGTGCCAACTATTGAATAAAAATCCCCCATTTCTAAGGGGTAAGCCAAAGGGTATTATCATAACATTACTTCTAAAATTTCAGAATATCTATCATCTCAAATATCATCCTTAAAGTATTTTGAGTATTGCCGGGGTATAGAAACATGGGCTAGAAATTAACTGTTACCAAAACTTTGATTGTCAATAACATTAAATTATGTTTTAGGCATAGAGTCTGTTCTACCATAAGGTCTTTGGATATTGTTATCAAAACTAATAAGTCACTTACATTTCTACATTTATTGATTTTTTTTTTGCCAAAGTTTTATACAAGATGGACACATTTATATTCATTTGTTAGTCCAAGTCTCCTGCAAGATGATAATATACCCTTGAGAGATAAAAATTACCCAATCTGTATCTGGGATACACTCATAAATCCCTTCAATATTCCATGACATAAACATAATAGTAGGTTGATCAAGAGTTTGATAGGTTGCAAGTGTAGACAAGCTATATTACCAAGAGAAATAGATTTCAGTATTGGGCTAAGTAAATCAGCCCTTTGCCAAGAATATACTTAAGTAGCAAGGTTGTTATTTCTATTTGGAGTTGGGTTCTACGTACTTCTGAAATAGTAGGAAGATTGCTAGTTGATTTTACATTCAAATAGGTATCTGTATCTACACCAGTGTCCTCCATTAGTAAAGATGACATTTCAGATCTTATCCATATAAAACATATAAATTCCCAGTCAGTCTGAAAATGAAGCCCTCAATAAAACGGATTCAGCAAGGTCCACATTTTAGACACATACTGTATTTCAACTTGTCTTACATCAGTCAAAAGAAAATACATTTTAACATTTAAGTTTCCATAATAGCCCAGATTAATAGCCAGCACTTTACAAAACAGACTACAAGTTGTAACATTAATGATTTCCTAGTTTCAGTTCTATGTTTATTTAGGGCAAAGATAGAAAGAAAGAATGGGGCAGCTTCCCTGGTATTATAACCATTGAGGTGAGTAGACACTTTCAAGCAAAAATGTTGATATAAGATCAAGATATGAGTTTTTACATTATCTATTTATTTTTATTGATTTATTATTCGGATAATACCTTTAAGCACAGGTGTTCTTTTACAAAGTCTCCACATCAGTATAGGAGCAAACGGATACAATATAAACAATCACCAGCTCCAGGGGAGCCTGGTAAGGTACAGTACAATCAATCACCAGTTCCAGAGGTTGCCTGGTCAGGTACACATAGCAGCTAGTACATGAAGGTAATGACAGGACTATGTAACACCAGTCCCAAATGACAAGTTCAACAAGTACCAGTGAGATAAGCACAAGTCTCTAGGCATTGAGCTTGGTGTGTTTTAGATACCAAATGAGTAATATTTCTATTGGTTATAATCTATTTAACTGGTATTGGGGAGTCAATAGATAGCTGTAAAGAGACTAAAGTATCAGCTTTCCTCCTGATAGATTTGGTCATTTCTATATTAGCTAAAATAATAAAAACAGGACCAATTTCTTTTGCAGTGTCCAAAAAATATATGACCTTTGTGGGACATTTGGGATTTATAATTCAGAGTCAAATAGATACCTGGGATAATGATTTCTAATCATATTCTTTTGAAAAATACATGGTTTTTTTAGAACAATTTCAGCTCCCCCAATTAAACAAACTACTGTATTTACCACAGATAACACTGGGGGTTCATTTGTAAGTATATTACTTTGATCTTCTTGTCGATTCACCACTTCCTAAAGAGCTGTTTTATTCTCCTGCTAAGTTATTATTGTACAATTAATACTGGTCTCCTTAATCATATTATATGTGGCTGATTCTCATTTCTAATATCCAAATCATTGCTTAAGTTCCCCTTCAGTAAAAACAATTGATTAATGACCATTTTTCTTATTTGTTTGTGTCATTCATATCTGAATGTGAACAAGGGTGACACTGATTGAGAAATGGCTCATTTACAATGAGGCCCCACAACATTTTTGTTACAAGATAGCACAGATATTAACATTCAATAAATAATTTTACAGTGAGCAAAGAATAAGAAATAACACCATAAAATGCAAAATCAATTGTAAGAAAAAACATACAAATAATACAGGCAAAAAATGTTTAAATGTTTACCAACAACAAAGAGGTTCTTTGGCTCTGTCATCAAGCCATTGTATTATCCTACCCCAGCTAATCTCACCAGATGTTCATCTCAGAGTATCTGGAATACTATTCCAAGCCATTGGCCCATGACAGAAGAATGAAATTATACCTATATCAAGATTACATTTGGGAACCACTAATTTCAACTTGCTGCCAATCTTAAAGAGACTTCTTCTGTATGTGAATAATATTAGTTGAGATATACTCTGGGAGTTGCACCCAAATGCCTTTGTACATAAGTGAAAGGATGTAACTATTCCTATGGTCACTCAGCCTCTGTCACCCCAGACCAGCATACAGTTGGCAAGACTGAGTCATATGAGGAATGCCCAGTATAAAGTGGATGAGCCTGTTGTAACAGACATCAAGTCTCGCCAACTCTCTCCTGGATGCATGTACAGTATATACATGATATCCCCCATAATTGAGAACTGGAAAGACCATTGTAGTCACTATCCATCTCCTCTTCTCCTGAGACATACACAATTTTACCTGGTAAAGGGCCCCAACCATTCACCAGCATTGTTCAGCAGCTTCTCTATATGAATATCCCATCTGAAACCGGTGTCCACCACATGCCCAAATATCTATATGAATGAACTTGTTGCATCCCATTTCCATCTTCTGTTTTAATATTCAAAACCAATTCCTTTGTTTTATCCTTACTTCAATTGAATAAATCAGATTGAGTTTTGTACAGTTAAGAACTAATTTTGATTTGAAAAAATGGTATTTCATGAAAAGCATCTTAAAGCATATTTTGGATTTTTCAATAGAAGTAACAGATTGTATCATCTGCATATGAGTGGTATAGAATTGATGGATATGTGAAACTCAAGTCATATATATATATATATATATATATATATATACACACACACATATATATATAATCTAATAGGATTGGGCCCAATATTGAGCCCTGTGGAACTCTGATGATAATGGGTGCAAGGTTGGATGAGTAGTCACCAATGGAGACTATCCATTTATTTCCCTCAAGGTAAGATTTAAACCACTTAGTACAGCCTCCATCCATGCCATCAAGGCCAGCCTGGACAGGAGGACACCATGGTCAAGGTGTCAAATGCATTTGTGGGGCTGGACAGACAACAGGAAGCCATAGTGAATTATGTTAGGCTTAGAGGAAAAATTGGGGAGCAAATCACCCATGTGGTTCAACTATATGGTTGTCAGGGTGGTGAGGGACAAAAGGACAGCCTACAAGAAATGCAAGAAAACTGAGAGTGAAGCAGATAAGGAGGAATACCTGAGGCTTGCTAAAGTGGCATGACAAGTGGTGCAGCAAGCAAAGGCACAGAAAGAACTGCAAATAGCAGAAGGGATTAGGACTATTAAGAAGGCCTTCTTACAGTACATAAGTGAGAAGAAGGACCGGAAGGTCAGGATAGTTAAGCTGAGAAAGGGGGATGGATGGGTGGAGGAAGAAGTGAGCAAGGTGAAGGTACTAAATGAGTACTTCTGCTCAGTCTTCACTAGAGAAAAAGATGAGCTGGTACCACCGGGGAAGAAGGAGAGGGAGGGAGGGCCACAGACATGGTAACAGAGGTAGACAGAGTAAGGGAAGGGTTCCTAGAACAGAAGGTAGACACATCCCCAGGACCAGATGACATACACCCGAGGGTACTGAAAGAGCTAGAAGAAGAAATCACGGGGCTGCTGATGAAGCTCTTCAATGAATTCCTGGAGTTGGAAGTGGTGCCGCAGGACTGGAGAATGGCACATGTGGTGCCTTTCCACAAGAGAAGGCAGAGGAATGATCCAAGGAACTATATACCAGTCAGTCTGACACTGATCATATGCAAACTCATGGAACCCATACTCAAAGAGAGGTTCATTTGGTACATCAATGAGAATGATCTTCAGGATGAGAGGCAGCATGGGTTTGTGGGGGCAAGATTCTGTCAGACAAAATTGAATGCATTTTTCAGCTATGTCACCATGGCGGTGAATGAGGGCCAAGTGGTGGACATCATTTACCTGGACTTTAGCAAGGCTTTTGATTTTGTGCCACATAAGAGGTTAATCAGCAAACTGAAGGATCTAGGGGTCAGTGAGAAAATGGCAAGGTAGGTAGGTAGACAACTAGCTAAGTGACAGAACCCAGAAGGTGGTGGTGGGGGAAGAGTTATCCAGCACCAAGGAAGTCACCAGCTCTGTACTGCAGGGATTGTTACTGGGGCTGGTGTTGGGCAAGATGTTCCTATTTGTGGATGACACTAAATTTTGAGGGAGGGTGGACATAGCTGAAAGGATACAGGACCTACAGAAAGACTTCAGGAAATTTTAGAGATGGTCAGGAATCTGGCAACTTGGCTTCAATGCCAAGAATTGCAAAGTGATGCACATTGGGGCCAGACATCCCAGGACAAAGTATTACCTGGGGGGGGAGGGTCCAGGTAGAAGCACTGGAGGAAGAAAAAGATCTGGGGTGGTGATCACCAGTGACCTGAAACACTCCTCATAATGCAAGAAGACAGCAGTGAAGGTATATAGGATGCAGGGGGTGTATAGCCAAGGGATTCAGCAGTAAGTGTAGTGAGGTCATAATTCTGCTGCTCAGGTCACTGGTGAAACCACATTTAGAATATGGATAAGGTACTGGAATCGATATAATAAGAAGGACATCAGCTTGTTATACAGGGTCCAAAGGAGGGCAACAAAGATGATCAGAAGACTGCAGGGGAAGTCTTATGAAGAGAGGCTGGGAGCCCTGAGAATGTATTCCCTGGTGGAGAGGAGAGAGAGAGAGAGAGAGGGGGGATATAACTGAGACTTTTAAGTACCTGAAAGGAATAAATAGATTGTATAGTGAAGGTCTCATCAAACTAAGTGACAACAGATCCACTAAGGGACACAGTTTTAAGTTGCTGGGGGAGGTTTAGGAAGGAAGTTAGGAAGCATTTCTTCATGGAGAGGATGGTGGACATATGGAACACACTGCCTAAAGAGATGATCTCAAGTGAAGACAGCGGAGCTTTAAGAGGGCCTGGGAAAGGCATAAAGGGAATCCATGGGACCGTGAGAGGGGGTAGTTATGAAAGAAGGGTTGACCGGGGGCAGGGTCAATGGCATAAGCTAGGAAACTGCATTTCTAATGAGCAGACTCGATAGATCAGTTTGGCTTTCTTCTGATGGCTCTTTAATATGTTTTTATGCACATGAATCCTCAAAGATAGCTCTTACTGGTGTCCTCCTGTCTAGGGCAAACTGAATATTGTTGAACATTTTTACAAGGGCAGAGGCTGTACTGTGGTTCTGTCTGAATCCAGATTGAGATTTATTCATCTTGTTTTGGGATTCTAAGTACTGCTTTAGTTGAGCTGAGATCCATTTTTCAAAAATTGTTGATACATGGGGAAGGAGGGTTATAGAGTGGTAGTTAACCAATTCTGATTTTGCCCGATTTATTAATGGAGACTACTTTGAGTATTTCCAAGCTTCAGGGAATTCTCTGGACTAAGTAAAAGATTAAAAAGTTTGTTTAGGGAAGAGCAATTATTGGCAATGCATACTTTAGTAATCTGGATAGAATTTAGTTCAGACCAACAGCTTTTGTGGTATCTAATTTTAAGAGTGCTGACCTCACTTCATCCATGGAGATACTTGTGAAAGAAAACTAGTAAGGGGGAATACTTTGATTCTGTTGTCTAACCATTGGCTGATTAAAACCTCCCGACACCTTACTGCCAATTTTGATGAAATGTTATTAGACCTTTCCACCACCTCCCTGGCCAGGGGGACCATTTGACCATCTATAAGGAAATTTCTAGTTATATCTTGACCTTTACCATTTAGGAGGTTTTCTTCATACATTTGCCAAAATGAGATACAATTGGCATTGATAAACAGTTATTTAGTGTGAAAGACGTGCCTTTACATATGGGTACTACATCAGCTTGTTCCCAAAGAGTGGAAATTCTGCCAATTATAAGTGACATTTTTCAAACAATTTTCAGAAACTTAACTTAATTGCAGGAGTTGCAATTATTAACAACCTTGCTGAGAAGGTAGCTTTTCCCTTTCAAAAGTCTCTTTATTACTGTTAATCCCTTTAAGAACTCAAAACACCTCAGAAGTTGAGACAACACAAATACAAAACTGAGTCCATGACGAATCAGTGACAATTTCAGGTACTGTATTTTGTTAGAATTAAAAAATTAGTATAAGTACTAAGGTTAGTAAAAACTTTAGTACAAACCTTAACAATCTGAAGTGGCTCATCCAAGACCCTGCCTTCCTGAATAACTAAACTAGTTATTTGTTTCTTACTCCTGGAATGTAATATTTAACCACTACCACTCCGAAATTGTCTAGGGTTACTGAAGCTGCCCACCTTGATCTTCATAAAAAAGTATTGTAGTTTGGCTTTTCTAATATATTTTTAAATAGATGACAGCTGTTTATATGGGAAGAATCCTATTGTAGATTGGTTATGTTATATACTTTTCATGCATTATCTCTGCTCTATATTTTTCTTTTAATCATTTGATAAGCTGTTCTGTACATTCATTACTAATTGACCTTCACACCAGTGGAACATATACTTGTATGTTAACCACTCTAATCAATGCAACAGTGAAAAAGACAAAAGCTACATTAACTTTTGGATTGCCCATAAAAGTACTGCACCAGCTATTAAACTCGAGATACAGTAAGCTAAAAAAAAGGCAGCTGAGTTACACGAAAGAAGACCCTAAATTCAGTTATTGCAGAGAGTGAGGGTTACCACAACATTATGTCACATTCAATACACTGAAACATGGTCACTAGGTGAATCAAATAGTAATAATAATAATAATTTTATTTGTATAGCACCTTTCAGTGTATCAAGGTGCTGAACAGTTTTAAAACAATTCAAAACTCTAAATAAAAAACATAAAATATCCATAAAAGGTCAACATATCCACAAAATAGCATATTTATAATAAAAACCAGACATCAATGAATAACTTAATTATCTAAAAGGCCATATTCCACAAATACGTTTCAAGTCCCTCTTAAATAGCTCCACGGAGGTGCACTGCCGTAACCGACAAGGTAGAGAGTTCCAAAGAATGGGTGCAGCATGCGAGAATGCTCTACTGCAGAGGATTTTAAACTCTCTTGGAATCTCTAACAACCCCATGTCGGCCGAGCAGAGTGATCGATCAGGGCAGTAAGGAACCAGGAGGTCTTTCAGATAGGCAGGACCCTGATCGTGAAGGGCTTTGAAAGTCAATAAAATTACTTTGAAGGTGATCTGCCACCACATAGGAAGCCAGTGCAGTTCGCGCAGCACGGGAGTGATATAACAGGACCTACTTGTCCCAGTCAATACCCGAGCTGCAGCGTTCTGCACCAGCTGTAGGCGACGGATTTCTACCCCAGACAGCCCAAAGTAAAGGGCGTTGCAATAGTCCAAGCATGAAAATACAAAAGCGTGAACCAAAGTAGGCAGGGAGTCAGATGGGACAAGGTGCCTAACCCTGGCAATATTCCTGAGTTGATAAAAGGAAGTCTTGACAATGGCTGACACCTGAGATTTAAGAGTCAGCCTGTCGTCAAGAATAAACCCAAGGTTATGCACCCGTCCTGAGGATGGGAGAGATACTCCACCAAGAAAAATTCCAGATGATGCACCAATACCCGGCCTCTCCATCCGACCACCTGGGTCCACTACCAGCACCTCTGTTATCTCTGAGTTCAACTTTAGCCAACTAGAATCCATCCAGTCTTGGTTCTCCCCCAGGCAGTTGTTAAACACCGAGAGAGCTCCATCCTGGTCGGGTGCAAAAGACAGATAGAGCTGGGTATCATCTGCATAGCAGTGAAACCTCAGCCCATATCATCTAATGATGCCTCCGAGGGGCAGCATATACACTGCAAACAACATGGGTGACAGGACAGATCCCTGGGGCACTCCACACAACAAAGGGACTGGATCAGAGGAAAAAATTCCTGACACAACTCTTTGTGATCTCCCGGTGAGGAATGACTTGAACCATTGCAAAACGGTTCCAGACATTCCACAGACTTGCCTGCTGCACTAATTCTCTTAACATTCTTCAGTAAAGTCCAGTTTAATGTTGCACATTCTGGGATTTTTAATTCATTCTTGTTGGCTCTGATATAATCTGATTAAGTTGAGCTCCATCAAGTATGCTTTTTTAAGCAGCACTGTCCCTGCCTCCCTATTTTAAATTGAAATTCCAAAGAAAAATAGCCTTACTGGGCCCTAAGGTATTAACCTCGGCTACTGGAGAGCACACCTGCCCTGGAACTCACCTGACCATGGATTCGTTGTCCCCAAGGCACTGAAGCCTCAGCTACTGGAGGGCACACCTGCCCTGGAACTCCCCTGACCATGGATTCGTTGTCCCCAAGGCACTGAAGCCTTGGCTACTGGAGGGCACACCTGCCCTGGAACTCCCCTGACTGTGGATTCATTGTTCCCGAGGCACTGAAGCCTCAGCTACTGGAGGGCACACCTGCCCTGGAACTCCCCTGACAATGGATTTGTTGTCCCCAAGGCACTGAAGCCTCGGCTACTGCAGGGCACACCTGCCCTGGAACACCCCTGACCATGGATTCATTGTCCCTAAGGCACTGAAGCCTCAGCTACTGGAGGGAACACCTGCCCTGGAACACCCCTGACCGTGGATTTGTTGTCCCTGAGGCACTGAAGCCTCGGCTACTGGAGGGCACACCTGCCCTGGAACTCCCCTGACCATGGATTCGTTGTCCCCGAGGCACTGAAGGTAATTTCATCAGCCTTTTCAGTGCCTCCTTGCTTGTGCTTCCTTTGTGTGAATTTTGAATTTTGGCGCCTTTTACCATGGGACTTTCTGCCCGGTGTTCAAACAAGAACAAGAACCGAAAACAAAGACCTGTACAATTCTGCTTATTGTAACTAATAGTACTGACTGAACTTAGTGGAGCTTGATCTATTTTAGTTGCCCCATTTGGAAAAGCTGCAGAGCGTGCTGGTAACTCCAAAGTACCTCAGCATTTGCAATATGTCTCAGACCATAAGGCAACCTGCCAGCTCATATTTTCAGGTGCTTACAGTTCTGTATTTTACCTGTTTTTTCTGCAAATCCCTACAGCTGCAGAGCGCGCCGGTAATTGTAAGTGCCTCAGCTTGTAAAATTGGGGAGGGGAATCCATAGTTTTAAACCGCAAAGCCCAGCCTGTAAAATTGGGGAAGGGAAGCCGTAGTTTTAAACCACAAAGCCGACGAGCAGTTCCTCGCGCACTAGGCACTTTTAGCTGAATTGCCTGCCCTGTGCAAGAAGGAGACTGCCTTGGAGAAACTGATTCCCTGGGTACTTGATCACAGGAAGGTTTTTCTTTGACCTGCACTGTACTTTAGTCCGAATTTACCTAGGGGCTGTTTCACTAAAACTGCCTGGAATTTGATAAGGAAGCTGAAATTTACACAGATCCAAAGTAGAGGCTCAAATAGATTATCAAGCTGTTTAGTCCTTCTGAACCTGAATGTTAACACTGTTCATTTTCTTCATAGCCCTGGTTTTGTTTCTCACTGTAACGCCATTGCAGCACTAAGTTTTACTCTTTGCCTCTGATTTCACCACCTACTCTACTCTCTCCACCCCCCTTCCCTAAACCGTTCAAGTACTGAGCTTTGTTTCCTTCCCCTCCCTATAAAACCTGCCTGCTTACCATCTTTCTTTCTCCTTTAGCCTTGGCTACTGGAGGGCACACCTGCCCTGGAACTCCTCTGACCATGGATTCATTGTCCCCGTGGCACTGAAGGTAATTTCGTCAGCCTTTTCAGCACCTCCTTGCTTGTCCTTCCTTTGTGTGAATTTTGAATTTTGGTGCCTTTTACCACAGGACTTTCTGCCCGGCCTTCAAACAAGAACAAGAACCGAAAACAAAGACCTGTACAATTCTGCTTATTGTAATTAATAGTACTGATTGAACTTAGTGGAGCTTGATTTATTTTAGTTGCCCCATTTGGAAAAGCTGCAGAGCACGCTGGTAACTCCAAAGTGCCTCAGCATTTGCAATATTTCTCAGACCGTAAGGCAACCTGCCAGCTCATATTTTCAGGTGCTTACAGTTCTGTATTTTACCTGTTTTTTCTGCAAATCCCCACGGCTGCAGAGCGTGCCGGTAATTGCAAGTGCCTCAGCTTGTAAAATTGGGGAAGGGAAGCTGTAGTTTTAAACCGCAAAGCCGACGAGCAGTTCCTCGCGCACTAGGCACTCTTAACTGAACTGCCTGCCCTGTGCAAGAAGGAGACCGCCTCAGAGAAACTGATTCCCTGGGTACTTGATCGCTGAAACCCCACAGTCACTTCACGACTGCTCCCCACCCGCCTCCCACCACACCACCCTTGTCCGGCTTTACTTATATAGTGTGAAACCACGCCCATAAACACGCCCTCTTGTGAAATTAACTATCTCCTCACTTTTCCATTAGCAGCCTATACCTTTTGATTGCTAGAGGGTGCCTGATCAAATTTAAATTGTTACTGGTGCCCACACTAAAACCTGGTAAACTCCACTCTCACACTCTTATACTATCCTAATGCCATGATAACAGTACCAAATATGGCCATCACTCCATGTGTCATACTTTTAATAGCCTCTACAGCTTTCTGCCTTATATGGCTCCCTATACTATACTACCCTATATCTAGTAATCATAACTACACCTACCCTGACTATTCCAGGTTATCTTATACGCATATAACACCACACTAGCCTCCTGCCACTTTCCCCCTTCTCATTCATTATAAATTCACCTATCATTTATTCTACACTCTGAAAAAATCCCCGGTACCTAACCTAACCCTGTCCACCTCCTACATCCGTCACAAACTCTGGCACCTATTTCATCTAACCCTGATGTTAGCCGCAGATATTGAGAAAAACCCTGGGCCTCCAAGTAACTTATAATGTAAGGCTACAAACTGGCATGACACCAAGGGCATCCGCATTGCCCACCTGAATATCCGGACCCTGCTTCGCAACAAGGCTGAACTTGAGGCGTGAGTTGCTCAACACAACCCAGATATCCTCTGCTTATCCGAAACCTGGCTAAAACCCTCCACCCCAATCCACTCTGCTCACTACCTAACTACAACATCATTCGGCAGGATAGGCCATCTACTAAGCGGGGAGGTGAGGTTGCCATTTTCTTTAAACCTCATCTTCTAATATCCCACAATACCCAACCTACCCTATCCCACTGTAAAGCAATCTATGCTACCTTAAAGCTTGGCTCAAAGAAACTTCACTTGGTCTGTGCCTATAACCCTCCAGCTGGTGGTAGAGCTGGGTTGGATGAACTTCTATCTCAGGTGGAAAAGGCCACTGGCCAAAACGAAGTCCTCATACTCAAGGACCTGAACCTGAACTGGACTAGTAAATCAAACCAGTTCTCTCACACCATGGTCCAAGGACGAAACCTCCACCAACTAATTATGGACCCTACCAGGATCATGCCCCCCCTCGGACTAGTACCCTTATAGACTGGGTCCTTACTAACCGCCCGGACAGTATAGCATGTGCTGGGACCCTAGCTGACTCAATTAGTGATCACTCCCCAATCTACTGCACCTGGCGTGCTACTAGTAAACCTTCTCCACCTCCTAAACTTATCACCTTCCGAAACCTGGCTAACTTTAAACAAGAAAATTTCTTACATGAGCTCACATTGATTGACTGGTCTCCCATTTACACCTCAAATAATGCACAATTGGCATTAGACCATTTCCTTGCCTACTTTTGCGTGCTCCAAGAAACCCATGCTCCCTGTGTCACTCGTCGGATCAGTGGATCACAGATGAAATGGCTCTCAAAAGACCTACTTGCGCGGATTAGGGCCAGGGATAAAACGTGGCGTCGTTTCAAAATCACTGGGCCCCTGGCCGACTATAATAATTACTGAGCCCAGAGAAATATATGCAAAAGGCAAACTCGATTAGCTAAAAGCTCCTTCTGTAAAAATTTGCTAACTAAAGCAGGGGGGGACTCAAAAAAATTCTGGGCTACCAAAAAAACCCTCCTTGGAGCTAATCAAACAGCACATACAAATGACATGCCAATTAATGGCATACACTGCAATAATCCAGCTACTATAGCAAACTCTTTTAACCACCATTTTTCTGACCTCACCAGCTACCAGGCCTCTTTCCCTAATGCTCACACCTTTTCACCCAACGGCAATGATAAACCTCAACTCACACATCCCCCTTTCAAGTTCCGGAGTATTACAAAAACTGAAGTTCTGAGACTACCCCGCTCTGCTCCAGACAATACCAGTTCAGGGTCCGATGGGCTGGAACCCAGGCTTCTAAAAATTGCCACCCCGCTTATAGCCTCTCCCCTAACCAAAATCTTTAATCTATCTCTACATCATGGCTCAGTCCCCATCATCTGGAAAATAGCCAAGGTCACTCCCATTCCTAAAAAGGGTGATCCCAAATTAATCATGAACTACCGTCCTATAGCAATCCTCTCCCTCCTTAGCAAAATCCTGGAAAATCTTGTAGCAACCCAAACCCTAGACTACCTGCAGAAGTATAACCTTCTGTCTAGCTGCCAGCATGGTTTCCTCAAGGGACACAGTACATCTACCGCCCTCCTCAAACTCACTGACGATATCTTTGTTGCTATGGACTCTGGCCTCCTTACAGGTGCTATCTTCATTGACTTAACAAAATCTTTTGACCTGGTAAACCATTCCCTCCTTCTTTCAAAACTTCGCTTCCTAGATTTCTCTACTGATGTAGTGGCCTGGTTTAACAGCTACCTGTCCGATAGGAAGCAGGCTGTAGTTTTCAATTCAGCCACATCTGATCCCTCATCTATCCATGTTGGAGTGCCCCAGGGCTCCATACTTGGCCCATTGCTCTTCTCTACCTTCATAAATGACATCCCATTGCTTGCTTCCACCTGCTCAACTCTGCTTTATGCAGATGACCTAGTGATTTATCACAGTGCAAGAAACACACTTGACCTCAACCAACCTCTTGCCTCAGACTTCTCTGCTATTCAGTCTTGGCTAACAGAGAACAAACTCGTTCTTAACATTAGCAAGACACACTCTATGCTCTTTGGATCACTCGCCGAACTGAAAATAAACACAGATGCCCTAAAAATCACCTGTGCTGATGGCTCCACACGGAGTTGCTAGCAGTCACAAAGGAAGAAAGAGACTTGGGCATCATCATCACTGATGACCTAAAATCATCCAAGCAGACCTCTAAAGCAGTAGGTAAGGCTAGGGGGGTGTTAGGGTGTATTAGTAGGGGTATCACAAGTCGTAAGAGGGAGGTAATAATCCCTCTGTACAAGACATTGGTTAGGCCCCATCTGGAGTACTGCGTGCAGTATTGGAGGCCACACCTTCACAAGGACATTAACCAAATTGAGGCAGTCCAGAGAAGGGCAACCAAAATGGTGCAGGGACTGCATCAGAAGACATATGAGGACAGATTAACGGAGCTCAATATGTATACCCTTGAGCAAAGGAGGGAGAGAGGTGATATGATCGAGACATTTAAACACCTTAAGGGCATAAACAAGGTGAAAGAGTCTAACATGTTTAAATATAAGAAAAATAGCAGGACAAGAGGACACAGCATGAGATTAGAGAGAGGCCGATTATGGGGAATGTGAGAAATTCTTTTTCACAGAAAGGTGGTAGATGCATGGAATGGCTTACCACAAGAAGTGGTGGCTATGAATACAGTGCAGGGCTTCAAACAGGCATGGGATAGGCATAAGGAAGCAATACAAATGACTATGAATAGATAGGTCACTGACAGAGCAAAGGCCGATGGCACATTTATAAGGTAGAAAAGAAATGGGCAGACTGGATGGGCCTTCATGTCCTTATCTGCCGTCAACTTCTATGTTTCTATGTTTCTATTAGCACGAAATCCTTCAAATATCTGGGCATTACTTTGAATGAATCCCTTGATTTTGACTTACACATAACTAACACCTGTAAATCAGTTAACACAAAATTAGGTGGTGCCTACCGCACTAGCTATGCCCTTACCCCTTTGGCTAGACAAGCTGTGGCTCAAGGCTTTCTGCTCCCTGCCCTGGCTTATGGATCAGTCATGTATCTATCAGCCTCTAAATCTTCCCTCCACAAGTGGGACACCACCTATAACAATATCTGCCATTATGCCTCTGCATCCCCTCGTTTCACACACCATTGCCAACTCTATTCTGCCCTAAACTGGCCTTGCCCTCTGTTCATGGCACCAGTCCTTGGGTCAATTATAGATAACACTGTCCGCACTGGCATCCCATCATCACTCACCTGTCTGCTCCACTCTCACCCTCTATCCTATGGGCTTGATCTGCTGACCTAGCCCCTTCCACATTCCCAGATGTAAAACTAATTAAGGGTACATGTGCTTTTGCACATATGGCCTCAAACACTGGAACTCGCTACCTCCAAATATATATGAAGCACCTACCCATGCTAGCTTTAAACACGTCACCGGAACATCTGCAAACAATCAGCCAATGTACCTGCTTTAATCCACCTTAGACTACTTCATCTCCCCACCCTCTCTTTCATTAAACTACCTTCCTCTTGTATGCCACTTCCCTACCTCTCTAACTACCTATCTCTCATGCTCTGTTTCTTCATCCCCACATTTTTCTCCCTCCCTCTCACTCTCTTCCTCTCCCTCTCTCATCTCCATCCTCAGTTTGGCACTTACTGTACTTTGCGTGTGTAAACCTTTATTTGCAAATAACTGTTTCACTTACGGTTTTAACTGTAGTTATGTATTTTACCTAAGTGTTTTTCCTGTTTTTGCCTCTTACTGTAATATTATCTCTAACATTCCAATGTGACTTACTCTTTGAATTAACTGTTTAGTTGAATGTTGCTGCTTCCATCCTCACTGTGTTCACCAATCTCATGTGCTGCATCACATGTATGCTCATTTTGTATGTTAAACTGTCTCTCTCCCAGGTCGTGCCTGAAAATAGGCATTGCTATGCCTAGTCCACTCACCCGGTTACCAAAAGCAAATAAATAATAAATAAATAACATGACTGATTAAATCCATAAGACCTCCTTGGGGGTATTATATACGCAAGTAAATTTCATCTTTTCACTGTACCTTAAGACCACTTGAACTTGAATCCATTTACATAAGGAATTCACTTTATAATTTGAAGAAACCATAAGCAGAAGCAAATGTTCCTTAATGTAAAATATTACCCCTCCCCACGTATTTAGAACTAGCTTTCAGAGATCCAGCTTTCCTAAAACTACAAAAATCTGGGATGTAAAACTCAGGCAGAGATATGCAACCAGGACGCACTTGTAGCTGAGATATCTGGCTTATTAAGTCCTACCCATGCCTGCAATTTAGACCTCCTATCTGAAGCACTGTAGATTTTCGGTTGGATCATTTTAAACCCTTACAATTGGTGCTGATCTGATCAATTTATTTATTTCATTTGTGTTGCCCATGAAAAGAGGACTAGGCAGTTCTGCCTATTTACAGCCTTGCCAGGTGGAGTTGGGGCGGGTGTATACAGATAGAAAAGAAAATTGAAATTTAACTGAATTAAGCTGTTGGTATTTTGGTGAATGGGGAAATTTGGCTAGTACACAAGGGAAATTCAAGTATTTTTTGAGAAGTGCATTGGCATCTTTAATGTCCACCTGAACAACCAGCAGAAGAGGCATCTGGGACTTTGGTTCAAAATCTCATCCAAAAGACAGCAATGCCATTGCTGGTGGCACAGTATTTTTATTGGCAAGGGAATTACTGTATGTCTTGGAGTAATCTTGATATCACCAAGTAAGATAAGCAACTTGAGTAGAAAAAGGACAATACACGCACTTTAAAAAAAATGCTGCTTGCTCATTATTATCAACATTTGCAGCAATAATAAATCCCAGGGCAAACCCCAATTTTTTGCTTACGTCACTAATAACTTGGTCAAAATTTAATCCATAACATGATAACATAGACTCACCCTTATGGCTATGGTTAAATGTATCAGTATACAGGTGAACTGTGTATTCTGTGGTAGACTTGCTGTCACTGTCTGAAACCAATAAAATATAGATGCTCCCAAATGCAGACTAGCTAAAGTCATTTTCCAAAGTTTCAAATATACAATAAGTAGAAAGGAAAAACATAAATGTATGAATAATTCAGACAAAGTGTACGAAGGACACAACTAAGAGAACACAAAATTAAAACAGTAGCATTTTACAAAAGGACTCAGAACAGAAATGACATACAACAACTGCTAAAAGCAATAACATACTTGTAGCTTGGCCACTTATAAGTTATGGTCCTGCCCCCACAAACTTGATAATAAATTACAAATTTTGTAACAGCCCATTACATATCCCCTACATAAATCACAGTAGCAATTTAGTACTCAGACAGTGGTCGGCTGATGTTGTGAGCGGAATATACCATGTGTGCTTGCCATCATCTGGGGAGGGGCCTTGGTTTAGAGCAAAGTGAGAGAGTACCACCAAACACCATTGTCCTTGGCTTAGGCCAGAGTAAGTGAAAGGGTGCAACTGGAGACTAGGGTATCTGACCTGGAGCAGAGTGTGAGGGGATGTCACTGGATGCCAGGTACTTTGGATTCAGGCAGGGTGAGGCAGGGGTGCCATTTAATGCCAAGGACTTTGGCATTGGGTAAGGTGAGAGAAGGGCTACCACTGAATACCAGAGACAGTTTTAGGGTTATGTGTGAGATGTGGGTGCCACTTGATGCAAGGGATTTTGGCTTTGGAAAACATGAGAAAGTGTCACCAGATGTCAGTGACTTAGGCTTAGGGTAAGGTGAGGGAGATGGGGGCCACTGAACACCAGGGGCTTCTTAACATAGGTTGGTTGTGGGAGGTGATGCCAGCCTTTACAAGGAACTGCCTAACTTTGGGCTGGGTGATGGAGGAGGTTGCCACTCTGTGCCAGGGATGACTAGACTATGGGGTAGGAGAGGGTTTGCTGTACTACATTAGGAATTTTTGCAAGGTGAGGAAAGTGGTGCCAGTGGATAGCAAGTACTGCTTGACTTGACTGGGGAGGTGGGGAGGTGCCACTGGACATCATGGACTGCTTGGCATGAGAAGGGTTGAGGGTTTGGTGTACTACTAGACACCAGGGACTGCTTGATTTCAAAATTATTGACAATGACAGCTCAGCATATATAAATACGCTTTTATTATTAACAATCCTTTAAAAAAGGATGAAAATTAAAGTGCTAAAAATTAACTTTTAGGCATTAGTTGAGATAGACAAGCTACAAAAGTGGGAACATATGACATATAGGTACAACACCCCCTGTATGTTTTTAATTATCTGGTGTGGTGTTCCTCCCATGTCTGAACAACAGTTTACTGCAACAGTGGCACTATCCCAACATCCACCCCTTCTTTCACAGCACTGATGTGTAAATACTGAAAATTTCTATTGCTTCAAAGACAGTACCAAACAGTTGCTCAAACTCTGAGGACCACCACCACACATTATCAAAAAGATTCAGATGACTTTTTTAACCTGGTAATGTTGCTTTTCTCTACTTTGGGCTTCAGCCCTAGCTGAGCCTAGAGGTAGTTTTTCTTTTCTTTGCTTTTGTTTGTCTTGTTTGCAATTACTATAAACACTACAAAAGTTCAACCTCTGGTGTAGACCCACCCCCCAGCTCTGAAGTTACCGGAACCTTGCCAGTCAACTCCAAATGCAACTGATTTCAGGCTGCTACTGTATAACTACCTCACGACTGTTTTTTTTTTCTCCTTGTTTCCTGTTTTGTTTTTTGTTTTTGCGTTGGGCTAAATTTGAGATTGATGAGTCTTTTGTATGAAGTGCCTGACAGTTGAGATCACCTCCAGCTGTTTAGGAACAACCTGTCTTTACAGACTACACGTGTTTATGTGCTGTGATGTAACGGGAAATCACTGAGAGAACACAATCATTTAAACAAAGAGTACGAATGATAGATTTGGCTTGCTTTGAATGACTAGGACATCCTTATTTAAGATCACAGTATGACTGCGGACTAACCTGTATTCATTCATTCATGGTAAGTCAGTATAAGGCACAGAATACACAGTATACTGTAGCAATACTGAAATTCCATATTCCTAACATCCATGATGTACTGCAACACTAGTATCCAACTACTCCACTGCTGTGAAGTTCTATTTTGGACTAAAAACGGTGCTGCATCAGCGTGTAGATTGCAAATAGAGGAAGGGTGGTTGAAACCACGCTGAACACAGGAATAAACTGTGAATCGAGTTTCAACCAAAGGTCTTCTTCATGATTTAAAAATAAACAAAGTAAGTATTGTTTAGTATACCACTAACCATAATGTTTCTTTATAGAGACAAAGAAGCAGACCTTTGGTGGAAATGGAAACGCCGATTCTAATAAGTTTATGTTCTATCTGCAGCGTCAGTTAATTCAGCCCGTGTTTTATTTTCGGTTCTGCTGACTTGCAGTTGTTTCCACTTTGTTGTGTTCTGTACATTATGTTTCACTATAACACAGGAAAGCAATAATCACAAGAAAAAAAAAACCTTGTTGATGTCCATTTATAAAACAGATGAAGACATGTATCTTGATTAAATCAAAATGAGGCAGCTAAGTCGTAGGATTCGGGAGAAGGGAATGCGACCCGCGCCACTCTCACCCCATCACCACCAAAATCTGGTAAAACTCTGCCCCTGGGATTTTGGCGACTGTCCAGAGTTAAGGCGAACGGCCATGTTACTTAATTATAAACAAGGCATTGCAAATTAACAAGTTGCATTCCGTATTAGGAACAAAACAACTCCTTCCCAGATTGCACAGAGTTAAAAAAAGTGAAGTAGGTATTTCTGTGTTATTTTGTAAGATTGACCATGTAGGATCTGGGAGCTGATTTGCGTGATAATTCCGCCGTGTGTACAGAAGCAGACCCTGATTGTGATCTGCATACTGTAGATACCCAGCCCTGCTTCTTGGCCTTGGATACCCTGAACAAGATCAGCATGCCTCAATAGCTGGGGAGGTCAATGGCGAGGCATGACAGTCAGTCACACACACGGCACTCTTGTAATTTTCTTCCCGCATCCGCCAGAAAGTATTCATTAGGTGAGTGGGGAAGGGGCTGCAAAACCTGGTTACATCCAGCAACATCATCCCCACTACTATCATGTACTGTACATTAATGTACTGATATAATATCTGCTCGAGTGGAGTATCTGGGCTACTTCTATTTTCTAGGTCCACAGTGTGCATATTATGCTGTATGTATTAAGCACCACTAGCTCCTTCTATGCAGTGCTTCCCAGGATGTAAAGTAACACAATAGCTTACTGTAAGTGCAGAATGTGTCATAGTTGTATTCGACTTGGACAAAATCCACAACCAGGTGGCATCAGGGCCGGTCTACTCCCCCACACACACACAAACACACACACACGATTTCTGTGGGTCGCCAAAATTGCAAATTAGGTTCAGCCACTTCCTTTATTGCCGCCCGACTCACACAAATCAAAGTGTCTGGATATGACGCTGTGGTAGCTCTAACACGTACAAGTCATCCACCACCCAAAGAGGGTGACTAAGAGTAATATGTCTATGTGGATGGATGTGGTAGGTTATTTACGCCACACCATATAGTGTTGGTGGCAATCCACTTGATGCCGTCACTTTCATCCTTCACAAGACTGTTGTTCCCTGTCCAGTGTGTGAACTCCTTGCCCAACAGTTTTGAACAGAATACAACTTTGAAAACATACTCTAAAACATTCTGTTTAACTCTGTACAATTCCCAATCGGAACAGCAATTCTATATCAAAAGGCATTCTGTTCTCCTCCAAATGTAATGCAACAGAAAGCAGGTGCACTACTATAGCTAGGTTAACAGCCTCAGGTTCCGCTGCTAGTTTGACACTGAACTTTTGACAGCACACAGCAAGCAGGTAGCATCTTCTGCAAAGAATGGTAACAGGCACACGCAAATACTACAGTACCAAACTGCTGAAAGCAGGCTTCCTCCAACTACTGTACAACAAAATAAAATAGGGATGGGGGTGCATACACCAAACCCTGCAACTACTCACCCCCAGTTTTCTGCTGCGGATCTTCACATAGCCCTGCTTTACAATGTCGTTGAAGTTGGAGGCCATGGCCAACCGGAGCTCTCCTCTAGCAGAAGATCAGGTAAAGTTCCCCTTAGCGAAGGGGGCCTTCTTTAAAGACACCCAGCCACCCTGGCAGCCTTTAGCCTGCAGCAGCCTAGCGCCCTTTTCCAGTCTCCTCTCAGTCACAGCGGCAGCAGAGGCAGCAGCGAGCGGCGTGTTCCGGGTTGGGGCCAGCGATTACTTGAAAGATCAAACCTCCGCTTCCTGGATCGCACCAATCGCGGGAGGAGAGGGGTCAAAGGGAGAGGGAGAAGGCCCCCACTCTGGGAGCTGTTGAAGCTCTGGAGTATGTTTTACACTGTATATTGTTAGTGGCTGCTCTTTACGTCTCTCTCATAACGGTACCCACATCTGCAGAGTTTTCAGAGGAAACCCTGACAGCAATGGGGTGGATAACAAACGAATTAGATATTCTTTACACAGTGGCGGCGGTGCAGTTACTAGGACCACCGCCAGTTTGGAAGACAGGTCAGCATCATTCTCTTCTACCTAGTTATTGGCACACAAATATGTTATAAGACGTTGCATTTTGGAGGTGGGCCACGAATGCTTCTCTTTACTTCTACAAACAGCGTGCCAGTCGGCCTTGGGCATCTTGCTAATTGCTACTACAGCCCAGCCCACTTGCACAAATACTGCTGCAAAACGAGATCTGATCAATGAATCAGTTTGAATCGTTTTGCAATATGCGCGGCTCTGTATTTGCCCTAAATTATTTAATTGCAAAGATTCCTCTTAAACGGATGCCCGGAAAGGGATTCGATCGATCTAATAAATGAAAATCTTGGTTATGGAATGGTGGAATCTAATGAGTTTTCAGCCAAATACTAGACCAGTTGGCTGCATCCACGGGCACGAAAGGCTTGACGGTGCTTTGATGTCAGTGAATCTCCGAGAACCTAGAAAAGAATCATCCTATATAGCACAATACCACCTTTTCCTTCATGCTTTTAACTGGAATCCGGTGTATACATAGCCTTTCGGTTTTATTTCACGCAGCATTTAACGACCGATAATGTGCTGGAAACATGAAATAACTATATTACCGTCAAACCAGGAGCAGCCTGGCTGAGCAGTTTCATCACTCTGAAATTCAGCCCACAATATTAATTAAGATACATCCTAATTGGTTGCATCTTTGAACCACCAGTTGAGAGTTGTCTTGCAATAAATCACTTCATTTTCAGTTACAAGCACATTTTTTTCTGAGAACAGTTTGGTTATGTTTGAATCCTATGAAGACCTAAGCTGTGTAATGTGTTTTTTGGAGGGGCCGAGTGGCTCAGTTAGTTGGAGCCTTCCGCTTTACAACACTGGATGGAATTCAGCCGTGTCTTGCAGAAAGCAAACTATCCTCTGAAGGCTGTTCGAGGCTGTGTATGTGTGGAATGAGTTTGACGTGGCTCAGCCCAGTTCCTGCTGAGCATATATGTCTGTAGCACAAAACCACGTTCTCCTAACTGGCACCATTGCTAGCACTCCTATTTGAGAGGGTCAGGTCTTACTGGACATGAGGTGCGAATCCTTTCATGACATGGTTGAGGCGCGCAGAGTACAGTATATTCTGGGGAAGCATGAAATGTGGCCACCAGTGCTGAACTATACTGTACATGTCATTCGGAAGAATACAGAATTGTGGTCTTCACTGCTAGTGCTGTCTGTCAATCTAGCTAATACCAGTCATGAGCATTACAATACAGACAGTAAACAAAATGTTTTGCAAATGAAGTTTTTTTTTTCTTTTCTACTCAGTGCAATATGTAGCTGCTATCCTGGAAATACATTCCTCACAAAAAAACTATTGCATATTTTAAGAATGATATTTCCCCCAAAGTGGAATGGCAATGCACTTTATTTTAGATATACACACATTTATCATGCATAGAAAGTCCAAACAATTGGTACTGAACTGTAACATTTTCTAATGTATACTTCTAGCTGTTGGTACTTGAAGCCCTACACACTCGTTTGACTGATGCAGTAATATCAAAATCTAAAAAAAAAATAAGGGGTGCATTAGCTGATTTACAAATCGCCATCGTAAAGGATAAACGCATAAAGTTGATATTTCACACAAAATGAGAATGGTATATAACAAAATTAGTTCTGTAATCATTTATTTATATGATTTCCGGTTTTCACACATTTCAGAAAACTGGAAGTCAGGTTATTTAAAATTAGCACTATGCTCTCTCATTTGATCCAGTTGAAAGCAAATGCATCACACTGAGGAACCCCAAGAGGAAGAAACTTACCGGTGGTTATTAGTTGGGGTCAGCTGCAGTGGGTGGCCTGTAAACAGTTGTTTGAGGGAACTTTTGGTCCTGCTGAAACCTTGTTAGTTTTCTTTCCTCTGCTCTTCACAGAGATTGGCATAGTAGTATCCATCCATGAAGTGTGGCACCTAGTTTGGGGATTTAATGTGTTCATAAGGTTGTGAGAAAACACAAAGAATAAATATGTTCCAGTTGTTTGCTTTGGTTTGCTGGCCAAGGCACCTAGCTTCACATGAGCTCTTTCCTTCCAAGACTGCTTGAAAGGCAGAGTAGAGAACCTTACCAGAGCACGGAAAAGATTAAGACTTCTTTTGGCTAAGCACATTTACTGTGTGGTGTTGTTTTTATTTTTTCTCACAGGGATTGCTACTGTTTGTTGCTAACATTTCATTGCTTTATTTTTCTCTGTAGCAAAGTGTTTCTTACAGCGTATATCTTCTCTGAAATTATTACAGGTGGTGCTTTACAGGTTTTACAGTTTTATCTAACATTAGGATAAGCTTTCAGGGTTACTGCATTTGTTGTTGACTGATTGTTTCTGCTGTTACCTCCTTGTTCTTTCGTCTGTGGTTCTTCTTTTCGGCAGGGAAGGGCCCAGCCACCCACCCCATCCCCAACCACCCAACACTACATCCTTTTATAGGGTACCACAGTTGTGACATTTCCTGATGCAGAGCAGGAAGGGGCGGATCAGTGGGGCATCCACAAGGTGAGCTCATTTACAGGGGCACTAGTAATTTAACTTGTTGTTATAACAAGTTAAACCAAACACAATCAAACCATTACTTGAATTTTTTTCCTTCTAATTACTCTGACTAGGTTATAAACCCAGCAACGTATCTGGAATGGATATCATTAACTGCAGGTACTGTGGAACAATTTTCAGAAGGACAGACTTACAGGATTTAGAACACTGTCCTACATGCTGGGCCATTGGAGATCTTAGGGCTCGGCTCCGGGCAGCATGGGCAAAGATTGCGCCTCAAATTTCATATTCAAGAGGAAATACATTATAAGAACCACCCGCCATTTCCCCAGCATCCAACAGAAAACCTCGACTGCAGAGGGTAGTTGGACCAGGAGGTTGGCAGGTGGTTAGAGGGCAAATTGGGTGCCCCATCACTCTGCTCTCCAACATATTACCTTCAAAAACCATATAAACACTACAAACAGGTATCTGCCTCTATCTCTGAAATCAAACAAAGAGGCAGAAGACACTGCAAAGCAGGACACTGCGGCACAGGAGCTAGCACAACAAAACTCACCCAAATCAGGAACCAAAACAAAAAAAGCAAAAAGGAAATCCAAAAAAACTTCTGATCATAGGAGACTCCATGATTTGGGGAGTTGATACTCATCTCCAGCCAGGGTAATGGTCAGATATCTCCCAGGTACATCAGCATGGAGAGACACTGACCGCATTGCTAAAATTGTTCACAAAGCAGGAGAAAACACTGATGTCCTAGTACACATAGGGACTAATGATCTTGCAAGCCGGTCAGTTGTGGAGACCAAGGAACACCTGACCAGGCTGGGTGACAAACTATCATCCATTTTGTCCGGCATCTTCTTCTCTGAGATCCTGCCAGTCTGGGACAGGGGGGCAGATGGACGGAAGGTCAGAGAAGGGGAGATAGGGGAGCTAAACACGTGGCTCAAGGGCTGGTGCCAGGAAAAAGGGCACAGATTTGTAGGGAACTGGCATCAGTTCTGGGAGTGAAAGTTCTTTAAATTTGATGGACTGCACCTGACTAAGGAGGGAGTCAGTGCATTGGGGCAGAAGTTTGACGTCTTTGCAGAATATTTAAACTAGCAAATGGGGAGAGGGGTGCAGCACCCCATACATCGAATGGGACGAACACCCCTCCCCCCTCAGCTAGTGGTCAAACAGGGTTTCAGCATGTTTGCAGTTCATTTGCATCACCAGGTAAGAAAAAAGGTTTGTCTCCACATACCATGCACAGGGGTAATGCCAAACCTCACCCAACAACTAACACACCGAAATCTGGTCAATGGAAAATCATGTACACAAATGCTCACAGCCTGGGAAATAAGATCCCAGACCTGCAGGCAATAATGTCAGAGGCTAAACTGGACATAGTAGCAATTAGTGAGACGTGGTTTACCAGTAACCACACTTAGGAGACTTCAGTACCTGGCTATGTATTGTTCAGAAGAAGACCGAGGTGCAAAAAGGGGGAGTGGCCCTGTATGTCAATGAAAATATCAAAGCTACAGAAATTCAGAATACACATAAGGAGCCAGAAGAACTGTGGGTCACCCTGAAACAGGAATGGGACAGCTATAAGAACTAGGGTTGTCTACAGGCCCCAGACCAGGGGAGGATATAGACACATTACTGTTTGAAGATATACAAAACATGACAGATAAAGGGAGGTTCTGATAATGGAGACTTCAACATGCTGGATACAGATTGCTCAATACCAGCAGGAACATCTGCCAGAACTAGACACATAGTGGATTCACTGCAGGGAGGGCCTCAAACAACTGATACAACAACCCACAAGAGACAGGGCTATCCTAGATCTAGTACTGACTAACAGGAAGGGATCACAGATCTCCAGGTAGAAGGTCACCTGCCAGTGACCATCACATGGTATGGTTCAATTTGGTTACTTCATCTAAATCATCCCATTCCAAGGAAAAATATGGGACTTCAGAGGAGCTGACTTTGATAAGATGGCCAACAGAGTTAAGCTAGCCCTGGAAAGAAACACAGGTGAGGGGTACAGGCAAAGTGGGCAAGCATTAAGGATGCAATAGCAAACAACATCCCATTGTGTTAGACAGAAAAGGAAGTGCAAAAGAAGAAGGAAACCACTTTGGTTCTCAAACACAGTAGCAGAAAAGGTCAGAGTCAAAAGGCTGGCCTTCATAAAATAAAAGGGAACACAGTGGGATGAAGATAGGGAGGCATACCAAACTGCCCTAAGGGAAGCAGGGAAGGCAGTAAGGCAGGCAAAGTCCCAAACAGAGGAAACACTAGCACGAACAGTAAAAGAAGGTGACAAGACTTTCTATAGATACATTAGTGAAAGGAGAAAGTCCAGAGGGGTATTCTAAGCTTAATGGAGAAAAGGAAGCATGTGAGGAGGAGGACCATATAAAAGCATCTATCCTAAATAGATACTTTTGCTCAGTATTTACTGAAGAGAAGGTAGGGCAGGGCCCACAGCTCAGCACCATGGACACAGGGGGAGGGAGGTGAGCACTCTCCTTCACAAAAGAAAGGGTCCTACAAGAGCTGCTAAGCTCAGGGTGGATAAGGCAATGGGACCTGATGGCATACATCCCAGGGTACTTAAGGAGCTAAAGGTGGAACTAGCAGAGCCATTGGCAGAACTGTTTAGTGAGTCTCTGAGCACAAGAGAGGTCCCAGAAGACTAGAGAAGGGCTTATGTGATCCCGCTCCACAAGAGTGGTAGCAGGAGGAGGCAGGGAACTACAGACCAGTCAGTCTTACCTCAGTAGTGGGCAAGATTATGGAGGCACTCCTTAAGGAAAGGATAATGCAACACCTGGAATCCATAGGGGCACAAGATCCAAGACAGTATGGGTTTACAAAGGAAGGTCCTGTCAAACTAATCTCATAGATTTCTTTGACTGGGTAACCAGAGTGGTGGACCAAGGGGGAGCAGTTGATGTCGCCTACCTTGACTTCAGCAAAACTTTCGACACTGTTCCACATAGAAGATTGATAAATAAGCTGGGTAGGCTTGGGGTGGGTCAGAAGTTGGTCAACTGGGGCAAACTGGTTGATGGGCAGAAAACAGAGAGTGGTGATAAATGGTATACAGTCAGAAGAGATGCAAGTCACAAGTGGGGTACCTCAGGGATCAGTCCTGGGGCCAGTCCTCTTCAACATCTTCATTAGTGACCTTGCAGATGGACTAGAGGGTAAGGCTTGTCTGTTTGCAGATGACACCAAGATCTGCAACAGAGTAGATGATCCAGATGGGTGGGCAGAATGAGAAGAGATCTGGATAAACTAGCAAAATGGTCAGAAGAGTGGCAACTGGGATTTAATGCAAAGAAGTGCAAGATCATGCACATAGGGAAGAGAAACCCTGAAGCCACCTATAGGCTGGGAGGGGAGTTGCTAGCAGTCACAAAGGAAGAAAGAGACTTGGGCATCATCATCACTGATGACCTGAAATCATCCAAGCAGACCTCTAAAGCAGTAGGTAAGGCTAGGGGGGTGTTAGGGTGTATTAGTAGGGGTATCACAAGTTGTAAGAGGGAAGTAATAATCCCTCTTTACAAGACACTGGTTCGGCCCCATCTGGAGTACTGCATGCAGTATTGGAGGACACACCTTCACAAGGACATTAACCAAATTGAGGCAGTCCAGAGAAGGGCAACCAAAATGGTGCAGGGACTGCATCAGAAGATATATGAGGACAGATTAACAGAGCTCAATATGTATACCCTTGAGCAAAGGAGGGAGAGAGGTGATATGATCGAGGCATTCAAACACCTTAAGGGCATTAACAAGGTGAAAGAGTCTAACATGTTTAAATATAAGAAAAATAGCAGGACAAGAGGACACAGCATGAGATTAGAGGGGGGCCTATTACGGGGAATGTGAGGAAATTCTTTTTCACAGAAAGGGTGGTGGATGCATGGAATGGCCTACCTCAAGAAGTGGTGGCTATGAATACAGTGCAGGGCTTCAAACAGGCATGGGATAGGCATAAGGGAGCAATACAAATGAGTATGAATAGATAGGCCACTGACAGAGCAAAGGCCGATGGCACCACATTCATAAGGTAGAAAAAGAAATGGGCAGACTGGATGGGCCTTGCGGTCCTTATCTGCCGTCAGCTTCTATGTTTCTATGTTTCTATGTCTGTATTGGTAGAGGTCAAATGCTTCCTTTTGTATAAAGATCACAGATTGTGCAGCAGCAGACTCAGTTAACTAAAATGAATATCCATCTTTTGCTTTCAACCAGTGGTGCTTTTTCTTGCTACATGTACAAGAGTTAATGCAGAAAAGTTTGACATATTAGGATCGAGGCAGAAACTGAAACAGATAAACTAGTCATACAGAATGCTGGATGGGCAGCTATGCACAACCAGTGTGTTCTGCCACAGAGATCTGTTTCCCTCTGACCTTGAGAGTGAAGCTCGAGAGGTCTATGGGAATCAGAACCCCAAGGTGGCAAAACATACTGGTTGTACATAGAGTTGCTCATCCTGTATCTTTTATAGTGTATAGTACTGTGTGAAATATGTGTTTGTGAGTTCTTTTGCTTTAAAAATGAAACATACTCATGCAGTATCTAGAGGTTCTACAATGCTGTTCTATCACAGTAGGGTAGAATCACATTCCATGACCTTTGAACTGTGATACAACAGCATTTTGAAAGGGATGGAATTCTATACAGAACAACACTCTACTATACACTATATGGCACTAATATTTCAACATGGTGGGCGGTATTGGACAATACCAGACGCCCAGGGTGTAATGAGGCCTGACACCACAGGCGGAGGGATTTTATAGCCCCTGGAAGATCTGGTATTTCCCATACCACCCACCCTGGAGGGTATTATTGCATTTAGGAAATGGGGTACATATGTCATTTTTTACAGGATTACAAAAACATTTAAGTAATACTGTAAAAAATCACTGAAAATGTCTTTTTAGTCCTTATTTTTTAAAGTAGTCCCTTGTACTGCTGGAATAGTGGCTTCACTAGTGGTCAGTAAAGGAAGCTATTATATTTCATTAAAATTATGATTTACCACTCATGGCTAGCCCTGCTTCATTTTTTTTGTTTATTTACAGTTTCCCGATCCTTGCTGCCTGCCCTGAGGACCGGGAACAAATCAGACTGTTTCTTGTGTTTTTTTTTGGTTCCTGCTCCTTGCTCTGGCAACCAGGATCCTATATGAGTACTTTGAGATCTTTGAGTTTCCTTCTGCCTGCCCTGGGATTTGAAGCATCAGTGCATACATTCAAAAGTAAACAGGTAACACTTCCCCCACCATTTCTCGGTCCTAGTCTCCTGCCCTGTGTTGTTTTACGAGTTCCTGGTCTTTGCTGTCTTCAATGAGGACTGGGAATATGAAGAGGGTGCCATTTTGGCTAGTCAGTCATCCTGTACCCAGGTACCTAAGTGGAGGACCTGCCGATCAGCCAGTCGACAAGAACATGAATAAGGATGCATCAGTAAGTGGGTATGCGTGTGTGTGTATTGGGAAGGGATCTGAGTGCAGTGGCAATTTTCTTTCCATTAACAGTAGGGGAGAACTAGAGAATGCTACAATTGTGAAGGAATGTACCAGGGAACTTAACTGGCATGCTCACTCATTCGCTTGATAAAAGCGGAAAAAGAGGTTGTTTTATTTGTGATACCTCATTACTGCTGATATATATATATTTTTTAATTTCTATTTTTCCTCCCCACCAAGCCAATCCATCAGGAGCACCCATGAAGCCCCTGCCCCTGCCAGCACCCTCCGCTCCCTCAGTCCCATCATTGCGTCATGGAACACCCCCCCGGGCGGGGTCAGGTCTGGGGATCCCCGAATCTTGGCTGCTTATCAGGTCCTGGGTTGCGGGTGGGTGCTGGCACATTAGGACCCTTGGCTCGGTGCTCTTTCATCCAGGCTCCGCGAAGGTACTTTTTCTCCCATGTTCCCCCATGGGACGCTGTGTGCCTAAGCGTCAGGGCATCCTCTGGTGTCCGCAACGTCACCCCCCCTCCTTCCGTGAAGGAGCAGCCTCTGGGGTTGATTGATTGCTGGCTTCCGCCCATGACCAATCATACCCCCTGAGACTCAGCTTGCTGTCGCTCTCCCCAGTCTCCACCAGGGGTCACCACTTGCCGGTATGGAAGTCCCCCTCCTGGATGCTCCAGCCTGTCTCCCCCCGGCCAACCCCCAATGACCCGAGCTCGCTCCCAAACCCGGGTCGCCGGCGTGGTGAGGTGTGGTGTCCAGTGCCTCAACCTCAATGCCACCGGGCCGGCATCTGCTGATATTTTTACATAACTTAGTGTGGTGTCTGGTTTAAGGCAGGGGGTGGCTCTCGCTAATTGATCCTGAAAAAATGGTGGCTACTGACTTGAATTTCAAATGGTGTAGTCTGAAAGTTTTTAAATGCATCGGGGATTGGCAGTGAGACTGGACAGTGGCCGTACGACTGGAGTCGGACAGGAGAGGAATTGCAAGGTGGAAAGGTTGTTTCAATTGCTGGCAAATGGGTCCTGTTTGTGGGATTTTAGCTGTGGAGCTGATTCTGTGTTGACCTTTGGAGAAAGCTTGTGTAGTGGAACAGAATGAGTCTGCAGCCGTTTGACAGCCAATGAATGGGTGTGTAGTTTATGCAGAGCGTGGTTGTGAAGAACAGATCACTTAGGAGCCATGTATGACAGCAGGGGCTTTACTCCCCCCCAAAAAATGAAAGTAGTTTGTAGTGAGGAAAACAGGCACACAGTTCTCTTTTGGGTAGCTACTGGGTGGTGACATGTTTCAGGACTGAGTGGGGGATCTTACTCTCTCGTTAAGGGATAAAAAAAATGGTGGCAGTTTGAAACTGTGTGCCTAGTGCTTCAACCAGTGATGAAGCAGGCTGGGCACAAGGATACATGCCTGGGCATAATGGTTTGGGCTGGAACTTTTTATTTGGTGGGCATCTATTGAAAGTTAATGTACACCTGTGGAATGGGTAGTAGCCAATCAGATGCCTCCAAATAAAAATCCCATTTTCTAAAAAACAATAACTATTTACTCTAGACAGGCATTCCTTAAAATGAAGAAACAAATACAACTATGTGGGATTATGTGTGAATTCTCAATAAGGTCCTCAAGGTATTGTGACCATCCAACTCTGTGAGCTTCTCACCCCACAATGCCCAGGTTGAGCTCTCTGGTTTTGGGGACTTGGGTCTTCTGAATGCCCACCACTTGTGTCTGAAATTAAGTACTAACGGTCCATTTTTTGTTCTGGGCCATACCTTCTTGATCTCTTTCCCAGTCTTCATTGGGACAATTACTGATGTGAGCCACTTCAAGTTGTAATTTCAGAAGGTGCTCCTTAGTACAGCTTTTCTTGACCAATTACCTACAGTAATGGGATACATGGGAACTTTTCTGTGTCTGACCTTTACTATACGATGTTTTGTAATGTTTTACTCTGTGCTTATTAAATTTATTCTGTAATGTCCATTTTGAGTGCTCTGTGAAGTGCTTTGAGGTTTGAAAAGCACTCAATATAAATAAAAATTACATTAATGTAATTTCTTTTTTCTGTTAGCTCCAGCATTATCACACTGGCACAGCATAAAGCTATGACATCAACAAAGAATGTTGGGGTTGGTATTATTTAAAGTTCCACAGCCTATAACTGATCAGTACACATTTCTTGCCACACAGTTACTCAGTAATAATAATTGCCACCAACCATTGCCATATTTATGAAAGAAAGAAAGATCTTCTGGTGCCTTACCTTCCGATGCGACCACTCTGCTCAGCCAAAGAGGGGTTGCTAGAGATTCCAAGGGTAGTTTTAAAATCTTCTGGAGCCCGAGCTTTTAGTTTTGTGGTACTGACTCTCTGGAATTCTCTACCCTTTGGATTAGAGAGTGCATGATGGTGGAGGGTTTTAAAAGGCCTAAAATCCTTTTATGGAAAAAGGCATTTGGTGATGACATTGATATTAACTAATGCTGTATATTTTAGCTTGATTTTAATTTGTTTTATGATGTTTTATGACTGTCAATTTTGTAATGTGCCTTGATTTTAGAAAGGCGCACAAGAAATAAAGTTTATTATTATTTATTATTATTATAATATTTAGAAACATAAACTTTAATGGAAGATAAGGACCGCTTGGCACACACAGTCTCCCCATTTCTCTACCTACTGGATAAGCTGCAGATCCTAGTTAACCAACTGCCTACTTCCTACAACCCCCCCCACTATAATAATAATAATAATAATAATAAATAATAATAAAAATAAAATTGATTTGCATGGCACCTTATCCAAAACCAAGGCGCCTCACATTTTAAAACAGCAATAACAATATAAAATATAACAAGCTTCAATAAAATCATACAGATATCCATAAAAACAAGAGGCTCAACTATCGAAAGCTTGATGCTACAAATATGTTTTTAATGATTGTTTGAATCCCTCCACAGTTGTGCACTCCCTAATCTGACAGGTAAGAGAATTCTAAAGGGTAGGGGCTGCAAACTCAAAAGCTCTTGCCCCGGAGGATTTTAAACATACTCTTGGAATCTCTAGCAACCCCTTGCTGGCTGAGCGTAGTGATCATCTGGGGCAGTAGGAGCTCTTTCAGGTAGTCCAGGCCCAGTCTGTGTAGGACTTTAAAAGTCAGCAGACCAACTTTAAAGGTGATCCGCCACTGCACTGACAGCCAGTGCAGTTCACGCAGCATTGGCGAAATATGACAGGATCACGAAGATCCCACCAAAAGATAGGCCGCTGCATTCTGCACTAGCTGCAAGCAGCGGATTTCTACCCCAGAAGCCCTAGGTAAAGGGAGTTGCAATAATCTAAGCATGAGGAAACAAAGGAGTGGATCAATGTAGGAAGGTCATCGGACGGAACAAGATGCCTAATCCTGTTGATATTTCTAAGGTGGTAAAAGGAAGTTTTGATGACAACCGACACCTGTGAATGCAAGGTCAGCCCTTCATCAAAAATTACCCCCAGGTTATGCAGCTGTTCAGAGGTCAGGAGTGAGACGCCACCGAGAAAAATTCCCCGAGGGTGAACCATCCCCCGACCCCCTTATCCGACGACCCGGATTCACAAACAACACCTCAGTTTTATCCGAGTTCAACTTTAGCCAACTGGAATCCATCCAATCTTGGATTTCTTTCAGACAGTTATTAAAGATCGAGACAGCTCCATTCTGGTCAGGTGCAAAAGACAGGCAGAGCTGGGTATCATCAGCATAACAGTGAAACCTCAGCCCATACCTTCTTACAATGTCTCTGAGGGGCTGCATGTACACCGCAAAACAACATGGGTGAAAGAACAAAGCCTTGAGGTACCCACATGACAGAGAAGTAGGATCTGAGGAATAAACCTCAGACACCACTCTCTGTGATCAACCCATGAAAACTATGTAAACCACCTGAGGACTATCATTGCCTTATATCTGTCCCGTGCATTCTTAGATTCCCCCACTGTTGTTGACCCGACAACCTTCTCGGGAAGGCCGTTCCATGTGTCCACCACCCTTTCCACGAAAAATTACTTCCTCGCATTGCCCATGAGCCATCCCACCTCTGTCTTCAAATTGTGTCCCCTTGTTCTTGCACATCTCTTTCTCTGAAAGATGCTACACTCTTGGACTTTGTTGATTCCCTTGAGGTACTTGAAAGTTCCCATCATGTCCCCCTTCTCCCTCCTTTCCTCGAGGGTATACCTATTAAGCTTCTTTATTCTCTCTTCGTATGGTATGGACATAAGGCAATTTTTTTGGGGGGTAGGAAGAAATAGGCTGTTGGTTAAATAGGATCTGCAGCTTATCCTGTAGGGAGGGAAATGGGCAGACTGGGTGGGCCAAGCGGTCCTTATCTGCCGTCAAAGTCTATGTTTCTATGTTTCTATGGTGCAGACCCTGCACCATTTTAGTTGCCCTCCTCTGGACTACCTCCATCCTGTCTATGTCCTTGCAGAGATGCGGTCTCCAGAACTGCATGCAGTACTCCAGATGGGGTCTCACCAATTGTCTGTAGAGGGCTGACAACTTCTTGTTTTCTACTGGTGATACCTCTCCCTATGCATCCCAGTATCCACCTAGCCTTCCTTACTGCCTTTTCACATTGGCTGCCTACCTTTAGATCATCTGATATGACTAGCTCAAGGTCCCTTTCCATTTTTGTTGTTGTTAGTACCCCCCCATTGTGTACTCTTCCCCTGGGTCTTTGTTTCCCAGGTGCATTACTTTGCACTTCTTTGCATTGAATCTAAGCTGCCATACATTTCACCATTCCTCCAGCCTTGCCAAGCCACTTCTCATCCTTTTAACCCCTTCCTTGTGTATCAACCCTGTTGCAGATCTTTGTGTCATCTGCAAGGAGGCATACTTTTCCTTCCAGTCCCTCTGCAATGTCACTTATAAAGACATTAAAGAGGACTGCTCCCAGTACTGAACCATGCGGTACCCCACAAGTGACCCCCCTTGCTTTGGAGTAGACTCTGTTTACTATTACCCTCTGCATCCTGTTGTCCAGACAATTTTTTACCTAGGCTGCCACCCTGGGACCCACTCCCAGGGTGGCTAACTTGTTTATTAATCTTTTGTGTGGAACTCTGTCAAATGCCTTGTTAAAGTCTAGGTATGCTATGTCCACAGCTCCTCCCTAGTCTACTACTTTGGTCACCCAATCAAATAAATCTATTAGATTTGTCTGACATGACCTTCCCATTGTGAATCCATGCTGCCTTGGGTCCTGTGCCCTGCTGGCCTATAAGTGCTCAACAATTCTTTCTTTCAGAAGTGATTCCATCATTTTACCTACCACTGAGGTCAAACTAACAGGTCTGTAGTTTCCTGCCTCTGCCTTGTTCCCACGTTTGTGAAGGGGAATGACATATGCCTCCCTCCAGTCCTCAGGTATCACACCATCCTCCCATGATTTGTTAAAAAGGGTAGTCAGTGGTGTCACTAGTTCTCCCCTTGGTTCTTTTATTATTCTGAGGTGAATCCCATCAGGCCCTATTGCCTTGTCCACCTTGAGTTGTTGGCATTCTTTCAGGACTCTTTCTTCAGTGAATGGAATGGTATTGACTCCCTATTGAGAGTGCTTCAATTGTTTGGTTTAGGTACGTCCCCCTCCTCTTCTTTTTTGAATACTGAACAAAAGTATTTGTTCAGTATCTCTGCCCTTTCACTGTCACCCTCTGCCCCCCATTAAGACTCACTATCCCTTCCTTGGTCTTTCTTCAATCCCTAATGTACCTATAAAAGATTGTATCCCCCTTCTTAACTGAGTTGGCTATCTTTTCCTCGGTTTTGGCCTTTGCTATTCTGACTGTCTTCCCTGCTTCCTTCTGCTCTAACTGATACAGTTCTCTGTTCTGCTCCTTCTGTGATTCCTTATACTTCATGAATGCTATCTTTTTCTCCCTAATCTTCCCCGTCAACTCTTTTGAGAACCATAGCATTTTTTTCCTTCGTTTTGTTTTGTCTTTGTTTATTTGCTTCACACAAATGCTTGTTGTCTCTGTGATGGCAGTTTTGATTTTTTCCCATTGTTCCTCCACCCCTCCTTCCTGCCCTTTTTCTAGTGCATTCCTTAGGCACTCTCCCATTCTGCCAAAGTCAGCCCTCTGAAAGTCCAGTACCCTTGCTTTTGTATGGATTGACTCTACGGCCGTGTATATCGTCTGGTGGTCGCTTGTTCCCAGATGGCTACCCACTTCTAAATCTAGGATCCTCTCACCGTCCCCATTTGAGAGTACAAGTTTTAAGATTGCTCCCTCCTGAGTGGGTTCCAACACTAGCTGCCTGATGCATGCCCCCTGTATGGCATCGATAATGGCTGTGCTCTTGGATGTGGCTGCAGCAAATGAGCTCCAGTTAGCATCTGGCATATTCAGGTCCCCCATCAACAATTTCTCCCCTTTTTCTGCCATTCTAATGATGCTTCCTATCATTTCATTTCCTTGTCGATTTCCTTCCCTGAGATAGGGTCTATACACAACCCCCTGCAGATTGTGGTGCCATTTCCTGTCTCCAAGGTGATCCACAGTGCTCCTCTCCCTATTTACCCTTTAGTTCTGTTGATTTGATCCCTTTGATTTAACCACATTTTCCATGTGAGACCAAGAAAAAAAATGTGTGGTACCATGGTAGATGTATCAAAATGAATAGTTCTACTCAAGTATCTGAAAGGACCAGTTTTCTCCTGACAGGCATCATGAATGATTTGACAGCAATGGATTCCAGCACTTGAAGAACTAAGATGCTCAGCAGAGAGAAGGTACAAAATTTAATTCATTTACTTGTAAGCTCAAAAATAAATAACAATGGAAAAATGCCAAACAGAACCCCGGTGCTTCAACCTTACCTGTCTTCATCAGCGGGTATGCCCTCACATACCCAAACTCTTCCTTTATAAAGTGCAATCAATTAGTTATGCTTGGCAAACAAATGCTGAAACAGTACTAAATAACATAAAGTACACATGCTAAAAAATTCCATTATATACAGTCAGTGCAAAAAATGGTCACAAAATGCAGTGTTTCCATGTTGGAGGCTTGAGAGTTACACAATCTTTAACTGATCAATCCATATTGCTTGCCCCACCATTACTCAACAATAAAAACTGCCACCAGCTATTGCCATAGTTGTATTATGTAACCAAATATTCCATGTGATATCGAAAAAAAACCACTGTACTGTACCTTGGTAGATGGATCAAAATGAGTAGTTCTACTTGATGCTCTGGAAGGGCCAGGATACTTCTGACAGGCATCATACAGTAGATGATTTGGATTTGCTGAATTTAAGATAAGCTGGATGTAGCAAAACATACTGAAACAAATAGTAACACTCCAATCTAACAGATTAAGCACCACAAAACTACAAGATAGTAGAAAGATTAGCTACATGCTTGACAAAAAATATTCACTTATACTACACAATTCTACAAAACAGAGTAACACAATGCCATTCTGCTGAATCACAGAGACAATAATCTCCATGAGAGTCAATAGAACTCTTGGGTGCAGTCACAGTGACAATGTTTGTGCTTACAGAAAAACATAGAAACATGGAATTTGTCAGCAGAAAAGGACCAGCTCAGCCCACCCAGTCTGCCCAGATGGTCCCTGCCTAGTCTCTCTCTGCTGACCCTAACTGGTCTCCAGCAACCCTTCCTCCTACCTACCTATTTACTAATATTTCCCTATGTCTATACATGCATGTTTGAAGCCCCCTTATTGTTTTTGCCTCCATCACTTCCACTGGCAGTCTGTTCCAAGTGTCCACAACTCTTTCAGTGAAGTAGAACTTCCTCTCACCCTTCTTAAACTTCCCCCTCCAGATTCATTGCATGCTCTCCAGTTCTTCTGCCCCATCTCATTTACACCCTGTTCACCCATGTGAAGTACTTGTTAGTCTCTATCATATTCCTCTTGGTCTGTTCTCTTCCAGGGTCTACATGTTGAGATCCCTCAGTCTCTCCTTGTTGGGTTTTTGATGCAGCCCCCTGCACCCTTTCAGTTGCCCTCCTCTGAACTGCCTCCACCCTGTCTACGTTCTTTTGAGGTGCTTCCTCTAAAACTGGAAACAATACTCCAGGTAGGGTCTAATAAACAACTGATACAGTGTCAACACCTCCTCCCTCCCTCCTGCTGGAAATACCTCTCCATATACATCTCATTATCTCACTGGCCCTACCACCTGCTTTGTTAACTACCCTGTCACTCTGAGGTCATTTGGTAAGATAACCCCAAGATCCCTTTCCTGTTTGGTGACTTTCAGTACCTCCCCCCATCCTATACTCATTTCCTGGGTTCCAAACAGAAATTATGGTAAGTGTGATGGGATTTCTTCTTTCTGTAGTGTTCCATGTTGTCAGTAGGAAGTCTTAACATATGATTTTTTTTTTTTGAGTGATCTATTTTTTGTCCCCTCTGTTCCCTGAATCCACCTCTCCTTTGGGCATCCAAGGTCACCAGCACCCCTTCTAGCCCCCTCCGAGCCCCTTAACCTCCCACTGCAGCCTACCTCGAGGTAGCTTGGCATTCCCCTTAGCTGAGTAGTTCCCTCTCCTCTGAGGGGGAAGGCACCAGTTGAGGAAGCCCAGTATGCTGTATTTTTACTCGGCCTCGGGTGCTGCTGAGATGGCCGGCCTGCAGGAAGTCTTTCTGGTTTGCTGGAAGACTGAATGCCATCATTTGGCCAATCCAGAGTGTTTCTCCTGTGTTCTGGTACTTCCCACATTGCAACACTTTTGTGCAGTGCTCCTGGTCTCCACCAGGGACTGCTGCAGAGCAAAGTGACCCTGGAACCCACCCCAGGAGAGGAAAGCAGTCCTGTGGACACTCAGTCCTCTCCTTACCCTGCCGACCCCCGATGACCCGAGTCCATTCCTGAACCCAGGTCACCAGTGTGGTGAGAGGAAAGGTACCAATGCCTCAACCCTCCGCACCATGGGGCGGCCTAACATATGAGTTTTACTAAGTAATACCACAAGGGAAGATGTGAATATTGCTGTATATCTTCCAGTGAGAGTTTTACTTCTAATAGCTGCCTGCAGCACTTTGTGCCCAAATGCTGCATCAGCTGAGCTGTACTAATCATGCCTGTAAAGTCTGAAGAAGGTGAAGAAGGTGTGTTGGGGAAACTATATAATTGCTCCATACTCCATTGAAAGCAGAAGCTTCTGCTGTTTTGGAGCAGGATGGTATTATGCCCCTTGATGACTGCATCCTGATCAAAGCTAGCAGTATCAGTTTTGACACCACATATACCTTTCCAATACAATCTCTGACCCACCTAGCCATGATGACCATGGAAGCCATTTTCCCTTTCTTTGCAGCTTAGGAGTAGAGGTGTGTGAAGTTGGGAAACTTCATTTTGCAAAATACTTAAAGTTTCTTGACTTTGGGAAGTTTGAAGTGCCTACTTCACATAGCTCTTCGCAAAGTGAAGTGCCTACTTATCTGAGCAATATAGATAGATAGATAGATATTTTTATTTATAAAGAGCCCAATTTCTGGGACTCGGGGTGCTGAATAATAAAATCACAATTTGATATTGTTTAAAATCACCACATATGCATAATAAAATCAATACCATTCAAATACAGAATATCATTCAAACAGCAGCTTACATTATATAAGCTAATTCAAACAGATAGGTCTTCAATCCCCTTTTAAAGGCTTCCACCGATGGGGCCCCCCTTAAATAAGCAGTTAAGGAATATAGCACTTTCCCCTCAAAGTACTATGCAAAGGAGATAGTATTTTTTCATTAAAAATAACATAAATTCCCCCCACCCACTAGGTTATGAGTAGCCTTCCCCCTCAAATGATGCCACATGTTTTTTTTTTTTAAATCACATTCCCCCACCCATCCCCCCACTGGCTTCCATTTCTCCACATTTCCAGTAAACAGCTACACTGAATTATTTTAATAGCTGGTGCCACTGGTTCCATTCCCCAGTCATAAATGCAAGTCCCATCCACCATCTCCTTTCCCATCCTTTTTTCACATCACAAAATTCCTCTTCCTTTGACACCTTCCTAAAATAAACCCCTACTCCCCCTAAAGCGCAAAACACCCTTTTTGAAACAGTAGAAGCTGCAAAACAAATGACCATCCCTATCAAATTGAATGCATTCCCACTCTTCAAACCCTCTGATCCCAATGAATGGTGAGTGATGTCTATCTTAGTAGTGATACCTGCTTAGCTGGCCTCAGCTAATCAGATAGTACTACTAGGATATACATTTCTCACCATTCTTAAGGTCAGAGGCCTTGAAGAAAAAGAAGCTGTTCTCACCCTGATTTCTTTTTTACAGCTTGTGCTCATGTAAATGGGAGTTTTGGGTTTTGGTGGAAGATGGGTATTTTCTGGAAAGATTATGGTAGTGGGGATTTCAGTGATGTAAAATAGTGACAGGTAGGAAGAGGTAGGTGGGAGCTTGCTTTTGCAACAGGGGGAAGGGGAGGGAACCAGCAACACTGGTTTATTATTATTAAACATCACTGAGTAAGGTGTGAGGAGGGAAATGAGGACCAAAGGGGATGGGCAAGTGATTGAATTTAAAAAAACATGTAGCATGGTGGTAGGGCGTGAGTTACACATGTCACAGAGTGTAGGGTTGATTTATATTTTTCTTAAATAATAACATTGTGAAAACTGAGGGCGAAGTTGGTATGCCAGTTGGAAACTTCATAAAGTCTTTGTGAAGTATTACATCTCCAATTTCACAACATCTTTGTTCACAAAGTAGAACTTTATTACATCTCTGCTCTGGAGAACATGAAAAACTGTTAGACAGTGAAAATCTGGTGCCCTTGCCAGGTATGTTTTGACTGCTCAACACACATCAAGATTGTGTAAAGACTTCCTCTGGGATTCAACAGCCTTAGTTCAAAGGAATGGATGCTGAAGCTCTTGGTTCTCATGAATGGCAGTAGGTGTTTATAGGAGAGAGGAGGACATGGTCCTGATGACAACTGTCTCATGGAGAAAATGACAGGCTTCTCATACTCCTCATAAGAACTGGTGCAGGGCTGTGGTCAGAGCAGTTTTGCAGTTACTAGAATGTCATCATAGGAGAGACACTGAAGCTTATTAAACCATCTTCTGTAAGAGGGAACTATTCAGATACACACCTTGACTTGAGTGAATATCAATGTAAACAGCAATAAAAGGCTTGAAATATGTTTCTCAGAGAGATCTGAGAAATGCAAGACATTCCATCATGGCACAAACAACCAGAAGGAGGGCTTGGCCTTATAGGCCGCTGGAAAAAATCTGCTTATATCAGAGGGTGTTCCAAGTGAGGAATGATCCATGAGGTCCAAAGCAGTAATCAAAGCTGAAAACATGACCCCAAAGGAGAGCTGAGGGCTAAGTCATTATTTAAGGCAGCCTGAAAAGAATCCAAAATCTAAGCCAAAGAGGCTTTCCTCAGGTAGAACCTCAAGACTGTCCAATTTAGAAAGGAGTTTTGTACCCTGTTGTAAGCATAGGAAATAGAGATTTTCCTGGATGACACAATCATGCCCACTACCTAGTCAAATAAGTAAGTATTATTAGCCTTTTATTTTCAGCAAGGCCATCTTAAGGTTATCAGGAGTTCTGAGCCATTAAAAAATCTGTGCTACCAATGACACACAGGGTCTTGATGCCTATTCATGAACATGTGCTAAGTATGCAGAAAATAACTTAATCCACAGTGCACAGTACGCAGCATGCATGGCACAACAGAGATGTGGCATGCATGAATAGCACTGTGGGCACACACACTCAGGGGCAGGACACCAAGACAAGCATAGCAGGATGCAGACCCAACAGAGGTGGTGCCAAAATATGTGGATCCTCCCCTCAACCCACCATATATGGGCAGGCAATCATCCTGCAGAACAGCATGGTAGTGAATGCCATATCCCACCACAATGTATAGGCTGGTGGACAGTGGATGAGGTGTGGAGAAATGACCCGTACCACAGATACAGGAGGTGTAGCCAGGCCAAGTGGGTAGGTAGCACTGTGGGCATGCCTGGACCGGTGCTGGAGCACAGCCTTGTGCCATGATACAAACCAATGGCAAGGATGCAACCATGGTAAGTGGCAGTGTGGGACAACACACCCACCTGTACGGGGCCAGGATGCTGGCAGCAGCCCCCATGGTGAAGGGATGCTGTGGTACAATGCCACAGCCTCACATACATTCTGGTTCATCAGTCCCTCGCTGTGACATATCCCCAGCCTCTGCAAACCATGCCACATGGCCTCTCACCATGTGCTGCCATGGCACTGCTCCCCATTGGCCTCAGCATCTGGTGTGTCTAGGGTGGTTGTGCTGGCATGGGCACACTACTATGTATCACCTTACTATGGGCAAGGCACATGTGGCAGGCACCCTGCATGCCCATCCATGAGTGGCTGTAAGGTGCCCCTAGTATAGTCCCAGGCCAAATGTATGCACCCTGTAGCCCATATGTCCAGACCATGATGCTGCTTGGCCTCCAGTGGGCATGGGTATAAGCCACTCTTGCAGTGTGTTGTACACAACTGCCAGTGTAATTGGTTATGGGTGTGGGTATCATTGGCTGTCACCTGTATGGGCCAGGGGTACACATAAAGTGCCATGCATGGCATTACTGGTGTCACAGGTACATGCACTGTTGCACACACATGGCCAACCTGACAGCCAGCCAGCCATTCATCTGCCAGGTGGCAGGGCTTGACCATGTGCAGCGTCCTGTATGTACAGTGAAGTCACTCAGGAAGAAGCGCAGTACTGCAGAATTTTGCAGTAGTGTTACTGTAGTAAACAATGGAATTTCAATAGGAGTTAATCCCTTTTGTCATGCAGTAAACCTGTGACAATGCACTTCATCCTGGCTGACTTATCTGTAGGCATTCTGGCATGCCAACAGATACATTGTACCTGAGTGGGTATCTATGCCATTCACGGCATTCAGCATCTGGCAGGTGATGCAGTGACTGCTCACTCAACTCGGTATTCCCCATGCATGGTGGGTGTAGATATGGCACTGTGAGCCCCGCATGGTGGTGGCATGGGGCCATGTTCCACTGGCCCTTGACCATGTGCCTGACCACTGCCATTGCATCCTGGGTGCTGGCATGGGTACTTGCAATGACTGTCAGGGGCACATCCATCAACCTCATTCCCATGTGCAGCCAGCACGTGCAGCCCACACTGCATGGCCATTTACTATGGACATTCCACCTGTGTGCACTTTTAATAGGGCATGTCATGGCTCATGTGCATGACTCACTCATCTTTACAGGTGACACATGATAATTACCTGTGCCACTCTATAGTATTCAGTAGGTAGGGCAACAGCACCTATGGTGACAGCATTGATTGTTCATGTAGGACATCTCCCCAGGTGACTGTGGCATGTCTCAGAGGACACCTACTCAGAGAGGCATGAGGTGGGACCTTGGGGCAGCTTCATGGGCAGGAGAGGGTAAGTACAATTGCTACAGTGTGTGTTGGGTGACAATGCAGGGTGTGGCCACTGTCCATGGTGCTAACAGACATTTCCATTCATGTCCCTCACAGGATCACCAACAGCTGCCCCACTGCCTGGAACTGGTCCACCTTGAGCAGCTGAATGGTGCTCCATGTGTGGTATGGAACCCCTCCCCACAGCCACAGGAGATGGCACCTGACAAACCCCACCTACCTGTCCCTGCACCCTGAGGCTACAGAGCTGCACTACATCACCAACTGCATAGTTGTGTGGCATATGGTGGCTCCATTGCTGGTAAGTATTGTGGAACCAGTGCTGTGCCCCCTGTGCCCCTAGATGGGCATGTCACAGTTACCTTCACATATGTACAGGCACTGCAATGTAAGTTTCTTCCTTTACAGTGCTACAGGGTCTTACATGGAGGATGGTCCTGGTGTCACTTGGGACATTGTACAAGGCAGATTCCAGTCATGTGGATGCTGCCCTGGATTGGGCTGTGTAGGCTGCATTGCTGGCAGTGTGATAACAGGTGTTGGTACTTCCGTGAGGGGGTCACCCTGCTGTTAGACATTGTGGACATCAGCTAGGTGTGGGCAGCTATCTGTATAGTGCCATATGACAGAGTTATTTGTTCAAGGTTTTCATGTTGCAGGCACATGTTCACTATGTACCTTGTTATTTCTGTTTGCAGTATTAAACATTTGGTACCTTTCAACCTGTGTGTTTCTGTATCATGTGCAGTAGATGGCGGCATGGGTGGGTAACAGTGTGGGGGTGAACACACATCTTGGGAGACATTACTAGGGTGCATATGTGGAGGAGGGCAATATAGATACTGGCACATCTGTCCCGCATGTGCGGATGTGTGCCATCCCACTGTCTCACATGCTGTGCTGGCTGTTGTGCTGGGGGGTGCTGTGCCACTGCGGACAGGTTGGCATGCGTTCGGTGCATGGGTGGCTCATCATTCTCCTCACTATGCACTACCATTGTCACCTGGTTCCCCACTCTGCTATGGCACGTGTGCTACTATGTGTGTGGCACAACCAGCTGTGTGCTGTGTCACGCATGCATGCCAGGTTATGGTTGTGCACTGCACAATCCCTGGCAGTTGGCTCCACTGTGTGTACATCTATGGCAGCCCACACCCTGCCATAGGTGTACACACATGCCACCACATGTCTGGTTGTCGTACGTGGCTTTCTGCAGACATGCTGCTGGGTCCACCTAGGCATGGCACTGTGTTGCCATGCTCCCATGGACATGCCACGTATTGCAGCCACAGAGCTGTGCACATGTGGGCTACACAGCCTTGTGGGCACCTTTCATGCATGTCATGGCATTGGGACTTGCATGTGGTTCATGTGTACCTGCCTACACAAGCTCCCTATGCACCTCTGAACACACTGTGTAGGCTTTGTGCATTGGGCCCCATGTCCATTAGTCTAGAGCCCATGTGTTATTTCCTTTTCCTATCACCAGTGAGTTGAGATATTTTAATGATTATACAATATGTTTGTGATTGCAAAGAAATCTGTCAGCTTCAGGAGCTTTGAAATTATTTTTTTTCTCATTTACTTGTTTATCCCTTGCATTTGTATGTTTATGGGAGTCATTGGGATACATGCATACTTCTGCTGTACTTTTGTAAATTCTAGTATCAATCCCCTGGTTTTAGCCACATACATGTTCTGTGGTGCATTTGTGAGAGACTGTATGGAGCTGAAGCCAGTGGATACATTCAAGAATTGTTACATGCAGTCTCAAATTCAGTAGTCAAATGTGTACTCTATTAGTACAGCATAACCAGTTCCACACAGGTTACCAAAACACAACTTAAATCTGCATAATCTGGGTTCTGTGATCTGCACTGTAGATGCTAAATGTTACTGAGTCGGTAGTGTCATTTATAATGGATTGTATACTGTGTGAGCATTATGTGTGGTTCATAGCTCAGTGCTTATGGAACATGTAGATGGTTGTTGGATACAGAGGCCAGCATTAAGAGGACAATGTTCATTAGGTAGTAGTATAGAATGTTTGTGCTAAGGTACTTGGATGCTTGGTTTTGAATTATGAACCCCCCGGTGTGATAAGAGTGCCGAAGAAGGAGGAGGTGTCGGGGAGGATGGTGGGTGAGTGCGACTCACTCTAAGCAGAGCAGGAGCCAGCTGCTTCAATTAAGTAGGCTGTGGGGGAGGAGCTCTTCCCCCTCATGATCCCGGCTACTCCTGCAATTATGTGTGGTTCATAGCTCAGTGCTTATGGGACACGTAGATAGTTGTTGGATACAGAGGCCAGCATTAAGAGGACATTGTTCATTAGGTAGTAGTATAGAAAGTTTGTGCTTAGGTACTTGGATGCTTGAATTGAGTTGTTTGATAATATTTGATGGTTTTGGCCTTTCTCTGTATCCCACCTGTAGGAAGGAAGCTTGGTTTAGAATGATGAAAGTCCCAAACAGAAAATATATATATATATATATATATACATCAACGATTGTTCTTTAACTGAATGCTGAAGAGTTGTGCATGACAACACCTAATAATGAAGGAATAGATGATCACCTCCTCCAACTCCAGACAGTGTGACCAGTATCACTCAGGAGAGGAAAAAACCCCTTGGGGGAACCTCTGAGGACCCATGGCTACTGACCTGCCCATCCTTCTGGGCATACTAAAGGAGAGAGATCCTAACTAAACTAAATTAATCAGCTAAATCTGAATTCTAATTTGTAGAATTTAATCCAGATAAATGGAGTTTAAGAAGAACTGAATTGTAAATGTCCAGTGAAGTAATTTCCTCCTAATAAAGCCCAAGTCCGAGAATCCATATATAATTCTGAATGATGGCGAGTGGATATGAAGAACCTTCTTCCGGACTTCAATTTATAAAGGGCATAATCCAGGAAATGTATGATGGTGAAGATGAAGTTGATGACAGAAGAATTCAATACAGGAGACCAGACGCAGATAGTTGCATCCAAACTTGACATCAACGAGGCAGGATGAATATAAGTAGTACGACTTCCTGATTTCTGATAGAGGACTTGTACAGTCTGTGTAATGAGAAGGCTTGTAGCCAGGCTACCGACTGGTGAATCCAGTTCTGATAAGTGAAGTATAGTCTGAGGAATTGATATGAAGGCAACGGCTATAGAGCTGAGCTGGAATAATGGCAAGCTGTAGAGGATAATTGGAAACACTGGTGTGAAGTATGAAGCATCCAAGTAGTAGAATATGGTGAGCCCAAAAGGAAGCACATCAGTTGGACTGCTAATCCGAAGTGAGAGGTAATAGGAGCAGGGATTGCACCCACGAAGGCAGAGGAGAAGGAACAGGATGTGGCAATCAGCCCCTGAGGAAAGTGCAGCTGAACCGACAGCTGGGGAGGTAGGAGAGAGAGAGGTGGATGATTCCAGGATGGGAAGCACAGTCAGACCCCTGGAAGTCTGCTGGAAGAATAGAGCATGGCAGTTAGTCCCTCGACAAGTAGCGCAGCTGTTCCATCAGCTGAAGAGGTAATGAGAGAGGCGACTAGCTCCAGGTAACAGAAAAATGCAGCCAGACTCACGGAGGTCAGTCAGTAGGAATAGTGCGGGTATACTGCTCCAGGAGACATACTGTATCTTGAGTCAGGTCAGAGCAGAGTAGTATTGCAATTGTAAGGCAGTTGTAGAAATGAAAAGGTGCTGAGGACTGATGTATCCATTAGATCAATGATGGCAGGGATCGCATTGAGGAGACCGTGGCATAGAGATGGCAACTTGATGAGAAATAGAAGTCGAAACTGTAGGTATGCAATGGTTGAGGCAGCAACAATGAGATGAGATCTGAATAGTCAAGCAGAAGAGTCCTGGATGGAGATAACTGAAGAGGGTGAGTCAAATGGAGTAGTGTAGGCACAAGTTCAAAAGCAGAAGAGCACAATCAGGATAAGGTCTTGATGAGAGGCACAACTAAATGTCCTGGAAAGGGTGAAGCAGCAGCAATTCCGCATGGCTGAAGCAGCAGGGCAAAGTATCCAAGTGTAGAGAGGAACTAAGAAACGGCCAGATGCGGATCCAATAAAGGAGCCTCGGCTGGAGGACACAGCAGCAGGTAGGCGAATAGTACAATGCGGGAATCTCCAGGCCCCGATCTGGTGAGGTAGAAGTAGAACAGAAGTAGGCAACCTCCCAGCCCTGTGGGCGGAGGCAGGTCGAGAAGCAGATGAGTAGGAGGTAAAACTCCCAGCCCAAAGGATGAAGGCAGGTTGGAGACACAGAAGATTAGTAGGTAAACCTCCCAGCCCGATGGGTGAAGGCAGGTCGTAGAAGCAGATGATGAGGTAAACTTCCCAGCCCAAAGGGCGAAGGCAGGTCGTAGAAGCAGGTGATTATGATGCAGTAAAATATAGGAACGAAGGACCTCCAGACTTGGTGGGGCACAGATCTGACCAAAGACGATGGCTAGCCTCCAGCCTGCGGGGCAAGGCAGGTTGCAGAGCAGAGGTAGATAATGCAAAGAAAATGATAACTGCATGCAATGCAGATGGTTGCGTCCTGGTATGTAGATATCGATGAAATACGAAAACATAGGATAGATGAATGCCAGTTCAGGAGGAGCACAAGAAGTTGGAATAGCAGGTTAGTCATGATGACTTCTAATCCTTAGGAGGGCGAAGCAGGTAACATGAGCAGAAGGTAAGAAGTGAATCCATATAAATTGTAATAGTAAGCAAGCAAGCAGCATGATGCAGACGGAGCAGCATATCCTGAGTCAATGAGGTGTGTGCAATAACAGATTGTAGGGCCAACTCATGAGAGCTGTGCAAGGTGCTGTTGACTGTCGCAACCAGAAGATGGATGGAAAGGAGTGCAGTGAAGATGCTTCCAGATGGAAGAATTGGACAACCTGACCAGAGCAAACAGTAGCTGAACCCCATGGGTCATCTGGTAAAATGAGTAGTATGATAGTAAGCGTTATAGGTAATATGATGGCTGGACTCCATGTAGGTCAGCTGGTGAGGCAAGTAGGGTGATAGGGAAGCCAACATAGGTTAGGATGTGGCTGGACCCTTCGTAGGTCAGCTGGTGAGGTAGGTAAGGAGTGCAGCTAGCCCCAAGTGAGCTACTATGCACAGCTGGACCCCTTGTAGGTCAGCTGGTGAGGTAAGCAGAGTAGCAACTAGCCTCATGGAAGCTAGTATGCACAGCTAAGCCATGCGTAGGTCAGCCGATAAGTAAAAGCCTCAAGAAGAAAGCTAGTAGTGTTGGACCATTAGACATGTATACGAATAGGGCAGGCTAAGGGTAATCAAGCGGTAAGCTCGGATCTGTGCATAGGTCAGATTAGCAGTAGAACGTGGCTGTTAGATCCTCAGCTGAAATGCACAGGGAGAATGACAGCTGAAGAAGCAAGAGAGTAATGTCTAAGCCCAAGGTAGAATGAGAGTAGGCTAGACTTTCGAGGTCTGTTGAGAAGTAAGTAGAGTGGTAGCTAGCTGACAAGGCCAGATCTACAGAAGCTCAGTAAGAGCAGCAGCCAAAAAGTGACATCATGTGACAGACATGCAAACTGCATATGGAGGAACATCCAGGGCAGACAGAAAATGCTCCATGGCGGGTACAGTAAGACATGCAAGTGGAAGTATATGAAGAAGTGCAAAATAGGCCCTTATCTTACAAACATCCTGTAGATGTCCGCAAATATGGAGAGGTTCTGTAATGGCCCATGCTAGAACCCAATGAATAAAGCTGTGACATATAAGGCTATGGATGGTCGTCACTAGAGCAAGGTAGGGACTTAGGGAGAGTAACAATGCCATTTAACAATGGATAAACGAAGTACGCAGAAAGGAATGAGGAAGAACGCTAGATATCTCTGGAGTATGAGGGCAGTGCGGTACCACAGGCTGCAGGTGCCAGCATTCATAAAGAAGTGGAGCGACCAAGCTGAGAGTTGAGATGAAATGTCAACAATGCAGTTGTCCAGGAGCTAAGGCAGCAGAGAAGTCTGGAATGAGCCAGGTGCCACTAGATGACCATGCACAAAGGCAAAAGAAGGCAGCACAAGTAAGTAAGCAGGGAGTTCCAGCAATCCTGATGTGAGAGACTGTAGGACTAGGCATCCGGAAGGTGAACTGTGTGGCATGGAGTGGCGACTGCTAGTAGGAGTGTAATGGGAAAGGGGTAGAGCACCAGGTGGAAAGCAAAGCGGGGCAGATTAGAAAGTCGCCATGGAGGAAGGTGCAACACAGCTAGAAAGGAAGCTGCAGAAGAACCCCCAAAGAAACACCAAAGGATGAGAAACAAAAAATGACAAGGGGAGCACAAAAGGAGGCAGAAAGTCAAAAGGGGGCTGGCAAGAGGAGGCGCAGCAGGGAAGGAAAGGAGGTGCAGCCGCCAGACAAGCAGCGCCAAGCCAGGTGAGTACGACTGCCTAAGCAGAGCGGGAGCCAGCTGCTTCCATTAAGTAGGCTGTGGGGGAGGAGCTCTTCCCCCACATAATCCCAGCTACTCCTGCAATTATGGATAGCCACAGTAGCAAAAATGGGGTCACCAGCATCGTAGACTGTACCCCTGATGCTGCACCAACAAGCCATCCTTATCTCAATGAGTTTCTGTTCTTTATCTCTCTCAACTCCTGTCTAGTTTCACTCCATCCCTCTTGTCCCATGACCTAGGTTTTACTACTATTCCCCACAGTCTGGCTCAGGACCTTGTGTAAGGGTCAGGAGCAAACAGACAGAGAACAACACTGTTTTTTAAGCACAAACCGTGGTAATGAGTTAAGCAATTTTCAAAATCATTGCCTCCAAATCCAGCTCAACTAGTGGTAGCTCCCCCCATCCTTTATCATAGCCATTCTATTCTAGTCCAGACTCATTTCTTCTACAGCATGGGTATTTGTTTTTATCACAGAACAAGGGATGGGGGGTGGGTCAAATTCGGAAAGACCTTGTCTGGCTTGCATTTTACTAACAGTCCAACAAATATATTTTTAATCAACTGGGCCTAGAATTCCATAAGCAAAAACTTAAGTATAAAGACATACAATATAGCAACATAAAGATATCAAAACATAACAGTGTGCACTTCAATTATTTTTACAACAAAATCAGCAGCAGGCACCTGCTTATCCACCAGATTTTTTTAAGTCTCTAAATCCATGATAGTATCCATATCAGGCTTAAAAAAATATTTCCTTCCACAGGTGAGTGTAAGCAATGTATATGCCCCATAGGAACATAAAATGTAAACTGTAAATAACACTTTACAACTTACTAAAGGATAAAGAATCCTTCAGGTGGACTGACAAAGGCAGCCTTATGTTTTATGGGAGCTCCCAGCAAGGTTAGCCATGGTGTCCCCCCTACTAGGGCTATGTGAATATCTTTTTCTGAATATTCAAGCCAAATTCTCATATTTGGCAGCCAAGTATTTGGTTATTTGTATTCAGCCGCCCATTTAAATTTTTTTTTTTAAAAGCCCCTCCTCCCCCCAGCCAAAACCCAGTAAAATAAATGCAATCCCTGTCCACCCACCCTTTAGCAGCAACCCAATGTTGCCCTTTCCCCCCAAACTTGTTTTTTCCTGCCCAGACTTGGCATTAGGTACCCTCAGTCATATCTGGGAAATAATATTTTGCTGGATGATCAGCAAAAGCTGCCCACCCTGCAGCTGGCTGCTGTCTTTCTTGACACTTGTTTGTGCATAAAACTATGTACCCCACATCTCCACCCTGTCAGCAGCCCAGCACCAGCTCCCAGTTCTTAATACAGGGAGGGAAGATGACTGGTACAGATCCCTCCATCTCCATGGCTGGCCACCTTCTCATGAATGAAAGTGCTCAATTGTTTGCTCGATCTGTATAGTAGAACTAGCTGATCCTGTAATTAGCTGGTTTTACTACACAGATAGAGCAAGTGCACAAGCACTTTCATTCATGAGAAGGCAGGTGGCCATGGTGGAGGGTTGGTCTGTTCTGGTTGCCTTATGTCCCGGTATTAAGAATGGTGCTTGGGTGCTGCCAGGGTGGGTGAATGGAGGATATAGTTTATGCACAAACAAGTGTTAAGAAAGATGGCAGCAAGCTGAGGAGGTGGGCTGGTTGTGCTGGTCATCCATCAGGGAATATATTATTTACAATGCAGAATAAATTAATTTAAATATAACAATTTGTTGCTTCTTAGATGGAGGAGAGTTGCATTGGAATAATGATAGCTGATGCCAATAGGGTGAGGGAATGTGGGTTACATTTATTTTACTGGATTTTGGGGTTGGGAAGGGGGGCTTTTTATTTATTTTTTTATTAATTTCTTTTATTTTTTGTTTTGTTGCTAGCCAAATATTCTTTCCCAAATACAAACTGTCCCCTATTTGGGAAGGGCTTCAGAATATTCTGGAGACCTATTATTCATGGTATTTGGGGAAATAATATCAAGGCCCTGCACACCCCTACCCCTCTTCTATTGTAGGTATCTTTATGTCATTGTGGTGCCATATTGCTAGTTTCTGTTCAATTCACTGACTCTTTTATGTGACATTTCAACAGGGCACAGTAAGTCATCGAAATAATTAAAAAACATTGAATTATTGAAGACTGATCTCTTGCACTGGATCAGACTGAGGATCATTTGAATTGGGGCCCCAGCAGGTGCTGGGACTGAGGGTGCCTAATGCCAGCTCTGGGCAGGAAACATTAAGCAAACAGAAATTATTAAAGCAGCTGTTGCACTGCTAATATTTCTTCAGACTGGATACTGGAACTATGAAATGGTGCTCATCTTTTAAGAGTGTTCAAATGTTTATTATTTTGAATCCAGCACACCACAGCAACCGCAGGCAAATCAAATTTCCTCTCCATGTGAGGTGGATGGACAGATATGTCATTCAGAAGTATTACTTGGTTAATGAGGTATTAATAGGTCCTGGAACAGCAGTGCCTTGTTATCAAGATTAGGCTGAAGTGTCCCCGACAGGAATGATTACAAGTTAAATTGGCTAAGACTGCTTCTTGTAGCCAGGTTGATCCACTCAGAGCTTCTGGCCAATGTTGTAATCTTGCCTAGTGAACAACAAGTTCTACTACATGGAGAAAGATCTAATTGGACATCTGTTACAAGTGGGGTACCTCATGGATCGGTCCTTGGACCTATTTTTTCCATATATATGTAACATCCATGAACTGTAGTTTTGGATTGTGGATAGCCAAATTTGCAGACAACAAAAAGATCAGCTGTGAGATTGGTAGGGATTCCAAAATCTTGACATTACAGAAATAACTTGATAGACTGGGAGCATGGGTGGGGGGGCATGTATTGAGTTTTAAGGTGGAAAAATGCTCAAGCCTGCACTTTGGGAAAAATAACAGACTGGCCTCATACACACTAATGGAAAGGAAATAAAAGAAATAGAAACTGATAGAGATCTAGGGGTCATCGTAGATAACAATTTAAAATCTAAAAAACAGCCAAGCAACAACACTCAAGGCAAATTATATATTATCTTCCATTAGGAAGCATAGCACCAGTAAGGATAGTAGGGTGATACTCCTTTTTTATACATCTCTGGTGAGGCTGCATCTTAAGTATTGTGTACAGTTTGGGTCACCTTGCCATAAGACAAAGATAAACATTGTGGAGGGGGTACAGAGGAGGGTGACAAGAATGATCAAGGATATTAGAACTTTAGGATATGAAGAAAGACTGAAAGCACTTAATCTTTATAAATCAGAGTACCTCAGAATGAGGGGTAACCCATGTTTGGTCTTTGGAGATTTTCATAACTCTAATTTATGGGATTGTCTGGATCTGGAGATGAGAGAGGTATTGAGGGATACAAGATCACATACCCTGCAATTGAAAAGCAAATGATACATTCCACATAAAACAAATTACTATGTGGCTTAGTCATAGAGTTCCAGCTAAGACTTTTAAGTTTTATTGCAGCTTTGGGAACATTACTTCAGATTTGACAGACCAACGCACAGTGCTGGATGTCCTTTACCACAGCATGTATTTCTTGTCAAGGAGCTTTTGTATAGGTTTTTATTTATATAATAAATGCTTTTATTGATCGGTCAAGGACCTTTTCAATTCTTAAGATCATAAAAGTACAGTACGAGTTTTAAACACAGATAACACTTATTCAAGTTTCATGGTTCTATATAAATATATACAATGAAGTGTTGAGTTTTTATCCATTATGTAGCATCAAAAACTAGACATAGAACTTCATTAATCTCAATGCTGTACATCGCATCCCTAAGCAATTTCTTTCTAGGATGTATATCCATTATCTATTGTACAGGGCTGCTTTTCAGTTCTAATATGTATTCTATCAATATTTAACAGATAACACACAACTGAATAGATAATTATCTCATCCTCAGCTGTTAAAAAAGATTTAGAAGTAGGTTTAAATCTTTAGTAAGTATAGTACTACATATTAGTTATAACCACTTTTTCCGGTGAGCTATACCAGGGAATACAAAAACACATGTGCCAAGTCCTCCTTGCTGGTCATATTACATGTAAAAAATGTGGCATGTGGAGATGTGTTCTTATTAAAACTTGCAGAGCTGACATTGCTGGCAAACACCTCATAGCTATATCTTGCAGAAATAACTATTAGATTATAGTCGGTAAGTATATCTAGATAAAACATGTAACAGTGTATACTGTCAATTTCTACTAGCCATAGGGAAATGTGTAGCTGTAAGTTATTTTGTAAATCCAAGTTTTTTTAATAATCAATTATCTCATTTGTAAGGAAACTTTGATATTTTAAACTGATTGTGATTACTCTAGATATGTAGTTATTAAAGTATTCAAGTCCTAAAGCTTGAGTTAACATGGTTATAGTAGTCAGCCATGCAGAGCGTAAATAGCCTAAACTATTCCAGTTACCCCTTTCTTTTAAACACAGAGCAGTTAGCCTCTCAGGGCTATGCTGTAAAAATTTTAACCAATAATTAATTTTCCTTGCTTCATAGTGAGCCTTAAGCTGGGAAAGTCCCAATTCTACCCTAATCAGTGTAGCAGGTATACAATTATTAAGATCCATACTGCTTTTTAATGATTTGTTTAATGGTATCTCTGGCTTTTTGAAAGCATTAGTATCCTAGACATCACTTCATACAAGGCTTGTAAATAATATTTAACTTTCACTGCTATTAACAGTGGCTCTATTGAGTTGCCTCCATATTTTTTGTTAAAGACAAGAAGGCAAGTGGCAGTTTGTTTGAGTTTAATTATTGTTGTTTGTATACGCTTAGTCTATTTTCCATCAGAAGTGAGTAATAGGCCCAAATAAGGATAGCTTCTGACAGATTCAAGGCTATAACTTCAAATCCTCCCAAAGCTTTTAACAATGTTGGTACCAAAAGTTAGTATCTTACTTTTTGTTCATTAACTTTAAGATTATACAAGTTGGCATAGTTATTAAGAATATTAAGCTTAGCCTGCAGTTCTGACTGTGTTAAAGACAATAAACCAGATCATTGACAAATGCCAATACACCACAACATTTGTTTAAATCCCTTGGTAAACCTGTCTGCAGACTCTCCAACTGCCTCAACAGCTTGTCAATATAAATACAAAACAGCAAGGAGGCTAACATGCATCACTATCTGACTCAATATTCATAGGAAAAGTGGTGGATAACTACCCATTTTTCCTATTCTGACATGTGCCCAGGTATCAGTATACTATTTATTGCAATGAGATCTCATGAAATAACACTTTGCAGGCACACATCAGAACGCGAGGCCCTCATTCCCCAATTAGCCAGCAGCAGGCGCTGACTCACACATCTCTAATGTGGCCATCAGAACAAAGAAAAGGTCCGCTGCAATGAGAGCAAAGCTGTCATGCAGCGTGACCACAACACGCCTCCCGACATGCAGGCAACATGGCAGCAGTGACTGCCACCACCACCTTTCACAATGCCGATGGGGGAGCCCACTCTCCATCAGCATATTGAACCCACTCCCATTTAAAATATATGCTGAGGGGGTGCCCAATCCCCCTCGGCATCATGCGGCCCCCCCCAACAGTTTTTCTTTGCCGATGGGGGGCCCAACCCCGTCTGCATTTCTCCCCATCCCTGTTGATATTTGCCGGCGGAGGCCCACTCCCCATCGGCATAATGTTTCCCCTCGCTTTTGTTGCATGAGGGGTGCCCAATCCCCTCAGCTCGTGTCTCTTCTCCCCTCAGTATGTGTGCCGGCGGTGCCCAATCCTCTGTCGGCTACAGAATCCCAAAAAAGCACTTGGGTATGCGGCTGGGGCCCACCCCAGTGTGCCAAATCCTACAAAAAAAAGTATCCATAATGTTTTTTTTGTTTGTTTTAAACCTGTAAAAAAACGGTCCCTCGAAGTGTCCCTGCCCTCCCACGACCCACGCCCACCTCTGCACACCCTGCCTCCCCACACACACCCTCACCCTCACCCCATACTTACCTTCGAGTCCAGCGCGACGATCTTCAGTGGACCGAACACGCCTGCCACTTCAAAGCCGACTGCTAACTGAAGAAATGCTGGTAAGCTGTATAATGGCATAAATAGGGTTTTTCAACTTTGTTGCATATCTCAGCCATTATTGGGAATGTTGGCACAAATTTTCAATATGAGGTTACTGGGACCCTCCTCATTAATTCAGGCACTGTCATGAAGAGTTCGTCCGGAAGGTGATTTTGTGTTCACTGCACGGAATCACCTTTGGGACTGAGTAATGAAATGATACAGTGCCACTGTTCAAGAAAGGGGCTCTCAAAAAGCCTATGTTGCAAATTTGGTGGGAAAAAATCCAAAAATGGTTGTTTTACGCGGTGCTTATGCAGCTTCCACGCACACACATAACTTTGTGAATTGTAATATTTTCAGTCCAGATTTTAAAATTGCCATTTTCCACACCTCCTTATGAACAGTACAGCTGTCATTTTACTGATCCTGACTGAAATGTGTTTTCGTCTGGCGCAGAATAGCACGGTTGCTGTGAAGAAATCAGTTTTCAGGACAGTTTGAGGAAGTGACTGTGACACTGTTCATGAGCAGAGGTCCTAAAATGCCTATGCTAAAAATTTGGTGCCGAACGTCCATAAAATGACTGTGTTACAAGCATGCGTTGCGCAGGTTCCACGGACCCTTGTAACTTCGCAAATTTGCAATATTTTCATGCCAGATTTTCAACACTGGCATTTTTTCACACCTCCTTATGAACAGTACAGCTGTCATTTTCACATCCTACCCAAAATGTGTTTCTGCGCATGTGGCGCACAATGGTGTGGTCGCTGTGAGAAATCAACTTTTGGGAAAGATTAACAAAATCACAGCACCACTGTTCATGAGGGGAGGTCCCAAAATGCCTATGTTGAAAATGTGGCCAACAAACTCCCAAAAATAATTGGGTTACGGACGTGTGTTGCGCAGTTTCTATGCATGTTCATGACTTCACCAATTTTTCATATTTTCACTCCAGATTTTCAACGTTGACATCTTTTTACCTCCTCATTAACAATATAGTTGTCATCTTTCCACATCCTGCCCAAAATGTGTTTTGTCCCTGTGTCACCAAATGGCATAGCCACTGTGCAAAACCACCTTCACTAACAAACTGATTGTGCCACTTTTCATGAGGTGGCCTCTGACAACCCATGTTGAAAATTTGGAGTGAAAATACCAACACATACCTCTGGGTGTCGGGTTTCCAACTGTAGCACCCTACCCGACCAGACTGACAGGCGTCAGGGGGTATGACTTAGGATCATCGGCTGTAATGCTCATGCCATTCCACCCCAACCCACCCTGCAGCCAGTGACAGGCATCGTGGTGTGCCTCGCACTGTTCGGCCACAAAGTTCACCCCATTCTCCTATACTGCACCCACATCAGTGTATTTCCTTATGGAATGGGGTAAGTATAATGCCCAAAGACCCCAAAGCACACCACAACACTTGTCAGTGTCTACAGGTTAGGGTGAGGTACAATGGCATCAGCGTTATAGCTGATGACCCAAGCGATACACCCCAATGCCTGTCGCTCTCACAGGGTGGGGTGGGGTTAGCATCACTTCACTGCCATTCCTATTATGCATCTCTAGCTCCAGCACTATCAACGCACATCCCAATGCCTGTCATTCTCTACAGGGTGGGGTGGGGTTGGCATCACTTCAGTACTCACTGCCATTCCTATTATGCATCTCTAGCTCTGGCACTACCAATGCCAATGCCAGCTAAACAACATTCGGCATTGACAAATGCTTGTTTCCTATTCTGACTTGTGCCCAGGTATCAGTATACAATTCCCTGATTATTGCAATGAAATCTAAAGAAAAACCTCTTTCCTGCATTAATTTCCACGCTGATTCCCGAAAGATCATGTCAAAGGTTGACCTGAAATCTATGAAAGCAGCATATCATTTTTGCTTCCGTATAACAACATATTTCTCATAGAAATGTCTAATAAAAAATTATCCATTGTGCAGTAGCCTGGATGGAAACTAGCCTGCATTTCTGAGAGTCCCCTTAGGTTCCCTAATTGTTCTGTTAGTCTACTCAGTATTAATTTAGAGAAACTTTTTCCCAAATTATCAAGTAGGCAAATATGTCTATACATAGCCAGATCCTTTTGTCTCCCCTTTTAAAGGCTGAAATGATCAAGGCACCTTTACAGAACTGGGAAAACTTAAGTTTTACAACAGGCATTAAACAAATTTACAAGCACTGGTGCCCATAGGGCTGGTGGTAGCCGATAAACTTCAGCTGGCACAAAGTCTGGTACTGGAGCTGCTTTTGAAATGTGGCAGCCATTTATAAAAACTATTTACAGTTCCCCAGATACAGAACAGACCCTGAATTACTCATGGCTGTGAAGACAGTCTTGGGTGGCATTCAGACTGTAGCTCTGGGGTGCTTTAACTTAGTAGAACTTGGATACTAGGAAAACTGAGATGAGCAGCCAGCTCTTGCAGCTTGGAACTTTCCTATGCAGCTGGCTCTTGCAGCTCTAGCAGGCTGGAACCTCTCTCAGCTCCTCAAGCAGTTGAAACTCTGGTTAGGTTGACGTCGCAAACTAGAACACAGACCAGCACAGGGACCTGGGCCGGCATGCCTCAGACCCCCACATCTAGGCATGACCCCTCAGGGGAGGCACAATGGCAGTGCCTATCTGGTGACACTACCAGGCTGACTCCCAACATTGACCTTGATAAAAGACTATTTCTTTCTTCCTTCCTTCCTTCCTCTTTCTAGAAGTTTGGACATATCCGGATACTACTGGCATCTTCGGCCACATTGCCAGTGTAGTAGCTGTGGCTCTCTCACATCAAGACACATTCTCTGGCTTGTAGCAGACCCAGGATTCGCTGGTCCTTGTTGCTGTTACCAATTGATAAAGGAGGTTTGAACCTCCATAGTCTACAGGACTATTACAAGGCAGTGCTTTTTAAGGTTATATTGCTATGGCTTAATCCTCAAAATGAAGCCATGTGGAAATACATAGAATTTGTGCTTAATGACTTGTTTGACATAAGTAAGGTCTTGTTTGCACTGCTGTTGTCTCCCCCGGACATTCAAATTTTTACATTTGGTACGGGGGACACCATCAGAAATTGGTACAAATTAACAGCCTCATCTTCCTTAACATTCCCATTTTATTATGTTAAGCTCCTCCATACTGAGCAGATTTCCTATCAGCCTGTATGGCGCTTACGCTTCAGACATGGCACCGTATGGGCCTCTCTTACATTTACCAGCTTCTAGATACCAGCGTGGTAATACTGCTTTCCCAATTGCAGGTCTCCCATCAGTTACCCATTGCTAATTATGTTTATTACTTGCAATTATGTGCATTTTGCAGCAGACGGACCCTCTTGGAATATTCTTCCAAATCCAGTACCTCAATTGTTGAAGCTGATCATCGATGCACTGGGGAATGCTGCATCACATTTAATTGGCTTAGCCTACAAAGCTCTCAGAGTTCTGGAAGGAGATCATCAAGTCAGTCCTTTATGCTTAGAATGGAGACTTGCCACCCGATATCTCATATGAGAAATGGTTGGAGCCAGTTGTCTCTCAATGTGAATATCTCAAGCTCGTATTGGAAAGAATTTATTTGGAAATGTCGAATTCGATATTTTAACACCAGTCAAACTGATGAAATATTGATCTCCCTTATATGGATCGTGGTGGGAGGCTGTGGATTCTTGAGCTAATTTTACTCACATTTTGGGGGTTGTTCCAGGCTGGACCCTTTTGGCAAGATTTTGGTTTAGCAACGTCCCAATTATTTACACCGGATTTAACCATTTCCTTTGAATTAGTATTACTATATATAGATCAAGACAGAACAGTTCCCCCTGCCAGAAGTATGCTATATTTGTATATAGCGGTGGCCAAGAAGGTGATTACATGACTATGGCACACCCCAGCACCTCCTACACTTGCTCAATGGCAAACGAGCGTAAATGAAATTTATTATATAGAAAGAACAATAGTACACTTTCAGGGCCGAGAGACACAATTTGAACTGACTTGGAGGCCATGGTTTTTTTTATATTTTCCAGGTGGATGAGGCTTTTATCCCCTGAATTGGTTTTGATTAAATTAATTTATGATACAGGCTTCAATGAGATATTGACGGTAAATTATGATGAAGTATTTTATTATATGTCAGACTTATGTAACAACAGGAACTTAAGCTCCCTCTTTCCTTTCTGTTTTTCAGCTGTTTAGTTTAAAACCTGTTATGACATTGTATACAAACTAACAGTAGAACTTATGGAATAGAAATGATGCACTGTATTGTTTTGTATTTCTCTGCATGACTCAAAAAAAATAATTTATAAAAAAAAAGACACAGTCTCTAGACTTTCCCTGGAGACAACAGTCTCAGTGAGACTCAAGCACATACGATGGGTTCCTCTGAGGACCCTGAACCTGGCACTGAAACGTACATGTTTACTCAAGCAGTCCCATAATACCTCCCTGTGCAGGTGCTCACAATAGAAGAGGCTTTCTTCTCACTTATGAAAACAAACACTGGCAATACAGGCAAGCCCTGCACCCCAGGGGGACTCCCATTCCATTTTCCGTAAACCAGAAGCATCCATGGCCACTCCTTTAGACAAGAATCCACCCCGCTCTGTGACAATAAGTCAAATGCAGGGTATCAGAGAGACTTTAGCCACTTCTGAATCTATCGGCTACTTGGCACCCAAGAAGATCTCCATCTTATTTGAAATCCACACATGACTTTCTCACTCAGTAACATTCTAGGCAGATCCCTCACTGCTGAAGTGTAGACTCTTCACTGCCCTCTCACCCTGAAGTCACAGATCATCACAGCACTTTCACTACTGAGGTTGCAGATACTTGCACCTCTTTCACAGCTGAATGTTGCTGGGCCTAGCAGCTCTCTCACAGCTGAATGTTGCAACAGAATTCCTTGAACAAAGTTCCCCCAAAATGTGGAAAGGCAAACTGCAGGCCCTGGGGGACAGATAGCTGGCAACCCCCAGGCAGGCCCTTCCCAAGCCTTGCAGCCACATCCTTCTGCTAAGAGGCTGGAGCCGCACCCCTCCCCAGAGGGGCTCCTGCCAATCTGAACCCAGAACCAAATGTCTCTTGGGTTTTGGGAGCCCTAAACAGTTCCAGATTGGCTAAAACACTTGTACCTTTGAAAATGTAATATTCTTCAGGCTCCTGCAATGCCTGATTGGTCCTGTAAATGGGTGCCAAGAATTTCCCCTGCTTCTTCCCCTATAAATCCATTATGCAGTCCCATAAGCCTTTGGCAAAGATCCTGGCATTCTGATTGGCTGAAAGAAGGTCAAAGACTGCAAACATGGCTGCTGCTAAAACAGTATAACTGCAGTCCAAACAGTGTCCCAACTCTGAAGCTCTGGTGCAGCCAGAATAAACATTTTTTTATATTAAATGTCCCTCACTCTTAAAGCAGCTTCTGTGCCCTGTTACACAAATGCAGAGTTTAACAATTTTGTTTAGCCCCTGTCTGTCACTGCTGCTGATACACACAGTCCCCAGGCAGCAGGCATGCTCACTCATCAGTATTTATGCTGCCTTATTGATATTCATGAGGCTAGACCAATACACTATTGGCTCCTGAATTAAAACATTAGAGGCTCCTCTTGTGCCTCCTCCATGTCTCCTTGCCCCATTTAGCTGATACAGGGGGTCAGAACCACCAGAGAGGCTTTCGTTAAGCAGCAAGAGTGGTCAGAAAATGACAATGCACTAGTGCACATACGAAGGCTGCCGGCTCGCACATTTATGCAGAAAGAATGCGGCAGCTCCACAGTTTAGCTCCTCCGGACCCATTCTGAGCTAAAAACAATGCAGGAGCCGGATAGAGGATTCAGCAGCATTTCTGGTCTTAACCCAAGTGGTGGAGCACAGAGCAGGGGATCTGGGGGAAAACGGGGCAATGAGAGGCAACTAAGGTAAGCCCCCATGGGGGAAGGGGTTACACTATTTCCACAGCTGGGATGAATTGAGAACTGAATAGTTCAGTGATTTTGGTCAAGGTCATGTAGTGAGTGAGTGGCTCCAGTGGGGTTTGAACCTGTGGGCTCCTGGTTCTCCACTTTGTGCTCTAACCATTAACCCACACTGTCGCCCAATACCGAAAGGTGCAGCTGTCTAGAATGTATAGGGGACAGCATCATAAATGTGTGCTCTTTTTTCATGCAAACTTTCCTATGCTCTTTTGTACTTCAGAACTATAATAACTAAGGACTTGTGCCCCATCTGCCCTCACAGAATTATAACAATTGCTTTATCTTTTTGAACTCAGCACTAACAGAGCCAGCTATGCAGAGATACTAACACTGTAATTTAAGATCAGAAGGAACTCAAGGTCCATCAGGTCTACTCGTGGCATCATAAGCAGGTATGAATTAGTGTGCTGTGCAACATGAATTATTTTGTTCCCATAAAGGATTTTATCCCCTGATCACTGATTGGATCCTTTCTGGCTTCAGTCCACCCAGCCCCATAACCCCACCTTCTCTAGTTCTTACCTCGTTCCCCCATAAATCACCCATCACTACGGGGCTGCTTTGGCTGGCCAGGCCCCTTCAGAGTACAATCCAAACTGCTCCTGAGGAGGCACCTAATCAGTGGATGTGGGGACTGTGGTGGACTGAGCCGTCATCCCATTCACAGGGGTTTTCTGCCTGCTTTCCACCACTGGGCCACTGTTATGCAATGATGTCAGGGCATGTGCATGTAGAGGCATGCACTTGCTTCTCATTGGATGACAGCACTCCTCTTTGTGATGCTCCTGCTGAGCTACCACCAGTCCTTCCCTTGGTGAAAAATCGATGAGCAATGCAACCAGAACCCCGCTCCCTGGGAGAGCAGACCAGTCCATGGGATGCTCAATCCTCTTCTCCCCAGCTGATCCCCGTATCACCCCAGTCTTTACTCTTGAATGTGGGTCGCTGGTGTGGCAGGTGGTAACACTACCACTGAGCTGGTTCTACAGGTACTAATTTATAGGGATTTGATTTGTTTACTTTTTTGTTTCAATTCTATTTATGCTCCCAGCTACCCCAAGAAGGGCTTCCTTTAGCCTTCACAGTGCCTTCTCCCATTGTCCTGAAATCTTCCTGCCTGGCTTCCTGGCACCGCAGGCCACCACAGGCCAAGATCATGCCTTCCCGACTTGCCCACCCCAGGACGGGGTTGCCTTTTGTGCCTCAGCAACTCTCCTACATGATTCAGTCAGCCCTAGTGGAGATGAAGCTCTGGGTGGTCCAGCAGTAAGCAGGCTGGATTTGGGGCAGGCATAGAGGGTCTGGCAGTGTGTCATCTCCCTGCAGCTGTCACTTTTCTGGTTCCCTTGGTGAAGTGTAGAAGCAATTATGTCTGGGCAGTGATGGGTGCACTCCCACACCCGATCTGCCGCTGTCCATCACTCCACCAATCTCCACATCTGTGCCAGTCCCAGGTGCACTAACCCCCGGCCATCACTATGAGCTGGGCTGGAACACTGCCTCCCCCGTGGAGGAGAGCTGTCCATTGGATGCTAAGTTCTCCTCCCCCCACTGACCCTCCGACAACCCAGGCTCATGTTGCAAACCTGGGTCACTGGCATCATGGAGTAGTAGCTCTACCACTGCGCTGATGAGCTGGCCTGACTTGTGTATTCATATCTACAGTACCATGTCTGCACACCCTAGCATCCATGTCACCCTCCTGCTCTCTTTCATGGGTGGATACTGCTGCACGGTAATTAAACTGGGACTCACCCACCAGTCACTTTGTTCAAAATACATTTTTATTTTCATTATTTAAATGTATCCATCTTACACTGAAAATGCATAATGCCAATGTTTCGCAAGGCTTGGCCTTTGCTTAATCAGAATTGTCTAGTAGAAATGGTAAAAATATATGTTCTTTCAATATAAGTGCAGCAATAAAAATATCTGACTACTAAAAAACTGATTCCCAGTATTCACTGTTATGGCTAATTACCTTATTATGGATACTTCTCAATGTTTTTAATAAGATGCATAGTGCACCTTCTGAGTTCATTTCTTAACTGTATTAAATAACATATCCTGTTTCAATATTAATCTTGTTTATAGTACTGAATATTGTCTAATTTCCAAAATGTAATTCACATTAATAATGCTTGAGTCTTTATCATGTACTGTATTTTCTCTTATGTAAATAATTTGTGGTCTGTTTTAACAAAAAATATACACATCTTTAAAAATATGGTGGTATTGGATCTAATTGCTGATTATACCTTAAAGCCAGATATACTAAGCAGCTAATATAGAGCAGACTTGTTGAATACTGTGGTATTGGATCTAATTGTGCTTGTAACTGAAGGTATTAGGATAGCTGGGTCCTAGTGTGACCTCATTTTGGAATAGCCCTGTTTGCTTAGAGTGGAGCTCCTTTGTGAAAGTCACAACATATTCTCCCGCTGCATAGTAATGAGAGGCTTTGTTTTCTCCACTACATAGGCAGCCCCCCTCCCCAAGCTAGGCACTCGGGACAAACAAGCAACACAAGCAGCTCACCTGAGGAGCTGAGGAAGCCGAATCTCCAGCCTGATAACTTTCGAGGTAAAGAGAGCCTCTTCTCTTCCTCTGGACGCCTACCGGGAGGGTGCTAGCCTGGCTTTGCGTCGTCTGCCCCGGCTGCCCCAACCACCCACCCACCCAGGGGCGGCTGTCAATTTAAGGATCCACCCGTGACATCACATCCAGTGACATCACGTCCTGTTGCCCGAACCTATCTCCCCACTTTCCCATTTGCAGGTTATGCCTGCTGGCCACTAGAGGGACCTATGCTCCTGCTTCACTTCTCCTACCTGTAGCAGTACTACTTCCTTGGATCTTGCTCACCCACAATGTGTTGGCCCTGCCTCATGCTCTGCCTGTGCCTATCCCACTAGCAGTGCACTTGCCCACTTACCCATCTGCTACTCCGCTGTGCCTGGCACCCCTCTCTCCTTGCTGCTGAACCTGCTCTCCTGCCCCTTGGGACCTCTGTGTGTCTCGGTCCTCCCTGCCCTCCCCCTAGCTTCCTCCTCACCTCAGGCACATCTGGGTGTCTTCTTATTCTTGCCTTCCCTTCCTGTACCACCCTGCCCACCCCCTGCTCCCTTAGCCTCCCCTCCCCCCCATGTCAATCATAGCAAAACCTCTCACCATCTCCCAGCCAGGGTGTTAGTCATGGTACTACTCCTGTCAGGGAACATGGCCCGGTTCCCAGGAGCTCCCCGACTAGCACCACAGGCCTATGCATGGTCTCCATGAATATCTGTAGCCTCCTAAAAACGTTTGACTCGCTACAATGCCTGGTCACATCAATTAACCCTGATGTCATCGCTCTGGTTGAGACTTGGTTGTCGAAATCCTCCCCTGACTCCCTAGTCTCCCTTCCTGGTTTCACCTTCTTCCGGTCTGACTGTGTTGGGAGATGGGGCAGCGGCTGCGCTATTTATGTCAAGGAATCTCTCCCCATGCTAGCCCTGCCTGCTCCCATCCTTGACTCCAGGGCCCAGGCGCTTACGCATGAAATAACCCCTGACCCTTTAAAGGGACCCCTTTATCTGACTACTGCATACGTGCCCCCCAGGGACCAGATGCAGGCCATTGCCTCTCTTACAGAATACCTTTCCTCACTACCTCCTTCCGCTGATCAAATTCTGGTGGGTGACTTAAATGTCAACTGGCTCAGCCCCTCCTCCTCCTCTACCCGAGACTCCTTTTCTGCAATAGACCTAACGCAACTAGTTACCCACCCTACCAGGACTAACCCCAAGAGAGGCTCCAGTACTCTTCTTGATGTGGTACTCACCAACCGCCCTAATCGGATCCCCAATGTACAAGTCCTCCCAGACTCTCTCAGTGATCACTCCCCATTCTATTCACTGGTCATCCTCAGTCCCTAAACCCATAGCACAGTCCACATGCGGTGGCGTCTAATACCTGGTGGACTGATAAAACTTAAGGAACTTCTGTCCCAAATTGACTGGTCTCCTATACAGGCAACTCCTGACATCGACACAGCTCTCTCCTTCTTTACGAACTTTTAATAATGCCTGTGATATCTTTGCCCCAATGTTGACCGCCCGTTCTAAAGGCAGAATGCCCCTGGTAACCCCAGCTTTGATCCACCAACTCAAACATAGGGACAACCTGTGGCACCGTGCCATTAAGACTGGCGGCCCAGTGACAGGCAGTTATATGCTGCCACCAAAACATATGTACCAGGCCATCAGAAAGGGCCAAGTCTGAGCAATTGTCGGTCCTCACTCACTGCCTCATGGGGAACCCCAGAACCTTCTGGGATAACATTAAACAGTTAAATGGGAGTGCACACTCCCCACCCACCCAGATCAACATTAATGGCATGATCTCCTCAGACCCAGCCCTCATAGCCAACCACCTCAACACCTCATTCACTGACCTTAGCCCTATCCTCCCTACAAATTTTTTTTGACCCTCCTCCCCCAGCACCTGCCGTAAATCTTTCTCGCCCTTATTTTCTCCTCCGCCGTGTTTCTGCCCAAGAACTTAGGCCGCACCTTGTCACTGCCCTCAAGAGTAATAGTACAGGCAGTGACACCCTGGATCCGTGTATCCTACGGCTGGTCTTAGACACAGTCCTTACCCTGATCACGTGCCTCATCAACCACTCTCTTTGCCTGGGGAAGGTTCCAACTGCCTGGAAAGTCGCCACTGTCACCCCTATCTTTAAAGGTGGTGATAGGACTGTGGCTGGAAACTATCGGCCAATCTCCATTCTCTCTCCTCTCTCCAAGGCCTTGGAAAAAGTGGTGGCCTCTCAAATCTCTGACTACCTCTCCACCTACAATGTCCTATGTCCTGAGCAGCATGGCTTCCGAGCGGGCCACAGTACCAACACAGCCCTCCTAGGTTCTCCAACTTTCTCCAATCCTCCTTAGACACTGGTTCTCTGGCTGGTGCGGTCTTCATTGACCTCTCTAAAGCTTCGGCACTGTCTCCCACACCCCTCCTTCTTGATGCCCTTAGTCTCTCTGGTTTTGCTGCTGGGTCTATCTCCTGGTGCACCAGTTATCTGTCTGACTGCTCACAGCGTGTAAAATTAATGGGACCTACTCAGACACCTGTCCCATCTTTCTGGGGTTCCCCAGGGCTCCATTCTGGGCCCCTACTATTCTCCCTTTACCTTAACACCCTTCCATGCTCTTGCTCGGAGACATTCTGTTGTATGCTGAGGATGCAGTCATCTTTGCCTCAAGTCGTAACCCTATTGCCCTCCAGGACTTGCTGCAGAGTCCTTCGTTAAGCCGAGGGCTGGTTCAAGGAACATAGATTGGTGATAAATCTTAAAAAAACCAAAACCATGTTCTTCACTCATCCTCAAAACAAGTCCTGCAACTTCAAACTCCTCATTCACTCTGGGTCCTCTTTCCCACTCGAACAAGTTTGCTCCTATAAATACCTAGGGATCCATTTTGACCCCTCCATCTCCTTCCATGGACACATTGCTGCCCTAGCCACTGCCACTAATATCCGATTGGGCATCTTACATCAGTATAAACACTGCCTCCCCCCGGAGGCTCTTTGACTCGCAGTCACCTCCTCTATCCTGTCCCTAGTGGACTATGGACTGCCGGTGTATGGTGCTGCTGATCAGACTGCACTCCTTAAAATTCGCACTACTCTGAATAAGGCCTGCAGGTTAATTACTGGGGCACCTAGGCTAACACACACCTGTCTACTGTATGCTAAAGCGCTGGTACTTGATCTTGATGAGCGCCTCAAATATCTGACCTGTACCCTTACAAAAGACCCTCCTTGGGCTATCCCCATGGGATTGACCACCACCATACGCCCACTGTCCCACTAGTTCATACTGGACCTCTTGGGAAAACCTCTATTGTTATCCCTAGAGCTAGGACCTCTCACAGCCAAAGAGCCTTCAGCTTTAGGGCCCCCTCCTGGTTCAACACACGGGCCCCCTCCTGGTTCAACACACTGCCCCCCTCCATCTCCAGGCTCCAGCTATATCGTGCTTCAAAACTTTCATACATAACCACCTTATTAACACCAGGCTATGGTGCCACTAGTCAGAAGCCATTACTCAATACTTATGACAAAGCTACTACTAAGCTGCTAAGGACAACTATAACTCTGGTATTGTTTGCATCAATCCTACCTGTACCAGCTTGTTTGTATCTATGTCTTAAGTTACTATCATACTGTGTTGTACTGTTACTGTGTATTTTCGTTTGTCTTACTGTGACAAGGTACCTTTGTAAATGAGCCTATGGCTCAAAGGTTTTCAAACTGCTGTTTAAATAAATAAAATAAATAAATAAATCATTACAATTTAAATAAAACACTGTACCTATATCTTTCTGAACAAAGTATGCAATGTACCTTTCAGTCCCTTTGTGTTAATTTTCTTTACATTTCACTGCACTTTGAAAATGTTTTCCACTCTTGCTATCTAAAAATGGGGGTGGGGAGATGTTTATGGACCAATGTAACTTTAAAGCAACTCACCAACACTCATATTAACAAAGAAACAGACAATGATGGCAGAAAAGAGCAGAGGTCCATCCAATCTGCTCAAGTTCCCTATAATCCCTCGAACCTACTGATCTGACTTTGAGGTGGAGCTCTTGCAGCAGGTATTACCATTAGGATTAATGCCGCTAGGCGTTAGGACCCCATGGAAAAATCTTGTAGCTAGCAGTCTGAGGCGGAGGACCACCCCGATGATGGCTCCACCCAACGTCCGATGTAGTATAAAGGGGTGGCCCCCCGGCACAATACCAGTTCTTTTCCCACCATCGACTCGCTTAGTTCGGCTCCACGGACACCTTTACTTGCAGTCAACTGCGCTTTTTTGCCATTTTCCATTTTTTTCTAATTTTGATAGTGAATTATTCTCTTGCATGTCTTCGCCCCCTCTACATCGCGGTGCAAGTCAAAGTGTGCATGCAGGAAACAGAAACTGGCCAAGGATGGTCACGCGGCCTGCCTGATCAGCCTAGGTCCTGACCGTCAGCCTGCTGACTGCCCACACTGCAAGAAATTTAACCAGAAGATGAGGACTCGGACAGCCAATGCCCTTAAAGCCCATCTCCTCGAGCAGAAGGTGGCAGCTATGCAGAGGACCCCGAAGCGCAGCTCTTCTTCTCCAGCCAAGGACTCCCCCCCGCCCCGAGAGAAGGCTTCAGGAGGCAAACACCATAGAGAGAAGGATAGGGCCAGGTCCCAGTCCTGCCAAAAGTCTCCTTCCAGGGCATCTTCATCTTCAGCGTCTGGTGGAAAGTTGGGTTCAGTCCCTCTGATGGCTGCAGGAACATCTTTGAAGTTGGCTCCCTCCTCTTCTCAAGGTAAGCACAGGAAGCTGTCTTCCTCCGTGCATTCACCTGCCCAGCGTTCCTTGGCCCACCGACCCCACAAATCCTCTGGGTCAACCCAGGAAGGTCACTTATCTTTCAGCAGGCCTAAGGACTCTGGCCATCAGTCCAGCAGGTCATCTGAGAAACACAAATGACTGGACGACACGGACAGTTGACAAGAGGCCGTTCGCCATCAGATGCCTCCTCCTACACCTCCGGCCAAGGTACACCTGCTCCCAGATGACAAGTGCCCCTTGAGCCGGTCGCCCTCTCCTGCAACTCAGGTCCCGATGCCAAATCAGAGGGCATCGCCGGATGATATACGGACGCCCGCCCCACCATCCGAAGGTTGGTCGCCCAAGGGGCCCCCAGCTAATCCGGACACCGGGTCCCCCAGGGACACAGACACTGAGCAGCAGCAGCTGGACAAGGCCAAAGAGGGTTCCCCTGACTGGACACCAGATCCTCGGGATTCACAGACACCTGGTCCCACAAATTCGATGCCTGCCCCACCTGTGGTTCCTCTGGCGGACATCGGGTCTCTTTTTTCAACTTGGTGGAATACGGTCAAAGAGGACCTGCTGTACAGACCTTCTGACCCTCCTCCTAGGGAGCCTCCTATGGGGCCCCCCTCCAGCTCCTGACAAACCTGATGGAGGTGACCAACCCCAAACAGATCCAAAAGGCAAATGGAGGAGAAGGTACTCGTCCCCAGTCCCCTTCTCCAACAGGTGCCTAACCTCTTCGGATGATGGTGCTGTGAGCCTCTCTTCCTCAGACTCTTCAGATGAGATGGGGTTTGCTCCCTCATCCCCAGGCCCCAGGAACTCACCCAGGTCCCCCCCCAGATGACCCCTCGTTCCTGGATATTATGCGTCATATACAGTCTATTTATGAGTAGGACACTGAGGAGCTGGACTCAGAATGAAAGTGGCTAGCCAAGTTTCTGGGGTCCAAAGAACCCACACCTCTGGTTGTCCCACCACTGGTGGAGCCCTTCCAGGATGTAACCAGGTTTATGTGGCAGAAACCATCATCCACCTCGGCAGTTCCTAGGAAGGTGGACAGACTCTATAAAGCCCCCAAAGAGGAACCTTTCTTGAGGAGCATCCTAAGGCTGACTCTTTGGTGCTGGCAGCTGCCATATCCGTGTCAGTCAACCCAAGCACCTGAGCCCAGCCCCTGATCCAGAGTCCAAAAAGTTGGATTGATCACTGGGGAAGAAAAGTATATTCATCAGCCACCGGATCTATCCGCTACTGAACTTTCTTGCCCACATGGTCACCTACCAACTGTCCCTGTGGGAGAAGACCATGGAGCTGGTAAAACCTCTGCCAGACTCAGACAGTAAGAATGAGATCCTAGCTTATGTCCAATCTGGAATGGACATGGACAAGCATGTCCTCTGTTGTTCTTATGACTTGGTGGACATAGCTTCTCGTGTGGCCACAATGGGAATCTGTCTGAGAGGCACTCCTGGCTTAGGGTGTATGGTTTTCGCCCTGACCTTCAGGACTCCATTCTGGATGCCCACTTCCAGGGCCCAATATTGTTTGGCTAGGAAGTAGAGTTGCTCATCAAAACCTGCAAGATTCAGGTAAGGCTGTCGCCAGCGTTCATAAGATGTGTAAGTTGGTGCCTCAAGGTCCCGTTGTCATTCCTTTCGTAAGGTCAGGGACAAGAGGGCAAGCAACCCCAAGGAAAAGGTTCAGAGGCATGGCCACCCTGTCCCTCAAGGTGCCAGGGCCCAAGCAACCCAAAGCTCCTCAGGCCCCAAGCTCAACCCCCCACAGCCTGACTTGCTGCAACCCCCTCCTCATCCTCGGGTCATGCAGAATGAGACAGTAGGAGGGAGGTTTTCCCTTTGCCTCGCAGAATGGTCCAGTATCACCTCGAACCAATGGGTGCTAGAAACCATTCAGAGGGGTTATTCTCTTGAGTTTCTCAGCATACCCCAGACAATCCCCCACCATTGTTCACCGACCATGCCAGACTTCTGGCAGATGGGATACAGTCCCTTCAGAAGAAGGCTATTCAGCTGGTTCCCCTGCCCAGTGGAGTACAGGCTTTACTACCATTTTTCCTGGTTCCCAAGAAAACAGGAGATCTTCAACCCATACTGGATCTCAGCCAACTCAATCTGTGTATCAGGTACCAGAGATTCAGGATGGTGACATTAACAAGCCTGTTACCCTACTCCATCAGGAGACTGGTTGTGCTCCCTCGAAATGCAGGACATCCACATGCACATCAAGGTCCTGCCCTCGCACAGGAGGTTTCTACGTTTCTGCTTTTCAAGACCAGCACTATCAGCTCAGGATCTTGCCCTTCAGCCTTTTGGTGGCACCCAGGGTTTTCACCAAGTGCCTGGCAGTGGTAGTGGCGGTCTTGAGGAGGAAAGACTACTTCATCTACCCTTACCTGGATGACTGGCTTATTTCTGCTCAGTCAGCAAGCCAGTTGGCTTTGGCCCTGGAGAAAATGAAGGATCTATTTCTCTCCCAGGCGTCACTGTAAACCGGCCAAAGTCACAACCCTGGACCTCCCAGTGGCTTCAGTACATTGGAGCTGTTTTGGATACTACCCAGGGCAAAGCCTTCCTGCCATCAGACAGGGCAGACCGTCTGATGGACCTGGCGCACAGGGTTCAGGCAGCAACTTCTCTTATCACAAGGGTAATTCTGCAGTTACTAGGCCACATGGTGGCGGCCATAGCTATGGTTCCTTGCAGGACTGAACATGAGGGTTCTGCAATGGCACCTCAAGGTTCAGTGGGACCAGGCAGGGAATGACTTGGATCACCCAATTCAGTCTCAGTGGTGATCCGTCGTTCTCTCCAGTGGTGGCTCTGCCTTCTGTATCTTGAGAGGAGTCTCTTTCCAGAGACCGTGCCCATCCACAAACTTTGATAACAGATGCCTCAAATTAAGGTTGGGGGCCCATCTAGGAATCATAGGACCAGAGGAGCTTAGTCCCCACAGGGCAGTCTCTTCATATCAACATTCTCGAAATGAGAGCTGTTCTATATGCCCTTTGGGCTTTTCAGGACCAGGTATCCAGGGGTCCTCTCTTGGTGCAGTCAGACAATACCCGGTTGTCTTCTACATCAACAAGCAAGGGAGCACTCAGTCATATCCCCTATGCAGAGAGGCCATGAGTTTGGGAATGGGCAGTGGAATGGCATCTGGATCTCACGGCAGTGTCGTGCCTGGAAGCCAGAAATATTCTCGTCAACAGTCTAAGTCACTGCCTTCTGTGTCACAAACTTGCTCAGCCAGTCAGCCCTCTACTCCCAGAGTGCCAACCTCTGAGCGTATGATTTGTGGACAGTGAACAGAACAAGGTAACCCTCTTGTCTGTTTTGTGGGTTCAAGTCACCTTAGTCTCAAGTTCTGGAGGGATTCAAACTGATAACCTCTTGTTAGCGTACCCAATTATCAGGCTTAGATAATTCTGTCTTCGGAGGGCCAGATATCTTTGTCTACGGGCACCCAACCAGGTCTTTCAAATGAACCCTTAGAACTCTATGCAAGACTTTAGAGAACTCTATCCATTTCCCAGTTTGGTATATCAGTAAGCCCATACACAGTGTTAACTGTAACCTTTAAAAGCTCCACTTAAATAAAAAGAAATGTCAAGGCACTCCAGGCAGGTTCCGTTGTAAAATATATCTTTACTTTAAAATATCAAAACAGAACAATAAATACAGAACAAATATCCCAAACACATACAATCTTAAAAACAAAACATGTTTTTAAAGTACAAACTAAGCTCTCTTATCCACATAATACTTATCTCCTAGAGTGCTGATGTTGTCCTTCTCTCAGTCAGAAATAAAATCAAATGCATCTCTCTAAGGCTTGCTCAGTTGGATAAAAGCACTCCTGAGCCGGCCTCCACTCTGAGATCATTAAACTCTGCCTTGGAGTATTAAAAGTTATATTTTACAGCACAGGATGTCCCTACAAGATTTAAAAAAAATTGATAAGTGACACACTCAATTTCCTCTCCTCAGGTTAACTGGTCAGAACTGGTTTTTGTTCTGCTACACACACACACGCACAGACACACACACAGACACACAGTTTCTGTGTTGTCCTTCCAAAGCATCCTGGGAATGTGTATTGGACCTTTCAGATTCGTCTAGATCCTTGTTATCTACACATCAAAGGTCTTGCTGATGTAATTCAAGGGCTCCCTGCGACACCAATCCCCACACAGGTTCTTCCTGGCAACTATTGCAAGTCAAAGGATCTCCCTGAGGGCATTATAAAGTGGATACTTTGGTTCCTGCCTTCAAAGAAAATTTAACAAAGGAATTGCACTTTAAATAGCTGCAGATTTAGCTATGTCCGGTTCTTTGAACTTATCCCTGTTTTTTTTTGTTTGGATGTGTCAGTTCAGCAAGACTGTGGGTCTTCTGGCTGCGCTTCAATTACATAAATTAAATGTAGTACAAAAGGATACATGGATCAGAATCAGTGGTCAAAGAGTGACAATTCCTCCCCACCTAGACTGAATTTCGGGATCTATCCCCTACATGGGATGAGCTTCCCAAATCAGTTCATTCCTCATACACATGGGACACACAATCTGAGTTCTGATTCTTGGTTCCGGCCCTATGTATGATTTTCAGATCATACCCTTGTAAAGCAAGACTCCATCTGAGCAGTCTGCCATTGTTTTTCCCCATCTGCATCAGCCAAACCAGGGGGTTGTGTTCAGTGCGTATCACAAAAGGCTGCCCATACAAGTATGGCTCCAACTTCTTTAAGGCCCACACTATGGCAAGACACTCCTTTTCCACAGTGGGTATGCTTGCTCCCTGGGAAGCAGTTTTTCACTCAGGTAGGCAATGGGGTGGTCCCTCCCTTCACTGGATGTCTGGCTTAGTACTGCCCCAATATCCACATCTGAGGCATCCGTCTGAACTATAAAAGTTTTGCTATAGTCCGGACTTGTCAAAACAGGAGTACTGCACAGTGCCTTCTTCAGTTTGGTAAAGGCTTCCTCACAGGCTGTGCAACAGATGATTTTCCTTGGCATTTTTTTCTTTGTCAGGTCAGACAGGGGAGCAGCCAGGGCACTGTAATTAGGTACAAACTTTCTGTAGTACCCTGCTGTCCCTAGAAAGCTCCTGACCTGCTTCTGGGTTTCTAGTCTGGGCCACGCCAGGATCACCTGTATCTTTATTTGGCTAGGTCGGAGCTGTCCTTGGCCTACCACATACCAGTATGCCACTTCTCCCATAGCCACCTGGCACTTCTCAGCTTTGACAGTGAGCCCGCCCTCTGTATTCTGCCAGCATTTCCCTAAGGTATGAAAGGTGTTCCTCCCAGCTGGTACTGAAGATGGCAATGCCATCCAGATGCCTCACGACGTACTCCTCAGCACCATTTAACACCTGGTTCACCTTACTGGAAAGTGGCCAGGGTGTTCTTCATTCCGAAAGGCATTACTTTGAACTCAAATAAGCCTATCTGAGTGATGAAGGCCGACCTCCCCTAGCTCTGTCCATCAACTCTTCCTGCCAATACCCCTTTGTCAGGTCAATGGTCCAAAAGCAGGTCGCCCTCCAACTTGTCCAGGAGTTCATCCATCCGGGGCATCAGGAGGCGTCTGGCGTCATGACTGCACTCAGTCCATGATAATCCACACAAAAACAGGTTGAGCCATCTGGCTTGGGTACAAGGACTACGGGTGAGGCTCAGGGGACTGTGGGATCTCTGGATTACCCTAAATCCAGCATCTCCTCCACTTCCCTCCTAATGTCCTTATGTGACAGCCTCTGACACCCAATATGCTGTCCGCTGTATGGGCTGTCTGTGTCCCTGTCTCCACATCATGTGTCCCTAAGGGGGTTAGTCCAGGTTTGGTGCTAAACAAGGGGGAAAAGTCTGCTAAAACCTCCCTCACTTACTGCTTCTGGTCCAGGTTCAGCTGTGGAGACAATTTTACTGCCTGCACAGAGGACTCTCACTTACTTTCCTCCAGCAAGTCCAGATGGGAGTCTCCTTCGTCCATCCCCTCCCCATGACTACACACTGAGAACACTTCATGTCAGCCCTATTTGCATATGGCTCATCATGTTAACATGGTACATACTTTGTCTGTCTACGGTCAGGTAACTCCACAATGTAGTTTACGCCATTTACCTTCCTAATCACTTTGTATGGTCCTGCCCACTCAGCTTGCAGCTTGTCTTTCCGGACCGAATAAGGACCATGACTTCCTGACCCACCATGAGCAGGCGAGCTCTGGCTCTGCGGTCATACCATACTTTGTTTCTGTTGGGCAGCTGCCAGGTTGATCTGGGCTGTCCCCATAAGCTCCTCAGCCTTTCACTAAACCGTGAGATGTAATCCACATTGGGAGTTACCTGGGTGGCGTGCTTGCCTTCCCAGTCCTCCTGGATCAAGTCTGGGGCTCACGTGATCAGGCCCATACAAAAGCTCAAAGGGGAAAACTTGTTCGACTCTTGGGGCACCTCCCTGTATGTGAACAACAGGTGGGGAAGGTATTTCTCCTAGTCCCTCCCATGCTGTTCAGCAAATGCCCGGAGCATTGACTTTAGGGTACCATTGAATCATTCCACAAGTCCATTGGCTTGTGGGTGATACAGTGTCATGCATCTCTGCACCACCCCACACTTCTTCCATAGACATTTCATTAGGTCTGACATGAAGGAACCCCCTCGATCGGTGATTACCTCCTGCAGAAACCCAACATGGGAGAAAATCCCAAGTAAGGCATCAGCCACTTTGTCTGTCCTCAGTGAGGATAGGGCAACTGCCTCTGGGTACTGGGTGGCATAATCCACCACAGTCAGGATGAACCTTTTCCCTGAGGAGCTGGGGGTATTTAAAGGCCCCACAATATCCATTCCCACCCTCTGGAATAGCTCCTCCACTACAGGCAATGGAATCAGGGCAGCTTGGGTTTTCTTGCCTGCCTTCCCTATTTCTTGGCACCGGTGACAAGACTTGCAATACTCCTTCACCTGCTGGGTGAAGTTAGGCCAGCAGAAATTCTGAGCCAACCACTGCATTGTGCGCGTGATTCCCAGATGATCAGACAAGGGAATATCATGGGCAATCTTGAGCAACTGCTCACGATATCCCTGGGGAATGACAAGCTACCTGCCTAGCATCCCTCCCTCCCTCTGTCTGTACTGCCTGTGTATACATAAGTCCATTTTCTCAATAAACCTTATGTCTTCCATCACCTCCCTGTGCACCATCCGAGTCTGCCCAAGCCCTCAGCTTCTCTAAACTAGGGTCACTTCTCTGAGCAGCTGCGAACAGCTCACACTTTCCCAAGGCATGAGACAGGTCCACTTCCGTCGCTAAACTAGGGTCCCCTAGCACTAGCGTCAGGGCCCTCAGGATCACTGTCAATCCCAACCCTCTGACAAGAGGTCACCCCTCCCTCTTCGGAGTAACCCTCTATAGCTATGTGGTTACTTGCAACTCAGGAAATTTCTACCCTCTTTTTATCAGTCTCCCCCTCTGGAGACACAGGCTGGGGAACCAGCCTCTCAGTATCTTCCCCAATGGCTTTTGGGGGGCTCAGGGAACTACAATTTTCCCTGGCCACTTGGCTACGGGTAACTGCACATACCACCCCCTGCTGGAGATTGTTACCCAGGATCACATCCACTGCTAATGGGTTGGCTACAGCCACCTATTGCACAGTTCCCCCTGTTTCACCCCAGTCAAGGAGAATACTAGTGAGTGGCAATGTTTTCTCTTCACCAGTAAACCCTTGTACAGTTACATATTTTTTGGGTATAAGCTGACCAGGCTGTATCAGATCCCCCTTTACCAATGACAGGGATGCCCATGTCCCTTAACCCCTGCATCTGTATGCCATTTACCATGACTGGGTGTATGCGTTTCCTCATGTTCACTGGCATGCCTCCAGGGACACACAAACAACCCACTTCCTTTCTGGTACTACTTTGTGTATTATTGCTTGCCCTTCTTGGACACTGTCTGGCAATGTGCCCAGTTTCTTTACATAACCAACAAACCTTTCTTACTTCAGAGAAATCTTTTCTTCGAAACCTGGGGCTAACTGGTTTTGGTGGAAGCAGTGAGGGGTTTTAGCTGCTCTAAAGGCACGCTTTTCCCTTTCTGTGCTGCCACACTCGCCCCATTCTCTCTCAGAGCAGGTCTGCTCTTGGCATAACGGTCCGAGAGTTCAGCAGCCTCTTGCACTGTTGTTGGATCTCAGTCCTGTAGCCAGGTTTTTAACTCTGCTGGGCATGCCCAATAAAACTGTTCTAATAAAATCACACTTCAATTTTATCAACAGTGTTTGCCTCACATCCTTCCACCAACATTTTAAAACTGACGTTTCGTGGCTAGTCCTCATAGCTCATATCAGGCTTCTCCTGAGCTTACGAATTTAGCTCTGTATGATTCAGCAGTTAATTCAAACTTTTTTAACAGTGCAGCTTTTAACTTTCTGTAATCTTCACTGTCTTCATTGTTCATTTGAGCCAATGCATCCCGAGCTTTTCCAGTAAGTAGCAGGGATAGCTGGAAGCTCCAGGACTCTCTAGGAATTTTAGCCTGAATACAAACTTTTTCAAAAGAATTTAAAAAGGCATCCATGTTCTCCCCTTCCTTAAACTCGGCTATTAATTTGGAGTTCAGTTTGTAACCCAGTCCTGCAGTCCCAGTTAAACCCAAGCCACTTACCTGCCCTGGTGCCGCTGGTTGGAGTCATATCTTCTCCAGTTCGTGTTGCCACTGGCCTCCTCTTCTCTCTCCTCTGCAGCTCACTGTTCTCGCTCTGCCTCTCTGCATTCTCGCTCTCTCTCTCTCTCTAACTCTCGCTGGTGCTCACGCTCCTCATGGTCTGCCTCTTGCTGTTCCCTTTCTCTCCTCTTCTGGGACTCCTGTTCCATCCTGCGCAACTCAAGTTGCAACATGAGAACTTCTGGATTCAGAATACTGGTGACTTGTCCCTGCTGCTGTGGCCCTTCACTGACAGTGGCCCTGCAGTCCACCTCATTGGCTCGGGACCCCTCACTGGCCGCTAGCCCTTCCAGACTTGCGGTTTGGTCCCTTTCAGTCACGGTCTGTGACTCTGTGCTCTGGGTATCTGCTACCATCAAGGCTTCTATGAGGTTCTGCTTACTGGCTTTCACCCCAAACGGGACTCCCCTGTCCCCGCACAACTGCTTTAAGAAACCTACAGTGTGCCTGCTGTAGTCGGAAGCCATTTTCTTCTTCCCTCACTACTAATAATATTCTGACTGGCACTTCAGAGAAAAAATAAATAAAATGGGTGGGAACTTAACTGTAAGTCAAGGGATATAGTTCTGTTTCCTTTTGAAATAAAACACTGCCTTTTTTTTTCAAGTGAGCTAAACGGTCTCAAGCTGACACACTGAACAATTAAGCTTATACCACCAAACTTTATATGCCACCTCTTACAACCAATCTGTCACAAACTCACTCAGCCGGTCAGTCCTCTACTCCAAAAGTACCAACCTCTGAGCATATGATTTGTGGACAGTGAACAGAACAAGGCAACCCTCTTGTCTGTTTTGTGGGTTCAAGTCACCTTAGTCTCAAGTTCTGGATAGATTCAAATTGTCAACCTCTTGTTAGCATACCCAATTATCAGGCTTAGATAATTCTGTCTTTGGGGGCCAGATATCTTTGTCTACAGGCACCCAGCAAGGTCTTTCAAATGAACCCTTAGAACTCTATGCAAGACTTGAGAACTCTATCCGTTTCCCAGTTTGGTATATCAGTAAGCCCATACACAGTGTTAACTGTAACCTTTAAAAGCTCCACTTAAATAAAAAGAAATGTTAAGGCACTCCAGGCAGTTTCCGTTGTAAAATATATCTTTACTTTAAAATATCAAAACAGAACAATAAATACAGAACAAAATATCCCAAACACATACAATCTTAAAAACAAAACAGATTTTTAAAGTACAAACTAAGCTCTCTTATCCACATAATACTTATCTCCTAGAGTGCTGATGTTGTCCTTCTCTCAGTCAGTAATGAAATCAAATGGGTCTCTCTAAGGCTTGCTCAGTTGGATAAAAGCAGTCCTGAGCCAGCCTCGTCTCTGAGGTCATTAAACTCCACCTTGAGTATTAAAGTTATATTTTACAGCACAGGATGTCCCAACAAGATTTAAAAAAAAATAAGCGACATACTCAATTTCCTCTCTTCAGGTTAACTGGTCAGAACTGGTTTTGTTCTGACACACATACACACACACACACACAGTTTCTGTGTTGTCCTTCCAAAGCATCCTGGGAATGTATTGACCTTTCAGATTCGTCTGAACTTGTTATCTACACATCAAAGGTCTTTCTGATGTAATTCAAAGGCTCCCTACACTCCCTCCCAACACAGGTTCTTCCTGGCAACTATTGCAAGTCAAAGGATGTCCCTGAGGGCATTATAAAGTGGATACTTTGGTTCCTGCCTTCAAAGAAAATTTAACAAAGGAATTGTATTTTAAATAGCTGCAGATTTAGCCACGTCCTGTTCTTTGAACTTATCCCTGGTTTTTTTTGGATGTGTCAGTTCAGCAAGACTGTGGGTCTTCTGACTGCCCTTCCCTTACATAGATTAAATGTAATACAAATAAAATGTGATACATGGATCAGAATCAGTGGTCCAAGTGTGACATTCTGAACCACAAGTGGGAGTTGCTCCAGGAAGTCGTAGATGACCTCTTTGGTCATTGGGGCCCACCAGAGTTGGACCTCTTTGCGTCCCCGTGCAATGCCAAACTGCCAAATCTTTGCTTGCTAGATCCAGGGCCTGGTGTTTTCTGGTGAGATGCATTGTCCCTCTCCTGGACAGGGAGGTTTGTGTATGCTTTCCCTCCCTTCCCTCTCATTCAGAGAGTCCTGCTCAAGTTGCAGACAGAGGAGGCCAGAATGATTCTGGCAGCTCCTCTTTGGCCTCAACAGATCTGGCATCTGCTGCTACAGCAACTGGCCATGGAGCCTCCCAGGCAGTTGCCCTCTCCACTCACTTGCTCTCTCAGAGAGCAGGGACGCCTGTCCATCCTGCTCACGTGTTTCTTCATTTGCATGCCTGGCTCCTGCAGTCCTAGCAGAAGAGAGATTAGGAGTGTCAAGCAGGGTGGCAGAGGTCTTCATAGCAGTGAGGAAACCTCCACAAGGGCAACCTATGCCATGACGTGGAGCTTTCTACCTCTGCACAACACATTCCCAGATCCTCTGGATTGTCCAGTCAAGCATGTGCAAGACTACCTTCTCCACCTTTTGGACCTGGGCTTGAGCTACTCATCAATCAAGGTGCACCTGTGTGCGTTATCAGCATATCACACACCATTCGGGGAGAAGACTCTGGCACAGCTTAATGTGTGTAAGACCTTTCTGGGAGGCGTCTTACGTAGCAGACCCCCAAGGAGGGACCCTGTTCCCCCCTGGGATCTCCTTTTTGTTCTCAAGAAGCCTCCCTTCGAACCAGCTGCAACTTGTCAGCTTCACTTTCTTTCTTGGAAAGCGTTATTTTTAGTTGCTGTTACTTCTGCTCGGAGGGTTTTCGAGCTTCAGCCCTTATGTGCATGGAGCCTTATCTTGTGTTTTATAGGTACAGGGTGGCCCTGCATATGAATCCCAAGTTTTTATCGAAAGAGGTGTCCAAACTGATGCTGAACTAGGACATCCAACTTCCAGTTTACTTTCCAGACTTCTCCAATAAAGGGGAGGCACTGTTGCATACTCTGGATGTTCACAGAGTTCTACGTCATTACCTTCACAGAACCAGTTCCTTCAGGAAGACGCACCAGTTGTTCATCTCCTTTGCTCACAGGAAGACAGGGGCTCCTGTCACCAAACAGACATTAACCCGGTGGTTAGTTCACTGCATTTCTTTTTGTTACCAGAAACATGGTTAGCCCTTGCAGGGTTTGGTCAAGGGCCACTCTACCAGAGGTGTGGCTACCTCTTTTGCCTCATTGAGGAATGTGTCCTCGCAGATCTCTGTGCTGCCGCAATCTGGAGCACAGTCCACATTTTCATTAGGCATTACAGCCTGGACATTGCCTCTAGTAGGAGAGCAGGTTTCAGACTAGCCATCCTTCAGGGCCTACTCTCTTGGGGCTTATCAGCTGTTTATTCTTCTCTCCACCCATCAGACCTAGGCCTATCTTTGGGTACTGCTTGGGACTCAGTTCTATTGGCAATACCTGCTACAAGGCTCCACCTCAAAGTCAGATGGTACAGTTATGCAGAACTTACCATAACAGTAGATCTTGGAGGAGCTCTTGCAGCAGTGGCTTTCTACCCACCATCCCCCAGGAATTACTGTTACCCTTCTTTAGGGTACAGAGAGAGACTGCTTGGTTCTCCATTTACTTCAGCCAGGTCTCCAGTGGAAGAACTGAGATGGCGCGGGGGCCACCCCTTTACACTACATCGGGGCCTGCGGAGCCAATGTAAGTGGGCAGTCCCCGCCTCAGACTGCTAGCTACAAGATTTTTCCATGAGGTCCTAACACCTGGCGGCATTAGTCCTATTGGTAAAACGTGCTGCAAAAGCTCCTCCTGAAGATCTACTGTTACAGTAAGTTCTTTCGTAACTGCACGCTCCTCCAGGGTACTAACCCTCCCCATCTCTCTCTGTTATCCTCCCTGGTCCTGTTGCTCTGGTAACCACTATTCCTTCATTATGTCCCATCCCAGAATCCTTGTAGTTTTGCTATAGGCCTTGTTGGCCTTGAGAGGATCACAGATCTCCAGGTAGAAGGTCACCTAGGGACCAGTGACCATCACATGGTATGGTTCAATTTGGCCACTAGAACTAAATCATCCCATTCCAAGGCAACACTATGGGACTTCAGAGGAGCTGACTTTGACAAGATGGCAAACAGAGTTAAGCTAGCCCTGGCAAGAAGAAATACAGGTGAGGGGGCAAAGGCAAAGTGGGCAAGCATTAAGGATGCAATACTTGAAGCAACTCCCATTGTGTTAGACAGAAAAGCAAGAGCAAAAGAAGGAGTAAACTACTTTGGTTCTCAAAAACAGTAGCAGAAAAGGTCAGAGCCAAAAGACTGGCCTTCAGGTAATATAAGGGAACGCAGCAGGACGAAGACAGGGAGGCATACCAAACTTCCTTAAGGGAAGCAGGGAAGGCAGTAAGGCAGGCAAAGACCAAAACTGAGGAAACACTAGCATGAACAGTAAAAGAAGGGGACAAGACTTTCTATAGATACATTAGTGAAAGGAGGAAGTCCAGAGGAGGTATTGCAAAGACCAAAGGGGAGAAGGGGGAGTGTGTGGAGGAGGACCAAGAAAAGCATCTATTCTAAATAGATACTTCTGCTCAGTATTTACTGAGGAGAAAGTAGGACAGGGTCCACAGCTCAGCACCATGGACATGGGGGGAGGGTGAAGAGAGGTGTGCACTAGTCCCTTCACAAAAGAAAGGGTCCTACAAGAGTTCACTAAACTCAGGATATACATTCAATGGGACCTAATGGCATACATCCCAGGGTACTAAAGGAGCTAAGGGTGGAACTAGCAGAGCCATTAGAACAGTGTAGTGAGTCTCTGAGCACAGAAGAGGTCCCAGAAGACTGGAGAAGGGCTCATGTGATCCTGCTCCATAAGAGTGGTAGCAGGGAGGAGGCAGGGAACTACAGACCAGTCAGTCTTCCCTCAGTAATGGGCAAGGTTATGAGGCACTCCTTAACGAAAGAATAGTGCAACACCTGGAATCCATAGGAGCACAGGATCCAAGACTGCATGGGTTTACAACAGGAAGATCCTGTCAAACTAATCTCAGATTTCTTTGACTGGGTAACCGGAGTGGTGGACCAAGGGAGTGCAGTTGATGTAGCCTGCCTTGACTTCAGCAAAGCTTTCATACTGTTCCACAAAGAAGATTGATTAATAAGCTGGGTAGGCTCAAGGTGGGTCAGAAGTTGGTTAACTGGGTGGCAAACTGGTTGGCGGGCAGAAAACAGAGAGTGGTGGCAAACAGTATACAGTCAGAAGAGATGCAAGTCACAAGTGGGGTACCTCAGGGATCAGTACTGGGGCCAGTCCTCTTCAATATCTTCATCAGTGACATTGCTGATAGACTGGAAGATAAGGTTTGTCTGTTTGCAGATGACACAAGATCTGCAATAGAGTAGATGATCCAGATGGGGTGGGCAGAATAAGATCTAGATAAACTGGCAAATGGTCGGAAGAGTGGCAACTGGGGTTTAACGAAAGAAGTGCAAGATCATACACATAGGGAAGAGAAACCTGAAGCCACTTATAGGTTGGGAGGGAGTTGCTGGCAATTACAAGGGAAGAAAGAGACTTAGCATCATCAACACAGATGACCTGAAATCATCCAAGTAGACCACTAAATCAGTAGATAAGGCTAGAGGATGTTGGGGTGTATTAGTAGGGTATCGTAAAGTCGTAGAGAGAGGTAATAACCCCTCTTTACAAGACAATAGTTAGGCCCCTATCTGGAGTACCGCATGCAGTACTGGAGGCTGCACCTGCACAAGGACATTAACAAAATGGAGGCAGTCCAGAGAAGGGCAACCAAAATGGTGCAGGGACTGCATCAGAAAACATATGAGGACAGATTAATGGAGCTCAATATGTATACCCTAGAGCAAAGGAGGGAGAGAGGTGATATGATCAAAACATTTAAACACCTTAAGGGCATTAACAAGGTGAAAGAGTCTAACATGTTTCAATATAAGAAAAATAGCAGGACAAGAGGGTACAGCATGAGATTAGAGGGAGGCCGATTAAGATGTAATGTGAGGAAGTTCTTTTTCACAGAAAGGTGGTGGATGCATGGAACGGCCTGCCTCAGGAAGTAGTAGATATGAATACAGTGCAGGACTTCAAACAGGCATGGGATAGGCATAATGGAGCAACACAGATGAGTATGAATAGATAAGACCATTGACAGAGCAAAGGCCGGTGGCACATTCATACGATAGAGAAAAAATGGGCAGGCTAGATGGGCTTTGCGGTCCTTATCTGCCACCAACTTCAATGTTTCTATGTTGCACTGACTTGATTGCTTAATTGAGTTGATAATGATAACTCCCAGATCCTGTTCCTCATCTGCAATGCTCTGTCTTATGTTCTTTTCCCTAGGTGCATTACCTTGCACTTTAGCACTGAATTTTAACTGCCAGACCTTTGACCACTCCTGTAGGTCTCTATGCATTTCCCTTATTCCCTCATCACTATCCACCCTCTCACATAGCTTTGTGTCATCTTCGAAGAGGACTGGACCTGGGATCAATCCCTGTGGAACCTCTCATAACCTCCCTCTCTTCTGATTTAACCCCACTGACCACCACCCTCTGCTGCCTCCCATCTAGCCAGTTACCCATCCAGTTCACTATGGCTTTAGCTGCACCCAGGTCTTCCATCTTCTTGAGCAATCGTTTGTGAGGTACAGAGTCAAAAGCCTTGCTGAAGTCAAAGTAGAGCAGATTCACAGCATGGCCCTTGTCTAATTCCTTTATCATCCAGTCAAATAAAACTATTAGGTTAGTCTGACAAGATCATCCTGCCACAAAATTGTGCAGTGTGTACTATCCTGGAGCCTGTTGCTCTCCAGGTAGTTTACGAGGTCCTCTTTGATCGGTGACTCCATCAACTTCCTATGATAGAAGTTAGACTGACAGGCCTGCAGTTTCCTGGTTGCTTCTTATCAACCCCATGAAGCGGTACAATGTCTACCACTTTCCAATCCTTGGAAGTTCCCCAGACCTAACTGAGCTGTTGAACAGACCGTATTAGTGGTTCCGACAGCTCCACTGTTATTCCCAAGTATCCCTGGATGCAACCCATCTGGTCCCAGGCCTTATCTACCTTAAGGGCAGCCAGTCCTTTCAGAACCCTTTCTCTAGTGAACAATGGCTGTCTCATTTCCAGGATTCCCTTAGTGGCCACTTTGATGCCACTCTCTGGCATGGACCTGCTGTCCTCTTTAGTGACAACTGAGCAAAAGTAGTCATTTAGGATGGCGGTCTTTTTCCCATCCTCCTCTATCACCCTACCCTTCTCAGCTAGCCTTCCAATTACCCCACCTTTTTTCCATTTTTTCACTAATATATCTGATAAACAGTTTTTCTCCGTTCCTGACCTGCTCTGAGATATGCAGCTTTGTGTCTGCTTTGGCTTCCCTAATGGCCCTCTTTGCCTTCCTATTTTTCTGTAGATAATGCTCCCATTCTACCTCCCCTGCTTTTCCTTGTATTTATAGAAGGCCTTCTTTTGGGCCCTTACTACTTCCCTTATCCTTGCTGAGAACCATAATAATCTCTTAAACCTGTTTCTTTGCTGCTGTTCTTATGCATACTTTAGATGCCTCGAGGATGGCCCCCTTAATTACCCCCATATCTCCTCCACCCCACCTATGTCATCCACCCCTACTAACTTATTCCTGACTAGTTCCCTCATCCTATTGAAGTTAGCCCTTCTGTAACCCCCATCCTTGGCCCCTCATCTAGGGCATAAATCTTTATCAGGTGTTCCAGAGGGCACCTAGAGAAGGCTACATCAAGCGCTAACCTGAATCAGTGCACACTTATACCAGATAGGAAAATGGTGGTCCTACCTTTCAGATGACTCCATACACCAGTGCACCCTTGATCTCACTTCCAAATCTAGATTTTGTCCCCAAACACTGACCACCAGACCAGGATGTCCCAGCTGCAACCTCCTGACTCTCTGCACCCATGAGCACCTTGATCCAGAATGCAGGTGACAGCATCTCTCCTGGAATTAAAACTTATGAGACAAATTAGACACAATTAGGAGAGTTCCTATTTCATTCTATCCCCCTTCCAGCTTAAATAAGGCAATGTCCACTACCAATTTATTCCCGTACAAGCTTCTTTATTTAGCTCCAACATCCCAAATAATTTCAGGAATGCAGGGGACACATCCTTCATAAATAAATAAAGCAGCTCCACAGGGTTATCGAACTTTGTACAATTCATCCTGACTGGGCACTCGAAGCAGCACATCAAATACAACAGCGCTCCTACACTTTACCCTACATGAATGCTTTACCCAAGGAACCTCCCTTCTCAGAAACCTCCAGGCTCCTGACTCATGGGCGCTGGTAAGTCAAAACTTTTTTGGTTTTCTGCTCTTCACTGGGTTACACACAACACTCTGGCACTGGTCATTGCCCCAACTCCAGCATGGGAAAACCTGCTGCATTCCCCCACCTGGCCCCTGGACCTCGGCCCAAATACCAGGGATACCCATATTTTTTCTTGCGACATAGGCCCTGCAACCCCTCACTCTCGCTGTACAAGAAACCTGCTCTGTAAGGTGCTCCCAACTCTCACAGCACCTGCTTCCTCCTTGCAGCTAAGCTTTTTCATCTACATGGCTCGCACTGGTACAGTGGCCCTTAAACCTGGCCCTGCTACAGTACCTGAGCCCCTTGCTTCAGGCTGCCCTGCCACGAGAGAAGCCCTGGGCCCTGCCACTGCCCAAGCTCTCCAAGCAGCCAAACCCTTCAAGCAGCACCATGCTCTCGTCTGCTCCCAACTGACCCTTTGTTGGTGAATCCATGCGGGCCCATGCCCCTCACATCACTCCTGAGCTTGCAGAGCTCCAACCAGTGGCCACCCTCCAAGGTCTGTCCTGCAACCTGTGACCAACCCGGCCTTTTAATGCCGGTGCCCCAGGACCTGCCTCTCTAAGCAGGCCCCAATTATGGGTGAAGGGCCCCCTGGTTCCGACTGCCCTCAGACTACCTACCACACCGGGTACCGAGGAAAACCACTGCCACCAGCCTTCCCCCTGTGAGGACCCTGCCACCATCCCCACAGCCCTGACAGCCTGAACGAACTACCACACGGATCTCTAAGGGCTCCTGCCTATCCTGGCCTCCTAACTGCCTCCTGCAGCCCCTTACCCCAACGATGCAGGACCTGGTTAACCATCCTCCCCCATGGAGCTTCCTTCCCAGCTCCTTGATGCCATGTCACTGCAGAGGTCATCCCTATCTTCCATCTACTGGGGGGTCTCCCCCCCCCGCTAGCCCACCCAGATCGCTGAGTTTCCCTAATCCTGTCTGCTCTGCTTCTCCAGCCATCCCCCTCCAGCCCCAGGCCTACTGCCCAGGCTGGAAAAGGCCCTGAAACTTCCTGTCTCCAACCTTATACACCTACCTAAACCTATTCTCTGTTGCCACCGCAAGGCATCCAGCAGGTACAAACTCCCAGAGCACTAATAAATTCCCTAATTCTTGGGGGGGGAAGGTAGGAGGGGAGAAAGGATGCCTGAAATGGGAGTATAAGCCTCTCTTTCAAGAGGGGGCTTACACTTCTAAAGTCAAGGACTTCAGTTCTCTATTGTGGCTTGCTGGTCCCTATAGGGCCAATTCAAATCAAACAGAGTTATGGTCGCTGTTCCCCAGCGGCTGCCCTACTCCCACCATCTTCGAGTTGGTGAGCACCACATCAAGGACTGCAGTCTGCCTGGTTTGTTCCTTAACTAGCATCACCAGTAGACAGTCTTGGAAGACATCCAGCAAGGCCCGACTTGCAACGCTTGCCACTGGAACCTCCCAATCTGGCAGGTTTATGTCTCCTACCACCACTACTTCCCCTTGCTACCCTCTTTCAGGTTTCTCTCTGAGTTCTCTGTCCCTTTCCACCCCTTGCCCTGGGGCCTATAGATCACCCTCCAAGTGTACTTTCCTGCCTGAGGCTGCCATAAGTTGCACCCATATGGACCCACTACCACCCTCAATGTCTTCCTTTGACAAAAGGGCAACTCCTACCCCTCTACCAGTTCCTCTGTCCTTCCTGAACAGTGAATATCCAGGGACCATCATCTCCCTGTCATTATTACTTGTGGCCCACATTTCTGTAATACCATATACCAGCGGTATATTTTAAAATCATGCACATCCTTGGTATAATTTTCCTTTTCCTAGGTGGTTGCTATCAAATAACCATAAGGCAGGTTCATAATCAGTCTTGCTCTGTAAAATAAAATATGAAGGGCTTGATAAGAGCACCTGCTAACAGGGTTAATGAGTGTGCTAACTCGGATTTGCACTAGCACTCCAGGCCACCTCATAGTCAAAAGATCCAGGGAGTGCTAGAAGTAAAACCCGCAGTTCCAAAGTGCTGCAGTACCACTGCACCTATGTAGATGTCCCCCATGCATATTGGTACAGTAGTATCTTCAAAGGTTCATGAAGGCAGTAAACAGCCCCCAAAGCAGATAAGCCCTGGTATCTAATGGTTCCCCTGATCCCCATCATTCATTTACAAATATATAATGAATCAGTGGTGGTCCCTCCACCCATCCCACCTGCTAACGTACCACCACCCCGCAGACCCTCTTAGCTGGGTGGCTGGTGATCAGTGAAGCCCTATACCGCAACCAGCATAGCCCTTCTCTCACCTCCTCAGCTGGCCACCACATGAGCTGTCAGTGAGTGCACTTTCAGTGTTGATACTGTACATGCACTCATTGACAGCTGCTGATGGCAGCCAGCTGAGGAGGTGAAAGGAGGGCTGTGCTGGTCGCTGTATCAGGCTTCACTGATCTCCTGACCACCTGGGTAAAGGTGGGCAAAGGGTGGTGGTACGAACAGGCAGGTATGGTGGGGGACTCTGACCACCACTGATACATTGTAATACTTATGAATGGGACAGTCGGGGTGGGAATCACTGGATACCAGGGCTTACTTAATATTTGTAAAGGGCAATTGGGGGGGGGGGGGAAATCAGTGACACCAGGGTATACTAAAGATTTGTAAACGGCCATGGGGGGGACCACTGTACACCAGGGCTTACTTAATATTTGTAAATGGGCATTGCAGGGAACCACTGGACAGAAGGGAGAGAGCTAATAAAACAAACCAGGTGATGGGGTGGAGTATCCCTATAGACGCTTAGGGTTAGATCTAATAAAATGAAATGAGTGATCAGGGTGGGTGTGCCACTGGACACTAGGGAATTCCTCGATCACACTGCAGGATGGGCGCTAATGGTGTGGCTGTGCACTATGCAAATGAGCCCATAATTGGAATGCAAATGGCCCTTAGTGCCTTGCATGTCCAATGGATCCTTTTGCATGCTGTGGCTGAACATAGCCCACAGGGGTCTTGGCGCTGTCCTGTTTTGGGCAGCTCTAGTCCCTGTAGGCTATATACAGCCAGGTCCATGTCAGGGCAGTGCAGTTTCATTCAGCGCTGCACTGACACGTGTTGGATATTCAGTCGGATAGCACACCTATTATCCGTATCTTAGGATTTTTATGGACAATATTAGTACTGTGTGGAACTCTAGGTGTACAGTAGGAATTCTGCCAGTTGTGAAAGCATCTATAGATTAAAAGTGATTAAACGTGAAAAGAAATGAAATGGTAGAAATTAGAGGTTTTATCAGCTGCAAAACAGATCACTTGATCTAGCTTATAAAATTCCCCAGTGACCTAATCTACTCAGGGAAACTAAGTGGGATGGGAGTTGAGGAAAAGATCTCAGAACATAAATGCTCGATTAGATGTGGTGATACGAGTTCACCACTGGCTCAACATTTCAAGGAAACTAACCATTGTACACCATCATTAAGATTTTTCAGTATAGAAAAAAATACCTGTACCTGACGAGGTTGGAGACTGGGAGAAACAACTATTATTAAGGCATACTGGATTCATAGATTTGGAGTATTAGATAAGAAATACAGCCTTAATGAGGAGGCAAATTAGCAGCTAATAGTATACTAATTTTATCAACGGTGAGGAATTTTATTTCATCTCAAAGTCTAATAAGGAAAGAGTAAAAGGAATATCTATCTATCTGTGCTCAGAACACCTCCGAGGTCAAGGGCCCTTTTTAAAAGGTGTCCTTGTTGAACAAGTTACATACATTAGCAGAACAAGTTACATACAACAGAAGACCAATACAATAATTGACAGGTATAACAATTGCTATAGCACTGAGATAAATGATAGATATCCACAACTTCAGGAGGAATCAAAAGGAGATTAGGATATTACAACTGGTAGAGATGAACTAGGGCACACGGGCAGTGCAGTTTCTGGAAAAAGTGGGCAGTGACTTGGGCCTTAAAGAGCTGGTACGACGTTCAGAACTTTAACAAAACCTAATATTTAGACACAGTCCAGCTTGTATTTCCATTAGTGCTGTATTCCTCCTCCCCATTATTTATTACTGAGGTCATCTGTATGAAAACAGGATCTTTGCTACTGAAGAGTTTATCTATTCCTGCTGCTTTCTCCCTATCCGAAGACATAGAACACACTGCTTGTGACATCACAGTTACTCCCATGGCAACAGATTGTGATTCACAATGGAGGATTATGACTTGAAGTAGGGAATAAACTATAGAGGCAGATTGACTCTAAAGGAACTCTAAGGGATAAAGATCACATATTCATGCAAATTTCATTAGTAATTAATAATGGGGAGGAGAAATATATAAAATATAAATGGAATGCAGGAAACATTGTACCTAATCATTATGTTTTTTAAAGTTTTCTTTGAGGCATCAGTAGCTCTTTTAAAGGGGCAGAGGTGGAGAGAGCAGTAATAGCTATGGGCAAGGAGTTCCAGGCTTTGACTGCTCTAGTTACAAAGGAGTGCTGGCCAAGTGTAGTTTTTCTGAGTGGCAGGTGCTGTTTTTGATATCCCATGGATCGAGTTCCGTAGTTTATGCTCGGGGAGAAGAGGTTGCAGACACCAGGCAGCATTTGGCCAAGAAGAGCTCTCTTGCATAGAAGAACTTTGTTAAGGTTAATTTACAGGTGGAAAGGAAGCCAGTTAATGGAGGGGTATAGGTCACTATGGTGGGGGTCTGGTTTCATGTTGAGTGCAACTCTGCGGGCTCAGTTAAATGTTATTGAGATTCTTCTAAGGAAGATGTTATGTACTGTAATAATACCTGACAGGGTGGGTGGTATTGGGCAATACCGGACCACCCAGGGGCATACATGAGGCCCACTGCTGCAGGCGGAGGACCTTATAGCCCCTGGAAGGTCCGTATTACCCATCACCGCCACCCTGGAGGGTATTATTGCACTTAAAAATGGGCACTGTAAAAAAAAAAAAAAAAAAAAGTTTAATTAAAAATGTGTTTAAAATAATCTTCATAATAAAACAGTTCCTCAGCTGCCAGAATGTGTGTGGTTATGTGTTTTAGGCTAGGGACTTTTGAGCTAACAAGCCTCTATATTATGCCTTGGGACCTGGTTGTCATACCCCCCCACACACACACACACATATTGACACACTTACTTGCAAGTTTTATATACTGGATGAGGACATCGAGGAGAACAGAAGCAGTATGGGAGGTCAGGAACTTGGTAAGTTACAGCAGATCAGGCATGGCAGTTTGTGGTCAGATGCAGTTTGGCATGCCAGGGATCAGGAGAGCTGAACGAGGTAGCTCTGCTACCAACAAGGTACCATACACTGAGGACATTTCATTTTTATCTTAAAAACACTACGTGTTTTACTTTTTGTCAAACGGGATGCTCGTTGCTGCTGTTAAGGAGAGTGGGATGACGTGGAGGACGAGCGGTAAGCACACGACGTGCTACCGCTGCTGTTTGAATACAGAAAAAGACTTTAAAAAACCAAAAGTTAAATATGGCACAATAAAAACGTTGGCAACCTGAATCTGCAACCTGGTCTGGAGTTCCCTGGCTTTGCTGATGAATCTCGGGGTACTACAGAGCAGGCTTCTGCCGGGGCTGCAAAGCAGCAGTAAACACAGCTGGGCTGCCATCAGGAGGAGGAGGTGAGAGAGCACAATCGGGAGAGTGGTGTGGTTAAGGAGAAAGTCAATTCTTCTCTCCCTCTCTCCCCAACTGCACAATAAGAACAGGAGTGTGCTTTTCCTGGTTGCTTTCTTTCTGTTTTTTTTTTAAAGAGCTGTTTCTCATTTCATTCTGGATTCAGTCAGCATTAGGGTTAGTATGTCTCGCTTAAGCAGAAAAAAAAAAGGCGGATGTTTGAAAAGGTAAGAGGGTTTTAGCCAATTAGAGATGAGGGTGGCCACAGGATTCTGGTGATGGGGTTGGCTGGGCTGGTACTTTTAATAGCTGGGCATCTGTTGTCTGATAGATGCCCAGCTAGAGAAGTGCCTCAGCCAATCAGAAGGGTCAATTGCTTTTACCCATTTTCTAATGGCTGCAGAGTAGATGACTCACACATAGTCACTCACCGAGATGACGAGGCTGGATACCAGGAGTTGTTTTTTACTTCTGGGGTAAGGTTTGGCCTGCTTCTGCATAGGCATTGGTAGATATGTTTGACCAGGGAGTCGGCATGCTATATGAATGACAGTGTCACATCAAGATGTATACCCAGGTACTTGAAGACCTGGACCTGTTCAATGGGATCCACCAAAGGTCTTGTAGATTGCAGCTCAGGGCTGCCCTTCAGAACATGGGTGGTCCCAATAGAAGAGATTTGGTTTTCTTGGCATAATGACCAGCCTGTTAAGGGTGAACCAGTTGCAGACCCTGCTGAAGTCAGACTGCAGGTTGCTTTATTTATTATTTATTGAATTTTGATGACCGGGTAGGCCTACTGGGTCCCGGAGATCCCTTTTTCAGGGGTGACCCGGGAGTTACAGGACAAAACATGGTAAACAGTCGTATAGATACAGATTTTTTGGCATGCAACAGTTTACATGGATATATAGCAGTAAAACGCCTTACATAGCAGGTTGCAATTAAATTATTCAGGTGCACAATGTAGGGCAGCATAGATTTAACTGAGTCTCTAGTTACCCTCCTTGGAAAATCAAAGGAGGGAGAGACCACTGAAGTGTTAGTGCTGACAGTTCAGGTGCTTGTGATGTAAGTGATGTAAGTGCACAGGCCAGCAGGTAGTGAGGGAGTATCAGGTACCATAGCATTGGCATTTACTTGTGGCAAGCATGAGTCTTGAGTCTTGTACGGATCCCATGTGTCTCCTGGTTGTGGTGTGAGGTGATGATGATTGTGTGGTCAGCAGAAAGTAATGTGGAGTGGAACATGCTTCAGATACCTTGTTGACAAACAGACTAAATAGCTGAGAAAATAGGATTGAGCCTTGTGGGACTCCAGCAGTAAGAGTTTGCAAGCTGGAGAACACATCTACACATCTAACCTTTAGTGCTCTGTTGGATAAGTAGAAACATAGAAACATAGACAATGACAGCAGAAAAAGACCAGAGGTCCATCCAGTCTGCCCAACTTCCCTATAATCTATGGAACCTACTGTTTCTCCAGGGTATTAACCCTCTCCATACTCTCTCAGTTCTCCTCCTTGGTCCTGTCGTCCCTAGTAACCACTGTTCCCTTCATTGTGTCCCCTGCTTGAATTCCCTGACTGTTTTTGCACCCACCACTTCAGCTGACAGACTATTCCAAGGTTCCACCACCCTTTCTGTAAATTTGTACTTCCTCACATCTCTCCTGAACCTACCTCCTGTTAATTTCCATTCATGTCCACGTGACCACAAATTGGTTTTCAGTCTAAATAGTTCCCCACAGTTCACTTTGTTAATTCCTTTAAGGAACTTGAAAGACTCTATCATATCTCCCCTCTCCCTTCTGGTCTCCAGTGAGTACATATTTAGTGCCTTGAGATCTCAGCCAACAGGCCCATTTCTGAGAGCTATATGATTAGAAGATCATGGCTAACTAAAGTCAAGGGCCTTAGAGAGAACAAGAAAGACTGTGCCTACATATTTACCTTTGTCTGAGGCCATGTGGAGTTCCTCAGATAGCTCGATTAGGGCGGTTGTCATGCTGTGCAGCTTCCTGAAGGTGTGTTGTTCAGCAGCTAGGAGGTTGTAATCCATAAGGTAGGACACCAGTTGGTCACTTTCAATATTCTCTAAGGAGAGCAGGGAGAGGATAGCGATGGGCCTATAATTAGAGACCATTGTGTCGTCCCCAGATTTAAAGACTGAGACTACATTGGATTGTTTCCAGATGTTGGAGAGAATAAAACAATACATAAAAAATATGATAAAAATATAGCTTTCTTTTATTTTTCTCTTTATTTTTTGAGGGACAGAGTAAGACACACATGGCAAGTATTTACCTGTGCTATATCTGAGTTTCCATTGAGAAATCAGTGGTGGACAAAATTATATGTATGGTCACAGTTGGAAAGAGCTTCCTTAATATGATCTCATTATGGTAATAATATTAAGAGCAGCCATAAGTTGCAGTTAAAATTTATATTAAAACATTTAGAGGCACAGTACTTTGAGCTAACCCCATTTGACAACACAGCCAGAAACCAGCATTTCCTGGTGGGACTGTGATTTCCATGGGTTGGGTGGTCAACCACGTACAGTCACCATGGCTACTGCAGTGGGTGCTGGCATGCTGATGTGGAGAGTGGTGACATCACACTGGTAATGCTCAGTTCAGCTTGAGTGTGAAGGAGCTGTAGAATGGCTTTAAAAATCAATGTCAGAGCACATGTATACGAATGCATGTGCTGTATCTTCACAGAGGTTGGGAGAGATTGCTTTTAAATCCACTAAATGAAAACATTATGTAAGACAGGCATTTGTTGAACCACTGGGGTGTTTATAAAATGTTTGAGGCAAAGCTAAAACTAGATCCATTTTAAAAGGCAATATGTCTTATTTTACAGGGCAGGAGTAATACCGTAGGAACCTGCCTTTTGGTGTATAGATAGAAAACACCTAGGAAAAGGAAAATGATACCAAGTGTGTGCATGATTTAAAATATATCTAAATATGAGTATTCATGAGGTGTTTTAATGTTACATTGGTGTGTAAATGTCTCCCCCCACCCCATTGTTTAGCAGGCAGAGGGGGAAGTTTTCAAAGTGCTGTGAAATTTAAAAGAAAAGAATATTGACACAAAGGGACTAAAAGGTATATTGTGGTAGAGTGTTTTATTTAAATTTGAATGATTTAAAGATACTGGGCTCAGTTTTCAAAGCCTTCAATTGCCACAAACCCCAGGTGCACTGACGATATAAAGTATGAGGCTTGCTGATCACTAGCTGGCTGGAATTTTCAATCCTGTGCACTAAAGCCATAAGTTAGACCAACTTTTCTGGTGATCCAAACAACAGAACAATGACTGCCTCTATTGCCCCTCCTAAATTCATCAGGATTTAAATGTAAATGAAGGTACTTAAGTCTGGTGTGAAAACCTGCTTGACTCCATTGGGAAGGTCATGACCCACCTTATGTAAGGCATCCTGGAAAATGATCCACATTTAATTGCACCTGAATAAACACTGGCATGCAAAGCAGAGTTTTCAATTGTTTTCTTTTAATGGACAACAATCTGCACAGTTCTTTTCATGGAATCAGGAATTTGGCGTGTTTACTGTCAGGGTTTGTGTATAGCATGCTGAGGCCTAGGTTTCACAATTCCGGGGGCTGTTTTTACAGAGCTTGCAACAGATATTTGGTACAAGCTGCCGTAAAACTTGGAAACTATCACAACTGCGCCTGAGACTGTAAAATGTTTATTTATTTATGACTTTGATAACTGGGTAGGTGCACTGATCCCAGGGACCGTTTTCAGGCACGACCTGGGCCACTTACAATGGCACAGAGTTAAATAGTACAGTACCTAGAAAATGGGCAGATGAACTGCATACAAGGTTACAATAGCACACAAGATACAGGTTATTGAATACATAAGTCAGGTATTCATATACATAAATACATATGGCTTGTAACAGCAGGATTGCATAGCATCAATCAAATATACATTTGTAGTGAGTGGATGAAATGGGAAACTTTGGGTAGAGGAGGGAAGGGATGGAGCTGTGATGTGTTGGAGGAGTAAACAAAGGGGGCTGTGAAGGCACAAGACTCAGGAGAGTGGACACTCAGGCAAGGTGGACTACCTAGGGAAGCAGTGGAAGGAGGAATTTGCCAAGAGCCAAAGTTTGAGGCGGGATTTAAACCTGCAGTGTTTGTTGATGGAGCAGAGTTCGGCAGGCAGTTTATTTCACAGCGTAGGGTCTGCTGCCAACAATGCTCTGCGGACCATATTTGTGGATACCCAGGGAACAGCTGGGGGGGGTGCTGTTTGAGAGGAGGCAGCGGTAGAGAGTTCAGGTCTTGAGGAGGGCCGCAAGGGGGCATTCCTGACCAGTACGGATGACAGTATCCACCAGGCAGCAAAGGACGAAGTCGAAGTGGCCTTGTAGAGGGAGCCATCCAAGGGAATTGTAGAGGACGCAGTGGTGGTAGAAAAAGGGTCCAGCAAGGCAAATCGATAGGCACTGTTGTAGGCAGAGCAGAGCTTAGCTGTAGTGGTTGTGGATGTCCTGGCATAGATAGGGGAACAACAGGATAGAAAAATCAGGCACAGTTGCGGCAAAGGGGTTTGGTGCACTGCCAGAAGCTAAATGTCGTGGCGCTGTGCATGCTTTGAAAATTGAGCCCATTAAATAAAATATACACACACACACACTGTGTGTGTGTGTGTGTGTGTGTGTGTGTGTGTGTGTGTGTGTGTGTGTGTGTATATATATATATATATATATATATATATATATATATATATATATATATATATACACATACACTTTTTTTTTTTTTTTTTTAAGACCACAACTTATTTACATGAGAGAGCAAATGCAGCACATAACAAAGACTCAAGAATTATAAACAGTTAATTTAATTCTGGGAACTAGATGATATTTAATATTATAATTTATGTTAATACAGAAAGTATAATGCTTTTAATACAGTTAAGAAATGAACTCTAAAGGTGTCTATGTAACTAATTAAAAAACATTGAAAAGTATCCATAATAAGGTAATTGAATTAATCATGACAGTGAATGGTGGGAATCAATTTTTTAGTAGTAAGAATATTTTTAATTTTGTACTTTAATTGCAAGAATATATATACAGTGTATATTTTTACAGTTTCTACAGGACAGTCCTGATGAATCAAAGGCTAAGCCTTGCAACACATTGACATTATATATTCTCTGTAGAAGATGGATACATTTACATATGAAAATAAAAATGTCTTGTGAACAAAGTGAATTTGGTGTGTGGGCCCCAGTTTAATTGCCAGACTACATGGGTTCTTGTCTGTGATGCTTTTTAGTCTGCTTCAGACTAGTCCCGATGGGTTTTCTTTTCCTCACAGGAAACACAGGGCCCTTCTGATTCAATCTAAAGTGAATACTGGTGCTGCCACACCACAGGACAGTGGTAAGCTTCCCTGTTTCCTCTTTAACTTTACTCTTTGGCCCATCTAGTCCTGATGTTGACTTGCTGCTTAAACCTGGCTCTAGCTCTGCAATATCTGCAATCTGCCCGCTCCCAGCTGCTGCTCAGGCTGGCCTGAGCAGGCTCCTCCATAAGATTGTGGGTCTGGCACTGCCCTTGGCTGGCCGTATCCTCCTCACCAATCTGCCCGCTCCCCAGCCGCTGCTCAGCTTGAGCCTTGAGCAGGTTGTGGTTTTGGCACTACCCTTGACTGGCCATATCCTCCTCGTCAATCTGCATTCTCCCCAGCTGCTGCTCAACTCAAACCTTGAGCAGGCTCCTCTGCCGAGATTGTGGCTCTGGCACTGTCCTTGGCCGTCCGCATCCTCCTCGCCAATCTGCCCGCTCCCCAGCTGCTGCTCAGGTATGCTTTGCCAGCACTAGAACCACTCAACTTGTAATTTGATTAGTCCTTCTACGGCTGTTTCTAGTCCTCCTTTGGTTGCTCCAGGCCCCTAATGCTTCTCTATTGGACTCAGCTCTACCCTGTATTTCTAGCACTTGGCGCTCCTACTGACTGTTTTCTGTATCTGTAGTGCCAAGCACTCCTGTATAAATGAGCTTGCAGCGCCAGGCGCTCCTGTAATATCTGTGCTTTCTACTTTGAAAAGTTTGCCTAAAATGGATTTTATTCTGTACTGTGCACCATTATTGATGTTTTAAGTTTAGATTAATTACAAATGTTACCTGATAGCCTTAGTAGCCTGTGCTAGATAACTGAGTTGCTGCAACATGGTTTTGTTTTAACTAAATTTAATACAAATGTTAGCTGTTAAACTTAATAGCCTGTTGTAGAAAACTGTTGTATTACTGCCACAAGCTTTTAATTTCTCTGCCCTGAATTTCTCCGTTTCTGCCCTCCCCGACCTCTGTACTCTCAGCCTCTTTGTTCCCTTGGACACCACTGGCACCAAAAGTCCAATCTACCCCCCACTGCCAATTTCTCCTCTCCCATCCTGCTATGCCTCCTTTTGGCACCCACTCTCCCTTCCTTTTGTCTTGTGCTGCCAATCCCAACCCCGATTTAGCTGGCCTCTGTACTGGAATCTTTATGTGTGCTTACAGCCTTTACTTGCTTTCTTTCCAGCTCGAGCCTTGAGCAGGCTCCTCCGCTGAGATTGCAGCTCTGGCACTGCCCTTAGCCGGCTGCATCCTCCTCGCCAATCTGCCCACTCCCCATTTGCTGCTCAGGTATGCTTTGCCAGCACTAGGATCATTTGGCTTGTAATTTGATTGGTCCTTCTACGGCTGTTTCTAGTCTTCGTTTGGCTTCTCAAGGCCCCTACTGCTTCTCTGTTGGACTCACCTCTACCTTGCATTTCTAGCGCTCGGTGTTCCTACTGACTGTTTTCTGTATCTGCAGTGCTGGGAGCTCCTGTAATGTCTGTTTTTTTTTTTGTTTTTTTGTTTTTTTTTATTAAGTGTCTGTTTTCCCTCTACCATCACCTTCATTTTACTCTGTGCACCCACACACCTCCCAAATTTCTAGCTCTCCTCCCCTTCCCCAAAATTGCTCCCCCTTACTGGCCTCCCTTGATCTTTCACAGAATGTAAGGGACCCTGAATGCTCCTCATGGGTCCATGCATCCTGATGGACTATTGATTAGGCCCCACACCCCTCCAAAGGTGTGAATTCCCTCCTCCTCAAGGGTTCAATTCTCACTCTGTCCCTCTCCTATCACTCTCTTAATCCCTATCTACTGCCCATCTCCAAAACCCTGACAGGGTACCCTGCATCCTGAAGGGTCCTCTCTTGGGTTAGGTCCTATTCCTCCTCCTAGCATTTAAGTGACGCCTCCTCAGTCTCTTTCTCCTCCCTTTTTAAATCTCTACAGCCTTATCTCCCTTTATGTATAGCCCCTTATCCCCCTTGCAGGGTTCCCCACATCCTGAAGAGGTGTCTCTGGGACGCTGCCTATCCCCTTCTCTCTCTGGTCCTCCAAGTCCCCTTGCAGGGTTCCCCACATCCTGAAGGGGTCTCTCTGGAACACTGCCTATGCCCTTCTCTCTGGTCCCCCCAGTCCTCTTGCAGGGTTCCTCACATCCTGAAGGGGTCTCCAGGGACATGACTCTTCCCCCTCCCCCATCTCCCCTTTCCTCTCCTTTACTCCCCTTTCTTTCATGTAAGCACTTGTTTACTTACTAAACCGGCACTTATTATTGTCCACTCTTTCTACATATTATGTGGAACACTGTTTTAACACTGTAACACCTGCCTTACAACTGTATGTTTATGTTGATCTTGTAACTTGAATGTTGTACCCCTTTCCCCCTGGTCACACTGGGAGACAAGCGACTTGTCGCTCAGCGTGCCTTCCTAGTGAAACATTTCAATAAATAAATATCCATTGTAGTAGTCTAGTCTGTTTTAGAGCTTTAGTGTCCCTTACACAGCAGAGGAGGAGGTGAATTTCACAGGATGGAGGTTAGCCAGAGATTGGTGAGGGACCTACAGTAGTTGGACTGCTTTATTGTGCTTATTTAAAGGAAGGTCCTCTCAGCCTTTTATTCGGTTTACCTGTGAAGTTTGTACGTGAACAATGATGGCCTCTAGTTCACCCTCCTAATTTCAGTAAAAGTACTTCAGTCAATTTGGTGTGAAAATCTGCCTGAATCCATTGCAAAGGTCATGACAACTCATGCAAGACATCCTGGAATTTTTTATGTTTTGGTGCTAAACCCTGCCGTAGTTACACTGTATTTGTCACTGCTGTTGCTGTCCTTTGAGAGGAAAAAACAACGGTACCGCAGGTATATGGAAGTCTTAAATCTTTAATCAGTGCATAACATATGCTCAGCCGCTCAGCAGTACAGGCTAAAACCTCAACTAGTTTCGCACCAAACGTGCGTCATCAGGAGGATGGTCTACCTACAATCCACACCTTTAAAAAGCTAACATTTAAAGTGACAGTACCACATTACCATACACCTCTATACACAAAAAACCTTTATATGAAAAACCGATATTAATATATCACTATACATAAAACTACAAGACATATACAAGTAAATCACTATAGATCCAAAATAATAAAAAATTGCATTTAAGACAACATATATATTAAATGCCCTATTAAATATGTAAGTCTATCTAGGACAACCCTGGTCCTTTAACCATTAATCTTACCAGTAACCATTATGACCAGGTGACTTTTGAAGACTTACTAATGAAGTCCAAATGTGTAACATATTTTGATAGTTTTTCCAAAAAAATTTTTCAGGCAATTGTATGTATAGACATACACATTGTATCAACACCATCTAGGGAGAAAAGAAAGAGAAAGAAAAGATGTATGTTTATAACAACAATATACATCATCATATATCCAATATCATCTTAAATCATTAATACACCATAGATAGAAATACAAACTGCTATTCCTTATCTAAGCAACTTTTTTTTGTAAAAATTCATTTCTTCTTTCTCATATTGATCAAGGAAACAACATCAACTTTGTCATTCAAACCCGGTGATTTAAGACCACCAAGAGTATATATCCAATATGCCTCTCTATTGAGTAACAAATCATTGATATTTCCACCCCGGGGTTCAAGTTTGACCCATTCAATCCCACAGAATTTAAAAACATGTTTCGCACCCTCCACCCCCAGTTTACATGCATGTGCTGTAAACAGTGTGGTGCTATTGGTGATGTTATTAAGAAACATTGGCCACTCTTAAGTCTGGAACCCAGACTTAAAGAAGTGGCAAGGTTTTTCCATGTATAGTATATCGTCGAGGTAAAAACCTTGGTGATGTCGTTACCAATACTTACCAACCTACTCAAAAGGTGATACAGGAGGTTAAAACTTAGTTACCATGTAAACCTAATGGCACCTATGCTTGTGGAGATTGTAAGTATTGTGCTACTATTGTAAAAAGCACAACATTTACAACTGTTAATTCTGGTAAGACGTATAAAATGCAGTCCTTCTTTAGTTGTGTTACTGAGAACTTGATATATCTGGCAACGTGCACATGAGGTGCATTCTATATTGGCAAGAATGTACGCCAATTTAAGGTTCGAATTGGTGAACATATGCGTAGTATAGAAAAAAAATGATGACAGAAGTGCATTAGCTGCACATGCATGTAAACTGGGGGTGGAGGGTGCGAAACATGTTTTTAAATTCTGTGGGATTGAATGGGTCAAACTTGGACCCCGGGGTGGAAATATCAATGATTTGTTACTCAATAGAGAGGCATATTGGATATATACTCTTGGTGGTTTTAAATCACCGGGTTTGAATGACAAAGTTGATGTTGTTTCCTTGATCAATATGAGAAAGAAGAAATGAATTTTTACAAAAAAAAGGTTACTTAGATAAGGAATAGCAGTTTGTATTTCTATCTATGGTGTATTAATGATTTAAGATGATATTGGATATATGATGATGTATATTGTTGTTATAAACATACATCTTTTCTTTCTCTTTCTTTTCTCCCTAGATGGCGTTGATACAATGTGTATGTCTATACATACAATTGCCTGAAAATTTTTTTTTTGGAAAACTATCAAAATATGTTACACATTTGGACTTCGTTAGTAAGTCTTCAAAAGTCACCTGGTCATAATGGTTACTGGTAAGATTAATGGTTAAAGGACCAGGGTTGTCCTAGATAGACTTACATATTTAATAGGGCATTTAATATATATATTGTCTTAAATGCAATTTTTATTATTTTGGATCTATAGTGATTTACTTGTATATGTCTTGTAGTTTTATGTATAGTGATATATTAATATATCGGTTTTTCATATAAAGGTTTTTGTATATAGAGGTGTATGGTAATGTGGTACTGTCACTTTAAATGTTAGCTTTTATAAAGTGTGGATTGTAGGGCTAGATGATGCTGCTGCTTGGAATGAAACTAGTTGAGGTTTTAGCCTGTACTGCTGAGCGGCTGAGCATATGTTATGCACTGATTAAAGATTTAAGACTTCCATATACCTGCAGTGCCGTTGTTTTTTCCTCTCAACTTTATGCTTACAAGTTGGCATGCATTAGTAGAGCTGAGGATTTTATTTAATCTTCTGTTGCTGTCCTTTGCAGTCCCTATGTTCTTGTCTTATGCTGGTCTTGAAACATTTCAAGGCATAGTGTCCTGCTGTTTTCTGTAAACCATCTTGATGTTATGGTCTGCCCACCCACTGGCTCACCCTCGGTCTGTGAGTCCCTACACACAACCATTGCCCTTGGCGCAAAAAACTTCACATTATCTGCACCTACAACCTGCCCACTGGAGGTATCACAGGTCTTCAGGATTTACTTAATCAAACTGTCACAAACGCCAGGCAAAATGAGGTCATAATCTTAGGTGACTTTAACCTAAACTGGCTGGACCAACTCACAGCACACTGCTGACACTAACGCAGAGCTATAACCTGCACCAGATCTTAACTGAACCCACTAGAATCACCCCTTCTCTAACTACCTCCCCCCTCATAGACTGGGTACTGGTGAATTGCCTTGACCATGTGCAAACTGCAGGCATCTTGACAGATGCTATCACAGACCACTCCCCCTCTTTCTGTGGATGGAGCCCGGAGACTGCTCCCCCATCCCCTCCGTGCTACATCACAATTACCAACTTTGCCAAACTGGACATGTATCTTTCTTTTATGATGTATCCTGTATCAACTGGTCTGACATCTATCATTCCCATGATGCTCAAATAGCCCTTGATATCTTCATTGATAATTTCACAGCACTTCAGGATAAACATACCCCGAAGGTCACCAGAAGCGTCAGGGGTAGACAAGCAAGATGGCTACATCAGGATCTTCTGGATAACCTGCACACACGGGACAAACTCTGGAAGAAGTATAAAATGTCCAGACTACCAGAGGATTACAATACCTACAGGGCCTCTCGGAGTGCCTATAAAAAACAACTCAGAACAGCAAAGAGCATCTACTGCAAGGAACTTCTCACAGACTGCTGGTGACCCTAGAAAATTCTGGACACACATCAAGACCTTTCTTGGGGCTACCCAGTAATCGACCCCAGGGAATATGATCCTAAATGGTGTGCATCGTGACGACTCAAACACTATAGTGAATGCCTTTAACAGATTATTCACGAACCCATCTCAGTACACCTCATCCTTCGCTTCACCTCCCACAGCATCTCAGCCTTACTGCACACCCCAGAGATCTGCATCTACTGCTGACCACTGCCAACTAACTACTACCACCCCTTTCCACTTTAAAGCTATATCTAGATCCGAGGTCCAAAGGCTATTGCAAAACATATCCAACAACACTAGCCCTGGCTCAGATTCACTCGAGCCACGACTCCTGAAGCTAGCAGCACCATTGATTGCCTCGCCACGATATTCTCTCCCTCTCCCTCCCTCTCATCGCAGATCTCTGGAAGATTGCCCGAGTTACGCCTATCCTTAAAAAAGTAGACCCAAAGGATATCAGCAAATTCAGGCCCATAGCCATCCTCTCTGTACTAAGCAAACAACTGGAGAAGTTTGTTGCAACCCAAATCATTGACTATCTCACAAAGAACAACCTTCTCTCAGACACTCAGCTTGGTTTCAGAAAAGGGCACAGTACCTCAGCTGCTCTTCTCAAATTCTCCATCGATATACTCTGCAACATGGACAAAGGCCTACTCACTGGATGAGGTGTACTGTTGATCACCCCCTGCTTCTCTCAACCCTGCATAGACTTAACTTCTCATCCTCAGTAGTTGACTGGTTTAACAACTACCTATCAAACAAATTACGACTTGTTAAATTCAACTCCACTCTTTTCGGATGTGACCAGCACTGACATCGGAGTACCCCAGGGCTCCATCCTGGGACCCCTTCTTTTCTCGCTATACATCAACAACATAGATTATGCCATACTCTACTGCTCAGCTATCCTGTATGCTGATGATCTTGTCCTTTACTCCAGCGTTGATAAAGTTAACATCATTAACAAAAACCTCTCCTCGGATTTCAGGAATGTGCAGACATGGCTAAATGCTAGTAAGCTCATCCTCAGCACAACAAAGACCCAAGCCATGCTATTTGGCACTGCCCTCAAACTCAGGGCATGTAAGGAACCCCTCCTAGTCCATTACTCTGGGGGGGTCTCTCATCGACTGTGTCACATCCTTCAAATACTTGGGGAGTCCTCCTTGATAAATACCTTTATTTCAGTCTGCACATCCAGTCATCCTGTAAAGCAACAAATGCCAAACTTGGAATCGCCTATAAGATTTGTCACCTGCTAACACTATCCACCAAATTGGCAATTGCCAAGGGCATTCTGCTTCCAGTGCTGACATATGGTGTCTCCACTTTTGCTAATGCCCATAAGACTGCTCTCCATAAATGGGATGTCGCATATAACAACATATGTCGATATGCCTCCTCTTCCCATCGCCTCAAGCACCACGGCACACTGTATAGCGACCTAGGCTGGCTCTCCCCAACTGCCTACAGACTATAGTCCCTAGGGACCCTCACAGACTCTAATCCGTAACCAAACCCCCTCCTCCCTTGCAGCTCTACTTGTACCAAAGACACCTTCCCACGGACTACGCTCGGCAAACAAATTTCTACTTACTGTACCCAGGTGTCTTACTTCAAAAGGCTCTGGAGCATTTCACTGCACTGCCCCAGCCTCCTGGAACTCCCTCCCTTCCTCCTGATCTGAGACAGGCTAACTCCCACCCAGTCTTCAAAAAAGAACTATATCGACACCTATCCTGGGACCCCTGCACATGCTTTGATCCCACTTAATGCCTCACAGCTAACCACCCTATTTCACCCAAGACACTGCTGCACTTCTAAACATGCTTTGCTATAACATGTCTTTATAGCTGCCACTTAGCCCAGTTTCAGTTGTTATTTGCATGTAATAATGTCACTTTTGTCATCTCTGCATAGCTATATGTATTATCTCAAGTACTATCTGACTTGATCTGTATTCTAACCTACCTGTACTATATACTATATACTATGTGCCTGTACTATATACTATGTATTGTATAATCTCATCTCATTTTATGTATGTATTCTCCCAGGTCGTGCCTGAAAATAGTCAACTTTGGCTAGAGAACCTAACCCGGTTAACTAAAACTAAATAAATAAATCTGAATTAGAAAAAAAAATGCAGTTAAAGAATACAGGGACTTCACAAGACATGTAACAGAATTGAATGAGGGTGTCTCAACTTCTGCTGGTTTGTGCAGGTATGCATCAACTCCCATGATGCCTTGCATGAGTGGGGTCATGACCTTTACAATGAAGACAAACAGGTTGTCACACCAGGGCAACACAGAGTGAAGCAAACTCATTTATATTTAAATTAGATGTACTTAGGGGAATGCAAAAGACCGAATCATTGTTCATGCCCACAAAGCACACAGGATTACTGAAAATAGGTTGAAGGGACTTTCCTTCTTATTGGTTTCCTTTATGCTTGTTACCTCTCTCATCAACAGCTGTATAATTATTCTGATGAGCCTTAACGGGGACAGGGAAGTTGTGCTAATTGGCTATAGTGTTTTGTGCTAACTGGCAATAGTTAGTAATGTACCTATCTACTGAAATGAAATTCATTCCTCTAAATGATCCACATTTAACTGCACCTGAATGAACACTAATGTGAAAAACTGTGTAGAACAGAACATAGAAACTGTCGGCAGATAAGGACTGCCTGGCCCATCTAGTCTGCCCGTAAGCCCTTGTACTGGATTACTGCTTCTGACCCACTCGCTGCTGTACCTCTATGGTTCCCCTATGCCTGTCACAAGCATGCTTGAATCCATCCACAGTGCTCGCTCCCACCACCTCCTGAGGCAGACCGTTCTATGCGTCCACCACCCTGTCTGTGAAGAACTTCCTCATGTTCCCGCTTAACCTCCTACCTTCCAATTTCATGTCATGCCCCCTTATTCTTGTGCTCCTTCTGTATTGGAACATGTCTCCCCCCTGCACCTTGTTTATACCCTTGAGGTACTTGAATGTTTCTTTCATGTCCCCTCTTTCCTGCCTCTTTTCCAGCGAGTATATATTGAGGTCCCTTAATCTCTCCTCATAAGTCTTGTGTTGCAAGCCCGTACCATCTTAGTTGCCCTTCTCTGGACTGTCTCCAGCTTGTTAATATCCTTATGAAGGTGCTGCCTCCAGAACTGCACACAGTACTCCATGTGAGGCCCGACCATGGTTTTATATAATGGCATCACAACCTCCTTCCTTCTGCTGGTGATACCCCTGCCTATGCACCCCAGCATGCCACTGGCCCTCCCAGCTGCCTTAGCACTCTGCTTTGACATTTTCAGGTTGTCTGAAATAATAACCCTAGGTCCCTTTTCTCCTTTGTGACTGTCAGCAACCCCACCCCATCCTGTAGCTTTCCCCAGGGTTTGTGTCCCAGGTGCATAATTTTGCGTTTTTCTGAATTAAACTTCAGTTGTCAGTCCTCAGACCATTTTTCAAGCTTCCCCAGGTCCCTTCTCATTTTCTCCACCCCCTCTGGGGCATCCACTCTGTTACAGATCTTGGTGTCATCTGCAAACAGGCAGACCTTTCCTCCAGCCCTTCTGCAATGTTACTAATGAAGACATTGAACAGGACTAGCCCCAGGACCAATCCTTGAGGCACCCCACTGGTCACACCTCTCCCCAGACTGCACCCCATTTATCTCCACCCTCTGCCTCCTGTCTGTTAGCCAGTTTCTAACTCAGTTTAAAACCCTGTCCCCATGCCCAGCTTATTTGTTTATCAGCCTCCTATGTGGGAAGGTGTCAAAGGCTTTGCTGAAATCAAGGTAAGCAACGTCCACTGACCCACCCTGATTTACTTCCTTTGTCACCCGGTTGAAGAAATCAATCAGATTTGTCTGACATAACCTCCCCGCTGTGAATCAGTGTTGCTTATAGTCCAGGGCTCCAATGGCTCCTGGATGCCTCACTATCCTTTCTTTAAGCAATGTCTCCATGATCTTCCCCACTACTGAGGTGAGGCTGACCAGCCTATAGTTCCCTGCCTCCTCCCTGTTGCCAGATTTGTGTAGAGGAACCACATGTGCCCTCCTCCAATCCTCTGGTACCACCCCTGTGTTGAATGACTCGACGAACATGGCTGCCAGAGGTTTTGCTATCGCCCTTCGCAGTTCTCTTAATATCTTTGGGTGTTTGCCATCTGGTTCTGTCGCTTTGCCCACCTTCAATTTAGTGAGCTCCTGCAGGACTCTTTCCCCTGTAAATAGATTACTGTCCACCTCTTCACCCTCTTGGTAACTGCTGTACTGTTGTGGCCCCTGCCCTTCCCCCACTTCTGTGAATACTAAACCAAAATATTAATTCAGTATTTCTGCCTTTTCCGTGTCATCTTCCTTGCATTCCCCTTCCTCTCCCTTGAGCTTTGCAATCCCCCTCTTGTTTTTCCTCCTTTTGCTGATGTACCTGAAGAATGTCTTGTCCCCTTTCTCAACTGACTGTGCTAAACCTTCCCCAGTCGACGCCTTTGCTCTCCTTACTGCCTTTCCCACTTCCATCAGATACTCTAGGTACTCCTCCCTGTCCTTGGGTCTCCTTATATTTCCTGAACACTTTCCTTTTTGCCCTGACCTTTACCGCCACCTCTCTTGGGAACCACAGTGTCTTTCTCCTTCTCTTGCCTTTGGATACCAATCTGCAACATTGGTTTGTTATATCCAGTAAGGCTTCCTTTAGATGCTTCCACTGTTCTTCCACTCCCCCTCCTTCCCCCGCTCTCTCCAGGACTCTTGATATCCCTCCCCATTTCAGCAAAGTCAGCATTTTTGAAATCCAAAACCTTTGTCCTAGTATGACTTGAGTGAGTCTCTGTCCCTATGCTGAACCACAGAAAGTTGTGATCACTGGATCCCAGTTGCCCTTCTACCTGGACATCTGCAATTCGATTCCCATTGGTCATTACTAGATCTAGATTTGCCCCGTCTCTGGTGGAATCAAGCACAAGTTGCCAGAGTCCAGCCTCCTGGAGAGAATCAGGGATGCCTCTGCTTCTGGCTGAAGCAGTGACACTGGTATTCCAATCTACGTCTGGCATATTGAAATCCCCTATCAGTAGAATTTCATCTTTCATTGCCATCTCATGCATTTCCTCCACTAGCTCCCTGTCCAGTTCTCCCTGTCCTGGAGGCCTGTTTTCTTTTCATGGACAACATGTTGCAGTTCTCTTCATGGAACCAGTAATTTGGTAAGCATAAGCTGTTGACCTATTAGAACCATGCTCAGAGTTCTGTTCAAAACCCATGACGTAGTTAAAACTTCAGATCACTGATTACATGAAGAGAACTGTAGCAGAATGCTGCCCATTAAAACACAACAAAGCAAGATACAGTTTTTTGCATCACTTTTTATTCAGATACAGTTAAATGTGGGTCATTTGGGGGTATGAATTTCATTTCATAAGACAGGAACATTATGAACAGCTGCTGATTAGAAATAATTTTCTGTGTGTCCAGCCCTGTAGAATGTAACTGTTTGTTAGGTTAGAATGTTCAATGGTTCAGGAGTAGGAGCACTGAGTATCTCATAGTATAGGGGGAATTGGAGCATACAGCCCAAAATGGTCAGTGGTTCTGAACTGCTACTGTGCATCTCCATAGGAGACTCTGTGAGGGGCTTCCTGGATAGCCATGTGAATGGATGTAACATGTGTTTTTAGTAGTTGTGCATGGACTACAATAAAATATAAATTTACTGGTTCAGCAGGCAGCTACGGATGGAGTACGTCGTGCAGTGGATATCTTGGATTGTTGTGCTTGTGCTACGGGACATAGTGCTTGTCCAGTCATATGGATGGGTTGTTGTGTATGTGGCCTTTTGTGCTGCCTGTTCATAAGGAACCACCACCCTTTTAGGGTACAGAAGGAGCTAAAACCTTCTTGAGGAGAGTTCTATCCCTACAGTTCCTGCAGGAGAGCAGATCCTTTGGCTAAAGGTACCTTAGAGAAGAAGTGCAGAAGAAGAGAAATGAGTCATTGTAGAGGTGTTGGAGGACAGTGGGGGCAAAGAAACAAGGGTCTGTATGACAAGTGTGGCATGCATAGTTAATTAGCGCTCAGTGTAGGGCATGACAAGTTTTGCTCGCTGCCAGCCAGCCCACCGGCACAGTGGCAATGCATCCGCTTGCAGTGCCAACATCCCAGGTTCGGTGATGGACTCGGGAGTCGGAGAGCTGCCAGGAGGAGAAGGATTGAGCATCACAGGGACTGCTCTCCTTCTCGGGGGGAAGGGGTAAGAGTGTCCGGAGCAATGCGGACCTCTGTCGAAGGCTGGAGGTACCATTGTGGGTGGCACTACACGTCGGGGGCCGGGTGGATGCTGGCATCATTGCATGTCCCTGCTCTGGGGGGAAAAACTCCACAAAAAAATGCCAGCTCACTAGTGACAGCTCCCGTCTCCACCACCGCTCCCACTGCAGACCAAGGTCTGCTGGGGGGTCCCCCACACGTGGTCCCACCGGGGGCAGCTTAGGCTAGCAACCAAGTTCCTTGGGGAGGGTGCCCGCCCAGCAGCCCCTGCCCATGTGGGTAAGCCTGGGGTTGGGGGAGGCCGAGTGAGTGGGGAGTCCAGATCCTCCGGTCCCCAGAAGGAAGGAGGCAGAGGAAAAATGTAGCTCATTGCCCCACTGAACCCCCCGGCTCTGCCTTGCAATTCACTTGTTCAGCAGGCAACTAATGTAGGTATAGCACAGTCAATTGCTTGAATTGTTGTGCTTCTGTGATGTAATACAGTACTTGTGCAACAGTATGGATAAGTTGTTATCTATGTAGCTATTCATGCTCCCTGTTTGCAAGGAATCACTACATTTTGGGGGTACCAGAGACACAGGAACCTTCTTTTTTTTTTTTTTTTTTCGTCTTTATCCCTCCTTACTGCCTCCGGTGCCCCCTCCTTCTGTCCGCTCGTGTCCTGCCCCGGGTCATCCTCGGGATCTGCCCCTAGAGTGCCCTACCTCCTTCTCCCTGCACATTGGGGTCTGTCCATTGGTGGTCCAGGCGGGTTAAGGCGGCTTCATCTAGAGCTTGCGGAGGGTATTTCCTGTTTTTCCCCCTTCGTCCCGCCCCTGGGACGTCCGCGCTTGGGACGTACGTCCCGAGTGGCAGCGTACTGACGCACACTAGCCCTCACGCACTTGCCAACGTCTCCCCTCCCCGACTCAGACAAGTGGAGCCGCCTTCATCCTCTCTTGGTCGGTGCTTCCACCGGCCGTGAGAGCGATGTAGACCACGGAAGTATTTCCATGTTCCATAGGTTCCCACCCCTGTGAGAGGAGAGCATCCGTTGGGACGCTCAATCCTCCCTCCCCACGATCTCAGTGACCCGAGTCCGCTCCTCGAACCCGGGTCGCCGGGCGAAGGCCAAGTGGCATCCAGCGCCAACCTCAGCGCCACCGGCCGCAGGAACCTTCTTGAGGAGGGTTCAAACACCAGAGGTGTAACAGGACAGCAGGCTCCTTTGCTAAAGATACATTAGGGAAGAAGCCCAAAGAGTCCAAGCCAAAGGTGTGTACAGAACTATAAGAACAGAGACTTCCCAAAGGAGAGAGAGAAGGCCATGATGTTAAATAACCAGTCAAGGAAGAGCAGCTACCATATGAGTCTCCACCTGTCCGGCAGATTTAAGACTACACTAAGTGCTAACTAACCCACCTAACTTTATGACTGTCAGCATGGAGGAGAGGAAACCCCCTGTGGAAGAAACCTTTTAGAATCCAAGGCTTCAGGTCACCATCCCTCTAGCCAATGGGATACTATTAACTTGAGCTTTTGCAAGATCTGCGATGGGCTGCAAGAAACTAAGGAGCATATGAGCTTTCCTTCTAATCTGAAGGACTTCCAACCCACAGAGAAGCTGAAGGCTATCCTCTGGGAGTATAGCGGCTGCTATGCTAAGGAACATTTGGGTTAGCACATACCGAGATAAAAGAGCAGACTTAATATGGCTGCTTCAGGCTTGGCAGCCCAAACATTTCCTGACAAGGCTTGTGGTTATAAGAAATCAATCCCTTGAGGGAATCAGTTTAGTGCAGTAGGAAGCCACAGAGGAGGAAAGCATACTGTTTGTTGCAGCACAAAGCCATAGAGGACAAAAGCACATTGGGCCCTTGAGGGCAGAGAGTGGGCATATGCCTGGTTGTTGGAAGGGTATGCATGTATGGTGTTGGGGTGTGAACCCTTTGATTGTTGTTGAGACGTTTGCCTGAATATAGTAGATAGAGTAGGAATGGTAGATGTTAAGGGTAAAAGTGAGCCCTGAAGAGAGGATTAGACAACTGCTGGGGAGGCTGGTGGGAATTTATGAGCAGTGAGCACAGAAGGGTCAGAGGAACAGGCTGTGGAGAACCACAGCAACAGGAAGATTATGAAGCCATTGGTGAAAGCATACTGAATTCCATGCTTGCAGATGGGGTTTGTGCCTAAGCCGGGGGACCACAGAACATGGGCGAATAAAAATCCAATGCTAGGAGCAAAGTACAAGAAGAGCAAAAAAAAGGCCCAAAAACCAGAAAATGGAGCCAGACCCACAACTGTGAGAACCTTGGGCAGGGATGGCAGCTTGAGGTGGCAGAAGGAAAGCCACTATCATACCAACATATGAGAAAGATGAAAAAAGGAGAGCAAGAATTACAGACCTGTAAGTCTGACACCAGTACTGGGGAAAGTTTTAGAAAGGATATTGAAGGAGATAATTGAGGATTACATTAGGAGGACAGACTTGGTTGACCAAACACAACATGGGTTCACTAAAGGAAGATCCTGTCAAACTAAGTTGACTTTTTAACAAAGTTAGTAAGGCCTTGGATGATGGGTACCCAATGGACGTGGTCTTTTTGGACTACAGCAAGGCCTTTGATAAAGTACTACATAAAGAACTGGTCAAAGTCCTGCAGAACACAGGGTTACTTACCAATATAGTGGCATGGACTAATTGATGACTCAGTAACAGGAAACAACAAGTGAACTTTGTGGGAACAGAGCAGAATGGGCAAGTGCCACAGGGTCTGTACTGGGACCATGTTTATTTAACATTTACGTGACATCAATGTCTGAAGAGAGGGGTGTCTGGCTATCCAGATTTGCAGACGACACAAAAATAGGATCAGAGATACTTCACAAGATGGAGACCGACAAATTAGAAGGAGAATTGACTAAAATGGAGCAATAAGCATATAAATATAAGTTAGATTTTAATGCAGAGAAATGCTTGGTAATGCATCTGGGTAAAACAAATATTAAGGCTACGTATACATTTAAAGGCCATACTTTAAGAGAAACAACTGAAAAAAGGGACCTGGGGTAATAACAAATTACTTAAAAGTTTAAAAGGCACTGTTTGACAATGGCCACAAGGGCGAATGGTGTACTGGGATGCATCAGAAGACACATTGAAAGCAGAGATAGGAAGGTGTTGGTTCCATTAGATGTCTCCTTGGTTAAGCTGCATTTGGAGTATTGTGCACAGTTCTGGTCACCAGGTACAAAGGCTGAGATCAAAATTTTGGAGGGGTCCAGCGCAAGGCCACCAAGATGGTGACAGCGGTTAAAAATATAAGCTATAAGGACATTGGGTCAATATTCACTTGAATATAGACAGCTGCAGGGGGATCTTTGTTTAGTACATGGTGTATTTTCCTGTCATGCTGTCATGATTTATGGGATTAGACATTAATGTGCATGGCCATATTAATAGATCTCTTATACTGCAGCTGAAGAGAGAAAATTGTCATACTACCAAAAGGGCAGCCTGCTTTAACCAAAAAGCAGTAGCCTTGTGAAATGACCTTACTCAAGAAGTAGTAGGACGTAGAAAAATGACAGAATTTAAGTACAAACTATAGGAGTACTGTTTATTTATTTATAAACTTTGATAACCGGGTGAGTGCACTGATCCCAGGGATCGTTTTCAGGCACGATCCGGGCCGTAACACATGGCGCAGGGTGACAGTGGAGTACAAGGTAACAGTAATACACATGAAACAGATTTTATACAAGCAACAATAGTAAGCACAATATACAGGTTTGATGAGTAGGTCCATTTGAGAACAGTGAATACAAGGTTTCAATATCGGACATCAGGAGATTTGGTACAAAACTAACAAACCGTAGTCACAGTGTACAATGTGTGACTGCATCGTCCAGTGAGCAAGTAATACACAGAATACTCAGTAAAAAATGTAGGAAGAACAATATAAATGGTGATTCCCTTGGAGTTAAGGGCAAGCTGTAAATGGGCGTCTGTCTTACTTGGCTCGTGACTGACCTGTGGAAGGGAGCAAAAGAAAGGCAGCCCCAAAAAGCACCCGGAACCAACAAAACAAGAGGAGGGGGTGAGACAGGCCAGAGAAAGTAGCATGGAAAGGAAGAAGGACCCAAGCAACCCCCAGAGAAATGGAGGCATGGGGGGGCAGAAGAAGCATTGGATAAGAAGCTGAAACAATTCAGGAGGCACAAAGGAAGCCTCCTGCAGCAGGAGCTGGCTACCATGGCTAAGACTGCAAGGAGGAATGGAGAGTCTGACAGGAATGGGTAACAATTAAGGTCGGAGCCAGCCACCAGAGAAAGGGCAGTTGAAAATGCCAGAGCACACTGCTGATGCAGGACTCAGACATGTGGGCAGCATAGCAAGGGAAAGAGAAGAGCATAGAAAATGGAGCAAGGCCAGAGCTCCAAGGGCAAGCAACATCAGCAAGCAAGATGAGGATGGAAGAAGAAGGAGGAGGGATGCCCTGAGCTCCTTCTTCACAACAATGAAGGTACAGGGAGGGCAGATGGGGGAATCAAATGCTACGCATCTATAGGAAGAGAAATGAGCATCTGGAGGACACATGGGGCATGTTCATTAACACAGCACGAGGTGGGGGGGGTGTATGGAAAGTGTCACTCACTGTCCCATCAAACACTATGCTTAGCCTTGCAATTAAAAAAAACACTTAGGATAGCCCAGCACTCATTCACGGAGTGGCTGTGCTTTTACCCATTTTTACACTTTGCTGAACTGAAGCACTGAGAGGTTAAGTGACTTGCTCAGGGTCACACAGTAAATGGCTCTTTGGAAATTAGAACCTGCGTCTTCTGGTTTCAAAGCCTGGGCTCTAACCACTAGAAAACACTGCTTCACTTGAGCTGTGCTGTCAAGGTTTAACATAGCATCACACGGCCAGCTGATCAGCGCTGAAGCAGGGGTGTCATTCGTGACACCCCGGTTTGGGATGTGGTCCTGGGACGCGAAGATGGCAGAGCATCCTACAGGATGCTTTCCTTCTTGGGTGGGTGGATGACAACTACAACTGCATGAGTGCCACCTGGGGATGCCCAGGAGGTGCAAGCCAGGGATGCCAATGGGATGGGGGATGCAGTGGCTTTGCAATGCACATAGAAGAATCAGCATTTATATAGTGCTTTTCATACACAATATATCCCAAAGTTCTTTACAAGCAATGCTAAACTGGTAGTGAAAGGACTGAATGTGTAGCGGTGGCCATATCGCACATCAACACCCACACACAGGCTGGATAATTGCATGAACTGCTTTTTTGTGAAGGGGAATATTGGCCAGTACACCAGCAATGTCCCCTACTCTTTGCAAAGAATGCCTTGGGTTCTTTTACTTCCACCTGGACACCCACTAGGACAGCACCAGGATGGATAGACTGGACCTCGCTTTACGTCTTATCCGAAGGATGGCACACCCAACAGTACAGCACCCCCCTAATACTGCACTCCGGTGACAGTATTTAGGTATGAGTCCAATCCCTGTGTGGGATGAGAACCCATGACCTTCTTGTCCAGAGGTGGATGTGCTACCAAGTGAGCCACGCTGACACCTATAAATAGTCATTGTGTAAGCATGCCACATGTTCACAGCCAAGCATCTCAGGAGAAGAGAGTAAACCAAGAAACCCTTCTGCACCTACATTATCAGCAAAGTACACTATTTAAACTACATAAGTTCTCAGAGCCTATAAGTTCTCAGAGCCTATCTGCAGTACTTGACCTATCATCTCTCTCTGTAGCAAGTAATGATCCAGAGATCCTCGAGTTGGCCTATAATACTGCCATCTCGGGGGCATTGGATGCCATTGCTCCAGTCCGAGTTCGTCCTCTTTCCCTTCGCCCTCGATCCCCATGGTTTGACGGGGTTTTGAGGGAGATGCAGCGACCAGGACGAAGGCTAGTCCGTCGCTGGCGGAAATCCACCCTTGATGCCGACCACCTAGATTGATGGACCATTATCAAGTCTATCAATCCACAATCACCCGTAAGAAGGCAGAGTTCCTGTCCAAGGAGATTGTGGCAGCTCAGAACCGACCAGCTCAGCTGTTCCGAACTGTGGACAGACTGTGCAACCCAGCCTATTTCAGGTTCGGAAAGCATTTTTGCAACTAGAGTGCGATGACCTTGCTCGATTCTTTGCTGATAAGGTGGCCGACATCAGGGCGGAGCTCCTACCAGCGCACTCTTTGGGTATTGCTTATGATCTGCATGAGGTTACTGTCCCTCGGTTTTGCTGGAGTACCTTCAGCCACCTCAACTTCGTGGATGTCATGTGGATCATCTAGGGTGTACGCCCTACCTGCTGTAGTTTGGACCCTGGACCAACTTCCCTGATTTTGGGTTGCCTTGATGTTATCGGTCCGGTCCTAGCGAGGATAGTTTCGTGCTCCTTGGAATCTGGGGAGTTTCCTAACTCTCTGAAAGAGATGGTAGTGATACCTCTCTTGAAGAAAGCTACTTTGGACCCAAACTGCCACACTAACTACAGACCTATCTCTAACCTTCCCTTTTTAGGGAAGGTTATTGAGAAAGTAGTGGCAGCACAACTGGAGGACCACTTGACCATCCATGGCATCTACAAGCCCCTCCAGTCCGGTTTTTGAAAGAGACATAGTACTGAGACAGCACTGGTTTGGGTGCTCAATGATCTCCTGATGGCTAGAGATTGGAAGAACCATTCCATCTTGGTTCTTCTGGATCTATCATGAGCGTCTGACACCGTGGACCATGGGTTGTTACTTAGCCGCCTGAGGTACATCTGTGGAATAACAGGAACTGTCCTCAGATGGATTACATCTTTCCTCACTGGAAGAACTCAGAGAATGGTATCTGGAGTGTTTTCATCAGATCCAGTTTCTCTGTCTTGTGGGGTTCCTCAGGGTTCGGTTTTGTCGCCCATGTTGTTCGCGGTGTATATGCTACCCCTCGGAGACATTGTAAGAAGGTATGGGCCGAGGTTTCATTGTTATGCCGATAATACCCAGCTCTACCTTTCTTTTCCACCCGACCAGGATAGAGCTCTCTCGATCTTTAATAACTGTCTCAAAGAAATCCAGGAGTGGATGGATTCGAGCTGGCTGAAATTGAATTCTGATAAGACTGCGGTGATGGTTGTGGAACCTGGTCATTGGACAGGAGGTTTGGGAAGTGGGTCACCCTCTGAATTTGTTCTCGGGGGTGTCCCCCTCCAGACCTCTAACCAGGTGTGAAACCTGGGGTAATTTTTGACGAGGGGTTGACCCTGTATCCGCAGGTGTCGGCTGTCGTCAAATCTTCCTTTTACCATCTAAGGAATGCTGGTCACTGGCCCTGCTTTAGGATGAGGTGGAGCAGGGTGGTGGGCACTACCTGCTGGGGTAGGGGGCCACTATACCACCAGGGCAGGGGAAGTATTATCCAATATTAGTTCTGACACCAGCAGGGTTCAGGAGGGGGGCATGGGGAATAGTTGATATTTTACGTGAATCGGCTCCAGTGGGGATCAGGGAAGGGTGCCACTAGTTCGAGGTCTAGAGTGGTGCTGGACAGCCCTGCAGCTTCTGGCAAACACTCCCAGTGCAGCATCTGTTCGGCACCAGGCCACGGTTGCTGCAAGCCGTGGGACTTTGCCACCAGGACCCTGACCAATAGAGAACTGTGCACATGGTCCCTGGTGCATTGGGCTTCAGTGCAAGCTGTTTGCCGCAGCTTGCGTTGATCAAAGCACGGTTTAAGATCTGAGCCCTTAGTTTCTTCACTGCTGACAGGTTAAAGAAGTAGATAACATTACCATCAATTTCACAGCACTGTGCTGCAATGCAAACTAAGCTGGACAGCTAGGTTTGAATCCCATAAACTCCCTCTTGTATACTGTGTGATCTTGGCAACTTAACTTCCTTGTGCTCACAGAGGTTGCACCTGGAAAACTCAGAGTCTGGCTTAGTGTGCCATTCTGCCTGGTTAATCCGTTTCCCCTGTTCCTTATTTTTTATTCCTGCAAGTGCTTTAGAGTACCTATGGTTATCAGTTTCCCATGCAACCCCCTGCTGTACTGACCTGTTTGGGAATACATATACCTGTGTTTTCACTACTTAAACTTCCTGACCCAGTGCAGCTAGTAGCTGTTTACTGACCTGTGAGAATAAATCTCCCTGTTTATTTTGGTGAAGCTGCTTGACGCAGCTGGCAATGCTGTACTGACATGTTTGGGAATACATTAAATATCCCTGTGTTTTCACTACTTAAACTACCTGACTCAACACAGCTAGCAGTTGTTTACTGACCTGTTTCCAAATAACTTTCCCTGTATTTTCACTACTTAAAATACCGGACTTGACGCAGCTAGCAGTTGTTTACTAACCTGTTTGGAAATAATATTTTCTAAGTACTACCGTACTGCATTCCAGACATGCAAAAAAAAATACTCTGGATTTCCTAACTAGAACCAGGTGTAACTTAATTATATATTGTAGAACCTGGTTACACCTAGTAAAAATGTTGGTTTTACTTGGTAGAACCTGGTTATATTTGGTAGAACCTGTTTATAGTTGGTAGAACCTTGATTTACCTGGTAGAACCCAGTTCTACCTGGTTCTACTTGGTAGAAACCAGTTTTACCCGGTTCTACCTGGTAGAACCAGGTAGAACCTGGTAGAACTCTTTTGGGTTCTACTCAGAAAGTTTGTGAGGTAGAACTTTTAGAGGTTGGCACAGCCCTAATATTAAGCTGACAATGCCAGCAACATGCCTCATATACCACACCCCAGATTTGAGGCCCTGAGCTGACCCATCTTTCAGCCAATCGTCCAGGCTCTTGGTCCCTCCCTATAAGGACCAATCAACCCCCTCCAGGAGAGGCACACTGATAGCCTTCTTCTTTGATCTTCTTAAATACATTCAATTAAATTAAATTTTTATTTTTATACTGGAAAGTATGTGAGCAAAAATGCCAATTTTCACAAATGTCTAGTGGTACAGAAGATTGATAATACAGAGAAAAACGTAAAAAAAATTTGTAGAATTTTATGGTATTTACAATAGGAACAGTGTATATGACAGGATCATCTAGATTAGAAAAAAAAAAATACAGAGCACACAACAAAAGAGCCAATAAACAGATACAAATAAACTCTAAGGTAACTTAAGGGTTGGTGGACATTCGAGGGGGTTGTCTACCGGGGCAGGTACAAGTGGAGAATTGGAGGAGGTGGTTCTTGAGGGAGGAGGTGAATGAGCCAATTGAACCACAGGCATGAAGTTCGGGGGCAGTTTATTGTAAAACTTAGGGCCCTTGTATGTGATGGAGTTTTGTGCATATTTGGTGCAGTAAAAAGGGGTGTTGAAGACATGATAGGCGGCCCCTCTTGTACTGAGCTTGAGAACCAATAAGGGGAAAAGGGAATTAACACTGAATGGCAGTAGGTTACGGTGAACTTTGTGTAGGAAAAAGAGCATTTTAAGTTGGAACCTGCCTTCAAAGGTGAGCCAGTTGAGGGAGGCATAGAGGGTACAGTGATGGGTCATCCAGGGGCGGCCAGTCACGAAGCATGCAATATTATTGTATGTAGTCTTGAGTTTGGAGAAAAGGGGGGATATGTTGGGGGGAATAGACAATAGAGCCATAATCAAGGAGGGGCAGGAGAAGGGAGCTGGTGAGGCGTAGTCTGGAGACGGGGATAAGGAGCTTTCTGATTCTGAATAAGAGATCTAGCCTCAAATGGATTTTCTTGAAAAGGTTGGTAATATAGAAATTGTAGGTCAGGTGAGGGTCTAAGAACAGTACAAGGTATCTGAATTCGTAGAAGACTTGTTCTATGATGTTACCAAGACTGTCTGAGAGGGATCTGCCCATGACTGGGGCTTTTCTTGAACCAGAGATGACCATAAACTTGGTCTTCTTGGAGCTGAGAGCCATGCTTTTGGCAGAGAACCAAATATGAGGCTTGCTGAAGTCAGCCTGCAAGTTGCTGAACATTGAATCCAGGTTAGTGTCACTGCAGTAGAGGGCTGTGTCATCAGCATAAAGGACTAGTTGAGTGGTTTGGCAAATGGAAGGGAGCTTATTGATGAAGAGCGAGAACAGGAGCGGGCCCAAGATGGAGCCCTGGGATACCCCATATTTAATTGGACAGTCAGCAGAAAAATGTCTTAACATTAGGTTTCTGCGATCTGCCGGAGAGGTAGCTTCCGACCAATTTGGCAGCATTTTCAGATATGTGCAAGCCCTTAAGGGTGTCCAGGAGAAGGCCATGGTTGACCAGGTAGAACTCCTTGGTCAGGTCCACGAAGACAGATCCTGTGTACTGGCCTTTATCACTTGCCTTGAGGATATCACTGATGAACCTGACCAGGGCGGTTTCGGTGCTATGTCCAGATCTGAAACCATGCTGGGCAATGGTGAGCAAGTTATGATGGTCGAGGAAGGTGGTGAGCTGGGTATGAACAACTTTTTCAATGATTTTGGGGAGGGGAGCAAGGAGGGAGATTGGTCGGTAATTCTCTACTTCATTCCTTGACCCAGACTTGAACAATGGTTTGATGGTAGTGGTTTTCCAGGTGCTAGGGAAATAGCCAGAGCAGAGTGAGCGGTTACGTATTTTGGTGATGGGGACCAATAATGAATTAATGGCCAGTTTAAGGATTTTAAAGTCAATTCTGTCTGCCCCTTTGCTGGGTTTAGGGTTGTTACTTTGGATAAGCTTTAATGTATCCAAGAGTTTTAGGGCACTAAAATAGAAATAGGAGGCTGGAAAGGTACCTATGCTACCCCAGACCTGAGACGCAGACACCACCCTGGGCCTAGCCGATCCCCTCCAGTTGGTGTTACTGAGTACCTCACTAGGCTCCAACGGCACCTGACTTTTAACCCAGGCATGAAACTGAACTAATTGAACTACTTACCTAATCTCCCTTTTATACCCTGTCCCCAGACTCCTCCCTCTCCCACTCATGATCAAGTGGTAGTGCCAAGGTACCCAGTGCTTTGATGGGCACTACTAATAACAACCCGACCCACTACTGTAGGGAAGGGGTAGTTATACTCATTCAAAAAAAATTAAGAGGACATTACACACTTCCGGTGTTTAAAAAATATTTCTTTCTGACTACATTTGTTTCTAATTTCAACTGGTGGCTAATACCATACTATCAGTTTCATTCCAGAATATGTTTGTAATGGGATACAAATACTGGGAAATTGTCACTGTTTGTCTCAGTTATATAGAAAGCTTAAGTGTGGATGCCCAGTGATTTGTCTTAAAACTCCATGAGACTTAATGTATTAGTAAAAATGCAAATTAAAGCCAATAGTAGTTTTCTATGAGAACATCTGGCAAAATAAATCTGGGGATATCACAAAAGACTCGTCCACATGGCTACATTTGCACTACATCAACCCAAGCACACAGATTGCTGTGCTGCAAATGCAGCCATGTTAACACTTACCCGACGGAGGTAAGCCAATTGTTGCTCTTCTCTACAAAGTGCTGCAGAGTAGAGGGCATGTTCTGGAGCAAGTGGTGTAGTCAGCAGTGTGGACAGGCTGCACCACTGGGGATCACAGAAGAGGACTGATGGTGGCCGGCGAAGTCCCAACGCAAAAAGCACAGTAAATGTAAAAAGAGACACACAAGGAACCCTCCCAGCATTCTCTTCTGCCCTCCCATGATCCTACAGCCCAGAACAAGGAAGTGTGGAAGGTGGAATACTGATCATTTGCTGAGGCGTGCAATCAGTATCTTTCGAGTTCCATAATACACAAACCTGCTTAAGGTCAGCATGTGTATGGATTTGTTTAGTCTTCCCTCTGCCCTTGGTCCATGTTAGGATCACCTGCCTCAGTTACTTGGGAGTCCCTGTTCATGTTTATTATAAGTAACATTTACTTCCATTTGGACTCAGCATTTGCAGTAGTCTCTGTTCCTTACCTTTTTTTTTTTTTTTACACAATGTACTTGGCTTTAGATGCATCAGTATGTTTTGACATTTCGCAACTGAAATCTTAGTTTGCACTGACCATCGAAATAACAGCTAATGATTCATTTCTTAAGCTAATATGAAGAGTTTTCTGTACCACTCAAAATGCATTTCTATTCTTTTGATTTCTAAATGAGCTTCAATCTTTTTTATATTTTTTTAACATTTACTAAAGAGCAATTATGATCTAATGAATATGTTTGAGCCATCAGTATTTAAATGTGACGTTCTCCTGGTTAAGCCATGCCCCCTGAAAAAGAGTCAGTGGACTCGAAGTGCTTGGGATTCATGTGGTGGCCAGAGTCTGTCTGCATTACACCTGTGTGGTTTCTAAATTTATTCTACGACTGTTTCATGTGTAACCCCCCAACAAATGGGGGTTCCCAAAAAGTCTTCTTCCTGGAGCTTGCCTAAAGGCTTACCACCAGGCTGGTGTCCTGCATTTTAGTAGTTTAAATGGGATTACCAGAGCCTGTATAGCATCTGTGCTACCTGATTGCACCTTAAGTAATCTGAGAGGGAGCTCTGTTGAAAGATGTAACTTTGCTGAAAATCATTTAGAGTGATAATGATAATGTAGTTTGTCTAACCTGCTTTCTTTGTAGCAAGGACTGTTTTGTTTGTCTCCACTATCTTGGTCCTGGACTGCAAATTGGACCAAACAGTACTGGTGGGACCTAAAATGTAGCCGGACTACAGGAGCTGTCTGAATTCAAAATCTGTAGGAACTGTAGTTTAGAGCTTTTTGCGCCTTTTTTGCAACTGAAGGGAGAGCTCTTGCTTTGACTGACAGCCAAATCAGCCAACCAAATCTTTTGGATCTTGGGGAAGTCCCAGGCTGCTTGCAGTTTTCAGTTAGTTCTGAGCTGGGAAGTGAAAGGAGAGGAGCTGAAGTGGTTTTGAGCAGCAATCCTGAGTGGATTCGCATGGGAGAACTGTGAAAGGTCTAAGTATCAGCCTGCATTTCTGTCTGCTGCTCCTGAGAGGGAGAGAAGAGAATTATTTTGGACTAAATCCTAGTTTGTGTGACTAAAGTAAGCTACTGAAGTGGGCCAGGCTCAACCTGAAGAAGACTGAAGATTCTGCGGAATGTGATCGGCCTGCCAGGAGTTCCAGCTACTCCTAAGCTCCCGGTGTGTGCAGAGACTTTACGATTCTGACCGGGGAGCACTTTGCCTGGTACAGTAGAATTCCCGTACATGTAAATGTGCTATGAGCTACTAGTGGGTCGTGAGTTAGTCCCCCACTGTGTGAACTGTGTTCTGCTTGCTGGAAGCTGTATCCATCCCAAAATGGACTGCATCCGAATTTGTCTCCATGCAGTCTGGGCCTCGCCAGACTGGCCCAGCCAGACTACCCGCTGCACAGAGAAGCCATCGACGAGAGACCTGCCTGAGGATCAGCCCCCTGCTCCATGCTTCAATAGGAACGACGCCTCTGCGACTTGTGTGGGCCCTGCTTCTCCTGGCATTCCAGATCAACCACCTGCAGTCTCGATTTTCGTCCAGCCTGTGTCCAGTCTTGGGTATCGTGAGTAAATACTAGGGTAGCTCCCTGCAACAACAGCTTAATCTGAGTGTGTCATCTGATTGTCTTGTTGTTTCATTTCCTTTACGAACTGAGCCCTCTGGCTCCGGATTACAAATATTGTGTACTGTGCATGTTGTGTTTTCCATCACAGGGCCCCCACCAGCTGCAACCCCAGGCAACGGTCCTGGCTAGCCCATCTCTTCTCCACCTGGGTACCCAGAGGTGGACAGTGTGGGAGGGGGACTCAAAGCGCATGCATAACTGCTTGACTGATATAACCTTTAAGCTAATTAACCTGATTTTGCCCCCCCCCCCGTTCAAGTCCCCTGAATAAATCAGATCTAACTTTTTCTGCATGTAATCTGACTGTGGTTCCAGTTTGTGCTCAAAGTACTGTACTGTTGCAATTTGCTGTGCATAACCTTGTTTTACAGGGGTCCCCAGGGTCAAGCCAGAGGAACCAGCCCTGGTGGTAAGTGCAAACAGTGTGGGTACTTGTGTGGTGTACCAGGAGTATTGCGAAAGTGATTAGTGTACAGTGTTCAGGCCACTAGAGGGAAAAGAGGGGGGTTACAGTGTCCCGGAGGGCTGTGCCCAGGTTAGCTTGACCACTACCAACCCTGACCTCTGGGTGGAGGCACCCGTTTCAGAACTCAGGCCTCTTAACCTGCTACTAGCCAAGCAGGCAGGGGTAGTAGCCCTTGGGATAGCGCCACCTGGGGGTTACATCATGGAGGCTCACCGCTGGGATTTTGTGTCTTCTAGTGGCCAAAACTATGAATTATTGTCAAACATAAATGGCTACCCCAACAGAAGTGGCTGTGCACCAGTTGGTGGGGTGGTGTACAGGGCAGGAGATTGACCCTCACAATGCCCTACTTGTATTGGATGTTCCCCTGAACATTGGTAAAGACGCTGTAGAAGAAGTACTTTCCAAAGTTGAATGTTTAACAAACGCTGCGGTGGTGGGGAGACAGGCTGATTTGACTGCCCAAACTTTCATGGCGTTAATAGAGTGTAGTGACCCAGTGGACAGTTACAAAGTGCCACGGACTATTGCCCCAGAAGGGACCCCAGCTGCCTGGAGAGTGATAACTAGAGACAGTAAAAACCCTGGGGAGGATGAGCTCCCCCTATTGTCTGAGACTTTTGAGAAGAAGTTTGCTAAGTTGTTGCTGGAGGAAGGGAAAACCATAGAGGACTTTAAGAAACTATTCAGGCCACCTGGGGGTGTTCCCTACCCAACATCCCCTCCCGCTCCAGCACCTGTTACTGCTCCACCTTCTGTACCCATGACAATGCTGGCCCCTATATCTGTACCTGCCATTAGTCAAGACTCCTACCAAAGGTTGAGAATCTTCTCAGGCACCCTCTCCACCCCCGGGGAAGATGACTGGGAGACCTGGATAGGCTATGTTGCCCCTCTAGTACTTGAATGGCAATGCTCAGAAGCAGAGAAATGAAAGAGGTTGAGTGAGAACCTCCGAGGTCCTGCCCTGGCTACCATCCATGCCAAGTGGGCCAATAACCCCGAAGCAACTGCACAGGACTATCTTGATGCATTGGAGAATGTGTATGGGAGCCCAGATTCAGATGAGGACCTGTGGTGGAGAGTAAGAAACGCCCAGCAGTACTCAGGGGAGCCATTGTCTATGTAGGTACCTCGGCTTGAAAAGCTGCTACAAGAGTGCCCCAGAAAGGGTAGTTTGCCGTCAAATGGAGTAGATCGAACTAGGCTGGACCGGATCCCTAAGTCTGCTCCATTTTCAGAATTGTTACTGCTTCAGTTGTGCCTCACCAACCAACTGGAATCACATTCCCTCTTATGACGAGCTAATGAAAGAAATTCGAGGGGTTGAGCAAAGGCGACCCTGGGAGGAAATTTCACCAGTATCTGCTGCTACTGCGCAAGTGACAGAGTGTGATCATCCAAGTGGGGTTCGGGGAAAACGTCAGCACCTAACAAGTACTCTGAGAATGCAAAGGACTTCCTGCCCTGGGTCCAATTTTTGAAAGTCGAGCTATTAAAGGAAGTCCGAGAGTTGAAGGCAGGTGCCTCTGCAAGGGTTCCCCCTATGGAACAAGATTTTGGTTCTTCTCAGGACGTGACTGCCATGGGGGTTGGGGTGCAGCCTCAGGCATCCTCTACCGAGCATAGCTCCCGGGCTGAAATCAAAGAATTAACTGCCACCCTAAAGGAACCATTGAGACACGTTGCACCCCTCTCAGCACTGCAAGCAGATATTGGACCCCGATCCCTTGCTACTACTTCAGTTCCTTATGCAATGGTCTCTCTCCAAGGATGACCCAGGAGTTTATCATTTGTCACCACTGTGAAAAGGATGGCCATATGAAGGGGGAATGCTGGTCTCAGAAAGACTTAGAGAAAGTGGTGAACCGACTTCAGGGAGAGCTTCGGAAAATGAATCAGTGGTGAAGGGGTGCACAAAATGACCACAGTGAAGGCTTCAGACATCCTAACTTAAACCCCTTTGTGGCTAAATCATCCATCCAGGCCCCTGCTGCTGTCACTCCAGACTGGACCAAAATAGTGGGCCCTTCAATGGAGACTACCGTGGCTGTGGATGGTATTCCTACTCGGGCTGTGCTGGACAGTGGGTCGCAAGTGACCATTGTATTTAAGGACTGGTATGACAAACACTTATCTGCTGTGCCCTTACAATCCCTAGAAGGCCTACATGTGTGGGGCTGAGCGACAAGACTTATCCCTATCTAGGATATGTCTGCCTCTGGTTGTCATTTCCTGCAGCTGTAACTGGTGTAGAGGAGCAAGTCGAGACACTGGCCTTAGTGTGTCCCCCTACTGGACTGTATGATGGGGTTTCCCTGTTAATTAGGACCAACGCCCATATGTTTGGGAGACTGGCACAACTCTGTCGTGAGAAACAAGGGCAATGGACTGGGAGGGCTCTAAGAATTCTTGCTCTGATCAAGAGGGCCTATGATTTGCAACAGAACCCCAAGGGAGTGGACCAGGATGAACCGGTAGGGGCCGTGTGGAAGAAGGATCCCAATTCAATGGTACTGGCCCTTAACGCCCAGTGTACCGTTCAAGGGGAGGTCCGCCTTTGCAAAGATGTCAAGAACAAAATACTGATGTTGGACGCGCCAGACGATGGAAAATTTCCAGAAGGATTATTGGTTAAGCTCAGCATCTTGCCAGCTCATGCTCATGCCTATGCAACACGAGTGATGGTCCAGATTCATAATGTGTCAGATCGGGAGATCCGGGTGAACAGAGGATGCACCCTAGCTACGGTACACTGCACAGACACTGCAGTGTTGCCCAGCAACAAGCACCCTGGCAAGACAGATAGAGTGACTCACGACTTGTTTGATTTTGGTGACTCCCCGCTGCCAGCTGAATGGAAGACTAGAATCATCCAGAAACTTGCCCAGAGAGATCGAGTGTTTTCGTTGAAGGAATGGGACATGGGATGTGTCCAGGGTGTGGAGCATCACATACGCCTGCATGATGAACGGCCATTTCAAGAGGGGTCTCAACACCTAGCCCCTGCAAACACAAGACGATGTGAGAAGACACTTGCAGGAAATTCATGTGGCTGGGGTGATACAAGAATCCAGGAGCCCATATGCTTCTCCCATTGTGGTTGTGCATATGAAGAATGGATCTGTGAGAATGTATGTTGGTTATCGAACTCTGAATCGGCGGACCATCCCCGATCAATACACTATGCCCCATATACAAGATGCTCTGGATTGTCTGAATGGGAGCAAATGGTTCTCGGTGTTGGATCTTCGCGTGGATATTACCAGATTCCGATGGCTCCAGTGGACCATGAAAAGACAGCCTTCATCTGTCCTTGGGGTTCTACGAATTCCTGAGAATGCCACAGGGGATATCGGGTGCCCCAGCCACCTTCCAGCGACTGATGGAACAAGCGGTGGGAGACATGAATTTGCTGGAATGCCTGGCGTACCTGGACGATGTCATTGTGTTTGGGAACTCCCTAGAGGAACATGAGAGTCGACTGTTCAAAGTACTAGACTGACTGGAAGATTTCGGCCTCAAGCTGTCCATCGACAAGTGCCAGTTTTTCCAAACCTCTGTGAAGTATGTGGGGCACATAGTGTCTAAAGATGGGATAGAGACTGATCCTAGTAAAATTGAAGCCTTGACTACTTGGTCCCAGCCCCACAATTTGAAAGAACTACAACAATTCCTGGGATTCTGTGGCTACTACCGCCGGTTCATAAAGGACTATTTCAAAGTGATTTGGCCACTCTTGAATCTTACCCAGGGTTACCTTCCTACCAATCGGAAATACAAAAAAGGGTCCATCAAAGAACCAGATAAAGCAGATTTCCACCCAGGTGAACTTTTCGGGTCCCGTTGGACATCTGACTGTGAAACAGATTTCCAGGAAGTCATATACCAGCTCACTCACACCCCCATCCTCACTTATGCTGATCCCACTAAACCCTTTGTGCTGCATACTGATGCAAGTCTGCACAGTCTAGGAGCTGTACTGTATCAAGACCATGAGGATGGTTTGAGACCAGTGGCATTCGCCAGTAGGAGCTTGATCCCTCAGAGTGAAACTACCCTGTGCACAAGCTGGAGTTCCTTGCGTTAAAATCGGCCATTGTTGACCAGTTTCATGATTACCTCTATGGGGCAAAACTATTGGTGAGGACTGACAATAACCCATTGACCTATGTACAGACTTCACCTAAGTTAGACGCCATGGGCACCGGTGGCCTTCTGCATTGTCAACATATGATTATGCTGTAGAATACAGACCAGGCCTGAATCATATTGATGCTGACGCCCTATCCCAGAGGCTCATTTCCAAAAGCGACTGGGTCAGGCTGTCTGAACCTGACATCCGAGCATTGTGCCAAAAGTTTGATAGAAATGAACAGATGTCTACGGGCACAGCAGACTGCTTAGTAGATTGCTTGGGCCCTCTTACACCTACATACCGGCTGCGTATTGCCACTTCTCTGCTCTAGATATTAGTGCACTACCTCAGTTTGACAATGTCAGCATTCAGTGGGCTCAATCCCAAGATCCTATGATTCAGCCAGCACTTGACGCCCTTCATGCAGGAAAAGATGTGTCCAAGTTGCATTCCTCTGATCTGCGAACCGCTTTATTGTTTAAAGAAGGCCCCAGGTTGAAGCTGCTTAATCATTTGTTGTATAGAGACTGTAGATCGAGTTGGCCAAATAGACAAGCAACAATTGGTCCTGCCTACAGCCTTCAAAGATTTGGAACTGAGGTCCCTCCACAATCATATGGGCCACCTCGGTATCGACCAGACCCTTGACCTAGTACGATCTCGATTCTACTCGCCCAAGATGGGGGCCGATGTTGAGCACCATGTAAGGACTTGTAGTTCTGGCCTGCAGAACAAAGCCCTGCCTCAGAGGGCTGCTCCCCTTGTCAACATTGCTACCAGCACCCCAATGGAACTAGTCTGCATAGACTTCTTGAGTTTAGAGCCTGATCAGTGAAACATTGGCAATGTGTTGGTGGTTATGGACCATTTCACACGGTATGCACAAGCTTTTCCCACCAAAGGTCAAAAAGCATCTACCGTGGCCAAGGTGCTAGTGGAAAATTTCTTTGTCCACTATGGTGCCCCCCAGTGAATTCACTCTGATCAGGGCCGGGACTTTGAGAATCGGCTAATCAAAGAAATGCTCTCTCTAGGGGGGGTGCGAAAGTCAAGAACCACCCCTTATCACCTGCAGGAGGATCTCAACCAGAACGCTTTAACTGCACCCTGCTAGCTATGCTAGGCACCCTCCACCCAAAAGATAAGCCTAAATGGAGCCAGCAGATTACCACCTTGGTACACGCATACAATTACATGAAGAATGATGCTACGGGGTTCTCTCCCTACCATCTCATGTTCGGGAGAGAGGCCCGGTTGCCTGTTGATGTCTGTTTTGGGGTTTCTCCCAATGGGGTCTGAGCCAAAGATTACCTGCAATATGTACAAAAACTGAAAGCTCAATTGAACCATGCCTATCAACTGGCCCAGACAATGGCCACCAAAAGAAATCTAGCCAACAAAGAGACATGATAAAAAAGTAAAGGCTCAAGAGCTTAGGCCTGGAGACTGTGTGTTGTTGCGAAATTTAGGATTGCATGGTAAACATAAAATTGCTGATCGATGGCACCATTTTCTCCATGTCATAGTTGGAAAGTTGGATGATTTGCCAGTGTACAAAGTGCGCCCAGAGAAAAACTCCAAAGCTGTCAAGACCATGCACTGTAACCACTTGCTACCTGTTGGTCAAGTTATAATTGAGGCTGAACCCACCAAGGTTGATTCCCCTGAACCAGTGACTCGTGCTGTTGTAAGAAAGAAACAGAGTCAGCCTGCCCCGTGGTTGCCGATTTAAGACTTCCCCCGCAGCAGGCCCAGAATGATAGTGACTGCCAGTCTAACTCGGATGACAGTGAGTGTGATAATGCCTATTACCCCTCATATGAACCGAGTCAGTTATTTCATGGAAATCCTATGTTGAATTATGGGGATGAAGCTAGGCCTTCTGAACTGCCTAACGCCCCGGCATCATCCTTGGAGGTAATGCTCCCTGAAGGTGAAGTGCAATGCTCCCTGAAGGTGAAGTGCAAAGTATCACGTCTGAGGATGCTGAGTCTTTGTGTATTGTGGAACTGTATGATTTGCTTGAAGGAGAGGCTGATGGTATGAGTCTTTCTCGTGACATGCCAGAACTTGAGGAACACTATGAGAGTGCTGACAACCCCCCTTCAGCGCCAGAGTGTCTTCAAAATGAGCCAAGTGTTGTAGAAACAGAGACTACAGAGCAAGGGGCTAACAGTGCTCCCAGCTTGGACATTCCCCTTCATGCAGAGGCACCCCTCACAAGTGATGAAAGCTCCAAGACCATTGCTGAAAGTACAGAGACTGTGGTTGTTCACCCCAGAAAGACTGGCCGAGCTGTCAAGCCAGTGGTGCACTTCAGTTACGATTCCCCCGGGAGGCCAGTGGATTTGCCTCTCAATGTAGTCCACAAAGGTGTTTATGTCTCTCAGAGCTCACTGCCCAAATTGAGCTTGATGGCCCATTCCAGGTTACTTGTTCTGCCCTCTCACCATGGTGCCCCTGCCCCATCCATCCCCAAGTTAGCGGATAGGGAAGGGTCACCTCTTGCATTGTTTAGAGTACAAGAAGTTATTACATGATTCTGCATAGTAATGTTCAATTTACCTTTGTGAAATATGAACAATGTATTGTCAGAATGGAAATGATATAGTGGAGTACACTGAAATGTATAGTAAAGTGACAAGTTATGCCAATTGATGAATCAGATAGTACTTGTATAGCATGCTAATGGTATAAATGTCTTGTATATGTTGCATTTTCAATGTTATGATGGTACAGACTTGACGCAGAAGCCAAGTTCTCACGCAGAGAAGGGTGTAACCCCCCCCTACAAATGGGGGTTCCCAAAAAGTCTTCCTTGAACTTGCCTAAATGCTCACTGCCAGGCTGGTGTCCTGCGTTTTAGCAGTTTAAATGTGATTACCAGAGCCTGTATAGCCTCTGTGTACTGTCTCTTTAAGAGCTGCCTGATTGCAGATTAAGTAATCTGAGAGGGAGCTCTGTTGAAAGATTTAACTATTTGCTGAAAATCATTTAGAGTGATAATGATAATGTAGTTTGTCTAACCTGCTTTCTTTGTAGCAAGGACTGTTTTGTTTGTCTCCACTATCTTGGTCCTGGACTGCAAATTGGACCAGACAGTACTGGTGGGACCTAAAATGTTGCCGGACTACAGGAGCTGTCTGAATTCAAAATCTGTAGGAACTGTAGTTTAGAGCTTTTTGCGCCTTTTTTGCAACTGAAGGGGGAGCTCTTGCTTTGACTGACAGCCAAATCAGCCAACCAAATCTTTTGAATCTTGGGGAAGTCCCAGGCTGCTTGCAGTTTTCAGTTAGTCCTGAGCTGGGAAGTGAAAGGAAAGGAGCTGAAGTGGTTTTGAGCAGCAATCCTGAGTGGATTCGCATGGGAGAACTGTGAAAGTGCTAAGTATTGGCCTGCATGTCTGTCTGCTGCTCCTGAGAGGGACAGAAGAGAATTATTTTGGACTAAATCCAAGTTTGTGTGACTAAAGTAAGCCACTGAAGTGGGCCAGGCTCAACCTGAAGAAGACCGAAGATTTTGTGGAATGCGATCGGCCTGTCAGGAGTTCTAGCTACCCCTAAGCTCCCGGTGTGTGCAGAGACTTTGCGATTGTGACCGGGGAGCACTTTGCCTGGTACAGTAGAATTCCCTTACATGTAAATGTGCTATGAGCTGCTAGTGGGTCATGAGTTAGTTCCCCACTGTGTGAACTGTGTTCTGCTTGCTGGAAGCTGTATCCAGCCCAAAACGGACTGCATCCAAATTTGTCTCCATGCGGTCTGGGCCTTGCCAGACAGGCCCAGCCAGACTACCTGCTGCACAGAGAAGCCATCGATGAGAGACCTGCCTGGGGATCAGCCCCCCTGCTCCACGCTTGAACAGGAATGACGCCTCTGCGACTCATGTGGGCCCTGCTTCTCCTGGCATTCCAGATCAACCACCTGCAGTCTCGATTTTCGTCCAGCCTGTGTCTTTGGTATCGTGAGTAAATACCAGGGTAGCTCCCTGCAACAATAGCTTAATCTGAGTGTGTCATCTGATTGTCTTGTTGTTTCGTTTCCTTTACACGAACTGAGCCCTCTGGCTCCGGATTACAAATATTGTGTACTGTGCATGTTGTGTTTTCCATCACAGGGCCCCCACCAGCTGCAACCCTGGGCAACGGTCCTGGCTAGCCCGTCTCTTCTCCACCTGGGTACCCAGAGGTGGACTGTGTGGCAGGGGTGTAGCCAGGGATTTTAGATCTGTACACCAAGTGGACTCACTGCTACCCCCCCGTGTAGCCAGACAATATACAAATGTACACCAGGACTGTGTTTGTTGCCTCATTTGGCACAATAAATACAACTTTTGTATCTCATGATAGTGGTTGTTGCCATGCATGGGTAAATACAAATGCCATGCATTGCTCCCTAGGACACCCACATATCAGCCCAGAGCCTGTGAAGTTGTACTGTCCTTGGGACCCAAAGAGAGTATTAGTGACCAGTCCTTCTAGTTTCGACTCCTATGAATAAAATTACAGAAAGGTTCAGTATTTTCTTTGTTGGTTTTCATGGAAAAAGGAAGCAGTTCAGAGCCTATTTGCTACCCCCCTTAAATAAAATTGCACACCATGGAGTGCTTGGAGTATGCCTGCCTACACCCATGCTGTGTGGAGGGACTCAAGCGCATGCATAACTGCTTGGCTGATATAACCTTTAAGTTAATTAACCTGATTTTGCCCTCCTTGTTCAAGTCCCCTGAATAAATCAGATCTAACTTTTTCTGCATGTAGTCTGACTGTGGTTCCAGTTTGTGCTCAAAGTACTGTACTTATGCTATTTGCTGTGCATAACCTTGTTTTACAGGGGTCCCAGGGTCGAGCAAGAGGAACCATCCCTGGTGGTAAGTGAAAACAGTATGGGTACTTGTGTGGTGTACAAGGGTATTGTGAAAGTGATTATTGTACAGTGTTCTGGCCACTAGAAGGGAAAGAAGGGGGTTACAGTATCCCGGAGGGCTATGCCCAGGTTAGCTTGACCACTACCAACCCTGACCTCTGGGTGGAGGCACCCATTTCAGAACTCAGGCCCCTTAACCTGCTACTAGCCAAGCAGGCGGGGGTAGCAGCCCTTGGGATAGCACCACCTGGGGTTACATATGTGAGTAATGAACCAATTTATTTTCTGAAACACACACGCGATTTTCTGTTCATTATTTCTGAGCCCTAAAGGAGTGCATGAATTTTTGGGAACTTTATTCTTTGTTAGGGCAGGCTGCCCTTTTCTTTTTGCACCAACCCTGCACCATGGTATTTTGCGGATCCAACAGCTGGAGCTTTGGATAACCTGCCCCCTGCCACTGCCCCTGTTCCCCATTAGGATTACCAGCCCCCCCCGGACCTACCCTCGCTACTCCCCTCGGTTCCCATTAAGATCACCTGGCAGCTACCCCTGGTTCTTGTGGGTCATAGAACCAACAAGACTGCAGGCTATTCTTGATCTGGTGCTCATGAATGGAGAGCATGTGCAGGAAATAACTGCCAGGAGACCCTGGGTGGGAGTGATCACTGCACAGTGTGGTTCCAGTTGGATATGGGCAGGAAAGCATCCTGACTAAGACCAAAATCTTGGATTTTAGGAGGAGGACTTCAGGAAGATGGTCAAAGTCCTGAAGAGCCATCTGTAGACATCAGAGCAGATATGAGGGTGGACCAAAGGTGGTTCATCATTAAAGTGAAACCCTGCTCCATTTGGGAGTTACCAGGATGCCTATTGGCATCAGGACCTGCAATGCGACCTCCTCCACCTGCAGAGTTGTCAAGGCTGGGAGGACTGTAGGAAGAAAGGACCTTACCCAGCTCCAAAATGTGTTCTCAGATGAGAGCTATGCAGAGGGTCCCAAGTACCCCATGGTGGGGAGTATGGCCATAGAGAAGTTGAGAGGAAAGAGAAAGAGCCTGCTTGCCACCAGTATGCTGAGAGCCCATTCAGCTCCGAAAGGAAATGTGAAAGGATTCAGGTTCTGGACCCAGGTCTCCCAAGCGAAGTGCCACGGCCGTCTGCTGTTGTAATGTGCTAGTTCTGAAAATATGCTTCCCGCTCCATGGAGCAGAATGAGTTTTGTTGCTTGAGCCTTGTAACTGTTGAAAAATAAACTATGCCTGATTGCATCTGGATTTCTGGCTGGACTGAATAATTCTGTTTATGCCAACTGAATTGCTTGATGTTTTGTTGTTCCTAATGACTTTGTCCCCGAACAGAAACAGCCTGATTGACCCTCCAGCTGGTGAGAAAACCATCCAAGCGCCTAAGACAGAGTTCACACTGTCACCAGAACGAATCCCAAAATTGCTGAGGATACCGTTTATTTTGTCAATGCTGAAATAACTTTTGAACTGCCAGAGTCCTGACTAGGGGGCCCTCCCCCCTTTCCAGCGACTGTAACATCACCAAATACCCCTAGACAGGAGAATGGAGGAGAGGTGCCCAGGTATGCAAGCAATTAGACTTCGTGGTTTTGTAGCCTGCCCCAAGATGAAAGTGTAACCCAATTGAGCTGCCAGTGTACCAAAAGATGCATTACAAAAATTAGGCACTGACGGAAGTACCCATTTTACCAAAAGAAGGAGTAGGGGGTTGCAGAAGGAACACTGTTTGCCTCAGAGGAGTGCGTCAGGCTCAGGGAGAAGAACATAAGGGCCAAAGCACCCAGCTGGTTCAGTTCTGGGGTCACCCAGACAGTAAAGAAAAAGTGGTCAGCGTATAAGAAATTCAGGAGGACCATGACACAGGTGGGTGGGGAAAATTACCTAAGGTTTGCTACTGTAATAAGGCAAGTAAGGAAGTCTGGCTAGCTAAGGCAAAGAAGGAACTGCAGATAGCTGAAGGAATTAAGAAGGGTACAAGATCTTCTTTACTATATAAGTGAGAAAGGGACAAAGAAGGATGGGATTGTTAGGCTTAAGAAAGGGAGGTGGGCAGAGGATAACGGGAAAAGCAGAGATACTAACTGAATACTTCCATTCTGTCTTCACCAGGGAGAATGACAGACCACTGCATCAGGAGGTAGAAGAGAAGCAGGGGCAGAGAAACACAAATATAGTGGCAGAGGAGGATAGAGTGAGGGAGGGACTGCTGGCACTGAAGGAGGGCAAATCACCAGGCCCAGACAGAGTACTTCCAAGGACACAGAGGAAACTGGCCGAGGGCCGTCAGGGCCACTGGCAGACCTATTTAATAGTTCACTGGAGTCAAGTTTGGTACCTTTAGGACTGGAGAACAGCACATGTGGTGCCCCTCCACAGAAGCAGTACTAAGGATGATCCAGGGAATTACAGACCAGTCAGTCTGACCTCAATCATGTGCAAGCTCACAGAGGCCATACTTAAGGAAAGGTTGGTGGAATATCTAGAGGAGCATGATATCCAGGATGTGAGGCAGCACAGGTTCATGGGGGGGAGATCATGTCAAACAAATCTGATTGACTTCTCTGACTGAGTCACTAAGACAGTAGACGGGCCAAGCGGTAGAACATCCTCTATCTGGATTTCAGCAAGGCCTTGACTCTGTGCCCCACAAAAGGTTGATCAGGAAGTTGGCAGATCTCAAGGTTGGGGAGAAGATGACTGGGTGAAAAACTAGCTGAGGGACAGAACCCAGAGGGTGGTTGTGGGGGGAGAGTAATCTGGCACCAGAGAGGTAACAAGTGGGGTCCCACAGGGCTCAGTGCTGGGGCTGGTGTTGTTTGATATCATCGTCAGTGACATTGGGGATGGCACTAAGAGAAAAATGTGCCTATTCATGGATAACACCAAGCTCTGTGGGAGAGTGGACACAGCTGAAGGAATACAGGACCTACAGGAGGATCTGGAAATGCTGGGAAGGTAGTCTGGGATCTGGCAGGTTGGCTTAAATACCCAGAAATGCAAAGTTATGCACAATGGAATCCAGACTCTTAATGATGGAGTACTGCCTGGGTGGAGTCCGGGTAACTGCATCAGAGGAGGAGAAGGACCTGGGAGTGAAGATCACTGGGTACCTGAAACACCCCATGCAGTGCAAAAAGCAGCAACAAGGGCAAACAAGATGCTGGTGTAACCCCCCTACAAATGGGGGTTCCCAAAAAGTCTTCCAGGAGCTTGTCTGAATGCTCCAAGCCTGAATGGTGTTTGGTGTTTAAGCCGTTTATCTGTGAGTGCTTTTAGAACCTCTGGTACTGTCTCTTTAAGAGCTGTCTGCTTGCAGACATAATTCGTTGTATGGGGGAGACTGTGTGTTTTCCTGCTCGAGTTCCGCCGAGCTACTGGTTAATCGCCCCGCTTTCTGCCATCGCTAAGTGGGCAGAAGGAGCACTCTTCAAAGATGTAATTGTTTGCTTGTAACCTGTTAGAGTAATAATGAAAATGCAGTTTGATTTAACCTGCTTTCTTGTAGCAAGACAGTGCAAAGTAGCTCCCTCATGTTGATTCTGAACTGCTGAATTGGACCAATCATGGTGGGGATCCATTACAATGGAGCCTGCTCTGGGCGAATCAGAACTTGGACTCTCCTCTGGAGCCTGCTGTAAGGGGATTGTAAGGGCAGTGACTCTGGGAAATGTAGTTTTGACTTTGGCGCCTTTTTTCCACCAACGGGGATTTTACTGTGAGTGACAGCCAAACCAGCCAAGTGAACTGGGAGGAACTCAAAGGAAAATGCCCAGCTCTGTCTACTGGAAAGATCAGATCAGTTTGGGCTGTGAAGAGAGCAGGGGCTGTGTCTTCTTGATTGTGCAGTTTAGCATAGGGATCTCGTGTAAGGCCCTAAGTTTGGTCTGCAGTTTGTGCAAGCGCCTGTTCAGACTGAATCCGACCTGTGAAGAAAGAATCAAGGAGATCTGAAGAGTAGAAACCAGGCTCACCCTGTAGAAGACTGGAGAAACTGCTGAGTGCGCTTCGGTCTGTCAGGAACTGAATCTGCTGTGTGTTCTCCCGGGTATTGTGAGTAATTGCGATTGGGATAGAAAAGCAGCCTGCCTGGTATAGTACTTTCCTTTTACATATAAATGTGTACAGTGCTTGTGGGGAATCGTGTTTCAAATCCCCTGTACAGTGAATAGAGGGCATGAAGCTGGAAGTAAACCCCAGCTTAATCCGGACTACATCCATTTGCTCTAAATTGCAGTGGGGTCCAGTCACAAGGACCTTGTCCACATGGTCTGCTCCTCCTGGCAATCCAAGACAATCTGTCTTCCATCCAGTTCCCAACATTGAGCTTGTGAGTACAAAGCAGGGTAGCTCCCTGCCATCTGTTTATCGAATTGTAAGTGTGTCATCTAGTTTTTTTTTTTTTCATTTCTTCACGAACTGAGCCAACCGGCTCCGGATTACAATTTGGGTATTGTGCCAATGTTTTTTCCATCACAGGGACCCAACCAGCTGCAACTGATCCTGCCCCCATCCTGGGTACCCAATGAAAGTGACAATTTGGGACTCTGAATATGCGCACAGTACTGTGATTATTAATGTGTTTAACCTAATTAACCTGATTTCCCCTTCCTTGTTACAGCTCCTTAAATAAATCAGATCTGTTGGTTTCAGCAAAGTTACACTGGCTGAGGTATTCGTTATGTTAAAGTATTGTACTGTGGTTTTTGACTGTATCATCTTGTTTTGCAGGGGTCCTCGGATCCAGTCGGCAGAGCCAGTCCTGGGGGTAAGTGTACATTGTGAAGATATTCCTAATGCATTGTGTAGGCCACTTGTGGGAAAAAAAGGGGTTACAGTGTCCCAGAGGCTGTGACCAAGTTAGTTTAACTACTGCAAACCCTGACCTCTGGGTGGAGGCACCCGCCACTGGACCTAGGCTCCTCAACCTGTTAGTAGTTAAGCAGGCAGAGGTAGTAGCCCTTGGGATAGCGCCACCTAGGGGTTGCATCTTGGAGGCTCACTGCTGGGATTGTGTGTCCTCTAGTGGCCATATTTACAAACCACTGTTAAGAAAAAAAAAATAAAATAAATGGGTACCCCGACAGAAGTGGCTGTGCACCGGTTTGTGGAGTGGTGTACTGGGGAGGAGATCGTCCCCCAAAATGATATTCTTATCCTGGACATCCCTCTGGGTATTGTAACACAGTGAGGGGGGTTGTGTTGCACTGGGATCTTGTAGGCGGGGATATGAGCACACTTTGCACCACGACACAGGATATTCAGAGTAACACAGCACTATGACTGTATGTTTATTAGTAAAAACACTGAGAGAGGTACATTCAAAATAGCTCAGGATGCAAACAAAACAAAAGAAAATAATACCTGGCTCTTTTGTTGAGTACTACCTACACAGTTAATTTCAGTTCCTGTCTATAGCCCAGATAGCGAAGCTATTTCCTGGGGCATACAAACAAAATCAGAAAAGAGTCTCTTGGTCTTTGTTTCAAATGAAAGTCATTTACCAATGTCGAGTTTTCAGCCAGTCCAAAATCAAGATCCAATCCATAGTCGAACGCCAAACAAAAGGTTAAAGCCAGGAAGTCAGTTGATTCAAAATTCTCTTTCTTTCTTTCTTTCCTTCCTTCTTCCTTCCTTCCTTCCTTCCTTCCTTCCTCCAGCCTCCAGGCCTGCTTCCTAATCAGGTACTGAGCAAGAGCAATTGTTTGAGCCTTCTCTTTTATGCAGGCAGTCACTCTCCTGCACCTGTTCTTAATCAAGCACTCAGCTAGTTGGAGCTGTGGTGCAATGCCTTCTGGGGCTTGTAGTGTGTGCACCATGCTTTGTAGTCCTAGCAGAGAGAAAATGGAACAGGCGTGCTGGGAGATAACGCCCTTCCACAACTCTGCCCAGTGCTGTGTTACAGTATCAATACGGACACGGTACAGGGAGTACTTTCCAAGGTGGAAGGTTTACAAAACCCTGTGGTGGTGGGTCGACATACTAATCTGCTCACCCACACTTTCCTGGCCCTACTAGGGTTTAAGGATCCCATAGATAGCTCCAAAGTGCCAAGACTATTACCCCAGAGGGAGCCCTCACTGCCTGGAGAGTGATAACTAAGGACAGAAAAGACCCGGGGGGGGAATGAGCCCCACCCCCCACTATCTGAAACTTTTGAGGAGAAATTTGCTAAATGGTTGCTGGGGGAAGGGAAAACTGTGGAGGACTTGAAGAAACTATTCTTGCCACCTGGGGGTGTTCCTCCCCCAACACCATCTCCCGCTCCAGTACCCGTAATGGTGGCTGAACCAATGCAGACTCCTATTTCTGCACCTGCCATTAGTCACGACTCTTACCGAAGGTTGAGGATCTTCTCTGGCACCCTCCCCACCCCCCAAGGGGAGGATGACTGGGATACCTGGATAGACTATGTTGCCCCTCAAGTGCTAGAATGGCAATGCTCGGAAGCCAAAAAGTGAAAGAAGGTTAGAGAGAGCCTCCGAGGTCCTGCCCTGGCTACCATCCGTGCTAAACGGGCCAGTAACCCTGAAGCGACTGCACAGGACTATCTTGAGGCCTTGGAGAATGTGTATGGGAGTCCAGATTCTGATGAGGACCTGTGGTGGAGAGTAAGAAATGCACAACAGTACCAAGGGGAGTTGTTGTCTGTGTATGTATCTCGGCTGGAAAAATTGTTGCAAGAATGCCTCAGAAAGGGTAGTTTGCCAGCGATTGAACCAGACCGAACTAGGCTGGACAGGATCCTTAAGTCTACCCCCTTCTCGGGACTTCCGGTGACGTCATGCACTGAAAAGCAGCTGGGTCGCGAGGCTCCCTGTGGAAAGAAACAAACTACCTCTAATTTACTGCTTAAAGAATTACTAAAAACGCACCATTGTGAGTAGGAGGTAGCAAAATGCCAAAGAAAAGAGGAGAAGCCATCCGTAGATCCCCGAAATGCCTGGATGGGGAGAGATCCCAGGAGGAAGATTCGGAGAGTGGGGACTCGAGGGCATCCTCAGCCTCCCGCCACAGCAACGTAAAGGCCGACCGGGTCCCGCTTACCATCCTGCAGAGACAAATGTCTCAAATGCTAGCGGAGATCCAGAATTTCAGGAAGGAATGCGATCGACGGCCACTGCCCTCCGCACCGACATAAGTAAACTGAAAAAAGGCAAGACGTGTTATGAAGAACAGCTAACAACAACTGACAAAAGAGTCAAGAAACCGGCGTGCCATTATACAGTTGCATGCACAAGTGAAGGGCTTACAGGACCGTGCAGAAGATGCGGAGAGAGCCGGCAAATAATATCCAGCCTCAGGCCTCCCGAAGATACAGAAGGTGCAGAAATCATCCTGCTCACCCAGAAATTGCTGAGGGAAGCATTGAAGTTACCTGAGGATCACACTAGAAATGGAAAGGGTGCATCGTGACACCGGGTCCTAAGCCCGGGCGGTGCACCAGACGCTATTGATAAAATTCCCAGGCATCAAGAGAAGGAACGGTGCTTCATACGGCCTGGAGACAGGGGACGGTTCACTACAGGTCCCATAGGCTCTACCTAGAAAATGACTTCGCCCCCGAAATAATGGCACGCAGAAGAGCCTATATTCCCATCATGAGGGTTCTTAAAGTGGCAGGGGTGAGATTCAGAATGCTATATCCCTCCAAAATAACGATCCAGTTTAAAGAGGGGCCCCTTACATTCGACAACGTGACGACAGCAGGTGCTGAACTCAGGTCCAGGGGGATGGAGGTTCCCCAGCAGCGACCAGGAGCAGAAACCTCCATTGCTTCCAAACTGGCCCAGAAAGTATGGATCCTTAATCAGAGGGACTCCCAACGCCGTCAAGGCGTGGAAACAATACAGAATATAGTTCACACACTGAAATCCAGATCCAGAGGCGCGCAGGGGAGCGAGGAGACTACACCAGACACTGAGACCTGAACTGTGCGCAAGTATCAGTGTGGACTTCGTTTGCTAATCTAGCCTGACTGGTATAATGCGGTTGAGTTAAAGTAACTTAAAGCAAATTAAATATTAGGTGTTTTGATCTGTAGGTGGGGGGAGAAGGAGGTCGGACGGGGGATCGGGGATGGAGTTTGAATATCAAATGGTCGATCACAACAGCGCAGCTGAGGGTTCCTGTCAGAGCCTACTGGCTGTAACCTATAAAGGGAGAGGGAAAAAGGGAGGACATGGGGGTGGGACGAGTGAATCACAAGGTGTTAGAGCTGCCTGAGCTACCTGGAACGTCCCGGCCATGACGGGGAGGGGTTCTCTGAGCTACTGGCTACTGCATGGTACTGGCGAATGGCTGCTAGAATTCGAGGTTGGGAAAAGGTGGAGGGGGGATAACGGCTCGGCTAGGCCTAGTATGAGGGAGGGGATGCCGTGGATGGTGTAACTACAGAGGAAATCGGAAATAGAAGGCTGATAAGTATATCACGAAATGCTTGTGATGGGGAAGAAGGGGACGTTTGGGACCCGCTTGCTGGGAGGTAGGAGGGCTTGTGGGAGTATCACGATGAACTTTTAGACAGAGCTGGAGACACCCTGTTCATTTTAGACCTATGGGGAGACTATCTGGGCAGATGTCAGCGATAGCACATGCATTAGAGATCCCACGGCAGACTCGGATTGCAGTGCTGCGACCGGGAGGCATGATGTGGGTAGGCCGGTTGCAGTGGCCGGACAGCAGGGTCGGCGGTTGTGGTTTCCTGTACTTGGATGAAGGGCGTGAAGTGCGGACCACCTGCCACATGGGTAGCGTTAACACTGGGCGAAGGGGGGTAGGCGAGGGGAGAGCTGAGTAGGGCAATCTCGATCACGATGGCTGGGAGCGCGGGAGATATGGGGCTATTGCAACCACCCACCCGTTCCTGACATCTCACGAGCTCCCTAACGAATCAGACTTCCAGTGATGGGAGAGGAGTCGCTGGACGCTCCTCTAACGACAGTAGCCGTGGTTCCTTTCATAAGCAGTTAGGGAGTCCATGGGTCAATTTAGGAACAGGAGGAGGTGGGTGGTTCAGACTATCAACAACCCATATTACGTGGGTCAGAGCGGAATAAATGAAGGGGGGAGGGATGGGGAAGGGAAGTGAATACAGGGAGAGGATTTATGGAATTGTGGGGAATGCAGCAGAGGAACCAATGAAGTAGGAAGAAGCATTTACACAGAGACAAGGGACAAGGAGGCTTTTATAGAACCTTGCAAGAGACAGCTAGAAACAATGCTATACAGGAGTACTTGGGGAGGTGAAAAGGGGAGGGATGGAGGGGTACCTACACTAAGAGGTTAAGACTAGGCCAACTTGAACAACCTACTCCAGTCGAGGCGCAGTGAGGAGTAGACAAATGGGCTCAATCCTACAACCCTGGGCCGGGGGGGGGCCTCCTGCCCACTGGAGAAGGGACATTCATCCCCTTCGGCCTGTTTGTTTACAGATGGACACTTACTGGACTGGCGATATGGTCATATAGTTAGCGGTACCGCAGCACAGGGAATGTTTTTGGGAAGCCCATGCTAGCGGCCCCCTACTGAAGGAGCTAAGGTAAAGCCACCTGATTACGCACATATGAAGCTCTCTGGAAGGTGACGAGGGTTTGTGCCTATACGGGGCAATGTCATCACAGGCCCCGGTGGAACCAGTGACAGAGTAGTTGAAGCTGGGTCACAAGTGGGACATATCCGTCTTAACAGAGGATACCATCCAGCTATTCAAGTTGTACTCCTTTTCAGTCACTAAAGATCCCGAGGGAGCCCGTGACACAGGCATGGCGATCACCTACTCCACTTACCCTTACCCTATAGGTACGTTGATACCTAAGGCCCAGAATAAATAAGGGCCGCCAAGGTAGGGCAACATCCTACCATGAGATCAGGGCTTAGCCCAGATCGGTGGAAGTGCCAACTGTCGTTGAATTGACCATGTTGGGCAATAGGTGGGGTATTACACCTCAGGTAGAGGTTGTTATATGTTTGTTGATCTGTTGGTGTTGTTATGTATGTTCCAAAGTCACCGAACCCACGCAACATAAAGTATGGTTTCAAGCTTTATATGGGTATGGGGGACCGTCCTGCGGGGGAGTAGGGAGGCCAGGCATTAAGCACAATAATAACCTACTACAATGTATGCCCCGGGGTTAAAACTTCTATCCTTGAACATCAAGGGCCTTGCCTCACCCATTAAAAGAACAAGGACATTAACCTACATTAAGAGATCCAAATCAGATATAGTTTTTCTTCAAGAAACACATATGAATCAGGCTGAACATGCCAAACTGGCTAAATTAAGCAGGGGGCAAGTGTTTCATTCCTCATGTAAAGAAGGCAGACGAAGAGGGGTGGCTATTATTATACCCTCACACACCCCATTCCAAGCGGAAACAACCTGGTCCGACCCAGAAGGTCGACTGATAATTGCCCAAGGGAAAATTAATGATACAGAAGTAACACTTGCAAACGTTTATCTACCACCGGGCATTACAGTCCCAAATCTAAGGCCTTTATTGGATAAGATAATCCAGAAGACTAAGAGCATCCTCTTAATGGCGGGCGATTTTAACCTAACTATGGATCCCTGGATTGACTCCACTAGTAGGAAACCCCAGAAACAAACAGCTACCCAAAAATTTTTCAGGAGGTTTATAATGGAGATAGGCTGGTGCAACGTCTGGCGGAAGCTGCACCCAAATACAAGAAACTACTCCTATTACTCCCCTGTACATGGTACCTATTCCCGAATTGATTATGTCTATACCCAAATAGAAAATCTGAGTACCATACAGAAAGCCCAGTTCAGGGATATATCTATCTCAGACCATGCCCCCTTGACGACTTACTGGGATCTGGGCCTGCAGCCAAGAAACACGCGGTGGCGATTAAACCCGTATTACCTGCGATCAAAAAAATTTGGGGAATTAATTACAGATAAAATCACAGAAATCCTAACAGATAACCCCCCCTAATTACTCTACCCCATCAGTACATTGGGACACAATCAAAGTAGTCCTTAGGGGGCACATAATCAAATATACAGCGCAGCTGGGGAGGCAACGTAAGGAACGAGTCCAAATTAGAGGACACCCTTCACTTCCTTCAGATGGCACATCAGCAAGGGGACGAGTCCATCCTACCCCAGTTACAGCAAACCAAGCGGAGTTGGATGCATTAATCCAGCAACAGACTGAAATCGCCTGATGTATCTGAGGCAGCGATTTTATAAAGTAGGCCCACAAAGCAACACGTCCTGCTTGCATACCAAATAAGTAAACAAAGGAAGGGTTCAATAATTGCATCGGTCAGGCACCCTGAGGGAGGCCAGCCACTCTTTAAATTACAAGACATTGTGGATGCCTTTACAACATTTTATAAAACCCTCTATACACCAGAGAATGAGCCATCTGCGACTCAGATAGGGAGTACCAGGACTCTATTACACTTCCATCACTTATGGGCGCACAGGAAACCTTGATGAAACCCATTACTCTACTGGAGGTCACACAGACTCTAGACAAAGCTAAATCAATGAGAGCTCCGAGCCAGATGGTTATGGCGAATTCTATAAAACCGCAAAAACTCAGATCGCCCTGTCACTCCAGGTCTTTAACTCAGTGCTAGAAGGGAGCCCCACCCCAGTCGTGGTCCTATGCCACCATCTCTGTGATACCCAAACCAGGTAAGAATCCCCAAAATTGTGCCTCTTATAGGCCAATATCTGTACTTAACCAAGACTATAAAATATTTATGAGTATAATGGCACATCGTCTGGACCAGATACTTCCCTGATAATACATAAAGACCAAATGGGATTCATGGAAACGCAGACGACCATGGATAGTATCAAACGATCCTTATACATAGTGCACCAGATGCAAAATACTGGGGACCCGACGGCTCTTATAAGCCTTGATGCAGAAAAGGCCTTTGACAGAGTTACCTGGCCTTTTCTGTATTTAACACTAAACAAATTTGGTTTCCCCCCCTCTTTTGTCCAAACCCTCCAGAACATATACTCTGCCCCCCAAGCATGTGTGAAAGTGAATGGGCATCATTCGGGATATTTCCAACTCTACAGAGGTACCCGCCAGGGATGCCCCCTATCGCCCTTACTATTTGCCCTGGTCATAGAACCCTTAGCACAGCAGATCCGGGAATCTCAACGAATCCAAGGGATTAAGATAGGTAACATTGAACATCGCACCGCACCGCACTGTACGCGGACTCCTGTATCTCCGGAACCCCGATCAAACTATTCCAGCCGTGCGGCATGTCTTAGATTCTTATAGCTCGGTGTCAGGCTACAAGCTGAACTTTACTAAGACAGAAATCCTCACCTTCCATTATACTCCTATGCAAAGGACCCAAGATATCCTGCCGGGTAGATGGGGCCTGCAGAAGCTGAAATCCTTAGGTATTTATATACCGAAAGATGCCATAAAATATTATAAGCAAAACTATGAGCCATTCATCACACAGCTAAAAGAGGACTTGCAGACCTGGGCTACTATGCCTCTAAACCTCATTAGGAGAGTGGGCTTAATCAGAATGATACTCTACACGAGCCTTATATCTATTTCAAAATATCCTTTATATATATCACTAAAACTTTTCGAAATAGAGCGGCTGATAAGGAAATTTGTATGGGCTCACCAAAACCCGGGTCCACCTAAAGATACTCTCCCTCCTCGTCAATACGGGGATGGCACTCCTGACCTAAAGCTTTACCAGCAGGCGATTACCCTTATGCAAATAATGGTAGCGACAGACTAGAACCTCCACTCCGCACTGGCTAGAAATAGAAAGGACTTTGATGCCTGACCAAGTCTTCCTGGGGACGTATGCAGCTAGAACCGGGGAGCAAGAACCCCACTGATTCCTAACCCCTGGTTAGCGCAATTAAAAGTGGAACACGCTTAAAAACTCTACCTATTGAATAAAAAATCCCCATTTCTAAGGGGTAAGCCAAAGGTATTATCATAACATTACTTCTAAAATTTCAGAATATCTATCATCTCAAATATCATCCTTAAAGTATTTTGAGTATTGCGCCGGGTATAGAAACATGGGCTAGAAATTAACTGTTACCAAAACTTTGATTGTCAATAACATTAAATTATGTTTTAGGCATAGAGTCTGTTCTACCATAAGGTCTTTGGATATTGTTATCAAAACTAATAAGTCACTTACATTTCTACATTTATTGATTTTTTTCTTTGCCAAAGTTTTATACAAGATGGACACATTTATATTCATTTGTTAGTCCAAGTCTCCTGCAAGATGATAATATACCCTTGAGAGATAAAAATTACCCAATCTGTATCTGGGATACACTCATAAATCCCTTCAATATTCCATGACATAAACATAATAGTAGGTTGATCAAGAGTTTGATAGGTTGCAAGTGTAGACAAGCTATATTACCAAGAGAAATAGATTTCAGTATTGGGCTAAGTAAATCAGCCCTTGCCAAGAATATACTTAAGTAGCAAGGTTGTTATTTCTATTTGGAGTTGGGTTCTACGATTTCTGAAATAGTAGGAAGATTGCTAGTTGATTTTACATTCAAATAGGTATCTGTATCTACACCAGTGTCCTCCATTAGTAAAGATGACATTTCAGATCTTATCCATATAAAACATATAAATTCCAGTCAGTCTGAAAATGAAGCCCTCAATAAAACGGATTCAGCAAGGTCCACATTTAGACACATACTGTATTTCAACTTGTCTTACATCAGTCAAAAGAAAATACATTTTAACATTTAAGTTTCCATAATAGCCCAGATTAATAGCCAGCACTTTACAAAACAGACTACAAGTTGTAACATTAATGATTTCCTAGTTTCAGTTCTATGTTTATTTAGGGCAAGATAGAAAGAAAGAATGGGGCAGCTTCCTGGTATTATAACCATTGAGGTGAGTAGACACTTTCAAGCAAAAATGTTGATATAAGATCAAGATATGAGTTTTACATTATCTATTTATTTTTATTGATTTATTATTGGATAATACCTTTAAGCACAGGTGTTCTTTACAAAGTCTCCACATCAGTATAGGAGCAAACGGATACAATATAAACAATCACCAGCTCCAGGGAGCCTGGAAGTACAGTACAATCAATCACCAGTTCCAGAGGTTGCCTGGTCAGGTACACATAGCAGCTAGTACATGAAGGTAATGACAGGACTATGTAACACCAGTCCCAAATGACAAGTTCAACAAGTACCAGTGAGATAAGCACAAGTCTCTAGGCATTGAGCTTGGTGTGTTTTTTAGATACCAAATGAGTAATATTTCTATTGGTTATAATCTATTTAACTGGTATTGGGGAGTCAATAGATAGCTGTAAAGAGACTAAAGTATCAGCTTTCCTCCTGATAGATTTGGTCATTTCTATATTAGCTAAAATAATAAAAACAGGACCAATTTCTTTTGCAGTGTCCAAAAAATATATGACCTTTGTGGGACATTTGGGATTTATAATTCAGAGTCAAATAGATACCTGGGATAATGATTTCTAATCATATTCTTTTGAAAAATACATGGTTTTTTTAGAACAATTTCAGCTCCCCCAATTAAACAAACTACTGTATTTACCACAGATAACACTGGGGGTTCATTTGTAAGTATATTACTTTGATCTTCTTGTCGATTCACCACTTCCTAAAGAGCTGTTTTATTCTCCTGCTAAGTTATTATTGTACAATTAATACTGGTCTCCTTAATCATATTATATGTGGCTGATTCTCATTTCTAATATCCAAATCATTGCTTAAGTTCCCCTTCAGTAAAAACAATTGATTAATGACCATTTTTCTTATTTGTTTGTGTCATTCATATCTGAATGTGAACAAGGGTGACACTGATTGAGAAATGGCTCATTTACAATGAGGCCCCACAACATTTTTGTTACAAGATAGCACAGATATTAACATTCAATAAATAATTTTACAGTGAGCAAAGAATAAGAAATAACACCATAAAATGCAAAATCAATTGTAAGAAAAAACATACAAATAATACAGGCAAAAAATGTTTAAATGTTTACCAACAACAAAGAGGTTCTTTGGCTCTGTCATCAAGCCATTGTATTATCCTACCCCAGCTAATCTCACCAGATGTTCATCTCAGAGTATCTGGAATACTATTCCAAGCCATTGGCCCATGACAGAAGAATGAAATTATACCTATATCAAGATTACATTTGGGAACCACTAATTTCAATCCTGTTGCCAATCTTAAAGAGACTTTCTTCTGTATGTGAATAATATTAGTTGAGATATACTCTGGGAGTTGCACCCAAATGCCTTTGTACATAAGTGAAAGGATGTAACTATTCCTATGGTCACTCAGCCTCTGTCACCCCAGACCAGCATACAGTTGGCAAGACTGAGTCATATGAGGAATGCCCAGTATAAAGTGGATGAGCCTGTTGTAACAGACATCAAGTCTCGCCAACTCTCTCCTGGATGCATGTACAGTATATACATGATATCCCCCATAATTGAGAACTGGAAAGACCATTGTAGTCACTATCCATCTCCTCTTCTCCTGAGACATACACAATTTTACCTGGTAAAGGGCCCCTAACCATTCACCAGCATTGTTCAGCAGCTTCTCTATATGAATATCCCATCTGAAACCGGTGTCCACCACATGCCCAAATATCTATATGAATGAACTTGTTGCATCCCATTTCCATCTTCTGTTTTAATATTCAAAACCAATTCCTTTGTTTTATCCTTACTTCAATTGAATAAATCAGATTGAGTTTTTGTACAGTTAAGAACTAATTTTTGATTTGAAAAAAATGGTATTTCATGAAAAGCATCTTAAAGCATATTTTGGATTTTTTCAATAGAAGTAACAGATTGTATCATCTGCATATGAGTGGTATAGAATTGATGGATATGTGAAACTCAAGTCATATATATATATATATATATATATATATATACACACACACATATATATATAATCTAATAGGATTGGGCCCAATATTGAGCCCTGTGGAACTCTGATGATAATGGGTGCAAGGTTGGATGAGTAGTCACCAATGGAGACTATCCATTTATTTCCCTCAAGGTAAGATTTAAACCACTTAGTACAGCCTCCATCCATGCCATCAAGGCCAGCCTGGACAGGAGGACACCATGGTCCAAGGTGTCAAATGCATTTTGTGGGGCTGGACAGACAACAGGAAGCCATAGTGAATTATGTTAGGCTTAGAGGGAAAAAATTGGGGAGCAAATCACCCATGTGGTTCAACTATATGGTTGTCAGGGTGGTGAGGGACAAAAGGACAGCCTACAAGAAATGCAAGAAAACTGAGAGTGAAGCAGATAAGGAGGAATACCTGAGGCTTGCTAAAGTGGCATGACAAGTGGTGCAGCAAGCAAAGGCACAGAAAGAACTGCAAATAGCAGAAGGGATTAGGACTATTAAGAAGGCCTTCTTACAGTACATAAGTGAGAAGAAGGACCGGAAGGTCAGGATAGTTAAGCTGAGAAAGGGGGATGGATGGGTGGAGGAAGAAGTGAGCAAGGTGAAGGTACTAAATGAGTACTTCTGCTCAGTCTTCACTAGAGAAAAAGATGAGCTGGTACCACCGGGGGAAGAAGGAGAGGGAAGGGGAGGGGCCACAGACATGGTAACAGAGGTAGACAGAGTAAGGGAAGGGTTCCTAGAACAGAAGGTAGACACATCCCCAGGACCAGATGACATACACCCGAGGGTACTGAAAGAGCTAGAAGAAGAAATCACGGGGCTGCTGATGAAGCTCTTCAATGAATTCCTGGAGTTGGAAGTGGTGCCGCAGGACTGGAGAATGGCACATGTGGTGCCTTTCCACAAGAGAAGGCAGAGGAATGATCCAAGGAACTATATACCAGTCAGTCTGACACTGATCATATGCAAACTCATGGAACCCATACTCAAAGAGAGGTTCATTTGGTACATCAATGAGAATGATCTTCAGGATGAGAGGCAGCATGGGTTTGTGGGGACAAGATTCTGTCAGACAAAATTGAATGCATTTTCAGTATGTCACCATGGCGGTGAATGAGGCCAAGTGGTGGACATCATTTACCTGGACTTAGCAAGGCTTTTGATTTTGTGCCACATAAGAGGTTAATCAGCAAACTGAAGGATCTAGGGGTCAGTGAGAAAATGGCAAGGTAGGTAGGTAGACAACTAGCTAAGTGACAGAACCCAGAAGGTGGTGGTGGGGGAAGAGTTATCCAGCACCAAGGAAGTCACCAGCTCTGTACTGCAGGGATTGTTACTGGGGCTGGTGTTGGGCAAGATGTTCCTATTTGTGGATGACACTAAATTTTATGGAGGGTGGACATAGCTGAAAGGATACAGGACCTACAGAAAGACTTCAGGAAATTTAGAGATGGTCAGGAATCTGGCAACTTGGCTTCAATGCCAAGAATTGCAAAGTGATGCACATTGGGGCCAGACATCCCAGGACAAAGTATTACCTGGGGGAGGGTCCAGGTAGACACTGGAGGAAGAAAAGATCTGGGGTGGTGATCACCAGTGACCTGAAACACTCCTCATAATGCAAGAAGACAGCAGTGAAGGTATATAGGATGCAGGGGTGTATAGCCAAGGGATTCAGCAGTAAGTGTAGTGAGGTCATAATTCTGCTGCTCAGGTCACTGGTGAAACCACATTTAGAATATGGATAAGGTACTGGAATCGAATAATAAGAAGGACATCAGCTTTATACAGGGGTCCAAGGAGGGCAACAAAGATGATCAGAAGACTGCAGGAAGTCTTATGAAGAGGGCTGGGAGCCCTGAGAATGTATTCCCTGGTGGAGAGGAGAGAGAGAGAGAGGGGGATATAACTGAGACTTTTAAGTACCTGAAAGGAATAAATAGATTGTATAGTGAAGGTCTCATCAAACTAAGTGACAACAGATCCACTAAGGGACACAGTTTTAAGTTGCTGGGGGAGGTTTAGGAAGGAAGTTAGGAAGCATTTCTTCATGGAGAGGATGGTGGACATATGGAACACACTGCCTAAAGAGATGATCTCAAGTGAAGACAGCGGGAGCTTTAAGAGGGCCTGGGAAGGCATAAAGGGAATCCATGGGACCGTGAGAGGGGGTAGTTATGAAAGAAGGGTTGACCGGGGGCAGGGTCAATGGCATAAGCTAGGAAACTGCATTTCTAATGAGCAGACTCGATAGATCAGTTTGGCTTTCTTCTGATGGCTCTTTAATATGTTTTATGCACATGAATCCTCAAAGATAGCTCTTACTGGTGTCCTCCTGTCTAGGGCAAACTGAATATTGTTGAACATTTTTACAAGGGCAGAGGCTGTACTGTGGTTCTGTCTGAATCCAGATTGAGATTTATTCATCTTGTTTTGGGATTCTAAGTACTGCTTTAGTTGAGCTGAGATCCATTTTTCAAAAATTGTTGATACATGGGGAAGGAGGGTTATAGAGTGGTAGTTAACCAATTCTGATTTTTGCCCCGATTTATTAATGGAGACTACTTCTGAGTATTTCCAAGCTTCAGGGAATTCTCCTGGACTAAGTAAAAGATTAAAAAGTTTGTTTAGGGGAAGAGCAATTATTGGCAATGCATACTTTAGTAATCTGGATAGAATTTAGTTCAGACCAACAGCTTTTGTGGTATCTAATTTTAAGAGTGCTGACCTCACTTCATCCATGGAGATACTTGTGAAAGAAACTAGTAAGGGGAATACTTTGATTCTGTTGTCTAACCATTGGCTGATTAAACCTCCGACACCTTACTGCCAATTTTGATGAAATGTTATTAGACCTTTCCACCACCTCCTGGCCAGGGGGACCATTTGACCATCTATAAGGAAATTTCTAGTTATATCTTGACCTTTACCATTTAGGAGGTTTTCTCATACATTTGCCAAAATGAGATACAATTGGCATTGATAAACAGTTATTTAGTGTGAAAGACGTGCCTTTACATATGGGTACTACATCAGCTTGTTCCCAAAGAGTGGAAATTCTGCCAATTATAAGTGACATTTTTCAAACAATTTTCAGAAACTTAACTTAATTGCAGGAGTTGCAATTATTAACAACCTTGCTGAGAAGGTAGCTTTTCCCTTTCAAAAGTCTCTTTATTACTGTTAATCCCTTTAAGAACTCAAAACACCTCAGAAGTTGAGACAACACAAATACAAACTGAGTCCATGACGAATCAGTGACAATTTCAGGTACTGTATTTTGTTAGAATTAAAAATTAGTATAAGTACTAAGGTTAGTAAAACTTTAGTACAAACCTTAACAATCTGAAGTGGCTCATCCAAGACCCTGCCTTCCTGAATAACTAAACTAGTTATTTGTTTCTTACTCCTGGAATGTAATATTTAACCACTACCACTCCGAAATTGTCTAGGGTTACTGAAGCTGCCCACCTTGATCTTCATAAAAAAGTATTGTAGTTTGGCTTTTCTAATATATTTTTAAATAGATGACAGCTGTTTATATGGGAAGAATCCTATTGTAGATTGGTTATGTTATATACTTTTCATGCATTATCTCTGCTCTATATTTTTCTTTTAATCATTTGATAAGCTGTTCTGTACATTCATTACTAATTGACCTTCACACCAGTGGAACATATACTTGTATGTTAACCACTCTAATCAATGCAACAGTGAAAAAGACAAAAGCTACATTAACTTTTGGATTGCCCATAAAAGTACTGCACCAGCAGTAAACTCCTGAGATACAGTAAGTTAAAAAAGGCAGCTGAGTTATACGAAAGAAGACCCTAAATTCAGTTATTGCAGAGAGTGAGGGTTACCACAACATTATGTCACATTCAATACACTGAAACATGGTCACTAGGTGAATCAAATAGTAATAATAATAATAATTTTATTTGTATAGCACCTTTCAGTGTATCAAGGTGCTGAACAGTTTTAAAACAATTCAAAACTCTAAATAAAAAACATAAAATATCCATAAAAGGTCAACATATCCACAAAATAGCATATTTATAATAAAAACCAGACATCAATGAATAACTTAATTATCTAAAAAGGCCATATTCCACAAATACGTTTTCAAGTCTCTCTTAAATAGCTCCACGGAGGTGCACTGCCGTAACCGACAAGGTAGAGAGTTCCAAAGAATGGGTGCAGCATGCGAGAATGCTCTACTGCCAGAGGATTTTAAACTCACTCTTGGAATCTCTAACAACCCCATGTCGGCCGAGCAGAGTGATCGATCAGGGCAGTAAGGAACCAGGAGGTCTTTCAGATAGGCAGGACCCTGATCGTGAAGGGCTTTGAAAGTCAATAAAATTACTTTGAAGGTGATCTGCCACCACATAGGAAGCCAGTGCAGTTCGCGCAGCACGGGAGTGATATAACAGGACCTACTTGTCCCAGTCAATACCCGAGCTGCAGCGTTCTGCACCAGCTGTAGGCGACGGATTTCTACCCCAGACAGCCCAAAGTAAAGGGCGTTGCAATAGTCCAAGCATGAAAATACAAAAGCGTGAACCAAAGTAGGCAGGGAGTCAGATGGGACAAGGTGCCTAACCCTGGCAATATTCCTGAGTTGATAAAAGGAAGTCTTGACAATGGCTGACACCTGAGATTTAAGAGTCAGCCTGTCGTCAAGAATAAACCCAAGGTTATGCACCCGTCCTGAGGATGGGAGAGATACTCCACCAAGAAAAATTCCAGATGATGCACCAATACCCGGCCTCTCCATCCGACCACCTGGGTCCACTACCAGCACCTCTGTTATCTCTGAGTTCAACTTTAGCCAACTAGAATCCATCCAGTCTTGGTTCTCCCCCAGGCAGTTGTTAAACACCGAGAGAGCTCCATCCTGGTCGGGTGCAAAAGACAGATAGAGCTGGGTATCATCTGCATAGCAGTGAAACCTCAGCCCATATCATCTAATGATGCCTCCGAGGGGCAGCATATACACTGCAAACAACATGGGTGACAGGACAGATCCCTGGGGCACTCCACACAACAAAGGGACTGGATCAGAGGAAAATATCCCTGACACAACTCTTTGTGATCTCCCGGTGAGGAATGACTTGAACCATTGCAAAACGGTTCCAGACATTCCACAGACTTGCCTGCTGCACTAATTCCCTTAACATTCTTCAGTAAAGTCCAGTTTAATGTTGCACATTCTGGGATTTTTAATTCATTCTTGTTGGCTCTGATATAATCTGATTAAGTTGAGCTCCATCAAGTATGCTTTTTTAAGCAGCACTGTCCCTGCCTCCCTATTTTAAATTGAAATTCCAAAGAAAAATAGCCTTACTGGGCCCTAAGGTATTAACCTCGGCTACTGGAGAGCACACCTGCCCTGGAACTCACCTGACCATGGATTCGTTGTCCCCAAGGCACTGAAGCCTCAGCTACTGGAGGGCACACCTGCCCTGGAACTCCCCTGACCATGGATTCGTTGTCCCCAAGGCACTGAAGCCTTGGCTACTGGAGGGCACACCTGCCCTGGAACTCCCCTGACTGTGGATTCATTGTTCCCGAGGCACTGAAGCCTCAGCTACTGGAGGGCACACCTGCCCTGGAACTCCCCTGACAATGGATTTGTTGTCCCCAAGGCACTGAAGCCTCGGCTACTGCAGGGCACACCTGCCCTGGAACACCCCTGACCATGGATTCATTGTCCCTAAGGCACTGAAGCCTCAGCTACTGGAGGGAACACCTGCCCTGGAACACCCCTGACCGTGGATTTGTTGTCCCTGAGGCACTGAAGCCTCGGCTACTGGAGGGCACACCTGCCCTGGAACTCCCCTGACCATGGATTCGTTGTCCCCGAGGCACTGAAGGTAATTTCATCAGCCTTTTCAGTGCCTCCTTGCTTGTGCTTCCTTTGTGTGAATTTTGAATTTTGGCGCCTTTTACCATGGGACTTTCTGCCCGGTGTTCAAACAAGAACAAGAACCGAAAACAAAGACCTGTACAATTCTGCTTATTGTAACTAATAGTACTGACTGAACTTAGTGGAGCTTGATCTATTTTAGTTGCCCCATTTGGAAAAGCTGCAGAGCGTGCTGGTAACTCCAAAGTACCTCAGCATTTGCAATATGTCTCAGACCATAAGGCAACCTGCCAGCTCATATTTTCAGGTGCTTACAGTTCTGTATTTTACCTGTTTTTTCTGCAAATCCCTACAGCTGCAGAGCGCGCCGGTAATTGTAAGTGCCTCAGCTTGTAAAATTGGGGGAGGGAATCCATAGTTTTAAACCGCAAAGCCCAGCCTGTAAAATTGGGGAAGGGAAGCCGTAGTTTTAAACCACAAAGCCGACGAGCAGTTCCTCGCGCACTAGGCACTTTTAGCTGAATTGCCTGCCCTGTGCAAGAAGGAGACTGCCTTGGAGAAACTGATTCCCTGGGTACTTGATCACAGGAAGGTTTTTCTTTGACCTGCACTGTACTTTAGTCCGAATTTACCTAGGGGCTGTTTCACTAAAACTGCCTGGAATTTGATAAGGAAGCTGAAATTTACACAGATCCAAAGTAGAGGCTCAAATAGATTATCAAGCTGTTTAGTCCTTCTGAACCTGAATGTTAACACTGTTCATTTTCTTCATAGCCCTGGTTTTGTTTCTCACTGTAACGCCATTGCAGCACTAAGTTTTACTCTTTGCCTCTGATTTCACCACCTACTCTACTCTCTCCACCCCCCTCCCCTAAACCGTTCAAGTACTGAGCTTTGTTTCTTCCCCCTCCCTATAAAACCTGCCTGCTTACCATCTTTCTTTCTCCTTTAGCCTTGGCTACTGGAGGGCACACCTGCCCTGGAACTCCTCTGACCATGGATTCATTGTCCCCGTGGCACTGAAGGTAATTTCGTCAGCCTTTTCAGCACCTCCTTGCTTGTCCTTCCTTTGTGTGAATTTTGAATTTTGGTGCCTTTTACCACAGGACTTTCTGCCCGGCCTTCAAACAAGAACAAGAACCGAAAACAAAGACCTGTACAATTCTGCTTATTGTAATTAATAGTACTGATTGAACTTAGTGGAGCTTGATTTATTTTAGTTGCCCCATTTGGAAAAGCTGCAGAGCACGCTGGTAACTCCAAAGTGCCTCAGCATTTGCAATATTTCTCAGACCGTAAGGCAACCTGCCAGCTCATATTTTCAGGTGCTTACAGTTCTGTATTTTACCTGTTTTTTCTGCAAATCCCCACGGCTGCAGAGCGTGCCGGTAATTGCAAGTGCCTCAGCTTGTAAAATTGGGGAAGGGAAGCTGTAGTTTTAAACCGCAAAGCCGACGAGCAGTTCCTCGCGCACTAGGCACTCTTAACTGAACTGCCTGCCCTGTGCAAGAAGGAGACCGCCTCAGAGAAACTGATTCCCTGGGTACTTGATCGCTGAAACCCCACAGTCACTTCACGACTGCTCCCCACCCGCCTCCCACCACACCCACCCTTGTCCGGCTTTACTTATATAGTGTGAAACCACGCCCATAAACACGCCCTCTTGTGAAATTAACTATCTCCTCACTTTTCCATTAGCAGCCTATACCTTTTGATTGCTAGAGGGTGCCTGATCAAATTTAAATTGTTACTGGTGCCCACACTAAAACCTGGTAAACTCCACTCTCACACTCTTATACTATCCTAATGCCATGATAACAGTACCAAATATGGCCATCACTCCATGTGTCATACTTTTAATAGCCTCTACAGCTTTCTGCCTTATATGGCTCCCTATACTATACTACCCTATATCTAGTAATCATAACTACACCTACCCTGACTATTCCAGGTTATCTTATACGCATATAACACCACACTAGCCTCCTGCCACTTTCCCCCTTCTCATTCATTATAAATTCACCTATCATTTATTCTACACTCTGAAAAAATCCCCGGTACCTAACCTAACCCTGTCCACCTCCTACATCCGTCACAAACTCTGGCACCTATTTCATCTAACCCTGATGTTAGCCGCAGATATTGAGAAAAACCCTGGGCCTCCAAGTAACTTATAATGTAAGGCTACAAACTGGCATGACACCAAGGGCATCCGCATTGCCCACCTGAATATCCGGACCCTGCTTCGCAACAAGGCTGAACTTGAGGCGTGAGTTGCTCAACACAACCCAGATATCCTCTGCTTATCCGAAACCTGGCTAAAACCCTCCACCCCAATCCACTCTGCTCACTACCTAACTACAACATCATTCGGCAGGATAGGCCATCTACTAAGCGGGGAGGTGAGGTTGCCATTTTCTTTAAACCTCATCTTCTAATATCCCACAATACCCAACCTACCCTATCCCACTGTAAAGCAATCTATGCTACCTTAAAGCTTGGCTCAAAGAAACTTCACTTGGTCTGTGCCTATAACCCTCCAGCTGGTGGTAGAGCTGGGTTGGATGAACTTCTATCTCAGGTGGAAAAGGCCACTGGCCAAAACGAAGTCCTCATACTAAGGGACCTGAACCTGAACTGGACTAGTAAATCAAACCAGTTCTCTCACACCATGGTCCAAGGACGAAACCTCCACCAACTAATTATGGACCCTACCAGGATCATGCCCCCCCTCGGACTAGTACCCTTATAGACTGGGTCCTTACTAACCGCCCGGACAGTATAGCATGTGCTGGGACCCTAGCTGACTCAATTAGTGATCACTCCCCAATCTACTGCACCTGGCGTGCTACTAGTAAACCTTCTCCACCTCCTAAACTTATCACCTTCCGAAACCTGGCTAACTTTAAACAAGAAAATTTCTTACATGATCTCACATTGATTGACTGGTCTCCCATTCACACCTCAAATAATGCACAATTGGCATTAGACCATTTCCTTGCCTACTTTCGTGTGCTCCAAGAAACCCATGCTCCCTGTGTCACTCGTCGGATCAGTGGATCACAGATGAAATGGCTCTCAAAAGACCTACTTGCGCGGATTAGGGCCAGGGATAAAACGTGGCGTCGTTTCAAAATCACTGGGCTCCTGGCCGACTATAATAATTACTGAGCCCAGAGAAATATATGCAAAAGGCAAACTCGATTAGCTAAAAGCTCCTTCTGTAAAAATTTGCTAACTAAAGCAGGGGGGGACTCAAAAAAATTCTGGGCTACCAAAAAAACCCTCCTTGGAGCTAATCAAACAGCACATACAAATGACATGCCAATTAATGGCATACACTGCAATAATCCAGCTACTATAGCAAACTCTTTTAACCACCATTTTTCTGACCTCACCAGCTACCAGGCCTCTTTCCCTAATGCTCACACCTTTTCACCCAACGGCAATGATAAACCTCAACTCACACATCCCCCTTTCAAGTTCCGGAGTATTACAAAAACTGAAGTTCTGAGACTACCCCGCTCTGCTCCAGACAATACCAGTTCAGGGTCCGATGGGCTGGAACCCAGGCTTCTAAAAATTGCCACCCCGCTTATAGCCTCTCCCCTAACCAAAATCTTTAATCTATCTCTACATCATGGCTCAGTCCCCATCATCTGGAAAATAGCCAAGGTCACTCCCATTCCTAAAAAGGGTGATCCCAAATTAATCATGAACTACCGTCCTATAGCAATCCTCTCCCTCCTTAGCAAAATCCTGGAAAATCTTGTAGCAACCCAAACCCTAGACTACCTGCAGAAGTATAACCTTCTGTCTAGCTGCCAGCATGGTTTCCTCAAGGGACACAGTACATCTACCGCCCTCCTCAAACTCACTGACGATATCTTTGTTGCTATGGACTCTGGCCTCCTTACAGGTGCTATCTTCATTGACTTAACAAAATCTTTTGACCTGGTAAACCATTCCCTCCTTCTTTCAAAACTTCGCTTCCTAGATTTCTCTACTGATGTAGTGGCCTGGTTTAACAGCTACCTGTCCGATAGGAAGCAGGCTGTAGTTTTCAATTCAGCCACATCTGATCCCTCATCTATCCATGTTGGAGTGCCCCAGGGCTCCATACTTGGCCCATTGCTCTTCTCTACCTTCATAAATGACATCCCATTGCTTGCTTCCACCTGCTCAACTCTGCTTTATGCAGATGACCTAGTGATTTATCACAGTGCAAGAAACACACTTGACCTCAACCAACCTCTTGCCTCAGACTTCTCTGCTATTCAGTCTTGGCTAACAGAGAACAAACTCGTTCTTAACATTAGCAAGACACACTCTATGCTCTTTGGATCACTCGGAACTGAAAATAAACACAGATGCCCTAAAAATCACCTGTGCTGATGGCTCCACACGGAGTTGCTAGCAGTCACAAAGGAAGAAAGAGACTTGGGCATCATCATCACTGATGACCTAAAATCATCCAAGCAGACCTCTAAAGCAGTAGGTAAGGCTAGGGGTGTTAGGGTGTATTAGTAGGGTATCACAAGTCGTAAGAGGGAGGTAATAATCCCTCTGTACAAGACATTGGTTAGGCCCCATCTGGAGTACTGCGTGCAGTATTGGAGGCCACACCTTCACAAGGACATTAACCAAATTGAGGCAGTCCAGAGAAGGGCAACCAAAATGGTGCAGGGACTGCATCAGAAGACATATGAGGACAGATTAACGGAGCTCAATATGTATACCCTTGAGCAAAGGAGGGAGAGAGGTGATATGATCGAGACATTTAAACACCTTAAGGGCATAAACAAGGTGAAAGAGTCTAACATGTTTAAATATAAGAAAAATAGCAGGACAAGAGGACACAGCATGAGATTAGAGAGAGGCCGATTAAGGGGAATGTGAGAAATTCTTTTTCACAGAAAGGGTGGTAGATGCATGGAATGGCTTACCACAAGAAGTGGTGGCTATGAATACAGTGCAGGGCTTCAAACAGGCATGGGATAGGCATAAGGAAGCAATACAAATGACTATGAATAGATAGGTCACTGACAGAGCAAAGGCCGATGGCACATTTATAAGGTAGAAAAAGAAATGGGCAGACTGGATGGGCCTTGCGGTCCTTATCTGCCGTCAACTTCTATGTTTCTATGTTTCTATTAGCACGAAATCCTTCAAATATCTGGGCATTACTTTGAATGAATCCCTTGATTTTGACTTACACATAACTAACACCTGTAAATCAGTTAACACAAAATTAGGTGGTGCCTACCGCACTAGCTATGCCCTTACCCCTTTGGCTAGACAAGCTGTGGCTCAAGGCTTTCTGCTCCCTGCCCTGGCTTATGGATCAGTCATGTATCTATCAGCCTCTAAATCTTCCCTCCACAAGTGGGACACCACCTATAACAATATCTGCCATTATGCCTCTGCATCCCCTCGTTTCACACACCATTGCCAACTCTATTCTGCCCTAAACTGGCCTTGCCCCTCTGTTCATCGGCACCAGTCCCTTGGGTCAATTATAGATAACACTGTCCGCACTGGCATCCCATCATCACTCACCTGTCTGCTCCACTCTCACCCTCTATCCTATGGGCTTCGATCTGCTGACCTAGCCCCCTTCCACATTCCCAGATGTAAAACTAATAAGGGTACATGTGCTTTTGCACATATGGCCTCAAAACACTGGAACTCGCTACCTCCAAATATATATGAAGCACCTACCCATGCTAGCTTTAAAACACGTCACCGGGAACATCTGCAAACAATCAGCCAATGTACCTGCTTTAATCCACCTTAGACTACTTCATCTCCCCACCCTCTCTTTCATTAAACTACCTTCCTCTTGTATGCCACTTCCCTACCTCTCTAACTACCTATCTCTCATGCTCTGTTTCTCTCATCCCCACATTTTTCTCCCCTCCCCTCTCACTCTCTCTTCCTCTCCCTCTCTCATCTCATCCTCAGTTTTGGCACTTACTGTACTTTGCTGTGTGTAAACCTTTATTTGCAAATAACTGTTTCACTTACGGTTTTAACTGTAGTTATGTATTTTACCTAAGTGTTTTTCCTGTTTTTGCCTCTTACTGTAATATTATCTCTAACATTCCAATGTGACTTACTCTTTGAATTAACTGTTTAGTTGAATGTTGCTGCTTCCATCCTCACTGTGTTCACCAATCTCATGTGCTGCATCACATGTATGCTCATTTTGTATGTTAAACTGTCTCTCTCCCAGGTCGTGCCTGAAAATAGGCATTGCTATGCCTAGTCCACTCACCCGGTTACCAAAAGCAAATAAATAATAAATAAATAACATGACTGATTAAATCCATAAGACCTCCCTTGGGGGTATTATATACGCAAGTAAATTTCATCTTTTCACTGTACCTTAAGACCACTTGAACTTGAATCCATTTACATAAGGAATTCACTTTATAATTTGAAGAAACCATAAGCAGAAGCAAATGTTCCTTAATGTAAAATATTACCCCTCCCCACGTATTTAGAACTAGCTTTCAGAGATCCAGCTTTCCTAAAACTACAAAAATCTGGGATGTAAAACTCAGGCAGAGATATGCAACCAGGACGCACTTGTAGCTGAGATATCTGGCTTATTAAGTCCTACCCATGCCTGCAATTTAGACCTCCTATCTGAAGCACTGTAGATTTTCGGTTGGATCATTTTTAAACCCTTACAATTGGTGCTGATCTGATCAATTTATTTATTTCATTTGTGTTGCCCATGAAAAGAGGACTAGGCAGTTCTGCCTATTTACAGCCTTGCCAGGTGGAGTTGGGGGCCGGGGTGTATACAGATAGAAAAGAAAATTGAAATTTAACTGAATTAAGCTGTTGGTGGTATTTTTGGTGAATGGGGGAAATTTGGCTAGTACACAAGGGAAATTCAAGTATTTTTTGAGAAGTGCATTGGCATCTTTAATGTCCACCTGAACAACCAGCAGAAGAGGCATCTGGGACTTTGGTTCAAAATCTCATCCAAAAGACAGCAATGCCATTGCTGGTGGCACAGTATTTTTATTGGCAAGGGAATTACTGTATGTCTTGGAGTAATCTTGATATCACCAAGTAAGATAAGCAACTTGATAGAAAAAGGACAATACGCACTTTAAAAAAATGCTGCTTGCTCATTATTATCAACATTTGCAGCAATAATAAATCCTAGGGCAAACCCCAATTTTTGTTTACGCCACTAATAACTTGGTCAAAATTTAATCCATAACATGATAACATAGACTCACCCTTATGGCTATGGTTAAATGTATCAGTATACAGGTGAACTGTGTATTCTGTGGTAGACTTGCTGTCACTGTCTGAAACCAATAAAATATAGATGCTCCCAAATGCAGACTAGCTAAAGTCATTTCCAAAGTTTCAAATATACAATAAGTAGAAAGGAAAACATAAATGTATGAATAATTCAGACAAAGTGTAATGAAGGACACAACTAAGAGAACACAAAATTAAAACAGTAGCATTTTACAAAGGACTCAGAACAGAAATGACATACAACAACTGCTAAAAGCAATAACATACTTGTAGCTTGGCCACTTATAAGTTATGGTCCTGCCCCACAAACTTGATAATAAATTACAAATTTTGTAACAGCCCATTACATATCCCCTACATAAATCACAGTAGCAATTTAGTACTCAGACAGTGGTCGGCTGATGTTGTGAGCGGAATATACCATGTGTGCTTGCCATCATCTGGGGAGGGGCCTTGGTTTAGAGCAAAGTGAGAGAGTACCACCAAACACCATTGTCCTTGGCTTAGGCCAGAGTAAGTGAAAGGGTGCAACTGGAGACTAGGGTATCTGACCTGGAGCAGAGTGTGAGGGGATGTCACTGGATGCCAGGTACTTTGGATTCAGGCAGGGTGAGGCAGGGTGTGCCATTTAATGCCAAGGACTTTGGCATTGGGTAAGGTGAGAGAAGGGCTACCACTGAATACCAGAGACAGTTTTAGGGTTATGTGTGAGATGTGGGTGCCACTTGATGCAAGGGATTTTGGCTTTGGAAAACATGAGAAAGTGTCACCAGATGTCAGTGACTTAGGCTTAGGGTAAGGTGAGGGAGATGGGGGCCACTGAACACCAGGGGCTTCTTAACATAGGTTGGTTGTGGGAGGTGATGCCAGCCTTTACAAGGAACTGCCTAACTTTGGGCTGGGTGATGGAGGAGGTTGCCACTCTGTGCCAGGGATGACTAGACTATGGGGTAGGAGAGGGTTTGCTGTACTACATTAGGAATTTTTGCAAGGTGAGGAAAGTGGTGCCAGTGGATAGCAAGTACTGCTTGACTTGACTGGGGAGGTGGGGAGGTGCCACTGGACATCATGGACTGCTTGGCATGAGAAGGGTTGAGGGTTTGGTGTACTACTAGACACCAGGGACTGCTTGATTTCAAAATTATTGACAATGACAGCTCAGCATATATAAATACGCTTTTATTATTAACAATCCTTTAAAAAAGGATGAAAATTAAAGTGCTAAAAATTAACTTTTAGGCATTAGTTGAGATAGACAAGCTACAAAAGTGGGAACATATGACATATAGGTACAACACCCCCTGTATGTTTTTAATTATCTGGTGTGGTGTTCCTCCCATGTCTGAACAACAGTTTACTGCAACAGTGGCACTATCCCAACATCCACCCTTCTTTCACAGCACTGATGTGTAAATACTGAAAATTTCTATTGCTTCAAAGACAGTACCAAACAGTTGCTCAAACTCTGAGGACCACCACCACACATTATCAAAAGATTCAGATGACTTTTAACCTGGTAATGTTGCTTTCTCTACTTTGGGCTTCAGCCTAGCTGAGCCTAGAGGTAGTTTTTCTTTTCTTTGCTTTTGTTTGTCTTGTTTGCAATTACTATAAACACTACAAAAGTTCAACCTCTGGTGTAGACCCACCCCCCAGCTCTGAAGTTACCGGAACCTTGCCAGTCAACTCCAAATGCAACTGATTTCAGGCTGCTACTGTATAACTACCTCACGACTGTTTTTTTTTTCTCCTTGTTTCCTGTTTTGTTTTTTGTTTTTGCGTTGGGCTAAATTTGAGATTGATGAGTCTTTTGTATGAAGTGCCTGACAGTTGAGATCACCTCCAGCTGTTTAGGAACAACCTGTCTTACAGACTACACGTGTTATGTGCTGTGATGTAACGGGAAATCACTGAGAGAACACAATCATTTAAACAAAGAGTACGAATGATAGATTTGGCTTGCTTTGAATGACTAGGACATCCTTATTTAAGATCACAGTATGACTGCGGACTAACCTGTATTCATTCATTCATGGTAAGTCAGTATAAGGCACAGAATACACAGTATACTGTAGCAATACTGAAATTCCATATTCCTAACATCCATGATGTACTGCAACACTAGTATCCAACTACTCCACTGCTGTGAAGTTCTATTTTGGACTAAAAACGGTGCTGCATCAGCGTGTAGATTGCAAATAGAGGGAAGGGGTGGTTGAAATCCACGCTGAACACAGGAAATAAACTGTGAATCGAAGTTTCAACCAAAGGTCTTCTTCATGATTTAAAAATAAACAAAGTAAGTATTGTTTAGTATACCACTAACCATAATGTTTCTTTATAGAGACAAAGAAGCAGACCTTTGGTGGAAATGGAAACGCCGATTCTAATAAGTTTATGTTCTATCTGCAGCGTCAGTTAATTCAGCCCGCGTTTTATTTTCGGTTCTGCTGACTTGCAGTTGTTTCCACTTTGTTGTGTTCTGTACATTATGTTTCACTATAACACAGGAAAGCAATAATCACAAGAAAAAAAAAACCTTGTTGATGTCCATTTATAAAACAGATGAAGACATGTATCTTGATTAAATCAAAATGAGGCAGCTAAGTCGTAGGATTCGGGAGAAGGAATGCGACCGCGCCACTCTCACCCCATCACCACCAAAATCTGGTAAAACTCTGCCCTGGGATTTTGGCGACTGTCAGAGTTAAGGCGAACGGCCATGTTACTTAATTATAAACAAGGCATTGCAAATTAACAAGTTGCATTCCGTATTAGGAACAAAACAACTCCTTCCCAGATTGCACAGAGTTAAAAAAAGTGAAGTAGGTATTTCTGTGTTATTTTGTAAGATTGACCATGTAGGATCTGGGAGCTGATTTGCGTGATAATTCCGCCGTGTGTACAGAAGCAGACCCTGATTGTGATCTGCATACTGTAGATACCCAGCCCTGCTTCTTGGCCTTGGATACCTGAACAAGATCAGCATGCCTCAATAGCTGGGAGGTCAATGGCGAGGCATGACAGTCAGTCACACACGGCACTCTTGTAATTTTCTTCCCGCATCCGCCAGAAAGTATTCATTAGGTGAGTGGGAGGGGCTGCAAAACCTGGTTACATCCAGCAACATCATCCCACTACTATCATGTACTGTACATTAATGTACTGATATAATATCTGCTCGAGTGAGTATCTGGGCTACTTCTATTTTCTAGGTCCACAGTGTGCATATTATGCTGTATGTATTAAGCACCACTAGCTCCTTCTATGCAGTGCTTCCCAGGATGTAAAGTAACACAATAGCTTACTGTAAGTGCAGAATGTGTCATAGTTGTATTCGACTTGGACAAAATCCACAACCAGGTGGCATCAGGGCCGGTCTACTCCCCACACACACAAACACACACACGATTTCTGTGGGTCGCCAAAATTGCAAATTAGGTTCAGCCACTTCCTTTATTGCCGCCCGACTCACACAAATCAAAGTGTCTGGATATGACGCTGTGGTAGCTCTAACACGTACAAGTCATCCACCACCCAAAGAGGGTGACTAAGAGTAATATGTCTATGTGGATGGATGTGGTAGGTTATTTACGCCACACCATATAGTGTTGGTGGCAATCCACTTGATGCCGTCACTTCTCATCCTTCACAAGACTGTTGTTCCCTGTCCAGTGTGTGAACTCCTTGCCCAACAGTTTTGAACAGAATACAACTTTGAAAACATACTCTAAAACATTCTGTTTAACTCTGTACAATTCCCAATCGGAACAGCAATTCTCTATATCAAAAGGCATTCTGTTCTCCCCTCCAAATGTAATGCAACAGAAAGCAGGTGCACTACTATAGCTAGGTTAACAGCCTCAGGTTCCGCTGCTAGTTTGACACTGAACTTTTGACAGCACACAGCAAGCAGGTAGCATCTTCTGCAAAGAATGGTAACAGGCACACGCAAATACTACAGTACCAAACTGCTGAAAGCAGGCTTCCTCCAACTACTGTACAACAAAATAAAATAGGGATGGGGGTGCATACACCAAACCCTGCAACTACTCACCCCAGTTTTCTGCTGCGGATCTTCACATAGCCCTGCTTTACAATGTCGTTGAAGTTGGAGGCCATGGCCAACGGAGCTCTCCTCCTAGCAGAAGATCAGGTAAAGTTCCCCTTAGCGAAGGGGCTCTTCAAAGACACCCAGCCACCCTGGCAGCCTTTAGCCTGCAGCAGCCTAGCGCCCTTTTCCAGTCTCCTCTCAGTCACAGCGGCAGCAGAGGCAGCAGCGAGCGGCGTGTTCCGTGGTTGGGGCCAGCCGATTACTTGAAAGATCAAACCTCCGCTTCCTGGATCGCACCAATCGCGGGAGGAGAGGTCAAAGGGAGAGGAGAGGCCCCCACTCTGGGAGCTGTTGAAGCTCTGGAGTATGTTTTACACTGTATATTGTTAGTGGCTGCTCTTTACGTCTCTCTCATAACGGTACCCACATCTGCAGAGTTTTCAGAGGAAACCCTGACAGCAATGGGGTGGATAACAAACGAATTAGATATTCTTTACACAGTGGCGGCGGTGCAAGTTACTAGGACCACCGCCAGTTTGGAAGACGGGTCAGCATCATTCTCTTCTACCTAGTTATTGGCACACAAATATGTTATAAGACGTTGCATTTTGGAGGTGGGCCACGAATGCTTTCTCTTTACTTCTACAAACAGCGTGCCAGTCGGCCTTGGGCATCTTGCTAATTGCTACTACAGCCCAGCCCACTTGCACAAATACTCGCTGCAAAACGAGATCTGATCAATGAATCAGTTTGAATCGTTTTGCAGTAATATGCGCGGCTCTGTATTTGCCCTAAATTATTTAATTGCAAAGATTCCCTCTTAAACGGATGCCCGGAAAGGGGATTCGATCGATCTAATAAATGAAAATCTTGGTTATGGAATGGTGGAATCTAATGAGTTTTCAGCCAAATACTAGACCAGTTGGCTGCATCCACGGGCACGAAAGGCTTGACGGTGCTTTGATGTCAGTGAATCTCCGAGAACCTAGAAAAGAATCATCCTATATATAGCACAATACCACCTTTTCTCCTTCATGCTTTTAACTGGAATCCGGTGTATACATAGCCTTTCGGTTTTATTTCACGCAGCATTTAACGACCGATAATGTGCTGGAAACATGAAATAACTATATTACCGTCAAACCAGGAGCAGCCTGGCTGAGCAGTTTCATCACTCTGAAATTCAGCCCACAATATTAATTAAGATACATCCTAATTGGTTGCATCTTTGAACCACCAGTTGAGAGTTGTCTTGCAATAAATCACTTCATTTTCAGTTACAAGCACATTTTTTTCTGAGAACAGTTTGGTTAATGTTTCGAATCCTATGAAGACCTAAGCTGTGTAATGTGTTTTTTTTGGAGGGGGCCGAGTGGCTCAGTTAGTTGGAGCCTTTCCGCTTTACAACACTGGATGGAATTCAGCCGTGTCTTGCGAAAGCAAACTATCCTCTGAAGGCTGTTCGGAGGCTGTGTATGTGTGGAATGAGTTTGACGTGGCTCAGCCCAGTTCCTGCTGAGCATATATGTCTGTAGCACAAAACCACGTTCTCCTAACTGGCACCATTGCTAGCACTCCTATTTGAGAGGGTCAGGTCTTACTGGACATGAGGTGCGAATCCTTTCATGACATGGTTGAGGCGCGCAGAGTACAGTATATTCTGGGGAAGCATGAAATGTGGCCACCAGTGCTGAACTATACTGTACATGTCATTCGGAAGAATACAGAATTGTGGTCTTCACTGCTAGTGCTGTCTGTCAATCTAGCTAATACCAGTCATGAGCATTACAATACAGACAGTAAACAAAATGTTTTGCAAATGAAGTTTTTTTTTTCTTTTCTACTCAGTGCAATATGTAGCTGCTATCCTGGAAATACATTCCTCACAAAAAAACTATTGCATATTTTAAGAATGATATTTCCCCCAAAGTGGAATGGCAATGCACTTTATTTTAGATATACACACATTTATCATGCATAGAAAGTCCAAACAATTGGCACTGAACTGTAACATTTTCTAATGTATACTTCTAGCTGTTGGTACTTGAAGCCCTACACACTCGTTTGACTGATGCAGTAATATCAAAATCTAAAAAAAAAAAAAGGGGTGCATTAGCTGATTTACAAATCGCCATCGTAAAGGATAAACGCATAAAGTTGATATTTCACACAAAATGAGAATGGTATATAACAAAATTAGTTCTGTAATCATTTATTTATATGATTTCCGGTTTTCACACATTTCAGAAAACTGGGAAGTCAGGTTATTTAAAATTAGCACTATGCTCTCTCATTTGATCCAGTTGAAAGCAAATGCATCACACTGAGGAACCCCAAGAGGAAGAAACTTACCGGTGGTTATTAGTTGGGGTCAGCTGCAGTGGGTGGCCTGTAAACGGTTGTTTTGGGGGGGAACTTTTGGTCCTGCTGAAACCTTGTTAGTTTTCTTTCCTCTGCTCTTCACAGAGATTGGCATAGTAGTATCCATCCATGAAGTGTGGCACCTAGTTTGGGGATTTAATGTGTTCATAAGGTTGTGAGAAAACACAAAAGAATAAATATGTTCCAGTTGTTTGCTTTGGTTTGCTGGCCAAGGCACCTAGCTTCACATGAGCTCTTTCCTTCCAAGACTGCTTGAAAGGCAGAGTAGAGAACCTTACCAGAGCACGGGAAAAGATTAAGACTTCTTTTGGCTAAGCACATTTACTGTGTGGTGTTGTTTTTATTTTTTCTCACAGGGATTGCTACTGTTTGTTGCTAACATTTCATTGCTTTATTTTCTCTGTAGCAAAGTGTTTCTTACAGCGTATATCTTCTCTGAAATTATTACAGGTGGTGCTTTACAGGTTTTACAGTTTTATCTAACATTAGGATAAGCTTTCAGGGTTACTGCATTTGTTGTTGACTGATTGTTTCTGCTGTTACCTCCTTGTTCTTTCGTCCGTGGTTCTTCTTTTTCGGCAGGGGAAGGGCCCAGCCACCCACCCCCATCCCCAACCACCCAACACTACACTCCTTTTATAGGGTACCACAGTTGTGACATTTCCTGATGCAGAGCAGGAAGGGGCGGATCAGTGGGGCATCCACAAGGTGAGCTCATTTACAGGGGCACTAGTAATTTAACTTGTTGTTATAACAAGTTAAACCAAACAAATCAAACCATTACTTGAATTTTTTTCCTTCTAATTACTCTGACTAGGTTATAAACCCAGCAACGTATCTGGAATGGATATCATTAACTGCAGGTACTGTGGAACAATTTTCAGAAGGACAGACTTACAGGATTTAGAACACTGTCCTACATGCTGGGCCATTGGAGATCTTAGGGCTCGGCTCCGGCAGCATGGGCAAGATTGCGCCTCAAATTTCATATTCAAGAGGAAATACATTATAAGAACCACCCGCCATTTCCCCAGCATCCAACAGAAAACCCCGACTGCAGAGGGTAGTTGGACCAGGAGGTTGGCAGGTGGTTAGAGGGGCAAATTGGGTGCCCCATCACTCTCTGCCTCCAACATATTACCTTCAAAACCATATAAACACTACAAACAGGTATCTGCCTCTATCTCTGAAATCAAACAAAGAGGCAGAAGACACTGCAAAGCAGGACACTGCAGCACAGGAGCTAGCACAACAAAACTCACCCAAATCAGGAACCAAAACAAAAAAAGCAAAAAGGAAATCCAAAAAACTTCTGATCATAGGAGACTCCATGATTTGGGGAGTTGATACTCATCTCCAGCCAGGGGTAATGGTCAGATATCTCCCAGGTACATCAGCATGGAGAGACACTGACCGCATTGCTAAAATTGTTCACAAAGCAGGAGAAAACACTGATGTCCTAGTACACATAGGGACTAATGATCTTGCAAGCCGGTCAGTTGTGGAGACCAAGGAACACCTGACCAGGCTGGGTGACAAACTATCATCCATTTTGTCCGGCATCTTCTTCTCTGAGATCCTGCCAGTCTGGGACAGGGGGGCAGATGGACGGAAGGTCAGAGAAGGGGAGATAGGGGAGCTAAACACGTGGCTCAAGGGCTGGTGCCAGGAAAAAGGGCACAGATTTGTAGGGAACTGGCATCAGTTCTGGGAGTGAAAGTTCTTTAAATTTGATGGACTGCACCTGACTAAGGAGGGAGTCAGTGCATTGGGGCAGAAGTTTGACGTCTTTGCAGAATATTTAAACTAGCAAATGGGGAGAGGGGTGCAGCACCCCATACATCGAATGGGAAGAACACCTCCCCCTCAGCTAGTGGTCAAACAGGGATTCAGCATGTTTGCAGTTCATTTGCATCACCAGGTAAGAAAAAGGTTTGTCTCCACATACCATGCACAGGGTAATGCCAAACCTCACCCAACAACTAACACAGAAATCTGGTCAATGGAAAATCATGTACACAATGCTCACAGCCTGGGAAATAAGATCCCAGACCTGCAGGCAATAATGTCAGAGGCTAAACTGGACATAGTAGCAATTAGTGAGGCGTGGTTTACCAGTAACCACACTTAGGAGACTTCAGTACCTGGCTATGTATTGTTCAGAAGAGACCGAGGTGCAAAAAGGGGGAGTGGCCCTGTATGTCAATGAAAATATCAAAGCTACAGAAATTCAGAATACACATAAGGAGCCAGAAGAACTGTGGGTCACCCTGAAAGGAAATGGGACAGCTATAAGAACTAGGGTTGTCTACAGGCCCCCAGACCAGGGGGAGGATATAGACACATTACTGTTTGAAGATATACAAAACATGACAGATAAAGGGGAGGTTCTGATAATGGGAGACTTCAACATGCTGGATACAGATTGCTCAATACCAGCAGGAACATCTGCCAGAACTAGACACATAGTGGATTCACTGCAGGGGGAGGGCCTCAAACAACTGATACAACAACCCACAAGAGACAGGGCTATCCTAGATCTAGTACTGACTAACAGGGAAGGGATCACAGATCTCCAGGTAGAAGGTCACCTGGGGCCAGTGACCATCACATGGTATGGTTCAATTTGGTTACTTCATCTAAATCATCCCATTCCAAGGAAAAATATGGGACTTCAGAGGAGCTGACTTTGATAAGATGGCCAACAGAGTTAAGCTAGCCCTGGAAAAAAGAAACACAGGTGAGGGGGTACAGGCAAAGTGGGCAAGCATTAAGGATGCAATACTTGAAGCAACATCCCATTGTGTTAGACAGAAAAGGAAGTGCAAAAGAAGAAGGAAACCACTTTGGTTCTCAAACACAGTAGCAGAAAAGGTCAGAGTCAAAAGGCTGGCCTTCATAAAATAAAAGGGAACACAGTGGGATGAAGATAGGGAGGCATACCAAACTGCCCTAAGGGAAGCAGGGAAGGCAGTAAGGCAGGCAAAGTCCCAAACAGAGGAAACACTAGCACGAACAGTAAAAGAAGGTGACAAGACTTTCTATAGATACATTAGTGAAAGGAGAAAGTCCAGAGGGGGTATTGCTAAGCTTAATGGAGAAAAGGAAGCATGTGAGGAGGAGGACCATATAAAAGCATCTATCCTAAATAGATACTTTTGCTCAGTATTTACTGAAGAGAAGGTAGGGCAGGACCCACAGCTCAGCACCATGGACACAGGGGGGAGGGAGGTGAGCACTACTCCCTTCACAAAAGAAAGGGTCCTACAAGAGCTTGCTAAGCTCAGGGTGGATAAGGCAATGGGACCTGATGGCATACATCCCAGGGTACTTAAGGAGCTAAAGGTGGAACTAGCAGAGCCATTGGCAGAACTGTTTAGTGAGTCTCTGAGCACAAGAGAGGTCCCAGAAGACTAGAGAAGGGCTCATGTGATCCCGCTCCACAAGAGTGGTAGCAGGGAGGAGGCAGGGAACTACAGACCAGTCAGTCTTACCTCAGTAGTGGGCAAGATTATGGAGGCACTCCTTAAGGAAAGGATAATGCAACACCTGGAATCCATAAGGGGCACAAGATCCAAGACAGTATGGGTTTACAAAAGGAAGGTCCTGTCAAACTAATCTCATAGATTTCTTTGACTGGGTAACCAGAGTGGTGGACCAAGGGGGGAGCAGTTGATGTCGCCTACCTTGACTTCAGCAAAGCTTTTGACACTGTTCCACATAGAAGATTGATAAATAAGCTGGGTAGGCTTGGGGTGGGTCAGAAGTTGGTCAACTGGGTGGCAAACTGGTTGATGGGCAGAAAACAGAGAGTGGTGATAAATGGTATACAGTCAGAAGAGATGCAAGTCACAAGTGGGGTACCTCAGGGATCAGTCCTGGGGCCAGTCCTCTTCAACATCTTCATTAGTGACCTTGCAGATGGACTAGAGGGTAAGGCTTGTCTGTTTGCAGATGACACCAAGATCTGCAACAGAGTAGATGATCCAGATGGGGTGGGCAGAATGAGAAGAGATCTGGATAAACTAGCAAAATGGTCAGAAGAGTGGCAACTGGGATTTAATGCAAAGAAGTGCAAGATCATGCACATAGGGAAGAGAAACCCTGAAGCCACCTATAGGCTGGGAGGGGAGTTGCTAGCAGTCACAAAGGAAGAAAGAGACTTGGGCATCATCATCACTGATGACCTGAAATCATCCAAGCAGACCTCTAAAGCAGTAGGTAAGGCTAGGGGGGTGTTAGGGTGTATTAGTAGGGGTATCACAAGTTGTAAGAGGGAAGTAATAATCCCTCTTTACAAGACACTGGTTCGGCCCCATCTGGAGTACTGCATGCAGTATTGGAGGACACACCTTCACAAGGACATTAACCAAATTGAGGCAGTCCAGAGAAGGGCAACCAAAATGGTGCAGGGACTGCATCAGAAGATATATGAGGACAGATTAACAGAGCTCAATATGTATACCCTTGAGCAAAGGAGGGAGAGAGGTGATATGATCGAGGCATTCAAACACCTTAAGGGCATTAACAAGGTGAAAGAGTCTAACATGTTTAAATATAAGAAAAATAGCAGGACAAGAGGACACAGCATGAGATTAGAGGGGGCCGATTACAGGGGAATGTGAGGAAATTCTTTTTCACAGAAAAGGTGGTGGATGCATGGAATGGCCTACCTCAAGAAGTGGTGGCTATGAATACAGTGCAGGGCTTCAAACAGGCATGGGATAGGCATAAGGGAGCAATACAAATGAGTATGAATAGATAGGCCACTGACAGAGCAAAGGCCGATGGCACCACATTCATAAGGTAGAAAAGAAATGGGCAGACTGGATGGGCCTTAGGTCCTTATCTGCCGTCAGCTCTATGTTTCTATGTTTCTATGTCTGTATTGGTAGAGGTCAAATGCTTCCTTTTGTATAAAGATCACAGATTGTGCAGCAGCAGACTCAGTTAACTAAAATGAATATCCATCTTTTGCTTTCAACCAGTGGTGCTTTTTCTTGCTACATGTACAAGAGTTAATGCAGAAAAGTTTGACATATTAGGATCGAGGCAGAAACTGAAACAGATAAACTAGTCATACAGAATGCTGGATGGGCAGCTATGCACAACCAGTGTGTTCTGCCACAGAGATCTGTTTCCCTCTGACCTTGAGAGTGAAGCTCGAGAGGTCTATGGGAATCAGAACCCCAAGGTGGCAAAACATACTGGTTGTACATAGAGTTGCTCATCCTGTATCTTTTATAGTGTATAAGTACTGTGTGAAATATGTGTTTGTGAGTTCTTTTGCTTTAAAAATGAAACATACTCATGCAGTATCTAGAGGTTCTACAATGCTGTTCTATCACAGTAGGGTAGAATCACATTCCATGACCTTTGAACTGTGATACAACAGCATTTTGAAAGGGATGGAATTCTATACAGAACAACACTCTACTATACACTATGTAAGCACTAATACCCAACATGGTGGGCGGTATTGGACAATACCAGACCGCCCAGGGGTGTAATGAGGCCTGACACCACAGGCGGAGGGATTTTATAGCCCCTGGAAGATCTGGTATTTCTCATACCACCCACCCTGGAGGGTATTATTGCATTTAGGAAATGGGGTACATATGTCATTTTTTACAGGATTACAAAAACATTTAAGTAATACTGTAAAAAATCACTGAAAATGTCTTTTTAGTCCTTATTTTTAAAGTAGTCCTTGTACTGCTGGAATAGTGGCTTCACTAGTGGTCAGTAAAGGAAGCTATTATATTTCATTAAAATTATGATTTACCACTCATGGCTAGCCCTGCTTCATTTTTTGTTTATTTACAGTTTCCCGATCCTTGCTGCCTGCCCTGAGGACCGGGAACAAATCGAACTGTTTCTTGTGTTTTTGGTTCCTGCTCCTTGCTCTGGCAACCAGGATCCTATATGAGTACTTTGAGATCTTTGAGTTTCCTTCTGCCTGCCCTGGGATTTGAAGCATCAGTGCATACATTCAAAAGTAAACAGGTAACACTCCCCCACCATTTCTCGGTCCTAGTCTCCTGCCCTGTGTTGTTTTACGAGTTCCTGGTCTTTGCTGTCTTCAATGAGGACTGGGAATATGAAGAGGAGTGCCATTTTGGCTAGTCAGTCATCCTGTACCCAGGTACCTAAGTGGAGGACCTGCCGATCAGCCAGTCGACAAGAACATGAATAAGGATGCATCAGTAAGTGGGTATGCGTGCTGTGTGTGTATTGGGAAGGGGATCTGAGTGCAGTGGCAATTTTCTTTCCATTAACAGTAGGGGAGAACTAGAGAATGCTACAATTGTGAAGGAATGTACCAGGGAACTTAACTGGCATGCTCACTCATTCGCTTGATAAAAAGCGGAAAAAAGAGGTTGTTTTTATTTGTGATACCTCATTACTGCTGATATATATATATTTTTTTTAATTTCTATTTTTTCCTCCCCCACCAAGCCAATCCATCAGGAGCACCCATGAAGCCCTGCCCCTGCCAGCACCCCTCCGCTCCCTCAGTCCCATCATTGCGTCATGGAACACCCCCCCGGGCGGGGTCAGGTCTGGGGATCCCCGAATCTTGGCTGCTTATCAGGTCCTGGGTTGCGGGTGGGTGCTGGCACATTGGGACCCCTTGGCTCGGTGCTCTTTCATCCAGGCTCCCATGAAGGTACTTTTCTCCCATGTTCCCCCATGGGACGCTGTGTGCCTAAGCGTCAGGGCATCCTCTGGTGTCCGCAACGTCACCCCCCCTCCTTCCGTGAAGGAGCAGCCTCTGGGGTTGATTAGTTGCTGGCTTCCGCCCATGACCAATCATACCCCCTGAGACTCAGCTTGCTGTCGCTCTCCCCAGTCTCCACCAGGGGTCACCACTTGCCGGTATGGAAGTCCCCCTCCTGGATGCTCCAGCCTGTCTCCCCTCGGCCAACCCCCAATGACCCGAGCTCGCTCCCAAACCCGGGTCGCCGGCGTGGTGTGAGGTGTGGTGTCCAGTGCCTCAACCCTCAATGCCACCGGGCCGGCATCTGCTGATATTTTTACATAACTTAGTGTGGTGTCTGGTTTAAGGCAGGGGGTGGCTCTCGCTAATTGATCCTGAAAAAATGGTGGCTACTGACTTGAATTTCAAATGGTGTAGTCTGAAAGTTTTAAATGCATCGGGATTGGCAGTGAGACTGGACAGTGGCGTCGACTGGAGTCGGACAGGAGAGGAGTGCAAGGTGGAAAGGTTGTTTCAATTGCTGGCAAATGGGTCCTGTTTGTGGGATTTTAGCTGTGGAGCTGATTCTGTGTTGACCTTTGGAGAAAGCTTGTGTAGTGGAACAGAATGAGTCTGCAGCAGTTTGACAGCCAATGAATGGGTGTGTAGTTTATGCAGAGCGTGGTTGTGAAGAACAGATCACTTAGGAGCCATGTATGACAGCAGGGGCTTTACTCCCCCCCAAAAAATGAAAGTAGTTTGTAGTGAGGAAAACAGGCACACAGTTCTCTTTGGGTAGCTACTGGGTGGTGACATGTTTCAGGACTGAGTGGGGGATCTTACTCTCTCGTTAAGCGATAAAAAAAATGGTGGCAGTTTGAAACTGTGTGCCTAGTGCTTCAACCAGTGATGAAGCAGGCTGGGCACAAGGATACATGCCTGGGCATAAGGCGGGTTTGGGCTGGAACTTTTTATTTGGTGGGCATCTATTGAAAGTTAATGTACACCTGTGGAATGGGTAGTAGCCAATCAGATGCCTCCAAATAAAAATCCCATTTTCTAAAAAACAATAACTATTTACTCTAGACAGGCATTCCTTAAAATGAAGAAACAAATACAACTATGTGGGATTATGTGTGAATTCTCAATAAGGTCCTCAAGGTATTGTGACCATCCAACTCTGTGAGCTTCTCACCCCACAATGCCCAGGTTGAGCTCTCTGGTTTTGGGGACTTGGGTCTTCTGAATGCCCACCACTTGTGTCTGAAATTAAGTACTAACGGTCCATTTTTTGTTCTGGGCCATACCTTCTTGATCTCTTTCCCAGTCTTCATTGGGACAATTACTGATGTGAGCCACTTCAAGTTGTAATTTCAGAAGGTGCTCCTTAGTACAGCTTTTCTTGACCAATTACCTACAGTAATGGGATACATGGGAACTTTTCTGTGTCTGACCTTTACTATCACGATGTTTTGTAATGTTTTACTCTGTGCTTATTAAATTTATTCTGTAATGTCCATTTTGAGTGCTCTGTGAAGTGCTTTGAGGTTTGAAAAGCACTCAATATAAATAAAATTACATTAATGTAATTTCTTTTTCTGTTAGCTCCAGCATTATCACACTGGCACAGCATAAAGCTATGACATCAACAAAAGAATGTTGGGGTTGGTATTATTTAAAGTTCCACAGCCTATAACTGATCAGTACACATTTCTTGCCACACAGTTACTCAGTAATAATAATTGCCACCAACCATTGCCATATTTATGAAAGAAAGAAAGATCTTCTGGTGCCTTACCTTCCGATGCGACCACTCTGCTCAGCCAAAGAGGGGTTGCTAGAGATTCCAAGGGTAGTTTTAAAATCTTCTGGGGCCCGAGCTTTTAGTTTTGTGGTACCGACCCTCTGGAATTCTCTACCCCTTTGGATTAGAGAGTGCATGATGGTGGAGGGTTTTAAAAAAGGCCTAAAATCCTTTTTATGGAAAAAGGCATTTGGTGATGACATTGATATTAACTAATGCTGTATATTTTAGCTTGGATTTTAATTTGTTTTATGATGTTTTTATGACTGTCAATTTTGTAATGTGCCTTGATTTTAGAAAGGCGCACAAGAAATAAAGTTTATTATTATTTATTATTATTATAATATTTAGAAACATAAACTTTAATGGAAGATAAGGACCGCTTGGCACACACAGTCTCCCCATTTCTCTACCTACTGGATAAGCTGCAGATCCTAGTTAACCAACTGCTACTTCCTACAACCCCCACTATAATAATAATAATAATAATAATAATAATAATAAATAAAATTGATTTGCATGGCACCTTATCCAAAACCAAGGCGCCTCACATTTTAAAACAGCAATAACAATATAAAATATAACAAGCTTCAATAAAATCATACAGATATCCATAAAAACAAGAGGCTCAACTATCGAAAGCTTGATGCTACAAATATGTTTTTAATGATTGTTTGAATCCCTCCACAGTTGTGCACTCCCTAATCTGACAGGTAAGAGAATTCCAAAGGGTAGGGGCTGCAAACTCAAAAGCTCTTGCCCCGGAGGATTTTAAACATACTCTTGGAATCTCTAGCAACCCCTTGCTGGCTGAGCGTAGTGATCATCTGGGGCAGTAGGAGCTCTTTCAGGTAGTCCAGGCCCAGTCTGTGTAGGACTTTAAAAGTCAGCAGACCAACTTTAAAGGTGATCCGCCACTGCACTGACAGCCAGTGCAGTTCACGCAGCATTGGCGAAATATGACAGGATCACGAAGATCCCACCAAAAGATAGGCCGCTGCATTCTGCACTAGCTGCAAGCAGCAGTTTCTCCCAAGCCCTAGGTAAAGGGGTTGCAATAATCTAAGCATGAGGAAACAAAGGGTGGATCAATGTAGGAAGGTCATCGGACGGAACAAGATGCCTAATCCTGTTGATATTTCTAAGGTGGTAAAAGGAAGTTTTGATGACAACCGACACCTGTGAATGCAAGGTCAGCCCTTCATCAAAAATTACCCCAGGTTATGCAGCTGTTCAGAGGTCAGGGTGAGGCATACCAGAAAAATTCCCGGGTGAACCATCCCCGACCCCCTTATCCGACGACCCGGATTCACAAACAACACCTCAGTTTTATCCGAGTTCAACTTTAGCCAACTGGAATCCATCCAATCTTGGATTTCTTTCAGACAGTTATTAAAGATCGAGACAGCTCCATTCTGGTCAGGTGCAAAAGACAGGCAGAGCTGGGTATCATCAGCATAACAGTGAAACCTCAGCCCATACCTTCTTACAATGTCTCTGAGGGGGCTGCATGTACACCGCAAACAACATGGGTGAAAGAACAAAGCCTTGAGGTACCCCACATGACAGAGAAGTAGGATCTGAGGAATAAACCTCAGACACCACTCTCTGTGATCAACCCATGAAAAACTATGTAAACCACCTGAGGACTATCATTGCCTTATATCTGTCCCGTGCATTCTTGAATTCCCCCACTGTTGTTGACCCGACAACCTTCTCGGGAAGGCCGTTCCATGTGTCCACCACCCTTTCCACGAAAAATTACTTCCTCGCATTGCCCATGAGCCATCCACCTCTGTCTTCAAATTGTGTCCCCTTGTTCTTGCACATCTCTTTCTCTGAAAGATGCTACACTCTTGGACTTTGTTGATTCCTTGAGGGTACTTGAAGAGTTCCATCATGTCCCCTTCTCCCTCCTTTCCTCGAGGGTATACCTATTAAGCTTCTTTATTCTCTCTCGTATGGTATGGACATAAGGCAATTTTTGGGGGTAGGAAGAAATAGGCTGTTGGTTAAATAGGATCTGCAGCTTATCCTGTAGGGAGGGAAATGGGCAGACTGGGTGGGCCAGCGGTCCTTATCTGCCGTCAAAGTCTATGTTTCTATGTTTCTATGGTGCAGACCCTGCACCATTTAGTGCCCTCCTCTGGACTACCTCCATCCTGTCTATGTCCTTGCAGAGATGCGGTCTCCAGAACTGCATGCAGTACTCCAGATGGGGTCTCACCAATTGTCTGTAGAGGGCTGACAACTTCTTGTTTTCTACTGGTGATACCTCTCCCTGCATCCCAGTATCCACCTAGCCTTCCTTACTGCCTTTTCACATTGGCTGCCTACCTTTAGATCATCTGATATGACTAGCTCAAGGTCCCTTTCCATTTTTGTTGTTGTTAGTACCCCCATTGTGTACTCTTCCCTGGGTCTTTGTTTCCCAGGTGCATTACTTTGCACTTCTTTGCATTGAATCTAAGCTGCCATACATTTCACCATTCCTCCAGCCTTGCCAAGCCACTTCTCATCCTTTTAACCCCTTCCTTGTGTATCAACCCTGTTGCAGATCTTTGTGTCATCTGCAGAGGCATACTTTTCCTTCCAGTCCCTCTGCAATGTCACTTATAAAGACATTAAGAGGACTGCTCCAATACTGAACCATGCGGTACCCACAAGTGACCCCCTTGCTTTGGAGTAGACTCTGTTTACTATTACCCTCTGCATCCTGTTGTCCAGACAATTTTTACCTAGGCTGCCACCCTGGGACCCACTCCCAGGGTGGCTAACTAGTTATTAATCTTTGTGTGGAACTCTGTCAAATGCCTTGTTAAAGTCTAGGTATGCTATGTCCACAGCTCCTCCCTAGTCTACTACTTTGGTCACCCAATCAAATAAATCTATTAGATTTGTCTGACATGACCTTCCCATTGTGAATCCATGCTGCCTTGGGTCCTGTGCCCTGCTGCCTATAAGTGCTCAACAATTCTTTCTTTCAGAAGTGATTCCATCATTTTACCTACCACTGAGGTCAAACTAACAGGTCTGTAGTTTCCTGCCTCTGCCTTGTTCCCACGTTTGTGAAGGGAATGACATATGCCTCCTCCAGTCCTCAGGTATCACACCATCCTCCCATGATTTGTTAAAAGGGTAGTCAGTGGTGTCACTAGTTCTCCCCTTGGTTCTTTTATTATTCTGAGGTGAATCCCATCAGGCCCTATTGCCTTGTCCACCTTGAGTTGTTGGCATTCTTTCAGGACTCTTTCTTCAGTGAATGGAATGGTATTGACTCCCTATTGAGAGTGCTTCAATTGTTTGGTTTAGAGTACGTCCCCTCCTCTTCTTTTTGAATACTGAACAAAATATTTGTTCAGTATCTCTGCTTTCACTGTCACCCTCTGCCCCCCATTAAGACTCACTATCCCTTCCTTGGTCTTTCTTCAATCCCTAATGTACCTATAAAAGATTGTATCCCTTCTTAACTGAGGTTGGCTATCTTTTCCTCGGTTTTGGCCTTTGCTATTCTGACTGTCTTCCCTGCTTCCTTCTGCTCTAACTGATACAGTTCTCTGTTCTGCTCCTTCTGTGATTCCTTATACTTCATGAATGCTATCTTTTTCTCCCTAATCTTCCCCGTCAACTCTTTTGAGAACCATAGCATTTTTTTCCTTCGTTTTGTTTTGTCTTTGTTTATTTGCTTCACACAAATGCTTGTTGTCTCTGTGATGGCAGTTTTGATTTTTTCCCATTGTTCCTCCACCCCTCCTTCCTGCCCTTTTTCTAGTGCATTCCTTAGGCACTCTCCCATTCTGCCAAAGTCAGCCCTCTGAAAGTCCAGTACCCTTGCTTTTGTATGGATTGACTCTACGGCCGTGTATATCGTCTGGTGGTCGCTTGTTCCCAGATGGCTACCCACTTCTAAATCTAGGATCCTCTCACCGTCCCCATTTGAGAGTACAAGTTTTAAGATTGCTCCCTCCTGAGTGGGTTCCAACACTAGCTGCCTGATGCATGCCCCCTGTATGGCATCGATAATGGCTGTGCTCTTGGATGTGGCTGCAGCAAATGAGCTCCAGTTAGCATCTGGCATATTCAGGTCCCCCATCAACAATTTCTCCCCTTTTTCTGCCATTCTAATGATGCTTCCTATCATTTCATTTCCTTGTCGATTTCTTCCCCTGAGATAGGGTCTATACACAACCCCCTGCAGATTGTGGTGCCATTTCCTGTCTCCAAGGTGATCCACAGTGCTCCTCTCCTCCCTATTTACCCTTTAGTTCTGTTGATTTGATCCCTTTGATTTAACCACATTTTCCATGTGAGACCAAGAAAAAAAATGTGTGGTACCATGGTAGATGTATCAAAATGAATAGTTCTACTCAAGTATCTGAAAGGACCAGTTTTCTCCTGACAGGCATCATGAATGATTTGACAGCAATGGATTCCAGCACTTGAAGAACTAAGATGCTCAGCAGAGAGAGGTACAAAATTTAATTCATTTACTTGTAAGCTCAAAATAAATAACAATGGAAAATGCCAAACAGAACCCGAGTGCTTCAACCTTACCTGTCTTCATCAGCGGTATGCCCTCACATACCCAAACTCTTCCTTTATAAAGTGCAATCAATTAGTTATGCTTGGCAAACAAATGCTGAAACAGTACTAAATAACATAAAGTACACATGCTAAAAATTCCATTATATACAGTCAGTGCAAAAATGGTCACAAAATGCAGTGTTTCCATGTTGGAGGCTTGAGATTACACAATCTTTAACTGATCAATCCATATTGCTTGCCCCACCATTACTCAACAATAAAACTGCCACCAGCTATTGCCATAGTTGTATTATGTAACCAAATATTCCATGTGATATCGAAAAAAAACCACTGTACTGTACCTTGGTAGATGGATCAAAATGAGTAGTTCTACTTGATGCTCTGGAAGGGCCAGGATACTTCTGACAGGCATCATACAGTAGATGATTTGGATTTGCTGAATTTAAGATAAGCTGGATGTAGCAAAACATACTGAAACAAATAGTAACACTCCAATCTAACAGATTAAGCACCACAAAACTACAAGATAGTAGAAAGATTAGCTACATGCTTGACAAAAATATTCACTTATACTACACAATTCTACAAAACAGAGTAACACAATGCCATTCTGCTGAATCACAGAGACAATAATCTCCATGAGGTCAATAGAACTCTTAGGTGCAGTCACAGTGACAATGTTGTGCTTACAGAAAAACATAGAAACATAATTTGTCAGCAGAAAAGGACCAGCTCAGCCCACCCAGTCTGCCCAGATGGTCCCTGCCTAGTCTCTCTCTGCTGACCCTAACTGGTCTCCAGCAACCTTCCCTCCTACCTACCTATTTACTAATATTTCCCTATGTCTATACATGCATGTTTGAAGCCCCTTATTGTTTTTGCCTCCATCACTTCCACTGGCAGTCTGTTCCAAGTGTCCACAACTCTTTCAGTGAAGTAGAACTTCCTCTCACCCTTCTTAAACTTCCCCTTCCAGATTCATTGCATGCTCTCCAGTTCTTCTGCCCCATCTCATTTACACCCTGTTCACCCATGTGAAGTACTTGTTAGTCTCTATCATATTCCTCTTGGTCTGTTCTCTTCCAGGGTCTACATGTTGAGATCCCTCAGTCTCTCCTTGTTGGGTTTTTGATGCAGCCCCTGCACCCTTTCAGTTGCCCTCCTCTGAACTGCCTCCACCCTGTCTACGTTCTTTTGAGGTGCTTCCTCTAAAACTGGAAACAATACTCCAGGTAGGGTCTAATAAACAACTGATACAGTGTCAACACCTCCTCCCTCCCTCCTGCTGGAAATACCTCTCCATATACATCTCATTATCTCACTGGCCCTACCACCTGCTTTGTTAACTACCCTGTCACTCTGAGGTCATTTGGTAAGATAACCCCAAGATCCCTTTCCTGTTTGGTGACTTTCAGTACCTCCCCCCATCCTATACTCATTTCCTGGGTTCCAAACAGAAATTATGGTAAGTGTGATGGGATTTCTTCTTTCTGTAGTGTTCCATGTTGTCAGTAGGAAGTCTTAACATATGATTTTTTTTTTTTGAGTGATCTATTTTTTGTCCCCTCTGTTCCCTGAATCCACCTCTCCTTTGGGCATCCAAGGTCACCAGCACCCTTCTAGCCCCTCAGGCCCTTAACCTCCCACTGCAGCCTACCTCGAGGTAGCTTGGCATTCCCCTTAGCTGAGTAGTTCCCTCTCCTCTGGGGAAGGCACCAGTTGAGGAAGCCCAGTATGCTGTATTTTTACTCGCCTCGGGTGCTGCTGAGATGGCCGGCCTGCAGGAAGTCTTTCTGGTTTGCTGGAAGACTGAATGCCATCATTTAGCCAATCCAGAGTGTTTCTCCTGTGTTCTGGTACTTCCCACATTGCAACACTTTGTGCAGTGCTCTGGTCTCCACCAGGGACTGCTGCAGAGCAAAGTGACCCTGGAACCCACCCCAGGAGAGGAAAGCAGTCCTGTGGACACTCAGTCCTCTCCTTACCCTGCCGACCCCCGATGACCCGAGTCCATTCCTGAACCCAGGTCACCAGTGTGGTGAGAGGAAAGGTACCAATGCCTCAACCCTCCGCACCATGGGGCCGGCCTAACATATGAGTTTTAACAAGTAATACCACAAGGGAAGATGTGAATATTGCTGTATATCTTCCAGTGAGAGTTTTACTTCCTAATAGCTGCCTGCAGCACTTTGTGCCCAAATGCTGCATCAGCTGAGCTGTACTAATCATGCCTGTAAAGTCTGAAGAAGGTGAAGAAGGTGTGTTGGGGAAACTATATAATTGCTCCATACTCCATTGAAAGCAGAAGCTTCTGCTGTTTTGGAGCAGGATGGTATTATGCCCCTTGATGACTGCATCCTGATCAAAGCTAGCAGTATCAGTTTTGACACCACATATACCTTTCCAATACAATCTCTGACCCACCTAGCCATGATGACCATGGAAGCCATTTTCCCTTTCTTTGCAGCTTAGGAGTAGAGGTGTGTGAAGTTGGGAAACTTCATTTTGCAAAATACTTCAAAGTTTCTTGACTTTGGGAAGTTTGAAGTGCCTACTTCACATAGCTCTTCGCAAAGTGAAGTGCCTACTTCGCTGAGCAATATAGATAGATAGATAGATATTTTTATTTATAAAGCGCCCAATTTCTGGGACTCGGGGTGCTGAATAATAAAATCACAATTTGATATTGTTTAAAATCACCACATATGCATAATAAAATCAATACCATTCAAATACAGAATATCATTCAAACAGCAGCTTACATTATATAGCTAATTCAAACAGATAGGTCTTCAATCCCTTTTAAAGGCTTCCACCATGGGGCACCTCTAAATAAGCAGTTAAGGAATATAGCACTTTCCCTCAAAGTACTATGCAAGGAGATAGTATTTTTCATTAAAAATAACATAAATTCCCCCCACCCACTAGGTTATGAGTAGCCTTCCCCTCAAATGATGCCACATGTTTTTTTTTAAATCACATTCCCCACCCATCCCCACTGGCTTCCATTTCTCTCCACATTTCCAGTAAACAGCTACACTGAATTATTTTAATAGCTGGTGCCACTGGTTCCATTCCCCCAGTCATAAATGCAAGTTCCCATCCACCATCTCCTTTCCCATCCTTTTTTCACATCACAAAAATTCCTCTTCCTTTGACACCTTCCTAAAATAAACCCCCTACTCCCCCTAAAGCGCAAAACACCCTTTTTGAAACAGTAGAAGCTGCAAAACAAATGACCATCCCTATCAAATTGAATGCATTCCCACTCTTCAAACCCTCTGATCCCAATGAATGGTGAGTGATGTCTATCTTAGTAGTGATACCTGCTTAGCTGGCCTCAGCTAATCAGATAGTACTACTAGGATATACATTCTCACCATTCTTAAAATCAGAGGCCTTGAAAAAAGCTGTTCTCACCTGATTTCTTTTTACAGCTTGTGCTCATGTAAATGGAGTTTTGGGTTTTGGTGGAAGATGGGTATTTTCTGGAAAGATTATGGTAGTGGGGATTTCAGTGATGTAAAATAGTGACAGGTAGGAAGAGGTAGGTGGGGCTTGCTTTTGCAACAGGGGAAGGGAGGAACCAGCAACACTGGTTTATTATTATTAAACATCACTGAGTAAGGTGTGAGGAGGAAATGAGGACCAAAGGGATGGGCAAGTGATTGAATTTAAAAAACATGTAGCATGGTGGTAGGCGTGAGTTACACATGTCACAGAGTGTAGGGTTGATTTATATTTTTCTTAAATAATAACATTGTGAAAACTGAGGGCGAAGTTGGTATGCCAGTTGGAAACTTCATAAAGTCTTTGTGAAGTATTACATCTCCAATTTCACAACATCTTTGTTCACAAAGTAGAACTTTATTACATCTCTGCTCTGGAGAACATGAAAAAACTGTTAGACGAGTGAAAATCTGGTGCCCTTGCCAGGTATGTTTTGACTGCTCAACACACATCAAGATTGTGTAAAAGACTTCCTCTGGGATTCAACAGCCTTAGTTCAAAGGAATGGATGCTGAAGCTCTTGGTTCTCATGAATGGCAGTAGGTGTTTATAGGAGAGAGGAGGACATGGTCCTGATGACAACTGTCTCATGGAGAAAAATGACAGGCTTCTCATACTCCTCATAAGAACTGGTGCAGGGCTGGTGGTCAGAGCAGTTTTGCAGTTACTAGAATGTCATCATAGGAGAGACACTGAAGCTTATTAAACCATCTTCTGTAAGAGGGAACTATTCAGATACACACCTTGACTTGAGTGAATATCAATGTAAACAGCAATAAAAGGCTTGAAATATGTTTCTCAGAGAGATCTGAGAAATGCAAGACATTCCATCATGGCACAAACAACCAGAAGGAGGGCTTGGCCTTATAGGCCGCTGGAAAAAATCTGCTTATATCAGAGGGTGTTCCAAGTGAGGAATGATCCATGAGGTCCAAAGCAGTAATCAAAGCTGAAAACATGACCCCAAAGGAGAGCTGAGGGCTAAGTCATTATTTAAGGCAGCCTGAAAAGAATCCAAAATCTAAGCCAAAGAGGCTTTCCTCAGGTAGAACCTCAAGACTGTCCAATTTAGAAAGGAGTTTTGTACCCTGTTGTAAGCATAGGAAATAGAGATTTTCCTGGATGACACAATCATGCCCACTACCTAGTCAAATAAGTAAGTATTATTAGCCTTTTATTTTCAGCAAGGCCATCTTAAGGTTATCAGGAGTTCTGAGCCATTAAAAAAATCTGTGCTACCCAATGACACACAGGGTCTTGATGCCTATTCATGAACATGTGCTAAGTATGCAGAAAACAACTTAATCCACAGTGCACAGCTACGCAGCATGCATGGCACAACAGAGATGTGGCATGCATGAATAGCACTGTGGGGCACACACACTCAGGGGGCAGGACACCAAGACAAGCATAGCAGGATGCAGACCCAACAGAGGTGGTGCCAAAATATGTGGATCCTCCCCCTCAACCCACCATATATGGGCAGGCAATCATCCTGCAGAACAGCATGGTAGTGAATGCCATGTACCCCACCACAATGTATAGGCTGGTGGACAGTGGATGAGGTGTGGAGAAATGACCCGTACCACAGATACAGGAGGTGTAGCCAGGCCAAGTGGGTAGGTAGCACTGTGGGCATGCCTGGACCGGTGCTGGAGCACAGCCTTGTGCCATGATACAAACCAATGGCAAGGATGCAACCATGGTAAGTGGCAGTGTGGGACAACACACCCACCTGTGCAGGGGCCAGGATGCTGGCAGCAGCCCCATGGTGAAGGGATGCTGTGGTACAATGCCACAGCCTCACATACATTCTGGTTCATCAGTCCCTCGCTGTGACATATCCCCAGCCTCTGCAAACCATGCCACATGGCCTCTCACCATGTGCTGCCATGGCACTGCTCCCCATTGGCCTCAGCATCTGGTGTGTCTAGGGTGGTTGTGCTGGCATGGGCACACTACTATGTATCACCTTACTATGGGGCAAGGCACATGTGGCAGGCACCCTGCATGCCCATCCATGAGTGGCTGTAAGGTGCCCCTAGTATGGTCCGGCCAAATGTATGCACCCACTGTAGCCCATATGTCCAGACCATGATGCTGCTTGGCCTCCAGTGGGCATGGGTATAAGCCACTCTTGCAGTGTGTTGTACACAACTGCCAGTGTAATTGGTTATGGGTGTGGGTATCATTGGCTGTCACCTGTATGGGCCAGGGGTACACATAAAGTGCCATGCATGGCATTACTGGTGTCACAGGTACATGCACTGTTGCACACACATGGCCAACCTGACAGCCAGCCAGCCATTCATCTGCCAGGTGGCAGGGCTTGACCATGTGCAGCGTCCTGTATGTACAGTGAAGTCACTCAGGAAGAAGCGCAGTACTGCAGAATTTTGCAGTAGTGTTACTGTAGTAAACAATGGAATTTCAATAGGAGTTAATCCCTTTTGTCATGCAGTAAACCTGTGACAATGCACTTCATCCTGGCTGACTTATCTGTAGGCATTCTGGCATGCCAACAGATACATTGTACACAAGTGGGTATCTATGCCATTCACGGCATTCAGCATCTGGCAGGTGATGCAGTGACTGCTCACTCAGCATCGGTATTCCCCATGCATGGTGGGTGTAGATATGGCACTGTGAGCCCCGCATGGTGGTGGCATGGGGCCATGTTCCACTGGCCCTTGACCATGTGCCTGACCACTGCCATTGCATCCTGGGTGCTGGCATGGGTACTTGCAATGACTGTCAGGGCATCCATCAACCTCATTCCCATGTGCAGCCAGCACGGAGCCCCACTGCATGGCCATTTACTATGGACATTCCACCTGTGTGCACTTTTAATAGGGCATGTCATGGCTCATGTGCATGACTCACTCATCTTTACAGGTGACACATGATAATTACCTGTGCCACTCTATAGTATTCAGTAGGTAGGGCAACAGCACCTATGGTGACAGCATTGATTGTTCATGTAGGACATCTCCCCAGGTGACTGTGGCATGTCTCAGAGGACACCTACTCAGAGAGGCATGAGGTGGGACCTTGGGGCAGCTTCATGGGCAGGAGAGGGTAAGTACAATTGCTACAGTGTGTGTTGGGTGACAATGCAGGGTGTGGCCACTGTCCATGGTGCTAACAGACATTTCCATTCATGTCCCTCACAGGATCACCAACAGCTGCCCCACTGCCTGGAACTGGTCCACCTTGAGCAGCTGAATGGTGCTCCATGTGTGGTATGGAACCCCTCCCCACAGCCACAGGAGATGGCACCTGACAAACCCCACCTACCTGTCCCTGCACCCTGAGGCTACAGAGCTGCACTACATCACCAACTGCATAGTTGTGTGGCATATGGTGGCTCCATTGCTGGTAAGTATTGTGGAACCAGTGCTGTGCCCCCTGTGCCCCTAGATGGGCATGTCACAGTTACCTTCACATATGTACAGGCACTGCAATGTAAGTTTCTTCCTTTACAGTGCTACAGGGTCTTACATGGAGGATGGTCCTGGTGTCACTTGGGACATTGTACAAGGCAGATTCCAGTCATGTGGATGCTGCCCTGGATTGGGCTGTGTAGGCTGCATTGCTGGCAGTGTGATAACAGGTGTTGGTACTTCCGTGAGGGGGTCACCCTGCTGTTAGACATTGTGGACATCAGCTAGGTGTGGGCAGCTATCTGTATAGTGCCATATGACAGAGTTATTTGTTCAAGGTTTTCATGTTGCAGGCACATGTTCACTATGTACCTTGTTATTTCTGTTTGCAGTATTAAACATTTGGTACCTTTCAACCTGTGTGTTTCCTGTATCATGTGCAGTAGATGGCGGCATGGGTGGGGTACAGTGTGTGGGGGGGTGAACACACATCTTGGGAGACATTACTAGGGTGCATATGTGGAGGAGGGCAATATAGATACTGGCACATCTGTCCCGCATGTGCGGGATGTGTGCCATCCCACTGTCTCACATGCTGTGCTGGCTGTTGTGCTGGGGGGTGCTGTGCCACTGCGGACAGGTTGGCATGCGTTCGGTGCATGGGTGGCTCATCATTCTCCTCACTATGCACTACCATTGTCACCTGGTTCCCCACTCTGCTATGTCACGTGTGCTACTATGTGTGTGGCACAACCAGCTGTGTGCTGTGTCACGCATGCATGCCAGGTTATGGTTGTGCACTGCACAATCCCTGGCAGTGGCTCCTGTGTGTACATCTATGGCAGCCCACACCTGCCATAGGTGTACACATGCCCTCACATGTCTGGTTGTCGTCGTGGCTTTCTGCAGACATGCTGCTGGGTCCACCTAGGCATGGCACTGTGTGCCATGCTCCATGGACATGCCACGTGTTGCAGCCACAGGCTATTGCACATGTGGGCTACACAGCCTGTGGGCACTTTCATGCATGTCATGGCATTGGGACTTGCATGTGGTTCATGTGTACCTGCCTACACAAGCTCCCTATGCACCTCTGAACACACTGTGTAGGCTTTGTGCATTGGGCCCCATGTCCATTAGTCTAGAGCCCATGTGTTGTTTCCTTTTCCTATCACCAGTGAGTTGAGATATTTTAATGATTATACAATATGTTTGTGATTGCAAAGAAATCTGTCAGCTTCAGGAGCTTTGAAATTATTTTTTTTCTCATTTACTTGTTTATCCCTTGCATTTGTATGTTTATGGGAGTCATTGGGATACATGCATACTTCTGCTGTACTTTTGTAAATTCTAGTATCAATCCCCTGGTTTTAGCCACATACATGTTCTGTGGTGCATTTGTGAGAGACTGTATGGAGCTGAAGCCAGTGGATACATTCAGAAGTGTTACATGCAGTCTCAAATTCAGTAGTCAAATGTGTACTCTATTAGTACAGCATAACCAGTTCCACACAGGTTGCAAAACACAACTTAAATCTGCATAATCTGGGTTCTGTGATCTGCACTGTAGATGCTAAATGTTACTGAGTCGGTAGTGTCATTTATAATGGATTGTATACTGTGTGAGCATTATGTGGTTCATAGCTCAGTGCTTATGGAACATGTAGATGGTTGTTGGATACAGAGGCCAGCATTAAGAGGACAATGTTCATTAGGTAGTAGTATAGAATGTTTGTGCTAAGGTACTTGGATGCTTGGTTTTGGATTATAAGCCCCAGTGTGATAAAGAGTGCATCGAAGGAGGAGGTGTCGGGGAGGATGGTGGGTGAGTGCGACTCACTCTAAGCAGAGCAGGAGCCAGCTGCTTCAATTAAGTAGGCTGTGGGGGAGGAGCTCTTCCCCCTCATGATCCCGGCTACTCCTGCAATTATGTGTGGTTCATAGCTCAGTGCTTATGGGACACGTAGATAGTTGTTGGATACAGAGGCCAGCATTAAGAGGACATTGTTCATTAGGTAGTAGTATAGAAAGTTTGTGCTTAGGTACTTGGATGCTTGAATTGAGTTGTTTGATAATATTTGATGGTTTTGGCCTTTCTCTGTATCCCACCTGTAGGAAGGAGCTTGGTTTAGAATGATGAAAGTCCCAAACAGAAAATATATATATATATATATATACATCAACGATTGTTCTTTAACTGAATGCTGAAGAGTTGTGCACAACACCTAATAATGAAGGAATAGATGATCACCTCCTCCAACTCCAGACAGTGTGACCAGTATCACTCAGGAGAGGAAAAAACCCCTTGGGGGAACCTCTGAGGACCCATGGCTACTGACCTGCCCATCCTTCTGGGCATACTAAAGGAGAGAGATCCTAACTAAACTAAATTAATCAGCTAAATCTGAATTCTAATTTGTAGAATTTAATCCAGATAAATGGAGTTTAAGAAGAACTGAATTGTAAATGTCCAGTGAAGTAATTTCCTCCTAATAAAGCCCAAGTCCGAGAATCCATATATAATTCTGAATGATGGCGAGTGGATATGAAGAACCTTCTTCGGACTTCAATTTATAAAGGGCATAATCCAGGAAATGTATGATGGTGAAGATGAAGTTGATGACAGAAGAATTCAATACAGGAGACCAGCGCAGAATAGTTGCATCCAAACTTGACATCAACGAGGCAGGATGAATATAAGTAATGACTTCCTGATTTCTGATAGAGGACTTGTACAGTCTGTGTAATGAGAAGGCTTGTAGCCAGGCTACCGACTGGTGAATCCAGTTCTGATAAGTGAAGTATAGTCTGAGGAATTGATATGAAGGCAACGGCTATAGAGCTGAGCTGGAATAATGGCAAGCTGTAGAGGATAATTGGAAACACTGGTGTGAAGTATGAAGCATCCAAGTAGTAGAATATGGTGAGCCCAAAAGGAAGCACATCAGTTGGACTGCTAATCCAAGTGAGAGGTAATAGGAGCAGGGATTGCACCCACGAAGGCAGAGGAGAAGGAACAGGATGTGGCAATCAGCCCTGAGGAAAGTGCAGCTGAACCGACAGCTGGGAGGTAGGAGAGAGAGAGGTGGATGATTCCAGGATGGGAAGCACAGTCAGACCCCTGGAAGTCTGCTGGAAGAATAGAGCATGGCAGTTAGTCCCTCGACAAGTAGCGCAGCTGTTCCATCAGCTGAAGAGGTAATGAGAGAGGCGACTAGCTCCAGGTAACAGAAAAATGCAGCCAGACCTACGGAGGTCAGTCAGTAGGAATAGTGCGTGGTATACTGCCTCCAGGAGACATACTGTATCTTGAGTCAGGTCAGAGCAGAGTAGTATTGCAATTGTAAGGCAGTTGTAGAAATGAAAAGGTGCTGAGGACTGATGTATCCATTAGATCAATGATGGCAGGGATCGCATTGAGGAGACCGTGGCATAGAGATGGCAACTTGATGAGAAATAGAAGCCGAAACTGTAGGTATGCAATGGTTGAGGCAGCAACAATGAGATGAGATCTGAATAGTCAAGCAGAAGAGTCCTGGATGGAGATAACTGAAGAGGGTGAGTCAAATGGAGTAGTGTAGGCACAAGTTCAAAAGCAGAAGAGCACAATCAGGATAAGGTCTTGATGAGAGGCACAACTAAATGTCCTGGAAAGGGTGAAGCAGCAGCAATTCCGCATGGCTGAAGCAGCAGGGCAAAGTATCCAAGTGTAGAGAGGAACGAAGAAACGGCCAGATGCGGATCCAATAAAGGAGCTTCCGGCTGGAGGACACAGCAGCAGGTAGGCGAATAGTACAATGCGGGAATCTCCAGGCCCCGATCTGGTGAGGTAGAAGTAGAACAGAAGTAGGCAAACCTCCCAGCCCGGTGGGCGGAGGCAGGTCGTAGAAGCAGATGAGTAGGAGGTAAAACTCCCAGCCCAAAGGATGAAGGCAGGTTGGAGACACAGAAGATTAGTAGGTAAACCTCCCAGCCCGATGGGTGAAGGCAGGTCGTAGAAGCAGATGATGAGGTAAACTTCCCAGCCCAAAGGGCGAAGGCAGGTCGTAGAAGCAGGTGATTATGATGCAGTAAAATATAGGAACGAAGGACCTCCAGACTTGGTGGGGCACAGATCTGACCAAAGACGATGGCTAGCCTCCAGCCTGCGGGGCAAGGCAGGTTGCAGAGCAGAGGTAGATAATGCAAAGAAAATGATAACTGCATGCAATGCAGATGGTTGCGTCCTGGTATGTAGATATCGATGAAATACGAAAACATAGGATAGATGAATGCCAGTTCAGGAGGAGCACAAGAAGTTGGAATAGCAGGTTAGTCATGATGACTTCTAATCCTTAGGAGGGCGAAGCAGGTAACATGAGCAGAAGGTAAGAAGTGAATCCATATAAATTGTAATAGTAAGCAAGCAAGCAGCATGATGCAGACGGAGCAGCATATCCTGAGTCAATGAGGTGCGTAGCAATAACAGATTGTAGGGCCAACTCATGAGAGCTGTGCAAGGTGCTGTTGACTGTCGCAACCAGAAGATGGATGGAAAGGAGTGCAGTGAAGATGCTTCAGATGGAAGAATTGGACAACCTGACCAGAGCAAACAGTAGCTGAACCCCCATGGGTCATCTGGTAAAATGAGTAGTATGATAGTAAGCGTTACATAGGTAATATGATGGCTGGACTCCATGTAGGTCAGCTGGTGAGGCAAGTAGGGTGATAGGGAAGCCAACATAGGTTAGGATGTGGCTGGACCCTTCGTAGGTCAGCTGGTGAGGTAGGTAAGGCGTGCAGCTAGCCCCAAGTGAGCTACTATGCACAGCTGGACCCCTTGTAGGTCAGCTGGTGAGGTAAGCAGAGTAGCAACTAGCCTCATGGAAGCTAGTATGCACAGCTAAGCCATGCGTAGGTCAGCCGATAAGTAAAAGCCTCAAGAAGAAAGCTAGTAGTGTTGGACCATTAGACATGTATACGAATAGGGCAGGCTAAGGGTAATCAAGCGGTAAGCTCGGATCTGTGCATAGGTCAGATTAGCAGTAGAACGTGGCTGTTAGATCCTCAGCTGAAATGCACAGGGAGAATGACAGCTGAAGAAGCAAGAGAGTAATGTCTAAGCCCAAGGTAGAATGAGAGTAGGCTAGACTTTCGAGGTCTGTTGAGAAGTAAGTAGAGTGGTAGCTAGCTGACAAGGCCAGATCTACAGAAGCTCAGTAAGAGCAGCAGCCAAAAAGTGACATCATGTGACAGACATGCAAACTGCATATGGAGGAACATCCAGGGCAGACAGAAAATGCTCCATGGGGTACAGTAAGACATGCAAGTGGAAGTATATGAAGAAGTGCAAAATAGGCCTTATCTTACAAACATCCTGTAGATGTCCAGAACATGGAGAGGTTCTGTAATGCCCATGCTAGAACCCAATGAATAAAGCTGTGACATATAAGGCTATGGATGGTCGTCACTAGAGCAAGGTAGGGACTTAGGGAGAGTAACAATGCCATTTAACAATGGATAAACGAAGTACGCAGAAAGGAATGAGGAAGAACGCTAGATATCTCTGGAGTATGAGGGCAGTGCGGTACCATAGGCTGCAGGTGCCAGCATTCATAAAGAAGTGGAGCGACCAAGCTGAGAGTTGAGATGAAATGTCAACAATGCAGTTGTCCAGGAGCTAAGGCAGCAGAGAAGTCTGGAATGAGCCAGGTGCCACGAGATGACCATGCACAAAGGCAAAAGAAGGCAGCACAAGTAAGTAAGCAGGGAGTTCCAGCAATCCTGATGTGAGAGACTGTAGGACTAGGCATCCGGAAGGTGAACTGTGTGGCATGGAGTGGCGACTGCTAGTAGGAGTGTAATGGGAAAGGGGTAGAGCACCAGGTGGAAAGCAAAGCGGGGCAGATTAGAAAGTCGCCATGGAGGAAGGTGCAACACAGCTAGAAAGGAAGCTGCAGGAAGAACCCCCCCCAAAGAAACACCAAAGGATGAGAAACAAAAAAATGACAAGGGGAGCACAAAAGGAGGCAGAAAGTCAAAAGGGGGGCTGGCAAGAGGAGGCGCAGCAAGGGGAAGGAAAGGAGAGTGCAGCCGCCAGACAAGCAGCGCCAAGCCAGGTGAGTACGACTCGCTCTAAGCAGAGCGGGAGCCAGCTGCTTCCATTAAGTAGGCTGTGGGGGAGGAGCTCTTCCCCCACATAATCCCAGCTACTCCTGCAATTATGGATAGCCACAGTAGCAAAAATGGGGTCACCAGCATCGTAGACTGTACCCCTGATGCTGCACCAACAAGCCATCCTTATCTCAATGAGTTTCTGTTCTTTATCTCTCTCAACTCCTGTCTAGTTTCACTCCATCCCTCTTGTCCCATGACCTAGGTTTTACTACTATTCCCCACAGTCTGGCTCAGGACCTTGTGTAAGGGTCAGGAGCAAACAGACAGAGAACAACACTGTTTTTTAAGCACAAACCGTGGTAATGAGTTAAGCAATTTTCAAAATCATTGCCTCCAAATCCAGCTCAACTAGTGGTAGCTCCCCCCATCCTTTATCATAGCCATTCTATTCTAGTCCAGACTCATTTCTTCTACAGCATGGGTATTTGTTTTTATCACAGAACAAGGGATGGGGGGTGGGTCAAATTCGGAAAGACCTTGTCTGGCTTGCATTTTACTAACAGTCCAACAAATATATTTTAATCAACTGGGCCTAGAATTCCATAAGCAAAAACTTAAGTATAAAGACATACAATATAGCAACATAAAGATATCAAAACATAACAGTGTGCACTTCAATTATTTTTACAACAAAATCAGCAGCAGGCACCTGCTTATCCACCAGATTTTTTTAAGTCTCTAAATCCATGATAGTATCCATATCAGGCTTAAAAAAATATTTCCTTCCACAGGTGAGTGTAAGCAATGTATATGCCCCATAGGAACATAAAATGTAAACTGTAAATAACACTTTACAACTTACTAAAGGATAAAGAATCCTTCAGGTGGACTGACAAAGGCAGCCTTATGTTTTATGGGAGCTCCCAGCAAGGTTAGCCATGGTGTCCCCCCTACTAGGGCTATGTGAATATCTTTTTCTGAATATTCAAGCCAAATTCTCATATTTGGCAGCCAAGTATTTGGTTATTTGTATTCAGCCGCCCATTTAAATTTTTTTTTTTAAAAGCCCCTCCTCCCCCCAGCCAAAACCCAGTAAAATAAATGCAATCCCTGTCCACCCACCCTTTAGCAGCAACCCAATGTTGCCCTTTCCCCCCAAACTTGTTTTTTCCTGCCCAGACTTGGCATTAGGTACCCTCAGTCATATCTGGGAAATAATATTTTGCTGGATGATCAGCAAAAGCTGCCCACCCCTGCAGCTGGCTGCTGTCTTTCTTGACACTTGTTTGTGCATAAAACTATGTACCCCCACATCTCCACCCTGTCAGCAGCCCAGCACCAGCTCCCAGTTCTTAATACAGGGAGGGAAGATGACTGGTACAGATCCCTCCATCTCCATGGCTGGCCACCTTCTCATGAATGAAAGTGCTCAATTGTTTGCTCGATCTGTATAGTAGAACTAGCTGATCCTGTAATTAGCTGGTTTTACTACACAGATAGAGCAAGTGCACAAGCACTTTCATTCATGAGAAGGCAGGTGGCCATGGTGGAGGGTGGTCTGTTCTGGTTGCCTTATGTCCCGCATATTAAGAATGGTGCTTGGGTGCTGCCAGGTGGTGAATGGAGGATATAGTTTATGCACAAACAAGTGTTAAGAAAGATGGCAGCAAGCTGGAGGTGGGCTGGTTGTGCTGGTCATCCATCAGGAATATATTATTTACAATGCAGAATAAATTAATTTAAATATAACAATTTGTTGCTTCTTAGATGGAGGAGAGTTGCATTGGAATAATGATAGCTGATGCCAATAGGGTGAGGAATGTGGGTTACATTTATTTTACTGGATTTTGGGGTTGGGAAGGGGGCTTTTTATTTATTTTTATTAATTTCTTTTATTTTTGTTTTGTTGCTAGCCAAATATTCTTTCCCAAATACAAACTGTCCCCTATTTGGGAAGGGCTTCAGAATATTCTGAGACCTATTATTCATGGTATTTGGGGAAATAATATCAAGCCCTGCACACCCCCCTCTTCTATTGTAGGTATCTTTATGTCATTGTGGTGCCATATTGCTAGTTTCTGTTCAATTCACTGACTCTTTTATGAACATTTCAACAGGGCACAGTAAGTCATCGAAATAATTAAAAACATTGAATTATTGAAGACTGATCTCTTGCACTGGATCAGACTGAGGATCATTTAATTGGGGCCCAGCAGGTGCTGGGACTGAGGGTGCCTAATGCCAGCTCTGGGCAGGAAACATTAAGCAAACAGAAATTATTAAAGCAGCTGTTGCACTGCTAATATTTCTTCAGACTGATACTGGAACTATGAAATGGTGCTCATCTTTTAAGAGTGTTCAAATGTTTATTATTTTGAATCCAGCACACCACAGCAACCATGAGCAAATCAAATTTCCTCTCCATGTGAGGTGGATGGACAGATATGTCATTCAGAAGTATTACTTGGTTAATGAGGTATTAATAGGTCCTGGAACAGCAGTGCCTTGTTATCAAGATTAGGCTGAAGTGTCCCCGACAGGAATGATTACAAGTTAAATTGGCTAAGACTGCTTCTTGTAGCCAGGTTGATCCACTCAGAGCTTCTGGCCAATGTTGTAATCTTGCCTAGTGAACAACAAGTTCTACTACATGGAGAAAGATCTAATTGGACATCTGTTACAAGTGGGGTACCTCATGGATCGGTCCTTGGACCTATTTTTTCCATATATATGTAACATCCATGAACTGTAGTTTTGGATTGTGGATAGCCAAATTTGCAGACAACAAAAAGATCAGCTGTGAGATTGGTAGGGATTCCAAAATCTTGACATTACAGAAATAACTTGATAGACTGGGAGCATGGGTGGGGGGGCATGTATTGAGTTTTAAGGTGGAAAAATGCTCAAGCCTGCACTTTGGGAAAAATAACAGACTGGCCTCATACACACTAATGGAAAGGAAATAAAGAAATAGAAACTGATAGAGATCTAGGGGTCATCGTAGATAACAATTTAAAATCAAAAACAGCCAAGCAACAACACTCAAGGCAAATTATATATTATCTTCCATTAGGAAGCATAGCACCAGTAAGGATAGTAGGGTGATACTCCTTTTTATACATCTCGGTGAGGCTGCATCTTAAGTATTGTGTACAGTTTGGGTCACCTTGCCATAAGACAAAGATAAACATTGTGGAGGGGGTACAGAGGAGGGTGACAAGAATGATCAAGGATATTAGAACTTTAGGATATGAAGAAAGACTGAAAGCACTTAATCTTTATAAATCAGAGTACCTCAGAATGAGGGGTAACCCATGTTTGGTCTTTGGAGATTTTCATAACTCTAATTTATGGGATTGTCTGGATCTGGAGATGAGAGAGGTATTGAGGGATACAAGATCACATACCCTGCAATTGAAAAGCAAAATGATACATTCCACATAAAACAAATTACTATGTGGCTTAGTCATAGAGTTCCAGCTAAGACTTTTAAGTTTTATTGCAGCTTTGGGAACATTACTTCAGATTTGACAGACCAACGCACAGTGCTGGATGTCCTTTACCACAGCATGTATTTCTTGTCAAGGAGCTTTTGTATAGGTTTTTATTTATATAATAAATGCTTTTATTGATCGGTCAAGGACCTTTTCAATTCTTAAGATCATAAAAGTACAGTACGAGTTTTAAACACAGATAACACTTATTCAAGTTTCATGGTTCTATATAAATATATACAATGAAGTGTTGAGTTTTTATCCATTATGTAGCATCAAAAACTAGACATAGAACTTCATTAATCTCAATGCTGTACATCGCATCCCTAAGCAATTTCTTTCTAGGATGTATATCCATTATCTATTGTACAGGGCTGCTTTTCAGTTCTAATATGTATTCTATCAATATTTAACAGATAACACACAACTGAATAGATAATTATCTCATCCTCAGCTGTTAAAAAAAGATTTAGAAGTAGGTTTAAATCTTTAGTAAGTATAGTACTACATATTAGTTATAACCACTTTTTCCCGGGTGAGCTATACCAGGGGAATACAAAAAACACATGTGCCAAGTCCTCCTTGCTGGTCATATTACATGTAAAAAATGTGGCATGTGGAGATGTGTTCTTATTAAAACTTGCAGAGCTGACATTGCTGGCAAACACCTCATAGCTATATCTTGCAGAAATAACTATTAGATTATAGTCGGTAAGTATATCTAGATAAAACATGTAACAGTGTATACTGTCAATTTCTACACAGCCATAGGGAAATGTGTAGCTGTAAGTTATTTTGTAAATCCAAGTTTTTTAATAATCAATTATCTCATTTGTAAGGAAACTTTGATATTTTAAACTGATTGTGATTACTCTAGATATGTAGTTATTAAAGTATTCAAGTCCTAAAGCTTGAGTTAACATGGTTATAGTAGTCAGCCATGCAGAGCGTAAATAGCCTAAACTATTCCAGTTACCCCTTTCTTTTAAACACAGAGCAGTTAGCCTCTCAGGGCTATGCTGTAAAAATTTTAACCAATAATTAATTTTCCTTGCTTCATAGTGAGCCTTAAGCTGGGAAAGTCCCAATTCTACCCTAATCAGTGTAGCAGGTATACAATTATTAAGATCCATACTGCTTTTTAATGATTTGTTTAATGGTATCTCTGGCTTTTTGAAAGCATTAGTATCCTAGACATCACTTCCATACAAGGCTTGTAAATAATATTTAACTTTCACTGCTATTAACAGTGGCCTAATTGAGTTGCCTCCATATTTTTTGTTAAAGACAAGAAGGCAAGTGGCAGTTTGTTTGAGTTTAATTATTGTTGTTTGTATACGCTTAGTCTATTTTCCATCAGAAGTGAGTAATAGGCCCAAATAAGGATAGCTTCTGACAGATTCAAGGCTATAACTTCAAATCCTCCCAAAGCTTTTAACAATGTTGGTACCAAAGTTAGTATCTTACTTTTTGTTCATTAACTTTAAGATTATACAAGTTGGCATAGTTATTAAGAATATTAAGCTTAGCCTGCAGTTCTGACTGTGTTAAAGACAATAAACCAGATCATTGACAAATGCCAATACACCACAACATTTGTTTAAATCCCTTGGTAAACCTGTCTGCAGACTCTCCAACTGCCTCAACAGCTTGTCAATATAAATACAAAACAGCAAGGAGGCTAACATGCATCACTATCTGACTCCAATATTCATAGGAAAAGTGGTGGATAACTACCCATTTTTTCCTATTCTGACATGTGCCCAGGTATCAGTATACTATTTATTGCAATGAGATCTCATGAAATAACACTTTCCTGTATTAATTTCCACAGTGTTTCCTGGTAGATCATGTCAAAGGCTGACCTGAAAACAATGAAAGCAGCATATCATTTTTGCTTCCATATAACAAAATATTTCTCATAGAAATGTCTAATAATAAAACAACTATCCGTTATGCATTAGCCTGGATGGAAACCAGTCTGCATTTCTGAGAGTCTCCCCAGGTTCCCTAATTGTTCTATTAGTCTACTCAGTATTAATTTAGAAAAATGTTTTACCAAATTATCAAGTAGGAAAATATGTCTATACACAGCCTGATCCTTTTGATCCCCCATTTTAAAGACTTAAATGAACAGGACACCTTTCCAGGAACTGAGAAAACGTAAGTTTTGACAACAAGCATTAAACAAATTTACAAGTATCGGTGCCCATAGGGCTGGTCATAGCTGATAAACTTCAGTCAGCACTAAGTCTGGTCCTGGAGCTTTCTGACATTTTAAAGAAACTATGGTTAAATACACTTCATTATGTGTAAAGTATTTAAACATTGCCATGTCAGCGTTCACTATATAATTAGATGTCTTGACTTCTGGGTTAAAACATTGTTTTGAATAGTAATCCTTCCAGATCCCAAGAGGAATATGGGAATCAACTTCATATTTTAACTTGTTGATTCCCTTGGCAACTAATAGCCAGTATGATTGGCAGTCATGTTCGTTAATGATCTTTAACATGTTCTCCTACTGTTTACGTTTGAACCCAAGTTGTTTTCCAGCTAAGAATATTTTACATTGTTCTCTAGCTTTATTCAATTTTTTACATGATTTATCATACTTCTGCTGCTTTACTTCCCTTAACTTCTGATTTATTACTTCCTTTGCTAGTCTACATTTGCCATCAAACCAAGTAAGCTTATTAATATCGTCCCTATCATATCTCCTAGATTCTATCAATATAGCTCTAATTTGTGCAAAACAAGCATAAATTTGTTCTTTTAAATTTGTAAAATCATGATGCCCCATGTGGAGTGACAGAAGTATATTCTCCCAAAAAATTCACTAATTTGTCCTTCATTTGCTTCAGTCCCTTTAGTTTTTATATTTCTGCATATTTCCAATGGTGGAAGCATTACAGATCCAACAACATCATAGAACAGTTTCTTTGATGTCAAAATAACTGGTAAATGATCACTCTCTGTTTTAGTAAGAATACTAAAGGTGTCCCAAATAGACATACCTCCATTCCAAAATAGGTAATTTATAATACTGGGGCCCTCTAGTTGAATAATGTGTAAAATTGCCCTCTAAGTCCCCTACCAATCCACCATTTATTGGGGCAATTAGAAGTTCAATTAATTTGTTTCCCAATTTATTTATTCTCTTTTCCATTGATTTCCTTAAAAATGTATCTGCCTCTTTGTGACACCAATTGTGAAAGTCATTATCAGAGTAACCATCAAGGGCTCCAATTCTAGCATTAAAGTCACCACCTAGTAATGTTCCTTCACATGTAGTAGTAGACCAGCAGATATGTATTAGTTCTTCTAGAGTTGACCAAATTCCTGGGTCATAAAGTTTGGTATTATCTTAGGGAATATGCATATTAACTAGCAAGTGGAAACTATCCAACTTTTATCAAGAAGGTTTATACATTGTTATTAATTAATACAGGATCAGCTTTAATCCCATTGACTATTTTAACCCAAGTGACTAAACCTCCTGCCAATCTACCATTCTTGGCAGTTTTAACACCAGGTTCCTAGATAGTATTGCCAGCATTTAGTGAAATATCACAGTTTTTTAGAATTCCATGTCTCTTGCAAGAATTCTGTGGTAAAGTTAGCTATGTATTCCAGTCAGTCTTTATCCACTAGTTTACTGCCCAGGCCCTCAATATTCCAGGAGATGAGTGAGAAATCAGCTATCTTAGGCTCAGTGTCTAATGTAAGTGAATCTGATAATCAATCAACAGATGTTGCCAGACCATCAAACCTATTTTTTGTTTCAATATTAAATGTTGTCAAAATGTTATTCCTTTCAGTTTATATAATTTAATTTTGCATACAATCGGTCCACTTTGTATTTATGGTATTGCTAGTAAGCATTTTTTCAGTCATGCTTCCTTCTAGGACTATAAATAATCTCAGAACATCCAATTTACTTGTATTTTCTATTATCTTGTCTTAAAGACTTTTGAAACCTACCCCAATAAGCACCAAATCACAGTTCGGGTCATTTCCTGGCCTTTTAGTTGTAATGGCACTTTCATTTTCTGTAGAGATACTCAATAACTGCTCTAGCAGATCTAGAATAGTAGTTCTTAGCTGCACAGGTTTCTAATTGCTGGTTCTCCCTAGGCCATAGAGTAATAATGTCCTGGTTATCCTATCATTTTGTTCCTGCTGCCTATCTGGGTTTACTGTTTGGTTTAACCCTTTTAATGCAGTATTATCTACAATATATATGCCCACTCTATCCAAAAGAGGTGCCTATTAAGAATGGCATTTGCCATATCCTGATTTTACACCACTATATCAGCATGACCAATACTAGGGCCATTTGTACAACTATATACATCTAATAACTCAATCCTTTTGTCTGGTAACTTTAGAGCATGAGTGAACAAATTGCTCAGTACTGTTTTCAGTTTACTTGTGGTCTCATTATGTGCATTTTGTAATCCCAAAAAATAGTTAACTTAGTGGGCCCCAATGATGTTTCTGTTATTTGTCTATTATTTGTTGTATGCCTCTTTATGTAGTCAATAGCGTAACCATACTTCTTTAATGGTTCACTGTTTAGCCAGATTTGATTGGCAATTCAGGGTATAGTACAAAAAATAAACAGGCAATCTACATTTTATTTATTTATTTTTTATTTATTTCTAAGAATCGGTTTACAACCTTTGAGCCAGAGGCTCGTTTCCAAAGGTACTTCATCACATAAAGACATACATTGTGTTTTTGGTTACATAGCAAAGATTTGCAAAACAATAGGCATTCAACAGAGGCGCCACATCACACTGTGGTCAGACAAATACAATTGGGTACAGGGTACATGTAATTGATAACAGGTGTTACACAAGTTGGTATCAAGTGAGCAATCTGGTTGGTAAACACTGAGACAGCTGGCACTGGCCAGGTTAAACATAGGCACGGTGTACAGGGAAGTGGTGGAGGGGATGGTTAGGTGGAGAGCTGCCTGGGGGGCATTGTCAAGAGAAGCAGAGATGGAGGCTATGTTCAGAGACAGGAGCAGTTATGAGTGCTGAAGATGTGGTTCCGAAGGGTGGTTTTGAACTTGGAGATGGTGGTGGCATTGGTGATGGGGGCAGGAAGAGAGTTAAACCAGGTTGGGGCTCTATAGCAGAAGGACCTCTGGCAATGGCTGGTTCTTGATCTGGGGACCTTTAGAGTGGTCTTGTAGGAAGACCATGTTGCAATAGTGGGAGGGCTCTGGTGGATGGATGCCGTTACCCCAGGGGGGGAGAGCCTGAGTAGGGTTTTTTTTGTGAGGAGACAGGTTTGGTATTGGAGCCATTCATCCAGGGTAAGCAGGTTAGCCTCGACATGCAGGTTACGTGTGTGTGTGTGAGCCTGGGGCACCAGTAATCAATCTGCAGGCTTTATTCAGGGTTAGGTGAATTTTGTTGAGTGCAGTGGTGTCGGCAGCACCATATACTGGTAGACCATAGTCTACAAGGGACAGAATGGATGATGTAACAGCTAGCCGGAGAGCATTTGGGGGAAGGCAGGTTCTATGGCAGAATGGGATGCCAAGCCGTGTGTTAGTGGCGGATGTTAGGGCGTCGATGTGGTTGTGAAATGTGAGGGCTGAGTCGAAGGTAACCCCAAGGTATTTGTAGGAGCAGTACATGATCTATATCCTTGTCAGGCCAAATTTGGGCCACATCGTTTTTCACATTATCAGCTCTGGTAGCTGCCTTAATAAGCGCACAATCTTATCCCTTGATATTTCAGAGGAGCTGTCCTGCTCACATGAATAACCATATAAAGAAAGTATAGAGCATTCTGAGATCTCAATCAACTTTCTCCCTTCCACACTTTCAGCTGCAGCTACAAGTTCTTCATCAGTTACTAAAGGTTTTTGGGAAATCTTACTATTTTTGATATTACCAGATGCCTCCCTGGTATTGTTCAACTTACTCAATTCTTTCTTAAAAGCACCCAAGTTATGCTCAGATCTATTCAATTGTGCATATACATTTTCAAACAGTGGTGTAGCTGCTGTTTTTACAGAGATTGGAAGATCTATGCTCTTGTCAGGAGCTACACAATCCTCTGTGCTAGCTTTTAATAGGCCTTTTCTTATGTCAGTAGTGGGCATATCAATAGTCAAGCTCAGTTGTTCTTTTAGCCAATTTCTGATTACAAACATCTTTATTTCATAGTTTTTAATTCTGTTCTTTAATATGCACTAGATAGCCGTTTGTAACTGTGTTTTTATTTTTGCTTGAATTCTTTCTCCTACTTTTCCTTGATTTTTTTATTTGTTTTGTTTCTATTGCTGAGGTTTCTGGAATTGTTAATGTTGTAAAATCAAGCCTTGATGTAATGCCTTGTATAGAGTTCTGTAACACAATTGAGGGAGATCCTTCCTGTGGACCCAATATATTTAGATTTTTCAAAATACTGTATCATCCAAACAAAATCCATTTAAAGTAGCATTTTCCTTTAGTGCTTCCATCTCGAATCTTAGATTATTTATAGGAAAATCATATGATGTGCCATATAACGGTTGCTTGCAAACTGTTTAAAATCCTGACTAAGGCCAAAAGGGTATGTAGCAGCTAGGTCAATTAATGGCTGATTGACCATACTTCCTGTATTGGTTATATTATCATTTGTTTTATCTGAGACTGCAGTACAATTTATTTCTGGAAAATCATACTGTTTGAGTTGATTTATGGTTGTCTGTAGTTCACTAACAATACTTTTTAGATCATCATGCCATGTAAGCTTGGGATTTGATTGGATAAAATAGTCTGGTAAAAATTTAATGAACTAAATGACCCAGAGACAGATGCCCGTCCCAAACAGCCAGAGGCTTCTATTACTAATGAATTTTCTCTCTATAAAATATGTTTGATTTTCTGCATGTTTACAATCAGGATCACGTTCATCAGTGAAATCAATTAAATCTAAAGAGGGGCAGTTTATTTTACTATCTGTGGTTCTAATTGTAACTTTGTCTAGCAAATTAATAGTAATTTATCCAGATTTTATATCAGTAATCCCTTGTCCAGGACTAATTGGCTTATCACTCTGTGCCAGCTCTGGAGCCGAGGTTGTTATATTAGTTACAGCCTCAAAATGCTCAATTTATCTTTGATTGTTTGTCTCCTGACCCTGTCTGCACTGGGCCTCTCACATTTTTGTTTTGTCCAGTTTAATAGTTTTACACTTTTTAACTTTAGTGGGAGGACTCCCCACCTGTTCCTTAGATTTAGCCTTACCCCCTTTAGTAGATTTTTGTTTGTTCTATTTATTATGTTTATTTTTTGTTCACCCGTAACTCATTTTGTTTTCTTGGGCATGTGAAATACCATAGGGCAAATCAGCGTGGTATGCATGTCTATATTTATCAGATCTGAACAGCAATTATTCAGTGCTATAACCTGTGTAGCCATTACATTTTGTGAACCAATTTGCGCAGGCTGTCTATCTGTAGCTCTTCTAGCCCTTACTGTACTATATGAGGAGCTTGCTAGGCTCAAAGTGCTAGTAGTGCCTACAGTACTATTGTTAATCTCATTTATCTCATTATCAGCAACATTTACATTAATAATATCATCCACATCGATTTCAATAACACCAGAACCTCCCATCCTTTTTCATTTGCTTGTCGTCTAGTAAAAAACATATTTAGAAAATAAATTCTTTTAAATTAGAACACTTGGGAATCTTAAAAACTTAAAAGAGAAACTATCAAAATCAGAATATAATAAAATATTAAAAATATTAGAAAAGTACCATACCACAAGTCACAATTCGGCAAGTGAGCAGATAGCTCCCATTACCTAAATGTTTGTTCTGTATCACCAAGTCTCCAAATTACTAAAGCACAAGGTAATCCTAAGGTGCAGATTATATTGTTTGTTAGAATCAACTAGAAGTCAAATGAGGGACTTAAAAAAGTTGTAAGTCTTTTGACTGACTTCAAAAAAACCAAGGGTTTTAAATTGTACCAAATGTTAGTTTGTACTTGGAGCCAAAGTTCCGTTGAGTCTGAATATCTGTGCAATTGCTAGATACCTTCTGGGCTAGTCCTTGTGTTTTATAGTTTGTGGAATCTATTCTGCTTGTCTGTGCATAATATGGTGTAGTTAGGCTCAGAGGAAAACCTTTAGAAGAGGACCCATATAAGGCTCTGTATGTGTCCTCCATGTGCATATGCTGGTCAGATGCAATCATACTTGGTTTGAAGGATGAAGTCATACTCTCCCTCTTCAGCCAATACACTAAAAATAAAGCATATCTTTTAATGCTTTGTAGTATGTTTGGGTGCTCATATACATTAGTCTAGCACAGTAGCCACTTTGCAAATTGCTTACAATTTAAAAAAAAATACAGAGTACACTAATAAAACTCCCACCCAGTCAGTATATAAAATTATATTAAAAGCTCCCTCAATCTTGTATCCAGAAAACAAACTACAACAGAATAGTGAAAGAGAAAAGAGTAAAACCTGTAAACAAATCTGCTTACTCTTGTTCAGTTGTAGTTAGCTAACAAAACAAAAGGAAATGCTTCCACTAGTTTTCTGTAGATTTTGTGCTCTGCTCATGGGGCTTCTCATAAGACCTCAGCAGCTCAGCAACTTCTTGCAGGAAGAACGTTGAAGTGTCATTGAATGCCTTGCTGAAATTAAAAATTGGCTAGGAGCAACTGTAAATATGACTGGTATTGCATGATCATACTGTAGCTCAAAGCTCCTAGCAAATACTTAATTACAGTCTCAAACTCCAATTGGCTACTTTAAAAAGTCTGGCAAGCAACTGGTGGCAATCAACTACTTCCAGCTACTCATGACCTGGAAATGACTGAACTGCAAAGGTTAGCAAGCTGAGTACCACAATTGCAGTTGTACAGTTTATAGCAGCTAGCAGGCTAGTCATGTGACTGACCCGTAACAAGGCAAAAAAAAAAACTCCAAATGCAGTTCAATATATAATTTAATAATATTAATACACTAATTTGAAAAACTAGAAGAAAAAGCTGAATGCTAAGCAGTAAAACAGTATAACAGAATAACAGTATAGTAGTTTAGCAGTTCAGTACAAAGAGAAAACACTCATGTATAATAAAGTCCCATTTAACTGCTTTTAATAGCTTCGACTGTCTCACTATCTCAGTCAATCACAAAGTGCCAATATAAATTTCTTCCTCAAATGGGTCAGTTGTTCCTCTAAAATGAAGTACTCCTTCCAAAAGCCATCCAATTGGCCCTCTCTGCTCACTGGCTCCTCTATCACAGCGCTCCAGTACACCAGACCAGCATGCCCCTGGTCATCCTCTGTCACCAGTGGGAAACAGAGAGAGGAAAGGAATACAACTGGCCAGGATGTAAGTGCAAAAATTTGAACTGGAAAGGTTACATACAATGCAAATGAACTAATAGCATACCTTTTCTAAAAATAAAACCTGTGGTATAACCCTGCTTCCTATGTTTAACTCCACAAACACAGGAGCACATAGCAACATGCAACCTTCAGCTTCAGCAGTCAACCTCATAATCCCAATGCCATAATCTGTATAGGGCTAGAACTACAGATTACCAAATAGTACTGGGTAGGTGGCCATGGTGTGATCTCCATTGTCGGACATTTATTTCTTTCTCACTACAATTTATGTATTATTATAGCTATTGTTAGATGTCATTGCTGATGTTAGTGTTAACATTTCAGCAAGATCTGAAATTCTGTATTACTGATACAGTAACTTGAAAACTTCTGGCTGAGACTTTGAGGTTGGAATGCAACTTGGTAAATATTACTTCATATGACAGACCAACACTCATTGCTAGATGTCTTTTGCCATGACATGCATTTCTTATCAAAGTGGTAGCACTACAGGCCATCAAGCAGCAGTGGGCAAGTAACCTTTGTTAGATCTCTGGTGTGGGACATATTTTTCTTTCTAACTACAATTTATGAGGTATGAGGGAAATTGTTAGATGTAATTGCTGTTGTTACTAATAAAGTTTCTGCAAGATTTGAAATTCTGTATTGCTGATAACATGAAAAGTTCCAACTTAGAATTTGATGTTTGGATGCAACAAAAATAGATAGATATGTTGTTGTTGCCTTACAGAAATGTAGGTGTGCTGTGTACATGCAGAATGCATTCCACATGCTTAATTGTGCAATGTTTGCATGCAGCTTGCATACACAAAGTGATCCTAAGTGAACCAAGTCTAAAAAGTAAAGTAGATTCGCATGCTGCAAGCTGGACATGTGTGCAGCAGGTAAGCTGCTGTGAGCATCTTCTAAAAATTACCACAGGTTTGCTTGTTGCTTGCTTGACATGAATGTAGCAGTTAAGCTAGTGTGAGCATCATTTAAACATCACATCCTGGTCACATGCTGCATGCTTGCTATGCGTGCAGCAGCTAAGCTGGTACAAATATCATCTAAATAAACATCAGTCTATTTCTTATATTACTGCTAGCAATTAGAGTTATTAAAATATATTTTTATTTGGATTCCCATAAAAATTATGTAAACTAATTAATTCTGATCCTTTTGCAAGTTGTTTAATGGCATTTGATTGTTATCATTAAATCATCATTAATTTGTAAAGTATTGTTTGTTTACTACATTAAATGCCCAGGATATAGCCAGTCAACATCCCTCATTCCAGATGTACATAGAGGGGCCTGTGTGTTGTGAAGCCTATCCTTTCTGTTTTGGACCATGCAAATCCCTTATGCATATCTAGTGCTACAAATGTGTTTCTCTATGACTGTTTCATCTCACTTACTTTTCCTTTGTCATTCTGTATTGAGCATATACACTATGGCCATGCTCAGCACTTGTTGTGCTGAGTGGGGTCTTGGAAGCATGCACCATACACCTCACATGTTGTCACTGAAATGAGGGACATGGACACTCAAAATGAGGAAGAGTGGGGGTCACTAACCCACATGATGATCAGAACATATCATGAAACATGGAGATACAGTACCTCAGAACACAGTGGATACCATTGCATTAGAACCTGAAAATAAATTTCTACCATTAAGCAGCAGTGCCACTTAGGTAGAGCAGAAGCAGCTGCACCACCCCATATTTGTACCTAGGTTGTTCTTATGGTGTGGCAATAAAAAATAAATGTGGATTTAATCTTTTGCACAATAAGTGCCCACCTGGCCTGTGTGTGCTCACTTTGCAGGTACTCTCCAGACTCAACTGTGTCTGTAGTGTGTTGTCCACTCTCTCCACCTATTAGCGGTGGCACAATCACATGTGATGTGGATGAGCTCCAGCCAAGAAAGAGCACATGAGTCTAGCAAGTGTGACACTGCCTTTCCTACCACAGAGTAGACAGACTGCACACTGCAGCTTGGAGGAATCGGTGAGCACTGAACTCCCAATAGCATTGTTGTGGCAGCATATTTTTGTTGGTCTATTCTTAGTGAGTCTCCATCTCACTTGATGAGTTGACTGAAGGGGCAGAAGGTGATCTAGAAGCTAACTCAAGACTAGACTACCTACTTACTCTACTAGGCTTGCAATGCAAAAAAACAACAACAAAAAAAGAGCACAGACCTCCACAGCAGCAAGCTAGGTTTAGCAGCAGTGGTGACAGCAGTGTGGGTGACCTTCATAGACCTTGATCAGTGCAGTGTGACAGCAGACTCAGTAGCAACCAAGCAAGAAGTGAGCAGCCCAGATTGAGTGGGTTCAGTTGATGAGGTGATTTGGTTATGGTGGACCATGTTGGGGACCTGTGATGGTCAGTTATAGCATCCAGCTTCAGGCAGAAGGAGAGAGGGGGAGCAGACTAATAAATGTGCTGGTGGCACATTGTGTCAGGCTGCAGGTTCTTGCCACATGGCCAGGTAAGTAAAAGAAAATATTTTTTATATGGTGATTGGGGAAGAAGGAAGGACTGAAATAGTGATGTATTTTTCATGTTTCGTCACCTTTGGGCAGCTTCATGACACATGGGGATGGATATTGAATGGAATGGAGTTGGGAAGAAAAATTGGGACTGAGTTCTTTCTTTGGGGGTTTGGGCAGAACTTCAGCCAGGAAAAAAAATGGTTAAATGGGTGGGTTTAAGCCAAACTCTGATGCACTGCTCTGGGGTATATACAGATGAATCTTATACGTTTGAATTTTTCCTGATTTTCATATCATTTTTCAGTCAAAACAAATAAGTTCATTTTAGAGATGTCACAGACATTCTAGAGCTGTCCCTTACATTCACAGATAGTTGAGCAGTAAGGTATGCACATATGCACAGACTATTGGAGCCCGACTATAGTCAGGCTTATGCCCCCCCCTCCAGTGAGGTTGACCTCCACATCCACATGCTCAGGCACATTATGACAAAGGGCAAAGGAGACTGCTGGGGTGTGCACCATTGAAAAGAATGAGGTCAGTTTTTTATTACTATTTTATACATTATTGATGGTGAGTTGGAGATTAGTGAAGGCCACCAATCAACTAACAAGAGCCTTGTTAGTAGAACAGTGGCCTTCATTATTCTTCAACTCACCATCATAATGTATAAAATAGTAACACAAAATAACTCCATTCATTTCAAGGGGACATGCCCCAGCACTCTGACCTATGGACATCATCTTTTAAAGATTCCTGCCTCTGTCTCCCTAGTACTCAAGTAAGAGACTTTTTTACTTACTTATATCTATACTTGGTGGGCTGTCTGTAGCAGCATGGCTTTACCCACTACAGTGTGTATCCATGGTGGTGGTGGGGGAGCAGGCCATGTGGGTGTGTGTCAAGTTATTGCTACTTTTCTGTTTGCACCTTAAAGTCAGTTTGCATTGAAGCATTCACAATTATGGAGAGAAAATAGTAGGAGTACAGGTCAGACAGTAGTAATTAAGTGGTTTTGTGGGGGGTCACATGTGTTTCCATTGGTATGTGTGCTATAGTTCAACTGTGAAACTGAGATGAGTAAGAGAAGAAAAAGAAAACTGAAAAGCATAACAGTGTCTACAAGCATGCCGCATGCATGCAGATGTAGTCAGATGAAGTATATATTGAAGTAAAAGTGAGTCATATGTGTGCAGACAGCATAGCTTAGAGGTTAAAGGCACTGAACTGTAAGCCAGGAGACTCTGAGGCATGGAAACATGGGTTTGAATCTCATCAACCCCCACTTGTGCATGGTGTGATCCTGAACAAGTCACCTAACTTTTACATGTGCAGTTATCGGTGACCACTTGCTTTTTTCACGCATACCACATGCATGCAGTCTTTCCCAATTTAACATAAAAAATCATGGTTTCCACACTTGCTTGCTGCACGCATGCCAGATGCATGCAATCAGTTTCAATTTAACATTTAAATCATACTTGCAGCACACATATTTTATGTGTTTAGCATGAAAACATTTCATATAATTATTTCTGTAAGAGTTGCTTATTTTTTGACAAATTCAATTGCCATTACTGAATAAAAACACAAAAACAGTGTTTGTCAGAATACAAAAGTACGAAATAGTCATGACATAGTAACACATAAATACTCAGCTCACAATACAGAACATACAAAATAATCATTCCTACACCCATAAACATAGATAATTCATCACTACATACAATATTTTGTTTGCAAAAAGGCTAGAGCACTTTCAAGAGTAGACCTAATCCCTCAAAACCTATCTTTAATAAGGAAAAAAAGCTTATGGGTACTAATTTATTCTCATTTAATTACATTTGATACCATAACCTGAAAATCAATGTCCTAACCTTTGCTTAAGGAGGAGGGTAATATTGCATACATGTCTTTCTAATGTTAACAATTTTAATCAAAAACACTGCTAAGTTACTCAGAACATCATCACTTTCTGAGTTAAATAATACGTCTAGGAGATACCTGGCAGGAAATTTCATCCTCCTCAGGTATTGCCCTACGTATTTATGTCTTGGCTTAGTGTACCAAGGGCACCAAAGTATCACATGTACAAGATCTTCTTCTTTCAAGGACCAGTAGCAGTTTATTCCCCTTATCCTTTCTTTTTTATATCTATTTTCAAGTATATTATTTGAAAAGGCCTCGGGATGGATTCTAGAAGGGTATTGCGCCAAAAGAAATGGTACAAGATACAAGATACGCCAGCAATTGCAACATGTGGTATTCTACAATAGGTACTGTACATATGACAAAATGGAACACCCTATGCCAAAGTCTCCTTACGCCACACGTGTGGCATATCCCCAGATACGCAGATGCATAGTGCGAGTTGTACTAAGCAAAACAGGTGACAGTGCAGAAACGGTATTCTAGACAGCAGGGAACAACAACATATGTCAAGAGCAAGTGTTGGAAGTTACACCTGTGTGAGCAGGTGTAACTCAGCACAGTATAAAAGGTGACCAAAGAGCTTCACAGGGGCAACACACTACTGTGTATCAAGCAGAGGAGATGAGTGAGCAAGATTGTAATGGCAGCCCCAATAGCCTTACTGGGCATACTACTAGCAGCAGAGAGGCAGTGTCTGTGGCACGGGGTGTGTGACGGCAGGAACCAGAGGAACAGGAAGCCACAACAGCAGCCACAAAGGGCCAGGCACATTGCACCATGGGTATACTGGCCCAGAAAGTCATACCTGGACTGCACTGAGAAACAGTGTATTGCATGCTGCCACCTGCCAAGTGCAATCATAGCTGAGCTCTGTGAAGATGTCAAGGAAGAGCTCCAGAACACTGCCCATAGGGGGCACCCAGTCCCTATGGAGGTAAAGGCTACCATAGCACTCTGCTGCCTAGCCACAGGGACCTTCCAGACCCCCACAGGTGACACAGTGGGCATCTTGCAGCCTGCCTTATCACAATGCTTGAGGCAATTTGTGGATGTGATGGTGAAGTGGGTGGATGTATACCTCCAGTTCCCACAGAATGAGCATCAGCAGTGGGCTGTCAAGCAGGCATTGTTCCTGTATGTGTTAGGTGCACTAGACTGCACACATGTACCCATCAGGGCACCACCCAGGCAGGCAGATGTCTACATGAACAGGAAGGGGATACACACAATGACCATGCAGGTCATGTGTGATGCACAGTGCTGGATCCTGGATGTCATGGCACAGTACCCTGGTTCCTGCCATGACTTGTACATACTATGAACTGTGGGCTGCATGAGGCATGAGAGGCAGGACACATCAAAGGAGGTTGGCTCATTGGTAGGTATAACTGGCACTAGGGGCCACACAACTGCACAGGCATGGCAGGCACCCACAGCAGAGCACTGACAATGTACCCATACCCCCAACAGGTGACAGTGGATATCCACAGCTGTCATAGTTCATGACACCCCTCTGCCACCCGCACACAGCCACAGAGCACAGCTACAATGATGCACTCACAGCGATGAGGGCCATAATAGAATGTATCTTTGACATCCTGAAGGCATGGTTCAGGTGCCTGGACTGCTCAGGGAGCACCCTCCTGTACAGTCCAGAGATTGTCTGCAAGATATTCCTCACATGCTGTACCCTGCACAATCTTGCACTGAGGAATAATGTACCACTGCCAGACATGGAGGACATCAAGACATGGATAGACACCAGCAGGACAGGCCCATGAGACAGCCGCAGGCACAAGCCACACTGTGCCATGCAGGACAATGTGCCAGAAGGGCCTTGGTTGACCTTCACTTTGCAGAAGGCCAGTAACACCATGCAAAGTGCACCAGCAGCAATAGGGAGGCAACACAGTGGGGGAGTACAAACACATGGAGATGCTGCCCAGTGCTGGGGATGTGAGAGGGCGACACTGTAAACATCAGCCAGTGCCTCAACCCTGTGCCCAGTGGCAGGTGAACAGACCACCCAACCAGGACTGATGCATGGCTCAGCCACCCCACACAGCCTGACCACCCTGTGCAGTGTGTGTGCCACAACACCACTGACCAATGCACACATGTGACAGGAGGACTGAGCCCAGATGCCCTGCCAGCACTGTAGACATGACATGCACATACCAATAGAGGCCTGCCAAGAGCACACAATCAACAGTGCATGTGTGGGTGGGAAATGATGCTGGTGTGTGGAACACAGTGACAGGCCTGGTGAAGCACTATGCAAGTACATCACAAATGTACACACAGTTCTGTCAGTAATATACACGCATCTGTGGCATACTGATAACTCATGTGGAAATGCACGCTGCAACTGCATTTTGCATACAGTGTAATACGTGGCTATGGCTTACACATGTATTGCATGCAGCACATGTGGCAGCCACTTGCAGTTGACTAGTACCAATGCCACAGGCCTGCAGAGGTAGAGGGGAGCCTGCATACAGCAGTCAGTGGCCACAGACCTACTGGAAACAGCTTGCAGATGATTATGGGATTGCACAATGACTACATTAAGTGGCAGGTCACCCAACTACAGTGCAGCTGAGACTGTACAGCCAATTAACCTGATGCAGCAGTGGCATACCACACTGATACCACCAGGGTGTAGGGCCCACATACCAAGGGAGAGAGACAGTGTGTGGAGGGCCATCAGTGTATGCTTGCAGGAGATATCAGGTGTGAGGAGGACCATCAGACAGCTCAAACACTGATGGCAGGACTTCTACAGGAGGGACAGGCCTATCCTGGTGCATCTCATGGACATGACTGCCAGGCATGATGCTGAGATGAGAGGTGGAGGTACACCCAGGGGAAGTGAGTAGTGCCCCCTGTCCATACAGTGTCACCCAGCAAGGTCGCATGCCCATGTGCATGTGGCAGTCACACTGACCTGTGTCCCCCTCTCATACTGCAGGATGGAGCAGCAACAGTCATGGGCCAGCAGGAGGACAGCACAGACACCACCACCACCGAGCTAGGTATTGACCATGTGCACTGGTGGACACGTATGCGGCAAGTCACGGGGCACATTGCCAGCATTTGTAAGAATGCAGAATGACCTCTGCCATGTTAGACTAACAGGTGTCATGTTCCCCTGTCACAGGTGGGTGACCAGAGGTCCCAGCATGCTACAGGGTCCTACCATGGTAGAGCAGAAGTAGCAGGATGCCATTGTCTACAGGGCAAGGAAAAGTCAGATGCAGAGGAGGAGGGCACGCCAACTGCTACCGGAAACATCAGATGAGGATAAGGATAATTGGCATCAGGCAGTGGGCAACACTGCAGAGGCAGTGCCATGGCAGTGTTGCCTGTGCTGGCAGTGGATGCACCTTAGGCAGAACAGGCCATGTTGTTTGAGACAGGTGGCACAGACACCAGTGAGGCTACCATGGATGGTGGTGCAGATGACACAGGGGACCACAATGGCACCAGTCAGCAGGACGGGGCTGCAGTACAGGAACCTTGCCTGGTGACAGACTGACAGGGGAAGGATGATGGTGCTGGGGTGTGCACTGCAGAGATGTCTGAGCCAGGGCCCAGTGCCATGGACAGGCTGCATAGTGGTAAGGATGTTGGCATGGCTGTGGAAGCAGCTCTGGGTGACATGGGCCAGTGACCACAGGGATAATTGGCCACGGACACGGAGAGGAGACTGGCAGACCTAGTTGGCCATAATGGCCAATGTTGCCCAGCTGCATGGATCACTCGGCCCCCTCCTCAGTGCTCTTCATGAACAGTGGTGGCCACCATAGCATGCAGTGCACATGAGGGCTGGGCAGGGCAGTGGAGCTGCTGTGTAGGATGGTGGTCCATGTGCACTACAGTGTAAGCTGATGTATGGGCTGGGAGGCACAGCATACTGGCTAGGGTTTTGTATGTAGGGCACCATGACTGTTGTTAGCACACTCTGTGTCACTGTACATTGCCGTTATATGGGGGGAGTGTTACACATTTGTTCATGTTTCTGTTGCTGCTTCTTAATAAACCATTACCATTTACATGTTACACCACTGGTGTTGTGTATTTCTTACAGGTACTGACCACCTCCCCTATATGTGTCCCTGCCATTATCCACATGTGGATGGATGCATGCATGCATGCAGTCAGCCATGCTGGTGTATGTGTTGTATGACCCAGGTATGGCACCTTTGTCGTGGCTGGTCACTACATAGCCATTGGTGCATCACAGATGTACAGTGCAGCATGCCATGGTTCACAGCTGGGGATGCACTGTGGTGTGCTCTGTACCCCTGCCCTGTGTACACATATGTGGTACCCCACCGCCCATTGGCCTGCATGGCATAACTCCACCTGCCTGCGTCCATTGACCAGTAAGTGGCACTATTGGCACAGTGTTGTGGGATTGCACTCCACATGCCATCCACAGAGGTGTGCCTCCTGGTGCTGCATACCTATCATGGTACCATTGTGATTGTACATCAGTGGCCATGGCCGGTGTGTGGTGCCTGGTGGTATCAGCTGTATAACTGGGTGGTCACACTGTGTGCTATGTGACAGAGGCCCATGTGTAGCATCTGCTGACCATCAGCTACAGTATGCATGCACAACGGTGTTGGGGACCAGGCAGGTGCCTGCCCTGCTTGGAGGTGGGTATTGCAGGCAGGCTGTGGGTACACTGCTGTGCAGAGGCAGTGTGCAGCACTGCACCTGGGGCAGGCATGTTGGTATGTACAGCATCATGGGGTGATCAGTACAGTGATGATGACCATGGCTGCTGTGCAGCATTATATACGGTGTGACGTGTGTGTGTAGCAGATCTGGCAAAGACTGCCCTGTGGTGTTGGTGTGTGGTGCTGGGCATGGTGTATGTAGCCATGCAAACATCAACATGTGCAACCATGTGTCCCCTGCATTGGCCAGCATGTCAGCAGTGCACATGGCAGCACACACTGACATGGGCAGATGTACGCTGATGCCAGTCACACACACCAGTCATGTTCTCCACATTGTATGTCCTGAATATCATCCATCAGGGGTTCACACGCATGCACACAGGAGTCACAGCACACACTGAGACAGGCAACAGTGTGTTTATACCCATGCTTTTCTAGTGCACTATGCATTTCACCCAACATACATGCATGCCACTCCATCAGTGTCCAGTGCATCCCATGCATCTGTATATGCCAGTTTTCATCACGATGTGCCCACACCCACATACAGTGCTGTGCCAGTGTCTCTGTGTGCAGTACCATGTGTGTGCCCACAGTATAGCATTCATGTCCACTGGTGTGCAACCCTGCACACTCTCCATTGTCTGTCAGGGAGCAGCAGTGGGTCACACTGTTGTGCATTGTCCCCATATCAGTCATGTGCCACTGCCATCCCCTGTGCCAGATTTTCTGCTTCAGATGTTGACATCACTGTCTGTTGTTGCATGTGGTGGTTGTGCCTGTTGTACTCTTGCATTACACCTGGGCCCCACATTGGATGGCTCCTGTGCCACACCTTGTCATGTCTCTGCACTGGGGGCACCTCCTGTTGTGCCCCTTGGCCTCCTGCCATGCTTTCTGGTTGGGTATCCGGTCCCTGGTCACTGCTGGTCTGTCTCCCGGGGCTTCTCATGCTAGTTGGTGGTGGCTGACTGTTTGCTGGTTGCTGGTGCACCAGCTGGGGTGGGTACAGTGGAGGTATGCAGCTGTTCCACCGCGTGTGGCTGTGTACCTGCACTGTGGCCCCCTTGGTCAGCTGTGCCTTCCTGTTGAACATGGTGCCCTTGCTGGATGCTGCCTGTCTGTACATCTGCAGGCATTGTTTGGGTGGCCATGGCCATAGTGTTCCTGGGTGGTTAAGCCACTGGATGTGCTGTGTGCTGCATGGCCACCATGTGTGGTGGATGTGTTGCAGCCTCTTGCTGTCTGGCCAGCAGGGCATTTGCCATGGCATGCAGGGTAGTTGTCATGGCCTCGGTGTGCTGTTGTTGCTGCACTATGTATCGCTCTACAGCAGAGGTGCACTGCAGGTGTGCCTCTGTCTGCAGCTGTGCCTGATGCACTAGGCCATGGAGGGCCAATGCAATGTCCACCAGGCCTGTGGTGCTGTCATGTGTCCCTGCCTATACGGCACTGCAGATCCCAGACATCTGGCCCTCCATTCAGTTGTGATGCTCCTCTATGCTGTTCCACAGGAGTCCAAGTTCCCCTGTCAACTCAGCCTGCTTCAGTACTACTGTCTTGCAGTACTCACTGAGATATTCAGGTGTGCTGTTGTCCCCCAGTTCTGTCCATCTGCCATCATCAGGTTGGCCCTCTAGGTTGTCCAGTGGTGGTGGGCTCTTCTGGTTGGTGCTGAGCTCATGGAGGCTTGGTGTGCTCACCGTTACCCTGGCACCATGTCACACTCATTCAACGGAGGCCATGGTGTCTGGTGTGCCACTACCTGTGCTCCTTTGGGTGTCCACCTGTATATTCTCATGTTCATCCTGGGACTCCCCCTGCCCATGTGATGTGTCACTGTCCCAGTCCTCCACACCACCCACACTGACATACATGGCTGATGCTGCATCCTTCTCTTTGTCACTGGGACCCTCCTGGGTGGAGGGTGATGAGGTGCTGCTGGTGTCACTGGCACTGTCCTCCTGGTCTTTGTCCCCCTCCTGCAGTTCCTGGTGTGAGCCTGTTGCTGCCTGGACTATGGTACCCATGGGGAGGGCACAGGTTGTTGATTAGCTCTTTTGTGGGTGGTCTTGTGTGGGCACACACATACATGCATGCATGTCCATGCCCACAGCCACGTGTTGTTCCCCCTCTGCTTACCTCTGGCATGCTGCATCCTGTAGGTGTCCAGGCTGCTGTCCCCACTAATGCTGCAGTCATCCAGGAGTGTGGTCACCAGCTTCTCCGTGGCTGTCAGGGGCTGTGTCTCAGATGATCCTCCTCCAGTGTCCTGGGCAGACCGCCGATTGTCTGCCAGCTTCTGCTTTACCACCCTCTTCACATCACTATACTTTTTCTGCAGGTTACAGACTGTGCGCCTCTGTGTGACAACTGCATTTACTTTTCTGTCCAGCTTCTCCCAGGCACCCTTTCTTTTGTGCCTTGTTGCCTTTTCCCCACCTCTGCTGAGCAGTAGGGATGCCTTGGCATGCACCCCTTCTATAAGGATGTTGGTTTCCTCATGGGAACATTTTTGTTTTTCTTTTCTGTGCCCTTGTGGCTGTTTGCACCATTTCCCAACCCTCTGTACACACTGCCTGCTCCGCCATCGCATTCGCTCTGCTCCAGCCGTTGTTTCTGCTGCTTGTGCACCCTTTTATGATGCATGTCATAACTATGACTTTGCATTCTGTGACATGTCACAACTGCTCTGTTATATAGAATATGGCGTATTCACTTTGTTGTACTTGCGGTGGCGCATGTTGTGCATTTATGTAACTTACACATATCACAACTGTGTCTTCTAGAATCCAGCCCACCGAATCTAAATTTGGTCAATATAAATCTGTGGTTGGATTGTTGGATTGAGTTAAGATAATACTTCAAACAATGTTCAGTTGTATTTTGAACTAATCAACTCGCCACCTTATGTTTTTTATTTTCCTCCACATCTTTCTTTTGCATATTTTTGTACATGTTTTGAGATTTTTTTACAATAGGTTAAACTCAGTTTTATATTACTTTCTGTCCAAGTTCTTAAGTACTTTAGATCATACATCTCCAATAACTCATATAAAAAGGAGAGCCATCCTTTGTTATATAGGGACAAAAAATTACCCTTTTCGCTTTCTAGTTTTCCCAATAATTGAGTCTTTGTTTTCTGTTGTTAATTTAACCCAAATATTTATCATCTGAGCAAGTATTAAATATTCAAATTGAATTTGACCTATTTCTGTTCTAACTAATGCATTCAGTGTTCCCAAATGGGAGTCTCAAAATCTGGTTGTAAGTCTTGTTTAAATATATCTCTATTTAACTCACCTTATCTATTCCCCAGACATCTGCCAAATGAGATGTTTGACTAATTAAATTACGATTGATAGCTTTTAACAATGCAGTTAATGTCAAGCCCCCACATATAATATTAAATCTTTTAAGAGCTTTAGTAGTTTGCTCTAGCTTTTTTCTTGTCCATATGACATGTTTAATCCATCTATAGTTACTTGTTATTAATATTCCTAGATATGGAAATTTGGATACAAAACCAAGTTTGTTTTGGGCCAAAATTACCATCCTATATTTCTTATTAAACCCAATTACCATAATTTTTGTTTTGTTAGTGTTATGTTTCAAATTATGGTTTTTACAAAGAATATCTAATTTGTCTAATGTTCCTTGTAGACCAAGTCTGTAGATGAATAAAACATCAAGATCCTCAGCATATGCTACAACTGGGATCCTTTTTTTCAATATTGTTGGCCAATGATGTGAAGGGTTATCTAATTGTTTTAAAATGTCATTAATATATAAGTTGAATGAGGTCAGGTCAAGGACACAGCCTTATCTTACACCAATTTCAGTTTGAATTTTTTTTGTTAAAGCTCTTGTTTGTGAATATTTTACTTTAGACAATGTTTTGATGTATATTCTTTTTATTAGAACTTTTAAATTTTGATCTATACCCATTCCTTCCATTTTTTTTGCATAATAATGTTCTCAATATTGTGTCAAATGGCAAAGAAAATTCGACAAAAGCCACAAATAATGCTTGATTCTTTATTTTAAAATATTTTTCTATTATATTGGAAAGGATGAATACATGATTCCTTTTACCATTACCTTTTTTGAAGCCTGCTTGAAATTCTGATATCACCTCATGTTGATTCAATATATATATAATAATCTGTTTAATCGAATTTTAGCATAAATTTTTGCCCTCACATCTAAGAGGCTGATTGACCTGTAATTAACTGGGTCTTTCCTAGACCCGTTTTTATAGATAGGGATTATAAAGCTTCCTCGCCAAGAGTCAGGAACAAAAGCTTGCATTGCTGCTTTATTATTTATTTTTTATTTATTTATTTAGTTTTTGTTGACTGGGTAAGTGCACTAGACAAATCCTGCCTATTTTCAGGCATGACCCAGGGAGAGGGGGATATAGATGAATGCCAAATGACCTTAAACCAGATTAAGCTGTTGGTGGTATTTTTAGTGAATGAGGGAAATTTGGCTAGGACACCAGGTAAATTCCCCTACTCTTCCAGCAGGAGGATTGACTTCCTGAGAGCAGAGTGGAGGAGCAGAGTTTGGAGCCAGACAGCAGAGGAGGAGGAAGTGCTGATGTGGCTGGGTAGAGGGCTTCCTCCCCTGTCTTGTATACCACTAGAGGCCTGAAAATGAGTTCAGGCACTTTTATGGATCAAGAAGATCGAAGTGAGGATCTGGAAAGGAAAAAGAAGGAATTAAGAGAGAAAACTTCTTTCGTGGAGATGGAGAGAGGAGATGTTGCAAGCGTGAGTAAAAAAAAATGTTTTGGAAAATAATCAGCAAAAGAGTAATGAAACAGGAGGTCTTATAGAGCCAGATATTTCTGTTGTGGAAAGCAAAGAAAATAGGCTGGACTCCTAACAGTCTAAATTAAGAAGCAATTATGTAGCAGTATTAAAGCAAACTGCACCTGCTGAGATGGGGAAAAAAAACAAGTGAAAGTGTCAGCACAGAAAGGAAAGGTGAAAGTAAGTCAGAAATGGCTTGGCCTGAAAAGGATTGTAGAAAGCAAGACAGAAAGTAAAGAAAGAGCTAAAACAAATAAAGAAAACACAGATTTTGAAGATATTGAGGAAGTCACAGAAAAAAAGGGCCCATCAGGAAACAGTAAAGGAGAAAAAAAAGGAGGTTTCAGATTCAGAAGAGAGAACTTTTAGAGACTTTGCAGACACACCTGAATGGGTAACATAAGCCTTATTACAAGCAGGTTGGAAAAGAAAGGATGATGGGTCTGGGTGGGATCCAAACAGGCCCAGTACATCAGGAATTAGTAAAAAACAAAAAGAAGACACAAGGAATGTAGAAAGTAAATTTGGGGAAAAAGTGGAGGAAGCTGAAAAATAGAAAGATGTAACATCAGAGGCAGATAAAACACAAGAGATAATTTTTGATGGACTTGATAGTAATAATGAAGAGTTATCTATGGAGCTTGGGTAGAAAATTATATTAAAAGATAAAGAAATGCAGGAAGAAGGGGAAGGCCAGAAGGAGAAACCCTGGGGTGAGAATACTAAAGAAAGATTATTTCCTAAAGATATAAAACCACAGCAAGCTAAAAGACGAAATGCGGTACATCTGAGATTTAGAGGGCCCTCTGAAGATGTACCCAACAGAGTTTTTATTGGGAAAGAACTTTTAATGAATAAAATGAAGTTTTATCCATATGAAATATATGCCATTATTCATGTACTAGGAAGTACAGAATTTGACATAAGTTTTGAAGATGGAGGACGGTTGGACCTCTTTTGGAAATTATATCAGCAAATGAAATATACAGACTTATGGAAGGATTTCTCAGTTATTCCCTTATCAAAACCTGCTTTTAAGATAGTGACTGTGTTATTTCAAAATGAAAGTGTCAATGTGGTCGACATTAATTTCTGGATAAAGCAGAGGGGTGTAATGCATGTGCCACCAGAACCGATATTGGATGAAAATGGTCTGTGGACAGGTGGATGAAAATATAAACTAACACTTAAACAAATAGTTGGGGAAATTCAACATTTGCAGAACTGTTTCTTTCTAGGCCAAGATAGAGGCAATGTTTTTTTATGTGGGCCAAGTGCAGGCCTGCTACAAATGTGGAAAGCGAGGTCACTTAAGTAATGTCTGTGGTAAAGTCAAGAGTGGCCTATGTGGGGTTGTTGAGCATTTGGGGGCAGAATGCACAAACCAAGTTAAATGTAGTTTGTGTGAAGAGGAAGGGCACACTTTTGCAAAATGTCCCTGGGCTTCCCATAACAGCCCAGAAACTGGAGAAAGAGCAGAGCAAGATGTCTACCTGGCTGTGGTGCAGAAAGAGAAAGAGAAGCAAGATAAGGTAATAAGGGAAGCATGGAAAAAGGAATAAAGGAACAACCTTGGACTAAAGGGTTGGTAATACCAGAGGAAAAAGAATCAAAAGAAAAAACAGGGACTTTTAAAATGGAAAGGAAGACAGAAAAAGAAACAGGATTTATTATGGTTACAAGATCGAAAAACAAAAGGAAAAGTACAGCAACACAGATAATTTCATTGGAAAAAGATCACAAAGATGTAGAGCTAACAAATAAATGCACCTTATTACAAGACAAGGAATGGTCCACTATGGAGGAGGGCTCTGATCGGTCCAACATGGATCTTTCTGAAGATGCAGGAGAGGAAGATAGATACACAACAGACATGCAGGTGTCAAAGAAAAGGAAAAAAATCTAAAGAGGCAGGGTAAAAGTGAGGGGAAAACAAATTGGGAAGTTTAAAATCCCTCACTCATGTTACAAATAGTATTAAAAATAGAAGGAAGAGGCTGGTAACTTTCAAAATACTATATGACTTGAAAAGTGACTTATATGTATTCCAAGACACAAGGTTACACACTATAAATGAAGTTCAACAGACTCAGAAAGACTGGACATGGGGACCATCCTTATGGTCCTTTGGGATAGATAGGTGTACAGGGGTGGGGGTAGCTTTCTCTTCTCATGATGTTCAAATTTTAAAAGGAATAGATTTGATACCTAGAAGAGCTATGATTATTGATGTTATCTTAAAAAAGAATTCTGTGAGAATTATTGTAATTTATAATCCACAAAGGAAAAAAGAAAGTAATATGCTAATAGATCAAATAGAGGCTTATTTGGATACTTCAACACTTGTGGTGTGGGGGGAGACTTTAACTGTGGGTTATCTAGAGCAGATTGGGGGAGGGCAACATCAACTTTTTTTGTGATACGACTCACTTGAAAAGAATGTTAGATAAAGCTGGGATGGAGGATGGATATAAGTTAAAAGGGAAAAAAGGAGAATACACATATTTCAAGGGTTCACATTCTACTCGTATATATTCCTGGATGGTACAAAAAAAAAAGTGGAGGTAGTTGATATTAGGAGTATACCGTTGAGACATCAGATCATATGGCAGTAGAAGTTGAAATTAACTTGGGGCATAGAATGAGAATAGGAAAAGGCTGTTGGAGGATGAATACAGCTAAGCTACAAGAAGATACTTGTATAGAAAAGATTAAAATAATACTGGAAGATAAGTTAACAGTTATAGAATTATATGATAGTGGATCAGAATGGTGGGAAGATACTAAAAATGAAATCAAACAATGTATGATCGAAGAAGGACAGAAAGTAGAGGCAACAAATTATGGGAAGTATTTAAAATTAAGGGCTAGGTTATATAAACTTATAACAATGCAGGTTAAAGATAAGGTGGAAGAATCTAAACAAATTGAAGAAATTAAGGTTAAAATGAAAGAATACCAATATAATAGGGTCACGTCTTTAATTATGGAACCAAAAAGTGCTAGCCAGGGAACAAAATATCATACAAATCCTTATGCCAGTAGTAAAGAAAGAATAGAAAATTGAGTTATGTACAAAATACAGGATGGAAAAGGGAAGATACATACAGATATAGAAAATATTAAATGTACTGTACAAGAGTTTTTGAACGAAAAATACCAGCAACAAAGAAATAAGAAAAGTGAGGATTTTTTTCTGACAATTGAGATGCAAGAGTTGGAGGAAGATGAGGCAGAGGCAATAAAGGGGGAAATTAAAGAAGAGGAAGTGAAAGAGGCAATAACATCTTTGTCAAATAACACGGCACCTGAGGTGGATGGGATTCCAAACATGTTCTATAAAATTTTGGAAAAACAAATAGCTCCCATTTTAACAAGAGTATACAATGGTATAATGAATGGAGGCAATTTGGCAGAAAGCATGAAAAAAGGAATAACAATTTTTTGCATAAAAAATGAGAAAAAACACAACTTAAAAATTTGAGGACCATTAGTTTATTGACTTCAGATTACAAACTTTTAGCCAAGATAATAAATAATAGGTTAAGGACTTTTTCAGAGAAATTGATAATGAAGTCTCAAACGTGTGCAATTCCTGGACGGAGCATACAACAAAATTTAATTTATATTAGAGAAGTCATAAATAAAGGACAGGAGGATTCTTTGCAAGGGTAGTTGCATGCCTTGGATCAAGGAAAGGCATTTGATGTTGTAAAGCATCAGTATGTATGGGCTACCTTAGAAAAGTTTAAAATTCTAACAGAATTAATTAGTTTAATAAAAGCAATATATAAGGAAGCACAAATTTGTCCTATGGTTAATGGGCATCTATGGACTTCAATGTATATAAGGAATGGGGTTCGGCAACGGTGCGCATTAAGTTCCCTACTATATGTATTTTGTCTAGACCCACTTGTGAGGAGAATAGAGGTGGAGAAAGAGATTAAAAGTATTATATGGCAAAATAGGGAACTGAATAAAACAAGTGCCTATGCAGATGATTGCTTAGTTTTGGTAAAAGATCAGAGTTCAGGGGATAAGTTAATAGAGTCAGTAGAGAAGTATAGTCAATATACAGTGATTAAGATAAATAAAGGGAAAAGTAGAATTTATCTGTTGGGGGCAGTGGAGAAAAAGAAAAGAGGAGATTTGGAGATAGCAGAAGGAAGCATTAAAGGAGAAGACTCCTGCATATGTATGATTTGGATATGTCTGATGTATTTATTATACATTACATTAAGTACTGTACATATGTCAATAAGAGATCATCCATTTCTTCTGTTACAACACGTATCTAGAGTTTGAGGCTCTGACACAAGGTAGTAAAATGTCAAGCAAGCCTCCATTTACATGCAAATGAGTCACTTGTAATACAGCCCCTCCCATTCCTTGATGTCACTGCAGCAACAGTGTAGAACAAAACATAAGGGTATCAATGCTGTCTAGCCTGATTTTAGTTTAAGTTTGCAGTGGCTTAAGGCAGTTCTGTCATGCAACTCACACAGGGAGTAGTACTTGTAGCCTTAATACTGTATGTGTAGAGCAAATAATACATCTAATAGTACTTCATTCACAGGAAACAAAAGATATTTCTCTGTATTGCTCATTTCTCTCTGTGAGACAGTTGTAACATGTTGTGGAAAGCAGTAGGCTGAATCAGTCAATCAACCAACCAATCAATCAATCAAGCAGTCAATCAGTCACTCTGTATTGAACCAGGTGAACACACTTGAGAAGATTCATTACAAGATGAGCCTGGGCAGTTTACCAAAGGATCACACAAGACTGACTTATGCACATTCCCTTTTAGCAGCCTGAAAGTGGAGAGCTAGATCATTTACTTTATAAAGTGTATTGCTTTACATTTCAAATATGAGTTTCTGACTGGAAATACCAAGACACAGAATGCATATGAAATGGGAGGATTGAGTTAAGCAAATACAGAGCATTACAAACACTCAGACTGATTAGTTTCTTTACCTACAACAGCTCAAGTGTAGTATCTGATTTGTGAGGGAAATCCTACTTCAAATGCTGGCATTACAAAGTGCGGGGGGGGGCTGCAACAGCTTATCCTTAGTACCTTGAAAGTGAAGTGCTGTAGCTCTCACACCACTGTTAATGATTTATAATGGGAATGGGGGCATTTTTAAAGTCATGAGCCTGAAGGGCAATCACAGTTTCCAAGTAGGTTAGGGGAAATTCTTAAGGGTTAGAGAGTAAGAGACTCTAGTAGGATTTGAAGCAGAGTCCCCCAGTGCTTGTGCATGTGCTTTAACCACTAGATTACCCCTCTTCCATATGCTGCAGTGGGTGCTTTCCTGGCAACCTATTCCTTGTTATAGCTGAATTCTTTATTTCTTTACAGCAGCCATCCAATCACTGACTGCCTAGTTACAAAGGAAAAGGGGCCTATTTGCAAGATTGTTTCTCACTACTGGTGTCAATCAAAACAGAGAATGTTAACACACGCACACAACATAATACAACAGCTGCATAATACCACTTAGAACTGTTGTTGTACCCAGAGTCATTTATTGAGTAAACTGTTTTTGCTAACAGAAACAGTAACACAACACATACAGGCACTTCCTTATATGAATACTGTATATACGTCAAATCAGTGCTGCATCACACTCACATGGTCCTAGTCCCTATTAGACCTGCACTTCAGGATGTGCTCAACACTTAAAGGGTTCCTCCATTACTCAAGTGGGGAATCAAACATTGTGGGTTTGGTCTACTGGTGGAATTGCATTTAGTGCAGCACCATTATCTGTTGCTCTGATGACATCATCCTCCAGCAACATTGATGGTAAAATGGAGGACAAACACATTGATAACTTTTGGGGTCTGTATATTTTTATTTATAATCTAGATTTGGACAACAATTGGACTGCTGGCAACTGGAGGAGGCACACAACAGTTACACATAAGGAGTTGGGAAAGTATTGGTGTGGAACTATGGGAGACTTCCCCTTTAAGGTGCTGGGAATAAGATTTGAAGGGGATGATGCAATACAACAAAACTGGGAAGGAACTTATCAAAAAGCCCAAATAAAAGTACATACATGGAAACAATGGAGTATGACATGAGAGAAAATAATTTACTTATTAAAAACATTTATTTTCCCAATATTTTTATTTTTAGCATACATTTTTCCAGTATCATTTCAAATGCAATCCGAAATTCAAAGTCTTTTTTTTCAGTTATTGTGGGGTAGCAAGTTAAATCCAATTAAAAGGGGAATAACATATAGAACCATAAAAGATGGGGGTTTAAACATGATACATCCAATTGTTTTTTGTATTAATATTTTTGTGTTTTCAAATAGTGTTCCATTAATAAAAGGTGAGAACAAAGCTTGGTCTTGGTTAACACACCAATGGAATGTACCTTTCATTAAATGCATTGGGAAGAAAGGGAATACAGTAGGAGGTAAAGTGTGGCCAATATATATGGAAATTTGAAGGAAGTATCTAACCCAGTGGGGGGTAACAGTGGATGCTCTAATTAGGGGTAACAGAAAACAGATGTATAAAGAAATTATGGAGATGAATTTCTGGGAAAACAAGTTTTTAAGGTAGAAAAAGGAATAAAAGAGCAGGACATTGTAGCTGTTACATTAGAAAAAAGAATTGTGGGAAAAATGAAAGATGTAGTATGGATGTGTAGTCATGGGAAGTTAAATGAGAGAGGTAACCATAAACATAAAAGAATGGAGGACAGAATATGGAGAGAAAGAGATTGTGGGACAAAAGAGGAAAACATGCAGCATTTATTTTTTGATAGTGATTTTATTAAACCTTTTTGGGGTATGGTAGCCAGTTATTGGGGGATGCAAGCTTTTAAAAATATGACATACGAGATTTTGATCTATGGTCAGTTAACAAAAGAATGGGAACAAGTTAATAAAAATACAGTCAATGTTATTTTGGCAGTTTTGAAATGGTCTATATGGCAAAACAGATAATCAAGATTTTTGCAGAATAAGGATTTGACTGTACCGAATTTTTTTTTAAGTTTCAAGATGAAGTAAGAAACATTTTTCAAGATGAATGTAAATTATGGGGAGAAGAGAAAGCAAGATAGCTGTGGAAAAATGTTACTGGAATTGGGTAGATAATATGGATATCATAATGACTGTGTGATTTGTTTTTGTTTTGGAAAAAAAATGTGTTTTTGTTTTAATAAAAACTTCCCCTACTCTTTTCGATAAGTGCCATAGGGTCTTTAACATCCACCTGAAATTCCACCAATCAAGGCAGATGGGACCTCGGTTTAATGTCTCATCTGAAAGACGGCACCTCAGAAGTACAGCAACCATCTCATGCTGCACTACAGTGTCAGTACTGGGATATTAACCTAATTGCCAGATGTGGGAACTGAAACCACAGCCCTCTGATCTCCCGGCCTCAGAGACGAGTGTGCTACCTACTGAACCACTGACACTGATCATAAACACTGATTATAAAAGTCAACAAGTGTAGCTGACCACCAGTCTATGTTAAGTTTATAAAAGTCAATCAAGATATTATCTGGGCTTGGTGCTTTGTTGTTTTTAAATGCTTCTATCACATTCTTAACCTCAGCTGCTGTGAACCATCTAAAATCCTCATTTAACTCACCCAGTCCTTCTTCCTTTGATATATTTCTATTATGAAAAATTCTTAAATAATATTTTTCCCAGGTGAATGGCTCAATATATGTATCAATCTGTCATAGGGCTATTGATATCCTATGTGTTAACTGATGTCCATTTCTTTTCTTCTTGCTACAGAACTCTGCTGCAGCAGCATCGCTATCATCCTGCGCACTTTGTCTACATAAATCTGTCCTTTCCCCCATTCCAGTTAGGCCAACTGGGAAGGATATCTGCTATCACTAACTGGAACCAGTATACATTGGTCTTCTGACCCTTTGTACCCCCTTTTTTGTGAGCCCCTATTTGTGTTTGTAAACAAAGGCTCAAATAAAATGCAGCAGCTACAGTATGGCTGTTTTAGGCTTAAAAACTGTTAGAATATAACATACAGAGAGTGCTGTCCTTATGGAATAGAAGCATCATTGCTTCTACAGCTGAACTGGAGAGTCAATAACTGTACCCTGTACCAGAAGGTTTAGAAAAGCTCTTTTAACCAGTTAGTGTCTCCCTTGAAACACTTAGCATTATTTTTGTTTCCTGGGATAGCTTTTTTTTTATAATAATTGATTTTCCCCTTTTTACACATAAAGAAAAGGTGTGCTTGATTACCCCATGTGAGCACTAGAAATACAACTAGTAAGGCACTCTGTTAAGCCTTATGTACATAAATACAGGAATTTATGGCCACTTGATGCTACGCACATTCATGCAGTATTAAATAAGACTGTGTGGCTATGTGCACGCTTGTGCAGTACTGTGGTAAAAAGCCTGCATCAGTGTACACATTCGCATAGTAGCACCTTGTATTGTATTGTTTTTCTTTTTCTTTGTGCATCTCTTGTCCCTCACAACCAGCAGTCAGTCTTGCAGCAGCATAGTTGTATGTGGGAGACTTGCAATCTAGGAAGCAGTCAAACACTACAATCCATGAATGCAAGAAAGATAAAGTAACAAAGTTGAATTCAAATAAGGTAGAAGAGAGTAGCACTTGTGTTAAGAATGTACAGTGAGAGTGTAGGTTTCAAAAACGGGAAGCGCTTATGTTTGTTACATACATTGGGCCAGATAGTAACAGTGACCTGATGTTCCCTGTAATAGAATGTATCTTTGCTTGAAATTATTTTACTAGAATAGGCATATATTATTTAGAAAAGTAATACAAAGCTACTCTGTTTAAATGAATAAACAAAGTAGACATATCCAGTTTTAGAAGATATGAAGTTGTATTGTTTTGTTTCTGAGTGCAACAATATTTTATAACCCTGTTACAGGAAAAGGTTTTAGATAATACTTTTACTGCCTAATAAAAAAGCATATGAATGGCAATTGCTTTCTTTTGCAGAACTGTTTTTGCATAATGAATTGCATAAGAATGGAAGCAGAGATTACTTACATTCCTAGCTGCAGGACCTCACCCCTGGGCTTCCCATTGTTTCTAAGAGCAGGCCGGCCTTTTCCTTCATAACTAAATACTGACAAGCTCAAGAGGCGGGGCCTGCTGCTAAGGATTTTTGTAAATATTAGCAAAAGAGCTAAAATATCAAGATTTAAAAGCATTATCAGTATCTACTTCTCTTTTCGGTTTTACTGTATGTTTTACATTAAACTGATAGTTTATTTTATGTCTTAAAACATTAGTGGGTGGAGTTTAAGGTAAACCACCTGACCCCACTGATATAAAGGAAGCTTTGCTGTGTAAACACTTCAGATGAGTGGAGAGATTGGTGGAGTGCTGACCTCATCTGGAGTTCTAGCTGTTCACTAGAGAACTGTTATTCATGTTATGCTTTTGATTTATTTTTGCCGTTTCCAGTCCACTTTTATTTTGATTTCTGGCTGTAGATAAAATACTGGCCTAGCTTGGCACTTTAAACCTTGAAACCTGACTCTGCATCCATCCTTTTCCTTGACTCTTTGACACTGGTGTCAGAAGAGGGATTGGTTGCAATTTTGGTATTCCTTCTGCCCAGGTGGATGCTGAATTCAACAGCCGGTAACTGGAGGGAAGCCTGAGGGACCTAGCAGTGTACTTATTCACATCATAGTTCACAAGCTGGGGGAACCCCTGATGACTGGACTGGAGGATGTTTGTAGGAAGACCTACACGGCAAAGATAGAAGCACAGGAAGACGGGGTGACTGGAGGACCCTCTGAGGATGCCTCAGCTGAAAGTGAGCCCCCAAAGATGCTGAGGAAGTGCCACCTGATGATATTAGGGAACTGTTAAGATGGCTCTGTATAAAGCAGGTAAAGATGGATAAGAAGCATGAACTTACTTTAAGGGCCATACAGGCTATGGGTGTCTGACCTCCTTCTTCATCCTCTGACCTCCCTAAAGACATTAAGATTACAAAGTTGAGAGAAGCAGATGACACTGAGTCATATCTAATGACATTTTAATGGGTGACACGGGCCTGTGGGGGCCCTACGGAGCAGTGGGTCATCCGGCTGGCACCATGTTTAACAGGGAAGACTCAACTGACTCATAGCCATGTGGACAGCCAAAAAGCCCAGAACTATGATATCATGCATTAAGAAATTCTACGCCGGTATGATATAAGCCCAGAGACTTATCTACAGTGATTTAGAGCCTTCAGGTACCATGCTTCTGATAACCCAGGAGAAGCATATGCTAGACTTAAAGAACCACAAATGGTTGCACCCCAGACAGAAGAGACCAGAGCAGCTCATAGAAAGGATTATCCTGGAACAATATATTTGGGTCTTGCCACCTGATGTTCAGACTTGGGTGAGGGAACATCAGCCAGAAACATCAGAGAAAACCATCTCCCTAGAGGAGAATTATTTGGCTGCCTATCCAAATCATCAAAGAGGGTAATCTGGACCAGTTACCGGGACTGCCAATCCTACAGTAAGGCCTAATACTACTTCTTCTGCTGCTTCTACTGGGACTGATATAGAAGGTACACAGACATTTAGACCTAAAAGACAGTATAATCCCGATATTATCTGCAGAGAATGCCAGGGCAAAGGTCATGTAGCCCATTTTTGCCCTAACAAAAGACCACACCAACTCAGTCATCCCTGGCTAACCGGGGCCAATATATTTTGCCTGTAACCATTGGTCAGGAAGTTGTAAATGGACTACTTGATTCAGGCAGTAAATAAACCCTGGTTAGAGCGGATGTGGTGGAGAGTCATATGAATTCTGCTACTAAGACTGGGGTAACATGTGTGTATGGAGACACCCATTACTACCCCGGATGTAAGTCAAGATGTGTATTAAAGGACTTGAGTGACAAATGGATGTAGGTATAGTTCTTTATCTTCCAGTGCCTGTGATAGTTGGTCATGACCATCCTGATTTTAAGCGCTTTGTGACTGAGGTGTTTGACATTAGCACTGTAACTACCAGAGTGAAAACCCAGCAAAAGGTACAGTGGGCACACCTTTTTCCTTTTGACCCTGAACTTTATGGGCCCCAGAAAAAGATCAAAAGACGAAGAGGGAGAGAAGGCATGATAGAGCCCAATGGACTATAAGTCATGTGGACACTATGAAGGACATTTGTGAGAATGTAAAAAGTAATGTGTTTGGGGTTCAACAAAAGAATGACACATCATTACATGCTTTTTTCCAGCAGGTGGAGAAGGGTACTATACAAGTACCCAGGTTTATGATCAAAAAGGATGTGTTATGTAGAAAATGTATACATCCCACTACAGGGGAAATGATAGAACAGGTGGTAGTCCCTAAAATGTAAAGGGAACAGCTTATGCACCTTGCTCACAATATCACCTTGGCAGGACATATGGGAAGAGACCGGACTTTGAGTCATCTCCTGCTTAGATTCTATTGGCCAGGAATGCATGACCAAGTGGCTGGGGATTGCCAGAGTTGTCCGGAATGCCAGAAGGTGGCAGCGGTAAAGAAAAAGGGAAATGTGCCCCTACAGCACCTACCTGTGATTGATACACCATTTAAGAGGATAGCCATGGATATTGTGGGGCCCTTACAAAAAAGCTCAAAGGGCAATAGGTTCATCTTGGTTATTTATGATTACTTCACAAAATATCCAGAGGATATATCTCTATGTACCATTACCACTGAGAAAATAGCAGAACAGCTAGTAAAACTTTTCAGTCGAGTCGGAGTACCAGATAAAATACTCACTGATCGTGGTACCAACTTTTGTTCTAGACTCCTGAAAAGGCTTTACACAACTCTGAATGTTGAAGCCCTGCACACATCTCAGTAACACCCCCAGACTGATGGTTTGAGTGAGCAGTTCAATCAAACCATGAAAACAATGCTTCAGAAATTTGTGCAGGAGGAAGGGAAAAGATGGGATGAACATTTACTCTTCCTCATGTTCGCATACAGAGAGGTACCGCAAGCATCTACTGGGTTTTCTCCATTTGAATTACTGTACAGCAGAAAACCAAGGGGCTCTCTGGATGTGATTAAGGAAGAATGGGAAGAGAATAATGGGTAAATGGCTCAAAGTACACTGGACTATATGTCCTTATTAAGAACCAGGCTTGTGAAGTACAGTAAGCTAGCTCATCAGCAGAAAACTGAGAAGAAAGTATCCCAGAAAATACAATATAATAAGGGTGTATGGCAGAAAGTATTTCAACCTGGAGAGACGGTATTATTGTTACTGCCCATTTCTGACCAAAAATTGCTGCTGAAATTACAGGGGCCATATATAGTCCTCAGACAGACTAGTCCAGTAAATTACGAAATCGAAGTTCCTGACAGAATTAAGAAGGGTATACCACGCGAATCTCCTGAAGAGATGGTACCAAAGACCTACCTCAGGACTGTATGTATGCCCTGACCAAAGGAAAATGAAATGGGCATGGCATACCAGAGGCTTGAAAAACAAGGGGAAATGGCAGGCTTGGTTATAAACCCAGGTGTAACTAAACAACATTGACAGGAATTGGAGCAGGTACTTACTAAATTCCAAGATACTTTTACCACCATCCCTGGGAAGGTAGATGGGATTCAGAACCACATTACCTTGACCAAAGAAACCCCGGTAAGGCAAAAAGCATATAGAATCCCAGAAAAATTGAGGGATGAAGTGATTCAGGAGGTGAGAAAAATGCAAAACCTCAATGTAATTGAACCTTCAGAGTGATAGGGCCTTTGCAATGGTTATAGTGGGTAAAAAGGAAGGTGGTATCAGAATCTGTTTGTATTTTAGGAAACTGAATGCTATGTCTAAGTTTAACACATATCCAATGCCTAGAATCAACAACATAATTGACAGGCTAGGAAATGCCAAATATATAACCACATTTGATTTAACTAAGGTTTATTGGCAGATTCCTTTGGATACACAGTGAAAAGAGAAAACAGACTTTGTAACCCTTATTGATGTATTTCATTTCAATACAATACCTTTTGGGTTACATGGTGCCCCTGCTACATTCCAGCGGTACATGGACCGTACATTACATCAGCACATGGCCTATTGTGCTGCCTACCTCGACGATGTTGTGGTACTTAGTAAAATATGGGAGGAACATCTACACCATCTTGAGACTGTTTTACATGCCATTACCCAGGCAAAATTAATGATAAACCCTACCAAATGTGCCATAGGGATGCAAGAGACTAAATACCTGGGCTTCTATATTGGCAATGTTCATGTTAAGCCTGATATAGGTAAGGCAGATGCTGTAGCCAATAGCCCTCACCCAGTAACAAAGAAACATTTGTGGTCCTTTCTGGGGTTGGCTGGGTACTATTGAAGGTTCATCCCGATCTTCACTGCCATAGCCACACCCTTTACTGACTTTACAAAGAAATGTCATCCTACAAAGGTGAAGTGGACTCCGGGATGCAAGGAAGTGTTCTGTACTATTAAGGTGCAGCTATGTGGCTCACCTGTGCTAAGAAGCCTGGATTTTAAACTGCCCTACTAGTACAGATGAATGCATCAGACAGGGGTATTGGAGCCATATCATATCAAACAGTGGAAGGGGAAGAACATCCCATAATTTACATTAGCTGTAAATTACATGAAAGAGATACTCACTACTCAATTATTGAGAAGGAATGCCTAGCCATTAAGTGGGCTATCGAGGCATTAACATTTTATCTGTGGGTGGTGGAGTTTGAAGTTATCATGGACCATAACCCACTTTGTCAGCTGCATGTGATGAAGGACAAAAATCCATGCATAATGCAGTGGTACCTCTTACTGCAGCCATACAGATTTACTGTCAACCACAGGGCTGGCATCCTTAATCATAATGCAGACTTTTGTCCCAGTATGGGGCAGATGTACAGTCAGACCAGTCAGACCTCAGGGTAAGTGTCTATGTATGGATACAGAGACAGGTATCACTGTATCATTTAGTAATTGTTTGGTTTAAGGGACCCCGAGGTGAATCTTTGGGAGTAGGAGGGCTAAAGCTGCATCTCTCCTCGGAGATATCTGACACTGGTTCTGACCCTAAAAGAAACAGAATGAGTATGAAAACCCTTTGATTCTCTCCAGGTTTTCCTCTTGAGTAGGGAGGAGATTGGCATAGGGCTGTCCATTTCTTTTCTTCTTCCTACAAAAGTCTGCTGCAGCAGCACCTCTAACGTCCTGTGCACTTTGTATAAGTAAATTTGTCCTTTCCCCCTTTCCAGTTAGGTCAACTGGGAAGGTTCTCTGCTGTCACTAACTGGAACCAGTATACATTGGTCTTCTGACCCTTGGAACCCACCCTTTTTTTGTGAACCCCTATTTGTGTTTGTAAACAAAGGCTCAAATAAAATGCAACAGCTACAGTATGGCTGTCTTAGGCTTAAAAGCTGCTAGAATATAGCACACAAAGAGTGTTGTCCTTATGGAATAGAAGCATCATTGCTTCTATAGCTGAGCTGGAGAGACGATAACTGTACCCTGTAATTTTACCAAAAGGTTTAGAAAAGTTCTCCAAAACAGTTAGTGTCTCCCTTGAAGCGCTTAGCTTTATTTTTGTTTCCTGGGTTAGCTTTTTGCACAATAATTGATTTTCCCCCTTTCATGCCTAAAGAAAAGGTGTTCTTGGTTACCACATGCGAGCACTAGAAATACAATTAGTAAGGCACTGTGTTAAGCCTAATGTACATAAAAACAGGCATTTATGGCTGCTCGATGCTATGCACATTCGTGCAGTATTAATTAAGACTGTGCGGCTATGCACACACTCGCACAGTACTGTGTTAAAAAGCTTGCGTCAGTGTGCACGTTCGCACAGTAGTGCCTTGTATTGTATTTTTTTCTTTTTCTTTGTGCATCTCTTGTCCCTCACAACCAGCAGCCAATCTTGCAGCAGGATACTTTTATGTGGCAGACTTGCAAGCTAAGAAGCAGTCAAACACTACAATCCATGAATGCAAGAAAGATAAAGTAAGAAAGCTGAATTCAAATAAGGTAAAAGAAAGCAGCACTTCTGCTAAGAATGTACAGTGAGGGTGTAGGTTTCAAAAACAGAGAGGGCTTATGTTTGTTATATAAATTGGACCAAATAGAAACAGTGACCTGACACTCCCTGTAACAGAATGTATCTTTGTTTGAAATTACTTTACTAGAATAGGCACATATTATTTAGAAAAGTAATACTAAGTAATATAAAGTCACTCTGTTTAAATGGATAGAGTAGACATATTCAGTTCTAGAAGATATGAAGTTGTATTGTTTTGTTTCTGAGTGCAACAATATTTTATAACCCTGCTACCAAGAAAAGGTTTCAGATAATACTTTTACTGGATAATGAAAGCAAATGAATGGCAATTGCTCTCTTTTGCACAACTGTTTTTGCATAATTAATTGCATAAGATTGGTAGCTGAGATTACTTACATTCCTAGCTGGAGATCCTCACCCCTAAGCTTCCCATGTTTTCTAAGAGCAGGCCAGCCTCTTCCTTCATAACTAAATACTGGCAAGCTCAAGGCAGGGGTCTGCTGCTAAGGATGTTTGTAAATATTAGCAAAACAGCTAAAATATCAATATTTAAAAGCATTATGATCAGTATCTATTTCTCTTTTCAGTTTTACTGTATTTTTTACATAAAACTGTTAGTTTATTTGGAATTTAGATGTTTTAAAACATTAGTGGGTGGAGTTTAAGGTAAACCACCTGACCATACTGGTATAAATGAAGCTTTGCTGTGTAACCACTTCAGATGAGTGGAGAGATTGGTGGAGTGCTGACCTTATCTGGAACTCTAGCTGTTTACTAGAGAACTGTTATTCATGCTATGCTTTTGATTTATTTTTGCCATTTTCCAGTCCACTTTTTCTATGTATTTCTGGTTGTAAATAAAATACTGGCCTTGCTTGGCACTTTAAACCTTGAAACCTGACTCTGCATCCACCCTTTTCCATGGCTCTTTGACACATTCTGAGTTTTATAATTACAAGTTCCTCTGGCTTCAAGGGTCCAAAATGTCCTAACATCCTTTTCCTCTGTGCCCTTAATCATTGTCTCCCATAGTTCCCGTTGATGTTGTATTCTTTGTACATTTATATATTGCTTATATTTTTTTCTTGACAGATTTAATTCTTTAATACTCTCTTTTGTTGGGTACTTTTTTGTTTTCCTAACTAATTTAGCAAGTTTCCTCTTTTCAGCTCTACAGTTTTTATAAAACCATCCCTGGTATTGAGTTTATCTTTATTTGTTTGTTTTTTTTTCCTTTATTTGCTCCTTAGATAATAAGTGAAATTCATCCTTAATTACTTTATAAATCTCCTCTGGGTCGCAGATGTTCTGAATATTTATATTAAGAGTTTGAACAATTTGATCACTTAATTTCCTGACATTACTATTTTCTCCTGGGTCCATCTTATTCTTTTATGCACAATTTCAATATTATCTTTTCTTGGTAAGATAACCCTAGATGTTCACTTTTTGTAAACAATTAAGGGGGAGTGATCACTTTTTGTTTTGTCTACAATTTTCAAATCAGTATAGTTATCAATATCAAATATTGAGGTAATAATCATAATCAATTATTGTTTCCCCCTTTGCATTTGTACAAGTCATATTTCCCAGGCTATCTGATTGTAATCTCCCATTAAGTATGATTAATTGCAATGCATCTACTAAGTGTTCCAATTGTTTATGTGTGTCACTATTTGTTTTTTTCCATAGAACTTCTGCTTGGAATTCTCAGGGCTTGACATATTGAATCATTTATTTTCAGATTATTTTTCTTCCCATATCTAATATTCATGTCTCCTATTATCAGGATTACCCAAATGTCTCTTAACATCTTGAATGATTATATTAGTTAGTTCTTTATCATACAATGATGCTTTTACTGGTGGATTATAAATATTTACCAATATCATTAACATACTTTCTATTTGTACTTTTACCAAAATATAATTTTGTTTAACTATTTATTCTAAAATGCTGATTGTCTCATTTATTTTAATATATGTGACCAACCCACCCATATATCTCCCCATCTTCTTTTGTTTTACTGCTAATGATTGAATTATACTAGAACCATTGAGTCTTATCTTATCCACCTGTTCCTCACCATGCCATGTTTCCTGAAGCATTATTATGTCCATCCCGTCAATAAAATCCCTAAATTCTGAGTCTATACATTTACTCTGTAGGCCTGCAATATTCCTTGACATAGTTCCCAGATTGCCTCCTTATTTCTTTCACTACATATAGACACACTTATATTGAAACAGTCAGTTTTGGATTCCCAATCATTCTCTTTTCTACTCCTGTCAAGTCAAACTTGGAGCTCCTGAAACACTTGGACTCTATTAAATGCATCCATATTATGTACAAGGGATTGCTCATCATCCCCAGCTTATCCAATTTTATACTAGCTTCTAAGATGTTTCTAGCTAGATTTCTATTATCCAAAGTTAAATCTATTTGGTTTCCATGGGCCCAGAACCTTTGGGATCTTCGTATCTGCTCAATGTCATCCTCATAAAACTGTAATCCCAGAACATTTCATATCAAGTGCGTAATCATTGTTCTTAATTTGGCTCTGCTATGAATACCCATATACAAAACACCAAAGATAGAAAGCATTATGTCTGAAGGAACTTCTACCTCACATTGTTTATCATGCATCTGTTGTAATTTCCCCTGTTGCCCTGATTGCAGATCCAACTCCCCCCTTGATCTTAATTCCAAGATCAATCACATCGCCAATTAGTATGGGTGGATCCATAAACAAGTTTCATTAATCCAATGCACTTGAATTCCTCCATATATACTGGGACACTTTTGGTTGATCAAGAAATTATTGCAGTATATGATCAAATTTACTATTCAGAGCCCCTCCAGCATCCACTATATCATCCAATTGGACATCCAGGTTTAAGATTCCAGTACAGAACAAATGATCCAAAATTTTCAAAACTATGTTATTTTGTTTTTTGAATCCATTTCTGGCTCTTTTACAATAATCAATGCTTGCCCTTTCTCCAGCAATTCCATATCCAGATGAATTATAGCCTGCTTTTTATTTTGATCACTATATCCATCATTTCTGATATTTAGACATTGCTCTATTTCAACATCTAAAACATTATTTTCCTTACATTGATTTCTATATCCATTACTTCTGTCCCTTTTATTTTGTTAAAATTTTACATCTGTAATAGCATATCTCCTATTTTTAATACCTACTCTGTCTTTGCTTGCTGTTTTCCTCTTTCTTTTCCTGTTTTTTGTATTTTGATCTGTTTTTCCTTTTGTTGCTTCTTACTTATTTTAGTACATTTCTTTACCCCCTGAGCTTCTGTAACATATAAAATGCCACTGACTCTAGTGACTTCTGATATACTTTCCTTTTTCTTTTTTTCTACATTTGCTTACTCCTGAGCATCTGTTGTCTGACTGATATTCCTTTTAGGCATGATTCTATTCTCCAACTTGTGGCTTAAGGGATTGTCCTTATTTTTATCTTTTGTTGATTTTAAACCCTCTATTGCCTGTCTTTTTATTTTTTTGTTCCTTTTTCATTTTCCCATGACAAATGCCACAAATCTCTTCCAGTCATATGGTATTCACAGAAACTTCCCCTTTAAGTGATTCATTTCACTTAAGATAATTATTTGTTCCATTATAGCTACGCTAGCTATATGTGGATCCTGTATAGCTTCTATTAAATTAGTATCCATAAAAGGAGTATATGTAATGTGCCTTACTACATTTTCTTCTATAATACTATCTTTTTCTGTTAATTCCTCCAATCCTTGTAGAGTTTCCTGCATTACTGCTATTATTTGGGATAAGTCTGGATCATGATCCTTCTTCTCAACTCAGCCACTTCAGCTTGTTCTGTCTCCTGAATTGTTCATTTACTAGTGGACAGTTCTGTTATATTTAGGGAAGCTTGTCTTTTCCCTGCCCGAGATCATAGTCTCCACATTTTTTCCCTCTGTGTTTGGAGTATCTTACTCACCCAATCTCAGTGAAGATTCCAGAGAATTCTAAGTTACTAAGGTCACTATATCTTCAGAATTAGAGGAACAATCTTTTTTTGCAGCTTTCCCCATATGTTTTGTAATCAGCAATTGCCCTGCTTGTTTTAATATGTTAATGCCCATATAGGCAGTTTTTATTTCTTTTCATATTTTTACTATTCGTTTTCTTGTACTTCCCCTTTTTTGCTTCCCATTATTCATGGTATCATCATTATTTAGATCTTTGTTTGTATCCAATTCCACCTCACTATTTTTTACTTCTTGTTTTCATTTTCACAATACAATAAGATCAGAAGTATCACAACATGCTGTCAGTAAGATCATAGTGTGCAATATGCATTAAGTATGTTAATTATGTCCAATAGACATTGAACTATGTTAAATAATAACCCTTTTTTCCTTAATCTCTACTTACTTTGGAATTTATAGAAACTATTGGCATGTATAATTTTAGAAATGCCCTACATAAATCACAAGACAATTTACTTTTTCTTCAAATAGTCAAATAATAAGAATATAAATAGTTATTTGAAAGTTCCCCCTTTTACCACAGTCCCTTATTTGAAATTATTTCAGACCTTCATTCTTCTTTATACTTCCTCCTTTGTATGTTCAGGAAGTTCAGTAAGGTTGGTGAGACTGATAGATGACCGATATCCAGTGTTATAGTCTAAAAGTCCATACTCTAAGTACTCTGTCTTCACTTGCTGTAAAATGTTTTAGAAACCCATCGATGTTAAGGTATATTCAATGTCCAGATTATCCTGGATCTGTTCCACAAATGTTCCCCTTAATAGCCTTCCACCATCTGTGCTATTGTAAAGAAGGTTAAAGTGTTTCACAGCTCCTGCTGCTGCTGTCTCAGTCCTCAGTCTTCTGACAGCATAGCGTAAAGCTGCACTGGCATCCAAGAATCCTCCTCCCTGTGAAAAAAGCAGCTAGATAGATAGATGGACAGACACACAGAGAAAAAAACTTCATTTTTCAACAAGATTCAACTTTCAGGAGTAGATAGCCCTGTTTTACAAAGTTGTCCTGCAATTCAAATTGTTGCAAACATTATATTTTACACACATGCAGTAAGTACAAAATTGCAAAAGGCATTTATAAAATATTTACATGACACAGACCATCTTACAAACAGATATCAAACATGTTTCTGTCTTACAATTTTTAATAGCTGCAACTATTAAAGATCTTTGGAAATATTAGTATGCTCCCCAAAAGGAATGAGACTCCGATACTTCAGTGAACATGGAAAAGTCTGCTAGACACCTATTTTAAATTCACTGAGGTCTTACTAAAGATTTTCTTTTTTGCTTTGTGGCAAAACCCCCTACAATCTAATCAAAGCAAGTACATCTTTCCTTCATTACAGTATCAATACTAGTTTTAAAAATCCTTAAGGTTTTCACATTCCTAACCTCCCAGTTTGATTCTGTTCCATGTTTTTGGTAAATAATATTTCCTTTGTATTTTACTGTAAGAGTTATTCACAAAGGGGAACACTAAACATTTGTTTTTTAATTCTCTCAAATTATGTCCATGATTATTTGTCTTGGCAAATCTAGATGAGGACATATTTTCACCACCAATTTTTTTAAAAGCCATTACCTTAGTTTGCTTTTTCCTTTGAACTGCTGATGGGTTCCACTCTAACTGTTGTAATATACTATAATGGTGGCTAACATAATGACATCTCAGAACAAGCTGGGCCATCCTATAGTAAGTCTTATCCAATTTAGCTAACTGACCCTGAGTTGCATTTTGATAGATTATATTACCATGTTCTAAAATAGGTAACAGAAGCTGCTGGGCAATCCTATTTCTTGATTCTTTTGGGAGTATCAAGGATTTTCTGATGAGAATTCCTAGCCTTGTGTTTACTTTGATTGCAAAGTTTTGGGAAACGCTACTTGAAATTTGACAGACCGGCACACAGTGTTGGATGCCTTTTGCCACAGCATGTATATCCTTTCAAGAAGCTTTATTACAGCAGTAGTGCTACAAGCTATTACACAATAGTGGGTGGGTGGCCTGGGTTTGATATGCACTGTGGGACATTTTTTCCTTCTAACTACAACGTCTGCAGTATAAGAGCAATTGTTAGATTAAATTTCTAATGTTAGTGACAGAGTTTCAGCAAGATTTGAAGTACTATATTTCTCATAGCTTGAAAAGTTCCAGCTGAGACTTTGAGGTTTGAATGCAACTTTGGCAAGACTACTTCAAATTGAAAGACTGAAAAATTTATTAATCCACGTCAGCCAGGGGACATTCAGCACTCAGTGCTGGAAGATTTTTTGCCACAGCATGCTTTTCCTGTCAAGGTGATTTAATACATTGGTAGATTTATAGGCAACAAAGCATGTGTTTAGGGGGCCTGGGTTTGATCCCCAATGCAGGACATTTTTTTCTTTCTCTCAACTATTAATGCAGTATGTCAGAAATAGGTAAATGTCATTGCTTATGTTACTGATAGGGTTTCAGCATGATCTGAAGTTCTGTATTGCTGATAACATAAAACATTTCTGCTGAGACTTTGAGGTTTTAATGCAACTTGGGAAATATTTCAAATTGACAGACCAACAGTCAGTGTTAAATGTCCTTTGCCACAACATGCATCTTCTATCAAGAAGTGTTAACAAAGCTGTAGCACTACAGCTACCAAGAAGTAGTGGCCAAGTGGCCTCAGTTCGAATTTTGGTGTGGAACATTTTTTGCCTTCTAACTGCAATTTATGTAGTATGACAGAAACTGCTATATGTAATTGTGAATGTTAGTGACAGAGTTTCAGTAAGATTTGAATTCTGTACTGCTGATAAGTTGAAAAGTTCCAGCTAAGACTTTGAGGTTTGAATGTAAATGTGGGAATCATTACTTCAGATCTGACAGACCAGCACACAGGGCTGGAAGTATTTTGCTATGGCTAATATTTCCTGTCAAAGTGCTTTACTAGAGTGACTCAGCTACATGCAATCAAACAGTACTGGGTAGGTTGCCTGGGTTTTATCCTCAGTGTGAGACACTTTCTTCATTCTTACTACAGTTTAAGTGGTATTATAGAATTTGTTAGATCTTATTGCTGATGTTAGTGGTGGAGTTTCAGTATGATTTGAAGTTCCATTTTTTGATAACTTAAAAAGTTCCAGTTGAAACTTTGAGCATTGAATGCAACTTGGGAAACATTAATTCAAACTGGCAAACCAGTACTTAGTGCTGGCTGCCCTTTGCCACAACATGAAGAACTTTAGTGAAGTTGTAGGGCTCCAGGCTATCAATCAGTTTTGGGTAGATGACCCAAGCTTGATCCCCATTCTGGGGCATTTTTTTCTTTCTCACTACAATATTTGTAGTATAAGATACATTGATAAAAGTAATTGCTGATGTTCATTACAGAGCTCAGCAAGATAACATAGAAATGGTATCCCATGAAAATTGTGACTACATAATGGAAACCGCTTAAATTGTAATGCAAGGATAGCAAATTTAAGTTCAGCTACCTGGAAATATTGGCAAAAAACACATAATAGCTTCAATACCTGCCAAATGGTTGACAGTAATCATGAACACGCAAAATATCACTGACCTTACCAGCAACAGCCAACAGCCAACTATCCTGCTAGCACTAATGCCTGTTAACTGCTCACCTTAGGTTTGAATCCTGCCAGTTGTTCTTTGAATCTCTTGTATTCCATGTGTGCTGCAAACTTTGCAGCCACACTTTTAAGAAATATTCTCTGCCTTTCCCAAAAGTCGGTTGCTTTGTTTACCACAAAGCTGTTGGTATCCAATTCACTTGACAGGTAAGCAGTTAGAGTGTGCGTTGCCATTAAAGTCTATGTAATTTTAATGCAACCCTTTCCAGCTGAATAAATGCTGCTTTAATGTCTACAATGGTATTTTCTCTCCCTGTTGTTTGTTGTGTCTGGTGTTTTGAATGCAGTGATAGTACTCTGTCCAGTAGTGAACTAACATCTCCATCTTTAAAACCCAAGGGCTACACAAAATTTCTGGTGCTGGGATGTGGAATTTCCCTTACTTGCAGAGTGCTGCATATGTCTGTACTGAATGCAAGACCCACTGTACTAGCAGAAAACCTCTGTGGTTCCATCCATACCAACCACAAATGAAAATTCTAAATCCAACAGTGAAGGTGCCTACTGGAGGAAATGATAAGCTCCGGGCATAACATTTCATAATTATAGAAAGAGACCATGCTAAGGACATCACATGTTGCAAGAAGCCACACTATTGGTTTTCTAATGCAAAGGACACATATTTATTAGTTTAAAATAGGTAAAAAAAAATGTTAAAAAATGCAGCACTATCACACAGTGCCAAACATTTTCAAGCAACTCTTTGCTCTTTCTCAATGCATATCAGGTGCTCATTCATGTTTGAAATGTGCATTATCCCTGAAAAGTGGAGTAAACTGTGCTCCATTATTTAGTCAGTAAACACAGGCGCTATTTTGACGCAATGGCGAATAATGAGGCACTAATGTGTTTCATTGCGCTGCAGATGATCATCATTTTAAAAGCGTTATTATTTTAATCATGATTCTGTGGTCACAATTTTAACATGGAACCCATAGAAACATAGAAATTGTCATCAGATAAAGACCACTAGGCCCATCCAGTCTACCCATAAGTCTTACCCTTGTTTGCAGCCTCTGACAATTTGAAGATTTTGAAGATCTGAGGTTCTACTGTATATTGCTGAGAAGTTGAAACGTTCCCACTGAGACTTTGAGGTCTGAATGTATTTTGGGAAACATCACTTCAAACTGACAGATCAGCACACAGTGCTATATGTTGTTTGCCACAGCATGTATTTCCTGTCAAGGAATCCAAGTTCAGGAGTAGAGTGAAAGACAGACAAGCAGTAGTGGGTAGGTGAACTGGGTTTGCTCTGCAGTGTGAGACATTTTTTCTTTGTCATATCAATTTTTGTAGTAATATAGAAATCATTAGATTTAATTGCTGACTTTAGTGGTGAGAAAGATTTGAAGATCTATATTGCTGATAACTTGAAAAGTTACAGTTGAGACTTTGTTGTCTCAATGCAACTTAGGAAACATTATTTCATTTTGGCAGACCAGCACTCAGCGCTAGATGTTCTTTGCCACAGCACACATTTCCTTTCAAGAAGCAATATTATAACAGTAGTGCTACAGGCTACCAATCAGTAGAAGGTACATAGCCAGGGTTTGATTTCCAGTGTGTGACACTTCTTATTGTTTTCTAACTACAGTTTATGTAGTATGACAGAAAGTGTTAGCTCTCATTGCTGATGTTAGTGATAGAGTTTCAGCAAGATTAGAGGTTCTGTATTACTGATAACATGAAAAACGTCCAGGTGTAACATTGGGGTTTGAAATCAACTTGAGAACATTATTTCAAATTAACAGCCTCTCTCATTTATAAATCAACAATGGGTGGGGGTGTTCTTCACTCAATGCTGGCTGATCTTTGCCACAGCATGCATTTCCTGTCAATGAGATTTAGTACAGTGGTAGAGCTACAGGCTACCATAGAGTAGTGGGTAGGGGGCTGACCTGAACTCCGGTGTAGGACATTTTCTTCTTTTTCACTACTATTTACATTGCATGAGAGATATTGTGAGATGCCATTGTTGATGTTTGTGATAGAGTTTCATTATGATATAAAGTTCTATACTGTTGATAACAGCTGAGACTTTATGGTTTGAATGCAACTTGGGAACATTACTTCAAATTGATAGAAGTGCACTCCGTGCTGGATGTCCTTTGCCTGCATTTCCTATCAGAAAGCATTAGTAGAGTTGTAGAACTCCAGGCAACCAAGCAGTAGTGGGTTGATGGCCTGGGTTACCTCCCCAGTATGGGGCATTTTTTTTCTTTCTCACTACAATATATGTAGTATGAGATAAATTGATAGATGTCATTGCTGATATGATTGAAAGAGTTTCAGCAGGATTTGGAGTTCTATACTGTTGATAACTTGAAAAGTTCCAGTGGAGACTTTGAGATTTGAATGTAAGTTGGGAAGCCTTACTTAAAAATTCATAGACCACACACAGTGCTGGCTGTCCTTGGCCACAGCATTTACTATTGTACCTGCTTGGATGCAATGTAGTAAGGCTGAAGTACAGCAAAACAGCTATAGTATGCTGAAGGGAACAGTGTAATTCAATGACAATTAATCCTTTTTTCACTGCAGTATTTTGTGATGTGTCATGTACTGCAAGTTATTTCATTGCACTGTGGCTGGCACCACTGTATTTCTTGTCAAACAGCTTCAATGCAGAGCCTAAGCTTCCTGCTACCAAGCAGCAGTGGGTGAGAGGTCTGATTTTGATTCCCAGTGTGGGACTTTTTTTTTCCTTTCTCCCTACAATTGATGTAGGATATATAGTACCAGAGAAGGGAAGTGTTTCTGGCAATCGTAGGTCCAACCATGTGACTTGTAGCTCAGTGGGTAGAGCCCTGGGATAGAATTCTGGGGACCTGTGTTCAATTCCACTAGGTCACATTATTTCTTTCTCACTTCAATTAGTGACTTAAATTGCTTAGCAATGGACAATACTGCACTAAAATACATCTCATTGTCATATTGATTATTCCTGTTTGTAAGTTATGCAGTCCTCCCAATTCAACCATGTGACCCCACAGTTCAGTGTTTAGAGCACTGTGTGTTTTAGGGGCCTGAGTTCAATTTCCAGTAGGTTACCTTATTTTTTTCTCACTACAATGTGTGCTTTAAATTGCTTAGCAATGACTAATACTACACAAAAAAACAAACATCTAATTGTTACCATGATTATTCCTAGTTGAGTTGCAGGATATGCAATGCAAGGAGAAAGCAAGTGTATCCATGAATCCCAGGTCCAGCCATGTGAGCCTGTAGCTCAGTGGATAGATCACAGGGATGGTATTCTGGGGGCCTGGGTTTACTTCCCAGTAGGTAACACTAGTTCTTTCTCATTAAAATGTGTGATGTACTATTATAGAAATTATTAGCTTCCATTGCTGATGTTAGAGTAGCATTTCAGGAGAGGCCACGTGATGCAACCAAGCTAAGCACAGCAAGGCTCCTCTGGATTGCTGTGTATTTCTATTTTGCTCCCCTTACTCATCTCCTTTCACTACTTGTAGATTTCATTTCTGGCTTGTCCCAGGATGCCTGAGACTGAAAAACTGGCCTCCTAACCAAAAAAAAAAATATAAGCTCTCAGCCTCACCATGGTCTTTGGATGAGGGGACTGTTAATATGGTGGGCACACAGGTGAAAGGGAGATGAAAATGGGCCTTGTTGTAAGATAGCTTAGTGAGATTAAGGCATTTATGAGCACCATCAAATTGGATATCAACAACCTCACCATGACATTGACTACAGTTTGAATTTCAGTAGAGGCTTTGGGACATCACATGCAGCAGGCAGAGAACCGGGTTGGTCAGCCTGAGGATTGGGCCCATCCAGCAGAACGATGCTTGGGGCTGGTAGAGCAGGACGTGCACAATCTTACAGAGTGGCTGGATGATCAGGAGACACAGAGCCACTGGAGCAACATCCGTTTATTAGGTCTGCCCGAGGGATCCGAAGGGCGGGATATGATTCACTTAATTCAAGATTCCCTTCCCTGTTGGTTGAGTTGGCCAACTGATTCTTCAGTTGAGGTGGAAAGGGCACATTAAGTCCCTGTTGGACCACCCCCTTGAATTCCAGCACTAGGCCTCATCTGGTTGCCATGCAGCTTCTTTGCTTCCAGGACAGGGAATGTATTTTGAGGAGTGCCCATTCCTGAAAAGAAAATAATTGGCAGGGTGCCTGACTAACTTTCCATCTGGACCTACTTAAGCAGGTAAATGATAAAAGGAAGGCTTGTAACTCTGTTTGGGACTTGGCCAAGGAATGGGGTGTTTGTTGTTTTACAATCTCCCTGGCCACTCTGAGGTTTTATCATATCAATCACATGGACTCATTCACCTCACCTTCAGAGGCCCACTGATTTTTATTGAGCCTTTCTCATCCTGATCAAAGTCTTATTTCTAATGGAACTTTGGCTACTCCATCACCTAAGCCTCAGCATGTCTCCTCCACTTCTGTTTCTCATTCTGCTATGGGGAGGAAGGCTTCTGATAGATTAGCACCAACCACAATACCCTGTGATGATGATTCCATAGACTGAGGGTACCCTCTTCTGAGAGGGTGGTAGGAGACATTTTTTCCCCACTTATGGAACAGTTCTTGTTTTTGAACTACTGGGTTTGTAAATTAGGCTGTAGTTTATTTTTATTTTTGTTTGTTACAGATGGGCTGCATATTGATTCTACCTTCTGGGGTTTTCATTTTGTAAACATAGCAGCTGCTCAGTATTTTGGGATGTTACTACTGGTTTTGGGTAGGGGGAACTAGAAGGGGTTGAGAGTCAATCCTTTACGTGGTACCTGCTTGGTTAGTGTTTTTCTTTGCTTTTTGTTCTTTGTGACTTTTCGGTACTGCAAGTGAGTGATGCTTACTTATGAGGGGAACTTTTGAATTCTGAAACATGTTTACTTTATACATTAGTTTGTAAGTTTTCTCAACCCTTTTCTCTTCTGCAGCTATAGGTTGTATGCTGGGGTGGCTGAGGGTTGGGATTTGGAAATCTGTATTTCATATCCTGGGTTTCATGGCCGATATATATTAAGTTTGTGAGGCTAGCAGAATTGTAATGTCTTCTACAATGGATGCTAAATGACATTTTAGTTTAGAGCTCTTAATGTGGGAAAGGTCATATACTTTCGGATTTTCATTCTGCTGTGTTGTTGTTGGGGCTGGAGGGAATGTTTTTTTTCCCCCTGGGATATATTTTCTTCTTAAGGCCAGGTGAAGTGGCCTCATGCATACCCACATGCACTCTTCGCCTTCTGTGTTTAGGTACTTACTTATGCTGACTGTACATATGTTATTCATTTTCTGGTCCTACTGGACTTTTATTTTGGAGTTCATATTGTATTGTTGGGTGTTGCAGATCTTCTTTTAATATGCTGCTGTAGGAGAAGTGGAAGGGGGCTGGTTGTCGGTTGTGGGGATTACTGGTAGGAGTATTATGGTGTAAAAATTCTGTCTTGGAATGTGCGTGGGATGAATGGGACCATAAAGCACAAGTGGGTTTATCCCATATTAAACATTTTTGGGGGTCAGATTATTTTCTTGCAGGAGACCCATTTGCTGAATAAAGATGTGGTCAGATTTCAATGGTATTGGAAGGGGCGAGTGAATGCAGCCTCACATACTTCTAAGAAATGGTGTGTCATGATTTTACTCTCCAAAGAAATTAACTGGGTTACTCAGGCTGTGGTATGGGATCCTCAGGGGTGTTGGGTTCTTGTGCTGGGTATCTGAGATGGTTCTGAATTTATCATAATGTCAGTGTATGCCCCCAGTTGTAGTGATCTCCCTTCTTTCAAAAACTTTCTCAGCTCCTCCACAATAAGGGTAAGGGTGAGGTTATACTAGCAGAGGAAATGAACGAAGTAGTGGACTCAGTTTTTGACTACAGCAGTACCCCGAGCAGGCTCGATACCCCTTGTTCCCTGGTGCTACATAGGCTAAGGGATGACCATGGGCTTGGGGATGCTTGGAGAATTGCTCATCATGTGGCTCGAGATTATATCTATTTTTCTTCATTGAATCAATCTTACAGCAGTATTAATATAATCTTGTTTTCACCTAATTTGTTTAAGGTTGCGTTAGCCTCTGCTATTGAATCAGTAATTATTTCAGATGATTCTCTGATTACATTTGCATTTCAGAATGAGAGAGCTAGCACTAGATACAAGATGTGGCAAAGTAACATGGGTTTTTTGAATCATTCTCAATTTAGAAATTGGCTCAGTGGGGAGGTTAGGGACTATCTTACTAAAAATTACACTGATGAGGTTGCTACAATGTGGGTATAGGAGGGTCTTAAAGCCTTCATTTGGGGTAAAATCATTTCTTGCACTGCAGAGCATAACAAAGCTAGGGATTCTCATTTGTCTTCTATGGAGCAACAGTTGTCGGTCCTGGAGCATCAGCATAAAGTGAATTCTAAGGATTCCTCTCCTGTTTATCGAATACAGGACCTTCATTTTCAAATTAACTCTTTAAATGCCCATCAAGCAGAATTTGGGTTGTATAGGACTAGGCAGGCTTACTGGGAGGGAGGCGAACTTGTGGGCCGTTTACTGGCTTATAGGTTTAAATGAATGGAAGCTTCTCACAAAATCCAGGGGATTCCACATGGGAATTCTCTGATTACAGATCCAGAGGGAATTAATTCTGCTTTTCAAGAGTACTATTCTCAGTTGTATGCTTCCAGAAGAGTACAGGGAGCTTCGGTCTTGGATATTCTGGAATTATTGGATTCCTTAGTTCTCCCTAGCCTTACTTTGGAACAGCGACAGCAACTAGATGCCCCTAAAATATTGCCTGAGGTTCAGAGGGTGGTTAGCCAACTGAGTAGTTGTAAAACCCTGGAACCCAATTGGTGTCTACTTCAGTTTTACAAGGCAGTGATGATTTAATATACCGTCTACTCACAGCTACTTTTACGGAGGCCTGTCAGATGGGGGAGCTCCCCCCAACTATGAATGATGCAGTTATCACTGTTCTGGTTAAGAAGGATAAAAATGCCATTCTTGTGTTCTAGTTACTGACCTATCTCACTCCTCAATGTTGGTTATAAAATTCTGGCAAATGTTTTGGCTAACTGTTTGATTTCTGTTTTGCTGAGACTTATTCATCACAATCAGGTGGGATTTGTGGGGGTGTGTGATGGGGTGGATCATACTCTTCATTTGGTTAATTTAATTTGTGCTTCAACTTTGTTGTCTAAATCATCTGTAGTGGTGGCTTTAGACATGGAGAAGGCCTTTGATTCTGTTGAATGCCCTTACTTCATTTAATTTTTATTTTTATACTGGTAGGTTTGTGGGATAAGCCCATTTTCACAAACATCCAGTTATTACAAAGAAATACAGGACATGACAAACATTTGCAAAAGAGTTAACAATCAATAAATATACATTCTGTAAAACATTTGCAGATTGAGTTCACAAACAAATTATTTCTAACAGCTGTCTTAAAAATTGCTAACTTCACATGACTAATAACACTACTAGGAAGACTATTATACAACCTAACGGTTGCAAATTTTAATGAGTTTTAACCAAAGGCTGTGTGAAAAAATGGAATCAAGAAACCATCCCTACTCTGCAGTCCTGTGCTGCCAGATTTAATGATCCTGGGGAATAAACTAAGGATACTTTGAGTCATTATACCCATCTGAACCCTATGTATTTACTTATTTGCTGTTTTATGGAAGTTTGGTTTTGGCTCTGGTTTTCTGTATTGAATGCAGGCTATCTATTCCCATCCAAGAGTGGGAGGTCCTTACCAACTGGAAACTATCTTCTCCATTTTTGTTGGAGAGAGAAACGCATCAGGGTTGCCCTTTATCTAAGGCCCTTTTTCAATTAGCTATTGAGCCCCTTGCTCAGAAAATATGGGGCTGGTCCAATATACTGGGAATTGAGGTAGGCTCGACTCTTTATAAAAGCATGTCGTTTGCTGATGATATTTTATTGGCCTTGAGGAACCCTGCCTCCTCTTTACCTTGTCTTATTCAGTTGTTGGATGATTTTGCTTCATTATCTGGGCTGAAGAATAATTGAAGTAAGACAGAAGTTCTTCCTTTGAACTCCTCTTGTGCGACTTATTCTGTTCCAGCACCAGGGTTGAACTGGGCAGTAGGCTCTACTAAATATTTGGGTATTTTTATTTCCCCCCGATTTTCAACATGGCCCTCATTGAACTTCCAGATGCTTTTTAAGTGGCTTTGGGAGGATGTGCATAGACGGAAACACTGTTGACTGTCCCTCTGGGATAAAGTTCAGGCTTTACGGATGAATGGCTCTTCTGAAGGTTCCATATATTATTCAATACTTGCCTTTATGGTTCCTGGAAAGGTAAGGAAGCAACTTTTGGCTTTGGTTTCTGTGTTTGTTTGGGAAGGTGGTAAATCTCACCTTTCTGTGGTTTGGCTGATTGCGCCACATGTTAAGGGGGTTGGTTTACCTTGGTCCATGGGTTATTATCCAGGCTGACCCCTAGGCACAGCTGGATCCCCTACTCCCAGAAGACCCTCCCTTTTGATGAGCCCTGTGACTTTGACTGTCAAGAAGCAGAGCTTCCTCTCCTTCTATCCAATTAGCCTTTTTTTCCTAAAATTAAGTAGTTAGTAGTCGAGCGATTCTACTACAATGAGGCATCAGTCTGACAAAACCTTTTCCCTTAAGATATTATAGCACACAAATTAGACTCAGGCAGAGTCGATAAGAAAATCATGAAAAGTTTACTTATATAAAGAAAACACATTAAAATATTCTACACAATTTAGGGTACTGGATTGCAGACAACAATGTTAAAAATGTGGAATTAAACAATTCCTATACACTATGAATGCTGAAATGTTATATTTTATTGATGTATGGAGTCTTATCTGCCAGAAAACATCTTCAAGTTTCTGAAGAGTTCTCAAAAAGTTCAGCAAGATGATAAGTCAGTCTCTAAAATTTCTTCAACAAAATTCAGGGTTTTTCAGAAAAAGCTCCTTTCCCAAGAGTATTTCTCTCTTTCTTCAGTGAGGCAAAGTTCTCCTCACTAATCAGTAGTTCTTTGTCAGCAAAACTACCCAAAGATAACACTTGGCAAAATTATACCAAAAAGTACAGTTTTATGGCTATATTCCCTTTGTATACCTCAAGTGATGTCATTACACCCTACCCTTTTGATTGGTCAGCTATTTAGGTTGGGATGCTTCAGCAGCTCACCCCATTTTCCTGGATTGGTCTTTCTCCCTCCACCATAGTTTCTCCAGAGTACAAAATACCAGAAAATCCTTGAAATTGGGTTTATGTCCACCATCCTAGCCCCCCCCACCATGGTCTAATGAGCTTAATTTAGCATGTTGACCCCCTGCTGAACAGTTTGTGGTAAAAGACATTTCTGCCCTTTGATCTCAGGATACCCAAAATATACAGTACAAAAGGACCTCATATGACCCCACACTTAAAGAGGGACATTAAACTCCTGGAGAGGGTCCAGAGGAGGGCAACCAAATTGATTTGGGGCTTGTGGGACAGGACCTATGAGGAGAGGCTCAAAGAGCTAAATATGTACACATTGGAAGAGAGAAGGGACCGGGGGGACATGATAGAGGTCTTCAGGTACATGAAGGGGGTAAATAGGGGAGGAACAGTCAGGGTGCTTCGAAGGAAGGAGGAGGGGGCCACTAGAGGGCATGGGTGGAAGCTGGAGGGGGGAGAATTCAGGGGAGAAAGGAGGAGGTTCTACTTCACTGAGAGGGTGGTGGAGCCATGGAATGTGCTGTCTAGGCAGAGGTGGAGGCAGAGACGGTGGAGGGGTTCAAGAGGGGGTGGGACAGGTACAGGGGAAGGGTTCTGGAAGCAAAATCCAATGCAGCAAGAATATCCAGAACTGGAAAGGGAGAAGCCAGAGAAGATGAAAGGGGCAGCAAGGTCAGCTCCCAGGGTGGGGTCTGACCAAACGAGCAGACGTGAAAGACTGTTAGGCCTATTCTGCTGGCATTTTAGTATGTTAGTATGTCAGGTCACATCATGTGAAAATCAGGGGAAATGAAAATACCCAAATATTTAGTAGAGCCTACTGCCCAGTTCAACCCTGGTGCTGGAACTGAATAAGCCACACAAGAGGAGTTCAAAGGAAGAACTTCTGTCTTAGTCCAGTTATTCTTCAGCCCAGATAATGAAGCAAAATCATCCAACAACTGAATAAGACAAGGTAAAGAGAAGGCAGGGTTCCTCAAGGACAATAAAATATCATCAGCAAATGATATGCTTTTATACTATTCTCCTGGTTGTGAGGTCTGGACATTCAAAAACAAATAAAGTTTTAAATGATGCATATAAGCCAGTTCCTGGCTTCCATTCCTTTGGTATGTAACCCTGTCTGAGGGCTTGACCCAGCACTGAGTTGGAAAAAAAAATATCCCCATGGTTATTTCATAAGATACTTTGTGGGCCAGTGGCTTAATTCTTGAACACAGTCCCTGTATATATATATATATATATATATATATATATATATATACCATATCTGAACAGTACAAATATGTATGGGGCTATCTCATAACATCCCTTCCTCCTAAGACTGAACCTGTGGGAACATGCCCATTTTTACAGCAGAGTTCTCACGGTTCTGTCATTGTTCCAGTCTGAGAGATAGGCCATCTACATTCCTATTTTCGGATCTAAGCCTGTGGGTCCCCATCATATCACAGGCCTGTAGGGCAATGCTCCATCTAAGGAGTTTTCTATTCATTTTACCCATTTGGCCCAACCACACTAATGGGCTATTGTCTGTCTGTACCTTAAAATCTTGCCCATAAAGGTATAGTTCCAACTTTTTCATCAACTGTACCAAAGCAAGGCATTCTTTTTCTACTGTGGAATAGGTTTATTCACTGTGGTCCCAAGAAAACTCCTAACTAGTTTTGGGGGGGTTAGGCATGGCCAGGCTGTAATTGCCTCTGTTTTTGCCTGGTTCGGTTGGAGTTGGCCCCTCTTCATGACATGTCCCAAATAATTGACCTCTGTTATGGCCACCTGGCACTTCTCTGCTTTGATAGTCAGCCATGCAGCATGTTTTCTGCCAAACACTTCCCTCAAATGTGTCATGTGTTCCTCCAAACTAGGGCTGAATATAGCTATGTTATCCAGGTAGGTGACTGCAAAGTCCTCCTTACCCTGTAACACTTGATTCACTATCAGCTGGAACATGGCAGAGGTGTTCTTCATCCCAAAGGGCATGACCTTAAATTAGCACAGGTGATTAGAGTGATTAAAACTGACCTTTCTCTACCACTGTTACTGAGTTCCACCTAACAATACTCTTTTGTCTGGTCTAAAGTGGTTAAGTATGTTGCCCCTCCAAGCTTGTCCAGCAATTTGTCTGTGTGGAGCATTAGGTGGATGTCATATTTCAAGATGGCATTGAGCCCATGAGAGTCTGTGCAAAATCATGTAGTCCCATCTGGCTCAGGGACAAGGACTACAGGTGAGGCCCAGCAACTGTGGGATTTTTGGATCACCCCTAGATCTAGCATTTCCCCCACCTCCTTCCTAATGTCTTTGAGGACTGTCTCAGACACCAAGTAAGCTGTCCTACGTATGGGTGCTTGTTTTACCATTTCTACATCATGCACTGCTAGTGGGGTCCATCCCAGCTTGAACGTAAATAAGTGGGCAAATTCCTGCATAACCATCCTTACTTCCTGGGCCTGTACACGTGTCAACCGGGGTGACATCAGAATGGTTTCCACAGATGACTCCTGCTTACAAGTCGAGAAGGGGGTCCTCCTCACCTACCTCTACCCCTAGACTGCAAACCTCAAGTACCGTATCGGCCTATTGAAATAGGGCTTCATCATATTTACATGGTACATCCTGTGAGTGTGTTTTCTATTTGGTATCTCTACAATGTAGTTCACATTCTTTACCTGCCAGACTACCTTGTATGGTCCTGACTAATCTGCCTGCAGTTTATCCTTCCAGAATGGGATCGGAACCATTACCTCCTGTCCTACACCATACGAGCGAGCTCTGGCTCCACAATTGTACCAGGTCTTTTGTTTTTGCTATGCAGCTGACAGGTTGCTCTGAGCCAAACCCATAAACTCCTTCAGCTTCTCCCTGAATTTTAAAACACACTCCACTATCTGAGTCTCCTGGCTGGCATGCTTACCTTCCCAGTCTTCTCGTATCAAATCTAGAGGCCCCCTCACCCTATGTTTATGCAAGAGCTCTAAGGGTGAAAACCCCTGTTGATTCCTGGGGCACTTTCCTGTAGGCAAACAAAAGGTGGGGGAGATACCTCTCCCAGTCCTGCCCATGCTGTTTTGCAAATGCCATAAGTATAGCCTTTAGGGTCTCATTAAATCTCTGTATGAGAACATTGGCTTTGTTGGTGGTAAGGCATTTTGTGCCTCTGTATGACACCACACTTCTCCCACAAACACTTTATAAGGTCCGACATGAAGTTATCCACTTGATCAGAGATAATCTGCTGTAGAAACCCTGCACAGGAGAAAATACTTAACAATGTATCTGCTACTTTGTCTACCTTAATGGAGGATAGGGCAATGGCTACTGGACAGAGGATGGCATAATCTACTACCGTCAATATGTACCTTTTTTCTGGAAGAGCTTGAGGTATTCAAAGGACCTACAATATCCATTTCCACACTGTGGAATGGTTTCTCCACAACTGGCAAAGGTATCAGGGCAGCCTTGATCCCGGCCTTCCCTATTTCCTGACACTGGTGACACAATTTGCAGTACTCCTTCACCTGCCTGGTGAAATTTGGCCAATAGAATGTTTGGGCTAAGTGCTTCGTAGTATGAGCAATGCCCAGATGTCCAGACATGGGAATGTCATGAGCCACCTTGAGCAATGACTCACGATACCCCTGTGGAATGACAAGTTGCCTGCCTATCACCCCTCCCTCTGTCTTATGTCCTGGATACACAACAGTCCATTGTCCCAAAATACTCTATGTTTTCTGTCACCTCCTTGTGTGCCATCATACTTTGCACAGGCCCTCAGCTTCTCCAAGCTAGGATCAGTTCACTGTGCTACTGCTAATGCCTCACACTTGCCCAAAGCATGTGGTAGGCCCCCATCAGTTCCTAGACTGAGGTCCATAGCAATGGCAGCAGGAGGCTCAGTATCACAACCATCCCACTCCCTCAGGCTATGTGTTATAAAACACAGTGAGGCCTCACCTAGAGTACTGTGTGGACATTGACAGGGTGGAAGTGGTCCAGAGGAGGGCAACCGAGATGGTACAGAGCTTGCACCACAAAACATATGAGGAGAGATAAAAGGACCTCAGTATACACTCAATGTAGGAGGGGGGCATGATAGAAACATTCAAGTACCTCAAGGGCATAAACAAGGTACAGGGGAGTGACATCTTCCAAGTTAGAAGGAGTACTAGAACGAGGGAGCACAATATGAAATTGAAGGGAGGCAAGTTAAGAAGAAATGTGATAACATTTTTTTTTTAACACAGAGAATGGTGGACACATGGAATGGTCTGCCACAAGAGGTGGTGGGAGTGAGCACAGTGGAATGATTTAAACATGCCTGGGACAAGCATAAGGGAACCTTAGCAGAGAGAAAGAAGGACAAAAAGCCACTGATCAGATAGGGTCTGAGGTTACAAACTAGTATAGGGCTTTTGCGCAGACTGGATGGGCCTAGCAGTCCTTATCTGTTGACAATTTCTATGTTTCTCTGTGTTACCTCTCCCTCTTTAGAATAAACCTCCGTAGCAATTTGGTGACCTGCCACAGGGGAAGTTCCGCCATCATTAGCACTGTCTCTTTCAAGAGCCACTGGCTGGCTGACCTGTCTCCTGACCTCTCCTGTAAGAATCTCTGTGAGTTCCCAACGGTCATGGGGACCCCTAGCCATCTGGTTCTGAGTGACAGCACATACCAACCTCTGTGGAACATCATTTCCTATAATAACATCCATAATTAGGGTGTTGGCTACAGCCACCCTCCATATCCCTTCACCTGCATCTTAATAATCTAGGGTAACACTGCCTAAGGAGTAGCTTGTCTCTGCCCCAGTGAAATCCCTTACGGATATAAACTGATTTTGCAGGATTTGTTCATGTCCCACCAAATCCCCTTTTTCTAGGGTACAAGGTGCTCCATTATCCCTTAACTCTCAAGTCTGTACCCCATTCACTGTGACTGTGTGAATCAACATTTCTCATATTCGTAGAAATAGCTTCAGGAATACAGTTTGCAACAAGCTCAGTTGGCACATGCCCCTTAACATTTTGTGTCTTTTTAGGACACTGCCTAGAAATATGATCTGGCTTTTTGCACAACCAACACTCATAATTTTTTCTTTCCCCAAAATCCCTTTTAGGTATAGTGTGGTTTTCTTCTTTTTGTAGACGCAATGTGGCTTTTGGCTGTCCAAAAGGCACAGCTTTCCCTTTTGCCCCTGTACTCCCTGCTCCCCCATTTCCCTTGAGAACAGACCTGCTCTGATCAGAGTGGCCTGCCAGCACAGCAGCCTGTTTGGCTGTCTGAGGATCTCGGTCCTCCAGCCAGGTTTTCAACTCTGTTGAACATGTCCAAAAGAATTGTTCTAACAGTAACTCTTTTTCAATTACTTCAACTGAATTAGCTTTCACTCCCTCCAACCAATGTTTCAGATACTGACGCTGTTTGGTGGTGAGTTCTTAAAAGCTCATTTTGGGCCACTTTCTAAGTTTCTGAAATTTTGCCCTGTAGGCATTGGGGTTTAAATCATATTTTTTTCAACAATGCAGTTTTTAGCTTTTCATAATCTCAGCTATCCACATTGTCCATCTGTCCCAATGATTCATGCCTCTTTTCCAGTAATCAGTGGGATAAATGATAACTCCAGGCCTCCTTGGATATGTTGGCCTGGATACAGACCTTTTCAAACAAATTTAAATATGTATCCATATCCTCCCCCTCTTTAAATTCAGCAGTCAATTTTAAATTTAATTTATTCCTCAGCCCTGGAGTCAGATTCACCCCCACAACTTACCTACGCAGGCACAGTGGTTGGATTTTCAGTTTCTCCAGTTCAGACTCTCGCTGGTGCATTTTTTCCTCTGCCTTTCTTTGGCACTGCTTCACCTCTACCTTGGCCTCTCTTTGGCAATTTTTTTCCTCTATCTCCATTTTGAACCTTCTCTGCTCCAGCTTCATCTTTTGCTGTGGGGCTTGCTAGACAAGCTGTGCTTCTGCAGCTCCACCTGGAGTTTCAGCCTCTCCAGCTCCTTGTCTTCAGATGCCCCTCGCTTGCCCTCTGGCTCCTGGTTCCTGTCTGGTCCCTCTACATTTAGTGTCTGGTCACATTGTGTCACTAACTGTGACTTCATGTTCTTTGTGGCTACCTCAGCATCAGCCACATAAGGGCTTCAATGAGCTGCTTTTTATTTTGGATCTCACTTGAAATTCCCTTTTCATCACACAGCTGCCTTTGCCATCCCATATTGAAAGTGTTGTACTTGGAAGCCACATTCTTCTCCTATATTAAAACTATTTATTGTTTCTCAGTAAAAAACATTTAAACTGGGTAGGGGTATTATTGTCTGCAAGCATTTTTTTCCCCTTCTTCAAATTCTGTCCTCTATTGTGTGGTGGTTTGTGCAGACAATTCAGAAACCCCACCTCTATCACCAAATCTGTCATGGGCACAATCCTAGGCAAAGCCAGATCCCCTAGTCTGGTAGCACGTGACGTGGGTGCCTGAATCACGGTGCAGTCTGAAATGGCAACACTATATGCGCGAAAGCCCGAAAGGTGAGGGGGCAGGGAGTGTGACTGGATGTGGAGGGGTGGGCGACCCTAGTGACAGGATGTCACTACATGTACACACGTGCCGGGGGGGAAGCGAGCATGGCGAGTGTGGCCTGGGATGGGGAGGAGGGGATGTAGGGGTGGTGCTGTGGTCTGCTGCTAAGCTGCGCCATGGCATCAGGGGTTAGCCTCTGCTTGCAGTGCTGGGGTTCTGGGTTCTGGACTGGGTCTGGACGTTACTGTGCTTTTCTTTTGCCCAGCCAAAAACTTGTCTTTTTTTTTTGCTTTCGCACCCCCCACCAACATGCACCCCTCTGGAGTTGAGAATCCTTAAGTAGGGAGGTGCGGGGACACGCTCCCCCCCTACAGAAAGCAAGTGTTTTCAGTCCCCGGAGCTGTTCTTCTGTGCGCCGAGGATGTCAGGGTGGTGAAATTGTTTTCAACGCCCTAACATCCCGATAATGTGAGTCGCTGTTCGGCACTCGCCATTATCACATAGAACCCCTAGTCCCAGGAGAGACCCCCCACTTTGATGAACCATGTGATTTTGACTGTCAAGAAGGAGAGCTTCCTCTCCTTCTATCCAAGGAGCCTTTTTTTTCTAAAATTCTGTAATTAGAAGTCGAGTGCTCCTACTAAAATGAAGCATCAGTCTGACAAAACATTTTCCCTTAAAATGTTATACCACACAAATTAGACCCAGGCACAGTAGATAAGAAAATAATAAAACATTTACTTATATAAAGAAAACACATTAGACTATTTTACACAATTTAGGGTATTGGATTGCAGACAAAAAATTATAAAAAAATGTGGAATTAAGCAATAAACCTATAAATTACGAATGCTAAAATGTTTTGCCTTATTAATGTTTGGAGTCCAAGGTATGAAAATGAAGGCATCCTTAGGAGAGAAGAATAGACTTTGATGGTAGATAAGGATTGCTTGGCCCACCTAGTCTTCCTATTTCCCTACCTGCAGGGTAAACTGCAGACCCTAGTTAACCAACAGCCTATTTCTTCCTACCCCTCACAAAAATTGCCTTACATCTGTCCCATGCATTCTTGAATTCTCCCACAGTTTTAGATCCCACAACCTCCTCAGGAAGGCTGTTCCATGCATCCACCACCCTCTGTGAAAAAATACTTCCTCACATTGCCCCAGAACCCCCCCCATTTTCAAATTGCATCCCCTTCATCTTGCACATCTCTTTTTCTGAAAGATGCTACCTTCTTGGACTTTGTTGATTCCACTGAGGTACTTAGAAGTTTCTATCATGTCCCCACTCTCCCTCCTTTCCTCAAGGGTATACATATTAAGATCCTTTAGCCTTTCCTCATATGGCTTCTCTTGCAGACCCTGCACTATTTAAGTTGCCCTCCTCTGGACAGCCTCTATACTGTCTATGTCCTTGCGGAGATGGAGTCTCCAGAACTGGACCCAGTACTCCAGATGGGGTCTCACCAACTCTCTGTACAGAGGGATAACAACTTCCTGTTTTCTGATGGTGAGGCCTCTTCCTATACATCCCAGTATCCCCCCAGCCCTCCCTACTGCCTTCTCACACTGCTTACTAACCTTAAAGTCATCTGATATGATTACCCCCAGGTCCCTTTCCTTTTTTGTTGTTGTTACTACCTGACCCCCCAATTGTGTACTCTTCCCCTGGGTTTTTACTTCCCAGGTGCATTATTTTGCACTTCTTTGCATTGAATCCAAGCTGCCATACTCTTCTGACCATTCCTCCAACATAGCCCAGTCCCTTCTCATCCTTTCCATGCCTCCTTGTTTATCAACCCTGCTGCAGATCTTTGGGTCATCTGCAAAGAGGCAAACTTTTCCTTCCAGTCCCTCTGCAATGTAACTTATAAAGACATTAAAAAGGACTGGACCCAGTACTGAACCCTGTGGTACCCCACTAGTAGCCCCTCTTTCTTCAGAGTGGACTCCATTTGCAATTACCTTCTGTGTCCTGTTGTCCAGCCAGTGTTTTACCCAGGCTACCACCCTGGGACCCACTCCCAGGCTGGTTAATTTGACTATTAATCTTTGTGTGGGACTGTGTCAAATGCCTTGCTAAAGTCTAGGTAGGCCATGTCCACAGCCCCTCCTGGTCTACTACTTTGGTCACCCAGTCAAAGAAATCAATTACATTCGTCTGACATGACCTTCCCGCTGTGAACCCATGCTGCCTTGGGTCCCGTGCCCCACTGGCCTCTGGATACTCAATGATTCTTTCCTTCAGAACTGATTCCATCACTTTCCCTACCACAGAGGTCAAACTGACAGGTCTGTAGTTGCCTGCCTCTGTCTTGGTCCCACTTTTGTGAAGGAGAATCACACACCCCTTCCTCCAGTCCTCAGGTACCACATCATCCTCCCATGATTTGTTAAAAAGGGTAGTCAGTGGTTTCACTAGTTCACCCCTTAATTCTTTTAGAATTCTGGGATGAATTCCATTAGGCCCCATTGCTTTGTCCACCTTCATTTTTAGGAGTTCTTTCAGAACCCTTTCTTCTGTAAAAGGACTGGGATTGACCCCTCCCATCCAGAGTGCTTCTGTTAATTGGATTAGGCACCTCCCCGTCCTCCTCTTTTGTGAATACTGAGCAGAAATATTCGTTCAGTATCCCTGCTTTTTCACTGTCCTCTCTGCCCACCCACCGTCCATTCTATTCAGCCTCACTATCCCTCCCTTTGTCTTTCTACACTCCTGATGTACCTATAAAGGTTTTATCCCCCTTCTTAACTAAGTTGGCTATCTTTTCCTCAGTTTGGGCCTTTGCTATTCTGACTTCCCTCCCTGCTTCCTTCTGCCTTAACTGGTACAGCTCTCTGTCCTGCTCCTTCTGTGTTTCCTCATACTTTCTGAATGCTATCTTTTTCTCACTGACCTTCCCTGCCACCTCTTTTGAGAACCATAGTGGCTTTTTCTTCCATTTTGATTTGTTTATTTGCTTCACACAAAGGCTTGCTGCCTCTGTAATGGCAGTTTTGATATTTCCCCATTGATGCTCCACCCATCCTTCTAGGCTGTTTGCTAGTGCTTTTCTAAGGCACTCTCTCATCTTGCCAAAGTCAGCCCTCCTGAAGTCCAGTACCCTCACTTTTGTACGGCTTGACTCTGTAGTTGAGTTTATTGTGAACCACACTGTTTGGTGGTCACTTGTTCCCAGATGGCTACCCACTTCTAGATCTGAGATCCTCTCACTGTCCCCATTTGAGAGTACGAGGTCTAAGATTGCTCCCTCATGAGTGGTTTCCAAAACTAGCTGTGTGAGGCATGCCACCTGTAGGGCATCGAGTATAGCCCTGCTCTTGGATGTGGCTGCAGCAAATGTGCTCCAGTTAACATCTGGCATATTCAGGTCTCCCATCAACAGATTCTCCCCTTTCTCTGCCATCCTAAGAATGCCTTCTATCAAATCCTTGTCCATTCCCTCCCCCTGACATGGGGGTCTGTAAACAACCCGTGTGCAGATTGTGGTGTCATTTCCAGTCTCTAAGGTGACCCACAGTGCCTCCTCTCCTCCCTGTTTACTCTTTTGTTCAGTTTCTTTTATCTCTTCCCTTACATAGAGAGCTACTCCTCCCCCTCTTCTCCCCACCCTGTCTCTCCTATAGGTTGTGCTCCCTGGTATGTTAACATCCCAGTCATGGTTCTCTGTGTACCATGTTTCTGTGACTGCTACAAATTCCAGGCATCCCTCTTCCATCAAGGCCACCAGTTCAGGGAGCTTGTTGCCAAGACTACTGGCATTGGTACTCATTGCCTTCCATTTCATGATGGCCTTACCCCTTTTTGCACCATCCCTGTCCTTCTTGCCTTTGTCACTTTCTCCGTTTACCCCTGCCTTTATTCTTATCGGCATCTCTATCTTGGTGTTTACTTCAATTACTACCCTGATTTGTTCTGGGTGGCTAGGATTTCCCTGCTCCTTTCCAGTGCATCCCCCCTCGGCTAGTTTAAATGGTTGCCAATGAAGCATTTAAATCTATCACCTAGGATCCTGGTTCTCCTCCTGGACAGATGCAGACCATCACACTAGTATAGGCCTGCATCACTCCAGGTGGACCCCTAGTCCCCAATGAAGCCAAATCCCTGAGCTCTGCACCAGTTTTTGAACCACTGATTGAATCCCATTGGGTGTAGCACCCTAGCCTCACCTACACCACAGAAAGGCAGCACCTCCGAGAAGGTTACCATGCGTGCTACTTGTCTAAGTCCCTTCCCCAACTCCACAAACTCTTCCTGCACTGCTCTGATCCCTTTCTTTGACAGGTAATTTGCCCCTAGGTGGACAATGACATCCAGCTCCCTCCCCTGTGTAGCTGCTTTGGCAATCCTGAGCATTCGCTCCCTGTCCCTCCAAGCCATGACGCCAGGCAGCACCTTACCTCCATTTCCCCTTCCTTCCCCAGTTCTACCTTCCTAACAATGTAGTCCCCCACCAGGAATTGTTTCCTTCCTTTGTGGGGTCCCATGTCAACCTCATGTGGGTCTCCTTTGTGGAGGTTCCCAGCATCCTCCTTGGTCTCCACTGCAGGTGCCTCCATAGAGGATGGCAGTGAAAGGGGAGATATTGTTGGTGGGGGACCTAACTATGCCAAATGTTAACTGGAGCACCTTTGCTGCAGCCTCATCCAAGAGCAAGGCCATTCTCGATGCCCTACAGGGGGCAGGCCTAAGACAGCTAGTGTTGGAACCCACTTGGGAGGGAGCAATCTTAGACCTGGTATTCTCAAATGGGGATGGAGAGAGGATCTCAGATATAGAAGTGGGTAGCCATCTGGGAACAAGTGACCACCAAACAGTGTGGTTCATGATAAACTCAGCTGTAGAGTCAAGCCAAACAAAAGTGAGGGTACTGAACTTCAGGAGGTCTCACTTTGTCAAAATGGGAGAGTGCCTCAGAAAAGTACTAGCAAACAGGCAAGGAGTGGTGAAGCACAATGGGAAAACATCAAAACTGCCATCATAGAGGCAACAAGCCTTTGTGTGAAGCAAATAAACAAATTAAAATGAAAGAAAAAAACACTATGGTTCTCAAAAGAGGTGGCTGGGAAGGTTTGGGAGAAAAAAGTAGCATTTATGAAGTATAAGGAAACACAAAAGAAGCAGGACAGAGAACTGCACCAGTCAAAGCAGAAGGAAGTGGGGAAGGCAGTCAGAATAGCAAAGGCCCAAACCAAAGAAAAGAAACCAACTCAGTTAAGAAGGGGAATAAAACCTTTTATAGGTACGTTAGGGTACATAGAAAGACAAAGGGAGGGATAGTGAGGCTGAATAAGGGAACAGTGGGTGGGCAGAGAGGGACAGTGAAAAAGCAGGAATTCCAAAAGAATACTTCAACTCAGTATTCACAAAAGAAGAGGAAGGGGAGGTACCTAATCCAATCAAATAGAAGCAGTCTGGATAGGGGGTTGATCCCATTTTTTTTACAGAAGAAAGGGTTCTGAAAGAACTCCTAAAACTGAAGGTGGACAAAGCAATGGGTCCTAACAGGATTCACACCAGAATTCTAAAAGAATTAAGGGGACAACTAGTGACACCACTGACTAGCTTTTTTAACAAATCATGGGAGTATTGTGTGGTACCTGAGGACTGGAGGAGGGCAGATGTGATTTCCCTTCACAAAAGTGTTAGCAAGACAGAGGCAGAAAACTACAGACCTGTCAGTTTGATCTCATTGGTAGGGAAAATGATGGAATCACTTCTGAAGGAAAGAACTGTGGAGTACCTAGAGGCCCGTGGGGCACAGGACTCAAGGCAGCATGGATTCACAGCGGGAAGGTCATGTCAGATGAATCTAATTGATTTCTTTGACTGCGTGACCAAAGTAGTAGACCAAGGAGGGGCTGTGGACATGGCCTACCTATACTTTAGCAAGGCATTTGACACAGTCCCACACAAAAGATTAGTAAAAAAATTAGCCAGCCTGTGAGTGGTTCCCAGGGTGGTGGCCTGGGTAAAACATTGGCTGGACAACGGGACACAGAACGTAATAGTAAACAGAGTCCACTCTGAAGAAAGAGGGGTTACTAGTTTGGTACGGCAGGGTTCAGTAATGGGTCCAGTCCTTTTTAATGTCTTTATAGGTGGCATTGCAGAGGGACTGGAAGGAAAAGTATGCCTCTTTGCAGACTACACAAAAATCTGCAACAGTGTTGATACAAAAGGGGTATGGAAAGGATGAGAAGGGACTTGGAAAGGTTGGAGGACTGTTCAGAAGAATGGCAACTTTGATTCAATACAAAAAAAGTGCAAAGTAATGCACCTGGGAAACAAAAACCCAGAAGAAGGGTACACAATGAGGGGCAGGAGGTAGTAACAGCAACAGAAATGGAAAAGGACCTGTGGGTAATGATATCAGATGACCTAAAGATTAGCAAGCAATGTGAGAAGGCAGTAAGGATGGTTGAGCGGATACTGGGATTTATATGGAGTGGCGTTACCAGTAGAAAACAGGAAGTTGGTATCCCTCTGTACAGACAGTTGGTGAGACCCCATCTGGAGTACTGGGTCCAGTTCTGGAGGCCCCATCTCCACAAAGACATAGACAGGATGGAGACATTCTAGAGGAGGGCAACTAAAATGGTGCAGGGTCTGCACCAGAAGTCATATGAAGAGAGACTAAAGGAGCTTAATATGTATACCCTTGAGGAAAGGAGGGAATGGGAGGACATGATAGAAACTTTTAAGTACCTCAAGAGAATCAACAAAGTCCAAGAGGGTAGCATCTTTCAGAAAACGAGATGTGCAAGACCAAGAAAACACAATTGGAAGATAGAGGGGGGACAGCTCATGGATAATGTGAGGAAGTATTTTTTCACAGAAAGGGTGGTTGATACTTGGAATGTCCTTCCTGAAAAGATTGTGGGATCAAAAACAGTGGGGGAATTCAATAATTCATGGGGCAGACATTAGGCAATTCTAGTGGGGGCTTGGAGGAAGTAGGCTGTTGGTTAACTAGGATCTGCAGCAGCTTATCCAGTAGGTAGGGAAATGGGCAGACTAGGTGGGCCAAGCAGTCTTTATCTGCTGTCAAAGTCTATGTTTCTATGTCCCATCTACCAAAAAACCTCTTCAAGATTTCTGAAGAGTTCTCAAAAAATTCAGAGAGATGATAAGTCAGTCTATGAATTTCTTCTTCAGCAAAATTTTTCATCAGTGACATTGCAGATGGACTAGAGGGTAAGATTTGTGTTTGCAGATGACACCAAGATCTGCAACAGAGTAGATGATCCAGATGGAGTGGGCAGAATAAGAAGAAATCTGGATAAATTGGAAAAATGGTTGGAAGACAAGCAACTGGGGTTTGATGCAAAGAAGTACAAGATCATGCACAAAGGGAAGAGAAAGCCTAAAGCTACCAATAGGTTGTCAGGGGAGTTGCTACCAATCACAAGTAAAAGAAACAGACTTGTGCATCATCATCACAGATGACCACTAAAAATCATCCAAGCAGACCACTAAAGCAGTAGGTAAGGCTAGAGGGATGTTGGGGTGTATTAGTAGAGGTGTCATAAGAGGTAGGTAATAATCCCTCTTTACAGGACACTGGTTAGGCCCCATCTGAAGTACTGTGTTCAGTACTGGAGGTTGCACCTGCACAAGGACATTAACAAGATGGAGGCAGTCCAGAGAAGGGCAACCAAAATGGTGCAGGGACTGCATCAGAAGACATATGAGGAAAGATTAATGGAGGTCAATATGAATACCATAGAGCAAATGAGGAAGAGAGGTGATATGATCAAAACATTCAAACATCTTGAGGGCATTAACAAGGTGAAAGAGTCTAACATTTTTCAATATAAGAAAAATAGCAGGACAAGAGGACACAGCATGAGATTAGAGGGAGGCAGATTAAGGGGTAATATGAGGAAGTTCTTTTTCACAGAAAGGGTGGTGGATGTATGGAATGGTCTACCTCAGGAAGTGGTGTATATGAATACAGTGCAGGACTTCAGACAGGCATGGGATGGGCATAAGGGAGCAATACAGATTAGTATGGCTAGATTGGCCATTGACAGAGCAAAGGCCAACGGCACATTCATAAGATAGAAAAAAATGGGCAGACTGGATGAGCCTTGCAGTCCTTATCTACCGTCAATTTCTGTGTTTCTATGTTTCTAAAATTCAGGGTTTTTTAAAGCAAAGCTCCTTTCACAAAAGTTAGAAACATAGAAACATAGACTCTGGCAGCAGATAAAGACTGCTTGGCCCACCTAGTCTGCCAATTTCCCTATCTGTTAGATAAGTTGCAGATCCTAGTTGACCAACACGCTACTTCCTCCTATCCCCCACTATAATTTCCTTATGTCTGTCCAATGCATTCCTGAATTCCCCCACTGTTTTTGACCCCACAACCTCCTCAGGAATGCCATGCCATGCGTCCACCACCCTCTGTGTGAAAAAATACTTCCTAGTGTTGCCCCTGAGCCATCTCCCCTCTATCTTCAAATTGTGCCACCTTGTTCTTGCATATCTCTTTTTCTGAAAAATACTCCCCTCTTGAACTTCATTTATTCCTCTGAGGTCTATCTGGCAGTCACTTGTTTCCAGATGGCTACCACATCTAAATCTGTTATTCTCTCTCCATCCCCATTTGAGAGTACCAGGTCTAAGACTGCTCCCTCCCGAGTGGGTTACAACACTAGCTGTCTGAGGCATGCCCCCTGTAAGGCATTGAGAATGACCCTGCTCTTGGATGTGGCTGCAGCAATGTGCTCCAGTTAACATCTGGTGTATTCAGGACCTCCATCAACAATATCTCCCCTTTTTCTGCCATTATAAGGATGGCTTCTATCATTTCCTTGTCCATTTCCTCCCACTGAGATGGGAGTCTGTATACAACCCCAGTGTGAATTGTGGTGCCATTTCCTGTCTCCAGGGTGACCCACAGTGCCTCCACTCCTCCCCATTTACCCTTTAGTTCTGTTGCTTTGATCAATTCCTTTAAGTAGAGAACTACTCCTCCTCCTCCTCTTTTACTCTCCCTGTCCCTCCTGTAGATTGTGTACCCTGATATGTTGACATTCAAGTCATTGTTTTCCATGTACCATGTTTCTGTGACTGCAATGATATCCAGGTGTTACTCTTCCATCAAGGCCACTACTTCAGGAAGTTTTTTTACCCAGACTATGGGCATTGGTACTCTTTGCCCTCCATTTTTTGATGACCTTACCCCTTTTAGCTCCATCCCTGCCCTGTGCCCTTACTGCTTTTGTCTTTTTCTCCATTTACTTTTGTCCTGCTCCCTATCAAACTCTCTTCTGATGTGTTTACCTTGCTAACTACTCTGTTTTGTTGGGGGGAGGCTGGTTATTCCCTGCTTCTTATCAGTGCCTCCCCCATTGGCTAGTTTAAAAGTTTGCCAATTAAGCATTTTAATCTATAACCTAGAAGCCTTGTTCCCCTCCCGGACAGATGCAGACCATCATGTTAGTATTGTTGTGTATCCCTCCAGGTGGACCCCCCATCCCCAATGAAGCTAAAACCCTGTGCTCCACACCAGTTTTTCAACCATTCATTGAATCACATGGTACGGAGTACTCTAGCCTCACCCATGCCATGGACAGGCAGCACCTCCAAGAAGGTTACAATGTATGCTACTTGTCTAAGGCCCCTCCTCAATCCACAAACTCCTCCTGCACTGCTCTGATCCCATGCCCAGCTAGGTCATTTGTCCCTAGGTGGACAATGATGTCCCGCTCCCTCTCCCATGCAGTTGCTCCCATGATCCTGAGGATTCACTTCCTGTCCCCCCAAGCCATTGCATCAAACAGGCACTTTACTTCCATCTCCCCTCCCTACCCCAGTTCTACCCCCCTAACAACTGACTCCCCCACCAGGAGCTGCTTCCTTCCCTTGTGGTGTCCCATGCCAACCTCCTGTGGGTCTCCCTTGTGGAGATTCTGAGCATCCTCCTTGGTCTTCAATGCTGGTGCTTCCATAGAGGAACCATGCTCCACCAGAAGAGCATATGAATTGTGAAAAGGTACAACTAGAAGGATGCTCCTCTGTTCCATCACCCTCACCATCGCTGAGCACAACATGTTCCAACCACTCCTCTTTCTTGGCAACCTCTGAGGCAGTGGCGGTGGCCCTGGTGTTCCCTGAGTGGGGGAGGTTTCCCTACTCCATTCCAGGTCAGCCTGGAGATGGGCAGCCTCCTCCCTCAGAGCAGTAAATTGCCTAAAACTAAGGGCAGCATCACAGCCTCCAGAATGTCCCCCAGAAGGCTGCTGCTCCACAGGCTGTGCATTGCATCACTCTTTACATGTCTCTCTCCCTTCCTGCTTAATTTTTTTTTTTTTGGCTTTTTGTTGTTTCTCTCTTTCTTCAGTGAGGCAAAGTTCTCCTCACTAATCAGTATTTCTTATCCAGCAAAACTTCCCAAAGCTAACATTCAGCAAAATTATACAAAAAAGCAGTTTTCTGGCTGTATTCCCTTTTGTATACCTCAAGTGATGTCATTCCAGCCTACCCTGTTGATTGGTTGGCTATTCAGGCTGTTATGTTTCTCCACCATAGTTTCTCCGGAGTATAAAATACCAGAAAATCCTTCCCTCATTGGGTTCAGCAGACCATGGAGAGCTTTAAATCTGCTTTTAAGATGCACTTAATTTGTTATTCTCCATAAATTGATTAATTTGCTGCTGTGCTGAATTTTGAATAGTTTGGTTTTAACTTTTATGTATTTATTGTTAAAGCGCTTTGGTTGTGGAATTGTGCTATATAAATAAAGGTTATTATTATAAATTGTGGTTTCTGTCCACCATCCTAGCCCCCCCCCCCCCCCCCCCGCTGTGGTCTAATGAGCTTAGTTTAGCATGTTGACCTCCTGCTAACAAATTGGAGTAAATAAGTTTCAGCATTTGGAAGAACAGTATCTTACTTACACTTTTTAAACCAGCCAGTGAAGGGGTATTATGGGATTCTTTGTTTGGTTTTAATTTGGGGGGGGGGTGTGAAATTAAATCCTGGTTCAGACATTATGCCCAATATAAAAGTTTTGCATGATAATACCCATAGCATTGCTACCAAGACTGATTTATTGGCTGCATTAATATGTACCCAAAATCCCTGTATCCTTGGTTTAAATGAGACCCGGGGCAGTCACATAAAATAAGTAATCATGAATTCAGCATTCCTGGTTACCAGTTGAACCAGCATAATATTCTGTGGTGATTTGCATATGCAGCCCATGATGCTTTGCATTGTGGGGTCATATGTGACTTTGTATTCCTGGTTACCAGCACTTTAGGCAAAATAGAAAGAGTAGGGAAGGGGGGTGATGTTTTACATTAAAAATTAATTTGGCCACATTGAAATTATGATAAGGGGGAGTGAAAGTAACAATGAGTATCTGGTCATTAATATAACACAAATCAATGTGGCTATGACTGTAGTTTATCCCCCCCCCCAAAAAAAAAACAACTTAAAAATCATCGAAGGGGTACTAAATAAAATAGGTGATTGAATTAGTAATAAATTGACAATATTATTAGAGGACTTAAATTGTAACTGGTTAAAACTGTGGGGTAAGCAACTAATGGAAATTACTACTGCATTGTAGTTAAAACAACTTATTAATTCTTCTACTCGCTTTACAAACACATCTACATCTGGGACCATCTTAGATTTAATACTTATCTCATTGCTGTTACAGGTAGAAGCTTCTGGCACCCTGCCTCCCCATTTTGGAGATCATAGCCCTGTTTGGTTAACTTCGGCCACCTCACAACTTGTATGTTCTCAAACTCACCTAAAGCAAAACTGGTCCAGAGATATGAGAAGTTTTTAAGAATTTAAATCTTTAGAAAGTGCAATAACTGAATAATGAGACCATTGCAGGTTAATTCCAATCTTGATTTGACTGTCAATTTTTTATCAGTACTTTTCAGAAAATTTGAGATACCCATGCCCCTAAGGTGAAGAAGCATAATAAATTATCTAGATTTCCATGGATAACAGAAACATTATTTAAAAAAAATTAGGGCTAAGAATAGAATCTGGGAAAAAAGCTTTAAAATCTAAATTGGCTACAGATTGGGAACTATTTAAAATAAAAAGAAGTGAATGTAAACAATTGACAAAAAGCAAAAATGAAGTATTGTAGAAATAAAATGGATCAAAATTCTGATCCTATAAAATCCAATGGGGGGGGGGCGGGTAGCCAGAGAAATTTAACAATAAGAGTTGAGAATACACTAACTGATACTCCTAAGGTGGTCTTGGGTGCTTTGAACACCTTTTTTTACTGATCTTCCAGATTTGGGGAATTTACGGGTAACAAAAGATAGCATATAAACACTTATCAGGACATCACCCACTAATCAGATTTTAAAATCTAACCTTGTCTGAAGTTAAAAGAGTATTGCTTAAAATAAATATACATAAATTGGTGGAGTTGGACAATTTGGAAGGCAGATTTTTGAAGTTAGCAACTCAATTCATAGCTCCAACAATTACATATATTTTTAATTGGAGCTTGCAAAGAGGATGTTTTCCAGTGTCCTGGAGGGTGAGTAAAATAATAACAATTTATAAGGGTGGTGATGCAGCAGATGCAATCAATTGTTGCCCTACTGCTGTCCTGCCCATCTTATCTAAGTGTCTGAAAAAACTTGTCAACAGACAGATTTGTTAGTATATGGACAAATATACGCTGCTGACTCCCTACTAATCAGTCTTTCATAAGAGCTATTCAACTGCAAATGCCCTAATAGAATTTAAAGACCTGATTTGCTCTTCTTTGAACTTGGGTAGGAAGACAGCGGTCATCTCTATCGATTTATCTAAAGCTTTTGACTTGGTGAACCACTTCATTATATATGAGAAACTATATGACCTGTACTTTTCTAATGGCCCACTACGTTGGCTTACTTCCTACTTAACTGGGCATACCCAGAGGGTTGAGGTACAATGTCATCTGTCAAAACCTTGTAAAGTGATCAGGGAGTCCCTCAGGGGTCCATCTTGGGACTCCTTCTGTTCTTGATTTTCATTAATGACCTACCCACCATGGTACAGCATACAGCCATTAGGCTGTATGCTGACGATACAGAAATAATAGCCTCAGGTGTTAACATTGCAGACCTTCAGACTAAGCTCCAGGCTGACTTTGCCAAGGTTGAAGAGTGGTTCATCAGGTCACAGCTACTCATTAATGCAAAGAAAACAAAACTGATGACTTTTGCTTCTAAAAGCAGAAATGTTTCATAACTACAGATTTTTACTAGTAATAAAATTCACATTGAATTAGTGACTAATTATTGTTACTTAGGTGTATTTTTTGATCCTCTGTTAACATTTAAAGATCACATCTCTATGATTATTGGAAATATATATAAGAAACTAAGGACATTAAGGAGAACTACTAGATGCTTAAAATTTCAAGATTGGAAAAGGATAGCAGAGCAGCTCATCCTGCCTACCCTTAAATATGGGGAGTTAATTTACTGGACAGCCAACACATACTTGCTGGGCAAGCTTGACAAAATACAATATAAAATAGTAAGATATGTTGTTGAGTTCTATGACTGGGTGATGAGGGCCCTGGATCAGGGTAGGCCAGTAGATGTCCACTTTCTGGACTTTAGCAAGGCATTTGATTTGGTACCCCACAGTGGCTTGCTGGCTAAGCTGAAGGAAATGGGGGTAGGGAGAAAGTTGTTAAGATGGATAGGAAATTGGCTCTCTGTGTGTACTCAGAAGGTGATAGTTGGAGGGTTAGCCTCATCCCCAAGGTGGGTTACTAGTGGGGTTTCCTAGGGTTCAGTGCTGGGGCCACTCCTGTTCAATGCCTATATCTCAGGCATCAGGAGGGAGATCAGAAGTGAAATGAGTCTCTTTGCAGATGATTCAAAGGTGGATGCAGTGGTGGATGAGGAGGAAGGGAGGGTGGCCTTGCAGGAGGACCTGGAGGCTCTGGAAAGGTGGTCGGAAAAATGGAAACTAAAATTCAATGTGCTGAAGTGCAAGGTTCTGCACCTGGGAGTCAGAAATACAGGCCAGGGGTATACCCTGGGAGGAGACAAGATTCAAGTCATGGAGGGTGACAGGGACCTGGGGGTAGTGGTAGATGTTAAAATAAACAAGTCAGAGACCTGTAGAAGGGCAGCTGCAAGGGCAAATAGGATGCTGGGATGCATCGCCAGGGGGATTACCTCCAGAAAGGCGGAAGTGATCCTTCCACTATACAACTGCCACACCTCGAGTATTGTGTACAGTTTTGGAGACCACATTTAAAGAGGGACATTACACTCCTAGAGAGGATCCAAAGAAGAGCAACCAAAATGATCTGGGGTCTGGGGGAGAGGACCTATGAGGAAAGGCTCAAGGAGCTCGACAGGTACACCCTGGAGGAGAGGAGGGATGGGGGGACATGATAGAGGTCTTTCAGTACATGAAAGGGATCAATAAAGGAGTCCCAGTCAGGGTGCTCCAAAGAAAGGAGAGTGGGGCAATGAGAGGTCATGGGTATAAGCTGGAAGGGGGTAGGCTCAGAGGGGAGAGGAGGAGATGTTATTTCACTGAGAAGGAGGTGAAGCCATGGAATGCACTGCCCAGGGAGCTGGTAGAGGTAGATACTGTGGACGGGTTTAAGAGGGGATTGGACAGGTACGGGGGAGGGTAAATCTGACCAGGTCCAATACAGGTGGAACATCTGGAACTGGGGACAGTATAACCCAAGGGGGAGGGGGGGACACCAAAATCAGCCCTCAGTGTGGGTGCTGAAAATCGAGCAGACTCGAGAGACCATTAGGCCTATTCTGCTGGCATTTTAGTGTGTTAGTATGTTCTGCAGTGTAGCTATAGGACACATCACTGTTTGTTACTAAAGGATTTGGGCTGGCAACCCCTAGATATTGAGTACTCCAGGAGTTGGATAGTATTAATTCGTAAATATTAAATACATCATCCCGAACACAGTATTTCACAAATCCTTTTTCCCACTGTAACTGATCCAAGGAAAGAACTATCCAGGTCTGTCCATCAAAATAAAATTTATCAGGGAAAATATAATAATAAATATGGGGACTGAACTTTGATCTCCTGGGCTGCAGTATACTGGAATAAACTACCCCACAATTGTACATGCTGAAACCACACATAGGGCTTTTATTGTGGCCATTGAGGACCTCTTTTCCTTCTCTTGTCAGTGTACTTAACATCTTATTATCTTAAGTGTTTAATATTATGTTTTGGTAAATGGTGTCTTTGCATATTGTACTCCAAGTGTTGCACAAACTTGTGGTATACTATTGTACTTGTAATGTTGTTATTTTATGTGTAACCTTTGTAACTAGACCAACACAGGACTGTCTTGTGAACTGGACTGAACAGTCTAAACGACATGTATTCCTGTATAAAAATAAAGTTTTACCTACCCTACCTACCTTAACAGTTTCTGTTAAAAGACATTTCTGCCCTTTGGTTTCAGGAAACCCACAACATGCTGTATAAATGGACCCCAGACATCACATCACCATGCTCCTGGTTGTGAGGCCTGGATATTCAAACACAAATTAAGTTTTAAATGATGCATTTAAGCCAGTTCCTGGCTTCCAGTCCTTTGATATATAAACTTGTCTGAGGGCTAGACTCAGCACTCAGTTGAAAAAAAATCTTCCCCCATGTTTATGTTTTCTCTATATAATGCTTATAGTGCCAGTGGCTTAATTCTTAAACACAGCCCGTGTATATATACCAAATCTGAACAGTACAAATATGTATGGAGCTATCTCGTCACAGTTATTATTTAGCATCCAGTCTTTGTTCACTTTAGTTCTAGCTCCATGCAGCATCTCTACATTCCCCTCCCAGGTAGGTAGAATTGGAAGAGGCATTGGCTAAAAATGTCCTCCCCTGATGGTATTCCTTGGAATCCTAAGTCCTTCATTTAGTCCTTCCCTACCCAGGAGTATGTATACCATGAGTGGATGTCCACCAGGACTGTTCTGGGTCCTCAGTGGGACTTCTTCCTTTGTCTTTAGCCTCTCTGGTTTAAATCTAGATTGTATATAGGAGATGATCTCTTGTTCTGGTCGGCATGGAACCAAGGAGGTTTGAGGAAGTTAGGAGGTTGTTTTTCTTCTGCTATCTGCCATTTGAAATATTTTAGTGATCTTCAACAGGAGGCTTCACTTTCCTCATCACACTTCTGGCACCATCTTCAGTTGTGGCATTTTTTATTTATTTAAGGATTCGGAAAAGTCCTATAAGCACAAGATCTTTTACAAAGGTTCCACGTCATGGATTGCAAAATAAAGTACAATAGGAAAAAGCATAGGTGCATCACAATGAATGATACAGCTTGGATTCAGAACTTAACAGAATAACTCAAAACATAGGTACAAGTTAAAATAACAAGAAAAATACTTTATGAGGGTGGAGGGGGGAATAAGCAGCTACAAAGTGCCTTGTCAGTAGTTCAGAGGGATGAGGATAGCTGGCAGTGGGGTGAAGAAAGGAGGTACGAGAGAGAGGTAGGTACTGGGGTGGAGGTGAAGGTTGGGGGAAGAAGGGCAATGAGGTATAGGGAGAAATGGGGGGTGAGGGAAGCTGAGCGGAGAAGACTTGCTAGAGTAAATGGTGGGGTATGAGGGGGCATGGTCAGGCAGCCTGCATTAGTAGTGACTGTCAGGGAAACTCACAGGACTGGGAATTGGGGGAGATTGGAGGGTGGGGTGGTGGGTGCAGAAGGAGCATGATGCAAACTGACTGCTGAGGCAAGTCATGAGAAGAGACAGAGGGAAGGAGTACCTAAGGCCTGCCTAGTGCTTGCTGGGGGGAAGAGAGAGCAGGTGTGGCTGGACTTAGGAGCAGGTGAACTTAGAGAGTGTTATGAGATGCTGTTTGAGGTCAGTTTTGATTGGGCCAGACAATTCATGGCCAAGAGGTGTCCGGGGAGTTAATTCATCCACAGGGGGGCCTGGTAAGCAAATGCACGTTGCCTAAGTGAGGTGCAATGGAAAAGGATAGCCAAGGACCCTCTAGTCCTTCCTCTGGTAACCTGTAATGAGTTGGCCACCTTGATCAAATTGCCTACACAAGGTGGTGTTTTACTAAATAGAGCCTTCTTCCCTAGGATGCAAGTCTGGAATTTGACCCTGTTTCTTAATCATAGCCAATTTGCATATTCGTACAGAGTACAGATGTGAGCGCCATGGTTAGCATCCATGGTGAGTCTGCAGGCTTTGTTGAGCGTAGTCTGAACCATCATGAGGGCTGTATCGATTGCCACCCCGAAGACCACTGATCCATAGTCACAGATAATTAGATACATAGACAGTGTCGGCAGATAAGGGCCTATGGCCCACCTAGTCTGCCCATTGGAGTTTGTAACTTCAGTTTATGTTTTCCTAGAACCCTGTTGCCCCTTAACCCTGACCTCCAGAATTCCTTTATGTCTATCCATGCATTCTTAAATCCCATGATTGTTTCAGCCCCCACCACTTCCTCTGGCAGGGTGTTCCACTTGTCCACCACCCATTCTGTGAAGAAATTCTTCCTCACATTTCCTCTAATTCACCCTCCCTCCAACTTCATCCAATGCCCTCTAGTCCTGGAAAATCTTTTTCACTTAAAAATAGTGTATTCCTGCACCCTGTTACTCCCTGTAAGATACTTGTATGTCTCGATCATGTCTCCTCTCTCCTCTCTCCCTCCTCTCCTCCAGGGAGTACATATTCAGTTCCTTCAACCTGTCCTCATAGGACTTGTGATGCAATCCATGTACCGTCTTTGTTGCCCTCCTCTGAACCTTCTCTACCCTGCCTATGGCCTTATATAGGAAAGGTCTCCAGAACTGTATACGTTACTCCAGGTGGGGCCTCACTAGTGTCTTGCGTAGTGGAATTATGACCTCCCTTTTCCTGCTGGTGATGCCCCTGCCTATGCATCCCAGCGTCCTATTTGCTTTACCTGCTGCCTTGTCACACTGTTTCCCTACCTTGAGGTCATCAGAGATGATAACCCCAAGATCCCTTTCCTGCTTGGTGCATGCTATATCCTCACCCCCCCAAATGATCTATTGTGCCAGGGTTTTACATAGAAACATAGACTTTGATGGCAGATAAGGACCGCTAGGCCCATCCAGTCTGCCCATTTCCTTACCTACAGGATAGGCCGCAGATCCTAGTTAACCAACAGCCTATTTCTTCCTACCCCCCCACAAGAACTGCCTTATGTCTGTCCCATGCATTCTTGAATTCTCCCACAGTTTTAGACCCCACAACCTCATCAGGAAGGCTGTTCCATGCATCCACTACCCTCTCTGTGAAATAATACTTCCTCACATTGCCCCTGAACTGCCCTCCTTCTCATCTTTTAAATTGTGTCCCCTTGTTCTTGCAAGTCTCTTTTTCTGAAAGATGCTACCTCTTGGACTTTGTTGATTCCACTGAGGTACTTAAAAGTTTCTATCATGTCCCCTCTCCCTTCTTTCCTCAAGGGTATACATATTAAGCTCCTTTAGTCTCTCCTCATACGGCTTCTCTTGCAGACCCTGCACCATTTTAGTTGCCCTCCTCTGGACAGCTTCTATCCTGTCTATGTCCTTGTGGAGAAGGGTCTCCAGAACTGGACACAGCACTCCAGATGGGGTCTCACCAACTGTCTGTACAGAGGGATAACAACTTCCTGTTTTCTGCTGCTGATGCCTCTCCTATACATCTCAGTATACCCCAGCCCTCCCTACTGCCTTCTCACATTGCTTGCTAACCTTAAGGTCATCTGATATGATTGCCCCAGGTCCCTTTCCTTTTGTTGTTGTTACTACCTCCCCACCCATTGTGTATTCTTCCCTGGGTTCTGTTTCCAGGTGCATTATTTTGCAATTCTTGCATTGAATCCTAGCTGCCATACTTGACCATTCCTCCAACCTTGCCAAGTCCCTTTTCATCCTTTCCACGCCCTTGTGTATCAACCCTGTTGCAGATCTTTGTGTCATCTGCAAAAGGCATACTTTTCCTTCTAGTCCCTCTGCAATGTCACTGATGAAGACATTAAAAAGGACTGGACCCAATACTGAACCCTGCGGTACCCTACTAGTAACCCCCCTTTCTTCAGAGTGGACTCCATTTACAATTACCTTCTGTCTCCTGTTGTCCAGCCAATGTTTTACCCAGGCTACCACCCTGGGTCCCACTCCCAGGCTGGTTAATTTGACTATTAATCTTTTGTGTGGGACTGTGTCACATGCCTTGCTAAAGTCTAGGTAGGCCATGTCCACAGCCCCTCCCTGGTCTACTACTTTGGTCACCCAGTCAAATAAATCTATTAGATTTGTCTGACATGACCTTCCCGCTGTGAACCCATGCTGCCTTGGGTCCTGTTCTCCACTGGCCTCTAGGTACTCAACTATTCTTTCCTTCAGAAGTGACTCCATCACTTTCCTACCACAGAGGTCAGACTGACAGGTCTGTAGTTTCCTGCCTCTGTCTTGGTCCCACTTTTGTGAAGGGGAATCACATCCGCCTTCCTCCAGTCCTCGGGTACCACACCATCCTCCCATGATTTATTAAAAAGAGTAGCCAGTGGTTTCACTAGTTCCTCCCTTAATTCTTTTAGAATTCTGGGGTGAATTCCATCAGGACCCATTGCTTTGTCCACCTTCAGTTTTAAGAGTTCTTTCAGAACCCTTTCTTCTGTGAAAGGACTGGGTTGCCCCCCCCATCAAGAGTGCTTCTGTTAATTGGATTAGGCACTTCCCCCTCCTCTTTTGTGAATACTGAGCAGAAATATTTGTGCAGTATTCCTGCTTTTTCATTGTCCCTCTGCCCACCCACCGCTCATTCTATTCAGCCTCACTATCCCTCCTTTGTCTTTTCACGCCGCTGATGTACCTATAAAGGTTTTATCCCCTTCTAACCGAGTTGGCTATCTTTTCCTCAGTTTGGGCCTTTGCTATTCTGACTTCCTCCCTGCTTCCTTCTGCCTTAACTGGTACAGCTCTGTCCTGCTGCTTCTGTGTGTTTCCTTATACTCCGAATGCTATCTTTTCTTCCTGACTTTCACAGCCACCTCTTTGAGAACCATAGTGGCTTTTTCTTTCATTTTGATTTGTTTATTTGCTTCACACAAAGGCTTGTTGCCTCTGTGATGGCAGTTTTGATAATTCCCATTGTTGCTCCACACCTCCTTCTAGCCTGTTTGCTAGTGCTTTTCTGAGGCACTCTCCCATCTTGCCAAAGTCAGCCTCCTAAAGTCCAGTACCCTCACTTTTGTATGGCTTGACTCTGTAGCTGAGTTTAACGTGAACCACACTGTTTGATGGTCACTTGTCCCCAGATGGCAACCCACTTCTAGATCTGAGATCCTCTCACTGCCCCCGCTTGAGAGTACGAGGTCTAAGATTGCTCCTCACGAGTGGGTTCTGAAACTAGCTGTCTAATGCCTGCCACCTGTAGGGCATCAAGAATGGCCCTGTTTTGGATGTGGCTGCAGCAAATGTGCTTCAGTTAACATCTGGCATATTCAGGTCTCCCATCAACAGTATCTCCCTTTCTCTGCCATTCTAAGAATGCCTTCTATCATATCCTTGTCCATTTCTTCCCCTGACATGGGGGTCTGTACACAACCCCTGTGCGGATTGTGGTGCCTTTCCAGTCTCCAAGGTCACCCACAGTGCTTCTCTCTCCTTGTTTACCTTTTGTTCAGTTGCTTATCCCTTCCTTTACATAGAGAGCTACTCCTCCCCCTCTTCTCCCCTGCCTGTCTCTCCTGTAGGTTATGTACCCTGGTATGTTAACATCCCAGTCATGGTTCTCTGTGTACCATGTTTCTGTGACTGTTATGATATCCAGGCATCCCTCTTCCATTAAGGCCATCAGCTCAGGGAGCTTGTTGCCCAGACTACGGGCATTGGTACTCATTACCCTCCATTTCCTGATGGCCTTACTCCCTTTTACCCCATCCCTGTCCTTCTTGCCTTTGTCACTTTCTCCATTTACCCCTGCCCTTCTCCCTATCGACACCTCTATGTTGGTGTTTGCTGCACTTACTACCATGATTATTTGTGCCCCATATGCATTATTTTGCACTTCTTTGCATTGAATTTCAACTGCCAAACCCCTGACCATTCTTCAAGTTTCTGTAGGTCCCTTCTCATTCTGTCTACACCCTCTGGTGTGTCTACTCTGTTACAGAGCTTTGTGACAGCCATTTACCACAACACTCTGTACTACCACCCAGCCAGTTACCTACGCACCACACTACTGTCCTGCCCACACCCATATACCCTAGTTTGTGTAATAGTCTTCTATGTTGCACAGTGTCAAAGGCCTTGCTGAAATCCAGATAGGCCATGTCCACTGCCCTCCCCTGATCCACCTCCCTAGTCACCCAGTAAAAAAATTCAATGAGTTTGGTCTGACATGACCTGCCATTGGTAAAACCATGCTGCCTTGGGTCCTGCAGTCCATTGAGAACCAGATGTTCCACCAATCTCCTCTTCCTTTTCCTCTTGCTAACCTGCTTAATGCATAATTCTGTTGCTCTTGTAATCCCCATTTTAAATACTGCCCACTGTTCCTTAACCCCTGATTCCTGACCCATTCCCCTTAATGCCTCTTTCAAGTATCTCCCCATTTTCCCAAAGTCTGCCCCCATAAAATCCAGGATACATGTTTTTGTGTGGTTTGGTTCTGCTCCTTCTGTGATTTCAAACCACAATGACTGGTGGTCACTGTTCCCCAGGTGCTTTGCCCACTGTTACCCCGATCACACTGTCCCTGTTTGTGAGCCCAAGCTCCAGTATTGCCTCCTACCGAGTTGGTTCCAGGACCAGTTTTTTGAGGAAGACACCCTGAAGGGAGTCCAGGATAAATCTGCTCCTAGTTGATGCTGCTGCAGGGATTCTCCAGTCCACATCTGGAATATTGAAGTCTCCAACCAGTACTACCTCACCCTTGTCTACCATCCTTTGGAGGGCTAACATCAGCTCCCTATCTGTTTCTTCCTCCTGGGCTGGTGGTCTATAGACCACACCTGTGTGGATGGCTGGTCCCATTTTTCTTTTCAACTTAACCCACAGTAACTCTCCCCCATTTTGTTCATCCTGGATCTCTGTGGCCCTTATGTCATTTTTCACATACAGTGCCACTCTTCCTCCCTTCCTACCTGCCCCGTCTCTTCTGAATATGTTGTAGCCAGGAATGGCCATCTCTCAGTTGTGGTTATCATTACACCAGGTTTCTGTGATGGCCACAATGTCCAGATCTGACTGCACCATGACAGCCTCCAGATATTCCATCATGTTGCTAAGGCTCCTGGCATTGGCACATATGGCTTTCCATGATTTGACCTCCCTAGACTGTTTAGCTTTTCTACTCCAGCCCCTTCCCTGGTTGTCCTTTATCCATGGTTCTCCTTGCTGTCTGCCCTTCTGCTGATTTTTGCCCCTTTTCTGCCTATCCACCTCTTGGGAGCTAATCTCCATCTTTTTCAGAATGCTTTGTTGAGATATCCACTCCTCCAGTTCACTGGTTCCACTGCTAGCTGTGGGGGGTGAGCAAGTATGTACCCTCCTTGCTGGCCTGCCACCCACGTTGGCTAATTTAAATGCTTGTCAATATAGCATTTAAACTTATCATTGAGTGCTTGTATTCCCCTCCAGGATGGATGCATGCCGTCAGGCTTGAACAAACCTCCATCCCTCCAGGTGGGTCCCCAGTCATCAATGAATCCAAACCCTTCCTCACAGCAAAAGTTCTTCAACCATGTGCTAAAGATCCCGGTGCATGCACCCCTATGCTGTCCCATGCCTCTCACAGGTAGTACTTCTGAGAAGGTGACAGAAGTAGCTACTTGCATGAGACCCCTCCCCAATTTCATAAACTCTTCCTGAACTTCCTTTGGCTATCCATTTGCCAGGTCATTAGTACCTAGGTGGATAATGACATCCAGCTCACCCTCCTGTCGTGCCTTCTCAGCAATCCCCAGGATCTTCCTTCCATCCCTCCATGCTGTGGCACCTGGTAGGCACCTCACCTCCCTGTCCTCCCCCTCCTGTGTTCCTAGCTGAATCCCTCTTATGATGGAGTCCCCCACCAGGATTCACTTCCCCCTCCTCTGCAGTCCACTGCTTTCCCCACTAAGGTCACCTCCTTGGCTAACCTCCACATACTTTCATTCCACTTCTCTGGGTACCTCTATTTGGTTGCCTCCATTTGCCAGTGTGGCATATGAGTTCTTGAGTAGAATAGGATATGGAATGTGCCTCTGCCTGACCACCTTAACCTGCCCTGAGCCCACTGGCATTCAAGTGCTCCTCATTCTCAGCATCCTTTGAGGCAGTGGCATTGGACTGGGTGGTCTCTGGATAGGGGTGATGGTACTCCTGACCAAGTTTACTTCCGCTCTGAGTCTGGCTACCTCATCTCCACAGTCCAGAGAGATGCATGCAGATAGGGCAGCACCTCAGTGTCCAGAAGGTCTGTCTGAATATGGCTGCCCTGCAGTCACTGCATTACACCATTCCCCAAATTATACTGCTATTCCACTAGTTGTCTGTTACTGAAGCTCTCCTAGTTCCCTCTTCATTAATTTGCTGTACTAAAAATCCTTCCATTGATCCTCAGATACCTTTCTTTTAAAAAAAGAAAATAAATAAATCAGTCAAAACACTTGTGCTGAGGGTGGGCTTTTTCGCCTTTGGCCCCTCCTACTCCACACCCCCTACTAACCCCTGTGGTTAGCTCCTGTCAATCAAATTTAACAGGGCATTTAATTAAGAGTTGGGGGAAGGTGGGGGTGGAAATTTGCAGCAATTAGAGACAGCAAAGAAATACACCACCACTACATTTTACATTTTCAACAGCCCAAAAACAATTCTAGGTAAAGACAGCAAAGAAATTACGGTGTCACTAAAAGCCCCCAATCTAAGTTTAATAACAAAAATAGCAATTACCAGTTACTGTAAAGCACTGAAATGATTATGTTTCCTTCCCCTTCTGGCTTCTTCTGAGAAAACTAAATTCACTTGCTACATCAACTCTGACTAAACCCCACCTCCAGTTATCACGTAGCTGAGGTCAGAGGCCAGACAATTAGCACCAGTCACCCAGACTACAGGGCAGGTCAGACAAGCCAAGACTAAATTTGCAGAAATTAAAGACAGCAAATAAATACACCACTACTATGTTCTAAATTTTCAACAGCCTAAAAACAATTCTAAGTAAAGATAGCAAAGAAATTACAGTGTCACTAAAAGCCCGTAATCTAAGTTTAATAACAAAAATAGCAATTACCAGTTACTGTAAAGCACTGAAATTAATATGTTTCCTTCCCCTTCTGGCTTCTTCTGCTATATCTCCTAGTCAATAGTAGATATAATGGAACTGTGGACTGAGAGGCGGACAGCCCCCAAAAAGAGAGGTATTGCCTGTGCCTTTACAGACACCAATCCTGGTATTGACTGTCTTGACCAGAGAGTCAATATAGTGCGCAAATGTGAAGGTATCATCTATTATGACCCCCAGATACTTGAACAAGTGGACTTGTTCCAGAGGCTCACTGCATGAGTAGGAAATGATGACAGGGTGGTGCTCATTTTTGTTGTGGGGGCTGGACAAAAGCGTGGCCTTTGTCTTCTTGAAGTTTAATAGCAACTTATGTCTACAAAACCAGTCCTCGAGTTTGGAGAAGGAGTTCGGCAGCTCAGATTGTAGGGCAGACTGAGAAGTGCTACTGCTCAGGAGCACAGCATCATCTGCATATAGTATGAGTTTGATGTTGCAGGCTATTGGAAGGTGATTTAAGAGGAGACTGAAGAGTAGGGACCCCAGTATTGATCCCTGGGGTACCCATAGATACACAGATACAGATACAGTGTCGGCCGATAATGGCCTATGGCCCACCCAGTCTGCCCATTTGAGCTTGTAAGTTTACTTTATGTTTTCCTAGAAATCTGTTACCCCTTAACCCTGATCTCCAGAATTCCTTTATGTCTATCCCATGCATTCTTATATCCTGTGATTGTTTCAGCCCCCACCACTTCCTCTGGCAGGGTGTTCCACTCATCCACCACCCATTCTGTGAAGAAATTCTTCTTCACATTTCTTCTGAATCATCCTCCCTCCAAATTCATCCCATGCCCTCTAGTCTTGGAACATCTGTTTCACTTAAAAATTGTGTATTCCTGCACCATGGTCCTCCCTGTAAGATACTTGTATGTCTCTAACATATCCCCTCTCTTCTTCCTCTCCACCAGGGAGTACATATTCAATTCCTTCAACCTGTCCTCATAGGACTTGTGATGCAATTCATGTACCGTCTTTGTTGCCCTCCTCTGAACCTTCTCTACCCTGTCTTTGTCTTTATGTAAGTAAGGTCTCCAGAACTGTACACTGTACTCCAGGTGGGGCCTCACTAGTGTCTTGTATAGTGGAATTATGACCTCCCTTTTCCTGCTGGTGATGCTCTGCCTATGCATCCCCGCATCCTATTTGCTTTACCTGCTGCCTTGTCACACTGTTTCCCTACCTAGAGGTCATCAGAGATGATAACCCCAAGATCCCTGCCCAGCTTGGTGCTTGCTATATCCTCATCCCCCAACTGATATATTGTGCCAGAGTTTTTGTGCCCCATAAGCATTATCTTGCACTTCTTTGCATTGAATTTCAACTGCCAAACTCCTGACCATTCTTCAAGTTTCTGCAGGCCCCTTCTCATTCTGTCTTCACCCTCTGGTGTGTCTGCTCTGTTACAAAGCTTTGTGTCATCAGCAAACAGGGAAATTCTGCCTTCTAGGTCCTGCGCAATGTCACTGATGAAGATGTTGAATAGGACCAGTCCCAGCTCTGATCCCTGTGGTACCCCACTGGTCACTCTTCCCTCTGTGGAGTGACAGACATTTACCACCACCCTCTATGTCCTGCCACCCAGCCAGTTACCTATCCACCACACTACTGTCCTGCCCACACCCATATTCCCCAGTTTGTGTAATAGTCTTCTATGTGGCACAGTGCTAAAGGCCTTGCTGAAGTCCAGATAGGCCATGTCCACTGCCCTCCCCGATCCACCTCCCTAGTCACCCAGTGAAAAAATTCAATGAGGTTGGTCTGACATGACCTCCCCCTGGTGAAACCATGTTGCCTTGGGTCCAGTAGTCCATTGACAACCAGATGTTCCATGAATCTCTGCTTCAGTAGTGCTTCCATGGTCTTCCTCACCACCATGGTGAGGCTGACTGGTCTGTAGTTCCTTGCTTTCTCTTTGTTCTCACTTTTGTATAAGGGGACTACATCTGCTGTCCTCCAGTCTTTGGGTACCTCCCCTGTTTCCAGTGATTGGCAAAACAGGATTGCCAGAGGTTCAGCTACCACCTCTCTTAGTTCTTTAAGGACCCTGGGGTGCACTCCATCTGGCCCCATTGCTTTATCAACTCTTATTACTTCCATTTCCTTCACCAAATACCCCTAATGATACCTCTCTTGCACTGGATACTGTTTGCCCAATTTTGACACATTGATTTCTCCATATCAGTAGTCTTGGAACCAGCCAAATGCATTAAGTGCCACACCCATGTTTGCAGTTGGGTTGGTAATGGGGGGTGGTTGACTGTATCGAAGGCTTTGGTGAGGTCAGTAAAGACAGACCCCACCAGTTTGCCTTCATCCAGGGCCTTATGTGCATAGTTCATGTAGTCCAGCATGGCAGTGGTGGTACTATGATTTGTCTGAAGTCATGCTGGTTGGGACATAGTAGATTATACTTATTGAGGTAGTCAATGAGTTGTCCTGCCACAACCTTTTCCAGTGCTTTGGACAAGGGGGGAGTGGATAGAGATGAGTCTGTAGTAGGCTACCAGAGACTTGTCACATCCTTTATGCACTAGTGTAACTACGGCCTGCTTCCAAACTTCCTGGAATTGGGCAAGAGCCAGGGACTTATTGTACAGTGCGGTAATGGGCACTATAAGAATGTCCAGGGTGAGTGATAGAAGTTCATGTCTAGCCTGTCACTGCCCAGTCTGGTCTTATGTAGTACTTTCTTGGCCATGGTTAGGGCCTCCTTCACCATCACCCTTTTAAAGTAGAAGATTGGGTGAGAACACTCAGTAGATAAGTTGTTGGAATTATCATAGTTAAAATAGGCAGGTGGTAGCACTGGGGTAAGATCAGTGAAGGTCTTATTTAAGGTTACTACAATAATTAGAGGGTCTGTAGTGGGAGTGTTTCTGATACTGAGCAGCTGGTGCTATCTTCAGTTGTGGCATCTCATATGATCAGTGGTGAGGTCCCAGCTGTACCTTCCTGGATCTGGGAAATGGGAAGAAGATTTTGGGAAGACATATAAAGATAAGCAGTCTTGGGAGCATGGTTACACAACAAAGGAAGATGGCCACTTAATTAATTAGCTCAGTTCCATTGCAGACCATACAATTAATTAATTTAGGTTGATCAGTACACTACATGGCAGGATTACCAAAGGAGAGGCATGGTAAGATGCCATGACTGGAAGTAATCAAATAAAATAGATGGGAAAGGCATCAATGATTTGATACAGAGACAAGAGTGCAGTGAGCAGACCACGAGGCATGGGCCCCCTCCCCCAACAGATGGCCTAAAATGCAGACAAGAACTAAAACTTTGCAGGCAAAAAGATTGAACTGGAGAGGCAAACCGGAACATAGATAAGCTGTCCCTCACCCGGTGAACTACAAGTACTAAAGGCACAGTGGGAATTAATATAGTGACATTACCAAACTTTAATTTTTGAACAATTACTCACCTGCTGAATGGGTCCTGAATGCACAGTATGGTGGCTCCCAACTCCATAGCTCCTGCTAGCCCAGTGGAGGACTCACTGGGGTACATTACATGGATGCTAGAAGCATTACTATCCTACATGGCAGAAGATAAAACTTCCCTGGCAGGAACCTCGGAGGATATGAAAAAGCTGCAAGACCACATGAATGTGACCAAGCAGAAGACAGATGAACTAGAAAGGCACCTGCATAACATCTTGAGGAAAATAGAGGATCATGAGCTCCACCTGTAGAAACTGTGGGGACTTGCACAGGATCGGGAGAACCAGGGACACTGAAACAATATTAGAATACTCGGCAACCCCAAGGGCTTAAAATGCCAAAATATGGAGGGGGTTCCTTAATGAAATTTTTTTGAGACTATTGAGTCCACACTGGAGAGGACCAGTAGAGGTAGAATGAGCCCATCAAATGAGGGGGCGCTCCCAAGGCACAGGTAATCTGCCAAGACCAATCGTCTCCTACAGTATATTATTTGATAGTCAAAGAAAGAGTTTTGAGTTTGGCATGGGTATTGGGGGACTTAGAATGGAAGGGGAACCATATCTCCCTCTACAGAAATTTTTCCCACGAGGTGGCAATGTGTCAGAAAGTGTTTGAATCAATTAAAACAAAATTGAGAGACTTCGGTGTGAAATATGGATTCAGAGGCATGTCCAACTTGTGGGCCGCTAAAGATGGAATGGAATTTACTGGGCTTCCCCACAGGACATGCAGCTCAGTATTACCAACCATTGCCCAATGTCAGATTCATGACTACATCCCCCAGAAATCTCTGGGAGGCAAATGACTGCTCAGGAAAACAGCAGAATGAAATCTCTGACAATTGCGCTTCAGGGGAGTATAAACAAAGGAACCCAGAAATGGGCAAAATGGTGGCCCGCATGCAAAGATGGCCACTCCTAACCCAGTCATCATGAAGACATTGTAGGCCTGCAATTTTTAATCACTACACTGGAGGTGCAGCAGAACTGGGAGAGTCTTGGAGGACCTAGAACACAAAGGGTCTGACACAGATCACGAAGCAGAACCGGCAGGGAGAGGAGATCTGTTTACAAACCTGCAGCACCACCAGCAAAACATCTCCATGAGATGACTCCCCTTGTAGTGAAGAATATCAATAGACAGAAGCAGAGTTTCAGGACACCAGACAAGCAATATCTGCGATTGACTGGGCAGAAGCCACTGGGGACTAAGTTGCAGAAGATATGGAAAGCTTACAGCCGTTGGAAACCCCAGTTTGACTTGGTCACCACACATTCGCAGAGGTCATGGCAGCTGGAAAAGGCTTACATCAATATGACTCTGTGAGTAGTCTCTTTGTAGGGAGATGCCTTGATGTCACGGCGAACAACATTGCAATGTAGTAGTATACAATTCTTCACCCCTCCTGATTGAAAATGTTTCCATTGTTGGTAAATTCCCTGAAACATATTAAAAGAGGGTGGGCATGGAGGGCAAACAGGGAAGAGGGGGAGAATGCCTGGACCTCCCACATTGTATGAATACCATGAGGCTGATATGGGATAATAGAGGACAGATGGGAGAGACCGGGATCCTTACTCTCCTCCTCACACTGAATGTTAGCATACCAATAATACTGGTGAGGAATGGATTCCTTCCCTGAAACCATTATCCAATAGGGGAAAGCTGGAATAGTAAAAGCATTTTCACATGTGGTAATGAAGGTGACACTGCAGGTTTTTCAGGAATAGAACCCCCTTCACAGCCAAGTTAGAGGCATCAGTCATATGGACAGTGTAAGGGGGTTGGGGCGGATCAGGAGGGCAGATACTGCACTTTCACTGGAGTCCCAGTTATGAAACTGCCAGGGCAGGCAAGGGGGATTCACAGGGAAGGACATAGGTCTCCCCCAGAATCTCAGAGGATAAGATGTGGCTTCCCCTCAGCATTAAGGCACACACAGCATAATTCAAATATTCCACTGAGCTAGTACACTGGATACTTTACTGCTGAGCCGAGACATCAACGGATCCATGGACCTACCCCCTCTCCACCAGATCAACATACTATACTTTTGATCTGACAAAACACTGGGAACCACAGACAGACCCCAAACCTATTGGAACCTCCTGGATAGCCTGCAAGGGGCTGACACCTTGACCTGGGGCAATGGCCTAGGGTTTTAAGCACTATAGCCTGACTCAGGAGGAAGGGAGAAATCTTGCCCGGCACACAAGGGAAGGATAGTCCACAGTAGGTCTGAAGTCGCCCCCCTCTGTAAACTAATAGAAAAGGGTCCAGACTCCCACTTCATACTGAGGGAACAATGCCCCACTGAACCACGTACAATGTTTATTAATTCTCAATGATAGCTCCACAGACTGATTCAGGATGGTTTTGGATTAATCTGACATGGTTATCATCACCCCATAACCCTTATGACAGGGTCTAAGCAGAACAGTCTACAAACATATTAACAACTAGTTTCCCAGAAATTACCAAGGAGACATAGCTGTGGGACTCTGGACACATCCCCATGTACTTGCATACTCTTTAGGTATTCCAGTGCATTCACAAACTCTTTACCTGATAGACAGTATAATTGCATTACTGTATAGTATGGTTTAGAAGCAGCAAAGTGTGAAGTCTACAGATCATGGTAGTAAGATTTCATCCCTGCTAATGGGTGTATTTAGAGGATTACCAGCATAATCTGGCATTAGATAACACTGACTGTACCCTTGATAATATATCTGAGGCTGCCAGGTGCTGATTGTTTATATCTTTCTTTCTGTGTGCACCTTATATAGGTTGGACTGTAGTCACCCAAAGTGCCAGAACCGAGGCTCCTCACCTCAGGGCTCCCCCCACTGGTGGTCTTCAGCATACATTGCACAGGAAATGACAACATATATAAGGGACCCAGGAGATAAGTGGGGCATGGGGTGTTGCCTGTTGGGTACAAACCCAGCAACATGAGGGATGGGGTGAGATGTGTCTCCTGGAAAGTGAAAGGGCTTAACCACCTGGTTAAATGTACTAAGGTTCTGCAGCACCTAAAATCCTTAAAGGTAGATCTAGCCTTAGTCCAGGAGACACATTTCACAGCCAGGTCACTGCAATGGTTGTGTAAAAACTGGGTGGGGAGGTGGTACAGTTCACCCACATCCAAGTCCAGAGGATAGCCATATTGGTCCACAAGGCCTGCACATGGGTAGTGGATTGGTGAAAACCAATATACAGGGACGGTGGGAGGTGGCACAGTTTGCATTTCCAGGGGGTTAAGGTCATGCTAGCCAATATTTTTGTACCAAATTAGGATGATTAGGACTTCTTCCTTCAAATAAGCCACGCCAAATCAGAAGTGAAGGGAGGAAATGAGAATTGGTCAGTACTCATGGGGGGGTGGACTTAGTCTGGTACCAGATATCTTCCTAGATAAATCTTGGCCTACGCGGATACCCACCCCAGGTCAAAGGAGACCCTACTGGGAATGATGGAGGAATGGGGCTTGTCGGACCCATGGTGTCGTGACAACCCAGTGGGAAGGGACTACACATTCTATTCCACAGTACAAGGTACCCACAGTTGCACTGATTACTGGCTGGCAGACAGGCTGGCAGGGGCAAGGAATATATGACACCAGTATCTAGCTCACGGTCATATCGGACCATGATCCGATAGGCTCCTTTTCTCACAGCTGGAGCACATTCCACATTTCCCAGCTGGAGGTACAACCAACTCTTATTGAAGGATACTGCATTCCAGGAGTGGGTAAGATAAGAAACCCAAGCCTTTTTCAAGATCAACACTAATGGAGAGGTCAGGGCAGAAACAGTATGGGAAGCATACAAAGCCTTCCTAAGGGGATGTACACTTACACTGCCAGACAAAATAAAGAAAGGAGGAGGGAGATGGAGGAACTACAGTGAAACCTGGCAGCCCTAGAAACACAATTTAAAAACACCCTACCCCCACCAGCTGACCTCCTTTCTTCGATCATAGGACTAATATACAGTATCAACATCCTGCTACAATGCAAGGCAGAATAGCAGCTGCTCAGGGCCAAGCACAGATTTTGGGAGTCAGGAGACAAAGTGGGCAAAATGCTCACTTACCATCTCTGTAAACAGAAATCCAACTCCCAAATCCATGCCCTCAGGTCAGCAAAAGGGAATAAGGTCACAAAGCCTTTGGAGAGCAGTGCAGTTATGTGTCAATTTTATAAAGCACTGTGCATATCTCAGGCTCAATCCAGGGGCCCAGGGTTCGACTCAGACATTCAGATCTTTCTAGATGCTAGCCCACTGCCACATCTGAGCCTAGAGGAAGTACAAAGCCTGGGCAGGCCTCTTACACTGCCTGAGATGAAGTCAGCACTTCACCAACTATCAAAGGGGAAAGCTCTGTAAGCTGATGGGATGTCGACAGAGCTCTACCAAATTCTGGATTTATTTGTTTATTTTTTATTTATTTATTTAATTATTTATTTATTAAAAGGTGTAACCAGGAAAGGCATGCTGAGCAGACTACTGCTGGATTCAGATGCTCCTGGGGAAAGAGGAGAGGAATACAGACATATTTTACATGTTCAGACACATACAAGAATAATCATAACAGGATTAAAATACAGGAAAAAGCATACAAGGTAAAGTGCATTTGTCCAGGCAGTGGAATATGTCAAAATGAGATGCAGGAAACAGTCATAGTACTGGATGACGATATCTACCCTCTCCTAGCTGCATTGGAAGAGCCAAAAGCAAAGGGTGTTCTTCCCTCAACAATGAAGAAAGCCATAATCACCCTGCTACCTAAGAGTTTAGCAGATCCCCTGGACTGCTTTAATTTCCCCATTTCACTGATTTTGGTAGACAACAAAGTACTGGTAAAGACCCTGGCCAACAGACTGGAGGCAAGTTACCATCGCTGATACATCCTTCACAGGCTGGATTTAGTAGAGGTAAACTGGAGCGAACAATATACGTGACAATCCTCAACCTTAAATGGCTTGCCATGCAGTCAGCTACACCTATGGCTGCTCTGGCAGTGGTCTTTTTCAAGGCCTTTGATTCGGTGGAATGGGGGTACCTGCACTCCATCCTGGTGGCCTATGGATTCGGTCCTTACTTCCAGGCTATCTGTACCATGTACACCAGTCCCATGGCTTCCATAATAACCAACTGAAATATCTCCTCCCCCTTTGAGTTGCAATGGGGTATGAGGCAGGGCTGCCCTCTGTCCCCTCTACTATTCTTGATAGCCCTAGACCCCCTAACTAGGAAGTTATTGGACATCCTGGATGTCCATGGTATAGAACAAAAGGGGAAGCAGTACCTAGTCAATATGCATGCAGATGATCTCCTGCTCACACTGACTAACCTGGATGAACTCTTACTGCCCATTCTGAACACCTTACAGGAATGTGCTAGACTAGCAGGGTTGCAAATGAATTGTCAAAATAACAACACTTTCACTGCCGAATATGGCCTGCACAAGGGAATGTCTACAAGGGACACTAGTGGTTTGGGCACCTCAAGGGTTTACATATTTGGAGAGTAACATCAAAACTCAGTGAAGGAACATGATAGAGGCAAACTGCATGCCCCTCATAGCCACAATAAGAGCCGAAATTCAAAGGTGGCTAAAACTACATCTTTCTCTAAAGGGTAAAGTAGAAGCAATACTCATGTTTACCCTATCCAAACTATCATATCTGTTCTGCAATCTGTTGATAAAGATGCCTCTCAAAATCTTTCAAACTTTGGACAAATTGATGGCCTGGTTTCTCTGGAGGAAAACACCCAGGTTTAGCAATTCAAAGCTATGGGCCCACTGGTCCAAGGGAGGCCTAGGTCTCCCATGGCTTCAAGGGTACCTACTAGCTTATCATGCAGCCCAAGCCATCAGATGGTTCCCCCCAGCAACATCCAGTACCCCATCATGGGTAGGACTGGAATAGGACCTAGGAAGCTCTACATGGCTGTGGAACCTCCTTGCAAAAAGCAGATACCGGAACTCAATGGTATCCCTGATACTCTGGGAGACCAGACAAGCCTGGCAGATATATATGCACCTAGCAGTCACCCCAGGGACCTCACAGGATCCCCGGCAAGGTACACTCCACTATGGGACAACCCCAATATCCTGGTAGGAAGACATAACATTAGGTGGCACTCCTCGCAGGGGAAGGCATACATACAATAGCCTACCTATGTGCTGGCTCCAGAGGACTTGATGTCATTCCAACAAATGCAGGTACAATATCAGCTTCCCAAAATGGACTTCTGGAAATACCTCCAGATTCGAGAGGTGATTTGGCATTTAGACAAGGGGCACTACTAGGAAAGGAAGGAATGGCTTGCAGCAGTGCATAAACCAGGCAAGCTGAAAGGCATGGCAGGGTTGGTCTATTGCTTGCTTAGAGATTCTTAGCCTGACACCACTGACAGTTGCAGACTAAAGTGGGCACAGAATCTGCAAATGTATATATCCACAGATGAGTGATTGAGCTACTCTGAGGAGCCCACCTGGCATAGAGGGACTCCAGGAACCAACTTATCAATCTTAAAGTGCTGTTAAGATGGTACTGCACCCAAGACATATTACAGAAGATGGGTCTCCTCCACATTCTAAATGTTGGAGATGCAAGGCCCCTAACACCAGCCTAATGCACATACTCTGGCAATGCCCTACATTAGCTCCATTCTGGACAGAAGTGTTGGAAGACTGCTCCAAGATCTTGAAATTACAGATACCCTCATACTCCAGTTTTCACCCTGCTAGGGGACACCTCATAGCTGTTAAACTGTTTGGCCCAGCTAAAGACATGGCTCTTAGTGGTACTACTAGAAGTCAAGTGGGCTATTCTGATATGATGGTGGCAGATAGCACCCCTCCACTTCTAACATGGCACACTGTAGTAGCCAGGCTAGCAGATTTTGAGTGTCTGGCATTTGCTAACTGGAACCAACTACATAGATACGACAAACAATGGGGGCCCGATTTTCAATCACATCTATGCTCAGTTCCCATACTAATACCTGGAAACTCACCTTTATGAAATTGATGACACTCTTACTCCAATAGATTTCCACCCCTCTTCTTGGGAATCTCCACACTCTCAAGTCTAGAGATACTTGATGGAGGGATAGTTAATGGTTAACAGAAAATTATATAAATAATTGTACACTCCATAGTATCTAGTTTGGTTTTAACCACTTTATTGCCTTTAGAATGAAGAGCACTCTAGCTATTTATTTTTATTTATTGAGATCTAGGATTACAAATTACCTTTGAACCAGAGGTTTGTTTACAAAGGTCCCACGTCAGAAAAATAGAGGAGACATAAAGGTGGAATGAGACAAAATGCAGGACTTTCCTGAGTAACAATGCTTGGGACAGCTGAATACAGCAGTTACTAAGCTTGATACATGATTTGAAAATAGTACATGGTACATATTATAGGTGGTAAAAATAAACAAGTTGTAAAAATAAACAATTTTGGATTTACATGTTGCACAGTTATTTAGGTGCTTAAATATTCATGGTAATAGAGTAGGATATAACTTAGTGTGTATAAATGTTCTAGCACACCATACATGGTTTCACAAAATGCAAGTAGTGTATATAACCAAGATCTACTTCATTCCTTTACACTTTTACTTATATTGAACACATTCTTGGTTTATAATTTGCAAAACCTCAGTAAAACCTTTCATGAAGAAAAAAGGTAATCAGTCTTTGTTTCTACATAGACTGGGACATATCTGTCGAGCTTACTGGATGAGCATACTTAGAGTACAAGCCAGTTGCAACTGTGGTGGGAAAAGATGCTGGGATTACCCCTCACAGATGTTGAGTTGATTCAAATCAGGGCAAATGCCTATTGGGCTTATAGAGACACTTCAGGCAGATTAGTGTAGTTGAAGACTTTGTTGCTATGGCATCGCATCCCCTCATCCTTCTATACTATGCGTCTAATTGTAGACCTTTTGTTTTAGTACTGTGGACAGCAAAAAGGTAGCCTGCTTCACCTTCTGTGGGATTGTCCTAAGACACAGCACTGGTGGGATCACATTATTTCCACTTTGCAGTCTGTTTTGGGGGCTTAAGATTACAATGGATGCTTTTCTGCTTGTTTTAGGGAATACTTTGAGTGTCCCCTTGGCTAATAGGTTTCAGTAGGAATAGTTTATGTCTGCTATCACTGAATCTAAGCATTTTATTTTGTGGAGATGGCACACAGCTGCCTCACCATCCTTTGATGAGTGTATTGAAGGTATGTTTAAACTGGCACAATTCAAAAGGCTGTCATTTCTAGCTGCTGGTAAATTTTGATACTGTTTTCAATTAAGGCAGCCCTTTTTTCTCCATTATGGGACCAGTTTGTCCCTGGTTAAACTTCTTATTCTTACTTGCACGTAATCCATAATTTATATGTCCCTTGTTCTCCTTCTGTGACCTTTGGTATTATCTCATGTCCTACTGATATCCTTGTCTTCCCTTCCACTCTCCACTTGTTTTACTTTGGTTATTGTTTAGTTGAGTTGTAGAGATTTTTATTCTTATTTGTTTTTGTTAATGTGTTCACTCATATTGATCTGGTAGTTTATAATTTTATATTTTATTATTGTGTTAAAGGGAAGTAATTTGAATTGAGATTACACCTTGGCTACTTGGCCTTTGTTTATGATTGTATTTTCTTATGTCGTTGTGGGCAGTTGGGGGGGGGGCATATCGATTTTCATTAAATTTAGGATATGGATATATTATTGATTGCTGTTTTCAGAATGTATTCATTTTGTTATTTTCTGGTTGTTTGATTATTGCATTTGAATGTTAATAGCCTAATGTTATTACACTTCAGAATTAAAATAAAGTATAAATTAAAAAAAAAAATAGAGTATCAGCAAGATTTGAATTTTTATATTGATTATAGCTTGAAACATTTCGGCTGAGACATTAAGGCCTGAATGCAACTTAGGAAAAATTACCTTAAATTTACAGACCAGGACTCAGTGCTAGAGCTGCTTTGCCACAACATGCATTTCCTGTAAAGATGCTTTAGCACAGTGCTAGTGATACAGGCTGCCAAATAATAGTGGGTAAGTGGCCTGAGTTAAGTCTCCAGTATGGGACAATGCTTTTCTTGTTAACTATTATTTATGAAGTATAAAATAAATTGGTACAGCTCATTGCTGATGTTAGTGATAGAGGTTCAGCAAGACATGAAGTTCTGTACTGCTGACAGCTTGAAACATTCCAAATGAGATTTTGATGTTTGAATGCAACTTAGTAAACATTACTTCAAACTGACAAACCAGCACTCTGTGTTAGATGTCCTTTGGCACAACATGCATTTCCTGTCAATAAACTCTACCTCAGTGGTAGTGCTACAGGCTACCAAACAGTCATGGGCAAGTGGTCTGGATTCAATCCCAAATGTGAGACTTTTTTTCTTCCTAACTGCAATTTATGTAATATGAGAGAAATTGTTAGATGTAATTGCTGATATTATTTATTATTTTATTTTATTAAAATTTTGATAATCAGGTGAGCCTGCTGGAGCCCCAAAGGTCCCTTTTTCAGGGGCAAACCCGAGGTTAAGTATTAAACATGACATGTGATTGGTTGACAGAATACATGACGAGAGTCAAAATAACAAGAGTTATACGTTATTACATGGGATAGTAAACAACAAGGTAAATAACATGCATCACCTGGATACATTGAAGTTGAATAACAAGTGCAAGCAAATAAAGGAGTAGAAAACCTTGGAGTACTTATCCTAACAATTACAATTACAGTTTGTGGAGGTAGCCAGGTGCGCTTTAAGCCTGGTGCGGAAGGTGTAGGTGGAGGTGCATTCCTGGATGCCTTGGGGCAGGGAGTTCCATAAGGTGGGGCAGTAAGAGCAAAAGAATTCCCCAGCCTTGTTCTGACCCTGGGGACCGAGAGGAGAGTCCCACCAGTCATGCAGAGTAGCCTAGGTTCTCTTACAGGAGATGAGACCAGTGAGGCTGGGAGGAGGTGGGGAGTGGAGAAGTTTGTGGGTGAGGCAGAGCGAGGGTACTGAATCCTGCCCTCCCAGGAGGGGCCAATTAAGTGGGATAGTGTGTCTAGTGGTGGGTTCCTCGGCCCGTTGAAGAGGCAAAATTACTACTTTGTGATAGAGAACCTGTAATTTATTTAGCTCTTGTTTAGCTGCTCCCTGGATAACAGGGGCTCCATAGGGTGAGGGAGGGAGCAGAACACTCCATAGCAATAGAGACCTGGGCTGCAGGTATCAGCTGGTCTTTCAGTCTGTACAGGGTCCCGAGTTTAGAGTGGATGTTTTTGGTTACCTTTTCAACATGCCCTTTGAGGGTGAAGCCCTGATCCAGGGTAAGTCCTAGGTATTTTATGGAGGGGACCACCTCAATCTTCTTACCTGAGGTGGACATCAGTTTGAGGAGTTGACTTCTGTCCTGGTGGCCGGGACTGGGGCCAAACAGCATGGCCTTGGTCTTGTTTGGGTTGATTACCATTCTATTTGTGACTAGCCATTCCTTTAAGGACTTCAAGTCTTCTTGGAGGCCAGAGCAGAGTTCTCCCATGTTGGAGGAGGGCAGATAGAGGACTGCGTCATCAGCATATTGTACCACTGAACTCCCCCTGCAGTGGTTGCTGAGGTCATTGGTAAATAGCGAGAAGAGAAGTGGGCCAAGTATTGGCCCTTGGGGCACCCTTTCAGTTAGAGGAAAGGGCTCAGATAGGAAATCTTTCCATTTTACCCTCTGTGACCTGCCCAAGAGGTAGCTGGAAAACCACAGTAGGGTGTGACTATCTAAACCGACCAGTCTCAGTTTGGAGAGCAGTAGGTTGTGGTTAATGAGGTCAAAGGCTTTGGATAAGTCAATGAAGACTGCCCCTGTGGGGTTCCCCTTGTTCAGCTCTCTGAGTACATCTGTAGAGAACCTGATGAGGACAGTGTCAGTCCCGTGATTGGTTCTGAAGCCATGCTGTGAGGGGGCTAGAAGTTGGTGGGTTTCTAGGTAGTTCCGGAGTTGACCGTAGATCAGTCTCTCTTGTATCTTACCAAGGCTACAGAGTAGGGAGATTGGCCAGTAGTTGTTGGTTCATTCCCTCATGCCTCCTTATGGACAGGGACTATGTGAGCCATTTTTCCAGGTATTGGGGATGGCCTCTTCCACAATGGAGCGGTTGAGGAGCCAGGTTGGGGGCTTGGTGAGTGCGAGACCCTTCCTTGAGAATTCAGGAGGGAATGCCATCAGGTCCCGTGGGTCCCATTGCTTTAAGGGCTTTTAATAGATGGAGGGCTTCATTAGGTCTAACTAGTCTAAGGTGGAAGGAGGGACAGTCATGTGAGATGGGGGGGTTGAGAGGGCCAGAGGGGCGGGAGGGCAGACCAGATTTGATCTGTTCTAGGTTGGTGAACTGACGTTTGAGTGCCATAGCGATGATGGTATCATCGCTGGTTAGCTGGCCATTTACCTCCATGGGACCTTGTTCGGCCTTCCTGGTGCCCTTTAGAAACCCATTTATGTGGGCCCAGAAAAGTCTAGGGTTCCCTAGATTCTTTTTCTGTAGGTCAGTGACATATTCTCATTTTGCAACTTTTATGGCCAACTTACATTTATTCCGAAGGGCCTTATAGGTTGTAAGATCAGCTGGCATTGAGGACAGTTTGTATTTCTTCCAGACTGAGTCCCTGTGCTTCATAAGGGTTTTCACACTGGGGGTGATCCACTTATAGCAGGTCCCCTTAGTACGGAATATCTTTATGGGGCCAGCCAGTCAGCCACCAAAGAGAGAGCTCCTTGGAAGAAGGCAGTGGCTTCATCCAGTGACGGGAGGAGTTTGATGGGACTCCAGTCTATACTGTTAAGGCATCCTAACAGGTGCTCTGTCCGCATGTGGGAGAAATTACGTGCTGCTAGGATTCGAGGACGGGCTCTGGGGGCCCTATTTTTCCAAATGCAGAAAATAGGGGAGTGGTCACTCAGTGCATCAGCTAGTATCCCTCCTGCCTGGACATTGGAGGGTTTGCTCGTGAGTATCCAGTCAAGGGTGGTGTGGTTACCTGTCTTATAGTTCATGCGGGTGGGTCCAGCGATAATCTGTTCAAGGTTGGCATCCTGGACCAGTCCTATTAAGGAATGGCTGCCTTGAGGGACCCAATTTAGGTTGAAGTCCACCAGTAGGAGTAGTTCAGTGGAGAACTTCTCATCTATGTCCTTTAGGAGGGCTTTGAGGGAAATCTCGAGTTCAAGGGGGTTGTAGACACAACCTAAGGTGAGGTGTTTACAGGGTCCAAGGGTGATCCTCATAAAGGTTGCTTCGCCATCCATACAGGTGGATAGTTTCAGGGATAACTGAATGGCATTCAGGGTGTCTTTCATGTAGATTAACACCCCTCCCCCCTTTTGCCCAGCCTATCCCTTCTATGGGATGTGAATCCCGAGACTGCTACCTCATGAGATAAACAAAATACCAAAATAGAGAGCGCAAAAAAACTCTTAGCACTCAACAAATATTAAAGCAAAGTGAAGACCCAAAGACCAAATAATGGGAGCGTTTTATAATGAAAAACACTCAAACTTTAATAAGGTCATCACGAATATAACACAGTAAGCAGGTAGTGCTGGTGATTGCTACAAATAGAAAAACACCCCTAGCACCTCGACTCACATGAGTCTTTAAAGGGGGTACTAGAACCAATCGTAGGCTCATTTATAAATGTTCAATCAATTAATAATTTATGAGCCAGTGATTAAATTATTTAAAGTGACATACACCGAAAAAGAAGAAAGAGAAAAGATACCAATCGATTCTCATAATTAAAATAGAACCTGACAACATTTCTCAACATTTCTTATTTTTTACATTCAAGAAAACACATTCATAGATTTTTTGAAGAAGTCAGGTAAATAATTCCAACTGGAATACTGTTGTAAAAAAAGAAACAAAACGAAATTAATAATATTTCAATACAAAAAGAATCATTTTTAGAACAAGGCTACTAGGTAACAGTCAAAAAATATATCATTTAATATCAGGGAGAGAATCATATTAATTAAACATATAATTGATTGAACATTTATAAACGAGCCTACAATTGGTTCTAGTACCCCCTTTGAAGACTCGTGTGAGTCGAGGTGCTAGGGTGTTTTTTATTGTAGCAACCACCAGCACTACCTGCTTACTGTGTTATATTCGTGATGACCTTATTAAAGTTTGAGTGTTTTTCATTATAAAACGCCCCATTTTTAGTCTTTGGGTCTTCACTTCACTTTAATATTTCTTGAGTGCTAAGAGGTTTTGCGCTCTCTATTTTGATATTCCGTTTCGACTTGGGCTGGCACGCCCTTTGAAGAGCTGCATGGTTGTCCATGGACTATCGTTCGCTGTGTTTTATCTGGATTTCTACCTCATGAGGTAGAATGTGAGGTTTGAGCCAGGTTTCAGATACCGCCAAAATATCCGGTTCTATCTGACCAGCCAGGCTTGAAGTTTGTGAACCTTAGGCCTCAGGCTACATATATTCATGTCTGTATCGTAAACCCTTGGTGAATGCCCAGTGGGGTCCAGCGGGAGGAGACCAAGAGATTGTGTGTGGGTGGGCCAGGATTTGGCTGGACATCCCAGCCATGAGCAGGAGGGTGGCAAGAAGGCAGAGAGTATGGATCCTACCCAGGGGTAGGGTCTTAGCTCTAATCTTTCACCTGGCAGCTAGTAGAGTGGAATATAGGACACCTTTTTACAAAGTACATGTCCAGACAGGAGTCCCGGTCAAATTATTGTGGAATGGGGGAGATTGTACCCCTGGGTGGATAGGGGAGGTCCTGATGGATGGTGACATCTAGGGTCCTGTTCACCTATGGTCATGAGAAGGTTAGTCCAAAGGAGAGCTGATATGTAAGGTCAGCTGGGGAGCCCTCCATTAGGTTCACTTGGGGCAGGGGCCAGGCTTGGGGACTCATGCTGTCTACCCCTCACAGATACAGACTGAAGAAAGGTGAGGGGGTCCCAAGCCTTGGTCAGGTTTCCCTGCTGTTGTGGTACAAGGGGCTAGCTGGTGGAGGGTGGGCTAGACAATGAAATAGTCAATTTAGTAGTATATCTAGCAGTTCAAGGTAACTTACCACCCTAAACACTTTTATACTGCCTCTTCAAGAAACTAGTCTTGATTGGTAATATCAGGCACGTACCAGTAGGGAAGGGCTGTCTTATGGGGAGGAGAGTCAAAGATCAGTAAAATTAGCAAATATATCTAGGGGTACCAAGGTTACTATCCAAGCTAATTAGACACATTTATCCAGCAGGTCTAGTGGACAATTCTAACATGCAGTATATGTAACAGTTTCAGGTACTTCATTCAATGCCCTTGTTCCACATTTATGCCATTAGTTATAGGGAGTATACGATAGTGGTGCTGTTTAGCACAGGTGAAATTTGCTTCTGGGGCAGGGGACAGCTGGTGCCACTTCAAGATTGAGCTGTTGAGAACAGGTGGAATTAGTTAGGCAATTAAGAGATTTAAAAGATAAGCAAATGTGGTAGGAGGACTGTTATCTTAATACAGAACAGAAACTTATCCCCACCTGGTGGGGTTATGGAAGGCGTTACCATGGGTATATCAGTCACCACCCCGTGGCTGTCAGGTCACAGAAGTAGGCGGGACCTCTGAGTATTTAATGGGAGGAGGGAACTGGCCGGGTGGGAGGACCGAAAAAAATCAATCCCTCTGGAGCGAGAAGCCGCCAGGGAGTCCAGCACTTCGGGGAGATCCACCAGTTTGCTGTGCACTAGCCGGTGCCCTCGACTTCGAGGAAAGTCCTCCCAGGTGGGTCCGGAGAGCTGGGAAGTGAGTTTCACTGTTGGTGTAGGGGAGTCAAGCAGCCCCAGCCACTATCTCCCCTAGAGTCGTTGAGAATCTCTGGTACACTGGCGGCAGCACCTCAGCCTTAAGACCAGGCTGGGAGAGTGTCGCCACTGGCTCAGGCACCTATCAGTGAATAGCTGATTTTTCAGAAAGTCTGCACACCACTTCAGGGTCCTGGGAAACAAAGGCATGGGTCAGTGTCCATTTGTGGAGTTCTGTGGGCAACAAGAGGAAAAGTCAGGTGTAGCAGTGAGTAGCAGAGACTGAGAATCAAACCCTGTGGAGCGAGAAGCTGCCAGGGGAGTCCTGCACTTCGGAGGAGGTCCACCAGTTCATGGTGCACTAGCCGGTGCCTTGACCCTGAGGAAAGTCCTTAGGTAGGTCCAGGGAGCTGGAAGCGAGTTTCACTGTTGGTGTGGGGGGGAGTCAAGCAGCCCCAGCCACTCTCTCCTCCCCCTGGAGTAGTCGAGAATCTCTGGTCATATTAGTTAAAGAGTTTCAGCAAGATTTGAAGTTTTGTATTTCTGATAATTTGAAAAGTTCCTGCTGAGACTTTAAGGTCTATATGAGACTTGAGCAGTATTACTGCAAATTTAACAGACCAGCACACAGTGCTGTATCTCTTTTCCCACAGCATGTTTTCTTTTCAAGGAGCTTAGTACAGGAGTAGGGCTACAGGCTATCAAACAGTAGTTGGTAGGTGGCCTGGATTTGACCCCTACTGTGGGACATTCTTTTTTTTCTCACTACAATTTATGTAGTATTACAGAATTTTTCTGATTTCATTGTTGATGTTAATGGTAGAGTTTCAACAAGATTTTAATTTCTTTATTGCTTATAACTTGGAAAGTTCCAGCTGAGACTTAGATGTTTGAATACAATTCGGGAAACATTACTTTAAATTGACAGATAAGCAATCAGAGCTAGACCTCATTTTCAGGTAGCATACATTTTCTGTCAAAAAACTTTAGTATAGGGTTAGCATTACAGGCTACCAAGGAAAAGTAGGTTAGCGGCCTGGTTCTATCTCTAGTCTGTGACTTTTATTCTTCCTATTTACTATTTATGTAGTAAAAAGAAATTGTTAGATCTCATTGCTAATATCAGTCTATGTGTTTCAGAATAATTTCAATTTCAATATTGCTCATAACTTGAAAAGTTCCTGAGGTTTGAATATAACTTGATAAATATTACTTCAAATTAACAGACAAGCACTCAGAGATAGATGTCTTTTTCACATAGGCTGCATTTCCTGTCAAAAAGATTTAGTACAGTGGTAGAGCTACAGGCTACCAAGCAATAGTGGGTTGGTGGCATGGGTTCTATCTCCAGTGTGAAAGTTTTTTCTTCCTAACTACAGTTTATATAGTATAAAGAAATTGTTAAATCTCACTGCTGATTTTAGTCTAAGTGTTTCAGCAAGATTTGAAGTATTGAAATGATAATAACTTGAAAAGTTCCAGCACAGACTTTGAGGTTTGAATGATACTTCATAAACATTATTACAGATTATCACACTGCCTCATTTATAAATCAACTGCAGCTTGGGTAGGGTCTGCACTGCTGCTTGATGTTTTTTAACACAGCATACTTTTTTCTCATCAGTCTGAGTTAGTACAGTGGTAGAGCTACAGGCTAGCAAGTAGTAGAGGGTAGGTGTCTGGGTTCATTTTTTTTTAAATTTATCACTACAGTACAATTAACACTTGCAGGGCCATGGACTGATACATCAGTCCAGAATTCCTATATGTTCTAATTCTGTTAGCAGCCTAAGGGTTAATGTAATATGAGAGAAATTGTTAAAATTCATTGATGATGTTAGTATAGTTTCAGCTTGATTGGAAGTTCTATATTGATGATAACTTAAAAGTTCCACTGAGATGTTGAGGTTTGAATGCAACACAGGAAACAATACTTCATACTGCAAGACCAGCACTCAGTGTTGGATACTCATTTCCACAGCATGCATTTCTTTCAAAAGCTTTAGTAGAGTTGTTGTACTCCAGGGTATTCAGCAGTACTGGGTAGGTGGCCTGGGTTTGAGCCCCATTCTTGGACATTTTTATCTTTCTCACTACAGTATATGTAGCATGAGACAAAATTGTAGCTGTCACTGCTGCATGTATTTCCTGGCAAACGAAGTGAGTACAGTGGTAGAGCTGCAGGCTGCAAAGCAGCAGTGGGTAGGTGGACTGGAGTTGTGTAACATTCATTCCTTCACACTAAAATGTATGACTGATAAACTTAGCTGTAGAGTCAAGCCACACAAAAGTGAAGTTACTGAACTTCAGGAGGGCTGATTTTGTCAAAATGGGAGAGTGCTTCAGAAAAGCACTAGCAAACAGGCAAGAAGGTGGGGTGGATCAACAATGGGGAAACATCAAAACTGCTATCACAGAGGCAACAAGCCTTTGTGTGAAGCAAATAAACAAATCAAAATGAAGGAAAAAAACACTATGGTTCTCAAAAGAAATGGTGGGGAAGGTAAGGGAGAAAAAGATAGCATTCAGGAAGTATAAGGAAACACAGAAGGAGCAGGACAGAGAACTGTACCAGTTAAAGCAGAAGGAAGCAGGGAAGGCAGTCAGAATAGTAAGGGCCCAAACTGAGGAAAAGATAGACAACTCGGTAAAGAAGGGGGATAAAACCTTTTAAAGTTACATCTGGGAGCAAAGAAAGATGAAGGCAGGGATACTGAGTCTGAATAAAGAGGAAGGTGGTTGGGCAGAGAGCAACAGTGAAAAAGCAGGGATACTGAATGAATATTTCTGCTCAGTATTCACAATGGAAAAGCAGGGGGAGAGACCTAATCCAGTCAAAAGAAGCACTCTGGATAGTGGGGTTGATACTAGTCCTTTCAAAGAAGAAAGGGTTCTGAAAGAACTCTTTAAACTGAAGGTGGATAAAGCAATGGGGCCTGATGGGATTCACACCAGAATTCTAAAAGAACTAAGGGAAGAACTAGTAACACCACTGACTACCCTTTTTAATAAATCATGGGAGGATGGTGTGGTACCTGAGGACTGGAGGAGGGCAGGTGTGATTCCCCTTCACAAAAGTGAGAGCAAGACAGAGGCAGGAGACTACAGACCTGTCAGTTTGACATCAGTGGTAGGGAAAATGATGGAATCACTTCTGAAGGAAAGAATTGTTGAGTACCTAGAGGTCAGTGGGGCACAGGACCCAACCCAAGGCAGCATGGATTCACAGCAGAAAGGCCATGTCAGACAAATCTAATTGATTTCTTTGACTAGGTGACCAAAGTTGTAGACCAGGGAGGGGCTGTGGACATGGTCTACCTAGACTTTAGTAAGGCATTTGACATAGTCCTGCACAAAAGATTAATAAACAAATTAACCAGCCTAAGAGTGGATCCCAGGGTGGTAGCCTGCGTAAAACACTGGCTGGGCAACAGGACACAGTGGGTAATAGTAAATGGAGTCCACAATGAAGAAAGGAGGGTTACTAGTGAGCTACCGAGGGTTCAGTACTGGGACGGTCCTTTTAATGTCTTTATAAGTGACATTGTGGAGGACTGAAGGAAATTATGTCTCTTTGCATATAACACAAAGATCTTCAACAGGATTGATACACAAGGTGGGGTGTAAGGTTGAAAAGGGACTTGACAAGGTTGGAGGAATGGTCAGATGTATGGCAGCTTAGATTCAACACAAAGAAGTGCAAAGTAATGCACCTGGGAAACAAAAACCCAGGGCAAGAGTACACAATGGGGGGTGAGATACTGACAACAAAAATGGAAAGGGACCTGTGGGAATTCATATCAGATGACCTAAAGGTGGGCCAGCAATGTGAGAAGGCAGTAAGGAGGGCTGGGGGATACTGGGATGCATAGGGAAGGGCATCACCAGTAGAAAACAGGATGTTGTTGGCCCTCTGTACAGACAGTTGGTAAGACTACATCTGGAGTACTGTGTACAGTTCTGGACACCTCATCTCAGCAAAGACATAGACAGGGTGGAGGCTGTCCAGAGGAGGGCAACCAAAATGGTGCAGGGTCTGCACCAGAAGACATATGAAGAAAGACTAAAGTAGCTAAGATGTATAGCCTCAAGGAAAGGAGGGAGAAGGAGGACATGATAGAAACTTTCAAATACCTCAAGGGAATCAACAAAGTCCAAGAGGGTAGCATCTTTCAAAAAAAGAGATGTGCAAGAACAAGGGGGCACAATTTGAAGATAGAGAGAGGACGGCTCAGAGGTAATGTGAGAAAGTATTTCTTCACAGAGAGGCTTGTAGATGCATGGAACAGCCTTCCTGAGGAGGTCATAGAGTCAAAAACAGTGGGGGAATTCAAGAATGCATGGGACTGACATAAAGCAATTCTAGTGCAGGGTAGGAGGAAGTAGGCTGTTGGCTAACTAGAATCTACAGCTTATCCATTAGATAGGGAAATGGGCAGACTAGGTGGGCCAAGCAGTCCTTATCTGCCATCAAATTCTGTGTTTCTATGAGCTCTGTAGCTTTTGCTGAGGTGCTGTCTGTCTACAACACGAGAAAGGAAAGACCATTCCACACCAGGACATTCAACTTATGGCTGAAGGAATGATGCAGAGAAATAGTTTGGCTAGACTGGGGACTGGGACTCACCTGACATGATTGGGGCCTATGCAGTGGTGATGATCTTCATCCATTCAAGAGGGAACTGCAGTCCTCGTAAGAAGTTTAAATGCTACTTCCATGTGCATTTAAACTAGATGATGAGGGAGGTGGAAAAATCAGAGAGGCAGAAACTGCCACCCCATTGGCTTAATTGGAGAGTGAATAGATTCTGAGGGAGAGAACCCCAAGGTTGAAAATTAATAAAGAAAGCAGGATGATAGAAGTTAAGAGGAGAAAACAGTTACATTCAAAAGAGAGGGGGAAGGAGTGGGGCAAAAAGATAAAAAGGTACAGAAACAGAGTGCTAAAAAAATCTGGAAGGTCATGTGTGTGAAAGCTAGAAGTCTAAGAAGTAGGATTCCAGACCTAGAGACCAACATGGCAGAGCATGACCTGGATATAGTGGCCATTACCAAGTCATGTTTCACTGAAAACCATGTTGCTGACAATACCATAGAAGACTACACTCAGTTTAGGGTGGGAAGCAAAGGATGTTGTGTGGTGCTTTATGTAAAGAAAAGCATAAAAGCAATAGAAGTACAGTGAATACAGGAGGAGGAGGATGAGGTACTCTGGGTCACCCTGGAAAAGGGGAACAAATCCATGATTCACACTTGTGTGATCTACAGACCTCCAGCACATGGGGAGGAGTTAGATAAGGTATTGTTAGAAGTCACTGGCAAGATGGTGGAAAAGGGGAAGGTGCTGCTGGTGGTGGACGATTTCAATCTCCTAGATATAGATTGGAGCATCCCAGCTACAGCTTCAACTAGAAGAAGGGCATCCTGGATTCATTGCAAGGGCCCACTTCAAGCAACTAGTCAGCGAACCCACATGATTGGGCAATACTAGACTTTGTTCTTACTGACAGAGACAGTATTGTTGACATCAAGGTGGGAGACCACCACTGACCAGTTATCACCATACTGTGTGGTTCAATATAAGGATGGCTATAGAACTGAATCACACAATGGCCAGGTTCTGAATTTCAGGAGGGAGCATTTTATAAAATGAGTGAATGCCTCAGAATTAACTAGAATGGGGAAGGCGAAGTTGGGATGGAGGAACAGTGGGCAAAAATAAAAAGGGACATGGTGAAAGCAACAAGCTGATGCATCAAAAACATGAGAAGGAGGAAAAGAGACCACTACAGTTCTTGAAAGAGGCAGCTGAAAAGGTTAAGCCTAAAAAGGTTGCATTCAGAAGATATAAGAAAATGCAAAGATGGGGGATAAGGAGGCGATCAGGAGAAAAGAGAGAGAGAAGCAGGGAATGCAGTAAGGAGAATAAAGTCACATGCTGAAGAAAAAATAGCGCAAGCAGTAACAAAAGGGGAAAATACTTTTTTTTTAGAGGAAAACCAGGGGATGGACTATACATTGAAAAAGAGATGAGGGGAAAGTGCAGAGTGGGACCAGAAAAAGGAAGACATCCTGATTCAATACTTTAATTCAGTGCTCGCAGTGGAGGGAGAAGGGGATGGTCTACAAAAAAGTAACAGGATCTCTAAAGGAAGAGAGGTAGACACTAGTCCTTTTTCAGAGGTGAGAGTCATAGAGGGACCTGTTAATCTAAAAGTGTACAAAATACATTTATTTATTTATTTAGCTTTTGTTGACCAGGTAAGTACACTAGACAAGACATTTGTCTATTTTCAGGTATGACCTGGGAGAGTACAATGAAATACAAATTCACAGAGGACAACATGACATAAGTTAGGCATTACACAGAATCAGGTAGAACCAGATGAACATAACACAAGCAGTCAGTAAACACAGTTAGAATAGGAACAAAATATATACATAGAGTAGCCAAGGCTATGAACAGTGCATTATACAATTCTATACAGCTCAGAGTCCCAAAAGTAGAGCTGCAGTCAAAGCATCGCCTGAAACAGAGAGTAAATATATTATATACAGAGCAGAACCCAAGTAAGCAGGATGCATCAGCAAGACCTGCACAAGGGTACCAAAAGAAGGACATGTAAGTCCAGTGCAGGAGACCAAGGGTAGTTATGGCAGTTTAGGACAGCAACACGCAGAGGAGAGCTTCAAGTAATTCCACAGGGAGCTCCAGAGGCATGAGTGGGAGTGGGAGTAACGGACCTGTGTGGAAAAGGAGTTCCATACTTTGGGGGCACATGAAGCAAAATCCCTGTCCCCCATTTGCATTTGAGTGGCAGAAACTTTGAGAACAGCAGGTCCCAATGACCTAAAGGAGTAAGAAGAAGAGGCAGCCAGTTTGAGGAGCTCAGCCAGTCGTGGGGGGGGGGCAATTCTGAGAACCTTGCCTGTGAAGCTGCCGAAGACAAAATTCATGAGGTTGGATGGGGAGAGGCAGTCAGGTTTGCTATACAGGTCACAGTGGTGGGTGAAGTGAGGGTCAGCAAGTGCAAAGCAACAAATGTTATTATAGGCTATGCTCCACCTAGAGAGGTGAACTTTGGAGGTGCATGCAAACAAGATGAGTCCATAGCAGAGAGAAGGGAGAAACACACCCCAGGCCAGAGCAAGGCAAGCAGCAGAAGTAAGATTGTTCTTCACTCTGTAGGCCAGACCCAGTTTGCAGTTGGCAGCTCTGCATACATTTTGGATATGATGCCCAAGATCAAGCTGGGGGTCAAGTGTCACCCTAAGTTATTTGATGGAGTCAGTGATTAGGACAGGAGTACCATCAATACCAATAATACTCAGTGGGGCAGGAAAGGCCTTTATCTGACCAGGACACAAAAGCATGGCCTGAGATTTTTTAAGGTTGAGGATCAGCTTGTAAGTCATTATCCAGGACTGGATATTCCTGAAATCCTCACTCAGTTGGTGGTTGATGACCCCAATGTCATGGGAATGGGTGAGGATAACCAGGTCATCCGCATATAGGATAAAGGTACAGTTGGAAGAAGTAGAGAGGAGATTATTGATGAAGATAGAGAAGAGAAGGGGCCCTAGTACTGAACCATGGGGGACACCAGAGGTCACAGGAGTGGTGGCAGAAAGGACATTACTGAATTTAGTAAATTGCTGTTTGCCCTGGAGGTAATTAATGAACCATCTTAGGACAGGTGGGGACAGACCAAGGGATCGAAGTTGAGAACAAAGTAAGCCATGGTCAATTAGGTCAAAAGCCTTAGATAGGTTAATGAAGATGGCACCTGAGAGCTTACCCTGGTCCATAGCTTCCCTGATCCCAGAGGAGACAGTGACAAGTCTGGAGGACATACTGTGCCCCTTGTGAAAGCCATGCTGCATGGGAGACAGTAGCTCATGGGCCTGAATATTCTCCATGAGTTACCCAGCCACAACTTTCTCCAGAAGTTTACAGATAGCCGTCAAGATGGCTATCGGCCGGTAGTTGTGAAGGATCTTTGGGTTGCCATGTTTGAGAACCGGAACAATCCTCATCACCTTCCATAGCTTGGGGATAACTTCAGAGACTTGGGACATGTTGAAGATATGGGCCACTGGGGAGGCAATATAAGAGGCACCAAGATGAAGAGCTTAGGTTCCATGCTATCGTGGCCAGCACTAGAATGAGGGGAGAGACCTGAGAGAAATCTCTGCATTTCCTGTGCCATCACAGCCCTGAAGTAGAGTAATGGACTGGAGATAGGGGCCAACTGTGGGGCAGAGGCCGGGACACAACTATCACTCCCACCAAAGGAGAATAGGGAGGTGAAGGCAGACAGATCAGAGAAGTGGGAGTTGAATGCATTGGCGATGGTTAGTGGATTGTTACAATTAGATCCATCTATGATCATGTCAGAGACCCCACAGTTGTAGGAACCACTTACTATATTTTTAATGTCCCTTCAGAAATTCCTAGGGTCCTTAGCTGAGTTTAGTAAGGCAGTTTTGCAGTATTCACTTTGGCAGCCCTGATTGCTTTTTGAATACATTCCTGAACCTCCTATATTGCTGAAATATGGCCTGGTCCATCGTGACCTTGAAGTTGGCCCAGCACTTGTCTCTAGACCTCCTGAGGTCTAGGAGGCTCCTGTGCAGCAACTTAGTGGCAGACCCCTTACCCACCACCTGATAAGAGGGGCATGCTTTTCCTGCAGTGCCCAAGGTGCTGAGAAAATGACTTAGAGCAGTGGAACAGTCCTGAGCATTTAACACTGCAGACCAGTCCATAAGCCTCAGATCCTCATGGAAGGACCCCAGGTCAAACCTGGAAAAATCCCTTACTTGGATGACTTTGTGAGGAATTTTCTGGGAGGAGATCTTTCATATGCAGTACACAGGGGCATGGTCAGAGATAGAGTCAGGAAGGGTACCAGAGGAGCTGATCCTCTCGGGTCTATTGCACAGGACCCAGTTCAAGAGGGAGCTAGTACTGCCAGTTGTAGACCGCCTAGTGGGCTCCTGAATAAGTTGAGACAAGGAGAGGCCCACAAGCAGAGGTTCATACAGCTTGGTGTTTCCTCCAAGCCAATTTAAATTAAGATCTCCCAAGATCATCAGCTCAGTATCCCCAGTCTTAGCACCAACAGTATCAAGGAGGTAGGATAACCTCGACAGACCACCCTTTGGGGGATTGTATTTATTTATTTATTTCATTTTTGTTGACCTGGTAAGTGCACTAGACAAATCCTGCCTATTTTCTGGCATGACCCAGGGTGAGGGGAGTACAGATGAATGCCAACTGACCTTAAACCAGATTAAGCTGTTGTACCGGTAGCGGTATGTACCAATGATGTGCAGCTTCTTAGTGTTCCCGAGTAATAGGACTGTGTGAAGCAGCTCACAAGAAGACAGTAAGGGCTGTTGGTGCTATACAACAGATAGGTTTAGGTGACTCTTGTAGTAGACCAAGATATCACCCCCACGCTTTTTCCCAGGCCGATCTTGCCTAATGAGAGCAAAGCCAGGAAGCGTGCAGGCTGAGTCAGGGGTGGAAGGTTTCAGCCAAATCTCAGTAATACCAAGGATGTCAGGTTTGTAATGAGTGACCCAGGCAGAGAGTTCAGCCAGATTGGGCAGGAGGCTGCTGATGTTGAGGTGAGCTATTTTCATCTCCTTGCCTGACAGCCATCCCACAGGAAATGATGAGGCTTGATAAGTAGGACCAGGGATAAGCTCAATGTCCCCAACCAGGGCTAGTGTCACCAGTAGGAGCCAGAGGAGATGCCTTATGGGGGAGAACCACCTCCAGCTGAAGGCTTGCGAGCAGGATGTCTGACCACTATGGCAGGATACAGAAAGCACCCGAGATCAAGACAATAGATAGGCCAGAGGGGCTCTCTGCCACAGGCTATTAGATTGGATAAGTGAAGTCATGCTCCTCATGCTGTTCAAGTATAACCCAGGGGCCCCCCGAGGAAGGGGAGCAATCAGCACTAAGTAGAGGGAGGCATAAGGCAGTGAGAAGGCCAAAGATGAGGGCACTGATAAATGAGGAGGACTTAGCACCCTCCCTGAGGAGCATAGGAACCCCCAAGTCAAAAATACCTGTCCCTGGGACTAACCAGGGCACTGAAGGGAGAAGATATTGTGGACAGGTCAGATAGGTCAAGGCTTACCAGAAGCCAGAGGAGTTATTTTGTCAAACACTAGGAAGGTCATGAGGAGAGAACCAAGCAGTGCTTGCCCACCAGACCTCCCTAAGCTGTACAACTGGGCCTCAGAGGAGCACCCAATTTGTGGAGGTCTATCCACAAATGACCACAGAATAAGGGTCAGTAGACAATCCTCCCTTATGTAGGAGCACACCACCAGCTACTGGAAGGATTACCAGGTTCCGTGGTAGTAAGCCTCACTGGAGGTGAGGATAGTAGAGATAACTAGTGAGCACAATACATTAACAAGCTAATAGAGGCATTTCCTGACTAAAGTTGCTGAGACTTGATGGATAGACAGGCAGAAATTATTCAGTAGAGTGCAGTCGATTCTCAGTACGATTAACTGCAGTCAACTAGTCAACAGTGGTTGTAAAAAATATAATCAGCATGAGACCAGGTGGGGTACATCCTAAGGTATTGAGGGAACTTAGAGAGGTACAGGCTGCACCTCTGACAGCACTATTCAACAGATCTTTCAAAAAAGATGTGGTTCTGGATGACTGGAGGAGGGTATCTGTAGTCCCACTACATAAAAGTACTAGGAGGGAGAAGGCTTGCAATTATAGACCAGTCAGCCTCACGTTAGTGGTGGGAATGTTAATGGAATCATAGCTGAAGGACAGGATAGTGGGATATCTTGAATAAAATGGATTACAAGACTTGAGGCAGCATGGATTCATGGATGGGAGATCATGTCTAATGAATCAGATAGATTTCTTTGATTGAGTGACCAATGAATTGGATCAGGGTATAGCACTGGATTTGGCCTACCTAGACTTCATAAGGCAATCTACTCAGCTAGCAAGCTGGAGTAGACTAAGAGTGGATCAAAATGTAAACTGAGTAAGATAGTGGCAAGGGATAGGGTAACAGAGAGTGGTAGTAAATGGAGTTCACTACAAGGAAGGGAGGGTGACCAGCAGGGTGTCTGAGGGATCTGGGCTGGAACCAGTCTTCTTTAATATCTTTATAAGTGACATTGCAGAGGATCTAGAGGGAGAAGGTCTGCCTATTTGCAGTTGACATGGAAATCTATGTTTCTATGTTTCTATAAATCTGCAACAGGGCAGATACTCCAGGGGAAAGGAAAGAAAAGAATGAGCAGAGACCTGAGAAAACATGAAGAGTGATTATAAGTATGACAGAGGGGTTTTAATGCAAAAAAGTGCAAAATAGTGCACGTGGGGCACAAAAATCCATGTGCAGAGTGAAGAATGGGTGGTGTGTTATTGATGACCACCAACCAGGAGAGAGACCTTGGTGTAATAAATTTTTATGACCCAAAGTTAGCCAGGCAATAGAACAAAGCAGTTGGGAGGCATGTAGGATGCTGGGGGTGCATAGGAAGAGGTATCACCAGCAGAAGGAGGGAGGTGTTGAGGCCTCTGTATAGGTCACTGGTAAGATCTAACTTACAATACTGTGTATAGTTCTGGAGATCACACCTCCAAAAGGATATAGACACAGTGGAGGCGGTCAAGAGAAGAGCAACTAAAATGGTGTGGGTCTGCATCACAAACCCCATAAGCAGAGACTAAAGGAACTCAAAAGGAGGTAACCTGGGTAACAAATTTGCTAGGGGATACGCAGCAGAGTGGTAGTAAATGGAAAGGGAGGGTGACCAGCAGGGTGTCTTAAGGATTGGTGATGGGACCAGTCCTCTTTAATATCTTTATATGTAACATTACAGAGGATCTTGAGGGGAAGGTCTGCTTATTTGCAGATGACATGAAAATCTGCAACAGGGCAGATACCCTAGGGGAGTGGGAAACAATGAGCAGAGACCTGAAAAAACTTGAAGATTGGTCAAAAGTATGGCAGCTGGTTTTAATGCAAAAAAAGTGCAAAATAGTGCATATGGGGAACACAAATCCAGAGGCAGAGTGGAAAATAAGTGGTGTGTTATTGATGACCACCAAACAGGAGACAGACCTGGGTGCAATAACCTCTGATGATCTAAAGGTAACCAAGCAATGGGACAAAGCAGTTTGAAGAGCTAGTGTGATCCTGTGGTGCATAGGATGAGTTATCACCAGCAGAAGGAGCGAGGTGGTCTTGCCTCTATATAGGTCACTGGTATAACCTCACTTACATCACTGTGTACAGTTCTGGAGATCACATCTCCAAAAGGATATAGAATGAGTGGAGGTGGCCCAGAGGAGAGCAACTAAAATGGTGTGCAGTTTGCATCACAAACCCTTTAAGAAGAGACCAGAGGAACTCGATATGTACAACCTGGAAGAGAGAAGGGAGAGGGAGGATATGATAGAAACCTTTAAATACCTCATGGAGTAAGTAAGGCACAAGAAGGAAGAATTTTTCAGAAAAGAAAGATGCATGAGAAGAAAGGGAGGTATATTCAGGAGAAATATGAAGAAGTATTTATTCACAGAAAGGGTAGTGGATTTGTGGATTAACCTACCAGCAGAGGTGATGGTTGTGAAAACAGTGATGGGCTTCAAGAATGCCAGGACATGCATAAAGGGATCTTGGTGAAAAAAATGGAGTGAGGGAAAAAGAGCTAGATATCAATTAGTGTATGAGATAATACATTAGGTAGGGAAAAACTGGGCAGACTGAGTGGTCCAAGTGGTCCATATCTGCTGACAAGTTCTATGCTTATGTATTAATATAGAACTTGCAATATATTATTGCTGATGTTATTAATAGAGCTGCAGCAAGAAACTGCTGATGTTAGTGCTAGAGTTGCAGCAAGATTTGAAGTTCTATATTGCTGATAACTTGAAAAGTTCCAGATGAGATGGTAAGTTTTGAATGTAACTTGAAAAACATTACTTCAAGTTGACAGACACAGTGCTGGATCTCCATTGACACAGCATGTATTTCCCAGAAAGAAATGTTACTGCAGCGGTGAAGCTGCAGGCTGCCAAGTGGTAGTGTGTAGGTGGACTGGGATTGATCCCGAATGTGGAACCTTTCTTTTCACTACAATTTATATAGTATAATAGAAATCATTAGATTTCACTGCTGATGTTACGGATGGAGTTTCACCAACATTTGAAGTTCTATATTGCTGATACCTTGAAAAGTTCCAGATGAGCCTTAACATTTGAATGCAACTTGTGAAACATTACTTCAAACTTGACAGACTAACACACTGTGCTGGATGTCCATCATCACAGCATGCATTTACATTCAAGAAGCTTTAGTACAGCAGTAGTGATACATGCAACCAAGCAACAGAGGGTTAATGGTCTGGGTTTAGTCTCTAGTGTGGGTTACATTTTGTCTAACTACAATTGCTGTAGTAGGACAGAAATTTTAAATCTCATTGCTGGACATGAGGTACAGTGTTAGCAAGATTTGAAATCCAGTGCTGCTGATAACTTGAAACATCCCAGCTGAGGTTCTGAGGTCTGAATGCAACATGGGAATATTACTTCAGATTAACAAACTGCTTCTTTGATAAACCACAACAGCTTGGTGTGGGGTGGGATATCTTCACTTTGTGTTGGATGTCCTTTGCACAGCAAGTATTTTATGTCAAAGAGATTTAGTACAGTGGTACAGCTACAGGATACCAAACAGTAGTTGGTAGGAGGCTGTACTGATCCTCAATGCAGACATTCTCAGTTTCTACCTACAATTTATCTAGTATGAGAGAAATTGTTAGATGTCACTGTTGATGTTAGTGATGGAGTTTCATTATGGTTTGGAGTTCTATATTTCGGATAACTTAAAATCTCAATCTAAGACTTTATGATTTGATTTCAACCTGGGACACACTAATTGCAACTGAGAGATGTGCATTCAGTGCTAGATGTCCTTGACTAGATATGCATTTCCTGTAAAACAAAAATCACTAGAGTTGTAGGATTCCAGCCTACCAAGCAGTAATGCTACATACCAAGCCAGGATGTTATCCCCACTGTGGGACATCTATTTCTTTATCACTAAAATTGTTGTTGTCTGGCAGAAATTGATAGATATGATTGCTAATGTTAGTGATACAGCTTCAGGAAAATTTGATGTTTTATATTGCTGATAACATGAAAAGTTACTTCAAACTGACAGACCAGCAAACAGTCCTAAATGTCCTTTGTTACAGTATGTACATTGGCATCAGACATGATGCAATGCAGTAATGCTGTAGTTTATCAAAAATGCTGCAGTATGCCGAAGGAAACAAATTAATTCAAAAGCAATTAAGCCACTTTTTACTGCAATATTTTGTGACATGTCATTTACTGCATGCTACTGCATTGCATCATTGCTTGCTCCACTGTATTTCTTGTCGAGGAGCTTTACTGCTGGGTAGGGCTACAAGCTGCTGAGCAGCAGTGGGTACTGGACCTGGTTTTGAGCCCCAGTGTGGGACATTTTTTTTGTTCTTCTTACAATTTATAGAACTTGTCAGATCTCATTGCTGATGTTTAAGATAGAGTTTTAGCAATATTTGAGTTTCTATATTTCTTATAACTTGAAAAGCTCCAGCTCAGACTTTGAGACTTTGAGGTTTGAATGCAACTTGGGAGACATAACTTCAAATTGACAGACCAGCACTCAGTGATAGTTCTGCTTTGCCATAGCATACATGTCCTGTGAAGATTCTTTAGCACACTGGTTGTGCTACAGGCTAGCAGGCAATAATGGGTAAGTGGCCTAAGTTCCATCTCCAGTGTGGAACATTTTTTCTTGTTAACTACAATTAATGTAGTAAGAGCAAAATTGGTAGAGCTCATTATTGATGTTAGCGATATAGTTTCAGCAAGATTTGACATTCTGTATTGCTGATAACTTGAAAATTCCAGCTGAGACTATGAGGTTGGAATGTAACCTGGGAAATATTACTTCACATTAACAGACTAGCACACAGTGCTGGATGTACTTGCCCACTATGCATTTTCTATCAAGGAGATTTAATACAGCAGTAGATCTTCAGGCTGACAAGCAGTAGTGAGTAGTTGTCTGGGGTTCAGTCCCCAGTGTGGGACATGGTTTTTTTTTCTGTCTCACTATAATATATGTAGTATTTCAAGTTTGGTTTTATTGTTTGACTAAAAAGCCATTAAAATATATTTAAAAAAATGGATACAGTATATGCATACATCCATATGTGCATCCATTGTTGCCTGGTAGATTATAGTAAGTGGCCAGGTCCAAGTGGTGATTAAGATGGCGGCCACGCTTAGGCTGCTGTCTGTGAGCTCCGTGAACTTGTGATCGGATTCTTTATTGTTCTTTATCGTTATTTATTCATTTTTCTGTAGTCCTAAGCCTACTGTTTTGTTACCGCTAGAAACTGAGACGTTTGTCAAGCTTTCTGTACCTGGAGAGACTGGTGTTGGAGTTGTGGAAGTCACTTGGCTCACAGGCGCTGGTCTTTGGCTAAATTTCTTGAAAGATTTCTGTAGCTGGTGGCTTGGTAGTCCAGCTGCCGCCTTGGGTTGTGGAAGAGTTCAAAGGAGTCGTGAATGGTGAATGGTGGAATTAGATCTGTGGAGTAGCGGTTTCGATATGGGAAAGTAACACAGCTGGACCACAGGTGAAGGTGTAGCCAGATTCTAGCGAGAGAGGACCGGCTTGAAAAAGAGGAACTCTGAAATTGCTGAAGGGAAGCGTGGATAGTGTGCAGATAGTGTGCAGTGAAGATTTCTGCACAATTTTGGAGAAATCTGGTTCCTCGGTCCAGACGGAGGGACGGTTGTCTCTGCCACTGGAGGTGGTGGGGTTCATCTTGTTCCTTAGGTGGAGTAGGGGACCACCGGAGGGTGGTCTCACCTGCTTCACCGTAGTGAAAGGTCGTGGTAGAGCCAGAGTCTGTAAGTAAAACACACATGCTACCTGTCTGCTCGCCATTGTGAAGGATTCCTAGTGACTGAGAAACTTTAATGCTGGAAGGAAGGTGGAACTGTCTGGACTGTTTGTTTGGTGATGTACTTCTGAATTTTTTGATTTTGGCCAGCGTTTGTTATATACTGGAAAGACTAAAATTGAGTTCATTTGGGATTGTGTCAGCCTCGTGAGAGAAGGCTGGTAAAATTCTGGACCATACTAAAGTGGTGAGAGCACATAGGTGTGGACATAAAAAAAGACCTTGGAACTCTTTTTATTTTTAAAGGAAATAATGGTATTGGCTTTGGACTAGGGGGCCTCTTAATGTTAAGGGACAATTTTATGTTAGGGGGCTTGTATAGTCTGGAAAGCTCCTTTCCCCCCCAGTGGTGAGAGTACTGTGGGTGGGGGCAGAGAGACAAAGTGATATTTATAAATTGAAAATCTAAAGGCACATTTTGGACACTTACAATATGGACATTGATAGAGTTGATTTATTTATTGAAGTTTATTTTAAAGGGTATAGTTTTGTTAAATAGATATTGTATTTATATTTAGTTGAAGTTGTTTAGATATTTGGTTGTTGTGTTTATTAGAGTTAGATTTTAAAATTGTATGTTAATTTTGTAGAGTAGTTGTTTATGTAAGTTTTGAGTGGGGTTAATAATTGTTAGATTTTTGTAGTGTTAATTATGTGCTGGAATGATAGTAGGACAATCGGGTATTATTCCCCTCTGGAAGCTCAGGGACCTTAGTCCTTTCTCCTGTTCCCCTGTCGCCTGAGATCTATAGAAGATGTAGGGCTTTGGAGATTGTGAGGGAGAGGAGGAGGGTTGGTGCTGGGCCTGGGGGGAATGGAGGTGAGTATATAGAGATAGTGGAACAAGGAGACACCCTCAGTTTAAATGGGCTCAGGAAAGGGATCGGCCCTGTCTGGTGCCCATACCAAGGGTTCTGATTATGATCAGCAGGTAAGGCGGTCATCTTCGGAGGTTCATCCTACTGGCGGTGTTGTGCAATGCCAGGTCTATTAAAAACAAAGCGGCTATTATAGCTGATTTTGTTGGGTCATCTGACCTGGCGTGCATCACTGAAGACTTGGCTGGATGAAAATGCTGGGCCAGTTTGGTGGCAGCAGTTCCAGCTGGTTACTCAGTGATACACCGCCGAGGCAGGATTGTAGGGCTGGGTGTTGCCATCTGTTTTAGGACAGAATTGGGCCTGGTGGAGGTACCGTGGGAGTCACCAGGTCCTTTGAATGTATCTCAGGTGAGAGTGTGGGGCAGGATACTTTTGTATGTCGTCCACCAGGTGATGAGAATGTTTTCCTGCAGGAAGTTGCAGACTTCATTGTCGACCTGACATTGGGGTCCCCAGATGGTTGGTTCAGGGGATTTCAATGCCTGGGTTGACGATGGACTCTCACGCTTTTGGTCAAGACTTCCTCCAGTTGATGATATCACTGGGCTTCAACAGGTTATTTCCTCGACCCATATTGGTGGACATTCATTGGACCTGTGTTCCTTCTGGGATGGGGATATCTGACTTGGTGGTGGAACCGGTCGGATGGTCGGACCATCACTCCATTAGGTTCAGTTTTGAGGCCACCTGTATTAGGTCAGCCCCTTCGGAAATGGTCCGGTACCTCCCTTTAAGGGGTGTGTCCCCGGATGACCTGATGGCGGTGCTGGACCTATCGGGCCTACCGATAGATTGCTTGGATCCAGGGGACCTGGTACATGCCTATAATAAGGCGGTGACAGTGGCCCTGGATTCCATTCACCTGTTCATGTTCGTCCTCTCACTCTTCGTCCCAGGTCTTCTTGGTTCGATGAGACCGTGAGGGAGTTGAGGAGAGTTGGACAAAGGTTGGAGAGGCGTAGGTGGAGGTCTGGTTTGGATGATGACAAAATTAGTTTGATGGACCATTATATGGCCTATCAATCCACAATCTCTCGTAAGAAGGCAGAATTCCTGTCCAGAGAGATTGCGACTGCACAGAATAGACCAGCTCAGCTCTTTTGGACTGTGGACAGACTGTGCATTCCAGTCTGTCTTCAGCCCAGAAGAGCCTTTTCTCCAGAACGGTGTGAGGAGTTTGCTCTCTTCTTTTCAGATAAGGTTGCCAAAATCGATCGGATGTCCATTTTTCCCTCTGCAATGGGAGTTGTGATGGTCGGCAGGAGATGTCGGACACCCAGTTTGCATGGTCTGACTTCAGCCTCCCCACAATCAATGACATTGTGATGATCATCTGAGCGCTATGACCAACCAACTGTGATTTGACCCTGACCCCACACATCTCTTAGTGGATTGTGTGGATAAAATCGCCCTGCCCTGGCTTTGATAGTCTGAGGTCCTTGAGAGGGGATCTTTCAGATCCTCTTAAGGAGGCTATAGTTAATCTTCTATTGAAGAAGCACCCTTGGACCCAGATTGTCTAGCAAATTACAGACCCGTCTCTAACTTACCCTTTGTGGGTAAAGTTATTGAGAAGGTGGTTGCAGTGCAGCTGGATGGTCATCTGACCAACAACAATGTCTACGATTCTCTCCAGTCTGGATTTAGGAAAAGGCATAGTACCGAGACAGCACTTGTTTGGGTACTAAATGACCTCCTAATAGCGAGAGATCGTAGGACCTGTTCTATCTTGGTACTTCTCAATCTCTCTGCAGCATTTGACACTGTTGACCATGGTGTGCTGTTAGAGCGTCTGCAGTCCATCTGTGCATTGTCTGATGCAGTCCTCAGGTGGTTTCGATCTTACCTCAAGGGTAGGACTCAGAGGGTGGTGTCGGGAATTTTTTCTTCGGCATCGGTCTCCCTATCCTGCGGGGTACTGCAGGGTTCTATTCTAGCGCCCATGTTGTTTGCAGTGTATATGCTGCCATTAGGAGTGATTATTAGATGATATGGTCTGGGTTTTCATTGCTATGCAGATGATACCCAGCTGTACATGTCTTTTGTGCCTGGCCAGGATGCTGCCTTTTCGGTATTTAATAACTGCCTTGCTGAGATCCAAGACTGGATGAATGGGAGTTGGCAGCGGTTAAACCTGGAGAAAACTGAGGTGTTGGTTGTGGACAAGGGTCACTGTGAGGTGGGTTTGTTAGCTGGATCGCCCTCAGGCTTATGGCTTGGGGGCATCCAGCTGACGACCTCAGACCAGGTGCGGAATCTGGGTGTAGTATTTGATGACCGTCTGACTTTTAAATCTCAGGTGTCAGCGGTGGTCAAAACTTCCTTTTACCATCTGAGGAACATTGCCCTGGTGAAGCACCTGGTTCCTCCAGAGGATCTTCCAACGTTGATCCATGCTTTCGTTACCTCCCGCCTTGACTATTGCAACGCCCTTTACCTGGGGCTACCGGGGGTTGAACTTTGCCACCTGCAGCTAGTGCAGAATGCGGCAGCCAGGTTGTTGACTGGATCTTCTAGGTCCAGCCATATAATGTCTGTGCTCCGCGGACTGCACTGGCTGCCAGTTTTTTGGTGAATCACCTTCATGGTCGGTTTGCTGACCAATAAAGCCCTACACGATCAGGGACCTACTTACCTGAAAGAGCTCCTGTGTCCCTACTGTCCTCCCCGCCCCCTCCGATCCACTGATGAGGGATTGCTAGAGATTCCCAGGGTTCGTTTAAAAACTTCAGGGCTAGATCGCTTAGTTTTATGGCCCTGACCCTGTGGAATTTCTACCTCGCTAGGTGCAATTGTCTCACTGTCCAAAGCTTTAAAGGAGCTTTGAAGACACATCTTTTTAGTATAGCTTTTAATGATGTATGTTAGTTTTAATTTTTGTCTATTTATTGTTTTATGTATTGTACAGGCGCGTTGGTTATGAGAAAAGCGCCTTATAAAAATAAAGAATGAATGAATGAATGAATGAATGAATGAATGAATACCCATTGATCTCTCATGTCTACCTAATACAGTTCACTGTTTGTGTACAGTAACTGCACTACCCCCCCCATAGTTTTCTCCCCTATCCCCCCACAGTCCATAGTGGTGTTTGCCCTACCCCCTACCTTTACCATGCCCCTATGCCTGTTCCAACCCTTCTTGAACCCTTCTACTGTTTCCAGTGTCACTAACTCTGTAGGCAATGCATTCCAGGACACCACAACCCTCTCGGTGAAAAAATGCCCTTTTGCCTCTCTTCTGAAGTCCAAACCCCTGAGATCTTTAAACTATGGCCTCTTGTGATCCTTCCCTTCCTTTAGTTGGAAAGTTAATCAACATTCCTTTATTGAATCCTTCAGGTATTTAAAAGTCTCTATCATCTACCGCTCATCGGTGCAGCGGTTGGATTTCTGATTACGACGCTGGCGCACCCGTGTTCGAATGAACTCAGGTCGCTGGAGAGCCAGCCGGGGGGAGAAGGCTTAAACATCCCGTGACTGCTTGCCTTCTCCGGGGGGAGGGTGTGGACATGGCTCGCTGTCTGCTGCCTCTGGCAGAGGCCAGGAGCAACAGCCAGCGAGCCCCTGCACAAAGAGGCATAGTTGACGTTGGCTTGTCTAGATGTTCATGGCATGCCACGCCCGGGAGAAAAGCAGAAAACTCTAACCTCCCAGTTGGCCGGATGTTAGCTGCTGCCTTCTACTGACTCAGATGCTCTGATGCCCCGGATCTACCTCAGCAGCACCCAGGGACTGATTGACTAGTGCGCTGGTTTCCCCCTCCTGGCAGCTTCCCGCTCGGAGGAGGGGGACCCATCCAGTGAAGGGATATACCGGGCCACCCCTGAGTCAGCTGCGATCTGAGGTGAGTGGAAGGGGGTTGGGGCGAGGAGATCGGGGGGGTCATGAGCAGCTAGAAGGAGAGGCAGGCCAGGGGCCAAGTTAGGCGGGAAAAAAAAGTCTCTATTATGTCCCCCATCTTTTCATCCCTCCAATGTGTATGTGTTCAGTTTTCTGAGAATAAAACATAGAAACATAGAATTTGATGGCAGATAAGGACTGCTTGGCCTACCTAGTCTGCCCATTTCCATACCTAATGGATAAGCAGCAGATCCAAGTTAACCAACAACCTACTTCCTCCTATCCTCATACGTCACCAACTCCATTCCGTGAACCATTTTGGTTGCCTTTCTCTGGACTCTCCAGCAGTGCCACGTCCTTCTTAAGTCGGGTTCTCCAGAACTTACACAAAAAATAACATCAAATACAAATGCAATCAATCATGTCTAACCACTTAAATAACAGCACAGCCTAAATATTTCAAATGTATCATATCACTCTAGTACACCAACTCTTATTAAAATATAGGATTGTTGTAGTATACTGAAATAGAAAATTATCCAAGGGCTTTAACAAAAAATTACCTTGTAGAGGTACCAGGGGGTGCTTTTTGGTCGACCTCTGGACCCAATGAGAGATGCATGACTAAGCTGCATCTCGCCTCTATCCTCCAGATTCTCAGCTGTGTCTTACATGTAGGCAATACTTTAAAGAATGTTTTAGTCAGGATAAATAGATTTGTCCACAAGGTTCCCTCATATTGACAGATGACACTTGGCTGAAATTAGGTCTGTGTACTCATTGCTGTACGTTCTATATCAGCAAAATGCAGACTGACATACTAGTGCAGCATTTTTTCTGCTTTCACTAAATCCAGCACCTGGTAGTTTTAATCACTTCAAAGGATCCAATTAGGACTGTATTCTATCCATCACTTGCATATCATAAATTGGTATTTTTTGCCAAAGTAAGCAGTGTTTGTCAATCATCATGGACAGTAGCAATTAGCCACACTGCCAAGCATCACAAATCCTAGGTCCAATATGTCAGCCATTTTACATCCCCCCTTCCAAAATTATGGTACCTGGGTGCTTTTGGTCAACCTTAGGACTCTCCCAAAGCTGCATGGCAAGGCTGCATCTCGCCTCTCCAGATTATCAGCTTTGTCTTACATTTAGGCAATACTTTGGAGCACATTTCAGTCAAGGCAAATAAGTATGTCCCCAAGGTTCCCTCATAGTGACAAAATGACTCTTGGCCACAATTAAGCCTGTGTACTTAATGCCACATGACCTGTATTGGCAAAATTCCAACCTACATATCTGCACAGCATTTTTCTACATTCCCTAGATCTAGGGCCTGGAGGTTTAATCATTTATAGATGAACCAATTAGAACAGTATCCTACCTACCACTGGCCTATCGATATCTTCATTTCTCATCAAGGTAAACAGTGCTTATCAATCATCTAGGACAGTAGTAGTTAGTCGACCACCAAGCAATGCAAAACATATGTCCAATATGTTAACCATTTTCATCCTCACTTCTAAATTTATTCAAAACTTCTAGGAGAGCCAGCACTTTCAGAGTAAATTAGCATTGTAATGTGCACAGTTTTCAAGCCACACACACACTCAATTTAAACTGGGTAAACTGACATTTTCTACAACATATCTTAAAACATTTATACTTTTATCCATAAAATAACCAGCTATAACATTAATAAAAGTTAACCCACTCATTCTCTGTTTAATACATAATTACTTAAATCATTACTTAAATGAACACTTCTTAATTTAAATTGTTGTTCCTTTAAGTGTATTCATTCTCCACAAAACATATAAGCACATGGAAGGATGCTCACAGAATTTTTTAATTTACATGACTATTTTAAGGCAAGGGAGTTCATTGTTCCAGTTCGATCCAATTTAGTATGATTCCAACAATGCCTAATACTGAGGCAAAGTTACAAGTGATTCATGCAGCATCATTTAACCTGGCAGGCTGCGTATAGTAAAGGCTGTGTTTAGACACTGGTGTCCTGATTATTGACAGTTCATTGTTAATGCAATTTCAAATAGCTGAGTATAAGAAAAGCTCAGTTTGGACACTGAGTCAAACTTATTGGCACTTCACTGGTACAGCATTTATAAGAGGTTTACGGGAAGTTAACTGTGAAAATTTATTATATTAAAAGCATCTTTTATTTTGAAGATACAGGAGTTCCAGCTCCATACTGATAAACAGTTAAGCACTGCCAGAGCATAAAAAAAATGTACTTTTGTTCACTGGTCCATCTGGGTGTTATATCAGCAACTCATACTAAATGTAAACCAAGTACCTCAAATGGAAATTGTTCCCATATCCAGCCTCCACCTGCAGTTGCACTTGTCACAGCACCAACATCTTTATAAACTTTTCATCCTGGAGGAGCACCAAAATAACAGAGACTTAGCTACTTCAAGTTAACCGGGGTCTGCAGTCCAGTCTTCAAAGGGACCACTCCCAATCTCTCAATCACCTGTTGCTCAGACACTATTACAGCATGTGTCCCCATCCTCTGAAAAATTGTTTAGGGAACTTGTGAATTAGAACAAATAAATTCTCCTAAGTGCAGTAGAAATATTATTTAAAGAAAACACTCCCAGGTGCAGGCAACAATGGCCTACCATTTTTTTAAACTTTTTATTTATAGGTTTTATGATCATACAGCAAAACCATACTTCATAAAAGCACCAAGTAGGGATACACAGATCCCAAAACTGAATATACAGAAGTAAAATTGAATGTCACATCAAATGTAATACAATCATATGTCTATACAGTTCTGGAAGCTACCAGTATTAAAATAAAAACAGGAGTAAAGTCCAACTTGATTGTCTGTAGGTCATTGATACTCTCACCAAGGATACAACTATAGATCAAATAATAAGTCCAGCACATCATGTCCCAAGCAGACTTAGAGACTTGGGGGTAGAAGGAAATGCTTTAGGCATGGAGAGAACTAGCACATGATGACCTGGCCTCAATTAGTTGTTTTGCTCACCTGCATTCCCTTTGTAGAGGCATGGCAACCCACCATGTGGATAGACAGGATTTCAAAATTAGTAGCTTATAAAAATTTCACAAACTGAGAAGTGTAAAAACACCATCTTTAAAAAAAAACATACCAGTTAAAAACTGATTAACTTAGAGCAGTAACATACGAGCACAGAACAATGAGGTAAACCTAAACACGTAATATCATTTAAATTCTGTTAAACTCCAGCAATGAGCTCAAGTGTAATGAACATCAGAGACCACTAAGGCAATGCAAGCTTATCTGCATTTTGTGCACTTTGTAGAAAATCCAACATGCTTTAGCAAGAATTCTACAGCTCTCTCCAATGGGCCCTTCATGTTTCTTCAATCAACCAACTGTGCTACTCCTGGTCTGTAGACTCCCCAGCTAGCTCACAGCTAACTTCAGGGTGTCAAACCAGTGTTTGCAAATAAACTTCAGTGGGAGATTTCCATTAACCATTACAAGGACCAGCAAAATGCCAGCCAGGTCCATATTTTATGACATTCTACTCCCACTACAACCATCGGTTTGGGAACAGAGCACAGGACAATTAAAGTCCACAAAAGAGATGAAACTACTATGAATAAAATGAATTGCTGCTATAAATCAGAACTTTTAGGTATGTTGCAACAACATACTCTATGTAATATGAGAGAAAGTGAGAGATAACATTGCTGTTGTTAGTGATAGAGTTTCAGTAAGACTGAAATTCTGTATTGCTTAAAAATTTAAATGTTCCATTTAAAACTTTGAGGTTTGAATTCTACTAAGGAAACATTACTTCAGGTTAACAGACCAGTACTCAGTACTAGATGTCCTTTGCCACATCATGATTTTCCTGTCAAGAAGCACTAGTATAGCAGTAGTACTACAGGCTACTGAACAGTAGTGGGCGGGTAGCCTGGGTTTGCTTTCCAGTGCAGGACTTTTCTTTACTTTCTAGCTACAGTTTATGTAGTATGACAGAAATTGTTAGATCTCATTGTTGATTATAGTCTTAGAGTTTCAGGATCTGATGTATTGGAATGCTGATAACTTGAAAAGTTCTAACTGAGACTTTGAGATTTGATTGCAAATTGAGAAACATTACTTAAAATAAACAGACCGCCTCAATGATAACTCCACTGCAACTGGGTGAGGTAGGGCAGGAGTCTGCACTCAGCACTGGATATTCCTTGCCACAGCATGCATTTCCTATAAAAGAGATGTAGTACAGTGGCAGAGCTACATGCTAGAAAGCAGAAGAGGGTAGGGGGGCTTGGCTGATTCCCTAGTGCAGAATAGTATGTTCTTTCACACTGTAATTTGTGTAGTAAGAAATATATTGGTAGATGTCATTGCTGATGTTATTGATAGAGTTTCATCAGGATTTGAAGTTCTATATTGTTCATAACTTACAATGTTCTGTTGAGATGTTAATGTTTGAATGCAACTTTAAAACATTGCTTCAATTGACAGACCAGCACTCAGTGCTGGATGCCCTTTGATATAGCATGCATTTCCTGTCAAGAAGCTTTAGTAGAGCTGTAGAACTGCAGGCTACAAAGGAGTGATAGGTAGGTGCCTGGGCTTTATCCCCATTTTGAACTTTTTTCCTTTGTCACTATAATTAATGTAACTTGAGAAAATTTGTTAGACATCATTGCTGATGCTAAATATAGAGTTTTAGTAAGATCTGAAGTACTATTTTGCTGATCACTTGAAAAGTTCCAGCTGACACTTTGAAGTTTGAATGCAGCTCAAGAAATATTACTCAGACTGACAAACCAGCATTCATTGCTGAATGTCCTTTTGGCAAAGCATGTATTTATTGGCAAGGAGTTTAGTACAATGGCAGAGCCACCTGTTGCCAAGCAGTAGTGTGTAGGTGTCTTTGGCTTGATCCTTAATGTGGGACTTTTTTACTTTCTAACTACACATTATGCAGTATGTGAGAAATTGAGAGCTCTTATTGCTGATGTTAGTGATGGAATTTCAGCAAGATTTGCAGTTCTGTATTGTTGATAACTTGTTACGTTCCAGCTGAGACTTTGAGGCTTGAAAGCTATTTGGAAAACATTATTTTAAACTGTCAGGATGCCTCATTAAGATAAATCAGCTTCATCTGGTGAGGGGGCTGCACTCAGTGCTGAATATCCTTTCCCACAGCATGCGTTTCCATATTGGAGCTTGATTACAGCAGTAGGGATAAAGTTTAGCAAGCAAAAGTAGATAGAGGCTTGGGTTTGGTCACTAGGGTGGGGCTTTTTTTTTTCTTCCTCACTACAATGTATGTAGTATGGGAGAAGTTGTTAGCTGTCATTGCTTATATTAGAGATACAGTTTCAGCAAAATCTGAAGTTGCATATTGCTTGATACCTTGAAAAGTTCCAGCTGATACTTTTGGGTTGAATGCAACTTGGAAACATTACTTCAAAGTAACAGACTGGTTCATTAATAAATTTATTGTAGATGTGTGTGTTTGTGGGAGGGGTCTGCATTCAGTGGTGGATGGATGCTATTTGCACAGCATGCATTTCTGTTTAGAAAGTATAGCTATAGGCTAACAGACAGTAGTGGTGAGGGGGCCTAGGTTTGATCCAAGAAAAAAGATGATGCTAACTCAAGAGGCCTTAGTAAAGGAATTGATCAGGTTAAAAGTTCTGAGTTTGTGTATTGTGTGGGGTATATTTGTTTATTTGTACACTATTTAGCACGCATATGACTCTTTCACTACACAAAAATGATAGTTCAATATGTTGACATCACTCAGTACCACTGGTACTTTGATTACCATTATGCAGACAGTGAAGAACCAAGATAATTGCCACTTTTTTTGGTAAGCAACATAATTCAGAGGTGTTTTTCATCACAATTATTCTATACATTGATTGTAATAAATAGTTTGTACTGATCTGTATTGTAAATTAATAGAACTAGGTAACAGTTATCTTCTGCCAACTAAAGTCTGGCAAAATGTTGATTTTACGTCCACAAAATTTCCATGAAAACTTTGTGAAATTTTGACAAAATCATGATTTCAGTTATTTCCATCTAATTTAAAATAAATTTGGCTGCATTTGACAACATTTAGGATTATGACTTTGCAAATGGCCGTGTGGAAGTGTACCAAGTTACAGATCTCGGTCATTAAAGGTGAATCAGTTATAAGCCTCCAAGCATTTGAAAATGTTAAAGTTATATTTCACAATTATGTTAACTAAATATATTTGTTCAAATTGCGCAAAATTGGTTATGATGACTTTGTCAGGGTCCATACAGAAGTGTGCCAAGTTTCAGAGCTCAGTCTTAAAATGCGACTGAATTATAAGCCTCCAAGTATTCTGAATTTTTAAAATAACATTTCACAATCACTTGTCTGTTGCTGTATTGCTCCTTCTACAACAAGATGCACAAAAATAAGTGATTTGATACCTTTTATTGGATCAAGAGAGATTTATAAACAATCCTTAAAATGTTGAACATGCAGAGTTCTTCAGAAGGGAAATGGCAGATTTCTTTAAATGAGCCTACTTTCAAATACCCAGAGCCATGTTAGAAAAAAATAATTTTTGGATTCCCTCCCTGAAACCATTATCCAATAGGAAAGCTGGAATAGTAAAAGCATTTTCACATGTGGTAATGAAGGTGACACTGCAGGTTTTCAGGAATAGAACCCTTCACAGCCAAGTTAGAGGCATCAGTCATATGGACAGTGTAAGGGGTTGGGGGGATCAGGAGGGCAGATACTGCACTTTCACTGGAGTCCCAGTTATGAAACTGCCAGGGCAGGCAAGGGGATTCACAGGGAAGGACAGGTCTCCCCAGAATCTCAGAGGATAAGATGTGGCTTCCCTCAGCATTAAGGCACACACAGCATAATTCAAATATTCCACTGAGCTAGTACACTGGATACTTTACTGCTGAGCCGAGACATCAACGGATCCATGGACCTACCCCCTCTCCACCAGATCAACATACTATACTTTTGATCTGACAAAACACTGGGAACCACAGACAGACCCCAAACCTATTGGAACCTCCTGGATAGCCTGCAAGGGGCTGACACCTTGACCTGGGGCAATGGCCTAGGGTTTTAAGCACTATAGCCTGACTCAGGAGGAAGGGAGAAATCTTGCCCGGCACACAAGGGAAGGATAGTCCACAGTAGGTCTGAAGTCGCCTCTGTAAACTAATAGAAAAGGGTCCAGACTCCACTTCATACTGAGGAACAATGCCCCACTGAACCAACGATAATGTTTATTAATTCTCAATGATAGCTCCACAGACTGATTCAGGATGGTTTTGGATTAATCTGACATGGTTATCATCACCCCATAACCCTTATGACAGGGTCTAAGCAGAACAGTCTACAAACATATTAACAACTAGTTTCCAGAAATTACCAAGGAGACATAGCTGTGGGACTCTGGACACATCCCCATGTACTTGCATACTCTTTAGGTATTCCAGTGCATTCACAAACTCTTTACCTGATAGACAGTATAATTGCATTACTGTATAGTATGGTTTAGAAGCAGCAAAGTGTGAAGTCTACAGATCATGGTAGTAAGATTTCATCCCTGCTAATGGGTGTATTTAGAGGATTACCAGCATAATCTGGCATTAGATAACACTGACTGTACCCTTGATAATATATCTGAGGCTGCCAGGTGCTGATTGTTTATATCTTTCTTTCTGTGTGCACCTTATATAGGTTGGACTGTAGTCACCCAAAGTGCCAGAACCGAGGCTCCTCACCTCAGGGCTCCCCCCACTGGTGGTCTTCAGCATACATTGCACAGGAAATGACAACATATATAAGGGACCCAGGAGATAAGTGAAGCATGGGGTGTTGCCTGTTGGGCACAAACCCAGCAACATGAGGGATGGGGTGAGATGTGTCTCCTGGAAAGTGAAAGGGCTTAACCACCTGGTTAAATGTACTAAGGTTCTGCAGCACCTAAAATCCTTAAAGGTAGATCTCGCCTTAGTCCAGGAGACACATTTCACAGCCAGGTCACTGCAATGGTTGTGTAAAAACTGGGTGGGGAGGGTGGTACACAGTTCACCCACATCCAAGTCCAGAGGGATAGCCATACTGGTCCACAAGGCCTGCACATGGGTAGTGGATTGGGTGAAAACCAATATACAGGGACGGTGGGAGGTGGCACAGTTTGCATTTCCAGGGGGTTAAGGTCATGCTAGCCAATATTTTTGTACCAAATTAGGATGATTAGGACTTCTTCCTTCAAATAAGCCACGCCAAATCAGAAGTGAAGGGAGGAAATGAGAATTGGTCAGTACTCATGGGGGTGGACTTAGTCTGGTACCAGATATCTTCCTAGATAAATCTTGGCCTCACGCGGATACCCACCCCAGGTCAAAGGAGACCCTACTGGGAATGATGGAGGAATGGGGCTTGTCGGACCCATGGTGTCGTGACAACCCAGTGGGAAGGGACTACACATTCTATTCCACAGTACAAGGTACCCACAGTTGCACTGATTACTGGCTGGCAGACAGGCTGGCAGGGCAAGGAATATATGACACCAGTATCTAGCCCACGGTCATATCGGACCATGATCCGATAGGCCTCCCTTTTCTCACAGCTGGAGCACATTCCACATTTCCCAGCTGGAGGTACAACCAACTCTTATTGAAGGATACTGCATTCCAGGAGTGGGTAAGATAAGAAACCCAAGCCTTTTTCAAGATCAACACTAATGGAGAGGTCAGGGCAGAAACAGTATGGGAAGCATACAAAGCCTTCCTAAGGGGATGTACACTTACACTGCCAGACAAAATAAAGAAAGGAGGAGGGAGATGGAGGAACTACAGTGAAACCTGGCAGCCCTAGAAACACAATTTAAAAACACCCTACCCCCACCAGCTGACCTCCTTTCTTCGATCATAGGACTAATATACAGTATCAACATCCTGCTACAATGCAAGGCAGAATAGCAGCTGCTCAGGGCCAAGCACAGATTTTGGGAGTCAGGAGACAAAGTGGGCAAAATGCTCACTTACCATCTCTGTAAACAGAAATCCAACTCCCAAATCCATGCCCTCAGGTCAGCAAAAGGGAATAAGGTCACAAAGCCTTTGGAGAGCAGTGCAGTTATGTGTCAATTTTATAAAGCACTGTGCATATCTCAGGCTCAATCCAGGGGCCCAGGGTTCGACTCAGACATTCAGATCTTTCTAGATGCTAGCCCACTGCCACATCTGAGCCTAGAGGAAGTACAAAGCCTGGGCAGGCCTCTTACACTGCCTGAGATGAAGTCAGCACTTCACCAACTATCAAAGGGGAAAGCTCTGTAAGCTGATGGGATGTCGACAGAGCTCTACCAAATTCTGGATTTATTTGTTTATTTTTTATTTATTTATTTAATTATTTATTTATTAAAAGGTGTAACCAGGAAAGGCATGCTGAGCAGACTACTGCTGGATTCCAGATGCTCCCTGGGGGAAAGAGGAGAGGGAATACAGACATATTTTACATGTTCAGACACATACAAGAATAATCATAACAGGATTAAAATACAGGAAAAAGCATACAAGGTAAAGTGCATTTGTCCAGGCAGTGGAATATGTCAAAAATGAGATGCAGGAAACAGTACATAGTACTGGATGACGATATCTAACCCCCTCTCCTAGCTGCATTGGAAGAGCCAAAAGCAAAGGGTGTTCTTCCCTCAACAATGAAGAAAGCCATAATCACCCTGCTACCTAAGAAGTTTAGCAGATCCCCTGGACTGCTTTAATTTCCCCCCATTTCACTGATTTTGGTAGACAACAAAGTACTGGTAAAGACCCTGGCCAACAGACTGGAGGCAAAGTTACCATCGCTGATACATCCTTCACAGGCTGGATTTAGCAGAGGTAAACTGGAGCGAACAATATACGTACAATCCTCAACCTTAAATGGCTTGCCATGCAGTCAGCTACACCTATGGCTGCTCTGGCAGTGGTCTTTTTCAAGGCCTTTGATTCGGTGGAATGGGGGTACCTGCACTCCATCCTGGTGGCCTATGGATTCGGTCCTTACTTCCAGGCTATCTGTACCATGTACACCAGTCCCATGGCTTCCATAATAACCAACTGAAATATCTCCTCCCCTTTGAGTTGCAATGGGGTATGAGGCAGGGCTGCCCTCTGTCCCTCTACTATTCTTGATAGCCCTAGACCCCCTAACTAGGAAGTTATTGGACATCCTGGATGTCCATGGTATAGAACAAAAGGGGAAGCAGTACCTAGTCAATATGCATGCAGATGATCTCCTGCTCACACTGACTAACCTGGATGAACTCTTACTGCCCATTCTGAACACCTTACAGGAATGTGCTAGACTAGCAGGGTTGCAAATGAATTGTCAAAATAACAACACTTTCACTGCCGAATATGGCCTGCACAAGGGAATGTCTACAAGGGACACTAGTGGTTTGGGCACCTCAAGGGTTTACATATTTGGAGAGTAACATCAAAACTCAGTGAAGGAACATGATAGAGGCAAACTGCATGCCCCTCATAGCCACAATAAGAGCCGAAATTCAAAGGTGGCTAAAACTACATCTTTCTCTAAAGGGTAAAGTAGAAGCAATACTCATGTTTACCCTATCCAAACTATCATATCTGTTCTGCAATCTGTTGATAAAGATGCCTCTCAAAATCTTTCAAACTTTGGACAAATTGATGGCCTGGTTTCTCTGGGAGGGAAAACACCCAGGTTTAGCAATTCAAAGCTATGGGCCCACTGGTCCAAGGGAGGCCTAGGTCTCCCATGGCTTCAAGGGTACCTACTAGCTTATCATGCAGCCCAAGCCATCAGATGGTTCCCCAGCAACATCCAGTACCCCATCATGGGTAGGACTGGAATAGGACCTAGGAAGCTCTACATGGCTGTGGAACCTCCTTGCAAAAAGCAGATACCGGAACTCAATGGTATCCCTGATACTCTGGGAGACCAGACAAGCCTGGCAGATATATATGCACCTAGCAGTCACCCCAGGGACCTCACAGGATCCCCGGCAAGGTACACTCCACTATGGGACAACCCCAATATCCTGGTAGGAAGACATAACATTAGGTGGCACTCCTCGCAGGGGGAAGGCATACATACAATAGCCTACCTATATGTGCCTGGCTCAGAGGACTTGATGTCATTCCAACAAATGCAGGTACAATATCAGCTTCCCAAAATGGACTTCTGGAAATACCTCCAGATTCGAGAGGTGATTTGGCAATTTAGACAAGGGGCACTACTAGGAAAGGAAGGGAATGGCTTGCAGCAGTGCATAAACCAGGCAAGCTGAAAGGCATGGCAGGGTTGGTCTATTGCTTGCTTAGAGATTCTTAGCCTGACACCACTGACAGTTGCAGACTAAAGTGGGCACAGAATCTGCAAATGTATATATCCACAGATGAGTGATTGAGCTACTTCTGAGGAGCCCACCTGGCATACAGGGACTCCAGGAACCAACTTATCAATCTTAAAGTGCTGTTAAGATGGTACTGCACCCAAGACATATTACAGAAGATGGGTCTCCTCCCACATTCTAAATGTTGGAGATGCAAGGCCCCTAACACCAGCCTAATGCACATACTCTGGCAATGCCCTACATTAGCTCCATTCTGGACAGAAGTGTTGGAAGACTGCTCCAAGATCTTGAAATTACAGATACCCTCATACTCCAGTTTTCACCCTGCTAGGGGACACCTCATAGCTGTTAAACTGTTTGGCCCAGCTAAAGACATGGCTCTTAGTGGTACTACTAGAAGTCAAGTGGGCTATTCTGATATGATGGTGGCAGATAGCACCCTCCACTTCTAACATGGCACACTGTAGTAGCCAGGCTAGCAGATTTTGAGTGTCTGGCATTTGCTAACTGGAACCAACTACATAGATCGACAAACAATGGGGCCGATTTCAATCACATCTATGCTCAGTTCCCATACTAATACCTGGAAACTCACCTTTATGAAATTGATGACACTCTTACTCCAATAGATTTCCACCCTCTTCTTGGGAATTCCACACTCTCAAGTCTAGAGATACTTGATGGAGGGATAGTTAATGGTTAACAGAAAATTATATAAATAATTGTACACTCCATAGTATCTAGTTTGGTTTTAACCACTTTATTGCCTTTAGAATGAAGAGCACTCTAGCTATTTATTTTTATTTATTGAGATCTAGGATTACAAATTACCTTTGAACCAGAGGTTTGTTTACAAAGGTCCCACGTCAGAAAAATAGAGGAGACATAAAGGTGGAATGAGACAAAATGCAGGACTTTCCTGAGTAACAATGCTTGGGACAGCTGAATACAGCAGTTACTAAGCTTGATACATGATTTGAAAATAGTACATGGTACATATTATAGGGCGGTAAAAAATAAACAAGTTGTAAAAAATAAACAATTTTGGATTTACATGTTGCACAGTTATTTAGGTGCTTAAATATTCATGGTAATAGAGTAGGATATAACTTAGTGTGTATAAATGTTCTCGCACACCATACATGGTTTTCACAAAATGCAAGTAGTGTATATAACCAAGATCTACTTCATTCCTTTACACTTTTACTTATGTTGAACACATTCTTGGTTTATAATTTGCAAAACCTCAGTAAAACCTTTCATGAGAAAAAAAGGTAATCAGTCTTTGTTTCTACATAGACTGGGACATATCTGTCGAGCTTTACTGGATGAGCATACTTAGAGTACAAGCCAGTTGCAACTGTGGTGGGAAAAGATGCTGGGATTACCCCTCACAGATGTTGAGTTGATTCAAATCAGGGCAAATGCCTATTGGGCTTATAGAGACACTTCAGGCAGATTAGTGTAGTTGAAGACTTTGTTGCTATGGCATCGCATCCCCTCATCCTTCTATACTATACGTCTAATTGTAGACCTTTTGTTTTAGTACTGTGGACAGCAAAAGGTAGCCTGCTTCACCTTCTGTGGGATTGTCCTAAGACACAGCACTGGTGGGATCACATTATTTCCACTTTGCAGTCTGTTTTGGGGGCTTAAGATTACAATGGATGCTTTTCTGCTTGTTTTAGGGAATACTTTGAGTGTCCCCTTGGCTAATAGGTTTCAGTAGGAATAGTTTATGTCTGCTATCACTGAATCTAAGCATTTTATTTTGTGGAGATGGCACACAGCTGCCCTCACCATCCTTTGATGAGTGTATTGAAGGTATGTTTAAACTGGCACAATTCAAAAGGCTGTCATTTCTAGCTGCTGGTAAATTTTGATACTGTTTTCAATTAAGGCAGCCCTTTTTTCTCCATTATGGGACCAGTTTGTCCCTGGTTAAACTTCTTATTCTTACTTGCACGTAATCCATAATTTATATGTCCCTTGTTCTCCTTCTGTGACCTTTGGTATTATCTCATGTCCTACTGATATCCTTGTCTTCCCTTCCACTCTCCACTTGTTTTACTTTGGTTATTGTTTAGTTGAGTTACAGCAGCATTTTTATTCTTATTTGTTTTTTGTTAATGTGTTCACTCATATTGATCTGGTAGTTTATAATTTTATATTTTATTATTGTGTTAAAGGGAAGTAATTTGAATTGAGATTACACCTTGGCTACTTGGCCTTTGTTTATGATTGTATTTTCTTATGTCGTTGTGGGCAGTTGGGGTATATCGATTTTCATTAAATTTAGGATATGGATATATTATTGATTGCTGTTTCAGAATGTATTCATTTTGTTATTTTCTGGTTGTTTGATTATTGCATTTGAATGTTAATAGCCTAATGTTATTACACTTCAGAATTAAAATAAAGTATAAATTAAAAAAAAATAGAGTATCAGCAAGATTTGAATTTTATATTGATTATAGCTTGAAACATTTCGCTGAGACATTAAGGCCTGAATGCAACTTAGGAAAATTACCTTAAATTTACAGACCAGGACTCAGTGCTAGAGCTGCTTTGCACAACATGCATTTCCTGTAAAGATGCTTTAGCACAGTGCTAGTGATACAGGCTGCCAAATAATAGTGGGTAAGTGGCCTGAGTTAAGTCTCCAGTATGGGACAATGCTTTTCTTGTTAACTATTATTTATGAAGTATAAAATAAATTGGTACAGCTCATTGCTGATGTTAGTGATAGAGGTTCAGCAAGACATGAAGTTCTGTACTGCTGACAGCTTGAAACATTCCAAATGAGATTTTGATGTTTGAATGCAACTTATAAACATTACTCAAACTGACAAACCAGCACTCTGTGTTAGATGTCCTTGGCACAACATGCATTTCCTGTCAATAAACTCTACCTCAGTGGTAGTGCTACAGGCTACCAAACAGTCATGGGCAAGTGGTCTGGATTCAATCCCAAATGTGAGACTTTTTTTCTTCCTAACTGCAATTTATGTAATATGAGAGAAATTGTTAGATGTAATTGCTGATATTATTTATTATTTTATTTTATTAAAATTTTGATAATCGGGTGAGCCTGCTGGGCCCCAAAGGTCCCTTTTTCAGGGGCAACCCGAGGGTTACATTAAACATGACATGTGATTGGGTTGACAGAATACATGACGAGAGTCAAAATAACAAGAGTTATACGTTATTACATGGGATAGTAAACAACAAGGTAAATAACATGCATCACCTGGATACATTGAAGTTGAATAACAAGTGCAAGCAAATAAAGGAGTGAGAAAACCTTGGAGTACTTATCCTAACAATTACAATTACAGTTTGTGGAGGTAGCCAGGTGCGCTTTAAGCCTGGTGCGGAAGGTGTAGGTGGAGGTGCATTCCTGGATGCCTTGGGGCAGGGAGTTCCATAAGGTGGGGGCAGTAAGAGCAAAAGAATTCCCCCAGCCTTTGTTCTGACCCTGGGGACCGAGAGGAGAGTCCTACCAGTCATGCAGAGTAGCCTAGGGTTCCTCTTACAGGAGATGAGACCAGTGAGGCTGGGAGGAGGTGGGGAGTGGAGAAGTTTGTGGGTGAGGCAGAGCGAGGGGTACTGAATCCTGCCCTCCCAGGAGGGCCAATTAAGGTGGGATAGTGTGTCTCAGTGGTGGGTTCCTCGGCCCGTTGAAGAGGCAAAATTACCACTTTGTGATAGAGAACCTGTAATTTATTTAGCTCTTGTTTAGCTGCTCCCTGGATAACAGGGGCTCCATAGGTGAGGGAGGGGAGCAGAACACTCATAGCAATAGAGACCTGGGCTGCAGGTATCAGCTGGTCTTTCAGTCTGTACAGGGTCCCGAGTTTAGAGTGGATGTTTTTGGTTACCTTTTCAACATGCCCTTTGAGGGTGAAGCCCTGATCCAGGGTAAGTCCTAGGTATTTTATGGAGGGGACCACCTCAATCTTCTTACCTGAGGTGGACATCAGTTTGAGGAGTTGACTTCTGTCCTGGTGGCCGGGACTGGGGCCAAACAGCATGGCCTTGGTCTTGTTTGGGTTGATTACCATTCTATTTGTGACTAGCCATTCCTTTAAGGACTTCAAGTCTTCTTGGAGGCCAGAGCAGAGTTCTCCCATGTTGGAGGAGGGCAGATAGAGGACTGCGTCATCAGCATATTGTACCACTGAACTCCCCCTGCAGTGGTTGCTGAGGTCATTGGTAAATAGCGAGAAGAGAAGTGGGCCAAGTATTGGCCCTTGGGGCACCCTTTCAGTTAGAGGAAAGGGCTCAGATAGGAAATCTTTCCATTTTACCCTCTGTGACCTGCCCAAGAGGTAGCTGGAAAACCACAGTAGGGTGTGACTATCTAAACCGACCAGTCTCAGTTTGGAGAGCAGTAGGTTGTGGTTAATGAGGTCAAAGGCTTTGGATAAGTCAATGAAGACTGCCCTGTGGGGTCCCTTGTTCAGCTCTCTGAGTACATCTGTAGAGAACCTGATGAGGACAGTGTCAGTCCCTGATTGGTTCTGAAGCCATGCTGTGAGGGGGCTAGAAGTTGGTGGGTTTCTAGGTAGTTCGGAGTTGACCGTAGATCAGTCTCTCTTGTATCTTACCAAGGCTACAGAGTAGGGAGATTGGCCAGTAGTTGTTGGTTCATTCCCTCATGCCTCCCTTATGGACAGGGACTATGTGAGCCATTTTCCAGGTATTGGGGATGGCCTCTTCCACAATGGAGCGGTTGAGGAGCCAGGTTAGGGGCTTGGTGAGTGCAGAGACCCCTTCCTTGAGAATTCAGGAGGGAATGCCATCAGGTCCCGTGGGTCCCATTGCTTTAAGGGCTTTTAATAGATGGAGGGCTTCATTAGGTCTAACTAGTCTAAGGTGGAAGGAGGGACAGTCATGTGAGATGGGGGTTGAGAGGCCAGAGGGCGGGAGGGCAGACCAGATTTGATCTGTTCTAGGTTGGTGAACTGACGTTGAGTGCCATAGCGATGATGGTATCAATGCTGGTTAGAAGGCCATTTACCTCCATGGGACCTTGTTCGGCCTTCCTGGTGCCCTTTAGAAACCCATTTATGTGGGCCCAGGAAAGTCTAGGGTCCCTAGATTCTTTTCTGTAGGTCAGTGACATATTCTCATTTTGCAACTTTTATGGCTAACTTACATTTATTCCAAGGGCCTTATAGGGTTGTGAGATCAGCTGGCATTGAGGACAGTTTGTATTTCTTCCAGACTGAGTCCCTGTGCTTCATAAGGGTTTTCACACTGGGGTGATCCACTTATAGCAGGTCCCCTTAGTACGAATATCTTTATGGGGCCAGCCAGTCAGCCACCAAAGAGAGCTCCTGAAGAAGGCAGTGGCTTCATCCAGTGACGGGAGGAGTTTGATGGGACTCCAGTCTATACTGTTAAGGCATCCTAACAGGTGCTCTGTCCGCATGTGGGAGAAATTACGTGCTGCTAGGATTCGAGGATCGGCTCTGGGGGCCCTATTTTTCCAAATGCAGAAAATAGGGAGTGGTCACCAGTGCATCAGCTAGTATCCCTCCTGCCTGGACATTGGAGGGTTTGCCCGTGAGTATCCAGTCAAGGGTGGTGTGGTTACCTGTCTTATAGTTCATGCGGGTGGGTCCAGCGATAATCTGTTCAAGGTTGGCATCCTGGACCAGTCCTATTAAGGAATGGCTGCCTTGAGGGACCCAATTTAGGTTGAAGTCCACCAGTAGGAGTAGTTCAGTGGAGAACTTCTCATCTATGTCCTTTAGGAGGGCTTTGAGGGAAATCCTCGAGTTCGAAGGGGGGTTGTAGACACAACCTAAGGTGAGGTGTTTACAGGGTCCAAGGGTGATCCTCATAAAGGTTGCTTCGCCATCCATACAGGTGGATAGTTTCAGGGATAACTGAATGGCATTCAGGGTGTCTTTCATGTAGATTAACACCCCTCCCCCCTTTTGCCCAGCCTATCCCTTCTATGGGATGTGAATCCCGAGACTGCTACCTCATGAGATAAACAAAATACCAAAATAGAGAGCGCAAAAAAACTCTTAGCACTCAACAAATATTAAAGCAAAGTGAAGACCCAAAGACCAAATAATGGGAGCGTTTTATAATGAAAAACACTCAAACTTTAATAAGGTCATCACGAATATAACACAGTAAGCAGGTAGTGCTGGTGATTGCTACAAATAGAAAAACACCCCTAGCACCTCGACTCACATGAGTCTTTAAAGGGGGTACTAGAACCAATCGTAGGCTCATTTATAAATGTTCAATCAATTAATAATTTATGAGCCAGTGATTAAATTATTTAAAGTGACATACACCAAAAAGAAGAAAGAGAAAGATACCAATCGATTCTCATAATTAAAATAGAACCTGACAACATTTCTCAACATTTCTTATTTTTACATTCAAGAAAACACATTCATAGATTTTTGAAGAAGTCAGGTAAATAATTCCAACTGGAATACTGTTGTAAAAAAGAAACAAAACAAAATTAATAATATTTCAATACAAAAAGAATCATTTTTAGAACAAGGCTACTAGGTAACAGTCAAAAAATATATCATTTAATATCAGGGAGAGAATCATATTAATTAAACATATAATTGATTGAACATTTATAAACGAGCCTACAATTGGTTCTAGTACCCCCTTTGAAGACTCGTGTGAGTCGAGGTGCTAGGGGTGTTTTTCTATTTGTAGCAATCACCAGCACTACCTGCTTACTGTGTTATATTCGTGATGACCTTATTAAAGTTTGAGTGTTTTTCATTATAAAACGCTCCCATTTTTTGGTCTTTGGGTCTTCACTTCACTTTAATATTTCTTGAGTGCTAAGAGGTTTTTTGCGCTCTCTATTTTGATATTTCGTTTCGACTTGGGCTGGCCGCCCCTTTGAGAGCTGCATGGTTGTCCATGGGACTATCGTTCGCTGTGTTTTCATCTGGATTTCTACCTCATGAGGTAGAATGTGAGGTTTGAGCCAGGTTTCAGATACCGCCAAAATATCCGGGTTCTATCTGACCAGCCAGGCTTGAAGTTTGTGAACCTTAGGCCTCAGGCTACATATATTCATGTGCTCAATACGTAAACCCTTGGTGAATGCCCAGTGGGGGTCCAGCGGGGAGGAGACCAAGAGATTGTGTGTGGGTGGGCCAGGATTTGGCTGGACATCCCCAGCCATGAGCAGGAGGGTGGCAAGAAGGCAGAGAGTATGGATCCTACCCAGGGGTAGGGTCTTAGCTCTAATCTTTCACCTGGCAGCTAGTAGAGTGGAATATAGGACACCTTTTTTACAAAGTACATGTCCAGACAGGAGTCCCGTCAAATTATTGTGGAATGGGGGGAGATTGTACCCCCTGGAGTGATAGGGGGGAGGTCCTGATGGATGGTGACATCTAGGGTCCTGTTCACCTATGGTCATGAGAAGGTTAGTCCAAAGGAGAGCTGATATGTAAAGGTCAGCTGGGGGAGCCCTCCATTAGGTTCACTTGGGGCAGGGGGGCCAGGCTTGGGGGGACTCATGCTGTCTACCCCTCACAGATACAGACTGAAGAAAGGTGAGGGGGGTCCCAAGCCTTGGTCAGGTTTCCCTGCTGTTGTGGTACAGGGGCTAGCTGGTGGAGGGTGGGCTAGACAATGAAATAGTCAATTTAGTAGTATATCTAGCAGTTCAAGAGTAACTTACCACCCCTAAACACTTTTATACTGCCTCTTCAAGAAACTAGTCTTGATTGGTAATATCAGGCACGTACCAGTAGGGAAGGGCTGTCTTATGGGGGAGGAGAGTCAAAGATCAGTAAAATTAGCAAATATATCTAGGGGGTACCAAGGTTACTATCCAAGCTAATTAGACACATTTATCCAGCAGGTCTAGTGGACAATTCTAACATGCAGTATATGTAACAGTTTCAGGTACTTCATTCAATGCCCTTGTTCCACATTTATGCCATTAGTTATAGGGAGTATACGATAGTGGTGCTGTTTAGCACAGGTGAAATTTGCTTCTGGGGCAGGGGACAGCTGGTGCCACTTAAGATTGAGCTGTTGAGAACAGGTGGAATTAGTTAGGCAATTAAGAGATTTAAAAGATAAGCAAATGTGGTAGGAGGACTGTTATCTTAATACAGAACAGAAACTTATCCCCACCTGGTGGGGTTATGAGCGCTACCATGGGTATATCAGTCACCACCCCGTGGCTGTCAGGTCACAGAAGCAGGCGGGACCTCTGAGTATTTAATGGGAGGAGGGAACTGGCCGGGTGGGAGGACCGAAAAAAATCAATCCCTCTGGAGCGAGAAGCCGCCAGGGGAGTCCAGCACTTCGGGGGAGATCCACCAGTTTGCGGTGCACTAGCCGGTGCCTCGACCCCGAGGAAAGTCCTTAGGTGGGTCCGGAGAGCTGGAAGTGAGTTTCACTGTTGGTGTAGGGGGGGAGTCAAGCAGCCCCAGCCACTATCTCCTCCCCCTAGAGTCGTTGAGAATCTCTGGTAACTGGCGGCAGCACTCTCAGCCTTAAGACCAGGCTGGGAGAGTGTCGTCACTGGCTCAGGCACCTATCAGTGAATAGCTGATTTTTCAGAAAGTCTGCACACCACTTCAGGGTCCTGGGAAACAAAGGCATGGGTCAGTGTCCATTTGTGGAGTTCTGTGGGCAACAAGAGGAAAAGTCAGGTGTAGCAGTGAGTAGCAGAGACTGAGAATCAAACCCTGTGGAGCGAGAAGCTGCCAGGGAGTCCTGCACTTCGGAGGAGGTCCACCAGTTCATGGTGCACTAGCCGTGCCTTGACCCTGAGGAAAGTCCTTAGGTAGGTCCAGGAGCTGGGAAGCGAGTTTCACTGTTGGTGGGGAGTCAAGCAGCCCAGCCACTCTCTCCTCCCTGGAGTAGTCGAGAATCTCTGGTCATATTAGTTAAAGAGTTTCAGCAAGATTTGAAGTTTTGTATTTCTGATAATTTGAAAAGTTCCTGCTGAGACTTTAAGGTCTATATGAGACTTGAGCAGTATTACTGCAAATTTAACAGACCAGCACACAGTGCTGTATCTCTTTCCACAGCATGTTTTTTTCAAGGAGCTTAGTACAGGAGTAGGGCTACAGGCTATCAAACAGTAGTTGGTAGGTGGCCTGGATTTGACCCCTACTGTGGGACATTCTTTTTCTCACTACAATTTATGTAGTATTACAGAATTTTTCTGATTTCATTGTTGATGTTAATGGTAGAGTTTCAACAAGATTTTAATTTCTTTATTGCTTATAACTTGGAAAGTTCCAGCTGAGACTTAGATGTTTGAATACAATTCGGGAAACATTACTTTAAATTGACAGATAAGCAATCAGAGCTAGACCTCATTTTCAGGTAGCATACATTTTCTGTCAAAAAACTTTAGTATAGGGTTAGCATTACAGGCTACCAAGGAAAAGTAGGTTAGCTGCCTGGTTCTATCTCTAGTCTGTGACTTTTATTCTTCCTATTTACTATTATGTAGTAAAAGAAATTGTTAGATCTCATTGCTAATATCAGTCTATGTGTTTCAGAATAATTTCAATTTCAATATTGCTCATAACTTGAAAAGTTCCTGAGGTTTGAATATAACTTGATAAATATTACTTCAAATTAACAGACAAGCACTCAGAGATAGATGTCTTTTTCACATAGGCTGCATTTCCTGTCAAAAAGATTTAGTACAGTGGTAGAGCTACAGGCTACCAAGCAATAGTGGGTTGGTGGCATGGGTTCTATCTCCAGTGTGAAAGTTTTTTCTTCCTAACTACAGTTTATATAGTATAAAGAAATTGTTAAATCTCACTGCTGATTTTAGTCTAAGTGTTTCAGCAAGATTTGAAGTATTGAAATGATAATAACTTGAAAAGTTCCAGCACAGACTTTGAGGTTTGAATGATACTTCATAAACATTATTACAGATTATCACACTGCCTCATTTATAAATCAACTGCAGCTTGGGTAGGGTCTGCACTGCTGCTTGATGTTTTTTAACACAGCATACTTTTTTCTCATCAGTCTGAGTTAGTACAGTGGTAGAGCTACAGGCTAGCAAGTAGTAGAGGGTAGGTGTCTGGGTTCATTTTTTTTTAAATTTATCACTACAGTACAATTAACACTTGCAGGGCCATGGACTGATACATCAGTCCAGAATTCCTATATGTTCTAATTCTGTTAGCAGCCTAAGGGTTAATGTAATATGAGAGAAATTGTTAAAATTCATTGATGATGTTAGCGATATAGTTTCAGCTTGATTGGAAGTTCTATATTGATGATAACTTAAAAAGTTCCACTGAGATGTTGAGGTTTGAATGCAACACAGGAAACAATACTTCATACTGCAAGACCAGCACTCAGTGTTGGATACTCATTTCCACAGCATGCATTTCCTTTCAAAAAGCTTTAGTAGAGTTGTTGTACTCCAGGGTATTCAGCAGTACTGGGTAGGTGGCCTGGGTTTGAGCCCCATTCTTGGACATTTTTATCTTTCTCACTACAGTATATGTAGCATGAGACAAAATTGTAGCTGTCACTGCTGCATGTATTTCCTGGCAAACGAAGTGAGTACAGTGGTAGAGCTGCAGGCTGCCAAGCAGCAGTGGGTGGGTGGACTGGAGTTGTGTAACATTCATTCCTTCACACTAAAATGTATGACTGATAAACTTAGCTGTAGAGTCAAGCCACACAAAGTGAAGTTACTGAACTTCAGGAGGGCTGATTTTGTCAAAATGGGAGAGTGCTTCAGAAAAGCACTAGCAAACAGGCAAGAAGGTGGGTGGATCAACAATGGGGAAACATCAAAACTGCTATCACAGAGGCAACAAGCCTTTGTGTGAAGCAAATAAACAAATCAAAATGAAGGAAAAAAACACTATGGTTCTCAAAAGAAATGGTGGGGAAGGTAAGGGAGAAAAAGATAGCATTCAGGAAGTATAAGGAAACACAGAAGGAGCAGGACAGAGAACTGTACCAGTTAAAAGCAGAAGGAAGCAGGGAAGGCAGTCAGAATAGTAAGGGCCCAAACTGAGGAAAAGATAGACAACTCGGTAAAGAAGGGGGATAAAACCTTTTAAAGTTACATCTGGGAGCAAAGAAAGATGAAGGCAGGGATACTGAGTCTGAATAAAGAGGAAGGTGGTTGGGCAGAGAGCAACAGTGAAAAAGCAGGGATACTGAATGAATATTTCTGCTCAGTATTCACAATGGAAAAGCAGGGGGAGAGACCTAATCCAGTCAAAAGAAGCACTCTGGATAGTGGGGTTGATACTAGTCCTTTCAAAGAAGAAAGGGTTCTGAAAGAACTCTTTAAACTGAAGGTGGATAAAGCAATGGGGCCTGATGGGATTCACACCAGAATTCTAAAAGAACTAAGGGAAGAACTAGTAACACCACTGACTACCCTTTTTAATAAATCATGGGAGGATGGTGTGGTACCTGAGGACTGGAGGAGGGCAGGTGTGATTCCCCTTCACAAAAGTGAGAGCAAGACAGAGGCAGGAGACTACAGACCTGTCAGTTTGACATCAGTGGTAGGGAAAATGATGGAATCACTTCTGAAGGAAAGAATTGTTGAGTACCTAGAGGTCAGTGGGGCACAGGACCCAACCCAAGGCAGCATGGATTCACAGCAGAAAGGCCATGTCAGACAAATCTAATTGATTTCTTTGACTAGTGACCAAAGTTGTAGACCAGGAGGGGCTGTGGACATGGTCTACCTAGACTTTAGTAAGGCATTTGACATAGTCCTGCACAAAAGATTAATAAACAAATTAACCAGCCTAAGAGTGGATCCCAGGGTGGTAGCCTGCGTAAAACACTGGCTGGGCAACAGGACACAGTGGGTAATAGTAAATGGAGTCCACAATGAAGAAAGGAGGGTTACTAGTGAGCTACCGCAGGGTTCAGTACTGGGGACGGTCCTTTTTAATGTCTTTATAAGTGACATTGTGGAGGGACTGAAGGGGAAATTATGTCTCTTTGCATATAACACAAAGATCTTCAACAGGATTGATACACAAGGTGGGGTGTAAAGGTTGAAAAGGGACTTGACAAGGTTGGAGGAATGGTCAGATGTATGGCAGCTTAGATTCAACACAAAGAAGTGCAAAGTAATGCACCTGGGAAACAAAAACCCAGGGCAAGAGTACACAATGGGGGGTGAGATACTGACAACAAAAATGGAAAGGGACCTGTGGGAATTCATATCAGATGACCTAAAGGTGGGCCAGCAATGTGAGAAGGCAGTAAGGAGGGCTGGGGGATACTGGGATGCATAGGGAAGGGCATCACCAGTAGAAAACAGGATGTTGTTGGCCCTCTGTACAGACAGTTGGTAAGACTACATCTGGAGTACTGTGTACAGTTCTGGACACCTCATCTCAGCAAAGACATAGACAGGGTGGAGGCTGTCCAGAGGAGGGCACAAATGGCAGGGTCTGCACCAGAAGACATATGAAGAAAGACAAAGTAGCTAAGATGTATAGCCTCAAGGAAAGGAGGGAGAAGGAGGACATGATAGAAACTTTCAAATACCTCAAGGGAATCAACAAAGTCCAAGAGGGTAGCATCTTCCAAAAAAAGAGATGTGCAAGAACAAGGGGGCACAATTTGAAGATAGAGAGAGGACGGCTCAGAGGTAATGTGAGAAAGTATTTCTTCACAGAGAGGCTTGTAGATGCATGGAACAGCCTTCCTGAGGAGGTCATAGAGTCAAAAACAGTGGGGGAATTCAAGAATGCATGGGACTGACATAAAGCAATTCTAGTGCAGGGTAGGAGGAAGTAGGCTGTTGGCTAACTAGAATCTACAGCTTATCCATTAGATAGGGAAATGGGCAGACTAGGTGGGCCAAGCAGTCCTTATCTGCCATCAAATTCTGTGTTTCTATGAGCTCTGTAGCTTTTGCTGAGGTGCTGTCTGTCTACAACACGAGAAAGGAAAGACCATTCCACACCAGGACATTCAACTTATGGCTGAAGGAATGATGCAGAGAAGAATAGTTTGGCTAGACTGGGGACTGGGGACTCACCTGACATGATTGGGGCCTATGCAGTGGTGATGATCTTCATCCATTCAAGAGGGGAACTGCAGTCCTCAGTAAGAAGTTTAAATGCTACTTCCATGTGCATTTAAACTAGATGATGAGGGAGGTGGAAAAAATCAGAGAGGCAGAAACTGCCACCCCCATTGGCTTAATTGGAGAGTGAATAGATTCTGAGGGGAGAGAACCCCTAAGGTTGAAAATTAATAAAGAAAGCAGGATGATAGAAGTTAAGAGGGAGAAAAACAGTTACATTCAAAAGAGAGGGGGAAGGAGTGGGGCAAAAAGATAAAAAGGTACAGAAACAGAGTGCTAAAAAAATCTGGAAGGTCATGTGTGTGAAAGCTAGAAGTCTAAGAAGTAGGATTCCAGACCTAGAGACCAACATGGCAGAGCATGACCTGGATATAGTGGCCATTACCAAGTCATGTTTCACTGAAAACCATGTTGCTGACAATACCATAGAAGACTACACTCAGTTTAGGGTGGGAAGCAAAGGATGTTGTGTGGTGCTTTATGTAAAGAAAAGCATAAAAGCAATAGAAGTACAGTGAATACAGGAGGAGGAGGATGAGGTACTCTGGGTCACCCTGGAAAAGGGGAACAAATCCATGATTCACACTTGTGTGATCTACAGACCTCCAGCACATGGGGAGGAGTTAGATAAGGTATTGTTAGAAGTCACTGGCAAGATGGTGGAAAAGGGGAAGGTGCTGCTGGTGGTGGACGATTTCAATCTCCTAGATATAGATTGGAGCATCCCAGCTACAGCTTCAACTAGAAGAAGGGCATCCTGGATTCATTGCAAGGGGCCCACTTCAAGCAACTAGTCAGCGAACCCACACATGATTGGGCAATACTAGACTTTGTTCTTACTGACAGAGACAGTATTGCTGACATCAAGGTGGGAGACCACCTACTGACCAGTTATCACCATACTGTGTGGTTCAATATAAGGATGGCTATAGAACTGAATCACACAATGGCCAGGTTCCTGAATTTCAGGAGGGAGCATTTTATAAAAATGAGTGAATGCCTCAGGAATTAACTAGAATGGGGGAAGGCGTAGTTGGGATGGAGGAACAGTGGGCAAAAATAAAAAGGGACATGGTGAAAGCAACAAGCTGATGCATCAAAAACATGAGAAGGAGGAAAAAGAGACCACTACAGTTCTTGAAAGAGGCAGCTGAAAAGGTTAAGCCTAAAAAGGTTGCATTCAGAAGATATAAGAAAATGCAAAGATGGGGGATAAGGAGGCGTATCAGGAGAAACAGAGAGAGAGAAGCAGGGAATGCAGTAAGGAGAATAAAGTCACATGCTGAAGAAAAAATAGCGCAAGCAGTAACAAAAGGGGAAAATACTTTTTTTTTAGAGGAAAACCAGGGGATGGACTATACATTGAAAAAGAGATGAGGGGAAAGTGCAGAGTGGGACCAGAAAAAGGAAGACATCCTGATTCAATACTTTAATTCAGTGCTCGCAGTGGAGGGAGAAGGGGATGGTCTACAAAAAAGTAACAGGATCTCTAAAGGAAGAGAGGTAGACACTAGTCCTTTTTCAGAGGTGAGAGTCATAGAGGGACCTGTTAATCTAAAAGTGTACAAAATACATTTATTTATTTATTTAGCTTTTGTTGACCAGGTAAGTACACTAGACAAGACATTTGTCTATTTTCAGGTATGACCTGGGAGAGTACAATGAAATACAAATTCATACAGAGGACAACATGACATAAGTTAGGCATTACACAGAATCAGGTAGAACCAGATGAACATAACACAAGCAGTCAGTAAACACAGTTAGAATAGGAACAAAATATATACATAGAGTAGCCAAGGCTATGAACAGTGCATTATACAATTCTATACAGCTCAGAGTCCCAAAAGTAGAGCTGCAGTCAAAGCATCGCCTGAAACAGAGAGTAAATATATTATATACAGAGCAGAACCCAAGTAAGCAGGATGCATCAGCAAGACCTGCACAAGGGTACCAAAAGAAGGACATGTAAGTCCAGTGCAGGAGACCAAGGGTAGTTATGGCAGTTTAGGACAGCAACACGCAGAGGAGAGCTTCAAGTAATTCCACAGGAGCTCCAGAGGCATGAGTGGGAGGGAGAGAGGACCTGTGTGAAAAGGAGTTCCATACTTTGGGGCACATGAAGCAAAACCTGTCCCCATTTGCATTTGAGTGGCAGAAACTTTGAGAACAGCAGGTCCCAATGACCTAAAGGAGTAAGAAGAAGAGGCAGCCAGTTTGAGGAGCTCAGCCAGTCGTGGGGGCAATTCTGAGAACCTTGCCTGTGAAGCTGCCAAGACAAAATTCATGAGGTTGGATGGGAGAGGCAGTCAGGTTTGCTATACAGGTCACAGTGTGGTGGGTGAAGTGAGGGTCAGCAAGTGCAAAGCAACAAATGTTATTATAGGCTATGCTCCACCTAGAGAGGTGAACTTTGGAGGTGCATGCAAACAAGATGAGTCCATAGCAGAGAGAAGGGAGAAACACACCCCAGGCCAGAGCAAGGCAAGCAGCAGAAGTAAGATTGTTCTTCACTCTGTAGGCCAGACCCAGTTTGCAGTTGGCAGCTCTGCATACATTTTGGATATGATGCCCAAGATCAAGCTGGGGGTCAAGTGTCACCCTAAGTTATTTGATGGAGTCAGTGATTAGGACAGGAGTACCATCAATACCAATAATACTCAGTGGGGCAGGAAAGGCCTTTATCTTGACCAGGGACACAAAAAGCATGGCCTGAGATTTTTTAAGGTTGAGGATCAGCTTGTAAGTCATTATCCAGGACTGGATATTCCTGAAATCCTCACTCAGTTGGTGGTTGATGACCCCAATGTCATGGGAATGGGTGAGGATAACCAGGTCATCCGCATATAGGATAAAGGTACAGTTGGAAGAAGTAGAGAGGAGATTATTGATGAAGATAGAGAAGAGAAGGGGCCCTAGTACTGAACCATGGGGGACACCAGAGGTCACAGGAGTGGTGGCAGAAAGGACATTACTGAATTTAGTAAATTGCTGTTTGCCCTGGAGGTAATTAATGAACCATCTTAGGGACAGGTGGGGACAGACCAAGGGATCAAGTTGAGAACAAAGTAAGCCATGGTCAATTAGGTCAAAAGCCTTAGATAGGTTAATGAAGATGGCACCTGAGAGCTTACCCTGGTCCATAGCTTCCCTGATCCCAGAGGAGACAGTGACAAGTCTGGAGGACACTGTGCCCTTGTGAAAGCTATGCTGCATGGGAGACAGTAGCTCATGGGCCTGAATATTCTCCATGAGTTACCCAGCCACAACTTTCTCCAGAAGTTTACAGATAGCCGCCAGATGGCTATCGGCCGTAGTTGTGAAGGATCTTAGGTTGCCATGTTTGAGAACCGAACAATCCTCATCACCTTCCATAGCTTGGGGATAACTTCAGAGACTTGGGACATGTTGAAGATATGGGCCACTGGGGAGGCAATATAAGAGGCACCAAGATGAAGAGCTTAGGTTCCATGCTATCGTGGCCAGCACTAGAATGAGGGGAGAGACCTGAGAGAAATCTCTGCATTTCCTGTGCCATCACAGCCCTGAAGTAGAGTAATGGACTGAGATAGGGGCCAACTGTGGGGCAGAGGCCGGGACACAACTATCACTCCCACCAAAGGAGAATAGGGAGGTGAAGGCAGACAGATCAGAGAAGTGGGAGTTGAATGCATTGGCGATGGTTAGTGGATTGTTACAATTAGATCCATCTATGATCATGTCAGAGACCCCACAGTTGTAGGAACCACTTACTATATTTTTAATGTCCCTTCAGAAATTCCTAGGGTCCTTAGCTGAGTTTAGTAAGGCAGTTTTGCAGTATTCACTTTTGGCAGCCCTGATTGCTTTTTTGAATACATTCCTGAACCTCCTATATTGCTGAAATATGGCCTGGTCCATCGTGACCTTGAAGTTGGCCCAGCACTTGTCTCTAGACCTCCTGAGGTCTAGGAGGCTCCTGTGCAGCAACTTAGTGGCAGACCCCCTTACCCACCACCTGATAAGAGGGGCATGCTTTTCCTGCAGTGCCCCGAAGGTGCTGAGAAAATGACTTAGAGCAGTGGAACAGTCCTGAGCATTTAACACTGCAGACCAGTCCATAAGCCTCAGATCCTCATGGAAGGACCCCAGGTCAAACCTGGAAAAATCCCTTACTTGGATGACTTTGTGAGGAATTTTCTGGGAGGAGATCTTTCATATGCAGTACACAGGGGCATGGTCAGAGATAGAGTCAGGAAGGGTACCAGAGGAGCTGATCCTCTCGGGTCTATTGCACAGGACCCAGTTCAAGAGGGAGCTAGTACTGCCAGTTGTAGACCGCCTAGTGGGCTCCTGAATAAGTTGAGACAAGGAGAGGCCCACAAGCAGAGGTTCATACAGCTTGGTGTTTCCTCCAAGCCAATTTAAATTAAGATCTCCCAAGATCATCAGCTCAGTATCCCCAGTCTTAGCACCAACAGTATCAAGGAGGTAGGATAACCTCGACAGACCACCCTTTGGGGATTGTATTTATTTATTTATTTCATTTTGTTGACCTGGTAAGTGCACTAGACAAATCCTGCCTATTTTCTGGCATGACCCAGGTGAGGGAGTACAGATGAATGCCAACTGACCTTAAACCAGATTAAGCTGTTGTACCGTAGCGGTATGTACCAATGATGTGCAGCTTCTTAGTGTTCTCGAGTAATAGGACTGTGTGAAGCAGCTCACAAGAAGACAGTAAGGGCTGTTGGTGCTATACAACAGATAGGTTTAGGTGACTCTTGTAGTAGACAAGATATCACCCCACGCTTTTCCCAGGCCGATCTTGCCTAATGAGAGCAAAGCCAGGAAGCGTGCAGGCTGAGTCAGGGGTGGAAGGTTTCAGCCAAATCTCAGTAATACCAAGGATGTCAGGTTTGTAATGAGTGACCCAGGCAGAGAGTTCAGCCAGATTGGGCAGGAGGCTGCTGATGTTGAGGTGAGCTATTTTCATCTCCTTGCCTGACAGCCATCCCACAGGAAATGATGAGGCTTGATAAGTAGGACCAGGGATAAGCTCAATGTCCCCAACCAGGGCTAGTGTCACCAGTAGGAGCCAGAGGAGATGCCTTATGGGGAGAACCACCTCCAGCTGAAGGCTTCGAGCAGGATGTCTGACCACTATGGCAGGATACAGAAAGCACCCGAGATCAAGACAATAGATAGGCCAGAGGGGCTCTCTGCCACAGGCTATTAGATTGGATAAGTGAAGTCATGCTCCTCATGCTGTTCAAGTATAACCCAGGGGCCCCCCGAGGAAGGGGAGCAATCAGCAATAAGTAGAGGGAGGCATAAGGCAGTGAGAAGGCCAAAGATGAGGGCACTGATAAATGAGGAGGACTTAGCACCCTCCCTGAGGAGCATAGGAACCCCCAAGTCAAAAATACCTGTCCCTGGGACTAACCAGGGCACTGAAGGGAGAAGATATTGTGGACAGGTCAGATAGGTCAAGGCTTACCAGAAGCCAGAGGAGTTATTTTGTCAAACACTAGGAAGGTCATGAGGAGAGAACCAAGCAGTGCTTGCCCACCAGACCTCCCTAAGCTGTACAACTGGGCCTCAGAGGAGCACCCAATTTGTGGAGGTCTATCCTACAAATGACCACAGAATAAGGGTCAGTAGACAATCCTCCCTTATGTAGGAGCACACCACCAGCTACTGGAAGGATTACCAGGTTCCGTGGTAGTAAGCCTCACTGGAGGTGAGGATAGTAGAGATAACTAGTGAGCACAATACATTAACAAGCTAATAGAGGCATTTCCTGACTAAAGTTGCTGAGACTTGATGGATAGACAGGCAGAAATTATTCAGTAGAGTGCAGTCGATTCTCAGTACGATTAACTGCAGTCAACTAGTCAACAGTGGTTGTAAAAAATATAATCAGCATGAGACCAGGTGGGGTACATCCTAAGGTATTGAGGGAACTTAGAGAGGTACAGGCTGCACCTCTGACAGCACTATTCAACAGATCTTTCAAAAAAGATGTGGTTCTGGATGACTGGAGGAGGGTATCTGTAGTCCCACTACATAAAAGTACTAGGAGGGAGAAGGCTTGCAATTATAGACCAGTCAGCCTCACGTTAGTGGTGGGAATGTTAATGGAATCATAGCTGAAGGACAGGATAGTGGGATATCTTGAATAAAATGGATTACAAGACTTGAGGCAGCATGGATTCATGGATGGGAGATCATGTCTAATGAATCAGATAGATTTCTTTGATTGAGTGACCAATGAATTGGATCAGGGTATAGCACTGGATTTGGCCTACCTAGACTTCATAAAGGCAATCTACTCAGCTTAAGCAAGCTGAGTAGACTAAGAGTGGATCAAAATGTGGTAAACTGAGTAAGATAGTGGCAAGGGGATAGGTAACAGAGAGTGGTAGTAAATGGAGTTCACTACAAGGAAGGGAGGGTGACCAGCAGGGTGTCTGAGGGATCTGGGCTGGAACCAGTCTTCTTTAATATCTTTATAAGTGACATTGCAGAGGATCTAGAGGGAGAAGGTCTGCCTATTTGCAGTTGACATGGAAATCTATGTTTCTATGTTTCTATAAATCTGCAACAGGGCAGATACTCCAGGGGAAAGGAAAGAAAGAATGAGCAGAGACCTGAGAAAACATGAAGAGTGATTATAAGTATGACAGAGGGGTTTTAATGCAAAAGTGCAAAATAGTGCACGTGGGGCACAAAATCCATGTGCAGAGTGAAGAATGGGTGGTGTTATTGATGACCACCAACCAGGAGAGAGACCTTGGTGTAATAAATTTTTATGACCCAAAGTTAGCCAGGCAATAGAACAAAGCAGTTGGGAGGCATGTAGGATGCTGGGGGTGCATAGGAAGAGGTATCACCAGCAGAAGGAGGAGGTGTTGAGGCCTCTGTATAGGTCACTGGTAAGATCTAACTACAATACTGTGTATAGTTCTGGAGATCACACCTCCAAAAGGATATAGACACAGTGGAGGCGTCAAGAGAAGAGCAACTAAATGGTGTGGGTCTGCATCACAAACCCCATAAGCAGAGACTAAAGGAACTCAAAGGAGGTAACCTGGGTAACAAATTTGCTAGGGATACGCAGCAGAGTGGTAGTAAATGGAAAGGAGGGTGACCAGCAGGGTGTCTTAAGGATTGGTGATGGGACCAGTCCCTTTAATATCTTTATATGTAACATTACAGAGGATCTTGAGGGAAGGTCTGCTTATTTGCAGATGACATGAAAATCTGCAACAGGGCAGATACCCTAGGGGAGTGGGAAACAATGAGCAGAGACCTGAAAAACTTGAAGATTGGTCAAAAGTATGGCAGCTGGTTTTAATGCAAAAAAGTAAAATAGTGCATATGGGGAACACAAATCCAGAGGCAGAGTGGAAAATAAGTGGTGTGTTATTGATGACCACCAAACAGGAGACAGACCTGGGTGCAATAACCTCTGATGATCTAAAGGTAACCAAGCAATGGGACAAAGCAGTTTGAAGAGCTAGTGTGATCCTGTGGTGCATAGGATGAGTTATCACCAGCAGAAGGAGCGAGGTGGTCTTGCCTCTATATAGGTCACTGGTATAACCTCACTTACATCACTGTGTACAGTTCTGGAGATCACATCTCCAAAAGGATATAGAATGAGTGGAGGTGGCCCAAGGAGAGCAACTAAAATGGTGTGCAGTTTGCATCACAAACCCTTTAAGAAGAGACCAGAGGAACTCTGATATGTACAACCTGGAAGAGAGAAGGAGAGGGAGGATATGATAGAAACCTTTAAATACCTCATGGAGTAAGTAAGGCACAAGAAGGAAGAATTTTTCAGAAAGAAAGATGCATGAGAAGAAAGGGAGGTATATTCAGGAGAAATATGAAGAAGTATTTATTCACAGAAAGGGTAGTGGATTTGTGGATTAACCTACCAGCAGAGGTGATGGTTGTGAAAACAGTGATGGGCTTCAAGAATGCCAGGACATGCATAAAGGGATCTTGGTGAAAAAAATGGAGTGAGGGAAAAAGAGCTAGATATCAATTAGTGTATGAGATAATACATTAGGTAGGGAAAAACTGGGCAGACTGAGTGGTCCAAGTGGTCCATATCTGCTGACAAGTTCTATGCTTATGTATTAATATAGAACTTGCAATATATTATTGCTGATGTTATTAATAGAGCTGCAGCAAGAAACTGCTGATGTTAGTGCTAGAGTTGCAGCAAGATTTGAAGTTCTATATTGCTGATAACTTGAAAAGTTCCAGATGAGATGGTAAGTTTTGAATGTAACTTGAAAAACATTACTTCAAGTTGACAGACACAGTGCTGGATCTCCATTGACACAGCATGTATTTCCCAGAAAGAAATGTTACTGCAGCGGTGAAGCTGCAGGCTGCCAAGTGGTAGTGTGTAGGTGGACTGGGATTGATCCCGAATGTGGAACCTTTCTTTTCACTACAATTTATATAGTATAATAGAAATCATTAGATTTCACTGCTGATGTTACGGATGGAGTTTCACCAACATTTGAAGTTCTATATTGCTGATACCTTGAAAAGTTCCAGATGAGCCTTAACATTTGAATGCAACTTGTGAAACATTACTTCAAACTTGACAGACTAACACACTGTGCTGGATGTCCATCATCACAGCATGCATTTACATTCAAGAAGCTTTAGTACAGCAGTAGTGATACATGCAACCAAGCAACAGAGGGTTAATGGTCTGGGTTTAGTCTCTAGTGTGGGTTACATTTTGTCTAACTACAATTGCTGTAGTAGGACAGAAATTTTTAAATCTCATTGCTGACATGAGTGGCACAGTGTTAGCAAGATTTGAAATCCAGTGCTGCTGATAACTTGAAACATCCCAGCTGAGGTTCTGAGGTCTGAATGCAACATGGGGAATATTACTTCAGATTAACAAACTGCTTCTTTGATAAACCACAACAGCTTGGTGTGGGGGTGGGATATCTTCACTTTGTGTTGGATGTCCTTTGCCACAGCAAGTATTTTATGTCAAAGAGATTTAGTACAGTGGTACAGCTACAGGATACCAAACAGTAGTTGGTAGGAGGCTGTACTGATCCTCAATGCAGACATTTCTCAGTTTCTCACTACAATTTATCTAGTATGAGAGAAATTGTTAGATGTCACTGTTGATGTTAGTGATGGAGTTTCATTATGGTTTGGAGTTCTATATTTCGGATAACTTAAAAATCTCAATCTAAGACTTTATGATTTGATTTCAACCTGGGACACACTAATTGCAACTGAGAGATGTGCATTCAGTGCTAGATGTCCTTTGACTAGATATGCATTTCCTGTAAAAACAAAAATCACTAGAGTTGTAGGATTCCAGCCTACCAAGCAGTAATGCTACATACCAAGCCAGGATGTTATCCCCACTGTGGGACATCTATTTCTTTATCACTAAAATTGTTGTTGTCTGGCAGAAATTGATAGATATGATTGCTAATGTTAGTGATACAGCTTCAGGAAAATTTGATGTTTTATATTGCTGATAACATGAAAAGTTACTTCAAACTGACAGACCAGCAAACAGTCCTAAATGTCCTTTGTTACAGTATGTACATTGGCATCAGACATGATGCAATGCAGTAATGCTGTAGTTTATCAAAAATGCTGCAGTATGCCGAAGGAAACAAATTAATTCAAAAGCAATTAAGCCACTTTTTACTGCAATATTTTGTGACATGTCATTTACTGCATGCTACTGCATTGCATCATTGCTTGCTCCACTGTATTTCTTGTCGAGGAGCTTTACTGCTGGGTAGGGCTACAAGCTGCTGAGCAGCAGTGGGTACTGGACCTGGTTTTGAGCCCCAGTGTGGGACATTTTTTTTGTTCTTCTTACAATTTATAGAACTTGTCAGATCTCATTGCTGATGTTTAAGATAGAGTTTTAGCAATATTTGAGTTTCTATATTTCTTATAACTTGAAAAGCTCCAGCTCAGACTTTGAGACTTTGAGGTTTGAATGCAACTTGGGAGACATAACTTCAAATTGACAGACCAGCACTCAGTGATAGTTCTGCTTTGCCATAGCATACATGTCCTGTGAAGATTCTTTTAGCACATAGTTTGTGCTACAGGCTAGCAGGCAATAATGGGTAAGTGGCCTAAGTTCCATCTCCAGTGTGGAACATTTTTTCTTGTTAACTACAATTAATGTAGTAAGAGCAAAATTGGTAGAGCTCATTATTGATGTTAGCGATATAGTTTCAGCAAGATTTGACATTCTGTATTGCTGATAACTTGAAAATTCCAGCTGAGACTATGAGGTTGGAATGTAACCTGGGAAATATTACTTCACATTAACAGACTAGCACACAGTGCTGGATGTACTTTGGCCCACTATGCATTTTCTATCAAGGAGATTTAATACAGCAGTAGATCTTCAGGCTGACAAGCAGTAGTGAGTAGTTGTTTGGGGTTCAGTCCCCAGTGTGGGACATGGTTTTTTTTTCTGTCTCACTATAATATATGTAGTATTTCAAGTTTGGTTTTATTGTTTGACTAAAAAGCCATTAAAATATATTTAAAAAAATGGATACAGTATATGCATACATCCATATGTGCATCCATTGTTGCCTGGTAGATTATAGTAAGTGGCCAGGTCCAAGTGGTGATTAAGATGGCGGCCACGCTAGGCTGCTGTCTGTGAGCTCCGTAACTTGTGATCGGATTCTTTTATTGTTCTTTTATCGTTATTTATTCATTTTTCTGTAGTCCTAAGCCTACTGTTTTGTTACCGCTAGAAACTGAGACGTTTGTCAAGCTTTCTGTACCTGGAGAGACTGGTGTGTTGGAGTTGTGGGAAGTCACTTGGCTCGTTGTATGCTGGTCTTTTGGCTAAATTTCTTGAAAGATTTCTGTAGCTGGTGGCTTGCTAGTCCAGCGGCCGCCTTGGGTTGTGGAAGAGTTCAAAGGAGTCGTGAATGGTGAATGGTGGAATTAGATCTGTGGAGTAGCGGTTTCGATATGGGAAAGTAACACAGCTGGACCACAGGTGAAGGTGTAGCCAGATTCTAGCGAGAGAGGACCGGCTTGAAAAAGAGGAACTCTGAAATTGCTGAAGGGAAGCGTGGATAGTGTGCAGATAGTGTGCAGTGAAGATTTCTGCACAATTTTGGAGAAATCTGGTTCCTCGGTCCAGACGGAGGGACGGTTGTCTCTGCCACTGGAGGGTGGTGGGGTTCATCTTGTTCCTTAGGTGGAGTAGGGGGACCACCGGAGGGTGGTCTCACCTGCTTCACCGTAGTGAAGGGTCGTGTAGAGCCAGAGTCTGTAAGTAAAACACACATGCTACCTGTCTGCTCGCCATTGTGAAGGATTCCTAGTGACTGAGAAACTTTAATGCTGGAAGGAAGGTGGAACTGTCTGGACTGTTTGTTTGGTGATGTACTTCTGAATTTTTTGATTTTGGCCAGCGTTTGTTATATACTGGAAAGACTAAAATTGAGTTCATTTGGGATTGTGTCAGCCTCAGAGAAGGCTGGTAAAATTCTGGACCATACTAAAGTGGTGAGAGCACATAGGTGTGGACATAAAAGACCTGGAACTCTTTTATTTTTAAAGGAAATAATGGTATTGGCTTTGGACTAGGGGGCCTCTTAATGTTAAGGGACAATTTTATGTTAGGGGGCTTGTATAGTCTGGAAAGCTCCTTTCCCCCCCAGTGGTGAGAGTACTGTGGGTGGGGGCAGAGAGACAAAGTGATATTTATAAATTGAAAATCTAAAGGCACATTTTGGACACTTACAATATGGACATTGATAGAGTTGATTTATTTATTGGAAGTTTATTTTAAAGGGGTATAGTTTTGTTAAATAGATATTGTATTTTATATTTAGTTGAAGTTGTTTAGATATTTGGTTGTTGTGTTTATTAGAGTTAGATTTTAAAATTGTATGTTAATTTTGTAGAGTAGTTGTTTATGTAAGTTTTTGAGTGGGGTTAATAATTGTTAGATTTTTTTTGTAGTGTTAATTATGTGCTGGAATGATAGTAGGACAATCGGGTATTATTCCCCCTCTAGGCTCAGGGACCTTCGTCCTTTCTCCTGTTCCCCCCTGTCGCCTGAGATCTATAGAAGATGTAGGGCTTTGGAGATTGTGAGGGAGAGGAGGAGGGCTGGTGCTGGGCCTGGGGGGGAATGGAAAGGCGTGAGCATATAGAGATAGTGGGAACAAGGAGACACCCTGGGGCGAAATGGGCTCAGGAAAGGGGATCGCCCTGTCTGGTGCCCATACCCAAGGGTTCTGATTATGATCAGCAGGTAAGGCGGTCATCTTCGGAGGTTCATCCTACTCGGGCGGTGTTGTGCAATGCCAGGTCTATTAAAAACAAAACGGCTATTATAGCTGATTTTGTTGGGTCATCTGACCTGGCGTGCATCACCAAGACTTGGCTGGATGAAAATGCTGGGCCAGTTTTGGTGGCAGCAGTTCCAGCTGGTTACTCAGTGATACACCGCCCGAGGCAGGATTGTAGGGGCGGGGTGTTGCCATCTGTTTTAGGACAGAATTGGGCCTGGTGGAGGTACCGGTGGGAGTCACCAGGTCCTTTGAATGTATCTCAGGTGAGAGTGTGGGGTGCAGGATACTTCTTGTATGCCGTCCACCAGGTGATGAGAATGTTTTCCTGCAGGAAGTTGCAGACTTCATTGTCGACCTGACATTGGGGTCCCCCAGATGGTTGGTTCAGGGGGATTTCAATGCCTGGGTTGACGATGGACTCTCACGTTTTGGTCAAGACTTCCTCCAGTTGATGATATCACTGGGCTTCACACAGGTTATTTCCTCCTCGACCCATATTGGTGGACATTCATTGGACCTGGTGTTCCTTCTGGGGATGGGGATATCTGACTTGGTGGTGGAACCGGTCGGATGGTCGGACCATCACTCCATTAGGTTCAGTTTTGAGGCCACCTGTATTAGGTCAGCCCCTTCGGAAATGGTCCGGTACCTCCCTTTAAGGGGTGTGTCCCCGGATGACCTGATGGCGGTGCTGGACCTATCGGGCCTACCGATAGATTGCTTGGATCCAGGGACCTGGTACATGCTTCATAATAAGGCGGTGACAGTGGCCCTGGATTCCATTCACCTGTTCATGTTCGCCCTCTCACTTCGTCCCCAGGTCTTCTTGGTCTGGCGAGACCGTGAGGGAGTTGAGGAGAGTTGGACAAAGGTTGAGAGCGTTAGGAGGTCTGGTTTGGATGATGACAAATTAGTTTGATGGACCATTATATGGCCTATCAATCCACAATCTCTCGTAAGAAGGCAGAATTCCTGTCCAGAGAGATTGCGACTGCACAGAATAGACCAGCTCAGCTCTTTTGGACTGTGGACAGACGTGCATTCCAGTCTGTCTTCAGCCCAGAAGAGCCTTTTTCTCCAGAACGGTGTGAGGAGTTTGCTCTCTTCTTTTCAGATAAGGTTGCCAAAATCGATCGGATGTCCATTTTTCCCTCTGCAATGGGAGTTGTGATGGTCGGCAGGAGATGTCGGACACCCAGTTTGCATGGTCTGACTTCAGCCTCCCCACAATCAATGACATTGTGATGATCATCTGAGCGCTGCGACCGACCAACTGTGATTTGGACCCTGACCCCACACATCTCTTAGTGGATTGTGTGGATAAAATCGGCCCCGTCCTGGCTTTGATAGTCTGGAGGTCCTTGGAGAGGGGGATCTTTCCAGATCCTCTTAAGGAGGCTATAGTTAATCTTCTATTGAAGAAGCACTCCTTGGACCCAGATTGTCTAGCAAATTACAGACCCGTCTCTAACTTACCCTTTGTGGGTAAAGTTATTGAGAAGGTGGTTGCAGTGCAGCTGGATGGTCATCTGACCAACAACAATGTCTACGATTCTCTCCAGTCTGGATTTAGGAAAAGGCATAGTACCGAGACAGCACTTGTTTGGGTACTAAATGACCTCCTAATAGCGAGAGATCGTGAGGACCTGTTCTATCTTGGTACTTCTCAATCTCTCTGCAGCATTTGACACTGTTGACCATGGTGTGCTGTTAGAGCGTCTGCAGTCCATCTGTGCATTGTCTGATGCAGTCCTCAGGTGGTTTCGATCTTACCTCAAGGGTAGGACTCAGAGGGTGGTGTCGGGAATTTTTCTTCGGCATCGGTCTCCCTATCCTGCGGGTACTGCAGGGTTCTATTCTAGCTTCCATGTTGTTTGCAGTGTATATGCTGCCATTAGGAGTGATTATTAGATGATATGGTCTGGGTTTTCATTGCTATGCAGATGATACCCAGCTGTACATGTCTTTTGTGCCTGGCCAGGATGCTGCCTTTTCGGTATTTAATAACTGCCTTGCTGAGATCCAAGACTGGATGAATGGGAGTTGGCAGCGTTAAACCTGGAGAAAACTGAGGTGTTGGTTGTGGACAAGGGTCACTGTGAGGTGGGTTTGTTAGCTGGATCGCCCTCAGGCTTATGGCTTGGGGCATCCAGCTGAACGCTCAGACCAGGTGTGGAATCTGGGTGTGTATTTGATGACCGCTTGACTTTTAAACTCAGGTGTCAGCGTGGTCAAACTTCCTTTTACCATCTGAGGAACATTGCCCTGGTGAAGCACCTGGTTCCTCCAGAGGATCTTCCAACGTTGATCCATGCTTTCGTTACCTCCCGCCTTGACTATTGCAACGCCCTTTACCTGGGGCTACCGGGGGTTGAACTTTGCCACCTGCAGCTAGTGCAGAATGCGGCAGCCAGGTTGTTGACTGGATCTTCTAGGTCCAGCCATATAATGTCTGTGCTCCGCGGACTGCACTGGCTGCCAGTTTTTTGGTGAATCACCTTCATGGTCGGTTTGCTGACCAATAAAGCCCTACACGATCAGGGACCTACTTACCTGAAAGAGCTCCTGTGTCCCTACTGTCCTCCCCGCCTCCGATCCACTGATGAGGGATTGCTAGATTCCAGGTTCGCTTAAAACTTCAGGGCTAGATCGTTTAGTTTTATGGCCCGACCCTGTGGAATTTCTCTACCTCAGGTGCGAATTGTCTCGAACGTCCAAAGCTTTAAAGGAGCTTTGAAGACACATCTTTTAGTATAGCTTTTAATGATGTATGTTAGTTTTAATTTTTGTCTATTTATTGTTTTATGTATTGTACAGGCGCTGGTTATGAGAAAAGCGCTTTATAAAATAAAGAATGAATGAATGAATGAATGAATGAATGAATGAATACCCATTGATCTCTATGTCTACCTAATACAGTTCACTGTTTGTGTACAGTAACTGCACTACCCTCCCCATAGTTTTCTCCCTATCCCCACAGTCCATAGTGGTGTTTGCCCTACCCTACCTTTACCATGCCCCTATGCCTGTTCCAACCCTTCTTGAACCCTTCTACTGTTTCCAGTGTCACTAACTCTGTAGGCAATGCATTCCAGGACACCACAACCCTCTCGGTGAAAAAATGCCCTTTTGCCTCTCTTCTGAAGTCCAAACCCCTGAGATCTTTAAACTATGGCCTCTTGTGATCCTTCCCTTCCTTTAGTTGGAAAAGTTAATCAACATTCCCTTTATTGAATCCCTTCAGGTATTTAAAAGTCTCTATCATCTACCGGCTCATCGGTGCAGCGGTTGGATTTCTGATTGCGACGCTGGCGACCCGTGTTCGGGAATGAACTCAGGTCGCTGGAGAGCCAGCCGGGGGGAGAAGGCTTAAACATCCCGTGACTGCTTGCCTTCTCCGGGGGGAGGGTGTGGACATGGCTCGCTGTCTGCTGCCTCCTGGCAGAGGCCAGGAGAGCAACAGCCTAAGCGAGCCCCACTGCACAAGAGGCATGGTGAACGTTGGCTTGGTCTAGATGTTCATGGCATGCCACGCCCCCGGGGAGAAAAGCAGAAAACTCTAACCTCCCAGTTGGCCGGATGTTAGCTGCTGCCTTCTACTGACTCAGATGCTCTGATGCCCCGGAATCTACCTCAGCAGCACCCAGGGACTGATTGACTAGTGCGCTGGTTTCCCCCTCCTGGCAGCTTCCCGCTCGGAGGAGGGGGACCCATCCAGTGAAGGGATATACCGGGCCACCCCTGAGTCAGCTGCGATCTGAGGTGAGTGGAAGGGGTTAAGCGAGGAGATCGGGGGCCATGAGAAGCTAGAAGGAGAGGCAGGCTGGGGCAAGTTAGGCGGAAAAAAGTCTCTATTATGTCCCCATCTTTTCATCCTCCAATGTGTATGTGTTCAGTTTTCTGAGAATAAAACATAGAAACATAGAATTTGATGGCAGATAAGGACTGCTTGGCCTACCTAGTCTGCCCATTTCCATACCTAATGGATAAGCAGCAGATCCAAGTTAACCAACAACCTACTTCCTCCTATCCTCACGTCACCAACTCCATTCCGTGAACCATTTTGGTTGCCTTTCTCTGGACTCTCCAGCAGTGCCACGTCCTTCTTAAGTCGGGTTCTCCAGAACTTACACAAAAAATAACATCAAATACAAATGCAATCAATCATGTCTAACCACTTAAATAACAGCACAGCCTAAATATTTCAAATGTATCATATCACTCTAGTACACCAACTCTTATTAAAATATAGGATTGTTGTAGTATACTGAAATAGAAAATTATCCAAGGGCTTTAACAAAAAATTACCTTGTAGAGGTACCAGGGGGTGCTTTTTGGTCGACCTCTGGACCCAATGAGAGATGCATGACTAAGCTGCATCTCGCCTCTATCCTCCAGATTCTCAGCTGTGTCTTACATGTAGGCAATACTTTAAAGAATGTTTTAGTCAGGATAAATAGATTTGTCCACAAGGTTCCCTCATATTGACAGATGACACTTGGCTGAAATTAGGTCTGTGTACTCATTGCTGTACGTTCTATATCAGCAAAATGCAGACTGACATACTAGTGCAGCATTTTTTCTGCTTTCACTAAATCCAGCACCTGGTAGTTTTAATCCATCAAAGGATCCAATTAGGACTGTATTCTATCCATCACTTGCATATCATAAATTGGTATTTTTTGCCAAAGTAAGCAGTGTTTGTCAATCATCATGGACAGTAGCAATTAGCCACACTGCCAAGCATCACAAATCCTAGGTCCAATATGTCAGCCATTTTACATCCCCCCTTCCAAAATTATGGTACCTGGGGGTGCTTTTGGTCAACCTTAGGACTCTCCCAAAGCTGCATGGCAAGGCTGCATCTCGCCCCTCCAGATTATCAGCTTTGTCTTACATTTAGGCAATACTTTGGAGCACATTTCAGTCAAGGCAAATAAGTATGTCCCCAAGGTTCCCTCATAGTGACAAAATGACTCTTGGCCACAATTAAGCCTGTGTACTTAATGCCACATGACCTGTATTGGCAAAATTCCAACCTACATATCTGCACAGCATTTTTCTACATTCCCTAGATCTAGGGCCTGGAGGTTTAATCATTTATAGATGAACCAATTAGAACAGTATCCTACCTACCACTGGCCTATCGCATATCTTCATTTCTCATCAAGGTAAACAGTGCTTATCAATCATCTAGGACAGTAGTAGTTAGCCGCACCACCAAGCAATGCAAAACATATGTCCAATATGTTAACCATTTTCATCCTCACTTCTAAATTTATTCAAAAACTTCTAGGGAGAGCCAGCACTTTCAGAGTAAATTAGCATTGTAATGTGCACAGTTTTCAAGCCACACACACACATCAATTTAAACTGGGTAAACTGACATTTTCTACAACATACTTAAAACATTTATACTTTTATCCATAAAATAACCAGCTATAACATTAATAAAAGTTAACCCACTCATTCTCTGTTTAATACATAATTACTTAAATCATTACTTAAATGAACACTTCTTAATTTAAATTGTTGTTCCTTTTAAGTGTATTCATTCTCCACAAAACATATAAGCACATGGAAGGATGCTCACAGAATTTTTTTAATTTACATGACTATTTTAAGGCAAGGGAGTTCATTGTTCCAGTTCGATCCAATTTAGTATGATTCCAACAATGCCTAATACTGAGGCAAAGTTACAAGTGATTCATGCAGCATTCATTTAACCTGGCAGGCTGCGTATAGTAAAGGCTGTGTTTAGACACTGGTGTCCTGATTATTGACAGTTCATTGTTAATGCAATTTCAAATAGCTGAGTATAAGAAAAGCTCAGTTTGGACACTGGAGTCAAACTTATTGGCACTTCACTGGTACAGCATTTATAAGAGGTTTACGGGAAGTTAACTGTGAAAATTTATTATATTAAAAGCATCTTTTATTTTGAAGATACAGGAGTTCCAGCTCCATACTGATAAACAGTTAAGCACTGCCAGAGCATAAAAAAAATGTACTTTTGTTCACTGGTCCATCTGGGTGTTATATCAGCAACTCATACTAAATGTAAACCAAGTACCTCAAATGGAAATTGTTCCCATATCCAGCCTCCACCTGCAGTTGCACTTGTCACAGCACCAACATCTTTATAAACTTTTCATCCTGGAGGAGCACCAAAAATAACAGAGACTTAGCTACTTCAAGTTAACCGGGGGTCTGGCAGTCCAGTCTTCAAAGGGACCACTCCCAATCTCTCAATCACCTGTTGCTCAGACACTATTACAGCATGTGTCCCCATCCTCTGAAAAATTGTTTAGGGAACTTGTGAATTAGAACAAATAAATTCTCCTAAGTGCAGTAGAAATATTATTTAAAGAAAACACTCCCAGGTGCAGGCAACAATGGCCTACCATTTTTTTAAACTTTTTATTTATAGGTTTTATGATCATACAGCAAAACCATACTTCATAAAAGCACCAAGTAGGGATACACAGATCCCAAAACTGAATATACAGAAGTAAAATTGAATGTCACATCAAATGTAATACAATCATATGTCTATACAGTTCTGGAAGCTACCAGTATTAAAATAAAAACAGGAGTAAAGTCCAACTTGATTGTCTGTAGGTCATTGATACTCTCACCAAGGATACAACTATAGATCAAATAATAAGTCCAGCACATCATGTCCCAAGCAGACTTAGAGACTTGGGGGTAGAAGGAAATGCTTTAGGCATGGAGAGAACTAGCACATGATGACCTGGCCTCAATTAAGTTGTTTTGCTCACCTGCATTCCCTTTGTGAGGCATGGCAACCCACCATGTGGATAGACAGGATTTCAAAATTAGTAGCTTATAAAAATTTCACAAACTGAGAAGTGTAAAAACACCATCTTTAAAAAAAAACATACCAGTTAAAAACTGATTAACTTAGAGCAGTAACATACGAGCACAGAACAATGAGGTAAACCTAAACACGTAATATCATTTAAATTCTGTTAAACTCCAGCAATGAGCTCAAGGTGTAATGAACATCAGAGACCACTAAGGCAATGCAAGCTTATCTGCATTTTTGTGCACTTTGTAGAAAATCCAACATGCTTTAGCAAGAATTCTACAGCTCTCTCCAATGGGCCCTTCATGTTTCTTCAATCAACCAACTGAGCTACTCCTGGTCTGTAGACTCCCCAGCTAGCTCACAGCTAACTTCAGGGTGTCAAACCAGTGTTTGCAAATAAACTTCAGTGGGAGATTTCCATTAACCATTACAAGGACCAGCAAAATGCCAGCCAGGTCCATATTTTATGACATTCTACTCCCACTACAACCATCGGTTTGGGAACAGAGCACAGGACAATTAAAGTCCACAAAAGAGATGAAACTACTATGAATAAAATGAATTGCTGCTATAAATCAGAACTTTTAGGTATGTTGCAACAACATACTCTATGTAATATGAGAGAAAGTAGAGATAACATTGTTGTTGTTAGTGATAGAGTTTCAGTAAGACTGAAATTTGTATTGCTTAAAAATTTAAATGTTCCATTTAAAACTTTGAGGTTTGAATTCTACTAAGGAAACATTACTTCAGGTTAACAGACCAGTACTCAGTACTAGATGTCCTTTGCCACATCATGATTTTCCTGTCAAGAAGCACTAGTATAGCAGTAGTACTACAGGCTACTGAACAGTAGTGGGCGGGTAGCCTGGGTTTGCTTTCCAGTGCAGGACTTTTCTTTACTTTCTAGCTACAGTTTATGTAGTATGACAGAAATTGTTAGATCTCATTGTTGATTATAGTCTTAGAGTTTCAGGATCTGATGTATTGGAATGCTGATAACTTGAAAAGTTCTAACTGAGACTTTGAGATTTGATTGCAAATTGAGAAACATTACTTAAAATAAACAGACCGCCTCAATGATAACTCCACTGCAACTGGGTGAGGTAGGGCAGGAGTCTGCACTCAGCACTGGATATTCCTTGCCACAGCATGCATTTCCTATAAAAGAGATGTAGTACAGTGGCAGAGCTACATGCTAGAAAGCAGAAGAGGGTAGGGGGGCTTGGCTGATTCCCTAGTGCAGAATAGTATGTTCTTTCACACTGTAATTTGTGTAGTAAGAAATATATTGGTAGATGTCATTGCTGATGTTATTGATAGAGTTTCATCAGGATTTGAAGTTCTATATTGTTCATAACTTACAATGTTCTGTTGAGATGTTAATGTTTGAATGCAACTTTAAAACATTGCTTCAAATTGACAGACCAGCACTCAGTGCTGGATGCCCTTTGATATAGCATGCATTTCCTGTCAAGAAGCTTTAGTAGAGCTGTAGAACTGCAGGCTACAAAGGAGTGATAGGTAGGTGGCCTGGGCTTTATCCCCATTTTGAACTTTTTTCCTTTGTCACTATAATTAATGTAACTTGAGAAAATTTGTTAGACATCATTGCTGATGCTAAATATAGAGTTTTAGTAAGATCTGAAGTACTATTTTGCTGATCACTTGAAAAGTTCCAGCTGACACTTTGAAGTTTGAATGCAGCTCAAGAAATATTACTTCAGACTGACAAACCAGCATTCATTGCTGAATGTCCTTTGGCAAAGCATGTATTTATTGGCAAGGAGTTTAGTACAATGGCAGAGCCACCTGTTGCCAAGCAGTAGTGTGTAGGTGTCTTTGGCTTGATCCTTAATGTGGGACTTTTTTACTTTCTAACTACACATTATGCAGTATGTGAGAAATTGAGAGCTCTTATTGTGATGTTAGTGATGGAATTTCAGCAAGATTTGCAGTTCTGTATTGTTGATAACTTGTTACGCTCCAGCTGAGACTTTGAGGCTTGAAAGCTATTTGGAAAACATTATTTTAAACTGTCAGGATGCCTCATTAAGATAAATCAGCTTCATCTGGTGAGGGGGCTGCACTCAGTGCTGAATATCCTTTCCCACAGCATGCGTTTCCATATTGGAGCTTGATTACAGCAGTAGGGATAAAGTTTAGCAAGCAAAAGTAGATAGAGGGCTTGGGTTTGGTCACTAGGGTGGGGCTTTTTTTTTCTTCCTCACTACAATGTATGTAGTATGGGAGAAGTTGTTAGCTGTCATTGCTTATATTAGAGATACAGTTTCAGCAAAATCTGAAGTTGCATATTGCTGATACCTTGAAAAGTTCCAGCTGATACTTTTTGGGTTGAATGCAACTTTGGAAACATTACTTCAAAGTAACAGACTGGTTCATTAATAAATTTATTGTAGATGTGTGTGTTTGTGGGAGGGGTCTGCATTCAGTGGTGGATGGATGCTATTTGCACAGCATGCATTTCTGTTTAGAAAGTATAGCTATAGGCTAACAGACAGTAGTGGTGAGGGGGCCTAGGTTTGATCCAAGAAAAAAGATGATGCTAACTCAAGAGGCCTTAGTAAAGGAATTGATCAGGTTAAAAGTTCTGAGTTTGTGTATTGTGTGGGGTATATTTGTTTATTTGTACACTATTTAGCACGATATGACTCTTTCACTACACAAAATGATAGTTCAATATGTTGACATCACTCAGTACCACTGGTACTTTGATTACCATTATGCAGACAGTGAAGAACCAAGATAATTGCCACTTTTTTTGGTAAGCAACATAATTCAGAGGTGTTTTTCATCACAATTATTCTATACATTGATTGTAATAAATAGTTTGTACTGATCTGTATTGTAAATTAATAGAACTAGGTAACAGTTATCTTCTGCCAACTAAAGTCTGGCAAAATGTTGATTTTACGTCCACAAAATTTCCATGAAAACTTTGTGAAATTTTGACAAAATCATGATTTCAGTTATTTCCATCTAATTTAAAATAAATTTGGCTGCATTTGACAACATTTAGGATTATGACTTTGCAAATGGTCGGTGGAAGTGTACCAAGTTACAGATCTCGGTCATTAAAGGTGAATCAGTTATAAGCCTCAAGCATTTGAAAATGTTAAAGTTATATTTCACAATTATGTTAACTAAATATATTTGTTCAAATTGCTAAAATTGGTTATGATGACTTTGTCAGGGTCCATACAGAAGTGTGCCAAGTTTCAGAGCTCAGTCTTAAATGCACTGAATTATAAGCCTCCAAGTATTCTGAATTTTTAAATAACATTTCACAATCACTTGTCTGTTGCTGTATTGCTCCTTCTACAACAAGATGCACAAAAATAAGTGATTTGATACCTTTTATTGGATCAAGAGAGATTTATAAACAATCCTTAAAATGTTGAACATGCAGAGTTCTTCAGAAGGGAAATGGCAGATTTCTTAAAATGAGCCTACTTTCAAATACCCAGAGCCATGTTAGAAAAAAATAAATTTTACCCTGTGACAGATTAGAGAAGTAATTAGATGGGAAACACAACTACAGATAAGAAAACCTCATTAAAAATCTAGTGGTGTGTAGGGGTCAATGTCACAGAAGGAATGTTATGTAGCTGTATAAGGTCTATAAATTATCACATTTTAAATGTCTTACTAAAGAGAAACTGAAGAGTGTGTGTTACAATACATAAGATGCAGAATTGTAAGTGACTGTAACTTCAAAACTAGAGAATGTAACATCACCAATGTTGTTTGATGATAAATATTATGCTTTGAGACCACTGCCATGGCACAGCAGTAGAGTGTCAGGCTGCCATGCTGGTAACCCAGGTTCAGAAGTGAGCCACGGAAGTCACTTCATGAGGCATGCCATGGCTGAGATAGCTGCTACTTGACAGTTCATCTCAGTTGGGGAGGGTTGACTGTGGGTTCCACCAACACAGTGACCCCTGCAGCTGTGCCAGATATCTTGCTCCTGCATCAGGGGAAGCAGTAGTTATGTGAGGCTGAAAGAGGTACCACGCCCACCAGGGGAGCTGGGAGGGAAAAAATATTGGGTAAAAACACAGTAGTCAACTATATGATGACTTTGTTCAGCCTAATCAGGGTGCATCACTGTGGACAGGGTATATCCCTGAGAGATGACATGCAAGTTAGGAGAAAAACCAATACAGAAAAAAAGAGGCTGTGAGTGTGTGTGTGTGTGTGTGTGTGAACTCTCTAATCTTTTGCTCAAAGGTTGGCCAAATTATAAGAAGCCAGAATTACGTAAGTAGTTAAAGTCAAATGTCATGAGCTGTTGTGAATTGTAAAATCCTATACAGAAAGATAGGTGTGCTGTGTACATGCAGAATGCATGTCACATGCTTAATTGAGCAATGGTTGTATGCAGTTCGCATACACAAAGTGAACGTATGCGAACCAGCACTAAAAAGCAAATTGGATTCACATGCTGCAAGCTTGACAAGTGCACAGCAGGTAAGCTGGTGTGAACATCTTCTAAAAATTATATCAGGTTAGCATGTTGCACGCTTGACATGAGTGCAGCAGTTAAGCTGGTATGAACATCATTTAAACATCACTGCTGCTGTGAACATCTTCTAAAACATATAAGGTTTGTGTGTTGCATGCTTGACATGAATGCAGCTGTTAAGCTGGTGTGGACATCATTTAAACATCAGATCAGGTTCACATGCTGCATGCTTGCCACATGTACAGCAGCTAAATTGGTGTAAATCTCATCTAAAAAACACACCAATCTCTTTTTCTTATACTACTGCTAGAAATTAGAGTCAGTAAAATACATTTTTATTTGAATTCCCATAAAAATTCGGTAAAGTCATTAATTCTGATCCTTTTGCAAGTTGTTTAATGGCCTTTGATTTTTCTCATTAAGTCACCATTAATTTGCAAAGTATTGTTTGCTTACTGCATTAAATGCCTAGGATATAGCCAGTCAACATCCACCATTCCAGATGTATGAAGATGGGCCTCTGTGTTTTGAAGCTTTTCATTTTTGTTTTGGACCATGCAAATCCCTTATGCATATTTAGTGCTACAAAAGTGTTTTTCCATGATTGTTTCATGTCACTTACTTTCCCTTTGTCATTCTGTACTGAGCATATACACCATGGTCATGCTTAACACTCTTTGTGCTGAGTGGGGTCTTAGAAGCATACACCATACCTCACATTTTGTCACAGAAATGAGGGACAGGGACTCTCGAAATGAAAGACAATGAGGTACACTAACCTACATGATGATCAGGACATAACATGAAACATGGAGATACAGTACCTCAGAACACAGTGGAAACCATTGCATTAGCACCTGAGAATGAATTTCTACCATTAAGCAGCAGTGCCATTTAGGTAGGGCAGAGGGGAGCAGTTGCACTCCCCGTATGTGTGCTTAGGTTGTTCTTATGGTGTGGCAAGAATGGCTTTAAATTTGGATTTATTCTTTGCACAAACGCCCACCTGGCCTGTGTGTGCTCGTGCTGCAAGTACTCTACATACTCGACTGGGTCTGTATTGTGTTGTCCACTCTTTCCACCTATTAGCGATGGCACAGTCACATGTGATGTGGATGAGCTCCAGCCAAGAAAGTGCGCATATGTCTTGCAAGGGTGACTCTGGGTTTCCTGACACAGAGTAGATGGACTGCACTCTACAGCTTGGAGGAGTCAGTGAGCTGTGAGCACAGAACTCTCAATAGCAGTGCTGTGGCAGCATATTTTGGTTGGTCTACTCTTAGTAAGTCTCCATCTCCCCTGGTGGCTGATGGGGCAGAGGGTGAGCTAGAAGCTAACTCAAGACTAGGCTGCCTACTTAATCTACTAGGTTTGCCTTGCAAAAAAAAACAGCACAGACCCCCCCACAGCAGCAAGCTAGGCTTAGCAGCAGTGGTGGCAGCAGTGTGGGTGGCATTCATAGGCCTGGATCAGTGCAGTGCAGCAGCAGCCACAGCATCAACAAAACAAGAAGGAAGCAACCCAGGTTGGGTGGGTTTGTAATGGTGACTTGGTCACAGACCAGGTTGGGGACCAGTAATGGTCGGTTCTATCATCCAACTTCTGGCAGAAAGACAGAGGGAGAATGGACTGAAAACTATGCTGGCAGCACAGTTTACCAAGCTGCAGGTTCTGGCCATATGTCCGGGTAAGTTAAAGTAAAAATCTATTTTTTACAGGGGGACTGGGAAAGGAGGAAAGACTGAAATATTGATGTGTTTTTCATGTTTCTGCACCTTTGGGTGACTTCATGACCAGTAGTGGATTGGCATTGAATGTGATGGAGTCTGGGAGAAAAGTTGGAATGAAGTTCTTTTTTGGGGGGGCAGAACTTCAGCCACAAAAAAATTGGTTAGTAGCTGGGTGGGTTTAAGCCCAAATCTGATGTACTGCTCCAGGGCATATACAGATGAATCTTATACATTTGAATTTTTCCTGATTTGCATATCACTTTTCAGTCAAAACTAATAAGTTAGACCTTTTAGAGCTAGAAACATAGAAACGTAGAATTTGATGACAGATAAGGACCACTTGGCCCACCCAGTCTGCCCATTTCCCTACCTAATGGATAAGCTGTAGATCCTAGTTAACCAATAGCCTACTTTTTCCTACCCCTCACTATAATTGCCTTATGTCTGTCTCATGCATTCTTGAATTCCCCCACTGTTTTTGACTCCATGACCACCTCAGGAAGGCTGTTTCATGTTTCCATAGCACTCTGCATGAAAACAATACTTCTTCACATTACCTCTGAACTGTCCCCCCTCTATCTTCAAATTGTGCCCCATTGTCCTTGCACATCTCTTTTTATGAAAGTTGCTACCCTCTTGGACTTTGTTGATTCCTTGAGGTACTTGAAAGTTTCTATCATCCCCCCCCCCTTTCCTCTAGGGTACACATATTAAGCTTCTTTAGTCTCTCTTCATATGTCTTCTGGTGCAGACCCTGCATCATTTTAGTTACCCTTCTCTGAACAGCCTCCATCCTGTCTATGTCCTTGCAGAGATTGGGTCTCCAGAACTGCACACAGCACTCCAGATGGGGGTCTCACCAGCTGTCTGTACAGAGGGATAACAGCTTCCTGTTTTCTACTGGTGATGCCTCTCCCTATGCATCCCAGTATCCCCCCAGCCCTTCTTTCTGCCTTCTCACATTGCTTGCCCAACTTTAGGTCATCTGATATGACTACCCCCAGGTCCTTTTCCATTTCTGTTGTTAGTACATCACCCTACATTGTGTACTCTTCCCCTGGGTTTTTGTTTCCCAGGTGCATTACTTTGCACTTCTTTGCATTGAATCTAAGCTGCCATACATTTGACCATTCCTCCAACCTTGTCAAGTCCCTTCTCATCCTTTCCACCCCACCTTGGGTATCAACCCTGTTGCAGATCTTTGTGTTGTCTGCAAAGAGACATATTTTTCCTTCCAGTTCCTCTGTAATGTCACTTATAAAGACATTAAAGAGGATCGGTCCCTGTACTGAACCCTATGGTACCCTGCTAATAGCCCCCATTTCATCAGAGTGGACTCCATTTACTATAAACCACTTTGTTCCTGTTGTCCAGCCAATTTTTTACCCAGGATACCACCTTGGGACCCACTCCAAGGCTGGCTAACTTGTATATTAATCTTTTTTTGTGGAATTGTGTCAAATGCCTTCTAAAGTCTAGGTAGGCCATGTCTACAGCCCCTCCCTGGTCTACTACTTTGGTCATCCAGTCAAAGAAATCTATTAGATTCATCTGACATGACCTTCCCACTGTTAGTCCATGCTGCCTTGGGTCATGTGCCCTGCTGACCTCTAGGTACTTAGCAATTCTTTCCTTCTGAATTGATTCCATCATTTTCTCTACCACTGAGGTCAAACTAACAGGTCTGTAGTTTCCTGCCTCTGCTTTGCTCCCACTTTTGTGAAGTGGAATCACACCTGCCCTCCTCCAGTCCTCAGGTGCCACCCCATCCTCCCATGATTTGTTAAAGAGGGAAGTCAGTGATGTCACTAATTCTACCTTTAGTTTTTTTAGAATTCTTGAGTGAATCCCATCAGTCCCCATTGCTTTGTCCACCTTCAGTTTTAAGAGTTATTTCAGAACCCTTTCTTCTGTGAATGGACTGGTATCTACCCACCTATCCAGAGTGTTTTTATTGTTTGATTTAGGTACCCTCCCCCTCCTCGTCTTTTGTGAATACTGAGCAGACGTATTCGTTCAGTATCCCTGCTTTTTCATTGTCACCCTCTTCCCACATTCCCTCTCCTTTATTAAGCCTCAGTATCCCTTCCTTGGTCTTTCTTTGCTCTGTAATACACCTATAAAAGGTATTACCCCCTTCTTAACAGAGTAGGCTATCTTTTCCTCAGTTGGGCCTTTGCTATCCTGACTGCCTTCCCTACCTCCTTCTGCTTTAACTGATATAGTTCCCTGTCCTGCTCCTTCTGTGTTTCCTTATATTTCCTGAATGCAATTATTTTCTCCTTAACGTTCCCTGCCACCTCTTTTGAGAACCATGGTGGCTTTTTCCTTCATTTTGTTTTGTTGATTTGCTTTACCCAAAGGCTTGTTGCCTCTTTGATGGCAGTTTTGATGTTACAGACATTCTCGATCTATCCCTTGCATTCATGGACAGTTGAGCAGTATGGTATGCATACATTATTATAACCCCACTATAGTCAGGCTTATGCTCCCCCTACCCCCAATGAAGCTGACCTCCACATCCCCATGCTCAGGCACATTATGACAAAGGGCAAAGGAGACTGCAGGGGTTTGCACCATTGAAACAAATGGGGGTATTTTTTATTACTATTTTATACACTAAAAATTCCACCAACAGCTTAATCAGGTTCAATTTCAGTTGGTTATCATCTGTATCCCCCCTCATCACCCCTGAAAAAGGGACTTCTAGTCTCAGTGGGCCTACTGGGTCAAAAAAATTCAATAATTAAATAAATACATTATTGATGGAGAGTTGGAGATTAATGAAGGCCACCCTCAACTAACAAGGGCTTGTTAGTAGAACAGTGGCCTTTATTATTCTCCAACTCACCACCATAACATAAAATAGTAAAAAAAAAAAATGACCCTATCCATTTCAAGGGGGTATGCCCAAGCACTCTGACCCATGGACATCATCTCTTAAAGGCTCCTGTCTCTGGCTCCCTGGTACTCAAGTAAGAGACTTTTTACTTATATCTATACTTGGTGGGTTGTCTGTAGCAGTATGGCCATACCTGCTACAGTGTGTGTACATGGGGGGGGGGGGCTGGCCATGTGAGTGTGTGTGCCAAGTTACTGCTACTTTTGTGTTTGCACCTAAAAGTCTGTTTACATGGAAGCATTCAAAACTATGGAGAGAAAATAGTAGGAGTACAGGCTAGACAGAAGTAATTAAGTGGTTTTGTGGGCAAGTTTGTGCATTAGGAGTGGGAAAAACCATGTGTTTCCATTGATATGTGTGCTACAGTTGAACTGTGAAACTGAGATGAGGGATGGAAGAAAACTGAAAAGCATAACAATGGCTACAAGCATGCCGCATGCATGCAGATGTATTCAGATACAGTATGTATTGGAGTACAAGTGAACCATATGTGTGCAGACAGTTTAACTTAGTGGTTAAAGGCACTGAACTGGAAGTCAGGAGTCTTGGAGGCATGAAGACCTGAGTTTGAATCTCATCAACCTCCACTTGTGTATGGTGTGATCCTGAGCAAGTCACATAACTTTTACGTGTACAGTTATCTGTAACCACTTGCTTGTTGCAGTCTTTCCCAATTTAACATAAAAATCATGGTTTCCACACTTGCTTGCTGCACGCATGCCATATGCATGCAATCAGTTCCAATTTAACATTTAAATCATACTTGCAGCACACATATCATTTGGGTAGTTTTATGTGTGCAGCATGAAAGCATTTCATGTAATTATTTCTGTAAGGACGTTGTGATACTTTTGTTGAAGCAATGTCCATACATTTTGCACAGTCATACACTTGAGTTGCCATTGTAGAGGAATGTAAAAGCTGGATGAAGTGCTAATAAGGTAGCATACACAGGACACTCCATAGTAAAAATATAGGGATGCCAAGGGTCAGGTCACTGTTTTGAGTGGTGAACCATGAAGAATAGTCAAGGGTATCAGTGTGCACTAGCCTGAACTCCTGCAATATGCCAGATACCCACTAGAGCACACTGACTTCGTGACTTCTGAATGCATGTGCAGCTGCAGCATTGTTTCTATATAATGCCGTCTATTGACTGTCCAACAACTGTGTACATAACATATATTTTTATGATTTGAAAACAGTGGCACGAGGAGATATCGAGCCTCAAGCCTGACAACTAGTTGTGACTTAGACCATTGAGGCAGAAGTGTCTGGATATGTTACGTAATGATGGAACACGGTGGTGGGCAGCACTGTTGCACAAATGTTGAAGAGGTATTGCAGGGCATGATGCTAGAGCAGGTAGGGTGATTAAGTTTTGATAAGTACTTTGTGAAAGTTAAATTTCATAAGTGGAATTCTAGTTGTATACCTATTATGCATCCATGAATTTTTGAGCAAATTTTGCCAGTTGGTAATTTCTAAAGTATCCACAATAAATTGTAAACCACTAAACCATATTTATCCAGTTTAATTGGATTCCAGAACATATTTACTCTGGTATGCATGTCAAACCTTGAGTGTATACCAGCAATAGCAGTAGAGCTATAAACTGCCAAATATTTTGAACATTTTCACACAATTTAAAAAAATAATTAAATTGTGAAATGGTGAACTCCTGTAACTTACAATTTATACAACCTGTTGCATCTCTATTTAGCAGTTTCTACGACTCTTTCAAGAAAGTATGCATATAAATGTTCAGTTACCTAGCTCTAATTGTGGCCAAGTTGTAAGCATAGAAACATTTTCAGAAATGTTCACATGAATAAATAAATTGTCAGACTTTGAGCCCCTATAACTTCTCCATCCCTCATCTAAGTGCCAGGAAACTTGGCATTGTATCAGGGCCCATTCCAAACAATATGCATTCAAAGTTCTGATCTCTAGCTATAATACTGACAGGGTTATGACCAATGAAAGAATTCTGGAAAATTTCAGAGTAAAATTTCACAAAATCAGAATTTGCTAATTTCGCCCAGCCCTTATATATTGTTAACCTTTTCTCATTTGGAAACAATGACATTCAAATCCCATAATAACACCAATGTAACACCGTGATCTGATACAGTTGGTCTGATGTTATATTAATGACATTATGAGAATGAACATTCATGAAATTCCATATTTGCAGAATGAGTCAGCATTCATTGAAACTTTTTTTAAGGTATAAGACGATCTATACTCCATACACTGGAAGAAAGGTACACTGTTTTTATTTATTTATTTTTTAACAAACTTGGATTCACATATTACAAAAAATAACAAGTGTGTAAGAATGTTTTATTCAGCTTTAGAAAATGGATTGACAACTTCCCAGCCTCTGATTGTCTGATTGCCTGAGATCCCTGACAAGGGGTACATTTATGTACTAAGAGAGACTGGGAAATAACAAGCCCTGAGCCAGCCTGCCACACCACTATTTGAATCAGTGCTTCCCCAAAATTTTTCAAAACTAAAAGCAGCCATTTTCTGGGGGGTTATTTTACCAAGTGGCTGATTCCCCCTCCTCCCCCCAAAAAAACACAACAACAGTCACTAAATCAAAGTGGCACAAACTTTGGCTTTTTTTTTTTATATTTCCAGTTACACAAACAAAAGACTTATTTAATCTTAAAATGTCAGCACATTTCAGCTTGTTCACACATTCAAGCCAAGTTCCCGTTCATTAAAAAAAATTGTTTTCAAACAGTTACATTTCTTTGAATGACTGCTGTGTTTTAATCTTAATACCTTCTTACAATTCAATGATAATCACTGATGCATATCTCTCCTGCTCTGCCTCACACACCACAACCCGGCTGACCATGAAAAATGTGCTGTTTGACCATCTTCTAGCATGGGGCTCCCAAACAATGACCTGGATTCTGAATACTCATAAAAACAAATAACAACAACAAAAAAAGAAAACAAAAAGCAGTAGACTAGTAGGTAGAACAGGAGGACAATATAACATTTCTCATAAGTCCACCCATACTAAACAATGCCACTCTGCTGACATGAATTTCACTCTCACTTTCTCTCCCAGCCATAGTCCCTTTTACAAATCAAAAGAGAGAAACTACTGAACTGAGTAGTGCAGACTGAAGGCCATAAAGGCCTATGGCATGATATTAGTCAGATGGGGGGTCTCAAACAAATAGCAGTCAAGCACACATGAAAGGCACAGTATTCAGAACAAGAGCTCCATCTATTGGCAGCTGTACCAGTAGAGGGACTACTTTACAACAAAATACAATTCTATTAATTTAAACAAGTCTTCAAGTAAATTTGTGACATTTTTAAATTATTTTATGAACATGTCACAAATAACCAATTTTTTAAGCACAATAATATCTTCCAGAGTGGTGGTATGGATTATTCTAGATCTTCCAGGGGCTATAAATACCTCTGCCTGCAACATCAGGCCTCATTACACTCCATTGGGTGGTCCAGTATAGCCAAATAGTGCCCACTCTGTCGGGTATTATTGCTAGTATAATTCTTTCATGATGTTAAGGCGATATGATAGGACCACTGGAGGTTTGCTTACATGGTTATCATGTCACCAGAACATTGTGACTGAATCATATGCTTTGTTTTAATTTATGTTTCCAAATCTATTATTGCTTTTGAAAGCTGTCTGAATGGAACATCCCTGTAGCATCTGTGACTGATTACACATTCTTTCATTAACCATGTGAAGGCTGTGGTATGGGATGTTTGCTTATATATGAATGCACAAATATGCTTCTGGTAGATAGATAGATAGATAGATAGATAGATAGATAGATAGATAGTGAGGTCAATAAACCAAGACCCCAAAGGGCAAGTGGATTATGACCTCATTAGGAACCTGAGATGATTTTTAGTTTTTGTTTACCAGGTAGGTGTGCTAGCCAACGAATGATTATTTTCAGACATGACGTGGGAGGTTAAAAGGTCAAAGACAATACAGTATATTACTACTACTACAATAGACAGGCAAAGGAGTACAATCAGAAACATTTCACGGTATTGGTAATAGGTACACAATGGAAAAGACAGGTGAGCAAAACACAATAAATGACAGGTAAGCAAAATGTAATAATCAGTAGATCCAGTAAGAATAGGTACAACTTGTTGAGCAGGCTAAGTGATATCGACAGATTAAATGCACAAAACTACTAGTAAATACATTACGGTAGATGGAACAGAAAATAGCAGCATTTACACACAGGAGTTTAAAATGGCTACATAAATATGGAACAGTGGTATCGTATCACAGTCGCAATATCCAGTGAGGAGCAGGAAGTATTGATATTGAGTGGAAATAGATTGAATTATATCCCTATGCATCACTCTTACCAACATATCATTTGCTTTATATAATACACAGGGATGATGCCATTTTTTTGTACCTGAAGGCTGTGTTTTTGTCAAGAGGCTTATTAGGTAAGGCTGTGTTTTTGTCAGGGATCTTATTAGATAAGGCTGTGTTTTTGTCATGGGGCTTATTGGCTGTGCTAATTAGCATAGAACTTTTGTAACTGGATCAGCTGGTGTGTTCATCAAAGTGTTTATTGACTTAATTGGTCATAAAGTTGTTTGTTTTGATGGTCATAATGTTGGCCTAGAGGTGTTTTTTCCCGTGGTATACTGGTTGCGATGCAAAGGTGTGCTACTTTAATTGGGAGGTATGCAACTTTAATTGTTTGGAATGTACGTTTAATTGGTGAGGTATACAGGGAAATGCACAGTAATGAATCCTATGGAGAAAAGGTCATATCCATGTATTATATTAGCATTTATCTGAATTGGTAGAAGTTTATTTATTTACTTTTTTAAATAGTTCTAGATCTGAATGTTTCCACTGTTTTGAAAGGGGAATAGTAGGCACTAAGAACCCCACCCACAAGTGTGAGGCTGGTCCCAAGCTGTAGTAGGTTCTGCTTACTATTTACTGCAGCATATGAAATTATATCTGGCTGATCCTACTGATTTCCACACTGTGATTTGCTGTAGCTAGGAAGCCCAGAATTCCCTGCAGTTGATATCAGAGCTACAGTAGGCTGCAAGCTGTGGATGGCTGAACACCCTAAAGTACATTTTAGAATGTTTATAAGCTCTGATCTTTTGTTTGCTGGTCCTGATATTCTCCCATGACTAAGTACAGTCACAGAGGACTGTACTTAGATCCAGTAGAACAGCAGGAAAGGTAAGCATCTGATCAGAGTTCATTAGAACTCTACTATGTATAGCAGGGTACTGCCTCTCCCACTGCTGCATCCCAGCTCCAACATCAGCCACAGGGAATTCTGGGATTTCTGGTTACAAGAAATGTTAGCATGGGAGTCAACATGATCTGTCAGATATGATCTTGTATACTGTAGTAAACAGCAAGTATTTTTTATGCCCAAGGTACAAATTGGAACCAGTTTATTACTTGGGTATGCGGTTCTGCTTTAAGAGTCCTTTAGTAATGAAAATAAGGGAGATGTCTGTTGGATACTTAATGTGGCACAGTCAAGTTAATCTGCATACCACTATCTATTGAAAACCTTTCCAGCTTTGCTCAGATTTTTATTATGTCAAATCAGATATAGTTATAGATTTATAATGCAGTTTTAAGTAGTTTCCACTTTCTCTATGCCATTTTTGAATAATAATAATAATAATAATAATAATAATAAGCTGCCCTCATCTGTCTTAGTAGGTCTTATTCTTGCTCTCTTTCTATTCTACTGAATCCTCCAGGCCTATTTGTCTCTTTAGAGTTCTGTATAATTATTTTCATAATGTAATCAATCAGTCAATCAAAATCATTATTTTGCCAGGCGGAACATCATTGAGACAAGCTCATTTACAAGATGGACCTTAGGCAAAACAATTGCCAACAGGGTTAAGACATAACAGGTTGTGCGAACTTACATAACAATTACATAGTAATAATAACAACATAATAACATATAACTATCACATGTGACAAGATACTTGCACCAGAACATAGCAATAGGTTCAAGGAGGAAGTGCCATTTAAATACAATTGCATGGTTACAGATATGTGGACATATGGTAATGAGCTAAAGTTTATACACTAAACATCATTGGAGGAGTCCGAGTGAGCAGGAGTGGCAGTTCCTCTAGCATCAAAGTGCGAAGAAGATTGAGATGTAAGAGTCCTTTGATAAGTACTGTAGTCATGTCCTGGCAAGTGGGGTAGGAAGGGGAGAGGGGTATAGAGAGTGGGGAGGGAAGGTCAGATGAGATAGGAAAGGGTTGGACATGATGGCCTAGGGAGGAAGGACTGTTCAAAGGGAGAACATGACAGATGTCACAGGCAATGGTTGGGGTTTAAGTCCAATATTTGAAGCAAAGACAGATCGTGATGTTGGGACCTTGATTTGGACAATGACAGAAGGGATGACTCAAATGGTGCCTCAGGCAATGGTTGAGGTTTAAGTCCAGAATTTAAAGCAGTAGCAAATCATGATGTTAAGACCTTGACTTGAAGCAATGACAGGCCTTGGAGAAGGTCCTCAGGAGCAAGGATTTAAAGAGGGAGAACGTGATAGGGGAAGCGAGTTTTAAGGTTTTCTGGATCTTATTTCAGATCATAAGAAAAGTGAAGCTTATTGAGGCTCTACAAAAGTGCTTTAGGGATAGCCCGAGATAAGATGGTAAGACTTCTGAGAGAATGGGCCCTAGGGATGCAGGGAGTTAGGCAGCTTGGGAGGGACTGAGGTAATTTATGAGTGATTGCCTTATATGCCCATAGAATAGCATTCGTTTGCCTCCTGAAGCTAAGGGAGCTCCAGCCTACGGAAGAATGGAGGATGTAGCGGTGTGTGTCATAATGGGCATTCCAAATTATCCTAAGGGCTCTGTGGTATAGGGTATCAAGTTTGGAGAGAGCTGTGCTAGTACTATGGCCATATAGAAAGTCTGCATAATCTAGGATAGGCAAGAAGGTAGCTTAAACTAGGAGTTTTCTAGCCTCCTGGGTTAGTGAGTGCTTGATACTGAAGAAAATACCAAGCCTTTGACACAGTTTCTTAGTGAGTTCTTCAATGTAATCAGTGAAGGACAATTTGTAGTTGCTCCAGACCGCCAGGTATTTGAACTGTTCCACAAACTCCAGGGCTTCTCCCAAAAGGGTGCTTATGTGAGGAACCTTATCTGTTTTCTTTTTGAGATGAGGGGCCATTGGAGAGAAAATAATGGCCTTAGATTTTTTGGCATTGAGCAGGAGTTTCAAGTTGAGTAGATTTTTTAGTTGAGTAGATGTCTTAGGCAATAATATGAATGTCTCATTCATTTCTGTAGATCTCCTTAGACATCTTTTGTATTCCAAGTTGTTTTGCTTAGGAACAAAATTAATTACCAGTGGGATGATGCTACAGATACTATCAATTGAACTCACATTGCAGAATTCATCCTTCATTCTCTCTATAGATGTCAAGTTCTCAATTTAATAAATCACATTTTCTGTGCCCCCAATCACTGCCTTGTCAAGGGGAATTTTTTTATTAAACTTCTTTTTAGTATGGTAATGCATTTCTTTGTTATTATGGCCAGAACAGTAAATAAATCTTGCTTACATGACAAAATGCATCATGGAGAAAGACTACAAGTACATGTGGCAAATTGCCTATCTCTGAAGATTTATAACTTTTGATTATTTAAATATACAAAGTACTTATCCTTTCTAATTGGTATCTGTATCTAAACATGCATATATTTAAAGAAAAGTCAGCCAGGATGCAATGCCCTGATATGCATGTCACACTTTTCTGCATTACAAATTAGAGTTACTGCTGTTATATTACATTACATTCTGTGGCCAGCTCATCAGCACAGTGGTAGCACTACTGCTCACAACATCATTGACCTGGGTCCGGAAACAAGCCTGAGTCATTGGGGGATGGCCGTGGAGGGAACAGCATTGAGTGTCCTCATGGATGCTCTCCTCCACTGGGGAGGGAGGATAGCCAGCCTCACTGCAATACTGCCACTTGAGTGACCAAAAGAAGCAGTGCAGCTAAGGATAGCAGAGAGGGAAAATGCAAGCCAGAGGCTGGTGCATCACTCACTCAGCATGTGTATGCCACTTGGCCTCCCTAGCGTGCATGCATGCATCTCAGGTCAGGAGCAAAACACTATAAAAAAACATTCTAGCTGCACAGGTTGACTCTGACCATGGCTCACAGGCTCTGCGCCATTGACTGTGGCACCATTTCACCAACACTGGCTTGAGCTGAATCAAGGGGACTGAGGCACCCCCTAGGACTGTGATGAAAGAGCCCTACAATGGGGGATAAGCCACAGGGGCAGACAGTGGCAGTGGATAAGTCCATGAGGAGAAGGGTGACGGGACTGTGACTGGGGAAAGGACGAAAGTTACAGATTAGAGCAGGTATTTGATAAACAAAGAATACATAAAAAATTAAATTATGTTCTGAAGTATTCTGTAGCATGTCATTGGCATAAGCTGTAATAAGACATAGCATTCTCACTGGCTGACTCCACTGTATATACTGTACGCATAGTATGTATGCATAAAACAGATGGCCATCACTTGAAAAGGGGCAGTGCTCAATCAAAAAAAGTTGCATAGTGAAACTTATATTTTGGTACAATAAAATGTACCAAAACCATCTAAATTGCCTATCTGTAAAAGGACAAAATATAACTAAAAGCAAGCACTCCTACTGTATGAATGAATGACATAATCCTGCTGACTACCTATAAGGACCCTAATAAAAAGGAAATGCTGTGGAGTGAAGGTGAATTTGTAGAGTGCTCCGCAATGTGAAGCGGAGTACTTCACATTGTAATGGGAAACGTGAAGTCCATTGAAAACAGTGACTTCATGTTACTCCTCCTTCCCAAACCACTATTCTACCAATTCTTAAGGCGAAGTACATTGAAAACAATGTACTTCGCCTCACTTTGCCTTGTTTTTAAGCTCCAAAGGCGAATTTTGCAGTGATTCATGGGATTTCGAGTCACATGGGCTCTAGATTGTTCTGCACAGCCTCAGTTTGGGGTAGTGTGTGTAGGAAGCTGTAAGAGACAATCTGCTTTGAGAGCTCTCTATGATTCAAACCTTCTAAAAGCTGTTAGAAAAACCTATTTGAGTCATTTTTTTGCTGAAACTTTAGTTCATTGATAAAAGGAAACCCTCTCGTGCTCATATCATCGAACGTTTATTGTTTGCGTATGGATTTTGAATGTTAATGTACAACATTCAGTCTGTGTACTGAGAGACAGTGGAAGTGTGCTTTGGGGGAGGGGCATATCTGTGGTGTAGGTAGATTAACTTGGAGAAAAAGACAGTGCTTTCTGTTTTGGTGATATTTTTCTTGTATAACTGTGTTAATGTACACACAGTAATATTTTCAGTAATTCTTGCCATGTTTTTGCTGATTGTTGTGGTGCAGCAGTGCATAATTTTAGTTTGTTTAAAATATGTGGCTATATTACTGAAGTTTTCAATTTGCTATGCATTACTTAGTGTGTATGTATGTGTGTGACGTGTGTCATCAAATCAGACACCTTTTATTGTGCCACATAATAATTTCAGCAATGTGAACCTGCTATCCACTGCAGCTGTGTGATTTTTGTACTTCTTTGTGGTATCTTTACTGGTGCTAGTACTAGTGACTGTTACTGCAGCAATGCAGTACACTACCCCCCCCCCCCCCCACCCCACCTGGCCAAGGTATTCTTTCAGATTTGAATTTCTGATGGTGAGCACTGGTTAGGTGTTGTGCCTTTGTGTCTGCATCTCTTCAGTCGCAGTGCAATCTTAATCTGTCTGTGCATTTGCATCTCTTTAGGGCCCAATCTCCATCTGTAACTTAAGTCACAGTTGTTTCTTTTGGTTTCCTTCAGAGTACTGGACAGGTGTGGTGCATAATTCTGCATGAACATTGTGCTCATTAATATACGTTTTTAAGTCAGGACCATCATCACGAGTCACTCGTGATACAAATCACTTTCTTCATCATCATGGTCACAAATGCAGTCACAAATCATGATTCATGATCAGGTCATGAATCACAACATTAATTTTTTTACTTGTTACTTGGATTTATTGTAAGCCTGTTTTCTAGTATCTCTCCAGGTTTCACCACCCCACCATTGTACTCATTGATACATGTTTTTAAGTCAGGGAGTTTTAAACTACAGCTCATTGAGGAAGTACAGCCATAAGCATTTACGTCCCCAATAGTTTCATACTGGTTATCTCACACCATCGACACCGAATAATATTCTTCATTATCATGGTCACAAATGCAGTCACAAATCACGATTCACGATCACGTCATGAATCACATTAATTTTTTTTCTAGTTATTTGGATGTATTATAAGCCTGTTTTGTAGTATCTCTCCAGGCTTCACCACCCCACCATTGTACTCATTGATATGTGTTTTTAAGTTTGGGAGTTTTAAGCTACAGCTCATCGGGGAAGTACAGCCATAGGCATTCGCGTTCCTTCCTGTGCAGCATGTGAGTTACGGTACTATAAGTAGTGGTGGGCAAAGTGGCCCCAATTCGCTCCACAAACTGATTCATGGAGTAACACTAAGACCACGGAGTACTTCGCTTCATAATGAGGAACGCAAAGTCCATTGAAACCAATGCTTTGCATTATTCTGCCTTCCCCAAACCACTTCTCCACCAATTTTAAGGTGAAGTACATTGAAATCAATGTAATTCGTCTCACTTCTCCTTGTAATTGCGCTCCAAATGAAATTCTGCAGTGATTCATGGGATTGCAGGTCATATGGGCTCTATATTATTCTGCACAGCCTCAGTTCTGGCCTGGGTTGTGTGTGTGTGTAGTGGTAGCTGGAGACAGTTCACTATCAGAGCTCTGCTATTCAAAACCTCTAAAAGCTGTTTAAAATGCCTTTTTGAGTAATTTTATTTGCTCAAAATTTACTGCATCGATTGTAGGAAACCCTTCTGTGCTCATATCATTGAGTGATTGTTATGTGTGGATTTTGAATGTTAATTTAGAACAGTCAGCCTGTATACTGTGAAGTGTGCTTTGGGGAAGGGGTGTATTTGTGGTGTAGGTACATTAACTGGGAGAAAAAGGCAGTCTTTCTGTTTTGGTTATATTTTTCTTGTATAACTGTGTTAATGTACACACAGTAATATTTTCAGTAACTGTTGACATTTTTTTGCTGATTGTTGTGGTGCAGCAGTGTATAATTTGTCTGTTTAAAATATTTGCTTATATTTCTAAAGGCTTTCAATTTGCTACGCAATACTTGTAGTGTGTGTGTGTGAGTGTGTGTGTGCACGATGCATGCCATTAAATCAGACACCTTTTATTGTACCATAGAGTAATTGCTGCAGTGTGAACCTGCTATCCACTGCGCCTGCATGAATTTTTTATACTGCTTTGTGGTATCTTTACTGGTAGTGGATTGTTGCTGCCATGCACTAATCCCCCAACTGGCAAAATGTATTCCTTTCCAGATTTTTATTTGTGACTTGTGTGCACTAGTTAGGTGTTGTTGTGCCTTTTTTGTATGCATCCCTTGAGTGTGCAGTGCAATCTTTAATTTGTCTGTGCATTTGCAGTGCACCATTAATTTTGGGAGACTGCATTTCTTGTTACACTCTCATTTCACTTTGTCAGCACTGGGGAATTTTCTGGACACAAGACAGTAGCATTTTGGGGATGCACATTAATTCTGGTGACTCTGTGTGTAACCACTGCGTGCATGTCTGAGTGCGCTATTAATTCTGGGAGACTTTGCATTTCTTGTTATGCTCTCATTTCACTTTGTCAGCACTGGGGAGTTTTCTGGAAACAAGACAGTAGCACTTTGGGGATGCACATTATTTTTGGTGACTGTGTGGGTGTGGTTCTGCCAATATTGTTGTCACTCCGCCTTACTTCGCATTTAAAGCATAATGACAATGCAAAGTAATAACAAGGCAAAGTGAGCCTTTCCTATGGGGCACTCGGCGTAGTGAAGTGCCAACGTGAAGTGGCCGCTTAGCATTCACTTTGATGGCGGATTTTAAATTTGCTGCTTCTCTAATTAGAGTACATCATTGTGTGTGGAATCCAAAGTGATATTCCACCTTTCTTCAGTTTCTTCAAAACAATTTCAGTTGGAATTAGCAGAACTTAAATCTCGTAACATTCCAAAAGCATTTGAATTTCTGGACATATAATTCACAATAAATAAAGCCATTTGCACATAAACAGTATCCTTGCCCCCAATAGGCTTTGTCTGCTGTGCTATCTTTCCTGACGTTAAGTTATAATCCTGTGCCTGTCACCTCAGAATCAGTTCGATGTGGAAGACTATGATACACAAATGAATATGACTTCTCAACAGTTCTAAGCAACATGAACAGATGAAATATAAAGAAAAATATCCTGTTTTAATGAAAATGTCTTCACTAGTAAAAAATACAAAAGGTCCTGAAATTTGATTTTTTTGGGGAGCTTTATTTAACTGAGTTCTACTGATTTTTTTTGTTTGTTTTTTCCTAGGAATCAGAAACGATTTTTAAATAAATAAAACAACGATGTCTTACAACTTCACTGTGGTCAATTAGAATATAATGGGAGGCAGGCAAAGGGGGCTCCTTGAAGCCTCTAGGGATTTGTTTACTGGACAAAAGGCATGCAGGGTGGAGGGGGGAGGAAAAGGGAAGATAAAATTAGGTTAGGTTAGCCTGTCTCCCCATGGGTGAGGAAGACTCGGCTGGGGTCAGAGAGGAGCAAAGAGGCTATAAAAAAGACCTAACAAGGTTAGCCTGGCTTCTTTGGTCTTTCTTTCAAGTGCAATTTACCTGCTGGAGCAGAAGGTGCCATAGTGCCATATTTTTTTTTTCTGCACCGTTGTCCACTGTAATTGTAATCTTATGAAGTGTACTTTATTGTATTAATGCCCAGGACCACCTTGAAAATGAGCTTGCTCAATGGTGTTTATGCCTGGTTAAATAAAGTGATTGATTGATTGATTGAGTGAGTAACCTGGCTCAATCAAATAAGAGTGATTGCATGGGCTGTGACATGGCAGTGTAGGGCATGGTGGGATGGGCAAGAGTCAGCAGCAATCACCTTCCTTGGATAACTCCTGAATGTCTGGCCTGCCTCAGGGCCAGAGATCGTGCCAGGAAGCTGCATAAATCAACCCAGTCTCCTAATGATTTCACCATGCACAGACGGTGTACCTGGCCAGCATGCAGCAACCCTCTGCTGCAGGTCACAAGTGCATCGCCCACCCGTGCCCCGACCCCCGGGTTGCCCACCACAAATGCAGCACTTCACCTTCCCCGGTAGTCCAGTGCTCCCCCCAACCATAAAATAAAAATAGATTCCCATGTCCCTGGTAGTCTAGTGTCCCCCCCCACAAACTGTATAGTAGGAAAAGAAACGAAAACCCCATGTCCCTGGTAGTCTAGTGCCCTCCCAACTGTAAATTAGGAAAAGAAATGAAATCCCTTTTCCCTGGTAGTCTAGTGCCCCTCCCAACTATACATTAGGAAAATAAATGAAACCCCTTTTCCCTGGTAGTCTAGTGCTTCCCCCGAACTGTACAGTAGGAGAATAAAACAAATTCCCTGTATCCCTGGTAGTCTAGTGCCCCTCCCAAACTGTACATTGAGAAAATAAACAATATCCCCATTTCCCTGGTACTCTAGTGGCCCTCCACCCAGCTGTACCAGCCCACCCAGCACCCCCCACCCATCCCCAGCCAGCGACTGGCACAGCCACCTCTCACCCCCACAGCCAGCCGCTGACTGAGTGCAGTATTAGTGCTACTGCACAGATGTGCTCAGAAATTAATTTATGATTGTGTCTGTGCGTAGCACTAATACTGCACTCAGTTGGCAGCTGGACATGGAGGTGTGAGGTGGGTGCCAGTCGCTGACTGGGGATGGGTGGGGGTGCTGGTGGTGCACATCTGGGTGGGGGGTAGCCACTAGACTCCAGGGAAATGGGGATATTGTTTACTTTCTCAATGTATGGTTCGGGGGGCACAAGACTACCAGGGATAAGGGGAATATGTTTTATTCTCCTACTGTACAGTTCAAGGGGGGCACTAGACTACCAGGGAAAGGGGTTTTTCATTTACTGTCTTAATGTACAGTTTGGGGCGGCACTAGACTACCTGGCTTATTTCCACATATGCGGCAGATGACTCGCAGTTAGTGGCACGGGTGGGGTATGGCAGCGCCGCCCTATGGGGCTTCTGCCAAAGGCTCTTTCAGGGGACTGGAGGTATGGATAGCCCTGTGGGGCCCCACTGGGGTATGCTGGGCATTGGGAGAGGGTACCTGTGCACTATCCACTGGACATCCGAGGGGTCTACAGGACCCCCGGGCACATCCATAAGTTATACCAGCCAAATGCTGGTATAACTTACTTTGCCAGATCTCCTCCAGGGGTTCTTGTAGAATCCTGATGTGAGCACTTTGTGGCTGCCCTTCTAGAATGGAGCGCAGTTGCTGCCGTAAACCCCCTAGCGTCATGTCACAGGGGGTTTATTCGGTGTAACAGCTGTTTGGCGCAAGTGGCCTGTGACATGTCGCAGGTCACTTTGTAGAATCGCGCATGTTGCAATTGCTCGCGTAAGTTGCAACATGCACCATTCTGCTTGGTGCAACTGCTGTTATGCCTGGCAGAACCCTTCTAGAATCAGGCCCATAGAATTTGACAGCAGATAAGGACCACTTGGCCCATCCAGTCTGCCCATTTCTCCCTACCTACTCTATTACTGCACACCATGCTTGATCTACAGCTCTTTCTCCCTCATCTCCTTCCTTTCCACTATCATTCCCTTGTGCTTATCCTATGTATTCTTAAACTCCATCACTATTTTCACCCCCCAACCACGTGCACTGGAAGGCTGTTCCCAGAATCACAAAATGCACAAAAAACAAAAGCCAGCATTCTCAGCTGCCAAAGGCATGAATATTTATTGCATACCACCACAAATGCCAATAGGTGATATGTAATAAATATACATGCTTTTGACAGCTGAGAGTGCTGGCTTTTGTTTTTGGTGCATTTCATATTCTAAGCCCTGCACTCTCTTGGGTGGTTGGAGCAGTATTTGCTTCTTCTCCTGTTCCAGGAATCCACCATTCTTTCTGGGAAGAAGTACTTCCTCTCATCTCTACTAAATCTACCCCTCAGATTTTTGTAGCCTGTCTCCTTGTTCTTGAGCACCATTTCATCTGAAAAATACACCCTTCCTTTACTTTGTTTTCCCCTATGAGGTATTTAAATGTCTCCATCATCTCCCTCCTCTGTTCCAGGGTGTACATATTGAGGTCCTTTAGTCTCTTCTTGTATGGCTTTTGATGTAGACCCTGTACCATTTTTGTTGCCCTCCTCTGGACTGCCACCACTCTATGTCCTTCAGGAGATGTGGTCTCCAGAACTGAACACAACACTTTAGGTGGGGTCTTACCAGCAAACTATACAGAGACAACATCACCTCCCTCTTTCTGCTGTTGATAACCCTCCATATATACCCCAGCATCCCAGTAGCCCTCTCTACTGCCTTGTCATACTGCCTGGCCACCTTTAGGTACTCCAATATGATTACCCCAGGTCTTTTTCCTGCTTGGTGGTCGTCAATATCACTCCATCCATTTTGTACTCCTTGGTGTCTGTGCCTTAAGTGCATTATTTTGCACTTTTTCATCTTGGAACTCAGGGAGTCAGGTGCTGTCAGGGATCAAAGAGTCATTGAAGCCTGCTGGAGGGACTTTGGCTGTGGGATGGCATCTTATGAGTGGACTTTAAGGGTTAAGCTCAGTGGGAACATCACCCAGCTACTTGGGAAGTGTTTCATGAGTAGAAGATGCAGGTGTTGTTTTGAATTTTATGACTTTGGGGTTTGATGCTTGGGTCACCTGCAGATAGCTTTCAAGTTGCACCATGCTTGTGTGTGGTTTCCCTTGTTGGGTGGGATGTGGTGGGTTTTCAGTTGCCACCAATGTGGCACTGGTAATTTCCCAGGTCAGGTGGGACCTGTGGTTTCTGGCAGGGGATGTGTCATGGAGCACTTAATCACAGTTAAATGGAACATTTTGTGGGGAGTGAATCCTGCTTCAGTTGGTCAGAGGGGGCTATGTGGTGGTGAGGGCATGTGCTCTTGAGTGGCTGCACAGTGGCTGTTGGCCATGTGCACCCACGGAGTTGCCATCTTGCCTGGTCTCTCTCCTCTGTCTTTGTTTGTGGCAGTCAGTGAAGCTCATTGATAATAAAAATAAATAACTGAATAAATAAATACATATATATACATACTGTACATACATAAATATATAAATACATGAAATCTTTCTGTGCTGTTAATTCTGATTGGTTAATCAGTGTCTGAACCTTGGCAGTCCCCTTGCTGGCTGAGTACCGATGGTGTGCATGCGGAGGCCACCATTTTAGATAGGGGGAAGTCTGCGGTGCACATGTGCAGGTCAGTGGGGCCACGGCACTGAAAGTGAATACATAGTAACATGACAGGACCTTGGCAGTGAACATGCCTCTGGCTTTCAAATAAAGGAAAAGAATAGAAGGCTTAAGAAAAAAAGATGGTACAACAGGTATATATATGGGTCACGTTAAAAATAAACTAGGATCCTGGGTTGATGACAAGCAGCCAGAAGGTGAGGAATGGGGCTAAGCATTCTCAATGTACCAAGGAGGACCTGTTTCTGGTACAGAGCATGGGGTGGGAGGTGCATTCCAGAGCAATGAGCAGGGCAGCATTGGAGGAAAGCCTGGCTGCCATGGCAATGCCCTCCCCTCTGAGCCTCTGTTAATTATAGCGATGTAAAAAAAGAGACGGGGAAGTATAATAGCATTTAGAGATATAGATAGATACAGATGTAAGCAATATAAAGAGTAATAATGACAACTTTTATTTTTTATTTTGCACAATGCAGCCTGGTAAGCAAGGTTCCATGAGTTGGGGGCAGGTTATCTCTGTGTGTTTTTTTTTGTTTGTTTTAAGCTTCAACTTCAACTTTATTTATAAAGCGCAAGTCACCAGGTATCCAAGTGCTGTACAATATATAAAAAGTTGGTGCACTGGACGTCTTGCCGGGTACTAGAAAATTGGTGGAGAAGATGGGTTTGGCTGAGTTTGAAGAGCAGTTGCAGGCATTGGTGCAAGTGAGAGGCAAGGCCTGGTGGGAGGCCAGTTTTCTGAAATCAAAGGGAGAGTTCAGAAACTCAGAGGTAGATGGCCCATCAGACCTTTCAGCTCACCTGACACTGAATGCAGGACCCATTCAGAATACCTCCCAAGGGCTGGAAAGGCACCACAGCCAGTGGCAAAGAAGGTATAGGGGAAGAAGAGGATGGCAGCATTCCAGTAGCCAACACAGAAGAAGGTGGTGGGCAAGAAGGTGACAGCCAAGAAGATGACTCCAGCCATGAGACAGCAGAAGGGTCCAGCTACAGTTGCCATCATGGAACAAGGTAGGTCCAATTTTGGAGAGTAGAGCTAGGATCAAATGAGATAATTGTTAGAAAGGACATTGAAGGGGGGCACCCCTTGTGAGGAGCCAACTAAAAAGCAAGCCAGGAGTGGAAAGACCGGAGGAGCTACTCCTCCAGCTGGTTGAATGGTTCAGCAAGTGGTCTCTGTTCTGGTGTTGCTGGCAAGGGATTCACCCAGCTAATTAACCACTCAATAAGGCCCATTCTAAAATCAGGCACTGCCCCTTCCCCACTGGCAGGGATTCAAAATTGGGGAAGGCCCCTTTGGTATCAGGGATCTGAGGGACACTAAGTGGGTTCACAGCACAGGGATCACCTTGGGTGGGGGGGGCCTGTAGCTGGATCATTTGCATTGGACCTCAAATATAGTCTTGACAGACCTCTGAAATACCTGGAGGGGTAAGCACAGAAGAGTGGGTGCACTGAACTGCAGGCAGTGGTGATTGTACCCTCAATAATGGTGAATATAGCACTTAGAATAGAAACTGGGGCTCAGATGGTGGTACCCTTGCCATCTGTTCTGTCATGGGGCCTGGTGCAACCCAATACTACTGGAAGCTTAACAGTAAATATGATGGGAGGCAGGCAGAGCCCCCTCTTTGGGTTCCACATCCTCCAGTATGGGATTTGTGAGGCTTGGTGAACCAATTTGGCCTCATTTAAAGCTGTGTGGAATGGGAAAATTAAAAATGTGTGGAATTCTGACAACATTTTGTGAAATTCTGTGATATTTTGTGGAATTACATCTGAATGTTGCAGAATTTTTTAAATGTTGTAATTTGGTCATAACTCAGCCGTTATGTAAGCTAAAGCTCTGAAATGTGTCACATTCACTCTTTTTGTAGAGGGTCAATAACTTGCCAGGTATACAATTCAGATGGATAGTTTCAAAATTATAGGTGTTCAAAGTCTGTCAGTTTTTTGTTTTGTGCAAAATTTCATGAACATTTTAATATGCTTATACCTCATCCATCTATTGGGTCAGTAATCTTAAATTTGGTATGTTTCCTTGATGATATGCATTCTATCAGTGTGTCTGATTTCATGACAATATGATGTATTGTCACAAAATTAAATGTGCTCATAGTTTGTCATTTTATTTTTTGTAGGACTTTTGTGAAAAAAGGTTCATCTGTATATACCTCAGGCACCTTTGGAGCTAGACATGTGTAAATTAGCATGAACAACCTTGTATGTATTTCTTATAGAATGATCTAAATATGGAGAGAAATGGATTCGAGATTGATAAGTTACAGAGGTTCAAAACTTTACTATGTTTACTATATTTGTTTACTATATGTTTACTATATTTTCAAAATGTTGTAAAAACTCTCAGAAATGATGATGTTTGTACCTTCTCTGCTCTTGCTGGCATAGCCATAATGTTTGACATGCATATCCATAATCAGTGTATACTGAAGTCTAACACAATTGAATAAATTAGTTAAGCAGTTTTAAATTTGCAGTAGAAAAAATAATTGGTAAAATGTTCTCACATATTAATGGTAGCATATAGATGAGACATCCAGAATTATTTTTTTTGAATTTAACATTAACAATGTATGTATCACTGTTTCATTTAATAAGCTGGAATGAGCTTTTTGCAGTCCTGATTTTCCTTTCTGTGTGACTATCCCCTCTCCCCTTCTCTTTTGGCATAGCCAAATTGATTCAGTAGAACTACTGATCCCATTGATATCCTCAAAGTTCCTTACAGAAATATATGTGTGCTGTGTACATGCAGAATGCATGCCACATGCTTAATTGTGCAATGTTTTCATATAGCTCGCATACATAAAGCGACCCTACATGAACCAGGTCTAAAAAGCAAATCAGGTTTGCATACTGCAAGCATAACATGTGCACAGCAGCTAAGCTGCTGTGAACAACTTCTAAAACTTATATCAGGTTTGTGTGTTGCATTCTTGACATGAATGCAGCTATTAAGCTTGTGTGAACATCATTTAAACATCAGATCAGGTTCATATGCTGCATGCTTGCCATGTGTGCAGCAGCTAAGCTGGTACAAATCTTATCTAAAAAAAAAACATCAGTTTCTATATCTTATACTACTGCTAGCAATTAGAATCATTAAAATATTTTTTTTGGATTCCCATAAAAATTAGGTAAACACATTAATGCTGATCCTTTTGAAAATTGTTTAATGGCTTTTGATTTGTGTCATTAAATCATCATTAATTTGTAAAGTATTGTTTGCTTACTACATTAAATGCCTAGCATATAGCCAGTCAACACCCCCCATTCCAGATGTATGAAAAGGGGCCTCTTTGTTGTGAAGTCTATCCTTCTTTTTTTGGACCATGCAAATATCTTATGCATATATAGTGCTACAAATGTGTTTCTCCATGACTGTTTCATCTCACTTGCTTTCCCTTTGTCATTCTGTATTGAGCATATGCACTATGGCAATGCTCAGTGCCCTTTGTGCTGAGTAGGGTCTTGGAAGCATGCACCATACCTCACATTCTGTCACTGAAATAAGGGACATGGACACTCAAAATGAGGGACAATGAGGGACACTGACCCACATGTTGATCAGACATCATGAAACATGGAGATACAGTACCTCAGAACACAATGGAAACCATTGCATTAGCACTAGAAAATTAATTTCTACCATTAAGCAGTGGTGCCATTTAGGTGGGGCAGGGGCATTTGCCCCCCCCCATATCTGTGCCTAGTTTGTTCATATGGTGTGGCAATAATGGCATTACATTTGGATTTAATCTTTTGCAGAATAAGTGCCCACCTGGCCTGTGTGTGCTCATGCTGCAGGTACTCTCCAGACTCGACTGTGTCTGTATTATGTTGTCCACTCTCTCCACCAATTAACATTGGCACAGTCACATGTGATGTGGATGAGCTCCAGCAAAGAAAGAGTGCATGAGTCTTGCAAGTGCAACACTGCCTTTCTCACCACAGAGTAGATAGACTGCACACTTCAGCTTGGAGGAGTCGGTGAGCACTGAACTCACAATAGCAGGGTTGCACCAGCATATTTTTGCTGGTCTACTCTTAGTGAGTCTCCATCTCCCCTGGTGGCAGAAGGGGCAGAGGGTGAGCTAAAAGCTATCTCAAGACTAGGCTACCTACTTACCCTACTAGACTCGTCATGCAAAAATAACAGCACAGACCCCCACAGCAGCAAGCTAGGCTTAGCAGCAGTGGTGACAGCAGTGTGGGTGGCCTTCATAGGTCTAGATCAGTGCAGTGCAGCAGCAGCAGCCACAGCAGCAACCAAGTATGTAACAAGCAACCCAGAAAGGGTAGGCTCAGTTGGTAATGTGACTTGGTCGTGGACCATGTTGGGGACCCATGATCATAGGTTCTAGCATTCAGCTTCTGGCAGAAGGAGAAGGGGGGACCAGACAGAAAACTTGGCTGGTGGCACACAGGCCAAGCTACAGGTTCTGGCCACATGGCCAGGTAAGTAAAAGTAAATAACTTGTTTACAAGGGGATTGGGGAAGGAAGAAGGACTGAAATATTGATGTGTTTTTCATGTTCCTTCACTTTTGGGTGGCTTCATGACTCATAGGGGATGGATATTGAATGGAATGGAGTTGGTGAGAAAAATTGAGACAAAGTTCTTTTATTTGGGTTGGGGGCAGAACTTCAGGCAGTAAAACAATTGATTAGTAACTGGGTGGATTTAAGTTCAAATATGATTCACTGCTCCAGGGTATATAGAGATACATTTTATATATTTGAATTTTTCCTGATTTGCATATCACTTTTCAGTCAAAACAAATAAGTTGTACGTTTTAGAGATATTATGGACATTCTAGTGCTGTCACTTGCATTCATGGACAGTTGAGCGGTATGGTATGCACAGACTATTAGAGACCCAATATAGTGAGGCTTATGGTCCCCCAGTGAAGCAGACCTCCACATCACCACACTCAGGCACTATTGAAATGAATGGGGGTATCTTTTTATTACTATTTTATACATTATTCATGGAGAACTGGAGATTAATGAAGGCTACCACTTGACTAACAAGGGCCTTGTTAGTAGAACAGTGGCCTTCATTATTCTCTAACTCACCATCATAACATATACAAGAGTAACAATAAATAACTCCATTTATTTAAAGGGGCACACCCCAGCACTCTGACCTATGGACATCATATCTTAAAGACTCCTGCATCTAGCACTTCAGTACTCAAGTAAGAGAAATTTTACTTATATCTATACTTGGTGGGTTGTCTGTAGCAGCATTGCTGTACACACTACAGTGTGTCTGCATGTAGAGGGACTGGCCATGAGGGTGTGTGAGTGTGTGTGTCTGTGTGTCAAATTATTGCTACTTTTGTGTTTGCACCTTAAAGTCTGTTTGTGTTGAAGCATTTAAAACTATGGAGAAAAAATAGTAAGAGTACAAGCCAGACAGAAGTAATTAAGTGGTTTTGTGGGTAGGTTTGTGTATTGGGGTGGAACAAAATCACATGTGTTTCCATTGGTATGTATGCTACAGTTCAACTGTGAAATTGAGATGAGTTAGAGAAGAAAAAGAAAACTGAAAAGCATAACAGTGGCTACAAGCATGCTGCATGCATGCAGTGTAGTCAGTTACACTTTGTATTCAAGTACAAGTGAGCTATATGTGTGCAGACAGCATGGCTTAGTGGTTAAAGGCACTGAACTGCAAGCCAGGAAACATGGAGGAATGAAGACCTGGGTTTGAATCTCATCAACCCCCACTTATGTATAGTGTGATCCTGAGCAAGTCACTTAACTTTAACATGTGCAGTTATCAGTTACCACTTGCTTTTTGCATGCATGCAACATGCATGCAGTCTTTTCCAATTTAACATAAAAATCATGGTTTCCAAACTTGCTTGCTGAACACATGCCATATGAATGTAATCAGTTCCAATTTAACATTTAAATCATACTTGCAGCATGCATATCATTTGGGTAGCTTTATGTGTGCTGCATGAAAACATTTCATATAATTATTTCTGTAAGGGGCAGTAGACCAGAGAGGGGCTGTGGACATGGCCTACCTAGACTTTAGCAAGGCATTTGACACAGTCCCACACAAAAGATTAATCTACAAGTTGGTCAGCCTTGGAGTGGGTCCCAAGGTGGTATCCGGGTAAAAAATTTGCTGGACAACAGGATGCAGCGAGTAATAGTAAACGGAGTCCACTCTGAAGAAAGGGTGGTTACTAGATGAGTACCGCAGGGTTCAGTACAGGGACTTGTCCTCTTTAATGTCTTTACAGGTGACATTGCGGCAGGACTGGAAGGAAAAGCATGTCTCTTTGCAGATGACACAAAGATCTGCAACAGGGTCAATACAGAAGGTGGGATAGAAGGTATGAGAAGGGACTTAGCAAGGTTGGAGGAATGGTGCAATGTATGGCAGCTTAGATTTAATGCAAAGAAGTGCAAAGTAATGCACCTGGGAAACAAAAACCCAGGGGAAGAGTTCACAATAGTGGGTGAGATACTAACAACAACATAAATGGAAAGGGACCTGGGGTGGTCATATCAGATTACTTAAATGTGGGCAAGCAATGTGAGAAAGCAGTAAGGAGGCCTGGCAGGATGCTGGGATGCATAGGGAGAGGCATCACCAGTAGAAAACCAGAAGTTGTTATCCCTCTGTACAGACAGTTGGTGAAACCCCATCTGGAGTACTGAGTGCAGCTCTGGAGACCCTATCTATGCAAAGATATAGACAGGATGGAGGCTGTCCAGAGAAGGGCAGCTAAATTGGTGCAGGGTCTGCACCAGAAGGCATACGGAGAGAGATAAAAGGAGCTTAATATGTATACCCTCAAGGAAAGGAGGGAGAGGGGAACATGATAGAAACTTTCAAGTATCTCAAGGGAATCAACAAAGTCCAAGGGGGTAGCATCTTTCAGAAAAAGAGATGTGCAAGAAGAAGGGGGCAAAATTTAAAGATAGAAGGGGAACAGCTCAGAGGTAATGTGAGGAAGTATTTTTTATAGAGAGGGTTGTGGATATATGGAAAGGCCTATCCTGGGGAGTTAGAGGAGTCAAAAACAGTGGGGAAATTCAAGAATTCATGGGACAGACATAAGGCAACTCTAGTCAGGGCTAGGAGGATGTAGGCTGTTGGTTAACTAGGATCTGCAGCTTATCAATTAGGTAGAGAAATGGGCAGACTAGGTCGGCCAAGTGGTCCCAACCTGCAATCAAATTCTATGTTTCTATGTTGTTTTTTACATGGACAAACTCCCTTAAAACATGAGTCACCTACTCCTTTTCCTATCAACCTACCCTATTGGAATAGTCAAAATTCTTCCTTCCCTCTGCCCAGACATTGTCTTCCCCAAATACATCTTTTTGAGTATTTCCAAGTCCCAGACTTGCATGCACATCAGGCTCCCCGGTTCATAAATTTACTGGCTGTGATCCTTAGATATCCTGTATTCAGAATGGAATTGTTGATACTCTGTGCTTCCTTGCTACAACCTGGGGATCTACCACTGCTGTGCTACCCAGCTCAGCTGTCCATTTCTTGGTGAAATTGTGCACCTAACTCCTGAACCTGGAGACCCCCTGCACTATCTGCCTCTCATACCCCTATCCATTAATTAGAATCCTTCATATCAGGCTGAGTGAAATTAGCAAATTCCAGTTTTATGCAATTGTTCATGAAATTCTACAGTTTTCACAAAAACTCATGGAATCTGACTTTAAGTACAGATGTCATTTTGCAATTTCTTGTAGCAAGCAATTAATAAACTTGGCACACACAGTCTTCTTGTACGGTCTAAAAATCTGCCAAATTTAATGGTATTTCATTCTCTAGTTTTAAAGTTTCAGGTGTTTATAAATTTGTAGTTTACATTCTTGCAAAATTTGATTTGTAAATGTAAAAGTTTGACTACTTTTAATTCAATCCCAATTTAAAGCTGTAAATATGAACTTTTTCAGAAATGACCATGTGGTATAGTAGTTTAAATGTTTCAACTCTGGTTAAATTTAGATATGTTGTTTTAACATTAGTGGGGAATAACTGACATTTAAATTTTGGCAACATGTTTGGCAGGCTATAACTCAGTCCCATTTAAAACTAGAAATCTGAAACTATGTGCATATACACATGTAGTGAAAACCTATATATCAGCCAAATTTGAAAACATTTCAATGAATAGTTTCAAAATTATACAAAAAATTACAGAAATCTAAATGTTGTCAAAATGTTTAGCTACCTATAACTCAGCTCTCATTGAAGCTTGAGACTTAAAACATGGTGCATATACCCTTGCTGGACGTTTCTCTAAATCCTTGCATTGTGGAGAAATTTGGATGATAAACTTTAAAATTATCTCAAAATAACTGAAAATTAAATGCTGATTAAATGTTTGGCCACCGATAACTCTGCTCCCTTTCAACCTGTGACTCTGAAACAGTGATCCTAGGAGGTAGGTGTACCGATTTGATGTCCGGCATTCAACTGAAATTTGGTACACTTTTGTAAGCCATTAGCTACTGTTTACTTTGCACATTTGGTGACACTGTATTTGGATATGTACATTTAAAATCATAGCGAAATAATTAAAATTTAAAATCTGACAAAATGGAAGTTTCATGAACATTCTGCGAAATTCCATGGAATCAGAATGGTCATTCCATGGGCATTCCACGCGTGAAATTTTATATTCCGCACAGCTCTAGTTTCATTTCACCAAGAAAGTTTGGGCACAAATTGTGGGAGGTGATTATGCAGACATATTTTCACTCCTGAACTGACCCAGGAAGCTTGAGGATGAGAAGGACAGGAAAAAGAAGGAGGATGGAGTTGAAATGAGGAGAAGGGTTCAAATCCATTGCACATGGGAAAACTGTGCAGCAGCTTCCATCATATTCACATAGACCATCCAACAAGCTGCCCCAGAAAAAGCTCATGGTTTATGAAACTACATCAGCAGGATCATGACCATGCATGTAAACAAGCTGGGGTATGGATGGCTGGAGTACGATGAAGAATTTCATCACTGGAAACATGTCAATCCCTCCAGACAGTGGGTGTCATTGGACATGAAAAAAATGAGGGCGCTCAAGCTTCTCAGATAGGGTTTATTTGTGCTGCCACTGGGGCAAGCTAACCCTGCTCTACACAAAAACAGACAAATTGCAGCACACTCATACAGAAACATGAAATTTGGCTGATTTTATTTAATTGCACATTTATTTAGCAAAAGCTTTGCAGAAGACTCAACCACAGCCAGTTTTCAGATGCACCAAGGTGTTCTGGCACTTCATCAATTCAGACTTGGCATTAGACATGCCCCTGTGATAGCACGAGATATCAGCAGTGAGGAATGGGTGCCTACAATAACAGTGACAAATCCCCAGTGCACGTCTCCAGGGCTACCGTAGGGTAGGGCAGTCAGATGGAGGGGGTCGGCTAATATAGCAACAGGACGGGGGGAGCAAGCGCACACCATGAAGGGGGGAGGGAATGTGAGGGGTGGCATCATGGTGGGTTGCTGAGCCAACCCTGTGGGTGTGGTGGGTTGGCTGGCAGCATTGATCAGGCTGACTGCCAGGTGCTTTACTGCAGAAAGACATGGAAGGCACCAGTATGGCTTTGATAAGGAGGCACTACTGCTTTCAAATGATCAAAACATAAACACTAATCACACTGATGCATAAACTGTTAGCTGTCTCATCTGACAGCAACTCGATCTTCTCTCACTCCCTATGCTTTGTTACAGAGGCAGAAGTTAGTTTTACAAAAAAAAATACTGACAAGGCATTTGGATTTTTCCATAATGCATTGCTAACAGGGTGTCTTGGTGAAGAGGGACCACAGTATGTACACCTAGCAATGTAGTTTTCCCTTGCAAAACTGCTGCAACTTCACTGTACTGCAGTATGAGCCACTCCTCTGCCATATAGTGATGTCAGCAGTACAGCCCTGATTCCACAGCAACACCAGGCTTGCTAAAGAGACTTTGGTACACCCTGTAGTTTTTAGCAGCTCAGAATGTAAAAACTAACTGCAGAGTACAGTAATGAAATACAGTTCCAGAGTCAATACTTGAAGGGGTACTTTATGCATGAAAGTCAAAAGGACTGGGAAAGGTGCTGACAGCAACTCTATCTTCTCTCAATCCCCATGCTTTGTTACAGAGGCAGAAGTAAGTCAGGTTTACAAAAAAAATATCCTGACAAGGCATCTGGATTTTAGCATAATGCATTGCTAACAGGGTGTCTTGGTGTAGACGGACCACAGTATGTACACCTAGTAATGTAGTTACAAGTGGGGTACCTCAGGGATCAGTCCTTGGGCCAGTCCTCTTCAATATCTTCATCAGTGACATTGCAGATAGACTGTAGGGTAAGGTTTGCCTGTTTGCAGATGACACCAAGATCTGCAACAGAGTAGATTATCCAGATTGGGAGGGCAGAATGAGAAGAGATCTGGAAAAACTGGAAAAATGGCCTGAAGAGTGGCAACTGGGGTTTAACGCAAAGAAGTGCAAGATCATGCACATAAGGAAGAGAAGCCCTGAAGCTACTAATAGGTTGGGAGGGGAGTTTCTGGCAATCACAAGGGAAGAAAGAGACTTGGGCATCATCATCACAGATGACCTGAAATATCCAAGCAGACCACTATAGCAGTAGGTAAGGCTAGAGGGATGTTGGGGTGTATTAGTAGGGGTATCACAAGTTGTAAGAGGGAGGTAATAATCCCTCTTTAAAAGACACTGGTTAGGTCCAATCTGGAGTACTGCATACAGTACTGGAGGCCTCAACTGCACAAGGACATTAACAAAATGGAGGCAGTCCAGAGAAGGGAAACCAGAATGGTGCAGGGACTGCATCAGAAGACATATGAGGACAGATTAATGGTGCTCAATATGTATACCCTAGAGCAAAGGAGGGGGACAGGTGATATGTTCGAAACATTCAGATATCTTTTTTTTTATTTAGTGTACTTTTCTGTTGGCGCTCTTACCACTGGCCCCTACCCCAAACACCTGCCTCGCTCCCTGATAGCTGTCTTCCACTGATGTTCCTTGGCTTACCACCCAGGATGGGGCCAGGGCACCATGACCTGCTCATTTACTACGGGAGAAGGTGTCAGCAGAGCTGACATTGCCTCCCTAGCTTTCCCCTCAGGGCAGGGTTCGGGGCTTGCAGTGGTGCCATGGAACCGGAATTGAGTCGGTGGTGCAGCGGAGAGCTATGGAGGCCAGGTACTGGGGCGTGTCATCTTGAGTGACTGGCATTGGTTTTTCTTGGTTTTCTGGGGGCAGGGACATGCAATGACATCCAGCATCTGCCCCACACCCCAAAACACTCAGACACAGGCTGCTGCAGTACCTCCCCGGCCTCCACCAGGGGTCCGTCAAGCACTGGACATACTCCCATCCCTTCCCCCAAAGAAGGACAGCAGTCTTCAGGATGCTCCATCCTTCTCCACCCCGGCTGACCCTCCAATTACCTGGGTCAGTTCCCGAACCCAGGTAGCCGGTGTCGCAAGCAGAAATCCAACTGCTGCGCCAGTAGGTTGGTACATTCAAACATCTTAAGGGCATTAACAAGGTGAAAGAGTTTAACATGTTTCAATATTAGAAAAGTAGCAAGACAAGAGACACAGCATGAGATTAGAGGGAGGCCGGTTAAGGGGTAATGTGAAGAAGTTCTTTTTCACAGAAAGGGTGGTGGATGATCGGAACTGCCTACTTCAGGAAGTGGTGGAATTGAATACAGTACAGGGCTTCAAACAGGCATGGGATAGGTATAAGGGAGCAATACAGATGAGTATCAGTAAGAAGGCCATTGACAGAGTAACAACCTATGGCACATTCATAAGGTAGAAAAAAATGAGCAGACTGGATGGGCCTTGAGGTCCTTATCTGCCGTCAACTTCAATGTTTCTATGTTTTCCCTTGCAAAACTGCTGCAATTTCCCTCTACAGAAGTGTGGGTCACTCTTCTGCCATATAGTGATGTCAGCAGTACAGCCCTGTGTCCACAGCAACACCAGGCTTGCTATAGATGCTCTGGTACAACCAGCAGTTTTTAGCAGCTCAGAATGCAAACACTAACTGCATATGGAAACATGCAAACATAGACTTTGACAGCATATAAGGACCACTTGGCCCACACAGTCTGCCCATTTCCCCTAACTATTGGAGGCTGCAGATCCTAGTTAACCTACAGCCTATTTCCTCCTACCCACCACTAGAACTGATTTATATCTGTCCCATGCATTCTTAAATTCCCACATTGTTTTTGATCCCATGACTTCTATGTGGCCACCATCCTCTCCATGAAAAAATATTTCCTCACTTTGCCCCCTGAGTCATCCCCCCTCTATCTTCAAATTATGCCCCCCTGTTCTTGTACATCTCTTTTTCTGAAAGATGCTTGCTACCCTTTCGGACTTTGTTAATTTCCTTAAGGTTCTTGAAAGTTTCTATCATGTCCCCACCTCCCTCCCTTCCTTGAGGATATACATATTAAGCTCTTTTAGTCTCTCTTTGTATGGCTTCTGGTGCAGATGCTGCACCATTCTAGTTGCCCTCCTCTAGACTGCCTCCATCCTGTCTATGTCCTTGAGGAGAGTGGGTCTCCAGAACTGCATCCAGTACTCCAGATGGAGTATCACCAACTGTCTGTACAGAGGAATGACAACTTCCTGTTTTGTACTGGTGATGCCTCTCCCTGTGCATCCCAGTATCCCCCCAGGCTTCCTTACTGCCTTCTCACGTTGCTTGCCTACCTTTAGGTCATCTGATATGACTACCCCCATGTCCCTTTCCATTTTTGTTGTAGTTAGTACCCCCATTGTGTACTCTTCTTCTGGGTTTTTGTTTCTCATTTGCATTACTTTGCACTTCTTTGCATTGAATCTAAGCTGCAATACATTTGACCATTCCTCCAACCTTGCCAAGTCCCTTCTCATCCTTCCCCCCCTTGTGTATTAACCCTGTTGCAGATCTTTGTTTCATCTGCAAAGAGGCGTATTTTTCCTTCCAGTCCTTCTGCAATGTTACCTATAAAGATATTAAAGAGGACTGGTCCTTGTACTGAACCCTGTTGTACTCCACTAGTAACCCCCATTTCTTCGGAGTGGACTCAGTTTATTATTACCCTCTGGGTCCTATTGTCCAACCAATTTTTTACCCAGGTTACCACCTTGGGACCCAGTCCCAGGCTGGCTAACTTGTTTATTAATCTTTTGTTTGGGACTGTTTCAAATGCCTTGCTAAAGGTAGGCTATGTCCACAGTCCCTCCCTGGTCTACTACTTTGGTCACTCAGTCAAAGAAATCTATTTGATTCATCTGACATGACCATCTCACTGTGAATCCATGCTGCCTTGGGTCCTGTGCCCTGCTGGCCTCTATGTACTCACCAATTCTTTCTTTCAGAAGTGATTCCATCATTTTCCCTACCACTGAGGTCAAACTAACAGGTCTGTAGTTCCCTGCCTCTGCCTTGCTCCAATTTTCGTGAAGGGGAATCACATCTGCCCTCCTCCAGTCCTCAGATACCGCACCCTCCTCCCATGAGATTGTTAAGAAAGGTAGTCAGTAGTGTCACTAGTTCTCTCCTTAGTACTTTTAGAATTCCTGGGTGAATCCCATCAGGCTCCTTTGCTTTGCCCACCTTCAGTTTCAGGAGTTCTTTCAGAACCCTTTCTTCTGTGAATGGACTGGTATTGACCCTGCTATCCAGAGTGCCTCTATTGATTAGTTTAGGTACCTCCCCTTCCTCTTCTTTTGTGAATACTGAGCAGAAGTATTCATTCAGTATCCCTGCTTTTTCACGGTCACCCTCTGCCCACTCCCCTCCCTTTTATTAAGCCTCACTATCCCTCCCTTGGTCTTTCTACGCTCCGTAATGTACCTGTAAAAGGTTTTATCCCCCTTCTTAACTGAGTTGGCTATCTTTTCCTTGGCTTGGGCCTTTGCTATTCTGAAAGCAAAACAAAATGGTAATATTAAATGCATGCTGATAATAGAAAATAGAGTTAAAAATCTACGTTTCTACCTTAGGTTTTCTTCAGGAAATATCTACAAGAGAAAAAAGCAAAGTTAGTGTAGAGGGGAGGTATAATAAGTGATATATATGTGGGGAAAGAAAAAAGGGAAGGCTCTGGGAGAGAAAATGATAAATGGCAAGATTAAGAGAGAATCTGGGAAACAAAAAGGTGATGATGGGAATTAAAAGACATAATAGCAGTGAATAAGCTAGAGAAGTCCCCAGATGGGGACTCATAAACAGGGCCTAGTAAGAAGGCTGAAAGGTGACAAATGTGGGGGGAAGGAGACAGAAATGGAGACATATGGTGAAAATGAAAACAGAAATTAAATGTGTGCAGATACAAACAGACTTTAATGAAAACAAGGGGTGGCTGAAAGATGTTAGTGGAAAATAAGTCTATCATGTAAACTGGAGGCCTGCTGGCAGCCAAGGTAGATGATAAGTTTGGTTTCCATGTTTTTTCTATGGTCAGAATCCCAGAAGCCTTGCTGAAGTGCACAAACAGAAAGGTCATTGACACTGTGGTCCCTGGAGTTAAAGTGGGACACAACGGGTTTATCAGTGTCTCCATTCCTGACTGCCCTGTAATGTTCCCTGAAATGGTCAGCAAGGTGTCTACCAGTCTCTCCAATGTAAATAAACCACAAAATTACTGTGTGCTCACCAATGGAGTCAGGTGCAGTGAAGAGATTGCAAGTCTCTAGCATTTGTAACAAGCATCTAGTAAACTCACTGCACTTCCAGTTGATATTAGGACAAACACTGCTTGCCAAGTTCAGAGCCCAAAACTTTAATTTGGTAGAAAATTCTTGACAGGTTTTCCTTAAGGTTCAAACATGAAGTAACTCTCAAAACCAGTTAACCCAGCGTTTCGACCAAGGTGTGGACTCTGAACTTGGCAAGCAATGTTTGTCCTATTTTCTACTGGGAGTGCAGTGAGTTTACTGGATCCCTCTCCAAGGTAAATAGCTGCACACTTCATGCAAATAATACAATATACCACATAAGTGGAGGCACATGACAACTCCTTAGTGATGTGAAAAACACCTGTGGGACCCTGAATTTCAGTCACATTGGAAGCAAATTTGCAGGTGTATCATCGAGTTCTGTTGCAAGGTTTGGTACTTGGTAGGCAGGAACTGTTAGGAGTAGGTAGTCTGCTTCTTACTAGGAGATTCCATAGGTTAGGTGGCCAACGGTAGGAGGCAATAGGTGATTCTGTAAAGGAAGCACCAATGTTGGGGTCAGTTTGCAAAACAGGAAAGTTACTGGTGATGAATCTGTGAAGAGAAGATGTACTCTGATGGAAAGGAAGCACTAGTGGAATTAGTCATAGTTAGTAGTAGTAGTCTCTTAGCAGAGTCTCTTAGCAGAGGCAGGGAGCTCTTTGTTTTCTATAGCAGGTGATGGTGATGGTAACCTCAGTCTGATAGTCAGCAGTGATGTCCTGGGGAAGAGAAGAGTAAAACAGTGTCGGAGAGTTGCTGTTTGGCTTCAGCAGTGGGGTCCTGGGGAAGAGAAGAATAAAACTTGGTGTCGTACAGTTGCTGTGTGGCTTCAGTGATGTATAGCTCCTTTTGTCAGACCGCAACAACACCTCCTTTATCAGCTGGTTTAATAACAATGTCATTCCTGCATTGCAGAGATCTGAGGGCTGCAAGCTCACCAGTTGTCAGATTGGAGTGGTTGTGCCTGCAATGAAAATTGAAGTTAGTGGTGTTTTCCATGCATTGGTTAACAAAATAATCGGCAGCAGCAAAACATCCTGGAGCAGGTGTCCATGCACTACACTGGGGATTGATATAATTGATTATTCTGGTAATACTGTCATCATCTGGTAATACTGTCATCATCTTTGCTATTCTGACTGCCTTCCACGCTTCCTTCTGCTTTAACTGGTACAGTTCTCTGTCCTGCTCCTCCTATGTTTCCTTATGCTTCCTGAATGCTGTCTTTTTCTCCCTATCCTTTCCCACCACTTCTTTTGAGAATCAGTGTTTTTTTTCCCTTTGTTTTGTTTATTTGCTTCACACAAAGGCTTGTTGCCCCTATGATGGCAGTTTTGATTTTTCCCCATTGTTCCTCCACCCATCCCTCTTGCCCATTTACTAGTGCTTTTCTGAGGCACTCTCCCATTTTCCCAAAGTCAGCCCTCCTAAAATTCTATACCCTCACTTTTGTATGGCTTGACTCTACTGCTGTGTTTATCATGAATGACACTGTTTGGTGGTCGCTTGTTCCCAGATGGCTACCTACTTCAAAATCTGAGATTTTCTCTCTGTCCCCATTTGAGAGTACCAGGTCTAAGATTGCTCCCTCCCAAGTGGGTTACAGCAGTAGATGTCTAAGGCATGCCCCATGTAGGGCATCGAGAATGACCCTACTCTTGGATGTGGCTGCAGCAAAGGTGATCCAGTTAACATCTGGCATATTCAGGTCCCCCTCAACAATATCTCCCCTTTTCTGCCATTCTAAGGTTGCAGAGGACAGTAATGAAATGCAATTCCAGAATTAATGCAAGAAGGGGTAATTTATGCATGAAAGTCAAAAAGACTTGGAAAGGTGCTCTTTAATGTACAGGCAGAGGGACTGCTTGACAACATTTGTATAGCAGAAAGTAAGAGCAGAACCCCATGCACCTTAAGACCTTGAAATGGAAGGGCCATTCTATGGAATCAAAGGTCTTCTCAAAATTGATGGTAAGGGAGGTGGTGGGTGTGGGTAGAGATTTGGCTAAATGATGAATATCGAGAAGGGTGCAAAGGCGACTAGAGCTGAGATGGCCTTTGACAAAACCAACTTGTAAGGGATGGATAAGGGAGGGCAGAAGATTCTCCAAACATGTAGGTAAGATTTTGACTAGGATTTTACTGTCACCGTTGATTAAGGATATGGGTCTATAGCTGCCAGAGAAGAGGGAGTCTTTGCATTTCTTGGGTAAGATGGTGATGGCAGCTTCCCTGGATGTGGCTAATAAGCATTGATGTTGTACAGCATGACAGAAAGTGCAGAGAGTCAAGGAGGGATTGATAAAATTCAATGGAGGACCTGTCCCCATCAGGATATTTTTCTTTCTGTAAGGCCATGACTGTCGACAAGATTGTCTCACTAGTGATGAAGTGCTCTAAGGAAAGATGCTGGGATGGAGACAGAGGTGTGGTAGCTCTAGGGGTCAAGGAAGGAGGCCAACTGATCTGAAGTGGGGTGGACCTGTGAAGAATAAAGGCTGGAGTAAAATTGTCACATTGTAGTGTTCATTTGAGAGGGGTCAATGTGGGTTTGACCAGCAGAGTCATGGAGGCCAGCAATGTGGCATTCAGCTTGTTGCTTACCCAGCCTGTAAGCTAGGATCCTACTAGTTCTTTTCCTGCCCTCCCAGTATTTGTGGTTAGTGCTTATAAGGGCAAGCTCCACCCTATGGATTTAAAGCCAGTTGAGGGATGTGTGGTTCTTAATCAGCTCGAAGGGGTCTGTGGAGGGGTTTAGTTTCAGCTGAGCTCCCAATTTAACCAATTTGGATTCCAGATCTTTAGCCTCTTGCTCTCTAACCTTATGCCTGTAGGTGGCAAAACTAATTATACAGCCCCTAATGCGTGCCTTTAGGGTGTCCCAAAAGAACATCATCTGGGACTGAACCATTGTGGCTGGTTTGCAGGAAAAATTGTATTTCTTGTCTGACCCAGGGAATGAAGGAAGGATCTTTAAGAAGGAGGGGATCAAGTCTCAAGGAGGAGGTACAAGGGGTGTGGGGGTAGATAAGTGGAAGAGAGATATAGGGGCATGGTCAGAGATTATTATGAGATGTATATGGGTTGATATAGTGCTTTGAGTTTGTTGAGGTGAGGTGAGCCAAAAGTCAATACAACTAAACAAGCGGTGGATGGGGGAGAGAAAGGTATAATCTTTAATGGTTCCATGTCAAAAGGGAGACCGAATAATGGCAACCCATCACAACTATGCTGAACTCACAGGGTGAACACTTTCAGAAAGTGTTTACCTGTGGGGGGCTTCAACCCCCACCCCCCATCCTTTATTTAGATTCCTGGGGGGTGTAACTCGGGGATGGGGGCAAAACCAAGATCACTCTAAAGTGTTGGTGCCATTCTTCCTTCGCCCTTTTGACAGTTTGCCATTCTTGGTTTGCCCTTTTGATGTGATACCTCTTTAACAGTTGAAAATTAAGTTGCTAGATGTCCATAAGAGAAAACTCCAGCAGTAAGGAGTGGAGAGCAGATTGTGCAATGTGATCGGGCTTGTGGGGGGTATAGGATCCATCCAGGGAAGGTTTGAGGGTTAAATTGAAATCTCCACCAATTAGGAGGGGGGATTGTTGTAGAGGGAGACTAGTTCAAATAGTCCAGTGAAAAATATAGGGTGGTCTAAATTAGGTGCATACAGATTGACCAGCATTATAGGGCCTTCCAGAGAGTCAGATCTGGCCATAACCCATCTGCCTTCTGCGTCAGCCTGGGATGCAGTAGGTGACAATTTCAGGGATTTATGCACTAAAAGAGAGACCCCCCGCTTTGGCGGTGTGGTCAGTACTGTGAACCTCTTGGCCGACTCATTCCCACTTCAACTTAGAAGCCTCAGTAGCAGAGAGTTTAGTCTCCTGCAAAAAAGCCAGATGTGAATGCAATTTCTTAAGGTGGGACAAAGCTTTTTTGCGTTTGATGGGAGAATTGAGCCCTTTGACCTTCCAGGATATACAATACAGATCTGCCATACAAGAAGATGTGGCAAATAGGGACTATGGGTGGAGAAGAAATGAAGGAAAAGGGAAGGGGAATAAGTACATTTTCAAAATGATGTTGGGTGCTCAAAAAGAGTGAAAACGGGAGGCACTATTCATAGAGAGACCAAACTCGGAGGTAAAAGTTAACCAGCACAATAACAATTCATATTGACTGGCATAACAGCAGTGTATAATTGGACCAGCAATAACAACATTAAACATGACTAATTGGTAGACTATGAACAATAACAATTAACTACAATAATAAGCTAGAAAAGTAAGCAAGTCATCTAATGGACCAAGTCCCTTTAAGCCACAACATGGCAAAATGGCCATCAAAGTAGCAAGGAGTGGACCAGGATGTGTAATTCTTTAGTGCCTTCCCCCAGAGATAATACCCACGAGAAGAAGATGGAAGGTAGATGGGAGAAATAGAGGAAGGGGTCACCTGCAGAGAAGAGCAAGGAAGCAGGAACGCTAGCCAGAAAGAGATGGAGGCGGGGGGGAATACAAAGAGTAGAGACAGAAGTCTGGAGTACAGACAAGACTGAAACAGATAAAAAGAAAGGGAGAGTTGGGGACAGAGTGAATATGAGGGAGGCCAAAGAGACACCATGTACAAGATAAGGTAAGAAATAAGATGGAAAGAATGTAGACCAGCCATATAAAGGAAAGCAGAAAAGATCAGCATTGGGAAGGAGGGAGGGTATGAGATATCTCAGGGAGGAATAAGTAGCAGGGGGAACAGCCACATAGATTTAAAACAGAAGGATGGTGGGGAGCTGGGGATGAAAATGGAAAGATGGATAAGTCAAAGGAGCAACATGAGGATACAAGGTGAAAAAGAAGCAATACAGGATTGATGGGGAAGGGAGATGGGGAGAGAAGGTAGAAATGAAGGAAATGAGCAGGGGGTGTTAGAAAGAGGCTTGGGTAAAAAGAGAAAGGTAGCAAAATGTATATCATAAAGAAAGGAGCAAGCATAGCCACTACCCCTTGAAGAGGGGAACAACTTAACGAGCTGGTAGTCCTGGTTGCATACTACAGGTTTGTGATGCTCAGGAAAGTGAGAGAGATCACAAATCAGTGTTAAGAGAACTATGATAAATTAGCCAACCAAAGAATAGAGTCTTAACATTTTATCCAAGAAACGTCCTCTTATAGAAATCACTTCAGCCAGCATTCGAGGAGGGATCTGAGGTCGGCGATGAATAGGTGATGGCTGTCGCATAAGAAAGGGGTTTACCATTATCCACAACAGAGGAAACATTGGTGGACAGTGGGATTTGCCCATCAAGTTGGTGAGTAGGGAGCTCAGCAGAAGGAGATCCTGCATGATATGAGGAGCCAAGCTCCAAGACCTGGGAGGGGAGAATGTGACACTCTACGCAGGGGACCAAACCAATTATTAGCAAGAAGGCTCTGGGAGCTGTCTGATGAAAAGTCCCTGTCCTTGCTGTGGCTCAGGCTATGCTGCTGAGGAGGTGGATAGCTAGATCTGCACAGGGTTCCAACCCTGTTTTTTCCAGAACTTCTGCCAGGCCACTGGGGCTGAGGAATTAAGGAGTCAACTTCAGGGGTAGCCTTGGGAGCCTAAGGCGGGCTGTAGGATCCTTGGAAAGGTGCATGGGTTGAGACATGGGTAGTGTCCATGTCTGGGGTGTTATTGGGGATCAGATGTTTTGCTAAGGGCTAAAAGCAGTGAATAAAGATCTCCTCTTCTTTGGAGGAGTAAAAAGAATGACAGGCCCCATTATGGTAAATCTTCAGAGTGGCTGGGTACAGGAGACTATACTGTATATTCAATTCCTGAAGAGCATGCCTGGTGGTGGAGAAGCCCTGATGGTGCTCTGTCAGGGACGGGGATTAGTTCAGGAATATCTGAATCTTGTAGCCATACCAGATCAGGGGTCCCTGCTTGCTGTCCAGGGTGCAGATCTGCTCCTTCACTTTGTAGGAGAGAAACTTGGTGAGTATGGCTCTAGGTCACTGCCTTGGCTTAGGAGAAGGCACTTTTCTTCACCTGAGGGAGGTGGAAGACTAGGTTTGCTGGCCAAAGCACCAGGCTTCACCAGAGCTCTTTTCTTCTAGGTTGCTTGAAAGGACAGAGCAAAGAACCTTACCAGAGCAAAGAAAAGGATTAAGGTTTCTTTTGGCTAGGCAGATTTACTGTGTGTTGTTATTTTTATTTTGTTCTCACAGGAATTGTTACTGTTTGTTGCTAACATTTTGTTGCTCTATTTTTCTCTGATTCAAATTGTTGTTGCTGGGCATACCTTCTTCTGCATTATTACAGGCTGTGCCTACACATGTGTGCTTCCAGATTACTGCTGTAATCTTCTGATTCAAATTGTCTTTTGCAAGGTATATCTTCTGTTACTGTTTTTTCTCTGTAGCAAAGTGTCTCTTACAGGGTATATCTTCTGTGAAATTATTACAGGTGGTGCTTACATTTTTAAGACTTTTTATCATTAGGCTAAGCAAAATTACTGTTTGCCACTGTTTTATTTTATTTTATTTTAATTTTGATGAAAGGTTTTTTGTTTGTCTCAGAGGTGTTGCAGTCTCCTTCTCACATTGAAGGAGCTAATTACTTTCCTCCCACAGCTCTTCCAGGGGATTAGGTGTGTATCTGGGAGGTGGAGCTGACAAACTGTCAGTAACTTCCAACAGAAGGAAGAGTTAAAATGTCAGGTTAGTTGATATCTTGGAGGTGGAAGGCAGGTTTGCTGGCCAAGGCACCTAGCTTCACCTGCACTCTTTTCTTCTAGGTTGCTTGAAAGGACAAAGCAAAGAACCTTACCAGAGCAAGGAAAAGGATTAAGGCTTCTTTTGGCTAAGCAGATTTACTGTGTGTTGTTATTTTCATTTTGTACTGACAGGGATTGTTACTGTTTGTTGCTAACATTGTATTGCTTTATTTTTCTCTGATTCAAATTGTTGTTGCTGGGTGTACCTTCTGCTACATTATTACAGGGTGTGCCTACATGTGTGTGCTTCCAGATTACTGCTGTAATCTTCTGATTCAAATTGTCTTTTGCAAGGTATATCTTCTGTTACTGCTTTATTTTTCTCTGTAGCAAAGTGTTTCTTACAAGGTATGTCTTCTGTGAAATTATTACAGGTGGTGCTTTACAGGTTTTACAGTTTTACTTATCATTAGGATGAGCTTTCAGGGCTACTGCATTTGTTGCTGGCTGATTGTTTCTGCTCTTACCTCCTTCTTTCTTTCATCCGTGGTTCTTCTTTTTCTGCAGGGTAAGGGCCAAGCCACCACCCCAATCCCCAACCACCCCACACTACACTCCTTTGATATGGTAGCACAGTCGTGACATTTCCTGTAGCAAAGCAGGAAGGGGCAGATCAGAGGGATATCCCCACAGTGACCTCATTTACAGGGGCACTAGTAATTTAACTTGTTATAACAAGTTATACAAAAACAAACAAACAAAACACAAAATCAAACATTTGCTTTCATTTTCTTCCTTCTAATTACTCTGACAAGGTTATAAACCCAGCAACTTAACTGGAATGGATATCATTAACTGTAGGCACTGCAGAACACTTTTCAGAAGTGCAGTTAAACAGGATTTAGGACACTGTCCTACATGATGGGCCATTGGAAATCAAAGGGCTCAGCTCCAGGCAGCATGGGCAGAGATTGCGCGCCTCAAATTACATATTCAAGAGGAAATATATTATAAGAACTGCCCACCATTTCCCCAACATCCAACAGAAGCACCTCAACCGCAGAGGGTAGTTGGTCCGGGAGGTTGGCAGGAGGTTAGGAGAGGCAAATCGAGTGCCCCATTACTCAGTGCTCTCCAACATATCACCTCCACAAACCATATAAAAATTACAAACAGGTATCTGCCTCTATCTCTGAAATCAAACAAAGGGGCAGAGGACACTGCAGAGCAGGACACTGCAGCACAGGTGCTAGCACAACAAAACTCACCCAAAACAGGAACCAAAACACAAAAAAAGCAAAACGGAAATCAAAAAAACTTCTGATCATAGGAGGCTCCATCCATTGATACCTATCTCCAGCCAGGGGTAATGGTCAGATGTCTCCCAGGTACATCAGCATGGAGAGACACTGACCGAATTGCTAAAATTGTTCAGGAAGAAGGAGAAAACATTGATGTCCTGGTACACATAGGGACTAACCATCTCCCCAGCTGGTCAGTTGTGGAGACCAAGGAACACCTGACCAGGCTGGGTGACAAACTATTATCCATTTTGTCCAGCATCTCATTCTCTGAGATCCTGCCAGTCTGGTACAGGGGGGCTGATGGACGGAAGATCAGAGAAGGGGGAGATAGGGGAGCTAAACATGTGGCTCAAGGGCTGGTGCCAGGAAAAAGACACTCATTTGTAGGGAACTGGAACAGTTTTGGGAGTGAAAGTTCTTTAAATTTGATGGACTGCATCTGACTAAGGAGGGAGTCAGTGCATTGGGGAAGAAGTTTGATGTCTTTGCAGAATATTTAAACTAGCAAATGGGGAGAGGGGTGCAGCACCCCATGCATTGAATGGGAAGAACACCCTTTCCCCCTCAGCTAGTGGTCAAACAGGAGTTCAGCACAAACAAAAAATTCCTTCCAAAAATACAAGGAAGTAGGGTGCTCAGTCAGGAAAAGTGCACTATACCCCAGGAGCTGATAACCAATTCACAGTAGAATAAACAAAAAAGGGGTTAGCACTAGAAAAATGAGCTTTTTATTTTAACATTGAAAATTGAATACACACAATACGTAAAAAGGCATAGATCTCACCCAATTGTAAGCAACAGTATAGGCATGCATGTAAGTGCAGTTGTCCATAGATTTAGCAGAAAAAACAGGTCCATAGAGCATAGATAGGTGCACCAAAAGCAAGAAACGAGCATGTGTGCAGAAGATGGCGTCTCGGCAAAAAACAGGATATAACCCCACAACCTCAAAAAACAAGCAGGAACTGTAAAAGCATATAATACCTGCTTGGGATAATGCAAGTTACCAAAATAAATAAAGCTTATAGCCAAAAAGTCAAAACGCCAAACACTCATGTCACTGCTCTAAACAGCTCCACCACTGGACAACATTCTCTTCCGGATACGCTTACGCTTACATAGGGACTAATAGGTGGTCTTCTCCAGAGTGTATCAAACCATGCAATTGTGGATCCTTTTAAAATGCAAGGAACCAATCAGGATTTGTTAAGGTGACCTAGTGCATATTAAATAAACCCAACCACCATTATCATAAAAAATTGAAAATAGAATGAGAGTTGCCATCCTAGGTCTGTGGTAACCAATATTCCGAAGGGACAATATAGCTACTAGAATTGACTGATAGATTTTGACCAGGACTTGTGAAATTAAAGGACTGGGAGGGAAAACATATGCTCGGTCATGAGTCCAGTCTTTGGATAGTGCATTGACTCCTAGGGAATGCTCTTCCCTGTACCTGGAAAAGAATCTGCCGACAGGGGCATTTGACCTGGAGATCATCAGATCTATGGGTATTGGTCCCTATCTCCTCTGGATCATTCTGAAAATGTCTAGATGTACAGTAGTTGCCATTCCCCTGGGTGGACCTGTTGCCTGCTTAGCCAGTCCGCCTTGACATTCAGTTTGCCTGCCAGGTGGATGCCGTGGATGTAATTGAGACTGGTTTGGGCCCATACCATCACCCTTGTCACTTCCGTCTGCATGGCCACGCTTCTGGTTCCACCATGTTTGGTTATGTATGCCACTGTGACCTTGTTGTCTAATCAAATCTGTACTGATTGACTGACTATGGCATTTTGAAAGGCCTGAATAGCATAGTACACCACTGTCATTTCCAGAACAATTATAGATAACCTGGCTTCTGATGTTGTCCAGTGGCCCTGGACGGATGAGTTGTTCATGCATGTCCCCCAACCTGTCAGATTTGCATCTGTTTCCACTGTTACCTCATAAGATAGTTCCAGTGTGGTACCCCTTGTTAGGCTGCATCTCCAAGTCCACCACAGCAGACATTTCCTCACTCCCAAAGATAGGTGGACATTTTCTCCCAAGTTCTCCTCGGATGGAGACCCTTGGATTAGAAGGCCTTTCTGGAGGGGCCGCATGTTCCATCTGGCCCAGGGTACCATATTGATGCATGAGGCCATGCATCCTAGGACCTGGTCTAGTTGTCCCACCGTTGGGTATCTGATGGTTTGATGGCCTGGACTAGACTTATGAGATTGTCTATCCATTTGTGGGATGGTCTTGCCCTCCCTTCGGAGGTGTTGATTTCTGTCCCCAGATGTTCTATCAGCGGGGAATGGCAGAAATGAACTCTTGGAGTGGTTGACTACCCAATCATGCTCCTTTAAGGACTTCAGGACATATTCCGTGTCCTTCTGTGACTGCACTGGTGCGAGAGCATATCAGCCAATCATCCAGGTAGGGTATGATGTCTATTCCCTGCTTCCATAGATGGGCTGCAAGAACTATTGAAATCTTCGTGAACACCCTTGGGGCAGGCACAAGGCCAAAGGATAGTGCCTAATATGGAAAGTGTTGGCCTAGAATATGGAACCTTAAGAACTGATGATGGCCTGGTCTTATTGGAATGTGAAGGTACACATCCTTCAGATCGATGGAGGTCAGGTAGTCACCTACCCGAATGCTCCTTAGGGTGGATTTGAGGGTCTCCATTTTGAACTTCTGAGTGGCAATAAACTGGTTCAGGAATTTTACGTCCAGTATGGGACATAGATCCTTTTTGGAAACCAGGAAGAATATGGAATAAACCCCCATACCTTGTTTCTTGTCTGGCACTGCTTGAATGGCCTTGTTTTGAAATAGTTTCAGTAAAATGTCCTATACATAGTGAGCAGATGCTCTTATTTTTGCTACAGGAGAAAGAATGAGTCTGTGTCTTTCCAGCTTGTACGAAAACTCTGTGGCATAACCCTTTGAAACTACCTCTAGGACCCATTTGTCTGAGGTGATGTGATGCCATTGTTCCTGAAACAGGGTTAGCCTTTGCCCCACCAGAGGGTATTGATGCTCCTAGGGTGGTGTTGGTGTGACTGCAAGACCGCAGTCACTGTTACTTTGCTCTTCCTCCCCTGCCTCTACCTCCGAAACTGAGGCTTCTTCCCCTGAAGGAGGATGAGTTGTTTGCCTGGAAGGAGGATTGTGAATTATTGTTATTGTATCCTCTGCTTTGAAAGGAATTATTACCATTGTAGTAGCTTTGTTTTCTGTTTTGTTGAAATTTATTGTTCCCCTGAAACTGATGTTAGCCTGATGGTAGGTAGGCTGTTCTACTCTTGTCTTTGACCAAATCTTTCCCTTCCTCTTTTAGTTTAAGGTATTCTTGGAGGCCTTCTCTGGATATGTGCTTTTCTTTTAGTGGCTGATTCTGCAACAGAGATTTTGACTCATTGTCTGCTTCCCAATGTTTGAGCCATAGTGCCCTCATGGCTCTGTTAGAGCTGATACTCTGGCCTTGAGCTTGAGTGCATCCATGGCCATGTCCCCCAGATATTTAGCTGTGTCTAAGGTACATTCCATCAGTTTGAAGTCTCTGGATTTGGAGTCTATCTTCTCCAGTAGCTCTTCCACCAACCGGATCTGAGTTCTAGCGGCATAGATGGCCTTCATAGCTGCTTCCACCATTATTCCCATGATTTCTAACAATTTCTTAAGCATCTCCTCCACCTTTTTGTCAGCGGGATCTTTCAGTGAAACAGTGCCAGAAGGCAGCACTGTGTTTTTGCTGAGGGATGTGATCCGTGGGTCGATGGTAGGGGTGCTGTACCAAAGTTTCACCTTATCTTCTTGAACAGGATACATCCTGTCCATATTTCTCTTTTCTGACAGTCGTCCCAGTTCTAGGGACTCCAATTCCTTAATAAAAATGTCATTGATTGCTGGGCAGCTCGGTAATGTGTCTTTAACTGTTTGCTCTTGCTGGATCATTGGATCAAGCTTCGATTTGGGCTTTGTGGGTTCTAGCTCAAATCCCATTGAAGTCTTGTTGGCCTTCATGAGGCCTGGGATTAGATCAAAAGAACAAAGTTTTGAGGTCATGGATGGAGCAGATTGTGTAACTTCCATCTTTTTCTTGTCCAACTCCACTTCCTCATCATCATCCGGAATCTCTTTATCCCCATTTTCATAACCCTGGCATGGGCTCAGAGGTATCACCGGGGTTGTTAGGGCCCCTTCCCCGGACATCATCGGGATAAGGGGGGGCTGGGTTTTGGCTGTGGACTCGGACTAGGCGGTGGAACTGGCCTTGTCTTGGTTAAGGACTCCAGTTTGTTCATTACCTTAAGCATGACATTTTGTTGACTCTCCTTCACAGCTACTGTGGCCTGCTGTGTTTGGAGAAGTAAGACCCAAGGATTCATCCAATTGGAACCGCTAGTGCCATGGTAGCTGGGTTCCATTGATGGGGACTGTTCTATGGACAATTCCTCCTCGTCATGCAAGCATGCAGGAATTGAGGCCCTGTGTTGTGGAGCATCAGGTTGGCACTAAAAGAGGTGCACTTCTTTGCCTTCATCATCTAGACTAGATGAGAGAAGGAGAGAATTATAATAGGCAGAATAATTGTATTTAATTATCGAATTTGGATAGTAGCACCTATGGCACTACCCCACTGGAGTAAGCACATATAGATAATGATATGTATGTATGTTGTAAAATATAAAGAAGTAACAATATGCAGAAGAATTAGCCCCAGGGGGAAGGAACTACAAAGAGCATCAGTGCTCCTCAGGAGCGATATCCATATTCCCCAATCACCATGACGTCTGACATTAACTTGGCTTCATTGAAAAACCAAATCACAGGTAGAAGGGAATAACTACCACTCTAGAGCTTTGGAGCACATGTTTTTGCCTTTTTTTATTTTATATATATACTCATTTGTCAGCCTCAGTAGGTGATAGGGACTACGAATATGGCTGACCGGGGATTACAACTATGGCTGATCAAAGTACTAAAGCTTTGTGGTGAAGCACTGGGGTAATAGTGGCTGGCTAGTTGGATGGGAGTAGGGTTATTTTAATGTGTTTGTATGTGCTTTTAAAGAAACTATACAAATCTGGGGGCCAGATATTCAAAGCACTGCGTCTGGTGCTAATCCATAGTGCTGGAATAGCACCGAATTTGTGCCACACAGAAATATTCAAAAGTCCTTTTAGCACCAACGCTGTGTCATAATGCCAATGCTAAAAGTTAATGTATGCAGGAGAGGGAGTAAGGGGAGTGGCCATGAATGCTGGTGCACTGGCATATTCAGAAGAGTAGTACCACACTACAGGTCTTTGTGCCACCTGTAGTGCAGTACTAATTACCACCAGCAAAAAGCATACTGTAATGCCACAGTGTTACTCAACGTAAGTCGAAGTGTAATTTTGAATTACTTCAAGGAATAGCCCTGGTAGTCTAATGGTACCTCCAACCCCTATCATGATCCCTGTCACCAGTATTGTCCAAAAATACTCATCTTTCCCTGGTAGTCTAATGGTCCCCCCACTCATTCATTGCTCACTGGGTACACACTCATTCAGCCCTCGCTCGGCAGCTGACCATGAAGGTGAGCGGTGGGTTGAGCCAGTCACCGAAGGGGGGTCAGCACTGCCAGGTGGGGTGGTGGGAGGCCACTGGACTACTAGAGATTAATGTTTATTTTTGGACAATACCGGAGTCAGGGCTCATGATGGGGGGGTGGGGGGCCACTAGACTACCAGGGAAAAATGTGTATTTTTGGACAATACGGGGATTGGGGATCATGACGGGAGGTGGTGGAACCACTAGACTACCAGGGTAAGTAGTATCATTCTTGTTTTATGGGTGTCTCAGGTGTGAGTCTGTGTCCCACCATCAGGGGCATCCCGTGCCTCTGAACTGTCCCTGGATTCACAGGATTTTCCTGTATTTGCCTCAGATGTTTGCCCTGTCCCTCATGTACTATGTGGTTTTGTGACTAAACAGTGGGGATTGTACACTCCAATTACTGTCACACATTACATTCACAGGCCTGTTGTTCCTTGGACACTGCATCTTACACTATTCCCCTCATTCTGTCAGCTGTCTGGGTGGATATTACCAATGCCTAGGATGTGTCCCTGAGTTTGGCCCATAGTCCCTGATTTTTTACACCTCATCCCTGATTTCTGAAGGAAGGGGTTAAGAGGTATATTCTTGGGAGCGGTGTCCCTAACTGCCCCTCAGTCAGCACGTCTGTGTCCCTCATTGCAGTGCTGCATGGCTGAGTGGTATGCACTGAATGTGTCTGTGAAAACCCACTTCCTGCAGCATCCAGCCTGTACTTCCATTCCGACCAACAGGGAGTTGCTGTGAGCACACCCTGGTCTGCAGCTTCCAGCCTGTACTTCCATTCCAATCAACAGGGGGTTGCTGTGAGCTCCTTGCAATAGCGCCAGGCAAAGTACATGCAAGTGCATGCAAAGCAAGCGATAATGAGATGCAAAGTGACTGTTTGCCCAAGGATAGCCTGAGTAGGCTCATTTGCATAGGATCTTTGAATATAGTAAACTTTTGCCCAGGGCTAACCTGTTTACATCGGGATAATGTGTTAGCACTGTGCAACTGGGGTTAGCCCCGGGCCAACCTCTCAAAAGCATAGCACAGTTCTGCAGTGTGTGGCCTGCATTGTTGTTTGCAGTTGTTGTGCAACACTTCATTGCTATCACACACATTGTCCACCAACTTCAACTCTGTCTTACTCCACCTCTGTGTCCACTGAGCTGCTGTTGCATTTTGCACTACTACCTGCAGCAGAAGGTAGTAGTTGGGAGGGGGGGCATCTGAACTGAGGGCAGTAACAAGTGGTGTACCACAGGGCTCAGTGCTGGGACAGGTTCTGTTTAACATTTTCATTGCCGGCATTGCAGTAGGGATTAAGAGCAAGATCAGCCTCTTCGTAGATGACAGAAAGATTTGTGCCGAGGTAGATGGGGGGGGGGGGAGTACTTCAGGAGGATTTGGCAAAACTGGAGGAATGGTCTCATACTTGGCAGCTTGGTTTTAATGCTAAGAAGTACAAAATGATGCATTTAGGAGGCAAAGAACCCAGGACACAATTATTGGCTGGAGGGTGTCCCATTAACAAAATCCAAGGAGGAGAAGGATCTGGGAGTGACGGTAACCACTCTGCTCAGTGCAGGAAGGAAGCAGTGAAGGCAAACAGGATACTAGGGTGCATAGCAAGGCGGATTACTTCTAGGAGGGGGGGAGGTCATCTTGCCCCTGTACAGGTCCCTGGGGAGACAGCACCTAGAGTACTGTGTGTAACTCTGGTGCCCCTACTTGAAAAGGGACATCAATCTGCTGGAGGGGGTACAGCGCAAGGTAAAAAAATGATCCTGGGGTTGGGGGACAGACCATATGAGGAGAGACTGAGAGAGCTCAATATGTATACCCCGGAGGAAAGAAGGGAGAGAGGGGATATGATTGAGACCTTCAAGTACCTGAAAGGTTTGAACAGAGTAGACACCAGGTGTATCTTCAATATGAATGGCGGAAGGGAAACCAGGGGACACTCTATGAAGTTGGAAGGGGCAGATTCAAGAGGGAACTGAGGAGGCACTATTTCACAGAAAAGGTGGTGGCAGGGTGGAACGTTGTGCCAGAGGAAGTCATATTGCTGCAGAGTGTTGGCAGCTTCAAGAGGGGGGTTGACAGATTCAAGGGAAGGGTACAAACCAAGTGGGTCTGGAAGATGGGGGCGTATATGAGGGAGGGGGGACAGGTGCAGTCTAATGGACTAAAGTGCTGCACACTCGAGCAGCCTAGGTAGACCGAATGGCTTCTATCTGTTGGCAATTTTGTATGTTTGTATGCACTTCCTTGCCGCTATATTCAGAGCTGTCTTATTTCCCATGCCATTTTAGCACTGCACTCACATCCCTGTTTGGACTACTTCCTTTGCATGCTATATTCAGCAGGTTTAGCACCGGGGCTATCCCTTTAAATATAGCCTGCTACTGGTTCAAGCCTAATTTAGCATGCTGTGCAGTGCTAATTTAGCCCTGGGGCTATGTTTTGAATATCTGGCCCTGGATTTTTTTTGCACATTAAGCATATGTTTTTGCACATTTTGTACATTTTTTTTGGAATGACAAGAAAGAAGATAAAATAAATTGAATTCTAAAATATTTTGTGCTTTTGCCTGTATTTATACAACCTTTACCTGTTGCACACCTTATTTTAGTGCTTTGCACTGAAGTTGTAACTTTTTTCAGGTGAGCTTTTTTACCAGGCCACCTTGTGGGTGTAGCACCCCATCGTAACACTTAGAGCGCAGGTTTTCATTCTGTTGGAAAACTATGGCTGACCAACATGGTCTGCGCTTGCACAGCAACCACGATATAAAATGGTGGACTGTGAAGCCCATTGGCCATCTCTAAAATGGTGGCCATTACACAAATGTGTGTTAATCAAGGTGCAGCCCTAGCTGTTCGAGACAGTAGCTATGAAACTGAAATGCCTACATGCCACGTGGATCCCCAGCTCATCAGGGCATTCTGGCCCAAACATTTCCTTTCATTGTGCCCCATTTTATCAGACTAAAAACACATTGTGCTGTAACTGTTGTTCCTTCTTATCGGTGCAGCTGTTATGTGTACGTGAAACTTCAACCTTGTTGTTTCAATGTCCCAACAAGTGCTGAGGAGTGTTCAGTCTGAGCATGGCCCTCTAGGCCACAGATATTAGGGCCCTGGATGGTTAGCCATAAATGTGCCCACAAGGGATTGCTTGTCCACTGATTGGGTCCAACGATCCCACAGTGAGAGAAAAAGAGGTCCGTTGCATCTGCACCCTGCACCTCTTTTGATGGGGATAGAGATCACAGAGGAAGGTTGTAGTGCCATGGGGTCCCCACTTGGGAAGGGGGAGCCACTACTGAAACCAGGCATGTGCAGCTCAAAATGCAATGTGGCCAGGATCTGAGGGCGCAGCTTTAATGTTTAGCAAAAAATATCTTTTGCTGTCAGCGTGGCTCAGCTGGTAGCACATCCGCCTCTGGAGCAGAAGGTCATGGGTTCTCGTCCCACACCGGGATTGGACTTATACCTAAAAATCGCTGGCATCCGAGTGCAGTATTGGGGGGTGCTGTACTGCTGGGGTGTGCCGTCCTTCGGATGAGACATTAAACCGAAGTCCCTTCTGCTCATCCTGGTGTTGTCCTGGTGGGTGTCCAGGTGGAAGTAAAAGAACCCGGGGCACTCTTCGCAAAGAGAAGGGAACATTCCCGGTGTCCTGACCAACATTCCCCTTCCCATAAACCGGTTCATGCAATTATCCAGGCTGTGTGTGGGTGATGATGTACGATATGGCAGCCACCACACATTCAGTCACTTCACTAACAGTCTAGCATTGCTTGTAAAGTGCTTTGGGATACTGTGTATGAAAAGCGCTATATAAATGCTGATTCTTCTTCTTCTTCTTCACTGTAGGAACAGCATGCAAGATAACTGAGTAGCAAGGATTCTCCCTGCAGTAACAGATAAATTATCTGCTTCCCGATTATAACAGGGTAATTTCAAGCCAAATACAATAAAACAAGGGGAGGGGGGCTCTGGTACCAATAACTGCAAGCTTAGCAGCAACTAACAAACTCCTACACAGTTGTAAGAGGGGAACAGGGAAACTGCTAATGGCTGAGTTTTACAAACTGTAAAATCACAGGCTTATTGTAAAACCCCAAAATGAAGCTATACATATCCAGTGATTTCCTCACTCCCCTTATCTGACTAACAGCATTCATTGGAGTCTGCTGCTAGTTCATCTAGAAAGGAGCAGACTTTCTTTAAAAAAAAAACCTCCAAACAAAGGTACCATTAATCAACAGACTAAACTAAAATCAATTAATTAATTATTAATGTATCAGTTAATTAAGGTCTACTGCTATACAGATGGTATAGCATGGTCATTCAGACCCTTAAGCATTAACAATAGTTCTTGCAATATATAACAATGAGTTAGCTGTGGTTCAAGGCAACTAAGGCCTGCCTTCAATGCTGATTATTCTGGATTACACAAAGGGACTCCTGGTGTGCTGCAGCCTTCTCAGATGCACAGTAAGAACTGGAGAGCAGAGGCTCCTGGAACCTAGGTATACTATGAAATTTAACCCTGCATCGCATGTGCATCAATAGCCTATCAGGTGGGCTGTAATCCATGATGTAATGTCTGGAGTGCCATGGACATAAAACATAACACAATGGGCATTGTAATACGAATGTACAAACATACGAAGATGCCAACAGAAGAATGCCATTCGGTCTAGCAAGTCTGCTCGTATTGCAGGGTCCACAGCTTGAGCTAATGTCCCAGCCCTCCCTCCCTATTCTTCCCATCCTCCCTATTCATGATCCTTACCTTCCCCAATACCTACCCCATACTGCACTAGCATCAGGTGTCTCAATACGAACACGTGGACATATACATATAAACAACCACAGGAACACAGAAAGTCTTTCTGACAAAATTTATATAAGCTTGTAGCAAACTGTGAAATCTACTGTGAAAAAGTTTTCAGGCCACTATTTTAAATTCTGTTCTTCCATTAAACCTTTGATAATTATTTTATAAGACCTGATCGCCCTTGATTACTCATATAAAATCATGTTGTGTGATCCTCTGTTACACTCATTCATGTGTAGTTGTGAGCATAAGACACTGAGAGCTGTCAATCACTTTTTACAGCACAGGTTCTGCCATTCAGCACAGCACCAAAACATCAAGATACAGCATGTGACTGAAAAAGATGCTTGAAGTCAAATCTCATGAAATCAGTAACATTTTCAATGGAAACGTTCTTACCTAAAGGTCCTTTCTTATTTACCACTTTTCTTTTTCATATTCACTGACTATTATCTGTGTAGTATCACTGAGTGCTTCACTCTGGTTAATCTCCATGGCAACTTGTTACTTTCCATAGCATCTAGTCAGGGAACTAAAAACAGTATGGGCTGTCAGTTGAATCAGAAAAGTAACATTTTTAAAAATCAGCATCTGAAAAACAACATTTGCTCTCAGAATGCAAGTCAGTGAGTAAGTAAGACCACTGACTGTTCTTGAAGTCAGGAGCTAAAAAACATAAGGGCCATCAGCTGTGCTACCAAGAAGGCAGCTGGTGACTGTTTACTATTCTCAGAATCAGTAATACTGGAAAAAAAGTATGGGGACGGGTTGTGTACTGAGTTCTTATATAAAGCCCATGAGCTTCAATCTCAGTGTTCATGTGGCCTCATACTCCTCGGGTGTGTGAAAAAACCATTAAACATCTCTCCTCAAATTTACTTTATTCTATACTTATTTGTTTGAATCAAGATAGCTATTGATTTGTTTTATTATCATAAACCACTAATAGAGTGTATTTAATCTTTTCTCTTTTTACAACTTCTACACAGATGGAAAAAACATGAGAAGACATTGAAATGTTTACCTTTTTAAGAGAAATGCAGTGTATGAAGCATATAATGTACTTATTAATGCAATCATATGGAGAGGGATGAAATCTGTGTTTCTGCTGTGGTTACATAGTTCTATCTGCTCATACCCATCATTTGTTAATGGTTTAATAAAACTATACACAATTGTCTCCATAGCAACAGCTAAAGGGCCTTATTTTCCACTAATTTACCAGCTTGAGTGTTGCCAAACATTCCACTAAAATATACAGCTCTAGTCAGCTCAACAAATGGTTTACTCAGATTATCCTGCAAAAAGCACATCTAAATCTCTGGCACAAAAAAAAAATCCTGCAAATCAAATAAACTTTAAAATAAGTGTGTGTGTGTGTGTGTGTGTGTGACCAGGATGGGGTAAAAGCAAACTTCAGATTTTTTATTGCAACGCATGTGCTAAGAGGAATAAAAGAAGAGCAATGCTGTTTCTGAACCATGACAACCATTACTTTATTGTAGCTCACTTCTCATGTATTCTGAAATTACTGTTTTATTTACTACTGTAGCAGAACATGTGTTTCACTAATTTCAGATCTGAAAAGCTTTAACATACTATACAGTGCCCATATGTTACTGTAAAGTGATTGCTAAAGGACTATAGCCTTTGTTGTACACAACAGAAGAATGCACAACTGTGTGTGTACTGCACTGCATGTATGTGCGTATGTACTGTACATAATGTATGTATGTGTGCATGTATGTGTTTTCTGCCCCACTTAAAACATTGTGTTGATTATGTTTTACATGGTGATGCTATGTTCATGTCTTTGTAGCTGTATTTCCTTCTTTTTACATCCATTCAATTTTAATATCTGTATTATTCATAGTTTGCAGGCAACCTTGGTGTAAGGTCAAGGGCAGAAATAACATTTTGCTGCTTATACACACTGGATATTATTTCAGCAACAGCTTAGCTTATGAATGAGGAATGTGATTAGAATGTTAGTGGGCTTATTATAGACAAATGTACATTACAATATAGCATTATAAAACCTTAATGTGGTAAAAAGAGATTCTAGCTGTATTGGTCCTTGGAAAACAGGAGACGCTGAAAGATTTGATACCTTTTATTGGATCAACAAGAGTCTTGTACAAATATAGAATTCTACACAAGCTAGAACAGCTTGTGTAGAATTTTATCTTTGTACAAGACTCTTGTTGGTTCGATAAAAGGTATTAAACCTTCCAGCGAAACCTTAATGTGTGAGTACAAAAACTCAGTCAATCAATCATATTTGCATTATGTTAACCTTGCTTAAACTTTCAAGATCAGGTTATAGGTTTTTGCATTTTGGGGTAGTATCTGAAATTATGAGTAGATTGAGTGGATCAGATAAGAAAAGAACAAGAATACCCCAGTTTTAGTTTCAGTTTTAGTTTTAGTTTTGAAGTATCAGTGGCTCAGCAGGTTGCACACTTGCCTCTGAGGTTGGAAGATTGAAAGGTTGTGGGTTCTAGCCCAACACCAGTAACTTGGGATAAATCCCAATACTGACACTGTAGTGTATCATGAGCGGGATGTTGCACTCCACAGGTACTGTCTTTCAGATGAGACATTAAACCAAGATTCCATCTGCCAGTTCTTGTGATTGCTCAGGTGGACATTAAAGATCACATTGCACTTCTCGAAAAGAGTAGGGGGAATTTTGTATTGCATACTTCAATATTTTTCATATGTCATATACTGAAAAACAACATAACATAAATACATGTACATGAAAATACAGTACTTTGAATAAGATGTAGAAGTTGATTTAAATACATGGAGTGTGCAAATAATTTTAGCTTTGGAGTAATAACATTTGTGTAATTCCTATATTCATGGCTCCCCCACCCATTTTTTATATCCAATTTAGTGATCCCCATAATTCTATATATCTTTTTTGTGAAAACGCTTTCTTTTCATCCTTTTGAATTTCTTGAACACTATGTACAATTAAATAAAACAGTTGTTCTGGTGGTATATCCATTTGCTTTATGGTCAACCTGCATCTTACAGATCCAGTATTTCATACATGTGATGATGATTCATGCACTATTAAGATTGTAATTCATACATTGAGATGAAAAGATCTCAAGAAATAATGTATTTGGGGTTATAGTATTAAAGGGGGACGAGCCCCATTTATGTTTAACTAAATCCCCAAATTCCTTGATGTATGGGCATTCATAACATAATTCTTCCATAGTTTCTGGAACTGGTTGGCAGTTGTCTCTCGGGCAGTACTTCTCTTCTATTCCCTTGTATTTGAAATTATTTTTCACATTCAGTTTTCCATGAGCACACACCCATACTACATTCCACATTTTATCTTGTGTTCAGGAATCTTGTAGCATTTGACCTATGTACTGAGTTTCATTATTTGGTCTATTCATAAATATTGGTTGTTATTGGAAATATATTTGTTGAAGCTGGTCATAACATTATCTTCTGTTATTTGTTATAATGGATTGTTTAATAAGTGTCCATTGTTTAATTTTCCCAAAACTGAGTTGAAAGTGTTGGGGTAGTTCAACAACTTTTTTTTTTTTGTTTTGAGATGGGTGCACTTATTTTCCACCCCTGTAATATATTGGATATGTGATCTTGAACCCATGGGGACCACTACGTTTGTTGCTGTAGAATCATAGGTTTTATATTAGTAAATATAAATATGCTGTAGAAGAAAGTAAGTGGATTAATCATCTTTAATTCACCCTGATGATTTTCTAAATATGTAATGCCTCTTTTTATTGGGTTAAGCCTACTTCCCCACATGCACTGAAAAAAACAGCTGTATAACTTGACTTCCAAATGTTTAGGAGGGGGATATATATATACCTGAGGTGGAGAAACATTGGGAATAAATATGTTTTTATCATGTATAAATGTTTCTGTTTGCACATCGCCCATTTTATCCATTGTTTAACTCTATTTGAGGCATTATTAAGGATATGATTCCAGTTTATAGTAGCTAGTTCACCATTTCCATATAATATTCTGAATATTTTATATTATGTTGTCACAACAGGCATTCCAATAACTTCTGTATTAACCTAATTCTGTGGTCCTGTTAAGAGACCCACACTGTTAGAGTAATTAATGGATGATCCTGTGATTCCTGGGTATTCTTGAATTGTTTTTTGTGCTTGTATTGTGGAATATTTATCTGCCAAGATTAAGCATAGAAAATCTGCATATGCAAGTGTTTAAATTTCTCTGTCTTGACTAGAGACGGAGCATCCTGTAATGTATGGTGAGCTATGTATCCTTTGTATTAGTGGATCTAGTGAGATAAGATATAAGATATAAGATACAAGATAGGGCTGAGTGGAAAGCTTTGTCTAACTCCGTTCAAGATGGGGCAATGATGTCCAATCCAGCTATTTATATATGGTTGTACAGAAGCTCTTCTGTAGCATATCAGTTCCAGGCAATGAATATTTCAGATATTCCATATTCTGCCATGCACTTCCATAAATAAGCATGTGAAACTGAAGCAAACACTTTGTTCTGATCCAAACTAATTATATTTCTTGTCATCTCTCCCTCATTACCTTTTTCCAAAATTTCTCTAATTAAAATGAGTATGACAGTCATTTTCCTCCCTGGAATTGAGCAGACTTGTGTTGGATGTATTATGAGATCCAAAGCAGCTATTAGTCTTTTGCTAAGGATTTTCATTAACATTTTAAAATCAATATTAAGCAATGTAATATGTCTCCAAATGGATAGTAATGACTTGTCTCCTTTTTTTAATACAAATATTAACAGTCCATTGTACATATCTTTGGAAATTTGTTTTTCTTGTAATAAAAGTAATAGTATAATATCAGTTCTTTACTTAGAGTAAACATAATTTTTGCATAAAACTCAGAAGCTAGTCCCTCTATCACTGGTGCTGTGCCCAATTTTAGTTGTTTTATTGTACCTATTAATTCTGTCTCAGAGATGGATTGAATTAAGATATTTGCCATGTGGGTCAGTATTTCTGGCAAGTTGCACATTGTTAACCATTGCTTTATCTAAGATGTGTCTGGACACCTTTTTCCAAACATTTGTTTTATACAGGATTCAGATTCTGACAAAATCTCATCTTTTGTTGTAATTATAGTTCCATCTAATGTTTTGATTTATTTTATGTTTTTCTTCTGTTTCCTTGTGATGCAGCTGTCAAAAGGGTTCATTTGATAATTCTTTCCATTTATTCCAAATGTTTGTTCAAATTCCAATGATTTTAATCTGTTGTATTGGCATGGTGCCATTTCTTGTTTTACCACCATAATTTGTTCTGAGAGATTTGTAGTACTGTATTAATTTGTAATGATATTAATTGATAAAATTGTTAGTGTAAGGCAGCATATGTCTTATTTTTTGTTTCCCATTTATGTTCCCTGTTAGTTTTAAAAAGTCTATGAAATCTTGCTTACTAACTTTCCATTACTCTATGGAAGAGTCATATAAAAAATATATACTGATTTCTCAGCTTCCATTATATATGGTAGGCCTTGAGAAACTTCTGTATTCCATAGGAGACTTGTATTTACAGTAATCTCCATTACCCTTTACCTGCAAATGTGTTATTTGTATGTGTGAAAGACCATGGTCTGATGTGGCTCTTGGTATTACCTTTGTGGCACTAAAGGGTAAATTTGGGGGAGATTAACACGTAATCTATTTGAGTAGAGATGGTTCCTCTAAAATAAGTGGGAGCAGGATTTGTTCCTGGTTTTAAAAAACTATCCACCAGTCCTGTTTGTGAGCTTAAGTTGTTTAGAAATGTAGTGTAACAAAAAGTTTTGTTTTTAAATCTGAGTCCGAATGAAATCTGCTGCAATTAAAGTCACCACCAAAGATGACATTTTTGGCTGTGAACTAATAAGGATGAATTTGATTTAACAACTCTATCCATCCTATGTTTGATTGTGGTGCATATAAGTTGCTGAATCTAAAGTCTTGAGTTCATGTGGTTACATCTATCAATGGTGCCCTGCCTGGATATATGTCTACTATATGTGTTATAGTGGCTGTATTGATATAAATGCATATCACTAGGCCACAACAAAAATATTCTTCCATAGACCAATAGGATTTTCCTCAATATCAAGCAGTTGTTGCCTCTTGTATTTGTTTATTTGAACAAAGTCTATTATCCTATAAAAAGACAATGTCATATTTATTTTCTTCAAAATAGGCAAAGATGGCTGTTTTTTTTCCTTTTCTCATTTAACACTGTTGGTGTTTAAAGAGACTGTTGTTAGTTCAAACAGCTCTTTAGCCATTGTCTATCCGTATAATATTTAGGTCACTTTTCTTACTCCTGATTGAGTCCCCCATCATTTCCTGTTGGGTTTAATTTTGATGGGGCTGATTTTACTCCTCTGCATCTGATGAAATGTTCTTTAGTGAGGAATGTGAGGAATGTCTAGAAGCTGTGTCAGATTCCTCATCTATTTCCATCTCTCCCCACTGAAGTGTCGCAAATTTATTTTGAGTGGCTACCTGTTCAAGTGGTTGTGTGACATCCAGTTTCTTATTGCCTTTCCCCTTTATCACTAGTTGGAAGTCTATTTCCTGCACTGGGGATGGGGAGGGAGGCATGCCATCTTTCTCAGCTTCATTCCTGTTTGTATTATCAGAGGTACTGGAGGTTGATGGTTGTTCCTTTGTGTGTAATGTAGTTTCAATAATACCTCCAGAAGGTGTTGTGTCAGGTATGATCAGTGTATCTTGTCTCTGTCTCGTACTGTGTGGGGTTATTCTAGGCATATCATCTGGTGGTTTTTGCTTCATTGACTCCCTGGCTGCTTTGTGTATATAAAAGTCTTATTCTCCATAACATGCAGTGTTGGTATTGTGTGCAGCCCAGGGGCAGATAGTGAACAGGTGCTCATCTCAGTCACATAGGTGGCATTTAGGTGGAGCTGTACAGTGAAACCCTGAATATTCTAATAAGCCACATACCATACACTTCAGTTTTTCACATGTATTACTAATATGCCTTACTGATCCACAATTGTAGCAGGACCTGGGTTGTCTCTGGTAAAACTAAATACCCTTGTCTCTTCTGAGGTAAAAACAGTTAGAGAGGTGTTGTATTCCTTCCTCTGTTTGAGAAACTTTAACTCTGCATTTCCAACCACCCATCCAGAAGCCTTTTTGATCAGGTGTCCCTTGAATTTTACATCTTTTTTCTAGCCAAAATATGAAATCTTTGTTGATCCCTTCATTTCTAAATAGGATCATTATAAGTTTAAGGGTGGGTTTTGTGAGGGGGATAACTTGGAAGGAAGTCCGTTCAGACAATTTCCCTGCACTTACACTCTTAGAAGACTACTCTATATAATCTTCAACATTCCTAGGATAAGAACATGATTTGGGTCTTCTTCCATAAGTCATTCATTACCCACACTATGGAACACTCTCCAATGGACACTCAAATACATCATTGGGATATGTACTTTTAAGTCCTTGCTAAGATCTGTTCTAAAGGACTAATGTAATTGTTATGCATAACTTCCCTTACTGTGTTTTATAAACCCACATTGTCATGTATAATCCACCTTGCTGCAATTCAGACCCTGACACTTGGTTGTTACCTTAACAAATGCATCCAGCTCCTTCCCTCAACACTCCATGCTGCACTTTTCCAACTCCCGCTCTCTTCCTGCTTGCCCATTCCCCTCCACCCAACCTATACTTGGATCTAGACTCTTATATTGACCCTTCCTTTATTTTACTACCTGTGGTGCTCTGCCTTTCTCCCTTCAGATGCACTTCTATAGGTATAAGGTTGCTCCAGCTGTCAGTTTCTATAAAGTGTGTTATGTTAAGATAAACTGGTATTCTTCTATATTATCTATGTATTGTTTATATTTTGATTGAATGTATTTTACTTTTGTTCTTACTGTAAACCCTCACTTGTGTTTGGAACTGTAACTGTTGTCTCTTCAGAATCACCTCGCAAATGAGTTGTCTCAATAGAATCTTTCTTGGTAAAATAAAAATTTAATTGAACTGAAGTCCAAATCTGATCATTTTTCTGTTCTGTGTATATGCTCCAAAAATGATCTAATAAAGTTTTATACCTGAAGTTAATACCCTTTCTGCTGTAGGTGAGACAGAGAGCAGCCACCCGCTTCTTTATAGCAAGGAGGTGATTTAATAGAAGTACACTGAATTTAATTCCTTAATTTGCAGTCATTTGTGACTAGACCTGTTACTTAAACTCTGTGAAATAGGTGTCTGAAAAGAAGGAAAGCACTCACTAGGGTAGTGGGTCAGAGTTGTAGTTGATTGTTTCTGGAGGGCATGGGCTTAGTCCCACCCTGCTCCTCACTCCACCCACCACTAGTGCATCATTTCCTTTATATCAGGGGTTCTGACATCACTTCCCCAAAAGTGCAAAGGACATACACCTATTCATATCCTTAAAGGCACAACACACTGAAGAGGGGGTAAACACACCCACATGCTTACACACACACACACACACACACACACACACACACACACACACACAAACCTCTTAAATTGGAAGGGACACAGACATGTGGGGGAGTGCTGCAATGCACTGGCTGTGGAGTGGCAGTCTTCTGGGAGATGTTCTGGAGGCTGTGTTGCTGCTCTATTTGCAGGCACCTCTCTGGTCTGAGGGAGGAGGTCACCTGCCTCCATACTGACCTGGTGAGGATACAGAAAACCTCCTTCCCCACCCAGGGACCAATCAGGCCACCTCCACTGCCTCAGAGGTTGCCAAGAAAGAGGAGTAGTTGGACCACAGTGGGCTCAGAGAGGGTGAGGGTGGTGGAACAGAGGTGCATCCCCCCAGTTGTGCCTCTTCACAATTCCTTCACCATTCTGACAGAGTGTGGTTCCTTTGTGGGGCACCCACAGTGAAGATCAAGGAGGATGCTGGGAACCTCCACAAAGGAGACCCACAGGAGGGTGGCACAGGACCCCACAGGGGAAGGAAACAACTCCTGGTGGGAGACTCAATCATTTGGGGGTAGAACGGGGGAAGGGAAGGGAGAGGGAGACATGGTGCCTGCCCAGCACCATGGCTTGGAGGGACAGGAAGCTAATCATCAGAATCATGGGAGCAGCTGCACAGGGGAGGGAGCCAGTTGTCATTGTCCACCTAGGGACAAATGACCAGACTGGGAATGGGATTAGAGCAGTGCAGCAGGAGTTTGTGGGGTTGGCAAGGGGCCATAGCATGGGTAAGGCTAGGGTACTCCACACCATGGTAGTCAATAACTGGCTGAAAAACTGGTGCAGAGCTCAGGGATTTGGCTTCATTGGGGACTGGGGGTCCACCTGGAGGGATGCAGGCTCATACTGGTGTGTTGGTCTGCATCTGTCCTTGAGGGGAACCAGAATCTTAGGTGATAGGTTTAAATAGTTCATTGGCAATCATTTAAACTAGCCAACTGGGGACACTGAAGAGAAGGCAGGAATTCCCAGCCCCCCAAAACAGGGTAGTTAGCAAAGTAGACACAAATGTAGAGAAGTCAATAGGGAGCAGAACAGGGGTAAATCCAGAAAAAAGGCAAAGACAGTAAGGACAGAGATGGGCCTAAAAGGGGTAAGGCCATCAAGAAATGGATTGTTATGGGTACCAATGCACATAATCTGAGTAGCAAGTTCCCTGAGCTAGTGGCCTTGATGGAAGAGGGATGCCTGGATATCGTGGCAGTCACAGAAACATGGTACACAGAGAACCATGACTGATATGTCAACATACCAGGGTACACAATCTACAGGAGGGACAGAGAGGGTAAAAGAGGAAGAGGAGGAGTAGTTCTCTACATAAGGGAAGGAATCAAAGCAACAGAACTAAAGGGTATACAGGAAGGGGAGGAGGCACTCTGGGTCACCCTGGAGACACAAAATGGTACCACAATCTGCACAGGGGTTATTTACAGACCCCCATCTCAGGGAGAGGCAATGGAGAAGTTAATGATAGAAGGAATCCTTAGAATGGCCAAGAAAGGAGAGATATTGCTGATGGGGGACCTGAATATGCCAGATGTTAACTGGAGCACCTTTACTGTGGCCACATCCAATAGCAGGGTCATTCTCGATGCCCTTCAGGGGGCATGCCTCAGACAGCAGGTGTTGGAACCCATTCAGGAGGGAGCAATCTTAGACCTGGTACTTTCAAATGGGGATGGAGGGAGAATCTCAGATTTAGAAGTGGGTGGACAACTGGGAACAAGTGACCACCAAACAGTGCGGTTCACAATAAACACAGCTGTGGGTCAAGCCACACAATAACAAGGGTCTTAGACTTTAGTAGGGCTGACTTTGGCAAAATGGGAGACTGCCTCCAAAAAGAACTAGCAAACAGGCAAGAAGGAGGGGTGGAAGAAGAATGAGAAAACATCAAAACTGCCATCAAAGAGGCAACAAGCCTTTGTGTAAAGCAAAACAACAAAACAAAATAAAGGAAAAAGCCACTATGGTTCTCAAAAGAGGTGGCAGGGAAGGTTAAGGAGAAAAGGATAGCACTCAGCAAATATAAGGAAACACAGAAGGAGCAGGACAGAGAAATATATCAGTTAAAGCAGAAGGAGGCAGGGAAGGCAGTCAGAATAGCAAAGGCCCAAACTGAATATGCCAGATGTTAACTGGAACACCTTTACTGTGGCCACTTCCAATAGCAGGGTCATTCTCGATGCCCTTCAGGGGGCATGCCTCAGACAGCAGGTGTTGGAACCCACTCAGGAGGGAGCAATCTTAGACCTGGTACTTTCAAATGGGGATGGAGGGAGAATCTCAGATTTAGAAGTGGGTGGACAACTGGGAACAAGTGACCACCAAACAGTGCGGTTCACAATAAACACAGCTGTGGGTCAAGCCACACAATAACAAGGGTCTTAGACTTTAGTAGGGCTGACTTTGGCAAAATGGGAGACTGCCTCCAAAAAGAACTAGCAAACAGGCAAGAAGGAGGGGTGGAAGAAGAATGAGAAAACATCAAAACTGCCATCAAAGAGGCAACAAGCCTTTGTGTAAAGCAAAACAACAAAACAAAATAAAGGAAAAAGCCACTATGGTTCTCAAAAGAGGTGGCAGGGAAGGTTAAGGAGAAAAGGATAGCACTCAGCAAATATAAGGAAACACAGAAGGAGCAGGACAGAGAACTATATCAGTTAAAGCAGAAGGAGGCAGGGAAGGCAGTCAGAATAGCAAAGGCCCAAACTGAAGAAAAGATAGCCAACTCTGTTAAGAAGGGGGATAAAACCTGTTATAGGTAGATTAGGGACCCAAGAAAGATCAAGGGATCAAGGGAGGGATACTGAGGCTTAATAAAGGGTAGTGAATGTAGGCAGAGGGTGACAGTGAAAAAGCAGTGATACTGAATGAATACTTCAGCTCAGTATTCACAAAAGAAGAGGAGGGTGAGGTACCTAAACCAAACAATAGAAACACTCTGGATAGGGGAGTTGATATCAGTCCATTCACAGAAGAAAGGGTTCTGAAAGAACTCTTAAAACTGAAAGTGGACAAATCAATGGGGCCTGATGAGATTCACCCAAGAATTTTAAAAGAACTAAGGATAGAACTAGTGACTCCACTGACTACCATCTTTAACAAATCATGGGAGGATGGGGGGGTACCTGAGGACTGGAGAAGAGTGGATGTGATTCCACTTCACAAAAGTGGGAGCAAGGCAGAGGCAGGAAACTACAGATCTGCTAGTTTGACCTCAGTGGTAGGGAAAATAATGGAATCACTTCTGAAAGAAAGAATTGTTGAGTAACTAGAGGTCAGCAGGGCACATTACCCAAGGCAGCATGGATTCACAGTGGGAAGGTCATGTCAGATGAATCTAATAGATTTCTTTGACTGGGTGACCAAAGTAATAGACCAGGGAGGTGCTGTGGACTTGGCTACCTAGACTTTAGCAAGGCATTTGACACAGTCCCAAACAGAAGATTAATTTACAAGTTAGCCAGCCTTGCAGTGGGTCCCAAGGTGGTAGCCTGGGTAAACAATTGGCTGGACAACAGGATGCAGAGAGTAATAGTAAACGGAGTCCACTCTGAAGAAAGGAGGGGGGTTACTAGTGGAGTACCGCAGGGTTCAGTACTGAGACTGGTCCTCTTTAATGTCTTTATAAGTGACATTGTGCAGGAGCTGGAAGGAAAAGTATGTCTCTTTGCAGATGACGCAAAGATCTGCAACAGGGTCGACACAGAAGGTGGGGTGGAAAGGATGAGAAGGAACTTGGCAAGGTTAGAGGAATGGTCCAATGTATGGAAGCTTAGATTCAATGCAAAGAAGTGTGAAGTAATGCACCTGGGAAACATAAACCTAGATGTAGAGTACACAACGGGGGGGGGGGTGAGATACTAACAACAACAAAAATGGAAAGGGACCTGAGGGTAGTCATATCAGATGACCTGAAAGTGGGCAAGCATTGTGAGAAGGCAGTAAAGAGAGCTGGTGTGATACCGGGATGCATAGGGGAGAGGCATCACCAGTAGAATACAGGAAGTTGTTATCCCTCTGTACAGACAGTTGGTGATACCCCATCTGGAGTACTGCATGCAGTTCTAGAGACCCCATCTCCGCAAGGACATAGACAGGATAGAGGCTGTCCAGAGGAGGGCAACTAAAATGGTGCATGGGCTGCACCAGAAGACATACGAAGAGAGATTAAAGGAGTGTAATATGTATACCCTTGAGGAAAGGAGGGTGAGGGAGGACATGATAGAAACTTTCAAGTACCTCAAGGGAGTCAACAAAGTGCAAGAGGGTAGCATCTTTCAGAAAAAGAGATGTGCAAGAACAAGGGGGCACAATCTGAAGATAGATGGGCGATGGCTCATACTTAATGTGAGGAAGTATTTTTTCACAGAGAGGGTTGTGGATATATGGAATGGCCTTCCTGAGGAGGTAGTGGAGTCAAAAACAGTGGGGGGATTCAAGAATGCATGGGACAGACATAAGGATTCTAGTGGGGGGGTAGGAGGAAGTAGGCTGTTGGTTAACTAGAATCTGCAGCTTATCCATTAGGTAGGGAAATAGGCAGACTAGGTGAGCCAAGCGGTCCTTATCTGCCATCAAATTCTGTGTTTCTATATTGATGTCCTTTTGCCTGGAGCATGGATCAGTGCATAAATGTCATGAGGTAAAAATCCCAATTTTTGGTTTATTATACATTTCCCCACAAAAAAACGACCAGATGGAGTATCCATACCTCCCAAATATCTGATTCTAATGATGTGTTCTTTTTGCATTTTTCACCAGCTACTGTAATAAACTAGCATCCGCAACATTTTTCTGAGTTTTATTTTTGTCTGTGTTAATCTCAGAGTCAGCTTCATTATTAGTGGTTTCATTTGTGGCCCAAGTTCTGTCTGCATTATGTTCCAACATTTTGTCTGTTATGCCGTCTGTCAGTGCTTCATAAAATGTTCCCCCTATATCATTATATGAAAATGAAATAGGAGGGGTACCTGCAGTATTTTGTTTTGTGTGTGTAGCATCTGCCATTTTCATTTGTGGTGGTGTTTGTTAATCTTTGAACAATCTGGCTGAGTTGTCAGAATTATACTCTGTGGTCTTTTCAGGTGTGCCCGGCATAGGGATTCTTGAGTCAGGAGACCAAGTACCTTCTGAATTACAGATCCAGCCTGCATTCTGTAATGTCGTTGCTGGCATTCCATTTTGAAGTGATTGGTGCAGTTTCTCTGTTATCCTCTCTGATGGGTCCTTGGTTCAAATCTGGGTTCATAGCCTTGCTGCCAAAGTGAAACACAGCCAATGCTGTTTTTTTTTCTCTGATGCCTCAATGGAAATATTTAATGATTTCTTTCATTTCTTTTCTTCCTCTTGCCTTGTTTTCTCCTAACAGCAGCTACTTTCCACTTCTTACATCTGTTGTAATAGTTGATAACTCCATTGTTCTGTTCCATCCTATAGATGTCGCTCTGCTGCAAGTAATTCTTCATCTGTTAATTCCGATGTTCCTGTTACTTGTTCTGGTCTTGTATGCATCATTTTGTTGAATATTAAGTACTATTTCTCCCATGTAGTCCTTGCCAGCTCCGTAGCTACCTCCTCCTCCTCTGTCATCTGTCATCCACAATGTGATGGATCTCCATGTCCTTCCATTCAGATGCCATAGCACCTCCTGTCAAACAGTAGGGAAATTTCCCCGGTGACCTGGCCAAATTTCCCCCATTCACTAAAAATACCAGCAACAGCTTAATCTGGTTCAATTTCAGCTGGTCACCATTTATCCCCGAAAAAGAGATTCTTATTTTCAGTGGGCATACTCAGTCAGCAAAATTCAATAAAATAAATAATAAATATGTTTTACTTTACACTGACCATTGCTGTGTGTGTGTGTGTGTGTGTGTGTGTGTAGTCATTTCTATAAACAAGAGTCAGCATTGATATTGGCCTACAGGTAAAATACTGGTAGGTTTTATATTAGGCCAGTTAAAATTTCATTTATGCAAGTCAGCAAATCTGTTAGAGATCTTTATTTCCCTGATGCTGTAGGGCTCACTGAAACCTGGTTTCAAGCCCAAATCCTAAATCATGAGTTTGACCTTCCTGGCTACAGCACCTTCCGGAAGGACAGGCTATGCAAGAAAGGTGGAGGTGTATTAATCTTTGTTAAGCCATGGAACTCATTGTACCCATCCAACTTATTTTTCCTTTGAATTTATGTTAGTTAAATTGGTACTTCAAGGGACAAAAAAGCCCTACAACATCAGGGAAATAAAGATTTACCCATGCCTCTGGCTCATGTTCTTTGTGCTTCACGGTGCAGTCATTCAAGTTCACCAACTTTAGGCCTTTCATGCTTGCTCAGAATTTAGGTTTTTCAGCCACATGCTAACTGGGTTAGTAACTAGAAAATCTACTGTCCCACCACTGTTTCCCACCAACTATACTAGTGTACATATTGAAATTATGCATTCTCCAATATAAGCCAGCAGGACTAGAAAATGAAATTTTAACTGGAGTAATATAAAACCTACCAGTATTTTACCTGTAGGCCAATATCAATTTATCTGAAATTCACTGGGGTGACCTAACTAACCTGCCCAATTTAGACCTAGCTCTTGAATTCTTTATTAACAACTTCCTAAGTGTCCTTTACAAACATGTCCACTTCCCCCCCAAAAAAACAGCATAGGGTAAAAGGTCATTTCTCTAAATGGTTGGATCGTGAGATAAGAAACAATATGAAACAGAGATAAGGCCTGGGGCCAATATAAGATCTCCAACAGATTTGCTGACTTAGATAAATACCATGCTCTGTGAAACTTCTATAAGCAGGACCTAAAAATCCTAAAATGAGCTATGTTAGGAATCGCCAGGCTAAGAATCGTTCTTACCCAAAAAACGTTTGGAAACAGATCAACTGTCTCCTGAAATGATGCAAAGAAGATACTGCACAGGGCATTACAGTAGATGGAAATGTATCTTTTACCACTGCTAATGCTTTTTTAATAACTTTTTCACTGATCTGAACATGTACCTAGAACCTCAAACTGGGAATTTAAGTCATTCCCCTAATTCTAACAGTCACTTTCCTCAATGTCACTTCCATTTAATCACCAGACAGGAGGTACTCGCCCAGCTAAGAAGGGTCAAACCAGAAGGCTCACCAGGCTTTGATAAACTAGAACCTAAGTTTTCAAAAATTGCAGCTTTTATTATAGCCACGCCTCTCAGAAACCTGTTCAATAAATCCATTCTATTTGGCTCCTTTCCTGACAAATAGAAAACTGCCTTAGTGGCCCACATCCATAAACGTGGTGCTAAAGCTCCAGTTGAAAACTATAAACCCATATCTCTCTTTAACATGCTATCTAAGATTCAAGAGAAGTTGGGATACACCCAGCTCCAGGACTAATTTAAGTCATACCACTCACTTTCTGATGCTCACCAAGGTTTTAGAAAAAAATCATGGGACGGATACTGCTCTTGTCCACATCACTTCCAATATACTTAGAGCTATGGACCATGGGCTATTGACTGGAGCCATTTCATAGACTTAACCAAGGCATCTGACCTTGTAAACCATGAGCTTCTGCTGTCCAAACTCAGAAATGCTGGTCTGAGTGACCTAGCATTCAACTGGTTCTGGCATTACCTAAAAGACAGAATGCAGCTTGTGAGTGGGGAAGTATGTATGAACTAATGCCAATATCTACAGCAGTACCTCAAGGATCCATTCTGGCCCCCTTGTTGTTTTCACTGTTTATAAATGACAAGCCCGACAATTGTTGGTAGGGGCTAGGTTTTAACGGTATGCAGACAATGCCATATTTTTCAGCAGCTCAGCAGATACAAATCAGCTAAATCTTGACCTAAACACTTAGGAAACTGGAGGGCTGGCTATTAGACAGTAAGCCTGTATTTAACCTCAAAAAAAAATGAAGCCATGCTGTTTGGCTCCAGGCACCTAAATAAAATAAGACAAAATTTACTTCAGCTATCCTCTTTGGCTGGTACTCAGCTAGAAATGGCTGACTATATAAAATATCTTGGGGTCCATCTTGACCAAAAGCTCAAATTGAAACCTCATGTCGAGGCTGTGACAAAACCTCTGGACCAGAAAACTGGTCTTCTATACAAACTTAATGGGTACCTCAGTATTCAAGCACAGCAGACCATTGCCACCAGCACACTATGGCCTGTTTTACTCTATGGAGCCCCACTCCTACAACCCCTTCAAGGTTCTGAGCTAAGCAGACTCCAGGTATTAAATCACAAAGTGGCACATTCTGTTGCAGGAGCACAACCCAGAGATCATTATTGTGTTGTGCTTGCTGCCCTAAACTGGCCCTCACTTGAAGTAAGATTAACCTATCCAGTCATCTGCCTAGCTTCTCAGCTGTTCAAAATTGCTGCCCCTCCTAGTCTCCATTGAATCTTCTAGCCAAAGTCACAGAAAAGGATATGTAGGTCCTCAATCTGTCCATTGCTAGAGATCCCAAGGGCCTGGACTTGCACAGTTGACAGATCTTTTGCTATCTCTGTACCATCTTTCTGGAATAGCCTACCGATAGAAGTCTTAAAGTGTTTTACTGCAGCAGCCTTCAAAAATACCCTTAATACTCATTTGATTGTGGGTTGTCTTTGTAACTGTAATTGATGACTCCACATTTCCCTATACCTGACCAAGTAATTCTTCCTAGTAACAAGTGATTTATGATGGTGAACCCTTGACTGACCAGTCTTGTGGATACATATGCTATAACCCTGATACTTGTTCCTGTTCTGATGTTGTGGAATGTAACTTAATGGTAGTTTACTCTCCTGACAAAGGTGATTATGGGATCACCTTCTTACAGCACTCCAACCTCACTAATGGATATTGCTGGCATCTCGTCATAGGCTGATGCACAAAAGAAATCGAAGAGGTGAACCCCGACCTGCCTCCTCCCCTCCCTGCTGGTTTCCTCTTCAGTACAAAAGTTCACAAGCTGTTTGTTCTGGACTGAACAAATTATTATGCAGCACAATATGCTCAGAGCTATAGCCATGGAATGATAATTCAAAGGAAGGAGACAACTAACTGGAGTATGTCTGTAAAGATTTACTGTCAGTAAACTAAGTAAATTGACAGTATCTTACAAGGTTTAGGGATGTGACATGCAAAGAGCAGAAACAACATATGACACAGTCAGTCAATTTATATCTAGTAGCAAACCTAGAAAATACCCTCCTCTTGTATACCTCATATAAGACAGTTGTGTGTCATTTGTTGTCTTCCTCCTTGATGGTGGGGTATAGAGTGCTATATGAAGGTGCTCCCATAATCACATTCACCAGGTGAGTAAACTACCATTGTCTATCACATTTTCTTATAGCACTTCAACCTTACTATTGGCTGCTTATAAAGCAGTGAAGAGTCCAATTGGGTGGGATGAGGAGAAAGAGAACTAAACACTGATTTTAGTACCAAGCACCCAAAAGCTGATTTGTCCTGACTCCAGGTATCCAGTCTATAGTGTTTAGCAAATGCATGGGCTGATGACCAGGTGGCTGCTGCGTAGATCTCAGCAATTGATGCCAAATTATGTTCCACCCATGAGGTGGCCACCACCCTGGTGGAGTTTACCCTGACCTGAAAGGGGACTAGGAGTCCCGAGGCCTTGTAGGCCTCATAGATGGCAGTCTTCAACCACCATGCTATTGTTGTGGGCAGGATTCTAGACCTGTTGACAAAACATGACACAGAAGTCCAGGCTATCACAAAGCTATTTATTCCAAATCATGTAGAAGAACAGTGTACCTTTTGCTGGGAGTTCGGAAACCCTCAGTACACCTCGATGTGATCTTCGAAGCTCAGAGAACAATTATCTTACACAGTCTTATAGTCAGAGATAAAAAAGTGTGTCACTAAGCAACAACCTATGTCAAAAAGGCAGGAAAGTAAATATTGCAATTCTATTGTTAACTTGGTGCGCCGCTCATCCTGCAACAGTTAGTTTTGCATGAACACAGTAATAAAAGTATATAGTTGACTAAGCTACCTTTGGTTACAATACCATTATTCATAAAAATATGCTGATCATTGCATCATAACAAAAGTTGTAGATGGCACACTAGTATTACTAATGCAATCATAGTGAATAATAGTTCCTAGGCACATCCTAGTAAATATGAATAAATACCGATGTACCTTATTGATTGATTGATTGATTAAAAGTTAATTTTTTCACAGGAAATAACATTTGTTGGGACAATATCCCATTTACAACAAAGTCCTGCATGTAACTTCTAATACAATTAACATTTATCTAAACTAATACAAACACAAACACAAAATAAAATCACACAATACATCCACACTTATTTAAAACACATACATAAGGAATTCAAACTATCAAACAAATCATTTTTAAATTTAAAAAAATCTATGTTTGATTTCTGTAATTCAGACAATCTGTTCCAACTTTGTGCTACACTATTCTGGAGCATAATATTCCCTAATCTATTAAAACTTCTATACATTGGAATATTACTTAATACATTCCTAGTCTTTATATATATTTCATTGTTTGACTTTCATTTTACTTGTTCCTACAAAGGATGATTATACTTTCTATGGATTATTTTATGACATATAATAAGCCAAAGATAATTTCGTTTTGCTTCAGGTTGAAGCCAATTCAGTTTATTATAAATTATACAATGATGCTTATTTTTAATATTTCCAGAAGCAAATTTACCTATCCTATAATATGTTTGACTAACCAAATTTAATGCAGTTTTAGTTGAATTCGTATAAATTATAGAACCATACTCCAATATGGGTAACAACATCTGTTTTGCCAACCGCTCCTTTGCTACCAGAGGTAAACTACCCGCGATTCTTCTAAGGGCCCCTAATCTCCTTTTCACTTTATTTGTCTGAACTGATACATGTTCTATATATGTCATCCTAACATCTACTTGAAACCCCAAATACCAATATGTTAGTACATTTTCAATTTTTGTACCATCTTGTAGATGTAATTGTAACTTAGACTCTTTTTCTTTGTATGAACCAACTGAAAACAACATAGTTTGTGTTTTTTCAGCATTTAAAAGAAGACCAGAATTACTCAACCATTTTTGCATCTGTAGCAAATCATTTTGAAGTTTGTCCATCATATCTAATAGATTGTCGGCAGACGCCACTAAAACAGTGTTGTCTGCGTACAATCTCACCTCACTATATTCGATCACTTGGACCAAATCATTAACATATATATTATATAATAATGGACCCAAAATCGAGCCCTGGGGAACACCCCTCTCCAATCTCCCAGGGCCCGACACCGTTATACCACATTGTACACATTGCTGTCTATTTGTCAAATATGACTCAAACCATTTTAACATTTGTCCCTGTATCCCTATGGCCCTTAATCTAATCAAAAGCAAATCATGTTGTACCAAATCAAAAGCCTTACTGAGATCCACAAACACTGCCCCAGTATGTTTCCCTTGGTTCATAGATGTAACAACCAAGTCATTAAATTCTAACAGGGCAGTGTTTGTGGATCTTCCCTTCCTAAAACCCTGTTGTTTATCTGTTATTACAGTATTTAAGTCCAGATAATTATTTAACTGCTCATCTACTTTACGTTCTAGGATCTGCAGGATCTGATCTTATGCTGCAGTGTGTTTGCTAGCCTACTTGTGGGTCTGTGGGGCACGCAAGTCTACACTATAGCAGACCTGCAGGCCAAAGAGCCTCGTTTGGGTCCCTGGGTAAGTATGAACAGACACTCTGAATTTCTAAACTCAGCAGCAATGTTCAGGTAAATCCTGAATGATAGGGTGGGATCCAGTAAAGAAAGTGTTTCTTTGTCTGGATCACCTGGGTCTCGGTCAAAGGTGGGTAGAGAAATTTCCTGAGCAAGGTGGATGGGTGATACTACCTTGGTTAAGAAGGCTGGGACCATCTCAAGCACCACTCTGTCTGAGTGGAACACAAGGAATGACTCTTTAAAGGAGAAGGCCTGCAGCTAGCAGTTTCTGTGAGTGGAACAGATGACCACTAAGAAGGCTGTCATAAGAGGGAGTAACTGTGGGCTCATAGATTCCGGGGTTGAAATGGCGGCCTCGTCATGGCATCAAGTACCAGATTCAAATGCCAGAGAGTGGTAATAGTCCTTTGACTGGATTTGATACTGGCGGTAGCCATCAGAAACAGCAGTCCTAGGGGGTATGCCCCTGGTAGACAGCTACCTGTTTCACCCTTTATGGCCTCAATGGTGGTCACTTGTACCCTGAGTGATGCAATGGATAAGCCCTTATTGAAAATTTCTTGCAAAATATCCAGAATCTGAATAATAATGGAATAGGTGGGGTTACTGTCTTTGGACCTGCACCATGTATTGGAAATGAACTAGTGTCTATCATAGGTGCGGTTGGTAGATGGTCTATGAGCTTGCATTAAAATATTTGCCACCCCATGTGACAGTCCCAGTTCTATCAGTCTAAGCCTCTGTGTAGTCATGCCATCAGCAGTAGCAAGGCCAGGTTGTGATGTAGTATTGGGCTCTGTAGATGATCTGGTCAGGGAGTCAAAGGCAATGGATGGTCTATTAACATCTGTATAATTGACAGATACCAGGTCTGCCTTGACCAGTCTGATGCTATTAGTACCACTGTACTACCAGGGTCTTGAATCTTCCATACCATTCTTGCTATCATTGTTATGGGTGGGAAGATGTAGCCCGTCCTGAAATGCCATGGTGTCGAGAGTGCATCCACTTTCCACAGCTCCACTTTCCTTGTAGCTGGAGAGATAAGTCACTAACTGTTTGTTCTAGGCCAATGCCATTAAGTCCACCTGGAATGGTCCCCACTGGTCTTGGATCATGTGGAAGACTTGTGGGTTTAGCTGCCATTCTGCTGGTTGCAGTAACTGTTGGCTGAGCCAGTCTGTGCATGTGTTCGGATTCTGCTAGGTGCACTGATGATAGGCTGAGGAGATGTGCCTCTGCCAGGTCAGTAGGACTACTGAATCTTTTTCCTTGAGCCCGGCTTTTTGTACCTCCCTGTTTGTTTATATAGGCAATGGCTACCCTGTTGTTGGTTCATATCCTTACATGCCATCCCTGTATTATGGTTTTGAAGTGATTGAGGGTGAAGTAGATTGCTCTGACCTTGACGTTGATGAAGAGACAGGCTGCTGTTGGATACCATTTCCTTTGTGCTGTTCTGGATCTTATGACTGCTCTCCAGCCAGATAGGCTGGCATCTGTTTCTATCATCCTGGAGACTGACCTGTCAATGGAGGCTCCCTGTTTTAGACTATGTGAGTTTGTCCACCATCTTTATGAAGTTCTCATAACTGAAGGGATAGTGAGTTTCTTGGTGTAGTTTTGTGCCCTGAGGTCCCAATTGCCTGTCAGCAATTGCTGCATGGGCCTCATGTGTGGATTCACCAAATTGTGTAAGTCTATTCATGCTGCCGTTAGCCCCAACAATTGCATCAGGTACCAAACTGTTGGGCTTCTGTGAGCTAGCACCCACTTGCATTGGTTCATCAAGCTGTTGATGCGAGTGTCCGAGGGTCTGACTGTCCCTTAAGATGTGTTGAAGACTGCCCCCAGATGCTCTAGTGTTGTTGTTGGAGTGAGATGGCTCTTTTTTGCATTGATGAGCCATCTACGATTTGCCAGCAGCTCTTGTGCCTGCCTGGTTGAGTTCTGGGATGCGGTCACGGTCCTGGTTCAGACTGGCCATTCATCTAGGTATGGGATTATGTGTATTCCTTGAGCTCTTAGCTTCATTGCTAGGGTTGCCATGACCTTGAAGACCCTGGATGTTGATGACAGGCCAAATGGGAGACATTTGTACTGAAAATGATGGCCAATGACTCAGAATGTGAAGAACCTGCAATGGCTTGGGTGATGAGGATGTGGAGGTATGCGTCCTTCAAACCTATGAAGGTTAGCAGATCATTCTTCCAAATTGTTGCATGTTGGAGTGTAAGGTCTCCATTTGGAATTTTAGATACCTGACAAATTTATTTAGGAATTTTAGGTCTAGAACTGGGCTCAGATCTCCAGTCTTTGTTGGTACCAAAAAGAAGATGGAATAAAAGCCAGATCCTTTCTCCTCTGCTTGTACAGGGACTATTACATTGTTCTGTAGGAGCTGGTTTAAGATCTGTCTGACCTTCATGCCGGCATTACAGTCATTGAGTGGTGTAACTGTACGAATCTTAGCTTTCTGGGTAATGTGTTGAACTCTATTGCATACCCCTTGGTTATCACCTCCAACACCCATTTTTCTGATTGTAGTGGTCCAGGTGCTGGCACAGTGCTATAGTCATCCCCCAACTGCTGGCTGCAGATCCTTGGCCTCCGCCACCTCATGCTTGGTAGGTTTTGTGTCCAGGGTTGCTTCTGTATCCCTCGAGCCCCTGGATTGTCCACCTTGGCCTAGTTGTTCTGGTAGTTGGTTTTACGGTTGAAATAGTTTGGCTTGAAGCTAAAATTGTGACTTTCAGTCCCCTGGCCTGGGTGTGATTGGCTGCTCTTCAGTAGGTAGCAGTGGAAATGGTTGTTGTTCTGAAAGAATGGCAAGGTATGCTGTCCCCCTTTTGAATCTTTGTTTTCCCTCTTGAGAACCACAGATCCTTCAAGATCGGACCTGATAACTTGTCTCCTTTGTAATGCCGCTTCATCAGCCTGTTTGTAGACTCCTGGTCCACCTGCCAGAGCTTTAGCCACATGTGTCTTCTGTCCCTGTTGATGGTTGCTGCGGCTCGAGCCATCATTTTGAAAGTGTTGATGGATGAATTGGCCACATATTTGATGGCTTATAATGTGTAATCCATGGTGGCCTTCTGGTGACTTGTCTTTGGCAGATCCTGTTGGCTGACCTCAATCCATTTTAATATGTCCCTGGTGATAGAGGCAGCTGTGGTGGGGACCCTCATTGACATCATTAGGATCTTGTGAGCTTTTTTGATGATCTCCTCCATTTTCTTATCAGTGGGGTTGTTGAGGGTCAAAGAGCTGTCAGAGGGTATAATTGTCCTGTTACTGAGTGAAGTAACTTCTGGATCCACCTTGCGGAGGTTCAGTCAATTTTGCCTGTTTATCCTCTGGTACAGGGTATCTCCTCTTAAAGGTAATTCTTTCTCTAGTTCCTGCTGGGTCTGAGCTCTCCCATTCCCTATTTGGGATGTTTTCAAGAGTCTTACATACTGGAAATACATTGGTTGTCTTGGGCTATTCTCAGAGCAGTGGATCTAGTTTTTGCTCCTGCCGTGGGGCTGGATTGTCGAACTTGAATGTTTCGCACACCACTCTGATAAGCTCACGGATAAGGTCAAAGGGGCATAAACTGGCAGATAGATCCTCCCTGGGTTCTTTGTCCTCCTGCAAGGAATCACTGTCCTCATGGCTGGAGTCTTCTTCTGACTCCGGTGCATTGTCTTTTTGTGTTTTTTGGGGTGGGGGTTTGGCTCTGTCTGGCTCATGTGGTCATTTGGGATCTATTAGTATCTCTGTTTTCCAACAACTTCTGGAACATGCCAATCATAGTTCCCTGTGTTATCCTGGATGCATGTCTCCTACTGACTCTTCCTCTGAGGATCCTGAGGCCAGATTTCCTCTTTGAGGGTCAGCATCCACCATGTTTAGGAAGAAAGATCTCCTAAAGACCTCAGCAGGAGAAGGTTGGGGCACTTGTGGTATACTGTTCAATTCTTATCTATTTCAACTGGGAAAAGTGTTCCTAGGGTGAGGCTTAAAAATTCTGGTGATCGAGCCTTTTCAGTGGCCATACCCACCCTTTGGAACGCTTTACCTCAACAACTTCGAGAGGCACCCTTACTGGAATCCTTTAAAAAGGGATTAAAACCCTTTTTATTTCACCAGGCATTTGATGGTTTTTAATTATGTTATGTTAAATGGTTTTCTGTATTTGCTGATTTGCTCTGTATTGTATTTATGTATGGTTACTTGTTTTATTGTGTATTTTTAAATTGTATTGTGAAGCGCTCTGAGTCTCCTATCTATCTATCTATCTATCTATCTATCTATCTATCTATCTATCTATCTATCTACCTATCTATTTATCTATCGAAACCTGGTGGCAGAAGGCAAGAAGAGGCAGTTAGGACTGAGGGCAGGTGGTAGAACCCAGATAAGATATAACAGACAAAGAAAATAATACAAATCTGAAGTCAGAACAGAAAGGCAGAGGAGAGGGATGGATGTTAGCAGAAGAGGGATGTAACTAGGAGCCACACCAGTACGGTCAAAAATAATGACAATGGTGTACTGTCTATGCACTGGTGGGAGGCTTCTTCACATCATAACCAGAGATCACCAAAATAAGAAAAAAACACCTGCCTAGTGTCAGTGTAAGCTGAAAACAGGACCTGATGAGGAAGTGCCACAGTGGGCTAAATACAGTATGCTAAAATAGGGCAACAAATAACCTGAGCAATAACATACATCTTCTGATCTGAAAGAAATTGATCTGTAGCCTGTACCAGCTCTAAGAATGACTGACAGGGCCCTGTAAACCTAAGCCACCTAATTACTGGCCCCAGACAACAGTGCAGTATGTAATAGCAAAGGTGGGATTTGAACCCTAGCCTCCCAGGGCTCATTGTTTATACTGTTGTTAGATCCTGCCAGTCCCTTGGGGGAGCCCCTTGCTACTGTGCACTGTTGATTTTCCCTTATGAATGTCAGTGAGCCATATAATGAACCCCATTCATGACGGTCATCATACAGTATAAGGTAAAGGGTCAAAGTGATGTGTCCGCCATCTTGAGTGTGGCATTAGTAGCTGGAAAGTCTCCCAAAAAATGGCACCTAAGGAACGCGTTTTGTGAGATCAGGAACCAATATGGAGGACAAAATCACATGCCTTGCGAGATTCTCAGGACAAAGAGCCATAAACCAGGAAGACTCCCGGAGTGGTATTCAAGTGCCCTGTGAACGGTATGACTCTTCGGTGTTCCCTGTTACCTTGAGCAATTGGTGATAGAGCTGGGGCCATCAGAATGATGTGTATGGTAATGAGACCTCAAGGATCTGTGAGTGGAGAATGTGTTTTGTTTCTCCCTTGCCTCGAGCTTCAGCTGGGGGGACAAAGGGAAAGATACCAGCAGCACTGTTAGTCCCACAACAGCTGTGGGAGTGTGGTGTCGATCCCCTGGTTGAACAAGGTAAGCGAGGGGGGAGCATTCTGACTTAAAGCAGTACATTTCAAAAATGCTACTAGGAAGTCAGGAGTGAGATAGCTGACTCCCTCAGTGTGATCGGACCCACCCTTCCGGGTCCCAAAGTCCAGCAATCATCTAAAAGGGAACACAGAACATGTTTTCAACAATAAGCTCAATATCCTACTCAGGGCCGTCTCTGCCAGGTCCCTTCGCATTCTGAGCAACCTTTTCTGGTTGCCTGAGGCTACCCTATCTGACTAATTTACAAAAACAAAATGAGCAGGCAACACCAGGAAAAAGTTAGTAATAAGTACGCTGGGATTACAGAAAATGCTTAACAGGGGTGCTAAAGTGAAATTACATATTTCCTTACCTTGCTATGTAGATATTGGCATGGAGCCAAGGTAGGTGCAACCAGCCTAGAGAGATACACAAAACAAATGGAAAAGGAAACTAGCAGGGAGGGAAGGAGACAGGTCAGGTTTCACCTCCTCTGTATTTCTTTTCTGTATCAGCCTATGAGAGATGCCTACAATACCCAATAGTGAGGTTGGAGTGCTGCAATAAGGTGTGATAGATAATGTGCAATTTACCCTGGATGTGTCTTTGTTCTATGACATCACACTTGTGTAATATTATATTTGCTTATCTATTGTCTATACATTCTGATCATATATGTATACTTTTCTGTTACTGTTTTCTAATTAATTCTGGGTCACCGCTGAAAAAGGGACACTAGTCTCATTGGGCCTACCCAGTCAACACATTTAAATAAATAAATAAATTCAAACCTTCTTGTAAGACAAAAATAAGGCTGGCATTACTATGCAAACTCTAAAAAGAAAAGACACTGGGTATTATGGCAGAAAAGTCACAAGTAAGTAAATGAGCAAACTATGGTGTTCCTAGTTTCAAGCAATTGCAATAAGTACTATATATATGTTTTCTACCTTATAAAGAGTATGTTCCTTAAAACATACGTAAAACATTATTTGTCCCTCTTAACTATGGAAGGTCATGCACTCCTTTTTTAATTTACACACAGTCTTCCACCCCAGAACTCAGACTAGGTAGTAACATTATCTCTTACCCTGATGAAGTTATTGCCTCCTTTAATAACTTTTTCAACCAGTATCATCTTGCTGCTCCCAGCCTCCACCCTCCATCCTCCCCATCCTCCTTGTCCTCCTCTTTCTCACCTTCTCACCTACCTGTCCTGCTGATACTCTTTGATCTCTGCTATCACTCAAGCCCCAACAACGTTAATAGACATGAAGGGATTGACCACAGACCCCTCTGTCCCTGTGCTCTGGCTAATGTTCCCCAATCACTGATCTCCTAAACTTCTTTTTCCTCAAAGGCACAGTCCCCCATGTTTGGAAGAGGGTCAAAGTCAACTCCCTTCACAAAGGTGGCAACCCCCCTTCCCCAGGTTAGTTCTGCACCATTTCTCTCATCCCTGCTCTGTCAAAACTCCATAACCACCTGGTTCTCTCCCATCTCTACCCCTTATTTGACTCCTCAGCCTTTCTTAGTCATCACTAGTATGTGTTTAGAAAATCCAACTCCACTGCATCATCTATTCTTAGAGTCACTGATATCATGCTGAAAGAGATGGACCAGGGACATATCACCTCTGCAGTCTTTTGTTTACATGGTCAAGGATTTAAAGCTGTTTCTTGCTTTTCTTACTGGACAAAATTATGTAGACTAGATTGCTGGACATCATAGTCAAATGGTTTAACTCCTAAATAGTGTGCAGATCCCCAAGCTAACCTCTTATGTGGTTTCATCTCCTTCCCTCTCTCCTTCCCTCCCTTTGAATCTGGACAAGTTAGGTATTCCAAATGTTCTGTCCTTGGATCTGTCTTGTTGAGATTTTAAGAGATTTTACTGGACAACTTCGCAAAGGCATGTGTCTCCTCTTACATTCAAGTGAATGCAGGCTACATTGTGCTAATTGCCTGTACTCCATCACCCACCCACCCCATCTGACTGCATAACTACAGCAAGACTTAAAGAATATCCAAGGCTGTTACTAAAACAATCAGTATACTCTAAAACCCAGCATTACTGTCTCCATGACATAACCTTACTGTATATTGTTAAGGACAGTAGGAGGTAATATCTATTACGAGGCAATACCTACAATATCATGTCTGTCATCCCACTTGCGTAATGGTTATAAGAAACAATACATCTTGACATCATGAATTAAATTTGCTCTACAACAAATACTCCTATTGTAGTCTCTCCCCCACCACCACCACTGACAGGGCATTCCTTGTTCTCACTACCCTCTCAAAAAATATTCACTATATTCAACCTGAAGACATCTGTCTCAGTCTTAAGCAAATGACATTCAACACCAGGCAATGTCTGGCTAGAATCTAATATCCCAAGTCTTCATGACTCTGGATGGCTCCATACTGGAGGAAATTTCCTTTCTTAAACATCTGGGAGTTGGTCTGGAAAATCATCTTGAGTTCCATAGTCACATTGATGCCATCTAAAACAAAGAACTCCTCCCCAAGCTCTGTCTGCTCTACAGAAGCAAAGCCTGGGTCTCCCTTCCTTCCTGCCAAGTGGGGCATTATTTTAAAAATGATCATCCTAGTATTTGACTATGGGATTTTTTGCATAGTGTTTCTGCCAAATCTACTCTTACCATATGCACCCCCTTTAATTACTTTGCCCTTAAATGCCCTCCCTGCACATGTCACTGTTACTGCTTGTAACAGGGTGCCCCTGTTCATAATGTATAAACATTCCCCCATGGGTATCGATTATGTGCAACCCCCCCCAATTACCCTTTTCACCCTGTTCTAGCCTCTTTTCTTATTCTGCAACTCTCCTTACTCTCTTCTTGTCAGGGTGGCCAACCTGATGAACAAATCTAAACTTTACTGTACCCTTTTTCTTTGAACCCCAGTGAAATGCACATGCTGCGCTGAGTAATGCTCTGCTGAATACTCCCGACCGGGAGTTGACAAATAGTACCAGTTGCCCTATGAAATGTTTAGAATGTGCCTTAATTTTTAATAAGGGCCCCAAGTCATAGGTGCCCCAGATAAAGTGAAAGGCACTAATGTGCCAGTGATCTGCCGCTCATTGCAGCTGAAGGATTCGCGAGGAGCCATTCCAATACAGCTTAGGAGCAGCCTTGTTCTGCTCCCTGGCGATGCTGCATGGTGCCCTTAGGAAAGTGTTTAGTGAGATGCAGCATGGAGCATTCCAAAAGCACAGATACTGGCAGGATGTAATAAGTACCACAAGGATGAGCAGGTGCCACTTTCTATATGCCTAAAAGACTAAAATGCATCTAATTTGTATTAACAGGCCCAAATGAAAAGTTGAGCCATCAGCTGCAATTTCAGCCATCAGCTGTATTGAAAGTAGGTTTTGAATGTTGGTAATTTACCAGGGCACATGAACCTAGGGAGAGAAATGCCCTGAATAAGTGTAAGCTTACAGGAACTATATATACATATATATATATATATATAAATATATATGTATAGAGAGAGAGAGAGAGAGAGAGAGAGAGAGAGAGAGACAGAGAATAAAGAGCTATGTGATATAATAAAGATTATAAGAAAAATGCTAAAACTGTTAAAACTGCATAAAAACATGTTCAGACTTCCTGCATTGTCAGGAGAAGGGAGACAAGTAGTATGCCTGCCATCTCCCCTTCCCTTAGCCAACCCAGAGATGTCTGAGGGTAAAATAAGTAATAAAGGTGCAATTACCATTTGGGTTTCCTGAAGTACCTGTATAGGGCTGGTTGCCCACAGAATGACTGTTTTTAAAGGAGCAGGTACTAGTGACATCATTACAAGGGAGGGGCTAATTTCCATATTGAGACCCTATTAAACTGTAAGAGCTGTTTGATCCCTACCCAAATGTGTTGTTAAATAAAGTATACATAAAGGTAATGGCTTACAGTGTCTTGAGAGTTAGGGATATGGGATGTTTTTATTCTAAAGAATAAAAGAATAAAACCCAAATGTACCTCTTGCAGCTGGCCACATGACCATGATATCATCAGTCAAAAGAATATAAAGTCTCACCACTAGGAGTGATTTTTAGATAGGAAGGCCAGTGAGCTGCTGGTCTTTGAGGAGGAAGGTGTGCCAGTATTCACACCAGCAACTGAATTTAAAGAGAAGTAGTGCAGAAGTGACTAGGAAAGAGTCATCTTCTGAGTTTTCTTTTGGTGTGCTGTTTAACATCCTGTTTATTTTGATTTCTGTATATATTGATTTATTTGATTTTTTGGAATAAAATTAAAAAACGCATTCATGCATTTTTTTGTTAATGCACTATACCTCCTGCCTATCGTGTCTGTTTTAAGCCCACAACATTACACAGCTACACTTCCCTCTTTCTCCCCTTTCTTGAGGGCAGAAGTCTCCCTCTCTCTGTGTCTCCCTCTCCTCCAAATTTTGGTTTTGGTCTCTTCCCATTATTTTAGCTCATTTCTGCCATGTTCCCTCTTCTTCTACTATCTCTAATCTTTTGCCCCTCATTCATACTCTCTACCCCATACCAAAGCTATTGCAGTGCAGTGAGCCTTTTGCTGTAGTCTCCACCAACTCTGGTCTATCTCCTCTTTTTCCATTCATCTCCCCCACCCTGAAATCCCCACTCCATGAGTACACCTGTCATGTCTGACATTTCACCTGATCAACCTCACCCTCTTGTCCATCTATTTTTACTCATCTCCTGCTACCCTATTTCCTCCTCAATATTTTTCACCATGTTCTCCACAATATTTTACCCTTTCCTTCATTTAATTTTTTTCATTGAAAAAAAAAAACATGATGTAAAGTCTTTTAACAAGCCTTCTTTTCAGTGCACAGTTCGCTCAGTCAGTATTTCTTGAATGGCAACTTTTTTGTCTTGCATGCACAGTTGTCTGTTTTCAGATTACTAAGGAGTGGTGTGCTAAGGAGTGGACTGGCTTTTAGTTACAAGCCTTTGCACCACATCTAGGTAGCCAGTCACACAGCCTCTATGCCACATCAAAGTAACTGGTCCCAAAGAGGTCCATTCACAGACAGACTATGTTAGCCATTCTATCATTATCAAGTGACAAGTGTCTGACTAAGACTGGCTTTTAGTTACAATGTTGCATTGTGACAAGCCTCTGTACCACATCAAGGTAGCCAGTCACATGGAGGTGCATTCACATTAATACATGTGTTCATGCACAGGCACCGGATAAGATTTGAGTACTTTGCTCCTCATTTTGAAAGAGAGGAGAGTAAAAGAAAAATTGAGATACCTATATGTCTGGACAGTGTGGACTGATGAGAACATTTAATAACAATGTAGATTTTTTTTCTAGGCAAGAATTGTTGAAGTGCCAACAATACACAGGATAGTCTTGGTAGTGACTTAGTTTTAAAGTAGTGAGTAAAACAAAATTGAGATGCACCCTGCCCACCCCCAACCCCCCACCCCAGTCAGTCACTACTGGGTGGTGGGCACAGACCTTAACCATCCACAATCACACATACACACACAAAAGTTTTAACTCCCTGCTACTTCCACACAGAGTCCCTGCCAGGTCCTGCTGATTTACACACACACACACATATGTAACTCCCTGCCATGTCCTGCTGAGTTACAGCCACACCACAGAGTCCCTGCCAGGTCCCACTCATACCCTTTTGAAAGCTAAACTTGGATAAAACGTTTCCAGAATATAAACATTTTTACAGACAGTCAAAATTTTAAATCTCCTTTTAATAAACTGTTTACCCTTATTTAGAGGTGAGAAAAACAGTCTATCAGCACACAAGCTAATACTCACTTATTTAAGCATTTGATCTGAACAAGGCCAACCAGTGTGCTAAACAGTGTGCATTCTCATTCAGAATCTCCCTAGTTAGAAAAAAGTAATGCACTGAACAGGACAGTAACAGTCACTTTTACCTAAATGCTCTAAGTTCACTGCAAGTCATTCAGTGGTAGCATTTTAAAACTAAAGTTGGTGTCATATCAACAGACAAGCAGCAAGAATAAATTTACTACCGTAAACTCCTTGTTGTTTTAACTTGTTTAGAAGTTAGAGAAAAAAAAGCTCTGCAGGTCATGGGTGGGGTAGCATTTTGAAATGAAGACTAGTGGTTAAACAACATTTTTTTTTTATCCAAGTGTTGCTGGACAGCAATTTTGTTACCAAGGGTGGTGATAAGATTATTTATAAAAAAAGCTACTGCAGTGCCAGTCAGTGTCTGATAATGCAAAAGGAGTGCCTGTGGGTAAACAGTCTGAACTCTGAAGCTGCTGTAGTTATTAATTTACCTTACAAGTGAAAAAAAAAACCCTTAAGTTCAAATTCAGTGCCGGTCATGTGGTCGCGGGGTAGCATTGTAAACTTTCTAAAAGCTATGCTAGTGGTCAAAATAAAATAATTTCCCCTTTGTTTTTTACCTAAATGGGTACACTGCAGGTTAGACAGGGGCAGCATTTATTTGTGTTACTACACAGACAGTAAAAAGAAATAAGATAAGAAGCTTCAAACTGTCAGATGACTGTTGTGTGTTGTGTTGTCATCAGTAAATAGACTTACCTTACTCACCACCCCCTGTGCAATGTCTCATATGAAGAACCCAAACAATACTGGCCCCAACACAAAGCCCTGTGGCACACCACTCGTCACCGGCCTTGGAGTTGACAGCTCCCCTCTCACCACCACCCGTTGTAGCCTGCCACTCAGCCAGCTTGTAATCCAGTTTATCTTTTTTGCTCCTACCCCTACACCAGTTAGCTTCCCCCCAAGCTGCCCATGAGGCACTGAATCGAAGGCCTTGCTGAAGTCCAAATAAAGAACATCCACCGCATGACCCTTATCCAGATCACCTGTCACCCAGTTATAATATTGTATGAGGTTGGTTTGACAAGACTTCCCTGAAACAAACCCATGCTGTCTCTCATCCTGGAGGCCATTGTCCTCCAGGTACAACACCAGTCTTTCCTTTAGTATCATTTCCATGAGTTTGCACACTATGGAGATGAGACTTACCGGACGATAATTACCCAGTTCATCCCTTGGCCCCCCTCTTGTGTAATGGTACTACATGTGCCATCCTCCAGTCCAGTGGCATACATCCCAACTCCAGTGAGGTGCTGTACAGATCCACCAGCAGCTCCGCCAACACCTTTTACCTCCCCTTTTACATTATTCCTGTACAGGAACTCATGCCATTTGTTCTGACAGCCATGTATCTCAACCAATAGCTTTTCAAATCAGGGGCAAGGCTTAAAAAACAGAACTTTAATTGTCACAATCAGGGAAACACCTTAAAATAGTAATAATGCAGTAGCTCAATAAGCTATTTCAGTAAACGGCTAACTATAACAAGCATTTGTCAATGCCATATGTTTGCCACTTGCATTGCTCTTGTACTGGGTCTTGCTTGAATACATTTTTACTACATATATACCTAAGATAGACCAGTTGAGATGTAATATGTCATTTGCAATCGGGTCCCGATTTTACACAGTGTTATACTGCAGCTAACCCAGAATAGCAGAGGTGATACATTATATCTCATCTTTAATGTGGTCCTGCTTTTATCATGTATTTTTCTAGGACAGATAATCTTAGATGCAACATTTCCTTTTCAGTGGGGTTCTGCTGTATGGTCCTGTTTCTACACAGTTTTGCAACATATTTACCCAGGATAATCCAACTGAGATGCCATATCTCATTTTTAGTGGGGTCCTGCTTCAACACATTTTTGTACTGTATTTATGACAGCACAGCTCAGATGATATCTTGTTTTCAGTGGGATGCTGCTTTTCCCAGTTTTTACACTGTGATTTCCCAGGATAGTACACCTGAGATACAATAGCTCATTTTCAATGGGGCCTTGCTTTTAACCATTTTTGCAATGTATTTACTCAGGATAGCCTAGCCGAAAGGCAGGTTACATTTTCATTGGGGTCCAGCTTTTACAATGTATTTTTCCTAGGATAGTGCAGCAGAGATACAATGTACAATGGTGGCTGTGCTATACTGGGTCCTGCTTTTACACATTTTTGCAATATATTTATCCAGGTTAGACCAGATAAGATGCAATATCTCATTGTCAGTAATGTCCTGTTTTACACGTTTAAATTGCCTTTATCTATGATATGCTAGCTGAGAGGCAATATCTAATTTTCAGTGGGCTCCCAAATTTTGACCACAAATCTCGAAAATAATTTTTTTTATGACCAGACATTAAAATCAAGACAGGCGGAATTTTTTAAATCCCATCTGAAATGTGATTTCACAGTGTAACTGCAAAAACATATTCTGGAGGGAATTTGAAAATAAGACACCTACCATGTTCATGAGGTGGGGTAACTCATGGGATATGTTGAACATTAGGGGCCAAAATATACAAAAATAAAGTTATGAGTAAACATTGGAACAATTCAATGTTTTTTTTAACTTAGTTTTGTTTCACATTTTGACTCCATATTTTCAACATAGACTTTTTATGACCTCATGTTATATTAAGACAGTCATATTTGTTAAAGTCCTGTTTGAAAAGTGGTTTTGCATAGGGACTGCAAAAGCATGTTTCAAAGGAGTCTGAAAAATAACACCTGCCATGATCATTAGGCGGGCTAACAAAAAGGCTATGTGCACATTTGGGGCCAAAATCTGCAAAAATCACAAAGTTATTAGTGAATATTGAAACAGTTCTGTTTCCTCATTACTTTGCTGTTTTTTAACATTTTGACTGCAAATTTTCAACACTGTCTTTTAATGACCTCAATTTATGATCATGGTAGGTGGAATGTTTTGAATCCTGTTCAAAAGGTAACTACGTGAAACAAATGTGAAAACATGTCTCGGAGTAGATTTGAAAAATGACAACTGTCCTGTTCATAAGGTGGGGTAACAAAAGAGCTATGTTGAATATTGCTGGCCAAAATCCACACACATAGAAACATAGACTTTGACGGCAGATAAGGATTGCTTGACCCACCTAGTCTGCCCATTTCCCTACCTACAGGATAAGCTGTAGATCCTAGTTAACCAACAGCCTATTTCTTCCTACCCCCCACAAAAATTGCCTTATGTCTGTCCCATGCATTCTTGAATTCTCCCACAGTTTTAGACCCCACAACCTCCTCAGGAAGGCTGTTCATGCATCCACCACCCTTTCTGTGAAAAATATTTCCTCACATTGCCCCTGAACCATTACCCCCTCTATCTTCAAATTGTGTCCCCTTGTTCTTGCACATCTCTTTTTCTGAAAGATGCTGCCCTCTTGGACTTTGTTGATTCCACTGAGGTACTTAAAAGATTCTATCATGTCCCCCCTCTCCATCCTTTCCTCAACGGTATACATATTAAGCTCCTTTAGTCTCTCCTCATATAGCTTCTCTTGCAGACCCTGCACCATTTTAGTTGCCCTCTTCTGGACTGCATCTATCTTGTCTATGTCCTTGTGGAGATGGGGTCTCCAGAACTGGACACAGTACTCCAGATGGGGTCTCACCAACTGTCTGTACAGAGGGATAACAACTTCCTGTTTTGTGCTGGGGATGCCTCTCCCTATACATCCCAGTATCCCCACAGCTCTCCCTACTGCCTTCTCACATTGCTTGCTAACCATAATGTCATCTGAAATGATTACCCTCAGGTCCCTTTCCATTTCTATCACAAAGTTATGAGTAAACGTTGAAAAAAAAAAATCTACATTTCTTCATAACGTTGTTGTTTTGTGACATTTTGGTCCCACATGTTCAACATTCAGTAGTCTTTTTATGACCCATCTTTCTGAACATGACAAGTGTCATTTAGAAAATACTGGCTGAAATACCATTTTGTGCTACAAGTGACAAAACATATTTTGACCAGTATTTGAAAACTGACATCTGTCACATTCATGAGGTAGTATGAAAAAATGGTTATGTTGAAAATTTGGGGTAAAAATTTCCAAAATTATCAAAATTATGAGCAAGCATTGAAACATTTCAATGTGCCTTCAAATCTTTAATATCCTGACCCCAAATTTTCAACATAAGCTTCTTATGACCCTACCTCATGAACCCAGTAGATGAACATTTTCAAATCTTGTTACGGAGTGACTGCAAAATCACACCTTTCAGGCCAGATTTGAATCTGTTAATGAGGTGGGGACTCAAAAAGGCTATGCTGAAAATTTGACATCAAATATTAAAAAATTATCAAGTTATGAGTACAAGTTTAAAATGCATTGAAATAGATTGACAACAGCTTACCCGATTTCCTCAGTCCCTGGTTCAGAGTTGAAGAGTGAAGATTTGTCTCTGGTCTGGATAGAATTACAGCACTGGACCTCCAGTAGATAAGCAAGGGGAGTGGGGTGGAGGGTATTGAATAGGGGGAGTTGCCAGGTTGGGGGAGAATAACGGCAGCAGGGGGCAGTGGCAACAGACAGCAATGGGCCATTTTCTTTTTTGCATGTTAAACAATAAAGAGATGATTTTCTTTATTTAGGGTACTGACGCTTGTGATAGGGCAACCCATTGTTGGGTTCCTATTTATGGGGAATGGGAAGTAATAGGGAGTTGGGAGAGATACTTTGAAGAGGGTGAGATTTTTATAAAAATGGGCATAGGAAGCAAACAGGGAAGTGGAGGAGATTCTTGCAGAGGATGGGGAAGCAATGGGCAGGTGGAATGGATACTTAGCAGGGGGAATCTTTTAAATGGGGTACGGGTAGCAATGGGGGTAGGAGGAATACTTGGCAGAGGGTAGGATCTCAGTAAAACTGAGTTTAAAAAGGGAAAACGAAGGTTGTGCAGCAAGTTATGTTGGTGTGGAGAGGACAAAGTGTAGGCTGATCTTGATGCTGATCAGCTGTGCTGCAGGGCAGTGTCTTGCAGATAAAAACAAAGAGCTGCCCTGTCATTTGGATGGCTCTCTTCTTTGAACGTCATGAAGTTTCCACCCAGCAAGCCCAGAACAGTATCATGATCAGCTTGGCCTAGGATGTGAAGCCTAGGAGCCAATGGGGGAGCTATGAGGCATAAACCCAATCATAGACATGAGGGGCAGGCAGAATGTCATCTGACCAACCAGTAGCCATTTTACCCTGTGTTTCTTTCCCCCTGAGGATGCTGATGCTCCTGGTCATGCATATGCATGGTTATCACTATTGTCAGCATTCCATCCCCATTCTGCTCAGCCCCAGGTCATGCTGCCACCCACCGCTATGTTTTTATTTATTTTTTATTTAGCTTTTGTTGACCGGGTAAGTGCACTAGACAAATCCTGCCTATTTTCAGGCACGACCCGGGGAAGGGGGATACAGATGAATGCCAACTGACCTTGAACCAGATTAAGCTGTTGGCGGTATTTTTAGTGAATGAGGGAAATTTGGCCAGGACACCGGGGGAAATTCCCCTACTCGGTTACTGCAGGGTGGCCAGTAGGGGGACAGGTCATCGCAAGATGGCCACGCGAGGTGGACCATGGCAGGAGATGGAGGACGTCAGCAGAGCAGGAGAGGAAGCCTCGACTCCTACTCAAAGTAATTTGGAGGCTTCAGTGCAGGAATTTATCGATTTTGAAATAGATAAAGGTCTTCAAGAGTCTGGGCTCAATGTGGAAACTGCTAACAAAGAAAATGCTTCAACTCCCCCTCAACGTGTTGCAGCTGTGATGGACATAGAGTCTCCCAGAGCGGGAGCATCGGTCGCTGCAAAGGAGAGCAACTGCCAAAACAATGTATGCTCTAATTACGGGAACGCGTTCACTTCGTCTGCTATACTGAGGAACAGCTCCTTTAATGTTAGCGTTTCCGAGGAGCACATTTCAAAGAGGCACCAGCAGGTCTCCGTGCCGGAAACTAATTTGCTGAGTGGCGAGCGTCAACAGGAGGACGAGGAGTCTAGAGAGCGTTCAGGTACTGTGTTTTTTGGAGCCCTGAGTAATTTGGAGCACGGTTTTGGGAAATTTAATGATTTATCTGATAAAACAAGCGCAGTTTCCACGCAGTTCCCTGCAGCCCTAAGCACTAATACTGACAGTAATAACAGTATCCTAACTATGCAGGAGCCCAACGCTGATGCCAAAGTGGGTAACTCTTTAGAAAGCAAGCGTGGTTATGGAGAGATGAATTTCAAATCGGATACAGCAATAAAATGTACTGAACTGGCTGGCAGAAAAGTAGTAATTAATAGCAAGTGCCAACAGCCAGCAGAGCTGAGAGGGTTATTGGACATGGAGGAATTTACAGACTCCAAAACTACTACTTGTTCAACCACTTCAGACTTTAATAAGCAGGATGGGGTTCCCTTAAACAAAGTGACTGGTTTTGTGCTCAAACATAACAATAAGGATGAGTCCTTATTAAAATCTAATATTATTTATCAATCTGTTGATGGTTCACAAACAGGGGCAACAGAGTTTTTTTTTTCCAAGAGAGAAAATGTTGGAGGGGAAAATAGTAAAGCACAGTTGCAGGATACACAGGTGGATTTCACACCATTAAAAGGTGTTGATATGCAGTCTATTTGGTCACCAGAAAAAGCTTTGCAAGAGTCAGGATGGATACAGGCTGACACAGAAGTGTGGAAACCTGACCCTTCCTGGTCTCAGGAGATATCCCTTTCCCAACATTCTCCATAATGGGCTCCGGCTGATTTGCTGAAAAAAGGGAAGGATACTGAAGAAAGTTTACCTGTAGAGAAGGATAATTCTGGCACCCCCTGTAGTACTATGGGCCCAGATAACATCCCTTCCACTAAACTGTTACAGGACTCACCATTACAGGAACCCTTACAGATTCCTGCAGCCAAGTGCATTGACCCCCCTCCCTCCCAAGGTTCTACTCAGAAGCCTTTGATGTCGGAACTATTTTCAAATTCACACAGAGAAGCTGCTCCTAGGCGCAATGCAGTCCGATTAAGATATAAAGGGGGGTTAGAAATTAGGCCTGACAGGTATTATGTTGGGAAAACTTTGCTAAAAGACTCTTTGCATTTTTCTCCTCAGGATGTTTACGCTTTCATAAACATCTCTGGGGAGGATAATTATGATGTAAGTTTCTGTTCTCAGCAAGCTCTTGACTTGTTCTGGATAAGGTATAATCAGGTTAAATTCTCCCCGATATGGATCCCCTTCATAGTTATACCTCTGTCCAAACCCTTAGTTAAGTTTGTCATGATTATGTTTCGTAATGAAGGGGTGTGGGTAGAGGACATTACTTACTGGTTGAAAAAAAGGTGTGAAGTTTTAAGTGAACCAGAACCCATTTTGGATACAGAGCTCTTTTGGACTGGTGGATGGAAGTACAAAATCAAACTAAGGCAATCTGAGTCTGGGATAGAACACATACCGAACTCTTTCCTGTTAGGGAGGGACAGAGGTGTGTGTTTCTATAGTGGTCAGCCACGCCCATGTTATAAGTGTGGTGCTAGAACACATCTTTCAAGCGTATGTGACCAACTAAGATGTGACAACTGTGGGGAGGTGGGTCATTTCACTATGTTTTGTAACAATCAGTCTTGTTGTGACTTATGTGATGCTAAGGGTCATGTATTTAAAGTGTGTCCTTGGGCTGCCCACAACACTGCATCTAGTTCTAGTTCTGAAGTTTATATTAAAAAAGCACAAGAGGTTTCTGCACAAGTTACTCCCCTGTTAGGTGTTCCCCACCCAGGGATAAACCAGACTAAAGTACCCCTAGCTAGGAGACCAGTAGAGCCTAAAGTAGTATCAGATGATCCAGTTACAGAACAGGTTAAGAATAAGGAGATAACTGTCAGCAATACAGGGAAACAAGTGAAGGCCTCCAATCAAGTTAAACTTATGAAAACCAATATGGGTCCCCCAAATAATTTAATTTCGCCTCCAGCAGAGCATACAGAGGGGGTTACCAGAGAGGTAGATAGCCCAATTATTAAGAATGCCTCCTTGCCAGTAGCCCCACAAAGAAGATCAACTAGGAATTTGCATGTAAAACCCCCTCCCCCCTCAGTAGTGCCCATAGAAACAAGTAATTCTTGTGAAGCTTTATTTTCCTCTTGGGGTGATATGGAATTAGAGGTAGAGGATTCTGATTCTCAAAAATCTACACTATCAACTAGATCCCAGATTTTAGACAACTATAAAGATAAAAAAAGGAAAAAGAGGAAAAAATAAGGGTTTAGAACTCTGGAAATGGGACTGAAGTTAACTTGGAGCTCATTAAATATTCACAGCTTATTGAATATAGGGAAAAGGCAAGCATTTTTCCATTTTATTCATACATTTCCCTTTGAAGTATGTTTCGTACAAGAGACTTGGATGTATTCCATTGAACAATCAATTACCTTTAAAAGAGAATGGATTTGGGGCCCATCATTTTGGTCCTTTGGAGAGGAAGCAGCAGACGGGGTGGGAATATTATTTAATTCCTATGCTTTTTAGTTAGATAACCTAATTAATCTAATTCCTGGAAGAGTTTTAATAGTGGATGGTAAATGGAAGAGTCACTGCTTCCGTTTTATTAATATCTATAACCCACAGACTAAATCTAGTAGAGTTACTTGTTTGAAAATGGTACAACCTTTTTTATTCACTACATCCAGAATACTTTGGGGTGGAGATTTTAATTGCCCAATTCCTTCGCTCACTAAAAAAAGCAATACAAAGAAAGTGTATTGTGATTCAAATGCTTTAAGTAAGATAATTAAAGATGCCAGTCTCATAATATGTAATGACTCATCAAAACTAGAAGCCAGCTTTTCATTTCAAAAAGGGAAATCTTTCTCACTGATAGATCATATGTTGGTTTCTCCAAACTTACAGATTGATTTTTTTTAAAATAATTCCTTGTGAATTTTCAGACCATTTAGTTTTATTAAGCTCCCTTATTCTTTCTGATAAACAAGGAAAACGACAAGTGAGATGGAAATTGAACAATACATTATTAGATCTGCCCCATATCCAATTAGGTGTCAAAAGTTTATTAAAAGCTAGGTTATCTGTAGCCTTTTTATACTCGGATAAAGGGGAATGGTGGCAACGGACTAAAGCTGACCCTAGGAATTGGTTTAAAACTAATGGTCGGAGATTGAAAAATGTGAATTTTTTACATTATCTAGGGTTAAGGCAGCAATTACAAAGACTAATGACAATAGCTTATTCATCTAGGAGAGATTATTCTGATCAAATCTCTTCATTAAAAAGGGAAATGAGAGAGTTTCAGTACAATAGAAGCAAAACTATGCAAGCAATACTAATTAATGGAGTTAAAAAGTCACCCATAGGAGACCCTTTTGAAATGTGTAAATTAATTAAGGATTCTATGGAATTGAAGGTGTTGATGAAACCTGATGGCAGCTTAGCCAAATCTGTAGGCGAAATTCGGGAGGTAATTGTGGATTATTTCGATTCTTTAAATTCTCATAAAATAATTTTTCAAAAAGACATTGATTGCTATCTAAATCAGATAATAGTGCCAGTTAATAAGGGTACAAATTCAGGGAATGGGAGCCGATCTCTCCAACAGAAATTTTGGAAGTTATTAAATCTCTTAAATCAAATATTTCACCAGGAATAGATGGTCTTTCAAATAATTTATATAAAAGTTTCTCTGAAGAATTTAGCCAATGTTTATGTCCATTATTCCAGTCCTTTTTAGATAATGAAGTAATTTTTCCCACGTTTACAGAGGGTTTACTAACTTATATATTTAAGTCAGGCGATAAGCAAGATATAGCAAATTGGAGGCCTATTACGCTTTTAAATACCGACTATAAAATTTTTGCTAGTATCCTAAACAACCGTTTGAAAAAATTTGCAGGAGAGGTGATTTCCCAATATCAGTATTGTAATATTTCAGACAGGAAACTTCAGACAGCTTTGATGCTGATACGAGACGTGATAGACTACCATGCAGAAATGGGGTTATCAGGTTGTCTGATTGCTGCTGATTTAGATAAAGCATTCGATAGGGTTCATTTGCCATTTCTTTTTCTACACTGAAGCATTATGGGATACCGTTTCAGCTAACAAATTTAATAGAAAGATTATATAACAGAATAATAGTTTTTCCCTCTGTTAAAGGTTATAGGGCAGAGGGATTTCAGCTAACCTCAGGGGTACGTCAGGGGTGTCCACTTAGCCCTTTACTTTATACTTTTGCAATAGATCCCTTCTTAAAAAAAGTGTTAGCAGCTCCAGGATGGAAAGGCGTAATTTTAACAAAGATAGGAATACACATTTAACAATACAGGCTTACGCGGATGACTTGGTAATCTATCTAGAAAATAGCATATCCATTCCCCTTTTCATAGCGGCCTTTGAGGATTATGCAAAAGTTTCAAATGCGAAGATTAATATAAAGAAAACAAAAGGTATTTTCATTGGTACAAATAGATTTGTGGAAGAATGGCATGAGGGTATCCATATTTCAAGTATTCCACTGAGAATTTTAGGGATTAAGTTTGGTCCTCAGAATATTCCTAGGGAAAATTGGGAGGAGGTAATTGAGAAACTTGAGAGAAAAGTGGGAAGATGGAAACAGTGGAGATTACCCAAAATAAAGAGGGTTCACATAATTAAACAGTTTCTTCTTCCAGTTTTGCAGTTTGTAGCAATGATCTTACCCTTATCAGCAGTCCTAGAAACTAAAATTTATAGTGTATTTTTTCAGATGCTTTGGGGCAGCCGTTTAAATCCTGTTAAAAGGTGCTTTACTTATTTAAGGAAGAATAAGGGAGGATTAGGAATGATAGATCCGGTGGTGTATGCTTATGTATTTTTTATTTCCAATTCAATAAAAGAGGGTCTTCTAGCTGAGCTAAAATTGGATGTTTCTTGGAACCTGAAGGTGATGGGGAAATATTACAGGAACTGGGTTATAACTGCTCCAAAACTTAATCGACATTTAAATATTCCGGAGCATTTTAAATCAGTAGCTCAGAAATTATTTAAATGGAGAATACAGAAACAAATGGTTTTGACATTTAATACAAGGAGACTGTACCATCATTTAATGACTACATTATATCCCCAAGAGTCAGAATTTAAGTATTGTCCATTGGTTCTGAATCCAAAGGTGCTGGCACAACTCAAAACCCAAGAATGCCAAGTAATCAGTGGGAGACACAATGGCTAATTTTTTACGGGAAGTTGAATGTAAGAGGAAATGCGAAGTATAAGGCAACACAAGAAAGGCTATGTCCCCACTTAGAATGCATTAATACAGAGGAGACTATGGAGCATTTTCTATTGAACTGTTCTTATGCTTCAGGACTATGGGTATATTTGGCAAAATTATGGGACTTTAAGTGGATGTTAAACATGACATATGAGTTTCTGATCTTTGGAAATGGTTTAACTACCCAGTTAGGGTTTCACGATGAGACCCTAGCCTTATTTCTAGGTTGCCTGAGATACTACTTATGGCAAGCAAGAATTCAGTGGGTACTGTACCAAAGGAAATTGTCTTATTCTTGTGTAAGCAGTTTAATTGTAAAAGAGTTAGTGAACATTTATATTCAGGATGCTAATAGAGTTAAGACAGAGACTTTAAGAAAATGGTGGAAAGGATTTTTACATTTTATTAAATATAAGTAGGACGAGGGTAGGGAAATTATAAGCTTGGTTGTTAAAGTTCCATGAGATTGAGAGAAAGAAATTTTTAGTTTATGATTTTTCATTTATATCAAAGAGCTACTTCATATTGTATTGGACTCATTGGTTGTAAAATTTTATTGTTGGTTGTTTAAACTTTTGATTGCTGTGTACAAGTGAAGATGTATATGTTTATCATCTAATAAAACACCCCTACTCTTTTCGATAAGTGCCATGGGATCTTTAACATCCACCTGAACTACCACCAATCCAGGCAGATGGGACCTCGGTTTAACATCTCATCCGAAAGACGGCACCTCAGAAGTGCAGCACCCCTCTCATGCTGCACTACAGTGTCAGTACTGGGATATTAACCCAAGTGCCAGATGTGGGAACTGAACCCACAGCCCTCTGATCTCCTGGCCTCAGAGGCGAGTGTGCTACCTACTGAGCCACTGACACTGCCGCATGTGGCACTGACATGTGGCAATCAGATGGCAGGATGCTCAAGCCTCCATCTCTGAAGGAGGAGAGATATCCACAGGATGCTCAGTCATCCTTTGATCAGCTGAACTCTGATGGAATGATCTTGCTTCTGAACTCTGGTCACTGGCATAGTAAGAGGCAGAGGAACCACTGTGCTACCAAGCTGACCTTGGTTGGCATTATTTTATGCCTAAAATCCCCAAACAGCAAAGACACAAATGCCAAATTTTTGAAAGGACAGAGGAAATGTTTGAGGCAAAACTGGGGAAATCACTATAAAATTGGGAACAGTTTAGATAAATGCTTAAAGCACCCCTACTTAAAATTCATTTGAAGTTGCCTCCTGAGACTGTCTACCCCAGATTCACTGATGATTTGCTGTATGCTAGGGTATGGAAACTGATAAATTAACTGGTGCAGTCTTTGTGGATCTGACAGAGGCATCTGTGCATTTTGACCACGCTTTTCTCATTAACAAATAAAGTGTGTTGGGTATGGGGCAGTCAGCCCTAGGCTGGTTCTCTGATTGTATGACAATTCATAAAATGTGACAGAATTTTTTCACTGAGAAATCTGTATCGTGTTGATCTATGTATCTTCAAGGATGTGTGCTTGATCCATATTTGGCCCTCATTTGTTAACATTATCTCAGAGAACCGCTGTCAGGGAGTGACCACCACTCAGTATGGCTCACATTGGATATGGGCAAGGAAGGAGTGGAATCTGGCACAAGAGTGCTGGACTTCAGGAGGGCTGACTTTGGGAGGATGGGGGAAGTGGTAAAAGGGTACCTGGCCAGAATTCAATCTAGTATGGATACTAACCAGAGATGGGAGCTCATAAAGTTGGGGATAGTGGAGGCAACCAAAACCTGCTGCAAAGCCCAGAGCAAGAAGGCTAGAGCTAAGAAACCGAGCTGGTTGAGCAAGGAGGTCATGGAAAAGGTAAGGAAGAAAAGAGCTGCCTTTAGGAAATACAAGAAAACAGGGAGGGGGGAGGACAGAGAGGAGTACTTGACAGAATCGAAGGAGGTGACAAGGGCAGTAAGGGGAGCCAAAGCATCTACGGAACTCAGGCTGGCACAAGGCATTAAGAAGGGGAGAAGGACTTTTAGTACATCAGGAGAAAAGGAGCTGTAAGGACCACATAGTAAGGATTAGGAAGGAGGGGGTTGGGTGGAAGCAGGGTATGATAAGGCAGAAGCACTAAATGAGTACTTCTGCTCAGTATTTACTAAAGAGAAGAGGGGGTGACACCCAAGATGGGGTGAAATGGCAGACGAGGGGGGTGGTGACAGATGGGGAAATCATGGAGGACAGAGTTCGAGAGGGTTTGAAGGCACTGAGGGTGGACAAGGCACCAGGCCCAGATGGCATCCACCCCAGGGTACTGAAGGAGTTGGCAGAGGTCCTTGCAGGACCTTTGGCAGACCTATTTAATGCCTCACTACATCTGGGGGTGTACCTCAGACTGGAGGATGGCTCATGTGGTGCCCTCCACAAGAGTGGCTCCAAGGATGAACCGGGAAACTACAGACCAGTGAGCCTCACATCCATCGTGGGTAAGCTAATGGAGACTATCCTGAAGGAGAGGCTGGTGGCCTCTTAGAGGCCAAAGGACTACAGGACAGCAGACAGCATGGCTTCACACGTGGCGATCCTGCCAAACCAACCTGGTCGGGTTCTATGACTGGGTAACTAGGCAACTGGACGGGGACATGCAGTGGATGTCCTGTATCTGGACTTCAGTAAGGCATTCGACTCAGTGCCACATGGAAGGCTGGGAAGGAAGTTAGTAGGCACAGGGGCAGGTGCAATGCTGGTGAGATGGGTAGAAACTGGCTGCAGGGAAGGCAACAGAGGGTGGTGGTGGGTGGGCGCCTCACACCCAAGGGCAGTGACGAGTGGTGTCCCACAGGGCCTCGGTGTTGGGACCAGTGTTGTTTGGGATATTCATTGCAGACATATCATGGGACATCAAGAGCAAGATCAGTCTGTTTGCTGATGATACCAAGGTTGGGCAGTGGTGGATGACCTAGGGGATGGCAGGGTTGCAGGATGATCTGGCAAAGCTTGAAACCTGGTCAGACACCTGGCAACTGGGCTTTAATGCCAAAAGTGCAAGGTGATGCATTTTGGGATGAAGAACCCAAGGAGGACTTACCAGCTAGGGGAGTGCAGCTAGCCCAGACAGAGGAGGAGGAGAAGGATCTGGGTGTGCTCATCACAGGGTCAATGAACAACTCGGCACAGTGTAGGAAGGCAGCTGCAAGGCCAACAAAATGCTGGGTTGTATTGCAAGGGGTATATCCTCAAGGAGGAGGAGGTGATTCTGCCACTGTATAGGTCATTAGTTAGACCACACCTGAGTACTGCGTGCAGTTCTGGCGCCTGTATCTGAAAAGGGACATTAGTTACTGGAGGGAGTGTAGCGCAGGGCGACAAAGATGATCAAGGGTCTGGGGACTTATCATATGAGAGGAGGTTGAAGGAGTTGAACATGTACTCACTGGAGGAGAGACAGGGGACATGATTGAAACCTTAAATACATGAAAGGAATAACAAGACAGGTACAGAGGGGCTGTTCAAAGTAAGGGAGGGAGGAGGCCACCAGGGGCCATGATATGAGACTGGAGCGAGGAAGGTTCAGGAGGGAGATGAGGAGACACTTTTTTACAGAGAGGGTGGTGGCTGGGTGGAATGCATTACCTGCAGAAGTGGTATGCAGTAGAACAGTGGACTGCTTCAAACGAGGATGGGACAGGACAAGGGGGAGGGTTAATGAAGGGGAAGGGTGGAAGGGAGGGGCAGCTGCAGAATAAGGGGTGCTAGCTGCACATTCGAGCAGACTTGATAGACCTCTAGGCCTTTATCTGCTGGCAAATTTCGTATGTTCGTATGTTCGTATTATTCATTAACCCATCTCAAATGTTTTTTCTGGTTCCTAATCAATTCTATATGCAGATGGTGCCATTTTGTACCATCACTCCATCACTCTAATTCAAAAGATCAAATGAATGCTCATCAGCAATCTGATTTAATCAAAATGCAGCACAGGGGATGCTGTAAAAATCACAGGGTCAGATTCACAATGGACAACGCAGAGCTTGTGTCAAGCCCTGCATCAAACCCATTTGTTGATGTAGCTGTGCCAATTACTTTGCTGCACAATGTACCTAATTCAGGAAGATTGAGGACATTTACAACACTTTTCCCATTTTACAGCAGCTTACGCTAAACATATAGGGCTAGCCTTATGAAAAGGGTACCTGAGATTGCCACAAGCTAGACTAGAAGAAGATGGTCTAACTTGTGACAATTGGTACATGGGATTGAGAATCCTGATCACTAACTGGGGGGATGCAGCAAGTCCTATGCACCATTTGTTCAGTGCACCAGAAGCTTGTGGCATTCAGGGCCCTTCAGTAATCCAGCCCTTAGTTTTAAAACACTCAAAACTTAAGTTATGGTTTTTAGTACCCCAAACAGGTTTGGTAGTTGGTGAACCAGCCTGACAGTGCCTACTACTGATGGATTTAAAGGGCCCTTAGAACAATGCAAGATGCATCCAGAAGCTAACTAGTGGCAAAGCCTGGTGCACCATGTATCCAGTGTGAAGTCTGGTACAACATGGGTCCCAGTGGCAAAGTCCCCACAGCTGCTGCAAGCAGTCTGCTGTATCCAGCACATGAAGCAAGGGACAGGTTGGATGAAATTGATGCACAAGAAACTGTCCTGGCACCCACTGAAACTCACAGCCACAGTACCATTTACATAGTGATATCAGACTTCCAATCATAAGCAATTAAACACTGATATCAGACAAGAGAGGACAACAAAATGAAAGGGTTCAGTTAACTCTGTGTAAAGAGTCAAAATGATATGGGCTGCAGTAAGACATTCCAAAGTATAAAGATTACACTGTATGTAAGTTAGCTCTGGTGCAGTTTGGTTTTAAGTTTGACAGCAATTCCTATAAGTGTCTATGATAATATTATGCCAAATGATGTACTGTTCAAATGCTGAAAGCTGTAATCATACCTCTCAACCTGCTAGAACCAAAATCAGGGACACTCCCTGCAAAAAAACATGGACAAATGACCAAAATCAGGGACACCATATTTTATTCAGCGTGACACCATGCTGTCACATGACATGTACATCACATGATGTGGTACACTACAGCACATGTAAAGTCACTTTAGTTTATGTTTTTTAAAATGTCAAATTCAGTTGAATACTACCAAATGGCACAATAAAAACACACAGGCAAATGTTTTGCATCTTCTTTCTGTTGACATTTCTGTTCATTTACCTACTTGAGACTAAAGTGTAGCATGGGCACTGCTAGATAAATCATTTTCTTTAGGATCCAGTTTTAAGTTAATTTCCGGGCTTTTAAGGATCCAGTGTTAGCAATTTCCAGACTTAACTGAACAGAAATATACTGTATTGGAATGCAGTCTGTGTGTGTGTGTGTGTGTGTGTATCTGTATGTCTCTGTCTCCCTCTCAGTCTCATTAGAGAAACAGATAAGCCTGTGGAATGCCGGGAGAGGTCTGTCTCTTACAGACTGCTTTTGTCTGCTTTGGCCAGTTTAACTCTTGCTGTGTTGCTGACTGATATATCAGTCCAGAATTCCTATACTTTGCTAATTATGTTGGTAGCTTAAGGGTTAAACACATCTGCTAACTTAAACTGGCATTTCAAAAATCCATAATAGAACCAATTAAGTCAGGATTTCGGGACAGGGAGTCTAAATTCAGAAAAATCCTGGAAAATCCGGGACAGTTGGCAGGTATGGCCATAATGATAATATGCTTTATGTAGGTATTCAGGAGATGAAATACAAAAACAGTGTTAAAAAAACACAGTTTTGCAGCATTCTAGAGTTGCTGTGACTAGTGGCTAAGATTTCCAACTGTTACTAAGTAAAAATCAAAATAACACTTTTTAGTAGGAGCTGCTAAATTGCTAGTGGAACAAAAAAAAACACAAATTCCATGCACTCAGGCCCATCTTGATGCATCATTGTTTATTATACAAAACACTGGGCTGGATAAATCTTGCAGAATGTAGACACTTACATGCTGTACTTTATATGTCAGAACCTGCTGCAAAAGGCTCCACCTTATTTAAATCTGTTGCAAATTCATACACTGCGACGTGACATAAGAATAACCCAATATTTGGAATTTAAAATACCAGTGTTGAGAACAGTAAAAGGAAATTCTACCATTATTAGCCTTGGGCCTAGAACTTTGAATGGTCTGCAATCTAAACTAAAATCTAAGGAAATGGTTCCCTGAAGTATGGTAAAAGAATTGCTGCTAAATGATTTCTCACAACTTAAAAGTTGTTAACTAGGAGCTCTGTGTTTGTATTTGTAATACGTAAAATTGTTATTTTTAAATGATATTGCAAGATGTTTTTGATATTATTTGTATATTGTGTGAATGCTGGACCACATTGTAAATGAGTTTGCTCAATTTGGTTATCCCTTTCATAGAAAAATGCAAGAATAAACTTTTACAAACAAACAATCTAAATGAGGGAGCTAACTATTTCAGACTGTTAGCTTCAGAAATAAAAACATAAACAAGCAGCACTCCAAGGGAAAAAAGTCCCCCCCCCCCCAAAAAAAATAAACAAAAAAAAAAACAATATAACTTTCACAGGAACCAAATACAAAAAAAAAACAAATTAAAGAATCCATACATAAGCCCCAGTTGTGTTGCTGTTTATATATGGATTTTTTTATTTATGTTTGGCTCATGTGGGCAAATGGGATATATGAATCTGTACCAAAGCCTTCAAAGTCACACTTTAAAGGCACGTGGTATTTCTTGCTCCACACCTTCTGATGAAGGGTCACATGGAGACCCGAAGCACCTGGGTTTAGCATGATTGCTCTCCTGGAGCTCTGATGAATAAACAATGAGTTGTTTTGCTCTTTATATTGTTTTTGTTTGTTTGTTTGTTTTTTTGCCACTTATTTTCTTGGACTGCTGCTTGTTGTGTTTTTCTAAATTGGTAGTGTAGTTGTCTCTACATGACTTACCTGACCAGGGGATTCACCACCCTTTGTCTGGATATACTAGACCTAAACAAACATATTTGGGAAACCCAACCAAAATGGTGTACGGAAATAACCCAGATTTAAAAGTGCCAAAGCATATACAGTACTAGCATTGACAGTATTGAAAGGCAAGGTAATTTCAAAGCGCTAGTCTTAATAATACTAAGTTTATTTTTATGGTGCCTTTCAAAAATATCAAGGCGCCTAACCAATTTTAAAACACATCAGTTATCAGATCATAAAATAGTAAAATAAATAAAACAGAGCAAGCCTTTACAAAGTTAACATTCATCAAAGGCCTGAGCCCACAGATACGTTTTTTAAGATTGTTTGAATCCCTCCACAGTTGTGCACTCCTGTAACTGGTGGGATAGAGAATTCCAGAGGGTTGGAGCCGCATGCATAAATGCATGGGCCCTAGAAGATTTCAAACAAATCCTCGGGGTCTCTAGCAGCCCCTCACTGGCTGAGCGAAGCAATCATCCCGGATAGTAGGGAACCAGAAGCTCTTTCAGATAATCTGGACCAAGTCTGTATAGGGCTTTAAAAGTAAAAAAAATGACTTTAAAGGTGATCCGTCACTGTACTGGCAGCCAGTGCAGTCCACGCAGCATCAGTGTAATATGACAGGATCTAGAAGATCCTGTCAAAAGCCAGGCCACAGCATTCTGCACTAGCTGCAAGTGGCGCATTTCCACCCCAGGTAGCCCTAGGTAAAGGGAGTTGCAGTAATCCAGGTGTGAGGACACAAAGGCATGAACCAGCGTAGGAAGAACATCGGATGGAACAAGGTGTTTAACCCTGGAGATATTCCTCAGATGGTATAAAGAGGATTTGACAATGGCTGACACCTGCAAATGTAGAGTCAGCCCCTTGTCCAAAATTACCCCCAGGTTTCACACCTATTCAGAGGATGGGAGAGAGACACCTCCAAGAAAAAGCCCAGAGGGTGAACCCACCCCCGACCCCCCTATGTGGCACGCCGGATCCACAACCAACACCTCGGTCTTATCCGAGTTCAACTTTAGCCAGCTGGAATCCATCCACTCCTGGATTTCTGTGAGACAGCTGTTAAACACTGAGAGAGCTCTATCTTGATCAGGTGCAAAAGATGGGTAGAGCTGGGTATCATCGGCATAGCAATGAAACCTTAGCCCATACCTTCTTACAATGTCTCCGAGGGGCAACATGTACACTGCAAACAACATGGGAGACAACACTGAACCCTGAGGAACCCCCACAAGACAGAGAAACTGGGTCTGAGGAATAAACCCCAGACACCACTCTCTGAGTTTTTCCTGTGAGGAAAGATGAAAACCACCTGAGGACTGTCCACGGATGAACCTCAGGCAATCAAGTAGCACCCCATGGTCCACAGCATCAAATGCTGATGAGAGATCCAGAAGAACCAAGATGGAATGGTTTTTCTGGTCTCTAGCCATCAGGAGATCAAGAGCACCCAAACCAGTAATGTCTCAGTACTATGTCTCTTACGAAATACGGACTGGAGGGGCTCGTAGATGTCATGGATAGTCAAATGGTTCTCCAGCTGCACAGCCACTACTTTTGCAATCACCTTCCCTAAAAATGGAAGGTTAGAGATTGGTCTGCAGTTTGCACAGCAGTCTGGGTCCAAAGAAGCTTTCTTTAAGAGTGATGTTACCACCACCTCCTTCAGGGAGCCAGGAAACTCACCTGTTTCCAAGGAGCACCAGACTATCCGTGCTAGAACCAGACCGATAAAATCAAGACAACCCAAAATCAGAGAAGTTGGTCCAGGATCCAAACTACAGCACATAGGAATAGCACATTGGACAATCCACATGACATCCATGAACTCCGGTCGGTCAAAGGTACTCCAGGAAAGCCAAGGGGTAGCGGCTTCGGCTCGATCCGCAGCACCACCCATAGAGTGTGCCGGCTGGAGTATCCCCCTAATGAAGGTCACCTTAGATGCAAAGAATCAAGCAAGATCATAGCACTCTATTTGCGAAAAAGCTTTCTGAACATGTAGACAATGTCAGTGGTGTCATCCACAGTGATTGTAGCTGCTCACAGGAAACATACAGACACTAATATCATAAAAGGGGTACTTGTAGTGGTTGGTAGCAGCTATATATCAAAGTCCTTAGTACTGCAGTGAATAGGGGTTTTTCACATTGACTAAGCAGACTGCACTGAATGATAATGAAAGGATGAGGGGCATGAAGCTGTTGTTGCTTGCAAGTGTGAGTCCTCCTCTGCCACTTCTCTCTGTTGTGTCTGCTAATTAGTTTGGGATGAGTTCAAACCCCTAAACTACATGCTGTGAAGAGACAGGGACCATGGACGAGATGTGTTTATAGGGACACAGGGGGAGGGTTCTAGTCAAGACAGATGATGCAGACCACGGTCACTCACATTGATAGGTTGGTGCCAACCATCATGTCTGCCTGTTACACTATGGAGTACCTGCTCTATTGAACAAAATATCTGCCACACACTTGGCATTAGCAACAGCTGAACCCAGTTGACAGGGTGAACTGGTACCAGCATGAGAACGGGGAGTGCACTTTGCCACACAGTGTGGACCTGTACACCCATTGTTCCAACACCCATATATCGCAGTCTGTGCTGGAGCAGTGTCCTGACATCTGTATGTGTACACATTGGGGTAGGTGAGTACCAGGTATGTGGCGTAGCCATATGTTATGCAAGGCATAGCCATGGATGTAGGATTCAAACACTACACCTCTCCCTGGCATGCACAGTGCTGCTTATTCTGCCACTTTGTGGCACAGGATTGGTGCGACCTACCACCCTGCTATTACCCCAGTTGGTGTTCACTACAAGGTAGCCTGCTACATACCATGTGGCTTGTGGCATTGTTGTCATGTTTGAATGGCATGCCATGAGCATCAAGGTCAGTGCACCTGGCCATTAGACCAGCTCTGGATGATCTAAGCACTGATGGGACTAATGGTTTCCAGAATCCCGAATATGGAGATGGTGCATCTTTGTAGCATTGCAAGCACCCCCTCCACCACAGTCCAGCCTGTTGTGTGCCAAAAGTCCAGCACAAGCAAGTCTGGTGCAGGTGGCCCCAATTTCGGTATAGGCTGCATTACACACTCAGAAAGGACACATAATGTGGTGGAGTATGTCCCTTGTGTCCTTCTGTTTGATGCAAGCACCACGTTTCATTCCCTGGCCTTTAAAAAACCAGCCTATAGGGCCAGCCTGTTAATGCAGTGGTAGCACTATGCTCACAATGCCAGTGACCTGCATTTGGAAGTGATCCTGAGTCATCAGAACCAACCAGGAGTAGCAGGACTGAGCATCCCACAGGATGCTCTCCTCCTCCTCCGGGGAGAGATGGTAGCCAGCTCTGGTGCACGACTGCCACCTGGGTGAACACAGGTGGCAGTACACTTGGCAGCAGCTCAGTGGGAGGGGAGACATCAGCACATGATGCACTCTACACTCTGTGTGTACTTGCATCATTTCCCAAGGCTAGCATTTTGAGGGAGAGGAGTAAAAGGAAAAATGGACAGTCCAGAGCAACATGGAGGACCGACCCATTGCAGGCCCCACACTTCAGCCTCCCCAAGACCTGGATCCTTATCTGTGGCAGTTGGGGGTCCTGCCACACCCTGCCACACCCTGCCACAGGGGCAAGCCATGGAAGCCGATGGGGGAGAAGCCGGGTGACAGGGTTGGAGTGGTTGGACCAGATAGAGGCCCTGCCTGCTGGGGGAGAAAAAGAAGAGCAAAAAAAAGAAAAAACAGCCTGTGGAATTTGTCTCCTATATAAAGGATCTAGACATGCATTCAGACCTTACTTTGATATTTTTTTTTGTTAAGAAGGTTGTTTATCTTCTTTTTCTCACTCTGCCAGCCTTCTGCTGTCCTTCCTACCCAACCCTCTCACCATTCTCTTCAAAACACTTGGTGGAATTTTGCAGTAGCTTATGTGGAATTTAACCAAGTGAACTGCTATTTGTTTTTAAAGTAAACCACAAGTTTTTAATGTGATTCACATTTTTGTTTATAAAATCAAAGAAACATGTTTCGCATAACAACTGTGTAACCTATGGAATTTTTCTCTTCTCTGAGGAGGCTCACATCATTTCACAAAATTCCACATTTTCTACAATATTTCACAGCCGAAATGGCTTACCGTTGTTCACCTCAAGTAGAATGAAATGGAATTTTTAAAAATTTCCAACATTTTGTGAACGTTTGGTAGACAAGGAATGTTGCAATTCTGCACAGCTTCACCCCCTGACTCAATACCTGGACCACACCATGGACCTTGTATTCACTCCATAGCTTCACATCAGTCGTACCAGGACTGATCCAATAGTTTGTTGGATCATGTCTATGTTCCTTGTCTAGGACTAATAATTATTGTCCAACCTGGTGGAAATGGTACAGTATTGCTCTAAACATAGTCTCGACATGGTTAAACTCAAGGCACTGCAAGGCATTTCACCATGGTTGCTGCCTGAGTTGGAGATGTTGAGTGCATGTTGGAGAGTTATAAAATGACTCTGTTATCCACCACAGACAACCTTGCCTCTTTCTATGTCTATCCTATACCATACCCACCAGAACTTGCTGTGGTACAAAGATGAGCTGAGGTTGCTGAAGATGCTGGGACAGAGCTTGACTTATACTAGGAGGAAATCCTGCTCAATGGTCAACAAAATGGCTCTGAGAACTCACTTCAGAGTGTATCAGAGGGTAATCACCATGGTTAAAACAGAGTTTCCTCTCAAATGTTATTTAAGTGGGGAAGAACAGACCAGCTAGTATAGAAAAGTGTGAGGAGTTTGATAGTTTCTTTCATTACAGGGTGTCAACTACTCAATCTGCAATCTCTGGAGGTGAACAGCTTCTGTCTGGTGGTGCTTGAAGAGATTAGGCCATAGACACAGCGATTCTGTAGGCTGAGTTTTAGCCAGTCTCTTGAGAACAGGTATTCCAGATTGTAACAAGGCTCTGACCCACTTTTCTGTATGCTGGGGCAACCTGCCTGTGGGTAACAACCAGGATTTTCTGGGTTCCCTGTTCATAGGGATAATGTAGTACTCCGAGGAGAGTAATAATTTTCCTGATGTCCTGAAGAGTGTGGTGGTGAGACCTCTGTTGAAAAAAAAATCTTGAACTCTCCCCTTACAGAAATATAGGTGTGCTGTGTACATACCACATGCTTAATTGTACAATGTTTGCATGTGATTTGCATACACAAAGTGAACCTATGCAAACCAGATCTAAAAAGCAAATGAGGTTCACGTGCTGCAAGATTGCCATGTGTGCAGCAGCTAAGCTGGTGCAAATCTGATCTAAAAAGCACATCAGTTTCTATTTATTGAACTACTGCTAGCAATTAGAGCAATTAAAATACATTTTTATTTGAAATCCCATAACAATTAGGTAAACTTATTAATTCTGATCCTTTTGCAAGTTGTTTAATGGCTTTTGATTTTTGTCATTGAATCACCATTAATTTGTAAAGTATTGTTTGCTTACTGCATTAAATGCCTAGGATATAGCCAGCCAATGCCCCCCATTCCAGATGTATGAAGAGGGGCCTCTGCGTTGTGAAGCCTCTCCTTTTAGTTTTGGACCATGCAAATCCCTTATGCATATTTTGTGCTACAAATGTGTTTCTCTATGACTGTTTCAGCTCACTTACTTTCCCTTTGTCATTCTCTATTGAGCATATACACTATAGCCATGGTCAGCACTCTTTGTGCTGAGCAGGGTTTTTGAAGCATGCACCATACCTCACATTTTGTCACATGAAATGAGGGATATGGACACTCAAAAATGAAGGAAAATTAGGGACACTGACCCACATGATGATCAGGATACATCATGAAATATGGAGATACAGTACTTCAGAACACAGTGGAAACCATTGCATTAGCACCGGAGAATGAATTTCCACCATAAAGCAGGGTGCCATTTAGGTGTGGCACAGGGGTCAGTTGCCCCCCCCCCCCCATATTTGTGCCTAAGTTGTTCTTATGATGTGGCAATACTGGCATTAAATATTTTGCACAATAAGTGCCTACCTGGCCTGTGTGTACTCATGCTGAAAGTACTCTCCAGACTCAGCTTTGTCTGTATTGTGTTGCCCACTCTCTCCACCTATTAGCGGCAGCAACATCAAATGTGAGGTGCAGCCAAGAAAGAGAACATGAGTCTTGCAAGTTTTTCCTGCCTTTCCTGCCACAGAGTAGACTGCACTCTACAGCTTGAAGGAGTTGTTGAGCACTGAACTCTCAATCGCAGTGTTGTGGCAGCATATTTTTGTTGGTCTACTCTTAATAAGTCTCCGTCTCCCCAGGTGGCTGAAGGAGCAGAGGGTGAGCTAGAAGCTAACTCAAGACTAAGCTAAATACTTACCCTACTAGGCTCTCCTTGCAAAACAAAAATAGCACAGACCCCTACAACAGCAAGCTAGACTTAGCAGCAGTGGTGACAGTGGTGTGGGTGGCCTTCATAGGCCTTGATCAGTGCAGTGTGGCAGCAGCTGCAGCAGCAACCAAGTAAGAAGCAAGCAACCCAGGTTGGGTGGGTTCAGTTCATGAGGTGACTTGGTTGTGGACCATGCTGATGACCTGTGATGGTCAGTTCTAGCATCCAGCTTATGGTGAAAGGAGACAGGGGAAGCAGACTGAAAACTGGGCTGGTGGCACACTGTGCCATGCTGCAGGTTCTGGCCATGTGGCCGAGTAAGTAAAAGTAAAAAAGTTTTTTACAGGGGGCTTGGGGAAGGAGGAAGGACTGAAATATTGATGTTTTTTTCATGTTTCTTAACCTTTTGGTGGCTTCATGACCCATAGGGGATGGGTATTACATAGAATGGAGTTGGGGAGAAAAAGCAGGACAAAGTTATTTTTTTTTGGGGGGGAGTGGTAAGCAGAGCTTCAGCCAGAAATAAAATTGGTTAGTTACTGGGTGGGTTTAAGTCCAAATCTGATTAACTGCTCTGGGGTATATACAGATGAATCTCATACATTTGAATGTTTCCTGATTTGCATATTACTTTTCAGTTAAAACAAATAAGTTTTACCTTTTAGAGATGTTACAGACATTCTAGAGCTGTCCCTTCCATTTATAGACAGTTGAGCAGTATGATATGCACAGACTATTGGAGCCCCACTATAGTCACATGAGCATACGTACATACAGAATTTGCCAACAGAAAAAGGACATTTGGTCTATCGAATCTGCTCAATTTTGCTGCTAGCAGCGCTATTCTGCAGCTGCAACTCCCTCCCTCCCAAGTGAAGCTGACCTCCACATCCCCACGGTCATGCACATTATGACAAATGGCAAAGGAGACTGCAGAGGTGTGCACCATTGAAATGAATAGGAATTTTTTTTATTTCTATTTTATACATTATTGATGGAGAGTTGGAGATTAATGAAAGCCACCACTCGACTAACAAGGGCCTTGCTAGTAGAACAGTGGCCTTCATTTTTCTCCAACTCACCATCATAACATACAAAATAGTAATAAAAATAACTCCATCCATTTCAAGGGTACACCCAACTAAGATCAGCAATTTAAATTCTGCTGACAAAGTGAGCGAAGTGGGCACTTTGTGTGCACTCCCCACTATGGGAAGTGGGCAATGCAAAGTGCTCACTCCACCTTGTCATTACCACTTCGCGTTAAGGTGAAATGGCAATGCGAAGTAAGGCGAAGTAATTGTTTTTAATGTACTTTGCGTTCCTCATTATGATTCTAAGTGATCCACTTGGTGTTTCAGATTTGGCAGCCCCCCCCACACATCACATAGATTATAGTACTGTAAGTCACATGCTGTTTAGCTAGGCAGGAAGAAAGTGAGTCATACAAGCAGAAACTTTTACTTTCTCCTGTGCAGACAGAGAGAGAGAGAGAGAGAGAGTAGTGTGTTTTGTGACTGCTGATACTTTGAGATCAGAGCGAGGAGGAGATTTAAACTTTGATTTAGACCCAACTGCTTTTTTAAAAGCCACATTTTTTGTCTTTTCTGTACTCTTTTTTACTTAATTTGTTCTTTTGTAAATTTTATTTTTCTTACCTTTATAAGTAGTTAGTTGTTTGTCTGTGTCTGTGTGACTGTGTGTGTGTGTTGTGTGACAGTGTGAGTAGTGATTGCTCAGACTGAGGGAGCTCAGTAGGAGAGATGGACCAGGGTGAGGGAATATCTGGGGCAGGGCAGCTCTGGGAGAGTGTGGTACTGGTAAGCATTGTACCATGCCCATGTGTGGAGGACATGGGCGCCCATTCCTGTTGGACTGCTCAAAACTTTTGAGTATCCCCCCCAGAAGCAGAACCAGCACCACCTCCTGTCCTGACTCTGAGGCAGTTGAACCACCACTCCCACCACCACCAAGTCCAGCACCTGGTCCTCTGGAACAGGATGTGCCTGTTCCCCCAGGCCCAGGTGTGGAGCCCATCCCTGTTCAGCACAGTGACCAGTCAGCTGCCAGTTCATCTGGCCATCCCCTGCCTGTGCCTGGTCCTCCCTGCACCTCCATTGTTTGGCAGTTTTTTGACTGTGTCGGGGGGGACAGCAGTGTGGTCAAGTGCCGCCTATGTGAGGTGTGCCGTGGCCCCTGGGGGACTCAACTGGGGACTGGGGGCCAGCACACCCATGTGCTCAATCATCAGCAGTTGGAGTGGCAGGCTGCCACAGAACGGACCATGCCTGCACCTGCTGGCTATTCTGTGGCAGAGGGTGCAGCTGTGCATTGCAGCATCCCTAAGAAGGGGAGGGCCACAGCAGCACCTGCTGCTCCACCAGCACCAGCACCTCCACCCCCACCACCACCACCACCAGCAGGTCAGCCTGTAGAACATGTGGACCCCAGAGAACTGCATGTAACACAGGCTGACTTGGCATTTCTCTGGAGTGCTGTTGAGGATAACAACAAGAGGGTGAATGCTGTGCAGCAGCGGCTGGATGCCATAGAGGGACATCAGTTGCAAATTATGTCCATGCTGGAACTGCTGCTGGATCACCATGGGATCCACATTATTTTTTTTTCTCACACCATGTACACCCCACACCTTCCTTGCTGTGTTAAAAAATGTATTCCTGTACCATCCCCAACCCTTGTACGTAATTATGCCCTTTTTTTGTTGTCTTCCGTATGCATGACACTTTGTATTCTGAGCAGTGCAAGTATACTGTACTAAACTGCATGTGTGCAGTCTTCTTTCCAGTCTGTGTATGTACTGCAGACACTGTCCAACTCCCTGACTTAAAAACAAACATTAATGAGTACAATGGTGGGGTGGTGAAGCATGGAGAGATACTACAAAACAGGGTTACAATACATCCAAGTAACTATTAAAAAAAAATAATGTTGTGATTCGTGATGTGATTGTGAATCATGATTTGTGACTGCATTTGTGACCGTGGTGATGAAGAAACGTGAATGCCTACCGACTATGGCTGTACTTCCCTGATGAGCTGTAGCTTAAAACTCCCAGACTTAAAAACACGTATCAATGAGTACAGTGGTGGGGTGATGAAGCCTGGAGAGATACTAAAAAACAGGCTTACAATATATCCAAGTAACTAGAAAAAAAATTAATGTTGTGATTTGCAACTTGAATGATCGTGAATCATGATTTGTGACTGCATTTGTGACCGTGATGATGAAGAATGTGATTTGTATCACGAGTGACTCATGATGATGGTCCTGACTTAAAAACACATATTAATGAGTACAATGTTCATGCAGAATTAAGCACCGCACTTGTCCAGTACTCTGAAGGGAAGCCAAAGAAACAACTGTGACTTAAGTTACAGATGGAGATTGGGCCCTAAAGAGATGCGAATGCACAGACAGATTAAAATTGGGCTGTGCACTAAAGAGATGCAGACACAAAGGCACAATACCTAACCAGTGCTCACCATCAGAAATTCAAATCTGGAAAAGAATACCTTTGCCGATTGGGGCGGGCTGCGGGGGGGGGCAGTGTACTGCACTGCTGCAGTAACAGTCACTAGAACTAGTACCAGTAAAGATACCACAAAGAAGTACAAAAATCACACAGCTGCAGTGGATAGCAGCTTTACATTGCTGAAATTATTATGTGGGACAATAAAAGGTGTCTGATTTGATGACATGCATCACACACATACTCACACACACACACCAAGTAATGCATAGAAATTTGAAAACTTCAGTAATATAACCACATATTTTAAACAAACTAAAATTATGCACTGCTGTACCACAACAATCAGCAAAAAAATGGCAAGAAATATTGAAAATATTACTGTGTGTACATTAACACAGTTATACAAGAAAAATATCACCAAAACAAAAAGCACTGTCTTTTTCTCCAAGTTAATCTACCTACACCACAGATACACCCCTTCCCAAAGCACACTTCCACTGTCTCTCAGTACACAGACTGAATGTTGTACATTAATATTCAAAATCCATACACAAACAATAAACACTCGATGATATGAGCACAAGAGGTTTTCCTATAATTGATGAACTAAAGTTTCAGAAAAAAATGACTCAAAATGGCTTTTTTAACAACTTTTTGAAGGTTTGAATCGCAGAGAGCTCTCAGAGCAGAGTGTCTCCTACAGCTTCCTACACACTACCCCAAACTGAGGATGTACAGAACAATCTAGAGCCCATGTGACCTGAAATCCCATGAATCACTGCAAAATTCGCCTTTGGAGCTTAAAAACAAGGCGAAGTAAGGCGAAGTACATTATTTTCAATGTACTTCGCCTTAAGATTTGATGGAGTAGTGGTTTGGGAAGGCGGAGTAACATGAAGTCCAAGCGTTTTCAATGGACTTCGTGTTACCCATTAATAAGTCGAAGTACTCTGCATCGCGTTGCGGAGCACTCTGCAAATTCACCTTCACTCCGTGAATCACTCCAAAGAGCAAATTGGGACCACTTTGCCCATCACTAACCCCAGCACTCTGACCCATGAACATCATCTCTTAAAGACTTCTACCTCTGGCTCTCTAGTTCTCAAGTAAGAGACTTTTTACTTATATCTATACTTGGTGGGTTGTCTGCTGCAGCATGGCCATATCAGCTACAGTGTGTGTGCATTGGAGGGGGGTACTGGCCATGTGGGTGGGTGGGTGTAAAGTTATTGCTACTTTTGTAGTTGCACCTTGAAGTCTGTTTGTGAGGAAGCAGTCAAAATTATGGAGAGAAAATAGTAGGAGTACAGGCCAGACAGAAGTAATTTAGTGGTTTTGTGGGTAAGTGTGTGTACTGTGGGTGTGAAGAACTACATGTGTTTCCGTTGGTATGTGTTTTACAGTTCAACTGTGAAACTGAGATGAGGAAGAGAAGAAAACTGAAAAGTATAACAGTGGCTACAAGCATGCCGCTTGTGTGCAGATGTATTCAGATATGTATTGAAATACAAATGAGCCATATGTGTGCAGACAGTATGGCTTAGTGGTTAAAGGCACTGCACTGTAATCTTGGAGACATGAAGACCTGGGTTTGAATCTCATCAACTGCCACTTGTGTATGGTGTGATCCTGAGCAAATGACTTAAGTTTTATGTGTGCAGTTATCAGTGACCACTTGCTTTCTTGCACGCATGCCACATGCATGCAGTCTTTTCCATTTTAACATAAAAATAGTGCTTTCCACATTTACTTGCTGTACGCATGCCATATGCATGTCATCGGTTCCAATTTAGCATTTAAATCATACTTGCAGCACGCACATCACTTGGGTAGTTTTATGTGTGGAGCATGAAAACATTTCATATAATTATTTCTGTAAGGGTCTCAACCCAGAGGTTCTGAAAAACTACAGACCTATCTCAAACCTTTTTTACTTAGAGAAGATGCTTGAAAAGGTGATTACATTGTTATACGAGGCTCACCCAGAATACTTTGACATCTATAAAACACTGCAGTCTGATATTTTATGTAGGAACAAAAGTGAGACTGCTCTTGTTAATGTGCTAAACGATCTTCTAATGAAGTGGGACAAGAGTGAGCAATCTGTTTTTGGTCTTATTGATCTCTTCATAGAATTTTATACTGTGAATCATCAGGTTCTGATATACAGTATGTTCTGATAGGTCACCTTTAGTACTAAGTAGTAGTAGTCCAGTAGATTCACTGGAACAATGTTGCAGTGGTCTGAGTCATTTATGTATGACAGAGCAGCAGATGATTATGGGAGGTTTCTCATCAAAGCCTGTGGCTCTTAGCTGTGGAACAGCTTATAGGTGGATCCTGTTCCTGATGCTACTCACAGAGTACATGCTGCCTTTTGGTGAGATCGTTAAATCATACAGCTTAACAGTTTCAGTGCTATACAGATGATATAATACTCAGTTGTTATTGTTGTTTTCACCTGACAGGACAGGTTCAGTAGCTATGCCTAACCCATAGCTGTCTAAAATAAATAACTGGATGACTGTAAGATGCATAAAGCACTGTAGGAGGTGTCAGCTACATATGTATGCAGATGACACCATCCTCCGTTACAGCGTACTGACAATATCAAAGATTAATTCTGTACTCCAATCGGATTTCAAAAGCCACCTCATTCTTAATGCAACCAAAACAAAGTATGTGGTTTTTGGTTCCCAGAACTTTTTGATTAATTTAGCTGATGCACATGCAGTCATAGCATGAGATGACATCACTATATGCTTGATGTATCACTTCAATACGGTAGTCACATTGATCACAGCTTAAAGAACTGTAGTGCCTAATCTCAACTTTTTCAATTGGTCTGAATGCTGTATCAGTGCTTATGTGAGAAAGGGAGGATTCTATTTCCTACTCCCTTCCATTAACGATGGAGGCATCATACTGTATAGTACTGCACAAACAAAACCCATCTTCTGGCCCTGGTTCATTTGTACAAGTTATGCAGGTCCATCCTCTCCTGTGGATGGGCTATCCATCACTGTCTGCTATATGACCAGCATAACTGGCCAGATCCCTTAACAAATGCATGATTACCACTTGCTGTTTTTATTGTGTAATTCTGCTTAAGAAAAGTTTCTGATTATCTCCTAGCCCACCTCACACAGTTAATCAGTGCCTCCATTCAACACCAGCACTTACCTTCTCAGTTCCCAGACTGAAGCGTGACATTCTTAGAAAGGCCTTTGTATGTGCAACACCTGACACCTAAAACAAACTCCCACTTCAGTTGAGGAATGCTAGTAGCTTGCAAGTGTTCAAGTCCAGTCTCTCCAGCCACCATAAAAAAACCTCCCTGTATTTGCTGTGGTTCAGTATCCCTCTCCCCGACCATGATCATGCTGCATGCAATGTTTTGCTCCAACTCACTTTGTTAGCTTGCTTTGATTACTGTTTGGATATACTTACAGTACCTTTCCAGTTTTTTGGTTGCCTTGCATATGTTAGCTTGTGTGTAACTATTCCTGCTGGACTGTATTAACCTTTTGACTTCTTTTTTCCTTTTCCGGACCTCCATGAAAATGACATGCTGCATCTCATGGGATATCCTAGTTGAGAAAGTTCAACTAAATCAATAAATAAATACATTTGCCTAGTTTGGACCATGGCAAAACAGATTTCTTATTGCTTGGACCATGCCGCCAGTAGTTAATAATTACTAAGGGTAGTATGATAGTTCTATTTTTAAACAGCATTCTTCTCTGAGCTGTGGGTATAAACAAAAATATGGGAATCACACTGGCTGCAAACTGCTACTTGAATACCATGTGGCAGCTGTGGTACTCTGTGGCTTTATCATCTTTGAATTATTGCCAGGTTGAAACCACATACTGTATAGTGGGATTTAAATATATTAGTACATGCTTTTTGTGACATCCCTGGACTTTTGTAGCACTCTGTATCTAGGGCTTTCTGGAAGCTTTATACACTGCATGCAGATGGTACAGAATGCAACAGCATGGATATTATCAACAAGCACCTTTGAAAATATCAAGCCTTGTTATGCAGACTGAAGTAGCTGTTAGTTTGTCATGTATAACCTTCAAAATTTGCTTGCTTATGTTCAAGGTCCTACATGATTTGTGCCCTGGAATCTGAAGGACCACCTGTCTCCACATGCCCCTTTCCAGCCCCTTCACTCCCCCTAAAGCCAGTTTGCTTAATGCCGCATGAACTCACTCAAAAATGTCAGGCATATGCACTGCTGTTATGAAGCTTGCTTCGATTGTACTGTACAGAATGTGCACACAAGACCTTTGGTGGAGAAGGGACTGATGACATATCCATTCAACCTAGCCTTCTCAGAATATTTTTTTTCACAACTAAAAACCAGAGCTGCTATGTCATTTAATTATCAAATTATTTAATTTCATTTTGTAGAATTATTTTTATTTATTGCACTGTTGTAGTTATACTTGTCTTTGTCTTTTTATGTTTAAAATCTATTAAGCCCTTTTCTTCTAAAAATGTAACTATCCTCTCTTTAATAATTGTTTCCAGATGTTTCTCTGTTGTCAATGTCAGGCTGATATGCCTGTAGTTTCCTGTTTTTTCCTTATCACACCCTTAGTGTACGGGCATCATATTTGCCATGCTCCAGTTCTCCGGTACTACACATGTTACTACAGAGTCTCCAAACAGAACTACCAGTGGCTCCACCACTAGCACCATCCTAGTTATGTTGAGCATCCTAGAGTGCATCTCATCTAGTACAGGGTGATTTATGGGATTTTAGGTTTTCCAGCCCCTTTAGCACCTGTTACATTGTTATCCTCTCCATCTCAAATGTGACCCCTGTATCTCCCTTTGAATTTTCTTCTGCTGTTAGGGTATGGGCCTGCATCCATCACTCTGAACACAAACCAAAAGTATTCATTCAGCACACCTGCCTTCTCCATATCCTCCCCTGTATTCACCCCAACCTTCATAATCCTTTCTCTTTTATCCCTTGTCTTTTGCCTTTCATTGATGTACAGTATCTAAATAAGTATCTGTATATCCCCATGGCTGCTTTGTTGGCTTCAGTTTAGTGTTTGCCTTTGCCTCCCTGATGACCTCTTAACTTATACCTAGTGTTTCCTTATACTGCACCTCTCTTTGCCTCACTCTGTTCCTTCTTGTAAGGCCCAAATGCCCCCTTTCTGTCCCTAAAATCCTGCCTTACCTGCCCTTCTAACCATATCCAGAAGAAAAGAAGATTTGATACCTTTAATTGGACCAACATAGATGTTACAAAAGAAAACAGGTGCTTAAGCTGTCAGACTACACACAGTTCTTCATCAGAAGCTAATGGCGCACTTGGAAATAAGCTTCAGCTCAGTGTGCCTTTCCCGGTCATGCACTTTTAAATAAATAAATTATATTTGCTTCTGATCAAAGATTATGTGTAGTCTGAAAGTTTAAGCACCTGTTTTCTTTTAGAAACATAGAAACACAGAATTTTCCCTGGTGGAAAATGACCCCATGGCCCATCCAGTCTGCCAGATATACCCCCACTAACATCTCTGGTGTAGTACAAATGTGTAGCAATATGCATACGTCACACACTATGGGATGTCCCACCCTACCAGTCACTCCATCACACCTGTGCCTGCCACCCAACCTCCATCTGGTGACAGCAGAACTATGAACTGGCAACCCTCACTCCCAGGAGTGGAGAGCCAATGCTCAATCCTGCTCCTACCCTCCTCCCCCTGCACTGGAATACCAATGATCCGAGGTTGTTCCTGAACCCAGGTCACCAGTGCAGCATGAGGTAAGGCATAGATGCCTCAGCCCTCAGTGCCACCAGGCTTACTTGTGCCCTTCATTTTTATACTCTATGTACATGAATTTGCACTTTTTTGCATTGAATTGTAGTTGCCACTTTGCTGACCACACCTCTAACCTGGCCAGATCCTCCTTCATTCTTTCTACCCCCCCAGGTGTGTCCACTCTGTTACAGATCTTCGTGTCATCTTCAAACAGACACACCTTCCCATTTAGGCCCTCCGAGATGTCACCAATGTATATGTTGAAGAGTATGGGTCCTAATATGGACCCCTGGGGAACCCCACTCATCGCTCCTCGTTCTTTTAGTGCACCCCATTTACTACCACCCTCTGAGTCCTTCCATCTAACCAATTTTCTACCCAGTTTGTAAGTTTTCTCCCCATCCCTCAGCTACCCAATTTGCTTATTAGCCTCCTGTGGGAGATGGTGTCAAAGGCCTTCCTGAAGTCCAGGTAGGCCATGTTCACTGCCCCCCCCAATCCCATATCTCTGTTACTCTGTCAAAGAATTCAATCCGGTTGGTCTGACATGTCTTTCCAACTGTGAACCCATGTTGATTGTCATCTATGAGGCCATCCTCCTCTAGAAATTGTACCAGCCGTTCCTTTATAAGGGCCTCCATTAGCTTTCCCACTACAGAGGTAAGGCTAACTGGACAGTAGTTTCCTGACTACTCCTTTCCTTCCCCCCTTGTGTAATGGCACCACATCAGCGCTTTTCCAGTCCCCCGGTACCCTCCCCTCGTCCAGCGACAGATTGAATAACCTCATGAGTGGTGTCGCCAGTTCCTGCCTTAGCTCCTTGAGTACTCTTAGGTGGATTGCATCAGGGCCCATTGGTTTGTCTGTCCACAATTTTCCTAGTTCCTCCAATACCCTATCCTCCTTAAAGGGGCTTGTGTCCAACTCCCTGCCTACCCTTCCTTGCTTTTTAGCTCTGGACCTCTCCCCACCTCAACTGTAAAAACTGAGGTGAAGTAGTCATTCAGAAAATTTGTCTTTTCCTCTTCCCCCTCTACCAGAGCTCCCCCTCTCCTTTGAGCTTCATAATCCCCTGCTTACCTTTCCTTCTGTCACTCACATACCTGAAAAACCTTTTGTCACCCCATTTTGTCTCTCTGGCTGTTTTCTCCTCCATTTCTGCCTTAGCCCTTTTGACTATTTTCCCAGCTTCCTTCAGTCTCTCCCTATAAGTTTCTTTATCTGCCACCCCCTGGAGGCTTTGTATGCCCTGAATTTCTTCCATTTCTCTCTGACTGCTTCTCTGACTTCTGTTGGGAACCAAAGTGTTTTTTCCCTCTCTTATTCTTGCTCACATGTCTGATATATCGCTCTGTCGCCTACTCAATTCCCCCTTTTAATTTATCACCACAGCTCCTCTATGTCATCCAGATTTTCCTTCCCCTCCAGTTCTTTTAGGACAATTTCTTTCATTTTCCTAAAATCCTCGTTCCTGAAGTTCAGTACCCTAGTGCTGGATCTGCTCTTAACCGAACTCGTCCAAAGGCTAAACTTTACCATCCTATGGTCGCTATCACCCAAGTTTTCCCCAACTTATACCTCCTCCACACTATCCCCATTTGTCAAAACCACATCCAGTATGGCCCCTCCCCAGTTGGTTCTTTGACCAGTTGGTAAATGAATGCTTCCTGCATGGACTCCAATAGCTCCCTGCTCCTTTCTGATGATGCTGCCAGGATTCCCCAGTCCACATCTGGAAGATTTAGATCTCCCACTACCATGATTTCCCCTTTGCTGGCCATCCCCTGTATTTCCATAACCATCTTCCTATCCACTTCCTCCCCTTGAGTTGGCTGTCTGCAGACTACCCTTATCCTTTCTATATCCCCCATCCTCTTACTTAGTGTGACCCTTAGGATCTCTGCTGATCCTTGCCCATCCCCGCTCACCGTTGCCCTTATCCCATCTCTCACGTACAAGGCTACCCTTCCCCCCCTTTTTCCAATTCTGTCCCTCCTGTAGAGACCATGCCCTTTTATTTCTGCCTCCCAACTGTGATTTTATGGCCACCATGTCTCAGTAACTGCTACTAGATCTAGATTATCCTCAACCACCACCGTCTCCAGTTCCCCCATCTTATTTCCCCTGACTCCTTGAATTTGCCAGCAGTCCCTTCCACCAACCCCCCCTTCCACCATTCTTTTTGCCTTACTAGCGTCTCCTGCCCCCTGTTTTGGGGAGTGCGAGTTAGGTAAGTTCCACCAGTCACTTTTCCCAGGTCGCCTTTATCTTCGCACTCCTCCTTCCCTAGTTTAAAACATCCCCCAGTATTCCATCAAAGTATCCCTGCAGTTTCCCCTAGCAGTCTAGCCCCCTCATCATTTATATGCAACCTGTCCATTGCATACAGGCACTCGTCCACCTATGTGTCACCAAAATCTCCCACACATTTGTAACCTTCCCTTCTGCACCACTGCCTCAGTCAGTAGTTAAAATCCTTGATTCTCAGCTGTCTTGCTGTGCTAGCACAGTGCACCAGCAAGACTTCTGAAATAGCCATGGAACTGACTATCCCCTTACACCCCCTGCAAGCTCCATGAATCTCCTCTGTACCTCATCCACCTCCTCCATGGCCAGGTCATTTGTTTCAAGGTGTAGGATTAGGTGTGATTTACCACCAATTAACCTAATGCTTTTCTTGATTCACGGAAGTGCCTTGCTCATCTCCATCCCTGGATCACAAAAAAATTGATCTCCCCTTAAATGCCATCCTCTTTCTCAACCAATGGATCACCTTTATAATTGAATCCCTATATACTATCACTGGTTTTGTATTTAGTAACTCCAAGGATGCCCCTTTAACCCTTCCTTGGCTTGTTCTTGATTTCTGTATGCTTTCACCCCGGCCTCTCTCTATCCCCACTCCTACACCTGCCATCCCTGTAACCCCCTGTCCTCCTCTATGCTGCCCTGCCACCTCTTTCCTCCCCTCCTTGTCACTACCATTCCCCTTTTCCTTACCACTTTGGATATCATCCCTTACATAATCTCCAAATCAGTTCCCCCTTTCCTGCCTCCCCCCTCCCTCTTCATCGTTCTCTTCTGCACCTTTTCTATTACTTTTCCTGCCTTCGGCAGCTACTCCCCATCTCTCTATGTCCTTTTTCTCCTTTATTGTGTCACCCCATCACTCTTTTCTTGTGTTCTCACTTTTGTAACATCTATGTTGGTCTAATAAAAGATATCAAACCTTTTTTATGGATCTTTTGTCACATCAACCAATATGGTAACAAAAATGTGTTTCTGCTTATAACCATATGGATTTCATATACCGTATTTTTATCATTGTTTTTATAGTACTGATGCAGTCTTGTGTGGCCTCTGTAACAGCTTCCTTTAATGCTACCTACTTCCCCTACATCTCCTTGATCTTATGGAAATATTTCAGTCTTTTCAGCATTTTCTCTAATTTTCCTGATATCCACCATCTGTGTGTCAATAGCCTCTTGTTGCAATCCTAGCTTCATGGTAAATGGCACTGTGCAATGGTCCTTCAGGCTAAATACTATGGACAGGATTTTCAAAACTAGCCACAGGACATAAGCTATGTTCTTGGTGTCACCCCATTAACAGCATGAAAGTTAAAATACCTAAATGACGGTCAAACTTTTGGTTGCAATTGCTGTAAGTTGTGGCCTTTTTGGAACTCCACCTGTGTTAAAAAAGGGAATTGTGCATTCATTGCCTTAAGTCAGCTGTTATAAAGCAGTGAAACCATGGCAGATGCATTTAAACATTTGAAAAGAGTAGCAAACACACATTTTACTACATTTCAGATTATGTGGTAACAGTTCAAGATTTGGAGATTTGCTTGTGCCATTCCCTGTGAAACGTCTACCCTATATCTCCATCACTATGCACATGTTACTGTTTTCCAAAACTGTGTTATTCTTTCCTTGAATTCCCACTTTTTTCTTGATTAAATCTTTCAGTGGATGGCATACCAAACTATCTTCATGGAGTTTGTAACTAGAGTCTGAATACAAAAGGAAAAAATAAACTGTGAGTGCCAATGTGAGTATTAATATCAGAGAGTACTTTTAAATAAAAAAATGCTGCTTTACTTCAGAATTGTTTTGACCCAGTTGAGCCCCATGATCAGCAATGAATGTTGCTGACGAAGTGTACTTTGGGTCACTGTCCAGTGGTACATGTACCAATCTTGGTAGCCTCTCTCCTCCAGAAACACAACCAAAGGTAGGATGCATTCCTCTTCAAACAAACAGAGATTGCAGGGGTCTTCATTGGCATGCTGTCTACAAGCTTCATATTTCTCATGTTTTCTTCCATAAAACAGAATGTGATAAGGGGAACTGTTGTGTGAAATACAGAATACATGTTAGCAATGAGTGGAACATGAAACAGTGTTGTCATGACATTGATGGTGGACACACAGCGTGTCATAGAAAAGTACTAAGGGATATACACAGCAGGGTACTTACCAAAAATATAGACTGATCTAGATGCATTATACTCCACAAAAAGCATATCTTCACAAGGGCTGTGCCAGCGGTGTATCTAAAAGTATTCTGATGTAGCAGGTCCAGCAACAATCTCAGGTGTGGCTGAGGCCATAGTTCAGCATTGAACTATAGGAAATGTAATTTGCTGCAAAGTAGCCCTGAACACATATGGTGCCATCAAGGAAAAGAGAAGATGGTAACAAAAAATAGTTTAGTACATCAAACATGTAATTAAACAGTTAGAAACTTCCATTTAGAAAATGGGTATGGAGAATCCTACTTTCTGATTGGCTAATGGCACCAAGTAGCCTGTCTGGTACCAAGCAACAGAGACTGGGAAACAATGAGTCCCAGTCACTGGTTGCCTGATTGCCATTGCAATATTACTGAACCTGTAGAATTTTCATTTTAAATATGTCACCCTTTTTTTTTTCTGGCTTAGTGAGACATACAGCACCTTGGCACAATGCTCATTTTTTTAAATTCAGCCCCACGCCATGCCATGCCATGCCATGCCACACCACTTTTAGACACTGAAGGGGTTCATCACCATTCCCTTATCCAGCCAGTCTGTGTAGTTTTAAATAAAAACCCCTTTCTATTAAAAATCCCTGCTGAACCTAAACACAAGCTGTACCTAGGTAAGAACTGCAGTGCAGTAGTCTGCCAACTGATCGCCATTGCGTCTGATCCCACTGCACCCACTCACTCTGTACTCACTGTGCAGTCCGTTCCATTGTGACAATTATTCAAGCATAGCAGGGATAGACATCTTTAAAAAAGAAAATGACACAAACCCAATTTGCACTTCACCTACCTCATGCTACCTCTCTCAATAGAGCAATGAACCATGCTTCAGTCAGGTAAAGACATTCTTCTCAGTGCGTGCCCTCTCCTGCCCCCGCTCCCTTTATAAGAGCCATGCGATGGGTAGTGGGGTCATTGATACAGGACAATGACAGCTAAAGGGACTAAGCTGCCTAACTTACTATGAAAAAAAAAAACAGTAGAGGAAACCACAGGTAAACCAAATAGTGGAAGCAGCAGTAGTGTAGGAGCAAGTTAAAAAATTAAAAAAGCTGTTTGTGGTGTCACGTTAAAGTTATTCTTATGGTTCTGTCAGAGATCAGCGCTTAAAGTGCTGAACTGAAAACAAGAAACAAAACACCTAAATTAAAAAAAAAACACACACAAAACTGCCTACTGTTCCACAATTGCACATTATGGACAGTAGCACTGCAACTCCATCTCGGCCACACACGTCCTGACGCCGACCCACCTGCAAAGACACGGAACCAGTAAACGAGCTACCGGCAATCCTGCTGTCCTTTGTCATGTGTAAACAATGCTGTAAATTTCAAAATGGTACAGTAATACTGTGTTAAAGTAAAAAAAAAAAACTGATTGAGAGTGCTGCCATCTGTCAGGCTGTCTGTACTTTCTGGTTTTATACACTGGGTTATGTGCCTAACAGATGCATATCCCCAAAAAAAAGTCAGACAGAAAGAAAAGGCAACTTTTTTTTTAATCAGAAAAACAATACCAAGAGAATGCTGGAGGAAATTACGAAAGAAACTCACTTTATAGAGGTGCTGATGTGGGACTGGGGACTGGGAGGATAACTTGATGAGAATGCGAGGGGTAGCTAGATGACAATGGCTCTGGGGGCAGATGCAATACCAGATGGAACAGCATAGAAACTGAGGGACGATTTTACCAAATAAAAAAGTATTTTTGTACTGTTTCTGTCCCTTTTAAAGTTATTTCCTCTAAATTTTATTTCTTAATTAAAATTTATACACATGCCCATTTTCTAAGCACAGTAATACCCTCCAGGGTGGGCGATATTGGGCAATACCAAACCTTCCAGGTGCAATAAGGCCATCCGCCTCTGCCACCGGGCCTCATTATGCCCCTGGATAGTTCAGTATTGCCCATTACTGCCCACCCTGTCGGGTATTATTGCTTACATATTTCTATTCTACAAGTCAGTGTGAAAGAATGGACTCTTTCCTTTGGAGAGTAGCAGTGCACAGTGTTTTACGTGAGGTTTTATATGGCGATTAATTGCGGATATGGAAAGTGTAGTTTACTACACACCAAAGTACAGCTATATAAAACAAGTTCTGGCAGAGCCACTACGGCTGTAAATGCATTAACTAGATAAGGGTGTTTCATGGGCTTAAACATAAACATGAATTGCTGTTGCATACATTAACGGAATCAAAGTAAGGTACATTGAAAAAAGGCAGATATAAAAATAATGCCACCATCTGTATTACAGTTGCCTATATGTTTCACATTTTATTCTATGCACTGCCATAGCAATCAACTCAACAGAACCGGGCCATCACATTCATGAAGGTACTGTACCTTAATTACAAACACTGCTGAGACAACTATATGTTGTGACAAGGTGGAAGATAAACACAATGTTGAGAGATGTTTAGGAAGATATTTGATGTGTTTATTTGATTTTTTTAGAGATTGCTATACAGTACACACTCACATAATTAGTATAATATAAAAGTGCATATACCCAAATGTCAGTGTAAATCTTACACATTTCATTACAAGTTTTTCTCTTGAAGGAAGATCTTACTGTACAAGGCCTAAAAATGGGAATTAGGTAAAAGTAATCTAGGGTAGGTGTGTTATTGAGTAGGGCTGTGCGAATACCTTTTTTCGAATATTTGGCCAAATATTCAGTATTCGGGGCCAGCACAACCAAATATTCACCGAATATTCATATTCGCCAAAAAAATATAACCCCCTTCCCCCCACCCTCAGATAGCACCCAAAAACCCCTCCTCCTCCTCCATCTCAAGTTCCCCAACCACTATTACAATATTTAAAAAAAATAAAAAAGGCAGCAAATTTTTGGGGGCTGGCTACACCCCACCCGCCTCCACAGGTGGTCGCCGGTTTTCATTACAAATTAAAGTTAACAGTCCTCCCTGTGGTGCCTCTAAACACCCCTCTAGTAGACAGCAGCAGCCCCCACCCACACCCTGCCTGCACCAAAACAAGATACATAAATGTAAGAAAAAGGCAGCTGGAGTAGCCCTCCCTCCATCCTCCATGGCCAGCTGCCTTCTTGTGAATGAAACCGTGCCTACTTGCGCTTACATAACTGCAATCATTGGCTGCTTAACTTCAGCCCCTGGAGTGATCGTGAGGGCCAGGTTGAGTTCAGCCTCCCACCGAGCTGCAATCACTGGCTCTCTAACTTCAGCCCCTGGAATGGTTGTGTGGGCCAGGTTGAGTTCGCAGCTGCAATCACCGGCTCCCTAACTTCAGCCCGTGGAATGGTCATGAGGGCCGGATCGAGTTCACCCTCCCCCCAAGCTGCAATCACTGCCTCCCTAACTTCAGCCCCTTGAGTAGTTGTGAGGGCCAGGTCGCATTTGCCTTCCCCCTGACCTGCAATCACCAGCTCCTAACTTCAGCCTCTGGAGTGGTCGTGAGGACCAGATCGAGTTCACCCTCCCCCCGAGTTGCAATCACCGACTGCCTAACTTCTGCTCCTGGAGTAGTCCTGAGGGCCAGGTCAAGTCCGTCCTCCCCCCGAGCTGCAATCACTGGCTCTCTAACTTCAGGTACAGAGTGCACCGCTGCATATGGACTGTTTGAATCTGAATCAGAGTGTGGATTTTGGTGCCATTTTTCAAACAGGGACTACTCTAATGGCTCCTTGACCTTATTTAATTGGCAGAGCAATGCTAACAGTTTTTATACTTCTGTATTTTTACTTAATGTAGTAGTGCTGTGCCTCGATTTTCTGGGTACTTTAAGCACCCAGTAGAATTTCAGCCTTTTTGTATCAATCTCTGTGTGCTTTAAGAGCTCTCTAATTCACTGCAGTGTTTTTAGTTAAATGTAAAAATTGCAGCTTGTAGCTTTTAGACATTTTGCAAGTTCAGTACTGTGACGTTTGCATTGCTTAAATTAATTTAGTGGAATATCAGCCTCACTGGTACAAGTTCTGTGTGATTTTGCCACTGCTTTATATCAATTTTAGTGACTCAGCCTTCATTGAGCATGTTCTGAGTGATTTCAGCCGTGCTTTAATTTATTTTCTTTACTAGAACTCAGGCTTTCTCTGTAAGTATGCTTTAGCATTCACAACTCGATACACAGTGTACTTTAGTCCATTTTTGCATTTTCTCATACCTAGGTGCTCTGTACACTGTATATTTCCTTGGTCGCTGTTCATGATGTTATTGTGTTTATTATGTTGTTATCTCTGTTATGTTGTTATCCCTATGCCTGCCTCCCCAGAACACATTTGGAATTGAGCAGTTGTCTGCTCCATATGCCTTCCTGGTAAAACTTTTAAATAAATAAATACAGAGAATGAGCAGATTACGTGATCAGCTTGTTCTCTATATAAGCAGAAGCAGGCACAGTTTCATTCACAAGAAGGCATCCAGATGTGGAGGAGGCTGCCTTTTTCTTACATTTATATATCTTGTTTAGATGCACACAGGGTGTGGGGGGAGGTGGGGGATGCTGCTGGCGACTGGTGTGTGTGTGTATGTGGAGGAGGAGGAGGTCCATGGGGAGGACTGTTAACATTTAATTTAGTAATGAAAACTGGCAGCCAGCCATGGAGGTGGGTGGGGTTGTGATGGCTGCCCCAAAAAGAATTTGCTGCCTTTTTTTTTTAAATATTGTAATAGTGGTTGGGGAACTTGGAGGGGGGGTGCTATCTGAGGGTGGGGGAGGAAGGGTTATATTATTCCCCGAATAGAGACAAAAAGTGAGCTATTCATTATTCAGATTTGAATAATGAATAGCTCCTTATTTGTTGTATTTGGGAAATAATATTAATTCTTCACACAGCCCTATTATTGAAGATATTGCATAATCTTTTATTGCTGCTCCACCCCAGGCACACACAATATGAAAATCAACAACCCCTTGATATGAAGCAACAGGAATTATTTAGTACAAGGACATAAACAAGTAGGAGACTGAGTAAGTGGGTAGACCAGCATGAGCATGGTAAGTCAAATAACAATTCAAAAAAATCTCACTATTATAATTCACTTTTATAAAAGCATCTGCACAGTTGACAAGTTTTGTAAAAAAATAATAATAATGGGAGTTATTCCACATTTGTCCACAGGTGCCATGCATGCAGGTGGAGGGATCTGAGGCCCTGAGGCACCAGTCTGCCCTGTTCCTGAGTAAGAAGATCATGGTAGAGTGGCCAAGGTACTGGGGGTTCCATTGATAGCTGTTGAAACAGAGGGGAATCAAATTTGAGGAGGCCAGAGAGGGGCTATTAGAATCATGTGAGTCCCTTCTGCCTGTAGCTTCAGGAGAACCCTCTGAAGCACTGGGAAGGAAGGAAAGGCATACAAGAACCTCCCTGTCCAGCAAAGAGACAGTGCATCTCACCAAAAAATACCACGCCCAGGAACAAGAGAGCAAAAATTGGATAGTTTTGAGTTTGATGGGGAGACAAAGAGATCTATCTCAGGCTGACCTTACAGGTCAAATAAGCTTTTTGACCACCTCTTGATTTAGCTTCCACTTGTGAGCCCTGACAGTGGTGTGGCTGAGACTGTCTGCTAGGACATTGCTGATGCCCAACACATGGACAGCAGTCAGACAGAGGTCATGCAGGACTGCACAGTACCACACTCGCATCACCTCCCGGCATAGAGGGTACGAGCGAGTGTCTCCCTGTTTGTTCAGGTACCAGACCACCAACATATTGTCGGTCTGAACCAGGAGTGTCCCTGGACATGGAAGAGGCTGGGTGGCCTGGAGGGCATACAGCACTGCCCTCATTTCTAACACATTGATGTGTAGAGATGCTTCCAGCTGAGACCATGTTCCCTGGGTCTGATGATCTCCTAGGTGGGCTCCCCAGCCTTGACATGAAGCATCCATTGTAAGGGTTATGGTAGGAGCAGGGGGTTGAAAGCAGAACCCCCATGGAGAGATTGGACAACTCCTGACACCAAAGAAGATCTTTCTTCATGTACACAGACACTAGGACCCTGTGGTCCAGGTTGTTCAGCCGCTGATCCCATTGGACATGAAGAGTCCATTGGGTCACCCTCATATGCAGTTATTCTAGAGGAACTATAGGGATTGCAGCTGTCATCAGCCTGTGAAGATGGAGGATCAACCAGGCTGTGGTCCAGCTTGCATTGGCCACTACTCTGGCCTATTTCTGCAGGGTCTCCACTCTGTCCAATGGGAAGAAGGCCCTGATCTGGATCATATCCAGCACCACCCCAAATGAGTTGTAGACATTTGGAGGGGAGAGGTGGAACTTGGGATAGTTGACTGTTATTCCAAGTCTGGAATGGGTGAAGGAGAGGGACTCCCTCAGACTGCTCTGTGATGGGGCTGACAGAAGCCAGTCATTCAGATACAGGCACAGATAGATCCTTCTGCAGCATAGAGCCACAGCTACCACTGCTAGACAATTGGTAAAAACTCAAGGTGCCAAGGATAAGCCAAAAGGGAGAGCTTTGAACTAGTAATGTTTCCCCTGGAAGGCAAACTGAAGAAAGTGGCAGTGGGCCTGGAAGACAGGGATGTGCAGGTAAGCATCATGCATGTCCAGTGCACAAAGCCAATAGCCCTTAAGAAGCAGGGATAGCGGTCCCTGAATGGTGAGCATGCAGAACCTCTTGTACTTAATATACAGGTTGAGCATGTTGAGATCCAAGATGGGTCTTAGGTGCCCATCTTTTTGGGCACTAGGAAGAAATGGAAGTAGTACCCTCTTTCTATCTGTGCTGGAACCACAGGCTCTATGGATGACTTTTGCAGAAGAGCCTCGATCTCATTCCCTATCAGAGACAAGTACCTTGGAGGATTATGGGAGAGGCCTGGGGGGTTGTCCAGAAGCCTATCTAGGAACTTTATGGTGTGACCTTTTGCTATTAACTGAAGGACCCAAGATGCCATGGTTATGTCCTATGACCTGGGAAGGTGGAGGGCAAATCCCCCCCACACTGGTTCCCCTAGAGGATCTGGAGGAGGCAGGGTGGTCCCCCACAAGTCAGGAGGCTAAGGGGAGGGAACTAGCAGCTTCTCTGGGGGATTTCTGTGACTTGGCAGGGGGAGTAGGTGAGCAGGTGTTATTGATGCTGGACATCAACATTTGGCCTGGTGTTTGGCAGAGACGTCTTTGGTCTGGCATCTCTTTTGCTGACAAAAAGGCTGTTTGCCTCTGTGACTCCCTCGGTACATGAAGCGAACATCGTGGATGGATTTACCATGGTCCTGCTATTTAGTGATAATTCAGTGATAATATCCTTGGTGTCACCTCTGAATAACATGGATCCCCTGAAAGGGTCATCCAGTATGGAGGTCTGGACATCTTGTGCCAGGCCAGCAAACCTGAGCCATGAATGTTGCGTAATGCAGACAGCAGTGGCTGTGGTATGAGCAGCTGAGTCTACTGTGCCATAAGTGGCCCAGAGAGCATGATAACAGGAAATATTAGCCATTCACACTGTCTTGGCAATCTTGGCCTTAAGCTTCTGGTCCTGGATAGCTTTCAGCTTAGACTCAAGTGAGGCCAGGGAAGATTTCTGGAAGGAACCATATGTGCCACATAATTAAGGGACCTCGGGGCATAATTAGAGAGGGAATGGATCTTGCAACTGAAACAGCTGCTTAGACTCCTTATCAGGAGGAGACATGCTCAAATGTTTAGGTTTAGAGGACCGGTCAAGGACAGCGATGATAACAACTGACTCTGCCTTAGGATGGCCAGTAAGGTGTGTGACCCCATCTGGGGGGTGGCACATCCTGTCTGCATTTTCTGAAACAGCTGGAATTGAGGAAGGCTGTTGCCAGATAGTGGACATCAGGTCTTCATGGGGCCCAGTCCAAGGCAGTATGGTCATAGGAGCTGTGTCAGTCATGTTTAGATGCTCCATAAGCCTTTTCCACTTTGAATCCTGTTTCTGGAAAACCCAACCACCGACATTTTGCATAGCTATGAGGAGTTCTGCAAAGGAAGGGTCACCGAAGGGGACTTCAGGGACTCCTTAGGCTGAGGCTGTCTTGGTGTATGCATACCAGAGCTGAAGGATGAGTCAGAATCAGAGTATGAAGAGTGTCTACTGGGTGGGAATCCACAGGAGATGCTGATCTAGGGATCAGAAAGGAGGTGGGAGTAGAGGCTGCCACTGATTCCGGCAGTCAAGCTCTGAGGCTACTTGAGTCCTGGCTTCCTGAATCAGGGTCTGAAACACTGCCTGGATATCAGCCTGAGGCTGCTGTGGAGGCAGAAGCTGAGGCTGAGGAGGAGAAGGAGTTGGTGGAGAAGGAGGCTGGTATAATGGACAGCCTGCCATCTGATATTGATAGTATCCATGAGCCTGACAGGAGTAGGGAAAGCCAGAAGGAGCATACCCTTGATTAGACATAGCCTGGCATCTGGTACCCTGGTACATAATCTGGTTGATGACCAGGCATTGGATACCCCGGTGAAGTGTACATTGGGTAATCTGGGGGCAGATAGCCTGAAACATTGCCTATAGGTCCAGCTGGAGGCAGAGCTGAAGGCCCAGCAGATGGTGGGGCTGAAGGCCTGGCAGGAGGTCCAGAAGGACCAGGTGTTGGCCCCATAGGGACATTCAAAGGGGCTGGCACTGGATCAGGCACCAGAATGTCTGGCACTGGAAGATTTGGCACCTGGGGGCCTGACAGAAGGCTGTCCAGCATTTGAGGAATGGCCAGAGTGCCAGACATACCCTGACCCATCAAAGGGTCACCTGGCAAATGGTCACTTGGCATTGAGGTGTGAATAGAACCTGATGGAAGATCCGCCATTGTCTGGGGAACCAGAGTCCAATGTGGTGGAACCTGGTTGTCCAAGGGGGCTTGGGTTGAGGAGGTTCTAAAAGAAGGTCCCCAGAGGGATTAACAATAGACCCAGTGAAGGAGGGGGGACCTCCAGATTAGTGCCCACCTCCATCTCTTGATATTCAGGCAAGCTCTGAGGGTCTGGTTGGGTCAGTAGGAGTGAGGAACCCCTAAAGACACTTGCGTGTCCTGCAGCAGGCTCAACTTGATGTTGGGGGTGTCCTGCAACCCTGACAGGAAAGCCTCAGCTGTGGAATTCCCAGAGGAACTGGGGAATGACTTTTTAGCTGCAGCCATGCAGACTTCAGAAGTGCTAATGTCTGACTTATCGGGCTGGGCCATGCAGACAAGAGCGGAGCTGGAGTTCAGCTTACCGGCTGTGACCATGCGCTCCTCGGTGGGGCTGGGGAATGACTTATCAACCTGGCTGCTGGCAATAGACCCTGAAGAAGAAATGTGCCTAAGGAGCACAATAGAGGTTCCATTGTCCAAGAAGAGCCCTGACTGCACCATGAGTAAAGCAGGCAGGGAGGCCATGTTCTGATCCGCCAGAGTGAAAAGAGACCTGGAAGTAGGGGCACTTACTGAAGTGGAAGCCCCTCCATTGTCAGTGGTGCCTGATGGTCACCACTAAGTGGATGGATATCTATCCTGATCCCAGTGCCTCTCCTTGTCCTTTTTCTTCCTTTTGAGTTCTGGCATTGGAGAAGAAGATTTTTGAAGCAGAATCTGCAGCTCCTTTTCCATCAAAGCTAGGCACTTCTCCAGCAAGTGGGCTTCATGCTTTTTCTGGTGCCTAATCCATGTAGCCTGGTTCAAGGATTGGCAGGACACACAGTCCTTGGTCCATTGTTTGGAGCCTAGGCAGATCATACAGCAGGAATGCTCGTCTGCATGCAGGATCTGGGTGCCATAGGACTTGCACTTCTTTTTGACACATCACCCAACTGTTCATGATCCTGAATTGTATCTCCAACTATATCCCATGCTGTAAATTTGTCACTGTTATTTATTTGCTTCCCCTTTCTTCTGTATATCCCTCAAGATCTCTGTATTAGACCTATTTAAGTTAGACCTGTTTATACTGTATTTTACTATGTAATTGTTTGACCTGGTGTTCAGTTCTCTTTTTATGCTTAACTGGATATTTGTGTAAATAGTCATTTTTACTCATATACTTTTCAGTATAAAATAAAGATCGATTGATTGATTGGTTAAAACTGAACTGACAGACCTGAACCACGGCAGTTCTATAAACATCCAAACTGGCCATATTGGGTGCAACTTGTACAAATATTGCTGGTCCAGTCACTCTGGCTGCATTGTTCGGTCCAACTTTTACATATCTGGTCCACTCCTGGAAGTCTGTTTTTCAGCTCTTTCTTAGCATGGTTGAAAACGGAACTGTAAGGACCAGACCACATAGGTAAAAGCCAGACCAGATGATCTGGAGTGAGTGGATCAGCAATATTTGCACAAACTGTGCCCAGTCTAGATTTTACAGCTTTGATCCGGGTCTGGTGATCTGGTTTTTACCCATACCCTCATTGCATGTTGCTTAGTGACATACTGTACAGTGGATGCAGGGTCTAATCCATTGAAGGTTGAAGTTTCAGAAAACCATTATGCTAAAAATACCCAGACTCACTCAATTCTTGATGATCCCCCACCTCCAAGTCACACTTACTGTAGTCCTCTACCAAAGTCATGTTTAAATATTGGTGAATCTACATCCACACCATTAAGCTTTTAATGCCATCATGCCTCTTCTACTGCCATGAGCTCCCCCATGCATGAAGTCCCATTCTGCTTGTGGCAGCCCACCCCTCACAAACTAGGTAATTTTCCAGGGAGCAGCTCTTTATACCACATCAACTAAATTTCTGCTAAACTCCTTATTTTTAAACATTTTGTTGAAAAATGTTTGTTTTAGTACATCCATGGTCAGGAAAAATGAATTTGTAAAAGAAACCAAAGCCCCCATTTATCAATTCATTTAATCACAATACAGCATGTTATGAACTGATCAGAGTCTATGTGTAACCTAAGTCAAACAAAAATTGGACACACACATCTACCTATTTGCAAGTGAAGCAAATGTGGTTACTGTCATTCAGTTATAAACAACCATAGTCTCAAGTTGCAGGTTAATAACATTCAGTAGAATATAAACAGTAGTCCAGAACTGCCTGCCTGAGAAAATCAAGTTGGTGTATTATTTGGAATCAGGCATCACTGGGACTCTGCCATGAAATGTCCTGCAAAGTAGCAGAATGACTGCTCTTAGGAGGCAGTGTAGCGCAGTGGTCTAAGGCTCTGAGATGCAAATCTGGTGACATCCAGCAGACCAGACCTGGGTTTGAATTCCACAGCTTCCACTTGCATACTGTGTGACCCTGAGCAAGTCACTTAACCTCCTTGTGCTCCCAGGTTGCTCCTGTAAAAAAGCTTTCAGCTTAGTGTGCTATATATGGTTAAACAACCAAATAAAATAGATGGTGGTGTCAAATGGCTTAATGAGGTGTTTATTGGGGCTGAGGGCACAGCAGAGCTTATTTGTTATGCAGAAAGCTCCAGGAAGTGTTTAACCCATTCTTCTTCCACTAGCTTTCTATGATGTCTGTACTATTCATTGGTAATCTGACACAGAATGATTGCCAGAAGATAAGTTAACTTTCTGTGGGCTCAATTTACTTCTCAAGCCAGAGGAAAATGGTGCTCTACAGCTTCCTATACACACACAGGCAGCGTAGTAATGAGACTTCAGTGGAAGAATCTATTTTTAACACTCTATCATGTTGTTTGGTGGCAAAAATTACATCAGCCCTTTTCTGAATGCAAAATGTCTTCTGGGCTAAGCCCATAACTGTAAAAAGTGCATGACCATGTATTATGTGAAGCATAGTGTACTACGCACAAAATACAGGTTTATAAATAAAACAAATGCACACTGCTAATGCAAGTTCTATGTGATCTGTGAGAGACAGCTACTAGGAAGTTTAGGACTGGAGAATCCCAAAAAAGAAAACTAGCTCCATCTCATTACATGGGACATAGTGGCATGATGTACAATGGGCCCCACCAGGAGAAGATGCCAGACCCTGCAGAATTCTTCAGAATTCTGCTGGAATCAATACAATTCAAGTAAGCAATAAAAATACATGGTGGGGTGTGCATTAGACAGTTCTAACGCATGGCTAGAGGGCAAAGTGAGGCACAAGGCCATAGGCTGAGTGTGTCCAGCCCCCTAGCTGTGCCTTAGAACTATCTAAAGTGCACCTGGAGTGTCTTGTTGCAATTATAAAATGGGTCTGTTTATTTTACATTCATGTAGAAATTAAAATTGTTACGTTTATACTGAGAAACACTTACATCTTTAATGTGTGTTTGTTGTAAAATAGTTCATCTGCATGCTGTATTTTTATTTTTGCCATTAGGACTTTCGTCTGGAGGCCACAACTGCACAAGGACATAAATAAGGGGGAGGTTATCCAGAGAAGGGTGACAAAGAAGGTTAAGGCTTGCACTACAAAACATATGAGGAGAGACTAAGGGACCTCAGTATGTACTCACTGGAGGAGAGGAGAGAGTGGGGGTACATGATTGAAACTTTCAAGTACCTCAAGGGCATAAACAAGATGCAGGTGGGGGACCTTTTCCAATGTAGAAAAGGTACTAGAACAGGGAGCACAATATGAAATTGGAAGGGGGCAGATTAAGAGGTAATGTGAGGAAGTTTTTCTACACAGAAAGGGTAGCTGATGCTTGGAATAGTCTGCCACAGGAGGTAGAGTGGGCAAGCACAGTGGAGGGGTTTAAGCATGCCTGGGATAGGCACAAGGGAACCTTGAGAGGGACGGGAGTGATGAAAAGCCATTGATCACATAGGGTCAGTGGCCAAATACAAAGGATAGGGCCTAGCAGTCCTTATCTGCCGACAATTTCTATGTTTCTATGTCCTGCTGTGGCCACCATTCCTGAAGCTGGTTGCCATGATTACCATGCTAGCCCCCCCCCCACATTGGTTTGTTTTTTTAAGATTTCTTTTTTAAATTTTCTAGCATAGCTTACATGTACTTCAGTTTCTTTCCTTCTTTTCTGGGTTTATTTTACTTTTTTTGGATCAGTTATAGGCTAACAAGTGGAGCCGGCAGGCGGGAAGAATGGAAAGCAGGGAGGGGGTGACAAGAAGAAGCAAGCATTTGTGAGAGTGTCAGTTACAAGAAAAAAGTGAAAGAAAGGCAGATATTTTCTTTTTTTAATTTAAGCTGACTATATTCCGAAGAGTAAGTTGCAATAAAGGGGGTGAGTGCAGAGCTCAGTTTTGGACTGGTAGCAAGGGAATGAGTGGGTTTTGAGTCTGTGATGGAAAGAGTGGACAGGTGGCAGGAAAGCTGCTGTGACAAATGGGAAACATTAGTAACTGTGTTATGTTGGGAATGACTAAAGGCTTAGTAGGTCCTGGGTAAGCAAATTTAAAAAAAAGTGTGGAAATGCACAGCATGTGCTTTGATGACTATGAGATTTTTGGGGTTTGGGCAAGGTTGGGATTAGTGGCAAATAAAATGGTGGCACTTCAAAGATGAACATTCTCTTTAGCTTCTTGACACATAATTTTTAAAATGCAGCTGTGGTTACCTGAAGTTGTTGCTAGCTGTGTGTTAGACACTTCTAATGCATGGCTAGCAACTAGTCAGAATACAGGATTTCACCTACCTATTTTATAATAGCAGTTGTCATACAGTAAACTGTGACACACCATAACACTGCTTCTGATCCTGACAGACATCACTGTACCATTGACAGATGTTGCATGTGATACATCAGAAAAGAAAATGCTGTGTATTGGGACTGTATCTTAAGGGTACCAAAGACAATGGTAATTGTAGACCAGGATTTCTTGTCAGAAGCAGATAATGAGGTATCCAGGTTATCCTAATAAATTATTAACATTATGTGGGACTATCTTGGAAAATTATCCATTATCTGTTTGTCTCAACCAGGACACAGATACTTGAGCACATCACAGAGAGAGATCAGAGTGGTTTATTCATTGGCTGAGCATCTCTCATTGATTTCCTTTTTGATTATGTTTGAGAGTGGAGTTTAGTTGGAAGGAGTTTGACTTGTTGGGTGTTTCATGTTGTTCCATGCTTTATACAGTATGTTGATTTTGCAGTGTGTTTCTCACCACTGGCAATGCAGATTATCATGCAAGTAGCATGATATGTTGAATGGTACAGACTACTTTCATTAGGTGAAGCTGTTGTTTTTTTCATGATGTTCCGGTATTGTAACTGTAGTAATATAAGTGTATAGGATGCTACAGTAGTTTGTGATACTCCACTTAGCATTGTCTCCGGTTCCTAAATTTTCATTTGATTAGTAGTAGAAGTCATTTACAATGTGGTCTGTAATTTTTATGCTCTGTAATTTAGACTCCTGGGGGACAATATTCAAATTTGCACAAAGCGGAATGCAAACATTTGAGCTGCACCTTGTAATTGCTAGGGTGCCTAAAAATGCTATATTCAGTCAAAAGCACATATGACCATGCTGACACAGCACTAAGCCACTTAGCACTGCTCCAACAGGGATCCCAAAGTACACTACCAGAATAGATAGCGCCAGTGCACTATTTGCAATATTCAAAGGGACCATGCAAATCATCCCATTGGGAATGCAAGGTGGTAAGGGGCAATTTGCATGCCCATTATTGACTTATTGGCATGGGTAGTGAAACAGGTTAGTGCAGTGCCCCCCCTCAACTGGCCGGTCCCACAGCGGTGTAGAAATCCCTGGTGCTAGAGGTCCACCTCCTTTGATTGCCAGCCCCTATGTCAAATGGACACTTCCTCCATAGAGACAATTATATTAGGCGATCTAAACTACGACTGGTTATCTACCGGGTCCCTACCCCTGAAACAGTTCTGTGATTCACATGGTCTCACCCAACTAATTTCTGAGCCTACGCGCATCAACAAGAAAAATCCAGCCAATAGCAGCCTTCTGGATGTGATACTTGTCAATGAACCTCATCTTTTCTCTCATTCCGGTATTCTCCCAGCCGATGTTAGTGACCACTACCATATAGCTGGCATTAGGACGATCCCAATTCCACTATCCACATCAAAGTTCTCCAACAAAAGATCAAGACGTAACTTTGATCCCCTGGCCTATTTCAACTGCCTAAAAGACTCTATAAAATGGCAGAGTTTTCACCTAGCTAAATCAGTGAGTGATGCCTATAGTATCCTGCACGAAATCTTATCTGGTGCACTAGATGCCCATGCCCCCATAATCAAAGTTATAATAAAAACTAGGACCTGCCGCTGGTTCTCACCAAACTTGAAGAAAGCACTACTAAAAAGAGACCTACTATGGAAAAGGCCAGGAAGTCACATACAGAATCTGACTGGTGTATCTTCAGAGCAGCCAGGAATGCCTGCACAAAAATGATTAGAGAAGCAAAGGCTACTTTTATCAATCTGAACTGCTCTGCATCTAATAACCCCACCAAGTTCTGGTCCACTATTAAGAAGTCTCGGGCCACTCACCTAGTAGTGCGCTCCCATCCAAAATATCCATTGACAATGTCACTGTCACTGATAAATCTGAAATCCTGCAAGCCTTCAATAATCACTTTGCCACAGCTGGCCTGGCTTTTGATAAAGCACCAATAAGCAGCCTTCAGCCACAGTTCAAAGCCCAGTCCCTAGAAGCAACTAACAATGGCAGGACATTCGCCTTTTCATCAATCATCTTGAAAGAAGTTGAAGACCTTCTGTTACAGTTGGACATTAAAAAGAGCGCTGAAGCTGACTCACTTGATCCATACTTTCTGAAAATAGCCTATCATATACTAGCAGCACCAATAATGCATTTATTTAACCTGTCCCTAACTCAAGGCTCCCTTCCTGCAGAGTGGAAAACTGCTCATGTTATCCCACTATACAAATTAGGGGACCCCAGTGACCTAAACAACTATAGGCCAATCTCTCTACTGCCTATACTTTTGAAAATGTTGGAAAAAATCGTGGACACACAGCTAAGATCCTTCCTGGACAGCATAAAATTTCTTAATCCCATGCAGTCTGGATTTAGAACCACACACAGCACCATCACTGCACTGGCCAAAGTTACTGACGACTGGCTTCGGGATCTGGACAAAAAAAAAATTTGTTTATGCGGTTTCTTAGATCTTAGCAAGGCCTTTGATACGCGTCGACCATTGTCTACTTCTTTCAGCACTAAACAGTTTAGGATTGGACTCAATTTCACAGGCCTGGTTCCAGAACTACCTCTCAGGCAGACAGCAACAAATAAAGGCAGAAGGAGAGCTCTCACCACTTAAATCAATAAAGAGAGGAGTCCCTCAGGGTTCTATATTGGGTCCACTGCTGTTCAACATCTATATTAACAACCCGAACTTAGGAATTACAGAGGCCAAAGTCCACTTATTCGCCGATGACACAGTGCTATACCTAAGCCGAGACACCCTCGGAGCAGCATGTGCTGCAATTCAAGATGAATTAAATAAACTGCAATATCAACTCATTGATAAAAAGCTTTTATTAAATGCAAAAAAAAACAAGGCAATGCTGCTTGCCCCTTCTAACACCGGTGCCATCTCTACAGCCTATAATAATGTTCCCCCTGTATCCACTCTACTTGGTGAAAATCTTGAGTTCGTGTCAAAATTCAAATACCTGGGTATGGCTGATAGCAAACTCTCTTTAAAGTGCATACTGAAGAACTAATGAAAAATTTAGGCAAAGGCTTGGCCTCTTCTTCAGAATTAAACATCTTCTTACTGAGTCAGCAAAAAGACAGCTTGTCAATTCTACATTTCTATCATTAATTGATTATGCTGACATTATATATGGCCAATGTCCTGCCTCCCATCTTGCTAAATTGGATGTATTGTACCACAGAGCTCTAAGATTTATAACTGGACTTCCATCCTCCACGCACCACTGCATTCTATATACTGCAGTAGGGTGGCCATCGCTTCAACTCAGAAGGCATAGAAATGCAGCCATTTGGACACTTCGAGCTCTCTCCAACAAACTCCGGACTACATTACTGCCTGCCTTCCTGCAAGTCCACCTAGTAGCTACGGCATTAGAAGTCATTCACTAATCTCCTTAAAAATTCCCAGGATTAGCAACCACTTTGGTAGGCTGCCATAAGTCATGCTTTGCCCACACTATGGAGAGGGATCCAAAGTTCCTTCAAACTCAGCACCCTTGTCAGTATTGCTATGTTCAGGCATCTTTATGACATAACATTTACTGAACTTTGTAAATGTTACCACAGCTTCTAGTGGTTCTGCTAGTGGATGCATCACTTAATTCCACCCCTCATTTATATACCCTACCCTGTAAATCCCTCCCTAACTTATTAAGTAACCAGTCCTGCCTGGCCTTCAGAGCCCCTGGCATACTCCCAACCTTCCTTCATGACTCTAAATTAGTTGCCTGTTGGTTTCTGGTTCCTACAACCTCACAGAAACCATATTTATTTCCTAGGGGATGCAATGATTATGATCTTCCTTCCCCTGGCTGATACTAGTATCTACGACTTCAATCATGTATAGGGAAGAATGTACTTTGTATAATTATTGTTGACATAGTATTTACCTGTTCCCCACTAGTGCAATGGAATGTTTATAATGTACCTTACACATGTAAATCTGTATTCCTAAATTCTATTTTTTGTGTAACATATGTATGTCTATCCTTTATGACTAACTGCAGGTCCACCTTGCAAATGAGCTTGCTCAACGGTGATCGCCTGGATAAATAAAGATTTGATTTGATTTGATTTGATTTGAAAGCACAATCCCTAGTGCTAGTGGTCCACCTCCATCGATCACAATCTCTGGTACTAGTGGCCCCCACTCCAATCCTCAATATGTATGTCCCAAACACAGTCACTGTTGCTAGTGGTCCCCCCCTCCAATCACTAACCCACATATCACAAGAACAATCCCTGGTGCTAGTGGCCCCCACTCCAATCACTAGCCCACAATAAAAGTTGCTACACTGCCTGAGGTCCACTGGTTTCCAGAGGCGCCAATTCATTTTACCACCTGTCTCAACTCTTCACTCACTGGTGTCTAGCAGCCCCCGCAAAGTGGCACCTGTCACTCCGTGTCACCTTACCAGTATCCTTTGTGCCACAGGTGCATACAGTGACTAGCACAGCCCTCCATACACCTCCTCAGCTGGCTGCCATATGGCCAGGCATGGAGCATGCCCCTTATTTATAGGGCAGGGTGACTCACCATGTCCTATAAATAAGGGGCACACTCCATGTGTGGCCATATGGCTGCTGGCTGAGGAGGTGTGCAGAGGGCTCTACCAGTCACCATATGCACCCATGGCACTGAGGATATTAGTATGGTGACGGGGGTGCTCAGTGCCATGGTGGAATGGTGGGGCTGCTAGATGCCATGGAGTGGGGAGTTGTGACAGGCATTACCATGGATCAGCACCACCTGGAATCACTGGACTCTAGGGAGTTTTGCAACTTTTACTATGGACTTGCGATTGGAGGGGGGGAACAGTGGCACCATTGATTGTGTTTAGGGCAGACAGGCTGGCAATCCGAGGGAGGAGAGACCACAAGCACCAGGGATTGAGCTTGGGACATATGTGCTGGCAATTGAAGGGGGACCACTAGCAACAGGGAGTGTATTTGAATAGTAGGGCTGGGGATCAGAGGGGATGTGCCAATGACAACAGAGGGTGGGTGTGCTCCTCTAGAGGCCAAGTGGCTAGGTGGCTGTATTACCTCCGGCAGCTGCTAGGATTGCCCGAATTAAGTCAGGGTTTTGTTAGATGGTATTTGCATTGCACAAAAGGACCATGCCAACAGACAGCAAGTATGCTTCCCTAGTAGCCAACCAGTTTGGTGGCTGTATTACCTCTGGCAGCTGCTGGGGTTCCCTTGACTAATGAATTGTAAGAGGATCACCTCAGAAAATACATATGTGTGGGCCAAAATACATGAACCAGCACTTTGCAAAAAGGGCTTGCACACCAAGTTAGCTGGTCACAAAATAAATATAACAAGTATGCCAGAGTGCCAGTGTAGGGCACAAAACTCTGTTGGGGTTTTCAGGCCATGGGACACATGTTTATATGGCTAACTTCCTTGATATTTGTATGTGTAAGTGTGAATAAATAATTGTTTACATTTTTTCTTAATACTTGTGATCTATATTTTGTGACCAGCTAACTTGGTGTGCGAGCCTTTTTTGCAAAGTGCTGGTTCCCTGGATTAAGTCAGGGTCTGGTTAGGTGGTATTTGTGCTGTGCAAAATGACTGCACTAATACCTTTTGTGCTGCACAAAGCCGCTGAATATGAGGTAGCACAGCTATTGATGGCCATGGCCTTCCCGTTGCCTGCCTCCATTTGTTATGTTTTATGTGGGCACTAACTTGCTTTGGCCAAACAGCAGCCCCTTTTGAATATGGGGATCTAGCACAAACCCTGTTTTAAGTGGGCAAAGACCCATTAGCGCCCGCACAAACTTTTCAATATAAGGCCCCTTCTGTTCTAAAACAGTTCTTGCACTGTGATCTGTGAGGAGCCTTTTTATAATAATTCCAATATATGTAATAAACTTCTCAACACATTTTTTAGAAGACTTGGGTATCCCATACTAATCCTGACATCCTGGTGGTTATGGAAACTTTGTTAACAGCTTCCATCCCTGATCAGCAGGTAGCACTACCATCCTGTAACACTTTTCAGTTAGACAGATCAACAAGTGGAGGGGGTGTGGTAATCTATATCAGTAATAAGCTTTCAGCCACCGAAATATTTGCCACAACTAAACCCAAGGAATTTGAATGTCTGGCTCTAAAATTAACCATGTCATCTTCCGAAGCAATCAACATACTTAGCTGTTGTAGATCATCAGCTGGGGGCTCAGAGCTACTTCATACCATTCGTAACTTCATCGAGTCTGATTCAAATGAAACAATCATCCTTGGGGATTGTAATCTGGATTGGCTCAGCCCTAGATCTAATAACCTTAAGGAATTATGTGATAAACTAGGCATCTCACAACTAATAATGGAACCAACTAGGCCCAACATTAAAGACCCTAATAAAAGTACATTGCTTGATCTTGTATTAACAAATAAGCCTCATAAATTTACTTACGCCACTGTATTTTTTTAATGATTCAGTGATCACAACATCGTGGTTGGAATAAAGAAATTGGAAAGGTGCTTCCACAATGCAAAATTTGTGACTAAGTGTAGCTATCAGAAATTCATATTGGAAAACTACTTAACAGACTTCGGGAACATAAACTGGCAAACTTTTTATCTAGCCCCCCTCAGTCGACAAAGCAGTTGACATTTTTAAAACAACACTATTAACACTAATAAATAACACACTCCATTTATAAAGTCTAGAGTTAAAAAGGCCTCACAGCCATGGTTCACAGCTGACTTGAAAAAAGCTCTAGCTGCATGGAATAAACTCTGGGCAACAGCTAGACTAACCTAATCACCCCTGGATTGGTTGACCTTCAAGAGGGTGAGAAATGCCTGTATAAAACTCCTTAGGACAGTAAAAGTCGATAACTACATGAATGCACTGGAAGATGCTAAGGGAAATCTAGCAAAAATGTGGCACACTATTAAATCTGTTGAAGGACATACAGTACAAGTCATATTAAACTGTTCCACCAATGAGTTGTTTTAGCATTTCTGACTGAGTAGCCTAAGTGTTGCTGAATCCAGTATAAAGAACTGCACAAACTGTTTCTTAAGTATAAATACTCAGTTTTGCATTGCATTGTGACTGCTGATACATTCCATATGAGTTGCAAACACATTTTACAAACATTGCTCTTGAGCTGGTTAAGCATTAAAAAACAATGCAATATGCATTGTCAGTGCATTGCCAGGTGTAAAAAACAATGCTAAACCAATTCATTGGTGGAACAGTTTAATGTGAGTTGTACTGTAGACCACCTCCATCAATCCCAACAAAAATTATGTCTCAGGGAAGTATGATTTCGGACCAAGCCATAATTCTTGAAAAATAGAATTCATATTTTGCCACAGTTGGATTAGCATTTGATTTCTCTCCAGCCACAAAGCTAGTGAAGGATCCCTCAGTAGAAGACACCCCAGTTGGCCCACAAATCCTGAACCCTCACTGCCTATCTCTGATAACTTTTAAACAAGTCTAGGACACGTTAGTGTCATTGGATAACAAGAAGAGTGCTTTCACTAATGGGATAGATCCATTTTTTCTTCAGGCCAGCTCGTATTTCCTTACCACCCCTATAACTCATTTATTTAACATGTCAATTACCTCAGGCTCTGTCCCCACCCTATGGAAAAGAGTCCACCTACAGGTGCTTCCATTGTTCAAATCAATTGACCCTTGCAACTTGAATTACTATAGGCCCATTTCTATCTTATCCGTACATTCTAAATTTCTTGAAAAATTAATTAATGCACAGTTAAGGGACTACCTAGCAAAAATTGAACTTTTTAATCTGCTCCAGTCAGGCTTCCCACAGCAACATAATACAGTCTCAGCCCTGGCCAAAGTAACAGATGACTGGGTCACTGCCCTTGACCACAAGCATTTTATTGGAGCTGTGTTTTTGGACCTAAGTAAGACATTTGACATGGTAGTGCATAATCTACTGTTGTTGAAACTCAAGGCACATGGATTAAATAATTCGTCTGTTAGCTGGTTTGCTAGCTCCCTATTAGGGAGAGTCCGATGTATTAAAGCAGATGGACTATTGTCCCCTCCCCTACCACTCCTGAGAGATGTGCCTCAGAGATCCATATTAGGCACTCTTTTCTTTTCAATTCTTACATCTCTAAAACGTCATTAAATGAAGTTGGCACCATACTCTAATCAGAATTCAACCAATTACAACTCAACCTCCTTAGTTCAAAACTCCTGCTAAATGTACTGTAAATAAGATCAAATTAATGTACTTCCCTTCCACCTTATCTACATCTCCATCATCAAGGCAGGACGATATACCTATACTAACATTGCTAGGGGATTCACTGGAGGTCATAGAAAAATGTAAGTATCTTGGGCTGTGGTTAGACAATCAACTTTCCTTTACCATCCATATTGAAACACTGATGAAAAAACTGAAAGATTAGGAATTTTCTTTAGAAATAAATCCTTATTTCCTATAGAAGTTAGGAAATGATTAGCTCAAACTACCTTTCTAATTTACTGTATTATGCAAACATTCTATAGTCTAACAGTCCAGCCTTTTGCCTTCACAAATTGGACATTCTTTACCATTGGGCTCTTCGTTTTATCTTAAATGCCCCCTCAAGGCCACATCATTGCTCACTATATTCAGCGGTAGGTTGGATGTTACTTAACACCAGAAGGAGGATGCATAGCTGTACCTGATATTACAAAGCCATGCTGAATAAGCTCCCCTCCTATATTTCATCCCTATTTCACTGATCCCTTAGTTGCTACTCACTTAGGAAAAACTCCATAATCTTATCAGACATACCCAAATTTCACACCCAATTTGGAAAAACCATAATCAGTAATGCATTATCATACTCTTGGAATAAACTCCAAAACACCCTTAGGTTCTGCAACTACATCTCTCTGAAAATCATCAAATCCCTTATAAGCAATTCCATTAGGGAGGATTGTCACTGCTATGCTAACTAACCGGGTCCTTGGGTTCCTTCCCTTCAACCATGACTGGGTCTAAGCACTTTACCAATTATGGTGGGGATGTCTGTATTCATCACTGCACAAATTTTCTACCTCCACCCCATCCGCTGGCTGGAAATTGACAGTCTTGCACTCTGTATTTTTGCTGCTCATGCCAAATATTTTCTTTTTTGTACTGTACTGTGTATGCAAATTCAGTATCCTCCTGTAAAACTCACTTTGTAGAGTTTGTCATCCTCCATTAGCCCTGAATTATGTGTTGTTTTGTATCTGTTGTCTGTGTTTTGCCTGTGGCAGGACCTCCTTGTAAATGAGCTTGCTCAATGGAGCTTTGCTGATGAAATAAACTTGAACTTGAAATGGAGTTGGTTTTGGTCTATACATTGATGTTGATTTTTGCAATATGCAGTCTTTGCATTGTCTGCTGCTCACTTACTGTACTACTAATTGTTAAACAGTAAGTGCTATCTTCAGTAAATGTTTATTTTAAGGTGTTTCTTTTTGAATCTTTAAAAATTACTTATGGGGCAGATTTATACAAATACAGATTGTATAAACCAGTAGTTTTCTTCTTTTTTTGTTTTTAACCAGTTCCTTTTCTTGATGTGATTCAAAACATTAATTATAAGATGCCTTTTATTGTGTAAGGTACTTGAATACAAACCGCATCATTATAATATAAAGAAGAACATGTACACATAACAACAAAACATGTATTGTTGCTTGTGTACCAAAGAGACTGTGTAAAGGCTTTAATTAGAAAAGGGTGTCTTTTGTAAAGGCTTCTTTCATACATGATTAATTTGTATACTCCTTTGATTTCTGCCTTCATTTGTGGTTTTAGCAGTTCTTTTTCTTAACTTGACTCAACATGTTATTTTTAAGGTACATTTTTAATGATGAAGGTTACTGAACAATACATAAAAAGTCTTTACAACATAAAGATGACTAAGAGAATATAACAATGTAAAATGTATCACCGTTCTTAGAAACAACAGCACAAGCTTTCAAATTAACATGCGTTTTCATATAATAATGAGCTAAGCTGGTTTCATAAAGACTTAAATGAAAAAAGATTTCAGTCATCTTTTGACAGATGCCACCAATGGGACTTGCTTTAGCTCAACAGTTCCAGTAAACAAGTTCTGTCACAATTAAGGAATGGGCAAATACAGATTTAAATTCAGCATGCAATGGAAACAACTATCCATGTCCCATATTCATCAATGCTGTGAGAAATGCAAACAAAGTTTTCAATGTAGTGCGCTACAACACTTTATTAAAACATCTTCATTTTTTTTCACTATGCATGCATGCCATTAGTAATCTTATTTTGATTATTCATTTCATTTTTTGCGCACTTTTCCATTCTCAAACATCCACAGCTAAAGCATTGGGACTGAATGTAATGAACCTGCAATTTTCTGCTTTCTAATCAAAGCAGTTTTTATGTTGCTTGCACGCATGTGCAAGAAACATAGTGCCATCATCGGAGATTTTGGAGGTGTGTCACCTCCTCCTCCAATTCAGTCAGTGAGCTGGCAGGCATGGCCCCTGTAAGCCAACCCATTTTTGGAGCTGTCTATGACACGCTCAAAATGCAGTGGCACTCTGATGGGAGCTACGCTTCCAGTGAGCAGATAAGAAGCCCACCAGCGTAGTCCCCCACACGCAGGCATGCGCGCACCTTACCTACTGTGTAGCCGATGGGGTGCCCAATCCCCGCCGGGCTGAGCTGCATCTCTCACCCCCAGTTGTAGGTGCCATGCTGGGAGCCCACCCCAGCGTGGCAATGAGTCCTTGCCAACGGGGTGCCCATCCTCATTGGCTGAACACTTCCCTCTCATCCTTTGTGCCATGTTGGAGCCCACCCCAGCATGGCAAACGGTTCCATGACGCTCTTTTTTTTAACCTTGAAAACGAAAATGGTCCAGCCGGAGCGCCTCCGACCCCCTTCCTACAACCCACACCCACCCACCGCGCACTCCAGCCTCCCACGCCCTCATCCCATACTTACCTCCGGACTCTGGCGACGACTTCGAGTGGACCGGGAACACGTCTGCACTCTTCAAAGCTGACCGCGAACTGAGGAAATGCGGTAAGCTGTATAATGGCCTAGATAGGGGGTTTCAACTTTGTTGCATATCTCAGGCATTTTTGGGAATTTCTGCACCAATTTTCATAGTTGGGACCCTTCATGAATGATGTCACTGTCATGGTGTTATCTGGCAGGCCTGAAGGGTGATTTTCGGCAGTGACTGCGCGCAGTGACTGCGAAATCACCCTTTGGGCCTGAATACCACCATGACAGTGACATCACTCATAAGAAGGGTCCCAAAAACCCCATGTTGAAAATTTGGTGCAAAAATTCCAAAAAATGACTGTTTTATGAGCGTGCGTTGCACAGTTCCTACGCAGGCTCGTAAGTTCATGAAATTTCAATATTTTCACTCCAGATTTTCAACATTGCCATTTTACCACACCTTCTTATGAGTAGTACAGCTGTCATTTTTCACATCTCACCCAAAATGTGTTTCTGCCCATGTAGCACAGAATGGCACAGTTGGTGTGCGAAATCAATGTACGGGACAAATTAAGAAAATCAAAGTGACACTGTTCATGAGCAGAGGTCTTAAAATGTTTATGTTGAAAATTTGGTGCAAAAATTCCAAAAATGACTGTTTTACTTAGCCGCGCTAGCACAGTTCCTACGAGGCCTCGAAAGTTCACAAATTTTCAATATTTTCACTCCAGATTTTCAAAATTGCCATTTTACCACACCTCCTCATGAGCAGTACAGCTGTCATTTCATATCCTGCCCAAAACATGTTTCACCCATGTAGCGCATACAATGGCAGCCAGTCGGTGTGCAAACTCAATGTATGGGACACATTAACAAAATCACAGTGACACTGTTCATGAGCAGAGGTCTTAAAATGGCTATGTTGAAAATTTGGTGAAAAAATTCCTAAAAATGACTGTTTTACGAGCGTGCGTTACGCAGTTCCTATGCACGCTCTTAAGTTCGCAAATTTTCAATATTTGCACTCCAATGACTTCCAAATACCTAAACAGCACATAGAAGCAAGCAACATTCGGCATTGACAAATGCTTGTTTTAGTTACTGATGGGCAAAATGAGTGTCTTAAAATTATAACCCATCTTGTTGCATTAAAAGTACTAAATAAAGTGGATGTGCATTCCAGTTTTCAGGTTCCTGGATTTAAATGCAGCTGAGTAATGGACAGTCAACAATAATGGTTTCAAACTAAAGTTCCTGTTTCACTCCAACCATAGTGGCACTATAATGGCATTTTAATTCTTTTAATTATGTGTCTATATTTATTTATTTAAACTTTTGTTTCTGGGCAGATCCCACTGTGAGAAAGCCTTTTTACAGGAGCGACCAAGAGATTACATGAACAAAATAGAGGTATAAATAGTGATACATGACTGAACAATTATGAAGCGGATGTGGTACCACTTCATAAAGGTGGCAGCAGGGAAGATGTGGGGATCTATTGTCCGGTCAGCCTCACATCGGAGGTCGGTAAAGTGATGTAGGTACTGGTCAAAGAGAGGGTGGTCAGGTACCTAGAAGAAGAGGGGCTGCTGGATGAGAGGCAGATTGGCTTCACTGCACAGGGGTCATGCCAGCTGAACCTCAAAGAATTCTTTGACTGGGTAACAAGGGTGGTGGACCAGGGAGGGGTGGTGGATGTGGGCTACCTGGATTTCAGGAAAGCCTTTGACTCTGTTCCTCATAGAAGGTTGGTCAACGAGCTGGAAAGCATGGGGATGGGGCCAAAAATAACAAAGTGGGTTGAAGACTGGCTTCAGGACAGAAGCCAGAGGGTTGTAGTGAATGGGGTGCACTCCAGTGAAGGGAGGATGATGAGCAGGGTGTCCCAGGTGTCAGTGCCGTGGCCCTTATTGTTCAATTTGTTTATCGCAGACATAGTTGAGAGACTGGAGGAAAAGGTATGCATGTCTGAGGACTATATGAAAATCTGTAATATGGTGGATATCACGGGGGGTGGACACAATGAGGGGAGACCTGAAGAAGTTAGAGGAGTGGTCAGAAGCATGGAAACTGAGCTTTAATGCCAAAAAATGTTCAATGATGCACATGGGGCATAACAATCCACAGGCCAAGTATGTGTTAGAACAGGAGGCAATCAAAGGGTCAAAACAGGAGAGGGACCTGGGGATTGAAATTTCGGATGACCTCAAGGTGGAGAAACAGTGCAAGAAAGCAGTAGGCAAGACAAATGGAATGCTGGCTTGCATAGGGAGGGGCATAACGAGTAGAGAGAGGGAGGTACTTATGCCCCTCTACAGGTCCATGGTGAGGCCACATTTGGAGTATGGGGTTTAGTTTTGGAGGCCACACCTGGGTAAGGATATTGATGCAGTGGAGAGGGTCCAGAGGAGCACTACTAAGGTGCAGGGCATGCATCGGCTATCCTATGAGGAGAGGCTGAGGGACCAGGATCTGTACTCACTGGAGATCAGATTGGGAGAGAGGAGACATGACTGAAACATTCAAATACATGAAAGGAATAAATAAGACAGGGGAGGGGAGTCTCTTCAAGAGAAACTGCATGGATAGAACTAGGGGCAACAGTCTGAGGTTGGGAGGAAGAGTCAGGGGGAGTTCAAGGGCACATTACTTCACCAAAAGGTTGGTGGATTCCTGGAACAGGCTACCACATGAGGTGGTGGGAGCTGAAACAGTGGGGGGATTCAGAAGGCATGGGACAGATTTAAGGGATTAGCAGGGCAAAAAAGAGTAGTATGGCAGGGAGGGATGGGGATGTAATTACGGGGGGGGGGGGGACCACTGGTGTCCTTTTCTACCAACAGCATTCTATGATTCTATGAATTACATTTCATACCAGGTACATTGTTACATTTACAAAGGTCAAGCAAGTATTGTTAAGATTTTTCCTCTCTCAGGTAGATGGTTAAAATGTTCCAGATTTTGGGAAAGACATAATCAAAGGAACATTTACCAGCTGCGTAAATGACGGTAAATTTGATGATATTGTTCTGAGTGCCCAAGCCTTTCTGGTAAAAAGATCAGTTTGGATGATCATGACAAGGGTCTAAGAGTAAGGATTTTATAATTGGAGCAGTCCAGTAAGTAGATGAGACTGGCTTTGGGGTAGATCCATGTGAGATCTCTGAATATTAAGCAATGTTGCAGACTTCTATCTGCATCGAGGGTAATATGCCCTATTTGATTGTAGAGAGACTTGAACCTAAACATATTTCTGTCAGACAGTGATGAGTAAAAAGAATGACAAGATAATCCAAGAGAGGTAGAAGGTTATGGTTTACAATTTGCCAAATGGGTTTCATCACTGAGGCACCAATTAACTCTGCAAAGAAGCCAAAGTTTTATATTTAGTTGACTAGACATATAGTCCAGGTGAGATCTGAAGGCTAGTCAGGGATCAAGGTGGAGCCATAGATATATAAAACTGCTGACAACCTCTTGATTTTGAACCATCTAATGTACTTAAGTCAAAGGCACCAGAATGGGTATTTACTTTCCAAACAACATGGCTTCTATTTTCAACATCTGCACATGTTGGGGGTTCACACAATTTTTTTTTGTCAATTATTTTTCCCTTCCATCACTGCTGGCTGTGGCCCCTTCAGTTGATCTGCCTGATCCCCTTCTATCTGAGATCCCCCCAGCTGCATCTGCACCTCAGTCTCTCATTCACCCACGACACACCCGTGGAGAAATCCCCCCAGAATCTACCCACCAGAGTGGGGCTGCCTTCTGCTCCTCAACACACTCTTCCGGTGCTCCTCAGGCATAGGTGACAACAAGATGAGGTCCAGTGAACAAGGTCCAGTGTTGGAGGTGGGGGCAGGTGACATCTACCCCCCAGCCAATGGGTGTTCTCCTGTGTTCGTGAGCATTCCCCTTAGGAGATCAGACATGCTATGATGTCCAGAGCAACCAGGTGCACTGAAGCTCCTCCCCTATGCTAGCATGATCCCTGGCTGTTGCACTCCCAGCCTCTGCTGGGAGATTCTTGTGTCAGGGAGTCAACCGCCCACCCTTCCCAGGAGAGGAGAGCAGTCCTCTGGATGCTTCATCCTCTCCTCCCCCACCGACCCCTGACGGCCCAAGCTCACTCCTGAACCCAGGTCTCCAGCATGGTGTGAGGTGTAGCATCCATCACCTCAACCCTCAGTGCCACCTGGCTGGAGGGGCTCACACTATTAAATATAAAAGTTTCATGTGCACATACCTTGGAGCGTATTATCTGAAAACCAGCACAGACTCAACTCTGTGGCGTACAGGGCAGCACCACATAGCTTCGGACCGTAGTCTCCAACAATTGTAAACTTTTATTGGTGCATATCAGAAATCAGTAAAATTGCAGCATTGCATTAAATAGAGGCTGTTTCACGAATTGACACATTTGGTTGCACAGCATGTTTCCGAACCGACATCCACTTTTCAAAACAATTCTCTGTGCTATAAGCCCAGAAGCTGAGCAGTTAGTAGTATCACATAATCTGCAGATTCACAGATTCACAGTAATCCCAATAACCATGCAGCACCAAAAAGAACAAAATGAATAGCTCCACACTCTTCAGACATGCTACCCAGTGCCACGATGGTACCTACGCGCTTACGTATTGATGATAAAGTCATCATCGTCGGAGCATACAAGGTGTCTCTCCTGTGTGTTTAAAAAGGGTGTCATCGCTTGCTGGCTCTGCTGCTATTTACTTCCACCTTTGGTGCTTGTCTTTTATATTTAAAATAAGTGTTTCTATTTATTCAATCCTTGCATGTTTGCACATAACACTCTGTCACTTGTGTGCATGTTTAGTAATTAGACACTTCTGCACTTTATATCAGGAGTTTGTCTCTGTAAGAGACACCATTTCTAAACACACATGAGAGACACCTTGTATGCTCTGTTAATAATGAGTTGATCATCAACATGTAAGTACAAGTATCACCCCTTGTTGTCGAGACCCCGACGGCAAAACACAGAAAAAGACCATTATGGCGACATTCACGATAACGGTCCTTTTTCCATGTTTCGCCTTTCCCCAGTGTTCCGCCTCCTCCCCGGACAAACTCTGACCTGGTGTTGGAATCCTAGAGTACAGGGGGTGCAGGAGGCAGAGCACCCTGCATGGCAGGTGTGTGGGGGGATCAGCCCCCCACAGAAAACAGCCATGTAAGAGGCAGCACAATACCTGCATCGGTATTGTGCCATCGCTATGGGGGAGGTCGGCATTCTCGCCGACAAGATAATTTGGTGTTTCCATAGGTACATGCTCAGCTTCTGGGTTTGTAACACAGAGAATTGCTTTGAAAAGTGGATGTCAGTTTGGAAACATACTGTACATCCAAGTTTGTCTACTTGTGGGTTAACCTCTACTGCAATTTTGCATTTTTACTGACTTTTGATGCATACTTATAAAAGTTTACAATTGATGCAGACTACAGTGTGAAGCTGTGTGGTGCTGACCCGTACTTCACAGAGTGGAGTCTTGTGTTGGTTTTCATGGTTTCTATTTTCCTTTCACTGATATTCATTAATTTATTTATTCACTTTTTGTTGACCAGAAAAGCGGTCTAGGAAATATTTCCCATTTTCAGCCTCTTCACAGGAAAGAGGGATACTTTCTATCATGACTGCTAGTGAACCAGGTTAAGCCGTTGGTACTTTTGTTCACCTATACATTCTTTATACTGCTTGTTGTGTATGTAAAAAGCAGTCACAGAGAACACACATCTAGAGGTAAAGGTTTTTTTATATTGAGTTTTTTATTAGTATTGTAATAAAAAAGGGAATTATGGTACATTTTGTCCACACCCTGCAGTGTCTATATCACATTTGTAAATGGGCACATTAGATGCTTAATAGCCAAAATGCTACCCCTACTCATGCTGCGTAACTTTTTATGCCATTTTCTCTCAGGAATGTGCCTAGTACTGCTCGCTTCCACAGTATATTTATTTGTAATTGTTATGTTTGTATGCTCATGCGTGTGCACCAAACATTTTGTTACAAAGTACCATGTTTCAAAGGTATGTCACTGACAGGCACAATCCAGCTAAAGCTGCAGTAGGCATGTTAGTGAGAGGCCAATGGCCAGCCAGGCTGATTATGACACTTGTCAGAGGTTGTAGGCAGAAACTTTGTGTAGCTGAAAGTAACCAGCTGCTCTTATCATACAGCTCCTGGCTTGTTTCATTTAAATGATGCTGCTCAGCAACCAGCTGAGAGGTGTCATTACCAATCTGTTTATTTTATTTTGTTACAAGTAACACCCACTGCCTCCATCTGAGAGCACTCCCACCCATCAACCCTCTGTTCTCATCACATACATGCTAGATTCAGTGTTAGCAGTGCTGTGATCAGTTACGCATTAGCTGCACTGTTTTGTTTTGAATCATGTCCCTCTGCCAACATTCAGCTGTCTTGGATATCTGCTTACCAGCAATGCAGCTACCAAAACCTCCCATCTCTCTCAGCTACCGTCCACTAGGTTGTTCTCACCATACAGAAGCCCCCTGTAACTTGCACTAGCCCCACATAGCTCACAGTTACCTCAGTACACAGACATTATTGCAGTCCATATCAGGACCACATGGCAGTGTTGTGATTAGCTGTTTAGAGATTAAGTTCTTTAAACAGAGTCTTTATGCTACCACTTGTAAGCTGCTAAATTTCCATGTACAGTAGTCATGGATGCTCTGAATCTCGACCCATGACCAGCTTGACCAGAACATCCTGTACATGCCTTCATTACTAAATTAATGTGTGTTGGCATATAGCAGCAAGAATGAGCGGAAACCTACAAAATGTACTGCTGTGTGGCATTTGACAGTGAGTACAGCTGAAAATGTAGAGACAGACACACACAAAAGAGAGTGAGATAGCACTTTTTATGCTGAAAGGCAGATTGCATAAGTTCTAGATACTGCACATGGGAATTGGCAATACACATTAATTACTGAAAAATTCATTTATTTTTAATGTTTTTGCAACTGCACAACTCAACAGATACCCGTCAGTAGCTGACCCCCACACAGTACCAAGCATGCATACTTGTAGTCCTTTGGACCCAGATTTGTGTCAGCAGTGCTGCGATCAGCTGTTCTATTTATAATTAATCATGTCCCTCTGCCAACACTCAGCTGTTTTGGATATCTGCTTACTGGTGATGCAGCCACCAAAATCTCCTACCATTCTCAGCTACCATCCACTGGGCTGCTTTCACCTTATGGTAGCACACGATATGTCACACTAGTCACCTGCAGCTCACAGTTGCCTCAGTACATATAACATTATTGCAGTCAATATAAGGACCATGTGGCAATGCTGTAATCAGCTGTTCAGAGGGTGTACCATTTAAATAGATTATCTATGCTACCATATGTAAGTTGCTAAATTGCTAAATGTACTGTATACATACATGCCTCCATTTCAAATGTAATGTATGCTGGCATATAATAGCAAAAGCGAGTTGAAGCTTATAGAATGTACTGCTGTTCCAGTATTTGTGAATGAGTACTGTTAGATTTGCAAAGTCCTAAACCTGATGGTAAAACATGACACAAAAGCTTAGGTAACAGAACAGGAGGTTTCTTCCCAAATACATGTAAAAAGGGCAGCTTACCACAGCTGGGAGTTTGAAACCCCTAAACACTGTGATGTCATCAAAGAAAAACTCAGTGAAAAATCGGTTTACATAAAGCTATATACTCAGAGATAAGAAAAAGGTGTATAGGAAATCCAATGATTCTATTAGTGAATGGTTACTGTAGCTTGGAAGACAATTAGCTTATCCTTAGTTCTGCACATAGACACACTGCTAATATAATGCTAATTACTGCTATTGTGAGAACAATATGACAGTTATAAGGAAGTGCTGATCCTTGCAGTAGGGCAAAAGTTGTAGGTAGTGCTCTAACAGCACCACATAATCATGCTGGCTAACAGTAGCTGGGTACATGATCAGTTATGAATTAGTTGACACCAACTCTGAGTTACAGAACAAAGACACTTAGGAAAACCAACTGCATCATGGTCTCACATGAGCAGTGCTGATAAGGGTACAATTAACCATTGAGAAGGCCAGTTCTGTGTTACAATAAAGAAATGCTTAGTTAGCCCAATAATAAAAGATGTGTCAGCTATACTATAAGGCCTGTGTGAAGCTATACTATCACTATCTAGGCCAAAGGTTGCCTAGCATGTAGCCCTATTTGAATACTACAGTCATAAGCACAGTACTATACTATATCCTACCTTGCTATGCATAAATGCATGTGTGTACCATGTGCTACACTAAGTGTGTGTGTGTGTTAACATACATGAGTGTCTGTAGGGTATGCAGGTCTGCAGTACAAGCCAATCAAATGTAGAAAGACAGACACAAAAAAGGGAGAGAGTGCTTTGCATGCTTAAAATCAGATTGCAAAAGCTCTAGATACTGCATATAGGAATTGGCAAAACACGGTTAATTACTGAAAACCCATTTATTTTTATTGTTTTTGCCACTCCGCAACTGAATAGATGCCTGTCTGTAGCTTCACAAAGTACTAAGCATACATCCTGATAGTCATTTAGACCCAGATTCACATCAGCAATGCTGCAATCAGCTGTGTATCAGCTATTCTGTTTTTTTTTAATCGTGTCCCTCTGCCAATATTCAACTATCTCAGATATCTGCTTATTGGTAATGCAGCCACCAAAATCTCCCACTTTTCTCAGCTACTATCCACTAGGCTACTCTCACCTTACGGTAGCCCTCCAGTAGCTCACACTAACTCTCTGTAGCTCACAGTTGCCGCAGTATACAGACATTATCACAGTTAGTATCAAGACCACATGGCAATGGTGTGAGTGATCATTGGTTCAGAGGGTGCATTGTTTAAACAGAGTCTCTATGCTTCCACTTGTAACCTGCTAAGTTGCCATGTATAGTAGTCATGGATACTCTGAATCTCAGCTCAAGTCCAGCTTGGCCAGAACATACATGTCTCCATTCCTAATGTAATGTGTACTTGCATATAGTAGCAAAAGTGAGTGGAAACTTACAAAATGTGCTGTTGTGCCTGCATTTGAGAGTGTGTAAGAGCCAACCAAGTAGACAGAGACAGACACAAAGAGAACAAGGCAGCACTTTGTATGCTGAAAAGCAGATTGCATAAGCTCTAGATACTCCACATAGGAATTGGAAACAAATGGTTATTTTCAAAGTAAAATATTGTCACATTCCATTCTGGACTGTATATATGAATAAAGTGAAAATAATTTGAATGTGAAAATAATATATTACACTGTCAACCATATTCTTATACTATATCTATATATATTAGGGTTTAAAAGTTTGACATTCAAGGCTAAAAATCTAGTGGCGCCTGAATCCAGTATATTATAGGGGAACAGTAGTGCTCCTCACAGACATAAGGCAATTATAGTGGGGGGTTGCAGGAAGTAGGCTGTTGGTTAACTAGAATCTGCAGCTTATCCAATAGGTAGGGGAAATGGGCAGACTGGGTGGGCCAAGTGGTCCTTATCTGCCGTCAAAGTCTATGTTTCTATGTTTCTCTATTTAGGGTTGAGCAGGGGTTTCTATGTTAACCCTCAAAGTGTGAACTTTAATATCTTTGCAACCGTTTAACAGATTTGCATAAATTTTTGCATGCATGGTCTTGTGGGGGTAGATCTTTTGAAGTGGCAGATTTTGTTCCAGTCAGTTGTGTGGAGTCCAAGATGTGGATAGTGAAACAACAGAAATAATCAATGTCTTTTACTGTTTATTTCTCATCACCTTGCAGACAGCTGGAATGGAATTTTGGTCTGCCATTTTCAGGGTAGAAAGGGCTTGGTCCATAGTTGTGTCTTTTGCTGGTTTGATGAAAAAATATTAACCCATTCCAAAGTTATTCAATTTTAAAATGTTGTGTTCTGAGCATGCTCAGTTCAGTATTTTTGATAGAGGTCTGGAAAAAAAAAAGAATTTGCTCCAAATGAAAAAAGATCCTTTTTCATTTGGGACTAATCCTTTTTCATGAGGGGAAACATCCTTCTTCTTTTTCTGCCATCTTGTTTTCTGTTTTTAGTTTTTCAAAAAAAAGACATTTCAAAACCCACAAAAAATGACATCCTGCAGAGAGACCAAGACATACATATCTTGTTGATTGTAACTCCATTAGGCACTAAGTGGATTCTGCAGTAAACTGTTGGAGAACTGACCCTGATATGTTTTTTTTTTTACTTTTAATATCTTTTTTCATCACTTGCTTCAGCTTTTACCTTATGGGCTTTTTCATTCAAGTGAACAAGGAGCCCATAGTAGTGAAAATGGACCCAAACAGAAAACCATAAATAAAATGGAAGCATGGGGAGATCCAAAATTGGCCGCCACTGATAATGTACAACAGGAGCTCAGCCAGATGAGCTATATTAAGTCATAAAAGTAGTGGAAAAATGTATATTAGTAACAATAGAAAAAATAAAACAATTTAACCAGTGTTTATTGATATGACACTTCATTCCATTATGACTCTATAACTTAAGTATGTATTCTACTGATGAATAGGGCAATGTGAGCAGGATCCAAACCAACAAGAAAAGTAATTAGTGACTAATAAAAGAACTGCATACTGTGGCCATCCTGGCAGTGTGTCCATCACTGAAGGCATCAACATCCCTGATATTTTTCAATTCCCAGTGTACTACAAACACTGACAGAGCAGTGTGTAAGAACATGATCACTGACAGCCAAGGGTTTACTTTTTTCAGCAGTGGATGATGTAATTCTAGAATCTAATCAGTGTGGGGGGGACAAAACAATTGATAGCTGGCCTCGGTAGCAACTTATTTTTATCATTTGCCACTGAGAGGCACTTTCTGTTTCTTCTGTCCCCCTTTCCCCAACTATCATCCATGGCCAATGCACTTCACTTGCTTTTTATTCCATCCTCCATCTATCATCCTTTGCAGTTGTAGTTCACTTTGTCTTTCTCCCCCCAACTATCATTGTTTCCTGCTTCCCACGCTTTCTGAACCATTTTTATTTTATTTTTTTTTTATTTTCAAAACAAAGTGAAAACTATCTGCTCACTTACCCTAACTGTTACTAGGGTTGATTCAGCTGTTTTCTTTTGTGAAGCATTTTGCCATCCTAATGCCTCACATCTTCCCAGTCATCCAGTAAAGGCAAAGGTCCATATCCCTTCCTAGGCAAGGACAGTACTCCCAGACTGATGTACTGAATTTTTTAGAAAATTGGGTGGTATGTTGGTGATATCGCAGCAGTTCACTTACAATTATCACATGACATATTGGTGAACAGGGCTCACCCCTAGCATCTTTCAGGCCCCCTGCTTCCTACCACACCATTTGAATAGGCAACAGAGATTTTTACTACACTTAGTATCATAGCAGTCAGCCACTTTGGTTTAAGAAGGATTTACATTTTTGTTACTCACTGTGGGTTACATTTGCTGCTTGAGTTCATGGAGTATTCGTCCACAAGAGGCTATTGAAAATTTGAAGATGATATGAATTTTTATTTTGGATGTGGTACACAATGGAACCCCCATATTTCAGAAATGACATGGACCTTAGCTATTTTTTATACTGTAAAGAGATATGTAAGCAATGCCATTATTGCAAAACAGAGTGAGATGTCTACAAACATGGTAAAACGTGTTCTAATGTTAATGAAAGTAATGTTAATAGAATCACTACGGGACTGTTATTTTATTTACATTGACCCAATAAGTGATTATATTGAGTAGAAACACATTGTCTGTTCTGGACTATAGCAATCACATACTCTAAGAGAGAGGGCATCTTCCCCCATGCATTAGTAGCATTAGTGAACAAGTGCATGCATACAACAGCTTTCACATGAAGCTAATAGTGGCACTGGTAAGTCAGCATTTTTCTGTCTAAACAAGCTTCAGAAGCAACTTTTTTGTCAGTTGCCACTATATGGCACTTTTTCTTTCATCCACCTCCCTGCAAATGTAATTGATGGTGGTTGCACTTCTCTTGCTCTTTCTTCCATCCCTCAGCTATCATCTTTTGATAATGTGCTTCACTTTCCCTCTCTGCCCTAGCTATCATTGTTTGCTGTTGTGAGATGCTCTCTGAACCATGTATTCTAAACAAAGAAAAGACTATCTGTTCACTCCCCCTACCTGTCACTGGTGCTGAGTGACCTGGTTTGCTTGATGACAAAAGAAAAAGGATTTGTGTCCCTCAAGAAAAAGGGTTAGCCCCATACAAAAAAGGATTCTTTATTCTTTTCATGCAGCTATCTTAAAGTATTTACTGAGCATGCTCAGAATCAAAATTTTAAGAATTAATAATGTTGGAACTTATTAATTTTTTTTCACCAAACTAACAAAAGACATACTATATATGTGGGCCAAGCCCTTTCTACCCTGAAAATCTCAGACCAAAATCCCAAGCTGTCTGGGTGCAATGCGATGACAAACAGCAAAAAACAGTGACTTATTAGATTTTTTCACTATCCACATCTCAGAATCTGCACATATGTCCAGAACAAAATTTGGCACTTTAAGATGTCTACCCTCTACAAGACCATACATGCAAAATTTGGTGAAAATCCATAGAATAATTACAAAGATATTAAAGTGCAAAAATTGGAGTTTACCATTAAAATGCCTACTCAACCCTAAATATAGCCACTATAAACAATAGCACCATAGTGCCACTATATTTAGGGTTAAATAGGGTGTTTAATATTAAACCCTAATGTTTGCACTTTAATAACTTTGCAATGGTTCAACAGATTTGCATGACATTTTGCATATGAAGTCTCTGTCTCCTAGGGTAGATCTCCAGATGTACCAAGTTTTGTTCTGGTTGGATGAGCAAGTTTTGAGATCTGGATATTGAAAAATGTGTATTTTGGTTTGGTTATTTTTGTTTGTTTTTTTGCTGGTTTTTTTGGTGACACTTGCAGTGCCCTGATGGATTGGAATTTTGGTTTGAAATTATCAGGATATAAAGGGGATGGCACACAGGTTGGTTTGGTGAAAAAATATTAATCTGTTCCAAAGTTATTCATTTGTAAAATTTTAGATTCTGAGAATGCTCAGTAAGCACTTCAAAATAGATGTAGAAACAAAAAAAGAATCCTTTTTCATATGTGGCTAATTCGTTTTTAGTGATGGAAAAATCCTTTTTCATTTGCCACCCTCTTGTTTTCCATTTTTTGCTAAAAAACATTCCCAAAACCCACAAAAATGACATCCTGCTGAAAGACCAACACACAATCTTGCTCATTGGGCTCTGTTAGGGAGACTCTGTACTTAACTGTTTAAGAAATGACCTGGAAATTTTTTTTTGTTACAATTTAAAGCCTTTTTTCATGACTCACTTCCAGTACCAAACTTTTCATATGAATGAAAATATCATATGAAAATGTTCATATTAATCACCATTCCTGTATTTATGTAACCTTTCCTTCATATCTAGTGGTTCCCCACCTTCTGATCATCATCCCCTTAATTATTTATTTGTTCACTGGTGTCTAATGCCATCCCCACCCTCTAATCACCATTTCCATAATTATTTAATCATCCCCTGGTGTCTAGTGGCACCATTCACCCATTGATCACCTTCCATGCAATTATGAAATCTTTCATAGGTGTCTAGTGGAATCCCTTACCCCTACAATCATTGTCCCCATAATCTTTAATATTTCCCTGGTGTCTATTGGCACCTCCCACCTTTCAATCTCCATCCCTGTTAGTATTTAATTTTTTCCTGGTGTTTAGTGGTACCCCCCTCCGATTGCTGTCCCCATTCAGATTTCTTATTTCCCTGGTGTCTAGAGGCAACCCCCACTCCTTTGATTGTCATCCTTTCTGAAATAAAGAAAATGGTCCCTTAATGTTTTCTTTTTTCTTAAAGCCTGTTAAAGAGAAAACAGTCCTTCACTGATCTGACCCCCACCTGACCTCCTACTTAGCACCCACCTCCTCGCATCCCACACCCCCACTACCCCCACACACTCTCACTCACCTGAACACGTCGTAGTGTGAAGATCCACTGTCTGAGAGAAGGCATGTCTTGCTGAATGAAACTCTGACTGCTCTGTGAGAAAGTAAGGCAAGTGCTGTTCAATGTACTTCAATGGGGTTTTCAACTTTGATGCATAACATTGCCATTTTTGCATAGTTTGCCACCTTATTTGGAACATGGCATTTTTGACACCCCACCTCATAAACAACTGTGGTGAAATTCCAGGCCTAAAAAGCAATTTTGCTTGGCAAAATCACCTTTCAGGCAGGAGTTTAAAATGTTTACTATTCTTGTTCATGAGGTGGGATCATAAGAAGGCTATGTTGAAAACCTGGGGTCACAATCTCTAAGAATGGAAAAGTTATGCACATACATTAAAATTTTTACTATGCTGACTCATAACTTTGTTAATTTTAAATATTTTAACCCAGTATTTTAAACATGGCCATTTCTTTACACCACTGGATGAATGCGACAGCTATCATGTTTTACATTTTGGCAAAAATGACTTTTCATGGTTGTGACGTGGAATGATACTTCGGTGGTGTGAAATCACATTTTAGTGGGGATTTGAACATTTTCAGTACGTGATGTGGGGAAATAAGCAGGCTTTGTTGACAATTTGGTTGCTGTTGCCCTACAAATGGAAATGTAGGGCCCATAGGGAAAAAAATATATATATATATATTCTATGCAAAAAACTTCATTAATGCATTAGTTAGAGTTCTTCTACAGTGACAAAAGTGAGGAAATTCGATTTTAGGGTTCCTACCCCTTGCACCCCACCCCAGTCCACTCCCACCAACAGGCATCAGGGTGTGCATTGGGATTCTTGTGTGTTTATGCATATTTTTTAAATAATTATATCCCTGGTAGTCTAGTGCCCCTCCCCACCCATGATCTGTAGTTCTTAATAATTAATATTCCTATCCCTGGTAGTCTAGCGGTCCCCCCTCCAATCATAATTAAATTTCCCAAATCTCTGATGAAATTGATGATTTCTTTCTGGCCCCTCCCCACACAGGTGACATCATCATAGATGTTGTCCCTTAGGCAGCAGTTTCAGAGACAGTCAACAAGGCACCATCAGAATAGCTGGCTACATAAAAATTAATTTTTTAATGAATGCAGGCATCTGTGGGAGACAGAGCAATAAGGTATGTGATATTTTACTCATATCAGCTACCTTAGGAGTCCCCCACATACACTTTAGAAACACTCTTTAATGCTCATCAAAATAGCAAATTATGGAAGGGCCACTACCTGTATCAAAAGCCATCAACTGACCTCAACTGATGATGTCACTGGTTGGTGCCCAATATAGTTGTGTAAGAGTGGGTGCCATTAAGAGTTGTTTAAAAGATGAGAGAGACAGAAAATAAAGAGATGTTCAGAAATACAACAGTGGTAAGCAAATGTGAACTGGGAAATGCTATAATGCTTTTAGTGGAAGATTCCAGGATGCCCATTACTGTTTGAGGTTGAGTACTGTTCTTGTTGTCAGAGGAGCTTGCCATGCAGAAAATAGCATGAACAGAGAGACAATGGAAGGCACAACACCTGTGTATGTTTAAATCATTATTTTATTTCATCCACCAAATAAAACCAACAAACATTTCATGGCAGATTGCAACTTCCTCAGGAACATGGTTGTACAATTGATAAAACAAAAAATAGTGGTGCTATGGCTAGGGTTGAGTAGACATTTCTCAGTGAAAACCCAAACTTTGCACTTTAATAACTTCACAACCAGTCAATTGACTTGCACTAAATGTTGCATGCACAGTCTAAGGGGCAAGATCTATTGACATTCCAAGTTTCATTCCAGTTGAATGTGCAGATTCTGGGATCAAGGTAGTGAAAAAGTTTTAAAAAATGTGAGTTTTTTTTCTTTTTTTTTTTTTTATTTGGCATCACCTGGTGCCCAGATGGTTTGGAATTTTGCTTTGCAATTTTCAGGGTAGTAAGGCCTTGGGCCAGAGTGGTGCCTTTCATTAATTTGATGAAAAAATATCAATCCATTTCAAAGTTAAAAGAATTTGAAATGTTGGTTTTGAGCATGCTCAGTACTGTTTTTAGGATAGCTGCTTGGAATGAAAAAATAATGTGATCTATAAAGATCCTTTTTGTATGGAGGCAATCCTTTTTCATGAGAAATATTCCTTTTTTGTATGGCCGCCATCTTGTTTCTGGTTTTCTTTTTTAAGATTTTTGAAAACTCAGAAAATGAGATCCTGCAGAGACACAAACACATATATTTTGCTAATTGAGACAACATTAGGTGGATTTTGGAGTTACTTTTTGGAAAAATAACCCAGAAATGCATTTTGCACACATTTTAAAATATTTTTTATCATTTGATTTTCTTGTCTCTCATATTTATTTATTTATTTATTCATTCATTCTCAGATTACAATACCTTTAAGCACATAACAGCTTTTTTACAAAGGTTCCACGTCAGTGGGAAGGGTGACAGACATACAACGGATGGTATTACATAAAATTTTGACAAGAAAGTATTTCAAATGACAGTATGATATTAATATTGCAACTAAAATTAAAACTATGAATAGGTAGGAAATCAAAAATAACCTAATAAAAGGAGGCAGCCCAAGGTGCTTTGTCAAATAGGTATAGGTAGATTTGGGTGAACAAAGTTCAGGTAAGTGAAGATAAACAGTGGAGAGAAGGTGGAGGGTGAGAAGGGTAAGGTGAAAGAAGGATTGGGGAAGGAGGCAGGAAATAGGGCAGAGTGGTTAGAGTGAAAGTGGTCATTCGCAGAGAAAGGGGAAGAAGTAGGTGCACAAGGATGTGTCAATACTGCTGAGGTAGTGCCATGTCAGTTGAAACAGTCACAGGAACTGTTAGCTCTAAGATGCTGATGAAGAGTGCCTTTAAATGGTCCCAATTTTGGTAAGGAAGAGATATCACTGGGCAGTGCATTAAACCATAGTGGTGCTCTATATGCAAACGATCATTGCACATATATAGTCTGGCATCTTGGGACAGAGAAGAGTTGGTTGACTGAGCTATGTGTGTGCTGGGAGCTGCAAGAGGGGTTGAATAAGTTTGTGACACCAGAAGGCAGTAGCACGAGAAGTGCCATTTTAGTTAGCAAGCAGGTTTGATAGGTGAATCCTCCCATTTAACTGAAGCCAACCTGTTTGCTCATACAGTTCAGATGTGTGGGAAAGGTGTGCTGCTCCAGTAAGAAGTTGGCATGCTTTTTTGAGTGCCACTGATATTCTGCAGTGGGTAGTGGTGGACACTGAGCCATAGATAACCAGACCATAGTCAACAATAGATAAATGGAGCTACAGATAGCTAGTATAAGGGCTTCAGGGATTAGATTGAGTTTATGTCTATGGAATAACCCTATCTTGATACTGGCAGACCTGGCAACATTATCAACATGCTGGGCATATGACAGTGAGCTATCCACGGTTACCCCTAGATACTTGAAATGTTGAATTTGTTCAAGTGAGATGCCAGAGGAGATTCCTGATGGTTAGGGCACTGTACAGTAATCTTTATTTATGTATTTGATAAATGATAAACTCAGTGTAAAGCAACTTTAAAAATGCTGTATCCATTCCATTTTGCTTGAGGGAACCACAGCCGATGACAGCACGTGAAACAGAAACGAAAAGGGAACATAAGTGCTGGGTTCAGTTACGCTAGTAAAAGCAACATTTCATACAAAAACTGTACCTATACAGTCTGGGATTCATTGTTGCTCTCTGCTAGATCTGTCTGGGTTAGTCCCATCTGACTGAGCACCCCCTAAACTTCAGACACCTGCAAATACAAAGTAAAAAAATGTAACCTCCTGTGTAGCTTACAGTATCCTAGTTGCCATCTTTTGCAGCATTCCGTACAATTGTGTCCAGACAGGTCATGTGAGCATCTTAAATGCCAGAATCCTGGAAACCTCTGATATAGTCCTTGTAGTGGCTGCTCAATTGCTTGAAGGATTTCACCAGCCACTGGGCATGTTGGGCTTTATGGTTGCTCATGCGGCGATAGACACTGATTTTATCATAAGGGGTGGAACAATTTAACTGATCAGTGATTTGACCTGCATACGACTCAGTGAAGCATTTACTTTTTATTTTATTTTTTTTTATTGTTTATTTATTTAACAAATTGGAATGACCTTTAAGCCAAGGGTTCTTTTGCAGAGGTTCCACATCAAGTCACGGAATAATAAATTACAATGGTTTCAGTAAGTAGTACAACATGAGGAAAGTAATTACATAAACAAAGAATAATATGGCAAGATAAATATTGTGTCACGTGCAGTCAGTGGCCTTGTCTGAAGAGGGGTAAAACAGATTAAAAGGAGAGAAGAACAGGGGGTGAATTGGGGGGTGGAAGGAACAAATTAAGAGCAAGGAGGGAGATGCCACAATGAAGCTTATGCAGGAAAGACCCATGGGGGGCATAGATACATAGACAGTGTCGGCAGATAAGGGCCTATGGCCCACCCAGTCTGCCCATTTGAGCTTGTAAGTTCAGTTTATGTTTTCCTAGAAGTCTGTTGCCCCTTACCCCTGACCTCCAGAATTCCTTTATGTCTATCCCATGCATTCTTAAATCCCGTGATTGTTTCAGCCCCCACCACTTCCTCTGGCAGGGTGTTCTACTTGTCCACCACCCGTTTTGTGAAGAAATTCTTCCTCACGTTTCCTCTGAATCGTCCTCCCTCCAACTTCATCCCATGCCCTCTAGTTCTGGAACATCTTTTTCACTTAAAAATAGTGTATTCCTGCACCCTGTTCCTCCCTGTAAGATACTTGTATGTCTCTATCATATCCCTCTCTCCTCTCCTCCAGGGAGTACATGTTCAGTGCCTTCAACCTGTCCTCATAGAACTTGTGATGCAATCCATGCACCATCTTTGTTGCCCTCCTCTGAACCTTCTCTACCCTGTCTATGTCCTTACATAGATAAGGTCTCCAGAACTGCACAGTGTACTCTAGGTGCGGCCTCACTAGTGTCTTGTATAGTGGAATTATGACCTCCCTTTTCCTGCTGGTGATGCCCCTGCCTATGCATCCCAGCATCCTATTTGCTTTACCTGCTGTCTTGTCACACTGTTTCCCAACATTGAGGTCATCAGAGATGATAACCTCGAGATCCCTTTCCTGCTTGGTGCATGCTATATCCTCACCTTCCCCCCCAAACTGATATATTGTGCCAGGGTTTTTGTGCCCCATATGCATTATCTTGCACTTCCTTGCATTGAATTTCAACTGCCAAACCCCTGACCATTCTCCAAGTTTCTGCAGGTCCCTTCTCATTCTGTCTACACCCTCTGGTGTGTCTACTCTGTTACAGAGCTTTGTGTCATCAGCGAACAGTGAAATTCAGCCTTCTAGGTCCTGACAATGTCACTGATGAAGATGTTGAATAGGACTGGTCCCAGCACTGATCCCTGTGGTACCCCACTGGTCACTCTTCCCTCTGTGGAGTGACAGCCATTTACCACCACCCTCTGTGTCCTGCCACCCAGCCAGTTACCTACCCACCACACTACTGTCCTGCCTACACCCATATTCCCCAGTTTGTATAATAGTCTTCTATGTGGCACAGTGTCAAGGCCTTGCTGAAGTCCAGATAGGCCATGTCCACTGCCCTCCCTGATCCACCTCCTCCTAGTCACCCAGTCAAAAATTCAATGAGGTTGGTCTGTCATGACTCCCCTGGTGAAACCATGCTGCCTTGGGTCCTGTAGTCCATTGACAACCAGATGTTCCACCAATCTCTCCTTCAGTAGTGCTTCCATGATCTTCCCCACTACCGAGGTGAGGCTGACTGGTCTGTGGTTCCCTGCTTCCTCTTTGTTCCCACTTTTGTATAAGGGGACTACATCTGCTGTCCTCCAGTCTTTGGGTACCTCCCCAGTTTCCAGTGATCAGCTAAACAGGATAGCCAGAGGTTCAGCCACCACCTCTCTTAGTTCTTTAAGGAGCCTGGGGTGCACCCCATCTGGCCCCATTGCTTTATCAACTCTTATTACTTCCAGTTCCTTCAGGACCCTTTCTCGTGTAAAGGAACTTGTGTCTATTTCTGCACCATTCTCACCCCTTGTACTCCCTTCAGACCCATTACTCTCCTCTTCCTCAGTAAAGACTGAGCAGAAATACCTGTTGAATATGTCAGCTTTACTGTTGTCATCCTCCACGCGGCCCCCATCCTCCCCCTTCAGTCTCACTATCCCTCCCTTTGTCTTTCTTTTTTCACTTATGTACCTGTAAAAGGTTTCG